>OY728158.1:1320662047-1330662047 GCA_963277665.1 Viscum album
ATGACTATTATAACCTAGTTGTTATATTGGAGAGTATGAATAGTATTAACTGATTTATGAAATATATATAAATTCATTACTTAAAATAAATATATTGATAAATTCTTAGTAAAAAATAACTTAATTTTTACTAAAGTCATTTTATTCTTTAAAAATATGTTGCCTTCAAAATTATTTTTTATTAATTTTGTGGGAAAATATTATAATTAATTTCTATAAAATTTAGAAATTTTATTTGAAAAAAATATATCATTTTTTAAATCATAATGTAAAAATTATCTTAGAATTAATTTTTCATCATTTTCAAAAAAGATTGATTTTCCAGTGAATATTGAAAAATAATGATTTTCATTGAGAACTATATTTTTATTTCAAGAATTTTCAAAGTTACATTTTGTTTTAAAATTATTTAAAATTATTTCTCTTATATATTTAATAATTAGATTAATTTCATTGGAATCAATTTTATGGTTTAATTTGGTATAAAATCATTTTTATACTTAAAAAGGCAATTTTCTAAAAAACTATTTTTGTTGCGTTTTGTGTTTTAATATTCTATTAATTTATACCACTTATAGAAATTTAATATTTAAAAATATATTCCATAATTGGAATTATGAGGGATAAATTTGGTAAATAGGTCCCTTTTATTTTTTGTTAATGTGAATAGTAACCATAGTAAATAATTGTCATCACGGTAAGAGTAAATCGGGTAATTAAGGTTGAAAATAACATGATAAGGAATAAAAAATGACTCTATCACTTTCCTTTATCCTATTGGATGAGTGGAGTTCAGCCATGTCTATCTAAATTTATAAAATATGGAAAATTTGTGCAATATTTATTTGATTTTACCATTATATTATTTTATGTAAAGAGAAGTCAAATATTTCATTTTCTTTGTTTTATTATCTCTAAATTTTTGGCATAGGGATAAACAAAGGTTGTGTTCAGTTATAAAAGGTTTATTTGAAATAGAAATTATTTTTTATCATGGTAATTTATTTATAATTTTTAGTAATGAAATCATTACTTTAAATGCTTACACAATGCCAACATAATATTTATTCAATTAATAGAAAAATAAATTAAGTGATTTTAAAAATATTAAATATTATATAATTTGAATAAATTATTGTGTTCTATGAATTTTATAAATAAATATAACATTTTTTTGATCTGTGAAAGGTTTATATTCGAATTTCATATTTGTTTTGATGTTTTTAAATTCAAATTAAATTAATAGTTTCAAAATTAAATTAATAATATTTTATAATAAATAATATTTTGTTAAATGATTTAAAATTACTAAAAATCCTATCTTTTTTTAAGTGATTGTGATATGGTTGAAAATATCAATCATGGTTCATTTATGGACCAATTATCCTTTTATAGTAAATATATTGACCTAAAGAGTAAAAACATTGTTATCACGGTAATTGTAAAAAAGGATTAACATGGGTTAAAAAAGATAAGGGTGGAAAGATAATTTAAACTTTTCCATGAAAATTAATTTATATTAATTTAAAATTTTAAGTAATTCCTAGGGTTCCTTTTCCGAAACTTATAAAAGTTCACCTACCCTACTCTTTTCTTCACACTTAAAAAGCATTTTAGTTCATCCAAGACCTACTCAAATCACTTCCTAAAATCTATCCTCATGTTTTAGAGGTCTTAGTTTGGTAATAATAGCAACCTTATAGGTTTTAAGGTTTAAATCAAAGGAAGTTATCCAAAGAAGAGGTATAGTCTATAACCGAATATTTTAGTATTATTTCTTCTTCTACCTCCTTTAAATATTATTCAACCATGATGATATAATAATATAAGTATATATCATATATTGAAATATTATTATGTTAATATAATAAACTACATCCATCTCATCTTTCACCAAATGGAAGATGAAACCATTGTGTGTGTGTGTGTGGCAGACTACTGCCTCGTGGCCCAATGTAATTCATTTTTCATCACCGCCTCTCACATCTGGTTATAAGGATGGATTTAATTTATATATATGATATTCATTACATAGTCATAATTTTGAAAAAATAATATCCTATATATTTTCTTACATTTTCATACATTAAAAAATGATAGCGTTGTTCGTGCATACGTGTGGATTACCACCTCCATAGAGCGATTTGATTCATTTTTCATTAATATGTCACATGGATTTTATATATAAGTATATTTAATGAAATAATATGATATTTATGATATAACAGTCATTATATAAAGATAAAATAACACGTACCTTATTTCCATAATGATCGTGGAAAAATGAAAACATTACTCATGGGTACGTACATCCTATTGTCTTCATAATTGTAACATAGTTCATTTTTCATAACCATATTTTATGATTGGTTTTAAAAGTATAATTTATTTATAAAAATGATAATTATTTCATGATCATTATTCAATGGATGATGGAATAATGACCTCTTTGTCCTTATTCAACCTACCAAAGTAATTTTGGACATATAAACCAAATATTGTCAAAATGTATTATGTGAACTTGATTTATTAAGTAATTAAATATAAATTAGAAATTGAAAAAATAAAATTAAAAATAAATTTTAAAAAAATTCTTGAGAAAGTAAATAATTAATAGAAGTTTATTATTTAGAAAGATAAATAATTTACATGACGAGTTAGACTCAAGTTAAGGGATCTCTCTGAACAACCATTTTTCTTTGGGTAATGATCTTTCTCCCTATAGCTCACTTTCTCTCTCAATTTAATGTTATGTATTTATTCTTTTGACATAGTAATACATTACATAATTTCATATCTCAAATTTATTCTTTAAAATCAAACCTGATTGAAGGAACTTTTCTATCCATTAATATTTTTATGTAAAGATCAATTAATGTTTTTATTCCCAAATGATTGTATTATTTTGAAACCTATGATTATATACTCAGATATGAACATAAATAATATTTGATTTCTTCTTATCTTTGGAATCTTTATGAAATTTCATTTGATTATGATATGAGGTAAGATTATGAAATAGATTTATTTTAATGGTTAATTCTTATGATAATTCCTTATGAATGGTTTCCTTTTATGGAATTCATAATCATGAAAATGTTATGAAAGGGTGCACCCAGATAGTTCTCTAATTCATTAGGAAATTTTTTTTCTCTCATGAGACTTTATTTATGGGATTAGGGAGTAAACCTAATCAATGATGGAACTTTTTCCACCATGAGATGCCATCTTGGAAATTAGCCTTGACTTATGCTTATGCCATGCTTTATGTTACTAATACATTTCCTATATTGACGTGATATGATGATACCATATTCTTTACGTTATTCTCCCATGTGTTTACTCATGATCCTTCTCTCTTATGATATCGCGTTATACCTTTAAATCACATGTTATGTTTCCTTATCATGTTTATTCCCTTACTGATATTTTTAGCTCACCCCTTTTTTCTACGTATTCCCCAAGTTATCCCAAGAAATTTTATGAGTTCAAAGGGATTTAGAAGCTCATTATGGTATTTAAAATAAATAATTTTTATTTTTAGGTTGATGTTTTATGTACCTAATCTTCCAAATCCCCTAGGACTTTCAATTATTATTTAGTGTTTAATAGATTATTATGTTAAAAATCATGTAATAATATGTGTAAAAATGCTTGGTTCACTATATATAAGACTCTTGGAAAGATAGATATTGATTATGTTAAAGTTATCAAAGAAAATAATAGATCTTCTCATAATGCTCAAAAAAATTGTATCAATTATCTGTTAAATTCCAGACCTGTTAAATTTGAAAATATTTAATTTGTATAGCCTAATAGTGCAGGTTTCATAAACAATTCTAGGAAAAACTAGTTTGAGAAAAATACTTGTAGGAATTTTACATCAGTTAGGGTGGTAGAAAATGGCTAGAAGAAGCAAGTTTCCTAAAAACCTATGAAAAATAAAAAAGTTGTCATTTCAAAACTAAAATTTGACTTTCAATGATAGAATTATTTATTTTATGAAAGATCAAAATTTATAGGCTACTGTTGGTTCTTTGGAACTTATAGACATGAAGATTTTTTTGTTGGTATAACATGTCTCTCTCCAGGAATCAAAGAAGTCCATAATTTAGGGGGAGCTTCTTATATAGTAGGAGTAACGAGCATATGAGTATAAAAATAAATAATGAAAACTCATATTTGGTGTCATACCAGAATAGGTTTGAAGGACTTGAGAAAAATTGTGGAAAATTTGACCATAAAGGTCGCTATGATGAATAGTGTTTGACCATGCTTCTGGATCAAAAACAAAAAATTCCTAAATATAATAATATTCAACATAAAAGAAAGACCAAAAAATTATTGATTGTATAATTTACTTTAAATTCCAACAAAAGGGTAATACATTATATTCTTGATGTCTAAATAATTGATAATAAACCCATAAATAATGATTCATATGTAATTTTTTTTGAAGAAGATGTTGAAAATAATAGGTAGACTTCTTAACAAGTTAGTGAAAAACTACCATATATTGAACCTTATATAGAAATTGTTGATTCAAATAAAATATATAATGAAGTGAATATTTATGAAATTAAAAAACAATAGTATATAAGGTTGAATAAACATGTGTAAATATAAAATATCATTGGAAAATAGTCTATACTTGTTCAAGCCAGAATAAATTTGAGATATGATGGGCACACCAAAGAACCAACTAGAAGAAGGTTGAGGTTTGAAAATCAAACATTTCTTATTTCTAAAATTGATCTTAAATCAGTTATTTAAGACTTTTAATATAAAATTGGATTGATTCTATGAATGAAGATATAAGTCAAATTGAAAATATTTCCACATGGGACCTTGTTTTAATACCTGATGATAAAAATGTCATTGAAACCAAGTGGGTCATCAAAAACAAGTTAAATGACCAGGGAAGGGTTGTTAGAAATAAATCCAGACTTATATGCAATTTATACTCTTATGTAAAAGGTATTTATTTTTAATATTCCTTTTCTCATGTTGAAAGGTTGGAATCTATTAGAAAGTTTATTATTGTTTTATCCAACAGGAAATATAAAATTTCTCAAATGGATGTCAAATTTGACTTTATAAATGATGATCTTGAAGAAGAGTTGTATATTGAGTATTATGATGGGTTTATCTTTGAAAATGATGACATTGGAGTATGAAAATTGAATAAGGATCTTTATTTATTAAAATATTCCCCAAGGTTCTAGTATTCAATGATGGAAAACTGCTTGAATGAGTTAAAATCTATTAAAGGCAAAGTGGATAGCAACCTGTATATTAAATAAATAAAGATGTGTATGCTTATTGTAATTGTATATGTTGATGATATAATTTTCATAGGTGATCATGAAAAAATAAATCAAGATTTTTCAAACCAAATAAATCAGTAGTTTTAGATGTCCATGATTAGTGAGCTAAGATACTTATTGGGATTATAAGTCTTTCAAAAATAAAATTTTACTCTCTTATCCCAATAGAAGTATTAAAAATAATTTTTGGATAAGTTTTAAATGGAAGAATAAAATTCAGTGTCTACACCCATTTAAGTATATCTGAAGTTGTATAAGGATGCTAATAGATATAGTTTTAATCAAAGATAATTCAAAAAAAAATTAGGAGTCTACTTTATCTCGCAGCTTCCAGACTAGATATTGTATATACTATGAGTCTCTGTGCTAGATACCAGAGTGAACCAAAGGATTCACATCATATAGCTTCTAAAAGGATTCTTAGATATATAAAAGGGACTTTGATTTATAGGATTCTTTACAATAAAGTAAATAGGTTGAATACTTCTAGTTTTATAGATGTTGATTGGGTAGTCAACTTGGATGATAAAAGGTTCACCTTAGGTGGAATTTTCCTCTTAGAAGATATCAGTGTGAATTGACACTACAAAAAATTGAACTCAGTCACACTGAGTACTAAAAATGAAAAATATATTTCTAAAAAACATTCTTTCACTCAAATTATTTGGATGAAAGAACAGTTGTATGACTTAATCGTAAAAATTGAAAAGCATCTCATAATTCACGGTTATAATCAAAGTGATATAGATATTTTTTTAAAACGTGTGAAAAATTCAAGATCCAAGTATATTGATATATGGTTTCATTTTATCAAGAATAAAGTGTAAAATTGATACATAATGTTGTAATTTATTACAACTCGAGATCAATTGGTAGATATATTCACCAAGTCTATTTCTAAGGATATAATTGAGACACTAAGGTTGAACATGGGTGTTCATCCTCTTATGATATATTAAAAATTATTGATCTAGACGCCCAAAATACTTTGGATTTTGTTTTCAAAGGGGGATAAAAATGTAATCTTCTTTAATTAAGGTGGGTGTTTCTTTATGTTTTTGTGAATTTTAAGATGTGGACATCATAAAAAGGGGGATAAAAGTGAATGAGATTTTAGGGGGAGCATCTAAGTCACTTGGAAAATTTTATTTTTACTTAGAGATGTAATTCTATCAAAAACATTGCCTTATCTGGCTGTGTGGTTTCAGTTCATTTTTCTTTGAAGAAGGTTGTGATTTGATTAAGAATTTAGGAAGTTTATAAATAGAATGGTATTATATTCTATAATTTTATTTAATCTAAGAGTTTTAATGATGGTCCTTAGCAAAAAAATTGGCCAGCCATACAAGCTAGAAGGGATAGATCAATCATCCTTATTATAGGAGATAGCTCAACTACAAGGGAGAGCCAGCATGAGACATCCTATATGAAGATATGGGTGCTTTTCTGGGGGAAATAATGTGGGCACAGAGCACTAGCAGGTGTCCGTATGGTGTTTGTAGATCATGCATGGAGGTGCCTAGGGGACTGCTCAAGGGTGTGGCATATCCCCTTTGGGCATGTGTACAGTTTTCTAGGTGTTGAACCCAGTGTCAACTTGAGCAATCGAAGCCATAGAGGGTATTATTAAGTGGGCCATGACATAGCTCCAAAATGATTTTGGATTCACAAGTGTGGGTGTTTTTCACCCTTTAAAAGAGTTATGAAAATAACATGATTTCCTCAATCTGTTTGAGTTGGGTTGTCTGATCATGGTTGGGGTTGTCTTCAACCTCTTGCTTCCCTAGCCTACTTATAGTTAGTATTTATCCATTCCAACTATCTCCAATGAGTGCTACACTTATGATCTGCACCATATTGGATGATAAATATGATATGAAGCATGATTTATCATCACAAATTCATGCATGAAATCTATATCTTGTATGCGTGAATTTGTTTAAATAATATGATATTTTTGAGACATTGTTTGTCTTAAAATGATATTGGATTGAAAAAAATGATGAGTTTTTGTGAAATGATAATGAATGAGAGTATTTATTCATGATAGAAATAGACAATTATGTGAATATTCTATATTTTTTAGTGTCATGAAAGTTTCATGATATAAATGAAACCACATTCGAAAAATACTAAAAGATTCATTAATATCATTGAGATATTATTTGACACATTTTATAGGATTTTTAATGAGTTTTTTATATGTAATGAAAAGATGATCATACTTGGTATAATACTCAAAAGAGAAGTTGTGGAACCACACCTATAAATATTGAGTATACCACCCAAGAAATGATTTCTAACAATTGAGATTGATAGTGCTCTCATTTTTGTGAAACATGTCATCATGAAATTATTTTTACAAAGGATATATCTACGCTTGAAAAATTCATATGAATAATCTTGATCTCATGTACATACTCTATTGTTTGAAGGATATTTAATTCCACAAATCCTTTTTGTTTGCGTGAAGAAACATGAGACATTCTACAAATCAATTCTACCTTTATGAAGAACTAGTTTCAAAAATTCCATTTGTCTTACACAAAAGTAGTGAACACTCATGATACATATTGTGTGAAGGAGATAGAAACTTTGAGGATATCACTCACTTGTTTACTTTCATAAATAGGAAGAAAAATATTCACATGCATACATGTTATCATCCATGTGAAGACTATCCTAAAACATTGAGAAAGAAACCAATGAGCTTGATACAAAAATAATATCATTCAAGAAGTTAAAAATTCTCTAAAGAATATATATCTATTTGATGTTGTGACCTCCTGAAAATCCAAGAAGATCTTATTCATCATCAAGAGAAAGGATATTTTGGAAGAACTGGTGATTCCAGTATAAATAATTTCATCAATATTTTACAAGAAGTGGATGTAGCCTGTCTAAACATTGTGTGAAAAAATTTTATCACTTGTGGTCACTACAATTAATAGTAATAATAAAATCTATAAAATAGAAATAGTTTGATCATGACAAGAATTAAGTTCTCACATCGAGACTAAACCTTGTAAAAATATCTTGCACTTTTCTTTTCTTTCTTTTCTTTCATACAAGAAATGGATGGTGATTAAATATTGGATCAAGACTTTAATTTTTTTATATGGGTTTTATTCTAAAGGAATAATTTGTAAAAAGGTTAAGCGATAGGTACTACTGATTCACCCCCCCCCCCCAATAGTAACCTTATTGACCTAGGCATCACAACCTTCTTAAGGATATTTTAGCTATGTTATTATTTTTGTTAATACTAAATAATTTGTATCAAATTTTGACCCTTTTAGGAATTTTTATTTTAGGTATGTTATTATTTTATTATGCTAACATTTTTCTATACCACATAGTCTAAGGGTGAGATTTATAATAAGGTATGAATTAATGAAAACGATGCATGGATTCCTCATATACCATATCACTTTTATGAAAACAATTATGGTTACTAGAAATATATAATGGAGTCATACCTTAAGTAGTTAATCACGAGACACTGGTCAGTCATGGTAAAACCATACAAACTACCAAAAATTGACTTGAATACTATTATAGGAACAAATGCTTCTAAATATGTTTTGAATTGAAATGAATTAAATATTTTATATTGTGTGATTAATAGAAGTGTGTTTAGACATGTGTCTTCATGAAATAAAACTCATGAGATTTGAAATATTCTACAAATTACTCACCTTGTCTTGGATAAGCTAATCAAAACCAAACTCAGAATGTTTTGAGAAAAGTACCAAGATTTCAATATGGGTGAAGATGAAAGAACCAATAAAATATTCTACTAATTCACAATAATTATGAATGTAATGAATTACCATATAGGAACTTTGTAGAACCATGTAATTTTTGAAATAGACCTAAGAGCTCTACCCAAGAAATGGAATGCAAAGAAGTTATTAATCGGTGAAAGTAATTATTTTAAATAATAAAAATTAGATGAACTATTTAGATCACTTCTTCATTTTGAACTTGATTGAAGGATATTTCAAAATTAGATTATTAAAATAATAAAGGTATTACTTTCAAATAACATATAAATGTTATTTCTAACTCTTATGAATTCAAGTCATGAGAAAATAATGATGAAGAAATTATGAATATAAGAAAAGGTATTTATAATTTTATGAAGATAAAGAAAATGTTCAAGAAGTGACCAAGTAAAGATCAAAAGAATGATTGAAAAGAAAATAATGTTTCTATATATAGACTCGATGTAACCTAAAATGAATTTATAAATAAGGTAAATATCAAACCATATTTTACAAAGTTGAAGCAAGAAGGGAGATATAAAAAATACAAGAAGGAAATGAAACGTGTTTAACATGCTAGATAAAGTTTCATCAAAGAATCGGATTCAAGTGATAAATCCTAAAGTAATAAAAATAAAACCAATTTATGTTTTATAGAATAAAATAAGAATGAGGTACGTAATGATTTTGATTCTAGTTATTATTCTGATATTGATTTTTATAGCTGTGATGAGTTGTATGAATAAAATGAAAAACTTTAAATGGATTTTTTAAGATGTATTAAGTTGTATGAAGAATTGAAAGAATAAAATTAGAGGTTTTTCAAGGAAATAAATAAATTCAATAAGGATAATGATTATATTAAGGAATAAATAATAAATTATGCTTCATTTTCTAAAGGTAAGATTTATTATTATTTTGATTTTTTTAATAAGGAGAATGAAAATATTAGAAAGAAAGTTATTAGATTAAAATAAATTTTATTTAATTTTGTTCAAGTAAAAGAAAAATATGAAAATATGGTGTCTATGATAAAACCAATTAAATATAAAACTGGATTTAGTTATAATATAAAGATTCCTAAATTATACAACACTATATTTGTTAAAACCGCTACTGGAAAAAAAATATATTACATGATTTAAGTGTCAGTTAAAAGTAAATTATTTTAATGAATATAATCTCAATATCTTGTTTATACTAGATATTTTGTTTAAAAAATTATCTTCTAGAGTGCCTTATAATAAATTTTTTAAATCTATCTAGTTACCTAAGAATTCTATTGCTAACCCAGTCGGACCCAAATTAGCATGGATACCAAAAAATTTCTCAACATAATTTCTATTTTTAGGATAACCACCTTAATAATATAAATTACACATGGTACATGGATAGGGATTATTCCTGGAACATGACCAGCAACTCATAAAATTCCCTCACTTATACCAAATGTGATAGAGGCTCCTTCACTTTTGGAGATAATTATAAATCTAGGGTTGAAGGTTTTGGTGAAGTTAGTATTTCTAATGTTATTTTAATTTCTAAATTTTTATATTTATAAAGGCATAAACATAATATAATTCATATCTCAAAACTTTTTGATGGTGGTATGTACGTTAATTTCAAAGATGATAAATGTATAGTGTTTAAATATAATTTTGTTTTGTTTTATGTGTATAGAAAGGATAATGTTTATTCTATTAATTTATATAATCTATATAATAAAAATGTTAAGTGTATAAATTATATATAAAAAAATTATTTTATTTGGAATAGAATTCTTGTACATGATCATTTCTGAATTATACTCAAATTAGAAAAGAATAGACATGACTTAGATTTATCCAAGTTAAAGGGATTTCAATTTTTATGAAGAAACACCTCTAGATAATGTATCTTTTGAGGGGGATAAGATGCTTCTCAGTATGATCCTAGGTCTTGAAGGATTCATAAGTATCATCTTATTGAAAATGTGATTGGTAATGTTGGTTTTGGTATGAAAACCAGAAGCTCTTCTTTAAACTTATTTTCTAATTTGTTTTTTATTACTGATTGTGTGCCTAATGATGTTTTAGATGCCATAAATGATTCTAATTTCATTATTTCTATTAAAGATAAAATTAATCAGTTTTATAGAAATAATTTTTGGGATTTAGTTGGAATCCCTATAGATAAGTATGTTATTGGAACTGAATAGATTTTTAGAAACAAAATGAATGAATCTAATCAATTTATTAAGAATAAATCTAGGCTTGTTGTTCCAGGTCATTGTTAAGAAGAAGGTATAGATTTTGATTAATATTTTGTGTATATTTATCATATTTAATCTATTATAATTTTATTAGATTTTATATATTTTCAATTTTTTAACTTATTTAAAATTGATGTTAAAATTTCTTTTTTAATTGGTTTTATTTTAAAATAATTTTAAGTTTCTCAACCCCCTGGTTTTAAAAATGAAAAATTTTCTAATATTTTTCATAAATTATCAAAATATTTATATGATATTAACCAAGAACCTCATTATTGGTATGATAGAATTTTTATTTTTAATGATTTTAATAAAGGCAAAGTAAACCCTATTTCTTATCAAAATAATTTCAAATGATATTTTGATTGTTAAAATTTATGTTGACAATATTGTTTTTGACTCTTCAAATGATTTCCTTTGTAAATAATTTTCTAATTTTATGTCTAGTTAATTTGATATGAGTCTCATATATGAGCACAAATTATTTTTAGGAATTTAAATTAATCAAATAAATGTTCGTATTTTCTTAAATCAATCTAAATATGATAAATTTTTGGTTAATAATTTTGGTATTTATTCTTATAAAATTTTTAAAACACCTATGAGAATTAGTTTTAAATTATATTTTTATGTTTCTAGAATATTTTTTTATTCTAAATTATTTATAGGTATGATTGTAAATTTGTTGTATTTAATTGCTTCTAGACCTGTATAATGTTTAGTGTTTTTTTGTCTATTAGATTTTAATTTCATCCTAAATAGTATCACTTAAAAGTTATTAAATGTATAATTAGATATGATAAAGACACTATCAATAATGGATTATTTTATTATAAACAAAAAAAATTTGATTTAATTAGTTACTTTGACCCATATTTTAGAGGATGCAAACTTGATAAAAATAGTACCTCTGGTATGTGTCATTTTCTTAAAAAAATTATTTGAGTTTAAGAAAACTAAATTATTTTATTTTATCTACTATTAAGATTGAATATATTTTTACTACATAATTTTGTTCTTAATCATTGTGTATTAAACAAATATTATCTAATTTTTTATTTTATTTTGAAAAGATACCTATTTATTATGATAATTTTTCTGTTATTTCTATTTTGAAAATGCCTTTAAAAAATTCGTCAGCTAAAAATATTTTCATGGGATTTCATTTTATTTAATATTATGTTAATAAAGAAGATATTATTTAAGAATATATTACAACTAAAAATCAACTTGATCATATATTTAATAAACCATTTGATTTTTCTAGATTTGAGAAAATGAAATTTTAACTTAGAATGATGGAAATTTAGTTTGAAAATAATATTTTATTTTACTTTTATTGAGGGGGATATTTTATTTTTAATTTAAATTCTTCCTATGTTTTTTTCATAAATCTGAAATAGGAGGAGAATTTTTTAAAAATATTGTTCTTTTTGTAATTTCTAGTGGGGAATTGTTAGAGATGGGAATTTTTTTGTATGATTTTGGAGTATTCATATTTTATGTATTTCTTATTACAAATACCTATAAAATTTTTTAATATTTTTTGTTAAAAATATTTTTTAATTATATTTTATGCCTTTCAATAATATTATTTAATTTCATTTTTATTAATTTTATTTAGAATTTATTTTACTTATTTTTAAATTTTTTATTTTTGTATAAAATATAATTAAATTTTTTATACTATTTATAAGTTTTTTCCTTACCCTTATATGAGTTTTCAAGGTCATTTTTTACCATTACGTAGATTTTGAAATTTATTCTTTACCCTTACGTAGCTTTTGAAATTCATTTTTTACCCTTACAAAAATATAACTTACCCTTAAGCATGCTTTAGAAATTTTATTTTACCCATATGTTTCTTTTATTTTACCTTTACATGTCTTTTTCATTACCCTTACACAAGTCTTATTGTCACATACCAGCCTGGGTCGACCTTGAACCAGTCTCCCAAGCTAGTCTGAAACATGTCCCTAAGGGCACTCTCGATTCCCCCAGGATGGAAACTAGTGACGGGCATCAAAATTAAATAGATGGGAACGATTTTTCCCATAAATGAAAACAAATAAATAAAAAAACGGAACAATGGAAACAAAAACTAGCAGTAGTGAGAAAATAAAGTTATACATACCTCCATGTGACCCTACGGGTCACCACCAACCTCAAACCAACATTACACTATGGTGATTGAATCTAAGAAAGGTGTGAAACTCGGTGCTAAAAAAAGATAAAACTATAGGCGTGAGTGTTAAAACTCAGTAGGCATGCCAAAATAATCTATTCCCAAATGTGTTTCCTTTAAACAAAAGAGTCATGAATTTCATGTTTGAGCTACAATATATAAAAGTAAGTTTTCTACACATTTTCCTATAAAATAAAATCATGGTCTATTTCCCTTTTTCAATTAAAAACCAAATTCCCTTTTTAAGAAGAAGACATTGGAATTTTAAAGGAGGTGATGTTTACACTAAAAAGGGAGGAAGGAAGTGTAAAACATTTTCAAAACCTTTTTCCATAGACACTTGAAACCATTTTATCACTTTTAGTAAGAATCTACACTATGTAAGAAAACTATATCAATAAACATACAGCACGAGCACTGGAAAAACACCACACAATAGTAACCAACCAACACATGCATCTCAATCACCTAACACAGATAACTAAGTACCAAAAAACATGGGAGAACCTAGGAGCTCATGAATAATCTATAACATATTATACATGTGACTCATCCTGAAGGCATCCCTACTTGATGACATCATAATGCCCAAACACATGATCGTCGCCCTACCTGGCCTGATTGAGGGGCCCAATCCCATAGAAATGATAAAAAAAATAACCCCCTGCTGTGGGCCACTAGCATAATCTAAACTAGTGTAGAAATCATTCATCAAAAATTTGTCTATTATGCTAGCTTCCCATGTTCAGACTAAAAAGGGTGGTGAGCCAACAATGACCAACAAGAAATCCATCACATATACATGCATCACACATAAGTAAACCACTCAACAGTCACCCCCAAATCACTCTAAGGTAATTTTCCTCTCTCGCATTCAACCATCAACACGTGAGTGAAGTCCCATCTGAGGACCACCCATTCACATCAAAACCCAACAAGGCAAGGGGATCATCCCAAAGAGAGTTTTCAAAGCAAATTGTTTTATAAAAGTACCAAACGGGCCTCTACCAACCATTTAACTCTAAATAATTTCCAAATAACTAACGCTTGAAACTTTCAAAACCAAAAAACCACTTATACACTCATTTAAGATACTCAGGTAACTATTTTAAATCTAAAACACATTTAAAATGCCAATAGAGCATTTCATCAAGCACATGATGTAAAAAACGCAATCAGACCATTTATTGCAATACATTACAAGAAGGAAAACCACTCCAATTCAATATGGTGAATTATAAAAACAATTATATATCAATAATTAATATAAAAACTAGATGATAAATGCAAGAAATAAATGATTCTTAAATTTAAGGGTAAATGCATAGAGATCCTACCTCAAAAGATGGCCAATCCATAGCTTTTTAACTCAAGCAGCAGCTCGCTTGCACACACGCACTTCCATATATATATATATTCTTAAACTAATGCATGTGTTCCCCACACCATGAGGGAACACTCACACAGAAGATATATATATATATCTATACATATCCATACCTTGGAATATGCGTGTGCGCCTTCGAAACCAACCGCAACTCCCTCTGATAAATCCTTAGGACTCAAAAACACCCCAAATACCTTAAATAAAATTAATCCAAACAAAGCAATCAAGATACAATTCAAAAACCAATGAAACATTTAAAAAAACAGAAACTTCTTAGAGAACCAAGGTTTCAAGAAAAATACCAATTCAAAGCACCATCTTCATTTTAGGGCACATCCAATGGCACATCAAACATCTAAAGAGACACTCAAAACCATTTCCACAAAAAACTCCAATTACTTTACAACCATATCCAACCACCCACATTTTTTTAGAACATAAAACAATTCCCCTTAAAACCATAAATCCATATCTAAAACATTTTAATAAAAATTCCAAGCTATATCATTGTCAAATCATACACACCAGACCAAGTTCACCAACAATAAATTTCCATCTCAACATAATTAAAACTAAATATTTCATAAAAACCCATTTTCTGAGAAATAAGAAATTATTAAAACATACCAAACAGACCCTTAACTAGATATAACCAAGTACACACCCAAAACAAACCATTTCACTCTTTTATAAAATGTCATCCAAGTTCACAACCAAGAAACTATTCTCAAATCAAGTTTCAAACCACATAAAAGGAAATCAACTTGTTTCACATATAAAATCCCAAAACATAACCCAAATCAATTTAATAATACATTTAAAATAGGAAAACCTCACAAAATCACCCACTTCCACCCAAAGGGTTCAATAAACATTTTATCAAACACCTATGGCACAAATATACATGAGCATAAACCAAGATTCATGTAAAAACCTATTTTTAGTCAAATCCACCCGCAATAAAATGCTACCAATAATGAACTATACTTATAATAATGGTGAAAAACATGTTTTAAATATTAATTAATAAAATACAAGTATAAAATGAATAAATTTGAAATAAAAGGCATTGAACACCCACCTTAACCCATGCGAATATGAAAAAACCTCAACGAATGGTGGAACAATGCTCTGCAGACCACTCACACACCCTAGAAAATGAGAGAAATGCGTGAATTACAAACCAAGGATATAGGGTTTGGTTAAACTGAGTAAAAACACCAAAGGAGATAAAATAAAATATACCTGGATTGGAATAGGAGAGGGATGCCGACAAGGGGAATCACCAGCAAGGAGGGGGTCGTCACCGATGGAGATGCGGCTGGAGCGCCGGTGAGGTCCATCTCGGTGCGGTGAGGGGAGGCCAGAGTTGTCCTGGTATACTGAAAAAGAACCAAGAGGTTGGGGGTTATGGACTAGATGGGGGAGGTGCTAAGTTAAGGTTCTCCATTTTTTTAACCCTATAAAACACTATAATAATATTAATAATAATACTATAATAATAGTAATAATAATACTAATAATAACATAATAATAATAATAATAATAATTGTATGAATTTCATTTAAACTATAATGGCATTAATAATAATTTAATAATAATTATATTAACAACAATTTTAAATGATAATAATATCATTAACAATTTTTAATAATAATAATATTTTTATGTACTCAATATTATTATTATTATTTAAAAAATTACCTTATTTTTTACTTATAAAATTTTATTATTTTAAATAGTGGGCAATCATAGGGGTGCCCAGGCGACCGCACGGTTATCACCAACCATGTGGTGCTTGTACACTGGTTTGAAAACCCACCAAAATCATCAAACGTCAAAAAATTAAAATTGGTACCCAAGCACAACTTTTTCCAAACCATGCAAGATCAAAAGAAGAATAAAATAAAAGGGCCTCCGAGGATGGGGTGTGACAATTATCCCCACCACAGACACTTTTTGACCATAGAAAGCCACGAAGCTAGCAGTTAACATAACTCGAGTCCATGCCCAGACAAAACCAAAGGAAACTGAGAGCCTCGGGGTGACCATTCCCAACACACGTCACACCTGACCAATTCAAGAAGAAATCACAGCAGAAGAACAAGGGGAGAACATGAGGGGGGTTCTCCCCACCACAAGAATTATGCTAACATGGAGGCCTTAAAATTTGAGAAAACCACTTCCGAGTGGGGAAACGCGGGAACTCCCAACCTAAACTCACCCAATTTCTCCACATGGAAAGAAAAATATCCCAAATACTTAAATGGAAATATTTCTACACAATGACCTGGCAACATGATGATTATAAATTAACTCAACACTGACCAAATAAAATCCTCACCATAATAGAAGACTATGGAATTCCTATCCCGAACTCAACCCACTTTCTCAATGCTAATGGAACAACTACACCACTAGTTTTAAAACCATTACGGAGAAAACCGACACACCAAGACACTGGGACAAAGGAATCCTCTACAAAAATGAAACACACTAGAGGAAAAACCACGAAGAGGCACCCGAACTGATAAAGGGACTAGAAACACCACCCATTAATATCACGAAACCAAACATTCCCCTAACAAACACAACTGAGACCAAGCTCAAAATCTGAATGGTCTGTTTTTTCATGGGCCCAACACCATTCAAGGAATCCGAACAATTTAGAAACAATGCTAAGAATAGATATAGCTGCTTGAATTTTGGTATATAGATATCATCGCACCAACACAAAAATAATGAGATTACAATGGTGACAATAATAGAAAAAATAAACTTTAGATATTTCCATCCCAAAGCTGAAAACATGATCTGTACTGACATTCCACACACCCTTGACAACTCTTGACTATGCGTGAGCTTCACCCCGACACCTGTGGATGGGGCCCTGATGGCTGAAGAATCTTCAACCTCACAGTAATACATTTTCATCTTCTAATATCAAACTTCTTATTCCCCATGATGATTCAAACGACCACAATGGTGGTACGTTTTCAAAGTGATGCAATGTGATGGGTTAGAATTCTCTAACGGACCATACTGGTGGAACACAAGAGAACGGTCCTACAACTGGGATCTGGAACCAACAAAGATATCTTCTTAGAGATAGATTCATCTAGAATTCACTCCTTTCCATATGGAGAACCTTCTCAAGAATTGAATATCATTAACCACACCCCAAACTTCAATGATGGTGGGACATCCAACCTCCATTGGTCCCAAAACTGGACCCTCAAACAAACTTGAGATGACACGAACCTTAACAACCCTAGGAGTTCCTAATAACCCAAAGATATGCTCCACTCCCATAAAACCAATCCACTAATTTTAACATACCTCAAATTCCTCTAAGTACAAGAGACACCTAAGAGGAACCAAAAACTAGGCATGACTCACTGGAAATATTAGCAACCTTTATGGGTAACATACTCCGAACAACATAAAAAGAACAATGGAAATTGGCATCAAGAAAAAACTCAATCAAAGAAACAACCCAAGAAAAGGGTAAAAGGATCATAATCCAAACATATACAAACACAAGAAATAATTACTTTTCTAAAAACTACTATTTCTTTTAAATTTTACAACTCACCTATGGAATCTTATGAACCATCACATGTGCATTCATCCAGTCCCGCTTATATCATCTGTGGACAAGTGACCCCACACACTCTCCAAACATACCCACACACATGTGACCCTCCATACAGAATTACAAGGTCTAAACATCTCTTTTCCTTATCAAATCCAAACACATACCAAATTTCCAAATGGAAACACTTTCTCTTTAAGAACCCACTTTACTAATTTCAAAGCAATTTGAAAGAAACTGTTTTTTCCATTTTCAAATCACTTTCATTTAAAAAATACCTCTTCCTTTCCAATATATACTTACACCCATATAAATTGAGATGAAACACACCTGACAATAAACCACCATAATGAAGAAATAGCACATATGCCTAACCCCGTGACATGGTGGTGAGCCATACCCTAAGTAAGGAATGAAAATAAGAGGATGTTGAACCGGGCACATGGACTCCACATGGGTCACCACCCCATGTGAGGCCACAAAATAACCTGATTATCCTCCATTTTCATCCCTCAATCCAAAAAAAACCAAGACAAAAGACTCAAAAATCCCAGACTACCCCTGGTGACTTGAGGATTAGTGCGAGCAAGAGTTCACGACGTTCTTCCCACACCTACCTCCTGAGTCCTGACAATCCTAATCTCCTTTTACCAGACACCCCAAAGAACAAGATCCTCCTTTTATACCATTTTTTAATGAACCATCCCAGGTCGACCCAAAACCAGTCACCCAAGTCGGTCTGTAACATGTCTCGAAGGGTTCTCCCGATCCCCCTAGGATGGTAACTAGTATCGAGAATCAAAATTAAATGGATGGGAATTATTTTCATGATAAATGAAAATAAATAAATAAAAAATAGAACAATGGAAATTAAAACTATCAATTATGTGAAAATAAATTTGTACATACCTCCATGTGACCCTACAGGTCACCACTGACCTCAAACCAACGTCGCACTACGACGATCGAATCCAAGCAAGGCGCATCACCAGAAGCTAAAAACAAAGATAAAACTATAGGCATGACTGTTAAAACTTAGTAGGCATGCCCAAATAATCTATTCCCAAATTCATTTAGTTTAAAAAAATAATCATCAATTTTAGGTTTGAGCTACAATATATAACAGTAGGTTTTATACACATATTCCCATAAAAGAAAATCATGGTCCATTTCCCTTTTTTAATTAAAAACCATATTCCCTTTTTAAGAAGAAGACATTGGCATTTTAAAGGAGGTGATGTTTACACTAAAAATAGAGGAAGGAGGTGTAAAACATTTTCAAAACCTTTTTCCATAAACACTTGATACCATTTTATCACTTTTATCAAGAAGCGACACTACACAAGGAAACAATATCAACAAACATACAACACAGGCAATGGAAAAACACCACACAATAGTAACCAACCATCACATGCATATCAATCACCTACCAAAGATAACTAAGTACCATGCAAAATGGGAGAAACTAAGAGCTCTTGAATAATCTAGAACATACTATACATGTGACTCATCCCAAAGGAATGCCCTACCGAATGATGTCATAAAGTCCAAATGCCTGATCGTCGCCCTACCTAGCCTGATTGAGGGTCCCAATCCCATAGAAATGATAACAAAATAACCCCTACTATGGTCCACTAGCGTAATCTAGACTATTGTAGCAATAATTCACCAAAGATTCATTCGTTATGCTAAGTTCCCATGTTTAGGCTAAAAACGGAGGTGATCCAACAATGACCAACAATCAATCCATCACATATACATGAATCACACATAAGAAAGCCACACAATAGTTACACCCAAATCACTTTGAGGGACTTTACCCCTCTTTATTTCAACCATCAACACACGAGTGAAGTCCCGTCTAAGGACCACCCATTCACATCAACACCTAACAAGGCATGGGGTTCATCCCAAGGAGAGATTTCAAATAAAATTATTTTATATAAGTACCAAACGGACCTCTACCAACCATTTAGTACTAAATCATTTCCAAAGAACCAACGCACGCCACTTTCAAAACCAATAAATCAATTAGACACTCATTTAAGAAACTCAAGTCACCATTCTAAAAATAAACACATTTAAAAGGCCAACGGGGCATTTCATCAAGAACATGATGTGAAAAATAAAATCAAACCATTTATTACAATACATTAAAAGAAGGTAAACCACTACAATTCAATATGTTCAATTATACTAACAATTATATATCAATAATTAATATAAAAAATAGTTGTGAAATGAAAGAAATAATTGATTCTTAAATTTAAGGGTCAATGCCAAGAGATCCTACCTCAAAAGATGGCTAAGCTAGAGCGTTCTAACTCAAGTAGCAGCTTGCTCACACACATGCACTTCCATATATATATATATATCATTAAACTAATTCACATGTTCCTTGTGCCATGAGAGTACATGCACATAGAAGATATATATATCTACACATATCTATACCTGGGAATATGCATGTGCGCCATTGAAACTGATCACAACTCCCTGTGATAAATCCCTGGGACTCAAAAACACCACAAATCCCTAAAATAAAATTAAGCCAAACAAAACAATCAAGATAAGATTCAAAAACCAATGAAAAATTTAATAAAAACAAGAACCGCTAAGAAAAACAAGGTTATGAGAAAAATACCAATTCAAAACACCAAATTTATTTGAGGGCACATCCATTTGTGCACCTATTTCACCCATGGATGTGCTAATATCCAATGGCACATCAAACCTCCAAAGAGACACTCAAAACCATTTCCATAAAAACACCAATTGATTTACAACCATATCCAACCACCCACATTATTTATAGAACATAAAACAATTCCCCTTAAAACCATAAATCCATATATAAAACATTTTAATACAAATTCCAAGCTATATCATTGTCAAATCATACACACCAAACCAGGTTCACCAATAAGAAATTACCACCACAACATAATTAAAACTAAACATTTCATAAAAAACCATTTTCTGAGAAACAAGAAATTAGTAAAACATACCAAATGTCCCTTTAACTAGATATAACCAAGTACACATCCAAAACAAACCATTTCACTCTTTTATAAAATGTCACCCAAGTTCACAACCAAGAAACTCTTCTTAAATCAAGTTCCAAACCACATCAAAGGAAATCACCTTGTTTCACATATAAAAATCCCAAAACATGAACCAAATCAATTTAAAAAGAAATTTGAAATTGGAAAACCTCACACAATCACCCACTTCCACACAAAAAGTTCAATAAACATTTTATCAAACACATATGGCATAAATACACATGGGCATAAACCAAGATTCATGTAAAAACCTATTTTTAGTCAAATCCACCCACAATAAAATTCTACCAACAATGAACCATACTTATAATAATAGTGAAAATCATGTTTTAAATGTTAATTAATAAAATACGAGCATCAAATGGATTGAAATTGAAACGAAATTCATGGAACACCCACCTCAACCCATGCGAATATGACAGAACCTCAACAGACAGAGGAACAATGCTCTGTGGACCACTCACACACCCTAGACAATGAGGGAAATGAAAGAATTATGAACCAAGGCTATAGGGTTTGGTTAACTTAAAGAAAAACACCAAAGGAGATGAAATAAAATATACCCAGACCGGAATAGGAGAGGGTTGCCGACGAGGGGAATCGCGAGCAGTGAGGGGGGGTCATCGTCGGTGGAGTTGCGATCGGAGCACCAGTGAGGTCCGGCTCGGTGAGACTGAGAACGCATGAACCAAGGAGTAGGGGGAAGGTCGGGCCACTGGGATGGTCATAGAAAAGGAGGATGGGAGGTTGGGGCACCACTGGTGGAGTATGCATGGTAGTTATAAGCCAGGATAGAGGAGGCATGGTAGTTGGACTGCCGAAGTAGGGTGGAGCAGTGAGGGGAGGCTGAAGCTGGTCTAATGCACCAGGAAGGAACCAGAAGGTAGGGGGTTCACAAACCAGAAGGTAAAAGGGTTTCCCTGAGAAGGGGGATACACTAAGTTGGGTTTCCCCCTTTTTTAAAACCCTAGACAACACTATAATAATATTAATAATAATACTATAATAATAATAATAAGATAATTATAATAAAAATAAAAAAATAAGAATAAAAATACTAAATTTATGAATTTTATTTAAACCATAATGACATTAATAACAATTTAATCATAATTATATTAACAACAATTTTAAATGATAATAATGTCATTAACAATATTTCATAATAATAATATTATTATCTACTCAATATTGTTATTATTATTTTGTTTTAAACAGTTACCTTAGTTTATTCTTATAAAATTTTATTATTTTAAATAGTGGGAAACTGTAGGGGCACTTAGGCCGACCGCACGGTTTCCAAAAATTGTTCGGTGCCCATGCACTATTTTGAAACCCACCAAAATCATTAAACGTAAAAAATTTAAAATCGGGACCCAAGCCAAACTTTTTCCAAATTATGTGAGATCATGAGAAGAATAAAATAAAATGGTGTATGAGGTCTGGGTGTGACAATTCTCCCCACCACATCCACTTTCTTCCCCCAAAAAGAGACCAAGCCTGTAGTTAACACAACTCGAGTCCATGCCTAGACAAAACCAAAGGAAACTGAAAGCCTCGGGGTGACCATTCCCAACACATGTCATACCCAACCAATTCAAGAAGAATCCATAGCATAAGAATGAGGGGAGAACATGAGAGGGGTTCTCCCCACTACAATAATTCCATTAACACAGAGGCCTTAAAATTTGAGCAAACCACTTCTGGGGGGCCTAACATAGGAACTCCTAACCTGAACTCACTTAATTTTTCAACATGGAAAGTATAAAATCCCAGAGACATAAATGGAAATATTTCTACGAAACGACCCAACAACCCGATGATGAGAAATTAACTCATCACCTCCCATGCCGACCAAATAAAAATCTCACCGCAACAGGAGACTAGAGAATTCCTAGCCCAAACTCAACCCACGTTCTCAATGCTAACAGAATAGCTCCACCACTAGGTTTAAAACCATTACAGGGAAAAATAGCACACTGGGACACTGATATGGAGGAATCCCCTAAAAACTGAAAAACACTAGATGAAAACCCATAGATAGGTGCCCGAACTAAGAAAGGCCTTAGAAACACCACCCATTAATTTCATGAAACCAAATATTCCCCTAATGAACACAAATGAGACCAAACTCAAAATCAAAATGGTTCTATTTTTTTATAGACCCAACACCCTTCAAGGAAGCCAAACGATTTAGAAACCATGCTAAGAGCAGATAAGGCGGCTTGGATTTCGGTAGAACGAGCTCATCACACCACAAAAACATGGATTATATTACAACGGAGATAAGAATAAAAAAAATAAAATTTGGGTATTTCTATCCCAAATCTGAAAACATGATCTAGACTGAGGTTCCACACACCCTCAGCAACTCTTGATTGTACACAAACTTCACCCCGAGACCTGTGGTTGGGGCCCTAACGGCTAAAGCATATCCTGCCTCACAGTCAAGCCTTTTCATCCCCTAATCCCCAACTCTTTATTCCCCCTATGATTCAAATGACCACAATGGTGGTAAATTTTCAAAGGGATGAAACTTTGTGGCTTAGAATGCCCAAACTAGCCGTATTGGTGGCACATAAGAGAATGGTCCAACAACTAGGAGCCAGCAACAATGAAGATATATTCTTGGAGATAGGTTCCTCCAGTATATACTCCTTTCAAAATGGGGAACCATTAAAAGATCCTACTATCATTAACCACACCCCAAACTTCAATGATGGTGGGACATACAACCTCCACTGGTCCCAAAATTGGACCCTCAAACAAACCTGAGACGGCACGAACCTTAACGACCCTGAGAGTTCCAAATAACCCGAATACATGCTTCACTCCCATAAAACCACTCCACTAATTTTAATAGACTTAAAATGTCTCTAAGGACAAGTGACACCCGCGAGGAACCGGAAACTGGGCATGAATCACTGGCAACATTAGTGACCTTTATGGGCGGTATACTCTGAACAACAAGAAAAAAAACTGAAATCGGCATCAAGACAAAACTTAATCAAAGAAACATCCCAAGACAAGGGAAATGAGCTCATAATATAAACATATACAAAC
Source organism: Viscum album (assembly GCA_963277665.1). Classification (NCBI taxonomy): domain Eukaryota; kingdom Viridiplantae; phylum Streptophyta; class Magnoliopsida; order Santalales; family Viscaceae; genus Viscum; species Viscum album. The sequence continues at coordinate 1,320,686,691 of OY728158.1, forward strand.
ACAATAATAATTAATTTTCAAAAAACCTCCATTTCTTTTAAATTTTAAAACTCACCTATGGCATCTTATGAACCGTTACATGTGTGTTCATCCAGTACCGCTTACATCATCTGAAGAAAAGTTCCCCCACACACTCTCTATACATACCCATGCAAACATGACCCTCCATAAAGAATTCCAAGGTCCAAACATCTCTTTTACTTATTAAATCCAAACACATACCAAATTTTCAAATCGAAACACTTTCACTTTAAGAACCCAATTTTCCAATTTCAAAACAATTTGAAAGAATTTTTTTTCATTTTCAAAGAACTTTAATTTAAAAAATCCATCTTTCTTTCCAATATATACTTAAACCCATCAAAACTGAGATGAAACACACCTGACAAAAAACCACCAGAATGAATAACTAGCACATATTCTTAACTCGGCGACATGGTGGTGAGCCATGACCAAAGTAAGTCATGACACTAAGAGGACCTTGAACCGGACACTTGGACTCCACATGGGTCACCACCCATGTGAGACCTCAATATAACCCGATTTTCCTCCATTTTCATCCCTCAATCCAAAACAACCCAAGACAAAAGACTCAAAAATCTCGGACTACCCCATGTGACTCGAGGATTAGTGCAAGTAAGAGTTCGTGATGCTCTTCCCACACTTAACTCCCAAGTCCCAATAGTCCTAATCTCCTTTTACAAGACACCACATATAAAAATAGCCTCCTTTGATACCATTTTATCACAAACCAGCCCTGATCGAACCTGAACCAGTCACCCAAGTTGGTCTGCAACATGTCCTGAAGGTCACTTCGGATCCCCCTAGGATAGAAACTAATGTCGGGAATCAAAATTAAATAGATGGGAACAATTTGTCCCATAAATGAAAACAAATAAATAAAAAACTGAAAATGGAAATGAAAACTAGTAGCGATGAGAAAATAAAGTTGTACATACCTCCATGTGACCCTACGGGTCACCACCGACCTCAAACCAATATCACACTATAGCGACCGAATCCAAGAAAGGCATATCACCCTGAGCTAAAAAAAAGATAAAACTATAGGCGTGAGTGTTAAAACTCAGTAGGCATGCCCAAATAATCTATTCCTAAATTAATTTTCTTTAAATAAAAGAATCATCAATTTAAATTTTGAGATACAATATATAAAAGTATGTTTTCCATGCATTTTCCCATAAAAGCAAATCACGGTCCATTTCCCTTTTTCAATTAAAAACAAGATTCCATTTTTAATAAGAAGACATTGGAATTTTAAAGGAGTTGATGTTTACACTAGAAATGGAGGAAGTAAGTGTAAAACATTTTCAAAACCTTTCTCCATAAACACTTGAAACCATTTTATCACTTTTATCAAGAAGATACACTACACAAGGAAACAAGATCAACAAACATACAACACAGGTAATGGAAAAACACCACACAATAATAACTAACTAGCACATGAATCTCAATCACCTAAAATAGATAACTAAGTACCAGACAACATGGGAGAACCTAAGATATCATGAATAATCATGAACATACTATACATGTGACACATCCCAAAGGCATGCCATACCCGATGACATCATAACACCCAAACACCCGATCATTGCCCTACCTGGCCTGATCGAGGGGCCCAATATCATAGAAATGATAACAAAATAACCCCTATTATGGGCCACTAATGTAATCTAAACAAGTGTAGAAATCATTCACTGAAAATTCGTTCACTATGCTAGGTTCCAATGTTCAGACTAAAAAGGGAGGTGATCCAACAATGACCAACAAGCAATCCATCACATATACATGCAACACACATAAGCAACCCACGCAACAGTCACCCCCGAATCACTCTCAGGGATTTTCTCTCTCTTTCCCTTAACCATCAACACATTAGGGAAGTCCCATTAGAGGACCACCCATTCACATCAACACCCAACAAGGGGGGTTCATCCCAAAGAGAGTTTTCAAAGTAACTTATTTTATAAAAGTACCAAACAGGCCTCTACCAACCATTTAATACTAAATCATTTCCAAAGAACCAACACACGCCACTTTAAAAACCAAAAATCCACTTAGAAACTCATTTAAGAAACTCAATTCACCATTTTAAATATAAAACACATTTAAAAGTCCAATGGGGCATTTCATTAAGCATGTGATGTGAAAAAAGGATTCAGACCATTTATTGCAATACATTACAAGAAGGGAAACCACTCCAATTCAATACGGTCAATTATAATAACAATTATATATCAATAATTAATACAGAAACTACATGAAAAATGTAATAAATAAATAATTCTTAAATTTAAGGGTCAATGCATAGAGATCCTACCTCAAAAGATGTCCAATCTATAGCTTTCTAACTCAATCGGCAGCTCGCTTGCACACACGTACTTCCATATATATATATATATATATATATATATATATATATATATATATATATATCTTTAAACTAATGCACGTATTCACCACACCAGAAGGGAACACGCACATAGAAGATATATATATATATATACATATCCATACTTGGGAATATGCGTGTCCACCTTCGAAACTGGTCGTAACTACCTACGATAAATCCCTAGGACTCAAAAACACCACAAATCCCTAAAATAAAATGAATCCAAAAAAAGCAACAAAGATAAGATTCCAAAACCAATGAAACATTTAACAAAAACAAGAAATGATTAGAAAACCAAGGTTTCGAGAAAAATACCAATTCAAAGCGACATCTTCATTTGAGGGAAGATCCAATGGAACATCAAACCTCCAAAGAGACACTCAAAACCATTTCCAAAAAAACACCAATTACTTTACAACCATATCCAACCACCTACATTATTTAGATAACATGAAACAATTCCCCTTAAAACCATAAATCCATATCTAAAACATTTTAATACAAATTCCAAGTTATATCATTGTCAAATAAAACACACCAGACCAAGTTCACCAACAAGAAATTACCATCACAACATAATTAAAACTAAACATTTCATAAAAATCCATTTTCTGAGAAACAAGAAATTATTAAAACATACCAAATGGACCCTTAACTAGATATAACCAAGTAAATGCCCAAAACAAACCATTTCACTCTTTTATAAAATGTCACCCAAGTTCACAACCAAGAAACTCTTCTCAAATCAAGTTCCAAATCACGTCAAAGGAAATCACCTTGTTTCACATATAAAATCCCAAAACATGACCCAAATCAATTTAATAAGGCATTTAAAATTGGAAAACCTCACATAATGACCCACTTCCACCCAAAGGGTTCAATAAACATTTTATCAAACACCTACGGCATAAATACACATGGGTATAAACTAATATTCATCCAAAAACCTATTTTTAGTCAAATACACCCATAAAAGATGCTACCAACAATGAACTATACTTATAATAATGGTGAAAAACATGTTTTAAATATTAATTAATAAAATCCAAGAATCAAATAGATTGAAATTGAAATTAAAGTCATGAAATAACCACCTCAACCCGTGTTAATACAACAAAACCTAAATGGATAGAGGAAAGATGCTCTGCGGACCACTCACACACCCTAGACTACTAGGGAAATGCGTGAATTTTGAACTGAGGCTATAGTTTTTGGTTAAATTTAAGAAATAAACCAAAGGATATGAAATAAAATATACTCGAACCAGAAGAAGAGATGGACGCCAGTAAGGGGAATAGTGAGTAGGGAGGGGGGTCATCACCGGTGGAGATGTGGCCATAGAATCAGTAAGGTCTAGCTTAGTGAGGTCGATTGTATGTGAACCAGGGAACAGGGAGCAGGTTGGGCCGCTGAGCTGGTTAGAGAAAAGAAGAGGGGAGGTCGGGTGTGCCACTGGTGGAGGAGGGGTGGTGGTCAGGAGCCAAGATGGAGGAGGCTCGGTGGTTGGTCCACCGAAGTAGGGTGGAGTAGTGAGGGGAGGTTGGAGCTATCCTGGTGTGCCAAGAAGGAACCAGGAGGTTGGGGGTTGCAAACCATAAGAGGGGAAAGGGCTCCGCCGAGAAGGGGGAGGCGCTAAGTTAGGGTTCCCCTTTTTATTAAAACCCTAGACAACACTATAATATTATTAATAATAATACTACAATAATACTAATAATAAAATATTTATAATAATAATAATAATAATAATACAAATACAAATTTTATGCATTTTATTTAAACCATAATGACATTAAGAACAATTTAATAATAATTATATTGACAACAATTTTAAATGATAATAATATCATTAACAATTTTTTATAATAATGATATTATTATCCACTCAATATTATTATTATTATTATTATTATGTTTTAAATAACTACTTTATTTTATTCTTATAAAATTTTATTATTTTAAATAGTGGGCAACCGTAGGGGAACCTGAGTTGACCACATGGTTACCACCAGTTGTGTGGTGCTCGTGCACCAGTTCGAAAACCCACCAAAATCATTAATCGCCAAAAATTTAAAATTGGGACCCAAGCCCAACTTTGTCCAAATTATTTGAGATTATGAGAAGAATAAAATAAAAGGGCTTCCGAAGTCAGGGTGTGATACTTATAAATTTATTTCTTCTTTAAATAGCCTTTATGTTTTTGTTCTCTACCCTTATACAACTTTTATCTACCCTTATGTGAGCTATATAAATTTTATTTTACCTCTACATGGTGTTATAAATTACCCTTACATAGTATATATAATATGTAATTTACCTTTATATGGTGAATTTCTATACCCTTACATAGTGTAAATAAAGTGTGTTTTACCCTTATGCAATTCATAGTTGCCCTTACACAAGGTATGTAAACTCAACTATACCTTTACACAACGCTTGTGTTACCCTTATGCAATTTTATTGACATTATGAAGACTTTTAAAATTTTATGTTAACCTTATGAAAGTTTTGAAAAAATCTTGTTACACTTAAGCAGCATAGTGTTTTACCCTTACATAAATATGGTTTTTTCAAATTACTCTATTTTCACAAATTTCTTATTACACTGAATCTTTTAATGTTCATAATAAGTGTTTTAATTATTATAATAAATCTATAAATTCATATTAATTATATAGAAAATATGAGAAGTATTTTTATAATTTTTTAAACATATTTTCATGAAGATCAAATTTTTTATTATTTTTATGCATGAACTTACTGTAAAAATTTTGATTTTATTTTTTTGAGTCATTTTTTTTGTTTATGATGTTTCAAAATTCATATTAGATGATAAAAAACGTATTCAAACTTATTTTATACTTTTTAATACAATGTTACTCATTTTTAAAATTTATCATATCTACATGCATATATTCTGTAAGTTTTTAAATTTTGAATTTTAAAGAATGTTGTTGTGAAATTATCATGATATTTTAATTGACTTTTTATTTTGGAAGTGTTTTGATATTCTAATAATTATTGTTAATTGTTTTTAATTTTTCTTAATGATTTTTAATATTTTATGAGAGTTGGGTGATAATTTTATAACAGTAATATTTCTCTCTCTCTCTTCGATAATTCTATAACAATATTTTTGAATTCTAATTTAAATTGTATAACCATTTTATCAATTGTGTTAAGTTTTTATTTTTAAGGAGTTCAAGAATTGCTTCAAATGTGACTATGAGATACATAAATACTAAAATGATACTTCTTCAATGATATCTTACTTATTTTCAAGTGATATTATGAAAAAAAAGTATTATTGTGTGATACTATAATGTATTGTGTAATTCTACCCATGAAAACAATTCCCTCATTTTTTGGATGATCTCTCAAACACTGAACCTAAACTACTTCAACTTTTACTTCCTTGACAAAGATAGCACACTTCATTTCTATCAGAGAATATTTCTCTCTTGATCAGATTTCCATAATATACATTAAATAATGTGTAAGTTTTCATGGAGTACCACATTTTATTGTATTTGATCGGTATTTTAGGTTTACCTCAATGTTTTAGTAAATTCTTTTGCAAGATCTGGATTTTGAGTTGACTTTCAATACTACTTATCATCCTCAAACAGATGGTTAGTCTAAGAGAACCATTAAAACCCTAGAGGATATGTTGAGATCTTATTCTATGGATTTTAAAGGTGATTGGGATCAATACATTCCTATAGTTAAGTTTTCTTACAATAATAGTATATTTCACTCAAGAATTTAGATGGATTATTATGAAACCATCTATGTAAATAAGTTTTGAACTCCAACATGTTAGGATGAAGTTAGAGAAATAAAGCTATTAGGACCTAAGATAGATGAGTAAATGGTAGATAAAGTCAGAACCATTCAGTAGCACATCACGGTAGCTCATAATCAATAGAAAATATATACTAAAAATCATCGGTGAAATATGGATTTCAAACTTTGTGATAAGGTATTTCTACAAATGTCTCCATTGAAGAAGGTTATAAGATTCAGAAATAATGGAAAATTAATCCCTAATAATATTGTAACTTTTTATATTCTCGATCGATTAGGGATGGTAGCTTATCATTTGGCACTTCCAATAAACATTTATCAAGTTCAATATGTGTTTCATGTATCTCTATGGTGGAAGTACATACCTTATTCTTCACATGTACTAAACTCGTAGGTTTTACTACTAAAGCACGATCTTTCCTATAAATAATAATTAGTAGAAGGTTTGGATCATAATGATAAAGTTCTATGAAACAATACTACTCACCTAGTTAAATTTATCTAGACACTACTAGAAAGTGGACCTATACCAGTGGACCTATACCAATTGTTTTAAAAAATAGTTGGTATAGGTCACCCTATAACAATAGTTTTTAGAAACTATTGGTATATTTAGATTAAGAGGTGGTTATATGAATGGTGTTTTAAAACTGTTGGTATAGCCCTTCCCACATAACTCAACTGTGCGGCCTCTCTCATCCTCCCATTTCACTCCCTCCTAGATCGAACTCTATGATCAAGTGGACTTTGGTTTTCTTCTCCATCCATAACAATATATTATCACTTCCTATTTTAATTCCATTATTCCTAAACATAAAATTTTCGAGTTCCAAATCCTTAATCTATTCTTTTAATCATCATTTCCATTTTTTTCTAGGTCTAAAACACTAAAGTATATTCTTTTTTTTCAGATTCTTCCATATTGAATGAGGGTTAGTTTTTGTTTTCTTTGTTTTGGATCTATTGATCCTTGATTATGTTTTTGAATCTCTCTCTTTGTTTGAATGATAAATACATAATTAAGAATATTAATTCTTAGATGAACTGATGTATTTAGTCTGTATAGACTGTCTACTTTTAATGTTGATGAGTTGTGGATCATGCGTGTACTATTAGTGGACAAGATTTTTGGTTTGGATCTTCTTTTTACAAATCCAATGAACCTAAATTAATTATATATTTTACCATTTTTGAATGTATGTAAAGGAGTGATGTTGATTATTGTGGGCCTTTCCATTTCAAGTATTAATTTTTTTGATGGTCTGACACCTGGGATGACTTATTTTGGATTGAATATTTCTATTGTAGGTAGTGGATGGCCACCCATGAAATTTTTTATATTCATAAAGTAATTCAATTGAAATGAGGAGGAATAAATTTCCAGTTGTTTCAATGGATACATGACATGGTGCTTGTGAACAAGGTGATCTCATGCACATTGTTTATATGGATTGAAGGATTTTATAACTGGATTTGATGTTAAGATTAGTTAAACTCCAACTATAAATTCCTACAGATGATAACTAATCATTGTGTCTTGTAATGCAATATTATGTTGTATGTATTAGTATAGCTTTTTTGTGGCTGTCATCCTACGATTTTATCCTATATGATAAGGACTTGTTGTTTTGTAAATTTTCAACTAGATGTCTTTCATGTTGTTCAATGGTTTTTTGGATGTGAAAGTTGTATTTTTTTCAATTATTAGTGTAATATGTTTATATGGTTTTGACTCCATATAAAATTTCATGTGATGATATTGAGTTTTACCATGAAATAGAGAGAAATATAAAGCTAAAATCTCACTGTGATGGAATGATAATAGTGGGGATGCTTCTATGGTTTGGAAATGAGACTTCTGATGAGCTTTGATAATAATTTGATGACTTATTGTTGTGTAGAATCACAATTATGGTTGGGTTTACAATGTTTTTGGGATGATTATATGATACGTTCATGTTTTTAAAGGATATTTTGTGTTTGTTTAATTGAACTTTCTCAATTAGATATTTTCAACCTAAAATTTATTTGTCTTAGAGTGAGGGTAAAAATTCAAAATGAAATTACAACCCACTAAAATTTTGAAGGATCTAAAGGATTTAAGATCCATTCTTATGAGGAGTTTGGATTCTACATGGAGTGGCTTCTCTCAATGATGATATGGTATGTCAATGCTTACATTATAAATCTGAAATAAATTTCGTGAACATCCTTTTAATATATATTAAAGAATTTATGGTTTATTTTCATTGTATTTTATTTTTATGCAAACATTTTTCACCACATTCTTTTTCCCATACACTTTTATTTTTTAATAAATTTTAAGGTGGTATGAGTTGGTCTTCCAACTCATATCTTGTTCTCCCTATAATTTTATATATATAATAAATAACTATCAAATAAAATTAAAATAATTATTTGACACCATATAATTAATTTAATTCATAATAAGGTAGGGCTAATCGTCACATGGGAGAGAACATGAAAGTTGGGATTTAAAAGATTCAAGAGAAATTTTGGGTTATCCATCTTGGGAAACATGAGTAGTTTTGTATTTTCTCAAAGTTGGTTTATCTAGATTGGATGAATCAAGTTGAACTGCCTTTGAGGGATGAAAAAAAATTTAAAATTATTAGAATTTATTGAATAAACTATAATTTCTATGCGTCATGGGTTTATACAACCAACATAGAAGTTTCGGTCTAATATACCTTCGAGGCGGTAAGAAAACTTAAGTAAAACAAAAAATTCAGAAATTTAATGGCACTTTTAACTTGTTTAGTGAGAGGTAATTCAATGAGAGAATCTTATGAAATAACACCTCACATTAAGTGAAAATTTTAAGGTAATATATATAATTATAAAGAAAGTTGATAAAATTCAATTCAAACTCTCTTGAAATAAAGAGAGTGGAATACTTTATCAAAACTACCAAAAAAAATATCCCAGACACCCAAACTAACTTATCAATGATAGATAACATAACTCAAAATCTCTCTAAGAATACCCAAGCATGCCACTATAATTTTTAAGCTCATGTGGTGTTTTTTTAAGAAATAATAGGAATAATCTTCTAATTATTCCTATCTAAACTAGTGTTCACCTAATAGATTGTGCCATGAAAATAATAACAAGAAATAAATTCCTTGATGAATATAAGTCTCATTAGGTCATTTATGAGTTTTTTTTTTAGGAAAAAAACAACATTGAAGAAAACTATCATGGAAGAGGACTATGAGGAAGGTATCCCACTAGAATCTATTTTTTTAGTTTTTCAATAAATAATAAGGGGATGAAATTTCATAAATTAAAAAAATTTATATAGAAACAAAATATAAGTAAAGAAATCCACAAGAAATCGACAATGATTTTTTTAATTGAGAAAAAATCCACTACAATTTGAGACCAGATATAACCACTTGAAAATAAAATTCAAGGAGAAAATCAGTTAATAAATAGTAGAAAAAGAGACTAGGATGAAGAGGAATTATTTAAAAGGTTTCTTGAATAATTTATAATATTTGTAACTATAATTGAATGAGGTTTCATAATGGATAAATAAATACCCACTTTCCTTGGAAAAAATTCAAATAGAAAATCAAACTCAATAAACAATTCAAAATTATGAATTCAATCCTTGAGAGTGGGAGGTCATGGTAGAGACATATTTTTTTCAAGATGTAAAAAATAATAGGTTGAGTGATGATTATTTCAAGGATTAATAGGCTAACTATACTTGAATATAAATTCTAAATTATTTGATAATTTACAATCATTGTAGTTTTTGGCATTAAAGATAGCCCAAATATGGAGCAAAGCTTTATACTTGAAAAAATATAACACAAAAAAGATTCCATGAGTTATTGATAGACCTAGAATATCTTAAAGATAAAGAAAAAATAGTTATTGAAAAACCACATAAGTTCCCACTGAAGTATAAAAAAAATCAATAAGACCATGGTTGATCAATAGAAAGAATAATTAAGTGAAGACTATAAAATAAACACTTCTTAGGGGGATACCTAGGACTTAGGATTTTTCTTTTATTTCTTTTGTTAGTTTTTTTCTTTGAATTATTATATATCCACCACACTGAGTATGAATATATTTTTTCTAGACCATAATTTGAAAATATAGACTGATCATTTTATGAATAAAGTACACACACAGTACCTTGTAAAATAGTTTCAGTGAAAGGGGGTGTTTTATTAAAATAATATGTTCTTTAATTTTTATCATAACCATTGCATGAAACCAAAAATATTTCTCTTCATGTGTTGGATATTATTTACCTATTACGGTCTAAAATTTATTATTTCACTACACTATTACATATATTATATTGTTTTGACTTAACAGTTTTGAACAGTCCTTGCAAAAAAAAACATGTCTCCATGCAAAAACTCTAAACCATGCTATTTTTTTCTACAAAATAACTTATTGAGTATTTCCACATAGTGTTTTTCAATTCCTTTTAGCCATTTAATACACTAGTCATATTTTTCTCAACATTTTAAGAATTTTTCTTCATCCATTTTATTATTAATTTAACCGTGTTTTAAAACATGAAATGTCTTCATTCTTGTAACATCCATTTTCATCTTCAACGTGTCAATGCTTGAAATCCATGGCATGTTTCATTATTTCTCATTTTGTGCATTTCCCTCCTAATGTAGTTCCATTTCTTAATGTATCTCCATGACATATCACCAAGACACCGTAGTATATTTATTTATAGATGAATATTCTATTAATTGTTTCTCATATGCATGAATTTTTTCCTTTTTATTTATTTTATAACACCCATTGAACATTCTATTATTCATCGTGGTATCACTGAATTTTCTCATGCTCAAATTTTATAGTGAACCTCATTCTTCTTAATCATCCACATGTAACTTAAAATGATATTTAAATATTCATATAAAATCATTGGGACATATTATTATGGGTATCTATAAGATAAAATCAAAATATATATATATGATAAATATTAGCATGTCATGTAATCTTTATCATAAGAAGAATATAATCAACTTATTTTTCAAGTTTCATTCCATAACATCATTAGATTCATTGGTGTTATTGAGAAATTTATACTCCCTATTGAGCATGAATTTTGGGGGTTAAATAGAGACTTCTTACCCCTAATCATTGATTTATATTATTCCCTTTGATCTATATATTCTAAATGAAATATCTTAAACTCAAATATAAAGACACTTTTTATTTATGAACTAAGAACATGATAAGATCTAATATCCTAGTGGCGGTCAATGTGATGACACTCCTGGTGATAATTATGATGTTGAAGACAATGATTTTGGTGCTCAAGATGAATATAATGGTGAGGATGATCATGATGTTGGTGATAATTATAATGGAATTGGTGGTGATGTGGTAGATATTGATCCCCTCTATTTTTGAGTTGATAATAAAGAGAAAAATGTGTGGATAGTGTTTAATAAAAAAACTGATCAATTGTATGGATTATATATTTATGTTATAGTTTTATAAATGGTTTGAAAAATATTGAAAAATTAATCACTTAGTTAAATATTAAATATTAAATATATGTACTATATAGAATGTGTATTTTGGCTGGTGTTCTTTTATAGGTTTTGGAATTGATTATGTGGAGATGTTGGATGGGCTTGTGGTGTTGTTTGAGGGGGTGGAAGTTATACCAATGGTTTTTTAAACCATTGGAATAGATATTTACCAATTATTTCAAATAAAACCATTTTTATATCCTCTCTTTTCCTAGAAATATATACCCATAGTTCTTACAATCATCGATATATATCTATACCAATAGTTTAGAAAAAACTGTGGGTATTTAGAATTGCCAATGGGATATAACAATAGTTTCAATAGAAACCATTGGTATAGACCTATATCGATGCCTTAATAACCCATGATTCATACAACCTTTGATATAGTCTATACCAATGGTTCTATTTCATATACCAATGGTTTTTAACCATTGGTATAGGGTATATTTTTAGCAGTAGGAGGAATCAGAAATTCAAATATGCTACTTGGGAACCCAAGGATGTGATGAAATAGAGATATCTACATTTTTTTGAATCAGAGTAATGATATTTTGAGGGATAAATTCATTTTAATGGGGGTATAATATAATACCTTGATATTTTATGATAAATTTCTCTTCAAATATAGTTAATTTATCAAATATCTTGTGATACATGAAAAACTAAAGTTTAAATAAACCGAAATATAAATAATATTATTTAAATGTGACCATTATAAGATAACCATTAAAATTGATGGTATGAATAAGAATAACTACATTATAAAAAACATGTATAAATTTTTGTTATAATAAATAAGTATACAATTTTCAGTAAATTCATTTTATGTTTCAAAAATATATTTTCTTCAAAAATGGTTTTTATGCCATTTTGTGTGTGAATATTAAAATTAATTTATACCAATTTTAAAAATTTAACTTTAAAAAATGGATATAATTTTTTATACATCATATAAAAATAAAATTATGATAAAATTTTAGCATTTTTTAAAAAGATTAGTTTTTCATTAAATAGTAGAAAATACTGATTTTTATTGAAATTTATCTTTTCATTTCAATCATTTAAAAAGTTAAATTTTGTTTTAAAATGGTTTCAAAGTTACATTGGTTAATTTATATTATTAATAATCCTATTAAGATAATTTTAATCAATTTTATTCTTTATTTTTTTATAAAAACCTTATTTACAGTTTAGAATATATTTTTCTGGAAAAACCTCTTTGCGTCGCGTTTTGCAAGTTTAATTTTAAATTAAACTCTACCAATAAGATGAATTGAACATAATAAAATGTATTTAATTTTTATAATCATCATAATTAATATAATTTAATATTATTAATTTAATTTTTGGTCATTATAAGTAGTGACTTGGGTAAATATTTGTCACCTTAGTAAAAGAGGTAAAATTGGGTTAAAATCATAGGGTAAAACATCAAAATATATTTAACCCTTGTCATTGTCCTATTACATGATTGTTTTTTTAAAAAAAATATTATTAAGGGGTAAAATTATGTATTTTTAAACATTATTTTTAAATTGAGAACCCAAGTATGACTTTTGTGAATATTAGTTATATTTTATTTAAATTAAAAACTATTTTTGGGTCTTTACATTTAATGGTGTGGTTGGATGATGTTATTTGGTTTTTCATTTCCCCAAATGTCTAAAACCTTTTTTTTTATTATTTAACCAAAAATAATAATTTAAACCAATTAATTTCTTTATTTAAAGGTTAAATATTTTTACTCTTAAATTGAGTATTTTCTTAAAAAAGTATTTTTCATGTATTTGTGTTCTTATGTTTAAAGTAGTTTCTACCAAAAATATAAATTAAATATGATAAAATGGATTCCTAATTTTTAATAATCATGTAAAAATTTAGTTATAAGGTCTCCTTAATTTTTTTCATATAATTAAGTTATCATGGTAAAAAAGTTAAGTTATCACGTTTAAGGTTAAAATGAGTTTAAAGTGGTTTAACTATAAGATAAGGCCTAAAATGTATCCAAAACTTTCCCAAATATCATTGGTTGAATTTATTTAGACTATATAACATCTTATATTATATTTTTTTTGTTTTAGTTCCATTTTAAATGATTATAATATATATATTATTTAATCTTTTAAGTAATTCTAAGTGTGTCATTTCCCTTCCTCATAAAAGGATATCATCTATCCTCTCTTTTAAAAACTTTATTAGAATTATATATTATCCAAGACCTAACATAATACCTTTCTATATTTCTTAATCACATCCTATAGCTTCTATTCTTTCTAAAATGTCATCCTTTCAAGCATTAAGGTGTAAGCTAAAAGACGTTTCTCAACAAAGAGGTATAACTATTAACTTAGTACTTTCAATTTTATTTCTTATATTTAATCCTCTAAATATATGGTATAAATTGTAAAATAATTAATTCAATATATTAAATTTACTGAATATTTATTATTATATTGTAATATCCTTTTTTCGCATCCTTTCCATCCTATGGAAAATGAAAACATCGCTAGTGCATACATACAGCTTATTGTCTCCACGTAGCAGGGTAATTCATTTTTCATAACCATTTTAATTGGATGGTTATAAAGATAAAAATAGTTTTTTTATATGATATTTATGATATTATTATGTTTCTTTAATGATAAAATATTATTTTTTTTTCTTTCCTTTTCATTGGAAAATGAAAACAGTTTTTATACGTATGTACAACCTACAATCTCCATGAATTGTGTAAATCATGTATTCATATATAAATTTTATATATGACTCTATATATATATATAATTAATATATATTATATTTATATCATGATTAACATTCTAGAGTTGATGAAACTGTGATAAAAGTACAAGGACTGGGACTGCTAAACTAAAACATGAAAGAAAAATGAAGCAGTTATCACCTGGAATAGTGATTTTAATAAATGGATGATAAGATGGTATAAGTAAATCATATATGTTATGATATATATGAGAATATTTATGTAATATATTTATAATAAATCTATATTTATTATATATTATGTTTTAACATGCACGAAGCAAGACGAGACTTGAGGTAAGGGGTTTCTCAACTCACTTTTATTTTTGTGTGACATGTGTCATATTCACCTCTTATTTCCTTTGTGAGATATATATACTACCCCTTTTACATGTTATAACATTATTCTACTTAATTTCATAATATTTAAATTTTTATTAGAAATTATTCTTACATGGGTCTTATGATTCAAAAGTTACCAAAGTGATAAGGGATTTATTTTACAATATAATTGTTTATCATTAGGTTTTCGATAATGAAATATTATAAACTATATATCAATAATACCATTAATTTTATTATCCACTAATTATTTATTAATAATACATTTTTCCATTCATTTTCCTTACTTTAAGTACTCAAGAGACCAAAATAATGTTTTTAAATAAAAATGACTTTATTTCTCTCCTTGATTGAAATTTTTTTTCTTCTGTATCCATATTTTATAAAAAAATTCAAGAATGATTTTATGAATATAAAATTATTGTTTAAATACATTTTTACACATGTTTAACTTTTTAAAAAATGGTTTAAATGGAATCAACTTGTCATTTTCTAAATAAGGTACTTTTAACTTTTTATCAAAAATGTGAAAGGGGTCTTTTTTTTAGCATACATGGAATGAACAGAATTTTCCTCCATCATGACCTCAATGATTTGAATATTTCATTACATTTTTCCAAGGTTATTTTCAAAGATAATTATTTCCCCAATATTTATAAATTTTTATATTTTAAATAAGTGATTTCAAATTGAAAAGGTTATTTTCCTCAAGAAATATTTAAAGTGATCTTTTAAAGGAATTTTTATCTAAGATGGCATCCTTTGATGTTATTATGATTTACTAGGGATATGATCCAATGATAAAATCATTATTTTTTCTTTTCATTGTTTATGATTATGATGATGATATGTTTATAAAACCTATTTATTTTCTATGGGTTATGTTATATGATGAATAATTTCTGATATTATGTAACACATATGAATAGATTATGATTATATGATGGGTGGAACCAAAATTATATATTCCTCCAATTCATTGGGTAAAGATAGATATCTTATGAGATAATAAGGACTGGAATGGGGAGTGAACCCAGTTCAGTAAGGGGCTCAGTCCACTATGATAGTCATGGGAGTAAACTTTGACAAATGGTATGATGGAATTAGGAGTGAACCCAATCCACTATGATAGTCTTGGTAGTGATCCTTCACTAAGGAAATTATTTTCTATAATTATGTGTATGAGATAATATTATGTATTATTCCAATGTTATGATCTCATAGATCATGTTATTTTATTCCTTTATGATTTGTGTCTCATGGAAAACCAAGATTTATGTCATGACTCAAGATTATGATATATGATATATAGGGTGTGGTTTTAAAATGTTAATTTCATTTTCTCATACACTTATTCTTATTTTATGTTTAATTGATTATTAATATCTCCCTTTTTCCTTATTGAGCATATAATCTCACCCTTTATTATGTTTTCTTTTCCCAAGGATATAAATAAAAATTTTTAAGTAGGATATGTCTAAGAAGGGTGTTAGTTATGAAGAACTAAGTGAGAGATGATGTAGATCTATTATGAACCAGTTATTTATGTATACAAGTTTATAAAGACACTAAACTTTTATATTTATAAATAAGATATTAATTTTTTAAAATTAATATTCATCTAATAATATGTAATATTTATATATGAAAATTATGGGCCATTATAGGTAATGTTCCTATACTCAAAGACAACAAGGAGGGAGTTAACTAGGGAGGTTTCTCCTGTGAATTTGACTGGGATCCATTTATTTCTTACATAGGTTATGAATGAAATTGTCAAAGTTTCTTAAAATTGGTTTTATTTTCTTGTTATGGGTTTTAAAGGTTTTCTTTGTGAGAAAATTGTTTGTTTTTCATGTTGTTGTTATTATTTCATACGCTCAAATAATATTTTGATAAAGGTAAACATTTTATGGGTTTTCATGTTTTTTCATTAAACTAATAGGTTTCTCACTTTTATGTCACTTACTGAGCCTTTAGTGCTCATTCCAATTTTTTTAATGTTTTTCACAGGGTTTAAGGATGAGTGAGAACAAAGAAGAAGTCAAGTTTAAAGTAATGAATATTTTTTATGAAAATAAAACATGTTTCATTTTAAAAGATTTATATTGTGGAAAAATGGATATTGAATATAAGTATTCACTTTGTAATATAAGGGTTTTTTATGTAAGAGTTATGACCTGATTATCTAAAAATATAAATCTAAAATGTCTTTTTGAATGTAAGAAAGTGAATTATATTCTAAATAAACTAGATTATATAATGTTTAAAGTTGGTTCCTTACACTCGCCAGCAATAACCAAGGTATTTATAGACTGATGACAGGTGTCACCATAGATTCTGAGAATTATCAATTGATTTTTCAATTTTTATTCAAATTTTTAA
Organism: Viscum album; assembly: GCA_963277665.1. NCBI lineage: Eukaryota > Viridiplantae > Streptophyta > Magnoliopsida > Santalales > Viscaceae > Viscum > Viscum album. The sequence continues at coordinate 1,320,703,953 of OY728158.1, forward strand.
TATCTTAATGAATAAACTGATAAAATGATAAATGATATAAATTATTGGTTATATAAATATTTCATGCATTTTATTTTCAACTATTTATTTTAGGGATGTTGGTGGTGGTGTCCTACTAAGTTGTACTCACACCTTGTTCGGGTCTCCATGGCACTTGGGTTCTTAAAAAGGTATCATTTTCACATTGTAAGTATAAGTTTTGAGAACTTATCGATGTTGTTGATTGTGTAGTTACTAGGATAGAGCATGATAATTTAGGACCAACTTATGAATCAATTCCATTTTGGTGGACTTTCAAGTCTTTTACCTTTTGGTCATTGAGATATTTTTATAGTTTTTCATTAATGTATGCCTTCCCTAACATGTATTGTTTATAACTCATTTATTATTTCACGGTGATCAATTATTTATTCACACTCTCTTAAATGTAATTGTACTTTTTATCTATCTGGTTAGTGTATGCAATTTTATTTACTTCCATTTTTGTCATACTCTAATATATAGGTAGTCTCCCAACTGTAACACCTAAGACCTTTACAGTTGGTTGGTAGTCTATGGCATATGAGAAAGCATGATTAGGAACATGTGATTCACCCCCTAGATCACCGGTTCAATGGCTATCTAGGTAGAGCATTAGAGTAGTTGTTCCCCTATAGTGGGGGTCTCAAGTTCGAGTCTCCTTTGGTGGTTGCATTGTTTTCTTTTTGTTTTTCCACTGACCCTAGACAATTATAATAAAAATATTACTTTTTCCCAATAATTCATATTAAAAATTCAGTATATTTTGTAGGATAATATTTATTGTTCTAATTATAAACAAAAAAGATAGTTTATTACACAAAATCCATAGAAAAATTGGAATGGATGATCAAAACTACATCATAGGTGAGTTTACATCTATATCAATAAAATGAGTGATTGTTACAATTTCATGAGCATGTGGTATGAAATTGAGTGAAATTTTTTAATTCAAGATTATTTATATTGTTTCCTATAATGATCTTTGACTCACATGTGCTTAGATATAATTTTGAATAATAATTGCTAAAATGTTAGAGTGTTTTTATATGAAATAGAAATTTCATATTTCCATAGATTTAGAGTGTCAAAGGGGGAGATAGATACTGGTTGAAAAAAAAATCAAAATAGATTGATTGTTAGACTCAATGTATATAGGCTTGTTTTATTTGATTTCAACCTGTGATGTGGAAGTTTCAACCATGATTTTGAAATACATTAAAAGATTCATAGTGATGCTTGGAGGATTATTGAAGATCACTAGATGATTTGACGTACAGTTGGAAGAGTCTCAATGTTCAAGGGATGAATGGATGTTGGATTGAGAAGTATGATTATTAAATATATGAAGGTATTTAATTTATTATAGAACCTTAAAGTTGATATGAATAATTTTGAGCTTGATCGGATGATGTTTGGAGTATTCTTTGCTAAATTCATACAATATTATTAAGGGAGACCATGATATATGATATAGTTGTTGTCAAGGAATATCTCCTCTATAAATACTACTACCAATTATATGAATATATGGAGAAGTATTAATAGAGTTACTGAATGAATGGTAAATTATATACAATGATATTTTATATCATACATTTCTTTAAGGGGTCATTGACAATAATATAGAGATATTACTAGATGTGGTTGGTGTAGGTTCCAGACATAGAAAAAGCACCTGTATGACATGGAAAACTCAGATTTTAACTATTAATTTAAGAATAATCATTGATATATATGAAAAATGATTTCATGTGTAGTGTAATTCATAGATTACTTGACTTGATTAAATGCTAGAACTAGAAAAAAAGTATCTTCACATGTAATTTATAATTAATTTATAAGGAGATCTATAATTACCTAAACTTGTAATTATTTATTCATTGATGATTAGGATGACTCGATCTCATCGTAACAGCATTTTCTACATGATCTAAGTGAAAAATATCTCTAGTAGTGACCCACACATGCACAAAAACTATGAATGTTTCCCTAGAATCATCAAGTTCTAGAATGGCTAATCCCAATCATTTGCGTCGTTCATGGTTTTTCACATAGAATTCTTTGACGATAAAGAATAAATTTTGATGACATCTTGATGTATTAAGAGAATAGGAGGATAGATCACATTCTGGATCCCTATAACTCTCTCTAGGGCTTGAGATAACTTATCTTTATTCATTGTTCATAACAATAATGAATATGGAAAGTGATATAATTAGATATTTATAAAGGCAGGTCTAGGGTTGGATACTTTCACACAATCCCATTTCAAATTTCTTAATTATAATTTTATCACATGTCTAGTAATAATAAAAATATTATTATTATTCACTTGATATGTGTTATATCATTTACATCACTTCCAATTAGACCATTAATCTTGGTCCACTTATCATCCACGACATTTATTGAACCTTGAATAATGATTATTTATTTAGTAAATAATATCACTGCATTGTTCATTGATAAATATAATGAATATTATATTTTTCAAACCTTTAAAATAAATATTTATTATTATTATTTAACTCAATTATTATTTTGAATAACTTTGTGATTAAACCTTGGTGACCAACCAAAATAGAATAATTATTAAAACACAACACAGGAATAATATTTATTCTATAATGTTAAATTAAATATTGAATTTAACTAAGATTGTGGATCCATTTAGTGTGTGGCCCTCTAGGCATCTTTCTCAGTGGAAATAGACAGAGATGCATAAATTCTAAGGTTATCATTTAGCAGCACGTCAAAACACTCATAGAGAAAGAAGTTAATATCACAATGACATACAACCTCCTACGAATATTTACTGTGTAATATAATCTATTTACCAAAATATCTCTAATTAAACAGGTTATATACTAGTGTAATCAACTTATGTGCTTATCTACTTATTTGAATTTCATGAAATGAACATTCCCACAAAACACAATGGCCTTGGATTTATAATTTCAGTTCCATTTCCATCAAATGGTTTGAGATATAAACATGTGTTTATAGACAAAAGGGATAAATCCTTTCTCACATCATCCATTAATGAATTATCACTCATGATGCACCCAACATATCCTACTTCACCATGAACATATATCATCATATTTTTCATCAATATATCAAAGTACATGAATTATGATATTCATTAATGATAATATTAAAGTCTAAGTATCAATACACATGTCTGTAAATAAGAATATCCAATGACACATAAAATGTAGATTTTTCTACTGGAAGATCCATTCTCATGACCTTTCTTATTGGAGATTATCGAGGGTGAACACCATGAGAATGTATCTTAATGTATTATGATTCTTTTACCCCTAATATCATGTATCATCTATGTATTATCAGACAATGTCATTTGGCCATAGAACATTGGTTTAAGGAATATTTTCATAGCATCTAAAGTATCTCATCATAGTATAGAACTGTTATGTATTTTCAACATGGAATGTATTCTTAGGACATTATTACATGTTATTTATTGCATAGGAATGATCATTATGTGATAAGAAACTTTATTAATATTCAAATTAATGAATACATGTAATCATGAAGTATTTAGAGGTTGGTTCTAAGGAACCAATTTCAACAGACTTCCACTTGCACTAGTTTCACCTGTTAATAGCCTATAGTTCACTATCTATCACATGATACTCATACCTCTACTGAGATGGATCATTCATCAATTGGTCTGGTGAATTTTTCTCTATGGATACTTTTCTCAGTTCAAATTCACCTCATTGATAAAAATACCTCAAGAGATGAAACATTTTAAGTATATGTTTCTTTCCTTTGATGTGACATTGGCTCTTTGGAAAGAGCCACCACTGTAGTTTTATCATAATAAATTGTAATAGGTTATTGAATTTTAGGCGCCACATTAATCTCTTGGAAAAATTTTAGAGTCCGAATTAATTCATTGGCTACATCAAAAGCTGGAATATACTCAGAATTCATTGTTGAATCGATAACTAGTTTCTTTAAACTCTTCCAACTCATAGAACCTCTATTAAGACTAAAGAAAAATGTTAACTATGACTTCATATCATTTTAATCTATCTAAAAGATAGCTTCTACATAACCCTTCGTGACTAGTTCTTCTCCCCTCCAAACACCAGGAACATATCTTTAGTTCATCTCAAATACTTAAGGATATCCTTAACAGTAGTCCAATGTTGTCCACCTAGATCATCTTGATGTCTACCTACCATGATCAAAGCATAGGAAACATAATGCCTCATATATAACATGTAATACATAATAAATACTATCCCAAAAGAGTATGGGATCTTACTCATTCTCTCTCTTTCATGTTGTGTTTGAGGACACATCTTCTTAGAAAGATGTATACTATGTGACACTAGAACCAATCCTGGATTGTTCCATAATAAACCTCTTTAGTATCTAGTCAATTTATATACTTTTAATCAGTCCAATAATACTATTTGATCTATCATGTGATATATTGATCCCTATAATGTAGGTTTCTTTACTTAAGTTCTTCATGGATAAGCACTTATTCAACCATGTCTTAACTTCTTGTAAGACTGGTATCTCATTTTCAATTAGTAATATGCCATCAACATATAATACAATGAAAAAAAACTGTACTCCCACTAAATCACTTGTGAACACATGGATCACATTCATTCTTAATAAAACAAAATTATTTTATATCTTCATCAAATTGAATGTTTCATGACCTGGATTCTTGATTTAATCCATAAATGGATCTCTACAAATTAAAACCATTTTTGGTATTTCCTTGAGTCACAAACACTTATGGGTATTTCATAAACACATCTTCCTAAAGATTCCCATTAAGGAAATAAATTTTTATATTCATCTGTCAAATCTCATAGTCATGGAAATTTTCTATAGCAAGTAGAATTCTAATGGGTTTGAACATGGAAAATAGAGAAACTTTTTTATTGTAGTCAATTAATTTATGTTTTATAAACTCTATATCCACTATTATTTATTTATATATACTAACTTAACCTTCCATTCTTATCTTTATCTTGAATACCCATTTACACCCAATAGGATTTATATCACCTAGAGGATCAATCAAAACCCAAAATTACTTCTGATACATGGAATCCATCTCAAAATTCATGGCTTCTTTCCATCTTACTGCTTCTAATCTCTCTAATTCCTCTTTGTAGGATAGAGGTTCATTATTGTCAACCAATAATGATTCACCATATTTTATGACTATAAAACCATATATTTTCAGTTCTTTTACCTCTCTAGTGCTCTTACATAGTAATTGTATTTTTGGAACAACTTATTCCTTAGGGTCCTATGAAATCTATTCATGTACAAACTCTTGTGTATCTTGAGAATCAGCATCATCAAAGTAAATCTTGATCTCACTATCCTCCCTGAGAATATATTCCATCTTAAAGAATATAGATTTACTAGAAACTATAACCCACCTATCTGAGGGATAATATAGGTAGTATCCCCTCACTTCCTTAGAATAAATTATAAAGATACACTTCATACCCCAGGGTGATAGTTTATTTCTTGAGATAGTCTTAACAAGCACCTCACACCCCTATGCATGAACATGTGACAAAACAAGGTTTTTTACACTCTAACTCAAAGTGAATAACATTTTTCACTTTAGTTTTACTCGGTTTAGTATGCGTGTTGTTGTATGTAATTCGTATCCTTAAAAGGATAATGGAAGGCTTGTGTGACTCATCATCGAACCTACTATGTCTAGTAAGGTATGGTTCCTCCTTTCACTAACACCATTCCACTTTGGTGTATAAGGTGGAGTGAGTTGAGATAAAATATCATACTCCCATAGAAATTAGATAAACTCTTGACTAAGATATTCACCACCTTGATCCAATCTATGTTTCTTTATCTTCTTACAAAAATGATTCTTAACTTCATTATTGAACTTTTTTAACTTCTCAAAGTATTCAGACATATACCTCATCAAGTATATATAACCATACCTACTCAAATTAAAAATAAAAGTAATAAAGTGTGATAATCTACTATTAGCTTCTACTTGAAAAGGATTTCACACATTAGTGTGTACCAATTATAGAAGCTCAGTGGCCCTTTCACCTTGACCACCAAATGGGGGTTTGTTTATCTTGACTTTAAAAAAATCATAATATCTTTCAAGTGGTTTAAATACAAAAGATTCAAACTATCCATCTAGATATAACTTCATTAAATGGTTCTTTTTTACGTGACCAAGGCGGTGATTCCACAACTGGGTGTGAAATGAGTTGTGTGAATTTGATTCTTTATAAATTGTCAATATTTTTATTTCATAATTTAATACATAAAGACTATTATTCAGTTGTGTCATACCATAACATATGTTGTCTTTATAAAAGTATAAACACTTATTTCCAAAGATGAAAATAAATCCATTAATGTGTAAACAATAAATGGAAATGATGTTTTTGGTAATGCTAGGAACATAATAACAATTTTTTAAAACCAAAATCGATCATGCTGGCAACATGAGGTGGTAGCCTCCAATGGCTAGAGCAGTCAATCTTGCCCCATTGGTAGCCGAAAGATCCACCTCACCTTTTTAAACCTTTTAAAATCTAATTTGTTCCTATATTTGGATACAAATGTGAGTTTCACATGAAGTATATAATACCCAACTTATAGATATATAAATATTACACTCAATGAATAATTCACCTAAATCTTCTCCTTTCTTCTTGGACTGGGTACAGTTCCTTTTCTAATGGTCTTGATTTACATATGAAAAAAACACTACATTCTACTCCTTTTCTTGTTGTTGTATTATCTTCTTCTTAGAAGGATGGTGCTCTGGATCCTTAGACTTGAAATGATACTTCAGACTCTTTTCCATGTTCTTCCTTTTTTTATTCACCATAAAAATTGAATATTTTTCACACCTCATATCTTTATCAACTTGGTGAATAATATTAAGAAGTTTTGAATTATTCTTCTTGTTATTTCTCATATTATAATTCATAATGAAACTAGATAATTTTTTAGGTAGTGGGGATAGAATAAGATCTATGTGCAACTCAATAGGGATCTTAAACCCTAATATATTTAAGTGTTATATATAGTCAATCATCTTGACTACATGAGGCTTAGTTGGATCCAAATCTCCAAGCTTTCATCTTAATAGTGTATTATAGATATCATATCTCTTTTATCCTACCTTTTCCTAATAAATATCATGAAGGTGAGAAATGATTTTCTATGCATCCATATCCTCATATTTCTTTAGAATCTCACTATACATAGAGGATAGCATGAAATATTGTACATACATTGTGTAATACACATGTTTTAGTTAGAGAGATGCTTCTTCCTCACTAGCCTCTTTCACAAGTGACTCGGGAAGTGGGGTTTCTAGCACATATAATTTTTAATCATGGAGTAGTATAATGCATCAAAACGTATATGATTCTTGGAAATTCACAATGGTAAGAAGGTAATCATTCTCTATTATAGATCATAATGATATTTTTGAATTCATGTGCTTTTCCATTTTTACAAAATTTAATAGCATATTATTTTTACTACATATTTTTAAATGTTGGGGTCAAATCCTCATTAGAAAAATAGATTAAAAAATTAAATTTTATTAATCTCCCATAATTTTTTCAAAACCTAATAGTCCTAATCACTAGTTTTATAATATCTTATTGCATAGATATTAAATTGTAAAGGAATCATGTTCCTCTTATCATAACTCAGACTTGTGCTTCACAAGTTAATTGAAGGGTTTTAAGTAGGTGTAACACACTAAGTGCACTAACTCGCAGTTCCTTGATCTGTTGAGTGTACTCACCAATCCTAAAATCTTGGATAAATATTTATTCAACCTTTTACTATCAGTTTCACCAATTCCTAATTGGGTAGTCATCCCTTGATGTGAACCAAGTTAATTCAATCCAAAACTTCAAGCTAAATTTCTCTAATAATTGAAATCACCCTGGCTTGGGCCGATCAAGAAATTTAAACTATGAGTTTAAATCTGATAAAATTTACACATAATCTAGTTTTATTTTCTTTCATCTTGTATGCTTGTTAATTCATTTATTAAGTGATCATGAATAATCCACAAACATAAATAATACACCATGCAACTAACATAAATAAAATATAAATGGAATTATCATGAGATTATCTAATGGTTAATTTATCTAGCAGATTATAAACTAACCCTCGACCCTAGGGGAAAACACCTTGAATCGTAGCTTGGTTTGTGTTGCATTATTCCACCTCAACTCATATGTATTGTCTCAATTGGTTTCACCTCAACTTCAGGACTCAAACCACCTCCTCTCATCTAGGAGCTCTATACTTACATAAAATTTTACTCACATGCAATATAGGGGATCCAAAGATTTGGATAAGGGGTATTTTACATAAAATAAACCACATGCACACAAGCCCTTACATAATATAGAGAAGAGGATGACTCGTAGACCATTATTTTAATTTAAAGATAGCAATAAATTAAAAATAATTCAATCACATACACAGGTTTAGTTTAATCTCATGATCATCCTCATAGCATGCAACGAACATACATTTGCAATTTATCCATAAATTACTTCAATTCTATATTTAAGTAAGATAAAGCATCATTAATTAAACCAATTAATTCAATTTATCTTAATACCTTCTCCAGCATCCTTAAAATTCCATCATTTATAATTTTAAGAAAATTAAATAAATTATTTTTATTTAAAATTAATAGAGTACACAGGTGTACTTGGAGGCAATTATATGTACTCATCCAAACTTCCTAGCATGAACCATGTGCTTATGTATTCCCTTGGCATATAACATGAATTTCATAATATATAATTACATGGAGTAAATTTTCAAACAAATTACACATAGAACACATGTGAATTACACTCACTACTAGAAATCCTACCTATACCAATGCATCTATACCAACAGTTTTACCACTTTTCCCAATGCTTTTCCAAACCCATTGGGAAAGGGTAATTTGAGACCACTTTTCCCAAGGGTCCACTTTTCCCAATGGTTTTACCAAAATTTCTGGGAAAAGGTAGTTTGAGACCACTTTTCCTAAAGTTTTTCCAAAACCATTGGGAAAAGGTCCACTTTTCCCAATGGTTTTGGCCCAAACCATTGGGAACTCACTTTTCCCAATGGTTTGGGAAAACCATTGGGAAAGGTTGGTTACATATCCCAATAGTTCTCAAAACCATTGGGAAAGACCTATTCCAATGATTTTGAGAACTATTAGGATAGGTACACTTATTTTTTATGAATACTTTTGTTGAATATCATCAAATAAATCAATATATAAATTATATATATATATATATATATCCAAATATATTCACAAAGGTAAGTGTATGATAGTGGTAAAGTCTTTGATATATAACGTGTAGGTTGTGGGTTCAAACCTCCACTGTAACTTTTTTTTTAGATTTAACTATCCCAACAGTTTGGGAAAACCATTGGGAAAGACCTATCCTAACAGTTTTCAAACCATTAGGATAGTTCTTTCCCAATGATTTTCTAAAAACTGTTGGGATAGGTATTTCCCAATGCCAAATCACCCAACAGATTCCCAAACCATTGGTATAGGCTATACCAATGGTTTGGGGACCTATACCAAGGGTTTCAAACCATTGGTATAGGAAATTTTTCCATTAGTGACTGCATGTGATGCTCTTGATGTCCATAGAGTATACTATAAGAAAAGAACATACACATATTATAGTTTTAGAATTTAAAATAGAAGTTAATTAAATATATAATTAATAATCCTCTAACATGGCGTATACTATCAAATAAATTACACATGAAACACTTGTGATTAGGTTTAATTATATAATAAATTATTCTCTCTATATTACATTAAGCACACTATTTGCAGAAGACTGTGCGGCGTGTAGTCTCTTATGCTTGTGCCCTGACACAAGCCTAGGGATTGGGTGTGTTTCCAATCATGGGTGTGTACAGGGTACATGGCGTGTCACCTTCTTACATGATATGTGGCCTTATATTTTCACAGTTTGTCAGTTCCAATGTCATGTAACAAATACAAGACACACTTGTACCCCTATGTTCACCATTATGAAGACACGAGGACTACATGTCATTTATGTAGGTTACACAAAATGTGGTTCTTCAATCAATACACCAGACTATCTAGATCTATGCGTTGATCTTCTTTTATCAATTCACTGATCCGATTTCATTAGTCAAATTTTAAATTATCGATAGATACACACAAGTTACACAGGTACATGGAATATAGATTCAGGGTGTGCATTGTGTATGCTTAAGTTACCCAAACAAAACCTTTGGCATCTCCAGATGGAATTTTCGAAAGTATTCATTTTAACTTAACTCATTTATTGGTTATATGAGCGAGAACGAAGAAGGGGAAGAGAGAAAGATGTTAGGATTTCAAGAATGACTCGATATAAAGTAAATTAAATTGAAAATGTATTCCATTCAATCAATGATTAATAAATAATTATAAATTAACCATGTGACTACTCTGATGCCACTTGTAGGTACTGGGTGCAGTGGAAGCACATGTATGTCATACCAAACTCAACTTATTAGAATTAATTTATGAATAATATCTATTGTACATGAAAAATGAGGTTATGATCAATAGAATTCAAATATTACTTGACTAGATTAAATATGGAAACTAAAATAGTAGGATATTATTGAGTCTGCCACAATCTATGAATCTCATCATAGAATCATTGAGTGCCAACATGACCGATCCCAATCACTTACATCATTTGTGATTAATCATGGTAGAATTATTCTATGAGGATAGAGATCTCTTAGTAATCTCTCGATGTCTTGAGATAAGGGGAAAAGAGATCACACTCTAGATCTCTAGAACTATCTCTAAATATTTAGAGAGATTATCTTTATCCATTTTTTCAAAACAAGAGTGGATATTAATAGTGATATAAATAGACATTTATAAAGGTAGGTCTAAGGTTGAAAACTATTACACAAGCCCCTTTAAAATTCCTTAATTTTTAGTTGACCCCATGTCTAATAATATTACAAATATTATTATTATTCACTTGACATGTGCATCACTTTAATAATATATAAATATCATTTACATAACTTCCAACCATACCATTAATCTTGGTCTACTTATCTTTCAAGACATTTACTAAACCTTGAATCGCAAATATTTATTATTATTATTTAACTCACTTATTCTTTTGAATAAATTTGTGATTAAATCTTGGTGATCAACCAAGCCCGGATAGTTATTAAATCACAAAGTAGGAATAATATTTATTCTAGTTTATTAAATTCAACATTGAAATTAGCTAATATTGTGGATACACTTAGTGTGTAACCCTCCATGCCTCTTTCTTAGTGGAAATATGTAGAGACACCTATAGTACAAGGTTAGAATATAGAAACACATTAAGGCATCCATAGAGAAATAAGTTAATGTTTTAAAAACATACAACCTCCTATGAATTCTTATTGTATAATATAATAAATTTACCATGATATCTCTAATAAAGAAGGTTGTATATTAGTATCATCAACCCATGTACTTGATGTATCTTTCTTTGAATTTATGTAAATGAACATGCCCACAGAACACCATGGTTATGGATTTATCTAGTAAGTTTTATTTTCATTTAAGGTCCCAATATATAATCTTTTTTTAATAAACAGAAGGGATAAATCCTTTATATCATTATCCATTAATTCAATATCACTCGTGACAAACCCAACATATCCTACTTTTTCGTGAACATATGTCATCATGGATTTCATCAATATATCAAAGTACATGACTTAATATATTCATTAATGATAATATTAAAGTCTAAGGATTAATACACACATTCATATATGGGAATATCCAATGACACGTAAAATGTAGATTTTCTACTTGCGGGTCTGTTCTCATAACCTCCCTTCTTGGAGATTAAAAATGGAAAACAGCATGAGAATGTGTCTCAATGTCTTATGAGACACCTACCCCTGATATATTTTATTGTCTATGTCCCTTCAGAAAATATCATATGTCCATAGAACATAGGTTTAAGAAATATTGTCATATTATCTAAAGTATCTCATCATAGAAGGGAACTATTATGTACTTTTGATGCAGTATGAATCCTTAAGACATTATCACATGTTATGACATGTAGAGTAATGATCATCATATTATAAGAAACTATATTCATATTTAAAAAAATGAATACATGTAATCATCAAGTACTTTATAAGTTTGTTCTATGGCACCAACTCCAACAGTTGGATATCACAGTATGCGATATAAAAATATCGCAAGATGTGATCAAATTTAAAAAGAATAAAATAATCATAATTAAGGAAATGACATAACTAATTAGACACATCAACATGAATTGGGTTATATGATATTGATAAGTCACTCTATATAATATAAAGGAAATTATATATTTTCATATTGTGGAAGGTATATCGTACCCTATGACTAGGTTTTACTATTACAGATCCAAATGCCTCTGTTTTACAATGTTTGGGGTTCCAAATTACAGGATTGATTATTTTGTGATGAAAATAATAAATTCATGGAAATCATTCATGGAATTTTTGAGAAGTGTAACATGGGGTTTAAAAGGAGTTCATATGGAAAAAATGAATTTTTCATGAATTTAAAATACAAAGTTGTGGGTTTACATAGGCATGTTGTGGATAATGATATAGTGAATTTAAAACTATAATAATGATACATAATGTGATGAGATAGGTAATAGTGTTGGACTACATGCACTATTATGGATTTTACTAGATACAATGGTATGAATTATAGTTAGTAGTGTGATGAAATTGCATGGTATGATGTGTGAAAAGAAAAGGAGAACATGGTTATCACTTGATATGAAAATTTGAATAGTATATAGCACAACCTATATCATATATTGTATTACATGCTTGAGGGGTTGAATTATTACAGAAAAATACAAAATTGTGTTGAATATTCTTGTGTGTTCAAGAATTTCCTAATGGAAGAATTCATGAGACATGTGGAGAATTAGTTATAACAACAAAAGAGATTATAGGGCATGTGGAAATAAAAAAAAATTATTGCGATCATGTAAAGTTGTTGGATAAGGATACACATATAATATTTTCTCCTGGTGACTAGAGTTTGTTATAGTGAATACGAAGTGTCTTAAATGACTATTTGGACACTTGAAGAATTGTGTTATTGAAAGGTGATGATTTTGGGAGCTGTAAAAGAAATATTGTGATCATTGAGAAAGATTTGTTTTAGCTAATTGATTAAGTGGAAAATTCAAAAGGATCCATGGACATGTAGAACATCATGGATGATTATTAAATGATGAATTGGGTGAGAAAATTTGTTGTCCTAATTTATATAGTGCCTTAAAATAATCATATGAGTTAGTATATGGGAAAAAACAAGGGAACATCATTACATATTTGAGAACCCTTGAAAAATGAAATCTAAGATAGTGGAGAATTCATGTATATTTAGTGATGAAGAACTGAAGGTTGGTCCTGTGAAGTGAAGATAGGAAATAAAAAGCAAATACATCCATTTTTCTATGGATGTAGTATCATGGTGATATTTCATTAACTATTATAGCAAAGTTCATGAGGCCTCTAAGGGTTCTGGTTGAAGCAAAATCACCTATTGGGCATAGCCAACTTAGATTTATTGTTATAATCAATGAATAATATGAGATGTACAAAATGAAGAACATCATGACCAATAGAATTAATTCAAAGTTTAATTGACATATGAATGTCGGAGCCAAGAAGGTAGAATCATTACATATAATTTATAATTAATTTAAAAATATATTTAGAATTACCTTGTCTTGTAATTCTTTATTTGTTGATGATGTAGTTGATTACACTCATCATATAATAATTGTGTCATAGGATACAAGGGTATAATATCTCTAGTTATGATCGAAATGTGATCTAAAATCTAAAAATGTCATCGTAGAATCATCAAGTGTTGACACGATCGATCCTGATCACTTGCGTCATCCTTCATTGATCATAGAAATAATATCTTCATGGATAAAAGATTCTTTAGGTTTATCGAATGCTTGATAGAGTGGATGAGGATTGATGATCTAATTATTGAGTGCATTCTTGATTGGTTTCTCTATTATACCTTAAGATAATTCTATTTAGGTCTATTATGAAAAACAAGTGACTAACCATGGGTCGTGATATAATCAGGTATTTATAGATCAATTTTAGGGTTGGTAATTGCACATATTCCCTTATCCAATAAATTATTCCTTATAAAACCTCATGTCTAATAATAATATAAATAAAATTAGTATTTATATGACATGCACAATATCTATGGATAAATAAATATCATTTTTTAAATAAATTGACTAATATTTATTTAATTGATATTTAATGTATCACTTATAGTCATACCATTAATCTTCGTCTGTTTATCCCCCGTAGTATTTACCGAGCCTTTAATAATGACTATTTATTTAATAAATAAATATTATTTCATTATCATCAGATAAATATAATAGATATTATATTCACTAAATCTTGAAAATAAATATTTAATATTATTTAACTCACATATTTATTCTTCTAAATAAATCATAATTAAATATTATCGATCAACCAACCCCAAAATAATTATTAAATCAAAAAAGGGATAATAATATTTATTCTAGCTTATTAAACTCAAAATAGAATTTAACTGAGATTTCAGATATACTTAGTGTGTGACCCTATGGTCCTCTTTTTAAGTGGCATTAGGAATAATCATATAAAATATATGGTTAGCATTTAACAACACGCTAAGAAACCCATAGAGAAAGAAGCTAATGTCTCAATGACATACAACCTCGCATAAATGATCATTGTGTAATATAATCTCTTTATCATTATATCTCTAATAAAATAGGTTTCATGTGGGTGTCATCAATCTATAACTCGATTTTATTTCTTTGACTTTCTGAAAATGAATTTTCCCATAGAATACCATGGTTATGGATTTAATTAGGTTGTTTCATTCCCATAAAATGTCCTAAGATATGAACTTTCATTAAATAACTGAAGGGACAACTTATTTATCACATTATTCATTGATTCAATATCACCAGTGACACACTCAATGTATCCTACTTCATTATGAATGTATGTCATCATGGTTTTCATCAATACATCAAAATACACAACTCATGATATTAATTAATAATAATAATAAATTATAATTTCCAATACACATGTCTGTAGATAGGAACATCCAATGACACATATAAATGTTGATTTCCTATCAGTGGACCATGTTCTCATAATCTTCTACTCTAAAAATTACCAAGGGAATACACCATTAGAAAGTGTCTTAAAGTCTTGTGATTCTCCACCTCTAATAGCCTATATAATTTGCATCACATAAAATGATATCATTCAGATATATAATAAATATTCAAAAATATTATTGTGCCACTTCTAGGTTCTCATCATAGTAGGGAACTGTTATAACCTTTTAGTGTGACAGTTTCTATTAAGATGTTATCAAATACTATTTCATTCCAAAAAAATAACCATGATGTGATAATAAGTTTGTTAGTATTCAAAATAATGAATACATGTAATCGTAAAGTATAAAAAAGTTTATTTTAAGTCACCAACTCTAACAGACTCTCACTTAGAATAGATCCAACTACTAACAACCTTTAGTCTGCAAGCTCTCACATGATATTCATGCTTATACTGAGATAAGTCTTTAGTCAAGGGGGCTACCACATTTTCTTTTGTGTGAATTCTACTCACCGCTACTTCACCCCTATAAGAAAAATCCCTCAAGAGGTGATACTCCCAGGGGTATTTTATTCACCTATTGATTTTCATTGGCTCCTTTTTGAGATTCATTATTATAGTATTATCACAATATAACGTGATAGGGTCTTTACTGTTAGGTATCACATAAAGCTATTAGACAAATTTATGGATTCAGATTATTTATTTGGTTGCATCAAAAGCCTCTATATACTCAGACTCTATCGTATAATCAAAGACAAATGGATTCTTTGAGAACTTCCATATCACAGATCCTCTATTGATATTGATGATATATACTGACTGTGACTTCAAATCATTTTGATCTATTTGAAAGTTTTCATCTGTAAAACCCATGATGACTAACTCTTTGTCTCTTCTATTTACTAGAAACATATCCTTAGTTGACCTCAAATACTTGTGTATAACCTTAATATAAAACCAATATTTTTCACCTAGATCATCTTGATATTAGTTTATCATGCTCAAGTCATAGGCGACATCAAGATTATTACATAACATGGCATACATGATTGGTCCTACCACAGAAGTATATGGGATCATACTCATTATCTGTCTCTCTCATGTGGTGTCTGAGGTAATATTTTCTTAGAAATATATATTCCATATGAAATTAGAACCAATCCCCCTTGTATTATTCCATACTAAATCACTTTTGTATCTATTCAATATATGTACCTTAACTTATCCCAATCAGTCTCTTGGATATATCATGAATGATCTTAATACCAAGGATGTAGGTTACTTCACCTAATTCCTTCATGGATAATCCTCCAATGGCCCGAAGGCCTTCATTTTTTATTGATTTTTGATAATACAACTTTCAATGGGTGAGGTGGAACCCTTACTAGGCCTGTAGGCATAATCATTACATGGATCATAGGTCTTAGAGGAATTCATTGCCCATAGGCTTCAAACATTACATACAACCCAGACTAACTACTTGGAACTGCTCTTCCCCATCATCTTCATTGTAAAATAAGCTCTCCACCTTCGCATGGCTATTCGTCTAGGATTTCCCGTGCATGCACAGGCTTGTCCCGATGGTAGGTGTCATACCCTCTCATTCTTGTAATCTGTTTAGCTTCTTCTTTGGTGAATGCTCTTTGCTCCTCCTCCTTCTGAAGCTTGTTCCTTATAGGTTTTCTGGTTTGCATCTGCACTTTTAAGGGGGGCCTAAGGCCTTGAGGTGGCCCGAAGGCCTTACTGACCCAAAGGCCTGGGTGGCTCGAAGGCCTTAAAGGACTCAGGGACCAAATCAGTGGCCCGAAGGCCCAAATGGGGGCATTTTCCCAGCTGCTATAGTGCCTGCTATAGTTCCCGCTACAGTACCTACTACAGTTCTACACAGTTCCTGCTACAGTACAGCTACAGTAGCCCCAGAAATTATCCCCCACCTGGATTTGATCCCAGGTCTCTTGGATGCACTTAAGGAGTCCTCACCAACTGGGCTGAGGCTCATGTGCAAGTCCTTCATGGATAATCACTTGTTCAATTAGTCCTTAATTGATTGTAAAACCAGTATGTTGTTTCAAATAAGTAATATATCATCAACAAATACTACTAGGATAAAAACCACACGCCCACTAAACTGCTTGTAAACACATGGATCACATTCACTCTTAATGAAACCAAATTATTTTATAGTTTCATCAAATTGAATGTTTTATTACCTGGATGTTTTCTTCAATTCACAAATATATCTCTACAACTTGTATACCCTTTTTCCATTTCCTCGAGTCACAAACCCTTCTGGTTGTGTCATATGGACATTTCCCTAAAGGTTACCATTAAGGATAGCAGTTTTTAGATTTATCCATCAAATATCATAGTCATGGAAAGCTGTTATAGAAACTATAATCATTATGTATTTAAACATGGATATTAAAGAAAAAGTTTCATTTTAGTCAATTTATTGACTATATTTAAACCCTTTATCCACTGGTTATTCTTTATAGGTATTCACTTTACCTCACATGTCTATTTTTATCTTCAATACTCATTTGCACCCAATGGTATTTATATAAATTGGTGGATAGACATGAACCCAAACTTGGTTATGATACATGGAATCTAACTCATAATTCATCACATATTGTCATCTTTATTCTTATGATCTCTTTACTTCATCCTTGTATGAAAGAGGATCATTGTTATCCACCAATATTGAGTCACCATCCTTGGTGACTAGAAAACTGTATATTTTTTATTCTCTAACATCTCTGGTGCTCTTATGCAGTACTTGTGTTTCAAGAACAACATCTTCTATGAGGAACTATGTAATATATTCACGTATCAACTCTTTTGTGTCTTGTGCATCAACTTCATAAAATTCAATCATGATCCCACTATCCTACTTGAGGATGTGCTCCCTATCAATAAATATGGTTTTCCTTGTGACGATTTCCTTCTTGTCTGATGGGTTGTATAGATAGTATCTCCTTGTTTCCTTGGGATACCCTATAAACATACACTTCATGCCATAGTGTACTAGTTTATTTTATTAATTGTTTTTAACAAATACCTCACATCCTCATACATGAGTATGTAACAAAAGGGGTTTCTTTCCACTTCGTAACTATAAGGGAATATTGTTTTCAACTTTATTTGGTACATGGTTTAGTGTGTATATTGAAGTGTGTAATGCATATCCCCTAAAAGGATAATAGAAGATCTATATAACTCATCATCAACCTTACCATGTCAAGTAAGGTACGATTCCTCCTTTCATTAACATTATTTTGATGTGGTGTGTAAGGTGGTGTGAGTTGATATAGAATCTCACACACTTGTATAAAGTCAATAAAGTCTTGGTTAAGAGATTCACTACCTCGATTAGATCAAAGCTTCTTTATCTTCTTACCAACTTAATTATATACTTCATTCTTGAACTCCTTGAATTTCTCAAAGGAATTAGACTTATACCTTATCAAGTAAATATAACCATATCTACTCAATCCATCATTAAAATTTATGAAGTAAGAATGCTCGTTGTTGGGTTCTACTTGAAAAGCTCCACACACATCAGTGTGTACCAGTTATAGAAGCTTAGTGGCCCTTTCACCCTATCCAACAAATGGTGGTCTGGACATATTTTCTTATAAACAAGCATGACATTTTTCAAGCAGTTTTAGCTCAATAGTCTAAATAACAATCTTGATAGAGCTTTTTCAGATGTTTCTCATTTACATGACCAAGATAGTGATGTCACAATTAGGTTTTAAATTACTCATTTGAACTTAATTTGTTATCAATTTTCAATATTTAGTTCTCTTAATTTAGTACATAAATATTGTTCCAAACTTGAAAATAAAACCATTTTTATCTAGATAAAATATAGAAATTATTTTCTTGGCAATAGTTGGTACAAAATAACTATCTTTTAAAACCAAAATCATCCTTATTAGCAATGGAAGGTTATAGTATCCTATAGTCAAAGCATCAAGTTTCTCTCCATTGGATGCTCGAAGATCCACCTCTCCTCTATAAATCTTCTGGAATCTATTTGATTCCTGTATTTGGATATAGGTGTGAATACCACAAGTTGTATATAATACCCAAAGTGTAGATATAGAAATATTTCATTCAATAATTAACACACCTGAAGTTCCCCCTTGATTCTCTAATTGGGTACAGTTATTATTCCAATGGTCTTGCTTTCCAAATGAAAACATACCACATTTTATTCCTTTGTTTGTTATTGGATATTCTTCTTCTTATAAAGATAGTGATCAGGATCCTTATACTTGGATTGAGTCTTGGGGCCCTTTGTATTATTCTTCATTTTCTTATTCACCATAAGGACCATAATATTTTCACATCTCATGTCTTTATCAACATGGCAGACCAAAGTAAGAAGTTTTCAAAAAATTCTTCTCACTATTGCACATATTATAATCCAAAATTAAACTAGATAATCCTTTAGGTAGTGATGATAGAATGAGATATATATGTATCTCTTCAGGGATATCAAATCCCAAGATGTCTAAGAAATCTACATACCCAATCATCTTGACTACATGAGGCTCATCCGATGTCGACTCTTTAAGCTTGCATGTGAATAGTATATTGAAGATCTTATATATAAAGGAACTTAGGGATCTGTGGAAGCATGAAAAATTGTAATTTAAACATTTTTGGGTCTGGATTTATGTCAAAATATAAAATATGGTATAATATTCCTAGATTCATCCATGAATCATGGGAAAATTAATTAATCCTGAAGAATTAAAAGCACAAAAATAAATTGAAATCATACCACTTCTAATTTAAATTAGGATCATGTTTTTATTGTTGTTGGAGATTGTTTCTCTAAGGAACCAACATAATATACCTATAGATCATCCACACACACTTTAAGAGCCTAGAGGTGCATCAATATTCAGTTTCCAAGTGCTATCATGGAGAATCAAATATGCTTTTGATGTCATTGTGATCACTTGAGCACTGTCCCTTCAATCCGGGATGAAGAACTTGGATCGGGGTGCTCAAATCTCTTCTTTATCACTCTAGAATTTCGTATTGAAGATATAAAGACTAAAATTAGTGATAATGAATAGTCACTCAAATTTGATCTTCTCAAGACTTATATAGATGGTTTTCAAGTCCTAAAAATTTCACTTATGTCCCTAGGTAACTTAAACCTTCAAAATAATCCCTTAATGATGCTAAATGAATTAGTAATTATTTAATAAATGTCATTTAAATTTTATCACATACTTGTAACGTTAAATATATTTTATGTAATAAAACTCGAGTCATTAACTCAACTCGCTTATCCCATTAAATACTTAAAGAACCTTGAATAATAATATTCATTTAAAAAATATTTATTTTGTATTCACTTAATTCCTTGTGAATTCATTAATCAAATAGAATCAAAACTTATTATTCTAAATTAAAATAATATTGAATTTTTTTTGGGTGATCGGTCAAACTTGGACATAACTCAAACCCATTTGGTGGGGTCCACCATGTCCAAAACTTCTATTCACTTAGAATAGGTCATACTCTTGAATATTCTTATTGTGTGACCCCCTATGTCCTTATCTCGGTAGTAGTGAGTATTAATCATAGACCAAGAGTGAATTCTAGTAACTCATCAAAACCCCTAAGGAGATAATGTTTAGTCATAACAAAGACAACCAACTATAAACACACATTTTGTAATATAATCCCTTTGTCTCACAATATCTCATAAAGTATAACACACACTTCATTTCATCATCCTTTATTACTTTATTTTTCATTGAGCTTATTGGATGGAATTACCTTTAATCGCTATGGTCATGGAATTAATAAAGTCACTACCATCCTGGTCAACTGAGGTCGAGACATCTCATCCTCTTAAAAGTGACAAAAATTGTCTTGATCATTTAATCAATGTCATACCACCAATGATGAACCCAACGCAAGATACCTCACCATGACACAAATTTCATGGTTTTCATATTGCATCAAAGTTAGTAATCAAATGATACACATTGATAACGATCTAAAATCAAGAGACCGATACATGTGTTCGTGGATAGAAACTACCAAGGACACCCAAAACATATGGTGTTCTTATTGGTAGGTCAGCCCTCATGATCTCTTATACTCGAAATCACCAAGTGTGAAATTTATGAGAATAATTTTCAATGCTTATGATCCCCAAACACTAGATAATCGGACATAATCTTTTTCCATTCATTATGATGTATTTAGATCATAGGAAATATGTTTAATATTACTGTTATAATATCTCAATATTCTCATTATAGTTAGAAACTACTATAACCTCTTGATACAAAAAATAATTTATATACATTACCATGTAAATAGTAGATGCAGGAATATAAACACAATTATGTTAAGAATACATCATACAAAATTTATTGTATACATGATATGGTAATAAATAAGTAATGTTCAAGTTGGATTTAGGGAACCCACTTTCACGACACTCCCACTTTCACTTGATCCAACTTTATAACTATCATTATTAACCCTCACATGATAATATCATGCTTCTGTTGAGATATGGATTTAGTCATTGGGCCTACCTCATTTTTTTTGCATGAATACTCTCCTATCTATGATGTCACAACCCGTCCCCTAGGGATCGTGTCGTGATTACCCCAAGCCCACCTTCCATAGGCTAGGGGCTGGCGACTAGCACCGAAGGTGTATTCCCTTAAACTGGGAAGGCATTGCCTTTATAATCTGTAAACACACACAACAAGATACAAACTCAAGTAAACTGAATAGTAAACATAGTGAGTACAGTAAGTAAAAGGGGCCAGAATAGAAGCCCAACTGGAAAGTACAAGAAACTAAAAGTACTAGTAAATTGGAACAGCTCATGTGATCACCCACCAAGGATCCTACCTAAAGGGTAGGTACAGATCTCGAATGGACGTTTATGTGGTACGCCTCGTCTAAGGTCCACCTCTGAGCTACCTCCAGTCTGGGTACTCTCGTCCTTAGTCAGCATTGTCCGCCGTCTACACCAAACACAATGAGGTGCGGACATAGCTCGTGTAGAGGTGAGTATAACGATACTCAGTAAGGACTCCGAGACCCTCAAGGTCTCACAAAATCCACAAAGGATAAAACAAAACTCATGAAATAAACTATAAACCCAACTTAGTTATATGCCCATACATATACCTAAATTATTAAGTATACCCATCTCAATCATGAGTAATCACAGAGTCCAACTCAAAAGCCCAAAGCTCAACTATTCCACAAAGGAAGGAATACCACGAAGGTAACACCACAAAGGAAAGTACCATAAATTATCACCACGAAGGAAAGTACCACACAGGTACGCCACACAGAATAATACCACTAAGGTATCACCATGAAGTAAAGTACCACACAGGTACGCCACACAGAAGAATACCACAAATGTATCACCATGAAGTTAAGTACCACAAAGTATCACCACGAAGTAAAGTACCACACAGGTATGCCGCACAGAAGAATACCAAAAAGGTATTACCACGAAAGTAAGGACTCAGCTCACACCGTGTATTTCTTAGGTACAGTAGTAGAGATGATTAGATGTAACTACTGAATCGTCTTACTCTGTTAAGAGGCAGACCCATGAATGATCCCTAGTCATAATCAAAACCATGGAGGATCGTAGTACATCATCATACCCACACAGGATTCTAGTACCTCATCAGTACGTCATCAGACCCACATAATATCCTAGTACATCGCCAGTACGTCATCAGACCCACATAGGATCTCTAAGTGATGACCCACACAAGATCACTCGGTGCTGACCCACATAGGATTGCTCATTGCTGACCCACACAGGATCGCTCGGTGCTGACCCACACAGGATCGTTTGGTGCTGACCCACACAGGATCGCTCAGTGCTGACCCACACAGGATCACTAGGTGCTGACCCACACAGGATCGCTAGGTGCTGACCCACACAGGATCTCTCGGTGTTGACCCACACAGGATTTCTCGGTGCTGACTCACATAGGATCGCTAGGTGCTGACCCACACAGGATCGCTCGGTGATGACCCACACAGGATCACTCGGCGCTGACCCACACAGGATCGCTCGGTGTTGACCCACACAGGATCACTCGGTGCTCACCCACATAGGATCACTTGGTGCTAACCCACACAAGATCGCTACACATTCTTCATGTCACAGACAGCTATTGGGTTCCCACACTAAGCTTGATCGTCTCTGGGAGGGTCCGCTCCTCAAGCACTGATCGATACTCCAACTGTCTCGAAGTCCTGTGAAGAAGTGTCCTAAAGGACCGTCATGTCATAGGGGTCTCAACGCAATATACGGTGCATCAATCGGACACTCGGTCTGTAAGTTATTATCCTTTTAGTCCTGAGGGCCCGGTTGGATTTGTTCTCTATCCAACCCGAACATATCCCAAATTTATCCAAACCTCAAGTGGGGTATAGAAAAAGGATTTTCTCACTCCAAGGTTTCTGGCGCCATAGACAGTTCTTCAGACGGATGTTTGGTGCCAAAGTTATGGCCAAAAGAACATATAGGGTCGAAACTGGTTCGGGTCGACCTGACCCGTAGGTTCTAGCCCGACCTGCGGGGTTCGGCCCAGCCCGCGCTGGGTGGCCCGGCCTGGAGGCACGTGGGAGGGATTCACGCGTCCCCCGCCCTCAAATACCGAATGGATGAAGACGTTCGGTCGCCAGCCGCACGCAGGACCCGTCGTGGGTCCTGCTCGGTCCATCTCGGTCGGCCGTAACGGCCAGCCCCTTTGCCTCTCGGCGGCGCGTCATGCACCGCCCCTCCGCACGGCCGGCCATGCACCGGTCACCGCCGCGGCCGACGATCCTTGGCCTTCTCATCATTTGGCGGCGTGGACATGCGCCGCCCTTCCTTCCTCGCGGCCAGCCAGGTGTCGGTCGTCCCCTCCTTCCGTGAGCCATTGCGGATTCATTCCAAGCCTGAAAAATTAAATGATCGCATATTTTCAATCCTTGAATCAAGGGATTCGTGTCTATATATCGCACTCAGCAAAACTCTATATTTCCAGCGCCAATAAATATTTGGCCGCCTCCTTCTGAGAGCCATTGCGACTTCGTTCTAAGCCCGAAAAATTAAACGATCGCATATTTTCGATCCTTGCATCGAGGGATTTGTGTCCATATATCGCACTCAGAAAAACTCTGTATTTTCAGTGCCAATAAATATTTGGATGCCTCCTTCATCGTGAAAAACACATCAAGAATCACAAATAATTGTGGGGAGGTCGGGCCATGTTCGTTTGGCCCGCACCCTCCGAGTTAGGGTGGTAGCAAGTGGCTCAATAATTATTGAATCATGAAGAACATCAAGAATGGGTAGGGGTATAAA
The DNA here is from genome assembly GCA_963277665.1 of Viscum album. Taxonomy (NCBI): domain Eukaryota; kingdom Viridiplantae; phylum Streptophyta; class Magnoliopsida; order Santalales; family Viscaceae; genus Viscum; species Viscum album. The sequence goes on from OY728158.1 coordinate 1,320,728,659, forward strand.
TCAACAACAAACCCTACCTCATGAACGATGGATAAACGCCCGCAGTTGAGGAAGTGGGTTGGTGTTCATCGTTCCTGCAACAGCCTCCAATGACGTCACTTGATTGTCGATCCTCGTTTGGGGTTTTGGTGTTGATCCCCACCACTCGTCGGAACTAGATCCGTCTTCCAAGGGGTTGATGTCGTGGCACTCCTTCAGCACTTCATTTCTTAGTGAAGCTGTGCCGACACCTCTCCCCAAGAACCATATAAATAGGAGATGGGGTGTCTAATGATGTTGGGAATTAATGGGAGTACATTTATTAGGAAGCTTCCCAAATTCTCCAATGAAGCAGTTACTAGGATTGATGGGTCAATCCATTTATTATCTTGACACATCGATGTTCCCACCTTACCGCTCGTCCGTTGGAGGAATAGAATAAAAATAAAATAATAAAACTATTTTATTTATTCTATTAAAAGTTCCAAAAACTAACTTTTTCTCCAAACCTGTTGTAGTCGAAGTGAAGGTATCCTTAAGAAAATATCAGCGCTGTGAGTTTAACGGTATCCTCATATTTCAATTCCAAGCGTCGTTTCAAAAGTTACAAAACACCGCTTGTGCGTTTACTGAACGTACCCGAAAAAATGTTCGGAAAATTATTAACAGTCACCCTCGACCTACACCGGTCAAGGTGAGGCTCTGCCCAAGTGAAACACACCCCAACAAACCCAATGGTACTCTCGGATTTCCAATCTAAGTTACCTATTAAAAGTTATGGATTTTACAATAAAATAATTGTCACTTAATTATTTTATTTATGGCCAAAAACTAACTTTCACTAGTGGCCCGCACCAGCCAAAGTTAGTATCTTCTTAAATAAAGCATGCTCTCATGAGTTCAGAGGTGGTATCATATTTTTAATCCGAGCTACCTTTTGTGAGTTATAAGCATTTGAAAAATAAAATAATTTATTTAATTATTTTATTCACGATTATGTCATTTTTGGGTTTTCTCAGAGGAGGCCCGCACCGACTAAGCATAAGTTGCGCCTAGGGTAAACCCACCATCTTGAACGCAATGGTGCCCTCGTATTTCGGATCTGAGTTACCGTTTAAGAGTTATTCCACTTTTTCAGGAAAACTACTTACGTGCGCTATTTAAAGTTTAACAAAACTTCGACGGACCATTTCGGGCACTCTGGGCCTCGGAATCGCACGCCGTCAGATTTCACGGTCTCAAAATAATTCAATATAATTAAAAAAAATATGAAATTTCTAGTACATTATATGACAATTCACCTCCTTGAGTAAAACTTCTCAAGAGATGATATCCCCAAGTATATTCTTTTTTTCCTTTGTCAAAACTTGACATCTTAGCTAGTACCATTGTATTAAGTGTATCATAATTTATAGTATGATAATACTTAACTTACTAGTTGTGATTATAATAACTAGAACAAATCATTATGAATTTTTATACTTATTCTTTATCTATATCAGAATCCACAACATACTCAATATTTTTAGATATAGGAACCACTAGCTTGAATGAGATTCTCTTGATCATTACTATAGCCTAACTGTGATATTAGATCATATTAGTTCATAAGAATAAAAGTTGTTTCCCCCTTATAACTAGTGTTCCTTCCTATCCAAATATAAGTAACATATCCCTTGTACTTTATCAAGTACAAGGGGATATATTTGATAGCTTCTCATGCAGTTCTCCTGGATTTAGATGTTATTTTCCTACCATAAAGTATATACTGACAATATCTAGTACGTAGCATGTAATATGTGATAGATCCATCACATATGTATATGTAATTATACTCACCATTTTAATCTATTCCTATGTCACATACATTCCTTCTTGGAGAGATTTATTTCATGTGACATTGGAAAAAATTCACTCTCAAACTATCATAATACATTGTCAGTATATGTACATTGACTTGTTCCAAGTAACTCATGAATATAATATAGTAAATCTTGCTCCCTATAATTTGGATTTATACTTTAAGTACATATTTGGAGAGTTTATTTCAACCCATTCTTAACTAAATATAAGACTAATAATAGTTTTCTATATGTTATCAACATATTTTACTTGGAAGTTATGTCAATATCACTAACCTATTGTATAAATATAGCATATTTTCATTCTATATGAATATTATATGATCATAATGTTTGGATTAATCCATAAATGGAACCCTATAAATTTCATTTCTTATTGTCATTCTTTAGAGTCATCAACCCTTTTTTGTGTTGTATAGACACCTTCCATGATTGGTGGTCTTGACATCTAATGTCCAATTTGATGATCATAGAAAATTTTTATGACAAGTATAATTCAAATGGATTTAAGCATTATGATTTGGTATAACCAATAGATTCTTATTGGTAACATGCTTTTACCACCCATGTATAGATTCTCTTGAATACCCACTAATGAATTTACATAAATTAGAGAAATTACCAAAATAAAAACTTGATTTTGGTACCTAGAATCCATTTTCATGAATTCATATAATCTTTTCAATAATATTTTATTGTCATTTAATATTTCCATATAGGATTAATTATTCTAAATGAATAATTTATCACCTGTCTTGGTGAATATAAAACCACCACTATTGTTTTAACCTTCATGTACAGTATGTATCTATGAAACATTCATTTTTTTCAAGATTTTGTAGAACTTGTTCCCATGAAAACTACTTGTGCATATACAACCTTGAATTAACCCAAGTAAATCTTTCTCCCACTATCTCAAATAGAGATGTCAAACCTTTTATATATATATAGTTAATATCTTGACTATTACTTGTCTATATTAGTGATTTATCTTATATGAAATTTAGGATAAGTATATAGATGCACTTTATTTTTTTATTGATATAAGTTTTTTTTATTAACATAGCCTTAAAAAACTCTTTGCATTTAAACGCGTGGAGCATGGCATAATGGATTTATTTCATATTATAACTCATATAATATCTATTTTTCATAATAATAGGCATATGTTTATGGGATAACACTTCTATTTTCAAATCATGTCTTGGAAGGATAATGAAATATTTTTCATGACTTATTAAATCACATCATTGATGCTCCTTTTACTAACATCGTGACTTTGATGTGTATAAGTAATTGTGAATTTATGAATTTCTACATGATACATTTTAATGATAAATGTATTCATGTAAGTATCATCATTGATCCTCCTCTTACTAATCATTATGCCTCTAATGTATATAAGTAAATGTGAGTTTAGGAATAAATTCACTCTGCATTTTCATAATCGATAAATGCATGGTTGAGATATTCTTTGGCTCATGAGCTCGAAGAAACTCATATCTTCTATACATGAATATTCCTTACTTCACTTTTATATTTATTACAAATCTTAAAGGAATCTCATGAAGTATATGAATTTATCTCTATCTTCACCTTGGGATAGTTCACGCTCTCTAGTTGAACTATTTCTGAAAACTTTGTGGATTACCTTTATTTATAAAGGTTTATTTTTTCAAAACTAGATAAGTAAATTTATCAATAATACTTGATATTTTTAGTTCCAAAGAGTCTAAATACCATACTGGGTCTATCCTTGAAAACTACTTTCATTTTTACTAAAAAAAGAGTCATCTTAATACAACAGACTATTTAAGTCTTGCATTTTATATTCATCATATATTACTAATGATTCAAGCATTATTGAACTATTAGTTGAGTATGAGGTACCACAAAAAACATTTATTCCAAAATTTAATAATTTATTCTTGTGTCTAATGGACATGTGAGACAAATGTTTCAGTAATACTCAATAAAAGTTCAAATAGAATCATTAAACATAGAATTTATAAGTTGTGTACATCTCACTACTGACTTAGGAATCACCCTTTCTCAACCTCTTGGAGAATTTACCTTAATTCTTGTAATGTTTATATACTTAATTGGTTATTTTATTTGGATAAAATCATGTGACACACATTCAATATTTAATACACAATAAGTAAAATAGAAACATCACATGAAATGATGAATATCCACTAAGTCGAAGCCTCTACTTACTTCAACTTTAATTTATTGTATTTTATCTTCTATAGACTTATATCACGACATACGAAGAAAATAGCCTCATATATGATGTTTTTTCTCTTTTATTTGAAGGATGTTGCGAAGGTGTATTTTAAATCACACTTTTCGTTGTTATTTTCACCTTGTCTTTCAACTTGTTAACCATAAGAACTACAGATTAATATTTCTTTAAGTTTTTATTTGTTTATAGAACCTTATCCAAAAGGTAATGAAGAATTTTCTCTAGATTGGTCATTTTATATAATCATAAAAAAGATCAGAGTAATTGGGTTATAAGGATACTAGAAAGGTAAAGATAGTGATTAATATTTCAATTTACATGTGTTCTGTGTAATCATCATCTAATTCATTTCTCACTTCACTTTCTCCTTGCAGACTTCTCAAAGATGAGACAAAATGTGAATCCACACATGTCCTAATGTTGTTTCCATAACTCATTAGACATTGATGATAGAATTATGATGTAAAATTAAAATACATTAATCATGTGTCTCTTTTAAGCTTCCTTCTCACCCTCACTTCCTAAGATGGCTAATTAAGTAGTGGGGGCTACAACAAATAGAATTGTTTTCACATTGTAGTGATTTGTGAAAGAGTATGTACTACACTTGTAAATTTATGTTGGTTAGGACATGTTCTTTATCCAAAATTTATCGCAATGAATTTATGGTATTACTATCCATTTTCTACAAAAAAATTAAACATAATCATATTAGTAATTTTATCTTTATTACCAGTTATTAGACATTATAGTTTTTGTTGTCTTAAATGTATCCCATTATTTTATCAAATTATAGTTCCCATCAACTACTAGATTCGGAATACTCGGTCGCTTGAGTATTATAGTGGAAAGGATCCTAACACCTCTCCCCATAGTCTAAGTTATGGATATTCTACTACTCAAAGAGCCTTAAGGTAAGATTTAAATTGGCCAACTGCAATAACTCGTGACTCATTGATCTGTTGAGTGGAATCTTTTCTCCTGCAAAGGATAACCTTGCATTTCTCAACACTTCACCTCTAAAGTTGCATCAAGATAGATATGGATATTTCTTTGCCACCAACTTTAGTTAAGTCGACTCATCGCTCCAAAAATAACTCCTAGGTAGTAAGATTCACCCTCACCTAAGGCTGACGAGTACCTCGTACAGTCATTTTTTTCAAAATTAATTGATGGAAGGCAATATGACTTAATATTTATTTGAGGGTTTTTATTATTCTTGACGAATGAAATCCAATTCTATTTACACTTGCTTGTTCTATGTGACCTCACTCACATCTTAACAATGTAATAAATAGAAAAATATTCATTTTTAATGTTCATTTTATCTACACATTTCTGCTTGATATTTTATGTGATCGTAAGTAAAAATCACACATACATAAAATAATAAAAAATATATAAATAAAATTAAACAATGTGATCATGAGCCGATATTAACAATTGATCCATTGAATAAGTAATGGATCAGCATAGTCCATATGGATAACTTATTGAATTTCTATGCATGCGACTCAAGTTGTAGTGCTCACCCATCACATGTGTCAAAGTTCTGTATGTTATGTCAGCAAATCTCAGTACAAACTAAGTCACTTTTCATCCATGTCATTTAATAACAATACTTGCACATAGGAGAGAGGATCTAGGAAATGTAGAATATAGATAAATAACTTGTATATGGGCACACAAGATTATATACATATAATGAAAATACGATACAAAGATCATCATTTATTAAATAATTATTACTAGTCATGCATTACAATAATTAAATAAATAAATAAGCAAATACTAGACATGCATTGGTTGGTCTAAGGCTCATGATCATTTTTCATGCATTAAACTCATGTAAATAAATTAAATTTATTATTAATTGAACTTGATGGTATTTTTTATGAATTAAATAAACTTAATTTAATTTTAATTCACAAATACTTGTCGCACAGTCATATAAAAACTTAAATTAAATTACAAATATTTTTTTAATTTTTATATAATTATTTAGGCTCTGTGGGAATTTTTAAAACCCCCAGAGGGGTTTTGAAGCATAGAGAAATACCAGGAAAGTTCAAACGGGTCAAGCAGAACTCAACTCAGCCTGCCCGAGGTTAGGGTAACCCGATATGGGTTTCAGTTTGGTGGAATTCCCACACTCACACAACTTGCATGCGGTCAAGGGGTAGGACGCCCCACCAAGGGATCCACATATAAAAAAATATAATAACATGCCTTTAGGTGCTTCCATATCCCCCCCAAATTGGGGGTTCTTCTTCACATTACGAGGGAACCACTTTACTCCCCTTAAAAAGGGGGAGCTTTTAATTCCACACTGGGGGTGGGTGAGCCAACCCTAAGACTTTATTTATTTATTTTTATTAAATTTTCAAAAATACTAAATATAGAATTTTCATTTATCCACTATGTGTGTGTGTGTGTGAGTGTGTGTGTTTCAATGTATTTTATTTAAGTTTTCATTAACTCATAATTCCATGGTACTGAAGCTCAGCTGGATAGATCCCGCACTAGTAGGTTCCCGGCTATTGCTTTCAACCTGAAGTTGTTGGTCATTGGTGATATGATCTTGCATCAGCGATATATATATATATATATATATATATTTATTTGTGTGTGTGTGTGTTCTTGGTTTTAAGCCCAAACAATTATTATTTTGATCTTCAGAAGACCATAACTTGAAACATCAAATCTGGTATACCCAGCTCGGATTCATCCATAAATCATGTGCAAATTAATTAAGCATAAAGAATTAAAAATGGAAAAATAAATAAAAAATGTACCATTTCCGATTTCAATTAGAATTGCATTTTTCTCTCTACTAGAGATCTTTACTCAAATGAACCAACATCAGATCTCTCTATATCATCCATTCACACTTAAAGAGCCCAGTGGTGCATCGATATTTGTTTTTTGAGTGCTAGCACAGAGAATCTTTCAACATCCTTGTGATCGCCTGGACATCATCCCTTCGATCTGAGACGAAGAACTTAGATTGAGGTACTTAAATCTATTCTTTCTCACTTTATAATTTGGTATATAAGAGAGAGAGACTCAAATTCATGGGAATGAATATTCTCTTGAATTTGTGCTTCTCAAGACTTATATAAGTAGGTTTAAAGTCCCAAAAATTGCAATTAGATCCACGGGTAACTTAAACCTTCAAAATAAGCCATTTATGACACTAATGACTTAGTAATTGTGTCATAAATGTCATTTAAATTTTTTCATATACTTGTAACATCAATATATATGTTATGTGATAAAACTCAATTCATTAACTCAACTCACTTCTCCTATTAAATACCTTGAATAATAATATTCATTTGAAAAATATTAATTTTGTATTCACTTAATTACTTATGAATACAATGATTAAATAAATTCAAATATTATTATTCTAAACTTGAATAATATTGAATTTATTTATTTCTATCTAATCAAACAAACCAGGATATAACTCGAAAATCATGGTGGGGTCAACTATGTCATAAACTCCTATTCACTTAGAATATGTCAGACTCTTGAACACGCTTAATGTGTGAGTCTAGGTCCTTATCTTAATAACAGTGAGTACTAACCACAGACCAAGAGTGGATTCTAGCAGCCCATCAAGGCCCCTAAGGAGATAAGGTTTAGTCATAGCAACGATAACCACTTGCGAACACACAGTGTAATATAATCTCTTTGTCTCGCAATATATTATAAAACAGAATGTGCACTTTGTGTCATCATTCTTTCTTTTTGTATTGTTCATTGACCTTACTGGACAGACATACCTTTAATCACCATGGTCATGTATTTAATAAAGGTTCTACCATCATAGTCAATTGGGTCTGAGACATCTCATCCTTTCAGAAGCAACAAAAACAATCTTGATCATTCAATCAATGTCATACCACCAACGATGCACCCAACACAAGCTACCTCACCATGACACAAATGTCATGGTTTTCATCTTGTATCAAATTTAGTAATCAAATGATACACACTAATAATGATCTCAATTTTATAGACCAATATATGTGTTCGCATATAGGAACTACTACCAATGACACCCAAAACATATGGTGTTCCTATTGGTGGGTCATTCCTCATGATCTCATATACTCGAGATCATCCAGTGCAAACTTTATAAGAAGAAGTCTTAATGCTTATGATCCCCCAACACCAGATAGTCATACATCATCTGCGTCTAGTCTGTATAATGTATCTAGACTATAGGAAATATATTTAATATTGTTGGCATAGTATCTCAAGGTTCTCATTATAGTTGGGAACTACAATAACTTGTTAATGGGACAAATAATCTATGGACATTACCATGTAAATAGTATATGCAAAAATATCAATATTGTTATGGTAAGAATATATCATGAATAACTCATTGAACATGGATGATAACATGAAACATTTAACTTTTGTGGAATCATCCACGTGTTTCATATTGAAAGATACTTCTTCCTTACCATCCTATTTAGCAAGTGATTTAGGAATTGGGGTTTCCAGAATGTTCAATTTCTATACATGACATAGTATAATGCGCAAGTGCCTATATGATTCTTGGAAATTAAATTTAATGAGAATGTTATCCTTCTCTAGTATGGATCACAGTTATATACTCAAATTCATGTGACTTTCCATTTCTATGATAAATAAGAATGAAATTATTGTACTTTACCTGGATTATCAAATTAGATAATAAACTTTAATTTATTAGTTTATTCATCTCCCATTATTTTACCAAAACTCAAGAACTGCCATCATTGGTTATGAAATATCATGTCGTATGGATACTCTAGTGTAAATGATTCATATTTCCCTTATCATAACCAAAACTTGGGTATGAAAATTTATTTGAAGGGTTTTAGGTGATCATAACTTTCCAACTTCATTAACCCACTACACCTTGATATGTTGAGTGGACTCCCCAATCCTGAAATCCTGGATATATATTTCCTCAACTCTTATCTATCAGTTACACCAATTCCAGCTTTAGCAGTAAATATAGTGACTCGGGCTTAATATACATGGATATTACATCATTTTAGATGAATATTCAGCACATTACAAAAAATACATTCATGAGAAGTGTGATAGTTTAGTGTCTTTGGAAACTTGGAAAAAATATTCTAACTTGATGAAAGATATTCAATTCTTCCCACAAAGGCCTTCCCCTTTAATACTTATACTTAAAACCTTTTTTCATAACCTAGAGAAAGGAAACATAATAAATGGGTGAGATCAGATTCTCAGTAAGGGTAAACAAAGAAGATACATAAGCATATCATGAGTATAATGGTATGAGAATATAGTAATAACATTTTAAGATCATACTCTGCATATCAAAGATCATATACATGATTCATGGCATAAATATTTGAATTTCATAAGACATGAATCATAAGGGAATCAAGAGCATAAGCCATGAAAGCATAATATAGGAATAAGACATAGAATTTTGGCAAACACATAAGCATATAAAATGATTTCCATAGTAGTCAAGGAATTGCTTCCAAGTCTATATTAGTAGTATGGTTCACTCCCCATACCATCTTGGTAGTCATGGTTCACTCTCATGACCATCTTAGTAGTCAAGTTTCACTCCCAAGACCATCTTAGTGGACAAAGTCCTTTACTTAACTGAGTTCACTCCCCATTCCAGTAATTTTTATCTCATGAGAAATAAATCTTTACCCAATGCATTGGAGGAAGATATAGGTCACACCCATATCATAATAAAGTCACACATACATGTTCCATAAGATCATAAACATTCATATCATCACCAATGAAATGAAATAGATTTCATAAACATGTGATCATATCTTAATCTATGGAAAAATTGATAGGTTTCATAATCATTAAAACATAACTCATAAATAATGGTTTTCATAAGCATATAACCCATGAAAGAGAAAATGGTTTCATAAACTTCATTTTATCAAAACATAAACCATTATAAGAAATAATATGAAAGAAAATTTTGGATAATTTCTCATAAAGGTATGAGTAACACCAATTGATTTTATCTTATATGGAGAATAATTTAAAAATATCCTTTTAAAAACATTTCTTGAGAAAAATATCCATTCTTATTTAAAAAAAATTTAAAACATAACTTCTTTTGAAAACCTTTTTCTTTAAAAGCATACAAAAGAAGCATGAAAAACATGTTGAAAACCTTTTTCTTTGAAAATAGCTTTGAAAACATATAAAAAAAATTAAATCCTTTTTCCTAAAAAATGAGCTTTAAATATCATTTTAAAAACATTTTTCAAAAAAAATTTTGAAATGTGGTTTTTGAAATAAACATATTTCCGATCGAAAAGAGAAATGAGATCGGATTTTCTTAAAAAAAATCTTAGTTATCTTAACTATCAAAGGGTGGAAATGGTATTAATATATGGATATATCATTAATGACCAGAGGAGAAGAAAATTCATGATAGTTCTTGAGAAATGGATCATAATATTTCATCAATGGAAGCATAATCATAAACAATCTTGATAACCAATGAGATTGTTTCAATAAACTCTTACCACTTGGTAACTTTGAATCATACTCCCCATGTAAAAAATGAAATTATATGAATATTAAAATATCATTAAAAGAACAAGATTAATGATATATCATGTCGAATGGTAGTATATACACCTCATAAAATAATATAGGTGTATAAAAAAACATGTGTCTCAAGGAAGGTAAATTGAGACAAATCTATCCTACTAATTTGGTAACTTTTGAATGGTAACACTCCATGAAAGAGAGATCATCAAATGGATATGTAAATACCCAAAAATTTAAGGATAATAATCATAGGATACATTCATGGTCAGTATATACACCACACAAAGGAATGAATGGTGAATAAAGAATAAGTCTTGTAGAAATAAATGTGAGACTCAAAAACTCTTACCTTGAGTCTGAATTGTCACATGTGTCTTTATCTTCTTAAATAATAAATTTATGTTAATTATTTACTTAATTTGGAACCATTTTAAATTTTATTATTAATTTTACTTCACTTATTACAATTTTGTATACAACTACTTAAACAATTAAGTTTATGTCGGGTGTTTTGACCAAATTTGGTTCGTGTGTTAAAAGTGACTTTGGTAGGTCGGCTATGGTCAAAGGGTTCATTACATAAACATATCCAGAATAATAATAATTAAATAATTATCATATTTATACATAAATTATACTTTTAAAACCAATCATGAGATATGGTTATGAAAAATGAAACAATGTTACAATCATGGAGACGGTATGTCGTGCGTACGCATGGGTGACATTCCCATTTTTCAATGATCGTTATGGAAAGAAGGTGAGTAATATTATATATTTCAAAAATTATCATTATATAATAAAAACCATGTTATTTCATCATGTATACTTATATATATAATTTTTGTAATGTAAAAGGAATCACATCATGTCGAGGAGGCAGTAGTTCACACGTCCACGACCGACGTTATCACTTTTTAGTGTATGAAAAGGGTAATAAATAAAATGATGTATTATATTTATATAAGTTTAATTGTGTAATTAATATCATATATATTTCATTTATGTCACATATTTTTAATTAAAACCATTCTGTATACATTCCATGTATCACGTGAATAAATCATATCGTCTTGAGCAGGCGGTAGTCCACACTTCCACAAACAATGTTATCGTATTCCCAAAAAATGGAAAGCATAAAGTTATGTGTCATGTAAGAATTATAGAAGAATAAATAAATTAAAAATATCATATATAAACATATTTTTTATCATAATTCCCAACCATGAAATGTTATAAAGTAAAAACGAACGACATCGTTTTGTGAGGTGGTAATTCACCGTACACACAAACGGTAAGTTTGTTACCCATTTGATGGAATTTTGTGTAAGTATAGTTAGAACCCTTAATATAAAAAAATCTAAGTATATAGAGGATACTGAGTTTATTATGTAATTATGTACTAATAATACTTGAGGGGTGGAGAATTAAAATAAAATAAAAGAGTTTGAGGAAGGATGTTACCTTTTCTTTGGGGAACTCCTTTTGGTTTACACCAAAGGGATTCCTTGGATTTATTTCTACCTGAATGGGAGATTCTAGGATTAAGGTAGGGTTTTTTTATCTTATTTTAGTAGATTATGGTTGAGCCAAAGGTCTTTAGAGGTGTGAATAAGTGGGAGGGGTGAGTGTCTTTTATAGTGGAAGAGGAGTGGCATTCTTGTAAATTATGGAAAAGGGAATTCCACCCACGTTTTCCCTATGACAAGTGGATCCAATAATGAAAAAAATTCAATAAATGGTAGGATAGGGTTGAAATATGTCCATAAAATGTATTTTGGAAAAAATTATAGGTCATTTTGTCCCTTAAGTGTAAGGTTTAGTCCCGTGTTAGACTAATTTTCCCCTTTAATCATTATAAATAATTGTAATCACTTTCACTTATCTCTTTTGTGAAAAACTAAATTAACCTTATTATAAATTATAAATTATGATTATTAAAAATATGGAATCTATTTTTATAAATTCCAATCACATGAGCGGAATAAATTAATTTAAAATTAATCTCACAGACAGAACGACAATGCGGGTTTTTAAAGTAAAAATGATCAAACGTTTGCTATGTTTTTACATCTAATTTCAAAGTAAAATTGATTGCAATTACCTAAATTGGATTAATTGATATAAATTTATCTATTTAAAATTTAATACTAGTTAAAAATATAATTTAACCTTATAAATAAGTTAGATGAAAACCATTTTTGAATTGAAATGCATTATTTTTTCATTATTTACCCAAAAAAATGAAACTTCACAAGAAAATATAAAAAAAATCACCCTAAGCTAATTTTTAAGTTTAACTTTCAAATATGAACTTTATTTTGATATATAAAATCAATAAAAGTGTCAAAAATTGGATTTAAAATGGGTTTTCCATTAAAAGGTGGTAAAATTAGCTTTTAAAAAAATACATCTTTTTATTCATAAAATTGGATTTATTATTATATTATACCTATAAAATATATTGTATGAGTATCAAAAATATTTATTTAATATATATAATATATAAATTTTATTGAAAACATTAATCAAAAATGGTTTTTCTAATTTATTAAGAAAAAATTGTGTTTGTACATAGAAAAATAGTTTTTATAGAGAAGTAATTTCTTTATTTTAAAATAGTTCTAACATTCACTTATACTAATTGATAACAAAATGATTTATTTTATATACATATGTAAATCATATATTTCACAATTTATTTAATCTTATTTGTAACTTCCTTTCCAATGGCTAGGTGGTAGCTATAGTAATATTTTAATAATCATATTAATAGTAGTTTGTAGTTCGGTAAAAACTCAATCTTGTGTGTAACGCAAGCTATCAAAAGAAAATGGTATTGTGTGTAATACAAGACAAACATATTGTTAAAGTGTATTTCAAGATAATCTAAGTCTTGCATGTAGTGAACTCAAGCCAAACGTAGTACTTTAATATATAAAAAATTTATATTCAATGTTGTGTGAAATGCACAATATCAAAAAGATTAAATGAATTCGAAAACAATATTTCCCAAAATCTTAGGGTGTTACATTATACCACCCTCAAAATGAATTTCTACCTCAAAATTCATCTAGGTTATCAAAGGTTTAATACTTGAAAGTTTCTTTCACAGAAACCCACATCATAAAATTGAATACTAAAACTTCCTTTAAAAAGGGAAAGTTGGAAAAAATAATAGTTACCTGAAGTAACGCATAACTAGGTTTTCACATAAGAGAATATAGGTGGGAAGTGAAAACATGGACATGGAAGAGAAATCTAAGTATCAAGTTTTGATGGAGAGTGATAGATAACATAGTTAGGATAAACTTAACAATCACAAATCCATAAATCCGTGATGAACTAAGGGGTCATTTGATTCATCAAAAACGAAGGTACTAGGATAAAAATTTTGGTTTCAAGAACCTTTTTCTGAAGGTTGAAAAATTTTAACATAAACCATTCCATAAATGGTTAACTTTATAACCCTTCCATAAGATGAAAGTCCAAAACTCTAGAAATAAGGTCACTAAATTTCTCAAAATAAGCTTAACATTGATCCCCCATATATCATATAGTATCTCTTAACTGTCGTATATCAAACATGTGAATACCTTCATCAAGTATTCTCTTGAAACATGGTAATGACCTGAATTACCATAAATACTTATTGAAAACAAGAAATTTTCCTTATTCTAAATTATATTGGATATATTCCTTAAATCCAAAAATGTTTTAAAATTCATCAATGATAGTATAAACCACTTGTCAACAAGTCCTTAATTAGTTCCAAGGTAATCAGTATTGTCCAATTTACTTATTCATATCCAACATATCTTTATCCAAACAACATTATCTTAATATAAAGAACCTATTAAGGGTTATATTTCTCTTAATCATGTGTTTTACATGAACATCACCTTTCCACTAAATCGCTTTTCTAGTCCATCAGACCCATTCAATGCATTCTTGTAAATCCTTAGTGAAGACCCATTCAATGTATTCTTGTAAATCCTTAGTGAAAAAAACATAAACTGAATAATTCATATAACATAATTCTTGAATCCAAATACATAAAAACTTTTATTATTCCACTTCATCCTTAATCCATAAGAAGGCTACCTCATCCTATTACTTAATACCTCTTTCCTTTTACATTTCATTTGTAATCTCATCATCAACAACAATATAACCATTACTCATACCAACTTTCTAATTCACTTCGGTATCTTTCCTATTAGGACATCGATTTACATAATGACCATTCATTCCACACTTAAATCATTTAACATTTGATGATGTCTTAGGGAGACCAATATCCTCATCCATTTCATTAACCAAACCCTTCATTTTTACTTTGAATTTACTTGATTTGTGTCTTTTTCCACAGTCAATAAATCTTATTGTTCCTCTAAGACATTCACTTGGGTGATTATTTCCACATTCTTGACAAAAAGGAAATTGAATCTTCTTTCCTCCATGGTCTTTGTTACCTGAAATCTCACTAAACTACTTCATTCTCTTCTTTGGTGAATCCGAGAGTTAGTTAAGGTACATGTTGTTAATCATGTTTTATAGATATGTAAATAACCATAAATTTAATGATAATAATCATAAAATTCATTCATGGATAATATATACACCACAAAAGGAATGAATGGTGAATAAAGCATAAGTCTCACAGAAATAAATGTGAGACTAGAAAACCCTTAACTTGAGTTTGACTTGTCACGTGTGTCTTTATCTTCCTAAATAATAAACTTACATTAATTATTTACTTGATTCATAACCTTTTTCAAGTTTATTATTAATTTTACTTCACTTATTACAATATTTTATACAACTACTTAAACAATTAAGTTTATGTCGACTGTTTTGACTAAATTCAGTCTGTATGTTAAAAGTGAATTTGGTAGGTCAACTATGGTCAAATGAGTCATTACATAAACATCTACAGGATAATAATCATGACATAATTATAATATTTATATATCAATTATATTTTTAAAACCAATCCTGAAAGATAGTTATTAAAAATGAATCAGTGTTACAATCATAGAGATGGTAGGTCATACGTACGCATGAGTAACGTTCCCATTTTTCAATGATCATTATGGAAAGAAGGTAAGTAACATTATATATTTCTATAATGATCATTATATAATAAATACCATGTTATTTAATCATATATACTTATATATATAATTCTTGTGATGTAAAAGGAATCACATCGTGTCGAGGAGGCGGTAGTCCACGCGTCCGTGACTGGCATTATCACTTCTTAGTGTGTGAAAAGGGTAATAAAGAAAATGATATATTATATTTTCATAAAGGTAATTATGTCATTAATATCATATATATTTCATTTGTGTCACATATATTTAATTAAAACCATCCTTTATACATTTCATATATTGTGTGAACGAATCACATCGCTTTGAGGAGGCGGTAGTCCACACTTCCACAAACGATGTTACCGTATTCCCACAAAATGGAAATCATAAATTTATGTGTTATATAAGAATTTCATAAGCTTAAAGAAATTATAAATATCATATATATCCTATATAAACAAAGTTTCTATCACAATTCCCAACCATGAAAGGTGGTAAAGGAAAAAAATGAACGACGTCGCTTCGTGAGGCGGTAGTTTACCGCACACACGAATGATAAGTTCATTACTCATTTGATGGAAGTGTGTGTAATTGTAGGTTGAAACCTTAATATAACAGCATCTCGGTATATTGAGGATACTGGGGTTATTATTTAATCATGGAATAAGAAGACTTGAGGGGGTAGAGAATGAAAATAAAATAAAAGAGCTTGAGGAAGGATGTTACCTCTTCTTTGGGTAACTCCTTTTGGTTTGAACCAAAGGGATTCCTTGGATGGATTTATGCCCAAAGGGAGACTTCTAGGATTAATAGAGGGAATTTGGAAGCTTATTTGAGCAAATTTTGGGTGATCCAAAGGGCTTGATATGTGTGAATAAGTGGGAGGAGTGAATGCTTTTTTACAGTAGAGGAGTGACATTCTTGTAAATTTTTTAAAAGGAAATTTCACCCACATTTTTCCTATGGAAAGTGGATCCAATAATGAACCAAATTCGAATCAAGGGGTGATAAAGTTGAAATATGGTCATTCAATGACTTTTAGAGAAGTGTTTAGGTCATTTTGGCTCTTAAGTGTAAGGTTCGGTCCCTTGTTAAGCTAATTTTCCTCTTAATCGTTGTAAATAATCTTAATCGCTTTTACTGATATTTTTAGTCAAAAACTAAGTTGAAATTATTGGAAATTATAAATTATGATGATTCCAAATACAGAATTCATTTTTCCAATTTCCAATCACATAAGTGGCATAAATAATTTCAAAATGTTCAAAAGCTTGCTATGTTTTTATATCTAATTTCTATGTGAAATTGATTCCAATAACCTACATTGAATTAATTGGTATAGAATTGATCTAGTTAAAACTTTAAACCAATTAAAAATATAATTTAACCATATAAATAAATTATATGAAAAACTAATTTTGAATTAAAATTCAGCATATTTTTCACTATTCATCTAAAAATGAAATTTCAAAAAAAAATACCAAAAATTCATTCTAAGCTAATTTTTATGTTCAGATTTAAAATATTAAGTTTATTTTGACATATAAATCAATAAAAATGCCAATAATTGGATTTAAAATGGGTTCTCCATTAAAAGGCGGTAAGATTACATTTTAGAAAAATACATCTTTTTATTCATAAAATTGGATTTATTATTATCTTATACCTATCAAATCTATTGGATGAGCCTCAAAAATTTTGATTGAATATATAATATATAAATTTTATTGAAAACATTAATCAAAATTGGATTGTCTAATTTATTGAGATAAAATTGTATTTGTACATAGAAAAATAGTTTTCTTAGAGAAGTAATTTCTTTATTTTCAAATAGTTCTAACATTCACTTATACTAATTGATAACCAAATGATTTATTTTATATACATGTGTAAATCATATTTTCACAATTTAGTTAATCTTATTTGTAACTTCCTTTCCAACAGCTAGGTGGTAGTTATAATAATATTTTAATAATCATATTAATAGTATTTTGCGTGAAATGAAAAATATCAAAAAAATATTAAATTAATTCGAAAAAAATATTTAATAAAATCTCAAGGTGTTATAGTCAACCCTTGATGTGAACTAAGTTTAAGTCAACCCAAAAACCTAAGCTAAAATTCCCCAATAATTGAAATCGCCCCAACTTGATCTGGTTAGGCACTTTGAACTTTGGTTTATTTTTAACTTGAGTAGTTGAAGGTTATGCCGACTTAATATATATTGATTTGAGGGATTTTACCTTTTATGCATAAAATTCTCATTTTATCTTTTTACGACTTTATTAATATTAAGTGGGATTTAGTGATTGGCCATGTCTTAGAAAAAAATTGTGCATAATCTAATTTATTTTTAATTTCATCTTACAGACTTGTTAATTCATTAATTTATGTGATTGCAATAAAGAATTCATTGAGAAATTAATCATGCAAATTAACAGAAATAAAATGATAAAGGTGATATGACCATGAGTTTTTCTAACAGTTAGTTTATCAAGCGAATGAAAAAATAGCCCACAACCCTAGGGGAATAACACCTTGAACCGTAACCTAGTTCGTGCTGCAGCATACCACATGTCCTCTTATGTATCTCCTGGATTGGTTTCATCTTGGATCTGAACTTGAACCGCCTTCATTTGTATGAGAGCTTCATTTATTACATAAGTTATACTCACACACGGGTGAGGGAATCCAAATGATTGTTTTAGAGGTTTTACATAAAAGAAAGCATGATCACGCAAACCCTTACATAATGAGGGGGTGACTCGGAGGACATCAACTTAATTTAATAATGATAATGAATTAAAAGGAAACCAATCACATGTAAAGATCTTGTTTAAGCTCATAATCACCCACATGCATGCAACGAATATACATTTACAATCTAGCTAACATTCACTTCAAGTCATTATTTAATTAAGATAAAGGGTCTCGAATTAATCCAATTAATTATCTGATTAATCAATTAATTCAATTTATCTTAATTTCATCCAAAACGTCCTGAAAATTTTCATCATCCATAATTTTAAACAAACTAAATAAATAAATTTTATTTTGAAATTAATAAAGTGCACATGTGTACTTGGAGTCAATGTCATGTACTCATTTAAACTACTCAGCGTGGTCCTTATACTATATATTCACATGACAACCAACATAAACGGTGTGGCACATAATTACAAGGCATGTATTTGTCAATAAATGGCGCACAATCATATATAAATTATGCAGCATGTGATGTTATTAACGCACACAGAGTACACTAGAAGTAAAGACCATACACAGCTTACAGTTCAGAATTTAACATGGAAATTAATTTAAAATTTATAGTGGGTTCAGGGGTGGGGGACAAACCAAAGATGTAGATGTGGAGGCTCAAAACCAGGATCTCCTCAACACACCGCCATAGGTACAGCATGGGCGGAAATTAATTTAATATATAATTAATAATCATATCACATGGTATGTTGTTAGGGCCAATAGGGACCTATATACCCTGAGAGGGGGGGTGAATCAGGGTATGGATATTCTTTTTCAAAGTTCTTTTTGCCCCACTGGATCTTGACCTCTTTGTTACAAGGGTCACTTTTTTGCACTTGTGTGGTTACTGTGATCACTTGTCTCCTTTACCTGATGATGATGCTCTGAATGCAATGCAGGGGAGTAAGCAGGCAGACACAGAGATTTTTACTTGGTTCACCGCTAAGGGCTATGTTCAAGGAGCATACGCCGAAAAGTTGCCGGTTCGTACCAAATTCCACTAGTCTTCACTAGCTGTGGATTACAATGTTCGGGCTAGATCACTTCTATGCCCAGGCTCACTGCCTATACAAGGTTTAGGGTTAGCTCACTGCTTTCCCAAGGGTCACTCCCTGTTTCTCTCTCTCTGGCTCACTGCCGGTGGAGAGGATCACCTTCTTCCTCTTCCTAAGCTCACTGCTCTGTGAAGGGAAACAACTCACAGTTTATAGACCTGTAGGTCTCTTCATTTCCATTAATGAATGCATCTTTCTCTGTATGTAGATGCTCTATTGAAGTTCAACATTCACCCGTAGATGAATACCCATTTGCCACTATCCACTGGGCAAACAACCTTTGGAAAGACCTTCGCAAAGCACCCTACAATGCGAGGCTCCCAATTTCGCGAAGCTCAAACAAGCATTCGCGAAGCTCCTGCCTTTTCGCGAAGCTCACTCGCGAATCTCCCTCGCGAAGAACGCTCGCGATGCTCAAGTCGTCGCAAAGCAACGACCCTCGCGAAGCAAAGTAAGCCAACGCGGAGCTCGCAGGTTTCGCGGAGCTACAATAGCCGCCGCGAAGCACCTCTTTCGCGAAGCACACTGGCTCCGCGAACCACCTTCGCAAATCGAGAGCAAAGTATTTTCTCTGAAAATTCTCTCTACTTCGTTCGAAGGGGTCGGCCTCTATTTATAGGCGATTCCACCGACCCTCGTCCCTTCCGCGCGAAGTCAACGCCACGTCATCTCAAATCGCGAAGCTCCAAAGTTTCTGTCAGAATTCTGTCCAAATCGCGAAGCTCCACGGCAATCTTCCATTCGCGGAGCTTGACGTAGTCGCGATGAATCACCGTCAACTTACCTTCGCGGCTCGCGCCTTCACCGCGAAGCTCTCTCGCAAAGCCCGTCTCCGCCGCGATGCGCTTCAGCCTCTGCCGTTCGCGAAGCTTGACGTAATCGTGAAGCATCACCGCCTCCATTCTTCTGGTCTTCGCGATTTCCAAACCATGCATCCTATCTTCGCGAAATTCATGCCTTTGCCATATGAAATTATGCTCTTTATGAAAATCCACTTTTCACGATGCTCACCAAACTCTAAATTTTGGACCCCAAAAATTTGGCAAACACTGGGAAACGGCGCCACCTTGTACTGCTCTTTTGTACCGCCTCCAGATCGTCCTTTCCTTTGTCATAGTTCTTTGCCAACATGGAATGTCAACAAATTCTCGGGAACTCGACAATTCTCCATGGAATCCTGCTTTGTCAATAAACACAATCAACCCAAAAATGCTGCAATGTTACCTTGAGGGATTTTTTCCCAACATATGTGGTGTTAATAAATGACACACGGAAAACATGCAAATAGGTTTAATTATATAATTAATTTTTCTCTCCGCGCTAAATTAATTACACAAGGTACAATGGGTGACATGGCGTTTACTTGGGCTACATGTCGTGCAACGTCTTCTGCACGTCTATGACACTCGCCTAGGGACTGGGCGTGTGTTTATTTTTTTCATAGATGTGTACGAAGTAAACGACATGTGTGTCAGCTACACATCGTGTGTCCTCGATGTTACACGGTTTGTTAGCCCCCTTATGTCTTTGCTACGAAAAAACATGGAATACACGGCGTGTAGTCTGTCAAACTATGTGTCAGCCTAACCTGGTCAACACGCGATTTTCATATAATGCTTACCACGTGTGATTATTGCACGATAATCAGAATTTATCATGGTTTGTCCTGGTGCAATTAACATGGGTACACAACGTGTACCAACGAGCTACACGTCGTGTAGTCTTATGTTATCCGACCATAACCCTTAGCACCTTCTGATGGAGTCTTCAAATTTTCTTTGTGTTGATTTTAGATATTCTAAGTTATAAGAGTGAAAACAAAGAAAGAGAAGAGAAGATTTTGACGTTTGGATTTAAGGAAAAATACTCCCAAAATGAAAATCCCACTACAAACGCATATCATCGATCAACGATTAATAAATAATTATAAATTAATTATGTGATCGCTTTGATGCTATTTGAAGGTTTTGGATGCAGTGGAAGTACCTATTGGACATAACCAACTCAACTTTTTTTCATAATAAAAGAATAACCTGAGATGTACATGACGAAGAATGTCATGACCAATAGAATTAATTAAATGTTTAATTGACATATGAACACCGAAACCAAGAAGGCGGGATCATCACATATAATTTATAATCAATTTATAGATAGATTTAAAATTACATTGTCTTGTAATTCATTTTTCGTTATGATATGGTTGAATGCTATCATCGTACCATTGTTGCGTTTTAGGATTTAGGGGTAGAATCCTCTTAGTAGTGATTCACACGAACTCCAAAATCGCATAACGTCTTTGCAAAATCGTCGGGTGTTTGCACGGTCGATCCTGGTCGATTTTGTCGTTTGTCATTGATCGCAACATGAATATTTTCATGGATGAATGATTCATTAGATTCTCTCGAAGTCTTGAGAGAGTACAAAATGATTGATGCTCTAGTTGTTGAGTGCATTCTTAAGAGGTTTCTCTCTTATGGGTTGGTGGAATTTGTTCTAGGTTTGTTGTGCACAATAAGTAACTAACCCTGGAAAGTGATATAACCGAATATTTATAGAGTTAGATTATGGTTGGTAATTGCACATAATACCTTAGTCAATTCTATGGCATCCCGCCTATTTATTACATTACTTGTCATTACATTGTACAAACAGAGCATCTTTTAATGTTTAGTTTCTTGGAAAAAAGGTATATAATACACGAAAACATAAAACATTCTTCTAATCCACTTGAAAGGTTTTATCATAAGTTCATCCTAAGTACATTTATTACATCTCATAACCTGGAAACATACATCAAAGGAAAGGGTGAGCATAAGACCCGATAAGGGAAAACAAGGGAAACAGTTTACTTGTGATCTTAAAAAATATCAATAAGAACTTAAGAAAATACATAAAGGCAAGAGCAAGAGGCATATCATAATAATAAGAATGTGAATCGTAACATGGAAATGTGGCTACAACATTTAATTGATTCATTCATAAGCATATCACCAAGGTTTGTCATCGAGCTGTCATAAAAATTACCAAGGTTTTTTATCAAGGTATCGTAAAACATGTCGGCTCTAAAGATTAAATTTTTTACCCAAAGCATTGAAGCACTATCATGACACACCCTTCATATGTCTTAATTAATGTGATACACATAGATCATAATAAAACATTTCAAAAATAACTCGTGGAGAATAAAAGAAACGGGTTTCATATTGAAATCATGACATTTTTTAGTTCTTAAAAACAAGTTCATTATGTCTTTTAAAACCACAAAGGGAAAGCGGGTCTCATGTATGTTAATCCCAAAATAAAATAGATCATTTGACATCTAGGTGAATACCCCAGAAAAATAATGAGGTTTGGGTATTAACAAAAAGAAAACAAAAAGAGAATTTTCTTAAGAAAAAGAGATAAATTTTAATAATAAAATTCGACATCATAACGGTATGAGACATGGTTTTATAAAATAGTAAAAAGAGAGAGAACATGGGTCTCTAACTCATAAAAGACTCTTAATGTAGTAAAGAAATATAATAAAATGAACAGAAGAACATAGTTTGGAAACTTGAAAGACATACCACATAAAAAAGGAAACTTGAAAGGAAAAGAGAAATTGAGATTTCTCTTACATTGAAGAGTGTTCCTAAAACTCAAGGATCAGGACCTTGGAGACTTGAGGACACATTGGGAGGACTACTTAGAAGGTAAAACTATTAGAGCATCATGGAGTATGAATTAAAATTGAAAGGAAATGGAGAAACTAATAGATATTTATAACAATATGAGAATTTGTTTATTAATTTCCTTAGACACCTAGGTAGTGGTAAATGCAAAACTATGGGTTTGCCCATGGTATTGGACACTTGGGACACCTATTATGATATTTTAATCCACAAGAGTCAACCATTATTTTATATTACTTATTACATCATTATGATGTCGTTAAACATACCAGAAAACTCAAACTGTATTTTTACTATTTATGAAAAAATAAAGTATTTTAGAAAATTCTCATAAATTCACTCTAACCTAATTTTGACGTGCTGATTTCAAAAATGATATTTATTTTATTATAATAATTATCTAAATATCATAATTTTAACTTTTAAATAGAAAATTTCTTATTTATTAAAAATAATAACGGATAGAAAATGCAGTGAAATTGCATAGTGAAATTTCTGACATGAAAAAAAATATCATTTCTATTTAAATAAGAGTACTTTAATCATAATATTTCATTAAAATAATCATCATTCATAATACCTTATTTTATTATAATGATTATATCTTTTCTAAAAAGTAATTTTTAAGAAAAACTATTCTCAAAATGGAAATGATGAAATAACAATTTTATTTATATAAAGGGATTACACTTTAAGTAACAAGGGGCTCGACACACAACCCCTTATAACACTCGTATAAAACCTAAGGGTGAGGTGTGTGATGGTGATAAACTCATGATGCGGCTCAGTTAACATCACTCAAATGATAATTTCCACTAACTTGAACTTCTCTCGTAAGAGATTTCATTCAAGTGTCACTTGTTGAAGCTTAGTTTGGATTTGATCAAGAGCGAAGCCCAGTGACGCTACCTACCTACCAAGTTCTGACAAATGAGTTTTATACGACATAATTCTACTGGTTGAGGACATCGTTTCTTCTTTCTGCATTAATTATCCTTTGTCATTTCTCCTCATAAACACTAATTACAACGTTAAAATTATTATCAAGAGTATAGTTTTCAATGGTCATATTGACCAACGATCATAATGACCAACAATCATATAACGATCGAAACTCGATGGTCACATGTCAAATTATACTCACTTCATTATTAATGAGATATAATTTTGTGGTGTGAAATAATATCACACATTTTTTAGGAAACAATTATCATTCAAAAAATTCAAGTCGTTACAAATTCTTTATTCCTTAGTGAACCTTGAGTCTAATAACAATATAAATAATATTATTATTTTCATGTCATGCACAATATCTACGGATAAATAAATATCATTTGCTAAATAAATTAATTAATATTTATATAAATGATATTTAATACATCACTTCCAACTAAACAATTAAACTCGATCGGTATATCATCCTTAATACTTATTGAACCTTGAATAATGACTTCATTTATGAATAAATATTTATTATTATTTAACTTACATATTTATTCTTCTGAATAACTCATGATTAAATCTTAGTGATCAACCAAACATCGAATAATTATTAAACCACAAAGGATAATATTTATTCTAACTTGTTAAATTCAAAATAGGATTTAACTGAGATTTCGAATACATTTAGTGTGACTCCTTAGGTTTCTTTCTCGGTGACATACAAAACCGTCTAAAGTCTAAGATTAGTGTATAGTAACACATCAATACATCCATAGATAAAGAAGTTAATCTCACAATGACATATAACTTCATACAAATATTCACTGTATAATATAATATCTTTATCACAATATCTCTAATCAAGCAGGTTGCATGTCGATGTCATCAACCATTGTGTTTTTTATCTCTTTCTATAACTTTCTTAAAATGAACTTGTCTACAAAACACTATAACCAAGGATTTAATTTGGTTATTTCATTCTCATCAAAGAGCTTCAACTTATGTTAAAGAACAAAAGGGACAAATCATTTCTCAAATTATTCAATAATATCATATCACTCGTGACAGCACTTAATGTATACTACACTACAAACATATGTCATCACAGTTTTCATCAATACATCAAGGTATGTGACTCATAATATGCATTAATAATAATCTTAAATCTAAAAATACATACACATGTTCATAAATAGAAACAATCAATGACATAAAAATATGAATTTCCTACTGACATGTAATATTTTCACAATCATTCACTCTGAAAATTAATAAGATTGTACACCATGAGAAATTGTTTAAAATTCCTGAGTCTTCACCCCTAATAACTTGTATTATTTGCATCCCGTCAAATGATATCATACGACTAAAGAACATATATTCAAGAATATTGTTGGACTCCTCATGTATTAATCATGTTTTAATGATCACAAATCTTATTCAACCTAGTTAACTCATAAATTATATCCAATCGTGTGTATTTATGTTTCAAGTTTTCTCATGCTTTATAATGGTTAAGCTCAATCCATTTCATGCATATCATTGTTTAAGTCCGAATACAGTTATTTGTCCAAGTACAAGACACCGTGAAGCCAGACACCGTGAAGCCAGACACCATGAAGCCAAACACCGTGAAGTCAGACACCGTGAACAAGACACTGTGAAACAAGACACCGTAAACAAGACACCGTGAAACAAGACACTGTAAACAAGACATCGTGAACAAGACACCGTAAATGAGACATTGTGACACTCAGACACCGTGATTTCTAGACACCGTGTGAAGGAGACACTGTTTTCATAACTTACTGTGACACTGTTTCTTAAACTATTTTGTCGTCTTTCAATTTAATTTCTAACAGTCATATTTGATGTCTTTAATGCACTGACATAATTAATGTTTCTTTGTAGACATAGTACGAGGTACGAGGTGCAGAACACATGGAACCTGTCGGCTAAAACTCATGCATTCGAAGATAAAGAGAAAAGTGTGCCCAAGAACAAATAGAGCAATACAAAACGAAAAACAAGCATGTTAGCACGACCGCAAAGAACATATTGCAAGATTTTCAAAGAAAGCATTGTTACATGCATGCAATTCGACTCTGCTGAAGAACATACGAAGTACACTGGAATCCAGAGAACATCTTCCCATTATCAAAACTCGTGAAGAACACAAGCTAAATCGCGACTCTATTTTTCACACAACTTCCAAAGGATTCAGAGCTTCATCTGCTTCAATCCAAAGAAGTCCATAGCTGCATTGACATCACACAAGAGCATTCTAACCTCATCTTTATATTCTTGCTCGACTGTGATCATCTTTTTATTTACATTATGAGCAGTGTGTGCCCCTGTCTGTTTTGACACACTGACTCCTGAGCTGAACTGAAGGATACTGAAATCCTTACACCAAACTCTTTATACTTTTGTTTACCCACAAAAACTATGGAAGAGGTTCTTGTGTGGCCTGGTTATTATTTTGTTTACCCGTGAAAACTGTGAAAGAGGTCCCTGTGTAACCTGGACAGTCTGTGTACTGTTGATAACCCCGATCCATGGTGTGGATCAAAGTTTATTTATATAAACTGCTTGGTGGCAGGTGATCACCAAGTGGAGTGGATTAGGTCTCAGCTTGAGACTAAAACTTGTTTCATATCCACTATGCTATTTAAATTTAGTCTTCTCTGTTTTACTGTTCTACTGCATAATCCAGAAATCATTAATTTCACTTTGATAGTTAGTCTTGAAAAGAAGCTAAATTAAGATTACTGAGAATTAAACAATCCTCTAAGAAGCTGTTTAAAAAGTCAAACTCTTATAACAGTATAGCTGTATCTATTTTGGGGAAAAGCATTTCTTTTAAAAATAATATTTTTGTAACAGAAATTTTTATAGTTCTTAATATTCAACACAATGACTACAGATAATTATAATCATAAAGTACACAAAAGTTGATTCAAAGACACCAACTCCACAATATTGATAATGAGCCGCCTAGTGAGTATTGAGAAACGGTGATTTATCCTTAAAACATAGAATAGGAGAGTGTGGCCTTAGAATAATGAGGTATTTCTAAAACTCTGTAAGGTTACGCATTAGGGGATTTGTGCATGATGACAATGAGATACTTCTGTGCATTGGACTAGAATCAATTTTGGAAGGATGAATCAGAGTAAATGTAGTGTGCTCCATTTCATATTCAATTTGTGTTGATGAGTAGTGTAAACAGTCACCCAAGTGAACTAAATCAATCAGAATATAAGGAAATGACTTGAATAGTGATCCTATTAACTAGTGATGTCAAGACCCATTGGGGCAGTGAAGATTAATTGGTAAAAGGGGGCTGCAGCTTAATTGATCGCATCCTAATTCACGGCATCTCACAGTAACCCATTATGAACACATTCAACAAAGGAGTTGACAATAATAATAACAATTTTTATACAAATATAAGCCTGGGTAAATACATCGTGGAGCTGTGTAAGGTGTAGGGGGCTCACCTGAGGTCCACCACCTCAAACTTCATGTTGGCGTTCATCAATACATGGGAGCAATGCTCGTAAATGGGACTTCCATCCGCAGGCTCTTCGTGGGGATGAAACCCACGTTGTTGGCACTCGCGGATCAATGAAACCCCCGCCGGATCTGACAGGTGAAATATTCCATGCGGGCTGCAAATCAAACACCACCTCTTCTCATTTCTTCTCTCTTTTTACACATACATATATTACAGGGAGCGGGACTATAAAGAAACAAAGATAACTACATGAAAATGAACGATGCCTTGAGAGACCCCCTACACTTCCATCGCACAACGAGAACCCACTATACATCTTATGTTTTCAAAAATAAAATGCAAATATAAAATATTTTCACTAACCAAACACAACCTAGCTTCTCGATAATAAAAACAATAATCCAACAATGGAACCGGTGACTCAAATTTTTGATGCTTTTTGTTTTGAAAAAAAGTTGGTGTTTTCATTTTCCAGAAATGTATTAAAAAATGTATTGGATTATGTAAATAGATTATAGTTTTTACATAGCGGAGAAGGAAATGAGAGGATTTTAGAAGGGAAAAAAAACTGTTTTCATATTTTCTAGAAAATGAGAACACTTTGGATAACTGTTATATTTTTTCCTTTCACTTTTCAAAACCAAGAAGGAAATGAGGGGATTTTATAAGGGAAAAAATTGTTTTCATATTTTCAAGAAAATGAGAACACTTCGGTTCAGTAGCTATTATATCTTTTCATTTCACTTTTCAAAACCATTTTGTAACATATTTTCTAATACATATTTGAAAAACAAAAATGAAAAATGTTTTCTCAAAATAAGGTTAAAAATGAATGCATGCCAGAGAAAATTGGAATGACCTGATTGACTAAAAGATCACCGAGAAAAGATTAAGATATTTTGAACAATGTAAAAAAGGGTCAATGAACGCACCTGTTTAACAGAGTAGACTTGGTGAAAAGTACACAAATTAGACGAAGTAGAGGGACACCAAAAAACATTAAAACAAGTCATCCATTTAGAACTGGATTTCTACAAAACAATTTTCAGAACAGACTTCACAATAGGAAGCGCTATGTCACATGCAAAATGGCCTCAGCCTGTGTAAATCAGCTTGACCAGGCACATTTGAAGGAAAAAAAATCACACCTGAACCATCTGGAAACTCCATTACGCTGTGTTTGATTTTAAAACACATTTTCTATTTTTTACCTTGCAAAAATGTATTATAAAATATATTGAATTAGTTGAATAAAAAACATTCTTTAGGAAACTAAAATGTGCATTTTTTTAAAAAGGAAACTTGTTTTTATAATTCCAAAAATTGAGAGCGCAAGGAGATCAGACACATCAATTGCTTTCCTTTGTTAACAATTTCCAACACATTTTTAATACATTTTTTGGAAAATGAAAATAAAAAATGTTTTTCAAACCCAAATGTAGCATTGATATCAAAATTCCAAGAAACATGTTTCATTTCAGCACATAGAATACATCTTAAGAGGGAACGGAAACTACCTGGAAGTATCTGTAGGGGACATGACAATTGCAATCGCTTCAGGCAACATGATCTACACAGAAAACACAATCAATCCAGCTGGATTAAGTAGAACAGAACAAAGGCGCCCAGGTTTAGATGGAATTATGTGACCGCTGAAAATTTTACTCCAAAACACAAACTGGGTCTACATGGACCACTACATGTCATGTCACGTCATTCAAGCATTATGTTTCTCTCCCAAACACAATGTCATTCCATTTTTGAAGCACTTCGCAAGTTCTTAACCCTGCTTCTCTTACCCTAATTTTGGTTTCCAAAGTCATGTGACATGATTTATCAAATACTTTGTCTGCCTCCCATATTTGCAGCATATTACTTGGGAAACATAATATATATTGTTTAAGATTACAGACTGGATGATGAAGTTATCCATCTATTATTTCATCATTCAAACCAGAAAAAAAAGGGCTAGATGGTAATTCAGAAGATAAAATGTCCCGAAAATTTACCTGATAGGAGTAATGGGTATGCAGATCAATTGATGACATGAAACATGTCTGTGATGGATGCGTCTGTAAATGCCAAAAGTAGGAGAAAATGTGTTAGATCAGCTGGCCTAGCAGTCCCAAACATTCAGAGTACAATTATATTCTTTATGAATTTCATTCAAATGTAAATGTAGTTGCATTGATTAAATAAGCGAGACAAGATTACAGTCCCAACAAACATATCTTAAAATTTTGCTCAACCAAAAAAAGTGTAAATACAGATTCACCAATTTCACATAGCCCAAATCTTAGTAGTCAATCTCGGATCGCGGCGCGACACAGTGAGGATGGATGGAGGATGGATGGAGCCAGGCGTCGAGGAAAACAAACAAATAACAGGAGTCGACCGGGGGGGGGGGGGGGGGGGGGGGGCGTCCGTGGCCACCAAGATAGCGCGATCCACGATTGAGACGCGACCGGCATGATTGCATAGCCGCCAGGAGCGGCGGTGCACCGCTCCAACGCAATCACAGCCGCTCCGGTGCGATTTGATAACTATGGCCCAAATATCAATGCCGTACATCGTTTGCTGAAAATGAAATTTAATGGCATTGTACAAAGGGGCAGATCAACTAGTTCGTCACTTTCAAAGAATAAAATCAAAAACTTTAGCTTCCAAATATTATTTTGTTAAAAGCCTTGGCGTAGGTGATGGAGATATGCCCTAAAGCCATGATACAAATCTGATGTGTTTATAGCCATATCATAATGAACGGTATAGGTATGTCGTATGGTATGACATAGAAGAAACCAAGGCATCTTTTATGCCTTGTGGGTATATCATTGGATACAATATAATGACATCGTATATCATTGCCTCTGCCTATAGTAATGTACGACTAAGGCATATTGTAGGCATTGTGAATCATATAGTACGATTCATATATCACCTATGATTGATCGTGGCAACCGAACATTAATTGTTAACATTCGAATCTTTCCCACATAAGATATCATTGATTAAACCGCAGAATGATTTCGCCGAAGGTTACAAGGAGATGTAACCGAATTCATTTACTCGTAACATACGAGTAAATGCATGCACACTCGAGGAGCGTCTCCGAATAAGAAGGCTTAACCATCAAGATGGTGTGACCAAGCTTCCCGAGTTCTCTTCTTCCTCCTCCTGTACCAAGTGAGGCACTATCATGCCATGGAGTGAAGAAGTATCTCATTCATTCATCTCGAGGAAACACCATGGAGGAGGGAGTACGATGGCTGCCTCTCATGCCATGGAGTGAAGAAGTATCTCATTCATTCATCTCGAGGAAACACCATGGAGGAGGGAGTACGATGGCTGCCTCTTTGTCATCTTCATCAAGCATTGTTTGAAGACAATAACAGCGACCATCTACGATGAAAGGTACACAGTGTTCTTTATTTTAGTTTATGCATTGTGGATCTTGGGATTTTGGGTTTCTTGTTGTTTTCATTGCATTGATTGAGCGTTAATCGATCCTTAGAAACTCAACAGTAGGACCTAGCAACAAGTCTTGACATGAAAGGATTTCTCTTTATCCCTATGGAGAACACGGATCTCATCCTCGATAGAGCTCCTTCCTAGGGTTAACTAGATGAGAGAAAATAATACCTTCCCTTCATTGCCTGTTAATCAGTAGACTGATAATTCAAGGAAAAAGATCCTAAAAAAACAGATTTCAAGGGAAAGTGATCCTAAAAGAAAGGATTTTTATTAAGGAAACAAGCCAATAAGCCAATTAAAGAAAATAATAATTGTTAAACCCCATTTTATTATAATGGATATTTCTGAGTCCCACATCGGATTATCCCAACATGTAATCTTTTTTACTCATCTATAAAAAATGTCCCCACCTCACATTGAGCCAAGGGGAATTCGCCTACTACATGGTATCAGAGGATGTCTAATATTTTTCCTCCCCTCCCACCCGCTGCCTCCTCTCTCCCGGCAGACCCCCCCACTCCATGCGGACCCCCCCTCCCAACCCAGGCACTCCTCCCTTCCCGACGGCGCCCTCCTTGCGGTCTCCCGACTCCAGGCGGAACCCTCCGCTCTGCCTCCTCGCGCGACTCCTTGCGCGCGACTCCCGCTTGACGACACCCCTCCCGACTTCGCGATTGGCCCCCGCTTGCCCTCCCGCGGCGCTCTCCGGGTTTCGCGATCGACACCCGCCCGCCCTCCCGCGGCGCTCTCCCGGCTTCGCGACCGGCCCCCGCCTTCCAGCAGCCTCCCGCCTACGCGATCGGCCCCCGCCTCTTGATCCCGCCCTCCAGCAAGCTTCCCAGCAGAGTCCCGACCCCGCCTCCCATCGTGGATCCCGACCCGCCTCCCATCGCGATCGGCCCTACCCTCCGCGTGACGGCCCACCTCCTTGGCACTCCCGTCTTCGCCTCCTTCGCGCGGCGTCCCAACCCGGCTTCACAGCGGCTCCCGACCACCGCCCCTACCACGGCGATCTCCCAACCTCACACGCTTGTCAGCCTCCCGATCGAAGCGGCCACCCGTCGCCCATGCTGCGCACAGAGTCGTCTCGACCGGCCAAGACCCACCCTCCTAACGCCCTCCCTCTGCGCGTCCCGGCCACAGCCCTCCTTCCCAATCATCGCGGCGCGACCAACCTTCGCCTTTCCCGCGGCATGTCTGGGCCTGCTTCCAAAGTAGACGACTGGCACCGCTCTCCAGGCAAACCCCTTCTGCGACACTCTCCCCGGCCCACGTCCGACGATGCATCCCGGCCCTTCCCTCCTCGGCACTCCCTACCCACCTCCCGCGGTCTCCCAGAACCCGCCTCCCTCGCGGTTTCTCATCCCGCCTCTAGCGGCAACGTCCCGACCTTCCCACACAGTAACCCCATGCTTAATCTGTGCGTATGTGCGTCCGTCTGAGCAACTGCACCATGCTCCGTCATCGGCTCTCCCACAAGGCGAGCCCTTCATCCAGTGCCCGTTACAGAACAACGCTCTCGACAGAGGAGGTTGCCTTGATACAATCTTATCAGGTTGTTGTGTCACCGTCCTCTTCTTCGGCCCGCATTGCTCAGATTGACATCTCTACCGCCTGCGTATCTTATCGACCGATAGTTTGGATGCTTGATTCTAGTGCGTCGGAACATCACACAGGGGACTCTGGTATGTTTACTACCTATCATCCATACACCGGTGCCGCTACAATTATTGTTGCTAATGGATCAACAATCCCCATTACCGGATTTGGCACATGCCCCTCGACACCGTCTATTCATCTGGCTTCGGTCGCACATGTTCCTCACAATCCATTTAATATTATCTTTGTCATCAAACTCACCAGAAACTTAAATTGTGTTGCTACTTTGACTTCCTCTGGTGTTTTTTTTTTCAAGAGCGGACGACGAATCGGGAAATTGGTCGAAGTCATCTTTGGGATGGGGTTTACATGTTCGATACCACACCATCACTTGATTACTCATCCACCTCAGCTCATGCCCTTAACCTATATTCTAGCCTTGGTCATCCGCTGGCTTCCGTCCAACATAAGTTTTGCCCCCAATTTAGTCCTCAACTTTCCTTTCATTGTGAATCCTGCAAGTTTTCTAAACATCATCGGGTAACGTATATTCCTCGACCGGAACCGCGTGCAGCGAGTCCTTTCGACCTTGTCCATTCCGATGTATGGGGTCCTTGCAGGGTTCCTAGTCAGTCCAAGTACAGTTATTATATATCCCTTATTGATGACTACTCACGCATGACATAGCTTTACCTTCTTCGTGATCGGTCCGAAATTTTTTCTACTTTTCAGACCTTTTATAATGAAATTCATACTCAATTCTCTGCCGCCCTTAAATGTCTCTGTTCCGATAATGGACAGGAATATCTATCCACTTCCTTTCAGCAGTTTATCAAGGATAAATCCATTATTTATCAAACATCCTGCCCCAATACACCTCAACAAAATGGAGTGGCCGACCGAAAACATCGTCATATTCTGGAGACTGCTTGTGCCCTCCTATTCCACATGAAGGTCCCTCTCATTTTTTGGTCTGATGTCATCCTGACTGCTACCTGCCTCCCAAACAGACTCTCCTCTTCTATCCTTCAGGAGAGACTCCTTTTCGAACTCTGTTATCCTCTCTCCCTCCTCACTCACTTCCACTCCATGTGTTTGGGTGGTTGTATTATGTTCGGGACACTCACTCCAACCTCTCCAATCTTTCTCCCAAATCCCTTCGTTGCATTTTCCTCGGATATTTCTGCACTCAGTGTGGATACTGGTGTTTCTCTCCCGACTTAAAGCGATATATCATCTCTCCGGATGTGTCATTTGTTCAGAGCTCTCCTTTCACTCTACACTCTCCACATCCATACACCACCATCGATAATTGTCTTCCACTCATCATCCACCCATATTCGGTGCCCCACTCTGATGGTCACTGGTATGACACTGTCTACTTTTGCCATCTGTCGACTGTAACCCCCATCTAGGCTGAGGACACCATCATCTCAGACTCGTCTGATGCTCCTGCTTCAGCTTTAGATGACTTGCCCATTGCACTTTGAAAAGGTACTCGTTCCTGTCAGGATACTCCTCTGCACACATCCTCATACAGGGGTCTTTTCGCACTAAAGACGATATCAATTCCCCGCACGGTTGGCGACGCCAAATCTCACCCTGATTGGCTACAAGCGACGCGAGATGAACTGCAAGCTCTGGATGACAACCATACTTGGGATCTGGTCCCCCTTCTAGAAGGCAAACAGGTGGTCGGCAGCAAATGGATTTATACAGTTCGTCTCAATGATGGTGGCACTCTCCGTCGGCTCAAAGCCCGACTTGTGGCGAAGGGATTTGCTCAAACATATGGCATCGACTATTTTGAGAGCTTGTCTCTGGTTGTCAATATGGCATCAGTTCGATTATCCATCTCTCTGACCGCTCATCATCACCGGTCGCTTCATCAATGGATGTAAAGTGTTAAACCCTCTTTTTTATTCTTTTTATTATTATGGGCCGAGTCCCACATCAGAATACTCCTTTGTGTATTCCTCTTTCTCAATCTATAAAAGAAGGTCTCTGCCTCACCTTGAAGGTAAGGGGGTTTTCCCAATCTACATGGTATCAGAGGGAACCCTAATCCCGAGCCCTCCCTCTATTTTTTTTTCCTCTCGGCTTTGCCTTAAGTGGCATTTCCCTCCTAGGTCTTGTTGGATTGGTGTTGCCCGATCCGGTTGGGCCGAATGCTTGTGGCCCGCAACTGTCGCAGTGCGAACTTCGGGGTCAACTTTACTGTAGCGCTTTTGACAAAGCCAGACGTCGTTCACTGTAGCGACGCGGACCACGTTTTCGAACAGTGATCGTCTTCTCCATTGTTTTATAGCCCATTTTCGGGCTAGGGTTTCTACTGAAAAAAACCTCTGTAATTTGTTGCTCCCGATATAGTGAATTTTGCCTCTCCCGTGGACGTGAGGATTTTTCCCGAACCACGTAAATCGTTGTGTCCTTATTTGCTTTCTTTCTTTCGTTTTCTCATTTTTGTCGTTGTGTCTTCCGACGATTCCGCAACAACTGGTACCAGAGGGTGAGTTCGAAATTCTCCAACGATGGCTCTGAATGAAGGCAAAGTGAAGATCGATCGCTTCGATGGAACTGATTTCAGTTTCTAGAGGATGCAGATCGAAGATTATCTTTATCAGAAAAAGATGCACTTGCCACTTCTGGGTGTGAAGCCGGCGGACATGGAAAAGTCGGAGTGGGAGCTACTGGATCGACAGGTTCTGGGTGTTGTGTGCCTGACGTTGGCAAAAAACGTGGCGTTCAACATCAGAGAGGAGAAGATGACGGTGGACCTGATTAAAGCCCTCACAAATATGTACGAGAAGCCTTCTGCGGCAAACAAGGTGCATTTGATACGACGATTGTTCAACCTGAAAATGGTTGAAGGGAGACCTGTTGCAGATCATATCAACAAATTCAATACCATCATAAGTCAATTGTCATCGGTGGACATTGATCTTGGTGATGAGGTATGTGCTCTGGTTTTACTATCTTCGCTACCAGAGAGTTGGGAAACAACTGTAACAGCTGTGAGCAGCACTTCGGGGAATACGAAGATGGCTCTGAAAGATATACGGGATCTAATCCTTAGTGAGGATGTTCGAAGAAGAGAATCAGGCAAATTCTCTGGTTCTGCTTTGAACGTTGAAGAAAGAGGAAGGTACCCATAGCGAGACAATCGGAGAGGGCGATCGAAGTCAAGAGGAAAGAGCAGAGACAAGGCAAAGGGGTCTGGTCCTACCTGCTGGACATGCGGGAAGAAAGGACATGTCAAGAAGGAGTGCAGAGATAACCGGAAGGGACCTGAAACCAGTGGAGCAAACACTGCAGCTGAAGGAACTGATGGCGTGTTACTGCTGAGCGTGGACAGCCCGATGGAGTCTTGGATTTTAGACTCTGGGGTGTCTTTCCATTCTACATCGGAGAAGGGTTTCCTAAACAATTTTGTTTCTGGAAATTTTGGCAAGGCGCATCTTGCTGATGACGAGCCCTTGCAGATTGCGGGTAAAGAAGATGCACGGATCAAGACCAACAGTGGGAGTTTGTTGGTTCTGGAAAACGTGAGGTATATCCCTGGCTTGAGAAAAAACCTTATTTCTGTTAGACAACTTGATGATGCAGGATTGAGTACTACATTCACTGGTAGTGCATGGAAGATCACTCGAGGAGCTATGGTCATAGCTCAGGGAGCAAAGAATGGCACCATGTACAACATGACAGAAACTTGCATGGACATGGCTGCACCACTGGAAGCTGTCGGAGGTTCTCAACTGTGGCACTACAGACTCGGCCACATGAGTGAAAAGGGGATGAAGGTGCTGGCAACAAAAGAGTTGCTACCAGAGCTGAAGTCGGTGGAAGTAGGCTTATGTGAAGATTGCATCTTTGGAAAGCAGAAGAAGGTGTCCTTTGCAAAAGGAGGCAGAACACCGAAAGCTAGAAAGCTGGACCTGGTGCATACAGATGTTTGGGGGTCTGCACCAGTACCATCCCTTGGAGGGTCACAATATTATGTGACATTCATCGATGACTCAACAAGGTATGGGTTTACTTTCTGAAAAATAAATCAGATGTGTTTAAGATGTTTCAGAAGTGGAAAGTCATGGTGGAAAACGAGTCAGGAGCAAAGCTGAAATGTTTGAGGTCTGACAACGGTGGAGAGTATGGCAGTCAGGAGTTCAGGAAATTTTGTTCTGAAAATGGAATTCGGTGGGAGAAGACAATCCCAGGAACACCGCAACAGAATGGTGTGGCAGAGAGGATGAATAGGACACTGAATGAACGTGCCAGGAGCATGAGGCTGCACTCAGGGTTGCCCAAAACCTTCTGGGCTGATGCAGTGAACATGGCAGGGTATCTGATCAATAGGAGTCCATCTGTGCCAATGGGAGAACGCCTACCCGAGGAGCTCTGGTCTGGTAAGGAGGTAAAACTCTCACATTTAAGAATCTTTGGCAGTTTAGCTTATGTACACATTGATGTTAACTCAAGGGACAAGCTTGATGCTAAGTCCAAGCCATGTTTCTTTATTGGCTATGGTGCTGATGAGTTTGGTTACCAGTTTTGGGATGATCACAAGAAAATGGTCATCAGGAGCCAGAACGTGGTATTCAATGAAGGTGCCATGTACAAAGGTCGTCATGAAGCTGAAGATGAAAATGGGAACATTGAATCAGAGTGCAAAGAGCAAGTGAAGCTTGAAGGTGTGTCTGAGCTTGAGAGATCCGAACCGGTGGAACCTACTACTCCAGTGGAGTTGAGAAGATCATCAAGGGTGAGAAGGCCTGTGCAGAGGTATTCACCATCATTGCATTATCTATTATTGACTGACGGTGGAGAACCAGAATGCTTTGAAGAAGCAATGCAGCTGAAGGAGTCAAGCAAGTGAGAGCTGGCTATGAAGGAGGAGATTTCCTCATTGCATGATAACAACACTTGGGAGCTGACACCTCTGCCAAGAGGAAAGAAGGCATTGCAGAATAAGTGGGTCTATCGGGTCAAGGAAGAACATGATGGCAAGAGGAGGTTCAAGGCAAGGTTGGTGGTGAAAGGCTTTCAACAGAAGGAGGGAGTAGATTTCACTGAAATCTTCTCACCTGTAGTGAAGCTTACCACCATCCGGGTGGTTCTCAGCATTGTGGCGTCAGAAGACTTTCATCTTGAGCAGCTTGATGTCAAGACTGCTTTCCTTCATGGAGATCTGAAGGAGGACATCTACATGCAGCAGCCAGAGGGATATGTAGTGTCTGGAAAGGAAGACCTGGTGTGCAAACTCCAGAAGATCTTATATGGACTGAAGCAGGCACCGAGGTAGTGGAACAAGAAGTTTGATTCATTTATGTCTAAAAATGAATATAAACGATGTGGCATGGATCAGTGTTGCTACATCAAGCCCTTTGGTGATGAATACATTATATTGCTTCTGTATGTGGATGACATGCTCATTGCAGGATCATGTATGCAGAGGATTAATGAGCTGAAAGGACAGTTGGCTGAGGAGTTTGAAATGAAAGATCTTGGAGAAGCTGGCAAGATTCTGGGGATGAAGATCAAGAGAGACCGCACAGCTGGAACATTGATGTTGTCACGGGCTGATTACATTGGGAAGGTCCTGAGAAGATTCAGCATGCTGGAAGCAAAGACAGTCTCTATTCCTCTGGCGAGCCACTTCAAACTATCAAAGGAGCAATCACCGAATACGGCAGAAGAGGTGGAGTACATGGCAAAAGTTCCATACGCATCAGCTGTTGGAAGCCTGATGTATGCCATGGTCTGTACTCGACCTGACATCGCTCATGCAGTGGGAGTTGTGAGCAGGTATATGGATAACCCTGGAAAGCAACATTGGGAAGCTGTGAAGTGGATACTGAGGTATTTGAAGGGCAGCAAGGAGGTATCTTTGTGCTTTGGGAAAGGAAATTCATTGCAGGGGTATGTGGATGCTGACCTTGGAGGCGATGTCGACAGTAGGAGTACCACGGGTTGTGTTTTTACCTGTGGAGGAATTGCGGTAAGTTGGATATCACAATTGCAGAAGGTGGTGGCTTTATCCACCACAGAGGCAGAATACATTGCTGTAACAGAAGCTGGGAAAGAGATGGTCTGGCTGAAAAACTTCTTGGATGAATTGGGAAGAAAGCGAGAGGAGAATGTATTGCACTGTGACAGTCAGAGTGCTATACATCTTGCAAAGAACCCGGTATTTCATGCCCGGACGAAGCACATTCAGTTGAAGTATCGTTTCATCAGAGGGTTGATACAGGATGGGTTGCTGACTTTGCAGAAGATCTGTGGAACCAACAATCCGGCAGACATGTTGACAAAGCCGATGGTGATACAGAAGTTGAGGCACTGTTGTGCCTCTGTTGGTCTCCACTGATGAACGGAGGATGAGAGGCAGAATGATGGAGGACCTGATGGGAGCACAAGAGGGAAACAGTTTGTATTTCATGAATCTGTGAATGGGATGCACGCGCACTGGTGAGTGAAGAAGAGGAAGAACTCAGATTAAGTAAGTTGTCTTCATCAGTTGC
The DNA here is from genome assembly GCA_963277665.1 of Viscum album. Lineage (NCBI taxonomy): Eukaryota > Viridiplantae > Streptophyta > Magnoliopsida > Santalales > Viscaceae > Viscum > Viscum album. The sequence continues at coordinate 1,320,767,968 of OY728158.1, forward strand.
ATTGAAGCATAGCAGTGCAGTGGATCAGGCTCCAAGTGGGAGATTGTTGGATTGGTGTTGCCTGATCCGGTTGGACCGAATGCTTGTGGCTCGCAACTGTCGCGGGTTGAGCTTCGCGGTGAGCTCGTTGGGGGTTGCAGGGGGCAAGGCGCCCCTGCTTCGGGGGTCCGGGGGCCGAAGGGACCCGGCCCATTTTTTTGGCACTGTAGCAATGTTGACCACTGTAGCGGAGCTGACCAACCGACACCGTAGCGGTGCGGACTTCGGGGTCAACTTTACTGTAGCGCTTTTGACAAAGTCAGTCGTCGTTCACTGTAGCGACGCGAACCACTTTTTCGAACAGTGATCGTCTTCTCCATTGTTTTATAGCCCATTTTCGGGCTAGGGTTTCTACTGAAAAAAACCTCTGTATTTTGTTGCTCCCGATATAGTGAATTCTGCCTCTCCCGTGGACGTAGGGATTTTTCCCGAACCACGTAAATTGTTGTGTCCTTATTTGCTTTCTTTCTTTTGTTTTCTCATTTCTGTCGTTGTGTCTCCCGACGATTCCGCAACAGGTCTGCCCTACACGGCACCCCCCCCCTCCTCGATCCGGCCTCCAGCGCCCCCCCCCCCAGCAGCCCTCCTTCTCTGCGCGCAGCGCCTCCAACGGCCCCCCCGACGGCCCTCCTCCTCTGCGCGCGGCGCCTCCCCACCCCCCCCCCCCCCCGGCGGCCCTCCTCCTCTGCGCGCGGCGCCTCCTGCGGCCCCCCCGGCGGCCCTCCTCCGGCGTCGAGTCTCAAGTTTGCAGACTCTGCCGCTCTCTTTACGGCCTCAAGCAGTCTCCCTGTGCTTGGTACAGCCGCTTTAGCACGGTCGTCACCGACTTTGGGCTCTCTCACAGCATGAAGGACCACACTGTGTTCTATAGGACGACCTCAGCTAGCTGCATCCTATTGGTCGTGTATGTGGATGATATCATCATCACTGGCAGCAACTCTGCGGGTATCACCCATCTCAAGAGGCATCTTCACCAGCACTTCCACACTAGGATCTCGGTCCTCTCACATATTTCCTAGGCATCACGGTATCCTATTCTTCGGACACCATCTCCCTCTACCAACGAAAGTATGCGTTGGATATTCTGCAGGATGCTGGGCTGACACAAGCCATTGCTGCCGACACTCTTCTGGAGCCTGAAGAACGGTCTCTCTATGCCTCCTCGGCACTGTATCCACATCCAGAGCGATACCGTCGACTAGTGAGTAAACTCAATTATCTTACCATGACTCGTCCCAACATTGTCTGTGTTGTTGGCAAAGTGAGTCAATTTATGGAGCATCCGACCACCTCACATTGGGATGTTGTCATCCGCATCGCCAAATACATCAAGTGAGATCCTGCCCGTGGTCTTCGCTACTCTCAGCATCCTCATCTACATATTGAGGCCTTTTGTGATGCTGATTATGCTGGTTGTCTTTCTACTCGGGGATCTACTTCTGGGTTTGCCATATTCTTTACTGGCAACCTCATCTCTTGGCGCAGCAAGAAACAGACTGTCGTCTCCCGATCCAGTGCGGAGTCTGAGTACCGTGTCATGGCCACCGTCACTACGGAGATCCTTTGGCTTCGCCAACTCCTCCAGGAGCTTGGCTTTCCTCAGCAGACATCTGCTCTCATCTGGTGTGACAATCAAGTAGTCACCAAGATTGCTTCAAATCCCATCTTCCATGAACGCACGAAGCATATTGAGGTGGACTGCCACTTTCTTCGACACCACCTGGAGCACAATCATGTCAGCTTTAGGCACATTCCGAAGGCGGACCAGCTTGCTGACATCTTCACCAAAGGCCTCCCAGGGGCTCGTCTAGCCTCGCTCAGTTCCAAGCTGGGCATCCACCGCATCTGCAACACAGCTTGAGGGGGAGTGTGTCTGGTCTTGTATGATGTCATTTTTTGTGGGACTCGTTGCCCAAGCTGGGCATGTCCAGCTTGAGGGTGAGTGTTAAACCCTCTTTTTTATTCTTTTTATTATTATGGGTATTTCTGAGTCCCACGTCGGAATACTCCTTTGTGTATTTCTCTTTCTCAATCTATAAAAGAAGGTATCTGCCTCACCTTGAAGGTAAGGGGGTTTTCCCAATCTACATAAAGAATGTCTTTCTTCATGTCTTTCTTGAAGAAGAGGTATATCTGCAGCAGCCCCCTGGATTTCGTGTCTCAGGAGCCGACTCTCATGTTTGCCGACTTCGTTGCACTCTATATGATCTCAGACAGTCTTCTCGTGCTTAGTTTGGCCGCTTCAGCACCGTTGTGACCACATTTGGGCTCTCTCGCAGTATGAAGGACCACATCGTCTTCTACCGTATGACGTCCAACGGTTGCATCCTGCTAGTGGTATATGTTGATGATATCATCATCATCGGGAGCAACTCCACTGGAATTGCCCAACTCAAAAGACATCTTCACCACCACTTCCACACCAAAGATCCCGGTCCTCTCACATACTTCATTGGCATTGAGGTCTCCCGTTCTACAGACATCATCTTTCTCTGACAACGGAAATATACCATGGATATCTTGCAGGATGTGGGTTTGAGTTAGGCAACTGTCGTGAACACTCCTCTTGAGCCTGGGAAACTGTTGTGGGAAAACTCAATTACCACACAATGACACGATCGGACATTGTCTGCGCTGTTGGCAAAGTGAGCCAATTCATGGAGCATCCGACCAATTCTCAGTGGAATGTTGTCCTCCGCATTGCGAAATACATCAAGAAAGACTCTGCTCGTGGTCTTCGGTACTCACATCACGCTCATCTAAATGTTGAGACTTTCTGTAATGCTGACTATGCTGGTTCTCTTGCTACCTGAAAGTCTACTTCTGGGTTTGCCGTTTTCTCAGCAGGTAACCTCATCTCTTAGCGCAGCAAGAAGCAGACTTTTGTCTCTAGATCTAGTGTGAAGTCTGAATACCGTGTCATTACCACATTCACTACTGAGATACTTTGGCTTCGTCATCTCCTTCATGAGCTTGGCTTTCCACCACAGACTTCTGCTCATATCTAGTGTGACAATCAGGCAGTCACAAAGATTGTTTCTAATCCCGTCTTCCATGAATGAACGAAGCATATCGAGGTGGACTGCCACTTTCTTCGTTGTCACCTCAAGCAGAACCATATCAATTTCGGCCACATTCCGACAGCAGATCAGTTTGCCGACATCTTCACAAGCTCGTCTGGACTCTCTCAGTACCAAGCTGGGTATCCACAGCATCAACAACCCAGCTTGAGAGGGAGTGTGTGTGTGTGTATGGTCTTGTTCACTGTCGCCTTTCTTTTGTGGGACTCTTGGTCCAAGCTGGGCATGTCCAGCTTGAGCAGGAGTGTTAAACCACGTTTTATTATAATGGGTATTTCTGAGTCCCACATCGGATTATCCCACCATGTAATCCTTTTTACTCGTATATAAAAAAATGTCCCCACCTCAGAGGGGGGCGAATTGAAGTCTGATCGAACTTATAATTTTTGCCCACTCTAGAATGTAAGTTGTCCAGAAGTTACAACCTACGAACAAATCAAAATACAACCAAGTAAATAATAACGATCGGAGGTTAAACACTTAACCGACCAGAGCAATTCAATCAAAACACGAGATAGAAAACAAAACAAAGTATTGGATAACAATCCAAATACTCCTTTAAAGGATATTATTACCAACAGTTACGATTGAGGGAACTCTGCGTTTTTATCCCAAAGCGGCAGGAGGTTCGGTAAGTTCAGCACCAGGAACCTCCCCGACTGAACATAGGCGGCAGGCAGCTCTATCCCAGAGCTCCTCTTCGGTCAGCCCGATAGACAGAAAGTTTAGCACCGAACTTCATGGAACTTCACAGTTCGGAAGCAAGCAGGTTCTCATTGAGCCCTATAGTGAAACTGGAGAATAAGTTCATCCTTGACAGGAAACCCCTTCCTTCCGAGGGATAACTAGATGAGAGAATAACTCCCTTCATTACTCATTAATCATAATTTTTTAAAGACTGTTAATACAAGGGGAAAAGCTCCTAAAAAAAGATTACAGGGTAAAGAGAACCTAAAAGAAATGATTTTTATTAGTAAGGGAACAAACAAATTAAGGAAAATAAAAACAAATCACTGTTGCTGTCAATAATCACTAATTAATTGCTGTCATCTTTCACCATTGATATTGTTGGCCCACAAAAGCGTCCATGCCATATTCTTCACAAACTCCCAAGAGATGCCAAATGTCCCTAATAGAGAATAGAGGACAGGCACTGCTGCTTCTCGCCCGAGCCTTACGGTCAAGTCCCAAGCCTTATGGCCAATTCCCTCAAATAATATTCCGGCTACTCCCCACTGGCTCCATCCCTCCCCTTTTTATAACAGTCTGGCCTCCCTCTCCCTCATGTGGTCCTAACAGAAAATATTCCCCCTGAAACGACAATAACCCCTCCTAGAATGTGGTTCCCAGCTGTGGACAGTTGTGGTCAGGTCTCTATCACTCGCACCACCATAAAATTCAGTCTTGTCCTCAAAACAGAAGAAAGGTGTCCTGTCCACACACGCAAGCCAGGTGATCTCTCAGATACTCCGTACTTCGGCGCTCCGGCCAGAACTAAGCAGCACTGTTGATTGAAGACCATGCTGTTGAGGTTGTTTATAATGTGCGCTTGCCCAAGCAATCCCTCATGTGCGCCTCCCTACTTCATAGACCAGCTTTGGAGAAAGTAAGTTGTGAGGCGTAACATTCCCTACTCATCCAAGTTGTTAGGGCATTGCCTGTTAGCTGTGAACTGGGTTGCTGCCAGGTGCTTCAATCCTGCTTGTTGGTAGTCAACTCCACTGTTTCCAACCGGCCACGCGACCAATGGTAGCTCCTCCTGCAGCGGCGTCTTCTCCAAGCAACGCCCCTGGAGCAGTGTCTCCCTATCGCTAAGTTCCTCTGACTGCACACTGATTTCCTCCATGATTGCTGGTTGTTGCACGTCATCCAGCATCGACTACATGAAACTTCGCACCACCTTGCTAGGAAAGAATTCCCCAAGTGCGGCCTGATCTTCCTTTTCTTTCGACCAAGCTTCCACCGTCGACATCAATCTCGACAACACCGCTTCGTTGCACTGCTTCGCCTCCGTAGCAACAAACGTCGCATAATGCACTTCAAGCAGCGCAAACGTCAGGGCAAGCGGAGTCGCCTCGTTGCGAAGTGTGTCCCCCATGATCGTTGTGGACTGTGTGTTAACCTCCCCTGTCAACGCATCAGTCATCATTGCCGCGAACGAAGTTCGCTCCTCCGTTTGTTGCTGCAACTTGTCGCGTTGATTCCGTTGTCAAAGACGGAAAACTCCTGCCGTCGACCGTCCGATTGTGAGTCGCCTGCAAAGTTGTCTGTTTCTGATTCCTCCACCGTCTTCGGTGATCGCTCACCACCCTGCAGCGGTATCATCTCCATAAGGCGCACCAAACCAAAAATGTGTTTCCAAAATTCAATTTGCTCCTCCAGCTTGTGTGTCCTCCTTTGTTGCTCTAGATCTCACTGTTGTCGGTTTAGCGTGAGATCTTTCAGTTTAGATGTCAGAGGAGGCATACACGCTTTGACGCATCCCGTGCACGGGTTCGTCCCTCCATGTCGCACTAGTGTTGTAGGCATAGCTTCAAACCCCACGGGTTCTCAGAATACAACTTGCTCCCGCACCAGCCGGATCGATTCGCTTCTGAGTTGTCGGTCCACCTTGATGAGTTGAGTCTCCATAGCGACATAGTTTAACCACTGATCGTGTTGTCAAACTAAGAAACACTAAGAAGAAGAACACGCCGCTGTGGAACAGGTGGTGAAGAAGAAACGACAGCGAGGGAGAAGACGAACGACAAAAATGAGTGATATGAAGAACAGCAAGTTGGACCAATCGATAGAGAACAGAGGACTTGCTTGTATATATTAGAGTAACAACTGGAATTACAGTGGAGGGAGGGGGGAGAAGACCGGTAGAAGAAGAGAAGTAATTCGAGAGGCACTGCTGCTTCTCGCCCAAGCCTTACGGTCAAGTCCCAAGCCTTATGGCCGATTCCCTCAATAATATTCTCACTACTCCCCACTGGGTGACATAAAATATCACCCCCCCCCCTAAAAGGACTTATGGATTTCGTATAATAATCCAAACACAGGTAGATCTACCTTTAAAAATCAACGCGTAAATAAATCTGTAAAACAAGGTACCTGGAAAACGCCAACAGTAGCTGTGTTTTTCTTCCTCGGCGAAGGAGAATGTTTGATGAAGATCACGAAGCAGTGAACAAAAGCACCTTGCCTCCGAGGGGGGAACACCGTCCAAATGGATCCGCGATCGTATCGCGAGGATACCCGAATGTTAAAGGGGTGCTAGAACCTTCGTCTCAAACGATGAACAGTAGTATGGAAGGAAGAGAGAATTGGGAGACTTGCTCACAATCGGTTGTTTTCAATCGGAGGGATCACATCCCTTTATATATATATATGCATGTATGTATGTATGTATGTATATGTATATATAAGTTTAGTGCATATTCAACAAGGACAATACTACCCCCTTCTAGAATGCATTTCCCAGCTGTGGACGGACAGCTGTGGCCCAGCTGTGGCCAGGTCTCTATCAGTCCCATATATTCATTTAGTCACATTGCAATACAAGACTAATAGAATCAAGATATTTTTTATTGATTTATTTTTAATTATGTCTAAGATGAAAACACTTGTTATTATCTAAAATGCAGACTACAAATAATCAGCAAATTCACACAACAAAGACTGTTATGTCTACAAAGATGCTTACATGAATCCACCCAAGAGGAAAAAGGGAGAGTCTGTCTTGAACCTCAAAAATCTCTTCCTCATCTAGCGTCTGACACTGGATATTACAAAAAAGTTTCAGTTTGTGCCAAATGGTATAAAATAATAAAATCATGGATACATGTCAGCACATAATCAAGTTTTTGACCAAGAACAAAATCCAGTGAACAAAGCTGAGCCATTAAATTTTCAGAGAATCACAGTCTTACCGAATCTGAAGTTGATTCCTGCTTCGGAATTATCAGAGTAGTGATGTGAAAAACTCTGTTTTTCTACAGCCAGATAAAATTGGGTGTAAAAAATCATGAACATGGACATTCAAACCCAAAGAAGCCTTTTCCATATCACAGATACTAATACCAGAGTTCCTGCAAGAATGCCACACGTCTCCAGATTTTTTGCAGTATTTTCTTGTGCCAAACTCAGAAAAGTGTCCATCATTTTTACTGGCTGCAATATAAAAGCAACAAATCTAGCATCAGATTCACAAAAAAGAACATAAAAACCGTTCTTAGTTATGAAAAAAAAAATCATTTTCCATCTCTGACAACATAAGCCTTATATTGCCATGGATCAAATTAGGATATACTGGTGCTCGGTTCAAATAACCGCAAGGGTAAGTTCGGTAGACATGGTGACATAAGTTCAGTAGACAAGGTGAGGTACAATGAATGAGAATTGGAAAATTAGGTTCTCATATTTGGTATGTGCCATTTTTAATTTAGGCTGCGTTTGGTATGAACGAATAGTGGTCTCGGAAAATAAATGGGTGAGGGAAGAGTGAGAAATCATGTTTGGTACGAGAAAGAGTGTCAGTTTCATCATTTAAGAGAATCGGGATTCCTTCTAATTTGGATGAAATGCCCATTCTTTACTTGGAAAACAGATTTTATGGACATAATTATCCCTGATTTTATATATTATTGATAAGAATGCCTTATAAAAATGAAGAAAAAATATATTATGTTTTTTGTTATTATATATTTATATTATTGAACATATTTCATCACATTTTTTCCATGCATGCCAACTAAACTATTGACTCGCCCATCCCTTCCCCGTTCCCTCCACCACATATTTTTGGATTCCATCAGAAAGGCCTCCTTTGTGTCAATAATGGAAATCAAAATTCAATCATGAGACAAACTCCTCTGCCTTTTTTTTCCCCTTCCCCATCTTAACCAAAGGGGCCCAAATTTTGTTTTTTCATATTCCATTAAGTTTACAAAATATACTCTTTAAAGTGTTAAACAAAGCAGAAAAAAATAATTAAGTTTAAAAATATACACATCCAAATTTTATTGATGTATCTAAAGTTTCAAGATAAATTACAAGCAAAAATGGAAAACTCGCATATAAACAGAATGACCATTTTTAAAGAGTAACATGAGAAAAGAAATAAGTGAACTTTCCCTCACTCGTTAAGACAAACTCTCCCTTTCTATTTTTTTCCCTTTCCCGTCTTATACCAAAGGGGCCCAAATTTTGTTTTTTCATATTCCATTAAGTTTACAAAATATACTCTTTAAAGTGTTGAACAATGCAGAAAAAAATAATTAAGTTTAAAAATATACATATCCAAATTTTATTGATGTATCTAAATAAATTACAAGCAAAAATGGAAAACTCACATATAAACAGAATGACCATTTTTAAAAAGTAAAATGAGAAAAGAAATAACTGAACTTGCCCTCACATGTTCAAGCAAAACAAAAAAGAACCAAGCAGCGGGGAAAAGGACCTACAACGTGTAAATGCTGATAAGAATTAGAACTGGAAATTGCATCCACAGGAGGCGGTCCAGGTCGTGGATCTGCAACTTTTGATGGAGAAATAGGAAGGAAGTCTGGCTGGGAAGGAGATTGAGGCCTTACAAGACCCGGCTGAAGACCATCTTCCTGCGCTTCATTATCCACTAAAAGAACCGAATCTTCTTCAGTAGGGCAGAGCCATCTACCATCATCCAAGGAGAGAACTGACTCCATAGTAGAACTAACTTCTCCCACGGGACCCTGTTGTCCAGCCTGCTTGAGGCTATCATCAATGGTGTCATTGATTAGACTATGATATTGAGAACTATAATTTTACCCAGTATCAATTATCAATGCTCGCATCATTTTGAACACGAAAGCTTCACGGGGAAAATAAAACAAAGAAAACAAAAAATTTAAGTGCTAAGTGCACTACGGGAAGAAAAGTGAAAAAGTGCAAGTGCGGCTATGGAAGGACAGACTAAAATACAATATTAAAAAACAAGTTGTACAAGATCGGCGCACCCAGAATTTTCGGTTGAAATTAATTCAGTGTTGCTTGGATAATGGACCTGCAAAACAACATAACAACAAGTTATAAAAATCCAGACCGGTCATTGAACGAGTGGAAGTATTGATTCAAGGTTTAGTGATCAGACCAGGTTGAACCACGACTGAAACATTCGTAATTAATTTAATATATTTTAAAAATTGTATGCCACTGTTAATAATAATCAATCCAACATCATTTTATCAATAAAAAAATAATTTATATGCAATAATCAATAAATTATAAATAATATTAATAATAAATTCATTCATTTCATAGAATTTTCATTTTATTACTTAAATCATATTCAAATAATTAATAAAGTTCAAATCATAAAAAAAAAATCACCTAAATTACAAGAAATGGCATTATCCATCAATATTTTATAGCTTTTATCCAAATACATAATTATAAGGGTATATTTGACAAAAAATTAACCCAAAAAAAAAACAAACTGGGTCAGCGAGTTGAGTAACTGGTTTTAAGCAGTTCAACTCATGATTAACAAGTTCTTGGCTGTTTTGATAATAATTTGGTTTTCTTTTTAACTCAAACCGGTCCAGGCATCAGTTCACCCGAATGCAGTGCATGAAATAAATAGGCACTTTATGGAATTTGAACATAAACCATGGAGAAAATCTTAAGTTGTGATTGGTTTCTGAAAAAAAAATCCTATCTTTATTTTCCAAATATGCATTAGAAAAACTATTAGAAAATGTTTTGGTAAGTGGAGGTACAAACAAGATTTTGCTTTTGGAGCACCTTTCTTTCTTTATTGGTAATGGTAACAAAGCTTCCCTTTGGTTTGAGCACCATTCTTTCTTTATTGGTATTGGTAACAATACTTCCCTTTGGTTTGACCCTTGGCTCCCACAAGGTCCTATTTTTCTGACCTTCTGCTTCTGCCAAGGTTTCAGATATTATTTCAAATGGTCATTGGCGCTTCCCTCCTGTGATCTCATCCGATTCAACTGATCTGCATGGTATGGTTTATCAACTTGCTTTGCCTAATACTCTTCTTGAGGATGGGCCTGTGTGGAATGTGAATTCAGCTTTTTCTATCCGTCTTATTTGGGAGGATATTCAGCCCAAGTTTCCTCAGGCTTCTTGGCATTCCTTTGTTTGGAGCTGATTTCCCCCAGCGAGGTCCTCCACATATCTCGGGCTGGCCATTCTTCGTAGGCTGCCAACTCAGGATCTCCTTCAGAATCATGGCTTATGTTTTCCTAACAGGTACTATTTGTGTAAGAAGGTTCAGGAAGATCACTCTCGCCTTTTCCTTTCCTGCTCTTATACTACAGTGCTCTGGCTTAGTCTGCTTAATAAGTTTGGCCTTGACAGTTCTGCTTTATTTCTTGATGATGTTTTAGAATGGTGTACTACTATTCTCTCAGGTACTTCACTGCTTACTGCCATAGGCAAACTTGGCATCGCTGTTTTGGTTTCCTTCATGTGGAAGGAGAGGAATGTGAGGCTCCATAATACATCCACCATGTCCAAGAAGTCAATTTGGTTTCATATAGAACTTACTATTCGATCAAGAATTATTTCATGCGAAGCCTTAGCAGATACTGACTTGAACAGGGGATTGGTTCAAAACTGGGGTTGGCTCGGACTGTTTGTTTGCTGCTATGAAGCTTGTTAGCTGCTTTGAAGCTCAGCCCCTATCGGCGGGCAGTTGGCTCGGGCCTGTTTAGTGATCTGCATTTTGGAATCAAGGTGTTAAGTACAGTGCTGTGGGCTTGCTGTGATCACTCACTTGGTTTTTGTTTTACTGAGGCTTGGATGCTACCCTGCTGCATGTGGAGGTGGTCTGCCTGGAGCTCGGGAGGATGCCGGAGTCGCCTCATCTGGACTGTTCACTTCTTGCGAGTTTGGGTGCTGTTTGGATGATCCCTCTTATCTTTGGCGGCTGCTTTGTTGCAGCTTGATGGTCTGGTGGATTTGTTCCTGTTGCTTCTTGTGCTCGGTCTTGTTTGGAGATGCTGGGAAGTTCCTTCCATGCTTGGCCAGTGTTGATGCGCATCAATGGCAGGGCACAGGTGCCACTGTTTGGGCCGGCTTCTCCAGTGCCGGTGGCTCAGATGCTGCTATGTCCGGAGATGTTGGTCCATGCAGAAGGATTGGCTTGGTCTTTTAACACACTGTTCGTTGTTTGCTTCTGTCAGGAGGTGTTTTTGGGGCTGCTGGATGTTGTTCGTTAGGGTGGGGTTCTACTTGTAGCGGGTTGTGTTCTTGTTAAGGATGGGACGTTTGGTGTTCCTGTCTCAGTGAGTTTTGTTTGTGGGTTCCTTTGTTGAGTGTTTGGGGTTGGACTTCTTGTCCTGACCCCTTGTTTGTACTTCATGCTGTTCCATTCGTATATATTTTTTACTTTTGCCTTTCAAATATATATATATATATATATAGTTTTCGAAAATTTATCTTTTTCATTTTATTTTTCTGAAAATGTTTTCCATTCGCATAAGCTTATACATTTTCCAATTCATTTTCGAAAAATGAAAATAAGAAATGCTTTCCAAAACCAAACATAAACTTAATATAAATCATAAAAGGTTCTTACCTTTATTTCCGCACTAGGTCCTTGCCACTCACCCCTAAGACCATTGGGGCCTAAAAATGAGTGTCTAGAAAGTGTCTCCCTTTTAGGAAGAGGCAGTCCTAATGATCTGCATGTTACAAGAATAACCATTAAACCTCATCATTAGAACCAACAGTCCACAGTTCTTCAACAGCGCAACACACAATAGGTTTTCACCTGATTTATATCAAAAATCTAAGAGGGAAATAGCTGTGCGCATTTAAATTAGAGGATGATCAATAGTAGCCAAGAAATAATATAAACCATCACTTGATTAAAAGAAAACAGTTAGGAAGGGATATCAAGACAAACTGTCATATTCCTTTTACTAATGGAGCAGTCAATATTATGAAGACTGGATGGATAATATTATGATTCTGATTTATCTTAATTCTATATAATTATTATTGCCGCAGCCCTTATATTCATTTATAAAAAGCAGCAGAAAAAAAATTGATTTATTTAAAATCACTGGATTCAGCCTCAAGTCCAAGGCTTCTGGGCATATATTCACATACAACTTTATTCACAAAACCATACAAGTTTAAGTAATATAAAAACTATTTCCCAAAAGAAAAAAAGAAAGGCATATGCGGATCCCTGAGTTGCCCATGTGGTCGGATTAAAAAGCAAAAAACAGAATATTTTGTTTACAGCAGCCTGTAAGACAATACCAGGTATTAAAAGGAGAAAAAAATGGTGCCGAAAAGAATAAAAAAACACTTCCGTTAAATCGTAATAAATTAAAGGTATGAACGAGTGAAATGATCACATAACCATTGGCTGTTAACTCAAATGCTTTTGAACTGTTTTAAACCCCATCAATGAAATGGCTACTGATACTGTTAACTCAAATGCTTCTGAACTGTTTTAAGCCCATCAATGAAATGGCTACTGATACTGTTAACAAAGTTGTGTCAGATTACTATGATTGATTCTTTTAAATAAAATAGTAAGATGCAAAATTTCAATATTTAAATAGAATGCAGCATACAATTTTTGGAACTGTGTATCAGTCTGCGTGGTGGATATGGATGACGGTGTAGAGTGACCACTGATCCGATTCCATGAAGACCCAGATGTCCATTTGCATGCCTGCATCCATGATAGAAAATGGTTAATTAAGCAGCATAAGAGCATAAGAAATTTGTAAGGTAAATAAATTGGCTAGACCAATAAAAGAAGATACTAAAATATCCTTCTAAACATGGACTCTACAGAAGGGACAAAAACAAAGTAACAAATTCCACAATACTTGCATGATCACGTTAATCAACCATGTAAGATTTCAGAAAGCTATTATATTATTAAAAAGCCATTTGACAGGAGAAACCTCTGAAACAGATGAATTTTGTTTGAGTCCATCCATCTGATACAGTTGAGCTTCAGTGTACTGTTTGTTCAACTCATTCATTCGACATTTGAATTCTGGTTTCAGGGACTCTAACTCATCCAACACAATAAGCAATTTCTGTAACAAATGCAGCAGTCAACGAAATCATAGTTAACATATTTAAAATACTAAGCATTTAAACAACATCACTGAAAAGAGCAACAACCAATTTACCTTCCTAAATTTAGTTCTTTCTTTTGGAAGCAAAACTTGGTAATCTCGATGACATGGTATTGTTTCAGACACCAAGCTGGAAAAAAACATCCATGAATTATCTCGCAGACCTGGTAAAATAAGTATGCACCAGCAGTGCTTCAATACCCATACCTAGAAAATCTGAGAAGCATGATATACAGGTCCACAATATTCCTCTCATCTCGGTAGATTCTAGCCTGAACAATAGACATAAGCACTCCGGATAAAACTATAATACACAAACACGCACACAAGTAAAATGAAAAAAAAAATGAAATTGCAGCATTAAATCTGCCAAAATCAGAAAACATTTTATAACAGGAACAAGAACAGCATCCCTGATATTAATATTAACCATCTACAATCTTCATACTATTGCCCATCCACATGCAAAAAAAAAATGTTAGGAGTAAAGTCACGCTTTAGCATTTATATATAAATTTAATAATAGGATAGAGCAGCCAATTTATACCGATGCAAATGAAATGGAAATTAATAAACAATTTGACTGGGAATGCCCAAAAGCTTATAACATCGGCCCAAGAATAAATGTTCGTCGCCATATGAAATGCTAATTACAAGCTCTGCTTCTTCAGCCGAGTAGAAAATAAACCATGCATCTCGCATGACTACTCAGACATGAAGCACTGAAACAAGAAGCAGAAAACAAACACGATGAGGAGATGGAAAAACTCGAAACAAGGATCAATGAAGTTATGCCAAGAACTCAATCCCAGAATTATAACAAGAACAATGGAGATTTCTATCATTCTCCAACCAGGTTCTTGAAGGTGGGGTTTCTTCAAAGTTAATACCATAAATTTGTTTGTAACTTTTAGCTACCACATGAGCTCTATAGGTAGACACTCTGCCATTCATGTTAGTTTTCTTGCAGAAAACTCACTTGCACCCTATGAGTCTTACCCCTTCAAGTCCATCTCAAATTTCACGACCTTTAACCATTTCTCGGAATCTGAACTCTCGATGGCCTCTAGGTTCGTAGTAGGTTCATCATCTATGAACATTATTTCATCATCATTTATCGCAAGAGATTCATCTCTCAGGCTCCTAACAAATCTTATCAAACCTTCGAGGTTCTTGTATCACCTAAGTTAGTTCTTCCACAACTCTTTGTGGAACCGGCTCAACTTCCATCTCAAGAACATTTCCTATTTGTTGGTCTTGAACTTCTCCAAGTCCAACATTCCTCCCACTTACACCTCGATTTATATATTCCTTATCAAGGAACGTAGCAAATCGGGTCACACACACTTTGTGCTCAATAGGATAATAGAAATAATATCCTTTTCTTTCGATGGGATAGCCAACAAATAAGCATTTATTTGATTTAGGGTCAAGCTTGACAGAAGCCAAACGCTGTACACATGCCTCACAGCCCCAAATCCTCAAAAAAGACAAATCAGGGTGTTTCCCGATCCATATCTGATATGGTGTCTTTATGACTTCATTAGATGGAATGTGGTTAAGTAGGAATACAGCAATTTCGAGAGCATGTCCCCAGAATGACATGGAAAGGTCACACTCATCATCGATCGAACCACGTCCAACAAGGTATAATTTCTCCTCTTAGACACACCATTCCATTGCGATGTTCCGAGATGAGTAAGTTGTGAAACAACTCCATAATCTCTCAAATGACCAGTGAATTCCTGACTCAAGTATTCACCGCGGAAATCTGATCAAAGAATCTTGATACTTTTGCCTAGTTCATTTTGTACTTCGTTTTAAAACTCTTTGAACTTTTCAAATGTTTCAAACTTGTGTCTCATAAGAAACACATAACCACTTGCTTAAGTACTTATCGAACCACATGCATCACTGTGTGTTAGATCAAATAATCCTCTAGCCCTTTCACCTTTTCCACTAAAACGTGTTTTTGATAGGGTTCAAGGAGCATGAGAGAGAGAAATATAGAGAATTCTATATGTAGAAGAGGTCTTGGTACAACAGAAACAGATAAGGAAAATAATAGAAAAAGGATGGAGAAGAAGAAGGAAACGATCCACTTGGTTGGAGAACGCGCATTGTTTCGCCTGTTCTTCTTGACACAGCCCGTCATCTTTTGCCTCTGTTTTTTAGTTGCCTACTCTATCCACCCTCACCCACGTCCGCTTGTCACCCTTGTCAGGCCGTACCGGTTTGTTAACATGTTGCTCCTTGTTATCCCTGATCCGACCAAACAGGAAATTCTGATCCCAACAGAGGTGGTGGCCGTTTCGGAGGTTGTGGTCGACCTACTGCCTGCAAACACTACCCGAATTGCGGCAGACTATCACACGATTGATACGTGTTGGCATTTGCATGGACATCCGGATGTTTCTCCAGTTCCCGATCGCTCTCGGTCTGCACAGGCTATCGTACCCACCCCAGTGCCTCCCGATGACACCCGTCATACTGTTGAACTCTCTGACAATGAGTATCGGTCTTTCCAGTCTCAACTTGTCAGTACTTCATCCAATGCCACTTGCTCATGGCGATGCACCTACTGCTTATTTATCTCAACGATCCACCTCCTGGGTTCTTGACTCTGGCGCCTCAGAGCATATCACTGGGCATGCAGGTATTCTTCAGTCCTGTAGCTCGACTTCGACTTGAGGTAATATTATTGTGGCTGACGATAAGACGGCATGGATTACTAGTTACGGGAGTTGCTCAATTACACCTAACTTGACGCTATCTGCAGTTGCTCTTGTTCCACACTATCCTTTTAATTTACTATCTACTAGTAAACTTACAATTGACTTACAATGTCGAGCAATCTTCTCATCTACTTTAGTTGTATTTCAGGGGACTTTGACAAATCAAGTGCTTGGTAGTGGATGACTTCAGGGAGGTGTGATTGACTCGACCCCAGCTCTCGCTTGTCCTTCCACTTTTGACTGTCTCATGCAATTTCATTATCGCCTTGGACATCGCCTTGGACATCCACCTGGACCCGTTCTTCAGTCACTTTGTCCGGATTTTGGTCATGTTTCTGCTTTTGATTGTGAATCTTGTCATTATGCCAAGCGTCATCGGGTCAACTATGTCCCCCAGGCGATTACTCGTGCATCTAGTCCTTTTCATTTAGTTCATTCTGATGCATGGGGCACCAATCTTAGTCCTTGTAAATTGGGTTATCGTTATTTTGTCACCTTCGTCGATGATTTTTCGAGAATGACATGGGTCTATTTGTTGAAAGCTCATTTTGAAATTTTTACTGTGTTTCGCTCCTGTTATAATTAAGTCCAAACTCAGTTTTCCACTAAAATTTGATGTTTGCGCTCTAACAATGGTCGTGAGTATTTTTCTGGCCCCATGTCATTCTCCATCAGACTTCTTGTCCCGATACACCTCAACAAAACAGTATTGCAAAACGTAAGAATCGTCATTTGTTAGAAGTTGTTCGTGCTCTTTTATTTCAAATGAAAGTTCGAACCATTTTTTAGGGCGATGTCATTCTCACTGCTACATATCTCATTAATAGACTTCCCTCATCCGTTCTTGAGGGGGACACTCCTTTCCATTCTTTATTTCCAGCCTCATCACCACATTCACGGCATCTTCGCATCTTTGGTTGTGTTTATTATGTACGGGATACTCACCCCTCCTTTTCCAAGTTTGATGCACCCGCACTCAAATGTATCTTTCTTGGTTATTCGCAAACTGAGGGGGGATATCGTTGTTTTTCCCCAGACTTGCGTCGTTATGTCATTTCTGTTGATGTTTCCTTCGTCGAATCCTCCATCTTTTCTGTTTCTAATTCCCCACGATCACCTGATATTCCGGATTCATCCATCACTTTACCTTATTCTCTTCATCCTCCACAACCATCATGTCTTTCTATTGATGTCGTTGGATCCCGTTTTGGTCAAGTTTACTCTCACTGCCCTTGCATACCTGCCACCCCAGAGCATGAAGCTGTTATCGCACCCGATGACTTACCGGCTCCTAGTCATCCATCGTCGAAGTTACCCATTGCCCTTCGCAAAGGTAAACGCTCATGCCAACAAAATTTCAATTCATTAGCTTCTTATCAGGGATTATTTGTCGCTACCACTCGCGCTATTGTGACACAAGCTGTTCACTCAACTCCACGCACTGTTGATGAGGCAAAATATCATCCCGGGTGGTTAAACACCATACAGGATGAACTTCAGGTCTTGGAAACCAACCGTACTTGGGATCTTGTCCATCTCCCTACGGATAAACAAGTTGTTGGTTGCAAGTGGATCTATACCGTTCTCTAAATCATCTCAAACCACGGCTTGTTGTCAAGGTTTATGCACAGACGTATGGCATTGATTACTTCCCATGACCAAAATGGCATCAGCCCGCTTATTTACGTCTCTTGCAGCCTCTTATCATTGGTCTCTCCATCAACTGGATGTGAAGAATGTTTTTCTTCGTGTTTTTCTTGATGAAGTTTATATGGAGCAACCACCGGGGTTTGTTGCTCGAGGGAAGTATTCCAAGGTTGTCTCCTTCGTCGATCGTTGTATGGCCTCAAGCAGTCATTTCGTGCATGGTTCGGGCGCTTTTGCACTGTTGTCCTTAGCTTTGGCATATGTCAAAGTATAAAAGATTTTTCTGTTTTTTATCATCATTCTACAGCAGGCAGCATTTTCTTGATTGTCTATGTGGATGACATTGTCATTATTGGCAGTGATAATGGCGGCATTTATCGACTCAAATCATTCATTCATCAAAATTTTCATACGAAGGATTTGGGTCCACTACGATATTTCTTGGGGATTGAGGTCTCCAGATGTACCAAAGGAATTTTTATATCTCAAAGAAAGTATGTTTTTGATCTTCTGCAAGAGACTGGAAAGACTCAATCCGACTCAGTTGACTCACCACTCGAACCTGGAGAAAAGTCACTTCATACTAACAGTGAGATGTTTTCTTCACCCGATAGATACCGACAACTTGTTGAGAAGTTTAACTGTTTGACGATAACTCGACCCGATATTGCTTGTGCGATTAGCAAAGTGAGTCAGTTTATGGAATCACCAACAAAACCGCAGTGGGTGGTTGTTCTACGCATTGTTAGATATGTGAAAAAGGAATCAGGTTTAGGTCTTCTATATTATGATCATGGGCATACAGATATTGAGGCATTTTGTCATGCAGATTATGTTGGATGTCTCTCTTCTAGGAGATCTACGTCTGGTTTTGCAGTGTTTGTTGGAGGAAATTTGATCTCATGGCAAAGTAAGAAGCAAACGGTTATCTCTCGATCAAGTGCAGAGTCAAAATATCGTGTCATGGCATATGTGACGGCAGAGATTATTTGGACGCTACAAATTCTACAAGAGATTGGCTATACCGTCAAGAAATCGGCACATCTATGGTGTGACAATCAAGTTGCCATCAAGATTGCCACGGTCTTTCATAAGCAGACAAAGCACATTGAAGTTTATTATCACTTCATTCGAGAAAACTTTGAGCATAAGAAGATCACCTTCGGTAATGTTCGCACCTCTTGTTGGAGTTGGTGACCTAGAACCAACTACTTTGTACTTTATTAATTAATAAATACATCATCACATCTTGATTGTTCTTCTACGTGACAATGCATGTGATAATGTCTTACGGATAGTTGTTGCATTAAAGGATCATAGCGGATCTCTGCTATGATGAGAACCCGAAAGTGTCATAACACTATTCTTGAATATATGTTCTATGGCCGGATGATGTTATTTGAGAGACACAAATAATACAAGTCATTAGGGGTGAGGACTCATAAAACTTTGAGACACCTTTTCATGGTGTGCGCTCTTAGTAATATCCAGGAGGATATTATGAGAACGAGCCCCGCCAGTAGGAAATCCACATTTCATAGTATCATTGGATGTTCTTATATGTGGACGTGTGTATTGGTCCTTAGACTTTAAGATTATTATTAATGGGTATTAGAACTCGCGCACTTAGATGTATTGACGAAAACTGTGACAACACACTGTTCGCAACGAGGTAGGATACGTTGAGTGTGTCACGAGTGATACTGCATTAATAGATAATGCGAGAAAAGATTTGTCCCTTCTGTTCCATAACGGAAGTAGATATCTCAGACTCTTTGATGGAATTGATATAGCCTAAATAAATTCATGGACATGGTGAGGAATGGGCAAGTTCAATTCTGAAAAGTCAAATAAAGAATAATCGAGCACATGGGTTGATGGCACTAGCATGCAACCCGCTTGAATCGAGATATCGTGACAAAGGGATTACATTACACGGTAAGCGTTCGTAGGAGGTGACACGTCATTTTGGCGTTAACTTCTTTCTCTATAGGTGTCTTGGCGTGTTGCTATACGCTAACCTTGGATTTTAGACAGGCTCCGCCTAATGCCACTGAGAAAGAGGCCTAAAGGGTCACACACTAAGTGTGTCCAAATATCTCAGTTAAATATTAATTTAACAAGTTGAATAAATATTATTCCCGACTGTGGTTTAATAATTATTCAAGAATGTCTAATCGCATTTATTTCGACACTAGTTATTCGAGAGAATATATTATGGGCGAAATAATATATTTATTAGCGAGTAATGCAGTGATATTTATTTGAGAAATAAATAATCATTATTCAAGGTCTAATAAATGTGGTGGAGGAAATAAAGAAAAATGGAAAAACAAAAGTACACGTCGTGTATATTAAATATACACGCCGTGTATTTTTTTCTGAGAATTTATGAGAAATAATATTATTTATTTAATTAAATAATACTAGGTGTAATTCCCTGGGCGCATGTCAGGTAATAATAATAGTCAACTGTTATTATTAGACATGAGGTATTACTAAAAATTAAATGAAATGAATAAATGTTTTCGGGTAATTAATTCATTTTATTATTCTATGTAATTAAAAATCTCAATTATATATTTCTCATTAGCCTAGTCTTTTTTTTTGTGGTTGCGCACAACGGATTTGAAAAAGCTCTCAAGCCAAGAGAGAATTCTTTTTCTACCCAGAACGCTCTCAAGCTACGAGAGATAGATTCACCTCCACCGGATCAAGGCGATCGAAGACGGACATCGCAAGCGAAGGCTCTTCCTCGCTAGCACCTGAAGATCCCTTCGGCAACGTCCAGAGATACGTGGAGCACGTGTGGACCACCGCTAGAGGAATCCTACACTTGGATTTTACGACGCAATAACGGATCACATCGGATCGTGACTGGAAACATCAACGAAGAGAGAATTTCATCAAGGTAATTATTGTCAATTAATTAAAGTAATTATAACCAAGATATGATGATCCTATCTATGGTTCTGAGACTCCCCTCTTTTTCGTTCTTCATTCTATTCTGAAGATCCGACGGTTTATTATCGTGACGGATCTCGGATTGATTGTTGTTAACGTTAAAATTAAAGTTGGGTACACCCACTAACGCGCTTCCGCTGCACCCGGAACCTACACCTCTAATCAACTTGCAGATGTTCTCACAAAAGGGGTGTCTGGTCCGCGTGTCCAATTTTTATGTAACAAACTGGGCATGGTAAATATATATGTCCCGGATTGAGGGGGGTGTTAAGAATATTGATGTTTTTTAGATATTTTTAATGTGTCCCACATCGATTTCACACCTCTATTGTACTCATTTGCTTATCTATAAATAAAGTGATAGATAACATGTATGCCACCTGGAGAGAAGTTGGTTAGGGGGGATATTCTGGGAAATATTATATGGAATATGTTGTGGGCCCCAAGAGAATATTATGGGGAATATTATTAATTGGTTAGGGAGGAATGTTATAAATAAAGGTGGATGGTGAATAAGAGGGCATCCTAAAGAGAACGGGTTTAGTGGGCTACTTAGTGCAGATCGGCCGTTAGGCTTGGGCGGGATCATTCTGATCTTCTTCCTTCTATTCTGCTTGTATTTTTGTTCCCTTATTATATAAATACAAAGTAGCCAGTGTTTGGTCACTATCAATTGGTCCGGCCTACCGCTGCCTCCTCACTCCTGTAAGGAGGCGCACTATCGATTCTTCCTTTCTGTTAGCCCGCTTCATCCCGTCCAGCGCACACCGCTGGTGAAAATCATCTCAAATCGGACGACCACACAGGTGTTGTGAAGTCACAAGGCGGCGACGCTCATTGTCGGCTCGCCTCTCCTACAGCAGGCGCACACGACTGTTCTCAGTGCGCTCGGGCGGTGTCCATCCACAGGAGTCGACTACTCTTCGAACGCAACACTGCTCGTCAAGTACATACCCCGTCGCTTTGCCTCCAATGTCGCTCTCTACAGAGGACGCACCATCGGTTTACATCGGCAGCACAGCGCGCGCTACCAAGCCTTCACTCGGAGGAGACACTTTCGGCATTCGACCGCATCACGTCCGACGGCGAGCACACCGCACGAAGGCGCGCAATTCCTAGAGTTCGCTCGGCCGCCACACACTGCGTTCTGCGGCGGGACACTACAACGGATCTCGGCGAACTACTATTTCGCGTTCTGATACGGGACGCTCAGCTCGGTGTCGTCTCCTCCGCAGGCGCTGGTTTTTTTCCCCTTGTGCGCGCCCCCTCGTCTCCTGTTTCGTGCCTTCGTACATTGCCGAAATTGGCCCGGTTCAGTGACGTCCTCCAGCTCATGTCGGGTGTCCTACCAGTTCCGCTCGCACGGGGAAACAACAAGCTGCACGCTGCCCGAAGTTCCGCAGGGACCGCTCGCCTGTTCAGTCTTGGCGGCAGCCTGTGGCGACTCAAATGCCAGAACTCTGGGCTTCCCTAGCCTGGGTGACCAAAAATCAAGAACAATACTTACAGGAAGAGATTCTATCGAAATTTTCCGCCACACATCTGGAGACATGGATCTCAAGGGCTGAGGAATATTTCTCGCGCAATCAAACGTCAGATCAGATAAAGGTGCCCATGGCACGCCTCTGCATGTCAGGTATGTCTGCACTTTGGTTTTTAGCGGCCAAAGGACATGCAACTACGTTCACTTGGACGCATCTCAAAGAAGCAATCCTTGAGGATTTTGATAGTTCCGGCGGGGAAGCCCCTGCAACTACAACCGAGTTCCTATCGACGGTAACGCAGCTGTTTACGTCGCACTCCAGGGGGCCTGCTGAACATGGGACGCACAGCTAGAGCAAAGGGTTGCCCGAAAATCCTGACGACGCTATCACCAGCCAGTTTGTGATAGACCTGCCGCATATTGAGGAACCGAACACTTCAAAGTTCATAATGTTGGAGCACGAGCCGCAGCTGATTGAGCCGGCTCATACATGGGCTCTTGTTATTTTACCACCAGTTGTACAGGTCTCACCCGCAGTGTCGGAATGGGGTCTCCGGGTTTATGAAGGAGGTTCATCCAATTTTTATAACCCAACAGTCGAGTGGGACCAGTTGCACTTGCGGCCCAGCTCACAACAGCACACCAGGGACCTTCCTGATGGAAGGAGGATAGGCATTGCGACGAGAGGCACTCTCACCTTCATCTATCCAACCCTGATCCATGACGGCGGACGACGCATTTGGGAGATTGTGTTGCGTGCACCTACAGCACGGGCACTTTATACAGGACCAAAGCGGCTCGGTCCTCAGCCAACGGTGTTGCTTGGTTTGGCCCAACGTGCCAAAGCAAGGCACAAAATATGGAAGATTGTTTGGCAAAATTGTCTGACTAGCACCCCTTGTCCTCATTTCCTTGAAGCACAGATGATGTGGGAGATCGCCTGGCATGCCTACAAGATTCACCACCTTGAGAACAAGGTGGTTTTTCGGGACGGTGGCAGTGATAAATACCATGTATGCCACCTGGAGAGAAGTTGGTTAGGGGGAATATTCTGGGGAATATTATTAGTTGGTTAGGGAGGGAGGTTATAAATAAAGGTGGATGGTGAATAAGAGGGCATCCTCGAGAGAATGGATTTAGTGGGCTGAGATCGGCCGTTAGGCTTGGTCTCTATCATAAAGTATCCTACCTCGTTGTGAGGTAAGGTTTCCATTTCAACAACTCTTCAATATCGATTCCTCTCCCGATCAATCTTGGCATGGATTTCGGTCATTCTTCTGCTACTATTAGACATAGTGGTGTCCCGCGAAACCCGTCGGTGATATCAGAGCAAAGGTTGATGATGAATCAATCGGATGAAGGTCGGTTTAGAAAACCCAATTTGGCTTTTTCTCAAGTTCTACAACGCGATCACACTATTATACCATGGTCTATATGGTTTTTCCTCTAAAACGGCATGGTACACTCAATGTCAAGCCATAATCAGTTTATATTTCCAACAAAAACAGTCGTTTTAGGTGAAAATGCCCGTTTTCATTACAACTGCAAAACATGGCATTGTTTCAACGTTCACCAAGACTTGGTTAGCCGTCCACTGTGGCGTGGTCAGTTCCACCACGATGACCACCACGACTTGGTGGATATTAGCATGTCGTTTGAGTTCTTGGTGAGGCCGAAGAACCGAAATGGCTTGTGGCACCAAAACGACATCCAAAACGGTTTGGACAAGTCGTGGTCCTTGGTAAGACTAAAGGGCCAAAACGGCATGTGGCACTTCACTACGACGTGGTTCAAGGAGGGTCCTTCAAAGTCCAACACGGCTTGGATGATATCAACATGTCGTGGTGCAAGTCTTGGTGTATATAACTCATAAAAATTGTTTTTCTCAAATACCTTCGTCAGCGTGAGCTCTTCGGGCCCGCGATTTTTGTTTTTGAAGTTGGTATATTGCATGTTAAATAACCGAAAGGTTCATTTATTTATGTTATTTCTATTTAAATATTCATCTATATAACTGTGACTATTATGTATACTTTAATTTATATGATAAATTGCTTCTTGTAAATGGTCATAGCATGCATACATATAAGGATAAAACATGAGAGTTAAAATGGTGGGACTAAGAAAAACCTCACAAATACCTGGTATAAGATTTCGTCCAAAGCAAACACAAGTCAAGACCTCAATCATTCAAACGGATAGGTTATGTGAGCTTTGAGTGACACTTGGTTGGGAAACCCCAAGAGTTAGGATACCAAAGGAATAGAGTTAAGTTTTATCCATATGATGGATTAGGACAAAGAGTTGTCTTCTTAACCATCCAAGAGTCTTATGTGATATGATTGGCATGATGGTCTACCTAAATAATGATACCTAAATAATGATGTGATGAGAGGAATGTCAAAGCGGACTCGTTACTTACTAAATATGGATCTTGGCTCACTAAATAGATATGATGTCTGGGTTATCATTTGTGGGAGTACTTTCATTAAAAATCCTTAATGAAAAAATATAAAACATGATAATCATTCATAGATGTCTTTGTTGTATATTATGGCAAGCAACGTGCCTAGGTGGTTAGGGGAATATGTTGGGGAATAATTAGGGAGGCCCACATTCTGTGAGCTTGGGACGTCGGCCAGTGCTAGCTTGGGCGGGAGTGCTTGCATGCCTCTCAATTTCTTCTTCTTCCTCCATCTTTCTTCTTGCTCATTCCTTATTCTGCATACTGCCTGTAATTCTGCTGCTACTTGCGATCATATATTGTTTGTTATCTTCTTCTGTTGGAGCAGATCTCTGTCATTTGGTCCGGCCTGCCTTCTTCCCCGCTCCTCTTCTCACACAGACTCTGTTCTTCCTGGTTCGCATCATCTTCTCACTGTTGGCTTCATCTTCAGCAGCACACGCATTGAGGGGTCGTGCGCTGCCCGCTACAATTCCAGTGCGAGAGGCTTTTCATGCGCTCCGCTGCTGCGCTCCGCCTGTTCACTGGCACTCGACGCACCACGCACGAGAGGAGTCACGCACAACCAGTTGGCGACCAAAGGTGGCACCCGATGCGACGCAGTTGCACGGGTTTCCTCTCACTCGGCCGAGGCGGGCCAATACTACGGAGTGTTGCGATTTTTTTTTTTTTACGGAAACTACTGGGAAAAAAATCTCTCCAGCAGAAGGCAACCGTGGGTGTTCTCTTTCGCACAGGCAGTGTCGTCCTGTCGAACGGCTTCTCTCCCGGTGCACTGCTACTCGTCGGCTCGTCATCCACCACTGACGACCTCGGGGACGCATGAGGTGAGCGTGCTTCGAGATCCGCTCGCGCAGGTGGGGTACGCGCCTGGGATCTTCTGTCGCGCAGGAGGAGGCGGACCCTAGATTTTTTTTTCCGTTCAGGTACAGTAGAGCAGCCTCAAAGCAACAAAAAAAAAACAAAAAAAAATAAAATGAAAACAAACAGAGAGAGCGACGCCTCCAGTTTCGCAGCAGGGGCCACACACACCAAAAAGCTTTTTCTCGTGGAAGGGGGCGCAACTGGATTTTTTGTTGACAGAGGGGAACCAATTCCGATGGAGGCACGATTGGACACCACACAACAACGCATGGGGCTTGTGGAAGATGCGTTGCAAAGCTTGACTTCATCGGTTGGGGCGATAGCCACGACGATTGAAACCTTAAAGCAGGGCCAACAGTGTTGGGAGTAAGAAATGCTAGAGCAGGCGCAATTTCTTAAATATTTCACCGCAACAATATGTCGCTTGGGGAAGCAAACGCTTCTAGACGACAAGCAACAATCCCTTGTCCCGAAGGAGTTGTCGTTGTTTGATGGGAAGGATCCTAGGGGTTGGATTACAAAAGCAGAACGGTATTTCTATATCCACCAGACCCCAGAGGAATCAAAGATTTGCCTTGCTCAGGTATCTATGGCGGGAGTCGTGACTTACTGGTTTAATGTGGTGCTGGAAGTCTACCCAGTTGTGTCATGGTCAATGTTTAAAGAAGAATTACTAGACAAATTCCATGATACAGAGTTTCAGAATCCTTTCGTGGAGCTGACGATTACCACTAGTGACATGCAGCCACCAGAAATCATAACGGCATCAGACTACGGAGTGGGACATCTTGCAGTTGGGGAACTACGCCTTCAGGAGGTGATGGCATTGTAGGGGACGAGCGGCACATACGCACCTCTCCATTAGATATTGCGAGCAAGGGGCAGCTTGAAGCAATGGCACCGTTGGTGGCGTCTGGTACTATGGAGGTGCAAAAATGCACCATGGGGGTGGCAACACATTCGCTCGACTATATTCCCGACCTGACATCCATGAAACATCGATTACCGTTCCCTAGGCATACTTCGGCAGCACCGGCAATCCAACAGCTGGACACGTGGCCAAATTACTCTCTCGGTATGGTTAATTTGAGGGCAGTGGACCGCAATGATAATCCGAACTGGCCAAAATTGATTTTGGTGGGGACGACTAAGAGCTGCAGACCGAACACGGCGGCTCACGAACCTTCCCACCGGAAGGCACGACGTCGCAAACCACTGCCAGTCTTTCTAAAGACAGATCATCAACCAGGGAGGAATATATGGTTGATTGCGTGGATATTTTGCGTGCAGAAAAGGGGCACTAACACCACCTACACCTAAACATCACCATATGCCTCACCTTGAGGACAAGGTGGTTTTCAAGGGTGGGGCAGTGTTAAGTACCCAAGTTAGTGGCCCCAGCCTGGGTGGTTAGGGGAATATGCTGGGAATAATTAAGGGGGCCCACGTTTTGTTAGGAAATACTGATATATAGAGGGTTGGAGGAGTGGGGAAAAGCAGGGAGGGAATCAGTTGGTTAGTTCGATTGTGAGCTTGGGACGTCGGCCACTGTTGGCTTGGGCGGGAGTGCTTGCATGCCTCACGATTTCTTCTTCTTCCTTCAT
Source organism: Viscum album (assembly GCA_963277665.1). Classification (NCBI taxonomy): domain Eukaryota; kingdom Viridiplantae; phylum Streptophyta; class Magnoliopsida; order Santalales; family Viscaceae; genus Viscum; species Viscum album. The sequence goes on from OY728158.1 coordinate 1,320,794,948, forward strand.
CTTTCTTCTTGCACATTCCTTATTCTGCATACTACCTGTAATTGGATTTTTTTTTAAATATGTTTTCTATATTTTATTTTTTTTATTTAAAAAAATATGCACTAAAGGTGACAACCGCGTTGCCGCCTTTCTTCTAAAACCCAAAAAAAATATTTATTTACTATTTTTTGTATTTTAAGAAAATTGTTTTGTTTTGTTTATATATATATAAAGAAAACAAAAAATTTCAGCATAATTTATCTGTTATTTAATATCCAGCAGTATTGTCATTACAGCAGTCTAGATTCTGACAGAAACTCTCACTCAGGACTCCCTTTTATAAGAATGCTTGCTCTGGAAATCATTCTGCATTTCCGATTTGGGATTCAGTTTCTCCCTTTTCTGCGCATAACATTCTGCATTTCCGATTTGGGATTTTGTTTCAAGTACGTGGGTTTGAAAGACTATAAAATATAAACTATAAGACTAATATAAATGAAACTTAAAAAATAGATTAAACATATAAGAAATAGTTGAAAACAAAAAGATTTTTTTAAAAAATGTTGATGAAAAATAATTTATAAGTTTTCAAAACCACCAACTTGAAACTTAAAAATGTTTCAAGTATATGGCTTTGAAAGACTATAAAATATAAACTATAAGACCAATATAATTGAAAGTTAAAACATTGATTAAACATATAAGAAATAATTGAAAACAAAGAGAATTTCATAAAAAATATTGATGAAAAATAATTTATAAGTTTTCAAAACCATCTACTTGAAACTTAAAAGTGTTTCAAGTATGTGACTTTGAAAGTTTATAAAATACAAACTATAAAATCAATATAAATGAAAATTAAAACGATTAAACATAAAAAATAGTTGAAAACAAAAAGAATTTCATAAAAAATGTTGATGAAAAATAATTTATAAGCTTTCAAACCACCTACTTGAAACTTAAAAATGTTTCAAGTATGTGGTTTTGAAAGATTAAAATATAAATTATAAGACCAATATAATTGAAAGTTAAAACACGGATTAGACATATAAGAAATTATTTAATTACTTAATTGGTAATATAATTATTAATTATATAATAATTAATTAGTTAGTTAGTAATTATTAATAATTAATTAGTTAATAATTAATTAGTTAATTATTAATATAATTATTAAGTATATAATAGTTAATTAGTTATTAATAATTAATTAGTTAATTGTTAATATAATTATTAAGTATATAATAGTTAATTAGTTAATTAGTAATATAATAATAAATTATATTTATTCATAATAATTAATAATTGGTAATTATTAAAAATTAATATATAATAATTAATTAATTAATTAGTAATATAATTATTAATTATATAATAGTTAATTAGTTAATTAGTAATATAATTATAAATTATAATTATCCATTATAATTATTAATTAGTAATTATTAAAAATTATTATATAATAATTAATTAGTTAATTAGTAATATAATTATTATTTATAATTATTCATTATAATTATTAATTATTAATTATTAATAAGTTAATTAGTAATATAATTATTAATTATATAATAATTGGTTAGTTAATCAGTAATTATTAATAATTAATTAGTTAATTAGTAATATAATTATTAATTATATAATAATTATTAATTATATAATAATTAATTAGTTCATTAGTAATATAATTATTAATTATATAATTAGTAATTAGTTAATTAGTAATTATTAATAATTAATTATATAATAATTAATTATATAATAATTAATTAGTTAATTAGTAATATAATTATTAATTATATAATAGTTAATTAGTTAATTTTTTGAGAAAGAGGCGAGGCCCTTTTTATAATTAGTTAATTAGTAATATAATTATAAATTATAATTATTCATTACAATTATTAATTAGTATTTATTAAAAATTATTATTGATAATTAATTAGTTAATTAGTAATATAATTAATCATTATAATTATTAATTATATAATAATTAGTTAGTTAATTAGTAATATAATTATTAATTATTATATAATAAATAATAAATAATTCTAATTAATAATTATATTAGTAATTAACTAATTAATTATTATATAATTAATAATTATATTACTAATTAACGAACTAATTATTATAATTAAAAATTATATTACTAATTAAATAATTAATTATTATATAATTAATTATTATATTACTAATTAACAAATTAATTATTATATAATTAACTATTAATAATGAATAATGAATAATTATAATTAATAACTATTAAACAAATTTACTATTTAACTATCTTATAATCAATAATTATATTACTAATTAACTAATTAATTATTATATAATAAATAATTATATTACTAATTAACTAATTAATTATTATATAATTAATAATTATATTACTAATTAACTAATTAATTATTAAATAATTAATAATTATATAATTAATAATTATATTACTAATTAATTATTATATAATTAATAATGATATTACTAATTAAGAAATAAATTATATAATTAATAATTAACAGTTATATTATTGATTAACTAATTAATTATTATTTAATTAATAATTTATAATTAATAATTATATTACTAATTAATTATTATATAATTAATAATGATATTACTAATTAACTAATTAATTATATAATTAATAATTATATTACTGATTAACTAATTAATTATTATATAATTAAATTAATTATTATATAATTAATAATTATATTACTAATTAATTAATTAATTATTAACTATTTATTATATGTTTAATTTATATTTTAAGTTTCATTTATATTTGTCTTATAGTTTATATTTTATATTTTTTCAAAGCCACATACTTCAAACATTTTTAAATTTCAAGTAGGTAGTTTTAAAAACTTATAAATTATTTTTTATCAGCATTTTTTATGAAATTCTTTTTATTTTCAAATATTTATTATATGTTTAATTCATGTTTTAAGTTTCATTTATATTGGTCTTATAATTTATATTTTATAAGATTTCAAAGTCAGATACTTGAAACATTTTTAAGTTTCGAGTGGGTGATTTCAAAGCTTATAAATTATTTTTTATCAACATTTTTTACGAAATTCTTTTTATTTTCAACTATTTATTATATGTTTAATCCATGTTTTGAGTTTTATTTATGTTGGTCTTATAGTTTATATTTTATAGGCTTTCAAAGTCAAGTTTTTGAAACATTTTTAAGTTTCAAGTATGTGTTTTTGAAAGCTTAAAATTATTTTTCATCAACATTTTTTAAAAAAATCTTTTTATTTTCAACTATTTCTTATATGTTTAATTCATTATTTAAGTTTCATTTATATTGGTCTTATAGTTTATATTTTAGTCTTTCAAATTCATGTACTTGAAACAGTTCTGAATCCCACATCGGAAATACAGAATGTTTTGCGTAGTAAAGGAAGAACCAGAATCTCAATTCGGAAATGTAGAATGATTTCCAGGACAAGCTTTCTTATAAAAGGGAGCACTAGGTGAGCGCTTCTGTCAGAATCCAGACTACTGTAATGACAGTACTGCTGGATATTAAATAGAAGATAAATTCTGCTGAAAAATTTTGTTTTATTTATATATATATAAATATAAACAAAACAAAACAAAACAAAATTAAAAATTAAAATACAAAAAATAGTAAAAAAAATGGGTTTAAGAAGAAAGGCGGCAACGCGGTTGCCGCCTTTCAACTTAACCCAAAAGGCAGCAGCACTGATGCCGCCTTTAGTGCATATTTTTTTTAAAAAATAGCCTATACCTTTTTAAAAAAAATCCAGAATACATATTTAAAAAAAAATCCTCTATAATTATGTTGCTACTGGCGATCATATATTGTTTGTTATCTTCTGCTGTTGGAGTGGATCCCTATCACAACATGATTATCATTTTGAGATCACTTATACGTATGACCTATAAAATAATAATAGATTGATATCTAAGGTTGAGAAGTGTTCTCAGATAGAAGCATTCTGAGCATATGGATGTGAATGTTATAGAAATCAATTTCTCTAGTTCTGACTCGTAGGTATTGGATATCGAGTCACCACCTGACGCTTTCGCTATGCCCCGGAACCTTCAATAACTTCACATCATTAAGTTCAATATAGGAAATTTCATCTTATGTGTGAAGACAAAACCAAAAGTATATGACATCCTGGGAGAATAGTGTTCGGTGTCCATAAAGAAAAGAGGGTGAGCTTAAAAATTCTTAATAAACCAAGGATATCAAACAAGTGTTGAAACATAGAAACACTTTCTGATTCACCTATGTGAATGTAGGAGTGGGGCAGCTACAAAGAACTTATGATTTTAGCTCTTAAACATTCATAAAACGATAAGGGACACAGGTCATAATGGTGTCTAGGAGTAGATAGAGAACTAAGGAATTTGAAGAGACTTGTGCAGGATGAATCCGGTAGATAACAAGAGTTACATGTTCAAGGTCGTGTTCACATGTTTCTCTATTCAACTTTGGTTTGTCTCTGCTATGTAAAGGTTCAAATTGCGAGATACCTTTATTTATGCAAGTTTTTTCTAAGAGAGTATGATGCTTGATTTTCTAAATGTATTTCAAATATTTTAAAATGGAAGGGATTGTTAGATTTTAATTGTTTTTAAAAATATTTGATTTTTATTTCAAAGGGGAATACAAGGGGTTTGAGACGTAGAGTCCCACATTATAAAGTGGATCATTTTATATTGTTCAAAAATGAAAAAATAATGGGTTAAAATCTTGTAATAGGAAGGTGGGCCTCACCATCCACACACGTGCGTGATCGTGCAATGTGGTGCTATGATGGTGCACTTTGCACGCCGCATCGATGCTAAGTGCCTTTATTTTTCTGACAAAATAGTCAAATCCAACGGATCAGTTGGGCCACATCGGTTCGGGCTCGAGCACAAAGGGGTGCATTCACTGGGCCAACCCAGTTCACCGAACGGGTATGATCTGGGTCGTAAATCTGATCAGGTACTATCTGACGAACAAATCCGTTAATTGGGCGGGTACGATCTTAACCGATGATTTGATCAGGTGCGATCAGACAAAATGGGATTAAAACCCAATGGATATACCCTTCCAATATAGGTGTCTATCCAATCTGAAAGGATGGGATAGCTTACCTGAAAGGATATTTCTATGCCTATAAAGTGGAGGATCAAGGGTGAAAAAACATCATTAACAATCCAATTTCAATTCAGATTTCTCCCATTGTATTCTACAAACAACAAAGAGTGTTTGTTGCAACTCAACAACAAAAAATCTTCACTTGTACTCTCTTGTTTCCAAGAGTTCTTCAGGGGCCACTCTCCACTAAGTCCTTGTTTGGTAAGCAGAATCCTACATTATGAAGAGGGAGAGGGAGAGGGAGAGGGAGAGGGAGTGGGAGAGGGAGAGGGAAATGAAAATGGAAATTGGCTTCCATTTTCATGTTTGGTGTGACAGGGAAATCGGAAGGAAACGACTCGAGAGAGAAAAAAGTTAAAGCATAAAAAAAATAAAAGAAGATAAGGGTGCCCTCTCAGTAAATGAGGAGTTGGGCGACGACGGGAGAAACAGTGCAGTGGGAGTGGGAGTTGAAGCAAAGGCATGGGACGATGGTAAGAGCGGGAGGCGCGACAACAAGAGCACTCCCTTCTGCAAACCTGGAGCTTGGCAAAACCAGGAGCTTGGTTGGCAGGAACAATGGTGTGGTGGCAGCAGAAGGAGCAAAGGCAGGACAGTGGTGGCGGAAGCGGGAGCAGAGGCGTAACGTCAGGACTGCCGGAGCGAGAGCAAAAGCAAGGCAGCGTCGAGGCTTGGCGAGGTGGTGACGCGAGCAGGAACAAAGGTGCGCGGGGGATGGAGGAACTTTTTTGTCCAAAAAATTGGCTTCCCTCAGAAACCACTGATTTTCATTGCCTATTGGGCGGAACCCCCATTCCCTCATACAGTGGAGTCTACTCTTCCCACGAAATCCAATTCCTTTGTACCAAACACACAAAATCCCACATTCTTTTTCCCTTTCTCATTCTGTGATTCCAACGTACTAAACAAGGCATAAGTAAAATTGTTGAGTGACAAGCCACCGTTGTATCCTTAGGAGAATTCGCTTGCAACCCTTGCCAAAGTGGCGAGGAAGAATCTACACTTAAGGAGAGCAACATCGTAACATGCCACGGCAGTCTCCATCTACAATCATCTGAGTTGGTCGTTCCATCTTTATCCACCATTATCCCTACAATCTTCCCTTCCCTTGTACGGTATCCATTGAATCCTCTAAAGAAACTCAGCTACATCCTACCTTCCATGCCACTCAACTTCGGAGAACTCAGTGCACAAAAAAAAAATCCACTTCTACCTAGAACATTCTGATCTTCTACAACTCAAGCACTGACCATCCTAGATCAACAAGCAGACATAAGAGGCAACGTTGCAGCTACACGGATATTGGTAGATTGGTCTCAGAGGTATCCAGCTCAAACTACAAGGAAATTACTCGCTGAATCACATGATGGGCTGCCACATGCCATTAGTCACCTTTCACCCTTCTCCCCAACGCCTTTCTTTATAATTATGCTAGTCCATTCGAAAACCCTAGATAAACAACTAAAATAAATAAAACAACGAATGCATAACCAGGAAACAAAAATCCCTAACAAACAGCGATTGGGCCAATCCAATCATCACATCGACCCACATAATGATCAGAGGAAGAGACGCAAATCTCAGATAAAAATAGACTGAAAACGAGGAGCACTGAGGAGAGAAAAATACCTGTCTGATAAGATTATCGGCAATTCGGTAGTAATGCCGCAGAGGAATCCGGTTGTCAACATCGATCTTACGAGCGACTGAGTTGACATCAAACAGCCTCTCCCGGCAGCTCATCTTGTCGGAGCAGCAACGCCGTTGATTTGCCGGCTGAAAAAAATGAACACTATGGGATTTAGGCCTTGTTTGGTACAAAGGAATCCATTTCAATTGAAATGGAATGGGTAAGGGAAGACGAATGGAAATTGGAACAGAAATTGATGTTTGGTGGGGCTGGAGAAGGAAAGGGAACCGGTGAAAAAAAACGATAAAGCTTTAAAAAATAAAAAATGATGACAATATTGGACCGTGGGAGAGTATCCACGGGCAACGAGCAGAGCAGGGATGCCAGCGGCCGGCGATGGTGAATCTGGTTTGGCGACCACGACGGAGAATCTAGTTTGGCGACGGCGGATATAGTTCGGCAGGGGGGTGATGCCGGCAGTGACAGATCCGGTTCCTCTAACTTTGGCGATGTCGTCAAATCTGGTTCGTCGGACTGGAGGGGCGATGCAGGCAGTGACCAATCGGGAGGAGAGATGCAGGAGGGTCGACGATGATGATGGACCGATGCAGGGGGCTACGGGTGATGATGTTGTGCACGCCTTCGGAAGTTTCCTTCGTGGGGTTTTTTTTTTTTTTAATGGGTTTTTTTTTAGTAAAAATAAATAAATATGTTATGTTTGTATATTTATAAATATATAGGTTTGTATAGCATGATATATATATTGTGTTTATTTTATTCTATTTAAAACTGTGTTATTAATATTTGAAAGTGAAAATATTATGTTTTTAAATAATAAATTTTGTGACATGTTTTTTTTATATATATAAAAACGGTGGCATGAATTGATCTCTCAATTCTTGCTCCAAAATGAATTTATTAAAATCAAGAGAAACAATACATATACGAGTCGTAAGTAGCTTATACCAGTAGGGATTTAGAGGAAGACAAGCAAAAATTTCAGAGAAACGAAACAAGTAGAAGAGCAGCCCGGTGAGTAGTCGCAGAAGTTGTAGGGAGAGCAAAACTCTCGTGCAATATCTGTTGCAGCCAGTTTCAGTGCGCAACAACGGGTTCATGGCCTTCAGAGTTCTTCGCTATTGTTCTTCATTGCAAATCCAATACAGCCCAAGGGAAACTGAAGCAGTGTTTCTGTCTAAAATGAACAGCAGAGGGAATTCAAATCATCTTCTAGCAAGACAACTCTTCATTGTTGATCACAGAGTAGCCCTCAAGATAAAATGCAATCCTCATGTTGAGCATTAATGAGCATCACCAAACTCTTCACCTCTGCTCCAAGAAATGCACATGCCTCGGGAAATAGCCTCATTTAGAGAAGTCACAAGTCCACAGTGGTGTCCACCATTAATTCCAGCAAAAACAGAGCCTTCATCACCCCCCAAACGCCCATCGATGGTAGCAGGATTTGTTGTGAAACATCTCAATAGGAATAATCCATTATGATAAACCAGAATTCCAGTCTGCATTCATGGTTCCGCTCCAAAAAACCAAATAAAGTTCGCCTGAAAAACAGTCTCATCAAGAGGACATCTTCAGTGACGTCCCCAAAAATGCAGAGAGAGTCTGCATAAAATCAGAGGCGCAAGGAAGCGCGCAAAACAAAGGGGGTTCCATCAAAACTATGGTAAATTAAAAATTAATTGCCAAGGGATATCAATGAAGTTGAAGTTTGGGTCCTTTTTAAATTCTTCAACAATCTTGATGAACATCCTCTTTCTGATATCAAGGTAGGTATCAACTGTTATCTCACCATTTTTATACTATCGAAATACAACATCATCCTTCTCTTCCATCCATAAGTCAAGATCATTTAGAAAATCCAGCTTCTCCTCTATTTGATAAGCATCCCTGTAAGCAGGGTCATTTTCATTATCCTCACTGGATGATTCTTCTGAATCAGTAAAAGAAGAGTTTGAGGATGCATCCAAGATAGCGAATAAATTAACATTAGGGGCAGGCTATGGGGGTAGTGTGTTTTGTTCCTCCATGCTGGCAGCTAGGGAACACGTAACAATCGTTCTCTCAATATTGGTATTTTCCCTACATTTCCGATTGTTTGTGGTACTCGGAGTAATGAAACCATTAGAGTCAATCATTGCTTTTTTTCCTTTTATATCACTCGACTTTAAAAAATCCTCTTCCAATTGGCAAGATTTATCAAGCACAACATGCAAAGATTCTTCAAATTCAGGTTGCATAGTCTCTTTTCCTCTATGCGTAGTTGTATTGTCCTCAAGGATGGATGGTTCAATAATGGGGATATCTTGGTTTTCTTCCTCAGAAGGTCCGAGATTGTGAGATATTTCAGCATCACAGAGATTGGAGGTCTTAGTGGGGCCAAAAGAGTTCGTGAGATTAGAGAAAACGACAAGCTTATCCATCTGGGCAGCAGAGGGCAATTTAGATGCTTTCTTTTCCACCCAAATAGATTTGGAGCGATGATGGGGTGGGGTTTGAGAAGTATTCCATTTATTCTCTCATTCATTCAAAGAGTGACCAAGTCTTGAACATTTTTTTTGTAGAAAGTTGGAACATTTTCAAAGACCACATCCTGTATGAATTCGCGATCCCCACTTTGAATCCAGAATCGCGAAGGCAAGTCTTGCGAGATATCAATTTCATTACAAATCCTAGCAATTGAGGGTCGTGATAAGTTCAATGTGGCAGTGTCAAGCTTGATGGGTTGACCAAATAAACTTGCAATGGTATTTAAGGCATTCTGTTTGAAAAGATGAAAAGGAAAATTCGGGAACCCAAGCCATATAGGAACAATGGGGGGTTCGACATCAAAACGATAGTCTGGAGACCATTTTAAGACTTTCATGTCGCAACACCCAAAAGACCAGTAACCCCAAGTCCATAATCTATAAAACTCATCTTCTGAAGAAAATTTTGTGACATGTAAATTAAATTTCACTTATTATATTTATAATTTCATTTATTTTCAATTATGCTCTTAGGTGTATCGTTAATTGCTAATCTAACTAATCTAATCATTTTGATTCCAATGTATCTTGTCACAAACCACCTATACAGGGTTTTATTCTATATTTCGTTTACTTAAATACTACTTTTTTGTCATTATTACATAATTATAATTTTATCATTCGTTATAAATATATACATTATATGTATGTATATATATATTGTTTTGTTATGTACTTAATGTGTTGTTTTATTCCAATATTTCAATTCATTTATTTCAATGAAACTCATAAGAACGTGGAGCAATTTAAGAATAAAAAAATGACCATTCATGATTTCCTAATTGAATCAATTTCATATCGCTTTATGATATTATTATATTATGTTATTGTAAAACTTCGTTTGAAACAATGTGGTAAAAAGCAATGTGCGACTTGAACGAATGACATGTTATTTGTGGATTTTTTATACATCCATTGTTTCTATAGGACTGGAAGTGCTCTTAGCGCGACATCTTTTTTTTTATTTTGTTCATAGCTATTATCATGTTATATTACTCTGTTTTTGGATTTTGTAAGTCAGTTTATTCTATAGAATTAGAATATACCATTAAATGGTGGAGCTCGAGTATAAAGTGTTCATTTTAGCGAGGTTCAATATCTAAGGTTAGTTTGAATCTATAATGCTCCAACTTTGTCAATATTTTATTGAAAAGTAACTTAACTAGCACAATATATTGTTGTTTTAAACCATTGCAACTGTATTTATAATCTTTTTTTACATTCTTTTCATTTTCAATTATTTATTATATCTATGATTTTTTTCAACAACTTTTTAGATGCTTGGGTTATGTTTTAAGTTTTATTTATATTGTTTTTATAATTTATATTTTATAATCTTTTAAAGTTACCTACTTGAAATTTAATAAGTTTTTTATGTTTCAAGTAGTTGACTTTGAAAGCTTATAAAATACAAGTTGTAACTAAAATATAAATGAAAATTGAAATAATGGATAAACATATACAAATGGTTTATAGTAAAAAGAATTTATTCATTTGAATAGAGAGACAAAAAATACATGAACGAGTATAGTCATTATTTATGGTGAGGTTTTGTCCCACATGGTGGTGTGCGATAGTGACGCTCGTATCGAGATCGTCGACCTCTGTGCTGAGGTGGAGTATGATGACCTGGAGGGGGCTGATCCTTGGGCACTGGAACCTCGACCATTGGATGCCCTGTATGTGTTTGAATGAGAGGAGGTGTCAACTGAATGTCCTTTTGCGCACCTGATCCTTCTCTCATCAGGGTAGTAGAAATATATGTCATCATCGCAAGGGGGAACCATATATCCTATGAAGGATTTGGCACGATAGTTGGAGGCATGAGAAATGGCCCCTGATAGAAGCCTAGAAAATATGCACCTAGAGAAAACTGTGGATATCCTATCAATACAGATGGATCTCATGCCTCCTGGTGCACCCCCTCAATTGACTCAGGCTGGCCTGCTAGAGGGACGATCTTTGCATGTGAACCAGGTGATGCCTCACGTGCAACACAATACAATCCATGTCATCATCATCATGGATCCTTAGCATCAACAGCTGTTGGATGAGGTTCCAGAGCAGGAACCTCCTCTCCCTGGGTAGGAACCTCCACTCCCTAGGGTGGACGATCGAAGATACTGTCATGAACCACATGATAAGTTGGCATCAACCCTTGCATTGCAGCATGAATCGTTGTCAGACTAGCAACCCGCTCCTCCTCTAGACCAGACATGCAGATAAGCTGTTGTACTCCAGTATGCTGTAAAGAGATTCAAAATGAATTAGAAAATAGTATAATAAATAATCTAATGAAAATTTATTGACTTGCCAGATTTTGAAGCCCTCTGTCTCATCGAGTAAGATACAATATAAACTTCAGTCTATACTATGAATCATACTCGACCTGCTCTGAAAGATGGGATCACATCGTACGTACACCCTCAATATGAAGTAATGCTTGACTGCCCCAAAGGTCGAGATATAGGGCATGCCATCGATGTTAATCGATATCTTGCCTCCCTGTCAGCTTCACAGAATGCATAAAGACCCTGATCCCAGTTTTCCAGAGTCGGTGCCTTATATTAACACATTGGTATAATAGACAAGGAAGTTGTATCCTGAAGGACCAAATAGTTTAGTAGTTTTGGAAAACCATATACAAACATAAGTTTTACATTACAACTTTGAAAGGAAATACAATATAGAAATTTCATTGGAAACGTTCATAACTGACCGTATTTTCATGACACACCAAATTGATTATGATTTCAAGGTTGATTTATAGTATAGGGTAGACCCTAGGTCATCTCTCAATGAGCGTTGATAGGTTTAGAGTATGCGTTTTTAATAAAAAGTATTAAAAGGGGGTGATTTTGAAAACAATTTTAAGAAAATAACTTAACTTAAAGAGTTTAATAGTTGACAAACCAAGTGGATTTTAAAAAACATGAGATATAGGGGTCATTGTGATTTCACTACACACATTTCAAGTTCATTGTTCTTAGAGATTCATTTAGCTTTGGAGTAATTCTTTGGTTGAAATTAATTGGAATCCCGATTAATTCTTAAGCCTTTATTTCATTGCTCGAAGAACCCAACATTGACATAATAATTGTATTGCCAAGGTACAGAACTTATGCATAGAATAAGAGCTTACAAAGAATATTGAAATCCCAAGAAAGTGGGTAAGAAAGGGATTCTTGTGTTGTCCAATCAAAACAATACAAGTCATGCACTCAAAACCTCACACTGATTGGTAGGAAATTAAGAGCATAACATTCACACGCATAAAAACAAGCATTCAAAAATGAAATCATGTAAGATACATGGAATGAAATTTTTTAACACCAAAATTACTCCAAATCAGTAGCTAATAGATGCACTAGAACTCCCTTGAAATGTGTGTAGCTCTCTCACAACGAACACCCACTGTTTTGCCCGACATCGAGAGGAGGAGGAAGCTCGGGTGAAACTCCTTCTTCATTCTTGACCCCCTGTGAAGGTAGGGGCCTCTAGAACTTCTAGGATGATGAGGGGAATTCTCTAGGATTACAAAATGGAAAATCTTTTATTCTAGTTCAAACTTCCAAATGAGGTTCCCATGGTATCATTTTATAGGCAAAGTGGAAGGTGGTTTTGGGCACACGGATTGTGTAAAACCACTTGGCCCATTTTTTTGGTGGATAAAAAACCTTATCTTGATTTGGGTAAAACTAAAAAGTTGTTTCCCCACCTTGTTAATATTTTCAACAAAATTTTGGATTCATTTGGACACCTAAAGCTCGATATATGGATAGATCACAACACACCACTTTTGACTTCGTGCAGATTCGATGTGCTGTACAGATTAGGTCGGTTGGGCCATTTAATGGATGAATTGGGATTGGGTTACTTCATATGAAATGTATTCCATTAAATTTTGGACCAGATAAAAAAAATTCATCCTATTTGGATGCATGTTTTAGTAGAAGTGTGTGGTTTAGTTCACTAGTGTGCTTGGATCCTGCGCAGTTTGACCCATTTTTTTTGGACTTCATCATAGGCCCTCCAAATCACCTCCACCTACAATGTAATTATAAAAACAAGTAATATTTACCTTTTTAATAGTGATAAACACAAAATAATTGAATCAAACATGAAGTGAAATTTTTTATTGTTTTTATAATTTTCAATACAAAACTGGTTTAGCATAGTGGTGTAAGGGTGAAAATGAAACAGTGAATCGTTGTTCGATCACACCCCCACACCTAAAAATTTGCACTCCTGGGAAAAGTCATATTTCCAAAACTTATGCATGTATATATTTCAAAATTCATAAATATTTAACGTTAAATGAAAATTCCTGATAGAAATGTGATCAAATCAAAAATCACACCGAGTAGTTATTCTCAGTGGTCATGGAAAAAGACGTCTCAAAAATTGTATCAGAATGAAATTCCAAGAGATGCATGATACAAATTGAAGAAAATAATTTAAAAGCTAATCATTTTATTAATTCTCCATGCGTGTGTGTGAAAACTATTTCATTCTATTCTTTCCACTTTTTATTGAGTAAATATAAGTTATTTTAAAAATTGTATACTTACATGATCCTTTCTACCGAACCTACCCTACGTCCTTTGTAATAAAATTTCAAGACCTACTCACTTAAGCATTCCTAGAATTCAAACCATAATCTCTCTACCTAGATATCCCCATATGTTGTATATTTCATCACCCCCTCAATGTTTATTTGTTTCTATTTTTGTTTTTTGGGTTTTTAGGGCATACAAAAATCAGATAACAAACACACACACATAGGTCAATATGGTACAATAATGAAATAGATCGGATAAGGAACGAACATATGGGAAAATCATTTTTAAGGTGTAGAAAAATTAAACTAACTTATATTTACCTTCTATTAAGTAATAAATTTTCACACTTCATAGTTGGGTGCAAAGATGTGTGGAGAGATTAAGGGAAACAATTTTCCCTTAAACTATTCACATAAAGGGTACCATTCTTCTTAAAGGTTTCAAAATTATACAACCATTTATATCATCAACAAACAACCAAATTTCAAGAGAAAGTCACACCATAGTATTGAATTCTTATTGAAATGAACATTTCATCAAATTTTTTTGGAATGTTAAAACAATGTGAAATACAAAAATTCCTCATGAATTTTCAATAACTTCCATGATTAAGTAGGAATAAATTTACATGACAAAGTGGGAATAAAAAAATTAACATTCTGGCACAAAAAGTAAGGGGAATGGGGAAAAGTAACAATACTATTCAACAAGCTAAAAAGAGAAAAGAAAAGAAAGATGATGAAAATTCCTAACTAACCCCAGAATGTACCCATACCCCCACACCTAAAGTATGCAGTGTCCTCACTATAATAAAAGAGAATGTGGGAAGGAAGAATAAAATCGGGTGGGTGTCATTCATGGACTGCTTCTTGAACTTGGAGTTCCTCCATCGGGGACTTCAGAATGGCTTTATGGAAGTGCTTCAACCGCTACCCATTGACAATGAAGGTTTGCTTGATTTCTTAATTTTAAACTTGAATAACACCAAATGGAGAAACAATAGTAATAGTGTATAGTCCAAACCAGTGGGAATGAAGCTTACCTAGATGTAACTTCAACCTTACATTATAGAGGAGGACCTTCTACCTAATGTGGAACTGATGATAAAGGATGAGACAGTCATGGTCAGCCTTGGTTCGCTCCTTATAAATCCTGGAGTTCTCATATGAATCTCTTCTCATTTCCACCATCTTCTGAATCTATAACTTCTTCTGAGCACATACATTAGATTGATTAGAATTGCATTGTTTGATAGACCAGTATACCTGGTGCTCAATCTCAACATGGAGGTGACAACTCTTTCCAAACACAAGGCGATAGGGTGACATTCTAATGGAAGTTTTAAAGGCAGTACAGTAAGACCATAAGGAATCATCGAGTTTAAGACTCTAATCTTTTTTATTAGGTTGAAACATTTTTCAAGAATATGTTTAACCTCCCTATTTGATACCTAGACTTAACCATTGGTTTATGGGTGATATGCAGTAGACACTCTATGCCCAACCTTATACCGACGCAAAAGAAATTGCATTGTTCAGTTGCAGAAATGAGAACCCTGGTCATTGATGATGAACCTAGGTAATACAAACCTACATAAGATTTGGGTTCTCAAAAATTCCACAACTAACTTAGAATCATCAGTCCTTATAGCTCGTGCCTCTACACATTTTGAAACATAATCCATTGCTAGAATAATGTAAAGATTCCCAAATAAATTGGGGAATGGTCCCATAAAGTCAATGCCCCACACATCGAAAATGTCATGGAAGAGTAATGGTTGTTGTGGAATTTCATTTCTTTTAGACACATTCCCCATTCTTTGACAGTGAGGACAAGATTTATAGAAATCATAGGAATCCCAAAAAAGTGTTGGCCAAAAGAGACCATAATCAATGACCTTGCGAGCAGTCCGTTAGGGACCAATGTGTCCCCCACAAGCAAGAGTGTGGCGAAACATAAGGATAGATTGAAACTCACTATTAGGGACACAACGCCTGAGAACTTGATCACTATAGGTGCACCAAAGGTAGGGGTTATCCCAAATGTACCAACGAGACTCATGTTTTAGATGGTTGGCTTGGTTTTTGTTGAAATCAGTAGGAATGCAAGATGCTACCAAATAATTTACAATTTCAGCATACCAAGGAATAACATCTTTCAATTGGTACAGTTTCTTATCTGGAAACATGTCATTTATGGGAATACAAGGGGATGAGTCAATGTTTGATGATGTGTGGATCCTACTGATATGGTCAGCCACCACATTCTCTTCTCCTTTTTATCTCTAATTTCTAAATTGAATTCCTGAAGGAGGAGCATCCAGTGAATGAGATGTGGTTTGGCTTCTAGTTTCTTAAGGAGGTACTGAAGGGTTGCATGGTTTGAGAACACAATGACTTTGGAGCCTAAAAGATATGACCTAAATTTATCCAAGGAAAACACAATGGTAAGAAATTATTTTTTAGTTGTGATATAGTTTTCTTGGGTAGAGTTCAGTGTACGTGAGGCATAGACAATGACATGTGGAGATCGATCGACCCTTTGTGATAAGACTACCCCAACTAAATAGTTATAGGTATCACACATGATCTCAAATGGTAAATCCCACCTAGGTGGTTGGATTATCAGGGGTGATGTGAGACTCCATTTTAACTTATTAAAATCTTCTTCACATTCTTTATCAAAAACAAATTCCTTTTCTTTTTGGAGAAATAGAGAGAGGGGTAGTGAAATTTTACTAAAGTCACAAATTAAATGATGGTAAAATCTATCATGACCTAGGAAAGACTGCACATCCCATACATTTTTGGGGAATGGTAGGGAAGGAATGACATCCACTTTTGATTTATCTACTTGGATACCATCCCCAGAAATTTCATGTCCCAAAACTATACCTTGTTGATTATCCACTGAATGAGGATAATATTAATTATTAATATATATAATATTCATGTGATTTATTATTCATAAACACCATTTTAGTGCATTTTACACTTTAAACATCATTTCTCATTATGATTGTAATTCCTTCTTAAAATGCACTATTATATGGTACATTTTTTTAACATCATTTAAAGTACCAAATGATATTTATTTTATTTTAATATTTAATTTTCAGGTTTCTAATTATATTGGTAACAATTAATACTTGTGGAGTTTTGGAATATTCACATTGGAAGACCACCAAAATGGGATTTCATGCAAACAATTCTAGAGAAGGCAGATTGGACACCAGCCCACTGATGAGAATGTGGGGCCCAAAATACCAGACCAATGAAGCCCAAATTTCGTGGTATGATATAATACATATATATGAACATATAATTATTCAGGATATAGTGCTAATTAGGCCTCCATTATGATTATTCAGGCGGCCCAAGTTAGAGATAAAATTTTGGGCCAGATTCTGCGGCCCAGAAAAACAGCCCACCAATTTAATCATATCTCAGCAACCAAAAATTCATTTGGGCTGAAATTTTATAGAGATCTAGGAGACATCCGGATATTCACTTTTTTATTCTATGTACCACTCTAATTCGGCCATCTAGAATGCCATATAGGCGCATTTGTTCGGTGGATGCAAGTTGGCTGCCATTTCGAGTCAAGGATAAAGAAGTCCACTCTCCCTTACTTTCCACCACCCTAGGCCTTCCATAATCAACTGGGATGATTTTTAATGTTTGAGGGTCAACCCAAAGCTCCCAAAATTCCTATTTAAGTCAGTTATGGTGGAGTAGTTTATCATCTTTGAGCTTTGTTTCATTTTAATGCTATGCTGCCAATTTGATGTTGTAATTGCATTCCTTAAATTGTAAGTTCCTTAAATTACCTTAGATTCTTTATAAAAGTTCTTCATATTCTCTTTTTATATTCTTATTCTTATGAATTTTATACCATTTCCTCAAGGTGTGAACTTGTTCATACCAAACCTTGTGAGATTACCACACAACGGTGGAGTGATTGTTATTTCATTGTCTTTTTTTTACTTCTCCAATTCCTCTCTCATGAGTCTACTTTCCACTTCCATTGAAACCATATGATCAATAGAGGTATAACACACTTATGGGTTGATACAAGAGAGTATAAAGGGTATGTATTGGATGTTATTTATCACCACATTAATCTCTAATCACTTCTTTAAAATGAGACTTTTATTTGATGATTTTAAAACTTCTTCATCCTTATTGAATTTTAAGGCCACACACTTCAAGTGCTAATACGAACCTCGACCTTAGAGTGCTCAAAACTTTGATCCTCCAAGTGTATAGGTGATTAGTATTAGGGTGTGTAGGCATTAAACTGGTAAGTGATGATTTTTTTTGATCTCCTTAAATGAACCCATCTCAAATAAAAGAAATTGATATATTTTAAAAGAAAAAGAATGCATCCAATCCACCCCTTGTAATAACCTAGGATCAACCCTTATCATAATTTGAATTCACTTAAGACTTTTAGTGTTCATTTAAACCCATATAAAATCAACCCAAAGTTGGCCACTTAATAGCCAAAACAGTCCATAGAATGTACGTGTCCACATGTTACTTCTTAGATCTCTGAGGAATCAATAACCCAAGCTAAAATACATGTGGCTGCTTAACCCTAAATCTTGGGTAAATTTGGGAGAGACCACTTGTCACACCATGAAATGGTATTTATTATAATTTAATACAATATTCTTTTCAATACAACAACATAGAACTGAACCAAGACTACTCAAACATTTATCAAAAGAGGAGATATAAACAGTGAAATCATCCTTGGATACTTCCATGCAATTCTCCAGGTAATCTGAAAAAATACTAACCATGCATTGTTGGAAAGTACCTAGAGCATTGGACATACCAAATGGCATCCTCCTATATGAAAATGTTCTAAAGGGGTAAGTAAAGGTTGTCTTTTCTTGATCCTATGGGGGAAATATGAATTTGAAAGTATCCAAAATACGCATCAAGAAAATAGCAATGAGACTTCCTTGCTAGACTAGAATTTTTTCAATGAATGATAATGGGAAATGGTCCTTCCTAGTGTGTTGGTTTAGTTAAAGATAGTCTATATAGACACACCAACTATTCTACACATGAGTTAGAACCAATTCACTGTTTTCATTTTTAATTACCGTTAGACCAATTTTTTTAGAAACCACTTCTACTAGACTAATCCATTACTATCATAGATGGGGTAAATGATTCCAACAACCAATAGTTTTGTTACCTCCTTTTTGACAACATATAATATGTTTGGGTTCAATCATCATTGTGTCTTCCTTACTAGTTTATCCTTATCATTTAACAATATATGATGTGTATAAATTGATGGGATAATTCCAGGATTGTCAGCAAGTGTCCATCTAAAATCTTGTTTATACCCCCTCAAATGTTCAAGAAGTCGCAATTCATGCTCTGGATGGAGTGAACTAGAAATTATGATAGGAAAATTATTTCCATTCTCAAGATATAAATATTTTAAATCTTGAGGCAATTGTTTTAGTTCCAATTTAGGTGGATTTTGGATTGATGGGAGTGTGTGTGAAAGTGAGAGGTCACTGATCTCATATGACTACTCAATGGTATCATCCTCAAATGAGGAATGAGATTTTACAAGATTATGAGTATCATCAATGGTTATGTGATCCTCAGTGTTCAAGAAATCATCAATTAATAAACATGCATGACATTTTTCTAAACTGGTACAACATTCTATGCATGATTCATTTACTAGCATTTCAATCAATGAAGAAAACTCAGAAAAGGGATCAGTGGAATGAAAAAGATGTGTTTTTAGGGGAAATGAGTATATCTATAGAGTTAATAGAGAGAGAGGAATGTTCTTCCGAGGGGTGCTTCATGGTATCAAGGATGTTGATGTGGACAATGTCTCTACCAAACTCCATAGATAATGTACCATTGTGGACATTAATTATGGTTTTGGTAGTTTTCAAGAAAGGTCACCCCAATATAATCAGGTCATGTCCATTCATCCTATAATCTTCCATTTTAAGAACATAAAAATCAACAGGAAAAATTAAAATTTTCACCCTTACAAGAACATCCTCTAACACACCAGTGGGGTGTGATGTACTTCGATTTGTGATTTGAACAACAATTCATGTTATCTTTAGTTCCCCAACCTTCAATGTAGAGTAAATGGAGTGAGACATCACATTTATAAAGTCACTCAAATTAATCATATCATTGGAAAAGGAATACTCCCCTATGGTGCACAAAATTGAGAATGTTCTAGGATCATTGAATTTAGTGTGAAGTGATGGATATATCAATTCTGAGACATTCCTTCCCAATATCACCTTATCATCACCTCAAATTCACCTTCAATGTGTACACATCTCCTTAAGAAACTTGGAATATATTGGAATTTTCTTCACGACATCAATCAAGGGGATATTAACTTGCACTTTTTTTGAAAGTTTCCAATATTTCCTTATCAAATTCAGTTTCCTTTTGTTTTATTAGTTGGTTGGAACTTTGGGAAAATGGAAGATTAATGTTTGGGATAAGTGACTCATCAACATACACACTCTTTCCTTTGGAAGAGATTCTTTCAGGACAAGGTTTTATCTCATTTGGACCATTTATAGTGGTTGGGATGGTGGTTTACTTAGGAGGGGATGACTCTAAAGTAGGAGTTGTTTGGCTTTTAAGTTGAGTTCCACTCCTAAGAGTGATGGAACTAACATTTCTCTTATCCCTAGGGTTAACTACCGGTTGAGAGGGTAGTTTACCCCACCCAACACTTTGGATTTCCCCCACAGAGCTAGTGAGTTGGCCTAATTGGGTTTTTAGGTCTTGCATGGATGCTTGGGTGGTTTGTTGGAATTGGAGATTTTTGGAAGACATTTATTTCATCATATCTTCTAGGCTAGTCTCGAGTTTTGGAGGGGTGGTTGGAAAAGCCTTTGTTGTGGTTGAGGATTTCTAGGTGGTGTTGGTTGACTACTCTTCCCCAGTTGGTTCTATGGCCATTGAGGTTGGTTTAAATACCCCCTTTCCTATAAGATTGATTTTCTTTCCACCTATAGTTATATGGATAGTAAGGTTCTTTCCTAAAGGGTTGGTTATAGGGGCGACCTGGAAATATTTTCTCACAATTCTCATAAGTTTCTATCAATTGAGGACATTGGTCAAAGTAATGGGTGTCAGAAGAACATATAACACAATGTATGAGAGGAGGATATTGGTATTTCCCTTGGTAAAGAGCAAGTTTTCTTAGAAGGTTACTTACCTCTTCAAACTTTGTGTTCACCTTCTTCTCAAATTCGGTATATTGCACCTCATGGACACCTCGAATGGGTACACTGGACCATGAACTGAACTGTTGAGTGTTTTGTGCCATGTTCTCAATTAGGGTTCTTTCAGCAATTGGGGTCTTATCAACTAGCGCACCACCTGTAGCCGCATCAATCATATTTCGATCAATAGGAATTAAACCTTTATAAAAATACTGAATTAAAAGTTGATCACTTATTTGGTTGTGTGGACAGCTTGAACATAGGCTTTTAAATCTCTCCCAATATTCATGAAGTGTTTACCCTTGTGATTATCTTATCCCACAAATTTCTTTCCTTATTGTTATGGTTTGAGAGGATGGGAAATATTTTTCAAGAAAAAGGCGTTTTATGTCCGCCCAACATCTAGTTGGTGAATTAACATAATACAACCAATCTTTCGTAGCGCCTTCTAATGAAAATGGGAATGCTCTAAGCTTCACTTGTTCTTCATACACATTATAAGGTTTTAATTTATAACACAAAGTATGAAATTATTTTAAGTTATTATGTGGATCTTCTCCAGTGAGTCCATGAAATCTTAGAAATAAGTGAATTAGATCAGATTTTAGTTCAAAATTGGGTGTCTCACCTTGAAATTGAATATAAGTGGGTTGGATATCAACATCAGGTGAGGTTAGTTATTTTATTTTTTGGTTGTTTTCAGCCATATTATGCAAGTTTAATTCAGTTTTTATTTTGGTTTCAAAATAAGAATAAGGATTAAGAAGAGTTTCAAGATGTGATGTATCCTCCTTCAAAGGGTTGTCTTGTGTGTCACAATGTCGCTAACATAGGATCCTCTTTGGTTCATGTTCAAAAGATGGTAAATCTCCCAAAATATAATGCATCATTAACAAAACCTATACAAGAGAAAGAATTTATAAATCAACTAAAAAATTAAGGAATAAAAAAAATGAACAAATAATTACAAAATATGCAGTACTTTTATAAAAAATACACACTAAAAACAAAAGTGCTCCCCGATAACAACACCAAAATTTGAACACATTGTCATGAAACACCAAATTGATTATGATTTTAAGATTTATTTATAGTATATTGAAGACCCAAGGTCTTCTATCAAGGATAACTGAGAGGTTTAGAGTATGTATTTTTAATAAAAATTACTAAGGGGGGTGATTTTGAAAACAATTTTAAGAAAATAACTTAACATAAAGAGTTTAATAGTTGAAAAACCAAGTGAATTTTGAAAAATATGAGATTAAGGGGTTGTTTTAATTTCACTACACACATTTCAAGTTCATTGTTATTAGATATTCATTTAGGTTTGGAGTAGTTCTTTGGTTGAAATTAATTGGAATCCCGATTAATTCCTAAGCCTTTATTTCATTACTTGAAGAACCAAACCTTGAAATAAAAATCGTATTGACAAGGTAAAGAACTTATTCATGGAATAAATGATTCTAAATTAGATTTAAATCCCAATAAAGTGTGTAATAAAAGGATTCATGTGTTGTCTAATCGGAACAACACAAGTCACACACTCAAAACCTCACATCGATCAGTTAGAAATTAAGAGCATAACATTCACATGCATAAAAAAAACATTAAAAAATGAAATCATATAAGATACATGAAATAAAATGTTTATAACCCAAATTACTCCAAATTAGTAGCTAATAGATGCACCAGAACTCCCTTAACATGTGTGTAGCTCCCTCACAACGAACACCCACCGTTTAGCCCGACATCGAGAGGAGGAGGAAGCTCGAGTGGAACTCCTTCTTCATTCTTGATCCCCCTATGAGGATAAAGTCTTCCATAAATTCTAGGATGATGAGGGGGAATCCTATAGGAATATAAAATGGCAGATCTTTGATTCTGGTTTGAAATTCCAAATGAGATTCCCAAGGTATCATTTTATAGGTAAAGTGGAAGGTGGTTTTGGTCACACAGATTGTGTAAAACCACTTGGACCATTGTTTTAGGTGGATAGACATACTTATTTTGCTTTGTTTAAAACTAAAAAGTTGTTTCCCCACCTTGTTAATATCTCCAATAAAATTTTGGATTCATTTGGACACCTACAGCTCGAGATATGGACATATCACAACAAACCACTTTTGACTTCGTACAGATTCGGTGTGCTAGACAAATCAAGTCAATTGGGCCACTTAATGGACTAATTGGGATCATGTTCCTACATATGAAATTTATACTAGTAAATTTTAGATCAGATAACAAAATTTAATCCCATTTGGATTCACAGTTTAGTAGCAGTGTGCGGTTTAGTCCACCGGTGTGCTTGGATCCTGCACAGTTTGGCCCTTTTTTCTTAGACTTCATCATAGGCCCTCCAAATTACCTACAACTACAATGTAATTATCAAAACAAGTAACCTTGAACTTTTTAAAAGTAATAATAACAAAATAATTTAATAAAAAATGAAGTAAAATTTGTTATTATTTTAATAATTTTCAATACAAAACTAGTTTAACATAGCGGTGTAAGGGTGAAAATGAAATAGTGAATCATTGTGTGGTCAATAACTCCTAAATTATCCATGAAAGTCATTCATAATATTCATTTTTATATCCTGGAGAAAAATAAAACATAATAAAGGGGTGAGCTTAGATTCTCAGTAAGGGTAAGTAATACAACAAAAGCATAAGTAATAAGGCATGGTGAATAACTAAAAATACACATGCCATTAAAACATAATCTTGAGCATAATATGGTAAGAATACAAGATGATTAAATAATTCCATAATAAAACATAACCATGAATATTCTATTGGTAGAATAATCACATGGACCATAAATTACTAGATTTATAATAAGGTAATGCATAATGTCGTACATCATAAACATACCGCCAAGGCCTCGGCCAAGAAACCATACATAATGGGTAAAAACCTAGTCTAATTTTTCTCATGAGACATACCAATGCATCAAGGGGCTATAGAGGGCCCCATCCATCACTCACTAAGTCTAATTAATTCCTCATATGAATGGGGATAAACAGAAACAATATATATATATATGAAAAGTAAATAACTTTCCCCAATATATAAACATATTCACTAACCATTCTAAGCAGTATGGTGAATGGTATCAAGATAGCACATTCATAGTCAAATTTATCACAAATAATTTAATAAAATATGGTGGATGATAAACATAAGAGATAAATCTCAATAAATAATAAAATTCAACATAGGGGTTGAAATAAATGAAAATACTCTAATAAAATCATCGAGAAGTTCTTGAGAGAAATACCCCTTTTACTTTGCAAAGAAGAGTTCTTATGGAAAAATCATTTATATTTGTCATGATTGTTTGTATAAAACCAGTAATGAACAAATATATTTTTTATGAAAAAATTATCGATTTTAGAAAAATAATAGTGTCTTAAAACATATTATGTATGATACTTGAAGATGATTAAGAAATTTATATGTTCCCTTTAATCGGGCTTGCGTATCGGGAATAATTGAGAAGGGATTATTGTAAAACATGTATTTTATCACAAAAAAAAAAGATGAAATGATTGTAATACATGATTTTGGATCATATAATCAGAATTTATAATAAGTATATAAAATAAATGTAAAATTACATTGGTGTATAGTGGAAGAAAGCGTAACCCGAATGAAAATGGAGGTTCGGAAAGAAAACCCTTACCTTATGTTCGAATGTGTTCCGCACTTGACCTTAATGTCCCAAATAATCAAATTAAATCCATTAATTAATTAATTAATAACCTTTTATACATTTATTTAATTTATTATAATTTTATTAAGTTCATTTATGGCATTTTTGATGAGTTATGAGATACACTTTTATCGTATGGGAGCATTCGTTTCATTGGTTTTCACAATCGCTATACTTGTATATGAGTATGAAAGTTCCTGTGGAATAAATAAAATTATCCAAAATTAAATTAATATGATATTAATGAACATAAAAAAAATTAAATTCATTTGTTCATATGGTATGAGAATGATTCATTAGATAAAACATTAGTGACAATCATTTAGATTATTTTGGCGGTTTTTAGATCATCATGAACTAGTTTTGTTGTATGAATTAATATTATTTATATATACTAGTTATAGAAAATTAAATAGATTGTAAAAAATATATTATAGTTTGGTTTAACCATAAAAATTGTTTCATTACCATCCTTGAAGAAGAAATTGAAGAACAAAAATCCATCGCCCACGAAGGTTGTAAATCGACACCTCACGAATGATGATTTCATTTTTTTAAAATAAAAGTGAGAGAGAAGGGAGTTTGATGAAGGATATTACATTAACATATATAATTATAGTATATAGATGATACTAGAGTTATAATTCTCATTTTTACAAAGTATGTTAGGAGAGGATAATAAATGAAAAGGATATTGAAAGGAAATTAAAAGAAAAAGAAAGAGGATTTACCTCTTGAATTTTCCTCTTTGAGAACCTCCTTAAGGCACCTTGGTTTGGAATTTTGTTGTGACCAGAACCTCCTGGAAGTGGGGGAGAGAATTAGTAAGGGTATTTGGGAAGATTTTGGACAAGCTTTAAGGCTTAGAGGTGTGAGGAGAAGTGGTGGTGAGGGGTGATATTTATAGTGGAGGAGAGGGGTGTTTTTGAATATTTTATACATTTATTTATTATTTTGGATCAATACTATGAATAGTTTGAGAATTATCATCAGATATATTAAAACAATGAAGGTTAGTTTGAGATTATTATGCTTACATTGGTAATGAATCAAGGAATAGTGTATTTAACTTATAATGTATTTATACCGTAAATTACCGTATTTTACTATTCACAAAATTCAAGCATTTTAGAAAAATACAAAAAATTTACTCTAACCTTTTTTCGAAGTGTATAATTAAAATGGAATTTATTTAATGAAAACAATTTTCTAAATATGATAAATTTAATTTTTAATTAAAACCATCATTTACTAAAAAAATACTGATTTTAAATATATAATTGATTTTATGACACTTTCAAAAATTAACTAAGGTCGCATAAAATTATCCTAAAATCATAAGAAAATAAAATGTTAATTTATGAATACATTTTATGAAAATAAATTTTCTTTTAAATCATTTTATTAGTTATAAAATTGTAATTAAATATTTATGACTTACAAAAATACCAACACTTAAATATTAATTTTTAAAATATTCACTTACCTAGCTATGATATAATTATATCATACTCTTATTTATAAGATGCCTAAATTTTATTTATACTTTCATGGGTGTGGTTACTATTAATTTGACCAATTTACTATTCATAAGGGTTATATTACTATTTATAAGGCTAAGTTACCATTTCATCGGTATAGGTTTCTTAACTTCTAGAAATACCTATTATTTAATTAATTATTCATTAATAATGTTTTTATTGGGTTCCCTTATTGATTTTATGTGATCTATACTATATGAAATAAACATAAGAAGGGAAATCTCATTGATAGAATTCTGGGTTGTTACAGAATGAAACTTTCATGACTGTCTCAACGGAAATGGAATGCACTGAACACAACCAAACTGGTGCATGAATCTATCAGACTGATGCCACTAAATAATATGAAATTGAATGAGTGACACTACAACCATAACATCATGAAGTCCCAAAGTGCAATATGTTGGTAACTGAACCAATAAATCCCAGTATGACATCCATGAAATCTGAAATGACATGTGAAATTTTTCAAAAAAGTTCCTTACTCAAAACAAAAAATGATGATATTATCAAATTTTTTAGTCAATAAAAGATTGTATATACTTACCTTGTCGAGTAGAATATTGTCCAACATAAGACGATACACACCAAAATGGTGTGTCAGAGTGCTGACGAAGCTGTGTGTCTGACTCCACCTATAAAATACAACATCGAAAGTCATAAATAATAAGAAATTAAATTCAACAACTCCTACTAGAATCAGAAACCATTAACGATGAGTGATCATACCAACATCTATGAGAAGCATCATGAAACACATCTATAGGCAGCTGCTGACCAAAAACATAAATGAAGAGAGAGGATATGCTATCCCATGCCCATGTCTGAAGAAGGACGACACATCCCCCGAGATCTATGCGGTCATAGTGGCATGTCGTACATAATGCTCTGTAAGTGTAATCTAATCATGAAAATCCCCAATTGTATTTTCTGGCCTGATCAAAATCCTCCAGTATCCCCAAATACATTATGTGCACATGCTTACCTGAGTGATTAGCACACATTTTCCCTCCAATGATCTGTACGATATAGTCATGATCATGACACATGATAGTTTTCTCATTAACGTCATCGAGTAAATGTGCAAAGTGTATCTCAAGAGAACTCATAGATATCAACCTGCCATCGGTAGCAGCATCATCAGCCAAAATTTCAATGTTGAGCAATCTTTTTACCAGCTCAAGCCAGTCTGAATGGGTGGGTCCAATAACTGCATCCCCTTGGATATGGAGACCAAACAGGACTACCATATCCTTGAGGGTGATGGTTGTATCTTCCTTAGGCAGGTGGAATGTTTGTGTCTCTAGTTTCCACCTCTCTAGAAGTGCAGCAAGCAGGTGATGATCAAAGAATGTGAAATCAGATACCATAATTTCGTAGAAGACATCACATCACAAGTATGGTATAATGGCGGCTGGGGGAATCATGTGATGATAATAGTGCACTTGATGCACCCTGATCCGTCAAACTGAATGGCCCTCTATCACGGCACAATAAACATGCGTAGCCTACTCAGTGAATAATATAGTATCCTCCATCTGTATGTAAAAAATGAAATAATTCATAAGTGTAAAATGTAAATATAACCTTATGGCCAAAAGAATGTTATGAAAGGTATATTGTGAGGCATGACATGTTTATTCCCATTATTTTATGAATTTTTTTTACCAAAAGAAAAGGGAATGACTTCATGTTTCTCAAATAATATTTCTAAAGTGTTGTTCATATATGTTTTTACCTAGTAAAGGGTGTTTTGTAAGATATGGTTATATATATATATATTGTCTTAGTTATCTAAAAGTTTATTAGAAAATGGTATGATTTTTAATTTATGTATGATTTATCACATGATGGTATGTTTCATGATTATTTACTCACATATCTACTTTATTATTTAGCCATGGACAATTTTATTATGCCTTTATGTCACCTCACATGTAATTTCCATATTCCTTTTAATGTGAATATGAAAGTCTTACTGTTATTTGATAGTAAAAGTATTCGAAAATGTCAGAAAATTCTAAAAAATGAAGGATCTTATATTAACACCATATAATCCACAATTTGAGAAGATCACATTGGAGACAATAAATCATTATACCTGAGAGTGTGAACTTGTTCCAGTAATGTTAGGGCATCATTTCCTATTATGACCTTCTTGATGACATATGTTGCATCTTAAACTTTTCCCTTATTCTTGAGGCTAGTCCATCTTATTTTGTATCCTGCTAAAATTTGGTCTCCCTCATTAATTAAACTTGTTGATGTCAGGTATCACTATCGGCTGGTCTTTGGGCATTATTAAATATTAAAACTCCCCAATAGGCATCCATGATGCAATATAACTATTAACAATGGTGTCCAATTGGTACACTGGATCAACATATGCTTCCCATGATATGTTCATAGAGGCACATGCTATGATGACATGTGATCATGGAAACCGTAATGCCTAGAAGTTTCCATATTGACATTGCCTCACTTCTAGTAATACCACCATTTTTTCACTACTGCAACTTGTGATGAGGTCCAAACACTCTTGATCTTCAAATTGAGAGTCTTCTTAGCAAAAAAGGCACACTCAATAACCAAAATTTTCTTCAATGTTCTTTTCAATATTTCTTTAAAAGTGTCTTCTATACCTTAGGCCTTGTTGAATCCCATCAGAGGCTAGTTTTTATCTATCAATGAAGTACTTCACACAATGTTAAAATGTCTCCTGAACTAGGTCAATTATAGGTAACTTTTTAATCCCTTTTAAGACACCATTGATGCACTCTAC
Organism: Viscum album; assembly: GCA_963277665.1. Classification (NCBI taxonomy): domain Eukaryota; kingdom Viridiplantae; phylum Streptophyta; class Magnoliopsida; order Santalales; family Viscaceae; genus Viscum; species Viscum album. The sequence goes on from OY728158.1 coordinate 1,320,824,082, forward strand.
AATTTTTGTGGTCATGTGTTCATGCCTCTTCCCCCTATCATATGCCAATGTCCATTTTTCTTCTGGATTCCACATCATATAATCACACACTTCTTGATTAGCCTTGTGGATTTCTTCGAAATTTTGTTCAAACCTTTGTTGATCTCGCTCATATTCTACATAGAAGTGATCATATTTCACATAAATTGATTTTATCTTTATGCTAAAATAGTAAAAAAATAACAAAGACATTGTATACCAAGCCTCGTGATTGCCTTCGTCATAGGTTCATTATGGAATATTTTTCACATGTTGTTAGAAATGTGTCTGATACAGTACTAATGATATACATTTGGGGGTCTCTATGTATTAGGATCCACATTGATTTCCCGATGCCGATCAAATATCAAATCACTAGTACAAAAACAGTTTTTTACGTCGGTTATTTTTGCTTTTTCACGTCGGTTTTGAACCGACGTGTTTGCGAGCGACATTAAAAATATTATTTTTAACGTCGGTTATTTATTAAATGACGTTATAAATATTTTTTTCATGATTTTTTACGTCGTTTATTTAAAAACTGACGTGAAAGACTGTCTATTTTTCAAAAAAAAAATGACGTTGAAACTCTATATTTCATGTCGATTTTTAAATAACCGACGTGAAAATCATAAAAAAAACTTCTTCACGTCAGTTATTTAATAACCCATGTGAACAATGTTTATTTTTTGATTTTTCATGTCGGTTATTTAAAAACCGACGTGAAAGACCATTCGTTTAAAAAAAATGATGACTGAACTCTATTTTTCACATCAGTTTTTAAACAAATGTCATTAAAAGGAATTTTTACGTCAATTATTTAATAACATACATGAAAAATGTTAACCATATTGTAGATAATTTTGTGATCTTTTATTTGATAGGTTGTAGAGCTAAAACGGAGTTACGGTTCAAAAGTTATGACTATCAGAAGATTCATATTTTTTTCCGAGGAAACATCGAATGAGCCAACGAAAGCTTCGTCTTAAAAGGATTTTTTTGAATACGAAGGAGGATTTGTAGTTTTACCCTGATAAGAAACATTGTTATTCATTATAATAAAATAATAATCATTAAATCGTATATTAATTAAGAAAACTAATCATAAAAAACATAAATCATGGGAAAAGAATAATGAATGTTTTGATGAGATCGCGGAGTAAAGAACTTCATCTTAATTTTTTTTGAATCCGAAGGATGAATTGTAGTTTTACCATGATACGAAACATTATTATTCATTATAATAAAATAAAAATCATTAAATGGTATAATAATTAAGAAAAATAATCATAAAAAACATAAATCATGGAAAAATAATAACAAATACCTTGATAAGATCGCAAAAAGAAGAAATAATGGATTCATGATGAAGATCAAACGAGTCAACTTGGTTGGATGGTGATGGTTGAAAGAAATGATCGTAAAAAATGTTAACCATATGTGCATAATGAAAACATATAAATGATATGGTAAAAGAAAACGCGATATTAAATGTTTTAAGCGGCAATCAAAAATTTTGATTTCACACTGTAAAAAATTGAAATTTCGCGTTGGCGGGATAAAAAACTTATCATTCACGTCGGTTACAAAAAAACTGACGTGAAATTTAAAATTTTGAATTGCGCCAATAATGAGATCATTTTTTACAATGCGACATTGAAATTTTCAATTGCCGCCTAATATTTCGTATAGTGAGAATTTATTTTCAAGCGATTTTCACTGATTTTTCACGTCGGTTATTATATAACCGACGTGAAAAATAAATTCTTATGACTTTTTCACGTCAGTTATATAAGAACCGACATGAAAAATACATTTTTATGAATTTTTCAAATCGGTTATTAAATAACCGACGTGAAAAATCAATAAAAAAATATAGTTAATTTCCTAATCTTTTAGTTCACTGGTTCTGGAGCTCAAATGGAGTTACAGATCATGAGTTATAGCCATCGAAATTTGATCACCTCTAAACAAAGTCTTAAAGAATGTCAACTTCTGATGGCCATAACTTTTGATTCGTAACTCTGTTTGAGCTCTGAGACCACTCAAAACGAATCTTGGAAAATTATCTACATGTTTGTAAACATTTTTCACGTCGGTTATTTAATAAATGATGTGAAAAATCAACTTTCATTCGATTTTTCACATCGGTTATTAAATAAAAAAGGTTAAAAGTCATTTTTTATATCGGTTATTTAATAACTGACGTGAAAAATGTTTACAAACATGTAGATAATTTTCCAAGCTTCGTTTTGATGGGTCGCAGAGCTCAAATGGAGTTACGGATCAGAAGTTATGGCCATCGGAAGCTGAGATTTTTTAAGACTTCGTTTAGAGGTGATCAAATTTCAATGGCTATAACTTTTGATCCGTAACTCCATTTGAGTTCTGGGACCTGTCAAATATAAGATTAAGAAATTAACTACATGTTTGTTATCAATTTTTTAGGTCGTTTATTTAATAACTGACGTGAAAAGGTCATAAGAATTTATTTTTCACGTCGATTATATAATAATCGACGTGAAAAATCAGCTAAAATCACTTGAAAATAAATTTGCAGTATACAAAATATTAGACAAAAATTGAAAATTTCAATGCCGCGTTGTAAAAAAATTGATCTCATTATTGGCGTGATTCAAAATTTTAACTTTTACGTCGGTTTTTTTAAAATCTGCATGATAAACTCATTTATTATGTCAGTTATTATATAGCCGGCGTAAAAAATTGGATTTATCACATCAGTTATTTTATAAACGACATGTTAAATCAAGATAATGGATTTATCACGTCGGTTATAAAATAACTGACGTGAGAAATCAACATAATGCATTTTTATCATCAGTTATATTATAACCGACGTTATAAATCAATTATACGTATTTTCACGTCGGTTATAAATAACTGACGTAAAAAATGTTTTTTGTACTAGTGAATAGACACCCTGAATGCGGGTGAAATGATTGCTGATACATGTCAAAAACCAACTTCCTGATTCGTAGTTTTCCTTCTCCGCAATGGTAAATTCAAGCGGAAGAGGTGAAAAGTTTCTATCTTGGGTTGTCGCAATTAACAATACACCCTTGCATTTTTCATATAGAAATGTTCCACCAATATGTATGAACTGTATGCTGAAACGAAATATGGAAATACATGGGAGGAATGTCTAGAACAACCGATGAAATTGAACACGAGATGGATCAAGTCAGTTATCTTGAGAAACATGTTAGTTTATATGAATATGAAAGACAAATTGGTCATTGTGTCACTGTATGACTATCAATTACGACAACAACCGGTACGAGTCATCCCAATCACTATAGACCTTCACAATTTCCTTTTATTTCATCATCCATGCCTTATTATAGGAAATATTATAACCGAAAGTTTTTTTTCATCCTCTCTTGCATAAGAGATACATGAACATCTTAGAAGGTCCTGATCATCTCGATGATAATAGATGACATAAATTCAGCATCCAATGAAGTATGATCTTGTGTCAGGTTTGGTTGAACACAAGTATGAGCTGCCTCAATCTTCAAAATTCTCCAACCTCTAAATGCAATGTCAGATATTTCCCTTAAGCAGAATCTATAATCATCCCCATATTTATCATACCGCATGATGTATTTTTTATGACTTGATTACTGAACTAAATATCTACAGTGCCTCTCTATATGAAATATTTTTAGAATGTTTTTCAATGAATCTTTACTTAGAAAATCCATTCCAACATATAATATTGTGTCCAAATCACTAAACCTATCCACTACAACTCTAGAAAACTCAATTACAGGAGTGAGAACATTGCAGTAGAATTCAGAAAAACATGTCATTGTTTCTGACCAAGACGTGAAGAGTGGTGGATGATTTATTATGGTTTGAGGCTACTTTACAACTACTAAATTTCTAGAAACCTCCTCCCTAAATTCTGTTTCTCTCTCCTCACCAGCACTATTGTCTTCATATATTCCCTCATTAACAAAATCCTCATTAGAATTCATATTTACATGTATATCTATGATATCATCTAGGTTATTCTCTTCTGCATCATAGGTAGGAGCCTAAATTTCTTGGGACAGACTGTCTTCAACCACTCTTATAAGTCAACATCTACGTTTAATTGGATGTTGTTATTATATAGTAGAAACCTTAACATATAACTCCATCATGGAACCATTTAACTATTGGGAAAATAAATTTATTGCTTGGAACCACTACTTATCAACAACCAATGGACAAGCTAGATTCCATAGTGTAGTTGGGAATTACAAATGTCTATAGATAATAGACTTGATCTCTTGATCAGGTCCCAAACTTAAGCAACCACGAATTCTATCTTGAAGTTCACTTAGGGTTACACAATCAGATGTGCTAACCATTTTTGCTGGTTGTATACTATAAGAAGATCCTTGACCAGTTTGAATAACCTCCTTATAACAGTAGACACAAGAAAAGATGACTCTCTATGTTAAAAATGTTTTTAATCAAGATTCTGATAGTGTAAATAATATTGATAATAAGGGTTGAACATATAATCTTTATGATACTAAAATTTTAGAATGACTTTTTATATCCTAAAATATGATACTAATTTTTCATTATATAAAAGTTAATCATTAATTAATCATTACCTAGTCACTATGTAATAATTACTTAATCATACCTTAATCATTCCTCAATCATTCTTTAATCATTAGTTAATAATTATTTAATCATTCCTTAATCATTCCTCAATCATACCTTAATCATTCATTAATCATTAATTAATCATTACTTAATCACTCCATTATCATGACTGAATCATACCTTAACCATTCCTTAATCATTCTTTAATCAATAGTTACTCATTCCTTAATAATTATTTAATCATTACTTATATTAGTTAATCATTACTTAATCATTAGTTAATCATTACTAAATTATTAGTTAATCATTAGTTAATCATTACTTAATAATTAGTTAATTCATTAATCATTCTTTATTCATTAGTTAATAATTAATTAAACATTAATTAATCCTTAATTAATTTTTCCTTAATAATTAGTTAATCACATGACATTCATTAGTTAATTATTATTACCTAATCATTATAAGCAATCATTCTTTAATCCCAAGTTATTCATTAGTTAATCTATACTTAATCATTATTAATAATAACTATTATTTCTAAACTATATATAACTAACATAACTACTAATTAAATAACATGTTTAGAACTAACTAAAATAAAATCAATTAAATAAATAAATAACTTTAAATTAAATAAGGAAAATACCTCTAAATGACGCTTCACAAAAAATCGGGACTTTTTTTAGGCCACCAAAACCACCACACACAAAAAAGTATTTAATTAGAGAGAGAGGGTGTGAAATTTAGAGAGAGGATGATATTTTCAAGTGAGTAGGAGGGGGTTGCCCTTTTATAGGGACTTAAGGGAAAGGAGACACAGGGGGTGCCACCTTTCACTTTATTTTAGAAAAAAAGCAGCACACCCCCACTGCCTTTTTCATGTCATCAATTCGGGTCAATGATAGGCGAAGACAATAGGGGGTGTGATGCCTTTTCCATGTCATCGATCTGGGTTGACGATAGACAAAGATGACAGGGGGTGTGCCATCTTTCATAAACTGGAAAGGCAGTAGGTCCCCTATGGCCTTTTGGCTACATTTTTCAAAAAAAAAAAATTAACCTAGCTATATTTAATTTCTTCTTCTTCAGAAAATATAGAAAAACAACTCTTCCTTTGTATTTTATAATTTTTATATAACTGGTTTTCTAGAACCCCTCCTCACCAATTAACATCATCTCTATTTATCACATGAACAGGTGGGTTAATTTGTACCCTACAATTGTGATACGTGCCCCCTCACAACATGGAAACTGATCTATCGAGTTGCTTGAATTGAATTTTCTAATATCATCGACACTATTTCAGAATAATAATGAGAGAGAGAGAGAGAAAAATGAAATTGGTTGGATTAACAGGTTTCTCAACCCAGGGTTTGTTGGAGGTTCTTTCCTCTTGGAATAACATCAACGACTAAAAATGGTGTAGAGTTTCTATCAGTCTCAATTAACAGTTTTACCATCCTAAGGTTCGTTGGAAGTTATGCCCTTCCATAATAACAACCATGACCAAAACTGTGGGGAATTTCCATCGGGCTGGATTAACATCTTTCCCACCCTAGGGTTCATCGAAAATTCTACTGAGTTGGAATAAAAGGCATGTAAAAAACAATGGAATTTAGGACACCACTGGATGGAGGTTATGAAGGTGTGTGATGCAACACAATCAATATAGTAGATGATTAGATGTGGTAGAATCATAGCTCAAGGAGGTGTAAAACAAAGCTCTATTTGTTAGGATTCTACCATGATTTTTTCCAACGATGAAGTTGAGAATACAAATATTGAAGAGTTTTTTTCTTTCTATTTATTTTTTTTCATTATATTTCATATCTACAAATTGGATCTATAGTGGAAGATTTGTGATTGACTGTTCACCATTGAACTTCAAGTACCTATATTGTGTCAATGTGGTGATAATACGGCATGCAATGTATTGTGTTCCTGCAATAAGGAACCTAAAGTAAGAATGAATTTCAAAGATCTTGGTAATTCCCTTGAATTTTATTTTGGTTATGTTGGAAGAATTTGATTTAGTGTGCGTCAACAATATGAAAATAAGAGTAAGAAGTACAAAAGAAGAATTATATCAGTTCTTTATACTTGTAGTAAGGAAGGGTACAAAAAAATGATAATGTATTTGTGAAAAATGTTTGTACAGAGACAAGGAAAATTTATCATGACCGTATGTCTATTAGTATGTTGTTCTCTGGGGAATATTCATGTAATTTATTTGTAGATTCTCATAATAATCCATTTCATTTTTCTGACTCTTTTCACTTTATGAGATCCCAAATAAAGGTAAACGAAGTTCAGGCTGTGGAGTTATAAGTTAATTCTTTAGTAGGAATTAGGTTGGTTGATTCCTTCTCTTTAACAATGATTGTTGCCGATGGTCAAGATGTTTTAGGTTATACCTAAGTTGAACAAATGAATTTTCTTCAATCAAAATGTCAAAGGGATTTAATCATGGGGGATGGTGTAGTCATGTTGGAGTATTTGGAATGATAATTTCAAGACAATCTTTCATTTGTCTGTGTCATTCAATTTGACATGAATGAAAAAATTACAAATTGTTTTTGGGATGACCCAAAAATAAGGCTTGATTTTGAACAATTTAGAGATGTATTTTTGTTAGATATAACATTTAGTACAAATAGGGTATTCAGACCTCTAGCTATTTTTTTTAGATTTAATCATTTTAGGGAAAATATATTTTTTGGTGAGACATTTTTGTACAATGAAACCACTAGTTCTTTTTCATAATTATTTTATAAATTTGTTAAGGTGCACAATATGAAGAGATTGTTGAATCTATTTACTAATCAAGATGCAACTATTGCAAAAGCAATATCTGAGGTACTTCCCAATACTCATCATGGATTATTTACATGGCATCTAATACAAAATTGCATAAAACACCTCAGTATCTTGATAAAACATGGTTAAAGTTTCCTTCATTCTTTAAGGAAATGCATATTTGAGTACCATAATGAGGTTGATTTTGAGGCAGAATGGGTGACTCTTAAAATTAAATTTGGTGAAGGTAAATCGTCTTGGTTGGATGATGTGTATACTTTGAGGAAAAAATGGTCTCATTGCTTTATAAAGAAAACATTAACATTGGGGATATGTAGCACGTAGTTAAGTGAAAGTTTTAACGGTGTCCTAAAAGATTTTGTTCATTGTAGATTGAGTGTTGGTGATTTTTTCAAGCACTTTGAGAAAGTTGTTGCAAAATATAGATATTTATAAATAAACTATAACTTCCAAATTATGGAAAAACTTCCACAAATTGCATTATCTTTCCATCCATTGGTTAGACAAGATACAGATACATACACTCCAATTTTTTTAGCTATTTCAGAATGAATATCAACTAGTTGGGGGAATTTTTCTTAAATCTTCTCATGAAATTGAATTCCCATACTCATATGTTTTTGGAATGTTGGGGTATGCAAGATAGTTTTAGATTTTATATGATTAGTGTAATGGAATGGTGAAGTGTTTTTGTACCAAACTTTAATCGGTCGGAATATTGTGTTTCTATATTTAATTTTTTTTGAGAATTTTGACGTGAGATATATTCCAAAACATTAAATTTTGAAGAGGTAGACAAAAAATGCACGAAAATTTGACATTGGTGAAGGCTATCCTATTGATAAAGAGGTCGATAAGGATTTACTTATACCAAAACTTTATAAATAACTAGATTGAATAGAAATGAAACTGGTAATAGTGTCATGTGAAATAGATAGTGGCTATTAAGTTTGTCTTCATTATGGTATAAGAAATTAAGAACACTTCACTGAAGTCAAAGATCCTGAAATTTACTTCTTTCATTAATAAGTTTCTTGTGAAATGTATGGAACTCTTCATGGTCGAGAATAAAACTTATCTGATGAGAAAAAATATTTCATTGATTAGAGAAGAAACAATGTCAAGAATGGAGTTTGTATTTGATTCAAAGTCAAATAGGTTTGTTGGTAAGGTTGAAATAACCATGTTTGATGTTAGACCACCTAAGAAGGTAGAAGTTTTTAAGTATAAAATAAAGGTTTAATCTTCTTTACTGATAAAAATAAATAAAAGACAATGAATGATAAAGAATTCAAATAATTCATGGATCAGAAGGAAAAGAAGAAACATGAGGATCTAGAATTTGGTCTTGATAAGGCTAAGTATAAGGATTTAAAAATAAAAACATCCAATTAGTTAAAGGAAGATGAGAAAATAAAGAAACATAAAAATAGATTGTCAAAATCACAAGTTACAGAAAGATTGTTGAAGGATGTAGAAAAGGCATCTAAAAATACAGTGTTATCAGTTTCCACATTATCAGCAGTGCAGTTACCTATTCAGACTGAAATTGTTACTCATATCCATCAGATCATTCTAGATGCTGGACTTGAGTTTTTTGAAACTTATATTATACCTACAATGGTTTCTTTAGTGGCCGATAAGGGTAAAGGGAAATAATTTGTTCAACAAGTAACAAAATCAGGTCATATAATGGTTGGAAAAGGTGTAATCAGAACTATTAGACATCTAGAAAAATAACTCAAGGATGAAGTAGATAAATAACAACAACAAGAATAATAATAATAAAAAGAAAAATAATAATAAGAAAAATAAGAATAGGAGGAATAAGAAGAATATTTTGATGAAGAACAAACTAGGATAGATGAATAGACAAAATAAAATAAAACTTCTGAATCACCATCATCATCATCATCACCTCCTTTACCATCTCAGTTAGATAAGGATTCTAACTTATAAGGGTCACAAGAAAAAAAAATCTTCAACAAAAGAGGAAGAAAAATATTCATCAAATGAAGACGAAGAATATCAACAATCACATACCAAAGTTTCTGACAAGGATGAATCAGATAAAGAAGTAGAAATTATAAAAGTTTTTGAAGATGAGAATGTTTCTAAGAAAGGAAAAGGCAAGGTTGAGGATAAAACAAAACTTAATTATAGATCCTCTAGACATAAATCTCCTAAATTTTATTCCAAATCATTAGATTTAGATGCTACATTTTCACATAAAGGTTTTTATTTTATTTTATAAACCTTGAGAATGCTAATTGACTCAATTACTTATCTTCCAGATATAGAAGTGAGATGTAAAATCATTCAGAATAGACTTAATGATAAATAAAAATCTTTGAAAGTTATTATAGAATTAGTGGTTCATATTGAGTCAAACATGAAAAGTTTCAAATAAAATAACAAGGAGTATAAGATATCCAACAATCAAATGGTTAAGTGGTCAAACCTAGTAGACAATTATCTCAGAAATCATGATGATCGGCTTATAGAAGAAAATAAACTATCTCTAAAAATGGACGATTCTTTTGAAAAACTATCAATAGATGTATCAGATCATGTGAAATTTGTGGAAGAGTTTAGGGACATGACAGATGAAAATACTGAGGAAGTGAAATCTTTTAAACAAAAAGTTCATAATTTGGAGTTAGAGAATAGTATATTCAGAACATGTGAAGACACGATTTTTCTTGTTAGGGAAGAAAATAAAAAGATCATTGAGGAAGTTGAAAGATTTAAATTAGAAGTTCAGAAGCAAGTGGTGATAGAGAACAAAATTATGAAGCTCCAATCTTCGATGGTAGAGTCTCATAAGAATCATGATGATTTCAAGAAGATGAAGGAAATTTATGAAGAAAGATTAAAAATTTTCATCGTGAACTCTTTATGTAATATTTTCAAGAATTTTTAATGGCTGTTGAAAATGAAAAAAAATTCATCCAAATAATTTGTGTTTGAATGTCTTCCAGTTATTTTTGGATGTATGGTATTTCTTTTAATTCTTGGATTAATAGTTTATTCATTTACAATTGTTTTATATGTTATTTCTTTCTAACATTTCAGCTAATATACTTTACCTATCCTTTTTCAAAGTCACAAAGGGGGAGAAGTTTTGGAGAAATTTAAATGGGGATAAATTTATGAAGGGATATTTCTCTAAGGGGAAGAATTATCTAAGGGGGAGAATTCACTAATAAAGACTTTTACTAAGGGGGATAATTCAAAGTATGAATACTTTACATCAGTTTATGAAGTTGTTATAAACTTAGGGGGAGTTGTTATATGGAGTTTATCTTCAAATTTATTAAAAGGAAAAAGGGATATAATTTTTTCAAAGTTTTTATTTTCATTTAAGAACAGTGTTTTGTGCTTCCTAAAAAGGGGGAGATTATCGAGTCAAAAGTCTTACTTTCTAATTCTCCATTCCTTTAGTTTTAGAAATCACAAACTTATTCTTTAAACTATGTTTAATAACTTTTTATATACTAAGTGTTTTAGTATGTTTTTATAGAAAACATTACTTTATACCATACATAGAAATGTTTCTGATGTATTAAGAATATAAACTTTTATTATTAAATATGATCAATCAAACATAAGGTGAATCCTATTAATCAGACTGACCTTTGTTCCAACCAGTGGTTAGACTTATGTCCTGTCTATCGGACTGAAAAAATTTAGGAACATCAGATAAACATTGGTACCAATACATCAGACTAACCCTCATTCAGTTTATCAGTTTGAAAAATAATAAGGAAATACATTGACTATCCAAAGTTTATAATCAGAATATATAGATTTATTTCTGTCATATGAAATAAAAAATAGCATTGTAATGGTGCTAAAAAATGATGTTAGACATTTAGTTAATCTAGATCACTATGAGCTATCAAGTGCAAGCTATCTGATGCCATTGCAACCAACTCTGAAATATTACCATTGGATATTTTACTATAAATAGAAGAACATTTGAAGAGTTGGAATAAGATGCACTCACAACTCAAGTCATCTAAATATTTCTTTGCATAGACACCTCATTCATAGTCTTTGTAATTATTTAGAGAGTTGAAGTTCTAAGGAATCCTTATAAGGATTGTAAATTCCTTAGAACAAATTTTATTTTGTATTCACTATTTGATCATGGTATTGATTAAGGGATTCTATGGATAAGAAGCTAGTGAATCCTATATATCAGATTGAGGGATTCTGTGACTAGGAAGACAGAGACTGATCTTTATATCTAGGGCTTCCAGGGGATTGGAAGACAAAGGTATATCAATCATCGTATCGAGGGATTTCCTAGTAAGGAAAGACAAACCTTACAATAGGTATAAAACTATGGATACTTTTATTTAGGGTTTCTGACTACATTAACTCTTATGGTTAAAGAGTAAAATATTTTATAATCTTGTAAGTAATTCTTACTAATATAAACATTTCATTTCTTATTTATGAAAGATTTAATTTTTAATGTGCATGTATTATAAAGTTAATCTTAATACTTATCTTTCTAAACAAAATATTTTATCGGTGTAACTACAATACTGATAAATGGTTCTAATATAATCAGATGATTTCTGATTCCGATTTGTTACTTTGATGATCAAATAATCTTTGTGTTCGATCTTTTTACTAAAAGTGGATTTGTGTTTAGTTTAAAGTTTTTTTAAACTACAATTCACTCCTATTGTATTCCATTTTAAACTCTTTCGATCCAACACTCATTTCTCTATTCCTCTCAAGAATGAGAAACACAAGAGAGGTCCCTTAAAGATCGAAGGATGGGTGACCAACACGAATAAAGTAAAACAATTGACTCACCGTGAGATCAAAGGAGAAAATGTGGATCATCACTATAGGTATTCTATCCTTAGATACTCATAACATAATGAAGAAAATCCAAAAGGATTTTTTATATGATTTACATCTACATTGAAGAAAAAATTCTCAGATTAGGTATTCATTTCTTATGATATTACATAAATTAATTATAAATTTGATGTGAAAGATCCTCATTCAAGGTTTTGGGTAACTCAATATTAAAATAAATTTTAATATATCACCCACCGTCGCATGATTTCACTACATCTGGAACCTTCATTTTCCCAATTTTGTTTCTAACCATAGTACACCCCCTTCATTCTTATTTGAACTCTCTCCCTTTACAATCTTGGGTCTACCTTATTCATGGCCGAAATCACATGTCATCTATCCTAATAGATCGCTAGAGGTAAGTTAAACAATCCCCTTATATCTAATATTGGTTTCTCTCACTATTTTTGTGTTCTTTTATGGTTATGCCCTAATTTAAGGGTTTTACCAAGTTTTTGTGATTTATTCCGTTTAAGGCCAAATCGTCTGACAATACTCAATGGGAAGGGACTTGATAAGATGAGGTAGGTGACCCCTAATATTTCTTGTCAGTTTATATGAGTTTTCATGATTGTTGAGATGTACACAACCTATTGGGCATGTGTGAATGCTCTGATATAAATCCAAATGAGGTTTCTTAGTATCTAATAAATTAAATGATAATAGTAAGGAATAAAAGAGGCATTTTGTGTGTTGTGTTTGATACTATGGTCACCTATGAATATATTATAAATTGAAATATTATGGAAATGGGAATCAAAGAGGGGTGTCCCTGATTATCTTATAACATAATGGACCTCAACAGGTGCCTTAAACTATCTCTTGTGTGACGCCCCAACCCTGGACCGACTTGATGGTGCTCAGGTCGAGGATACCACATGGACTAAAGTTTGTTTCCCCCATATATTAATGGTTGTAATCTAGCTACAAGGGCCTAATCCATGCAACAAGGACACCGTTCCCTTGAATCAGAGTGAACCAAACATCTGAAACACAACCAAGCATCATACACATCCATAAACATTAGACTACGCAAAATAAAAAAACACCCACTCACATATAATAACAAATGATGTTATCATACAAAACATACATTGATCATTAACTGGACTGATCTTATATACAATATAAACTGAAAAATTATACACACACATCATACTTCCATCCCCATACCTCAACACCCCCACCTCAAAAAATTTCAAGCTTCTTCACCCTGATCCACTACACATCCTATGATCTGACCATAAATGTAGAAATAAGGGCTTCACACACACCAAAGTGACCATGCAGGGTGTGAGTACAATGTACTAGACTTATAAGACCCTTACCTTTATGTTTCTTGAGGTACAATGGGATTAAGAGGGTGTTTGGAGTCTTTTCCCCTCAGTTTTCTTTCTAAGTTTGGTCATGTAGTCAGTTGTCATGGTTACTTATCTATTCATACAGTAGGGTGTTTGTTCATGCAGTTGGTTGGTGTGGTCACTTGTTTATTCATGTAGTAGGGTGGTCATTCGTGTGGTCAGTTGGCATGGTCACTTGTTTTTTCATATGGCAGGGTGGTTGGTCATGCAGTCATTGGCATAGTCACTTGTTTGATCATGAAGTAGGGGTGGTTGTTTGTGTGATCAAAAATCATGGTCACTTGTTTGATCGGACAATAGGTTGGTTGGTACGGTCAGTTCAGGACTTAGCCAAATTTATGAGATTTACCATTTTCCCAGAATGCCCCTAAAAGTTGTAAATACAATATTTTTAATGTAAATTCAGTTTTAAAGACTAAATTTATGGTATTAAAATATTGATTTGAGGTGGATAATTATATCCTTAGATTTCCTTGATGTCCAAGGAAATTAATGATTCCTCATACATGGAATTTAATAAGGTCTGCATTAATGGTCAATTAAAATCCTATCTTCGATCTAAAATCCCACTAGTTTCATATATGTTAATTCTAAAGCAAAGATCTTTACCTTTTTATTTATTTATTTTTTTTCTCTTGAGATAGGTGGTGTCTAAGCCTTTCCCTTCAAGTCGTGGAACAATTTTTCCACTATTGATTTTGGCTCAATCTCTTCCTATAGTGGTTCCCTCCTATGAACGCACCCCTTATTCTTGGTATAGTGGATCACGAGGAGCTTATTTCTTCTAGGAAGAGGATCCTTTATCTCTCTCTATGTTGTATCATATGGGAGGGGTATGATTTTTTTATCCTCAGGAAGATGGTTTTCATCTGATTTAATAAAGATAAATTAATTAGTTCAACTTTATTGAAGGGGAAAGGGAATGAAATCACATGTTTCTACAAAATCTTTGATATTTTGATATTGAGTCTATCTATGTTTATTGTACCATTTAAAATCATGGTTGTTGGGGGAATTTACTTATGCTATATTTTTGGTGTTATGGAACCTATATTTTTGGTATTATTTGATATCAACCTAATTTGAAATTGGTTAATCACTCATATTCAATCAATGAAATGGATGCCCCTAGAAAATTCTGATTGGTTGATAATACCATTAAAAGTGAAGTGGAGTTGATAAAACCCCCCTCAGTAAATCTGAAAAAAATGATATGTGGAATGATATGGAATTGTTTTGACATGTGGATGTGTAATGGGTTATGAGGTCGTATTTTAGGGAAGATGGGATGGAAATTGGTATTTGTGATGAGGAGGTGGATTTGGCCATGATGGTGGCTATGTGGGATTATTGGCATGAGGTTGATGATGGAATTATTGATGGGTTTTTGTTTTATTCTTATCGTTGTGCGATTACTTATTGTACCAGATTCCTAGAAAGTGATGGAATGAACCTTGCTAATTATGAATGAAATGGTTTAGGTTGGTTTAGATAAGATAAGAAAAAATTGAAATAGGTTGTGTGGTTTAAATGGTGGGTTTCTAAATATAAATCAATGGGATGGAAAATGTGTAACAATCTGGTAGTTTTAATTGAAATGGGTTAGTAATAGAAATATTGAGATTGAATTGGATTGTAAGAGAAGATGAAAAGTGGATTGTTCCTTGTGGCCTGTGGTGTTGTGTTGTGCATGTAGAATTGGAAGTGAAAGTGGTGATGTTGTGAGCTGATTAGTTCTTGTTATGAACCATAAGTTGGGATGGTGTGTGTGGGTGATATTATATATATACATTGTATTTCCTTGTGATTTTCTATACATTCCCCACCTATGTCGATCACCTCATTTTGACACCCATATATTTATATGGGGGTATTTTTTCCAACATCTTGATGATGATGATGGATGACTAACTACCCGCTATTCCCCGCTCCCTCTTCCAGGAGATGATGAAATGCATGTGATATGATGGCCAAAAGTCAAAAGTGCACTGTCAAGATGTGTTGTGATGTCGTGTGATGGACTGTGTGTCTTCAGACCTGATATGCTGAGATGATATGAGATGGATTATGGTGGGGGTCGTGCATGGTAGGAGGAGGACATAAGGTTGATGTCTTTTATGTTCACAATACCCTAATACCTTGGTTATATGACAACATGTGGTGTGATGGACCAGGTGTCTGTGAGAAGGGTGTGATGTGATGTGATGCTGTATGGAAGATGTGGGAGGGACATGATGTTTTTCTGGGGTGTGAGAGTGGTTAATCAGTGGGAAAGTGGTGCATGGTACCATTCATCGACATACACTACTGAAAAAACGACCTATACCCACGGTTCAAAACCATGGGTATAGCCCCCAAAACCGTGGGTATAGCCTATACCCACGGTTTTGGGAACCGTGGGCTGGAACAACATCGGTATAGGTCCCCAGCCTATACCCACGGTTTTCCAAAACCGTGGGTATAGGTGTCCTTCCACCGTGTCACCGAAACATAGCCAATTGCCACGGTGTCAATGGCTTTTACCCACGGTTTCAAAACCGTGGGTATAAGTCCTAAAATAATGCAGGCGCCGAGTTTCGATCCCGCAACCTTTACGCTGCAAACACTACATATAACCACTAAACTAACTTCACCTATATATATATATATTTAGTTAAATATAGTTATAAAAACCATGGGTATAGAGGGAAGAACCGTGGGTATAGGGTTCCCGCAAAAAAAAATTTCCTTCCCACGGAAATTTTTTTTTCCCGCGCACACAAAAGTGACCTATACCCACAGTTTTTCATAACTGTGGGTATTGGTATTTTAGCCAAGACCTATCCCCACAGTTTTGGGGAAAACCGTGGGGATAGGTACCCCTATACCCACGGTTTTGGGAAACCGTGGGTATATGTGACTTTTTAGGACCTATCCCCACGGTTTTCCAAAACCGTGGGGATAGACGCCCCTATACCCATGGTTTGCGAAAACTGTGGGTATAGGTCTTGAAAATTTCACCTATACCCACAGTTTTCCAAAACTGTGGGTATAGGGGGGGATCTATCCCCAGGGTTTTGGGGAAAACCATGGGGATAGGTCCATTTTCTAGTAGTGATACTTCATATTATGTTATTTTAGTTGGATGCATTACTTAGTGAGTGGTCTTTAGTAAGGTTGGGGTTGTCTAGATGACCTGTTTAGGTATTGTTGGTTATGTTGTTTTCTCATGGGTGAATTAGTATTATCTTTTCACATATGCATGATAGAATTTGGTTTTCCAACTGAGTATACCTATATGCTCACCCTAGGCATATACAAACCATTTTTAGGTTTATGGAAGGACTACATGGACCCTGTTGGATATTACTAGCTCTGACCCTTGGATAGTTGTTGTGTCACCACATTATCTTTTTTTGGTGCTTGTTTCTATGTATCTATTTTATTTATACATGCACTGTGGGATTATTTTGGGTTTATTTATATTATGTAATGGAGTTTCTTGAAGTTGATTCATCCTATCTCCTAATATTATTTTCTTATAGAGGGTAATGCCTCCTATATCATGTGAATTTTATACCCTCGATATTAGTCACCAACCTATGGCCTACTGAAGGTGAGACTTAGGGGTAATCATCTCTCTTTATTCATTGTCATCCCAGAAGGGGTAACTTTTGAGGGAGGGGGTCATGAAAGAGTTATATCAGTGGCTGATGGTTGAGAGATAGGATGGATTTTTGAGTTAATCACAATTAAGATAACATGGGTTGGTATGAAAAAAATTCCATTTCACCTTGGTTCATGGCATAGGATAGGAAGATTGGCTAGGACATAGGATTTTAGGGTACCTCATGATCTAGTGCAAGAACTCTAATATTATTGAATGACTAGGTGAGGTGGACTTGTTTGTAGGGTAGATACCTAGGAGTGGTACATACATCATGATGACTTGTGTTCTTGTTTTAATTGGATGATTTTGATTCTAGAAAAGTTGAAATAAGTTAAATTTAATTAAATAAATCTTAATATAATTCTATACAATCGGTATTAGGGAATATTTGTTTCCCTTTTCATCTATATCCCTTGATCCTCATCCGTGTGTAGCTCAATAAATAGAGGTTCAACAGGTTGATCTAGTTGATCACCGAAGGGTTGATTCAATTGAGGATGATGACCAGTGGTAGAGGACATTGTGTACCTTTTAGCATTAGGAATTGGGCAAGTATGAGGGTAGTATTTTTTATGTGGGGATAGAGAGATGGCTAGAGGATATGGAGATCACTTTCAGTTTGATCTAATCCCCAATAGAGTACTGGATCCCCTTGTAAGTTAGTCAAACATGGGGAGTTGTACGTCAGTGGTGGATGTTGTACCTTGGGGAGAATAAGGAGGAAAATGTTTCATGGGTTGAATTTCAGAAAGAGTTTTGGGTGTAGTTTCTTTTATTGACCATGAAGACAATAAAGAGGCAAGAGATTATCTCTATTTAGCATGGGATCATGTTAGTATAAGAGATTTGGATCAGGTTTAAGTAACTCCTACATTTTACCCAAATCTTTTTCCTAATGAGGATTCATGAGCAAGGCATCTTAAGGAGGAATTTTATCCTTCTATCCAATATGTAGTTACTCCCTTTTACATTGTCGACATATCTGGAGGTTCAAAAAAAGGAGTAGGTGATTGAGTGAATGCACTCGTGAGGAGGTTTACTGTGATAGGGGAACCAACAGGGTTCCTTGAGGAGCAGGGTTTTCAGTAGTATGTTCCAAGTTCCAGGTCCTTCAAGGTTTTTTCCATAAGAGAGTCAACCTTAGTATCTCCCCTTTCGACCTTCTGGGGCCAGTGGTTTCTATTATTTTACTGTAGTATTGGGTCCAATGCGTTTTTTCTATGGGGTTTATGGACATCATCAAGATCAATTCCCAATGGATTATTAAGCTCAGTTTAATAGGGGTGGGAAGGTTCAACATCATCCTTAGTATCAGTTACTAGTGAGACCATTCCAACAACAAGGGCAGTAGGCTTATGCTCCATCCAAAGTGGATAGGGGAAAGTAGAGGTTAGCCTCAGGATGTTCTTTTTATTCAGGGTACTTGACTTGAGTGTGGCTATGGAGGTGGTCATAAATAGAGAGGTTGAAGAGTTGGGTGTGGTAATTTGCATGCAGTGGATACAACAACACCAGAGGGGAAAAATATTTTTAGAGGTATGATCAGCTTATAATCTACCCTTATTGGCACTTTATTTGATTCAATAACATTACACTCCTTTGTTTCACTTGCTCCGGACTATACTCTAGGACTAGACATAGAGAGGATTATTATGCCCCTAATGTTAAATATGCTAGTTAGATGCTAGACCGACTTTTTTAATGTGTGTTGGGGGTGTAGACTGATGATGGGGCCACATCAGTCCCTTAGTGACATGTTATTACTTTAAATGAAGTCATATAATTTCATCCACATAATTGACTAGCTGTGTTATGTGTGTGCTGTTATTGAATATTTTAAAAGGAGAGTCATGTTCTCAGATGTGGATGGTCAACTTGTGGTTTTTGTTGGTGAGCGGAGTTTTCAAGTGGGAAGAAAATGTGTGAATACCCTTATTTCTTTTATGGTTGAGTTGTCTGTGGAATTAGTGATCACTAGGATAGAGGAGGCTCCTAAGTTTTTAGGGAGTTTCTGGATTTTTTTCCCAAAGAGGTTGTGACATTACCCCCTCAACATGATATCAAGTTTGGGATATACTTATAGCCCAATGATTATCCGATTTCGATGGATCCTTATTGAATGAAACCCTCTGAGTTTTGGGAGTTGAGAATTTAGATAAATAATCTAATGTACAAGGGTTTCATCTAACCCAATGTATCATTGTAGGGTGCTCCAGTGTTATTCACAAAGAATATAAATGGTAGTTTGAGGTTTTTCATAGACTACCAGAGGTTGAACTAGGTGACTATAAAGAATCTTTTTCCTCTTATGAGATTGATGATATTTTTGACTAGTTTATGGGAGTTATTTGGTTCTATAAAATTTATTTGGATCCTGGATATCACTAGATAATGGTGAAGGATGAGGAAGTCCTGAAGATTTTCTTTAGATGTAGGTATGGGCACTTTGAGTTTTTGTTCATGTCATTCAGTGTCATGAACGCGCCCATTGTGTTCATGGGGATCATGAACTCTATGTTCCATGAATACCTGGACCAATTTATTGTCATGTTCATAAACTATATATTGATATACTTAAAGATAAATAAGGAGCATGCTGATCATCTTAGATACATCTTACAGGTTCTCCAATTCCACTAGATCTATGTAAAGTTGTCTAAGTGTAAGGTTTAGACACAAGAGGTGAATTTCCTTGAGAATGTGGTGTCTCAACAGGGTGTGGTTGTGGATCTGTCGAAGGATGAGGTAGTTTTTTCTTGGGTATCACCCAAGAATATGGTAGAGTTCCACAACTTCTTAGGTCTTTCAGGCTATTATTAGATTTTCATGTATGATTTCTCATGGATTTAAACCCCATTGACAACTTTGACCAGGAAGGACCATGATTTTATCTAGACTGATCAGTGTTAGGAAGTTTTTGACTACCTAAAGAGAAATTTGGTCGGTTCTCTATGCTCTAGTTTCCAGCAGAGGGTGTAATGCTTGAGGTGTTTTGTGATGCTCCCCATATGGTATTTGGATGTATTTTGATGCAGTAAAAAGAAGTGATATCATATGATTCTAGGAAGTTACATCCTCACGAGTATAACTATTCTGTCCATGATCTAGATCTAGAAGAAATTGTATTTTCATTGAAGTTTTGGTGACACTACCTCATTGGAGAGTGCTTTGCAGTCTTCACGAATCACAAGAGTTTGAGGTGCGCCTTTTCTCAGCATGATATTAATCTGCGATAATGGAGGTGGATGAAGTTTCTTTAGGAGTATGATTTAGAGATATCCTATATCTCAGGAAAGGGGATTTTCATGGCTAATGCTTTGAGTAGTAAGTTGTGAAAGGACATTGTTCAAGAGTTTAAGGATTCTTAGAAAGCAATAGAGGAGTTAGAAACCTTACACTTGGATTCAAGGGTAGTTTATAGTAGCGGTTTCTTGTTTCAGATGATCGTTCATTATTCTCTTATGTATTAATTGTTGGAGTCTCAGTGTGGAGTCTTGAAGTCAGAATTGATGCACGATTGTGTTGGATATAGTGATTCTCTAGAGGGATGTTTAGAAGATGGTTAGAACTAGATGTTGTTTCAGGGGAGGATAATTATTATGATAGTTATGTGTGAGGGATTCTTGCATGAGTTTCATATCTCACCTTTTTCGGTACACCTGAGAGTTTACAAGATATACCATAGATCTAGGATATATTTTTGGTGGCCCAAGATAAAATAGGCGGTGGTAGAGTTTGTGGCTTGATGTTTATTTTTCCAGCAGGTAAAGGATAAGCATCATATTCCCAATGGTTTGTTGTAGCATTTGGATTTTATTGAGTGTAAATTTGAGGACATATTTATGGATTTCATCATAGGGTTACCCCGATCTCATGGAGGTTGTGATTCTATCAAGGTAATCATTGATCAGTTGATGAAATTTTACCACTTACTAACAATAAAGGAGTTGGGTGTAGTGGATGTTTTATCTAAGATATATATGGATGAGTAGGTGTGGCTACATAGAGTCCTAAGTTCCATTTTTTGAGATCAATATACTCATTTCACTTCATGGGTCTAGAGGGGATTGTAACATGCTTTTGGCACTCAGTTATGCCTTAACATTGCTTTCCACCCTTAGATAGATGGATAAAAGGATAGGACTATCCAGACATTGGAGGAAATGTTTTGGGATTTCATCTTAGACTTTGTTGGATTGTGGTAATGACACTTTCCCTTGGTTGAGTTTTCTTACAATAATAGATATCACTCATCTATTTACATGTATATGTTAGAGTATTTGTATATAGTGTCATTCTGTTCTTTGTTGTGTTGGGCTAAGGTTGGGGATTCATCAGTTCTCAATCCTAATGTGGTGAAGAGCATGACAAATAAGGTTTATATCATTCGTGAGAGGATGAAAATAGAAAAGGACCGACATAAGTTGTATTTTTATCACAGGAGGAGGCCCTTGGAGTTTGATCTTAGAGACCACATGTTCCTGAATGTCTCCCCTCTATGTAGGGAGCATAGGTTTTCTATAGGGAGTAAGATATCACCCTAGTTTATTGGGACTATTGAGGTGTTGAGGCGTGTTGGCAAGGTGGATTATCAATTAGAACTTCCTCTATGACCGGAATAGATTTATAATGTCTTCCACATCGCTTAGCTTCATTAGTATCTTTACGATGACTTCCATGTCATTGACTAGGGAGATTTGGATATCGAGGATGACGTGACATTCATAGAGTGACAAGTGGAGATTCAGGATCATCAAGATATGGTGTCGTGAGGATGAACCATTCCTTTGTTCTGTGCACTATGAAGGTATGGTGATCTAGAGGAGAGTACTTGAGAGCATGAGACATAGATGCATCCCCAATACCCAGAGTTGTTTTGAGTTTTGTCTTACTATGTTTTTATTTCATGATGTGATGTTTAAAACTTACTGTTTTATATGAGATGTGATTATTTATTAATGTATGATGTGTGATTAAATCTTTAATGCATACAAAGAAGGGAAAATCGGATTCCTAATTGAGATGCATTATACCATGACATGATTAAAACCATATAGGCAAGTCAGTGCTACCTAGAATGGATAGTATTTTGACATGGAGGATATAATTCCTTGATTTTTATATTTAGGTAAGTATGGTTTTTTGGGCTGTTTGTGGGCACTTTGGTTGTCAAGTTTGGATGGTGGTAGCATTTGTAGTATGACGATATCCTTAGGAGGTATCTCGTGGGGTGGTTGTTTGAACCCCTTGTTTTTTTCCTTGGGTTTGGTTTTTATTCTCAAGGAATAGAATAATTTTATAGGTATTTTATGTAATGTAATGAACTTATAAGACCCTTAATTTTTTGTTTCTTGAGGTCTGATGGGATTAAGAGGGTGTTTGAAGTCTTTTCCCCTTAAATTTTTTCTATGTTTGGTCGTGCAATCGGTCGGTACAATCACTTATCTTTTCACATGATAGGATGGTTGGTCACATAGTCAGTTTACATGGTCAATTTACTATTTATATATTAGGGTGGTTAGTCATGGGGTCAGTTGACACAATCAATTTTCTATTCATGCGGTAGGGTGGTTAGACATGTTGTCAATTGGTATGGTCATTTGTCTATTCACGTGGTAGGGTGGTTGGTCATGTAGTCAGTTGGCATAGTCACTTGTCTCTTCATGTGATAGGTTGGTTGGTCATGCGGTTAGTTGGCACAATCACTTGTTTGATCACATGGTATATTGGTTAGTACAGTTAGTTCAAGACTTAGCTAAATTTATGAGATTTACCATTTTCCCCAGAATTCCCCTCAAAGTTATAAATTCAATTTTTTAATGTAAATTCACATTTAAAGAATAAATTTATGATATTTAAAGGTCTATTCAAGGAGGATAATTATATCCTTATATTTTCTTGATGACCGAGGCCATTAATGAGTCATTTCACATGAAATTTAATGAGGTTCGCATTTATGGTTTATTAAAATCCTATCCATGATCTAAAATTTCACTAGTTTCTGATCTGTTAATTCTAAAGTTAATATATTTCCTTTTTTCTTTCCTACTTTCTTTCTCTAGAGATTAGTGGTGTAGAAGCCTTTCCCTTGGAGGCATGGAAACATGTTTCCACTGTTGATTTTGGTTAAAGCTCTTCGTGTAGTGGTTCCCTCCTGTGCACGCACCCCTTGTTCTTAGAAAAGTGTATCGTGATGTGGTTATTTCTTCTAGGCAGGGGATCCTTCATCTCTCTTTATGTTGTATCATTCAGGAGGGGTATGTTTTTTTATCCTTGGGAATATGGTTTTCATTTGTCTTAACAAATATAAATTAATCGGTTTAATTGAATTGAAGGGGAAGTGGAATGAGATCACATGTTTTTACAGCTTCTTTGATATTGTAATATTGTGTTTATCTATACTTATTTTACCATTGAAAATCATGGTCTTTGGGGGTATTTTCTTGCATTATATTTGTGGTATTATGAAACACTTATTTTTCTGATTGTTTGATGTCACTCTAAATGGAAATTGGATAATCACTTATATTTGGTTAATGAAATGGTTTCCCCTAGAAAATTCTACTTGGATGAGAATACCATTAAAAGTGAAGTAGAATTGATAAAAATTCCCTTGATAAATCTAAAAAAATGATATGTGACATGTTTTGTAATTTTTGTGACATGTGGATGTGTGATGGGTTGTGAGGTCATGTTGTGGGGCAGTTGGGATGGAAAGTTGTGGTGATGTGGTGGTTGCGACGAGGATGTGGGTGTGGCTACGATGGTTGTTGTGTGGGAATATTTACATGAGGTTAATGATAGCATTGTTGATGGGATATTGTGTTATTATTTTCATTGTGCGATTAGTTCTTATGCTAGATTCCTAGGTAGTGATGGAATAAACCTTGCTAATAATGAATGAAATGGTTTAGGTTGGCTTGGCTAATGGAAGAATGAATTGAAATGGGTTTTATAGTTTAAATGGTGGGATAATGAATATAAATTAATGGTATAGAAAATGTGTAATAATCTGAATATTTTAATTAAAATGGGTTGGTAATAGAAATTTGGAAATTGGATTGGCTTGTAATGAGAAGATGACAAGTATCTTGTGCCTTGGATTGTAGTGTTGTGTTGTGCATATAGAATTGGTGGCGAAAGTGGTGATGTGGTGAGCTAGTTAATGATTTTTGTGAACCCATAAGTTAGGATGGCGTGTGTGGCTAGTATTATATATATAAATCATATTTCCTTATGATTTTATATACACGACCCACCCATGTTGATCACCTTGTACTGACACCCATATATTTATATGAGGGTGTTTTTCCCAACATCCTAGTGATGAGGATAGATGGTTGGCCACCCGCTCTTCACCTCTCCCTCTTCTAGGAAATAATGACATGCATAGGCTGTGATGGCCAAAAGTCAAAAGTGCACTGTTGAGATGTGTTATGATGTCGTGTGATGGACCAAGTGTCTTCAAACAGGATATAGTGAGATGTGATAAGATGGATTATGGTGGGGGTCATGTATAGTATGAGGAGGGAAGAAGGTTGATGTCCTTCATGTTCACAATACCCTACTACCCTAGTTATACGATGAGATGTGGTGTAATGGACAAGGTGTCTATGAGTAAGATAGGATGTGATGTGATGTTATACAAAAGAGGTGGGAGCACCAGAATGTTTTCCATTGGGATGTGAGAGTGACTAATTAGTGGGAAAGTGGTTCAGGGTACCTTTCATCAATATGCTTCATATTATGTTATTATCCTTTGATGCGTTACTTGGTGAGAGAGCCTTGGTAGGGTTTTTTTGGCTAGATAACTTGTTTATGTAATTCTATTTCTACTATTTTCTCATGGGTTCATTAGTATGATCTTTTCACATGTGCACGTTAGAATTTGGTTTTCCTTCTGAGTATACCTATATACTCACCCCACATATATAAAAAATATTTTCAAATTTATAGGAGGACTATTTAGACCACATTGGAGATTACTAGATCATACCATTAGACAATTTCTACACCATCGCATAAGTTTTTTTGGGTACTTGTTTTAGAGCCTTTAATATGTATCTGTTTTATTTACACATGCATCGTGGGATGATTTTGGGTCTATTTATATTATGTCATGGAGTTTATTACAACTAATTAATCCTGTCTCCTAATCTTGTTTTCTTATAAAGGGTAATGACTCCCATATCATGAGATTTTTATACCTTCAGTGCTAGTATCTAACTCTGGGCCTACTGGAGTCGGGACCTGGGGATCATCATATCCCTTTCTTCTTTGCTAGCCTAGGAGGGTTACCTTTGGAGGGAGGGGATTGTGATTGCGAGTATATAACCCAGTAAGGTCTCACTAATCATCCTTAATATACCCATTATAAGAATGTGTATTCACGAGGAGAATAAATACATAAATAGTCATGATTATAGGGTCATTGTGCACTAACCAAGCTACCACAACACTCAATGAGAAACACATGTTTTTCAGGACACTACATGTTAACCAGGACAACATAGTGCTTGGATATTCCTACTTCAAACCCATGCCATAATCCACCTGTTTCTATTCCTCATATTTATTTCTTGCTCTTACCTAAATAATTAGGGTAGGGTGGTGTCCAAACCTTGACCTAGTGCCCAAAGATATTGGGCATGGTCACACATCCATATCTCAACTCACTGCCTTATCACTCAAGGCAGGGTCAATTGGCCATGCCTCACATCGCATCATGACCCAGTCCTCTCACAGTTGGTCCTCAACCCAAGAATACTCAAGGAAAGGTCCAATTCATGCACACAATCTAGCCCTCTCACAAGTAGTCCTTGACCTAAGACAACTAAGGCAAGGTCCACCTAGCACACGACCCATCCCCCCAGACAGTCCTTGACCCAAGAATTCTTAAGGAAAGGTCCATAAAATGAATTCCAAATCAAACCACAACCCTACCCTCTCACAGGAGGTCCTCAACCTAATCCTACTAATAAAAGGTCCACCCAACACACAACCTAAGCCTTAGAAGGAAAAGTATAAAAAGTGCATGTAATCAGTAGCACATAGGGCCACAATGTATCACAAAACTCACTGGTTGATCCAAGGGATCTATTCACTCAAGACCTATCCACTCATAACAACACATTTCATCTCACTCTCTAGGGAACCCACTGGGTCCTCCAGACCCATCACAGTTATTTCTCATTGATACCACAACAAATTCATCACCCAGTGATGACAACACAACCCATAGGCCCTCCTAAACCAGACCAGAATGTTCAATCTAACCTCACCAGTGTCCCTCGACAATCCTAGTCACTCTATCCCAGGATCACCCCAATCCATATTGTTCTAATCAACCCTAGCCTTAATAGGTGGGGTCCAACTCCTGACTAAAAATCCCTTGGAAACTCAATTACAAGTCTCGAATGATTCCCATAACCCTCATCTGGGTCTCATCCCACATATCTTAAGAGAGATCTGTCATTCTATAACCTAGAGAAAACCCCTCTCCATCACACATGTTAAGTCAAAGAGGACTCGTCCCACTCTCTATGTGAGTCAGAACTCTCCTCCAACCTCAAGAGGGAGTTTCTAGTTTCTCATGATATGTATATCCGTCTTAATTATCGTTACTCAACCCAAAGCCTCTCATGACTATTTACTAGCCATAAGAACCCAACCTAGTCTATCCTACATCTCATCTCACATCCTAAGACATCTTAAAGGTCTCTCATCACCTCAAAAAAATCCCTATACCCTTAAAGAAATAGTTGTAAGGAGATACCAACACACTAAAGTGCTAAAGAGCACTTAATACAAGAATAAGAGAACTAGTTCCATCCAATCTCATCTACCCAGGGCACTCTCAGTTCATAAAACCCACACCTTAACCCCATATAGTATGCAAGAACGCATGCTCGTGCATAAAAAAACATATTTTTTTTATTAAAGGGTCCACCTACCTTAATATTAGAGTTAACCCCTCACTAAGATCCATTGAGCCTTGTCCAAGACCATTAAGCCTCATCCATTCTCTCAGGCACCTGCCTCACATAAAACATCACACATAATTAATTATTTAATTTAATTTTAATAGGCATAAATCCGTGAAAACTAATCGGGCATCACCCATCACCGAAACCTCAAGCAACAGGGTGTAGTCTACTCCTGACACACACCTGGACCCGAGCCACACAAAAGCCCCAAACATTACCCCCAATTAAATGACCAATTCTATCCAATTTTGGTAAAATACCTATAAAAACCCATACAGAGACATACCGTCATCGAAATGGAATGTAGTGGTGTGAAAACATCATCTCGAGTCCTCCTCTAAACAAGCTGATAAAAATTATCATAACCCTTAATCAATTCCACCATGATCCAGTGGAATCAACATCAAAACCATAACCTAAAATCATCATAAATAAGAGGGATACAAGTTAAAGGAAGAATTAAGATTAAAACTAATTAACATACCTAAAATCACCACCAGAAAACACCAAGAACTCATCCCTTAAAAGGGTCCCAAATGAGAGGAAGAGAGGGGGAGGTTCCAGACAGATGGCCCTCCCCAAGTACCCCTTCCCTTTGAAACTGAAGGGTGCACAACCTAGGAATAGATAGGTTTACCCCTAAACAAAAAAAATACCCTAGACACCTAGGGGACCTACCTCTTCCCCTAATACTTTCATGACATTACTACTATGTCATGTTGTGAATGGGCTTCTGCTACTGATTTTTAGTAGCTTGACCTCTCATCCCTTCTTCAATGCTCTCCCAAACACCCAAGACACTACCCTGGTCCTAAACCCCATCCAAAACCAATTTTTAAAGATATATAAACACTTAGACTCCCAAACAGAGTATCAATTCTCAAGGAAGACCCCTAATTAGATAAAAATTCAAACTTTCTCAAAAAAAAACAATCCAAAAATCCGTGGGGTGTTACAAAGTCCCCATCATATTGCTTCTCATCCCTAAGAATCCATAGTAATCCTTGAAACACATCTCCCAACCTATACCACTCATTAATTCACTTCTAAAACACCACATTCCACCTCCAAAAGCTCAACCTACTTCTTCTACACAAATCCAACAACCAAGCTTGGTTGCATCAACTTTTCTCTAAAACTCCCAGTCCAATCCTCATACCACATCAACTATATCTTACATGACACTCTCAACACGGTTCCAATTTCATAGTGTCTAATTTTTTACAAAATCACTATTTGGACCCCATTTGGCTAAATTCTCCAGAAAACAATTGGTTTCACTAGACAATTCATCCTCACATCACCCTAGTCAATATGCCTTAACTCTTAGTGGAATCCCATGATCATCCAATGACCACATTGATGTTCGACCCCAAATATCAGTGTAATTTACATAGTTTGAACACTAAACATTACACCAACCATCATGATCTCACCTCGAGCATCGGTAATCCACTGATCCAACCTAGTCTCAGACCACACCAACACTGCCCTGAGCCCGATGCCAACACACCGAATCTGATTAACACTACTTCTAAATATCAAATATGATATTACCTAAGGAAATAAAAATCAATAGATCTACCTTGCACAAATAACCTGGTGCCACCATGACCATCCACCAACCGGTATCATCACATGAAAAACTCTTTTTTGCATGAATGTTATTAACCTATGAATGATATGGTACTACCCACCATAAAAGTAACATTACTATTTCCCTTTCAAACTAAACACCTGAACTCCATGACCCATGCTTCATCCATTACCAAATGTAATGACTAAATGTAGTCATCTCACTCACACTTGAGCACTAACACAAACATCCACCATCACCCACCCTAGGATCATCATAGAGTCATCCTCACCATATGTATTACCTCACACCACTCCTCTAGCTCCAACCTCAACAGTTCCACCATTACACGCATGTCACTCTTCCCAAGCCACACCCCCATCACATCAACCCTAGAACTCCTATCAAGGTTTAACCTGAATTGATAATTCCACCATACTCAATCCAACATTGATGTCTCCTTCCATCATAAGGACATTGATTATCACTATAAACATGACTATGGGCCTCCATTCTCATTATAGCCTTACCAAACACAATGGGAACCTCACCTGAGAGTGTCCTTGAACTGAAACCACCCCAACTCTATCTCCCCTACATTGCTCAGGTTCCTCTAAAACCCCGATCATTCTCATGGCCCTCATACAACCCATTAATTGATCTACAAACCAAATAGGCACCACACATAACCATCATGCACATATCCACAAACACTAATAAATTTCCCAAAAATACACAACAATGCTCAACCTCCTCTATCCAAGGCAAAGTGATACATTGAGAACCCTCTCACAGGTTCTCGCCTATGATCCTACTCAATCTCACATGAACATGATGACATATTCTCCTGTGCACCTAGTCACATAACCAGAATCATGCTCCCATGAGTCATGTCTCGTTTAACCTAGGATCAGGCACCTAACCGACTGACTATGCCCCGAACACATTCCAGTCACATCCCATAACCCAAGGCATCTCCCACGCCATGACTAACCACACGACCACCCACCACATGAGAATCCTTCCAAAACCATGAGCCTCTAACCATGCTTTCACCTTACTATATGAAAACACATCCTGAACAAAAAATTCTTGACATACAACCAATCTAGACCTTAAAAACTAGTATCAATACCACACATAATACATTTCCCATGCCTTTTCTCAGTTTTATGGTTCAGATATGTAGAATTCCACCAAGAATATATATGGGAATACACTATATAGGTTGTTTTTGACACTTTAAATAAGCAAAACAACATCTCAACAACCCACAAGGGTCCATCCTTCTTAGAGTAACCCATACCCATCCTCAGATCTCCTCTTAGTCATACCATGTGCTCATCGATCCATCACCAGGGAATTAATGCCTACTCTAACCCACAATGGGTCACTATATATCCCTTGAAAAATGGACTATATTATCATCACTGGATAATGTCCCACCATAAGATCCACATAACCTACATCAAAATGAAATAAATCGTGGTCCAGTTGAGTAGAACACCACCAACAAGTTATATAGGAAAACATCACATAAGTTGTGTTTGAAACATTAAACAACTAGACCTCTCTTGAGATTACAACCATAGGAAAGCACACATATGCCATGTATACAATCATATTTCCAATGCTCCAAGAGCCAAAACCATGATAAATCATAACCCTAAAAAATTCAAGTATGCCATCCAAGGTGAAATCATACAACTATAACATCAAAAACCAATAACAACAATCCCATACCCCCAGTAACCTAGATTTCCTATTGAAAAATGTGTTCTTGATGTACTAGTCTGATATCTATCACAATATTAGACATATTCCTAGACCAACTATCTACTATATCCCCAAATAAAAAAAAAATAAAAAAAGACGCAATACTAATTTTTGATGCTTTGGCCCTATCCCCACTCAATGGCACTTGACCCGAGGAAACCATATTGCCTCAAGCATGCCTCCCTATACACCAAAGGCTACCGAATAGTGTTAAGGTCCTAATAAATACAATGAGGAGACCATGCCCTAAAATTAGAATGCAATGAAAAATGAAAAAATAACTAAGAATCATACACATACATAAACATTAGAGTACATAGAATAAATTAATACCCACTAAAATATAATAAAAAATGATGTTTTCATACAAAACATAAATTGATCACTCACTGAGTCGATCCCATATACAATATAAACCAAAAAAACACATGCACTTTCCCTACTAGCATCTTAAGTCCTCAACACACCCCGCCTTCAAAACTTTCAAACTACTATGGCTCTGTCAACAACACATCCTGTGTTCTGTCCAAAAATATAGATATAAGGGTTACACGTTCACTAGAGTACCCATGCATGGTGTGAGCATATAACACACTAGGCTCTCACAAATCACCCCTAATATACATCGTCATGTGTGTTTGTATACATGAGGAAAATAAATATATAAATAGAAATGATCAATGAGTCATCATTCACTAATGAGGCCACCATGACACTTAATGAGATACACACACCCATCAGGATAATATGTGCTAACTAGGAAACGAGGATGCCTGATCATACCTTCTTCAACACCATGATGAATTCTACTTATTTCCATGCCTCATACTGATGTCCATACCATACCCATAGAATCAGGGTAGGGTAGTTCCCAAACCTCACCCAAATAACTGAAGAGACTATATACGTCCATACATCCATATCTTGACCCACTGTTTTATCACTCAAGGTAGGGTCCATCATGTCTCATGTCACAACATTACCCATCTCTCTTTTAGGTGGTCCTCAACCCAAGCCTACTCAAGGTAATGTCCAATTCATGCACACAACCCAAAACTCTCATGGGTTGTCCTGGACCTAAGACTACTAAGGCAAGGTCCACCTAGCACATGAACCAACCCTCTCACAGGTAGTCCTTGACCCAAGCCTAATAAGGAATGAACCACTTAGCAAATGACCCAACCACCACCCCCAGGCAATCCTCAACCCAAGACTCCTCAAGGAAAGGTCCATCAACTATGTCCTAAATCAATCCATGACCCGACCCTCTCATGGGTGGTCCTCGAACCAAGCCTACTAAGGTAAGTTCTACCTAGAACATGAACCAAACCTTGGAAGGTTAGGTCCAACAAGAACATGTAAGTAGCAATACATAGGGTCACAACCGATCACACAACTCGCCATCTGATCCCAGGGTGTTAATCACTCGAGACACATACCCTCATTAAAATGTGTATCATCTCACCTATCAAGGCACCCAATGGTCCCTTCAGACCCATCATAGTCTCTGATCATCGATACCACTTCAATCATGTCACCTGGTAGTGACACCATAACTCATAGGCTCCACCATCCCAAACCCCAAAGTCTAGTCTAACCTTTCCAAAGCCCCTTAACACTCCTGGTCCTACTATCTAAGGACCATACTAATCCATCTCATTCTACTTGATGTTTACTTTAATAGGTGGGGTCCAAACCTGACCAAAACCCCCATTAGTTAGAGTGAGTAACTTAAGAGGGGGTGAATTGGGTTACTCAATAATTTTTTTTATTAAAATAAGTTTAAATAAAATCCCCCATTTAAAAAAAATTCCCAGTTAATGAAAAGAGTAGTTTAATATAATTGTGATATTTTAAAAGATTCATCAAAGATTGATTAGTGCTCAATTAAAACAATATGAAAATTTGTTTAACTTTTAAAATCAATTTAATCAATTAAATACTTGTATAAACACTAGTTAATATTAACCATCAAAGTATAGGTTTTGTTTATAGTTTAAATCAAATGCAGTTTAAATCTTTTAAATTAAGAAAAAAATCACACAAAAAAATAAAACAAGGGGTTTAGTCTCAAGCAGAGATCTAATCCCCTCCACTTAGCAATAACCTACTACAAAGAAGATTATATAACTATAATCTGATCTATAACCTAGATCGGGTATACAAATAATAAATTACAATCTATATAAGCTCAAAGGCCTCTTCTACAGTTATATATGGGAAGAAAAAAACTCAGTCCACACAAGAACCTCTTCCATAAATAATTTGGGTAAATATATGAAAATAAATAGGTGAGAGTATCTTGTATTCTCTGGTTTTATTTTAGGAAATAGTGTGTTGATAAACAGAACAAACAACACATTGCTAGAAATTAAAAGAAACAAACAGAAAGAGAAATCAATAAGATATAGAAAAGATAGCGATGCTTGGTCTAAACTGATATAGATGCATGAGTCTCTTATAATGTGTCTTGGTGATTATCTTGAGATGTTTCTATAAAATTAGAAGTAAAACAGAGCATCATAAAGTTTTTTTTGTAGGAAATCATGTTGATCTTCAGTGAGTTTCACTCTTTCATAGATGAAATTCTGTAATATTGCATTGTGTAAGATATTGAGTGATGATCCTTATAGTATTCAATAAGTACACTTATTTATCACACATCATCTAAGATATATAGTCCTTTGAAAATATATATAACTGAAGGAATGAACAACTGTTGAAGGATAATCATGAAGATTTTACGAAACCTCATAATGGGCTCTAACTTTGTCTTCAATGTATCCATGGAATACTTAAAAAAAAATAATTAAATAATCCATCACATTAATTCCAATAATATATCCCTTGGGAGAATTTAATTAAAATTCCTCATAATAGTGATGGTGGCACATGTTGACGGTGACTCATGTCTGGTGGTGAGTTAGGCTGGTGGTAGGTCATCTAGTGGTAGATCATCTAGCGGTCAATCATATTCAGTGGTGAATCATTTTATGGTAGTTCATCTATCAACGAATCAATTCTATAAGTGGGTTATATTTTGTGGTGAGTCAAGTTTGGTGGTGACTCATTTCTGGCAGCGAGTCAAGTCTGGTAGTGACTCATCTCTAGTGGTGAGTCAAGTCTGGAAGTGACTCATCTTTGGCAGTGACTCTTTTCTAAACTTTTCCAAATCTCTTAAAATTATGATTTAAAAAATAATATACTATTATACACCATAAAACATATTATAAACATAAGAATCATGTTTTGTGAGCATTAAAACAAGGAAGTGGCAATACTCTTCCCATAAAAGAACGAACATGCCAACAATCTCCCCCTTTTTAATAATCACAAATCATGATATTTTAGAAACCATGTATAGAATAAACTTAGGCATAAAATAAATGTATTTGAAAAATTAATGATATATGCTTCACACTTTAATAAGATAATGTGGGAGTTTGAACATAAATGTAAATTCCCATAATTATTCTCCCCATTCTCCCCATAAAATAAATTCCATAATTGTAATGTAAATTCCCATAATTATTATCCCCATTATCCATATAACATAAATTAAATAATTATTCTCCCCCTTTTTGGTATTATTAAAAAGTGAAGATAAGAATCAATAAAGTAAAATAAGAAAAAAATTAATAATAAGATAAATTTCAGTAAAGACAAAGGGGATTTCATTACACCTAGAAAGAAGGACAATAAAAATACAAGGAAATCCCTATAAATGAAAATGTCTAATATAAATCACTCCCAGTCTGGGTATGGGGAATAGTAGGTTCTTTCCCTTTGTTAGAGACATGGGGCAAAAAGGTAGAGGCTAAGGGAACTAAGGTAGAAGAGGGTAGCTCTCTGATAATCACTGGTCGGAGATGTTGTACTTCTTCCATTGGATACAAACAGAGAGGATGAATCTAATTGGGTAATCATTTGGATTCTGGAAAATAGCTGGTCTAAAATGAATACGGTTAGTGTATATAGTATATAAAATATAGGTTACTGGAATGACCTCAGGAGCTACCACTTCCATACTAAACACATGTAAAAAAGGCTTCATGATACTGATGAAATACATACTAATGTTCCCTCCATGTTCTATGACACTAAAGAAATCTTTATTTTCCTCCATAAAAAACTTAAGTAGAGGTGTCATCAATTTCAACTGATTAACCTGCTCCTTGAAATCTTGGGTAACTGGTGGCATTAGAAGGTTCTCAACTAGAAAATTGAAGTGAGAGTTCAATTCATGCTCGGTGTAAATCACAAAAAGGTAATATTTAGTTGCCTTTGTGATGGTTTCCCCATAAATTTTGGAATCATTTAAACATAAAATTACTAACTTATAAATATGTTCACCATTCTATTTGATCTGCCTCAAATCCTCTCGATGAGTACCATGAACATCTCTCATGGTTTCATGAAGTTAATCCCTAATAATAGACCATATAAACTCTATATCAAAGTAATTTGAGGGAGGTTGAGCACTAAAAGTAGAATCCATTGAGGTTAAATTCTAAAAAATCTCTAATAAAATAGAATAACTGGCTGTAAAGGACACCTTCATCTCCCCAACCATAGACTTCAAGGTTTCTATGTCACTAACTAACCATCTGTTCTCAATCTCAACCTCCTAAATGTGATGAATCATCTTTTGCTGGATGTGGAATACAACCAACTCAAAAAGGTGTCTAGCATCAGTCTCACTGAGTTATGTGACCGAAGGTGCCTGATTCCTTAGAATCCTACCAAAATAAAAAATAACCCTCTCTATGAAATACTCTAGATCATCTCTAGAGACAATATCTAAAAACATAGGATCGACAATAGTAGGAAGGGGTGAAAAATCTCTCTCAACATGAGGCATAACAGACTCTACTGGCTCAATTCTGGCAGGTACATCTTAAATAAATTTCTGAAGCTCTCATATAACATAAATTTTCTCAACCAAGGATCCCTTAAGATCTATCTCAACTCTAACTAAGGTAGTAAGTCCACCACGACTTGGTGGACTTCTCTCATCATCATCTAATTCAAAGTAGTCTAATCCATTCCTCACAAACCCTAAGAATCATTCCCACTAATCAAAAGTCGTGACATTCATCCTAGTAGAAAACAAGTTAATAGGTTAAACATCTACAGATTAAACTTAGTGACTAAAAAAACTATGGGATTCCTCCCCCTCAATAGATAACCTCATCTTATCTCTATCAAAATAAGCTTCATAAACTTCTTGAACAAAACCTGGTCTCTCCTCAGACCTAGTTAAAATGAAAAAAAACAATATAATAATGATGTGTTTGAGTCATTTCATGATCATCAGGACCATTATGATCAAATCCATCGTCACTAACATCTATAACATCATCTCCTTTATCTCTATCATCTCTATCACCTCTATGATTTTCACTTTCATCATTAGATAAATCTATAACTTCCTTAGAAGATTTAGAAGAATAACTCCTAAACTATTCCTCTATTGAAACTATTGTTTCCTCATCCTCATATTTCTCACTAAATAGGATCTCTTTGGTAGGTAGATAAATTGGAGGGCTAGTAGGACCAAAATATATCATTGGACTCTTAGGTATGTGATCGCACCACGATTCGTTGTTTCATTTTCACCCTTACACCATTGGTTTAAATTGAATTTGTATTGTATATTTAAAATATAATAAAAAATTTCAATTCATGTTTGATTAATTTATTTTGTGTTTATCATTGTTAAAAAGGGAAATGTTACTTGTTTTGATGATTCCATTGCAGGAGGAGGTGATTTGGAGGCCCTAGAGATAATCCAGAAGGAAAATAGGCCAAAACTGCATGGGTTCCATGAATATCTATCCACTTTTTTGATCATTAAGATAATTACGTGCATTAAAATGTGATGAAACTTTTTGGTCCTCTCAAAAACATCCTGGTATAAAACTCTTATCAAGGAACGAAATCCCAATTCATCCATCTATTGGCCCATCCGAACCATTATGTCTAGGGGATAAAATCTGTCCGAATTAAAAAGTTTGGTTAGGTATTTTGACAATATA
The DNA here is from genome assembly GCA_963277665.1 of Viscum album. Taxonomy (NCBI): domain Eukaryota; kingdom Viridiplantae; phylum Streptophyta; class Magnoliopsida; order Santalales; family Viscaceae; genus Viscum; species Viscum album. Next base: position 1,320,860,816 of record OY728158.1, read on the forward strand.
TCCCAATAAATATTTCTAATGGACACAAAATTTTAAAAGGATACATTAAAAAGGTCTTCTAACAACTCTTATCTTTTGGTAAAGTCTTTATATGGCTTTCTACTATTCCAAAACTGAGACACAAGTGGTATCTCAAAAATAGGGTGCTCAAAACCATGTTCCATTTTGGCTATAAAAAGGCACAATGGGCACCTCATTTGTGAGTTCGGCCAAAGAGTGAAGTGCTATCAATTTGGAGTTCCATAGGAGTCCTCTCCTCATCCTAGATGTTCTAGAGGACCCTATTCTCATAGGGGGATCAAGAATGAAGAAGGAGTTCCGTCTGAGCTTCCTCCTCCTCCCGATGTCGAGCTAAACGGTGTGTGTTCATTGTGAGGGAGCTGCACACATGTAAAGGAAGTTCTGACACTTTTACTACTAATGTTTTGATGCATTTTGGGTTTTAAAACATTTCGTTTAGAATTATCTTACTTTTATTTATCTTTTTTTGATTTAACCGAATGAAATGATCTTTACTTTTAACCGATCTGTGTGAAGTTTTGATTGCGTGGCTTGTGTTGTTCCAATTGGACAACATAAGAATCCTTTTCTTCCACAATTATTTGAGATTTAAATTTGTTTTGGAAGCTATTATACCATTCATGTTATCTGGACCTTGTCTATATGATTGTTATGTCAAGGTTTGTCTCAATGTGCTTGGATATAAGAGCTTGAAAAGTAATCGAGATTCCGATTGATTTCAACCAAAGAATTACATCAAACCTTAATTAATCTCAAAGAACAATGAGATTTAAATCTGTGTAGTGAACTCAAAATTATCCCATTTGTCACATAATTATAAAACACCACTCTTCCTTGTCAACTATTAAACTCTTTAATTAAGTCATTTTATTTTTAAAACTATTTTCAAAACCACCCCCTCTTTTAGTAATATTTATTAAAAATACACACTATAAGCTACCAAATCTCCTTGTGAGACAACCTAGGGTCTTCCCTAGACTACAAAATCTTCTTTAAATAACTATAAATTTGACGTTTCATGACAATGCGGTCAAATTTTGGCACCGTTTCCAGGGAGCGCTTTGATTTTAGTGCGTGTTTTTGATAAGTTTTTTGTAAATTTTGTGAATATTTATTTGTTTTATATTATACCTTTACCTATATTTTTGTGTTCTGATTTATTTCTTATGTAGGTTTTGTTCATGACGCATTATAATCTGGGATATTTACCACCTTTCGAACCTGAACCGGATATGATCTTATGTCAACGACCCCGAGACGCACAAGAGAACCCTTTGAAGGAGGACACACAAGACAACAACACTCTTCTTGATCCTTTATATTGTTCTTCTAGAACCAACATCAAAACTGAAATAAACTTGTATAACATGGATGAAAATAATAGAACACTAAAATAACTAACCTCACCTGATGTCGATATCCTTCCCACACACATTCAATTATGAGGCGAGGTACCCAATTTTGAACTAAAATCTGGTTTAATTCATCTATTACCAAGATTCCATGGGCTTCCTGGAGATGATCCACATAAGCATTTAAAATAATTTCACACTGTTTATTCAACATTAAAACCTGCTAATGTGGATGAGGAACAAGTAAATCTTAGAACATTCCCCTTTTCTTTTGAAGATACTACAAAAGACTGGCTTTATTATGTTAATTCCTCAATAAGAGGTTGGGCAGACATGAAATGACTTTTTCTTGAAAAATATTTCCCAGCCTCTCAAACTGCAACAATAAGAAAATAAATATGCGGTATAAGATAATATCAAGGGGAAAAACTTCATGAATAATGGGAAATATTTAAAATATTATGTTCAAATTGTCCACACCACAAAATAAGCGATCAACTTTTGATACAATATTTTTATGAAGGTTTAATTCCAATTGATCGTAACATGATTGATGCTGCTGTAGGTGGTGCACTAGTAGATAAAACCCCAATCTCTATAATAACCCTGATTGAGAATATGGCGTAGATCACTCAACAATTCAGTACAAGGTTTAGTGTACCCATTCAAGGTGTCCATGAGGTGCAAAGTACTGAATTTGAGAAGAAGGTGAACATAAAGTTTGAAGAGGTAAGTACCCTTCCACGACAACTCACTCTCTCCCAAGGGAAATATCAATCTCCTCCTCCTATCCATTGTGGAATCTGCTCTTCTAAAACTCATTATTCTGACCAATGCCCCCAATTGAGAGAAAATTTTGAGATTTGTGAGGAAATCTTCCCAAGACGCCCCTATAACCAACCCTTTAGGAAAGAACCATACTTTACATACAACTTTGGGTGGAAAGAATACCAATCTTATAGTAAAGGGGGGTATTCAAATCCGGATTATCAACCATGGAACCAACAAGGTCAGAGTAGTCATCCACCACCACCACCCAGAAATCCTCAACCACCCCAAAGGCCTTTCTAACAAACCCCTCCAAAACCCGAGCCTAGCCTAGAAGATAGGATGAAACAAATGGATGCCAACAATCTCCAATTCCAAAAAACCACCCAAGATACCATAAAAAACCTCAAAACCCAATTAGGACAACTAGATAACTTAGTGGGAGAAATTAAAAGTCATGGGTTGGGTAAAATACCTTTTCAACCAGTAGTTAACCCTAGAGACAAGGAAAATGTTAGTCCCATTACCCTTGGGAGTGGATCAAAACTTAAAATCCAAATGAATCCTCCATTAGAGTCATACCCTCCCAAGGAAACCTCCATCCCAACCATTAAATTTTTTCCAAATATTGAAAAACCATGTCTTGAGAGAAGCCATTCCAAAGGAAAGAGTGTGTATGTCGATGAGTCTCATAGCCAACCCATTCCTCTTCCATTTACCCAAAGGGACACCCAACCTAGAAAACAAAAGGAAACTGAACTCAATAAGGAAATTTTGGAGACCTCCTTTTGATTGTTGCTGTGAAAAAAATTCCAAGATATGCAATGTTTTTAAAGGATATTTGTACACATCGAAGGAGACCTCGTGGTGATGAAAAGGTAAGATTGGGGAGGAATGTATTAGAATTTATAGAACCATCACTACCTTCCAAATTCAATGATCCTAGAACCTTCTCGATTCCATGCACCATAGGATAGTATTCATTTTCCAATTCTATTCTTGATTTAGGTGCTTCTATAAATGTGATGCCTCACTCCATTTACTATTCATTGCAGGTTGGAGAATTGAATCCAACTAGGATAGTCGTTCAACTAGAAAATCGGAGTACAACACACCCTTCTGGTGTGTTAGAGGATGTTCTTGTGAGGGTTCAAAATTTAATATATCCTACTGATTTTTATGTTCTTAAAATAAAATATGATCGGATGAATGGACATGCCCCAATTATATTGTGGAGACCTTTCTTGAAAACATCCAAAACCATAATTAATGTCCATAATGGAACATTATCTATGGTGTTTGGTGGTGACATTGTCCACTTCAATATCCTTGATTCCATGAAGAACCCCTTATAAGAGCATTACTCTCTCTCTGTTAATTCAATTGATGTACACCCATCCCCTCAAAAAACTTATTTTCATTCCCCTGATCCCCTTTCTGAGTTTTTGTCTTTGATTGAAATGTTAGGTAATGAATCATGCATTGAATGTTATGCCAATATAGAAAAATGTCATGAATGTTTATTAATTGATAATTTCTTGACCACTGAGGATCCAATGACCATCGATGATACTACTAAGCTTGTAAAATATCATTCCTCATCTGAGGATGATACCTTTGAGCAATTAGATGAGATTAGTGACCTCTCACTTTCACACACACTCCCATCAATCCAAAATACACCTGAATTAGAACTAAAACAATTGCATCAAGATTTAAAATATTCATATCTTGAGAATGGAAACAAGCTTCCTGTCATCATTTCTAGTTCACTCCCTCCTGATCATGAATTGTGACTGCTTGAACTTTTTAGGGAGTATAAACATGCTTTGGGATGGACACTTACTGACATTTCTAGTATTATCCCATCAATTTATACACATCATATATTATTAAATGATGAGGATAAAACAATGAGGCAGGCACAACATCGACTGAACCCAAACCTCCCAGAAGTTGTGAAAAAGGAGGTAACAAAATTATTAACTGTTGGACTAATTTACCCCATCTCTGACAACCAATAGGTCAGTTTTGTTCAAGAATTTCCTAAAAAAACTGGCCTTACAGTAATCAAAAATGAAAATAATGAATTGGTTCCAACTCGTGTGTAGAATAGTTGGTGTGTCTTTATAGACTATCACTGACTAAACCAACACACTAGGAAGGACCATTTCCCTTTTCCATTCATTGACCAAATTCTAGAGAGGCTAGCGGGTAAGTCCCACTACTATTTCCTTGATGGGTATTCTGGATACTTTTAGATACATATTTCCACTGAGGACTAGGAAAAGACAACTTTCACTTTCCCCATTGTTACATTTGCATATAGAAGGATTTTATTTGGTCTATGCAATGCTTTGGGTACTTTCCAGCGATGCATGGTTAGTATTTTTTTGGTTTACGTGGATAATTGCAAGGAAGTATTCATGGGTGATTTCACTGCTCATGGATCCTCTTTTTATGAATGTTTGAGTAGGATTGCTTCAGTTCTACATCGCTGTATTGAAAATAATCTCGTATTAAATTATATACCATTTCATGGTGTGACAAGTTATAGTTTTGGGGCATGTTATTTATGGGGATAGTATCCAAGTAGATAAATCAAAAGTAAATGTCATTTCTTCCCTACCATTCCCCAAAAATGTACGAGATGTGTGGTATTTTATAGGTCATGCTGAATTTTACCATCGTTTCATTTGTGACTTTAGTAAGATTGCACTACCACTCTCCTGGTTACTCCAAAAAGAAAAAGAATTTGTTTTTGATAAAGAATATGAGGAAGCTTTTAATAAGTTAAAATGGAGTCTCACATCAACCCCTGTAATACAACCACCTCAGTGGGATTTACCATTTGAGCTCATGTGTGATGCCTCTAACTATGTATTTGGGGAAGTATTATCCCATAGGGTCGATCGAGCTCCACATTTCATTGCCTATGCCTCACGTACATTGGACCCTACCCAAGAAAACTACACAACAACTTAAAAATAATTCCTTTCCATTGTGTTTGCCTTGTACAAATTCAGGTTATACCTTTTTGGGTCCAAAGTCATTGTGTTCTTAGACTATGCATCCCTCTAGTATCTCTTTAAGAAATCAGAAGTCGAACCATATCTCATTCGCTGGATGCTCCTCTTTCAGGAATTCAATTTAGAAATTAGAGATAAAAAAGTAGTAAAGAATGTGTTGGATGACCATATCAGTAGGATTCCCCCATCCTCGAACATTGAATCATCCCCCTGTATTCCTATAAATGTCATGTTTCCTGATGAGAAAATGTACCGAGTGCAAGATGTTATTCTTAGGTATGCTAAAATTGTAAATTATTTCGTAGCATCTTTCATTCCTACTGATTTCAACAAAAACCAAGCCGACCATCTAAAACATGAGTCTTGTTGGAACATTTGGGATGACCCCTACCTTTGGTGCACCTGTAGTGATCAAGTCCTCAGGCGCTGTGTCCCTAATAGCGAGTTTCAGCCTGTCCTTATGTTCTGCCACAATCTTACTTGTGGGGGCCACTTTGGTTCCCAACGAACTGCACACAAGGTCCTCAATTATGGTCTCTTTTGGCCCACATTATTTTGGGATGCCCATGAATTCTGTAAATCTTGTACTCACTGTCAAAAAATGAGGAATGTATCTAAAAGAAATGAAATGACACAAAACCCTTTCTCTTCCATGAAATTTTTGATGTTTTGGGCATTGAATTTATGGGACCATTACCCAATTAATTTGGTAACCTGTAAATTCTATTGGTAGTGGATTATGTTTCAAAATGGGTAGAGGCACGAGCTACAAGGACTGGTGATTCTAAGCGAGTTGCAAACTTTTTTAGAACCCAAATTTTATGTAGGTTTGGCTTACCTAGGTTCATCATCAGTGACCAGGGTTCTCATTTATGGAATCAAACAATGAAATCTATTTTGAATCGGTATGGGGTCAGGTATCAAGTGTCTAATGCTTATCACCCATAGACCAATGGTTAAGTTGAGGTGTCAAATAAATACGTAAAACATATTATTGAAAAAACGGTTCAACCCAATAGAAAAGATTAGAGTCTTAGACTCGATAATTCATTATGGTCTTACCATACTGCTTTCAAAACCCCCATTGGCATGCCACCATATAGTTTATTATTTTGAAAGAGTTGTCACCTCCCTATTGAGATTGAGCACCAGGCCTACTGAGCTATCAAACAATTCAATTCTAATATTTCTGGTGTAGGTGATCAAAGGAAGTTATAGATTCAGGAGCTGGAGGAAATGAGAAGAGATGCATATGAGAACTCTAGGATTTATAAGGAGTGAACCAAGGCTGCCCATGACCATCTCATCCTTCATCTTCAATTCCACATTAGGCAGAAGGTACTCCTCTACAATGCAAGGTTGAAGTTTCATCCATGTAAGATTTGTTCCCATTGGTTTGAACCATACACTATTACTAATGTATCTCTATTTGGTGTTGTTTAGGTTCAAAATGAAGAAACTAAGAAAACCTTCACTATCAATGGGTAGCAGCTAAAGCACATCCATGAAGCCGTTCCAGAGTTCCCAGTGTAAGAACTCCATGTTCAAGAAGCAACACACGAATAACACCCACCATGTTTTATCCTTCCTTTACACATTCTATTTTATTATAGTGAGGACACTCCACACTCTAGGTGGGAGGGGGGGTACATTCCTGGGTTAGTTAGGATTTTCATCATCTTTTTTTCTTTTTTCTCCTTTTCACCTTCTTTATGGTATTTTCACTTTTCCCCATCTTGTTCAGTTCATTTGTATTTTCATCATCTTTCATCTTTCTTCTCTTTTATCCTTATTTATGGTATTTTTACTTTCCCACCTTATGGTCAAAAAATCATGGAACTTACAGAAAATGCATGTTGAAATTTTTGATTCCATGTTGATTTAACATTTGATGAAAAACTGACTCTGTTATGGAATGAATGTTTGTATGAATTCAACATCAGGGAGTGATTTTTAGTGAATTGGTTTTCTGTCAATGATATAAATAGTTATATCTCTGTGAAACCTTTGAGGTGATTGATTCCAATTGTTTGAGTAGTTTTTGGGAAAACTGTGCCACTAATATCTCCACACATTTTTGCAGCAAACCACAAAGTGTGAATATTTATTACTTAATAGAAGGTAAATATATGTTAGGTTAATATTTTTCAGCTTAAAATGATATTTCCATATGTTCGTTCCTTATCCAGTCTATTTCATTACTATACTAGATTGACCTATTCATGTGTACCTTATATCCAATTGTTGTACGCCCTAAAAAAACAAAACAAAAAAATCAAAAAAAATTGGGTTGTGTCTTGGGAAGGTAAAAAACCACTCCTCCTCATCCTTTTATCTTGTTATAACTATTATAATTAGTGTCTTGAGGAGATTAAACAAGGGTTGATATATGAGTGTGAGATTTATTCCAAATGAAACTTATGAAAATAATAATAATAATAAATGAGGGGAGTGATGAAATGTGAAACATATGGGGATATCAAGTTAAGGAGCTTATGGTTTGACTTTTGGGAATGATTAAGTGAGTGGGTCTTGAAATATGATTGCAAAGGATGTATGGAAGGTTCGGTGGACAAAATCATTTAAGATGAAAAATGTTAAAATAACCTATATTTATTGGATAGAAAGTGGAAAGAATAGCATGAAATAGTTTTCACATACACAAATGGAGACTTAGTGCTATGTTTAACTTCTTAATTTCTTTCTCAATTTGGTATTATGAATCTCTTTGAATTTCACTGTGATGTGATTTATGAGACATCTTTTTCCATTTTCACTAGGAAGAACTCCTTGGTGTGGTTTGTGCTTTGATCACATTACATTAATGAATTAAAATTTCCTCAAATGTTAAATATTCATGATGTTGGGAATATCTACATGCATAATTTCTAAAAATGTAACTTTTCCCAGGAGTGAAAATGTTTAGGTGTGGGGAAGGGATCACACCACGATTCACTGTTTCATTTTCACCCTTACACCATTGTTTTAAATTGAATTTTTATTGTAAATTTAAAATATAACAACAAATTTCAATTCATGTTTGATTAATTTATTTTGTATTTATCATTGTCAAAAAGGGAAATGTTACTTGTTTTGATGATTCCATTGCAGGAGGAGGTGATTTGGAGGCCCCAGAGATAATCCAGAAGGAAAATAGGCCAAAACTGCATGGGTTCCATGAATAACTATCCACTGTTTTGATCATTAAGAGAATTACGTGCATTAAAATGTGATGAAACTTTGTGGTCCTCTAAAAAACATCCTGTTATAAAACTATTATCAAGGAACAGAATCCCAATTTATCCATCTGTTGGCCCATCCGAACCATTATGTCTAGGGGATAGAATCTGTCCGAATTAAAAAGTTTGGTTAGGTATTTTGACAATATATCCCAATAAAGATGTCTAATGGACACCAAATTTTACAAGGATACATTAAAAAGGGCTTCCAATAACTCTTATCTTTTGGTAAAGTCTTTATATGGCTTTCTACTATTCCAAAACTGAGACACAAGTGGTATCTCAAAAATAGGGTGCTCAAAACCATGTTCCATTTTGGCTATAAAAAGGCACTATGGGCACCTCATTTGTGAGTTCGGCCAAGGAGTTAAGTGCTGTCAATTTGGAGTTCCATAGGAGTCCTCTCCTCATCCTAGATGTTCTACAGGACCCTATTCTCATAGGGGGATCAAGAATGAAGAAGGAGTTCCGCCTGAGCTTCCTCCTCCTCCCGATGTCGAGCTAAACGGTGTGTGTTCATTGTGAGGGAGCTGCACACATGTAAAGGGAGTTCTGACACTTTTACTACTAATGTTTTGATGTATTTTGGGTTTTAAAACATTTCATTTATAAGTATCTTACTTTTATTTATCTTTTTTTGATTTAACCGAATGAAATGATCTTTACTTTTAACCGATCAGTGTGAAGTTTTGATTGCGTGGCTTGTGTTATTCCAATTGGACAACATAAGAATCCTTTTCTTCCATAATTATTTGAGATTTAAATTTGTTTTGGAAGATATTATACCGTTCATGTTATATGGACCTTGTCTATATGATTTTTATGTCAAGGTTTGGCTCAATGTGCTTGGATATAAGAGCTTGAAAAGTAATCGAGATTCCGATTGATTTCAACCAAAGAATTACATCAAACATTAATTAATCTCTAAGAACAATGAGATTTAAATCTGTGTAGTGAACTCAAAATTATCCCTTTTATCACATAATTATAAAACACCACCCTTCCTTGTCAACTATTAAACTCTTTAATTAAGTCATTTTATTTTTAAAACTATTTTCAAAACCACCCCCTCTTTTAGTAATATTTATTAAAAATATACACTATAAGCTACCAAATCTCCTTGTGAGATGACCTAGGGTCTTCCCTAGACTACAAAATCTTCTTTAAATAACTATAAATTTGACGTGTCATGACAATGCGGTCAAATTTTGGCACCGTTTCCAGGGAGCGCTTTGATTTTAGTGCGTGTTTTTGATAAGTTTTTTGTAAATTTTGTGAATATTTATTTGTTTTATCTTATACCTTTACCTGTATTTTTGTCTTCTGATTTATTTCTTATGTAGGTTTTGTTCATAACGCATTATAATCTGTGATACTTACCACCTTTCGAACCCGAACCGGAGATGATCTTATGTCAATGACCCCGAGACGCACAAGAGAACCCTTTGAAGGAGGACACACAAGACAACAACACTCTTCTTGATCCTTTATATTGTTCTTCTAGAACCAACATCAAAACTGAAATAAACTTGTATAACATGGATGAAAATAATAGAACACTAAAATAAATAACCACACATGATGTCGATATCCTTCCCACAGACATTCAATTACAAGGCGAGGTACCCAATTTTGAACTAAAATCTGGTTTAATTCATCTATTACCAAGATTCCATGGGCTTCCTGGAGAGGATCCACATAAGCATTTAAAATAATTTCACACTATTTATTCAATATTAAAACCTGCTAATGTGGATGAGGAACAAGTAAATCTTAGAACATTCCCCTTTTCTTTTGAAGATACTACAAAAGACTGGCTTTATTATGTTAATTCCTCAATAAGAGGCTGGGCGGACATGAAATGACTTTTTCTTGAAAAATATTTCCCAGCCTCTCAAACTGCAACAATTAGAAAATAAATATGTGGTATAAGATAATATCAAGGGTAAAAACTTCATGAATATTGGGAAATATTTAAAAGATTATGTTCAAATTGTCCACAACACAAAATAAGCTATCAACTTTTGATACAATATTTTTATGAAGGTTTAATTCCAATTGATCGTAACATGATTGATGCTGCTGTAGGTGGTGTACTAGTAGATAAAACACCAATCTCTATAATAAACCTTATTGAGAACATGGTGTAGAGCACTCAACAATTCGGTACAAGGTCTAGTGTACCCATTCAAGGTGTCCATGAGGTGCAAAGTACTAAATTTGAGAAGAAGGTGAACACAAAGTTTGAAGAGGTAAGTACCCTTCCACGACAACTCGCTCTCTCCCAAGGGAAATATCAATCTCCTCCTCCTATTCATTGTGGAATCTGCTCTTCTAAAACCCATTATTTTGACCAATGCCCCCAATTGAGAGAAAATTCTGAGATTTGTGAGGAAATATTCCCAAGACGCCCCTATAACCAACCCTTTAGGAAAGAACCATACTATCCATACAACTTTGGGTGGAAAGAATACCAATCTTATAGGAAAGGGGGGTATTCAAATCTGGATTATCAACCATGGAACCAACAAGGTCAGAGTAGTCATCCACCACCACCACCCAGAAATCCTCAACCACCCTAAAGACCTTTCTAACAAACCCCTCCAAAACCCGAGCCTAGCCTAGAAGATAGGATGAAACAAATGGCTGCCAACAATCTCCAATTCCAAAAAACCACCCAAGCTACCATAAAAAACCTCAAAACCCAATTAGGAAAAATAGATAACTTAGTGGGGAAAATTAAAAGTCATGGGTTGGGTAAAATACCTTTTCAACCATCAGTTAACCCTAGATATAAGGAAAATGTTAGTGCCATTACCCTTAGGAGTGGATCAAAACTTAAAATCCAAATGAATCCTCCATTAGAGTCATACCCTCCTGAGGAAACCTCCATCCCAACCATTAAAAATGTTCCAAATGTTGAAAAACCATGTCTTGAGAGAAGCCCTTCCAAAGGAAAGTGTGTGTATGTCGATGAGTCTCATAGCCAACCCATTCCTCTTCCATTTACCCAAAGGGACACCCAACATAGAAAAAAAAGGAAACTGAACTCAATAAGGAAATTTTGGAGACCTCCTTTTGATTGATGCTGTGAAAAAAAAATCCAAGATATGCAATGTTTTTAAAGGATATTTGTACACATCGAAGGAGACTTCGTGGTGATGAAAAGGTAAGATTGGAGAGGAATGTCTCAGAATTGATAGAACCATCACTACCTACCAAATTCAATGATCCTAGAACCTTCTCGATTCCATGCACCATAGGAGAGTATTCATTTTCCAATGCTATTCTTGATTTAGGTGCTTCTATAAATGTGATGCCTCACTCCATTTACTATTCATTGCAGGTTGGAGAATTGAATCCAACTAGGATAGTCGTTCAACTAGAAAATCGGAGTACAACACACCCTTCTGGTGTGTTAGAGGATGTTCTTGTGAGGGTTCAAAATTTAATATATCCTGCTGATTTTTATGTTCTTAAAATAAAATATGATCGGATGAATGGACATGCCCCAATTATATTGTGGCAACCTTTCTTGAAAACATCCAAAACCATAATTAATGTCCATAATGGAACATTATCTATGGAGTTTGGTGGTGACATTGTCCACTTCAATATCCTTGATGCCATGAAGAACCCCTTATAAGAGCATTACTCTCTCTCTATTAATTCAATTGATTTACACCCATCCCCTCAAAAAACTTATTTTCATTCCCCCGATCCCCTTTTTGAGTTTTTGTCTTTGATTGAAATGTTAGGTAATGAATCATGCATTGAATGTTATGACAATATATAAAAAATGTCATGAATATTTATTAATTGAAAATTTCTTGACCACTGAGGATCCAATGACCATCGATGATATTACTAAGATTGTAAAATATCATTCCTCATCTGAGGATGATACCTTTGAGCAGTTAGATGAGATTAGTGACCTCTCACTTTCACACACACTCCCATCAATCCAAAATACACCTGAATTGGAACTAAAACAACTAAATCAAGATTTAAAATATTCATATCTTGAGAATGGAAACAAGCTTCCCATCATCATTTCTAGTTCACTCCCTCCTGAGCATGAATTGCGACTACTTGAACTTTTTAGGGAGTATAAACAAGCTTTGGGATGGACACTTACTAACATTCCTGGTATTATCCCATCAATTTATACACATCATATATTATTAAATGGTGAGGATAAACCAATGAGGCAGGCACAACGTCGACTGAACCCAAACCTCCCAGAAGTTGTGAAAAAGGAGGTAACAAAATTATTAACTGTTGGAATAATTTACCCCTTCTCTGACAACTAATAGGTCGATTTTGTTCAAGAATTTCCTAAAAAAACTGGTCTTACAGTAACCAAAAATGAAAATAATCAATTGGTTCCAACTCGTGTATAGAATAGTTGATGTGTCTTTATAGACTATCACTGACTAAACCAACACACTAGGAAGGACCATTTCCCTTTTCCATTCATTGACCAAATTCTAGAGAGGCTAGCGAGTAAGTCCCACTACTATTTCCTTGATGGGTATTTTGGATACTTTTAGATACATATTTCCATGAGGACTAGGAAAATACAACCTTCACTTTCCCCATTGTCACATTTTCATATAGAAGGGTTCTATTTGGTCTATGAAATGCTTTGGGTACTTTCCAGCGATGCATGGTTAGTATTTTTTTGGATTACCTGGATAATTGCATGGAAGTATTCATGGGTGATTTCACTGTTTATGGATCCTCTTTTTATTAATGTTTGAGTAGGATTTCTTCAGTTCTACATCGCTGTATCGAAAATAATCTTGTATTAAATTATGAGAAATACCATTTCATGGTGTGACAAGGTATAGTTTTGGGGAATGCCATTTATGGGGATAGTATCCAAGTAGATAAATCAAAATTAAATGTCATTTCTTCCCTAACATTCCCCAAAAATGTACGGGATGTGTGGTATTTTATAGGTCATGCTGAATTTTACCGTCGTTTCATTTGTGACTTTAGTAATATTGCACTACCACTCTTCTGGTTACTCCAAAAAGAAAAAGAATTTGTTTTTGATAAAGAATATGAGGAATCTTTTAATAAGTTAAAATGGAGTCTCACATCAACCCCTGTAATACAACCACCTCAGTGGGATTTACCATTTGAGCTCATGTGTGATGCCTCTAACTATGTAGTTGGGGAAGTATTATCCCAAAGGGTCGATCGAGATCCACATGTCATTGCCTATGCCTCACGTACACTGGACCCTGCCCAAGAAAACTACACCACAACTTAAAAATAATTCCTTTCCATTGTGTTTTCCTTGTACAAATTCAGGTTATACCTTTTTGGGTCCAAAGTCATTGTGTTCTCAGACTATGCATCCCTCTAGTATCTCCTTAAGAAATCAGAAGTCGAACCATATCTCATTCGCTGGATGCTCCTCCTTCAGGAATTCAATTTAGAAATTAGAGATAAAAAAGGAGTAGAGAATGTGGTGGATGACCATATCGGTAGGATTCCCCCATCCTCAAACATTGACTCATCCCCCTGTATTCCTATAAATGTCATGTTTCCTGATGAGAAAATGTACCGAGTGCAAGATGTTATTCTTAGGTATGCTAAAATTGTAAATTATTTGGTAGCATATTTCATTCCTACTGATTTCAACAAAAACCAAGCCGACCATCTAAAACATGAGTCTTGTTGGTACAATTGGGATGACCACTACCTTTGGTGCACTTGTAGTGATCAAGTCCTCATGCGTTGTGTCCCTTATAGCGAGTTTCAACCTGTCCTTATGTTCTGCCACAATCTTGCTTGTGGGGGCCACTTTGGTCCCCAACGAACTGCACACAAGGTCCTCGATTCTGGTCTCTTTTGGCCCACATTATTTTGGGATGCCCATGAATTCTGTAAATCTTGTACTCACTGTCAAATAATGAGGAATGTATCTAAAATAAATGAAATGACACAAAACCCTTTCTCTTCCATGAAATTTTCAATATTTTGGGCATTCAATTTATGGGACCATTCCCCATTTCATTTGGTAACCTGTAAATTCTATTGGTAGTGGATTATGTTTCAAAATGGGTAGAGGCACGAGCTACAAGGACTGGTGATTCTAAGCCAGTTGCAAACTTTTTTAGAACCCAAATTTTTTGTAGGTTTGTCTTACCTAGGTTCATCATCAGTGACCAGGGTTCTCATTTATGGAATCGAACAATGAAATATCTTTTGAATCGGTATGGGGTCAGGTATCAAGTGTCTTATGCTTATCACCCATAGACCAATGGTTAAGCTGAGGTGTCAAATAAATAAGTAAAACATATTATTGAAAAAACGGTTCAACCCAAAAGAAAAGATTAGAGTCTTAGACTCGATAATTCATTATGGTCTTACCATACTGCTTTCAAAACCCCCATTGGCATGTCACAATATAGTTTAGTATTTGGAAAGAGATGTCACCTCCCTATTGAGATTGAGAACCAGGCCTACTGGGCTATCAAACAATGCAATTCTAATATTTCTGGTGTAGGTGATCAAAGGAAGTTATAGATTCAGGATATGGAGGAAATGAGAAGATATTCATATGAGAACTCTAGGATTTATAAGGAGTGAACCAAGGCTTCCCATGACCATCTCATCCTTCATCTTCAATTCCACATTAGGCGGAAGGTACTCCTCTACAATGCATGGCTGAAGTTACATCCATGTAAGATTTGTTCCCATTGGTTTGGACCATACACTATTACTAATGTATCTCTATTTTGTGTTTTTTAGGTTCAAAATTAAGAAACTAATCAAACCTTCACTATCAATGGGAAGCAGCTAAAGCACCTCCACGAAGCCGTTCCGGAGTTCCCAGTGTAAGAACTCCATGTTCAAGAAGCAACATACCAATAACACCCACTATGTTTTATCCTTACTTCCCACATTATATTTTATTATAGTGGGGACACTCCACACTCTAGGTGTGTGTGGGGGGGGGGGGGGGTACATTACTGGGTTAGTTAGGATTTGCATAATCTTTTTTTTTCTTTTTTCTCCTTTTCACCTTCTTTATGGTATTTTCACTTTTCCCCATCTTTTTCAGTTCATTTTTATTTTCATTATCTTTCATATTTCTTCTCTTTTATCCTTATTTATGGTATTTTTACTTTCCCCCCTTATGGTCACAAAATCATGGAACTTATAGGAAATGCATGTTGAAATTTTTGATTCCATGTTGATTTAACATTTGATGAAAAACTGACTCTGTTATGGAATGAATGTTTGTATGAATTCAACATCAGGGAGTGATTTTTAGTCAATTGGTTTTCTGTCAATGATATAAATGGTTATATCTCTGTGAAACCTTTGAGATGATTGATTCCAATTGTTTGAGTAGTTTTTGGGAAAACTGTGCCACTAATATCTCCACACATTTTTGCACCAAACCACAAAGTGTGAATATTTCTTACTTAATAGAAGGTAAATATATGTTAGGTTAATATTTTTCAGATTAAAATGATATTTCCATATGTTCGTTCCTTATCTAGTCTGTTTCATTACTATAATAGATTGACCTATGCATGTGTACCTGATATCCAATTGTTGTACGCCCTAAAAAAACAAAACAAAAAAATAAAAAAAAATTGGGTTGTGTCTTGGGAAGGTAAAAAACCACTCCTCCTCATCCTTTGATCTTGTTAGAACTATTATAATTAGTGTCTTGAGGAGATTAAACAAGGGTTGATATATGAGTGTGAGATTTATTCCAAATGAAAATTATGAAAATAATAATAATAATAAATGAGGGGAGTGATGAAATATGAAACATATGGGGATATCAAGGTAAGGAGCTTATGGTTTGAATTCTGGGAATGCTTAAGTGAGTGGGTCTTGAAATATGATTGCAAAGGATGTATGGCAGGTTCAGTGGACAAAATCATTTAAGATGAAAAATGTTAAAATAACCTATATTTATTGGATAGAAAGTGGAAAGAATAGCATGAAATGGTTTTCACATACACAAATGGAGACTTAGTGCTATGTTTAACTTATTAATTTCTTTCTCAATTTGGTATCAGGAATCTCTTTGAATTTCATTGTGATGTGATTTATGAGACATCTTTTTCCATTTTCACTAGGAAGAACTCCTTGGTGTGGTTTGTGCTTTGATATTTTTACATAAATGAATTAAAATTTCTTCAAATGTTAAATATTCATGATGTTGGTAATATCTATATGCATAATTTCTAAAAATGTAACTTTTCCCAGGAGTGAAAATGTTTAGGTGTGGGGGCGGGATCACACCACAATTCACTGTTTCATTTTCACCCTTACACCATTGTTTTAAATTGAATTTTTATTGTAAATTTAAAATATAACAACAAATTGAAATTCATGTTTGATTAATTTATTTTGTTTTTATCACTATTAAAAAGGGAAATGTTACTTTTTTTATGATTCCATTGTAGGAGGAGGTGATTTGGAGGCCCCAGAGATGATCCAAAAGGAAAATGGGCCAAAACTGCATGGGTTCTATGAACATCTGTCCACTGTTTTGATCATTAAGATAATTATGTGAATCAAAATGAGATGAAACTTTGTGGTCCACTCCAAAACATCTTGGGATACAACTCTTATCAAAGAACTGAATCTCAATTCTTATATCCGGTGGCCCATCCAAACCATTCTGTCTAGGGGATAGAATCTGCCCGAATTCAAAATTTTGGTTCGGTCTTTTGAAAATATCTCCCAATAAAGATGTCTAATGGCCTCCAAATTTGATAGGGAGACATTCAAGATTCCATCCAACAAATATTCCCTTTTTATCAAGTTGTGATATGACTTTCTACTATTCCAAAACTGAGACACAAGTGGTATCTAAAAAATAGGGTGCTCAAAACCATGTTCCATTTTGGCTATAAAAAGGAACCATGGGAACCTCATTTGTGAGTTAGGTCAAGGTGTGAAGTGCTACCAATTTGGAGTTCTATAGGATTCCTCTACTCATACTAGAAGTTTTGGAGGCCCCTATTCTCATAGGGGGGTCAATAATTAAGAAGGAGTTCTGTCCGAGCTTCCTCCTCCTCCCGATGTCGAGCTAAAAGGTGGGTGTTCATTATGAGGGAGATACACACATGTAAAGGGAGTTACGACACTTGTACTACTACTGGTTTGATGTATTTTGGGTTAGAAAACATTTAGTTCAGAATTATCTTACTTTTATTTATCTTTGTTTGATTTAACCAAATGAAATGCTTTTTACTTTTAACCGATCAGTGTGAAGTTTTGAGTGTGTGACTTGTGTTGTTCCGATTGGATACCACAAGAATCCTTTATTTGAGATTTAATTTTTTTTAGAATATATTATACCATTCATGTGATCTGGATCTTATCTATATGATTTTTATGTCAAGGTTTGGCTCAACGTGCATGGATATAAAAGCTTGGAAAGTAATTAGGATTCTGATTGATTTCAACCAAATACTTATATCAAACCTTAATTAATATCTTAAAACAATGTGATTTAAATGTGTGTAGTGAACTCACAATGAACCCTTTTGTCTCATAATTATAAAACACCACCTTTCCTTTTCAAATATTAAACTCTTTAATTAAGTCATTTTATTTTTAAAGATGTTTTCAAAACCACCCCCTCTTTTAGTAATCTTTATTAAAAATACACACTATAAGATACCAACTCTCCTTGAGAGATGACCTTGGGTATTCCCTTGTCTAAAAAATATTATTTAAATTACTACCAATTTGACGTGTCACGATAACATGGTCAGTATGCCAGGGTCACTTCCCTCCTCAACTAAGATCTCATCCTAATTAACAGATGCATCAGCCACATCAGCTTCCTTATCTTCAACTGAATAAACTAAAACCTCATCTGGATCCAAGCCAGGATTAACAAGGTTCTTCACTCTAGTTGGGTGATCTATAGGACTGAAATACTCATAGATATTATTAATATCATCCACCCATTTCTTCAACCATGGGTTCCAATCTAAATTCATTATTTTATAGATAATTTTAGTCAAGAAAAAACCCCCACACTTCACTTTAGTTACTTCATCCTCATCAACTAATCCTTTGGAATTAAGCATGGACAAAATAAACTTAGGATAAATTAGGGAATTAGACATGGATGATGTCTTGCACATATTCATCCTATGCACCATTATACATCTACACAAATTGATTCTTTATCATTTTTTGATAATATATAGGAGATACTTATACTAAAATCCCATAGTGGTGAAGTCTCATTTTCTAGTGAATAACATGTGACATATAAAATTAAACAGTAATCATCACTCACCATCCAATTAAATTATAGCAGGTCTTATTAGAGTTCTATCTCCTGCCAGCTCCATTAAAGAATTATCACATACAAAATATTCACTATCATAGGGAATGGACCCTTTATAGTCATTTTAAAACCCTTCATGAGGTAATTTCATACACTTAGCCCATTTTTTCAAATAGAATACTTCCTTTTGTCCATCTATTATGTTTCCAATACAATATTTATTTTTCCTAATAATAAAATCAACATATTGATAAAATCGGTGAACCAACCTAAGATAGAATAATTTATAATTATTTGAGAACCATTCTATCCATACCTAGTCCCAAATCACCCTGAGCACCAACAATTTTCTAGACAACAACCATTCGATATTTACTTATTTATCAGTAACCATTGTACGATTTGTGAGTTGAAGGTTCTATGACTCAACTAATAGTTGTATTGATTCTCCTCTAGGCTTATTCAAAGGCTGTGACTCCTCAGAAGATGACTCAATAGGTCACTTTACTCTTACCATTGTAACCGAGTGAAAGTTTAGGAAAATATGAGGGAAAGCTAATGGCCAGGAGAGAAATGATAATAGAGAGG
Organism: Viscum album; assembly: GCA_963277665.1. Taxonomy (NCBI): domain Eukaryota; kingdom Viridiplantae; phylum Streptophyta; class Magnoliopsida; order Santalales; family Viscaceae; genus Viscum; species Viscum album. Next base: position 1,320,880,107 of record OY728158.1, read on the forward strand.
TTTTAAGGAAAACATGTGAGAGGGAGAGAGTGAATAAAAATTATACTTAATCCCCAATTTAAATCATTAAGGAATTTGAAAACATAAGTTTAAATAAAACATTATAATAAAAATAAATTAGCCCGAAAAAAAGAAAATTATAAATAGTGGATTATCCCAATGGTGACTTATTCCAACGATAGGTTATTCTAATGGTGGGTCATTCCAATGGTGGATAATTCCATTAGTGGGTCATTCTAATGGTGGGTTATTCCAATGGTGGGTCATTCTAATATTGGGTTGTCCAAATGTGGCTTATCCAATGGTGGCTTGTCCAATGGGGTCTTGTCTAATGGTGGGTTTCCCAACGATGGATTGTCCAATGATGGGTTGTCCAATGATAAGTCCAAACAAGATTTATCATTCCTAATTCATGTTTGATTTAGTTTAATCTCTAAGAATTCAATGGATTAGTAAAAATATTAGCAAGATGATGTTCAATTCCCATGAATTTAAGATTTATATCACCATTTTGAAAATGATCTCTCAAAAAGTGATATCTTAAATCAATATGTTTTTTTATAGAGTGAGACATAGGGTTTTTGAAATATTTATTTCACTTTTGTTGTAAAAAATTATATGGACATATCTGAATTGATTTAGTTTCTTCTATAAATGTGATTACTCACTCCATTTACTATTCATTGCAGGTTGGAGAATTGAATTCAACTAGGATAGTCATTCAACTAGAAAATCGGAGTACAACACACCCTTCTGGTGTGTTAGAGGATGTTCTTGTGAGGGTTCAAAATTTAATATATCCTGCTGATTTTTATGTTCTTAAAATAAAAGATGATCGGATGAATGGACATGCCCCAATTATATTGTGGATACCTTTCTTGAAAACATCCAAAACCATAATTAATGTCCACAATGGAACATTATCTATGGTGTTTGGTGGTGACATTGTCCACTTCAATATCCTTGATGCCATGAAGAACCCCTTATAAGATCATTACTCTCTCTCTGTTAATTCAATTGATGTACACCCATCCCCTCAAAAAACTTATTTTCATTCCTCTGATCCCCTTTCTGAGTTTTCTTCTTTGATTGAAATGTTAGGTAATGAATCATGCATTGAATGTTATGACAATCTAGAAAAATTTCATGCATGTTTATTAATTGATAATTTCTTGACCACTGAGGATCCAATGACCATTGATGATACTGCTAAGTTTGTAAAAGCTCATTCCTCATATGAGGATGATACCTTTGAGTAGTTAGATGAGATTTGTGACCTCTCACTTTCACACACACTCCCATCAATCCAAAATCCACCTGAATTGGAACTAAAACAACTGCCTCAAGATTTAAAATATTCATATCTTGAGAATGGAAACAAGATTCCCGTCATCATTTCTAGTTCACTCCTTCCTGAGCATGAATTGTGACTGCTTGAACTTTTTGGGGAGTATAAAAAAGCTTTGGGATGGACACTTACTGACATTCCTGGTATTAGCCCATTAATTTATACACATCATATATTGTTAAATTATGAGTATAAACTAGTGAGGCAGGCACAATGTCGACTGAACCCAAACTTCCTAGAAGTTGTGAAAAAAGAGGTAACAAAATTATTAACTGTTGGAATCATTTACCCCTTCTCTGACAATAAATAGGTCAGTTTTGTTCAAGTATTTCCTAAAAAAACTGGCCTTACAGTAATCAAAAATGAAAATAATTAATTGGTTCCAACTCGTGTGTATAATAGTTGGTGTGTCTTTATATACTATCGCTGACTAAACCAACACACTAGGAAGGACCATTTCCCTTTTCCATTCATTGACCAAATTCTAGAGAGGCTAGCAGGTAAGTCCCACTACTATTTCCTTGATGGGCATTTTGGATACTTTTAGATCCATATTTCCACTAAGGACTAAGAAAATACAACCTTCACTTTCCCCATTTTCACATTTTCATATAGGAGGATTCTATTTGGTCTATGCAATGCTTTGGGTACTTTCCAGTGATGCATGGTTAGTATTTTTTTGGATTACCAGGATAATTGCATGGAAGTATTCATGGGTGATTTCACTGTTTATGGATCCTCTTTTGATGAATGTTTGAGTAGGATTGCTTCAGTTCTATATCGTTTTATTGGAAATAATCTCGTATTAAATTATGAGAAATGTCATTTCATGGTGTGACAAGGTATAGTTTTGGGGCATGTCATTTATGGGGATGCTATCCAAGTAGATAAATCAAAAGTAAATGTCATCTCTTCCTTACCATTCCCCAAAAATGTATGAGATGTGCAGTGTTTTATAGGTCATGCTAGATTTTACCATCGTTTCATTTGTGACTTTAGTAAGATTTCACTACCACTCTCCTGGTTACTCCAAAAACAAAAAGAATTTGTTTTTGATAAAGAATGTGAGGAAGCTTTTAATAAGTTAAAATGGAGTCTCACATAAACCCCTGTAATACAACCACCTACGTGGGATTTACCATTTGAGCTCATGTGTGATGCCTCTAACTATGTAGTTGGGGAAGTCTTATCCCAAAGGGTCGATCGAGCTCCACATGTCATTGCCTATGCCTCACGTACACTGGATCCTACCCAAGAAAACTACCCCACAACTTAAAAATAATTCCTTTACATTGTGTTTGCCTTGTAAAAATTAAGGTTATACCTTTTTGGGTCCAAAGTCATTGTGTTCTCAGACTATGCATCCCTCCAGTATCTCCTTAAGAAATCAGAATCCAAACCACATCTCATTCGTTGGATGCTCCTCCTTCAGGAATTCAATTCAGAAATTAGAGATAAAAATGGTGTAGAGAATGTGGTGGCTGACCATATCAGTAGGATTACCCCATCCTCAAACATTGACTCATCCCCCTATATTCCTATAAATGTCATGTTTCCTGATGAGCAACTGTACCGAGTGCAAGATGTTATTCCTAGGTATGCTGAAATTGTAAATTATTTGGTAGCATCTTTCATTCCTAAGGATTTCAACAAAAAAAAATCCGACCATCTAAAAGATGAGTCTCGTTGGTACATTTGGGATGAACCCTACCTTTGGTGCACCTGTAGTGATCAAGTCCTCAGGCGTTGTGTCCCTAATAGCGAGTTTCAGGCTGTACTTATGTTCTGCCACACTCTTTCTTTTGGGGTCCACTTTGGTCCCCAACAAACTGCTCACAAGGCCCTCGATTCTGGTCTCTTTTGGCCCACATTGTTTTGGGATGCCCATGAATTCTGTAAATCTTGTACTCACTATCAAAGAAAGGGGAATGTATCTAAAAGAAATGAAATGCCACAAAACCCTTGCTCTTCCATGAAATTTTTGATGTTTTGGGCATTGAATTTATGGGACCATTACCCAATTCATTTGGTAACCTATAAATTCTATTGCTAGTGGATTATGTTTCAAAATGGGTAGAGGCACGAGCTACAAGGACTGGTGATTTTAAGCCAGTTGAAAACTTTTTTAGAACCCAAATTTTTTGTAGGTTTGGCTTACCTAGGTTCATCATCAGTGACCAGGGTTCTCATTTATGCAATTGAACAATGGAATCTCTTTTTAATCGGTATGGGGTCAGGCATCAAGTGTCTAATACTTATCACCCATAGACCAATGGTTAAACTGAGGTGTCAAATAAAGAAGTAAAACATATTATTGAAAAAAATTTTCAACCCAATAGAAAAGATTAGAGTCTTAGACTCGATAATTCATTATGGTCTTACCATGCTACTTTCAAAACCCCCATTGTCATGTCACCATATAATTTAGTGTTTGGAAAGAGTTGTCACCTCCCTATTGAGATTGAGCACTGGGCCTACTGGGCTATCAAACAATTAAATTCTAATATTTTTGGTGTAGGTGATCAAAGGAAGTTTTAGATTCAAGAGTAGGAGGAAATGAGAAGAGATTCATATGTGAACTATAGGATTTATAAGGAGTGAACCAAGGCTTCCCATGACTATCTCATCCTTCATCTTCAATTCCACATTGGGTAGAAGATCCTCCTCTACAATGCAAGGCTAAAGTTGCATCCAGGTAAGATTTGTTCCCATTGGTTTGTACCATACAGTATTACTAATGTATCTCTATTTGGTGTTGTTTAGGTTCAAAATTAAGAAACTAAGCAAACCTTCACTATCAATGGGCAGCGGCTAAAGCACTTCCACGAAGCCCTTCCGGAGTTCCCAGTGTAAGAACCCCATGTTCAAGAAGCAACATACCAATAACAGCCACCATGTTTTATCCTTCCTTCCCACATTGTATTTTATTATAGTGAGGACACTGCACACTCTAGGTGTGTGTGTGTGTGGGGGGGGGGGGGTACATTCCTGGGTTAGTTAGGATTTTCATCATCTTTTTTTTTCTTTTTTCTCCTTTTCACCTTCTTTATGGTATTTTAACTTTTCCCCATATTGTTCAGTTCATTTGGATTTTCTTTCATCTTTATTCTCTTTTATCCTTATTTATGGTATTTTTACTTTCCCCCATTATGGTCACAAAATCATGGAACTTACAAAAAATGCATGTTGAAAATTTTGATTCCATGTTGATTTAACATTTGATGAAAAACTGACTCTGTTATAGAATGAATGTTTGTATGAATTCAACACCAGGGAGTGATTTTTAGTGAATTGGTTTTCTGTAAATGATATAAATGGTTATATCTCTGTGAAAACTTTGAGATAATTGATTCCAATTGTGTGAGTAGTTTTTGGGAAAACTGTGTCACTAATATCTCCACACATTTTTGCACCAAACCAAAAAGTGTGAATATTTCTTACTTAATAGAAGGTAAATACATGTTAGGTTAATACTTTTCAGCTTAAAATGATATTTCCATATGTTCGTTCCTTATCCGATCTGTTTCATTACTATACTAGATTGACCTATGCATGTGTACCTGATATCCAATTGTTGTACGCCCTAAAAAAAACAAAAACAAAAAAATCAAAAAAAATTGGGTTGTGTCTGGGGAAGGTAAAAAACCACTCCTCCTCATCCTTTGATCTTGTTACAACTATTATAATTAGTGTCTTGAGGAGATTAAACAGGGCTAGATATATGAGTGTGAGATTTATTCCAAATGCAACTTATGAAAATAATAATAATAATAAATGAGGGGAGTGATAAAATGTGAAACATATGGGGATATCTAGGTCAGGAGCTTATGGTTTGACTTCTGGGAATTCTTAAGTGAGTGGGTATTGAAATATGATTGCAAAGTATGTATGGAAGGTTCGGTGGACAAAATCATTTAAGATGAAAAATGTTAAAATAACCTATATTTATTGGATAGAAAGTGGAAAGAATAGCATGAAATGGTTTTCACATACACACATGGAGAGTTAGTGGTATGTTTAACTTCTAAATTTCTTTCTCAATTTTGTATCATGAATCTCTTTTAATTTCACTGTGATGTGATTTATGATACATCTTTTTCCATTTTCACTAGGAAGAACTCCTTGGTGTGGTTTGTGCGTTGATCACATTACATTAATGAATTAAAATTTCCTCAAATGTTAAATATTCATGATGTTGGTAATATCTACATGCATAATTTCTAAAAATGTAACTTTGCCCAGGAGTTCAAATGTTTAGGTGTGGGGGAGTGATCACACCACGATTCACTGTTTCATTTTCACCCTTACACCATTATTTTAAATTGAATTTTTATTGTAAATTTAAAATATAAAAACAAATTGAAATTCATTTTTTATTAATTTATTTTGTGTTTATCACTATTAAAAAGGGAAATTTTACTTTTTTTGATGATTCCATTGTAGGAGGAGGTGATTTGGAGGCCCTAGAGATGATCCAAAAGGAAAATGGGCCAAAAATGCATGGGTTCCATGAAAATCTGTCCACTGTTTTGATCATTAAGATAATTCTCTGAATCAAAATTTGATGAAACTTTGTGTTCCACTCCAAAACATCTTGGGATAAAACTCTTATAAAAGAACCAAAGCCCAATTCTTCTATCTGGTGGCCCATCCAAACCATTTTGTCTAGGGGACAGAATCTGCCCGAATTCAAAAGTTTGGTTCGGTCTTTTGAAAATATCTCCCAATAAAGATGTCTAATGGCCTTCAAATTTTATAGGGAGACATTAAAGATTACATCCAACAAATATTTTCTTTTTATCAAGTTGTTATATGACTTTCTACTATTCCAAAACCGAGACACAAGTGGTATCTCAAAAATAGGGTTCTCAAAACCATGTTCCATTTTGGCTATAAAAAGGAACCATGGGAACCTCATTTGTGAGTTAGGTCAAGGTGTGAAGTTCTACCAATTTGGAGTTCTAGAGGAGTCCTCTACTCATCCTAGAAGTTCTGGAGGCCCCTATTTTCATAGGGGGGTCAAAAATGAAGAAGGAGTTCTATCTGAGCTTCCTCCTCCTCCCGATGTCGAGCTAAATGGTGGGTGTTCATTGTGAGGGAGATACACACATGTAAAGGGAGTTACAAAACTTGTAATACTACTGGTTTGATGTATTTTGGGTTCGAAAACATTTAATTCAGAAGTATCTTACTTTGATTTATCTTTGTTTGATTTAACCAAATGAAATTCTCTTTACTTTTAACCGATCAGTGTGAAGTTTTGAGTGTGTGACTTGTATTGTTCCGATTTGATAGCACAAGAATCCATTATTTGAGATTTCAATTTGTTTTGGAATCTATTATACCATTCATGTGATCTGGACCTTATCTATACGATTTTTATGTCAAGGTTTGGCTCAACGTTCTTGGATATAATATCTTGGAAAGTAATTTGGATTCCAATTGATTTCAACCAAAGACTTATATCAAACCATAATTAATATTTGAGAACAATGAGATTTAAATGTGTGTAGTGAACTCACAATGAACCCTTTTATCTCATAATTATAAAACAACAACTTTCCTTGTCAACTATTAAACTCTTTAATTAAGTCATTTTATTTTTAAAGATGTTTTCAAAACCACCCCTTCTTTTAGTAATCTTTATTAAAATTACACACTATAAGCTACCAAATCTACTTGAGAGATGACCTTGGGTATTCCCTTGTCTAAAAAATATTATTTAAATTACTATCAATTTGACGTGTCATGAAAACATGGTCAGTATGCCAGGGTCACTTCCCTCCTCAACTAAGATCTCATCCTAATTAACAGATGCATCAGCCACATTAGCTTCCTTATCTTCAACTGAATAAACTAAAACCTAATCTGGCTCTAATCCAGGATCAGCAAGGTTTTTCACTCTAGTTGGATGATCTATAGGACTTAAATACTCAAAGATATTATTAATATCATCCACCCATTTCTTAAACCATGGATTCCAATCTACATTCATTATTTTATAGATAATTTTTGTCAAGAAAAAACCCCCACACTTCACTTTAGTTACTTCATCCTCATCAAATAATCCTTTGGAATTAAGCATGGACAAAATAAACTTAGGATAAATTAGGGAATTAGAAATGGATTATGTCTTGAACATATCCATCATATGCACCATTAGACATCTGCACAAATTGATTCTTTCTCATTTTTTCATAATATATAGGAGATACTTATACTAAAATCCCATAGTGGTGAAGTCTCATTTTCTAGGGAATAACACGTGACATATAAAATTAAACAATAATCTTCACTCACCATCCAATTAAATTGTAGGAGGTCTTCTTAGAGTTCTATCTCATACTAGCTCCATTAAAGAATTATCACATACAAAAGATTCACTATCACAGGGAATGGACCCTTGATAGTGATTTGAAAATCCTTCATGAGGTAATTTCATACACTTAGCCCATTTTTTCAAATATAATACTTCCTTTTGTCCATCTATTATGTTTCCAATACAATATTTATTTTTCCTAAAACTAAAATCAACATATTGATAAAATTGGTAAACCAACCTAAGATAGAATAATTTATCATTATTTGAGAACCAGTCTATCCATACCTAGTCCCAAATCACCCCGAGCACCATCAATTTGCTAGACAACAACCATTCAATATTTACTTATTTCTCAGTAACCATTGTACGATTTGTGAGTTGCAGGTTCTATGACTCAACTACTAGTTTTATTAATTATCCTCTAGGATTATTCAAAGGCCATGACTCCTCAGGAGATGACTCAGTGGGTCACTTTACTCTTACCATTGTAACTGAGTAAAAGTTCAGGAAAATATAAGGGAAAGCTAATGGCCAGGAGAGAAATGACAATAGAGAGGTTTGAAGGGAAACATGTGAGAGGGAGAGATTGAATAAAAATTATACTTAATCCCCAATTTAAATCATTAAGGAATTTGAAAACATAAGTTTAAATAAAACATTATAATAAAAATAAATTAACCAAAAAAAGAAAAGAAAATTATAAATAGTGGATTATCCCAATGGTGACTTATTCCAACTATGGGTTATTCTAATGGTGGGTCATTCCAATGGTGGATAATTACATTAGTGGGTCATTCCAATGGTGGGTTATTCCAATGGTGGGTCATTATAATACTGGGTTGTCCAAATGTGGCTTATCCAATGGTGGCTTGTCCAACAATGGCATGTCTAATGGTGGGTTGCCTAACGATGGATTGTCCAATGATGGGTTGTCCAATGATAAGTACAAACAAGATTTATCATTCCTAATTCATGTTTTATTTAGTTTAATCTCTAAGAATTCAATGGATTAGTAAAAATATTAGCAAGATGATGTTCAGTTCCCATGAATTCAAGATTTATATCACCATTTTGAAAATGATCTCTCAAAAAGTGATATCATAAATCAATATTTTTTTTATAGAGTGAGACACAGGGTTTTTGGAAATATTTATTGCACTTTTGTTGTATAAAATTATATGGACATATCTGAATTGATATCTATAGTCTAGCATAGTATGTTTCATCCACAAAATTTGTGAACAAAAACTTCATACAACTATGAATTCAGATTCAATAGTAGACAATGAATTGTTTTTTCTTACTACACCAAGATACTAGAGACTTTCTCAAAATATGAAATTCTCCACAGGTTCCTTTTCTATCTAACTTATAACCACCAAATTAAGCATCTGAATAACTCACTAAATCAAATGCTTTTCCTCTAGGATAGAACAGTCCTAAATTGGTTGTATATTTGAGGTATATTAAAATTCTTTAAATAGAAAGTAAATGATAATATTTTGGGTTTTCTTAAAAACATGTATGAATACACACACTAAACATAATATCAATCTGAATAGAAGTTAAGTATAGCATACATCCAATCATACCTCTGTAACTAGTTTGATACACATTGGCTTTCTAGTTTCATCAAGATACAACCTATAAGTGGTAATCATGGGAGTATCAATACATTTAGTGCTATCCAAACCAAAACATTTTAGAATATATTTGGTGTACTTACTTCGATTTAAAATAATTCCTTCTTTATTTTAAAAAATCTAAAAACCAAGAAAGAATTTTAGTTCACCCATGAAACTCATTTCAAATTTATTTTGCATAATTTTTGAAAAATTAGTACATAAATTTTTTTAGTAGATCCAAAGGTAATATCATCCATACATATTTGAAAAACTAAAACATATTTTGAAATTATTTTTATAAAAATGTATTATCAACTATACCTTTTGAAAAACCTTTATAAATTAGAAAGGAGATGATCTACTCATACTAAGCTCTAGGATCCTATTTTAAACCATATAAATCTTTTGTTAATTTTAAAAAAAGATTTGACAAATTTTAATTTTGAAAACTAGGGGGTTTTTCAACAAAAACATCCTCAAATATATATCCATTTAAGAATGCACTTTTAACATCCATTTGATATAGTTTGAAATCCAAATTAACTACATAAGAAATAAATATTATAATAGATTCAATCCTATCCACTGGTGAAAAGGTTTCCTCATAGTCAATACCCTCTTCTAACTATACCCTTGTGAAACTAACCTAGCTTTATTTCTTAATATAGTGCTAGACTCATCAACCCTGTTTCTAAGAACCCATTTAGTGTATACAGTTAGATTATATTTAGGTCCAACTACAAGTTCCCAAACATTATTTATTTCAAATTGATTAAGTTCCTATTTCATATCCATCAACCATAATTAATCATTAATTGCATCATTGATGTTATTATATTCAAGCTAGTACAAGAAATCTTGATGTTTAACCTGATTTTTAAGAGAAGATTTAGTCTACGTACCTCTATCTAGGTCTCCAACTACAACATCTAGAGGATGATAGTTATGATTCCTAGAATGTAACACCCCATGTTTTTTCTAAAAATAAATAGAAATGCATGAAACTTTTTTTAAAGTAGATATTTATAACTAGCCTTTAAACATAATTTTTCCACTTCTATATTTTGAATTTCAAGAAACTGTCATCTACAATTGTGTTCAGTAAGTTATTTGGAGTCTCATGAAACCAACTTGTTTTTTTTTGTGAATAGTAACATACCCTTATGAATAGTAATATTACCCTAATGAATAGTAAATTTTATTATTATTTTATTTTCTTAAGGATTTAAGATAATAACATCTTGGTTAATTTTTCATCGTGATATAGAAGTAGTTATAGAATTAAAATTGTTAGTTTTTGAATTAAGTATGCTTTTATTTAAAAATTAAATTAATAATATTTATAAAATTATTTTAAAAAAATGTACTTCATTTTTAAATTCTACATTTCAAAAAATGGTTAGGGTACATTTTTGGTATTTTTCTGAAATTCTTGAATTTTAGATGAATAGTGAAATATGATAAAATACCGTATAATCAAATTATCAGTAAAATACACTATTTATGACATCATAAGTGATGAAATTCCAGTTGGTTAGAACTCAAATTCCATTATTACTATTTTAGGTCACATAAACTAATACTATTCATAATCTTGGGCAAAAATATTATAATAATGATTAAAATAATGAAAAATACTCCCTCTCCTCCACTATAAATGTCACCTTCACTCCCCTCTTCTTCCCAAACCTATAAAGCCTTGATCCATGCCTAAATTCTATCCAATACTTATCCCAAGGATATTCCCTAAGTCCTAGAGCTTTTGGTCTCACCAAAAGACCAAAACCAAATCCCTTAAGAAAGATCTCAAGGAGAAGAGATCAAGAGGTAAACATCCTCTTTTATTTTCTTTCTTTTCTTTCATTTTATGTCATTCTCTTCCTTTAACTTTGTATTATGTTGGGATATTTCATTTTATATCCCCCATTACTGTACATAGTATGTAATAGTGATGAGATATCCTCTTTATCTCATCAAACTATTTTTATGAAATTTTAAGAGACGCCGTTAGGCTGCCAAATTTTCTTGAGAAATTTCTCAAGTTTTATTTTATTTCAAGATCCCTTTCATTTATTCTTATTTCCTAACCTTCTATTAACCAAGAGGCATGAAATCTCCAAAATATTATATATTCTGAATTTTCTCATGTTCATGGAAAATTCATCATCATTCTTCTTCTCCTCTCCCACTTATTCAAGGAATTAAAAACATTGTCCATGATGTGTCGAATTACCGACATCGTGGATGATGTGATTTCATTTTTCTTTAAATCCTTCAAGTCTGGTCATGGAACCATTTTTATGGTTTAAACAGGTTATAATATATTTATTATGTCTCATACATGGTTATGGAATTCTTTTGTACACATAGTTTTAATTTATAAAACAAAAGGATGTCGTTATTATCAAAGAACCACTAAAATGATCTAAACAAACATCATTAATGTTTTAACTTATGAATCATACTCATGTAACAATTCAAAATGATAAATGGTATAATTTATGGTATTGTAAATATGTAAATACTACTACATTCCAATTCTGTAGTTTCACTTCCAATCGACAAGAACATCCATCATGAACTAATCTTGGAAATCATGTAAAGAACTCACCAAAAAACAGTGCAAGGAGAAAAATACTAACAATTAAAGGGTGAAATTATGTTATGAAATGATCATATAAGATTTTATAAACATTAAAATGTTTATGTAAAATACTAATAAAACTCTTTTAACCATTATACAAGAAGTTTAAACAAGTTTGAAGTAAGACAAGCCTGAGGTAAGGGAATTCTTAACCCGATTTCCATTCTTTGGGTTAACCTTCTACTTTGTTATTTATGTATTATTAAAATTGATTGTGCGATGGGTTTTGCTTATATTATATTGAATTATGTCTATTTACATTTTATATACACATTCCATCCACTATATTAAGTCTCTCTCTTCAGTTTTATGATATCTATAAGGGGATTTCCTTTTAAAATCATCTTTTACAAATCTATTTTACAAAATTAAAAAGCAATGTTTTTATGAAATTATTCATGTTGTATGATTATGTTCTGGTTATTGGGAATTGTTTATGATGAATGGTGGGACCTATATCTCCCTCCAATTCATTGGGTATGTGTAAGTTAGAGGTTGACCGTATGGTTACTCCAAGTGTAACTGTAATGGTTACACAAATTGTAAGGTAGCCATGAGGATTACAAATTATAAGGTAGCCGAGAGGGTTACAAGATTATGCAAGTAATTCCCCAAGATAACTTTATGGTTCTACTTATGTTCTTATGTATTATTTAAATCTCATGTTTCACAAAGTAAGTATATATACACAAGTGATAAGTATGTCTTATAAAAAAATGATTTCATACGTTACAAGTATTCATGGGCTAATGTGTTCTTTCCTTCTTTTTATATACCTTACTTATATTTTGTGCTCATCCCAGGTTTAAAATGATTTTTCACAGGTTAGTGGATGTGTAATACAAAGAAGGAAGCCATGTTAAATGTTGAATAATTGTCAAGGAATCAGGTTTTAAGTTTTAATGTTTTTAATTTTAAAAAAAATGGAAACTGTTTTTATGGCATCCACTATGTAACAATGTGTAATGCTATGAATGTATTATGTCCCAATTATCTAAAGCTATAAACTTGAAAAGATACTCAATGTAAAAGTAAGTGTTTTCTTGACAAAATTCAAGATTATGTATGTAATAAGGATGGGTCCTTATATTTGGTATCAGAGGATGGTTTAGATAACTTTAGGGGTTAAGATGATGTTAAAAGAATACCATAAATGAATTTTACTCTATGATTAATTTGAAATGTTTTAGCATTTAAAGATTACCATGTTTCTTCATCTAAGATATGTTTATTCAGAATGGTTGTCTACAGAAGGAACAAGGATGCTGAAGAGGAGAGGCACTGACAGAATGACATCCTTCCTGATCTATATCTCAAAATGGTAGGGATTGGAACCAAGTAGTTTGTGATAGTAATGGATTAGCTAACGTAGGTTATAAATGGTGGTGGCATCCATGCAAGAGAAAAAATATAGTTACCACAATGGAACATGATAGTAGTATAACATTTTATGAGACAACACCCTCCTGATTTCAATGGATCTTCTGACCCAGTAGCAGCTAAAGGATGGATCAAAGCCCTTGAAAATATATTCGATATTATGGGATGTCCAGACAATCAAAAGGTAAGTCTTTCCATTTACCATTTTGAAGGTGAATCTAATTAGTGGTGCTCAATGGTAAGGAATATCAGGGTTAGAGAGGATTTTGATTTCTTATAGTGGGATAAATTTAAGTCTTTTCCTTGAAAAATATTTTTCTAAGGTGGTGAGACTTAGGATGAAGAAGCAATTCCTTGAATTGAAGCAAAAGGAGGAAGATTCAGTGGCTATGTATGAAGAAAACTTTACCCGACTGGTGTGGTATGCTCCAAATATTATTTTGGATCTTGATAAAAAAATCAATAGCTTTTACATAGGACTGAATCCAAGGTATCGAAGGGAGTTGGCCTCCCGTGAATTCAAAAGTTATGAGAAAATTGTCCGATGTGCTGAGAGGGTAGAGATGGAGTTTGCTGATGATCATGTGCATTTTGGAAATAAGGGGAAGAAGAGGTCTAGATGGAAAGAGATGGTAAAGAATCAACCAAAGAAATCTGATGGTAAGAAAATCAAATTTCCAGTTTGTGAAAAGTGTGGCAAGAAACACCCTGGGGAATGTCTTAGAAAAACTAGGAAGTGTTTTAAATGTGGTAAGTTTATAAATATGACCCGTGATTGTAATAAAAATGATCCAAAGATTAATCCTGATAAGAAAACTGTAAAGTATTTTAAATGTGGTGAGATGGGTCATTATGAAAATTCATACTCAAAGAGAGATCCAAATGTTGAAAAGAAGCCAGACTATAAGCAGAAAGGTGTAGTGAGATCCTTTGAAACTACGTCAACAGATGCCGGGCCATCCAATGAAGTTGTATCAGGCACTTTGTTTGTTCACTCAGAATTTTCTAAAGTTTTGTTTGATATAGGGTATACACATTCCTTCATCTCTAAGAAATTTTCTGGTAAATTGGAAATATCACCTCAATAAATGAGACCCAAAATTGTTGTTAAAAAACTAGGGGGAAAAATTATAGCAAATAGGAATTATAAGAATCTTTCTATTGAGGTATGTAAAAATACTTTACCTGCAAACCTTGTTGTTTTACCCTTAGTCGAGTTTGATGTTATTCTAGGAATGGATTGGCTTTCTGTTTATCATGCAAAGATTGACTGTAGAGCTAAAGAAGTTGTTTTTCAGAAAGAGTTTCTGTTTGTATACAAGAATGAACCCATAAAATTGATAACATATCAGGAAGCTTAGAAACTATTGAAATATGGAAATGAAAGTTATCTTTCTTATATTGTTTAAAATAAGGAAAATATTTAGATTAATGATGTGCTAGTGGTAAATAAATACCTTGATGTTTTTCCTAATGAGTTACTTGGTGTCATACCTGATCGGGAAGTCGAATTCACAATTGACTTAGTTCCTGATGCTAAGCCAATTTCGAAACCCCCATATCGCATGGCTCAAATAGAACTACTTGAATTGAAAAATCAGATGCAAGATTTGGTTGATAAAGGCTTCATTCATCCTAGTACTTCACCATGGGGAGCCCCTATTTTGTTTTTTTAAAAATAAAGATGGTTCCATGAGACTTTGCATTGATTATAGAGCTTTGAATAACATCACTGTTAAAAACAAGTATCCTTTTCCTCACATCGATGACTTGTTTGATTAGATATAGGGAGATAAATACTTTTCTAAGATTGATATGAGATCTGGATACCATCATCTGAAGGTGAAGGAGGATGACATCCAAAAAATAGCCTTTAGTACTAGATATGGGAATTATGAATTTTTTGTTATGCCCTTTGGGTTAACCAATGCACCTTCTGTATTCATGAATCTTATGACTAAAGTTTTCATGAGTTCTTGGATAAGTTTGTGGTTGTATTTATTGATGACATTTGGTATTTTCTAAAAATAAAGAGGAGCATGAAAAACATATAAGGGTTATTTTACAAACCTTTAAAGAAAATAAACTATATGGAAAATTCAGCAAGGGTGATTTTTGGTTGTAAAATATTTTTTTTCTTGGGAAAATTGTAAATAAGGATGGAATAACAGTTGATCCTTCTAAAAAAAAAGTAGTTGATGAATGGCCAAGACCCAAAAATGTTATAGAGATTCGTAGTTTTCTTAGGTTAGCAGGTTATTACCGACGGTTTGTTAAGAACTTTTCATGGTTATCTAGACCGATAACTAAGTTAACACGGAAATGGGTTAAATTTGTTTGGACAGAAAAATGTGATGTTTGTTTTCAGGAACTGAAGAAGAGATTGGTGAATGATCTAGTTTTGGCCTTACCTTACTGGAATGGCGAGTTTGTCATCTACAGTGATGTTTCTTTGAAGGGACTTGGTTGTGTTTTGATGCAAAATGATCAGGTAATTGCCTATGCATTGAGACAACTTAAACCTCATGAGATAAATTATCCCACACATGATTTGGAATTGGCAGCTATGGTTTTTGCTTTGAAAATTTGGAGGCATCATTTATATAGAGCCAAATGTCAAATATATACTGACCATAAAAGTCTGAAGTATATATTCACTCAGAAGGAATTAAACATGAGGCAAAGAAGATGGATTGAACTGATAAAGGATTATGATTGCACAATCAATTACCATCATGGAAAAGAAAAAAAAGTGGCAGGTGCCTTGATTCGGAAACATCATGCATCATTAACCATGCTATGTTTGGAACATGATCCCTTGATTAATGATTTGATGAATTTTGGCTTAGAAGTTGTTGGTGCAGAAAATACCTTTGTTTGGTTTCAAGTTTCAGTGCATACGTCGTTGTCAGATAGAATTAAGCGAGTGCAGAAGGAAGACTGTGAGCTAAAGAAAAAGGTAGAATTGGTTAAAATGGGTTAGTTTCCATAATTTAACCTTGATAAATATTGTGTTTTAAGATTTGGAAAAAGGTTGTGCATACCTATTGATTCTCAGTTGAAGAAATATTTGTTGTTTGGGGATCATAGTTCTCCATTTTCAGTACATCCTGCCAGTACTAAGATGTATAGAGACCTTCAGAAGTATTATTGGTGGGATGGAATGAAAAGAGATATTGCTGACTTTAACATGAAATGTTTGACATGTCAACATGTTAAAGAAGATCGACAGTTACCGAATGGGATGTTTCAACCTTTGCTAGTGCCAGATTGAAAATGGGAGAATGTATCCATGGACTTTGTGGTGGGACTACCAAAGACTTCTCAAGGTAACAATGCGATTTGGGTTATTGCTGATCGACTGAAAAAATCTCCAAATTTTCTTTCTATTCAAGATACAATATTTTTGGATCAACTTTCTTGACTGTACCTCAAGGAGATGGTCAGGTTACATGGAGTTCCTCTTTCCATTGTATCTAATCAGGATCCCAGGTTCACTTATAACTTTTGGAAGGGACTTCAGAAGTTGTTGGTTATATAATTAAATTTCAATACAACTTTTCATCCTCAATCAGATGGGAAGTCAGAACGAATGATTCAGACATTGGAAGATATGCTTAAATCTTTTTTAATGGACTACGAGGGAATTTGGGATCTACATATTTCTTTAGTTTAGTTTTCTTATAATAATAATTTTCATTATAGTATTCAGATGACACCTTTTGAGGCTTTATATGGGAAGCGGTGTCAGATTCCAGTGTTTTGGGATGAAGTCGGTGAAAGAAAGTTGATGGGGCTAGAATTATTATAAGAAGTGGCTGAGAAATTGAGGATGATCTAGCAGCACATGAGGACAACTCAGAGCAGGCAAAAAAGTTATGCAGATAAAAGAAGGAAAAACTTATCTTTCGAGGTAGGTGGCCATGTTTTCCTTAAAATCTCTCCTTAGAAAAGTGTGATGCATTTCGGTAAGAAAGGGAAGCTAAGTCCACAGTTCATCGGTCCTTTTGAAATCTTGGAGAAAGTTGTAATAGTTGCATACTGTATAGATTTTCCACCGAGTTTGTCTTAGGTATACAATGTTTTTCATGTTTAGATGTTGAGAAAGTATGTGCCAGATTCATCACATGTCTTGATCCCAGAAGCAGTTCATCTAGAAGAGAACCATTCTTATGAAGATAAACCAGTTCATATTCTTAATCGAAGGGAACAAGTATTGAGGAATAAGGTAATCCACCAGGTAAAGGTTTTGTGGAGAAACCACATGGTTGAAGAAACAACATGGGAATCTGAAAATAATATGAGGGAAAAGTACCCTCAGTTGTTTAATAAGTAAATAAAATTGCGAGGATGCAATTTCTAGAAGGTGGGGATAATGTAACACCCCATGTTTTTCTAAAAATAAATAGAAATGCATGGAACTTTGTTTAAAGTAGATATTTAGTGAAATACGATAAAATACCATATAATCAAATTATCAGTAAAATACACTATTTATGACATCATAAGTGATGAAAGTCCATTTGGTTCGAAATAACATGCCATTATTACTATTCTAGGTCACATAAACTAATACTATTCATAATCTTGGGAAAAAATATTATAATAATGATTAAAATAATGAAAAATACCCCCTCTCCTCTACTATAAATATCACCCCCACTCCCATCTTCTTCCCACACCTCTCAATCCTTGAGACATGCCTAAGTTCTACCCAATACTCCTCCCAAGGATCTTCCCCACATCCTAGAGCTTATGGTCTCACCAAAATACCAAAAACAAATCCCTTAAGATGGATCTCAAGGAGAAGAGATCAAGAGGTAAGCATCCTCTTTTATTTTATTTCTTTTCTTTCATTTTATGTTATTCTCTTCCTTTACCTTTGTATTATGTTGGGATATTTAATTTTATATCCCCCATTACTATCCATATTATTTAATAGTGATGATATATCCCATTTCTCTCATAAATCTACTTTTATGGAATTTTAAGAGACGCCGTTAGGCTGTCGAATTTTCTTGAGAAATTTCTCAAGTTTTCTTTTATTTCAAGATTCCTTTATTTTCTTCTTCTTTCCTCACCTCCTCTTAACCAAGAGGCAAGAAAGCTCCAAAATATTTTATATTCTTGATGTTCTCCTGTTCATGTAAAATTCATCATCATTCTTCTGCTCCTCTCCCACTTATTCAAGGAATTAAAAACATTGTCCATGATGTGTCGAATTACTGACATCATGGACGATGTGATTTCATTTTTATTTAAATCCTTCAAGTCTGGTCATGAAACCATTTTTATGATTTAAACAGGTTATAATATATGTATTATGTCTCATACATGGTTATAGAATTCTTTTGTACACATGGTTTTAATTTATAAAACAAAAAGAGGTCGTTATTATCAAAGAACCACTAAAATGATCTAAACGAACATCATTAATGTTTTAACTTATGAATCATCCTCATGTAAGAATTCAAAATGATAAATGGTATAATTTATGGTACTATAAATATGTAAATACTACTATATTACAATTCTTGATTTTCACTTCTAATCGACAAGAACATCCATCATAAACCAATCTTGGAAATCATGTAAAGAACTCACCCAAAAACAGCGAAAGGAGCAAAATACTAAAAATTAAAGGGTGAAAAGATGTTATTAAATGATCATATAAGATGTTATAAACATGAAAATGTTTATGTAAATAACTAATAACACTTTTTTAACCATTATACAAGAAGTTTAAACAAGTTTGAAGTAAGACAAGCCTGAGGTAAGGGAATTCTTAACCCAATTTCCATTCTTTGGGTTAACCTTCTACTCCATTATTTATGTGGTATTAAAATTGATTATGTGATGGGTTTTGCTTATATTATATTGAATTATTTCTATTTATAGTTTATATACATATTCAATCCACTCTATTAAGTCTCTCTTCAGTTGTATGATATTTATAGGGGGATTTCCTTTTAAAATCCTCTTTTACAAATCTATTCTACAAAATTCAAAAGCAATGTTTTTACGAAATTATTCATGTTTTATGATTATTTTCTGGTTCTTGGGCATTTTTTATGATGACGTGTGGGACCTATATCTCCCTCCAATTCATTGTGTATGTGTAAGTTGGAGGTCGTACGTATGGTTACTCCAAGTGTAACTGTGATGGTTACACAAATTGTAAGGTAACCGCAAGGTTTACAAATTATAAGGTAGCCGAGAGGGTTACAAGATTATGTAAGTAATGCCCCAAGATAAATTTATGGTTATAATTATGTTCTTATTTATTTTTTAAATCTCATGTTTCACAAATTATGTATATATACACAGGTGATAAGTATGTCTTATAAAAAAATGTTTTCATACGTTACAAGTATGGACTAATGTGTTCTTTCCTTATTTTTATATCCCTTACCGAGATTTTGTGCTCATCCCAAGTTTAAAATGATTTTTCATAGGTTATTGGATGTGTAAGATAAATAAGGAATCCATGTTAAATGTTGAAGAATTGTCAAGGAATCATGTTTTAAGTTTTAATGTTTTTAATTTTTTAAAAAATAGAAACTGTTTTTATGGTATCCACTCTGTAACAATGTGTAATGATATGAATGTATTATGTCCCAATTATATAAAGCTTTAAAATTTAAAAGATCCTCAATTTAAAATTAAGTTTTTTCTAGACTAAATTCAATATTATGTATGTAATAAGGACGAGTCCTTATATAGAAACTCTTTGAAAAGAAGGGATAGACATCCAGTGGCCTTCTATAGATTTAGGTTCGGGTTATGGATGATCCTTAGAATTGGATGATTTTTATGCTTGTTTAGAAGAGGTTTAAGAAGGTTTGACATTAATGTTCATAGTTGAAAAATCATCCTCATGGTTTTCTAAAGTAGTATTAGCTCATATGGATCTATCTCAACAAAATTAACATGAACAGACTCTTCCACAGTCTTAGTTCTTTTATTAAACACTCTATATGATTTTATGGATGCTAAATAACTAAGGAATATTCCTTCATCACTCTTAGAATAAAATTTATTAATATTATCCTTAGTGTTAAGAATAAATACTTTGCAACCAAAAACTCTAAAGTAATTAACCCTTTACTTTCAACTCTTCCATAGTTCATAAGGGATTTTCTTTAAGAGTGGTCAAATTAAAACTCTATTAATTATACACCAGAATATATTCATATCCTCCACCCAAAAGTAAATAATAAATTCATATTCATTAAGAATATTCTAGACAATTTCTTGAAGTGTTCTATTTCTTATTTCAACAACACCATTCAACTTGGGGTCCTAGGAGCAGAAAATTTGTGATTATAGTCATTTTTGTGAGGAAAAAGATTCAAAGTCTTGATTTTTAAACTCATAGCCATGATCTATATTCAAGGTCTTAATCTTAAGTCCACCAAGATTTTTTATAGATTTATCATACTTGGTAAAGTAAGAAAAAACTTCACTTTTGTGAGCTAGGAAAAATACCCCAGAATACCTATAAAAGTCACATACAAGGACATAAACATAATGCTTACCATTTAAAATAGAAACTCTAGATGTTCTGAACATTTACATGTGAACCAACTCTAGGGTATGAGAAGTTGAAATGTTTTTCTTTGATTTGAAAGATATCTTTTTCTGTCTCCCTTTTTGACATGGGTTACAAACTTTGTCATTTGGGAATTCAAGTTTAGATAGATCTTTGACTAACCCTTTCCTATAATCTTTCTAAGTGAGTGAATATTGAAATGGACTATTATATTATTCAAAATCCAATATTCTTTGTAAAATTCACTTAATATGAAATATTTTGAGAAAATAAAGAGTCTAAATTAATAGCATAAGCATTGTCATTTCATAAATTATTAAACACTAAAAAAAATTCTAGAATAAAAAACATTGTAAGCATAATTTTAAAATTTCACATGAAAACCATCATCACATAGATATAATATGATAAGTAGATTATATTTTATACCATCCATAAACAATAATTTATAAATTAAAAACGTTTTATAATTACAGATTTGTTCAAGGCCAATTATTTTCCCTTTAGCATTGTCACCAAATGTGACATGTCAAACACCAAAATTTATCAATTTTTTGAAGCTTGAGTAATTTATAGTCATGTTTATAGAATATATACTGTCTAAATACCATAATATTTTACTATATACCTTTAATAAAGTTTTCTACAAAACAATTTTTACACCAAAAATGATTTTGGAACCCAAATCTTCTTGGGTAAAGAAATATTTTTAATTAAGGATTTAAGAACCCATAATTTCTTAATAGGTTTCCTATAATTAGTTTATAATATTTTGTAAATAAAAACTTTATTAGGTTTAGATGAGTGAAAGCTAGTAGCAACACTTGAACTAGGGATGAAACTATTTTCAACTATTCTCCTCTAACTGGGTTGGTACCCTGTACCAGTAGTATATTTCAGTGCAATTTTTTTCCCAGTATTTGAGTGAGATTATTTCTACCATTAGCGAATATTTATAAATAATTTTTAAATTGATCATTAGAAAATTTTAGTTCATTATTTTCCTTCAACATTTAATCATTTTTATACTTTTCTATAGCAATATTAGATTTAAAATTGGAAGTTAAAGCGTGCTGTCTCTTTAGAATTTTGTACTTATCCCTAAACTCATTGAAGGTATCTTCTAACATGTTACAATATTCAATAATCTCCTCATTTGAAATATTTTCACCATTATTTTCCTCTCTATAATAATTATAAATATCTATAGGAGAACCAGGAAGGACATTTGATACATCAGATATGTTTTCCATGAAACACATGTTTTCTCTATCATGTTTTTCCTATCAGATAGTGTTTGAATCACTTGAGCTATCTTTATAATAACTCCAAGTTTATTTCATTTATTTCTTGTATTTTATATATTTTTCATAATATTTATTTTTATATTTCATCTTAGGATAATAATCTTTGACATGCTCTTTCCTTTTTTATTCATAGCACACTATTTCATTTGAAGTGTCATCAATCTTCCAATATTTCTTAAAACTTCCTCTATTGTCATATTTGATTTTATATCTTGGTTTACTAAAGAAATTTTTCTTCTTGTAAAACATATTAAATATTCTAGACATATGGGCCATCTCTTTATCACTATTAGTTGGTGATTATTCATCACTTGAACTTTCATCTTGAACTTTCTATTTCTATTTTGAGGTAGTGGTCTTGAAGGATACATACTTTATTTTGGGTTCATCCTAATTTTCTCTATTGACTTTAAGTTAGTTATCACACATCATTAAATTTCCAATCATCTCCTTGATAGGTAGTGTACTGATGTCACATGATTCTCTGATTGATACTTAGGTTCACCTCTATCTTTCTAGTAGGAATATAAGAAGCCACACAACTTGATATTTGTCAACGGTCTTCTTTCCCAGATAATTCATTGTATTTAGGATCTCATTGAACCTAAGATACATGTCAAAATATTCTTATCAAGTTTTATTTTAAATGTATCATATTTAATATTATAAGTATTTAATATCATTTCTTTCACATTAGATGTTCCCTCATTAGAAATAGTTAGTGTCCCAGATTTAAAAAGCAAGTAGATATTCTATTTAATTCCTCATCACCCAAATCATAGTAATGAGAATTTACATCTTTATAGTTATTGTTGTAAGTAGTTTTAGTATCACCATCCCATGTATTTCTAACAATATTAGGTATTTCATATTTATCTACAACAACAATCCAAATTTCAAAACCCATGCTCTCAATATGCATTTTCATCTTGATTTTACACTGAGCATAGTTTATTCCATTAATGAAAGGTGGTCTATTGGTAACAGAACCTTCTTGTCTATTATCCATTAAAGAACTAAATTTAGATATAACAGAAATTTAGGATCATTAAAATACAACTAAAATCACAGTTGAAAAGATATTTAGAGGCCTTTGATACCAAATGTTGGTAGGAGTGTGTAACTTAAGAGGGGGTGAATTGAGTTACTCAATAAAAATTTCTATTAAAAAAAGTTTAAATAAAATACCCCAATTAAAATAAAATCACCCCATTAATTAAAAGAGTAGTTTAAATAATTTTAGTCTTTTAAAAGATTCCTCAAATATTGATTAATGCTTAGTTAAAACAATATAAAAATTTATTTAACTTTTGAAAACAATTTTCTCAATAAAATACTTATATAAACCCTAGTTAAGATTAACTATCAAAGTATATGTTTTGTTTATAGTTTAAATCAAATGTAGTTAAATCTTTGAAATTAAGAAAACAATACAAAATCACACAATAGAATAAAATAAGGGATTTTGTCTCAAGCTGAGACCTAATCCCCTCCATTTGGAAATCACCCACTACCAAGAAGATTATATAACTATAATCCGATCCACAACTTGGATCAGGTATACAAACAACAAATTATAAAATGTCTAGGCTCAAAGGCCTCTTCCACAGTTATACATGGGAATAAAACAACTCAAGCCACACAAGGACCTCTTCCAAAAAAAAACTATGGATAAAAATATGAAAAGATATAGGTGAGAATATCTTGTATGTATTCTCAAGTTCTAGTGTAGGAGATAATGCGTTGATAAATAGAACAAACAACACATTTCTCAAAAAGTAAAAGAAAAAAATATAAATATCAAGTAATAAGACATAGAAAAGATAGTGATGCTCGGTCTAAAGTGCTATAGATTCTTGAGTCTCCTAAAATGTGTCTTGGTGAGGAGTTAAAGATGTTTATATAAAATTAATAGTAAAATAGAGGGTTATAAAGTTATATTTTTCTATTTGTAGGAAAGGATGTTGATATTTAGTGAGTTTCACTCTTTCATAGATTAAAATTCCACAGGGTTGTACCGTGTAAGCTCTTGAGTGATGATCCTTCCAGTATTCAGTAAGTTCACTTATTGATCATGAATCATCTAAGAGAGAGAGTCCTTCAGAAATATATATTACTGAAGGAATGAACAACTGTTGAAGGATAACCGTGAAAATTTCTTGAAACCTCATACTGGGCTCTGACTTTGTCTTAAATGTGTCCATGGGATAATTAAAGAAAAAAAATTAAATAATCAACTGCATTAATTCCAATAATATATCTGTTGGGGTCATTTAAATCAAATACCTCAGAATAGAAATGGTGGAACATGCTGATAGTGACTCATGTCTGGCGGTGAGTCAGGATGGTGGTAGGTTATATGGCGGTAGTTCATTTGGTAGTGAATCATATTTAGCAATGACTCATCTGATGGTAGGTCATCTAATAATGAATCAAGTATGGTCATGACTCATCTCTAACAGTGAGTTAAGTTTTTTGGTGACTCATATCTGGTGGTGAGTCAAGTTTGGTGGTGAATCATCTTTGGTGGTGAGTTAAGTCTGGTAGCGACACATCTTTGGCAATAGATCTTTTCAAAACTTATCCAAATCTCTTAAAATTATTCTTTATAAAATAATATACTATCATTCAACATAAAACTCATTAGAAACATAAGAATCATGATTTGTGAGCATTAAAATAAGGAAGTTCCAATACTCTTACCTTAAAAGAAAGGAGGTTCCAACAATGTATCCCTTTTTGATGATCACAAATCATGGTATTTTCAAAACCATGTATAAAATAAACTTTGGCATAAAATAGATGAATTTGAAAAAGTAATGATATCTGTTTAACACTTTAAAAAGATAATGTGAGAGTTTGAACATAAATGTAAATTCCCATAATTATTCTCTCCATTCTCCCCATAACATGAATTCCATAATTATTCTCCCCATTTTGGGATTATAAAAAACTAAAGATAAAAATTAGTAAATCCAAATAAGAAAAATAGGTATAATAAGAAAAATTTCAGTAAAGACAAAATAGATTGCATTACATTTAGAAAGAAAGTTAAGAAAAATACAAGGAAGTCCCTATCAAAGACAATTTATAATCTGAATCACTACTAGCCTAGGTAAAAAGAACAAAATGTGATTTTCTCTTGTCATAGATAGGGTGAATAGAGGTAAAGGATAAGGGAACTAAGGTAGAAGAGGGTAACTTGTTGATAATCATTGGTCAAAGATGTTGTACTTCTTCCACTGGAGATGAACTGAGAGGCTAAAACTGAGTAGGTAAAGGAGCATTTGGATTCTGGACAATATCTGGTCTAGAATTTATAGGGGAAGTGGATGTAATAGATAAAAGATAGGTCACTATAATGGCCTTAGGATCTACAACTACCGTACCAAACACGTGCAATAAAGGCTTCGTGAGATTAAATAAATCCATAATAGTATTTCCTCCAAAATCCATGTAACTAAATAAGTATTTATTTTACTCTATAAACAACTTAAGTAGAGGATTTGTCACTTTAAACTGATTGAACTGCTCCTTGAAATCTTGGGTACCCAGTGGAATCTGAAGGTTATCAGCTAAAAACTTGAAGTGAGAGTTTGATTCATGCATGGCGTAAATCCTAGAAAGGTAATATTTAAATTCCTTTGTGATGGTTTCCCTATCACTTTTGGAATTATTTAAACATAACCTTACCAATTTATAAATATGTTGAGAATGATGTTTGATCTGTCTTAGATCCTCCTAATGAGTAGCATGAACATCTCTCATAATAGCATGAAGTTACTCCCTAACAGCAGATCGTATCAACTTTGTATCAAAACAATCCAAGGGAGGTAGATCACTAGAATTAAAAGATAATGAGGGTAAATTCTCCAACCTATCTAATAAAATAGTTTTACTAGCTATAAAGATGTCTTCATCTACTCCACCATAGACTTCAAGGTCTCCATCTCACTAGATAACCGTCTGTTCTCAATCTGAACCTCTTAAATGTGATGAATCATATTCAGTTGGATGTGGAACACAACCAACTCAAATAGGTGTCTAGAGTCATTATCACTAATCTATGTGACTGGAGGTTCCTAATTCATCAGAACCATACCAAAATAAAAAATAATACTCTCGTTAAAATACTACAAATTTTATCTAGAAATGCTATCTAAAAACACAAGAGAAACCGTAGTATGAAGGAGTGAAACAACTATCTTAGAATGAGGCACAAAAACCTCTACTGGCTTAGGTATATTAGGTAAATCTGAAATAAATGCATGAAGATCTCCTTTAACATCAATTTTATCAACCAAGGATCCCTTAGAATCTATCTCAACTCTAACTGAGGCATAAGGTCCACCATGGCTTGGAGGAATTCTCTCATCATCATCTAATTCAGAATAGTCTATTCCAATCCTCAAAATCCTTGGGAATATTTCCCACTCATCAAAAACTGTGAAATCCATCCTGGAAGAAGACAAGTAAGCAGGTTCAACATTTGTAGATTCAGCTTAGTGACTGAAAAAACTAAGGGATTATACCATCCTCAATAGATTCCCTCATCTCATCTCTTTCAAAAGTATCTTCATCAACTTATTGAACAAAACTTGGTCTCTCCTCAGACCAAGTTTAACTAGAAAAAACTGGAGAAAAGTGATGTTTTTGAGTTATTTCATGATCATCAGGTCCATCATGATCAAATCCATCATCATTGCCATCTACATAAACATATAATTCATCTTTATCATCTCCATAAACTATATCATTTCCATTTTCATCATCAGATAAATCTACACCTTCCATATAAGATTTAGAAGAAGAACTCATGAACTGTTCCCCTCTTAAAACTTCTGTTTCCACATCATCATCTTTCTCACTCAATAAGTTCTCTATGGTAGGTAGAGAACCCAAAGGAATAGTAGGACCAAAATATATAACTGGAATATTAGGTATATCCGGGTCACTACCCTCATCAACTGATATCTCATCCTCATCAATAGTTGTATCATCCACATTAGCCTTTTACTCTTCATCTAGATACTCTACAACCTCATCTGTCTCTAATCCAGGATGAAGAAGGTTCTTTGGTCTTGTAGGGTGATCTACAAGATTAAAATACTCATAGATATTATCAACATCATCCGCCAATTTCTTCATCCATGGGTTCTAATTTAACTTCATTCTTTTACAGATAATTTTAGTCGATCAAAAACCACCACACTTCACTTCAGTTACTTCATCCTTATAATCTAATCCTTTTTCCTTAAGCATGGAAAAAATAAACTTAGTATAAATTAATGAAATAGACCTGGATGATGTCTTTCACATATCTATCATATGAAACATTAGATATATGAATAGATTTATTATTTATACTCATTTAAAAATGTATAGGAGATACAAATACTGATATCTCATAGTGATAAAGTCTCATTTTCTAGGGCATAACATGTGCTGTATAAACTTAAACAGTAATCTGCACTCACCATTTAATTCAGTTGCATTAGGTCTTCTTAGATTTATATCTCCTATTAGATCCATTAAGGCATTCTCATATAAAAAATATTCACTATCACTGGGAATGTCCCCTTTATAGTCATTCAAAACTCCTTCATGAGGTACTTTAATACACTTAGTTTATTTTTTCTATGAGAATACTACATTCTTTCCATCTATCATGATTCTAATCAAATATTTATTTTCCGCAAAACTAAACTCATTATATTGATAAAATTAGTGAAACAACCTAGGATATAATGGTCTATCATCATTTGAGAACTAGTCTATCCATCCCTAGTCCTGGATCACCCTGAGCACCATTGATTTACTAAACAAAAACCATTTTTATTTACTTCTTCCTCAGCTACCACTGTACAATTTTTGAGTTGTGGGTTCCACAGATCAACTACTGGTTAGATTTATTCTACTCTAGGCTTCTTCAAAGGTTGTGCTTCCTCGAGATATGAATCAGTAGGTTGCTTTACTCTTACCATTGCAACAGAGTGAAATTTTAGGCAAATACAAGGGAAGGAAAAGGTCGAGAGAGAAAGGGTAGTAGAGAGGTTTGAAGGGAAAAATCCCTAAGGGAGAGATTAAGTTTAAATTATACTTAAGAACCAATTTATATAATTTAGGGATTTGAAAATGGAAATTAAAATAAAACATTTTAATAAAAATAAATTTACCCAGAAAATAAAAAATTCAAAATGGTGGATTATCCCAATGGTGAATTATTCCAATGGAGGGTCATTCAAATGGTGGTTTATTCCAATAGTGTCTCATTCCAAATTTGGGTCATTCTAATGTTGGGTCATTCTAATAATGGGTTATTCCAATGGTGGGTCATTCCAATAGTGGATCATTCCAATGGTGGGTCATTCCAACAGTGGTTTGTCCAATAGTGGCTTGTCCAATGGAGGCTTGTCCAACATCGGCTTGTCTAATTGTGGGTTTTATAGCAGTGGATTATCCAATGGTGGGTTATCCAATTATAAGTATAACAAAAATTTATCATTCCTACTTTATGTTTGATGTATTTTAATCTCTTAGAATTCAATGTCTTAGTAAAAATATCAGCAAGATGATGTTCATTTCCAATGAATTTAAGAGTTATATCAACCTTTTAAAAATAAACACTCAAAAAGTGATGACTTAAATAAATATTCTTTGTTTTAGAGTGATACATAGGGTTCTTGTAAATATTTATTGCACTTTTTTTGTCACAATTTATAGGGAAACATATGAATTGACATCCATAGTATAGAAAAATATGGTTCATCTAAAAAATTTGTGCACAATAACTTCCTGTAGCTATGTATTCATCTTCAGACATAGGTGAAACAAAATCTTTATTCTTACTACACCAATATATTAGAGATGCACCGAAAATATAACATGTTCTATAGGTGATTTTTCCATAAAACTTTAAACCACAAAAATCAGTATCTGAATAACTCAATAAGTAAAATTCTTGGCCTCTAGGGTAGAAAATTCCTAAATTGGTTGAATATTTGAGGTATTTGAAAATTATTTTAACATAA
This sequence comes from Viscum album, assembly GCA_963277665.1. Lineage (NCBI taxonomy): Eukaryota > Viridiplantae > Streptophyta > Magnoliopsida > Santalales > Viscaceae > Viscum > Viscum album. The sequence goes on from OY728158.1 coordinate 1,320,909,316, forward strand.
ATTAAATGATAATATTTTGGATTTTCTTAAAAATTTGCACACATAAACACACAAAACATAATATCAGGATGACTAGAAGTTAAGTATATCATACTTTCAATCATACCTCTCTAACTGGTTTGATCCTATGGATTTATAGTTTAATCAAGATCCAAAATAAATGTGATACTCATGGGAGTATCAATAATTTTAGTGCTATCCAAACCAAAAAAAATTAGAATATCTTTGGTGTACTTACTTTGATTTAAAATAATTCCTTCTTTATTTTGAAAAATCAAAAAACCTAGAAAGAATTTCAGTTCACCCATTAAACTCATTTCATATTCATTTTGCATCATTTTTTAAAAATCAGTACATAAATAATTTTTAGTATATTCAAAGATAATATCATCTACATAGATTTTAAATAATAAAACATCTTTTGAAATTATTTTTATAAAAAATTATTATCTATACCTTTTGAAAAACCTTTTGAAATTATAAAGGAGCTGAGACTATCATACTAAGCTCTAGGATCCTATTTTAAACCATATAAAGATTTTTTAATTTGAAAACATGATTTGGAAAATGTAGATTTTGAAAACTAGGGGGTTGTTCAAAAAAAAATCCTCAACTATATATCTATTTAAGAACGAACTTTTTATATCCATTTGATATAGTTCGAAATAAAAATGAAGTTCATAGGAAAGTAGTATTATGACAGATTCAAGCCTAGCCACCGGTGTAAAGGTTTACTCATAGTCAATAACCTCTTCCTGGCTATACCCTTGTGTAACAAAACTTGCTTTATTTCTTAATATAGTACCATACTTATCAACCTTATTTCTAAGAACCCATTTAGTGCCTATAGAGAGAGTGTATTTAGGTATAAAAACAAGTTACCAAACATAATTTCTTTCAAACCGATTTAGTTCCTCTTGCATATCCATCACCCAGAATTCATCATTAGTTGCATCGTTGATGTTATTAGGTTCAATCTATGACAAGAAAGCTTGATGTTAAACTTGATTTTTAAGAGAAGATCTACTATGTGTACTTATATCTAGGTCTCTAACTACAACATCTAGAGGGTGGTATTTATGTGTCCTAACAACTATTTGAAAAGAAGGGCTGGACATATTATGGCCTTCAACAGATTAAAGTTTGGGTTCTATATGATCCTCAGAACTAGATTATTTTATGATTGTTTAGAATAGGTGTAAGAAGGTTTGTTAATAATGTTTAGAGTTGAAAAATCAGCCTCAAAGTTTTCTAAAGGATTATTAGTCACATGTGGATATTTCTCATCAAACTTGACATGAATAGACTCTTCCATAGTCTTAGTTATTTTGTTAAACAATCTATATGATTTTATGGATGTTGAATAACCAAGGAATATTCCTTAATCACTCTTAGAAGAAAATTCATCAATATTATCCTTAGTGTTAAGAATAAAGACTTTGCAACCAAAAACTCTAAAGTAATTAACCATTGGATTTCTACTATTTCATAGTTCATAAGGGGTTTTCTTTAAGAGTGGTAAAATTAAAACTCTATTAATTATATAGTATTCTATATTCACATACTCTACCCAAAAGTAAACAAGAAAGTCATATTCAGTAAGCATAGTCTGGAAATTTTTTTGAAGTGTTCTATTTATTCTTTCCACAACACCATTCCGTTGTGGGGTCCTAAGAGTAGAAAATTTTTGATTATAGAAATTTTGTGAGGAAAAATATTCAAAGTCTTGATTTTCAAACTCATTGCCATGATCAATTATTAAGTTCAAAATCCCAAGTCCACTAATATTTTCTATAAATTTAGCATACTTGGTAAAGTAATAATATACTTTACTTTTGTGAGCTAGGAAGAATACCCTAGTATAACTAGAAAATTCATCTATAAGGACATAGGCATAGTTCTTCCCATTTAAACTAGAAACTCTAGATGGTCTAAACATGTATGTGAACCAACTCTAGGGGTTGAGAAATTGATTTTTTTCTTTTATTTGAAAGATATCTTGTATTGTTTCCCTTTTTGAAATGGGTTACAGACTTTGTCATTTGGGAATTCAAGTTTAGATAGATCTTTGACTAACCCTTTCCTAGTAATATTTATAAGTGAGTGAATATTGAAATGGACTGGTCTCTTATTCCAAATCCAAGATTCTTTGTGAAAGTCACTTAAATAGGAAATATTTTGAGAAAATAAAGAGTCTAAATTAATAGTATAAGCATTGTCATTTTGAAAATCAGTAAACACTAAATAATTTCTTGAATAAAAAACATTACAAGCATTATTTTCAAATTTTACATGAAAAACATCATCACATAACTATGAGATACTAAGTATATTGTATTTTAAATCACCTACATATAATAATTTAGAAATTAAAACTATGTTAGAATTACATATTTGGCCAAGGCCAATTATTTTTCCTTTAGCATTGTCACTAAAGGTGACATGTGCACCACCAAAATTTATCAAATTTTTAAGCTTGAGTAATCTCTATTCATGTGTTTAGAGTAGCTGCTGTCCATGTATCATAAGATTTTACTGGATCTCTTCAAGCAAGTTTTCTACAAAACAAATTTTACACCAAAAATAATTTTGGTATCCAAATATTCTTGGGTCTATAAATGTTAGTAATTAAGGATTTAAGAACCCATAATTTCTTAATAGGTTTCCTATAATCAGTTTGTAATCTTTTTTAAATAAAAACTTCATTAGGTATAGATGAGTAAAAACTCGTAGCAACACTTGAACTAGGGATGAAACTATTTGTAACTATTCACCTATGTCTAGGTTGATACCCTATACCAGTAGTATATTTAGGCGCAGTTTGTTTTCTCAGTATTTGAGTGAGTGTTTCTCCCATTAGTGAATCCTTTTAAATCGTTTTTTTGTTTCTCATTAGATAATTTCATTTCATTATTTTCCTTCAATGATTAATTTTTTTATCCTTTTCTATAGGAATATTAGGTTTAAAATTTGAAGTTAAAGCATGTTGTCACTTTAGAATTTTGTACTTATACCTAAGACCATTGAAGGTATCTTATAACATGTTACAATATTAGTTAATCTACTAATTTGAAATATTTTCATTATAATTTCATCTCTATAATAATTAGAAATATCTTTAGGAGAATTGGGAAGGAAATTTGACACCTCAGTTATGTTTTTCATGAAACACATGTTTTCTTTATCATGTTTTTACTCTCAGATAGTGTCTGAATCACTTGAGATATCTTCATAAGCACTCCAAGTTTATTTCATTAATTTATTGTATTTTATATCATTTTAATCATATTTATTTTTATATTTCATATTAGGAAAGTCATCTTTGACATGCTCTTTCCTTCTACATTCATAGAACACTATTTCATTTGTAGTGTCATAACTATTCTAGTATTTCTTCCAACTTACTCTATTGCCATATTTGATTTTATAGATCAGTTTACTGAATAGATTTTTCTTATTGTAAAACATCTTAAATCTTTTAGCCTTATGGGCCATCTCTTTATCACTATCAGTTGGTGATTCTTCATCACTTGAACTTTCAGCTTGAAATTTCTCTTTCTGTTTTGAGGCAGTGGTCTTAAAGGATAAAGACTTCATTTTATGTTCATCCTAATCTTATATATTTACTTTAAGTTCTACCTCATACATAATTAACTTTCCAATCTTCTCTTTTATAGTTAGTGTACTGATGTCACATGATTCTCTGATTGATACTGAGGTTCCCCTTCATCTTCCTGGTAGGAATCTAAGAAGTCACATGACTTGATATCTGTTAATGATCTTATTTACCATAAAATTAATTTTATTTAATATCTCATTGAACTTGAGATACATGTCAAAAATATGCTCATAAATATTCATTTTAAATGCATTAAATTTAATAGTATAAGTATTTAATCTCATTTCTTTCACATTATATGTTCCCTCATGAGAAATAGTTAATGTGTCCCATATTTAAAAATAATTTGTGAAAGTAGATATTCCATTGAATTACTCATCACCCAAATGATAATAATGAGAATTAATAGCTTTAAAATTATTGTTTTAATAAGATTTAGTAGAATCATCCCATGTATTTCTAACAATTCTAAGCATTTCATATTTATCTACAATAGCATTACAAATTTCAAAATCCATGTTCTCAATATGAATTTTCATCTTTATTTTCCACTATGAATAATTTTTTCCCATTAAATAAAGGTGTTCTATTGGTTTTATAACATTCTTTTCTATTATCCATTGATGAACTAATTTTATATCTAATAGAAATTTAAGATATTTAAAACACAACTAAAATCAAAGTTGAAATGCTATTTAGAGGCATTTGATGCCAAATTTTGGTCAGAGTGAGTAACTCAATAGGTGTGGGGGGTGAATTGAGTTACTCAATAAAAATTTCTATTAAAACAATTTTAAATAATATTCCCAAATTAAAACAAAATCACCCAACTAATCAAAAGTGTAGTTTAATATAATTTTGATCTTTTAAAAGATTCCTCAAAGCCTGATTTGTGCTCAGTTAAAACAATATAAAAATTAATTTAACTTTTGAAATAAATTTAATTAGTCAAATACTTATATAAACACTAGTTAAGATTAACTATAAAAGTATATTTTTTTTAAATTTTAAATAAAATTAAGTTTAAATATTTGAAATTAAGCAAACAAAACCACACAATGTAATAAAACAAGGGGTTCAGTCTCAAGTCGAAACCTAATCCCCTCAACTTGGTAATCACCTGATATGAATAAAATTATATAACTATAATTTGATCCATAACCTAGATCGAGTATACAAACAGTAGATTAAAATCCATCTAGGATCAAATCCCTCTTCCACAGTTATTCATGGGAAGAAAACAAATTAGGCCACACAAGGACCACTTCCACAAACACTGTGGGTAAAAAGATGAAAAGATATTGGTGATAATATCTTGTATTCTCTAATTCTAGTGCAGAATATAGTGTGTTGATAAATATAACAAACAAAACACTGATCTAAATTAAAATCAACACATATAAAGAATAAGAAATAAGATATAGAAAAGATAGTGATGCTTGGTCTGAAGTGCTCCAGATTCTTGAGTCTCCTTGAATGCGGCTTCACTAGTAGAAAAATGGCCTTTAAGATCAATTTTTGTAAAACAACACCAAAAAGGATTTACATTTTTTTGGAATCGGGTGTTTACAAAAATCGATGCCAAAAAGTTAAAAAAATTATTTTTATTGTTGGTTTTTAAAAAAACTGATGCCAAAAAGTAAAAAAAATTGCATCAATTTTTAAAAAAACCGACACCAAAAATTAGGAAAAAATTTATTGGTGTTGGTTTAAAAAAACAATGCCAATAATTAATTTTTCTTCTTCAATGTTTTATATCATTTCCTAAGCTTTGATTGGACTGGTCATAGAGCTAAAATAGAGTTACAGATCAAAATTTATGGCTATCGGAAGTTGAACTTCTCAAAGTTTCGATAGATGCAACTCATTTCAAATAAAACATGAGAAACATGAATTAAAATTATATAAAAAATGAAATAAAATAAATTTAATACTTAGAACATATTTCAATTATTTTAAGATTTTCTATCAAAATTATAAGTTGTTTATCAACATATCTCTTAGATTTAGTGTAGAACTCATGCGATAATGAAAATGGTGATCGATAATGAATTTTTCACCTCAGTTGGTAAATCTTAACTGAATGTTTTATATTTTTAAATTGATCATAAGAATAAATTATTATTATAATCAATATTATTGTGTTGTTTAGAAATGAAGAAAAATAGTAATAAATAAATTAAATGACTAGAATAGATACCGTGTTCAAATTATCGATTGAAGCCACATTGAAAATTTGATTGAATTGAAGAGGTTGAAAATGATGAATGAAAGAGAAATGGGATTTATATATATTCAATTAAAATATTTTCAACAAAATTATATTAAAATTTTGGTTTAAAAAAACCTATTCCAAAAAGTAAAAAAATTATTTTTGGCGTCGGTTTTTTAAAAACCAACTCCAATAATTAAATATTTTTTATAGTGCTTTAAATAATTTCTTAAGATTATATTTGAATGGTTGTGGATCTAAAATGGAGTTATTGATTAAAATTTATGGCCTTTTAAAGTTGGACTATTTTAAGACTTCTCTTAGAGAAGTTCAACTTCTGACATCCATAAATTTTAATCCGTAACTTCGTTTTAGCTTCACAACCAGTAAAATAGAAGATTAAGAAATTATATAAAACATAGTTAAAATAATAATAATTTGTTTCTTTAAAAAAAACTGATGCCAAAAATATATTTTTTACTTTTTTGTGTCAATTGTTTTAAAAACTGATGAAAAAATGATACTAATGGGTATTTTTGGCATCCGTTTTGTAAAAAAACGATACAAAAAAGTCACTAAAAAAATATTTTGTGTTAGTTTATAATAAAAATACATCACATTTTCAATGTTAAATACCATTTTTCTACTATTGATTTCTGAGGATCTTGATATGTTTCTATGAAATTATCAGTAAAACAGAGCATCGTAAAGTTCTCTTTTTCTATTTCTAGGAAAGGATGTTGATCTTCAGTGAGTTTTACTCTTTCACAGATGAAAGTATATAGTATTACAACATGTAATCTCTCAAGTGAATATTCTTATAGTATTTATTAAGTGTACTTATTTATCATGCATCATCTAAGAGAGAGATTAATTCAAAAATATATATAATTAAAGGAACAAACAACCATTGAAGGATTATCCTGAAGATTTACAAAAACCTCATAATGGGATCTGACTTTATCTTCAATAAATTCATGGGATACATGAAGAAAAATAATTAAATAATCCATCACATTAATTCTAATAATATAGATTTTGGGATAATTTAATTTAAATGCCTTAGAATAGTGATGGTGTCACTTGCTAATAGTGAGTCAGGCTAGCGGTAGGTCATATGGCGGTAGGTTATCCGGCTGTAGTTCATCTGGTAGTGACTCATATTCAGTGGTGACTCATATAATGGTAGGTTATCTAGTGGTTACTCAATTATGGTGGTGACTCATCTCTGGTGTTGATTCAAGTCTAATGGTGACTTATTTCTGGCGAGTCATGTTTGGAGGTGACTCATATCTGATGGTGAGTTAAGTCTGGCGGCGACTCATCTCTGGTGGTGACTCTTTTCAAAACTCATCGAAATCTATTAAAATTATTATTTATAAAATAATATACTATCATACAACATAAAACTCATTAGAAACATACGAATAATGATTTGTGAGCATTAAAATAAGGAAGTACTAATACTCTTCCCATAAAAGAAAGGAGGTGAAAATAACCCCCTTGGAAACCCAATGCCAAGCCCTAAATGATCCCCACAACATGTAAATTCAAACCCTCTACTCCACACATGTCAAGTATCTAAGGACTTTTCCTACTCTCCACATACACTAGGACTCTCCTCTGACCTCATGAGGGAGCTTGCAAGACGTACAATCATCTCGCCCATTATCACTATGCTGCAAGCCTCTCATGACTTCCCACTAGCACAAAGAACCTATCCTATGATATATTTAATCTTATATCACATCCTAGAACCTATTATAGGTCTTTATTCTACTCAACCAAATCCCTCACCCCTTGGAAACATAGTCTTCGGGTGATCCCAGCTCACCAAAGTGCCAAATAGCACTTAGTCCAAGCACATGAGGCCCAACACCATCCTATCTCATCTACCTATGGCCCTTTTAGTCCCCAAACCCCATGCTTAAACCCCATGTATTATTAATTCATGAAATCTCATGCATAAAAAAACATATGGTTTTGTAATAAAGGGGTCACCTATCTCGATAAAAGAGTTAATCTCTTGCCAAGTTCTGTTGAGCCTCATCCAAGCCCATCAAGCCTTATCTATTCTCATGGGCACCCATATCACATGTAATTAATTATAAAAATTTATAATTAATCATTCAATTTAATTTAAATAGGTATAAATTCTTAAAAAATAATTGGGTATCACCCACTCCATGAAACCTCAAGCAACGAGGTGCAGTCCACTCTCAACACACACTAGGACATAAACCATGCAAAATCTCCAAAAATTACACCTAATTAAATGAAAAATTTTATCCAATTAGGCCAAAACCTTGTAAAGACTCATATTATGATGTACCTTTGTTGAAACGACACAAAATTACATACATACATTATCTCCGGTCCTCCTCTATGAAAGTCAAGCAATAGCCCCATCATCCTCAGTTGACCCCACCATGATCCAGTGGAACCAACATCAAAACCCTAACCCAAAATTATCACAGATCAAAGGGATAAAAATATAAGGAAGAATGATAATTTAAATGGACAAAAATTATGACTATCACCCCCAAAAAACACCAAGAATCTACCCCTTTCAAAGAGGTCCCAAAGGAGAGGAAGAGAGGGTGAGGTTCTAGCCAAATAGCCCTCCCTGATTACCCCCTACCCTTTGAAATTTAATGGGGAACAACCTGAGAAAATATAGGTTTTACCCCAACCCAAAAAACACCCTAAAAACCTTTAATAGCTTCAATAATGGTTCACTCCATGAATCACCTAGGCAGGGGGGCCTTCATCTTCCCCCCAATACTTTCATGACATGAATACTACACCACACTATGAATAGGATACTGTTGGTGTTTTTCTACAACCTGACCACTCGTCCCTTCTCCAATGCTCTCCCAAACACTCAGAACACCACACTATCCCTACAAACCTTCTAAAAATAACTTTTAGAGATGTCTAAATACTTTAAATCCCAAATAGAGTCTCATTTATCAAGATAGACCCCTCACCATATCAAAATTAAAAATTTATCCAAAATGTAATGACCTGTAAATCTGCCGAGCATTACATCTTGGTGATGGGAATCATGTGGAAGTGGGGATAGCTCATGGGTAACATCATAAAAGAATTGTTAAGTGGGAAAAGGGAGATTTATACAAATACACAACCTAATGTAAAGTTGGAAATAATTTGGGACATAAAGTTATGCCATATTGATCTCAGTGAGGTATATTTGTTTATGTTCCATGTATTATTATCCTTGTTGTATGGTAAGATGTGATTGTTATGATATAGATATTGATGCCTGGTTTATTATATAATTATGAGACTTAGTATGGGTTGGGTGTAATTCCAGCCCAAGGCTATGTTTGTGATACATTTGGGTATAATGCCAACCTATGGGATAATTATTACATATAGTTAGGTGTAATGCCAACTGGGGGTATGGATTGGTATGTGGTTGTGATGCGAGATGCACGGGGTGGATCGATCTTCACGGCGTAGGGCGGCGGATGATGGATGTGGTTTGGGGCTAAGTGACGGGTGAAGGGTATGGATAGTGGAAGCAAGTAGTCAACCAATGCTATATGGAGCACGACCTACTACTTAGACAACGCACTCAAGGGAGGGGTGTGATGGCCAATCCACACAACAACACACTTGGGTTGAAGCACGAAATTGGGGGCTTTGTGATCTTGGATCACCAATCTAACTTGTAGATTGACAAGGCAAGAATGCACAAGAGCAAGGGAAATTTGGAACAATCCTCACACAACAGAGAGAAACAAAGAATAAGCTCTCAATTAAAATCTTGAATGAGATTACAATGCCATGGGGTGGCTATTTATAGCCAAGGGGTGACATAAAAGGTCAAGGGCCTAATATCATAAAGTCACAAAGCCTATTCCTACCTTGTCCCCTTAAAGTCAAAAAGGTAAAGTCTATCAAAGACTTTTTTGGAAAAGTAGCACACAACTTTCCAACTATAGCCCACCAGAATTGACTTTGAGTGCATAGCCCACCGGATTTGACTTTGGTGCCCAAAGATGCCATTTCTAGAATCCTCCATGTGGATAAGGCTTCCAAATTCATGCAACCATGTGGGAAAACCACCAAACATCATGCTTGGGCTTGAATAAGTGAGATAATAGGCCCATTTTCTCCATACATGCAAGGTAATACCCATTGGGCCTTTAATGAAGCAAGATAAGTGCCCATTGAAGCATTCAACCTCTTTAATATTCCTCGCGTCATTGGGCCTTGCAAATCCAATTCCTCCACCCGAGCAATCGACTCGGTGCCTTCCGCATGGTTCGCATCATCCTCCCCCTCTTGAAAAGGAGTCATCCTCGACTCTTCATCCTCTACGCCCAAAAAAGGAGAAAGATCAGAAACATTGAAAGTGGCACTTACACCATACTCACCTGGGAGAGCTATCTTGTAAGCATTGTTGTTAATATTTTCAAGTACTCGGAAAGGTCCGTCTCATCGAGGCATGAGTTTTGATTTCTGCTTGTCAGGGAATCTTTCTTTATGCATATGAATCTAGACTAAGTCACCGGGTTCGAACAACACTTGCTTGCAACCCTTATTTGCACGATCAACATATTTCTGGATCATCCGCTCAATATTTTCCCTTTCCTTTTCATGGAGTTTCTTTATGAATTATGCACGCCCTTTCGCATCCATATTAGTTGCTTCCTGTAAAGGCAACGACACTAGATCAATAGGGGCAAGGGGTTAAAGCTGTAAACAATTTCAAATGGAGAATATTGAGTAGTGGAATGATTGGCCCTGTTATATGCGAATTCCACATGGGGTAGACACTCCTCCCAATTCTTAAGATTATTCTTGACAATTGTTCTCAAAAGGGATGATAGTGTCCGATTCACCACCTTCGTTTGCCCATCGGTTTGCGGATGACAAGTAGTGGAAAATAGTAACTTTGTGCCCAGTTTGCTCCACAAGGTCTTCCAAAAGTAACTGAGGAATTTTGTGTCTCGATCTGACACAATCATCCTTGGCATCCCATGGAGTTTGACTACTTCCTGAAAGAAAAGTTGTGCAATGTTAGTGGCATCATCTGTTTTGTGACAGGGAATAAAATGTGCCATTTTAGAAAACTAATCCACAAAAAAAAAATGGAATCTCTCCCCTTCTTAGTACGTGGTAACCCCACAATAAATTCCATTGATATGTCCTCCCAAGGGGTGTTGGGGATTGGGAGAGGAAGATATAGTCCATGTGGGTTCAGTTTTGATTTGGATTTATGGAAAACAATACACTTTCCCACAAATTTTTCAACATCTCTAGATATCCTAGGCCAATAAAAATGTTAACTAAGAACTCTTAAAGTTTTTGCAACACCAAAATGTCCCATTAACCCACCAGAATGTGACTCCTTTAGTAAAAGTAAACGAATAGAGCAATTGGGAATGCAAAGCTTATCCATCTGAAATAATAACCCGTCATGTAAATAGAACTTTTCCCAACTAACTCCAGGTTTACAATGTTCACAAGGTTCACTAAAATCACTATCGGTGGCATATAAATCCTTAATGTATTCAAAACCAAGTAGTTTTGAATCCAACAAAGATAAAAGAGAATATCTACGTGAAAGTGCATCGACCAAAATATTTTATTTACCCTTTTTATGCTTGATGACATATGGAAATGATTCAATGAATTCCAGCCATCTAGCATGTCTCCTATTTAGTTTATGTTGGCTCCTAAGGTATTTAAGAGCCTCATGATCATAGATCAAAAATTCTTTAGGCCAAAGATAATGTTGCCATGTTTCTAGAACTCTAAAAAATGCATACAACTCTTTATCATATGTATCATAGTTTAGAGTTGGTCCATTTAACTTCTCACTAAAGAAAGAAATAGGTTTACCTTCTTGCATGAGTACTCCTCCTATGCCAATTCCACTTGCATCACATTCAATTTCAAAGGTCTTACCGAAGTCCGAAAGTGCAAGTAGAGGGGCGCGGGTGAGTCTCTCCTTAAGAGCATGAAAGGCCTTCTCTTGAGTTGTTCCCCATTTAAAAGGAACATTCTTCTTGGTCAACTCATTCAATGGCGCTTCTAGTGTGCTGAAGTCCTTCACAAATCTCCTGTAAAAACTAGCAAGCCCATGAAAACTTCTTACCTGCCCAGCGGAGGTTGGAGTTGGCCATTACTGAATTGCTTTGATCTTCTTGGTGTCAACTTCAACTCCATTGCCGCTCATAACAAATCCAAGGAAAACAATCTTATCGAGGCAAAATTCACACTTATTAATGTTTCCAAACAATTTTTCTTTCCTTAAAACCTCTAGGACTCTTCTTAAGTGATCTACATGTTCATGCAAAGTCCTACTATATACCAGAATATCATCAAAGTAAACTACCACAAATTTCCCAATATAGGAACGTAAGACATGATTCATTAACCTCATAAATGTGCTAGGTGCATTGGTGAGACCAAAGGGCATGACTAGCCATTTATAAAGTCCATGTTTTGTCTTAAATGCTATTTTCCACTCATCTCCTTCTTTCATCCTAATTTGATGGTAGCCACTTCTTAAATCAATTTTAGAGAAAATTTTAGATCTATTTAACTCATCTAGCATTCCATCTAACCTAGGGATAGGATGACGATACCTGACCATGATGTTATTGATGGCTTTGCAGTCAATGCACATTCTTCATGTTCCATCCTTCTTTGGTACTAAAAGCACCGGTATGGCACAAGGACTAAGGCTCTCTCTGACATATCCCACATCCAATAGCTCTTGAAATTGCCTTTGAATTTCTTTTGTCTCCTCTGGGTTGGTGTGATATGCAGGGCGGTTCGGTAGTGATGCTCAGGGTATGAGGTCAATTTGATGCTCAATACCTCTAATGGGTGGCAAACCTGGTGGAACCTCTTCTGGAAAGACATCATCATACTCCTGTAACAAGGACTCAACAACATTTGGAAAAGGGGATAAGTCGTTAGTATTTAGAAATACCTCTTTGTACATGAGTACTATGAGGGTTTGCTGTGAAAACAAAACTTCCTTAACCTCACTCTTTTTTTCCAACATCACACTTCTCTCTTTACTCAAATTCTTTTTCCCTCTTGATTTTTCTTTGCTCTCAATTTCTTTTCCTCTCTCATTTTTTCCCTCATTCTCACCTTTTTCATTTTCACTCTTTTTTTCTTTATCACTCATTTTTTTCTTTTATCTCAAAATGTGATCTTCCAAAATTTTCTTGGGGGACATGGGGTTGAGGGTTATAGGTTCCCCTCGGAGTACAAAAGAGTGACGATTTGAGAAACCATCATGAGTAACATGTCGATCGTACTGCCATGGTCATCACAAAAACAAATGGAAGGCCTTCATAGGAACAATATCACACAAAACCTCATCTTTGTACTTACCGATGGTGAAAAATACCTTCACTTGCTTGGTGACCTTCAGCTCCCCACAATCATTCAACTACTGAAGTTGGTATGGATTTGGATGCCTTAAAGTCGGGAGTCCCAACTTCTCCACCAACTCGGTGCTCGCCACATTGCTACAACTTCCACCATCAACAATAACACTACATACCTTCCCATTGATCTTGCATCGTGTATGGAAAAGGTTCTCTCGCTGCTCCTTTTCTCCAACGGTCATTTGTGCACTTAAAACTCTTCTAGTGATAAGAATCTCGCCATCTTCCGCAAATTCTCCATTTTCAATTTCTGGAGATTCATCTTCCTCCTCTTCGGAGCTCTCTCCATCGGTCTTCCATTCTCTATACTTGTTGATGATCATGGTGCGACGGTTTGGGAATTCACTAGCAATGTGACCCATTCCTTGACATTTGAAACAACGTATATCCCGATTCCTTGCTTGGTTAGCCTCAAAAGTAGGTTTCTTAGGTGGAAGAATTACCTTGTCATTTTTGCGATCAACCACCTCTTTTGGCTTTGACAATTCTCCAATGTCCTTCCTCAGATTTCTCCAGGGTGTGAATGGGGTAGTGGGCTTCCTCGCGTTGCTCCTTCTTTTGATTTGTTATTCTACCTTGGTGGCTTGGTGGATCATGTCTTGTATCTCCACATGGTGGTACATCTCCACTTGATCCGCAATCTCCCGATTGAGCCCATGTAAAAACCGTGCCATGGTTGCCTCCAGATCCTCCTCGATGTTTGCTCGAATCATGGAAATTTTCATCTCCTTGTAGTAGTCTTCTACACTCCTACTCCCTTGGGTGAGGCGTTGAAGTTTGTTGTGGATATCTCTATGGTAATGTGTGGGAACAAACCATTTCCGCATGGCAAACTTCATGTCCTCCCAAGTGTTGATAGGGCGTCCACCATATCTTTCCCTTTCCTTGTGCATTTGATCCCACCAAATTAAAGCATAATCAGAAAATTCAAGGGAATCAAGTTTGACCTTTTTCTCCTCGGAATATGCATGGCATGAAAACACCTGCTCGATCCGCATCTCCCACTCCAAGTATGCTTCCGGATCGCTTTTCCCTTGAAATGAAGGGACCTTCACCTTGATCCCGCCAAGTAGTTCATCATCATGTGGTCTTCTTTGGCCTCCTCTTGGTTGTTGGTACAACCTCCTCCTTTGTGGGAAATCCTCGAAATCACCATCAAAGTTTTCTATCTCCTCCTCCATGATGTGGGGGCGACGTGGTGCCTGAGCTCGCCACTGGTTGTCATGGATCATCCTCGGGCTTGGTTGATTCTCCAGGTTGTCAATCCTCTCATGTAACACTTCCAACTTTCGATCAAGAAGCCTCTCGAAGTGGCACACCAAAGCTTGCATTTGGAGTTGTGTAGCTTCAGGTGCGGGAGATCTACTTTGACTTCCTTCATCGCTAACATGAGAAATTTTCTTCCCACGGTCTTCTGCCATGATGTGTAACACAAACACAAATATACGCACACACAGTGAGAAACACACACAAACTCACACACGCAAAGATGTAGACATACGCACACACACAAGTTGTACACACTCACGCACACAAGGATACACACTCACGCATGCAAGATTTATTCACACACACAAGGGTACACACACACACACACTTACAATGACACACACACACACGATATTTACACACACACACACACAATGAAATGTACACACTCACACACATAATACTGTTTTTTTTAATTTATCTCCACTCAACACTCAATTCAAATCCCAAACTCTTATGAAATATAATACCTTGTTTGGAGTGATCACGTGCCACCAATGCTTCTAAAACCAAGATTTCATCGGAGGATGGTTTCACACAACCCGTTTGAGTGGTAAAATGTAACAAAATGGTAAAGGGTGGAAAAGGGGGTTGAAATAAGGGTAAAAGGTGGAAAATGGGTGGAAAGGTGTGGTGTGTGGGTTTTGCCCGATTGTGCAAGATGAGAAAAATTAATAACAATATGAGCCAATATTGAAATAGAAAGTGCTAATATTGAAAAGCACGAAGATGGAGTAATTGTATCCGCTTTTTTTTCCACTTTTTTTTGTCAATTCTCCCCAAAAAGTGTTGTGCTTGGAGTTTTAAAGCACAAGATGATGTATGGAGAGTAAGACGTTTTTTTAAATCTCTCAAAGAAAGGATGTGATTAATATTTAAAAGCACAAAATGATGAGTTGAGAGAATTTGATTTTTTTTTGCTGGATACAAATCACATAATGATAAAAGAAGATTGATGAATAATTGGATCAATGCAATAATATTTCAAACTTGCACAATGTAGGCCAATTCTGGAGGTTTTCAAGAAATGGGTTTTTTTAAATGGGTGGATGATATGGAAGGATAAGAAGAGGAATGGGTAAAATAGATGTAAAAGAAGGGATAGGTGCCTACCATGTCAACCGAAGCTCTGATACCAACTGATGCGAGACGCACGGGGTGGCCCGATCTTCACGGCGTAGGGCGGCGGATGACAGATGCGGTTTGGGGCTAAGTAACGGGTGAAGGGTATGGATAGTGGAAGCAAGTAGTCAACCAACGCTATATGGAGCGCGACCTACTACTTAGACAACGCACTCAAGGTAGGGGTGTGATGGCCAATCCACACAACAATGCACTTGGGTTGAGGCACGAAATTGGGGGCTTTGTGATCTTGGATCACCAATCTAACTTGTAGATTGACAAGGCAAGAATGCACAAGAGCAAGGGAAATTTGGAACAATCCTCACACAACGGAGAGAAACAAAGCATAAGCTCTCAATTAAAATCTTGAATGAGATTACAATGCCATGGAGTGGCTATTTATAGCCAAGGGGTGACATAAAAGGTCAAGGGCCTAATATCATAAAGTCATAAAGCCTATTCCTACCTTGTCCCCTTAAAGTCAAAAAGGTAAAGTCTATCAAAGACTTTTTAGAAAAGTAGCACACAACTTTCCAACTATAGCCCACCGGAATTGACTTTGAGTGCATAGCCCACCGGATTTGACTTTGGTGCCCAAAGATTCCATTTCTAGAATCCTCCATGTGGATAAGGCTTCCAAATTCGTGCAACCATGTGGGCCAACCACCAAACATCATGCTTGGGCTTGAATAAGTGAGATAATAGGCCCATTTTCTCCATCCATGCAAGGTAATACCCATTAGTCCTTTAATGAAGCAAGATGAGCACCCATTGAAGCATTCAACCTCTTTAATATTCCTCGCATCATTGGGCCTTGCAAATCCAATTCCTCCACCCGAGCAATCGACTCGGTGCCTTCCGCATGGTTCACATCAGGTTGGGTGTAATGAAAACCTGAGAATATGTTGATATGTGACTGGGTGTAATACCAATGGGGAGTGGGTGATGTTTTGTGTGTGTCTGGGTGTAATGAATACCTAGGGTTATGATTGGTATATAGTTGGGTGTAATGCCAACCCAGGGATATTGATTGGGATCAGTTGGGTTTGAATCCAACCTAGGGATATGTATGGTATGTATTTGGGTGTAATGCCAACATAGCTAATTTATTATGATGTTATTGGGTGTAATGAAAACTTGGGGAATTGGTTGTAATATGGTTGGGTGTAACGTTGACCTTGATGATTGGTTTTGATATGGGTTGGGTGTACTACCAACCAAGGTTGTTTTTTAAGGTAGGTTGGGTGTACTATCAACCAAGGTTTTGTGGGTTATTAAAGTTATGTGTATTACCAACTATTCCCATGGTGAAGGTGTGTTATGGGTGTATATCATTCCAACCCTTTATATCTTTATGTGACATGTTTAGATTCAACATTGATCTTATCCAAAGTAAGTATGATCAATCC
Source organism: Viscum album (assembly GCA_963277665.1). Classification (NCBI taxonomy): domain Eukaryota; kingdom Viridiplantae; phylum Streptophyta; class Magnoliopsida; order Santalales; family Viscaceae; genus Viscum; species Viscum album. Next base: position 1,320,926,392 of record OY728158.1, read on the forward strand.
TGACTGCCACATTGGAGTGTAAGGATACAATGAGTATTTATTGTTATGTTATTATTTGTTTTCATGTCAATCCAATATGCACTTTTATATACTGATTTTAGTTAGGGACATTGTTTTTAGTGGCCTACTAAGTTATAATCACACCCTGCATAGACATATCGGTACACTAAAAAATTAATGGCTCCTGAATTGAGTAAGGGAAAGGGCCGTATTGTCTTACCCCAACCTTGGAATTTTTTTATTCTTTTCTTGTATTTAGGGCATTTGGTTGAGGTTTAGGTTGAGTCCCAGTTCGAATTTTTGAGTTTTGGAATCCTTTGGATGAGTTTTTGTTAAAAAAATAGAGATTCTGGGCTGAAAGTAGGTGAAGCATGGTTGGAGCATGTTTAGGGAAAACCATGCATCATCACCCAGGAAATTGTACGATTTGAGGGTCGGTTTTTGGGGCATGGTGCATGGATTGTTCATGGTTTGGGAAATCATTTAGTAATCATGCAAGTGGTTATGCATTTTGGGCAGTGGAATCTGGAATGGTTGGTGCATGGTTTGAGAAACCATGTGGCAGCCATTTTGGGGTGCCCTATTCTTTAGTAGGGTGCACATGGTTGGCACACAATTTCTCAAACCATATGGCCAAACCATGGAAGGTACCCATATTCTTAAAAAACCCTTGAAATTCCAAGTTTTCCCCTCCATTATTTTAACAATATTTTAGATTTATCCTCCCTTGTTTGACCTAAGCGCACCCGAGGGATCCAAGAGACCCTCATACCTTGCCTCCCTTATTTATTGAAGCTCCTTGAAGGTTCCTAGGTAATATACTATGAGTTTTTGGTTGATTTACTTTTATCCTATTCCCTCTATATTTAATTCTTGGCTTCTCTTTATGGGGTTTCCCTCTTGGATGAACCCTATGGGTTAAGGTTTATGTGTGGTTCTATTTTCCTTGATGTTAGGGTGTGCATATTGTCTCTCGGGCTTGGTTCTTCCTTCTCCCAAAGTTTTTTTTGTGTTATAATGTCATTGAGGTAGGTGTTTATGTCCATTTCCTTTCTGGAACATTCTATTGATGCTTGATATTTCCTTTAACATTTTCAAAATATTACAATCATGCTTGTGATGTGATAGTATGAGATTATTTGGTGATTTTATGAAGGAAAATGACTGTGAAATGGTTTTCCAAAGGGTTTATTGAGTATTCCTATATTTATATGCACACATGGTGTTTGATAAAATGCCTATTGAGTTTTTAAAGTGAAATTGGGTATTTTGGGTGGTGTTTTCATTTGTTTATGCTTCAGTTTTATGATTGGATTATGGGTTTGATGTTGTATGTGGAAATTAGTATCTTTTTTGGGGTGACACTTATGTGTGGGTATTATTGTATTGGTTTAAAAACAAGTGATATTTCTTTATAAATATGTTTTCAAAGTGATTTTAAGTATGCATGTGTTGAAAATTGGTTTTCCAAATGAAATGGGTTTTGTTGCAAGTGAGATTATTTGTTATGTTTCTAAAGATGTGTTATGAATCGTGTAAGTGGTGCGAAGCACATTTGAAAATGGTTTTAGTGTGTGTGTGTATTTGAAAGAGGATTTACCTATTAAAATGGTTGTGTTTTATTTGTGGTTTTCCTATTGTATTTATAAATGGGTTTTATGAGTTGTGAAAGTGGTGTGAAATGTTTTCCCAAATATCCTTGGTGCCTTGAGTGAAATTAAATGTGGTTTTAAAAGTGTTTCCGAAATATTTTCCCATTTTCCACTGTGCTCTTGAAAGTGATGTTTTATATTGAATTGGAAAATGGTTTTGGAATTGGATTTGGTTTTGGAAACATGTTTCTAGGTTGGCACTTGAGATATTTTTAGATTTTTCTTTAAAACTTTTATGATGTGAAAGCCCATTTGGTACTTTGTGTTGCCTTGAAAAAATTGGTTTTAATGTCATGTGATGTATAGTCCCAGTGGGCATCTTGGAATGTTTTGGTAAATGGATTGAAAACCTAGGTAGTTTGAGGTCCAATTGGTTTTTAAAAATGATTGAGAAAGTGTTTTTTGAAATCCAAATGAGATCAAGGCCTGATTGGAACTTGTGAAATAAATGGATTTTCACATGTGTTGTGATACTTGGATTATGTTTAGAAAGACCACTAGAACTTCAGATGTGTTCCCCTCTAGTGGCTCATTCATGGGAACATTTTTGGTATTGAGTACATTAGAACTTAGGATGAGATCCCCTCTAATGGATCATGCATGAGGATGTTGTCAGTTATGGTTGTTATACCATGTTTTTTCGAGTATTATAATTATCATCATGGGATTCATGGGAATCATCTAGAGGGTTGAGTCATGGTTACTTATAGACCCTGATTAGACAGGTTGGTACCCCCTTAACTTGATGGGGATAGGTGGGACGTGCCATTAGATTGGATAATTTAGAGATGTTAGTTGGTTATTAACTATGGAGATGCAACATATACCAACAAGTGAGTCTAATCTGAGTACGTCTAGGGATTGCCTCTATATATGTTTAGGAAATTCCCATGAATCACTATATATATGTTCTGTTTACTTTTACTGTATATTGGTAATCAGACTTATTGGTTTATACTTGCTTGTTTTTTCCTTTTTTATTTTGGCATGGTTCTTTTTACCCTCTGGTATGTATTTGTGATTGGGCTTGGGGTTTTTTGAGTTGGATTTAAAAATGTAAAACCTTTTTGAAAAAAAATTCACATGTGTTGTTTAAAAAGGGGAACTTGTGGAAATTTATTCCTTACTAGTTATGACAATTTATTTGGTTTCCTTTGTTATCAAAAGATCTTGTTTGGTTTTTCTAGTTTGGAATTGTAATTGGGTTTTTAGTTATGTATCCAGAATGTTTAAAAGTGGAACCAGGTTTTGAAAATAGAAAGCTCTTTAGGCGCGTTTATTCTTAAAAAGGGAAGTTTTTGGAAAGAGGTGTTTGTTTGTTTAAAATGATTTAAAATCTTATTTTATAAATTTATTTCAAATATTATTTTTGGAATGTTTCATGAAATAAAATGCATGGAATCTGTGGTGATTGCCTACTAATCTGTTTAACCTCACACCCTACTTATACCACTTGACATCGATAAACATGATCTATTTTGAAAGTTTAGGTTTCTGGTTCAGTTTTCTTTTAGAGTAGGTTGGTCTTGTGTCTAGAGGTGACTAAGAGGTTGAGTGGATATCGTGTTAGTACGGCTTGGTCTCAATTTTTTATTTGGTTTTGTTTTGTTTAGTAGTTGTTGTATCCATATCAGTTTATATTTATTAATATTCAGTTTTTTGTTGGTTATACTATATGATCAGTTTGATTATTTGATCCTGATTTGTTTGGACAAAATCATCCCCATCATGATTAATTTGATGCCCAAAACTAGTTTTCAGCCCATGGGGATTGGGAAAACCCTTTTAGCTATGGCTCAAATTAGGTTGGGTGTCAGGTCAGATAGAATCTCAGTCTGGTTCATGAAAAAATGGTATCAGAGTAGGCTATTGTTATTTGTGGTATTAGGTAGTTGGATATTAGGACTTTTGGGACTTAGTATATAGGTATGGTAAGGAGGTCATGAACCCTTACTCATTCTTATCCTCGAGTTTCCAAGGGTAGTCCAAGATTTGGGTCTTTTTTCCTTCTTTTGGATGAAGGAAAATGGAGGCTATCCAGTGTCCTGTTGTGATCTCATGTGAAGTAGTGACCCATACAGAGTCCAAGTGCATGGATCAAGGTCCTCTTAGTTGTTAATTATTACTTTGGAAATGTCCCACTAACCATGTCGTCGGGTTATGCATGGTCACTAGTTCCTCATCCTGAGAGTTTGGTGTGAGTTGTGATTTGGTTTGATTTTGGTTGGTGTGGGTTGGTTTTGAAATGAAAAATGATTTTTAGAAAGAGGGGTTTTAAAATGGAAAATGATCTTAGAAATTGGGTTTTTCTTATAAATTTGAGTTTTGTTGTGAAAAGTTTATTTTGGCATTTGGAAAGTGGCCTTGGAAGAAGGTGGTTTTGGAAAGTGGAATGAAAGTGGTGGTTTTGAAAAGAAGATTTTAGTTTTGTTGTGATGTTTGGATTGTGAGCCTGTTGTTTTGTCTTGAGATGTTCTTTCGGATTGTGTTTCAGGTTGATGTTGACCTTAGTTTTGTTTCCCCTATATTGTTCTAAATATACCACCTTGAAAGGTCCCTAAAGTTTCTATCAAGTCTTGTCTAGTTTTTAGTTCTTCTTAGTTGTTGCCCATATTTTGTGGTGATTGAGTTCCATTAGAGGTAGTGGAATAGCTTGAGGAATTTGAGTATATATTCAGATCATTGGGAACTCTTGAAGCTATGAGAGTGTGTATTGTTCTGGTATTGTTTGAGGGTCCATCTTTGGATCAATAGAATGTGATTGATCCATCATTGATGCAAATTGGGATGACGTGTGAGGTGTTCCAGACCACTTTTATCCAATGGTTTGTACCTGAGGAGTTATATATGAAGAAAGTGGAAGAGATCACGAGTATTTAGCAAGGCCAGTGGACAATTAAGGCCTATGTTGACCACTTTAAGGAGTTGGTTTCTTTTTCTCTAGAGGTAGTGTCATAGGATCAGTTTAAGACTCCTCTGTTCATTTTGGGTCTTCGTCCAGAGATTAAAGAGTGATCCCTCTCCTCCAATTATCTTGTTTTCAAGAAGTTTGCAGATGAAGCATTCTTTTATGAGTTGGTTTCTAAAGCGTAGACAGTTAGAAATCCAACATCCCTTGCCTCTCATGAAGGTTCCCCATCTGGTGAGAGGTGTGTTCTAGAGGAGCCTATTTTTGAAAAACCTCTTTCATTGGTTCTGAATTCTCATTCATCATACCATTCACTCGTATGTTTTCAGTGCATTCAGTTTGGGAATTCAAAGCCATATTGTCAAAATCCTCTAGAGACATGTCACTAGTGTGGCGATTTAGGTCATCTGGAGAAATTTTGTAGGAAGCGTTTCCCAAAGAATAAGTCTTTATTAGAGAATGTTAGTGCCTAACTGTGAGGTAGTGGATACTTTAGACACTAGAGCTCCAGCCATAGGTCTTAGAGTAAAGTTTGCACGTAGGTAGGAATCGCCAAGGGTGTGGAAAACCTTGTCCCAATTTTTGTCTCCAATGTTGGAGTGGAGACCGTTTAAGTTTCCTGTTTTAGTTTCTCTCTTGTTGTGAGTTATTCATAAGAGAATTGGTGCTATTGTTTTCTTTATGTACCATTTTTGTGCCTTGGATGTGGATATTTAAATGGTTAAACTTTATTGAATCAGTTTTATTTTTCTGTTGTGATTTTTTAGAGATATCAGTGCTTTTGGAAATTGATGATTGTATCTTATGGTTCTATTTTCTACTTGATTCGGGCTCCTTTTATTAGGTTTTTACCTTGTGTTGGGGGTTCGATTTATGTAAGGAATTTCTAGTTTTGGTAGTGGTGTTTTTATCTTGTGTGGATAAATTTGGGTTAGCTCGTGTTGGGAGTTCCCGTGCTGGTCTTTCCAAGGTGGTGTTGTTGAGATTTTTCATGTTGGGCCGATCCAAAGTCATGACATGATGTTAGTTAGGTTACTATAGTGGGGGAGAACCCTCTTATGTTATCCTATTGTTCTCCATGATGTTGTTTCCTCTATAAATGGTCGGGTGTGACTTGTGAAGTAAAAGGTCACCCCAAGGTTCATGGTTTTGTTTAGCTTTATTCAGTTTTGGGATCGAGTTTTGTTTATCATCCAACTGGGTGACTTTCTGGGGGGGGGGGAGAAAGTGTTTGTGGTGGGGATAATTTTCACATCCTTACCTTGAAATTTCTTTTATTTTATTATTTTCTTGGCTTTGGGGCATTTGGTTGACGTTTAGGCTAAGTCATGGATTGTTTTTTATAGTTTTTGAATCCTTCAGGTGAGTTTTTGTTGAAAAAATAGAGATTCTAGGATTGAAAGTAGGTGACACATAGTTGGTGCATGATTAAGGGAAACCATGTATCCTCACCTAGGAAACTCTGTGGCATAAGGGTTGGTGTCTGGGGCATAGCGCATGGCTTGTGCATGGTTTGGGAAACTGTGTGACAACCGTACGAGAGGTTCTATATTTTGGGTAGTGGCATTTAGCATGATTAGCACACGGTTTGGGAAATCATGTGGCCAACCCATGTGGGGTTCCCTCTACTCCAGTAGGGTGAACATGGTTGGCACACGGTTTGTCAAACCATGTGGCCAAACCATGCAAGCTTCCCATTTTCTTAAAAAAACCTTGAAATTACAAGTTCCCCCCATTCCTTTAACCCTATTTTGGGTTTCTCCTCCCTTTTTCGACCTAGGAACACTAGGGGGATCTAGGAGACCCTCCTCCCTTGCCTCCCTTCATCCATTGAATCTCCTTGAAGGCTCTTAGGTAATATCCTTTGAGTTTTTGTTCAATTTACTCTTCTCCTCTCCCCTCTCTCTTGGATTCTTGGTTTCTCTTAGTAGGGTTTCCCTCTTGGATAAACCCTATGGGTTAGGGTTGATGTGTGGTTAGATTTCCTTGATATTAGGGTGTGCATATTGTCACATGGGATTGGTTCTTCCTTCTCCCGAAGTTTGGTTGCATTCTCATGTCGTTGAGGTAGAAATTTCCATCCATTTACTTTCTGACACATCCCTTTGATGCTTAATCTTTCCTTTAATGATTTAAAAATATTACAATCATGCCTGTGATGTGATAATATGAGTTTATTTGGTGATTTTATGAAGGAAAATGAGCGAGAAATGGTTTTCCAAAGGGTTTCTTGAGTATTCCTCTGTTTATATGCATGAAAGGTGTTTAATAAAATGCCTATTGAGGTTTTAAAGTGAAATTGGGTATTTTGGGCGGTGTTTTCCATTGGTTTTGATTCGGTTTTGTGATTGGATTGTGGGTTGGATGTTTTATATGGAAATTGATGAATTTTTTAGTTTGACACTCATGTGTGAATATTATTATAATGGTTTAAAAATAAGTGATATTTCTTTATAAATATGTTTTCAATGTGATTTGAAGTGTGTATGTGTTGAAAATTGGGTTTCTAAATGAAATGGGTTTTGTTTCAAGTGGTATTATTTTTTATGTTTCTAAAGTTGTGTTATGAATCATGCAAATGGTACAAAGCACATTTGAAAATGGTTTTGGTGTGCATGTGGATTTGAAAGAGGCTTTGCCTATGTAAATGGTTGGGTTTTATGTGTGCTTTTCCTATTGTATTTCCAAATGGGTTTTTTGAGTCGTGAAAGTGGTGTGAAATGTATTTCCAAATACCCTTGGTGCATTGAGTGAAATTAAATGTGGTTTTAAAAGTGTTTCTGAAAGCTTGGCATGTTTTCCATTGTGATTTTGAAAGTGATGTTTTATATTGATCAAGAAAATGGTACTGTAATTGTATTTGGTTTTAGAAACTTGTTGCCTAGTTGGAACTTGATATATTTTTATAGTTTGTTTTAAAAATTGTATTATGTAAAATCCTATTTGTTACTATGTGTTGCCTTGGAAAATTTGGTTTTAATTTCATGTGATGTGTGGGCTCGGTGGGCATCTTGGCATTTTTTGGTAAATGGATTGAAATCCCGGGTAGCATGAGGCTCGATTGGTATTTAAAAATGACTGTGAAAGTGTTTTTTGAAATCCAAATAAGATGACGACCTGATTGGAACTTGTGAAATAAATGGGTTTCAAGCGTGTTGTGATACTTGGATTATGTTTTGAAAGACCACTAGAACTTGGGATGCATTCCCCTCTAGTGGTTCGTGCATGAGAATGTTTTTGGTATTGAGTCCATTAGAACTAGGGATGATATCCCCTCTAGTGGATCATGCAAGAGGATGCTGTTGGTTATGGTTTCTATACTATGTTTTACTAAGTATTATTATTATCACCATGGGATTCTTGGGATATCATCTAGAGGGTTGAGTGACTTTTGATTGTTGACCCTAATTAGATGGGTTGTTACCCACTTGACTTGATGGGGATAGGTGGGACATGCCATTGTATTGGCTAGTTTAGAGTGGCTAATTGGTTATTAACTATGGAGATACACCATATTCCAATAATTGAGTCCAATATAAGTATATCTAGTTATTTCCTCTAGATATTTTTAGGAAATTCCCATGAATCACTATCTATATGTTATGTTTACTTTTACTGCATGTTGGTTATCAGTCCGTCTAGTTTATGCTTTCTTGTTTGTTCCCTTTTTATTTAGGAATGGTTATTTTTACCCTATGGTATGTATTTGTTATTGGGCTTGGGGTTTTTTAGATTTATTTATAAATGGAAAACATTTTTGAAAGAAAATATGTGTGTGTTGTTTAAAAAGGGTAACTTTTAGAAAGTTGTGCCTTCCTAGTTATGACCGCTTATTTGGTTTCCTTTATTATTAACAGTGCTTTCTTGGATTTTATAGTTTGGATTAGTAATTGGGTTATTGATTATGAAACCAATATTTTTTAAATTAGAACCAAGTTTTGAAAAAGGAAATCTTTTTATGTGTGTTTATTCTTAAAAAGGTAAGTTTTTAGAAAGTGGTGTTCATTTGTTTAAAATGATTTAAAATCCTATTTTATAAATGCATTTCAACTAGTGTTTGTGGACTATTTTGGGAAAGAAAATGCATGTACTTTATGGTGATTAGCTACTGATCTATTTAAGATCACACCCTTCTTATTCCATTTGGTGTCGGTAGACCCGAGTTGTTTTGCAGGTTCAGGTTTCTGGTTCGGTTTTCCTTTAGAGTAGGTTGGTCTTGTGGCCGATGGTGACCAAGAGGTCACCTGGAGATCATGTCAGCATGGTTCAGTCTCAGTTTTGTATTTGGTTCTATTTTGTTTAGCAGTTTTTGTATCCAGATCAGTTTTTATTTATTTTTATTCAGTTATTTGTTGGTTATGCTGCATGCTCAATTTGATTATTTGATCTTATTTTGTTTGGGAAAAATCATTCCCATCATGATTACTTTGATACATGACACTAGTTTCCAACCTATGGGGATCAGGAATGCCCTTAGAGACATGTCTCATATTAGGTTGGGTGTTGAGTTGGATGGAATCCTGACCTGATTCATGACACATATATTAGATGGTTGATGTAGAGTAGCATGGTTGGAGTTGGGAGGAGGGACTGTGTGGGATCTCGGTCCTAGTTTTTTCATCGCCTTCACCTTTTATTTTTTTAGATCATGATGTATATGAGCGACCATGAGTGATCCTATTTATTATGTATCAATCATGTGGCATTACAATAGCTCATTTTGATAGAGCATGTGATCTTTTACTTACTTTATGGTTTGAATTTTGCAATAATTTCTATAGTTTGTTGTTTACTATGATTGATTATTATTATTATTAATTTCAATATTACTTATGGTTATTTATACAAGAGGTTATATCCTCCCCATGATCGCATGAATACCCTTGTTGAAAGCCGAAAACATATGGTATATGTAGAGGTGTGCTTGAGGTCACGTGACACCACCAATTCAATCATTGTTCATGTAGACTGTGCCGATATATTACAAAGTAGTATCATATAATTGTTTTGATATTCCTTACTATTTGGAAATGGTATTTAGAGTTTGGATGTTGTTGGGTCTTGGGATGGACCTTATGTATGGTAATATCTAAACCACATATAAGGAAGGTCCTAGTTACTAGGGATGGTATTTTTGTTCTTGATTTTCAAATGTTACGATATTGACATTTTCAAGGAATATGATGTGTGATATATGTTTTACTGTTTTACTCTTATTAGGGGTGGAAGTAGGCATGTACTCATGTGTCATATTTGATTTTTAAGGTTCACATGACATTTATGTGATTGATTGTGGTTGATCCCTTAATTATGATATAGAGTTCAATATTTTAAAATGTTAACAACTTATATAGTGTTTTCCTATATAACTTGTTAGTGAAATTATACTTGACCAGATTCTTGTTTTTGGTTACATTTTTATTATTCAGTTATTGGCTACGTGGAAACTATTCATACTTGTTTGACCCTTGAGAGTAGGTAGTCAGGGATAGAGAGATCACCCAAGTTGTATGTGGCTTTTTAGTCCAGTGTGTGTATAGAGCAACGCGATGCTATGATTGTTACTGTTTATCATAAATTATGAAATCAAGAATTGTGATGGAATTGGTTGAGACATGTGTCTTGAATTTCAGGGATATTCCACCATAGAGTTTTTTTTCAAGTTGGGTTATGGGTTAAAATGGTTATACATGATCCTCGTAAGAAGTTTCAAGTGTGAGGGCCCTGTAATGATATTTTTCACATATCTCAGTTTCCTTAGGCTATAATGGTGTATTTATGCATCTTATAAGATGTTGATGACCCCAGTAATGGGTTATATGAGAATGTGTATTCTCTAAGATGGGTTAGAGAGATCTAAAAAGAGAACTTTCACAAACCTACCCTTGACCTGGACACCCGGGATGGTCTGTGATAAGGCCTAAAGGGCATTCCTGATCCCCACGGGCTAGTAACTAGTGCCTAGGAATCACGAATACTCACTGGGAATGATTTCACCCAATAAATGAATAAACAAGTCCTATCTGAGGACCTAATGAGACCCTGCTATATATTAGTGAGTCATGTGTCTTCATAAATAATCACAATATCAATAATGATCACAATATTATAGAACAACAATAGAAACTCACATGAAATACAATATCATAATATAAACTAATTGGAATAAATATATACATGCTTTGGAAGATCTCAAAAATAAATAAGGGATGATATGGGGAGCTAGTATGGTAACATATCATTAGAAAATATACATACTATAAGATGGAAAAATTAAATAAAAATGAATTTCTACCCATAACCATGTGACATGTGGTTGAATCCCATTATTTCACCCCTTTCATCCCATACAATGTCATCAAGAACATCCACTACCTCCAAGTGGTGACCCGCCTTTACCCGCATCAATATAAACAAGGTTTGTAAACACCCAACAGGTGTATATAGGGAATGATCATGACAATCCTAGTAGGATACCAACAAGTGTTATATATTCACCCCTTTTTAGAGAAACTAAAGTATGCTATTTTGAAAATAAAGATACAAAATTAAGCTTTTAGTGTTTAATAAAAAAAAAACCAATATAATGAAAAACAATAATAAGCAATCCATTATAGAATAAACCATTTGATTAGAAATTTAAGACATATAACATGGAGGAACACCCTAAGGTCACTAAGTATATGGGAACCTAGAAATTATAAATTATTAATTAGGGAAAACTTTAATTAGAATAATTGAATTATATCTACTTCAATGGGCTAGTAAGATTTGTGCGAGACACTACTTCACTAGTCAGGGAGACATCATAACTAGTAGGAATGACCTCATTCGATCTAGGTTTTTCTACCCAAGTAATCAAGGTTTCCCATGAGGTTTATTATATGTTCCACTTATCATTAAACATTCATTTTTTACTCATGAAATTCACAAGTAATTCCATTTTATACTAAAAATGGGATCTTTCCACTTTACTAACATAAAAAATATAAGCAATCAAGATGTTCCATGTAAACTAGTTTACGAATCATGCTTAAAATATTTATATAGCATTTCTAAAATCAAATTTAAATATACTAGCATCAATTATTATAACCAATAAAGGAATAAATGGAAGCACCTACCTTAATCAAGCCAAATCACTTGGAAATATAATAAATACACTTGAAAAAGAGGAAAAATATCATTGGAAGGCCAGAAGAGACCCTAAACACCAAAAATCACACCTATAAAATTTATAAATAGGAAAACTAGGATGGAATGCCTTCACAGAGAATTTAAAACCATAAAAAAAGGAAGAATAAGCTTAAAAGAGAAGAGGGGAGGCCCTTACTTGGAGTTTCCCTTGAAGTTAATTGAAGAAATCACACCAAAATAAAGACCCCAGAGAGGGGGAGAGACATTAATGCAAGGGAGGAGGATGTTGGGGTAGAAATGGGGAAAATAGTAGAGTTAGGGTGTTTATTTCAACGAGGGATAACTTGGTAATTTAACAATTTTAATGTTATAGGTAGACTATAAGTTTTGGTTGCATGTTTTAACAAACCGTGCACCAACTATGTGGGAGGAATTGGATTAAACTCCCCTAAGTAAGGCTAATTTTCAAGGTTTAGTTGTAAAGTTTCTACAAACTATATACCAACCATGAAATTCACCCTTATGAACCAAACTAAGTCACACAATCTCCTAGAAATCCTATATTTTTTTGAGTAACCATGCACCAACCATGTTAAACTCTATAGTCAAAATTGTTGGCATGTTGTATGGTTGTTACATGGTTACTCCTAACCATGAGATAATCGTGAAACAACCTATTTTTTTTCCAAATTCACAAAATTTCAAATGAAAAAAACATAGAAAGAAGGGGGAAGATAAAAATGAATAAATAATAGAATTTATACTATAAAATGAAATTATAGGTGTGATAATTTTCCCCACCATATCTATTTTTACTCCTAGAAAGTATCTCAAAATTCCCACTAAGGAAAGACACTAGATAAAATATGAATCAATTCACATATTCTTAATTACAAGAATATGGTGGAGGATATCCCCACCATATAAATCAAATAAATGGAAAATCAATCACAAAAACTTACTATTTGTATAAACCAAACCCATACCCAGAAAATTATTAAAAAATTTCAATGTAAACCCCTCCAATAAAAATTCCACCACCCTAATATAATAAAAATGACTCATTATTGAAAACCATAATTATAACACAGAGTAGTATCATGGAAAAGAAATTCTACCATGGATAAAATGATAAATCTCAATTCATAAGAACCTTTATAAAACAACTCAATTCTCGACATAATAAAATCAATATAATAAACATGGATGTTCTATTAAATAAGATAACAGATCAAAATAACCACAATTAAATCATTAAATATAGAACCACAAAAAATTTATAATTTCATGAGAACATAACAGTAAAAATGGAATTAAAATCCAACATCTATATTGTTAGGTCCACAAGGATGAATACCCTGAGAGGGGGGGTGAATCAGGGTATGACTAATTTAAAATTAAAGACCGTTCTGATCTTGTTTCACTGTTAAGCAAAAAACTCTTCTCTCTCTCTTTCCCGTTGTACAATATAAACAGAAATTAAAGAATGCACAGGACACAACAATTTTTACTTGGTTCACCCTCATTGGGCAACATCCAAGGATCATACACCGACAATGTGTTGATGTACCAATTCACTAAAAGCGCACTGATATTTACAAAGTTTGGGATATATCACTTCTATGCCCAGGCTCACTGCCTTTACAAGGTTTAGGGTCAACTCACTGCTTTCCCAAGGGTCACTCCCTGTTTCTCTCTCTCTTGCTCACTACCAGTGGAGAGGATCACCTTATTCCTATTTCTTCTCTCACTGCTTGGGAAAGGATCCACTCACAGTTTATAGACCTATAGGTATCTTCATCATCACAAATGAATACATCCTCTGTTGTATGTAGATGCACTATTGAAGTCCAACTTTCACTCGTATATGAATCTCACTTTGCACCGAAGGTACTGGGCAAGCTTCCAGCTTCCACGCATCCCTGAATCACTGCCGTACTTCAACCTTACTTGGAGACCTTCTCTAAGCCGGCGCACAAGTCTCGGCATGCAAGTAAACACTGGCATGCATGTCCACCTTAACTACCTGCGTGACACAAGCCTCTGCTCCTCCAAACTTTCTCGACGCAACTCCTTTTACGCCCAAACCAATATTGGCGTGTAACTAACACCTGTCGCGTAACTTATACTTGCGCGACGCACCACCACTTGCGCGACCACCACACGTGCATGAAGGGAGATCTAATTTTCTCTAAGTGTTGAACTCTTCGTATAATGAGGAGGGTTCGACTTGTATTTATAGAAATTTTGACACCCTGCGCGACGGCGTGCAAGTCTTCCCTCAGCGTTCATGTTTCAGCGTGCATGTCCATCTGCCCAAGTCTCTGTCACGCTACTCACTTGCACGAACACAAAAATACTTGCACGACCCTCTTTCCTTTTCCATATTTTTAAGTTCTAATCTTGAAAAACAATAGGCGCGCAAGTTTCCAATCCTCCTAGACACTGGCGCACAAGTCCTTTCTCGGCACGTAGGTCACTTGTGCGACCAACCCAAAACTTGCGCGACCCTTATCCCTTTTCCATTTTTCCATGTTTTGATCTTGAAAAACTCTAGGTGCGCAAGTTCCCTTTCCTTCAAGTACACTATGCGCAACTCTCTTTTCCAAAACCACTTTTCTCCACTTGTCGATTTTCAGGCCCAAAAAATTGGCAAACACTGGAAAACGACACCACCTTTTATCTGCTTTTTTCGCACCGCCTCTAGATCATCCATTCCTTTGTCGAAGTTCTTGAATAAAACATGGATAGTTAACCACAACCCTTGAACTTGACATGAAACCATGAAATCCTCTTTGTCAACAAATTTGTATGTCATGATTTGCTTTGTCAACAATCACAACACTGATGTCCACTTTGTCAACAAACACAATCACCTCAAAAATTCTTCAATGATACCTTGAGGGATTTTTGCCCAACATATATTAATACCTAAAGTATTCCATTTTTAAACAAAACTAAACCACTAATAGTTTAAAGGAACACATAAAAAAATAAAATTTTACTAAAGAAGTACTTTTATTCAAAACAATAAAGAAAGTAATTAAACCTTTAACCCTTAATGAAAACATAAAAATATATTTATAGTTATAAAACATAAATATTCATTTCCTAAATGATCCCTTAAAATCAAGGAAAAAACATCTATTTGATCACCCCGCGTAAGTGGGGTTATCCCCACCATAAAGTCCTTTTCTCAATTAAATAACCAAATATCACTAAAGGACTAGTTAAAAAAAATAAAAAAATAGAAAAAATCTATTTACAAATTAATAAATTTAAAATAGTTAAACTTTATTAATATAAATGTGCAGTCAAAACTACATTTTCACCAAAATGAAACCCACTTCTATAATCTAAACATACAACACCTACATTAAAGCATCCAACCACATGAACTAAATATGATTCCTTTATACAATTTTAAAAATCATTATAAAATAATATATTATTTATTAGGAATCCATTTCACAATTAATATTACTTTCAAATCCCATTTCAAGGTTTCAAATAGGCCTTAGAACCATACTTTAAATATCACTCTTTAAAATCACCTTGGAAACCATTTTGAAACAAAGTGACCTTTGAAAAATTACTTGGAATCAAGGATAAACCCCACTTTAAATCCTCAAAAATAATAACATCGATGAACTAATAAATTATAACATAATCAAATAATCACACAAATATTACAATATATAAAATTTATATACCTCATAGAAACAAACTCAAAACAAGGAAGTGATCATAAAAAAAACAAAATAATTTTGAAACTAGACAACCCTTAGAACTAATCAAGTTTTCTAAACTCCCAAGTCATTGTTAAACTTTAAGTTCAACAAAAAATTCAACCAAACCTAATAATTATCTCAAAATAAGAATAAAAATCATCATCACTTTAAAATTACACAATAAGATTTGAATCAAAATAATAATAAGTAGGTTGCAACCAAAATTATTCTATTCAATGGTTGAACAAGGTCTCAGATTACCACAACTACTTTATCCTATAAAACCACATTAAAACCATTTTATTGACATTTACTAATTATACTTTATGAAAACCAAAAAAATTAATTAAAACCAAACAAAACTATATCATAGGAATCAATCGAGGTAAAAGTGATGACACAACATGAGCACACCCCATGCATCCTTCAAAATACCTAACTAATAAGGAAAAAATTAAAAATGTAAAATAATTAATAAATTGTTTAGTAAGTTTAGTTTTAAAAAAATCAAAATCAAAACTTAATAACACAACCAGAATCATATTTTAAAACCACATTCCTATAATAAACATAACCAATTCACTTTAAATATCAAGTGGTACTTACAAAAGGATTGATTCCTATTTGAAAATACTATACTACCACTAATATTTATTAATAACAAAAAACACAGTTAATTTTTTTATAGAAATATTATAAAATTATCATTAGATAAAACAAGTCCCACAAGGTACAATTATTATAGTTTAAAAGATATCTTTCATATAAAATAGAGTTTGTAATGCTTATATTAAATAAAACTGGGTATGTATTTCAAACTCACCCACTATTTAAAAAATAATGACAAGGTTTTCTTAATATATCAACCACATTTAAAATAAAAAAGAAGTAAAAATAATTTAAATACTCAATATGGTTTCTATAAAAAAAGTGGAGGGACTAGAGATAAACATTCAAGTTCCCAAGACTACCTATTTCCAACTGATTAATATTCCAAAGAACATATCTTTCAATAATTTCAAATTAAAAATCCAAAACACCAATAATACATGTATGGGAATGCACTATTGAATTATAATTAAAATATAAAAACTCATAAAAGTATTTGGTAACCCTTTTCTAATTAGGTTTCCACCATAACAAGTCATTTATCCAAAGCTATGCAACTTATTCAGTGATTATTAAATTGACGTAGGTCCCACCTCATCTTATATTCTTACATTACAAACTAAATAACCACTATATCAACTAAAAATAAAAATAACACATTCATAAGATAATCTCAAAAGAAACCCCCTCAATTAATTATAATTATAGGTAAAGAATCCATTCATTGAAAGAAGAACATATAAAAAAAATATATTTTTATGGATTTTTCAAAAACATGTTACACCACTTCAAATCCATTTATATTTTTAGTACTACCATCACTGAAACTAAAAATACAAGCCTCACCACATGTGAAATCTCTATCAAAATTCTATATGAAAACTTTTATTATATTATAAGAAATTTTAAGAAATATGAACATCAATTTCATTTATATTCATCAAATATAATCATGCATAAAATTTAAGGAAATCATATTTTTTCATTGATACATTTAGATACTAAATCCATTAAAATTTATTTCAAAATGTTCTTTTATGAATTTACCCTAAAAATATATCAAAATTCTTTTTACTTGTTCAAACCCATGAAAATAATCTTAAAATTAATTCAAGCACAAAATTTTCAAGAAAAGTTTCAACAAGACCTCCTATGATCAAAAGATTCAATTTTCTGAGAAAAGGAACAAAAGAAACAAAAAAAGAAATAAAATAATAATAATTAAATAACAACAACACTTAAAATAAATATTTTCAATCTGCCTCAAGTTTCTAATAAATTATGATAAAGTAGTTTGGGATTATATAGACATCATTAGTTTCAGTCATAATCAGTCAATAAAATTAATAAAAAAATTTAAATCATTTTAAAATAAAAATAAATAGAACCAAACCATATAAATCATAAATAAACTGAGGTATAACATCCCACACCCCTCCCTAGACACATCCTGTGTGCATGGATTTTAATGGATGCACCTAGATTTTCAGGAAGAGTAAATAAAATCCGGAACCAAAATCTTATCCCCCAACATCCCCAGATAACTCAAGGTTTTGTTCTAAGAGTATTGGACAAGAACCCATTTATACTCCCCACCCTCAAGTTCTGAAAATCCAAGATCCATTTTTTTGAGACTCCCCAGAGAGGAAGGTCGACTCTGAAATCTAGGTCCTCTTAATAACCTAGGATCTAATATCATTTTGTCACAAACTAACTTAGCTACCCCCTAACCAAGCACTCAAACCTATCTATGGAAAGACTCAAAGGGATTTACTAATCCCCATGGGATATAAACTCATTCTTGGTCATTATGAATACTAATTGGGAATGATTTTTCTCAATGAATTAATAAACAATTACCATCCAAGGACCTGATGAGACCCCACCATATATAGGAAAGTCATGTGTTTACATGAATAATCACAATAATAATAATAATCACAATATGAAAAAACATCTATAAAAACTCACATGAAATACTGAATTATAATAGAAACCAAATGGAATATATATATATATATATATATATAACTAAAGATCTCAAAAATATAAAAGGTATAGTATGGGAAGTTGGTAAGGTACATCACTATAAAATACATACACTACAAGCTAGATAAAATAAAAAAAAGGAATAGATACCCATCACAATGTGACATGAAGTGTCATCCCATAATATCACCTATTTCAACCCATATAAAGTTATCTGGAACATTAATCACCTCCAAGCGGTTCCTTGTCTTTAGCTAAATCCGCATAAACAAGGTCTGCATACACCTGATGGGTGTATACTGGGTGTGATCATGAAGATCCCAGTATGATCCCACCAAGTGTTACTTATCCATATTTTGTAAGATAAAATAAATCATTATAGTTTTAAAATAAAGTTTCAAAATTAATCATTTATCATTTGATAATAAATCAACCAATATAATGAAAAGTAGTAATAAATAAGCTTGTGAAGAATAAACCATTTGATTAGAAATTTAAAATACACAACTTGGGAGGAACACCCTAAGGTCACTAAGGCTAGGGGAACCTATAAATTCTACATCACTAATTAGGGAGACCTTAAATTAGTGGAATGGAACTACATATACTTTAGCAGGCCGGTGAGATTTATCCATGCCAGTACTTCACTAGTCATGTCAACACCGTAACTAGTGGGAAGGGCCTCATCCAATATGGGTTCTCCTACCCAAGCACTTTTGTTTTTTTAGAAAGTTTATTATATGTCCCTCTTATCATTAAAATTATCTTTTACATCAATAGATTCACAATTAGTTCCATTTTCTACTAAAAACAACTCTTTTCACTTTGATGACATTAAAAGGATTAATAATCAAGATGTTTCATGTAAATTAGTTTATAAATAATTCTTAAAATATTTCTATAGAATTTTTAAAATAAAATTTAAATATACATGATTTCATGAGTTCAAATAATAGAGGAATAAATTTAACCACCCACCTTAAACAAAACAAATCACTTAGAAACAAAACAAATCCACTTGAAAATGTGGAAAAGGATCCTTAGGAGGCAAGAAGATACCCTAAACACACAAAAAAACACATATAATATTAAGAAATAGGAACCCTAGGCCACCATAGATTCTAAGAGAATTGAAAACCATGAAATAAGGAAAAATAAGTTTAAATAAGAAGAGGGGAGGCCCTCACTTGGAGTTTCCCTTAAATATCCTTGAAGAAATCACACAAAAAACAAGATCTATGAGAGGGGGAGAGATGTTTGAGAAAGGGAGGAGGGTGTTGGGGTATAAATGGGGGAAAATAGGGAAGTTAATGTGTTTATTTCGACTAGGTACAATTTGGTAATTTCATAATTCTTAAGTTCTAGGTAGACAACACAACTTGGCTGCATGGTTTTACAAACTATGCACCAACTATATGGGTGGAACTAGATTGAAATCCCCTATGTAAGAATCATTTGAATAGTTTTACCACATAGTTTCTACTAACCATGCACCAATCATGAAAGTCACCCTTATGCACCAAAATAAGATTCACAATATCCTAGGGACACCACACAATTTGAGTAACTGTACACTAATCTTGAAAAACTCCTCTATTAAATTGTAGAATTGCTACCCAGTTTCCACATGGTTAACTGTGTTCTAACCATGTATCAACCCAGTTTTTCTAATTTCTCAAAATTTCAAAATAAAATGACCCAAAAAAATGGGATAATAAAAAAATAAAAAAAATAAAAAAATACCTAAAAAGGAAATTATGTGTGTGTGTTGACATTGAAAAAGATGTTCCATTCAATTTTCCACATAATTCATGATGTGATCCTAACTTAGAAACCAAATTTCACATTTGAGAAGAAATGAATCATTATACTGGAATAAGGATAAAATCGGATTTCCATGCACCATAAGAATTATCACACATTGAGGGATGTAGATTCCATATAAATGTTGTCTAATCCAATGGCATGGTGGTGAGAACCTCCCTTTGAGAGTTGGTCATGAAACGGGATTGAGAGGTGGGGTTGTATGTTTCATGATCGAAAATATCCTCTACCTATCCTGAAAAGTTCATTGTGTGAATCTATATTTTTTATGGGGGTTAGTGACGGGAGTGAAGGGATCGACTTGAAGTGTTGGGACCACAGGTCAGCACTGATCCCAAGTAGGGGTGTGGGGGTGAAACCCCTGTGGTATAGAGCAGCGAGTATTCCCAAGTGGTATTGCATGAACATATCCTGCACATCAAGAGGCACTCAAAGGCCCTGTTTGTGTAGCCTAGAAGCATCATCCACCCTTGTACATGACACCTACACAAAGAACTTTCGCTTTGGACCTGCGCGACCCAAAATATTTTTCCAACCCTTCGCAGGGTACCTACATGGGGTACCTTTACCAGGTACCTACACACAATACCTACTTAGACTGGGGTCCCATGTTTTCTTATAAATAGGACCCTGAGGATCCTCATTTGAAAGAATGAAAAAATGGAAGAAGCCTCCAAGCTCTAGTCACGCAGACCCTTTTCCTAGGACCTAAAAAATCCATCAAGTAGAAATATAAAACCCAATAGAAGTGGGAATTAAGGGGGATAGTGGGATCAAAGTACCTCAAGGGTCTAAAACACAAGACACCTATGTGAGTACCCCTTTCCCCCTAGTTGAAAAGAACTAGCATGAAGGTCCCTTCCCAAACCTGAGACCCGCATGGGACCCTTCTAGGGACACCTAAAGAGACCATTGGTTCCTAGATCAAGGCCTCTCTTAAGTCTTTTAACCCCGGTGGTCCATCACCCAAGGCACCTCCAGCTCACGTAGGCCTACCCCTATGTGAAGCACTTCTATCTCTTACCAAGTCCTATGCAAAGCACCTCTTTCTCGCTAAACCATGACCTGCATGAGACACCTTCCAAGCCCTCTTTCAAGACACTAATAATAGGGATCCCATTTCTTTGGATCCCTCATCTGAGGGGGACCAAATTTAATCCTCCACTAAAGCCTATGCACTTTCACAAACATGGTGAGATACACACCCGCATATCTCCAATTAAGTTATGTATTCTGTTGGTCAGAGGTATACCAAACTTGTCCTACTTTATGGGTAAGGTCCTTAGGGAACATGCAGTAATGCATATCATTAGTCCCAAGGAACCCAACCCTAGAGGCAGTTTCAGGGATCTCCCAGTCTTAGATACTAGGGTTAAGTCCATTTCCTTACCTAGTTGTCTCTAAGACCAAGGACCTTAGTTACTAGCAGGGAGGGAGAGGATCTCACTTTCTTTTCTCTTTGAGGGTTAATTCTGTATCCTCCCATCTTCTACAAAACAAAGAGCAGGGAATCCATCCTATATTAATCCCCTAAAATTTTCTTATGGGTCATATATAGATGGGTATTCCAATGTGACTATCCTGGATATGAAACAGGAGGAGACGAGCACATAAAATACCTTTCTTCTTCTCCCATATCCCTAACCTCTTTCACCATCAGAAAAAGGATCATGCGATTTACTGGATCTTCCACTTCCTCTTGTTTCTCACATCTGAGCATGACTCATATTTCTAAATTCATAACATCCACATGATCAGATTCATGTCTTGGTGGATAATATTTTTCTGGATCTTACTCTCACCTCACTTCAAAGGGTCTCTATAGGCGTGGGTCCTCAAATCCATGTATCTAACCACCAGGACATCCTCCTAAATGGTTTAATCCTAGAAATAATTAATTAATTCTATTAAAGGTCCAAATTACCCTATGAGAAAATCCTTTATAGGTCCTCCATAGGTTTGGACCCTCAAAACCGAACTACATGGGATTTGATTCCCATCCAAATGGGATATGTAGGAAGCCTCCTTGAGGTGAAAACCCAACACCCCAAGGCATCCGCATAAATGGTGTAAGCCATAAAATAATTCCTTAATTATCTCAAAGGACCACATTACTCTATGATACAAACCTTCAGAGGGCCTCGATAGATGTGGTTCCTCACAACCAAACTATATGTGATTTGATTCCCATCCAAATATGATACGTAGGAATCCTCCTTCAGGTCCAAAACCAACACCCCAAATCAACCCTAATTCTCTCTAGGCCACATTCTCGATAGGTTCATATTCAGTTTGGAGGTCCATACTTCTTATGGGTATCTTTCATCCCCATCCTTATTCAGGCTATATTATTGATAAGATTAAACCCCACCTAGTATCCCACATCCCTTCCATGTTCCTCTGGATTCTTTGGCATAAGTCCCAAACCAAACATTAAATAGTCACTTTTCACCTAAACGTCCTTACTACATGATGTTAAAATTCATGGTTTGGTCCTCATCACATGACCTTAAAAGGAATGATGTGTCCTGTTAAGTGGCACCAAACTATGCGAGTCATGATTCCTTTCACAAGGATACATAGGAATCCCATCTAATGGGACCGATCCTGACATTAAAACAACTCTGATCTCCCTGGATGATGATAAAATCCAAAACACCCCACCATGTGTATTAAAACCAACATCATAGTAATAAACGATAAAGAATTTATAATCTACCCAAAAAGATTACCATTGATGGAGAACCTCAGATACATACAAATATCTACATTGATGAATCACCTCAGATTTATATATATTATTCTAAATCTATACATGATAATAATTTATTGTTAGTCTGAGGGTGATACATTTCATACTTGGGAATTAATGAAGGATTCAAGAATATGTCTTAAATATATAAGAGAGTCTTAAAGTAGGAAATAATTCCCCCCTAAAGGGTGTGATGAGTCCAACCTCCCATACTTTAAACCAATTTTAGTCTTTAAGTGTTATTAAGACATCTCTCAACAACCGCCTACCTTTGGAAACCAGGTTCGTGAAATATCTCAAATAAGGGAATTGTTGGGTGTTTCTGGATCCACGAACAAAACCCATTGGAAGATATTCAAAGATGAGGGATTTTATATAAATGATTATGAAACCATTAAAACCCCCAAAATCATATTTTCTAACAAAACACCGCAATATTATTAGATGGGAAACTATGTGATAATAAAAATAAAACATGATTTTCCTTAGAATATTTAATACTTAATCATGGGAGTTCCTTTGGGGGAATGTGACTTATGTGGTGCATGGTCCTTAGACTATATGGGAGGTCCTAGTGATAATGAAACATGACTTAGGAAATTGGTGAGTCAATTACCTTACCAGGATAATATGATGATTTGCCTATTATTTCTTGATATGGGTTGAAATATATGATAGAATCCCTAAGAGTGAGGGTTATATCAAGAATGTAAATGACTTTAAATATGGGTATCATGGATAGATGCTTTGTATGATAGAGACAATACATGACTAGTGTGTGATCCAGTATATGTATTGACTTTTGAGGGAATCCTTGGGTATGTTATGGGAATAAAGACAAGGATGGTGCTTCGGGAAAGGGATGTGACTGAGATGTAGATAAGGCTAGTGATCTTATGATTATTGAATGCGAATCTCAATGACATGAGTTGGGTTTTCTTCTAGGGTAACATTTTTGTGAATTCCTACATGGATATGCGTTGTTTGGAAATAGGGGTTATAACAACCCACCCCTCACTAATTTTATTGGGAAGAGGTGGTGGGTGTTACTAGCCTTAGATAACATCCTCAAGACACCAAAGGATAATAATAAATGACAAGGGTTTCATAAAAAATTGGGGGATGATTCAAACATTGAAGATAAAACAACCAAATAAAGATAACTATAACAACCAAACCTCTATATGATGCATGAGTATAAAATACAACTCAAATAGAACCAAACGAAACCTAACCAACTATATCAGAGTACAAATTAGAAACCAGGTGACAACATCCAAGAAACCATGGACAACAAAACCCGAAGACCAAATCTATCAAACCAACAACTAAGAACCTACACCAAGCTCCAAATTGACAAGCCACTCCCAAGGTATCAAGAAGCATCACTAAAGAACTAGGATACATTTTATTTACCTATGTCTCGATAGATTAAATCTATAAATACTCAACAGTTTCCAAGAAGAGGGTGAGTATAAACTCAGTAGGATTCCCCCAATGACTTTCCAACCCACACCACTAGGATAAAACTTATTATAACATTTATATAAAATATTTTAAATCAATTTAAAATATTTTATTTTAAAACCAAATAGTTTCCTAGTCCAAAATTTTTTTCCAAGGAAAGAAATAAAACCAAACTTTAAACATTTCTCATTCCATTTGGAATATTCTTTTTCATATCCACACGTACAACCAAACACACACACGCACACTCAAGCTTGGTATTACCATTGATGCTGGAACTTCACATACATACTTCTTCCTTTTGATGGTGGTACTTCACGATCATAATACATCATTTCCAAATCATTCCCAATCATTTATGCCAACATCAACCTAGGAAATTTAATAAAAACAAATTTCCATTCCAATCATTTCTATAAAATAATTACTTTATTTTAAAAAATTTCAACAAAACACTTTACATGCATCAAACCAACAATAATTTTAAAATCACCATTTTAAAATTATAAACAAAGGGGTTTTCTAAATCCAATCATATTTTCATAATTTCTATAAAAAATCAAACAAAAATTTCACAACCATTTCATTAAAATTAAGTATTAAAGTTATAAATAAGTGGAATTGAGAGAAAATACACATACCTTATAAACATTAGCAAAACCAAATAATGGAAGAACAATTCTATAGATACAAACACGAACCACCCTACCTTCCCCAGATCCAAACATGAAACATCACAAATCCCATTATGGAACATGGATCCATACACAATAGAATAGATCTAAGGTTCTAAGAAGGAAAATGAGAAGGAATAAATGAATAATGACCATGACTTACTAGTGAATATGGATCTCCAAAAACCTTTGATTCACTTAAGGATCACTTCGAGACTGAAGGTAATAACTTATCACACATTGGTAGAAAAATTATTTCACAATATGGAAGGATTAGGGAAAATTGAGTGCTTAAGGGGTAAATAAAATTAGATCCACAGATTTTAAAGGGATGGCTATACACCACATGGTCAGTCTGCATGGTTTGGATAATTGTGTGCTAACCGTGCAGTTACTACTATCTCTAGACAACACCACGAATGGTTGGATCACATGGTTAGAAAAACTGTGTTCCAACCATGTGGTAGAAACTATCTAAAATGACACTAGTCTCACATGGTTTCTCCTAGGAATCTGCATGGTTTAAAAAAAACTATGTGCCAATCGTGTGCCTGCCGAATGACTACTATTTTACCTTTCATGGTTTCCTAGAGGTGTTTCATGATTTTTACTAATTGTGCTCAAAATTTTCACCTCCAAAAAGACCTCCAACAGGTTCCAAATCACTCAAAACATATTGAAACACAACCTAATAATTATATATACTTAAAAAATATATATAAAGGGTCAATTACTTGAAACCCGGGGTGCTAAATTCTCCAAACCATTAGTCTTTCTGTCCCCATAATGTAGAAAACCATAGTTTTCCTGGAAGAGTTCTAACCACTGCTCCAACATTTCCTTTTCATGCTCCCATGTTTCTTCCTAAATCTGACCATGTTTCCATAAACTCGTACTATACCAAGGATTTCCCCATGAAATACTACCTCTTTTCTATCGATAATCTGTACCAGTACATGAACCAACATAGAATATGAATCTAGGTCAACATGATCCCATTTAATCACATGGATAGGATCGGGTTGGAACTTATTCAATTGAGATACATAAAACACATTATGCATTGAAATGAACCTTAGTGAAAAAACCAACTGATATTCCACCTCAACAACTCATTTATGTATCTCAAAGGGCCTATGTATTGAGGATATAACTTAACCTACATACCAAAATGATGATGTCCAAGCCTTAGGGGGATTATCCAGAATATATGACCACTCACCTTGAACAAAAAATTGCCATTGATGATGATCCACATACAATTTCTGATGAATCTGAGCTATCTCTATCCTCTTCCTGATCAACTAGATCTTCTCTATTATCTCTTACATGAGGCTTTTTCCAACTAGTGGAGTTTCACCTATTTCCACCCAATAAAGTGGAGAACGATAAGGATTACCATTCAATGATTCAAAAGGAGCCATATGTATTGAGGCATGATAACTGTTGTTTTACAAGAACTCCAATAATGGTATGTGTTCCTCCCATTACCCACCAAAGTCTATTACACAAGACTTATGCATGTAATCTAAAATTTGGATCATCCTCCTAGATTGAACATCTGTTTCAGGATGATAAAACATGATCACAATCAACTGAGTCCCAAGGGATTACTGTAAGGACTTCAAAAAATGAGATGTAAACCTAGAGTATCAGTCATATCTAATCGATACTAGTTCTCCATTCCTCTTTATGAATTCTCAGATATAGATTTTGGACAAGTCCTCTATTGTATAGGATTTATGAATAGGGATAAAATGAGTCAAATTTGTAATCTAATCCATAAGTACCAATATGGAGTTGTGTTTCCTAAATGTTCTTGGTAAACTTGTCAAAAAATCCAAAACTATTTTTTTACCATTTCCACATAGAAATTGGTAAAGACTGTAATATACCTACTGGTTGTTGATGCTCTACCTCAACCTTTTAATAGGAGAGGCATCTCAAAAAAAAACTCTTCCACAACCCTTTTCATGCCAACTTTCCAAAACTATGATTTCAAAATTTTATAAATCTTTTGAATGCATGGATGAACATACACTTTGAATGGTGGTAAGCATTAAGAATTTGTTAATGAAAAACCAAAGGTACCATGATCCAATCTATAAACCACAAAAACAAACTTCTATCCAGTTTCCATCCCTCAATGGTCTCCCCACCATTGATTTTTTTACTTTATAGAAACACATTTAGAATCAAATCAATGAGCATCTTTAATATACTGAACCAAATCAGGAACAATTGAAACTGGGAAGAAAACTGCAACATCACCCTGGTCAGTACAATCCAGGTGCATGTTTTCTATAACTAACATTAACTACCACTGATCTGAAGATTCTTTAGCCAACAGATTATACAAATTACTACTTAATGCATCTACCATCGAATTTCATTTACCCAGTGTATATATTAAGTCGAAGTCTGACATTTAAAGGTACTCTATCCATATTATTTTACTTAAATTAAAATTTATTTATGATAAAATTTATTTCAAACTCTTATGATCTATAAACACTATGGATTTACCACAAAAAATATTGTGATTCTAGGTCTTCAAATCATGGACTACCACATATAATTACAAATCATATGTTGGGTAGTTCTTATCATTTAACCATAATTTCCATGAACCATAAGCAACAATATGATATATCTACATGAGAATACATCCTAATATAGATCCTGATGCATCACAATAGACTACATAGCCCTATCCAGACTCTAGTAATACAATAATAGGTGTTGATGTTAGTCTAAAATTAAGCTCTTGAAAGGATTTTTGACATTCATCATTCTACTGGAATGGAATACCTTTCCTTGTTAAAGCTATTACCAGTAATTCCAGATGTGAAAATTCGTATACAAAACGTCTATAGTATCCTTCAAAGTCAAAGAAACTATTCATCCCAAAGAAATTATTTTTCGGTTTCCAAGAGATAACAACTTCTATCTTTTCTGGATCTAATGAAATTACTTTTTTAGAAATGACATGGCCAAGGAAACGTACCTCTTACATCTAGAAATCACAATTTGATAACTTGGAATACATATGACGCTTCTACAAGGTAATCTAGATACATTTTAATATTTGATTCATAAATTCTATAAAGATAGATAGTGCATTATTAAGACTGAAAGGTATAACAATGAACTCACAATGGCCATATATTCTTTTGAAAGTTATCTTCATAATATCCTCCTTCTAAACTCACAAATGGTGATCAAGTCAATTCTAGACAACTAATGGGATCCCCTATATTGATCAAATAAATCATTAATGTGTGGAATATGATATTGATTATTTATCGTAACTTGGTTAAGCTTATAATAATATACAAAAAACCTAAGATTTCTATTTTTCTTCTTCATAAAAAGAACCATTGCTTCCTATGGAGATGTGATTGGTCAGATGAACCCTTTAATTTTCAACTCTTCCAACTGATCCTTCAATTCCATCAATTCTATTGGTACCATATGATAAGACAAAAGTGAAATAGTACTGGTCCTTGGTAGGAGATCAATCTTAAAATACACTTATATTTTGGGTGGAAACCCCAAGAAATTATCAAGAAAAAAAATAAAAGAACTAGTCCACTATGGTTGGAAAATATCTTTTCCTGATATCATCTACCAATGTTAAAGCAATTGATGTCAACTAGTAAGAGACAGTTCCAACCACCAATACCAAGGATCCTAATATGCTTGCATTCACTACCAAATATACTTTAAAGAGATGCCTAACACCATTAGAGGATTTTAAACTCACATGTCATGTATAGAAATTGATATGGGCCTCAAAAATTTTCAGCCAATCCATTCCCAGAATCAAGTCATAGACATCCATCTATATCATAGAGATATCACATACTAACTCAATCCCATCGATTATTATCGAACACACTACACATTTTAAGGA
Source organism: Viscum album (assembly GCA_963277665.1). NCBI lineage: Eukaryota > Viridiplantae > Streptophyta > Magnoliopsida > Santalales > Viscaceae > Viscum > Viscum album. The sequence continues at coordinate 1,320,955,051 of OY728158.1, forward strand.
TCGACACTCTCATTTTCCCAAAGGTTCTTAGAGTTTCAAAACATATGGAATCATCTCAACATGTAAACCTATCATATCAATGATATGAGAATAAATAAAAAAAATGATATTTTCCCATAACAAACAAATCTTACACAAGGGTATAATTCAAAGGAATCATACCTCTTACCGTTGAAGTTCCCTATTGATCATCAACGGTCATTTTCTTAGCTCAATACAATTTCTTACTCACTACACTTTTCTCTTTATTACCTTTCTGAGATTACATAGGTTGAGGAGTCATAGTGTTCCTAGAATCACCATGGATTTCTCAGTTCTGTTGACAAGAGTTATTCTGATGCACTTGTCCCATAGAATCATATGATTCCTGAGAAGCATGAGATGTGTCTCTAGAACCCAACCATGGAGCACTATAACTATAACACTAAAGATACCCCATCTGGTTCCAATTGTACATACTCTAGGTGGTGCTGTAAAATATCACTTGATGTGATCTAGTGAACCACACTAAAAACACCCAAGATTACTATTCGGCTAAGGAGGTAAGTTGAATAATCCAATAGTCTAATTTTGAGATATACCACCCCATTGAGAGTAGGTTTACCTCCTACACTTATTCCCAACATTCTAGTTCCCACCAGTTCCCATAGGAATAAACATTCTTCCTCCACCCATATTTCCTGAGATATCAATTTCTGTCATCATATCTCTATTGAACATTTCTATATAATCCATAATATAGAGAATAAAAATCTTTGAGTGATTTTTTGGTTTCAACCCTGACACAAAAATTTGTTCCTTCAAGGAAACACTTGCAATAAATTTTGATGAAAACCAGACTAAATTCATAAATTTATCCACATACTTTATTATAGAGAGATTCTCCTACTTTAAACTGAATAAGTCCATCATTATAGAGTTTATGAACATGTGAGGATAGAATTGTTTATTGAAAATTCTTCAAAATCCTCCCATGATATGCCTTGGTCCAATTTAGCCTAAACTATTAAATCCCACCACTAGCATACTATATCCTCCATCATATAGGTTTCAAAATTCACTTTCTACTTAGTTGGTGTGCTAAGGAAATCAAATATTTGACTCATCCTATTCATCCAAACTTCTAATTTTTTTTGGATCTAAATCACCCTGAAAGATGGGTGGATTTTTCTTTTAGAACTGAAATAAATGATCTACTTGTCTTGATTCATCCTTTATGTTCCCTCTATCCATGGGATGAAAATTCTGGATAATACTATGGACCAACTATTAGTTCACTTATGGCTTAGGTGCAACCACATTCTCAGTAGCCTCTTTCGATTGGTTTCTACGATGCCCACCTAGTACCATTTTCTATGACCAAAATAAACTCCTTTTAGTATCAATATCTAGAAACTTAATTCATAGATATTTCCAATTACCATTTCAATAAGTTACACAATAATTATTATCAATGATAAACCATTTTAACCATTTTCAAAATACCACTATTAAGACTTTTCAAAATATTACTATTTGGAAACATTTTTAATATTTTTTAAAAAGTATTATATCTTAATATTTCTATAAATAATTAACTAAATAATGAACAATGCATTCCTAGTGGGAATTCATACTATCAATGCATGTTATGAAACTCTCGTTGGCTAAAACCACGATGATGAGGTGAAAAATCACCTAGAAGTACCTAAAAATACTCATGTACCCAAACTACCTGGTAACTTGAAGTCCAACATAAATAGGTTATCTACACATTTTTATGCTCTACATTTCAAGTTTTGACAATCTTAATCACTTATACCATTCCAATATATAACAAACTTATCATGATTTATACAATTTACAACTCCAGGACTAAGTACAACTGATATCCATAGATTAAAAAAACCGATACTATTTATAACATCTTGCCCCTTACCCATTGGCTTGGTAAGAGGTGGTGGGTGTTACTAGAATTAGGCGATATCCCCTAAACACCAAATTTTGAAAATAAATTAAAATGTTTTCATAAAAAATTGGGGGATTATTTTCCCTTTGAAGATAAAATAACCAAATCAAGATAGCCATAACAAAAAAACCTCTATATGATGCCTGAGTAAAAAATACAACTCAAACAAAACCAAACCAAACCCAACCAACCATACCAGAGTAAAAAGTGGAAACCATGTGAAAACATTTAAGGAACTAAGGAAAAAAACCCAAATACCAAATACATCAAACCAAAAACTCCCAACCTGCATCAATCTCCAACTCAACAAGACACGCCCAAGGTATCAAGAAGAATCAATAAATAATTGAGATACATTTCCTTTACTTGTGTATCAATAGGTGACATATGCTAATGAACAACAGTTCCCAAGTAATGGGTGAGTTTAAAATCAGTAGGATTTCCCAAATGAATTACCAACCTGCACCACTAGGACAAAACTTGTTAGTAAATTTATATAAAACAGTTTAAATCAATTTAAAATACTTTATATTAAAACCAGATAGTTTCCCAAGTCAAAAAAGTTATTATAAGGAAAGAAGTAAAAAAAATCTTTAAACATGTCTCATTACATTTGGAATATTCTTTTCCATTTCCACACATTAAACCACACACACTCACACTCAAGCTTGTTGTTACCATTAATTGTGGAAATTGACATCCATACCCTATCCCTTTTATGGTGGTACTTCACGACTATAATCTATCCCTTCCAAATCATGACCAACCATTTATGACGACATCATACAATTCCATTTACTAAAAACCAATTTCCATGCTAATTATTTCCATAAAAACATTCCATTATTTTAAAGTATTTCAACAAAATACTTTACATGCATCAAACCAACCATAATTTTAAAATCACGATTTTGAAATTATAAAAAATGGGTTGTCCAAAACCAATAAAAATTTCCCAATTTCCATAAAGAATCCAACCAAGATTTCACAACCATTTCAAGTAAATAATTTGATTAAAACTAAGTCTTAAATTTCTATATAGGTGGAATCAAGAGAGAATCCACCTACCTCACAAACATTGGAAAAAACGAAGAATGGAATAATGGTTATCTAGATCCAAACATGAACAAACTTACCTTACCTAGATCCAAACAAGAAACATCAAAAATAACATCATGTAACATGGATCTATCCAAAATGGAATAGATATAAGGTTCTGAGAAAGAGAAGGAGAAGTAATCAAGGAATAATTACTAATAATGGAGACTTACTGGTGAATCTGGATCTCCAACAGCCTTTGATTCACTTAAAAATCTCTCCCAGACTAAAGGAAAACACCTCTCACACCTTGGGAGAAAAAGGATTTCATAATATAGAAGTATTAGGAAAAAATAGAGTGCTTAAGAGTCTAAATTTAATTAAATCCACAAATTTCATTGGGATAACTGTATGCCACATAATTAGGCCACACAGTTTGGCTAACCATGCACAAATAGTGAAATTGCTACTATCTCAAGACAAAACCTCACACGGTTAGACAAACCATGTGCCAACTATGCATTATCCACTATCTCAAATTATAGTAGGATCACATGGTTTCTCCTAGGAATTTTCACAATTTTGCTAAACCATGTGCTTGTGTAGTGACTGTTGTTTTCCCTTGCATGGTTTCCTGGTGGTGTTGCACAATTTCTAATAACCATGCTCAAATTTTTCATCTTCATAAATACCTAAAAAAAGTTCCAAAACTCCTCATAACCTCCCAAAAATTAACCCAATCGTTATATATACTTAAAATAGATAAATAATTGGTCAAGTACCTAAAATTAGGAGTTCTACAGGGGTAGTTCAAAACCATTGTGAGTGGTTCATTGGATACTCTCTTACCCTGGAATGAGGGATTGAGATTTTTGATTGATATGCATGGTATAATGGTTGGTATTTAATAATATAGACCTTTATATGGTGAGATAAATGTTTTAGGAGGCACAATCATCATTGTATGGAATATGGGATATGTTTATGAGATCGGAACTGGAAAATCTATAGGATAAAGAGATTTGGGATTGAGAATCACATGGCTTTGTGGAGTAATCCATGATGATGATTGTGAGTATATGTTGGTGATATGTGAACCTTCTTAGAGTGCATATTTGGTTGATATGGGAAGTGTGTTAAGTTATTTAGATAAATTCATGGGGATAGGGACCTTAAGATGTGCTTGTATATTGTGGTGGGGTCTAGGACTCTTTAGTTCTCAACCAGTTAGAGTGAGGTCATTGGACACAAAAGGATTTTGATGGATGATTCTATTTTGAGTTTGATTGGGTAGGAAGTGACCCATGTATAGGTGTGAGACACTAATGTTTCCTAGACACACACTCCTAGATCTGGTGCTAAAATATAAACTTTTCACATATGCTTTGATACCAAGTGAGATGAACCAAACATAACATGCATATATTTTACAAAATTTCCATAAATTAAACATTACAACTCACAAATAAATTCACAACCCCATAACACAAAGATTTAGTGACTTTGGATACTATCTACATAAATTTATTATTTCACATAATTTCTTTAACATCTCCCATAAATATATTAATCACATTATATCCTTCTAAACACATCATATTTAATACTCTTCTTCATTAACTGGAGAATAGAAACATAAGATGGGTTGATCTTAAACATTTATTTAGGGAAAAACTTATCAATGATTCATAAATGGTTAAATCATAAGCATGTGAGAAAACATGTTCATGAGAGAAATATATGATTAAAAGAAACATAGAATCATAATATTAGTTTATAATTCATGATAAAAGGACATATAAACTCAAAGGATCATACATATACTACGGTGTAAGAATATAGAGATATGAGACAATAATTATGGATTATAGACAAAATAATAAGCATGAGAAATAACATAGAAATGTGGAATGATCATAAGCATAAGAAATCATAAAATTGTAAGAACTAGGTTCTTACTTTGAGGTAAAGATCTTTCCTTTTCAGTTTATACTTAAGAAAATGGGGAAAAAGAGGTCAAGGGATGGATAAAATCCTGTTACACGATGTGAATAGGTCCTACACTCCATGTACTTTTATGTACTCATAGTGTATGGAGGGATACATTCCATGTAATCCAGGTACACAACAATGTAATGGTCTGGCTAGAAATTGTATGGAAACAACGTGTAGTATCAATTACATGTTGTGTACTTTCATTTTTTTTGATTAATTCGTCCAGTAGCATTGTTTTTTTAGATGGATAGAAATGAACCCCCCTTCAATGAGAAATGTGCCTAGGAAATCTGAATAGGAATTTTCACCCCATTTCATCATTTAGAACTCGATTCAAACACCGTAGAATCCATTGAAACCCTCTCCGTGAGTGCTCGTTTCCTCTTGATCCTTTTTTTTGATTTCTTCTCTTGACCTAGTTATTGGGGGTTGAGAGTTTTTACTCATTCTATAGATCTACTCTGTTTTATGTCTAATTGAAGATCGACACTGGATGTAGAGAGTTATACTAACATGAGGTAGGTGTTCTTGTTCCTTTTTTTTATTTTCGAGTCGATTATATATGTCAAAGTGCTACATGCCCACTTTTAGGGTGCCACTTGATTGAATAATAAACCCTGTTATTTCCTATTGATGATTAGGTAATTAATTATATGATTTGAAAGTATGTTTAGGGTTATGGACCTTGATTTAGGTCCACCCCATCGGTGTGTTTCCCTCAGATGGCTGTTTGGCCGAGAATTCCTAAGAGGCTTGACTTGAATTTCCATTCTTGGGTTGTAAAAAATTCATTGCTCATTATATGAATTTACCATGTGAGATACATGTTATTTTAAGCCTTATAAATTTTTAAATTGCATAATAGGCTTGTTATATGTTTTTCCCATGTGATTTATCTTTGTTTGGCCATGTAATAGTTTAATTTACATGTATTGGTTATTATGTAAACTGTGACCACGTGAGTTGATTATGTTAAATCCATGTGATAGTTTAATTCACACGTGTTTCTTTTAAGATTTAATGTGTAATTGAATTAAATGATAAAAATAGTTAATTAGAAATGGGAAAGCCATAGTCTCAATTAAAGGACAATGTCAGGCTCATGTGACTAATTTCACCTTATATACCTTGGGTGAACCATTGTCTTGGTTAAAAGACAATGGATGGGATCAAGAGGTTAATTATGAAAAGGCCGTGAGCGATCCATGTTTAGGGTGGTCGAGTTCATTGAGGCTTACTTAAAATTTTGAACAAACCTATGATCCATTGAGGGATACCCATGAAAGGATCTATTAGAAAATGATTAAATGACTATTATGTCACGATTTTATGGTTACATTTATATAGGGGTTCATTGGGCCTAGGTCGGACCTCGATACTTTATATAATTCAGGGAACTTCAATAATGAAATGGATGACTTATGATGCGTCTTCCAAGCCAAAGCACAATATTGAATTCGATCTTCACTTATAATTGTTTACATTGTCTTCTAAGACATATATTGTGCTTGCTTTTGAGTACCCATAGTTTACTATTTTTACTATTGTACATTGCCTATTATATATATCCACTGATAGATTGACATAGACCTCAGGTGGTTGCCTACTGGGATTTAGTCTCACACCCTGTTTGGATCATGCTTTTGGGCCCAAAAAAATTATATGATTACATGTATTGATCATGGAAATCACCCCACTATAGGTACTTGATGTGCTGCTTAGGAGTAGGAGAGCATGAGACTGAGCCGAGGCTTGTGATGCTTCTTAGTCTCTTTTTTATTTCTTTTGTGATTTTGAGACATATATTGTGTATTACTACAGTGTAATTATGTTGGATACTTTCTTAGAACATATAACATGCTATATCATATTTTTATGGAACAATGCTTGGTTATTTTTCTTATCAGTCTTCTATTGTTTATTTCAGTTGTATGTTATTTACTGCTTCCACTATTGTATTATTATTTATTCTGATGTGTTACACTCTGACAATAAGGGCATAATTTCCCAACTATCACACCTTAGGCCCTTGTTTCTAGCTGACAACCTCTAGAATTTGGGAAAATGCACTTGAGGATATGTGGCCAACCGGGTATGGGGCACCAGTTGAGTGGCATCCGGATCCGGGATGTTACAAAGTGGTATTTTAAGGGGTCACTCCTTTCCCTATCGCACACCTGCCGTTCTAATTCCTAATTGAGTGTATAGTTTCATAATACCATTATAAGTAAAAACATGGAGCCCTAGGATATCCAAAACAGGCACAAATATGAAACTATATAAATCCCCTCTATCAAAGAGTGAAGAAGATAAAACAAAGGCGACTATAATAATACATCTGATAGTAGAAGGTCTGGGATCCTGCTCCTACTGGGTCTGTTACACTGTATAAGTCTGGAATGTACTGCATCCCTGAGACACTACCTGGCTTCCCTAAGATGAGATCATTTTGAGTACAATAAGAGAGCATTATTTATATGATAAGATCACAAAGTGCCACTTCTGGATGGATCAGATTCACTTTCTGGGTCATGTCATCTTGGAGACAGGAGTATCAGTGGACCTAGAGAAGGTGATAGTATTAGTTACCTGGGAGAAACCCAAGAATATCTTTGAGGTGTGGAGTTTTCTAGGGTTAGATGGTTACTACAGGCATTTCATATAGAAATTCTCACGCTTAGAAGCGTCGATGACAGGCTTAACAAAGAAGGATGTGAATTACATATGGTCAGATTCTTGTGAGATGAAATTTCAGGGGATGAAAGGGAGATTAATGTCAGCACTGATACTGATTTTTCTAGAGCCAAGAAGGATTTACACTATGTACTACAACACATTAGGCTTCGTGCTGGGAGTAGTGCTTGTATAGGGGGATCAAGTCGCTGCATATGGGTCTCAGAAGTTGAGTCCAAATGAGAGGAACTACCCGATGCATGATCTCGAGTTAGCTGTGGTTGTTCATGAATTATGTTTTTGTAGAGATTACTTATCAGGGGAGCATTTTGTGGTGTACATGGACCACAAAATTCTCAAGTACATCTTTACTCAACGTGATCTAAATTTGAGGTAGAAAAGGTTGGTGGAATACCTTTAGTATTTTGACTTCGAGCTTACTTACACGCCAAGAAAAGGAAATGCAGTGGCTAATTCATTGAGGAGGAGGACTCAGATGCAGGCAGTGCAGCAAGCCAATGGAGAGTGGAAGCTTATGGAATTGTTCTCTGAGATGCACTTGGAGGTGAACGATAGTCAGTGATAGACTTTCCTTGCATCCTTAGTTGTTACCTATACATTACTGGATAGAGTGAAGATGAGGTAGCTATCAGATTCTAAAGGCCTAGTTCTACAAGAGATTATGTCAGGTGAGGACCCTCTTACTGGTTGTCCCATAGGCAAGGATGAGATTTTGTGGTTATAGGGTCGCGTATGGGTTTCAGCAGACATGCGCGAGGAGATGATGCAGGACTTTCATGTTTCAGTTTGGGAAGTGCATCCTGGTGTCACCAAGATGTATCGATATTTACATCATCAGTACTAGTATCTAGGTATGAAGGGAGATATAGATAGTTTTTTCATGTGATGTTCCACCTATCAGTAGGTGAAGGCATAACACCAAAGGCCAACACAACTTTTTCAGCAACTACCCATTCCTGAGTGGAAATAGAATGATGTCTTGATGGATTTTGTGATGGGTTTACCAAGGTCACCTTGAGATAATGATGTAGTATGGGTTGTGGTTGACATTCTTAAAAAGGTTTCACATTTCATTCCGATCAAGGAAACCTTCAGTGTAGATGATCTTGGGAGGTTGTACATTCGTGAGATTACACGACTTCACGAGGTCCCACATTCTATCATTTCAGATAGGGATGGCCAGTTTACTTCTCATTTCTGGAAAGAGATGTAGAGGGATTTGGGTATATTGGTGCTTCTGAGCACAACTTACCACCCACAGACAGATGTCCAGTTAGAGCGCATGATTTAGGTGCTAGAGGACACGCTTTGGGCATAAATCCTGGATTTCAGGGGTTCCTGGGAGACACACATACCCCTTGTTGATTTATCCTACAATAAAATCTTCCAGGATACTATTCATATGGCTCCATATGATGCTTTGTATGGTAGTATATAAAGATCACCCCTGTGTTGGCTGGAGGTAGGAGAGGTAGTGATGTTGGGACCTCGTCTTGTCCAGGAGATCACTCAATAGGTTCAGTTGATTCAGAAGCAGATGACTACTACATAGTCTCATCAGAAATCATATTCCAATTTCCACAAATGACCTTTAGAGTTTGAGGTTGTTGATTGAGTTTTCCTACTTGTCGCAATGAGGTTGGGACATAAGAGGATCAAGAGATAGGGTAATCTTTTTATGAGGTACGTCGGTCCGTTTGAGATTCTGGAGAGGTTCGGGCCGGTTCCCTATAGATTGCAATTTCCTCATAGGTATAGGTCTATGCACAAAATCTTCCATTTTTCTCAGTTTCAACATTACTTTTCAAACCCATTTCAAAAATTTTAGCCCGAGGAAGTGGAGTTGCAGGAAGATGTGTCCTTTGAGAAGCATCTCATTAATATTGTGGATCATAACACAAAGGTTCTCCATGGCCGGTTTGTTCCTTTGGTATGGGTGCTATGTAAGCATGCACAAGTGTAGGATGAGACTTGGGAGAGGGAGGCCGGCATATGATCATAGAGGTTGTAGTTTTTCTCATATAGTTCTTTATCACCCTTGGAAGGGAAATTTGGGGAATAATTAATTTAAGTGGGGAAGTTTGTAAGAACCTGATTCTTTCTTTGAGGTACGAATCTTTCCATTTTAGTTTATACTTAAGAAAATGGGGGAAAAGAGGTCAAGGGATAGCTGAAATCTTGTTACATGATGTGACTGGGGCCAACACACCGTGTACTTTTATGTACACACCGTGTATGGAGGGCTATATGCCATGTAATCCCAGTACACGACCATGTAATGGTGTAGCCATAAATTGTATGGAAATTGCAAGTAGTATCAAGTACACTCCATGTACTTTTCATTTTTTTTATTAAATTAGGAAGTGGAATCATTTTTTTCTAGACGGACAGAAATGAACCCCCCTTCGACGAGTAGTGCGCCCAGACAATCTGAATGGGAATTTACCTCTCGTTTCATCGTCCGAAACCCAATTCGAACAAAGTTGATTCCATTGAAACCCCATTGGTGAGTGCTCGATTCCTCTTGAGCCTCTATTTCTGATTTCTTCTCTTGAACTAGTTGTCAAGGGTTGAGTGTTTTTACTCATTATATATATATAAACTTCATTTTAGGTATAATTGAATATTGACACTGGATGAGGAGAGTCATACTAACATGAGGCAGGCGGTCTTGTGCCTTTTGTTGATTGTTGAGTTGATTATATATGATGGAGTGCCGCACACCCACTTTTAAGGTGATTCTTGATTGAATAATAAACCTTGTTATTTCCTATTTATGATTAGGTAATTAATTAGATGATTTGAAAGCATGTTTAGGGTTCTGAACCTTGATTTATAGACACCCCATAGGTGTGTTTCCTCTGGATGGCTGTTTGGAAAAGAATTCCTAAGAGGCTAGACTTGAATTTCCATTATTGGGTTATTAAAAATGTATTGCTCATTATATGAATTTCCCAGATGATATACTTGTTATGTTAAGCCTTGTAAATGTTTAAATTTCACAATAGGCTTGTTATATGTTTTCCCATGTGATTTATCCTTGTTTTTCCATGTAATAGTTTAATTTACATGTTTTGGTTATTATAAAAATTGTGCCCATGTGAGTTAATTATGTTAAATCCATGTGATAGTTTAATTAACATGTGTTTCTTTTATGATGGAATGTGTAATTAAATTAAATGATAAAAATAGGTAATTAGCAATGGGCGAGCCACTGTCTCAGTTAAAAGACAAGTTCGGTCTCATGTGACTAATTACACCTTATATACCTTTGGTGAATCATTATCTCAGTTAAAAGACAATGGATGGGCTCAAGAGGTTAATTATGTAAAGTCCATGAGCGAGCCACAAATAGGGTGGTCGGTCTCATTGAGGCTTACTTAAAATGCTGAGCGAACCTAGGATCCATTGAGGGATACTGAGGTCGGGCTCTATTGGAAAATGATTAAATGGCTATTATGTCACGAGTTGATGATTAACTTTATACAGGGGGTCGTTGGTCCTAGGCCGGACCTCAAGACTTTTATATAATTTAAGGAACTTGAATAATGAAATGGATGAATTATGACATGTCTACCAAGCCAAAGCACAATATTGGATTCGGTCTTCACTTATACTTGTTTACATTGTCTTCTGAGACATCTGTTGTGCTTGCTTTTGAGTACCCATAGTTTAGTATTTTCACCATTGTACACTTCATGTTATATATATCCACTGAAATATTAGCAAAAAACTTGGGTGGTTACCTACTGGGATTTAGTCTCACACCCTGTTTGGGTCATACTTTTAGGTCCAATCAGATTATATGATTGTAGGCATTGATCAGGGAAAGCGCCCTACTATAGGTAATTGATGTGCGACTTAGGAGTAGGAGAGCATGAGATTGAGCCGAGGCTTGCGATACTTCCTAGTCTCTTTTTGTTTCTTTTGTGATTTTGAGACATATATCATGTATTACTGTAGTGTACTTGTTTTGGATGCTTTCATAGAACATATAACATGTTGCATCATATTTTGTATGGAACGATACTTAGTTATTAATCTTATCTGTCTTCTTATATTTATTTCAATTGTATTCTATTTACTGCTTCTGATATTGTATTATTATTTATTCTTCTATGTTAGACTCTACCAATGAGGGCATAGTTTCCCCACTATCACACCTTATGACCTTGCTGCTAGTTGATAGCCTCCAACGTTTGGGGAAATGCGCTTGAGGCCATGTGTCCAATTGGGTATGAGGCACCAGTTGAGTGGCATCTAGATTCGGGACGTTATAGATATTATAGAAAAATCTAACCAAAATTAGGTCCACATATAAATTTATGAACATGGAAATAATTTCCATACATAGAGTTGTGAATATAATGATAATTTCCATGCATAGAGTTGTAAACATAATAATAATGTCTACAAATAGAGTTGTGAACATAACAATAATGTTCACACATCATTATCTCATGATATATAATGATTAAAAATGTATTAAAGGGATATATTGGACTCACCCTTTATATAATTATAAACCATACATACACGTGCCATTTAAACACGAAAACATTTATAATCCCATCATATCTTTATTAACACATGATAAATAAATGAGTTTCATGAAAAATTCCATAAGATATTATCATAATCCATCAAGAGAAATAATATGGATGAAATAATTAGATAATATTCCCATTTAAGCATAAGAAACATTAAAGGATGTTGGTATAGATGAAAAACACTTTTATATGACCATTAGGAAATATCTTTGAAAAATGTGAAGAAATATCCTTTACTTTTGATAACATTTAATTTAAAAGAAAATAATTTACAAAATAATGGAAATATAAATTACTTTGAAAAAACATGAAAACATGGAGAGAAATTTTCTTAAATAAAACTGATAATGATGGTGGAAAAATGTGTTTGTACAAAATACATTTAAAAAAGAGATTCCTTTCACACTTTTGTAAAAAAGGTTAAAATTGGTAGAAAATGATCATACCAAAAATGTTAAAAAAATACTCCCTCTGTAAATAAAGTCAGTTAAATTTAAAATGAACTTAATAAATAGATTAATTAAAGATATTTATACCCATAAAATAATATAGTGAATATATACATGGATGAGAAAATTTCCCAACCAAAAAGAAGAGATAATGGCAGCTCTACTTATAAGTATATTTTTGGTTAAATTGTCAACTAAAGGAAGATGGAATAGTAATAAGACATAAAAATCAATAAATAACCATATTAGAAGAAAATATATAGTATTTTATAGATAAATAACATATATTTTCCCTAAATAATAATTTAAATATAGTCAATATCGATTTCAAAGTGAGATCACAAAAGAACAACCCCTACGACTTTAGAAACCATTGAATAAAAAACCCTTGAAATAAATAACATCAGATATATTTTAAAATACCATGTATAAAATTAGAAATATGGTAAAATAAATTCATTATGTGGTATATACACCACATAAAGAAATAATGTGGTGAATATAGAACATATCTCAATGAATGAAAATTGAGATGACAAACCCTTACCTTTACTTTTGACTTCCATGAAAACACTTTAAACCCCTATATAATAAACATAACCATCTTACTAACTTATTTAATAACCTTATTAACATATATTACCATTTATAATCTTCATTTATAATCATTTATTACACATATTTTAGTTATTTTTTGTTTATTTTCATCATCATATGTTAGCAATCTTGATTGTTTTGTACCGGTTTCATAATAGAGATGTCAATCCTTGTACTTTGATACCAAGTTCATCATTAAAAAATTAGTTAAGTTAATAAAATCATTTTTATTCAATGATTTAGATATTCACATGTTCATTTAATGTAAGTTATGGTTATGGTTCATGAGAATAGAATCTATGATGAGCATGCTTCAAGTAATTTTCTGATAACAACAGGTTACTTTATAATGAATATTATTTTTTTGTTTTAACCTTAAAAATAAAATTCATGACATAAATTAATTATTAATATAATATATCACTTTTATTTATATCTTGATACTTATTCATGATAAAAATGATGATTTTGGTATAACATCATTAATGTAGGTGGTTGAACCGGCCCAAAAAAAACATGTTAAACTAATGAATTAGTAAGAGTATAGAGTTATATAATAGTAATATAACATTATTAAAATCCTAATGATTTTAATATAAAATCATTAAAATGGATAATTATATTTATAAAAATTAGAGATGATAATTTAATTGAAAAATGTTGTAAAGCAATATGTACATACTTTTATGAATTCTCTCCTTCTCGAAACGGGTTCCTTCAGAATAGAGTATTTAGGCATAATTCTTGGAACCAAAAGATACCAAAATATATGAAGGGTTTAAGAGAGTAAAAATGGGTAGGGATTCAATATATAATCTATGTAAATGATTGGTTTTGTATGGGTAAATGAGGGGTCCTTTATATATGAGTTTTGAGAAACATTTATACAAATAATCATTCTTTAATGTACAAGGTTGTCATTTTAAAACAAAAATGGATAAAAAGTGGAAAATAATTAACATGGTTCATGAATACCCTCATATACACAATTTAAATTTAATATTTCAGGATATTTTTAAGTATTTTTCATTTATTTTAATAATTTTTACTTCATTTTACCTTTACTATGGTAACTCAATCTTTACCACAATAACTTATTTTTATGCTTAAAAATAAAATTGAGTTTTTTAACTAATATAGATGTGATGATTAAAAAGTTTAATTTCATTTAATCTAATTAAATTTCTAAAAATTAGATGTAGTGGCTTTGGTCTTCATGTATTATTCTTTGAATATTTCTATGTATATATTTGGATTTATCATCTGAGTCATTGTGGTGTCTAAGTGTCTTGGGACCCCAGAAATAATATATTAAAAATATTAATATATATCAATGCATGTGCACACATAATTTTAGTGGAAATGAATTTTCCATTTTTTAGTATCTCAGATGGGAAGCCCAATGGTTAAATATAGAACATGGGATTTACCCTAGGTGTGACCTAAGGTTCGTCGACACCGAAAGTTCGGTTGAGGCAGTCATTGGTGGCGCATTTAATGAAAATATATAATTAAATTTATTTATTTTATTTTAAATTCCCATGAACTAATTACCTCTATATGTACCTTTTTATAATAATTCTCTAGGGTTATCTGCATAAACCCTGGGAAAATTGAGAGGAGTTATGAGCATTCTTCATTGGAAAATCACATCGGAAGATGATAGATGATCAGATCAAGGTGGATTGAGAGGCAACAAAGACAATGAATCATCTTCATCACCAGTGAACACATTTTTTTACCAATGATCAATCCAAATAAAGTTAGGGAATGTTATTTGTGTATTTTATCCCTTATTTTATTTAATAAAGCATGTATCATTAATTTTCTTTAATTTTTGGTATTTTCCAATCATCGTATGAGCCCTGTAATTTATTTGATAACATTTTATCTAATTTATTCGCTTATTGCTTTTAATCTCTCCCCTTAGACATCCCAATTATGTAATTGTTGGATGGGAATTATTTTCCAATGATTTTTCACCCTTTTTATGTGTTTTCCCTCTCCTATATTCATGTTCTTTGTCGTTGGCCCATGGGGTTTCAGTTTGACATTGTCATGGTGGGTTTGAGTGTAATCGAAGCCTTAAATTCATGGTGGATTAAATAATGATTAAGGGATTGGAAATTTGAAGGTGGATCAGGATGAGTTGTGGGTTTCAGGTGAGACCTCTATGGATACTAGATTTGGAGCAGTGTTAAGAGATTGTGATGGCAATGAGAAGGAACTGTGCAAGGTTTGGGTAGCCAGAATCTTGCCACTGGTGGAATATTGGGCATAGAAGGCCCCATATCCGAGTCACCTGATGCATTTTATGGTAAAAATGATAGTGGTGGTGGCACGAGGATGACATGTGAAGAAACTTAGGTTTCTGTGAAAAAGGTGACTACATGGAGTGTAGTTTGGGAACACATGTCGTGTATTCCCTCGGGATGTGGCGCTAGGATTTTGGGTAAGATACAGATCACATGCCGTGTGGCCGGGACCACACGATGTGTAACCCTCCCCGGGTGGCTAAGCCATGTTCTGGAAGCACATAGCTAGAACCTCATGTGGTAGTACACTCCATGTTCTTTGGGAGTGTAAAGGCATGACCTGATACACATGCATAACCAGGTACACAAACAAGTACACAGGCATGGCCCAAAGTACACGAGCATGACCAGGAGCACACATGTAGACCCCGGGTGGCTAATACATGTCGTGTAGTACCCTCACTTATTGTGTAGTGATACATGGATATCTAAGATGTTTGTTGGTTAGGAAACAACCAGGAGGTCTGGTGAGGTCACACACTATGTGGCCCCTAGTACATGCCAGGTACTTTTCTCAGGGACTTTCAACTTACGTATCTCCTTCATTTGGAATCAGATTTTGGCCTATGGGTAGCCTATCCTGAGTAGTTTTCTATATAGAACATGATGGTATCCTTTGTGGTATATTTTGAGATATTATGTGAGGTTTTTAGAGAATGATATTTCTTTAAGTAATGTTGAACCAGAAACAATAACCAAACAAGATCATTAGAGGGAGGCTGGGGTTAGAAACCCCCTATTTCCCCAGCATGTGAGTCCCCCATACTCCTTACATTGGTTGAGTGGAACCCCCTAATGTACTAGTGTGTGGTACTTCTACCCATCGAGTAGACCCCCCCCATAGTAATAGGGTGTAGGTCCTCTACCCACTGAGTGGAACTGCCCTGATGCACAAGGGAGCAGGTCCCCTATTCATACCAACTGAGTGGAACCCCCCTATGGTACTAGGTCATGGGTAATCTACCCACTATGTGTAATCCCCTGAATCATAAGGGAATGAGTCCTCTATCTATACCTATCTAGTGTCACCCCCTATCGTGATAGGTCATGGTCGCTCCATGATTTGAGTGGCACCCCCTGATGTACTAGGGAATGGGTCCTTTGAACATCGACTAAGTGGAACCCCCTATCATTTTAGGGCATGGGTTCTTTATCTACTTTGTGGAATCCTTATGTCACACTATGTAATGAGTCCTATATTAGATATTATTCTCCCTAGAGATGTGAAGTAGTGGTGAGGTTCCAGTCATTCACATGGATTTCTTAGATAGACACACGAGATGCTAGACATCGATGATGGAACTTTGGAGTCACAGATAGACTCATCATCCTATCCTAGGCTGTGATACGGAGATCCTCTTTCTCTCTCATCTAGGTTTCTTTTGAGCATATATATAGATATATATTTTTGGGATTTGTTTCCCTCTTTCTTTAGTTTGATACGACTACTTCTATCGCATCTTTCTATTACTCCCTTTGTGGTTTTTGGGGATTTCTATTGGGGATGTATATACTCAACCCTGCATAGGATTTCCCCATATGTGTCATGTATTATGTAGATGGTGAATATTTTATAAGTGACATTGGTGGAACATAGTGATACTCAAGTGCATAGGTCGCATATAGTGGTTGGTCTTGGAGATCAGGAGCTGGTAACTATTAGTGATTTTCTATTCTAGTTTTTTTTTCAGGTTGATAATTATTTTCTGGTTGGGAATTTATTTTGACCCTTTACACTTTGGATGTATTTTTTATTCTATGACACATCACCTATAATTATTGTATGCATAGTTTACTCTAGATGTTACTGTATTTCATTATTATACCTTTTCACTATTATATGGATATGGTTGGGTGTGTGTATATAGGTACACTAGGAAAAGGCCTCCCATTTAAATTATTCCTTCTCAGCACTTGTCAGTAGACCCTAGCCTATTAGAGGTGGGATTAGGGTTGTGACGGTTCAACCTTCCACCAACCAAGTGACCCCCAGTGGGTCAAATCATTACAAAGAGGTATCAGAGTAGTTTATTCCTTGGAACAATGTTTGGATTTGTACCCTTATGAGGAATTAGTTGGGACTTAGAAAAAAAGTGTCAAAGTGTATTGAGTGTGGATTTCATGTTAGGGAACCCAATTTTGGTATGAAAATCAACATATCAATACACTAGGACTCTGAATACCTACTCATAGACTCAATATATCAGGAAATTGGTTGTTGGGAACAATGGTACATGTATCATATAGGATTGAGTCCTTTGACTTTCCTTCTTGAGTTAGCTCCCCGTATATATATACTCATATTACCGTGATATGTCTTGATTACTTTTAAGATGCCTCCATGAAGAAAACTAACCAGGATACCGATTCATGATTGTGACAATGATTTAATGAGTGATGAGGCATCAATTTAGGGACCATCCTATGAGGTGTTTCCTCCAGGAGGATAGGGAGAAACATCCCTAACATTCGAGTAGTAGATATTACTAGAAGGTTAAGATGATGATGCACATATTCTTATCATGCTCCACGAGTTACAGCATCAGAGACCACTAAGGTTCCATGGGGAGACAAATCCCAAAGCAATGGAGGATTGGCTTGAGTTAGTGATCTGAGTATTCAAGCTCATGTAGACCCTGACTTATATAATAGTTACATTGGAAGCAAATTTTTTAATGGAGGAGTAGGGTGATGGTGGATTCTAGTCATGAAAACTCATGATGAGACGATGCTCTCATGTTCTTTATTCTAGTAGCTATTTCATGAGGAGTATTATCCATTGTGCTTATGATTAGTTCGGATCCAAGAACTTATTAAGATATAGTAGTGTAGTATGATAGTTACTGAGTATGATGAGAGTTTCACTGGCCTTATGTGATACTCCATCGAAATGGTGTAGAATGGTTACTTCTGAAAGAATAAGTTCAAGCATGGTATCCATAGAGACATCCGTTCCATTGTGGTCCCTTTGTGCATTAACTCCTATGATGGATTGTTAGAGTGGGTGATAGTGATGGAGATCTTCCTTTTAGATGGATTACAGATAGTTCATGCTAGAAATGGGTATCATTGGGCTGAGTCATTTACAGCAGCTAGCAGGTTCCAGTCACTATGGTCTTGGTATATGATACCTGCACATGGTCGATCTCAGTCATATGGACATATAGAACATGGTTCGTGTAGAGGACCAAGTCATCTTAGAGAGGGGATATGTTATGCATGTGACCGGTGTGGTCACATGGAACATGATTTACCAACTCAATGTGCTGAGGATGGAAATTAGGTAGTAGATGAATCATCACAGAAGAGGCAGTGTCATGATCAAGGTTCTCCCCGGCATGGCTAGGGTGTCCCCCATGGAGGTGGAGATGGTAGAGGAACAGGTGGGGATATAGGGGAAGAATATGTTGGAATATGGAGATGCTATGATATACTTCCACCACCACCAAAAGGTGGCCTACACCAGGCTCAGAAAGGTGGTATTTGGGGCTATGGAAAATTATAGGCTATGGAGGCTTATACCTGGAAACCCATGAATTGATACGAGGTATGATATGTATATTTTATACACTTATTCTAGTACTTTTAGACATAGTACAAGTCACTCCTCCATTTCAACACCCCTTGTATGAGATCTTAAGCTCCCCATTGAGACTTTAGCCCAATAGATTTTTCTAGAGGTTTTGACTGGGTGTGATTTTTTGATATTGCTTATTTGTTGTTAGTTCAAGCTAGCGCTTGGTGGAGAGAGTTTCTAATGGGACCTCTTGGTCATCATGATCAAAACTTATGGCATCATCTTGGGCATGGATTGGTTGTCCACTATTCGAGCCTAAATTGAATATCATCACAGGTGGGTTAGATTCCTTTATACATATGAGATGATATTCTCCTTTGTGGGTGAGAGATATCTCATCGTAGAGTGAGTGGGCCTTATAAGTAGGAAGTTTCAACCCATCACCCATCATTTGGTGAGTTTATCCCTTGGTGCAGTAGGATTTTAGGCACCTATATTCCTTCTATAATGAACCGACCTAGAAAACCTTTCAAAAAAGGTACCCAACCTGATCCACCAAATACCAAAAGGGTGTTTCCGATCCCCACAGGCTGGCGACTAGCACCTGGGCATAAAAAAAAAAACCAAAGAGAACAATTTCACCAAACTTGAAGCAACAACATGACATATATATACACATAGAAGATAGAAAAATTATAAGATATAAATATATTCCATAATAGATAAGGAATAATGAAAGTGATACAACTAAAAAGGTAGCAAACAAATCTCTAAGAGACAAGTCTAACTACAAAAGATGAAAAAACTAAAATAAATACTCTAATAGCTCCATGTGATAGTGTGGGAAATCCCCCACCATCTCACCACCAGCTACCCCAAAACCTAGCTAATAAAAAACCTCACCACCTCACAGTGATGCCTTGTCTTTCCCTGCATCGAAATACCAAACAAGGTCTATGCACCACCGAAGGGGTGCATAGGGTGTGAGCTAACATGCTCAATAGGATCTCACTTAGGTGTTCCATAATAAGTATCTATACAATAATCCAAGAATTCTCAATTATAAAGAAAACAAGGAATGATATAAAGTTTAGTTTTAGAGCATTTCATATTCATATATCAAAAAAGATATATTAAATCAAATAAAATCATGTAACACATCTAATATCAACTCCTTGACAGTACAATCTAAAATAGTACAAGACAAAAGTAGCTTAAATTTTCCAAAAGAATAGGTAACATTATGCCAAGGATCAGACTAGGTCAAGTTATCTAGGACACTCATACCTAACATATAAAATAACATAAGCATCAAGAAACTGTACATATGCATCGAGTCTAGAGAGAAGAGGAACACCCTAGAAAGTGAACCCCCTAATATGTCTAACAAGTACCCAGAACAACATGCCTAGGGAGAAGAGGAAATCCCTATAAGAAAACCCCCTGATGGTGGATGAGGGAATATTACTACACTTTCCACCTAAGTACCCAAGGCTTCCCATGTTCTCTATTTTCCAAACCAATTCATCAAACCATTTTCATCAAACCATTGTTTGAAAACCATTTCACAAAAATATTTCAAAATGCTTTGAAAACCCTTTTTCATTTAACAAAACTAGGGGAAAACCATATTTTATCAAAAACCATTTTATACAAACATAAATAAAACCATTCAATCATGACATTTAATTTCTAAAATAATTTATCAAAAATAGGATCAATACAGTTCACCAATACATGTTAGAGACAGAACCACCTACCTCAAAACTCGGGTTGCACACACCCTCAATAGAATACACCAACAGGAATAAAAAAAAAGTGAAAAAAGAGGCCCTATAATCAATTTACATATCTCATAATTGATTTAATTTAACAAAAAGGGTCAAAAAAGAGGAAATACCACAACATACTTTAAGAAGTCACACCCTCCATACCACAACCAACAAAGAATCATCCCCTAGAAAAAGATTTCACAATAGATATGTAAAGGAAATAAGATACTCATCACCATAGGTCAATGGATCTGATAACATAACACAATAGTGCTACCGTTATCAAAGTAAATGAAGAAACAAAAAAATTTACTCACCTAGAGAGATGAAAACCAACCATATAGGTGATCAATCGCTAAAAAGAGTGATTTAGATAGAATAGAGATCCCCAAAATCACTGGAGGAGAGACGTAGGTTGAGAGAAAGGAGGGATTTAGAGGAATGAGAAAACATATCACCTGTATGATTCCCTAAAAACCTTTCCCATGATATTTACATGACGTGTAACCCATTTACACGTTGTGTAATCCATAGTGTATAGATACACAAAAAAACCCATGACCTTTTTATTAAAAACTTGTTTTTTAAAATTACATGACATGTAATATGTATAAGGAATATACTCCTTTCATGTCGTGTACTATGTTCATGGAATCTTCCCTGCATGAATTACATGCCGTGTAATCTAATTATACAATGTGTATTTATCTTATAGACTTCAAAAAATCTATTTTCTTACACGAAAAACCCAAAATACCTCAATCATTCTCCAAACTCAGGGAGAACCCTGTTAATCCATTACACATTTATACCCACACTCTATTAATTAAAATAAACATACATCCCTAAAATTTTGTTCATTTTCCCCAAAAAATTATCTCCATCCTCAAGAGTCCAAAGATACACCCAATTAAAGAGGAGAATAAGTAAAGACAAGAGAAATACCTGAAAGTGGGTAATGGGATGTTACAAACTCCCCACCATAATACTTTCCATTATCGAGAAGTCATGTAGAAGAATGAGTTTCAGTAAAGAGGTGATCCCACTACTCCCTCATCAAAAAATATCACTCCCAAATATCATGAGAATCTGACCCATGCCTCCATAACACTCTGACCAACAGAATCAACTTCACATAGAATACTTTCACTTGAGAGTCAATGATCACTACTGGTTTCTCAAAAACTGAAACATCTAGCACTAACTCAATCTCTTCCTAAATCAGAACATGAGAGGGGTCAGGATGGTATTTCTTGAGATAAAATATGTGGAAAACATCATGAATGCTTATCAACTGGACTGAAAATTAAAACTTATAAGAAACATGCCCAAGCCGATCAGTGACCTCAAATGGTATAACATATATCATAGAAAAATTTCCATATTTTCCAAGATAACAGTGACCCAACCATAGAGAAAATTTCAAGAAAAATTAGCCACCTATGGAAAACTTAAAAGGATGATGTCGCTGATCCACATAAGAATTTTATCAACTCTAATATGTAACCTAACAATGATGTATATATTGAATCCTTATAGATATCTCCTGCACCAAACGTAGTCCCACCAAAGAATCTTTGACCACCTCTGTCCAAAAAAGAGGTGATCGACATGGGTGACCATACAATTCATTAAAAAGATCCATTCTAATTGACGAATGATAACTGTTGTTATAAGTAACTAAACCAGTCCCAAATGGATATCCCAAGATCTATAGAAATCCAAGACACAAGCATAGGTCATATCCACAAGGATCTTAATAGCATGCTTCATCTAACTGTTTATTTGTGGATAATAAGATATACTCAATCTGACATGAGTACCCATGACCTCTTAGAGACTCCTCAAAAACCTAGAAGTAAACCTAGGATCCCTGTTTGAAACAATGGTAGAAGGAAAACGATGAAAACTCACAATTTTCTATACATTCAGCTTACCTAGATCTTTAACCTTTGTAGTGTCTCTAATCAAAATAAAATGAGATGAATTTTTGAACCGATCAATCACCACCCATATATCATTCCTCCCTCAGGGAGTCCATTGTAATCCAATAAAAAAAATCCATGGATACCTCATCCCATTTCCAAAATGGCATCAAAAGAGGCTGGAGAAAACTAGAAGGTTTTAGATGCTCCACCTTTATCTATTAAAAGGTGTAAAAATGAAACACATAATCAACAATGTCATGCTCCATACCCAAACACTCAAATCACCATCTCATGTCATAATACATCTTCATAGTGTCTAGATGAATGACCCACAAATAACTATAAAAATAAAATAAAAATGATATCTTCATATATAATGGGATGAAAAGACAATACCCAAATCTGAGAATACCATCTGAAGAGAAATACCAATCAAAAATGGTCTCCCCACTATATAAGGTTTCTCGAATTCTTAAGAACTTGGTATCCAGAAAATGACTCTATAGAACAAAATCAATAAGATATGATGATAAATGAACATTGGTCAGAACCATAATTAAAACATCCTCATGAGAATCCATATGTAACTGAGTAAAAATCCCCATAAGGTTCCACTCTTCCTTTAATTCCAAAACAAACTGTGATGGAACTTTCTTGCTAAGAGAATTTATGGAAACATTCCCCTTCCCTAGGGTGTAGGTGATATCGAAGTCAAACATCTGAAGGTAATCCACCGACCAACTATATATAAGATTCATGTATTTATGAGAAAAGATATATATTAAACACTTATAGTCATAAAAGACTATTAACCTTTCCCAAAAAAGATAGTGTCGCCAGCATTTAAACTGATGCATAACTATGAAAATATCTAAATCACAAGTGAGGTAATTCTTCTTATGCGGTCGAAGTTGACAGGAGCCTTAAGCTACCACATGAACATCCTGTATGAGAAAACAACCCAAACCAGTGCTAGAAGCATAAAAAAACCACATACCCCTTATTGGGCTCAATTAAGATTAGAATAGGATCTGACGTCATAAGGCACTTCAACTCATTAAAAGAAGAATGAAATTTTTAATCAAATGTTAATTTCATCCCTTCCTTGTAAGAGAAGTCAAAGGTGATGCCAACTTTGAGAAATATTTTATGAACCATCGATAATATCAAACAAGAATAAGGAATCTCTAAATATTAAAGACATTCCATGGCTCTTACCATGAAAAAAACCTTCAATTTCTCAAGATCAACTAATAAGACATGCTCAGAAATTATGTGTCCCAAGAACTTAACTTCTTAAATCCAGAATTTTCATTTCAAAACTTTTCCATACAAATTGTGACTCCTTAGGATTTCAAAAACCAAAATTAGATGGTTCTCTTTCTCACACTCAGATATTTAATAAAACAAAATATCATCCAAAAACACTACCACAAAAGTGTTAAGATATTAATGGAATATCTGATTCATTAAATCCATAAAA
Source organism: Viscum album (assembly GCA_963277665.1). Classification (NCBI taxonomy): domain Eukaryota; kingdom Viridiplantae; phylum Streptophyta; class Magnoliopsida; order Santalales; family Viscaceae; genus Viscum; species Viscum album. Next base: position 1,320,979,337 of record OY728158.1, read on the forward strand.
ACTACATGAGCATTAGTCAAACCAAATGGAATCATAAGATATTTGAAATGTCCACACCTAATCCTAAAAGATATCTTCAGTATATTAGACTTTTGAACTATGATCTCATGATAACCCGACAGAATAACAATCTTCAGAAACAAATTTTCCCCTTTAACTGATCAAACAAGTCATCCACATTAGGCAAAGGATACTTATTCTTAACCATTACTCAGTTCAAATTCTGATAGTCCACACAAAATTGGAGTGAACCATATGATTTATTGGTAAAGAGCACTAGGGATGACCAAGGTTAAACACCAGGGTGAACTAAACCCTTCATCACCAGATTTTCCAACTGGATCTTGAGCTATTTCATCTCCACTGGTTCCATATGATAAGAAGGTATTGAAATCAACTGTTTATATAGAACAAGTTTAATCATAAAATCTACCTCCATCTTGTAACATCCCAGATCCGGGTACCACTCAACGGGTGCCCCGAACCTAGTTGGTCACATGACCTCACACGCATTTCCCAAAACACCAGAGGCTGCCAACTAGCTGTGAGGGCCTAGGTATGATAGTGGGGAAACTATGCCCTCATTTGTCAAAGTGTAGCGCAACAGAGAAAATACAAACATACCAAAAGTGGAAGTAGTAAAAAATACAAAGATAAAATGGAAAACAGTACTGAAGTAAATAAATTACCAACAACAATATATATATATAAAGATTCAATATGTCCCTAAGTCTAAGAAAGAATCCAAAATAGGATACACTGCAATATAAAGCAATACAATACAAGGTACAAATACATTAAAGAAAATCAACATAGTGCAATAGGAACTCAGTGGCATCACAAGCCTAAGCTCGGTCCCATGCTCTCCTACTCCTCTACAACAATCAAGTACCTATATAGGGACTCTTTCCCTTATCAACACCTATAGTAATATAATCTGTTTGGGCCCAAGACATGACCCAAATAGGGTTTGAGAAATAAATCCCAGTAGGAAACCACCAAAAGCCCATGCCCAACTGACATTGAATTTGTACAACAGAAGTGTGAAATAATGAAATGCAGCAAACTAGTGAGTACTCAAAAGCAGATACTCCTACCAGTTTCATTTCCATTTAATTATTATTTAACGATTCAATATAATTGAATTATAAGTTTTTGAGACTCAGCCTCATCCGACAATCTCCTATACAATACCGCAGAAAAAACCACAACAAGATATCTAAAAAGTAGAAGGTAAAACAATACAAAGAATGTGCTTTAGCTTGGCAGGTATAACATGTAAAATCACCACAGTGAATATTCAAGGTAAACTGTGTCCTCAGACATAAGAACCTTTTCCCTCAGGCTAAACAGAATCTTGCCCTCAGGATAAATAGAACCTTTCCCTCAGGCCTTGCCCTCAGGTTGAACATAAAAGAAACACTCAGGTGATTGCCCTCAGGCACAAAAGCTACAACCCTCAGGAATATGAAACATTTCCCTCAGGCTAAACAAACACTTTCCCTTAGGAATAAGAGAACCTTGCCCATAGGCTAATCAAAACACTGCCCTCAGGCTAAGCAAGTAACCGGGCCGAGTCCAACACATAAGCAAGAAATTATATATACATTTCCTCTCAAGAAAACTCAAATCATGCTATAACTATGGCATACCCTCAGGTATCCTGGAAAAATGGCTAAACAAGGGAAACACACCCATGGGGTGGCCCTGGATCAAGGCAACGATCCCAAAAAATAGTTTATACATGTTCATTAAATTACCTATGCAATTATAGGTATTTAATCAGTCAAGGCCTCAACCATATGACACCCAAAAAATGGGAGCGTAGCACAATAATATACAAAAACAACTTGACAGTTGAAAATAAACAACAGACCACCTACCTCGATCTCCTCTGATCGATATATGTGAACGACGCCTACCGAAACAACCAAGAACAGCGTAGATCTGGGATTAAAAACTACTCGTTCAAACTCAAATAAATTACCCTCGGGAAAGAATTGGAAGGAAACACTCAAGGAGAGGGAAGGGATTACCCGTACAGTCTAAACTCAATCATCGACGAAGGAATCAGAGTCCCGGTGTATGATCAAGAGCTCCTCCAAGCTTCATCCTCTTTTCTTGGTGCTCCAAATGAGTTATAAGCTTCCTCTATCAAAAGAGAAGTCCACTTCTTGTTTTAACCAAAAAACATAACTACACGGCGTATACTCTCAAGTACATGGCATGTACTTTCCATTTTTTTAACTGTTCCTCTAGCGGCCACTTTACACTGCCTCACTATTCATAAATCGACATGATTACATGGTGTGTATTTCTGAGTACACGGCATGTACTGTCGTTCCACTGGTAGCTACTCCCACCACCTTACTATTCACTTGCCGACTGATTACAGGTCATGTATAGACTAAGTACATGGCATGTAGTCAGTTTTTACACTCTTCATCACCGAAAAGACTACATGCCCTGTGTACTCATCCCACATAGCCAAAGTACACGACGCATGGAAAAGTACATGGCATGTACCCAAAATTTTTGGGATTTTCCCCAATTTTCCCAATTTTCTCAAAAATATTAAAGGAAAAAGGAAAAGAAGAAACCCATACCTCAAGAATAAGAACCGGGTTCTTAAAAACTTCCCCCTTAAAGAAATTCGTCCCTGAATTTCCCTTCCAAAGGAGGTGAAGATAAAGATGATAAAAAATCTGTCCACTGAGCACTTATGTTGGTCTCCTGCTCCCAGGTTTCTTCCTTCACTCGGCTATGCTGCCATATCACCCGTACGATAGGAACTGACTGGTCTCAGAGAACCTTTGTGCTCCTATCAACAATACGAATCATATGCTCCTCAAAAGATGCATTGGCCTAAAGTTCAACCTCCTCGGGCTGAAAAAAATGAGACAGGTCTGAGTGATAATGGTGCAACTGAGATACATGGAAGACATCGTGCATGGCCCAGTACCTCTGTGGTAACTGCAACCGATAGGCAATTGGTCCGACTCTCTCCAGAATCTCAAATGACCCCACATAACTCGGTGAAAGTTTACCCTATCTCTTGATCTGCCTGTGTCCCAACCTCGGTGAAACACACAAGAAAACCTAATCCCCAACCACAAACTCTAAGGGTCGTCTGCAGTGATTAGCATAAGATTTATGATGAGACTGCATAGTAGCCATCCACTTCTGTATCAACTGGACCTGCTTTGAAGTCTCCTGCATGAAACATGGTCCCAGTAAAGCTGCCTCACCTGCCTCCAACTAGCACAAGGGTGATTGGCATAGCCTACCATATAAAGCCTTGCAAGGTTCCATCTCAATAGTTTCCTAAAAATTATTATTGTAGAAAAACTCGACCAGGGGTATGTGCTTCTTCCAAGAGCCCCTAAAGTCCAGGACTCATGCACGCAACATGTCCTTTAGCACCTGTATCGTACACTCTGACTGGCCATCAGTCTGAGGGTGGTAATTGTTGGGTCGGAAGAAGCAAGGAATGATGGCAAGAGGGGGGTGAATTGCCTTTTTAAAAAATTGATTAACAATTAAAATCAAAGTTGAAGAATGCAGCGGAAATAAATAAGGCAAGACACAAGAAATTGATAACGGAGTTCGGCCAAAACCCGACCTACGTCTCCGCTCCCAACTCAACCGTTGAGAGATTCCTACCGCTTGCTTTTCAATGGTTTTAGCAAGAAACCCACTAGGCTTTGAGGTAGCACTAGGACCTATTACAGCTTGCTTTTTGTGGTTTAGCAAGAACCCACTTGCTTTTGATGGTTTAGCAAGAACCCACTTGCTTTTGATGGTTTAGCAAGAACCCACTATCCTTCTTACAGGTGAAGGATAGCTCACCTATGTCTCAAGCTTTTTAAAGGAAAAGCTTGTGAACCTCTTCACACCTTAGTGGTGATGTGAAACCCAAAAGAAAGGGAGGATGAGAAAGAGTTTGGGGTTTGTAGGCACAAACCCAATTTTAAAGCTCAAAATGAATATAAAATAAAAACCGTATTGGAGAAAGACTTGGGCGCCAATTGGATGATGGAGTTGATGTAGCGTGCTCTCCCAAGCTTCTTGAGGTGCTCCTTGGATTGGAAAATGGTTGGAGCACTTGTGGATCCTTGAAGGTGGAGCGCCAGAGGTTCGCCAAATGTGCAACAAAATGTCCGGGCGCTTGGTATGTGATCCGATTAGGTTCTGGGGCTTCCTTGGCCTTTATTTATAGGCATGGAACCCATTGGGGGCCTTCGGAGCCGTTGGAGAAGTCCTCGGAGCCGTTGGAGGCCAAAAGAAGGTTGACTGGTCAAAGCCAACGGCTAGTTTGACTGGGCTACCGGCTAGCCGGTACAGATCCACCGGCTGGCCAATGCCTTGGTAGAGAAGAAGAGTCTTGATCCAGGCTCTACCGGTCGACCGGTGGAGGAGCCACCGGCTGGCCGGTGGCAAGACAGTAGCAAACACTATTTGGGCTGGGTGCCACAGGTCGACCGGTGACAGAGCCACCGGTCGACCGGTGGGGAGGCAGTAGCTTCCCTTTGAGTGCAGGTGCCACCGGTCGACCGGTGACAGAGCCACCGGTCGACCGGTGGAACCTGGCAGTGGGCAATCCCTCTGCCAGTTCCACCGGCTGACCGGTGCTATCACACCGGTTGGCCGGTGGACTGAATTTCAGTCCATTTGATGTCCATTCTTGGGCCAATCCTTTGGCAATCTTTTGCCTATCATCCACAACACTTAAAAACAAAGTTAAACATATATGAAAGTGATTGTGATCATGAAAATCAAATAGTGTGGGGTACAACAATCTCCCCCTATTTTGATGATCACAATCACTTATCAAAGCAATGTAAAAACTTAAATGAAAGGCATGCCTAAATGATAAATTGAAAATAAATACTAAGCATGAGAGAAAAGATTCTCCCCCAATCAATCAAGAAATTTCTCCCCCTTTGTGATTATCAAAATAGAATGGGGCATAAAACTTGATTGAGGGAATGGGTTTGAAAAACTAGATAGAGATTTTTTAAACCAAATGAAATTTGAAATTTGAATTGAAAGTTTTGAATCAAAAAATTGAATAACAGTTTGAATTGAAAGTTTTGAATCAAAAACCAATTGAATTTTGAAATTAGAAACCAAGAGTTGAAATTGAAAGTTTGAATCGAAAATTTTGAATTTACAAAAAAAAGCTTAAAAGAACCTAACTCCCCCTAAATAAAAACAAAAAATCACCGGGGAGAGGGATTTTGAAAAGAGATGATTTTCGGCCCGGAGAGACTCGCTAGAAGGGATTTTTCAATCCATACTTGTCTCATAGCGGGTCTTCTCCTATAGAATTCGTCCGAATAAAAAATAGACTTGGGTTGGCCGTACCGGGCATTTTTACAATTACATTCATAAATAAGGTGCCCGGGTTTTTTACAATAATTGCAAAATTTAAAACTAGAGCTCCCCCTTACAAAAACAGTGGGTGCATGGGAGGAGGAAGCTTGGTTGGTATATCCTAGCCCTTGGGTGGTTCTAGATATTCGTTGGGAACCTAAGAGTTTGGACAAATTTTGTTCACCTTGGGTGAACTTGGCTAGGGAATCTTTTAAATCTTTGATGGTTGATTCCATAGAATCAACATTTGGAAAATTTTGGATTTTTCGGGAGAGTTCCTCCTTCTCTTTGAGAAGTTGGTCTTTTTCGGAGGAGAGTTTTTTGAAAGATTTTTTCAAAGAAACAAATTTTGAAGAAAGCTCATGAAAACCTTTTTCTAGTTGGTCTCTAGCATATTGGAGATCCTCATAGGATAAATGATTTAAAGAATTTGAATTTGAAGAACAAGAGGATGAGGAGTCAGAAGATGTTACCTCATGACATGCCATTAGGCATTTCGTACCGTTGTCGCTCGAGGAGGAGGAGGAGGAGGATGATGTGTCACTCCATGTCGCCTTGAGGACCTTCTTCTTTCCTTTTTCCTTTTGCGTGGCCCGTTTTTTGTTGAGTGGGCAATCGGGCTTGGAATGGCCCTTTTCGCCGCACCCGTAGCATTTCACCTTGGGCTCGGATTTTTCGGTGGGTTCTTGCTTTCGGTGCTTGCGGGATTTCTTCTTCTTGTGCTTCTTCATAAACTTTTGCATTTGGCGGGCGAGATTTTCCATTTCCGAGTCTCCGCTTGAAGATGAAGTAGATGAGGAAGATGAGGATGATGAGGAGGAGCTTACATCTTTTAGAACCTTGAGGGAAATGTTCTTTGGTGTCTTGATTGGTGTGCCCTCCTTTTGAGCTTGCCTCCTCATCGTGATCTCGTACGTCATTAGGGATCCAATGAGCTCCTCGACCGGCATATTTTTGACGTCCTTAGCTTCTTGGATCGCCGTCACCTTTGGTGCCCATGAGCTCGGAAGGACCCATAGGATCTTTTTAACCATCGTTTCTGCGGAAACATCATCACCAAGGGACTTTCTCCCATTGCACACGTCAGTAAATCTAGTAAACATTTCAGAAATAGATTCATTTGGGTGCATAGAAAATGACTCAAAATCTTGACGAAACATATCTAATCGAGTATCCTTTACTTTATTAGTGCCTTCATGAGTTACTTCTAAAAGCTTCCAAATTTCATGTGAGGAGGTGCAAGTAGATACTCGATTGAACTCATTTCTATCTAAGCCGCAATGAAGAGCATTCATGGCTTTGCCATCAAGCTCGAAATTTCTAATATCGGCGGGGGTCCATTTGGATTCGTCGGGAGAAGACAAAGTGTAACCTTGCATGACAATTTTATAAATGGGATAACCTATACTTCTAAGAAAAGTAGTCATGCGGGTTTTCCAATAATTATAGTCGGTCCCATCAAAAAATGGAGCCCGACCCAATGAGTAGCCCTCGGGGGCGAAAGAGGTAGATGCCATCACAATGGATCTTTGAATTTGAAACCTTTTAAGGTATTACTCAAATTATCCCTCTGATACCAATTGTTGGGTCGGAAGAAGCAAGGAATGATGGCAAGAGGGGGGTGAATTGCCTTTTTAAAAAATTGATTAACAATTAAAATCAAAGTTGAAGAATGCAGCGGAAATAAATAAGGCAAGACACAAGAAATTGATAACGGAGTTCGGCCAAAACCCGACCTACGTCTCCGCTCCCAACTCAACCGTTGAGAGATTCCTACCGCTTGCTTTTCAATGGTTTTAGCAAGAAACCCACTAGGCTTTGAGGTAGCACTAGGACCTATTACAGCTTGCTTTTTGTGGTTTAGCAAGAACCCACTTGCTTTTGATGGTTTAGCAAGAACCCACTTGCTTTTGATGGTTTAGCAAGAACCCACTATCCTTCTTACAGGTGAAGGATAGCTCACCTATGTCTCAAGCTTTTTAAAGGAAAAGCTTGTGAACCTCTTCACACCTTAGTGGTGATGTGAAACCCAAAAGAAAGGGAGGATGAGAAAGAGTTTGGGGTTTGTAGGCACAAACCCAATTTTAAAGCTCAAAATGAATATAAAATAAAAACCGTATTGGAGGAAGACTTGGGCGCCAATTGGATGATGGAGTTGATGTAGCGTGCTCTCCCAAGCTTCTTGAGGTGCTCCTTGGATTGGAAAATGGTTGGAGCACTTGTGGATCCTTGAAGGTGGAGCGCCGGAGGTTCGCCAAATGTGCAACAAAATGTTCGGGCGCTTGGTATGTGATCCGATTAGGTTTCGGGGCTTCCTTGGCCTTTATTTATAGGCATGGAACCCATTGGGGGCCTTCGGAGCCGTTGGAGAAGTCCTCGGAGCCGTTGGAGGCCAAAAGAAGGTTGACTGGTCAAAGCCAACGGCTAGTTTGACTGGGCTACCGGCTAGCCGGTACAGCTCCACCGGCTGGCCGGTGCCTTGGTAGAGAAGAAGAGTCTTGATCCAGGCTCTACCGGTCGACCGGTGGAGGAGCCACCGGCTGGCCGGTGGCAAGACAGTAGCAAACACTATTTGGGCTGGGTGCCACAGGTCGACCGGTGACAGAGCCACCGGTCGACCGGTGGGGAGGCAGTAGCTTCCCTTTGAGTGCAGGTGCCACCGGTCGACCGGTGACAGAGCCACCGGTCGACCGGTGGAACCTGGCAGTGGGCAATCCCTCTGCCAGTTCCACCGGCTGACCGGTGCTATCACACCGGTTGGCCGGTGGACTGAATTTCAGTCCATTTGATGTCCATTCTTGGGCCAATCCTTTGGCAATCTTTTGCCTATCATCCACAACACTTAAAAACAAAGTTAAACATATATGAAAGTGATTGTGATCATGAAAATCAAATAGTGTGGGGTACAACAGTAAGCTGTGCTCAGAAGCACCTGTGTACCCAGTGCCCTCTGAAAAATCTGCCAGAAATGAGACGTAAAACATGAATCCCTATCTAAAATGATAGAATGAGGGACCCCATGAAGATGTAATACCTCTCAGATATACAACCCCCCGAGATTGTCAACACCGAAGGTCTCCTTGATCGAAAAAAAGTGAGATACCATTGTAAGTCTGTCCACAACAACCCATACGACATCACAACCTCAAGGTGACCTTGGAAACCCAATCATGAAGTCTATCGCAACATCATCTCATTTCCACTCTGTAATGGGTAACTGTTGTAACAGTCCAAATGGCCTCTTATTCTCCGCCTTCACCTACTGATAGGTGGAACATCTCATAACAAAACCAACTACTTCTTGTTTCATACCGGCCACCAATACTGTCGTCTCATGTCACAGTACATTTTGGTAACTTCGAGATGCACTAACCAAGATGAAGCATGAAACTCCCGTATCAAATCCTCGCGTATATCCCCTGGAACCCATAATTGTCCATGGATACACAACACCTCATCATCGCTTATCGTCTAACCGGGAGGAGGGTCCTCACTTGACACTGACTCCTGTAGAACGAGGCCTTCTGAATCTGATAGCTGTCTCCTCCTCACTCTATCCAGGAGGGTAGAAGTCACAACTAAGGATGAAAGATAAGCTCTCCCCTGACTATCGTGAACCTCAAAATGCATCTCAGAGAACAAATCCATCAACTACCACTCGCCACTGGCCTCCTGCATTGCCTGTATATGAGTCCTCCTACTCAGTGCATCAACAACTTCATTACCATTACCCGGTGTATAGGAAAGCTCAAAGTCGAAGGACTGAAGGTATTCAACCCAACTTCACTGTCTCAGATTTAGGTCACACTGGGTAAATATGTATTTGATACTTTTGTGGTCCGTAAACACCACAAAATTTTCTCCCAAGTGATAATGTCTCTAACAGTGTAACACATGAACAATTGAAGCCAACTCAAGATCATGCGTCAGGTAATTCCTCTCATGTGGACTCAACTACCAAGACCCGTATGCAACTACTCAATCTCCCTACATCAACACTACTCCCAGCCCAATACCTGATGCATCACAATAAAATGTATAGATCTTCCCCTACTCTAGAAGTATCAGGACTGGTGCTGATGTCAACCTTCCCTTCATCTTCTGAAAGGTTGTCTCACAAGCTTCTGACCAATAAAACTTCACACCCTTCTTAGTCAAACCCATCAACGACACTGCTAAGCGGGAGAAGTCCTGTATAAAGCATCTGTAGTAACCATCCATCCCCAAGAAACTCAGTATTTCAAACACGTTCTTAGGATGATCCTAGAAAACTACTACTCTCACTTTATCTGGGTCTACCACAACTCCTACCTATGAGATAATATGACCCAAGAAGTGTATATGGTCCATCCAAAAGTGGAACTTTGAGATATTAGCATATAACTGATGCTCTCTCAGTTTACTCAGTACAATCTCAAGATGGGTGGCATGGTCATGTCGAGTGTGAGAGTACACTAAGATACCATCCATAAAGACTACCACAAAAGAATCTAGATATTGATGGAACACACGATTCATCAGATCCATGAAAACTGCTAGCGTGTTCGTGATTCTAAACGTCATATGATCAAATACTCGTATAGACCATACCTACTCCGAAAGGCTGTAAGCGGTATGTCCGATGGTCTAACCCATAACTGATGATATCCAGATCTCAAGTCAATCTTAGAGAATACTCATGCTCCTTGAAGTTGATCAAAAATATAATCAATCCTCAGCAAGGGATATCAATTCTTGACCATCAACTGGTTCAGCTTCTAATAATCCACGCAAATTCTGAGGGTACTATCCACCTTCTTCGCAAACAGGACAGGCGAACCCCAAGAAGAAGTATTGGGTTGGATGAAACCATTTTCCTGCAACTCCTCCAAATGCCTCTTGAGCTCCTACAACTCAGGTGTATCCATCCTATAAGGAGGAATGGACACTGATGCTACTCCTGGCACAAGATCAATAAAGAAATCCACCTCTCGCTCCGGAGGTAGACCTAAAAAGTAATCTAGGAAGACATCCCTGAAATGATTCACTATTGGAGAGAAATCATTCTGACAAGTTACCTGGTCATCCAGATATAAACTCGCAATCTGGGCTATCACTCCACCTCGCCCATGATGCTCGGGTCCAACTCGGCTCGCCTGGACATCCCATTCGCCCTTGTATAGAAACTCTCCGCCCTTTGGTTATGTGAAACTCACCCCACAACGATAGAAATCTAAAAAGGCTCAAAAGGTTACCAACCATTCCATCCTAAGAATGACGTCATAGATCATCATCTCTAGGAAATAAAGGTCCCATAGAAAGTGACACCCACCAAACTCTAGGGGGAACTCCCTGTACTTATGCACACCTGCCATTCTAATACCCAACGGAGTGTCTAGTGTCATGACATTAGAAGAAGAAGAAACACAGAGCCCAATGATCTCCACAACATGCACAAATATAAATCTATGCATAGCACCAATATTGAAAAGTACCGAAGATAAAACAGAAGCAACTAGAATAGTATCTATGATAGTGGAAGGTCTGGGATCCTGCTCCTGTTGGGTCTGTTGCACTACATATGCCTGCCCAGTGCCGCGGTCATGCGACACAACCTGGCTACCCTAAGCTGACCCGCCCTGTTGTCTCTAAGATCCTGGTGTCTGGATACCACAGCCACGACCACCACCTTAGCTTGAATGTCCTGGCGTATTCCAATTCCCTGACTGGTAATAAGTTTCTGGACTTGCTCCTACACATGGAGTCTGCACAGAACCCCTCTCACTAGCCACTGGTGGAAACACCCTGCAAAAACGCTGCAGATGACCCATCTTGCCGCAAGCTCAACACTCCACTGGGTCACATGGACACTGAGGTCTCTTGTACCCCTCTTTACCACAATGGTAAAACATTATTGGGCCACCTGAAGAATTATTATGTCTAGTATTGACACCGTAAGATAAATCCCTCTACCTCTTCCTCTTGCTGGTAGAAATACTACCAGAAAGTGGTGCCGAACTGTCATGGCCTGCACCACTAGCTTCCTGTAGTTTCCGATCAGTAATTAGTGCCTGGTTCACAATATAATGCACTGTAGGCAACCTGAAAATATTCACCAACACGTGGATGTCATATCGAAGACCATCCTAAAAGCATCTAGCCCTCAACGTCTCATCACCCACTAGAACAGGTGAAAAACACTGTAGCTCGGTGAAGCGGGCAGAATAATCCATCACTAACATGGCGCCCTGCAGCAGATTTATGAACTCTCGATCTCGATCTGACCTTAGCATCTCTAGAAAGAAAAAGTCATAGAAGACTACCTGAAAATATTCCCACGCCATGTCTCAATGATGCTCAGTCTGGGTGGTGACATCCCACCATCTCTTGGCAGAATCACGCAGCATGTAAGTAGCGATATTGACCCTCCGCCTTGGATGCATCTCCAGATGCTCGAAGATTGTCTGCATAGAACCCAACCAAAACTCCGCAGTCTGTGGTCCGCCATCCCCTGAAAACATAGACAGATGCTGCTGCTGGAATATACGTGTCAACTCTATCATAGATGTGGCAGCCGACAGTGCTCCCTGGAAGGTCTTCATGAACCGCATGAAGCCTTCACAGAACTATGCATCCGTGCCTATGTCCGATTTAACAGCTGGTGCTGCATCTGGCTCTACTGGAGGATCCATCAGTAGCCCATGTCCTACCATCTCTAGAGTATAATTGTTGCTGCTCTCTTGGCAAACAACTCGAGGTCGTCTCGGTGACATGACTCTATAAGGTCAAACACACACCTTATATCAAGATCATCAAGGACTAAGAACCGAAAGCATAAGGAGGGATAAAGGAAAAGAAAACATTAAATTTTTACAAAACAAGACTACGTGATGTGTATAATAACTACACGACATGTTCCCTCAAGTCTTTCACATGGGCATGTACTTCTGCCAAAACTGGTCGTGTAACACCCCAAACACACGGCGTGTTGTCCACACACACGGTGTGTACTTGAATTTTCTTCCCCTACCCAGGTCCTTCTACACGACTTAGCCACACAGATCTCTTTTTAATGAGTCTACACGGCATGTATAATGTCTACACGACATGTAATAGACGAGATTCACCGACCCGTGTTGTCTGTTACACGGCCGGGTAAACATCTCACACTACAAAGTGTGTTCTAGATAGACACAACGTGTACAGCTTAGATTCCAACTTCCCGTGTTGTTAGTGACACGGATAACTACTCGACTGACACTACATGACGTGTTACACCCACACACGGCATGTACACCACCCTGTTTTCCTAGCCACATGGCCAAGTCCACATGGTCTCTCACCAGTCAAGACTACATGACGTGTCTCACAAGTACACGACATGTACTAGATGAGTGTTGTCGACCCGTGTTGTTCGTGACATGGCCATATACACATCTCACACTACACGGCGTGTTCCAGATGGACACGACATGTACTAGGAAGGATAACACCAACCTTTTTTGTTAGTTACATGGCCGGATTCCCAAATTACACTACACGGTGTGTTAGAAAGTGACACTGTGTGTTCAAGCAAAGATTTATCCATTCGTGTTTTTAGTTACATGGCAAACACAGGGTCAACACAACACGGTGTTTAAAAATAGTACATGGTGTGTTACCTTTAGAGTTTTCCTAATCTCATGTTTCTTCCTACACGGCCTATGACACAGTTAGAAACTACACGACGTGTATATACAGTACATGACGGGTACTTATTTTTTTTTCTTCCCTAACAGAAGACTACATGGAGTGTAGTCTAAAATACACGGCGTGTATTTTGGGTTTTTCTAGGCAGTAAGAATTAGAAACTACTTTGGAGCCCAGAAAAACATTGTAACCAACACCTAAGTGCCAAATTCCGATCCATGTGGGCCCATAACCCACAGGTCGGAGGATTAAAATCTCCCTTTGATACCACTTTGTAACATCCTGGATCCAGATGCCACTAAATGGGTGCCCAGAACCTAGTTGGTCACATGACCTCAAGAGCATTTCCCCAAATGATAGAGGCTGCTGACTAGCAGTGAGGGCCTAGGTCTGATAGTGGGGAAACTATGCCCTCATTTTTCAAAGTGTAGCGCAACGAAAAAAATACAAACATACCAAAAGCAGAAGCAGTAAACAATACCAAGTTGAAATGGACAACAGTACTGAATTAAAGAAATGACCAATAGTCATATATATATAATGATTAAATATATCCCTAAGTCTAAGAAAGCATCCAAACTAGGATACACTGCAATATAAAGCAATATAGTACAAGGTACAAATACAACAAATCAAATCAACACAGTGCAGTAGGAACTCAGTGACATCGCAAGCCTAAGATCAGTCCCATGCTCTCCTACTTCTCTTCAACAATAAAGTACCTGTATAGGGACTATTGAACTTATCAACACCTGTAGAAATATAATCTATTTGGGCCCAAGACATGACCCAAACAAGGTGTGAGAAATAAATCCCATCAGGAAACCACCAAAGGCCCATGCCCAACTGACAGTGAATTTGTGCAACAGTAGTGTGCAATAATGAAATGCAGTAAACTAGGAAGTACTCAAAAGTAGCTACTCCTACCAGTTCCATTTCCATTTAATTATTATTTAACAATTCAATATAATTGAATTATAAGTTTCTGAGACTTAGCCTCAGCCGAAAATCTCCTATATAGTGCCGCAGAAAAAGCCACAACAAGATATCTAACAAGTAGAAGGTAAAACAATACCAAGCCTATGATTTAGCTTGGAAGGTATAACATGTAAAATCACCACAGTAAATATTCAAAGTAAACGGTGTCCTCAGACATAAGAACCTTTTCCCTCAGGCTAAAAAGAATCTTTCCCTCAGGCTAAATAGAATCTTACCCTCAGGCTAAACAGAACCTTTCCATCAGGCATTTCCCTCAGGCTGAACATAAACAAAACCCTCAGGTGATTTCCCTCAGGCACAGAAGCTATATCCCTCATGAATATGAAACGTTGCCCTCAATCTAAACAAAAAATTTCCCTCAGGCATAAGAGAAATTTTCCCTCAGGCTAATAAAAACACTTCCCTCAGGCTAAGCAAGTAACCGGGATGAACCCAACACATAAGAAAACAATTATATATACATTTCCTCTCAAGAAAAATCAAAGCATGCTATAATCACAGCATACCCTTGGGTATCCTGGCCAAATCGCTAAACAAGGGAAATGCACCCACGGGGTGGCCCTGGATCAAGTCAATGATCCCAAACAATAGTTTATACATGTTCATTAAATTAACTATGCAATTCTAGATATTTAATTATTCAATTCCTCAGCCATACAACACCCCAAACATGGGCGTATAGCACAATGGTACACAAAAACAACTTGACAGTTGGAAATAAACATCAAACCACCTAACTCGATCTCATATGATCGATATATGTGAACGACACCTCTAGAAACAATTGAGAACATAGTAGATCTGGGATTAACAACTAATTAAAACTAAAATAACTTCCCCTTGGTAAATAATTGGAAGGAAACACTCAAGGAGAGGGAAGGGCTTACCCTTTCCGTCCAAACGCGATAATCGGTGAAGAAATCATAGTCCTAATGTACGATTGGGAGCTCTTCCAAGCTTTGTCCTCTCCTCCTGGTGCTCCAAATGAGTTCTAAGCTTCCTCTATCTAAAGAAAAGGCTACTGCATATTTTAAGCAAAAAACATAACTACACGGCGTGTAATCTCAAGTACATAGCATGTAATTTCCATTTTTTAACTGTTCCTCTGGCGGCCACTTTCCACCGCCTCACTGTTCATTAGTCGACATGATTACATGGCGTGTATTTCTAAGTACACGGTGTGTACTGTTGTTCCGCTGGTGACTACTCCCACCGCCTTACTATTCACCTGCTGACTGATTACACAGCGTGTATAGACTAAGTACACAGTGTGTAGTAATTTTTTATACCCTTCATCACCGACAGGCCTACACGCCCTGTGTACTCATCCCACATGGCCAAACTACATGGCGTGTATCCCCAAATTTTGGGATTTTCCCCCATTTTCCTTATTTTCTCAAAAATATTAAAGGAAAAAGGAAAAGAAGAAACCCATACCTCAAGAATAAGAACTGGGTTCTTACACATATCTAGAGGAATCCCAGAGAAATCTTCTAGGAAAAAGTGAGGAAAATCTTGAACAAAAATGGGAATATAAAAAATAGAAGAAACATCATCGGAGAAAACTACTATAGCAGAAAACAAACTCCTAAGATCTGGGCGGGAAGGTATTGCACAACCAGACCTCATATCCCACTCTCACCGAAACACCTATAAGCTCCTATATACTACAAGAAATGAGGCATGATGATGATAACAATCAATATTATCATTATGATCAATGATCCAATCCATCCTGATGATGATGTCAAAAAAATCCAGATCAAGAATAAGAAAATCCCTAACTAACTCCACACCAGTTGTCGATAACACACAAGGACACTGGAACCTCTTCTCTTTACTCTTCCCAATAGATTTCTCTAACTTTATAACAAAGGACATGAGATCCATTTAAAGTTTAAGAATATAAAAAAATGAGTGTATATAAATGAGTGGGAAGCACCAGTATCAAATAAATCAATCGTCACTAAGGATACAATAAAGATGGTATCTCTCAATATCACTAAACCCACATTTAACTTTGCGAGAAACTCATCTAGGGCCTGAAGGTTCTTCACTCTTGAGGCCTGTGGCTAGATCCATGTAGTATTTTAAGAATTTGATTACACCGTAGTAGCATTTGGAGTTGAATATCCTTGACCATATCAAGGGGTAGACATATCCTGATAGAAATGATATAGATGACCATAATGCCCAAAACTATTTCACATATTTGCAGTTGAAGGACAAGAACACCATGTGTGTACAACCTCTCCACACTGACAGCAAGTTAGAGGCACACTATTATATATAACTAGTGGTTCCAAAGAGACCTGCTATTGAGAACCACCTCCACCACTCCTATGATGATCTTTGCACTTTCTCTTCTTCCTTCATGTGCCATTGAGGTAGCCACTAGGTAGAAGAGAAGAGGTAGAATATTATACCTTATTTTCCATATTCATATTAGCCATCATAGATCTATCTACCATATTCACATACGTCTAAATATTTAGTATAAATATATGTGATCTAATATCCTATCACAAACCCTACAAGTAATTATGAGCTTTTAGGTGGTCATTCTTTAAAACCTCAGGTTAAAAAAACCCGGATCAATAAACTGATTGTTTCATGTTGACACTGAACACTATTCTTATTACAAAGAGAGGAAATCTAGAGAATTAAATATCATCAGAATCTTTGTAAAAGACTAATATAAGAAGATATTCTTGAAACCCTTCTAGTCCAAGCTCATGTACCTATCCTCATGTACTAGGGAATCACACTATCACTTTCTGGGACCCTGAAGTTTGAAATTCACACACTTCACCTTGATACTATTAGGTGTATCACGGAAATTAAAGATATGATAGATATTTTAAAGCCTACACATCTTTAGGCTTATTAATACCCTTAAAGGATGACAGATTCTAATGTAATAACTCCCATGATCAATCTATTTATCCTCTAGCTCCTAGATGTAGCTCCATAACTCCATTCTGAACTTGCAGTAAATTCTGACCAACAACACAAACTACTCGCATGATAGCCTTGATAAAATTCTAATTGAGGGGTGGATTCCCTTGTGGAACATCAATTTCACCCTCCCATGGAACTCACAAAACATATCTCAGTGTCATAAAACTTCACACCAAAATAAAAGAAATGATTAGACAAAAGAATTATCTCATTTCAAACCAGAAAACCCATAAGAAAAAATGATATTAAGATCAAAACTCAAAACATGAGACAAACATCCCAACATCTCATAGTAAATTGAGTCTTGTCACACTAAGAGATGGTCAAACACTCACCACAACCTACCTCTCAAGTCTCGAAAATCCTATCTCCAATCTACCAAACATCCCAAGATAAGGACTCTTAAGGTTAGACCTTCTCTGATACCATTTTGTAATGAACCGATCTAGAAACCCTCTCAAAACTACTACCCAACCCAATCCTCCACATACCCTAAGGGTGTTCCTGATCCCCACGGGCTTACAACTAGTACCCGAGCATCTAACAATAACCAAAGGGAATGATTTCACCTGACCTTAAGTAACAAAATGGAATATATATACACATAGATGAGAGAAAAAGTGTAAGATATAAATATATTCTATAACAGATAAGGAACAATGAAAGTGATATAACTAAAAAGTTATAAAAACAATACCCAAGAGAAAAGTCCAACTACAAAGGATGAAAAAACTAAAATAGACACTCTAATAGCTCCATGTGATAGTGTGGGGAAACCCCCACCAACTCACCACCAGCTACCCCAAAACCCAGCTAATAGAAAACATTATTGACTCACTGTGGTTCCTTGTATTTCCCTGCATTGAAATACATAGCAGGGTCTATGCAGTACCGAAGGGGTGTGCAGGGTGTGAGATAACATGGTCAATAGGATCTCACCCATGTGTTCCATAACAAGTATCTATACAATAATAAAATCATGATAAAATTTAAAGAAAACAAGGCATGATATATATTTTAGTAGTTTTATATCAAAAGTATGACAAAACAATTTAATTTCCCCCTTTTCCATAATTTCAAATAAAGTTAGTAAATTAGTTTCAAAAAATTTCATATACATATATCAAAACAAATACATCAAATCAAATCAAATAATATATCACATCTCATATCAAATCCTTGGTAGTACAAGCTAAAATATTACAAGCCTAAAGCATCTAAAATCGACCAAAATCAGAAGTAACATCACGACAAGGATCACACTCAGTTAGGATATCCAGGACACTCATACCTAACATATAAAATTACTTACACATCAAGCCACTAGGAATATGTATCAAATCTAGAGAGCAGAGAAACACCCTAGAAATTTAATCCCCTAATAGGTCTAACAAGTCCCTAGAACAACATGAATAGGGAGTAGAGGAAAGACCCATGATAAAATCACTTAATATTGGATGAGTCCTATTTCTACAAATTCCACCCAAGTACCCAAGGTATCCCATGTGCTTTATTTTAAAAACTTATTCTTAAAACCATTTTCATCAAACCATGATTTGAAAACCATTTCACAATTCTTTGAAAACCATTTTTCATTTACGAAAACTAGGGGAAAGCCATATTTTATCAAAAAACATTTTCCACACACACAAATAAAATAATTCAATAATTTAATTTCATTTATAATTTTTTTAATGAAAAACTAGAGTAATTCAATTCACTCACAATGGCTAGACACAAAACCACATACCTCAAAACTCAGGTCGCACACACCCTCAACAGAATCCACCAACAGAAAGAACAAAACAATGACAATAGAGGACCTAAAATCAATTTACACATCTCAAAATTGATTAAATTTAACAAAAAGGTTTGAAAATAGGAAATATCATAACATACATCAAGAACGCACACCTACTGCACCATAACCAATAAAGAATAGGCCCTCAGAACAAGATCACATAATGAATCTATAAAGTAAACAAGAGAATCATCACCATGGGTCAATGGGTCCAATAATGCAATGAAAAGACACTACCGTGATGAAAGGAAATAAATAAATAGAAAGTATTAATCACTCAGAGAGATGAAACCCAACCAAAATGGTGATAAATCACTAAAAGAAGTGATTTGAATGGAGCAGAGGTACCTAAAACCATCAGAGGAGATCCCTAGGTTGAAAGCAAGTAGTCCTGTAGATGAATGAGAAAAAATATCACCTGTATAGTGACTTAAAATCCCTATCCATGAAATTTACATGACATGTAACCCCTTTACACATCATATAATCGATAGTGTCCAAATATTCTAAACAACCCATCATCTTTTTATTAAAAACCTGATTTTTAATATTACACCGCATGTAATTTGTACATGGTGTGAAATCCTTTAACATTGTGTACTAGGTTCATGAAATATACCCTAAAGGAATTATACATCATGTAATCCCATTACACAATATGTATTCCTCCTATATACTACAAAAAGTAAAATTTCTTACATGAAAAACCCAAACCACCTCGACATTCTTCAAAATTGGGGAGAACCCCATTAATACATTACAATTTTATACCCGAACTACATTAATTCAAATAAACATACATCCCTAAACTTTAGTTCATTTTCCACAAAAAAATTTCTCCATCCTCAAGGGTCCCAAGTAAAACCTAATTAAATAGGAAAATAAGTAAAGATAAGAGAAATATCTGAAAGTGGGTAACATGATTCCACACCTTCAATAGTGGAGGACTTTATGGACATCTTGCCTGAGGATGTTCTGAGACTACCTCTGATGCTGAAGATGGACTTCTACATTGAATTAAACCCTAAGTTCATTCCAATATCTTCTATAACATATCATATAGACCTTAATAAGATATGGGAGTTGAGGGTGAAATTATAATACCTTTGAGAGAAGTGTTTTATTAAACCTAGTGTATCCCCCTGGGAAGATCCCGTTTTGTTTCTGAAAAGGAAGGATGAGAGCTTGTATCTTTGTAACGTCCCAGTTCTGAAAGTCGGCCAGAGGCACCCTGCACCCAGTTTTTAACATGGCCTCAAGCACATTTACCCTAACTCCAGAGGCTTCCAACTAGTAGTGAGGGCCTTGGGTGTGATAGTGGGGAAACTATTCCCTCATTGGCAGAGTAACACAACAAAAGAGAAATAGATAATAATAGCAGAAGTAGTAATATTGTCATACAAAAGTAAACAGAGGAATACTGAAAGTAATAAGAAGCTGGAGCACATATATAATGATTCGTGATACATATTTCTAGGAAAGTATCCAAACACATCACAATTCTGAAATATAGTACTAAACCAAGTACAAAAGAAAACAGGAAAAAAAATCCTCAGCATCACAAGCCTCATCTTGGTCCCATGCTCTAAAACTCCCAAATAAGTAAAGTACCTGAAGTAGAAGAGTGCTTTCCATTATCTATACCTGAAAAAATATAATATGTTTGGGCCCAAAATCATGACCCAAACATGGTGTGAGACTAAATCCCAGTAGGCAAGCACCAAGAGATATGTGCCTAACAATCAGTGAATATATATAAAAGGTAATAAAAAAAAGAAGCAGTAAACAAGGAATTACTCAACAATAAACATTCCTATAGTTTCAAAGCATTCAAACACCACATATCAAGTAAGCAGATAATCAAAAATAGGTAACCCTCTGGGATGTACTCACATCCTATCTCCTCCGGTCCTACCTAGAAAACACAAGAAACCCTATCTGAAGTACACACAATCTAACCCCTATGGTTTAGATTTTGTAAAGTCTCTCTGAGGAAGCACTCAATGTCAATTCCCTCTATAAACAAGTATGATCAAAGATTCTATGAGGAAGCACTCATCTTCAATTCCCCCTATAGTCTTTTAACGGAACCTATAGGCACTCTGAGGAAGCACTCAATATCAATTCCTCCCGTGGCCTCGTAATATAACTATAGACACTCTGAGGGATCACTCAATGTCAATCCCCCCTATGGTCTCGTAGCATGATAATAAATAGACACTCTGGAGAAGCCCTTACATCCATTATCCCTATGGTCTACTACACTAGGTTCTCACAGCCCTGTGTAAGTCAAAAAAACATAGCAATGCAAAGCGACCAAAGTAAACCTCAAAAACTACTTGGCTAACTAGTTTACAACATAACAGCAAGATAGATAATAATCACTCCATCCTAACAATACTAGGCATGGAAAGTAAACAACATCCTAACAAGAAAACTAGACCAAATAGTCAAAACAAGAAAACATGGGCAAAACATCCATAACTTATCAAAGGTAACCCTATTCTCAACAAATAACCTATATCCAATCAAACTAGGAATAACAGTCACAATCAAGGATAAAAACCAAGAACACGCAATACCCCGTTCATGGGTATTGGGAAATTTTGCACCAAAATTCAAAGACTATCTACGGAAAGGAACAAAACACCTATGTCAGTGTTGTAGGATCATTATAAGTGAACCTCAAGCCTTGAATCTCCCAAGAACACCGTAGATCTACAAAAATGTATAAAATGTTCAACTAGAGATAACTTGAGAAAGAGGAGGAATCAGGAAACAAAGATCTAGAAGAAGGAATATCTTACCGAGGTGATCCCAACACAATCGATGGTGGTCGAATCAGAGGATGGATACTCGATCGGGGGATCAGAGAAGTTCCATGGTCGTACTATCTATCCTGGAAAAGATAGGTCAAGAATGAGGGCGTTCTGTCTGTCAGACGCTACCCCCGTCTATTTAATGAAAAAAAATAAAGTACATAGTGTGTACTTTAGAAGTACATGGCATGTACTTTCCCTTACCAGCCCCTTCATTAGGCGGTCTCCAGGTCACCACACACGGCAGTGTGCTTAGCCATTACACGACCAGCACACAGCTACCCATAGTAACCGAGTACATGGCTTGTAATCATAAATTACATGATGTGTACTTAAGAAATTTCTAGAAATTCCTCTTTTTCTCAAAAACACCAGAAAAAGGAAACATACTAGAAAAAGACGATCCAGGTTCTTACAATCTTTGTGCTGATTATTGTCATCTAAACTAGGTAATGATAAAGAATAATTACCCCTTAACAAGGATTAATGAACTCTTGAATCATTTTCAATGTATGAGTTGGTTATCTAAGATCGATCTCAGGTATGAATACCACAAATTGAGGGTTTTTGAGGCTTATATTCTGAATATGATATTCTGATGTCACTTCAGACACTATGAGTTTCTAGTGATTCATTTTGGTGTGATTAATTCTCCCACAATGTTTATGGATATTATTAATTGGATATTATATCCATAATTGGACTATTTTGTGGTTTTATTTATTGATTAAATACTCATTTACTCTAGATTAGAGGAGGATCATGTAGAGAATCTACAGATGGTCCTAGACTTACTCAAGAAGCACCAAATTTATGGTAAACTCTCAAAGTCCCAATTTTGGATCTACAAGGTTCACTTTCTATGGTATGTCATTTCTGAGCATGGATTAGCTATGACCCTGCAAGTATTTATGCAGTGCTTTCTTAGGAACCACCCAAGAGCATGTTGGATGTGTGGTGGTTTTTGGCTTGGTGGGCTACTATAGGAGGTTCATGCCTGAATTTTATTGAGTAAAATCCCCTTTGACTAACCTAATATAGAAAGGGTATCTTTTTCCCTAGATTGAGTAGCATCAAGGAGCCTTTGAGTAGTTGAGGCTAAGGTTGACTAGTGCTCTTATGTTGAGTCTACTAGAGGAATGCGTGAAGTACACAATGTTTTACGATGCATTTGTATTTGGGATCGATTTTGTGTTGATGTAGAGGTAGGTGATAATTGTATATAGATCGAGTTATTTGAGATCCCATGAGTAAAACTACATGACTCATGACCTAGAGTTGGTAGTGGTAGTCTTCACTCTGAAGATATAAAGACACTATCTTTTGGGAGAGTGATTTTTTGTATACTCAGACCACTATAGTCTTAGGTACATCTTCACTTAGAGAGATTTTAACTTGATAAATAGGATCTAGAGGGATTTTCTATAGGACTATGACTTTTATATAGTTTATACTCCTTAGAAGGGAAACATGTTAGAATATTCCCTTAGTAGGAAGTTCCTTTCTTGCTTGGTGGAGGAGGCATCCAAGCAGTTGGATTCTTTGTAGCTGAACCTGATGGAGGATAGGGGTGAAGTTTTTTCTTCAGTTGATGGTGGTGACTCCTCTAATTATTTATAGTGTGGGATTGGACCATTTGGGTGACATTGACTATGAGGTTTTACATGAATATATATTTTTAGTAGATTCACTATATGGATTCTATAAAGGAGGGGAGCATGTCATCCTATTCCATGGATGGATGGTGGTACGAGTCGTGATGTGATAGGAGGTTATGAGGGAGTTTCATAGTCCCCCTTGGCTATACATCATGGTGTGTAAAATATGTACAACGACATTCATGTATAGTTTTTATAGGATGACATGAGGCAGAGAATTGTCAAGTTTGTCTCTCAGTGTATCATATGTCAGCAGGTGAAATATTAACACCTGGTTCCGATAGGTTTAACACTTCCTCTTGAGATCTCATAGTGTGAACGAGATGAAATATATATGGAATTACTAATAGGGATTCCGTGGGAAGAAAAAGTCCATGATCCCATCTGGATGATAGTTAAATGACTTATGAAGTCATCATACTTGCTTACCATTAGGGATTAGAGTTTGGTGGAGATTTTGGGGTAGTTGTACATGTGGGAGATCATATGGATTAATGAAATAACATCAACGATTATCTTCAACCGTGATGTGCAGTTTACTTCATGGTTGTGGAGAGGCTTGTAGGAGGCATTCATAACCTAGTTGAGGATAGGTACAATGTTCCACCCAAACATGAATGGGAATACTGAGTATATTATCCAAGTGTTGAAGGATATTATGAGAGATTATGTTTTAGACTTCAAATGGAGTTGTGAGGATCAATTTTCGTTGATAGAGTTTTATTATAATAATTTCTATCACTCTACATTCAACATTCCACCTTTTGAATACCGCTATGAGAGACATTTCAAGTCAATATTGATCTTGATTAATATTGGAGAGGCATCTCTTGATGGGATATAAATAGTGTAGGCAATGATAGAGAAGGTTCAAGTGATACATGAGCATATGAGAATAGTCTAGAGTAGAAAAAAATCTTACACATATCGGCATTTTAGGACCTTGGAGTTCAAGAAGGGATACCATGTTTTTCTGAGAGTCTCCCCATGATGAGGATTTTGGAGGTTTGTCTAGGGAGAAAATCTATCTTTGAGGTTCATCAAGAGATTTGAGATCCTATGGAGGGTTGGAGAGGTTTGTTACCATCTAGACTTACCCCCATAGTTTGAGAGAGTGAACTACTTCTTCCATATATCACAACTAAGGAGATACATTCATGATTCAATGCACATTATTTACTGGGGTGAGACGAACATTGAGGATGAATCCAAATTTGTGGAGTACATGGTGTAGATCAAGGATCAATAAGATAGGATCCTATGAGGATGTAACATTCCCTTGGTTTGTATACCATGGTATCATGGAAGCGTGTTGGAGAGCTCTTGGGAGTGAGAGTGTTAGATACGGACTTAGTATCCCCACCTTTTTGTTTATATTGTACTTTTTGGGGGAAAAATAATGAAGGAGAGGAGAATATAATGACTCTAGTTTTGATGTATTATCCTTTTATATATCTGGATTTATCCTTGGAGTCGGCCTAGTGGTTGGGTGTCTTGGGACCCTAGAAATAATATATTAATAATATCAATATATGTTAATGCATGTGTGTGCATAATTTCAGTGGAAATGGATTTTACCATTATTTGGGACCTCAAATGGTAAATATGAGACCGTGGTTGAATTATTCACATGGGACTTACCATAGGTGTAACCTAAGGTTGGTCATCACCAGATGTTTGGTTGAGGCAGTCATTGACAGTACATTTAATTAAAATAAATAAATAAATAAATTTATTTATTTTATTTTAAATTCACTTGACCTAATTACATATATAAGTAAAAAATTATAAAAATTCTTTAAGGTCAGCTGCATAAACCCTGGGAGAATTGAGAGGATCTACGAGAATTCTTCATTGGTGGATCGAATCAGAGGAAAAAAGGTGATTGGATCAAGGTGGATTGATAGTAAATGAACACAGTGGATCATCCTTATCACTGGAGAAACATTATTCACCAATGATTGATCAAAATCAAGGTAGGGTGTTATATTTGTAGATTTATTCCCTTATTTTTTTTTAATCAAGAATGAATCTTTAATCTATTTTGATTTATAGAATTTTTCAATTATTGCATGAGCCTCACAATTTATTTGATAATATTTTATCTTATTTATACCTTATTTATTTTAATATCTACCCCTATATATCTTGATCATGTAATCGTTGACCAAGAATGCTTGACCAATGACTGTTCACCTTGTTTGTGTGTTTTCACCCTATTCTCTCTGCATTCTTCTCCATTGACCCATGGGGTTGCGGTTCGACATTGCCAAGGTGGGTTTGAGCCTGATCAAACCCCTATATTCTTGGTGGATTTACAAACTATTAACAAATTAGTGATTTGTGAAAAGATTAGGATGAGTTGTGGGTTGTGGGTGATACCTCCATGGATCTTGGATCCAGAGTGGCAATGATAGATTATGGTAGCAATAGGAAGGGGCCATGCAAGGTTTAGGTAGCCAGAATCCATCTACTGATGAAAAATTAGGCATATACATCCCCAGATATAATACCCTAAACACGTTTTTTAGTGGAAATGGTTATTATTATAGCATGATAACATGATAACACCATGATTCACTATTCATTTTCACTCATTACACCACTGAATAAAATTGATTTTGTATTATAAATTTCAATTATTATAATAAATTGAACTCCACGTTTAAATTAATTATTTTTTATTTATCACTATTAAAAAGGGGAACTTTACTTGTTTTTATAATTACATTATATATGGAGATGATTTTGAAGGCCCATTATGAAGTTCAAGAGGAATGAGCCAAACTGCGTAGGATCCAAGCACACTAGTGGACTCAACCGCACACTTATATTAATCCCTGAATCCAATTGGGATACGATTTTTTAGTCTGATCCAAAACTTAGTGGGATAAAACTCTTATTAAGCAACTGAATCCAAATTCATCCAATAAGAGTCCCATACAAACTAATCTTTCTAGGGAATCAAATCTGCAGAATGTCAAAAATTGTGTTCTGTATTTCAAATTTATCTAGAGATGTGGGCCTCAGAATGATGCCAAATTTTCGGTGGAGACCCAAAAGAGGTTTTAAAACATGTTTTTAGTTTTTACAAAAGTTATATAAGACTTTATAGTAGAAAAAAACTATGTTCCAAGTGGTTTTATGAAATCCGGGTGCCCAAAACCACCATCCACTTTGCCTATAAAAGAGCACATTGGGAACCCCATTTCAGAGGTTCGACCAGGAGAAAAGGTTCTTCCATTTTGGAGTCCCAAAGGAGTATTCTACTAAATCCTATAAGTTCTTGAGTCCATGGTAGTTTCTACTTCATCATAATTTTCTTTCTCTCCTCCCATGGAGTTCTAAACGCCTTGTGATCACCCGGTGGGAATGTGATGTAAATCCCAAGCTTCATGTTCATAATATTTGAATGATATTTTTAAATTATAGGTTGTTATGTTGTTTTAATCATCCTATATTATAATTTAATTGAGTTATTTAATGGTATTTCATGATCAACTCATATGATCATGTTTGGGGGTACCCATTCATGTGATGTTTCACACATCGTTCAACACTTCTTCTCCCTCTTTCAATTGCGGTGTTTGTGTGGTTGATATTGGTTAATTAAACTATCATAAACACTTACAAGGCTATGAAAATTTATTTCATGGTATAAAAAATAAATAAAACACAAACTTGGACAACACATCGAGTTCTTCTTGTGTTTCCTTGGCGAGTTTTGGTTATGAAGTCGAACACAAATAACCCAATCATTAGCAATATACAATGAATCATTGTGTGTTTATGACTGAATCCTAGGAGTTATCCTAGTATAAACTCAATAAAATTATGGTTCTAGGTTTTAAAAACTAGGGATTAAAATATCATAACCCTATCTCTTGAAGCGATGAAGGATGAGCATCAGGAGATTTCCTCGGGATGATCACGCATAATTAATTCTGTTAATTTATGTTTTGTTTTATCACTTTCCATTTTCTTTTGGATTCTTAAATCACCAAAACCAAAGTTTTCCAAAACCCCATTCTATTTTTCTTAATAAAAACGTTCTTTTAAAATTAATTATCTAAAGCTACGCTGAGAGATGACCTAGGGTTCCTGGCATACTATAGAGATTCTAGTAAAAACTAAACAACTAATTTGATGCGCTCAACAACATGATCAAATTTTGGCACTATTTTTGGGGATCCAAGATCATTTTTTTCTTTATTTCCTTTTATTTATTTATTTTACTTCTTATTTAACACTCCTTTCAATATCCCTCCCATCCCTTTTGGTTGTTTTTGTTTTCATTTTCGTTTTTTATTTGTGCATCTCTCTCTCTCTCATTCTATCTCTTTCTATCTAATTCTATAGTATAAAATTATGCTTTATTATCTACTTTAATTATTCATAAGTGTTTTCATTTTATCTATCTTCAATAAAAAATAAAATAAAAAATAAAAAAAATAAGAAAAAGGAAAATCAAACAAACAAACACTTATATTAGACATCATTGTTGAATGAAAAGATATGGAAAATAAACACTACTTGAATTTGACCCTGAAATTGAAAATTAACTTAACTCACAAATTAGGTCAGATAGAGTATGGAATTCAAGTAACATTGAGAAATCCCTTTTGTAACCTCAAGTGGTCCTAAACCAATCAAAAATTGAACCAAATCAAACCCAAGAAAACATGGCTGCAAATAACCGAACTTTAAAAGAATTGGCAGCCCCATATGTGGAGTTCCAACCTGCATACATCCAATATCCTGAGGAAGCAGCCAAATTTGTGATGATATCATGCCTTATCCACCTTATTTATAAATTCTATGGTCTTCCTAGTGAGTACCCTCACAAACATCTTAAGAAGTTTTACATAGTATGCTCCACCATGAAACCGCAAAATGTGTCTGAGGACCTCATTAATTTTAGGGACTCCCCTTTCTCCCTTGATGGTGTATCCAAAGACTGGATATACTATCTGCCTATCAAAATTGGGAATTAGAATGACCTGAAAAGAAACTTTCTATAGAAGTTATTCCCAACCTCCTGAATTGCATTAATTATAAAATAAATCTATGGAATTATGAAATCATAAGGAGATAACCATCATGAATACTAGAAGAGATTCAAAAAACTTTTCCCAATTTTACCCACTATAAAATTAGTGAGTAATTTATAATTCAATACTTCTATGATGGAATTATCCCCATGGATCGTGGTATGATCGATTCTGTAGCTGGTGGTGCCCTAGTTGATAAAATTCCTTCTGTCACTCATGATATAATAACCAACATGGCTCAAAATGCACAACAATTTGGTTCCCAAGCAATTACACCAACCCAAGGGGTTTATGAGGTAATTCATTCATCCCTATAAAAAAGGTAGATAATAATATTTATGAGATGTATACCCTTATAAGTAAATTATCCCCAAAACAAGGTAAATCACACTCTTCTTCCATTCCATTACATTGTGGTATTTGTTCTCATAACACTCATTTTTCTAACTAGTGCCCACAACTTCAGGATTCATCTACGTCTTGTGCAGTAGTATTACCTGGGCATCCATTCCAACAAGAACCTTCCTTTAATCAAGAACTATTTAGGTGAAATCCAAACCCTAGGTGGAAATCACAAACACAATACCAAAAATAAGGCAACTCAAGCTACTCCAAGCATAATTGGTATCAACAAGGACAAGGTATGTAACCTTCTTATCCTTCAACTTCTTAGAATAATCCTCCTCCTCCCAAATCTAAACCAAGACTCAAGGACATAGTAAAGAAAATGGAAGCCCATAACCTCTAGTTACAAAAGGCCACACAATCAGCCATTCAAGACCTATGAACTCAAGTGGAACAATTGGAAAACACCATTGGAGAGATTAATATGAAAGGTTCTAGAAAACTTCCATCCTAGCCTATTTATAATCTAAAAGAAAAAGGAAATGTTTGTTCAGTCACACTTAATAGTGGTAAATAAGTTTATTCATCTAATGATTCTAACCAATAGGTATGTCACCCTCTTGAAAAATCTATTTCACAACCCTAAAAATTTTCAAGTAAAGAAAAACAAGACAAAAAGGGTAATCAAATTATCATTAAGGACTCCCATGAAAAATATATTTATCTTAATTCCCATCAAAGACTCTCTAAATCTAAGAAAAATTTTGATAATGATATTTATAAATAAATAATGGATACATTTAAGAAGGTTCTAGTTAAAATTAATTTATCGGATGTAGTTAAACAGATTCCTCATTATGAAAAATTTCCTAAAGAAATTTTCACCCATAGAAAAAGGCTAAAGGGGAATAAGAGAGTCAACCTAGGAAGTAATGTCTTGGCCTTGATCCAACTAAAAATACCAACCAAATGCAAGGATCCAGTAACTTTCACAATACCTTGCACCGTATGGTAGGAATTATTTTCAGATGCTATACTAGATTTAGGTGCTTCAATTAATATAATTCCTTACTATATGTACACTTATCTATAGGTTGGAGATATTCATCTGGCAGACATCATAGTGAAAATTTCCAACTAGTGCACAACACACCCATTAGGAGTGGTCGAGGACATCCTCATAAAAGTTAATAATCCCATATTACCCACAGAATTCTACATTCTTGATATGGAGGATACCTGAAACCAAGGACATTCCACTCTTATACTTGTAAGTCCATTCTTGAAGATAATAAATAAGATCATAAATTTCTATAACAGTACACTTTCCATGGAGTTCGGTGGAGAAACGGTAATTTTTAACATTCTTGATGGTATGAAACACCCAGTTGAAGAGCACTCCACTCTTCCTATCTATTCGATGGAAGTGATCTCAAATGACACACACACACACACAATTCTCTCCTTGAACTATACTTTGATTCATTTTATTATTCTTTACCCTTGGATTATTTGAGTTTTGATTCATGCTTTGAATGTTGCGTGGGTTCAGAAAAGTGTAAATTTTGTGCTTTAATTGATGAGTGTATTTATTCTAAGTTATCCAATACCATCGATGATTCTAAAAATTTCATTTCCATATATTCTCTTTCCTTATATAATAAACATGAGTAGATAGATAGTTTCATGGACCTCACTCCCCCTAAATCCTATCCTTCAATCCAAAAACTAACAGTGTTATAATTAAAACCACTTCCTACTAATTTAAAATATGCCTATCTTGAGGTTATTGACCATTTTCTCATCATTATTTCCAATAAACTCTCTCCACAGTAAAAATAAAAATTTCTCAGCCTTTTGAGATAGTGTAAAAAGGAAATTGGATGGACATTGGATAATATTCCCAATATTAGACCATATATTTATATGAGACATATAATTTTAAATGATGAGGCTAAGCCCGTAAGGAAATCTCAATGCCGGTTGAATCCCACACTCCTTGAAGTGGTAAAATTGGAAGTTAGTAAATTAATTTCTACTCATATCATTTATCCTATATCTGATAGTAAATGGGTTATCCCAGTGAAAATTGTTCCTAAAAAAGATAGAATAATAGTTGTGTCAAATTAAAGGAAATAATTTATTCTAAAATGTGTGAAAAATAGTTGGCGATCCTGTATTGACTACCTTCGACTGAATCAAGCCACACAAAGGACTACTTTTCTTTACCTTTAATTAACCAAATGTCAGAAAGATTGGATGGTAAGTTCCATTACTATTTACTTTATGGATATTCGGGTTATTTTCAAATCCATATGGGCCCTTAGGATCAAGAAAAGTCAACATTTACCTATCTATTTGACACATTTGTTTATAGAAGGATGCCTTTTGTTCTATGTAATTCTCATGGTACTTTTCAGCGATGTATGTTGAGTATTTTTTATGAGTACCTTAAGAATTGTATGGAATTTTTTATAGATGATTTCAGAGTTTATGGAACTTCCTTTGAGGACTATTTGGAACACCTAGGTTATATTATCCACCATTTCATTAAAAAACATATCATATTAAATTATGAGAAATGCCATTTCTTGGTTGATTGATGGATAGTTCTTGGTCATGTTATTTTAAATGGGGGAATTCACGTGGATAAATAAAAAATTGAATTAATTTCATCCCTTCCATATCCAAAATGTGTTCATGAGGTATGATCTTTCTTAGGTCATGCTGGTTTTTACCGCCGATTCATTAAATACTTTATTAAGATTGAACTTCCCTTGTCTCAATTATTGTAAAAGGATATTGAATTTGTTTTTGATAAAAATTGTAAAGATGCTTTGAATTCACTAAAAAGGTGTATCACCTCACCTACCATCATCCAACCACTAAGGTGGGGTATCCTCTTTGAACTTATGCATGACACCTCTAACTTTGTAGTTGGGGTAGTTTTATAACAAAGGGTTGAGAATTATCCTCATGTCATTGTGTATGACTCGCATACCATTGAACCTTCCCAGGAAAACTACACCACCACTAAAAAAGAACTCCTTTATATTGTGTTTTACTTGAAAAAATTCCATTCTTATCTTATCAGGTAAAAACTTATTGTGTTTTCAGATCATGTTGCTCTTTGATTTCTCCTAAAGAAACCTAAAGCTAAACCCCACCTCATTTAGTGGATTCTCCTCCTCCAAAAGTTTTACCATGAAATTCATGATAAGAGATGAGTGGAAAATGTTGTAGTTGACCACATTAGAAGGATTTCCCAACCATTGGACCACCATGTTGACTCATCCCTCCCTATTGGAGAATTCTTCCCACATGAGAACATTTGTGATTTTATTGACCTTACCCATTAGTATGCAAACATTGTGAATTTTCTAGTGACATATAGGGTCCCCATAGATTTCATCACTTCACAGTCACAGAGAATTAATCATGATTCATGATGATACATTTGGGATGACCCATATTTGTGGAAAATTTACAGTGATTAAGTTTTTTATCGATGTGTCCCTTACCATGAGTTCACCTCTTTTTTGACCTTCTTACACACTTTGGATTGTGGGAGCCACTTTGGATACCAACATATAGCTCAAAAATTCCTTGACTTAGAAATTTATTGGAAAAAATTGCATAGATATTTCCATCGGTTTTGTAAGTCATGCACTTGATGTAAATTCACAAGGAATATCTCTAAGAGGAATGGAATGACCCAATAACCCATGTTATTTTAATGAGATATTTGATGCATGGGGAATTGACTTCATGAGGTATTTTCCAAATTCATTTGTCCCTTTGTATATCATATTGGCTATTGACTATGTGTGTAAATGGGTGGAAGAAAATATTACTAGGATTGATGACTCTCAAGTTGTTATTTATTTTGTGAGGTCCCAGATTTTTAGTAGGTTTGTTTTGCTGAGATTCATCATTAGTGATCAAGGTTTACATTTTTTCAATTACAGCATGAAATATTTCCTTTGTAAGTATGCAGTTGTTCATAAAGTATCCAATTCATGTCACCCCAAACCAATGAACAAATATAAATTTCAAATCAGGAAGTTAAGATAATCTTGGAAAAAATGGTATAACCCAATATGAAATATTGGAGTTTTCACTTGGAAGATGAACTTTGGGCATACCATACAACTTTTAAAACCCCAATTAGAATGTCACCATATAGGATTGTGTTTGGAAAGGATTTTTACCTCCTATTAGAGGTAGATAACCATGCATATTAGGATATTAAACAATGTAATATGAATCTCTCCAATGGAGGTGATTATAGGAAGTTGCAGATTTAGGAGTTGGAAGAAATTTAGTGAGATTCATATGATAACTCCAAAATCTATAAAGAGAAGACAAATGATACCCATGATGGGATGATTCATTAGCAGAAGTTTTATATCAGTGAGAAAATTCTTATGTACAATTCCATGCTAAATCTCTAC
The DNA here is from genome assembly GCA_963277665.1 of Viscum album. Lineage (NCBI taxonomy): Eukaryota > Viridiplantae > Streptophyta > Magnoliopsida > Santalales > Viscaceae > Viscum > Viscum album. The sequence goes on from OY728158.1 coordinate 1,321,012,469, forward strand.
CCAAGTAAGATTCATTCCTGATGGATCGGTCCTTATACTATTACTAATGTTTACCCTTTTCGTTCAATATAGGTTTTTCATGAGTAGAGTGGATTAAGTATTACCATCAATGGGCAGAGACTTAAAAACTTTTATGAGGAGTTTCCAAAGCATCCAGTAGAGGACATCCTCCTTCAAAAATCAACATACTAAAAAATCCCACCAGGTTTTATCCTTCCTTCCCACATTATCTTTTATTACAGTGAGGACATTGCATACTCTAGGTGTAGGGGGATGGGTATATTTTTGGGTTAGTTAGTAATTTTCATCATCTTTCATCTTTTTTCTCTTTTTTTATTACTAGATTGTATTTTCACTTTCCCTCTGTTCCCCCCCACTTTTGTGCTAGAATTTAAATTTTGGATTCCCACTTTATCATGGAAAATGATGCCTGCTTAATCATGTAAGTTATTGAAAATACATGAAGAATTTCCATATTTCATTTTGTTTTAAAATTTATTTTTTTGTTTCAATGATGAAATGTGTTTTTAGCATGAATTTAACATTGGTGTGTGTTATTTAGTAAATTGGTTATTTTTTGATGATATAAATGGTTGCATCACTTTGAAACCTTTGATAATAGTGGTACCCTTTGTGTGAGTAGTTTATAAGAAATTGGGTCACTTAATATCCCCACACATATTTTACACCAAACCATGAAGTGTGGATATTTATTACTTAATAGAAGGTAAATATAAGTTTGGTTAATATTTATCATCTTTCTAATTTTTTTTCCATATGTTTGTTCCTTTTCCAATTTGTTTCATCATAGTACCAAATTGACCTATGTGCGTGCACCTGTTATCTGACTATTGTACACCCTAAAAAAACTATAACTAAAAATAAAATAAAAAACAACACAAAAATATGGGTTGTGTCTTGGGTAGGTCAAAAACTTCTCTTCTTCAACCTTTGATCATGTTATAACTATTACAATTAGTGTCACGAGGGGATAAAACAAGGGTTGAGTGATGAGTGTGATATTTGTTCCAAGTTAAACTTTTGAAAAAATAGTAATAAATTATAGGAGTGATGAAATGTAAAAAATATGGGGATATATTGGTCTAGAGCTTATGATTTGACTTTCAGGAATGCTTAAGTGAGTGAGTTTTGATATTTAATTGCAAAGGATGTAGGGCAGGTTTGGTGAAAAAAATCATTTAAGCAGAAGAATGTTAAAATAACCTATATTTACTGGATAGAAAGTGGAAAGAATAATATGGAATGGTTTTCACACACCCACGTGGAGAGTTAGTGGCATGATTTATTTTTTAATTCCTTTCTCATATTGGTATCATGCATATCTTTGAATCTCATTCTGATACAATTTATGAGACACCTTTTTCCATGATCACTGAGAATATCCCATTAGTGTTAATTTTTATTTGATCACATTTCATTCATGAATAAAATTTTAATTTAATGTTAAATTCTCATGAATTTGGAAATATATACATGCATCATTTTTTAAATGTGACTTTTCCTATAAGTGAAAATGTTTAGGTGTGGGGGTCTGATCGCACCATGATTCACTATTCATTTTCACCCTTTACACAACTAAATTAAAATGATTTTGTATTGTAAATTCCAATTATTATAAAAAATTGAACTCCATGTTTGAATTAATTATTTTTTATTTATCAATTTTAAAAAGGAAAATTTTACTTGTTTTGATAATCACATTGTAGGTGGAGTTGATTTGGAGGGCCCATGACAAAGTTCAAGAGGAATGGACCAAACTATGCAGGATCTAATCACACTAGTGAAATCAACCTAACACTGATAGTACCCTATAAATTAAATTGTTCTAAGATTTTTTTAGATAATAAAAAACTTAGTGGGATACAACTATTCAGAAGGAACCAAATCCAAATTAGTCAACTAAGAGGCCCATCTAAACTGATCTATCCAGGGAATCAAATATGAAAAATGTCAAAAGTTGTGTTATGTATTTTAGATTTATCTAGAGATGTGGGCCTCTGAATGATGCCAAATTTTCGTTTTAGATATAAAATAGGTGGTCCAAAAAAATTTTGTTTTAAAAAAAGTGAGATAATACATTCTAATGGCTGAAAACTATGTTCCAAGTGGTTTTACAAAATATGGGTGCCCAAAACCACCATCAACTTTGCCTATAAAAGAGTACCTTGGGCACCCCACTTTAGAGGTTTGACTAGGAGGTAAGGTGCTTCAATTTTAGAGCCCCAAATGAGTCTTATACTCAATCCTAGAAGTTATGGATGTTATGAGAGGTTCTACTTTATCACCATTTTCTTTTTCTCCTCCCATAGAGTTCTAAACGCCTTGTGATCACCCAGGGGGAATGTGATGTAAATCCCAAGCTTCATGTTTTTAATATTTGAATGATATTTTTAATTCTAGGTTATTATGTTGTTTTTAATCATAATATATTATTATTTAATTGATTTATATATTGGTATGTCATTCTCAACTCATATGATCATGTTTGGGGGTACCCATTCATGTGATGTTTCCACTATTGGAAATTTAGGCTATATCCATAGTTTAAAACCGTGGCTATAAGTCCAAAAACCATAGCTATAGGTTATAGACACATTTTTATGAATTATGGATGGTATTGGCATGGCTATAGGGAAAGACCTATATCCACGGTTTGAACTATGGATGTAGCCCTATTGCCACAGTTTGAACTGTGGATAAACACCTAAAGCCACAGTTTGAAACCGTGGTAACACCTTAAGGAACACAGTGATATAGCCACAGTTTTAAACCATGGTTATATGGCTATATCCATGGTTTTAACCATGGATATAGGTCTATATCCACAGTTTAAAACCATGGCTATATGGTTTTCCATTTCATAAAAAAACACCACCACCAACCCCCTGAAAATCCCCCCTACCGCACCCCTTCCCCCATGCAAAGCCCCCCCTCCACTCCCCACTGGACAAACCCCTGGATAGACCCCCCCAGATAGACCCCCCCTTATACAACCCCCCTGCAACATCCCTTCACCCATGCAAAGCCTCCCTCCACTCCCCCTGGACAGTCCCCTTGTACAGACCCCCCTGGACACCCCCACCCCCTAGACAGACCCCCTAGACCAGACCCCCCTACATCACCCCTTCCCCCATGAAAATCCCCCCTCCACTCTCCCTGGTCAGCCCCCCATACCCTAGAAACCCCCAAATAGACCATGGACAGACCCCCACCCCTAGGATAGACCTTGGATAGACCCCTACACCCAGGACAGACCCTGGACACCCCCACCCTAGACATCCCCCCCAAGACAGACCCTGGAACCCCCCCCCCCCCCCACAACATAGACCTTGGACACCCCCACCCTGGACAACCCCCTCCACTCCTCCCTGCCCCCCCAGGACAGAACCTGGACAGACCCCCCCCCTAAGGACAGACCCTGGATAGACCCCCCACCCCCCCAGGACAGACCTTGGACACCCCAACCGTGGACAGCCCCCCTCCCTTCCCCATACACCCCCAAACCCTGGACAAACTCCCCTCCTTCCCAGGATAGACCCTGAACACCCCTAGACCCTGGACACCACCACCCCCTGTAGCACCCCTTCCCCCATGCAAAGCCCCCCCCACTCCTCCCTACCCCTCCCTTCCCCATGCACCCCCAGACCCCCCAGACCCTAGACAACCCCCCAGACCCTGGACAACCCCCCTGACCCTGGACAGACTCCCCTCCCCCCAGGACAGATCCTGGACACCTCCACCCCCTACAACATCCCTTCCCCCATGCAAAGCCCCCCCACTCCTCCCTACCCCCTCCCTTCCCCATGCACCCCTGCCAGTCCCCCCTAGACCCTGGATAGACTCCCCTCCCCCCAGGAAAAACCCTAGATACCTTCTATCCCCTACAGCACCCCTTCCCCCATGTAAATCCCCCATACCTTCCCCATGCATCCCCCTTCCAGTCCCCCACCCCACCCTACCCCTACCATCCCCCCATGACCAGATATGCACCAAATTAGTTGCAGTATGGGTTTTCAACTTCAGCATTTTAATCAATGGAATTATTCATGTATAGAAATGGTTTGAACTATGGAAGTAGTACATGTATGGCCATGTGTCAACCTTGTAAATTAGAGTATAATACCTTGGTTAATCCCATGGAAATTATAGGATAAATCCACGATCTTAACAATGGTAATTTTTAACTACACCCATGGTTAAACCATGGATCTTGGTCCCTAATAACACTTTCAAAACCATGGAAAATAGACCCTACATCCATAGTTAATAAACATGTAAATTGATTTCTACCCATCTATACTTAATCACCAAATGCTTCCATAATAGCTGTACCTTATAGCAGTACTCATATCCTCTAGCTACAAGAAAAAAAACATCACCTTCCAAATAAAAATAAACTCAAAAATAATAAAATATATATCATAAGAATTCAAAATATCTCCAATATAAACAATATAAAATTTCAATATCAATACCATCATAATAAAAAGAAATATTTGATAAAATTAAATGTATAAACCAAGAATAAAGTTTACATCTGAAATGCACCTCAATATCAACATCACCAGAACCATAATAACCCTCATCATCTCCTATAGAAACACCAACATCATTATCACCTCCTCTCAGACCACCGCCACCACCACCACCATCATGATCATTGAAATATCCATTGGTTTATTCACCTAAATCAGTGTAAGGAGCAAAGAATCCTAATAAAAATAATGCATAAAAATGAAAAAACATTTAATTAATGAAAAAATTAAATGTTTATATGGTGATTAATATAATATAATTATGTTACCAATAAAATACTCAACATAATTCATAAAAATGAGAACACATATAATTAATGAAAATCCCTAAAAACCATTTGTGAGGTCTTCCCCCCTGGCCTACAGACCTCCCCACTACCCCCTGCCCCTCCCCCTCCCCCTACCCTGCAAACCCCTTACAGATCACCCCCTTCCCCCATCCCTACAGACCTCCCACATTCCCCCTTCCCCCTCCCCCTTCCCCCTCCACCCACCCCTCCCCACTACCTTGCAGACCTCCCCCCTGCCCCTATCCTGCATACCTACCCCTTTCCCCCTGCCCCCTGCCCCTTCCACCCACCCCCTCCCCCTCCCCCTTCCCCCTGCCCTGAAGACCTCCCCCCTGCTCCCCTTCCCCCTTCCCCCTACCCCCTTCCCCTCCCCCTCCCCCTCCCCCTGCCCCCCTGCCCCTCCTCCCCCTGCATCTGGTTCCAAAAACTAGCCCCTAATATGGAGGACCCCCACTTTGAGTATGCAGGGTAGTGTTGAACTCCTAGAAAGAATATAGAGGAAATAAATCCTGTAATAAATATGTTGCTAAGTTAGTATATAACTCTTCATATAATTATGAGGAACCATTCCATGTCACTAGAATATCTCTTATGGAGTACTTAACTGTGTTCCAGATCTGATTAAGTTATCCAAACCTAGTAGTCTTATTTGTAGGGAAAATAATATCAAACACTTTAATATTCATCATAAACTTTATCTTATGTATAATATTACCATCCAATAATTATCTACATATAAAATTACTCTGAATATAATATTTAGTTTTTGGATGCTGGCACATAGGTGAGAAGAAATGTGAAACATAGGAAGTCACATAGTATTCTGAATATACTTTTCATAACATGGTTTGTGAGTCCCATTAAAAGTCAGGGCATGTAATGTTTTCATATATCCATGTTGATTTAACTATATAGTATATCCAAATAGGGTATACAACATATGGGACTGATGAGTTACTTAGGCGTCTACTGCCAGTATAAATCGAGCCAATCTAACCTAACATAAATGGCATGTTTATCCTTTACACATGGTGAATTAGGGTTAATAAGTGTGTCCTCTTATGATACCTATGTCATGTTATCGATATAATACATAGAATATACCCTAGAACACACAACATGTGTGTTTGGGTGTGAAGTTAGGGTTTGTACACCTATACATGCCGAGTTATGTGGTTTGAAAAACACAGTATGTGTCCCCTAGGTACACACAATTTAATATAACACATAATTTCCTTCAATAATGATTAGTATAAATTGATTCAAAATAAATAAACAATACAATAAATAAGAACAAATGATTTAGTTTTATTTGGTCCCTTTAGGGCCTATGTGCATGGAAACTGTAAGGATACATGTAGGGCATGTTTGTTGAGTTGTATTTCCCTTATTTAATACAAAGGAATCAAATGTGGGATAAAATAATTCTGTTTAAGCATATAGAGTTCGCATTAGTCTAAAATTAGGTAGATATGGGTCCCATGGTCCATAAAACCTCATGAAAATTGGTCTCGTATAGTTAATAACTATGTAAATTGATTCTTACCCAGCTATACTTAATCACCAAATGCTTCCATAATAGCTATACCTTATAGCAGTACTCACATCCTCTAGCTACGACCAAAAAAGCACCACCTTCCAAATAAAACTGAACTCAATCATAATACAATATATATCCTAATAATTCAAAATCTCTCCAATATAAATAGTATAAGATTTAAATATCAATATCATCATAATAAAAAGAACTATTTGATAAAATTAAATGTATAAACCAAGAATAAAATTTACAACTGAAATGTACCTCAATATCAACATCACCCAAACCATCATGACCCTCATCATCTCCTATAAAAACACCAACATCATTATCACCTCCTCTCAGACTGCATCCACCACCACCACCATCATGATCATTGAAATATTCATTGGGTTATGAACCTAAATCAGTGGAAGGAGTGACAAATACTGATAATCATAATGCATACAAATGAGAACACATTTAATTAATGGAAACATTCAATGTTTATATGGTGATTTAGATAATATCATTATGTTACCAATAATATACCCTGATAAACATAATGCATACAAATGAGAACACATATAATTAATGAAATCATTGAAATATTCTTGTGTATGATGATTAATGAACATAAAATTGAAGAGAAATAAGAAGTATGTTTAGAATATAGAGCAATAGTAAGAGTCTTATGGTTTAAATAGAATAAAATAAGAAAGAGAGAGTAGTCAAGTTTGGAGATGGTTAAAATATTAGATCATATTTATTTAATGATTCTATTCTTCATGTATAGATTTCATGAAAGGGGGAAATTATTATAATTCATAAAAATAAATGAAAAATTAGTACATATAGGGGGGAACCCCTTGCAACCCACCTACACCCTCCCCACTACCCTGCATACCCCCCTTGCACCCCACCCGCACCTCCCCACTGCCTGCAGACCCCCATGCCCCTCCCCCTACTCCCTACCCCTACCAGTTTTCCCTCCCCCCACTTTCCCCTCCCCCTGCACCCTCCCCCTACCAGTTTTTCCTCCCCCACTGCCCCCTTTCACCCTTTCCCCACCCCCTTGAACCCCCTGCCCTGTAGACCCCCTGTAGACCACCACCCTCTCCCCCTGCCCCTGTAAACCCCCCTGCACCCTCCCCCTCCCCCCTGCCCCTGAAAACCCCCTTTAACCCTCCCCCCTTGCACCCCATCTGCACCCTCCCCCTCCCCCTCCCCCTTCACCTCCCCCTACCCCTGCAGACCCCCTACCCTTGCATACCCCCCTGCATCAGACCCCCCTGCACCCCCTTGAAGCCAATAACTCTTAGTGTAAAATTTAATCTATAAGAATAAAAGTGTGTGAAAATTCAATATATAATGAATGTAAGGTGCATGAAGAAACTATTCAAAAATTTAAGGATGAATATGAATATAATTTAAACATTATTAAAGACTAGAAAAAACATAAAATTTAATATTTCTTGAGTTAGAATTTAAATTAAAGAACTTTGAAACCACTAAAGTTGAATACTCAATTGATGTTGAGAGAGGAACCTCTAACAAAGTTCTTAATAAAATTCTTACATCACAGAAGACTCATTATAGTAGTGGGATAAGCATGAGTAAATTAAAATTCATCTTCTTAAAATCTTAAGAATATGTTAACCCCACATTCTAATGAATATCTATACACAAATTCCACTACATTGAAAAGTGATGGTTGTAATTATCCATGAATATGGGTGAATAAATATATTGTTAAATGCACCACTTAAATGAAGATGGAAGAAAAAAGTAATGTAATAATTCTCCAATAAGGTTACAATATGGAAAAATTTCTGAAATATCTCTCCACCAGTAAAATTATACTCAATAGAATAAGATTAGATTTCATGGAAACTACTAGTGTTGGGGAATGTTCAGACCCCAGGACATTGACTATTGGAATAATATAAAAAACTATTAAAAAAGGATATAGTGCATGTCAAGGGCGTGAAGAATAGGATTTAAGAAAAATTCAGATAAATTCAATATTAGTAAATGGAAATGAGAAAATATTTTGAAAACAAATTTCAATATCTTGGAAAATTTATTAGAAATTTTGGATGATGTGGTCATGGTGATGGAGATTACTAGGTGAAAACTACCAAGAAAAAATTCAATACAAATAATGGAAGGTTACCACAATAGTAGAAGGAAAATAAAAGGAAAATAGTTGGTAAATCTACTATGGGTTGTAAAGAAAATTAAGTTATAAAGAAGGTTACACCATTAATTAAAGTAAAAGAAAATTCCACACTAAAACAAAGAAAATTATACTATGGAAGGGAATTCCACTTTTTGAAAATCTATAAGAAATCATTGAATATTAATGTTAATGAAATATCTATAAAGAAAAAAATTGAATCAATACAAGAATAACACAAGAAAATTGAAATGGTTTAAGACATATCCAACAAATAAGTTAATATTAATTAGAAGTTACCACTGATGGGTAAAATTACAGAGGAAAATAATCATTTTAGATGATGTAAGGATGTTAACCACACACTAAAAAATGAATGACATGATTACCTAGGTATGAGGAACTGATAAATAAAAATATTCTTTTTTAATAAGATATGAAGGTTACTATGAAAGAAAAATAACAATGTAAGAAGAAAAATAAACATATTCCGAAGGTTTTCATGGATGTATAGATAGAAAAATTAGAGGAATCAATAAGGTTGGATGAAAAAGAAAATAAGGATGAATGTTTATTTCTAGAGTACATGAAGAAGAAAACCCCGCATACAAAAAATAAAACAGAGAAAAAGAATTCTATGAAGCATAAGAATATTAATTATTAGATAATCAAGGGTGGTCACATGAAGAAAAATAAAACTAACATGAACACTTATTTTTTATTGAGATAATACTCTCAACCCTATTACACTAACTAATAAGGAAAGGTAGATCAACCTTATTCCTTGATTAGTTGTGATGTAGTTTAATGAAAAAGTAAATTTAAGGTGATGAAATTGAGTAATTATTTACCACTATAAAGGAATAAAATTTAAATATGGGGATTTTGGAGACCTAATGAAGTTGATATAAAGTATAAAAATACAAGAAAGTTAATGATTCAGAAATTGAATATTAATGTTTTGGTAAAGTGAACATTAAAGTAACCATACACTAAATCTATATATGATGGTGAAGAAATTCCCAATATATTAAATCCATATAATTTAAGTTTCTTTCATATATGAGGAACTTTTTCCATACTTTCCCATTATTATATGAAAACTGATGATTTAATAAAATGAGATAAAATTGATTTATTGATGAAAAAAATGATTTCAAAAAAGGGTAGAAACCTATTATTTCATGTTTTATAAATTTTGGTCTGTCTGTTGAAATGGATGAAAGAAATTAATATGAATGGGAAAATAATGAATTTAACCCTAAGAGATGATTTTTTAGAACTTAGAAACACATTGTTATTTTTTTGAATAGTATTAATGTATGAGTATATCACATTTGTCTTCTAAAACGAGCATAGATCACATAGACTTAGATTTGGATGATTTGGGACCTTTTTATTTAAGAAACGGGTTGTTATCCCTATCTCAATAAACATAATATTCGTATTCCATTCAATGGAAGATAAAGGAAGAAAAATAAAAAACTTGAAGAAATATTTCCCTCATCTCAAAATGTCAAAGAAAGGTATTTGAATTTAGATCAATAAGAGGAATGGAAAATTGAATACATTTATCCCACACAAAGTGACATTGAACTTTTATAAATATGAGGTAGAGAATAAGTCTTTGAATTTAAGGAAACATTAATGAGAAATTTTTATTGAGAATAAATCCAAAGTGGGAGATTGAAGTACCCAATGAAGGATCATGGTAACATTTTATATTTTTTATCAACAAATTATAGAAAAGTAAATGAAGTAATCTAAATAAAATTCAATGAAGTAATTTAAGGAAAATTAAAATGGGAAAAAATAAGGAAAATTTGAGTTTCTTAATGTTTTCCAATGTCATCTTAAGAATATTAATGTTGGATAGATCTTACATTATTTTTTTAAATTAATCTAAATGTTCCTTTATATAACTACTGGGTTTTATCTTAAAAGTTAAAATTTGGTGTATTTTATAATAAATACTAACTAAAGAGTCTGTAATGTATAATTTTTCTAGTTTAAGACAAATAATAGAAGCTGTAGATTCAAAGGAAGTTTCCCAAAGCACTTTATATCCTAAAGAAATCAACATAGAACTACGTTCTTTAACTAAAACATATATGGATACATCTTTATATTCTGTGATAGTTTTTCTAGTTTTATTTATAGTAATAATAGGTTTCATGGGCCTACATATGGAATCAATTAAGCTCTTCTGAACTAGCAGGGATATCATCTTATTTTTTAAAATGTTAAAGTCATTATCACTATTGAACTTTTCAATTTCAAACATAGTTTTTGAAAAGTTTACAATAAGATTAGATGTATAGTTCTTGCATACAAGGCTAAGTGTATACCCCTAAAATCTTACCAATCTCAAGAATAAACTATTTTTATCAAAATATATTTGAAATACAGTGAAATTATGAATGTAAAATTAGATCTGATCAAATATAGTGGATAAATAGAGGAAATTTATGAAGTGATCATGATGAAGAAATACACAAAATCAATTACAGACAAAAGAAATAGGTTCAATAGAAAAGAAAAAAAGTCTGGATCTGATACAACTTTGTGAGGGCTAAGGGTGAAAATAAAAAAAGGAATTTCATAAAAACACATAAGGATTGATATGGAGATTTTAAATTAGTAGTCCAATACAACATAATCTAAATATTCAAGATGTAATAATTTAATGAAATAAGTAAGGAACACATAATTTATGTTATTCAGTCCCTTTAGACCCTACGTGTACAACAAGAACACCACCTAGACTCGAGTATTTTAATAATATAAAAATAAGAAACAATTATTGTATACAATAATGAAGAAACATCAACATGATAAAAAAACTACAACTTTAAAATAAGATTCAAATACTTACAATGCCGTACACAAAGAGGTATGGTTGTCCTGATCACATAATGTTCTTTTTTAGTAGGATGTACTGATACTTAAAACTTATGGAGGGTAATGGTGATCACTAAGGTTTTTATATGGTCTAGAAATACTCCCACTTTAGTACTCATCCTAGTGTTTTATTCACTGAATAATGTTGTCATCGAAGATCTAGTAGTGTATTATGGAGATTAGAATGCACTGTGACTTACTGCTGAGGAGGAAGAAAAACCTGTATAGGGTTTCAGTGCTAAAACAAAGAGAGAGAAAAACTAGATCTCAGAGGATGAGTGACTGTGTATGCTGAACAAACAAGGGAGAAAGTGGTTATTAATTCCCCCTGACACATGTTGCAGTCATTAACAGCACACCCTATCACAGTGCACCATGAGACCATGCTGAACAAAATGCCACATAATGCACTCAAACACCCTAGATAAATGGATGGTGCAAATTAATCATATTATGTGAGGTATTTATAATTAGTAAAAGATCCATCTTAGATCAGTGACCTAGAAGAGATATGGGAAAAATCCCAACCGAAGGCCAAGGCCCTAAGGAGAGGTCCACACAGGAATTAAATGAGCAAATAGAGAGAATAATCCCAAAAGATCAAATTTTGAGAACATTAAATAAAATCATATTTTTTCATGCATGAAACTAATGCTAAATACAAATTTCATATTAATAATATGTCCAATTAAATATGAATATAAAATATCTAGTACAATAATTCATATAGAATATTGTGTGTAAAAATACCTGACATTCGAAAGGAATAATATGGGTTTGAATTATATTTTTTGAGAGATTTGTGACGTTTTTCGGATCATCAAGAACAATATAATTGTGTGATTGTCTGAAAAATTGAATTTAGAATCAAAAGGATAATATATTGAAGAATATAGATTTTTATAAAAGAATAAAAATTTTTTGAGTGATATGGAGGAAACTTATATCCATGTGATTTATGTAGAATTCTATTCATATGAAAATTTATTGAAGTATATGGAAGGAAGAACACTTGAAATAAAGTGAGGAACATTAAATTTATGTGAATTAAAAAAATAATTAAGATTATGTTGAGCTAGATGATAAAATTTATTGAGGCCTACATGCACATAATTATATTATTCAAGGGACATATTAAATAAAAATCATATCTTGAGAAGGAAACAAAAGCAATGAAGGATTTGTTGATGATGAAAATAAGTGAGCCTACAACTCTTACTAAAATCAAAGCAGTAACGGAAGAACTGGTATTACATTCATAAGGCCAAAAATAAACATACTTGTAGTGCACAACAAAAAATTTCCAAAACCACCTAAATCCACAATTCACTTAAAGGGTGAGTTTTCTCATTAATTCGTCATCACTTTCACAAGTATTTTCACACAAATTCCTGGTTCACACACAATCATTTATTAGTCTTATATAAGTACTTATCCTTTTATGAGTGTTGGTTTCAAACAAAAATGAAAATAAGGACTCTAAATCAACCATAGGGTTTAATTATTTCACAACATTCACAACATGAACATAATAAAACCTTCAAATTCATCAAAAGAATCATCACTTAGAAATAATAATAAATTGGTAAAACATGTAAAAACACTAAATCCCCTTAAATTTCATTTAAAGCTATATCATTTCCTTCATTAGTTAATCCTTTCATCCACCTAAAGGAAAACTGAAATATTCTAGTTGCACAGATTCATAAATTAATAGAGAATAAGAATCCCATACCTAGAAGTAAGTTTCAAATAAAACTAAACCAAAAATAGGGGGATATATGAACAATTATCATTGACTCAAAATGTTGCACAATACTGTAGAAAATAAAGGATGAATGGGGATGTGAACATGCCTATAATCATGAGTAGGAAGTATTTTGGTGGAAGAAGGAGACTATCAAAGCTCAAGAATGAATTCCACTTGGACATGCTTGAGAGGTGAGATGTTACCACGAAGGTGACTGGGTTGCCTCGTTTGGTGGAAGCAACGGGAAGATCATGAGGGGGATGAGGATGGGGAAGTGTTGCGAAGGCCGTCTGGGAACTATTGGGGGATGCGGATCCAGGAGAGGAGAGGTCGCGAAGGCCGTTGGGGAAGAAGGTTCGCCGCTGATAGGAGAGGTCTCCACCGAGAGTAGAGGTCACCGCTGAGAGAGGAGAATTTGCGAGGGTGGAGAAGGGTGGTCGAGAGGAGAAGTCGCACTGAGAAGAGAGGGTCACTTAGAGAGAATAGGTCATTGGTATAAAGTGGGTCGCGAGGGGTCGGGGAGATGAGAGAGCCGTGAAGTGTTTTAGTAACCATATAACCATGCGTTTTAATTAAAACCATGGATATAAACTGACATATAGACACAGATCACAATACCTTGGATATAAATCTATGGCTATATGTCATTTTACTAGTAGTGTTCACACACCGTTCACAACTTTTTCTTCTAACTTTCAATTATAGTGTCTGTGTTGTTCATATTGGTCAATTTAAATCTCATAAACACTGTCAAGGCCATGAAAATTTATGTCATGGTATCAAAAATAAATAATATACAAACCTAAATAACACATCAAGTTCTTCATGTGTTTCCTTGGTGAGTTTTGGTTATGAAGTCGAACACAAATCACCCAATAATCAGCAGTATTAGATGAATCATTATGTGTTTACAACCGAACCCTAGGAAGTATCCCAGTATAAACTCAGTAAAATCACAGTTCTAGGTGTTATAAACCAAGGATTAAATGATCATAACTCTATATCTTGAAGTAGTGAAGGATGAGCATCATGATATTTTTCCGAGATGATCATGCTTAATTAATTCTGTTAATTTCTGCTTTGTTTTATCACTTTTATTTTGGATTATTAAACCACCAAACCAACAGTTTTTAAAAAAACACATTCTCTTTTTATTAATCAAAACTTTCTTTTTAAATTAATAATCTAAGGATTTTTCAAGAGATGACCTAGGGTTCCTATTATACTGTATAAGTTATAGTTAAAGATAAACAACTATTTGATGTGTTCGACAACACAATCATAACAACGTGTGAAGAAACATTGGTTTCTATGAAAAAGGTTACTACACTATGTGTAGTTTAGGAGAACATGTCATTTACTCCCCCCTTGGTTGTGGTGCTAGGGTTTCTGGGTATATAAGGATCACACATCGTGTGGTCAGTCCCACACACTTTGTGACCCTACCCATGTGGCTTAGTTGTGTTCCAACTACACACAGCCAGGACCCCATGCAAGAGGACACACCATATACTCTAAGAGTACATGGTCACAACCAGTTATACGAGCATGTCCTGAAGTACACATGCACCACCAAGAGTACATAGGCAGACCTTGGGTGGCCAAGACATACAGTGCAATACCCTTACATTCCATGGAGTGCTACATGTCCATACAAGCCATGTGTTGGTAAGGACACGACCAAGAGGCCAGGTTAGGTCACACACCGTGTGACCCTTGGTACATGCTGTGTGCTTTTCTCAGGGACTTTCACCTTGCATATCTTCTTCATCTGGAATCAGATTCTGGACTATGAGTAACCTATCCTAATAAATTTTCTATGTAGAATGTGATGGTAGAATTTGTGGTGGATTTCAATATATTACATGAGGTATTGATAGCATGATTCTTCTTCAGGTGATGCTTAACTAGTAGTAATGATCAGATATGATCATCAGAGGGTGAACAGGGTCAGTAACCCCATATCGCAGTAGGGTGTGGGTCCCCCCTACTCCTTACACCGGTTGAGTGACACCCCCTGATGTACTAGAGCATGATTCCTCTACCATATGAGTGGAACCCCATTTGGTACTAGGGTGTGGGTCCTCTACCTACTGAGTGGAACCCCCTGATGCACAAGGGTATAGGTACTCTATTGATACCTATCGAGTGGTACCCTCATGGTGCTAGGGTGTAGGTCCTTTACCCACTGAGTGGAACCCTCTAATGCATAAGTTAGAGAGTCCTCTATCAATATATACTAAGAGGAACCCCTATAAAGCTAGGGTATTTGTACTCCATGCTTTGAGTGGAACCACACTAACGCACTAAGTCATGGGTACTCTATCCATCTACTAATTGAAATCCCCATATCATTCTAGGGTGTGGGTCCTCTATCTACCGAGTGACATCCCCATGTCACACTAGGGTGTGGATCCTCTATTTCAGATTGTTCCTCCTTAGCCTGTAGAGTAGTGATAAGGTGCAGGTCCTCCACATGGATTTCTTTAATAGATACGCTTGATGATAGACATCAATGATGGACCTTTAGACCTTTAGGCATACTCATCATCCTGGGATGGTCTATGAGATGGATATCCACTTTATCTCTCATCTAGGTTTCTTTTTAGCACATATATATATATATATTGTTGGGTTTTGTTTACCTATTGCTTTATATTGAGCTAACTACTTATATATTATCTTTATATTTCTCCCTTTGTGGTTTTTAGAAAATACTACTGGGTATGTATATACTCACCCCTACATGGGACTTTCCCATACACATCATGTCTTATATAAATGAAAGGCAGTTTGGTGGTGACATCGATGAAGCATAGTGATACTTGGGTTCATAGGCCTCATATGGTGTTTGGGCTTGGAGATCAGGAGTCAATCTCTCTCAGCTATTTTCTATTCCAGTTTTTTTCAGGTTGGGACTTCATTTCTAGTTGGGCATGTATTTTTTCCCTTTAAACTCTGGTCGTATTCTTTCATACTCTGATTTATTCCTTAAAGGCATTTCATACATGGGTTAATCTATATTTTACTATCTTTTGTTATTATTCCTATGATATATTCCATGGATATTCTTGGGTACATGCATATAGGTACACTAGTAAAAATCCTCTCATTTAAATTATACCTTCTCAATGCTTATCACCAACCCCTAGCTTATTAGAGTTTGGCTTGGGATTATGGTGGATCAACCTTCTACCATCTAGTCTAGCCTTAGTGGGTTGGGTCGTTACATGAAAAATTCACATTTTAATTGAAAACATAATATATATATATATAAACTATTTTTATGGTAAACAAAATTTTCAAAATTAAGTGTTATTAATCTTAATTCATATCAATTACTAATTAAATGAGTGTTAATATATTTGTTTATAAATTGAAACATTACATTATATTCATCATTAAAAAGTGACCAATTTAATTTATCATTATAAAAATACACAACACTTTAAATAAATTATTTAAAAATACATCCATTTTAATATTTAATGATTTTAATAACACCCCCTTAAAGTAAATTATTTATCTTATAAATATTAAATTCTATCAATCCATAGGTATTTTAATATTTCTTTGAATTTTATAAATACATCAAATTATTCTTTAATAATAATAATAAAAAAAATATTTAACGCATAAAAATATATTTTTATAGTAAAATATTTTAATCAAATATTATTTATTATTTGTGAATTGTATTATTTTCAATGTTTAATTGACAATTACAAAACTTCAACAAACCTCTTGGATATATGTATACCCAATGACCCTATATCAAATGACCATATTTCCAATGACCATATTTCCAATAGTCATTTTTTTAACAATCACATATATAACAATCACATTTCATTCCTATATATAGACTTACATTCATTACTAAAATCATTCATCATATTCATTTAATTTTATCTCAAAATGTATATTATATTTATAATTATTTTATTTATTACCTTAGTTTTAGTTTGGGTTATGATCTTCATGGAAATCCATCAGTATAAAGATTTCATGTTTGTAGCCTTTTTGTTTACTTATGGATTTACTCCTCCTATAGTTTTATTAATATTGTTTTATATTGTAATATCATAATAAATTTATCTCACTTTGTAATTTTTTATCAATAAAATATATTTTTGTCTATTTTAGTTTGGTGTATTGTGAGTTTTTGATAGATTTTTTGCTCGGTATGGATTATTTCCATTCCATGGTCATACTTTCCAAAGGAGAGAAATTACTAAGATACACTAGTGACTCTTCAATTGCACATCAAACTGAGAGGATGGGAGGTTATTATCATCCAAATATTTTAGGGGGAATTTTCACCTACTATAGGACTCTCTCATATATTTTATAATTGTTCATGAATCTTACCCAGTAATGTTAATAACACTACTGGTTACCTTCATAAGAGATGCTCGATTAATTTAGGGTAAAAATGAGTGAGAACACATCTATATATATTAAGGGTTCTTTATATCCTCACTTATTAGGTGAAGGGATGATATCTTATTCTAAAGTATCATTATCAGACACTCTATACTTTAATGTCATCCATGGAGATAGTTTGTTCTTGATATTGGTATGAGTCCCATTAAACAGGATTCCTATATATCACAGTGAAAGTAATCATAACCCACATAGTTCAGGGTCACTTAACGGGACATGTTGTACCTTTTAAGTTCATCTGACAATAACCAAATCCAAACAGTTTAAAGTCTTGTGAAATGGAATTACTATATGAAAAGTTCCCAATAATGTCCAATGTGGGACTTATGCTTGAGTGACCCTTTATAAATGAGTTCAAAGGGGATATATCCTAATGATAATGGATTGGGTTAGCTAATAAGAATATATCCCAATGGGCTGGGGTGTGATCTCCTTAGAGATATAACCCAATAGAGGAGATACGATGATATCTATAGGGAATATGTCCCACTTGAAGGGGGTATTATTTTATTGTGGATATGGTATGATGAGGAGAATTACTAGGGAATATAACCCCAGAGAAAATATACTAAGACTTAGGGGGAATGTGGTCCTTAAAGTGGTGACATGATGTCATTGAGGATACAATCCGATGAAGGAATATGATTGTGCTAGGAGTATAGCCTAATGGGAGAACTTATAAAACAATGAAGACATGGGGATATTGAGTTTGGGACTTGAAAATTCATCCTAACCATCCCATTGGAAATAATAATGAGATCCCACTTAGTTTGAGTACCATATTTTAAGGTCATATAATGGGACTGTACCATGTAGTTTAGCATCATTAGTAAGGATGTTGTTATGTAGTTTAATGTTTCATGACTAGGATGTTTTCCACATAGTTTAATGCCATTATGTGGGGACGTATGTGTCATGAAAGATATGACAATAGAGAATTTAGTGGGGCTTATACATATGAGGATTCCCTGATATGATTTATTGGGAATATGAACCTTTGAAAGAATGTATTGTGAGGAATTAACAAGAAGAAAAAGATGATTTAGATCAAAGGTTTTAACATTTTTTCTCATAAACAAAGTTAAAAGTGACATGATAAGCTTTTAAAATTGGTTTTAGAAAAATATGATGTTAAAATATTTTAAAAAATCTAATTTTTATGGAATTATCCTCATTTTTTATGCAATATTTATAAAACCCTCATCCTCTCAACTCTTGATGGAACCAGACACATGATCAATATTCTAATTTTATTCAATTTTTATATTTCCTTTTTCATTATTTCTCATCAATATTCTATCATTTATTCTTCTTCCATGACCCTCAATGTCATTCAGTCCAGATAATCCCTAATCCATTTGACTCGCGACCTCACTCTAAGGTTTTTATTTGATAAATTTTCTACTTCATTTTTACAAACATTTCTTTTTAATATTACATATTTCACCCTATTTTCACCACTCTCAAGTTCATTTGTCTAAATATGATAACTATTTCCCATTTTCAACCTCCATATTTTATATTTTTTTATAAAATTTATTAATTTTTTGTTCGTGATAAATTTTATTCATCGATTCATTTGTTTGTGTGTATATTATTGTCAATTATATATATTTTTTAAAATTAGTTTAAGGGTATATATTTTTTTTGTGATTATACATTTTTTTTCAATTGAATTTTTTTGTTATAATTTCTATATTTATAATTAATTTTATTTATAAATTTTTTATTGCTATAATTTTTATGTGGTTGAAATCATTTTTTTCTTAACTTTTTTCAGTTATAAATTGTTTTTATCATTATAATTACTTTTTATTATAAAATGTTTTTGGGTTGTAAATTGGATTTGGGTTTTAAATTGTTTTTCAGATATAAATTTATTATAAAATATTTATGCATGTTTATATATTTATATGCTTATATATTTGTAATAACCTAGTTTTTCTATGAGGTATGAATCCTTTAAATTTCGTTCTAATTATTTATTGTTGACATAATGTGGATGCCTAATGAGTTCACAGATGTTACCAGGGTGTCTAGGGCTTATTCAGAGCTCAGAACCCCAGATGGTGGAAAAATGCACTGGGATGCATGGTTAGTAGAAACCATGTGATCCAGTCCACATTGTTTTCCCTAATCAAGTGGGGATATGCAAAGGGAAAAGCAGGGCGTATGATTTTACCAAACCCTGCACCCAGGACCACATGCTCGTGTGGATATCTTAGAAAAATGTAGTAGAGGGTATTGAATAGGTTGAACATAATTAGTCAAACCATGTGCATGAAACCATGAAGGGTCCCTCCTTAAGAAGTGAGAGGTGCACGATTGGTGCACAGTTTGGTCAACTGTGTTCCTCTATTTTTCTTGGGTAAAATGACCAAAATTATCTTAAATTATAATAAAATTATATTATCACATACATAACATATTTTAAAGATATTTTTTATTTAATTTATATTATTTCTTTGTTTTGGGGGTTTCCCATGCATTATGGCGGAAGTGGTGCATTTTCGAAATTTGGGCCAAATCGTGAGCCCATTTCTAGATTTAAAAATAAATTTTTATTCTTTTATAGATCCTTCATTTTTCAAAAAATTTCATCCATTCCAATTCCTAAATGGCCTCCCCTAACCTATTAACA
The DNA here is from genome assembly GCA_963277665.1 of Viscum album. Classification (NCBI taxonomy): domain Eukaryota; kingdom Viridiplantae; phylum Streptophyta; class Magnoliopsida; order Santalales; family Viscaceae; genus Viscum; species Viscum album. The sequence continues at coordinate 1,321,032,751 of OY728158.1, forward strand.
CCACAATTTCAATTTGTACCCTTTAGTAATCCATAATAATGGTGGATTTGGGTTTTTATTTAAGGAATTGAGCCAGCCCGGAACCCCATTTCTAGTTTTAAAAAAATTGTTTATTTAATAACTTATTCAATTTTTATTATTTTTCAGTTATTCAAATTGTCACGTAAGACCACTTAACCCATACACGCTTCCATTATCTTTCCCCCCTCTTTGGATCTCGTATGCATCACAAATTAGGACAAAACTTCATAGGGTTTCACAAATCATCCAGATTTGAAGAGGTAACTTATTTCCTTCATAAATATTTCAATTCTTACTCTTTTTCTCACATTATTGTTCCTAAATGACCTTATCTTCCTTATTAGAACCTAAATTTAATTTTTGGTTGTTTTAAAATTCATCAACTAATGTATTTGGGGTGATTTATTCAATATTCCTCAAGTGGGTATCCTTCATTATTCTTTCAATTTTCTTAGGGTTTCATTCAATTTTATTAGGGTTCATTCCCTTATCCTTGAGGTTAATAGTGTCCAAAAACTAGGTTTTTGAACCTGGGGTTTTATTCTATATTTATTGGTCAATTATTTTGGTTTTAGGCTTGATATAAGTCCTTTGTGGTGCGGCGATGGTGCAGTTTGATTTTCGCACAAAGATTCAAGGGTTTTCATTATTTTGGTAGGTGATTCCATTTTGTATGAAATATTTGGGACCTAGATGCTATTTTTATGATATTTTAATGTTTATCACATTTTATTATTGCTTCAAAAATTGGTTTTAGTAGTGTTTGTAATGCAGGTGAATTTTAAGTGCCAATTTTATGTGAAATTGGGGTTTTTTATATAAATATTTTATTGGTTCATTTGGGGCTTCCCTATAATTAACTAGTTGATTTTATTTAACTTTATTAGAGATGAAAATAATGTCTTGAATATTTATACACTTTTTTTGTTCCTATGAAAGTTTGTTTAAATGTTGTTTTATGAAGCTAATGGACTTTAAGTGCCATGTTTGTGTGAAAATGGGGGTTTTTAAAAGATATAACTTCTTGGTTCATATGGGGCTGCACCATAACTGAATTGTTGTTTTCATTGAAGGGTATTGAACTGATTTTTTTTGTTTTGGTGACTTAAAAGTGTGCACATTGTGTAAAAATTGGATATTTCAAAGAGTTTTGTGTGAAAAACAATGTGAGATTTTGAGAAGTTGTTCTATTGAAAATCAAAATGTTTCTTGGTGTGTTTTAAGTGGTATCAAATGTGTATAGATATTGTATTGTTTTTATGTAACCATAAGTGGTGTTTTTATATGAAAATTAATGTGTGTTGATTGATTAAATTGTTTGAGTACAAAACGGGAAGCCTGGGTACCTAGGTGGGCGAATATGTACTAGTACGGCTACTGAACCAGATGAGTTTTGTCCCTGTTTCACTGAGAAAATGGATAATGAAAACTCTAAATAAACTATGTTGATGATGTTTAGGGACCAATAGGTTATGTTTATGTTAAATACTATTGGATTTTTCATGGGAAAGGATTGTGACTTGGATACTTTACACCAAGGAACGAGGTACATAGGGCCCGAGACTATCTAGTTGTGTAGGGGTGTTCCCGATTTTGGTGCTCATATTATTTGTGGTATTTACCCTTGTATTAGGGTGTTTTTTGATTTACTTTACATTAGATAAAATTTCATGTTTAATTGTGTTAACATTATGAAATTTTTAGTTTAAAAACCATTTTCAATCAAAAGTTGCATTTCTTGGAATTTATCACCACTTTTCTTTACATATTAAAACTGCTTACTTTTTCACATTGTATTGCATACTATTTAGAATATTTGGGTCATATCCTTTTGGTATTAGGATCAAACCCTAATTAAAACCCTTGGATATAAGTAGACTTGGTTATGTTTGACTCAGGTAAAGGCAAAGGCACATGTGAAGTCGGTTTGGGTTGTTAGATCTCTCCTGCAGTGCAGTGTTGTGGAGACGGCTCGGGGTTGATGACCCCTTGTCATGTGGAGTATTTGTGGATTTATTGCTGCTATATTTATTTTTATTTGTAACTCTTTTACTATATTTAAATACATGTATTCAGATCTATTTTTGTTAAAACTTGCTGGCATGAAAATTTTAGATTCTTATTATTGATTGTTTTTAATGTTTTATGCTTTTATACTTGGGTAAATTGTTCCCAAAACTAATTTATTGATACCCAGGAAGATGTGATATACCATGGGGATAGGGAAATACCTTCATGCCTTATCATGTGTTGGATTTGATTCTAGTATTAGTGGCAACCAGATCTGGTTCATGACAAAATGGTATCAAAGGCGGTCAATGTTTTTGGGTTATATTGCTATTTTGGGATGAGTCGGGATAGATAGGAGATAATACTATCAGGGATAGTGGTTTTGGTCATAAGTAGGGTTTCTGGACTGAACCCCTCATGGCAGACCTTAAGCCACCTGGGGATGTTGGGGTTGTTTTATTGACTTCACTTCCAGGTGAGACGTGTGAGCTGCAGACCACATGTGGACATCAGGTGGGGGTAGATTTGTTGTTTATTTTATTACTGTAACATGTTTAGATTATTTATATTCAATTTATTTGATTAAAATTTCCATAATTGTGGTATTGACTATTGTTTTTGTGACTGTTGCATTTTTTAGCAACATGCCTCCTCGAAAAGCTCCCATGCACCCACATGAGGAAGCTAAAGAGAGTTATCCCACACCTATTGATCAGAGGCTAGTCAAGGACATGGTTTGGGATGTCAAGGATCTATGATAGGGACCAAATCCTATTCCATCTTATATTAGGGAGGATGATACCGGTCCTAGAAAGGACAAGGGCTAAGAGTTTCTGAAAAATAAGCCTCCCATCTTCTGAGACAGCATAGAACCCCAAGAATCAAAGGAATGGTTTGAGAAGATCGAGTGCATGTTTGAGTTCATAGATAAACCTAAGGAGATTAGGGTGAAATGTGCCTCATTTCTATTGGAGGGTCCCATCCTCAGGTGGTGGGAATCGGTACTTTAGACTGAGAAGAATGAGCAGATGCACTGAGGAGATTTCAATGCTATATTCAATGAGCAGTACTTCCCTGAGGTCTTGGAATATGCTAGGTCCCGAGAGTTCATGGACCTTGTTTGGGGGAATCTATATATGATAAATTACACCAACCGTTTCACTGAGTTGGTTCATTATTCTCCTGAAATCGCCTCTAATGAGAAAGTGAAGGCCCAGAGGTTTGAGAAAGGCTTGCAACCAGAGATATACTACCAAGTGTTCTTGTTTAATCCAAGGACCTATGCTGAGGTCATTGATCAAGAGTGCATGGTGGAGATTGATAGGAAGGGCATGGATGGTTTCTCTAGATTAGTATCATTAGTGGGAAATGATGGCTCCTCAGAGAAGAAAAAGAAGAAAGAGGAACAGGTGAAGAAAGGAGGTGACAATTCAGGCCACTCTTCCAGGCAGTTTTCATCTGTGGCTTCTGATGCATGACCGGTCATGTTCCACTAGTGTGAAAATACAAGGCACATCTAACCAGAATTCCCACTTCCCCCAGATTCTTGTTACCAGTGTGGAGGTATGGTTCATTTTCATCACTTCTATGGGGTGGCACGTCCACTTTCGAGTGGGGTAGGGGCAGTGGCTTCAATGGGAGTCCCAGTATAGTCTGAGCCATCAAAGACTGGGGAATATTGTTTTGGTGGTCATGGTGATAGGGATGGGTCATCTTCTGGGTAGATATATTTTACGGCACAACCAAAGACTAGCGGTCATCCTCAGGTAGAGACCAAACATCTCCATGCGGTGGATTAGACACCATCAGGATCAGAGGCGGGTCTGTTGAAAGTTTGAGGTACCGTTTTGATCGAATCATCTATAGATTCTACTCTTTTTGATAATAGTGCCTCTGTTTCATTTATTTCTTCCCTCTTTGTGTACACACTGAATTTACCAATTGAGTTATTGTCTTTTTCAATGGAATTGGTGACGCCGGTAGGAAAGAAGAAGGATCATGGTATCAGGTGCCCGTCGTGTGTGCTCTCCATGTTAGGGATTGAGATAGAGAGGGACCTATTTATCTTAGATATGGAATTGTTTGACATAATACTTGGCATGGATTGGATAGTACACTTCTAGGTACACATTTATTGCTATAGACGGCGAGTGAGTTTCATGGCACCTGATGGGAGTCGTCAGGTTTTTCATGGAGAATGGGATCCTCAGTCAGGTCGTGCAGGACCTCCACTCCCAGAGTTGGGAAGTATTATCTTTTAGTTATAGTCACTATTTCTAGAGGATGATGGTCTTTCCCATGAAGGTGCACTACCTCATGTAGTGAATTAGTTTCCGGAGGTATTCCAAGATGATTTTTCAGGTTTTCCCCTAGAGAAGGATGTGGAGTTCTTGATTGAACTGGTGCTGGGAACACAGTTGATATCTATTACCTGTTATCGCATGAACCCCAATAATCTAAGGGAATTAAATATAAAACTGTATGACTTATAATCCAAAGGATTCATTCTCCCAAGCATCTCTCCTTGATCTTCTCCTGTGTTTTTCGTGAAAATGGTTGACAGATCCCTCCGGTTGTGCATTGACTACCGAAATATAAATAATGTAACAATTAAAAACAAATACCATTTTCCCATAATATATGATTTTTTCAATAAATTGAATGGGGAAAATTTGTTCTCAAAAATAGACTTGTGTTTGGGCTATCATTAACTCAGGGTGAAAGAGGCAGATATCCCAAAGACAGCCTTCCGAAGCAGGTACAACCACTTTGAGTATTTGGTAATGCCCTTTGTATTGACCAATTATCTAGAGGTATTTATGGAACTCATGAATAGGGTGTTATGTCAGTATCTCGATTCCTTCATTGTGGTGTTCATGGATGACATTCTTGTATACTCTGGTTCTGAGGAGGAGCACGAACATCACTTGAGGATCGTTTTGGAAACTTTGAGGGATCACTGCCTCTATGAAAAGTTGTCAAAGTGCACTTTTTGTATCAGGGACGTGAAATTTATGGGGCATGTGATCTTAGAGCAGGGGGTTTCAGTGGACCCTGAGAAGATCAGTGCGCTTATTTCTTGGGAGCATCCAAAGAATGTGTTCGAGATTAGATGTTTCCTTGGCCTGGATGGTTACTACATGCGATTCATTTGGGATTTCTCTTGGCTTGATTCATCAATGAACATGATCACCCGAAAAGGGGTGAAGTTTTTATGGGGCCCAGAATGTCAGGAATCCTTTGAGGAGCTGAAGCAGTGGTTGACTACCACCCCATGCTGATTTTTATTGAGGCCATAAAGGGGTATGTGGTCTATTGCGATGTTTTAGGTATGAGTCTTGGGTGTGTGCTTATGCAGGATGATCACATAGTGTTGTAAGGATCTTGCCAACTCCAACCACATGAAAATAATTACCCGAACCATGACTTGGATTTTTTTATGGTGATGCATGATTTTAAGACTTGGCATCACTACCACTTTGGGGAGAAGTTTGTGGTCTACTCTGGTCACAAAATCTTGGTCTATATCTTCTCACAAAAGAAGCTAAACTTGAGGCAGTGTCGTTGGATCAAGTACTTATAGGGGTTTGACTTTGACATTGTCCATACACTAGGAAAGGGTAATGTGGTGGCTAGAACCTTGAGTAGAATAGTTCCAGTGCAGGATTTGCATAAGTCCAGTGATGAGTGGACCTTGATGGGGCTCTTTGCTCAGATGCATGTGGAGACCAGTGAGCACAGTGGAGGTGCGTTCTTGGCAAGATTTTAGTTGACTCTTCTATTGGAGTTTATTCAATGGGAAAATCATAGTGATGATCTTTTTCAGAAGTTGAGGTAGTTTTTTCATGGTGGGGAGACATCCACTAATTGGTCGTCATCTCCTGAAGGCATCTTGTTCTTCAAGGGCCGTTCAGTAGTTCCGTTATCTCTACGGAAAGTAGTGATGGAGGATAGTAATCAGTCTCAGGGGTCTGTCCATTTGGGTGCCACCAACATGTATTATGATGTCCTTCGACAGTTCTGGTGGCCATGTATGTGACAAGACATAGCGGACTTTGTGTCGAGATGCTATACATGCTAGCAGGTGAAAGAAGAGCATCATAGTCCCTCTGGTTTTCTCCAGACATTACCCATTCCTACCTGAAAGTGGGACGAGGTTTCCATGGAATTCATTGTTGTCTTGCCTCGTACACCTCAAGGTAAGAATGCCATTTGGGTGGTGATTGATCATCTGACCAAATCCGCCCACTTCATTCTGATCAAAGATACAACTAAAGTTGATGAGTTGGGTTGTTTGTATCTTTAGGATGTGCTGAGACTCCATGGTCTTCCATCAGTAGTTATCTCAGATAGAGACCCCCACTTCACTTCTCAATTTTGGGAAGGCTTTCTGAAGGCCTTGGGATCTCAGATTAAGATGAGCACGACATACCACCCTTATACGGATGGTCAGACGGATCAGGCGAATCATATTTTGGAGGACATGCTTCGTGCATGTGTCCTGGACTTTGGAGGTTCCTAGGATATCCATTTGGGATTATTTCAGTTTTATTATAATAATAGTTACCAATATTCAATTCGAATGGCTCTTTTTGAGGTGCTCTATGACCGGCCTTGTCAGTCCCCACTGTGTTGGGATGAGGTAGGTGAGATCTCACTACTGGGGCTAAGTTTAGTGCATGAGATTTCTGAGAAGGTCAAGTTGATCAGGTAGAGGTTATTGATAGCTCAGATTCACCATAAATCTTATACTGAACAGTGGCATTGAGACCTAGAGTTTTCTGTGGGCGACATGGTATTTTTGAAAGCGGCCCCTCGTCTGGGCCATCATTGATTAGGAAAGCAAGGGAAGCTGACACCGTGATATGATAGACCTTTTGAGATCACTTAGAATATTGGAAATGTGGCATACAGGTTGGACCTACCTTCTCAGTTGACATCCATCCATGACATCTTCCATGTCTCCCAGTTGAATAAATACAACCCAGATCCATCCCATGTACTGAATTGGGAAGAGTTGGATATAGAGCCTCATTTATATATTATTGAACGGCCGGTGCGAACAGTGGAATTCCAAGAAAATATGCTTTGGGGAAAGTCTATTCCATTGGTTTGGGTTCTTTGGCAGCATGGGAATGATACACATGAGACATGGGAGCATAAGTCATGGGTTGAGGAAGAGTACCCATTCTTGTTTTCTGATCAAGTTTCATATTGATTTTCTAGGATAATAAGTTTTCATGGTGGGGATAATTGTCACATAAATAACTTATTTTAAAGGTATTTTTTATTTAATTTCCATTATTTCTTTTTTTGAGGGTTTCCCATGCATTTTTGTGGAAGTGGTGCATTTTCGAAATTTGGGCCAAACCGTGAGCCCATTTCTAGATTTAAAAATAAATTTTGTTTCTTTTATAAATCCTTCATTTTTAAATATTTTTTCATCCATTCTAATTCCAAAATTGCCTCCCCTGACCTATTAACACCACAATTTCAATTTATACCATTTAGTAATCCATAATAATGGTAGATTTGGGTTTTTATTTAAGGAATTGGGCCATCCCGGAAGCCCATTTTCAGCTAAAAAATTGTTTATTTAATAAATTATTCAATTTTTATTATTTTTAGGTGATTTAAAGTGTCACCCAAGCCCAATTAACCTAGACGCACACCCATTATCTTTCCCCCCCCTCTTTGGATCTCGTATACATCACGAATTAGGGTGGAACTTCATAGGGTTTCTCAAATCGTCCGGATTTGAAGAGGTAACTTCTTTCCTTCACAAATATTTCAATTATTACTCTTTTCCCCCCATTCTAGTTCCTACATGACCTTATCTTCCTTATTCGAACCTCAATTTCATTTTTTGATGTTTGAAAATTCATCTACTGGTGTATTTGGGGTGATTTCTTCAAGATCCCTCAAGTAAGTGGGTCTCCTTCATTCTTCTTTCAATTTTCTTAGGGTTTCATTTGATTTTATTAGGGTTTATTCCCTTATCATTGAGATTACTAATATCAAAAAACTAGGGTTTTTAACATAGGGTTTGATTCTAGATTTATTGGTCTATTATTTTGGTTTTAGGCTTGATATAAGTCCTTTGTGGTGTGGTGCTGGTGTGGTTTGATTTTCGGACAAAGATTCAAGGGTTTTCATTATTTTGGTAGGTGATTCCATTGTGTATGAAATATTTGTGACCTAGATACTATTTTTATGATATTTTCATGTTTATTACATTTTATTATTGGTGAAAAAATTGGGTTTAGTGGTGTTTTTAATGCAAGTGAATTTTAAGTGCTAATTTTAGGTGAAATTGGGGTTTTTTATATAAATATTTTATTGGTTCATTTGGGGATGCCATATAATTACCTAGTTGATTTTATTGAATTGTATTAGGGATTAAAATAATATTTTTAATATTTATCCACTTTGGTTGTTCCTGTGAAATTTTGTTTAAATGGTGTTTGTGAAGCCAATGGACTTTAAGTGCCGTGTTTGTGTGAAAATGAGGGTTTTTAAAAGATATAACTTCTTGGTTCATATGGGGCAACCCCATAACTGAATTTTTGGTTTCATTGAAGGGTATTGAACTTCAATTTTTGTTTTGATGACTTATAAGTGTTCACATAGTGTTCAAAGTGGATATTTCAAATAATTTTGGGTGCAAAACAATGTGAGATTTTGAGAAGTTGTTCTATTGAAAATCAAAATGCTTTGTGGTGTGTTTTAAGTGGTATAAAATGTGTATAGATATTATATTATTTGTATGTGACCATTAGTGTTGTTTTTATATTAAAATTAATGTGTGTTTCTTGCCGAATTTTTTTAGCACAAAGGGGAAGCCCTGGTACCTAGGTGGGGGGATATGTACTAGTACGGCTAGTGAACCGAATGAGTTTTTCCCTATTTCACTGAGTAAATGGATAATGGAAACTCTAACTAAACTATGTGGTTGATGTTTGGGTACCACTAGGTTATGGGTATGTTCCTCACTAGTTTCTTTTTCACGGGAAAGGATTATGACTTGGATACTTTACATCGAGGTACGAGGTACATAGGGCCCGAGACTATCTAGTTGCCAAGGAGTGTTCCAGGTTTTGGTGCTCAAATTATTTGTGGTATTTACCCGTTTATTAGGGTGTGTTTGGATGTAGTTTAAAGTACCTCACATGGAATTTTTAATTGTGTTAACATTATAAAATTTTTATTTTAAAAACTATTTTCAATTGAAAGTTTCATTTCTTGGAATTTATCACCACTTTTCTTTATATATTAAAACTGCTTGCCTTTTCACATTGTATTGAATACTATTTAGAATATTTGGGTGGTATCCTATTGGTATTAGGATCACAACCTACCTAAAACACTTGGGTGTAAGTATACTTGGTTATGTTTGAATTAAGTAAAGTAAAAGCCTCAGGTGAAGGCGGTTCAGGTTGTTAGACCCCTCTTGCGGTGTGGTGTTGTGGAGACAGCTTGGGGGTGACGACCCCTTGTCATGTGGAGTCTTTGTGGATGTCTTGCTACTGTATTTATTTATACTTGGACCTCTTGTACTGTATTTAAATCCATTTATTCAGATCTGGTTTTATTAAAACTTATCGGCATGAAAATTTCAGATTCTTATTATTGATTGTTTTTAATGTTTTATGCTTTAATACTCAGGTAAATCATTCCCAAACCTAATTTATTGATACCTGGGAACTTGTGCCATCATTTTGGGATAGGGAGTGCCCTTCAGGACTTTTCATTGGTTGGATTTTATGCCAGTATTAGTGGTGACTAGAATCAGTTCATGACATATCCCTCCTCATATATTCCTTATTTCCACCAGTGGTAGCCCCATATTCTCACATTGGAGCTCCCTTGGAAGCCTAATTTTTGGATTTGAAATAAATCTTTGATCCATAGTTCGATTAAATCACCATTAATATATTTGGATTTCTCTAGGTAATCTCTTCATTCATCTTAATCTATTTATCATTTCTCTTCTTCTCGACATAGTTATTTAGATGCAGGCTTATATGACCAATTTTTAGGGTGTTGATCTATTCTTTGGTTTTCTTCTGATCCAGGCCAAACTAAAGGGTGATTCTAGACAAGGAGAGTGTTATAGGCCTAAGGTAGGCGGTCTATTACTCACCCCTCAAGTATCTCTATTTTATAAACTGTCGTTGTTGTGTTTATGATGATTTCATCAGGATTTGCTTATTTAAATTCATATTCCATGATTATAATCATATTGCTCGAATTATAGATCCCCTGCTATATATTTTATCCATCTTGGGGGTTTTGAGCTCAACACTGACCACCCCAAGTAGGGTGTTTTCCTTTTTTATTCCTATAATGGCTTGTTATGATTATCTCCACCACCGTTCGGGTGTGCTTTCACTTAACCCACCTATGGTAAGTGTTATAAATTAATTTATGAATTATAAAAAGGTAAGTATACTATTGATATCACTTGAACTTGACTTATATAAATGGAAATGGGTTTCTTGTTCCAATTTGCCTTATTTTTTATAATAAATGGAAATGGAAAGAACCTCTTAAATGTTTATAAATTAAAATATTAAATGGTTGCGTGTCCTTAACCCACCTTGTCATTACTATGAAAGCTAAAAGAACTAACCTAATAATTGAATATTTAATTAAACCAATAAATGGTTGTATGAACTTTTATCCCTATCACTTAGTATGAATGGAAAAGGAATAAACCTATTGGATTATTAAATATCATGATTATTAAATGGACTAATTAAATAATGGGTTATATATAATGTGACTATTGAATATGGACCTTTTCATCTTTACAAGAGTGGTCAGACATGATAAAGCCTTGGATTCTTGAGGGAATTCCTTATGCACTCTAAGGACGCCATTCAGATTCAAGGATGATGGTTTCCAAGGGAGATACCTACCTTATAACTTGGTCCTTTTCTACCTGTGGATTCCCAACATGAAACCATAGGATCCCTTAACTATTATTGAAATATTAGGTTTCCTTGGACACACTCCTTAGATCTAGATTTGTAAGAATCTAATTCTTCTTTGAGGTAAAAATATTGAGTTTTTCATATTTTATGTGTTAAATTGCTTAAATACGACCAATTTTTGGTTTACCATTGAGGTCATGGAAGTCTCGGGGGGTGTTTGAGGCTTATTCGAATCTAGGAAACCAAGGTTTGGGGTGTTTTGGGCTTGGCACATGGTTAGTAGAAATCGTGTGGGTCAGGCCGCATGGTTTAATAAACCATGCAATGTCAGGCAGTAGGGGATCACTGGACGCACAGTTAGAGAACAACGTGTGGTAGGTACCACACGACCATGTGGTAGGTCTGAAATTTTAGCAGACCATTGGTAGAGGCATGACAAATGGTTACCACATGGTTGGTAAATTGTGTGGGGTAACTGTGAGAGTGCCCCCTTTCTCTTGTAGTGACCGTGAAAAACAACACACAGTTAGAAAAACGATGCACCTAAATTATTTGGATCAGTTTTTTTGGGTTAAATTACCATTTCAACCCTGTTGTGTTTTAAACTTAAGAAACCCTTCTCTATTGAATCATTGCACAATAGGGGAATCGTGGGATAGCTCCCCCTTGAGCATATTTTCCCTTTTTAGATCCCTGATCTGCATGACCTTCGTTTCAAACACAGTTAATATCCTTGGATCCACAATGTTAATGCCTTGATTCCTTTTTAGCCTTTCTCAATTATTATGGATATCTATTATTCTATTTGGATTTAGGATCATATTCCCTAATATCCTATTCTTCTTCCATTCTTCATATTGCTCCCAAACCAGGAATAATCAGAGCTTGATACTGGATAATCTATCTAGCATGAGCCTAAGGTCGGTATTCTCATTCCTTTCACCAATTGTCAATCTATTATAGGTTGTATACTTGGAATAAGGGAAAAACCATGGGTGAGTTTCCCTAGATGACATTTTATGGCTATTTTTCCTAGGATGCCTATGGGGCATGCCTTTAAATCCCTTTCAAGGGTTATTAAAAAATGAATTTGTTTATTAATGTAATTTACATGTTGTTAGATGAAATTTTAATTGGTTTAGGGTATGGGATGTTTGAATTTCCCCATGACCCGAGTATGCCACTGCTTATTTAAGCATGTCAGGATTGAATTGCTTATTCGATTGATCTTCCTACATGAGTTGAATAATGTTTAACCTATGTAATAGTTTAATTTACATATGATGCTTATTATCATAAATATGACCATGTGAGTAAATGAAAGGCCAAGCCTTATAAGGTTGGTCCTTGGTTGAGACACCCTTTGGTGGTGTGTTATATTAGATGATTTTGGTTTTAATATTAGCATTCCTAATGAAATGTTAAATGAATTTTGAATGATGAAATGGTAAATATCCTTGGGCAAATCATGGATTCAGTTTAGAATTCCATTGATGGGATCATGTGACTATCGTACCTTTGTAACTTTAGTGAACCTTGGATTCAGTTAGAATTTCATGGATGAGATCAAAGGGTTAAATATGTTTAAGCCATGGATCCTTTGAGGGATGTCATGGATGGAATCATAGAGGCTGTACTTAAATGCCGAGTGAGTCATGGATCCATTGAGGTATTCCATGGATGGTATCAAGAGTCATTGACTATATGTCATGAGTGATACTTGGGGCTTCCCTAGAAGACCTACAAGGACAGGCTCAGTTGACATGGACTCATACTACACCTAGAATGATACTCGATTCCTGAGAGGTTCTCTAGGACGGGCTTGTAGGGTGTTGGTTGAAATTTCAATTGGAGTGATACTTGAATTCCAACTTAGGAATGTTAAGGACAAGCTCAGGTTATAAATTAAATATTTGAAATGATATGGTTTATGATGCGTATGCCAAACTAAAGCACAAGCTTGGATTTGGTCTTCTATTTTTCTTAATTAAATGACCTTCTAAGGCATCTATTGTTCTTACAGTTATACGAGGGATGCTGAGATTATGCCAGATCTCAGGACTTATGAATTCAATGTAATTGAATTATTAATTGGATAATGAAATGAAATGTAAATGGAAACCATTGCATGTAGGTTTTTTCCTTTTTAGTACTTCTTAGATTATTTATTTCATTATTTCACACTACCTATTATATATATATATATATTCACTGACTGATTGGCACAAAACTTGGGTGGTTGCCTACTAGGATTTAGTATCACACCCTATTTGGGTCATGTTTTGGACCCAAATAGATTATATTATTCCAGGCGTCGATAAGGGAAAGCACCATCCTACATGTACTTGATATACTGGTTAGGAGAATAAGAGCATGGGACCAAGACAAGCCTTGGGATGCTACTAGGATTATTTTTTCCTTTTTTTACTTTTGGTACTTATATTGTATATGACTGTTTTGTACCTGTTTTGGATATTTTCTAGAACATGTGACATATATCATCATCTTGTGTATGATATGACTCTGGTTTATTTATACTATGAGTCTTACACTATTTACTTCTATTGTATGGTATTACTGCTTCCATTATTGAATTATTATTGTATCTTGCTATGTTACACTTTGCTAATGAGGGCATAGTCTCCCCACTATCACACCTAGGTTCTCGCTGCTAGTTGGTATCCTCTGGAATTTGGGGAGATATGCTTGAGGCCATGTGGCCAACTGGGCTCAGAGCACTATTATGTGGAATCCGGTTTTGGGATGTTAAAAAGTGGTATTATAGGAATTTATTTTCCTAGTTTTCTTTAATATTTGGTGACAATAGAAAGGGATAGGAAGAAATAGGAATTTGGTAATGAGCTATGCCTGGGCATAGCTAACCCGTGTATAGGGAAAATCCAAATTGCCTCGAATTGAATTGTTGATTTTTGGATTTTGAGCTATTTCATTTGATTTGATTCCACTATTGGGTGACACACTTGTATTACAATGTTATTATTGTTATGATTTTGGGTTCTATTGTGTTTCAAAATGATGAGTTGAGGGTATTCCATCTCATGCATCATATAGGCACCTGCTAGATTTCATATTCCATGCATTATTCCATGCCATCTAGGATGCATTACCAATTTCATGCTGTTGTGATAGGTGTTGTGATACATATTTCTGATATTGTGTTAGGTATATTGTGATATATTATGGTGTGAAACAAATGGAATCCAATATTTTGTCCTTGAGGTGTATGTTTCCTCTTGGATTTTAATTTAGAAGATCATTCTACAACCTTAAAGTGGATTGAGTTATGATGTGCCATAGGTAGACGCCCAACTTTAATCCTTGGGGAGTATGGCCCCCCACAAATCAGAATTTAGTGTACCACCAGTTTACCCTTGTGAAAGGGGATGGGATAAATATGAAATGAATATGAAATCAAGTGAAATTGAAATGGATTTTGATAGAGAACTAGACCAGACCCAGCCTTAGTAGTGGTATTTTTATAGTATCTCTCGCTTGTTTGACACCTAGACCTGAACCGTGGGGTAGAAAAAGGGGTGAGTTCTTAGAGGAAGGTTTTGAACAGTACTGCTTTGATATCTGAACTTTTGAGCTGTGAACCATGATGATGATATTGAACTGAGGTGTATGTTTTTCATTGTAGAGTCATTCCATGATGGAGACCTCAAGTTGTATGCTAGGAGGGTGGTAGTGATCATACCCCAAAGGTGGTAGGTCATGGGATACCAATGGACCCTCTAATTTTTTCAGGTGCGACACTAGCTGTTATACTGGACGTAGGTGTTGATGCACAATTCTGTGAAGGATTTATAAGGTTCATGCAAACCTTTGAGGGAGAAACAAAACCTTTCACATCTATGGTAGATCTGACACGAGTGTTCTAGCAGTAGCATTCGTCCATGTTTTTGGGGGATGACAGACCATAGGCTACAAAGTCATGGATAAAGGCCATTATTTTGATATTTGAGCATTTAGAGATGCATCCTAAGATGATGGTAAATCTTACAACGTATATTCTACGTGATTCCACCAAGAGATAGTGGGATGTTATCACTCAGACAGAGCGTCATCAGGATATGGAATAGGAGAATTTTCAGACAATCTTCTATGGTTACTTCTATCCCAAGATTCCGAGGGATAATAGAGATTGGAAGTTTATGCATATATAGCAGGGATCACTATTAGTTATGGAATATTCAACCCATTTTAATGAGCTCTAGCATTAAGCCTATTCTGATGGGTGACGATGTATCAAAGGCTAGGTGATTTGAGTATGGTCTCAGGTATGACATCTAATCGTAGGTGAATGTCTTCAGGTTGACCACTATATCTGCTATAGTGAATCAAGAACTGATTATAGAGCATAACCTAAGGGAATCTGGAGGTGTGATATAGGGTGGTTAGACACCTAGATCTGGTATTATCTTGACTGATATTAATATTCATCATCTTGAGCTTCCTCATAATGATATTAGTAGTTAGAATGTATCTTTAGGAAGCTAAGTGAGGTGCTACCATAGTGGTATTCTGGGTCATACGAGGTCATAGTATCTACTAGACCTAGTCGAGTGCCGATCTTATGGAAAGATGGGTCATCTACAATGCTTCTGCAGAATGTTTCTTCTAGAAACCAGTGAGATAGGGTCTGCACCGACTCCACGTTCAGGAGCAGGGACTGAATCTTCTCACTAGAAAGGGAGCTGGAGTGCATCAGTCCGTTCTGGATGAGGTGGAGGTCATGGCCATGGTATCCAAACCCCAAGTTAATAATGACACTAGGGTGGAATAGCTCAGGGTATCTAGGTAGTGTCATAGGGATACAGTACATGCCAGACATATATAGTGCAACAGACCCAACAAGAGTAGGATACTGTACCTTATAATGTTGGAGGTACTATTTTAGAAGCCTCTGTTTTAGATTTTTCACTTTTTGATACAGGGGATTCACATAGAATTATATCTATTCCCATTGTGGAGATCCTTGGGCTCTATATTTATACTGTTGATGGTGTGATGATGCTAGACACTCTATTAGGAATCAAGACAGAATGTGCGCATCAGTGTAGGGAGTTCCCCTTGAGATTGGTGGGTGTCAATTCATATGGAACCTCTACACCTCGATATGGTAAGATTTGATGTTATTCTCAAGATGGATTGGTTGGTTCCCTTTCAAGACTTTATTGATTGTTATCTCCATAGGGTGAGTTTCATGTCACCAGAGGTTGGAGAGTTTCTTTAAAAAGGTGAATGGGATGTCCAGGCGAGCCGAGATGGACCCGAGCATCATGAGTTGGGTAGGATGACAACCCATATTGATAATTTATATCTATATGATCAAGGAACACATCAATATGATTTTTCTCCATTAGTTGATCATTTTAGGGATATCTTCCTAAATGAATTTTTAAGATTACCTATGGTGAGAGAGGCAGAGTTCTCTATTGAGCTAGTGCCAATAGCTACATCGATATCCATTCCTCCTTATAGTATGGCTATGATGGAGTTGCAAGAGATCAAGAGACAACTAATGGATTTGGAGGAAAAAGTTTTCATCCAACTTAGTACTTACCCATGGGGTTTGCCTGTACTTTTTTCAAAAAAGGTAGATGACACCCTCAGGATATGTGTAGATTATCAGAAATTAAACTAGATGACGATTAATAACTGGTATCCTCTCCCGCTGATAGATGATATATTCAACTAAATATACGGATATATGGTTTTCTCAAAGATTTATTTGAGATATAGTTATCATTATGTGCATGTTAGACAATCATACATACCTCACACAACTTTTCAGAGTAGGTATGGTTTGTTTGAGTATTTGGTAATGTTATTCAGTCTCAAGAACGTGTCTGTATTATTCATGGAACTGATGAACTGAATGTTCCATCCTTATCTTGACTCATTTGTTGTGGTTTTTATGGATGATATCTTGGTGTATTCTCATAATCAACATGACCATGGAAAAAATCTTGAGATCATTTTGAATACACTGAGTTAGTATCGGTTATATACTAAGATCACAAAGTTCCACTTTTGGATGGATCAGATTCACTTCCTAGGTCACATCATCTTAGAGACAAGAGTATTAGTGGACCCAAAGAAGGTGAGAGTGGTAGTTTCCTAGGATCATACAAAGAATTTCTTTAAGGTGCAGAGTTTCTTAGGACTAGCTAGTTAATATAAATGTTTCATAAAAGACTTCTCATACTTAGCAGTGCCTTTGACATACTTGACTAATAAGGGTGTTAAGTATGCATGGATATATTCCCATGAGATTTACTTTTATGAGCTAAAAGGGAGATTGAGTTCAGCACTGATACTGATTTTTCTAGAGCTTAGCAGAAGTTACACTATGTACTGAGACACATAAGGTATCGAGCTAGGTGAAAGTGCCCAGTCAGAGTGTTGTATCACTGAGAGGGGAAGGGGGTAAATCAGTGATACTCTTTTTATTTTATGTTTCTTTTCAATTGAAACAACCTTCATCTCCTGTTAAAGATTTAAATTCCTTATTGAGAAACAAATCAACACATGTCCAAAGGAACAAAAATATTTATAAGTTTCACTATTAAATAATAATAGCTGCATCCTTGGTATGGTTTGAAATGATCCAATACCATAAAATCCACTAGAAATAAATCCTTGGATTACAATGAGTAGGATGTACCCTTTCACTCATGTAGCACTATGAAACAATACAACTAGTGAATTTTCATTCTCTTAGCACAATAGGGTAATACAATTATTTTGTAACAACTCATGTTACCTATGCTTCTTTTCAATTCAACATATGTATTCAATTAAAATACAATTCCTCAATTTCTTACCTAGAAGAAAGGTAAAAACCACCTGTACTTTGTTATGAAACACTGAGTCCAATCCTTTCAGAGTCCAATTCCTCCAAGTCCGATTCTTATAAAACAATACTACCAGTTCAATTTTATTTCAATAGAATGAAATAGAGTATAATCGACACCACTTCCATTCCTAAATACAATTTTCAAGCCGGATCGAATATGAATGAATAGGAACTACTCAAAACAATTTTTAATCCAAATAGAATTGATATCTTCTTCTCTCTAGAAACCCAAAGCTTCTCTCTCTTCTGTAGTGAATAGTGAAACATCAGAAAGTACAAAGTGCTTTATCCTTTTATAGGCTACCCAAAAAAAGTTTAGGTGGGAATCCAAAAACATTTTCCTGCTCACGTAAATTCACCCAAAATTACATTTCCCATGAAATATTTGAATGCATTTTGACTTATTCAATGCTTCTTGATTCTTCTCAAAACTTATACCATCTTCACCTATTCTTATTTAGACTCCCATTTCAATTGATGAGACTGATTTCAATTGTCAGGAATACATGGGTCTAATCAACTGAGTTCGATTTCTCATACTGATTTCTGAATACGATTCTCAGAATTGATTTGAATCAAAATATTGTACATGAAATTTCAGATCCCCCTCTACAAACCATTCAAAAATATTCTTCTCTTTTCTTTTCTCTTGAACCACTTGATAAACAATACTTTATTAAAAAACTAGCGCTTGAATCGTGACTACCTTCATGACTTTGAATTCATTGAGGATCACATTTAGCATCGTCTAAATTCAATTGGAAAGTATTGTAACTTTCCATTCATTCATGCTTATTTCTTTTCATCTCAACCGAAAAATGATCTTTTCTAAATAAAAATAGTCTAGATAAAATCATCTTGAATATAATCATTTATAGTTACAATCATTCTGGTTACGATCATTCTGGTTATGACCATTTTGGATACGATCATTCTGGATACGATCATTTCTGGTTACGATCAATCTGGTTATGATCATTCTGGTTACGATTGTTGGTTACAATTGATGGGTACAATCATTTATTCGTATGATCACTAGGTATGATCAAATACAATATTAAAACAATGATCTATCTTAATATGATACAATACAATTTGAAAATGTTGATCTTCCTGGATATAATTAAATACAATCTGAAAACAATGATCTTTGATCGGTAACATA
The DNA here is from genome assembly GCA_963277665.1 of Viscum album. Classification (NCBI taxonomy): domain Eukaryota; kingdom Viridiplantae; phylum Streptophyta; class Magnoliopsida; order Santalales; family Viscaceae; genus Viscum; species Viscum album. Next base: position 1,321,051,766 of record OY728158.1, read on the forward strand.
TCAATTCTTTCACTTTTACCCAGATATGATCATTTTGAAAAACAATCAGCACCATCTCTTCAATATGGAAAGGATTGTTTTGAAAAACAATCAACACAACCTCTTAAATCTATATACGATTGCTTTGAAAAACAATATGCACCACCTCTTCAATATGGATATGATTTTTTTGAAAAACAACCAGCACCTCCTCTTTAATATGGATATGATTGTTTTGAAAAATAATAAGCACTACCTCTTAAATATAGATACAATTGTTTTGAAAAACAATCGATACTACTTATTTCTCTCTACACTCAGGATATGATAAATCTGAATACGATTATTTTCTGATTGTTTTGAAAAACGATCGATAAAACTTCTTTCTCTCTTCCATCCAGATATGATAAATATGAGTACGATTCTTTTTCGATTGTTTCAAAAAAAATTGATACCACTTATTTCTCTCTTGCATCCAGATATGATAAATCTGAATACAAATCTTTTCCAATTATTTTGAAAAACAATTGATACCACTTTTTTCTCTCTGCCATCTAGATACAATAAATTTTAATATGATTCTTTTCTAATTTATTTTAAAAAACAATCGATATCACTTATTTCTCTCTTCCATCTAGATACGATAAATCTAAATATGATTATTTTTTGATTGGCAGCATCTCTTTCACCCCCTTCCTTCTATCAAGCTTGCATCACAAGTTCTCAATACAACTCATGATTTATATGAAATAAAAATTAAAAAAGAATCATCATAATTACATCGAAAGGTATCATAACTTTCCATTCATTCAAGTTTCTTTATTTACTTATCATCATGAGAAAAAACTTTTTTAATACATGAGTCCAATTTTCAGAAAACATGGGTTCGATTATTTTCAAAAAAAAACCCAAAAAATTGTTTCCACAAAACAAAGTGAGGTGATTTCCTTTCTTCAAAACTTACCTTGACAAAAAAAGACAACACTTGAATTCAAAACACCTTCATCATCAGTTTGGTCCTATCAATATCCCCCTTTGGATTTTTTTTAAAACATGTTTTATAAATCATAGAACTTTTTAACCTCAAGCAATGGATTACATATCCATAATTCTAAGCTTACGTGAGATAACTCATTGTAGGAAACACGAATCATTAATAGAAAAACCATTCTATCTAAAAAAGTGATCATGACAACCTCTTTATTTTCTATTTATTTTCTTAATTATACCTAAAAAAATTCAATTTATTTTTCTACAACCACTCCAACAAATAGTTAGAATAGTTTACACACTAAACAATGATGAATTCATAGTTTACCCACAACTCTCTCTTTTGTGAAATAGATTTATGAAAAAAAAACAATTCCCCCTTTGAAAAAATAATCCAAAGGTAATATGAGAGAGGGGATAGATACACATACCTCAACCTTGAAGAGAAATAGGTTGGACACCCATGTTCAACCTCATTTTTGAAAATGATTCCTTTGATAAAGGTTTTGTGAAAATATCAACAACTTATTCTGATGTTGGAACATATATAGCTTCAATTCATTCTTCTCCACATGATCATTGATGAAATGATATTTGATATCAATATGTTTTGAATGAGAATGTTTCACTAGATTCCTAGTGAGATTGATTTTACTTTGATTGTCACAACCCAAGAGCAAGGGTAACTTCAATTCTACAAGTAAATATTTCAATTGTCTTTTCATCCACATAAGTTGAGTAGCGGCTTGAGTAGAAGAAACATACTCAGCTTCAACTGTATTGAGAGTTACTTAATTTTGTTTCTTTGAATTACAACTAACACAATTCTTTCCCAGAAAGAATACACCACTAGATGTGGATCTTTTATCATCAACATTTCCTACCCAATCTGCATCTGAATACCCAAAAAATTCAATACAATTTGAGCTATCATATTTGATTAAAAAGTTTGTTGTGCCTTTTATGTATCTAATAATTATTTTTCCAGCATGTAAATGTGATTCTCTTAGAGAACTTCGAAATATTTCACACAAGGTAACAACATACACAACGTTGGGTCTTGAGGCAGTCAAATACAATAGATTTTCAATCCGCTTCTGATACTATTTTTGATCAAATTCTTTTCCTTATCCATATTTACTTAGATTTGTTCCCATGGAAATGGTTGTGGAAACAAGTTTTGAATTTTCCATGCCAAAACTCTTAAGAAGTTGTTTTGCATACTTTTCTTGGGAGAGGAAAATGTATTCTTTCTTTTTCTGGATTTGTAACCCAAGAAAGTATTTCATTTCTACTAGAATGTAAGTTTCAAATGCATTCTTCATTTCTACTAGCATGTAAGTTTCAAATACATTCTTCATTTCTTTAGAAAATCTTTTACAAATTCATTCATCATTACCAGCAAAGATAGAATCATCAACATAAACAATTACAATAAGGTAATACTCTTGAATTTCTATGATGTAAATATTTCTATCCACTATTCCTTTGTTAAAATTCATCTTTCTTAAGCATGTATCCAATTTGGAATACCATGCCCTCAGAGCTTGTTTTAGGCTATACAATGTATTTTTCAATATGCACACATATAATTCATATTTTACAATAACAAATCCACAATTTTGTTCAATATAAACCTCTTCTTCAAGATCACCATTTAGGAATGTAGATTTAACATCCATTTAAAAGATTTTGTAGCCTCATTGTGTAGAAATTGAAAGAAAGATTTTTATTGTTTCAAGACTTTCCACTAGAGAAAAGGTTTCATCAAAATCAATACCCTAAATATGTGAATACCCTTTGAAAACCAATATTGATTTGTTTCTTATAAATTTAACTTTTTCATTCAGCTTGTTCCAGAAAACCCATTTTGTGCCAATTATGTTTTTTTTTCAGGCTTGGGTATGAGTTCCCATGTATTATTCTTTTCAATCTAATCTAATTCTTTATTCATGGCTTGAACCCATTCCGGATGCTCTAAAGTTTCTTTCACATCATTCAGTTCCACTTTTGAATACAAATAAGTATGTGTAATGGAATTGGTTGTTCTTATTGTTTGATCCTTTTGATGTTGATCACCAATTATATTATATGATTCCACATGTTTCCTCAGCCTTGGATAAATTTTTTGATTGTATTCCTCATAACTAAAAATAGATGAGTCTAATTCTTCACCTTTATTAGGATTACAATCGTTTGTATCCTTATTAGAATTATCTTCTTCAAATTGATTAACTTCATTGTCCGCTTGAACATATTTCTCTTTCTGAGATACTTCAATCGCTTTTACATCAAATGAATCAACAATTATTTTTTTCTTTATTGAAGCATCTATACCCTCTTCCTTCTATATAATATCCAAGAAAGATTCCATCCTCACCTTTCTTCTCAAACTTACCATAGTTTCCACCTTTATTCTTTATAATACAAAGACTCCTGAAAACTCTAAAGAACTTAAAACTTATATTTTTTCCATAAAACAATTCATAAGGAGTAATACTTTATTGAGGCATGTAGAAACAATAGTTCTGAATATAAATAGCAATAATAATGGCTTTCCTCCAAAAGTAATGAGAAATGCCATTCTCAAGTAACATGGTTCTTCCCATTTCTACCTGGATTCTATTATTTCTTTCAAAAAACCCATTTTGTTAGGGAGTGTATGGAGAGCTATACTCATGCTGAATTCCACGATTCTCGATATAATATTCAAACTCTTTACTTCTGTATTCACCACCATTATCAGTTCTCAACTTCTTTATAGAATACTCACATTCTTTCTAATCTTTTCTTCTAAAACTTTTAAAAATTTTCAAAGCATCTGATTTCTGTTTCATGTACATAACACAAGTAATGCGAGTAAAATAATCAATGAAAGTAATGAAGTACTTATCTCCATGTGTTTATTGTTTGCTCATTGGCCCACATATATCAAAATGGATCAACTCCAGGGTTTTTTTGAACAAATATCAACTTTCTTATGCACAACATTTGTAATTTTTCCTTTATGATAGATTGTGAAACACCAATATCTTCTTCTTGTAAAATCAGAAATGTCTCGAACAGTGTATTTTTTAGATAACTTTCTCATGTTTCTCTAACGCATATGTCCAAGCATTTTATTCCATAACTATTTCTCTTCCACCATACTCATATAACAAGAGTGGTGTGAATCACCAACCTGAAAAAAATTTCCTTTCATATGTTGGCGTATTGTAACAATTTTTCTATATTTTTCACTATTTATAGAAAATCCATATTTCTTGAATATAACCATGTTACCCTCATAAAACAATTGTGAGACACTTAGTAGGTTGTGTTTCAGCCCATCAACATAAAATGTTTTCTTAGATTTTATTTTTATTTTCCAATAATGGTTTACCCAACACATTTGATTTTCAAAGATTCATCATTGCCAAATTTCACTGTGACTTATTTATAATCTTTCACATCCTTAAAAAATTTCATGTCTCCTTTCATGTGAGAAGAACACCCACTATCAAGTATCTAGGATCATTCCACTTTCATGGTTTTTAATGAAGTTTCAACAATAAGTGCCTTTTCACCATTCTTTTCATTCTTAACCTTCATATTTTTAGAATTGTGAATATTTTGCTGAGCTAGTAACAAAACAAGACATAACTTTGCAAGGTTTCTATGTTGTTCACATCTTTTAAAAATATTTTCAAAGGGTTGGAACCTATTTTCAATCTTCACTTCATTCTTTTCATATTTCTTCAAGACAACCTTATTATTTTTCTTTCTTTAAGGAGGTTGACTACCCCTCAATCCCTTCCTTTCATAACATATGGTATAATATTAATGTTTTTGATTGAACTAATATATACTTTTTGTGTAACCAAATCCACCACAATACCAGCAATACCCATAGAAGGAGTATTAGCCTCTGAAACCTCCATACTGATCAAAATTGTGAAAAAATTTATCAACCATCTTATTTTCAATTTCAATTAGATTCTTCTTCTTCTTTTCAGAATTGATAGGATCAGAAGTATTTGAAACTTTTCCTGATCTAGATAAAAGATTTTTGGACTTAGGATGTTTTGTAACTTATGAATTCTTCACTTTTACCACATACATAACTTTCCTAGCATTATTATTTTCATACATAGTTCCATTATTCTTCTCACCCTTTAAAGGTATCTTTTTTTGAAACTTCTCAAGTTTATCATTATGAGAACATTCACCAACTTCAATAATAGAGTTTTGGAAACTTAGACTTTTCTTTTTAGCTTTAGAGAGTTTTTTTGGACAAGTTCCAACTCTTCTCCTTTTTCCTTCAACTTCACTTCTAAATACACATTACGATTCTTTTCATATTCAAAAGACTTCTTCAAATCATCAATATCTTTAACCAGATTTTCTTTCTCACTAGTAAAACATTCTTGGTTTCTTGATCATTCATCTTCCAACTTTTTGTTTTTCTTTTCAAGCCTTCTGATCTTTCTCAGATATTCTTTCAACTCTTCTTTCAAATGAATTTCAAGATGAGTTTATTCTTCTTCAGAACTACTAATTCCAAATTATTCATCATTCACTGTCACAATGAAAGTATTTTCATTACCATACTTAATGGATTTTTTGGATTCAACATCACTCTCTTCTTCTTCATTATCTTTGGATAAGAAAATTCTTCTTTTTGATTTGAAGAATTTGTTTTATTTTCCTTTGTATCCCTTTTTATTCCATGATCTTCTTGTATTTATTTCTTCAATATCACTATCCTCTTCTTTCTTTATTTGAGGAAAATTATCCACAAAGTGAACAACACCTCCACATTCAGAACATTTGAAGGGAAGTTTCCCTTTGTATTTCCCTGTAGGTATTTTTACATTGTTAGAAAACAAGGATAGGATTTCATTGAGATTTTTTCATAGCTCATTTTTAGAGTTAGAATCACCAAATTCATCTTCAATAACAATCTTCTTTGACCACTACTGGAAAAATAACCTATACCCACAGTTCAAAACCATGGGTATAGCCCCCAAAACCGTGGGTATAGCCTATACCCATGGTTTTGGGAACCGTGGGCGCTAGAGGTGTCAAGATAGGTTTCTAACCTATACCCACAATTTCTCGAACCATGGGTATATTTTCTTTTCCACCGTGTCAAAGCCTCATCCACACTGTCATAGTCTTATACACACTGTTTTAAAACTGTGGGTAAAAATAGTGAAAAAACATAGCCAGCAGGTATTGAACCCACGACGACCCGGGACCTGCACCTGTATTTCAACACATCTCACCACTTCAGCTACACCATTTATATTAATATATATCTAAATTTTTAAATATATATTAATATTTGAACGTATTATGAAAACAAATGGCGGGTTTCAAACCCGTATCTGAATCAACAAGCTTCCAGCGCCTAACCAACCAAGTTGTATCAACTACATCTATATATATCTGCATTTATTATAATATATTAATCCTTGTCTCTCTTTTCAAAAAAAGGCCATTAGGATTCGATACCTCAATCACTGGAACAAACATGCAATGCCTCACCAACCAAGATACAGAACAAACATACTTATATATTTCTATCAACCTAAATATATTAATTCAAACCGTGGGTTTTGGATGAAAAACCGTGGGTATAGGTTTTCACGCCAATTTTTTTTGTTTCCTGCATATTTTTTTTCCACCATAATGTAGGAAAGATATAACCATGGTTTTAAAAAACCGTGGGTACATGCCTTAAAAAAAATCTTTATCCCCATGGTCTTTCCAAAACCGTGGGGATAAGCCTTGAAATAAACACCTATACCTATGATTTTACAAAATCGTGGGTATAGGCCTTCGAAAAAAACTCTATCCCCATGGTTTTGGAAAAACCATGGAGATAGGCCTTGAAATAAAAACCTATACCCATGGTTTTGTGGAAAACCATGGGTACAGGTTCCCACACTATACATATACCCATAGTTTTCCTAAACCGTGGGTATAGGGAACCCCTATACCCATGGTTTTTTCCAAAACTGTGGGTATATGGCTATTTTACAGTAGTTGACTTTTCTTTCTTCATAGACTTGAAATTCATTTCTCTATCAACCATTGTTTTTCTCTTCAAAGAATTCTATCTTCTCATTTCATAAGTGATAAGAGTTCTATGTAAATCATCAAGAGATAAAGTTTTAGGAACTCTCTCTTCCAATGAGGAAACTTTTGCATCAAATTTGTCAGGTAGGATTCTTAAGATATTTTCAAAAACTATAGAGTCCTTCAGCTTTTCACCAATAAATATGATAATACTCACAATATCATTGACCCTGGTAAGGAATTCCCCAACAGATTCATGCTCACCCATATTCAAATCTTCATACTTCAATCTCCATATTTGTAAATTTTCCTTATTCACTTTTGTATTGCCTTCGTATATGTTTTTCAATTTATCCCATATACCTTTAGCCATGGAAACACCTTTAACTCTCAAGAATTCACTTTTAGAAAGTGACGATAATATAGAATTCTTAGCCCTTCCATCATTCTCAAGAAACTTCTTGTCAACAGGTGTAAGTGGATCAGTATCATCAATGAGAGGAAACCCAACTGTTGCAGCTTCAAGAAAAGCATAGCTGATAAACATAAGATATGGTAACATTATATCTTTCCAGATATGATAGTTATTTCTATCAAAGACCAAAATAACTTTACTATTCACACAATTTATGTTCTCCATCAGTAAAGAATAACGAAGGGAACCTGGGTCTGATACCAATTGAAAGTGCCCATTCAAATTATTTTATCACTAAGAGGGGGAGGGGTGAGTCAGTGATACTCTTTTTATTTTATGTTTATTTTCAATTGAAACAACCTTCGACTCTTGTTAATTATTTAAATTCCCTACTGAGAAAAAAATAAACACACAACCAAAGGAACACAATGATTTACAAGATTCACTATTCAATAAGAATAGCTACATCCTTGGAATTGTTTTAAATGATCCAATAGCATACACTCCACTATAAATCAATCCTTGGATTACAATGAGTAGGATGTACCCTTTCACTCGTGTAGCACTATGAAACAATACAAATAGTGCATGTACATCCTCTTAGCACAATAGGGTAATAAAATTGTTCTGTAACAACTTATGTTACCTGTGATTATTTTCAATTCAACAGATGCATTCAATTGAAATACAATTAATCAATTCATTACCTAGAAGAAAGGTAAGAACCACATGGACTTTGTTATAAAACACTGAGTCTGATCCTTTCAGAGTCTGATTCCTTCGAGTCTAATTCTTATAAAACAATACTCCCAATCTGATTTTATTTCAATAGAATACAATAGAGTATAATCAGCAACACTTCAATTCCCAAATACAATTATCAAGATGAATAGAATATGAATGAATCAATACCACTCAATACAATTGTCAAGCTGAATAGAATTGATCTCTTATTATCTCTAGAAACACAAAGCTTCTCTCTCTTCTACAGTAAACAGTGCAAGCATCAAAAAGTACAAAGTACTTTTTCCTTTTATAGTTGACCCAAAAAAATTTTAGGCGGGAATCCCAAAACATTTTTCTGATCACCTAAATTCACCCCAAATTCCATTTCCCTTGAAATCTAGGAATGAATTTTGACTTATTAAACACTTCTCGATTCTTCTCAAAACTTCTACCATCTTCACCTCTTCTTCTTCAAACTCCCATTTAAATAGCTGATACTAATTTCAATTGTCAGAAATACATGGGTCTGATCAAATGAGTCTGATTTCTCATGCTGATATCTGAATAAGATTCTTAGAACCGATTTGAATCAAAATATTTTATATGAAAGTTCAGATCCCCCTCAAAAAATCATTCAGCAATCTTCTTCTCTTTTATTTTCTCTTGAACAACTTGAGAAACAATAATTCATTCAAAAACCAGTTCTTGAATCATGAATACCTTCATGACTTTGAATTAACTGAGGATCAACTTTATCATCGTCTGACTTCAATTGAAAATTATTGTGACTTTCCATCTATTCATGATTCTTTCTTTTCATCCAAACTCAAGAATGATCTTTTCTGAATGAAAATGGTCTAGATACGATCATCCTGAATATGATAATTTATGGTTATGATAATTCTAGTTAAGATAATTTTGGTTATGATCATTCTTGATACGATTATTCTGGATACAATCATTTCTGGTTACGATCATTCTGGTTATGATTGTTGCGTATGATCATTTCTTCATACAATCACTGGGTATAATCAAATATAATCTGAAAAAATGATCTGCCCAGATATGATACAATACAATTTGAAAACGATGAAATGTCTGGATATAATGAAATACAATATGAAAACAATGATATTTGTTCAATACCATATCAATTATTTCACTTTCAACCAGATACAATCATTTTGAAAAATAACCAGCACGATCTCTTTAATCTGGATAAAATTGTCTTGAAAAACAATCAACACCACCTCTTCAATATAGATATGATTTTTTTGAAAAACAATCAGAAATTCCTCTTAAATTTGGATACGACTGTTTTGAAAAAAAAATTAGCACCACCTCTTCCATATAGATACGATTGTTTTAAAAAATAATCAGCACTACCTCTTTAATCTGGATATAATTGTTTTAAAAAAAATCAGTACCACTTATTTCTCTCTACCATCTGGATATGATAAATATTAATACAATTATTTTCTATTTTTTTGAAAAACAATCAATACCACTTCTTTCTCTCTACCATATAGATATGATAAATCTGAATATGATTCTTTTCTGATTGTTTTGAAAAACAATCGATACCACTTATTTCTCTATGCCATCTAGATATGATAAATCTGAATATGATTATTTTCTGATTGTTTTGAAAAACAATCGATACCACTTATTTCTCTCTACCATATAGATACGATAAATTTGAATACGATTATTTTCCGATTGTTTTGAAAAACAATGGATACCACTTATTTCTCTCTGCCATCTAGATATGATAAATCTAAATACAATTATTTTCTGATTGGAAGCATCTCTTTCACTCTCCCTTTCTTCTATCAAGTTTGTATCACAAGTTCTCAATACAACTCATGATTTATATGAAATAAAAATCATCAAACCATCATTGAAATTACATTGGAAGGTATCATAACTTTCCATTCACTCAATTTTCTTTCTTTCCTTATCATCATGAGAATAAAATTTCTAAATACATGAGTCTAATTTTCAGAAAACATGGGTCTGATTCTTTTCAAAACAAACCCAAAACAATTGTTTCCACAAAAATAAGTGAAGTGATTTACTTTCTTCAAAACTTACCTTGACAACAAAAGAAAACACTTTAATACAAAAAAACTTTATCATCAGCTTGGACCTAACACTTGGAGAAGTTATTATGAAGGGGGATCAAGTCATTGTGTATGGGTATCAGTAGTTGATGCCACATGAGAGTAATTACCTGATGCACGATCTCGAGTTGGCTGCGTTTGTTAATGCATTATGCCGTTGGAGACATTACTTAATAGGTTAGTGTTTTGTGGTGTGCATGAACCAAAAAATCCTCAAGTACATATTTACATAGAATAATATGAATATGAGGTGGAAAAGGTGGAGGGAATACCATCAGTATTTAGACTTAGATATATACTACACACCTGGTAAAGGTAATGTAGTGGCTGATGCACTGAGCAAGAGGACTCATATATAGGCAGTGCAGCAGGCTAGTAGCGAGTGGTAGCTTATGGCATTATTCTCTCATATTCACTTGGAGGTTCATGATAGTCAAGGAAATACATTTATTTCATCCTTAGCTATTACTTATACCCTATAAGATAGAGTGAGGATGAGATAACTATCGAATTCTGAAGGCCTAGTTCTATGAGAGAGTGTGGTAGGTGAGAACCCTCATCCTGGTTGGACCATAGGAGAGGGTGAGGTCCTACAAGTACATGGTCGCATGTGGGTCTTTTAATACATTAATGAGGAGTTTTTGTGTGATTTTAAGGATTCATCTTGGGTAGTTCATCCCGGGCTCACCAAGATGTATCGGGATTCACATCATCAGTATTGGTGGTTGGGTACGAAAAGAGATGTAGCTAGTTTTGTTATGAGGTGTTCCACCCATGAGCAGGTGAAGGCAGAACACTAGAGAACATCTAGAATTTTATAGCATATAACTATTCTAGAGTGTAAATGGACTGATGTCGTGATGAATTTCTTGATGGGTTTATCAAGGTTTCCTCGAGGTAACAATTTTGTTTGGTTTGTTGTTGATAGGCTCACAAAGGTTTCAATTTCCTGTCGATTAAGGAAACCTTCAATGCTGATGAGCTTGGGAGGTTATACATCTATGAGATTGTATGACTATATGGGTTCCTACATTTTATAGTTTCAGATAGGGACACCCATTTTACTTCTCTATTCTGGAAAGGGATACAGAGAGATTTAGGTACACATGTGCTTCTGAGCATGACTTACCACCACCAGATAGATGGTTAGTCAAAGAGCACGATTCAGGTTCTTAGGGACACGCTACATGCATGAGTCCTAGATTTAGAAGAATCTTGGGAGAGTCATATACTCATAGTTGATTTCATCTATAATAATAGCTTTTAGGATACTAATCAGATGGATCCATATGAGGATTTATATGGTAGGACATATTGATCACCCCGATGTTGGATGGAGGTAGAAGAGGAAGATATGATGGGACCTCATCTTGTCCAAGAGACCACTAAGCATGTACAGTTGATTTAGAAGCAGATGGATACTACACGGTCTCATCAGAAATCGTATACCGATCACTAAAGATGACCTTTGGATTTCAAGGTTGGGGATCAGGTTTTCCTACATGTTTCACCGAGGCTGGGACACAAGAGGATCATGAGACATGGTAAGCTTTTTCTAAGACACGTTAGGCCATTTGAGATTCTGGAGAGGGTCGGGCTGATATCCTATCAGTTGTAGTTACCTCATAGGCATCAGGCTATGCATGACGTCTTCCACGTTTCTCAACTATGATGTTACTATTCAGACCCGTCTCAGGATTTTTAGCCCGAGGAGGTTGAGTTACAGGTAGATAAATCCTTTGAGGATCATCTTATACAAATTGTGGATCATAGCACAAAGGTTCTCCATGACAAGTCCGTTCCTTTAGTATGGGTGCTATGGAAGAACGATCAAGTACAAGACAAGACCTAGGAGAGAGAGGCCAATATACAATCACATTGGCCAAAGTTATTCTTAGATATTCCTTCATCACCCTTGAAAGGGAAATTTGGGGAAAAATTACTTTAATGGGGGGAAGTTATTAAGAACCCGGTTCTTCTTTGAGGTACAAATCTCGAGTTTTCCATCTTTTCTTTATTAAATTGCTTAAATACGACCTATTGTGGATTCCTGTTGTGGTTGTGGAAGGCTTAGGGGTGTTTGGGGATTGTTCAAAGCAAGGAACCCAAGGCTTGGGGTGTTTTGGGCTTAGTGCATGGTCAGTATAAGCTGTGCATATCATGCTATATAGTTCAATAAACTGTACAATGTCAAGCAGTAGGGGCTCACTGATTTCATGGTTAGAGCACAACTTGTGGTAGGTACCACATGATCGTGTGATAGGTTTGGAATTTTAGAATACCTTTGGAAGTGGCCTACTTCATGGCTACCGCATGATCGATAAACCATGTTGGGTAACTGTGTGAGCACCCACTTTCTCTTGTAGTGACCATGAAAAATGGAACATGGGTAGAATAACCGTGGACCTAAACCGTTCAACCCCTTTTTTAGGTAAAATTACTATTCTGACCCTATTTTGTTTTAAACTTAATAAACCCTTCTCCCTTGAATCATTGCACAGTAGGGGAACCATGGGAGAGCTCCCTCTTGAGCATATTCTCCCTTTTTATATCCCCACTCCATCCAACCTCTGTTTCAAACACGATTCATCTCCTTGGATCCACAATTGTAATGCCTCAATTCCTTTTTAGCCTTTCTCAATTATTCTAGATACTAATTTCAGTATTTTGATTTAGGATCATATACCCTAATATCCCATTCTTTATCCATTCTTCATATTTCTCCCAAATCGGGATGAATTAGAGCTAGATATTGGACGATCTATCTAGAACGAGCCTAAGGTAGGTGGTCTCGTGCCTTTCACAAATTGTCGAGATATTTATATATGTCGGAGTGTTGCACACCCATTTTTGGGGTGTCACCTTGAATTATAATTGAACCCTATTGTTTTATATTGTAGTTTAGGTAATTTAATAGGTGTTTTGACACATGTTATAGGTTGTATACCTAGAATAAGGGCCACCCCATGGGTGATTTTACCTGGATGACCTTTTATGACTGTTTTTCCTAGGATGCCAATTAGGCATGCCTTTGAATCCCTTTAAAGGGTTCTTAAAAATGAATTTTTTTATTAATGGAATTTACAAGTTGCTATATGGCATTATAATTGGTTTAGGATATGGGATGGTTGACTTTCCCCATGAATTGTGTATACCACTGCTTGTTTAAGCATGTCTGGATTGAATTTCTTGTTCTATTGATCTGTGCACGCGAGTGGAATAATTTTTAACCCATGTAATAGTTTAATTTACATGTGATTCTTGTTATGAGAAATATTCTCATGTGATTAAATGAAAGGAAAATCCTTATGAGTTTGTTCTTTGCTTGAGACACCCTTTAGTGGTGTGTTATATTAGATGCTTTTGGTTTTGACTTTAGCATGCCTAATGAAATTTTAAATTAATTTTGAATGATGAAATGGTAAATAGACTTGGGTGAATCATGGATTTAGTTTAGAATTCCATAGATGGGATCATGTGACTCTTGTAACTTTGTACCTTGAGTGAACCTTGGATTCAGTTAGAATTCCATGGATGGACTCAAAGGGTTAAATATGTTTAATCCATGAGTGAACCATGGATCCTTTAAGGGATTTCATAGATAGTCTCATAGAGGCTGCACTTAAATGCTGAGTGAATAATGGATCCATTGAGGGATTCCATGTATGGGCTTAAGAGGCATTGAATATATGTCATGAGTGATACTTGGGGATTCCCTATAGGACTTCCAAGGGATGGATTAGTTAAAATAGACTTATACTATACCTAGAGTGATACCGGGTTCCTGAGAGGTTTTTTGGGATGGGATTGTAGGGTGTTGGTTGAAATTTTACCTGGAGTGGTTCTTGAATTCCAAATTAGGAATGTGAAGGATGACATCATGTTATAAATTGAATATTTGAAATGATATGGTTTATAAAACATATTCCAATCCAAATCACAATCTTGGATTTAGTATTCTCTTGTTGTTTATTAGGAGACCTTATGGGGCATATTTTGTGCTTACAGTTATACAAGGGATGTTAGGCTTATGCCATATCTCAAGACTTATGAATTCAATATAATTGAATTGTTAATTGGATAATGAAAGGAAATTTAAATGGAAACCATTTCATGTAGGTTGTTTACTTTTGAGTAATTCATAGCTTACTAATTTCATTATTTCACACTGCCTGTTATATATATTCACTGACTAATTGGAAGAGACCTCAGGTGGCTTCATACTAGGATTTAGTCTCACACCCTGTTTTGATCATGTTTTGGACCCAAAAAAATTATATGATTGCTGGTGTCAATAAGGGAAATCACCCTCCTACAGGTTATCAGGAGTATGAGACCATGGTACCAAGCCGAGGCTTGTGATGCTACTGGGATTATTTTTGGCTTTTTTTACTTTTGGAACTTGTATTGTATATGAATATTGTGTACCTATTTTGGATATTTTCTAGAACACATGCCATGTATCATCATCTTGTGTATGATATGAATCTGGTTTATTTATACTAATAGTATTTTATTGTTTACTTCTATTGTATGGTACTAACACTTCCTCTATTAAATTTTCATTGTATTTTGTTGTGTTACAATCTGATAATGGGGGCATAGTCTCCCCACTATAACACCTAGTCCCTCATTACTAGTCAACAACCTTTGGAATTTGGGGAGATTTTCTTGAGGCCATGTGGAAAATTAGGCTCGGAGCACTGTTATGTGGCATATGGGTTTGGGATGTTACAAGCTTTACATCTTCAGATATGTGGCACCACGGATATACGCATTGGACTCAGTCATTTCTTAACTTGTGCTAACCTTGTATAAGATCCTTAGACTCAGTTAGAATCATATTATGGTGGAATTCCTTGAGTGATGCCCCTTAAATTACCCTAATAACCCTTATAGCCAAGCTAAGGGTTATCACTGAGTTGGATTGACCCCTGGGGTCATGGATGCCTTGGTTACTACCTTAGATCCTCTTTATTATTATCATTATAAAGGATGCCTTGATTATTACCTTGGATCCTCTATTATTATTATTATTATTATTATTATTATTATTATTATTATTATTATAGGATGCCTGGGTCATACCTTGGATCCACTTACTTCACTTATTATAATCTATAAAATAATTAATAAAATTATTACATGTTTAGACACCATATAAGGTTGAAGCAGGTATCAGGGTATTTACATTATAACACTACTTTACTTTTATATATACCTGCACACTATCTGTTTATTTTACTGAGACTGGATGGTATACATGCTATTGGTGGTGTCATACTAAGATTTATCTCACACCCTATCCAGGCATACAATGGTACCTAGGAAGATTATATGTATGCAAGTGTTGATCAGGGGAACCTTTCCATTTTGGACATCTGATCTTTCTTTCTTTCATTAGGATGGATCTTAGTATACATGCTATTGGTGCTCGGGATGCTGGATAGTTTTTGGATAGTTTTGATTATTTTTTATAGAATGTATTTCCTACTTCCTTGTATCCATGTTTTCATATTTTATAGAGACATGCCATGTATCATCATCATTTTTTATACGATTTAGTTTTAGATTTTGAGTATTATTATATGTTTCTTGGATGTTTACATCTACTTATGATGAGTTATTATTTCATTATAACGCTTCTTCTATTCACCTACTTATTATATCTATTGTTCTATACTCTGGTAATGAGGGGATAGTCTCCCCAGAGACACACTCTAGGCCCTCACTACTAGTCATAATCCTCTGGCGTATGGAGAGGCCCACTTGAGGCCATGTGACCAATCAGTTTTGGGGCACCTTTGAGTGGCACTTGAGTTGGGATGTCACAAAGTGGTATCCGAGTGGTTTTTATTTTATTTTGTACTATCATTTGAGAATTTAGACAGGATATTAGAAACATTATTATAAGAAATTCTTGGGAGAAGATAACCCATGTTTGGGATAAATACCAGGTTTCCTAGGATTGGGAAATTGCTGTTCTGTATTTCACTTATTATAGTTGATATACTTTCATCATTGGATGATTCACATGAGTTGTGGTATTTGATATGAATTATTGATATTATCTTTGGACCGATGAGATTAGGGAAAATAATAATATTTACATGAATCATAATATACACCTAGAATTTACATGCCATGCATATTCCATTCCATATAGGCGCATTTCACTGCTTTCATTCCTTGTGTTGTCTATGATTATTGAGTAATCCATGCTCACTATCATCTTTGACAGGTTAGGGATTTGGTTATTTAAAGTGTCAAAATCAATCTAAATAGTGTTTTTCTATATAGTTTTATGGTGGAATCTTAAATATCCAGTTTCTACCCATGTTAGATATGTACCTATGATTACATGACCTGCTCTTTGGCTATGATTGAGGGATTTCCAATCTTAGTTCATGAAGTGTATGGTACCTCATGGATTGGAATGGGTAATTTACCATGTCAATCCATCGTATATTACTCATTACACTCTGAGAACGGATGTAGATGGGGTTAAGTAGAAATTGAATGGGTGTCAATTTCAGTGATAAGGTGCATATGCCCTTATTCAATGGGAATGGTGATCCATTTAATCAACTGTATTATATGTAAACAAGAAAATGAAAATAATAAAATTAAATTTTGGATTATAAAAATTAAATGGTTTCCAGTAAATGAATAGATAAAGTGTGACTGAACCTTTGACTTACTATAACCCCTATAAATAAAACTTAAACACTTACCAATAATTGTCCTATTAAGATGGTAGTTGGGGTAGTATAACTTGGGTAGTGAGACCTTATTCTTATGAACTACTTTCTCTAGTGATTCCATCAGCTCTAAAATATTCTTCTAAGGCATGTTCTTGTAATTTTTAGATCTATTCCACTATGATGTCCTTGATTCATGTGCCCGGAGGGTGGCGAAGACCAAACTCTAGAGATGGTGGGCCCTAAGCCACCGGTCTTACTGCCAGGAGTTCCACTTGAGACACCACATACTATACCCAAACTAAGCATTGAATCTCAGATTTGTGAGGGTTTCCTACATCTGATGTAGTCCTTGAATAGTGATCCATGACCTTCACCTACTATGGATAATCTAACATGTGAGTTCCATCAACATTATCCTCCCACATTTTCAGGGAATAGTGGTCCATAGGCTGATGAATCTTGGCTAGAGGCCTTCTTATCTATCTTTGAGCATCTAAATACACCTCTAGAGTGGAGGCTAAATCTTACTACCTATAAACAATGTGATCTGGAAAAGTGTTGGTGGGTTGTGATTACCTAGGCTGGTTATTATCTGGGCATGGTCTGGGATAACTTCCAGACTATCTTCTATGAGTACTTCATTCCTTAGATGGTGATATATGACCGATCTAGAGAGTTCATGCATCTGGAGTAGGGTTCTATGACATTTATAGATTATTCAACATATTTCACTGAGTTACAAAACTTTTCACTACTTCTAGACGATGATGAGCTATCACATGATAGACACTTTGAGGATGGACTTAATTACACCATATGTACTCAGGTGAATGTATTTTTCCTGCCCAATTTCTCTAAGATCATTAATCCGGATCTTATCACTGAGTGCAACCTGAGGGAAGGTGATAGTATCAAGAACATAGGATCAGTGTGAAGGCAGGCCAATAACTCTTATGGTAGTTGGAAGCATTCCCTTAAGGTGTAACATCGGATAAGTATTGGTTAGAGTAACCACACTAATATATTCATTATATTCAATCAGTGTGGATGGTAGGGGAATTTGAAGCCTTAGTATGATAGAGACCCTATGGAGTGTTGTGCTTGTATTTGTATGAGTCATCTTCAGATATTCCATCAGACCTTTCCATCTAATTCTATTGGAAGAGGCTCCACACCATCTCCACGTTCAAGGAAAGGATATTTTATGCCATGTTAGGTGGGGAGTTGAAGTATCACTGATAGGACATGCCGAGGAGGAGGTTGTGGCTGTGGTAACTAGACTTTTGATTATCAGTGATAGTAGAGTAAACCTGCTCAGTGTAGTCTAGATGTAGAACAAGATCATGGATCAGGCAAGTTTCATGCATTACAACTGATACCTAAGGATCATAGTGAAAGACCATATACCATATGAGGTACTATTATTGGAGCCTCCACTATTGTATTTTATTTATTTAATACATGTTCTTCACACTCCTTTATCTTCTTATTGATCATGGAAAGTCTTGTGCAAAAAATTTAGTATTACTGTGGTGTTATGACTTTGGATACACCATTGGGAGAGCGATCAGAGGGAATAATCCAATTTAGGGACAAACCCCTTGAGTTAGGTAGTAACCCCTTAACATGGGACCTATTTTTTCTTGAGTTGATGAGCTTCAATGTCATTATCAGGATGGATTGGCTAGTCCCATATCACATATATGTGTACTGCTGTCACTTTAGGGTGTGTTTTACATCACCAAAGGGAAAACTTTATCTCCATAAGGATGAGTGGGATGTATAGGATATTAAATATGGACCATAGCATCATGGTGTAGGTGGAGTGACCACCCATATTTCTAGTCTCTTCATGGAGGAGTAGGGTTTATACCTAGTAGATTATCCTCCCGTAGTAGATTGTTTTAGGGACATATTTACAGATGTTTTTTCTGGATTACCTTCTAAGAGAGAGGTATGGTTTATGATCAATATTGTTCCAAGAGAAGATCTAGTGTCCAATCCTCCATATAGTATGTCACCTAATGAGCTCTAGGAGTTCAAGTGATAGATGGAGGATCTGAAGTCTAAAGGTTTTATCCAACCAAGTACTTCCTCTTGGAGTTCACCCATGATTCTTTCCAAGAAGGTAGATGAGACCCTTAGGTTATGTGTGGATTACTGACAGTTGAACTAGATTATGGTTAAGAACCAATATCCACTATCTTGAATAGATGATCTCTTTAATTAGCACTGAGGAGCTAGGCTATTCCCAAAGATCGACATGAGATCGGGCTATCATCAAGTATGAGTTAGACCTTCAGACATACCTCGTATAAATTTTTGTAGTAGGTATGGTATGCATGAGTATCAAATTATTCCATTTTTTCTTATAAATGAACCTTCCATTTTCATGACTTTGATGAATAGGGTTTTCCACCCCTACCTGGATTTTTTTTTGTTATGGTATTTATGGATGACATCTTATTGTATTCTCAGACTCACAAAGGCCATGATAGACATCTTGAGATCATTTTGAATATACCAAGATAGAATAATATTTATTCCAATACTAATAAGTTCCACTTATGGATAAGAAAAGTTCACTTATTGGGTCATATTATCTCAGAATCAAGAGTATCTATTGACCTAGAGAAGGTGAGTGTTGTAGTTTCTTGGGAGAAACCCAAGAATGTGTTTGATATATAGAGTTTATTGGGGATGGTTGGATATTATAGGAATTTCATATAATAATTACCATGCCTTAATTTACCTCTTAATGGTCTTAAAAATAAGGGTTTCAAGTTTATATGGTCATAAGAATGTGAAAAATACTTTAACAAGTTGAAATGAAGTCTTGTTTTGACATCGATTCTGATTCTTCCAAAGCCTGAAAGAGGCCATATAGTTTTATTTGATGCATCAAGCATATGAATGGGTATAGTAATGATACATTAGGACATATTTTTTTATATGTTTCTCAGTATTTTAGGCATAATGAGATGAATTACCAGATGTACAACCTCGATCTTGCAGTAATTTTCTATTCCTTATGTTGTTGGAGATGCTATCTGATGGGAGAGTGATTTATGGTGTATATGGACCACAAGATCCTAAAATATATCTTTATATAGTGTGAATTGAATATAAAATAGTGAATATGGGTTGAATATATTTATTAATTTGACTTTGAACTTTCCTAAACCCCTAGAAAAGGCAATGTAGTAGTGGATGAAGTGAGTAAAAAAACTCAGAAAAATGCCATACAGGAAGCCATTGATGCATAAAAATTGATGGATCTATTATTTAAGATGCATCTAGAGTTTCATGATAGTCATGATCATTCCTCTATTATATCCCAATTGGTATTTACCTCTTCCAACCTTGATAGGGTAAGTAGTAGGAAGTTTTTATATCCTGAGGGTTTGGTTCTCTGAGAGAGTATTGTTGGTGAGGACCTACCTCTAGATTTTTTGTTGATTGAGATAATGTCCTTCATATACATGGATATATCTAGTTTCCTAAAAATATGAGAGAGGAACTGATGAAAAATTTACACAATTCTCCATGGGTAGTTCATCCCAGAATCTCCAGGATGTATCAAGATATGTGATTCTATTATTGGTGTCCTGGGAAGAAATGTTTGATATTAGGTTTTATCACTAGGTGTTCCACCTGTCAGTAGGTAAAGATGGAGATCCAGTGTCCCAATTACTTGTTATATCCAATTACTATCCTAAAATTGAAATGGTAATATGTTTATATAGACTTTGTAGTCATCATACTATGGTCTCCTCGAGGTAATGACATAGTTTGGGTAGTTTTTGACAGACTGAAGAAAGTATCCCACTTCCTCCCCATCTAGAAAACTTTCTCAATTGACGATATGATAAGATTGTATGTCTATGAGATCATATAGATATACGGGGTCCCTTTTACTATCATATTATATTGGTATTCTCATTTCACATCATGATTTTGGAAGGGGTTATAGAGAGCTATGGGTACATAGCTTATTTTGAGCACAACTTTTCACCCTCAGAATGATGGATAATCAGAACAAATGATACAAGTTTCGGAGGACATGATTTGGGCATGTATCCTTAATTTTGATGGTTCTTGGGAAAAGTATATCCCCATCATCTATTTCTCCTACAATAATAGAATTTAGGAGATGATATAGATGTTTCCCTATGAGGCCTTTTATGGTAGGTTGTGTCGTTCACCCCTATACTGGTTAAAGGCAGGAGAGGCAGCCCTACTAGGTCCTCATCTTGTTCAGTAGACTTTGGGGTAGGTTTAGCTTATCAATAAGAATATGAATGCTACTCAATATAGAGATAAATATTATGTCTATCATAGCTGATGACCTATGGAGTTCAATGTTGGGGATTATGTTTTATTGCGGGTATCACCCAGACTTGGGAATATATGGATACAAAGGCAAGGGAAGCTGTCAGCATGTTTTTTCAGGACATTTGAGATCTTGGAGAGAGTCAGGATGATAGACTATTAGTTTCTATTACCTTAGAGGTACCATGCCATGCATGAAATCTTCCAAATTTCATATCTTCACCATTATCATGCCAACCTGTCACATAATTTTGTTCCTGATGAGATTGAGTTAGATATTGATGCTTCTTTTGAGGTGTATAATATGCACATCGTTGAACAGAGAATGAAGTCTCTTCGATGCTGTTTTTCCCATTAGTATGGGTGTTATGGCAACATGGACATGTATAAGATGAGAATTGGGAGTGGGTAGCTGATGTACATGACTAGTGGATGGAGTTGTTCTCAAATAGAGTTTCACCTCCCTTGGAAGGTGAATCTGGGGATGAGTTCTTTTAAGAGGGGAATACTATAACAACTCAATTTTTCTATGTGTTAAGGGAACTTTAAATTTTGATCCAATTATTTATTTTGAATATAATATGGATTTCTAATGATTTTAAAGATGTTAATAGGGTGTACGAGTCTTATTTAGAGCTCAGAATCTCAGCCAGTGAAAAAATGCACTAGGCTGCACGGTTAGTAGAATCCATGCACAACAGTATACATAGTTTCCCCAAACCATGTGGAGATGGGAGGAGGGTCAAGTAGGGTACATAACTTAACCATGCACCTAGGGTCGCATTCCCATGTGGGTATCTTAGGAAAATCTAGCAGAGTGGATTAGATTTTTTGCACATGATTATTCAAACCATACACATGATACTGTGAGAGGTCCCTCCTTAAGTAGTGAGAGGTGCATGGTTGGCACATGGTTTGTCCAACCATGTAGCCAAACCACACACCCCTATTTTTCTTGGGTAAAATGACTTAAATCCACTTAAGTTATAATAAACTTACCCCTCCTCCCCTATTACTTATTTCCACCAACAACAACCCCCTATCACACATTGGAGCTACCCTAGAATCCTAAATCTAGGATTTTCAATAACTCTCCAATATATAGTATGATTCTATAACCATTAATATATTTATATTTCTCTTGGAAATATCTTCATTAATCTTGATCCATTCATCATTTATCTTCTCCTAAACAGAGTTATTTAGATGCAGGCTCATATGCTCCATTTTCAGGTCATTGATCCATTATTCAATTTTCTTGTGATCCAAGCCAAACTAAAGGTTAATAATAGATGAGTAGAGTGTTATAGACTTGAGTTATGTGTTCTATTACTCATCCCTTAAGTCTCATCATTTTATAAATTACCACCATTGTGCGCATGTTTATTTCATTGAGTGTTTCTTATTTAAATTCATTTGCCATGTTTATAATCACCTTTCTCGAATTCTAAAGCCCCTTCTATATATGTTATCTATCATGAAGGTTATGAACTCAATAACGACCACCCCAAGTAGAGTTTCTTCCTTAGTTATGCATACAATGTCTCGTTGTGATTATCTACACCACCATTTAGGTGTGATTTCACTTGAACCATCTAAGGTAAGTGTTATAAATTAATTTATGAATTATAAAAAGGCAAGAATACTATAGATATCACTTAGCCTTAACTTATATAAATGGAAATGGGTTAATTGTTCTGATTTTCCTTATTTTTTCCTAATAAAAGGAAATAGAAAGAACCTTTTAAATGTTTATAAATTTAAATGATAAATGGTTGCCTATCCTTATCACTCCTTGTCATTATTATGAATGGTAAATGAATGAACCTAATGATTTAATATTTAATTAAACCAATAAATTGTTGCATGTCCTTTTATCTCTTTCACTTAGTATGAAAGGAAAAGGAATGAACCACTTGAATTATTAAATGGCATGAGTATTACATATCCTAATAAAATAATGGGTTATATATATAAAGTGACTATTTCATATGGACCTTTTCATCTTTATAGGAGTGGTCAGACTTGTGCTTGAATTGGATTCTTGAGGGAATTCATTATGTGCTCAGAGGATTCCATTCCAATTCAAAGATGCTAGTTTCCAAGGGATATACCCACCATGGAACCTAGATCTTTTATACTTGTGGATTCTCATCAGGACTCCATAGAATCCCTTAACTATAATTTAGATATAAGGATGCCTTGGATACACTCCTTGGATCCAAATTGACATCTTCAGACAAGTGGTTTCATGGATGCACCCATTAGGTCCAATCATTGCTTAGCTCGTGCTTAACTTGTAAAAGATCCTTAGACTCGATTATAATCATATTATAGTGAAATTCCTTGGGCAATTCCCCTTGGATTACACTCAAAACCCTTATAACTAGGCTATAGGTTATCACTGAGTTGTCTTGACCCCTGAGGTCAAGGATGCCTTGGTTACTACTGTGGATCCTCTTCATTATCATCATCATAAAGGATGCCTTGATTATTACCTTGGACCATATTTTATTATTATTATTATTATTATAGGATTACTTAGTCTTACCTTGGATCCACTTACTTCACTTATTATAAACTGGAACATAATTAATTAAATGATTATATGATCAGACACCATTTAAGGGTGAAGTAGGTATTAGGGTATTTATATTACTGTACTTATTTACTTTTATATATAACTGTACAATGTCAATTTATATTACATTGACTTGATGGTATAGACACCATTGTTGGTGGAATAATGAGATTTATCTCACACCCTATCCAATAAGACAATGGTACTCAGGTAGATTATATGTATGTAGGTTTTGAAAAGGGGAAGTATCCAATTTTGGACACCTGATCTTACTTTCTTGCATTAGGATGAAGCTTGGTAGCAGATGACTGATCCAGTGCTCAAGATGCTGGATAGTTTTTGATATTTTTTATTCTTTTGTATAGAATGTATTTCTTACTACCATGTATTAATGTTTTCCTATTTTATAGAGACATGAAATTCATCATCATTATTTTTTATATGGATCAGTTCCAACTTTTGATATTATTATCTGTTGCTTGGATATTTATATCTACTTATATTGAGTTATTATTTAATTATCATGCTTCCACTTTTCACCTATTTATTATATCAACTATGTTACACTCTAGTAATGAGGGAAAAATCTCCACATGGATACACCCTATTCCATCAATGCTAGTTGGAAGCCTCTGGAATATGGGGAAGTGCACTTGAGGCCTTGTGACCAACCAGGTTTAGGGAACCTTTGAGTGGCACCCAGGTCGGGATGTCACAATGTTTTAATTTTATCTATTTATATATACGCTTAAATGTTCATATTGTTTAATATATTCATCTATTATATCATGAATTTATGTAATTAATGGATTGTAATTGGATAAATAAACAAAGAACTAGTGACGAATATGTGAAAGCAGTTGGAAATTTCTTAGAATTGTTTAAATGAAATCTGGAAAATGATGATGTGATTTTATATCCATGCGTGAAGTGTTTGAATATGAGCAAATTAGGGTAAAAAGAAATTAAAGACCATCTAAATTTCTATGGTTTTAGTCACAATTATACATATTAGTCTGGCATGGTGAAATAAAAAACTATTCAAGAACTGATGATGATGATGAAGATGTTTGACATAAGACACATGATTGTACTAAAGAAACAATTCATGATGCAGGTGTTACAACCATTGAAAAAACAATAAGTGTTGAATGGTTGTATGAAGATGTTGAGAAACCATTTTTCTCAGGTTGCACTAAATTTATAGTTTCATTAGAAATGTTGGTATTAGTTAACCTGAAAGTAATAAATGGTTGTAGTGATAAAAGTTTCATTTAATTGGTTAAACTTTTAAAAGGGTTACTTTGAGAAGTTAATGATCTTCTAGATTTTTATTATGAGGAAAAAAATATTACATCCAATGGGATTGGGTTATAAAAATATACATGATTTTCTCAATGGATGAGTGATATATAGGAAGGGATATTAAATTTTATTAGAATTTCCTAAACATGGGACATCATGATATAAAATGGATTAAAAATCCCACCATGACCCATTCTAAAGAGCATGCACTAGACCTCCTGCTAAAATAATACAGTATCTTCCAATAATTACTCATTTTAATTGCCTATTTTCAAATTCAAATGAAGCAAAGAGTATAAGATGAAATATATATGAGAACATATCTGATCGTAACCTATATCACCCTACCGATTCATTATAATATAAGGGATTTGATCACAATATTTTTTGATTTTGGAAATGAAGTTAGAAATATTAAAACGGGGCTGTGTAAAAATGGAATGAATTCATATTAGATCCGGAGTAACCAAAATATTTCATTGTAGAGACCCCAAACCTGAAGTACATGGACATTACATTACTTTTGTGGAATACTTAATACATGACAAAAATAGACACCCAAATACTGTAATAGTTTAGTGTATTTGGAAACTCGAAACGTAATCTTCTAATCATGGTAAAAGATCTTCAACATATCCCCTTTGGTTTTCTTACCTAAAACCTTTCTTTATATCCTGTGGAAAAGAAAACATAATAAGGGTGAGCTCAAATTCTGAGTAAGGGAAAGCATAGAGAGCATAAAACAATCCATAAACATTTGAATGAAAAAATTTGAACATAAAATCTAAACATCAAAATCTTGGGCAAAGACATAAATATTGAAAGTACGTAAGGCATATATCATAAAGGAAAATAAATCATGATAAAATAGCATTAGAATAAAACATGTAATTGTGGAAAACCATTAAGCACATGATATGATTTCCACAGTAGCCAAGGTATTGCTGCCAGGACCATCTTAGTTGACAAAGTCCCTTTCTGAATCGAGTTCACTCCTCGTTCCAGTCCTGTAACACTAAACCAAATTAACTTACCATTCTAGCCATGTCTATCTCATGAGATATAAATCTTTACCCAATGAATTGGAGGGAGATATAGGTCCCACCCATCTCATTATGAAACCATTCTTGAGTGTTCCACAACATAAACATAAATCATTCATCATAACCCAACAATAAAATGGGTTTCATAAACATCATCCCATCATAACATAATACATATAGAACAAATGGATATAATTTCATAATAATAAAAGTGAAACCATGTAAATCATAGAGATATTATACTTGAAACATACACATATGAAATAATGTCATCTTAGATGAAAAAATGGTTTTGATAAAACACTTGAAATGAATTCTTGTGGAAAATATCCTTTCTTCTTTAAAATAATTTTATTTTCACAAAATGACATGAAATTTTAAAAGAAAAGGATTTTTTTTAAAATATCCATTAAATATTATAGAGAAAGCTTCATGAAAATAAGGCGTTATGAAACCGTAATTTTTTTTGATGCAGAATAAGTTAAAAAAAACATTCTTCTCGTACTTTTTTCGGAAAAGTCAAAAAGTACCTCGTATGGTAAAAAAAGAAAGATTCCTTACATACCATTTATTAAAAGTCAAAAATGGGTAAAAAGGAGTTTAAACATACATTAAACCGTTTTTAGAAAATGGGGACATGGATGATAAATAAAACCCCAGTAAATACTTACGAATAAACAATCTCAGATAAAAATGAGATTGGAAAAGTTATCCCTTACCTTAGGTCCGATATGCTTATTATGTATCTGAACCTCATGAATAATGATTTAAATAATGACATTGATTTATTATAGAATCATATTCATTGTTATGATATCATATATGGTTCACTTATGACTTTATATTACCCGTTCTTTTGTAAATTCCATGTTAAAGCAGCGTTTTGGGTAAAATCGTTTCATTTATCGTATGTGTTTCGACATGTTGTTCTTGATATTATTACTTATATCCTGATTTAATTAATTCCAAAATGTAAAACATGATTTATATATAATATATATTCAGTATATAAATGGAATGAAATACACCGTTCATGGAGACGGTAGATAGTGCGTACGCATGATCGCTGTTTTCGTTTCCTTATTGAATTAAATGGAATTAAGAAAATGAAACATATATGTACATAAATCCAGTATCATTATTATGTAATATATTTCATTATTATTTATTATATATACTTTATAATCATACTTGAATGGTTAATCATGGAAAATGAATCTCATCGCATTCGTGGAGACGGTAGTCCGTACGTACGCACGAGCGATGATATCATTCCCATGATCGTGGAATTGTATTGAAGTGCATGTATAATATTTAAGAATAAATATCACTTTACAATAATAATATATAGTTATTTATTTACACCATTATACCCATCCAAGTAAGGTGGTGGTGGAAAACAGATTACACCACGGCGTGGAGACGGTATTCCGTACGTACGCACGCGTGGTGATTTAGTTTTCCATAGGATGGATAGAATATGAAATTGGGTTGTTTCATATTTATAATAAAATATCCGTATATGAGTGATACTGATGTTATTGATTTATGATGAAACAAATAAAGAAAAAGAAGTAGAAGAAGAAATAAATTGGAAAGAATCGGTAAAGGATATTACCTCTTCTTTGACACACCTCTTCTTAACCTCCTCTTAAGGCACTAGGGTTGGTCTTTTGAGGAGACCATAACCTCTATAATGTTTCTAAGGAATATTATAAGGGAAATGGGCAGGTGTTTTTTCCAAGATTAAAGGCTCAAAAGGGTGTGAAGAGAAGAGGGAAGGGGTGCCCTTTTTATAAGGGAGGAGAGGGGCACCTTTGGAAAAACATAAAATATTATTTTATAATAAAGTCATATTCGGTTTATAATAGATAAAAATTGATTTATTTAGAATATAAAGTAGGGATGGGTCGAAATCCTCTCAACCAATAGGTTTTATACAATTTTAGGCTACTATTTTAACCTTATCATTTAGATTTAACTCTAAGTTAAATAATTTGACCTTTACCGTGTCTTCTTGTTTTCTTACACTATATGGTTAATAAACTCACTATAACAAGCCACAAAAACCCCAAGTGGTTCATTATTAATATATATAAACTTATATAAGTAATTTGTCCGAACCTTATATTTTTAGGAATATAATAACAATTAATAATATAATATTTTTTTTAAAAACTATTTTATGTCAATTTTGACACTATTTGGTAATTGATTTTTTTGAAACTCATAACAACATTATTAGTTAGAAAAAAGTTAATTTAATCAATACTAACATTAATATTAACCTATAAAATTAGTTTAATTCATCAAAAGTCTCAAATTACATTTATTTGGGTATTTATAACATCAATTATGTTAATATTTCATTAATAAGGTAATTACTGCATCATCATTGTGTCATAAATAAATTAATTTATTTAATGTCTAAAAATTATAAATAAAATAAAATTATGTAGGAAATAATTTTAGCTTTATAATTAATATTTATAGTTGAATTTATCTTATGTATAACCCTATATTAAAAATGTTTTAGTTATTAAACTTTGATTTTAACTATTTTAACTCTTCTTTATATAAAATAATAATAAGTGTCCTAATCTAATCCAAGTGGACCTAAAGGGTAATATTTTATTCCTAAGGTTGTTTTTGGTATAATTACACTTATCCAATAGAATTAGGACATGTGTTAGTGTAATAATAATATCATTTTTACCCTTAATTACCGTATTTACTTTTAACTGTGGTAAATAAAAGTAAAAAGGTACTATTCACCAAAAAAAAATTATCTTATTGAACCAAATTTTACTCCTTGATATTAACCGTGTCTCTCTATTTTTTAAATTCCACTCAAATAAGTGGTAAAATTATGTTTTATGTAGATTTTCAAATTCTCCTAGGAGGTGGGTAAAAGATGGCGAAAAGTTCAATAAAATTTATATATATATAAAATTATTATAAAACGACTCAAATGAATTAAATTGAACTTATATAGGTATTATGTATCAATTTTTACCGAAAATAAATTTAAATAAAATAAATAATTATTTAAATAAAAAGTCGGTTTTAAATAGTAACCCAGTGTTTTCATTATTCATCAAAAATTGAAAGTTTTCAGAAAAGTACCAAAAATTCACCCTAGGCTAATTTCGATATTCTGAATCCAAAAATGAAGTCCATTTTGAAAAATAAAATTTATAAAATTTCAAAAAGTGGGTATTACTATTCATAACAGCTAGTTCATAATAATATTATAATAATATCCCGTT
Source organism: Viscum album (assembly GCA_963277665.1). Taxonomy (NCBI): domain Eukaryota; kingdom Viridiplantae; phylum Streptophyta; class Magnoliopsida; order Santalales; family Viscaceae; genus Viscum; species Viscum album. Next base: position 1,321,081,296 of record OY728158.1, read on the forward strand.
TAGTGAAACTTGGTATTGCATACTACACACGCTATCGAAGAAGGTCTTGATTGCGTGTAATGCAAGCCATGTCAGGGCTGCGTGTAGTGAAATCTCCATTTAGTGTTGCGTATAAAATAATAAAAACTTATTAAACAAAATCTATACTTAATGTTGTGTAAAATAATTTCCATAAAATGAACTTGAAATTGTGTGTAACACGAGCCAAGAATAGTGTTTCATATACTGCAAGCTAATACAATGTTGAATATTGTGCAAGATAATCCTGGTGTAGTGTATAATAGAAGACATAAAAGAAATTAAAAATAATATATCTCATAAAATCTTGGGGTGTTACATTCTACCCCCCTTAAAATGAATTTCTCCCTCGAAATTCGTCGGGGTTATAAATCATTTACTACTTGAAAGTTTCATTCATAGAAACCCACATCGTAAAAAGGAATTCTAAATCATCATTTTAAAAAGTAAAGTTAGAAGCAAAATGGATACCCAAAGTAACTCATCACTTGGGTTCCCACATAGGAGTATATAGGTGAAATATGGATATGGAAGAGAAATATAACCGTCAAGTTCTGATTGAAAGTGGTAGAGATCATGGCTATGAAAAAGCCAACAATCGCAAAGCCGTAAATTTTTTATGATCTAAGGTACCATCTGATTCATCAGATATGAGAGTACTAGGACAACATTTTTGGTTTCCAAGATCATTTTCCTAACATGGATGAACTTTTACATAAGGATAAATACTTACTCGATTTCAGTGTAATATCATCGTTGGTCATTCCATGAACAATTTCCAATTCATCTCCATTTAAAGAAATGAAGATGAATTTTTCATTCATGAAGTGTTTGCAGATCATGTGATAAAATGATAAGTCATCTTATCTGTTTCTATCACAAAAAGGTTAGCATAAGTTATTAAATATACATTAGTCCATATATGGTGAGATTAATCATATATGATTCAAAAAATGGACTTATACTTCATCTATCATACCGCTTAATAAAATAAAACTAGTTCCTACTAACCAGGGAATTCTTGCAGGCCGGTGGTAGGTGATAAAGGCCTGTTGCACTTCAGTTGTGGGTTCGATTCCCACAGCCTTGTCCGACGCGACGGGTTGTCGCCCATCCTGTAGGTTGTAATTTTTCTAAAACTACATTATTATAACATCCCATAAATAATATCGAAAAAAGGTTCTATCCTTAAACAATACTAACTCATGTCCAACATAATCCATTGTAATCTTTAGGCTTATCTAAAATACTTCTGTCCAATCTCATAGTATAAAGAAAATGATTACTATAGAGGTCATATACCAAGCATGTGAATACCATCATTTATCTCCCATATATCACAAGATATATCTTGTTGGTCATATTCCAAACATGTGAATACCTTAATAATGTATTATTTTGAAACATAAATTACCATAGAACCTTAGCGAAAAGATGAACGCTGTCAAAAGTTAACTCATTCCACATACCAAAATCCCAAAATTTCTATATACTCAAACCATGATATCACTTTGTCCTTATATCAGTCATGAGCTCATGAATACTATAAAAATTTCATTTTCTCTTTATCCCTTCATTATGCACATATCATCTTCTTTCCAAAAATATCTGAATAACCTTTCATGGTTACCAGTACCATTCAACATATACTTTAAAATACATTAGAAAAAACAATAGTGTAACAATCCTTAAATGTTTCTTTATTCCATAGTACCATTAAATTACCTATAAAAAACAACTCTTGATAACCATACAATCATTCCACTACCTTCTTAAACCATTGACCAAGCTTCAACACATCTTTCATCTCATATATCATTTGTAGTCTCCTCATCATCATCCACATAAATACTACCCATATGACCATACTGATTCTCTTCATGAGATTTTCCCTTAGGGCATTGGTTTTCATAATGCCCATACATTCCACATTTAAAACATATAATCATTGTTGATGTTATATAAATACCATTATCCTTATCCATGGTGTTAACTAAACCTTTTCCTTTGCACTTACTAGATTTGTGTCCTTCTTTTCTACACCCAAAGCATCTTCCAGTTCCTTTGAAACATTCTCCTTGATGCCTCTTCCCACATGATTTACATGAGAGAAATTGAACTTTCTTTCCTCTATGATCATCATGAAACTCCATGTTTCTCTTATTACCTGAGTCGGGAAACTTACCAAAGTTGAGATTATTGATCATATTATGATATTTCTGATTAGGCATAATAATGATGTTTGGACTTCCAAATCCCGTTTCATTTGGTTCCTCATGAAGAATATCATTCCATTGTCCATCATATCCTCCATTATCGTGAATCTTCCTGTTTCCAGCCATTTTATAAAACCCAAAAAGAATAGCGTGAGAGGAAAAAATCATGCTAGGGAAAAAACATAATAAAGGGGGAGTACCGTCAATATAAAACATCTTAGGTTAAATTCTAAGATCGTTACTGTAATTCTAGGACTATAACCTATACATATACTTATCCTTCGGGACATCCCTAGACATACCTTAGAAATATCTCTAGGGATTTCACTAAAGTTTTTGCATCCTAGTTTCCAAAGGCTAACTAAACCTTCACTCTGATACCAACTATAGAGACCCCAAACCTAACATACATGGACATTACATTACTTTTGCGGAATACTTAATACATGACAAAAACAGACACCCAAAGACCGTATTAGTTTAGTGTCTTTGGAAACTCAGAACGTAATATTCTAATCATGGTGAAAGATATTCAACATCTCCCCTTTGGTTTTCTTACCTAAAACCTTTCTTTATATCCTAGGGAAAATAAAACATAAAAAGGGTGAGGTCAAATGCTCAGTAAATGAAAGCATAGAGAACATAAAATAATCCATAAACATTTGAATGAAAAAACTTGAACATAAAATCTAAAAATTAAAATCTTGAGAAAAGACATAAATCTTGGAAGTAGGTAAGGAATATATCATAAAGGAACATCAATCATGGTAGAATAGTATTGGAATAAAACATTTAATTGTGGAAAACCATTAAGCACATGATATGATTTCCATAGTAGCCAAGACATTGCTGCCAAGACCATCTTAGTGGACAAAGTCCATTTCTGAATCGAGTTCACTCCTCGTTCCAGTCCTGTAACACTGAACCAGATTAACTTACCATTACAGCCATGTGTATCTCATGATATATAAATCTTTACCCAATTAATTAGAGGGAGATATAGGTCCCACCCATCTCATAATTAAATCATTCTTAAGTGTGCCACAACATAAACATAAATCATTCATCATAACCCAAGAATAAAATGGGTTTTATAAACATCATCCCATCACAACATAATCCATATAAAACAAATGGATATCATTTCATCATAAGAAAATTTAAACCATGTAAATCATAGATATATTATACATGAAACATACACATATGAAATAATGTCATCTTAGATGAAAAAATGGTTTTGATAAAACACTTGAAATGACTTCTTGAGGAAAATATCCTTTCTTCTTCAAAATCATTTTCTTTTCAAAAAATTCCATGAAATTTTAAAAGAAAAGGATTTTTTTGAAAATAGTCATTAAATCTTGTAGAGTAAGATTCATGAAAATAAGGCGTTATAAAACCGTAAAAATCTGTTCATCCCGTATAAGTTAAAAAACATTCTTCTCGTACTTTTGCCGGAAAAGTCAAAAAGTACCTCATATGGAAAACAAAAGAAATATTCCTTACATACCATGTAGTAAAAGTAAAAAATGGGTAAAAAGGACTTTAAACATACATGAAACCATTTTTAGAAAATAGGGACATGGATGATAAATATAACCCCAGTAAATACTTACGAATAAACAATCTCGGATAAAAACGAGATTGGAAAAGTTATCCATTACCTTAGGTCCAATATGATTCATACGTATCTGAAACTCCTGTTTAATGATTTAAATAATTTCATTGACTTAGTACAGAATCATATTCATTGTTATGATATCATATATGGTTCACTTACGACTTTATATTACCTGTTCTTTTGTAAATTTCATGTTAAAGCAGCGTTTTGGGTAAAATAATTTCATTTATCGTACGTGTTTCGACATGTTGTTCTTGATATTATTACTTATATTCTGATTTAATAAATTTTATAATGTAAAAAATGATTTATATATAATATATATTCAGTATATAAATGGAATGAAATACACCATTCATGGAGACGGTAGGCCGTGTGTACGCATGAACGCTGTTTTCATTTCCTTATTGAATTAAATGGAATTAAGTAAATGAAACATATATGTACATAAATCCAGTATAATTATTATGTAATATATTTCATGATTATTTATTATATATACTTTATAATCATACTTTAATGGTTAATCATGGAAAATAAATCTCATCGCGTTCGTGGAGACGGTAGTCCGTACGTACGCACCAACGATGATATCATTCCCATGATCATGGAATTGTATTGAAGTGTATGTATATTATTTTAGAATAAATATCAATTTACAATAATCATATATAGTTATTTATTTACACCATTATACCCATCCAAGTAAGGTGGTGGTGGAAAACAGATTACACCACGGCGTGGAGATGGTATTCCGTACGTACGCACGCGCGGTGATTTCGTTTTCCGTAGGATGGATAGAATATGAAATTGGGTTGTTTCATATTTATAATAAAATATCAGTATATTATTGATACTGATGTTATTAATTTATGATGAAAAAAATAAATAAGAATAAGTATAAGAAGAAATAAATTGGAAAGAATCGGTAAAGGATATTACCTCTTCTTTGACGCGCCTCTTCTTAACCTCCTCTTAAGGCACTAGGGTTGGTCTTTTGAGGAGACCAAAACCTCTATAATGTTTCTAGGGAATATTATAAGGGAAATGGTCAGGGGTTTTCTGAGATTCAAGGCTCAAAAGGGTGTGAAGAGAAGAGGGAATGGGTGCCCTTTTTATAAGGGAGGAGAGGGGCACCTTTGGAAAAACTTAAAATATTATTTTATAATAAAGTCATATTCGGTTTATAATAGCTCCAAATTGATTTATTTAGAATATAAAGTGGGGATGGGTCGAAATAATCTCAAAAAATAGGTTTTAGACAAGTTTAGGTTACTATTTTAACCTTATTATTTAGATTTAACTCTAAGTTAAATAATTTAACCTTTACCGTGTCTTCTTGTTTTCTTACACTATATGGTTAATAAACTTACTATAACAAGCCAAACGAACCCCAAGTGGTTAATTATTAATATATATAATCTTATCTAAGTCATTTAGCCGAACCTTAGATTTTTAGGAATATAATAACAATTAATAATATAATATTTGTTTTGAAAACTATTTTATTTCAATTTTGACACTATTTGGTAATTGATTTTTGTGAAACTCATAACAGCATGATTAGTTCGAAAACAGTTAATTGAATAAATAATAACATGTAATATTAACCTAGATTATTAGTTTAATTCATAAAAAGTCTCAAATTACATTTATTTTGGTATTTATAACATCAATTATGTTAATATTTCATTAATAAGGTAATTATTGCATCATCATTGTGTCATAAATAAATTAAATTATTTAACGTCTAAAAATTATAAATAAAATACCATTATGTAGGAAATATTTTTATATTTCTAATGAATATTTATAGTCTAATTTATCTTATGTATAACCCTATATTAAAAATGTTTTAGTTATTAAACTTTGATTTTAACTATTTTAACTCTTCTTTATATAAAATAATAATAAGTGTCCTAATCTAAATCAAGTGGACCTAAAGGGTAATATTTTATTCCTAAGGTTGTTTTTGGTAGAATTACACTTATCCAATAGAATTATGATATGTGTTAGGGTAATAATAATATCATTTTTATCCTTAATTACCCTATTTACTTTTAACCGTGGTAAATAAAAGTAAAAGTTACTATTCACAAAAAAATTATTTTTATCTTATTGAACCAAATTTTACTCCTTGATATTAACCGTGTCTCTAAAATTTTCAAAATTCCACTCACATAAGCGGTAAAATTAAGTTTTATGTAGATTTTCAAATTCTCCTAGGAGGTGGGTAAAAGAGAGTGAAAAGTTCAATAAAATTTTTATATGTCTAAAATTATTATAAAATGACTAAAATTAATTACATTGAAATTATATAGGTATTATGTATCAATTTTGACCTAAAATAAATTTAAATAAAATAAATAATTATTTAAATAAAAAGTCAGTTTTTAAATAGTAACCCAGTGTTTTCACCATTCATCAAAAATTGAAAGTTTTCAGAAAAATACCAAAAATTCACCCAAGGATAATTTCGATATTTTGAATCCAAAAATGAAGTCCATTTTGAAAAATAAAATTTATAAAATTTTAAAAAGTGGGTATTACTATTCATAACGGATAGTTCATAATATTATTATAATAATATCTCGTTTAGTGAAACTTGATATTGCGTACTACACATGCTATCGAAGAAGGTCTTGATTGCGTGTAATGCAAGCCAAGTCAGTGCTGCGTGTAGTGAAATCTATGTTTGGTGTTGCGTATAACATAATCAATACTTATTAAACAAAATCTATACTTAATGTTGCGTAAAATAATTTTCACAAAACGAACTTGAAATTGTGTGTAACACGAGCCAAGAATAGTGTTGCGTATACTGCAAGCTAATACGGTGTTCTCTATAGTACAAGCTAATCCTAGTGTAGTGTATAATAGAAGACATCAAAGAAATTAAAAATAATATATCTCATAAAATCTCAGGGTGTTACATTCATGGCCTATTATGCTAATATTCTATAACTTTTTCCCAAATATATGTTTTGAAGAGAAAATATGTGATGATGAGTTTAATGATTTTTAGACCAAAATAGCATTGAAATGATATTGATGTTTATTTATCACCATTGATTGATGATTTTAAATTTATATGGGAGACAAGTGTTATAATATTTAATTCATACAAGAAAGGGTATTTTTTTCGTACTATGACAGTATTCACTATAAATGACCTTCCTATATATGAAAAATTATTTGGATACAATGTTAAAGGACAGAAATATTTCCTAATTTGTAAAGAGGGGAGTTTATATCATTAATTTCATAATGAATGAAATATAATGTACATAGGTCATCATATATTTTTTGAATTTATCATCATTATAGAAGATTAAAAAAGGAATTTAATGATTTACAAGAGTATGATTTTTCCCTACAACCATTTTCATCTGAAGAATATTAAAACAAGATTAAAAATATTGATGTTATATTTGGAAAGAAAGGAAGTACATATAATCAATCAAAAACATGGATGAAATGATCCATTTTACTTGAGATACCTTATGGGAATTTTTTGTAGGTAAAACATAACATTGATGTTATGCATATTGAGAAAAACATTTGTGACAGTCTGATTAGAGCATTGTTAAACATAAAAGGAAGGATAAAAGATGAATTACGTGTAATACTAGACTTAATAACCATGATAATAAATTCAGATTTAGCACCCACAATAAAATGAAAAACAACATATTTGCCTCTGGCCTTTTACATAATAAGAAATAATGAGAAGATAAGTTTTTTCAATGTATAAATGCTATTAAAGTACCTAGTGGATTTTCTTTAAATATGAAAAATTTAGTACCATTTAAGGATTTAAAGTTAACAGGTATGAAATCACATGACTATCTTGTATTTATGAAACAATTTATACTAGTTTCCTTATGTGGAATATTTTTGATACCTTTCATAAAGTCTATCACTGAGTTTTGTTACTTTCTCAATTACATTTTCTACAAAGTCATAAATCTTTATTTGTTAGATGTGTTGGATAATGAAGTTTTCCTCATACTTTTTAACTAGAAATGTATTTCCTAGAATCATTTCTTGATAGAATGTTTCATATATTGATTCATTTTATGTAAAAGATAAGAATATTTGGTCCTATTTATTTAAATTGGATGTATCCTTTTGAAATATATATGAAAATATTGAAGGTATATGTTAAGAATCTATATCGACCAAAGGCCTCTATTATTCAAACTTATATATCAGAAGAGGTGATTGAGTTTTATATTTATTATTTGTTTGAAGTGGAGAAATTGGTCTCCCTATATCATTACATTAGTTGATAATGAAGTTAAAGGGATCTATAGATTAAAGGTAATGGTAATTCCATGTGATGAAATGATGAAAGCTCATTTATACATTTTGAACAACATAGGTGATGTAAAACTATATATATCATCACATATAACTGGATTGTAGGTATGATTTTTAAGAATAAATGATAATTGATTGATTAATGAATATAAAACACATTTGTTTCATGGTTTAAGGAGAAAGTCAACAATGATTTATCTGAATTAAAAACATTTAAATGGTTATTAGGGGGACCAAGAGATAATATGATCACATGTTTTGGTTTTTATATTAATGGTTATACATTTTACACAAAAAACTAGGATGAAAATATTACCATTCAAAATATTGGAGTAATGGTCATCACAAAATAACTATATTTTTTGAGTCCCAAAGATAAAAACCATATTTCCGCATCAACAGTATAATTTAATTTTTTTGAGGATATGTGAAAGATTGATTATACTAAATTTTGGGTTCCACTGTTTACATGTAACATGGTTGATAGTAATAGTGGTGTGAAATAGGATGAGTATGGGTTTAAACTTTTTTATTTGAAATTATTTAGTTTCAAATAGGAATCTTGTTATCATGGATATGTATGAAAAATAAATATTTTATGTTTTTGACCCATCAAATGATCATTGGTATGCTATTTTTCAAGGGAAAAATTTTATTTGGGTGATGAGAATGTTGATAATATTGAAGACTTATATTAAATTTACTCATAAATTACATGATCACCCAAGTATAATAATGACTATGATGTGAACACGGTCCATTCAACATGAAATGATCACGTATAAGGGATATGGGAAAACACTCCATTGCTCTCCTAATCAATCAGGTAAATATTTGTTTTTTTGTGAAACTAACATAGTTAAAAACTATATTTGTTAACTATGATATTTATATATATACATATTGATCATTATTACCATTTTTATAATATTTTTTATATTTATTAGACTCAGATGTCAATTTTTTGGTTGAAAAAGTATGTCTTCATCATTTTTTGTGACAATTTTATTTATATTCATTGTTTATAGGTATACAATTTTATTCAATAAAATATTTATAATTTTATTCCTATTATAAACAATCACATTTTTACTTATAACATTTATTTATTTATAATAAAATAAAAGTACACAAAATTACACATATTTAGATAATAATCATTTTTTCATTTTTGTCAATTTTTTGTGTTCATTAATTTTAGTTACATATTTTTTGGATTGAAAAGTCAAACATTCAATGTTTTGTTTTCTATTATGAAAAATAATTTTTTATTTATTATAATTATTTAATTTTAATCAACTTCATGTACATAAACTTCCATTTAAGTAACATACATCTTTCAAAATGACAAACATAGAGGCAGGAGAACCAAGGTATGCACATTTCTTTATATAAATATATATATAGTAGTTAAATTATTTAATAAAATTAAACTTATATTTCTTGAAATTATGTGAAATAGTTATAATTTTTTAAAGAGGAAGGTACTTAAAGATTGTAGGCATGGGAATACATTTTTACCAAAATATTCACTCATATGTGAAGAGAAGAGGTTGATAAATTAGTTTGATGATAACAACCACCCAACTGGCCCACATGACACATAGTTTAGAAGTTACTTGGGTATGAAAAGTCACTTTAGGATAATTATTTTATTCCCTAATTATAGGAGTGTTGAAAAAATCATGAAATTTCAATTATGGGACTCCATAATTGTAAAATTTCTAAGATTATTTATTTAGTTTTCCAATGGTTTAAATATTAAACATTTCATATAACGAATATCCATTATATTCAATTATATATGAAATATAAATGTTAGGAGATGAAATAAATTAATAAAAAGTATTTATCCTTTATGGAAACCAAATGGATATATTAAAAGATAAAGTTTACTTCATTTTATATTTTTGTAATTAAAAAAAATAATATACATGATTTAAGTATGGGTGTATAGATACATAGATATGGTTTAAGTCTGTCTCTAGTAAATTGGAGGAATCCTTTATGGTATGTTTTTGTTGTTTGTAAAACTAATTTTAATTACTTGATAACTTATTAATCTTATATTTTGTAATAGTCCCCCAAGAAAACTCACCTAGAGATACAGTACCAGAATTTATATCCTCACACATTGTCATACAGTGGGTATCCTTTATTAGAAGAGAAAATATTATTTAAAATTTTAATGAATTAAGATTCAAGTTAATAAGGGGTGCCAAATAGGTTCAATATAACCCTCTATATCCTACCCTCATCATGAAAAATGAAAAAAATGCGAGAATGGAAAAAAAGGGGGAGTATATTACTGACCTAATAAAATAAGTACCTGATAAGATTATAAGTAATTAATTATTAATTTTCTTCAATATTTTTTTTGTAAATTTATCCCACTAATATAATATTTAAAAATATTATTTCAGGATTCCCTTTAAGATAAAACAACATAGATGACCTTTATTCCTAAGGGTAGTATGGATATTCTTACATCTACTTTAGGAAACTGAAACACCTGTGTCACATCAGTGGGTGTGAGGATTGTATCATTTTTAGAAAGGTTTTTGGACTCACCGCTAGTGTGACATCGATGGGGGTAGAATAAAAAAGAGAAATAGATTCCTTTAAGGCAGATCAATGATATTTTAATGAGTTGATAGATAATATAATTAAATCATCTATAGTAGATATACTTGTAGAAGTGATGAGATAAATACAACATGAAAAACCTACTTACCTAGATCCCCCACCTCCTCATTCAGACTTGACCATGCTCTATGACTTGTATGCTGGGGATCTCCTTGTACATATTGTAGTATACAGAATTGTACATCATCTGGGGAATTATGTACATCATCAACTTATGTATTAGGGTTAGGTAATAGTAGTGGTAAATGATATTATTGACCCAACTATTCCAATTTCGTTGCTTATTGAGGAGGTTTCTATAGTTGTATAGAGTATTGATTATTATTTTTTTACTTTGGAAGAGTATTATTTTTCATCAACTGGGATATGAAGTATGAATTATTTTTAATTTTATTTATCTTTAATTTCAAAATTACTTATAATTTTTTCTTATGCTTACATTATATAGAAGTATCTGAAATTGAAGGAATCATTACAAAGGAAAAGAAAATTTCATGAACCAACACCTTCAGATACTCCTCAGGATGTTTATGGGTTAACAAAGTTAACATATGTTTTTTTATATTAGATAATTATAATTCTCTTCCAATGATTGTTGATATTTTTGGGAGAGATTATATGCTAAATATATTTAAAAATGACATCATTGATGTTGTAAAGGGTAGTTAGAACACTATACTTGTGTTGTAATTATTTCCCATGAAAGTAAAGTTAAAATATAAATTTAATTTCTTCAAGTAAACATATTTTATATGATTTAACTTATATTTTTTATTTTATAGGTTCAAAATACATTCCAACAGTTTTGAAATACTTTAACCAAAATTCCTGAATTCAATATATATTTGGAAGATTAAAAAACACACATATTATGTATTGATTTTTTCCATTACTTGATAGGTAATAATATATATATATATATATAATTATACACCACTACCCATTATAAAATTATTAATAATATAATTTCTATATTTTTTTGTACATTGGATGTTATGTTTAATTTTCCCAAAATAATGAAAATTATATTGGTTATTATCTTTATTTGGTGGTTCTCAGAGAATATATAGAAAGTTATTAAAGAAGTAAATATTATTTTAATATTTTATTTATTTAATATTAATAATTTTATTTTACATAAGAATTGATAATTAATATTTTAAATTAATAATTTTCATGTATTTAGTTCAATAGGGATTACTTTTTAACAGTGGAACCATAAAAAAATCGAATATGTGAAATTTTATGTATGTAACTTTTATATCAGTGAATAATTGTTTTTTCTTATATATATAGTGTATTTATTTTTAAAATATTTTTTCCTAATCATAGTGTCATTATCAAATAGGGAATTTTGAATATAGGTATTATGTTTTAGGATTCATTTATGCGATAATCAAGACTAAAAAAACAACAGATTTTAAAAAGGTTAATTTCATTATAATAAATATAATTTAAACAAAGATATTGTCTATTTAAATTAACAAAACTTTATGTTGTATGTTTTTATGATTTTTCACTGTATATTCCAAATGTATTGAAACACCTTCAAAATTTATTTATATTCTATTTTTTAAGTTTGAATAATTTTAGATGTAGTATAATTTAGATGTATATTTTTAAAATATGTTGCAAAAGTTTTCAATGAGCTTTTTTATTGTTGTGTGTACTATTTATTGTGGTTGTTTGGTGATTTGGTTTGTGTTTATATGTATAGAAACATGTATTTTACAATATTTTTTTAAAAAATTATTAAGTTTCAATGTGAGTTTTAGGAAAATATGACATTGAAAACCATTCCAGTAGAGCTTTCAACACCATTTTTTATTAAAACTGATATTGAAATCTCTTTCCATATCATTTTTACTGAAAATAGACATGTAAATCCAAGTATGATGGATTTAAATGTCAGTTTTTTAAATATGACATTGAAATCCTTCTAGATGTTGTATTTTAGAAGGGATTTCAATGCTAGATTATTAAAAATTGACATTGAAAGTCCCAATTTTTATGTTTCATATATTAGAATCAATTTTCAATAAATGTTGAAAGGAAAAAAAATAATGTTATAGGTTCTTTTTCCACTAGTAATATAGCCCTTTGAGATGGAGAAAATATGGTTGTTGGGTCTTAAACTTAATAACTAGGACCAAATTGAAGGCATTCTAATCATTTGATTAGAATGATCAACCAAAATCTCTAAGTCCACGTGATTCATGTTTTGTGTGAGAAAAAGAGATAGTGAAAGATCATGAACATTTCATGGCAGTATATAATTGAATCAGAATGGGTCTTACACATCAAGGTTTCCCAAATGAATAATATGTTTAAGTCTTACACCTAAAAAGGAGTCCCCTACAAGATGTTTTAATTATTCTAATAGTGAGATAAAATTAGATATTAAATCCCACATGATTCATTCTTGGTGTGAGAAACAAGAGACAATATAAGATCAAGCACAAGAAAAAATTATATTTGGACAAGCCTTATACTTGAAGAGGAAGCCCATTATGAGTACCCATTTATTATTGATTATATGAACAACATTAACCATCTTGGGTCTTATACCCAAATGGAGATATCATCCTCCAATATTCCTACCTGTTGGTAGGCTAGTTCCGGGTACAAAGGTATGAGTGTGGTATCCTATAATAAAGACTAGGGGATTACTCCTATAGGGATAACCGATTTGGAATGGACAAATAGATAGAGAAGAAATCCACTATCAATCCTAGAGGTACTGCTCCAATGTTTTCACAATAGGGACCCTTGTTATCATGGGATTCAATAATTTTGATCCTCTTTAGGGTTCAACCTATCTGAGATAATGACCCAGAGCCTCCTTTTATCATGTGAATCCATGATTGAAGGGGTGTAAAGTGATGTGCATGCCCCGGTCATGTGAATCAGGTGTCCTTAAAAGAGGTTTCAACTTGGCATTACTATAGTTTTGACTTTGATGAAGGATAAAAATAGAGGTATTATTAAATTTAGTTGATTGATATAAAAGTTTATATGAATACATAGTGCCTAAATAAGAGAGAATCTTATTAAAGAGGGAGATTTCACGGAGTGGGTATCTCGAGGTGGGCCTCACTAAAGGGTTGTAATGTGGTTGGATCGACCTTTACATGGTCAGATCAGGTGGAAGCATAGTTGGATCTATTTCTGTGTGGTTGATCAGACCTTCGTAAGGTTGGAATGACCTCTATGTAGCCAAGTAGAGAGGAATTTATAGAAGTGGAAATTTTCATCTCTCAAATATGTCTCCTCCTTTTCTCTGTGTCCTTCATTTGTCTATTTTTTTTCAGAGGGGGGATATTTATAGGCACCCAAAGTTGGTATTTTCCACAAAGAGGTGGATATGATTCTACATGAGTAAAAAGAGTTGGTGGATGACTAATGAAATCCCCAGAATAACCCCATAGAACATCAAATTGACTGTTTTCATCGCATGGTCAGACCATGTGGTGGGTGAAGGACCACATGAAGCATCTTTGAATGATTTTCCATAACTATATGGTTTAGACCACATGTTAGGATAAGGGTCTATGTGGAGTATCTTTTAATGATGCTCTATCATAGTGTGGTTAAACCACATGGAGAATGGGGTACCTCACATTATTCTAGGATCAACCTTACGAATCTTGGGGAACTCAAAGTGCCCTAAGTTTCCTTTAATTTTCTTCCAAAATACTTTGAAAAATATTTTTAATCCTTTATTTTCTTGAATTTGGTTCCAATTCATTGGTGTTTTTTCAGGCATGAACAAATTCCCCCTCGTAATTAGTTCTATTTAGAATGATAAGAAGTCAATTCAATGGAAGAAAATTTCACTTAGTTTCTTTATAGTGTACAACTTGGTGGCCCCTTATAAATATGTGATTTGGGGCCCTTTATTTTTTACTTTTAATTATGAGCTACTACATGAACTCCTCTATGAATATCTCTAATGAAGTCGCCATCATGAATAAAATCCATCCTTCCATGAACTCGATAAGTGATTCACATAGCCTCTATCATTTGGTCAAATTCATGGTTTGAAAGATGACATAAAATTCCACATGGTAACCTTGTAGATCATGTGGTTAACCTTGATATCTACATGGTCGACTTCATGGGATCTATTCTTTGTGAAATTTTAAATTCTTGGGAACTCGTCTCTTTTTTTAGTTGTAATGGATTCTAGATCCATATGTCTTTTTGATTCAATGATTATAGTTGTAAGGAGATTCTTCATTACTATAAATATTATAGTAGACCCTTGATATCATGTTATATATCAAAATGAACCCCTATAAAATCTTCTCATGCGGAGGTTTTGATATTACCCACCATTTTATAGACTACCCATTTACAACTTTAAGCTTAGTGATAATGTCATTATTACCATGATTGACCACAAAAAACCACCAACATGGTTTGCATCCTCCTTGAAATGCATTCAGGAAAAAATTTATCGTGAAGGTGAAATTGTTCCAGGGGCCCATAAATGAACTGCATATATCTTGAATAACTAACCTTTTACTCATGATAATCAAGATCAGAACTAAAAACATATTGCTCAGTACTATTTATCTATCTCAACCATTTTTTGGACAATACCAACAAAGGGTGGAGTTTGAAGTGTGACTTAAACCCTAGTTGTAATTTCTTTGAAGAATGGGATTGGGATTTTTTGGTGCACCAAAGTTGCACAATGTTTATTGAACAGTTATTAATAGTTTACCTATATTATATTGTATGTGCCTTTCAGTTTGTAGTTTGTAGTCCAAATAAAATCATCCTAAAACTAATCAACTATTGGTGTTTGAGTACCAACACCTTCCATCTTCACTATGGTGAGGTGAGAATTATTTTTTGGGATATCCAATAGTTTGGTAGAATCTCGATCATTAGGAAGATGTATGATTAATTCCTTCTCATGGATAATGTTTTGGAGGATGTCAAAAAAAACTCCTCCCCTATAAAGGTATCTACTAATCACAAAAAATAGAATACTAGGCAGGATTCTTGAACTTCATTCGATCATCTCATTTAAAGAATGGGTAGACATGTAACATTAACCCAACAAGAAAAGGATAATAATCATGTGTTAAAGGCATCATACTCACCAAAAAAATATAGATATCTAGGGCTTGTATTTGGATATTTTTTTAGCAGGACAATACCATTCTCGGGGGTATGCAAAATAGATGAATATGAA
The DNA here is from genome assembly GCA_963277665.1 of Viscum album. NCBI lineage: Eukaryota > Viridiplantae > Streptophyta > Magnoliopsida > Santalales > Viscaceae > Viscum > Viscum album. The sequence goes on from OY728158.1 coordinate 1,321,097,329, forward strand.
TCATACATTTTGACTGGGGGGGGGGGGGGGTTCCTAGCCATTTTAGTGAGCGAGTGGATATTTCCATCTAGGGATACTTGCTCAGGAATCAGGGTTAACACCTTGATAATGGATAACTGAATATCTCAAGGCTAATCAATAAACCCATTATTACTATTTCTAACTTAGATCTATCACATGTTGGTCTATATATAGAAAGGGAGGACCCTTGATATCATTCCTATCATGGGGCATCGAAAAAGCAAATTTATTTTCCTAGTGCAGCACAATGGTTGAGTAGGGTCATCTCACGTGAGGAGCTTCTCATTTATTCACTTACTTAATATAATTCACCTAAACTAATACTTTTTTTTGTTTTAATTATTTTATTAAAATAATTTAATTGAGAAGATAAATGAAATACCAAAATCTCATGCAATGAAAAAATGTACTTACAAAAGAAAGAACTTGGCCTTTTTGGTTTGGTTTGTGGGTTCCATCACTCTCCTTTTTGGTGTTTATTTTTTTTATAATTCAATTTTGAGATCACACGTATGAATTACTATTCCTTTATTTATTGGTGTGAAATCTTGAATGCATGTAGCAATCTAAATTTATCCTTCTATAATCAAGGTTGATGGCACACTTTTCTACCTCTGAGGTGGAGCATTTTCGGGTGGTGCAAAAATGGTTCGATAAGGATCATCACTTATCCCTTTTTCTATAGATACAGGTTCTTGTTAATTTTACCATTCCTTTGTTTCAACCCATTCAACATCATTATCATTTAAAGAAGGTTGAATTAACCCTGAGGGGACTATTGATCCAAACATGCGATTGCATGGGGGTCAATAACTCATTCAATCAGTCCTTCTCAGATATAATTTTCTTGAATGGAATCCAAGGGTTTGATTTGTGGAGCCAAGAATGCCCAACGGCCCTGGTATCCATGATTCATGGACCTGATTTCCAAAGGCAGGTTCTCATTGGCTGAATATTTGGACAATGACACTTAAGGACTCCATTGGTCAAGAGGATGGGAGGTCAGGCTCACTGCACCCTTCCTAGGGAGGACTATTGCCTGTTCCAGAACTCTCTCATATATTTAAGTTGTGTTCATATATTAATGAATCCTTGGTTCATTCCCGAAGATTTTGTCTATGGGATACCCTTAGTTTGCAGTATCGTCATAGGCATGCATACATTTGATGCCACAGAGGTGATGCTGACTTGAGCCATATTATAAGGTGCTCTGAAGTTTATCGTCATCTAGGGGGGAAAAAAGGTGACTTGATTTTGGGATTGGACCCACAAGGAGGGCATCCTATGTATCTTCAGGATAGGAATCATAACCCATGTAGTTCAGATTTTCTAGGGCTTATGCATGGGAGCTTCCCATTTGAGGGACATGATTGGGTGGACCCCTTTGTGGGAGGGCACCCTTTTGAGATCAGACCTTCTGGAAGGCATCCTACATATCCTGGTTTGATCAGGAATCAGAGTTCTCATAGTTTATATCATGATGGAGCTTACACATGGAAGATGCCCAGTTGAGGGATATGATTGGGTGGACCCCTTTATAGGAGGGAACCCTTTTGAGTTCGGGACTTCTGACAGGCATCCTACGTATCCTAGTTTGATTAGGAACCAGATTTCTTGTAGTTTATATTGTGTTGATGTTGTAATACTCACAAACCTCTAAGCCCACATGAGTCATGATCGGTGTGAGAAACAAGAGGATGTGAAAGATTCAACAATTCACATGCCTCCTCCCCTATTGGTGGGGGCGGGAGAGCCCATTATAGAAGAGGCTGGGGTAACCATGGGAGAGGGCATGGAGCAATGAACCTTTCAAGGTGAAATGAAATTGAAGGTCACATAGCCCTACCTCAGAAGACTGAGGAATTACCTCAGTGGGAGGGCCCCGAAGCACCTTCTGGAAAGGGGAGGAATTTTGTCCTCATCAAAGGGGGATAGAACATAACCCCTTCGACTGGTCACTATTCCTCATTAAATGGAAAAAATTGATCACCCTTAATCCCTAGAAAGGGGAGGTTCATATCAGTATCCCAAGGTTGGGCTCTAGGTTACCATGGTAATGTAGCCTCACAGGAATTCCAAAAGCATGTACCTCTAAGGGGATGACATTCATGACTCCGCTTACCATGGATATGTAGACTCAATGGGGGCGCACTAATGCACTTGATGGCCTAATCATATGGGGTTGGTGGATTTAGAGGAGGATTTTTCCTAATTCCAGAGGACTGGTTAATGGAGGGATCATGGAGGACTAGACGGTAATGGAGGGGTGAGGTTGGAACCGGACGGAACGATACCCGAAAAAACCCCATTCCACATACTGAATTTTTATGTGGGATGGGGGAAGCTCCACATACCATAGTGGTATGCAGGCATAAGGGCCATCTGCATACTGATATGGTACACATGCATGGGTATCATCCACCATGTACCAAAGTGGTACGTTGCTCACCATGCCGCTTTGGGTTATATCCATGTACCGATTTGGTACGCAGTGCCAGGTTTAGTCCGTGTAGCGGTACGCTACACAGAGCACCATACTGAAGGAGGGTCCATGGGATTATCATTCGCGGGGAGTTCATCTGCGAGAAGTCTTTTGTTCATAGTTCACTAGTTAGGTTCACGGTTCTATTATTATTATTCAATTCCCATGTTTTATGGTTCACGGTAGGCTGTACCTGCATAGGGATTGGTTGGTAGTTTAGGCTTCACCGATAAAACACGACGGAAGCTGGGTTGCAACCTCTAATCCTCTAAGTCTCCCTCAAGCTTTCTTAATTCGTCATTTTCATTGTCTGTCTCCCTTTGTGTGTCTTCCGTACTTCTACTATGCTCCTTTTATATAGAATGAGAGAAATTATGTCTATTGGGAACGCGACACCATTTGCAGAGGCCCATTGAAGCAATATCCTGACCCGTAGAAGACTCAGTCAACTGGGGTTTGCAGAGGCTTCGGTTCATAGCAATGTTTCACAGATCCTTGCCCATTTTCTTCATCCATGAATTGATGGGTTCATGGTATTGTATGCAGATTGACTTCATGCACACAACTCCTTCAACGAAATGATTCATGGACAAACCTGTTTGCTAGACATCGCCCTGCAGGCCAGCAGTTCATGAATGAACTGTGTCAGGCGATTCACAATCCAGCTGGTCCGTGTACCCTTCCCGGTGATGGTACATGAGCCACTTGAAATTCCTTGAAAGATTGAATTTCTTGAAGCTTCTTCTTAAATTTACAACTCAATTTGGGTCCCTTCACCTTGATAGACTTGTAGAAGTGATTTATTCCTTCTACAAAGTGATTATGGGGGTGTTTTCTCCTCTTGGAGAAATTTTTAAGACCCTACAAATTCCTCCCATCGGAATGGGGTCCATTCAGAATGAAAAGAGGACTATTTCGATGTAGAAGATGTCTTGAACTAAAATGGTTCACGGTAGAATAGATGGACCTGGTAGGGGGAACCACACACATATATATAGAGGTCCATGTCATTTTTCTTTTACCATTTCTCATGGAAAAAAGTGCTCTCAATTTTCCCGACTTCCTCTGCGCTCGCTTACCATGCTCCTTGCAAAAATATTGTTCGCGAACTACTCTGTACATTCCACAAACCAATTTCCTTCCCATTTCTCCATCCGCGTACCGTATTTTGGTTTCCGCGAATGGAACTGTGCAATTTTAAGACTTAAAATCCAGATTTCACATAGGAGAATGTTACGCAGCTAGCTTTTCCATATACCACACTTGGACCGGTGAACTAGACTCTTAAGAATATTAAAAATCGAAAAATAGACTTTAATCCACTATTCTAAAATGGGAACTTAATCAAGGCCTAGGTTCACGATATCCTATTTCTGTGAACCTTTCTATTCACTGGCCAATGATCCATGGGCCAACACCTATCGGATGGTTCATGTACCATGGCTGTACGTAGTAGAACATAACCGCATACCATAGCTATAGGCAAAGAACATCCGTGTATCATGTAGTATGCGGGATATGGATACTGCATGCTATTTTTGGAATCCATATACGGAGCTTTATGCGGACATATTTTGAGTTCTTTAACCACTCTTCCATAGACTTTATCCAAAAAAATTTATTGGACTGAATTTTCTTCAGATTTTGGATCTTACTATACAAGTTACAATGGCTGATTCACAGGCTGCTGATAATGTTGCTGCTTCTTCTAAGGATACTATTTTTTCTCTTCTTTCTTCTACTGGTGAAAGATCAAAGGATATGATATCTTTGGTTGATGACAAGACTCTGGTCATTCAATTTCAGCAATCCCTTGTGAATCTTCTCATATTGGGTCAATAGGAGTACCTAGTATCAGACATGCTTCCTTATTATGGGTTTGGCCTTTTGTCTAACACAGTGATCCCAACGCCAAACTAGATTGACCAGCCCACTACCTGGATAATTAATACTTCTATTCTGAAGGCTTTGATTTCTTCCAAGGGGAGGTACATTCAGAGAGATACTACCTACATGCCTTTTCTACACTATGCACCTTGAACCTTATAGGGGGCATAGAAGAATCCTAATCAAACAACCCACTGTTACCAGAGCATCGCGAGGAAGGGTAAAACGAATGAGAAACATAGTTGGTCATCTCAATAGGACCTTTGTCCTGGAGGCTCATTTGTCTTGGACTGGGGGTGGACCTTTTGGGTTCACCAGAGTTATGAAGAATTACGAGTCGAGCTACAGGTTGTGGGACTGTACGAGGATGCCTGGGTTTCTCAAACATACATCCATCGTCTTATTTCCATTATTTTACATCTCTTAAGCAGGTAGAGTATAGACACCAACACTTTCCATTTGACCCACAAGGAGGTTGGCATTAGACTTTGGGACATCTGTCTGATTTTGGAAGTCCTTATCATTAGGGACATGTACGATTAATTTCTTCCTCTCTTAGATATTTGGGATGATGAGGAAAGAACCCCCCCTTTGGCCAGGAAACTCATCACCTAAGAAAAGATGCTTCTGAAGGAAAGTGATTCCTTTATGAAGTAGGGAGTTTCATTTGATGACTGGTTTGGTGCCTTTTCTAAGCATACTGGTCTCGATCCTGATTCGTGGAGACCTAGGGCTTGTCCCACAAAATCCACTCGAAGGAGAGTGGGTACTTATTGGCCCACCTTAAAAGAGGGGGGTTTTCAGAAATGGGGATGGGGGATCATCCCTAACATCGATCAATTATTTCGACTGGAATCTTTCTTGGCCATGTTCCTGAGTGGGTGGATCCTACCAGTGTAGGAATCTAGTGGTGTAAGAGCCTCAAAATTTATCATGGCTACTCAGTTGGCCACCAGCAAATGAATCAATTTGGTTATCCCTATGTTGGCCAAGATATACCGCCTGTTGGGCTGAATCAGTGAAGGGGGGTCACCCTACCAGATGGTTGACCCTTTTCAAATTCTTCGGGGCTCGATGGGAGCCCACATAGGGGTTTATTCCTTCATTAATTCCCTACTAATTCTGCATTCTACTCTCTGAACATACCTTCAGAGTACCAGCGGGGTCATGCTAGCGGCTTGGGCTTTACAGGATAAGCAAGAGGAGATGACCGAAAGGAACGAGCATGACTTAATGGATTGTATCAAAATTTATGAACTTTTTTCTTACCACCCTTATGACTCCCCTACTAGTATTATTATAAAAAATGCACCTGAAGACCTTATCAACTGAGGTTACTTCTATTCTCTATGAGAAGGCATCCTGGTTGCCCATATCGGAGGGGAACTTATTTGCGAGGGCTATGCACCCTGCAGATTTAGTCAACAATTCAACTGCATTCAAAATTTGTGTCCCCTACTCTCAACAGTGTTCTTCAAGAGAATCACTTGATGATAGCCCACCAATTATGGCTAATGTTCACTTGTGAGGACACCCAGAGCTAGGCCAGACTTTCGAATTCTATAGATTATGTGCCCTTCCTTACCACTAATTATGCTGAGACCTAGGTTAAGTCATATCCCGATGGCCAATTGGCCAACCTAGAGCCTATTTTGACAACTTCTAAGGCATACAAAGCGAAAGGAAAGGGGAATCATAAAGGATTTGTAGAACCCATTTGACCAGGAAAATTCCTCAGAAGGCATGTTCTCTCCCCACCAAGGAGAGTTGTGAAAGATGGGGTTATGACCTCACTAGTGGTTGAACAAGTTACGTGATCTGTTGCTAGGAGTCCATTATCCATTCCTTTCAAGGTCAATTTTCCAGTGTCCTAGAGGTAATGGGACCTTTTGAAAATTCATCCATCTTCCCATGACTGGTCCCTTAGTGATTTATGGAATCTCCTCTAGATTAGGGATGTGGACCTTACTGGCATTGGCTATGTGTCATCACCAACTGGAATTTCTTTTGATGAGGATCCAGATAGGGTGAATTGATATCTTAAGGACCTTTAAACCCTTATCCACTCTCAAAGTGGTCATTGTAAGTACTCACATCGGGTACTTTCCATGATGTGACCAGAAACTATTGATGAGGATAATGATGTCGTTGGCTTTCCTAATGTGGATACCACAAAAAAAGTTCCATTGTTGCCTCCATCGTCACATAAAATTTACTCTTCTCAAGATCCTGAGTTTGTAGGGACATCTAGGAAATGTTTGCGGTTGTCAAAACCTACTCCACTCCCCTATACCATCCTTCCAGCACTGGCCATCCTGATTATGGACGCCTTTCCATAGGCTTGGAGAGTCTAGGATGAATTGAGGGAGAGTACCTCAGAAGAAGATATATGGAGGCTTCTTTAGATGGAACGCTTTGATATTCTAGGTTTTGGGGGAGCTATTGTTCCTACTTTTATTTTAGCTAATAAAGATCCCGATGAGGTGGTATCTTACTTTACTTAAATGGATAGGTGTCTTCACGTTCCTGTGGACATGTGTTACTGGTCGGACTATGTGGCATTGATGGAAATATTTCCACGGCTGACAGGAGAGGTCTTATCCGCAACCTTTGGCCTCAAATTACTTTATTGCAAAGTTTATGAAAGTTTCCCCCTTTCCTTTTTTTTTTCAGGGGCCTACCGAGTCTCGAGAAATGGATTTTTTCTCGACTTATTCTCTCAGAGGTATTGTAGATGGGAAGTATGACCCTTCACTGTTAGGGGGTACTATTGAAGGATCTCATGGAGCCAAAGAGAATATGGAGGTGGTGATTGCAGAACCTTCCAAGGCCTTTCCTCCCCTAGCTCCTCTTAGTGATCTTATTTAGGAGCCATATCCCCAACAGTCAAAGAAACACAAGCAATCCTCCTAGCTATCAAAGCATATTCAAAGGGGGATCACAAGTAAGTGTCCAATCACATAGTAATTAAACCAAACGTTATTACCTTGTTGACTCACTGGTTTGTATATGTGCTTTAACATAGGGCCTATTGGTGACCAGACGATGACTACTTGGGCATCTATAGCTCCTTTCCCTTTCAGGGTAGAGGAAGGGTTTCTATCTGTCACAACTGATCAAAATAGAGAAGCAGGGCCATTTAAAGAGAATAGGGGTGTTTCTGACCCCTCTGACATGCCTTCCCCCACTCAAACAATCTCTGACTCAATAATGGAAAGACATCCAGAAATCATGGGATCACTTGCCTGTTTTGAGCCGACTCTCGTGGAGAGAGATAAGGTAGTCTTTATGGAAAGGTCTGAGTCCGATGATGAGCCCTAGGCCTTGCTGGATTTTGGAGGGGCTTCAAATATCGAGGAGCCAATAAATCTCGATCGACTGGATTTTTCCCCTATAGAGGGATCCACTTCAGAGACTGATGTTTTTTCTGCACATGGTGGATCTGGTGAAGTCACAGTCGGGGAGGCAGATGTTCCATCCCCTAAAAATTTGGAGCAGGCTATATTGTCTTTTTTTCCAGTTCTGAGAGGGGTTATGTTTTCTGCCCCAGGATTTCAAGACTAGAATCCTTATCTGGACTGACCATCCCTTCATGCCTCATATTAACCGATAACCTTTTTAAGGCCGTCTTGAGGGTTACTGTTTTGGCCGAGAAAGGCCCTGGGTATTTAGCCTTCCCATGTAGCCATGGAGAACCACTGATGATTGAAGATGCAGCGTCACCTGTTTTAGATAGTGACACCACTCTGGGAGTGAGAGGTATTGTCATCTCCTCTCTATCCTCGGAATCACAACCACAAGCTTTGGCAATGACGGATGTCCCTACCTTTCCATCTATTATAATTAACTGAGACATGGATATTGTAGGGTCAAGACATGATGTAGTTGCTGAACCAAGTCCCTCTCTCGTGAAGTTCATTCTTGACTACATTTAATCATCAGGGATTGATTCTAAGATCGGACAAGAGTGCCTAGATGAATTTTGTCCCACTTGACAAAAAGCGTGGAGGGACATTTAGGGATTAATCTTCTAAACTCCATTGGAAGAAATTATAGTAAAATTAACAAAGTTACATCACCAATTTGCAGTCTTGGGTTTAAGTGGATTTAAATATCATGGAATTTATTATATAGTAAGGCAACTAGTTACTTCTTGGGAAGCAACAAGTGCACTTGAATCTCGACTCTCTGTGGGAGAGTCGACATCTCATCTGGATGCAACATGACAAATTATCATTGAAGAAGTTTCCACTCATGATGGGATAGTTGTGAAGTTACAAAATGAACTCATGAAGTAAGAGTATTTGATGGAGAATCTTGACTAGGAAGTGGAGAAACAATGCCAGAAACTGGAATGGCTCAAATAGGAGTGGGCCCGGGCCACAACTTCCATTGAGGAGGGGCGATAAAAAATGCAGGAGGGAGAGAGAACTAACCTCCAAGCCACAAGGGAAGCAGAGGAACTGCAAGCAAGTGTAGAATATGAGACTACAAATTTATTAAAGCTTCACCAAGCTATTGAGGAGTCTCACCAATCATTGATGCAATTCTATGACTCTGGAAAATGTCTCCTGTAAAGGTCATGTCTTTATCACAAGGAGAGGCTTCAGGTTGTGGATACCTACCATATATTTTTATGGAATATGAAGGAACTTATTTTCCTTTAAATTCTATATCTTTTCTTTTTCCTGTCGTGTCAACATCATTTCAATAAAGTATTAATTTTAAACCATGACTTGAAATCAGTAAACTGAAATAATCGAATCGAGCTATAATTTTTTCCTAAGATAAGGGACTCAGCAAGCGTAGTTTGATTATTGCTGAGGTTTTATGGAATAACTCTTGAACTTTTATGTATTTTTCATTATTAATACCCAAATTTTTTCCTAAGCCTGCATGGTACATGATTAGCTGGTATAACATGGATTTTTCATAGGCCTCCCTTTGCAGATTTTTGACCAAACAAGCTTTACGACTTTTCTGATGGCTCAATGTTTTTTTAACGAACCGATACTTGACTTTTTTCCAGAGGTTCCCTTTGCAGTTTTACCCTCTGGAAAGTATGGAGCTTCTTTTTTCACTGGAAATTCATTGTCCTACCAATAAAACTTGCTACTGATGTTTTCAGTCGAATAGCTTTGACCAGACTTAATGGGGTGGGTCTATGACTCGGGACCATTAGCCAGGAATGTTCTAGTATCGGTCATACATGAATTAGGTATTTTTCTTGACCCTTTATTTGTGGACTCTGGACATGCATGAGGCTCGGAAGATGCTTTAGGCATACAGAGGTAGGAAATGACTCTCCTAGGGACAAATTTTTCTTTGATTGACGGCCATTTTTGTGGGCGACATACACAGAGCCACCGGTGCTTGATATTCATAGCCAAGAAAAGGTGTTTGCATGACACTGGCCTTCTATTTCCAAGGGCCTGGTGGAATTTTCAACATTTTGTATTTATTTTGATGTTGGGAGCCACAGTGGGTGGTTGTCCTGAGTACTATTGTCTGAGAACATTAGGAACATTCATATCAGCCTTGAGTAGATAACTATTCCTGCACATTTATTACTTACGTGAGGGAGAGATAAGAAATGGTTATTTTAGTTAAGAGTTTTTTTATGTTATGGGAACTTGTAAAGAAGGAGGTATACAAGTTGTCGTCTAGGAGTTTTCCAAATTGGGGGGGGGTGACAAGACATGAATGTCATTTGAGCGTACAGATGATGGAAATGACTCTCCTAGGGATGAATTTGTCTTTTATTGAAGGAAATTATTGCGGGAAACATATGAAGATCCACCAGGGCATGATATGCATAGTCAACCAAAGTTGTCCGCAGGACAATGGCCTTCCGTCTCTGATGGACATTAGCGATTATAGAGATTGGGAACTTTCTGAATACAGTATGTGACCCTTGACCAGGGGTGCTTCTAAAGATAAAGGGATTATTTTTTAACTTAACTTCTTTAGGGAAACCTAGAAATGAGTGGGGGCACTCTTCTTTTTCATGTGGATCAACTTCATGTATACAGATGGGATATCTGCAGAAACCTCAAAAGAGACCAGAGATGAATCAGGCCCACATGTTTTGATATATCCAGGATGTTTGTAAATAAGAAAATGTAAACCATGACTTGAGGGACCTTGAATCAAGAGGGATGTAATGAAGCTTGGAATCCATTGGACGTACTAAGATTGGATAGGACTCTCCTGAGGATGAATTTTCCTTTGATTGATGACCGTTTTTTGTGGGTGACATATACAGAGCCACTGAGGCATGATGTGTATAGTTAATCAAAGGTGTTCATAGAACACCAGCCTTCCATATTAGATGACCTTTTAGGGTTATGTAGATTCAAGATTACTCAGAGAATGTAGTTTTAAGTATGGAAGGAGTGTACCTGGACATATTGGGGACATTTAGGCTATGATTTAATCATGGAATTGGGTGTCCCTTACATATATCTGACTCATATGTAGGGTTAGGTATTCATTCCATCTTTGAGATCCTTGGTTATTTAACATCCCATGGCCAGGACATGGGGTTCCTATCAGGGGAGGAAATCGTGAAATTCCTTTTGGGGTCATGCTGTTATGACCAAATTCCTGGATTGTTTTTCCATAATTCCACAGTGGATCTCTAACTGAAATCCCTAAGCTCACGTGAGGTATGCCCGGTGTGAGAAAAAATTTATTAATAGGATTCTGTGTAATTACTTAGGAAAATAAAAATCAGCTTTGGGGAAAACTTTTGGGCTTAAAACATTGTTATACAGTTTAACATCATATAACAAGGACGATTTTGGCCTTGCAGTTTAAAGTCATGTGGTGAGGATGAGATGCTATGTAGTTTAGATTCATGAAGTGAGGAAGATTTTGACCATGCAGTTTAATGTCGTGTGGTGGGGAAAATTTTCTGTCATAAAGATATTCAAAAGTTTTAGGTTAATCACAATAAGGATGTTCCAGTGTTCCTTAGATGCGAGTGATGATAGAATGTGTAAACCATAGTATAGGGGAGACTTGAATCAGGAGGTATGACATAGGTCTTGGAAGCCATTGGGCATACTAGGATAGGAGAGGACACTTCTGAGGACGAATTTTCCTTTGATTGATGGCCATTTTGGTGGTAAAAATATGTAGAGCCACTGGGGAATGATGTGCATAGTCAAACAAAGGTGTCTGCATGACACCGACCTTCCACCCCAGATGGCCTTAAATGATTATGAGGATCCAAGTTTTCCCAAGGTATGGAGTGTGAAAAACAGGAAAGATGTTCCTGGGAATGTGAGAATACTTGGACCGTGATTGACCATGAACTACTTGGAGCTTCCACATAGGTATGTCCCATATGTATAGGGGGAAGCATGATCTTTTGACTTATAATTAATGAGAGGCATGTACGGAATCTCATAATACTGAGGACTGGTCCACTCATAAATCATGAAGAATTTTTCAATTTTATTGTCATGTGATAGGAACTTTCATGGATTCCACGTACAAGTCTAACCTACGCATGGGGTAAAGGGGAATTTTTTGCTGGTGGTTGTGCCAGGATGCCTAATCTGAGCATCACTACGTATCATATGAGGGCATGAATTAAGCCACACATAGTTCTGAATGTTCCCTACAAGCGTTTTCTCGATGTGTTAGGTACACTTGAGGGAATTTTTGGTTTCACTTGATATGGGTGCCATGCCTACCATATTCACCTATGATTTATTTTCATAAGAGAATCCTTAACACTGATCCTAAGCTCATGTGAGTTATACTCGGTGTGAGAAACAAGTTGTGGTCATAGAGTCTCCTTCGCAAGTGCGGGAGGTAAATAATATGATGGGGGCATTTTCTTTTTTTTTTCCTGGTGGGGCTGGGCCAAGATCGAGGATCGAGGTGTCACTACATATCCTACGAGGGTAGGAATCAAGCCGTATGTAGTTCTGTATGCACCCTGTACCGATTTGGCTTAGTCCAAAGGGTAGGATCATTTTCATTTTACCTATCATAATGGCCATGTCTATCATGTTACCCTATAGTTGACTTTCATAAGATAATCTCTACCACTAATCCTAAACTCACGGGAGTTATACTCGATGTGGGAAACAAGGAGTGATAAGGGGTTCCTTTACAAATATGGGTATATAGGGGGAGTGATGAAGGCATTTTTTTGATGGGGGATGGGCCCAGATCGATAATAAAGGCATCACTACGTATCCTGTGAGGGTATGAATCAAGCTGCACATAGTTTTATGAAAGATAATGCAGTTTATCATCATGAAATTATGACATTTTATGCTACTTAGTTTAACATCTTACAGTGAGTAAATGAGTCATAGTTTAATGCCATGTTTTATGGACAAGTTCATTATAGTTTAATGTCCTGTAGAAAGAATGATGACCCATAGTTTAGAGTCTTAGAGTTTGGACCATGATATAGGGGTGGGGGAATTTTTAACTCATAGTTTAAGGTCATTGAGTTTAGACCATGGCTTGAAGGAATATTATAACTCGTATTTTAAGGTTTTAGAGTTTAGACCATAAAATTGAGGGAATTTTTTTAATATTGTGTTTCATGGACTAATACTGTATAGTTTAACATCATGTGGTCAGGACGATGACTCATAGTTTAAGGTTATAGGGTTTGGACCATGACATTGGGGTTTCATGACACATAGTTTAGGGTCGTAGAGCTTAGACCATAACATGGGGGCTATTTTTATGACTCATAGTTTAGGGTCATAGATCTTGGACCAATGACTCATTGTTTAAGGTCATAGAGTTTGGGCCTATGACTCATAGTTTAAGGTCATAGAGTTTGGACCTATGGCTCATATTTTTAGGTCATAGAGTTTGGACCTATGAATCATAGTTTAAGGTCATAGAGTTTGGACCCTAACATTGGGGTTTTATGACTCATAGATTAGGGTCGTAGATCTTGGACCATAACATGGGGTCTATTTTTATGACTCATAGTTTAGGGTCATAGAGCTTGGACCTATAAATCATAGTTTAAGTTCATAGAGTTTGGACCTATGAAATTGGGGTTACATGAAGTATTTATTCAAGAACTTTACATTTGTAGGAGTCATGATGATCTGTCCGTCCCTTGATATCAGGGTGTATGCTCTTTTGGAATAGACCCTATATATGACGTATGGTCCTTCCCACTTTGGTTCAAGATTTGGGGGCTTCTTCCCGAGTATTATCGGGGTTATGAGGGCTGACACCATTTCTCCTTCGAGGAAATATTGAAGGAGAACATTTTTGTTGAAGGCTCATGCAATCTGATTTTGGTAGATTTCCAAATGGTGCAAAGTGCACAACGTTTTATCATCTAGCTACACCAATTAATAAAACCATATTTGGGATTGCTCATCCATGGACACTTGATTTCAAATGGACACATGAAGTGATGAAACTTGGATTTTGATAGGTAACACCACCTATTCCCTGTATACTAGTGAGTATGGGGTTGCCTAGGTGGTAGTGCAAGTCATGGTCTGGTAATCCCACAAAGCATGAAGGAGCTTATCTGGCCACAATTTCTTATTCTTATAGACCATATTTTGAAGTATGTTGGACAAAGTCTTGCTGAAATCCTCTATCTTCCCATTGGCTGCCGCGCGGTAGCAAGATGACTGGTTGGATTTGATTCCATATTTCTAGTACAACTTGTTTAGCTCACCAGAGAAGAAGTTAGTGATGTTGTCTGTTAGTATTGTATAAGGGAAACCAAATATAGTGATGATGTTGGCCTTCACAAATCTGATGATGTTTTTCTCCCCGACTTCCTTAAGGGGAACGACTTCGTCCCATTTAGAAAAGGCATCGGTATCTGTGAGTATGAACTTGAATTGTCTGGCTGTAATGGGAGGATATGGTCCCACAACATCCATCCCCTAGGAGACGAATGACCAGGAGTACTTGGTTGTGTGAAGTAACTCTGGGGGTCGGTGTATGAAATTAGCATGAACTTGGAAGAAATGGCACTTCTTAGTGAATATGGAACAATCTTGTATCATAGTGGGCCAGTAACACCCAATCCTTTGAATCTTGTGAGAGAGCTTGGTTGCTGACCGGTGTGATCCACAAGTTCCAGCATGCACTTCTTTTATGACAGAAATAGTCTCTTCTCCATAAATTCATTTGATAAGGACTACATCATGACCTCGTTTATATAGAACCCTTTCTTTGTTTAATCCATTGTATAAGGCAAAGTTGACTGCCGGTCTTTGGACCTACTCCTTTTTATCCCTATCTGGTGGGAGTTCCCTATTCTGAAGGTAACTTTCAATGGGATATATCCAATTAGTGGTGTGACCATAAGGCTCAGGAACATAACTAATTTCATCGATTTCCTCCATATTTCTCTAGATGAATAGCAAGACTATATGGTGGTGAGAAATGCTAATGACTGTTTCATCCTGGTAGGGATCCACCAAGGCTATGGATGCATTTTCCAAAGCATCTGCATGAGAATTCTGTGACCGAGGGACATGAGTCAATGCTAGTTCTGATGGAAATTCTACCATCAGTGCTCGAACATGGTTCATCAAGGGAACCAATACTTCTTTCTTGATAGCATAGTCACCATTGACCTGTTTGATGACTAGATCCAAATTACCCTTTATTTTTAGGTGTTTGGATTGCATTTGGAGTGACAATTCCAGGTCTACAATAAGGGCCTGATAATCCACTTCATTATTCATACATCTTTTTTGAAAGAAAGAAAGAGTAAGTCAAGATGTCCTTTTCAAGATATATGAGTATAACTCCAAGCCCTAATTTTTTGAGCTTGGGATCCTCCATCCTTTTCCCTGTCAGGCTTCGGGAAGCACCGTCGAAGTACATTTCCCATGCCCAGGGGTCCTCTTGGATGGAAAATACCTCTTCATCTGAAATTTTGGCATCCAACAATGTTTTTTCTTCTAAGGGGTTCTCAGCTAGGAAATATACTAATGTTTGGCCTTTGATGGCCTTCTTGGGAATGTACCGTATGTCAAACTGTTGTAAGATGAACGCCCATCATGATATGCACCCATTTAGCATGGGACAGTTGAGGATATATTTGAGTGGGTTGTAGTGGGAGAGAAGGTGCACCTCATGATGCTGTATGTAATTCATGAGCTTCTGAATTGCAAAGATTAGGTCTAGTAAAGGGCAATGTAGTTCTTTTCAATCTTCAAATTTCGAGTTTCGACATCGATCATTGTCCGGCTAAGGTAGTGGAGGTTGTTCTCACTGTCGGCATCATTCTTCTATGTGTGGAAGGTGCCTAATGACCATTCTAGGGTGATTACATACAAAATGAGTGGTCTCCCCTCAACTGGAAGCATGAGCATCAGCGAGATTATGAGATATCTTTTAATATTGTCAAATGATTCTTGGAGATCATTATCCCACTCATACGTAACTCCTTTCTTCATGATCCTGGTGAAAGGTAAACATTTACCTGCTAGGTTTCCTATGAAGCACCAAATGTAGGTGAGGTTCCCCTGGAGACCTATTAACTCGGTGAGGTTGTGAGGTGGGGACATTCCAAGTATGGATTTTGTCTTCTTAGGGTCAACTTCAATTCCACGATGGCTTATGATGAAGCCAAGGAATTTTCATAAGGTAACACCAAAGGCACATTTAAGGGGATTCATATTTAAATTATACTGTCACAATTTGTTGAAGATAGTTTCAAGATCATCCAGGTGGTTCGAGTGCTGTCGTGATTTAACCACTGGGTCATTGACATAACACTCAACAAATTTTCCCAAGAAGGGCTTGAAGATGCGATTCATGGCATGTTGATATGTGGAACTGACATTCTTTAGGCCAAATGGAATCACTTTATAAAAGAACACTCCTTTAGAGGCCCTAAAAGTGGTATCTTCTTCGTCTCCTTTGACCATTCAGATTTTATTATATCTAGAATTACTGTCCATGAAAGAGAGGGCTTCATATCCAGCTATTGCATCGATCAACAATTCTGTGATTAGGACTGGGAAGTCATCTTTTGGTAAATACTGATTAAGGCCCCTGAAGTCAATATATATTCTAATATGTCCATTCTTATTTTTGATAGGAACTAAGTTCACTCTCCAGATAAAATATTGGACCTCCCGTATGAAGTTGGATTTTATCAGTTTTTCAACCTCAACCTCTATTTTGGCAGCACGCGTTGGGTGGGTCCTTCTGGCTATCAGCTTATAGCCCTGGTTATTTTTCTGGTAAGCCGAGATGATGAGTGGAGACCCCAGTATCAAGACCTAGAATTTCTGTGTAATTCTTGACAAACTCATATTGATTATTCTTTAGAAAGGATGTATATGACTTCTGATCCTCGATAGGCATAGCCACACTGATTAGAGTGGGCCACGAGTCATTTTCAGTGCCAGATTTATCTCTTTAAGTTCATCGATTGTGATGGAGACACCTTCTTTGAATAAAGGAGGGGAATATTTGAGGTCTTATTCCTCTCCTTACACTTCTTCTTCATCATCTTCTTCATCTTCATCATCTTCATCATCTTCCTCTTCTGATGGGGAGAGTATTTTTGAGATGGCTTCTCCAATATTGGGAGGGAAATCGTCTTTTTCCTTAGTGTGTAAGTAAAGCGCAGTTTGATGTCCCAAGGATGGGCTGATATCATCTTTGAAAGGGATTTTATTGGTATCATGGGAGTCATCCCACTCTTCTAGTTCCTTGGACTTGGTGGTCATAATAGATACCACGTAGTCAAATAAGTCCGCATCTAGACTTATACTTACGCATTCAACTTGGTTAATGGGTAGTACATACTCTTCCCCAAGTTGTTGTAGGGGGTCGGTGGGAGCCATCTCCAATCCATTCTGGGAATTTATCCAATCAACGATGTCAACCAAAAGATGTTTTTATTATGAAATAGAACCCAACATTGATATAGTGTGACTCATAGAAATCAAACGAGGATTTATCGGTGTGAAACATCCTGTTTTCTCCATTAGTGCAATATTTGATGCACTGATGGTACAAGGACAGAATTGTAGTGTGATGATGCATTGAAGGACTTCCTAATATGATGTTGAAGGTCGTACTTTGCCTCACTACCAAGAACTCAGAATATGATATGAGATCTATGAGCCAAGTTTTAAGCTTCATTTGTCCCAAAAGTTTCTACTCACTTTTTTCATATCCCAATAGAGTTGTAGTGCAGGGTGTCAAGCTGTCTTCATCATATCCCAGTCGAAGAAGCATTATCAGTAAGAGGATGTTAACTCTATATCCATTGTCGATGAATATCCTTCGAACATCAATTCCATTTATCCTGCCAGACACATATAAGGGTTTGATGTGCCCTTTTATGATGGCGTCTTCATCCCTGTTTGTGAAGGAGATGATGGCGTGAAATTATTCGGGACTGGTCTCCATTCAGTAGAATTCATCTATTTCTACTTTGGCCTTGAACTCTTGGGGGATTATCAAGGCTTTGACGAGTGCCTCCCTAAGATTTGTGGATAGGATTAGCGCATATAGGATTGACAGCTTCGCTGGTACTGAATCCAACTAATTTATAATATCATACTTCTTCTCTAAATTTTGGTGCTTCCTGGATTAGGGTTTCTCTTTCATAGACACTTTAGGGTTTTGAGCTATGGACATAGATGGTTTGTCCTCTGTAATAGGGGCTGGCTGTGCTTCAGTACTTTCCATATTTGGCTGAACTGGTCTACCTGTTTACCTTGAGAAGTTCGATACTTGTTCTTCCCCTGATGGATATTCCAAGATAATTGGTCTTGGATTTATTCCTGCGGGGGTGAAGGAGCATTTTTGTTCTTGTTGTTTCTATCAAAGGGTCCTTCCACAAGTTTTCACAGTGTTAATGGTCTAACTTGTGGCATGGACAAGAATTTGACTCTTGCCATGATCATGCCTTCCAGGAAACCTCCATCCTCTATGGCCTATTCCTATGAATCTCCAATTGGTAATGATAAATTTGGGTTCATGGACATAGTCTTCATCAGAGAAGGGGTCCATCAAGTGAATGAAATTAATGAATCTAAATATCAGTTCTTGATTCGACACTATTTATGTCTAACTGTCTCCTTCTGATGGTTTCATTTGTCAGGGAGGTTCCTGTTGTACCATTTGGTGGGGCGATTCCTGTTGTACCAAGACTATTGGCATGAAATCCGAAAGTGTCAACACTGATTTTGGATTTGGTGTCATCTCATCTTCTTGCTATTTCTTTCTGTCCTTCCAGCCTTTAGAGGACCGTGGGGCTGTGGAGGATGCTTGTGCTGTATTAGAAGATTTTGGGGGCACAGTTGGTTGTTTTAACTGTGCCTGGAGGATTTCATGGACTTGGTTTATGGTCTTATGATTCATCTATTTGTCAAAATTTTACTCCTTCTTACTTGAATATTTTCCACTCCTCTTCCTCTCGTGAGTCAAAGGTGGAAATATACACCACTTGTGCTGGAGGCGGGCCCAACTTGACTTTCCTAGAATCCACCATATTTTGTAGAAGATCCTTTAAAACAAATAATTCCTAGATGGTGTGTCCTATTATCCAGTGATATGGACAATAATTTGGATGGTCATCGAGATCCACTTCATCAGATCTCTTTGTCTCTAGTAGCCGGAGAAAATTGTAATTCATGGAGGCTATGAAATACCCACAGACCTGGTCATCTCGGAATGAATAAATATTATTTCTTTATTCTTCGAACTAATTTATTTTAGTACCATGTCACTCATATTTCCAAGGTGGGGGTGGATGTTGGCATCCAGGGGGTCCCGAATGGTTCAGTGGGGGCCTTGTAACTAGAGCTGGTGCTGGGGGTGTCTTAAGCATGACAGAAGCCACTTCAGATTTTCCCGTTCTTTTCCCATGGGATGATGGGGCCACTCGGGACTTAATATTGATCCTTTTCAAGGAGTCTTCTATCCTTTGGGAAATGGTAGATAAGTCTCTAAACCCACTCGTGTACTTCACCAGGATGAGCGGCATTCTCAATTCATTATGAAGGTTATCGATGCACATTGTGAGCATCTCATCTTAGAGGAGTGGCTGGTTTAAGGAATATGTCAGGCCCTTCCATCTGAAAATGAAGTCTGAGACTCTTTCATTCTCTTATTTCTTGCAGTTCATGAAGTCATTGACCATTGTCTTAGGCAGCGTTGAACCGAACTGGAAGAGAAACTGTTACTATAGGTCCTCGTAGCTTGTGATTGAATTGGATGGCAGGCGAGTATACCACACGAAAGCCGATCCCTATAGGGTTCATATGAAGCACCTAAGTTTTACAGCTTCTTGCAGCTCTGGATTTCCCATCATGGGGTCATAGTAAGAGGCATACTACATCAAATTATGTTGTAGGTTCTCAAAGCCATTTAATACTGGAAATATGGGGTTACTAAAGTTTAGTGGTGGCGGAACATTGCTCAACCATTCAGGGTAGGGTTTGTGATCTAGTTGTATTGGAGTGTACTGCCCCTCCATGTCTTCTAGTCGACCAATTAGTTGCTTGACAGTGTTTAAGATCCCTTGATGCATATCCTGTCGAGCTTGATCTTGGGCTGGAATGGAATGGGCTAAGATTGGGCGTGCCAGTTCAACTAGAATTTGGGGTTGATACCCAGTCGTGGGTATTATTTGTGGGTTTACCTAGATATATTCTGGCTGCCTTTCCAGTGAGGGGAAGTCTTGATGTCCTTCCGAGGCCGGGTTGAATATTCCTCTGAGCATGGATTCATTCATCAGAATGAGTTCTTGTAGGATGGGCACCTCTCTTGGGAGCACTTGATAACGTTCCATGGGGGGGGGGGGGGGGGACACATCCGACAAGGTAGCTCCCTCGACATAGATCTAAATTAATTAACCTAAGCTCTTTAATTTCTTCCTCCTACTTGGTGAACCTTTCCTTGAGGGTGAGGGATGAAATTTCATGGGGAGGAGGAGGCGGGTCATAGATGACCTTGGATTTATTTTTCTCCTTGTTGGAGTTTCAGGGGGGGTAGGGGGGTAATGACGAATTGACTGAGGGGGAACCCAGATTTAGGACCACCCTCTAGTTCCGGGTATGCACACCAACAAACTCGGTGTGGGATTCCTCTGGGAGGGAACCATCTTCCTTCGTGTCCTTTTCCCCTATGTCATTTCCTATGAGATCCATGGGGTTGATGTTTACCATGTTCATTGAGGCGTACTGCATTGGGGGTGGTGTACCCAGTGCCAAATGGTAGGAAGGATTCCTGCACCCTTTATTGGACTTTCTCTTTCCATTCTGCAGTATTCTTTAGGTTTATTGATTAAGATTGACCCGAATAGAGACCTAATCTGACCTTGTAATGCGCCTTTGCCTCAGAGGGTGAAAACCATGAGAATGGGTGGAATGGGTAACTCCTTTTTCTATCGTTCTTTCTAGATGGTGGAAAACAAACATCCGATGTGTGGAGATTTGAGGTAAAAATTCCCCCAGCTCTGTGGGCTAGGGTTGTTCCCAATCTCTTGTCGATGCTCTACAACCTGGATTTGTTGGTATTATGGGGGAATTTTGATTTAAAAATGCCCCCAACCCTATGGATTGGGGTCGTTCCCATATCGTGGTGGTAACCTCCGATATTTCCACCCTCTCAATTTCACATACTCCCGCTTGGGTGTAAGCCAAGTATGGAGTTGGGATTACATAAAGTCTATGCTCTTTTGAAGACACGATCACTACTTGCTGGTTGGCTTCCTTTAGGTGGGAAGCCTATTGGATGTTCCCAGGTTGCCTGACTCAACAACTTTTTAATGGATTGATCTCTTCAACCCTGAATCTTTCGATACTTACTTCGTGCTGGTTTTTGTTGATTATCTCATATTTCCTAAGTAGGGATTTCACTTGATTTTTTCCTCTGGGTGATGACATTATAGGATGTCATTTCCATTAGGGCATGTTGTATGGTATGTGGGGTGAAGTGTAGAGATCCATGTTCTCCCCACCCCCTAATGCGAACTCCAGCTGGGGAATTTCCAATGAGGAGACACAAGTTATGCAGTACATGGAGGCAATCCAGTTAAAAGATTTTCATTCGCCTTTCTTATTGTTCCTTTTTTTTGGATAGGAGGGTTTATAGGTTGATTAGATAGAGAAGCTACCCTATCATGCTGATATGGTATGCATACCCTTGGTAGGGTAGGAATTTTTCTTTCAGCTAATAAATAGTTGTCCATATATTAAGGAAAATTTCATGCGTGCATTCCCCAAACAATTCTTCTGGTATGTTTAAGTGAGAAGTGGTCGTAGGCCAATACATAACTAATATATTTTCCGTAGATAGTTGTCTTCTTACAAGAAACATATCATGTGGTTGTTGTTCTGAAGGCTCCTATACTTGATATGCCCAGCTCAACTACTTCTTAATAATTTCTTTCCAAGAAACTAGGCTGGTGGTATCCTTATTGATTAGCAGATGCTATAGGGGTGGCTCAGAAGATGAGAGTGGCCTCGATCCATCCTCTGGTGGAGAAATAATATCACTCATTCTAGATGGAGTGCATAGTGTGCCTAAATCCATTCTGAGCACCTCATCATAGGAGGTATTTATCATATTTGTTCCAATGAGGGGAGTAATTTCTTGCTAGTATGGATTTTTATTGCGGGGAGGGCCTTCGCAATTGGTGCTGCAATGGAAAGGACTACTATTGCAACTTGATGCCCGACCATGAGAATTTTTTCTATGACGTATACCCTAAGGATGACCTTTAGGGTGGTATATAGAAAGGGGAGGACCTTCTTGCTGCTTAAGATTACTGAGGGGAGGACCTTCATAGAAACCATTATAGCGGGGAAGGACTTTGTAATGACTGTTATCATGGTGAGGATGACCATAATGACTTGATATCTGGCTGCAGGGAGAATTTCTACAGTGCACATCTTGGGGAGGGCCTTCAGGATGTACTACAATGAGGAGATAACCTTCTTATTATTTGATTTTACTATGGGGAGGACCTTCAAATTAACTTCCATTATGGGGAGGGTCTTCCCAATGACCGTTATCATGGAGAGGACTACCATCATGACTTGATGTCTGATTATAGGGAGAATCATGTCTGTAGTGTATACCCTAGGGAGGACCATCAAGCCGGATGAAATCAAGGGGAGAAACTTCTTGCTATCTGATCTTTAGGTTGAGGGGAGGGATACCCTGACATGAATCAGAAGATAGGCTCTCGTGATCGATCATTCTTTACCCATAGAGTAAGCCCCTATGGGCGCTCTGTAGAGGACCTTCAGAGCTACTGGTAGTGATATTTTGGGGAGGACCTTCACAAAAACTACTACCACTTGCATAATTTGGTAATGGAATGAAAGGGTCTTGAGACTTTGTTGATATATGTTTGAGGGAATCAAGAACCCCAACTTCCAGTAAATCAGGATCATGTATGTTCTCTTCATTTTCATATTTCCTTTAGAGCCTATCATTTTTGGGCACTCTCTTGCGGGTAACTGAGGCCATATGCTATTGGAAATGGACTTCATATATATTTCCCTATCTTTTTGGGTCTAGTGATGTCGTCAAGATACACTGACAAGCATCTTGAGTTTTGGCAGGGATATATGACTTCCCTGGAGTGACCACCACGTTGGACCAGTGTCCCCTAATTGGAACAGGTATTGTTTCCTGATCCGGTTATCCATATTTCATGGGGTATTTTCATTGACCCTCTTATACTGAAGTAGGGATGCATAACTGCTATGGAGTGACTAACTCATTTTCTGAGTGAGTCATTCCATTAGAGAAAATCGGGTCGTGGGACCGATTTCTCACATTTGTCACTGATGTAATGATATCTTGGCATGTTTGGAGGATATGTTCTAGAATCAAAATCTGATATTTCATCATTTCTAGTATGTGATGAGATACATCTTTGGCTGGAAGGGGTATGAAGGCCCATTCCGATATGAGACCGGGAGTTTGTGCTTGCTCCGGTCCTCCATGAGTTGCCAGTAGATACTGGAAGTTCTCCTATGTTGGGATAGAGGAATGAGTCTATCGTTGATTATCTTCTATAGTTTCCAACGTATTTGACTGGTGATCTTCATATTCATGAGAGGGGATTTTCATCTGCTCGCTTTCCACTGTATTTGTCTCACAGGCTTTGTATGTGTCTGCAGGAATTTGACTCTGCTCGTATTTGGTTGCCGCCCTATTTCGATGGTGGGCTTGATATGAATCAGTAGGTATTTGTGCTTGCGTATAGCCTATTTCTTCCCTATTTAGATGTAAGGCTTGAAATGAATCATTAGGTGTTTGTGCCTGCATGTATCTGAGTTCCACCTTATTTGGATGGCGGGCTTGTTGTGGCTCAAAAAATATCTGCATCTTCCTGTAGTTTTCCGCTCTGTATGCATGGTAGGACCGAAGAGCATTAGCAGGAACATGCATGTGCTTGTATTATGCCACCCTATTTCTACGGTGGGCATGAGTGGAGAGGGAAGAGTCATATGTCTGCCCATTTAATTCCACAATGTTAGTACAACATAGATCCTCCTTAGGAACCAGGGTGATAACATGTTCCTGATTATATATTTTTCCGCCCTTGGTAGGAAGCCTGAGGGACCCGAGTCTCCAGGACTTGGTAGGTACCTCAGCATAAGGTCATCCTTAGCGGGAGGAGGCCTGGTCATCCGGTGTTGGTGGTGATGATCTTTGGCAGGGGCCCATGGATAGGACCCCTATGCAGTTGATATGAAGTCATCAACATCGACTTCATCTGCCTCCCTAAGGTAAGGGAGGTACTCATTGTCACATTCCAGGGACAAGCTCCTGAAACGATTTGAGATGACCACCAGGGCTGCCTTGCATTGGGGTACCGATAGCGGCGAAAGAGGCGGCTGGAGGACCTTTGCAGACTGGAGGGCTTGTCTTGTGGCCTCCAGCATGGGGAGAGTACCATTTCGATGTTACTCTTTGATCAGAGTATTGGATACCTAGAATTGAAGACACTGGGTAGGAGAGGGGGTCCTACTCTTCGTTGGGCCCCTGACCGCCTACGGGATCGCTAATGTACATGTATGCATGGGTTGTTGGGATGTCATTTGGAATGAAGGTCACTCTATGGGAACCTGCAATATACATATATGAAATACAGACCACAAAACATCATCAAAGTAACATTCCTTTAAAAGTATTCATATTTGGAGATTCAGCTTGGCCCCCTTCCCCTTTTCTTTTGTTGCAGGGTGAAGGAGCTTGAGTGGGGTAAGACCGCCACCTTGGTTAAGGATTCACATCAGGTTCACCATTTTTGTTCTGCCTCCAAGGTGGTGCGTTTTTCGCATTCTGGGGAGAACAAAATGGTTCAACATGTAGTATCATTTTTTCTTTTATCGTTGAAGTAGAACCTCCACCTTGGTTAAGGATTCACGTTTGGTTCACAATTTTTTGTTCCACCTCCGAGGTGGAATGTTTTGCGAGTACCGGGGCAAACAAAATGGTCTGACATGCAGTGCCCTTTTGTCTTTTATCATTAGGGTAGAACCTCCACCTTGGTTAAGGATTCACATCGGGTTCACCATTTTTGTTCTGACTCTGAGGTGGCATGTTTTCAGACGGTGCAGAAATGGTTTGATGAGGATCATCACCCATCCCTTTTCTATAGAGATGGGTTCTCGTTGAGTTTACCATTCATTTGTTTCGACCCATTTGGCGTCATTATCCTTTAAATAAGGTTGAATTAACCCTACGGGGACTGTTGATCCCAAAGGGTGATTGCGTGGGGGTTAAGCACTCATGAAATCAGTCCTTCTTAGATATAATTTCCTCATATGGTCTCCAATGGGTTGATTCATAGAGCCAAGAATGCCCAACGACCCTGGTATCCATGATTCACGGACCTGATTTCCAAAGGTAGGTGCTCGTTGGCTAAGGATTTGGCCAAAAACACCTAAAGACTCCCTTGGTTTAGAGGATGGGAGGTCAGGCTCACTGCACCCTTCTGGGGGAGTATTGTTACCTATTCCAGGACTCTCTTATAGATTTAAGTCATGTTCATATGTTCGTAAATCCTTGGTTCATTCTCTAAGAGTGTGTCTATGGGCTACCCTTAGTTTGCATGATTGTCGTAGGCATGCATACATTTGATGCCATAGAGGTGATGCTATCTTGATCCATATTATAAGGTGCTCTAGAGTTTATCATCATCTAGGGGGGACATAAGGCGACTTGATGTTGGGATCAGGCCCACAAGGAGGGTATACTATGTATCCTCAGGAGAGGAATCAGAACCCACATAGTTTGGATTTTCTGGGGCTTACACATGGGATTTTCCCATTTGTGGGACATGATTGGGTGGACCCCTTTACAGGAGAGAACCCTTTTGAGCTCAGGCCTTCTGACAAGCGTCCTACATATCCTAGTTTTATCAGGAATCAGAGTTCTCATAGTTAAGATCATACTGATGTTATAATCCTCAAAAACCTCTAAGCCCATGTGATTAATGCTCGGTATGAGAAACAAGAGGATGTGAAATATTCGACAATGCACATGCCTCCTCCCCAGTTGGTGGGGGAGGGAGATCCCACAACGGAAGAGGTCGGGGCAACTGTGGGTGAGGTCATGGAGAAATGAACCTTTCAATGTAAAATGAAATTGAAGGTCACACAGCCCTGCCTCATAAGATTGGTGACTTACCTCAGTGGGAGGGCCCTAGATCACGTTCTCGAAAGGGGAGGAATTTCGTCCTTGTCAAAGGGGGGAGCGAACATAACCCCTTCAACTAATCACTATCCCTCATTAAATGGAAAAGTAAGTGATCACCCTCAATCCCTAGAATGAGGAGGTTCATGTCAACATTCCAAGGTTGGGCTCTAGGTTATCGTGGGAATGTAGCCTAATAGGCATTCTCTAAGCCTGCACCTCTGTGGGTAGGGCCTTCGTGACTCCGCTTACTGTGGGTATGTAGACTCAATGGGGCGTGCTGATGCCCCCAATGACCTAATTATACGTGTCTGGTGAATTGGGCCTAATGTTGGAGGATTGGTTAGTGGAGGGATCTTGGAGGATTGGATGTTAATGAAGGGGTGAGGTTGGAACCAGATGGAATGATACCCGAAAAAACCCCATTCCGCATACTGAATTTTTTATGTGGGATGGGGAAAGCTCTTTATACCATAGTGGTATGCAGGTAGAAGGTCCATCCACGTATCGATATGGTATGCAGACATGGGTATTTTCCACCACGTACCAAAGTAGTATGTGTCTCACCATACCTCTTTGGGTTATATCTACATACGAATTTGGTACGCGGTGCCAGATTCAGTCCGTGTGACGGTACGCTACAAGGAACAACATACTGAAGAATGGTCCAAGGGATTATCGTTCGCAGGGAGTTCATCCGCAATAAGTCTTTGGTTCTCAGTTCACCAGTTAGGTTTTTGGTTCTATTATTATTATTTAATTCCACCATTTTATGGTTCGCGGCCGATTGTACCTGCAGAGGGAGTGATTCACGGTTCAGGCTTCGCCGATGAAACAAGACGAAATCCAGGGTGAAGACTCTAAGCCTCCCTCAAGATTTCGTCATCCATCCTTCTCTATGTACATATACCTCTGTGTTTATTCCATACTTCTAATGTGCTCATTTTATATAGCATCAGAGTAATCATATCTATTGGGCACATGACACCATTTGTAGAGGCCCATTGAAGCCATATCCTAACCCACAGAAGACTCGATTAGTTGGGGTTTGCGGAGGCTTCGGTTTGCGACAATGGTTTGTAGATACCTTCCCGTTCACTTCATCCATGAACTAATTGGTTCACAGTACTGTACGCAGACTGACTTCATGCACACATCTCCTTCGACGACAAGGTTCATGGCCAGCCTTGTTTGTTGGCCATCGCCTCGCGGGCCAGCAGTTTGCGAATGAACTGTGTCAAGCGATTCACAATCTAGATGGTCCGCGTACCCTTCCCGGTGATAGTATGTGGGCCACTTAAAATTCCTTGAAAACTTGAATTCCTTCAAGATTATTCTAAAATTTAAAACTCAATTTGAGTCCCTTAACCTTGATAGACTTTTAGAAGTGCTTTATTCCTTCTTCAAAGTGATTGTGGGGGTGTTTTCTCCTCTGGGAGGAATTCTTAGGACCCTACACACACCTCAATCAAGAGTGTGATATCTTCAAGGACCCGAGTCTATCTTATTCCATTTCATCCACTAAATGTATCAAATCCATCATATAAAGAGATTTATCCAGTAGTAGGGGGAGAAAAGATTTACAGAAAGAAATGAAATGAGTTTAAGTTCAGTGACCTAGTGGAAAATATCCACACTCATTAACTTCACTCTTTCTTACCAAAAACTTAATAAAACATTATAATTGAAGCACATAATGAAATGGAAACACCACTTACCACCCCTGATCAAAGCCTTGGGTTAGCCCCTCATTTTTAGGGTAAGTGGACACCGTGGAAGAAAAGAAGAGAAGGGAAGAAGAAGAGAAGAGAAATAAAATAAATATAAAATAAAAGAATAAATATTTATAGAGAGAAATAAGAAGAAAAATAAAATAATAAAATAAATTTGAAGAAATTAAAATAATAAAACAGTTAATAATAAAAAAACAAGAAAAAAAATAATGATTAGAAAATATGGGTGTGGGTGAAAAAAAAAATTTCAAACAATTAATGAATTATTTATTAAAAGTAAATTATATTAAAAATAAAATTACAGAAAAAATAAATAAATAATAAAAGAAACAAAAAAATGGGCAAAAATTCTGCCTATAGTAGTAGGTTCCCTATGTGGGTCATGTTGACTCCTCAAACAGCATGAAAATGTATTATTTTTATATGTAAGGCATGGGTGAATCCATCATCCTCAAATATTCATACAATATCCTTGGGTATATCATTTAAATTCTCTCCCAAATACCCATGGGATCAAATTGGAAATACTTGTGAGATTTGGGTGTTTTGAAATGTGTAGTGGACCGAGTCCAAGGGGTAATGACTTTGCATGCATGGGTGGCTTGGAATGCATGGGAGACATGGAAGCATGGTAGTAGTGGGATTTGAAAATGGAAGTGGAGAGTTTGTTAGTGATGGTCTTCATCAAAACTCACCTATAATTCATAGTGGATGAATGAGTCGAGCTCTAATCCATGATGATCAGAAGAGGGTGTAGAGGTAATCCATGATGGTTTGGAGGTGTATAAGTGGGAGACATCTTGAGCTAGAGCTCCTATACCACTAAAAATTGAGCTTCCATCATGTTGTAGTGAAGAAAATAAAGGATGAAGGTGTGGCGGGTGGAAGATCACGGTGGAGGGGTCTAATTGAGCATGGGCAAGCAGGAGTGGCTGTAAATTGTGTTGTTTGTGTTAAAATTAACAATAACCCATGAAATATCTACCCCACATCAAATTGGAATGCATCAAGGGCACTAATTTATAATTTAAGGCACATTAGAACCATCCAAAAACACTTACAATGGGTATGATCTCCCATAAAAAACTACACACACAAATACACGGACCACACCACACACAACCCATCCAGGCTTTGGCCCAACTCTACTCCCCTTCGGGCTTGACTCCTTACAGGCCATGCATACATGAGATTGATGAATCATGAAAATACTACCAATGAGAATTCCTTCCCACAGGCTGTATTGGATAGCTAAGCCCACTTGGTCTTGGTTAAGTTCTTGGTTGGCCTTTGAGGTTGAGGGTCAACTTGGCTAGCTAATATTTTTGGTACGTGGAATGTATGACAAACAATTAAAACACTTAGAAAATATAACCAAGATTCAAAAATAAAATTCAATTTAAAAATAAAATTCAATTTAAAAATAAAATTATTTTATTTAAATAAATCCATTTTAATTAAAAATTTAAAATTTCCCATCATTTAATTAAAACATTGAAAATCATGGGTATTAAGATCAAAAATCCATTTAAAACCATTGATTTATTTAAAAATATTCATGATATTTATGTGTCTAGACCATATACCATAATAGTGGTCCATTAAAATTTATATACAAATGGATGGTATAATATTTTTAATTCTATGATTTTTTTAATTATAACACCCCATGATTTTATATGTATTTACTTTGAAAAAATTTTAATTAATAGTTTTCTTTACATGCAACCCTTCATCAAAATGATATGTGATATAATAATCCTTTATAAACTAGCTGTTAAATTGAAATGTGTGGATAATAATAATTTAATTACGTAAAATTTGTAAAAGGGTTTCAAATAATTAAAATTTATTGATTAATGTATAATAAATAAGTAATAAATTTTCAGTAAAGTCATTATATGCTTCAAAAATATATTTTCTTCAAAAATGGTTTTTATTTTATTTTTCACATGAAAATTATAATTAATTTCTACCATTTTTAAAAATTATATTTTAGGAAATTAATATCATTTTTGAAATCAAAATTTAAATATTAACTTAGGGTGAAGATTTATGATTTTTCAAAAAATATTTTATTTTTCAGCGAATAGTGAAAAATACATATTTTTATAAAACTATCATTTATTTTAATTAAATCAAGTAATTTAAAAGTACCATCATATTTTAAAGTAAAATAAGTATCATTTAATTTATAATATCCTAATTAATTATATAATAATCAAAATTATACATTATTTTGATATAAGCTCATTTTTGGGCTTAAAAACACATTTTTCTAAAAGCTATTTTTATGAATACAGTATGTTTTTATCTTATTAAATTAAATTAATCTATATTTATTAATGGTTATAAAGAAACTTATAGATTATATATTGAATAAAATATTTTAACATTCATTTTATGTTTTTTACAAGGAAATGAATGAAAGTAAATTCAGTTTTATGCTTAAAAATGAATTTTTCTAAAATGGGGTTTCATTATGTTTTTCACGCTTATTTAAAATTAAATTATGATACTTACATAAATTTAATTTAGGATAATTTATTCCATATTTATAATAATCATAGTTAATATAATTTAATTAGTTCAACTTAATTTTTAATCATAATTAATAGTAAAAACAATAAACTTTTTCTGCTTCGGTTAAGGTTAAAAAAAGTTTATAGAGGGGTTAAGACAACAGATAAGAGTTTTAATTCCACATAAACTTTTATAATTATTATTTTTTGAAGATATTTCAACATTATATTATCATACCTTCAAATAATTGACAACTTGGAGCTAATTTTACATGAAAGTGACCTTATATTATTGAGTTCTTTTAAGTAATTCAATGAGTGTCCCTCCCCTCACTTATAAAAGAGAACATCTTATCCTCCATTATTCACGCAATTTTTTCCTTCAATATTAGCCATTACCTACTTCAAAACCTTCCTAGATTCAATTAATTTATCTTAAATATTATTTTATTCTTCTAAGACCAATCTTTCAAGGCTTAAGGTGTAATCCAAAGGAGGTATCACTAGTGCATAAAATAGATTTAACGTCGGTTTTTAACTAATTTCTATAAAGGAGATGTAAAAAATAAGATTTTAAATGTCGGATTTTTAATAAATGATGCAAAAAATGATTCTAGGCTTAGTTTTTGGCATCGATTTAATAAATAATCTGACTCCAAAAACCGATTTTTGGTGTCAGTTTTCATAAAAAATGACACCAAAAATTAACCGTAGGCTTGTTTTTTGCGTCAATTTGTTACAAAATGACATTTAAATCTACATATATGTCAGTTTTTGGTGTCAACTTTAATGAAAATATGCACTAAAAACCGGCTATTTTTTTAAATGATTCATCATCTGTTTTTATGAAAACCGACACCGAAAGTTAATTTTTTTAATAGAAAATTCAGTATATTAAAATTACAAAATAATAAAAATACCTGTATAAAAACATAGTATATAATAATCAAAAAACATTTATCATTTACTAAAAATCTATAAAAACTTACATGCTTTTATCTAGTTAATCAAAAAATTATCTATGCATTTGTATTATAAAGTAGAATTAAAAAACACATACGTAATATTTACAACATGATCACTGTTGGTTATTGTTAAAGAATTCATTTGATATCATTATGTTCAAAAACCTATTATAACAAAAGAATTAGTTTTTTGAACACATGTTATCAGGAAAATGTGATATTATTCATAAACACTAGAATATACATACCTTAAATCATAATCAGACTTAACAAATAGTTTGAAAATAAAGATTGAAGATGGGTAAGTTCAGTTTGGGTATAATATTGGTTATCATTGAATATCTACAATAAAATTGAATGATGTGAGATTACAAAATAGAATACTATGAAAGAAAATATAATATAATTAATATAACTAACCTTATCAAATTTAGTAGTTACCCTAGTTATTATTATTTCGTACATGAATCATAGAACATAATAACCACATTAAACATGTACTTTTTGATGATGAAACTATGGTTATAAAACATTAAATTGATAATAAAAACCAATATATATATATATATATAAATTAGAATAATATCTAATATAAAAAACAATTTCCTTTACTTACACATATTAGATTGTATTTGGTTTCCTTATTGACATGTGTTTTTTGTTAATTTTTTTGCCATGAACTTCATTTTTATATATATGAACTAATAATACATGTATAAAAAATGTGAATTAAACATAATGATCTTATAAAAAACAAAAAAACATACCTGTTTAATAAGGTGGAAATTTTTTGACAAACAATCCCTAACAAAGATAAAAACTAATATATGGTGCATTCACTTGGAAAAAATATGCGTAACATACGATGCCCACTATAATACAAAAAGTTCAAAATTAATGACATTATAATGATCATTAGTTCATAATTATGTTTATGTTCATATCAAGAAATTACAAAAACCAACACTCAATCTCCGTCTTTGATAATCTCTCACATATATATGCAACTCTATTAGCATTCATTACATGTTGAAAATCCATGGAAATGTATTCTGGATCTATAAAACTATAAATGGACATGGTTTAATTTTGTATAATAAGAGTGTGGAGATACCTAATTTATAAATGAAATATAGTTATTCAATTTAAACTATATTTAATTAAAGAAAAAAAATTGAAACATAAATTTACTTACATGGAAAAAAACTGTAACACATTCAGGTAGAGATCTTCAAAATCACCTAGATGCATGATATCTTATTTGAGTATTATCAATGGATAATATCTTCTTCATATATCATATGTCATCTAAAACTTATATATATTATTCAAGGAATAATAAGCCTAATATAATCTTTGTATCCCATTATAAATATTAAAAGTATGTACAATCGATTGTTCCCCAACCTTTTATATCATTTTTGAAAATTATTTTGCTTTTAGATAATCCTATATAAGTTAAATGTTAGAAAATATTATAAGTAATTTTGAATCATATGTAATTTATATTTTAAAAAATGCATACCTCATATGAAATATAACAAAGAAGACTAATTGGAAAAGGTAAAAAATGACTCACACAATCCCCAACTATAGTAATCTCCTTAGTGAGAAATGGTAGTAGAGAATTAGGATAAAAATATCAAGTACATATACTCTAACCTAACCCATATGTATAGTCTGGTGATGTACAAAATCTCTCAAAAAAATGCATGAGTTCTAATGTAATAGTTTATATATGAGTATCTCTAGAAAACAACTCAAAGTATACGATTTGGTCTATGAAAGGATGTGGATGATCAAAGTGGGTAGGCTGTGCAGGGTAGTCCGGTTGGGATGGATGTAGAGGATGCACAACCGGATGAGAAGGCTGGGAAGGCTAGGCATACTGTGATAATCTTGCCAAGTGTTTTAACAAATCCTGTTGCACAACTGCTTGAATTTGATCCCCAGTAGACTGTTTCGTGTCTTTCGGTTAGTCTTTTAAGGATTCTATTTCTAGGTCTCTTGATTTCTTACTCTGATTCCCAAAAAATTTCTAAATACTAATACCCGCCTGACATCCTCTAACATGTCCAGGGTGTTCTGCCTTTCCTAAATTAGTGTCTAGGACGTCTATCCTACCCTTAGGGATAAAAAATCAATGTGTCTCTTTCTCTTGAAGTTTATCCTGAAATGAAAAATGAAAAAGTTATATTAGTATTTATAACTATAAAATAGAATAATTGATGAAAAATAAATAATAATTACTTACAATTTTATAATCTACTTCCTTTGATTTCTCTGTAAGATAATTTTTATTTTTTATTTTTCTCGCTCTTTTCCATTTTTCATGGTGAGTGGGGGGAGATGAAGGACTGAACCAGACCTCATCATAACCACTAGTGGAGTGAGCTCTTGGTGCTTCAAAATTTTCTTCAATCATTTTTTTCTATAAACAATGATACCCTCCATGTGATAAAGTATGAGGGTATACATTTTGCAATTGGATATCTTTATGGGATTTCCTGGAGGCATGTTATATGCAAAGTAAACTAATAAGTAAATATGTACTTATATATTAAATTTTACAATTTAATATAACTATCATACCAGAAAGGATTCTTAATGCCAGTTGGAAAAAAATTTCTTCCATGTATCTACATCTATAAACTTATACTTGAGGCATGGGTTTTTATTTTGTTTTCTTCCAAAAACATATTTTTTTCAACTTCATTTTGAAATATATCAATCTAACCTCCACCAAAGTAAGACATATTTTCTTAATTGCTTTTGTTTCTTCAAAAATAAATTTCAATTGTAATTGAATAAAATAAAAAGTTGCCATTTAAAATATATAATATTTGAGAAATATATTAAAAAATAAATGAATTAAGATATTGCACTATTATGGCCTCCCAAAGATGATATTTCGCCATCTTGTCGATGAAATTCCAATCAGGATATAATATGATAATCCTGCAATGGCTCTACAGAGAGATATAACTGATAAATTGTGTTACATTTGGTCCAGTTGCATTTTTATTATCATAAAAAATATTATGCAATCACCCATCTCCACGATCAAGTGAAAGTTTTGGTAAACATGTAATTCCATATTTACCAACTCGAGAACTAGATTTAGTAAATGTAAAAGTAAAGGACTCTACCACTGAGGTCTCATCAGTAGTCCTAAAATTTGTTTTGTAAATTAAATGTTTTGTTTCATTAAATAATTATATTAATGGATATTTAATAATATGAAAAATAAAAATACCACGGTACATGATCCTCTGTATCTGTATTAGTATCCTTCATTGAAATAGACAATTGTAATGAAATTTTTGTAGAACTTTACATTATTATCCAATTTAATAATTATAAAATAGGAAAACTAAAATATGAAAGTAAAAAAAGGACACACATGTTTTAGTTAAAGAAAAAAATAATGATGTTATGATTCTTAACCAAAAAAATATAGAAGGTAAACTATTTAATATACACATTACTTTTAAAATTATAGAAACATTTATAAATTTAATTATTGAATATTTATTAAATAATATAGTTTTTACACATGTAAATTTCAAAGAATAAAAATAATGTAAATAATTACCAGTTTAATTAGGAGAGAAATTTAGTATTTTCCCATATCCCTTCTGTATGATCATTTCATACTGCATGCATTATGTCTATGTTATAATCATTGTTATCTGAAAACCGTGTAATAGATGAAGAATCATCAAATAAATCAATAACATAATAATAATCATCATCATCATCACCATCCAAATGGATTCTTTTCCCTTAAAAAATGACAAACCACTGATCATTCAATGGATCACTAACATAAAATATTTGTTTTTCATGTGTGGCTATGATAAAATTTTCCTCATTGCAAATATTTTTTATAAATCAAATAGTTTAAACCCATATTCATCATGTTTCACACCACTATTACTTGAAACCCAATTACACTTAAACACAGTGACTCGAAATTTAATATAATTAATTTTCCATATGTCTTCAAGAACCCCAAAATATTGCGTTGATGCAGAAATTAGGTTTTTATCTTTGGCACTTGAAAAATGCAGTGTTTAAACAAAGACTATTACACCAATATTCTGAATGACACTCTTATAATCCTAATTTTTTGTGTAAAATGTGTAGCCATTAATATCAAAACCAAACCATGTGATCACATTAAGAGATGTTTCCCCCTTCCAACCACTTCAATGTTTCTGATGCAGATATATTTGTGGTTCCTTTCTCTTTAAACCACAAAATAAATGTCTTTTTATGCTCAATCATCATCCACTTTTTATTTCTTTTATGATACCATAACTTTAATTCAAAAATATGTGATAATATATATGATTGAACCTCATCTGTGTTGTTCAAAATGTATAAATATGCTTGCATCACTTCATCACGTGGAATGAAATTTACCTTTAAGCCTCAAATCCATTTACCTTCACTATCAGCTATCATATGTCAAGATATAGGGAGACCAATATGCTCCACTTCATAAAAATAATTAGTACATAACTTAATAACCTATTCTGATACATATTTTTGAACAATATAGGCCTCTGGTTGATAAGGATTTTTAATATATCCCTTCAAAATTTCCATATATCTTTCAAAAAGATACATCCATCGTAAATAAATAGGCCCACATATTCTTATCTCACACACAAAATGAATCAGTGGATGAAACATTATATCAAAAAACATATATGGGAAATACATTTATAGTTTAAAAACAATAAGAGATGTTTCATTCTCCAACTTATCTAAAAAATTTGGATCAGCAACTTTTCTAAAAATGGATTTGAGAAAATTACATAACCTGATAATAGTCTTTCTGATAGATGTTAGCAATATACCACATAGTGAGACTAGTAGAAGACATGAAAATCATGAGAATTCATACCTATTAATTTACAATCCTTCAATGACACCAAATTATTTACATTTTAAGAATAACCATGGTCACTTTAATACCATGAAGACACTGAAAAAAATTCATCCTTTCAATCTTGCTTAATATGTTACAAGATGAAGGTAAATATGTTCTATTTCCTTTCATAGTGGGAGCTAACTCCAAACATATTCCCATTTATATCAAGTCTAATCTATCATGCATTCAATATTTTTTATTTCATTTTATGTCTAACAAAGTTCTAATCAAACTATCACATATGTTTTTCTCAACATGCATAACATTGATGTTATGTTTTATCTCTAAAAATATCCAATAAGGTAGTTCAAAAAATATAGACCATTTCTTCGATATATTTTTTGAAGACCAAAACTTATTTTCTTTCTAAATGTCGAATTAATATTTTTTACCCTATTGTAATATTATTAAACTAAAAATGTTTGATGGGGAAGGTTTTATTTCTGTAAACTGTTAATTTATTTTTTTAGTCTACGATAAGGATGATCAATTTGAAAAAATCATCGATATCTCATGTAGACTGTCTTTATTCTATTATGCAATTGATAATATGAAGTCTCTTCTTCACAAATTGGACATTCTTTATGTCCCTTAACACTATATCCAGATAAGCTTCCATATGTAGGAAATTTATTTATAGTTAACATTATCATAGCACATAAAATAAAATACTCTTTCTTGTATGCATCAAAAACTTTCACACCTGTCTTCCATAGCAGTTTCAAATCACCAATCAATGATGAAAGATAAACATCAATATCATTTCCCAACTTTTTTGGTCCATAAATCATCAAGCTCATCATAACTTATTTTTTATTCATATATAGTTGTATGGAGATGTTTTAAACTACCAGAAAAATAGTCCATGAACTATATTGGCTATTGAGACTTCGATATGGATTCATTCTGTCAGTACACATCCCATTCTAACATTTCTAACTTCACTTCCAAAATCAAGAAATTATTTATCAAATATCTTCCATTGTGGTGAATTAATAGGGTGACGTAAGTTACCATCATAGATGCACTCATTTAAATTCTCTCTTAACCTTTTTTTGTCAATTGAATTTGAAAATAGACGCTTCAAATGAGGAATTATTAGAAGGTACCAAATTTTTTTAGCAGGATTTTTGATTCTAGTACCTAAGAATGAATAATAGTTAAATTATCAGAATTGTCTGAAAAAATTATTGTATGATATCATTATAAAGTAAAAAATTGATTTTTCATGAGGTTAGATGATAGTACTTGACAATGAATCTAAGTTGACTTTTTTATCTATCTTATAAAATGATGTACCACATATAGGACAACTTGATAAATATTTATATTATTTCCTATACAACACACAATCATTGGGGAAAGCATGTATCTTTTTATACCCTAATCCCATTGGGCATAATATTTTCTTTGACTCATAATTGGAATCTAGAAGCTCGCTTCCTTCTAAAAGAGACTCTTTTAAAAGATCAAGCATATTGGAGAAACTTTTATCACTCCACCCGTTTCTTGCTTTCAAGTTAAATAATCTCAAAATTACTGATAACACCATATATTTATTGTAACCTGGGAATAATGATTTCTCAGAATCTCCATACAATCATTCTACAGTTGTTGTTTTTTCGATGGTTTCAGCACCAAAATAATGAATTAATTCTTCAATATGATTATATGCCTCATTATGAATATTTTTATCGAAATTAGACATTGAATCTTAAGTTATTTAACCATTCCAGATACAACATGTATAATTAAGGATAATACCCTAGAAATTGTGATGATCCTTGATTTCTCTAAAGTTTAACTTTCTCATATTCAAGAACTTCACACATGGATAGAAAATCAAATCAATGTCTTGAATATTTCATTTAGAAAATTCCAAGAATTTATCAACTCCTTTTTCATATTCACTAGTGGTTCTTCAAAAATTTATCCAATTATGATCAATTTAATACCTGATATCATAATATGATCAGTGAATATATTAAAACATAAAAACATTTAAGAATATATGTACAAATAGAAAAATTTTAAAAAATACATATTCAATAAAAATTATTGGTAATAAAATTATAAATTCTTGGTTCTCACAACATCATCAATAGGGAATACAACATTTCTCAAGGAATATGACATGCCTTCATACCAAATAAATATCAAAATATAACATCAATGTGATAGAAAATAATAATTACATAAATAATATATAATTTAGTGATATTTTTTAGATCACATTATCAAATTATATCGAAAGTAAAATATCATATCAATGATTGAATAATCTTGTCAAAAAAATAATTTTCCATATAATTATATAAAATCACATCGACCACCCATCAAAAAATATCGTAATATTATTTATTAAGCGATATTATCATTTCAACATTTCATTAAAACTATTCATATCATCATTATTAAGAAAATATCCAAAGACACAAATTATACTTCAAATCATATGATTTAG
Source organism: Viscum album (assembly GCA_963277665.1). Taxonomy (NCBI): domain Eukaryota; kingdom Viridiplantae; phylum Streptophyta; class Magnoliopsida; order Santalales; family Viscaceae; genus Viscum; species Viscum album. The sequence continues at coordinate 1,321,136,002 of OY728158.1, forward strand.
GTGAATTTATTTAACTGCAACTATTTTTCTCTTTTTCCTATTATAAATTTATCTACATTAATCATCATCATTGACTGACTAACATCCACTTATCCTTGGTTATCTAATATAATGAAATAGTAAGTTTATCTATAACCTTTTCTCACATCTCATCATAATAGATCAAATTTAACCACTTTATCGAAAACATTTCATCAGAACATTAATCAATATTTAACACACATCACAATTTCAAAAAAAAAATTAAATAAATATATTTTACATATCATTGCTGCACAAACACATTAATAAATATATATCATCACAACCATTTGATGATTTCATAAATAAAAAATTTATCAAAATAAAAAATATTTAAGAACAACATTTATAAATAAGAATCAACTACATAAAAATGATTGAAATAATAACTCAATAATAAAACGAAATGATAAATAATTTTACATCAAAATTAAATAAAAACTTACAAAATTTAGATTTAACCAAGAAAAACAGAAACCCAATTTGAACTTGCTCCCTAAAATTTGTTAGAAGAATAAACACTATAATAACTAACAAAAATGTTTATAGAAATGAACAATAAACAAGAACAAAGAAAGAAAATCAAATTTTGGTTGATGGTTTCTTGAAAAACTATTTACAAAGAGAAATATATCAGTATATGATGAAATAATGAAAGAGAATGAAGAATAAAATCAAAAATCATGAAATAATGATAAATATCAAATAAAATAATCAACAATCATTGTTGGGATCATGAGTCACCACCAACAATTTCGTCGAAAGGGAGAGAGAGGGTTTCAAAGTTCACAAAAAATGAGGTTTTCACAATCCTGTATTAATTTTTAAAACTTTTTAGCATCGATTATTAGGAAAAATTATGTCGAAGTATTTTTTTTTAATTTTCAACGTTGGTTTTACTAAAAACCGACACTGGATTTTTTTTAAACTATGGAATCGATTTTACTTAAAACTAAGGCTGGATATATATATTTTTTCATTTATGACATCAGTTTTCTATAGTAACCGACGCTGTAAATAAAAATAGTATTGTTTTTGGCATTAGTTTTTTCAAAAAACTAATGCCAAAAACCCAAAAAAACTTTGGAATTGATTGATGTTAAAACTAACACAAAAAAATTCCTGAACCTACCTTTTTCATCAGTTTAATGAAAAATGATGCCATATCTTTGACGTTAAATCCACTTTTTTACTAGTAATTCTTAAATAAGTGGTATGAATCTTAACCAAGATCTTTCAATTTTATTTCTTCTTCTACCTTTTTAAACCTATAATATCCCTAAAAATGCAATTAATATAGTATCATAAATATAAATATCTATTTTTATGATTATTTCACAACCATTTCCTACCTCTTATCCAAAAAATGGGAAATTAAAGTATCACTCATGCATATGTGTGGACTGCCACCTCCACATGGAAATATGATTTATTCTCCATCACCATATTTCATGGTTTGTTATTATGATGGGTTTAATGTATATATATATCTATATATATTATATTAATGATATAATAACTATTATATAAATTTGAATTATTATTTACCTTTATTTTATTCCATCCATTAAAAAGTGGAAAATATCACTCATGCAGACGTACAAACTGTCATCTCCATGAAGTGATGTGATTCATTTTTCATGACCCATTTATAATAATTCTTGTAAAAGTGTATATAATGATTAATATTATTAATATTATTTTTTTTTATTATATATATTATAGATCTATTATCCAAGTTTAAGCACTAAAACTACCAAACTGACACATACATGAAAAAAACAATTAACACCCGAAAATGATGATTTCAATAAAAAATTATTAATAAATGGGTGTTAAAATGATACAAGTGGATAATATATGGTATTATAGGTATTAATATGGTTATGGTGTAGAATTATAACAAATTTAAATTTATTATACAGGAGGTTAGAGTGCTTATGGAGCAAGATGGACTTTTGGTAAGGGTTTTACATTACAATCTCACTTTTTATCAAGATTATTGATTCTTAAATTAAAAATGATGAAATTAAATGATATATATCTCAAAAATATTATATATTTTAATATAGTATGGTTATTTACTATGATTACATGTTTTACTTTTAGTTTCCTTTCTTTAAGTACTCAAGAGACTGAAAGAAGTTTTTCAAGGAAAACCGACTTTATTTCTATCTACGATCAGTAATATTTTTCTTCCATATCCATAGTTTAATTGAAATGTTTTCCAGAATATTTTTAACATTACCCAATGATTTTATAAATTCATTTTTACCCATGTTTTAATTTTTATAAATTTTATTAAAAGTAATCTTCCTGTCATTTTCTGAATAAGGTACTTTTGAATTTTTACTAAAAATATGAAAGAAATATTTATTTTAATGTACACCCTTAAAAGAAAATATTTTCCTTAATATTTTGTAAATTTTAATATTTTAAATAAGTGATTTCAAAATAAAAGGTTATTTTTCTAAATAAATGTTCCAATGGTCTTTTAAAGTTATTTTCATCTAAAATAACATCCTTTGATGTTTATTATGATTTTCTAGGGATATGATCCAATATTAGCATCTTTATTATTTATCTGAATGGTTTATAATTATGATCATGAAATATTGATTAAACCCATTTTCTTTTTCAGGGGTAAAACCTTAGTGTAATGATGTTTTCATGATCTTTTGGCATACATATGAATGGATTATGATTATGCAATGGGTGGGTACACTATATCTCTCTAATGAATTGGGTAAATAATATCATTTTATGAGATTAAAGGGTATAAAGGAGGTTATCCCAAGCCCAAAATAGGGTACAAAAGAGGTTATACCAATCTCAAAATAGGGCACATGTGAGGTTATACAAATCCCAAAAGAGGGTACATGAGAGGTTATCCCTAATATTTTTGAGGGAATTATGAACAGTGTTTCAGAGGGCATTGATGAGAGCTTGAGGAGAACTCTGGATGAGGTTGAGGTGCATGAGGCGGTTATGACTTTGAACCCGGATAGTGCACCAGGGCCGGATGGTTTCCCTGGTTTTTTGTACAGGGCGACATGGGACATTATTAAAGGGGATCTTGTTCATGCAGTCCAGGATTTCTTTCAGGGAGGAGACCTGCCCCGAATTGCCAGTGCTACTAAAATGGTTCTCATTCCTAAAGTGTGTAAGCCTCAATCCATTAACCACTACCGGCCCATCAGCATGTGCAACTTACCATATAAGGCTTTGGCTAGTATACTCAATAAGAGAATGGTTGCCCACCTGGATTCTTGGTTGAATTATGAACAACATGGTTTCATTAAAGGGAGGTCAATTCAACGTGTGATAGGAGTGGCCCAAGAGATGGTAAGTGACATCAATAAAAAGTCCTTTGGGAGCAATTTTGTGGTTAAATTAGACATGATCAAGGAATATGACAGGTTGGAATGGGTTTTTGTCAAAAAGTCTTGGCTTGCATGGGGTTCTCAAATTGGACCAGAGACCTTATGTTCTGCTATTTCAGTTCGGCATGGATATCTACTTAATTCATGAGTAAACAATGTGGTTTTTTAAGTCTTGTCATGGTCTCAGGAAAGGGGATCCTTTTTCCCCTACCCTTTTCATTCTTTCCCAAAATGCTTTTAGCTGTTACATAAATCAAGGGCTTAACAAGGGTAAAATACTTCCTTATCATAACAAGCTTTCCACTAGGGGTATCACTCACTTGATGTTCGCAGATGATACAATAATTTTTATCAATGGTAGTATAAGATCAGTGTAGGGGTTGGATAGAATTTTAGGGCAGTATTGAAAATGGAGTGGGCAAGTGGCGAACAAAGAGAAAAGTCTTTTCTTTACGTCCAGGAAGACCTCAGAGAGAAGGGAGAGGGCTTTGAGGGCCAACTTGAATATGGATAGGGGATACTTCCCCATGGAATATCTAGGGACACCAGTTATCGCCTAATTTCTTTGGGTACATCATTTTAAAAAACTTATTAACAAAATCACGGGGCACATCTACAATTGGAAAAATAGATTCCTATCCTTTGGAGTCCGCATTACTCTGGTGAAAAGAGTTTTAGTTTCCATTTCCATGAATATTCTCTCCACCCTTAAAGTTCCTAAGAGCGTGGTTTCCAACTTGAAAAGAATTATGGTGTCCTTCATATAGGATGGGAAGATGGAAGGCAAACATCATTGGGCCTCAGGGAAAAGGTTATCAAGACATCTTTCTGAAGGGGGCATTAATTTAAGAAGTTTCTCCTCAACCATGAAAGGGATTCATGCTAAGATTCCATGGGAGGCTCTGGAAGGTCGGTCTCTCTGGGGAAGAATAATGCAGGACTTATATGGCATGAATGTGAATGCTCAAAGGAACTGACCTTCTAGTATATGACACCTTAATTACCCATACTTGGAGGTTTTTCAACATCACTCTCGATGGATCGTGGGAAGAGGTAATATCAACTTTTGGGATCAAGACTGGGGGGGGGGGGGGTGGGAAAGCTGTGGTTTCCAGGCTGCCCCATGCCTAATCTATCTTTCAAGGAGGCTAGCAGTCATCCCCGGTTTATTTAGGACATCCTTGATGACAGCCAAATGGATATTTTCAATACCATAGTGGCTAGTGATGAGCATGATAGGCTTATCTTCACTGGTTCTACGTCAGGTGCTTTATCTATCAAAGATTATGCTTGGGTGATGAGGGATATGTCACTGGATGACCCGTGGGGGGAGGCTCTGTGGTGCAAGGAGATTCCTTCCAAACTTAATTTTCTGCTATGGTGAGTACGGAATAAGGCGATGCCCACAGATGAAAACCTGCAACGTATGGGAATTAATTTGGCCTCAAGATGTTGGTGTTGCAATTCCTTCAACCAAGAGTTAGTGGGGCACCTCTTCTATGATGGTGAATGGTCCAGAAAGATCTGGTAGACTTTCAGGGCCTTCTACGGGTGGGACAGATATGATGGGTCTCACGGTAATTTCCTTAGTGCATGGTTTAGAGGTGCTGGGAATCACGAGGCCAAGAGAAAAGCCATGATAATCATTCTACTTGCAGGGTGTTGGACAATTTGGAAGGAAAGAAATGACAGCCGCCACAACATTACTGCTATTTCCCAGGTCAACATCACTTTTAAAATGAAAAACCATTTTCTAGATCTGATCAGGCTGTGTCCCAAATGTCATTGTGCGCCGTCTGTGAGCTCCATCTGCTCTGATCTCTCCACCGCTCAGTTGGCAGGCAATGTAGGGCAGGGGCGATGGGTCCAATGGAATCCTCTGTGCCAGGGGCTCCACCTTAAAACTGATGGTTCACTGATCGGGGGGGGGGGGAGATGTGGGGGGGGGGGGGGTTGTGAGAGATCAGTCAAGGGATGTTCTTGCAGCATTCGCAGGTGATTTGGGGAGAGGTGATTCCCTATAGGCTGAGGCCCAGGTGCTGGCAGCAGGGCTGGGAATGTGCAAACGTAGGCAGATACCTTTGGCGAGGGTGGAGACAAACTCCATGCTCCTATGGAATGTGATGATTGGAAAAGGGAGGGTTCCATGGAATATTTCTTACACTGTTAGGAGACGTAAATCACTCATGGGGACTAACATGGAGATCTCTCACACTTGGCGGGGGGGAAATATGGTGGCTAATTTTTTGGAATCTATGACAACTTCAACTTGCCGTATGATTTCTTTCTTTGACTTGGGGTCTTTTCCTAGTGAGGGGATGAAGTTTGTTGTCAAAGATTCTTTGGGCTTGCAGTACTTTCATCCTCCGTGATGATTCTTGTATTTGTGTTTTTACAAATAAATAAAAATGTTAATTTTCAGTCAGTTAAGCCTAATATATCTTGGTGGGTATCCTTGAATAATATTTCTATGATTATGATTATTCCACAAATTATGAAAATATTTTATGACATGATCTTATGATAATGTTATGCACTCATGGATAACATTCTTTGATTCCTTTATGATGCATATCTTATGAACTTATAAGCTTTATGGAATTACTCACGATTATATGAATTATTGGGCATAAATTTCAAATGTTAAGATCATTTTATGATACCCTTATTCTCATGATATGAATACACATGATAATTGACTAATATCTCCCTCGTTTACCCTTACATAGAATATGATCTCACCCTTTATTATATTTTCTTTTCCCTAGGATATAAAGAAATTTTTTAAGTTTGACATGTCTAAGAAGTTTTCAAGGTTTGAAGAACTAAGTGAGATATAATGTAGATATTTTATATGCTAGTTGTTTATGTGTCCAAGTTTCCAAAGAAACTAAAACTTTATGGATTTAGATTGGATCATAATAATATGTAATGAACATTCATCTAATATGATGTAATATTTATGTATGTAATAGTTGGGTCACTATTTTTAGCATCGGAGCAAGGGTAAGTTATTTTTAGAAAATAGAATGAGAAAACATTAGTGAGAACCCTTAGGATAAGCTTAATTATAGGATAATATCCTAAGTTATAATAACAAAAGAAGTTTATTTTTCCTAGAAAATACATCCATGTATGTATACTATCAAGTGGATGTAGCTATAGAACAAATTCAAATAGGGGTAACAACTTTGAATGGGGTATATTGGGTATTAAATCGATCATCACCATTTCATGGTGAGTGATCTTAAGAGTATACACCTATATAGACACTATGAAGGATATTTTTGAGTTAATTCAAATTTTATTTATGAACCATTATGAAGGATTTGAATAGATAATGACCATGGATGACCAAGTTTAAACTTAATTTGTAATAGATTGAAAATAAGGTGTCAAGATTTATATATCCTATAAATGATTTTCATGATTATAATATTTACCACTATGATTATTGTTTCTCATACTATGTTTTTTGGTTTCAGTAAATGGATGGAACTCAAAGGAACCGTGCTAACACTGAATGTGATAGACAATGCAATAATTTTTCTCTAGAGTAACTAAATGTTATAGGAGATGGAATAAAAAATCTTATTGCTATGCTTATGAAGATTTCTTAATCCATGAATAATGTTGAGCTTCTAAACAATAAAAGGAGGGAACAAAAATATTTTTTAGTTCTTAATGAAGAAACATCCACCTTATTTTAGTGGTTCCACTGATTTAATAATTTATGAGCAATGGATTAATATCACTAAAAAGATATTTTCCATTATCTAGTGCTTAGAGCATAAAAAGGTTATTTTAATTGTTTATAATTTGGAAGGTGAATCAAATCAATGATGGTATCTTACCAATAATATGAGGCAACAATAATAAATTGACTCAATAGATTGGAATGAGTTTAGGAGGTTTTATTTCAATAAGTAATTTCCTCATATTCTCCATAAAAAATGGAGAAGGAATTCCTTAACCTAAAATAGAAGGATGATGAATCCATTAGTACATATTAGGTAAATTCTAAAAGTCTTGTTAGGCATTTTTCTAGTATTATCATTGAACCAAAAAGTAATATTGATCAATTATTCAGGGGCTTAAAACTATTTCTATAAAGATATTTATTCATAAGAGACTTCAATAACTTTGAAGAAATCATTTGACGTGCTATCAAGGTAGAATTAGAGATTGGATTCACCCATCAATCTCCTGGTTTTGATAAGAAAATAAAGATGGAATTCCAAGGAAATTTTAATAAAAAACCATGGAGGGAAGAAGATGAGTCTTTTTTTATGCTAGAAGTGTGGAAACAAACATTGAAGAAATTTTCTTAAGGGGGATAATAAATGATTTAAGTGTAGAAATGAAGGTCATCATAAAATTGAATACTAAAGTAATTCAAATAAGTTAGATAATGATACAAATGGAGATAATGATCCACATATTTCACCACCCACACTCCTGTGTTTCAAATGCAAGGAGTATGGGCATTATGAAAACCAGTGCATGAATATGAGGGTTAATGATAATAATCAACATCAATAACCTATTAAGCTTAGAGTCAAAGGGAAATATCATGGGATCACTATTTTCTATGTGGTTTTTAATAATGAAGTGGCGAAATGTATACTTATGATCCACTCTAGAACTTCTAATTTCTTATTTGATTATATATCTACCCACTCTTTTATATATGAAGAATTTTCTAAGTGTATCACATTACCACCTCAATTATTAGATATTAAATTAGCAATAAAATATTATAATGGTAAGATGATAATATCTCAAGTCTATGATTATTCCCCAATTGAATTTTGTGGGAATTTAAATCCTTAAAAACACAGTATTCTCCCTCTATTTGAATTTGATGTTATTTTGGGAATGAATTGGATTTAATTATATTAATACCATATCAATTTTTGAAGAAGGGAAGTAAATTTTGATATTTTTAACCAACCTATGATCATCTAGAAATACGAGGATAAATATGAACTTCAAATGGAAGTTTTATTTATTTCATGGGTCTTGACTCCTATTCAAAGGGGCTATTTATCTTAGATGGTTAGGGACAAAATAAACATCGATGATACACATATTTTAAGTAATTTGTTTAATGTATTTCTGAAAAAATTTCCTAGTTTTCCTCTAAATCGTAAAGTTGAGTTTTAAATTGAACTCATACCTAGTGTTACACCTATTTCAAAGACTCCATATAGAATATCCCAAATTATGTTATGTGAATTAAAGAAACAACTCTAGGATAATCTTGATAAGGGATTTATTTGTCCAAGTGTGTCACCATAGACTATACCTATTCTTTTCATTAAGAATAAAGATTGATCAATGTGACTCTACATTGATTATTGGGAACTTAATAAAATCATGATCAAGAATAAATATCCACTGCCCAATATTGATGATTTTTTTGATCAGTTATGGGGAGATCAATATTTTTTCAATATTTATTTTCAATCTAGATACTATCAATTGTGGTTCAAAATTAAAGACATACCCAAGAAAGCCTTTTGTTCAAGGTATGGACACTATAAATTTACAATGATTCCATTTTGTCTTACTAATTCCCTCATTATCTTCATAGATTTAATGAATACTATATTTATAGATTACTTTTATCAGTTTGTGGTAGTCTTTGTAGAAGATATTTTTATATATTATAAGAGTAAGTAAGAGCATGAAGATTGATTTGTAATTGTATTAATGACCCTAAGGATGGATAATATATGTGAAAAATTTACAAAGTGTGAATTTTGGCTATAGAAAGTTTCATTTTTGGGTCATATAATCTCAAGTGAGGGTATATTGGTGGATCCATCAAAAATGGATGTTATTGAACATTAGACCAGACCAACCACTGTGACTGAGATCTATAGTTTTAATGGTTTGGGTTGATGTTATCAATGATTTGTAAAGTATTTCTCATGGATATCGAGTCCACTAACTAAGTTAACTTGGAAGGGAGTCATTTTCCGTTGGACTGATGAATGCAAAGAAAATTTCAAGGAACTAAAGAGAAGTTTGGTTAATTAACCCATTCTCACACTACCCTATAATGGAGGAGGGTTTGTGATTTACAATGTTACATTTAAGAAGGGGTTAGGATGTTTTCTTATGAATAATTATTTTCTATAACTTATGCCTCATTATAATTGAAGGTTCATGAGAAAAATTACAAGACTTGTGGTTTGGACTTAACTGATTTAGTATTTTCATCAAATATATGGAAGTATTTTCATTATATAGAAAATATGAAATATATATTGATTATAAAAATTTTAAGTATATATTCACCCAGAAATAGTTGAATATGCACCAGAGACGATACGATTATGATTACTAAATAAATTACCACCTTGGGAAAGCAAACAAGGTGACTGATTCTTTAAGTTGAAAGGACCATGCTAGATTGTCTATGTTGAGGATCAAAAAAGATCAAATATTTATGGATTTAAAAAGTATAGACCTTGAAATATTGAAGGAGGGGGAGAAATATTATCTTTTTCAAGTGGGTGTTAAACCAACCATCCATGTGAAGGTTAAAGAGGCATGAAAGGAGGATGTATATCTATAAAAGAAGTTATGAAATAATCTTGAGTTCAACCTTGATTGTGATGGAATGATAAGGTTTAGAAATTGAGTATGTGTCCCGTTAATACTAAACATAAATAATGAGCTATTGGAAGAAGCTTATAGCTCATCATTCTTTATTCATCCTGGAAGTATGAATATGTAAAGAGATCTATAAGTGCATTTATAGTTGAAAAATATGAAGAGAGATATTGTAGAGTACGTATCTCAGTACTTGGTATGTTAGTAAGTTAATGTTGAGAGATAAAATTCTAAGGGGATGTTAAAACCATTACCTATACCAGAATAGAAATGGGAAAACATCCCCATGTATTTTGTTATCAGACTCCACAAAAAATCTAAATTCCATATGCTATTTGGGTTGTAACTACTCACCTTAAAAATTTGGAACATTTCATTGCTATCAAATAAGATTTATCTCTAAACCATCTTACCCAATTATAAAATAAGGAAGTGGCAAGGTAGCATGGAGCACAAAATTTTATTATCTCTCATCAAGACATAAGGTTTAATTTAATGGTATAGCAACACCTTTAGTAAGGTTTGGATATAGAGTTGTGTTTCAGTACTGCCTATCATACCACTACAAAAAAATACTAACTAGTGATGTTTTTTTACATTAGTGACGTTTTGAAATGTCACTAATTCATTTACCAATGTTTATGAAAAACATAGGTAAATGAGGTGTCAATAATTCAATGATGTTTCTAAATATTTCTATTTAGAGACACCTTATTTACCGATGTTTTCTAGAAATTTCGGTAGGTAAACGTCACTAAATTAGAGATATTTATAAACATATCTATTTAGTGACACCTCATTTACCAACATTTTTTAGAAATATTGGTTAATACATGTCACTAAATTAGTGAAATTTGTAAACCTTGGTAATTAGTGACACCTGAATTACTATTTTTTTAGATACATCGGTAAATGACATATCATTTTCCCACGTTTCTAAAAAAACATCGGTAATGTTTTTTGAAATTATTTATTTTTTACCCTTAGATTTTTTAAATAAAAAAATAAAATAGTACCCCACCCCTCTATAACTATGTACCTTGCTGTGAACCCCCCGCTTCCCAATCCCCTCCCTCCATAACTTATACGCCTGCCTATCCCCTTCTTCCTTCTAGTATGCCTGCTCCCCATTGTGAACCCCCCTCTATATGCCCTCCCATACCCTCCCTCCCTACAGTAATCCTGCTCCCTCCCATAACATGTACCATGTTGCGAACCCCCCTTCTATATGCCCATCCACACCCTGGAAATCAAAAAAAATTCCTTGAACAAATGTCGATCCATGCACCTCCAACATCCCAAAGAAGAAGTAGACCGACTCACCCATTTCGATTTTTAATATAAAATTATATTATGTTATATATATATATATATTTATATATTTTAAAAATTAATATTATATATTTATGTTTACTTTTTACATTTTATATTATATATATGTGTGTGTGTGTGTTTATATTATATTATATATATATGTTTATATTCTGCATATATATTTATATATATGTTTATAGTTTATGTTTATATTATATATATATTATGTTTATTTATATGTTTATTATATATATATATATGTTTATATATTTATATATGTTAATATATATATATATATATATATATATATGTTTATATATTTATATATGTTAATATATTTATATATGTTAATATATATATATATACACAAATATATTATTTATATATTATATGTTTATATTAATATATATATATGTGTGTGTGTCTGTGTGTGTGTCTGTGTGTGTATGTAAATATATATGTTTATGTATACATATATATAATTATAATTATAATTATAAATAATATATATATATATATATATATAATTAGTCATGTTTTAAAACACTAGTAAAAATGCCACTAAAATAACCACTTTTTCTTAAAAACATGACCTAATTTAAAATATTTAACTGTATTATGTTATATATATATATAAATAGATTTCAATATTAAAAAAATATAAGTATATAAATATGTGTGTGTGTGTGTGTATTAATATACATATATTAATATATATATATATATATATGTTTATATGTTTATATTTTATATTTTATGTATTTACATATATGTTTATATTATATATATATATATATGTTTATGTTTTATATTATATATATATATATATCTGTGTGTGTGTGTTTATATTTTATGTTAATATATATTATATATATACATATATGTTTATATTTTATGTTTATTTATATGTTTATATTATATATATGTGTGTTTATATATATGTATATATTATATATATATTATATGTTTTTATTATTATATACATGTTTATATATGCATGCGTGTGTGTGTATAAACATATATATATATGTGTGTGTGTGTGTAAAATTAGCAGCGTTTTAAAACACTAGTAAAAATGTCTCTAAAATAGCCACATTTTCTTAAAAGCATGACCAAATTTAAAATATATATGTGTTTTTATATACAAATATATGTATATATACATATATATTTATATGTGTGTGTGTGTGTTTATATATATAAATATATATTTTTATATATATGTTTATATTTATGTGTCTATGTTTATATATATTAATATATATATATATATATCTAAATATATGTGTCTATGTTTATATATGTTTATATATATGTGTTAGTATTTAAAAAATTAATATATTACATATATAATGTTATATATTAATATACATAAATATACATATATTATTTTATATATTATATTTTATGTTTATATAGATATAATTTTATATTATATATATATATGTTTATATATCTATATGTTTATATTTTATATTATATATATATGTTTATATTTTATACTATATATATATGTTTATATTTTATGTTTATATATATGTTTATATTATATATATATGTGTGTGTGTGTGTGTGTGTTTATATTATATATATATATATTATGTTTATATTTTATATATAAATATATTTTTATATTAATATATATTATATATATATATGTTTAAATATTATATATATATATATATTTATATGCTTATATATATGTGTTTGTGTGTGTAAATATATATGTTATAATTATATATATATATATATAATTATCTACATTTTAAAACATTGGTAAAAATGTCACTAAATTAGTCACGTTTTCTTAAAAATGTGATTAAATTTAAAATATATATGTGTTTATATATATATATATACATGTGTGTGTGTGTTTATATATATATTTATATATATGTGTATGTGTTTATATATATATATCTAAATATATATTTATATTGATATGGGAAAACAAGCTATATATATATATACACCAATTTTTTTCAGTAAGCTTCGTTAATTTAGCGCTTAATTTCAAGAAACATCACTAAATTATATTTTTTATAGTGTCCTCAGATAGATGGCCAGTCTGAGAGAACCATTCAAATCCTGGAGGATATTTTAAGATCCTATTCTCTAGATGTCAAATGTGGTTGGGATCAACATCTTCATTTAGTTGAATTCTCTTATAACAATAGCTTTCAATCGAGCAATCATATGACTCCTTATAAATCCCTCTATGGAAAGAAGTATAGAACTCTGAAATATTGGGATGAAGTTAGATAAAGAAAGTTATTGGGATCTGAGCTAACTGAGGAAATGGTAGATAAGTTTAGATTCATTCAGTAACACATCAAGGCAGCTCAACGTCGATAGAAGCGTTATGTTGAAAATCATCACCGAGACATGGAATTTGAAGTTGGTTAGAAAATATTCCTAAAAATTTCTCTATGGAAGAAGGTTATGAGATTTGGAAATAATGGAAAGTTGAGCCCTAGGTATATTAGTCCATTTGAAATTTTTGATAGAGTAGGGACTATATCTTATCACTTGGTGCATCCACCAAACCTCTCTTAAGTTCATGATATGTTCCATATATCTATTTTAAGGATGTACATACCTGATCTTTCACATGTACTAAACTCAGAGGTTTTACTACTGGAGAAATATATTTCTTATGAAGAACAACCGATATAAATCTTAGATCATAGAGATAAAGTTCTATGGAACAAGACTACTAACTTGGTTAAAGTTATTTGGAGGAATAAAAAATTAGAGGAAGCTACATGGGAATCCAAGGATGTGATGAAACAGAGATATACCAATTTATTTCTATCAAAGTGAAACATTTTCAAAGGGGAAATTCATTTTAAGGGGGGGGGGGAAGATAATATAACACCCTAATATTTTATATGTATTTCCTTTGAAATAAACTTAAAGTATTTGATATCTTGCTTTATATGCAACCCCAACTCTAAATGAATTTTTATATACTAATCCTTTATAACCTAGACATTAAATTATCAGGTATGAATAGTATTAGTCACATTATAAAAAATATGCATAATGTTTTTAAATAATTTAAATTTATTGATTAATTCATAATAAATAAGTACTCAATTTTCAGTAAAGTCATTTTATGCTTCAAAAATATGTTTTCTTCAAAAATGATATTTATTTCATTATGAGCCTTGATATTATAATTAATTTCTACCATTTTTAGAAATTTTATTTGATATAATGAATATCATTTTTTAAATCATCAAGTCAATATTATCTTAGGGTGAATATTTAAGGTTTTTATAAAGAGGTTTATTTTTCTGTGAATAGTGAGAATATCGATTTAAAAAAAAACTATTTTTTATTTTCAATAAATCAAGTAATTTAAAAGTCACATTATGTTTTATAATAACATAATAATTATTTAATTATAAATAATCTAAATAATTACATAGGAATCAACATTATACCTGATTTTGGTAATATCTCATTTTTTGTCTTAAAAGACATTTTTCTAAAAACTGTTTTTTATGAGTGAAATGTGTTATTATCTTAATAAATTAAATTAATATATATTTATTAATGTTTATAATGAAATTTATTGATTATATATTCAATAAAATAGTTTAACCTTAATTTTATGATTTTTACAAGGTAAGGAATGGAAGTAAGTTCAGTTTTATACTTAAAAATGCATTTTTTGAAAACAGGTTTTCATTGAATTTTTCATGCTTATTTAAAATTAAAATTAGTAAATTATAGAAATTTAATATATTAAAATATATTTCATATTTATAATCAACATAATTAATATAATTTAATAGGCTCAACTTAATTTTTGGACCTAATGAATAGTAAAAAAGTTAACTTTTATTACCATGGTTGAGGTTAAAACGGGTTTACCCCAGGGGGGATTAAACCAAGAGGTAAGGGTAGGAATTACACTTATAAAAGGGAACATATTATCTTATTATTGTCCACTTTTAGCCAATTTCACTTGAATGTGACCTTCTATTATTGAAATATTTTAAGTAATTTCATTTGAGTCCCTCCCCTCACTCATAAAAGGGCACATCTTATCCCCTATATTCACAAAATTTGAGCCTTTTATCTCAGAAAATACCTAATAAAAAATATTCCTAGATTATTTTACTTCATCCTATAAATTTTTCCTTCTCCTAATACTAGTATTTCAAGGCTTAAGTTGAAAGCTAAAGGAGGCCTCTTAAAAAAGTGGTGTAAATCTTAACCAAGTTCTTCTATTTTATTTCTTCTTACACCTTCTATAAGCCAATTGTATCCATCAAAAAATTATGAATAAAATATCATAAATATAATAATTTGTTATTATGATGATTGAACAACCATTTCCCACCTCATATTCATAAAATGAGAAAAAAGTATCTCTTGTGAGTATGTGTGGACTACCACATCTATATAGTGATATGATTCATTTTCTATCACCATATTTCATGGTTGGTTATTCTGATGGATTTAATGCATATATAATATATTTATGACATAATAATTATTTTTTAAAGGTGAATTATAATTTACCTTTCATTCATTCCATCCATCGAAATCTGGAAAACTTTACCCGTGTGTACGTACATACTACCATATCCACAAAGTGATGTAATTCATTTTTCATGACCACTTTATATGAATGGTTATAAAAGTTTATATAATGATTAAATATTGAACCTATTAAATTATAAATATTTTTGAGATGATGGAACCATGATATAAGTGCAAGGACATTAACAATCGATCCAAATAGTGATGATGAAAAAAACAATTAACACTAAGAAACAATGATTTTAATAAAGAATCATTAATAAATGGGTGTTGAAATGATATAAAAGGACCATATATGTTATTATAGTCATGAATATGGTTATGGTACAAAATTATAATAAATTTAAATTTATTATATAGGATTTTATAGTTCTTACAAAGCAATACAAACTTGAGATAATAATTTTACATTACAATCTCACTTTTTACTAGGATTGTTTATGCTTAAGTTAACGATGATGAAATTATATGATATATCTATACCAAATATTATGTATTTTATTCTCCTATATTTATTTAAAGAGATTAAATTATTTCCTTTCATTTTCCTCTCTTTAAGTACTCAAGATACTGAAATAATTTTTTAAGGAAAATTGACTTTATTTCTCTCTTTGGCCGAAAATCTTTTTCTTCCATATCCATATTTTACCTGAAATGTTTTCAAGAATATTTTTACCGTTACCTAATGATTATATAAATTTATTTTACCCACGCTTTATTTTATATTAAAATTCTTAAAAAGAATCTTCTTTTATTTTTCTGAACAAGCTTCTTTTAACTTTTTACTAAAAATGTGAAAGGAATATTTTTTTTAATGTACACCGCATAAATGAATTTTCCCACCACAATGAATTATATTTTCTTTTAATATTCATTTAAAATTTTTCATGGTTATTTCCAAAAAAAATTCGTTAATATTTTTTAACTTTTTTATATTTTAAATAAGTGATTTCAAAATAAAAAGGATATTTTCATCAAGAAATGTTCAAATAGTATTTTAAAGGTATTTTCATCTAAAAAAATATACTTTGATGTCTTTTTTATGATTTACTAGGGATATGACCTAATTTTGTCATCTTTATTATTTCTCTAGTTGGTTTATAATTATGATTTTGATATATTAATTAAACTCGTTTTCTTTTCCATTGGTTAAGCTTTGATGCAATGATAAATGTTTTCATGATCCTTTGACATACATATGAATGGATTATGATTAAGCAATGAGTGGGTCCTTTATATACCTACAATGCATTGGTTAAATATTAATATTTTATGAAATCAAAGGGTACATAGGGGGTTATCCCAAGCCTAAAAGATGGTACACAAGAGGTTATCATAGACCCAAAATAGGGTACACATGAGGTTATCCCAAGCCCAAAATAGGGTACTTAGGTGGTTAAACCAAGCCTAACATGTGATTAATTTCTTGGTGGGAATCCTTGACATAATATTTATATGATTATGATTATTCCATACCTTATTCCAATATTTTATGACATGATATTATGCCAATGTTATGCTTTTATGACTCATGTTATTTGATTCCTTTATGATTCACACACTACCACAAATCTGGGTTTCTGAAGCTCCAACCTTTATCAGCGCTAAAAAAATCGCTGATAAAGGGGGTGCCTTTATCAGTGATAAGAAAAGCACTAATAAAGGGCACTTTTAATAGTACTAAAAAGAGTGCTGTTAAAAGTCACCCTTTATTAGCGCTGATAAAGGCCCCCATTTTTTAGCTCTTTTTTAGTGATGTTAAAGGGGACCCCTTTATCAACGCTTTTTTTTAGTAGCTCTAATAAAGGGGGGATTTATCAGCACTTTTTCTTAGCACTGATAAAGTTTATATTTTAAAAAAAATTCATGAAAAATAATATATTGTTATATTAGTATATTTATATTGACATAAATATAATATATATTTTTAAAATATGTTTTAGATAAGTATAAATAGACTATTACATTTAATATATAAGAAATTTAGTGAAAATGGCTTTAAAATATTTAAAAAAATATTATTAATTACTAATTTTCTAATTATAATTGATTAATAATCATTTAATAACAATTTGAAGACACAAAAAATCAAAAAAATTAATAAAAGATCTAAAATAAGTTGAAAATGAAACTCAAAATTTAAACTTCCATAACTTTTGATCTGGGTGTCTATTTGAGCTCTACAACAGTAAAAAATCGAATCTTGCGATGAGATCTATATGCTAGTGACCCAAGGAAATCTTCTGTCACATTTTTCGAGGCCTAGAAAGGCCCATATGGCCTCCAAAACTGAGTTTTTAGTCAGGATACCCCGATTTTTTAACATTCAAACAGGTATAACTTATGATCCAAATGTCCTCTAGGCCTGTACCACATATTATATCGAATATTGTTTCATTTTCTTCTATTTGACTGGTTTTGGAGTTGAAATAGACTTCTGGATTAGAAGTTATGGTCGTTTTAACATTCTATGAATTTTCAAATACCCATATATATGTATTTATTCATATGTGTGTGTGTGTGTGTGTTGTATATATGTATGTATGTATGTATTTATTTATTTATAAACATGCATAAAAAAATATTTTATAAATGTATTTAAAACTAATCTGATAAATAAATATTAATATACAAATAAATATATGGATAAAAAATTATAACTAAAAATATATATATAAATAAATATAAATATAAATTAATATATGAATAAATATATATACTAATATATGAATAAATATATATGTATTAATATAACAAAATATATTAATATTAATATGAATCTATATTAATATACGAATAAATATAACTATATATATATAAATAAATATAAATAAATATTAATATACGAATAAATAAATAAATAAATATATTAATATATGAATAAATATATATGTATTAATATAACTAAATATATTTATATTAATATGAATCTATATTAGTATAAAAATAAATCTAACTATATATATATAAATAAATAGATATATCACTAAATAGAGAAGAAAACTAAATAGTTTAGTGGTAAAGGTGCAAGCGTGCAAGGGGGGAGGTCTCAGGTTCGTGTTCAAGCAGAATCAAGGAGGGGTGCGTGGGTAAGTGCAGGGCGCACGAGCAAGTGCAGTGTGCGGAAGAGTGGGAGGGGGTTTGCCTCGTGCTGATGGGGGGGGGGGGGGGGTCAAGCGCTGTTAAAAGCTCCCCGAGCATTTTAATTTTTTTTTAATTTTTTTTGACTTTTATCAGTGGTAAAAAAAGTGCTGATAAAAGGGGTATTTTATTAGTACTAAAAAAACACTGATAAAGGACCTTTTTATCAACACTTTTTTAGTGCTCATAAACGGGGCCTTTATTAGTGCTTTTCTGAGCGATGATAAAAGGGACCCCCTTTATCTTCACCTCAATGAACAATACTTTTCTAGCGCTATTAATGCCATTTTCTATCACTGATAAAGCCCATATTTGTAGAAGTGATATATTATGATCTTATAATATTTATGCCATGAATCATGATTATATAAATTTTTGTGTATGAATTTAAAATGTTCATCTCATGTTCTCATACCCTTATGCTCATGATATGCTTATATATGATAATTGATTAATATCTCCCCTCTTTTCCCTTACTGAGCATCTGAGTTCACATGTTTACCTTTCCCCTAGATATGATGAATGTTTTTAAGTATGATATGTCTAAGAAGAGTTCTAGTTGTGAAGAACTAAGTGGGAGATGATATAGTTATATTAAACACCAGTTGTTTATATGTCAAAGTTTCCAAAGAAATTAAACCTTTATGGTTTTGGAATCAATCATGATTATATGCAATGAATATTCATCTAATAATATGTAATATTTAAGTATGTAATGGTTGGGTCGCTATAGGAATAATTTAATAGTTTCTCATTTTGCATATCGACATAGACTGATCAACATCGTGGATGTTCTACCAAGGTATTTAAGCATTAATGGAGTCACTAACATGCTAAGGAATCATTTTCATTTCATCCCTACCCCTTACAGTGACATGAATTTTAGAATATCTATCAACAATGGTAGAAATACCTGAGAAGAGAGTTCCTTCATCATTTTCTTATGGGTTGGGGTCCTGGTGGATTATATGAATGAATTGGTCACATGTGATACATATTATCCTTATATATTCATATACCAATCCAAGTGTTTATAGAGGGTATCCCTACTTCCATTTATTGGAGTTAAGAGATAGTGAAATCTCATTTTCAATCATTATATTTGGATGATGATAGCATGTGAAGATACATACATTAAGATCCTACTACCTCTCATTGGTGCTCTCATCCACTTTTCATGGGATTACTCCAAGGTGTGGATAAATATCTTCTTAAATGATGTGCTAGTATAGACAGTTTGAAGAGTGAGTAGACCCTTCTCTTCCCAAATCTCACCCCTAAGGCTACCTTGGAGTATATATTTGAACCATAAGGTCTTTAAAATAGGCATCCTAGGTATCACATGGAGTGATCATCTTCACATTTTCCTTATATCATGAGAAGAATAGGCTTAGAGCTAGTGGTTGAGGTAATAGACTATGTTGATGAATTTATTTATCATGTACCAATAAGTGATTCTCCAATAGAGTATGATTTTAAGGAGTCATCCCATTATCCCAACCAAGGAGTGGTGGTTGATTATTCACCCATACTTATCCTATCAACTGGATCTGTTTCCTATTTGTGGATTTGATTCTTGATTATATTTATGTGGATATGAGTGAAAAAAATGCAAATACTAGAGCTTATTTTGAAAATGAAATAGTATAGAAGTGGGATTGGCACCAAGTCTACACTATTATCATAGAGAGTCCATCAGAAAAGATCATCGATAAGGAAGAAATCCTTCATCAGATTTTATATTTTTTTAAGTGTAGGTGGATTTAATTACTGGAACCTACTTCTCATAAGGTGGGTTTTAGTCACTCGAGAACAATTGGTGGTCCAAGAGAGTGACTTCCTTTTATTTTATAGTGCCAACTATCAAGTTGAGTCCATAGACGGTTCCAAGAATGACTCGATCCATTATGTTGTCAAAGAATGATAGCCTCATGATCATATAGTCATGCAAAACTTCGAGATTTGGGAATATGAGGCTCATGTAGTGAAAGATAAATCACAAATAATGGTGAATACAATAGAACTCAATGATTTCAGATTAAGGATCTAATAATTGGATACTTTTATTGAGTATATTCTCTCACCATCTGGTTCAGAAGCTTCTAGATGAGTTGACTTTCAACTGTCCATCGATGTCTCCCATAAAGCATTGGCATACATTCTAATTTAGTTTTCAGAGTTCATTATAGCTATTTATGTTTTCTTTATTTTTTACTTATAATTATGAGGAGATACTATAGGTTATGGATTTTCTTTCCTTTTCTTTTGATCAATGAATGAAAACCCATTTTGGTTCTCAATTGTTTGTTCTTTGGCTTATGCTTCATGATAATAACAACCTGTGAAATATTAGAAGATAATATCAAGATAAAATAAAGACAATTGTATCTTGAATTTTAAATGGATAGGTGTTCACAAACACTCAAGTTGAAAAATTCCTCCTGGGCATGGATCATGAATGGGTATAGGCACAAATACCATCACTGTACACTAGAGTTTCTGCATTTGGATTCTTTCCTCTCGATCACGATTCATAGATGGGTATATACAAATATATCATCACCGTATAGAATAACTAGTCCTTTTGGATGATCAACCTAAATAAATGTGATGATAATCATGAAGGGATATTCAGGATAAGGATTTCAATGGTTCAAGAGGGCCATAGAATTATGGATGAATACTCTATATTTTTTCTAGGACAAGGGGTCTATAGAGAATAATTTGGCTTCTATTGAGGTCATATTTTGAACCCCAATTTTTTTTTTATTTTTTAACAACCCTAAATTTTCTATGCCTCATACGAGGGAACCATACTAGGTAAAAAATTGGATTTCGTTTAGGACATTATTTACAAGTTTCAGCCCAAATAAGCTTTGTGAAATTTTAAATTTATCATGTTCAGTTTTTTCTAAATAAAATAAGGTGTATGTATAGTTGGTGGGGACTTGAATTTTTCATAGGCCACCTATTATGAGTTTTCAACCCATTGAATACTATGTCTCTTTAAAAAATTAGTTTTTGGTTATGAAATTCAGACCAATGATGGTTGATGTTTAAGGTCGGAAAACTCTGACCAAGAATGAAATGTCATATTCTTTCCCCAAAAATGAGTACGGTACATTGAGGCATAATGTTAAGGATATATAATCCAAATGAATTGTTGGATTATGGGTTATATAAATAATATCTCAAGGAGTTTGAAATGAGGATAATAAAATGGGATAGGTTTACAAAGGATGATCACTGACTATATTCAAAGGACATGTTTCACTATGATTTTGTTAGGGAATATGAAGATTAGAGATCCCTCCACTCAGGATGATATGCTTCTGGTAAATAGAATAAAATGGGGGTGTATATGCTAATCCATATCGGGGAATGTATACATAGACTAAGATAATTGTCCCTTGGAGTAAAGTTTGTTTGTTACCATAACCATGAAAGGTTTGTAAAGATTCAAACACATGGGAAATGATGTAGGTTATGGAATAAGGTTATTTAATGAGAGTTTTGGTACCTTAAAAACTATGTCACCATGTACTAAACACATTATCAAGGTGAAGGGATGTGTTAGATAATTGCTCTAACTTTTTCCTAGATCGGTGGATCCAGTTAGCATATCTTATCGTTTTTAGGGCCATATTGTGGGATATACAATCTTTGATCCTTTTGATCTACACTCTAAATTTTTCTTAAGCATTGAAAGTATGAAGTATGAAGCTTAATGATTAGAAAATTTAATTTTTCTTAGACCAAATTTTATGGGTTTTTAGCCTAAGAAGTTTTTTATCTATTTTCACTAGTTTTTTAAGTTCATGTGATTTAGACAATTGAAGGCTAGAGTTTAAGGCTATAAAAATTTGACCACAAGGTAATTAAGGTCACACAACATTGACCAATGTGTCATGATCCATGAAGTAAGGAGAAATGTAAAACAAAATGTGAATGTGATCCAATTCCATGAATGCAGACAAAATCAAAGAATGGTGTATTTAGTTTAGGTTCATAATGCTCAGAACAATGTAAAAGGGGAGAAATGTAACAATCTATATGGTTCTCAAGAGCTGAGGACACCCCCAACACCTTTTAAACAGAGAATGAAGATGATGATGTAAGTCAGGAATCAAGGTTATTATATTAGGAGTGATTATATGCGACATGTACACAAAGGATGGACACTAACCGTATTTAGATAAATGGTTACACTGTGAAGATATCAGGTCATATAGTGATTAGAGGTCCCTCCCCTCATGAGTAGGTGATTTTAGTTGATAGAAAAAAATGGGGATGCATATGAAAATTCATATTTGGGAATGCATGAATAGACAAATAGAAGTGTCCCTTGGAGTTGATTATACTCATTACCAATATCCATGAAAGGTTCGTGTTAATATAAGGATCGCAAAAAGAAAAGTGTAGTTTGTGGAACATGGACATTCAAAATAGGCGGTTGAAGAATTTTAGAATTGAGTTTACCATATCTAGGTTATCACTATCCTTTTTAAAAGAGTTAATATATATGATAATTTATGGATGGGTCTAGAATTTAGAGTCTATATGTCACTACATATTTTGAATTAATCAAGAATAAAGACACATGCAGTTCTTATATAGTAATTCCCCTGTATAGATCAAGCTCATATGTTAGGAAAGGGGGAATTTAATTTTGAACGTGGAAAAATACACTAGAATATCTCATATAGATATGGTTCATGTGTGAGTAGAGAATTACAGATAAACTATCCTTTTTGGTTTGAAAATTCACATACAGTATACTTCATGTTGAGTGGCTTAACGACATGTGACGAGGATGTGATTCCATGTCTTTCAGATGTGGTTTATCCCAATCATTCTTCCTAGGAAGATCTACTATAACCTATAAGATCCTGCGAGTCATGATCAATGTGAGAAATAAGTTATTCTTGGGAGACCACCCATGTTTCTTGAAAATGTATGATGAAGGAGAGAAAAAAATATGGGGGGAATTTATATTTTTCACTCCATAACTAGGAGGTATTTTTTTCATGGAATGGGATAATATAATTTTAGAATCTATACTCTAGGAATCCTTGCATAGACCTTGTAACACCCCAAGATTTTATGAGATATATTATTTTTAATTTATTTGATGTCTTCTATTATACACTACACCAGGATTAGCTTGTACTATATGCAACACCATATTAGCTTGAAGTATACGCAGCACTATTCTTGGTTCATGTTACACACAATTTCAAGTTCGTTTTGTGGAAATTATTTTACGCAACATTAAGTATAGATTTTGTTTAATAAGTTTTGATTATGTTATACGCAACACCAAACGGAGCTTTCACTACACGCAGCCCTAACTTGGCTTGCATTACACGCAATCAAGACCTTCTTCGATAGCGTGTGTAGTACGCAATACCAAGTTTCACTAAATGAGATATTATTATAATATTATTATGAACTAGCCGTTATGAATAGTAATACCCACTTTTTGAAATTTTATAAATTTTATTTTTCAAAATGAACTTCATTTTTGGATTCGGAATATCAAAATTAGCCTAGGGTGAATTTTTGGTATTTTTCTGAAAACTTTCAATTTTTGATGAATAGTGAAAACACTGGGTTACTATTTAAAAACTGAATTTTTATTTAAATAATTATTTATTTTATTTAAATTTAATTTAGGTCAAAATTCATACATAATACCTATATAAGTTCAATGTAATTCATTTGTGTCATTTTATAATAATTTTAGATATATAAAAATTTTATTGAACTTTTCACCGTCTTTTACCCACCTCCTAGGAGAATTTGAAAATCTACATAAAACTTAATTTTACCGCTTCTGTGAGTGGAATTTCGAAAATCCGAGAGACACGATTAATATCAAGGAGTAAAATGTGATTCAATAAGATAAAAATAATTTTTGGTGAATAGTAACATTTTACTTTTATTTACCACGGTTAAAAGTAAATAGGGTAATTAAGGGTAAAAATGATATTATTATTACCCTAACACATGTACTAATTCTATTTAATAAGTGTAATTCGACAAAAAACAACCTTAGGAATAAATATTACCCTTTAGGTCCACTTGTATTAGATTAGGACACTTATTATTATTTTATATAAAGAAGAGTTAAAATCAAAGTTTAATAACTAATAAATTTTTAATATAGGGTTATACATAAGTTAAATTCGACTATAAATATTCATTAGAAAGATAAAACTATTTCCTACATAATGGTATTTTATTTATAATTTTTAGACATTAAATAATTTAATTTATTTATTATACAATGATGATGCAATAATTACCTTATTAATAAAATATTAACATAACTGATGTTATAAATACCCAAATAAATGTAATTTGAGACTTTTTATGAATTCAACTAATTTTCTAGGTTAATATGACAAGTTATTATTGATTAAATTAACTTTGTTCGAACTAATAATGCTGTTATGAGTTTCACAAAAATCAATTACCAAATAGTGTCAAAATTACATAAAATAGTTTTTAAAATTAAATATTATATTACTAATTGTTATTATATTCCTAAAAATATAAGGTTCAGACAAATGACTTAGATAAGGTTATATATATTAATAATGAACCAATTTGGGTTCGTTTGACTTGTTATAGTAAGTTTATCAACCATATAGTGTAAGAAAACAAGATGACACGGTAAAGGTTAAATTATTTAACTTAGAGTTAAATCTAAATGATAAGGTTAAAATAGTAACCTAAACTTGTCTAAAACCTATTTTTTGATCGGATTTCGACCCATCCCCACTTTAGATTTGAAATAAATCAATTTGGAGCGATTATAAACGAAATATGACTTTATTATAAAATAACATTTTAAGTTTTTCCAAAGGTGCCCCTCTCCTCCCTTATAAAAAGGGCACCCCTTCCCTCTACTCTTCACACCCTATTGAGCCTGGAATCTTGGCCAAACCCTACCAATTTTCCTTCTCATCTTCCCTAGAAACATTATAGAGGTTCTGGTCTCCTCAAAATACCAACCCTAGTGCCTTAAGAGGAGGTTAAGAAGAGTCACATCAAAGAAGAGGTAATATCCTTTACCGATTCTTTCCAATTTATTTCTTCTTCTACTTATTCTTATTTATTTGTTTGATCATAAATTAATAACATAAGTATAACTCATACACGAATATGTTATTATAAATATGAAACAACCCAATTTCATCTTATATCCATCCTATGGAAAACTAAATCACCGCGCGCGCGTACGTACGGAATACCGTCTCCATGCCGTGGTGTAATCTATTTTCCACCACCACCTTACTTGGATGGGTATAATGGTGTAAATAAATAACTATATATGATTATTTTAAAGTGATATTGATTCTAAAATATTACACATAAACTTAAATACAATTCCATGATCATGGGAATGATATCATTACTCATGCGTACGTACGGACTACCGTCTCCACGAACGGGATGAGATTCATTTTCCATGATTAACCATTCAAGTATGATTATAAAGTATATATAATAAATAATCATGAAATATATTACATAATAATAATACTTGATTTATATACATATATGTTTCATTTATTTAATTCCATTTAATTCAATAAGGAAACAAAAACAGCGTTCATGCGTACGCACGACCTACCGTCTCCATGAACGGTGTATTTCATTCCATTTATATACTGAATATATATTATATATAAATCATGTTTTACATTCTGTAATTAAGTAAATCAGGATATAATTAATAATATTAAGAACCACATGTCGAAACACGTACGATAAATGAAACGATTTTACCCATAACGCTGCTTTAACATGGAATTTAAAAAATAACGGGTAATATAAAGCCATAAGTGAACCATATATGATATCATAACAATGAATATGATTCTGTAATAAGTCAATGAAATTATTTAAATAATTATACAGGAGGTTCAGATACGTACGAAGCATATCAGACCTAAGGTAAGGGATAACTTTTCCAATCTCGTTTTTATCCGAGATTGTTTATTCGTAAGTATTTACTGGGGTTTTATTTATCATCCATTTCCCCATTTTCTAAAAATTGTTTCATGTATGTTTAAAGTCATTTTTACCCATTTTTGACTTTTACTACATGGTATGTAAGGAATCTTTCTTTTGTTTACCGTACAAGGTACTTTTTGACTTTTCCGAAAAAAGTACGAGAATAATGTTTTTTTAACTTCTACAGCATGAACATATTTTTACAGTTTCATAACGCCTTATTTTCATGAAACTTACTCTACAAGATTTAATGACTATTTTCAACAAAATATTTTTATTTAAAAATTGCATGGAATTTTGTGAAAAGAAAATGATTTTGAAGAAGAAAGGATATTTTCCTCAAGAATTAATTTCAAGTGTTTTATCAAAACCATTTTTCCATCTAAGATGAAATTATTTCATATGTGTATGTTTCAAGTATAATATCTCTATGATTTACATGGTTTCACTTTTCTTATAATGAAATGATATCCATTTGTTTTATATGGATTATGTTATGATAAGATGATGTTTATGAAGCCCATTTTATTCTTGGGTTATGATGAATGATTTATGTTTATGTTGTGGCACATTTAAGAATGAGTTTATTATGAGATGTGTGGGACCTATATCTCCCTCCAATGCATTGGGTAAAGATTTATATCTCATGAGATAAACATGGCTATAACGGTAAGTTAATCTGGTTCAGTGTTACAGGACTGGAACGAGGAGTGAACTCGATTCAGAAAGGGACTTTTCCCACTAAGATGGTCTTGGCAGCACTGCCTTGGCTACTATGGAAATCATATCACGTGTTTCACAGTTTTCCATAATTACATGTTTTATTCCAATGCTATTTTATCATGATTGATGTTCCTTTATGATATATGCCTTATGTACTTCCAAGATTTATGTCTTTGCTCAAGATTTTGATGTTTAGATTTTATGTTCATGTTTTTTCATTCAAATGTTTATGGATTGTTTTATGTTATCTATGATTTCCCTTACTCAGCATTTGAGCTCACCCTTTTTATGTTTTCTTTTCCCCAGGATATAAAGAAAGGTTTTAGGTAATAAAAACAAAGGGGAGATGTTGAAGATCTTTCACCATGATTAAAATATTACGTTCCGAGTTTCCAAGACTCTAAACTAATACCATCTTTGGGCATCTGTTTTTGTCATGTATTAAGTATTCTGCAAAAGTAATGTAATGTCCATGTACATCAGGTTTGGGGTCTCTACAGTTGGTATCAGAGCGAAGGTTTAGTTAACCTTTGGAAACTAGGATGCGAAAACTTTAGTGAAATCCCTAGAGATATTTCTAAGGTATGTCTAGGGATGTCCCTAAGGATAAGTATATGTATAGGTTGTAGTCCTATAATTACGATAACAATCTTAGAATTTAACCTAAAATGTTAGATATTGAAGGTAATCCCCATTTATTATGTTGTTTTCCCTAGCATGATTTTTTCCTCTCACACTATTCTTTTTGGGTTTTAGAAAATGGCTGGATACAGGAAGATTCACTATAATGGAGGATATGATGGACAATGGAATGATATTCTTCACGAGCAACCAAATTAAAAGGGATTTGGAAGTCCAAACATCGTTATTATGCCTAATCAGTAATCTCATAATATGATCAATAATCTCAACTTTGGTAAGTTTCCCAACTCAGCTAATAATAGAAAGATGGAGTTTCATGATAATCATAGAGGAAAGAAAGTTCAATTTCTCTCATGTAAATCATGTGGGAAGAGGCATCAAGGAGAATGTTTCAAAGGAACTGGAAGATGCTTTGGGTGCGGAAAAGAAGGACACAAATCCAGTAAGTGCAAAGGAAAAGGTTCAGTTAACACCATGGAGAAGGATAATGGTATTTCTACGACATCAACAATAATTAGATGTTTTAAATGTAGAATGTATGGGCATTATGCAAACCAATGCCCTAAAGGAAAATACCATGAAGAGAATCATCATGGTAAAATGGGTAGTATTTATGTGGATGATGATGAGGAGACTACAAATGATATATGAGATGAAAGAAGTGTTGAAGCTTGGTCAATGGTTTAATAAGGTAGTGGAATGATTGTATGTTTATCAAGAGTTATGTTGTATAGGTAATTTAATGGTACTATGGAATAAAGAAACATCTAAGGATTGTTACAATATTTTTTTCCTAAAGTATTTAAAAGTATATGTTGAATGGTACTGGTAACCATGAAAGGTTATTCAAATATTTTTGGAAAGAATAGGATATGATCATAATGAAGGGATAAAGAGAAAATGAAATTTTGATAGTATTCATGAGCTCATGACTGATATAAGGACAAAGTGATATCATGGTTTGAGTATATAGAAATTTTGGGATTTTGGTATGTGGAATGAGTTAACTTTTGACAGCATTCATGTTTTCACTAAGGTTCTATGGTAATTCATGTTTCAAAAGAATATGTAATTAAGGTATTCACATGTTTGGAATATGACCAACAAGATATATCTTATGATATATGGGAGATAAACGATGGAATTCACATGCTTAGTATATGACCTCTCTAGTAATCATTTTCATTATACTATGTGATTGGACAAAAGTATTTTAGATAAGCCTAAAGATTGGAATGGATTATGTTGGAAATAAGTTAGTATTTTTTAAGGATAGAACTTTTTTTTCGATATTCTTTATCGGATGTTATAATAATGTAGTTTTAGAAAAAGGACAACCTGCAGGACGGGAGACAACCCTTCGTGTCGGACAAGGTTTTGGGAATCGAAACCACAACCGAAGTGAGATAGGCCTTTATTGCCTACCACTGGCCTATAGGAAGTCTTTGGTTAGTAGAAACTAGTTTTATTTTATTAAGCGGTATGATAAATGAAGTATAAGTCCATTTTTGGAATCATATACGATGAATCTCACCATAGATGGACTTATATTTAATAACTTATGCTAACATTTTTGTGATAGAAATAGATGGGATGACTTATCATTCTATCACATGATCTGGTAACACTTCCTGAATGAAAAATTAAGCTTCATTTCTTTAAATAGAGATGAAGTGGAAATTGTTCACAGAATGAACAACAATGACATTACACTAAAATCAAACAAGTATTTCTCCTTATGTAAAAGTTCATCCATGTTAGGGAAATGTTCTTGGAAACCAAAAATGTTGTCCTAGTACTCTTATATCTGATGAATCAGATGGTACCTTAGATCATCACAAATTTACGGCTTTGTGATTGTTGGATTTTTCATAGCCATGTTCTCTACCACTCTCCATCAGAACATGACGGTTAGATTTATCTTTCATATCCATATTTTCACCTATATACTCCTATGTGGGAACCCAAGTGATGAGTTACTTTGGGTATCCATTTTGTTTCTAACTTTTCATTTTAAAATGATGATTTAGTATTACTTTTTACGATGTGGGTTTCTATGAATGAAACTTTCAAGTAGTAAACGATTTATAACCCTGACAAATTTTGAGGGCGAAATTTATTTTAAGGGGGGTAGAATGTAACACCCCAAGATTGTATGAGATACATTATTTTTAATTTCTTTGATGTCTTCTATTATACACTAAACTAAGATTAGCTTGTATTATACGCAACACTGTATTAGCTTGCAGTATATGAAACACTATTCTTGGCTCGTGTTACACACAATTTCAAGTTCGTTTTTTGGAAATTATTTTACGTAACATTAAGTATATATTTTATTTAATAAGTTTTGAATATGTTATACGCAACACAAAACGGAGCTTTCACTACACGCAGCCCTGACTTGGCTTACATTACACGCAATCAAGACCTTCTTTGATAGCGTGTGTAGTATGAAATACCAAGTTTCACTAAACGAGATATTATTATAATATTATTATGAACTAGCCGTTATGAATAGTAATACCCACTTTTTGAAATTTTATAAATTTTATTTTTTAAAATGGACTTCATTTTTGGATTCAGAATATCGAAATTAGCCTAGGGTGATTTTTTGGTATTTTTCTGAAAACTTTCAATTTTTGATGAACAGTGAAAACACTGGGTTACTATTTAAAAACCAAATTTTTATTTAAATAATTATTTATTTTATTTAAATTTATTTTAGGTAAATATGTATATATAATACCTATATAAGTTCAATTTAATTCATCTGAGTCATTTTATAATAATTTTAGATATATAATGATTTTATTGAACTTTTCACCGTCTTTTACCCACCTCCTAGGAGAATTTAAAAATCTACGTAAAACTTAATTTTACCGCTTGTGTGAGTGAAATTTAAAAAATCCAAGAGACATGGTTAATATAAAGTAGTAAAATGTGGTTCAATAAGATAAAACTAATTTTTGGTGAATAGTAACTTTTTACTTTTATTTACCATAGTTAAAAGTAATTAGGGTAATTAAGGGTAAAAATGATATTATTATTACCCTAAAACATGTCCTAATTATATTGGATAAGTTTAATTCGACCAGAAACAACCTTAGGAATAAAATATTACCCTTTAGGTCCACTTGGATTAGATCAGGACACTTATTATTATTTTATATAAAGAAGAGTTAAAATAGTTAAAATCAAAGTTTAATAACTAAAACATTTTTAATATAGGGTTATACATAAGATAAATTCAACTATAAATATTAATTAGAAAGATAAAAATATTTCCTACATAATGGTATTTTATTTATAAGTTTAAGACATTAAATAATTTAATTTATTTATGACACAATGATGATGCAGTAATTACCTTATTAATGAAATATTAACATAATTGATGTTATAAATACCCAAATAAATGTAATTTGAGACTTTTTATGAATTAAACTAATTTTATAGGTTAATATGATATGTTAGTATTGATTAGATTAACTTTTTTAGAACTAATCATGCTTTTATGAGTTTCACAAAAATAAATTACCAAATAGTTTCAAAATTGACATAAAATAGTTTTTAAAACAAATATTATATTATTAATTGTTATTATATTCCTAAAAATCTAAGGTTCGGCCAAAGGACTTATATAAGGTTATATATATTAATAATGAACCACTTGGGGTTCTTTTGGCTTATTATTGTAGGTTTATTAACCATATAGTGTAAGAAAACAAGAAGACACGGTAAAGGTTAAATTATTTAACTTAGAGTTAAATCTAAATGATAAGGTTACAATAGTAACCTAAACTTGTCTAAAACCTATTTTTTGAGAGGATTTAGACCCATCCCCAAATTATCTTCGAAATAAATCAATTTGGAGCTATTATAAACCGAATTTGACTTTATTATAAAATAATATTTTAAGTTTTTCCAAAGGTGCCCCTCTCATCCCTTATAAAAAGGGCACCCCTTCCCTCTTCTCTCCACACCCTTTTGAGCCTTGAAGCTCGGCCAAAACCTGACCATTTCCCTTATAATATTCCCTAGAAACATTATAGAGGTTCAGGTCTCCTCAAAATACTACCCATAGTGCCTTAAGAGGAGGTTAAGAAGAGGCGCGTCAAAGAAGAGGTAATATCCTTTACCGATTCTTTCCAATTTATTTCTTATTATAATTATTATTATTTATTTGTTTCATAATTAATTAATAACACCATTATAACTCATATAATGATATGTTATTATAAATTTTAAACAACCCAATTTCATCATCTATCCATCCTACAGAAAACGAAATCATCGCGCGTGCGTACGTACGAAATACCGTCTCCACGTCGTGGTGTAATCTGTTTTCCACCACCACCTTACTTGAATGGGTATAATGGTGTAAATAAATAACTATATATGATTATTTTAAATTTATATTGATTCTAAAATATTATACATACACTTCAATACAATTCCACGATCATGGGAATGATATCATCACTCGTGCATACGTACGAACTACCGTCTCCACGAACGCGATGAGATTCATTTTCCATGATTAACCATTCAAGTATGATTATAAAGTATATATAATATATAATAATGAAATATATTACATAATAATGATACTATACTTATGTACATATATGTTTCATTTACTTAATTCCATTTAATTCAATAAGGAAAGGAAAACAACGTTCATGCGTACGCACGACCTACCATCTCCACGAACGGTGTATTTCATTCCATTTATATACTGAATATATATTATATATAAATAATGTTTTACATTATGTAATTAAGTAAATCAGGATATAAGTAATAATATCATGAACAACATGTCGAAACACGTACGATGAATGAAACAATTTTACCCAAAACGCTGCTTTAACATGGAATTTACAAAATAACGGGTAATATAAAGTCATAAGTGAACCATATATGATATCATAACAATGAATATGATTCTGTAATAAGTCAATGACATTATTTAAATCATTATTCAGGAGGTTTGGATACGTACAAAGCATATCAGACCTAAGGTAAGGGATAACTTTTCCAGTCTCGTTTTTATCCAAGATTGTTTATTCGTAAGTATTTACTAGGGTTATATATATCATCCATGTACCATTTTATAATAATGGTTTCATGTATGTTAAAAGTCCTTTTTACCTATTTTTTACTTTTACTAAATGGTATGTAAGGAATCTTTCTTTTGTTTACCATATGAGGTACTTTTTGACTTTTTCGGCAAAAGTACGAGAAGAATGTTTTTTTAACTTATACGGCATGAACAGATTTTTACGGTTTCATAACACCTTATTTTCATGAAGCTTGCTCTAAAAGATTTAATGACTATTTTCAACAAAATCCTTTTCTTTTAAAATTTCATGGCCTTTTGTGAAAAGAAAATGATTTTGAAGAAGAAAGGATATTTTCCTCAAGAATTCATTTCAAGTGTTTTATCAAAACCATTTTTCCATCTAAGATGACATTATTTCATATGTGTATGTTTCAAGTATAATATCTCTATGATTTACATGGTTTCACTTTTCTTATGATGAAATGATATCCATTTGTTTTATATGGATTATGTTATGATGGGATGATGTTTATGAAACCCATTTTATTCTTGGGTTATGATGAATGATTTATGTTTATGTTGTGAAACACTTAAGAATGATTTCATTATGAGATGGGTGGGAACTATATATCCCTCCAATGAATTGGGTAAAGATTTATATCTCATGAGATAGACATGCCTGGAACGGTAAGTTAATCTGGTTCAGTGTTACAGGACTGGAACGAGGAGTGAACTCGATTTAGAAGGAGACTTTGTCCACTAAGATGGTCTTGGCAACAATGCCTTGGCTACTATGAAAATAATATCATGTGATTAATGGTTTTACACAATTACTTGTTTTATTAAAATGATATTTTATCATGATTGATGTTACTTTTTAATATATGCCTTATGTACTTCCAAGATTTATGTCTTTTCTCAAGATTTTGATATTTAGATTTTATGTTCAAGTTTTTGCATTCAAATTTTTATGGATTGTTTTATGTTCTCTATGCTTTCCCTTACTGAGCATTTGAGCTCACCCTTTTTATGTTTTCTTTTCCCCAAGATATAAGAAAGGTTTTAGGTAATAAAACCAGAGGGGATATGTTGAAGATCTTTGACCATGATTAGAAGATTATGTTCTGAGTTTCTAAAGACACTAAACTAATACGGTCTTTGGGCATCTTTTTTTGTCATGTTTTAAGTATTACACAAAATTAATGTAATTTACATGTACATCAAGTTTGGGGTCTCTACAGAACTGTCCCTCATGTAAGAGTATCAATCTATATATAGTGGGTAGTTCTAAGTAGTTTAAGGTCATACAGGATGGATTAAAATAGTTCTAATTATAGTGACCAGTGTATGGGGGAACTTTTCCCAACTCATATTTATCAAAACATTGTTCCAAAAAGGGATTTGGTATTGGGGAGGATATACAACTAGCTCTGGGTTAGGTGAACCCATGTGTCTCCACATATCCTAATAAAAGAGGAGTCTGTTGGAAACAAGGATGTTCTTTTTTGGAAATGGAGTATGGTTGTGTTTGTTGTCAATCTTCACATGGTTGATCAATAATTTTGCAAGAAATTTTCTCTTATAGTATAGTATGACAAAAATGGTGAAGGTGGCATCGTTTCCTAGTGTTTTATAAATTTTTGGACTCAAAATCTGTAGGAAGGGCTAACATCATGAAAGGTTGTTTTCTGAAACCAAATCTTCATAATTATGGTAAAGGCATTGGTTTCATGAAGACTGGGTTGAGAGTCATAAATATGTGGATCAATATGAACAAATATGGTGATCTCCATGATTATGAGAAATGAAGAATCGTGACTGCATGATGTGTTGACGGTGATCTCTACGACTATGTCAAATCATAATGGAGCATCATGAAGGAAGGAGTACCGCAAATATGTTTTTGAAAGATCCAAAAAAGGTTTTGGAGGTGGGTGAGCATCTCTAATGGTCAAAAAAAATAAATATAAGGCTAACCCCACTTCATTTAACATGAAATTATTCAATAAAAATATGTAAACGCTCTAATTTCGTGAAGTTATGGGTGCTCCATGAATATGTATTTCTATAAAATCCTGAGCATTGCAAAAAGACCAGTTTAGTCTTAACTAATGAAAATGATTCTAAGTAATGTCTGATTTTTGATGATGGGGTATTCCATGATGGCTCAGTGAGATTCACGAAGGTAGTTTTTTCCATGAAGGAAGGGTGCTTCATGAAGATAGTGAGCTTTGTGAAGGATATTCACAAAATGAAGTTTTGAGAATCGGGCTTTCAATGAATAGGGATTTCAAAGTGCATCAACTCATGTATATAGTGAAAGAAGAGTATCATTATAGATAGGGGAAAAGACTTTATTGAAGCGATTTTCAAGTCGATAAACTGTGTTAGGCTTCTCTTAAAGTAGTGAGCTAGGGGTAGTTAATGGAAGTGTTTTGAGGGACACAATGTGTTATCCGTAAATCTTGTAAAGGTAGTGTTCTTGGAATAGAGTTACTATGTATGAAATCTTGTATTCCATAACTAGTGATGATTATTGGATTTTGGTATGACTGACACATTTTTGGTGTATGATTCATGGAATAACCCTTGGTGGTGAACCAAGTAAAACTGATATGTTGCCTTTTCACATGTGAATTTTTTGACTACTGATCGAATACATCATAAAGGTTTAATGAGTTCCTACTAATGTAAGAAAAATATACATCACATTAAAATAAAAAGTTGACACCCTTATTCACCCATCCCCTCTCAGGGTGTTCTGGGGTCCTATAGAATCAAGCTATAAATAGTTCTTGTATTGTAATTTCCTACATAGATTTAGCCCATATGAGGAGGAAAATGTGTCAGGCATCCTTAATATGGAATCAATTGATTACAAGGGACCCATCATAGATAAAGAGTGATATAATAACCATACTTAAGGTTAATAAGGTTTATATCTTGGTTTAGAATAGTGACCTGAATGTCACTATGTATCCCATGATATCATGATTCAAGACATGTGAAGTTCTTATAATGAACCCCTAAATAGAAAAGGATCATATTCATGGTAAATGGACATTTTCTTATCATATGATTATAAATTATGGAAACCATTCTAGATAATAATTTGTAGTTTTATCTCATACAAAGGAGAGGAAATTTTTAAATTTCTAGTTTGGTGAAGATCTGATTCACACACAAAGTAAATGAAACTTATATTAGTGCTGAAAAAGAAAAAAACCTAACATTAATGGAGAGTGATCTGATCAGGAACCAAGAATATATGGGGGAATTTTTATATTTCCACTATTGTACCCAGTTTATAGATTCTTGACATCACTATGTATCCTGTGATATTTATAATCAGTCCACATGTATTTCTTATGGGTGATATATCTAGATACCAACATCAAGGGAAAATTATCCTCTCGGATGAGGATGATGATCATGTAGTTTAATGGAATTTGGGATGGAAATCATCATACATTTTAACATCATATAACTAGAACATTAGCTATACAATTTATCATCTTGTAGATCAGATGTTTACTATATATTTTAACATATTACTACTCAGATGTTGTCGTGTAGTTTTACATAATGAAAAAAGGATGTTCACCATGTAGTTTAATGTCATTCAATGAGGATTATAACCATTTAGTTTTATATCATATGGTGAGGAATATGATATTGATGTGTGTTAAGTCCAACATGGGCCTAGATACCTCGATAGGGGGGATGAATTAGGTTATAGATATTATTTTCAAAATTATTCTTACCCCACTAGATCTTGACCTATTTGTTATAAGGGTCACTTTTCTTTCATTTTTCTGTTTATATTTCTCCTATAATTTAAAACATATATCTGGTGAAGATGCATAGAAAGTAAAGTAGGAAATAAAACAAAAGGATACAAAGATTTTTACTCGGTTCACCCTCATTGAGATACATCCAACGAGCATTCAATGGTGATGTGACGATGTACCAAATCCACTAAGACTCACTTAAAAATTATAAGGTTTTGGATATATCACTTATATACCAAGGATCACTTCCTTAATAATATTTAGGGTCAGCTCACTACTTTACCAAGGGTCACTCCCTAAGTCTCTTTATCCAGATCACTACTGGTGGAAAGGATCACCTTCTTCCTCTTCCTTTGTTCACTACCCTGGAAAGGATTCACCAATATTTTATGGAAATGTAGGTCCTACCTAGTTTATGTTCATGTAGTTCCTTTCATTATCACTAATGAATACATCCTCAATTATAGGTAGATGCTCAATTAAAGTTCTTTTTGGGTTTCTCCTTTACTTTTATGAAAACACCTGGATGAAACACTTCCCCTTTCTAAAAAACTTGAATAGAATTCTCTTTACTATAGAAATAGAAATTACTTCTGCTTTGGAAAGATATTCTGTGATGACAAATCTTCCTTTCACTTCATTAAATATAGTAGTGAGTAAACTTCTTCTATGATTATTGTCAAATGGTGTATACCCTATGTATTCCTTTTCTCCTTTAGAATTCAGATAAGACAATGATACTATTCATAGGGAAATATAAACATGTATCTCTTTGAACAATATTCAAGTGTGATACTCTTGTGTGAGTCCCTGGCGCATAACCCCTTACACAAGATCATGGTGCGTACCCTTTCATGAGATCCTAGCAAGAACCCTTGGCGCCTTGCATGAGTCCCCTAGCACGAACCCCTGGTGCCTTGTGTGAGTTCCCCCATACATGAGTCCCCTAGTACAAACCCTTGGTGAGAACCCCTATTCACTCTTTGTGTGAGTTCTTGGTGTGAACCCTGTTTGTTCTTTGCACAAGACTTTGTTCAAATCATACACAACACTTTAAACATTGTAAATTCCTTCGCGAGTCCTCTCCATGAACCCCCTTCACCGTGAAACCCTAGAGTGAACCTCCTTCACCATAAACCCTTGGAGAAAACCTCCTGTTCTATTAACCCATGGTGTGAACCTTCTTCACTACAAACCCCTGGAATGAACCTTCTTTGCTGTGAACCCCTGACACGAACCTCCTTTGCCATGAACCCCTGGCGTGAACCTCCTTCATGAGATCTCACCGTGAACCTCTCTCAGATATTGATTCATATAAATATTTTAAGAAAAAATTTATCAATATTTAAGGATGGTTTAGGGGGTTATTTATAGTCATAAACCCATCAAATTAAACTCTATAATTCATGGAAAACCATCTAACTCATCAACATCACGCACTCTGCGAACCTCCGGGCGCGAGTCCTGTTCACATTCCATGAACTTCCTAGTGAGAGTCTTGTTTGTGCTCCATGAACCCCTAGGTTTAAGTCCTATTATCACTCTGTGAACCTCCTATAATGAGTCTTTTTCACACTCAATGAACCTCCATTCATCATTCATTCTTTGGAAACCTCCGTTCAACATTCGCGATTTACAAACCTCTGTTCATAATTCGTGATTTACAAAAGTTCTTGTGCAATTCCACATTCTCTATTTGTTCAAGTCCCCATATTCTCACTTTGAACAAGTAGTTTAATTATTTCTTTATGTGATTCCCTTATGTGGTTCTGTATTCATTCTTTTCACGAGTCATCGCATTCGTGCTTTGGGCGAGTCCCTTATGCGAGTCTGAATTCATGCTTTGTATGAGTCCTTGCATTCCCTTTGTGAGAAATCCAAACACAGTCTCCAAAGATAATCATGGGAACTACTTGATATACCTTTAGGATATCCAAAGAAAATCATGAGTGCTATTTGAGATACCATAATGAGATCTAAATAAAATCAAGAGTGCTGTGTGAGATCCCATTGTGAGACTTAAAGACAATCATGAATTTTGAAATATCCCATCGCAAGATCACAATTTAATCTTATGATTTTCAATTTTGTCGTCTTCCAATGCTTTTTGTGACCCATCATGAGTTCCCAGGACAACTATGAGTGTCACACATGATCACATCACAAGATCAGTTCAGACATTCACACTATGTGTGTTCAGTTTAGCATTCGTGCTCCATGATATCAGTCAATCAGGCTAACTCTTTATGCCTTCTTTGACAATCATCCTTTGTCAACAAACTCAAACTTTGTCAACAAACACAATAAACCAAAAAACACCATCATGAGGGATTTTTAACAAAAAATCTCCTCTTTTGGGTTTGTTGACAACACTTCATTTTTTTATACCACATTAAAGACAATTCCATATTCTACTAAAACATTTGCTTAAATCAATTCTGAATGTGGTCATAGATTTACTCAATACACACTCTAAGACCACATTATCAATTCTTTGTGTGAGAAAAATTATTATCATGTAATTTTCATCAATGAAAAACTTCATTCCTAAACCAATCATCCACTTTCATCACGAAACATATCTATTGTGATATATAATATTTGATAAATCATCTTTACCATCGTCAGATTTAAAAAACCCCTACTTCACTGCTTTGCCTATAATCTTCTCTGTTTGTATTGATTAAGAAAATTTCTCCCCATTTATACAATTTCTCACCATTTTTAACGAACCCAAAGGTGAATTTTTTGATGTTTGTAATAGGTTAAAGAGAACAGAACAACATATCAAGAAAAACACATCATACATTGGGGAGAGGGGGTCCCACATCCACACTTTTTCAAGTGTGAGGAGTTAACTGGACTCCGAGAGCTAGTCTATGCTGTTCGAATGCTTCTTTGGGTAAGTCCTTTGTCATAATATCTACAAACCTATTTTTCTATAGGCACATACTCCAACTTCACAAGCCCTTTCTCGACCTTCTCCTTGATAAAATGATACTTTATTTCAATGTTATTTTTCCTTGAGTGATGGAATGTATTTTTTCCCATATTTATAGAACTTTAATTCTCGAAATGGATTCTAATCGGAGACTTCACTTCAAATATCATATCATCAAGATGTTACTTCATCCATAATAACTGTATGCACACTTGATTAGTCGCAATGTATTCAGATTCTATAGTGTTCAATGAAATTAAAATTTTTTCTTAATTAGCCAAGAAATACACAATACACTAAGATAAAATAAACCATCATATGTTGATTTTCTATCATATGCTTATTCATACTAATCTATATTTTTATAGCCCAATAACTCTTGCTGAGATTTTTCATTATATAACAATCCAAAATCT
Organism: Viscum album; assembly: GCA_963277665.1. Taxonomy (NCBI): domain Eukaryota; kingdom Viridiplantae; phylum Streptophyta; class Magnoliopsida; order Santalales; family Viscaceae; genus Viscum; species Viscum album. The sequence goes on from OY728158.1 coordinate 1,321,176,648, forward strand.
ATAATTCCCTTAATATAAAGAGGTATTATTTTTACTAAAATAAAGCGTGTTTCCTTGGGATTACTTTGTTACTGTGCTACTTGGCATGTGTAAAAAACAATATTAGTTCTTATCCTGATCAAGTACAATGGAATAATAATGATTTTCCTATATTCTATGACATTAACTGCATGGAATTCATCATCCCAATAAAATTTCATCTAGGTAGAAACCGAAGTTGTCATATCCTTAGAATTATCTATACCAAATCTTCTCAAAATCTCCTTAGAATATTTATATTGAAAAATTATTTTACCATTATTTCCTTATGTCACACTATCACCATCATCCTTTGATTAATGTCATTATTGACACATAGATTGTAATCAACTCCACCATAATAAAAACCAAGCTTCTTCAAAATTTGATATAGTCTTGAATACAATTCTCTTGGTGCTTTTTCAACCCATATAGTTCCTTATTCAGTTTATTTTTTTCTCATATTTATGAATGAGAAAACCATATGGAATTATCATCTTCATGATTTTTTTGAATCACTATGCCATCTTCAATTATATTTTTGTGAAAGACTCATTCAGATCTGATGAAATTATTATCTATTATCCTCAAAACAATCTCCCATAAAACTTCTAGCATTGGACTGATGAAAATCATTAATACCAAATTTTATGCTAATTTCACATGTTGAATTACTCTTCAGAATGGGTGGACCACTTGTTGAAAACACTTTTAATCTTCTCTCATGAATTCTTGGTATCCTAAAAACATCTAGCTAATTCCATATTGTTAGAAAAAATATATAATCATGAAATAAATTAATTTTTCCACTTCTCCCCCAATTGGTCCTTTTTTTGTCAAAAAAAATAAAATTTCATCCTTTTTTACCATTGAGATCTTGCATCTGATTAGGAGATAGAATGCCCCCCCTATGATGTAAAACTCTTCATGTTATTAGGACCACTATTTATGCCTGCAAACATTCTTCTTATCCTGCATCATTTATTCACATGACACTTTGCAATGTGCCGTAAAAAAAACCTCTAAGCTTATTGAGTCGAAACTTGGTGTAGGAAACAAGAGATAAGGTTAATAACACCATACCTATTCATTACATTCAATTACTTCCATATATCTCATGTATCCATAGACCATTAACTCATTTCAATGAATTATTATATATTTATTCTTTAACTTTGGTAACTAATTTGAATTAGTTGACATTATAGAGCACATCACTTCACCACTTTTCATCTTTTAATACCACTTCCCCTTGGATCGTATCTCCCCTTGAACCTGAAACACTTGAACATCAGTTAATAGACTTAATACACATAAGTATAGGGGAACCTATAGAATCCTCAAGAGAGGATTGTGATCGATCCTGATGGATCAACCCTTTGATACTTTCTTTCAAATCATTGTACTATTTTTGTGCTGGTTCCAACTACGTACCTAGCCAACTTCAAATGTTCTAGAAAAATGACTAAACATTATTTACCTACATGCTGAATCTTATTTTGATATTTAGGTCCTCTAGGATTGTCCTTTTTCACAATCTTGTGCTTAAACCCATTTGTAGAAATTTTCTTCTTTAATGTTCCACCAGAATTACATTTTTCATGTATCTTTCTCTGAACAAGAATCTCTCCACTAGTTTTATTCTCTTTATTCTTCCTCCATCAGAGGGATCTTTCTCCTAACTTCACTTCTCTCCATGTGGCATTACATGAATGTTTTTCAAGAAATTTTTTATTCATTTTTCTTTTATCAGTTATCTGAGTCTCCACACTATTTATTTTTGTGGTTAAACCTTCACTGAACACACATTCTTTTTACTCACAAATGGATCATATCCCCCCTTTTTCATCCAGATTCATTCACATTATTTCTAAGAGATTTGTTATGAGTGAAATAGAGGAGGTGATTGATACACATTTTATTGAGCTCCTTGTGATTACCCTGAGGTTTTAAACCTATTTTTCAACTTATAATGTTCTCTTATAATATAGAATTTTTTAGTTATACATTTCTAGTATTGGGGATATACTTCTAGGTTCCTTTTATTTCCCTTCATTATTCATTCCGCAATGTCTTGATAAATTACCATGATAGCACACATAAAACATCTCCCATTAAAAACATACCTCGTATCATAATTTCTTGATTTAGATGATAATAAATCTAGATTTATTCTATTGACATTGAGCACATGGGCTTCTGGACACATACCCATGTCATGTCCCAGTCTTCCGCAATAGTATAATTTCATGGATACTTTATTTTGGGAGAATTTTATTTTATATTTCTCAAAATATATTCTGATTATTCTTAGATTTAGAAATATTTCTATATTCATAGTATGAAATATATTCCATATCCTAAAAAAAACTTGAAGTATGACCATGCATACCTAAAAAATATCACATTTTTTCATAAATTCATGTGAAATCCTTTTTAGATCCATTTCAAGTATCTATAGGTTTTTTCCTATTTATATAATTGTTCATGGATATATTCCTATCATGCATAGTATAGGGTTTATCATATCCAATACCATATTTTCTAAAAGTGCACAATATTTGGGATGAGACAATTATTTCATGCTTTTACTCTAAAGTAGAATATTTTATTTTCATTTCATTATCATATGCCAAAGGATAATCCAATAGTAAGTGCAAATCATCCTTCGATATGGGATTTACTTTAGAATTATATTTCTCCATTTATTTCTTAAATGATTATATATCTTCTCCCAATTGTTGATTCTTCTTCTCCCTTGATTCAAGTTGAGAATTAAGTTATCTCCTGAGATTCTTCCCTTTAGTACTCTCATCTTCCAATTCTTGAGATAGATTATCCATCATGTTAGATTTATCCTTTAACTTAGGATTCATCTGAGCAGTAGAATCATTACATCATACATTCTCTTATTAAAGCCTCTTCTTAACCTGATCTAGTTCATATAGTTGTGTAGTAAGATCAAAATTTATACCTCTTAGATTCTAAATTTCATATTAGTTCAGATTATTTCACTTATCATTAGCTTTGGGGTTTTCTATCTTTGTAGAAATATTTTTTAGTTATTAATATTGAGAATCATTCTTCTCTATTAGATCTATAGACACTTTAACAATAATTTTATTTAATCCTTTTATATTATTGACTTCAATTTCCTGCACTTGGATCTAGAAATCTTTAGATTTAATTTATTTATCCAATTTTTGATCCAATTTTTTTGTTTCATGGATAAATTCCAATTTTTTAATTCTTTGAGTTTCTTCATCATCATTATATTCAAAATCACTTAGAATATCAGGTTCTTCACTCATTACTACAAAATTATTGAGTGAGTATATATTTTCACTATCTGATTCATCCAATCCTTTCTTCAATACATTATCGATTTCCTTAAACTGATCACACTTTTTTCATAGACACTTCCACACTAAGGAATTCAACTTGACTTATTCTTATTATTCTTCTTCTTCTTTATAGTTCTTACCTTTTCTATAGAACACTGAGTTAAGGTAAAATTGAAACTTCAACTCCAATAGTATAGTAAACCTTGTCAGATCAAAAAAATCAACAATGGTAACCTATCCTTTAATACCATATGTTAGGTCTAATAAGGTCCTAGATACCCTGAGAAGGGGGGGGGGGTGAATCAGGGTATAGATATTATTTTCAAAATTATTCTTCCCCTACTAGATCTTAAACTCTTTATTATAAGGGTCAATTTATTTCTATTTTCTGTTTATATTTATCCTATCCTTTCCAACATTTATCTAATGATGATGCATAGAAAGAAAGGAAGAAAATAAAACACAAGGAAATAAATACTTTTACTTGGTTAACCCTCACTGGGCTACATCCAAGGATCATACAAAGATGATGTTCCTATTTACCAAATCCAATAAGGCTCACTACAAAATTACAAGGCTTAGGCTAGATCACTTCTATGATCAGGATCACTGAATTTAAAATATTTAGGGCTATCTCACTAATTTACAAGGGTCACTCTGTAAGTATCTTTCTATGGCTCACTACCAGTAGAAAGGATCACCTTCTTCCTCTTCCTTTTCCTTTTTATCTGGAAATTATTTTCCCACATTTTATGGACATGTAGGTCCCACAAAATTTATGGACATTTAGTTCTCTTCATTATCGCTAATGAATGAATCTTCAATTGTAGGTACATGATCTATTGAAGTTATTTATGGGTTTATCCTTCACTTCTGTGAAAACACCTAGATGAAACACTTATACTTTCCAAAAAGGTGGAACAGACGTCCCTTTATTATATAAATATCAATTATCATTTCTTTGGAAATATCTTAAAGTTATGATGAGTATTACTTTCACTTCCTTGAATGTAACAATGAATAAACTAATTCTATGATAATTTTCAAATGGTATAGAACCTCTATCTTCCTCTTCTCCTTTAGAATTTAGATATGATAATGATACTCTTTACAGTTCAATATAAGCACATATCTCCTTGCACAATATTCAAGTGTGATACCCCTGTGCGAGTCCCTAGTGCATAACCCCTTACGCGAGTTCTTGGAGTGTACCCTTGTGCATGATCCTAGAATGAACCCCGACACTTTGCATGAGTCCCCTAACATGAACCTCTAGTGCCTTGCATGAGTCTCACCAGGTGTGAGTCCCCTGGCACAAACCCATGGTGCCTTGTACGAGTCCCACTCTGTGAGAGTCCCTTGGCATGAACCCCTATTCGTGATTTGTGTGAGTTCCTGGTGCGATCCACATTGGTGATTTGCACAAGACTTTGTTCAGATCAAACATAACACTTTATACAATGTAAATTTCTTCATGAGTCCTCTCTGTAAACCTCCTTCACCACGAACCCCTCGTGTGAACCTCCTTTGCCATGAACCCCTGACACGAACCTCCTTCGCCGCAAACCCCTATGCAAACCTCCTTCACCACAAACCCTTGGCACAAACCTCCTTCACTATGAACCTCTACTGTGAACCTCATTTTCCAAAAACCCCTAGCATGAACCTCCTTCACCACAAACCCCTAGAAAGAACCTTCTTCACAAGATCTCACCATTAACATCTCTTAGATGATGCTTCAGATCAAAATTTAAAGTAAAACTTCATCAATATTTAAGGATGGTTTAGGGGGTATTTATAGGCATAAACCCACCACATTAAACTCCAAAATTCGTGGACAACCATCCACCTCATCATCATCATGCACTTCATGAAACTCTGGGCATGAGTCTTGTTTGTGCTGCACAAACCTCCTGGAATGAGTCTTGTTTGTGCTCCATGAACCTCTAGGCATGAGTCTTGTTTTCACTCTGTAAACCGCTTAGAGTGAGTCTTTTTCAAGCTCCACAAGCCTCCATTCAGTATTCTCACTTTGTGAACCTCTGTTCAGAATTCACTCTTTACGAACCTTCGTTCTGTATTCATGCTTTATGAACCTCCATTCAGCATTCGCGCTTTGCGCAAGTTCCTGGTGTCAGTTCACATTCACACTTTTCACGATTCCTTGTATTTGTGATTTGTGTGAGTCATCATTTTTTCTTTGAGTGAGTCCTTTCATTTTCTCTTTTTGTGAGTCTCTTGTGCGAGTACACATTCACACTTTATACGAGTCCCTTGAATTCACTTTGTGAAAAATCCAGGATTGAGCTCTGAATAGAATCATGGGGGTAGTGTGAGATCCCTTCATGAGATCCCTTCACGATATCAAAAGACAATCATGAGCACTATGTGAGATCCCATCATGATAGTCAAAGACAATCATGAGCAATGCATGAGATCCCATTGTGATACTTAAATACAATGATGTGTTTTTCAATATCCCATCGTGAGATCACAATTCAATCATGTGATTTTCAATGTTGTTGTATTCAAATGTTTTTATTGACCCGTCATGAGTTCCAAATAAAACTATGAGTTCTTCACATGATCACATTGCAAGATCATTTCATACATTCACACTATGTATGTTATGTTTAACATTTGTGCTCTGTGAGTTCAGTCATTCATGCTAACTCTTCTTTCCTTCTTTGAGAACTTTCCTTTGTCAACAACCTCAAACATTGTCAACAAATAAAATCAACCCCAAAACATTATCATGAGGTATGTTTTCCTAAAAATGATAGATTATACAACGTAATTATTGAGAAACCTCACATTAGTAGGAGGTGTGGTGAACAATACATACATAGTGATTAGCTAATAGTCCCCATTTGGGTAAACTATGTATGTGATGTATGGTCTCTCCCACTTTGGATTCTATTTATGAGACTCTTCCCTAGAATAATTGGAGTTCTGAGAGCTATCATGATCTATAAATATAGAAATGATCAGTAGTGGACTTTATTATTGAAGGATTATGCAATCTGATTTTGATGGATTTCTAGATAATGTAGTGTACACTATTTATTTTCATAAAAATGATTCAATTTATCTATCCATTCCTAGCATTTTAATCTTCATATAGCTGGTTGTAGATAATGACATAGAGTGAGGGAAGTTGAATTTTAATAGTTAAAAGCACCTCAATTCTATACACAAGCAAGTATGGGGTCACTTGTGTGGCAGTACAGATTGTTGTGTGATAATACCAAAAGGAATGAAAAATATTATATGGATTAGAATTCTTATTTTTATCCACCATATTTTGGAGGTTATTAGATATATTCTTAATAAAATATTTTATCTACCCATTTACCAGACCATGGTAGCATGATAAATGGTTGGTTTGGATGATTTATTATTGATACAACCCCTTCAACTTGGAATAATTGAAATTGGTACCATTTTCCATCAATATCTTATGAAATACATCAAATATGGTGATGATATTCAAGTTCACAAAGTTAATGATAGCCTTTTTTATGACCTCCCTGAGGGGTATAGTCTCAACCCATGTAGAGAATTAGTTTGAGGAAGTAAGGATGTAATTAAATTTAATAGTTTTAGCTAGGGGTTATGGATCCATGAAATCCATTCCCTAGATAAAAAATGGCTATGAATATTGGGTGGTATGTAGAAACTATAGAGGTTGATAGATGAAACTATTATGTATTTGGAAAGAATGAAATTTCTTTTTGAGTTATATACAATATTTTATCATTAATGGAGAAAATATCCAATAATTTTGATATAATAGGAGAGATTGGTTCCTGAATAATGTTCTTCATATGATCTAGTGTAATCCTCCTACATTATAGTGAGAATTTCTATCACTTTAATGAATACGATTAGTGATCTATCAATGTTTCATTTATAGAGGGATTATTATGTATTTGAACCATCTTAGATAATGAAATTATCTTCTTGATGTTGAATGTATTATTTCTTGTCTTGATATATTGGAAAAATCCCACTTAGAATATTTTCTATTATAGGTTAAATCCATCTAGTAGCAAAATCAATTGACTAGGATATCATATCATCATTCTCTATAACAACATTGATCTCATTTATCTTTTTCATGTTATATTTGATGTCTGGAGAGATAACTCTGTGTTACGTGATGCGAGTAATCATTTCACCCTGGTCTGGATCATCTAGTACCATGTTAGTGTATTCTAATGTATCGACATGATTGCTTTTTGATCATGGGAAATGGCTTAGAGTTGGCGCCCAAGGTAATTATATCATTAGTCCATAGACATGATTGAACAAAGGGACCAATTCCTCCTTTTTGATGGTATATTCTTCAGTGAATTTCTTAATTACTAGCTATAAATTCCATTTAATATGCAGAACTATCACGAAACATTGAAGGTCCAACTCTAATATGTTGATGAGATCTTGATATTTTGCTTCATTACAGGTGAAACCCTTCAAAACCATAAAGGAATATGGTAGGACTACTTTGACTAAAGAGATGAACACGATGCCCAAACTAACACAATTTTTCTTTGGGTTATCTATTATCTTCTTCATGAGGATCCTAAAAGTTCTATCAAAGTAAATTTCCCATATTTCTAAGTAATTATGAATGGAAAATACTTCTTTTTTTGGGATCTCTATATATATCAGTGTGATCTATGGGACCAGATGTAATGTAAGGAAATCTTACAATTCCCACCTCTTGAATACTTTTTGACTTATGAACTATGTATCAAAATATTATATTATGATCTAGAAACATTCCATTCACCTTTTTAGTGTGGGTTGTCTAAGTATATACTTGAGTGGGTCGATGTGTGACACCATACAGACTTCATGATGCTGTAAATAATGCCTAATCTTATGTACTTCAAAAATCATGCCAATGAAATTCTTCTTGATGTCAGAATATTGGGTCTCAACATCGAGAATTATATTTCTAAGATAATACAATCTATTTTCTTTACCTACATCATTATTCTTGGAAATAATTGTTCTAATGGATCTCTCTTGAGATACCGCATAAGTAATGAGTGGTTTCCCTCCAACAAGCAGCACCAGAACTGGAGGGTGCAAAAGATACTTCTTAAGGTTATTGAAGGCTTGCTGGAAACCTTCATCCCATTTATAGGGGATTACATTCTTCATTGATATTGATAAGGGTAGTAATTTTACCACTATATTGTCAATGTATAATCTGATATTAGAAAGTATTCTTTATAATCCCCTCAACTCTTAAAGGTTTCACAATAGAGGGATATTTATGATTTCCCCTATCTTCTCACGATCTACCTCGATACCATAACGGTGTACCACAAAACTAAAGAACCTCCACAATTCCCCCCTAAAGGAAAATTTTAGGGGGTTAATTTTAAAATTTTGTTTTTATAGCTTACCAAACATAATTTTAAGATCATTGAGATGATTAGAGTACTGATAATATTTTACCACTAAATCATCAACATATAATTCCATGACTTTCCCTATGAGTTTTTTGAATATATGGCACATGGAACATTGGTATGTGGAACAAACATTCATCAAAATAAATGGTGTTACAAAAAAACAATAAATCCCTTGGGGTAGATCTAAAATAAGTATCCTCTTCATATTAATAGTTCATCTAAATATAATTATAACTAGAGTTTCCGTCCATGACGAGAAGGGTTTGGAAGCAAACGTTCATGTCGATCAAAAAATATGTGATTTGAAAAAGAAAATAATATTTTGGTAAATACCAATTGAGATCTCTAAAATCAATGAAAAAATGAATTTTATAGTTATTTTTATTTACTGTGACAATATTATCCATCCATTTCAAACATTAATTTTTGTGAATAATGTTAGCCTTGATGAGCTTGTTAACCTCAACCTCTATTTTGGAATTAACGGTCGGATACAATCTTCACACCACTTTCTTTTAACCATAGTGATCCTTTGATAGTCCTGGATAATGGGAGGATACCTCAGGGTCTAACCCAGTCATATTAGTATAATTCCAAGAAAAAAATTGATTCTATTTAAGAAAGGAGATATATTCTTATCGTTCCATAGGATTCAAGGTGGTGTTAACCAAAGTAGGTTGCATATATTCATCTATGTTAAGGTTTACCTATTTATGATCATCTAGAATAGATGAGACACATTCCTCAAATACTGGTAGGGAATCACTAAGATCATTCTAATCCCCTTATTCCTCTCCCATATCATCAAAATAAAGAAAAACATGGGTATGACTACCGTAAGTAATGTCATCTTTGGGAGTATATGATTTCATTTCCAAGGATAGGGAAGAGGTAATATCATTTGGGATATAAGATAAGAAATCCTACTGTGATCCTAAAAAAATAAATGTGTCAAAGTATTAGGGTCATTTTTATTACCAAGAGCGAAAGGGGAACTTCCCACTAAGGGTAAAATTAGTTCATCTGTATTAGGAACTTGGCACAAGCTATTATTCCATGATATTAAAAATGATGACAATGTCGATATATTGGGGGAATTATCATCACCCAGGAAGGAAGAAAGTCAACCTTTAGATATTTGGGACACAAAAAGGAGGAATTACTATCAGGAAAGTTTTCATATGTGGGAATATTGACTAGGGTTAACCTCTATACTCCCATGGATAGATGATGATCATACTTATTAGGGAAATTACTATATTCATATGGGTCACTTTTCCATTTTGGCAACATAACTAATATCATGAAAACTGGGGAATTCAGACCCTAGTCACACGGGACCTAGCTGACTTGATAACTTACCTGATTCATAATCAACATCTCAAGTTGGTTAATGAGAATCATATAATCCATTACAAGAATAGTACATGGATTTAGGGGAGTGGATTTCAATCCATTTTATCCATTTTGGGTAGATTCTTGTTTATTATCATTTATTTCTAGTTTCTCCCCCCCTTTGTAGTAGGATTATTCTATATACCAAGCCTCGCAAGCATATAATAGGGATTCATCATCATATAACACTTTGAAATACCCATTAAATATATATTCCATGAATTTTATGATATGATTAGAGAACCAAAAAATGCATGTGAATCTATCATATTTATAATAGAACATTGAGCATTGTATCCTATCAAATGATCATGAACTCAATTTTAGAGATAAGGTCGCCCAACTAAGGTTTCAATTTGATATTTGTAAGGGGTTTCTGTTAAATATTATCTTACCCAAGATGGTGAATTTGGAAGGTGACAAATAATTTTCATTTACACCCAAGCATTGAAGGGTTCAGGCTGGGATAAATTTAACCGTAGATCCATTATCTATGAGTGCTCAATGAACATTAATTCTATTAATCCTATCAATCAAGTATAGGGGTACGATGTGCCCATTTATAACATGTTCCTAACTCTATTATGTGAATGAGATGACCATGTGTTATTCAAATAAATCAATCTCATCCTAGTATACCACTACTATGAAAACTTACACTTCAAATTCTTGAGGGATATAAAGGGACTCAATCAATGATTCTTGAAGACCCTTTAAGAGATGAAGGCCATTCAGGTTTGAAATCTTGGTTATGACAATAAAAAATTGCTTCAAGATGTCATAATTCTAAGATAAGGGCCTTCAATTCCAAGTGTGGAGATACACTTTGAGTTGAGCCTTAGAGGTCGATGCATTTTCTGCTATTGACTTCTATCCAATATTCGAATATGTCTCAATTCATGTGAAAAATTGAACCAAGTTATCTATTTTTTAATAATTGTGACCAGTTGGAGGTGGATCTTTGGATTGGTATTCAAAAAAAATGGGATGTTAATGAGATCTAGATAATCAAGGAACATTATTTTCTTATCCTATTAAGCTTTTTGTAGTTCTTTTCTATGATTCTTATCTATATATATGGCCTTCATAAGAATTCATCCCAAATGATATGATATTTTATAACCTCCTCTTCCATTCCCCCCTCAGCCCCTTAAACCTATTCTCATTTGAATTTTTCCCTGATTATGTGTAGGGAATTGAGGCTCATACTCATCTATAGTTTATTCATTAGAAAATGGTCTAGTCAAATAAATGACATTGACCGAATCATAAATTTATTTTTCATCTTATGAGGGTTCCTTTGGGAAAGATGGTTCCCATCCTACCAATTTTTTGGGGCAAGAATTATTGTAGGGTTTTAACCAGCTTGGGGATTAGTGAAATTTATTTTTCTTCCTCTCATTCCTTATATTTCCTTTATTGAATGTGACTGCTTTTAGCAAGAAGAGATGCCGAAAAAGTTGTTTTGGTTATTTTTTAGGAAATTTGGGTCATAATTACCTGATTAAATAGGGACCTAAGTATATACTTTTATTGATCAACTATTTTATAGGTTATCCAATCATTTAATTTATGTGAAAGTTTTTATAGGACCTATTTTCATATTCCCTCTTCCTTTGGTGGAATGGTGGAGACACAAGACGCATGTTCTTAAGGTTTACCTAATTTTAATTTTCTAGATTTAATTTTTTATAAGATTTCCTTGAACACAAATTAGTCTCGGATATTATATCCCAACATCCAGTGATAAATACAATAATATAGGCATTCATTAAGATAGACCTCCTTTGATTCCCTGATTTTTGGCATTTTGAGTAGATTGGTTTCTAGAGTTATGAAAAAATATCCTAGAACCTGATACCTCCTGAAATTATAATTATTATTATTTCTTCTTTAAAACTCATATTAAACTTCTCCTTCCTACCTTTATACTAAATATGTTTTTGTTGTTGTGGTCATTTAGGGTGAAGTGTCGTGTGATATTGAGTTGGTTTTGGAGATGACATCAGAACCGATGTTGTCCTGAGTGTGACAGTTGCTACTTCTATCATACCTATTTTCCTTTATTGGTTATTCAAAACAATCGGAGTGTTATAAATACTATGATAAAGAGTATCCTCCAGTTTTTGGGATATTAAAGACAATTATCTAAACCTATTAAGAAATTTCAATGAGATAAGAGGTGTTTGCAACTTATCATAAAAAGTTTGTACACATAACTCTAATAGATACTATTATGGAAGTTAAATATCTAGGGAATATGAAAGTCCCTTACATATAATAATAAAATTTGTGACTCTTTCATTCTCATGTTTTTTTTCTACTTGAGTGTCTAATGGTTATTTTATTCCTCATTTTGGAGATGAATTGATATAGAAATTGGTGACACAAATCTTATCAATTAACAATTGATCTGAAAGGGATGTTACTATACTAGAGAAAAGTTGGCCCTTAAAATGTCTATAAGAAACATATGAGTTTATTTGTTTATTTCTAATTATGTTTTCCCACCATGGGTAGAAAATAAAAAAGAAAATGCGTCAGATGTTGTTTGAGATCACTAGTTCTGTTGAAGGCTAGGAAAGTAATACTAAAAAAGTTTGGTGGAGGAGGGGTCACATCCACCAACTAAGGGTATGGATTTCTATATAGTTTTACTAAAGTTCATTTTCCCTCTAAGGTTTCCATCCAAGTGGTGAGGGATTAAATATAGTCAAATAACTCCAATGGTATCATCGATCGAGGGAAAATTGATTATTAACAACAGGTGAGGAATGATATGTCCTACTTTACTATGTTAGCTATTGAAACCTAGTTTTCATGGGTTTAGGATAATTAGAATGAAGTGATTACACCTAAGTCCCCAACAGAGTGAAAACCTGATAGTTTATAGGTGTTAGGTAAACTGGTGGTCTGGGTCCAAAACTGACTGGATGACCAGACCCTTACCTAATTAGTGGAGTGGCTCTTTATGGCTACAAACCTCCCATTTAAGAGGATACATTAGTTCATACCATGGGATTTTATTCAGTGGGAATATTTACCTTGAGTATCTCAACATTGATCCATTTCAATTATTCTATATCAGTTTCATACAACATAAATTTCTCCTCAATAGAAGGTATATTTGTTTCTTCAATAAGCACCTAAGATAATTCTGATTATTTCCCCTTATATTTAGTTGGAGTACATCTCAGGAGTGGTATTTAAGTTCTTGGGGGTGCTAGGTTTTATGTATATATTTGATTACTAGTATGAACACCCTCCTAAAATAAATTAGTGTAGGCTTCATGTTAGTATGGAACCTATCCATATTATTCCTATGGATCAGTATTATCATCTACCAAATTGGTACTAATAACATTAATTTAAGAATACTAGGTATCCAAAATCATTCCATCATATTCCTATGAATTGTATAAAGTTATACTATCCTCTAGATATTCATCAAGGGTTTATATAGATTCCTCTCCCACCCTCTCCTTCTTGGAAGGCCATTTGGGCTTATGACCCCTTCGAGGTTTGACATTTCCTTTGAACTGTTCCATAGGATGCGGCTTATTGGGAGTGACACTCAAGAAGATACCAATTAATTTTGTTGAGTGTGTACCTAATGGTGAGTATATATCATGAATTGGAAATAATAATAGAGATACTTCCATCAAGACTTATCCTAGCTCGGTGAATACTGACTCCCTTGGTGAGGGAGACAATAATGATATAAATGCCCCCAGCCCTATGGGTAGGGGTTATTGGGCTAATTACACTACCACATCCATATTTTTTTTATGGATTTTATGATCCCAAGGGTGGTGGTGGTGATGATGATGATATAAATTCCCCCCATCCCTATGGGTTAGTGTTAACTTGTCTCAATCACCATTATATCCTAAATTAATTGGGAGGATTTTATGATCATGCAAGCTCATATTTTTCCTTTATCTCTTCTAAAGATACTTTTATAGTGGACTTTAAAGATTATTATGATTTTGTATGGGTTTGTTTTGGGTAAAGCACATGTTTTGAGTGTGAGATACTTGCTTCTAGAGATTTCACTATAGTTGGAGGCCCTATTTTTATCATCTAGGAGTCCTTTTCAACTTTATTGAAAGTATGTTTCAACAAACTGTTGATGTATCACTCCCGAAAATTGAATTTCTTCTAGTCTTAAGAAGTATAAAAATTACACTATACAGATTGGTTTCCATATACAACTTCTAGACCTATGACTTGGCCTAAAGTAATAATATTGTAGGATATTTTCCTTGGAGGGATCTTCTAATTCGGGAGTGGAGTAAAAAATAGTGCTCCATATTCACCCACCCTCTAATATGCATGTCATATGAAGCATTCAAAATTATCTATTGGAGTGTCTCCAAGTTATCAAGGCAATCCTACTACAGGTTCTGATGCTACGTTTCAGACTTTAGGGTTCATGATATCGAAAAGGCTACCGAGTCAACCTTGTGGTAGAGCTCAACTATCACCCTAAGATGATCAGTGTATCCCTCCTAGGGATTATGTTTCACCTTGAGGTGATGATGATTTATCCATAGGTTGACAAAAAAAAAAGTGTATACATTATTCTTTTATTTCTTGGGTAATCTCATATTGGGAGGTTATTGTGTGCCAAAACACGATTGATATATTACCCTTATCTAGATCTCTCCATATATCCATGGAATTTTCCTTATTATCTTAGGAAAATCCATATACCTGATCGGACCACAAAGGCTCTTTTTATAAAGATTAAAACATATGAATTTTTGGGGGTATATATGATGATTATTTCCCCAAACTATTTATTAATCGCGGTGGAGGATTATTAGATAATGATGAGGTACTATATGTAGTTGTCCTAGAATTTTAAAGTAACTCTCTATATGAAGGTGATTTTACAAGGGTAGGAAATCATTTTCAGGATTATATATCATTGTGGGGAGGATTTCTACTATGGACATTAGGGGAGGTGTCCCAGTGATCCATTGAAATTACTCTGTTTTGGTTGTATGATAATTTTAATTATTTTAAAAAAAATATTTTCAAAGGTGTGGATTCAGTGTAGAATTTATGGCCTCTTAGATCCTTGGTATTGATATATGAAAATAATAAATTTAATATAATACGCACATCTATTTTTTTAAAAATAATGGAATCACTCCCAAATGGAGTCCTAGATGTGAAAACTAAGATCACCATTAAATCTAAAATGAAAGTTTTATCAAAAGCATTACATAATATATATATTAATAAGATGTTTTGTTTTTATATAGTCAATGAAATAATGTTAGCTAAATTAAATAAATAAAGTAATTAATTAATTAATTATTGAATTAATGTTTTAAACCTATTTAGACTTTATCAAATCCCTATAATATCTCATCTCTAGGGTTAACTACATAACCCCATAGATTACATGATAGGTTCATGGAGGAGCACATTGATGAGTGATCTTAGGATTGAGAATCGATGATGAATGAACATGGAAAATTGTGAAGATGATGATGAATGTCATTGATTAATCAATGATATCACATTCAATAACATCTTCACTAATGATCAATGCAAATCCGAGGTACGACATTTGATTTTGTTGGTTATCCCTATTATTTTAATAATGAGAGGAAAACAAATTAATTAAAATAAAATAAATTTTTGAATAATTCATTTTTTATTTATCTCATTGATTATTTCATTTCTTAGAATTATTAATTTTATATGTATTTTGAATTTTATGATTTGATTAGTCTTCCCATTCTCACATTAGTGTCTCATGCCTTTCTCCCTACATTCTTCAAACATTTTTCATTGGTATTTCTATTATATGATTATTCAACTATGATCGAGAACTCGATCGTTATGAAATAACTCTTTGTTACAATATATTATTTTTCTGGGTTTGGGTTTGGAATCAAAGATGTGATAGAGGTATGGTAGTGATGATAGGGATATAGTGGTGGTACATGCGACATTGGTTATGTGATCCAGATCGTGTGTGTATTTTTGGAGGTGTGATGATAAAAGATTTATGAGAAAAGGGTGGCTAGAATTTGGTCACCAGCGATGACATGAGATTGGTCAATGAAATTAGGGGTTTTATGGTTGAGAATTTCATTGGAAGAGGAGGTGATGATGTCAGGAGTGAAGATACACGGAGAATTATAAATTCTGTGAAATTCTGATCTATATGGTGTGTAGTTTGGAAGAACACACATCATGTAGACCCCTCCATATAGAAATGGTGTTTTAGTATGAGAAAAATATCACATGATTGTGTACTTGGTAAACACTCCATGTGATCCTTAGGCAGAAATCTCTGTGTGTAACATACATTGTACATAGGCACAAACATGAGAAATGTATGTGGACATGGTAAAAGTACACAAACAAGGTAAGGGTATACACACACATACTCAAAAATGGGTAGGAACGGACTTATAAGGACACATCATGTATCCCCAATACATGTTGTGTAATCCTTATAAGGTATGATAAAGCACTTTTACCCCTCAGTCAAGTTTTAATGTTATCATGGGTGAGTTCCCTTAGATTGTTTTAGTATGGGTACATTCCCTTGAACCATGTCTATAAGGGTACAATGTGACATCCCATATTGAGAATCAGATGAGAAATCCCCTATGTGGGTTGATTTTATGTAGAGTAAGGTATCTCCCATGAAACCGATTGTGTGATCCTCTATATAATTATTACCTAGGTAGGGTTAGTTATCTTGTATCCTAAATACAAGGCATGTGATCTCGTTTCTAGTGGGTTTTTCCAATTAAGGCCAGGTATCCCCCATAGGCCCTGGGTGTGATCCCCTACCCAAGTATTTCCATCTTATGAGTTCCAGTTCACACTTCAACATGGAAAAGCCCAATTAGTATGACCTCTAAGATGATTTCTAATAGTATTAAGAGAACCAATGAGTGATCTCTATTGGACGATTATTACCTTGGATCCTCAAGAAGAATCCCTAGGTTAATAGTGAGGAAATATCTCACCTTGAGAATTGCAGTCTTCCTTTGATCATATCTATGTTATCTTGTTTATTGTCCTTGTTTTTATAATTTAGAGTTGACCCGCTCTTTCATTATTTATGTTTGGTGATTTCATGGTGTCCTAATGGTTATGTTTATACTCACCCTTATATGGGATATATCCACATGTTCCATGTCATATGCAGATGATAAATTTTTTGACAGATTCCTAGGTGGACCAGGAGTAGGTGGAGCTAAGTTGGGCTAGAAAAACCATAAAAAACCTAGAGTTGTAGTTTGATAGCAGTCCCCTTTTATTAACAGGTCATACTTTTTTTCATTATTGGTGGGATTGTATTTGTTCCATTATTATTTTCTATACTCTTTTCTCATACTATGATGAGGTATTAGATATTATACATGCATTTATAGTATCATTTATTTAACTTCTTCATTATAATTGTGTGTAAAGATGTGTGTGTGTACATGTACTTTAGGATAAGGCCTCCCATATGAATGATATATCTACTCGATGCTAGTACCTAGAACCTGGCCTATTAGAAGTGATCTTGGGGTGTCAATATCAGCCTACCACTAACCAGGAAGACCCCAGTGGGTTGATTCATGATAGAGTGATATTAGAGTAGGTTTTCTTAGGATTGGAGTTTAGAAATAGTCTAGCTGTGATGTTTGGTTTGGGAACTAAGGAAAAAATGTTTTTAAGTTTCTCGAGTTTTTATATCATTTTAAGGAACCCAATGACGGTGTGATGGATAACATATCCTTTCCCTATGACTCCAGTAACCTACTTTTTGACTCCATGCTTGTAGGTACTAGTTTTAGGACAAAAATGTTATATGCATCATAAAGGAATGAGTAGTGGGTTTCCACATCCTTATTGATTCAACTTCCCATATATGATCATTTGACTATGGTGCATCTTGACTATTTTGGGAAACCTTCATAATGATATCCAGCTCAAATTAAACAATAGGACTGTGATGATGATCCTATTAGTAATGAGGCCTAAGTCCAGATACCTGTTCATGTGGAAACTTCTCTGGGAAAATTGTTGGTGATACCTCCACCCATTGAGTTAGAGATTATTCTAGTAGTACTGGATGATGATTCATGTAGGATAAGAATTATTCATGAGTTATAAATGTAGAGATCACCAAGCTTTTAGGGGAATATAGACACCCAGGTAGTAGAGGAATAGATTGAGGTTGTAGAGTGAGTTTTCTACCTTGTTAGGACCCCCCAACTAGATGGCGGTCTTAGCAGTGAGCCTTTTCCATGGTCCAGTAGGGAAATTATAGATCTTAATGATGAAGACACATGATGCGGAAACTCTAATTTGGACATAGTTCTAGTGCCTATTTTTATAGAATTTTTATCTAGTGAATTTGTGGGCAGTATGTATCTAGGATCTTTTGAAGCTCTAGAAGGGAAGTATGATAGTCATAGAGTATTATTATAGGTTCCCTAACTTCTCTCAATATTCCATGGATGTGGATCATGATGGATAATTTTGATCCTAGACCTTTGAGTGTGGAATTTATTTAGATATCTAATATGGAGTGATATCTCTCTGCATCCCTTCTTATGAAAGTGTAATGAAGCATGCCTTTCTTGTAGAGAGATTTTTAACAGAAAAATCATTGAAAATTGGTTCTGGTAGTCGACACCCTAGAGATGAGACCTCATTAGTTTTTAGTTAATGTCAGATTTAGGGATCTAGGAACATGAGATAGCTTCATAGGTAGTCTCAGGATAGAGGTCCATCCACTCAAGGCTATTAAAGAGTTTCTATTCATCCAAGGAAGAGGTGATGCTTCTACTGTGATGGGTGAGGCCATATCATATAGGATTGTTCGACTGTCTTACAATAGATAGAGATATAGTCAATGGGTCTCAAATTAAGAGGAAAATACTTGAGCAGGGAGGTCTATAAGGTGGAAGGCATGGTGGAGGAGTTAAGAGAGCTACGATATGCATTTGACATTATGATCCATTCCCCCCACTACCACCCTCAGGTGATCTACACTAGGCACAAGGAGATGATGTTTGGGGATATGAACAACTACAGGTGGTGAAGGCTTATAAACCAGAGGCTTTGTGTATGATTTGAGCTATGGACTATGTATTTTATACTTTAGATATAGATTTTATACCTTCCTTTCCACATCACTTGTTCAAGACCTAGAGATTATAGAAGTTCCTTTGGCTTGACCTTTACATTTAGAGACTCCTACCGAGGGATATTCGATGATCAATTTTTTGTGTGAAAAAGTGTTATTTAACTCTTAGAGGAGAGATATTTGTATGAAATCTCTCTATAGATGTGATAAGGCATTATGATGTCATCATAGGTATAGATTGAATCTTTGAAGTCCATAGATATATTGACTATTTTA
Source organism: Viscum album (assembly GCA_963277665.1). Classification (NCBI taxonomy): domain Eukaryota; kingdom Viridiplantae; phylum Streptophyta; class Magnoliopsida; order Santalales; family Viscaceae; genus Viscum; species Viscum album. The sequence goes on from OY728158.1 coordinate 1,321,196,231, forward strand.
GGAAGGTTATACAATGCATTCAGGATGTTAGGATAATATTTTCCTTCATTAGTAATATGGAATATCGGGCAGAGCATGATGTGATTGTATGTAGAAGGATACAATCTATTTCTCATTAATAGGCTAGTATGTCCCTTAAAGAAGTATATTCTAGGATCTTTTAGTTCCCTAAAATGGAGGATAAGTCTGAGGTTGTAATTTCTAAGTATGTGTTAGGATTACCTCCCCACCAAGAGATCAAAAATTTTATAGACCTATACCCATGGATTACCTTAGTATCTACACCAGTATATTAGATGGACCTTATAGAGCTACAAGAGCTGAAGGTGTATTTAGAGGATCTATAGAGTAATAGATTCATTAGACCTAGTGTGTCCCCTTGGTCAACCCCATTGTTGTTTTCCAATAAGGAGGATGAGAGATTGAGGTTATGTGTAGATTATCTTCACATGAATCAGGTGACTATTAAGAACATGTATCCACTTTTGAGAATCAAGGACCTCATCGACCAAATAAAAGAGTCAAGTTGGTCCTTCATGATTGACCTCAGGTCAGGTTATCACCAGCTCTATATTTGAGAGGAGGATATACCAAAAACAACATTTTGATTCCATTATGGTCACTATGATTACTTGGTGATTCCCTTCGGAATGGCGAATTCCCCAACAGTGTTCATGGAGCTCATGAACAAGATCTTTCATCCATTATTATACTAGTTCATGGTGATATTAATAGATTAAGTCCTCATGTATTTAGAATCTAAGGAGGATTATGTGATAGATTTTAGGATAGTTCTAGAAATACTCTAGTTACACCAACTTTATGGGAATCCCTCAAAGCATCAGTTTAGTATTTGAAAGGTCCACTTATTGAGACATGGAATCTCAAATGAGGGAGTGGTAGTGGATCCAACAATTATTGAGGCAGTGTTAGCTCAGAATCCACTCAAGAGTGTAACTGAGGTGCATAGATTCCTTGGGTTGGAAGGTTATTATTGGATATTCATGACCAATTTCTATAGGATCATAAAACTCTGACTACCTTGTCCCAAAATTGGAAACCTTTTGCGTGGACATAGAAGTATCAACAAACTTTTCAAGAGTTGTAATAGAGGTTGATGATTGCTCCAATCTTGAGACTGTAAGGGGGAGGGGTGTACAAGGTGTTATGTAATGTCTCCAGAGTTGTACTTGGATGATTTCTAGTGAAAAGGTAGGTGGTGATTGTTAATGGGTCTTGATAGTTGATACCCCATGATAAAAAAGACATGAACCATGATTTAGATATGGAAGTAGTAGTTGTGAACTTGAATTATTGGAGACATTATCTTATATAAAAGATATTTATCATCTATTCTAACTATAAAAGTATTTGGTATATCTTATCATAGAAATATCTTAAATTGAGGAAGAGGTGATTAATGGAGTTCTTACAAGACTATGATTTGAGATATTCTATACTCCTAGGAAAGGGAATGTGGTGGTATATGCTCTTAGTAGGAAATCCCATCCACATTTTCTAAGTGATACAAAAGATTAGTTGGCTTCTTTGTAGTTGACTCTTGTGGATAAGGGTGGAGAGGTGTACCTCTAGTCAATGATTGTGACCCCACCACTTCTCCATCATGTTTAGGAATCACATTTTATAGATATTGATTGTGTGGTATTTCATGACTAGATATTCATAGGACATGCTACTAGTAGATTTTCTAAAGTGGGTGGCATGCCATCCATTTACAAGGATGGATGATGGTACGAGTCATACTATAAGAGGAGGTACTGAGGGAGTTTCATACACACCCTTATCAATACACCCAAGAGTGTAGAAGAGGTACTAGGACTTTCAACGTTAGTTCTGGTGGTCTGGGATAAAGAAAAGTATAGCTGAGTTCATCTCATGATGACTCACTTTCCAACAGGTGAAGGTCGAGCATTAGGTACCAACAGGCTTGTCCCAACCCCTTAAGGTTCTAGATTGGAAGTGGAATGGTATCCCAATGGATTTTTTGATAGAACTTCTATAACCAGATTGATGTAATGACACTATCTGGGTGATTTTAGACTGACTCGCCAAGTCACCTCACTTCCTATCCATCTGGGAGTAGAGTTCAGTATAGAGTTTGGGAAGTTGATATGTGTGGGTGATAACAAAGCTTCATGGGTTCTCTAGAAAATATTTCTAGAACATGATGATAACTTCACATATCGATTGTGGAGAGGATTTCATGAGGTTTTTTTGACTCAATTTTGGATGAGTATGATGTTTCACCCCTATAAAGATGACAAAAAAGAGTGGACTATTCAGGGTTTGAAGGACATTCTAGGGATTGTGTGTTATATTTTTTTTAGCTAGGTGGATCACCTACCCTTGATATATTTTTCATATAAAATCAATTATCGTCCCACTATTGGTATGGAACCATTCAAGGCCTTATATAGAAGATCATGCAGGTCACCGCTGTGTCAGATAAAGCTAGGCGATACATCACTTTTTGGCATAGAGATTGTGCATGTGACAAAAGAGAATGAATTATCATACAAAAATGGATGAGGATATCCTATATCCATTTGAAGTCCTATGTGGACCAATGATAGAGGTATTTGGAGTTCGATAAGGGAGACCATGTTTTTCTGAAGGTCTCACCTCAGTGAGGACTATAGAGATTTGGATGAGGTGGAAAAATATCTCCAAGATTAATTAGCCCTTTCTAGATGCTTCTTAGGGTTGAAAATAAAACATTCCACTTAAACTTACGACCACAGTTAGACTGGGTTCAGGACATTTCCACATGCCATAGATAATAAAATACATGCATGATCTATTGCATGTCATTGACTAGGGTGAGTTGGACATTGGGGATGGACTCAAGTTTTTTAATTACTTGGTGGACATATAGGATCAACAAGATAAGATCCCCCATGAGTAAGTGATTCCATTAGTGAGTGTTTTTTGGCATCACAATAATCTTTAGGAGAACAACTAAGAGTAGGAGAACCATATTCTAGAATATCACCCTTATCTCTTTGAGTAAGTTTTTTATTTTCAGGATGAAAATTCCTAAATGTGGGGAGAATTTAATGAATCTGTTTCTTCTGTATTGTAATTTGAAATATTTTAAATAATCTTTTTGGAGTAAGGCAAGAGGTCGGTATAGAATTTCAATCTTGTGGAGCCTCGGTATTGATATATGGAAAATAATAAATATAATATATCATGAGTGTAACATTTTTCATAAATGATGGAATATATATCAAACAAAGTCTCAAATGGGGAAAATAAGACTTCCATTAAATCTAGAATTAAGGTTTTACCCTAGTCATGAAATAATCATTATACATATCAGGTGTTTTTTTAATACAACCCTCAAAAAAACATTAGGTAAAATAAATAAAATAAATTTATTTATTTATTAATTACCTAATTAATATTTTAAACCTATCTAACCTCTATTAAAGCCATACCATATCTTATCTCTAGGGTTAGCTGGATAAACCTATATATTCGAGGAGAGTTCCATGGAGGAGCACATTGGCGAGTGTTCTTTGGATCGAGGATTGATGATGAACAAGCATGGAAAATTTTGAAGATGATGACAAATTTTGTAGATTATTCAATGGTATCATGTATGAGAATGTCTTCTCCAATGATAAATTCAAATATAAGGTAAGGAATTTGATTTTTTGGTTTATCCCCATTCTTTGAACAATGATATAAACATGAATCAATTAAAATAAAATTAATTTTTGAATCATTCATTATTGATTTATCCCACTGATTATATCATTTCCTAGAATTATAAATTTGATATGTATATTGAATTTTATGATTTGATCATCCTTCCCATTATTTTGATTCCATCAAAGATGAAAAAATAAACACGAACTTTTTTGATTCTCACTTTTTTGTTTGTTCCTTTCTACCTCCATTATTCTAATGTTCATCATCTATATTTCGATTGGTTGATGTTTCAATTATACATTGGAACTCAATCATTGTAAAATCTCTCATTGGTACAAAAAATCATTGTTGTAGGTTTTGTTTTAGAATTTGAGACATGATAAAGGTGTTTAGATGATGATGCTAATCCTATAGAGTTATTGGAAATAATGGTTCAACAAGATAGATCATACAAGTATTTCTAGAGGTATAATGTTGGGTGATTTACAAGAAAAGGGTGGATGGAATCCATCCATCGACAAAAACATGGGTCTGATAAAAACAATTCCAATAATTATGGATGAAAATTATAGTAGAAGAGGAGGAAATTATGTTGAGATTAAATACAAATGAATAACTATAAATTATATTAAATTATAATCTATATGGTGTGCAGTTTGGAAGAACATGCCCCATGTGGACCCCTCTATGTGATGCTAGGGTTTTAGTATTAGAAAAATATCACATGACTGTGTAATTAGTCTACATGTCTTATGATCCCTAGGTTATCTAATTAGTGTGTACCATATAATATACATGAGTATGGACCTAGGTAGTGTACACAGCCATGAGTAGAGTACATGGACACTATAAGCGTCTATGGACATGAACTCAGATATGAGCAGGACTAGACTTAGAGGGGAACATTGTTTGTACCTATTACACATCACATACTCCTTCCAGGGTAGTCTAGATCCATATTTCCCTTTAGTATAGGTTTTCTATAATCATGGTTGAGTTATCTTAGATCTATTATGAATGGTTATCTTCCCTTGATCCTTCCCCATGAAGGCAAAATGTGGAATCCTATCCTGAGCATTAGATGGGTGATCCCCTATGCGAGTTAATTACAGATAGAGTTAGGTATATTATGTGAGGCCTAGTGTGTGATATCCTATCTCATTATTCCCTAATTAGGTCCAGGTATCCCATATCTAACATACAGGGTATGAGATCCCCATTTTATCATGTTAAACTGGTTAGGGTTAGGTATCCCCCATAGGCCTTGGGTGTAATCCTATACCCATGTATTGACATCTTATGAGCTCTAGTTAGTACTTAAACATGAAAATTCTCAATGATTATAACCTATTATATGAGTGACAATAATATAGAAAGACTATATGAGTGAGTTCTCTCGAACAAGTATTACCTTGGATCCTCAAGTGGAATCACTAGTATGGTAGTGAGGTAAAACCTCACCTTGATACTTAGAGTCTTTCTTTGAGAATATTTAGGTTATCTGGTTTATTCTCCTTGATTTTTTGTTTTAGATCTGATTACGTCTTTAATTATTTGTTTTTGATGATTTCAGGGTGTCCCACTGGGTATGTTTATACTCACCCATGTATGGCCTCTTCCTGCACATGTCATGTATTATGAAAATGACACTAATTTCAAAGGATTCCTAGGTGTATGAAGAGAATGTGTAGCTTAGTTGGGATAGAAAGACCACAAAAGAAACTTAAAGTTGTAGTTTTCTAGTTTTACACTTTTGTTGGTAGGTCATACTCTTTTATAGTATTTGCGGGACTATATTCTACCCCTTTTGTATTTTTATTATCTTTTATCATACCCTGATATGGGATTAGGTGTTATGCACACATTTATAATATCAATTATTTACCTTATGAATTATACTAGTAATGGAGATGTGTAAATGTGTACATGTACTTTAGGATAATTACTTACATGTGCTTAATATGCCTACTTGGGGCTAGCCACCAACCCCTATCCTATTAAAGGTGGGCTTGGGGTGTCACTATCAGCTTACTACTGACCAAGAGAACCTCAGTGGGTTGGGTTGTGACATCCATCTATATAATTTTATAGAGAGGAATTCTATGACAAATATTATCTTATTCTTTTGATTAGGACTTGGAGGATCCTTAGGTTGTCATTGGTAAAAATTTTATGGCCTCAAGAACACTATCATTAACTAGGGTAGGAATATCAGCCTGCTTCTATTTTGTATTCAATGCTCGATGATTATTTCCTTTAGATGCTCCTTGTTGGGATATTGGGGTTGTGTGTGGTTGATGGGAACCTTTGTTGAATTGAAACACTCCAAGATGGTCCCTAAGTCACTATCAGAATATGTCATTGAATCTCATTAATATTTTCAAGGGTATAAGCCTACTACTTGGTAACTACCAGAATATGCCAAAAGGTTTTTGAGTTGTTGGAAACGATATGATATGAACCTGAAGTTACTTTTGGAGTATGCTGATGAACCTTGTTTAGAATGGGGATATACACATAGTCTTATTTTTCATTATTTTTCAAAATATAATGATGATCCACCAGAATGGGAGAAGGAATATATACCCTTCTATGTTTCCTCTAAGGATTGCTAATGTGCTCTTTCATCGACATGATTGAGAATATGGGCCTGACTCCTGTTAGATTTTAAAATGTTCCATGAACCTTGGTTATAATAGGAATATGTGTTTGATCATAATTTTAATTGATCATAAGAATATGATTAAAATACTCTATAATGGGATAGAGAATATATGAACCATCTATATCTCCTCTAAGGTTTGCTGATGTGCACCTTCATCAATAGGAGTAGAAATACAGTCCTGACTCCCATTGGCCATCGAAATATGATGAAACACATCTATAATGGGTGATGGAATATAAAACCCCTCCCATATCACCTTTGAGATGTTCTAATATGGTCTTTCATATAAAAGAGTAGGAATATTCATCTAACTCTTGTTGGATGCTAGGATATGTTGTTGGATCTATGATATATCTGTGATAGAGATATATACCTGTCTTGAGGTAACTTTCATATTATGTTGATGAACCTTAGTTTAAATTTGAATATAATCACAATCATATGCCTCATATATCACTAAAATATGCCAGTGATCCTCCTAAATGAGAGTAATAATACATGATTTCTCATGAGTATCTATTTGAATATATGGAAAGGTTACTCCGACAATGGGAACAAGAATATGTGACTATCCCTTTGTGATTTTCAGAATATAAAAAATATATTTCCTATATAGATGATATATTTTTCCAACATTTCTAAAGAGTTTTAGGAAGGATATATGCCTTCCCTTTTGATGTTTCCAAGATATGTAGATAAATGTATTTAATTGAATCATGGATATGTGCATACCCTTATCATCATTTTCCTATTGGATTATACTGATGGACTTAATATAATGGGGAAATAATATGAACTTTACCCTTAGTGTCTACCATATATAGTTGATTTCATGAAATAAGAACCATAATATAAGCTTGCTCCAGAGGTTACACCATGATTTATGGGTGGGGTTATCCTTGAGAACTAGAATATATGTCACTTCCCTAAAAATAACTGTAATATGTTGATTGGATTACTCAGAGGGAATAGGGATATGGACCTATCCCTTGGTTGATGTATCCTGCTACCCACAATGATACGTTCGGGGTTCCCTAGTTTGAATAGCTAGGGAAGAGGTATGGCGAACAACCTCCTCAACATGCTACTAAATAGTAGGAGTTGTGTGAAATTAGTAGTGTTATTTGGTAGGGGTAACCCTCCATTGTACCTTTAGAATAGTGGTTTTACTAAAGGGTTCTCCGATATCATTTAGGTAGGGGAGGCATCCATTATTTCATTCTGAGAAAATTATCCCAAAATAGTTGTAGGCGAAAGTGGGTTCTCCCTATTTAGATTCCAGCTTCCTTTTATGGGTCAGATTGTTGGACTTTATAATGTAGAGACTCTCCCAAGCAGCCTCTAGGGCTGGGATGGTATCATTGAGATGGTACCCTCTAACCAAGATATTAACAAACCATTTCTAAATACACTGAGTGGAAAAATACTCTCTCAGTAGATGGTTCCAAATATTTACTAATACTAGAGATGTAAGAATAATAATCTGATGATGATTCCATTAATTTGGATCAAAGACAGATCTAAAAGGATTCATACATTAATATACAACCACAAACAAGAATACTTATCATTTCACTATCACATATAGACATTTGAACATATATACTACCCACATGTAATTATAGTTAATTACAATAATATATTTTCATTATTATAAGTTTCATATTAGGATCACCATTTTTGTTTTGGATGAATTTCATGTTGAAAGGTGATTCCAACAGTGGAGGTTTTATTTTTACAAAAATCATATTAATGATTATAATATTTACATTGGGTTTATCATTTTTATGATGCTTTTTACGATGAAAGCTGAATATGATGATGTTGCTTTTATTTTTACAACAATCTTCTTTATGATTATATGATTTATTTCAGGATTATCATTTTTGTTTTAAAAATATTTTTCACTGAAAGGTAAATCTGATAGTGGTGGTGTTATTTTTATACTGATCATCTTTATGGTTATAAGATTCACATTGGGTTCACTATTTCTGTTTCCAATGTTTTTCACATCAAAAGGTGAAGTTGACAATGGTGGTGTTATTTTTACCCTGACTATATTCATGGTTATATGATTCACATTGTATTAACTATTGTTGTTTTAAATGAATTTCATGTTGAAAAGTTAATTTTATGGTGGTGGTGTTAATTTTACACCAAACATCTTCATGATTATAATATTCATGTTGGTTTCACCATTTTTGTTTTCAATGCATTTTGTGTTGAATAGTGAATATGACAGTGGTCGTGTTATTTTTTTATTAACTATATTCATGATTATAAAATTCATATTAGGTTCACTATTTTTTTTTCTTGATTCCCTTTTCAATCAGTATGGATTATTTCCACCACATATTCCTAATTTCCAAAGGTAAGTTGACATTGTGACACTCCAATGAATCCTCAAATGCACATCAAACTGAGAGGATGGGAGGTCAGGCTCATCCACACCTTTTTGGGAGAATTATCACCTAATCTGATATTATATTATAGATTTAAGACATGTTCATGAATCTTACCTAGTTATGGTAATAACACTACTGGTTACCCTCATGAGATATGATTGATCAATTACGAATGTGAACGTGTGAGAACAATTTGTATGTATTAAAGGTTATCTATCTCCTCCCTTATCGAGTGAAGGGATTATATTTTAGTTTAGAGCCATATTATTTGGAACTTTGGTATTTATTATCATCCAAGGATATAGTTGATACTTTTTGTTGGGATGAACCCCATTAAATAGTATTTATATATATCCCTATTAAAGTAATCAGAACCTATGTAGTTCTATTCCACTTAATGGAGTACATCAGACCTTTTAATGTTATGTGGTAGGGATCAATTCAATATAGTTTAAAGTCCTGTGGAATGGACTTTATAGATGAAAGGTGTATAATAATGGTAGGTGTGGAACTTATACATGAGTGACTATTTATGACTAACTTGAAATGGGATATGGACTAATGAGAATGGATCAGGTTGGATAGTAGGAATATGTCCCACTAGGATGGGGTATAATCTTTTTAGGGATATGAACCAACAAAGGATATATGATAAATCCCAAAGAGAATATGTGCCTCTAAGTGGGAATGTTATTTTATTGGGGATATGATATGATAAGAAGAATTCCTATGGAATATGAACTGGGAGAAAAGATGGTAATACTTTTGGGGAATGTGACCATTCAGGTGGGATCATGATGTCATTGTAGATACAACCTAATAAAGGAATATGGCTGTGTTATGAGTATAAAATAGCGGGGGAACTTATGAAACAATGAATATATAAGAATATTGGGTTTGGGACTCAAAAAGAAATCCTACGTATTCTATTGGATATAGGAATTAGATCCTAGATAGTTCAAGTGCCATAGTTTAAGGTCATATGATGGGTTTGGACCATGTAATTTAATGTTGTGTAGTAAAGACATTGTCATGTAGTTTAACATTGTGTGACTAATACATTTGTCATAGATTTTAACATCTTTTTGTGGGGATATCTGTGTTGTGAAAGATACAACAATAGATAATTAGGTGGGTCTTACTCATTTGATGCTGCCCTCATATGCTTCATTAAAAATATTTCCCTTTGAAGGAGCATCTCATGAGGAATATAACCCTTTGAGAAGAAGTAAATATGGTTGTTGGGGATTAAACCTAGGATATGACCTATATTAAAGGTATTAACATCATGCTAACAACGTGATCAACCCAAATATCTAATCCTATACAAGTCATGCCTGATGTGAGAAATAAGAGATGGTGGAAGATCATGCACAATTCATGGGAGAATATGATTGAATTAGAGTGGGGCTTACATGTTAATGTTTCCCAAATGAATGATATGTTTGGATCTTACACCTAAGGTTGAGGAAAATACTAGATATTTTAATTATTCCAATGGTGTGATCAACTCAGATCTCTAAGCCCACGTACTTTGTGCTTGGTGTGAGAAACCATAGAAAATAAAATATTAAGAACATGGTACAATTATATTTGAACAATAATTATACATAAAGATTAATCCCATTCTTATTGATGGTATTACCAACAAGAACCAACTTGGTTATTATACCCAAATGGGGATCTTATCATCCTTTATTCCTGCCTATTGGTATTCTAGGGAAGATTATAGATGTAGAAGTATGGTATCCTATAATAAATACTGTGGGCTTACTCTAAGAGGGATGTCCTACCCAACCCAACAAGATAGATAGATAAGAAATCCATTATCGATATAGGAGATATTTCTCTAGTTTCTTCTCAGTAAGGACCATAATTATCATAGGAATCCAAAATTGTGATCCCCTTGAGGGTTCTACCTATCCAAGATGATGACTCATATCCTATTTTAATCAAGGGAATCTATGATCGAAGGGGTGCATTCTAATGTGCATGTCATGATCATGTGAATCTGGTGGCCTTATAGGAGGTATCAAGTTGGGTTTCTTATAGTTTTAACCTTAATAAAGGATCTCCATAGAGGTATTCCAAACTAGAGTAGATTAAAAAAATGTTAGAGGAAGACAAAACACTTGAATAAGGGAAAAAATTCTCATAGATGGGGAGTTCATAGAGTGGGTCTCACAAGGTGGACCTCAAAAAAGGGTTTCCCATGGTCAAGTTGGCCTCTACATGGTCAAATCAGGTAGATTCATGGTTTTCTTGACCTCTGTGTGGTCTGTCTAACCTCTATGATATTGGATTGACCTTCACAAGGTCAAATATTTCCCTTTTTGATTATATGAGGAAGGGAATTTCTAGAAGAAATAGTTCTCAACTATCAACTCTATCTAATCCTTTTCTTACAGTATTCCATCGGTATATTTTTAGATTGGAGGGGTATTTATAGGCATGCCAGAGTGAGTGATTTCTATAAAGAGGTGAATACTATGTCATTTGGACATGAAGAATCAGTTTATGATTGAAAAAATACCTAAAAAGACCTTTTAGAATTCCAAATTTTCTTCCCATCACCATGTGGTCCAACCACATTGTGGGGAAATGATCATGCATAGAATCTTTGAATAATGATCTATCATCACATGGTTTTGACTACGTGGTGGGAATAGGGACAAATCAAAGCATCATTTAATGATGCTCTATCACTTTGTGGTTGAACCAAGTAGTGGTTGAGGTACCATGTGGTATTAAAGGCTCAACTTTTTGGGTCTTTTGGGAATCATGGTGCCCTAATATACCTTTTATTTTCTTCCAAAATACATTTCCAAATATTAAAAATCCTCTCTTTTTTTATTTTGGTGATGATTCTTTTGTGTTTTTTATTTTTTGGGCATAAAAAAAGTTAGAAACAATCTATTAAACAAAGTATATATTTAAAGGGAAAATATATAGTAAATTCTAAGGGTGTTATAAAAACATTGAATGGTCTAGATTTGGATAAGGGGGAAGATCCATTATAGATTTATTCCATGGTTTAGTTATATAAAGTGATTCTCTGGAGATAGTATAGTGAGGAATGACCAGTGATAACTAGTGTTTTAAGATATTATCAGTGTAGGAGAAAAGGCCTCTATGGGAGCATGATAGAATGAAAGATGGTTTTTAAGAAGTTTAGTAAAGTGTAATCAGTCAGATCTCATGGGTTATGAACTGTATCAGATGTTTTCACATTACAGTGTGATTCCCATTGGATTATATGTTGTGTTAGTAAGCTGGATAGCTTAACGTGACGATTGATGAGTTTTTATATCATCTTAGCTGCAACTATTTGAGCACCAGTGACATGATAAAATCATTAATGATAGTGAGGGGTCCATAATAAGTTAGAACATGAGAGTCGTGTAGAAGTGGGTAGAAATATAACCTCATGATACAAGAGTGTAATTTGATTTTTTGTGACTATATATGATTAATGAGTTGAGAGATGATAAAATGTATTACTATGATTCCCTATACCCTAGAGTGATTCTCATGAGATGAGTTTATTAGGATAGTATGTGTAGGGACTATGAGTGTCAACATTCAACTGATAATGGGGTGTGGGTAGATTAGTGCTTAAAATTTAGTGATAAGGGAATTCTTAGGTGGGGAGACCACTATATATGGTTTGATTGTGTGATAATATTTTTAAGATAATTTTATTAAACTTTAGTTATGACATGGTTAGTAGAGCCAACCCATAGATATTTGTGGTTTTGTGTCAGTGCTTGGATACAAGCGATCAAGTTATATTGGTACAAAATAAATACCCATACATGGGTATCAGTTCCTGATGGTTGTGACAAGTTATTACATTCGGAAACTAAAAAATTAGTTGAAAGATGGCAATTTAGTGGAATGATCATGTATGAGTCCAAGGAGGGAACCGATATGTTAATTAGGTCGATGAAATGTTGGTGCTTCCAGGAAGTATGATTACATGGAAACTAGAGTGATGATTTGAGATTGGGATTGAGCCTTGAGCATTAGACTATGGATTTATGGCCTATATGATTTAGTGATGCTCATGTGTTTTCTTAAAGTGGGAGATGGTCCAGTTTAATCCAACAACATTGACCATTGGTGTATGACGCCAACAAATTGGAAATTCATGAATGTCACTAGAGTTGGGTAATTTTCTTAGAGTCAGTAATTAGGTTAGTGTCACAATGCGTATGTTGTTTAGTTTTGGAGGACATGCTATGATCATGATTCATTGGTCCCCATTGTAAAAGTTAGGGTCATCTCATGGTTGTGGAGTTCACCTATGATAATATTTATTGAGTTTCGATTTAGATAGAAAATTTTGAGGCCTTGATCAAAAAGTGATTCTAATCACCTCTATGTAGGTTAGGGGTTGGAAAGTATTTTACTATTAAGTGGAGTATTTTGAGGGAGACTTCATATAATATTTAGTTTATTCATAAGTTGTTGGTGATAGCTTGAAGAAATCCATGATCATATCCCGACCAATGATTATGTCCTCAAGAGTTTGAGGTGGGAAATTGAGTGTTTTTGTGAGTGTCACCTAGATTGAGACTTTGAAGGATTAAGAGGTAGGGGAAGTTGGTTCCCACATTTATAGGTACATTTAAGTCCATCTATAGGATCAATACAATGACATTACAGTTAGTGCTTCCTCTAAGATATGCTGAGATGCACGATGTATTCCATATATCACAACTTCAGAGATATAACCTGGATCCCTCCCATGTGATCATCATCAGTGATGTCAAGCTAGAGTCTAACATGTCATTAAATTATTGACCTGTTTGTATATTGGAATAAAAAGAAAATATCTCCTATAGTAAGAAATTATCCTAGGTACACGTGTAGTGGTAGCACAAACAAATCTCGGAGGAGACTTGGGAGTGAGAGGCTGATAATTGAATGCAATGTCTAGATATTTTCAATAGAATTTCCTAGTGATACAACTTTATGAAAAGCTTCTATATGGTGGGTAAGTTATAGCACCCCATATATTTTTAGTTAATTGTTTAAAATGTTTTCTAAACCATGTGTATTTCACTGGTTTTCATTTGTTGGATGAGTTGACAGAGGCCAAAGGGTCGGTATTTGAGGAAGTTAGAATTGGAGCAAGGTGATTTTTTATTATAGTAAGAGACACTAAAAAATTATATTTTGCCACATTTTTAGAAAAAATGACTAATTTAGATATGTTTTTAAAATATGGCTAATTTTTAAATTTATCCACCCTTTTTAAAAATGTGGATAAATATATATTTACCCGTGTTTTTTAGTCAAATTTTAAAAACTTTTCTATTTTTTATTATAGTCATGTTTTTTAATGGGACTAAATTAAATAAAAAATAACATTTATTTATGTAATATATATATATATAATTATTTTTTATCACATTTTAAAATCTAACACACACATATATAAAATCATTAATAAATTTAAATATAAATTAAAATTTCAACTTAAATAATATGTTTGTGTGTGTGAATATATAAATAATTTTTGTGTTTATGTGTAAATAATATATATGTATTTTAAGTAATATATAAATTAAAATTTTAATTTAAATAGCATGTGTGTGTGCACATATATATGTATTTAAATATCTTGAATTTTTAAAGATAATAAAAACCCTCTTTGTTAATAATTTATATTTATTTTTATGTGAAAATTTAATTTTTAAATATAAATAACTTAATAATTGTTTTAAATGATTTTCTTAAGTGTAAAATCCTAGTTAGAATCTTATGATATTCTATAAAATATTTTTGGAGTTAAGTGCTGGGTAAGTATGAGATTTCAAGGCCTGTAGATATTTGGCACAAGAAAAATAAAAATATTAAATATATTATTTCATGTGTGTGTGATTTATCCAAAATAATTTAATATCTCTCAAATGATACATCAAATGAAAAATATGAGACTACTGTTAGGTTTGGGACATGGGGTTTACCCTAAGTGGGGCATAAAATTTGTTTGTGTTAGGTGTTTGGTTAGATCACACACATGGATAAGTTATTTAATACTATAATATATTACTATTTTTTATAATTATATAATATCTCTCAAACACTAAATCATATAAAAAATATGATACCATCATTATATATTGGACTTGGGGTTTACCCTAGGTGGGTATAAATTTTTGTATGCGTTAGAAGATTGGTTAGATCACATGTGAGGATAAGTTATTTTACTTTTAATTATGCTATTATTTTTTTAGAATTATATAATATCTCTCAAATAGAACATCATATAAAAAATAGATACCAACATTAGGTTTGAGACGTAGGGTTTACCTTAGGCGGTACATAACTTTTGCACACATCAGGTGTTTGGTCAGATCGCTATTAATGTTTAGTTCTTTAATTTTTCTATTATAATGTTAATATTAATTTAATTAAAAATATTTTTTTTCATTGTTTCTTATTTTAAGCATGTTAAATCACAATTATTCCATGAATTTTCAGTAAAATTATATTTCATATCCATTTTTATTCATTTTTGTTATAATGAATCACTGAGGAGAAATTAATAACTCTACAATGAATTTTTGGTCGAATCACGGATTAAAATGAGTATTTGAAATTTGGGTTTCAAATCCTATGATTTTTGGGTTTTAAATACTTGAACCACTCTGCCTTTATCATGGGTTTATTTCATTGAGTTCGGAAAATCCAAAAACTACTTTTCATGTGATTGATGAAACCCCGATTGTTTGATTTTTCTTACCCGATTCTTGGCGTGATGTCCCTTTCTTCTTCCCTTCTATGTGTGGTGCCTGCATTACTATCCATGTTTGTTTTCCTTTTTTTCTTCTGATTATTTTAATTTATCCCATTTTCCTTCTCCTTATTAAATTATGGAAAATAATTTTTTTTGATTTATTAAATGATAAAAACTTGAGTTTATCGAAGTATAATTCCACAAAATTATTAAAAGGTAATTTATAAAAAAACATCAAAAGAAATATATACGAAACATTTATTAAATAATTTTAAAATTATAATTACATTGGATTGTCAAGGATAATTATTAAATAAAGTATGAAAATATTATTTTTTAATATTATAAAATGATAATTTCTTGAGATTACTAGAAAATAGTGAGGAATTATTAGAGTAAAATAATGAAAAATCATTAAACGATAATTGCAAAAAAAAATTGAAGGTTAATTTATTAAAATTATCTAAGTATAAAACATTGAATCATCATGGATAATCTATTAAAATTATTAGATGATAATTGTGATATTATCAAAGGATAAATATTAAAATTATCAAACAATAATTGTTATATTATAAAAGGATAATTTATATAATAAAAACTATCAAAGGATAATCACATGGTTTTATCGATGAATACTTTATAGAAATTATAAACGATAATTACTTTGAATTATAAAAGTATAATTATTAAAATTTATTAAAATATAATTATTAAAATGATAGTTTATTTCAAATTATAAAATGATAATTATAAAGGATAATTTATAAGAAATTATCAAAAGATAATTATAAAGGCTATTTTATAATAAATTTTCAAAATATAATTATAAAGGTTAATTTATAATAAATTATAAAGATATAATTATAAAACGGTAATTTATAATAAATTATTGGAAAAAAATTATAAAGGATAACTTGTGAGAAATTATCCATAAATAATTATAAAAGGATAATTTATGAGAAATTATCAAAATATAATTAAAAAGGGGAAATTTGTGAAAAATTATCAAAAGATAGTTATAAAAGGATAATTTATAAAAAATTATCAAAAGATAATTATTTTTTAGGAGAATGTTATGATAGCATGTGATACCTAAATGAAAATTTGGAAATTATCTCAGAGGGAGAAAGTATCATCACATGTGATATTTTATTTTTTTAAAATAAAATAGTTTGTTTTGGTTTTAGGGAACCTTGAAGAACCTTGAGCATTGATGCATCAACATTTACGATAATAAGGTCATGAATAGGTTTTTCTAGCTATTGAGGTCTCCAACGCAGTTATCAAACTACATAGGGCAATTTATCCTTGCCTTTGATGTCGATGAATTTTGTAGTAGGTTGTTCCTCATGTTTTTCAACTTTGTTACTCATGTTGCATTAATATGATTTATGTGTAGACATATTTGATATTAATGGTTTACTTTTTATCACATGTTTGTGTGTGTGTATGGCCCAAGATATTGTATGGCCTGATTCCATGGTGATTTTTTATTCACATTTTGATGTATATGATGATGGTATATTTCTCATGATGTGTGCTATGTTTGTTATCATTCTATGACTTTCCATGTTTTCCTTTTGATGATTGGTATATATATACTTGACAGTCAGCCATCATGGTATGATTACTCCTTGTGGGGTGTGTGCATGGTGTGCAATGGTGATGATGGAAAAACATGATAACCTTATAACCTAACATCTACTTGATGCCTTGGGGATTATGATTTGATGGATGAAACTTAATGCCTTGTGGATTCCGAGTGTCACCCGATGCCTTGTGGATTCTAGGTAGGTTATAGATACTCAATGCCTTGTGGATTCTGAGTTTTATATGATGCCTTATGGATTCTGGGTAGGTTGTTTTCACTTGATGCCTTGCATATTCTGAGTGACTCAGCAACAAACTTGTGGCTAGTATGGATACTTATCAACATACATTACATTTTCTAGCATGGAGCCAAAGCAGGTAAGACCGAGAGTTTGTGGTGACTTGGTTATCGTACGACCAATATGTTTTTAATTATGTGTTACTTTGTTTTTTATTCATCTATAATTATTATTTCTATGGAATACACTTGTATACTTGGGAAAATTAGGTTAAAGATGAATTGGTGGTGTCCTAATGATTCTTGTACTCACACACTACTTGGGCATTTCTATGTGCTTATAGATTTCACGAGGGATTCAGAAAAGGAAATGGGATTTGTGATGGATGGCTAATAAGTGGAGCATGGAGATAGTAGCAGACTAGTGAAAATTTTAGAGGACCTGTTGTCTGTCCATTTAGTTATCTACTTCTTATTACACTAGTTATGCTTGTCACTTTGGGAGATGCTTTATTTGTATGACATGTTTGTTATATTTACCTTTCCAAATGTTTACTTTGGTTATTTATTATAATGTTTATTTTTTATTATTGATCCTATGATATGATACTGAGGGTATAGTCCTCCCACTAACAAAATCATGCCCTCATTGCTAGTCGATAGACTCTTGTGTACCTAGAGTCGCACATGAGGTCATGTGGCATTCCAGATCGTACCCAATGGTTCGATTCGGGATGTTACAAATGGTATCAGAGCATCAGGATTCACTAAATTTTTTCTTCTCTTGTCTTGGTTTGGTACATGGTATATATGAGATCAGATTATGGGACTCGGGTAGGGGAACTGTGTTAGTGCCTGAAAAGCACTATTTAATGGACATCTAAGTTGTCATAAAGTGGGAAATTTATGTTTTTATTGTTACAATTAATTAAAATTACCTTGAGTGATGTACATATGTAATTTATGATATTTTGGGTGCACTCATGCATCATGACTAGGCACATAGCTTCACATTACATATATATAGTTGTTATCCCCCTGCATAGTAGTTCATTAATTAAATGCCCTATTTTTATGCTATCTTTTCGAGATAGTTTATGATGTGTGATATATTTATGTTTCCATGCTATGTTATATATCTTTATTAGAATTAGTTAGTTGAACTGTTCATGTTTTAGTGTTATTATATATATGATGACTATGACTAACGTGTACGGATGGAAATGAGGGTTAGTGCTTGGAGGGGTATACATTAAGTTAAGTCTAGACTCTTATGAAAACCTTGTTTTCTCCCATATAATGGATAAAAAAAACATTGTGTGATCTTATAGGCTAATTAGGGTTTATCCTAACGACTCTATTTCTTTTCTGAAGTGTTTCCTTCACATTACAGATGAAACCGCCTTTATGTAGTTCATATTACTACTTAGGAAGTAGGATGAAATTATTCTAAAAGGGAGAAGGTTTATGTATTTCCATTGGATGTGTAGGATAATTCAATTGATATTTCTTCTGTACTTTATCTATGGTATAGGAAGCGTGTCCGCTTCAACTGGAAGTCTTTTGTTTAGTTCCCATCCTATGCATAAGAGTTCATAATTTTGGATGAGTATGCCATGATTTTCAACTCCATCATTCTTCATCCTTCAATATAACTGAAGGGTCTCATAATTATAAATAATGTGTTGAAATATTTTTGGGAATATTTGACCTAATAGAGACTCTGAAGGATTAAAATGTTAATTTGATATTGAGCTCATTCCAAGTGTGAAACCCAATTCAATACCCCTATATCATATGGTTCCAACTGAGCTGAAGAAGCTCAAGGATAAACTGGATGGCTTGAAGAGTATGGGATTCATAATGTTGAGTGCTTCACCATGGGGCGCACTTATGTTTTTATACAAGGAGGAGGATAGTAGGCTTCAACTATGTGTTGATTACTAAAAGTTGAACTAGGTGATGGTGAAGAACTGATATCTGTTTCCCTAGATCGATGATCTTTTTGATCAGCTATAGGGATCCTAGTGTTTCTCCAATATTTATCTTTGATCGAGCTATCATCAGTTGCAAGTTAGAGATGAGGACATTACAAAGATGATATTTTTGAGAAGTTATAGACTGTGTGAGTACTTGGTAATGTCATTTGGGATGAATAACACATTTGTAGTGTTCATGGACCTCATCAACATTTTTTTTCCATCCATACCTAGAATATTTCATCACGGTGTTCATCAATGATGTCATATACTCTCCAAAACCAAAACAACATTCTAGGAATCTAGAGATAGCCCTGAGTATGCTTCAATCACACAAGATTCATGTCAAGCTATCAAAGTGTGACTTTTGCATTTTGAGTTTTGAATTCCCTATGACATGTGGTGTCTAATATGGGTATATATGTGGACTTAGAGAAGGTTGAGTTAGTTATCTCTTGACACATTCTCGAAACATGTTTTACATTGGGAGATTTCTAGGATAAAAAAGGTACTATCAATGATTTATCATGGACTTCTCCTGAATATCTTCACTCATGAAAGTTCTAAAAAATGGGAGTGAGGTTCAAGTGGTCAGACCAATGTAAAGAGTATTTTATTGAGATAAAGAGAAGATTGATGATAGCTCCATTACTAACACTCCCTGAGCTTGAGATTACTTATGTGATGTACTGTGATGCACTATGCATTGGTTTTGGAGTGGTACAAATGTAGAAAAGGCCAGGTAGTAGCCTATAGGTCTCACAAACGATGAAACCATTAGATGAACTAACCTACACATAACTTAGATCTTGAAGTAATGGTCCACACTCTAAAATGTTGGAGACACTATCTCTTCAGAGAGTGATTTATTATTTACATAGACCAAGAGATCCTCCACTATATCTTCACAAAGAGGGTTCTAAACCTGAGATAGATACCCTAGGTTAAGTGTCTGCAAAAGTTTGACTTTGAGATTGTGTATGCATCTGGTAAGGGTAATGTTGTTGAAGATGTTCTTAGCCACAAGACACAAGATGAGTAGGATATTGGTGAGAGGCCCTCATAGAAGCAGTGGAACTTGATGATCTTATTGACTAATTGGAGTATTTATGTATTAGAATAATAGGGATCTATGACTTTTTCTCCCTTGGTAGTCACATATTCACTTATGGACCATGTAAAGGCTAAACAGAAGTCAAAATCAGAGTGTATTGTAATGAGGGAACAACTAGATGGTGGTGACTCAATACCTAGATGGTTGATGGGTGATAATTTTTGATATTTGTATATAGGAGAGTATTAGTCCATGATTCCATCTGGGATGAGATGACGAGGGATTACCATACCTATAGATGGTAATTACATCTTGGTGTGACCATAATGCATCACGACTTCAGGTGAAAGTTCTGGTGGCCAGGGATGAAGAGAGAAATTATGGGTTTCGTCTCTTGATGCCTTAACTATTATAGGATAAATGTTGAGCACCATCATCATGGTGGGTTCTTATATCCACTCTCAATACCTATGTTTAATTGGGAGGAAATAATGATGGAATTTGTGATGGGGTCACACAAGAACTTGAGGAGTTTTGATACAGTCAGGGTGTTTGTCAACTGGCTAACAAAGTTTGCAAACTTCTTACCGATCAGGGAGACTCACTCAGCTGAGGAGCTGGGAAAGCTCTATGTTTGGGAGATCATAGATCTACATGGAGTTCACTTGGTCATTTTTTCAAATACAGACACTTGTTTTATGTCTCAATTTTCACAGGTCTTGCAAAAATCCTAAGTACTCACCTGTGGTTGAGCACGATGTACCATCCTCATACTGAGGGATAGTCTAAGTTGACTATATGAATATTGGAGGATATTATTTGTGAGTGAATACTAGAATTTGGTGGAACATGGTATGATCACCTATCATTGATTTAGTTTGTATACAATAACAGTTATCGGGCTTCAATTCAGATGGAACCTTATAAGGATATTTATGGGAGGTTGTGTCACTCACCACTCTGTTGGCATGAGGAAGGTGATGGAGTGGTTTTTGGCCCCAATATGGTTTAGGAGACCTCCAAGAGAGTGTAACCACTCAGGTGAGACAAAGATCTTATACCGACCATAGGAGGAGACCCTTGGTATTAGTTTTAGGAGATTAGGTTTTGTTGAGAGTGACTCCTCATTTAGGGAACAATCATCTAGGGAAGTAGGGTAATCTATCATTATGTTTTGTTAGACCCTTTGCTATCACCAAGAAGATAAGGATATTGGCATACCATATGAACCTCCTTTCTTGCTATCAAGTTATGCATGAAGTGTTCCATATTTCATAGATTTGGAGGTACAAAATTGACCCAGTGCATGTTATTGATTACAAGGATGTTGAGCAGAAGACCAGCGCATCTTATGAGGAGCATCTAGTATAGATAATATATTGAAATGATAAGGTGTTGTGAGGAAAGATAGTACCATTAGTCTGGATTCAATAACAGCATGGATGAATCTAGGAGGAGACATGGGAATACAGGTTTGATGTTCAAGTTCAATAGACCGAGTTGTATGAGAAAGACTGATAGAGGTACTTCTCAGGTACAAGAATTCAATATAGGGGTAGAATTGTAATATTATGAATTTTTAAAGATAATAAAAACCCACATTTTTAATAATTTTTTTTGTGAAAATGTAATTTTTCAATAAAAATATATTAATTAATGTTTTAAATTCTTTTCATAATGGTAAAATTTTGGTTAGCATCTTGGAATATTTTATGGAATATTTTTAGAGTTAGGCACTAAGTTAGTGTGAGATTCTGAGGTCTGTAGATCCACAACACATGTGAAATAAAAATAATAAAAATATTATATTACATGCACATGGTTTGTCCAAAATAATTGAATATCTCCAAAACAATGCATCATATAAGAAATACGAGACCTCCATTAGGCCTAGGATGTGAGGTTTACCTTAAATGGAGTATAATATTTGTGTGTATCAGATGTTTGATCATATCTCACACAAGGATAATTTATTTAATATTTTATTATATTATTATTTTCAATAATAACATAATATCTATCAAATAGTGCATCATATAAAAAATCTGAGACTACTGTTAGGACTGAGACATGGGGTTTACCCTAGGTGGGATATAACCTTTGTGTGCGCCAGATGTTTAGTAAAATTGCACATGAGGATAAGTCATTTAATATTGTATTATATTATTATTTTTGATAATAATATAATATCTCTCAAATGTTGCATCGTATGAAAAATATGAGATCACTATTAGGTTTGGGAATCATTATTTACCCTAGGTGGGACATAAATTTTACACATTTAAAGCATTTTTTAGATTGTACTTAATGTTAAGTTATTTATTTTTTATTATAATATTAATATTAATTTAATTAAAAATATGTTTTTTAATTGTTTCTTCTTATACGTACACCCAACCACGATGGCACCTTCAATTTTGGGTAAAATTTTGTTTCATCACCATTTTGATCTATTTCTATTGCAACACCTTAATGAGGTGAAATTAATGAACTCACAATGAATTTTCAGTTGAATTACAGATTAAAATGGGTGTTTGAAATTGAGGTTTTAAATCCTATGATTTTTGGGGTTTTAAATAGTGTAACCGCTCATACTTCATCATGGGTTGATTATACCGAGTACATCAATCACAAAACCACTTTGCATGTGATTGGTGAAACGCTGGTGGTTCTATTTTTTTACCTGGTTCTTGGTGTGGAATCCCTCTCTTCTTCCCTTTTATGTGATGCGCATGAGTTTCTATCAAGGTTTGTTTTCTTTTGATTATTTTAATTTACTCCATTTTCTTTCTCCATATATAATTATCGAAAAAAAATTTGTTTATTTATTAAATGATATAAACTTGATCTTATCAAAGTATAATTCCACATAATTATTGAAGGGTAATTTATAAAAAAAACATCAAAGTAAATTTATATGAATTTTTTATTAAATTATTATAAAATGACAATTATATTGGATTATCAAGGATAATTATTAAATAAAGTATGAAAAGATGATTGTGTAATATTATAAAATAATAATTACATGAGATTACCAAAAAATAATAATGAGGAATTATCAAAAGACAATAATGAAAAATCATTAAAAAATAACTGAAATAATTTATCAAAGGATAATTTATAAAAATTACCAAAGGATAAAACATTTAAATATCGTGGGTAATCTATTAAAATTATTAGATAATAATTGTGATATAATTAATGGATAATTATTCAAATTATTAAACGATAATTGCTAGATTATCAAAGGATAATTTATAGAATAAAAAATATCAAAGGATAATCGTATGATTTTATCGTCAGATAATTTATATAATTTCTAGATCATAATTACTTTTATTTATCTAAGTATAATTATTAAAAAATTATCAAAATATAATTATAAAAAGGATAGTTAATTAAAAAATATCAAAATATAATTATAAAGGTTAATTTATAAGAAGTTATCAAAAGATAATTATAAATGATAAATTATATGAAATTAAAAAATAATAATTATAAAGGATAATTTATAATAAATTATCACTAGATAATTATAAAAGTGTAATTTATAATAAATTATCAAAATATAATTATAAAATTATAATTTATGAGAAGTTATCATGAAATAATTATAAAAGGATAATTTCTAAGAAATTATCAAAAGATAATTATAAAAGGATAATTATTGATAAATTATCAAAATATAATTATGAAAAGATTATTTATAAGAAATTATAAAAATATAATTATTCTTGTGGAGAATATTGCAAGTGCATGCGTTGACCTAAATGAAAATTTGGAAATTGTCTAGGAGTGAGAATGTATCATCGCATGTGATATTTTATTTCTTTTGAAATAAAATAGTATGTTTTGGTTTTAAGGTCCCTTGATGAACCTCAAACATCGACATGGAAAAGTTTATGATAATATGATTGTGAATTTCTGGTCTTGATTGCTGAGGTTTCCACTCTAACTATTGAACCACACAGTGTGTTTTCTCCTTTCCTTTGACATTGGCGACTTTTGAGGTAGGATGTTTCTTACATTTTTGGGATTTGTGACACATGCTTCCATAATATCATTTATCTGTAGACATATTTTATATTCATGTTTGACTTATGATTTCATGTGTGTGTGTGTGGCCCATGATATGATACAGATTGATTCCATGAGATTGATGTGATAGCAAGATTCCATGGTGATGTTTTATTCACACGTTGATTTATATGATGATGATATATTTCTCATGAAGTGTGATATAACTATTATTATGCTATGAATAATCATGTTTTCCTTTGGATTATTGGTATATGTATACTTGACAGGTGACCATCAAGGTATGATTACTCCTTTTGGAGTACGCACATGGTGTGTGGAGATGACGATGATGCAACATGATAACCTTATAACCTGACATCAACTTGATGCCTTGTGGATTCCAAGTATATGGATGATACTTTATGTCTTGTGGATTCTGAGTGTAAACTGATGCCTTGTGGATTCATGGTAGATTACATATACTTGATGCCTTGTGAATTACGATTATTACCTGATGCCTTGTAGATTCTAGGTAGGTTGTTTTCACTCAATGCCATATGGATTCCGAGTGACTCGCTAACAACCTTGAGGATTGTATGGATACTTATCAACATATAGTACATTTTTAGCATGGATCTGAAGTAGGTATGGATGAGGGTTTGTGGTAGATTAGTTAGTGCACAACCACTAGATTTTGGACTGTGTGTTACTATGTTTGTTACACATTTATTATTATTATGGAATACACTTTTATACTTGAGAACATTAGGTTAAGGATGTATTGTTAGTGTCTTACTAAGTCTTGTACTCACACCCTACTCAAGCATTTCGATGTGCTTGTAGATTTCATGAGGGATTAAGAAAAGGGAAAAGTCTTTGTGATGGATAGCTAAGTAGCAGAGCATGCAGATAGTAGCAGACCAGGGAAGACTCTAGAGAACCCGCTGTTTATCTATTTATTTATCTACTACTTATTATACCGTTTATGCTTGCCACTTAGGAGTTTCTTTATTTGTATGACATGTATTCCATCTTTACCTTTCTACATGTGTACTCTGATTATTTATTATATTGTTTATTATTGATTATTCATCCTATGATATGATATTGCAGGTATAGGTTTCCAACTGATGAACTCAGACCCTCATTGATAGTCAAGAGCCTCTTGCATACGGGGAGGCATGCATGGGTCACGTAGCATTCCAGCTCGAACTCGATGGTTTGGGTCGGGATGTTACATGTATCTATAATATAACAGTATTATATAATATTAAAAATAACATATATGAATTATATATGTTATACATATATAATTGTATTACATAACATTAAAAATAAAATTTGTTTATAGAAATTAATACACACACGTGTGTATACATACATACACACACACATATATATATATATATGTATATAAATATACACACATGCATGCATTCATGTGTGTGTATATATAAAACATATATGTGTGTATGTGTGTATTAATTAAGAAAACTAATTATTATTAATTTTATGTTAAAACATATTTTTTTATTAATTAATAACAACTAACTAAATTATTATTAATAAAAAATAATTAATAATAACTATAAATATAGAAATTCAAATGTGTGTGTGTTTATTTAACTTTATAGTATTATTTATATATTTCCTAATATTACTAATTACTAGTTATACTTGTTTATATATGTGTATACAATATTATATATATATATATAATATTATACAATATTAAAAACAACACACATGAATAATTCACACACACCCATAGAGAACTATTAATAGACCAGCCTGACCCGAACCATGGGGTGGGACATGTGGCTGATTGTTTCACAGAGTGAGCCAATATAGTCCATATAGAATTTGGGATACTAAAATAAAGGCCCCATCCCCACCCATGTAGGACTCACAGGTAATGGGTCAACCCATGGACTTATAATAATTTATATTTACAAAAAAATTGTATAAAACTTATAAAAAAATCACTAATTGGAATATTTGGGAAGTTATGATAGGAAATAAAGATATAATTATAGAATAATTTTAAAAAAACAAAAAAAAATTCTTTTGATTCGTGAAATAAGATAGGGAATTAGTGGGAATTTAATGTGTTGGAATTTATTTATTTTATTAGGTTGGTTTATTTTTTATTTGAAAATGATTAAATGTATTTTCATGTGTGTGATTTATTTTATTTTTACTCAAATTTTGGTTTATTTGTGATATATTTTGGTCCAAGAAAGATCCATATACTATCCACGAGTTTATCCATGTGAGTTTCAGATTTTGTGGGCTACATTAATTTCAACCTGTATATTTACATGCCTAAATATTTGAGACCCGACTCTAAAAAATTCCACGGGAAAGTGGATCAGCCCATGGACTCGTAGATTTTTTGACAGGCGCACACACACAAAAATGTTATATATATAATAATATTACACATCATTAAAAATAAATGTTACTTCTAAAAAGTGTGTGTGCATTTTTTAATTTTTGTGAGTTAATTATTATTAGTTACAATTTGAAACATAATTATAATTAATTAGTAATAAGTAACTAATTGATCATTAATAGTAAATAAATAATAACAAATAAAATTATAGAAATTTAAATGCATGCATGAATACTTATATATATACATACATGTATGCATGAACACACACACATATATAAATATATATGCTATAATATTAAAAATTACAAATTAGAAATCATATATATATATACACATATATAATTTTTTAAAATTTATATAATATATATAAAAATATATTAATTCACACAAAAATAAAAATATATCTATATCATTATATCAATATATATTTATATTTATAATATATATATATATATATATAGTGAAATATATATAAAAACATAAATAGGTGCCCGGACAAGTGGTACGTGCGCTCTGTTTGAACCACGCCATCCCAAGTTTGATTCTTGGGTGGTATAAATTTATTTGTGGAGGGGGGAAACAGATGTTTTTTAGAACTCACACATGCATGAAACAATATATTATAGTCAAATAAATATATGTTGTGGCTGGTCACTACAACGATTGGGAGAAAACAAGTGGGGTTTTTAAAGAAATCGACCTCTCTAAAAAGGAAACTCTATTTAATTTCAATGTTTATATCTCTTTTAAAAGTGTATCCTGGGTGGAACAGAATTTTGAAGGAGTTTGATGGTGTATGAAGAAGGATAAAGAGGAATGGGAAGTCCCCCTAGGGTATGGGGACCACCGGGTACCTGGTGGCCCTGGACTGGGAACCTAATAAGGATCCTAGGTGCCCAAGCCCTATTTTTTTGGCTAACAAGTACCAGATGCTTTCTAGTAGGTACTTGGTAATTTACTAGAAAAAATACCCTTAATAAAGGCTATATACTTGATAAGGGAAATTTAATGTCCAATGATCTTATCCAAAATATTTAACCTTTGTAGGTGTAGGATACAAAAGAGGAGTGAAGGTTATTGACACTTATGGTTGAACTCCACCTAGATGTGGTTGAGAATCATGAGAAAGTATGCCTATATCTCATTGATCTCATCTCATCCATCATGGAGTGAGTGAAATACTTCTAGATATTATATGTATATTGAATTATTATTTGAGAAATACTCAATCGTGAGGATTTCCTTGAGTATCACGATTCTTCTTCCTTTTATGTGTATGAGAGGCTTGTAGTACCTACCACCACATGGGAAGTGGTCATGAATGAATTTTATTCTTTGAGGTGGGAAGTACACCTTGGAATTACTAAAATGTATCATGAAAAATGTCATCAATTCTAGTAGTCTATGATAATGAGGGACATCATAGAGTTTATTTTGAGATGTATGGTTTATAGTAGGTCAAAACAGAACATAAAATGATGATAGGTACTCTTCATCCACTCCCCTCGTAGGTATGTGAATGGGATTAGGTCATGATAAACTTTTTGACCATTTTTTCTTAATCTCTTAGAAGTTTGGGTACAATATGGGTGATACTCTTCCTAAAATGATGATAGGTACTGTTCATCCACTCCCCTCGTAGGTATGTGAATGGGATTAGGTCATGATAAACCTTTTGACCATTATTTCTTAATCTCTTAGAAGTTTGGGTACAATATGGGTGGTATTAGACCATATAACTAATACAAACCACTTTCTACCTATCAAGTATGCTTTATTAGTATAGGAATTAAAGAAATTATATTTTATAGATATTTTCAAGCTTCACGGGGTTCCCATGAATATCACATTGTACAAGGATCCTAGATTTACATTTTGGTTCTTAAAGGGAATTCAATTAACATTGGGTTATTAGATTAAAATGAACACCAATTTACACCCACAAATCATTGGCTAATCTTAATAGACTATTCATATTTTAGAGGATATAATTTAGTCTTGTCTACTTGACTTTAGTGGCTCGGGGGAGGATCACCTCTTTTTGGTTAATTATCCTACAATAATAGTTACCAGTCATCTATCCAAATGGGTACTTATAAATCCTTATATAGAAGGTAATTTCCTTATCCTCTATGTTAGATATAAATATGAGAGTAATATATTTTTGGGAATAATATTGTTTGAGATATGATCGAGAAAGTTAAGTTAGTTTAGGAGTAACTTTTAACCACTTAGGGTCCGTAAAAGTCTTATGTCAATCAACATAGGAGACTATTAGAATTCAAGGTGGATGACCATGTTTTTCCTTTAGTATATTTGATATTGGATCACCAGCATATAGGAAAACAATGGAATATAACTCCCTAGTATGTCAATCCTTTCAAAAAACTGGCCTAAGTCAGAGAAGTTGCTTATTATCTTTCTCTACCTCCATGATTCAACTCCATGCATAACACTTTTCACATATCCCAGCCAAGGAAGTATGTTCTCCACCCTATGATTTTATATGATGATGTGAATCTTAAAGTTGATGCGCCCTATATGAAGAATCCAATATAAATCATCAACTAAATTTATATGGCACTTTGAGGAATGGTTTTTTTAGGATTCAGCTATTTATGAAAACTTTTTTCATGTTATGGAACATAATCTAATAGAATGAGAGATTCCAAAAGACTAATTTCTATAAATTTTATAAAGATGGTGGAGTGGAATCTATAGTGTTCAAAATCCAAGAATCAGGTAGACCAAATGATGTTAGTTAGAAGCAACCAATCAGAAATTACCTGTGATAAGTAAAAAATTGGGGTGCAAAGATATAAATTACTTGCATAAGATTCATATAAAGGATATGAATTATTATTTCATTGGTGGTTTTATGATAAAGGTAATATGTAAGAATATTAAAAGAGCCTATATAAGATTCTTTTTTAGAGTTTCCAAATGTGAAAAATGATCACTAGAATGAGGATTTGAGGTAGTGGTTGTCTTTAATTGAGTGAAGGTATACCCATGAAGATAGAATTTTAGTGGAATAAATATCCATTAAGATTAGAAAATATCTTTATCGATTACACTGGTTGTACTCTACTTTAAATAGTAGGGTGGGAATATTTGTTTTGAAGATTTTTTTGAAATTGTAATCATCTTATGTTTCTTGAATAAAAGATATTGAAACATTCCCCCATGGATTAATACTAACGTTCAAACCACATAAATACTTTTTTGTTATTTTATCTTTATTTACTCTAATCAATGTCTTACATAATTTATTATCTTGGTTTTGTTTCGTGGTGTGAATTTCGGTGTGGTGATTTAGGTGTGTTTTGTCACTTATTTTTTAGTATATTTATGAAGTGGGTTCATTCAGGTACTTTTTATCTATATTATAAGTTTTGAAGTGATAATTTTTTGGTGTTAAAAATCTACATTAAACCCATCAGGTACTCTCAGATATTTAGTTAAAAATATAAAAAAAATCATAACCTGAACAAGGTGTTTCAAATATTGGTTATGTGGAAATATTCTACCCTTAATATTGTTAGAGAATTATGGAAAGTAGTTCATGATCCATACTTTTTTAGAATTTAGTAGGAGTTTACTTATTCTAGAAGATATGGAATTGGGTAAGGGTAAGGTCTAGGTGGAGAAGTTTGACAAAAAGTTTTTTTAATTCTAGAAGATGCATGTATATAATTTTCTACAATAGAAGGATCCCGATATTCTATTGACAGGTACTAATCCATAATTTATGAAGGGGAGAGAATGGGAAAGGCTAGATAAGAAATCAATCGTGATGATCCGGATGTCAGTAGCTTGTAATGTGTATTATAACATCTGAGATGTGAAAATTTATTAGGAACTTATGAAGACACTTACCAATATTTATTAAAAGGAAACTTTGATGAATAAAGATGAGGTATTCCTTTTATGGAGGTTATTCAACATGAGTATATCGAAAGTAAATTTAATTTATGATCACATCAATGAATTTAACATCATCTAGAGTCAATTATAATCAAATAGGGTGATATTTGGAGATCCATAGATGGTGTTTATGTTACTATAATCACTCCTAAAATCTTGGTATGAAATGGTTATCACAATGAGTAACTCAATTAGTATGATAGAATTGGTGTTCTCAGATGTTAGGGATCTTATTTTTAATGAAAAAAGTCATTATAAGAAGATTATAACATCTACTGGAAACACAATAATATGTATGTAAAGGGATGTTCTAAAACATGGAAAAGTCATAAGGAAAAGGAAGGATATGTCAGATCCATAATATCTTAGAAAAAGGTGGCCCCATGTCTTTGAATTATGGGAATAAAGATCATATGAAAAAATTATATAATAAAAAAAGAGTCAATTCCAAAAGATATGATTTCATAAGTGCATTTTCAAATCCTATATTTAAAGGTAAAAGTGGTCTCTATGGAGTTTCTCTAGTTCACTTGAGTCTTTTTTTTTATAAAATATTGAGATTCATTTCACTCTACACCAGAGAGAAGAAGTGTAAGTAATTATACTTATGGAAGATATTATAGGGTACATCTTGTGGATAGTGGGTCTCTTGATATTGTGGGAAAGGTTGATGTTTACATCTAAACAAGGAATGAAATTTTGATAGATTTTTAAGGAGTGTGACACATATCAAGATTAAGGAAGAACTAAAATTTCATTATATATCTATATGATGTGGGATTTAATACAAAATTTTTATATGGAATGTGGGTAATTATACATGGTACCATGGTGATGGCCAAAGGAGTGAAGGATGAAACATTGTACCTAATTGAGATTTCAGAAGGTGTGATGAATGCCAAATAAGTAACTTTCATAAAATTATGGTATGACTATCCTTTTCGCTTAAGTGATAAAGGGATGAAAATCCTAGACACTAAAGGGATGCTTTAGATCAGAAGCATGAATTATGAAACATATGAAGAATATATATCTAGGAACCTATGGAAGGCGTTAGTATAAATATAAAGTAAGATGACAGAGAACCAAAAGTTAGTGCTCATTCATATGGATGTATTAGAAAAAATCTAGTCATTTATCAGGGATGATCACTATATTATATTGCCTTCATTGATGATGTGGCCTAAAAGGTGTGTGTGTTCTTTCTTAAGAACAATTATGAGGTATTTAGAAACTTAGTCTGATGGAGATCCATGGTGGAAAAGAATACTAGAAGAAAAATGAAATTTTTGAGGTATGATAATGGTGGGGAGTACAAAATCATGGAATTCTAGAGGATCTGTTGGTGGGAGGAAAAATATATCCATAAAGTGGATGAATAAAATATTACTATAGAAGGATAGAATCATGATAATTAATATTGGTGTTCAAAAGTAATTTTGGGTAGAAGTTGTGAATTGTGTGGCCTACTTAGTGAACAAGAGTGCATCATCTCCATTGGGGAAATAAATTCTAAAATATTATTGGTTAGAAAGAAAAACTCATCTTACCCATCACAAAGTATCTAGTTTGATCTTCCATGCCCACATTAATTTTAAGTAAATGGAAAAGCTAGAAACTAAGTCTTAAGTGTGTTAATTTATGGGAAATTATGATGAGGACTTTGGATTTCAGCTCTATAATATTAACTCTAAAAATGTTTTCAGAAAATAAAATGAAATATTCAATAAAGAGATCTTGTGGAAAGATAAGAGAAAATTGTAAATTTTTTATGAGATCAAATTATAATATCAAGTTGAGGTTTTAAAAAATGGATGTTAAAAAGTTAAAGATGTTATAGAAAAATTGGTGAGTACATCAGTACCATAAACACCAGACTTTATAGACGAAGTTATGGATAATAGTCAAGTACCGCTGGTACTACCAAGGCAAGATGTACCAGAAATATCTAGGACCATAGAAGCTTGTGGAAGATCTCCAGAAGGTGAAGTTCAAGAAGTAGTATTTTTATAATGAGTAGATCCATAACTATAGTTTTAGGGATATACCATGATTTGGTGAAAGTTGAAAATATATAGAAGTGATTTGTATTATTTTTGTCCCCCAAATGATGGATATCCTGATATCCTAGAGGTGGAAGAAAATCTAAAGGAATCATATCTGTGTGAGTTAGTAATGAGGTATAAAATTGATTCCCAATATGTTTCTAGAACTTGGGGTTTAATGTAAAGACTTACTAGGAAGAGAGTAGTTTATAATAAATGGGTTTATTAGTTTAAGTAAAAGTAGATGGTAGAAAAAGGTATAGGTTTAGAACTATCATTAAAGGGTTTCAACAAATAGATGGAATAATTTTTTTTTGAAATCATTTCTCTGATAGTTAAACACATGAATATTTGGATGGTACTCAGTATTATTTTTCATGGAATGGTTACATATAGAGTAGATAAATAAAAGGATATATTTTTATTCAAGGAGACTTAGATGAATAAATTCATATGGACCACCAAGAAGGTTTCATGGATAAAAAAACTTAAATATCATGTGAAAGATGAAGTGAATCCTCTAGGGTTTGAAGCAAGAACCAAGTTAGTGAAATTGTAAGTTCAACTCTATTGTGATAGAATGAATGTTAATATAGATAAATTCTTATCATTATTATTACTAAATGGTATTTTATAATGGGTTTTTCATCATCTTACTTCTCTATGTTAATGACATGCTTATTTTTGGTCTAGAAAAGGAAAAGATAAATTATCTAAAAGATGAATTGTCTAAAATTATCAAGATAAGAATCCCAGTTTGAAAAAATAAATGTTAAGTTTATAGTTTTAAATGGAATTAATGTTCAAATTTTTATTTATGACTCAGTTAGACTATATTATAAATATAGTGCAATGTTTTGGGATAATAAATAAAAAAACAATTTCCACTCTCATGGGTAGATTTTTCTAAATGAGTAAAAAGAGGGAACCATGAATGGAAATAAAGGCTGATTTCATGGAAATGGTTTATTTTTCATCAACTGTCAGAAGTTTGATGTATTCCATGGTTTTTAGTTGACTGAATATTTCCCAAGTAATGTGAGTCACTATTAGATTCATGGTAAATCCTATAAGAAAGAACTGTGAGGAAGTGAAATGTATCTTCTAGTATCTCAAAGGATTCTAAGTATTGTATTTATTATTCAAAATGGATGAATCATTGTAAGGATTTCCTGACTTATACTTTGGGGGAGATTCAGATACACAAAAGGGAACCACATCCCATGTGTTCACTTTTGGAAGCCTGATTGTGAGTTGGATGCTAAAGCTTTAACCAGTAGTTTAGCTTTCTATAATATAAGTAGATCACATTTATTTAATTATACTTGAAGAGTGGATGATCTTGTTTAAAGGGGTATAGAAATATCATTGAAGAAGGTAGGAAGTTGGGCTTCTATTTTTTCATTTACAAAGTTTGATCCACATAGCTTGAAATCTGATATATCATTCTAAGAGAAAGAATATTCATTTTAAGTATAACTTTATATGGAAGTTATAAGAGGAAAAAGTTTTATATGTATTGAATATTTAAGGATGTTGATATCTAGAATATACAATAATAAAGGTTATAGTTAAGGATACTCTGGGGTGGTGTTGCACCTTAGTTGAGTTGGGATGAATGAAATCATAGTGGCGGAACCATGCAACTACAAAGTAATTTTGAGAGAAAAAGTGGTTTTGTAGATGCTGATAGAGGACTCAGTGGTAAAAACTAAAACTTATTTTTATATGATATATTTTTAGGTTTTATCCATGTGTGAAACCCATTTTTTGGATATAAAAATTAATATAATAGAATGAGATCTTCTAAAAGACTAATTTACATAACCAGGATGGAGATTGTGGAGTGGAAGCTATAATTTATGGAATTTTGGAATTAGAGATGCTAGATGAAGTTATTTAGAAATAGATAATCAGTAATTACCCTTGACAAGACATAAGGTTGAGTGAATAGATACAAAGGAATTTCATAATATTCATTCTAAATGATATGAAATATTCTTTCAATGGTGATTTTATAGTAAAGGGAATATATAAGAATATTTTTAGATCATATATTAGATTATTTTTCTTGATTTTTTAAGTGAACACTAATCACTGAAAAACATAGTTGAGGTGGTGGTTATCTTTGACCGACCAAAGGGATGCCCATGAAAATTGGATTTGAGTGGGTATACTCTTCATGAATATAAAAATATAGTGTTACTGATTTCAAAAAATTAACTCAAATTTATATAATAGGGTGGGAAATTTTATTCTAAAGACTTCTAAAAATTGTAATCATATCTCATTTCTTGAATAAAATAGATTAAAACATTACCCCTATGAATTAGAATCAATGTCTGAACCATGAAAAGTCTTGTATTATTATTTTTAATTTATTTCATTCAATTATTGTCTTGAAGAAGTTTTATATTGGTTTTTTCAATGTTTTAATTATAGTGTGATGAATTAGTTATTTTTTTTCAATTAAGCTTTGACCCATCATTGACATGGGTTCATTATAATACTTTATTTTCACCTTTTAAATTCTAGTGGTGTAACTTTTGGGTGTTCAAAAGTTTCATAAAACCTTTCAATGTTATTCATATGGTTCGAGTGAAATAAAATCATATAAATCTCCAAGAAAACTATTAGGTGAAGGAATATTAGACAAGAATCCAATGTCCAGAGTTGTTTCCTCAAAAAGTATGTTAAAGTTATTAGGGATGAGAAGATTGATAGTGGGGAGGTTATAAATACTTGACCTCTCTAACTAGGTAACTCTTAATTTTATCGTTTAAATCATTTTTCAAGTGTATTTTAGTTAAAAAGGTGGTTAAACAGAGAGTGGGGGTGTTTAGAGAAGGATAATGGGGGAAGGGGAAGTCCCCTTAGGGTTTGGGGACTATCAGGTACTCAGTGAGGATCCTAGGTTCCTAGGCCCTCTATTTTGGGCTAACAGGCACCGAATAGATTCTTGGAAAAATATCCTTAATAAAGAGCATTTTTTACCTTTTAATCATAAATTTAAAACTTTAAAATTACCTTATTCAACTTTTCCATCCTAATTACTCTCATTTTAGTTCCATTGAGTCTCTTCTTCCCTCTCATCATCTCTCATTATTCCATCCTTCAAGATTTGATCTATATAGCTTAGATTGGTTGTCAGAGCTCTTCTTTAATGAGGTAAAGTCATGGGTTCCCTCTAAGGAAATTATATTTTTGGGTTTCATATAAGTAGGTGTAAAACTTTTCTCTAAATCATTAGGGCCGGTAAAATCTTCCAACCCTTCCAATCTCTTTCCAATCTAGAAGATACAGAGGGTCAACTCAGAAAATCTTAATGTAATGCATTAGTTTTCCTTCTTTATTTCATATTTCATGTCAATATCCACCTAATACCTAATTATTACATGGTTTTAGGTTGATTTAAAAATCCTATTGGATGCTTAAACTTATTCCCTATAACCTAAAGATCCTTTTTTAGAAATAATCAACAGGTGAGACTCTTCTCCCTCTCATTTTCTCAAATATTTGGTTTATAAATATTTTGGGGCCAAGTGAATACATAATTAATTATGTGTTTGAAATTAATCATCATTTACTCCTCAATTTATAAAGACCATAATATATTTTTCTGATTTTTTATCTGTTATCATGACTATGTTATTTACCACTTCTTTTTAAATTTTAGTTAAATTCTTTATCATGTAAATTAAATGAAAAATCGTTAAGACGCCTAAAATGGGAATATTTTTTTATTCCCCCATTAACTATTTATATATGATTTCAAACCATTTTTATGTCTAATTATCCTTGATAATTTGTTGTTAAGGATTCATTTTTTTATTATGATGAGAATAGAATTAACATGTTTTCCAATATTACATGGTTGTTTTTCAATTTGTTTATGACACTTTAAACTTCATAAAAAATGTTTTGATCTTGGATCTAGTTCTAATAACTTGCTTATTTATAATTTTCATCTTTGGGTTAAAAATAAACAATTAAAGAGGTAATATGGGTTAGAATGAGAGGATTTCAAGTAAACCATGGTTTAATAGATGGGTTGATGACACAGTACATGATCACATTACCCCAACTCTTTTATAATCCTTTACCCATTCTCAAAGGGATGAGATATAATATTTACCTGACTCAGTGTACATAAACCCCTTTCACTTATATGAAATGAGTATGGAACCTGGATAGCTTTACAATCTTATAGTGGGAACAATTGAAAGACTTCCTAGTCTCACTCATCTTAGACATAAATTTAAGGCACATAATAGGAACGATAGGTATGAAACCTACTAGTATAAGGAGTAATTTTTTATTGATGTCTCTTTATTTATCAATTATTGTATCTTTTATATATTTATTTTCTTTAGATATTTGTCCAAAACACTCTAATTTATGATAATATGTTAAAGGTGGGGTGGTGACCGTCAACTAGGTGTATTTTACTCACACCATTAATTTTCCTTGTTTGGATGCATGAAAATACTCTAGATCAAGATCTAATCAAAGGTAAATTTCCTGATTATGGGAGCTAGTCTAGTATAATGCGCTGGATCTTGGGTGGAACCTTTTTGGACCTTTTGGAGGGTGATTAGGGAGATGGTGATAGGGCTATTCACATGGTTCTCTTAAAGGTGACATACACTTGGGAGCCACTCCTGTGGTTGTTAGGCCACATTTTTTCTACCTATCTTCTATATACATTGTTTTTGTTTAGTATCCCTTGTTTTGGGGAATCTTTTAGATGTTTAGAATTGTTTGGTTCATGATAATGTATTTACATGATACTTTCTTGTTTTTATAGTTTGTTTCACCCACTCATCACTATTGTCATCCACATATATCTACAGGGTTCCTTTGAGATCATTTGGCCATGCTAACTTGGGTATGGTCTCATTGAGTTTGGATTGTCATTTCAAGGGGGGAAACTACCTCCCAAATTCTTGTTATTAAATCCCCAATGTTTATTCTATCCTTAGGTGATTGAGAGGTGCACCTACGATACTATGGAGACCCTAGCCGATACTAATTGGGCTATCAGGACAAATTCATTACAATGATGATGGTGAGGGGAATAACATGTGTGATGAGAAGGAAAAAATAATAAAATAAATTTTAATTATATGGTTAATAAAAAAATATAATAAAGAAACATAAAAGATAATTATGACACTCCCAAAAGACATGGGTAATTTATCGACCATTTTTTAGTGCTTCTATAAAACATAGTTATATGGAGTGTAGTTAAATTAGCCATGTTTCAAAGAAATGTTAATCATTTTCCCATTTAAAACATAACTAATTTACTATCATACCATTTAACTATGTTTCTATAAAACATTAGTAAATATGTTATCCATGTTTATAAATGATACTAACATAAAGAAACATCACTACTAAATAATAATATTGAGAGGACCACATTGTAGTATGGGACACTACAACATGGTTTTGGCTATTCAAGATTAACGTTATAGGATTGAGTGGGATCATGATAAAAAATGGTGGGTTGTGTCGTGAAGCCCTTGATCATGAAAAAATCCATTAGTTGTGATTTTCTAGTGTTTATTTCGAATAGTGAATTTTGTGTTAAAGGGGAAGGTCACAACATAGAGTGACCCAAGGCCGATAAATTTCACTATGCGCCCTTTTGGTCATATCACAATGACTCTCTAATATAGTTTTTTAACTTTTCATTAAATTAAAAAAAATATTAAATCTTATAAGTGGGTCTTTCCCCAATTTTGTTTCTACCTATCACATCTCCCCCATTTTTCATCTTTGAACTCTTCCCCTCTCCATTCTTGGATATCCATTGTTTGTAGTTAGAATCACATGATGTTTTTTATAGTGGATCGCTAGAGGTAAGGTTAACAATATTATTTCACATAATCTTGGGTTCTCTTTCCATTTAAATGTTCTTCATCAATTATGTCCTAATTTAGAGTTTTTTCAAGTTTTTTTTATTTCTTTCATTTAAGGACAAGTCATCCAATTATACCCAATAGAAAACTATCCACTAAGATTTAATAGGTGGTCACTATGATTTAACATCAGTTTATATGGGTCTGTGTGAGTGTTGGGATGTGTGAAACCTACTTGGGATGTGAATATTCTCTATCATGAAACTAAATGTGTTTTATTTTTATTTAATAAATAAAATGATAATGGTATGTTATTTAAGAGGTCTTATACATGTTTCACTTAATATTGTGGTCATTGATGACCATACCCTTGACTAACATATTGTGGCAATGGTGAATAGGAACTTTACAGTGGTCTCCCTAGTTGTGTTATAACATACTGGACCTTAATAGGTTCCCTATACTGTCTCTTGATAATGGTAATCATGTAGAAGTGGGATTATCTTATGGGTAGTCTTGTACAATAATTGATAAGTGGGAAAAGGGAGTTGTGCATGAATAGAAAACCTAATGTAATGTGGGAAAATGAGGTAGATAGAATGAAAACCCATGTTAATCCTTATGAGATATTTTTTTATGTTTGATGCCTTATTATCCTTGTTTTATTTTAAGAGGTGATTGTTATGATATGGATATCGATATTGGGTTTATTATATGATTATGATACTTGGTTAAGTTAGGTGTAATGCCAAACCTGAACTATATTTGGAATATAACTGTGTGTAATTCCATCCTATGGGATAATTGTGATATTTGGTTGATTGTAATGCTAACCAAGAGTATTAATCAGTTTACAATTGGGTGTAATGACAACCAAAGAATATATTGATATGCAGTTGGGTGTAATGCCTACTATGGGTTATCTCTAGAATATGATTAGGTGTAATTCCGACCCATGTCATGATTGGTATGTGGTTGGGTGTAATTACAACATAGGGATATTGATTGTGATTTGTTGTGTGTGATGAAAACTCGATGATATTTATGGTATTTCATTGGGTGCAATGCCAACTTAGGGATTTGATTGTGATGTTGATGTGTGTATTTCCAACCTAAGGATTTTTTTTGTGATATATTTGGATATAATGATAACCTTTTGTATTGCTTATGATATGGTTTGGATGTATTTACAATCAAGGTTATGTTTTAAGCTTGGTTGGGTGTAGTAAAATTTGAGGTTTAGTGGGTTATTAAAGTTGGGTGTATTTCCAAGTATTCCAAGGGTGAAGGTGTATTATAGGTGGATTCCATGATAACCCTTGATATCTTTACATGAAATGTTTAGACTCGACACCCAAAGTCACCAAAGTAGGTATGGATGACCCAAGTGTCACATTGGAACCTAAAGATAAGATGATTATTTGTTATTGATGTTAGTAAAAATATTATTTAAAAAAATTCATTTATAGAATCAATTATTCTCAACTATCTCATTCATTTTTTTCACTCAATTTCAACCAAAACACCCAATTTGTTTTCTAAACTGAACCCTAAACCTCTCATTCATCAACCCTTCTTGTCTTCGATATCATTCCTTGGTTGTTCTGCTCCTCCATCGACCCTCTTCCACCACTGACTATCATCGTCTACCACCATCGACCATAATTTTACACCACTTGTATCTTCTTTAGTCACTATTTACATCCCTCCATAAATGTTTTCTTCCATATATGAGTCATAATTTTTACATAAACTAAGTAATTTGATTCACTCAAAATTTATTCTACATTAATCACATTTCTTTATTTTCATGTTTCTATTGATATCATATTTGAATATGTTCATCTTTTTTCATGTATACTAAATGTTTAATTAAATAAATTTATAATTGTTCACCCATTGGGTTATTTAATAAAAAAATGGTTTTAAAAAATTATATTGATTCATCACTATAACTATCATTGTATATTTTTAGTGATGTAGTTATTACTAGGATATTAAATTTTTTCCAAGTAATTTTATCAAAATATGAATATAATTTTTTATTTTTTAAAAATAAATTACCATTATGTGTTTTTTATGGGAGAGAATTTTATTCTAGTTGTTTTATTAAATATATGTGTTATTTTTAATAAGTAAGATATAATTTTATGTGATAATTAATTATATAATAAATTATGCTATTTGGTTATACTTCATAAAGTTTATTTTTTTAAGAATAAAATATTTCAATGCTAAATGTTTTAAATTTTGTGAAATGTATAATGTATAATATATGTTCTACAAGAATTAGAAATTACGTTTTTTATATCTATAAAATATTTTTTAGTTTGAAAAATATCATTTTTTATTTTTTAAAACATAAATTTCATGTTCCCTATGATTTTGTGAGCTCATTTTTTATTTCTAGTTTTATAAAAAAATATAATTTTCATTTTAGAACATATGATTTTAAGATAGAGATGAATTTAAAACAATCACATGTATAAAAAATACGCCTCAATAGAATTTTTATTGGTGAAAAAGGTCACAAAACATATATTGAATAATTTTGAAAAAATTGGAAGGTGTTAAATGTTATCTTTAGTGGAACATAACATATTATGGTTTAAAGAATTTTCCCTAGAATTAATGATAAAATATTTTATATGTTGTACTTCCAATAGAGGAAATAACATTTGTTTGAAAATTTCTTTCTAATATCATTTACACTTTGTTAATTATAGTGTTAATATAATTAATATTGCTGTTAATATTCTTAATATTAATGTTACTGTAATTAATATTAATAGTAGTGTTAATATTATTAATATTAATATCATATTTCATATTTTTAATATTCTTAATGGTAGTGATAATTTTTTTAATAGTAGTATTAACATATAAATATAATTAACAATAGTGTTAATATAAATATAAATTAATAATTAAAATTCATGTCAATATTATTGATCTATTTTTAAGAAATACAATATTTTTTTTATTAATACCAGTTTTTGTACTTTTTTTACCATTATCATCAATTTTTTGAAAAAAAATTATTTTTTATTGTTTTTTTATAAGTAATGTTTTTAAAAACTATAATATATCTATTTTAATACTATTTTTTGTAATTTATTTATCATTATCATTATTTAAAAAAAAACAATTTTTTTATATTGTCTTTTTATAAGTAAATTTTAATTTACAATTTCAAAATATTGTATCTTATATTATTTACTTAATAGTTCTTATAGGTGACATCGGATCGTAGTTGTATCTATGCATGATGAACAAGTGATGAATATGAGGAAAATATTGATGATTTTTTACAATTTTCCAAATGAAATGTTTCAAACTATAAGACCCTGATTATTCAAAATAGTGGTTTAGGTTAGATCTTGGATTAACAGATTAAATTGGGACCACATAGAGGTGTTGAGGTTTCAGAATATGCTAGGGGACGAGTCTTGGGGGTTGGCCCAAGCATAGGGGATGGTTTTTTATGAATTATTCTAATTGTAGTATTTTAAATAGGTCTGTAATATTTGGTTATTTTTGTACATG
This sequence comes from Viscum album, assembly GCA_963277665.1. Taxonomy (NCBI): domain Eukaryota; kingdom Viridiplantae; phylum Streptophyta; class Magnoliopsida; order Santalales; family Viscaceae; genus Viscum; species Viscum album. The sequence continues at coordinate 1,321,238,397 of OY728158.1, forward strand.
ATTCATGAATCATTTTGAACTGGGAGGTATTTTTAATTATTTTTTAGGTATTTTTAAATTGTAACATATTTCTCAAAAAATGGATAAGTGTGGGAAAAAATATATGATATGTATGATAAAAAATCATACACATAGAAAAAATTGCAAATTCATATATCTTTTGTATGAAGAAAAATATGTTATGTATGGGTTTATATATTACATGTATATATATATATATTACCTAAGGTTTTTCATCTATGAGAATAAATTTATGTATGATATATATATATATATATATATATATCATGTATAGGAAAATATATATTATGTATTGAATTTTCATAAAAGAAAATATCTTACGCATTGAAAATATATTACATTTTACATGAGAAGAAAAATATATATTACGTATGAAGGAAATATCCTACATATTGGATATTTTACCAAGGGTATAATATTATGTATAAAATATATATTACGTGTAGTTGATATATATTATGTATATATTTTTCTTGTTAAGGGGAAAACCTTACATATTTGAAATATGTTACGCATGAGGAAAAATATGATACGTTTGAGGAAATATATATTTCATATGATATATATATATATATCACATATTTAATATATATTATGTAAGGGGAATATCTTACATAAAAATAAATATATTATTCATGGGCAGAATATATTCTATATGGGGTTTTCATTATGACAAAAAACTAATGAAAGGAAGAAGAATATTATATATAAGTGAAATGTATTATGTACAGAATTGAATAAGATTTTTTCCAGAGTGAAAAAATTGTAAATTATTGATCCATTATGATATGTAAGGTTTAATATATATTATTTGTGGGTCACTGAGGGTGATACATAGGGTTTTAATGTTTTCCAAAATTTCGTATTTTGAATTTCGTTTAGTTTTTTCCAAAAATAATTAAAATAATTATTTAAGATGGGAATTAAACTATGAAAGTGATTTTTGGGATTGTTTTGTATAGTATCACTAAAAACATGTTCTTAATTTATCTCTCATTATTATCCTCTTTTTTATTGAGATTCTAGTCAAATATTTCTAGTTCTTTGTATGCTCTAAAGCTGGGAGTAGGCATGGTTAAGGATAATACTATGTGTGCATCTGTTATCCAAATTTCTCATTATTATCTCGTATTTTGCTGGAGAAACCTAATTTTAGTGATTTTTTAGATTTTAGTGAATATTTCGAATGAATCAAGATCATCCAAAGTTTCTTGATCGATGGATTCATGCATACTCTTGGTATGTGGTTCATAGATAATTCCTCTGTTATATGTGTGTTATGTGATGCGTGATAAATATGCATGGGTGGGGTTGTCTATTTATGAACAGTAATAGAAACATTTTGGAGTTTTATTATTCAGATACCTCATGGTAATCTCATGTGAGAAATGGTGGATATGATTTTGTATGGAATGATTTCCCAATATTATGGGTTCTTTTTATGAAATGCTTGATTTCATGTGTTGATAAGTAGTGATATTTGGATTGTGATGGTTAATGTGTTATCATGGGAATGTGTTGAGAATAACCCATGTGATTATGGGAGATTTCGATCACCAAATATGGGGCAATGAAGTCTTTGAAATGGTGCATATATCATGACCATTATTGTGGATGGTGACATAGATTCATCAAGGTGCATATATGCATGTGATGATTCTCACTATTGGGGATTAGGATGTTGGTTTCATGTTCACATAGGATATAACCCATGATTTGGTTGGTCCACTCAATATGGGTGACACCCTCTATAGTTTAAGTGGTATATGGGTTATGGCGTTGACAATCAGTATAAAGGAGGTTTCTATCATAAAGTCCACCCTTGGTGGTGTGTGAGAGCACTGAATTTGATAGGGATGCTCATCATACATGTTGGGGATGATGAGGTAGTATTTTTTAATGTATGGGTGTATCAATGCATTATATTTATTGGTTTGTTGAGATGGTTGATGAAAAAATTCATAGAAACCCATGGGAGGTGTGATATGATCTGTGGATGTTCCATTGGGGTGTCATCATTTTTTTTGAGATATTGATGCAATGAGACATGGAATTGATTGGAAGACTAAGAAAGATATAACGTAGATGTATCATTCCACTCCAGCACTAACCAAGGTAAAAAAAGGATTACTTAGGTCCATTTTAGCATGAGTAAAGTAGGTTGTGTATTGTGAATTGGTTTCTATTTATTGTTATTTTCATACACTGGTATATGATATAGATATTATCCATAGACGCTGTTAGTGGTGTCCTAATGAGTTAAGACTCACACCTTGCATGGGCCCTCTAGTACACATAAATACTTTATGTCTCATGTTATATGTATGATTAAAGATTTAATTTTAGGAATATACTCCCCCAAAGTGTTCCCCTCCTAGGCCGATAATGAGAGGAGGAGGATGGACACCACCTGAGTCCTAAATCTAGTAGTCCTCGGGCTGGTGACTAGCACCAAAGGTAAAATAAACATGAAAATGTGAGGTATTAACCTATAAGAGAAAATGAAAAAGAGAGAGATAAGATAGATACAATAATCAACACCTGTTCAAACATATATATGAAATAAATCAAAAGTTCATACATGTAATATCATACAAGAATAAAAAAACTGAAAGGGATACTACAAGTACCAAAATGGAAAAGACAAAAGCAACCACAAACCCAAACAACTCCTACCAAACCACAAGATAGTAATATCCCAACCGATCTACAAATTTCTCTTACTGAACTAAAAAATAGTTTATATATACATGAGGTGATCATAATAGTATACTCAGTAGGATCCTCCCCAGAGCCTCTCATGAAAAAAGATAAAGAAAGCATGAAAAAGCATAGTGTAAAATAGTGAAACTAATTCATCACCTAAACAGGTATACTATTTTTATAGAATAACCATGGATATATACCACCAATAATTTCATATAAGAGATCATATAATATAATATCAACAACAAGGGTACCATTCTACTGCTTCCCCACTAGTTTACTACTCTACCCTAATGTCTCACATCCCAACCTTTCTCTATCCAAAAGCATGATGGCCCAAAAACACCTGGACTAAGTATCAAAACCTGCATCCCATGCATCACATCATCTCATAACACCATACCACATATCCATATAGCAACTTATTAGTTTTTGGGATCCCCCATAGCATATAGGCTACATATCATACATCTGGTATTACACCTCAATCCATCACAACCCATACACCGAGTAAGGTAGATCAAGCCATCACAACCTATACAAATCATACCTATAATAATCATTTGGATACTATATCCTAATATATATGTTTAAAATAACAACAAGCTATCACAACCCTCTATACACATATGAAAAAACTAACCATAGTGCATACTAGTACATAATACTATCAAGATAAGAGAACATGCCATATGGGGTAGTTAGCCATCCATCCTCCCATCGAGATGTTTGGGAAAAAAACCTAACAGATCCCATTGGGTTTCAGTATCCCTAACCAACATGGGTGGGGTAGTATATAAATTCATATAAATATAGGATATAATATATCTCACAACCACATTATGGGAATAACCTAGTCTTATAATCAATTGTAGCTAATGTCACTTGGATTATTAGCTTCCACTGCTAAGACTAGATATCCTATAAACAAACAATCATTTTAAAGGGATATATAAAATTAATTTATTTTCCAAAAAAAAATTCTATTTATATTAATTAATTCATTATCCATTAATTAACCATTATCATTATTCCAGATTAAACATTATTATCCATCAAAGAAAATTCCATGGAATCCAAGAATAATCCAAATTGAGTCCAAGGTTTCTCAAGAGTAACATATCATTTACATTCTATTAAGATCAAACATATGGGTTTTTTTCACTTATTAAACATTGTTAAACTTCTTCGGCATTCTGTAACTCTCTGGCGGCTCATCTATAAGTTTCCTCCTCCATGGAAGATGGATGTCTAGTTTTATTTGTTACAGAGGTATAGTTTAGGGTGGAAGTGGATAATCTTGAATGGAAATTGGTAGCTAGGTTTGGGGAAAACAAACATCCTCTCCCATTGTTTCGATCATGTGTCAACAGTTGGGTATTGATTCAACTAGCTAATGTTTCGTTCTGGAACCACCATGCTTTCTGCATCGTGATGGCCTCCCAAGAGTATTTTTTGACCGCCTAGAGTTAGAGTCCTCATCACATGGGTCATTGGAGGTTCTCCCTTTCCTATTTGTCAATGGATGTTCATTATTGTAAGGATTACTCCCTTGATGCGTCTGTATCTCTCTACATGGTCTCCCTCTTCCATTCATGAATGAGATCTTCCTACAAGATATTGGGAACTCATTAGGTTCATTTCATCGTGCTGATGAAAAGATGATTCTGTTAGAATAAATGATTTTAGAAAGGATATGTGAAGAAATGGATAACTCCCACCCACTTATGGCTAAGATATTACTTCATGTTGAAGGAATGAAGGACCAACCTCAGGTTTTGTCATATCTTGAAATTCATCTTTTATGCTCACATTATCACATCTCAGGTCACACTCTATAAGTCTGTCACATGGTGTGTCAAAAGGGAGAGGATAGAGATTCGGAACATCTAGCTAGATCTCTCAAGATCCCAACCCCTCCATCATCCTCTCCTTCCATACTATTTAGATCTAATCTGTGTGGTCGAGATCGGGGAAAAGGGGTGGCCCCTTAGTCACCCCTCCATAGGCTATGGATTCCTTGTCCCAGTCAGCTAGCCTCCTCAAAGAGGTGGGTCCCAGTATCGTGGAACTATTGTTGTTCAATTAGAATAGTTCGGCCTCATCATGCTACAAGGTACCATACCCCCTCGATCTAGCCTTTTCTACCCTCTCTTATGGATTGAACAATACATTATTACATGCATCTTCTGCATTAACCAGATTTTTCTTCACTGATGTTCTTCTAAATGTTCCAGATTTCAACCCCCAAGTTTCAGCATCATCCTCTTATGGTCTTCTCCACATAAGCATCACTGATTTTCCATATGAGGTTCTCACTACCCATCCCCAGGTCTCAGCATCTCCCTCCTCTCCTATGAATAACTCTCCCTCCAAGAATCCTAAAACCCCTTCTTCTAAATCTCTTAATAATGGATGGTTATAGGTGGATAGTTTCTCAGGAACCCCTAAGATCAGTCACTTGAAGTTTCAAAGTGGGAGATGAACAAGATCTCAAACTAAAGCTGAGGCTTGCGGCACACCTATATCATCTCATAAAATTGAAGGCCAAGGGTCTGAGGCCAAATAAATACATACATTCATAAATGTTTAATATACTCGTATTGAACTCTTATGGTCTTGGTGCGCGGGAAAAATCAGACTTCGGCTCCAATGATCTCTACAACAACTCAGTTTCAATGGTGTCTATTCTCGAGCCTAAATAGGATTCATCTAGAATGAAAGAGTTTTCACATATATTGAAAGTTCAAAACTTCATGCATGGTAGTCATTCCAACTCCCACATATTAATCTTTTGGAAAGACCATATCTCAGTTGATCTTTATACAATGTCATATCAGTATATTACTACTAAAATCTCTTCGAGGGCACAAAGTTTCTTCTTCTTTTTCATTTATACTAAATGTGATGTTCAAGTGAGGGAGGAGTAGTGGAATGATTTAGGATCATCTAGGATTTATAACAACCCATGGATGGTGGGGGTGAATTCAATGTTATTTCTAGTCTGGATGAGAAGCAAGGAGGCGAAGCATTTCATAGGAATGCTAGTTGAGATTTTGTTTGTCATTTATGGCTAGAAACCGACTGATGGACACTAGTTATGAAGAAGAACATTTTACATGGTGTAATAATCAGCATGGAATATGATGAACTTGGTGTTGGATTGATTGATTTTTTTTAACAAAGCTACGATCTATGTCTTCCTGGATATTAAAATCACTCATCTGGTCTGTAACTTATCTGATCATTCTCCACTGTAGATTTCCTAGGATTCTAGGCAACTGAGAGAGGATTAATTTAAGTTCTCTCAAATGTGGGCAGAGGATCTAGGTTTTAGTGATGTGGTTAAGAAGACCCAGACTAATCATTTTCAGGGTAACTGGTGGAATATTCTTCACAGTAAGATCAAGAAACTCAAAAACAATTTTCGCAGTTGGATTAAAAACCTCTATCATCATGGACAAGATTTGGATTTGATCGGTAGGGAGATAGATCATATTGAGAGGATCTTATAAAATGAATGGGATGAGAAACTCTTTGCTGAACTTAAAGTTAATAAAGACCATATGACTGACATTCTCTTAAGACAGGAACACATGGTTTGGGAGGATTCAAGGGTCAAATGGCTTCATTATGAGGATCTTTGACATAGGATTCATTCATGCATGAATTAAGGAGAAATGATGATTCCAGAGGCCCAACATTCTCATGGAGGATAGATCATATTCCAATGATTCGGATGTGGTCGGGGATCTCATGGATCAACACTTCAAATCACTTTTAGATAGACTTAATACAAGTAGGGTTGGTGGATACCTGAGGGACACTATGGAAATCATTGATACCATTCATCACAGGGTGAATGGGGAGGTTAATGATCTCTTGGGGAAGGTATTGGAGGAAGAGGAAGCGCAAGAGGTGATATGGATCTTCAATCAATATAGCGCACCGGGGCCTAACAAAATTCCCGAGTCTTTCTATTGAGTCTCTTGGGATACTGTTAAGGAGGATTTACAATACTACAAAACTGACCTTTAAAATTGATGGTATTTATCAGTTCTCAAAAAAAGATTGATAAATGGAATATTTATCAGTGCTAAGAAAAGTGCTGATAATTTTAACCTTTTATCAGTGCTTTTTTTGGTTCTGATAAATGGTTCATTTATCAGTGCTATATCTTTAGTGTTGAAAAGCGCATCCTTTATTAGTGTTTTATTTTTAGCAGTGATAAAGGGTAACATTTATCAACGCTTTATTTTTAGCACTTATAAAGGTTCGAAAAAATAAAATGAAATAATTAAATAAGTAAAAAATAAAAAATGTGTTTATTAAAAAATATTAAAATTTTATTAATTAAATAATTATTTATAAAAATGAATAAATTGATAATACATTATTAAATATTAAACATTTTATTAATTAGATAATTATGGTAATTAATGTTATTAAATTATATAAACTAAATATATAGATATATATTAATGTATATAAATATGATTTATATATTACAAAATATTTATAAGCATCACATTAAATAGTCATATATTTATTGAATAATGGTTTATAATTAAAAAATTAATATGAATTAAAAATATTGACTAATTGCATAGTACTCAATATATAACCGAATGTCATTTGATTTTTCAATTTAACAATGATCAAATCCGTGTTACATTGATTTCATATATACATAATTGTTGAAGATCCGTTCATCATAGAGTCCAAAGATTGACTAAGGGAAGTACCTCAAGCAAAAAAGGGGGAAGAACATCAAGAATTTCACAACGGCATTAAGGCGCGCAAGTATACCTGCGCACCAGCCTTGGGCACACAAGTCACTTGTGCACCAGTCATTGGCGCGTAGGTCACTTGTGCGCGCAAATTGGTTTTTCGACCAAACTCAGGTGGCCTATAAATAGCCCTTGTGCCCCCCCCATTTCGGGAGAGGAATTTTCCAAAACTCAGATTCAATCTCTGGTCGCCCAAGTCTTTTCCTGACATCTTCTGAACAATTATAAGGCAATTCTTTACCTAGAATGGAAACTCTAAAGAGGAAGAATAAGGACTAAGTATTAGAACTCATCAATACTTGCGTGCCTAAGTGTCCAGACCTTAAGGGAAGTGAAGACACTTGTGCGCCTCCTTTACCTCTCAAGGAAACTTGCACGCCACCCTTCATAAATTCTATAGGGATGATACTTAGGGCTCCAATTCAAAGTCACCCAAGTATAACTTTATGGATTCTTCATTGCCCAAGCCGACTCATGTCGCGCAAGTATACTTGCATGACCAGGACTTGCGTGCCAGAACAAAACTTGTGCGCCTCCTTCATAGTCACCTCCTTTCCTCAAATCCACATTTCATCTTCAAAGATAGCCTTCAAAACCCTCTTCAAATCCATTTGTGGAATGGTTCCTTTTTTGGATTCCTTATCTTAAAGAAATTATGAGAAGTTATTTTGATTTGGGCCTCCTTCACAAGAGTAAGACCCAAATTAAAAATCTCCTTAATATGGGAATCCTCCTTAAGAGTAAGCCCCAGTCTTAATTTCTTTTGATTTGGGCTTCCTTCTCAGGAATAAAACCCAATCATAAGTCCCTCTTAAATTTTTGGATTCCTTTTCAGGAGTATGTCCCGGGTTAAAATACCAAATCTCCATAAATTACAAACACCTTTATGTACACTGATCTTGGGCTTCTTTTCTAAAAATCTTTGTCTTCATTTACTTGGGTAGTAATACATACATAAGCCCCACATCCTTTCTTATGATTTCATCTTTCGTGGCACAATCGTCAGGTTTTACTAATACCTCTTGTTTATCACATCTAGCATGAGTCACGTGAGCTTATAGTGTAAAAGTAGTTATGAAATCTCTCTTTGGTTCATTAATCATGCATAAATCTCATACTTATTCACTCTAACTATGTGGGTTCTGATTCCTTTTCTAACAAGGATACGTAGGTAGCCCATCTGCAGGTACGATCCCAACTCTAAAATAATCCTGTCTTTCTGAATGACAATAAAATTCAAGTGCCCCACTGAGTGGATTTAAAACTAGTATGGTCATCATAATGACCAAGATATTTCTATATAATTTATTGAAGGATACCATTGACTAAGAATCACTAATTCATATGGATGATTCTCTATTGATGAAGAACTTAAAATAAAAATAAAATATTTTATAAATACCCTACATATCAATAATTGATTGCAAGGTCTAAAGAAAAAAATCATTTTCATGCTTGGTAAATTAATAAGGATTCACGAACATAACTCAAATCTATAAGAGAGTCCCAGAGTAGACAATAATTCCCCCCCAAAAAGGTGTGATGAGTCTGACCTCCCTTCCTCTCGACTAATGAAAATTCTTAAGCCTCATAATTCCACAACTAATGGGAACCTACCTTTGGAAAGTAGTTCTAAATGGATATTGAATCATTGGATGTTTCCAGTTTTATGAATAAACCTGTTAGAAACTGATTGGAAAGTTTGAACCTTAAAAAAACAAGGTCATCCCCATTTCTGGAAGAAACAAAAATGGTGAACCCGGCGTGAATCCTTAACCAAGTTAAATAGTGTTTTACTGATTTGTTAGGCCCCTATTTAACTCAATGTGAGGGCCAACAAATCAATCAATAACATATGTGTTCATACAAAATATTTAGTCTAGACAAAATTATCTTGAGTATGTTTGTTATATCAAACAAGCACTCTTTTCCAGGATCTTTCTGTATTACTGAAATGGATTCTTTAAATTTCACACCTGTGAATGCGTCGGCCACTACTCCTACTGGATCCTCGTCCGCTCTGAGGATGACATCACCTACTCAGCATCTTCAATGCTGGGTCTCAAATGCATTGGTTAAGGAATACCGTCAACACGGTACTATTATGACTCTAGAGGCCACTCGACAAGCCCTCCAAGTTAACAATTCACCCTGGTTGTCTGAACAGCGATGACCAGTGGTCAAGAAGCAGGTGGTGCCAACCACCGTCTCTAACTGTTTCGGGTTGTTATCCCCGTAACGCAATCAACAGTCCCTCTCATATTATGGGGAGGTGAATGATAAGGTCACTCAAGGCCTTAATTCAAGAATACATGAGTCCTTTTAAAGGGATCCCATCAACAACCACTGCCAGACTCGCGCGGTAGTGCACCCTCAACATGATGAGGGTATCAACTTTAGGGTTTCTTCTTAGGTTCCTCAGACCCGAGAACAAAAGACAAACTGTTAGAGGAAAAATCCGGTCAATAGGGAGCAGGTTCTTACTTCTTCCCCCTCCGGAGAAATCCATCAAGACAACTTGATGGAAAACAACGAGCGGACATATACACCTGTCCATCCTGATATTACTGCCCAGTAGACTCGTCTGGCAGTAACACGCCAATCCCACCAGGTAATTCCGGTGGAGCATTATAGGCAGGCATATACACCTATTTATAATTCATCAGCTAGTCAACATGCTCGTCTGACTGGAACCAAAGAAACTCTCCAATAAAATTTCGTGGGGAACAATAAGTAGGAACATACACCTGCAATTCATCAGGATAACCAAAAGTCTCGTTTGGTAGCACCCAGAGATGTCATTTGGAAATCTCCAATGACAAGTAGGAGGCAGGCACAATTTTCTACCCCCACACAAGAGTACTATCAGAATTCACTGATAAGAAAAGGAGGGCAAGAGAAGAAATACACGCCTACTCCAAGCATGGAATGGACGTATATTCCCATTCCAACAGCTGAAGTCACCAAGTACATTCTAACAATGGTGAAAGAGCAGAAGCAAATCCCTACCCATATTCTGGATTCCTGTCAGAATATTATAACAACTTCAGTAGCATCACAGCGAAGGAATCATAAATCTATCCCGATTAGTGGAGTGAATCATCAACATATCACTCCGAAATAGATACAAACCTCTGTCCCAGTCTAGGAGGGTTTTGGGGCATACTCCCCCATGTCATACAGATAATCAAGTCAGGCACATACACCCGATTTTAATAGAGATAATCATCCCAACCTAATCATTTCTCCTGACCAGGAACATACACCTTCACATAATAACCACTTTCTTCAAAAAGTGGTTTCCAAAGTGAGTAAGAAGGTGTCTAAGAAAAAGACCCGTCCACAACAGTTGAGAAATAAAGATCCAATCTGTAATAAGGCCATGCTATATGCTGGAGTTCTTGAAGCCCTATGACAATTATCTATTACAACTCAAGATTCTACTATTTCATTTTCAAATTCCAGAAATAACAATAATAATTTTGAAGGTCTTCATCAGAAACTTACTCATGAAGGCTTGCTTCATAACAGTTCGGTCGATCTCGAAGTATCATCTTCAGATGAGATCCATGATAACCCTATGTGTGGCCAGAAGATCAAGGAGAAAAAGGTTTCATCTTTTTCTATAACCCACCATGGTGTTCCTCCCCATGACGATGAATTTAGCTGCGAAAGTCCTCTCCGTAGTAGTAATTCACATTGCTTGTAAAATTATTCAAAGGATAATGCAGTAACAAGAAATCCCTCTTATCTTGAGGCACTTGCAAATGTGAAGCCAGTCATGTTTGATGCTTTACCGCTAGCAGGTGAAATACTTTCTCAATCAGAAGATATCCTGGGGTGTAGGTCTGTTTCCTCTGGATTTGTGGATGACCTTGTTTGTTTAAGGTTCAAACATTCCAATTGGTTTTTAACGGGTTTGTTGGTAGAACTGGAAACATCCAATGATTCTATATCCATCCAATGGATTGGAGGACTTCATTTTTTATTATTTATAATAGGAACCCCCTTTTGAGGGAATAATGGGGGAACCCTACATACATCATGGACATAAAAAACATGACATGAAGGTCTAGAGAGACAAACCAAACTGATAAATGGATCTACCCCTCCCCAGTATATGAATGTGAAAAGAACTCCATCATTGCAAAGCTGACTAGCAAGAAAGTGTCCTGTGTCAAAGCACAGGCCTGATCTGATGGCTGATGCCATACCCTCTCAAACATCCAAATCTGAAAAGCACCGCAACGATGAAGGAAACTCTGAAACCTCATTTGGGGCCTGATCCATGAGTCGAGTCCGAATGCATCACCATACCAACAGACATCACAAAATAAACCTTTCACCCTTTCAAAATAACCAATCCAAATTCCTCAATGAACAATCATTGTGGACCAACACCGTTGTCCTCCTCAAACACCCATGTCACTGCAGTTACAAAATCTCGGAAGACAAACCAAAGGGCGCGAGATCCGGCCATCGTCATCTAGGACTGGGTGGCCCTACCCCACACCAAGGGAGCGCCACCAATGAAGGGATCCAGGTCATCTTGAAACAGAGGCGCCACTATGGGCATGAGTCTGCTATGATTAAAACCATGGATGCACCCTCATCGGGTTCCGAAAACTCACAGTAATGAGTAGCAGGATGGGCCATAGAAGAACCAACTAGGTCAAACCAGAACACCAAAACCGAATCCAACTAGAAGAAACAAACCACATCAAAAGAAACTTGGACTGGGGATTACTCCTTAAAAAGAGGCCCGGGTTAGGTGAATTATGACTGGGGCTTACTCTTGAAAAGGAGGCCCTGGTTAAGGAGACTTGAGACTTAGGGCTTATTCCTGAGAAGGAGGCCTAGGTTAAGGAAATTTATGAGTGTGGATTACTCCTAAGGAAGATACCCAAATTAGAGAAATTATGACTGGGTCTTATTCCAGAAAAGGAGGCCCAGGTTAGGGAACTTCTCATCTTAAAGGATGAGGTTGAATGAATGAAATCTCTCACCTTAGTGACATGAAGATATGTAAATAACTAGGTTTTGAGAGATATTCCACATAATTCCTTTCATATAAGGAAAAAACAAAGGAACCATGCTATAAATGGTTTTGAAGATGGTTCTGAAGGTTAAATCTTGAAGAGGAGAGGTGGATTTGAAGAAAGCAAGTGAATAGGTAGGAGGGGAACCCAAAAAGAGAGAGGCGCACAAGTCCTGCGTGGGCACGCAAGTCTTGGTCACGCAATTATACTTGCGCGACAAATGGGTACTTGCACGATGGTCAACCCTTAGGGTAATACTTGGAGAGACTTGACTCAAACCCTTAGTATTATCCCTAAAGGCTTCCAAAAGAGTGGCGCGCAAGTTTTTTTGAAGGGATAAGGCGGCGTACAAGTGTGGTCATTTCCCTTAAGGGATGGCCACTTAGGCGCACAAGTGTTTATGAGTTTCAACAATTAGTCCATGTTTCCTCTGTTTTGATCTTCCATTCTAGGTAAGAAATTACCTTAGAAGTGACCAGGAGACTTCAAGTAGAGACTAGGGAGATGAGAGCTTAAATCGGACTTTTTGGAATTTTTCCGTCCCGAAATGGGGGGCCCAAAAGGGGTATTTATATGCCAGGGAAGACCTTGGGCGAAAATTAAAGAGGTCGCGCAAGTCACCTGTGCGACCAATATGTGGCGCGCAAGTATACTTGCGTGACCATGATGAAACTTGCGCGACCCAAGTGTGAAGAAATCCCTTTTCATGACTTTGCCAATTTTTGATGTTTCTTCAAAGGATGAATCACTTTGAACTAAGGTATTTCCCTTTTTTAGTCGTTAGACTCTATGACAGAAAGGAGCATCAACAAAAGTCCCCCCTCAGAGTTGGATCCGAAAGAAGGAGGATGTGACTCTGAGGAAAAAGGATAAAACCAAGAAACCTGTGGCGCGTAAGTGTTGAGCGCGTAGATGGCGTCGCGCAGGTGCGAGTCGCGGAGGCTTCGGCGCACAGGGGTGAGGCCTAGCCTATATATATGTGGCCATTCCTCGTGCAAAGCAATCAGTTCTCAAGGATTCCCACTCTCACTGTGCAAGTTTCTCTCGCCGTGCAAGTATCTTGTTTTCTGCTGTTTCTTTGTGTCGTGCTTTTGTAGAGGTATTTTGACTTGTGCGATGATACCTGCGTGCCACAACTTGCGCGACACAACTATAATTGTGATCCAACTTTTGGACATGCGCGCCTTAATGGCTTAGACATTTTTTAAAATTTCTTCACAAATTTTATTAAAAGATCAACTCACTTAAGAGTTAATTACTTGACCTTTGTGCAGATTCAATGGCTCCTAGAAGAATCAGAACTGCTGATAAACTGTCCAGTAAGAAAATTTATGATATGATTAACATCGTAGGCCATGATTACCATGATATCTGTGACAACACTCTTCCAGATTTGGCGAAGTGCTTAAAGAAGTATCATCATAACTTTCCATAGAGCATCTAATTTCCTCTGTATGGGCATGGTTATCTACAAGATGTCAACATTCAAGAGGCAAAGAACTATATCCCACATTCTTGGTTTCAGAATCACACCAATTTTGTTTCACCAAATATCTCATGTGGAGGAGCATTTATAAATACTGGAACAGTTGAGAAGGCCTATATGATACATCATAGCCCTTGTGCACCTGATCTGAAACCTCACAAGCCTGATATGTAACCACATTTTTATCCTTAAATATTCCAAAATTCTTAGATGGATCAATCAAAAGTCTAGAAGAAGAGTTGGGACTTCCATCCTGGAGGAGGTGTGATGCCAACTTGGATGTGAGCATACTGGGTACGATAAACCTATGCAGAGTTTGTCGAGGATTTGAAAGGAGCTACGATATATGAACCGTCTGGGCTGGGAAGACATATGTCTATATAAATGATGAGTTTGTGCCGGAGCTAATCAGCCGCTGGAGCCCATAAACCAATTCGTTCCATTTGAATCATGGAGAAGTAGGCATCGGTCTGTGGGATGTCCACAAGATCTCATGGGCTCCAATTCTGGGTGACATGTATTATGAATTCATCTTTCCCAAGGTGACTTGGAATAATCTGGAGAAGACTCCGGTTTTGGCTCGAGAATTATTGAAAATTTTCCACAAGATCAACAGTTCAAAGACCTCCATAACTCATTCTAGAAAGGACATTGATCCAGAGGAGTGGATGAATATGTTTCTTACCAAGAAGAAGGAGAAGGATTCAAAGGAGAAGGGTCCCACCTGTAATCATCCTACTACCTGCCCCAGAACAGAGAAGAGGGGTGCTCTTGGCACATTTTGGCTGACCCTGGAAGTAGGAGAATTGGAGAAGTGGGGATATGAAGTAAATTAGAGGATCCCAAAAAAGACCCGTCTGGTGGGCTTCTTAGCCTTGTGGCTCAGTGTTCATCTTCTGCCAGTCATGGATTTGAAGGGAGGCATCAGGCCAGGGACCTTCATTGTGGAAACCAAGTTGGATGAGAAGAAAATGGTTTGGTTGGATACCCCCATTTTTCCAAATATTCACAGGAGATTACTCCGTGTATTTATGGGTAAGTCTCCTTTGAGAATAGTGGGACCATTCCAAGTTTTGTGTGGATGGATCACCACTCACTTCAGGACATATAATGTATAGAACAGAGTACAGGTTCCTGGAAGTTCCTTCATGCCATCAGTGTAAGCATTTTCTTGAATTGCTCCATTAGCCCTTAACCCCTATGATATAAAGGTGAGGCTGAGAATGTACAAGGAATTCAATTTTTTCCTTATGGAACCCGCCAACCGGGCAGTTTGTTGATGATGGAACCACCGGTCTGGAATTGAGGGCATACATGCTGGCTTGCAGAGATGGTGTACTGGCCACCAGGATTGACAGAGAGATTGTATGTGAGGCCTATGCTCCATACATATTTTCACGCCAATTCAAGTGTCTGTAGTAGACTGTTGTATCCCCTCCTGTGCATGTCAGGTCAGAGTAGCATCTGATGGTTTCCTGACAACTATAGTTGCTGACATCTATGGAGAAGACCTGGGCAGTGTTTGATCTACCAGTTGACAAAGCTGCAAGTAACTTGACTACATGGTATGTCGAGCACTGGATAGAATCATACCCTGAAGGGGTGCTGAATCATCCTACTTATTAGTTGGGGAAAAAGAAAAGAACTATAGAGAATGAAACCCTTCATCAGGAAGGTGAAGCTTCCCCACTTGGAGTTGATTCATCAGGTTCCTCACCTAGGGCTAACTCATCGGATTCCCAAGATGGGGATGATGAGGCACAACATGTGGCAAAGCAGCCTCATGCTAGATATAATCCCCCTGTCAGAATAAAGAGACCAACTCCATCAACTCCTAGTGAGTTAATTCATTGGGGAAATTTAATCACCATTACTTTATAGAGAAAAAAATCTTATTTTCTTATCCTTTATCTGTAGCTGTAGGAGTTGGGAAGAAGCTGCTGTCTAAAATTGTAGGACCCTCCTCACAGCCTTCTGGTACACATGCTGAATATATATGACCAGAGGCTGTCCAGACATGGAGAAGTTTATATTGAGATGCTGAAACTGCCCGACTGGATCTGTGCGAGGGGCTACAAATCCCTGGAATAGGGAATCTTCGGGCTTCTACAAATAGCTGTTACAAGGATAACCCCGATGAAGTGCGGGCTTACATCAGAGAGCTGGAGATTCTCATATATGCCACAGATGATTCCATTCCTGTCACCAAGCGGGTGAAGGAAATGATAGATCGTGGCGCCACTGTGGGAACTGGGGGTTCCGGAGATGAGGAGTGGCACGATTACGTGGATCCTGAAGATGTAATTCTATTTCCTTATTTTCTTTGCAACTTGATTTCAGTCAAATCTTTGTTACTCAAGGAAATTACGTTCTTCATCCTGCAGCTTGCAAATAAAGGAACTGCTGACGTTCCTTCATCACAGTATAGCCCTGGTGGTACTACCATTGGGGATAATGAATCTCCTCGTGAGCCGGGTGAGATATCTCTAGGCCAGCAAGCCATGGAGGAGGAGTTAGACATGGATTTTCATTCTCCAATTCCTATATTTGGAGATGATGATGTCAACACTCCTAAGAATCCAAATAATCAAAGGCATCGAAGGAAGAAGTCCATAGCCAAGTGCTTCATCAGTAGCTATAAGTCCTTCAAATAGTCATATGATTTAATCCATGAAAAGTTTGCTCATACTTATTGGGATTGTAGGGGCTTATTCAGTTTCTCCTTTGAGGGAGAGGACTGAACCTCCTCTAAGAACAACGGAGGGTACTTGTGAGCAATCACAAGTTCATGCTGGCTTGGATGCTCCTGAAGAAGATCCAGCGTCTGTTCCCAGTATCCCTCTTGCTACTATTGCAAGGAGAGAAGATCCTGTTTCTGGTAAATTAAAAAATTCTTCATAAAATGTTGAATGAAACATCAACTGACTTCCATTCTGTGATACTTTAGGTTCAACCCTTGCACTAAAAATTTTGGCGGCCATTGCAACTGATGCTACAATTTTATCTGAAGATGCTGTCCGGGATCAGAGGCCGCAACATGAAGGTCGCCAAGAAAACGTATCGAATGCTCCCAATGGTGAGATAAACCAAGAATCTGAGATAAAATTGGATGAAATGATGGAACTTGGTGCATATTTTGAATATTTTTTAGATCATGTTAAATTACCATGTAATTTGGAAGATTTTGGACGTGAGTGTTATCCTTCATATTGTTAAAATAACTTCTTATTACATCTCTGATCATGAATGGTTCAAATCTGTAGTTCCATCTGAACAAGATGCCGAACTACCAATGCCTGAAGGGGGTACAGACAACCCCACTATTGCAGAGACACTGGCTCAAGTGGAGATCAACCTAGTAGAGCTTCCTCAAACTCATCATGAAAATCCTGTTGAAGCTAGGAAATATGGGGAGGATCATTCACCTACTGTTGGTCTACTGTTGGGTAAGAGATAACAAAATTTGTGGCTGTACTTAATTTTCAATACAACTTAATCAACTTTTTTCATCCTTTGAAACTAACCAAAAAATTTCAATTGACTATGTAGGGCCGTCAATCTTAGTGGCTAGATCTGGAGGTGAAGTCTCAGCCTCCGCCCCAACAGGAATAGAAAGTGAATAAATATAGGTCAGGGGGGAAGGAAAAGAACAGGGCACTTCCCTAAGTGCATTAATCCCGAATTATATTCCCCCTTGTGACAGTGATGCTGAGTCAGACCCGGAAGTACAAAAGGCGCTCCAATTTTCACAACGCAAGGCATGGAAAAATATATGGAAGATCATATCTGAAGTGCCTCTTGAAGATCTGTCATTGAAGATCCCTCGACTCTCATCTCTGTTTTTCATGTTGGGACTTGGCGGTTTTGGATATCAAGAGATCCATGCTGCAGTGAAACAAGTCATCCTAAGAAGGGAGTGGGAACAAAAGTACCCTCAAGATTTGACCAGGGTGAGGTTGTCAGCCAATATCAGTGAATTAGAGGATGCAGTGTCCCTAGATGAGGCTGATCATGCTGCCAAGTTGAAGGAGATGAAGCATAAGATCAAAGAGAAAGTCGTCTAGCAGATGCACCTTTAGCAATAGTTAGATTCTGTTACTGGGGAACTTGACTAGCTTAACAATTAATTGGAAGGAGTTCAAAGGAATGGTATGAAAGCCATTGTAGATGCCAAGAAAGCATTCCATCAAGCTAAAAAGAGTGAAGCTAGTTGAGTCCATGAGCTTCAAGTGGCTTCTGATGAAGCTCGGGATGCAGTAAATCAAATGAAGATTTATATTGACAACCTTTTGTAATTCTTGAACAAGAGAAGAGACACCAGTCTATGGATGTTCTTATATCTCTTGTGCATCAATGAAAATCACTTTCATCTTCAATCATTTGTGCCTTCATTTTCTTTCTACCTACTTTAAATTTTTACCTAAGTCAATGGTCCTAGTAAGCATAGTTTTATTTTTACTAGGATTATGAAAATAACCCTACAAACTTTGAATATTTTTATTGGTCAATATTACCTAAATCATATAAAATGTACGTTTAGTGAGTTGGGAATTTAATTTTATTTAGAGTTCCATTATCTTTTGTAGGTAATTTAAAGTCATGCACGTCAGACACAAAAAAGGCTAATGTTTTAAGTTCGAAATAGCGTTGACCGAATAGATTAAAATTGACTAAACTCCTTGAAAATTTATCTGAAAACATATTAGCATATTCAAGTATGGAGTAAAACATGTAAACTACGACTTATAAAATTTTGAATATGAGGAATGATATGAAAAAGGGATAAAAGGCATTAGAATAAGTATTTCCCAAGAATGAGGTTACCACTATTTAACAAACCCATTAGGGGGTTGGATTATGCAGGGTCGCTTAAGGGCATTGGCTGCATAGTCAAATAATAGCATCTTTTGGCTGATAGTTCTGTTATGTAGAATACTTATGCAATGATGCCTAAGGGCACGTGCTGCATAGTTAGGCAAAATAACTCTTAGAAATTTTACTTTTCTATTACTAAAAAGCCAGTAGAAGTTTATAGAGATTCAAATTTTCAGAAGCATAGAGTTTGCTATATGGAGAGAGGTACTTGAATATGGGGAGGATATTTCCAATTAATATTGTCTAAGAACTGGATGAATGTCACTTTTACGAAGGTTTTACCCAAACATAGGGAAGGGAAATATAAACACTACTATAAATTTAGGCTATATCCATAGTTCTAAACCATGGATATAGGTTATAGCCACGGTTTCATGAACTGTGGCTGGTATTGGCGTGGATATAGGGCATGATCCTATAGCCACAGCTTCAACTGTGGCTATAGGGTCAGCCCTATAGATGCCAATAAAGGCCACCTGAACTATGGCTAAATCCCTATAGACATGGTTTAAAACCATTGCTAAAGGCCTATAGACACGGGTTGAAACCGTGGCTATAGGGATTTAGCCTGCATAAAAAAAGCTAGCACGGTGAACCATGTTGGCTCTTGGGAGGACTGCACCAGCACCCCCATCCCCTGCTCCTTCACACCTCCCCTGCCCCACCTCCCTGCACCTTGCACCCCACCCCCTGCCCCCTCCTCACTGCACACCCCCCTTCCCCTAGACCGCCCCCACCCTACACCAGCACCCCCCATATAAGGTAATCCAAATCCCATGGAACCACTACCTTCTTCTGAAATAGCCGAACCAACACAATTGAGTCAGATTCTACTTCATCAATCTCCCTAATGAAAATATTACACAACATAAGGCATGTATTCATCGCACTCAACTCTTCCCCAATAGAGGTACCCATTCAATAAAAGGAATTGAAACACAGAATCACCAAGCCCCTATTGTTCTGAACCAACCCACCTCCCCTCGTCTCCCCCGCAATACACGATCCATCCACGTTCAATTTTAATGCTAAGCCCCTATTGTTCTGAACCAACCCGCCTCCCCTTATCTCCCCTGTAATACATGATCCATCCACATTCAATTATAATCCCATAGCAGGAGGCTTCCATTGAAGCCGCCTTTCCTTGACTACATTGGAAAGAATCACTATTCATACAAATCCATGGATGAAATCTTATCAGGGTAGTAGAAAAAAATTCCTCCCTTGATAATCACTCCCAACTTTGCCCTAATAATTTTCACTTGAACCTGAAAATAGATTGAGGAATTCCTCTTGAATTCTCTTACATTATTCCTACCATCCCAAATAGTCCCACACACATCCAAGAAAAGAAATAAATGAATCATAACCTCCACCCCTGGCTCTCCCCTTGGAACAAGGCCTCAATAATATCCTACATGGAGTTCTCGCTGCTGTTGATATTCATAAATTGTCCCATAAACCTCCAGATCCCCCTCACCCAGTCACACTGAAAAAATAAGTTCCAAGAAGGTTCATAGTGTGGCCTTTGTACAACAGTGACATCCAGAGGCCAGAGCCAACCCCTAATTCTAAATATTCTCCTCCGTTGGAAGCTCTTTATGTCTCATTCAACAAACAAGAAAAATCATTTGGTTTGGGATATCCTTGTACCAGAGTTTCAAAGCCCATTCGTTCATCTCACATCTTACATGAACCAAATTTATGAACTCCCTTCTCCTGCACACCTCCCCTGCCCCACCCCCTGCCCCCTCCTCACTGCACACCCCCCTCTCCCTAGACCGCCCCCACCCTGCACCAGCACGCCCCAATGGAGGTGAATATAAAGTAAAAAAACACAAGACCTGTAAAATAAATAAAATAGTAACAATCTGTATACATGTGTGGGAAATGAGCAAGAAATTAAGTTGTTCACTAATATTAATTACTTTAATATATCCCATAATATGTTGGGTTAATGAATATAAAGTAAAATAAATAAAATAGTAACAATCTATATATAGATAACAAGGGTGGTCCACCAAGTGCTAACAATGTCACAATGATACACAAATAAGCTTCAATAAATTGGTTGTTTGAAACATTCCTGATAGTATCAGTAAAAGCAAGAAAAGATTAAATAATTTTCACTAAGGATGCTCAGAATTCATATAAACTAAAGCAGTGAAATCTGATTAATTACATGGAAACAAAAACTATGTAAACTAGAAAGATGTCAATTCAAGTAAGTGTTATTTAAACATATCATCAACTTACAAATCATCAAGGGGAATGCCAACAAGGGAATAAATTAGACCAGTGAATTGATTGATCTGTAAATACCTGAATAAATCCATAAATACATTAAAAAATGATAATTATCTTAACTAAAGTCTCAGTTTATTACAGTGTACCAAGGCTTGAAAGCGACCCAAAACTGTGAGGTAAGTTCCCCGTCATTGAGTTGTATGAGAGATCCCTGTATGTGAAACAAATCATTACAAAATAATATTCAATTGAACAAAAACCTTATAACATAAAAAATTAAGAAAAGACAAAAGTAGACTCAATAAATGAAAATAAAATTATGAAAGAACTCTAAAAGGATTATTTACAGAACCCCCCCCCCCCAGACAAAAGCCCCCCCTGGACAGCAGCCCCCCACCCCCCTGCTGGACCCCCCCTGGACAGAAGCCCCCCTGGACAGAAGCCGCCCTAGATAGAAGCCCCCCCTACTGGACCCCCCTAGACAGCCTCCCTGCTAAACAGTAGCCCCCCCTGTTTGACCCCCTGGACAGCAGCCCCCCCACCCCCCTACTGGACCCCCAGGACAGAAGCCCCCCCGGACAGACCCCCCCTGCTGGCGCTCCCTGGATGGCCCCCTGTTGGACAACCCCCCCCCCCCC
Source organism: Viscum album (assembly GCA_963277665.1). Classification (NCBI taxonomy): domain Eukaryota; kingdom Viridiplantae; phylum Streptophyta; class Magnoliopsida; order Santalales; family Viscaceae; genus Viscum; species Viscum album. The sequence goes on from OY728158.1 coordinate 1,321,260,199, forward strand.
CCCCTACTGGACCCCCCTGGATAGCCCCCCCTGCTGGTCAACAGCCCCCCCTTCATATTAGGATGATCTCCTTAATGTATTGTTGGAACATATCAAATGTTGGGTCGATTGGGACTGGATAGTTTATTGTGGTATTCCATACATAAATGGAAGAAATTGGAAGGGTACCATGAATGTCTAGGCATGAAGGTAAGCATTTAATGGGTTTCATGACCATTTGAATATGTTAGAGGGTCATGACACATAAACTAGGATTTAAAAATAATGACATAGTGGCTTCAAAAATAAAAAGGAATGATTGAAAATAGAATATGGGGAGGGTGAGGTTATCCTAGGTTTGTGCTAAAGGTCCCTAAGCATAAGGATAGTAAACATATTTCTTGTAATCATCATCAAAATTTGACGATCCCATATTTATTATTTACTTTACATGGGCTGCAGTCAAATTATAATTCTTTTATTCCAAACTACACATGCTATAATTTTGTAGTATATTGATAGTGTGGGGTCGAACCCATGGAGAATGTTTGGTAGAATAGAAAATTGGACTCTAAACATTTTTTTAGGAGTCCTCAAAATTTGTATTGGTTTTGGGATATGATTGATGCTATTAAGTTTTGTTTAACATTTAGTAAGAAATAGGGATCACGGTCCATTTCGGGATTGAAGTAAAAAGGATAAAATTTGACCTAACATGGAATAATCCTAGGTATTAGGCTTCAAAGTAGATTTTAAAACACTATTTTGTCATGGAAAACCCAAAATAGATCTATATAAGAGTTAAATATTCCTTAGTCTTGATATAGCTAAAAACGATGATTCTTTAATATTAGTTGTAATGGCAGAAAGTGGAAAATGTTAATAGTCACAGCCAACTCAACTCTAATCCGGCCAAGTTAAATCATATAAATATAATATGGTAAAGGATTCATAAAATAATTTAATACATAGAATTTATTTTACATTATTACTATCATTTGGGTTAGATGGTTCTGATTTAGAAATTCAATAAGATCATAAGACTCATACTCTCAACCCTACCCCTTAGTGGTTCAGCCACTCCGGACTATGATTATTAAGATTGAAGAAAAAAACAATTGTTCAGATTTGATTTGGGAGAAAAAAATAAGGGAGAAAATGAGAATTTCTCCCTGCCCCCTGCCCCCCACCTACACACCCCCTGCCCCCTCTCCCTGCCCCCTGCCCCCACCTGCACACCCCCCTGCCCCCTCCCCTGTCCCCCACCTACACACTCCCCTCACCCTGCCCCAGAACACCCCCCCTGCCCCCCCACATGCACACCCCCTGCCCCCTCTCCCTGCCCCTTCCCCCCACCTGCACACCCCTGCCCCCTCCCCTACCCCCACCTGCACACCCCCTCCCCCTGCCCCGCCCACCTGCCCCCACCTGCACACACCCCTCCCCCTGTCCCAGCACACCCCCTGCCCCCACCTGCACACCCCCCTGCCCCCTCCCCTGCCCCCACCTGCACACACCCCTCCCCCTGCCCTAGCACACCCCCTTCCCCCCCACCTTCACACCCCTACCCCCTCTCCCTGCCCCCTGCCCCCCACCTGCACACACCACGACCCCCTCCCCTGCCCCCCACCTGCACACCCCCTCCCCTGCCCCCCCACCTGCCCCCCCACCTGCACACACCCCTCCCCCTACCCCAACACACCCCTGACCCCCCACCTACACACCCCCCTGCCCCCTCTCCCTGCCCCCTGCCCCCCACCTGCACACCACCCTGCCCCTCCCCTACCCCCCCCCCCACCTACACACCCCCTCCCCCTTCCCCCCACCTGCACACCCCCTGCCCCCTCTCCCTGCCCCATGCCCCCCACCTGCACACTCTTGAAAATAGATATAGAACACTTGTTATGACCATGATGTATGGATTAGTATATTTAACATTAGAATATATCAAATCAGCCCACATGTCTAAGGAATTGCATTCTAGAATAAAAATAAAAGGTGAGGATAAGAGTTTTTCACAAGGGGGAGACCTTAAACTAAAGGTAAAAAAACAATTCAGTAGGGACAAAAATAATATTAATAAATAACCCAAATCTAGGACAAGCTCTATGGATAGAAAAGTAATATGTTTTCACTATGGTAAACCTGGGCACATTAAGCCCGAGCGTAGGAAACTCATGCATGAGTTAAAATACAAACAACCCACTAACCTGTATTTTATGGTTGATTCAGGATATGACATTTGTTTAAATCTTGAATGTGTCCATTTATACACTCAATCAAGAGTGGGTCCTAGACTCTAGTTTTTCTTTTCATATTTTCCAACATAGAGAGTCATTTTTAGAGCTGGTCAAAAAGAGAGAAGTAGATGTATTCTTAGGAAAAAATAATAGGTTCAAGGTTGAGGGAATATGATCCATTATTATAGAGTTAGATAATCAATCCACCATCACCTTACTTAAGGTATGGTGGGTCCCCATCCTTTAATGAAACATAATCTCCTTAGTGGTCCTAGATCAAAATGGATTTACCTCTAGACCAAATCTCAATATCTCTAAAGGATCAATAATTATCATAAAAGGATCTCTAAACAATGGGTTATATGTTTTGAATGGGAAGACCCATTTATGGAAATTGGGAAGTGTTTACAATACAAGCACTAAAAATAATATACTATAGCATATGAGATAGGGAATTTCAAATCCAAAGTCTTAGAGGAACACAACAACCAAGGGCTATTGAGTAACATCACAACTATAAATATTTCATTTTCTAGAGATTGTGTGATAAGAAAATCCAATAGGGTGAGTTTCAATAGGTCTTATTTTAATGCTGCCAGCCCACTTGAATACATACACTTAGATTTTTGGGGGATATCTAGGACTATTTCTTGTGTTGGAGGATCCAATTTCATCATCTTCATATAGAGTAGTTAGTTGTTAAAACTAATTTCCAGCTTGTTGATTTGAATGAAAAGATTTATATGATACCTCTTGATGATTATCCTGCTGAGTTCAAACCAAATAAAGTATGCCATTTAAATAAATCTTGGTCTGGCCTGAAATAATCCTCATGGAAGTGGTGATTTAATTTTGATTCATTTTTTCTAGGTAACAAGTTCACTAGCATTCATTATAATGCCTTATTTTAATTAAACTCAACTAAAACCTACATCATTTACCTACTATTGTATATTGATGACATGCTCATAATTTTAAAAGACATAAATATGATCTCTATTGTTAAATCCCAATTGAAAATTAAGTTTTAAATGAATGACTTAGGTGTAGATAAGAAAATTCTAGGTGTTTAAATCATTAGGGATAGAATGCATAAACTACATTATCTATCTTAGCATGCTTATATTTTAAAATTTATAAATAGGTAAATGTTGGAATCTCTCAGTCCTGTTAATTTACTGCTTAAACAACATTTTAAATTGTCCTTGAATCAACCACCTACTGCTGAAGTTGATGTTGAATTTATGTCTAGAATTCCTTATTTCAACATTGTTGGTTGCAAAGCGTATTCTATGATTTTTCTAGAACTGATTTTTCAGTTTCTATCTGCACTCTATGATGGTTCATGGGCACTCCAGGGAAGATATAATGGTATTCCCTTAAGTGGATCTTGAGGTATCTTTCTTTTAATTATAATATTTCATTATTCTGTGGTAAAAATGTGGATACTACTTAAATTATTTGTGTTTTGGTTGATGCTAACTATACTGTTAATATTGACAATTGTAAATCCTTAACTATTAATGTGTTTACTGAATTTGGAGGTTTCATTTCCTAGAATTGAAATATGTAATATATTGTTTCACTTTTAGCTACTGAATTTGAATACATAGCTTTAATTGAGGTAGTTAAAGAAACTTATCGATTGAGAAGTCATGGTGGTATGGCTATATCTAATACTAGACATAGTTAGCTTAAGGTAGATCTATAGGTTAGTAGTCATTCTCATTCCCAATAAGATATGGTAAATATTAATGATATTGATCAAAAAAGTAGTGTAATCAGATGCATGGAAATCATCATACATTACCAATCCAAAAATAGAATTTACATCAAAAGTGAGTATCAATATCAGTATCATCAGAATCATGATAACCCTCATCCACACCTCCCACAGAAACACCATCACCACCTCTCACACCACCAACATCATCATCGACATCTGCATCTGAACCGGCACCGGCACCGTGTCCAGCACTAGGTCCAGCTCCAGCTCCAATAGAAGAATCTACATTAGTAGAACACATAGAAATAAAAAAGGCATCAACCGTTGTAGCTAATTCTAGTGGAAGTGTAGAAGAAAGGGCAGACATAAATTTCATCATATTGGCAGTTATCGCCTGTTCTGATTTTTGACTTCCTTCTTTGATTACGACATTCATTTGTTCCACTGTGACAAAACCAGAACTGGTACTCGAAGAAATGCTAGTATACCAGTATCGAGATGGTAAAATCTTCTTCCTAGGTCTACAACAAACTCTACCATGATGCTCATCTCCTAATACCTGATGTAGATGATCATTTGGGCCCAAACTGTCAGGTTCTTCTGCCAATTCCTCTAAAGCATTCTGTTGATTGATATATAACATAAATTAAAATGATAAAATAATATAAGGAATTAAATTCAGTAAAAATCAAATAAATTGAAATATACTTACAATCGCCTTCTTGGTGTCGGTATTTGACACAATACCATCTTTCTGTTTCCGGCTTGTATAAAACAAAGTTGAGCGAGGAACGTGACCCTTGATATTCGATGCCTTTTTCTGGAAAAAAACAATGAAATAAATCAAAATTGGAAGTTAAAAAAATTACACTAAATAAAGCTAAATATTTTAAATGTTAAATTACCTGTGTCTTCTCATGATCTGGTAATGAAGTGTGTCTGTGAGTATAAATGTGTTTCATTGCACTCTTGTTTGTTTTATTTCTATTTGATTTCTCCTATAAACAAATAATTATATAAATTAATTAACATAAACAAAACAAGTAATTTAAAATCGTTTTTAAATAAATAAATGAATATATATATAAATTTAACAAACACCTTAAACGCTGGACTCTTCCAATAGCTGATCATCTCTTTATATTGTGATATTGGGAAATCTTGAATCACTGGTACTTCTTCAAGCTCTGTACCAACTCTCTTTTTCCAAAAAAGATATAAATCATACTTGTAGGCTCGCCACATTTCACCTAAATCCATTATCCTTGAAGCCTTTACATTTTGTCCATCAGGAAATTATATCGAAGCTGCAATGGACATAATATTTGTGAAGAAAATATTATAAATTAATATATATATAAAAGGTGATTAACATTACTTACCAAAATCTATGCCCAGGCTTTGTCCTTTATTTTTTGTCCAACTACCTTCCAACTTATCATTTGAACCGGAATGATATTGCTATGTCTAGCAAGTGTTCCCATAAAACTTTTACATTTCGTGCCATTTTTATTAATTATAGCATTGTCCTCATTGTAATCAACTATTATTTGCATGTGCTGATTCGAAACCTCGCACATTTTTGTGCGGCCTCGTCGTCTGGTAGAGGCTAGAGCTAATCATGAAACCAAAAATAAAAGAAAATAATATATATGAATTTATCATTAATTAGTAACAATAATGTTTAAACAAATACCAGTAGATGGGGGATCTGCTGACCCCTGAAGTGCTACGTCTAGAGGGGGGGCAACCTCCATGGTAGGTGAGATATCTATAGGAGTACTATGTATAGTAGATTCAAAGTGTACTGATGGAGGTAGAAAACCCAATGGATAACCCTGTACAGATGAGGGTGGATATGGTTATGGATATGGTAGTGGGATATATGGGGACACAGTACCCTATACAGTGGATGGTGGGAATGGAAAATGAGGGATGGGAGTCTGAGAACTACCATCCGATGTGGGTGCGGGAAAAAAGGGATACAGAAAAGGTGGGTATGGATAATATGGAGGTGGCATAATGGGAGGATGACCTCCTGGTGTCTCAAGCGGCGTAGTAGTAGGATGGCCTATAGAATCAGTACCCCCCGCCACAATATCATCCTCAGTGGCATAATCCAAGCATCTCCTCGACGATGCAGCCTAAAATAACATAGATGATAAAATAAAACGAACGATAATAAGATAAATAATATGAAAGACCGTAATATTCAAACATAATTTGTACATACATTGTTTCCAGGAGGATACCTACGTTGTTCGTTTCTCGGTATTCTTATACTCCTTCTAGTATCATCATAATCATACATTTTGACCTGGAAATTTAAAATAATATTCTCAAATAAAAAGAAATAATGAAAAATGTTAAATAATACAATTTTATCATAAAACAATGAGATACATTTTCATGTGTGATATGTATATTGATAAAATATCAAGACTTTTCTATGTTCAAGATTTACTAGAGAAGTGGTTAAAAATAAATTGGTGAGGCTATTAATAGTTTTATATTCGATAATGGTATAAAATATACTAGTTATTTTGATATCATGTATGGAAGTTAAAAAAAACACATACAATATTGTGATAATTTCAGGTAAATACTTACAAATGTGTCAACGCTATGTGGGGTCTGTGAAAATTTCCGGTTCACAATCTGTTCTAACAATTGCATCATCCATATCATCAAATGCAACATTCGAATAAATACCGATAGGTTCATCCACAACATCATTGTAATCCATGCCTTCGTCAAAAATATGTCTAGTAATAACATCAACAATAACACCAAATTGTCGTTGTAATGGGTCACTTACATAAAACACCTGTTTAGCTTGTGACGCAAGAATATAAGGTTCATCAGTACGAAGCTGGCGGTTCATATCAATCACTCTAAATCCACAGTTATCAATATGCATTCCTTGTCATGTCATTGAATCAAACCACTTTCATTTAATCATTGCGACACGACCATGTGCATAGTAATCTAATAAAATGATTCTTTCAACAACACCGTAATATGATATATTTTCTGATCGAGGCTGCTTGTCCGATGCACTCGAATAACAATCTATTGTGGCACTTATCATGAAACCGTCATGCTGTGTTGCCATTTTTTTCACAACTATTTATAAAATATTTAAATCCATTGACAACCATTGACTTACAATCACGTACCACATCGTTTGGACCAAATGATAATGCTTTTATTTCATATGATACTTCAATCATTGGTAGAGTTAAAACCTAAAATATACCAATATAGAATATTAAATAGAGACATGTGATTATGTTATGAGAATAAGAAAAATAAATCTATTACCTTTGACTTAAACCAGGCAGCAAATTCTTTACTGTGCAACAGTTCCTTCCTCTTAATAGATAGAGAGCGATGTCTCTTTTTTATAATTTCTAAATGTTTTCTACAGATATGAAAGCATTAAAATGTCAGAATATATAAAGAAATCACACAATGAAAAAATACATATTTATTAGTTTACTTACTTGATATAATCATCAAGCACACCATAATTGAATAATACTGTGCGATGTCCCATTTCCCACTCTTCCCTGCTTAAAGTACACAACGAGTACGATCCAGATATCCCCCCTGTTTGGGGTAGTGAAGGAAATGCAGGCTCAATGGGATCATATTTTTCATCTTCAGTTCTCATTAGTTGATTAGACCTCGTAGTGACGTTAGCCAAGTATGATGAACAGAAATCCATGCATTCTTCTGCTAAATAGCATTTCACAACAGAGCCTTCAGGATGATATTTATTTCTCACATAAGATTTCAATGTAAACATTATTCTTTCAGTAGGATACATCCACCGACTCAAAACAGGACCACCAAAGAGAAATTTCGTTGGAAGATTGACAGTCAAATGTAACATACATGTGAAAAAAGACGGTGGGAAAATTTTCTCCAAGTCGCAAAGAATAATCGGTGCATCTCTCTGCAATTCCTGAACAACACTTCTGCTCAATCTTTTGGCACAAATATCTCGATAAAATTGACATAACTTAATCACCGAAACTCTAACATTATGTGAAAGTAAATGGTGAATGACAATGGGAATCAACTCATGTAACAAGACATGGTAATCAAGGGTTTTAAGAGATTTGAGTTTCACATCTTGTGTATTCACCCTTTTCGGAATATTACTTGAATAACCATCCGGAACCTTCAAACTTTCCAAGACCTGAAGAAATCACTTTTTCTCCACATTTTTCATCGAATAACAGGCAACAGGGAATTTCCACTTATTTTGACCAATTAATTCAGGATGAAGTCTTGCTATTATACCACAATCCCACAAATCACGACGACACCGCAAATCGTGTTTTGTTTCGCCTTTGACATTTAAAATAGTAGAAAGTAACATCTCACAAATGTTTTTCTCAATATGCATTACATCCAAACAATGACATAATAAATTTTATGACCAATACGGAAACTCAAAGAATATTATTTTCTTTCTCCAATTGCTATTGGAATTCGGATTAGCATGCTTTCGCTTTCTGATATTTGATTGACTTTTGCCAAGAACATAATTCAAATCATCAAGTTATTTAACAATATCAGTCCCTGACATTCGTTGAGGTGTCTCATCTGTCTCGATGGCATTATCGAACTGTCTCCAATTTTTCCTGTAGGGATGGTCCATTGGTAGAAAACGTCGATGCCCTATGAAGCTGAAATTTCTTCGAAACTTTAATCTTCAAAAACGTTTATTTTTCATACAAATAGAACAGGATAATTTGCATTTAGTACTCCAACCATACATCATTCCGTAGGCAGGCAAATCATTTATCATCCATAATAAAGCTGCATGAAACATAAAGTACTCCTTTCTGAATGCATCATACGCTTGTGCACCAACAATACAAGGCTCATTTAACTCCTCTATTAATGGCTGCAAGTATATATCAATATCATTTCCAGGAGAACTGGGTCCAGATATCAATATACTCAGGATAGTGAATGACTTCTTTATACACATCCATGAAGGAAAGTTATAAATGTGAATGAAAACAGGCCAAGTACTGTGTGCAGTATGAATTTGAAAAAATGGGTTGAAACCATCACAGAATAATCCCAATATAACATTTTGTGGGTCGGCTGCAAAATCAGGATGAAACCTATCAAATTTCTTCCAAGACAACCCATCTACAGGATGCCCTATTTCATCGTTATCCTTATTTCTTTCATCTGCATGCCATCTCATATTCTTTGCCATTTGTTCTGACATAATTTTTTTTGAAGCCTGGGAATTAAAGGGAAGTGCCACATCACTTTCTGTGGTATGAAAGATTGAGATATTTCTTTATTAGTATTCCACCTTGATGTGCCACACTGTTTGCACTGACTCAAGTCTTCATTCTCCTTCCAGAACAAGCAACAGTATTTGAGACAAGAATGAATCTTACCAGATGAAAATAAAAATTTTTCAACCAACTTTGATGCCATGTAATCATTTTCTGGAATACATGAATCATCAGGCAGTAAATCCTTAATAAATGTAAGGAGATAGTCGACCGCGGTATTACTAAATCCATACATTGTTTTCCCATGATATAATCGCATTAAAAACTCACGTTTTCTCATTTTTCCGCATGCTTGATATACTGGGGTATTTGCATCTTCCATCAGATTTATAACACTCTCAACGTCATCATCCTGACTAATAGATGAGAACTGTGTTCCAGTATTCATTTCCTCTTGCACTATTCTACATGAGGAGCTAGCTTCATAAACAAAAGGAAATCGACCAGAAATCATATTTTTCATACCAATCTTTTCCGCTGAATCAATGTCATTCAACACTTGAGATTTTTCTCCATTGTGATACCACACAGGATAATTTTTCTAGAAACCACTTTTAGTGATATATTTACTCACTTCCTCACGAGTTAAGCAAATTCTTACAACACAATCAAAACACGGGCATCGAATCAATCCACCATCTGAATCATTAGTGAATGCAAATTCCAAAAAATATTGTAACTCATTCTGAAATTCATCAGTGATCCGATCAATGTTATACATCCAGTATCTATCCATTCTGAGGCATATAAACATTTATTAAATAAATAATCTAGAAAATGACTTAAGATTATATGTATTGTTTCATAAGATATTAAGTAATCATCAATAACAAGTTAATAAAAAAATCATAACAAATATATTAAAATTATGGTTTAGAGAATTCATAAACGTTTTAAATTATAAAAATTCACTAATATTCCTACATAAGTTCAAAGAATGAGGATTGATTATAGTAAAAAGAGTTTATTTGAAATCTAAGAGATAATAATAATCAATTCTAAAAAGTGTTTGGGTTAATTCATAACAAGTTGTGATGTTTTATATTAAATCTACAAAGATTTATTGAAATTTAGAGACATTTTGAAAATATAAACCATATCATATACCAAGCATTAATATTAAAGAATTGTATGAGAATTACAATGGTAAGAAGTTGAGAATAATAACTAGTGTCTCAATCTATACTTTAATGATGGCGGTCACCTTAGAAAAGGGATATCCCATCAACTTGGTTGTTCCCACCCTTGCTCGTATCTATGAACTGTTGGGTCAAATACATGAATGAAGATCCCCACATCACCTCAGTAGTCAATTTCAATTATTGTATGGATGGGTGGTGAAGTGATATCAATTTTATGAGTACCGGTATACTGAAATAGTCCCCCACTCTAACTTCCATCCTACCCTACTCTACATTGTTGTCATTCTACTAAAATACTTGCGAATTTCTAGTGTGGTTGAGTTGTTTAGTGATTTTTCTCAGTTTTCTTTTATGCCTTACCCCGCACCCCATTGAGAAGTGGTAGATGAAAGAAAATATAAACCATATCATATACCATAGTGTAAAGACACGACGTCATTCCATTGACAACCATTGACTTACAATCATGTACCACATCGTTTGAACCAAAGGACAATGCTTTTATTTCATCTGATACTTGAATCATTGGTAGTGTTAAAACCTAAAAGATACCAACATAGAATATTAAACAGAGACATGTGATTATGTTATTAGAAGAAGAAAAGGAAATCTATTACCTTTGACTTTAACTAGGCAGCAAATTCTTTGCTGTACAACAATTCCTTCCTCTTAATAGATAGAGAGCGATGTCTCTTTTGTATAATTTCTAAATGTTTCTACAGATATGAAATCATTAAAATGTCAGAAGATATAAAGAAATCACCCAATGAAAAAAATACATATTTATTAGTTTACTTACTTGATATAATCATCAAGCACACCATAATTGAATTATACTGTGCGATGTCCCATTTCCCACTCTTCCCTTCTTAAAGTACACAACGAGTAAGATCCAGATATCCCCCTGTTTGGGGTAGTGAAGGAAATGCAGGATCAATGGGATCATATTTCTCATCTTCAGTTCTCATTAGTTGATTAGACCTCGTAGTGACGTTATCCAAGTACGATGAACAGAAATCCATGCATTCTTGTGCTAAATAGCATTTCACAACAGAGCCTTCAGGATGATATTTATTTCTCACATAAGATTTCAATGTAAACATCATTATTTCGGTGGGATACATCCGCCGACTCAAAATAGGACCACCAAAGAGAACTTTCGTTGGAATATGCACAATCAAATGTAACATACATGTTAAAAAAGACGGTGGGGGAAATTTTCTCTAAGTCACAAAGAATAATCGGTGCATCTCTCTGCAATTTCTGAACAACACTTCTGCTCAATCTTTTGGCACAAAGATCTCGATAAAATTGACATAACTTAATCACCGAAACTCTAACATTATGTGAAAGTAAATGGAGAATGGAAATGGGAATCAACTCATGTAACAAGACATGGTAATCATGGGTTTTAATAGATTTGAGTTTCACATCTTATGTATTCACCCTTTTCGAAATATTACTTGAATAACCATCCGGAACATTCAAACCTTCCAAGACCTAAAGAAATTACTTTTTGTCCACATTTTTCATCGAATAACAGGCAACAGGGACTTTCCACTTATTTTGACCAATTAACTCAGGATGAAGTCTTGCTATTATACCCCAATCCCTCAAATCACGACGACACCGCAAATCGTATTTTGTTTTGCCTTTGACATTTAAAATAGTAGCAAGTAACATCTCACAAATTTTTTTCTCAATATGCATTACATCCAAACAATGACATAATAAATTTGATGACCAATACAGAAACTCAAAGAATATTCTTTTCTTTCTCCAATTTCTATTGGAATTTGAATTAGCATGCTTTCTCTTTCTGATATTTGATTGACTTTTGCCAAGAACATAATTCAAATCATCAAGTTATTTAACAATATTAGTCCCTAACATTCGTTGAGGTGTCTCATCTGTCTCGATGGAATTATTGAATTGTCTCCAATTTTTCCTGTATGGATGATCCATTGGTAGAAAACGTCGATGCCCTATAAAGAGAAAAGTTCGTCGAAACTTTAATCTTCAGAAACATGTATTTTTCATACAAATAGAACGGGATAATTTCCCTTTAGTACTCCAACCATACATCATTACGTAGGCAGGGAAATCATTTATCGTCCATAATAAAGCTGCACGATACATAAAGTACTCCTTTCTGAATGCATCATACGCTTGAGCACCAACAATACAAAGCTCATTTAACAGCTCTATTAATGGCTGGAAGTATATATCAATATCATTTCCAGGACCACTGGGTCCAGATATCAATATACTCAGGATAGTGAACGGCTTCTTCATACACATTCATGAAGGAAAGTTATAAATGTGAATGAAAAGAGGCCAAGTACTGTGTGCAATATGCATTTGGCGAAATGGGTTGAAACCATCACATGATAATCCCAATATAACATTTCGTGGGTCGGCTGCAAAATCAGGATGAAACCTATCAAATTTCTTCCAAGACAACCCATCTGCAGGATTCCCTATTTCATCGTTATCCTTATTTCTTTCATCTGCATGCCATCTCATATTATTTTCCATTTGTTCTGATATAATTTTTTTTGAAGCCTGGGAATTAAAGGGAAGTGACACATCACTTTCTATAGTATGAAAGATTGAGATCCGTCTTTATTAGTATTCCACCTTGATGTGCTACACTGTTTGCACTGACTCAAGTCTGAATTCTCCTTCCAGAACAAACAACAGTCTTTGAGACAAGAATCAATCTTACTAGATGAAAATCCAAATTTTTCAACCAACTTTGATTCCATGTAATCATTTTCTGGAATACATGCATCATCAGGTAGTAAATCCTTAATAAATGTAATGAGATAGTCGACCGCGGTATTACTAAATCTATACATTGTTTTCCCATGATATAATCGCATTAAAAACTCATGTTTTCTCATTTTCCCACATGCTTGATATACTGGGGTATTTGCATCTTACATCAACTTTCTAACACTCTCAAGGTCATCATCCTGATTAATAGATGATAACTGTGTTCCAGTATTCATTTCCTCTTGCACTATTCTACATGAGGAGCTAGCTTCATAAACAAAAGGAAACCGATCAGAAATCAGATTTTTCATACCAATATTTTCTGCTGAATCAATGTCATTCAACACTTGAGATTTTTCTCCATTGTGATAACACACATGATAATTTTTCTAGAAACCACTTTTAGTGATATGTTAACTCACTTCCTCATGATTTAACCAAGGTCTTACAAAACAATCAAAACACGGGCATCGAATCAATTCGCCATCTGAATCATTAGTGAATGCAAATTCCAAAAAGTATTGTAACTCCTTCTGAAATTCATCAGTGATCCGATCAATGTTATACATTCAGTATCTATCCATTCTGAGGTAGATAAACATACATTAAATAAATAATCTATAAAATGACTTAACATTATATGTATTGTTTCATAAGATATTAAGTAATCATCAATAACAATTTAATAAAAAAATCGTAACAAATATATTAAAATTATGGTTTAGAGAATTCATAAATGTTTTAAATTATAAAAATTCACTAATAGTCCTACATAAGTTCAATGAATGAGGATTGATTATAGTAAAAAGAGTTTATATTAATTCTAAGAGATAATAATAATCAATTCCCAAAAGTGTTTGCGTTAATTCATAACGAGTTGTGATGTTTTTTATTAAATCTACAAAGATTTATTAAAATTTAGAGACATTTTGAAAATATAAACCATATCATATACCAAGCATTAATATTAAATAATTGGATGAGAATTATAATGGTAAAAATATGAGAATAATAACTAGTGTCTCAATCTATACTTTAATGATGGCGGTCACCTTAGAAAAGGGATATCCCATCAACTTGGTTGTTCCCACCCTTGCTCGTATCTATGAACAGTTGGGTCAAATACATGAATGAAGATCCCCACATCACCTCAGTGGTCCATTTCAATTATTGTATGGATGGGTGGTGATGTGCTATCAATGTTATGAGTACCGGTATACTGCAATAGCCCCACACTCTAACTTCCATCCTACCCTACTCTACATTGTTGTCATTCTACTAAAATACTTGGGATTTTCTAGTGTGGTTGAGTTGTTTAGTGATTTTTCTCAGTTTTCTTTTATGCCTTACCCCGCACCCCATTGAGTAGTGGTAGATGATAGAAAATATAAACCATATCATATAACATAGTATAAATACATGACATCATTCCATTGACAACCATTGACTTACAATCACGTACCACATCGTTTGGACAAAAGGAAAAGAAATCCATGCATTCTTGTGCTAAATAGCATTTCACAATAGAGCCTTCAGGATGATATTTGTTTCTCACATAAGATTTCAATGTAAACATCATTCTTTCGGTAGGATACATCCACCGACTCAAAACAGGACCACCAAAGAGAACTTTCGTTGGAAGATACACAGTAAAATGTAACATACATGTGAAAAAAGACGGTGGGAAAATTTTCTCCAAGTCGCAAAGAATAATCGGTGCATATCTCTGCAATTTATGAACAACACTTCTGCTCAATCTTTTGGCACAAAGATCTCGATAAAATTGACATAACTTAATCACCAAAACTCTAACATTTTGTGAAAGTAAATGGCGAATGGAAATGGGAATCAATTCATGTAACAAGAAATGGTAATCATGGGTTTTAAGAGATTTGAGTTTCACATCTTGTGTATTCACCCTTTTAGAATTATTACTTTAATAACCATCCGGAAACTTCAAACTTTCCAAGACCTGAAGAAATTACTTTTTCTCCACATTTTTCATCGAATAACAGGCAATAAGGACTTTACACTTATTTTAACCAATTAACTAAAGATGAAGTCTTGCTATTATACCCCAATCCCTCAAATCACGATGCCACCGCAAATCGTATTTTATTTTGCCTTTGACATTTAAAATAATAGCAAGTAACATCTCACAAATGTTTTTCTCAATATGAATTACATCCAAACAATGACATAATAAATTTGATGACCAATAAGGAAACTCAAAGAATATTCTTTTCTTTCTCCAATTGCTATTGGAATTCGAATTAGAATGACTTCGCTTTCTGATATTTGATTGAATTTTTCCAAGAACATAATTCAAATCATCAAGTTATTTAACAATATCAGTCCCTAACATTCGTTGAGGTGTCTCATCTGTCTTGATGGCATTATCAAACTATCTCCAATTTTTCCTGTATGGATGATCCATTGGTAGAAAACGTCGATGCCCTATGAAGCTGAAAGTTCGTCGAAACTTTAATCTTCAGAAACGTGTATTTTTCATACAAATAGAACATGATAATTTCCCTTTAGTACTCCAACCATACATCATTCCGTAGGTAGGGAAATCATTTATCGTCCATAACAAAGCTGCACAAAACATAAAGTACTCCTTTCTGAATGCATCATACACTTGTGCACCAACAATAAAAAGCTCATTTAACTCCTCTATTAATGGCTGAAAGTATATATCAATATCATTTCCAGGATCACTGGGTCCAGATATCAATATACTCAGGATAGTGAATGGATTCTGCATACACATCCATGAAGGAAAGTTATAAATATGAATGAGAACAGGCCAAGTACTGTGTGCAGTATGCATTTGGTGAAATGGGTTGAAACCATCATATGATAATCTCAATATAACATTTCGTGGGTCGGCTGCAAAATCAGGATGAAACCTATCAAATTTATTCCAAGCCAACCCATCTGCAGGATTCCCTATTTCATCGTTATCCTTATTTCTTTCATCTGCATGCCATCTCATATTCTTTTCCATTTGTTCTGACATAATTTTTTTGAAGCCTGGGAATTAAAGGGAAGTGCCACATCACTTTTTGTGGTATGAAAGATTGAGATCCGTCTTTATTAGTATTCCACCATGATGTGCCACACTGTTTGCACTGACTCAAGTCTGCATTCTCCTTCCAGAACAAACAACAGTCTTTGAGACAAGAATGAATCTTACTAGATGAAAATCCAAAATTTTCAACCAACTTTGATGCCATGTAATCATTTTATGGAATACATGCATCATCAGGAAGTAAATACTTAATAAATGTAAGGAGATAGTCGACCGCAGTGTTACTAAATCCATACATTGTTTTCCCATGATATAATTGCATTAAAAACTCATGTTTTTTCATTTTTCCACATGCTTGATATACTGGGGTATTTGCATCTTCCATCAGCTATCTAACACTCTCAATGTCATAATCCTGATTAATAGATGAGAACTGTGTTCCAATATTCATTTCCTCTTGCACTATTCTACATGAGGAGCTAGCTTCATAAAAAAAAGGAAACCGATCAGAAATCAGATTTTTCATACCAATCTTTTCAGCTGAATCAATGTCATTCAACACTTGAGATTTTTCTCCATTGGGACACAACACATGATAATTTTTCTAGAAACCACTTTTAGTGATATGTTAACTCACTTCCTCACGAGTTAACCAAGGTCTTACAACACAATAAAAACATGGGCATCAAATCAATCCGCCATCTGAATCATTAGTGAATGCAAATTCCAAAAAATATTGTAACTCCTTCTGAAATTCATCAGTGATCCGATCAATGTTATACATCCAGTATCTATCCATTCTGAGGCAGATAAACATACATTAAATAAATAATATATAAAATGACTTTAAATTATATGTATTGTTTCATAAGATATTAAGTAATCTTCAATAACAAGTTAATAAAAAAATCATAACAAATATATTAAAATTATGGTTTAGAGAATTCATAAATGTTTTAAATTATAAAAATTCAAAAATAGTCCTACATAAGTTCAAAGAATGAGGATTGATTATAGTAGAAAGAGTTTATATGAAATCTATAAGATAATAATAATCAATTCCCAAAAGTGTTTGGGTTAATTCATAATGAGTTGTGATGTTTTGTATTAAATCTACAAAGATTTATTGAAATTTAGAGACATTTTGAAAATATAAACCATATCATATACCAAGCATTAATATTAAAGAATTGGATGAGAATTACAATGGTAAGAAGATGAGAATAATAACTAGTGTCTCAATCTATACTTTAATGATGGCAGTCACCTTAGAAAAGGGATATCCCATTGACTTGGTTGTTCCCGCCCTTGCTCGTATCTATGAAATATTGGGTCAAATACATGAATGAAGATCCCCACATCACCTCAGTAGTCCATTTCAATTATTGTATGGATGTGTGGTGAAGTGCTATCAATGTTATGAGTACCGGTATACTGCAATCATCCCCCACTCTAACTTCTATCCTACCCTACACTACATTGTTGTCATTCTACTAAAATACTTTGGAATTTCTAGTGTGGTTGAGGTGTTTAGTGATTTTTCTCAGTTTTCTTTTATTCCTTACCCCGCACCCCATTGAGTAGTGGTAGATGACAGAAAATATAAACCATATCATATACCATAGTGTAAAGATGCGCTGTCATTCCATTTTTGACTTTTAATCATGGAGTATAACACCGCATCATGGTGAAAGAGATTGAAAACTCTTTATAATATTCTTTTATCATACCCAACAACCAAAACAAACCAACTTACCTTTTTCACACTTGAAGGAAAAACCCAAACACCTACATTTTTTAGGGATAAAGTAGAACCTATGAACTAATTTTTTCCTAGGTTAGTATAACCAATACACTACCTTTTGATGGAGGCACAACCATGTGTGAGTTGAGTGATTACAACTCGATAAAACTTTACACCAAAAAGTAAATTCATTATAATGAATATAGAATAATTTAACCAATAAAAGTTGTTGAGAATTATTACTACTGTAGAATAACTGGATTTGAACCTTCACATGGTAGATATAGAAATATTTAGCTTGGAATTCTTGCAAGAGCAATGAGTAGATAAGAAGCATTAAAACCCATTGGTAAAATGCATTTAACATTGATTATCTAAATAACTGTCATTAATTTTGTTTATGTCGATTATAAAATAACTATCATCTAAATTCCAATATGAAATCCTATTTTTTTTATTTGTGTTGGTACTTAAAAGAATGCTCCTCCAAATAGCCAATCTCTAAGAGGGTATAACTTTCAATCAACCCAAGACTAGCCAATTACCAAAACATCCATTGTTAAAAAGGCACTTGAAGTATAAGGCATAAAGTTTCATGCCTAGTAAGGAGTTAATGTATGGTATATGAATTTATATACTCAATAGGGAACCAATGACATACCTCAAATTACAAGTGAATAACCAAGTGTAAGTGTGAAAATGTATACTAATTAGCATGTTTAAATAAAAAAACATTTTTAGGAAAATAACCAAAATAATATTAAAATAATTGTAAATAGGTAGTTGAAAGACAAATAAAATTTATATAAAGTAACTCTCTCTACTAGGAAAATGCATATTAGAACTTACTTAAGTTTATATTCTTTAATGGGGATCGTTATCGATGTCAATCTAGAGATATAGAAATATTTTAAGATATCTTGTCTAGGTTTGGTGTAGGGAATTATTATAGGCCATCCCACCCAGGTGAACTTCTAGAGTTAGGTCCTAAGACCATCCCATGGAATGGGGAAGGGTTATACAAAGTGGAGGCCTCATCCCATCCCATGGAACAATTAAAGGGGTATACTCATTTATAACTCAAAATCATATCCCATGTAATTTATATGTACATAAATGGACAGAAAACATTCTTAACAATATATAATAAAAAGGAAAAATATAAACATACCCTTTATAGCATGATCATAATCACATACAAGGGTATTCTATGAATATGGTTGATATAAAAAGGTAAAAATTGGATAAGTAAGGTTCTTTACATAGTGAAAATCCTAACTTTTGGAATTTATGACTAAAATATCCAACTTCTGAATTTTGTAAATTTCATAAATACAAAGTATAATACACAAAACACTTAGAAACAGATTAATAATTACATAAAAGTAAATAGAAACAAAATAATTCTAGAATAGTAAATAGATGATATAATAATAAATAGATTAAACCGTGAATACCAGAATACTAGATTAATTATGAGAATTAGAATGAAATATAAACCATGAAATACCAGTGAATAACAGTCGACAGAATACCAGTCAACACACAAGAGCCACAAAACAGGAAATAAACAAAAACCCCTCCTTGAACTCCTCCTGAAAACTGAAAAATTCTTAAAAATAATAAATACTGGAAACAATATTCAAATAACCCACAAAATAGGAGCCACAAAATAGAAAACGCACCGAAAGGGTGTGGAGGAGGGGAGGAACCCTTCTGCCGATGCTGCACCAAATGGATGAGTTACACCCAAATAAGGGTATCGAGGAGGGGAGTACCACACGAGGGATGGAGTAACCCCAAATGGAGAAGCCGAGCCACGATTGGATAATCCGCGCTGTGGATGAAGGAACCGTAATGAGGGATGGAGGAACTGAAGTTGGCGAGGACAACGGGAGAGGACAACAGTGAGTGTAAGAGATGAAAGCCACGAGGGAAGAGAGGAGGGTGTGGTGAGAGCGGTCGTCAGGAGGAGGAGAGATCATCGGGAGAAGGAGGGTGTCGTGATGAGGGTTTCAAATTGGGGAAGGAGGAGCCCAACGAGAATTGAAAAAAAAAGAAACACAAATATGTAGCCACAGATGGAAATTAAACCATGGGTATAACCAAGCTATAGCCACAAACTTATAAAATCGTGGCTATAGGTCCGTGGATATGGCTTAAATTTCCAGTAGTGAAACCATAAACTTGAATACTTTTGGATCATGAAAAAGAACATGGGAAAAATATGTTAAGGATGACTATTTTTTGCGGATCCCTACATATTGTCGTTAAGACAACTAAGGAAAAAAGAGGTTTTCTTCCCATGAATGAAGTTACCACTATTTTACAAACCCTTCAGGGGGTTGAATTATGAAGGTCCACCTAAGGGAATTGGCTAAATAGTCAAATAATAGTATCTTTTGGCTGACAAGTCTGTTATGTAGACTGTTTATGCAAGGCCGCCTAAGGGCACATGCTGTATAATTAGGCAAAAGAACTCCCGGGTATCAGACATTTTGTGACCAGAAGTCAAGAAAAGGGTTATGGAGATCTGTAATTATTTACAGTTAGGAGTATAACACATCAAAATGGGCATTGTTCAATGCATGTAGAGATACACAGACCAATGCTAACCATAATCATGTTGTGGCTGGGTCCTGAATTGAGATGTTGGACTTCACTACATATCCCATAAGGATGGGAATCAAACCATACATACTTCTTGAAATATGGTTTAATGTCATGTGGGATGAGAGTGTAGGAGATCTTAGTTTAGGGTCATAGAGCTCAGACCATTATAAGGAGTGCACAATTTGTTTTATAAACCTGATGTGAATGAAGACCAGGGTTTCCATACCACATTCATGTTTTCATAGGGGGACTTTTTAGCTAAAGGACTAAAAGTGGAATTTGGGGTTAGGCCCAAAGACTTGGGGATGGATTCGAGGGATGCTCAAATGTTCCTACGTATCACATAAGGATGGGAATCAATCCCCATGTAGTTCTTGAAATACCATATGTACAAATTTGGTTCGTACAAGTGAAGGGTAAAAGGGGACTTTAGTGAAATGATGGTTTGACCCAAGATAAAAGGTTCGGGCATTGCCATGTATGCACGTAGTCTTTAGAATATAACATGATTGGAGATCAATGTAAATAATGATTCCCTCTCAGGTGAGGGTGTCAAATAATGTTGTAGTTTATTGTCGTACATGACAAAAGTGCAAACAGTTTAACGTCATATAGCAAGGAAGATGTTGAACCAATGTAAAAAATATTGGTTCTGGGGGTGGTTTCACGAATCAAAATTGTATGAGACAAAGGTGAACCGATGTGAAGAGATTGATTTTGGGCTTGAACCTCAGAAGGTTGCCTACTTACCCATCCTTGAAGGCAAGGATCAAAGTCAGCATAGTTCAATTAAATAATGAATTGGTAATCAGGTTGTTCTTGAAGAGAACGACCCAAAACAAAATGGTGTTGGGACTTACGCATGATTAGCGGCCCAGAGAGGGTGTTATGGTTTGAAGTTTACTCTAAGATCACGTGAGTCATACTCGGTGTGATAAATAAGAGGTAGAAACAACCTTAATGATGCATTGTTTAGTGTCATGTAGGACATATTAAGGGACTATGCATTTTAAAGTCTTGTAGTGATGACTATTGGTGTTGTATAGTTTAGTGTCATGTAGTAGGGAAAAAATATAGTTTAACGTCATTTAGGACGTATTAAGGGACTTTGTTCAGTTTTACGTCATGTAGGATGAATGAGCAGTACAGTTTAACATCATGTAGGGCAAATATAGGGACACCGTTTCACGTCATGTTGGATGTGAACACAGTTTTGCGTCATGTTGGACAGTAAGGGTGTTGTATAGTTTAGCATCCTGTAGATAAGATGATGGGTACAATACAGTTTAAGGTCATGTTGGATGAAATGGGGACTGTGTAGTTTAATGTCATGTAGTAAGGACAAAAGAGGACATAGTTTAACGTCATATTGGACGTATTAGGGAATTTTTCATAGTTTAACGTCATGTTGGACGATGGTGTGAATAGTTTAAGGTCATATGCATGTACCGACGATTATGTAGTTTAACGTCTTTCTGGACGTAAGGGTAAAAATATAGTTTAATGTCATGTTGGATGATGGTACGAATAGTTTAAGGTCATATGCATAGACCAGATATTATGTAGTTTAACTTCTTGCTGTACATAAGGGAATTTTATACATTTTAGTGTCATGTAGCTAGGAAATCACAGTTTAACATCATGTTGGACTATGGTGCGAATAGTTTAAGGTCATATGCATGGACCAGGGATGATGCAGTTTAACGTCTTTCTAGACATAAGAGTATTTGTGTTACAAAAAATACTTCTTCCGAAATCGAGCATTGGTTGGAGTAGTGATGAGTTCTCCATCCACTGAGATTAAAGAAGAAGCTCCATTGGAGTAGACCTTATGTATTGAGTAAGGTCCTTCCCATTTTGGTTCTAGCTTGGGAGGTTTCTTTCCTAGTATCATTGGAGTTCTGAGAACCAATACCAATTCTCCCTGAATGAATGAATGAAGATGAACTTTTTTGTTGAAAGCTTGTGCTATTCGATTATGATAGACTTCTAAGTGGTGAAAGGTGCACAATCTTGTCTCATCTAATAGTTCCAATTCATCCAATCTCTTTTGAGATTGTTCATCTATAGATGACTGATCAAAAATGGCTACACTGAGTGAGGGTAATTGAAACTCAATGGGCAAGACTGCTTCTGTTTTATATACCAATGAATACGGAGTTGACCACGTTGCAGTGTGGGTGGTGGTTCGATAATCCCATAAATCATGAAATTTTTTATCAGACCATGACTTTTTATCTTTATCAACCATCTTTTGCAGTATGTTTGAAAGATTCTTGTTGAAGGCTTCTATTTGGCCATTGGCCGCTGTATTATACTAAGAGGAATGGTTGGATTTGATGTTTTATTCTTGATACAACTTCCTTACCTAGGATGAACATAAGTTGGTGCCATTGTCCGTCAATGTGGTATGAGGGACACCAAATCTGGTAATGATGTTAGAATTGATTAAGCTAAGAATGCATTTAGAACTTACTTCCTTGAGAGGTATTGCCTCTGTCCATTTGGAAAAGAAGTCAGTAGTAGTAAGAATGTTCTTAAACTACTTGAATGTAGCCGAAGGATAAGGTCCTACTACATCCATTCCCCATGTGGAAAATGGCCACGAGTATTTATCTGTATGAAGAAACTCTGGGGGTTGATGAATGAAGTTGGCATGTACTTGGAAAGAATGACACTTCTTTGTGAAATCAATACAATCTTGTATCATTGAAGGCCAAAAGTATCCAAGCCTTCAAATTTGATCAGATAGTTTATGTCTGGACTGATGGGCACCACAGACTCCAGTATGCACTTCTTTCATGACAACCATTGTCTCTTCACCATCAATGGATTTGAAGATAATTCCATCAAAACATCTTTTGTAGAGAATTTTCTCTAGGTGATCTGGACTATCATAAAGAGTGAAATTGACCACACGTTGCCAGATTTTTTCTTTCCTAGCTCTATCAGGTGGAAGTGTTCCATTTTGAAGGTATTCCCTGATAGGCGTCATCCACCTGATAGGTGTCATCCAACCCATAGTATGACCATATGGTTTAGAAATGGGACTAATTTCATTGAATTCCTATGTTCTAGTTTGAACATAAGTTGAAATTGTACGATGGTGGGAAATACTGATGATTGTCTCATCCCGATTTAGATCTACCAGAGCTATATATATATTAGCCAGTGCATCAGCTTGGGCATTTTGTGATCACATGACATAAGAAAATGTCAGTTCTGAAGTAAATTCCACCATTAGCTCTCTGACGTAATCATAAAAATGGATTAAATCTTCTTTTATGATGTCATAATCCCCATTTACTTGTTTGATTACCAGGCCTGAATCACCTTTCACCTTTAAGTGATTCACTTGTGCTTGAAGCGCCAACTATAATCCTGCGATGAGAGCTTGGTATTCTGCTTAATTATTTGTACTGCCTCCCAATAATGAGAAGGAATAGGGTAACACTGCCTTTTCTGGAGAAATGAGCACAATTACTAACCCAACTTTGTTGAATTTAGAATCTTCCATTTTCCTCCCTGTTGGAATTCTGGAAGCACCATCAAAGTACATTTCCCATGTTTTAAGACTATCTTGAATAAAGAATACTTCATCATCAGGAAGTTCAATATCTGAAGATGTATCTTCTACTGAAGGGTGTTCAACAAGGAAATCAGCTAGATCTTGGCCTTTTATTTCCTTTTGAGACACATATTGGATATCAAATTGATACAAAATAACTGCACACCTTGCTAGACATCCTGTAAGCATTGGACAACTAAGGATGAATTTGAGCGGGTTATTGCGAGATACCAATTGGACCTCGTGATGTTGCAGTTAGTGTCTCAACTTCTGAAATGCAAAGATTAATTCTAGACAACACTTTTCAGTACTTGAATATCAGGTTTCTGCTTCAAGAATAGTCCGACTGAGATAGTAATGGTTGTTTTCATTCCCATCATCATTCTTTTGGGAAAGAAAGGCACCCAATGATCACTCTAAGGCTGTCACATAAAGAATAAGTGTCCTTCCTTCAACAGATGGAATTAATACTAGTGGAATCAAGAGATATTTATTGAGAATATTGAATACTTCTTGACATTATTCAGTCCACTATTAACTGACTCCCTTATTCATCAATTTGGTGAAGGGTAAACTTTTGCCTTCCAAATTGGCGATGAAACACCGAATATAGGATAAGTGTCCTTGAAGTCCTATCAATTCTTTCAAATTACGAGGAGGTGACATACCAAGGATTGACTTTGTCTTCTCAGGATCAACTTCGATACCACGATGGCGTACAACAAAGCCGAATTTTTTTCCTGAGGTTACCCCAAAAGCACATTTTAAGGGGTTCATCTTCAAATTATGTTGCCGAAGTTTGTGAAATATGACTTCCAAATTATCCAAGTGATTAAAACTTTGTTTGGATTTAACCACCAAATAATCCACATAACATTCAACAAACTTATTTAAAAAGGGTTTGAAGATACAATGCATGGCACACTAATATGTTGCGCCTGCATTCTTCATTCCAAAGGGAATTACCCGATAGAAAAACACACCCTGAGGGTCTTTGAAGGCTGTATATTATTCATCTTCTAGAGCCATTTGGATTTGATTATATCCAGAATATCCATACATGAAGGAAAGTACTTCATAGCCAGCTATTGCATCAATTAAGAGTCCTGTAATCGGAATTATAAAATCGTCCTTAGGATAATGCCGATTAAGATCTCTGAAATCAATGAAAACTCTAATTTGTCCATTCTTCTTTTTCACAGGTACAATATTATCCAACCAATTGGGATATTGAACTTCTCTGATGAAGTTATCTTTGATAAGCTTATCCACTTTAGCTTTAATTTTGGAAGCAAAGGTTGGGTGTGTTCTTCTAGCGGCTTGTTTGAATCCTCGATATTCTTCAGACAAACCCAAATGATGAGTAGCAACATCAGGATCAAGCCCTGGAATCTTTGTATAGTTCCAAGAAAATATATCTCGATTTTTCTTTAAAAATGAAACATACATATCTTGGTCTTCATGAGTCATGGACACACTAATTAAAGTGGGGCGCGGATCTTCTTTTGTACCCAGATTTATTTCTCTGAGTTCATCCATAGTGGTAGAGATACACTCTTCAAATGCTGGAGGAGCATCCCTAAGATCTTCCTCTTCTTCTTTCACATGTTTTATTTCTTTTTTTTTCTACTTGCATAGTAGATGATGAAGCAGAATTTTCATGATTAGAAGAGATGTTAAAATTTGAACATCTTGAAGAAGAAGCTTCCATTTCTGACCCGATTGATGATGAAGGGTCTTCCTTGTGTAATAAAGGGGAGATGATGGACTGAGAATCGACATCATCGTTCACCTCTGACATTTCTATAACTTCTTCTGGACTGGTTGGCGAAGTATAGACTTGCTATATTTCAACGGATGAAATGAAGACATCTCCATTTGAGCTTTCATCATTGCTTGGTGAATCACCAATTTCTCCCATGATTTCTGGCTTGATTTGCATAATTGACATTATAGAAGCTTCCATAAGAGTACTTGGATTTGGGTCTATCCTGTCAATTTTAATGACAGGCAACACTTAATCTGTACTCACATGTATGAATGGGTTTACTGGAATCTTTTCCAAACCATATAGAGCATTAACTTTGGTAACCTACCTTGTTGTGGATTTCTCCTTTCCCTTCACGTGATAGAATTACACCTCAATGTATTGAGATTCACATGTCTTGAATGGGGCCTTATCACCATACAGTGTCCCAATTTGACTATTGAATCAATATTTGAGACATTGATGGTATGATGAAGGGATATCCGCATGTTGATGTAGCCAGGGTCTTCCAAGAAAGATGTTGAAGGTTGAGTCATGATCAACAACCATAAAATATGAATTGGATACAAGATCTCCAAACTAAGTTATGAGTGTAATCTCGCCCAGTGGTTCTTGTTCATTTTTATCATATCCTTGTAACATCAAAGTAGAATGAGATAAATCAGATTCTGTGAGGCCCAATCGATGAAGTGTACGAATGGGGATGAGGTTGACTCCTGAACCATTATCAATGAAAGCTCTTCCGATGTCTACACCATTGAACTTGCCAGATAAATAAAAAGGTCTAATATGTCCATGCACAACATCATCTTCATATTCATCTGTGAAGGATATCACTGCATGGCATTCTGTAGGATTATTCTCAACATGGTAGACTTCAGCTGCAACAATTTCAGTTTTGAATTCCGGAGGACTTGACAAATCCTCGATGAGTGCCTCCCAAAGATCCTTTGATAGATTCAATGCATCTAGAATTGATAACATGGCCAGAAATTGGGCCAAATGTTTCAAGACATCATATTTTTGATCCAAATGTTTGCGTTTCCCAATAGGAACATGTGGTTTCGCAGGTGCCTTAGAAGTTGATGCTTTGGAAGTATATGCATCTTATATCAGGGTAGGAGTTAGTAATACTCTTGGATTTTGAAGATTATATGGAATAGGTCTATTTACTTGCTGAGAGAAAGAAGGTGGAACCTCTAACCGATCCTCCAGAATAATTGTGCCAGGATTGAATCTGCTATTGGTGGAAGAATTTTCTTGTTCTTGTTGAGCCCGTTGAATGTCTCTACCACGAGTTTCTGCTGCATATACAGTTCTAGAAGGGGTAGGATTAGAATAGTGGCTTTTGGGATATCCATGTCTTCCTCTGTATCCCAGACCTCTGGAACTTCCTCTAATTCCTCTGTTTGATATAGGGAAATCAGGCTCATCAAAATCGAAACTGTGGCTAGAATATGGATCTGTTAAGTGAATCATGTTAACAAAACCAAAGATCAATTCTTCTTCTGAGGAAGACTCTGCCTGATTAGACAATTTAGGCTATGCCATTTGGTGGGAAGATGCCCGTATCTTTGAAGTAGATGGCATAAAATCTACCAGAGTCAAAGACAACTTGGTCTTTGACATGATCTCATCTTCTTCTGATTGTTCCTCTTTCTTTGAATTATGCAGCTTCTTTGAGGAATTTCTCTTTGATGAAGAGGGTTTTTTTCATGGAATTCATAGTAGAAGACACAATTGGTTTCTTAAATTGCATTCTCAAAATGGAATGAGTTAGGTTGATCATTTTTCTGACCATCCAATCATCATATTTTTGTGCATTTTTGTTTTTGACTTCTTGCCACTTGCCTTCTTCCTCTGGATTTGTAGCAGTAACACATGATACCTGAGTTGAAGAACATTTCAATTTGACTTGTCTCGAGTCCCCCATATTTTGTAGGATGTCTTTGAAGACAAAAAACTCCTGAATGGGATGCCCCAACATCTGATGAAATGGGAAATAGTTGGGACAATCTTCATCTCCTTCCTTATTTGGCCTTTTAGGCCTCTGTAATTGAACCAAATTATTTTCCAGAGCCGAAATGAAGTAACCAAGAACTTATTTATTTCAGAAAGAATAAACTTTTCTCTTCAGATCCTCAAATTGTTTTTTGTTTGATCTCTTTGATCATATTGACGAAACAGCCTCTATTGTTGATGCTCAGGAGGTGGAGCCCTTCGATAAGATGAAAGTTTTGAAGTAGAAGAAGGTACATGTGCTTGTTTAAGCGTAACTATAGCAGTCTTTTCTTTACCCATTATTCTTCCTAGAGCGGATGTAATTACACGAGATTTATCCTTAGTCTTTGTAAGAGAATATTTAATATGTTTAGTGATTGAAGTAAGGTCTCGAAACCCTCCTGTGTATTTCACAAGGATCAATGTTGTGCTCAACTCATCACCCAAATTTTCCACACAGATTGGCAACAACTATTCTTGAGGGAGTTCTAAGCTCAGGGAATATGCTAATCCCTTCCATCGAGCAATGAAATCTGAAACCCTTCCATTCTCCCTTTTCTTACAGTTTCTAAGATAGAAAACTGTTGTCTTTGGAAAAGTTGAGTTGAATTGAAGAAGGAATCTTTAGCAGAGATCCTCCCATCTGGTAATTGACCGAGATTGCAAGATTGTATACCAGACAAAAGTAGGACCTTGTAATGACTATAAAAAACACCTGAGCTTAACTACTTCTTGTTGTTGAGGGGTTCCCATCATAGGATCGCAACGAGAAACAAAATGTGTTAAGTGTTTCTCTGGGTCTCCCAAACCATTAAATATTGGGAATGTGGTACTTGCAAAATTTGACGGGGGAGGAATTGAATCAACCCATTCAGGGTAAGCTCTCTTTTCTGGTTGAATTTGAGCTCGTTTTCCCTCTATAGCTTCCAACCTAGCTACTAATGACTCAATAGTAGTTATTAACTTTTGAGAAACATTCGGTTGAGCTTGGACCTGAGCAGGTGCAATAACTAGAGCTTGGGCAGGTGTGGTGGATGGTACTGCAACTGATGGAAGCACCACCAATTGTTGTTGCGCATAAACCATAGGATTAGACCTATGAGGGTGTACCGGTAAAGGAGTATAATCTTGATCCATCTTAGTAGCCACAAAAAATTCCCTTGGCTGACTGACTCCAGCATGCTTAGGAGGAAGACTACCTTGAAGTAGTTTTGCATTCAACCTCTTTAATTCCTTTATTTCTTCCTCCTGTTGTGAAAATCTTTTCTCTAATGAGAGAGATTGTCCTTCTCCATAGGAAGGGTGTAATGTAGCCCGATTCTTTCCTTTCCCCTTGTTGGACACCTTTCAAATAGGGGGAAGTGGGTTATTTGAAAGAATTCATAGATTCTGGGTAATCCTTTGGTTTCGTGTATCCACACCTTCTTCATTTTCCTCTATGTGCACAACCTCTTGAGTAGGAAATTCTTCATCTGATCCCTCTAAGTGAGCCTCATCTGGGAGATCAGCAACAACATCATTGATGACATTAATTTATGCATAACACATTGAATCCATTCTATCAGTATTCCTGCGATATTTTCTTTTTCCATGTCCTTGATGAGACATTTCCTTTTGTTGATTTGATCACTCAGGAACTTCTTGACGAACCATAATTTGGAGGGAATCTCCTGATAATTCGTCTCTTCGTTTATCTTGTGGATTCCTCCCAAATCGAGAGAAGACTAACTTTCTCCGAGGAAGAGATTAAGGATTTGAAAAATTCCCCAGTCCTATGGACTGGGGCTATTCCTGCTGTTCCTCCTTAACTCCTCGAATCCTATTTGTTGATTCTGAGGGTTGGGATAAAAGAGTCCCCAGTCTGGGAAGCTGGGGTGGCTCTTGAGTTACTATATCTGAGACTTTCTTGAAAGCTCTCCTGATCTTATGGAATTTAGTCCGGAAGTTGGTTGGATGCATCAATCGACACCCACTCAAATCACCCGGCTCAAATAACCATTGGATGATTTCTGACACTTCTATCACTTGATGATGTGAACGCTCTAAAAGGGAAGCATGTTTGATATTCTCGTTTTACTGATGCAAGAGTAATTAGACAACTTGTTCTCTATATGCCTGATTTTGAGAAGAACTAGTTGAGGCCTTTTCTTGAGCGAGCCTTTAATTACAAACAAAGCTAATTGGTTGTGGCCGACCATGGGCAATAACATTGCATGAGACCATTTTCAGCGGGCTTTGTTGGCTGGAGAGTATAGTGAAATGTAGTTATCTATGGACACCCCATCCCCTGATATAAATACCAGATGGGGAATTGACAATTAATTGGCGCAACCTTCTTAGTGCTCCAAGGCATGAATGCTGAAGGGATCTCTGCTGCTTTTCAGCCTTCAGATATCAAGAAAATGAGAGAGATTCCAAGTCAATTTGGCATTGTAACGCTTCTATTATCTTGACATTATTTTCATATTCATCATAAGATAATATTTTCTTTTTCAATTGACAAAGAGTTTTCCACATGTTGAGATGAATATCTTGAATGCATTCTTCCATCAACATCTCTAGAATGTCATACTGAGAGTCGACCAAAGGCCAAAACATGGTTGGCACTTCACCTTTCGCCATTTGTTTTATTATATTCAACACTTACTCTTTATCATTCAATGAAGATTCTTATCCCTGATTAGACCAGAGATGGTACTTCCTTGTTGCTTCATCAAATTCAACAAGATCGGTAGAGAATTCACATATCAAACTAGAAGATAAATGATCCAGGGGTGGTTCGGAGAATGACCTACACCCCAGGCTATCTTCTGATTGAGAAAGTATTTCACCTTATAATGGTAAATCATCAGACATGACTGGCTTCAAATTTTCAAGTGGCTCAAGATAGGAGGGATTTATGGTCACTACATTGTCCTTTGAAGAATTTTCCCGGCAATGTGAATTACTACCATGGAGAGGACTTTCGCAGCTAAATTCATCATTATGGGAAGGACCACCATGGTGGGTTACAAAAAAAGATGAAACCTATTGATCCTTAGTCTTCTGGCCACGCAGAGGGTTATCGTGGCTCTAATATGAAGATGATACTTCGAGATCGAAAAAACTCTCATGAATCAAGCCTTCCTGAGGAAGTGTCTGATGAAGACCTTCGGAATTAATGTTCCCAATATTGGGAACTGAGAGAGTAGAATCTTGAGTTGCAACAGATAATTGTTTGAGTGCATCAAGAAATCTAGCATCGAGCAAGGCCTTGTTACAGATTGGCTCTTGATTTCTTGACTGTGCTAGATAGGTCTTTTTCTTAGACACCTTATTACTCACTTTGGGAACCACTTGTTGACGAAAGTGGTTATTATGGGAAGGTGTATGTACCTGCTCAGGAGAAAGGATCAGATTAGGCTGATTATTTCCACTCAAATTAGGTGTATGTGCCTAACTTGGTTGTCTTTATGACATGAGGGAGTATGCCCCACAACCCTCTTGGACTAAAACCGAGGTGTGTGTCTATTCCAGAGTGACCTGTTGATGTGTCACTCCACTGGTAAGGACATATTTTCATTTATTTCCCTGTGATGCTGCTAAAGCTATTATAATATCCTGGCAGGCATCCATAATATGTGCAGGGATTTTCTTCTGCTCCTTCACCAATTTTAGAATGTGTTTGGTGAATTCAGCTACCGTAACGGGAATGTACGACCATTTCGTGCTTAGATTAGGTGTGTGTTTCTGCTCCTGTCATCCTTTTCCTGTCAGTGAATTCTGACAGTACTCATGTGTGGGGGAAAAGACTTGAGTCTTCCTCCTGTTTGTCGTCGGAGCTTTCTAACTGACTTCTACGAATGCTACCAAACGAGACTGTTGGTAGGCTTGATCAATACTAGCAGGTGTATGTGACTACTGATTTCACTTCGCCGAACGTGGTTGATAAACTTCCTTCAAAACTGGTAGATGATGTTGCTGGTAGGATTGATGAGTGTAAGCAGGTGTATGTGCCAGTTTACCAATTGTCAACACATTGGGTTGGCAGGCTTCATCGTATGAAGTCAAACGAGCCTGTTGACTAGATGATGATTTATAAACAAGTGTATGTTCCTTTCTATAATACTCTACCAGAATTACCTGGCGAGATTGGCGTGTTGCTGCCATATGAGTATATTGGATAGCAGAATTAAAACGGATGGGTGTGTGTGCCTGCTCGTTGCTTTCCACCAAGTTATGTTGGTGGACATCTCCGGAAATGGTAGAGATATGAACCTGCTCATTGTTGACCGGTCATTGCCTCTGGTGGTTCGTCTTGCCTGCTCGCGTTTGAGGAAAATGAGCCGAACGCCTGGAGACGACACCCTCATCATGTTGAGGGTGCACTATCGCACGAGTTTGGTGGCGATTGTTGGTGGGAGCCCTTGGGAAGGACTCCTGTTTCCTTGAATTAAGGCCTTGGGTGACCTTCTCATTCACCTCACCATAATATGGGAGGGAATGGTGATTGTGTTCCAGGGATAACGACCCAAAATGGCTGGAAACGGTGGTTTGCACCACCTGCTTCTTGATCGCTGGTCGTCGCTATCCAGACAACCAGGGTGAATTATTGACTTGGAGGGCTTATTGAGCGGCCTCCATAGTAGGAATGGTACCATGCAGATGGTATTCTTTAACCAATTCATTTGATACCCTGTGTTGAATACGCTGAGTAGGTGATGTCGTCCTCAGAGCGGATGGCGATCCAGCAGGAGCAGCAGTAGAGGCATTCACATCAGTGGTATTCACAGGTGTGAACTTAAGAGAATCCATTTCTGTAATGCAGATGATCTTGGATAAGAGTGGCTGTTTGATATAACAGACATAATCAAGATAAGTTCGGCCACTACATATTTTTTATGAGAACATATGTTATTGATTGTTTTTTTGGCCCTCCCATTGAGTTTAAATAGGGGCCTAACAAATAAGTAAAACATCATTTTAACTTGGTTATGGATTCACGTCAGGTTCAACATTTTTTGTTACCTCTGGATTTGTGGATGAACTTGTTTTTTTAAGGTTCAAACATTCCAATCAGTTTCTAATAGGTTTGTTCATAGAACCAGAAACATCCAATGATTCTATATCCATTTGGACCTACTTTCCAAAGGTGGGTGCTCACTAGTTGTGGAATGATGAGGCTTAATAATTTGCATTGGTCGAGAGGATGGGAGGTTGGACTCATCACACCTTTTTGGGGGGAATTATTGTCTACTACAGGACTCTCTTTATAGATTTAAGTTATGTTTGTGAATCCTTATTACATTACCAATTATGAAAATAAGCTTTCCTTTAGATCTGAAAATAAATGATTAATATGTATAAGATTTATAGAATCTTTTATATGAATTTGAGGTTCTTCATTGATAGAGAATAATCTGTATTTTTAGAGATTCTTAGTTAATTTTATCCTTCAATAAATTGTATAGAGATATTTTGGTTATTATGATAACCATACTAGTTTTAAAGCCACTCAGCGGGGCACTTGAAGTTTATTGTCATTCAGAAGGACATGGATTATTTCAGAAATGGGATCGTACCCACAGATGGGCTACCTACGTATCCTTGTTTAGAAAAGGAATCAAAACCCACATAGTTCAAGTAAATAAGTATGATGTTTATGTATGATTGATGGCTCAATGAAATATTTCATAATTACTTTTATGCTCTAAGATCATGTGAGTCATGCTCGGTGTGAGAAACAATAGGTATTGGTAAAAACCTAACAATTATTCCATGAAAGATGCAATCATAAGAAATAATGTGGGGCTTATGTATATATGACTTCCCAAGATAGATGGGATTTACTTTAGGGAAGAAACCTGGGAACAAGGTCCATAAAGGTATATGTGCTTTATGGAGATTTGGATAATTAACTTAGGACTTAATCCTTAGAAGGATACCCAAATTAGAGAGGACTTATGATTGGGTTTTATTCTTGAGAAGGAAGTCCAAATCAAAAGAAATTAAGACTAGTTAGGAGAAATTAGAACTGGGGCTTACTCCTGAGAAGGAGGCCCAGGTTAAAGGGATTTGAGAACTGAGGCTTATTCCTAAGAAGGAGGCCCAGGTTAAGGGGAATTATGACTGGGGCTTATTCCTGAGAAGGAGGTATAGGTTAAAGGAAATTGGAATTTGGGGCTTACTCCTAAGGAGGATTCACATATTTGGGAACTTGGACTGGGGATTACTCCTGAAAAGGAGGCCCATGTTAGGGGAATTATGACTGGGGATTACTCCTGAAAAGAAGGCCCAGGTTAAGGAGACATGAGACTTAGGGATTATTCCTGAGAAAAAGGCCTAGGTTAAGGGAATTTATGAGTGGGGATTACTCCTAAGGAAGATGCCCAAATTAGAGAAATTATGACTGGGGATTATTCTTGAAAAAGAGGCCCAGGATAGGGAACTTATCACATTAAAGGATGAGGTTGAATGAATGAAATCTCTAACCTTAGTGACATGAAGATATGTAAATCACTAGGTTTTGAGAGATGTTCCACATAATTCCTTTCATATATGGAAACCAAAAAAGGATCCATGATATAAATGGTTTTGAAGATGGTTCTTAATGTTAAATCTTGAAGAGGAGAGTGGATTTTAATAAAGAATGTGAATAGGTAGGAGGGGCACCCAAAAAGAGAGAGGCGCACAAGTCCTGCATGGGAACGCAAGTCCTAGTCGCACAAGTATACTTGCGCGACACATGGGTACTTGCACGATGGTAAACCCTTAGGGTAATACTTGGGTGATACTTGACTCAATCCCATAGTATTATCCCTAAAAGCTTCCAAAAGAGTGGCACACAAGTTTTGTTGAAGGGATAAGGCAGCGTGCAAGTGTGACCATTTCCCTTAAGGGCTGGCCACTTAGGTGTGCAAGTGTTGATGAGTTTCAATAATTAGGCCTTGTTTCCCCTGTTTAGATCTTCCATTCTAGGTAAGAAATTACCTTAGAAGTGACAAGAAGACTTCAAGTAGAGACTAGGGCAACCATAGCTTAAATCTAACTTTTTGAATTTTTCAGTCCCGAAATGGGGGGCCCAAAAGGGGTATTTATAGGCCAGGAAAGACCTTGGGAGAAAATCAAAGAGGGCGTGCAAGTCACCTACATGATCAATATGTGGCGCACAAGTATACTTGTGTGACCATGATGAAACTTGTGCAACCCAAGTGTGAAGAAATCCGTGTTCATGACTTTGTCAATTTTTGATGTTTCTTAAAAGGATGAATCACTTTGGAATAAGGTATTTCCCTTTTTCAGTCGTTAGACTCTGTGACGGAAAGGAGAGTCAATAAGGTCATTCTCCGAACCACCCCTAGGTCATTAATCTTCTAATTTGATAAATTAATTCTCTACCAATATTGTTGAATATGATGAAGTAAAAAAGAATCACCAGCTTTAGTATAATTAGGTCGAATAGCCTTCATCGAACGATAAGGAGGAAGTGCTAAATATGAGAAAACAACTGGATAAAGGTGAAGTACCAATCATGTTTTGGCCTTTGGCTGAATCTTAGTATGATATTCCATAAATGTTGATGGAATATTGTATTCACGATATTTGTCTCAACATGTGGAAAAATCTTTTTCACTTAAAAGATAAAATATTATCTTATGATGAATATGAAAATCATGTTAAGATAATATAAGGGTTACAATGACAAATTGATTTGGCATCTCTCTCAGTTTCCCGATATCTAAAAGTTGAAAAGAAGCAGAGAGACCTTTAGCGTGCATGCTTTAGCACACTAAAAAGGTTGTGCCGGTTAATTACCAATGCCCCATCTGGTATTCATATAGGGATTGGGTGTTCATGGAGCACTTCATTTCACTGTACTCTCCAGTCAACAAATCCCGCCAAAAGTGGTCTCATGTAATGTTATTGCCCATGGCCGGTCACAACCAATTGGTTTTGTGTGTAATCAAAGGATTTCTTAGGAACTTGCCTCAAATAGTTCTTCCCAAAGTGAGGCATACAAAGAACAAGTTGTCGAACTAATCTTGCATCAAGAAAATGAGAATATCGAATAGGCTTCTCATTTGGAGCATGCACATCATCAGGTGACAGAAGTGTCAGAAATCATCCAACAGTAATCTGAGCCAAGTGATTTGAGTGGATTTCGGATAATGCATCCAGCCAATTTCTGGAATATGATATGCAAAATCATGAGATATTTTAAGAAAGTCTCAGATGTAGCAGCTCAAGAGCCACCTCATCTTGCCAGACTAGGGATTCTTTTAGCTCAACCCTTGGGATCAACAGATGGTATTCAAGGAGTTGAGCAGGGAAAGAAGGAACAACCCCAGTTCATCGGATTGGGGACTTTTTCAAATCCTCAATATCTTCCTCAGCGAAAGTCTGTTTTCTCTCGGTTAGGGAAGAAGCCACAAGAGGAATTCAGAGCTGAATTATCATGAGATTCCCTCAAAATTACAGTTCATCAAGAAGTTCATTAGGGATCAACACAACAAAAGGTAATGTCTCATAAAGGAAATGGAAAAAGAAAGTATCACAGCAATGCCGATAGAAGGAATGAAATGTGTTATGCATCGATAAATGTCATCAATGTCGTTGTCACTGATCCCCCAGAACATGAGGTTCACTCAGAGGAATCAGATGAAGATGTTCCTATTTAGGAAGCTGTACACACATAAATAAATGAAGAAGGTGTGCGTACCAGAAGCGAGAGGGCTTCCCAAAGGCAAGATATTCCTTTGGGCAATGACCTTCCATACTCCAGAAAGGCACATGCCAAGGAAAAGGGTAAAAGTCAGGTTACGTCTCACCCTACCTCTGGAGAAGGCCAATCACTCTCATTAGAGGAAAGGTTCACACAACAAGAGGAAGAAATGAAGGAGTTATGGAGGTTGAATATAGAACTACTTCAAGGTAGTCTTCCTCCTAAGCATACTAGACTTAGTCAGTTAATGGAATTCGTTGCAGTTACTAGGATGGATAAAAAATATCCTCCTTTACATGTACAACCTCATAGGTCCAATCCTATGGGTCATGCACAACAACAACCGGTAGTGCTACCATCAGTTACAATACCAGTCACCACACCTTTCTAAACTCCAGTTATTGCACCTACTCAGGTCCAAGATCAACCAGATGTTTCTCAAAAGTTAATAACTACCATTGACTCATTAACAGCTTGGTTGGAAGCTGTGGAGGGAAAACATGCACAAGTTCAACCAGAAAAGAAAGATTACCCTGAATGGGTCGATGCAATTCCACCCCATCAAATTTTGCGAATTCCACATTCTCAATTTTTAATGGTTTGGGAGACCCAGAACAACACTTAACACATTTTATTTCTCATTGTGATCCTATGATGGGAAATCCTCAACAACAAGAAGTAGTTAAGATCAGATGTTTTGTGAAGTCATTACAAGAGCCTACTTTTTTCTGGTATACAAGTGTGCAGTCTCGGTCAATTACTGGGTGGGAAGATCTCCTTCAATGATTCCTTCTTCAATTTAGCTCAACATTTCCAAAGAAGACAGTTTTTGATCTTAAAAATTGTAAGAAAATGGAAAATGAAAGAGTTTTAGATTTCATTACTCACGGGAAGGGATTAACATATTCCATAAGCTTAGCACTACCTCAAGAAGAGTTTTTGAAAATCTATGTTTCAAATTTGCATGATGAATTACACACCCTATTGATTTCTGTGAAATAAACAGAAGGGTTTTGAGACCTTACTTCAATCTCTCAACAGATCTAAGATTCTCTTATATAGACTAAGGCTAAAAATCGTGTAATTCTATCAGGTCCATGAAGGAGAATGGGGACAGCATTGACTGCTACAGTTACACTTAAACAAGCACCTGTACATGCTTCCACTTCAAAACCTTCATCTTATCGAAGGGATCCACCTCCTGAGCGTCAAAAACAGAGGCCATCTCATCAAGATGATTGATGATATCAAAGA
The DNA here is from genome assembly GCA_963277665.1 of Viscum album. NCBI lineage: Eukaryota > Viridiplantae > Streptophyta > Magnoliopsida > Santalales > Viscaceae > Viscum > Viscum album. The sequence continues at coordinate 1,321,298,080 of OY728158.1, forward strand.
CAGAAACAATTTGAGAAGTTAAAGAACAAATTTTATTCTTTTCGAAATGAAAAAGTTCCTCATTACTTCATTTCAGCTCTGGAAAATAATTTGGTTCAGTTTCCAAGGCCTAAAAGGCTGAACAAGGAAGGTGATGAAGACCTTCCCAACTATTTTCCATTTCATCACATGTTGGGGAATCCTATTCATGAGTATTTTGTCTTCAAAGACCTTCTGCAAAAGATGATGGACTCGAGAAAATTAAAACTGAAAGGTTCTTCAGCCCAGGTAGCATGTGTTATTGCTACAGATCCAGAGGAAGAAAGCGAGTGGCATGAAGTCAAAAGAAAAAATGTGCAGAAATATGCTGATTGAATGGTCACGAAAACAATCAACTGAACTCATGATATTTTACAAATGAAATTGAAGAAACCAATGGTGCCTTCTGCTATTTTTTCCACAGAAAAACTCCCTTCTTCCAAAGGAAAATCCTTAAAGAGGCGACATAATTCGAAGAAAGAAGAGAAGTCAGAAGAATATGAGCTTGTATTAAAGCCTAAGTTGTCTTTGACTCTGGAATATTTTCTGCCATCTACTTCAAAAGAACGGGCACTACCCCACCAAATGGTACAACCAGAAATGGTTCATCAGGAAGAGTCTTCATCAGATGAAGAGTTGATCTTTGGTTCTGTTAACATGATTGACTTAATGGATCCATATGCTAGTCACAATTTCGATCTTTATGATCCTGATTTCCCTGTATCAAATAGAGGAATTAGAGGAAGTTTTAGAGGTCTAGGATACAGGGGAATATGTGGATATTTCAGAAGCCACTATTCCAATCCTACCCTTTCTAGAACCGTATATGCAGAAGAAACTCATGGCAAAGCTCTTTAGTGGGCTCAACAAGAACAAGAATGTTCTTCCACACATGGCAGATTCAATCCTGGCACAGTTATTTTGGAAGATCGGTTTAGAGGTTACACCTTCTTCCTCTCAGCAAATAAATATACCTATTCAGTCTAATCTACCAAATCCAGGAGTATTTCCAACTCCTACCCCGATACAATATGCATTTACTTCCAAAGCATCAACTTCAAAGTCACCTGAAAAACAACATGTTCCTATTGGGAAACACAGACCTTTGGACCAAAAGTATGATGTCTTGAAACATTTGACCCAATTACCAGCAAAGTTATCAATTCAGGATGCCTTGAATATATAAAAGGATCTTCGGGAGGCACTCATTGAGTCTTTGTCAAGTCCTCAGGAATTCGAAACTGAAATTGCTGCAGCTGAAGTCTACCATATAGAGAATGATCCTACAGAATGTCATGCAGTGATATCTTTTATAGATGAATATGAAGATGATGTTGTGTATGGACATATTATACCTTTGTATATATCTGGAAAGGTCAATGATGTAGACATCCGACGATCTTTCATTGATAATGGTTCAGGAGTCAACCTCAGCCCGATTCGTACACTTCGTCGATTGGGCCTCACCAAATCTGATTTATCTCTTTCTAATTTGATTTTTCAAGGATATGATAAAAATGAACAAGTACCTCTAGGAGATATTACACCCAGAACTCAGTTTGGAGACCTTGTATCCAATTCATATTTCATGGTTGTTCGTCATGACAAAACCTTCATCATTTTTCATGGAAGACCTTGGCTACATCAACATACGACTATACCTTCATCATACCATCAATGTCTCAAATATTGTTTCAATGGTCAAATTGGGACATTTTATGGTGATAAAGCCCCATTAAAAACATGTGAATCTCAATACATTGAGGCATAATTCTGTCACATGGAGGGAAAGGAGATATCTAAGACAAAGGAGGTTACCAAAGTTAATGCTCCATATGGTTTGGAAAAGATTCCAGTAAACCCATTCATACATGTGAGTACAGATTATGTGTTTCCCATCAGTAAAATTGACAGGATAGACCCAAATCCAAATACTCTTATGGAAACTTCCATAATTTCAATTATGGCAACCAATCCAGACAACATGGTAGAAATTGTCGATTCACCAGGCAATGATGAAAGCTCAAATGGAGATGTCTTCATTTCATCTGCTGAAATACAACAATTCTATAATTCATCAACTAGGCCAGAAAAAGTTATAGCAATGCCAAAAATGAATGATGATGTCGATTCTCAATCCATCATCTCCTCTTTATTACACCAGGAAGACCCTTCATCATCAATAGGGTCAGAAATGGTAGCCTTTTCTTCAAGATGTTCAAATTCTAACTTCTCCCTTGATTATGGAAATTTTTCTTCATCATATACTATGAAAGTACAAAAAAAAGAGGTAACACATATTGAAGAAGGAGAGGAAGATCTCAACGATTCTCCTCCATCATTTGAAGAAGGTATCTCTAGCACTGTGGATAAACTCAGAGAAATAAATCTGGGTACAAAAGAAGATCCACGCCCCACTTTTAATTAGTGCGGCCATGAATATTGAAGAGAAAGAAATGGATATTTCATTTTTAATGAAAAATCGAGATATATTTACTTGGAATTATACAGAAATGCCAGGGCTTGATCGTGATGTTGCTACTCATCATTTGGGTTTGTTAGAATAACATCGAGGATTCAAGCAAGCCACAAGAAGGAACACACCCAACTTATGCCTCCAAAATTGAAGCTGAAGTAGATAAGGTTATCAAGGCTAAATTCATCAGAGAAGTTCAATATCCCAAATGGCTGGCTAATATTGTCCCTATGAGAAAGAAGAATGGACAAATTAGAGTTTTCATTGATTTCAGAGATCTTAATCGGCATTGTCCCAAGGATGATTTTCCAGTTCCGATCACAGAACTCTTAATTGATGCACCAGCTAGTTATGAAGCACTTTTCTTCATGGATGGATATTTTGGGTATAATCAAATCCAAATGGATCTAGAAGATGAAGAATCTATAGACTTCAAATCCCCTCAAGGTGTGTTTTACTATCGGGTAATTCTCTTCGTCCCAAAGAATGCAGGTGCAACATATCAACATGCCATGCACCGTATCTTCAAACCATTTTTAGGAAAATTCATTGAATGTTATGTGGATTATTAGGTGGTTAAATCCAGAAAAAGTTCTAATCACTTGGATGATTTGGAAATCATATTCCACAAACTTCGACAACACAATTTCAAGATGAACCCCTTGAAATTTGCTTTTGGGGTAACCTTAGGAAAATTTCTCGGCTTTTTTGTACGCCATCGTGGTATCGAAGTTGATCCTTAGAAGACAAAATCAATCCCTAGTATGTCACCTCCTCAAAATTTGAAGGAATTGAAAGGAATTCAAGGACACTTGGCCTATATTTGGTGTTTCATCGCCAATCTGGCAGGCAAATGTTTACCCTTCACCAAATTAATGAAGAAGGGAGTCACTTACCAGTAGAATGAAGAATTTCAAGAAACATTCAATATTCTCAAAAAATATCTCTTGAGTCCACTGGTATTAATTCCACTTGTTGAAGGAAGACCACTTATTCTTTATGTAACATCTTTAGAGCAATCATTGGGTGCCATCCTTACCCAAAAGAATGATGCTGGGAATGAAAACAACCTTTATTATCTCAGTCAGGCTATGCTTGAGGCAGAAACTCGATATTCAAGTATTGAAAAGTGCTTCCTAGCATTAATCTTTGCAGTTCAGAAATTGAGACACTACCTGCAACATCATGAGGTCCAATTGGTATCTCGCAATAACCCGCTCAAATTTATCCTTAGTCATCCAATGCTTACAGGACGTCTAGCAAGATGGGCAGTTATTTTGTAGTAGTTTGATATCTAGTATGTGTATCAAAAGGAAATAAAGGTCCAAGATCTGGATGATTTTCTTGATGAACACCCTTCAGTAGAAGATACATCTTTAGATATTGAACTTCATGATCATGATGTCTTCTCTATTAAAGATAATCTTAAAACATGGGAAATGTACATTGATAGTGCTTATATAAGTCCAACAAGGAAGAAAATGGAAGATCCTAAATTCAACATAGTTGGGTTGGGAATTATACTTATTTACCCAGAAAAGGTAGTGATACCCTATTCCTTCTTATTTTTGGAAGGCTGTACAAACAATTAAGCATAATATCAAGCTCTCATTGCAGGATTGGAGTTGGCACTTCAGGCATAGGTGAATCACATAAAGGTTAAAGGTGATTCAGACTTGGTAATCAAACAAGTCAATGGGGACTATGCCATTAGAAAAGAAGAGTTAATCCCTTTGTATGATTATGTCAGAGAGTTAATGGCAGAATTTCCTTCAGAACCGAAATTTTCTTTTGTCCCGCGATCACAAAATTCTCAAGCTGATGCACTGGCTAATGTAGCCATAGCTCCGACAGATCCAAATCGAGAAAAAACAATCATCAGTATTGCCCACCGTCGTATAGTTTCACCTTATGTTCAAATCAGAACAAATGACGTCAATGAAATTAGTCCCATTTCTGAACCATATGGTCATACTACAGGATGGATGACAGATATCAGGGAATACCTTCAAAATAGAACACCCCCACTTGATAGAACCAGGAAAGAACAAATTTGGTGACATGTGGTCAATTTTACTCTTTATGATAGCCCATATCACCTAGAAAAAATTCTCTACAAGTGAGGTTTTGATGGAAATATCTTCATATGTACTGATGGTGAAGAGACAATGGCTGTTATGAAATAAGTACATGTAGGAGTCTGTGGTGCCCACAAGTCTGGACATAGACTTTCTGATCAAATTCGAAGACTTGGATACTTCTGGCCTTCAATGATACAAGATTGTGTTGATTTCACTAAGAAGATCCATTATTTCCAAGTATATTCCAATTTCATTCATCAACCCCCAGAGTTTCTCAGTACAGCTAAATACTCAGGGCCATTTTTCACATGAGGAATGGATGTAGTAGGACCTTACCCTTTGGCAACATCCAAGCAGTTTAAGTATATTCTTAATGCTAATGACTTCTTTTCCAAATGGGAAGAGGCAATAACTCTCAAGGAAGTTAGTTCTAAAAGAATTTTTAGCTTCATCAAGTCTAACATAATTACCAGATTTGGTGTCCCTCATACCATATTGATGGACAATGGCACCAACTTCTATTCATCCGAGGTAAAGAAGTTGTATCAAGAATACAACATCAAATACAACCATTCATCTCGGTATCATACAATGACCAATGTCCAAATAGAAGCCTTCAATAATAATCTTTCAAACATACTGTAAAAGATAGTGGATAAAGATAAGAAATCATGGCATGATAAAAAATTTCATGCTTTTTGGGCTTATCGGACCACCACCCGCACTACTACGCGGTCAACTCCATATTCATTGGTATATGGAATAGAAGCATCCTTTCCCATTGAGGTTCAATTACCATCGATCATAGTATCCATTTTTTATTAGTAATCTACAAATGAACAATCTCAAAAGTGATTGGATGAATTGGAATGATTAGATGAAAAAATATTGTGCCCCCTGCACCACTTGGAAGTCTATCAGAATCGAATAACACGAGCTTTCAACAAAAAAGTTCATCTCCATTCATTAATTCAAGGAGAATTGGTATTGGTCCTTAGAACTCCAATGATACCAGGAAAGAAACCTCCAAAGCTTGAGTCAAAGTGGGAAGGACTTTACTCAATACATAAGGTCTACTCTAATGGAGCTTATTCTTTAATCTCAATGGATGGAGAAATCATCACGACTCAAACCAATGCCAGATTTATGAAGAAGTATTTTGTGTAACACAAATACATCTTTAGTCCTTACTACATGACTTTAAACTGCATGGTCCCCCCATTGTCCAACATGACGTTAAACTGTGTCCAGTCCCTTATATGTTTAACATGACGTTAAACTGCACATCATTAGGGTTATTTCTACCTCTTGTTTCTCAAACCGAGTATGACTCACGTGAGCTTAGAGTAATATTCAACCATAATACCCTCTCTAGTCCTCTAAACATACATAAGTCCCAACACCATTTTTAGGTCGTTGTCCTCAAGTACAACTCGATCACAAATTCATTTTCAATTGAACTACATGGACTTTGATCCTTGCCTTCTAGGCTGGGTACATAGGTAACCTCCTGAGGTTCAAGCCCAAAACCAATACCTTCACATTAGTTTACCATCATCCTTTCTATATTAAGTTAAACCATATAGTCCCCCATTATCCTCACTACAAGACATTAAACTGCATAGCAATACTTCTTAGCTACATGACGCTAAACGATGCAGCATCAGTCCATGCATATGACCCTAAACTATTTGTACTTTTGTCCTCTATGACAATAAACTACCACATTCTTTAACACCCTCACCTGAGAGGGAAAAATTATTGATATTGATCTCCAACCATGTCATATTCCAAGGACTATGTGCATACATGTCAATGCCTGAACCTTTAATCTTGGGTCAAACAATCATTGCACTAAAGTCCCCTTTCACCCTTTACTTGTACGAACCAAATCTGAACAGATTGTATTTCAAGAACTATGTATGGATTGATTCCCATTCTTATGGGATATATAGGAACGTTCGAGTGTTCCTTGAATCCAGCCCCAAGTCTTTGGACCTAACCCAAAATTCCACTTTTATTCCCTTGGTCGAAATTTCCCCTTGTGAAAACAAGAATTTGGTATGAAAACCCTGTTTTTCATTCAAATCAGGTTTAAAAAACACAAAATGTGTATTCCTTATTATGGTCTGAGCTCTATGACCCCAAACTAAGATCTCTTACACTCTCTCCCCACATGACATTAAACTGTATTTCAAGAACTACGTATGGATTGATTCCCATCCTTATCAGATACATAGTGAAGTCTAACACGTCAATTTAGGACCCAACCACAACATGATTATGGTTAGCATTGGTCTGTGTATCTCCTTCATGCATTGGACAATGACCATTTTGATGTGTCATACTCCTAACCTTAAATACTTCTAGATCTCCGTAACCATTTTCTGGACTTCTGGTCATAAAATGTCTGATACCTGGGAATTCTTTTTCCTGACTATACAACATGTGCCCCTAGGTGTCCTTGCATAAGTTGTCTACATAATAGTCCTGTCAGCCAAAAGATACTATTATTTGACTATGCATCCAATTCCCTTAAATGACCCTACATAATTCAACCCTCTAACGGGTTTTTCAAATAGTGGTAACTTCATTTTTTGAAGAAAAACCTCTTTTGTCCTTATTTGTATTAACGACAATATGTAGGGATCCGCAAAAATAGCCATCCTTAACATATTTGTCCCATACTCTTTTTTCATGATCTAAAAGTATTTAAGTCTATGGTTTATATTTCCCTTCCATATGTTTGGGTTAGACCTTCGCAGGAGTGACATTCATCCAATTCTTTGACAATCTTGATTGGAAATATCCTCTCCATATTCTAGTACCTCTCTCCATACAACAGACTCTACGCTTTGGAAAATTTGAATCTCCATAAACTTTCAAAGTCTTTTAGCAGTAGAAAAGTAAAATTTCTGAGAGTTCTTTTTCCTGACTCTACAGCACATGCCCCTAGGTGGCCTTGCATAAGTAGTCTACATAATAGACCTGTCATCCAAAAGATACTATTATTTGACTATGCATCCAATGCCCTTAAGTGGCCCCGCATAATTCAATCCCCTAATGGGTTTGTTAAATAGTTGTAACTTCACTCTTAGGAAATACTTCCTATAATTCCTTTGATCCCTTTTTTCATATGATTCCTTAGAATCAAAATTTCTTAAGTCATAGTTTACATGTTTCCCCCCATACCTGAATATGGTAATATGTTTTCAAATAAATTATCAAGGAATTGAGTCAATTTTAATCCATTCGTTCATAGCTATTCGACCTTAAACATTAGAATTTTTATTTCCAACATGCATGACTTTAAACTTCCAACAAGAGACAGGGTACTCATTAAACTGGGAACCTGTAAAAGGAACTTTGAACAAAGGTCGAGTCCCAGCTCGCTAAACATACATTTTTTATGATTTATGAAATATTGAGCAACAAAAAGATTAAATGTTTGTGGGGTTATTTGTATAATCCTAGCACAATTAAACTATGTTTACTAGGCCCATTGGTTTAGGTAGAAAAAAAAATATATAAGTAATTAGCAAGAGGATGAAGGTAAAAATGATTGAAGGTGAAATTTCGTTTTCATTGATGCACAAGAGTTAGAAGGACATCCACAGACTGGAGTCTATTATATTTTTCAAGAATTACCAGAGGCTTTCAACATAACTATTCATTTGATTTACGACATTCCGAGCTTCATCAGAAGCCACCTGGAATTCATTCATTCAACTAGATACAATAAGAGACACAGTGATACCAGCTCTTCTTGGAACAATTGTAAAAGAATGTTCTTGAGTTCGGTTTGAGAAAATTTTATATTGATCAAATAGTGACTTTGTTTCTTTACAAGAGACTTGGAAGATGGATACATGGATTTGAGAATGGATCATTGGAAGTAAATATCCATTTGGAGAGAATACACTTTTCAGATATTGTTCTAATGTCACGATAATATTCTCTCCACCAACTGGCAGCAGAAAACATATCATCCCATGGGTTTTCTATTTTCATATCTGCAAGGAAATAATATGGAGGAAAAATTTGAAAGTTCACACCATTTTTGATGCTCTTAATGCACAACATAACCGAAATAGAGGGTTAGCAGTGCAGTTGCATCTCAGGATTATAGTTATTTTCATTTGAAACATTGAATCCTTGTAGATGACCATGTCCATATAAATGAAAGTAAATACTTTGTGGGAAATTAACATGATATTTTTTCAAGTACTTGGCCAAATATGGGAGAGTGCTGTCGCAGATATCATTGTAATCATGGCCAAAAATGTTCATCATGTCATCAATCCACTTTCTAGCTAGCTCATCATCCGATCCAATATTCCTTAGAGCCATTGAATCTTCAGAAAGATCAAATAATTAAATTTTAAGTAAGTTGGTTTTTTATAAAATTTGTGAAGAAATAAAAAAAATGGATAAGGCATTAAGGCACGCAATTCTAATATTGGCACACAAGTCTATGTTGGTTGTGCAAGTTTTACTACGCTAGTAATGGCGTGAAAGTCATAAACAGACCGAGGAAGCACGATGCAACGAACAGAAGAACGGACGAGAAAAAATCCAAGACACCCGCACGACGAGAGCTCACATGCGTGATGAGAGCGAGAAGCATTTGAAATCTGGATGCTTTGCGTGAAGTGACGCCTATATTTATAGGTGATCCAGAAACTTGTGCGCCGCAATCTGCATGCCTCATACATGCGCACCGCAACCCGCGCGCCTCATACCTGTGTGTCGCTGAATCTTGGTTTCTCCTTTTTCTTAGAGTAAAATCCTTTTTTCTTTTTCAGATCCAACTCTAAGGGGGGACTTTTTTTGTAGATCCGTTCATCACAGAGTCCAAATATTGACTAAGGGAAGTACCTCCAGAAAAAAAGGGAAGAACATCAAGAATTTCATAAAGGCATTAAGGCGCGAAAGTATACCTTCGAGCCAGCCTTGGGCACGCAAGTCACTTGCGCACCAGTCATGGGATCGTAGGTCACTTGTGCGCCCAATGTGGGTTTTTCCCAAACTCAGGTGGCCTATAAATAGCACCTGTGGGACCTCCATTTCACGAGAGAAATTTTCCAAAACTCATATTCAAGCTCCGGTCACCCAAGTCTTTTCCTGACGTCTTCCGAACACTTCTAAGGTAATTCTTTACCTAGAGTGGAAACTCTAAAGAGGAAGAATAAAGCCTAAGTATTAGAACTCATCAATACTTGTGCGGCTAAGTGTCCAGCCCTTAAGGGAAGTGAATACACTTGCGCGCCTACTTCCTAGTCACCTACTTTCCTCAGATCCACCTTTCCTTTTCAAAGATAGCCTTCAAAACCCTCTTCAAATCCATTTGTGGCATGGTTCCTTTCTGGGATTCCTTATCTGAAAGGAATTCCGAGAATTTATTTTTATTTGGTCCTCCTTCTCAGGAGTAAGCCCCAAATTACAAATCCCCTTAATATGGGCATCCTCCTCAGGAGTAAGCCCCAGTCTTAATTTCTTTTGATTTGGGCTTCCTTCTTAGGAATAAAACCCAATCCTAAGTCCCTCTAAAATTTTTGGCTTCCTTTTTAGGAGTAAGTCCCGGGTTAAAATCCCAAATCTCCATAAAGTACAAACAACTTTATGGACCCTGCTCTTGGGATTCTTTTCTAATATGCTTTGTCCTAATTTACTTGTGCAGTCATACATACATAATCCCCACATCATTTCTTATGATGGCATCTTTTGTGGAATAATCGTCAGGTTTGACTGATCCCTCTTGTTTATCACATCGAGCATGACTCATGTGAGATTAGAGTGTAAAAGTAATTATGACATCTCTCTTTGGGCCATTAATCATGCATAAATCTCATACTTCTTCACTCGAAATAAGTGGGTTCTGATTCCTTTTCTAACAAGGATATGTAGGTGGCCCATCTGCGGGTACGATCCCAACTCTAAAATAATCCTGTCTTTCTAAATGACAATAAACCTTAAGCGCCCCACTGAGTGGCTTTAAAACCAGTATGGTCATCATAATGACCAAGAGAGTTCTATTTAATATATTGAAGTATACCATTGAATAATAATAACTAATTCATATGGATTATTCTTTATTGACGAAGAACTTCAAATACATATAGAAGATTCTCTAAATCCCCTACATATCAATCATTGATTGCAAGGTCTAAAGGAAAAACTCATTTTCATGCTTGGTAAATTAATAAGGATTCAAAAACATAACTCAAATCTATAAGAGAGTCCAAGAGTAGACAATAATTCCCCCCAAAAAAGGTGTGATGAGTCTGACCTCCCATCCCCTCGACCAATGAAAATTCTTAAGCCTCATAGGTCCACAACTAATGAGCACCTACCTTTAGAAAGTAGGTCTAAATGGATAGAGAATCATTGGATGTTTCCGGTTCTAGGAATAAATCCATTAGAAACCGATGGGAATGTTTGAACCTTAAACAAACAAGGTCATCCCCATTTCCATAAGAAATAATAATTAATTCATTTATATATATAATTCACACACATAAAATATATCCATTTTTTCAATATTTTTAAAGTGTACTTATTCTTAATTTATCCAGTTTCACTCATTTTTAACATATATGCATGCACTTAAAATTAGATATTCATTAATAATGTTAAAAAAATATTTGTAAAAAAATATTTATAAAAAAAATATTTATAAATGTACATTTAATATATTTATACAATTATATATTTATAATTATAAATAAATAAATAAATTTTTTAAAAGTATTTATATAATTATAAATAAATAATTATATATATTTAAATAAATATCAAATTTATAATAAATTTACTTAAATAGTGAATATATTTACTATATCTATATTTATATATATATGTATAATTATATAAATATATATAATGATATAGATATTATTTTTTAAAAATATTTCTATAATTATAAATAAATAATTATAAATATAAAATTATAAATAAATAATTATAAAATAATAATAGATATATTTATGAAGGAATATATTTACTATATTTATATTTATATATATTTATTATGTGTATGTAAATATTTATATATTTTTATTTATAATTATAATTATAAATCCTTTAACAACACTTAAGTAATAAGCACTGATAAAATCATCTTTATCAGCGCTTTTTTCAGGCTGATAAAAATGAGGTTTTATCAGTGTTAAACAAAGTGATAATAAAATGTAAATTTATCAAGACTATAAGTTTAGAGCTGACAAAGATTGGTTTTATCAGCACCTTTTTAGCACTGATAAAGACCTACCTTTATTAGTGCTAAAAAAGCGATGATAAAAGTGTCCCGATCTAATTAAAAAATCCTAACAATTTGTGAACTCATCATGAAATTAGAAGCTTTCCATGAAAGCCACCTGATGTCAGCACTCCTCCTTAGTGAATCGAAGCTCGAATCACACCACTAGACTACCTCCAGTTTCTCAAACATCTCATCTGACATCCAGTGGTCGATTACAATTAGGGTTTCTAAATAGTGTCTATGATTTTCTTCAACCTAGTGAGGTAGTCCTTCTGATTTTCTTTGTGTATGATTTGTTCCATTTTTGATTTCTTATTCGACGATGTCATTATTTGTGGTCTGGTAACTATATAGTAGTGGGGTAGGCCTTCTAATTTTCTCAGTTTCCCATTTTAATTCAACTATTGATCGATCATGGAGATTATATTGTTTATGGACTCTATGGTGACACATGGAGTCACTTGGAGTTTAGTTGGTTGTTTTATTTTTTTTTTACATTTTCCAAATTTATCTCCCAAAGTTATCATACATATTTTTAATTCTTTATTTTATCAATGTATTACACACATGAGAAATTTTAGAATTGAAACTTGGGATTTTGTGTGTGAGGGAGTTGAAGGTAGGTTAAAAGATTTCATTTATATTATAATTATTCATATATTCTTTATTCTAATTATATTATTTGGTGTGATAATCCAATGTATGGATTCATCATGGATTTTTTTTAAATTTTATTTCTACTCGTTTTATTTGTTTTTTGGGCCAAATTATTCCCACTATGTTATTTTTCATGCCCTGGTGCTTATTGTTAGCCCAAGGGGGATCGAGAATGACCCTTGGACACTATCATGATATAGATTGACATTCCGCCCACAAAATTTGAAAATTTTATTCAATTTTTAATGTGTTTCCACATGTGTTTTCAATCTTACATTTGAAATATATAAAACAATTCTCTCATATACATGGATTGGGAAATAAATATCCCATTAATTCCATGAGTTTCCTATAAATAAAGGAAAATGTCAACTCACTAATCATAAACATTTAAACACTGGTCATTTTTAATGTATAAAATTATTATCATCATTTATCTCTTGAACCTCTAAATATTATGTCATCCACATTGATAAAAAATTTCAATCTATCAATAAAATTATTTTTTATGTAATTATTATGATCAATTCCCTATCTTTTAAATTGAAATTTCTTTAATAATTCATCTAAACTTAAATACCAAGATCTTAGTTCTTGTTTCAATCCATACATAACATTTTTCAATTTACAAACATTATTCTAATATTAAATAATGAGACAACTATCTGTTTGTTTGATGTAATTCCTATTAATTTAATCCATTAGTAAATGATAAATTTATATCCAGTTGGACTACCTTTAATTTCATTGGGATGGGTCAGTGTGGTGATATGATATCCCAATAGTCTTGATATGTATTCAAATATTGATATAACATTAATTTTAAATGTAATAATTCCTTAGGTTTCCACATCACATATTCCAATACATTTTTATATCTTCTAGTTGATTGAAATCGAGTTTATTATTCTTGTTTATCATATTTGAGTCTCATATTAAACCTTAATTGTCTATATTATATTTTCATTTTTTTAGGGGATTTAAGAAAGATTTTATGTGAAGTAAATCTTTTTTAAATTCAATTACCCATTTTCTTCAACATACTAAAATTCTTTGAAACAATCAAATGTTGAGTTCCCCTTATTAGAATTGTCTATAACTTTCACTTTTGAAAATGAATATATTACTTGTATTTGTTTATAAGTCGTATAAAATTAATCTTTTATAAACCCAATTTCATTGATATGAACCGAAAATGGATTCACACTAATCATTTGACAAAATAATATGAAGATGGAGTTAAAGAGTTCATCATGTTTTCAAGAGATCATGTAGACAACCCTTCTAAAATACCATGTCCGTGTTTACATTATTTTTATTCAAGAAAAATTAATCTGAAAGAGTTGGAAGAATATTGATGTTTATATGGTTCCGTTGATCAATGGAGCCAAAACAAGGATTGGTTTTGCACCATTCACAAAGATAATAACAAAACTAAAGATGCTCTATGAACTTCACTACTATTGGTTTACTATCGATTAACATAGAATCTGACCTGAACATCATTCCCAGCATCCCCATGATGCTCTCATCCCACACATAGAGAGAAATAAACTAATTATATTCTTGAACATAGAGATAACATTTTATAGAATAAGATAATTCATTGGGTAATGGTTTTGTGGAAAACACATATGATTAAATAAGCTACATGAGAATTCAAAAAGGCTATTAAGGAAAAATATTCCCACTTAGATAAATAATGAATAAAATTGTAAGGAAGAAAAGGAAAAGTGAATGATAAATGGTGATATTATAGATATGGTGGCGAGCATGTGTGGGGTGAGAGCATCACAGGAATGCCTAACAGGAAGTTTAGGTTAGATGCTATGCTATGCGGTAGTTAACCAATAGTAGTGTAGTACACAGAGAATCTTTAGTTTTTTTATTAAATTTGTGATCGATGCATATCCAATCCTTGTTTTGGCTATATTGATCAATGAAGCTAAATAGATATCAATATCATTAATTTTCTCCTGGTTTCCTGACATCTATATAATCTTCTAAACCATAATGAAGTGCACAAAGAATCCATAGTTTTGTTATTAGCTTATATTTGGACGAAATAAAACCTTTAGAAATATGTAAAGGTAATGTTATGATATAATTTCTCTATTTTTCTGAAAATTATATAATGAAACATTTAAATAATTTTCATTATTCCTTGCAGAGTTCATTTTTTTGAGAATATTTCTATTGATGTGTAATGCCTTTTCAGGAAAAACAAATACACTGTCTCTACTCAATCATAGAGGTAATCATGATTTTTTCATAGTAAAATCATTTTCCATAGAATTAATGTATTGTTTTATATTTATGTTTATTTTATTTCTTTTTAGTATTATTCATATAATAATTGTTTTCTTATATAGGTGGATTCTTTTGTTTGAGTTGGGGTGCTCTGTCTAACATTCAAGTTTCTTCTCCACTAAAACCTTTTCACCCTTGAAGTTGTGTATTTATCGCTTTATTTTAAATTACCTATATTGGATTTGCAGGAAGAGAAACAGCACTGCCTTGGCTCAATCACATAGGTAATCTTATTGTTTGCACAGTAAAATAATTGTCCATCAAATTGATGAATTATTTCATATATATGTTTAATTTATTTATTTTTAGTATTACTCATATAATAATGGTTTTCTTATGAATGTGGATTCTTTTCTTTTTCGAGTTGGGGTGATCTGTCCAACTTTAATTATTCATCTCCCTTAAAACCTTTTCACCCCTACAATGGTTCATTTATCACTATATTTCAAATTACCCTCACCTCTTTTGTAGAAAGATAAAAGATGTTTCCTCTACTCAATTATAGAGGTAATCTTAATGTTTTCATAGTAAAATTATTCTCCATAAAATTAATGTATTATTTAATATTTATGTTTAATTTATTTATTTTTCATATTACTCACATAATAATTGTTTTCTTATGCTGGTGGATTATTTTGTTCAAGTTTGGGTGCTCTATCCATCTTTCACCCCTTTATATATCAAAACTTCCATATACTTCATCTCCCTCAAAACCTTTCACCCCTACAGTGTTGACATTTACCAATTTCTTTAAAGTACCCTCCACTACTCAATCAAAGAGGTAATCTTGATATTTTCACATTAAAATAATTTTACGTATAATTAATGTATTATTTAATATTTATGTTTAATTTATTTCTTTTTATAATTACTCATAACAATTTTTTTCTTATACTGGTGCACTTTTTTTTGAGTTGATGTGTTTTTTCAAAGCCGCTCAGGCGGTGTTGGTAATTAGACAAATAAAGTCAATGGAAATTGTGGTAACATTGATAGTTAGGAATGTTTTGAGATTTTGGGATGTGTATGAATCAGCCTCACCTCAATATGACACACGATGTGACAAGTATGACTCCATGTACTTCTTTCTACTTTAAATTGATATTAATTTTAGTAAAAAAGACAACTGACTCAATGTGTCCGTTATCAGTTTAAAATCAATATTTGACTTTAAAAAGTTTCACTCACAAAAAAATGAGCAAACACACTTGTATTTTTTTTATAATTTGTAGAATCAATTATTAAATCATTTTTGATGTGTAAGAATCAGTCTCACATGAATCCAATACATGATGTGATCCGTATGAGTCAAAGTGCGTGTTTCAAGTTTAAAATGGAATTTTAGTAAAAAAGACAAGTGACATACTCAAAATGAAGAAAAAACATTCATATTGTTTTTATACTTTATTAAAACAATAAATATGTTAGTTGTAACATTTAGGAATCAGTTTCACCTCAATCCGATGCACGGTGTGACCGGTATGACTCTAAGTGTATCTTTATTTAAAATTGACATCAATTTTAGTAAAAAAACTGACCTACTCAAAACTGAACAAACACATTCATATTATTTTGATACTTTAGTAAAATGATCCATAAGTGATTTAATATGTGCATTAATCAGTCGCACCTCAATCTGATGCACGGTGTGACTGATATGACTCCAAGTGTGTGTTTTTATTTAAAATTGACATCAATTTTAGTAAGAAGGCCAAATGATCTATTCAAAACTGAGAAAACCCATTCAAATTGTTTAAATACATTATTATAATGATCAATAATTAATATATAAAGTGTATGAATCAATTTCACCTAAATATGATACAGAATGTGATCGGTATGAGTCAAAGTGCATGTTTCAATTTTAAAATGACATTTTAGTAAAGAAGACATGTAATGTACTAAAAACCAATAAAAACATTCATATTATTATGATACTTTAGTAAAATGATCCATAAGTCATTTGGAATGTGTAGGAATCATCCACACCTCAATCCGAGGCATGGTATGACCGGTATGACTCAAAGTGCGTCTTTTTATTTAAAATTATCATCGATTTTAGTAAAATTGAAAGTTGTCCTAATCAAAACTAAGAAAAAACATTTTTATTGTTTTGATACTTTATGAAAATAATCCATAAGTAATTTGTGACATGAAGGAATTATCCTCACCTCAATCCAATACACGATGTGCCCGATATTACTCAAAGTATCCGTTATCAGTTTAAAATTAACATTTTAGTTCAAAAAGTATCACTCACTGAAAACTGATCAAATGTGCTCGGATTTTCTTGATAATTTAGAAGAATGATTAATATTTTATTTGTGAAATGTTGAAATACTTTTGATGTCAAACTGATACATAATGATTTTGGAAGGAGTCAAAAGTGAGTGTTTCCAGTTTGAAATGACATTTTAGTAAAAAAGACAATTGATGTACTCAAAACTAAGAAAACACATTCATATTGTTTTGATACTTTCAGAAAATGATCCAAAGTCATTTTAGACATGTTGGAATCATTCACACAACAATTTGATGCATGGTGTGTCTAGTATAACTCCAAGTACGTATTTTTATTTAAAATTGACATCAATTTTAGTAAAATTAATACTTTCTATTAATTTATTTCTTTATATTAATACTAACATAAGAATTGTTTTCTTATACAAGTGCATTATTTTTCTCGAGTAGGGGTGGTTTTTTTGCAATATCATGAGTCAAATAAGGATTAAAAGATAAAGGAACATTAATGTTTTTGAATGTATGTAATAATTTTTATTTATATAATTGTATGAACCAATGTTTGAAATGTCTATAATATTGTGTTTTGTTCTTGTGTTTGTGTTGTAAATTTCATCTCATTTAAATCCTATATTGGACATTTTTTTGATATATGGTGTGTTTATGGTGTTGTGGTGTGCTGTAACAGCACACTCCAGTGGTGCTTTAGTGTGCTGTCGCAACACACTATAGTGTGGCCCTTTATAATCCCTTTTAAAAGTGATGATGAAAGTATAATTTATCAGTGATCATAGAAGTACTAATAAAGGTCCATTTTATCAGTGCTCAAAAAGTGTTGATAAAGGGTTCCTTTAGTGGTGATAAATTAAAGCGCTGATAAAGGACCCCTTTATCAGCGCTTTTTCAGTGCTGACAAAAGGCCAGAGATTTTAACATCGCTCATGTAGTCAATGATTTTATAGAACTTATAAAGGCCATTTATAGTGATGTTATAGGCTAGTTTTGTAGTAGTGTTAGTGAATGAAGTCTGGGAATACTTATGTGGGGGTAATATACCCTGTATAACTTGTGATTCCAATATCGTGTTGACCCTGAAGGTGAATAACCCTCAATCATTAAACAAGTAATGACCTATCATCATGTGAAATATTCCATATAATGTTCTTACCCGTATTCTCAACAAAAGGATTTCACTGTACCTGGATAGGTGGATAGCTCCTGAATAGCTTAGTTTCATTAAAGGTCAATCCATTTAGGGAGCTATTGGTGTGGTGGAAGAGGTGATCTGTGGCATCAACATCAAAATATTTGGGAGTAATCTTTCCATAAAATTGTATATTAATAAATCAAATGACAGGTTGGAGTTAGAAAGAAATTTGGTTTATTCAAAATAGTACATGGCCTCAGATAAGGGGATCCCATTTCCCCTACTTTATTCATTCTATACTAGGATGTACTAAGCAATTACATCAACCAAGGCATTATTTCAGGCATGATTCTTCTTTATCACAACTAGCACATAAACATAGTAATTTATCACTTAATGTCTACTGATGAAACTATTCCGTTTATTAATGGCAGCAGAAGATCAATTCAGGGATTCAAAGATATTATGGAGAAGTATTGTCTATGGAGAGGACAAGTGGTTAACCAAGAGAATAGTAATTTTTTCACAGGCAACAAAGTTATGAATATAAGGATGAGATCCCTTGAAGGTAGGATGAGCATGATTAGAGGTTCCTTTCCAATGGAATATCTGGGAGCTTTGGTAAGTCCTCATTCTCTCTGCATTCAATACTTTGATAAGATCATCAAGAGGTCACATGGCATAATTGTAATTGGAAGAACATGTTCTTATCCTTTGGGAGGAAAATAAATCTTGTGAATAGTGTGCTTGATTCCAACCCAATGCATGTTCTATCTTCCCTGAAATTTCCATGGAGATTGATTGCTAATATGAAAAACTTGATGGTCACTTTTATATGGGATGGGTAGATGGAAGGAGAACATCACTGGGAATCATGAGATAAACTCACTCAACCTATATCAAAGGGTGTCATGAATATCAGAAGTGTTGAGGGGACCATACAGGGGATGCATGCCAAACTAGCATGGGAAGCTATAGAAGGGTGGTCCATATGGGGTAATACCATGAAGTGTAAATATGGGATGGATGATAACATTCATAGGTCTTGAAATTAAATCACATGGAAAATGATTTTACCTTTTATTGGTATTCTCCAATATCATTCACGATGGATTTTGGGTGAAGGGAACATCAAATTATGACTGCATGATTGGGGTGAGGCAAGATGTGGTTTCTAGGATTCCCTACTCCCAAAATCACTTTCTGTGAGGCCTGAGTTCATCCCAAATTTCTCCAAGATATGCTAGATAATAACCAATGTGACACTCTTGAAATAATTTTATTAAATGATGAAATAGATAGATGAATTTTTATGGGTTCAACGTTTGATATCTTTTCTACAAAGGATTTTACTCACATAAGGATGGCCTCATGCAATCATGATCCGTGTGGGGAGACTCTTTGGTTTAAGGAGATACCATCTAAATTTAATTCCCTATTATGGAATGTTATAAATATGGATTTGCCTACTAAGGAGGATATTCAAAGAATGGGTATTAAAATTCCTTCAAGATTTTGTTTTTGCAAAGATCCTAAAACCAAATTGGTGGTGCATATTTTTTTTCATAGAAGTGAATGGGTGAGATAGGTGTGGAAATATTTCAAGGATTTTATAGGGAGGTCTCTCTAGGATGGGGTTCATGACAGCTTCATAAATCAATGGTTTCATGGTGCAAGAGAACTAGGCATGGAGAGGAAAGCTAGAACCATCATTATCATTGTGGGTTGCTAGTGTCTTTTGAATGCAAGGAATAATGCTTGAAACAATAATTTTAACACCCCAAGCTTCCACAATATGCTTCTCCTTGAATAATACAGTAGCCTGTGTTGTACACAACTTCGTGTTCTAACACACCACAACCAATCAAACTAGCCGTTAGAAAAAGTAATACCCAATTTTTTAAATTTTATACATTTTATATTTCAAAATGGACTTCATTTTTGGATTCATAATATCGTAATTATCTTAGGGTGAATTTTTGGTACTTTTCTGATAATTTTCACATTTTGATGAATAGTGAAAATTACTAAATTTTAATTAAAAACAACTTTTTTAATTGAAATAATTAGTAGTGATAAATTATGAATTTGAGTGATTTTAAAGTATAATTATATTATATTTTTAAAATTTAATCCAATGTTGGTCATTGGACATAATTTCACATTTAAACTAGACATAAGCAAGTGTCAATCTTTTGATAGTTATTATTTCTCAAAAATACGCTTTTTGTTTTGACAACAGGAATTAATTTGAAATTAATTTCTTCCACTTCTGTGTTTTGAATTTAGAAAAATGGATTCCATATTTAGAATCCATAGGTACAAATTGTGTAAATATGTAACTTTTATTTTTAGACATTTTGAATAATTACTTCGGTAAATATTTTATTTACCATGGTTAAAGGGTAAATCCGGTAAATAAGGGTAAAAAAATAATATTATAATAATATTAAATTACCCTAAAATGTGTCCTAACCCTATTTTTTGATACATGTCCGACCATTGGCATCTTTGGGTCTATTTTGGGACCACATGGAGCCACTTGTAAGTGATAATGACACTTTATATTAATTAAGCTAAAGTAAATACAAAAATGACAAAAGCATATATCTTTTAGAAAAACAATTTTTACATAGGGTTATATATGTTATATTTTCAACTATAAATATTCATTAGAAATATAAAAATATTTCTTACATAATTGGATTTTATTTATAATTTTTATAGATTGAATAAATAAATTTATTTATGACACAATAATGATAATTTATTTTCCTTATTAATGAAATAATCAAATAATTGGTATTATAAATGTTAAAATAAATATAATTTGAAAGTTTTGATGACATACACAAATTTAATTGGTTAATATGACATGTTATCATTACTTAAATAAATTTTGTTCGAATTAATAAATTTTTTAAGACTTTAACAAAAATCAATTATTAAATAGTGTCAAAATTGACATAAAGGAGTTTTTAAAACAAATAATATACTATTAATTGATATTCTATTCTTAAAAATCTATGGTTAAGAAAAAGGACTTATATAATTATATTTGTATCATTAATGGAACACTTGGGGGTCTCTTGGAAGTATATAGTAAGGTTATTAACTATATAATATAAAAATACAAAGAGACATGGTAAATGTCAAACTATTTAACTAAGAGTTAAATCAAAAAGATAAAGTTAATATAGTGACCCAAACCAGTCTAAAACCTATTGGTTGGGTGGTTTTAGACCTATCCAAACCTTAAACTTTAAATAATCCACTTTTTAGCCATTATAAATCGAATATGAATTTATTATAAAATAATATTTCTAGATTTTCCAAAGGTGCCCCTCACCCCTCTTATAAAAGGGCATTCCCCCTTCTCTATAATTAACACCTTCAAAGCCTTTTGGATTGGACAAAACCTGCCCAAATATTCTATCAAATTCCCTCAATTAAACCTAGAGGCCTTATTTTGATCATAAATCCACCCTAAGGATCCCTTTTGATCAAATCAAAATGAAGAACCCGAAGAAGAGGTAATGTTTTCACCACCCTCTTTCAAGTTCCTTTCTTCTTCCACTTCTTATTTATTTGTTATTTATATTCCAAAATAACAACTCCAGTATCTTCTATATACTGTGATATTATTATAAATATGGTATAACCATATTCATTATTCTATCCATTCTTTGAATGACATGTCACCATACGTGCGTACGTACGTCTTACCGTCTCCACGTCGTGGTGTAATTGTTATTCAAAACATTATTATTTGGGTGGGTATGATAATGATGTGTAATTAAAGTAAATAAAAAATATAACATTATAATGATTCTGTATATATGATATTCCATCCAGTTATATATATTTTTTATATCAAAAGAATGATATTGTCGCTCGTGCATACGTACGGACTACCGTCTCCACGAACGCGATGAGATTCATTCTCCATCGTATCCATTCAAGTATAATTATCATTTGATGATTAAAAATAAAGTTTAAGGACCTGATATAATTCTGGATATTAATAAGATACAACCTATCCATAACAAACATGGCTTATGTAACAAAACATATAAAAGAAAATGAGTAAGTTAACTCCCGAAACGACGATAATACTAAGATATTTTTAACAAATTAATGTTAAAAGATCATATATGATATCATATTGATGCACATAATTCTTGTATAATTTAATAAGAATTAATTCACCATTATACAGGAGGTTAAACTACCCTCGACCAGGGAAAATTACAAGGTAAGGGTTTATTTTACAATCTCTTCATTATCCGAGGTTGTTTATACATAACTATCTTATAGGACCTCTTTATCATCCACATCCATGTTTCTTAAAAATGTATTTCAAATCATTCTTACTATTTTAAATACTATGGGTTAAATTTATTTACACCCTTGTTTGAATTTTTATAAGTTGTTTAAAAAGAAATCTTTCCGTCGTTTTCCAAACAAGGTCCTTTTTAACCTTTTCGGCAGAATTAAGGCAAGAATGTCTTTTTTTAACTTATACAGTGGGTGCGGCCATTTTCCACCGTTATAAAATTGTCAAAGCTTCCCTTAAAATTTTATAAGAATATTTTCAAATTAAATGTTTCATTTTATAATTATGTGACTTTTAAATGATTTAAAAAAAGAGATATTACTCTCAAATAGTTTTGTTTTCATATATGTCAACATCCTATGATGAATTTTAAGCTTATTTGAAGTTGATTTATAATAAAAAACTTACATATTGTATTGAAGGTTTTGTGATATGTTTGACTGTGGATGTGTTATTTTTATACCATTCATGGTTTATGGAGAATGTATTGACATTTCGTATGCTAGTTTTAATATGAATGTTTATGTTATGTTTAAACTTGTTCATATGAGGAATGCATTAGACTTCATAAGTGACTCGATGCATCAGTAGGTATCATGAGACAAACTAGTGTCTTGGAACAAGGCCTTGAAAAAATATTATTTTTAGTCTTGGAACAAGGCCTTGACTATGTGGTTATGATAGTTTGTCATTATGAATTCAATCATTATGAATGTTGTTATTGATATTTCATGTGATTATTCTATTAGTAGAATATCCATGTGAATAATTAAATGGAATTATTTAATTTTATTTCTTCCATATTATGCTCGAGTTCAAGTTTAAAATGCTTTTGTTTTAGTTATACATTGCATTAAATGTTTATGTTTATTTATGAAAGTTTCTGCTATATTGTTATCCTTAATGGGCATCTGAGCTCACCCCTTTCAATGTTTTATTTTTCCCAGGATGTGAAGAAGTATTTTATGAATGACCTGTAGGGATAGTATGATGGGATATGACTGTGGTATTTGGAGACAAGATGTTGTTTTAGTTTTTCACTTTATGATGTATTGTAAACTTTATGAATGTATCTAGTGATTCCAAGGCTACTAAACTAATCGGTCTTTCGAGACATGATATTTTGTGATCATGCCAATGTTATGTAATAATGCACCAACTCTGGGTAACTAGGGTCGGGAAGTTACAATTGGTATCAGAGGAATTTTAGTACAAACCTTGGAAGCTAGATTTAGATAAACTCTAATTATAGCACATAGACCTAAGATGGACTTTGAGGCTTAGTGTAGAAGAAGTTCCTAGAATTTTGGTACTGTAGAGATTTTTTGAGTTTTCCGAGAAATACATCTATGTATGGATACGAGAAGGTAGAGGCGGCTCTGGCACCGATGTACCTAGGGGTAAAACCCGATAACACAGCTTTGAGCTAGACTCGAACGGGAAATGGTGCACGACAACGGGCCTTGCTGCACTCTTGGTTACGACACTCCCATGGGATATGCTTAGGATAATTCTCATTTTCATTACAAACTATTATGAAGGGTTTATGAGTATATACTTCCTCAAAGAAAACATTTTTATGATTATGGATTATATCTATAAATTGTTCAATTCATGTTAAGTGTTTTACAAGTTTGGATTTAGGTATTGTGATTCATAAACTAATCTAGTGTATTACATTGTTTATAAATGGTGCCTCGTGGAAGAAATGGAAACCGTTTCAATGCATGCACTCCATGTAGGGATTTCCCTCCTACTCAAGATAATTATAGTGGAGCTGGTGATGCAACTGGTGCTGATCAGCTAATCACCATATTGGGACAACTCACTCATGTTATGAATAATAACCTTACCCGTATGGATCACCCAGATCCACAGCGTGGAGGATAAATATTAGATCACTTCATGAGGTAACAACCACCAACATTCAATGGGAGTAAAAATCCATTAGTAGCTGAGCAATGGATAAATTCTGTAGATAAAATATTCCATGCCTTGGGGAGTAGTGAAAGGGAAAAAGTTATCATTGCAGTTTACCGCCTCACTAGAGATGCTGCACAGTGGTGGTCATTGATTCAAAACACAAAGGAGGATGATGAAGTATCAAATATGGAATATAGGGAGTTTAATGAGATTTTCTTATAAAAATACTTTCCTCGTGACCATCAAGCAGATATAGAAAGGAAATTTCTGAGTCTGAGGGAAAAGGAGGATGATAATGTCTCAAAGTATGAGGCTAACTTTACAAGGTCAGAAAGGAATGCTACAGATTATATACATTACCCAAGAAGTAAGATTTATCATTTACTTGATGGGTTAAAACCATTTCTCCATCAAGCCTTAGTCTCACAATCCTTCTCGTCGTATGAAGATATTGTCTCATGTACTATCAAGACAGAAAAAGAATTCTGTAAGTCTTAAGATTTTAAAGAAAAACAAGAGAAGAAGAGATCTGCTGATCACTTTGGAAATGGAAACAAGGGGAAGAATGGAAAATTTGAATATCCATCCTATAGTAAATTTGGGAAGAAACACCCCCAATACTTGCTTGAAGGGAATGAGAGCCTGTTACAAGTGTGGTGAAAAGGCCACTAAACTCGTGATTGCAAGGGGAAGAAAGAAGCTACTGATGTTCAATGCTACAATTACAGGGATATGGGACATTATGAAAATAAACTTCCTAAGCATCATAGGAACTTACCTCAGAAAAGTACAAGGGATCAAGGACAATATTATGATATCACTAATGCTAAGGTATAAGTTCTGAAAGACGTGGTGGCGGGTAATTTAATGGTTTCCTCATGTTTAGAAAATGCTTTCTTTGGTTCTGGATCATTGCATTGTTTCATATCTTTCCAGTTTTCTAAGAAAATTAGATATTTCCAATTTGATTTAACAAGGGAGTTATCAGTCAAAACTCCAAAGGGAAGTATCATTGCAACAAAGTTTTGTGAATCAGTCCCCATTAGAGCACATAAATGTTCTTTATCTGCTGATCTCATCATCATACCCATGATTGAATTTGATACAATCCTCGATATAGATTAGCTTTCGGAGCATGATGTGAATATTTATTGTAAGAAGAAGGAGGTTACGATTTTTGATGATGATGATAAAGAACACCTTATCTTTAGAGAAGAATCATCACCACACAATTCTTATCTAGATCCTCCCCTAGAAGCTCAACTAAATTTAGTTATTGGGGAGGAAGAGAATTAAATTATTGTGGGTGAGGAAAGGAATGTTCAAATAGAGGATGTACCTATTATGAGAGAATACTTTGATTTTTTTCCATAATATTTACCTGGACATCCTCCAGAATGAGAAATAGAGTTTTCCATTGATTTAATTCCTGGTTCAAGGCCTATATCAAAGAACCATTATAGAATGGCCACTGTGTAATTAGTTGAACTAAATAAACAACTAGAGGAATTGAGTAGTAAGGGATTTATTCACACTAGTGTTTCTCCATGGGGATCCCCTGTCCTTTTTGTTAAGAAGAAAGATGGATCTATGAGGTTATGTATCGACTACAGAGAAATCAATGCTATAAAAATAAAGAAATAGTATCCCCTACCTCGAATTGATGATTTATTTTACCAACTACATGGAGCTCAATACTTTTCAAATATTGACCTTCAATCTAGATACCATCGGTTGTGTGTGAATAATGAAGACAATCCGAAGACAGCATTTCGAACTAGGTACGGGCATTCTGAGTTTACAGTAATGCCTTTTGGATTGACTAATGCACCCGCTGTATTCATGGTTCTAATGAATAGAGTTTTCAAGGAATATGTCGATGATTTTGCAGTGGAATTTATTGATGATATCTTGGTATACTCCAAAACCTATGAAGACCATGAAAATAACTTGCGCATTATCTTGAAGACTCTTAGAAGACATGAATTATATGGGAGGTTTAGCATGTATGATTTCTGGCTTCAGGAGATTTCTTTTCTTGGCCATATTGTCTCTAAGGATGGAATTTCCATTGATCCTTCTAAGACCAAGGCAATCCAAGAATGTCCGGCACCGACGGGTATAACTGAGGTATGCAGTTTTATTGGTTTAGCAGGTTATTATCAACATTTCGTCCAGAACTTTGCCCGATTGGATAACCCATTAATGAAGCTCACATGTAAAGGGGTTAAATTTATTTGGAAAAAATAGTGTGAAGAATGTTTTGAATAATTAAAGAGAAGATTATTCAATGCTCTTATATTGACTCTACCATCAGGGAATGATGGGTTTGTTATTTATAGTGATGCTTCAAAGAAAGGACTTGGTTGTGTCCTTATGCATAATGATAAGGTTATTGACTATGCATCACGACAGTTGAAAATTCATGAACAAAAATATCATACTCATGATCTTGAGTTAGCTACTATAATCTTTGCTTTGAAGATATGAAGACATTATCTCTATGGTGAAAATGTGAGATATATACCGATCACAAGATTTTGAAGTATATTTTCTCACAGAAAGAACTAAACATGAGGCAAAGGTGATGGCTTGAACTACTCAAGGATTATGATTGCACAATACACTACCACTCGAGGAAGGTAAATAAGGTGGCAGATGCTTTGAGCAGAAAGGATCATGGAGTTTTAAAAAAAACGAGAGTTGAAAGGGATCCAATTTTCATGGATCTAGTAAAGATGGATATGGGAATCACCATGGAAGGTGAAACATCAATACTTTTTCAAATAGTTGCCAAACCATCTTTACTATAATGGATAAAGAGTTCTCAGACCGATGATTAAGAGTTTATAGAGAAGATTAAAGTTGTGAATGATGGGAGATTGAATGACTTTGTGTATAAAGATGGAATTTTGAAATTTGGGAAGAGACTTTGTGTTCTCAATATAGATGATCTAAAAAGGGAATTGTTGGATGATGCTTATAGTTTTGATTTCTTTATACACCCTGGGAGAACCAAAATGTATAGAGATTTGAAGGAACATTTTTGGTGGGACAACATGAAGAGGGAGATTGCTAATTTTGTGTCAAGATGTATGGTTTTTCAACAAGTGGAAGCTGGAAGGAAACAACCTGGAGGATTCATGAAACCTCTTCCCATGCCTGAGTGGAAATGGGATAATATCACGATGGACTTTTTCATGGGACTGCCAAAGACTCCTAGATGGAACGATGCAATATAGGTCATTATTGATCGTCTTACCAAGTCAGCACATTTTCATGCTATAAGGGAGGATTTACCACTTAAATGTCTATAAATACTATATATTAATGAAGTTGTGAGACTTCATGGAGTACCCATATTGATTGTTTCTGATCGTGATCCTCATTTTACATCAAGATTCTGTAAAAGTCTTCAAAAAGCCTTGGATACTAAAATTCATTTGAGCACTGCCTACCACCACCAAAATAATGGACAATCAGAATAGACTATTCAAACCTTAGAAGACATGTTGAGATCTTTCTCACTTGACTTTCAGGGTATGTGGGATCAATATTTACCTATGGTGGAATTATCCTATAACAATAGATTCCATTCAAGTATTCAGATGGCACCATATGAAGCATTATATGGAAATTGATGTCGCACACCAACCTGTTGAGATAATGTTGGTGAAAGAAAACTTGTAGGCCTATAACTGGGGTAGGAAACGCTGGAAAAGGTGAAGGTAATCCAAAACCACATCAAAACAGCTCAAAGTAGGCAGAAGAGATATGCTGACAACTGAAGGAAGGATTTGGAATTTCTGGTAGGAAATCATGTTTTCTTGAAGGTATCTCCATGGAAGGGTGTTATATGTTTCGGTAAGATGGGTAAATTGAGTCCCAAGTACGTCATACCTTTCTAAATTCTTGAACAAATTGGGGCTGTAGCTTATAGTTTGGAAATGCTGCCAAGTCTCTCCAAAGTTCACGATGTGTTCCACGTATCACTATTGAGAAAATACATGCCTGACCTAATGCATGTACTCACCTATGAGGAAGTAGAACTAGAACCCAATCAGTCTTATTTCAAAGATCCCATCATGATTCTTGATACCATAGAACAAGTGCTGAGAAACCAGATGACTCGTCTGGTAAAAGTTTTATGGAGAAACCATAAGATGGAAGAGGCAACGTGGGAACCCGAGGAACTTATGATGAAGAACCACCCGAGTCCTTTTATTTAGTAATATTCTAGAAATTTCAAGGATGAAATTATTTAAAGGAGGGGAGAATATAACACCACAATCTTCCATGGTATGCTTCTCTTTGAATAATACAGTAGCGTGTGTTGTACGCAACTTCGAGTTCTAACACACCACAACCAATCAAACTAGCCGTTATGAATAATAATACACACTTTTTGAAATTTTATACATTTTATATTTCAAAATGGATTTAATTTTCGGATTCGGAATATTGAAATTATCTTAGGGTAAATTTTTGGTACTTTTCTAATAACTTTCATATTTTGATGAATAGTGAATATTAATAAATTTTAATTAAAAACAACATTTAAATTGAAATAATTAATAGTGATAAATTATGAATTTGAGTGATTTTAAAGTATAATTAGATTATATTTTTACCATTTAATCTAATGTTTGTCATTGGAAATAATTTCACATTTAAACCGGACATAAGAAAGTTCCAATCATTTGATAGTTATTATTTCTTAAAAACACGCCTTTTGTTTTGACAACGGGAATTAATTTTAAATTAATTTCTTCCACTTATGTGTTTTTAATTTAGAAAAATGTATTCTATATTTAGAATCAGGAGGTCCAAATTGTGTAAATAGGTAACTTTTATTTTTATACATTTTGAATAATTACTTCGGTAAATATTTTATTTACCATGGTTAAAGGGTAAATCCGGTAAATAAGGGTACAAAAATAACATTATAATAATATTAAATTATCCTAAAACATGTCTTAACCCTATTGGTTGATAAATTTACGAGCATGGGCATATTTGGGTTGATTTTAGGACCCCGTAGAGCCACTTGTAAGTGATAATGACACTTTATATTAATTAAGTTAAAGTAAATACAAAAATGACATAAGCATATATCTTTTAGAAATATTTTTTTACATAGGGTTATATATGTTATATTTTAAACTATAAATATTCCTTAGAAAGATAAAAATATTTCCTACATAATGGGATTTTATTTATAATTTTTATACATTTAATAATTAAATTTATTTATGACACAATAATTATGCATTATTTTCCTTATTAATTAAATAATCAAATAATTGGTATTATAAATGTTAAATAAATATAATTTGAAAGCTTTTATGACATAAATAAATTTTATTGGTTAATATTACATGATAGGATTACTTAAATGATTTTTTTATAATTAATAAAGTTGTTAAGACTTTAAAATAAATAAATTATTAAATAGTGTCAAAATTGACATAAAGGAGTTTTTAAAACAAATATTATATTATTAATTGATATTCTATTCCTAAAAATATAAGGTTCGGACAAAGGACTTACATAATGATATGTGTATAATTAATGGACCACTTGGGGGTCGCTTGGATGTATATAGTAAGTTTATTAAATATATAATATAAAAATACAAAGAGACATGGTAAATGTCAAACTATTTAACTAAGAGTTAAATAAAAACAATAAAGTTAATATAGGACCCAAACCTGTCTAAAACATATTGGTTGGGTGGTTTTAAACCTATACCCACCTTAAAAGTTAAATAATCCACTTTGGATCCATTAGAAATCAAATATGAATTTATTATAAAATAATATTTCTAGCTTTTCCAAAGGTGCCCCTCACACCTCTTATAAAAGGGCACTCCCCCTTCTCTCTAATTATCACCTTCAAAGACTTTTGGCTCAGCCAAACCCTGCCCAAATATTCTCTCAAATTCTCTCACATCAACCTAGAGGCCTTAGTTTGATAAGAAAGCCAGCCTAAGGAGCCCTTTTGATCAAATCAAAATTAAGAACCCGAAGAAGAGGTAATGTTTTCACCACCCTCTTTCAAGTTCCTTTATTCTTCCACTTCTTATTTCTTTATTATTTCCATTCTAAAATAATAACTCCAGTATCTTCTATATAATATTATGTTATTATAAATAGGGTACAACAATATTCAGTATTCTATCCATCCTTTGAATGACAAGTCACCATACGTGCGTACGTACGGCTTACCGTCTCCACGTCGTGGTGTAATTGCTATTCAAAACATTATTATTTGGATGGGTATGATAATGATGTGTAATTGAATTAAATAATAAATATAACATTATAATTATTCTATATATATGATATAACATCCAATTATATATTATTTTAATATCAAAATAATGATATTGTCGCTCGTCCGTACGTATGGACTACCGTCTCCACAAACGCGATGAGATTCATTCCACATCGTATCCATTCAAGTATAATTCTCATTTGATGATTAAAAATAATGTTTAAGGACTTGATATCATTCTGGATATGAATAATATACAACCTATTTAAAAAAAACATGACTTAGGTAACAAAACATATAAAAGAAAATGAGTAAGTTAACACCCGAAACGACGATAATACTAAGATATTATTAACTAAGAAATGTTGAAAGATCATATATGATATCATATTAATGTATAAAATTCTTGTATAATTTAATAAAAATTATTTTTCCATTATACAGGAGGTTAAAATACCCTCAACCAATGAAAAGTACAAGGTAAGGGTTTATTTCACAATCTCTTCATTATCCGAGGTTGTTTATACGCAATTATCTACTGGGACCTCTTTATCATCCACATTCATGTTTCTTAAAAATGTATTTCAAATCATTATTACTATTTTACAGATTATGGGTTAAATTCATTTATACCCTTGTTTTAATTTTTATAAGATGTTTACAAAGGAATCTTTCTGTCATTTTGCAAACAAGGTCCTTTTTAACCTCTTCGACAGAATTAAGGTAAGAATGTCTTTTTTAACTTATACGGTAGGTGCGACTATTGTACACCATTATAAAATCATTGAAGCTTACCTTAAAAGTTTATAAGAATATTTTCAAAGTAAATGTTTCCTTTTATAATTATGTGACTTTTAAATGATTTAAGAAAAGAGATATTTCTCTCAAATAGTTTTGTTTTCATCTATGTCAACATCCTTTGATGGATTTTAAGCTTATTTGAAGTTGATTTATTATGGTACACAACTTCCATATTGTATTGAAGGTTTTTTGATTTTTTGACTGTGGATGTGTTATTTTTATACCATTCATGGTTTATGAAGAAAGTATTGACATTTCATATGCTAGTTTTAATACGAATGTTAATGTTATGTTTAAACCTGTTCATAGGAGAAATGCATTGGACTTAATAAGTGATGGGTGGAGCCCGCTATATCTCCTCGATGCATCAGTATGTCTAATGAGACAAACTAGTGTCTTCACACAAGGCCTTGACAAAATATTATTTGTAGTCTTGGCACAAGGCCTTGACTATGTGGTTTTGATAGACTGGCATTATGCATTCCATCATTATGAAAGTGGTTATTGATATTGCATGTGATTTTTCGATTAGTAGAATATCCATATAAATAAGTAAATGGAATTATTTCATTTTATTTCTTCCATATTATTCTTAAGTTCAAGTTTAAAAGTCTTTTGTTTTAGTTATACATTTCCTTAAATGTTTATACTTATTTATGTAAGTTTCCGCTATATTTTTATCCTTACTGGGCATCTATGCTCACCCCTTTATATGTTTTATTTTTCCCAGGATGTGAAGAAGTGTTTTTTGAATAACCTACAGTGATAGTGTGAGGGGATATGAGTGTGGTCTATGGAGACAAGATGTTGTTGTAGTTTTTCACTTTATGATGTAATGTAAACTTTATGAATGTATCTAGTGATTCCAAGGCTACTAAAATAATTGGTCTTTCTAGACTTGATCTTTTTTTATCATGTCAATGTTATGTAATAATGCACCAACTCTGGGTAACTAGGGTCAGGGTGTGACAATAATGCTTCATTCACCCAAACAAGTATATTTTTTAAAAAAATATTATCATACTGGATATGGTTAGGTTGTGCAAGGAATGGCATACATCGCCATCAGTGAAACCTCTTATCACATCTAGCTCCTCCTCCAACATGGCTGTCAGGATGAGGCATGGATGATGAGTTCGGAGGTAACCCCATCATCATGGCCTAAAGCTCAATACATATAGGTCATCC
This sequence comes from Viscum album, assembly GCA_963277665.1. NCBI lineage: Eukaryota > Viridiplantae > Streptophyta > Magnoliopsida > Santalales > Viscaceae > Viscum > Viscum album. The sequence goes on from OY728158.1 coordinate 1,321,330,795, forward strand.
ATAATGGGAATAATTCATGGGGTGGGGAGTGATCAGGGATCAGTGGGGAATAGTTATAACATATTTCTCAACATTTTACAGAAGAGGAAACTCAATCAAGGATAAAGCGCAATTTATAGACATGGGTTTGAGACAATGAAAATAGAGGAATATTCATATTGAGGCTATTGAAACTGATTCTTTAACTATTTACAAAGTGCTTGATGGTCATGGTAAAATCCCCTAGGAAATCATGTATATTATCAGAACTTTAAATGATCTCACGAATAATCACATGAATATTTCTCACACATGGCGAGAGGGAAATATGGTGGATGACTTCCTAGAAATGAAAGCAAAACAAGATGAAATAATTTCCTTCTTATTCAATCTTGGATCCTTTCCAGCTGATGAGATTAAGTTTGTGAAAAATGAAGCCTTAGGAATACATTATTTCAGGACTCTATGATGTTTCTTTGAAACCTTTCTTGTATTTTCTTTTAAATATTTAATAAAAGTAGAAATTTTTATGGTAAGGAATGAAGATAAAATAAGAAAATATTCCATTGACTAGTAAACATATTTATATCAAGAATTAATCCAGGTTTAAACAAATCAATAGGTAAGCCTAGAATAACCCCATTCCAATATCTCCAATTCCATCCCCATCACACCCATGCATATCCTAATGCATCTCTTCCTAATAGGAATCAAATATTACCACTTCATTCGAGCCTCCTCACCCCATATCACACCATCCATCCTAGGACCAAACATCCCATTATCATAACACATCACATGGAAAAGATACCATCTAGAAAATATCGAAAGGTAATAAGAATAAAAAATCATAATCAACAGAGAAACTTGTCCCTAAAACAAGGTATTCAACATTCACATACAAACAAGCTCTCGTGGATCCCAACACAAGGCATTCAACCTCTATAAGAAAACATGAAATCTCAGCCTCAAAGATTTATCTTTAAAAAATAACCATTTTTTATTCCATATTGAATTAATTGATTCATTATTCACCAATTCCAATTATGGGAAACCTAAGGCATTATCTATAACAATATATCAAACTATTAAACATTATCTCAATCATTAAAACCAGTTTTATCAAACTATGAGAAGAATAAATATCATTTAGCATTATTTATTATTATTTTCATCAACTATCATTAACATTATCAGTGCTCTTTATCAATTAAATTAACAAATGGAAGACCATATTCAATTAAACATATGCGGTACATTAATTGGAATTACCATCAAATTATAAGAAAATCCATATTAAATTAAACATTCCTCTTTAAATTTCTTATCCAACTAATCAATTAATTTTAGATTTATATTGTTTACAATTTTACAAGAAAATAAACATGCTAAAATAATCATAACAACATTATATATAAGCATAGTATAGATAGAACAATATAAAGACAATCAAGAGGTAATATGTTATCATGGAGAAAAGAAACAACATGAAATCACTAAGAATAAACCAATTATAGCATTTAATCTGGTTAAATATTTATTATGTTAATCACATTACCATTTATAAGTATAAACCATACTAACTTTATGATTTCATATAAATAAAGGAGAAGCAATGAGTCCCCTACCTCAAAATCATCAATTTTATTCACCTAAAAACAGACCAAATATGCGGATCCTAATCACCTACCCCACAAGAAAAATGTACCCCTCCAAGGATTTCATACCACAACTGCAAAACCGACAATAAGAAAACTCCATAAGAAACATAGAGGGAAACCACTATTTCAAGGAAAGAAAATTCTGGGAGAAACCATATAAAAAACCAAAAAAAGAAGAGGTAGAACATACCTTGGATCACCATATATCAAAGATAGAAGTCTAGGATTGAACCCCTTTGAAGGTCTCATGAATTTCCTTAAAAATACTTCATTGGATACCTATAGATCTAGGAGAAGTGTGGGGTTTGGGTGAAGCCAAAGGGCACTACATGTTACAAAACACACTGCCCTGGAAAAATTTACAGCATAAATCACACATTTATGAAATAAATGTATTGAACTCTGAGAAATGAATTGCCTCAAACCACAAAAAACTGTAAAGGTTTTATGCTATAAATATCATAATTATAGTATACGTGTTTTGTAACCATGTTTTTTAGTTGAAGCAGAAGGTCTACTTAATGTGTAAACAACTAACCAATCAAGCTATAAAACCCATATTTATGCTGAAAACCTCTTTTTATGATGTAAATCCTCCTTGATTACATGTTTTTAGCACACAAACACATCTGAAACCCCACTAGTCCTCCTATGAGCATGAAAGAATTTGAAAACATCTAAAGGACTATACCATATGTATCTAGGTCCTTACATAAAATACCACCCTAAAATTCTCATCCTCAAGAATCCAAAATAAATCTAGGAGAGAAAACGAAATGTGCCTTCCAATCAAATAACACTTGAGATGCCTCTCAAGAATCTCACCATTAGAGGAGCCCAAAAACCTCATCATAGTAACAAGAACAAAACCAAAAAATAAAAAAATATCTCCCAAACACTATATTAATAGAGATACCTCTCAAGTGAGAGTAAAGACACAACAAGAAACAATATGAAACCATCTCATAAACCAAAAAGGATTTAACATCAACAAAGGGAGTTATAACAAGAAAAGAGATAAAAAGTATTTATGTTCTAAGTGTGTGTCTATGAATTACATTCTCATATACTCTCCTCTATGACCCTCTACCTCCACAAGAAAAAACGAAGGGAATAACATGCCCATGAAACACCGTCTCCCAGTGGTCCTAAATATCCATGGTCTACACCTTGAGGTTTCATCATCTTCAAAATCAAACTCACCCCAATAAATGTTGTGAGAGTATTCATGTCGATAAAAAAAGTGCTATGACATTTGAAAAACATCATGTATTTGGATCATCTTCAGGGTAAGAGATATTTTATACATCACGACTCCAATGTGATACAATACCTTGACATGTACAATAAACCAAGGAGAAATATTACTCTATGAAAAACCTCTACTACCCATGATGAAGATTCACCTTTAGAAACACATGATCTCTAACATCAAACTATAGTGGTCACATCCTATAATCAATATAAAATTTCTGATGATCCTGTGCTATTTTCATCCTCTCATGTATCACCTGAACCATATTTTTCATGTTCTATACTAGTTTCGGTCTGAGAATTTCTGAATCTTTGAACACAATACAAAAAAATAGAGAAAAAAAAATCATCCATATAAATATTCAGATGGTTCCATACCAATGGTAGAGTGAAAACTATTTTTGTAGTTGAACTCAAACAAAGGTAGGTGCCTCATCCACAAACCTCCAAAATGTAGGATGCAAGAGCACAACTTGTCCTCAATAGTCTAGATGGCCTGATCTGTCTGAATGTCTATATGGGGATGGAAAGAAATTATAAGGTATAACTAAGATCCAAAATCATTACAAAGACCTCTCCACACCCTGGAGGTAAAATGAGGATCTCAATCAGATATGATTATACTCAAGACATCAAGGAGTCTCACCACCTCATCGAGATATTGGCTTGACAAAACCCTCATTAAGCTCAAATCCCTGATTTATATAAAGTGGGGTGATTTTATAAAATTATACACTATCACCCATATAGTATCATAGAATCCCAAATATTGAGGTAAATTAGTAATGAAGTCCATTGATATTTCCTCCCATTTCCACTGGGGAATATTTAACGGTTGGAGAAAACCATAGGGAACACAATGCTCAGAATTAACCTTCTGGCAGACCAAACATCAATACAATAACTCAAAAACTACACACTCTATACCAAGACATAAAGACTGATCTCTTAGATCTTGGTACATCTTCATTACACTAGGATTTAATTCCAAGGGTGAGGTATAGAGCTCTCAGAGAAATATCTTACGTATAGATATATTTCCATTTGTGCCTGGGGAAACAGGCGACTTCCAGTGGCGATCACTATAGACAGTATTAGAGACCGCCAACAATAGCCGCTAATACTGAAAATAAATGCGCATGATATTTCCCGCCCCCACCCCTGTCTTCCCCGATTTCACCGCTGCAACTCCCTCCAGACACTATGTCGCCCCTGCCACCACCCTACCACCTACGGTCACCCCCCATCGCCACCCCACGTCGTCCCACATTTCCCTATACACACCCGCTGCTAAACCCTTTGTCCAGCCCATGTTCTATCGGCTTCCCAAAAGACCTCAACGTCAAACCTGCCCCTCCTCCGGCCGCTGCAGATTGGCCATGGTCGGCGGCTAGACCATTCGGTCTGTCTCACCCCAATAACATGTCCCACCTGCATCCCTATTCGCACCGAATGCACCAGCGGCATGAAAAATTGGGTGGGGTTTTAGGGACCGCCAACAACAGTTGCTGTTGATCAACACCGACGACGTAATTTCGACCACTAGAAGCGGTCTCATGGCGGTCTCTATAGGCCTTTAGCGACTGCTTTTGGCGGTCTCTAAAGGTAATATATCTAGTAGTAAAAAATCCCCCCCTAGAGTAACACTTAGGCTTATTGATTATAAGACCAACCATCAGAGGCATAGACAATGAAAAATTGGTCTCTCCATCCCTCCACCTCAAAATCTCCATGTTGGGACTCCTCCACCTACTACATAAAATATGAATTCTATTTCATCTAGATAAGAAAAACTCTACCTACAACCTCTCCTATATACATATGCATCACTAAAATCTCTTCTATCACTCTCTAGGACTATTCATATTCACATAAGGAATCACTACATGAATTTTTTCTTAGTTCATAAACTAAAATATTTACCTTGTCTGGTGTATAAGAAATCTCTAAGTCATTGTCCTTTAATAATTTTATCCACCATTTCCTTTTCAAGTTCATGTTATCCTGGAAGAGGACATACCTCAGTCTCTTATTATCGATGAAAACCATAAAATGATCACCAATGAGGTAATTTCACCAAAACATTAATGATAACATCACTACTAAAAACTCAAGATCATGGGTGGCATAGTTATGCTCATGGAGACATAACTTCCAAGACCCATAAGAAACTAACAATCTATTCTATATCAAAACAAAACCTAAGGAAAGAAACGATGCATCACAGAAAAATTAAATCTAAACTTCCTATCCTAGAACACAAAGGGTTAGAGAACCGACCAACTTCTCTTTAAAATACTTGAAAGCTTCCTGACATTGGTTTGTCAACAAGAATGATTGATCCTTTTAGGTAAAGGCTATTATAGGAGTCAAAACCTGAGAGAAATAAGATATGAATCTCCTATAATATCCTACAATACCAAGGAAACTCTACACCTTTGTCACTATGTTGGGGGATTCCCAAGAAATCACTACCTCAATCTTTAAAGGATCCACAACAACTCTTTTTTGGGACACAACATGTCCTACGAAATGAAACTCATGAGCCAAAAACTCACAATTAAACAACTTATTTAATAATTTTTAATGATGAATAAATCCCAAAATAGCACACAGATGTTATGCATGCAGCTCTTTAAACCTAGAGTACAAAAGGATGTTGTGAATGAAAACCACAATGAAATTATCCATAAACTCCCTGTAAACTGTGTTCATTAATCCCATGAACAAGTCCAGAGAACTCGTCACACCAAATGACATCACAAAAAAACTCAAAATTCACATGATGATATCATACAACTATCTTCAGAATATCCCCATACTTCACCCAAATTTGATGATAAACGGACCGAAAATAAATATCTGAAAACCAACTTTACCCCTTAAAATAATTGAATAAATCATCAATACATGAAATAGGATAAAATTTATTCACTATCACCTAATTTAAGTGTTTATAATAGATACAAAGACAAAATATTTCTTCAAAATTATTCATGAAAAAAACTGGTGCACACCATGGTGACAAACTTGACCAAAAAAACACCACTATAATAGACCATTGAGCTATACATGAAGTTATCACAACTCAAGAAGGCACAATATTATACATAGAAATCATGACAGCGGATGTGCCTGACTATATCTTGATCTCAAACTTGATATATCGTCAAAGGGGTAACACTACATACTATTATGGAAAGACATCAAGATAATCTTTCATAACCCTAGGAAACCCCAACCGTTGAACCTCTGATGAGATAAAAATATGTTCTACATCAAGGAAGAAAAGGATTGAACACTCCTTTGATCTATTTGAGGGTCTCACTCACCAATGAACATTGATGGATCTTTATTAGCATCATAGAACACAACCTACATCCTGAAGTAATCCATGATATCCTACACTGGATATAACTAATTAATTTTAATGATGATGTCATATGGCTATATTTCTAAACATAGGAAGTCTCCTCAAGAGTGTTACTTCATTGGAACTAGCTCACAGTCTCTAAATACTTTATATAAGTTAGATTTAACTCCATCTAACATAGTCATTGCAAAGGGAACTAGAAGCCTCTCCACCTAAATTCCAAAATAATGGATGAGGATAGGTGATATGAAGGAGTGTGAAACTTCTAAATCAAAGAAGGCATTCAAAAATGTAGAAAACAATAAAATGGTACATCGAACAACATCTGGCTCACCCGAAACTGGAAATACTAAAGCATGAAGCCAACCATGACCTACTCCACTGCATCTTTGACCCAATTAAAAACCACATACATGGTTGTGATATATTATTTGAGGATGAAGAGAATATATAAGTTGTTATCCACCTGCTCCATCTCCTCTCTTTAGATCCCAAACTGGAACACCCTTCTACTGCTACCTTAGTTGAAACAACCTCAATAGAGGAACATAAAGTATAACACCTAGTGAATGCTGACTACTCAGAAATTTTGGATACTCTCACCATTTATAACCTCATACTATAAAATAGAAACACAAATATGATCCCTTTTTATAGTTCTAAGAGCCAAAACCCCCATAGAAACAAGATGATAAGGGATGTGACCAACCCTCAGCTGACTGAAAACTCTTTTTTACAAGAAAATGGGTACCCCATACAAAAACTATACTTTATGATAAATATTTATGGCTACTATATCATAAATATATGGTTCTATAAAACATCATCTCAATGACCTCTATTCTTGAAAATACCTCATGATATGTCAGAAATATGAATGGGGTGACCTGGAACTAGATCTTTGGATACGAAGCTTCCTCAAAATTCCCCTCCCCAGCCCCATTATCTAGAAAAAGGTCTGAAGCATATCACATAAGGGTCCTAAAACAGATCAAAAACTCCTTCACACTAGAACTATCCTATTGAAGGATAAGAATATCCTAGTGAATAACCACCTTCATGGTCGAAGAAAGATACTCTGCTCAGAACTAGACTATGAAATTCTCATAGGATACCTCCAAATCTGCAAGATCTCTGAGGAATAAGAACCAACACTACCCCACAACCCCACACATAATTTTCATAGACAATGAAACTTAGTGATTCTTATGAGAATATATTAAACTAAAATATATCTACACATACTAAAACCAATCTTCGTGACTAAGTATGAAACAAATCCATCGTACTTATTTCTTTTCTAAGATTGAAGCTCTTGCAGTGTCCTCCAATTATCAATATCATCAAACTCTACTCTATGGTGATATATAGGAACATCAAACTGAACATATTTTCATGTGAACATGATGAGGATGTCAACCTAGATCCAAGCTTACAAAAAGAAAAATAGTTAGTGATCCTAAACCTAGAATATGGAATACTTAATATTAATTAATTATTTCATTTTATTATTTAAGGTTGATCTTATCCCATGGTCAACGCATTTCAAGTACATGTGAAAATAATAATGATACATGTTCCTTTCCTCTGTCTCTACCCTGTAACTAGTATCAATTAATTTAGTAGGCTCAAAAAACTTAAAGGTTCCTAAATCATATCATGGGGGGCTAAATACCCATGTCTCATCTAGTCTCCTATGTTTACATCATATGCTAAACTTAGTTGACTTTGTTTACCTACTAAAACATGAAGTATCACTTATTCCTATCTCCAAACACCATATTATCACTCAAACTAAACATTTGATATCAATTTGCCACACCCCCATAGAGAGTAACCCTCCTAGGACAACAATTAGAGGAGGATGATCATGTCTTATTGAGTGACACGTCGAGTTGGCCCTAGGTTGGAGACTAGCACTGAGTAAAAAATAAACATGTAAATGGGAGGAATTAACCTCTAAGATAACATGAAGAATATATATATAAGACATACACACCAATGAAAACCTCCTCAAACATATATATGAATAAAATACCAAGTGCATACATGTAATTTCATACAATACTAAAAAACTAAATGGGAAACTAGAAGTTCCAAAAAGGAAAATATGATAGTGACCATGAATCCCAAAAAACTCATACCAAACCATGAGCTCATAATATCCATCCCGATATCTAACCTTCTCCTGATGACCAGAAAAATAGTTTATATATTCATGGAGTGGTCATAATAGTATACTATGTAGGATCCTCCTAGAGTCTCTCTTGTAAAAGATAAAGAAATCATGCTAAAGCACAGTGAAAAATAGTGAATATAACAAATCACCTAAATAGGTATAATAAGTTCCCAACCTCACCATGGTTGTCTCTCAACAAGTATATCATAAAAGAGAGAATATAATATAATATCAACAATAAGGGTACCCCGCTACTACTTCCCCAGTGGTTTTCCACTCTCCCCCAACATTTCATGTCCTGATCCATCTCACTCAAAAAGTAATACATCCCAAAAACACATAGTTTAAGTATAATTGCTTGAATCTCATGCATCATGTCATGTCATCATCCCATACCACATCTCCATATATTAACTGAGTAGTTTCTGAGAGACACAACAACCCGAATGATGTGTATCATACATCCGATATTACACCTCAATCCACCACAGCCCATACACCAAGTAAGGTACCTTAATCCATTACATACTATACATGTCATACCTATAAAAATCCATTAGATACTACATTTGGAGTTACTTATTGTTGAAATAACCAAAATCCATCACAACCCTCTACACACCTATATGGGAAAACTAAATATCATGTATACCAGCACATAATACTACCAATAGAAGAGAGAAGGTCTAGAGGGGGTAGTCATATATCCATCCTTCCACTACGATTTTGGGAAGAACACCCTCCCAGAGTCTACTAGGTCTCACTCACCCTAATCAACATGGGTGGGGTAGCGTATTCATTCCCCTAATATACTAGATATAATATAGCTCACAACCACTATATGGAAATAACTTAGTCTTAGAAGAAACTGCAGCTAACATCACTCTGAATCCCAACTCCCACTACTAAGACTAGATATCCTATAATCATACAAGAATTTTAAAGAGATACATTAAATTATTTTATTTTCCCTGAACAATTCACCTTAATTTAATTAATTCATGATACATTAATAAACCATCAACATTATTCCACATTAAGAATTATTATCCATCAAATCCAAGTTTATGACCTCCAGGTATAATCCAAACTGATCCCACAATTTCCCATGAGTGAAATATCATTTTCATTTTAGCAATACCAACCCCATGGGTTAAGTCATTTATTAAAAATTATTAAACTTTTCCTCATTCTATGTACTCTAGGAAAACATCCTAAGATACCATCAATAGATGCAAACAAGCACATATAGATGCCTCAATTAGTGGGGAAATGAATGTCAATAAAATAAGCAACCCAACCATCAACCATTAAATAGATTCATATAAAGAAAACATTCAACTTTAATTATGTCAATGGGTAATCCCAGCTTCAATCCATTCCATTATCTTGGGCGCAATCCCTGACACCCTCATGCATATCCCGATGCATGCCACTATCACATGTGTCAACTACCGCCACATCATCTTGACCTCCTCACCCCATATCACATAAGCCATCCCAGGCTCATCCATTCAAGGATCATAACACATTATATGGAAAATATCACATCCAAATAACATGTCAAGGTAGTAAGAACCAACATGCATAATCAATAGGGAAAATTTTCCTTAAAACAATGCATTTATCCTTCACATACAAACAAGATCTCATGAATCCCAATATAAGGAATTCAACCGTTATAAGAAAACAAGTACTCTTAGACCTAAATATTTATCTTTAACAAACAACTAGTTTTTATTCCATATTGAATTAATCAATTCATTATTACTAGGTTCTAACTATGGGAAACATAATACATTAATTATAAAACTCTATCAAACTATTAATCATGATATCAAGCATCAAAACCAATTTTATCAAACTGTGAGAAGAATAAATCTCATTTAACATTCATTATTATTATTTTAATCAACTAAAATTAATATTCTCTACATTTTTATCAATTACATTAATACATGGAAGATCTTATTCAATTAAACGTGTGAATTTAATTAATTTGAATTACCATCAAATTATAAGAAACTCTAGATTCAATTAAACATGCATATTTGAATTTATTATCAAAATAATCAATTAATTACAAATTTTCATTACATACAGTTTTCTAATGAAATAAACATTCTAAAACATGCATAAAGACATTCTATACAATCATATTATAGATATCACACTATCTAGAAAATCAAGATGTAAGTCGCTATCATGACAAAAAGTAACAACATTAGACCATTAGACATAAACCAATTTCATTATTTAATCTAGTTCAATATTTATTAGGTTAATTACATTACCATATAAAGTGATAAACTATGATAAATTTATGATTTCATGTAAATAAAATAGAATCAATGAATCCATTACATCAAAATCACTAGCATTCTTCGCAAGAGAACAAACCAATTGCCCGGATCCTGGTCACATATCCCAAAAGAAAAATAAATCCTTATAAGGTTGTCATTACAAAACCATTCCATAAACAAAAAAAGGGAATTTATAAGAAACCTAAAGAGAAACTGGCATCACATGGAAAAAAGTGGTGGTAGGAACTAGACTAAAAAACCACAAAATAAGAGGTAGAATGTACCTTGGATCAATGTGGATCATAAATTGAAGGATGGGATTGATCCCCTTCAAAGGTCTCCCAAATCACCATGAAAAACCATCTCAAGATGTTTAGAGATATGGGATAATTGTAGGGTTTGGGTGAAGCTAAGGGGTGATAAAGGTTATAAAATACACAATGATGGGGACATTTATGGAATAAATCACACATTTATGACATAAATGTGATGGACTCCAAGAAACACATTACCTCAAACTATACAACCTTTAAAGGTTTTATACCATAAATACCATAATTAAATTATAATTATATTGTGACTAGGTTTTCCAGTTACAATTCATGGCCTAATTACAGTGTAAAAAACCAAACAATTAAGCCATTAAATCCATACTTATGTCGTAAACCTCTTGTTTACAATGGAAATCTTCCATGCTTCTAGCTTTTAGTATCCAAACACCTCTGCAGCTTCAATAAGCCTCCTCTAAACACCATGGGATTTGGAAACACACAAAGGGTCATACTATCCTTACATTAGATACCTCTCAAACAATTCTAATCCTTGAGAATCCAAAACCAAACTCATAGAGAGAAAAGGGGTTATTCAAATAGCCCACTTGTGAGATACATCTCAAGAATCTCTTCATCACAATATCTCAACCACCTCATAAGAGGAACATGCACTAAACCACATAATAGAAACAACCAACTCTGAAACACTATCCTAAAGTATATACCTCTCAAGAGAGAGTAAATCCACAACAAGAAACAAGAGGAAACCATATCATAAACTAGAAAAGGCTCAACATCCAAAATGGGAATTAAAACAAGAAATGAGATAAAAAAAATATTAGGGTACTGAGTGCATGTCCATGACTGAAATTCCCAGGTACTCTTCTCCATGCCATCGTGCTACCACAAGATAGGAACTAGGGGAATAACATGCTCACACAACACCTTCTCTTGGTCGTCTTTAATCTCCAAAAGCTACTCCTTGAAGGTCACATCATCATCAACATCAATATCACCCCAAAAATTGACATGAGAGTCATCATGAAGATAGTAAAAGTGATATGACACATGAAAAAAATATTTTATTTAGATCATCTGTGGGATAAGTACTATCCAATATGTCATATATCTAATGTAATCCAACCCCTAAAAAGGTCCGACAAACTAGGGAAAAAGCTTACTCTATGACCAAACCTTCAATAACCATGATGAGGAGTCACTTTCAGAAAGGCATGATCTATAAAATAAAACTTTATATGTATCCTTTATGATCATCATAATATTTATTATGATACTTTACTTCTTTAATCCTCTCATGTATCAATTGAACCATATATTTCATGTTCTACAATAGTTCATCCTGAGAATTATTGAATCTATGACCTTAGTATAGAAAAATATTGAATGGAAAGTTTGATCATATAAATATTTAAATGGAACCATACCAACGGTGGAGTGAAAAATATTATTCTACGTGAACACGACCAAAGATAGGTTCCTCATCCATGAAAATCTAAAATCTAGGACCAAAAAGTGAAATATGTCATTAAGAGTTTGGATGGTTCGATTTTTTTGACCATCCTTCTATTGATAAAAAAAGTTATAAGGAATAAATGAGTGTTAAATCATACTAGATACCTATCCACACCTTGTATAACAAGGATCTCGATCAAGTATGATCATCCTTAGGACTCCATGGATTCAATCCACCTCCTCTATATAATTCCTTGAAAAACCATTTATTGAGATCAACTCCCTAACCACTATAATGTGGGATTATTTCATCATACAATACACTATCACCCATATAGAATTGTAGCCTCCATGAGCTCAAGGTAAACTGATAAAAAAATTATATCGAGATGTTTTTTCACTTCCACTAGGGAAAATCAAACGGCTAGAGAAAACCACTAAGAACATGGTGCTCAACTTACAGTTTCTAGACTGAACATCGAGACACAAAATCAACAACTACACACTTTAAACTGGGCCCCCAAAACTAACCTCTCAGATCTTGGTACATCTTCATTTCACCAAGATGTTATACTAAGGGTGAGCCATATAAATCTTAGAGAACCATCTCATAAATCATCTAGGTGATGAAAAGTATCCACTGGAACAACACCCGGGGCTACAAATCCTTAGACTAACCATCAAAGGAATTAAAAAAGATAGATCATTCTATCTATACCTCCACTTCAGAATCCTCAAGTTGAGATTCCTCCACCTACTACATCAAAGATGAATGAATTTTCATCTAGAAAATACAACCTCTATCTCCAACATGTCCCATATATAGATTCATCACTGAGATATCTCCTATCACTCTCTAGGAATTTTCATATTCACACATGACATCCCTACATGACTTATTTCTTAGTGCATTTGTTATAAAATCTATATTCCTGAGTGTATAAAAAATATAAAAGTTATAGTCCTAAAATAATTTCAACCACTATAGATATTTAAAGTTAAATTAATTCTGGGATAGGAAAGACCTATGGCTCTTATGATTGGTGAAAACCACAAAACAATAACTCATGAGGTAATGTCACTACAACTTCAAGGGAAACACCATTGATACTAACTAGATATCATGGGTGGAATAGTTACGCTCATGGGGACGTAAATACTAAGACCCATAAGAAATAAATGATCTCTAATACATAAAAACATAGCATAACCCGTGATATGAATCATCATAGAAACCTCAAACTGAACCCCATATTTTGGAAAATAAAGGACCAGATCACTGTCCAAATTCATCTTCAGATACTCAAAAGATTCTTGGCACTAGTTGGTCAATAAGAAAACCTAATCCTTCCTGGTTAATGATTCCAAAGGAGTCAAAACCTGAGAGAAATACGTTATGGACCTCCTATAATAGCCTACAAGCCTAAAGAAACTCCACACCACTGCCAAAATCTTGGGGGATTCCTAAGAAACCACTACCTCAATCTTTAAAGGATCCATATCCACTCCCTACGGGGAAATAAAATTCCCCAAGAAACAAACTTCAATATCCCAAAACTTATAGTTAGAAAACGTCCTAAATAACTAATGATGAATAAGAATTCCGAAAACAACAAAAATATGGTTTACATGCTCCTCCTTAGACAAATATTACACAAGGATGTTGTCGATAAAATGCACTATGAACTTACCCATAAAATCCCTAAACATTTCTTTCATTAGTCCTATGAACAAGGATGGAGCATTCCTCACACCAAACAACATCATAATGAACTTATAATTCCCATGATGAAATTAGAAAGAAGTATTTCGAGTATCCTCATCCTTCACCTGCAAATGATGATATACTAGCTAAAAATAAATCTTCAAAAACCGAATTCCTCCCTTCAACTGATTGAATAAATCATCAATATACAGAAGAGGATCGCGTTTCTTAACTATCAACTGATTCAAGTGATACTAATCAATAAAAATCCAAAAACTACAATCAACATTCCTCATTAAAAAAATTGGTACACCCCAAGGTGACACACTCAACTTAAAAAAACCCTACTACAACATACAATCGTGCTATAAAAAAAACTCTTGAAATTCATAAGGTATCATACTTTATATAGATATTGAGATAGAAGACATGCCTAAATGCATCTTGATCACAAACTTGATCTCCCATCAAGGGGGTAATGTTATAACTAATTCTGTAGAAACATCATGCTGCTCTTCTTCAACCCTGAAAAGCACCAACCGTTGAACCTCCAATGATCTTGGTATAAGATTTATATCAAGGAAGAAAAGGAAGGAACAAACCTCTAACCCATATGAGGATCTCACTCACCAAAGAACACTGTTGTCTCTCCATTAACATCATAGATCATAACCTACCTCCAGAATCAATCCATGAGAGTATACACTGAATACAACCAATTCATGGTGAGGATGATGTCATATGGCTATATCTATAAACATATGAAGTCTCCACAATAGTGATGCTACCCCAACACTTTATAATTATCTCTACATACTTCATACAAGTGAGATCCACCTCTAACTAGTGTAGTTAATTCCAAGGGAACCAGAAGCCACTCTACCTCATGTCCCAAAGCATGGATGAGGGTTGGTGACATATAAGAGTGTGTATCTCCTAAATCAAACAAGGCATGTATCCATATAGAAAATAAGAAAATGGTACCTTGAACAACATCTAGCTCATCCTATACCGGAAATTCTAAAGCATGAAGCTAAACATAACCTACTCAACAACCTATCTAGCACTACTAATGACCACCTACATGGTCGTTTCCTACTCTCTGAGGATGATGAGAATTTCAAGGTTATCCTATTCCCACCCCATATCCTCTTTTATAATCCCAAAATGGAACAACCATCTATTTTTTACTCAGTTGAAACTAACTCAATGGTAGAACCTGAAGAAGAACACTTAGAAAACACTGAATGCTTAGAATGGTTGAGTACTCTCATTGCTAATAACCTTTTCCTCCATAAGAAAAACATGTGTCTAGTTCCTTGGAATAGGTCTGAGAGCCTCAACCCATGGAGAAACAAGATCACGAGGGATAAAAACTACCCCAACTGACTAAAAACACTTTTTACATGAAACTAAGAACCTTTTACCATAAATATGATTCATGAAAAATCCAAACAACTCACCTCTCATGATGACCTAGTTCTGGACAATGCCCTCTCAATGACCTCCACTATTTCCAGTACCTGAAGTTATGTTAATAATATGAATGATGTAACATGGAGTTGGATATATGGATGAAAATAATCCTTAAAATACCTCATACTGACATCCTCATTTATAAAATGTTCTGAATAATATCATAGAAGGGTCTTGAAATAGATCCCAAACTCCCACACACTGAAACTCCCCTATCGAAGGGTAAGAATCTCCTGGTGACTAGCTGCATTCATGATTGAAGAAATAAAATCTACTTAGAATTGGTCCCAAAAATTATACTATGATCCTGTTGAGACCTCTCAATCACTAATGAATAGGAACCACCACAACCTCACTACCGAACACAACATCGTCACATCCAACGAAACCTAGTGCTCCTTCTAAGAACAAATTAAACTAAAATCTATCTACATATAATCTAACAATTATAGAAAAAATGAGTCTAAAATGGATCTCTCATAATTATATAGTGTTTAGTTTTTAATCTCTGAGAGTTTCCTCCTCCAAGTGTTTCCATTGTCAAACTATAATCCCTAAATATCTATTAGAACATCCTGCTAAACATCTTTGTCATGAAACTGATGAGGACGTCGACCCAGAGCCACGCCTAAGAAAATAAAAAAGGGTTAGAGCTCTTAAACAAAGAGTGTTTAATATTTAACATTAATTATTTTAGTATTTCATTTTATTCTTTATTATCAAACCTATCACAAGTTCTACCTATATCAAACATAGGCGCAAAGAAGAATGATGCATGGTACTTTCCTAAGTCTCCACCTTGAAACAAATATAACTTCATTTATTTGGATAAGTAAGCTTAATGGTTTATTTATTAAAACATAGGGGTCCTTAAATACCTATGTCTCAGCCATTATCTTGTGTTTACATCATTTACTAAACTTATCCAACACTATTTCCCTTCCAACACATGCAATCCCACCCATTTCTAACTCCAAAATCCATCCTATACCTAAACATAAACCTTTAATACTACTTTTCCATGACCCCTCCCCCTAAAGAGTACCCCTCATAGGCTATAAATAAGAGGGTGAGGATAGTGACCCCCTTAGTCCCACCTCCAGTAGGCATCGGGTTGGTGACTTATGTCGAGGGTTAAATAAACCGGAAAATGGGAGTCATTACCCTCTAATGGAACATACAAAATAGGTAGATAAGATATATATATACTAATCAAAACCTGGTCAATCATATATATGAATGAAATCCAAAGTGCAAACATATTATTTTATATAGTACTAAAACATTTGAAATGGAAACTAAAAGCACCAAAAAGGTAAATATGAAAGCGACCATGAAGCCCAAACAACTTCCACCAAACCATGACCTAGTAATATCCATCCTAGTCTCTAACCTTCTCCTACTAACCTAAAAACAATTTATATATAAATGAGGTGAGAATAATAGTATACTTAGTATGATACTCCCTTGATCCTCTCATGAAAATGATAAAGAAAGCATATTAAATCACATCACCATGGATATATCTCACTAAGTATCACATTAAAGAGAGCATATAATATAATATCAACAATAAGGGTACCCCATTATCATTTCCCCACTGGTTAGCCTCTATACCCCACCATCACACATCCTGGTCCATATCTCTCTAAAATTAATCCGTCCTGAAAACACATGGACTAAGTATCACAACCAACATCTCATGCATCAAATCAAATCATCACCACATACCCCGTATTCATATAGTAATTGAGTAGTTTCTAGGATCCAATATGGTTTTTATAATGCATATCAAACATCAGGTATTACACCTCAATCCATCACAACCCATACACCATGTAAGTTACCTAAATCCACCATGACCTATACACATAATACCTATAATAATCCTTTGGATACTATATCCTAAGATACATGTGTGTGAAATAACCACAATCCATCATATCATTCTATACACATATATGATAAAACTAACCACCGTGCATACCAACACATAATACTAATAAGAGAAGAGAGAAGAGCCAGAGGAGGTAGTCATCCATCCAACATCTCATTAGGAAGTTGGGGAAAACACCATCTTAGAGTCCACTATGTGTCATTCTCTCTAACCGACATGGGTGGGGAAACATATGAAATCAACAAATATTCAAGATATAATATATATCACAATAACAATATAGGCATGACCTAGTCTTAGAATCAACTGTAGCTAACATCAGTCAGAATCCCAACTGCCACTACTAAGAATATATATCCTATAATCTTGAAATAATTTTAAAGAGCAACATTAATTTACTTTATTTTACATAAACAATTCACTTCATGTTTATTAATTAATTATCCATCAATTAACCATAAAAATTATTCCACATTAAACATTATTATCCATCAAATCCAACTCCATGCCCACTAGGAATAATCTAAACCAAATCTATGGTTTCTCAAGAGTAACATATCATTTTCATTATCACAACATCAAAAACATGGGTTAAGTCATTTATTAAATATTATTAAACTTTCCTTAATACCAGGTACTCTAAGAAAACATCTTAAGCTACCATAAAGATATGTAACCAATCACATCCAACAACCTCAAGTAGTGGAGAAAATATTTTAGATAAAACAAACAACCACACCATTGTTCATTAAACAAATTCATATCACGTAAGCATCCAACTTTATGAAAATCAATAGGTAAGACCATATTTAACCCATTTTAACATCTCTAGTTCCATTCCTGACACCCTCATTCATATACCGATGAATCTCAACTTTATAGATTTCAAATTCTACAACATCATCGAGGCCTCCGCACCCTATATTAGATCATCCATCCCAGGCTTAGACATCCCAGGATCATAACAAATCACATAGAAAATCTCCCATCTAGAATACATCTGAAGTTATAAAGAATAAATTATCATAATAAAAAAGGAAACTTGAACAAAAAACAAGTCACTCTACCTTCATATACAAACAAACTCTCACAGCTCCCTACACATGGCATTCAATCTTTATAAGAAAACATGCGCCATTGGACCCAAAGATTTATCTTTAACAAAAAAATAATTTTTATTACATCTGGAATTAACAAATTAATTATTCAAAGGTTCCAAATATGGGTAACCTAAGACATCATCTATAACATCCTATAACACTATTAAAAATTCTCTCAAGCATCCAAATCAATTTTATCAAACCGTGATAAGAAAAAATATCATTTAATATGTGTTATTATTATTTTCATCAACTAGTTATAATAGAATCTTCATTCTTTATCAATTACATTAAGTCATAGAATATTATATTTAATTAAACATGCACATTTCATCAATTTTAATTACCATCAAATTATAAGAAACTCCAGATTCAATTATACACGCCTCTTTAAATTTATAATCAAACTAATTAATTAATTTTGGATTTACATTATTTATCATTTTCTAATGAAATAAAAATGATAGAAAATCATAAAAAATGGTATAAAAGTATATTATAGGTATCACGATATCTATAAAATCAATAGGTCAACCTCTCTCATGGAAGAAAGAAACAACATAAGATCACTAAGCATAAACCAATTTCATTCTTTAATCCAGTTCAATATTTATTAAGTTAATTCCATTACCACCCAAATGGATAAAATATGCTAACTTTATGATTTTAATTAAATAAAATAGAAGCAAGTAATCCCCTACCTCAAAAGTGTTAATGTTATTCTCATGATAACAGACCAAATGTGTAGATCCTGATCACCTCTCCTGTAGGGAGACTGCATCCTTCCAAAGATGTCATGCCACAATTGTGTTATCAATAAAAAAATGTCAATAAGAAACCTGGAGACAAATCTCCATCATATGAAAAAATGGTGGGAGGAACCAGACTGAAAAACCACACAAGAAGAGGTATAATGTACCTTGGATCATCACAAATCAAAAAATGGAAGGTTGGTATTGATCCCCTTAGAAGGGATCCAAAATCACTTTAAAAACCATCACTGGATTATTGGAGATTTGGGAGATGAATAGGGTTTGTTCAATGTTGAGGGGAATTAATTTTTATAAAATGCACTACCCAGGGGACATTTACAGCATAAATCACACATTTATGATGAAAATATACCAATATTTGAGAAATGCATCACCTTAAAATGTGCAAACTTTAAAGGTTTTATGCTGTGAATCTCTTGATTATGATGTAAGTGTTTCATGAATAGGTTTTCTAGTTGAAAAATGTGGCCTACTTATGGTGTAAACAACCAACCACTTAATCCATAAAATGAATAATTATGTTGTAAACCTCCTGTTTATGATGTATATATTACATGCTTCCATATTTTACCATCTAAACACCTCTCTAGCCCCACTAAGCCACCTCTGAGCACCACGGGCTATAGGGAAATGAAATGGGTTAGACTACATGGATCCAAGCCCTTAATTTTGATGTTAATAACCTCATGTAATTTTGATTAAAGATAGTGCATTATTTAGACAGAGTAGTTTTATAGATGGTGCATAACATGGATGTAACAGTTTTGTAGATGGGTTAGGTGTCTCCTTGGTGTCAGATTGAAAATTATTTTGATTAATTTTATACTTGTACAAATTTGATTAGCCTATTTCCAATCATTTAATTTTTTTTATGACTTGTATGACCTTATAGACATTATTGTATTGTGTGGTATTTTTTGATAATTGTTATGTTATTATTTTTCTAGTATTATTAGTTGATATGTTATTATTTTTCTTTCTATTTACCATCATAGGGTATAGTCTCCCCACTATCACCTCTTAGACCTTCAAGACTATTTTAAATCCTTTGGAAAATGGGGAGATGCACCTAATCTCCAATTAATCTCTAGTTAGGTTATTGTAGCTTGAGTTGGGTCACATCATTAAAAAGTGGTATAACAACGTGGTTGTTTCCAAGTGGTATTAAAGTAATATTATTCTAGAGTGGTATTAGAGTGTTTTTATTTAGGACATGTAGACTATAGACCTTATAATGTGTTGAAAATTGAGATATATATCATGATATATATCTGATAAATACAAGTATATACTGAAAAACAAATTATCCAGGTATTTTGGGTTTTGTATTAAGTTTTTATGGTTTTAGTTTAGTTAATTGTTTTGGATAAATTTTTATTTTACATTATTAATTTATCGTCTCAAAATCTCAGCATCAATAATTCATAGGTAGAAATCAAGCATCATTTTAGACATGTGGGGATAACATGACATATGGGTGTTTATTGTGATTTATATTTGGTTTTGGAATGGAAAAATGTCTAATTGATTAAAGTTTAAACAACATGATAAATAGTGTTTTCCTATATGGTCACTTGGTGGAATTATACTCAGATAACCATGTATGGGTTTTAATTCTATAAATAAAAAAGGGTTTGGGATATTTAAAGTGTTAGAAATAACCTATATGTTGTTTTACCATATATATTTTTAGTATCATTCAACTCATCTAACTCAAGAATGTGGATCCTGCATATGTGTGATGTATTTTTTCAGACCCAAATATGGGTAGATAGTTTTGTGAAGCCATATGGTATGTAACTTCAATGCTGTAAGAAAGTGTAAGGGCTAGTGGTTCATATTGTCTATTAAAACTTTATCTATTTGTGATATCTGTACTATTATATATATATATATTGAGCATGGTTATTTCCACTTATATGACCTCTATTGGAGTGCTAGGAGGATGAACATAAGGCTTCACCAAGGAATTTACTGGATGTGGACAATGTGATAAAATGCAAAAGGAGTTCCTCATACACTTCTAGATGGGATATCTAGATAGTTTTTGTCGGAGGAATTCACAATTAGTTATGGGTTATGGATCAGGATAGACATATATGTTTGATGTAGGACTAGGAGTGGTACTGAGAGATGATTGATGGTATGTGTCCATAAGTTCATGACAAGGTAATGGATGATATACCCAACAGTGGGGGAAATGACTAATAGTGGGATTGAATTTGTTGGGAGGATGATCATCAGGTAGTCGGCCTTCAGTTTAGCTATATGTGAATGAGTAAACATTTTTTTGAGAAAGATATGGAATCTTCATCATCCATATGTACACTATAAACATGTGACTTTGGTTTAGTATGAATGACATGGGTGAAAAATGTGCATATGTGATAAATGATTTAACCAGAAGCTATTTAATAATTGAGCATCGAGTATGGTGCATGATAAATGGTGGATGTATTGAAATCAAGTATAAAGTGTGCATTGGGTATGATTCAAAATCAAAACGGGCATAATTTATGATATAGGATGATAATGGCCTTCTTTATAATGCATAACCATGATGGTTGGTAATTGGAATCTATGCATGGATAAATGGTGTATGTGGAATAAATGAGTAAGATATCAACATTGTGTCAACTAAATTGATCATGGTGAGGCTGGGTAGGTGATTCCTATAGTGGGTGTGAATTGGGTAACTAAGGTGACTAGGAAAGAAATGAATGTATATGGTGTCATCTTGATATTTTGGGAATGATGTAAGAAAAATTCTTGGGTTTCCTAAGAGTTGGTTATTGTGTGGCCCAAGATAGATTAGGGATAACCTATCATATGGAAAGGAGGTTATAATGTCTCACGTATTTGGGATAGTGTTTTGGGTCAAACTTGGTCCATTTGAGGGAATTTAGACCTAGTAGAGGTACAAAGGTGTTGGTATAGGTTGGGGGACAAGACTTGGGGGTTGGCCAGTACTTGAGGGATAAATTTATATGAATAATGTTTCTGGTAGTATTTTAAATAGGTAATCAATTTTTGGGTAGAATATTGTTTAATTTTGTGTTTAGTAAGTTTTTTGGATGAATTTTGTGTATTTTAAATTTATAAAAAAAAATCACAAAAAATGGTAAAGTGTTGGAAAAAATACCTATTATGTATAAAAAAATATGTTACCCTTAGAAAAACATACTAATTCATATATATTACTTTTGAGGAAAAATATATTATATATGGTTATATGTCTTACATATAAATATATATATATTACAGAAGGTTTTTCATCTAAGGGAAAAAACTTATGCATGAGATATATATATTACACATTGAACAATATATATTGTGTATTGAATTTTTACAAAGTGAAATATCTTACGCATTGAAAATATATTATGAATTACAAGAGAGGAAAAATATATATTATATATGAAGGAAATATACAAAATATTGAATGTTTTTATAAGGTTAAAATATTATGTATTGAGTATGTATTATTTATTGGTAATATATATTATGAATAGGTTTTTCTAGATAATGGGAAAAGCTTATATAATGTCAATATGTTATGTGTGAGGAAAAAATATGTTACGTGAGGTTATGTGTAATGGAAAATATGTTACATATGAGATATATATATATATATATATTATGTATGAAATATATATTATATTAGGGGAATATTTTACCTATGAATAAATATATTATGCATGGGTAGAAGATATTACATAAGGGTTTTTTGATAAGGAAAAAATCGTATATATGTGAGAATAAAATCATGTATCAGAGAAATATATTACATATGGAATTGCATAAGAATTTTTTTGAGTGAAAAATTGGTGAAGTTTTTAGCCACTGTGATATGTAAGGTTTAATATATATCAAGTATGGGTCCATAAGGGTGATGCATAAGGTTTTAGTGTTATCTATAGTTTTATATTTCATACTTTGGGTAGATTTTTAAAAAATAAAAATGATTATTTAATTTTGGAATTCGATTATAAAAAGGATTTTATGGATTTTTCATCATGGAACACGAAAAACACATTCTAAAGTCCTATATTGTTATTCTCTTATTTTTTGAGTGATATTCTTGCAAAATCTTGTTGATTTATTGTGCGGTCTAAAGAAGGGAATATCTATAGGTAAGTCTAGCATTTCGTACATGTATGATATCTAGAATTATAATCATTGTATAATATTATGATGAAAAACCCTAATTTGAGGGATTATTTTCGATTTTGGTGAATATTTTGACTAAATTTGGATAAAATGGAGTTTATTAGTAGTGTAGTTCTTGATACTATAATAAGGCAGTGCCAAGATAATTTGTGTTCTATTCTTGTGTTATGTGATGTGTGATAAATAAGTGTGGGTAGAATTGTCTATGTTCCACTAGGAATGGACCCACTTGGGGGTTTTGTTGTTTATAAGAGATACCTAAATATAGTATCATGTAGGAATTAATGGATGTGATCTAGTAAGTCATGATTGTTGGAGTTATTGTCCTAGAACCAACTTCTTTATAAGTTAGATTTCATGTATTCATGACTTGAATTTCAATAAATACTTTATCATATATTTATTGTTCATCTATGTAATTTTAATGTGATAATGTCCTAGAATATACAACATAATTATAAGGTCATAACAGTTCCCCTCTATGATGAGAACATTTAAATACTATGACAATATTCTTAAACTATATGTCATATGGTTGTATTATGTCCTCTCATGAAGTTCAAACTTGGTAATCTCTAGTATGGATGATTATGGTACATAACCAAAAATATAAAATCCATACGTTTTTGTGTAATTGGATTTTATTGTCTAAAAACATGTGTAATGGTCTTTATACTTTAAGATTATTATTAATTCATGTCATCACTCACAAAATTAGATATATTTCTATAAATTATGTGGACATATGTTTACAGTGAAGTTGAGTATGTTGGGTGAGTCATGAATTATTTTTTTATTAATAAATAAGTCAAGGAAGGATATGTACCTTCCATATTTATATAAGTTGACATTTCTACCCTTTGATTAAAATAAAACCATCAAACTAAATTACATGGCCATGGTGTATGTGCGTGGTTATTTGTGGAAGTCAAAGAAAGAGTTATCAAGTATATAGGTTAGTGACATCAGTATGAAACTTTCTTGATGCGATATTGAGAAAAATGTGTTATATCATATAGTTAGCATTCATATATGGTTATCAATGTTGTGACATTAAATTCTTCGTCTTCTTAAAATCCATTACATATTTCAAAGTACAGATATTGGACTTTAAGTGAACCCACCTAATGCCACTGAGGAAGAATCCTAGAGGGTCTCACATTTAATATTTTTATTGATCTCAATTAAATTTTATTTGAATATAATTTTTGGAGTAAATATAATTCTTCAGATCATGGAATAAATTTGTTTGATATTTCTTGATCGCAAATATTTGGTCATCATTTTTATATGTGAGTAGAATATTAGAATAAATATTTATTCACAAGATCATGAATATTATAAATATATATTTTTTGAATAAATATTATTTATCATTAAAGGTTTGGTAAATTCCCAAGAGGAAGTGCATATTGAGTTATCAGGTCCGTAGGAATGATATATCAAATATCATGTAAATCAATATTAATTAAATTTATTTAAAAAAATGATGTGTATTTTATCAATGAGTTTAGATAATTTCCAATAAATAATAACAATAATATTTTTATTTAGACATGGGTTTAACTAGGGATTAGAATAATAATAAAATGATTATGTACAATTATTTATTCTCTCTAACCTAGGTCAATAAATACTTTGTTATGTCATTTCCAAGGGTTTTGACATTATTGGAAACAACACACCATCTAGATATTTTCTCAAAAATAGAGATAAAATTATATAGAACCCTATAAAGAACTGAGAGAAATGATTCCAACTTCCACTTCCTATCAAGAACAAGATAAACAATAATAAATCCTCTAACCTTAAAGGATTGAATGATGATCAAAGGGAGTGATGAAAGATGATTGGTACTGTCATGCTAGCACCTAGAGTACCATTAGTGATTCTTAAAGATAAAAATAGAATATTTGGATCACATCTAGAGGAATTATATCCTTATATCCCAATAGTTAAATAATGGTGGAATAAAATTGTGTTTGGATAACCTCTTTAATGAATAAAAAATTCACAAGACCGAGATAATTATTAATTTAAATTTATTATAAAATTGATAATAAAAATCCACTATTCTTGGTTTCAGTTTCATTTTTCAATCTATATTAGATTTAATTAATTGGTCATGATTTTAATCATTATGTATATCCTGGATTATTCATTGAAACCAACAAAAGTTTATTTTTCCACAGCCTAGTAGGCGCTCCCATGACATCCAAAACCTTCAATACTTTCCCAATATTGTGGGTTCTAGTAATTATGGGCTTGATATCGTGTGTTATAAAGTGGACTTGTTTGGAATAACCTATGTGATCATAGGATATATTTATCTTCAATATGAGGTGACAAGGTCACTGGTTTGGTGTAGATGTCATCACCATTTATGCTGGTTGGGATGGAGGTTCATTGACGTGTGGTTTTAGATGTTGTTGATTCCACTAACCATGGGGGTTGAGGTTATTGGGATCATGTTCACACAGGACATGGACCATAATGTTTTTAGTCCATTAAATGAGGGTGGAGTCCTCTATAGTTTAAGTATCATAGGGATGATGGTGTTTAGAATCAATATGGAAAAGGGGTTCCCCATAGGGCCACAAATGGTGGTGTGTGAGACCACTAAATAGAAGTAAGACACTCACCATACTTAGTAGGAATAATAAGCTGATATTTAGTAAAGGGTGTGTGTAACATTTCTTTGGGTTGTTTGGGCTATTTAACCAGCTTATGATAATAGATATGGGAGTCAATGGTATGTGCAATATGACTAGTGGATGTAACAATATGATGTTGTGGTTATTTTGAGATGGTGATTCCACAATACATGGAATTTATTAAAATGATAATGGAACTTTGGAAATGAAAAACTATGGATGTATTGTTCCACTTCGAAGCTAGATGAGGTAGATAGAGGCTTACTTAGGTCTGGTTGTGAATTATTATAGAGGGTTGTGTAATGTTTTTTGGTTTTTTTATTACTATTTTCATAAAATGGTATATGATATGGATATTAGTGTGGGATATTATTGGTGATGGCCTACTGAGTTCATATTTAGACACTTCACAGGTCCTCTGGGACATGTGAATACTTTATATCTCCTAGTAAAGGTATGGGTAAAGGTTTGATGTTAAGAATCTAGTGGATATAGGAGTGTCGATGGTGCATGAGTTGGATGGAATGGTTTTATAGATGGGATGAGCGGTTTCTCTATATTAGGATGATATTTATTTTGATTACTTTTTTACTTATACACATGGTATTGGATTATGAAAAATTAGTTGATTTTTTGTATGACATGTCTAATATTTTAGAAATTATTTTATCATATGACATGTTTCAATATATATTTTTAATGATTTTATTGATATTATTAGTTGACATGTTATAGTTATTGCTATTTATCATTATAGGGTACGTTCTTCCCACCATAACCTCTTAGACCCTCGCATGTAGTTGAATACCTTTAGCATATAGGGAGGCACAACTAAGGTCCAATGACTCTTAGGTCTAGTTACTAAAAATTTAGTTGGGTTGAGGCATTATACGAACAATGAAATGTTTTACTATCCATGCATAATATTTTTAAATATGAGAAAGCTACAAAGTAGAGAAATAAAAGACCATTTAATTTATAATTGTTTTCAATATGAGTTATAGTCTATGGATACAACATAGTGAAATAGTGTATAATTTATGACCTGATGATGATGAAGATTTTTAAAATTATAATTCTAATCAAATTTGATAAATGATTCATAAAATTGAAGTGTATTCAATTAAGAAAACATTGATGATGGAGCTCTTATATGGTGAGGCTGAAAAACCATTATATATAGGTTGTATAATATTTATATTTTTGTCAAATATTTTGATATTTTTTAACTTAAAATCTATAAATTTATGGAGTGACATGAGTTTTTTAAAATTTCTAGATCTATTGAAAAAATACTTCTTAAAGAAAACAATATGCTAGATTCAAGTTATAATATGAAATAATACCATATCCTATGGGATTGGGGTATAAGAAGATACATGCATGTCTGAATGATTGCGTGTTGTATAGAACGAAATGAAAAGGTATGTTAAAGTTTCCTAAATATGGTATATCATGGTACAATTTGAAAAAATATCACATGTTGATTTATCTATTATTACATGTACCAAGACTCTTACCAAGGAATTTTTTATCATTATATAATTCATCATATAAAATGGTTATTTTTAAATTAAAATGATTCAATGGAATATAAATAAGAAACCATATGATGAAAAACTATATCATCCATCTAATTTTCTATAATGGAAGAAAATCAATAAGCAATTTTATAAATTCAAAAATAAAATTATAAATCTTAGACTTGGACTATGCATGGATAGAATGAATCCATATAAGAACCTTAGTAGAAAAATTAGATCATGACCTATTTTTTTAATTTATAACTTGTCTCTATAATGTCTTCTAAATAGAAAGTATATTACAAAGAGTTTAAGTTTTTCTAGACAAAAAAATCCGGAAAATGATATTTATGTTTATTTTTCACTATTAATTGATTATTTAAAGCTATCTTTAGAGAAATGTATTAGAATTTATGTTTTTTATAAGAAAAAATATTTTCTATTGCATTCAATGATTATTTTTACAATAAATAGGTTTCCATCATATGAAAAAAAAATTAATATAGTGTTAAGGTGCATAAATCCTGCCCAATTCTTGAAGAAGGGACTTCATGTTATCAACTAAAATATGGGAGAAAAATAGTGTACATGGGTCATGAAAGATTTTTATCTATAGAAAAATATTATAAAAGGTTAAATAATAAATTCAATATCTTATAAGAATATAATATGGGTTTAAATACTTCTTCAACATATCAGTATTTTGAGAGCGTGAAAACATTGGTGTTACATTTGAAAAGACACTAAGATACATAAATGAAAGAAATATATGGAATAAGAAGTCAATATTTTTTGAGCTTCTATATTGAAGATATCACGAGGTCAAACATTACATTTTTGTGATGCTTGTTGATAAGAATGTATATGATTGTTAAATTAGATCAATATTTGATATTAAAGGTATTATTAAGGATAATTTGAATGTAATATTAGACTTACTGTCAATGGGAATATATTTGTATATATCTCTCACTCCAAAAAAAATAAATGTACTTTCCTCCATCTTGTATTAAATTATACAAGAGGAAGAAAATTAGTTTTTGTTAGGGCCTATATGGTATCAAGGTGCCTTGAGGTTATTATTCAAATGTAAAAAATGTTGTGTTAATAAAATATTTGAAGTTAATAGGCATAAAATATCATTAATTTCATGTTATGATGTAATAACTAATACAATTTAAATTACATGTAATACCACTCATCCATGTTAGAATAACTATCATCAATATGTGTTGTTTTTTTAATCCCATTTATAACAAATTTATGGATAAAAATTCATTAAAAATTTAGATAATGTAGTAGTCTTTATACTTTATCAATCAATGATGTACTTTCTATCATTTTTTAATATCATGATACATTTAATGTTTTATTTGGTGTGAGAAATAAAGATATGTGGACCCATATATATTTTTTAGATGTATCCCTTTGAAAGGTATATAAAGATATTGAATGGGTATGTTAAAAAATCACATCAACCAGAAGCCTCCATTATTTAGAGGTATATTTATGTGGGGTTGAAGAGTTTTACACTAACTAGTTATTTGAATTGGAGTACATTGGTTTGCCTAAATCTCAACATTACTGATTCATATTTGGGGAAAGGGGTTTTGTTTCTTAAAAATAAAGTCACTGAAAAGTTATCAAATAATACAGACACATTTATACATCTTGAGTAACAAAGATAGAACTTGGTTATATATAAAATAAAATATTAATGTATTAAAACAATATTTTGGGATAAAAAATATATTATGTACTGAATGAGCATAAAAAACACTTTTTCCATGGTTTAAAGAGATTATGACTAATAGATTTGACGCGTCATAAAAATTGATATGGCTAATAGGTATCCTGAGTTTAGTTATGAAAATATGGTCTAGGAATGAAATTAATGCCTCTACATTTTATACCAAATAATAAGACAAAAAAAGTGTGATTTAGAATAATGGTGTATTAGTGTTCATTAAAGTAATTCATTTTTGACTAAAAATAAAAAAACACTAATCTCCATGTCAAGTGTCTATTATAGAGTTATCGAATATATATGAGAGATTGATTACAATAAATTTTGAGTTCATGTGTTCAATTTTAAAAGGGTTATCAAAAATAGTATTGTTAAACACAATGAATTCAAAATTATGGAAGTAGATCTAGATATATTCAGATACAAAAATGAACCTTCTATCATATAAATACATGAAAACATTTATTCTATGTTCTTGAAACATTAAATGATCAATATCCTATCATTTACCAATGGAAAAGAGTATTTTTGTGATAAAAAAAATCAACGATGATGATGCCTTATATGAGAATTGTACTTCCATGGAAATATTATCAAAGGATATTGATGACCAAAATGTTGACATGGTTTGTGCCATATAGAAGAACATGGATAGTAAATACGGGAAGAAAAATACTTTAGTAATATCTTAATATTATATGAAATATATATTTATTTCCTATTTAACACTTCAAATTTCATAAATATGAAATATACTTTTTATAATTGTATTTTTTATTTAATTTAAATATTTTAACTACAAGGGACTAGTTTTTTTGAGACCTTTTTATTTTTTGGTGATTGGAGGTTTTGGGAAAGAGATGGAAGAGTAGAAGTGCTAATGGGCTTTTAATTTTAGCTTAAGGAGGGGTTGTAGCAAGATTAGTTAGGCTACAATGTGGCATAGTTTCAGGTGAATGGACATTGAGGCATGCCCACATCCTTATAGAGTGGATCCCTGAGTGGTTGGTTTTGATAGACCTATTGTTTTTTTGGGTGGATATGGCGTGTTACTTAGGTTTCACCATGAAGCCCTGAGTGGTTGGTTTAGTGGATATACTATTTTTAGGGTCCCTATGGCATAGTGTATTAGGATGCATCATGAATATTGAGTGTTGGGTTATTTCTCTATGCCCCCTTGAGTGTCCCAATTGAATAGTTCTTTGAGACAAACTACATATCTCAGGGGTTAGGTTTTTATATCGTTTGTTTTGGGGATATTTGTGTTGTGGTGACTTGGAAATACTACATCATAAGCCCTAGTTCATAGGATCAGGGGTTTGACAAGAAATTCAAGGGGGATATATGGGTGGATTTTTTTCATGATTTTTAGAGGGATATTTTTACTAGGAACATTATGGCATGAGATACTATGTTGTGCCATGGTTTTTATAAAAATATCAACCATTGTGGTGTATCCACCCATGTTGTGTTGTGGTCTTATGTATTATCTAACTTGTATAAATTCAAAAGTACACTCAAATTCCTTTGATTTCTTCCCACTTCCTTTGAATCCTAGGTGACCATACGAACCCTTTTTAGAGGACTCTTGAGAAATGTTTCTTGTCTTTAAAACCTGACTTCTAGAGATTTATTTGTGGTTGATATAAGGTGATTTTCCTTCTTCATTATTGAATCTTTTTCTCTCCCATTATTTATTTCCATTCTATGGAGGCTTTGTTGCATTAAATACTTGTTCTCTATCACCACTGATTAATGGAGTATTATTAGTGGGATAATATCCCCATGGATTAAGGGTTCCTCATGAGAGAAGTGATTGGAGATCTGTGTCTATTCTTCCTTTCTTGTTTGGGGAACATTGAAAGATTTTTATTGAGTTAGGGGATTTTTGACCTTTCTTTTGTTATGTAAACGTGTTGGATTAACATGATTTAACTTCTTAATTAAGTGTAATACTCAACCTATTAAAGATAATAATTTTAAAATTAAGTAAGGATGAAATATGAAAGGGATGTTGTGATCACATGTGGTTTATACTATGTTTTGAGATGAAGCCTTGTGATATTTTCTAGATAGCGTGTAACTTGATTTCTATTATTTTTATTGTTCATAGAAATATTTGACATGCATGGAAATTGTATAAACAACATAAATATAGTATTAATAAGTTTATAATAAATGAATTATATGAACTACATTTATCACCCTTATTGAAACCATGAAAAATAAAGGAGTTTCTTCCCTTGGGTGATTTAGTTGTTGTATATTAGGTTTCTTGTGTATGAAACATATTAGTAATGAATCAGTTAATATAATATGGTAATGTAATTTTTTTTAAAAAAATAAATGTTTTGGGGGTTTTCTATAACCTTTCCTTGTTTGATAAAAGTTGTGTGATTTGATGTGATGGCCTTGTTTTCCTCTTAAATTTTTATATTAAAAATATATTTTCCTACCATTTATATGACATAGGATGATAGATCCCTTACTATTATTTTTTTTAAAAACTGGTATTTTTGGGATATTTGATGAGGGAAAGGCTGTTTTTTTCCAGTTGTGGTAGTGGTTGGTACGTGTGATGTTGAGATGAGATGAATGATATTGGTTGAGAGATAGAGTTGCCTATTTTTTTGATCATTGAGTTAGGGTTATTGATAATTTAGTTGGTATAGGCTAAGAGTTAGGATTGCTATGTTTATTTTTTAATTTTTTAATGGTTGTTTTGTTTTTTGATTGGAAATTGTGTTACACTCCCACTTAATGTAGTTAGTTTTATCCTTCAGGGATTATCTATCTATGAGATGGGTTTGGTTGTGTCTTTAAATATATGAGTGTTGGATTAGACTAACAATTACTTATTTTAATAATAAAAAAACCCTGTTTATTTTATTTTAATAAATTATGTGTTTTATGAAAGTTAAATTGTTTTTTGAAATTATAAAATTTTCCTAAGTGTCCAATCAATCGTAAAGACATACTAACTAGATAAGTGATCACAAGTCAGATGAGAAAAAAAAATCCTAGTGCTAAAAAAACTATAAGTACGCCATCGACCACATGAATAACTTCTATTGATTATATGAAAAAAATATAAATTCAAACCAAATTTCTATAAGTACTGATGCGACCAAATGACAATTGAATCAACCATATGACCATTTTATTGACCATGAAATAACTATTGTAAAGTACTTGAGAGACCACAGTGGTTTGTTAGAATTTTCACTAAGTATTTAAGTGATTGCACATCCAAATGAGTCGAACACATGTCTATTTGATCGATCATGGTGGATTTCTCACAAGAACCTCAACCGATCGTATCGTGTATCCTTTTTTTACAAACCATGATGTATTAGAGAGGACACATATTTCTTCAAATTGACCACTTGATGAATTCAAGAGACCATATGAAAATGTTGAGATTTTGGGAAAACTATTGGAGCTACCATTTGAGTTAAATCTACCACACATTGAATTAAATTGACCACATGATAAATTTGAAAATTGTCTAAGTATTCGATTGATCGTACATTATATTGATTGACCATATGACTTATAAAAGGAATCTAACCAAGATTTTCACTAAGTATTGGAGTGAAATTGAAAAATATGAAATTTCAAACTTCAAGTGACTAATTCTAGAGTGATATTATACTTTAAAAATATAAATATTTCAACCAATTTTTATTCATAATTAAATTCTTCATCACAGGTATTTAATGATTCTAGATTTAATGTTGAGTATGATAATTAGTAATGATCATTTTCCAATGGATATTTTTGAAGGAAGATTTATTTTAATGAGGAAGAGATCGTGTAGAATGAAAAAAGATATGTGAAAAATAGAAAATGTGAACAAGTTATCTATTCTTAATGACCTATGACACTCTGTTTTCATTTTCACTTCATTGTAAGATCTGATAACACTTTTAATTATTTAGATATCATCTTATAACTGAAGGCATACATTGATAAGAGGAGATAATGATACAAAAAAAATAAACTTTTATCTAATATTGCATAAAACTTTTATTTATTTCTCTTTCTCTACTTTATTACATTTGGGTTGTGTTTGAATTTACTTATAAATATCTTAATGAACATACTCATATAAATCATAAAAGAGTATTCAAATACTCCTTATTTATTTCCTTATTATACGTAATACCATTAAAACTATGGAATATGATTGGTTTTATCATATATATCCTAGTGTGTTTTTGTACTATATATACATGATTCAAGTTTTAGATCTATTTATTATTTAATAAAAGTACTTCAAAATAGGTGTCTGTTATGTGGAGAATATTAAGTCTTAGCTTGTATCTGAACTTCTTGTATTGTTTTATTGTGTACTTTAAAGTTATTTTTACTCTTTTTTAAAACTATTTTTAAAATCTCTTTTGAAAAACCATGCTTTTACAGCTAGCATTGACATGTCATATATCTATTGTTTAATTTTTGAAGGATATTATCAATTTATTCTAACTAGGACTTGTTCAATATTTTGAGATGTTATTTAAAAACATTAATTTAAATATAACTAATATATTATTTAATTTTTTAGTTCTAAATTGGTGGATTTTTGTATAGTTTGTTTAAATAGAAATTTTACTAGAAACTTAATCCACACCCCTCTTGATTGATCCAATCAATCCAACATTTTATATCATAGGATTTTGTATATGTCTTATTTTTATTTATCTATCTATAACTATGATCAAGTTATTAACCAAAATTTATAATTTGTTTATTATAAATTTTCATCTTTATGAATAATACTATATATGAGGGGACTAATACTAAAAAAACTTATTTTTTAATGTCAGAAATTATGGTCAGTGGAAGATTAAGATGAAAATATATCTTGAAAGTATGGGATTTAATATATGAACTCTAATAAAAGATTAATATGAAAAACAAAAAACTTATAGAGCATATTAGAGTGATTCCACTAATACTTCTTATAAATATAATTATAAATAAATGAATGCTTTATACCATGAACTAAGAGAAGACAAATTCAATAAAATATATCCATGTGCTACAACTTTTGAAATCTAGGATAACTTATCTTTGTATCATGAAAGGAAATAAATTTTCAATGAAATGCATTTAAATTCATATACTATTAAGTATGATACATTTAATATGAATCCTGATGAGTCTATTTCTAATATGTATCTTAAGTTTAATGAGATTAAAAACATGATGCATGCATTAGGGAAAACTATTGATGACAAGTATCAAGTACTGAGGATTTTAAGATGCTTACTTGGTAGATAGATAGAAACTACTATATCTACTTTTGAATGATGTGATATGAGAAAGCTACCAATAAAGGAGCTAATAAAAGAAGATGATGTATTTGGAAGATATTAATTTAATGACGAAGATTCCAAACCCAAAATGTCAATTTAATTCAAATCATTTTAATCAAAAGATAAATAACTAATCAAATAATAAATAACCAATGGAAGTTATTTTGATTATTATACTGATGAGGAAATCGATCCTTTGGAAATAAGATTGAAGAAAGTTTATAACAAGAATAATTTTTTCAAGAAATAAACTTTCAAGGGAAAGTGTTATACAATAGGAAACTGGTAGAAATACCATAAAAAACATGAATCCTCTAATGAGATTAGATACTATTATTATAAGATAAAATGAGACATAAAATATTAATAACGAAATTTAAAATTCAAGAAGAAGTATGAGTATAAAGGAAAGAAATTCAAGGGATAAATGAAATACACTTGGAGTGATTTTTAGGGTAACTCAAGTGACTCTTTCTCATCCAAAGATGATTCACGTGAGAAATAAAATAAACGCTTTAAAAAAATAACTAAAACTATGAATAAAATTTTGGGAAGTCATATTGTACCTAAACCAAGATTTGGTTTTTGTTATTAACTTGGATATGAAATTAAACTCTACAGAAACTATTTTATTCCTAGTTCAAATACAGTAACTAAAAATATAGTAAATAGTATAAATTGAACATCAAAATCTGGTGCAATCTATTTTGGAACAAAACAAAATTATATTTCTAATTCTTTTATATATGTTAAAAAATGTAGAAATAAATCTATCAAACAGATGTGGATACCTAAATCTTTAATTCCTAACCTTTTTGGACCCAAACCGATCTGGGTACCAAAATCAGTTTATATTTGATTGATTATAGGAAACCCATTTGAAAAAAAAAATCATATAAGAAGTTATTTTATCAAGATAGAGGGTCTTCCAGACATATGATAGGTGAATCCTCATGATTCCAAAGTTTTATTAATGTGTATGGTGGTCATTTAACTTTTGGTGACAATGAAAAAGGAAAAATTATTGGCCTTAGTCAAGTTGGTAATTCTAAAATATATTTAAGTTCCAAAGTTTTATTTGTTGATGGATTAAAATATAATCTTCTTAGCACATATAAATTATGTGACGATGATTCTATTTTAATTTTGAGAATAATGCATGTAATATTTAAAATTCCAAATTTAATTTATATGGAATGACAATGTTAATGTAGTTGATTTAAATTTTTATTTTTGAAATTTTTTTCTTGTTTAAATGAATTTCACAATAAATATTGGATGTGGAATAGGATATTAGAACTCTATAATATTTACTCTCTTAGAAAGTTAGTAAAAAAGTGTTTAGTCAAGGATCTACCTAAAATAGATTTACCAAATGACAATGTGTGCAATCTCTATCAAAAGGGAAAATAACATAAAGTTTCTTTCAAACCAAAGAAATAACTTTCCATATCTCAACCACTAGAACTAGTTAATATGGACTTTTTTAGACCAACTATAGATTTAGGTTTAACTAGAAGACAATATTACTATGTAATTGTTGATAATTATTCAAGGTTTATATGGATGTATTTCCTAGCTCACAAAAGAAAGCCTTGTAGATATTTTAAAAAATATGCAGAATCTATAAAAAACCTTACTAGACTTACCATTAAGAGTGTGAGAAGTTATCATGGTCATGAATTTGAAAATTAAGATTTTGGATTCTTATTCTCATAACATGTATATAATCACAACTTATATGATCCTTGGACAACTCAATAGAATATGGTGGTTGAAATAAGACATAATACCCTTTAAGAGATATCCTAGAATATGCTTAGTGAATATGACCTACTAGTATATTTTTGGGCTGGAGTTGTAAATAAAACATGCTATATAATTAATAGAGTCTTAATAAGGTTTCTTTTAAAGATGTATCCATATTAATTATGGAATGAGATAAATCCTTGGGTTAATTATTTCAAATCTTTCGGTTGTAAAGTATACTTTTTAAATACAAAGTACAATCAATATAAGTTTGAATCCAAGAGAGATAAGAGAATTTTCCTTGGTCATTCCACATCTAGTAAATCCTACAGAGTATTTAATAAAAGAACAATAGTGGTGGAAGAATCTGTTTATGTCACATTTGATAAAATAGATCCAAAAGAACCTAGAGTTTTCTTATAAAACCTGGAGGATGATATGTCAAATTTAAATATTAATAACACCTATAAAACCAATTACCTTGCTATTTATTTACTTGAAAAATATCTCAGCAAAGACTATTTAGGGGAATCAAACCTTGAGGGAAACCTAGAAGAAACAAATACCTCAATACCTAGAACCACTAGAACCCATATTGACTATCCTTTACATGATATTTTAGGTGATCTAGGAAAATTAACTCAAACTAAAGAATCTCTTAGAAACCAAGTTAAACATAAACTCTTTCTTTCATAGCTTAAGCCTAAGAAAATTGATGAGGTAACCAGTGATGAATATTGGGTAATGTATATGTTAGAAGAACTAAATTAATTTGAAATGAATAAAGTATGGGAACTATTTGATAGACCCAGAGACTATTTGACTAGTTGTGTAGTACCCTAGTCTGGTCTAACCACTAAGAGGGGAGGGGTAAATAAATGGTTTCTTTTTAAAAATCCATTTTTCTTTCAAATTAAACTTCTCAAACTTGTTAAGGTTCTCGATCTACTCAATATCATCTCTCAATATCACTTGATGTGTAGTGGTAGTAATAGAGAGAGAAGTACATAGTATTTACATGGTTTGATACAAGGACATAATCCTTGCCATGTTGGTCCCCAACATGGATTCTTTACTATCAAATGAGGTATTACAATGATTTGGATCAAATTGAGAGACTCTATTTTCTTATAGCTCCAACTGAAATTCTTCTACTCCAGCTCCAACCAAGAGACTCCTTTTTTATCCTAGCTACAACCAGAAGACTTCAAAAACTCCCAAAACTAACCATAATAACTTTACATATAATGAAGGATTGATCCACTATATGATGATCTTCAATATTCATTCATGATTTTGTAGGATCTAAATTTCTCTTGTACTCTTCAAGTATATTTGATAGCCACTGAAGATGTATGCTACTCTATCTCAATCATCCCTAAATCAATTATATCCGATCAATTTCCTTAGTAAAAAATGATCAGGCTATGATTCCTTATGATGATGAAGTCTCGAACTCAATCAACAATGTGAAATAGGTATACATAATATTCTTCAATATTTTATGCAATACAGAACTTGAACAATCTCAAGATGATTCTTATTGAATTATCAACTCAATTAAATCAAGTAAACTCCATGTATAGATTACATGGAATCCTAATTGTTTTGGGTATCTAAATTATTCTTTCATGTATTAGATGGACTACATTAATTACATGAAATTATTGTATCCATATTTTCTTCAGTGTATCATTTGAAGTGCATGATCCATCAAGGTTATGCGATTTATTTATTTCCTTCAAAAGAACTTGCTTCAACTCATAGGTTATTTACCTTCTTTCACAATATTAAATCTTATGACCTCAATTATTCCTTCACATAATCATATAAGATTTATGCAAACTATTTTACCTTTAGCATAATTTCTTCATGTATGTATTTCAAAAAATAAAAATTATTTGCACATAAAAACTTCACATGTAAAGATAAGTGTCTACATCCTCCTTCGCCATATCTCAAGAAAATGTCCAGAGGAGGTGTTGTCTACAATTATTTCTCAACCCCTTCACATGAAACATATTGTATCATGGGTTAATTTCATGTAAGAAATTTTATTCCTGTGAGATATTCATCAATAGATTCATAAGACCTAGATGTATCACATCTGTCTTCACAAATACATTATTAGATAAAGGGTGTCTCCCCAACCCCTTTTCTAGAATAATATGGCTCATGGGATGTCTTTTGTGTGACATTGTGTGTATCTGCAACTATCTCAACCAACTTCATGAGATAGGTTGTTTTTTTGTGGTTTCATTTATAAGACAAGTGGTTTCCACATCTTCCTTCACAAGAAAAGAGGTTTCCATAGGATCTCCTTTGAGTGATCGAATCACACAGTCTCCTCTATTTTGAGAATTTCCCTTGTGTTCTTAGAAAACCAATACCCAAGAACTTGGTTCTTCCTCAGTTTATATAGGCATGCTGACACTTATTATCTCTTCTTTTAATGTTGTGTGTGTACTTATTCAAATTTTATAGTTTCTCGGACTCTCATGAATGTGTATGTTCTCAGCATCCACATCCACCACTAAAATGATCACATGGTGTGCATGAAATGTTCTTCTAATTCGCATGATCACTTCATTTGATCGTGAAAAACCTTGGTAATATTATTGAGATGAATTTATGTGACATAATTTCAGAATAATTCAAATGATAATTCAGTAAAATACAAGATCTTCACACACATATTTATTGAAATATTCTCAAGTTTAAGAGAATAATGGTAAAAATTGATGGATATGTTACTTCTAATAGTATAGGTGTGAAATCCAAAGATGATAATATGAGGGTCAAGTATAATGAGAGGAAATCTCCAACATCTTTGGAAGAGAAAAAATTGTCATGAAGGATACAACCCCCCCCCCCATGTGAAGACAAAATAACACAGGTCCAGATTCATTTGGAACCAATCTATGAAATTGAAGCTTCAAGGATTTTTTGGGTGTTGTGGTAAGAATGGTCACAAATCCTACTATTGATGCTTCAACATGTCTTTAGAAGAAATTAGGTAAGAATCAAGGGGTAGTTTTAATGAGCATCATAGGAAAAAATATGATAGAGAAAAACTGATGAAAAAATCTTCACCACAACTATCTAAAGAAAACAAATTTCATATTTTGGAAGAAGTTTGTGGTGGATACAATTAGAAGATCACAAGGACAAGGTATGCATGACAAGGTTGGAAGGATAAGTTACTTATACCATGAAAGGGGAGAGGTTCCAAAACAAAACCAATGACAATTCATGTGAATATTTTGGGAAAATTGAGAATGTCAAGAAAGACTACCTAGTTGTTTGGCCATATCAGTTGAAACTAGCTAAACAATTAGAGGAAGCTGAGAAACTTGATAAATCTAAAGGAAAGAATGTTGTCTTAGAAAATGAGGTGGAAGTTGATGGGAATTTTTCCACAATTTGAAACATGAAAATCCCAAAAATTAAGGTTGAAACAGTTATTCAACACCAAGATGAAGTTCAAGGGAAGAAAGAATATTGTCAAATTGATGAGACTCAAAACAATCGAAATAGTCCAAATAAATCTTCCCATGATGAGATTGGTAGAAAAGAATTGTCCAGATTGAGAGGAATCTCTCAATTTGAATGTTACTTTTAAGAAACCAAGAAGTCACTGCTTATTCCCTATTATTTTATGAGTTATGAACTAAAAATGCAGGGAATTGAAAGAGGTGTTTGAGGCTATCATTTCTGGACAGTATGCTGATATTTTTCTTTATGGAGTCTATTGACTTCCATGAAATAGAAGAAACGTGTGCATCCCTTCAGGGGGAGCTTTTATTTTCACATGAACTTTCTACTGTTTTTGTTGAAGTATGTGTAGAATTTATCATTTCCTTGATAAATATAATTATTTACAGAACCTAGAATGAGAATTGAGATATTTTAAGCATGATTTCACATGCATGGTGTTTATAGATTACTTAGACATCCTTGGTTTTATCTCTCTTATTTTCTACATCGGGTTAGACCATGTAAGCTTTTAGTTGATTAAATAAAGGATCTTTTATAAGAGAAACATGGGAGATCATCCCTCTCATTGAGGTGATCAAGAAATTTTCATATTAGGGAGAAGATCATGTTTTTGAGAAAAAGATGAGATGAGAAGATCCCCCATTTTCCTTTGCATTTGATTGTCAAAGGGGGAGAAAGTTTGAACACACATATTGGCTTTGGAAAAGGATGTTTACAACAAAATAAAAAGGGGGAGATTGTTAGGCCTAATGTTGCATAAGTTGTTAATGATGTTTCAATATGTGTTAAGTGACATGTGGATAAAGTGGTGATTCTTGGAGAATTGTTATGGATTCATCTAATGTAATTCGATGTCAAGCTTGGAAAATTCTCCTTGAATAAATCCGATGATTGATTGTTTAAATCTTTAATACGTAAAGACATGTGTGAAGAAGTTTGCACATTGGATATAAAAAGTAAAGTCCATGTAAATGTTAATTCCCATGAAGAAATTTATGAAGGACTTGAAATTGCAATATTAATTTCATGATGATTTAAAGATAGTATTAAAGGAGATTTGAAGGCCATGTCAAATGTATTTGAGGTTTGAGAATTATCTTGGAATTATATTAATTACATAGGAATTTTCTAATTAACATAATGGTGGCCATTATTAAAAAAGTGCTCAAGCTATTGAGCAAGCACTATGGAAAAAAGAACTATTTGCGTTGGGGAGGGGTCTCATCGCAAATAGTCCATCAGGAGGGACTGCTTGTGATGGGACCCAATCCCCATCACAAAAGATTTGGCGCAGGTTGCGCGCCAAACCGTGTGAAGGGTATTTGAAACGGGTCCCATTGCAAATACCCTTTTAACCACCGCCCTTAACTAATAGCGGGGTTTGTATTTACGACAGGCCACCCATCCCAAAAACTCTAACCTATATATACCTCCATTTGATTTTTCCCATTCACCTCCTTTCTCTACCCCTCTCTCCCTCTCTACTTACATTTTCCCTCTGATTTTTTTTAAAGTTTAAGGTTCTACGTCAAGATCAATATTCAAGCCCTACATCCTACGAAAGATTCAGTTTTTAGGCATTTATCCTTTTCTTTGATTTTTTAGTTAATTCATTTTATTTTATATGAGTTATAATTATTGTTTATTAGCAATAATTAAATTACATTAGGCTTTGATAGTTTTATTTTGCATTATTTATTTTACAAATAATTACGTGTGATTAGTATTAATTAATATTAATTAATAGTTATTATATTAATTATTATTAATTAGCAGTCATTAGTATTAATTAGAAAATTACTAATAATTACCAATAATTGGTCATAATCAGTAATAATTAGCAATAATTGGTAATAATTGGTAATAATTAGTGATAATTAGAAATAATTAATAATAATTAGTGGTAAATATTAGAAAATAATAGTAATTTGTAATAATTAGTGGGAATAAGTAATAATTAGCGGTAATTAGTAATAAATTGTAATAATTAGTAATAATTTATAATAAATATGAAAAATTAATAATAATTAGTAATAAATATGAATAATTAGTATTAATTTACTGTAATTAGTAATAATCTGTAATATTTTGTTATAATTAGTAATAAAATAGTAATATATAGTAATAATCAGTAATAAGTAATAATTAGTAATAATTAGAAATAAATAGCAATAAATAGTAATAAATAGTAATAATTGGTAATAATTGGTAATAATTTGTAATAATTAGCAATAATCAGAAATAATTATGAATAAATAAGAATAAATAGGAATAATTAAGAATAATTAGGAATAATTAGTAATAAACAGTAATAAATAGCAGTAAGTAGTAATAATTAGTAATAAATAGTAATAATTAGTAATAAATAATAATAAATAGTAATAATTAGTAATAAACGGTAATAAATACGAATAATTATTATTAATTATTAATAATTAGTAATAATGAGTAATAATTAGGAATAATTAGTAATAATTAGTAACGATTATGAATTAATAGTAATAAATAGTAATAATCAGTAATAATTAGTACTAATTAGAAATAATTAGGAATAAATATGAATAAATAGAAATAATTGAGAATAATTAAGAATAATTAGCAATAAATAGTAATAAATAGTAATAATTTGTAATAAATAGTAATAAATAGTAATAAATAGTAATAACTAGTAATAAATAATAATAATTAGTAATAATTAGAAATAATTAGTATTACTTAGTAATAATTCGTTATAATAACAAGAAATAATAATAAATAGTAGTTAGTAATAATTAGTTATAATAACAAGAAATAATAATAAATAGTAGTTAGTAATAATTAGTAATAATTAGTAATAATTTGTACTAATTAGTAATAATTAGTAATAGTTAGTAATAAATAGTAACAAATAGTAATAAATAGTAATAAATAGTAATAAATACGAATAATTAGAAATAAATACGAACAATTTGTAATAAATAGTAGTAAATATGAATAATTAGTAATAATTAGTAATAATTAGTAACAATGAGTAATAATTAGTGATAATTAGTATTAATTATTGATAATTAGTAATAATTAGTGATAATTGGATATAATTAGTAATAATTAGTAACAATTAGTAATAATTAGAAGTAAATAAGAATAATTAGTAATAAATATGATTAATTAGTAATAAATATGAATAATTAGTAATAAATATGAATAATTAGTAATAATTAGTAATAATTAAAAATAATTAGCAATAATTAGGAATAGTTAGTTATACTTAGAGACAATTATTAATAATTAGGAATAATCATCAATAATTAGTAATAATGAGTAATAATTAGGAATAGTCAGTAATAATTCGCAATAATTAGGAATAATTAACAATAATTAGCAATAATTAGCAATAATTAGTAATAATTAGCAATAATTAGCAATAAATAGAAATAAATAGCAATAATTAGAAATAAGTAGCAATAATTAGTAATAAATATCATTAAATAGTAATAAATAGTAATAAATAGTAATAAAAAGTAATAAATATGAATAAATAGGAATAAATAGTATCAAATAGTACTAATTAGTAATAATTAGTAATAATTTGTAATAATTCGTAATAATTAGTAATAATAAGTAATAATTAGTAATAATTAGTAATAAATTGTAATAATTAGTAATAATTACCAACAATTCGTAATAAATAGTATTAAATAGTAATAAATACAAATAATTAGTAATAAATAGTAATAAATATGAATAATTAGTAATAACAAGTAATAAATATGAATAGTTAGTAATAATTAGAAATAATTAATAAAGATTAGCAATAATTCGTAATAATTAGTTTTTATTAGTAATAATTAGTAATAATTTCTAATAATTAGTAGAAATTAGTAATAAATAGTATTAAAAAGTAATAATTAGTAATAATTAGTAATAATGACTAATAAATTTTAATTAATAGTAATAGATATGAATAAATAGTAATAAATATGAATAATTATTAATAATTAATAATAATCAGGAATAATTTGCAATAATTAGCAACAATTATGAATAATTGGGAATAATTTGTAATAATTAAAAATAATTAGAAATAATTAGGAATAATTAGAAATAATTAGAAATAACTAGGAGTAATTAGCAACAATTAGCAATAATTAGCAGTAATTATAAATAATTTGCAAAAATTAGCCATTATTAGCAATAAAACAACAAAATTTCTTATGGAGTAATAATTAATAATAAATTAGAACAATTTACAATGGATTGGTAACAACTCTTTTTTCAGGCATCCAATATCCTTGTAAATTTATCCCATTGATAAATTGGCACAATTTCAAAACAATGTTTAAATGTATGTGGTTGGATACTGAGAGAGTGTTTTGTGTTCATCTGAGCCATATAATCATTGATATTAAATATAGTAGTCTTCTTGTAGTAAATGAACCATTTTTATTGGCTAATCAGGTACATCAAATTTATTACGCAAATTACTATGCTACTTCAAGAGAGTTGGGTGATTGTTGAAGCATAATAAGAATGAAATCTTGTTAAAATTATTTTTCTCA
Source organism: Viscum album (assembly GCA_963277665.1). Lineage (NCBI taxonomy): Eukaryota > Viridiplantae > Streptophyta > Magnoliopsida > Santalales > Viscaceae > Viscum > Viscum album. Next base: position 1,321,375,440 of record OY728158.1, read on the forward strand.
AAGTGATTGTGGTTTCACTGAAGTGCGAGGAATTGAAAATTTTCAAGAGACTTCTCCTAATCCGTCTTTTTCACAAAGAGACACGAATATAGATGATGACACCCCGTTGTTAAGGGTCAATGGAAATGATGATGTTAATGATGTTAAAAATGAATTTTAAATGAAAAGAGATGATGAAAATGAAGCTCATATGGAAATTGATGACACTGAGGAGGAATATGAAGACATATACATTGTTAGATATGAATATGGGGATGCAGATGAAGATTGACCTGGTTAAATGATGGTTATAATCATATATAATACATATCTTTATATAATAGTTGTTTTTAAATTTTTGTTAAAAATAGTAATTTCATGTTTTAGATAGATGAGGATCTATTTTTTCAGTTACAAGAGGCATATTTACCATTGGAAAAGCATGATGTTGGATTATCTGACCATCAAACTATTTTTAGTTCAAGGAGGACTTAGTGGGTGCATGGTTTTTCCCAATTGGTGATTATTGACCCTATCCTGGAGTGACGTCCACATATTGGCTTCGATCCATGAATAAACATGTGTGTTTACCTTTGTATTTTAGTTAGTTTTTATTAATTTATTTATATACTAATTGTTTGATTATTTTTTTTTCATAGATTTTCACATATAGATATTGGAAAAGGGAGAACTATATTGTACAATTATTTTTCTAAATAATGGGTCACATGGGATCAATTTCTCATTGATGTTCAGATCTGCATGTTCAATCATTGGAAGGTATATAAATAAATAATTTTTATTTTGAATTTTATTTAATTAATAACTTGAGATTATAATTTATTTATAGGGCTTATGGTATCCCATCGATGAGAGAATGCATTCCGATATCTAGAAGTCATGGGAGGGGTTTATGTGTGAGCATTTCCATTAGTTTTTGAACAATTTGAGAATGAAATCAATGGTGAAAGTAGAAGTGAAAGAGTTTGATGAGTCTTTTTATGCCCACCAACCTGATTACATTTCATATCAGGTTTGGGATGGATTATGTTCACACAAGATGGGTGATAATTTTAAGAGGAGATCATCAGTAGGTCGACAAAACTGAGGGAGACAAGAGGTAACACATCGAGCCGATAGTCATACATTCAGTACACATATAGATCATATGATAAATAATTTTTTTAAATAATTTATCTAAATTTAAATGTAAACTATTTATTCTATATTTATATAGGCAATCAAACAACCTGATATTTATGATTTCAACATTTATAGGAGGATGTATAGTGATCCTGTCACTTGAGAGATTAGAGGTGATCACTAGTGTCAGATTTTGGTCAGTGTGATTTCTTTTTGAGTTTTAAAATTAACTGAAAAATAATATTTTAACTATTTTAATTTTAATTTGTAATTAAAGGAGTCATATGAGGTCGTGACGTCTCAAACACAGACTGAGAGTCAGGCCGAGACTGAGGGTTAGACAAGTGCCCATAGATTTGATAAGGAAACATGGATGCAGACGACCTAGTATGGATTCGAGAAAGGTCGTGTTGTTGGTATCAGCTCTCGATTGATGCCTGGGAGTTATTATGGGACCACTGCAATGTCAGCGTCCAACTCGAGAGAAGCTTAGGTAGAGTCATCATCACATGCTGCACAATATTAGAAGTAATTGTGGACACATAGTGAGATTATAGAGAGTATACATAAGGAGCAGGAAGATCTCTGTTGACAACAACATCAATAATAGGAGGAGATGAGTTGATGGTAGCATCAACAACATGAGCAGACGATGGAGTACACACATCGTCTGACTCATGGTTTTGGGATGGAGTTCCCTCCATTATCTCTTCGAGCTCCTCTAGCTCCTCCAAATCCTTCAGAAGACCGCCAGTGATGTCAGCTCATCCAGAAGACCTCCCGGTGATATATTTACATTTTATAATAAAAAATTTGAATGTCATTCTGTTTTCTAATATTATATATTTAAATTTCTATATAGTTATCTTTTTTATATTACTATGAATATTTTTTTATTTTTTTTTATTTTATTACTTTATTATTTATTTAAATTTTTATTATTTGAATTATTTTATTATTTATTTATAATTTTGTCAAAATTATTCTTTAAAATTATTTTATTATTATTAATTTTTTATATTTTTTTGAATATTGAGGTTTTTTATTATTTTATAAATTTTTATTATTTTACTATTATCATTAATCTTATTAATATTAATATTTTATTATTATTATTATTATTATTATCATTATTATTATTTATATTATTTATATTATTAATATTAATATTAATATTTTTTTTATTTATAATATTATTATTACTTTATTTAAAATTATTTTATTTAAATTATTTTATTATTAGTAATATTATTTTATTAAATTTTATTAATATTATTTTCTTATTTTTTAATTTTTTTTTGTGATGGGCCTGTCCCCAATAATTATTTGCGATAAGCTAGTGGAAAATAATTATTTGCGACAGGTCTGTCGTAAATAAGTATTTTTTAAATTTCACAGGTAGTTATTTGTGATGGGTGAAGTTGTCGTCACAAATATGGTTTTTCCCATGGTCCGTCATAAAAAACCACATTTGTGACATAATTTTCTACAACGGGTCATTTGTGATGGGAGCCTGTCACAAATGACTATTTGCAATGGGATCCTGTCACAAAATACCCATTGAAAATAACTAAATTTTTAGTAGAGAAACCAAGGTCCGCTTTACCCCATCCACATATGGGACTTGAAAGCCAACCACGACTGAGAGAACTAGCTTGGGCGAACAATTGATTAGTAGAGGTATGGGCCTATGTGTAAGGTCCATAAGAGCATGGGCACAGAGGTGGTGCCACCATATGGGGTGGCATGATGGTGGGGAGAATCAGTACATGGCGGTATGAGAGGGGGTTTATGAATTCTAGTTGGTAAGCAATAGTGGTTGATTGGTAAGTTGGACCCCATACCAATGGAGAATTCAATGTGTGATGTGGAGGTAGCGGTAATATTCTTTCATCAATTAAAAATTGGATAAAACATGTGCTGATCGATGATTCAAATTGAGTTGTCCATTGAGATCCTGCCCTTCGCTAGTTTAAATGATCCATCATCTTTGATCTTTAGATGATGAAGTTTCTTCCCACATGAGTGAAGACACCAATCATCATGAGTGATCACACCAAGCCAGTGATACTGAGTATGTCTGATAGATCAAAGTACATGTATGCAATCATTTTACTACATGCATGAATTTGAAGATAAGTATAGTGCATGAATCCAATAATAAGAACTAGTGGCTATTACGAGAATAAGAAACAATTCATGAAAAAATCACTTGATGATATTTTGATCACATGATTGAGTGAATACAACCAATGAAGTTGTTGCATGAAGAAGAGTGATCACGTGAAGATCTTGTATTTTACTGAATTATCATTTAGATTATTCTGAGATGATGGCACATAAAGACATCACAAGATGCTTACCAAGGTGGTACATGATCTTATTTGTGTGATAGAATCATGAAAGTTGCTCTATTTCAAGAGTTTCTCTCAAGTTATTAGAAAATAAAAACCCGAGAACTTGGTTCTTCCTCAGTTTATATAGGCATGTTGACACTACCCATCTTCGGTTTTCATGCCACGTGTAGAATTATTCAAATACTCGAGTTTCTTGGACTCTTATGAATATTGATGTTCTCAGCATCTACATCAATCACTAAAATGTTCACGCGATGTGCATGATGTCTTCTTATTATTTTCACGATCAATTCGTTTTATCATGAGAAACCTTAATAATCTTATTATGATTCCTTCATGAGACAACATCTCAGAATAATTCAAACAATAATTCAGTAAAATATGGGATCTTTTCATGACCGTTCTTCTTCATATGACATATTTAGTGGTTGTCTTCACTCTATCTCATGATCAAAATATCATCAAAAAATGGTTGTATTCCTTGATCCTTATTTTCACAAAATCTACTAGTTCTTATGATGGGATTCATGTTATGATTTCATGTCACAGAATTATCTTTGAATTCATGATTACAAGAAAATTATTACATAAATGTGCTTTTATCGATTAACCAGATTAAATCTCATTAGCTTGGTGTGATCAATTGTGATGATTGGTGTCTTTGTTCATACAGGCTAAATTTTCATCATCAGAAGGTTGAAGATGATGGATCATTCAAACTGATAGTGCATGAGATCTTAATGGATAGCTTAGATCGAATGATCGAGTAACATGTTTTTTTTCTGTGTTTTAAGTGACGAAGGAACAATAATGCTACCCCCTCATCCCAATCAAATTTTCCATTAGTATGGCGTTTTGTTTAAAAATAAAATGATTTTTATTACCATACATAATTCCCAAACCCACTCCTATACCACCTTTACCAGTTCTCCCTTTTCTCTTTTTTCCCTGCACAATAGCACCGCCTGTGCACCCATGCTTGTGCGAGCCATACACATGGGCCCACTTCTATACTGATCACTGGATTTCCCAAGATTTTTCTTCCATCCATGGTCAACCTCTGAGTCCCACATGTGTTTGGGGTCGATCTAGCCTTAGCATTCTTAGTGGTCTAGCTTCATTTTTAATAAAGGCCACCATTATATCACTTAGAAAATTCATAAGCAATTAATATATTTCCAAGACAATTATCATCCCTCAAATAAATTTTAAATGAACTTAAAATATCATTTAATACCATATTGAAATCACTATGCAATTAATATTTCAATTTCATGGAGTTCATAACTTTGTTTGTAAAAATTAACATTTTTAAGGATTTCATTTATTATATCCAATGTGAAAACTCCTTCACACATGTCTTTAAGCTTAAAGAATAACACAATCAATTGTTAAATTTATTCAAGGAAAACATTCCAGGAATCTAATCCAATTCCATTAGATTAATCCATAATAATTATCCTAGAATCACCATTTCATCCACATATCACTAAACACATATTGACACATCATTGACAACTAATGCAACACTAAGACCAATAATTTACACTAAATGGGTTTATAGAAACAAGGTTTATGAATATAGAAATATTATTATAAATAAGGATATATTGGTGGAAAAATGTTATAGACAAGAAGAATTTATTGACAATGAAAAAAATTTTATCCTGTAGATAAATTTGAATCCATTTGGATACTTCTTTCTTATGAAGTGCGTCTAAATTTCAAATTATATCAAATTGATTCCAAGAGTACATTTATAAATGGTTCTATTATTGAGGATATTTTTTTGAATAACCCCATTTCTTCCAAATTTAAATTTTTCAAAAAATGTTTTCAAACTGAAAAATTCACTTTATGAATTAAAAAATCACCCAGATCTTGGTCTGATAGGCTTAAGAATTTTCTAATTTCAAAGAGTTTTATAAATGGTATTGCTGATCCTACCTTATTTATCAAAATAACTTCAAAATATGTTTTGGTTACAAAAATATATGTTGATGATATTATTTTTGGTTATTCAATAATTTTTTTGCATACTAAATTTTCAAAAATAATGAATAATGCATTTTAAATTATTTTGATGGGTGAAATAAAAATCATTCTTGGTTTTAAAATCCTTTAAAATAAATAATGAAATGTTTTAAACCAAATCAAGTACCCTAAATGTATTTTAAATTTTTTTGGAATGTATAGATCAAAATGAAGTAACAATCCAATGATAACCACCTATAAATTGGATCTTGAGGAAATTGGGAAACCAGTTGAACAAACCATTTATAGGGGTATGATAATAATTTTTTGTTACCTAATATCTAGTTGGCCTTAAATTATATTTAGTGTGTGTATGTGTGCTCATTTTCAAGAAAATCCCAAGTAATCTCATTTTATTGTTGTTAAAATAATTTTTAAATACCTTAAAAGTAAAACCAACTTAGGACTATTATATTCTAGATTTCATGATTTTTATTTAATTAGATATTATAATGATGATTTTGGTTGTTGTAATTTAGATTGAAAAAGAACCTCTGGAAAATGTCACTTTTTTGGAAAATATCTAGTATCATGATGTAAGATCCCGACCTTTATGAATATCTCTTGTTCTCATTTCGAGGTACTCTTTTAATTTTTCATGGGTATACCTTGTTTGGGTTTTTTGGGTGTTGTTTCAGGTGAAATTGGAGTAATTGGGAAGCCAATGGGGATGTGCATAGTTGGTGCATTGTTAGGGAAAATCGTATGGTTTGCCCTATGAAATTTTACACCCTATTTTGGAGGCATAAGAGGTGGCACATGGTTGGCACATGATTTGGAAAAACCATGTGGCTTCCATCCCAAACCATGAACCCTCTATTAGAGGATATTTTCATTGTTGGAAAATTAAAGATCTGATTAAAGGATAATCTCCTCTACTGTATGTGATTTATTCTCTGTTTCATTTCTTATCTTTCCCAAATCATTTTCTAGATAAAGAGGAATGATTTTCCTCTATTGGAGATGGTTTAGATCTATGTTTTAATGGATCTTGTTCTTTCGGATCTTGGTCTTAGGTATTGGCCCTAGATCTTCCACTGCACTGTCATTTCAATCTTTATGTGTCAAATTGGGGTTTTTAGGTTGGTGAGCATTTAAAAATGATCTTGAGTTAGGTGGTATAATTGTTATTTCCCACAGTCTTTATTATAATTATCTGTATGTAATTGTGGAATTTCAATTTCCACATTGGGAATTTCATTCAAATTTGAATTAATCAATTGGTTCAACATGGGATTATGAAATTGAGGGAATAATGGGTTTATGAAATTAATTGAATAACAAGATCATGAAATTGATGGCAACGCATGGGGTGTGCCGATATGATTGAAATGATGATTTATAAATTATACATGGTTGATAAATGAATTTTTCAAAATGGTTGAATAATGCGTTATGGGAATGTTTGATAAATGTATTGAGAATATGGGACCATGTGATGTGATATTTTTTACTGAGTTGTGGGATTGTGACAGATGCTCCAAATACCCACAGGGCGCCAGAACACCATTCTATCCCCCTAATATATACATGTATTTCATGTGATCAGTGAGTTGTGGGATATGGACTACCGCTCCAAATACCCATTAGGTTCCAGAATAATGCTCTAGGAACCCATTGTATGAATGTGAAATTGTAATTAAATGATTAATAAAAACCCATGATGGAATTAAATGTGATATTTCTTCAGTGGAGGGTTCAGACTCCAACATGGGATGATGCAAGTATTGTTGGTTTTAGTGTCATTATGAACCTAGGGTTTTATGTGGTTAATTAAATAATAATTTAATGTGAAACATGTATAATTATTCATCTTTACTTTATTCTTTATAAAATTTTATACACTATTATAGAAAAGATATTTTTTATATGTCATTGGGGGTGGCCTACTGAGTTTCACTCACACCCTACTTAGGATGCCTAATCGTTACCTGAATAGATATCATTTTTGCAGGATAGGATAAGGGAAAGAGCCCTATATTAGATGTTTGAGTTGGGATATGAGATGAATCGTGTATGAAGAAACCATACATGATTTCGTGACCCTCTTGGGAGATATAAGTGTCTTTATTTTGGGTTTTCATTTGAAACATGACATAGACAGGACTGGAACATTTAATGATTTGGTATGGATATTGTTTTCCTATTTTGGGATTATCATGTGATTTTGGGGGTTATGGAATTATTTTGGTTTTTTATTATAATTTGGCTAGAATTTATCAATTTACATTTCTGTATTACTTTGATAAAAAGGGTATAGTATCCCCATGATACTTATATTGGACCCTCACTACTAGTTGGTAGCCTCTTGCATATGGGGAGGCACACCTGACGTCATGTAACCAACTGGCTCGGGTCACCGAAATGTGGTACCTGGGTCAGGATGATACAAAGTGGCATAAAAAGAGGTTTATTTTTCTTTTTAGTTTCCTTAATATTTGGGAATGGTAGATAAGAGACTTGGATGAGTCGATCCATGGTCATGAGATCATACATGGGAGTAGTTAACCCATGTATAGGGGAAAAACCAGGTACCTAGGGTGGGATCATTGTTATTGATGTTTTCTATTATAGATGGATGTTATTTCACCTTGGGTGATGCACTTGTTGTGTGATATTATTGTTTTTTGTGATTTTACTTATAGACTGGTATGGAATTAAAGTTGAATATACATGCATCATTTTAGTAACTTAGGATTTTATATGACATGCATCATTTTAGACACACGTAAAAAAGTAGGTATTTAGTGAGTTGTTAAAATAAAATGATTTTCTATGTCTGAGTAATTTAAAATAAAATTTTCCTAATAAGAAATTTAAAATTTAAAATTATTATAAATGTGGTAATTTTAAATGGATAAATATGAGTCTAATGGGAAAATTTGAAATATGTAAGTGTTTACCCTATGTTATCCATGACTTAGGTGAGGGATGGTTGCAGGTAGTTATAGTTATTCGGTTTTCACTACATAATAGAAAATGGGGGATTACTTATTATCACCTTATGTGAACCCCTCGTATATAGTGTGATAATGTTGTTCAATGTTCCATAAGGCATGAATTTTAAATTATAGAGATATACCTCAATGAAAATTATTTTTGATAGGAAGATAGGAGGACATAGCGAGAAATGTGCCCCTAGTAGTATAACCAGAGACTCCGATAGTTTTGGGTGAAGGATTTGTAGAGAAGTTCTATGAGAGATTTTTTCACATTATATAGTTTATGGGTCGAGATATGGGGTGGGTTGTGTGAAATATGTTTGACTTTATGTGGGAGTTCTAGTTGTAACACCCATAAAATTCACTAGAGAGGGTGTAAAAGAGGGAGATTAGTTCCGGATTGAGTCTGTCCATATCATCATTGATAATCTAGAGAATTCTTCTGAGAAGAGGGTCAAGTTGGCGGATTATATGTTAGATGGTTGAGCAAGGTATTGGTGGTATATTTAGACTTGGTATGAATATCTAGAGAATATGGAGTGGAAATAATTTCAAGAGAAGTTTATAGAACACTTTTACCCAGAGATATTGAGGCAATAGAGGATGTTGAGTTTATGCAATTGACCCAAGGGAGTATGTCTATTATGGACTATGCTGGTCATTTCACTAATTTGAAATCATTTTTCCTAGAATAGGAATAAGATGATGCTTTTTTAGCGAATCATTTACAGAATGGGGTTAAAAGTGAGATTAAACCCCAGGTTAACATCTTTCTGCTAAATATGTTTTCCAAAGCGGTGAATCAAGCACTCATTTCTAAGGAAAACTTGAATAAGGAATCCAGTGGAATGTAATCATTTTCTACTATATGACCATTACGTATGTATTCCAAGAGTATGAAGTGTCTCTATAATACTATCAAATAGGGAAATAGAAACCATAGTGGCAAGGGGGGAGGATCATTTAATCAAATAAGTAACCAAATATACTTCCATAAGTGTGGTAAGTCAAGTCACATTCATATCTAATGTCATCAACTACCAGTGGAGTGGTAAGCCTATGGCAATATGGGTCACTTATGGAGGTACTATAGAAACCCTCAACTGATGGGTAGTGATGGAGGAACCAATTCAAATCAAAGTGATTTAAGTGGGTCTTCTACCCAATTTCAACATAGTAAATGGATTTATTTTAGATATGGTAGTCAAGGTAGTTGACATAGTTTGACCAGGAAAGAGTGCGTGTATTAGAAGAGTGGTGTAGATCAGGGGACTTAGACTAAAAAATAGAGAAAAGGGGTAGGACAGTTGCATGTAGTTTATCCTACACATGTGGATATCAGGGTTGGTCCATTGATATTCAGAGGCATTAATCTTATATATTCTATGCTTTCTAGTGCCTTATTTTATATAGGAGCCTCTTATTATATTATATATTTACAACTTGTGAATGGTTTGAGTCTGGAGGTGGATTTTATGATTTGGGTTATGATGATCGACACACCATTTGGAGTATGGTCTAGGGACTTATATTTTTTTAAGGGATGTTCTCTCGAGGTTAGTGAGTACCATTTCTATTGGGATCTTTACATACTTGACATGTCAGGCTTTTAATTGATTTTGGGTATGGAATAGCTGGAATCGTACTAAACCCATATAGATTATTATTGAAAAATAGTGACATTTACATCTCTTAAGGGTATTATTTATGTTCATCGAGGAGAGTGGGATACCCAAGAAGTCCATGTAGGGACAATTCATCAACAATTGGGGGAGCTCACTACACAAATTTCTAGTCTTTTCTTGGATGATGGTGGTGTGAAACCGTGTGTCTTTCCACCAATAGTGGACTAGTTTCAAGATGTATTTATTAAGGACTTATAGGGGTTTCCCCCTAAAAGGGATATTGATTTTAAAATTGATATCATGAATGGAGCTGAACCGGTTTCTATTACACCTTATATAATGGAACCATCATAGCTTCAAGATCTTAAGACTAAGCTAGAAGAGTTGATGGATAAGGAATTTATCTGTTCGAGTACATCACCTTGGGGTTATCCAGTATTGTTTTATAATAAGGTTGATGGGACCATACATTTATGTGTTTATTATTGAAAATTAAACCAAATGACACTGAAGAACCAATATACTATTTTTTATATTAATGATATATTTGAAAAATTGAGAGGATCTTGTTTGTTATCTAAGATTGGATTGAGATCAAGGTATCATTAATTGAGAGTTATACGATTTGATATACTGAAAACCGATTTCAAAAGTATGAATGGCCTATACAAGTTCTTTACGATGCTGTTTGGGCTGACAAATGCTCGGGCTATGTTCATGGCCTTGATGAACCGAGTCTTTCACCCGTACCTGGATCCGTTTGTGGTTGTTGTTGTGGATGAAATCTTGGTGTACTCTAAGAATCATAAAAATCATTCCCAACATCTTGAGATCATTCTGAGTACACTGAGAGTGAATCAGATATACTCCAATCTATCTAAGTTCCAGCTATGCATCAAACAAGTAAATTCATTGGGTCACATCACCCCAAATGATGGTGTGTCAGTGAAGCCATGGAAAGTCCATATAGTGGTTTCTTGGGAGAAACCCAATATTTTTTATATCCTATGATTTATGGGTTTAGAAGGTTATTATCATATGTATATAAAGGACTTATACCATTTGGAAGCACCACTTTCAGGATTGACCAATAAAGGGATTAATTTTTCATGGTATAGAGAATGTGTGAATTCTTTCTAGGAGTTGAAGAAGCATATGACTGCCATCCTATTTTGATCCTACCTGAGATGGGTGAAGAGTATTTCATGTTCTGTGAGGTATCCATAATTGAAACTAGAGTAGTGTTAATGTAGGGAGATCACGTTGTGGCATATAGGTCATGGAATTTGAGGCCACATGAATGGAATTACTCTATGAACAATATTGAGTTTGCTGCAACGGTTTATGCCTTGATGTTTTAGTGTCATTACCTATTGGTAAAAAAGTTTGTCACATTTACTGACCATACAAGCATGAAGTATATCTTTTTGCAGTGAGATTTGAATCTTCAGTAGTAGAGATGGGTTGAGTATATGTAGTCATTTGATTTTAAATTATCATATATTCCTAGGAATGGAAACAATGTTGCTGATGTTTTAAGAAGGAAAACATATACTCGGGCAGTTTAGGAGTCTAGTTTTGAGCGGAATATGATTACCTTTTTGTATGGGATGCATGTTGTGGTTTATGAAGGCCATGAGAAATTTAACCTTGTATCAGTATTAGTTGAGTCTGCACTTTTAAAACTGATTAAGGAGAGGTGGTATGAAGATCTAGAGTGTTTGGACTTGCGGAAAATCCATGAAGCTGGGGATTAACCTTCTATTGAACTATAGATGAGGATGTGATCATCTATATTAGGAACTCTGTTGTTGAGTATTTTAGTATGAAATAGGTTTTGATGCACGAGTTTCATGCCTCAAATAGGGCAGTGCATATTGGTTAGACCAAAATGTACTATGAACTAAATTAATAGTATTGGTGGTTGGCCATGAAAAAGGAGATTGCAGGGTTCTTTACATGATGCCACACCTATCAACAGGTGAAGTCTAAACATCAAAGACCTGATAGTTTACTACAACTATTTTTCATTCCAAAATGGAGTTGGGACAATGTTACCATGGACTTCATGGTGGGTCTTCTGGGGACACCTTGGAAGAATGACGCTATATGGGTGATTATAGACCAATTTATGAGAGTATCCGATTTATTTCTTTTCTGGGAGGATTTCATAGGGGATTAGTTGGGGGACTCGTATATTTGGAAGATGGTCTATTTACATGGGGTACTGTAGAGTATTGTTTCAGACCATGACATGAGCTTTACTCCATGCTTCTAGTAGGTATTCCGGAAATCATTGGGTAACTAGGTATTTTTGAGTATGTATTTCTACCCACAGATAGATGGGAAGCCAGAACAAACTATATAGGTGTTGAACGATATTATATGAGCGCATGCCCAAAAAATTGGTGAATCTTGGTAGAAGAACTTAGCACTCATTGAGTTCTATTATAAGAATAGTTATTAGGAAAATATTCAAATGGATCTATATGATTAACTTTATATAAGTCCATGCAGATCACATTTTTGCTGGATGGAGGCAAGTGAGTCTAAATTGTTGGGACTGAGTCTTGTGTAGGAGAAATCAGAGTAGGTCCATTTGATTAATAAATCTATGGCTATAGCTTAGAGTAGGCAGAAGTTGTATACTGATCTACATCAACGAATCCTTGAGTTTATAGTGGGTGATCATGTAATCCTTTAGGAGTCTACTAGATTGCGTCACCATAGGATTTGGAGGAAGATAAAGTTGGTGCCTAGGTTTGTTGGACCATTTGAGATTGTGGTGGGAATCAGACTAGTGGAATATCTATTGGATCTTATATAGAGGTATAGTTATATGAATGATGTTTTTCATGTGTCAAAACATCGGAAATATACCCCCGACCCTTCTCATGTGATTGATGTTGATGATTTTGAGCTTGAGGTTGATGTATCCTTTTAGGAGCATCCAATTTGTGCCACAGAACTCAATTAGAAAGTGTTGTGGGGAACTAATATGTTGATAGTTCAAGTATTTTGGAAACATGGACATGTTTAGGAGGAAACATGGGAGAGGGAAGAAGATATTTTGGCTTAGTGGACCAACCTATTTACATCAGAGTCTTAGAGACTATTGGGAGTATAGATCAATGATGGGTTGTTATAAGGTGGGTACATTGTAAGATCATAATATTTCTTGAGATGAATCCTGCTTGTTTTGAGGTACAGATTTACCTTATTTTGGTTATACATTGGTTAGGTTTCTTTTGGTTTTTTTAGGTGAAATTGAGGAAATTTGGAAGCCCATGGGGCTGTGAATAGTTAGTTAAAACCATGCGGTTTTCCACAGGAAATAGTGTGCCCTAATTTAGAGGTATTGGAGTTGGCACATGGTTTGGAAAACTAATGTGGCCTCCCTCCCCAAATCATGCACCCTAAAATAGAGGATATTTTCATAGATGGTACATATTTTTTTAAAATATGCTCCTCTTAAAAGAAACCAGGCACCCCCAAAGTTGATATGCATGGTTAAGGTGCACAGTTTTAAAAATGGTGTGCCTTAGTCCATGACATCATGTATACAGGTTTTTAATCCTATGAAATTTTAATTAAAATTCTTGAACCCCATGGTTTTTAACCCTAAAAATCCCTTTTCATCCTAACAAAATTTACAACATTTTTAGTGGTATCATAGTGGATTCCAGGGCTCCTCAAACCTATTTCTTAATGACTTGAAGATCCGATTAAAAGATCGTATCATCTACGATATGTGATTTCTTCCCCATTTAGTTTATCATATCTCCTGTCACTTTTTCCTAATGAATAGTAATATTTTTCCTCCATTGGTGATGGTTTAGATCTATGTTTTAATGGATCTTGTTCTTTTGGATCTTGATATCATGTATTGGTCCCAGATCTTCCACACCATTTTGATTTCAATCTTTCCATGTCAAATTAAGGTTTTTTAGGTTGGAAATCATTCACCAATGGTCTTGAGGTTGGTGGTATAATTATCAATTCCCAAATTATTGATTATAATTTCATGTATGTAATTATGGAATTGAAATTTCCACATTGGGAAATTATATTCTAATTTTAATTAATCTATTAGTTCAACATGGGGTTATGAAATTGATGGAATAATGGGTTTATGAGATTAATTGAATAATGGGATTATGAAATTGATAGATACCCTTGGGGTGTGTCAATATGACTGAGATGATGGTTTATAAATTATTCATGACTGATAAATGAATTTTTTAAATGGTTGAATAATGAATTATGGGAGTGTTTGATAAATGTGTTGAGAAAGTGGAACCATGAGATGTGATATTTTTGTCTGAGTTGTAGGACATAGAATACTACTCCAAATACCCATGGGGTTCTAGAATACTACTCTAAGACCCCAATATACTCTAAGGCCCAAATGTATATATGTATTGAATGTGATCACTAAGTTTTGGGACATGGTCCACTACTACAAATACACACATGGTGACATACTACTACTCTAGGTCCCCATTTATGAATGTGAAATTTGAATTAAATGATTAATGAGAACCCATGATGGAATGAAATGTGATATTAATTTGTTGGATGGTTTAGATTCCAGCATGGTCCAAATCTGGAATTATTGGTTTGGGTGTCATCATGAACCCATAGTTTTATGGGGTTAATTAAAGACTAATTTAATGTGAAAAATATATTCTTATTCATTTGTACTCAATTCATTATTAACATTCATAAACTATTATGGAATGTATATTATTTTAGATGCTGTTGGTGGTGGCCTACTATGTTTTATTCACACCCTACTTGGGATGCCTGTTTGGTACCTGAATAGACTTTATGTTTATAGGACAAGATAATGTAAAGAGCCCTATATTAGATGGATGAGTTGAGATACAAGATGGAGCATGGATGTTATAACCCAATAATTTTCAATGGAATTTTCCTTATTATGATTATTTCATATAATCACATGAAATCACAACATAATGAACTACTAAGTACTATGTGACCTTTAAACATAATTTTAACACTTTTGTGTTTTGAATTTCAAAAATATGTCATTCATGGTTGCGATCAGTAAGATGTTTGGAGTTTAGCATGACAAACTTAATTTTTGGTAAATAGTAACATATCCTTATGAATAGTAATTTTACCCTTATGAATAGTGATATACCCAAATGAATAGTAACCTTACCTATGATAGTATATAAATAAGATTGAAGTGAAAGTATGATGTGCCAATATTTTGGAATAAGTAAATAAATTTTTCAAACCAGATTTTTTAGAATTAATTATGATTTTAATTAAATATTAAATTAATCATATTTAGAAAATTATTTTAGAAAAATGTATTTCATTTTTTTATTCTGCAAGTCAAAAAATGGTTTGGGTAAATTTTTGGGATTTTTTCTGAAATACTTGAAATTTTGGTGAATAGTAAAATTCATTAATTTACCGTATAAGTACATTATAATTTAAATCCAATATTATTGACATCATAAGTGATGTAATCATCCAAATATAGAACTCATTTGAATTTATTACTATTCTTGGTCATGTAATCATCACAAATTCTTGTATCATGGAAAAATAATAAACTAATGATTACAATCTTATGAAAACCCTCATCTCCTTCACTATAAATACCGCCCCTCCTTACCTCTTATCTTCACTCATCTCAAGCCTTGTTCCTTGCCTATATTATACCCAAATATCTCCTAAAGCTCCTCCCCCACATCAAGCAGTCTTTTTTATCCTCAAAAGACCAAAACCTCTCCCCTTAAGAGGTTCTAAAAAGAGATAAAATCAAGAGGTAAATTCCTCTTTCCAATTATTTTATTTCATTTAAAGTTATTTTATTTTATTTTTTTCTTTCCTCACTTTTCTTAACCAAAATAGTATGATAAATCCAGTAAAATACATGTACTGGAATGTTGTTAAGATAATGTGATAATTCATTATCATCTCTCATTTACCCTTCTTTTATATGAAAGAAACAAAAACACCATTCGAGACGTGTTAATTTATCACATTCAAGGATGATGACTTAACAATTTCTATTACCAAATTCTATTCCAGTCATGAGACCATTTTTATGGTTAAAAAAGACTATTAAATATGTATTTTATTTTATGTGTTGTTCTGGAATCCTCTTGAACACATGATGTAAAATCATAATGCAAAACAAGTGAATTATAAGAAAAATCTCCAAATTAATTCAAGCGTTTATCATTAATGTTTTATATAATAATTCGACTTCACTAAAAGTAACAAAATTAAATTTACAACCATGTAATCTCATTTATGTTCACTAATGTCATATAAGTTCAATTTTTTACAACCAATTTCATCTTATATGTTTATCCGTTCATGAAAATAAGTTAACCGAACATTGCCTGAATGGCCAAAAGGCCTTCTTTTTATTTTTATTATAGAGAACACTATGGTCTTAAGGTAAGGGATCCTCCTTATTTCACCTTTCTTCATAAGTTTCTTCTATGTTATGCCATTTTATGTGTAATTAATAGTGATGGGGTATGATTACGAACCTACCCCATACTTTCATCATGATTTTTAAATTATGATAAACCCATTTATCTCTCATTAATACCTCTTAAGTACACACGATACCATGCCTATATTCTATGAGGGATTCAACCCAAACCTCCTTTATTCCTTCATGTTTCTTTATCTTTATTTTTACCTAAATAAGGTTATCTATTATTATTATTTTCATCTTCAAAATTATATATTAATGTTCCAAACTCATGTAACAAGTTCAATTCATCATTCTATTTCAAAGATATACATGTTTTTTAAGCGATTCCCTCCCCAATATGTCCCGATAAACAAACCTATTTTTAGAGAGATTACTGAATTCTTACTCGATTTCAAGTGCACTCTATATTTTTTTAGGCTACCATTGTATTTATAAAATAATTATCTTTATTGTGAAACATCCCTAGTTCACTTTTGGTTTTGTATAAAGGATCGTTCCCTTTTCTATTTTAAAGGCTCTATAGTATTTTCCTTAAAAACCCCTCAAAAATGTTTTTATGCCAAATTTTCTTCAATACTTTTATTACATGTTGTAACTTATAATTTACAACACTCACCATGATACATACATATTTTCCCTTATGAATGTTTATGTATACTTTAGTTCCCCTATTTTATGGACACTTTTGTGGTACACCCATCTGTTATGCTTTGTGTCGTGATTATGGTACCCAATTCTTTCCATGGGTAATTATTATGTTTGTGTAAGATTGATTATGTATGATTATTTATGTGGAAAACATATTCGTTAAAAGTTAATATGGGTGCACCAAGATAGAGGTCCAATGCATTGGGTAAAGTTATGTCTCATGATATGTTATGTGTGATGGTCTTGGAGATTATCCTTGGCTTGTGATACTATATGAAACGATATTGGCAGTTATCCTTGAATCGTACTAAATTTATGTTTTATGTTTCTGCCACATTTCTATGACTTTATGTTTTTATGATTCCATGTTTATATTTTAAGTTTTCATATGTTACATGCATTTTTATATCATCATGTCATGCCTTCTATTCCTTTTTCTAATGATTTTTTATGGGTATTCCCTTACTGGTCTATTTAGCTCATCCCATTGTTCATGTGTTCCCCAGGGTACCCTATGCAGACATTTGAGCACAATGGAAGTTATAACAACCCTATTCATTATTATATACTTAAACATGATTTATTAAATAAAACCTTCACTTGATATAACATATATGATCAAGAGGTCTGGTGTCTTTGGTGCTTAGGAACATTACATAACAACTTAAAACATAAAATGCAACATCTTATTGAGAAATTACTTTACATGACCACCACATTCCCTCGTACTTATCATTGCATAGGATAACCTATGGACATGAATAAAAAATGGTGAGCTATAAATCTCAGTAAGGGAATAATAATGGAATAACATGATAAATACAATACATGTTAGAAAATAGGCATATTAATGGAGAACAAGATAAACATGAACATAAAGGCATGATAAAGCATGATAATCATAACCTAGAAATGTGGCAACAACACTTAACATAAAATTAGCATGAGTTAAGGCTCATTTCACATGGAGCATTAGTAAACCCTAATTGCACATGAAGCACGAGTAAACCCTAGTTTCACTTGAATTATAATGATTCAACACCCATTGTACATGACGTATCATGATACTATACATTACCCAATACATTGGAGTGATATTAGGTAACACCTTTCTTAACTATTTCATTTCATGCATAAGTGTGCCACATGGATCATATAAAATAGATTCATTCAACATCATAAGTTAATCCATCATTAAAGGATGTGGAATAAATACATGAAAGTACTGTTCAATATGTATATGTGCATAAAGGTGAATACCCTTGATAGAGACATGGGTACAGAATTCACTATATAATGATCTTGGCTTGAAAAAACGCGGTGCAATTTCAGCAGCATAATGGCGTGACATAAGAATTTATAAAAATAATTTATGAGAGAGAAAAGGGTATCTCATCATATGTACATGAAATGGACAGTAAGGTAGTCATATAGATACATTTCCCAATAAATGTAATGGAAATTATATTCATAATACAAAATAATTTCTTGAATGTGAATTAGAAGGGAGAAATTCCTTATAGAATTTTGGCATGGTAACAGGTGTACACGGAAGGAATTAATGAGGTTGAAAGAGGTATCTCATCATTTAAAACATAGGTAGGGGAATATAAGAGAGCTGATAAATCATACCCTAACATTTTTACTTAAAATTAAAAGGGTATTACAACATAAATAAACTTGGATAAAAATAAGAAAGGTAGGAATCCCTTACTTGGAAGTGTGATTCCAAAGGCTTGGGAAAGGCTTGAGAAAGGATTATTGGGAGCTTGGGGAACCTTTGCAGGATTGTAGACAGAGTAGTTAAGATTTTGTAAGAACTAAAAAGTCTTTTATTAAAGAATAAGTGTGAGCTTGGGTGTGTTTACATAGGAATGAAGAGGGAATTCTTTATTATTTAGGTTTGGTACACCACACATTAAACTAATCAAAAACACAAACCAGACCATGGTTTTTGCCCACAGTTTTTTCCATAGGGGAGTGGAAAACAATATTTTATAAGGTCAATGGACTAAACTCTTAAAATAATATGGTTTCTTATGTAGAGGTGATTCACACTCTCAAGAAAATTAATTTAAAAAGACAAAATGTTTTATAAGTCTTGAAGGGTCCACTAAATCTTTGTAAAATAAATAAAACACACCCAAAATCACATTATTTTAATGGTAAAACATATATTGGCCAAGAATAATGTTTATAATATTTTATTACATCACTATTGGGTCATTATGATGTTATAAAACACAATATATATTTAAACAGTATTTAATTTTTACCCAAAAATTCGACTGTCTCAGAAAAGTATCAAATATTTACTGTTGGATAATTTCGATGTCCTGATTCTAAAAAAATATTAATTTTATCTAAATAATTTTCTAAATATGTGAATTCTTACTTTTAAAATAAACTCGACATTTATCAAAAATTGATGGTTTTTGACAAAAACAGCTTTCAAACCTTAATACAAATTACAATTGCATTCATAAAATTATATGATCATTTATATTTAATAAAAATTAATTTACTAAAAATTAATTTAATAAAAATAATAATATTTTAATAAAATATTATTTAATTCATAAATACATTAATTCATCAAAATATATTTATTAGTTGAATATTAACTAAAAATACTATTTGTGCTTTAAAAACTATTTACAAAGTAAAAATAATAAAAAGAATGTATATTCTCTATAAAAGAATAATTTACATAGTCTTAGTATGAGGGTCTTGGTAAATAAACCCTTAAAACACCCGCATAATACCTTAGGGTAAGGTGTGTGATGGTGATAGACTCTTGGGGTGGCTCAGATAACATTGCCCAAGTGGTAATCTCTATCAATTGCCACTTCTCTCGTAGGTGATTCCACTTGATCTTAACGTATTGAAGCTCAACATGGGATTGGTCAAGAGAAAAAACCAGTGATGCCACCTTATCTCTAAGCTCTAACAAATGGGCTTTGTATGAGGCAAGTCTACTGGATGAGGCCATCTTTTCCTTTGATTGGGTAAATTGGATTTGTTAAATCCTTATATTTATACTAATCATGTGATCACTATTCAATGGATATATTAGAAACTGTCACAACTCTTAACGTTATTTTAAAATCCAAAATATAGAACCAAATAAGTGCATATGTTTTATATAACTATAAGAAGACATTTAAATAGACCAAGAAGAATTTTCATTAATGAATTTTTGGGTCGTTTCAATCTCCCCCATTAAGAAATTTCACCCTTGAAATTTTCTTTTCCCACACTAAAACAGATGTGGGAAACTTTTCTTCATCACTTCATCTAATTACCACATCACTTCTTAAAACTTGTGGTTTCACTACAACACCTTGATGAGGGGCATTATATTATTTCGTATAAATTTTTCTCAATGATCTAAGATCTTCACTGGTTGCTCCTCCTAAGAAATATCATCATCCAACTATACTATCTCTGAAGAGAGTACATGTGAAGAGTTCGATATGTACTTCCTTAAGAGGGATACATGAAAGACATCATGTACTTTGTCCATGTTATGTGGATGTGCTAGTTTATAGGCTGCCTCCCCAACACGATAAAGAATCTTGAATGGGCTGATGTCCCTAGGACTTAACTTCCCTTTATTTCTAAACCTCATGACCTTCTTCCATGGAGATATGCATAGAAATACCATGCCTCTAACTTTAAACTCAAGGTTTCATTGACGGTTATCTGCATAACTCTTCTGTCGACACTAGGTAGCCTTGATATTTTATTGAATGGTTTTCACCTTCTCCACCATTTCATCTACCATTTCTATTCCTATCATCTTACACTCAACGACATCATCCCAACAAGACAATGTTCTGCACCTGTTCCCATATAGGCCTTCATAAGGTGCCATTCGGTTTCTCAAGTGGAAACTATTATTATAGGATAATTCAACCAGAGGTAGATGTTGATCCCATACTCCTTTAAAGTCCATTGAACATGATTTTAACATATCTTTCATTGTATGAATAGTTTTATTAGATTAGACATCAGTTTGAGGATGATAGGACGTACTGAAGTTCAATTAAGTATCCAGAGCATGATTAAGACTCTTCCAAAACGTAGAGGTTAATCTTGTATCTCGATCAGATACAATAGATAGTGATACTCTATGAAGCCTTACCATTTCCCTGATATATATCCATGCCAATTGATCCATTGAGAAATCCTCCTGAATTTTAATAAAGTGTGAATATTTTTTAAGATGATCTACAACAACCCATATTGCATTGTTGCCTTTAGATGTATTCATAAGTCCAGTGACAAAGTGCATGGTGATGTTCTCCCATTTTCATGCTGGTATGGTCAATGGTTTCATCATACCCTTATACTTATTCTTATCATCCTTTACTTACCGACATACCAGACACTTTGATGTATATTCAAAAATATCTTTCTTTATATTATACCACCATTAATTCTCTCAGAGATCACAATACATAATTGTGTTTCTTGGGTGAATATACAAATTTGAAAGATGTGCATCATCCAAAAGTTCCTTCTTCAGCTCCAAAATTGATATAACACATAGAATTTTCCAAAATCTCACAATTCCTTCTTAATTAACATTGAAATCCAAGGATTTAATTTTTCTAATAGCCCCCACATTCTTCTGAATTCCCACATCATCATTTTGATCATCCTTTAACCTTTCCCAAAGATATGGTTGAGAAATAATTTGTGAAAGGATTGATGATGTTTCCATCTTTATGATTCTCATGTCCATCTTCATAAAATCTAAGAAGATTGGATCCTTCTCAATTCTCATCAATGATAGAATCATTGGGACCTTTCTACTTAGAGCATCCTCCACCTTGTTTTCTTTCCCAAGGTGGAAATGGATTGAGTAGTCATAGCCTTTTATCATCTTTAACCATCTTCGTTGGTGAATGTTCAAATCTTTCTGTGTGAATATATACTTGAGGCTTTTGTGGTCCATATATATTTCACATTTCTCCCCAAAGAGATAATTCAACAAAAGTTTTAAAGAAAAGATCACCACAGCAAACTACAGATCTTGTGTTGGATAATTATTCTCATGAACTTTCAATTTCCTTGAAGCATTGGCAATGACTTTGTTATTTTTCATCAACACATATCCTTGGCCCTTCTTTGAAGAATCAATGAATACCACAAAAAGTTCTCCACTTGTGGGTAAAGTGAGCATGAGCGTAGTGATAAGCCTCCTTTTCAACTCCTTAAATCTTTCTTCACATTCATAACTCCATGAAAACTTTACTACCATCTAAGTTAGCTTGGTAAGAGGCTTGGAAAATCATGATAAATTTCTCATAAATTATCGATAATATCAAGATAACCCCCAAAATCTACAGATATCCATTACCAATGTTGGCCTCAGCCATCCCTCTATTGCAGTTGTCTTGGAGGGATCCACATATATCCCATTTCTTGTAATGATATGGACTAAGAACGAGACCTCCTTCAACCATAACTCACACTTTCTGTACTTTGCATAGAGCTTCTCATTTTGCAAGGTCTCTAGTATAGTTCTTAGATTCTCTTCATGATCCTCCTTGGTCTTGGAGTATATTAGAATATCATCAATAAATAATACCAAATATTTGTCGAGGTAATCTATAAAGACTCTATTCATCGAGTCCATAAAGATTTCTGGAGCATTAGTTAGTTTGAATGTCCTTATTATGAATTCATAGTGGTCGTATCTTGTACGAAAAGTATTCTTGGGGATATCTTCATTCTTCACCCTTACTTAATAATATCCTAACTGTAAATTTATCTTATAGAAGTATTGTGCTCCACGCAGCTGATTGAACAAGTCATTAATTTGTGGGAGATAATACTTGTTCTTTATTATGATTTTGTTAGGATAATGATAATCAATGCAAAGGCGCATATCCTTCTTCTTGAAAAAGAGGACTGGTTCACTCCATGGTGAAGCACTTGGGCGTATAAACCCTTTTCCATATTCTCCTATAGTTATTTCTTCATCTTCTCAAGCTCCACAACAACAATTCGATATAATGTTTGGGATATTAGAAATTCCCCAGGTATAATATCAATTGAGAATTCAACATCTCATCTAGGAGGAAGACCAGACAATTCATCGGGAAACACTTTAGTGAATTCAATCACAATAGGAATATCTTCAAGGATGGTTTCCTCCTTACACTCAATCATCTGAGCTAGATACACATGTTCATAGGGTAGTAATATCCACACTTGATATGATGGTTCTAAATAAGATTCATCTTCCTCCGTGAACTTGTATAGAATCGGGGGTCGATTGGTCACATGAAGAGTGATTTCCTTCTCATGGAAATTTATATTGGATCTATATAAGAAAAGCCAATCGATTCTAATAATTACATCAAATTACACCAAAGGGAGTATGATGAGGTTCACTAGAAAGTTCAATCCATAGATTGTGACTGGGGAGGAGTTATATTCATGGGATGAAATTATTTCCTCATTTTCCATACTCACCGACATCTTTACTTCCATGATTTGTTGTGGTTTGGGGATTGTTCTACTAAAAATTCAGGATATAAAAGAATGAATACAATGAGAATCAAAAAGTACGTTCACTATTATTGAATGAACAACTAGCGTAACAATCAACACTTCATTGTCAGAGTTCACTTCAGCGGTAGTGATGGAAAAAGCTCTCCCGTGTTGCCTTGGAGGTTGTGGATTTCCTCCGAAAACCATTGGCTTAGAGAACTGATTTTCAAGGTGCCATGGTTATTTTCAATTGAAGCAATGAACAATGTGTTGAGAGTCAAACATAGCATTCCTCTCCTCTGTCGCAGTCGCGATTTTTTCTTGCCGACAATTAATAGCCAGGTGCCCTTCTCTTCTACACCTAAATCACTTCCTCACTCCCTTTAGGCAATTTCTAGGGTTCTTCTTTCCACACCTTTGTCAAGTGGGGTGCTGAATTTTCTTAGAACCATTGGATTTATCCATTGGACCACCAGAATTGAAATCCACATTATTCTTCTTATCCCCATGATACCCCTGAGATTCACTGATCTCCATTTCAACCTTGAGGGAACATTAGACAATTTCTTCATAGCTGTCTAAGTCACAGATCGCTTGGGCTTTCCACAGGCTAGGTTTTAGGTCACCAAAGAAGTGGTAAACTTTGCATTTAGGGGTAACGACAATGCCAGAGGTGTATCGTTCAATCCTTGTAAAATTTTCCTCATACTCTCTGAGGGATTCATTTTCTTTTTTCTTGAGGGCAAGGAAGTCCCTTTACATCTTATGCTAGAGGGTGCGCGAAAAATATTTATCAAAAAAAAATCTTTTGGAAATCCTTCCATTCCAACACCTCTATCTCCTCCTTAGGCTTCATATTTTTGATCAATGTCCACCATTGATCAACTTCACCCTCCATACGATAATCATCTTGGAGAACCTTCTCTTGTTCATAACATTAAAGGATGGAGAAGATCTTTTCAATGTAATTGATCTATTGTTCGACGATTGAGGGATTATATGATCCATTAGAAGTAGGATAAATTTGTCTCATGAGGCTATTGATAGTGACTTGTTTTTTCTTGGGGGGGGGGGGGTTGAATGGTCCACTTGACCCATGTTTCTATTCAATTATCAAGTTAACTAAGAGAGTATCATGACAAAGTTTGGGATTCTTGCTCCCATCGGATTGGGAATATCATTAGAACAATAATCACATTGGTCTTCACATTGGGTGTTAGCTCGAGTCCTCCTATTACCGGTCATTAGATAGAATAAAAGGGAAGTTAGGGGTAAAACATAAAGGGTAGTCCAAGTAAAAAAAATATTACTTATAAATAGATTTTATTTTCTTAACTTATGAATCTATAGGCTTTAATCGATGTTATTCATGATCTACTTTCTAACATATATTCTTAGCGGATTTTTTTTAATTCCCTTAATAATGGTTCGTACTAAGATTTTGAATTTACCAATGAATATCCCCCAGGAGTTTCATAACCAAGAGTGAATCAAGGCCCATTTTCATGAACCATGATACCTTGGGTCAAGCCCGAAACTCCTTGTCAGGGTTTTCACCCCTAGGTACATCTGTACCAGAGTTGCTTCTACCTACTCGTATCCAGACATGGATGTATTTTCCTGATTAGCCACTTAATCAATACCGACCAAAAATTAGGGATGTTTTTATTATACTTAGTCTTTTCTCTAAGTCTTTACTAGGGTTTTCTAATCCTAATCCTAAAAATAACTAAACCTATCCTCTTATACCAACTATAACAACCATGTTCTTTATTACATACTAAAACATGATTTATTACATAAAAACTTCACTTGATACAACATAGAAGATTGATAGGTATAGTGTATTTGGGTATTAGGAACATTACATAACAACTTAAAGCATATAACAAAATATCTTATTGAAAAATTTCTTTACATGAACACTACATTTCCTCATACTTAGCATTGCATAGGATAACCTGAGGACATGCATAAAAAAAGATGAGCTATAATGCCCAGTAAGGGGATAAGAATGGAATAACATGAGGAATAAAATACATGTTAGACAATAGAAATATAAATGGAGCATAATAGAAACATGAACATAAAGGCATGATAAAGCATGAAAATCATAACATGGAAATGTGGCAACAACACTTAACATGGAATTAACATGAGCCAAGGATCATTGCACATGAAGCATAAGTAAACCCACCTTGAACATGAATCATGAGTAAACCCTCATTTCACTTGAATTATAATGATTCGACAACCCATTTCACATGACGTATCATGATATTATACTTTACCCAATTCATTGGAGCGCTATCAGGGCACACCCTTCTTAAACATTTCATTTCATGCATAAGTATGCCACATAGATCATATAACATGGAATCATTCAACATCATAAGTTATTCCATAATTAAGGAATGTGGAATAAATAAATAAAAGTACCTTTCAATATGTATATGTTCATAAAGGTGAATACCCTTGATAGAGATAGGGGTATAGTATTCACTACACAATGATTTTGGCTTGAAAAAATGTGGAGCAATTTCAGCAGCATAACGACATGACATAAGAATTAATAAAAATGGTTGATGATATATAAAGGGGTATCTCATCATATGTACATGAAATGAACAGTAAGGGGGTCATATAGATTCATGTTACAACAAATGTAATGGAAATTAGATTCATAATACAAAACAATTGCTTGAATGTGAATGAGAAGAGATAAATTCCTTACAGAATTTTGGCATGGTAACCGGTGTACACAGAAGGCATTAATGAGGGATAAAGAGGTCTCTCATCAATTAAAACATAGGTAGAAGAATATAAGAGAGTTTATAAATCATACCCCAACATTTTTAATTAAAAGGAAAAGGGAATTACAATATAAAGAAACTTGGATAAAAATAAGAAAGGTAGGAATCCCTTACTTGGATGTGTGATCCCAAAGGCTTGGGAGAGGCTAGATAAAGAATTATTGGGAGATTAGAGAACCTTGGGAAGATTCTAAACAGAGTAGGCAAGAGTTTTGATGAACTCTAACGGCTTTGAGTGAAGAATAAGTGGGATCTTGGGTGAGTTTATGTAGGAAAGGAGTGGGAATTCTTTATTATTTAGGTTTGGGAGACCACACATTAAACTAATAAAAACCACAAACCATCCCATGGTTTTTTCCTATGGTTTTTTATAAATGGTAGTGAAAAACAAAATTTGATAAGACCAATGGCCGAAACTCTTAAAATAATTTGGTTGCTTATGTGGAGGTGAGTCACACTCTCAAGGAAAACAATTTAAAAAGACAAAATATTTTATAATCCTTGAAGGGTCCACTAAATCTTTTAAAAATAAATCAAAAAAATCCAAAATTAAATTATTTTTATGTTAAAACTTATATTTTCCGAATAAAAAGTTTATAGTATTTTATTACATCACTATTGGGTCATTATGATGTCATAAAACACATTATATATTTAAATGATATTTAATTTTTACCCAAAAATTCCATTGTCTAAGATAATTATGAAAAATTTACCATTGGATAATTTTGACATCCTGATACTAAAAATAATATTCATTTTATCTAAATAATTTTCAAAATATGTGAATTTTTTCTTTTAAAATAAAATGCGACATTTATCGAAAATTCATAGGTTTTGAGAAAAACAATTTTCAAACCTTAATAAAAATTAGAATTGCATTCATAAAATTATACGATAATTTATATTTAATAAAAATTAATTTAATAATAATAATAATTTTTTATTAAATATTATCTAATTAAAAAATCCATTAATTCATCAAAATAGATTTCTTAGTTGAATATTAACTAAAAATACTATTTGCGCTTTAAACACTATTTACAAAGAAACAATAATAAAAAGAATATATATTATCTATACAAGAATATTGTACATAATAGTAGTACTATGGTATTGTTACATAAATCCTTAAAACACCCTCAAAATAACTTAGGGTAAGATATGTGATGGTGATAGACTCTTGGGGTGGCTCATATAACGTTGCTCGAGTGGTAATCTCTATCAACTGCCACATCTCTCATAGGAGGTTCTGCTTGAGCTTAATGTATTCAAATTTGGATTGGGATTGGTCAAGAGAGAAGCCCAATAATTCCACCTCCTTTTTTAGATCCAACAAATGGGCTTCATATGGGGCAAGTCTACTAGATGAGGCCATCACTTCCTTTGTCTGAATAAAATGGATTTGTTAAAGCCCTATATTTATAATAATCATGTGATCAATGTTAAATGTCTATATGAGAAAAGTCAAAATTCTTAACGATATTTTAAAATCCCAAACATAGAACCAAATAAGTGCATACATTTTACATAATCAGAAGAAGACATTTAATTAGACCAAGAGAAATTTTCATTAATGAATTTTTGGGGCGTTACAATCTTCCCCCCTTAAGAAATTTCACCCTCGAAATTTCCTTTCCCCACACTAAAATAGATGTTGGTAACTTTGCTTCATCACCTCCTTTGATTCCCACGTTGATTCTTCAAACATGTGGTTTTACTACAACACATTGATGAGGGGCGTTGTCTTATTTCATAGAACTTTTTCTCTACGATCTAAGATCTTCACTGGTTACTCCTTGTAAGAATGATCATCCTCTAGCTGTACTACCTCTGAAGAAAGTACATGTGAAGGGTCTAGTATGTACTTCTTTAAGAGGGATACATGAAACACATCATGTAATTTTTCCATGGTGGGTGGAAGTTCTAGTCTATAGGCCACAACCCCAAAATGATCAAGAATCTATAAAGGGCCGATGTACCTAGGACTTAACTTCCCTTTCTTTCCAAACCTCACAACCTTATTCCATGGATATATGAATAAAAATACCATGACTCCAACTTTGAACTCAAGGTCTTGTCAATGGTTATCTGGATAACTCTTCTGTCGACTCTAGGCTTCCTTGATATGTTACTTAATGGTTTTCACCTTCTACACCATTTCTTCAACCATTTCTGTTCCTAGAATCTTACGCTCAACGACATCATCCCAACATGCCGGTGTTCTAATTCTCTTCCCATATAGGGCTTCATAAGGTGCCATTCAGATGATCGAGTGGAAACTATTATTATAGGAGAATTCAACCAAAGGAATATTTTGATCCCATCCTTCTTTAAAGTCCATTGAACATGATCTTAACATATATTCCAGTGTCTAAATAGTTCACTCAGATTGGCCAATAATTTGAGGATGATAGGCTGTACTGACGTTCATTTCAGTATCCAAATCATGTTGAAGACTCTTCCAAAACATAGAGGTGAATCTTGGATCTCGATTGGATACAATAGATAGTGGTACTCTATGAAGCCTTACCCCTTCCCTAATATATATCCATTCCAGTTGATCCAATGATTAATCCTCCCAAATTTCAATAAAGTGTGTAGACTTTTTAAGATGATCCACAACAACCCAGACTGTGTTGTTGCCTTTGTATGTCTTTGGAAGTCCAGTGACAAAGTCCATGGTGATGTTTTCCAATTTCCATGATGGTATGGGAAATGGTTTCATAATCCCCTTAGACTTATGCCTATCTTCCATCACTTGCTGACATACAAGGAACTTTGAGGTATATTCAGGAATATCTTTCTTCATATTATCCCACCAATAATGATCTCAAAGATCTCGATACATCTTTGTGTTTCCTGAGTAAATTGAAAAATTTGAACTATGTGAATTATAAAAAAGTTCCTTATTTAGCTCTGGAATTGATAGAACACATATAATTTTTCTAAATGTCATTGTTCCTTTTTCATTAACATTGAACTCTGAGGATTCATCTTTTATGATAGCTCCCACTTTCTTCTGAATTCCCACATCATCATTTTTAGCATCCTTTAACCTTTCCAAAAGAGACGTTTAATCAATAATTGGTGAAAGTATTGATGATGTTACCTTCTTTATGATTCCCATGTCCATCATCATCAAATCTAAGAAGATTGGATCCTTCTCAATTATCATCAATGATAGAATCACTGGGTCCTTTATACTTAGATCATCTACCACCTTGTTCACTTTCCCATGGTGGTAATAGATTGGGAAGTCATAGTCTTTGATCAGCTCTAACCATCTTCATTGGTGAATGTTCAACTCTTTCTATGTGAATATATACTTGAGGCTTTTTTGGACCCTATATATTTCAAACTTCTTCCCAAATAGATAATTCCAAAAAAAATTTAAGGAAAATATCACCACAACAAAATGCAGATCATGTGTTGGATAATTCTTCTCATGAAATTTCAATTGCCTTGAAGCATAGGCAATGAATTTGTCATTTTTCATCAACAAACAGCCTAGGCCCTTCTTTGAAGCATCACTGAATACCACAAAAAGCTCTCCACTTGTGGGTAAAGTGAAAAAGGGCATAGTGATAAGACTTCTTTTCAAATCCTTTAAGCTTTATTAACATTCATTACTTCAATAAAACTTTACTCCCTTCCGAGTTATCTTGGTAATAGGGTTGGGAAATAGTGAGAAATTACCCACAAATCATCGATAATATCGAGCTAACCCCAAAAATCTATGGATATCCATTACCGATGTTGGCCTTGGACATCCCTCTATTGCAGCTTCCTTGGAGGGATCCACAGATATCCCATTGCTTGTGATGATATGGCACAAGAATGATACCTCCTTCAACCAGAACTCACACTTGTTGTACTATGCATAGAGCTTCTCCTTTCGCAAGGTCTCTAGTACAGTCCTTAGATTCTCATCATGATCCTCCTTGGTTTTAGAGTATATTAGAATATCATCTATAAATACTACCACAAATTTTTCAAGGTAATCTCTAAAGACTCTATTCATCAAGTCCATGAAGATTGATTGAGCATTAGTGACTCCGAAAGTTATTACAATGAATTCATAGTGCCTGTATCTCATACAAAAAGCAGTCTTGGGGATATATTCCTTCTTCTCCCTTACTTGATAATATACTGACCACAGATCTACCTTAGAGAAGTATTGTGATCCACACAGTTGATCTAAAAAGCCATCAATTCATGGGAGAGGATACTTGTTCTTTATCATGATTTTGTTAAGATCAAGATAATCGATTCAAAGGCTCATTGACCAATCCTTATTATTGATAAAGAATAATGGTGCACCCCATGGTGAATCACTTGGGCTTATAAACCCTTTATCCTGATTCTCATGCATTTGTTTATTCAGCTCCTCAAGCTCCACAATAGACATTCTATAAAGAGTCTTGGATATTGGAAATGACCCATGTATAAGATTAATTGATAATTCAACATCTCTTATAGAAGTAAGACTAGGAAATTCCTCAGAAAACCCTTTAGTGAAATCCATCACAATTGGCATGTCGTCAAGGATGGTTTCCTCCTTAGACTCAATCATCTGATCTAGATACGTGTGTTCATAGGGTTGTAATATCCATGCTTGAGATGATGGTGTTAAATAAGATTCATCTTCCTCATTGAACTTGTATAGAATCGGGGGTCGATTCGCCACATGGAGAGTGATTTCCATATAACAAAAATTTATATTGGATATATATATGTAAAACCAATCCATGCTAAGAATTACATCAAATTATACCTGAGGGAGTATGATGAGGTTTTCTGGAAAGTTCAATACAAATATTGTGACTGGGTATGAGTTATATTCATGGGATGCAATGATTTCCCCATTTTCCATACTCACTAGCATCTTTACTTCCATGATTTGTGGTGGTGTGGGGATTGTTCTACTAAACATTCGGGATATAAAAGAATGAGTAGAACCAGAATCAAAAAGTAAGTTCTATATTCTTGAATGAATAACTAGAATACTTATCACCACTTTGTTTTCAGGGTTCACTTTGGTGGTAGTGATGTAAAAATCTCACCATTGCTACTTTGGAGGTTGTGGGTTGCCTCCGAAAACCCTTGGTTTAGGGAACTGATTTACAAGGTGCCTTGGTTCTTTGCAGTTGAAGCAATAAAAAATGTGTTGGGATTTTAACAAAGAGTTACTCTCCTCTGCCACATCCGAGGGTTTTTCTTGCTGATAGTTAATAGCCAGGGGCCATTATTTTCCATACCTAAAGTATTTCCTCATCCCCTTTAGGAAATTCCCGGGGTTCTTCTTTCTATACCCTTGGAAAGTGGGGTGCTTTATTTTCTTAGAACCATTTGATTTATCCATCGGACTGCCAGAATTGAAATCCAACATACACTTATTATCTCCCCATGATACCCCTGAGATTCTCTGATCTCCATTTTGACCTTGAGGGCACATCAAACAATTTACTCATATCTGTTGAAGTCACAGATCGCCAGGGATTTCTGCAGGCTAGGGTTCAGCCCACCAAAGAAGTGTTGAACCTTGAATTTGGGGGTAAAGACAATGCTAGAGGCGTATCATGCATGACTTGTGAAGTTTTCATCGTACGCTCTGACGAATTCATCGTCTTTTTTCTTAAGGGCAAGGAAGTCCCTTTCCATCTTAAGCCGAAGGGTGCGTGAAAAATATTTATCAAAAAACATCGTACAAAAATCCTTCCATTCCATCGCCTCGATCTCCTCCTCAAGATTTTTATTTTTGATCAATGCCCACCATTGATCAGCTTCGCCCTCCATACAATAGGCATCCATGAGAACCTTCTCTTGTTCAGAATATTAAAGGGCAGATAAGATCTTTTTAATGAAGTTGGTCCATTTTTCGGCAATTGAGGGGTCAAATGATCCATTAAAAGTAGGAGGCCTTTGTCTCATGAATCTCTCGATAGTGCCTTGTTCTTTCTTAGGGGGAAGGGGTTTAACAGTCCTCTTGACCCATGTTTCAATTCAATGCTTGAGTTAACTGAGAGAGTATCGGGACAAAGTTCACGATTCTTGCTCCTATCAGATTGGGAATCTCATTAGAGTAGTCATCACATTGGTCTTCGCATCAGTTGTTTTCCCGAGTCCTCCTATTACCGGCCATTGGTGGGAATAAAAGGGAAGTTAGGGGTAACACATTAAGGGTAATCCAAGGATAAAACAAAGATTTATAAATATCTTTTATTTCCTTAACTTATGAATCTATATGCTTCAATATATGTTATCCACGATCTACTTTCTAACATATATTCTTAGGGGATTTTTTTTAATTCCCTTAATAATGGTTCATACTAAGATTTTGAATTTACCAATGCATATCCCCTGGGAGTTTTGTAACCAAGAGTGAAACAAGGTCCACTGTCGTGTACCAAGATACCCCGGGTCAAGCCTGAAACTTCTTGTTGGGGTTTTCACCCCTAAGTAAATCTATTCCAGAGCCGCCTCTACCTTCTCATATCCAGACAGGGATGTATTTTCTTGATAAACCAATTACTCAATTACCACAAAAACATTTGGATGTTTTTATTATACTTAGTATTTTCTCTAAGGATTCAATAGGGTTTTCTGATCCTAATCCAAAAAATAACTAAACCTGTCCTCTGATACCAAATATAACAACCCTGTTATTTGTCACATACTTAAACATATGTGGGGATTAGGAGAATTACATAAAAACATAAAGAATATAATGAAATATCTTATTGAAAACTTTCTTTACATGACCACTACATTCCCTCGTACTTATCATTGCATAGGATAACCTGGGGACATGCCTTAAAAAGGGTGAGCTATAAATCCCAAAAAGGGAATAAGCATGGAATAACATGAGGAATAAAATACATGCTAGATAATAGGAATATCAATTGAGAACAAGATAAATATAAACATAGAGGAAAGATACAGCATGATGATCATAACATGGAAATGTAGAAACAACACTTAACATGGAATTAGCATGATCCAAGGCTCATTGCACATGGAGAATGAGTAAAACCTCATTGAACATGAATAATTATTAAACCCTCATTTCAATTGAATTGTAATGAGTCAAAAACCATTTCACATGATGTATCATGATACTATACTTTACCCAATGTATTGAAG
This sequence comes from Viscum album, assembly GCA_963277665.1. Taxonomy (NCBI): domain Eukaryota; kingdom Viridiplantae; phylum Streptophyta; class Magnoliopsida; order Santalales; family Viscaceae; genus Viscum; species Viscum album. The sequence continues at coordinate 1,321,409,127 of OY728158.1, forward strand.
CACTATTAGGGTGCACCCTTCTTAAACATTTCATTTCATGCATAAGTGTGCCACATGGATCATATAACATGGAATAATTCAACATAATAAGTTTTTCCATGATTAAGGAATGTGGAATACATACATGAAAGTACCATTAAATATGAATATGTTCATAAAGGTAAATACCCTTGATAGATACATGGGTATGGTATTCACTACACAATGATTTTGGATTGGAAAAACACGGTGCAATTTCAACAGCATAACAACGTAACATAAGAATTCATAAAAATGGTTGATGATAGAGAAAGGGTTATCTCATCATATGTACATGAAATGGATAATAATGTATTCATATAGATACATTTCCAAACAAATTTAATGGATATTAGATTCATAATACAAAACAATTTCTTGAATGTGAATGAGAAGAGAGAAATTCCTTACAGAATTTTGGTATGATAACGGGTGTACATAGAAGGCATTAAGGAGGGAGAAGGAGGTATATAATCATTTAAAATATAGGGATGGGACTATAAGAGAAGTGAAAAATCATACCCCAACATTTTTAATTAAAATTAAAATTGTATTATAACATAAAAGAAACTTGGATAAAAATAAGAAAGGCATGAATCCCTTACTTGGAAGTGTGATCCCAAAGGCATGGGAGAGGCTTGAGAAAGGCTTCTTGGGAGCTTGGGGAGTCTTGGGAGGATTATATAGATAGGAGGAAAGAGGTAGGAAGAACTAAAATGGATTTAAGTGAAGAGGAAGTGGGAGCTTGGGTGGGTTTATATAGGAAAGGAGAGGGAATTCTTTATTATTTAGCTTTGGGACAGCATACATTAAACTAATGAAACCCAGAAACCAGACCTTTTCCTTTTCCCATATTTTTTTCCAAAGGGGAGAGGAAAAAAATATTTTATAAGTACAATGGACTAACCTATTAATATAATTTGGTTTCTTATGTGGAGGTGAGTTACACTCTTAAGGAAAATAATTTAAAAAGACAAAATGTTTTATAAGCCTTGAAGGGTCCACAAAATCTTTGTAAAATAAATGAAACAAACCCAAAATCACATTATTTTAATGTTAAAACATATATTGGATGAAAATAATGTTTATATTATTTTATTACATCACTATTGGATCATTATGATGTCATAAAACACATTATATATTTAAATGGTATTTAATTTTTACCCAAAAATTCGACTGTCTCAGATAATTATAAAAAATTAACCATTGGATAATTTCGACGTCCTGATTCAAAAAATAATAATAATTTTATATAAATAATTTTATTAATATTTGAATGTTTACTTTTAATATAAAAACAGACATTTATCGAAAATTCATGGGTTTTGACAAAAAAACATTCAAACCTTAATAAAAATTACAATTGAAATCATAAAATTATACAATAATTTATATTTAATAAAAAACAATTTAATAATAATAATAATAATAATATTTTATTAAAATATTATTTAATTCATAAATCCATTAATTCATAAAAATATATTTCTTAGTTGAATATTAACTAAAAATATTATTTGTGTTTTAAAAACTATTTACAAAGTAACAATAATAAAAAGAATGTATATTATATATACAAGAATAATGTACATAATAGTAATACTAGGTTCTTGTAACATAACCTATTAAAACACCCACATAAGACCTTAGGGTAATGTGTGCGATGGTGATAAACTCTTGGGGTGGCTCGAATAACATTGCTCAAGTGGAAATCTTTATCAACTACCACTTCTCTCGTAGGTGGTTCCGCTCGATCTTAACATATTAAAGCTCATCTTGGGCTTGGTCAAGAGTGAAGCCCAATGACACCACCTACTTTATGAGCTCTGAAAAATGGGCTTCATATGGGTAAATTCTACTGGATGAGGCCATCACTACCTTTTTCTGAGTAAATTGGATTGGTTAAATCCCTATATTTATATTAGTCATCTGATCACTATTCAATGAATATATTAGCAACAGTCACAATTCATAACAGTATTTTAAATTCCAAAATATAGAACCATATAAGTGCATACTTTTTACATAACCATAAGAATACATTTAAATAGACTAAGAGGAATTTTCAATAATGAATTTTTGGGTCATTACAGAAGTTAGGAGCTCAGTTTGAAGATTAAATAAAGATGTTTTTTAGTTTCATGTTTTTCTTTTATGTAACTAGTATTCAAATATACTAGACATCATGATCCTTGGATTTTACTCTAATGTATAATTATGATTAAAATCATATAACGTCTTACGTAAATGTCTATGGTCAATATAGTAGGTATAAGAGGATATTATAGTTATTTTTGGAGATTAGGAATATAACACTTTAGTGAGAACTTTAAGGATGAGAAGAAGTATAAGAAAACATATCTAAATTTTGGTATGTATAGAGTAAGTGGTTTATCAAGAAAATTCATCCATTTCTGGATACAAACAGGTAGAGTTGGATTTAGCACAGATGTACCTAGGAGTGAAAACTCAACAAGGAGTTTTAGGCCTGACGCAGGGTATCCTATTTCAAAATAATGGGAATTGATGCAATATTGGTTTGACACTCTCAGGGGATATGATTGGGTTAATTCATGAGCTTAGTATAGACCATTATTAAGGGAATAAAAAAAATCCCATAAGAATACAAGTTAAGAAATTGATCAAGGATAGCCTAGATTTAAACCTATGGAATCACATGTTAGGATATACTTCTAAGTTATACGTTTATCCTTTTATGTTCAAAGTTTTATTTTATGCTCAATAGCTAAGTATTAAATCCATCTAATAGTATGTTCATTTTCTTAGTTAAAGGTGAGAAATAGAAGAAAACATGCCAACAATAAATGTGATAGGTAATGTGATGATTTCTTTATTGATATTCTTGATATAATGGGAAAAGGTGCTCAAAACATCATGATAACACTTGCTCATCCAACTCAGGTTATGAATAATAACATGAATCATGTGGAACACCCTCCTCCTCTAAGGAAAGAGAAATTTGTCATTGAATCCTTCATGCGGCAATGGCCTCCCATGTTTAACGGATCTTCTAATCCTATCCTCACGGAACAATGGATCAACTCCATTGAAAAGATATTCTCTATCCTCCATTTCTAAGAAGAATATAAAGTTTTACTAGTGGTATATAATTTTTATGGGGAAGATGATAAGTGGTAGAAACTGATCAAAAATACAACGTCTCAAGTGGAAATTGATTCCATGTAATGGGAGGAATTCAAGAGGAAGTTTTTTAATAAATATTTTCCTCAAACACTCCAACTCAAGATGGAAAGAGAGTTCCTCAGACTCAAGAAGAAGGAATACGAGTCCATCAGGGTGTATGAAGCAAAATTTACAAGGCTTTCAAGGTACACCTTTTGCTTTGTCATGAACACACAAAGAAACGTGGATTGCTTCATTAGCGGACTAAAGGTGAGTCTACAAAAATTGTTGGCAATTTTAGAATTTGACAATTATGAGGAGATTGTATGTTGTTTCCTCATGGTTGAAATGTAGATTAGATAATTTCAGTGTTCTCATGGGCCTAGTGACAAGAAGAAAAAAAAGGAGAACAACATGGGTGGTTCAAAAAAAAACAAATCCCATGATGGAAAGAAGCCTGACTATCCCTCTTGTAAAATTTGAGGGAAGAAGCATCATGGGAGCTATCTAAAGAGAACCAAGAATTGATTCAATTGTGGAAAGTTGAGACATAGGGATAAAAACTGCCAACAAGATATGAATAATACTATCAATGTGGAAGAATAAAGGAAGGTTTAGACAGTCACTTAGCCTGTATTGAAGTATTAAAACTTCAAGGAGCATGGGAATTATGAGAACAATTGACCTAAGACAATGTTTTTTGGAGGCAATCAACAACAACCTCTTTGGAAAAAGTGAAGGGCTTATGCTATCACTACTACTGAGGTGGAGCCGAACGATGATGTGGTGATAGGTACAGTAGTTATTAATTCAATAATAATGAACATACTATTTGATTCTGGTTCTACTCATTCTTTCATATCTTGAATGTTTAGTAAAACTATTCAAACACCACCTCAAAATTTGGAGGATAAGTTATTTGTGAGAATAGAGAATGGGGAAATTATTGCGTCCATGGTTTATAACTCCTCCCTAGTTAAAATTTATGGAATGAACCTCCCAAAAAATCTTTTCATACTTCCTTTAGTGTATTTTATTGCTATATTGGGCATGGATTGTCTATCTTTATACAAATCCAAAATCAACTATTAGGAAAAGAAGATCACTCTTCACATCCTGTAGCATCATCCAATTCTTTACAAGTGTAAGGAAGAAGATGAATCTCCATTAGAATCAGTGTCTCAAGTGTGGATATTAATTCCTTATAAGCTATAATTTCTAGCTTAATGGATTTAGGAAAAGGATATAATCATTCTTGAAGGCATACACATCGTGAGGGATTATACTGATGTATTGCCAAAAAAGTTTCCCGGTCTTCCTCACGATCGATAGGTTGAGTTCTCAATTGAAATTATTCCTAGATCTTTGCCTATATCAAAAACACCTTATAAAATGACCATCATAGAACTAGATTAACTGAAGAATTAGTTACAGGAGAATCTGGAGAAGGGTTTTATATGCCCGAGTGCTTCACAATGGGGTGCACCAGTACTCTTCATTAAGAATAAGGATGGATCAATGTGCCTCTGCATTGATTATAATGAGCTCAACAAAATCATGATAAAGAAAAAGTATCCCATACCATGGATAGAATATTTTTCCAATTAGATTCATGGGTCTGGTTATTTCTCTAAGGAGGAACTTCGGTCAGAATACCACCAATTAAAAATGAGGAAGGATGATATTCCCAAGATTTACTTTCTAATGAATTATGAACACTATGAGTTCATAGTGATTCCCTTTAGACTCACTAATGATCTATAAATTTTCATGTATTTAATGGATAGAGTCTTTAGATATTAGCTCGAAAAATTTGTGGTATTCTTTATTGATGATATTCTAATATATCCAAGAGTAAGGAGGAACATGAGGAGCATTTGAAAAATAACTAAAGACATTGAGAAGGGATAAGATTAATGAAAAGTATAGTAAATGTATGTTCTAGATGGGGGAAGTATCATTATTCTTTCATGTTATCTATAACAAAGGGATGTTTGCGGACCCTTCCAAGACTAAGGTGATTGAAGAGTGGCCCAGAACTACATTTTTAATGGAGATCTACATCTTTTTGGATCTAGCTGGGTATTATTGGCGATTTGGTAATAACATTTCATGATTTTCAAACCCAATGACCAAGATTATACATAAGGGATTAAAGTTTTTCTAGACTTAAGAATGTGAATAATATTTTAATGAGTTGAAAAAGAGGCTTATCACTATGACAGTACTCACGATCATGTCAAGTGGAAAACTATTTTTGGTGTATAACGATGCTTCAAATAAGTCCTTAGGTCGTGTTATAATAAAAAATGATAAAGTGATAACCTATGCCTCAAGGCAGCAAAAAATCCATGAGAAAAACTATCCTACGCATGATCTGGAGTTTGTTTTAGTGATCTTTGCATTAAAAATCTAGGGGCATTATCTCTATGGGGAGAAGTTTGAGATATATACTGACCACAAGAGTCTAAAATATATATTCACACAAAAATAGCTTTATATTCACCAACAAAGATGGATAGAGCTCATCGAGGATTATGACTTCTCAATCCACTACCATCCTAGTAAGGAAAATAAGGTGGAAGATACTCTAAGTAGAAAGGATTCTGTATCATTACACATGATGAGAATTGAAAAGGATATGATATTCTAATATTTATAGAGTATGGACATGGGAATCATTAAGGGAGGAAAATCATCAACCCTTTCTCAAATTATTGCTCAACCATCACTCATGGAGAAAATAAAGGATGCTAAAAAAAGATGTGGAAATTCAGAAAAGGGTAGAAGCTATCAGAGATGGGCAATCCTATGATATAAAAATTTACAAGGAATAAGTTGTAAGATTTGGGACATGATTATGTGTACCATCCAATTTAGAGATAAAGAAGGAGATTCTAAATGAAACACATAGCTCAACCTTCTCTTTCCACCCAGGTATCACAAAGATGCATCAAGATCTTCGAGAGAAATTTTGGTGGGAAAATATGAAGAAGGAGATTGCTGAGTATACCTCAAAGTGCATGGTATGTCAACGAGTGAAGGATGAAAGACAAGAGCCTAAGGAGATGATGCAACCACTAACCATACCAACATGGAAGTGGTAGAACATTACCATGGACTTTGTCATTGGACTTCCAAGGACATCCAAAGGAAACAATGTTGTATGGGTCATTGTGGATCTTCTTACAAAGGCATCTCACTTTATCACAATTCGAGAAGAATTATCATTGGATCAACTTTAATGGATATATATCAAATAAGTGGTAAGGATATATAGAGTAGCACTATCTATTGTATTTGACAATGATCTAAGATTCACCTCAAAGTTCTAGAAAAGTCTCCAACATGCACTAAACACTGAACTGAACTTCAGTACAACCTATCATCCTCAAACTGATATCCAATCTGAGTGAACTACTCAGACACTAGAAGATATGCTAAGAGAATGTTCTATAGACTTGAAAGGATGATGTGACCAACATATTCCTCTGGATTAATTATCCTACAACAATAGTTTCCACTCGAGCATCCAAATGGCACCATATGAAGCCCTTTATGGGAAAAGGTAAAGAACCCTAACATGTTGGGATGGAATTGGTGATCGTAAGCTACTAGGACCTGAAATGGTCAAAGAAGTGATGGAGAAGGTGAGAACCATTCAGTAGCATAGTAAGGAATCCCAAAGTTGACAAAAGAGTTATGCAGGAAATCATCGATGAGACCTTGAGTTCAAAGTTAGATACATGGTATTTCTCCACATATCTCCATGGAATAAGGTCATGAGATTTGGGAAGAACAAAAATCTAATTCCCAGGTACATCATCCCCTTTGAGATACTTGATTGATTTGGAGATATGGCCTATCGACTAACACTTCCACCTACCATATAAAAAGTACATGATGTCATCAATGTATCCCTCTTAAGAAAGTACATACCAAACCCTTCACATGTACTCTCTTCAGAGGTGGTATAGTTGGACAATGATCTTTTTTATGAGGACTAGCCAGGGAAAATCTTGGATCATAGAGATAAAGTTCTAAGTAACAACACTACTCACCTGGTGTAAGTACTTTAGAGGAACAGTAAGTATAAAGAGGCATAATGGGAATTATAGGAGGCAATGATGGAAAAGAACCTACACCTGTTTATGGCCTGGAATGTAAAATGAAATTTCAAGGGTGAAATTTCTGAAGGGGGGAAGAATGTAACGACCCAATGTTTTTCAATGGACATTTCCTTCTTATTATTATGTCATATAATCACATGAAATCACAACACAATGAAATGCTAAGTATTATGTGACCTTTAAACATAATTTTGACACTTTTGTGTTTTGAATTTCAGAAATTTGACATTCACTGTTGTGATCAGTAAGATGTTTGGAGTCTAATATGACAAACTTAATTTTTGGTTAATAGTAACATACCCTAATGAATAGTAATGTTACCCTTATGAATAGTGATATACCCTAATTAATAGTAACCTTACCTATGATAGTATATAAATAAGATTAAAGTGAAATAATGATGTACCTATAGTTTTGAATAAGTAAATAAATGTTTTAAAACTATTTTTAGAATAAATTATGATTTTAATTAAATATTAATTTAATAATATTTTGAAAAATATTTTTGAAAAATGGATTTCATTTTTGGATTCTACACGTCAAAAAATGGTTAGTGTGATATTTTGGGATTTGTCTAAAATACATGAATTTTTAGTGAATAGTAAAATACATTAATTTACCATATAAATAAATTATAATTTAAATCCACTATTCCTGACATCATAAGTGATTTAAAAACCCAAATCTCTAACTCACCTGAATTCATTTCTATTATTGGTCATCGAATCATTACTATTTCTTATCCTATGGAAAAATAATAAACTAATGATTATAATAATATAAAAACCCTACCCTCCTCCACTATTAATACCACCCCTCATTACCTCTTCTCTTCACTCCTCTAGAGCCATGTGCCTTTACTATATTCTTCCCAAATCTCTCCTCAATCTCCTAACACACATATAACATCCTTTGGTCTCCTCAAAAGTCCAAAACCTCTCCCCATAAGAGGTTCTCAAAGCATATAAACTCAAGAAGTAAATTCCTCTATCCAATTCTTTTATTTCCTTTCAAGTTATTTTCTTTTCTTTTTTTCTTTAGTCACCTACCTTCACTCAAATGGTATGATAACTCTAGTAACATTAATGTAATGGAATGTTGTTATGATAATGTGATAATTCATTATCATCTCTCCTTTAACCTTCTTTTATACGAATGAAACAAAAACACTGTCCGAGATGTCTTAATTTATCACATTCAAGGATGAAAACTTATCAATTTCTATTACCATATTCTATTTTGGTCATGAAACCATTTTTATGGTTGAAAAATACTATTAAATATATATTTTATCTTATTTGTGATTTTTTAATCCTCATACACACTTGATGTAAACTAATAATGAAAAACAGGTTAATTATGAGAAAAATTGCCAAATTAATTCAAGCGTTTATCAATAATATTTTATATAATGACTCGAATTCGCTCCAAGTAACCAAATTAAATTTACAACCATGTAATCTTTTGTATGTTCACTAATGCAATATAAATTCAATTTTGGACAACCACTTTCATTTTATTTGTTTATCTGTTCATGAAAAAAAGTAAACCGATCATTAAAACCTAGGAAGCAAACAGACCAGAACAATAAAATTGAACCTCATAACCAATAAAAATGGTTATGAATGAACATAAAAAGTTTATAAAAAATATTTTACATATATAATAGGCTCTGTAATTATTAATTAATGAACATAATTTTACTATTCAGGACCATCAGACTTAAGGTAAGGGATCCTATCTATTTCACTTTTATTCAAGATTATTCTCTATGTTATGCCCTTTTATGTGTAATTCCTAGTGATGGGGTATGATTACATACCAAACAAATACTTTCCTTTGATGAAGATCTTATATGGAGAATCATGTATAAGGACATCCAAATTTGAATTTATAGTTTCAAAAATTATAAGAATCTAATATAGATTGACCTGGCTTCCCATGATGAAAATATATTTGATATGGTTCATATAGATTTTGTTAGGACTGTAAAGGATACAGTTACTATCAATGGAGAAATAAATTATTATCTCAACATAATTTTCACTATGGAGGATTTCAAGACCCAATTCACATCTTTAGAACGATATTTAAAAATGCATCCTCTCACCCAAGCTTTCAAGAATATAGTAAAAAATATGCTGATCGTTGATCCTCTCTTAGATATGTCTTTGTAAGAGAAGGATGAATTCTTTAAAGTTATAGGGAATGGATCTTGAGTTGTATTAGAAATTACTAGGATCTTTGATCCTTATATGTGTGATTATAATTATCTTGTTTTGGAACCCCAATGCCTCCCTGTACACAAAACCTCTCCTCCTACACTATCGTCCAAAACCACTACTACTTATCCTACCATATCTTTTAAAAGACCTTTTGGTCTTAGTCTTCCTTAATAAATCCATCAGATCAAGCCTGTGTCCAAGGGAATTGTGATTCTAGGAGATTCTTTTTCTCCTCTACTTAAAACTTATCGTATTATAGTTATTAGAAAAGGTAAATACTATATTGACCCTTATACTATTTGAGAATCTTTCGGTTTTGATTCTAATTAGGGAATTTGATAATGTCTTTGTATTCTTTTTTTAACATTTCATAGTGAATATGTATTCTCATTATTCATTTATATTTTCTTATTTATATTTTTATCTTTTCCTTTTTTACATTACCTTTATTTGAATATACCAAAAGGGTTAAGAATGATGTATGAATGAAACTATGTTCTAATTACATTATTGGTTGTATAAATTTCATGTCTTATGATTATAAAAAATAGGAATATTATTATATTAGACCAAAAATTCCTTATTTTAATACGCATAAATCATTATTTTTTTTCTAATCAATTCTATGTTTTATGAAAGTTAAATAGTTTTTTAGGAACCATGGAAATATTATTAAGTTTCAAGTTGACCATAAATCCATACTAGTGAAACAATTGACCATGAATCAGATGAGAAAAATATCTAATTTCCCAAGAGAACCTAAGGACTCCATTGACAACAATAAGACCTTATATTAACTATATAAATAAATACTTAGTCAATCAAAATTTCACTAAGTACTGAAGTGACCACACAAAAAATTCATCAACCTTATAACCATATTATCGACCATGATTGAACTATTATAAAGTACTTTAGTGACTATAATGGTTTATTAGAATTTTTAAAAAGAGTTGAAGTGACCACATGACCAAGTGAATCAACCACACATCTATTCGATTGACTAGGGTGAATTTCTTGCGAACTCTTCAACTGACTACATGGTATATCCTATCTATTTACAAACGATAATGTATTGGAGAAACCACAAATTACTTCTAATTGACCACATGATTAAGTTAAGTGACTTTATGAAAATGTTGGGATTTTTGGAAATTGATAGAGCTTATGTATGAGTTTAATCTAAAACATGTTGAAGTTAAGAGACCATTTGATAAAGTTAAAATTTATTTAAGTATTAGATCACCATAAATTCTATTTATTGACCAAAAAAATAATAAATTAAATACATCCATAATTATCACTAAGTATTGGAGTGACCATGGAGAATATAATGTGTCACAGTTTAAGTGACTGTGTCTAAAGTGAGATTATATTTTAATAATATATATATTTCAACCAATTTTGGTACAAAATTAAATACTGAGTCAGAGGCATTTAATACTCCAGGATTTCGTGTAAAGTATGATAATTAGTAATGATCATTTTCTAATAAATATTTTTAAAGTAATATTTGTTGTAAATAGAAAGAGATCATGATGAAAGAAAAAATCAATGAGAAAAATAAAAACTGTGAAAAATTACTCTATTCTCGATGACCTACAATACTATTTTTTCATATACACTTCATCATAATATTTTATAACATTTGCATGTATTTTCTTCTCATCTAAAGACAAAAAATGATATTGAGATGAGAAGAGACCACTATAGAACAATTGAACATTTTTCTAATAATACATAGAATTTTCATTTATCTCTATCACTCTCTCTCTATTTTATTATGTGTGATTTGTAATTTATTTTTTTGTAAATATTTTAAAGAAAAAAATCCTATAGATTAAATAATATTGCTCAATTTATCTTTCTTAATTACGTCTTATCTGTACTCCCATGAAAACTATAGAAGATGATTGGTGATAGCCTGAACATCCTTGTTGTCTTTTATACTATGTATACCAATTCTAATATGTGAATTTATTTATTTGTTAATAAATGTTCTTTTAATTAGGTGAATGTTAAGTAGAGAGGATTAATTCTTGGATTGATATTGAATGTTATTTTTTTTATTTTCATTGTGTTCTTTAAAGTTTTTCTTCATCTATTTTAATTTTTTTTTTAAAAAAGTTTTTCAAGAATTTACTTTGATAACTATATTTTACATGTGATATATATAATTTTTAAATTAAGTAAAATAATTTAAAAATATTTTGATAATCTAAAAATATTAAGATAATCTCAAGCTATTCTAACCAAGTCTTGATCAAGATTTTGAGAGGTTATTTCAAAAAATTAAATTAGATATACCTACTATATTAGTTGAGTGTGTGATTTATGAATATGGGAATTTTTATTTATAAATTGTTTTTAAACAAATAGTTTATTGGATACTCAATTAACCCAACTTGATTACCCAACTCTAACCAAAAATAGGAATATGGATTGGTAACGAAATTTGTTAATGAAATGATGGTAACAGGTGTCAATGTTTACAATGAATCATTAATTTAAAACCATATGACTGGTTGGGGAAAATTCATTAAGAGTATAGAATGTGAATCTATAATTTTAATTGGGAATTATAAAATCACTTTAGATTTTGATAATATGAAATGATTAAACAATAATTAATGAATAGTTTAATAAATCATTAGTAATTTCTAATTTTTAAATGAATTTGGTTAATTTTAGACATTGATGGTTGTTTTATTACATGAGATATATATTTATAGACTTAGTGGTGATACTTATTTATTATGTGGGATGATATTAACTAATAAAGTTTAAGGCCAGGGATTTTCCCATAGTTTGGTTATGTGTTATACTATCATTATATTTTATGATTTCATAGGATCCCCCACTTGAGTTAGTAATGAAACTGATGTTCAATTGTTTTGAGTTTTGGTTGTTTACCCCAAATTCTAGGTTTGTGATGAAATGAATGGATGGATACTCCCTATTCCCCACTCCCCCTTTATATGTTGCACAATATGCGAGAATATCCAAGATGTGATGGATCTCGGTATCACTATAAATCTAAGTGTGGGATATAATGACTTGATGCTATATATTATAGATTTAGTGAATATGGTTACCATAAGTGTACATGAATATGATATGATGGATTTAGTTATAGTGGATGATACATGGGTTGTGATGGATTCTGAACATATTACTTGGTTATGGATTTTATGAGATTTGGTTGATATATGTGTGCATGGGGTGTATAATAAGATGATGATATGTTTTTGATATAGTTTCCTTGATGGGAAGGATGATTTATGGATGGTATTAATGTAAAATAATTTTGGACTTAGGGAATGAGAGAAAAGAACCAATGGGAAGTGGACACCAAGTACCTTTTTTATGTATATGACATTAATATAGAATCACATATTTTTATAAACTACTTAGTGAGCGAGGATTAGTGAGGTTGAGATATAGTTTTACCAACTTAATTAATGAGATGGTTTCGTTTATTTATTTATTGGTATTTAGTATGTTTCTTTCACATTTTCACAAGAGGTTTTAGGGTGGATCATACTATGTATACATGTATGTTCACCTCATATATATTAAACTATTTTTCATATCCATAGTAGCTGGTTGATGATCAATATGGGTGTTACTGAATCAAGGAGTTGTCAAGAGCCATTATAGTTCATGGTCATTGCCTCATAATTTTTCTTGGAATTTTTATCTATTTCTTCTTACATGAAATTACATTCATGTATTAGGATGATTTATCTTTTTATTTTTGTGATGAATTTTGTTAGTGGATCTTATATCTTGTCATAAATTTCATTTATCAAGGGTAATGCATCCTATTTGTTTGTTTTATACCGTCAATTCTATTTTCTATAATGTAGCCTATTTTTGGTGAGCTTCGAAGGTCATCCATTAACCACTTCCAGCCCAAGAGGGGTACCAGTTGGGGGGGGGGTCATAATAGAGTGGTACCAAAGTACATGGTTAAGAGATAAAATAGAGTTTTGGAACATGAAATTGTGTGTATTTGATGGGTTGGTAGAGAAACAATATTAACTAGACTTATCATGTGATTTATGTAAGGGATATCAGCTATTACACAAGATCTCAGTGTCCCCTATGATCCTTTGTAAAGACCTTAAGTTTACTGAACATACTAAGCAACAAGATACTGTTTGTACGGTAGAGACCAAGGTGATGATCATGCCTGATTATTGTATGATCCTATTATTAAATTGGGTATATGAAAGAAATGAGGTCAAATATTAATTTATTAATATGGAATATTAAATATTTTAGGTTTAGGGAGTCCCTAACAGTTCGTTGTTTTGAGGTATTATTCTTGGGCGATGTCACCATCAGGTTTGTGCTGATGATGTACAATATGATATACTAGAAGATCACCACATAGTTTAGATCAATTATGATGGTGATTGGATGACGATTCTTAAAGATTTTAAATTAAAAATTCTATAGAAGCATGAGGTCTTTGTTTTAGATAAGGACAATGAGATTCAATTTTAGGAGGTAGATATTTCTTTCAGTTTGATCCATTACTAGAGGGAGAAATGGGTCCCGAAAGATTTCCGTATACAATGCAGGGCTGTTTGATAATGATGTATTCAATTCCTCGTGTATTTTAAGGATTAATCCATTTTTTAGAGATGGTTTGTGATCAATTTTAATCCATGTTCCCTTCTTTGACCATAAAGGAATATCATTGGTAGAAGATTATTACTCTCCTACATTGGATTTTAGCATGTGGGAGTTTAGTATTTGGTACAAAAACCTCATAAATTATTATTTAGACCTTATAATGTTTGGGTAAACTAATGAGAGGTATTATTATGAGTATTTTAATTAATACAACCAATTATAGGTCACCCCATTCATGTTGCTGACATATATTGAGTTACTAGTGATGGTGGAGTTCATCAAGAGGATGCTAGCTAGGACCAAATTATCACCATAGGGGATTCATTAGGATTATTAATAGAGTAGATATATGACTAGAGGTTCTTAGTTTCTTGGTTAGATGAAGTATCAAATAGTTGGGAGTCAGTAATAGTATTATTTATCCCATTTCACAGGAGATGGTAGTTCTTATACCCCTACTAGTGGACTAGGCATGATTTTCTTTTCACGTGTAGGTCATATCCATCATAATTTTGAGTAATTGATCTTCCTAAATAGTCAACAGGTAGTTTTAGGCCCTCTTTAGGCTCAATAGTATAAGTATTATATTCTGAGGTAGTAGAGACATGGTGATCTATATTTTGATCAGTAGATAAGAGATGGGGAAGGTAGAGGAAAACCCTGTGACCCCTCCTCCTCAAGTACAATGAATATAGTGAATCCATGGAGGTGGTCTCCATTAGGTCTATAGAGGTTATTGAGCTATACATGGTCATATACATGTTTTGGAGTTGTCAATTCTAGTTGTTTTAGATTTCATGTTAGGTATTATCTATTTATATTCTACTAGGGTGTATGCTTTGTTTGATTCTGAATCTATTCACTCCTTCATTATACCCACTCTAGTCCATGATTTGAGATTTGGGGTGGAGAGGCAACCAACGCCCTTGGTGTTTTCTACACTACTTAGAGGTTGAGCTATATTTCATGATGTGTGTAGTTATTATGAGTTAATTATATGGTATCTTCTCTCATGGGGAGATTACTTATGTTTATGGATAAATCCGTACAACATCAACCTTAGCATAGACTAGATATATCTGATGTAGGATATTATTAACTAATTAAGGAGGCATGTTATATTCAATGATGTTGATGAATTACATGTTGTGATTCTTAGTAAGAACAACCCCCAAATGGGTTGGAGGAGTGTCAATTTATTATATTCCGTGATGGTTGGGATGATGTTGATTTTAGTGGAGGATTGTGTGGTGGTGTTTCATAGTTTTGTTAAATAATACCTTATTGTATTTTTTAAAGAGTTTTTAATGCCAACCCCTCAACATGATATTTATTTTAGGATATACTTGCAGTAAATATTTTCTATGAAATTGATGTACCCATATAGGATAGTTCCTTCTGAGTTACAAGAGATGATGATTTGGATTGGAAATCTTTTACAGTGAGGTTTCATTCAGCCTAGTGCATCACCTTAGGGTGATTTAGTTCTGTTTATGAATAAGGAGAATGTTAATATGTGTTTGTGTATTTATTATCATAAATTGAACCATGTGAAATTAAAGAACCACTATCCTCTTCCATAGATTTATGATTTATTCAATTAAATGCAGGGTGATAGCTGGTTATCAAAGATCAATTTGTGGTCATGATATCAATGGATATGGGTTAAGAATGAAGATATTCTGAAGACTAGTCTTAGATATCATTATAGGAATTATGAGTTCACTATAATGTCATCTTATGTTATGAAATATATAATAATGTTCATGGTACTGATGAATTCTATATTACTTGAATTTCTAGATTAAATCATAGTAGTTTTAATTGATGAAATCTTGGTGTTTTGTGAGTCATTGAAGGAGAATATAGAGAATATACAATCTATTTTGGTGATTCTTTAGCATTATTATATTTTTAGGAAGCTATTGAAGTGTATGTTTTGGTCATGTGAGGTCTAGTTATTATGACATACCATGTATTGGTGTGAAGTATCCATGGATCCTTTGAAGATTGAGGTGGTTGTTTCCTAGGTATCCCCCATAAATATTATCAAGGTGCAGAGTTTCCTTAGTCTTAAAGGATATTACTTGAGTTTCATACCTTTATTATCTTATATTGTAACTCCATTCACATCTATGAATATAAAGTATTTGGATTTCACATGGAATAACAAGTTCTTGGTTTATTTTGAGTTTTTTAAAGAGAAGCTAGTAAGTTATCTTATTTTATTTTTTTGAAGGAAGGTTTTGTGTTTAAAGTTTATTATAAATATTTTCATACTAGCTTGGGATGTATTTTGATGAAAAAGATATAAATTATATCCTATGGGTCTTTGAAGTAATGACCTCATGAATGTAACTTCACTACTCATGATCGTGATATTACTATGGTTTTATTTTATCTGAAGTTGTGGCAATATTACCTCATTGATGAATGCCTTGTGGCCATTGCATATTACAAGAGCATGAGGTATATCTTCTCTTAACATGATTTAAATTTTTTACAATGAAACTATTTGAAATTCTTATAAGATTATGACTGATATTTCATATACATCAAAGGAAGGGAATATTGTGATTAATTCTTTCATATAGAAGTCACATGGAGATTCTATTAATGAGTCTAGAGATGATTAGTGGGTGAAGGGGGAGCTCTTGGTGATGCTCCATGATATGGGAGAAGTTGATAGTAGAGGGTATCTTTATCAAAATATGTTGTAGTTGTCTTTGGTGCACCAGATGGAGAAGTTTTAGTTGGGGAATTTCAAGGTGGAGGTTTGGTAAGATTGAACATTTATGGCGATTCTAATGAGGGATAGTTTGAATATGATTAACATCAGGTGTTGTTTCAAGGGATAATTTTTATTCCATTAGTGATGCACCAAGTGGTTCTCCATGATTTTAATAGTTCACCCTTGGTAGTACATTCTAGTGTGGATAAGATGCAACATGTCTTGAGAGTCTAGTTTTTGTGGTCTATGATGGAGAGATTAGTTGTTGAATTCATGTATCAATGTTTGATTTACAAGAGGGTGAAGGTTGAGCATCATGTTCCTAGTGGGTTTCTTCATCCATTAAATGTTCCACATAGGAAATGAGAGGCAATTTTGATAGCCTTTTTCATCGGTTTACCTTGAGATCGGAAGGATGTGATAATATTTGGGTTATCATGGATTTCATGATGAAGTTATCTCACTTATTAGTGATTAAGGAGTTGAGATCAATATATGTTTTGTTAAGGAAGTATCTGGAGGATATAATGAGGTTTCTTTGGATTCCAAAGAAGATAATCTCTTCTAGTGATATTTATTTTACAACAATGGTATAAAGAGGTATCTATTATACTTTTGGATTTTAGTTATTCCTTAAAACCACTTTATATCTATAGAAATATGGTCAAATAGAGAAAAATAACCAAAATTTATTGGATTTGTTGTGTGCATGAATTTTGGATTTCAGAGGTTTATAAAAGAGACACTTAATCTTGGTGGAGTTTTCTTATAATAATAATTTTCACTCTGTCATTAGCATGGAATAGTTTAAATAATTTTACATCCAACCTTGATGATCATCTCTATTTGGACCGAGGTTAGAGAGTCCACTATTTTCAGAAAAAAATTGGAAGAGAGTATGTTGGAGAAAATGTAGGTGATTCATGAGTGGATGAAGTAAGATTATTACCATCAAAATTCTTATGTTGATCATAAGGGGAGGCATCTATAGGTTGATGTTGGAGATAATTTATTTTTGAAGATATATTCATATCATGGGTAGTATAGTTTTGGTCATAGGAGTAAATTTTATCCCTGATTTTTTGGTCCTTTCTAGGAATTGATTCATATTGTAGTTATTATATATCAATTAAAACTTCCCCTATAGATGATCCAAATTCCTGAATTATTTCATGTATCACAACTTCACTGATATATTCATGATGATTACCATGTAATTCAATGAGGCAGGATAAAATTTGAAGATCATACAACCTTCTTGGAATAGCTTGTTGAGATCTAGGACCATCTAGAGAAGGTGTTGTGTAGGTATACTATTCATTGGGATTTTATCCTGTGGGGAAATGGTGTTTTAGAGGAGAGTACTTGGGAATTTGAATTTCAGATGCATACTCCACATCTTGAGATGTTTGATGTATGATTCTATGGATAATATTTATGACCCTTGTCAATTTATGAGATAATTAATGATATTATGTGTTTATGTTCGATTTCCTTTGATGTGTTGGTAGTGTTCTTATTATAGATAGATACCTAAGAGGTTTCTCACAGGGTAGCTATTTCATTTCCCATTTCCTCCCTTCCTAGGTTTTTCTTTAAATTATTGAGTATGAGAATTATTTGAAAGATATATAATGTAATATCAAAGTTTTTTAGAAGACATTTATTTGTGTTTTTGGGTGATTAGACATGTTAGGGAATAAATGGAAGAGTAAGAGTGTAGTTACAGAATGAATTTAATCTAGAGGAGGGGTTTTGTAGCATGGTTGGTTTGGCTGTGGTGTGGTGTTGTCATAGGAAGAAGGAATTTGAGTAATGGTCATGTCCTTGAAGTGTAGATCCCTAGGAGGTTTGTTTTAGTGGACCTATTATTTTTAGGGTGGCTGTAACGTGTTTCTTTGGTTGTAGTGTGGAACCAAAAATATCTGGTTTAATGGATTTATTGTTTTAGGGTCCTTGATGCATGGTTCTTTGGGTTGTTCCATAGTGTTTAGGGGCCATGTTTCTTATCTCTTCCTCCATAATGACCTCTACTGGATAGTGTGTTGGACTATGCTATATATCTTTTGGTTTGGGTTTATTTTCTTTGTTATTTTTAGGAACATTGTGGTGTGGTGTCATGGATGTGTCATAGCATGGCCTGGGTTTTATAGGATTAACGGTTTGATTGGTAATTCAAGGGGTTATATATAGGTGTATTTGAATTGTGATTTCCAGAGAATACTTTTTACATGGACCATTGATGCATTAATGACCAAGCTATGATGTTTTTTTGTAAAAATATATACCATTGAGGTTGTCGAGTTAGAAGTTATAATTCTTACTTTTCCATTCTTTTAGTTTTGAAAATCATGAAAACTTACTTAAAACTTGTTTAATAACATTTTTTGTCCTAAGTTATTTATATTTTTTTTGTATAAAACATTACTTTTTACCATACATAGACTAATTTATAAATTATTATGAATATAAACAATACATTCTTTATTAAAAAAATCATATTGAGTATGAGTAAGATTATTAGACTCTCATTTATCAGACTAGAAGTTAGAATTTAGTCATGTCTATCATACTAACAATAGTCATGATTATCAGACTGATACTGGTACCCATAAAATCAGACATACACTCATAAGGATTATCATATTGACATTGTTAAGGAAGTATGTCAAACTGACTGATGTTTATAATGATAATTTAGAAGACTTATTTACCTTATAATGAAAACAATTAACACTATAATGGTGTTAATCAATACGATGTTGGAAATTATGTTACAATGAGATGTCAAGTTATAGTTATGTATGACTGTTGCAAAAAACCTAGAAATATGACTATTGGGATATAACCAATAAATACCAAGTCATTTAAAGTGTTTTGATTTGGTTGATTATATTTACTTAGAAGTTTTCAGAAGAATAATTATCATGGAATTCTCATTCTTATTCTTTGTATTTATTTAGAGAGTTCTCTTCTTAAGGAATCCTTTTCAGGTTGTCTCCTTAAGAACTCTTATAATTTAAAATCATGTATGATAATTTTTAAGATTGAGGGATTCCCGGTATAGGAAGATGGAGAATTTGATTCACCAGATCGAAGTCTTATAGGGATAGTAAGACACATAATCTAATCATCATATAGAGGGATTTTGACGATAGGAAGATAGATCAATTCTGATCTTCATATCGAGGGATTTTCTAGTAAGGAAAGACATACTTCACTGTAAGTATAAAATAGGGGATACCTTTAGTCAAGGTTATTGACTGCATTCTCTTATTGTTAAAATAGATATATTTCTAATATATCTTATAACTGATTCTTACTTTTTTACATATCTATTGTATTCCTTGTTTTTAAAAGTATTAGTTCAACTGTATGTAATAGAAAGTTGGCCATCATACTCAACTTTATATTTTTTTATTTTATCATATTAACTCTAATTATGATATAGGCACTCTCATTAATCAGATCAATCTTGATACTGATCTTTTACTTTGATATAATAGAACTATTGTTTGGTTCTGATTTTGTGACTTTATTAATCGAAATGATTCCAAGTCTGATAAATTTTCTTAAAGAGGTATTGTGTTTTTCATAGTTTAAATTTATTAAACAATGTTTTTAAAAATACAATTCACCCCCTCTTGTAAATATATTAATCATAAGCTACTCTAACAGTTTTAAAATTGGTATCAGAGTAGGTTTCTACTACACATATACTTGTTTATTTTTTACTTTATTTACTATTACCAGTTGTTTAAAGTTTTTATATAAATTTTGTTACACTAACTTGTATTTGTAGAATATATTTTTGTTGTTTTTAATATAGAAGGTCTTAAATTTGGTTCAATAGGTAATCTAAATCCAAACAGACCACCTATCTTTGATGGTGCTGATTATGAGTAATGGAGAGATACGATGAAGATTTTTGTTATCAACACTGGATTTGATAATTTTTTTATGCTTAATGAACATTATAAGATTCATAATAAAGAAGTTATTGCTTTTAATAATTAATAAAAATATAAATATAAGTAAAATTATAGACTATGGAATACTTTGTTATGTTCTATGAATAGAAGTATTTATTATTAGATATCTTTATGTGAACTTGATAATAGTATATGAAAAAATTTAGAAGTTACAAACTTTGGAACTCCTAAAGCTGTTGAGACTAGAAGAGCTATGCTTATATCATATTATCATGATTTTTATTTTTTACCTGAAGAAACTATTACAAAGATTCGACAAAGGTTCATGACAATTATAAATTATTTACAAGCTATTGGTTAAAAAGGTATTGATGATGATATCCACGTGAAAAAGATTATTGATATCATGCCCATTGAGTGGGAATCCTAGAGAAAATTTGTGGGTGAGACAAGAAAGTTAAATAATCTTAACATGGATGATCTCATTGGAACTCTTATTTAGTATGGAGGTAGATTGAAGAGAGATACTAAGAAGGTAAAATATAAAAATAGAGGTGTTTTTTTGATACTACTTATACGATTCCTTTAAAAGATCAAACTCTTGAGAAAGTTATTAAATCTTCTAGAGAGAATAAAGTTATTGTTAAATCAATTCAAGCACTTCAGAACATTATGAGAATAAGTTGGATAATATCGTAAGAATAATGAATAATAATTTTGGAAAGAAGGATTTTCAATATCGATATAATAAGATTTATAAAGATAAAGGTGAAAATAAAGATGATGTCACATGATTTGAATGTAATAAAGTTATACATATATGACTAAATTATCTAAAGCTAAAGATGAAATATAGAAAAGAATGAAATTAAGAAAGAAATTCCAAAGAATATTAAAAATCTAAAGGAACGAATTTTTGGAAAGATATTGACACTTTGAGTGTCAGTAGAGGTGATTCTTTAGAAATTACATTTAATAATTAATGTTCTATAAAGATAAACATAGTTGTTTTTTATAATTTACCCATTTCAAATAATTTTCTCATGGAAAAGGTATGAACTGATGAAAAACATAAAATTATGTATTTATGTTCTAATTATCTTGATGAGAAAAATTCTACCTCTTCTAATAAAGAATCTTCCTCAGCTATTGAAGATAATTCTTTTCCTTCTTATGCACAATTTTCCCATTTTTCTAAAAATTTTAGAAAATAATAATTGTAAAATTTGAAAAAAAATACTTCGTAATTATAAGGATAAACTTTCAAATACTTATTCAAGAATAAATGTTTTAAAAAATTAAATATTAGTTCTTTCTAAATATCCTGATTAAAATAATTTTAAAAAATAATTAATTTATAAATATTTTGAAAAATTAGTTTTTGAGAAGTTTAGTTTACAATATAATTTTGAAAAACATAGTTCCAAAACTATTAATAATGAGGATAAAAATTTAGTTGTCAAACTAAATTCTGATATTTCTTCTTTGAAATTTTTTTTATCAATGTTTAATATTGGAAAAGAAAATTTTGATAAAATCTATAAACAAATAAAACCTCATGGTAATAATAAAAGAACGAGTTTTACTTACAAAAAAATGTTTTAAGTAATAAATACTTTTTTCAAATAAGTAAACCTTTTCCAATAAGTGTCAATGTGGTGGGAACTGGAAGAAAGATAGTTCATTAAATAAAATACAATTCCTAGGTTATTATAAAGACAATTTTTTTAAAACAAATTAAATTTTACCAAAAAAAAATTGAAAAAATTTGGTTTCCAATGATATTTTTTTCAAACAATATCGGACCTAGGAAGGTTTGGGTGCTGAAATTTAAATGTTTTTATTTTAAAAAAAATGATAGTACCAACAAAAATAATACTTAGTAAATGGATAGTGGATGTTCTTGGGAACATTACTTGAAAGAAATACTTCTTCAAGAAGATAATCAAGAAAAAAGGTGGGATGGTCACTTTTTTGAGATAATTCTCAAGGAAATATTATCAGAATAGGTAACATAGTAATTCTTAGTAAAGATCTCATTTCAAATGTTTTTTTCATTAAAGGTCTTAAGCCTGAACTTAAAAGAATAATTCAATTATGTGAAGACTGTTACTTTTTGAAATTTAGAAATAATAAAATTTTAATACATAGTTCCAAGTATGAATTTTTTATTTATGCCAATCAGCATGATAATATTTACACACTTAACTTATAAGACCTTATGAGCCAAGAATTACCTTTCCTTAGTGAAATGGAGGATATATCTTGGTTTCATAATAGAAGGATAGGGCACTGTAACCTTAGAAAATTTTCTAAATTGAATAAAAAAGGACTTTTTGAGGATCTCTCAGAACATATGATTGATATTTCAAAATTCTATGATCCTTGTAAATACATTAAGAAACATAATTACTATATTAAATTAATTAGTTAAGTCTCAACTTAGACTGTTTTATAGTTAGTTCACATGAATTGTTTGTTCCTATAAAAACTGGGAGTATTAGTGGTAAATACTATATGTATGTCTTAGTTTATGATTACACTAGATATACTTGGGGTTTTTTTCTCACGAATAAATCCAAATAATTTTATTTTATTTTATAACTTTTGTAACCAAAGATAAAAATGAGAAAAACCTTTCCTTGGTAACTATTCATAGTGATCACGGTGGAGAATTAGTAAATTATGAT
Organism: Viscum album; assembly: GCA_963277665.1. Lineage (NCBI taxonomy): Eukaryota > Viridiplantae > Streptophyta > Magnoliopsida > Santalales > Viscaceae > Viscum > Viscum album. The sequence goes on from OY728158.1 coordinate 1,321,432,644, forward strand.
TTTGAAACTTTTTATACTAATAAAGGTATCTAAAATAACTTCTTATAACCTATAACCCCCCATAAATTTAAAATGGTGTTGTTTAAAGAAGAAATAGAATTGTTCAAGAAATAACTAGAACCATGCTGAGTGAATACTCAGTTGATAAATTTTTTTGGGATGAAGTAGTCAATACTTCCTAATATACTATAAATCGAGTTTTAATTATAAATTTTCTTAATAAAATTTTTAGGAGTTGGGGATAGGAAAAAACAAAAAGTTACTTACTTCAAGGTTTTTGGTTGCAAAGTATTCATCCAAAATACTAAATATAATTTATATAAATTTTCACACAAAATTCAATGAAGGAATAATTTTAGGTTATTCCACTACTTCAAAGGAATATAGAGGTTTTTAAAAAAAAACTTGTACTGTTGAAAAAATAGTACATGTTAAGTTTGATTATACTGATCCCTTTATTTTTAAAAAACTCCAACCTATATCCTCCTCAGATGTTTTTTTCTAAAAATGATTTTCAAACTTTTTTATAAAGTTATTCTCATAATGAAATAATTCAAGAATATGTTTTTGAAGTTTTTTCTTAGGAATATTTTCTACCTATTATTTATGAACAAAAATTTCAAAACCTAAGAATTGAATTGATTTATATGAACCATCCTAGTGAAAGTTTCATTGGAAATGTAGATGAAATAGTCAAGACAAGAAGTTCCCTAAGAAATGAAATTAAACATATAACTTTCTTATCTCAATTCGAACCTAAGAATACTAACGAGGATTTATGTTATTAGAATTGGATTAATTCAATTCGAAATGATCTCAATGATTTTTAAAGGAAAAAATTCTAGACATTAGTTTAACGGCCTATAGAAACTTATATAATTGGAGTAAAATGGGGTTTTTGAAACAAATTTGATGAAAATGGAATTATTGTTAGAAATAAAGGTAGACTTGTTGTTAAGGTTTATAATCAACAAGGGGGAGTATACTATGAAGAAACCTATTCAATGATAGAAATACTTAAATAATTTCTAACACTTTTATCATTTGTATCATTCTTTAATTTCAAACTTTTTCAAATGGATGTGAAGTTTTATTTTATTATTGGATATGTTCAGGAGGAAGTTTATATAAAACAAAAACATAGTTTTGAAAATAAAAAACATCCAAAACATGTATATAAACATACGAAATCTTTATATTTACTTAAAAAATTCCCTAGAGCCTGGTATGATAGGTTAAATTGATTTTTTGTTACAAAACAAGTTTGTTTAGGGTGCTGTTGATCCACCACTTTTTATAAAAGAAGTAAATAAGAATATTATTATTGTACAAATTTATGTTGATGAAATTATATTATTTTTAACTCAAAAATCTTTAATATATTTCTTTTAGGATCCTATTATGTCTGAGTTTGAAATGAGTATGATGGGTGAGTTAACATATTTCCATGGTTTTCAAATTTACAAAAAACCATAAAGAAATTTTATATCTCAACATAAGTATATAAAATTTTATCTTAAGAAATTTGGATATGAAATTCATAAAAGTATTTAGTGCCTCAAATAATTTAGATAATAATAAGGATAACTAACTAGTTAATCAAAAGACTTTTAGAGGTATGATAGGAAATTTACTTTTCTTAACTTCTAGACCTACATATTTAATGTTTTCTGTATGATTATGTGAAAGATATAAAGAAAATATAAAATAATCCAATTTAAAATATATAAAATGAGTTTTTTTATCTTAAGGGAAATATAGATTTAGGACTTTTCTATCCTTCTAGAAATGTTTTTTAATTAATAATTTTTTCAGATACTGACTTTAGTATATGTAGAATTGATAGAAAAAGCACATCCATAACTTGTAATTTCTTATGATTTCTTCAATTTCATGGTCATGTAATAAATAAAACTCAGTAGTGATTTCCACTACTGAATATGAATATGTTGCACCTAGATGTTTTTGTGATCAAGTGTTGTGGATGAAACCCACATTCACTAACTATGGCTTGAGTTTTACTAAAACTCATATAATTTGTGAAAATATAAGTTCCATTTATTTAAGTAAAAACTCATAACATCACTAACATGATAATAACATAGATATAATACACCATTTCCTTTAGAATCACATGCTTAAAGGATATAGCATTTTACAATTCATCAGAATGCAAGATCAACTTGATGATATTTTTACTAAAACTCTTAGTTTTGATAGATTTAAATACATTAAATAGAAACTAAGAATGATTAATATAAAGTATACATTCATATATACTTCTTTATTACCCATATACTATATTAAGTAACTCATTTTTAGAGGGGGAGTATATCTGTTTTTTTTAAAAAAATCTTAGAGTTTTTCTTAAATTTTTAGATTTCAAAAAAATTTAGATTTTTTAAAAATGATCATAATGATTTTTTCAGACCCACACCTTTAATGAAATCTTTGAATTCAGAATCCTAAATTTATTTCTAGACTCTAAAACTATTATAAAATTTAAAGACTCAAATTTTATTAAAAATGTTCCAAATTCAAAAAGTTCATATAAAATGTTTTATTTTAAAACCAACATTTTTAGTTTAATTCCTAAAACTATCATAATTTGTTTTCGGTTAAAAATATGGTAATTAGTTTTTGTACTGAAACTATCATATTCAATATTTTTTTAAAACTATAATAATTTGTTAGTTTATAAAAACCAATAATAATAGGTTATTCATATTAATGTATCTTTCCACTCTGAAAGGTACTCTTCTATTCTTTGTGTTTTTTCACTATCTTATAAAATTAGTTTTTTAATTTTTTTTTGTTATACTTTCAGTTATATAATTTTTTTGTTTTCATTTCAATGTTTTTTAAAAAAATTTAATCAGATTAATTTTAACTCCAATAAAAAAAATTAAAAACTTTGATAGTTTAATTTTTTTTAAACATTCTTCAGATGAATCCTAGTCATTAGGTTAGAATGGTTTCAATAGTAATCATTAATTATCTTATTGAAGATGAATAGTCATCCTGAGTTTCTATATAAATTAGGGTTACCCTTCTATCTCACATCAGTTTTTGAGTGTTTTCTACCCCCGAATTGTTATTTCCTTCAAATTCACCAATCCAAAAGATTTTACTTTTCATCTGATTTCTAGTTTCAGTCTCAACTCTGATGGAAACTAAGGAGGATTTTGCGAAGTAGTTTATATTTAGAGAAATATTAGATGAGAAATCATGGTATTAGAAATATGATTCAAATTTGAAAATGATTATCTCTTACCACGCATGAGAATTTATTTGTATGGAGAATCCTGATAAATAATTGGATATCTACATTCCTAATTTTGTACAGGAGTTTTATGTGTTAGTTCAGATTCTAAAAAAGGATGGAAATGCAAAATTTTCTTTTTCTACATATAGGAAGAAATGAAAGTTTTCTTATAAGATAATTTTGGACTTAGTTGGAATCCCATTAAAAGGTGAAGAATATTGTCCTTCTCATAAGATTCTATAAAATCATGGTATGTTTAATAATAATAAAGTAGAAGATTCATTGTTTTTTGAGTATGAAAAGACTAGGAAAGTATCCCATATCACTTCAAAAAACTGTGTAGTTTCACTTTGGATGCAAGGATATCTCATTCTGGGAAAGGGAGATAGATATACCTTGAAGGTATCATATGTTTTCATATTGGACTATCTTATTAATATGATAATGATAAATCTTTTTGAGTTTATCCTTCTCACCATGGAGAACATCAGGTCAGTCTCTATTAAATCCAATATTATAATGTTTCTAGATTTTATATGAAAAATGGTTGCTGAATTTTTAACAGGTTCCAAATTTGAAAATAAATCATATCCAATGAGGGAGAAATTTCATTTATTAGTGATGATACGATGATCCGAATGTGGTTGGTGTGTAACACCCTAAGGTTTTATAAATAAATTTAATATAGAATTTAATGAATGAAACACTACGTCTCTATGAAATAATACTTTTTTATAATAACCTACCTATTAAACCTAATTTTCCACCTTTGAGATTTTAATTTTTAAAGAAAGACATACATGGTTATGATCATTAAGATATTTAGAGTCTGAGGGAATCAACTTAAATTTTTGGCGAATAAAAACTTGACCTTTGAAATAATAATATGACCCTTATGAATAGTAAACTTACCCAATGAATAGTAACCACACCCATGAAAGTATAAACAAAATTTAGAAACCTTATAAATGAAAGTAATATATAATTATATCATGGTATAAGTTAGTGCATATTTAAAAATTAATAATTAAGTGTAGGTATTTTTGTGAATAATAAATATTTAATTATAATTTTTTAATTAATAAATTTACTTAAAAAAAATTTATTTTCATAAAATTTATCTATAAATAAATATTTTTTTCCTTTTATTTTTGGACAATACCTTAGTTAATTTGTCCGGGTGTTATAAAATCAGTTTTAATTTTAACAACTGTATTTTTCGAGTAAATTATAATTTTAATTAAAAATTAAATTTATCATATTTAGAAAATTATTTTCATAAAATAGATTTCATTTTCTAATTCTACACATTTAAAAATGGTTTGGGTGAATTTTTGGTATTTTTCTAAAATATTTGAATTTTTGGTGAATAGTAAAATACGATAATTTATGATAAATGATAAATACTTGAATTGTGGAGTCATAGATGATGTATGGCTAATGTAATAACCCTTGGTTTGAGCTCACATGAAATTATTAATGTGTATAGTCACAATAATCTACAATATTTCTTGTCTTGAAAAAAATATTAAAACAATGAATAAATTAATGCGAAATTACTTCTATCCTCCACTATTAAAACAACTCCTCACCCCTACTTCTCCTCACATGTTCCAAGCATTGATACATGTAAAATTTATTCCCAAACCTCTTACCGATATCCTTCCCCATGTTTATAATCTCTTGGTATCATCAAAATACCAAAATCAATCCCCTTAAAGAGATTCTCAAGGAGGATTACTCAAGGGGAAAAATCTTCTTCCTTTTTTCATTTTAGTTTCTTTTTAAGTTCATTATTTTATTATTATATCCTCACATATTTTGTATAAATGATAATGATAACTACAATATAATTTATATACTGTAATTATATCATTTTAATGGATGAACCATCATCAATATCTTTACTCTCTCTCTTTTATTTTAAAAACGAAATCATCGTCTGAGAGCTGCCGATTTACAACCATCATGGACAATTAACTTTTGTTATTCAATTTATTATTCAAATTTGGTCATGATAACATTTTTATGTTTAAAAAAGACTATAATATATATATATATATTATAACCTATTTAATGTTCTGAGTCTAGTATATATAAATAATACTAATTCAAAAAACAAAATGAGTTCGTTATGATCAATAACTGTTGTATTAATGAAAACGATGATCAATAAATGTATTATCTAATGACTCATCCTCATACCATATAAATAAATGATATATATAACCATTTACAATTATTTATTTTCATTAATATCATATAAATTCAATTCTGGAGAATGATACCCTTTCCACATGAAGTTCCATACTCATATACAAGTATACCAATCGTGAAAACCAAGGAAATGAATGCTCCCAAGCAATAAAAGTGTTTCTCATAAATCATCAAAAAGGTAATAAATAAATTTAAAAAATTTATATTAAATCAAATACTTGTATATAAGGTTTTTAATTAATTAATTAATGGATTTAATTTTATTATATAGGACATTGAGGTCAAGTGAAGAACTCATTTAGACATAAGGTCAGGTTTTCTACCCAAACATCCATTTTCTTTCAGGTTACTATTTTTATCTCTTTACCCCAATGAAAGTTTTAATTATTATTATGTAATCCTCATAAATTCTATGTTAATGTTATATATATATATGTACCAATCATAATACCTCTTTATTTTATATTTAATTACATGTTTTAAAAGGATCTTTCTCAAATTCTTCTCGATAAAGATGCCTGATTCAAGGGAACTTCTCGAATTCGTATATGTTTTCAAGTATGATCTATAATATGTTTTAAGACACCATTATTTTTCTGAAATAATTTTATCATAGAAAAAATATCTTAGTTCATTTCTAGTTTTATGTAATGTTTTTTCCAAAATAACTATTCTTTTCAAAGTAAAATGGTTATACTCTAAAGAATTCTTCGATGATTTTATTAGAGTATTTTCATCTATTTCAACACCATATACTGAATCTTATGTTTTATTGAGATTAAAATATAATTATTATCATATGAAATATTTTATTAAATATTATATGATAAGTTTGACTTTGACTGTGCTATCTTGATACCATTCATCATACTAATCAGAATAGTTTGTGATTATGTTTATATATTGGGGAAAGTCATTTTATATGTTCATGCGGTTTATATTTATCCCCATTCATATGAGGAATGAATTGGTCATATAATGTGATGAGTGGGGACCTCTATATCACCTTGATTCATCGGTAGGTCTCATAATAAAAAAAGGAATTGGGTTTTGGACGAGGCCTTACACTAGTATTTTCAGATGTCATGGCCGAGGCCTTGACAATATATTTTAGATGTTCGACATTATGAATTCTCTCATTATGATATTAGTTATTGATAAACCATGTGATTATTCAACTATTATAATATCAATTGATATGCTTCATTCTCTTATGATCATTTATATAGATTTATTTAATCATCTATCATTCCTTCCATATTATGCTCAAGTATATTTTTAAAGGAATGTGTTTTTAGTTGTTCACCTTTCTACGTGTTTATGTTTACGATAACTTCTACTTTATTTGTTACCCTTACTAAGTATCTAAGCTGACAACTTTATTATGATTTATTTTTCTACAGGAGGTGAAGATGAATATTATGAATGAATTTTAGGGATAATCTAGGAGTTATCGATGTTTCCATTGGAATTTCTATATTGTTTTTCCTTTAAAGTTGTAATGTAAAAATTATGTTTGTAACTGGTTTTCCAAAACTAAAAAAAATATTCATTCCTTTATGATATTACTTTATTAGAATCATACCAATATAATAAAATAATGCACTGACTCTATGAAACTAAGGATGTTGTGTTACAGTTGGTACCATATGAAGTTTAGTAGAAAACATGGAAACTAGATTTACAAAATGTATATTAGGGAACAAAACCCTATGATAAAATTTGATTGTATGAATACAAGAACATCCTAGAATTTTTTTAAGGTATATATTATGTAGATATTTATATAAATACATCTTTGTCTGGATACTATAAGTGGACATTGTCCTGGCATAAATTTACCAAGGAGTAACAACTCCGACAAGGTGTTTTGGGCCTAACTCGGGGTAACTTGGTACATGAAAACGGGCCTTACTACTCAATTTTTTTGACACTCCCAGGGGACATGCTTAGGATGATTCCCATTTTCATTTTGAACCATCATGAAGTATTTAAATGTAAATATTTCCTCAATGAAACCATGATTATTATTATGATATTATAAATGAAAAAAATTTCTATTTACATTAAGTGTTTTACTAGTTAGAAATTATAAATTATGATTCATAACCTAATTTAGTGTATGCCATTATTTAGAAATGGAAACTGTTGGAATGAATAGAAACTGAATCAACGCGTGTATCCCATGTAGGTATTTCCAACCTGTGAAAGATAATGATGTTGGTTCTAGAGTGGATATTGTTATTGAGAAACTTATTACTATATTGGGAGACCTGACTTAGGTTCTGAACAATAACCTTACCCAAATGGGTAATCTTGATCAAAAACGTGGAAGATCAATGTTAGACCACATTATGCAATAGTAACATCCACCATTAATTGGGAATATAAACCCATTTATAGTGGACTAGTGGATAAGTTATTTAGAGAAGTTATTTCTCACTTTGGGATTTAATGAAAGTGAGAATGCAATCATGGTAGTTTATCATTTATTAGGAGATGTGGATTGGTGGTGGTCATTAATTAAAAACATGAAGGATGATGAAGAAATAGAATAAATGAAATTGAATAAATTTAAGGAAATATTATTATAAAACTATTTTCCTCTAGAACAGTGAGTAGATATGGAGAGGCAATTCATGAGTCTGAAACAAAATGAGGATGAAAATATTGTGAAGTATGAAGCTGATTTTACATGGATATCAAGGAATGACACATACTATATACACAATCCAAAGAGAAATATTGATCAATTATTTTATGGTTTAAAACCATTTCTCCAAAAGGAAATGGTCTCCCAAACATTCTCATCATAATAAGATAGAGTCTCACATTCTATCAAGATAGAGAAATAATTATATAATACATATGACTTTAATGGAAAGTAAGAGAAGAAGAGGATGAAGAGGAAATAATGGATAAAGGTAATAATAAATAAGGGAGTTTTCCAACATGTGATACTTGTGTAAAGAAACACCCTAGGGCATGCTTAAAAGGAAAAGGAGTCTGTTACAAATGTGGAGAAATAGACCACCAATATTGAGATTTCAAGGGAAATAAAGAAGCTACCAATGTTCAATGCTACAATTTTAAAGAGATGGGACATTATGCCAATGATTGTTCTAAGTGTTAAGGAGAAATTCCCCAAATAAGAAAAAGGGAAAAGGTCAAACTTATGTGCTCACAACTACTGAAGTTGAAGTTCCTAATGATGTGGTGGAAGGTACTTTAACCATTTCCTCAAACATAGCCAATTCATTATTTGATTCTGGATCATCATATTATTTTATATCTTCCCAATTTTCCATGAAAATTAGACATTTCTAATTTCATTTAATAAATGAATTTTTAGTCAAAACTTATATGGGAAGTATCATCACAACAAATATGTGTCGACCAGTCCCCTTATGGAACATAAACGCGATTTAGTTTCTGGCCTTATCATCATACCTATGATTGAATTTGATTTATTTCTTGGTATAAACTGGCTTTCAAGTCATGATGCAAAAATCATTTTCAAAAATGAAGTTACAATTTTTTATAATGATATAAAATCCCTTATCTTTAGAGAATAAACCTTATCATTAGATTCTTATCTAGATCCACCACCAGTAGCTCTACTAAATACAATTCTTAGAGAAGAAGACAAAACGATATCTATGGGTGCAGAAATAAATATTTAAATAGAGGATGTAACTATTATTAAAGAATACATTGATTTATTCCCAAATGATTTACCTTTACATCTTCTAGAGTGGGAAATTGAGTTTTCAATTGATTTAATCCTTGGATCAAGTCCTATCTAAAAGACCCTTTATAGAATAGCCATAATGGAATTTGCATATCTAAATAAACAACTAGAGGAATTGAGTGATACAAGATTTATCCACCCTAGTGTTTCTCCATGGGGAACTCATGTTCTATTCATTAAGGAGAAGGATGGATCTATGATATTGTGCAATGACTACATAGAGCTCAATGCTATTATGATAAAGAACAAATATCCTCTTCCTCGCATTGATGATTTATTTGATCAACTTTATAGAGCCCAATATTTTTCAAATATTGACCTTTAATATGGATATCATCAGTTGCGTGTGAGTAAGGAAGATATTCCAAAGAAAACATTTCAAACTAGGTATGAGCATTATGAGTTTACATTAAAACCTTTTAAATTAAAAAATGCACCCTCTATTTTCAGGGATATAATGAATAGAGTTTTCAAGGAATATCTTGATGACTTTTTTGTGGTATTTATTGATGATATCTTTATATAATCCAAAATTTATAAAGAATATGATAATCACTTGTTCATTTTTATGAATACACATAGAAAAAACGAGTTATATGGGAAACTTAGTAAGTGTGAATCCAGGAATCAAAAATTTTCTTTTCTTGAGAATATTATCTCTATGGATGGAATCTTACTGGATTATGAAAAGAAAAAGGAAATTCAAGAATGTCCTACAGTAATGAATGTAACCTATGAATGTAGTTTTATTGATTTAGTAGGTTATTATCAACATTTCATTCAGAACTTCACCCGATTAGCTAACTCGTTAACCAATATTAATAGCAAAGGGGTTAAGTTTGTATGGAAACAAGAATGTGCAGAATGTTTTGAAGAATTGAAGAAGAAGTTAGTGAATGCTCCAATCTTGACTCATCCTTTTGGAAATGGTGGATTTTTTATTTAAAGTAATGTATAAAAGAAAGGACATGGTTGTTTCCTTATGAAGAATGATAAAGTTATTTCTTATGGATCAAGGAAGTTAAAAATTCATGAATAGAACTATTCAACTCATGATCTTGAGTTAGAAGCTATAATCTTTTCTCTGAATATATGAAGACATTATCTCTATGGTGAATGATGTGAGATATATGCTAATCACAAGAGATTGAAATATATATTCTCATAGAAAGAAATCAACATGAGGCAAAGGCAATGACTCAAGCTACTCAAGGATTATGGTTATTCAATACACTACCATACATGGAAGGTAAATAAGGTGGAATATGCATTGAGTGGGAAGGATCATGGAGTTTTGAAAAAATGAGGATTGACAAGGATCCTATGTACATGGATATAGAGAGGATGGATATTAGAATTATCAAAGAAGGTGAAGCATCATTACTTTTTCAATTGGTTTCCCAACCATATTTATTGGAAATAACTAAAAGTTATCAATATGATGATGAGAATATTCAAAAGAAAATTAAAGTTGTGAATGATGAGAAGTTTTTGGAATTCATGTGTGAGTATGAAATTATGAAATTTGGGAGAAGGATATGTGTTCCCTCTACACCTAAGCTAAAATGGAGTTATTGGATGATTCCCATAGTTCAAATTTCTCTATACTCCATGATAGCAATAAGATGTATATAGATTTTAAAGAACATTTCTGGTGGGACAACATGAAGCATGAAATTGCTGATTATGTATCAAGATGTTTAGTTTTTCAATAGGTGAAGGCTTAAAGACTACATCCTAGAGGATTCATGCGACATGTACTTATTCCTACATGGAAATGTAATGATATCCCCATTGATTTTGTCACTAGATTACCAAGAACTCCAAGAAAGAATGATGTAATATGGGTATTATTGATTGACTTACTAAATATGCACATTTCCTTGCGATAAGGGAATATTTTCTACTAGATCACCTTGAAAGAATCTATATCAATGAATTTTTAAGACTTTATGAAGTACCTCTATCAATTTTTTCTGATCAAGATATATGATTTACATAAAAATTATGGAAAATTAACCAGAAAATATTTGTATACTGAGCTTCATTTGAGTACTCTTTACCATCCTCAAACTGATAGGTATTAAAAAAAGATATTCCAGACTTTAGAATATATGTTTAGATTATGCTCACTTCATTTTCAAGGTATGTGGGATCACTATTTTACTTTGGTAGAGTTTTACTATAATAATAGTTTCCATTCAAGTATTCAAATGGAAGAATATAAGGAATTGTACTAAAAGAGATATCATACACCAACATGTTGGAATGAAGTTGGTAAAAGTAAGCTTGTATGATCCGATCTTGTGGAGGAAACAACAACAAAGGTAAAAGATCTATGCTATAATCAAAGGAAGGATTTGGAATTTCAAGTGGGATATAACATTTTCTTGAAAGTTTCTCCATGGAAGGGTGTTAAAAGATTTGGGAAGAAAGGGAAGTTGTCCCCTAGGTACATTGGTCCTTTTGAAATTCTGAAGAGAATTGAAGGTATGACTTATCATTTGGAAATGTCACCTAGCCTTTCTAAGGTACACAATGTGTTCTACATATCTTTGTTGAGGATTTACATTCCAGACCCGACACATGGACTCACTTATGAAGGAATAGATTTGGAAGTTTAATTATCTTACTGTGAAGAGGCTATCCAATTTTTTAACACTAAAGAATAGGTGTTGAGGAATCTGACAAATTGGCTAATAAAGGTACTTTGAAAAAAATCATAAAATTGAAGAACCAATGTGGGAGCTAGAGGAACTTATGATAAAGACCTACCAAAATCTTTTTATGAGGTAACATTTTGGAAATTTCAAGGACAAATGTTTTGTAATAGGGGAAGAATATAACACCCCAAGGTTTTACAAATAAATTTTATATAGAATATAATGCATGAAAAACAAAGTCTGTGAAAAATACTCTGTTATTATAACCTAGACATTAAACATAATTTTTCCACCTCTATGATTTGAATTTTGAAAAATAGACATACATGGTTGTGATCAGTAAGATATTTAGAGCCTAATAGAATTAACTTATATTTTTGGTGAATAGTAACTTGACCTTAGGAATAGTAATACGACTCTTATGAATTGTAAACCGACCTAATGAATAGTAACCACACCCATGAAAGTATAAATAAAATTTAGGCACCTTATAAATTAAAGTAATATATAATTATACCATTCTATAAGTAAGTGAGTTATTAGAAATTAATAATTATGTGTTGGTATTTTTGTGAATAATAAATATTTAATTACAATTTTATAATTAAAAAATCGACTTAAAGTAAAATTAATTTTCATAAAATATTTCCACAAATCAATATTTTTTTATCATATGATTTTAGGATAATACCTTAGTTAATTTTTTAGGGTGTTATAAAATCATTTTAAATTTTAAAATCTGTATTTTTTGAGTAAATGATGATTTTAATTAAAAATAAAATTTCTAATATTCAGAAAATTATTTTCATAAATTTTAGTTCCTTTTTAAATTATATATGTTGAAAAATGGTTAGGGTAATTTTTTGTGATTTTTCTAAAATACTTGAAATATTCGTGAATAGTAAAATAAGATAATTTATTATAAATGCTAAATACTTGAATTATGGAGTCATAGATGATATATGGATGATTTAAGAACCCTTGGTTCGAACTCACATAAAAGTATTACTGTATATAGCAACAAGAATCAACACTATTGCTTATCTTGAGAAAAATATTAAAATAATGAATAAAATAATGAGAAATTACCCTTCTCCTCCACTATAAAAACTGCCCTCACCACCTCTTCTCCTCACACCTTCCAAGATTTTATCCTTATTAAATTTATGCCCAAAAATATTACTAAAATCCTCTACCACTTCCATAATCTCTTTGTCTCATCAAAAGAACAGAATCAATCCCATTAATGAGATTCTCAAAGAGGAGTATTCAAGAGGTAAAATCCTCTTCCTTTTTTCCTTTTAGTTTCTTTTCAAGTTCTTTCTTTTAATTATTCTATCTTAACCGCATCTATCCAAATGATAATGATAAATCTAGTATAATTTATATATTGTAATTATATCATGTTAATTTAAGCACCATCATCATCCTCCTCACTCTCTCTCTTTAATTTAAAAATGAAATCATCATCCGGGAGGTGCCGATTTACATCCTTCATGGACGACGAACTTTCATTCTTCAATTTCTTCTTAAAAGATGGTAATGATACCATTTTATGGTTAAAAAAGACTATAATATATGTATTATAACCTATTTAATGTTATTAAGACAATATATATATATATATATATAGTACTAATTCATAATACAAAATTAGTTCATTATGATCAATAATTGTTGTAATAATGCAAACCATTATCAATAAATGTATTATATAATTATTCATCCTCACACCATATAAAAAAATTATATATATAACCGTTCACACATATTTATTTTCATTAATATTATGTAAATTAAATTATTGAGAATTATACCTTTTCCACATGAAGTTCCCAACTCATATACAAGTATATAGATCATGAAAACCAAGAAAACGAATGCTCTCAAGCAATAAAATTATATTTTATGACTAATAAAAAAGTCCATAAATCAAATTAATAAAATTATAATAAATAAAATAAATATATATACGTTTCTAAATTAATTAATTAATTAATTAATTTTATTATATAGGATGTTAAGGTAAAGTGCATAACTCATTCGGACATAAGGTAAGGGTTTCTACCCAAACCTCCATTTTCTTTCAGGTTACTCCTTTTATCTTTTTACCCCAATGAAATTATTAATTATTATTATGTACTCATCATAAATTATATGTTAATGTTATGTATATATATGTACCAATCATAATCCTTCTTTATTTTATCGGTAGTTAAATGTTTTAAAAGGATCTTTATTAAATTCTTTCTGATAAACAAGCCCAATCTAGGGGATCTTCTCGAATTATTGTTTATTTTCAAGTGCTTTGTATAATATATTTTAAGATACCATTATTTTTATAAAATAAATCATTTTATCATGTAAAAACTATCTTATTTCATTTCTATTTTTATGCAAATATTTTTCCAAAAGAAGTCTTCTTTTCAAAGTAAAAGGGTTATACTCTTAAGAAATATTCGATGATTTTATTATATTATTTTCATTTATTTCAACACCATATGTTGAATCTTATATTTTATTGGGATTAAAATATAATTATTATCATCTAACATATTTTATAAAATAGTATATGATCAGTTTTACTGTGTATATTCTATCTTGATACCATTCATCATATTACTCAAAATGGTTAGTGATTATGTTTACAGATTGGGGAAGTCATTTCATATGTCCATGTTGTTTATGTTTATCCCCATTCATATGAAGAATGTATTGGACATATAAAGTGATTTGTGGGCTCCTATATAGCCACCCGATGCATCATTAGGTATGATGAGACAAAATAGAATTGGGTTTTGGCCGAGGCCTTACGCAAGTATTTTCAGACATCTTGGCTGAGGCCTTGACAATATCTTTCAGATGTATGAAATTATGCATTACTTCATTATGATATTAGTAATTGATAAAACATGTAATTATTAGACTAGTATAATATCAATGGTTATGTTTTATTCTCTTATGATCATTTATATGGCTTTATTTAATCAGCTATAATTCCAACCATATTATGGTCAAGTATATTTTTTAAAGGCTTGTGTTTTTAGTTTTTCACCTTACTTAGTGTTTATATTTATGATAAATTCCACTGCATTTATTACCCTTACTGAGAATTTTATCTCACCCCTTTCTTATATTTTATTTCTTCCCAGGATTTGAGGATGAATATTATGAATGAATTTTAAGGATAATCTATGAGTGATGGATGTTTCCAATGGAATTGATATATTGTTTTTCCTTTCAAGTTGTAATGTAAAGAATATGTTTGTATCTAGTTTTACAAAACTACTAAACTATTTTTTCCTTTAGGATACAAATTTCTTGTAATCATACCAATGTAATAAAATAATGCACTGGCTCTAGGCTATTTGGGTTAAGGTGTTACATGGTGTTTGATAGTACATAAATTTTTTTAGAAGGTTGATGGAGCTTCTTCAAAAGAATATAAATTAAGAAATTACAAAATTCATGATAATAAGAAGAAGGAGAAGGTAGAGACATCACTCCAAAATAAACAAAATAAGAAAAATGAAGTACTAGATGAAGTTTTTAAGAAGTGGTTGAAAGATAAATCTAAAAATCAACCAGGGGATATAAAAAATGTAACTGAACTAGCATAAACCAAAGCCTTAAAAATTCATGCTACAAAAACCTTAGAGGAACAAGATAATAATAAAAAAATGTTACAAAAAACTCAGTTATGTGAATGATTGTTGAAATGATTTGAAAGGGATTCAAATAATCTGGTGCTTCTAACTTCCCATACTGATCAGATAAAAAAGGTGTATTAGTCATTAAAGAAACATATGTGGTATATGCATAAATTCCTTCTTTCACAAACAAGAAAAAGAAAAATTTATTGATAAATAATTGGTTCTAGTTGTTCAAGAGAATGTATCAAAACTAGATTTAACTGGAAAAAGAAATCTTAGAACTGCCAGACATCACAAAGAAGAGATTGATAAAAAACGTTAATGAGGAAATTGATAGAAGAAAAGAAGGAAAAGAAGGAGATGATAAATAATATAAATAAGAATAATACAAATAATTTGAAATAGAAATAGATGAATAAGTGGGTGTAGAAGAGGAAGAACAATATGAGAATGAGGAGGCAAATGATAATGAAGAAAATAAATCTGATAAGAAATCATTAGAATCATCATCATCATTATCTACAGATCTTCCCTCCAAGGATGAAAAAAATAAAAATATAAAATTTATTAGGAAGAAGCTTCATCATCATCATCATTAGAAGAAGTTTCATCATCTAAGAAAGAGTAAGGAGACAAAAATTCTAAAACTAGAGTTGATAATAAAGATAGGAATGATAAGGAGATAGATATCAAGGAAATTTACAATGATAATATAGTTTATAAAAATAATGATAAGGATGTTTCAAATAAATATAAAGGGAAAGGAAAAGATATGAAAGTTGGAACCAGCTTGAAAAAACCTCTTCAACCTGATCGTGAACAACCAAACTCATCCAGAACAATTTCTCAAAAAGGTTTTTATTACATTGTTCATGTTTTCAGAAGGTAGGAAGGAAATATTCCTTATTTTCTAAATATTGAAGCTTGGAGACAACTTATCCAAGGACTAAATAAAAAATTAGAGTCAATTAGTGTTTTGATATAATATGTGATTTATATTGAAGCTGAGTTCAAAACATCCCAAGAAAGTTTCCATACTCATAAAAGGTCATGTAATCAAATGGTTAACTAGTCGAACTAGGTTGATTCAGACATTAAAATACATGATGAAAAGTTTTTTGAGATTTAGAATATTATAGTAGAGTTAGCAAGTTAATTAAATCAATTATCCAAATATATGGATGAGAGAGTGAAGTCTGTGGAAGAGTTTAGGGATGAAAAATGATGATCGTACTAATAAAGTGAATGTTTTGGAAAAAAATATTTGTTACATGGAGTTATAAATGATATGACTCCAATCCTAAGTAATTGTTCTAAGTAAACAACATGAAAAGCTTCCTGAGAATGTTTAGACTCAAGAAGAAAGAGTTAAGAAACTGGAGAAAGACGAAAAGGAGTTCAAAGATTAAAAATATTTTCTTAAGAACCTGATGAAGAAAGATTAACTTTTTTTCTTTTTAACTCTCAATTGTATTTTCTTTATAAAAAAATTTGAATAGTTATTTATCAATGAATCATCCATTCAAACAAACCTGATTTGTCTAAATGTTTTCCCAATTCTGATTGGTTTTATGTTATTTCATAATTATATGGATGATTAGTTAGTTCATTATTATTTAGAATGTTATTTTTCTATAACTTTTTAGGAAACATCATATTTTATTCCCAATTCATTTTTAAGAATCACAAATTGGGAGAAATTCTTAAATGAGGAGAAGTTTTTATAATGCGGGAGTTGTTATTTTAAGGGGGTGAATATCTTTCAAAGGAAATAATGATTTATCAAAAGGGAAGATATTATATTATGGGGGATTCTATCATATTCTACATAATATTATCCATTGTATTTATAATAGTTATAAACTTAGGGGGAGTTAAGGACTAAATAATAACCCGGAATACAATGTTCTTAAAATAAATGGGTTGTATGTTTTTCAAGTTATTTTTCATTTATGTTTTGGGGTTTTTTCTTTCCAAAAGGGGGAGATTATTGATTTAGAATTTGAACTTCTTACATTTCAATTCCTTAATTATTGGAAATCAAAAATACTTAATTAGAAAATGTTTACTAACCTTTTATGTCCTAATTTTTTAGAATTTTTTTGTTGAAAAAAATACTTTTTACCATATATAGAATGATTTTTAAAGTGTTAAAAATATAAAAAACACATTCTTAATTACAAAAATAATATTGAGTATGTGTATGATTATCATACTCAAATTTATCTGAACATAATTTTGACTTTTTCCATATCATACTAAAAAAATTCATGATTATCAAACTACTACTGGTATCGATACATTCATACTTACACTCATAAGGATTATCATATTGACATTGTTAAGGAAGTAAATCAGACTGGATGAAGTTTATAATCATAATTCAGAAGAATTATTTCAATCATAAGGAAAATATTTAACACTATAATGGTGTTAATCAATATGACGCCAAACATTCAGTTATGATGATATTCAAAGCACCATTTTTCTAAGGCCATTATAACAAACTTGAAAATATTTCCACTAGGAGATCACCTATAAATACTGAGTCATTTGAAGAGTTTGATGCTGGTTAATTAATTCACTCTCTAGTTTTTATAATAAAACTTATCTTGAACTACTCATTCTTATTCTCTATTTTTTAGAGAGTTTTCTTCTTAAAGAAACCTTGTTAGGTTGTCTCCTTAGGCACTCTTATAATTGTAACTCACATTTGATCATTATTATGATCGAGGGATTCTAGGGATAGAAAGATTGATAATCTAATCCATTGGATCAAGGGATTATGGGGATATTAAGATAGAGAATATGATCATCGTATTGAGGTATTCTGGGGATAGAATGATAAATAAAATCCAATATTCATATTGATGGATTTCTTAGTAAGGAAGGACATAATTTATTTTAAGTATAAAATTGGGGATTCCTTTAGTCAATGTTATTGACTATTTTTATCTTATGTTTAAATATTTATCTTTTTAATACGGATTTTAAGTCAGTTTTAATTTTTACATATCTATTTTATTACTTGTTTTTACAAGTATTTATTCCACTACATGTAATAGAAAGTTTATCATTGCACTCATCTTTCTATTTTTTAATTTTATCATATTAACTCTGATTATCATATATTTACTCTTATTAATAAAATCTAACAAGATTCCAATATTTTACTCTAATACAATCAGACTATTGTTTTGGTTCTGATTATGTGACTTTGTTAATTGGACTAAGTCCAAGTTTGATAAATTTTATTAAATAGGTATTTTTCATAGTTTAAACTCTTAAAATAATTTTTTTAAACTAAAATTCACCCCCTATTGTAAGTATATCTATCATAATATAATCTTATGATCTTATAATGGCAAGAACACCCATGTTGCGTTATGGTCTTATATTTTATTCATCCTATATAAATTTGAAATTATGCTCAAATTACTCTTATTTACTCCCTCTTACTTCATAATATAGGTTTCCTAAGTATAATTTTCAAATATTTTTGATCCCCTTAACTTGGATTTATCCCAGATCTTCTATAGTTCGATTCATGGGCAATTCGAGGGGAGTTTATTTCTTCCCCATTGGTTCTGGTTCTCCCATGCTCTCTCTTTCAATGCCATGGAATCTTTGCTTCCTTCAGTATTTATTCCATCTTATCAATGATTTAAGGATCATTATTTATTGTATGATATCATTAGGTATTAGGGTTTCATCATGAGAAAAGTGATTAGATATTTGTAGTTATTCTTCCAATATTTTTTAAGGAACATTGAATAATTCATATCAAGGTAGGAGATTCATGAAATTTTTTTTATGTGAAAGTTTGGGGCTAACATTCTTTAACTTATTGAGTAAGAAATACAATTATCCTAATAAAGATAATAATCCAGAAATTATGCAAGGAAGAAATAATAAAGGGGTGTTATGATCACATGTAGTTTATGATATGTTTTGAGACGATGCCTTATGATATTTTCTAAATAGTGTAAAAATTGATTACTATAATTATTTTTGTTATTTATCATATTTTACATTCATGTTAATTGGATAAACAATTTAATTTTGGTAATATTAAGTAATAAATAAAGTAGGTATATGAATTTGTGTTTATCACTCATCATGAAACTATTGAAAGGAAAGGAGTTTATTCATTTGTAAAATTTAGCTACTATTAGATACTATATATTTGGTTACCTACTAATGAAACCCTATGTTAATAAATTATTTAATACACTACAGTAATTTAAAATGTTTTTTTTTTCTAAATTAAACAGTTGAGGGATGTTTTACAACCTTACCTTATATGTTAAATCTTGTGTTATTTGATGTAATGGAATTGGTTCCCCCCAGAATTTGTGTGATGAAAATGTGTTTTGATTCCATTTATATTCCATAAAGAGATATATCCCTATCCTGAATTTTTTAAAACCTATTATTTTTGGGATATTTAGTTAGGGATGTTCTCTTTTTCTTTATTCATAGTAGTGGTTTGTTCTAGTGATGGTGAGATAATATGGGTGAAAAAGATTGATAGATGAACATTCCTATTTACTGGATCACTATTTTTGGGAGGTTGATAGTTTTGTTGGTATGGGTTGATATCTTGTCTTGACCATGTTTCTTTCATTTGTTTCTAGATGGTTGTTTATTTATTGGTCGGTTGTTATATTACACTCCTTCTTGATGAAGTTGGTATGTCACTTCAAGAATTATCTCTCTATGAGATGATATTGTTTGCATCTTAGAATACAATTGAATATGGAATGGAAATTAAATTTATAAAATAAATGATTAGAATGGATTTCAAAATTGGTAATATATTATTAATTGAAAACCATAAGTTTTTTTGGGATAAATGCTCTAAGAGAATGGAATGAGATTCAAGAATTTAAATGATGAATTTTAAAAGGACTTTAGATTTTGGTAATATGAAATGAATAAAAAAAATCAATGATGGGGTTTATAAATGATTGGTAGTTTCTAATTTTTAAATGAATTTAGTTTATTCTAGACCTTGATGTTTATGTGATTATATGATATATAGATTTTTGGACCTTAATAGTGGTGTTTAGGTGTCACGTGGGATGATAACTATAGATCAACTATAAGTATAAAATGTTTCCCATAGTTTGGTTATATTCAATACTATCATTATGTTTTATGATTTCATATTCTTCACCACTTGATTCGAAAGGGAAATGATGATCCAATGTTTTGGGTTCTTGTTTCCCCCCCAATATCCATTTTGGTGAGGGAACATATGGATGAATACTCCCTATTCCCCTCACTCCATTCAGTTGAATCAAAATATATAGGAATACCCAGGATGTGATGATTTAGGTATAGGGTATGTGATTGTACAGGTTGTGATGGATCTTAGTTTCAGCATACATGTATGTGTGGTCTGTAATGATATAACACATGATATATGTATTATGATGGCTACCCTAATTACTACTTTGTTATGGATATAATGAGATGTGGTTGAGATATGTGTGCATGAGGTGCCAAATGAGATGATAATATGGTAAGAAATGATTTCCTTGGTGCTTAAGATGAATTATATAAGGGATTAAAGCACATGATGTTTAGATTTGGGGTGTCAGAGTGAAAAAAACTCATAGGGAAGTGGATTTCGTTTAAAGATTCAAATTTGGACGAGTTGATAAATTAAAGGGGAAATTTGCATTTTTGACTATGGATTTTTAATCATTTTGAAAATCAGTGTTTAGATTGATATTCTTCATGTTTTAACATCTCAAGGAGATATTTTTTAGACTTGGATCATGTCCTAAGAAGTGTTTTTATTGATAAAAGTGGATAAAGAGAAGTTTTGGGTGGATCAAGAGGTGTATGGGGTGGCAAATGACACCATAGCTTGGGTTATGTCATAGTGCCCATAGTCAACCCATTTTGGATGACCACTAGAATCCATATGCCATAGAGATCTATGTGGATCCTGGGTAGTGTTGAAGTTAAAAATGGAAAGGAGAACATCTCAGAGTGGTGAAGGTCATTTTTCCCTAGCTATACTTGGCACTTGGGTTGGCCACCACACTCTAGTTCCCTGACACATGGAATTTTTCTACCTTTTTCTTCTAAGAGGTTCCATGGTGGAAAAAATAAGAAAGGGAGGGGACATGGCATGGTACACGATATATTTCTCCTCCAGGTTTTTAATGTTGTGGGAAATACACACTTTTATCTTTTCAAGTTTTAAGGGGATTAAGCCCTTTCCCTCTTCCTCTCATACATGCAATGAACTAGAGAGGGTGTCCCCACATTCCTCTTTAATTTTACCTTAGCGAGGGTTAGATTTTGGGTGAAATTATTTGATGATTCAAGGTGATATCCCCTCCCTCCCTCCCATTATTCTTTTCCACTTATATTCATTGATTTTAATATTCTTTAGTTTGGTTTTAGGTGATGATTCCACCAAATAATAGTAGAATAAATCATGTTTTATGGGGATATTTCATACAATGGGTAGGGGATGACCCAAGATGATAATCACACATTATTTCATGTTATTTTGATAATGTACATCAATAGATGAATTTATGGGTGTTTTTGTAAAATTAAATAAAAATTGGCTATTGAATCATTGTTGTGTGTTATATATTTTTTCTTGAATAGTGTTAAGAGTGCATTTCATACCTTCCATGGGTGTTTGTTCATGGTTTTGTTCGGAAAGGGTTTCATGAGGAGTTGTTCATTGATTATTCCAAATTTATTTAAAAATAAAATTAATTATAATTAATTAATTAAAATGTTTAATATTGAGTTAGGGCCTTACGGTGATGGGTGGTGGATTATTGGACTTGGAAGAGCTCGGGTGAGAGTTTTTGGGATATAATAAAAAATGGAATAAACCCATTATTGAGCTAGGTGGTACTTACACATTTAACCTATAGTATTATGATTTATTTATGTGGAATGTGATATGTGAGATCTCACCACATAAGTCTATTAACCTATTAAATTATGTAAATTATTTAATTAACATTAAATTACAATGTATGTGATGAAAAATTTCCAAGGAAACAATGGATCATTGTGTATTGGTTTGATGTTTTGACCACCGATGACTAAGGCCTTGGTTATATTGATATGTCTTGAGATACATGAACATTGAGTGGTGTAAATTAAACAAATTAAATTAAATTAAATGGATAGGATATAACATCCTTAGTGACCTCAAGATAGAGGTGAGTGGTGAATTAATTAGGATGTCCCAGGTAATGGCCATGAGAGAAAAATGTGATGTCTTAGAGACTTTGGGCTTGTGAGATAACCATGGGGTGATAGTTCCTCCCCCACTAAGATGTGATGACTTGGGCGGGTATGCACTGATGAGACTAAGGGTTATGTTAGAAATTCATACGAAAATAGAGTGACTTTAAAAGGAAACAGGTTTGAGTAAATCTCCCTTATGATGTTTTATTAGGAGGCTAGTGAGGCCTTTATGATACTTTGACGATACCGAGTGTTGCTATGCCCTTCAGGTGATGGGTATTAACATGAGAAATGAATTTGAGATAAGGGAACCCATGAAGGGTTTTTTTATTTAATTACACCTAGGGGAAACTATTGGGTGACCCTAGTGATATGTCAACCCTAGTAAGGGTATATATTTGGGTAATTGGTAAAGATGATTGTGGGTGTCACCATAAAACCCAAATCGATGATTTAAGCCTATTATTATTTCATGTAGGATAGTTCATGCATTAGTGTGAAAAAACATAGGTTTTTTAATGGGATTATATATGAGTTAAACCTCATTGAGATGTGTTATACGAGATGATTTGGGTGGGACACACTGGGCCTCAGGTATTATACGGGATCAGGAAGGAGGATGACTCTATCAAGATGTGTTTTATGAGATGATTTTAGTGGGACACACTACACTTTGAGACTAATAGTTTGGGCTACCTAGGAAATGATCATAGGATTTAGATGAGACCTATGGATGTATTTTAGTCTTCTAGGGATTAATCCATAAAGTTAGGATGACTATTGGTTTAGGATACCTAGGAAATTCTCCAAGGATTCAGATGAGGCCCACACGCATGCTTTGAGATATGATAGATTTGGAGTTGGGATGCCATGATTTGGGTTGCCTTTTATTTGATCCTTAGAGTCAATATGATATACCAAAATTTGGGATTACATGTATTGGATCAAGGAGTACAATGATTTTGGCTTCCATGGATTTGATCCTCAGAGTGAAGATGGTGTACCATGATTTGGACTACCATGCATTGGAGTTGGGTGTATAATGATTTTGGAAGTCTTGGATTCAATCCTTATAGTTAAGAGGAAACAGTAGTTTAAAAGTTATATGTAGAACCCCCATAGGTTTGGGTTTCCTTGGAATTTTTCCTTGGTAATAGGGTGATAATGGATTGGCATGGTTATATGAAGTGCTTAGAGACACTCTTATATTGGTCAAAGAAGGTTTGGGTCAACCCCATGTTCAATTTTAGAACCATAGGATCAAAATCAGTTATTATTTATGCTTATGTAGTTATTGTGTTTATTCATTCAAATCATATCATATGTGTACACAATATTTATTAGTTATATAATGGACTTCATTGGTGGTGACTTACTATGTTTTAACCATACCTTTCTCAGGAAGCCATGGTACTTGAGTCGAATTCACTAATTGAAGGTTCATGTTGGGCAAGGCTAAGGGTATCTAATTGAGTGGGATAAATTAGATAGGATTTGAATATTATTTGAGGCGAGGATTGGGGAAGGAAGTTGAGCCTAAATGTATTCTATTCTTTTATTTATCTTGTATATGTGATTATACTGGTGGGAGATTAGTGTTGCTATGCACTAGCATGACCATGAGTCTATATGACTGTATTCAATTGTTACTTATTAATATGTCTATTGTTTTAGAATAATCTAAATATTTACGGTTGTGGATGATTTCTAGTTTATTTTACATGTTATTTCATAATATGATATGAGGGTATAGTCTCCCCAAAATACTACCCTAGAATCCTACTGCTAATCGGAAGCATCTAATGTATTGGGAGGTTCAACTAAGATCACATGGAGACTCCCCCAGTTTGGTTACTTCTCAGTGGACACAGAATATGTGTAGGTAATTAAAGAGTAGTATCAGATCATTTATGTGAATGGGAATTATTTCATAGAGTGTATAAGAGTTTTATTTTTTTATTACTATTTTAGGATATTGTTGAAAGGTTATATAAGAATGTGTTCGATATATTGATTGATATTAGGATCATTCACTACAAACACCTTCCTGATAGGGTGTCCAAGTTACTAAGGGAATGTGTTTTTTGTTCTTGGATTATGGTGTTATGGTTATATGATTTTCAACTAGTGTGGTACGCATTGGTTTTGGTATTTATAATTTATTGTTTTTGGATCTTGGACCATAGACAAGAATCTATATACAATAATCATATTTGAGACATAGGAATCAAATTACATATATGTGAATTCTTGTGATTGATATCACTAATGAAGATGTTAAATTGTTTAAGTTGTCTGTAACAACTTATATAGTGTTTTCCTGTATAAGATGGATTTTTTTACATAGTTGGACCACAATATACGTTTCTTCTGATGACAAGTAATTTTATGTTTAATGATATGATTTTGGATGATGACTATACATCCTCCTATTACTAGATATATAGTGACCATAGTAGGTTGGTATATAAATTTTATGCCTTAGTGATGGACCCTATGTGGGTGGTTATAATACTTGTTTTGAATGGAAATATATTTAGTTATTTAAAATGTCAACAACAACATATACAATGTTTTTTGATATAGATTCTTAGTGGAATTATACTTAACTGAACCTTGTGACTATGGGATACCCGACATTGATCATTGGAGGGTGATCCCCTTATATATATCTATACCAGTTTGAGATTGTGATCTTTGAGGGGGTGATTTCCCTATGTGGAGGCATGATGAGGATCAATAAGAGATTTCAGATTTTTGAGGGGGTAGTCCTATATGAATATTCCTAGTGAGAATCAGTTCTTTGGTAGGTGGATGAGTTTACATGTGGTGCTAGATATGGATATGTATAGATAAGAACACAGAGTGGATAGTTGGAATCTGAGTTGTGCATGAAATTTGAGACATGTACAAAGAGGTGTTTCCTATGAGTTTTGATTTATGTGAGGTATAAAATATGTATTATATGTGAGATTCTAATGGTTTGAAGATATAACTCAGGCTATTAGTTTGTCAAGTGATATAGATGGGTGTGACAAGATTTGTGAGGGTAACATGAATGAGGGGTTAGCCTAGTCCTGTGAGTATCTTAGAGATAAAAATCATGGGTATATGCTTTAGATTATGAGATAGTGAAAATGAGGTGTGACTATGTGTATAGTTTAATAATGATTATACCATGGAATTTTTATAAGGTAAGCACGTTGAGTGTTTTTTCCTTTAATATCAAGGTTCAGTTTCTAGGGTATTACTGGTTGAGTGCCTGACCCTATGGATTTTAGATGCATTTTCAAGTGGTGTAGTGGTATATGAAGGATATATTCTTGTGATTTTGAATGAAACTGGTTGATGGGATGTCTTGTGATATACCTAGGCATATTTAGAAGCCACTATTTTGAAGAGGATCACCAAGGGAACATATTGATTGATGATATTGACATTTTTCAAAACATGATTAACTATTTAGGTGTGAGAACCTCAGTTTTATGATGTAAAAATCATGGGTTCATGAGTTAAGGTATATGGTTCAGTGGTATAAGACTATGAACCCATTTAATTTAGATGAGATTAGGTTAGTACAGATGGGTTACATGCAATGCTATTTGAGTCATGATTCGACAAGTAGTTGTGTGCAGATTTAGGACCAATAGATTTGATAAAACACTACCAAGCCTGGTTGTTTGTGGGTTTTGATGAGAATATAATTTATTTCCACTATGATGATAGTGAAACCAAGGGTGGATGGTGTTAGTATTGAAAATATGTATTAGCATGGATAGGGAGGAGCGACACATGTGTGATACTAAGATCTATCATGCATTGTTCTTGTGAAACAATATAAGAGAATGAAAATAGAGGGAATGCACAATCATCCATTTAAAGGTGTGGCTATTGTTATGGGATAATTTCAAAATATTCTTATGAAGACGTTTCCATGATCTAGTAATGGACAACGTTTAGTGTTTTGAGTTATTACTTGTTATGAGAAGGATGAAAATATCATTTCATTATGTACGGTAATGGATAGAGCAAGATCCATAGAGGTATAACCCTTATGTGGATAGGGTTGTGGGTGATTGAGACTGGTCACTAGATGGTTGAGGTGGAGCTTGGATTTTTGGGAGAAGAAAAATCCAATTACATCTTTTTCTTTATTAAATAAAAGATTTTGGATTTAGATGTGGTATTAGATAGAGTCGAGATATTGATATTGGGATTGATATTCTCTTGATGTGATTCAAGGGTGATTCAGATTGATAGAGCACCATTTCTTGGGTGATAGAATGATGAAATTTTTGGTTGTTCAAGTTTATAACCATGGAATTATTCCAAGAGTCAGTTTGGACTTTTCTGTAGGTGTTTAGATGATCATGAGATGTCTTCGGGGAATTAAGTTATCATGATCAGACAAAAAAAGGTGTATGATAGGTGAAACTGGGAATTTTTTATAATGGTTTAATAGAAGATGTAGAACCTATGTTTTTATTTGTAATTGGGTGTAGTGGGATGTAAACCACATCAATTGTGTCATTAGAGTGTTGATAATTCATTTTAACATGCAATTCTGATGGTGGGGAGCACCATGACTTAAGACCATCATTTATGAGTTGAGAGTTTTGGTGTGGATATCTATAAGCTCAGAGATGAATTTATTGATGAAACTACGGTGTCTCAAGTTATATGGGGATAAGGAGAGGAATCAAGGTGTTTCGGTAATGATGACTTGTGGTGGATTGGGTTTTGATGAACAATGTTGCTTAGGTTTGGAGTTGTGTAACAAAATCTTGTTCAACATCTTGGGGATGAGCATGATAAGTCATTTATGATTTTATGGTCAATATTGAATGGGATTTATGGTTTAAAGGACATTTGGGATTCTCAAGTATGAGAAGTGATATGTTGGGGAGGTTCTAAAGACCTGTATCTATACGGATTTAGAAATTATAGTAGAATTTTTATTTTTTGACTCTAGGGAGGTATTTTCATTGATATATGGGGTTTGGATTGATATTCAGTGTATTTAATCATCTCAGGGAGATGTTTTTGACTTTTCTTGAGGCCCTAGAGGTGTTACATGTGTCTATAGGGGATAAAGAGTAGGTTAGAGAGTCTTAGGAGGCATGTGGGGTGCTTAGAGGCAACCATAGCTTTGGATATATTATGTTTTCCTTGTTCTAGCTATTTTGGATTACCATAGAGATCCCCAAATCATATATCTCCCCATGGTGCATTGGGGGGGTTCCACAATCAAAAATGGATTTGGGTGCATCCCATCATGGTGAATGTAATTTCTTTACAGTTGGGCATGGATCCTGGGTGGGTTTCCACATCATAGTACCCTAACGTAGGGTGTTTTGCAGTTCGTCTTTACTGGTAGGTGATGTGGTAGAAAACTAAAAATAGTGGATGTTACATGGGATGGTGCTGTATGTTTCCCCCCAACATTTTAAATTTTGGTATAAATATCATGTTTTCCCTTTTTGATATTTAGGGTGTTTGGGCCCCACTTCTATTGCCTCCTTCATGTGATGAACTAGAGAGGGTGCCCCCCTCTTACCCATTGACTTTACCTTGACGTGGGGTGGATTTTGGGTGTGATTCATCAGTGATTCAAGGTAAGACCCCCCTCTCCCTTACCTTATTCCTTTCCTCTTTTTTCCATATATTTTTATTCTCTTCAATTAGGGTTTTGGTGATAATTACAACAGATCCAGGTGGAATCAGCTGATTGTTATAGGGCTTTTGAATGAGATGGTAGAGGATGACCCAAGATGATGATTATATATAATTTCATTCCATTTGGGTTGAGTTTCATTACTGGATAAATTTATTATATTTTTGTTTAAAATAAATAAAAATTTTCTTTTGAATCATTGTTACATTTTAGGTATTTTTTCCTAAATGGTCTCAGGAGTGCATTACAGAACTTCCATGGGTAATTGGTTGCAATTTTGGTGTGATATGGTTGCCTGATGAGTTGTTCAATGATTAATCCAAATCTCTTTAAATATAAAATTAATTAAAACTATTTAATTCATTATAATTAAATTATAATTAATTAATTAATTAATGTATTATGAATTGAGTTAGGGCTTCACGATGATTGGTTATACTTGGAAAATATCAGGTGATATTTTTTGGGTTGTGATAAAAAGTAATAACTCTGTTATTGAGGTAGGTGGTTCTTTTTTCATTTACACTATGGCATTATGCTGGATTTATGTGACGTGTTATATGTACAGTCTCACAAACGAGGGTGATTATCCTATTAAATTATGTAATTTTTTTAATTGTAATTAAATGCCCATGTATGAAATGAGAAAAGTATCCGGTCCATGATGAACCATTATGCATTGAATTGATGTCTAGATCACCAACAATAAAGGACTTGGTTATATTTGTATGCCTTTAGATACATGGAACCTAACAAATGTAAATAGAAATAAATAAATAAAATAAAATTAATGTGATATAGTGACCTTAGTGATAAGTTCCTTACTAACATCCTAGTAGAGGTGAGTAGTTAATTGGGACGGATAACCAAGGGAATAACCATTGGAGAACCATGAGATCCATTTGTAACAACCAGAGTCCAGAGCCCCTCCACTGGTGCCCCGTACCCGGTTCACCACATGACCTCAAGCGCGTTTCCCCGAATTCCAGAGGCTACCGACTAGCAGCGAGGGCCTTGATGGGTCAGTGGGGAAACTATGCCCTCACTCGGTAAGGTATACAAGGTAAGAAAAACGACAATAAACAGCGGAAGAAGTAAACCACATGCATAACAGCAGAAACCAAACAGTGGAAGCAATGCAGATATATAACAATGATGACAATAATGCAGCAGGTACACGTATCTATGGAAAGAATCAAACACAACAACGTGCAAGAATACAACTGAAACCAAGTGAAAAAGACAAAAAAAGAGAGCTCCTCAACATCGCGGGCCACGACTCGGTCCTATGCTCCCCAGCTCCTGGTGCAATCACGGTCCTGAAGTAGAAGGGAGCTTGCCCTTATCTATACCTGCAGCAACATAGTCTGCTTGGGCCCAAAAGCATGGCCCAAACAGGGTGTGAGATACAATCCTAGTAGGCAATCACCCAAATATTTTTGCCTAACAGGGTGTGAGATACAATCCCAGTAGTCAAGGTCCTGAAGTTGAAGGGAGCTTGCCCTTATCTATACCTGCACCAACATAGTCTGCTTGGGCCCAAAAGCATGGCCCAAACAGGGTGTGAGATACAATCCCAGTAGGCAATCACCCAAAGATTTTTGCCTAACAGTCATTGAATACATGGAAGAAATAAAACAAGAAGCAGTAAACAGGAAAGCACAAGCAGCTACAATCCACAGTTCTAAGAAATAAGTACACAAGTATGAAATCAGCAACAAGAAGAAAACAGGTAAACCTCTGGGTAGCTATTACAGTCTAACCCCTATGGTTGAACCTCTAAGTACTAGAAACCCTCTGGGAGGCACACACAGTCTCACCCCTCTGGTTCAACTACGTAATTAAGCAGACTCTCTGGGGAAGCACTCACCGTCAATTCCCCCTATAGTCTTGTATCGTGCTAAAGGCTCTCTGGGGAAGCACTCAACGTCAATTCCCCCCATAGTCTCACATCATTATTAAAAGACACTCTGGAGGAGCACTTCTGTTAATTCTCCCTTTGGTCTAATACTCTAGGTTATCACAGTCTGGAGTATAACTAAACATACTCAATGCGTGTGCATCATCCAAGTAAACCTCAAGAACTACTTGGCTAACAACTAAGGCTCAACAGCAAAATAAAACAACAATCCCACTATCCTACAACTAGGCATGGAAACTAGAAAAACACAAAACAGGAAAGCAAGCATGGAAAAGCAATCTAAGCACAAAAAATTACTCTAATCACAAGAAATAACCTCTACTAAATCAATCAAGCAAAGCAGGAAAGTAACAAGGGAAAAATAGGAAACACACAATACCCTGTTCAAGGGTATTGGTGGAAATTGCACAAAATATTCATCAACTTTCTATGGAAAGGCACAAACAACCTACCTCGATCCGAGGAGATCGATATACGCGAACCTCGAAGATAGATTCCTCTTAGAACAATGTAGATCTGATAAAACACACAAAAAATTCATCCCATGATAACTTGGAAATGAGGAGGAATCAAGAAACAAGGCTCAAGAAGAAGGAAGAACTCATCGCTGGGATTCCAATGCAATCGACTGTGCTCGAATCAGAGAACGGATGGCGAGACAGGAGCTCATCGAAGATCCGACCGTACGGTCACTCTCGGACAGACGAAATCTGGAGAAGAAGGTGGTTTTGGGGGTTAGGCGCAAACCAGGTCCGTTTAGTGGAAAAAAAGAAAGTACACGACGTGTACTTCTTGAATACACAGTGTGTACTTCAATTTTCTGTACTCTAAAATAATTGGCCTCCACCTCAGCCTTACACACCGTGTGTGTGGCCCGGACACGTCCAGCACACAGCTTCGATCCGTGGAAGAGTGCATGGTGTGTAATCAGAAAGTACACGATGTGTACTTCGGAAATTTCCAGAAAATTCATTTTTCTCAAAAACTCCAGAAAAAGGAAAAACGTACCTGAAAAGAAGATATGGGTTCTTACAAACTTCCCCCCTTAAAAAATTTCATACCCGAATTTCCCTAATGAGACGAAGAAGAAGAAACACAGAATAGATCCATCCATTGCAATCGTACATCGGCCTCCCTCTCCCAGGTCTCGTCCTGTACTCGCCCGTGCTGCCATAACACCCGTACCATAGGAAGAGACCGCCCATGGAGAACCTTCGTATTGTGATCGACAATCCGGATAGGATGCTCCTCGAACAATGCATCCGCTTCAAATTCGTCTTCTTCGGGCTGAAATACGTGAGATGGTTCTGAAAAGTAATTTCGAAGCTGAGAGATATGGAAGACGTCGTGCATGGCCCGATACCTCTGAGGTAGCTGCAACCGATAGGCGACCAGCCCAACTCTCTCCAAGACCTCAAACGGTCCGACGTACAGTGGTGAAAGCTTACCCTGTCTCCGAATCCTCTTGTGTCCCAACATTAGTGTGATATGAAGGAAAACCTCATAACCGACCTCGAACTCTAGAGGTCGTCTCCGATGATCAGCATGAGACTTATGTCGAGACTGTGTTGTAGCCATCCTCTTCCGAATCAGCTCTACTTGCTCTAAAGTCTCCTGAAAAAGATGAGGTCCCAGAAAAGCTGCCTCTCCTGCCTCTAGCCAGCATAAGGGTGATCGACATGTCCTACCGTACAAGGCCACGTATGGTTCCATTTGAATGGTCGCCTAAAAACTACTGTTGTAGGCGAACTCCACTAGAGGAATATGTTTCTCCCAAGAACTGCCAAAGTCAAGGATGCAATCCCGGAGCATATCCTCAAGAACCTAGATCGTGCGCTCGGACTGGCCATCAGTATGGGGATGGTAAGCTGTACTCAAAAGTACTTGTGTACCCAAGGCCTTCTGAAGTCCCTGCCAGAACCGAGAGGTAAAGCATGCATCTCTGTCTGAAACAATAGAGCTCGAAACTCCTTGTAGACAAACGATCACTTTGATGTAAAGTCGTCCCAGATCATCGACAATAAAGGTCTCCTCGATTGGAAAGAAGTGAGAAACCTTCGTAAGTCTGTCGACGACAACCCAAACAACATCGTTCCCTCGAGGTGATCTCATCAACCCGGTCACGAAGTGCATCGAAACATCGTTCCACTTCCACTCTGGAATGGGTAACTGCTGTAAGAGCCCTACTAGTCGCTGATGCTCTGCTTTCACCTGCTGACAAGTAGAACATATCATGACAAAACCAGCCACATCCTTCTTCATACCTGGCCACCAGTACTGGTGATGAAGATCCCGATACATCTTGGTGACGCCAGGATGAACTGGCCAAACTGAGGAATGGAAATCATGCATCAGCTCCTCGCATATGTCTGCTGGCACCCATACGCGTCCTTGGAAACGCAAGATCTCATCCTCGCCCAATATCCATCCAGGAAGAGGGTCCTCTCCTGACACACTCTCCCGCAGGACTAAGCCTTCCAAGTCTTATAGCTGCCTCATCTGTACCCGATCATGTAGCGTGGAGGTAACAGCTACAGAAGATAGAATGGTCTGTCCCCATCTATCATGCACCCCATATGCATCTCAGAGAACAGAGCCATCAGTTTCCACTCACTACTGGCCTCCTGAACTGCCTGAATCTGAGTTCTCCTGCTCAATGCATCTACCATGATGTTGCCCTTTCCCGGCATATAGGCAAGCTCGAAGTCAAAAGACTGTAGATACTCAACCCACCTGCGCTGCCTCAGATTCAGATCACACTGAGTGAAGATATAATTGAGACTCTTGTGGTCAGTGAAGACCACAAAGTTCTCTCCCAGAAGATAGTGTCTCCAATAGCTCAAGGCATGAACAACACCTGCCAACTCTAGATCATGCATATGTTAGTTCCTCTCATGTGGCCTCAATTTCTGAGACCCGTATGCAACGACTCCATCTCCCTGCATAAGCACAGCTCACAACCCGATACCCAAAGAATCACAGTAAACACTGTATCTCTTTCCTGGATCCAGCAAGACAAGTATCGATGCTGATGTCAACCTCCCTTTCAACTCCTAAAAGGATGACTCACAAGAATCTGACCATAAGAACTTCGCCCCCTTCTTGGTCAGACCTGTCAAAGGTGATGCTAAACGAGAAAAGTCCCGAATGAAGTGTTTGTAGTATCCATCCAGCCCTTGGAAGCTCCGTACCTCAAAAACATTCTTCGGCTGCTCCCAGGAAACTACAGATCTCACTTTCTCTGGGTCCACAGATACTCCTTCCTCTCAGATGACGTGACCCAAGAAGTGAATCTGATCCATCCAGAAGTGGCACTTCAAGAGTTTAGCATAAAGTCGATGCTCTTTCAGTGTACTCAGAATGATCTCAAGATGGGTGGCATGGTCGTGTCAAGTGTGAGAGTACACCAAGATATCGTCCACGAAGACCACGATGAAGGAATCCAAGTAAGGATGGAACACTCGGTTCATCAGTGCCATAAAAACTACAGGTGCGTTCTTGAGTCCAAAGGGAATGACTGTATACTCGTAAAGACCGTACCTACTCCTGAAGGCCGTTAGAGGTATATCTGATGGTCTAACGCACAACTGATGATAACCAAACCTCAAGTTGATCTTCGAGAACACCCAGACTCCTCAAAGATGATCGAAAAGGTCGTCAATCTGCGACAATGGATATCGGTTCTTGACCATCAACTGGTTCAACTTCCGATAATCCAAACAAAGCCGAATGGTACCGTATACCTTCTTTGCAAACAGGACAGGCGAAACCCAAGGAGAAGTACTGGGTCGGATGAAACCCTTAGCCTGTAGCTCCTCCAACTGCTTCTTGAGCTCTTGCAACTTAGGTGCGGCCTTCCTATAAGGAGGAATGGACACCGGTGCCCCACCTGGAACGAGCTCAATAGAATAGTCTACCCCACGCTCCAGAGGCAAACCTGAAAAGTCTTCTGGAAAGACATTCCTGAAGCAATCCACCACTTAAGGAAATTCCTACGGTGGAGTCCCCTAATAATCTAGGTAAAGGCTAGAAACATGAGCTGTCACCCCTCCTAGCCCAAGATGCTCGAGTCCCACCCGACTCACCCGAACGTCTCGTTCTCCTTTATGAAGGAAATATTCACCCTCTAGTGAAATGAAACTGAATCTATGGAGATAAAAGTCGACGACTTCCTGAAAGGGAATCAACCAATCCATGCTAAGGATGGCATCATAGCCTGTCATCTCTAGGACATAGGGGTCCCATATGAAGCGATACCCTGCAACCTCGAGAGGGAACTCTCTACCCTGGCGTACACTAGATGTCCTCATTCCCAAAGGTGTGTCTAGTGTCAACAAGTCGGTAGAAGAAAAGATGCAGAGTCCAAGGCTCTCCACAATAGAAACAGAGATAAAGCTATGCGTAGCACCAGTATTGAAAAGGGATGAAGATAAAACTAAGGCTACTAAAATCGTACCTCGAACAGTAGAAGGGTCGAGATCCTTCTCATGATAAGTCTACTCCACGACGAAAGACTGGCCTGCACCACAACCCTGCGCCCCTGACTGACCACTCTGAGCTGAACCTCCTTGTTGGTGCTGAGGAACTGGTGGCTGACCGCCACGACCTCGACCTCCACCTCGACCTAAATGGCCGGAAGAACTCCAGTTCTATGACTGGTGAGAGACTGGTGGGGATGATCCTGAATGAGGAGTCATGGAAGAACCCCGGTCACCTGCTGCTGGTGAGAAAACCAGGTAGAAACGCTAAAGGTGACCCATCTTGCCGTAAGATCGGCACTCCACGGGGTCTCTCTGGCACTGCGGCCTCATGTTCCCTATCCGACCACACTGGTAGCATGTCACCTGGCTGCCCGATGATGTGTCTCGCTTCCTCGAATCACCGCGCGTAGGCTCCCTACGACACTTCTTGCTGTCATCTGAAGGAAAGCTAGATCTGGAAGCAGAACCGCCCTGACTCATAGCTCTAGAGTCTCTGAGATTCCGCTCTGCAATTAATGCTTGGTTGATGATGGAAGTGATGGAAGTCAACTGGAAGATATTCACCT
Source organism: Viscum album (assembly GCA_963277665.1). Lineage (NCBI taxonomy): Eukaryota > Viridiplantae > Streptophyta > Magnoliopsida > Santalales > Viscaceae > Viscum > Viscum album. The sequence goes on from OY728158.1 coordinate 1,321,468,071, forward strand.
ATGAGCAGATCTCCCATCTGAGTCCATCCTCAAACTTCCTCACCAAGAACACCCCACTCCCATCCCGAAGGGGTGTAAAATGCTGCAGCTCAGTGAAACGAGAGGAATAATCCATGACGGAAAGAGTACAATTCTCTAAGCTCATGAACTCCCGGGATCGATCGGCCCTCAGGGTCTCCGGGTAGAAGTAGTCGTAGAACATGCGCTGGAACTCCTCCCAAGTCATAGCCTGCTGTTGACCCGCCTGTGAGATCACTTCCCACCACCTCTTGGTGGAGTCTCAGAGCATGTAGGTGGCGTGCTTAACCCGCCTATCTGGAGGTGTCTCCAGATGCTCGAAGATAGTCAGCATGGCTTCCAACCATGACTCTGCAGCTTGAGGTCCTCCCTTCCCTGAGAACGTGGGAGGATGCTACTGCTGGAAAAACCACGTCAATTCATACATAGACGAGGCAGGAGGAGGTTCTCCCTGGAAGGCCTGTATCATCCTCATAAAACCTTCCCTGAACTGTGCATCAGCTCCCATGACTGGTACAACAACTAGTGCCAAGGCTGGCTCGGCTGGGGGATCGACATGAAGTATCTGATCAGCCATATCGGGCGTCTGATCACTGCCTAACGACAGATGTATGACCAGAGGAAATCTCTGAGGTATACTTATGAAAGATCAAAATCACACCTTAGATCATGAAAACAAGGACAGAGAAGACAAGAGTACAAAATGGGAACAGGGAAAAACACACAAGATTGGAAAACACGACTACACGACATGTATAAAACTACACGACGTGTATTCTTAAACCACTGACATGGGCGTGTACTCTCTCCCTACAAGTCGTTTACACTTCAAACTACATGACATGTTGACCCCCACACACGGAATGTACTTGAAAACTATTCCCCTACCCGAGTCTCCTTACATGGCTAACCCACACGATTTGACTCAACCCGAGACTACACGGCGTGTTCGAAACAAACACGGCGTGCACTAGGCAAGGCTTCGGCGGTCTGTGTTATCGATTACACGACCGTCTACACGGCGTGCTCCAAACAAACATGACGTGTATTGGCGAAGGTGACACCATCCCGTGTTGTTCGTGACACGGCCGAGTACCTGGGAAAGACTACACGGCGTGTTCCGAACAAACACGGCATATGGAAAAGAAGGTAACGCCGGCCCGTGTTGTCCATGACACGGCCGAGTACCTGGACAAGACTACACGGAGTGTTCCCTATGGACACGGCGTGTTCTACCCGATCTTCCCTGGCCCGTGTTGTTAATGACACAGTCGGGTACACAACTCTGAATTCACACGGTGTGTACCAATGGTATATGGTGTGTTCCCGTAGTTACTCCCACAACACCATGTTTAGATCACACAGTCAGTGACATGGCCTGAAAACTACATGGCATGTATATAAAAACTACACACCGTGTATTCTGGGTTTTTCTAGGCAATAGCTCAGAAAATTCTCAGAATTCCAGAATCACTAAAAACGAGGGAAAAGATGCCAAAATCCGATCCATGTGGCCCCATAACACCTCAAGAACCAAATTTTTGGCGTTCACTTTAAACAGAGAACAAAACAACAGTTTCTAACATAGCAGTAGAGAATCTATCAAGCAACTATCACAACAACATGAATAATCTACACAAGGTCTATCACAATAGAATGAAATCGCTAACGCACCCTAGATTTCATGGAAAGAATGCATGACATGTGATTTCTACAAGTTCATATATGATGCATGAGATGGCATACCCTCATCTCATCGGGTTGCGACATAAATAGAATCGAAATATTAAAACAATAACCTCAAAAGTCATGTGAATCACTCTAGGTGAAATTAGGTCAACTATAAAATCCAAAAACCAGAAAACTACAATTAACGAGGTAGTATGGATTTTCCCTGTACAGGGGTTAGCTACTCCTGTTCAAAAATTAATACCAAGTACCGAATCCATCCTATCCCTGGCTAAGTATCCAAACAATAAGGCAAGAGAAAAGAACTCCTCTAATACCACTTTGTAAAGACCCGAGTCTGGAGCCCCTCCACTGGTGCCCCATACCCGGTTCGCCACATGACCTCAAGCATGTTTCCCTGAAAGCCAGAGGCTGCCAACTAGCAGTGAGGGCCTTGGTGAGTCGGTGGGGAAGCTATTCCCTCTTTCGGTAAGGAATACAAGGTATGAAAAATGACAATAAACAGCGGAAGCAGTAAACTACATGCATAACAGCAGAAACCAAACAGCGGAAGCAATGTAGATATATAACAATGATGTCAATAATACAGCAGGTACAAGTATCTATGGAAAGAAGGAAACACAACAACATGCTGGAATACAACTAAAACCAAGTGCAAAAGAAAAACAAATAGATCTCCTCAGCATCGCAAGCCATGGCTCGGTCCCATGATCCCCAGCTCCTGGTGCAATCAAGGTCCTGAAGTAGAAGGGCGCTTTCCCTTGTCTATACCTACATCAACATAGTCTGCTTGGGCCCAAAATCATGGCCCAAACAGGGTGTGAGATAAAATCCCAGTAGGCAATCACCCAAAGATTTGTGCCTAACAGTAAATGAATATATGGCAGAAATAAAACAAGCATTAAACAAGAAAGCACAAGCAGCTACAATCCACAGTTCTAACAAGTAAGTACACAAGTAAGCAATCAGCAAGAAGAAGAAAACAGGTAACCCTCTGGGTAGCTCTTACAGTCTAACCCCTATGGTTCAACCTCTAAGTACTAGAAACCCTCTGGGAGGCACACATAGTTTCACCCCTCTAGTTCAGCTACATAATTAAGTAGACTCTCTGGGGAAGCACTCACCGTCAATTCCCCCTATAGTCTCGTATCGTACTAAAGGCTCTCTGGGGAAGCACTCAACATCAATTCCCCCTGTGGCCTGCGTCATGGATCTACATACTCTCTGGGGAAGCACTCAATGTCAATTCCCCCTATAGTCTCGAATTGTAATTAAAAGACACTCTGGAGAAGCCCTTCCGTCAATTATCCCTTTGGTATACTACTCTAGGTTCTCACAGTCCTTAGTATAACTAAGCATGCTCAACGCGCGTGTATTGTCCAAGTAAACCTCAAGAAATACTTGGATAACAAATAAGGCTCAACAGAAAAATAAAACAACAATCCCACTATCCTACAACTATGCATGGAAACTGGAAAAACGCCAAACAGGCAGAACAATCATGGAAAAGAAATCTGAGCACAACAAATTACTCTAATCACAAGCAATAACCTGTACTAAAGCAATCAAGCAAAGCAGGAAAGTAACAAGGGCAAAATAGGAAACACGCAATACCCCGTTCAAGGTTATTGGTGGGAATTGCAGAAAATATTTATCAACTTTCTACGGAAAGGCACAATCCACCTACCTCGATCAGAGGAGATCGATATACGTGAACCTCGACGACAGATTCCTCTTAGAACAATGTAGATATGAGAAAACACACGAAATTTTCATCCCATGATAACTTGGAAATGAGGAGGAATTAAGAAACCAGGCTCAAACAGAAGGAATAACTAACCGCTGCGATTCCAACGCAATCGATTGTGCTCGAATCGGAGAACGGACGGTGAGATGGGAGCTCGTCGAAGATCCGGCCGTACGGTCGCTCTCAGACGGATGGAATCTGGAGAAGAAGGTGATTTTGGGGGTTAGGCATGACCCCGGTCCAGACATGGCCAACACACGGCTTCGAGCCGAGGAAGAGTACACATCGTGTACTCATAAAGTACACAGCGTGTACTTCTAAAATTTCCAGAAAATTCATTTTTCTCAAAAACTCCAGAAAAAGGAAAAACGTACCTGAAAAAAAGATCAGGGTTCTTACACCATTAGAGCCTTTAGGTTTTTGAGATGACCAGTGGTTAAGAGTTCCTCCCCCGATGAGATGTGATTACCTATGTGGGTAGACCCCAATTCGACTAGTGGATAGGTTGGGTATTCAGAATGACCTAGAGTAATATAGAAAGGGAATGGACATGAGGCCATCACCCTTATGAGGTCTGAATGAGAGGCTAATGTGGCCTTTATGAGACTTTGATGATGCTGAGTGAATTATATAGCAAATAGTTTTAATAATTTTACATTCAATTTCAATTTTATAATCCCACCAATTAGGTATTTTATAGGTAATTATCATATTTTTAGGTTTTTGGAATGATTTGAGCTTAATTATTGAAATGACATAATTTTAGGATTTTAAGTATTTTAAATAAATTTGATATTTACTCAAAAAAATTCTACATTAATAAATATTATAAAATTCCTTTTTTAGGATTAAATAATTGATGGGATACATTTCATTCAAACAGGACCAAGAGTTGAATCCAAAAAATCTAGGCCTAAAGGAAGTTCCCAATTTGGGCCTTGGAATATTTGCCTTGATTAGATGAATTTTGAAGATGATCCCACATATCATATATAGTAGTTAAAAATGAGATAAAAATTTGTAGGAAGATAGAGAACATGTCTATAATTTTTTTCATAACAAATGAAACTTGATATTTTGGTGATTTAAAGGTCATAATGGAATGTTAAACTGAAACATCGAAATATAAAAATTCTCCAAGATAAACATATTTTCTTGATTAAATCTATCATAACACTAGATACAAATGGAAAATGATGTGAAAATGTTGTGGGGAGAAAGGGGATAAATATTTTAACAAATTTAAAGAAGAAAATATTTTCATATTCAACCATTTACTACCCCAACCACATGAATCCTTTCAAATGAATATTTTTTGAGTGAAAATGATCCACCCCCTTGGTAATAAATTTATATATACCTATTTATTTTTAAATGTATCAGTCACTACACTAGATATTTGTACAAGGTTATACTTTAATTTAGTTTTTTGTTTTCTTTTATTTTCATTATAAAATATTATGGCATATTTTAACTAAAAAATGAATGTTCCTATCATATTATCTCTCTCATTTATCTCCCCATTCATCTTTACTGTGATTTCCTTTACACGTGATTAGGAATAACTAACTCAAGGAATTTACCTAGGGAGAAATTTAGTTCCAAACCCAAGACTTTCAAATTCATTCTTAATATGTGATATTTTCTTAGAGTTAGGTCATAGAGGATCTTAAAGGTAAAGGTTTCTTTGTGTATCCACTTTCCACTGAAGGATTATCTTTTTCTTCAACATTATTATCCCTTGATCAAGGAGGTTGATGTATGGTGTACATGGAGATAATTGAGTACAATTTATATTTAAAACCTAGGCAGAATAATTTATTCACACATATGGTGATGTGTATTCATTATGTAGAAAATTAATAATGAGACAATCAAGGTTCACTTTGGGTGTTCTCCAAGGAGGATCTCTATTCATTCTATCTTCATTTTATTTACATTAATTCTATTCTCACTGAATCTACATATTTAATTTTATTTGTTCATTCCATTTTAAAAAACCTTTTTTTGGGTTACTTAAAAAAATTTAAAAATAAAAAATAAAATGAAATAGGTTAATTATGAAGAGTGGGTGATTGACAAAAAAAGATCCTCAATTGAGATAACCTTGGATATGCACTATATTGTACTATAAAAATAAATTAAATAATTTCCCACAACCTATGATAGGTGTGAATAAAAACTTGGAACTTTTTAAAAATATCCAAGAGGTATTTAACTTATAATTTTTATTCACAATTTTGTAAATAAAATAATTTCCATTCATAAAAAACACAATTAAAAAAGCTAAAAAAATATTTTCTATAATATATTCAAATTGAAATTATTATTCATGGAATGAACACTCTAAAATTAAATACAATGAATAAAATCATAATGATGAACAATCCTAGTATCAAGGACTTATATTGAGAAAACAAAATCAAGAGAAAAAAAGAATAGTGAGTTGAATATGTCTCTACATCTTAATAGCTGCAGCTGGAGAAACCCAAACCCAAACCATAAGCAGTGGTGGAAAATGTAGCCCCACTGGATTCCCAAGTTTAATAACCTTATTTGGCCATTAAGGAACACTTCAAAATATATAATCTAATATTTCTTTTCCCATTTCATGAATATATTCCAAAATAAGACTTTCTAGCTAATGTATATGTGAGAGATCAAGATGATCTGGATGAGTATTGGTCATATTTTATAGAACATGAAAAGTAAAGTGATTCTCTCATATATGATAAGGAAAAATATGAACCTTTATACATCTATATTTATTTGGAAGAAGATAATTAATATTCACCTTTTGGGACTGACTTTATAATAGCCTTACCAAAAGATAACCATTTTCCAAGAAAAATTACTTGAAGTGGAATGTTTTTATATCAATTATTAATGTTTTAATGTTATTCATGTTGAATTGCTTTCCGAATTCTAGTTTTTAAGAATTTCAAACAAAAAATACATGAATCCAGACCTAGACACTCAAGTTAAGGAAGAATCTGTACAATCAGTGTTAGAAGAAGAAGAGATCTAGGAGACTGTGTTGATGAAACTACCTCATCGAGAAAAAATTGTATACCTAAAAAAATAAGACACCATGATAGTTAATATGAAGCACCACTTATTACTTTAAACACTCCACTTTATATATATTTTATCTACTAATTTTGTGGAATATTTCAATTTACTTTTCTTTTATGGGTTTCCATTCCTGGTGTCTACTCATAGACACCAAGAAAAGTAACATGTTGTGGTTTTTCACAAGGAACCTTGATACACCATTGGATTGGGGATAAAATTATGGAACTACCAAATTTAGGTAGTTAAAAAAACCATTACTAACTTGTAGTAGTGAATAATGGGCATGTGGACCATGGTATTGTTGGTAATGGGGCAGATATGGGGTGGGTGGGCCTAAATGTTTTGATCGTTTTTAACTCGTGCTTATGTGGATTAAGACCATGTGGATGCGGGATGAGGAGGGAAATCCCGTACGGGTGTGGGCATGTATGTGGGAATAATTTATTTAAAAATATATTATATATATATAACATTTTTTTAAAAAATATTTCTATGTCTCTACCCCCGACATGTGACCTCCAGGCTCGCTGCTCCCCCTCTTGTACAAAAACAAAACATCATGAAATGAAAGGTTGTACAATTATTAGCTACTATATCCTACCATTGGGTGATAAAGTTCTATCCTATAATTGAAACGTCCTAATGTTTCTACATCATCATCAGTGAGAATATCACTTCATATTTGTTGTTTACTGGTGGCATCAGAGCTTGTATAGTTTTATAGAAGAGGTAGATTATGTTCAATTGAAAAGATGAAGGTCATCAGTTGTGGATACTAACATCTCATATGTACGGGTGGTAGTTCATATGAAAATATTTATACATGATAGTATACATCTATATGTTGGATTAGTGGAGACTGGTTTCAATTTGGATCTATGCATGTTTTATGTGAAGGTATCAGGGTCGAGTGGTTGCATTGTTAACCATCAACATTGGGGATCTTCCATCATGATGTTCATTTATAGATGGTCTATTTGTTTAATAATACCAGTTGTATTTTTCTTAATTCCACATGGACCATTCTTCAAAGCATTGTTGGTTTCCACCCATTTTACATGTGGAGTTTTAAGTTATTTTTTAAATATAAAAAAATAAATAATTCCAGTTTCCCTTAGGAATGATTTCATATATTATGGGGTGGGGTGGGATAAACAAACCCACCCATTTTACATTTGGGATTTTACAGGTTATATCTATTAAGGGTTTGGCCCTCATTGACCCTCCCCACCCATTCTTCATTAAAACCCACTTTGGGATCCAAACCAATATTTATTCATCTTCTTTAATAGTTCTATTTCTTTATATTTATTTTGATTTAATTTATCATTGCCTCCATTTCTTAGGCCTGAAGTGGTAGTGGAAAAGATAATTTCTGAATACTTCCACTGAAAAAAGAAACTCAAGTTGTGTCTTTCCCTCACCTTGATTTTTCTTCCCTTTTCTTTTGAATCCTTTAAACATAAATGAGAGGGTGGTTTTATCTTATGTGTGTATGTATGTGTGTGAGTGTTAGGGGGATGGGGATCTCAACCCACATAGATATAATTTTTAATGTTGTTTTCTTATGTATTTTTAATTTTTGCTGTGTTTCTAGGCTAGGAAACTTGAACCTCAAAGCCTCCTTACCAAGTAGAAAATTTCATGCTAGTTTTTAGACATTTTATTAGACATAAAACTACTAGATTTGAATAATTGATGAGTAATTTTTCCACCTTTTTTAACAAAAATTTTATATGAGAACTAGGGAATGGAATGTGATTAAATATATCTATGTGGAATTGAAATTATAACATAAGGAAATCAGTTTTTTAAACATAAACTAATGTAACTTATCTATTGTTAAAAAGAAAAACTTATGGATTAAAATTAAACGATTTTTTTATTTGTAAAATTACATTAAAATAAGAACAAAATTTCCAATTAAGATCCTAAATGAATTTATGAGATACCAGACACTAAAAAAACAAAATAAAAAAGAAAAGGAAAACGAGAAATAAAAAATGTGGTGATTTATTATAAAAAATTAATGGATTTAGGTGAGTGTAATATTGAATTCCAGATAAAGAATGGGGTAGATGACTTATAATAATGTCACTCTAGTTTTACCAAAGAAGTAGAAAACTAAACTTGGTTATAAGTAACTTAAGGAAGAGTGAGAATTGAAAATTTCTCCTTATTAAAATTTTAATTTCACTTAAATATATTTGATTCACTCCTAAAACTGGATCTTGAACTTGAATTAAACTGGGGTAGTGGATTGAACTTATATAAAAGTCATGATATTTTATATGATGAATGAATATTTTTTTCTCTTATTTTATATTTTTTAACCATGGCATGATAATTATTTTATTAGTAGAATTCATTAAATTGATTTATAGTGAAATGTTTAAGTGTGTGAAAATTGACAGAACCAATATTTTCAAAAATAATTAATTTTAATATCAATTTTATAATCCCAAACATTTGGTATTTTAAAGTTAATTATCATATTTTTAGGTTTTGCTAATGATTTCATCTTAATTTTGAAAACAGATTAATTTTGAAATTTTATGTATTTTAAATTTGTTTCATATTTTGACCATAACTTTTTATACATGAATCTGAATTGTGAAATTCATTTTTAGTGGGATTAAATACATGATTAGATACTTTAAAGGAAATATTACTAAGAGACGAATCCAATAAATTGAGTCCCAAAGGAGATCACAATTATAGCCTTGGAATATGTGCTCAGATTGAATGAATTTTGAAAATGAGACCACATCTCACACGCGTAAGGTGTAAATGAGATGAAAATTTATAAGAAGATATAAGAAATACTGATGAAAGTTTTTCATAACTTTGGAAATTCAATAATATGGAACTTTCAAGTTCATAATGGAATGGAAAAGAAACACATTGGACAAAAATTGTCTTTAGTATATAAATATTTTCTTGAGGAAATCTATTAATAAATTGGATATATGTGGCCAATAATGCTTAAATGTTGTGAGTAGATAGCCAAGATATATGTATGAAACAAGTTTTCAACTCAGGTAAGGATCCTTTAAATTTTGGTCTAATTATTTATTTTGGACCTATTATGGATGCCTGATGAGTTCATAGGTGTCTCAGGGGTGTCCGGGGCTGGTTCAGAGCTCAAAACCCAGCTTTAGGGAGAAATAGGATAGCTACATGGTTAGAATAAATGATTAAGGGTATGCCACAAAATTACTTAAAACATTTAAAGGATATATAGTGGACATGATTAGGGTGCACATTTTTCCCTTACAATGTGCTAGGGGTATCATGACTATGTGAAAAACTACATACAGGTTTTAGAGGTTTTTTGGACAGTTGGTGCATGGTTTCTCTAACTGTGCAGACAAACCATGCGAATTGCCCCTTCCTATAGCAGATAGTGAATAGTTGGAACATGGTTTTCCTAACCATGTGTCCAAACTGTTGGGTCGGAAGAAAAGCGAGGGAATAAAGGCAAGAGGGGGGGTGAATTGCCTTTTAAAAAATTGATTAACAAATTAAAAATCAAAGTATAAATGCAGCGGAAATAAAGAAGGCAAGACACACAAAATTGATAACGGAGTTCGGCCAAAACCCGGCCTACGTCTCCGCTCCCAACTCAACCGTTGAGAGATTCCTACCGCTTGCTTTTCAATGGTTTTAGCAAGAAACCCACTAGGCTTTGAGGTAGCACTAGGACCTATTACAGCTTGCTTTTGTGGTTAAGCAAGAACCCACTTGCTTTTGATGGTTGAGCAAGAACCCACTAGCCTTTTTAACGGGTGAAGGCTAGCTCACCGTGACACAAGCCTTTTAAAAGGGAAGGCTTGAAGAAACCTCTTCACACCTTAATGGTGGTGTGAGAACCCAAAGAAAGGGAGATGAGAAAAGAGTTTGGGGTTTGTAGGCACAAACCCAATTTTAAAGCTCAAAATGAATATAAAATAAAAACCGTATTGGAGGAAGACTTGGGCGCCAATTGGATGATGGAGCTGATGTAGCGTGCTCTCCCAAGCTTCTTGAGGGTGATCTTGAATGTGGAATTGGATGGAGCACTTGGGGTTCCCTTGGAGGAATGCACCGGAGGTACGCCAAATGATCAACAAGGTGTCCGTGGGCTTCCGTATCGTTCCGGTAGGTGTCCGGGGCTTCCTTGGCCTTTATTTATAGGCATGGAACCCTTGGGGAGGCTTCGGAGCCGTTGGAGAGGTCTTGGAGCCGTTGGAGGCCAAAAAGGAGTTGACTGGTCAAAGCCAACGGCTAGTTTGACTGGTCCACCGGCTGGCCGGTACATGGCCACCGGCTGGCCGGTGCCTTGACAGTGGCTGAGAATTCTGGTCCAGGCTCCACCGGTCGACCGGTGCCAGAGCCACCGGCTGGCCGGTGGTGAGGCAGTAGCAAACCCTGTTCATTCTGGGTGCCACCGGCTGGCCGGTGCTTGGCCACCGGTTGGCCGGTGTGGAGGCAGTGGCTCTGCCTTCTTCCCAGGGTCCACCGGTCGACCGGTGGTGAAGCCACCGGTTGGCCGGTGGACTGATTTTCAGTCCACTTTGCCTTCTTTCTTTCTTGGCCCAATTCCTTGGCCACCTGATTTGATTCCTATCAACCAAAAACACTTGAAAGAGGATTAGATAAATATGAGGGTGATTGTGATCATGAAAATAAAACCTTGAGGGGTTCGAGAGGTACAACAATCTCCCCCTATTTTGATGATCACAATCACCAAAACAAACAATGAAAAATACTAAAATTGAAAGGAAATGCTTAACCATGATGAAAAGGATTCTCCCCCAATCAATCAAGAAATTTCTCCCCCTTTGTGATTATCAAAATAGAGTGGGGCATAAAACTTGATTGAGGGATAAAACTTGAAAAACTAGAGATTTTTTAAACCAAATGAAATTTGAAATTTGAATTGAAAGTTTTGAATCAAAAATTGAAAGTTTTGAATGAAAGTTTTGACAAAAACAAAGCAAACTCCCCCTAAATAAAAACAACAAATCACCGGGGAGAGGGATTGAAAAACTAGATATGAGAATTGAAATATCAATTGAGATTTTTGAAATTGAAATGAAAATTTGAATCAGTTTGAATTGAAAGTTTTGAATCAAAAATTGAAAGAGATTTTTGAATTGAAAAAAATTGAAACCAAGAGTTGAAATTGAAAGTTTGAAAAGAAAATTTTGAAAAAGAAATCAAAAGGGATTAATTTGAGATTTAAAGTTTGAATTGAAACAAAAAGCTTAAACAAACCTAACTCCCCCTAAATAAAAACAAAAAGTCACCGGGGAGAGGAAACTATTTTTGGCCCGGAGAGACTCGCAAGAAGGGATTTTTCAATCCAAACTTGTCTCATAGCGGGTCTTCTCCTATAAAACTCGTCACTATAGTAAAAAGATTTGGGTTGGCCATACCGGGCATTTTTACAATTACACTCATAAATGAGGTGCCCGGTTTTCTTGCAATAATTACAAAATTTAAAACAAGAGCTCCCCCTTACAAAAACAGTTGGAGCATGGGAGGAGGAAGCTTGGTTGGTGTAGCCAAGTCCATTGGTGGTTCTTGAAATTCGTTGAGAACCTAAGAGTTTGGACAAATTTTGTTCACCTTGGGTGAACTTGGCTAAGGATTCTCTAAGGTCTTTAATGGTTGATTCCAAAGAATCAACATTTGGAAAATTTTGGATTTTTAGGGAGAGTTCCTCCTTCTCTTTGAGAAGTTGGTCTTTTTCTGAGGAAAGTTTTTTGAAAGACTTTTTTAAAGCAACAAATTTTGACGATAAAGTATGAAAACCTTTTTCTAATTGGTCTCTAGCGTGTGAGAGTTCTTCATAGGATAAATGATTTAAAGAATTGGAATTTGAAGAACAAGAGGAAGAGGAGTCGGAAGAAGTTACCTCATGACATGCCATTAGGCATTTTGTACCTTGGTCGCTCGAGAAGGAGGAGGAGGAGGATGATGAGGAGGTGTCACTCCATGTTTTCTTTAAAGCCTTCTTCTTCTTCTTCTTGGCCCTTTTCTTGTGAGGTGGGCAAGCGGGCACGAATTTTGCATTGGGTTCTTGCTCTTGAGCGGGTTCTTGCTTTGGAGCCTTGCTAGTACCTTCATGGGTTAGCTCTAAATATTTCCAAAGATCGTAAGAAGATGTGCAAGAAGAAATGCAATCAAAAACATTACGGTCAAGACCACAATGTAGAGCGTTCATGGCTTTGCCATCAAGCTCAAAATTTGCAATGTCAACGGGGGTCCATTTGGACTCATCGGGAGAAGAGAGCGTAAAACCATGCATAACAATTTTATAAATTGGATAACCAATGCTTTTAAGAAATGTGGTCATGCGGGTTTTCCAAAAAGTATAATCGGTTCCATCAAAAAATGGAGCACGACCCAATGAATAGCCTTCGGGGGCATAAGAGGTTGAAGCGGTAGAAGCCATCAAAAAGGATCTTTAATTTGAAACCGGTTAGGGAATTATTCAAATACGTCCTCTGATACCAATTGTTGGGTCGGAAGAAAAGCGAGGGAATGAAGGCAAGAGGGGGGGTGAATTGCCTTTTAAAAAATTGATTAACAAATTAAAAATCAAAGTATAAATGCAGCGGAAATAAAGAAGGCAAGACACACAAAATTGATAACGGAGTTCGGCCAAAACCCGGCCTACGTCTCCGCTCCCAACTCAACCGTTGAGAGATTCCTACCGCTTGCTTTTCAATGGTTTTAGCAAGAAACCCACTAGGCTTTGAGGTAGCACTAGGACCTATTACAGCTTGATTTTGTGGTTAAGCAAGAACCCACTTGCTTTTGATGGTTGAGCAAGAACCCACTAGCCTTTTTAACGGGTGAAGGCTAGCTCACCGTGACACAATCCTTTTAAAAGGGAAGGCTTGAAGAAACCTCTTCACACCTTAATGGTGGTGTGAGAACCCAAAGAAAGGGAGATGAGAAAAGAGTTTGGGGTTTGTAGGCACAAACCCAATTTTAAAGCTCAAAATGAATATAAAATAAAAACCGTATTGGAGGAAGACTTGGGCGCCAATTGGATGATGGAGCTGATGTAGCGTGCTCTCCCAAGCTTCTTGAGGGTGATCTTGAATGTGGAATTGGATGGAGCACTTGGGGTTCCCTTGGAGGAATGCACCGGAGGTACGCCAAATGATCAACAAGGTGTCCGTGGGCTTCCGTATCGTTCCGGTAGGTGTCCGGGGCTTCCTTGGCCTTTATTTATAGGCATGGAACCCTTGGGGAGGCTTCGGAGCCGTTGGAGAGGTCTTGGAGCCGTTGGAGGCCAAAAAGGAGTTGACTGGTCAAAGCCAACGGCTAGTTTGACTGGTCCACCGGCTGGCCAGTACATGGCCACCGGCTGGCCGGTGCCTTGACAGTGGCTGAGAATTCTGGTCCAGGCTCCACCGGTCGACCGGTGCCAGAGCCACCGGCTGGCCGGTGGTGAGGCAGTAGCAAACCCTGTTCATTCTGGGTGCCACCGGCTGGCCGGTGCTTGGCCACCGGTTGGCCGGTGTGGAGGCAGTGGCTCTGCCTTCTTCCCAGGGTCCACCGGTCGACCGGTGGTGAAGCCACCGGTTGGCCGGTGGACTGATTTTCAGTCCACTTTGCCTTCTTTCTTTCTTGGCCCAATTCCTTGGCCACCTGATTTGATTCCTATCAACCAAAAACACTTGAAAGAGGATTAGATAAATATGAGGGTGATTGTGATCATGAAAATAAAACCTTGAGGGGTTCGAGAGGTACAACACAAACCACATGACTCAGTTTTTTTAGTGATTTTACCAAAATACCCTTAATGATCTATTTTCTTAAACACTCTTCTTTCATTTGTTTATCCATCAGAAAACCACCTCATTCTATCCATTTTTGAGATCCCAAAGCCCTATAAGCTAGGAATTGATCTCGATCCTCATTTTACGGATCGATTTGACCACCCACAGTCATGTTGGATCTACATATTTAATATCTTTATTCATTTTTTAGTTATTTATCATTATTATTTCTATCGATGATGAAATTTTGATGCAACAATATATTCCTTATTTTCATAGAGTTGATCCATTTTTTAGATCTCTACTAATATAGGAAAAACTAGAGGCTAATATTGTATGAGTAGAGTAATACGAGTATGTGGTAGGTGTTTTATAACTCATCCCTGAAGATTAATAATTTTATAAATTGTCATGTGTGCACATCGATTTTATCGGGCATCACATGATTAATTTATATTCCTTTATTTTAGTTTTCATAACTTTGTTCTAATACCCATTATATATATGTTATTTATCATTGTTGGTTACATCCAAAACATTGACCACCCCAAGTAGGGTGTTTCCATAGTTTATGATTTTAGTATCTAGTTATGTGTATCTACAACATCATTCACGTGTTCCTTGTACTATCCCTTCTAATCGTAACCCCTTCCTTAATTAAACGACTATTGAACTAGGAATTTACTATCCTTGAATATGTTTGTTACAATTGAACTTCTAAGGTATGTTTTATAATCAATTAATTAATTTTGAATTGGTTGAATTAGCATGTATAATGTGTATATGAATTGGAAAAATTGAATTTAATTACATGGCATGGTTTCACGTACATAGTAACCCTAGCCATGTCTAATGTAAGGTACCAGGGTGAACCTTATAAAATTATTATGTCGTAAATAAGAAATGGATGCATAACCTTTATCTTAGTCACTCCAATGAAAGGAAACAAATTGAACCTAATGACATATTAAACATCAAGATTATTACATGGCCTTAATTAATTAATGAATCAATTAAAAGGTCCCTATTGTATACATACCTCGACACTATGATAGGAGTTTTTAGACTTGATATTGCCTTGGATTCCCCAAGGAATTTTTTAAGCATTCGTGGATTCCATTCTGATTCAGAGATTCTATTTTCCATGGGTGAGGCCCACCTTAGAACCCGATCATTTTCTATTAGTGGATTCCTAGTATGACATTGTAGGATCCCTCCATTATTACTATATGATGCCTTGGATACACTCCTTAGATCCAATATGAATTCTACAGACATGAGGATCCTTCGATACACCCTTGGTCCTAGTCATTTATTATCCTATTTTACCTTTGATGTATTACTTGGACTCGATTGGAATTACACTATTGTGGGATTCCTTGTACAATGCTCCTTGGATTATACTCTTACCCCTATAGCTAGGCTATAGTTACTACCTGGTTTGGATTGACCCTTGAGGTCATGGATGACTTGGTGATTACCTTGGATCCCATTCAATATTAATAACATTACCGGATACCTAGTCACACCTTGGATCATTTAATATCATTATCATGTCAGTGCTGGTTATGCCTCATGTGACTTACATAAATAAACTGGAACATAATTAATTAATGAACTGGTTACATGTTCCGAAAATATCTGAGGATAAAGCAGGTACTTGGGTATTTATATTACTATACTACTTTACTTTTATATATTCATTCTTGCACACTGTTTTGGTTTATATTACATGGATTTTATGTTATAGACATCATTGGTGGTGGCCTACTGAGATTTATGCCACACCCTGTCTAGGAATCCATTGGAACACAGGGAGATTACGTGTATGCAAGTGTTGAAAAAGGGAAGTGTACTACTTTGGTAACTTGATTAATTTCTTTATTAGGATACAGTTGGTAGTAGATAACTGAGATGGATCTCGAGATGTTGGGGATATTTTTTTGGATTACTTTTTTCTACTTTTTTATAGTATGTATTTTCTTATTCTTTATACCCATGTTTTCCTATTATCTAGAAAAATAACATGTATTATTAGATTTTTTATATGAATATAAGTTTCTTCAGCTATTTATTACTTTAGTCTTCTCTACTATGGATTCTATTTAGTACTAAATCCACTATCTACCTATTATCATTTTTATATATTTTTCTACACTATATTAAAGAGGTTATAGTCTCCCCATGAACACACCCTAGCCTCTCACTACATTTTGGAAACCTCTAAAGTTTGGGGAGATGCACTTGAGGTTATGTGTCTAACTAGGCTCGAGGAACCTTCAGTGTAATTCGATTTCAGTACATGACAATATATGTGAAATAATTTCAAGAATATTTTTTTATGATTTCTCCATTTAATAATAAAAACAGATAAAAAATTTAAAAGGAATATTTTATAGTCAAAATAATCCCTCAATTTGGTTAAAAATTTGTATATCCATTTATTTTGAAAAGGATAGACATCTACACAAAATATCTAGTCAAAGATCAAAAATATTTTAGTTTTTTGTTTTATATTCTTTTCATTCTATAATCTCATTGAATATTTTATTTAAATTGTTTTCCATTTCCCTAATATATACTTTTATCTCTCTGTCTCTTTTTATCTCCCTGTTGTTCTTCACCGTGATCTCATTTACTCATGATTGTGAGTATCTAACTTGAAGAATTTTCCAAGGGATAAATAAAATGTAAAACCCAAGCCTTTCACATTCATGATTAATAATTGATAATTTATTAATGTTAGGTTAACAAAGATCTTACTGGATAATGCACCTTTGTATTTCCACTTTACACTTAAGGCTTAAACATTTCTTCTATATTATTCTCCCTCAATTAAGGAGGTGAATGTGTGGTGTACTTGTAAATTGTTGAGTGCACCACATATTCACAAATTGGAATAAATAGGATGTTCACATATATGATGGAGTGTTTTAATTAAGTATGAAATTAAAAATGAGATAATGGAGGTTCAATTTTGGTGTTCTCATCAGAGGATATAATTTCTTTCTAGCTTTATTTTTTCTATATTCATTATATTTGAATTGGGTCAGTATATTTACTTTTATTTTTCATTTCATATTAACAACCCCAAGTTTTCATTTATTTTATAAATATAAAAATAGAACAAAATGAATTAATAATAGAGGTTTATTTAAAAAGTATATACTTGTGTGAGATAACCCCATCCAGCCACTGTATTACACCAGGAAAATAAAATAAGTCTTTTCCCACACCCCATGAAAAGTGTGCATCCCATACGTAATTACATCTAGGTGATGGGTGTTTAACTGAGAGACATGTTTGAGACAATGGAACCCATGATGGGTGTTTGTGTTGTGATATGACCTAAGGGACCCCAGTGGCTACCCCTCATGAGATATTGACCCTTGTGAGGGTATGAATTTGTGGAATGGGTACAAATGATTTCTAGTGTCACCCAAAAACCTGAATCAATGATTTGATCATATTTTGGTTGTGATGAGGATAGGCCACACACTAGTGTGTATTTGGACTTGATTAGGAAGGTGTACTACCTCATAAAGATGAGTTATATGTGAGGATTTGGATGGGTAACATATTTCACCAAGAATACTGGTTTAGGATACCTAAGAAATGATTTTAAGAGTTAGATGAAGCCTATGACCATGTTTTGGGATTCCTTGGATTTATCAATAGAGTTATACTAGATACTAGTTTTGGATACCTGGGAAATGATCATAGGAGTCAACTGAGGCCTACTGGCATGTTTTTGGAAACCATATATTTGGATTTAGGATACCAAGATTTGGGATATATTGGATTTAATCCTCATAGTCCAGATGATGAACTGTGATTTGGCTTACTATATATTATATCTAAGAGTACCACAATTTAGGATGCCTTGGATTTGATCTTGAATTTGATATGATATACCATGATTCGGGCTTCCATGCATTTGAGTTGAGAGTTCCAAGATTTGTGATACCTTATATTTGATCCTTGGAGTCAATAGGATACACTAGTTATAGGTTTACATGAAGACCTACCTATAGGTTTGGGTTACCTTGGACCTTTTACTTGGTACCGAGATGATATTGGGTTTGCACAGTTTTGTAACATGCTCAGATACACTATAACATTGAATGAAGATGGTTTGGGTTGATCTTGTGTTTAATGAAAAAACCCACAGATCATTAGTGTTTATGATTTAAAGTTTCACAATTATTGTATTTATTCAATATGGGATTATAACATATATAAAATGAATTGACTGGTCATGTATGAGACTATGTTTGTGGTTCCCTACTAAATTGTAATCACACCCTACTCAGGTGGCCATGATACTTGGGTACCTGATTATACTTCACTGGTCATAGGTTCAGGTTGGGTAGAGGCCTGAAGTAACTGATCGAGCAGGATAGCTCAAATAGGATTCATATATTGGATGAGATAAGGCTAAAGGGTGATAATAGATTCTTATGGTATTTTATTAATTTATTTATATTGTATATTTAATCTTCCCAGTGGGTGATCAATGTTGTTGTATACTAGTATAATTGGGAGTTTTTATAACCATAATCATTTTTATGGATACTTTAATGTAATCTAATTATTTACTATTGTGGATGATTTTTTTATTTTACCTATTATTGTGAACATTGATATGGGGGCATAGTCTCCCCATAGTGCAACCCTAGAACCCCATTATTAGTCAGTAGCCTCTGGAATATTGGGAGGCATGACTGAGGTTATGTGGTGACTTCCTCAGTTTGGGAAATGCTCAGTGTCCATAGACCGAGGGGGGGAATTACATACACAGAACCTTTTTTAGGTATATTATTTTTATATAGAATAACATACTTATATGTGTTATATAGTGAGTTATCTTTGGAGAGGATGATATATTGTTTTACTTATGAAATGAGTTAGTTTCCTCTATTTATTCACTAAGATTTAGTAGACTTCTTCCATGTTTGACTGAGTGGTTTCTAAGAGGTATATATTAAGTACACCTGTATACATACCCAATATATATATATATATATATATATATATAGTTTAGAGGGAGTTTTTTGGTGATCAAGTTGGGGGTTACTAGCCTATGTATTTGTTCAGGTTCCATTGGAGTTCTTGGTTCTTGGTCGCTGCCTAGGTATTTTACTTGGTATTTTCATTTGTTTCATCTTGTATAACATAAAATTCATATATTGGGATGGTTTACCTATTATTTATATGATAGAGTTGGTTGGTGGATCTTATCTCTTATCCTGAATTTTATTTTTTGAGGGTAATGCCTCCCATTCATTCATTTTATACCCACAGTTCTAATTACAACCCTATGACCTATTAGATGCGGGTTTAAAGGTTCCTACCCACATTCACTACCTTCTCAAGAGAGGTGAAAATGTAAGCGGGTCATGAAATTAGAAATATGATAAATTATTTGTTTAGTTCTAGTAAATTAATTACAATAGATATTAATTGTTTATTATATTTTTACCGTTTTTAATATTACTAAATATTGATTTTCTTTTTTCAAATAATTTCACACCTCATAAATTTTATTATAATTTATATTATCATTTTAGTTAAATAATTTAATGAAAAATATAAAAAGTGGGTTTATTTTAGTTATAATCTTAAAATTACAAGTATTATTAAATTTTATATCACAAAAGTTACAGTTATACCATCTATTATTAATTTTTTGTTAATTTGATTTATATGAATGTGTCAAATAAAATAACAGATTCATCTTGGTCTTCTAGGGAGGAGCCACCATAAACTTTTTTTGAGGATCCCCTTCATTCTTATACACTTAAACCTCATACTTCTATAGGTAAAGATAAGGCTTCCAATGTTGGTAAATGTGGAAACACATGTTTAAATTAATTATTACTTTATCTTAGAAAATATCATAGGAAACATATTCTGTTTGATGGTAATGGTAATCCCACATGTCTAAATTTGAAACAATTTAAGAGTTTTTAATCTAAAAATCATGAGAATAAAAAAAATCATTTTGATTTTTTATTGGATAAGTTTCTAATAGACAACAGTATATTTTATATGGGAGATCATTTTGGTAATCTCATTTATTATTATTATATTTTTCATGGAATGTTTTTATAAAACTGATCAATTTTTCCCTCTCAATTTTAAGATGATATATGATTTACCTGACACTAAAAATTTTAGGAGGAGATGCTTATCTTTTTTTGAAAGGATATGGAGGGATTTTAAGTCAACACTAACATCATATTTCAGTTTTGGTGAAAGAAAAGGTGAATATCTATCTCAACTGTATTTTTTTATGGAGATATATGGAGGCAATTTATTGAATAAAAATAAAAGAAATCATTTTTTGTGAGTTTGATTTAAAATTTTTGAAGGTATTTTTTTATAATCACTAAAATAACATTATTAATTATTTTTTATTCTTAAATAAGGAGATCTGATGGGGAGATATTAGTGCAAAACATATACCCTCATACTTTTCTCATAAAGGGTATTCATTACTTATAGAAAATATTAATTACTAATAAGTTTGAAAAATTGAGAGTTGAGTGTTCACACTCCATAGATATCCTCCCAAACAACCATGAAATGTGGAAAAGGTCATGGATGATGAAAAAAGTGAAATTATCTTACAGAAGAGATGAATTCTATAATAGAAAATATTTTAAGAAGAAATTTAATCTATTTAGAAACTCTATACTTTTATAGCACTAATAAAATTTTGAAATGTTCTTTATAGGATTCCCTTGAGGTGAAGAGAACACAAGGGACCTTCACACTCAAGGGTAGGAATGATTGTATGGATATTATATTGGGAAAGGAAGAACATTTTGGTTGTGTATGAGGATACGAGGCAAGTATATATATTTAAAAACCATTCAGTGATCCAAATACTTCTTTAAAGGAGGAAGTGTATACGAGAAAACCACTCTTTAGAAGAAAAAGGTTGGGATATGGGAGAGATGATAGAGGATAAGATTAGATCAATAGTGAAATTGATGTTCATCAATATGCAGTGAAAAGTTTTGTCTATATATCCCACTCATCCACCTCCTCTATAATTGACCAAATACTGGGAATTATATGTTGAGGATCCCCGGTATAGTATTACTACATATATGATCATACATTATATTATGGATACCTTACACCATCAGTATATAGAGATGGATCAACCATGGTTAAAGTAATAGGATATTATATATGCATTGGCTAGAGTTTCATTCTCTATTAATGAGGTAGATATAATTGGATAGAGTGTCAATCATTCACTACTACAAAACATGCCTCTAGTAGCGTTGGGCTTTATCAGTGCTAGTAAAAAGTATTAATAAATGGAACATTTTATCTGCGCTAAAAAAGAACTGATAAAAGATATCCTTTATCCATGCTTTTTTAGTGCTGATAATGGGTAATCTTTTATTAGTTCTTTTTTGTAGCACAAATAAAAGTTAACTTTTTTCAACACATTATTTTTAGAGCTAATAAGGGGTACCATTTATCAGTGCTTTATTTTAATTGTTGATAAAAAGTATCATTTATCAGTTCTTTTTAGCACTGAAAAAGTTCATAAATAAAATGAAATAATTAAAGCAATAAAATTTAAAAATGAGTAAATTTAAAAAAATAATTACAATTTTATAAATTGAATAATTATTGATAAAAAAAATAAATTTAATATACACATATATAAATTATAAATATTAATAAATAACATATATTAAATATATGGATATGTAAAATGAATAAAATGAAATAATTAAGCAAATAAATATTAAAAATGAGTAAATTAAGAAAAATATTAAACATTTTATAAATTAAATATTTATAAATAAACATGAATAAATTTAATATATACACACACACATATATATATATACCAATTATAAGTATTAATAAATAGTATATAATAAATGTAGATATATAAAATGAAAAAATATTAACAATTAAAAAAAATTAAAAACGAATATATTGTAATAATTAAACAAAAAAATTTAAAAACGAATAAATTAAAAAATTATTAAAAAATTTATTGATGAAAAAATTATTAATAAATATGAATACGTTTAACATATATATATTTATTGTAAATAGTAATAAATAATATATATTATTAATATAAATATACAAAATGAATAGAATGTAATAATTTAAAACATATTAACATCTTATTCTTTTTTAATGGGTTTTATACAAAGTTATTCATGAATACATTTAATATAGAAATATATTCATATATATATATATATATATCAATGTATATAATATTTCATAAAATATGATTTATTTAATAAAATATATTTATGATTACATTAAAAAGTAATATATTTAGTGTAAGTGGTTTATA
This sequence comes from Viscum album, assembly GCA_963277665.1. Lineage (NCBI taxonomy): Eukaryota > Viridiplantae > Streptophyta > Magnoliopsida > Santalales > Viscaceae > Viscum > Viscum album. The sequence continues at coordinate 1,321,490,728 of OY728158.1, forward strand.
ATTAGAAATTAATATTAATTAAAAATATTGACAAATTGCATCAAGTAATGGACATAATTTAATATTGTTTGAATTTTCAATTTAACATATATCAAATGTATATTACATTGATTTCACATACAAACACATAATTTCTAAATTTCAATATACAACACACACACTAATATTTATGCAATTAATGAAGTCTTATATAGAAACACATACACCTAATTTTTATGTAATTTATTAAAATTTTAGAATTAATTTAAAATTTTCATTATAATATGATACATTTAATATATTATGTTTTTAATCGATAAATTTTATTTATTTATTTTTAATATTATTACAATTCTGTATTATTTATTTATTTTTAATATTTCTTATTTTTTTTATTTTTCTGAATTTAATCAGTTTAGATTATTTATTTTTATTTATTTATTAACCATGTTTTAGTATTTTCAATATTTATTCATCTTTACTTCAATATATATCCATATTTTTTTAATAATTTATATTTAATTAATAAAACTTATTTATTTTTTCAATATTTTTAAAGTGTACTCGTTTTTAATTATTCAATTTCACTCAATTTTAAGATGAATGCATTTAAGATTATATGTTCATTAATAATGTTAAAATATTTTTATAAATAAATATTTATAAATTAATATATTTATAAATGTATATTTACATTATTTATAAATAAATATATTTATTAATGTATATTTACAATATTTATATAATAATATATTTGTAATTATAAATAAATAATTATTTTTTAAAACATATTATTATTATTACAAATAAATATTTATATAAATTTAAATATTTATAAATTTATAAAAAATTCAATCCAATAATGAATATATTTACTATATTTATATTTACATTTATATTTAAATTTATTTATTATTATATACATATAATTATATAAATATATAATGATATAAATATATAATAATTATTTTCTAAAAATTATTTATATATTTATAATTAAATAATTAAATAATTATAAAATTATAATAAATATATTTAAATAATGAATATATTCACTATATTTATATTGATATATATTTATTATATATATATATATATAATTATATAATTATATATATAAATATATAAATATATTTATAATTATAAAATTAGAATATATATATATATATATTTAAATAATGAATATATTTACTATATTTATATTTATATATATTTATTAAATATATATATAATTATATGAATATATTTATCATTATAGATACATAATTATAAATATATTTACAAATATATTTATTTATAAATATATTTTTAAATGTATATTTTCTATATTTATAAAATTATATATTTATAATTATAAATAAAGAAATGGTTTTTTTAAAAGAATTTATATAATTATAAATAAATAATTATAAAATTATAATAAATAAATATATAAACATATAAGCATATTTTATTTTTTTTAATTTATAATTATAATTAAAAATCCATTATCAGCGCTAAAGTTTTAGCTTTGATAAAGATGGAGCTTTATCAATTCTAAAAAAATCACCGATAAAAGGCATCTTTATCCGTGCTAAACCTTTGGTGCTCATAAAGATGACTTTTATCAGCATTGTTTTAGCTTTGATAAAGATTTATCTTTATCAATACTGATAAAGATATCTTTTATTAGCTCTTATTAAGTTATCACTGATAAAAGATTTCTTTATCAGCTCTTTTTAGAAGCGCTGATAAAGGTCTCCCCAATCTATTTAAAAGAACCCTAATCGTGACTTATTCAGTCGTGATTCTCAAAGTTTCATGGAACTCCCCAACTACTGATGCTACTCCTTTACATTCTCTCAAACGAATCAAGGCTTGAATTTAAGGTATGTTATTTTCTCCTCCTCCTCACTCATTGATTACTTGTTTGGATTTTACGGTTTGTGTTATTATGGTGTTCTCAACCATGAAGAAGCCTACTTCCCTTCTCCCATAACTCTAGTCATGATTGGTCTCTCTCATTCTTCAACATTATTTCCATTCATATCACCACCTTTACTCATGGATCGTTCCATTTCTAGCACTATCACTATCACCATCACCACGATCATCATCAAATTACCATTTTCTTCATCCTCTACCACTACTTCTCTTTGATAATTCTCTATGATTTTAATCATAGTTCGGATTTTTTCACACATCCAAGGTCTATTTTATTTGATATATTTCTGTTTTGGGCTTGTGGTTTTATTGTATAATTAAATGATGAATGGGTTTTATAAATCATGTCGATTTACTTATAGATGGCTGTTTAAGGTATGTATAGTACGTTTTATATTTGGATGAATTATTATTTAATTATTTTTATGAAAACTATGGTATATTTGACTAAATGATTATTTATACAGTGTTATATTTGAGGAATGGTTTTTTTACTTATTAGTGTCTTATAAATCTTATAATACTTTTTCATGATATTTAAAGTACGTTTAATTTATATTTTAGTCTTTTTATAGCATGTAAGGTATTTTTAATTTACCAAATGAGAATTTGGATGATTAATGAATGTTGTTTTCTTACATAATGAATGTGTGTTTTGAAGGTATAATGGATTATGGAGTTTGAATATGGAATATTGATAATATATATTTAAATGGTCATCTTGGGAAAGTTTTTATTATGTTGATTGTGTACATTCAGTATAGGGTAAGTTAGTTTAAAATTAAATATTAATGACACAAAAATAATAGAAGAATTTTTTACAGTTATCCCCCATTTATTTTCTATTCTATAGTTTAATATTAATATATAATTCCTCTATGAAATTTTCAACTTAACCCTCATCAGGTACTATAAATATTTTATAAAAAATAATCATCGCTTCCCTAATGTTACTTTCTACATCATCTGTACTCATAGAGTATACTAATATTGATCATTATAAAATGATATTATAAGGATGAGAAGATTGTAATTTATTTTGAATATAATTAGAAAACAATAAACAAACAATCTCCCTATTTAATCATGTTCATAGTATATATCACTTTGTATTTACTACATGAAGTGAAATTTTCATCTTCAATATGATGTATAAAATCATATGCCTCATTTGGGATCCTTATCACTGTCAATAATTTTTTTATCTCTAATATATTATTCCTAATTTTATTTTATTATTTATATTTATTTATATATTTTGAAAAGAACAATTACAAATTTATATAATGAAAATAAAGAAAGGTTGATTTTTATTTATGGTCACCCTTTTAAAATCAATGTTATTATTTATTTTTTGAATTTTTGTGAATGGATTATAATTGAATAAGTCTAAGGTGAATTTTTTTTAAATACATTTCTTTTATTTTATTTGTGATTTTTTTAATTTATTTGATTTTATTTTTATTTATAAAGGTTAATTTGAATTTAATTATTAAAAAAATTATATTCAGTACTTGAAATTTATTATAGGTGATAATGAATTGTAGTAGGATTACAACACTATGAAAATGTGACAAATATGAGGAAAGGGTTGATGATTTTTTATAATTTTCAAAACATAATGCTCCAAAAAATGACTTGTTTTTTTATCATTGGTTAGAATGCTTAAATATTATAGAGTTTAAAAGTATAGGAATTAAAAATCATTTAATTTATTATGGTTTTAAAACATTTAATAATCCTTGAATTTGGCGTGGGGAAATTGGGTATAATTTAAAATCTATTAATGGTGAATATTTTCAGGTTGGAATGTTTTGTCAAATTGATGAAATTATTTTTAATATTAATGTAGTTGAAGTTGAGAAGACACCAATGATCACACACTTATTTTGTGATACTAAAAAACCATTGTATTTAGGTTATAGAAAATTTTTGGTTTCATTAATGAATTTCTAAAACAAAACCTGGGAATTTTATTGGTTAAGGTATTGGGTTGTTTATTAAATAATATATCACTCCCTTGCATAAGAAATACTAGGATATTTAGATGGAAGGATACTAATCTAATTAGAATATAGAAAACAGGGAACAATAGTTTGATATGGTTCCCACTTTTTTAGTTTCACCCAATGTGTATAGATTAAAAACCACGTATGAACCAAAGAGTTGTGATAATCAAGGTAGATCAAATTTTTTGGAACAAACATATGAAAAATACATTCCTTTATGGATCGTAAAATGATTTTGAGCTTATATAATTTACAATAATGAACTTATATAAATGAAATAATGTAAATAATTAAATAATCACTACCACAAAACTGGGAAAGGCATGCGCTTGCCTTTATCAGCGCTAACGGAAAAGCGCTGATAAAGGGCCGGACCTTTATCAGCGCTTTTTTAGCACTGATAAAGGCCTTCCACTGTATCAGCGCTAGAAAAGCACTGATAAAGGGTACCCCTTTATCAGCGCTAACAAAAGCGCGGATAAAGGCTGTATTTATCAGCGCTTTTCATTTTAGCACTGATAAAGGGTCCCACGGATTTATTAAAAACCTGCGGGTCCTCTTCCTCCTCCCCGCACACAATCAAGCTCTCGCGGAAGCCCTCGTCTGCGCCGCTGACGCCGCCGCCGCCACTGCCGCCGCTGCCTTCTCCTCTGCCGCGGCTACCGAAACCCCTCCCCCTTCTCTCATTCTCTCTCCCTGCGGCCCCCCTCCTATGTGTAGCAGCCCAGTCGAAGCGCTCCCCCTCCGGCGCACTGCCCCTCCGGCGTGCTCCCCCTCCGGCGCCGCTCCCCCTGCGGCGCCGCTCCCTCACGCGACCTCCTCCGGACCCCGCTGCTCCCGCATCCCCTTCATCGCGCTGTCGGTCCCTGCGTAGCTCCCTCGGCGATCACGATGCCCTCTGTCGCTCCCCGTCCCAGCAGACGCCCTCCCAGATTGTTCCCTCCATCACGCGATGCCGCCTCCGTCGCTGCCCTCCCACCGGATTCCAGCTGCCGCACCTCCTCCTTCTCCCAACATAGCCCGACCGCCACCCTTGTCAGTGCCGCGCTTGCCGGCGCCGCCCCTGCCGGTGTCGCGCCGCCCTTTCGAGCATCATCCCAGACTTTCCACACCCTGTTGGCATCGTTTCGGCTTTTGTGCGCCCTGTTGGTACCGTTCTGGCCGGCGCGAGGCCTGCCGGCGTCGTTCCGGCCAGCCCACGCCTTGCCGGCGTTGTCCTGGCCTCCCGTTGCGAGTCCCGCAGCCCCGGTGAACCCCGCCCAGACCCTGATGGTTGAGAATACCTCTGTGCCGAGGTGAGGTTTGCATTGTTTTTTTGTTTGTATAATTTTAGGTCAATATTTTATTCTGTTTATGAGTCCCTAGTTTACGTCTTCTTGCATCTGCGCCAATATTCTTGTTTATGTGCCAATATTTCTTATTAAATTAATTTGGAACAAATTTGTATTGTTTTTCAAGATGTGAAATTAGTTTTGATTTGGTTATTTGGGCGTTTGATTTGTTAGTGTTATGTTTAGGTGATGTTAGTGTACGTTTTCTTCTTGAAAACTCGCTTTGGGCTGTTTATCAGCATCGATAGTTTGTGCAGTTGTGTTTTTGAAAGTGTCGTGGTGCAGTTGACTTTTTGTTAGTGTCAAAAGCGTGTTTAGTCTTAAAAGTGGTTTTGTAAATAATGTCGATGGCACAAGTGATGTTTTGAAAATGTATCGAGGTGGTTCTTTCACGTTGTTTCTCGTTTGGGTTGTTTTAAGGCTTTGTTAGTGTAATTTCAGTTTTCGTACGTTTATTGCAGCGTGTTTGCGAGATAAACTCGCGATATTGTGGTCGTCGATGCTCTCGCGGAAGCCCTCGTCTGCGCCGCTGCCGCCGTTGCCGCCGCTTCCGCCGTTGCCGCCGCTGCCGCCGCTCCCGACGCTGCCGCCGCTGCCGCCGCCTCCTTCTCCTCCGCCGTGGCGGCCGCCTCCTCCTCTGCTCCTCCTCCTCCTCCTCCTCTGCCGGTGCCTCCGCGGCCTCCTCCTCCTCCGCGGCCTCCTCCTCCTCTATTGTGCGGTATGCTATGCCTGTAATTTGCTTTGTTTTTTGTTTTTGTTCTATATTTCAACTATCATGATTTGTGTGAATCAATTTTATTTGAAGTGGGGGGTGCAGGTGCTACGGGTGTAGTGGGTGGGGGGTGTTTAGGTGGGGGTGTTTAGGTGGGGGAGATGTTTAGTGGGTGAACATGTAGGTGGGGCGTATAATGGGGGGTCCAAATACCGTATCTTCCTCATCCTAAAAGGTGCGATCTTTTTCAATACCATTTTATTTCACTGTCCATAAAACATAGCATTCGCCCGTTTTCTCTTTTCCCATCCAACACTATCATATCCAGTACCATTACCTATAAAATAACACATTATGCATGCGTTCTTAAAAATATAATAAGCGAGTAGTAAAACTCCGCCTCCTCCTCCTCTGCTCCTGCTCCTCCTCCTTCTCCTCCACCGGCCTCATCCTCCTCCTCCTCCGCTGCCTCCGCAGATGCCTCCTCCTCCTCCGCCGGTGCTGCCGGTGCCTCCGCGGCCTCCCCCTCCTCCGCCGGTGCCTCCGCGGCCTCCTCCACCTCCGCCGTCACGCCGCGGTCAAGCTGCAGTCACACCGTGGTCACGCCGCGGTCACGCCGGTGCCTCCGCGGCCGCCTCCTCCTCCTCCGCCGCCGCGACCGCCTCCTCCTCCTCTGCTTCTGCTCCTACTCCTCCTCCTCCACCGACCTCATCCTCCTCCTCCTCCGCTGCCTCCGCTGCATCCACTGCCTCTGCTGCCTCCGCCCTGCCTCCGCCCTGCCTCTGCGTTGCCACTGGTGCCTTCCTCCTCCACCGCGGCCTCCTCCTCCTCCACCGCGGACTCCTCCTCCTCCTCCGCTGCCTCCGCTGCCTCCTCCTCCTCCTCTACGGCCACCGCCTCCTCCTCTGCTCCTGCTCCTCCTCCCCTCCACCGGCCTCATCCTCATCCTCCTCCGCTGCCTTCGCTGCCTCCGCCCTGCCTCCGCCCTACCTCCGCCCTGCCTCAGTGCTGCCGCCGGTGCATCCTCCTCCACCGCGGCCTCATCCTCCTCCGCCTATGCCTCCTCCTCCTCCGCCGGTGCCACCAGTGCCTGCACGTCTCCTCCTCCTCTGCGTGCTGCGGTCACGCCGCGGTCACGCCGAGGTCACGCCGCGGTCACGTCGCGGTCACGCCGCGGTCATGCCGGTGCCTCCGCGGCCGCCACCTCCTCCTATTACGCCGCGGTCACCGCCTCCTCCTGCTCCTCCACCGGCCTCATCCTCCTCCTCCTCCGCTGCCTCCGCTGCCTCCGCCCTGTCTCTGCGCTGCCGCTGGTGCCTCCTCCACCGCGGCCTCCTCCTCCTCCGCCGATGCCTCCTCCTCCTCCGCCGGTGCCGCTGGTGCCTCCGCGGCCGCCTCCTCCTCTACGGTCACGCCGCGGTCACGCTGCGGTCACGCCGGTGCCTCTGCGGCCGCCGCCTCCTCCTCTGCTCCTGCTCCTCCTCCCCTCCACCGGCCTCATCCTCCTCCTCCTCCGCTTCCTTCGCTGCCTCCGCCCTGCCTCCGCCCTGCCTCCGCGCTGCCGCCGGTGCCTCTGGTGCCTCCTCCTCCACTGCGGCCTCCACCTCCTCCGCTGATGCCTCCTCCTCCTCCGCCGGTGCCGCTAGTGCCTCCACGTCTCCTCCTCCTCCGCGCGCTGCGGTCACGCCGCTGTCACGCCGCGGTCACGCCGCGGTCACGCCGCGGTCACGCCGCGGTCACGCCGCGGTCACGCCGCGGTCACGCCGCGGTCACGCCGCGGTCACGCCGCGGTCACGCCGTGGTCACGCCGGTGCCTCCTCCTCCACCGCGGCCTCCTCCTTCTCCACCGCGGCCTCCTCCTCCTCCTTCGCTGCCTCCGCTGCCTCCTCCTCCGCCGCGGCCCCGCCTCCTCCTCCTCTGCTCCTGCTCCTCCTCCCCTCCACCGGCCTCATCCTCCTCCTCCTCCGCTGCCTCCGCCTCCTCCTCCTCCTCTGTTCCTCCTCCTCCTCCTCCTCCTCCTTCTCCTCCACCGCAGCCTCATCCTCCTCCTCCTCCACCAGCGCTTCCCTCCTCCTCCTCCTAGTCCGCTGCCTCATTCTCCTCCTCCACCGGCGCCTCCTCCTCCTCCTCCTCCTCTGCCTACTCTGCTGCCTCCTCCTCCACCGCGGTTTGAGAGGTGCCTCAAGTTATTTCACCATCTTCCTTACCATTTTATTCTTTATATTTAGTTTCTATTGATTTTTGATTTATTTAGATTAGGTTTTATGGGTGATTCAACTGGCGCACGGTGGTATCATATTGATGTGAGGCTTGGGGATTGTAGTGGTTCCCAATATATTTTTTATTTTGGTATTTATTTATTCCTTTATTTCCTTGAAGTATCTTGTTTTTTATCTAAATTATACTCATATTCCTTCTCCTTTAACCTATATACTTATCCTATGGATTTTAAATAGGATGAATATAAATAAAGAATGGATGAATGCCAATCGGTTGACAAAAGAGTATGAAGAAGGCGTGAAAGAATTTATCAAGTTTGCAATTGATCATGCATGTGACTCTTCTCAAATCCTTTGTCCGTGTTTACGCTATTGTTATTCAAAACAAATTAGTCCAGATGAGTTGGAAGAACACTTGATCTGTCACGGAATAGATCAAAGTTATACATGTTGGAATAAATATGGGGAAACAACGAATGTAGGTAGTGACTGGGGTGAAACTGCATTTTATGGATCATCTGATATGATTACAAACATGAAAAATGAAGATGACCGTATGGAGGATGTGATTACAGATGTGAATGATGATGAAGATCGTATTGAGAAAATGACAAGGACCTTCGAAGATGAACTTTGTGATTGCCCAAAATTGTTTGAGAAGTTAAAAAGTTATGCAAAGACGCCATTGTATGCTGGTTGCACTAAATATACAGCATTGTCAGCCGTACTGAAGCTGTATAATTTGAAAGCAGATAATGGGTGGAGTGACGACAGTTTTACGAAACTACTTGCCCTCTTGAATGACATGCTCCCAGAAGACAATGAGCTCCCGAGCCGAACATACGATGCCAAACGAATGCTACGCTCTATGGGTATGATCTCTGAAAGAATACACGCCTGCCCGAATGACTGTATACTATTTCTCAAGGACCACAAATCACTTAAAGAATTCCCAAAGTGTGGTGCTTCTAGATACAAGAAAGATAAATCCAGTCCTACTAAAGTTGTATGGTACTTTCCAATCATTCCGAGGTTTAGACGCCTATATGGAAGTGAGGAGACTGCAGAACAATTAACATGGCATGCAGATACAAGAATTAAAGATGGGATACTACGTCACCCCGGCAGACTCTCCTCAGTGGAAGAGAATCGATCATGTGTATCCTGAATTTGGAAACGAGTCGAGAAACCTTCGTCTTGTGTTATCTACAGATGGAGTGAATCCTTTTGGTTTTCAAAGCAGCAGTTACAGTACATGGCCGGTTATGTTGATAAATTATAACTTACCACCATGGTTATGCATGAAACAAAAATACATCATGTTATCTATGCTTATATCAGGACCAAAACAACCGGGTAATGATATTGATGTTTATTTAGCTCCATTGATCGAAGATTTGAAATTATTGTGGGATTCAGGTGTTACATTATATGATGCTTACAGAAAGGAAGATTTCACTTTGAGAGTCATGTTGTATGGGACGATAAATGACTTCCCAGTGTATGGAAATTTTTTAGGATATAGAATTAAAGGAACTCAAGGTTGTCCCGTTTGCGAAGAAGGTACACAATCAATTAGGTTGAAACATTCATTGAAAACCGTGTTTCTAGGACATCGCAGATTTCTACCGCGACGACATAAGTACCGTTCTTGGAAGAAATCATTCGATGGAAGTTCAGAAGAACGTACAACACCGTCTCCACTAACAGGCGATCAATTGTTTGAGAAAGTTAAAAATTTGGACACTACTTTTGGTAAACTGGCTTCGAAAAACCTTACGAAAATCGGTTGGAAAAAGAGATCAATTTTTTTTGAATTACAATACTGGAATTGTCTGTATGTAAGACATTTTATTGATGTTATGCATGTAGAAAAAAATGTATTTGATAGTGTTATCGGCACGTTGCTAAATACATCTGGCAAAACAAAAGATGGAATTAAGGCTAGGTTGGACATGGTTGAGATGGGAATACGAGAAGAGTTGGCACCAGTAAAGGGTGAAAAACGAACATTTCTTCCTCCTGCTGCTTACACTCTTTCCAGGAAGGAGAGATATCAGTTTTGCAACTTCTTGAATGACATAAAAGTTCCAGAGGGGTATTCGTCAAATATCAATAACCTTGTGTCAATGAGCGACTTGAAGTTAAAAGGTCTGAAATCACATGACTGTCATGTTTTAATGCAAAATCTCATTCCAATTGCTTTAAGTTGCATTTTGCCCAAGAATGTCTTCCATACATTAACGAAACTGTGTTTCTTCTTCAAATCTATATGCAGAAAAGTTATAGACCCGACGAAATTGCCAGCTATGGAAAAAGAAATTGCCATCATATTATGTGAATTAGAAATGTTCTTCCCGCATTCATTTTTTGATATGATGGTTCATTTGATGGTCCACTTGGTGAGAGAGATTCGACTATGTGGTCCTATACATTACAGATGGATATACCCCATTGAACGGTATATGAATATTTTTAAAGGGTATGTCAAAAATCGAAGTCGGCCAGAGGGTTTTATTGCAGAGCGATATATTGTTGAGGAAGCCGTTGAATTTTGTACCGAATACTTGTCTGGTGTGGAGAGCATTGGCTTACCGAAATCTCATCACACTGGGCGGTTAGAGGGTGAAGGAATTTATGGAAGAAAGGTTGTCACAATCAATATTACAGATTGGGAGCAGGACCACCTTTATGTTTTGCATAACAGTTGGACGCTGACCCATATGTTGAAATCCACAAAGAAATTCTTAGGCAATTGAATCCATCAAGGGCTGAAAAATGGATATCAAATACACATAATTGATAGTTTATAGGATGGTTTCGAGATCATATTTTTAAGATGTCAGATGAAAATCCAAAGTCTATTTCGGAACGACTTCGATGGCTAGTCGGAGGACCAAGTGTGTATTACAATGCTTATGTAGTTAATGGTTATACATTTTATACTAATGAACATGATGAAGACAGTACCATGCAGAATAGTGGGGTTACACTTGTGGCTAAAGCGATGCATGTTTCCGGTGCTAAGGACAGAAATCCAATTTATGCAAATATGTCATACTTTGGCATCATCAAACAAATATGGGAGTTGGATTATACGGAATTTCAAGTTCCGATATTTCAATGCAAGTGGGTTGATAACAGGAGTGCTGTTAAAATAGATGATTTGGGATTTGTGAAAGTTGATTTCAGTAAGGAAGGGGAGAAAGACAAACCATTTATAATGGCATCACAGGCAGTGCAAGTATTTTATGTTCCCGATCCCGCAAACCGAAACTGGTCAATTGTTCTGTTATCGACCAAAACAGCTGAAGGGTCAGATGAAAATTCAACGGAAGATGATCCTTTCATTGGGATTTCGCAATAATTTCGCAGTGGTCTCAATGTAGACGACATTTTGTATGTCAAAGGAGACCACAATGAAGGGATATGGATAGTTGATAGAGGGGTCAAATCCCTTCAGCCTTTTTTTAAAAAAAGGGAGTTCAATAATCAGATTATTGATTTTTATTGTAATATAGATTGTGTTACATTATGTTATTATCTGTTCGCTGCTGCTTTTATGTGATCTAACTTAAATTTTAAACCAGTTCTGCAGATAATGAATTCTTCACCTGCTGATGCACCCAATCCTGAGACACAACACGTCTCTCAACCTGTTGTAGTTGGTCCCATTGCTGAGAGACAACAGGTCTCTCAACCTGTTGCAGCTGGTCCCACTGCTGACGTACAATAGGTCTCTCAACCTGTTGCAGCTGGTCCCACTGCTGAGAGACAACAAGTCTCTCAACCTGTTGCAGCTGGTCCCACTGCTGACGTACAACAGGTCTCTCAACCTGTTGCAGTTGGTGTCAGTGCTGAAGCTAGTGTTTCGGAGAAACATAATGATGATGCAGAAACTGAGGAAATGGTAGGCGATGAAACCTCAACGACACAAAAAAAAAACAGGTGCGCCGTAGTTTGACAATTTTAGCAAAAATCGTTAAGGAAAAAGCAAAAGGCATCAAATTTGAGGTGGGATGGAATAAGCTAGGCCAGCATGTAAACCCCAAAAAATCCATGTTTAGTAGCTACATCGGAATCGTCACTCGACAACGCGTGCCGATTGACATAGAGTCGTGGCACAATGTTGTCAGCGGGTTGAAAACATTAATGTGGGAAGAGATTACGGTAACATTACGATATCATTTATTTAATTTATTAAAATAAAATAAAATATTGAAATATTGACTAACCCTTCATCATCTCTTGCAGAGTGCATTTATAGTAGATGTTTCGCACAAAGAATATGTTTTCAGACTGGCAGGAAGGATTCATAGAGGCTTTCACACCATTTTAATGAAAAATCATCTGAAAGATGCCGAAGGGAAAATCAAGCCGCACCTGCCTCCTCTTTATGCACACTTGATATCCCAAGGAACGTGGGATGTGTTTTGAAACCGTCGTGCGGAAAAGAATTTTTAGGTACATTGTGTTTGGTTACACGTTGTGTAACGTTGCTTGTATTCATCACCTTGATTGATAGGTTTTTATTTATGAAACAGCAACTGAGTGCTGGAAATAAAGAACGGGCAGAAAAACCAGCGTACCCCTACCGTAAAGCAAGGTTGGGGTACGCTTCAATTGAAAAAAAATTGGTATGTATTTTAAAATTACTGTAATAATTTTATGTGACATAAAACAACACTGTAACCATGTTTCTCTGTTTATAAGTAGATTGATGAAGCAAAATCTCAAGTCACTTCCATTCCACGCCATGTGCTATGGAAGGAGGATCATGTTAATAAAGAGGGGAAACTGATAGATGAAAACACACAAAAAGTGTGGGAAACATGTGTAAGTATGACATAATATAAACTTGTTTTGCTTTAAATCAATATTACATAACGATGCTTACTTATTTTTTCATATTTTCTATTTGACATAGTCACAGGAAACATCAACACCCGCACCGGATGCAGACATACTTTCAACGGCATTGAAACAGCCAGAACAGTATGACCACGTCAGAGGTGTGGGTTTTGGGGTGTCACCCAAGACATATTTCAAGAAAAAAAAACAAGAGGATGAAGAAACTAAAGAATTGCATGTAATGAGAGATATAGTAGCTACCCTTAAAGAACTAATCCAAACTCAGGGAGAGATGCTAAAGAGTTTGATGGAGGAGAGGCGAAGAGAACAAACAACTCAAGAACAACCCCCGCGAGAAGATCCACCCTCACCAGCTTTGAGGCGAGCCATTCCCCTCAAAGACCTGACTTAACCAAGGTAATCAATGTTATAATATTCGTTTTTGTGAGATTTGAATCACATAGACACTGATACCTTTCATTTAATGATATTCTGCAGGGTGAAAATGACTGTGATTTATATCTATCAACTCCCACCCATCGCCTTGTAGCGAGGGCTACTGTGTTCAATATGCAGAATGACACGCTACACTCCAGACCACTTCCAACCGGTCATGTCAAAGTGTCATTAACATAGCTAATGAGCCGAGCGCCGAGCTACCCGTACCAAATGACGACGATGACATTCATACGGTGGAAAAAGCTATTGGAACCTTCATTGCATGGCCGTCGAATCTTGTAAAAAAACACGTTGAGTAGGAGGTATTCATTTCCAGTTCATTTTTCAAGCAGAACCTTTAAGATTAAATTAGAAAATGGCTGAACCGATGAATGTTATTACAGAAGGATGAAATGGAGAAGCTAAAACGAAAGAGCGGCTCCAAGATTGGATCAACCAACTGATCAAAACGATCTACTTAGAGCACGTTCACCCTGACCGTTCTTTATCCACATTTAATATCATTGCAAGCTCATGTGGATATGAAAATGAAATACAGAAAGAATCATACAATTGTTTGTGAAAAAGATATGTACGGAGAGGAAACAATGTATTTCGTTAGTGCGGATGCTGTTTCTGAGATCATCACTTATGACTGGCTAGGCGCCTTAGTTATAAATGTATACATGAGGTATGTTTTCATGATTTGATTTTACAGAAGCTGATATACTTTGATAATTATGGATAAATACATCTCATATTTTTCACAGGCGTATATATGAAAAACAGTTGAAGGGATTTTCCCATGAATAAAAATTTGGACTCGTTAGTCCTCACACCATTTCTACACAATGAACAGAAATAGATTCTAATTTTCAGGCTGAATTGATGTCAAATCTGCTCAGAACGTTTCAAAGAAGAATTACGACTAAAAGACTCTTTTTAATACCAACGATGCAAGGGTAAAACTCTACATTTTAATCATATCAATTATATTTTCATTTCTATCAGTACTTATTTCTTTTTGTGTTTTTAGGGAACATTGGATGCTCATTGGAGTCAATTTGGATACTCCAAAGATTTATTTTCTGGATTCACTGCATGGATATCCAACTAACCGGCCACACATGATGGCGATTGTCAATTTGTAATACACTAGATCCAACATTTTAGAACTAAATATCTAGTTATATAATTTATATTATCTTTTAATGAGGATTTTGTTATGATAGGGCGGTGTATGAATATCGTCTAAAGGCTGGAATGAATCCAGGGCGTAAGGAAGACAATGACCACAAGATCTAAAAATGGAGAAGTATCTGGGTATATATAATTATTTTTCACTATCCAAATACATATCAAAACAAATTACTTATTTTTCTCGATGTTTCTGCAGTGTCTGAAACAAACAAATGACAAGGACTGCGGTTATTATGTTTGTAAATTTATGAAAGAGATCATATTTCATGGACAAACTAGCATCCCTGAAGAGGTATTTTTGAAAATAATTACTACTTTATTTAAAATAATTATTAATCCCTTGTGTATTTATATTTTTTCAGTACTACTATGACTGTTGCAAAAACTCATATTCAGAAGATGATATAAATGTCTTTAGAAACGAATGGGCAGCATACCTGATCGAAGAATGTAAACAAATAGGACAATGAAGGTGAGTTCCTAATACTTATGTTATCTTTATATGGTCATTGATATCTCCCTTTACACTTATTGAGCATCTATGATCTCCCTTTCTTATGTTTCATATCCTTAGATTAGTGAATTCCTACTACTTAGTTTGAAAATGAGATAAACTTTGGAAAACAACACCAATGACATATGCCAAACCGAGCAAACGCGTTCGGATTGTTTTGATACTTTAGGACAACGATCCACGAGTCATTTGTGACGCATAAAAATCGACCGCACCTCAATCCGACGCACGGTGTGACCGGTATGGCTAAAATTGTCTGATATCAGTTTGAAAATGACATGAACTTTGGAAAACAACACCAATGACATACGCCAAACTGATCAAACGCGTACGGATTGTTTTGATACTTTAGGAAAACGATCCACGAGTCATTTGTGACGCGTACGAATTGACCGCACCTTAATCCGACGCACGGTGTGACCGGTATGGCTAAAAGTGTCTGGTATCAGTTTGAAAATGAGATAAACTTTGGAAAACAACACCAATGACATACGCCAAACCGAGCAAACGCCTTTGGATTGTTTTGATACTTTAGGACAACGTTCCACGAGTCATTTGTGATGCTTACAAATCAACCGCACCTCAATCCGACACACGGTGTGACCGGTATGGCTAAAAGTGTCTGATATCAGTTTGAAAATGACATGAACTTTGGAAAACAACACCAATGACATACGCCAAACCAAGAAAATGCATTCGGATTGTTTTTATACTTTAGGAAAACGATCCACGAGTCATTTGTGACACGTACGAATCGACCGCACCTCAATCTGACGCACGGTGTGACCGGTATGGCTAAAAGTTTCTGATATCAGTTTCAAATTGAGATAAACTTTGGAAAACAACACCAATGAAATACGCCAAACCGAGAAAACGCCTTTGGATTGTTTTGATAATTTAGGACAACTATCCACGAGTCATTTGTGACACGTATGAATTGACCGCACCTCAATCCGACGCACGGTGTGACCGGTATGGCTAAAATTGTCTGATATCAGTTTCAAATTGAGATAAACTTTGGAAAACAACACCAATGACATACTCCAAACCAAGAAAACGCCTTCGGATTGTTTTGATACATTAGGACAACGATCCACGAGTCATTTGTGACGTGTACGAATCAACCGCACCTCAATCTGACGCACGGTGTGACCGGTATGGCTAAAATTGTCTGATATCAGTTTGAAAATGACATGAACTTTGGAAAACAACACCAATGACATACGCCAAACCGAGAAAACACCTTTGGATTGTTTTGATACTTTAGGACAACGATCCATGAGTCATTTTTGACGCGTACGAATCGACCGCATCTCAATCCGACGCACTGTGTGACCGGTATGGCTAAAAGTGTCTGATATCAGTTTGAAAATGAGATAAACTTTGGAAAACAACACCAATGACATAAACCAAACCGAGCAAACGCCTTCGGATTGTTTTGATACTTTAGGAAAACGATCCATGAGTCATTTGTGACGCATACAAATTGACCACACCTCAATCCGACGCACGGTGTGACCGGTATGGCTAAAAGTGTCTGATATCAGTTTCGAATTGAGATAAACTTTGGAAAAAAACACCAATGACATATGCCAAACCGAGAAAATGTGTTCGAATTGTTTTGATACTTTAGGAAAACGATCCACGAGTCATTTGTGATGCGTACGAATTGACCACACCCCAATCCGACGCACGGTGTGACCGGTATGGCTAAAATTGTCTGATATCAGTTTGAAAATGACATGAACTTTGGAAAACAACACCAATGACATACGCCAAACCAAGCAAACGCATTCAGATTGTTTTGATACTTTAGGAAAACGATCCACGAGTCATTTGTGACGCGTACGAATCGCCCGCACGTCAATCCGACGCACGGTGTTACCGGTATGGCTAAAAGTGTCTGATATCAGTTTAAAAATGAGATAAACTTTGGAAAACAACAACAATGACATACGCCAAACCGAGAAAACATGTTCGGATTGTTTTGATACTTTAGGACAACGATTCACGAGTCATTTGTGATGCGTACGAATCGACCGCACCTCAATCCGACGCACGGTGTGACCGGTATGGCTAAAATTGTCTGATATCAGTTTGAAAATGACATGAACTTTGGAAAACAACACCAATGACATACGCCAAACCGAGAAAAGACCTTCCGATTGTTTTTATACTTTAGGACAACGATCCACGAGTCATTTGTGACACGTAAGAATCGACTGAACCTCAATCCGACGCACGGTGTGACCGGTATGGCTAAAATTGTCTGATATCAGTTTGAAAATGACATGAACTTTGGAAAACAACACCAATGACATACGCCAAACCGAGAAAACGCGTTCGGATTGTTTTGATACTTTAGGAAAACGATCCACGAGTCATTTGTGACACGTACAAATTGACCGCACCTCAATCCGATGCACGGTGTGACCGGTATGGCTAAAAGTGTCTGATATCAGTTTGAAAACGAGATAAACTTTGGAAAACAACACCAATGACATACGCCAAAACGATCAAATGCCTTCAGATTGTTTTGATACTTTAGTACAACGATCCACGAGTCATTTGTGACGCGTACGAATCGACTGCACCTCAATCTGACGCATGGTGTGACCGGTAAAGCTTTTCATTAGATAACGAATCAGTATTTATTAAATGAGATAAATCAATCAAAAACATATTGATTTTACATTATTCCCTTTCATTGTTATGAAAATGAAAACTTTTGAGTTTAAAATTTAATATTTTAGTTTCACATTTCCATATTAATGTATTATTTAATATTCTGTTTTAATTTCTTTCATTATTGCATTACTAACATAATATTTGTTTTCTTATATAGGTGATTTTTTCCTTGAGTTCGGATGCTTTATTCGGCAACAAATACCATCGAGAGCAGATCACGGATATCAAAGGATGAAACATGAATGTTTATAACTGTTGTTGAATAATTGTAAATGTAACCATGTAAAACGATTTTTGAAATGTATATAGCAATTCGTTTTTTTTTGTATTCATGATGTTAAGTAAATGTATATACCGTTGTCAGTCAAAATATTGGGTGTGGGTGCTATGGTATGTAGGTGTGCATGTGCTACTTTGTGCAGGTATTCTGGTGTGCAGGTGTGCAGTTACTATTTTTTAGGTGCAGGCGCTGGGCCCTTTATCAGCGCTTTTTTAGCGCTGATAAAGGAAACCTTTAATAGCACTAAAGGAGCACTGATAAAGGAACCTGTATCAGCGCTCCGAGAAGCGCTGATATTGTTGACCTTTATCAGCACTCCACCACGCGCTGATAAAGGACCCCTTTATCAGGGCTCCTAGAAGCGCTGATAAAGGGGACCCCCCCTTTATCTACGCCGGAATTAACAGCGCTTTCTAGCGCTGTTAATGATGGTTTTTAGCGCTGATAAAGGCGCAGGTTGTAGTAGTAAATTTAAGTCCAAACTTTAATTTCATAGAATAAATAGTTTTAAAATAATTAAACATGTTTTACCGACTTTACATAATAAATCAAGAATAAATATATAATGTGAACAACATGTGTGATGTGGTTTCCATATCACCACACCCAATCTCATGAAAAAACATTATTAGATAGTGACATTCTAAGAGGGCCATAAGGGTAATCATGACTAATGTAAGTATCCCATAAGGTTAGAACAATATATGAATTTCCCTATGAATGTTTTTCATAGGGTAGTAAGTGATAATAGGGATTAAATTATCACCTTATTAGTGATTAGATATGTGGTATAAAATTGAGTATAGTACCTTAAAAACTAGTGGGATAACCTATAAAGGGTAGTATGGGTTAGTTGATCATATAGCTTACCTTTTCTTGAGATTTAAGGTGTGTGAGTGATGAATTATGTTCTACGGACTATGAGATTATCTAACTAGTGATTTTTGAGAAAGATGATCAATGAATAAGATAGTTGATATTTGATTATCATATATTATAATATGATGGGTATTATGTGAGGTCTAGGTATGATATTCTGCCATGTTGTTATGTCCACTAGGAAATATACCCTGAGGGGGGGGGGGGGGTGAATCAGGGTATGATAGATTAAAACAACTTACCATTTTGATATTGTTTTGTTTTTAGAAAAAACTCTCTTCTCCCTTCTTCCCATTGCAGAGTATGATCAAAACTTAAAGCATGACCTAGAAACAAAAATTTTACTTTGTTCACCCTCACAGGGCTACG
Source organism: Viscum album (assembly GCA_963277665.1). NCBI lineage: Eukaryota > Viridiplantae > Streptophyta > Magnoliopsida > Santalales > Viscaceae > Viscum > Viscum album. The sequence goes on from OY728158.1 coordinate 1,321,510,120, forward strand.
TCCAAGGAGCATACACCCGTGATGTGATGAGGTACCAAATCCACTGTAAGTGAACTATTGTTTACAAGTTAAAAGTGGACTCGCTTCCCCTCCTGGTTTACAACCAATCACAATTTGAGAACTCAATGCTCTATCAACTAAAGTGAGATCAATAATTATTAATAAGATCCACTCATAGTTTATGGACCTGTAGGTCTCTTCATTATCACTAATGAATACATCCTCAGTTATAGATAGATGCTAGGTTGAAGTTCTACCTTCATCCACCGATGATTAAAACTTTTCCACTGAACACCGGGAAATCCCTTCTGAAACTCTATTATAAATCACGCTGCCTTTGAGAATCTACCACTTTTTCAATTCTTAAAAAATCCTCTGTAATTCTCTAACCTCTTGGTGAAGATCATAGGTTTGCAGAGCTCATAGGTTCGAAAATCTCACTAGATCATAGATCTATCTAATCATATATCCCACTACTCCACATAGCTCACACTAGTCTTTGTGATTTCTCAAATCTAAAAACACCTTTGCGAAGTACACGTCCTCCGCAAAGCCAAACTGGCCTTTATAGTGTGCCTTCCTTTCACAGAGCTCAATTTCCTTTTCAAATTTTCTTTTCTTTCATCAATCTCCCAGCTCCATGAATCTCCTTCAGAATTAGAGAGCTTTAGGTTTCTCATTTGATCTATCTTCTCTTCTCGAGGGGGTTGAGGTCAATTTATATGTGATTCCACAGACTCAATAACCTTCCATGAAAATTCAATATCACATCAGCTCAAATCGCAAAGATCCAAAATTTCTGCGAAAAATCTCTCTAAATCACGAAGCACCATGGAAATTTTTAAACTAAAGAGCTCATCGTAATCACAAATCGTTCCGTCAATTCCTTTGTGCCACAACTGTGATGCTCCCTCACAATGTTGTTCTCCTCTACTATTTGTGAATCTTGTTGAAATTGTAGAGATCACTGTCAACATTCTTCTTGTATTTTCAAAGTACAATTCAAGAATCCCATATTTAAGAAACTCATTCCTTTTCCATATTTTTATGATATCTTCAAGGATATCCACTTTTGGCGATGCTCACCAAACTCCAAATTTTGAACCCCAAAAATTTGGAGAACACTAGAAAATAGAACCACCTAGTATCTATTCTTTTGTACCACTTCTAGATTATTCATTCCTTTGTCATGGTTCTTTGTCAAAATGTAGTGTCAAAAAATTCTCTATAACTCAATGATTCACCATGAAAACCTACTTTTTCAACAAACACAACCAACCCAAAAAATAATGCAATTTTACCTTGAAATATTTTTACCCAATAAATGTGAGTTATAATAGAAATGTTAATGATTCATAGAGGGTTATGGAGAGGTTAATGTGAAATTTGTGTTGTTGTTTATTCTCCATTATGGGTTTTCAGAAGTTAGGTTTAACTAATGTATAGTGGAACCCATTGTGTGGTTATTTCCTATGGGAACCAGTTCTGTTAATATTTACCCATATTTAAAATGCACTTACTAAGAAAAATGGTCACGTTATACCCATTTCATGATTTGGATGCAATAATTATATGTGACAGTTATCCTTAACGGATATTATTGGATTCTATGGGTCCGAGGTTGAATCTCATGGTACCTGTGATGTTGTTATTTACAGAGAGAGATAAAAAACTTTCTCCTCCAATGATTCAAATTTTAACCTATTATTAGTGAAATTATTTGAATGTTAGGGAAAAACCATGGTATAAACTTATAGTATGATTACTATAATTAATTTTTATGAGAAGAAGTAGGTACATTTGATTATCACGGTGTCCTGTTTAGTAAAAAATGATTTGACTTACATGTGTATTTTAAGTGCTACTACTTTGAACATATACTAAAATGTATCCATTAATGTATATTTTAGGGGACATGTTAGTATTTAATTTTTTATTTTTATACTCACACCCTACACATGAACCTCAATGGACATAGAGCTCTTATATTTAAGATACAGGTGAGGGAAAAGGACTAGTTACATAGACTAGAGTTGATACAGCTCAGTGGGGATGAGTTTATGTTATCATGGTAGTGTTATAGACCATTTAGCATTTTGATATGATATTTGAAATTTTAAATTAAGATGCGGTAATTTAAAAAGTTTTAAGGAGATAACTATTATCCTCACAAACTTCATCTTCTGAATAATTATTATTTCATTTTGTTGCTCGAGACTCATCCCCCATCTCTTTTATGTTTCTCAAACTAATCTGAGTAGTATTTATAAAAATGATAATTTCTACCCAATATGGGATGACTAATTCTCAAAGTAATTCAATAAAAAAAGGTGCATGTCTTGAAGATATAGAGGATGATTCTCAAGTAAAAAAATTAAATAATAACTGTTAGTTAGATGAAGTTTATGGGGATGAATTTTTTTTATAACATTCACCTTTGGATGAATTCAGAGGATAACACCTACCAAAGTGGAGTAATTAGTTTCTTGAATTCAATTATACATTTCCTTCAAAATGGATTCACACTAATCATTTTAAAAAAGAGTATGAATATGGAGTTAAATATTTCATCAAGTTTGAAATAGAGTATGCATACGACCCTTCTAAAATACTTTTTCCATGTTTACATTTTTGTTATTCAAGACAAGTTAAATATTTGAAAACTCATGAATACAATGTCTTCTATACATGATGAAATTACCAATCTCTAGGAAGAACATACTGTTGATATTGAAATAATAAAATTATTAGAGTATCATCAATATGTTGATGAAAAAAAGAACGACATAACATAATAGTGTTGAATAAAATTTATAAGGGAATAAGTAAGGGTATAAAATTTGTGGTTGGTTGGAATCAACGTGGCTAACCTATTGACCCCAACAAGTCGAAATTCACTAGTTATGATGGGGTAACAATGAGGATGAATGTGCCAAATGATATTTATTTGTTGCGCCACATCTAGCCTGTAATGAAGGAAACCCTTTATAAATATATAATGGTAATGTTATGATATACTTTCTCAATTTTACCTAGAAATTATATAATAAAACATGGATTTAATTTTCAATAATCCTTGAAGAGTTAATTTTAATAGATGATTTATATAATCAATTTTTCTTATTGTCCACTGGAAAATCCCATGGAGGGTTCTAGACTTTTCTTACCAAGTTACATCTTAAGGATAATGAGGGTAATGTAAATCCCCACCCACCAGTTAGTTTTTCACACATTATAAAGAAGGAAACATGGAATTATTTCATCAGTCATCATGATCAGAAATCATTTCAGGTTCATTGCAATCAATAATATATTATTTGAAATTATTTATATTATCAATTTTGATTCAAAATTGTTAATTTATTAAATAAAAAAAGAGTTATTAAAATAAAGAGAATGCATTAAAACCAATGTACTCCTATCACAAAGAAAGGATGTGGTGCATTTCACTAGAGAATAATTTGGTATGTATTTTAATTCAACAATAAAATTTTTATATAACATGAAAAAACATATGTTACATTGTTTATATGAAGATTGATGAATCAGAATATGAATCCACTTCCATCCCATGTCATGTTTTATGGATGTATGCTCCCATAAATAAGGAGGGTAGACTAGTTGATGAAAACATAAAAGAAGTATGGAAAACATGTTTAAGTATAATAGTAATTAATTATATTTTATAATCATATTACAAAAAAATAGTAATTATTTTTTATATTTTGTTATATAATTTAAACATAGGAATCAGAAGCGACCATACAGGAAGAAAAAATACTTTCAGTAGCTTTGATGTTCCCAAAACATTATGGTCGTGTTAGAGGATTAGTATTTGGATTGTCTCCTCAAACATATTTCAAGAAGATAAAACCACTTGAATATACACATAAGATGGTGAAAGTATTTCAGTCACAAATACATGCTTTTTGAGATATTATTATTTGGTATGGTTTGGCAGACCAATGTATGAGAAAGGATCAAAGTGAACTGACGATGGAACAAATATCCGCACAAGAACGAAATGACCCTGCTAGCTTTAAGTCAAGTCATTCCCCTCAACTGCATAACATAAATGAGGTAATTATTTTTTTCATTACTCTTTCTTATAAATGTGAATCAAAAAACTTTCTATAACTTTATATTACTACAATTATATAATGTATAATTGTATGTGATTATATTTTTCAAGACCCATACACTACCTTATTGTGATAGGTATGGTGTATAATATCTCTAGAGACAAGATAAACCTAAAAAAACTCCCAAAATATCACATGAGAGTGGGGATAGAGATATATCATGAGTTGAGTACTAAGTTGAATGTTATACTTGATGATTTGGATATTACCATGGGAAATGATGCTATTGTAAGTTTCGTAACATGTCCATATAATCTAATAAAGATACATGAGTTATGTATTTAATAAAATTTATATGAAAAACCTATAATAGTTAATGAAAAATGGTTTGAAGTGAGGTATGATAATATTGATGGATAAACTAATAGGGAAATGAAAGGCCAGTTCAAGAAAATATTGTGAATCGACTAAGAAATCAAAACAACCTTCCAGGAGGATCATCTTCCTTCTATTTCCATAGAAACTTTTATTATCATTAAAAATTCATGTAGAGAACACATTTAAAGATGAAAACATTTCTTACATTTCATATGAAAAATGAAAATATGGAACTTCCATGTCTGATGTAGTCAGTCTCAAGAGTATAAATGAAATTCTCAAGTAGGAATGGCTGGGAGCCTCAATTTTGAAGACATACATATGGTGTATTCTCATAATACGTTTATCCAAATAGTGAGATATATGTTTATTAATGTTAATAAATATTCATATTTTCCAAATGAATTTACATTACTATTATATAAAGGAAAAAATATGTGAAACACGATTTTGATTCATTAATATATACATCATTTCTACAAAAAAACTTACTTTGGATAAGGAATAAATTAATAAGAAAATAGATGAGTTACTCGAAGCATTTGATCAAAAAATAATAGAATACAAACTCTTCTTGATTCCTACAATGCAGAAGTAAAACCCTAAATCTAATCATAAAAAATATATTTTTATTTTTTTCATTACTTATTTGATTCTATTTTTTAGGTAGAACTGGATGCTAATTGCAGCCAATACAGATACCATAAATATTTATTTTTTGAATCCAATACATGGATATCCAAAAACAACAAACACACATGATGTGTATTGTGAATTTTTAATACACTTTAATCAATATTTTATAGATAGAATTCTATTTATATGTTTTAGTATGCATTTTAACAAGAAGTTTATTATGATAGGTTAGTCACTAAATATAGGTTAAATCATGGAACAAAGTCTATGTATGAACATAAAAATACTATGTATTACTAAAAATGGAAATATATTAAGGTATATATAAAAATATTTAACTATTTAAACATATTTCAAAACAATTTACTTATTTTGGTCAATGTTTCTGTAGATTTTGAAGCAAGATAATGGAAATGATTGGAGATGTTTTGTTTGAAAATTTATGAGAGAGATCATAAGGCATACAAATAAATACATCCTCAAACATGTAATTTCTAAAGTTAATTATAATTTCATTAAAAATATTTCTTACACATTTTTTAAATGTTTTCTCAGTACTTCCAAGATTTACGAAAACTATTTACTCAAATGAAGAAGTAAAATTGTTTATAGATGAATGGGAAATATACACGGTGTCAGAATTTTGCCGACAATAAATTTAGTTGATTATCTTCTATGTTTGTGATATAGTATAGGATATGAACTTGGAAATATATTTGGGGTGTATAGAATTAGTGTCATAATTATTATATATTATTTTTTTATCTATTTTACAAGGAAAAGTATAATGGATTAAATAAATTTGTTTAGAAGTACTGACATATAAAAAATATTTTTTTGGGAAATGGTGGAAAAAGTGGTAGAGGTGGAGGTGAAGGAGAAGGCAGAGCTGGAGTCAGAGACTAAGGTGGAGGAGGATAAATAAGCATAGACCTAGATGGACGAGGTGATGAAGTGCTGTCTTAAAAAATAGTAAAATTGTTGGGAAATGGTGTAGAATGGGGATCATATCAATGTTGTGTTTGAGAACAATTTTTGAAAAGTGCACACAACACTTTTCACTTAAGATAAGAGCCATTGTGAATGTATTTTAGGTTTCTTATTAATGTAATGTTTTCACTACTTTTTAAGTGATTTTATATCGAAATTTAAGTGGATAAAGTTATTTCATAAACAAAACAAAACACACTTATTTTTAAAAAAAAAACTAATTATCATAGGGTACAATTTCTATTAGCACATTCCAAGTACTTTCAAATATTAATGAAGTGTAAAATAAACCCCTCACCAAGAAAAAACTAAAAAATAACAAACAAACAGATTCATTTTCTTACCTATGGATTCTCTACACTACAAAGAAAGGGTATTAATAGTGGATCTAATAGAGACTTGAGAGTTATAAAACACCAATCCAATCATAAAACATGCATATAATCTAACTCAAATGTTTGAATAAATATGTGTGTAATCAACCATTGAAGCCAGTAGGTGTATGAGAGAAGCATTGGAGGACAACCAGCACTGAGAAATCATGGTCATCGAGGAGGGATTGTGCCAAATTAAACATGGAATAAAATTAAAAGAAACAACTTTTTGATGAAATACCCAAAAATTAAAAACTCACATAAAATGAAATCGTGAAGCACAAGAAATTAAAATGAAGACCCATTTAAAAAAGAATCTACTATCATGATCTAAAATCTCCAAAAAGTAAATAAATACAAAATTTCATCGAATAAAACAAGAAATTTCAGAAAAGAAAAATTTACTGGTTTCACATTGGTGGGTGGTGTAATTATTTAGATTTTTCAATCATTAACTATATGCATGATATAATATCACAAATGCTTGTGAAATCCATATAAATAACATTAATTATGTATGTGAGCATTAATTATATAAAATTATCCATGTTCACAAGATCATTAATAAAAAGATCTCCATCATTCACAATTAAATATACGTGAGAATAGATATATTACCATTTTGATGAAAAAATAATGATGAGGTTTTTTTAGAGTTTATCATCACCTAGAATATTGAAAAGGATATACTAATCTATAGCACAATCCAAGAAGACTTAATTAATGCACTATATTTTAGTTTCATTTTGATTCTATAAAAGAATATATTGATGTTTAATAAAATAAAAAAGGGGAAAACAATTTATAATGGAGTTTAGTGTCTTCTGAAAATACATAATTGGATACACTAAAGTTTTTTTTACCCCAATGAAGGTAAATGGTTTATCATGGAGTTTGTACTCTCTATGCTGGTGAAAGGAAACGATATATTTTTTTATGTTCCATAAAAAACCATATATAAATATATATTTTCATTCAGTAAATGATTTTTAATAGGTTTACACTAATGGTTAATGTTTTCTAGGAATAAATGACTTCATTAACTATGATGATTCATTCATGTACTATGATCATGCACTCAACAAGGATGATTCACTCTTGATGATGCAATTTACTTTTTATTCTCTAATGAATTCAACATTATGGTTTACCGAAATTCAATATTGTTTGATAAACCAGAGTGTTGAATTAATTTTAGGATAAAAAGACTTGATTGAATAAACCATACCTCAAAGCAATACACGATGTACCTGGTATAACTCAAATAGTGCGGTTTCAACTTAAAATTGACATTTTATTAATTCGTTGTCTCATGATTATATTTAATTTATTTATTTATATTATTAATAACATAAGAATTGTTTTATTATATAGGTGTATTATTTTTCTTGAGTTGGGGTCGTTTTATCAAAGCTGATCATTCTTGTGAGATATTTGACTTCAAGGCTGTAACTGAGATAACAACAATAAGGAAATTGGTTAAGAATGTATAGAACCAACATGAAATGGTGAATTTCAACTACATATTTAGTTAATTATTCACCATTTTTATATAATTTTTACGTTAATTTCCTTATCATTTTTATCTAATAATTATTTTTTCATAGATCTTTTGGGAAGTCTTGTTTTCCCTTCAATCACCTACAACAAGCCTAAAAATAGAGAACATGCTTATTTTGGATGAGTCGTTTCAGGTAGCACATGGTTTCTTATTCCATCAAAATGGAACATTTATTTCTTTTAAACTTAGTGTAGATGGTTTAAATATAAAAAACATCACATACTCAATCAACAACACCCAAATCTAACATACGATATGACCAATATGAATTAAACTATAATTCACATACTAAAAAATTATATGACACATTAATATTATTTTTATACTTTATAAAAACAATTCATAAGTCATTTGTGACATATATGAATCATCTAAACATTAATCTAATGCAAGGTGTGGCGTGTATGACTCAAAGTGTCTATTATTAGGTTAAAATTGACATTTTAGTTCAAAAAGTGTCACTCACTAAAAACTAAAAAAAACACTTCTATTGTATTTATAGTTTAATAAAATTATTAATAATTAATTTTTGGCATCTAGGAAACAGTCTCATATAAAACCAATGCATTATGGTCACCAGTATGACTCAAAGTGCATGTTTCCTGTTTAAAATGATATTTTAGTAAAAAACAAGTGTCATAATCAAAACTAAGGAAAAAAATTCATATTATTCTGATAATTTAGGAAAATTATCCATAAGTCATTTGGGATGTGTAGAAATCATATACACCTCAATATAATGCACGGTGTGAATGGTATGACTTCAAGTGCATCTTTTTATTTAAAATTGACATTAATTGTAGTAAAATATAAAACAACGTAATCAAAACTGAGATTTTTTTTTATTTTGATACATTAGGAAAATTGTACATAAGTAATTATTTACATATAGTATTTATCCATACCAGAATTTGATACGTGATGTGCTCGACATGACTCAAAGTTTTTTTTATAAATTTAAAATTGAAATTTCAGTTCAAAAATTGTCACTCATTAAAAATCAAGAAAACACACTCATATTGTATTGATAATTTAAGAAAATTATTTATAAGTCATATGTGACATATATTAATCAATATCACATTGAACCAACACATGATGTGATCATTATTACTCAAAGTGTGTCTTTCTAGTTTAAAATGTCATTTCATCAAAAAACACAAGTGAAGTACTCAAAACCAAGAAATTTTTTTGGATTGTTTTTATACTTTAGTAAAATGATCCATAAGTAATTTGGGATGTGTAAGAATAATAAATACATCAATCCAATGTACGGTGTGACTGATATGACTCTAATTGTGTCTTTTTATTTAAAATTGACATTAAATTTAGTAAAAAAGACAACTGACATACTCAAAACTGAGAAAAAGCATTTGGATTGTTTTTATACTTCAGGAAAATGATCTATAAGTCATTTTTGACATGTATTAATAAGTCTCACCTCAATACTATACATGATGTTCTTGACATGGATCAAATTTTCTATCATCAGTTTAAAAATGATATTTATGTTCAAAAATTGTAACTCAATAAAAACTATGAAAACATGTTCAGATTGTCTTGATAATTTAGGAATTTTTTTCATAAGTAAATTTATACATGTATTAATTAGTCTCATGTAAAACTGACACATGATGTGACCAGTATGACTCCAAGTATGTTTTTCCAATTTAAAATGACATTTTAGTAAAAACCACCAGTGGAATACTCATAACTGATCAAACACATTCATATTGTTTTGATGCTTTAGGAAAATGATCCATAAGTCATTAGGATTTTTAGAAATTATCCACACCTAAATCTGATGCATGATATTACTGGTATGACTCCAAGTTCATCTTTTAAATATGTAAATGTCATTTTAGTTTAAAACGAGCATCACATTGCCAAAACCAAGAAAATGATCCTATATTGTTTTCTCATCATTCTATTTCCTATCAATTAATTAATTTTCTTAAATTTTTTTATCTTATGCTTATTTAGTTAATTTTTACATATATAATTATTGAAGATGAACAAGAAATGGTGTGATGTACAAGAATCAACTGCAACTCAATTTGTAATACAATGTTCCTAGTATGACACAAATTTTAGTTTAAAATCAACACTTTATGTTTAATTTATTTCTTTATGTTATTACCAACAAAAGGATTTTTTTATTATACATATGAGTTTTTTTCTCGAGATGGGGTGGTTTTTTCTTTTATATAGGAGTGTTCTTTTGATCTATAATAGCGTTTTTTCCTTGTAATTGTGTTATAAATTTTATTTCCTTAAATGTATTTATTTTTACCTATTTTTTATAATTTTTGGTTCTCTTTATGGTGTTGTTCATAGTACTAAAGTGTTCTATTATAGAACACTGCTATTTTCCCTATTTCCGGTGTTATAATGTGGTATCACAGCACACTACTGTATGCCCCTTTATCAGTGCTATTGAATGCACTGATAAAGACATCCCTTTTTAGTGCTTGTATAAGTGCAGATAAAAGGTCCCTTTATCAGTTCTTTTCTATCACTGATAAAATCCCAGGGCTTTTAATCATGCTTCTGTATTAAACATTTTTTTTAGCATTGCTAAATTCCAATTCTAGTGTTGTTAAAGGCATGTTTTGTGGTACAAATTTCTTACATTTGGCATCCAGACTTGTACGAAAGCTGGTCACTTAGGTATTCATATATTATGTATTTTAATCAATAATTTTTTTTAAATAAATTATAAATATTTTAACACACACATATTCTTGTAATAAGATAAAGCTAATGATATGTCGTATTGAAAGAAAAAACTTGTTGAGGCCCCTTTGACATCACATACTACTTGTTCTGAAGGAATTTACAAATTATAATGATATAAATTTATTTTTTTTGGATGTTTATGAGCTACTGAATACTAATGATAATTGTGGGTGTGATTTTCTAGAGATAACTTATAAGAAATATATCAAGTACCTTGTAGTTTTATATATCATAGGCCTTATAATGATGAAAATATATTCCATTTAAGTTGATTATCATATTTGTTTCACCAATATCAATTTAATGTAACTTTCTACCTCTGTTTATATTATGTATATTCATACACTATGTATTAAATAATATATAATTTCAATGTATAGATTCATGGACCCATGAGTTATTTCCCCAGTAACTAGGATAATACATGATAGAGAAAGAACCAAATATGTTTCTAAAATATTTTAGAATAAAGTATTCAAGTGTGTGATGTTTCATTATCTTGATAGGTACGAGACATATATTTTATTATATTATAAAATTTATCTTAACTAAATAAATAATCACATTTATTTATATTAGTATTCATTGGATGTTGTATATTCTTTTCATAAATTAATTACTACTCAATGGTTATGCTCTATACCTGGTGGCATGTGAGGCAACCTTAAAATAAAAATGGAGAAGTAATTTTTATTATTTTAATGTTTATATAGTATAATAAATTTCTATTTTATGTCATACTCATTATCATTTTAAAATATTTCATGGAACCAATATCATCATTAAATGAGAATAAGGTCAAAAAATATATATTATGTGTATGAAAAGGTGGCTTATTTTATAATTAATATTGGTTATTAAATACATAAAATGCCGTTTTCAATTGATAACTTTTTTTTGAAGTAGAATTTTCACTGTCAATAAGGAAGATTCAAATGTGGGTATTATGTATTGAAATTTATGTATGAAATGATTACAACTAGGAAAATTATATATTTCAAAAAGTTTTGGTTTTATTAATATTTTTCCTTTTATTTATCATATCATTATATTGAGAATAAATTGTGAATATTTTCTTTTTAATTTGTATATTTTTTTATGATCCTCACCCATATAATGGGAATGTGTGAAATCATTCACTGGGAGTATGATATAATTATTTAGTGGGTTTTATCTCTTTTCATTTTTTCTATTTATATTTTTAATTTTAATTTTTAATTTTTATTACGAAAATTTAAAGTTGTTGTAATTGTAAAAAAGTTGTGATATAAATAGTAATTATGGAATTGTACCAGACATTCTACTGTTGGATATTTTTACTGTTCACTATAGTTTTATTTTATTAATGGTTTGAGTATTGTATTTTTAAATAATTGTATTATAAAAATTATAATATTTATGGAATTTATTTTTAAAATTGGTGTAAAACATGCATTCCACATCAGTTATAATATAACAGACATGTAATGTCTTTGGATTTTTCATTTTTGTAGGTTTTTCAACATTTTTTATACAAATAACCAATATAAATGATAATATTAAACATTAGTCAAAATAAAAGATGTAAAAACTACATTTATAACATCACTTGCATTGATGGTGATTTAAATGTAATGTTAAAAATAAAAAAATATACATTAAGACTACTTTTTTACACTAGTGTATTATCTTCTATCACATTACTTTAATATGAAGTTATATATTTTGTATTTGGTTAGGGGCATTGTTGGTGGGGGCCAAGTGATTTTTAATCACACCCTATACGAGTATATTGATGGATAATAAAATTTTATGATTTTTGGATCAATTAAGGGAAGGGCCCCTGTATTTTATGGTTGATATAATGTAGTGTAACTGGAGTTAGGAATCATGACTAGGAGGGGACTCATGTCTCATTTTGTAATATCCGTTGGACTTTTGAATATTTTTTCACCATTAAGTTTATAATCAACCGAAGTCATTAATGTTTATTACCTATGACTTGTGTGACATTAAAATAACTCATTTTGATATAGTATATGGGCTGTTACTCAATTTATGGTTAGAATTTATCTATAATATCCATAGTTTTCTATTCACACATAGACCCTCATTTCCATTTAGAAAACTTTTGAATATGATGAGGCGTTCCTATTTTCAAATGGTTCCACTAGATCAATCACTACTAGGGTAGTCCTGGCTAGGATATTACACATTTCCCCCTCACCGCACTTGTGTAGCCCTACCTATAACATAGAACCTATTTGACAATTCTTCTCTCCACCACCATCTAGTGAATCCACTTCCACCCGCCACCCACATAGTAAGAATTTTTAATCTTCAAAACATAATTCATTTTTTATTACATTAGAAAATTTGTTTATATAGTGGTATTGTTGGAATTGAAGGTATCATATGAAAGCGCTTCCCCACCCTAAGTTTGTAGGTCAATAACTTTTATTGGGTCCTATTTTTTTTACCAACATAACCGAAATATTATTTTCTAAAATTATTTATATAATTAACACCTTTGTGTTAATTGGTTGATGTTAAACCATTCAAAGATCACACGCACTACAAGTAATTCATATTTTTCATTCATAATTTTGAATTGAATTTTTTTATTCAATCATATTTTAGACTGAATTTCAATTTATGATTTAAATATTGAATATTTTTCAAGTTCGTAGATTTAAATTAAATTTTTTTTATTCACACATTTTTTAGATTAATTATTTATTATGAACTTAAATACAGATAATTTTCTAGAATTGTTATATATTGTTACAACAATGTTATATTGGTTTTGACTATTTTTGTAAAAGAACTCTACCTAATGATTCAATATATTATTTTTAGTTAATACTTACCTTTTTAATGACATCCATGAAATTTTTATGTGATGTTTATTTAATTTATATGACCTTTAAACTATATAGATTTTGTTTATGTAATGTTCTTATGACATTTTTTACAAAAAATAATTTATCTCATTGAATTTATTTTCTTTTATATCCCTATAATATGATTGAAATTAAATTAGTTAATTTATTTAAAATCATATCATTATAATTATTTTTGATTAGTTTTGAGAAAAATATTTTTTTATTAACAAAATTGAGTCATATTTTATTTTTATTTCAATATTATATCATTATTAATAATTTAGATAATTTAGTTATATTTTGCCAAAAATTACTATATATAATTAAAATTTTTATAATTTCAGATTTGTTTGAGTCTTCTGTTCAAAAAGTACATGGTATATTAAGGAAAATATTTTATAAGTTTACAAATTCTGTTTTAATATAATTTTTCCATTTTAAATTTATGATTTTTAAAAACTTCTTGAGTAAACCAATGAACTATGTGTTTTTATTTTTGGTGTTATTATATTTTTTTATTTATTTCATATATTATTAAAAAATAAATGTTTTTTGTTTTCACTTTTAAAATTATTTTAATTAATTTGGTTTTGTATATAATTTTTTTGAATTATTAATAAAAATTCATTTTTTGTTTTATTTTAATATTTTAAAGTACTAAAGATATATTCATCACTACATAAAATTTATTTCTTATTGAGTGGGAAAATTTAAATTTTAAGAACTATTATTGTTTGTTTGATATTTAATATCATGTTTTGATTTTAATTTTATTGTTAGGTAACTTATTTTCCATAAAAATATATTTTTATGGATTTAGAAAAATATTTGGATTGGAGTTGGGTGGACTAGTCAAATAGATTTTCCAAAGATTATACGAATTGTAAAAATCATTCCAACACCTTTACAAGAAGGGATGATAGTGAATATATTGGTTTGAATTTTACAAAATATGTAAATATAGAATAATTCATATGGGAAACAATTATGAAAAATTTATTTATTGATGAATTTTTTAAGAATTTTACAATCTAGACATAACATATAAAATACTATGAATATCATCAATGTCGAGGTACTATTTATGGAATGGTACACACTGGAGTGAACAATCCTATGATTATAATTTTCAATGATCTTATCCAATAGTTCACACTTAAATATAATGAAATGGGGGCTGATGGGATATATGGAACTAACCCCTCTTTAATTGAATATGGGGTCACAATTTATTTTGAAATTATTGATTACAATCAAACTGAATTGTAACCTACTTATACTACTTTTAATAAGTTTAAATTCATTATGTAATTCTTATAATTTAAGACTCTTAATCATTAGAAATATATTTATTGCAATATTTTACTCCTTTTATCACATAAATTCATTCTAGTTGGTACTATGCTTCCCAAATCATTCTACAATGATTTCAAGTTAAAAGGAATTCTTGGTAACACATATAATAATTTTGATACTTGTATAAAAAATTACATGATATTTTATAAAATAAATATGATTATTCAAATACCTATGTTGTTTGTAATTCTTCAAGGTGAAAGTATGATGGATTAAAAAAGACTGATCAAAATTATTCAAGTACAACTACAAAATGTGTAAATACCATCACCATGAAACAAATGTAGTATTTTTCTCTAAAATCAATATTTAATAGATGATTTATGTTCCATAACATTTAAAAATTGATGAGAAGGAATGAAAGAATGAGGATATCTAAAAACCAACCCACTCATCAGAACCCTTGATATGGAAGGATTATTATATAAGGAACTTAGAGGTTGACCAAGAGTTCTATAATGTACTTTTTAATGAACAACACTCTTATAGGTAGATATATTTATAAATAATTTTAAATTTTGATAATCTATAGTAGGGGAGGTTTTTGAAAATTTGAATTTGGATTTGAACACTAGGAGTTAAGGAATATCTATAAAATGTTTTCATGTATGTTTCGATTTTTCAATGAAACTTAGGACTATCAAGTAAAGGTTATAGGGGTTGGTGGATATTGGGATTTGGTATTTAAGGAGTTAGTTTTGATTTTTTTACTATAATTACTAGATCATACCATAAAATGTGGTGTGGTGATATGATTTAGATGCTTAATAAAACATAGTTATGGATAATGGGGGGGTTCATGCTATAACCTGCATATTGTGTTGTGAAGAACCCAATAATAATGAAATGTGAAATTATGATTTCTTGGTACTGCTCTAGAAATGGTAGTTGCAATATTAATTATGTGGTCATGCCATAATGTAACCTCAATGAGGGGATTTGTGTTGTGACCCACGTAGTTACACGACAGTGATCCCCTATGCAGTTTTTTAATATTTTAATTATTTAAAGAATGATTTTAAAATAATAGAAAAAGAACCCCTCCCTCCTCTCTTTTGACCACTCAAACCAGACCCCTCCCCCTCATTTCTCATGTACCCCTCTCCCTATAAAATCTATAAGATCTTATATTTCTATATTACATTGGATTTACATGACATATTAAATCTGAGGTTCCTCTTGGAAAGGATAATGAAAATGAGGTTGAATCAAGCCATTACGTTGGGAGAATTAACTTATATAAGATCAAGGTACGTTGCCACTCTCGTATTTTACCATATATTACATATATGTATATGATGTGAATTTATGTTCCTTGGGTTCTAAATTTAGGTATTCTATGAATGGGATATGTGAGCCCTGAATTGTGAAATAGTATAGAGTAATCCCTTTTTAGAGTGAATTGGGTATTTCATAAATATTTTGAGATTTTAGTGATGCTTGGTGGCTACGCCTCCAAGTGAAGAAACATCTAGTTTGTCCAAGTGACCTCGAATACATCTTATATCATGTCATAAATTTTAAATGGGTTAGGATAAGCCTTAGTGTGTTGGTTTAATAACTATTAAATGTTTATAATCTTAGGTAGATGTTATGGTGATTGATGGGCCTCAAAAGTGTATTGAAAAGGTCTTGGTTTTCCATGTGGGCCTTAGAAACCCCTTGATAAGGGCAGAGTGTTATGATGTGGGTTCATAGGATTTAAAACCAATCATGTGAGAGAGATATATTTTAACTAATCTATGTAATGGGCCTTAATGGGGTGGTTGTGCAAACTATGGGAGTATTCATAGCTTGGGTGTGCCTAGTGGAACTATGGGAAGATAAAGTGAGGAAATGGATTCTCTCAAGCATGAAACTCTTTTTAAGATTGGGTTTAGGGTATGTTAATTATGAATCCATAGCGGTAAGACTTGTGAGGATTGTATGTTATAATTAAATGTGATTCCTATAGGTATATAAAGATATATGTTATATTGGATCCTCTCCTTATTCCTAGGGCATGGTGAGAGTTGTAGGCATGTCTAGTCCATATAATATTAGAAATACGATGTATATACAAATTTCCCCTATGGGTTATCAAGTTTATTTCATGGTAAGTGATGGAGTGGAGATAGAGAATCTTACAAGGAACCTAGGGGTTCATTTGGGTACTAGTGAAGTACTAGTGATGTGGGTAAATGATGATGCGAGCTCTTGGAGGTATTATAATGACGTGTCTTGCCTGTAAGGAGATTAGTGTGCCAGGATAGCGAAGTGTGACTGGTGGGTTAAGATATATGGATTGATTATGTTCTTAAGGGATTTAGGAGTATCAGGAGTAATGGTATTAGCCATGGGATGTGATGATAATACCAATTTCTATAAGATGAGTTAGGATGGTGGTTTTAGCTATTATCTTGTAGTAATGTTGTAACGACCCGAAATTTTGAATAAATATTGTTTCCTAATTTTGTGTGTTATTTTATTTTATACTCAACAAAACTGTTTCATTTGATAACATGAGTATAATTAAAATTAGAATATTTGGTTTTGACTATTATATGACCATTAGTCAGTATGACCTTTAGAAACTAAATGTTGCAATTATTGTATCTAAATACAAGTGATCTTGGATAATTAATACAGAAAGAAGATTTGATGGCCTCATCCAGTAGTCTCGGGCCAATAGAATCCCATCTAACAGAACTTGGGAAGGAGGTAGCACCACTGAGATTTTCTCTAGACCAAACCCAATCCAAAATTCATCGTGTGAAGCTAGAACGGAATCGCCTTCACGAGAAGTTCATACTGATAGAAATTACTACTTATGCAATGTTGGTCGAGCCACCCCAAGATTCTATCACCCTAGCACACCTTACTCTTAGGTCCTATGCTAGTGTTATAAGGGGCTATGTAATGAGACCGTAACAGCCTTGTGTAATCCTTTGTCTTAAATAAAAATTGTGATTTCTTCTTGTGATGAAGATTTTGAATTTTCAAATGTTCGGATAAATATAATATGCTTATTTTGATGAATTTTAAGGGTAGGATATTTTTTAAAAATGTTGATGTAAACCTTAAATAATTAAAAATATTTAATGATTTTCAAAAAAATGGTCTTCTACAATTATATTCAGTACGAAATTTAGAGTCTAATAAGATCAACTTAATTTTTGATGAATAGTAAATTATGAATAGTGATTTTATGCTTAGGATTCGTAATGTGACCAAATGGATTAGTAACATCACTTAAAGAAAGTATTAATATATTCTAGGAACCTTGATTAAGTAATTTGATTCAATAAAATGGGTAAATAACTGTTTCAGAAATTAGTAGCCGAGTATTAGTTTTTTTGGGTGAATAGTGTTTTTAATTAAAAATTAAATTAAAAATATTTATAAAAATATTTTTATAAAATGGACTATATTTTTGAATTCAGAACATCGATATTATGCTAAGGTAATTTTTGGGGATTTTTCTGAAAAAAACAAATTTTTGGTGAATAGTGTATTTATTTAAAAATTAAATTAAAAATATTTAGAAAAATATTTTTATAAAATGGAGTTCATTTTTGAAATCAGATCATTGATATTTGGTTATGGTGAAATTTTGGGATTTTTCTGAGAAAGTTGAATTTTCGATGAATAATGAAAATACAGTTTTTACTGGTGTTTAATGACATCATTAAATGATATATGAAGTATGTAATCAATATGGTCGACTTATGAATAGTAAAATAAGGTATGAGGTGTCCCAAGTGTCCAATACCATGGGAAAATACCATGGGCAAGCCCATGGTTTTTCCAAAACCACCAATGAGGTGTCCCTTGGCCATTAATGCCTTGTCCCCTCACTTTCCCTATAAAAACCAATCCATCCTCTTATCCATTCGACTCCAAAATCATCCTCAACGAATATCTAATCTTCTTACCTCCCAAGCAGTCCTCCCAAGGTGCCCCCAAGCCCGCCAGGTCCGAACCTTTGAGTTTTAAGAGTTACGTTTAAGGTAAGGGATCCAACCTCTCTCTTTCTTTTCAAATACTCTCTTTTAAGTCATTTATTTTATGCTCCATGTTATTTTGTTGGAGGATGTTCTTTTATATTCCTCTTACTCCCATTTTCATGTTCATATGATTAGATATCCCCTCTTACTTTCATCATTTCATTTTAAGAAATTTTAAGTGGCGCCGTTAGGCTGCCGAATTTTCAAGGGATTCGTTCACCTTTCTCATTTTTCAAAGTTCTACTTTCATGTCAAGACTTTCAAGTTTCTTTTTATTATGTTGGGGTATGATATATATATCTATAATAATTATATTTTATGTTCATATGATGAGAGACCCTATTTGAACTCGTCAATTCATTTTTGTTGATGTTTAAGTGGCACCGTTAGGCTGCCGAATTTTTAAGGGATTCGTTCACCTTTCTCATTTTTCAAAGTTCTACTTTCATGTCAAGTATTTCAAGTTCCTTTTTATTATTTTGGTGTATTATCTCTATATATATCATACTTATCTTTTATTTTTATTTGTTGAGAGACCCTATTTGATATCTTCAATTTATTTTTGTTGAAGTTTAGGTGACGCCGTTAGGCTGTCGAATTTTTAAGGGATTCGTTCACCTTTCTCATTTTTCAAAGTTCTACTTTCATGTAAAGTATTTAAAGTTCCTTTTTATTATGTTGGGGTATTATCTATATATATATCATAATTATCTTTTATGTTCATATGAATAGAGACCCTATTTGATCACATCAATTCATTTTTTTTGAAGTTTATGTGACGCCATTAGGTTTCCAAATTTTCATAAGAGAAATCTTATTTCTGTCTTCCTTTAATGTTCTTCATTTCGTATGGTATATATTTCAAATTTCATTACCATGTTATTAAATCCTTTATATTCTATCCCCCTACTATTTTATGGATCATTTATGAGTGGGTGACCCATGTCCCCTCTCTTATCAATGTTTTCTAAAACCTCGTAACATAGCCGTTATGCTGCAGAATTTCCGTCTCAAAATGTCTCTCTTATTCTCAAATTCATTTATTTTATCAAGTGAATACTCAAAGCTCTTTATTCTAAATGGGTATTCATATATATACCAAAATTTTCTATTTTAAATTCTGGTATTTACATACATGAGACCCACTTTCCCTTTCCGTGGGATTAAAGTGACATAAAGATCATGTCTTTAAAGCAGTTTTTAATACGTTATGATTATGAAATGAAACCCATTTATTTTATGCTATATGGGTTATTTATGAAATTATTTATGATGATATATGTGGCTAACATGATAATAAAGGAAAATTAAGGGTGCGCCCTGATAGCGATCCAATGCATTGCGTAAAGACTTAATCTCTAGAGATGACCATTTTTAACGACACCTTGGTGAATAACCTTGGTAATTTTTAATGACACCTTGGGGATGCACCTTGGTGAAACAGAAATGATTGTCAATATTAAATGTTGTAGCCACATCTTTAAGTTATGAAATACGTTATTTTTATTATAAAATGCCTCATGACTTCTTTCTCATGCCTTAAAGTTATTTTTCATGACATTGTTGATGTATCTCAAGATCAAATGTTAAATGTTTCCCCTTGTTTCCCTTACTGGGCCTTCTGCTCACCCTTTCTTTTGATGTATGTGCCCAGGTTATGAGATGCAGTAATGAACCTTGTATGAAAATAAGGATAATCCTTTCATGTGTTTAAGAAGAATGTTTTATGTTTTCATGTTTTAAGTTCTTGGTTTCCAAGAAACTAAACCTTAAAGATCCTCAGTTTTATAAAATGTAATGAAAAGTTATGTTATAAAGGCAGGATGCTATAGTCGGTGTCAAAGGATGGTTTAGTTTTTTGTGGAAATTAGGATATGAAAACTCTTGGAAGAACCCTATAGAAAATCTAAATATAGGAAATCTTCCTGGTATTTTGGTGAGTATTTAGTAAGGGATTGCCAAGAAAATACATCGTTGTCTGGATACGAGCAGGTAGAGGTGGCTCTGGCACAAATGTACATAGCGGTAAAACCCAAAAACACCGCTTTGAGTGAGACTCTAATGAGAAATGGTTCATGACAACGGGCCTTGCTGCACTCTTGGTTATGACACTCCCAGGGGATATGCTTTGGTAAATTCATAAGCTTAGTATGAACCATTATTAAAGGAACAAAGATAAAATAAAATAAATATTCACATAAGAATATATGATCATAGATAACCTAGATTGGAAGTTAGGGGATCACAAGTTAGGGTATACTTTCCTTCTACAAGTTTATCCTTCTATGCTTGAAGTTTCCTTTTAATGATCATTGGCTAAGTATTTAATCCCCCTAATTATACATTCTTTTCTTAGTTAATGGCGGTAAATGGAAGAGCATGTCCCAATAACCAATGTGATAGGAAATGTGATGATTACCCTATTAATGTGACAGAGATGATGAAAGATCAAGTTTAACATATTGTGATTATTCCAAACCATCTATCAAAAATCACAATTAATAATTGATACCTATTTGAATGCCCAAATTCATCAAGGAAGAAGAAGACAAAGTCTTAAGGGTGTTCATGTCATAAATTTGATAAGGTAAAGAAGACCCAATTTCTTTTTTTCCAAAAGTGTGGTAAGAGTCACCAAGGAGAATGTCACAAAGGAACCGGGAGATGTTTCAAGTATGGGAAGATAGGGCATAAAGTAGCCAATTGCTTTAAAAAATGGATAATGTGATGAATGGAGATAAAGTTCGATCTAATGTACCTTATACATTTAGATGTAGTAAATGTGGAGAAGTTATACATTACCAAGGCAATGCTATCTTAGAATGGATGAGAAGCATGATGAGAATCAACAATCTTCGAGGAAAAGGGAACAATGAAAGCCCTATGCTGAGATGGATCATGATGAATGATGTACATGTAACTTCTTCACAATAATTGTCTATGTCATGTTGTATTTTAGTTCGTGCTCTATGAGAATATCTTTTATGTTTTCTAAGATCATCGAGTCACTACCTAAGATGATTTAATATCATTAAAGAAAACATCTATAGTTATGTACCACATGTTGATGTAGTGAAGTTGTTCTTCTCAAAAAATGGTGATTAGGGGATTAAAAGATGATTATTATTTTGGAAGACTTTCACTATTTTGGGAACCCTATTTTATTGAGGTAAGTAGATTACTACAGTATTTACTTTGAGGATTAAATGTTGACTTATATTTTGAAGAATCAATGAATTTAAGGTGAAATTATAGTAATTTAGGTTACATAGGGAAATGATTAACCTATCTTGGGGAAAATGTGATTAGGTTAGTTACTTTTGTTATAAGATGATAAGATTGGTTGATGTTGTTTGGAGATGAACGATAAAGTCTGTCTTGGAAGACTATGTTATGAGATCATTCTTATAATTGGGTTTCAATCTTAGTTTGGTTTATTTTGAGGAATTTTAAGGACAGTTATTTATGGAATGGTTTATGATGATCTTTGGGTAGTACCATGGAACGTTGAATATTTAAAAGTAGTTTCCCTTCCTATGGGATTATTTCTTTTTGAAGAGTTGTTTTATCTTACCCTTTCTATTTTTGGGATAATGTTTAAAGATAGAATAAATTGATAGTTAATATTTTGTGGATTATGTGACTCTCAATAAGATGATTCTTGTGTTTTGATGAGACCAAGTGTTTTTGAATGCTTATCGTTTGGAGAAAAGATTAGTTTTGGTAGAATCTTATTAAAGGATGAAACTCTACTTGAAGGTAGGTATATTTCCTTATGTTTTTGTTCTATGTAGTAAATGAATTCCTCAAAATTATTAAAAGGAACGTAAAACAAAAATGTTGTTGGTTTATGTTTCCTACAGGGTAATCAATGACCATTTACACACATCATAAGTTTGTGATTTTTCTGTGGTTAACTTTCTCCTAATCATGTTTTCTATCACTCTCCCTGAGAACTTAACCCTTTGTTTTTTCTTCCATATCCATGTTTTCCTACATGAAATCCTAATATGGGTTATCTCGGGTGACCTTTGTACTTCCCTTTCTTTCTTTTAAAGTAATAGTTTTACTGACTCCTTTTCCAATGTTGGAATATCAATGAAATTTCCAAATGCAATTTTAAAAATTACGAGGACGCAATTTCTTATGGGGGGAAGAATGTAACGACATTAAATTTTGAATAAATCTTGTTTCCTAATTTTGTGTGTTATTTTATTTTATACTCAACAAGACTATTTCATTTGATAACATGAGTATAATTAAAATGAGACTGTTGGGTTTTGCCTATTATATGACAGTTAGTCAGTATGACCTTTAGAAACTAAATGTTGCGATTGTTGTCTCTAAATACAAACAATCTTGGTTAATTAATATAGACAGAATATTTGATGGCCTCATCTAGTAGTCTCGGGCCAATCGAAGCCCATATAACAGAACTTGGGAAGGAGGTAGCACCACTGGACTTTGCTCTGGACCAAACCCAAGCCGAACTTCATCGTTTGAAGCTAGAACAAAATCTCCTTCATGAGAAGTTCAAACTGATAGAAATTACTACTCGTGCAATATTGGTCGAGCCGCCCCAAGATTCTATCACCCTAGCACACCTTACTCTTAGGTCCTATGCTGGTGTTATAAGGGGCTATGTAATGAGACTGTTACAGCCTTGTGTAATCCTTTGACTTAAATAAAAATTGTGATTTCTTCTTATGACGAATATTGTGAATTTTCAAACGTCCGGATAAATATAGTACGCTTATTTTGATGAATTTTAGTGATAGGATATTTTTTAAAAATTTTGATGTAAACCTTAAATAATGAAAAATGTGTAATGATTTTCAAAAAAAATTTCTTCTACAATTATGTTCAGTACGAAATTTAGAGTCTAATAAGATCAACTTAATTTTTGATGAATAGTAAATTATGAATAGTGATTTTATGCCTAGGATTAGTAATGTGACCAAATGGATTAGTAATCTCACTTAAAGAAAGTATTAATACAATATAGGCACCTTGATTAAGTAATGTCATTCAATAAAATGGGTAAATAACTGTTTCAGAAATTATCAGTCCAGTATTAGTTTTTTTGGGTGAATAGTGTTTTTCAAATAAAAATTAAATTAAAAATATTTAGAAAGATATTTTTATAAAATGGACTTTATTTTTGAATTCAGAACATCGATATTATTCTAAGGTAAATTTTGAGGATTTTTCTTAAGAAAACGAATTTTTTGTGAATAGTGTATTTATTTAAAAATTAATTTAAAAATATTTAGAAAACTATTTTTATAAAATGGAGTTCATTTTTGAAATCAGATCATCGATATTTGGTTAAGGTGAAATTTTGGGATTTTTCTGAGAATGTTGAATTTTCAATGAATAATGAAAATACAGTTTTTACGGGTGTTTAATGACATCATTAAATGATGTATTAAGTATTTAATCAATATGGTCGACTTATGAATAGTAATATAAGGTATGAGGTGTCTCAAGTGGCCAATAACATGGGAAAATACCATGGGCATGCCCATGGTTTTGCCAAAACCACCAATGAGGTGTCCCTTGGCCATTAATGTCTTGTCCCCTCACTTTCCCTATAAATACCAAGCCATCCTCTCATCCATTCGACTCCAAAATCATACTCAACGAAGTTCTGGTCTTTTTACATCCCAAGAAGTCCTCTCTAGGTTCCCCCAATCCCTCAAGGTCCCAACCTTTGAGTTTTAAGAGTTACGTTTAAGGTAAGGGATCCAACCTCTCTCTTTCTTTTCAAATACTCACTTTTAAGTCATTTTTTTATGCTCTATGTTATTATGTTTGAGGATGTTCTTTTATATTCCTCTTACTTCCATTTTCATGTTAATATTATGAGAGATCCACTCTTACTCTCATCATTTATTTTTAATAATATTTAAGTGGTGCCGTTAGGCTGCCAAATTTTTAAGGGATTCGTTCACCTTTCTCATTTTTTAAAGTTCTACGTTCATGTCAAGTCTTTCAAGTTCCTTTTTATTATGTTGGGGTATGATATCTATATCCATCATACTGATCTTTTATTTTCATATTATGAGGGACCCTATTTTATCTCATCAATTCATTTTTTTTGAAGTTTAAGTGGCGCCGTTAGGCTGCCGAATTTTTAAGGGATTCGTTCACCTTTCTCATTTTTCAAAGTTCTACTTTCATGTCAAGTCTTTAAAGTTACTTTTTATTATGTTGGGGTATGATCTCTATATATATCATACTGAACTTTTATTTTCATATGATTAGAGACCCTATTTGATCTCGTCAATTCATTTTTGTTGAAGTTTAGGTGACACTGTTAGGCTGCCGAATTTTTAAGTGATTCGTTCACCTTTCTCATTTTTCAAAGTTGTACTTTCATGTAAAGTATTTCAAGTTCTTTTTTATTATGTTGGGGTATGATATCTATATATATCATACTTATCTTTTGTTTTCATATTATGAGATACCCTATTTTATCACATCAATTCATTTTTTTTGAAGTTTATGTGACGCCGTTAGGTTGCCGAATTTTCATAAGAGAAATCTTATTTCTCTCTTCCTTTCATGTTCTTCATTTCGTACGGTATATCTTTCAAATTTCATTACCATGTTCTTAAATCCTTTATATCTTGTCCCCCTATAGTTTTATGGATCATTTATGAGTGGGTGACCCATGTCCTCTCTCTTTTGGATGTTTTCTAAAACCTCGTAACATAGCCGTTATGCTGCAGAATTTCCGTCTCAAAATGTCCCTCCCTTAATCTAAAATTCATTTATTTTATTAAGTGAATACTCAAATCTCTTTCTAATAAAGGGGTATTCACAAATATACCAAAATGTTCTATTTTAAATTCTGGGATTTACATACATGAGACCCGCTTTCCCTTTCCGTGGGTTTAAAGTGACATAAAGATCATGTCTTTAAAGCAGTTTTTAAAACGTTATGATTATGAAATGAAACCCATTTCTTTTATGCTATATGGGTTTTTTATTAAATGGTTGATGATGATATATGTGGATCACGTGATAATAAAGTCAAATTAAGGGTTTTCCCTGATAGCGCTCCAATGCATTGTGTAAAGGCTTAATCTCTAGAGATGACCATTTTTAACGACGCCTTGGTGAATAACCTTGGTAATTTTTAATGACACCCTAGGGATAGAACTTTGTGAAACAGAAATTATTGTCAATATTAAATGTTTTAGCCACATATTCAAGTTATTAAATATGTTATTTTTATTATGACATTCCTCAGGATTTCTTTCTCATGCCTTACAGTTCTTTTTCATGACATTGTTGATGTATCTCAAGATCAAATGTTAAATGTTTCCCCTTGTTTCCCTTAATGGGCCTTCTGCTCACCCTTTCTTTTTATGTATGTCCATAGGTTATGATATGCAGTAATGAACCTAGTATGAACATAAGGAGAATCCTTTCAAGTGTTTAAGAAGAATGTTTTATGTTGTCATGTTTTAAGTTCCTAGTTTCCAAGACACTAAATCTTAAAGATCCTCGGTTTTGTAAAATATAATGAAAAGTTATGTTATAAAAAGGCGGGACTATATAAATGTGCTAGTTATGGAAGAGTTTCTATATTAGAGTTAGGATATCGAATACGTTTCTATGATTTCTATTCATCCTGACTATGTTGGTGTGGTGTGTCTATTGATAACACGACTGATGAAATAGTGGCCCAGATGCCTATGACTTGGGGGTGTCATACTACACCACCCAAATTCTTGTGTTCCCAAACCTAACTATGTTATAACTTTCCTAGATGGGTTATTAATATGTGGTTTTAGCTATTTGATTCCTTTACCATATGAGTTTTTTATGTTTTTTGATTCACATGTACCTAGGTCTGTCTATATTATGGCTTTCATAGTTGGATTTCATATAAATGGGTCTAGCTATGTTATTCCATTCCCATATGCATATTTGATATACCGTGTAGATGATATATGTGAGTATCAATATGTGACACATTTCCTTGATAGGTTTTCTAGATATAGGTTTGACTATGATATATGCAGAGACTCTGATTTTTCAGTGTAGGACTTTGGAATATTCATAGGAATATTTTGAGAGCCAAGTTCTGATACAGAGTGAAATTCTAAGACCTGATGAGTCTAGAATTAATTTTATAAAAATATTAAATATATTTTAAATCACATGCTTGTGGTTTTTATGAAAATGTGTAATATCTCATAAATGGGTTCTTGGATTAGAAATAAAAGACCACGATTGAATTTGTAACATGGATTTTACCTTAGGAGCAACCTAAAGTTGGCCGGTGCGGGATGTTTGAACAGGGTAGCTATTGGTGGGTGAATTGGATGAAATAATGAATTTAATATTTTTATTTAATAACCCTTACCTAAATAACTCATAGAAGGAGACTCAAATAAGGAATCCAAGACCATCATTGAGTTAAAAATATAGTTTTTACCCTCAGAGAGAGCTAAGGTTAGTCATCCTAGTACATCCAAATGAGCCAACCATCGGTGGGTACATTTAATTAAAATAACTAAATAAATTATTTTTTATTATTAAAAAACCTAATTGAATCCTATATAAATAACCTTTTATGAAAAATTTCCAAGGGTTGGCCATATAACCCTTGATAGATCCAAGAGGAGTAGGATAACATCCTTTATTGGAATATTGAGACTGGACAATGACTGGGGATCAGATCAAGGTGAATTGATAGGGAGTAGAAGCAACATATTATCTTCATCATTAGTATATGAATTCTTCACCAATGATCGATGCATAATTCAGGTAGGAACGTAAAATTTGGTTTTCACACATATAATTAAAATATTAATCATAATCAATTATATCTCTTTGATTAGCATTACTTTGATCATTTTCATGAGCCAATTTATCGAAATAAATTATTTTTTCAATTATTTCTTGTATGTGCCATGTTTCTCACCCAGTTTCCCCGGTATGAAATCTTTGTCCTAGAATATTGGGCCAATGATTATTATCACCATTTTTATTAGTTATTTCCTCTAACAGTCCTTACTTTCATCATCATTGGACCATGAGGTCACTATTTGACATTGTTAGGGTGGGTTCGAGTGTGATCAAAGCCACATATTTGTTGTTGTAGCATGAACAACACCTGGATTGATGGTTTGGGGAATGGATTAAAAAACAAGAAGGATTGTGTTTTTTAATGGATTGGATCAGTACCATGTGTTTGATTTTGTGATTAGAGGTGGTTCATGATCAGTTTGTTAATCCCCATTTTCCTGGTTGACATGCAGTGTGATGAGATTGGTTTTGAGAAGAGGTCATGTGCATGGTCTCATGGAAGAGGTTGCTCAGAATGAATGTGTTGGTGGCCATACTCGGATCTATGATAAAGTGGTTATACATGGTCATTGTATTGGGAGTTAATATTATTAGTAATAAATAATAATAATAGTGACAATTTAACAAAATTAAATTATCATTTGTAATTATTCTTATATTAAATAATTATAAAAATGGTGCACATGAGATCCTTCCACATATTTTTTCTGTTATATAATAATAATTTTAATAATAAAAAATAAAGTTAAATTAAGTAGGATCTTTGAATATAGGGGCATAAATAATAAGAATGAACGTTGTCCTCATAAGAAGATTCATAAAAAATATTAATAATTATATTAATTTTTTTATTTTTATGGTTGTCGTACATTGAATCAATTATAACTTCTCCATACGGTGTAAAATCAAAGAACCATCAGTGGAAGAAATATCCTAGAATTGAGACGGTCATTTTAAGACTGATTTTAGAAAAAAATTTCATACTCATGCCTCGGGTCAATGAAATTCCTAATAATAATAAAATTATTATTATTGTGAAATCTTGTATCTGACTTATCTTCTTCATACAGTGTCAAAATGATGAACAGGTTGTGATGTTGTGACCCTAACATTGAGGCATATATTTCATGATCAATATAGTGTGTTTAATTTGGACTCGTGGATCATGTCCAAGAAATTTCATTCAAGAATGATGTGGTGAAATTAAACTTTTTCACCAGGTGTCCCATTCGAGAAAGTAAATAGAACATCTCGAGAGTTTTTCCATGAGGGTTTTAATGGTGTGAAATATTTTTCCATTTAGAGATATTTGTAGAGTAATATTAGTGAAATTATGTTTCTTCCCTTCAAAAAGCTGAATAACATCATGCGTTCATCATGATTTTGGCCAAGACATGTCATTTGGTACTCTTACACACCGTGTAGTAGTACATGGAAAAAAATCCATGTTATAGAAAGAAAAAGACCAAGAAATAAAGTATAACCACATTCCATGTGGTCCCCTTAAATTTCTACTCCTTAATGAATCTTCAACCTCTCATATCCAATTCATTTGAACTCAAATTTGGGTTGATATGTTCTCTTTAACTACTTTTTATATCTTGTGAATTCTACAGTTTTTATTTTCCTTCTGTATCTCTTACTTCTCTCCCTTAAACATTTGGGGTGTCTTAATGAGTATGTATATAGTCACCCCCACATGGGATTTTCACATATGTGTCATGTCTTATACAGATGAAGGATAGTTCAGTGGTGGCTTTAGAAGGGCTTAAGGATACCTGGTACTTTGGACCGCATACGGTGGGCATAGCTTTTGATTCAAGAGATGGACTCTCTCAGTAGTTTGATTTTCTTCTTTTTTCATTTCATGACCTGACTGATTCCAGGGCTTGAGCCGCAACTTCCCCAAGCCCACCTCCATAGTTTAAGGGATGGGGAAAAGCACCGAAGACACTACTAAACTTAGGGATGCCTTTTCCTAAGTACTTATATGCACACAAACAACCAACTCAATGAAAAATTGTAGAGGGAAAGAAGAAAAAATGAAACACTGTTGTAAAATAATCGAAGAATGCATGAAAATGAAGATAGTCCAAAAGTATGTTAGTATAAACTGACAGTAAATGGGAGAAATACATGCCAAACTTGAAATATTCCCAAACATGAAAAAACTAGAAAAGAGTAAGAAACATAGAGAACCCATCTCATATATCCCAAGATACAACCACCGTACATGGTCCAAGTACCCAGTATCCCTAAGCTACTCTGAATTCATGGTCAACCTTTTTTTCATCTATGAAATACATGACATGTGTGAGTATATAAATACCCAGTAGAACACCTTGAAAGGGGTGAAGCGGGAGTAGTGGATAGAATAAGGTACATTGAAAGAGTATAGTTATGCCCAATAAGAGAGTGAAAGTAATCTCATCCATGAATAAGTGGATAAACATAGAGAGTATATGAACTACCCATCAAGAATTTTCCACCTATACCAGGAGAGTAGACTCATTCAACCATAAGAATCTAGACATTGAAAGCACATGGCATACCCTGACCATCTTCACCTCTCCTAGAAGGAGAGACTCTAAATTCAAATTGTAAATCTAGAAGAAAAAATATATATAATCCCAATAAAATAATCCTAGATGATATAGAAAGGGTATCTCCATCTCATATCTCAACCAAAGAAGAATCATAACCAACAGTTCCACAATAAGTCCATCCATGATTCCTTGTTTCTCATGCATCTTCCCTGAACACACAATTCTGATGGACTCAATCAACACACCTTAACACTATCCACATTAGGAGGCACTAACTCACTCTCATGGTTTTAGGCTTCATCATTAAGAATGTGTCTTGGTGGAGAAAGTTTCCCTATTCCTTGTGATCCTAAATACAAGGCAAACCATATCTTGTCACTGTGTCACATAGTCAAGGGGAGTCAAATTCTAAGTATGGATCACATGCCCTGGTACGAAAAGAGGTTCCTACTGTGATAGTCACCAAGGAACTCCACTACCAAGTCCTAATGGAATGTACCACTTAAGATGGTCATCAGGGAATTCCACTACCTAGTCCTACTAGAGGTTAAGCTCGGTAAGGTCATCAGGGAACTCCACTGCATAACCCTACTGAAGGGTAATCCTAGAACATTAAGGAACTCCACTACCCAGACCTATTGGAGGGTAACTTGGAAAGATCATTGAGGAAAACCACTACCCATACCTATTAGAGGGTAAGCCCAGAACAGAGAGGAACTCACTTGGCCATCCCTGCTGGAGGGTAACTTAGAAAGACAATCATGGAATTCCACTGGCTCACCCTGTTGGAGGGTAAGATCAGAAATCCATAGTGATCTTGTATGATCACTTCAATCATCGGATGTCACCGCATTGCAACATGATCAAAATTTCTCACATCATATCTCAAAATATAAAATGGAGGGAACCATTTCATTATACATTAAAAAATGCATGAGATAGTATATTCACTTACCTTAATTAGAAACTCGGTGAAAAGGAAACATTTCACTACATCGTGCTTGAATGGAATCTCATGGTCATGAGACACACGTCCAAATTAAATACCTGATATTGGTCATAAACGTCTGCTCAAATTCTAAGGTCACAACATCACATAGGGTTCATTATTCCCACATCGTATGAGGGAGATACATTGGATAAAATATTCTGAAATAATAATAATTTTATTATTATTGGGTGTTTCATTGACCCAAGGAATAAGTCTAAAAAAGGTATCCAACTTCGGTCTAAAAAAGAACTTCTCAATTCTAAGATCACATTTTCACTGACCGTTCTTCAAATGGGCACCTCATTTAAAAGATATAATTGATATAAGATTATTTAACCAAGATTTATATCTAGTATCTCAGATCTCATATATTTTATCTTATATATTATCTCTCAAATATCATATATTGTATCTTATATCTTATATATCATATATCAAATGAATAGATTGAGAATCCCTATAACAAAATTATTCTAGATCTATGCTTCCCTCTCTAAACTATTGTCTCATTGTCGATCAACCATGAATCTGGGGGCCTAATTGAGCTCAGTGCTTCCCGACAATGTTGAGATGGGACCACATGGATACAACCAGTGAAGAAATCAAAGAATATTTGGTGAAAATAATGATAAAAAATAGTTTGAAACATCACCAGACAATAAATCTTAGATAGAGATAAAGAACGGGGAATTGGGGTTAGAAGATTGATTAAACAATATGAAATCTAGTACTTGGGCTCATGTAAAGGACATAACAAGATGAATATTTAAGAAGGAATAATGATCTACTAAATATTTTAATCCAAAGGTTTTAAAACACCAAAATATGGGTCCTACCTCTGTTTGGGATTGATTTATGGTGAATAACATTCCCGTACAATGATTGGAGGAAGCTGATACGTTTGCTGTGTCCTGATCTGATCTGATCTGAACATCCGTTATCGTTCATCTCAGTTTTCCAAAGAGAGGAGGGAGGAGCTCTTGATAGTGGATTCTAGAAATTATGAGGTCAACCCTAGAAATTTTCCTTTAACGATATATTTATATACACAATTTTAGTTAAAATGAATTTAATTTATTTTATTTATTTAATTAAATGAATCCACTTAACACACCTCCAATGAGAGAGGGGTCCAAACATCACACACCGACTCATTTTATGTCGTAATTAGGGAGACACCATGTTTCAGACCCAACCATGGTCACAAATTTCCAATCTAATCAACTTTTTATGAGTCATCGCATTTTATTTAACTAAAATATCACATGTAGTATAAAATATATTTAATATTTTAAAAAAATTAATTATGGACAAATCAGGTCTTGGAATCTTACACTATCTTAGCAACTAGTTTTGGAAGAAAATATATAAATATTTCTAAGTCTTTTAAAGAAACAATTGGGTCTCTCAATCATTACCTCGTTGATAATTATCAACCCCGAAAATAAAAGGTAGAAAAATAACTCAGGATACTAAGACCACACTTGGATCTCCCTCTCCTAGGAACTCTCATGCATGTTTATGTGCTGCCATATCACACGAATCAGGGGATTGTTCATCCCCATACAGTCCTCTCTTTTCGATCCTCAATCACTATCATGTTATCCACAAACTTGGCTCCATACTTGATGTCCTATTCAACCCAGTCGATGATGTGCATAGGGTCATGCATGTATCTCCTCAATTGAGACACATGGAAGACGTCATGCACCCTCTCTAGTTGTAGGGGTATAGAGAGGCATTAGGTAGCCTCACTGACTCTATACATGATGTAGAATGGCCCAATGAATCTTGGGGATATCTAGACTCCCCCACCAAACCTACACAATTATTTTCATGGGAATATTCACAAGAAAATGTGGTCTCCCTACTCAAACATCAAGGGCCTATGATAGTGTTCTATGTAGGATTTTTATCTACTCTGGGCTGTCCTTACCCACTCCTGGATGACCTGGAATTTCTCGATTGTCGCCTGATCGAATTATAAGTCCACAAGAGATTTCTGAACAACATTTTTCTAGCACAAGGGTTACCTAAAGGGTCTCTCATACATGTCCTAAAAAGGTTTAATGGCGATGGTAGAGTGATAGTCATTTTTGTACAAAACTCTTTCAAGGGTAGGTGATCCTCCCAAATCTGGCAGAAGTCTAACATGCAAGACCTCAACATATCCTCTAACACATGGATATTATGCTTGGTCTTACCATCATTATAGGGATGAAAGGAAATAATCATCCACACATGGGTCCCAAATGCCTCATATTGGCCTCTCCAAAATCATGCCATAAACCACAAAACATGACTAGAGGTAATCATTGTGGGTACCTCATGAAAGAGAACAATATCCCATATGTACGACTATCCTAAAATCTCTACCAAACTATGATTCCTGATGAAAAGGATGTGTACCAACTTCAGTAGTTGGTAATCTATCACCCAGATGGTGTTGTGGAAATTCTATATGAATGGAATCCCCCTGATGAAGTATATAGATATTTCATCCCACTTCCACTCTTGGATCTTAATTGGATGTAGAAAACCTACTAGAACTCGACGCTCATAATTCATTTACTGATAGGTGAGGAACTGAGAGATGAACTTAGCTAGACTTCATTTCATTAAGGAGCACAAAAACTACCATTGAAGGTCTTTGTAAATCTTATATACATAGGGATATTCATCTAGGGGAGAAGTGTGGAACTCCTACATCACCTCCTCCCACATCCTGACTGGAACCACTATTCATCCCTAGAACAAGATTGCATGATTTCATCTTTCAGAATATCCATCTAGTGCATGTCATGTGGATATATGATCATGTAAGAACTCATAGTTGATGTATCATAGCTATAAATCTCTCACATGCTTAAGGATAAAAGGATTCAAAACGATCGAATAAAGAAAAAGTTGTACCCTCCTGCTCCACCATGGTCAGCTGTAAGGAAGCGAAATATTTTGAATCTTCCTATACAAAGAGATATTGGGACTTCCTACTAAGGGAATTGACCACAAAATTTCCCTTCCCTAGAGTGCAGAATATCTCAAAGTATTTGTCCTACAGGGACTCTAACCATCATCACTGTCTCAGGTTCACGTCTCTTTGAGTGAATACGTACATAAGAATTTGGTTGTTTGAGTAAACCAAAAAGTGATATCCTAGAGTATAGTGGATCCACATTCTTAGGGAAAAGACTAACAATTCCATCTATAGGTCATGAGTTGCATAGTTTTTCCCATGAGCTATCAACTTCCTCGACCCGTATGCGATAGCTTCCAATTACTGCATCAACACGAAATCGAGCCCACCTTCTAAGGAATCACAATACACAAAGAACTATATGTCCTCTACTACTAGTCATAACACTAGAGCACTCATTAGCCTCTACCAGAACTCCTCAAAGGCCCTCTATCATTTCTTAGACCAGGTAAATGACTTCCCTTTCCATGCTAGTGAGGTCAAGGGGGCTGCAATTCTAGAGAAGTCTGCTAAAAACCTCAAGTACTACATTGCCAAGCCAAGGAATATTCATACCTCTGACACATTCTTGGGTGTATCCTAAGAAATAACTACTTTTGTCTTTGCGGGATCCATAGAAAATCCTTGTTTAGAAATGACATGTCCCAAAAAGTCATCCTCATGTATCCAAAACTGGAACTTCGTGAGATTTATATAAAGTTGGTGCTCTCGAAGTAAGACTTGGACCATACACAAGTGCTATACATGCCCCTCATTTGTTGTAGAGTATACAAGTTCTTAATTGATGAAGAAAACAACAAACTGGTCAAAGTATGGTTGGAAGACCTAGGTAATAAAATCCATAAACATAGTGGGGAATTCATCACACCAAAGGGCATCATTAAAAACTCATAGTGTCCATAGTGACATCAGAATACTTACTTAGTAATGTCAGCCTCGCAAACCCTCAACTAGCAGTATTCAGATCTAAGATCGATCTCGAGAAGCATCTCGTGCCTCGCAACTGATCAAAGAAGTCTTAAATTCTTGGTAAGGGTTAGTTTTTTATTTATAATGGCTTGGTTTAGGTGAAGATATTCTATGAAAATTTGTAAACTCCAATCAAGATTTATCATGAACAATACTATAGACACTCAAGGGGACACATTGGGTCTGATGAAACATTTCTCAAGAAGGCACTCCAACTGTAACTGTAGATTCTAGAGCTAAGTAGGCACCATCTGATATTACAAAGAAGTTATTCGGGAAGTCCCAGGATGCAATTCAAGAGACTAGTGAGTAAGGTCTATGAAACTCATAGTATACTCAACCACCATCATCCCTCTGTACTGAAATTCTAGAATCTCTTGGATCTGAACTGAGCGTAAGCTGGGTGGGTAGTACTCCTAAAGAAATAACTACTAGAATTAATCCCATGAGAGTGTAGACTCATCATGCATCTGTGTATCTAGACTCCACCAATATCCAGTTTCCCCATGGAAAAGGATGGATGCCAAAACCACCACCTAAACTATTTGGGTCCAAACAAGCATGAAAATGTGGACCACCAACTCTAGCCAATCCTTTGCTACCTAAGGATTTGGGTTGGCATATCACATCAGTGGTCTATGACACTGGAACTCATGGAGTACACTAATACTTTTTGTATCCTTAGCCTACTCTGCTTGGATGATTAGCTGCTCAATAGATGGAGGTGATACTATATACCCGCCTGAAGGAATGTGATTACATGATAAACCCTAAACTAAGGCCTCATCACTCATAGGGTCATCATCATGAACCAGAGCTAATATCCTGGCTTGCTGTCATTGCGGAAGCATCTTGAAAGTTATCAAGGATTACCATGGTCAGATGATAATATATATACATCAACAATAATGGAGATCTACTCAAGAAGGAAAGTCGATGACTAAATCCTATATGATGCATGTACCATAAATCCCTGCAAAAAATGTTTTGTTATGTCGAGTCGACAAGCAGGTAGTCAAGGAATGAACAAGATCCCAAGGAATGAACTTTCTCTGATACTAATCCTTCAAGACCCAACCCATGCCAGGGATAGAACTACAACTACTACAAGCATGCCTCCATAGGATAGGGGGTGGAGATAATGAATGCATAACTAAACAATAGGATGCCTTTTCCTAAGTACCTATACAAACAAACACACAACCAACTCAATGAAAACATGCATATGTAAGGGTAAAAGATACCACACTACTATAAACTAAACTAGGCATGGATGAACCTCTAGACTGTAGAAAAGTATGGTAGTGTAAATTTAAATTAAAGGGGAAAAATAAATGCCCAACAAAAAATATGTCCCAAGATAACAAAACTAGAAAATTGTAAACATAAGAGAGAGCCTATCTTCTCTATCCTTAGATATGATCACCATAGGTGGTCTAAGAACCAAGTATCTTTAAGAAACTCTAAACGCATGATCGACTTATCCATAATGTGTGAAATAAAAGACACATGTGGGAAAAACCCATGTATGGGTGAGTATATAAATACCCAATAGAATTCCCAGAAAGGGGTGAAAGGGGCTTAGCTGAAAGAATAGAGTACAATTAAAGAGTACAAATCAACCCAAAAATAGAGTGAAAGTAAGATCATCCAAGCATAAGGGGATAAACATGATGAGTAGATGAACTACCTATCAAGACTTTTCCACTTATATCAGGAGAGTAGAATCATCTAACCATGAGAAGAAAGAAATGAAAATCATATAGAATACCCCACACATATTCACCTCTCCCAGAAAGAGAGTATCCGAAGACATAGTGTGAATCCATAAGAACTAAAATATATATGCTCATTTAAAGAATCCCAAATATGATAGTAAGGGGATCTCCATATCAAAACTCATTCCAAGATGAATAGTATCCATAAATTCCAAAAGAAGACAAAAAATGATGCCTAGCACCTCAAGTGTCTCCCTAAACACACAAGTATAAGTTACTCAATCACAACACCTTGATACTATCCACTTTGGGTGGCACTGACTTGCCCGTATGATTTTAGGTTATATCACAAGAATGAGTCTCGGTGGGGAATGCATCCCTCTTCCTCGTTATTCTAAAGCCACATAAAACCATGTCTCTTCACTATATCACAGAGTCAAGGGGGGAAAAATTCTAGGAAAGGATACCATGCCTTGGTACGATATGAGGGTCCTACTCTGATAGTTATCAAGGAAATACACCACCTCTTCCTACTAGAGGGTACTGCTCAGGATGGTCATTGGGGAATGCCACTACCCATTCCTATTGAAGGGTAGGCCTGGTAAGGTCATTGGGGAACTATAATGACCAACCCTACTTGAGGGTAATTCTGAAACATCATGGAACTCAACTAACCTACCCTATTAGAGGATAACTTGTAAATATCAATAGGAAACATCACTACCCAGACCTACTAGAGGGTATTCTTGAAACATTGAGGAACTACACTACCAAAACCTGATGGAGGGTAACTCGAAAAGATCATTGGGGAATGGCACTACCTATCCCTGCTATAGGATAATCCCAGAAAGATTTGGTGATCCTGTACGATTATTTTCATCATTGGGTGTCTCCTTAGTGCATCATGATCAGACCATCTTGCATCATATCTCAAAATACATAATGAAGGAAACCATTACCTTCAATATGAAAAAAATGATCAAGATAGGATATTCCCTTGCATCAATAGGACACCCAGTGAAAAAGTCAAATTTCACTGCATCATGCTCAAATTGTGTCTCATGGGCTGAATTAAGGAGTTTAAATTAATAACCTGATATTGGTCTTGAATATTTCGCCTAAATTTCTGGGTCATGGAATCATAGACACTTCATAATTATGACACTGTATAAGGGAGATATGTTAGATACATGATTCAATAATAATAATAATTTTATTATTATTGGGTGTTCATTGAACCAAAACACGAGTCTGAAAAATTTATCCAATATCGATCTTAAAATGACCTTCTCAATTCTAGGATCATGTTTTCACTAACAGTTCATCAGATATATTCCTTAGTTAAAAGATATAAATAATATAATATTATTTGACCACTACTTATATCTCATATGACATATCTCATATCTCATATATTATATATTATATATCACATCTCATATATTGTATCTTATATTTTATATATTATATCTCATATCTCGAACTAATAAATCAAGCATCCATGTACCACAATGATTCTAGATCTATGATTTTCTCTCCAAATAGTTGTCGCATCATCGATTCACTATGAATATGGGGGTATGATCGATCTCGGTTTCACCCAGCAATATTAATCCAGGACCACAGGGATCCAACTGAAAAAGAACTAAAATAATTGATAGAGAAAATATCTATAAACAAAAGGTTTATGCATCATCGGACAAGTGTTGTTGGTCGATGATCAAGAATGAGGCACTAGAGTTATAACATTTATTAAAAAATATGAAATCTGGTACTTGGGCTCATGAAAAGGTCATAACACGACGCAAATCGAAGAAGAGACAGTGATATACTAAATATTTTAATTCAAATGAGTAAGATGCCAACAGATGATCCCTATCTCTTTTTTAGATTGATCGTTGGTGAATAATGCATCTACACAATGATTATAAGAATATGATTCATTTGTTGCATCTTGATCTGATTCGATATGACATTCAATCATCGTTCATCTCGATTTTCCAAAGGGAGGAGGGAGGAGCTCTCACTGGAAGATTTCAAAAAAATTGTGAGGCTAACGCTGTAAAATTTCCTTTAACGATATATTTATAGA
This sequence comes from Viscum album, assembly GCA_963277665.1. Taxonomy (NCBI): domain Eukaryota; kingdom Viridiplantae; phylum Streptophyta; class Magnoliopsida; order Santalales; family Viscaceae; genus Viscum; species Viscum album. The sequence continues at coordinate 1,321,549,205 of OY728158.1, forward strand.
CATTGTTTTTGGTCAAATGAATTTAATTAATTGATTAATTTAATTAAATGAATCCACTTAATGCACCACTAATGATTGAGCGGTCTGAACATCCATCAATGACGCATTTTATTTTTCTCTTAGGGAAACACCATGTTCTGGACCCAAATTTGGTCTCTAATTTCTAATCCAATCAACTGCTTAAGTGAAATCTCATTTTATTTAACCAAACTCATGTGAACAGTTTACAATATATTTAATATTTTTATAAAATTAGTTTTGGGTACACCAGATCTCAAAATTGCACATTGTCTCAGTACCTTTCTCTAGAAATATATATATAAATATGTCAATGTCTTCTAGGAAAAAAACTGGGTCTTTACATGTTAGGTTGAGACATATTTCTAGTTGGGAGTGTATTTTGACCCTTTACTTTTTAGTTTGCATTGTCGAACTCCTGTACACATTAGTGTTTACACATTCTTGGATTATTTTCTAGCTGTGTTGCATCTTTCACTCTTTCCCTCTGTACTTATAAATAGAGATGGATGTGTGTGTGTGTTCATATAGGTACATAGGCAATGACCTCCCCATGTTAGTTATTACTTCAGTTCTTTTCTCCACCACCTATCCTATAGAGGAGATCTTAGGTTAGTTCCATATCAAGCCCCAACTTGGGTCTTATCGTGATGGATTGATATCAAATAATGTTCATTCCATATGATGTTGTTCAGAATAGTCCCCTTATGAGGATTTGATTGGGATTTAGGGTAATATTTTCAAAGTGACATTAATGCAGCTCTCAGGCTAGGGAATATAGTAATGGTGTGGGAGGATGAAATATCATTTCACTAAGACCTTTATTACCAACTTGTTGACTTGGTATATCAATAAATTGATTATAGGGATCAATGGAAAATGCATCATATAGGATTGAGTCTTTGACTGTCCATCTTGATTTTTCTTCTCATTATTGTATATATATATATATGCTCATTTGACCATGGTTCACCTTGATAACTTTTATAATGCCTCTGAGATGACATCCATCTAGGATACTAGTTCCAAATCATGACTATGATATGATGAACAATGAGGCCTCTGTTAAGGGATCCATCCTATGATATACTTTTCTCAAGCCTATGTGGTAGAATCACCCCTACCAATCGAGAAATAATTGGAACCAACATAGGAAGATGGGTATGTGTTAAAGTTTAGTGTACCATGTTATTTATAGTTCTAGAAGCCACTAAGGTTCCATGATGATCTAGTTCCCCATGCAACCGAGGTTTGGTTTGAGTCAGTGATTTGAGTTTTTAGACTTGTGAATATCTTGGCCGATCAGATGGTTTCACTCACAACCAGTGGTCTTCATAGAGTATTAGATAGTTCTGGTGGTACCATCAGATGAAAAACCCATTATGAGTCCACATTATAGGTTCTAGAGACATGAATTTCCCATGTTCTGTGCTAAACCAGGCCCCCTTCTAAGGTGGTTGAGGTCAGGCCCAATCTTGTAGTTTGGATGTCCCTCTCAGTTTGGATCCCATTCGATGTTCATCCTTGTGGAGAGACAATTATAGAATGACAGTGGGAGTTGGTAGAGTCCTATGATGAATATGTTTTATCTTGGCATCATAAGTGCAAGGAATAGGGACACTTCCCCCACCGAAACCTATCCTTTTAACATGATTCAAAACTAAGCGGGTGAGTTAATTCCATCCCAAAGCAGAAAGTATCAAGGTACAATGGAGGATTTACTTTGAATTTATTTTTCAAGATGTTCATATGTGATGGGGTGTTGGATAAGGTCTTAGTTGAGAATATAAGGCAGGAAATGGAAAGGATGATCTTTCGGTAGATGGGGCTACTTAATGGGGGGCTCAAGTGTGTTTCGAGGTATGCCCTATGTCACTATTACTTCAAATGTAGTTGTTATACAGAAGTATAAATCCAAATTTATTTGTGAATATCCTCTCTTTGTGACCTAGAAATATTAGAGGAAACCCTTTTGATTAACCCTTATGGTTTTGGATCTTACAAATTGGATCAGTGATCACATGTTTCTACTGACAGTGTGACTTGACTCTATAAGGAGGGAGATCCTTGCATGAAATATTTTTGTAGTGGCAGTGGGAAACTATGATGTTTTCCTCAGTATGGAGTATTCATCTACCAACCAGGCTTATATGTTTTCTTCCAATGAGTATGGTAGTGTTTCCAGACTGTTGGATGAATTTTTCTTCCTTGATGAAGAGTGATCCCAAATAGAGTACACTACTGGAAATTAAAGGTATACCAACGGTTGAAAACCATTGGTATAGGGTGGAGAAGCATTGGTATAAATTAAATCAATGGTTTTAGAAACCGTAGCCCAGTAAGCTATGACAATAGAAATATACCAACAGTTTTAGATAAACCGTCGGTATATGTGAATAAATCTACTCTATACCAACAGTTTTATAAAACCATTGGCATAAAGTTCTTATAAAAAACATATTCCAACAGTCTCAAAATTGTTGGAATATCTTTTTTAGTCATCCATTCACCCCTCTAACAATGGTTTAAATAATTGGTAAAGGTTTTTTACCAATGGTTCAGAACTTTTGGTAAACAAAATACATACAGAACCTATAGCAACGGTTTAAAACCGATGGTATAGGCTTTGCTGTACAATTCACATAGTAGCCTGCTCTGTGTGCTGTTGTGTGAACTGTACAGAATACATAATTAAAAACTGATTGAATTGTACATTAGGATATTAAAATTATACAAAATACATACAATACAATACATAATAAGTATACATAATTAAAAACTGATAATTAGAAGGTTACATAATTTAATAATCATTTATGAATACAACACATTAAAAACTGAATACGTAATTATATGTGATACATAATTAAGAATACATACAAAATTTCATTTTTTATAACACATACATGATTTAATTCAGAAATTAGAAGCTAATAACCCAAAATAAGGAAATTAATAAATGAATTCAACCAAACACAAATATAATGTCATGGTTTGGGGCGGGTATAATGGGTGTGTATCAATGATCTTGTGTGACTTAGGGAATATAGTTTTCCTTGGAGTATTAAATGTAATGTGTTTTAAAATAGGGGTAGGTTTTCCTAACATGAGAAGTGGATTGTGTGAGGCTGGACTATGGATTGTTGTGCTAAAGTATCAACACAATCCGAATACATTTGTTTGGTTTTCCGTATGCCAGTTGTTTTTACATAAAATGATGTTCATTTTAAACAAAAGAGACAACATTAGAGTGGTACCGGACACACTATGCCTCAGGGTGAGGCTATTTTGACTTTTACACATCACATATGACCCCTGGATCGTTGTCCTAAAGTATCAATATAATCTGAATGCATTTGGTTAGTTTTCCGTATGCCAGTTAATGTTTTCACTTAAAAGGTTATCCATTTCAAATAAAAGTAAGACACTTTGAGTGGTACCGGCCACACCGTGCCTTGGATTGAGGCTTGGTTGACTCTTACACATCATAAATGAACCATGGATTGTTGTTCTAAAGTATCAACATAATCCGAATATGTTTGGTCAGTTTTCCATATGTCAGTTTTTTTACTTAAAACAGTGTCCATTTTAAACAAAAGAGATACACTTAGAGTGATACCAGCCACACCGTGACTTGTATTAAGGTGGGGTTGACTCGTACATGTCAAAAATGACCAATGGATCTTTTTTCTAATGTATCAACACGATCCGAATGTGTTTGGTCAGATTTCTGTATGCCAGTTGTTGTTTTTATTTAAAATGTTGATCATTTCAAAAAAAAGGTGAGACACTCTGAGTGGTAACAGCCACACCACGCCTCAGATTAAGGCAGGGTTGACTCATATACATCACAAATGACTCATGGATAATTTTCGTAAAGTATAAACAGAATCCAAATACGTTTGGTCCATTTTCCATTTTTCAGTTGTTGTTTTCACTTAAAATGATGTCCATTTAAAAAAAAGAGAGACATTTAGAGTGGTACCGACTACACCGTGCATTAGATTGATGCAGGTTTGAATCTTACATGTCAAAAATGTCCCATGGATCATTTTCATAAAGTATCAACACAATCCAAATGCATTTGGTTCGTTTTCCATATGCCAGATGTTGTTTTCACTTAAAATGTTTTCCATTTTAAATAAAAGTGAGACACTTTGAGTGGTACCGGACACACTGTGCCTCAGATTGATATGGGGTTTGGTCTTACACGTCACATATGACCAACAAATCATTTTAATAAAGTATCAACACAATCTGAATACATTTGGTTTCAATATGCCAGTTGTTTTTACTTAAAACAGTGTGCATTTTAAACAAAATAGAGACACTTTGAGTGATACCATCCACACCGTGCCTCGAATTGAGGTAGGGTTGACTCGTACAAATCACATATGACCCATGGATCATTTTCCTAAAGTATCAACACAATCCGAATGCATTTTTTTTCAGATTTCTGTATTCCAGTTGTTGTTTTCACTTAAAATGATGTCCATTTTAAACAAAAGAGAGACATTTAGAGTGGTACCGGCCACAACGTGACCCAGATTGATGCAGGGTTGACTCTTACACTTCAAAAATGTCTCATTAATTATTTTCCAAAAGTATCAACATAATCGAAATGCATTTGGTTGGTTTTCCATATGCCAGTTGTTGTTTTCACTTATAATTATGTCCATTTTAAACAATAGAGAGACATTTAGAGTGGTTCCAGCCACACCACGCCTCGGATTGATGCGGTGTTTACTCCTACATGTCATAAGTGTCCCATGGATCGTTTTCCTAAAGTATCAACACAATCTGAATACATTTGGTCAGTTTTCCATATTCCAGTTATTTATACTTAAAACATTGTATATTTAAAAAAAATACACTTAGAGTGGTACTGGCCACACCGTGCCTTTGATTGATGCAAGGTTGACTCGTACACTTCAAAAATGTCCCATGGATAGTTTTCCCAAAGTATCAACACAATCTGAATGCATTTGGTTGGTTTTCCATATGTCAGTTGTTGTTTTCACTTAAAATGTTGATCATTTCAAATAAAGGTGAAAAACATTGAGTGGTACTGGCCAAACCATGTCTCGGATTAATGTAGGGTTGACTCTTACACGTCAAAAAATTCCCATGGATCATTGTGTTAAATTATCAAAAGAATCCGAATACATTTGGTCCATTTTCCGTATGCCAGTTATTGTTTTCACTTAAAATGTTGTCCATTTCAAATAAAACTGAGACACTTTGAGTGGTACTGGCCACACCATGCCTCAGATTGAGTCAGGGTTGAGTCTTACACATCACATATGACCAATGGATCTTTTTCCTAAAGTATCAACACAATCCAAATACGTTTGGTTGGTTTTCCATATGTTAGTTGTTTTACTTAAAAGCGTGTCCATTTTAAACAAAAGAGAGACAATTTGAGTGATACCAGCCACACCATGCCTCATATTGAGGATATGTTGACTCATACATGTCACATATGACTCATGGATCGTTTTCCTAAAGTATAAAAAAAATCCAAATGCGTTTGGTCGGTTTTTCGTATGCCAGTTAGTCAAATCTTGCAACAACAGTGATAATATCTTATACTAAAACTATAGGCATTGTTCTTGATGTGCACCCCCTAGTGCATGGTTAGGGAAAATCATGCACATTGATTCTAATATATATCCCAATATGGTTGGTAGATACCTTGTGGGATGGACTTAAATTTTTTACTAACCGTGAGGCATAGTGTTTTTCTACGCCGACTGGGGTTCTGAGCTCCGAACAAGCCCCAGAAGCCCCATACACCATTATAACATCATTAGGCTTCCATATTTAGTCAAAAATAAAGAGTTATACTAAATTAAAAAATATCCATACCATAGTGAAAACCCAGATTCTTATAGTCTTCCCATTTAAAGTAACTCATCCTAAGGTTCACCTTCAAGGGGTGGCAAAAAATTATTTGAGAACAATTCTCTCTGGGGCGTTGTCCGGGGTCAAGGGGGCCATATGGGGGGGGGGCTGTCCGAGGGCCATATGGGGGTCGTCCAGGGTCCAAGGAGGAGGGGGCTGTCTAGGGGGCTGTCCGGAGTCTAGGGAAGAGGGTGGGGGCTGTTCGGGGTCCAGGGCGGAGGGTGGGGAGCTGTCTGGGGGTTGTCCAGGGGCTGTCCGGGGTCCAGGGCGGAGGGTGGGGGTGCTGTCCAGGGAGCTCTCCGAGGGGTTGTTCGGGGGGCTGTCTAGGGGGCTGTACGAGGTCTAGGGAGGAGGGTGGGGGGGGGATGTGATGGGTGTGTTCAAGGTGTGCAAGGATTTTAAGTAGAATAAAACATCCATATTAAATCAAAAAACAAATGTCATCAATATCAGTAAAAAATGTAATGGATCAATCTGCCCCTTATCACCATCACCATCACCACTATCATTATCAAACTCATCCTCTCCGCCATCTCTGTCCTCTTCTTCATCCTCATCACCATCCCCATGCTTATCCTCGGCCCCATCCTCGCCCTCGTCCTCATCCACATCATCACCCTCGCCCTCACCTTCATCCTCTCCCTCGATCTCGACATTATCATCATCCCCAAAATCTTCCACTTCAGCATTCTTATCATCACTAGGAACGTCATAATCTCAACCACCACTAGAAATTCTACCTGGTTTAATAGATAATGCACCCATCGATGACATATATGTCTGACAAGCCGCACTGGCCTCTAGTGGAAGTGATGATGATAAAGCTTTGATCAATTTCATAACTTCTTTCTCCCTCATTTGCACCTATTCTTCCAAATCTGTGACCCTTTTAATATAATTTTTTTCATGCTCATTGACCTATTCCAACTCAGTGGTACTATAATGGATACCTGGAGAGGACCAATACCTCCTTGGGACTATATTCTTACCAGGTCAGCAGCGTACTCGACCAGAGTGCTCATCTCCCAAAACCTGATATAAATGATCGTGTGGCCCTAAATTTTCAGGCTCCTGGGCATCAAGGGCCTCTAAAGCAGCCTATTAAAAATATTAATAGATTATTAAATTTCAAAATATATATTAAACTTTGAAATAAACAAATTAAAACTTACAATTGTTTCTTGTGTCGATTTATTAACCACAGTTCCATCTTTTTTCCTTCTACTCGAGCAAAACAATTTATCTCGAGGGAGAGGTCCTTCAATATTAAATTTTTTTTTCTGTAATGAAATTGAAACACTATAAAGTTCAAGTATAATCATATATTCAATATTAAATAAATCACATAATTTAAGTAGGAAACAATTAAAAGGGAAAGTCTTAAAGAAAAATTATAAACAACTATATCGTATCAGCTGTCTCTCATGATCTGACATAGTAGTGCACCCCAAAGTGTGAATGTATTTATTTTAATAAATGTTTTTTTGTTTTTTTAAAAATATTCCTAAATAATGTTTAACAATAAATAAGATAATATTAAAGCAAAATAAGAAAACAGTCATTTAAATACCTCAAATGGGATTAATACCTTAAATTTGGCAGTCGCCCAATGAGTAATCATTTGGTGATATTGATCTATCAGGAAGTCATCCATGATAGGTACTGTCTCCAACTCCATGCCCACTCTATCACACTAGCCAACATACAACTCATGCTTATAAGATCTTCAAAGCTCTCCTAGATCCTTTAAACGTGCTGGTCGTGCACCCTCGCCATCAAGGAAGTTAAACCAAAGCTGAAACCCAATATATTAATTTGTATAAATACAAAAAATACTAAATCAAATAAAATATATTTTTTCCCTTATTTGTAACCACACATTATCATTGACTTCATGTGGCAGATGTCTCCAAGAGAGAGGGCAGACCAGAATGATGTCAGAGTATTTGGCTAGCATTGCCAAAAACCCCCGACATTCCTACCCAGGTTTATCAATCATATGTCCATCATCATTGTATTCAACCATAAACTGTGTCTGGAAGTTCCATACCACACACAAGAAAGTACGCCCCCTCTCCCACCTCCTATCAGTAGATGAATATGTTATTAAAGAAAAAAATATCATTACAAGTTACAATAAAAATAAATTTTGGTATAAAAATTTGTTAGAGTTATATAAATATACCTATGATAGTCGGATCCATGGGTGTCACTGGATGTGTAGAAGCTGAAGGAATATCCTGTACAGGTGGAGTGTCCCTCATTTTATGCTCCTCAGCCATATACTATGTCGGATCATGAGTCGAAGAAGGTGGAATATAATAGCTCATAAATAATGAACCAGAAGAAAAAGATGACGGAACAGACGTCTGGCCAACTGGTAGTGTAAACAATGGAGGCCTAAATATCTCATGTGTCCCTAAAGACACACCAGGATCAAAATGGGGCGTAGAAGATACATCTGTGGTAGGGGCATAGTCCAATCGGGTACAACCAGGGGATCATCTAACTCTCTCACCACGTTCCCTCATACCACCAGCTTCAGTACCGGGACCACCAGATGATCGTCTAACTCTGAAACCACCCCCTCCTACCACCAGCCTCTATATAGGGAGAAATATCAGGCTCCTTTTCGGATATCTCTCTTCTAGGGGGTGGATCCTGAAAAAAAGTTTAACATAAAAGTAAACACATGATATTATAAGATATTGAAATATAGATATTTGAAATAAAATACTCACAATAGGGATGATTGGAGGAACGCCCATCTGTGTCATGCAATGATTATTTTCTGTCATCTTTTTCTGCCTCATCTCTTCAATGGGTGTCATTTCCTGCAATGAAAACAAATATGGAAGTAATTCGAAATAGATAACTACTGTGTAACCCAAAAAACAAAAGAGAGAAAAACCATTCTGATAAAAAAACATAATGAAACAGAATATTTATGGTGGTTTGAAGGTATGTATAAGGATACAGACTCTAAATTATGTAGGTGAAACATGTAGGTGAGAACATGACTGTATGATTCTATATATTTCCCACCACAAATTCGGGTTCACAATCAACTCTGACAATTGATCTATTAGATTCAACATAAGTAATAAATAGATTGCTTCCAATTTCAGTAGGGATAGTGTCAAATTTATCATCACCATCATAAAAAACATGTCTGGAATTTACTTCAATAATTAAACCAAATTTAGGATGAGGATGATCTTTGACATAAAAAACTTGTTTCACCATTGATGCAAATACATATGGTTCATGGGTGGCAAGAGTGTGAGTCATGTCAATAACTCAAAATCTACAACCATAAATAAATTTTCCTTAACTCTTCATTGAATCAAACCATTGACATTTCATCATCGTGACTCGACCATGCGAGTAATAATCCAAAATTTTTATTTTCTCCATGACTCCATAATAAGCTACATTTTTAGAACGAGGTCTATTATCCAATGAACTTGCATAATAGTCTATTGTGGCAGTTAGCATAACACCATCATGCTATGTTCTTGTGTTTCTTTCTCGTTCAATGATAATAAATTTGTATCCATTGATCAAAATTGATTTACAAGCACGAACCATGGTATTAAGACCAAAATCAAAAGCTCTTATTTCCTCAAAAATAGAGTTTGCAGGAAAACTCGATACCTGAAATATAAACAAATAGTAAACTTAATTAAATATTATTTTTATTTAGTTATTACTGGAATATTTTTACCTTTAATTTCAACCAAGCAAAAAACCCTTTGCTATGAAAAGTCTCTTTCTTTTTCAAAGATAAATAACAATTCTTTCTATATACCAATTCTTTATGTTCCCTATAGATAAAAATAATAATAATTTAACAAATATTTAAAATAACAAGAGATAAGACAAGTGACACATGTACAATTTACTTACTTTATATACTCATCGAACAAATCACAATTGAACAACACTGTGCGATGTGTCATCTCTCGCTATTCAAGTATTAATTTCGTCAATGTATATGATCCCAGAATTTCTCGTGTCTAAGAAAGTGATGGAAAACTGGGTTCAATTTTCTCATAATGTTCTTCATTTCTCATTGGTCTGTTTATTCTCGTAGTAAGATCAGAAAAATACATGTAGCATAAATCCATACATTCTTGAGCCAAGTAACCATTCAAAATAGAACCTTCGGGATAATTCCTATTCCGAACATATGATTTCAATGTGTACATGTTTCTTTCAGTTGGATACATCCAATGGAAACTAACAGGTCCTCCAAGAAGTATTTCAGTCAGAAGATGGACAGTCATATGCAACATGCATGTAAAAAATGATGGAGGAATATTTTCTCTAACTCACACAAAATTAATGGTTTCTCTGCCAATAGTTTTTTCAAGAAGGATTTGGACAAATTCTTAGCACAAAAAACTCTAAACAAATAGCACAACCAAATAACTAATACTCTTACATTATTAGAAAAGATATGACAGATTTAAATTGGAATCAACTCATGCAAAAGGTCATGATAATTATGAGTCTTCAAAGATTTCAGCTTCAACTCTTTTCTGTTGACCCGTTTTGATATATTTCTTGAATAGCCATCAGGAACTTCAATAGTCTCTAGAACTTCCAGAAATTTATTTTTTCAGCTGGTGTCATCACATAAGAAGCACATGAAACTTTCCATTTATTTTCACTGATACAAACAGGATGCAATTCCGGTATGATCCCCCAATCTACCAATTCACGATGAGATCGTAAATCATCTTCTGTCTTCCCCTTGAAATTTAGAAGAATCGAAAGAAACATTTCACATATATTTTTTTTCAATGTGCATTACATCTAGGCAAGGACGTAACAAGTTGGTTGACCAATATAACAACTCAAAGAATATACTCTTTTTCTTCCAATTTTAATAGGTATCACTGGAAACATTTTTTCTTATTATATATTTCATTACACCCTTCCCAAATGAATAACTGAAATCTTTCAATTCATTAAGAACATCAGTTCCAGACATACGCTGAGCTGGATCATCAGTCTCCATGGTAGTGTCAAATCTCCAAAGATTGTTTCTATATGGACGATTCATTAGCAAGAATCATCGATGTCCCATAAAACTAAAACTACGATGATATTTTAGTCTTCTCGATCGAGTATTCTTCATAAAAATAGGACATGATGATTTTCATTTTGTGATCCATCCAGACATCATTGTATAAGCAGGAAAATCATTAATCGCCCACATAAGCAAAACACACATCTGAAATATGTCTTTCGAACATGCATCGTATGTGGGAACACCCACATACCAAAGAAGTTTCAACTCTTTTATTAAATGTTTCATGTATACATCTATATCATTGCTAGGATCAGAAGGGCCAGATATTAGTATACTCAAGAATGTGTACGGATTTTTCGTACACAACCATGGGGGAAGGTTATAAATGTGTATGAAAACTGGCCCTGTGCTATGGGAAGTAAGAATTTACCCAAATTGATTAAGACTGTCACATGAAAGACCCAGTTTCACATTATGCATGTCGGCTGCATATTTAGGATATCGAGCATAAAATATCTTCCATGAAAATCCATCAGTAGGGTGAACCAACTATTCATTATTCTTTTTTCTCTTGGTGTCATTCCATCGCATTTTTAATGATATTTCATTAGACATGAAAAGATTCTGTAATATGGGGATAAATGGAAAGTTCCAAATTACTTTTTTTGGTACATGAGATGGTGTTCCATCATCTCTTGGCTTCCTTCGGGAGGTTCTACATTTGATACAATCATTTCTTTCAGCATTTTCCTCCCAAAATAAGCTGCAATAATTCAGGCAAGCATGATTTTTTTGATAATCCAAGTTCATCAACTAACTTCCATACCAAATAGTCGTTTGAGGGAATATCTGCATCATATGGAAGTATATCCTTCAAGAAGGTAAGAATGTAATCAATTGCAGTATTTGAAATCCCATACATTGTTTTCCCATGAAACAATCGGATTAAAAATTCCAACTTTTTCATTTTTCCACATTGCCGATATACTGGATTCATCGCAACATCATTCAATTTTTTCACCCTATCAACATCATCATTTTCATTAGACACATAATGTGTGATTGTATCGAAATATTGTTGCGTGGATATCCTTTCCTTCTCGTGATGTAGAAATAAATGGAAACCAATCATATATCAAACTCTCCAATTCAGTCATATCATTTGGATCATTAACATTTTGAGATTCCATTTTCTCTCCATTGTGATACCACACATAATAGTTTTTTTGGAAACCATATTTGGTTATATGATAGCCAACTACTTCATGACTCAACCAAGGTCTTACAACACAATTAGAACATGGGTAGTGTATGCGACCACTATTTGAAGCCTTGTCAAATGAAAAATCAAAATATTTGTCCAAATTATTTTGAAAATCGGTTGAAATCCGATCAGTTTCATATATCAAACTTCTATCCATTCTGTAAAAAAATTTCAATAAGTCGTTTTAATGGAATTTAATAATATTTAAGTTCAATCAAAAAAATAGTTAGGTAAATGAAAATTATTTACTTTATATAAAAGCATAACTGACACATTACTCTATATGAGAATCATATTAAGAAACACAAAAAAATATAGTGTATATAAGAAAATAAGATATAGAATTTCTAATGCCTATATTCAAGGATTTCCCATTAAGATATCATAAGTGGATCAAAGAATACATAATCCTTAAGGGTCTTTTTGGGAGTACATGAGTTTTATACGTTCACTTATTCAAGGAGATCAAGATGACGAGTAGGATGAGGATCACATCAAAAGTAGTTATGTCCTCATCAAGTTTCACCTTAACCATGGATTAAAGGATCCTAGGTTTGGGGCCATTGATCATAGGTTGGTAGGGTGTATTCATTGAATCGTGTCCCAATTGATTTTGGAGAGGGTCCATCAATAGTTATTGGTATGGATTTGATTAGAAACACCTATAAAAAGGATATCCAGGAATTGTGACGTCCCAAACCAGGATGCCACTCATTAGTGACCTGAACCCAGATGGCCACATGGCCTCATGCACATCTACAAAAGTTCCAAATGTTATGGACTAATAGTGAGAGCCATTGGTGTGTCTAGGGGAGACTATTACCTCATTACCTAAGTTTCAGAATTTTAAAATTATTAGTTAAAAATTAGAAGAAAGATAACAATTGGAAAATATTGGAAATGGATGAAAATAACCAAATCAGTAATACCAACTTAGAACATAATCATAAACCTAATGATGGTAATGTATGTCATGTATCAAGAATAAAAACATAGTTACAACTAGTAGGAAGTAGTACTATACAAGAGGCTCAATAAATTCTAAAATTCAACCTAGCTTCTTGAGCTACAACCCAGTCATCTGCTACATGCTCCATCCTATGTTATGTGAGTAGTCATGGATCTGTAAAATGGCGATTCCCCTTATCTAAACATATAATCATGTATTTTATCTGAGTACCCAATGGCATCTCGAACAACGTGTGAGATACAATTCATGTAGGTGACCACCAAGAGGTCTATAACTATCTACTCTATTTCTATAACATTTTAATATAATGATATGATAAATTAAAGCGGAAACTAAAAAATATAAAAGGGTTTTCTATGGATCTGGAGAAAAATTTTAAAATTTTTTTCTGTGAATTAGATTCATGAAGAAGGAAGAAGTACTACATGGGAGAAGGAGAGGTCCCACCAAGAGTTCCCTTTGAATATATTTTATTCATAATGAACATTGGATTATACAGTTAAGTATTTCTTATTTATTTTGTGAAAAATAATTACAGACCACATACTATTTTTCAAAGTTGAAGAAGATACTCCATGTGTTCTATTGTGCAAAGGATAAGTGAACAGTGTTTCATTTTATATATATAAAGATTTTGATAGAAACATGATACATACTTGTTATGTAACACACATAGTGTACAAAAATGAAGATGAATAAGATCTTTATGTTTGACATGATCTTAATGAAAGGAGTGAATTTCATGAAATACTATGAATAAATATTACAAACGATTTCTTATGAGTTCATATACATGAAGCTTTAATATTTGTATCATTTAGATTAAAAAAAGAACTATGAATCTTTAAAATTAGAACACAAGAAAGAGACCATGCCCTTAAAAATGTATATGTGTAATAAAAACATTAATTGGACAATGTGTACATTTATGTAGTGATTTGAGTACACAATTCGTGAAGGGAGTAGTGAATCATAACATTTTCCAAAATCCCTAGAAATAGAAAAAAAATGACGTGATCTATCTAAATAGTGAAATAAATGGAGAAATGTTGAGAATAGAAGGATATTATTAGCTAATATGAGAAGAGGTTGAAGGAGTCTAACATGAATGGGGGAGTTGTAGCTGATCGGATGGAAGAGGTTCACCTGGTGGGCACTTCCGGGAGTAGGGGGAATGTGCTTCTAGAAATCAGTCGCTTCTGGGAGTCGTGGTTCTGTTTCAGCGAATTGGGGGGGGGGGGGGGTTTCCCAACGGTTATTAAAAACCGTTGGGAAATCCTTCCCTAAACACACCTTTACCAATGGTTTATTAAAATCTTTTTTAAAGACACCAATACCAATGGTTCAAAGAATCGTTGGTATAAAAGTGTTGGGAAATCTAGCCTTTCCAGTAGTGGTAGGATGATCTCATTTGTAGGAGGATATAACCAGTTCAACAGTTGGATAGTATTACCCTTAGAGAAGTGGATGTTATGAGCTCTTAGCTTCCTACAATGATGGTGGGGGTTTATGGAATCTTTCCTAAGGACATGTTAGGCTTACCTCTCCACCGTGAGATGGACCTCTATATATACTTACACCAGGGATGAACTAATGTTTATGCTAGCACATCGGATGACCCAATTAGATGCGAGAGCTGTTGGTGTGAAGGAGGGTCTACAGAGGTAGGTATTCGTAAGACCGAGTGTGTTCACCAAGTAAAAACATTTTTTTTTTCTAAGAGGCATATAACACCTAGAGTTTAGGTATGGGTTGGAATCGCCTATACTAGGTGATGCGCAAAAGAGTATCCATGTCCAAGAATCATTGAGTTCTCTAACCAGTGGTTTGGGGAGAATTATATCTCAGAGGTTGACCTCAGGATACGTTATCACCAACTCCCAGTTCAAGTGGTGGATATACCAAGCATGGATTCTTAGAGCCACTATAGTTTCTTTGAGTTCTTGGTGATACCCTTTGGCATTTTAAATGCCACAATAGTGTTTGCAATACTTATGAGTAAGATTCTTAACCTTTCTTGTATTGGTATGTTGTAGTCTTCTATGATGGAACCCTCATGTAATCGGTGCCAGAGTTGGAGCATACAAGACATATGAAGAGGATTCTAGACATGCTCTGGGAGTGTTAGTCGTATGCAAATTCTTGTCAAGTCAGGTAAAGATTTGAAGTTCCATTTATTGGGATATGACTTCTCAGACATAGGAGTGAAAATAAACCCCACAAAGGTTGACGTGACATAAGATTGTGGGCCACCCAGGACATGGGCATGATAGAAGATGCTCACGATTATGATTTCTATTCATTTTTATCAATCAAGGTGATAGATTAGTTGAAATATTTGTAGTTGACCTTTATAGTTTAGGATGGTGCATCATACCTCTATATGATGATTGTTACACCTCCTCTTCCTCAGTGAGTCAAAGATACACAACATAGGGATATTGATTGAGAGATATTATGGGAATAGATATCCTGAGAAGTTTCACTTGATGGATTTTCTAAAGAAGGAAATCATGTCATCCTTTTTAGCATTGGGAATTTATTTCAATCACGTTAATAGAGGAGGTGATGAGGGAGTTTCACACTTATCCTTTGGTTATACAACCTAATGCATGGAAGCACTAGATGCTAGCTCAATAACCCCGACTTTTTCATTAGTTTTTAATTTTCAGGGAATAATTTTTTTATGAAATGAATAATTTAGGTTATATATTTTTTCTATATAAGACTTTGGAATATACCTAGAAATATTATAGGATCTAGGAGCTAAGACGGCGCGTGATGTTGAGACCCAGTGAACCCAAAATTAATTTTATAAAGATATTAATTGTATTTTAGATCATGCATGAACTGTTTTCCAAAAAAAGTAGAATATATCATAAATGGAGTCTCAGATTAGAAATATGAGATAATATTTGAATCTAGAATGTGAAGATTACCCTAGGTTTGAACTAAAGTTTATCAGTGATAGACGTTCGAATGGGGCAGCCGTTGGTCGATGCATTAGAAGAATTAATTAATTAAATTAATTTATTTAATAACCATACCCCAAATAACTCATATATGGAGACTCAAATGAGAAATATGAGACCAATATTGAGTCCAAAATGTGGTGTTTACCCTAGGCTTGACCTAATGTTTGTTGAAGTAGGATGTTTCGATGAGGCATCCATTGGTGGGTACGTTTAATTAAAATAAATAAATAAATTATTTATTTGTTTTATTAAACAAATTAATTAAATCCTTTATAAGTACCCTATTTTGAAGATTTTACAAGGGATTTATACATAACCATTTCTAGATCTAATAGGATGAGGAGAGAATCCTTCATTGGTGGATTGAGAACGGATGATGACCGGTGATCAGATCGAGGTGAATCGATAGGTGGCGGAAGCAGAAGATTATCTTCACCCCTAGAGGATGCATTCTTCACCAATGACTAATCCATAATCAAGGTAGGACTCATTATATGTGGGTTTTAACCCAAAGAATTAAAACATGGATCATGTTCAATTCTCTCTCTTTGATTTTCATTAATTTGAGCCATTGTATGAGACCGTATATCAAAATAAATCACTGTTTCAATTTATTTCTTCACCAAGCCATGTTTCTCACCACGATTTCTCTGCTATGAAATTGTTAGTCAAAAACATTGGGCCAATTATGTTTATCACCTTTTCAGTTGGGATTTTATTCCACTGTTCATCGCGTTATTCATCAGTGGACAATGGTCCCACAATATGAAATATTCTAGGCGGGTTCGAGTGCGATCAAACCCATGTATTCATTATGGTAACACGAACGACATGATGATAGATTCTTTGGGGATGAATTGATAAATGAGAGGGACATTTTTTTGTGAATGTATTGGATTAGTACCATGAGTATGGGTTTGTGATCAGAGGTGGTTTGGGATCAGTTTGATAATCCCCTTTTTCCTGGTTGACGTCCATAAATGACGTGTGGTGTGACATGATTAGTTCTGAGTGGAGGTCGTGTTCAGGGTCCCATGGTGGAGGCTGATCAATGTGAACGTGATGGTGACTGAACTCGGATCTCCTATGAGGTAGTCAAATCTAGTCAATGCGATGGGTGTTAATATTATTATTAATAAATAATAATAATAGTGATGAGTCAACAAAATTATATGAGGATTTATTATTATATTATATTAAATAATAATAATTTCGGTGAAAATGACATCCTACACATATTATTATTATTATTATTATTATATAATTATTTTAATAATATAAAATGAAAACCATGTTAAATGGAGGAGGTACATTGAATATGGGGGTTACACAACATGAGTAGGAATAAATGTAGTCTTTATAAGAAGGTGTATTTTTTTTAATAATAATAATAAAATATTATTATTTTTATTTTAATGGTTCTGAAACCTTGAATTGGCCATAACTTCCTAGAAATGTGTTGGATTGAAAAACAATCAGTGGAATCCAGACCTTGGAATTGAGATGGTTATTTTAAGACCAATGTTGAACACCTTTTTTGGACTCATGCCTCAAGTCAAAAAAATCCTAATAATAACATTCATATTTTTATTATGGATTATTGTATCTAATGTATATTCTCTATATGGTGTTGGAATAATGAAATTTCTATTATTTTTAAACCCTGATATTAATGTAGATGTTTCAAGACCAATATTGGTTGTTGAATTTGGACTCGTGGATCTTGTCCATGAAATGATGTTTGAGCATGATACTGTGAAATGAAACTTTTTTCACCGAGTATCCCATTTGGGAAATTAAATATCCTATCCCAAGTTTTTTTATTTGAGGATATTAATTTTGTGATCTATTTATCCATTTAAGGATGTTTATAGAGGCATCTCAGTGAAATTATGTTTTCACCCTTCATACCGATGATGAGCCTCATGCATTCATTGTGATTTTGGCTGAGACATATCGTTTCGTACCCTTACACATTTTTTAGTACAATATACCCCAAAATCTATGTTCTAGAAATGACATGAATATTCAGCAGAGTAGTTCCACACACCATGTGGACCCCTTACATGTCTTGTACTCCTTTATGAATATTCATCCTTCCATATCTCCTTTAGTTGAACTCATATTTTAGCCCACGAGTAGAATACACTAAGTGTTTTTTCATGTAGAATGAAATGGTTTCCTCAACCATGGTTTTCAAGATATGATGTGGAATTTTCTAAGAATGATGTACGACTAGGTGATGATCAATGATGGGAGTGATCGTGCAGGATAACCAGAGACTTTCAGAGTGGTACCCTCTAGTAGAACTAGGCAGTGGAGTTCCATAATGACTATTGATTGGTACCCTGTAGTAGGGCTGGGTAATGGAGTTCCTCAATGACTATCGAGTGGTACCCTCTAGATGGTCTCCGAAGTGGATATCCTAGATGGTTTTTGAGTGTTACCCTCTAATAGGGTTGGGTAGTGGAGTTCCTCCATGATCACCAAATTTAACCTCCAATAGAGTTAGGCAGTGGAGTCCTCTACAATTACTAGAGTGGGACCCTCACCAACATGGGAGTGATTCCTCTATAGAAACATTCTGAGTGGTACCCTCCAGTAATGTTGGGCAGTGTCATTCCTCATGACATTAGTGTGGGAACCTCTAGTTGTACCAAGGTATGGGTCCTCTACCTAGAGTTTTTATCCCCTCAGATGTGTGGTATAGTGATGAGGCATGGATGGACTTGGATGGTTACTTCTAGGAAGACACGTGAGATGCTGAGCATCATTGTTGAACTTCTAGAACATATGAAGACTCTTCTTCTTGGGATGAGCTATGGGATGAATATCCTCTTACTCTCTTGTTTGGGTTTCTTTGAATGAACACATATATATTCTTCTGCATCCATTCCCTTGGAGTTGGTTACTCTCCTTCCATGAGAGGTGAAGATGTGTGAGGTATTCTATGTGATTTTTGTGTTTAGATTATCATGGTTGTATGAGTATACTCTTCTTCTATAGGTGGATAATACTAAATATTTAGTTCACCAACTTACTATTTTGAGACCTTGTGCTTGGAAGAGATTTCTTATACTCTTGGTTTGGGTTAAACTATTCTCTTTCACTAATTTCTACAACTTGTGATTTCTACAGTCTTTGATTTTAGGTTTTATGCCCTACTAGTCCCCCTTAATCTTTTAGGGAGTCATACTAGGTATTTATATACTCACCTCTACATGGGTTTTCCCACACATGGAATGCCTTTTGCAGATAACAGACAGGTTAACAATGACTTCAATGGAGCATAGAGATACCTAATACATTGTACTTTTTTTGATAGTTACAGTATGTGATTTAAGAGATGTGATCTCTCAACAATTTAATTTTCTTGTTTTTTCAAGTTGGGAAATATTTTTTGTTGATCTTTTATTTTTTCTCTTTACTTTTCAGTTCTCACAGTCGTACTCTTATACACATTAGATGTTGTGAATGCTTGGTTTACTTTCTATCTATGTTTCATCTTTCACTCTTTCCCTCTTCACTTCTGTATCGAGATGGCTATGTGTGTGCATATAATTACTTATTAAAATGCCTACTTGTGTTAGTTATTATTCCACACTTATTGTAACCCCCTAGACTATGAAGGTGGGCATGGGGTAGTTAAAGATCGAGCCCCGACTCGGGTCGGTTTGTGACATATTAGTACTAGAGCAAGTTCATTTCTTGGGACACTATTCAGACTAGTCCCCTTATAAGGATTTGGTTGGTATTTTGTGAAATAGTGTCAAATTCTCTCAATTGTGTCTCTTATAAAAGGGAATACAATGATGGTGTGGGCAGCAAACATATCCATTCACCAAGAGCATGAATAATTTCTTTTTGACTTGGAATACCAAGCCTTTAGTTACAGGGACCAATGGTGCATACATCATATGTGATTGAGTCTTTGATTTTTCATCATGAGTCATCTCCCCATTGTTGTTATATATATATGTTCATCCAACCACTGTATTCTTTGATAAATTTCAATATACCTCTACGATGGCAGTCAACTAGGATACCAGTTATGTATCATGAAGATGATCCTATGAGCGAAGGGTTCTCAGTTCAAGGTCTATCCTGAAAGGTATTTTTCTCCAGTCAGGATGGTTAAAACACCCCCATATTTCGAGTAGTATTTAGTGCCAGCATAGTAGGTTGAGGCTGTGTACAGGATTAGCACACCCCATGAGTTCCAACACTTGAATCCATTGAGGTTCTACGATGATCCAATTTCTCAAACAATGAAAATTTGGATTTATTCAATAATTCGACATTTCAGACTTGTGAATATCCTGACCGAATAGATGGTTTCACTCACAAGTAGTGATCTTCATAGAGTAGAAGATAGTTCTGGTGGTACCAAAAGATGACAAACCTATCCTAAGTGTGAATTATAGGTTCCAGAGATAGAAACCACCTAGGTTTCATGCAGAGCTAAACCCCCTTCTATGGTGGTTTAGGTTAGTCCCGATCCAGTGGTTTGGATGTACCACTTGGTTTGGATCCCTTCCGATGGTGATACTCACGGTGAAACCTCTATAAGATTATGTTGGGAATCAATATAGTCATGTTATGATGATGTTTTAACATTTCATACATTAAAGGAAGACGAATAATTCCCCCACCAAGATGCATCCTTGTGATGCTATTCAAAACAGTACGGGAGAGTTAGTTCTATCCCAAAGTAGATAGTATCTAGGTGTGGTGGAGGAGTTGATTTGAATTCTGTGTTTGGGATGTGTGGATGTTATTGGGTATCATAGAAGTCCCTAGTTGAGGTGAGGTGACAAGAAAGGGAAAGGATGAGCTTTAGGTAGATGGGGCTTATGGATCGGATTCTTGAGTGTGGTTCGGGGTACAACCTATTTCACTACTAATTCAACTATAGTTGTTAGCACAGAGTTGAAAGCTGTATTCCCTATACATAGCCCCGTTTTGAGACCCAGTGATACTATAGAAGACCCTTTTTTCTTGAATCTTTTGGTGGAGGCTCCTGCAGAGTGGAGCAGTGATCACATGATTCTGCAGATAGTATGACTTGACTCCACAAGGGGATAGAGAGAGAGAGAGAGTATCACGTGAAATCTTCCCATATAATTAGTGGTACTATATGATGTTTTCCGCAGCTTGGAATAGTGATCTACCATCCATAATCATATGTTTTCTTCAAGTGAGTATTGTTGTCATTCAGGGTTGTGGGATGAAGTTCTCCTCCTTGATGAGGAGTGATCTATGGATAAAGAAGAATGACCTCATTTTTAGAAGGATATAGTAGATTAAATAGTTGGATAGTATTACCCTTTTAGGATTAGATTTTATGAGTTCTCATCTTCCAACAACAATGGTGGGGGTTGATGGAATCATTCTTAAGGGCATGTCAAGCTTACCTCCCCACCGTGATACAGACCTCTATATAGACTTTCACTAAGGTTGGCTCAATGTTTATGCTAGCACATTAGATGAACCTATGGGGCTATAAGATATATTGGTGTGGTTGGAGTATCTATAAAGGTAGGGATTCATAAGACCCAGTGTGTTCACTTGGGAAAACCTATGTTGTTTTCTAAAGAGGAATATAAGATATTGAGGTCAGGTATTGGTCAGATTCACATAATCTAGGTGACATGAGGTAGATTATCCACCCCAAAGAAGCATTTTTTTCTACTAATAGTGGATTGGGGAAAAGTGGATCACAAAGGTTTTCATCAGGATGAGTTATCACCAGCTTCTGGTTTGATAGTTGGATGTATCGAGCATGGATTCCTAGATCCATTGGGGTTTATTTGAGTTCTTGGTGATACCCTTTGGCCTGTTGAATGCCACAACAGAGCTCAAAAGACTTATGAGTTGGATCCTTAGCCTTTCATGGATTGGTATGTGGCAGTCTCATGTGATGAAACCCTCATGTCCTCATCCTTGAAGTTGAAGCATGAGAGACACATGATAATGATTCTAGAAAAGCTCTCGGAGTTTTAGTCATATGAAAAATCTTGTGGAGTTAGTTCTAGATTTGAATGTTTACTTCTTAAGATATGTATTATCAGAAAATCGAGTGACAATATACCCTAAATGTTTTTGAATCAACATGATTTTGAGGGCCACCCAGGGCATGGTCATGGAAGAAGATTCTTACAATGAGTTTTTCTATACATTGTTGTTAAGAAAGGAGAGTGACCACTTTCTAGTTAGACCTTGTGGGTGAGGATGGTGAAACATACCTATAGTCAATGGTTGTTACCCCTATGCTTCATCATCAGGTTAGAAGGTCACAACTTAGGGATATCAACTGAGAGATCTTTCATTACCAGATATCCTCAAGAGATTCACCTGAGGTATTTTCAAAAGAAGGGAATCATATCATCCTTTTTCCGGGATGGGTGGTGATTTTAGTCATGTTATGAGAGGATGCGATGAGTAAGTTTCAAACTTCTTCTTTGGCTGTATATTAAGACGTATGGAAGTGACTCATACTAGCACAATATCTCCAACTTTTCCCTTAGTTTGTTCCTTTTAGGGATAATTTTTTTTGAATAATGGAATAATTTAGAGACTCTAGTTTTTTGTGTAATACTTTGGAAATCTGAGACCACGGTTGAATCTAGAATGTGGAGTTTACCATATGAAAAACATAAAGATGGTTGGCACATGATGTATAGATAGAGAATCCTTTAGGGTGATTTGGATAAATTAATTAATTTAATTAACTTATTTAATAACTTTAACCCAAATAAATCACAGATAGAGACTTAAAAAGGAAAATATGCAACCACTGTTGAGTTTGTAATATGGTATTTACCCTAGGAACGACCTAATGTTGGTTAGAATAAGATGTATAGATGATCCATCTGTTGGTATGTATGTTTAATTAAAATAAATAAATGAATTATTTGTTTTTTCATTTTATAAAAAAACATAATTAAACCCTATGTAAATACCCTTTTATGAAAATTTTCCAAGGGTTGGCCACATAACCCTTGCTTGATATGAGAGGAGGATGAGAGAATCCTTCATTGATGGATTGAGACTAAACCATGACAAGTGATTGGATCATGGTTAATTGTTATGTGGTTGACACAATGGATTATATTTATCACTAGAAGATGTGTTCTTTACCAAAAATAGACCCATAATCTTGGTATGACTCATTATAAGTGGTTTTACACCCTTTTAATTAAAACATTGATCATGATCAATTCCCACTCTTTGATCTGTGTTAATTTGAGATTTTGAATTATCCTTTATATCAAAATAAATTATTCTTTCAATTTATTTATTTTCTATTCTAAGTTTTTCACCCTGGTTTCCACACTATGAAATCATTGGCCAAGAACACTGGGAAAAAGTTGTTTATCACCTTTTTTTATGCTTCTCCCCAACCATTCTTCACGTTCTTCATCATTGGACCACGGGTTCACGATTCAATATTGTAAGTGTGTGCGTTCAAACTCCAATATTCATTTCTGGAGAACAAATGACACACATATCAATGGTTTGGGGATAGATTGATAAATGAGTGGGATGATGTTTTGTGAATGTATTGGATCGATACCACGAGTGAAGGTTTGTGATCGAAGGTAGTTCAGGATTAGTTTTTGAATCCTTATTTTCCCAGTTGACGCGTGGTGATGACGTGTGGTGTGACCCGATTAATTTTGAGAGGAGGCCATATGTGGAGTGTCATGGTAGAGGATTCTCAGTGTGAACGCGATGGTGGTTGGTCTCATTTCTATGATAAGGTGGTCAAAATTGTTGAACTTGGTGAGCATTAATATTATTATCAAAAATTAATTGTAATAGTGATGAGTTAACAAATTAAATGAGGATGTGTTATTATAATAATATAATAATAATTGTAATAGTATAAAATGAAAAACAAAGTTAAATGGAAGAGATTCTTTAAATATGGGGAGTGAACAACATGAGAAGGAAGGAAGGTGGTCCTTATAAGAAGGTTTAAAAAAATATTTAAATATTATTATTTTTATTTTTATGGTTGTAAAACATTGAATCAGTCATAACTTCCCCATACGGTGTTTTATTGAAGAACCTTCATTGGAAGCATGACCCTATAATTCAAATGGTCATTTTAAACCAATGTTGAAAACCATTTCTAGAATCATTCCTCAGGTCAACAAAATAGCTTATAATAATAAAATTATCATTATAGTAGAATATTGTATCAAAAGTATCTTCTTAATATGGTGTTGGAAAAATGAAATGTCTATGACTTTGTGACATTGATATTGAGTAAGAAGTTTCAAGACCAATATCAAATGTTTAATTTGGACTCATGGATTGGGTATATGAAATTTCGTTTGAGCATGATGTCGTGAAATGAAACATTTTCACCGGGTTTCCCATTTGGTAAAGTAAATATCCTATCCCAAAAAAATTACATGAGGATCACAATGGTGTGATCCGTTTATCTATTCAAGGCTTTTTGTAGAGGCATATTAGTGAAATCACGTTTTTCCCTTCGAACTGATGTTGAGCCTCATGCGTTTGTTAGGATTTTGGAAGAGATATGTCATGTAGTATTACATAGAAAACAATACATGTTCTAGAAGGGACATATCCAGGTAGAAGAGTAGCACCACATGTCATGTGGGCCCCTAACATATTGGTTACTCCTTTATGAATCTTAATCCTTCTATACCTCCTTCAATTGAAATTGGATTTTGGCCTGCGAGTAACCTATCCTGAGTGATTTTCCACATAGAATATGATGGTTCCCTCAATTTTGGATTTTAATATATGACCTGGAAAATTACGGGAATGACATCTAGATAGGTGATGCTTGACAACTAAATTGATTACACAACATCACCAGAGACTTTCTGAGTTGTACCCTCTTATAGGTATGGACATTGGAGTTCCTAGAAGACTATTGAGTGGTAATCTCCAAAATAGATGGGTAGTGGAGTTACTTAATGATTATAGAGTTTTACTCTCCAGTAGGGATGGACAATTGATTTCCTTGATACTTTTTGAGTGGTACCCTCTAGAAGAGTTATTCAATGGTGATCCTCAATGAATATTGAGTGGTACCCTCTAGAAAGACAAGGTAGTTGAGCTCCAAGATGCTTTTTGAGTGGTGTGCTTCAACATGGATGGGAAGTGCAGTTTGTTGATGATTATAGAGTGGACCCTCCAGTAGATATGGGTAGTGGGGTCCTCAAAGATTACTAGAGTGGGACCCATCATCGGCATGGGCGTGTTTCTTCTACGGATAATTTTCGAGTGGTACCCTCCCTTATATCTAGGTCATGGAATTCCTCATGAAATTAGTGTGGGACCCACTTGTTATACCAGTACATGGGTCCTCTACCTAGATTTTGTATCCCATCAACTTTGTGTCACAGTGATGAGGTGTGGCTAGACTTGAATAGTTACTTCTGGGTGGACACATGAGATGTTGGGAATCATTGGTGGACTTTTGGAACTCATAAAGGCTATTCTTCTAGGGATTAGTTATGAGATGGAGATCCCCTTACTCTATCAATTTAGATTCTTTGACTAAGCACACACACACACAAATTATTCTGTATCCATATCATTGTATTTGATTACTCTTCTTCCATGAGAGCCGAAGATGCAAAAGGTATGCCCCGAGATTTTCATGTTTACCTTCTCATGATTGGATGAGTCTACTCTCCTTATATAGGTAGTGATGAATCTATATGTAGTTCAATTACTCATTGTATAGAGCCCCTTGTGGTTGGAAGAGGTTACTTCTATGCTTAGTTTGAGTTGAACTGTTCTCTTTCACTTCTTTTGGTATCTTGTGCTTACAGTCTTTCCTTTCCTATTGTATCTCTTACTTACCCCCCTTTAGCATTTGGGGAATCCTACTATGTATGTATATAATCACTTATGTATGGGATTTTCTCACACATGTTGTGTCTAATGCATACAATAGATAAGTTGGTGGTGAATTTAGAGAATCTTAGGGAAACCTGGTACTTTGGACCACGTACAGTGATCACATCTTGTGATTCAAGAGATGGGATATCTTAGTAGTTTAATTTTCTAGTTTTTCATGTTGGGACGTATTTCTGGTTGGGCATATATTTTTCGACTTTACTTTTTGTTTTTCAGTGTCGCACTCTTGTACACATTAGAGGTTATGAGTTCTTAGTTTATTTTTTAGCTGTGTTACACCTTTCAATCTTTCCCTCTACACTTCTGCATTGATATGGTCATGTGTATTCATATAGGGACTTATGAAAATACCTCCCAATGTTTTTTATGTCTTCAACACTTGTCTCCACCCCAAGCCTATGGAGGCCGACATGTGGTAGTTGCGGCTCGATTCCCAGCTTTGGTAAGGTCATGACATTATACATTTATTAAATGTATTTTTTTATATGATGTGTCTATATAAGATCCATTTATATAATTGGCTATTGTTTTTGGGGTTGGGTGTATCAGTGTCCTGGTCAGCAAATGATAACATGAAGTGATTTCTTATGTTACGTTTGTTTATAATTATTTATTTTCATATACATATATATACACACTACATATTATGGAATATTGAGGGACCTCATTGGTGGTTCCCAACTGAGTTTTATGATCACACCCAATATAGGAACCCTGGTGTGCATATATACCATTATGCATAAGTTTTAGGTAGTCATGTGTATATGGGATCTGGTTGGATTTTCGGGATAGATGGTTGAGAGATAGGTCTATAGAGTGACGTAGGTTTTCATAGATATGTATTCACATGTATTTTTATCCTCTATTTATTTTTTACTTTATTAGCCTAGTGGGAGATCCCTCACTGTATGTATGTATGTTAAATATTGGTTTATTCTAACAAAACATTTATTAGTAAAAAAATATGTGAATGAAATATCCCATTGAATGGAATTGGGTCTAATTCATACAAGATATAATTTTTTTATCATTTTATTAGAATGGACAAAATCACTAAAATAATATTTTTATATTATACTACATATTTGTGTAATCCAATTATAAAACTAGATATTAAAAAAATAATTATATTGGCACAATTACACAACCCAAACTCTTATGAGATCTAGTAATGGGGAATTTTCTACAATGGGTGAAATCCTAATAGAGAAATACCATGTAGAAGTGGTAGATGACCCACATGTCATGAAATTAGTTTTCTATAAAAGAAGCCATGATTATATTGTAGGAATAATAATTAACTAACTCTATGTCAGTAACCATGGTAATACAAAAAAATGCAACCATTTTGTGTTATTTATGGTTGAAATTTTGCTGTAAAACAATACACTTACTTTGTTTTTATATATTGATTTTGTTATCAATCATTTATTATGTATTGTGATACTATTAGTATAGTTTCCCCATTTTTATTATAGTCTCTCACTACTAGTTGGTAGGCTCTATAATATGGGGAGGCATGCTTGAGGGTTTATATTTCCCCTGAATCAATAGTTGTTTGAGAACACATGTTCCGAATCATTACAAAATGACATCAGAGCACTATTTTAGTTGACTTAGTATTTGGGTGTAGTAGTTATAGGTATGATGTTGTCAGATCGTGGGATAAAATTTATACTTGAGCATAGATAACCCCTATATATGGAATTTATAAGATAACATAGACATTATTATTTTTATTTCTTTTCATTTTTATGACTGATATGTTTATTCTTGCATGTTGTTTTGGTGTTATGTTGTTATTTATTGTTTTCTTATTGTCCTTGGGTGGAAAGAGTGCATGTTATCATGCATATGTATTTTAGAAATTTGCATTACTAATTATGGAAGAAAAATGGTATTTGAAAGGGGAAAATATTTTTTGGAAAATATTTTTCAGGAATAGAAAAGTTTTAGGGAATGTTTTGAGAAAAAAAACCAATTAATTAAAACATCAAAAATATGTTATTTGGTGTTTTTACAAATAACCAATTGGTGGTGCATTAATTAATTGAGATTCCATATTGTTTTTATGATTTTATATTGTTATATGATTATAGTTGTTATCATAGTAGATGAAAACCCTATAGTGGGTAGGTTTGTGCATGAGATTCCATATATTGGTCTCAATAAATGTTTTCCCAGGGTATAGAGTAGTTCCCGTATGAGAGGTGTTGTTTGGATAAAAAACTCGAGTATGTAAAAATATTTGTATTGTTTATTTGTGATTGTTAAACGTGATATGTCTTAAGTGAACTTGAGTTAGTTGTTTCTTATTTCCTCAGGGGAAAGAGATTAGTTCTCATTCATTGTACTAGGTGGATAGGATAGTGAAACATTGGGTGAGAGAAGAATGGATAGATTATTTAGATGTTAGAACAATTATAAATTTATGTAGTATCAAGTGTTTAGTTATGTTTTGAATTTTTTTTAATGTTTGAAATGATATAATAGTTGGTTCCTTATAATAAATATGGTGATATTCAAGCAATGGTAAAAGTGTAGAGTTTTGACCAATGGTTTTGGATCAAAATATAGAGCTAAGACTTAGAATGGAATGTAACCTATTGAAATAGATCACAATAAAAAATCTATATGATTCATAGTGGGTTTATATAAAATTATAGGGTGATATTATTTTGAATCCTTCCATGAATTCCAATGGTTTTTTTCAAAATTGTTTAAGGAACCTTTTGGTTTTTGAAGTTAGATTTGAAAGGGTGGAATGGATGGTTCATCAAAAAATGACCAATAGGTTAATATATTGGAATTTATAAGAAATGACCTATAGGAAGTTTATGTAATAATTTCAAGTACCATATGCGAATACCTATAATGGGTAGTTCTCTAGTGTAACCACCCTATAAATTGTCATGTTGTGAATCTTCTAAGCTCAAGGTGGTGGGTTCATGTAGTAGAGGGGTGGTAGTGTATTATTCATGCTTCCACATAAATCATTTCCATTCCTTAACGATTTATAGCATATCCTAGATGGATTGGTAAGTAAATATATATTGGGGTTAATTTATTCCATAGATAAGTGATGGTCATGGTGGTATTTTAGAAAAATGGAAAATAAATATTTTATCCATGAAGTTCCATCAATTTAAAATGGATAAAGGTAACGTATTAGTTTGAACAAGTTGGGACATTATGAGATATTTTCAGCCTCTCTATGGGATAAATGTGGCATAACACTGGGTGTGTTTGGGTAAGGTAAGAGATAATGGCATTGGTAAATTGGGACAAGTTTTTATTGGTTCCATGGGTCAAGTTTGAGATACCCTTAAGGGTTGAAGTGTTCTGGTAATTTGTGGTGATGACCAAGGACCAACCAAATTAGGTAAAGGATGTTTGGGATAGTTTGGAATCATATGACCTAAAATTAGGACTCATGGGTTGGGGTATATGGTTTTACTAAGGAAAGGATCACATGGGGGAATACCAGTGAGATGTAGGTGTCCAATAGAGATGATATTAGTGGGGTTCTAGTATGGGAAATATTATGGTGTGTAGCATCCTAGTGATCTTTTGGAGAGTAACCCTTGCATCATATTAGTAGTATAAAATAACAAGGTTTATAAAGATGTTGAGAACAACTTGTAGTATTATTAATTAAATTAAATTCAAATATAGAGGTATTATGAATCATATATGGTTCTAAGACCATACTAGATTTGGTGATTTATCTGTAGTGGATGGTATCATCAGTTGTTCAATAGTTATTGATAAGTCTGATTTTTAGGGAATGGTTTTAGTTGTTATTATGTGTTTTAAAATGTCATTTATCTTGAGGCATTATGACATGGATCATGTGTTAATATCATAATATAATAGTGTCAGTTATAATTAAGTTAGTGTGTGGGAGAGCCAACTGATTCTCTTTGAATATAATTAGTTATGGAGAAATGGGTTTTGTGATGAATGTTTCATTCATGAAATTATTAATGCATCTAGAGTATCAAATCATGTGTTTTCAATGGAAATTCAGTTGGGTAGTACTATGAGTATATGTATTTGAGCCATTTCTAGTTTAGAATCAGAATTGGGTGACAGTATCATGCCTCAGGGTATACACAGAGAATTAAGTGAATCACCATGGATTCTTATTACGGATAAAAATACCTATTGTTTTTATTTTTTAATGACCCACATTATTTTGTGTTGATAAATTTAGGGGATTTGTTAATTTCTAGAATCAAAATTAATGTGAGGTTTTCATAATTTGAATTTGAATTTGAATTTCTAGAGTCAGAACATCTCAAAAAAATGCTTTCACATATGTTTGAGTGCTTTATTGGAATTCAAGAGCATCGAGTGAAGTAATGAGGTGTTAGAAAAGGTTTGTAGTTGACATTGGAGGAATTAGTTTTTATATGGGATGGATTTTTGGTGTAGGTGCTAGATAACACCTTAGGATGTGGAATTATAACATGATGTAGAGGACATATAAGATTAAGTTCTAGATCAGGGGATAGGTGTCATCCAACAACATGTGAATTTTTTCAGGAATAAATTGGTTATTTCATAATTCATTGACATGATTTCATGATTCCACTCTAATATATGGGTTTTTCATCAAGAACCATATATTCACACCGCAATGTGAGCCTATAGCAGCGCATTGTGTTGTGACCCACTTGATCATACCAAAAGGAAACCTATAAATTGTTTTAAATTTAATTAAATAAATTATGATGTTAAAAATATTGAAAAAACCTCCCTTCCCTCTTTTGGATGCTTGAACTAGACCCCATCCATCATTATTTCTCACATTCCCCCCTCTCCCTCTCCACTATCTCACCTATAATATCACTATATTTGGTCATATTGATTCTCAATCTAAAGTATTATGTTCCTCTTGAAAATAATAAGGATAATAGGGTCAAATCATGCCATGATTTTAGATGAATTAATTCATATATTCTCAAGGTAGGTCTTCCCTCTCATATTTCACAATATTTCACGTCTATTTATGTGGTGTGCACACATGTGCCTTGTGTTATGGGTTTGTGTGTTTTTCAAAGGGGTCAGTTGTGTCCATAGTGGGTAGGTTTGTGTATGAAATTCTTTTTGTTGGTCTCAATAAATGAGGTCCCAGGGTATAGAGTAGTTCTTGTATGAGAGGTGTTGTTTGGATAAAAAACCATGAGTAGGTAAAAATATTTGTAGTGTTTCCTTGGGACAGTTAAACTTGACATGTCTTAAGTTAAAGTGAGTTGATTGTTTATTATTTCCTCAAGGGAAAGAAATTAGTTTTCATTCATGGTAATAGGTTCATAGGATGGTGCAACATAGGGTGAGTAAAGAATGGATAGATGTCTCAAATGTTAGAACAATTTTTGAGTTATGTGGTATTAAGTGTTTAGTTT
Organism: Viscum album; assembly: GCA_963277665.1. NCBI lineage: Eukaryota > Viridiplantae > Streptophyta > Magnoliopsida > Santalales > Viscaceae > Viscum > Viscum album. The sequence continues at coordinate 1,321,580,697 of OY728158.1, forward strand.
TATTTTCACATTGTCTTGGTTATTTTCAAGATGATAGAATAGTTGGTTCCTCATGATAAATAATGTGACATTCAAGTAATGGTGAAAGTGTAGGGTTTTGGATAATGTTTTTGGATAAAAATGTAGAGCTAATACTTAGAATGGGATGAAACCTGTGGAAATATATCATAATAATAAATTCATATGAGTCTGAGTGGGTTTATATAAATAGATAGGGTGATATTATTGAGAATCCTTCCATTAATTCCAATGGTTTTTTAAAGGGTTTAAGGAACCTTTTGGGTTTGGACGTTTGATTTAAAAGGGTGGAATGGATGGTTCATCAAAAAATGACCATAAATTCAATATCTTGGAGTTTATAAGAAATTTCCTATATGTAGTTTCTATAATAATGTCATGTATGATAAGAGGATACCTCTAATGGGTAGTTCTCTAGTGTAACCACCCAAAAAATGGGAATGTTGTGAATCTTCTAAGCTCTAGGTGGTGGGTTCATGAAGTAGAGAGATGGTAATGCATTATTCAGGCTCCCATGGAAATCCTTCAAAGTCCTTTAAGATTTATAGGATATCATAGATGTATTGGTAGGTAAATATACAATGGGTTGGATTTAATCAGTAGATAATTAATGGTAATGGTGGTTTTTTAGAAAAATGGGAAGTAAACATTTCATCCATGAAGTTAGAACAAAATAAAATGAATAAAGGGAATGTCTCAGTTTGAACATGTTAGGCCATTAAGAGAGATTTCTATCCTCTATATGGGATAAATGTGGTTTAGTATTGGGTGTGTTTGGGGAGGGTCAGATATAATGGAATGGGGAAACTGTGATAAGTTTGGATTGGTTCCATGGGTGAAGTTTGACATACGCTTAGGTGTTGAAGTGTGCCGCTAGTTAGTGGCGATGACCAAGGGCCAAACAAATTGGGTGAGGTATGTTTGGGATAGTTAGTCATCATATGACCTAAAACTTAGACACATGGGTTTGTGTTGAAAGGTTTAAGAGAGAAATGATCATGTGGGGGAATACTAGTGAGATATAGGTTTTCATGAGAGATGATATTATTGGGGTGATAGTATAGAAAATATTAGGTGTGGAGCATCCTAACAATCTTTTGGTGAGTAAGACTAGCATCATATTAGTGGAAGACAATAGAAAGGTTTGTATAGATGTTGAGTACATCTGGTAGGATTATAAATTCAATGAAATTCAAAGATATTGGTATTATGAATCATTTATGGTCTTAGGACCATACCCGATTTAGTGATTCATCTGTGGTGGATGGTACCATCAGTTTTTCTGTAGTTGTTAAGAAGTATGGTTTTTTAGTGAATGGGTTCGGTTGAGAATATGTGTTTCACAATTTCATTTAGGTTGAGGCATTATTTCTTGGATCATGTGTTAATATCATAATATTCTAGTGTCAGTTTTTAGGAATTCAGTGTGTGGGAGATCCAACGGATTCTCTTTGAAGATAGTTGGGTATGGAGAAATGGGTTTTATAATGAATTTTCATTAATAAAATATTAATGCATGTAGATTATAATATCATGTTTTTTCAATGTACATTTAGTTAGGGAAGGTTGGGTGTTGATATTTGAGTAGTTCATTTTTTATATGGGATGAATTTTTGTTGTAGGTGGTAGATCATGACTTATGATGTGTCATTGAAACATGATGTAGAGGATATTTAAGATTATGTTCTTGATCATGGGGAAGGTTTCATCCAACAACATGTGATTTTTTTATGAAGTAATTCACTATAACATAAATCACCTTCAGTGGAGGTCTTTTAGCAGCGGTTTACAAAACCGCGGCTAAACCTTTCCTTAAAATGGTTTAGTGGCAGTTTATTAAAAACCACTACAAAACCCATTTAATTTCTTACAGTGGAGACACGCCCCCACCCCATATGAGCCGACCCTCTTCCCTAACACCCTCGACACTTCTCCCCCGACGAGCCCCAACCATAGCTCTGCTCCCCTCCCGTGCTGCCAGTGACCTCGCCGCTCGTCACTACTAACCCCCCCTTCTCCCCCGGACACCCGCAATGCCGCCTTCTCCCCTGACCCCATCGAGTTCCTAACCTAGGTCGGCTCCCCTCCCCTGCCGCTGATGGTTTTCATAGTCGTAGGTATTGTTTTTCATATTTTTTGGAGCCTTCATTGCATAGGGTTATAGAAATATGCAACCCTTTTGTGTGTATAAACATGTCTTAGAAGAGGCTAGTGTTCAATCCTGATTCATATATATTCACCTTTCTTGGTTTGGATTTGTATACCAATTCTGTTTAATTAGGAACATAGATTTTACCACCAAGTGATGACTTGGGTCAAGGGGATGGGTTTATAATCATGATTTTGGGTTATTAATTTGGTCCTACTTAGATTCAGGATACACTAGGTTAGTTAAATAGCTCCCAGAGGGGAAGTTTTAGTGTATTTTATGGGTGTGTGATTTCATGATCTAGATGTGTGAAATAGTATTAGTTTTTTCACTGGTTATATGTATCTTATTCACTGGTTTTTAGCTTCACTTTTATTTTATATAAAATGTGTGATAACTAGTTTTTATTATAGTATCACATGTAGGAAGTCTTTGATTGACTTTCTACTGGGTGTACATACTCACACCCCACATATGCATCTTGGTGCATATGAAGTTTGACATCGTATAGGTCAAGGGAAGACCTCATAATTATATAGAGGAGCACCTTGATTTTGTGGTTATTGGTGATAGAGGTAGGATATTAGAGATAGTAGTGGTTTGTAGCTTGGGGTAGTGCCATGTTTGGCTCCATATTCTACCTTTTTAAGTATTTTGTCTTATAGACTTATTTGATGATATTTTTGTTTATTGTATCTTTGATTATTATTATTATTTTATATTATTATAGTTTGTTGTTCCTTTCTCATGCATCATATTTATATTTTACCATTAGAGTTATTCCATCAAAGGTTATGTATTTTAAGGGTAAATCATCCCCTAGTAATATTATTAACCTAAGGTGTTTATTTCAAACTATTATTGTTTGTGGGATGAACCTAAGGTTTGTGGCATTCCAATATTATCTAAGGTGATCAGTTGGGGTTGTGATATTACAAATGATACCAGTTTGGTATGATCTATTAGTTAGAAAGTTAGGTATGCATATAGGATGTTTTAGGACTTGCAATATAAGGTATAAAAAGGTATATATAACCTCTTTATACTAATATTAATGTTACCTAGGTGCTCTAAGTATTAAAAGTGTTTTAAAACACTTCTAGAAGTTTTTTATCCTCATCATCATGGTTTTATCCAATGAGAGTTGTGTATCAACATTATTAAAGATAATTAAAACCACAAATTCATCATTCACATGATATTTCATGGGTTTTTACTTTGAAAATTTTCTATTATGATCTTTCTTGTGTATTATTGAACACTGTAAAACCAATAACTAATGTGTTGGGTGGTGACTAAGTAATAAATTTAATAACATCGAATATGGTTATAGAAAATAATACCACTAGTTAGAAGACCCATAAATTAGCAGGAGTGTGATACTAGGAATGTGGTTTTACCTAAAACATAAGTAAATTATTAACTATTAATAAGAACAATGAAATATGTTTGGGTAGTGGAAAAGAAAAAATTGGAATGAGGAACCACATTATATGGATCAATCAATGGAATTGCAATGGAAAATCCTGCCAATATTAGAGGGTGACATGGGACCTGAAGATTCAATTTCTTGGCTAGGTTGGATAAATAGGATCTTATATTTTCTTGGGACTATATATGGGACTAAATTAAATACAGCAGTGTGCATACTCAAAAGACTATCATAAAAATGGTGAGACTGAGTCATCTATGTTAAGGTTGATCGGTACATTACCTCGGATGGATTTGAGGATTTTTTTAACATAAAATTCTACCTATATACCTTTCAAGTATTAAGAAAAAAAAATATTTTTTATCTTAATCACAGATATATCTTAGGTATGTAATATAGACACCAATTTACTTTCCTTCCCCACTTTGTACTAGAAGTGGCATCTAGTTAATCTCTCAAATCATGTGTGTTTGAGTTTGTTCTGTGACTTAAGAACAACTCTAAGGTTTTCATGTTTTTTATTAATAATATCATTGAGATTGAGAGTAACTTGATGGTAGAAAAGGTTTACATTATATGGAATATTAGTGGAGGGAACACCTTTTTCCACATGAGCATAGGTGGAAACTCCGGCAGTGGACATAAGTATAGAAGGAAAAATTATCCCTAGGGTAGAAAAACACAAGATAACCAATCCACAAGGTCGGTTTAATTTTATCCACTTCAAAATAATTAGTTGGGTTAATTCGAATATGTCCCTTTGGATCACATAAAAAGGGAATGTTTGATATACTTTGATAATTTCACTACTTTGGTCGAATATGACATCTCAAATGTTTCTATACTTATCCTATGAATTCAAAATGAGGAAATGGTTTTAATCTAACTCAATCCTATGGCCGAATATGACATATCAAATGTTTTTGGATTGGTTTATTTATATCCCTTGGTCATGTAATTTTTCATCCATGATGTAATCTGATTTATTATATTTATCTTGTTATATATGAGAGATATTGTCTTGTTATTTTAGTGTGAAATCACTCCCATGGTTATGTGTGTTGATACCTAGGTTCTTGTCTCTTTCCCATGGTGAGTAGAAATACTCTTTGGGACCCATGTTGGTTCATTAAAAAATAGCATTATAGGAGGTTTTATTTCTATGCATGGTTGGTAATATGGAATTATTTTATAACAATCTCGAGGAGTGTGTCCATCCATGTTTCACCACACACATTGAACTAAGATATCTTTATGTGGAATTGATTCTTTTAATTTTTTACTATACTTTTCTTGTGCTTATTTTATTTTATATATTTTCTTTATAACTTCCATCTATATAACCAACATGTAAGTTTATTTATTGGTAGAATTTTTAACTTTCAACATGGATACTGCTAACTTCCTTCCTTTTTATTAGTTCTTTCAGATGATGAACCTTTCATAAACTTCTCAAATTTAGATTCCAAGGCCTCTTACCTTCCCTATGGGAAATATTCTTAGGATGTTTTTTTTCTTACTATATTATTTCACTTTTTCCTAAGGTTGATTTTTATTTATTCACTAACTTATGTGTCCTTATTTTCTTATTTGATTAATATATAGGTTGATATGAACATGGGCCAATCCTATGAATATTACTTCTTCATACATCAGACACATTTTCAAAATTTCCAATTATTTTCTATGTATACATATTTATCTTAACCTATGGATGTTTCTTATTCATATCTGGAATTCTATCCCTTAGAATTGGATTGCTTTCTAATTTTTCATTTTACACTCTATAGCAATAATATAATTCACAATAAATGAATTTTTCGCAACACCAACATCGATCCACAACCCATGATCATCTTATTTCATTTGAATAATGACATTAGGTCTTGTTTATAACTTTTTTAAATTTTTAAGGGAAATCAATTTCCTTAATTTTCTTATCCACCTTAGCTAAGGTGGAATATCCCATCAAACATTTCAAAATCCATACTTGTACATAATTGTTTTCCTACACAATCCCTTTATAAAAAATATTTACAAACATTACTATGAGATGGTATGGATGGTACCTCTTCCTTATTAGTAGTCTAATTCTACTAAATTTAGTTCTTGATATCCCTTGTTATAAACCAGATTCAATATGATACCATTTATTCTATTATTTAAGGCTTGGAAACCTCTTTTTATCCTATAATAATCCATTTTTATGTAATTCTAGATTTGAAAAGTGACTTTACTTTAGAATGAAACTTCTATATCAAGTTTTGAAGAAACCAAGTGGTTTATTAACACCACTTGATGAGTCATGATCAGCCATGACATGTTTTGATCATATTTTATATCAAATGAGACATGAAATAATTATTACATCACTTATTTCATGCATTTTTTTGGATTATTCAGATCTTCCTTTAGTTAAATAACATGTACTTTATTATCACATCCACCCCATGGATCATATCTCCCCCTAAATATTGGGCCACATCAAACAATGGTTAGAATTTTCTAATATAATGGGAGAGGGGAACCTCCAACTTTATTAAATTGAGTAATGTTGTTGACCTTGTTCACTCACCCTAATCTCCTAATTTAATTCTAATTGTTTGTGGTGGTACTACTTTAGATGGCCCCACTAGTGGGTGATTGACCATATGTATTGATATAGGAAAAACTTATGTAACTTATTTATATATTTTTTCAACTAGTATACATGAATATCTTTCCTTATTTAGTAATAGTTATGTGTTTTAATTTTTTTAATATTGTGTAGGCACATTGTGATATACATTGATAAAAGCTAGATCACATTACCAAGGAACACAACTCATTATATTAAGGGTTTGAATGAGTTTTTAGATTTTTCAATTTCCAATCAATCCATGGAAGGGAGAGTAAGATTTCCATGTCTTAAATATTAATTTAGAATATGGTTGAAGATAGATAATGTTTATGAACATTTAATATTGAAGCAATTCCCTGATCAATATTTTCATTGGATTTGGCACGAAGAATCGAATGTTATAGAAAGGTTGAGCACTGATGTCAATCCACAGAATGACCTCCCAACTTCATCTAAAATTGAAAATGAAATGAAAATCCTTATAAATGATGCATTCAACACTGCAAGAGAACACCATCCACATCAAAAACATATCAAAACAACCAGATGAGGGTGATACAAATAGAAATGAGACAAGTGATGTTTTTGAGACTGTAACACAACCAAATCAAGATTGTAACATATCATTGGATCCGCCTCTTGATTATGTGAATCCAAATGTAAGATAAAACTTCACTGAGGAAAATTTGTTTCATGATTTGGTTGATGATGGAAATCAAGAGTATTCTAGTGGGTTTTGAAATATTAAAACCTTTCTTTTCTACTGAAGTTGTACCATATCAAATGCCTATGTGGAATTAAAAATAAGGCAATGTCCATGATATTGGAATTGATTCGAGAAGAAATTCCTAAAGGTAAAATCTCAGAGTCTTTTTATGATATGAAACATGTTGTTAATAGGCTTGGTCTGAATTATACAAAAAAAACATGTGTGTCCCGATTATTTTATGCTTTATTGGGGAGAGGATTCAAGTAGACCGAATTGAAAAAAAATGTTCTTGTTCTAGATGGAATTCAAAGGGTGACGTTGGAAGTCTGAATCAACATAATTTCATAAAGAATAAAAAAAGGAACACACATGCAATGGTTTTGCGTTACATTCCTTTGAAGCATCGATTGCAAAGATTATTCATGTCATCGAAAACTGCTGAACACATGAAGTGGCATTCTGTAGATAATAACAATGATGGGTTAATGAGACATCCATGAGATTCAACATCGTGGAAGATATTTGATTCATTACATCCAGATTTCTCAACTGATCCTAAGAATGTTCAATTGGGATTGGCTACTGATGGATTCAACCCATTTGGGACTTTGAGTACCAGTTTTAGTATTTGGCCAGTTGTTTTGATACCTTACAATCTTCCTCCATGGATGTGTATGCAACAAACATCTTTTATCATTTCGATGATTATTAATAGAAAGAAAATTACTAGAAATTATATTGATGTATACTTTTAGCCTTTGATTGATGAATTGCAGGATTTATGGAACAACGATGTTCATACATTTGACGATTCTTCTAAAACAATGTTCAAAAAGCATGCTGCTTTAATGTGGACCATTAGTGACTTTCCTGGGATTGGGAATTTATCTGGTTGGAACACTTCAACGGGTTTGGCTTGACCCATTTGTAACTTTTATTTTGATCCAAAATGGCTACCTCATAGTAGAAAATGGTGCTTCTTGTGCCATCGAAGATTTCTTGATGCATCTCATAGATTTCGGCTGAAAAAATCAAAATTTAATTGTTTCATTGATCATAGAACATATCCAAAGTTGTTAAATGGTTCTAAAATATTAACACAACTTGAAAATGTTGAAATAGAATTTGCGAAGGTTCATTATTTTAATGATAGCGGAAAAAAGGTAATTGATTGGTCATGTCATGCTAATTCATAGGTTGGGTAGTAGTTCATTATAACCTGGTGGTTAGGGAAACAAAAGAATGTTTCAAATTAGATGTTCATTAAGGGTAAACGAAAGAGACATCAATTGATAATAATATTAAAGCATAAGATAAGAGTAATGATATGAGAGAATGACCATAAATTATGAATATCATACATAATTCATCATATATTACAAGTGTGATGTATGTTGATATGAATTGTTTTGTCTGGGATGGAACTTGTATGAATGGAATAGGTTGAACTTGGGCTTGGAATTGTTTTTGTAACACCCCAAGATTTCATAGTACGTTATTTCTTCAAAGTAATTCAATAACTTGTACTACACGCAACACCGAGTTCAAGCGCACCACAACTTACCAAATTAGCCGTTCAAAAACGGTAATGAATATTATTAACTAAATATTGAACTATATATAATCCTTATAATTTTAGAATCCATATTATGAGTTCCTTAGACATAATCTAAGAACTAATTCATTTTTTCAGATAAAAGAATTATTTTTAAAAAAATGCACTTTTACTGCCTTTTAATGGTGAACCCTTTTTAAATACAATATTTAAACATTTATATATTCAATTTGACAAAATAAACTTCTTCTATAGAACCAGGACATAAGAATTTAGTTTCAATAATTTTTTGGTGTTTTTCTGATAAATTTCATATTTGGGTGAATAGTGAAAAATACTAATTTTTAACCGAAAACAACTTTTTTAATAAAAATAATTTATAGTGTTAAATTATAAATTTTAATGGTTTGGAAGTATAAATAGATTATATTTTTACCATTTAATACAATTTTGGTAATTTTAAGTAATTTCACTTTGAGATTATACATAAAGAAGTGTCAATCTTTTGATAGATATTATTTCTTAAAAATACGCCTTTTGGTTTTGACAATGGGAATTAATTTTAAATTAATAAATGAAAATTATATGTTTTTAATTTGGTAAAATAGGATTCATTTTTGGATTTATAATATCTAAATTAGCCTGGGGTAAATTTTTGGTATTTTTCTGAAAACGTTCAATTTTTGATGAATAGTGAAAAAACACTAAGTTATTGTTTAAAAATGAATTTTTATTTAAATAATTATTTATTTTATTTAAATTTATTTTAGGTCAAAATAGATAAATAATACCTATAAAAGTTCAATGTAATTCATTGGATTCAGTTTATAATAATTTTAGATATATAAAAATTTTATTGAACTTTTCACCGTCTTTTACCTTTCTCCTAGGAGAATTTGCAAATTTACATAAAACATAATTTTTACGCTTCTGTGATTTGAATTTCAAAAATTCTAGAGACACGGTTAATATCAAGGAGAAAAATTTGGTTCAATCAGATAAAAATAATTTTTGGTGAATAGTGACTTTTTTACTTTTATTTACCACGGTTAAAAGTAAATCGAGTAATTAAGGGTAAAAATGGTATTAATAATGCCCTGAAACATGTCCAAATTATATTGGAAATTTGTGTCTCGACCAAAAACAACCTTAGGAATAAAATATTATCATTTAGGTCCACTTGGATTAGATTAGGACATTTATGATTTTTTAATTCAAAAAAGAGTTAAAAAAGTTAAAATCAATGTTTAATAACTAAAACATTTTTAATATAGGGTTATTCATAAGATAAATTTGATTATAAATATTCATTAGAAATATAAAAAGATTTCCTACATCATGGTATTTTATTTATAATTAACAGACGTTAAATAAATAAATTTATTTATGACACAATGATGATGCAGTAATTACCTTATTCATGAATGAATCAAATAAATGGTATTATAAATATTAAAATAAATATAATTTCAATGTTTTTATGAAATCCACGAATTTTCTAGTGGAATATGACATTTTAGGGATGATGCAATGTATCTTGTTTGAAGTTATCAAGTTTTGATGACTTTCACAAAAACAAAATACCAAATAGTGTCAAAATTGACATAAATTAATATTTAAAACAAATATTATATTATTAATTGATATTCTATTCCTAAAAATATAAGGTTCGGCCAAAGGACTTATATAACGATAGGTGTATTATAAATGGACCACTTTGGGGTCTCTTGGAAGTTTACAGTAAGTTTATTGACTATATAATATAAAAATTCAAGGAGACATGGTAAATGTCAAACTATTTAACTAAGAGTTAAATCAAAGAGATAAAGTTAATATAGTGACCCAAACTAGTTTAAAACCTATTGGTTGAGTATTTTCTGACCTATAACCACCTAAAACTTTAAATAACCCACTTTTGAGCCATTAGAAACTGGATATGAATTTATTATAAAATAATATTTCTAGCTTTTCCTAAGGTTCCCCTCACCCTCTTATAAAAGGGCACTTCCCCTTCCCTCTAATTCACCTCTTCAAAGCCTTTTGGCTCGACCAAAACCTACCCAAATATTCTCTCAAATTCCATCACTTCAACCTAGGGGCCTTAGTTTGATCATCAAGCCAACCTAAGAATCCCTTTTGATCAAATCAAAAGGAAGAACCCGAAGAAGAGGTATTGATTTCACCACCCTCTTTCAAGTTCATTTCTTCTTCCAATTATTATTTATTTGTTATTTACATTATAAAATAATAAATCCAGTATCTTCTATATACTATGATGTTGTTATAAATATTTCACAACTATATTTATTATTCTATCCATCTTATGAATGATAATGTCACCATGCATGCATACGTATGGCTTACCGTCTCCACGCCATGGTGCAATTTGTTATTCAATAGTATGTTATTTGGATGGATATAATGATGAGTAATATGTATATAAATAATGAAAATAACATGATAATGTCTCTGTAAAATTAATATACCATCCAATTCCACACCTTTAATGAAATGATATAGTCCCTTGTGCGTACGTACGGATTACCGTCTCCATGAAGCGATGATATTTATTTTCACATTCTCCATTCATCAACGATTATAAAAATATATATTACAAATATGTTTGTAATATATGAAATAATAATTCTACTGGTGATATATATATATATATATATATATATATATATTTATGTACTTACATATATTTTATTCACTTATTTCCGTTCAATACGTTATGAAAACGGAAATAACGTTTATGCGTACGTACGGACTACTGTCTCTATAAACGGTGTTTTCCATTTAACATATATATCTATTATACATAATTATATTCTAAATATATAAGATATATAAATCATGTTTTATATTCTGGAAGTATTTAAATCATGATCTAAGTGATACAATCAAGAGTAACAAGTTAAAATACGTACGATAAACAAAGCGATTATTACCCAAAATGTTAATTTAACATGGAAATTATTATTAAATGAGTAGTAAAAAGTCATAAATGAATAATGTATGATATAATAAATATTAATATGATTTTGATATAATTTAATAACATACTATGGTCGTTATACAGGAGGTTAAACGTACCCTCAACTAAAGGAAATTTCAAGGTATGGGGTTTTCATCTCACTCCTTATTCCCGTGAGATTCATGCCATATTTCCACCATTACCTTTTGTGTAGTGTATATACTTCCCTTAATTGTATTCTTTGTGTAATACACTTTAATTTATGTGTTTTTACATATTCATTGTATGATACCTTTTTCTTGGGGTGTATGTTTCGTAAGTTACCAAATTGGTAAGGGTTAATTTCAAAATCTCTTTATTATCCGAGGTTGTTTTTACATAAGTATCTACTGGGACATATTTATTATCCATGTCCATGCTTCATAAAATAGTTTTAAAAGGGATTATTGTTTAGGTAATTTTTACTAAAACATCATTTTAAATGTTTTAAATATTTATTCTTCTAAATCATTCTCATTAATGTCCATGTTTTCAAAATGGTTTTTAAGGATTTATTTATATGGACATGAATGTGTTAAAAATGTTAATTCCTTTGAAAAGGTTTAAAGTTGTATGGGGCACTTTGATTCAAAAAATTCTTTAAATTTATTCCTTTCTAAATTGGGTAACTTTTAAATGTTTTCATGAAAAAGAGGTATTTCTCTCAAAGCGTTTTAAAAAACATTTTCAAATATGTCAAAATCCATTGATGGATTTTAAGTTTATTTGAAGTTGATTTATTATGATACAAAACTTCTATATTTTATTGAAGGTTTTGTGATATGTTTGACTGTGGATGTGATATTTTTATACCATTCATGGTTTATGGTTAAAGTTTTGACATTTTGTATGCTAGTTTTAATACGAATGTTTATGTTATGTTTAAACCTATTCATATGAGGAATGAATTGGACTTAGTAAGTGATAGGTGGAGCTCACTATAGCTCCTTGATGCATCAGTAGGTCTCATGAGACATACTAGTGTCTTGGAACAAGGCCTTGACAAAATCTTATTTGTAGTCATGGCACAAGGCCTTGACTATGTGGTTATGATAGTCTCGCATTATGCATTCCATCATTATGAAATTGGTTATTGATATTGCATGTGATTATTCTACTAGGAGAATATCCATGTGAATAAGTAAATGGAATTATTTCATTTTATTTCTCACATATTATGCTGAAGTTCATGTTTAAAAGGATTTTGTTTTAGTTATACATTGCCTTAAATGTTTATGTTTATTTATGAAATTTTCCGCTGTATTGTTATCCTTACTGAGCATCTAAGCTCACCCCTTTCGATGTTTTATTTTTCCCAAGATTCCAATAAGTGTATTGGGAATGATATACAAGTTTAATCCAAGGAAATAATGGCATTCATAAAGGATTATTTATATTGTTTTTTATGTTATAAAGTGTAATGTAACATTCATGCATGTAATCTATTTTCCAAGACTGCTAAACCAATCGGTCCTTCAAGACATGATTTCTTGTAATCATGCCAATGTATTAAAATAATGATCTGACTTTGGGTAACTGGGGTCGGGGCATTACAGTTTGTATTAGAGGAAGTTTAACAATAACCTTGGATGCTAGATTAAGATATACTCTGATGATAGCACATATCCCTAAGAGAGACTTTGAGGATTAGTATAGAATAACTTCCTAGAATTTTAGTATTGTAGAGATTTTGTGAGTTTTTTGAGCAATAAATCCCTATCTGGATACGAGCAGGTAGAGGTGGCTCTTGCACAAATGTAACTAGGGGTAAAACCCGAAAACTCCGCTTTGATCTAGACTCGAATGGGAACTGGTGCACGACAATTGGCCTTGTTGCACTCTTGGTTATGACTCTCCTGGGGGATATGCTTAGGATAATTCTAATTTTCTTTACAAACCATTTTGAAGGGTTTATGAGTATATACTTTCTCAAAGAAAACATTTTTATGATTAGGGATTATATTTATAAACTGTTCAATTTACGTTAGGTATTTTATAAGTTTGGAATTATTCATTGCAATTCATAAACTGGCCTAGTGTATGCCATTGTATAGAAATGGCGCCCAATAGAAGTAATGTGAACTCCTTCATTACGTACAATCCAGAGAGTAAGAAGGATCATATCTTTCATAGAATTCAGCCAACATTTATATGGGAAATAGTCTACCATGTATTCTCAACATATGAAGAAATAATATCTTGTGTTAAAAAGATAATTAAAGAATTATCTGAGTACTATGCCTTTGAAGGGAAGCAAGAGAAGAAAATTATTGAAGAGATAAAGATGAATAAAGGGAAGAGGGAAAAGAAGGATTTTAAAATATGCGATAAATTTGGAATGAATCACCTTGGTAAATGCTTGAAGGGAATGAGAGTTTGTTATAAGTGTGGAGAAAAAGGACACCAAGTACGTGAATGCAAGGGTAAGAGAAAGTTCTCAAATGTAAAATGCTTCATCTAAAAGGTGTTGAGACACTTTGAAAATCAATGTCCCATTCATAAGAGTATACCACAAATGGTGTTATTGGATAATAATCAAGTTATGATACCACCTCAGATGAAGAGGAATGACTAGTGTTCTTATGTTGTTATTAAATAATTATGTCATTTGAGTATTGTATCAATGTTGTATTGGTTATAATAATTATGGAGTGTATAAGGATTGTACTACAGTACTATTTCATTAAGGACTTGAGATTGTGTGGAACCAAGAAAAGGGACTCAATAGTAGGTTAATGTTTTGTAAAATATATGGTTGAGATAAAGATAAACCATAATATGGTTCTGATACTGAAGTAGTGATTTGGGAATAATACATGTTTGATTTGGATAAATTATATTGGATATTCTTGACTACCTCAAAACTGATTAATGATTTTTATATTCCATCATTGTTGGAGTTTACAACATTTTTGGATAGAAGGAGTATATACAGTATTCTATAAAGAATAAGGGAGAATGAATGTAATCAATAAGGTTTTATGGTAATTCAGGATGTTGCACTGTATTAAAAGAATACATGATTAAGGTGTTCAAAAATTATTACATGGACAAAAGGATCTTCATTGTGTTTACCTACCTTATAAATTATGGACTATGAGTTTGGACAGAAGTATTTTGGATATGTCTAGTTTGATATTATTTTTGGATTGCCATAAAAATAATAACCTGGAGGTCGGGCGGCAACCCGTCGCGTCCGACAAGGCCGTGAGACTTGAACCCGTAACTGAAGGGCGACAAGGGTTTATCATCTACCACTAGCGCACGTGATGTCCTGGATTGAATAATGCAGTTTTTTTTAAAAAAATCTAGTAGATGAATTATAAATTCATTTTTTGAACCCTATACGAATAGGATAAATATAATATTATTTTTATTTTCTATTATCTTTTAGAGTGAAAGATGAGTTTGTGGTAGAAAGTAGTTTAAGGATGGGACTCTACTTGTCAAGTATATATTTTTCTTCTTCTCTTATTCTATGAAGAAATTAATTCTTATACTTTAGTGAATGGATCTTAAAACCAAAAATGTGTTATCCTAATACCATATGTTTTGTTGAACCGATGGTATTTTAAATCATCATAGATTGATGAATTTAAGGCCCTCAATTTTACACTTGTTTGTGATTGATGACCTCAATCACTACCTATAAATATTTACGTTTTTCCTCTAATTGTATGTCTCAAATTTCCACCAATGTCCTCCTAATAGAGATCATAATTTGGGGATGACCCTTTCATTTCCCATTTCCTCTTATTAAGACTAAATTTTATTAACCTAATTTCTGATGTGAGTTTTCCCAAAGGTATTTTCTATTTTCAATTTTAAATTGCGAGGACTCAATTTATTGAAGGAGGGAAGAATGTAACACCCTATGATTTCATAGTACATTATTTCTTCAAAGTAATTCAATAACTTGCACTACATGCAACACCAAGTTCAAGCGCACCACAACTTACCAAACTAGTCGTTCAAAAGCGGTTATGAATAGTATTAACTAAATATTGAACTATATATAATACTTATAATTTTAGAATCCATATTACGAGTTTCGTAGACATAATTTAAGAACTAATTCATTTTTTCAGATATAAAAAGTATTTTCCAAAAAATGCATTTTTACCGCCTTTTAATGGTGAAACCTTTTTAAATCCAATATTTGAAACTTTTATATATTCAATTTTACAAAATAAACTTCTTATTTAGAACTGGGACATAAGAATTTAGTTTCAATAAATTTTTGGTGTTTTTCTGATAACTTTCATATTTGGGTGAATAGTGAAAAATACTATATTTTAACTGAAAACAACGTTTTTAATCAAAATACTTTATAGTGTTAAATTATAAATTTTAATGGTTTGGAAGTATAAATAGATTATATTTTTACCATTTAATCCAATTCTGATAATTTTAAGTATTTGCACTTTGAGATTAGATATAAAGAAGTGTCAATCTTTTGATAGATATTGTTTCTTAAAAATACGCCTTTTGGTTTTGACAACGGGAATTAATTTTAAATTAATAAATAAAACTTATATGTTTTGAATTTGGTAAAATAGACTTCATTTTTGGATTGAAGATATTGAAATTATCCTATGGTGAATTTTTGGTATTTTTCAGACAACGTTCAATTTTTGATGAATAGTGAAAACACTGAGTTATTGTTTAAAAAAGAATTTTTATTTAAATAATAATTTATTTTATTTAAATTTATTTTATGTCAAAATAGGCACATAATGCCTATATAAGTTCAATTTAATTCATTGGAGTCAGTTTATAATAATTTTAGATATATAAAAATTTTATTGAACTTTTCACCGTCTTTTACCCACCTCCTAGGAGAATTTGCAAATTTACATAAAACATAATTTTACCTCTTTTGTGAGTTTAATTTCAAAATTCCAAGTGACACGGTTAATATCATGGAGTAAAATGTGGTCTAATAAGATAAAAATATTTTTTGGTGAATAGTAACTTTTTTACTTTTATTTACCATGGTAAAAAGTAAATAGGGTAATTAAGGGTAAAAATGATATTAATATTGCACTCTCACATGTACTAATATTTTTGGACAAGTGTATCTCGACCAAAAATAACATTAGGAAGAAAATATTATCATTTAGGTCCACTTGGATTAGGTTAGGACATTTATTATTATTTAATTCAAAAAAGAGTTAAAAGAGTTAAAATCATTGTTTAATAACTAAAACATTTTTAATATTGGGTTATTCAAAAGATAAATTAGACTATAAAGATTCATTATAAATATAAAAATATTTCCTACATCATGGTATTTTATTTATAATTTTTAAACATTAAATAAATAAATTTATTTATGACACAATGATGATGCAGTAATTACCTTATTCATGAAAGAATCAAATAAATGGTATTATAAATATTAAAAAAAATATAATTTCAAAGTTTTTATGAAATCCACTAATTTTCTAAGTTAATATGACATGATAGGGATGATTAAATGTATCTTGTTCGAAGTTATGAAGTTGTGATGACTTTCACAAAAACAAAATACCAAATAGTGTCAAAATTGACATAAATTAATATTTAAAACAAATATTATATTATTAATTGATATTCTATTCCTAAAATATAAGGATTAGTCAAAGGAATTATATAATGATAGGTGTATTATTGGTGTACCACTTGGGGGTCTCTTGGAATTTTTTGTAAGTTAATTTACTGTATAATATAAAAATACAAAAAGACATGGTAAATATCAAACTATTTAACTAAGAGTTAAATAAAAAATATAAAGTTAATATACTGACCCAAACCTGTGTAAAACCCCTTTCTTGAGTGTTTTTTGACCTATCCTTACATTAAACTTTAAATAATCCAGTTTGGATTCATTAGAAACTGAATATGAATTTATTATAAAATAATATTTCTAACTTTTCCTAAGGTTCCCCTCACTGCTCTTATAAAAGGGCACTTCCCCTTCCCTCTAATTAACACCTTAAAAGCCTTTTGGCTAGGCCAACACCTGACCAAATATTCTCTCAACTTCCATCAATTAAACTTAGAGGCCTTATTTTGATCAGAAATCCAACCTAAGGAGCCCTTTTGATCAAATCAAAAGGAATAACCTCAAGAAGAGGTAATGATTTCACCACCCTATTTCAATTTCCTTTCTTCTTAAACTTCTTATTTCTTTGTTATTTACTTTCTAAAATAATAAATCCAGTATCTTATATATATTGTGATGTTATTATAAATATTTCACAACTATATTCATTATTTTATCCATCTTATGAATGATAATGTCACCATGTGTGCGTACGTACGGCTTACCATCTCCACACCGTGGTGTAATTTGTTATTCAACAGTATGTTATTCGGATGGTTATAATGATGAGAAATATGTATATACATAATGAAAATAACATGATAATGTCTCTGTATAATTAATATACCATCCAATTCCACACCTTTTAGGAAATGATATTGTCACTCGTGCGTATGTATGGATTAACGCCTCCACGACCTAATGAGTTTCATTTCCATATTCACCATTCATTGATGATCATAAAAATATATATTACTAATATGTTTGTAATATATGAAATAATAGTTCTATTAGATATATATATATATGTACTTACATATATTTTATTCACTTAGTTCAGTTCAATACGTTATGAAAACGGAAACTGCGTTTATGAATACGTACAGACTACCGTCTCCATAAATGGTGTTCTCCATTTCACATATATATATATTATACATAATTATATTCCAAATTTATATGATATATAAATCATGTTTTATATTTTGTAAGTATTTAAAACATGATCTAATTGATACAATCAAGAGTAACAAGTTAAAACACGTACGATAAAGAAAGCGATTATTACCCAAAATGTTAATTTAAAATGAAAATTATTATTAAATGAGTGGTAAAAACTCATAAATGAATAATGTATGATATCATAAATATTAATATGATTCTGTTATAATTTAATAACATACTATGGTCTTCATACAGAAGGTTAAATGTACCCTCGACTAAAGGAAAGTGCAAGGTAAGGGGTTTTCATCTCACTCCTTATTCCCGTGAGCTTCATGCCATATTTCCACTATTACCTTTTGTGTGGTGTATGTACTTACCTTAATTGTATTATTTGTGTAATAAACTTTAATTTATGTATATTTTCATATTCATTGTATGATACCTCTTTCATGGGGTTTATGTTTTGTAAGTTACCAAATTGGTAATGGTTAATTTCAAAATCTCTTTATTATCCGAGGTTGTTTTTACAAAAGTATCTACTGGGACATATTTATTATCCATGTCCATGTTTCATAATAGAGTTAAGGGACACTTTTTAAGTAACTTTTTACTAAAACATCATTTTAAATGTTTTAAATATTTATTCTTCTAAATCATTCTCATTAATGTCCATGTTTTCAAAACTATTTTTAAGGATTTATTTATATGGACATGAATGTGTTAAAAATGTTAATTACTTTCAAAAGTTTCTAAGTGGTATGGGACAATTTGATTTAAAAATATCTTTAAATGTCTTAATTTCTAAATTTTGTAACTTTTAAACATTTTCATGAAAAATCGATATTTCTCTGAAAGAGTTTTACAAAACATTTTCATCTATTCCAACATCCTTTGAGGGATTTTAAGTTAATTTGAAGATGATTTATTATGATACAAAACATCCATATTTTATTGAAGGTTTTGTGATATGTTTTATTGTTGATGTTCTATTTTATACCATTCATTGTTTATGGTTAAATTTTTTACATTTTGTATGCTAGTTTTAATACGAATGTTTATGCCATGTTTAAACCTATTCATATTTTGAAGACATTGGAATTAGTAAATGATGGGTGGAGCCCGCTATAGCTCCTCGATGCATCGGTAGGTCTCATGAGACAAACTAGTGTCTTGGAACAAAGCCTTGAAAAAATCTTATTTGTAGTCGTGGAACAAGGCCTTGACTATGTGGTAATGGTAGTATGGCATTATGCATTCCATCATTATGAAAGTGGTTATTGATATTGCTTGTGATTATTCGACTAGTTGAATATCCATGTGAATAAGTAAATGGAATTATTTAATTTTATTTATACCATATTATGATGAATTTCAAGTTTAAAAGGCTTTTGTTTTAGTTATACATTGCCTTAAATGTTTATGCTTATCTATGAAAGTTTCCACTGTATTGTTATCCTTACTGAGAATCTGAGCTCACCCCTTTCAATGTTTTATTTTTCCCAAGATTCCAATAAGTGTATTGTGATTGATATGCAGGGTTAATCCAAGGGAATAATGTCATTCATAAAGGATTATTTATATTTTTTTGTATGTTATAATGTTTAATTTAACATTCATGTATCTAATCTATTTTCCAAGATTGCTAAACTGATCGGTCCTTCACGAATTGATTCCTTGTAATCATTCCAATGTATTAAAATAATGCACCGACTCTGGGTAACTGGGGTCAGGGCATTACAATTTTCATGAAATATGACATATATGATTGTTTATAATTTTTTTAAAGGTTTAATGGAAATGTGATATGTTTATCTACATTCCTTTACTGAAAGATGCATTTGATTGTTCTTAGTTAAGCATCTCTTTTTATATTGACTAGTATGTATTCTGTTTGACTTTTCATATTCTTAGAATGGTTTGTTTTTTAGGGAACTGTTTCAGGGGATGCATAGCTTATATATTTTTTTTCCTAGATCAGCTTTTAGCGGCGGTTTTAACCGACGCTAAATGAAACTGCTAAAATTTTAGCGGCGGTTTTAACCACTAATAAATATAGATATTTTTCTCATAACGGCAGTTAAAACTGCCGCTATAGTGTCCCACCATCTGCGTGTATTCCACAGTAGTTATGATTATTTTAGCATCACTTTTCCGGAAAGGGGGTGTTTTTTATTCACGACAATTATACCTGCCGCAAATAAAATAGATCCACTAGCCGTAAAACCTCTGCTAAAAAACACTAACCACCATGAAATGAGGCAACTATGGAGATTAATTTAAACCGCCGTGAAACAGATATAAGCACCGCTAATAGTTTCCCGACGCGCAATTTAGTGGCGGTTTCCTAAAACTACCGCTAATAGGTTATTTTACTGTAGTGATTGATCATTCTATAATACATGGACATGATTTCATGATGCCACTCTAAAAGATGGCAGCTTCACTGAGAACCATATATTCACACTGCAAGGTGACCTTAGAGTAGTGCATTATGCTGCAACACAATTGCTCACACCATAATGGACCCCTATATAGTTTTTTTAAGATAAATTAATTAAATAAATTGTGATGTAAAAAATATTGTAAAAAAACCTCCCTCCCATATTTTTTATGCTTGACATAGACCCCAACCCTCATCATTTATCACATTCTTCCCTCTCCCTCTCCACTGTCTATGCTCCCAGATTACTATATCTGGTCATATTGATGCTCAATCTATTGTAGTATGTTACTCTATAAAATCATAATGATAATAGGGTCAAACAATTCCATAATTTTAGATGAATTAAGTTATATATTCTCAAGGTAGGTGGTCCCTATCATATTTTACAATATGTTGAGTCTATGTTTGTGGTGTGCACCCATGTGCACTGTGTTCCAGGATTGGGTGTTTTTCAAAGGGGTGAATTGCGTCCTAAATTTTATAATATTATAGTGCAAATACTTCTACGAGTGAATTGGGTATGTCATTCATGGTTTGAATATTTTATATTTTTCTAGTGGCCATTCTGTTGTTAGAACTCAAATTTTCTCAAACACAACTCCATGAAGTTTCAATGGGAACCTGGAAAATTTCAATGTTGTAGAGGTGGTTAGTAATCCTACTTGGTGCCTTGACCCATAGATTTATATGCCCTTCTTAGCACCCTACCCCACACCATACCATGCCCATGTACCCCTCTCAACTATATTCCATGCTTCTCACCTTGTACTTGTGCCCCACAGTTTCCATAAGTTGTTCCCACGCACACCCATAACACTTAGGACATGAGTGGTTGTGAGTGGTTACTCCGAAGTGTATTATTATCAAGACTCCCATGTAATATAAAAGGAACCCCATTTACCTCCCATTTAAGCACCGATAAACACCAAAATCCATTATGACTTATAGAACTATCTTGAGAACCACAAGATCACATGTTAGAGTTCCCAAGAATTCCAAAATCTTCCTCAAGTGACCTTTTTTGAGTCAAAACCTAGGAAAAGTAATATATAATAGGGGAACTTGAGTCATCTGAAGGTTTTTACATCTAAAACCTTAATGTAATACCCCTTCTCCTTGACCTTCACCAAGGCCCAGCAAAAATAACCCCTATTAAAGAGGTTTCCCTATAATGAATGGATAACCCATGTGGCATCTAATATTCCATTATAGGATCTACACCCGACTATTCAACAAGGAAATATGGAACCCATTTTCCTAGTCTGCCATAGATTAATGTCGTACTAGTTCCATATGGAGACAATTGGGTGACCATTCACATAGGACCTCTTTTTGGGCCATGTCTACCTAGTAATGGAAATCAACTATGGCATCCAATACACTCAATCTAAAGGATATGTGCACAAACTATTAGTGGTTCACTTAGATTTCCTATTCACAAAAGTCACCCAACTGAGCAAAAATTCATTGTTATCCTCATTTTCACCTTTTTTCCAGGGTCCACCCCTCTGGAATCTAATCTTGATTAGTTCTTCTCCTTGTCCACTGGGTATAAATGAATCGGTTAGTTAATATATTTATTTGATCCACATGATCATTTATTCCCTTGACGAATTAAAATATTAATTTTATTATCAATAAAATAGACGATCAAGAGAAAGTTCAAGGGGGTCTAAAATTATGGGGCATAAGATCATCTCCACTTATAATATAAGAACACTATGGAAGGAGTGATATAGTGTTTGAATAGAATATAATGTTTTCATCATGTATTCCTTGTGATTCTAGAGAATCTATAACCATATTCCTCTCACGTAAATTGTGCATAATCTCCACATTTTGAGAAATAATCTCCCTATAGTATCTGATGTAGTAAATAAAGGAGAAATAGATATTGGAGTCCCCAAGTAAATATTAATGCACCAAGGGTGAGTCAATTTACATCTCCAAAATCTAAATGTTATTTCCCTTACATATAGTGATATAACATAAGATTACTATAATTTCCCCTACTATGAAGTTTCCATGTCCATAAAAGGTACAAAAATATAGAACCACAAAATCCCACCAGTCCAGAATAAAACATCTACCTTTCATCACTCTCTAATTATAAGAACCCTAAATATTCCCTTTATAATTTGTTTCCCACTAGTTTTCTCCCAATTGATAGGGTCATTAGAGAAAAATCCATCATGAATCACCTTTATAATGAGGATATATCATCTTAGGTAATCATTAGAACTTTTCCTAGACTTGATTTCATAACCTACCCATCAAGGCTATTCTGAACCATGCCTCCCTATATATCAAGCACCTAGTCACCCCTTGACAAGAGTCGTTAAGCACAACCGATGATCTAGAGGCCCAAATGGTTTCCAATCTGGTTTAAGCCCATATTTTATAACACTAAATCATATCTCTCATGTGTCTAGTTAACCTCTCCCATAATTTAATTTCTAATAGAGGAGGGATCAATTGAATAATCCTCTAATATGGTGTAATAAAAATATTTTTTTTAACCTAGACCATATACCTGGGTAAATTATAATGGGTCACTCATTCTTAAGTCCCACACAAAATCATTATTGAGAATTATTACCTAGAGGTCCTAATTTTATGGCCTTAAATTACAAGATACAAAAGTCTATTATTCATGACTCTAAACTATTCAAAATTGGTCCTAGTCATATGGAATTAAACTATGAAACATATTGGTCATAGATGCATGATCTTAAAAAGAATTAACCTTGGTTATGATTGAATTACCCTAAAAGGAACCACATTTTCCCTCATTGAATGAAATTAAAAGGTATGCCGTGACTCATTATACAACAAAAAACTAAGTGGGATTTTATTCCCTTCACATAGACACATAGGAATCTCCCATAATAAGCCTAATATGAACTCCAAAACACCTTTCACTTCCCTGGATAGAGATATATTCTAGATTTCTCAGCATTACATCTTTAAACCATAGAATAAATAATCAACAAAGGGGTGATGAAGAACCTATAATACATAGATTTTTCTAACATATGCATGGTTCCAATCAATCATATTCATTAAAATGGTATTATTATTAGAAAGTATTTCAAGAATATTATTAAATTTATAAGTGATTCTCAGATGAGCCAACAAGATCCTTCATGTGATAATTCGACCCCCCCCCCCCATTATACCAATTTTAATATTCATAATACCCAAAGTAAATATCCTAATATGCTCACAATGGAATAAAGAATTAGATAAAACCACTAAGATAAGAATATATTTAAACATTCAAGGGTCCCTAAAGAGGTATCAACACCTAACATAAATTATGAATGGATTTGGATAAGCCTTAGTGGGTTTTATTAAAAACATCCAAGTGTTTATAATATCAGGTAGAGGTTATAGTGAGTGCTGATCTATGAAAATTATATAGGAAAGGTCTTCCTTGGTATTATAGATAATAAATTTACATGATAAGTTCATAGGATTGTGATATAGGTTACTTAGGTTTAAAATCTATCTTCTAAGAGAGTGACCCTAGATAATATAATGCATAATCCTTAATTGGGAAGTTTTGAAAATGATAGGTGTATTCTCATCTTAGGTGTCCCTACTGGAACCATGAGAAGATAAAATGAGGATATTGATTCTGTTGATCATGTATCTCTCTTTAAGAGTGGGATTGAAGGATTATAATTAAATAAATATAGTAGTAATACTTGAATGGATTGACTAGTATAAGGAAATGTGATTCTTATAGGTATAATGATATAAGAATTAGGCTGAGCCCCCTTTACATGCATAGGGAATAATGAGATTTGTAGGTGTGGTAGGTTGATGGAGCATGATACCTATGGGTTGATTAAGATGGAGTTTATCCTTATGATTTGTTTATGTGTAGTTCATGAGATGTGTTACAAAGGAGACAAGGTACCTTATAAGAAACATTAAGGTGTAATATGGTACTAGTCAGGTACTAGTGACATGGGAAAAGGATGATATGAGTTCTTATAGGACTTATTATAATGTTTATTTCCTATATGTTTCTTATTGAACTGAGATATACAACTATTACTAGTGGGTTGGGATTTTTGGATTGATTATAACCTAAGGGAATTAAGATTTATCAAGATCAATGTATTTAGTTGTGGTTTGTGTTTAGATGACTAAATCAAATAATATGGGTTAAGATGTTTATTCTTGATGATATATTATAGTGAGGTTTTGTGTATGTATGAGTTTACAATTATGTTCAAGGATATGGGTTGTGTTTATGTGCTTATTTTTCATCTTGACTATATTGATCATCATGTTTGTAGACATCACAATTAATGAGATGGTGTCCTAGATTCAAGAGATTCAAGGGTTTAATGTTACACAACCTAGAAACTTGTGTGTCAGGTTCTGGATATGTTATGCATTTATAAGATGAATTTCCGATACTTAGGTTTATCTATGTTATATCTTTATTATATGGGTTTTATATAAAGTGGTGTAACACCCAATGTTTTTATTAATTAATATTTTTCGAATAAATTAAATTTCATTGATGGCTTGCATTGTATGCTACACTAAGTAATGATTTCTTTATACACATCACCATGTTATTATTTCACTACATGAAAAAACTAGATTAGATTTTGATACACACAACACTATGTTTTTCTTATGTTACACAGAATGCTAAGTTTCTTCAATAGCTTTTATTACATGCAAGATCAAGTTTTACTGAACTATTATATACTATTAATAATATTATTAAAATATTAGTATAGTAATCACCTATCCGTTCTAATGGAAGATATTAATAAGATCAACTAAATTATAAAAACATGGTTTACACATTTTTATGAAATGAATTCTTTGGTTTTCAATTAATTATAAATGAAAAATAAAAGCTACATGAATATAAAGGATGTGTTTTTATGAAAAAAATATGTTTATACCAGAAAAGGCATTTTATTATAAAAGATAAAATTAATCACTATTATTGAGAGATATTAAGGAAATTTATATATTATAAATTTAAACAAATGTTTTGAAATTCATCCAATAAGTTTAATAGATACAAAATAAGAACAAATACAATTTTAGGTATAAAATGATATGTTTTTCTAAAAGTCGGTTTTTCCTCCTTTTAATGGAAAAATAGTTTTGAAATTAATTTTTAACATTTTTTATTTTTTATTTCAAAAAATAAAACTAATTTTTGGAATATTAATATCTAAATTTACTGTGGGTAAATTTTGGTATTTTTATGAGAAATCTTATTTTTTGATGAATAATGAAAAACATTGAATTTTAATTAAATACTAAATTTTCATCTAATTTATTTATATAGTTAAATATTTTTTTAAATGTTTTTAATGTATATTTTGGTAAATTACACATATATTAATACAATTTAGGCTATTTTAATCAATTTCACATTGAAATTTGATATAAGAACACTTTAAACATTTGAATATTTTCTCTTTAAAAACTCGTTGTCATGTCTCATATGTGGGATTAATTTTAAATTAATTTATACCACTTATATGACTAAAATTTTTATAAATTGATTTAATATTTTTAATCAAAATAATATATAATTTCTAGTATGGTAAACTTATATTTTTACAAAAAATATTAATGGAAACTGTTAAAATTAATTATATTGATTAAGTGAAAAACGAGTTTACTAAGGGACTGAAATTTATCTTAAGGGGAAAAGTGACCTAGAAAAATGTCAAAACCCCATTTTATGGATATATATGGACTATATAATCTCTTTTTTTTAAGTTACAATTAGTTTAGGCACATTATTGAAGGGATACCTCCTATAGTGTTTACTTTTTTGTATTTACAAGAATGTCAATATTCCTCCACTATAGAAGGACACTCACCCCTATAACTTATTCAAACCTCTAAATATATTTAAATTATCCAAACCCTAATCAAATAATCTAAAACATTCCCCCCTATCAAACTAAAATCATCACTTGGGGTATAAATCAAACTAATAAAGTCCTTTGGTGCAAACCAAAAGAAGATACCTGAAGAAGATGTAACATTCTTCAATGAGAACTTTTGTTTTATATGTTTCTCCACACATTAAATTATTATTATTAAATGAATATATAATTAAAAATTATCATCAATATAATTTTTTTGGTAATGTTTTTAACTACACCTTTACACACTCCATTAAAATGAAATACACAATCATCGTTTGTGTGTACGGTGGACTACGACCTCACGAACCAATATCATCCGTTCCTCTATTACCACCTCAAAAGGTTGGAAAAAATGATGGAATTAATTTTTTTATATGATATATATGATATTTAGGATGGCTTTATTCTTATTTAATTATTATATAACACATAAATTTATGCTTTCAATTTTGTGGGAATACGATAACATCATTTGTGGATGTGTGGGCTGCCACCTCCTAAAAGCGATGTGATTCGTTCATGCTTTACATGAAATTTATTAAGGATGTTTTTATTAAAAATATGTGTTATGAATGAAATAATAATTATATTTTAATGATGATATTTATATATATATCATTTACTTTTCTTTCTTTCAATATGATAAGAAATACAAATAATGTTTGTGCGTACGTACGACCTTTCGCCTCCATGAACAGTGCATTTCATTTATTATATATATATTTTATATAATATTATAGACACATATATAATGAATATATTTGATATTTAGATCATTTTTTATATTCTATAAATAATTTAATCATGATCTATGTAATAGTACTAAGAATAATTAGTCAAAACATTAATGAAAAACAAAGTGATTTTACCCAAAACCTAACTTTAACATGGAATTGTAAATAAACGAGTAATATAATGTCATAATAAAATAATATATGGTATTATATATAATAATATGGTTATTTTGTTGAAGTATAATAAAATTATATTTATTATACATGATTATTGAATGTGTACACAAAATTCAAGACATAAGGGATTTCTTATCTCACTTTTATTTCTGTGAGATAGATTATATATTCATCACTTATTATTGTTGTTTCGTGTATATGATACCCTATGACATTTTATATCATAATTGTAATTTATTTAATGATATTAAAAGTTTCAATATATTTTATTCTTTCACAGATATCAGGATTCAAAAATTACTCAAGTAGTAAGAGGTTTTCTAGTCTCACTTTTATTTTTATTAGATTTAGGCCATATTCCCCACTCATTTTTGTGTGTGGTGTATATAATACCCATTAATGTATTTTATGATTATTATACTTAAATTTATGGTTATTTACATATATATTTTATGATCTCTCTTACATGGGGTTTACAGTTCCATAGTTACCAAATTAGTAAATAAATTTGTCTCAATTTTCCTTATTTGAGACACATGTTATGCAATGAACCTATATTATTTTACAAGGTGTATATACTAAAATTTGAAATCTTATATCACAAATATATTTATTTTCATGATATTATATGATTCATGTAATGTTATTATTTCATAAGGATTATGATTCAAATTTACCAAAGTGGTATGAGTTTATTGCTACAATCTCATCGTTTATCGTGATTGTTTATGATTATGATTCCATTAATAAAATATTATGATCCATATATCAAAAAATTTTATGAATATTCTCATAATATGGTTGTTAATTCTATATCCATCTAAGGTCATAATTTTTTCGCTCTTTGATACTTCAGATAATTAAGATTTTTTCAAGAAAATACGACTTTTTTCCTCTCTTTAGTCGAAAATCTATTTTCTCTCAAAACCGTGTTTTCTAAAAATGATTTCAAAATTGATTTACTATCATCTTATGCTTTTAAAATAAATTATTACATATATTTTTCCTTTTAAATAAATTAAAATGAATCTTCTTCCCATTTTCTTATCAAGGAACTTTTCTAAAAATTTTATGATTCAAATGAAATGTTCAACATGTACAGATTCACCCTCTATCATGAACATAATTTCCTTGAGGATTACTTTAAAATTTTATAAGGCTACCGTTTTAAAGAATTTTTTCCGAATATTATATATATTTATTTTTTAAAGTGTTTTTAAAATAATAAGGGTTTAAAAATTTTTAATTCTTTAAAATGTGTTTAAAATGGATTTCAAATCATCCTTTATATGTTTTCAGGCTATTTTCAATGAAGAAGGTTTAAAAAAAAGATGATCTAAAAGTGTTTTTATTAAAGTGGAAAGGATATTTTTATCAAGATATTTTTTAATTTATTTTATAAATATTACTTCATATGTATTTAATTTTTTTTAATGAAAACTATATTTAATTTTTTTTGTAAATAAATTATTTTTAAATAAAGGTTATTTTCATTAATAAATTATCTAAGTGATCATTCAAAATTATTCTCCATCTATGTTGACATCCTTTGATATAGTTTCTGGTTTACTGAGGATATGATCCAAGTAAACCATTCTTATTCATTCTTTGAATAGTTTTTTTAAGATATGAATTTGTTTATGAAACCTGCTTCCTTTCTTAGGTTATTATATGATGTAAGGATTATGAAACCTATATATTTTCCATTAGTTATAATATGATGACATGTTTTTTTATACCCATTTAATTTCATGGGTTATTATATTATTTTTTTCATGATCTTGTGGAACATGTATGTATGATTTTATTATGTGATGGGTGAGATATATATATCCCTCCAATGCATTATGTAATGATTTATATCTCCTGAGATAAACATAGATTGAATGAAGATTGAACTTTGTTTTGTAATACATGATTGGAATGAGAAGTGAAACCAGTTAAATAATATAGGGCTTGAATAAGGAGTGAAATCAATTAAGTAATAAAGGTTTGGAATAAGGAGTTAACTCAGTTTAACAATACATGGATGAAATGAGAAGTGAACCCGGTTCAGTAATATAGGGCTAGAATGGGGAGTGAATGCAGTTTATTAAAGTAAATTTTATACGAAGATTTTTTTTGGATTTAACATTAACTAATATTATTGTTTTGAAAGTTAACTCATCCCACTAATATGGCCTTTGAGGTAATACTTAACTATTATAGAAATAATTTTACATGCTTATGTGTCTACCACAATTCCATGTCTTATTCCGGTGTTATTATTTCATTGATTCTACTCTTGATTCCCTTATGATTCATGTATTATGAATGACCAATCCATAATCCATGACTCATTATTATGATCATTGATATAAAGGGTATGATCTTCAAATGTTATGTACATATTATCATGCCCTTATATCCATTTTATGCTTACATATCTTCTTTATTTTTACCCTTACTAAGTATTTGAGCACACACATTCTCATGCTTAATTTATCTAGGTTATGAAGAAAGTTTTTAAGTAGGGTATTGTTTTGAAGAGTAATAAAAGGAAAGATATTTATGGGATATGTTGAAGATATTTCACCAATTTAGAAGATTATGTTTCCAAGTTTCCAAATACACAAAACTATTATGGTCCTTAGGCATGTAATTTTTATAATGCGCCAAATATTTATCTAAAATGATGCAATTTCCAAATATGTTCAGTGTGGTTCATTATAGTTAGTATCAAAGAAGAGTTTTAGTCAACCTTTGTAAATTATGATGAGAAAACTTTAGTTTGATTACTAGGTATATTTCTAAGGATATGTCAAGGGATATATCTAAGGATAAGTCTAAGGATGAGTGAATGTTTAAGAAAAT
Organism: Viscum album; assembly: GCA_963277665.1. Taxonomy (NCBI): domain Eukaryota; kingdom Viridiplantae; phylum Streptophyta; class Magnoliopsida; order Santalales; family Viscaceae; genus Viscum; species Viscum album. The sequence continues at coordinate 1,321,611,081 of OY728158.1, forward strand.
GTTGTAGAATTTTGGTAGAGGATTGATAGATTGGTTTCCGAGAAATTAATTTCCTTTATATATATACAAAAAGTGGATATCTTTGGAGGATATGAAGATATTTTTAATAGAAGGACAAAAATCAAGTAACTTCAAAGGGAAAATGAAAATTCTAACTAATACAATGGATGATAATAATGTCCTCTCTAAGGAATCATCGACCGTCGAAATATTTAAAGGTATAAAGTATGGGAATTATGAAGATAAATATCCTAGGGGAAATATCATGAAATAAAAATTCAAGGTTATAAGAGAAATGGTCTTGCTGCTAATAATGAAGATACCACAAGTGACATATGATAAGTATGTTCTTTTGTAATAGTATTGTTTATAATCGTGATTAAATTGATTGGACATTATTTTTATTTTATATTTTAGGAAATAAGTATTAAAAAATTATATAATTCATCTTAGTTAATGGATTATGAAAGAGGTGGAATGATCTACGTATTAATGTATTTGAATTCAAGTATTATGTTATATGAACCCCAAAGTATATACCAATTTTTTATGTTTTTCTTTAAGGATTTTCAAGAATAGGTTAAATGAAACCGATGACCTATAAATTTTATTTAATGGAAAGGTTAAATTAAGGTAAGGTACCCCTTAATATGTTTCTAACAATGAAAAAATGATATTTAGTACGGATAAAGAGATTATAATATTGATAAATTAAATTGGATAGTATTTAAGACCTCACAACTGATAAATGATTTGTTGAAAATGTGGTTTATTCTATAGTTGATGAATTTTACAACATTTTTAGATTTAACAGATATATCTAATAATCTTTGGAATAAGAAATAAAGAATTTTTTAATTAAGTATTTATGGTAATTCAAGTTATTACATGTTTCAAGAGAATACATGATGAAGGTATTCACATATTTGGTATGTGATAATCAAGAGCTACTTTATGCTATATGGGGGATCAATGTTAATATTAATGAACTTATTTATAAATTTCTGATTTTCATCTTTGAAAAGGCTTACAAGTTTAAAAATTTAGGGAATTGTTTAAGAAAAACGTCAGATGAGGTTTCAGATATTAAAGTATTATCTATCTATATGAGGATTTATATAGATTGGATAAACTATGCTAACCATTTTTCTGGGATGTTTACTAAATATAGATGGAATAACATATCATTATATTTATGGATCTCATGTTTTTTTAGTTATTCTGGAATAAAAATTCACCTTCATTCCATGGATTAAGAGATTAAGTGAGAATTGATTAAGACAAAACCAAAGGGTGAGATTGTGAATAAGGAATGGAATGAATCCACATAAGTATATCATCTTGTGAAAAAATATTCAACTCTAGAAAAAGGATCATGAAACCAAAAGAGGTTATTCTAGTAACATCATTTTCAATGAATCAAATGGTTCCACATATCATCACAGATTTATGGTTTTGGGATTGTTAACTTTCTCTGGATCACCCACTTATGCTGATCAATTTTCTCTATCACTCACCATCAGTATATGAATGCTAGTTTTATTCTTCTATGTTCATGTTTTCACTTTCCACGTATATTCTCATATACGGAAACCTAGTTTTGAGTTACTTTGGGTAACCATTATGTTACCAACATTCCTTTTTAAAGGAAGTTTGAGAATTAATTTTTTTTTCTGATATGAGTTTCTTTTATAGGAACTTTAATGTAGTAATTTTATTATAAAATAGAAATATTTTTAAGGAAAAACTTATTTTAAGGGGGGTAAAATGTAACACCCTGAGTTTTTATGAATTGATTTATTTTGAATAAATTAAATTTCTTTGATGGATTGCATTACAAACTACACCAAGAAATGATTTATTTATATGCAATACTATGTTATATTTTCACTACACAAAACAGTTATATTATATTTTGATACTTGAAACACTATGTTTGTCTTGTGTCACACACAATGTTGAATTCCTTCAATAGCTTATGTTGCAAAAAAGACTATGTTTTACCAAATTACAATATACTATTAATAATATTATTAAAATATTATTATATTTATCACATAGCTGTTTGAATGGAATATATTATTAATATTATCTAAATTATTAAAATATAGTGTACAGATGTTTATAAAGTTAATTATTTGGTTATCAGTTAATTAAAAATGAAAAATCAAATCCAATTGAATATAAAGGATTTTTTTATGGAAAAACTATTTTTATGACCACAAATGTGTTTTATCAAAATATATTATATTAATCACTATTAGTGAGAGATATTAATGAAATTTATATATTATAAATTCAACCCAATTTTTGTATATTCATCCAATATGTTTGATAGAAATAAAATAAGAACAAATCTAATTTTTTGTATAAAAGATATATTTTTATATAAGGCATTTTACTGCCTTTTAATGATAGAATTGATTAAATGTTAAATTTTAAAGAATTTATAATTTTTATTTGAAGAAATTATATTCATTTTTGAAATTAAAATATAAAAATTTACATTGGGTGAAATTTTGCTATTTTTCTGATAAGTTTCATTTTTTCATGAATAATGAAAAATAATTAATTTTACATGGAAATTGACTTTTCATATAATGTATTTATATAGTTAAATTATATTTTTATTTGGTTTAAAATTATATTTAGATAAATTATAAATTTATTAACCCAATCTAGGTCATTGGAATTAATTTCACATTTAAATTGGATATAAAAACATTTCAAATGTTTGAATATTTTCTCTTTAAAAACCTATTGTCTCATCTCGTCTGTTGGATAAATTTTAAATTGATTTTTTACAATTCTGTGATTATAATTTAGAAAAAATAATTCAAAATTTTCAATCAAAATAATTTATAATTTATAATAAGGTCAACCAAGTTTTTGACTAAAAATATTAGTGAAAACTATTAAAAATAATTACAGCGATTAAGAGAAAAACGAGTTTACCAAGAGACTAAACTTTAACATAATGGGCCAAATGAACTAGAAACATGTACAAAAACCATTTAATGTCCATATTTTGATAATATACCATATTTTATTGAAAATGGGCCATTATTTAAGGCACATTATATAAGGGAGACCTCTCAATAGTGTTTACCTTTTTGTATTTACAAGAGTACCACTCCCCCTCCACAATAAAAGGGCTCTAACCCCCCTCACTTATTCACAACTCTCATGCCTTTTTTATAATCCAAAACCTACCAAAATATGCTTCAAAATTCCCTAATATCAACCTAGAATCCTAAATTTTGGCATAAATATAACCAATGAATTCCATTGATGGAAACCAAAAGGAGTTACCTGAAGAAGAGGCAACGTTCTCCAACAAGCACTTTTGTTTTATTTTTTCCTCCAACCTTCAATTTTTTTATTATTATATGATTATATAATAATATCAATATCATAAATAAACTTATATTTTTTAATGTTAAAGTTACTATCTACACATTAACACACTTCCATAAAATGGGACATGCAATCATTGTTTTTGTGTACGACAGACTATTGCCTCATACACTAATGTCATTCATTTTTATATTACCACCAATAAATATTGATAATAATGAGGTAATTAAGGGTTTATATTATATTTATGGTTTATTTAATCTTCTAGAAAAATTAATTATGAGTTTATTAAAAATATGTGTTTTATATGAAATAATAATTATACCTTAATGTCAATACACACACACATATAATTTACTTTTTATTCTTTTAATATGAAAATAAATGGAAAAAAAATTCTTTCGTACGTACGACCTTCCATATTCATGAACAGTGTATTTCATTTCCTATATTAATATTTTATAGGATATTATAAATATATATAATGAATATTTATGATATGTATATCATGTTTTACAATATATAAATAAGTAAATTAAGATGTAATTAAGGGGACCAAGAAAAAAAGGCAGAACATGTATGAAAAACAAAACTATTATTACCCAAAACAAAATTTAACCTAGAAATGTTAATAAATAGATAATATAAAGTCACAATAAAATAATATGTGGTATGATATAAATGAATATGGTTATTTGGTGGATGTATAATAAATTTATATTTATTATAAATTATTTTTTAATGTGTACGAAGAAAGTAAAGTCTTATAGAAAGGGATTTACCACATTTCTTTTATTTGTATGATATATATGATATATTTACCACTAATTATTTTTGTTTGGGGTATATGATTAACTATGAAATTTTATATAATAAATTTACTTTATTTAATGATATTAATTTTTTTAATTGTTTTAATTCTTTCACAGATCTCACAATTCAAAAGTTACTAAAGTAGTAAGGGTATTTATAGTCTCAATTTTATTTCTGCAAGACTTGTGTCATATTTACCACTGGTTTATTTTTTGTGATGTATATAATTCCAATGAATGTATTACAGTATTATTATAGTAAAATTCATGAGTATTTAAAAAACCATTTAATTACCTCTCTTATATTGGTTTACGGTTCTGTAGTTACAAAATTTGTAAAGATATTTTGTCTCAATTTTCCTTTTTTGAGATACATGTTATTTTATACGCCAATATTATTTTACAAGGTGTATATAATAACCTTTTACTTGATATATCATGTATATAATTCTTTTAATGATATTTTAGGCATCATGTAATGTTATTATTTCATAGTGATTATGATTCAAAGTTACCAAAGTGGTATGAGTTTATTGCAATAATCTCGTCATTTCTTGAGATTGTTTATGATTATGCTTCTATTAATAAAATAATACAATCCATATCTTAATAAGAATCATTAATTATCTTCTAATCTAGTTATTCATGCTTTATGAAATTAAGGGTGCTATTTTTTCAATGTTTGGTACATAATATAATTAATAAAATGTTTTTAAGAAAATATGACTTTATTTATCTCTTCAGTCAGAAATCGGTTTTATCTCAATAGCATATTTTCTAAAAATATTTTCAATATTTTTTAATATTATACTATTATTTTTAAGACTTTTTGAAACATGTTTACGTTTTTTTTAAAAAAATGTATTTAAAATGAATCTTCTTATCATTTTCCAATCAAGGCACTTTTCTAAAATTTTTATGGTGAAAAAGGAATGTTAAGAATATATGGATTTACCCACCATTATGACCATCATTTACTTGAGGATTAATTTTAAAGTTTAAAAGGTTATTTATTTAAATATTGTTTTCCCTAATATTCCAAAAATTCATTATTTTAAATTATTTTTCAATAAAAAAGGATTTTAATTTTTTTTTATTTTTTAAAAAGTGTTTAAAATGGTTTTTAAAGCTTCCTTTATATGTTTTTGAGGTTATTTTCAAATAATAAGGTTTTCAAAAAAATTATTATATAAAAATTGTTTGTATTGAATTATAAAGGGTATTTTCCTCAAGAAATTTTTAAATGATTTTTCAAATATTACTTCAAATGCATTCAAATTTATTTTTAAAGAAAATGATTTTAAAAATTTTTATGTATAGAAAATGATTTTTAAAGAAAAGTTATTTTCCGTATAAAATGATCCAAGTGATCTTTAAAAATTATTCTCCATCTAAGATGACATCCTGAGATATGTTTTTAATTTACTAGGTATATTATCCAAGGACACAATTCTTATTCTTTCTTTGAATGGTTTATATTTAATATAATATGTTTTTTATGAAACATGTTTCTCTTCCATGGGTTATACCAAGAAAAAATTATTATGAAACCCACTACTTTTCACCGGTTATTTTGTAATTAAATTATTATAAAACCTATCTCTTTTCCATAATATATGATATGATGACATGTTTTTGAGACCCATTTTATTTCATGGTTTATAATATGATTATTTTTTACGATCTTGTGGAAAACGTATGAATGATTTTATTATGTGATGGGTGGGACCTATATCTCCATAAAATACACTGGGTAAAGATTTATATATCATGAGATAGGCATGGATTAAACAAGAAGTGAATTTGGTTCAGTAATAAAATACTAGAATGAGGAGTTAACTTGGTTAAGTAATAAAAGGATGAAATGAGGAGTGAAATCGGTTATGAAATACAAGGCTAGAATGAGGAGTGAACTCAGTTCAATAATATAGGGATAAAATTAAAAGTGAACCCGGTTCAGTAATATAGGGCTGGAATGGGGAGTAAACCCAGTTTAGTAAATTAATTTTTCCACGAAGATGCTCTTGGGAGTGAACCTTGACTACTAAGATGGTTTGGGAAGTAAACCCATTACACTAAGATGGCCTTGGCAGTAAGCCTTGAATATTATGGGAGTCATTTTATATACTTATGTGTCTACCACAATTCTATGTCTTATTCCTATGTTATGTTTTCATGGATTATTCTCTTAATTCCCTTATGATTCATGTATTATGAACTACCAATTCTTATGCCACGACTCATGATTGTGATCTTTGATATACAGGGTATAATATTCAAATATTATGCTCATGTTCTCAAACCATTATATCCATGTTATTCTTATGTATCTCTTTTATTATTACCCTTAATGATCATTTGATCTAACCCTTTATTATGTTTAATTTCCCTAGATTATGAAGTAATTTTTTAAGTAGGGTATGCTTGTGAAGAGTATAAAAAGGGAAGATCTTTATGGGAGATGTTGAAGATCTTTCACCAATTTAGAAGATTTTTTTCCATGTTTCCAAATACACTAAACTATTATGGTCCTTGGTAATATACTTTTTTAATGTGATTAATATTCATATAAAATGATGTAATATACATGTATTTTAATTCAAGGTTACTATAAACGGTCTAGCTATACTAGACCTTTTCCAATTGCATTTTCAATATGTTTTATGGCTACTATATGTGGGCTTAGTCATGTTAGTCCGTTCCTGAATTTGTTTCCTTTACACAGGTCTAACTACATTGTGAATTTCCAAATGGGTTTCCTAGACATGGGTTTGTTTAGGCAAAGAATTTCCAATACATGTTTTTGATATGACGTGGATATGATAGATACTTTTCTTGAATTATACAACTAGATGATGTTAGATGTTATAGTGACCTTGTTATCACACTATGAATTGACACGATTGATTATTTATTTTACCATGCAAACTATATATTGTGATTTATATAACAAAACTAATTGGTGGTTCCCTACTTATTTTTATTCTCACACCCTGTACAAGCACCCTGGTGCATATGCAGACTCTTATGTTTGATGTTCATGTAGTAGGGTGTATATGGGATCTATTTGGAGTAACTAGATAAATGGGTTGGATACAAGTATATAGAGAGTCTTAGGGGTTTGTACTTATGTAGGTGCTCATATTTGTATCATCTTTTTATTTTATACTTCATCGAACTGGTGGGCGATCCATATATGAATGTATGTATATTCAATAAGGGTTCATTTTGATACAAAATTGTGATTCATATCTATTATTTATGATTGAAATTTATCTTTAAAACCTTTCAATTAATATGTTGTTTTGTTGATATTATTATTTATCTATGATTGTGTGTTGTGATATTAGGAGTATAGTATCGAATTTTCAGTTATATACTTTAATGTATAGTCAAAAACCTCTAGCATGCAGAGAGGAGTGCTTATAGTTTTGTGATTCCCCCAACTTAGCAGCTATTCAAGTAGTCCCAGGATAGGGTGTTACATTTCTATTGATTTAATATTTGATGGTTTTATCCCTTTCAAGTCAATGGTCAAGGAAACTCATAATATAAGTCCTATAGTGTTGTTTCAAAACATTTTCCCTCCTTAGTTAAGTGTGAAACAACAATTTTGATATAATAAATTCTTATTAATGGACTAAGAGGCCCCAATGATAAGATTGATAGGTAGTTACAAACATTTATTTATAAATTAAATGACTAATGAGACAAGGTGGTTTAACTTTTTATATTGAATATCTCAACAATTTCTATCTTTTGGATTATTTGATTTGAATAATTGATGAATTTTCATCTTAATAAAAAATTTCAATGTAGAATACAATGGGGGAATTTTTAGGCCCTTGCTATAATTATATTAATAAATCCATATGTCTAAACATTGTAAAATGTGGTAATACTCTAGTCATACTTTTTTACTTCCTCCACAATATAAATTCATAAAATTTAAAGTTCTAATTAATTGTAGAAGAGAATATAATCAAGTTCCAAAAATCAATGACAAGTTTTTAGTTGAAAAAAAACCTACTTATTAGAAAATTAACACACTTTATAACGTTGAAAAACTTTTTGCCCCTATAATGCCTTATATTATTATTAGAAAGAGAAATCATACACATAATTGGAAGAAGAAATTTTTTTTAATTATATTAATGAAAATATAACTTATTTAGGTACACCAAATATTCCATGCATATTGGAAAATATATTTGCGATAATGCATTATAGACCATTCTTGGAGTTAAGGGGAACTTAAAAGATATTTTAAATTTATGAAATGATTCTTCAAAAATGGGTTTGAAAAAACCAATACATATAAAAACATATGATGGAATAAAGGCATACATTGACACTTCATAATACATAGAGAGAAAATAAAATAAAGTGACATTCCTGAATATTTAAAAATTAGTAAAGGCTATTTATAGTTACCACACTAATATACCAAAGCAAGTTAACATGGTTGAAAAAACACTGCGGGGTTTCAAGATCCATGAAATACACATTTTAATACAATAGTTATGTCTATAATGATTCAAAATTATATGATTTATAATTTTTTTCAAAGAATTTATTAATCATAGAATTTGTTTTAGACCACTCTATTTATCAAATGTTTAACCCATTGGCTTGTAGAGTATACAGGATAGGATAATGCTTACACTTTTTCACATTTATAAGCTATTCCCACAATTTTTTTCATGTGACAGTACATTTGATTATACATTTAGTTGGTGAAGTCAGACTTGATGGACCAATATAGTTCAGGTGAATGAATCTGATTGACATGTGTATAAATACATTGAAGCGGTTTGGGTACTATAAATCAAACATATTGGTGTCAATTTCTAAGGGATACTTGATGGATGAGTGCATACATTTTTCATTATATCTTGATAATGATGGAAATAATTTAGATAAAATAACATAGGTACATGATGCACTAATTAGAGAGGAAAATTATTTACTCTTGACCATTTTGAATAGATTCTAGTGTATCAATATGTTTTTTTCAACACACCATTAGTTCACACATTTATTTGTTAATCTATTTCTAGATAAATAATTTGAAATTTCCTTTAAACTATTTGAAATTTTATATTTAACTATTTTTCGTAATTTGTAGAATTCATATCCCAGATCTTAAGAAAATGAATAACACGTTTGATAATAATATGATTTAGTATCATCTTTACAAAAAATTTCATGAGTGATTTAATATTTACACATGTAGTTTTTTAATATATTGACATATAAATATAAAATATTATTTTTTGACAAATTGATATGAATCATGTATTTGTGATTTTTTATATGGAAAAAATATATGATATTGAATTGAACATAATTTCCTAATGAAATCAATAAACATGTTAATGGATTATTAAATACATCACATCATTATATATATTTTTTTGGAAACATGTTTTTATTTATCATTATGGATATATATCATAAATGCGTAACATAAAATTGTGGTGTCATTTTCCATTTGGATGAGGATTGATATTATTATGGTAAATTGAGAGACATCATTCATGTAATATAAAAACAAGGTTTTAAATTATTAATTTTAAATAATTTTTGGTTCAATAAAGGTCATGGGATCAAAATTGATAAGTTTAAATTTACATTATTAAATTTTAACAGTATACTATATCAAGTTTACTAGGAAAATAAGGATCAATTTATATATTCCAATCAAGTTGAAAAGGATTACTTTGTTAGAGATCCATAAGATCCTAACTGGAACGCCATGACTGAAATTTTAAATTAGGGTGTATTTTTATGTAACAATAATTAAACATTAATAAATATATTCAAATTGAAAAATATTGACTATAATGTAGTTATACTACTTGATGAGAACATTAATTGGTTTATAAAAACCATTATCATCAACAGTGACTGATCAATAAAATATTTTTTACCTATTTTATATATTTAAATTACATTTAAATATACTATAATTATGTTTATTAATTCATAATGAATTTATATATCATTATATATATATATATATATATATATATATATATGTTTTTAGACATTAATTAACATATAAATAGAGATAGGTAAAACATAATGGATGAGTATATCCGTAATATCTCGTTTAAGACTGCCTAACCTGCAAGTAGCTCATCACTCACCTTAAATCACATTGAGGTTTTATTTTTACCCCTGATGTAGATAACCATTTTTCTACCCTAACCCATGAAGAAAACTACTTACTTTCCCATTTTAGTGACTCATATTCTCAGAGTATTGACCAAAACCCCATCAACCTCCCCATATGATGAAAACATTTAAAACTGTTGATATATTTACCTTTTCATAATAATGATTATTTTTTAATTTATCATAATTGTGTCTTGTTTAAGTTCACCTAAATATTATGAAATAGGTAGAGGATTAGAAAGTAATATTACTTCATTGAATTATATTACCCTTTTATTGGTAAAATTTGGTGACACATTCCACCCTATTGGTGTTGGTGAATTTCCTTTGATTAATCAATATAGGAGGATTATATGAGACCCATATAGGTTCATGTTAATGAAAATTAAGTAATATTTATTCTCTAAAAATAAGATTAACCATATTTGTGTGGAAGTGAAGGTAACAATATAGTATAAATTATATTTACAATAAATATAACATATTTTACACATTGAATTTTCTAAAATAAGAATAGGAAAGTGTATGATCATTACTTGATAATTGTGACCATTATGTATCAAAAATTATTGTAGATTATAAAAATATTATAAGTTGAATGTCAATAAAGAGAAATGGGAACATTATGAAACTTCCCCTAACATTATTCAATATACCCTTAAACGCATTCCACCTAATATGTCAGCTGTTTCAGTGTAATATTATCCCATTAAGAAGGTTATGGTGAGTGTTTTTTAATCTATTTAGGATATTTTTTGATATATTACTCTAAATATATTAAATTTTATTTTGGTATGAGGATGTATGTTATGAAAAAATATCATGAATTATGAGCCCCCACATAAACTAGGGTCTCACCAAACATCCCAGATCAGATATAAGGTATGTCATTTATGAATTTATTAAAATTAGTTCACATTTATATATATATGTATATATGAATTTTTAACTATGATGTTTTATATATTTACATAAAAGTGTAGCTATTTTCAACCAAATGATAATACGATTTTCTAGTCTCTAATAGTAAGACCTTGGGGTTTCTAATCTATTGGTAAGAGTTTTTTATTCTTGAACTATTTAAATATTTATATTTATTATGTTTCAAAATTACATTATTAATAGATTTAATTCCTAAAATAGGTGGATAATCTACCCAAGGAGTAATATGAGGACATACCGAGGCATGATGACATTTTTCATCATATTATTATGTCATATGACCATGGATATACAATGGTACATGACACTAGCATCCCACATGATGTTATTAGGTGAATAGAGGAGGCACAATGGGGACCTTGTATATATTATAAGGATGAGGTGAAGAAGTTGATGAATAGTATGTGTGTAGAGAGAGAGAGACACCATGACTAGTTTTCATGCCGCGAGGAGTTGATTGCACAACTTACTACTAAGGTTATATAGTTCGAGAAGTTATTTAATCAATAGTTGGCTCCACATAAACAGTATCAGTGTTTTTCCAACAAAAAATTTATTATATATTTTTTAGTTTTAATTAATGATTTTTTTATATGATGTTAAATATAAAAAAATTTCTTTATAAAACTTATATTTGGTTAGTATAAATTGATGGAGTGACTCAAATGGGGAGTATAGATAAATATTTTTTCAAATGAATTGGGATATTATAAGTTATATAATAATATTATAAATTTAAAATTTTATGTCAAACTTTTAATTTGTCAAATGGAATCCATGTAAATCACTAAATGCATCCTTTATAACATGTCTACTTTAGCATCAAATGTATACAAAAATGCTCTAAATCTCAGTAATAAAAACATTATTTAGGTCGTTTGTGAAATTTAGGATCTAATGAATCATTAAAACTAAAATTTATGGCTAATAAATAACAAATAAATCATATATGGGTTCATCGAATTTCATAACACATGATAAATATTAAAAAAATTCAATGTGATTCTAATATTGATTAAATTACAATACAATAACACTTAATAGATATGTGAACTATTAAGATGATTGATGAGGTTCCCAAACCCACACTCAAAAATCCAGTTCTAAAATCAAATTTCTTACATACCAGCTTTTACCAAGTGATATAATCCAGAAACACTTACATCATTTCACACTAATTAAAAACTTCACCTAAAAATAATATCACAATCCCAAAAAACAAATGTTTAATGTCATTGGAGATTAGATACATAAAAATTATATTATCAAATATTTTTTAATAAAAAAAATTCTATATCTCATTCTAGATTTTTATTAGTTTATACTCATCTTTATAACCTGGGGAATGGAAAAAAATAAAAAACAGGTGAGATAAAATTACTAGTAAGGTAAAAACTTACCATAATTTTATCAAGGGTTAAATCATAAGAATTCGAAAACATGATCATGGGATAGATATCTAATTTAAAATAACATATAACAATAATAGTTGTTTATAAGGAATAATAAATGATCATATAATCTCAAATGATCAAAAAATACCATGGAATAAGAAAAGAAGTTTGTGAAAAAAACATCATCCAGGGAGCATAACAAAGTAATATAGTATCATGGAATCAACATATTCATATAAAATCATAACACAGTGGAATAATAATTACTACCTGATTCCCATAACATAGTGGAGCAGACATCACTAACTAATTATTATAACATAGTAGAGCTAGAATAACTACACAATCTCCATAACATAGTGTAGCAAGTATCCCTACTTGATTCCCATAATAGAGTGGAGAATTAACCACTAATTTATTCTCATAACATAGTGGATAGAACATCACTTCCCGATTCTCATAGTAGAGGGAGCATTAATAATCGATTACAATAATTGTCTCATGAGATATACAATCTTAAACAATAAATTAGAGGGAAATAAAGGATCCCACCCATCACATAATGATGATATACACACATGAGTGACACATAAAATCAATAATATATTATACCATAAAAAACCTATGGAAATAAAATGGGTTTCATTACATTTCCAAGAGGAATCACATAAAATAACCTCAAGAGTTAAATTGATTAATACCAAAAATCAAATTACCCAAAAGGAGTATTTTATAATGGAATTTAGAGGGTGATTCCTGAAAAAATATTCCAAATGAGATATATATTTTTTATATAAAGAGTAAAATGGAAGTGAAATTATAAAATGATATTTCATAAAAAAAAAGTTAACCATGTTGTAAAAAATGAAGTAATGAGTCAATTTTAGAAAGATTTTTCAATAAGGTGATAATATTTTTCAAAAATAATTTATAAATAAGAACCAATTATTGATCCTTTAGAAATTCATAAATTTTTTCTAAATTAAATTTGGAGTGTTTGATAAAACATGCAATCATTAAATGAGAAACCATTAATTTTTTAAAATATATTAGTTGAAACCTTCATTGTAAAAGGAGTAATAAATATTATATTAGAAAATTGGTAAATAAATTTATTAATGTCATAATATATCATGCATATTCGGATTTCAAAATAATATATTAAAACATTTTAGGAAATAAATAACATGGATATGGAAAAAACATTATCTTTAAAGAGGATGATAATTATTCTTAACGATGTTATAATTTTACGTGAAATAAATTTATTTGAGAAGAGACTTTAAATTAAAAATTTAATTTTTCCCAAAGATATAGAGAAAAATCCAAATGATACAACCTTATGGTGTAATAAACCAAGCAGTAAAGATATAATCTCATGGGTAAAAATTATAACCTAAGGAAAAGGAATCGAGTTACCTTTCAATGTGATTCTTGGGTATGAGTTGAGTCATCCAAATCCATCCATATGGGGAGGAAATGGATGAATATTTTCATGTGCTGTTTTGAACCAAGGATATGATGATAAGGAAAATCCTATAGTGGGGATCATGGAATCGATCATGGATATATAACCCTCACCTTGGAGGGATCGTAGATGTGTGGAACCAACAATTAGGGGGTTGTTGTTTCTTGCGGTGATAGTGAGTAAATATATATAAGTTGATCAATATTCCTTATTTAATTAAAGGATTTAATTAGTACATGAAAATGGATGGAGTTTTATCATCGACTCTAGGATTGAGGTAACATGTTGAACCATGTATGTTGGATCAATGTTTTTCCAGAGCTAGCAGTAGGTCTTGACACTAAATATTGATTCCCTTTATCTAGTGATTGTTCTTGGAATCACAGGATGCCTCTGGGTTTAGAGGCATGATGATTAGGTGTTTTAGAAATACATTGGTGGCTAGGATGAGTTTTATCATGATTGGTTAGCCAAATGAGTTATGACCGATGGTTTTAGGAGAATTTGGATGTGGTGGGTAAGAATCCACATCAAGAATTCCATTTTGAAAATGACATATATATTTCAATTTTAAGCCAAGTATTTCAAGGAAAAGATGAAATGTATGGGATCCTGAATGGACGGAAGGTAAAAATACATTTTTCTTTAGAATTAGGAACATGGAGTCATACCAATGTTGGGTCAGTGTTTTTACTTGTTATTGTGTGTTTAATGTTGGGAACCATGCTAGGTTCATCATGGAATGTCGGTATGTAGTTATAATAGGTTATTCCAAGGGAATAAGTTCCAAGGATTAGAAATTATAGTTATGACATTAGTTATATGGTGGGGAGAACTATTTCTCATGTCTTTAAATGGAATGATCATGTGGTCATGTATCAAGATAGACGGGATTGGGTAGGAACCATACATGTATTTCCGTAGTCTGCACGAGAGGCATTTTTTATTTCAGGGGTCTGAGAACCTTAAATTGAGGGATGTACCTAAGGAATTCCTGAGAATTTGGTAATGGAATGAAGATGTTTAACTTAATATTGTTGAATGATATAAGTTGGGTAGTTTTTTTGAATTTCCATCAGTAATTCTCTATGATAATATTTTCTATGGTGAGGATTTTTCACTACCTAATGTTTGTATAGTTGTTCTTAAATTCAAAAGAAGTTTGAGTTTTCAATTAGAAGATGAGAAAAATTTTACACCAGGGTTAAAGATTAAATTCTTGGATTTTGTAATATTTTAGGATGTGGGATAGAGCTTGGAATCTAGTTCTGGCAGTTTGGGATGCACTGGGAGAAGGTCGGGGTGGCAGGGTTGCATTTTGGTTATAGCCTGAACCTACCGGTTCTCCACCAGCAAGACACCAACTTTCCAGTGGGTTGGCCAGCGATGTACTACACTACTTGGGATTACCAGTTATCTAGTGGACCAAAACCATCTAGTTAGATGATAAATTAAAGGTTAAAAATGACCTTTTGCACCACTTGATTCTTTAGAGGGATATCCCTCTCTCCTCTTTATTTTTCACTCATACAGATTACAGACTCCTCCACCTTCATCCCTTATTCAATCCCTTTATAGGGGGTGTTACAAATAGAGTCTATCATGAATATAAATTATATAAACTACTTTTATTTACCTAATTGTTCTTCTCTATTTCCATTTTAAATTTTTTTCATTCTTCTCTTCCTATGTTTTCATTGAAAATTCCACTAGAGCATGGTCAGATTTCATTTTTTTCAAGGGGATTTTATGCATCTTTTAACGAGGGAGTCTTGAGACTCTATATGTATATAGTTTCCTAGTGATTTAAAAATTTATTCCACTATTATAGATTATATTGGGGGTTTTCCAAAATTTCAATTAAAATTTTGGTGTTTTTAATTCCCAAAGTTTGGGTTTTGGTTTGGCTTGGGCTTAACAGTGTGACAAGGGTGACTAACATCCCCTGGTTTGATGTTTTGACATATGGATAAATCCTAATGAGTTATTCATCATTATTACATGTTGTATTGGTTTAATTAATTAACTATAAAAGTTATAGTTAAATAACTTGGGTATTATGGTTTGATATAGGAGCATAGATGGATGGACTAGGTTTAGATAAGCTTGGATGGGACTCAGTGGGCCTTGGAAAATCTTCCATCCATTAGAGATAAATTTTTAAACTAATGTTAATTCGATAGGTGGTCCATTTTATTTAGTCCATAGTGTTTTATGTTTTTGAGTGATTTCATAGTGCGATCATTCCGGTATCACCATGAATTGACCCAAATCAAATTTAATTCCTAATGTCAATAAATTCCTAATATTGTTTATTCAGTTAATGAAGAAAATTGTTGGATCGATGGTCGTGAAATGGAATTTCAAAACATTTGATAAATAGAAATATATTTCCCATTTTTTATTGAATTAAAACCAATGTAATAGTAAAGTTGAATTGTAATGTTTGGGTATGAGTAATATCTTGGTATTAAATTAATGGATGTGTTAAAAGGTAATTTAGTTTTGGGTTTTAGTTTAAAATGGAAATGGTTAATGGTATTGATGAATTTTTTTTGGTATTAGTGAAATGGATGTTTAGAAATGGTGTTTTGAAATATTATTTAGAAATTATATTTTTCAACGAGATTGAAAATAGAAATCGGCCTTGATTTTTAAAATGGGTTTGGAATGGTTTTGGGTAATGAGAAATGGAATAGTTTTCAAAATGAAAGTGTAAAATGAACCATTAGGTATTATTTTGTTTATTTTTTTGATATGGATATAATGGTATGTGTATGTTTCTCTTATATGTGATGGTTAACCTGAGGTGAATATAGACCCTTAGGGAAATAGTGATTTATGGTTAACCTAGGGTTAACATGGCCCTTAGGGGAAAAACATATTTATGGATAACCTAGGGTGAATACATCCATTGGGGGATGTGGGTATTATGGTTAAACCTTGGGTGAAAATGACCCTCTGTGGATTACGGGGCCCTGGGGATGGGTATATTTCCCTTGAGTTCTACTTGTTGGGGCCATGGATGGGTATATTACCCCCTGTTTAAGAGATGGTTTGCATAGTATTCACAGTATGATAAGAGACACCCCAAAATTGGTTGAATAAGGTATGTTCCATTCTTAGGGTGTACCCAACCAATAGGTTCATTGTTTGTTTATATAGTAGTTTTCAAGGTTTTAATGGTTGTAATTGTGTCTATTTACTATGGATAACCTCTAGATGGAATATTTATATATTTTCAATTTTAGGGGAACATTGGTGGTGGCCTACTGAAATATACCCACACCATGCTTGGGCCACCATTACACCTGGGTACCCAAGTTGGTTCAATATGTTATTATAGGCACTACCAGGCCTAAGGAAGAGGATCAGGTTTTCACGAATGAATGAGATAGATTAGTGAATTGGATGTTCAGGGTGAGGACCAGATCATAGTAGTAGTAGAGCCGCAAAATATTTTATTTTTTCCTTTTGTATTTTTATATGTCATTAGCCAAGCAGGCGATCAAAATGTTGGATGCTTTGTGTCAGTAATTCATTTTGTCTAGCATGTACAATTTATTTATTCTTTACATGTACTTTTATGTGTATATTTTTTTATGTTTTACATATTTTATTTTTTACCATAATACAATGGGGTATAGTCACCTCACGATACCTTCTCAGACCCCCAATGCAAATCGATAACCTCTATAATTCGGGGAGGTGCACCTGTAGTCACCTGGAGACTGCTGGTCTGAGCACCAGCCAATGGTCAGGGGTGTACTGACATTAGAACTAATTAAATTATTGTTAATCTATTACTCATATCAATAATATAATTTATCATAATTTAACTAATATATATTTAGTTTATTAAAATAAAAATGAATAATGCATAAATGAAAATTTTTGTAAAATAAATCTATAAAAATAAAATGAATTTATTATTATTACTTTACTATTAATAAATTATGGATTTAGGTTAATTTATTTTACATAAATATTATCAGTAAATTTTGTTACAATTAGTCTTTATTCAATAATAATTTTAAAGGAACAACACATAAAAAATTGTTCTTTGAAAAAATATCACTTTTATATTAAATATTCTTCATGAAATAACATTAAAATCAATTATTTATTTTCTAAAAAATTAATTTAACTAATCAATTTAAATTAAATAATTTTATTGAAATTTATTAAAACATCATATAATAATAATACATGATGGATAAAAATAATTTTTTTATAAAAAATATATTAATTAAATATTACCTTTTTGTTTCATTTTTCATTCTCATAATGTATTACTATTTATTTTACACTATAATATTTTATATCAATAAAATTTATCATATTTTATTTTAGTTTAGTGTTTTGTGTGAAACAATATATTCAAAATAATATTTATTTAAAGGGAAATTAATACTAAGATATTTGGGTGTAACGTTCTCCCCTTAAAAATTACTTCCTTAAAATTTTAATTACTACTAACTACTGAAAAATCATTAAGGTATGGATAAATATATAATCTATAACTCACTATCATGGGTAGTCCTATAAAAATCATATTTTTATTTATAATATCTGCAAATTGAGATTATCAAACATTTTTTCCAAATATAACTCCATAGTTGACTATATTTCTTATAAGTTTCTAAAGGAAGACCTTTCACAATATCATTTTCATAATATTTATTCCAACCGAACACTAAAACCAAAATGGTTAGAAGATTATCAAAGAAAATCAGATTAAACAATCATATGAATATGAAAACATAATCCTAATATGTCTTATTCTATGAAACCTTCATTTAAACCTATGATACTTTTGGTTTAACTCTTATAAATTTATCAACCCATAATTCCTTCATTTTAACATAGGCATTCTATGGTCGTATTTCTATTAGGATCTCTAACATAAATATTTATATATCACATCCTCAATTTTCATTTTAATCCTTAATAATGGTTTATAATGTGCATGTGAATCAACTAAATCATGTCCCCTGGGAGTGTAGTTAAGCCCAATTTTTGTGCACCAAGTAAAGATTGAGTTGATATTCAACCAATGGTTTTTAGGGTTTTTACCCATAGGTTGATATTTATAGATCCCACATACACTTGTTTATATCTAGACATAGATTTTGTTTCTAAGAAACCTCACACTCTATACTTTAAAAAACGTTTAGGGTGTTTCCTACATATAGGATTATCCATAGTGGTTTTAATTAATTTTCGCAAGCCCTAATCCTAAAAAACAACTAAACCAATACTTGGTAAACACTACTATGATACCTACTGAGTCACCCTAGAACTACATTTAATATTTTGATACTAAAAAAATTTGTTATATACCATCTTTAATAAAAAGTGATATGAACCAAAAACCATACATCATTTCACATTAATTAAAAATTATATCTCACAACAATCTCACAATCCTAGAATATAAAGGTTTAGTATATTATAAGATTATCTATATAAAAAAATTATTGTGAACATTTCTCCACAACTTCACCATACTAGATATCCTCTTAGATATTTCCTAAGTTATAATCATCTTCATAACCTGGGGGATGGAAAACATAATAAAGGGGTTAGTTTAAATCCTTGGTAAAGGAAAAATTCATCATTATGTCATCAAGGTTATGATCATAAGAATTTTAGAAAACCTGAGTGTGGGAAAAATATCTGATTAAAGGAACATAGAACAAAAATAAATTTAGAGGGTGATTAATTAAATTTTAATTCAAAAGAGATAGATATTCTTGATATAAATTATTTAATATTAGATAAATCAATAAAAATATATTTTACATAAAATCTCTAACATTATTGTAAAAAGGAAATGTTATGAGTTAGTTTAAAAATAAATTTTAGTAAGTTTATTGCAAAAATATTTTTGAAACATCATTTAGAAATTATTCACAAATTAAATTTGGAGTGAAAGATAAAAGAGGTGAATATTAAAGGAAAACCTTTAATATTTTAAAATATATTTGTTGATACCCGTATCATAAAAAGAGAAAAAAATATTATTTTTGAATATAAGTGTAGAAAAATATAAATATTACAATATATAATACATATTTGGATTTATAAATAATAAATAATTTTTTTTGGAATGATATAATATGGCCATGGAAGAAAAATAATCTATAAAGAGGATGAGAGTTATTCTTAACAAAATTTTATTTTTATGTGAAATAAATTATCCAAGGAAGACAAATTTAATTAAAAATATAATATTCAATAGTTATAAAGAGAAATTTCCCTATAATATAACCATAGGTTGTAGTAAACCAAACATAGAATATATAAGTTCAATAGGAATCATTATAACTCAAGGACAAAGGATTTAAGTTTACAGAATCTGTTACAAATTTGGTAACATTAAAATAAAAATACATTGAATGAGAAAGACTTATATAGATATTCAAATAATTTAACTTAATTATAATTATGATAAAAATACATATAGGGTATGTTTACACACTAAAAAAAATAAAATAAGTGTTGGATATGGTCTATGTCTTAAAGAATAAAAATTGAGACGAGAAAAAACCTTACGACTTTAGCATAATTTCAATAAATAGCTCTTGAAAGTGTTAAATTGAGAAGAATTATTAAATATATTTAATTAAATTTTAAATACAATAAAAATAAATCCATTGGTATTATATACAATATACAAAAAATAAACAAGTGGTGAATATGACGTATGTTACAAAGGAAGAAAGTTGAGTTGGGAAACCTTTGTTGTAACTATATATTTCCATGAAAGTACTTAAACATTATTTATAATAAACATAATAAATATATTAACTTATTTTATAACCTTATTTATATCTTATAAATTTTATATGATCTATTTCTAATGATTCTTTTCACATGTATTAGTTAGTTATAGTTTATTTTCATCATTAGATGTAAGTAATTTCATTCGTTTCATACAAGTTTCCCAATGATGATTTTGGTTATTATTTATTAATATAGAGTTAATAATTAATATATTATTAAAGTTAATATAATATAATTTCCATAATTTCTGATAAGGTTTCAATATCATTCAATGAGAGTTTTAATTATGATATGTGAAGATGAAAACAGTGATAAGTTTTTTAGGTAATTTATCAATATCAACAAATTACTTTATAATGATCATTGATTTTTGTATCATAGTTTAGTAACCATATTAATTAAATATGTTAATCCATAATATTATATATATTTATCAACTAAAATTTCATAGTCATTCTTATAATACAATGATCAATATGAAACATATCGTTCATAGAGGTTGTAGTTCGTACGTACGCACAAGTGATGTTTTCATTTTCAAATAAATGGGAGGGGAGGAAGGAAGACACTGATTTATTTTTAGATAATATTAAATATTTAATAAATATAATAATTATTCATTAAATACATTCTTACAATAATCTATGTGAGGTAGTGATGAAAAATAAAATACATGATTCATGGAAGTAGTAGTCCACACGTACACATGAGTGATGTTTTCATTTTCTGGTGAATAGGAGGAGAGGAAGGTAGATAATGATTTATATCCATAGAATCCTGATTATTTAATAAATATAAATAAATAAAAAATAAATATGTCATTTATGGAGGTGGTATTCAACACGTATTAATGAATGGCATTTTCATTTTTTGAATGGTTTGGGGGAAGGTAGAAAATATTAATTCCATCAACATAATGAAATTTATGTATACTTATTATAATGATTAAATTTTGTTTGAATGGGTAGAATATTTTTTGAGGATATTGAAAAATAAATAAAGGGATAATAATGAAAAGGGAGTGATTTGGAATTGTTACCTTACTTATTGGAAAAACTCATATGAGAATTAGATTAATTCTTTTAAGGGTTATCCTATGATAAACTAAGGACCTATACGACATGTATAATATATTTTTGTAATTATTTGAAAATTTTTTGGGAGATTTATATGTATTTTGGTGTGTGGATAAGTCGGATGATGAAGGGACCCTTTTATAAGTGATCGGGGTGGCACTTTTGTAAATATTCATAACTTTGTATTAAATTCATACAAATTTAAAAGGATAGTGGATCCAAAAGAGTAAAATAATAAATTATGGGTACTTTAAGGTTAATAAATCCCTAAAAACTCATTTATAGACATTTTTTTAACTTTTCAATGGTTTTACCCTTTGATTTAATATTTTTTTCATTTTGGTTGTTATCATGGAAACTGATTTTATCTATGTAATTTATTTTTAGGCTTGAATATAAAATGGAAATTATTACATAATTTATAAATTTTTATTCTAAATATGAAATCCAATTTATTAGATAAAATTTATAACTGCAATAACAAATTATTCTAAACTAATAAATTTATAAATCGTTAAAAATGGTTTTAGAGGAAAAAATATTACTTAAGTTCTGAAATGTAAAACATCGATTTATAATTTAAAACTAATATTTTTAAATGTATAATTTTACATATTAATTACATATTTAGTTAGTAAAATAATTTCATAAACTTTGATTTAATAAACATCATGGTATTTTTTTAAAAAAAAATTATTTTAAACTATTCACCTAAAAATAAATATTTTTATAAAAAATAAAAAACTTCACCGTAAGATAATATTTACATTATAATTACAAAAAGTTAGTTCATTTTTTAAAATTAAAATCCTAAAATACTGGAATTAAACGTTTAAATGAAAGCACAAAATATAATGAAAAACTATTTTGATATGAAAATGATTTTTTAATATTAACTGTTCTTATTCTTATTTATTATCAATTAATAACTAAATTAGTGTTGATTTATTAATCATATCAAAAATATATTTTATCATAATTTAATTATTATATATCTAGTTTATTAAAAAAATTATTGTGCATAAAATACATTTTTTAGTAAAATATATTAGTAAGAATAAAAGAAATTTGATTATTATTACTTTATTAGTACTAAATATTTGATGAATGTTAATTTATTTTATATTTAAAATTATCATAAAATATAATTAAAATCAATCTTTAGTAAATATTAATTAAAAATATATAAAACATAAAAATAGTTATTTGAAAAATTATTTCTTTCATATTAAATAGTCGTTACCAAATACCATTAAAATTAATTATTTATATTCTAAAATTTTAAATTTTTCAATCCATTGATATTAAAATATTTCTTTGAATTTGATAAAAACATAATATAATAATAAAATGAAATACATAATATATATTTTTTATAATAAAATATCATAATAAAATGTCACCTTTTTTGTTTCATTATCGCATTATCATAAGGTATTAATGTTTATCTTGCATTGTAATATTTTATGTCAATAAAATACATCAAGATATGTTTTAGTTTGGTGTTTCATGTTCAATAATATATTCAAAATAATATTTATTTAATGGGGGGTTAAAACTAAATTCATTGGGTGTTATAAGTTCCATGTGATATAGACACCCGAGTCACATATTATTTAATAATAAATAGTTTTTCTGTATAACTTATAGTTGAAAATGTACACTTTGATAGTCAAAAGTCACGAAATGTGATCTTAATCTTGTAAAATTTTGGAATGACAACCTTAAGATTATTTTTGACTTATAGGATCAAATTTCACATTAAATCGACATCCAAAGGGACATAAATTACTATGAAAAAAAATATGGATTCATTGGATTCCATAACATGTTCTAAATGTTCCTAACGAACCAAAAAAATCAATATCCATTAAATTAGAGCACAATGATAGTTGAGTGATTTGTGAATTTTTTAGATTAGTGCTGTGTGAAATGGAAAATTGAGTCCCATATCTTCTAAGAATAAATAGTTTCATTATATAAGTTAAATCTAAAAGTATTTTCTTTGATGGTTAAATGACTATAAAATAAAGTCCGATTGATTTTTCAGAAAAGAAGTATTGGTTCGTTTATGATCTATAGGACAAAATGAAATATTAAAATTATATTTTAGTGGTTTTAAGTTTCGAAATACTAAATATTAATGCATTAGAATACAATATACATGATATATATATATAAAATCACTAAAATGGACATTGATATCTGTCAAATTACAACCTGATAAAAATTTAAGGATATTTTACCTTTTTGGATGACCAGAGTTTTATATAGACACTTGAACCACTTATTATTCAAGAATAATCTATTTTATTATATAATTCATAACTGAAAATATCTTCAGTGATGGTTAAAAACTTCCAAGATGCACTCTAAATCAAGTTAATTTTTTTTTAAATGCTCTTATGATCATTTTTAACTTATAGGATCAAAATGGTGAATTAAAATTGAATTTAAGGTGATATAAATTGTAAAAAAACCATATATTGATTTATAAAATTCTATAACATGTTTTAAATATGTAAAATTTTACAAAAGATCTGTGATATCCATAAAATTTCATCACAACAAAAATTTAGGATAAATAGGACCTATTAGGATGAGTGGTGTGTAAAACAAACACCATATCCATGCATTGTATTAGAATAAGTAGTTCATTGTATAACATATAATTGAAAATATCCACTTCGATAGTCAAAAGTATCCAAAAGTGTTTTGAATCTATTCAAATTTTTGAACAATTATATTTGATCCATTTTTGACTCATAGGAGTTAAAATCACATTAAAATCACTTAAGGTATCATAAATTGTAATATATATATATATATGGATTTATAAAATTCTGTAACATTTTCTAAATGTGAAAAATGCCCAAATAGACTTCTATATCCATAAAATTTCACAAAAAATGATACTTGGCGGGATACATGACTTATTGAGATAAGTGAAATATGAAATAAAAATATAATTCATGCATTATTTGAGAATAATAAATTTCAATACATAAATTGTCCCTAAAAATATCTATTTTGATAGTAAAACATTTACAAAAAAAGTTTTAATCTCATAAAATGATTTAGGAGATTCCATAACATGTGTAAATGTGAAAAGTTATTCAAAAATATTTTGATATCTTTCAAATTACATCACAATATCACTTAAAGGATACAAGAATTATTTGGTTGAGTGTCATGTGAAACAGAAACCCAAGTAATACATTATATGAGAATATAAAATTTCATTGAATAATTTAAAATTGAAAATTACCACTTTGACTAATAAAAGTTTCTAAACACTCTCTAAAACCAATAATTTTTTTGGAAAACATTCCTTAGTTTATTTGTGGCCCATAAGATCAAAAATGACATTAAATTGTTACCAAAAGGGTTGTAAAATTCAAAAAACGATATATAAATTGTAACTAGTCTATAAATTTGGGATCAAAGTATCACATTTTGTTATACCATTTCTCATTGTTTTAAATATATTTTAATAATATATAAGATATAATTGATAATATTTTAAACTTTGATTTTTTAATATTTATATTTTTAGGTAACATTTTTATTTGGAAGGTTTGGAGTTTGATAGTTACAGGTGTTCTAAAAAGTCATTTTTTACATAGTAATGTGGAGTATGCATGGTTTTTTATTATAAATTGAGGAATATGATATATGTATGTATTTTATGGGTTATCTATTGATGTATTTATCATATGTTATTATGTTGTGTTTATATGAGATATAATATTAGATTTTTTTTCTGACTATAAATTAATGGATTGTTTCATTTATGCTTATTTTTTATATTATTTTATTATGCAGTTGATTTATTTTTTATGTTAATTTTTATTTCAGTATTTTTTTCAAATAAAATTTTATTATTTTCCTATAATATTAATATTAGTGGCTTCCAATGGTGGTATATAATAGTTGGGGCCACAATTGGTGGGTTTTAAAGATCTTTACCAACTCAAATTTATATGACCACTAAAAAACTATCGCTTGGCAGTATCCCATGTCACGAAATGGGTTTATATATTTTAAAAGATACTTTTTATTCCTATTACTCAACTAGTTTTAAAATAATTTTTAAATATTTAAGAATATAATAATAATTTTTCAAAAACATATCATTTATTAGGTCCATGAAAAACTGTATATTTAATTATTTTAGTGGATTCAATTTGTCTCTTTATTAATAGTTTTCCCTAGGGATCATACTAGGATTATATATAATGTTTTAGTGAATTGTTTTTGGGTTTTAGGATGTATTTCATCAACATAATATTTATAACCCCCCCTATAGGTTTCATTAGTTTATGTTTTGGTGGATCTTGGTTTGGTGGACCTTGATTTGGTGGGTTTTGTTTCGTTTGGGTCTGTTGAATTTATTACTCTCATTTTTGTGGATTAGGTTTGGTAGATCTAATAATTTTAATTCTAGTTAATCTTGGGTGGCAGAGGTTTAATTTTAAATGGATTAGGAATATTATTCAATGAATCTGGGATAATCTTTAGTACTTGGGTTGATCATCTATTCCATATTTACAAATTATGTTTCTATATAGATATTTAGTGGTCCATGGTTAATATTTAGTGTTTCTTGGATGATCAATTTTGGGACTTGGTTGATATTCATTATTATTGTCTTGTTCTGTAGTTAAATTTTTATTAGTATGTGTTTTATCCTTGTTTTAGTTATGTGTGGATTGGAATTGTTTTCATGGGATGGTTGAATAGATTATTTGATTCAACATTGCAAATATTTAACATTGTTGGGTATTGAATGAGAAATGATTTTAGAAATAGAATCTAATGGGTTTGAGACTAAGAAATTATTTATAGCTTTATATTACTAATATTACTCATTTCTAAAAAATATTATATTTTTAAGGTATTTTACTTTATAATAATTTTTTTTTTGGAAATTGAATAATAGTTTCTCTATTCAAGAGGTGGCCAATATCATTTTGTAATTAATCTATATTCTTGTATTGATAAAGATATTATTTCTGAGGGAAGGCCTTGATAATTTGAAAACACACATATTATTTTAGAAGAAACAATTGAATTAGTAGAACCTACTAAGATGAAATTAGAGAATTCATTGTTTTAGATTAATACAAAAGGTGTTCCATTATCAAAATGAAATTTAGGTGCAATAAAATATTTGAAGACTTTAATTAATAATTTTATAGAATAGGAATAGTCAAATCATTTATATTTGTGAAAAAAATAAAATATTCATAGCTCATATTATTGTAACAAACCAATTTCTAGGGTTTTTACTATCAATCTAGGAAAAATTAAAAAGGGAAATATTTTTTAAAATGAATTTATTTTAAATGTCTATTTATTTTATGGAATAATTGGGAATGTGAAGAAATACATCCAAGGTAGGAAAAAAATCATGGTGGTAAATTTGTTTTCCCAAATGGATATTTGTTGTGAAAAAAATCTTAGAAAATTTAATACTATTCGATGAGAATAAGAAGAAAGACAAGAAATAACTTCATAAAATATATAATTTAGAGATAAGAGTGTTTGTAGAAAATAATATAAAGGATATTATTACAATGGGACCTCCATTTGATAAATCATGGTTGGAAAATAAGTTTTATTTAAAATATTAATTAAAATAGTTGATTATGTATACCGAAAATCTAAAGGAAGTTCTAAAAATGAAAAAATAATAATAAAAGTCAATAGAAGTTTAGAAAATGAAAAAAATTACCATTATTTCCACTGAAAAGACAATAGAATTACTATTAATATATCTTAATATAATTGTTTTTGGAAAAACAATTAGTTATAATAAAAATACGTATTTAGTTGGCTTGTCATAATAATATAAAGTTCCATAAACATATATTTTTTGGAACTAATAGGGGATTAGAAACCCTTGTAATGTTTGGGTATGTAAATGTTGAATTAAACAATTTTAATATGATATAATAATGTTTTCTGATATTGTTAGATATAAAGGACTTGATGTGTCTTAAATTTATACCTTTAATTCCTTATTCTTTTATAATTAGTTGGGGGAATATTGAGAGGTCATGTATTCTTATGGAAAGAAGATACTAGTTTGAAAATATCTCCTTTTTCTAAAATTCATATTTTGGGGAAAATAAATTCGAATAATGGAATCAAATGGTATTTTTGAGTGATTTTTGGTAGGCTTTAAAAAAATGAGGTATAGAATACATATGCAATGTTTCAAATTATGGTGACTCAAGTTGACGAAATGTTTCTTTTGGGTGAATACATTAATAATATTTTATCCTATAATGAAAAAAATGTGGTGTAATCAATAAAAAACATTTATGACTAGATTGTGATTGAAAAATCCTAATCAAAAATAAATTATTTTGGATTTGAAGGTAAATCTTATACATGGTTTCAAGGTATAAATCCATCTTCTAAAATTCTGGAGCTTTTGGAATTCTTCTTGGGTTTTGATTATTAAGCAGATATATTTCCCTTCTTTTCAGGTGTAAAATATTTTCCCTTCAAATCTAATCATTATATAATTTGTATTATAAATTTTATAGATAATTTACAGTGGTGAAATAAAATCAAAATTTTATTTGAGATAGAGTGGCTTAGATGTGAATATTTTGATGATATAGTGATGACACATTTTTAGTTGGGAGTTGATTACATGTTTGATTAGTATATTAAAATATATAAATCAGGACTTATTGAATGGTGAAGGGGTTTAATGGTATCTAATTATAGTTATATAAATAATTATGAGTATAATTCACATCACCTTTACAATTTTCCATGGTGTTTGTATGGGTTAGTTGAGATGAAAATATAGGATTATGATATTTATGAGTTGTTTTACAAGAGGGAATCCAATTGGAATATACTTTCACGAGTTAAGGAAATCCACGGGGGTGATATGAATATATATTTTTTCCATAAAAATGATTATGAGATGAGGTTGAAAAACTATATCATAAAATTATTAAATTATATTCGAAATTGGGTGTCATGAACTGACTTGGATAACCCACCTAAATGGTACCCAAATCAGTTATTACACTACTTTAAGGTTGTTCTTGATAACCATGGGATGGTGACAAAGGCCTAGCTTTCAAAACTAACATGAGGAAAAAATTTCATTATAAGAATAACATGTAAATAGAATGCATAGAATATAAAATAATATACAGTTAGTATTCCACAAATTCCACAAGAGAGAAGGAACCACATGTAAAATATATATAAGTCTCAAAATTATACGTCGACTAATTCACTAGATAAAACCATTATAAAATAATAATAAAAATCTCCATGCGACACGTAGGTCACATGCTCTGCTGGTCACCACCAGTATCCAAGTCCCACAAACAAGAATTCCCACCACCCTCGATTGATGCATTCCCTTTTACTTAACCTGACATAATATAATCTACAAATTCCTAAAAAAGGTATGGTGTGAGTAAAAAATATCAATTAGATCTCACAATACATTTCATAAGAAATCAATAATAGATAAACTATATTTTCTCAATTTTTAATAAAACATGTCTTGGATATAT
This sequence comes from Viscum album, assembly GCA_963277665.1. Taxonomy (NCBI): domain Eukaryota; kingdom Viridiplantae; phylum Streptophyta; class Magnoliopsida; order Santalales; family Viscaceae; genus Viscum; species Viscum album. Next base: position 1,321,640,655 of record OY728158.1, read on the forward strand.
TTTTATAATTCATATCAAAATATCTTTTTAAAAAAATTTAAATGGTAATTATATAAAATGTTTCATAGTTAATTTATATCATAATATACAATTTTAAGCATCTTTATCAAAATAATAATTAATAAGAATTTCTATCAATACATACGTATGAAAATATCTTAAATCAATCACTTTGATGTACAATCACTTTCAATCATAGAACAATGTTTAAGAGACCCTAGGTTAGATTAACATGAGGATTATTATACATCACATTTAGATACATCTCTAGGTGTGTACACACTCCCTAGATCCCATGTTTATGTGGGTAGGAGAAAAACCCAAAGAATAAACTCTCGAACCCCAAGATAATTTAGTTATCATTTTCAATAACAATCCTTGTGTTCTTCCCACCTAAATACCCATTCTTCCATGTGATTGAAGTTAAATCAAATATTTATAGGTATATGAATCAACTCATACAATCATTTAACTTAACCATTTCTAATGTCCCCGTTTTCATGTTTTAAAACATACATTTCATTTAAAAACCCAATATCAAATTATTTTTATCAAAAACCTCATGCCTTTATTTTATAATCATATCATTTAAAATCATAAAACTTTCATGAATTTCCATTTAATCAAAATCATGATTCAATCCATTATTTTTAAATATATATCATTTTTAAAAAAATCACTCTTAATTTCAAAATCCATTGTCAAAGGGTTTCATCATGCATACCATTATTTTTCAAATCATTAATTATGAAACTCAATTAATGATTTACAAGTAAATTATAAAACTAATTCAAAATAAAAAACAATAAAAAGTTTCAATTGTTAGATATTTCCTTATGAAATCATCTACCATAATCAATATCAAAAACACCAACATGGGATCCACCAATAGACAAACCACAAAAGAACAATTGAATGAGAATCCTAGAATCAAAATCTATCACGCTAAGATCTACATCTTTTAATGAAATGAGGATTTACCACTATAAAAGTGGAATAGAAATGAGTAATGTAGAGTCGAAAATAAAATTGAGGTTATACTTATAAGAAGAGATCTAACACACTAACTGACACTTAGATCTATGAAAAAACATGGTCAGAAGAGCTAAATTCATCTCAAGACAACCTCTAAATGGTTTTGGGTAGAATGAAATTGAAGGTAATATATTTTTCATTAAAATAAGGTTTAAATATAATAAAAATAGATAATTATCCTAGATTTTCACATCCCTTTCAACATTACTAGCTAGCCAGGTTGCCTCCATGGGATACTCGATGGTGTTGGGAATAATTCTCACTACCCAGCCTTCCATCAGCTAGTTGGTGGGCCTTATATAGATTTTATAGCTATTGGATAATTCCCACTTTCATGATAAAAGTCCTAAACACCTCCTAGACACTTAAATTGATTTTGGACACCCCTATAAAAATATATTTGCAGGGGGAAAACCAGAAAATAACTTATAAACTAATAAAAATGGAATAAATATAGATCAACAATAAAAACAAAGAGAACCAAGTAAAAAAAAGGTTTATACTATAACAATGGTAACAATATGTTACATTGGGTAATTCTAAATGAAATTGTTGATAAAGTTATTTTAAATTTTTATAATAATATATTTTATTTTGAAAGGTTCTAGGTGGATCTTGATTAATGTCAATGCTTTCTCAGAATGGTTATAGATTAAATAAATGATTTTCTAAACCAAACCCTTTCTGAATTGGATATGAAAACTTCTATTAAAGGTTTATACCCCCTAATGTAATCAAGTTTATATGGTCTAAATAATTTTTTTATCAAAGTTATTGTAGTATTTTTATGGATTATGTTTTAAAATATTTGAACAATAGTGGAATAGGGAGTCTGATATGTTTAAATTTAATGGATCTCTAATTATTCTTATTCTTAATCCTTTTTATCCGTTTATATTTTAAGATTTTATTTAATTTATTCATTTTAATATTATATTTAATTTTTTTAAATATATCAACTAATAAACTTTTAAAGTTTCCACCTATTGTTATAAGTGAAAATTAGAGTGATTTAATTCCATAGAGTCTTGTTATAGAAAATTGCATGGGGGCCCATAAAATTTTTCATTCTATGAATATTTGTTTAATATCCCACAATGGGGTATCTAATTTGAAGTTGGATATGACAAAATCTTAAAATATGATTGAATATTATTTCTTGGGGTTGGTTATGTAGTATTTGTGATTTGGGGAAAAATAAATTTCAATTCTCATAAATTATGTCTCCTTATTATCATACAATCTAATTGAGTTTGAAATTTTAAATATTATTATTTCATTTAGGGTATTAGGTCAAATTATTCCTATCTTAATTTTTTTTATTTTTTTTGTTGTTGATATGTTTCCTAAACATATCTCGAGCGGGATCTTCAAAGGGTTTAATTCATGGTGATGAGGTAATTAGGAATAGATCATAAATTACCCACTTATTTTTTACAGATGGTTTTATCATTTTTTTCTAGAACCACCAGACAGGAATGTATTTCCTTTTTAATCATTCTAGTAATATATCTAGGGGAATTTTTATAAAAAAATTAAAAAATAAATGTGACTTTTATTGGAGGTGAAGTGATTTAAAAACATGATTTATTTTTGAATATCATTGGTATAAAGTAGGTGATTAAACATTATAAGTACCTAATAATTACTAAAACCCTTGGAAGATGATAAAATAGGGTTATCTACTATTTTTGGTATGATATAGAGAATAATTAATGGTTTTAATTACAAAAAAAACTAAATAGTATGAAAAATAGTTTTAATTAAATTTGTTATGCAGTCAATTCCAAACTATGTAATGTAGTTATTTAAACATCCATAAACACTTTTTTATTATATTTATATATTGATGGATAATTTTTAGTGGGTAAAGGTGAATTATAAGAATAATATGTATATTTTATATGGAAAAAAACATTGTTTGCATTAAAATTTTGGCGGGAATGGTATGAGGATACTCTCAATGTTAGAAAAATAGATTTGGTGGATATGCATTTAACATGTTTCCCTTTGTTTAAAATTTATTAAATATAAATATTATATATGTTTTTATATTATTTATTATAACTTGGGACCAAGGTAGAATTTAATTTAGAGAATTATTTGGGGTTCAAATTCTCTACTTTTAAGTAGGGATGTGTTGGTATATTGAAAATGGATATCAGATATGTGTTTGGGGTAGTAAGGGGCTCATGTATAATTTTTATTTTATTAATTCTTCTCTAACTTAATTTGGTTTATAATATTTTCACGTCATTTATTTTAATTAGGTTGATATATTTCAAAATTTTAGATTATTATGAATTGTTTAATGATAGAGATAGGAAACTTATTATATTTATTCATCTTGGGAATTTCTCTCTTTGTGATTCTCAGTTCTATAATTTTACTAATGATATTAATTATCAAGTTAAATATGGTTATCACCTTACTATGTTATAAATTAATAACTACTTTTATTCAAGTTGGAATTTTATATAGAATTCAAAAACATCACTTGTGGGTGAAATTTAATTTGTGGTGTATTTGTAATAAATTTATTCCATTAGGGGTTACTCTTTATTAGAGGAATGCTATTGATTATGATATTTTTCATGATTTTATATAGAGGTGAAGAAATTAATCTTCATGATATTTTGAATTGTGAGAATAATATGAATATTTGGTAGAGAATTCACCAAATTACTTTAAGTTCATTGTATGGATTTCTTTAATATTTAAGATCTTTTTAAATTTGTGAAATCATCTTAGTGATGATGATTTATAGTTGTAATATATTTTTTTCATATACTATTTAGTGTAAAAACAATGATTTTATATTTATCCAAAAGTTTAATTCTAATTATTTATGGTTTCAGGGTGCTCATAAGTTTTTAGAGGCATGGGGGTGATTGATAATTTTTTGAAATTGGGAATTTGTTGTCTTCCTTTATGATTGTATAAATTGGTGGATCATTGGTTTAAGATTAAAATTGGCGCTACTATTATTTTTAGTTATTGTGTTTCTATAGGAATGGTTTATAGAAGTCACCAAGGAGATGTGTTCTTTGTAATTGAGAGTATTTCACAATAATTTCACAATATAATAATTATGGAAGCTAAGGTGATTCTTTATGGATTCTGTTTTATAAATGATCAAGGTCAAAATCATTATGTTTTGAAATGTATTTGAATTCAATTGATTACTACACTATCATATGATAATATCCATCAAAATTCATTGGGTCTTGTTTTTGACTATATTGATATTTATTTATGGGATATTCCTTTTTTCATTTATAATTTGTGATAAAGTGTGGGAATGAAGTGGACCATTCTATTTCCCGTTCTTCTATTGGTTTGGGTGAGGTTTCATACTTTGGAGTGGTCCAGCTACATGACCCTTTGTTCATACTTGCCGATTTAATTTAAATTCTTTTTTTTGAAAATTTTATAAAAAAATAATATTTTTTTAAAAAATGTACTTAAAACTAAAAATATAAAAAATATAATAAAATGTAACAATCTTCACTCCAATAACCCAGAACTTGTGGTTAATGTTTTTCATTAACATAGATACAGTAGGAAAAATCCTAAATGACAGATCATTTTAGCAATTTTAGAGAACCAGATACATAAATAATACCCATTTTACATTAGGAATAGAAAATAAAACTAGTAATGGAAAACATTTTTCATCCTTGAACTCATCTCAAGAATTATTCTTCATATCATGGGGAAAGGAAACACAATAAGGGTGATCTTAAATGATCAGTAAGGCTTACATACAATGGAATATATCATGAAATAATAATTCAAAATCTATATGGAAAGGTAAATAATTCATCACACATTAAATTTAAGGAATAAATTTACTAGAATAATTAGATAATTCATAATCAATATGACAAGGTAAATAACTGAAAAACATTCCATTTAATCAACAACTTGAGTAAAAAATGAATCCATGGAATATATCAATGAAAAAAAATCATTGATAATAATAACTAAATTCTTACTTATGGAAATGATAAATTTTAGATATCATGATCTCATAAATCAGGAAATCTATAATATCAATACCTTTTATAAGATAGTTTAAACCTGTGGGTAAAAACCCATTTAATTTAGCCAACTAATTTGTCTCATGAGACTTGTCGATGCATCAGGGAGATATATAATTCTTTTCCCCACCTATCACTATATGTACAAAGTTATCCTCATATATTTAATGGTTAATTTAATTCATTAATAACATTAATTATCAACAAATACTCATATTGGTTATAAGACACAAATTTATCAATATTTTCTCTGTTAACAAAATAAATTTCAAAGTAAAAAACATTTGTAAAAATGGTATATGATTTATAAAATAATAATATCCACGATACAAATAATATTAATTTTTTATATAAATGTAATTTAAAAATAAAAAGGAACAGAATAAATTGATTTTCTCAGGATAAATTTGACAATCAAAAAATTAATCAAGAAATGAGAGGTGGTCATCGGTTCATCGAGAATGAATTTTTTTGAAATAAAATGATGAAAATTTGAAGAATAAAAGGAATGTAAGTGAAATATTAAAATTATATTACATAAAAGAGTATTATTTTTAAAACTATTGAAAATGTTCAGAATAATCTACATTTCATAAAATGGTTTTGGCGGAGGGGAAGCCTGTTATCACCATATACATTAAAAAACAATCCTTCTGTTTTTTTTCAAATATGTCCCTTCCAAAAAATAGTATTAATATTAATTTCAAGATAATATTAAAATGAAAGAATAATTTTTATTAATAAATAATTTTATTAATTAAAATTAATTTTGTAAAATAATTTTGAAAAACATAGACATGGAAGAAAAATATTTATGACTTAAAGAGAAATAAAGTCAGTTTTTGTTTAAAACATTTATTTACTTGATTAAAGTACCAAAGAAAGTAAAATTTTGAAAAACTATATAAAATACTTAAATATATAGTTGATAATATAATTATTGTATCTTATTAAGTATAAATTATAACATTTCTTCAATGGGAGTAAAATAAATCCCAATAGAAATGAGAATGTAAAATATATTATTACCCCTTTGGTAACTTTAAAATAGTAACCCCTTGAAAGAATATACTTGAATTTAAACATTTATCATCATGAATAAATATTTATTCATGTTAAAAACATAAAAGGGGAATTATATACACCATATATAAGTGAGTAGGTTCATATGAACAAATGTGTCTCAATAAAATAGAAATTTAGATGAAATCCCTTAGCTCATGATGATATTTAGTTGAACATGATTTAATATCATTTATAATGGTTTTAATAATTTTATTAATATATATAATAACCATATTAATATTTTTAATATTATTTATTATCCTCTTATAATATTATACCATCCATTTGTTAATAATATTACATCATTTTTCATCGTTTCAATTGTTAATTTCCTTATTTTCTCATGCATTTTTTGTGATGAAAGTTCTAGTTTTTCTTTATAGGACATATATTCATAATATTAAGAATTATAATAATGTTTTTAATATAATATTGACCCATTAGATACAATTTTAGTACCATTATTTAAATTTTTACATGGAAAACTAATCGCATCGCTTCGAAGAGATGGTATGTTGTACGTACGAACTAGCAATGATATCATTACCTTAAGGATGAAAGGGTAAGAGAGTGGATGGTATATTATTTTAAATAATTAATATCAAATCATTTTTTTCATATATACATTCATTATTACCCTCATTATGACAATCCATGTGAGTTGGTGATGGAAAACAAATTACATCGGTTTAAGAGGTGGTAGTCCGCCATACACATGGGTGGTGGATTTTTTTACCATTTGATTGAGAATGAGGTGGATAAATATTATTACATAATAATATTAACATATTATTATATTTTAAATAATTTTTCTATTATATTGTAAGTTTGAAGTTATAATTTATTGTTGTAAAAGAAGAAATAAAAAGAGAGATCTTTATTAATATGATTCCTTATCTTAGAGAAACCTCCTTTTGATATCTTCTTAAGGAACCTAGGGTTGGTATTTTGGGAATACCATCGACTATAGAATGTGTCTAATGATTTTGGGGTGATATTTTGGTAGGTTTTGGTTGATCTAAAGGGCTTTAGTGGTGTGAATAAGTGAGGGCAGGGAGGTACCTTTTATAATTAAGGAGGAGAGCCAGTTTGGTAAATACATAAATCTAATCAATAATGGGAAGTAAATCTCTCCCCATGTTCCTAAAATATTGATAAATAATGTATGTAGTAGAATTTATTGTTTATAAACACTTACAATGCATAAAAAGAAACTGGTTTTAAACATGATCTTCCCTTATCCTCTAAGTTTACTCACTTTTACCATTTTAGTTTTCACCATGGTAACTAGTTTTTTAAACCTAAATAATTTATAAATTAAGACTAAAATAAAACAATAATTCTTAGATAATTTAAAATCAATAATTATAAATATTATATCCAATTTATAAAAAAAATATTTATTTGGACAAACTCATGTAATGCACAAAATATCATTTTAACATTAACTCCATTAGTTAATTTATAACTATTTTTAATAATCATTATGGAAAAAAATTAGTTCAAATTATTAAATAATATTTATCATGATTATTAAAAATATGGACTTAATTTTATATAATTAAACTCACATATGTTTTAAAATTTAATTTAAAATAAACCCACAAAATGTGTTGAAAAAAAAATGATTTTTTATGAAATACATTTTTTAAGTATAATATGATCTAATATTAACTATATAACTAGTAACCATAATTATATGATATATGGAACACATAATAGACTTTATAGAGGCTTGGTGGAATTTTCAATATATAAGCCAATGTCTAAATATTTCAAGAATTTAAAATTTTCTAATCTACTTAGGGCTCAGTTTTCCCTTATTACTAAACATTATTACACCCTTGCATGGATATACTTTCAATAAAATGTGATCTCCTACATGAAATTCAAAATAATTCCCCGATTTTCTTCATAAATCATTGTAATAATTTGAAATTATTTAATATGAGCCTGAATTGTCTTTAACTTTGTTATTGTATATTCAATAAGTTCTAGACCAATAAATTTTCTTTCAATAACTTCTTCCCAACAATTTGGATTATTATATCTATTTCCATATAATTCTTCATATGACACCATTATAATTCTTTAATAGAAACTTTTGGTATAGGAACATTCTACCAAAGGTAAATACTAATCCCATGTACCATGAAATTCTGGTGAGCATTAACTCAACATGTCTTCCAATGTTTGAATTGCCTTTAATATTTTCCATAAAATTGAGGGAGGTCGGCGGTGATTATATAAAGCTCAGTGTCAACAACATTTAAAATACTCTTATATAATTTTGAGGTAAAAAAGGGATCATGACTAGAAACAATTGAAATAGGCGTGTTAGGTAGTCTTAAAAATTCATTAATATTAAGCCTTACAAGGTTCTTAAGAGATAAATCTTATATTATAGTAAGTAAATGTGCATATTTGGTTAACACATCAACAATAACCTATATTATAAAATTTCTTATAGGGGTATTTGATTGTCCTATGAAAATGTCCATAGTAACATCACCCCACTTCCATATAAGAATATGTAGAGGTTTCATGACTCTTATATAATTTTTTCTTGCATCCTTCACCAATTTCAAAACTAACCATCTTGATACATAACAAAAAAAATTGCTTCATGCTATCCCGCTAAAAATGTTACCTAAAATCCCAGTACATCATGGTGATACTAGGATGTAAAGAAAAATTTAATCTATAAGAATCATCAAATAATTCTTTTTTTAGCTCAAGTACAGATGGAACTCATAATCTATTTCCAAATTTTAGGATACCATATTCCCAAATGAATTCTACTAACTTTCAATCATTCATAGGTTTATTTTAATCCTAAAAATTATCATCATTTGATTGAGAAAATTTTATACATTCAAATAAATATGGTTTAACAGTACTTTGAAAAAGGAGTGATGTCTTCCCTTCCAAAATAATTATAATATCCATATTTAATAGATCCAGGAACATATGATCCTTTTTAATCCTTATTTAGGTCAAAAAATCTGGGATCATTCTTTCTTAACACAACTTTCACCTTATTTTCCTTCCCTAGGTGGTAGTGTATTGATAATTCATAATACTTGAATAGATTGATCCATATCCTTCCCCTCATGATAATATCATTACGTGAAATGATGTATTTTATGCTCTTACGGGATATGTATATATCAAATATTTCACCATAGAGATAATGTATGCATATCTTCAAAGAAAATATTATGGCTTCCAACACAAGATTATTGTTTGGATAGTTCTATTTCGTATGTCTTTATCTTCCTTGATATATATGCAATGAATCTATCATTTTGAATAAGGACACAACCAGGTCCCTTCTTCAATGAATTACTATATATCACAAACCCATCATTTCATTATGATAGCATCAAAATAAAAGCATTGACCAATATCCTCTTCAATTATTCAAAAAATTATTCACATTATTTTATCTAAACAATATTAATCCATCTATGTGTAATATTGGTTAGTGGGTTAGCTAATCAGGATTTTTTTGAATGAATCATCAGTAGTAACCTAGAAAATCTATGAAACTATGAACCTCAGTTATGTTCGTTGGTGTAGACTATTCTCATATACCTTTTTCTTTGTAGGATCAACTAAGATTCTATCCTTGGAGATAATATGGACAAGAAAATAATCTTCTTGAAGTTAGTAATCACACTTTCTAAATTCTTCATATAACTTTTTTCTTCTAATAGTATTAAGAATGATCTGTGAGGAAATATAATGGTTCTTATAGCTATTAGAATACACTAAGATATCACCAATTAATATTAAAATGAAATTATCAAGATATTATTTGAATACTCTATTCATTATATCCACAAAAATATAGGTTGTGTTATTCAATACAAATGGAATTAATGTAAACTCATAATGTCCATACCTCATTTATAAAGAGATCTGAAAAATGTGTTCCTTCTTTACTCATAATTGATGATACCCAGATCATAGGTAAATATTTGAAAAATATTGATATCTATTAAGTTGATCAAATAATTCATAAATTCTAGGTATATGATAATTTTTATTTATCATAATAACATTACTTTCCTTATAATTGATGCACAACCTTCTCGATCTACCTTTCATCTTAATGAAGAGAACAAGGGATCCCATGGTGAAACACTAGAGAGAATAAATCCCTTGTGACATAAAACCTATAGTTAGTTCTTTAACTCCACTAATTCCACAACGGTTATTCTATTAGTCATATTTTATATTGTCCTTGCATTAGATATTAAATCAATAGAAAAATTTATGTTACACTCTTGGGGATGTCCAAGTAATTCCTCAAGAAATACATCAATTTATTTTTATATAATAGGCATATCCTCAATTTAGCGATTACCTTTTCCCATCTGTAGATTTTTTTCTCTTATTTCCCAAGAATTTCATTCAGAGGAGCTATTGGGGGTGGGTATAGACAAGACTTAGATGGTAAAGTCTCTGTTTTAAATATAATGAATTATACATCTTCACCACGAATCATAATTTCCTTCTCCTTTCATTACAGTTTTTCATAATATATTAAAATCTAGTCTATACCAAGGATTATATCGAATTTATCCATAGGTTTGATAATAAAGTCAAAAAATAAACCTTATTTATGGGTCATATTGGGGAATTTCTGACATATCCTTATTATAGTGAGACTTTCACTATGAGATTTGATGGAAAAATATATTCTTAAGGTTCTATGGAATTATCTAATTTTCTTGGAAAATATTGGTGATATAAAAGAGTGAAAATATCCAAAATCAAAATGATAATTGGATAAACTTGTGGCTATTATTAAATTACCTATGACCACATTATTGGGTACTTTCACCTAAGTAGTAGTGATTATAAAAGTTTGATCATATCCCCTTGGTCTCTTATATGGTATGTTCCCTTAATGCTTGTGGAATTGGTATAAATAATTATACATTTATTTATATCTGAAACACTGGAAATAATTTATTTATTTCTTCCCCACGAATTCATGATCTAAAGGACCCTTATTTCTACACTTGTAGAAAAACACTACTCCCTTCAATCATTTTCTAGCATGTTTCTTAATTCATTTTTCACATAATGGAAATTTATTCATCTTAATCTTCATCATTGATGTATTACCTTTTCCTTGGTGTTTAGATAACCTCTTCTTCTAATTATTCCCTTTGAATATAAAGGATCAAGAAAATTTCTTGTCTATCATGAAGGCACATAATACTATTTCATCATATGATGAAAAAGTTTGAGATATCATTACCCTTAAGAGACGTGGATTAATTCCTCAAATGAAATGGTAAATCTTGTATTTTTTATTGCATATTTAATCTATATCCAACATATATAGTCTTGTAAAGGTATCCTCGTACTTTACAACACTTTCTCATTATTTTTGATTTAAGACAAGGAACTTTATATTCATTTCAATTCATTGATCATGAGGGAAATATTTTCAATGAATGTTTCCTTAAAATATCTTCATTCCATGTATTATATTTATTCTTCCTCCCTAGTATTTTGGATCACTGACCACCATTGATCAACATCACCCTTGATATATTATACAACAATTATAACATTTTCCTTTTAATCACATCCCTATGAGATAAATATCTTTTCAAGTTAATTGATTCATTACTCAACTATCACTAGATAAGTTTCCCCACAAAATTATGGGGGCTTCTCTCACATGAAGTGATCCAAAAAAGGAAAATAATTTTTTACAATAACATTTTGATCCATTCAGGCAAGGTTATTTTTCATATCGTGATTAAGTTTCCCTAATATATCCATAATTTTATTAGTTTCAATGTTAACTATATTGTCTTGATCAGTAGGTAAATCACTACATTGGTCATGTGTATTAATACCCTAATTTATTCTTAGTTCTGTTTCTAGATAATAACATATGTTGGATTATCTTATGATTATATGAATTCTAAATCATGATATATAATTATAAATCTGGATTAACATAAATAATTTTTTTTAAATTTTTAATCAAATAATATTAAACTTGGTTTCTTTGGGGGTATCTTTTATTTAAAAAAAAATTATAATAGTTTGTAAATAAAATATTAATTATCCCAAGAATATCCCCTATGAGTGTTAAACCAGGTTCTTAGTAAGTCCCTTTTTAATGCACTAGGTGATAATCAAGTCAAAACCCAATGCACCCTTTTTTGGAGTTATTACCCCTAGGTAAAACTGTTCTAGAACCACATATAATTGTAGTATTAATAAAGGGATGCATTGATAGGAAAAACCACATAATATATTCCTTACTAATACTTTATTATTTTCTTTTATACTTATATTAAAATTTTATCATAGAGTTATGTTCCCTAATTTATGTTTTCCTTTATATAGTTCCAAAAGTTTCTAATAAACTTGCTCTGATACCAACTGTAACAACGTTGAATCTAGTAACCCAAGGATGGTGGTCAATTTATTAAATTGGCATAGATATAAGGTGTTAAATCTTTAAGGACTGGTCAGTTTAGTAGTTTTTGAGAACTAGATATAATCATGTTACACATTATACATTTGGAATAAAAAATTAATCATAGTAATGGAAAAAACATGGCATCCATGAACTCATTATAATAATAATTATTCATATCCTGAGGAACGAAAAAAAATAATGGTGATATCAAATGCTCAACAAGGGTTATGTATAATAGAAGATATCATGAATCAATAAGGCATAATCAATATATCAAGGTAAATAAATGAACACATATTACATTTAATCAATAACGTAACTATAATAAGTAGAAAATTAATAATCAATATAAAAAGTAAAATAACTTAAAACACATGATATTTAGTCAATAATTTGATCAAAAAAATACATCCATGGATAATATGAATAAGAAAATCACATGGATAACAATAATTGAATTATTAATAGTGGAAAAGTATGGAAAATGTTTTATTTTCTATGGTATTTTTATTAAAAATATAAATTTGTATAATGTTGGATGTTGTAAATGAGGAGAAATGGTAAAATGGTTTTCATAAAAACCTTTAAAACATAGATTTTCAGATGTAGAAGATTGAAAATATATTTTGAGAAAAAAAATATGATGATGATTTAATGTTCTTTCAAGTTTCTAAACATCATGAAGAAGTCTTGATATGAAATATAGTTTTAAGGAGAAAAGTTATGTGAAAAAAATTTGAAGACTCGAAAAATGAAGTATTCCAAACATAGATCATCAGATGAAGAAGTTTCTAGAAGGTTAAATTTGCTATAGTTTGATGAGTTGTAAGAGTTGACGATTAGATTCACTATTAAATGAACCATTGGGTGATCCATCGATCTCAAAGAGAGAAAATGTTATGAATATGGAGAATGAGATAATTCAATGTTTCAGTTTTAATTCACACTGATAACCTATCAAAATTAGAGTTTCATTAGATTCATCACATTAGACTACCCTAATTGTATCATATTGTCAAAAACCAACCCTAATTGGTGTTTGATCCTGAACTACCCCAGTCCCACCTACAAAGTCCAGGGATTGGTGACCAGTGATGAAAGGATAACTATTATGGGGAGTCATTTTTAATGTACCTATAGACACACACACACACACATCTATCTCAATGAAAAATTTCATAGGAATAATAAAAAAATCAATAACTATGAAACAATCTATACATGTAAAACAACTAGACAGTACAAGAGTAAAATAGTGTAAACTGAAAAGTAAAGAGGAAAAAATACATCCCAACCAAAAATATATCCCAAACAGACAAAACTAGAGTGTAAAGTACAATTTATGAGAGATACCATCTCCTGATCACCAAGCTACAACCACCATATGTGGTCCAAGGCACCAAGTATCCCAAATCCCCTAATAAATTTCCATTGACTTGTCTTTCATCTCCATAAGAGATGACAGGTGTGGGAAAATCCTACACAGGGATGATTATATACATACCTAGTAGGATTCCCTAAAAGCTAAAGGGGGAGAAGTAAGAGACATGATAAGAATAAAAATTAAAAGGGAAATGGTGAATAGAATGTAGCTCAACCCAAACCAAGAGAAAGGGTTACCTAATCCAATAACAGGGGGCTAAACATTGTGAGTCTATTAATGACATGTTGAATCTTTTCCACCCATAGTTGGAGAGTAAACTCATCCAACCAGGAGAATCTAAACACAAAAATCATACGGAGTACCCCATGTGTATTCGCATCTCACGGAAAGAGAGTAACCAAATACAAAGGAATAGATAAATATGAATATATATATCTCTTTGTGTGTGTGTGCTCAGTCAAAAAACAATGAAATAAGAGATATATGGTATCTCCATCTCATATATCATCCTAGGAAAAAGAGTCACCAATAGTTCTAAAAGTCCATAAATTATTCCAATCATATCATAAGTCTGCTCAGAAGTAATCGTCCATGTCAAGACACACCTATTCATTATGCCACATAGTTGAGGGGATACAATCTCTAAGTATAGGATCATTTCCCTGGTAAACTAGGTGGGTTCCACTCTAATAGTCGATAAAGGACACATTACCACGTTATCAAGAGGGTTCCACTCTAGCTATATAGAACCCATTCCCAACCCTACTAGAGGGTTCTACTCTAGAAGTCATCAAGGACCCATGCCTAGATCGATTGAAGGTTTCCACTCGGGAAGTCATCAAGGAACCACATCCCAACTCTATTAGAGGGTTCTACTCAGAAGATGTCAAGGACCCACTACCCAGTTCTACTAGAGGGTTCCACTCATGATGTCGTTATGGACCCACTACCCAGCTCTACTGGAGGGTTCCACTTGGAAGACGTCAAGGACCCACTTCCCATCTCTACTAGAGGCTTCCACATGGAAGATTTTGAGGACCCACTGCCATCTCTACTGGAGGGTTCCACTTGGGATTCCTTTGGTGATCCCCAGAGATCACTTCTATTATTGATAATTTCCTAACCATGTTTCATTCCTAGAAAAGTCAACATCATATCCAAAAATCCAAAATCAATGGAAAAATCATGTTCTACATGAAAAAAACACTCGTGGGAAAAAATATATGTCTAAATGAAGATGATATGGATCCTTGATGTTTACCTAAAATAAGCCAAGGGGTAAAAATGTGTGAGGGGACCCACACAACATGTGGTCCTGCACCACCTTGTTGTCATTTCCTCTATAGAACATGGCTTGATGGCCATGTAGTTAGACATGGTGTGTAAGGGTACTACACTACATGTCTCATCCAAAAGCTAGAAAAAATATATGAGGCTCATCATCGGTCCGAGGGGAAAAATATAATTCTATTGAAATGCCTATATAGATGTCCTCGGATTGCCAAATGGATCACCCCATTTTTATAATCATAGAAATACTCTCAAGTAGGCTATTCACTTTCCCAAATCGAACACCTAGTGAAAAAGTAACATTTCACATCATAACGCATGAACGATGCTTGTGGGATAGAGCCAAACGTCCAAATTAAATATCTGATATTAGTTTGGAAATGTCTGCCTCAATTTTAGGACCATGATGGAGAAGACTATTTATTAATACAACATCATACAAAGAAGATACACCACACACAAAATATTGCAATAATAATAATAATAATATAATATTGTTGTTAGTGGGAACTTCATGGACTTGAGGCATGAGCTTGAAAATGAATCCAACATTAGTCTTAAAATGATTGTATCAAATTTAGGGTCACAGTTCCATTGGAGGTTCTTCATTCTAACATTGCATGGAGAAGTTATAGCCAAAATTGTGTTTTTAAAAAAAAGACAATAATAATAATAATATAAAATATTATTATGGTCTATTTTTAAACCACATTTTTCCCTAAGGGAACTCCCCAAGCTCCTAGTGCACTCCCAGCTCACTGCCCATTTATCTTCTCCCTTTTTTTATATCTAATAATAATAATAATAAAAATAATATTAATATAAAATTTAAACGTTAAAGAAAATCCTTGATGGGAAAAACCTATTTCCCACAACAAAAACACACCCCCTCCTTCATTTAAATTTCCCTTATTTTATTTATTTTATTTATTTTATTTACCAAGTACTATCATCATTAATATTGGTCGAAGTGAGTATCTCAATAGGGGGTGAATTGAGTACCCAATAAAAAATTCTATTAAATATAGATTGCTTTGAAATCCCCCAAATATTTAAAAAATTTCACAGATTATCAAAATAATTAGTATGATATAGATCTTTGTCATTTTAAATACTTCTATAAATATTTATTAGGTCTTGGGTGAATAATATGCAATATTATTCAATCCTGTGAAATCAGTTTATTTGATCAAGATACTATATGAACAATAATTAAGATAAAAAATCAAAGTATATATATTTTATTTACTGATAAAATAGTTTTCATTTTTAAAGAGGAAATTAATTAAAACAAAATTTAAACACACGGAAGAAATAATTAATACAAGAGGTTCAGTTTCACATTGAGACTTAGTCCTCTACACTTAGTGACCACCTACCACCAATCAATTTATAAATAGATAAACTAGATAATCCACAACCAAGATTTGGTTTTACAAAAAATAACACTATCCGAGTCACAGATGACATATTTCATGGTTATTCATGAGAGTAATGATAAACATGCTACATAGGGACCTCTACCACTCCTATCCATGGGAAAAACAAATAAGAAGAGAGTTCAAGAAGATATTGCGTATCTTCTAGTTTAGTGAAGGAGAAATTGTGGGTATATAAAATAGAGTATATCACACACTTCTCAAATTTAATAAATATATATGGAAATGACTAATCTATGAGTATATAGATAAGAGAATACTAGTATTTTCTAATGTAGCATGTGACTCTTAATTTTATTTAGAAATAAATCGTGATTAATGTTCTCTTGAAATCTTCAAGAAAATAGAGTATCTCAACTCTTGTTTTCTGATTGAAGGAAGGACATTGAGATTTGACTTCATCATTAGAGTGTTTTGAGTAGATGAGCTATTTCTTGTCTTAAATAGGTTCATAACATGGATATTTAGATAATAATGATCTCTTTCTATCTGTAGTGTTTTTTCTATTTAGCATGTTTCTCTCTATATGTAACATTTTCTTTTCTATTTCTTATGCACTAGGGAGTGTGCTTTAATTTTTATCAGTAGCAATAGGGACATATAAATAAACTTCTTCCTCAAACTGCTTGTTCTGAGATAATTTATGTAGAAAATTTAATAAACAATCATTAAAATAGTAAATGGAACTAAATTCAATGAATATAGTTGTTAGAATAATATAATTCAAAATAAGTAAAGTAATAAAAATAGTTATGGTTTCTAGGCTTTGTTGGGGTCAAGTATTTTGGCGGTGTGACTTTGGAGGTATAACGTTGACAATACGTTGCTATGGCAGTATGTTTCTAGAGGCTTCTTAAACTTATCCAATTACTCAGGGTGTTGGCGTTGTCTTAGCTAATGGTTTATGGTTTGGTGGTGTATGCTCTGACGGTGTGATATTGATAGTTCCCCATCAAGAGGCATGACATCTTGGCAGTTTGTCAATCAATAGTGTCTCATATTTTCTCAATTATTTATTCCAATGGTATGATAGTCTGATGGTGTGATTTCTTGGAGCTATCTTAGACATAGATATTTATGTGCTAGCGGTGTGTCATGAACAAATGTGTCTGGCTCAACGGTGTCTCATAATTAGAAAAATTTACCACATGTTCTCAGAATATAGAATGCTTATAGATAAACATGAAATTCATCAGTATTATTAAAAACATGATTTTGTGATCATTAAAACTTGGAGGTCAAAAATCTCCCCCTTTTTGATGATCACAATTCGTGGAATCAAAATAATATTATAAATGTTAAAATAGGTCATAAAATGTGTTTGAACCAATTAAACATGATAGCCAATATAAATCAACGATTATCATTCACATTATGTGGAGATGGTATCAAAGACACAATATAATCAAAGACAAGAAAATATTTAAAATCGATAGTGTTGAAGATAAAGGTAGGAAATCATAATAGGGAAGGAAAAAAATCCATAAAAATATGTATACCATAAAAAAGTCTCCCCCTTTTGGGATTATTAAAAAGGTAAATAACATTAGAATAAAGATAGTAAATTTATGAATAATAAAAAGTGAGAGATTTGGAATGGTAGATAACAATAAAACTGAAATAAGAAGAGGTAATAAAAATATTAAAAATTAGAATAAAAAATTTATTACAAGCCAGATCCAATCAAAAATATAATATTATAATCCAAAAGAAGACAAAGGGTAAGGTTTTGAAGAGGTTTGCATTAGTTCCTTTCCTTTAGTTTTGGCTTTTTCTTGCTCCATATTCAGAATAGCAGGAGCAGCTTGAGGAAGAGTAGATGGATCACCTGGAGGGAAATTAAGGAGAGCTTGAATATGATGATCTTACAATATAACAACAGGTCTAATATGGAACACAACTTGAGAAGGTTCTGTAGTAAATGGTTGAAAACTGAATGAAAAATGAATAGGTGAATCTCTAGTAACACAAGGTCTGAAGGATAACTGAGGAGTAATTGGAATGCCTCACTGAGAAACCACTACCTGGACTTGATCATGGAGAAAAGGGTTCATGAGTGTAATGAAATCCATGATTATTTGAAAACCCCTTTCCATGGTACTAAATAATTCACCCTTATTGTCTATAAAATGGTTCAATAAGGTAGTCATATCTTTAAGCTGTCTGAAATACTCTTTAAATGCTCGAGTCACCGGAGGAAGTCTCAAATTTTTAACCAATACTTGAAATTGGAATCCATGGAATTATTGATATAGATTTGAGAGTGATAGTAATTAATGGATTTATTAATAGTCTCTCTATCATTATTCAAGTAATTATCATGTATGGAAACAAACATGAGAACATGGTCATAATTATACCAAATTCTGCTCAATGTCCCTTGGGGTTGATCGGCTACACTACCTGAAGCACTGGAAGAAGTAGATATAAGATCATCTCAAAAAACTATCCTCAAATGATCAACATCAGACACAAGATGAGGAACAATACCATCATAAGAATATGAGTAAATATCCTCAATAATTTCAAGAATAACATCCAAAGATGATTTAAACATAGATTATATTTCGTCAACCAAATATTTGATAGTTTCCAACTCTTTTCTAGTCTGCTTATTTTAAAGATCTGTCTCATAAAATTTATGCATCATCCAAGGATAGATATGAATAATAACCAAATCAAACAGATAATTATTTCCCTCTCCACATAGCTTAGTCAAATCTTGGGTTTGATTTCTTACACACTTGTGAAACTCAGCCATCATCCTTTTACTAAAAACGTTTAAGCGAGCCTATGCGACAATATAGTTAAGAATGACTAGAGGATCTGGAGTATGTTCAGGTAAAGATGGTCGCACATAGATGAACATATCAAGAAGACCCTCAAGATCAACTTGGGCTATCAAGGATCCCTTATGTTCAAATTCAATACTGAAATCAATTTTATCACTCATTGGAGGTCTTCTTGTAACAATAGAGAACTTTCCCAACTCATATTCCATAGGGTCCACCCAATGATCTGAAACACATACAGAAAAAGGTGCACTGGCAGGAGGTACTGAAACATCTATATTCCTCTGACCTTATAAAATTTGAGCAGCCACTATGTGTTTAACACGGGAAGGTTCAACTTCCAACTATGTACCAACAGTTTGTGCACCATGCATATCAACATCTCTATGAGAATCAACAGCAGTGGATTCAATTTCCAAATTTTCAATCAAAAGAGTCATTTGAACATTTTCATCATCTAAGAAATCATTCCCAAACTCTTCTTTGATAAGCTCCTTTTTCTCATTCTCAACAACTTGTTGTTCCACAACAGCTATAACACTTAATGATTCAGCCACATGACAATATGAAACTTCTTGACCAGTGGAAACTGAACTAGACTTAGTATCATGAACATGTGGAGGTTCATGAAAAATCTCTATTGATGGGGAATTATCCCCCTCAAAAAATTCATCTTTAAGATTATCTTGCATTTCCACATTCTTTTTCTGGATTCAGCCACTATCAGGTTCACAATTATTTTCATCATCACTTATATAATCTATTACCTTTTTATCATTATCATATACTTCTTCCTTTTCTTATTCCTCAACATCATTATCATCATTATCAACTTCGGTTGAGCTAGAAATTTTATATTGATCTTCTCAAGAGACCTTAGTCTCTTCTTCATCATTTTTAACAAACATTTCTCTTTTTGGTAACCTCCTAGGTGGACTAGGGGATCCATAGGTGATGTGAGAAGCTTTGGAAGAAAGGTATAGGTCACTCCTTTCATAAATAGGTTGTTTTTTTCTCATCAATAGTAGACCCTTCTTACTTATCATCAGAGTAGTCCCCTACCTTATCAGGTTCCAAACTTGGATCAACATTATCTTTACTATGGCAAGGATGATCAATTGGATTATAGTCTGCATAAAATTTCAAAAAATCTTTAACCCATTATCTCTTCCATGGGTTATATCTTATCTTTATTCTAGGGAATGTTCCACTAGTTATGTAGAAACCACCATAATCAATAATAGAATCATCCTCATCATGAACTAGGCACTTGGTCTTTAACACAACAGAAATCATCTTAAGGTAGATAAATGAACTAGATCTAGAGGATGATTTTCTCATTTACCACATATGTACAATTAGTTATCTACAAATATTAATATTATGACCAGAAACACATCTTGTTATCTCGATGTATATAAATCCTCCTTTCATGGGAAAAACATATGTTGCACAAACTAGAAAAGTTGCCTACACTCTTCATCATGTTTAGAGGCAACATGTCTTCTTGTTGAACCATCTCTTATTAACACTATTGGAACTAAAATCTATGTCCAAGGAGGACCAAGGATGACCAAAACTATTTGGGGCAACATTCCCTTCATATAAAAACCACAAAATCACCAAAGGGTTTACCTCATAAAGCCCCATTGTGAAGCCATTCATCATCACGAATTGTATGAATCTGGCAGACGTACCACTCCATGACTGCCGAAAAGTAGTGGTGGTTGCCTCCATAGGTATGAAGAGAACCAAAACTATTGTGAAGTAGTGACAAAAGCCACCACGAGTCTGATGAAGCTGCCTCCGATCAAGAAGCGTCATCTCCTTCGCGAAACTCCTTTGAGTATCGCTATCCACTATGCCTATAAATAGGTGATCCAACCCCGCCCCAAATGATCTCTACCATGACCTTTCACCATATAAGCCCCCATTTCACAAATCACTCCTTTCTCCATGAACCAGTATGAAAATCAATCACCAAAGGTATTTGAGCATCGTGAACTATCTTTCCCTTTGTTCCGATTTACATCTGCTTTAATTGGGGGTCCCCTTCGCAAAGCCCCATAGGCATTGAAAATTTAGGAGACCCTTTTGGGAACTCGGGGATTTTTAGAGCATTCATCCTTCATGAAGTACCCTATAAGCACATATAGACTCCAGGCCTTGGCATGGTCTCCATGCTTCATGAAGCTCCTCCCTTTGCAGAGACCCCTTTTACCATGCTTCACGAGATACCCTTTTTTTAAGCTCATTCTCTTCATGAAGCACCAGATCTTCACGAATCCATTATTAGGGAGGCCTTCCCCTTCATAAAACCCTATTCTATGCATCCCTCCAAGCTCATATGAAGTAATTTTAGGTTCCCTCTATTGGTGATTCATGTTGCGTTTCCCTGCCTTATATTTCATCGCATAGGCATGTTAACAGCTATTGATTCTTCACATGGACATGCTAACATGAGCACCTAGAGTGACCACTCCTCCACCTCAATCCCATCAGGAATTTATTATTCCTTCACTTACCCAATTTTGGGTAGTTACAATTTATGTAAGTCCAAGGGATGAGGAGTGAGTCCTCATCGTTTGAGCTATATGACATTAAATAGCCATCACCCCCATCCCCACCACAGGATGTTAAACTCTGAGTTTCAACACACATGGTAATCCTGGGTGGATCCGAATGAGAATAAGAATAAATTCTCTCCCACTCCTCTCTCCCTTTACAGTTTATCTTCATGTGCGGCTCGGGTAGTCTTCACGTAAGCCCTGACACACCTTGATAGGGTGTTCCCTGTACACAGAGCTGCACCATCCTTGTACATAGGGACATCCTCCTAGAGCTTCCCTATTGGAGTAAGTCCCAATATCCATCTCCCTTGGATTCTCTCCATACATAATCCCCACACCATCCTTTGTGGATGCACCCTTCATGACATGTCCATCTGGTCTACTGCTATCTCTTGTTTCTCAGACCGAGCATGACTCATGTGGAATTAGAGATTAAAAGTGTCCATGAAATATACTTGGGCTACTAACCACATGAAAGTCACATGCTGCTTCACCCCATATGATGTTAAAGTGTATCCACTTGAACTATGTGGACTTTGATACCTATCTTCCAAACAGGGTACGTAGGAATCCTCTCCGAGGTTCAAGCCCTTCACTCCCCACAATCCATCTATTCTATGTGTTTCACATCAGTTCACCTTTTTTTCATATGAAATTAAACTTTATTCTCTCCAAAATATACTAGTTTTTTATTCCTAGGCACATAGATAAATAGGGAGCCTATTTGAGGTTCAACCCCAACCAATGGAAAACTTTGGTACTCCCTCCTAGGGACGTACCCTCCTAATGCAATACTTTCTTTTTTTGTGATACATCTCTCAGATCCACCTATATGAGGTTTTCTAATCCACATGGGTACCTAACCATGCATAATCCCCACAAAACCCATACTCCTACAACCAAGATTTCACCTCTTGAGATGGGCTGCTAACAATGTGTAAGCCCTGAGCACGTCTTTTGGTCGTTGTCATTTTTGTACACCCTGATTCTATGCCCTATTATTGTACTATGTGGAATTTGATTCCCAGCCACTAGGTTATGTAGGAATCCTATTTTAAGGTTCAATCCTATCATTCATGTCCCATCCTGTTATTTCTTTTGAGCCTTTGTGCCTTAGGAAGATAAAGCCTCAACTCTTAGGTTCTACTTCATCTGAACCCCTATCCGTGCCCTCCATTATCACGAGTCTCCCCCTTAGGTATCTCATCACCCCCACTAGAACTATGTGAACGTTGATCCCTAACTTTAATGTTGGGTACATAGGAAACCGCCTATAGGTTCAAGGCCAGCACGATAAACTTCATGTTGGTTCCATATCATTCATCTTCACCCAATGACACTTTCTCTATATCTATCCTGATTTTATCTAGGTCATCACATCCTAATGAACTCATGCCCTTCATACAGGTAGAAAAAATACATAAGCCCTAGCCATATGCTCTACTACCTTACCCATATCATGGTAATGTTGAGTCAATAAGGGTTTCCTTATGACTTTTCCATTCCTTCTTGTTTTGAAAATCACAAACACCTTATAATTAAGAAAATCTATATTTTACTTCTATAAGGAAAATTCTATTCCTTAAGGAAATTTATCCTAACCTATATTTCCTTATACATATCAATATTTTTCTTAAGTACAAAAGTCAGATACATACTCAAAACCTCAGAATCATATAAATCTAATAATCGAAGAATTCTGTTTTTAGGATCCGAATTCTGGATGAGAACTATAATGAAGTTCCAATCCGAATTCTGGATGTGAACTGTAATGAAGTTCCACTCCGAATTATGGATATGAACTGTAATGAAGTTTCATTCTGAATTATGGATACAAACTCTAACGAAGTTCAATTACGAATTCTGGATATGATATCTAACAAAGTCCAACTCTGAATTCTGGACTCCAAACTTTTATGAGTTTGACTCCAATCTTTTACTAGTTCAACTCCAAACTTTTACTAGTTCGACTCTGAACTATTATGAGTTCGACTCCAAACTTTTAAAAGCTCGACTCCGAACTCTGTAAGTTCATATTCTGAACTCTGGTGAAACCAGACTCCAAATTTCCTTAGAAATTCAGACTCTGTATTTCTACAGAATTCAGGTTCTGAATTCCTATAAAACAGAATCTGAATATCCTTTTTATTGCAGACTCTGAATTCCATTTTGGTTAGACTCGGAACTTTTATTTTCTTACACTCCGAACTACAGTTTTTCTTATACTTACACTTGTTTCATTATAAAACGATGTTGTGCTTTCAGTTACACATGTTTTGTTATAAAACGATGTCATCCATTCTGTTTCTAACTAACCGTTGTTTGAGTGACACGTGTACAGGTCTCTCTGAATTTTAAGGACAATATGACCATTGGAGGAGGGAGCCGACCATTCCAACCATGCCTATAAATAATAGCTCATTTGAAAGAGCTCAATACACAACAAACAAGTTGATCACTCTAGAAACCACACGTTGTTAAGGTGATTTCTAGAGAGAGAATCTTTTCATGCTTTGCACGTGCTGAACTGATCGTCCTGATTGCTTTGTGCAACTACGAAAGTTGGTGATTACATTTGAGGGCTTTCGGGTATAAGAAGATATAGGTTCTGACTTCCTTGAAGTTAGAGGGGTTCCTTGCTGAGGAAGATGGAGGTTCCAACTACCTTGAAGTTGAGGTCTTGCGGGGATAGCAAGATAGAGACTCTAATCTTCATATTGAGGGCTTACCCTGGTGTGGGTAAGATAGACTTGCATGAAAGTATAAATCAGGGGACCTTTATCCAAGGTTGTTGGATACCCTTCTATTCGGGTTAAAATATTAATATCTTGTTACTTGTAGTTTTACTACTTGGTTTTCCACTGCATTATGTATTGTAAGGAAAATATAATCTTCTTATTTTTCCTTACACCTGTACTCTGATTAGTTAAGATTATATACTCTTTAAGGTAGAATCTCATATTTTAAACATTGGTTAAGTTTCATTTTTTGGATCCATATTTCCAAAACCTGTTTTCAGAATCACTTTCCAGATTTAAGCATGTGCATAGTACTAGAAGTTTGTGACTTCATACTTTGTCCCAATCTTTTATTGGTGATTAGAGGTGTTGTGAATTTTCTTAGTTTAACTTTGTTTAACTTAGATCTTTCCTTGTTTAAGGAAAATTTTAAAGTATATAATTCACCCCCCTCTTGTATATTGAGCATGTACATTGATTATTTCGATCCTACAATTGGTATTAGAGGTTGGAAACCTCATACTCTATACCAATCTTACATTTGGTATCAGAGCGGGTCTCTGAAATACTTATACTCACATATAAGTTTTTCTTGCACAATATTTCGTTTGTTCTATATTTTCCTTTCTTAGGAATATTTTTTCCCTGAATTCGAACTTTTGTGTTTAACAATTTTTTGCATAGAAAACATTATTAAAGATGGCAGGTTTAAATGTTGGTTCCATTGACAACCTAAATCCTACAAGACCACCAATTTTAGATGGAAATTATTACGAATACTGGAGAGATCTAATGAAGACTTTTGTTATCAATACTGGGGTAGATAAATTTGTTATGCTTACCGGAGGTTATAAAATTCCGGATAAGGAAGTTAGTACTTTCACCAACCAAGAGAAGCATGATTATGAATTAAAATATAATGTACACAATACTCAACTATATTCAATGACTAGGAACATATATAGCCAAATTTATTCATGTGAAACAGCTAACTGTATATGGAAGAAACTTGAAGTCACTCATTTTGGTACATCTAAAGTGATTGAGACAAGAAGAGCTATGTTGAGAGCTGAGTATCACAGTTTTAACTTTCCTTATGGAGAACCTATAAGCAAAGTGAAACAAAGATTTATGACTATCATGAATAGTTTACAATATATGGGAGAGAAAGGTCTGGATGATGAATCTCTTGTGGACAAGATCATTGATATTATGCCAAATGAGTGGGAATCAAAGAGAACAGCTATTGATGAGAATATGAAGGTTACTCAAATTTCCTTAGATGAGCTGTTTGGAACTCTTCTCCAACATGAAACAAGAATGAAGAGAGATGCTGAAAAAATCAAAAAGAAGAATGAGAATGATACTGTTGATTTTACTACAACATCAAATCACCTGAAAGCAAAGACTCCTGAGAGGGAAACTAGATCCAAGTCTAATAAGGATACTATCCAATCCGAATCTAGTGAGAGTGAAGTCTTAGAAAACGAGTTAGCTAATCTTGCTCGAAGAATAGACAAGATAGCTGGTCAAAGAAATTTCCAATCTAGGTATAAAAAGAAGGAAAGGAATAAGAAAGATTCAGAGGTCACATGCTATGAATTCAAGAGAAGTGGACACATACGACCTAATTTCCCTATGCTTAAAAAGAATGAAAGAAAAGAGAGGCATTCTAAAATGAACATGAAGATGTTTTACAAAGACAAAGCTAAGAAAATTATGAAAGCTAATACTACTTGGAGTGCTAGCTGTGGAGACTCTTCAGAAAGTGAATCCTCAGAATACGATTCATCAGCTCAGAAGAATATAGGATTCATTTCTAATACTTATTTTCCACATACTTGTCTTATGGCCAAGGTACGCTCTACTGAGGCTTTAACAAACTTATCTCTTGATAAGAATTACTATTCTGAAAATAGTACTTCCAATGAAGATACTTCATCCTTAGAAAATGAAGAACCTTCATATGAATAGGTATTTAGATTTTCCATGTTACTTGAAGGAAAAAATTGTAAAATTTCAAAGAAATTAGACAAGGAAAATACTAGGGAAGAAGTTCTTACAAAAGAGATTTCATATCATTCTTCAGATCTTAAATATAAAGAATAGATTTTAAAAAAACATTCTAAAGACATTGAGAAGAAAATTATGATAAGGAAGAACTTTCTAAAGATCTTAAGAATGCTATTTCAAAAATGAAAATTTTTGAGGAAAAACAAACTCTAAGGAAATGATTCCTGAGGATAGGAATTTAGTAATTAGACTAAAATCCGAAATTTTTTCCCTAAAAAAGCTTCTTGAAAAATTTACCTCTAGGAAGGAAAATTTTGACAAGATGTATTCTCAAATTAAACCTAAAGGAAACACTACTGGAGTAGGATATACTCACCAAAAACCAGTTTTCAAAAACAACCACTTTGTTCCTTCTAGATCCCCTTTTTTTACTAAGTGTCAATGTGGTGGGCACTGGGAGAAAAATCGTTATTTGAATAAAGTTCAATCTCTTGGGTTTCATAAAGAATATTTATTTAAACAAATGTGCATACCCAAAAAAAATTTATCTGAAAATCTTGGATCCAAAAAAGTTTGGATTCCAAAAGTCTAATTCTTTTTTTATTTTCAGGAAGATAATGGAAATACCAACAATGATACTTGGTACATGGATATTGGATGTTCTCAGCACATGACTGGTAAAAAAACTATTTTGAAAAGATTATCAAGACAAAAGGAGGAAAAGTAACTTTCAGAGATAATGCTCAAGGAGAAATTGTTGGTATAGGTAATATTATTCTTCTTGGTAAAACTTTGATTTGAAATCTTTTGTTTGTAAAGGGTCTTAAGAACAACCTCTTTAGCATAATTAAATTATGTTATGAGGGATACCTTGTGAATTTTAGGAATGATAAGTTCTTAGTAAACAATTACAAAGAAGAGTTTATTCCTTTTGCCCATAGGCAAGAGAATGTTTAAATTTTAAACATAGAAGATCTTAGGAGCCAAGATTTACCTTGCCTTAGTGTAATGAAAGATCATTCTTGGTTATGGAATAGGAGGTCAGGTCACTGTAATCTTAGGAACTTATGAAAACTATCTAATAAAGGTTTAGTTAAGGATCTATCGGAGCTTAGATTTGATTCTTCTAAAGTTTTTGATACTTGTCAATATGGAAAGAAACATAAATCTAGTTTTAAGTCAATCAGTGAAGTCTCAACAACTGATGCATTATAGTTGGGTCACATAGATCTTTTTGGTCCAACACAAACCAGAAGCATTGGGGGAAAATACTATGTGTTTTTTCTAGTAGATGATTACACTAGATTTACATGGGTCTATTTTCTAGCAAATAAGTCTGAAAGGTTTTCTTATTTCCAAATTTGTAGATACCACGTTAAAAATGAGAAAAACCATCCACTAAAAACTATTAATAGTGATCATGGAGGAGAATTTAAAAATTCAGATTTTGAAACTTTTTGTAGTAGAAAAGGTATTTCTCACAACTTTTCAGCACCTAGAACTCCTCAACAAAATGGTGTAGTTGAAAGAAGAAATAAAATTCTTCAAGAGATAACTAGAACCATGTTGAGTGAATATTCTATAGCTAGACATTTTTGGGCTGAAGCTGTAAGTACTAATTGTTATACTATAAATCGAGTTTTTATTAGACCTTTTCTTAATAAAACTCCTTATGAGTTATGGAATGGTAGAAAACCAAGACTTTCCAACATCAAGGCTTTTGGTTGCAAGGTATTTATCCTGAATACTAAGGATAATCTACACAAATTCGCACCAAAATCCGATGAAGGAATTTTCTTAGGTTACTCCACAACTTCTAAGGCTTGTAGAGTTTTTAATAAAAACACATGTACTGTTGAGGAAACAGTACATGTAAAATTTGATAAAACTAATCCTTTTGTTTTTAAACCATCCAAACCTACATATTCTGATGTGTTTTCAAAAACTGATTATCAACCTTTGATAGAATATCTTTTTGATAAGAAAAATGTTCAAGAATATACTTCTGAAACATTTACCCTAGAAGACTTTCTACCCTATGTTGATGAACCGGTTTTACAAAACCCAAGTCAGGTGTTTCTAAAGAATCATCCCAGTGATAGTATCATTGGTGATGTAAATCAACCTGTAAGGACTAGAAGTTCCTTAAGGAATGAAGTATAGTATCTAGAATTACTTTCCCAATTAGAACCAAAAAACACTAATGTAGCTTTAGGTGATGATGATTGGATCAAAGCCATGCAAGATAAACTAAATGAATTCTAAAGGAATAAAGTCTGGACCTTGGTTGGAAGACCTAAGGAATCTCTGTTATTGGAGTAAAGTGGGTCTTCAGAAATAAGTGTGATGAAAATTGAGTCATTGTAAAAAATAAAGCTAGTCTAGTTGCTAAAGGCTATAATAAGCAAGAGGGAATAGACTATGAAGAAACCTATGCTCCATTAGCTATTATTGAATTTATTCATATCTTACTAGCCTTTGCAACATTCTTTAATTTTTAACTTTTACAAATGGATGTGAAAGGTGATTTTCTTAACGATTATGTTCAAGAGGAAGTTTTTGTTGAACAACCTCCTGGATTTGAAGATACAAAACATCCTGATCTTGTTTTTAGACTTACCAAATCTTTTTATGGCCTTAAACAAGCCCCACGAGCTTGGTATGATAGAATTACAGGATTTTTACTTCAAAATAACTATGTTAAGGGAAATGCTAATCCAACCCTTTTTATAAAGAAAGATAAGAAAAATGTTTTCATTTTACAAATTTATATTAATGACATTATATTTGGTTCAACTCACCGATCTTTAACTGACTCCTTTTCATATCTAATGAAATATGAGTTTGAAATGAGTATGATGTGTGAGTTATCATTTTTCATTGGTTTTCAAATTTCTCAAAAACCAGAAGGAATCTACATATCCCAACATAAGTATATTAAATATCTTCTTAAAAAGTATGGTTATGACAACACTAAGAGTATAAGTACTACTATTGGTGCCTAAAACACACTTGATCTTGATGAAGTTGAGAAACTAGTAGATCAAACATCTTTTAGAGGTATGATATGAAGTCTACTTTACCTAACTGCTAGTCGACCAGAGTTAATATTTTCAGTATGCTTATGTGCCAGATATTAATCCAATCCTAAGGAATC
This sequence comes from Viscum album, assembly GCA_963277665.1. Lineage (NCBI taxonomy): Eukaryota > Viridiplantae > Streptophyta > Magnoliopsida > Santalales > Viscaceae > Viscum > Viscum album. Next base: position 1,321,670,641 of record OY728158.1, read on the forward strand.
TCATTTAAAGGAAGTGAAAATAATTTTTTTCTACTTAAAGGGAACCATGGATCTAAGACTATTTTATACTTCTGGAAATGATTTTATCTTAAAATGTTTTTCGGATTCTGACTTTGGTAGATGTAGAATGGATAGGAAAAGTACATCTGGAACTTGTCATTTCTTAGGAGATTTGTTAGTTTCTTGGTCATGCAAGAGGCAACTTCTATAGCACTCTCCACTGTTGAAGCTGAATATGTAGCAGCCGGAAGTTGTTGTGCTCAAGTGTTTTTGATGCAACACACACTCACAGACTATGGCTTGAGTTTTACTAAAACTCAAATTTTGTGTGATAACACAAGATCCATTTCCCTTAGTAAAAACCCGTCACATCACTCCCGTGAAAAATACATAGATATTATGCATCACTTTCTTAGGGATCACACACTTAAAGGAGATATCATTCTTCGGTTTATCAGAACGCAAGATCAACTTGCTGACATTTTCACAAAATCTTTACCTTCCGATAGATTTGAATACATTAAACAGAAGTTAGGAATGATAACCATAAGGTAATCCATCTTCATTAACTTCTTATTGAACAATTCTCCTTATAGTAATATACTCATTTTCATAGGGGGAATACATTTTCTTGATAGTGTAACAAAAAAATTTCGTATTTTTTTTAAAAAAAATTTTGAAACCAAATTTATTTCAGAAAGGGCTTTTGTAATCAAAATTTCCAAAACAGAAATTTCCGGAATGGAAATTTTCGTATTGAGAAATTTTCGGAATGGAAATTTTCATACTGAGAATTTTCGGAATGGAAATTTTCGTACTGTAATTTTTGTAATGAAAATTTCAAATTGAGAATATTCGGAATAAAATTTTTTCTAATAGATATTTTCATACTGGAAATTTTCGTATTGAAATTTCTGTACTGGAAATTTTTGTAAATAGATTTTCGTACTGAGATTTTTTTTCTTCCGTAATGAATTTTTTTTCGTACTCATGTTTTCCGTACTGAGTTTTTCATAGTAAGTTTTTGGTTTTTTTTGTCGAATTTTCATCAAGAAGAAAATCACATATTACCAAAAATCCTTCTAGAAAATTCGAAAGGTATGACTTCCTTACTCAAGTCTTCGAAGTCAATTTTTCATTGCTAGTAGTTTCCTTAATTTTAGAAGTTTTTCTGTTTCTAATTTTATTCAATCCGATTTTTTTTTAAAAACCTCAAAAGATCGGAGTCATGTTTTCCTTGCGGTTTGTATCTCAACCGTCAGATTAAATCTCAATGTATCTCAACTGTTCGATCAACCATGGGAACTGAACAGTCGTCTCAATGCCTATATAAAGGGGACCCCTGAAAGTCGTCCCACATCATTTTTTCAAAGCCTTCGCATCTCGAATCCCCGACTCTCTTCTGAAGGGTTGTTCCAATCTTTCTGAAGCCTGTTCCGAATCTTCTAGAACTCTCTATTCTGAATGTATGTTGAAGCTACATCTCAAGATATGTCTACCTCAAAGCCAATTTCAAAATGGCAAGTCAACTGAGAAAGACTGGTCCATCCGAACTTCTATATGTATGATTCTATCATCTCCAAGAAAATCAAGATGAATGATTGGGAAGATGCATGTGTTTTCAAGGAGGGTGATCAAAATGCTGTTTATCCAGAGTTACTAGTAGAATTTTATGAGTCAGAATTTTTTTATGAGGAAGATGGAAGAGAAAAGTTTTTTTTCAATTCTTATGTGTAACACCCCGAGATTTTATGAAAAATATTCTTTTCATTAATGTATTATGTTGTACGCTACACCAAAAGGGTCTTGCACAACACGCATCCTTGAATTGCCTTGCATTACACGCAATCGCGACCTTCCTCGATAGCGTGTGTAGTACGCAATACCGAGTTTCACTAAACAACGGTATGCTCTTAAAATATTATTAAAAACTATCCGTTATGAATAGTAATAACCACTTTTTGAAATTTTGTAAATTTTATTTTTCAAAATGGACTTTATTTTTGGATTCGGAATATCGAAATTAGCTTAGGGTGAAATTTTGGTACTTTTCGGATAACTTTCATATTCTGATGAATAGTGAAAATTACTAAATTTTAATTTAAAAAAACTTTTTTAATTGAAATAATTAATAGTGATAAATTATTAATTTGAGTGGTTTTAAAGTATATTTAGAATATATTTTTACAATTTAATACAATGTTGTTCATTGGATGTAATTTCACATTTAAACCAGTTATAAACAAGTATCAATCTTTTGATAGTTATTATCTCTTAAAAACACGCTATTTGTTTTGACGACGAGAATTAATTTTTAAATTAGTTAATGTAACTGATATGTTTTGAATTTGATAAAATAGAAATCATTTTTGAATTCATAATATCAACTATAGCTTAGGCCTAATTTTTGGTATTTTTCTGGAAACTTTCATTTTTTGATGAATAGTGAAACCACTAAGTGGTAGTTAAAAAAACTGAATTTTTCATAAAACTTAATTTTACCGCTTCTGTGAGTGGAATTTCGAAAATCCGAGAGACCCGGTTAATATGAAGGACTAAAATGTGGTTCAATGAGATGAAAATAATTTTTGGTGAATAGTAACTTTTGACTTTGTTTACCACGGTTAAAAGTAAATAGGGTAATTAATGATAAAAATGATATTATTATTACCCTAAAACATGTCCTAATTCTATTGGATAAGTGTAATTCGACCAAAAACAACCTTAGGAATAAAATATGACCATTTAAGCCCACTTGGATTAGATTAGGACATTTATTATTAATTTATTTAAAGAAGGGTTAAAATAGTTAAAATCAAAGTTTAATAAGTAAATAATTTTTAATATACGGTTATACATAAGATAAATTCGGATATAAATATTCATTAGAAAGCTAAAACTATTTCCTACATAATGATATTTTATTTGTAATTTTTAGACATTAAATAATTTAATTTATTTGTGACACAACGATGATGCAGTAATTATCTTATTAATGAAATATTGACATAATTGATGTTATAAATACCCAAATAAATGTAATTTGAGACTTTTTATGAATTACACTTATTGTTTAGGTTAATATAACATGTCAGTATAGATTTTATTAACTTTATTAGAACTAATAATTCTGTTATTATTTTTACAAAAATCAATTACCAAATAGTGTCAAAATTGACATAAAACAGTTTTTAAAAAAAATATTATATAATTAATTGTTATTTTATTCCTAAAAATCTAAGGTTCAGACAAATGACTTAGATAAGGTTATATATATTAATAATAAACAACTTGGGGTTCTTTTGGCTTGTTATAGTCAGTTTATTAACGTTATAGTTTAAGAACACAAAAAGACACGTAAAAGTAAAATTATATAACTTAAAGTTAAAACTAAATGATAAGGCTAAAATAGTAATCTAAACTTGTACAAATTCTATTGGATGATAGTATTTCGACCCATCCCCACCTTATATTTGAAATAAATCAATTTGGAGTTATTAAAAACCGAATTTGACTTTATAATAAAATAATATTTTTAGTTATTCCAAAGGTGCCCCTCTCCTCCCTTATAAAAGGGCACTTCCTCCCTCTCGTCCTCAAACCACATTGAGCCTTCAAGCTCGGCCAACCCCTGAAAATTTCTTCTATCCACTCCCAGAGAGACATCCTAGAGGTTCTGGTCTTCTTCAAAGACCTATTTTAGTTCCCTAAAATGAGGTCTCAAAGAGGCGCTTCAAAGAAGAGGTAATGTTAGTTACCGATTCTTTCAACTTTATTTCTTCTTCCACTTCTTCTTCATAGGTTGTTTCATTATGAAGTAATAACATCAGTATAACTAATATACGGATATGTTATTATAAGTATGAAACAACCCTATTTCACCATCTATCCATCCTACGAAAAATGAAATCACCGCGCGTGCGTACGTACGGAATACCGTCTCCACACCGTGGTGTAATCTATTTTCCACCACCACCTTACTTGGATGGGTATAATGGTGTAAATAATAACTATATATGATTATTTTAAAGTGATATTGATTCTGAGATAGTATAAATACACTCCAATATAGTCCCACGATCATGAGAACGATATCATCGCTCGTGCGTACGTACGGACTACCGTCTCCACGACGCGATGAGATTCATTATCCACGTTAACCATTCATGAATGATTATAAAGTATATATAATAAGTAATCATGAAATATATGACATAATAATACTGGATTTATATGTATATATATGTATTTCATCTACTTAATTCCATTCAACTCAATAAGGAAACGAAAACAGCGTTCATGCGTACGTACAACATACCGTCTCCATGAACGGTGTATTTATTTCCATTTACTGATCTATTATATATATGTATATTCTGAATATATATTATATATAAATAATGTTTTACATTCTGGATTTAAGTAATAATGATCTAAGTAATCATATGAATAATTACATGTTAAAACATGAACGAAAAATGAGACGATTTTACCCAAAACGCTCTTAAACATGGAATTTACAATAGAACAGGTAATATAAAGTCATAAGTGAACCATATATGATACCATAATAATGATTATGATTCTGTAATAAGTCAATGTAATTATTTAAATCATTATACAGGAGGTTCGGACACTTACGAAGCAAATTGGACCTAAGGTAAGGGAAATATCACAATCTCATTTTTATCTGAGATTGTTTATACTTTGAAATTTACTGGGGTGTATTTTATCATCCACGTCCATGTTTCCTCAATATGTAATATTATTTACATCCACCTACAATTGTTTTAATCCAATTTTACCCTTCGGTGAGTTTTTAGTAAAAGATATGAAAGGAATCTTTTTTCGTTTTTCGTACGAGGTACTTTTTGACTTTTCCGACAAAAGTACGAGAAGACTGTTTTTTTAACTTATACGGCATGAATGGATTTTTAAAACATTATTTCCAAGAATATTCCTTTACAAGTTTTCAAGTTTATTTTTAATCAACTTCTTTTAGTTTAAAATTGTATGACATGTTAAGAAATGAAAAATGTTTTTGAAGATGAAAGGATATTTTCCTCAAGAATGGAGTTCAAGAGTTTTATCAAAATTATTTTCCATATAAGATAATATAGGGTTTTGTTTCTATCCCTATTATGACATGGATTTGATTATGTTGTGATGGAAATATTTTTATGAATTCCTTTATCTTATATGAATTGTTTTATGATGTCACGATGTTTAAGATTCCTATTTTTATTACATGGGTTATGCTATGATGTATGATTTATGATTTTGTGGAACACATAAGAATGGTATCATTATGAGATGGGTGGGACCTATATATCCCTCCAATGCATTGGGTAAAGATTTTATATCTCATGAGATAGACATGGCTGGAACGGTAGGTTATACCGGTTCAGTGAAACAGGACTGAAACGAGGAATGAACTCGGTTCAGAAAGGGACTTTGTCCACTAAGATAGTCTTGGCAATGAGTCTTGACTAATAAGAAATGATTCTCTATGATTATGTGTGTATGCCACAAAGTTTCATGTTTTAAGTTATGATTATTGGGATTAAATTTCTCTACTATGATTTATCCCATGTTATGAAATTATGATCTCTTTTGCAGGTTAAGATTTCCAAAAGATATGTTCTTATGAATATGATGTGATTGATATTTCTTTTGTTTACACTTACTGAGAATTTGAGCTCACCCTTTTATGTTTTCTTTTCCCCAGTATATAAAGAAAGGTTTTAGGTAAGAAAAAAAGGGAATATCTTTATGGGAGATGTTGAAGATCTTTCACCATGATTAGAAGATTATGTTCCGAGTTTCCAAAGACACTAAACTATTAAGGTCCTTGTGTGTGTGTTTTTTTTATGTACTAAGTATTCCACAAAAGTAATGTAATGTCCATGTACGTCATGCTACGGGTCTCTACAGTTGGTATCAGAGGAAAGGTTTAGTTAACCTTTGGAAACTAGGATGCGAGAACTTTAGTGAGATCCCTAGAGATATTTCTAAGGTATGTATAGGGATGTCCCTAAGGTTAAGTATACGTATAGGTTATAGTCCTCGAATTACGATAACGATCATATAATTAAACCTAAGATGTTAGATATTGAAGTTACTCCCCCTTTATTATGTTGTTTTCCCTAGCATGATTTTTGCCTCTCATTCTATTCTTTTTGGGTTTTAGAGGATGGTTGGAACCCGAAGGAACCATGTTGATCAATGCAATGGAAAATGCAATTATTTTCCCCCTGAACAAACAAATGTTATGGGAGATGGAGTGAAAAATCTTATTGCTATACTTATATAAGCTATGAATCATTCTGGACTTCCAAATGAGGAGAGAAGAGAACAACATTCTATTGTGTCCTTCATGAGATAACGTCCACCTTCTTTTAGTGGGTCTTCTGATCCACTTGTTGCTGAACAATGGATCAGTACCATTGAAAAGATATTTTCAGTTCTTCAATGTTATGAACATGATAAAGTCATCTTAGCAGTATATCTTTTGGAAGGTGAAGCTAATCAATGGTGGAATCTTATCAAGAATATGAGGCAAAGAGATGAAATTGAGTCCATGGAATGGGACGAGTTCAAGAACATATTTTTCAATAAGTACTTCCCTCGTATTCTTCGAACAAAGATGGAGAAGGAGTTTCTTGAACTAAAGCAAAAGGATGATGAATCTTTTGGTATATAGAAAGCGAATTTTACAAGGTTTGCAAGGTATGCATCTGGATTTATCATCCAACCTGAAAGTAAAGTTGATCGATTCTTCAGTGGCTTAAAACCAAATCTTCGAAGGTCATTATCTATAAGAGACTTCAGTAGCTATGAAGAAATTGTGCGTTGTGCTATCAAGGTAGAAATGGAAGTTGGTGTTACTTATCCATCTCATAGTTTTGACAAGAAACGAAAGATGGAGTTCAAGGAGAAATCTCAAAATAATGGTGAAAAGAAGATGAATGTTTCCTTATGCTCAAAGTGTGGAAAGAAGCATGGTGGAGATTGTCTTAAAGGGACAAGTAAATGTTTCAAATGTGGAAAGGAAGGTCATCGGGCATTTGAATGCCGCAATGATGGGAAGAAGATGTCTAATGATGCAAACAAAGGAATGGATACACAGAATGAACCTACTACACTTCAATGTTTCAAGTGCAAGGAGATGAGACATTATGCCAATAAATGCCCTAATCCAAGGGTTAGTGATGATCGACATGAGCAACCACTTAAGGCAAAGGACAAAGGGAAGTCACATGCCATCACCATTGGCGATGTTGAATATGACAACGATGTGGTGGAATGATTAAGTGTTTATGTAATGGGATTCCAAAATAATGTTGAGTATTGGAATATTTATGTATTGGTCTATTATGGTCTTCAATAATTTTATGGTACCGGTAACCATGGAATGTGATTGAGATATTTTTGGAAAAAAGATGATATGTGCATAATGAAGGGAAAACGAGAAAATGACATATGTGATAGTATTCATGAGCTCATGATTGATATAAGGACTAAGTGATATCATGGTTTGAGTATATAGAATTTTGAGGATTTTGGTATGTGGAAAGTGTTAACTTTTAACTGCATTCATGTTTTCACTAAGGTTCAATGGGTATTCAAGAGAACACATTATTAAGGCCTTTGAATGTTTGGAATGTGACCAACAAGACATATCTTATGATATATGGGGATCAACGATGGTGTTAAATCTCTGGTAATCGTTTTCACTATATTATGAGAGTGGACTGCAGTATTATGGATAATCCTAAAGATTGGAATGGACTATGTTGGACATAAGTTAGTATTGTTTAAGGATAAAAGTTTTTTCGATATTATTGATGGGATGTTATAGTAATATAGTTTTATAAAAAGGAAAACATGCAGGATGGCCGACATCCCATTGCGTCAGACAAGGTTGTGGGAATCGAACCCACAACCGAAGTGCGACTGGCCTTTATCGCCTACCACTGGCCTATAGGAAGTCCCAGTTTAGTAGAAACTATTTTTATTATAATAAGTAGTATGATATATGAATTATAAGTCCATTTTAGGAACCATATATGATTAATCTCACTATAGATGGACTTATGTATTTTTTAATAACTTTTCTAACCTTTTGTTTGAGACAGATGGAATGACCCATCATTCTATCACATGATCTGCTATCACATCATGAATGACAAATTCAGCTTCATTTATTTAAGAGATGAAGTGGAAATTAACCAAATAATGACCAACAGTGAGACTATACCGAAATCACAAAAGTATTTATTCTAATTACAATTTCATCATCTTTAGGGAAACGATCTTGAAAACCAAAAATGTTGTCCAAGTGCTCTTATATCTGATAAATCAGATGGTACCTTAGATCGTCACAAATTTATGGCTTTGTGATTCCTGGATTTTCCATAGCCATGTTCTCTACCACTCTCTATCAGAACATGATGGTTAAATTTCTCTTCCATATCCATATTTTCACCTATGTGGAAACCCAGTGATTAGTTTATTTGGGTAACCGTTACGTTTCATACTTTTGTTTTTAATGATTGGTTTTGGTATTCCATTTTACGATGTGGGTTTATATCAAAGAAACTTTTGAATAGTAAACCATTTATAACCCCGACGAATTTCGAGGGTGAAATTCATTTTAAGGGGGGTAGAATGTAACACCTCGAGGTTTTATGAAAAATATTCTTTTCATTAATGTCTTTTGTTTTACGCTACACCAAAAGGGGATTTCACAACACGCATCCTTTACTTTCCATGCATTACACGCAATCGCGACCTTCCTCGATAGTGTGTGTAGTACGCAATATCGAGTTTCACTAAACAACGATATGCTATTAAAATATTATTAAAAACTAGCCGTTATGAATAGTAATAACCACTTTTTGAAATTTTTTAAATTTTATTTTTCCAAATAGACTTCATTTTTGGATTCGGAATATCGAAATTAGCTTAGGGTGAAATTTTGGTACTTTTCGGATAACTTTCATATTCTGATGAATAGTGAAAATTACTAAATTTTAATTAAAAACAACGTTTTTAATAGAAATAATTAATAGTGATAAATTATTAATTTGTGTGGTTTTAAAGTATATTTAGAATATATTTTTATAATTTAATACAATTTTGGTCATTGGATGTAATTTCACATTTAAACTAGTTATAAACAAGTGTTAATCTTTTGATAGTTATTATCTCTTAAAAACACGCTATTTGTTTTTACGACGGGAATTAATTTTTAAATTAGTTAATGTAACTGATATTTTTTGAATTTGATAAAATAGACATCATTTTTGAATTCATAATATCAAATATAGATTAGGCCTAATTTTTGGTATTTTTCTGGAAACTTTCATTTTTTGATGAATAGTGAAACCACTAAGTGGTAGTTAAAAAAACTGAATTTTTCATAAAACTTAATTTTACCGCATCTGTGAGTGGAATTTCGAAAATCCGAGAGACACGGTTAATATCAAGGACTAAAATTTGGTTCAATGAGATGAAAATAATTTTTGGTGAATAGTAACTTTTGACTTTTTTTACCACGGTTAAAAGTAAATAGGGTAATTAAGGGTAAAAATGATATTATTATTACCCTAACACATGTCCTAATTCTATTGGATAAGTTTCATTCGACCAAAAACAACATTAGAAATAAAATATGACCATTTAAGCCCACTTGGATTAGATTAGGACATTTATTATTAATTTATTTAAAGAAGGGTTAAAATAGTTAAAATCAAAGTTTAATAAGTAAAGCATTTTTAATTTAGGGTTATACATAATATAAATTCAACTATAAATATTCATTAGAAAGATAAAATGAGTTCCTACATAATTATAATTTATTTGTAATTTTTAGACATTAAATAATATAATTTATTTGTGACACAACGATGATGAAGTAATTATCTTATTAATGAAATATTGGCATAATTGATGTTATAAATACCCAAATAACTGTAATTTGAGACTTTTTATGAAATACACTAATTTTATAGGTTAATATGAAATGTTAGTATTTATTCTATTAAAGTTTTTCGAACTAATCATTCTGTTATGATTTAAAAAAAAACAATTACCAAATAGTGTCAAAATTGACATAAAATAGTTTGTAAAACAAATATTATATCATTAATTGTTATTTTATTCCTAAAAATATAAGTTTCTGCCAAATGACTCGGATAAGGTTATATATATTAATAATAAACAACTTGGGGTTCTTTTGGCTTGTTATTGTATGTTTATTAACCTTATAGTGTAAGAACACAAAAAGACACGGTAAAAGTAAAATTATCTAACTTAAAGTTAAAACTAAATGATAAGGTTAAAATAGTAATCTAAACTTGTAAAAATTCTATTTGATGATAGGATTTCGACCCATACCCACCTTATATTTGAAATAAATCAATTTGGAGCTATTAAAAACCGAATTTGACTTTATAATAAAATAATATTTTTAGTTATTCCAAAGGTGCCCCTCTCCTCCCTTATAAAAGGGCACTTCCTCCCTCTCTTCCTCACACCACATTGAGCCTTCAAGCTCGGCAAACCCCTGCCAATTTTTTCTCTCCACTTCCCTATAGACATACTAGAGGTTATGGTCTTCTTCAAAGACCTATTTATTTCCTTAAAAGTAGGTCTCAAAGAGGCGCTTCAAAGAAGAGGTAATGTCCGTTACCGATTCTTTCAACTTTATTTCTTCTTCCACTTCTTCTTCATAGGTTGTTTCATTATGAAGTAATAACATCAGTATCAATCATATACTGATATGTTATTATAAGTATGAAACAACCCTATTTCACCATCTATCTATCCTACGGAAAATGAAATCACCGCGCGTGCGTACGTACGGAATACCATCTCCACGCCGTTGTGTAATCTATTTTCCACCACCACCTTACTTGGATTGGTATAATGGTGTAAATAATAACTATATATGATTATTTTAAAGTTATATTGATTCTGAGATAGTATACATACACTCCAATACAGTCCCACGATCATGAGAACGATATCATCGCTCGTGCGTACGTACGGACTAGCGTCTCCACGACGCGATGAGATTCATTCTCCACGTTAACCATTCATGAATGATTATAAAGTATATATAAAAAGTAATCATGAAATATATGAAATAATAATACTGGATTTATGTGTATATATATGTATGTCATCTACTTAATTCCATTCAACTCAATAAGGAAATGAAAACAGCGTTCATGCGTACGTACGGCCTACCGTCTCCATGAACGGTGTATTTCTTTCCATTTACTGATCTATTATATATATATATATATATATTTTGAATATATATTATATATAAATCATGTTTTACATTATGTATTTAAGTAATCATGATCTATGTAATCATATGAATAATTACAAGTTAAAACACGAACGACAAATGAGACGATTTTACCCAAAACGCTCTTAAACATGGAATTTACAAAAGAACGGGTAATATAAAGTCATAAGTGAACCATATATGATATCATAACAATGAGTATGATTCTGGAATAAGTCAATGAAATTATTTAAATCATTATACAGGAGGTTAGGACACTTATGAAGCAAATTGGACCTAAGGTAAGGGAAATATCACAATCTCATTTTTATATGAGATTGTTTATACTTTGAAATTTTCTGGGGTGTATTTTATCATCCACATCCATGTTTCCTCAATATGTAATATTATTTACATCCACCTACAATTGTTTACATCTAATTTTACCCTTCTGTGAGTTTTTAGTAAAAGATATGAAAGGAATCTTTTGTCATTTTTCGTACGAGGTACTTTTTGACTTTTCCGACAAAAGTATGAGAAAAATGATTTTTTTAACTTATACGGCATGAATGGATTTTTAAAACATTATTTCCAAGAAGATTCCTTTACAAGTTTGCAAGTTTATTTTTAATCAACTTCTTTTAGTTTAAAATTGTATGACATGTTAAGAAAGGAAAAATGTTTTTGAAAAAGAAAGGATATTTTCCTCAAGAATGGAGTTCAAGAGTTTTATCAAAATTATTTTCCATATAAGATAATATAGGGTTTTGTTTCTATCCCTATTATGACATGGATTTGATTATGTTGTGATGGAAATATTTTTATGAATTCCTTTATCTTATATGAATTGTTTTATGATGTCACGATGTTTAAGATTCCCATTTTTATTACATGGGTTATGCTATGATGTATGATTTGTGATTTTGTGGCACACATAAGAACGGTATCATTATGAGATGGGTGGGACCTATATATCCCTCAAATGCATTGGGTAACGATTTTATATCTCATGAGATAGACATGGCTGGAACGGTAGGTTATACCGGTTTAGTGAAACCGGACTGAAACGAGGAATGAACTCAGTTCAGAAAGGGACTTTGTCCACTCAGATAGTCTTGGCAATGTGTCTTGACTAATAAGAAATGATTCTCTATGATTATGTGTCTATTCCACAAAGTTTCATGTTTTATGTTATGATTATTGGGATTACATTTCACTACTATGATTTATCCCATGTTATGAAATTATGATCTCTTTTGCAGGTTAAGACTTCCAAAAGATATGTTCTTATGAATATGATGTGATTGATATTTCTTTTTTTTACCCTTATTGAGAATTTGAGCTCACCCTTTTATGTTTTCTTTTCCCCAGGATATAAAGAAAGGTTTTAGGTAAGAAAAAAAAGGGAATATTTTTATGGGAGATGTTGAAGATCTTTCACCATGATTAGAAGATTGCGTTCTGAGTTTCCAAAGACACTAAACTATTATGGTCCTTGTGTGTGTGTTTTTGTTATGTACTAAGTATTCCTAAAAAGTAATGTAATGTCCATGTACGTCAAGGTACGGGTCTCTACATTATGGAAAGACTTATAAACTTACTTACACCAAGTCGGCAAGCTTGGTATGGCTAGCATATGAAGGAGAAGCTGAATTTTCTCACACAAACTCCCGGATGCTCAAGGAAGTTTTGTTAAGGTTAAGTCCTTACAATTTCTTGGACTTTCTGATGTCAAGACAATAAAGATTACTCATCTATCTCCAAATAATAGGATTCTTCATCTTTGGGTACATGGATTTTTGGTTCCGAGAAAGGGTGATAAATATACCCTAAAGAAAAGTGACATATATTTCTTACACTTCTTGGTGAATCTAAGAAAAATAAATCCGATGAGGCATGTCCTTGTGACTATCAAGATTATTAAGGAAGGAAACTTGAGAGCTCAAATCATCATGTACCCTACCTTACTATCAAAACTGATAGTTCGGTGCGTAGATTATTTCAAGGTTGCATGTAAGTCTAAAATTCGGAATTGCAAGCTTATGCTTATTTGTGATGATACACTGAAAAGAATGAATATGGATTTTTCTAAGGAAATAGGTTAATTTTATAGCTTTCTAGAGGGAGAGACTGAATTCATTCCGAAGAATGTGGAGAAGGGTGAACCAGTGAGAAAAGTTTCTAAGAAGAGGAAGCTTAAGGAAGTGGTTGGTGATGATAAAACCCCCCAAATCTAAGGAATCCCAATCCGCACCTCCCAAGCCGAAAAAACAAAACGATTACCCAGATGAAGTGGCTTCCAAGTGGAGGGAAGATAAGGAGAAGAGGAAACAAGGGGATCCATAGTTTGTATTGGACCCTACTAAGGCCAAGTCCTTAAAAGAAAGAGTTGCTGATGAGCTAGAGAAACATGTAAAAGAGAAGAAGCTGAAGAAGAATGTAACACCCGAGACTTTTATGAAAAATATTTTGTTTTTATGTTATATAAATCATCAAAGGAATCTTTCGTTACACGCAATCGCGACCTTCCTCGATAGCGTGTGTGGTACGCAATACCGAGTTCCACTAAACAACGATAAATTGTTATAATAATATAAACTGAACGTTATGAATAGTATTAACTGAATTTTAAATTTTAAAACATTATTATTTATCTTACACATTTTCTAGAACATGGTAGGAGAACAAAATAAATTTTTTTGGGTAAAATAAGTATTTATCAAAAAATGCAGTTTTGCCGCCTTTTGATGGCGCACCCACATTAAATCTAATTTTTAACACGTTTATGTGCACCCACATTAAATATAATTTTTAACACGTTTATAAGTTCAATTTTACAAAATAAAATTCTTTTTTTGAATCAGGATATAAAAATTTACTTTGGATAAATTTTTGATATTTTTCGATAAATTTTATATTTTGATGAATAGTAAAAATACGCTAATTTTTAATTAAAAACAAGTTTTTTCATTGATATAATTTATATGGTTAAATTATAATATTGAATGGTTTTAAAGTATAGATAGAATATATTTTTACCATCTAATATAATGTATGTCATTAGCATTAATTTCACATTGAATTCATAGGTAAAAACATTTCAATCTTTGGCAATGTTTTAACTTCTCAAACTCATCTTCTTAACAACGGGATTTATTTTAAATTAATTACTGCAACTTATATGTTTTGAATTTTGAAAACTGGATTCCATATTCAGAATCAGTGGGTCCAAATTATGTTAATAGGCTACTTTTTATTTTTTGGAATTATGAATAGTAACCACGGTAAATTTTATTTACCATAGTTAAAGGTAAATCGGGTAATTAAGGGTAAATATAAGATTATAAAATTACCCTAACACCTACGAAAATCCTATTGGATGACTAAAAGTCAACTAATATCACCTAAGGGTCGGATTAGATTCATTTAATAGACTTTTTTCCATGAAAATAATTTAATTATTATTAAAACCAAAGAATGTGACAACATGTCACTTTCTTAAATATGATACGTATAATAATTTTAATTTGGTGATAAACTTAATGAGACTTCAAACATGAATAGTCTCCAGGAAGATAATACAATTATCTACATCATAGGAATTTATTTAGAATTTTTAGGGATTAAATAATTACCATTAATTATGACACAATAGTGATGTTGAAATTATTTTATTAATTAAAGTATCAAATAAATGGTTTTAAAAATATTAAAATAATTATTATATGCACTATTTAGTGTTCTCCACTAATTTTATAGATACATATGACATTTTATTAGTCTATTAAAGCTTTTAGTTCGAACATATCTTCTGTATATATTTTATTTAAATTCAAATAATTGAATAGTGTCAAAATTGACACTATTGTTATTTTATAAAAATGACATATTATAAAATTGTTTAAAAATCACAAAAATATTTAAAAATTATAAATTAAATTTTATATGGTCTAAAATGTCATAAAGTTTTAAATTATGGAAAATTCACAACACATATGTAATTATTAATAATAAATATTATTACCACAAATAAAATTAAATTGATAAATAAGGATAAATCAAGTTGATAATGTTTAAAATAAATTCCTAACATGTCTAAATTTTATTGGTTGATGAGATTAAAACCCTATCGCATCTAATCTTCGGATATGAGTCATTTTTGGAGGTTTTTTAGTCTGGTTAGATTTATTATAAATTAATATTTTTTAGATTTCCAAAGGTGCCCCTCTCCTCAGTTATAAAAGGGAACCTCCTCCCTCTCTTCCTCACACCACTTTGAGCCTTCAATCTCGGCCAAACCCTAACAATATCTCCTCTACACTTCTCTAGAATCATACTAGAGGTTCTGGTCTTCTTCAAAGACCAACCCTAGTGCCCTAAGAAGAGGTTAAGAAGAGGCGCATCAAAAAGAGGTAATATCCATTACTGATCCTTTCCAAATTCTTTCTTCTTCAACATCTTCTTCTTTAGTTGTTTCATTATGCATTAATAACATAAGTATCACTCATATACTGATATGTCATTATAAGTATGAAACAACCCTATTTCAACATATATCCATCCTACGGAAAAAGAAATCACCGCGCGTGCGTACGTACGGAATACCGTCTCCACACCGTGGTGTAATCTATTTTCCACCACCACCTTACTTGGATGTGTATAATGGTGTAAATAATGACTATATATGACTATTATAAAGTTATATTGATTCTGAAATATTATACATACACTCCAATACAATTCCACGATCATAGGAACGATATCATCACTCGTGCGTACGTACGGAATACCGTCTCCAAGATGTGATGCGACTCGTTCTACATGATATTCATTTCATAATGATTATATAAATGAATTGAATGAATGAATATGATATATATTACACTAATAACATTCTGGAAATGATGTATCTATAACCTAAAGAGAAGAATAAGAATTTATTCAACAAAACACGCATAAGAACAAAAAGTTATAAACACCCGAATAACAAGTAGCAATGAAATATTACTACTAAGAAGCTAAGAATATGACCATATATGATATCATAACAATAATTATGATTCTATAATAAGTCAATAAAATTATTTAAATCATTATACAGGAGTTTCGGACACTTACGAGGCAAATCGGACCTAAGGTAAGGGAAATATCACAATCTCATTTTTATCCGAGATTGTTTATACTTTGGTATTTACTGGGGTGTATTTTATCATCTACATCCATGTTTCCTCAATATGTAATATTATTTCAATCCACCTAAAAATTTTTAAATCCATTTTTACCCTTTTTTGAGTTTATAGTAAAATATATGAAAGGAATATTTTATCGTTTTTCATACAAGGTACTTTTCGACTTTTCTGACAAAAGTACGAGAAGAATGTTTTTTTAAACTTATATGGCATGTATGGATTTTTAAAACATTATTTCCAAGAAGCTTCCTTTACAAGTTTTCAAGTTTATTTTTAATCAACTACTTTTAGTTTAAAATTGTATGACATGTTAAGAAAGGAAAATGTTTTTTAAGTAGAAAGGATATTTTCCTCAAGAATGGAGTTCAAGTGTTTTATCAAAATTATTTTCCATCTAAGATAATATAGGGTTATGTTTCTATCCCTATTATTACATTGATTTGATAATGTTGTGATGGAATTATTTTTATGAATTCCTTTATCTTATATGAATTGTTTTATGGTGTCATGTTGTTTAAGAATCCCATTTTTATTACATGGGTTATGCTATGATGTATGGTTTATGATTTTGTGGCACACATAATAATGATATCATTATGATATGGGTGGGACCTATATCTCCCTAAAATTAATTGGGTAAAGATTTTATATCTCATGAGATAGACATGGCTGGAACGGCAGGTTAAACCGGTTCAGTGAAACAGGACTGAAATAAGGAGTGAACTCGGTTCAGAAATGGACTTTGTCCACTAATATAGTCTTGGAAATGAGTCTTGACTAACAAGAAATGATTCTCTATGATTATGTGTGTATGAAAAAAAGTTTCATGTTTTAAGTTATGATTATTGGGATTACATTTCACTACTATGATTTATCCCATGTTATGAAATTATGCTCTCTTTTGCAGGTTATGATTTCCAAAAGTTATGTTCTTTTGAATATGATGTTATTGATATTTATTTTGTTTACCCTTACTGAGAATTTTAGCTCACCCTTTTGTATGTTTTCTTTCCCCAGGTCAGGAAGAAGGTTATTAAGTAAGATATGCCAAAAGGGACTATAGATATGATGAAATAAATGGGAGACAATGTAGACGCTTTATGAACCAGTTGTTTATGTTTCCCAGTTTCTAAAGACACTATACCTATATGGTCCTTTCGTGGCCTTGTTATATGATGTAATAAGTACACTTCAATTTTGAAGTATTAACAATGTATGTAAAGTATGGGTCGTTATAGTTGGTATCAGAGGAAAGGTATATTCAACCTTTGGAAACTAGGATGTGAAAGCCTTAATAAGAATCCTAAGGATAAGTCTAAGAATAGAACACAATCTTAGTGTTTTAGAAATGGCCATGAAAAACCTATGATACGACCTTAAGTGTGAAATTTTATTCTTGATTATGTGGTTTTCCTATTATAATTAGTGTTTCTCACACTATTCTTCTTGGTTTTAGTCAATGGATGGAACCCGAAGGAACCGTGTTAATGCGGAATGCGACGGGCAATGTAATGATTATCCCCCTGAGCAACCAAACGTTATGGGAGATGGAATGAAAAATCTTGTAGCCATGCTCACACAAATTTATCAAGCTATGAATCATGCAGGACTTCCAAACGAGCAAAGGAAGGAGAAAAATTCTGTTGAATCCTTCATGACACAGCGTCCTCCTTCATTAAGTGGGTCTACTGGTCCATTAGTTGCTGAACAATGGATTAGTACTACTGAAAAGATATTTTCAGTTCTTCAATGTTCTGAGCATGATAAAGTCATCTTATCAGTGTATCGTTTGGAAGGTGATGCTGATCAATTGTGGAATCTTATTAAGAATACGAGGAAAAGGGATTAAATTGAGTCCATGGAATGGGATGAGTTCAAGAACTTATTTTTTAATAAGTACTTCTCTCGTATTCTCTGAAAAAAGATGGAGAAAGAGTTTCTTGAACTGAAGCAAAAGGATGATGAATCTGTTGGTACCTATGAAGAAAATTTTACAAGACTTGCAAGGTGCGCTTCTGGTATTATTATCCAACCTGAGAGTAAGATCTATCGATTCTTTAGTGGATTAAAACCAGGTCTTCGAAGGGCATTATCCATAAGGGACTTCAATAGCTATGAGGAAATCGTTCGATGTGCTCTCAAAGTCGAGATATAGATTGGAGTAACCCATCAGTCATATGGGTTTGATAAGAAGAGGAAAATGGAATTCAAAGGAAAATCTAAAGAGCACACTGAAAAGAAGATGAGCTTTCCCTTATGCTCAAAGTGTGGAAAGAAACATGGAGGGAGTTGTCTTAAAGGGACAAGTAAATGTTTCAAATATGGAATGGAAGGTCATTGGGCATTTGAATGCTTCAATGATGGGAATAAGATGTCTAATGATCCAAACAAAGGAAGGGACACACAGAATGAACCTACTACACTTCAATGATTCAAGTTCAAGGAGATGGGGCATTATTCCAATCAATGCCCAAATCCAAGGGTTGATGATGATGTTCAACGTCAACAAACTGTTAAGGCTAATGACAAAGGAAAGTCACATGCAATTTCTATCGGCGATGTGGAGTATGATAACGATGCGGTGAAAGGTACACTTACCATCCACTCTAAATTAGCAAATGTTTTATTTGATTCTGGATCCACTCACTCCTTTATTTCTGAAGAATTTTCTAAGGATATCACCGTATTACCTCAACAATTAGATGTTGAGTTAGCTGTGACAACCCCTAATGGCATAACAGTCGCATCAAAAGTTTATAATTCTTCTCTGATCGAAGTTTGTGGGAAAGTGCTTCCTGCAAATCTTGTGATCCTTCCTATAGTGGAATTTTATGTGATTCTTGGCATGGATTGGATTTCTTTATATGGATCTCATATCAATTTCCAAAGAATGGAAGTCATATTTCATATTCCAGATCAATCTATGATCGTCTATCGATGCAAGGATTAACATAACTTTCCAGTGGAAATTTCTTCCATCTTATGGGTCTTGATTCCACTTAATGAAGGTTATTTGTCTCAAATGGTTGGTGAGAAACTCACAATTAAGAATATGCCCATTGTACGGGAGTTTGATGATGTCTTTCCGGAGGAATTGCTGGGTCTTCCACCAAATCGTGAAGTTGAGTTTTCAATAGAACTCGTACCAGGTGCTTTACCTATTTCAAAGTCACCTTATAGAATGGCCCGAATTGAGTTGTAGGAATTGAAGAAGAAACTCCAAGAGAATCTTGATAAGGGACTCATACGCCCTAGTGCGTCACCTTGGGGAGCACCTGTTCTGTTTGTTAAGAAGAAAGATGGATCAATGAGACTCTGCATTGATTATTGAGAACTTAACAAGATCACTATCAAGAACAAATATCCTCTCCCACGCATTTATGACTTATTTTACCAACTATGAGGAGCTCAATACTTTTCCAAGATTGATCTTCGTTCAGGGTATCATCAATTAAGGGTCAAAACGGAGGATATACCAAAGACAGCTTTCCGTACAAGGTATGGACACTATGAATTTATAGTGATGCCATTTGGTCTTACAAATGCCCCTGCTATCTTCATGGATCTAATGAATAGAGTCTTTAGAGACTATCTTGATCAGTTTGTGGTAGTCTTTATAGAAGATATTCTTGTCTATTCAACGAGCAAGGGAGAACATGAAGATCACTTGAGAATTATATTGAAAACCCTGAGAAAGGAGAAGCTTTATGCCAAATTTACCAAGTGTGAATTTTGGCTTCAAAGAGTTTCATTTTTGGGTCACATAATCTCAAAAGAGGGGATATCTGTGGATCCAGCAAAAACAAAGGTTATCGAAAGATGGTCGAGACCAACAACAGTAACTGAGATCCGAAGTTTTATTGGTTTGGCTAGATATTATCGACGTTTTGTGAAATATTTTTCACGATTATCTAATCCACTCACCAAGTTGACTCGGAAAGGAGTTAAGTTTATCTGGACGGAGGAATGTGAAGAGAATTTCAATGAGTTTAAAAGAAGGTTATCCAGTGCACCTGTGCTCACACTGCCTTGTAGTGGAGAAAGGTTTGTGATCTACATTGATGCATCCTAGAAGGGATTGTGGTGTGTTCTTATGCAAAATGATATGGTGATAGCTTATGCCTCACGACAGTTGAAAATCCATGAGCAAAATTACACAACTCATGATTTGGAGTTAGCTGCGGTAATCTTTGCATTAAAGATTTGGAGGCATTACCATTATGGTGAAAGGTGTGATATTTATACTGATCATAAATGTTTAAAGTATATTTTCACACAAAAGGAGCTGAATATGCGCCAGAGAAGATGGTTGGAGCTGATTAAGGATTACGACTGCTCAATTCATTATCACCCTGGGAAAGCAAACAAGGTGGTAGATGCATTAAGTCGACAAGACCATGCCAGTTTATCCATGATGAGGATCACAAAAGATCCAATATTTATGGATTTACAAAGGATGAATCTTGTAATTATAATGGAAGGGGGAAAATCGTATCTTTCTCAAATGAATGTTCAACCATCTCTACATGTGAAGATTAAAGAGGCACAGAAAGAAGATGCCGAGTTACAAAAGAAGGTGAGAAATATTCCTGAATTAAACCTTGATTGTGATGGGATAATAAAGTTCAGGAATCGGGTTTGTGTTCCTCCCATCCCCGAATTAAAGAAGGAGCTGCTGGATGAGGCTCATAGTTCTTCATTCTCTATTCATCCTGGAAGCACGGAGATGTATAGGGACCTAAAAGAGTACTTCTGGTGGGATGGCATGAAAAGAGATGTTGCTGAATATGTCTGTCGATGCTTGGTTTGTCAGCAAGTTAAAGCTGAGAGACAGAAGTCTAAGGGGATGTTACAATCATTACCCATACCCGAATGGAAATGGGAAAACATCACTATGGACTTTGTCACAAGACTTCCTAAAACATCCAAAGGCAATAATGCTATCTGGGTCATAGTTGATCATCTTATAAAGTCTGCACACTTCATCGCTATTAGAGAGGATTTCTCTCTGGATCAGCTTGCCAGGATATATGTAAAGGAAGTGGTAAGATTGCATGGAGTACCACTTTCTATTATATCTGATCGGGATCCGAGGTTTACCTAAAAGTTTTGGCGAAGTCTTCAGCATAATCTAGATACAGAGTTGAGTTTCAGCACTGCTTATCATCCTCAGACAGACAGTCAGTCTGAGAGAACAATTCAAACTCTAGAAGATATGTTGAGAGCTTGATCTATGTATTTCAAAGGTTGTTGGGATCAACACCTACCTTTGGTGGGATTTTCTTATAATAATAGCTTTCACTCCAGTATTCAGATGGCTCCTTATGAAGATCTCTATAGAAAGAAATGCAGGACTCTAACTTGTTGGGATGAAGTTGGGGAAAGAAAGCTATTAGGACCTGATATTGTTGATGAGATGGAAGAAAAGGTCCGATCTATTCAACAACACATAAGAGCAGCTCAGAGTCGACAGAAAATTCATGCCGACAACTGAAGAAAAGACCTAGAGTTTGAAGTGGGTGATAAAGTGTTCTTACGAATATCTCCCTGGAAGAGGGTCATGAGATTTGGAAATAAGGGGAAGTTGAGCCCTAGATATATCGGTCCTTTCGAAATACTAGATCGTGATGGGAAGGTAGCTTACCGATTGGCGCTTCCACCGAATCTCTCTCAAGTTCACGATGTGTTCCATGTATCTCTCCTGAGAAAGTACATACATGATCCTTCACATGTACTCAGCTCAGAAGTTGTACCACTAGAGCAAGATCTTTCTTATGAAGAACAACCGATAGAGATTCTGGATTGTAGTGAAAAAGTCCTATGAAACAAGACCACTCGCTTGGTGAAAGTTTTATGGAGAAACCACCAATTAGAAGAAGCTACATGGGAGCTTGAGGATATGATGAGGGAGAGGTATCCTCATCTGTTTGTTAAAAAGTGACGAATTTCGAGGGTGAAATTCATTTTAAGGGGGGTAGAATGTAACACCCGAGACTTTTATGAGAAATATTTTGTTTTTATGTTATATAAATCATCAAAGGAATCTTTTGTTACAGGCAATCACGACCTTCCTCGATAGCGTGCGTGGTACGCAATACCGAGTTCCACTAAACAACGATAAATTGTTATAATATTATAAACTGACCGTTATGAATAGTATTAAATTAATTTTAAATTTTACAACATTATTATTCATCTTACACATTTTCTATAACATGGTAGGAGAACAAAATAAATTTTTTTGGGTAAAATAAGTATTTATCAAAAAATGCAGTTTTGCCGCCTTTTGATGGCGCACCCACATTAAATCTAGTTTTTAACATGTTTATAAGTTCAATTTGACAAAATAAAATTCTTATTTTGAATCAGGATATAAAAAATTACTTTGGATAAATTTTTGATATTTTTCTGATAACTTTCATATTTTGATGAATAGTAAAAATACGCTAATTTTTAATTAAAAACAACTTTTTTCATTGAGATAATTTATATGGTTAAATTATAATATTTAATGGTTTTAAAGTATAGATAGAATATATTTTTACCATTTAATATAATGTATGTCATTAGCATTAATTTCACATTGAATTCGTAGGTAAAAACATTTCAATCTTTGGCATTGTTTTAACTTCTAAAACCCATTTTCTTAACAACGGGATTTATTTTAAATTAATTACTGCAACTTATATGTTTTGAATTTTGAAAAATGGATTCCATATTCAGAATCAGTGGGTCCAAATTATGTTAATAGGCTACTTTTTATTTTTTGGGCATTATGAATAGTAACCACGGTAAATTTTATTTATCATAGTTAAAGGTAAATCGGGTAATTAAGGGTAAATATAAGATTATAAAATTACTCTAACACCTTCCAAAATCCTATTTGATGACTAAAAGTCGACCCATATAACCTAAGGGTCGTATTAGAATCATTTAATAGACTTTTTTCCATGAAAATAATTTAATTATTATTAAAATCAAAGAATGTGACAACATGTCACTTTCTTAAATCTTATAAGTATAATAATTTTAATTTGGTGATAAACTTAATGAAACTTTAGACATGAATAGTCTCCAGAAATATAATACAATTATCGACATCATAGGAATTTATTTATAATTTTTAGGGATTAAATAATTATCATTAATTATGACACAATAGTGATGTTGAAATTATTTTATTAATTAAAGTATCAAATAAATGGTTTTAAAAATATTACAATAATTATTATATGCACTATTTAATGTTCTCCACTAATTTTCTAGATACATATGACATTTTATTAATCTATTAAAGCTTTTAGTTTGAACATAACCTTTGTATATATTTTATTTAAATTCAAATAAATGAATAGTGTTAAAATTGACAGTATTTTTATTTTATAAACATAACATATTATAAAATTTTTTAAAAATCAAAAAAATATTTAAAAATTATAAATTAAATTTTATATGGTCTAAAATGTCATAAAGTGTCAAATTATGGAAAATTAACAACACATATGTAATTATTAATAATAAATATTATTACCACAAATAAAATTAAATTGATAAATAAGGATAAATCCAGTTGATAATGTTTAAAATAAATTCCTAACATGTCTAAATTTTATTGTTTGATGATATTACAACCCTATATAATCTAATCTAAGTATATGAGTCATTTTTGAAGGTTTTTAAGTGGGGTTAGATTTATTATAAATTAATATTTTTAAGATTTCCAAAGGTGCCCCTCTCCTCCCTTATAAAAGGGCACCTCCTCCCTCTCTTCCTCACACCATTTTGAGCCTTCAAGCTCGGCCAAACCCTGAATATATCCACTCTACACTTCCCTAGAATCATCCTAGAGGTTCTGGTCTTCTTCAAAGACCAACCCTAGTGCCCTAAGAGGAGGTTAAGAAGAGGCGCGTCAAAAAGATGTAATATCCATTACTGATCCTTTCCAAATTCTTTCTTCTTCAACTTCTTCTTCTTTAGTTGTTTCATTAAGAAGTAATAACATCAGTATCACTCATATACTTATATGTTATTGTACGTATGAAACAACCCTATTTCAACATCTATCCATCCTACAGAAAAAGAAATCACCGCGCGTGCGTACGTACGGAATACCGTCTTCACGCCGCGGTGTAATCTATTTTCCAACACCACCTTACTTGGATGGGTATAATGGTGAAAATAATGACTATATATGACTATTATAAAGTGATATTGATTATGAAATAGTATACATACACTCCAATATAATTCCACGATCATAGGAACGATATCATCACTCGTTCGTACGTACAGAATACTGTCTCCACGATGTGATGCGACTCGTTCTACATGATATTCATTTCATAATGATTATATAAATGAATTGAATGAATGAATATGATATATATTACACTAATACCATTCTGGAAATGATGTATCTATAACCTAAAGAGATGAATAAGAATTTATTCGACAAAACACGCATAAGAACAAAAAGTTATAAACACCCGAATAACAAGTAGAAATGAAAGATTACTACTAAGAAGCTAAGAATATGACCATATATGATATCATAACAATAATTATGATTCTGGAATAAGTCAATAACATTATTTAAATCATTATACAGGAGGTTCAGACACTTACGAGGAAAATCGGACCTAAGGTAAGGGAAATATCACAATCTCATTTTTATCCGAGATTGTTTATACTTTGGTATTTACTGGGGTGTATTTTATCATCCACATCCATGTTTCCCCAATATGTAATATTATTTCCATCCACCTAAAATTTTTTAAATCCATTTTTACCCTTTGTTGAGTTTATAGTAAAATATATGAAAGGAATGTTTTGTTGTTTTTCGTACAAGGTACTTTTTGACTTCTCCGACAAAAGTACGAGAAGAATGTTTTTTTAAAACTTATACGACATGTATGGATTTTTAAAACATTATTTCCAAGAAGCTTACTTCAAAAGTTTTCAAGTTTATTTTTAATCAACTTCTTTTAGTTTAAAATTTTATGACATGTTAATAAAAGAAAATGTTTTTGAAGTAGAAAGGATATTTTCCTCAAGAATGGAGTTCAAGTGTTTTATCAAAATTATTTTCCATCTAAGATAATATAGGTTTCTGTTTCCATCCCTATTATTACATTGATTTTATTATGTTGTGATGGATTTATTTTTATGAATTCCTTTATCTTATATGAATTGTTTTATGATGTCCTGTTGTTTAAGAATCCAATTTTTATTACATGGGTTATGCTATGATGTATGGTTTATGATTTTGTAGCACACATAAGAATGGTATCATTATGAGACGATTGGGACCTATATATCCCTCAAATAGATTGGGTAAAGATTTTATATCTCATGAGATAGACATTGCTGGAACCGCAGGTTAAACCGGTTCAGTGAAACAGGACTGAAACGAGGAGTGAACTCGGTTCAGAAATGGACTTTGTCCACTAAGATAGTCTTGGAAATGAGTCTTGACTAACAAGAAATGATTCTCTATGATTATGTGTGTATGCCACAAAGTTTCATGTTTTAAGTTATGATTATTGGGATTACATTTCACTACTAAGATTTATCCCATGTTATGAAATTATGCTATCTTTTGCAGGTTAAGATTTACAAAAGTTATGTTCTTTTGAATATGATGTGATTGATATTTCTTTTGTTTACCCTTACTGAGCATTTGAGCTCACCCTTTTGTATGTTTTCTTTCCCCAGGTCCGGAATAAGGTTATTAAGTAAGATATGCCAAAAGGGACTATAGATATGATGAAATAAATGGGAGACAATGTAGACGCTTTATGAACCAGTTGTTTATGTTTCCCAGTTTCTAAAGACACTATACCTATATGGTCCTTTAGTGGTTTTGTTATATGATATAATAATTATGCTTCAATTTTGAAGTATTAACAATGTATGTAAAGTATGGGTCATTATAAAGAAAATGTATTAAGCTGAGGTTGTTCAATCTCTTTTAAAAGAAACTGAAATAGCTTCTGAACAGATTCTAGTTCTGGAAAATTTCCTTACTGAACCATTACCTGAGACCCCTGGGAAGAAATAATCCACTCTAGAAAACGTCCAAAGGGAAGGAAGTTGTTGAAATAACAAAAGAAGAAGTTTTTGAGAGAATAGAAGAAGAAGAAGAAGAAGGAAGTGATAATTTGGATGACTTGATCAATCAAGTAGAAGATTATCAAGAAAAAGACGAATCCGAAAAATTTGTCACTCCAGGGAAGGGAGTTGAGAAAGAAAGTGTAAAGGAAGATGACAAGAAAGAGGAAGAGGAAGAAAATGTTTTGGATGATGAGGAAGAATCTTATGAGAAGAATTTTATTGAAGAAGGAATAGAGAAGAAGAAAATTGATGAAGAGCAGATTGTTAAACTTTCAAAAAGTGAGGAAGAATCTCCAGATGAGCAACCCATTCCAAAAACTGATAAAGGAAAGAAAGTTCTCATGGATACACCAATAAAAGATGTCATCAGAAAGAAATAGGTTGGTGGTTTATCTAGAAGGAATCTATTCCAGGTTGAGGAAGAGAAACCTCCAAGCAAGTTATATGATTTGTAGTCATCAGCTCATGGTCATGATTTTGTGGTGGAATCTCTGAAGAAGTTGGTGGAAACCATTCCGATTTTTTTCCACTATTGACTCTAGATGCCAGATGTTACAACATAGATTGAATCAGAAATCATAATCCTTATCTATGGTGATGGATAAGTGTATAAAGATTAAGGTTGACCATACAAATTTCATTATCAATTATGATGTACATAGAATGTAAAGCAGAAAAATCACTTTGTGGTCTAAGAAAATTGAAGAAGATGTGGCTCAGTATGATAATTTTCAGAATAAGGTAAAATATGCTTTTGATACCGAGGATTCAAAGATTAATAATCTTCAGGATGAGATGATCATTGAAAAAAGTTCTCAGATTCAACATGTGAAGGAACTAAATTATAAGGCCAACTCTCTTGCTCAAAATTTTATAAGGGATAGAGATCTCCGGATTGAGCTTGAGAAAAGACTTGTAAAGCAAGATGAGTTAGTGAAAATTCAAGAAGAAGCCATCAAGGCTCAGACAGAAGCTTTAAAAGATCAAGATGAAAGGATAAAATCTTTGGAGAGGCAAGCTGAGGAGGATCAAAGAGATTTAAAGAAATTGAAAGCCTTTTTGAAGAAGCTAATCCCGAAGGAGAATGAAAAGGAAGAAAAATAAACTCACTCCGATCTGTTGTTGTATTTAACATTCCTTGTAAAAAAAAATTCAACTCTAATGAAATTTTTTCTTGGTTGTATCTTGTATTGTTATATAATAATGTTTTAGGTACTCTATATCTTTTCCATTCCCTGAAATCCTTTTTGAAAATCACAAAGGGGGAGAAAGAAAAAGAACTACTTAAAAGAGGAGAAGGAAAAATTTAAAATGGAGGAGGAAGAATTTCTAAGTGAAATATCCTTAAAGTAAGGGGGAGTTTCTTATTACGAAGTTTTTCATTCCCATGATAATGAAAACTCCACTCCGAAAATTCAGAATAAAATCCTTAGAGTTTCAATGCCTAAGGGGGAGTTAGTTGTATTCACTATCATCCATGAACAAAGGGAGATAAGTTTTAATTTCAAAGTATAATGAAAAATTTCAAAGTCTTTATATTCTTTTTCGTAAGGATTTTTGTGCTTTCCTAAAAGGGGAAGATTGTTTAGTCAATAAGGTTTTCCTTATGACTTTTCCATTCCTTCTTGTTTTGAAAATCACAAAATCCTTATACTTAAAGAAATATATATTTTACTTCTATAAGGAAAATTTAATTCCTTAAAGAAATTTATCCTAACCTAGATTTCCTTATACATATCAATATTTTTCATAAGTAAAAAAATCAGATTCATAATGAAAAGCTCATAATCATATAATGCTAAGAGTCGAAGAATTCTGTTTTTAGGATCCAAATTCTGGATGAGAGCTATAATGATGTTCCACTCCGAATTCTAGATGTGAACTATAATGAAGTTCCACTCCAAATTATGGATATGAACTGTAATGATGTTCTGTTCCGAATTCTAGATACAAACTCTAACAAAGTTCAATTCAAAATTCTGGATACAATCTCTAACAGAGTTCAACTCTGAATTATGAACTCCGAACTTTTACTAGTTCGACTTCGAACTATTATGGGTTCTACTCCAAACTTTTACAATCTCGACTCTGAACTTTGTAAGTTTAGATTCTGAACTCTGGTGAAACTAGAATCAGAATTTCCTTAGAAATTCAGACTCCACATTTCTACAGAATTCAGGTTCCGAATTCCTATAAAACATAACTTGAATATCCTTTTTATTATAGACTCCGAATTCCATTTTGGTTAGACTCTGAACTTTTAGTTTCTTACACTCCGAACTATAGTTTTTCTTATACTTACACTTGTTTCATTATAAAATGATGTCATACTTTCCGTTACACATGTTTTTTTATAAAATGAGGTCGTCTATTCTGTTTCTAACTAACCGTTGTTTGAGTGACATGTGTACAGGTCCCTCCGAATTTTAAGAGAAATATGACCATTGGAGGAGGGAGCAGACCATTCCAACCATGCCTATAAATATGAGCTCATTTGAAAGAGCTCAATACACAACAAACAAGCTGATCACTCTATAAACCACATGCTATTAAGTTGATTTCTAGAGAGAGAAGATTTTCATGCTATGTGCATACTGAACTGCTCGTTCAGATTGCTTCGTGCGACTCCGAATGTTGGTGATTACATTCGAGGGCTTCCGGGGATAGGAAGATAGAGGTGCCGACTTCCTTGAAGTTCAGGGGCTTCCTTGCTGAGGAAGACAATGGTTCCAACTACCTTGAAGTTGAGGGCTTACAGGGATAGCAAGGCAGAGACTTCGATCTTGATATCGAGGGCTTAACCTGGTGTGGGTATGACAGACTTTCTTGAAAGTATAAATCAAGGGACCTTTATCCATGGTTGTTGGAAACCCTTCTCTTTGGGTTAAAAGATTTATATCTTGTTACTTATAGTTTTACTACTTGTTTTTCTGTTTCATTTTGTATTTTAAGGAAAGTATAATCTTCTTATATTTCCTTACACTTGTACTCTAATTAGTTAAGATTCTATACGCTTTAAGGTAGAATCTCATAATGTAAACTTTGGTTAAGTTTCATATTCCGGATCCATATTTCCAGAACCTGTTTTCGGAATCAATTTCCAGATTTAAGAAAGTGCATAGAAATAGAAGTTTGTAACTTCATTATTTGTCCCAATATTTCATTGGTGATTAGAGGTGTGGTGAATTTTCTTAGTTTAAATTTGTTAAACTTAGATCTTTCCTTGTTTAAGGATATTTTTAAAGTATACAATTCACACCCCCTCTTGTATATTGAGCATCTACATTGATTATTGTGATCCTACAATTGGTATCAGAGGTTGGAAACCTCATACTCTATACCAATCTCACAGGTAAGGTCGCATTATCACAACTCTTTATAGCGCATGGGCTTCTAGCCATGTGTAAGACTTGAATCACACCCTTTGAACAATGTGTGATTTGATCCCTCTCTTCTACACATAGTACATAGGAAGCCTCCATGAGGTTCAATTCCAGCCAATGGTAAACTATAGAGTCCCCTTTTTGGGGTGTGTTTCCACGTTCTGTTCTTTGAGATGTCCAGATTATCCTTCACGATGTGAAATCTTCCCTTTTTGGGATACACCATTCTGGGTCTGTCCTCATTGGTAATTTTGATCCATCCATCTAGTAAACCTTCTAGGTGATCCCTCATGGGGACTTATCTATATGATTCACTCTCATCAGTGTTCTTATTAGTCTCATCTATCACTGTCCGATGATAAAATCATGGAATACCCAATGTTAAACATGGGAAGATGATGAAAAACATAGAGACATGCCTATGGCATAAGATTCCCTACATTCGAAATGGGATTTGTTGGGATTGTATGCCCTTGAGAAGCCCTATAATATGGGATAATTCAGATGTAACAAGGTTCCAACATCCAGACATGTCAGTGATGACCCATGTGACTACTTCCATGTTCAAAGGTTGTTTCCCTATATTAACCATTTGGAATTTCATGAAATATGCAGTGTAATTAATCGGTGTCTACAAAAAATATGGAACTAGGAAGGATTTCATGAAAAATGTCTTAATCTTTAAGGGAGACCTAAACTAGGTGAAAAATAATGAGGAGGAATCCATGGAATGAGTGTTTGACATCCCATCATACTATTTCAATCAAGGAGAAGACATAACTGGAGAGGTGATGAACGTCATACACCCTTGGAAAGTGAGAATGCGGGATAGAATGTGCAACCAAGAAAATTTCAAATGACACTCAGGTGTCGTGGCCTGATGAAATCATCAGAAATATAAATGGTGAACCCGAAATGAATCTTTTCCCCTTAAACCTTGGGTATTTGTAGCATTCGAGACATTAGTAGATAATTATGTTACCGGATCCACCAATCTGGCGCTAGGTCCCACCAAGAAAACAGTGGGTCTGGCATCGAACTCACTAAAAATTGGGGAAGTTAATCATTGTAAATTACGGTTTGTGACATCATCAACATGGATCTTTCTATCCAGCCATGGAAGACTGAATGACACTGGGGTACTATGAACTTCTTTTATACTATTTGTGTTAATATCTAAATTTTCATACTTTTCAGGAACCAAGCTGCAAGAACCCATTCATCTACCACATGAAGATGTAAGGGAGGGGGTAGAAGAAATTCTAATGCAGCAATCCAAAACAACGCCACCTCTTCTATGATGACATCCAAAACCACGTCTACCTAGATCCCATTCCCTATCTCACCCATAGAGTTTATCCATTCGAGGGTGATTGATACTCTTATTCGATGATACAAACGTGAATGGGTAATCCCAATGAATGATATGGATCTCCAAGATCTAGAGGCTTATATGCCTCAAAATCACTACCATTCCCAAGGGACTTATAGAGATCCACTTCTCCCCACTTCAACATTCAACCGTTTCAGGAGCCTCTCCCCGGAACACTCCCATGATTCACTCCCCTACATTGATGAGGTAAGGGGAGTTCGAGTCATCTCGACTTTGGAAGTCACCTGAGAGTTGATAAGAAGGGATACCACCAGTCTATGTCAACATCTCAATCCAATACCTCAGGCCATGGAATAGGTGGTCTCTCCCCTGCATCACCGACCCTGGTTTGGATGACCCAACGTCAACGTCGGGTGCATGCTCAGGAAGGTTCCCGCCATGGGGCGTCATCTTCTACAGCTTCAGTGGACAATTCCACTATCGACACATACTATCAGATCAATGTTATTATAGATCAAGGGAACCTCTATGTTCAATCAGTATTGAGACCCAATCCACCCCATGTGTAGGCTAGTTAGACTCTTTGGGTCACCAGTGTTAGCAGAAGCCATCGCGGGCCAACCCGTGATATCGAGATTTAGTATAGAGGTCCTCCCCATACTATCACTAGCCTAAGAAGAGGTCCTCCGGATCATCTCGATGTCCAGTATGAAGGTCCTCCACATGCCCATGATCCTAGATATATATATTTTCCCCATATTTTAGGTTATCAAGGCAAGGGGCCTCACCCCATCACCCATTAGCAAGGATGTCCTTCCCTTGTCAAATTTGATCAAGACAAAGGCCCTTCTCATACCACCACTTCCAACTAGTGTGTACATACTTCTCGTGTTGTAGGTGGATGAAATGGAGGCCCTACCCATGAC
The DNA here is from genome assembly GCA_963277665.1 of Viscum album. Classification (NCBI taxonomy): domain Eukaryota; kingdom Viridiplantae; phylum Streptophyta; class Magnoliopsida; order Santalales; family Viscaceae; genus Viscum; species Viscum album. The sequence goes on from OY728158.1 coordinate 1,321,702,887, forward strand.
CTTTCCATCTTCGATGGAAGCCCTCCCCGCTCCAACACTGCCAACTACAGAGGTCCTCATCACACGTCCCGTATTCATCATGGAGTTCCTCCCCGTGTACCTTTTGACAACTTCCCTGGCGCTCCTTGCACCCTAGATCACCTAATCAGAGGTCCTACCCACACTCACCAAGAATGGAGGCCCTCCACATGTCCCTACCCGCTCTTTCGGAGGCCATCCCTCCTCATGCACCATCTCGCATGGAGGTCCTCCCAATTAGAAGATTTACCCTGCCTTGAGGAACCATCCTGGAGTAGAGGGCCAAACTATCACTGCCGAAGGAAGAATCCTATGTAGCACCAGACCATTTTCAATTCGTTCCACTTTTCAGACTCTAAAGAGAAGTGTGATTCAATGATGGGGTCTTCGCCCTAATCCTCTACATCATATTCTAGGGTAGGAACTAGGCATATCATCTTTATCCTTTAGGAAAGTGAAATGCACCAAATCACTAAGGCCCTTCATTGGTACATATAGGAGGGGGAAGTTTTGGAACCTTTTTAACATATTTCCATGTATTCCTCTCTATATTCACTGGGATCATTCTCTAGCTTGACATGAGATTAAAAAGAGTTGTTTTGGGGGCTGGTAGATGATGAGCACCGCCCAAATTCATCACCAGCTTCCACTGCCTTCACACATGCAGCGATGTTCCGAACTCCATCCTACATGAACGTGATGATGTAGTTAGTACCTCCTCTGGGAGATGAAATATTATATATGGGATTGTCATCCTATACAATTTTCTCTCCATTGGATAGTCCTCCACCAAAATGGTCCATATCTGTACTGTTATCAGTTCCTCAGTTTCCCCTAGTTGAAGAACGGGGCAACCAAGGGCCGGATCTTGATTTTGAATGAATAAGTTCCTGGGAAATTATCATACTGGACCATATTCCTGATATGTTTTGGCTGGTCCCTACTTCATACTTTGGCATTTTGGATCCACTCACCCAGGGTGAAGTCACGTGTTTCTACAGAACCCTGGGGACAACACACTTACGTCTCCTTTATCATCGATTGGATTATCTAATAATCCAGGAACATTATGATGACATTAGCTAGAAGTTACTCCTGGCCAAGTTATCCACACTGCTCATGGATCATCACCCTCAATCATCCAGTTATCACTAGACTATTCATCAATGATGAATTCAGATCTTCACTGTACTGCACAGAATTATTGTAGAGGAATCTCCACACATCTAGATCTATAGTTGGGGGAAGTATGATTCTCTTCACATCAGTCCCATCCTATGTCAACTAGACCTGCTGGGTGATATCAATAATATTACCCCAGGAACAGTCTAAATAAATATGGATGAACTCACAAATAAGAACACCATGGAAAGACTCATTGAGGAGAAGTTACCCCTGGGGTATTGCCACTTCTATTGGATCCCCAAGTGTTGTCACTCTCCATCAAAGACATTTACGTGGACTTGAAAACCCTATCAAGTAATTACCCTTCGGCTGGGACCCCAACAAGGGTAAAGGACACACTGGGAATATTAAGACCTCTGACCCATTTAGTTGAGTGCAAAATTTGGAAGATAATTACAAAAAGACCGTGTTTGTCTAATAGGTCATGGAACAAAATGTAGGACCATGGGACACCCTGAGAGGGGAGGGGTGAATCAGGGTGTCAAAATTTTCTTCATAAAGTTATGGATCTTTTTCCCACGTTGCTAGAAACTACTTAAACCTATATGATGGATATGATCAACAATGAAACATTCACATGCAAAGAGATAACACAACAATTTTACTTAGTTCACCACTAAGGGATATGTACAAGGAGAATACACCGACAAGTTTCCGGTCGTACCAAATTTCACTACTCTTCACTAGTTTTGGATTACAATGGTTCAGGCACAGTCACTCTGTCCCAGGCTCACTGCCTTTACAAAGGTTCAAGGATAGCTCACTGCGTCCCTTGGGTCACTCCCGTTGACTCCCCCTGGCTCACTGCCATTGGTGAAGTCCCGCTCAGTTTATAGACGTGAATGTCTCTTCAATAAATTTTCATTTAAGTATTTGTCTCCTGTTCATCATGAGACTTTTCTTTCATTATGGTTCAGAGTTGATGCTATTTTCAGTTCAAACATTCTTCTTTAGTGAAATGACTAATATACTAGATCCACTTGTCTTCGTTTACCTGAATCACAACCACTGATGTCATTACTCAATAAGTAAAGCTCAGCTTACTTGGCATCTTCAGAATTAGTTCTCCATGTATGCATGAGATCATGCATTTATCATTTAGATTTCCTCTTTAATCTCAAATTGCACCGAAAGTATCAGGAAATCTTTCATCTCTCGTGCATCTCCAGAAAGGCAGGCGCTCTCCAACAACACCTGGCTCTCTTTTTCAAGCCTGACGCACAAGTCTCAATATGACGCGCAAGTCTTCAACACACAAGTCCAAACTGGTGCACAAGTGTCACCAAAGAACCTACGCGACACTGCCTTTTTGAACTTCAAACCTACATGACTCACTTCCTTTCTCGCCCAATTCACCTTGGGCGCGCAGCCATCAACCAACGCACAACTTCTTTGAGCTGCCACGCAAGTCTCTCCAAACCACTTATGTGAACACTCACCACTTGCACGACTCCTACCCTGTGCGACGAGAACTATGATTTTCTCTAAGGGTTGAGATCATGAGAAATGAGGAGGGTTGGTCCTCTATTTATAGGCAAACTAGTCAACCTGCGCGACGGCACGCAAGTCACCCCACGGCGTGCAATTCTCGGTGCGCAGCTCATCACCCCTAGACTATGTCGCTCAAGTCACTTGGAGGACCCAACCAATACCTGCACGACCTTCTTTCCTTTTCCATATTTTGAAGTTTTGTTATTGAAAAACGATAGGCATGCAAGTTTCCAATCCTTCTAGGCACTGGCGCAAAAGTCTCTTCACGGCGCACAGGTCACTTGCGCGACCAACCCAACACTTACACGACCCTCTTCCCTTTTCCATTTTTCCATGTTCTAATCTTGAATTTCATATGGAACGCAAGTTTCCTATCTATCAAGTACACATCACACAAGTCTCTTTAACAAAAACACTTTTCTCCATTTGTCGATTTTTAGGCCCTAAAATTTGGCAAACACTGGGAAACGGCGCGACCTTGTATCTGCTATTTTTGTACCACCTCCAGATCATCCACTCCTTTTTCAACATTCTTGAATAAAACATTGATCATTAACCACAACCCTTGAACTTGAAATGTCACCATGGAATCTATTTTGTCAACAAATTTTTATGTCGTTTGTTTGCTTTGTCAACAAGAACAATCACCTCAAAAACACTTCTTCTAGGTGATTTGAATCCTTCAGCTACTCTTCTTATTTCATCATAAACTCAACTATTGTGATATGTATCCTTCATCTTTAGCATCATCATCTTCTGAGACAATGTGATGTGCATCGCCATCTTAGAATTCCAATCCCCTGCACACTGTCTTCTTCTTCAACCGTCGTTATCTACTTCATGCAAAACATATGATTCAATTCTTCAAGAAGTCTGTTGCATGGTTCTCATGAAATCATGAGGAATTGCATGGTCTTCATCAAAACCACATTATTCTTTAATCATCCTAAAATGGATTATACCTCACATTCTTCATTATTGTAAACAATGTGTCATCTTTGACACATGTTCTTTGAACTTATGATCAGTACAACAATCGTTGGAATTTCCATTCCTCCATTTCATTGGAGTACTTCTTGATCTCCTTCATTTTGATATTCATTGAAATCTATTGACAAAAAGTACAACCTTATACAAAAAGTGGTTCCTAAAATCTCCCCCTTTGTATTTTTTGATCAATACCTTATACATCTTCTGAAATGAATTCATCAATGTCAAAATAAGAATATTCTCTTCAATCAGCTTTTCTTTTCAAACCTTAATTTCACGTTCTCTCCCCCTTATTGACAAGAAATACAAAGATCATGGTAGGGAGGGTATCAATCCATACTTAAGCAATGTTTTATTAATCATTTCCCACTAATTATACTTGATCAATGCTCGATGTAGAAAACAAGAGGACTTAATTTAGACAACAAGTCTGTCCATAATTCACAGATCATGATACCATATGAGATGAGAAAAAATGTAAATTGTATTCAAGGGTTTACCAATTTTATTTCAGGTAGAAGAAAATCAAATGGGATAGGGAATAATAAACCTAAAACTACTACACTCACATTATCAAATAGATCAAAAACATTCAAGTTCTATTGGCAGGATAAGTGACCTTGGGGCACATCCATTCTTCTTATGTCACTGATCAATTCAGTTAATCCACCTTTGTAGAATGATCTTTGATCTGAGTAACAAAGGGATAGAGATTGAGAAATGACATACCTTCTCCATTGAAATGTTCTTCAATAAATTCACAGAGTAACTGGATTTGAGTCCAGCTGGAGTTGATATTGATTGAAAAAGTGATTTTGGAAGCTTCTTCATTTTTCTCCCCCTCAAGGGAAACACTCCTCATAATCTTCATCAAGAGTGATACTTCACCATCTTAATCATTTAATATCAATTGAAGAATCTTCCAAGGATGGTAACATCTTTATCTTAGCTATCAAGAGTTGACAACATTCACTACTTCTCAGGTTCTTCCCCTGAGAGCATTCTTCACCTTCTATTCCCTGCATTATTAACAGAAATACAATATACAAATGATTAAGGGAATAAGGTGAGGGAATAATGTGGTTCCTCTTTGCTTCATCAACATGAGTTTCATGGTTGAGGTTCTCTTCTCAACCAAGTTCCTTTGTTCACCCCAGTCTTCATGCCTTCACATTTGAACATATGTTCTGACATCTGTTGTTGTGGCGTGGATTTCTTTACATTATCCTCTACTTTGTGTGGGGAATCATTCTGCTTAATAGCAATCATGAAAGATACATTCTTACTCCTTATAAGGACTACTTCTTGCTCTGGTATTAAGGTTAGGAAACCTTTTGTAATGTGACAAGATTTCTTGCATCTCTCACACAGAACTTATTTTACACGTGTGTTTCTCTTGGTTTGCAATCTCTCCTACACTTTGTCTTCATCACGTGAAAGTTTTTCTTTTCCTTTAGCACTAGCCTTGGCCTTTTCATCTTCAAGTTTCCTCATCATTTTCAAATCTTTTGGCCAGATGACCAATATGTCATTCAGAACTATTGGAGAATGATTGGATCTTCCACATGGGTTCATCTTAGTTTCATACCACTTAGTTTTTCTTTTGGATGAATGGCCCTTCAATTTCATGGATCTAAAATCTTGGGTCTTCTCAGCTTCCCTTCTTGAGATCCTCATGGGGAAATGTTTGTTCGCACTATTCTTACGATTTCTTCCCAAGGTACTCTCTTCATACTTAGACGACATCAGAGGTCTTCTGTTCATATCAGCTCTGGATATCTGTTGACATAGGCATGCACAATTCTTGTGACCACTGTCGTTGCATACATCACAAATGTTATCAATCATTCCAAATCTGTTTTCTATAAATAGATGCTTCTAGACCTGCAGATGTTGCTTCTTCTTCTCTGGATTTCTTCTCTTTGACACATGCATTCTTTGTGCTTTTCCATTAAAAGGATTGTACCAACAATCTAGTGCACAATGCCCAAATCTGTTGCAGCACCAACATTGAACCACAAATCTTTTCTTCTTTGTATCTTTTGTATGAGGTTGTTGGGAAATCTTCTTAACCTTTTGTGCTCTATTTGAGGAACCAACTTCATACTTTCTCTTTCCATCCACCCTAGCTATGGTGGTAGGTTTCTTCTTCTCACCTTTCCTCATCCATACTTGTTTAGACTTTTTCTTCCAGCCTGCACTGATTGTGGGAACGCATTTAGAAACCTGTGTACAAGATGGTTTGGATGGTACCTTCACTTCCCCATTTTCTTGTGATAGATCAATGAGTGAAGTCATGATCTTCTTATCACATGTTGGAGGTCTTTTGACAATAGAATCCTCCAGTGAGCATTGAGTACCAGCAGCAACTGATTCTTGATGTGGATAATCAAGAGTTATCATAATCTTCTTGTCACATGTTGGAGGTATTTCAGATTTAGATTCCTCCAAGAAACATTGAGTACAAGCATCACTCATTTCATTATTTTGTGAAGTCTCAATATGTGTATTCTCAATCTTGGTCAACTGGGCTTCCAATTTTTGACTCTCAATATTGAGGATGATCTTATGATCTTCAATCATGATCATCTTCTCTTCACAAGTCTTCTTCAATCTTGCAACCTCATCTTCATGCATCATAACATTGTTTTGTAACAACGAGTCAAGTTCCCTGAATATCATGGAATTTTCTTCCAAAAAAAACTCTTGACTTCTTTTCTCTTTTTCAGCTCAGCTTCAAGTGCATGGATCTTTTCTTTTAGAGTCTTATTGACTTCCTCTTTTTCTTCAAACACTTTAACCTGTTTGGTGAGCTTCACACTTTCCAGAACTTTTCATTCCAACCCCATTTCCATATTGTCATCTTCCCTTTCTACTCGAGTGTTCTCAACTTGCATAGATTGGGATAGGCTACAAATAATAACAACCCTTTCTTCAGGAATATCATGCAGATATGTTTTCAGTTTTTTCTGAAAGCTTGAATTTGGGGTGTCATCCTTTCCTCTGGAAGAATTCTGAGCCACATTCTTGATACTTTCCAACCCTGATGTTTCTTCATTATTGGATTGGCATGGAGACCAAGACACAGTATATTCTTTGGTCATGAGGGAATTCTTCATCAGCTTCTTCTATTTTTTTCCTATTTGTCAAAGTCTTAGTGGATATATATTTCTGCTCTGAATCTTCATCAAAACTACTCTTCATGGTTGACATTAGGAAAGTAACTCAAATATTATTCTCAATAGAATTACTGTATAATATACAACATATGTTAACCTCCCTCTGATACCACTTGTAGGACCCCGGGACACCCTGAGATGGGAGGGGTGAATCAGGGTGTCATCTTTTTCTTCTTAAAGTTGTGGATCTTGTTCCCACATTGGTAGAAACTACTTAAACATGTATGATGGATATGATCAATAATTAAACATTCACATGAAAAGAGATAACACCTCAATTTTACTTGGTTCACCACTAAGGGATACATCCAAGGAGCATACGCCGATAAGTTGGTGGTCGTACCAAATTCCACTAATATTCACTAGTTGGGGAATACAATGGTTCGGGCACAGTCACTCTGTCCCAGGATCCCTGCCTTTACAAAGCTTTAGGGATATCTCACTGCGTCCCTCAGGTCACTCTTGTTGACTCCCCCTGGCTCACTGCTGTTGGTGAAGTCCCACTCAGTTTATAGACGTGAAGGTCCCTTCAATAGATTTTCATTGAAGTCTTTGTCTCCTATTCAACATGAGACTTCGCTTGCATCAGGGTTCAGATTTGATGCTCTTTTCAGTTCAAACCTTCTTCTTTAGTGAAATGACTAATACACTGGATCCTCTTGTCTTCGTTTTCATGAATCACAACCACTGATGTGATTACTCAATAAGTGAAGCTCATCTTACTTGGCATTGTCAGAATCAGTTATCCATGTATGCATGAGATCATTAATTTATCATTTAGATTTCCTCTTTAATCTCATTTTTCACCAAAAGTATCAGGCAAAATTTCATCTCTCGTGCAGCTCCAGAAAGGCAGGCATGCTCCAACAACACCTGGTGCTCCTTTTCAAGTCTGCCGCACAAGTCTCAATACGGCGTGCAAGTCCCAATACGACGCACAAGTCTTCAACACGCAAGTCCAAACTGGCGCACAAGTGTCACCAAAGCACCTGTGCGACACTGCCTTCTTGAACTTCAAACCTGTGCAACTCACTTCCTTTCTCGCCAAAATAACCTTGGGCGCGTAGCCATCAACAGGTGCACAACTTCTAAGAGTTGGCGCACAGGTCTCTCCAAACCACTTGCGCGACCACTCACCACTTGAGTGACTCCTACACATGCACGACGAGAGCTTTAATTTTCTCTAAGGATTGAGATCATGGGAAATGAGGAGGGGTGGTCCTCTATTTATAGGCAAACCGGTCAACCAGCACGGCGGCGCGCAAGTCACCCCTCGGTGTGCAAGTCTCGGCGCACAGCTCATCACCCCTAGCCTCTGTCGTGCAACTCAATTGTGTGACCCAACCAATACTTGCACGATCTTCTTTACTTTTCCATATTTTGAAGTTGTGTTATTGAAAAACGATAGGCACACAAGTTTCCAATCCTTCTAGGCACTGGCGCGCAAGTCTCTTCATGGCGCGCATGTCACTTGCGCGACCAACCCAACACTTGCGCGACCCTCTTCCATTTGCCATTTTCCATGTTCTAATATTGAATTTCATATGGCGGACAAGTTTCCTCTCCATAAAGTACATTGCGCACAAGTCTCTTTTCCGAAAACACTTTTCTCTATTTGTTTATTTCCAGGCCCAAAAATTTGGAAAATACTGGGAAACAACGTGACCTTGTATCTGATATTTTTGTACCGCCTCCAGATCATCCATTCCATTGTCAACGTTCTTGAATAAAACATGGATCATTAACCACAATCCTTGAACTTGACATGCCATTATGGAATCTATTTTTTCAACAAATTTGCATGTCATTTGTTTTCTTTTTCAACAAGAACAATCACCTCAAAAACACTTCTTCTCGGTGATTTGAATCCTTCAAAAACTCTTCTACTTTAATCAAAAACTCCACTATCATGATATGTATCCTTCAGCTTTAAAATAATCATCTTCTGAGACAATGTGATGTGCATGGCCATCTCAGAATTCCAATACCTTTCACAATGTCTTATTCTTCAACCGTCATTATCTACTTCATTCAAAACATATGATTTAATTCTTCAAGAAGTATCTTGCATGGTTCTCATGCAATCATGAAGATTTGCATGGTATTCATCAAAACCCCATTCTTCTTTAATCATCCTCAGATGGATTATACCTCACATTATTCATTGTTGTAAACAATGTGTCACCTTTGACACTTGTTCTTTGAACTTATGATCAGTACAACAATCATCAGAATTTCCATTCCTCAATTTCAATGGGATACTTATTAATCTCCTTTATTTTGATCTTCATTGACAACTATTGACAACAAATACAACCTTATACAAAAAGTGGTTCCAACATAAAAAAGGGTCATTGAAAATCTCCTTGTCAAGCACATAGTAGAATGACATCCAGATTATGGTGATCCTTGGTATGATCCCAACCATCCTCCACCCGGGCCGCAAGGGTAGGTATAGGTTCCCCCAGATGATTTTCCCCTATTGATCTTGACAACCCTTCTTATCCTGATAGGATATAGGCTAAAGGTTATCGAAAAAGATCATAGTATACATCAACAAATTATCCAAAGTTGTGTGGGAATCTTACCCAAGACCCAACTCTATTGTTCGTTCCTCTAGTATCCCCTCAAGCTTCTCCACAAGTAATCCCTCTACTAACTCCTCATGTTTTTCCACCAACCAATCCATGATCTTCTGGGACCACCTATCATTTTGAAGAATCCACCAACACACTGATGGTTAGGGATCCTCGTAATGATAGGAACCCTTTTCCTGGATGATCTGATGGCCCATATCATTGGTCACCTTAAGGACCTTGAAACTCGATAGGTGGAATCCCACCTAATAGAAATCCATATCTCTCATGGGTAGATGATATGAAATCCCCCCAAGCTTCGTTATTCCTACTTTCTCCCCCATAAATGGGACATGCAACCCCATGTAGCATCCAGTCCACTTTATCTCAAGTTTTGGACCCATGATAGGAACTCCAGTGTAGTAAGAGGCTTCTAAGCTATGGTGTTTCATACAGATACTTGAAGGTCCCACTTTTTATGGTATATCCAGCTACCCATCGGGTCTATAGATGGTTGGGAAGATCTTATTAGGTAGTTTATGTAGCAATTTATCTCCACCACTTGAAATACTAGTATCACTGACCTCTTCAAGTGAAATGAAAAGCCAGATGAGCACATCATAAACTTTGTCTCTAGGTGGAAGGGCCTCACGTATTCACTCAATTTTCCACTGAATCAAGAGTAGTTGTTGAAAATGTGTTTGGGGAATTTTAATACTTAATTGGTCCCCTATATTATCACTCAGAACATACCATGTGGTTTTTTGGATTCTTTTTACAAGGATAAACACCTATATCAAGCCTTACAATAATCCAAACAGAAATGATCATTGCCTCCCATAGTTCCTATAAGAAGAGAATCCAAGGCCGATACTACTGTCGTTGCACAGGTAGACGCCCATAGGACACTAGAGTTGTTTCCAGGAGAGCCTCCTCTACAACCTCTCAGATGTCCTTAGTCTCAGTCCCAACATAAGGTTCTGTATCAACTTCCTAATAATCGAAAGGTGTCACCACGTACTACACCACCCCTACCTAGGTGACATAATCAGGTTCCACCTCCTCATTAGGTTTCATCCCCTCTTCAGGAACAGACTCCTAGATTCCCTTTCCTAGATAGGAGAAATTAGGTTTACTCATTTGATGAAGCTCTGGTACTCATTTATTTCCAAAGTCCCTTAGATGAGGGAATCCTGTAGCTTCTAGAATGAAGAATACCTTAATAGGATGATCTCACAGATCACCCCAACTACTGGCCCTACCACCGGTTCCTTGGACATACTCTCAATAAATGATATGTGTTCAAGTATTGGCTCTAGTACTAGGTTGAAAACAATATAGTCATGTTTTTACCTGCCCCGGTGTAGGTAGAATGTGTTTCTACAAAGTCAGATAGAAACATTGAGGGATAATGGAAACATGTCTCAAGTCATGGGACTCATAAATATTAAAACTAGATGGATTGAAAGGTAGTCACTCATGTTCACGGTATCATTCGTATCGATTTGAATTTGCCTGATCCTTCTGAACCTACCTCACCTCCTCCATCTACCACTTATATGTCTACATATCAATCTTGTACCTCCTAACAGGGTAGGCACCGACAATGCAAGGGAATGAAAATCCCCCCACTTGTGTCAAAGCCATCTCGTGTGCTGGGAGAATTCATGCCCCTAGAGATGGGGATCACCCATATGATCTACCCATCATTGAAGGATTATTAATGTGATGATCAAGAGAATTCCTCATTTAATATCATCGAGATAGTGGATCCTTACATGGTTTCTTGGGATGATGAGTGCCAGGAAAATCATCATATTGTCTCCAGTCAATGCCATCACCGACGAAGACATAGATACATGAATCATCAGAATGAACCAGCCTATGTTTTCAGCCAAGTTATGCATTCCATTGAGACCAAATAGCAGGTTAAGCATAGAGATCATCATGCACAGTCCCCTCATCTGATTTTATTAGATTCATGGTTGCCACTATTTTTACTCCTTAATTAGGAAAAGTCACACTATGATCATCCATGTTCAGCTATGGACATATCTTAGCCATCTGGTAATCATCTGATAGTGATTTTTCATGGTTCACCAAGTGATCAATAGGATATCCCTAGTACTAGTTGGAACCCACCAGTTCGACCAAAAATATCTGTCATACTACCTACCATAGTGGAATTCCCTTCCAAAAAAATATGTGTGTCTAACATAGAAGTATAATGTGATTAATCACCTTGCTAGCATTATTGAAAAGATCTTGATCCTTGAGTCTCTCCACCTATCTAAAGATTTGTATGAATCCCTCGTAGAGGATTTGAAAATCCCCCTACCATTTTAAATATAGGTAGCAGTTGTGGATTCTTTCCATGATGAGGAAGTCGAGCATGCAGAATGTGAAGTCATCATTTCATTATCTAGAAAAGATGAAGTTTCTCCCATACTGGGGAACATTCAAATGTGTACATAACTATCCAATTTAATGGTGTGGAGGTCTATTTTTGTATTGTGGATATTGGTTTCATGACCAATCTTATTCTGACCTTGATGCACCACAATATGGGTCTGTCTAAAGTAAATCTGGATCCCTCTATCCTAAAGATTCAACGTTATGACCAGACTGAGCAGAGGCCATGTGGAAAGGTCCATCTGAAGACATAGTTAAATGGATTTATTTTCAACACTGAATTCGTGGTTGTCTCATAGGAGACTTCCTACAATGCACTGATGGGTATACAATACCTCCATCTGCAGGCAACCGTTCCTTTCTCATGTCATCAATGCCTCAAGTACTCCCCCAATGGTCGAGTGGGAATTCTCCAAGGTGATGTGTCTCCCTTTACATCTTGTAAATCCTACTACCTGGATTCTGACTACTATAGGATCAAGGACAAGCGGGTTTAAGATAATGTGGTTGAGCACACTGCCATTTTCTCCAACCCAAGGAATAATGGGTGATGCCTTCATTCTCTCAATTCATCGATTAGAGGCCCTATCCCCAAACATGGGACACTAATTTTTTTGAGTTTTTAAGAAGTGGGAAGCATGTTACTAGGTACAAGGAGTGAAAAAATATCACTTCTTACTCCTACACGAATCAAGATCATGTCATACCAGATCCCCTTACCCATGTAAGGTATCGGGACGTTCACCCCATGGCAACAACAATACACCATACTTTCTTGTTTTTCTGATATGTATTTAACCAATTCAATCCAATGTGTCACTAAGGATTTGATATTATCAAGTGTGGACCTCTAGGTCAAAGGCATAATGGAATTGTATTGACATATTTTTTTTTCATGGTGTTTGTAGTGCATGAGTATCACAATGAATATTTTTCTGCCGCTCAAGCCGACACTAGCATTCCGATAGGATCATCCATTTTATAATAATTTCATATTGTTGATGATCCTCTCAATGTGAACAATAAATATGATTTGGAAGATGATCCTCCCATGTTTGAAGAAGGTTTCTCTACCACCGTTGATGATGTGGTACATGTGAATCTTAGTACTAAAGCAGATCTGAGACCAACCCTGATTAGCACATCTATGCATGTGGAAGAGAAAAAATAGTACGTTGATTTCTTGAAGCTTCATCAGGATGTATTTTCCAAGAGATATGAATAAATGATAGGACTGGATCCTTGGGATTACATCCACTATCTCAGACTCCTGAAAATTCATCACGGGTTTGAAAAACCCCCTAGAAAGATGCACCCGTTTCACGGTGCACTGGTTGAGGCTAAAGTTGATAGTATCATCAAATCCAACTTCCTAAAGTATGCCTAGTACCCCAGGTGTTTGGAAAACATCATACCTATAAGGAAGAATAACAGATATATCATTTTTTGTATTAACTTCTGGGATCTGAACCACCACTATATGATGTATGATTTTCCCCTACCCGTGATAGAGATATTGATCGATGCTAATGACGGATTCCAAGACCTCTCCTTCATATATGGGTATTCCAGATATAATCATATCTGAATAGCCATTAAGGATGAATAATCCACCACATTAAGAGCACTGAACGGTACCTTTTGTTATCAGATAATGCCTTTCTGTTTGAAGAACGTAGGAACTTCCTATTAGCATGAAATTCACCACATATTCAAACCAATCCTTAGGACATTGTTAGAATAATATGTGGATGATTTGGAGGTCAAATATCACTAGTGTCTTAACCATCTCAAAGATGATAAGAAAGTGTTATGCTTCCTCCTCTCCCAGTATATGAAGATGAACCCATTGAAGTGTACCTTCGAGGTTACCTTTAGAAAGTTTCTTAGATTTTTTTTCAGATATATAGCCATCGAGATCGATCCAAATAAGATCAAGTCCATTGGTTTGATGCCTCCTCTGAGAAACATTTTGGAGCTCCGAGGCTTCCAAGGACACTTAGACTACATATACCAATTCATTTCGAATCTGGATTGAAGGTGTAATCCCTTATCCTAACTCATAATGAAAGGTTCGACCTACCAATGGGATGAAGAATGTCAAACCTATTTTTGAGAAGATAAAGAAGTAACTACTACAACCCCTAATTCTGATGCCACATGTCTCCGACAAGCCATTGGTCCTCTATGTGACCACCTTAGAATGATCCCTTGGCTCACTTCTCACCCAGAAGAACAATGAATGGGTAGAGAATAGTTTATACTATCTCAATCACATGATCCCCAATACAGAGACTAGATATTCCTTTATTGAGCAGAGTTTCCTTGCACTGGTTTTCAAAGTGCAAAAGTTGTTGCACTACTTACAGCATCAAGAGATACTGCTGGTATCCTGTGTAGATATTCTAATGTATATAATGAACTGCTCTATGTTGACCGGATTCATGGATCAATGGGAAGTAATCCTTTTGTAGTTTAACATTAGGTTTGTCCTGCAGAAATATTTCAAGGTTCAAGCATTGGCATACTTCCTTGCCGCCCATCCACCTTCTGTAGAGAAGTCTTTGGATCTTTACTTTCTATATAATTCCATTATATCAGTAGACCATACCATTACATGTTAGTAGATTCAATTCGATGATGCTTCCCAAAGTCCCACCAATAGAAGGCTCCATGATCCCAAACTCAACAGAGTGGGCCTGGGTATCGTCTTCATCACACCTACACAAGCTGTTTTTCCTTACATGTTCTTGTTTTTAGAAGGCTGCACCAACAATGAGGTAGATTATTAGCCTCTCATCACTAGTCAAGAGCTGGACCTCTAGATTAATGTTCCTCACCTACATTTGAAGGGGGACTCCAAGATGGTTATCAAATAGATCAATGGTGTCTATATCATCAAGAATCCGGAGATCGTGCTCTTGTTAGAGCACACTCTCTAGATAATGGTCTGGTTACCTTGTATTTCATAGGTCACTCATGTTCCTTGGAGCAAACCGATTGGGATGATGCCTTGGAAAACCTTTCTGTACCTCTCATAGATCTGAACTTGGAAAATCTGATTATCTATGTGGCACATTAAAGGGCCATCACTCCCGTCAATTCGGACGATGATGATAGCTAGTAGGTAAGTCACCTTACTACTGATGTATCCACACTAGGAACTCCATGTTCTCCTACCACATCATAAGAGACATATGGTTGGATAACTCCTTTTTTTGAGTACGACCAATACTATAATCTCCTAATAGATAAAGTTGAACGTGAGAGTATCTATTGGTGTACAGTGTTGTTTACACTCAAGAGTGGTCCCAACCTTGAGAAGGTTCTATAAAAATGTGGGTTAGATGGTTTTTTCCTCCATTTCATTCAAGTAGATGAGATTACCCAAGCCATATAAGAATTCTATACCAGTTCTTGCAGAGCTCATCAGGCAGGGCTGAAACACTCCCACCAAATTTGATGACTAAGTTATTCTATCCCACCATGGTCTGTGACTGTATTGAGTTCTCCAAGAGGTGTCACACATTATAGATCCATGCTAAATTTGTACATCGTCTGCTGGAAACCCTCAATACTACCATGTACTCTTGACCCTTTATGGTCTGGGGACTCGATGTCATGTGACCATTTCCACAATTAACATCTCGCCAGTGAAAGATTATCCTGACCACCAAAAATTTCTTTTCCAAGTGGGTAGAAGTGAAAATTATCAAGGAATTAAAGTCTCGTTATATCATTTAGTTCATGAGATCCAACACCATCCACCTATTTGGGGCCCCTCATGCAATTCTCAATGACAGCTACAATAAATTTCAAGAAACCGAGTTGAATAAACTATATGAAAATTACATCATCTATTCTAACCACACTTCTCACTTTCATGTGAAAATGGGTAGATCAAGGCATTGAATAATATCATCTCTAAATTTTTTCATAAGATTTTTGGTCAGAACAAGAAGATTTGGTTGGACAAGCTCCCCAATTCTCTTTGGGATTACGAGAAAATGACTTGCAATTCCACCCAGATGACCCTGTATTCCCTGGTGTATGGGATAACATCTGTCCTTCCCATAGAGATTCAGTTACCATTTCTTTGCACAACTTCTTATGATCATAACATGTTAGAAAAGATAGCATAAGTTTTTCTGGCTAAGGTATAATCCCACGATGATAGTAGGCTCCAAGCCTTGCACAATCTAGAGAGGCACCAAAACGGGATAGAAAAACCTTTCAACAATTTTTCTTTCCTTTTTTCATTCCTCCAAGGTGACACGGTAGTGTATTTGATGACACCAATGATACCCGGAAGAAAGCCCCCAAAGTTGTAACCCAAATTGGAGGGACCTTATATCATCTACAAGGTTTACCCAAATGACACATACTCTTAGGTAACCATGGATGGTGAGAATATTACTCCTCCAAAAATTACAAATTCCTCAATAAGTACTTCAAATAAGGGCCTCTCGTGTCTTTTTCTGGGCCATAAGATGTAAAATTGCCCAACATCACTATCCCCCTTGACGTTAAACTCGTCCTTTTATCTTACCTCACAATGTTAAACTGCACGACATTCAAGAACTACATATGAATTGATTCTCATCCTTATGGGATACATAAGAACACTGAGACATTTTGTCTTCGAGTCCAACCCTAGGTCAATTGACCTCTCTTTTCATCGTCTGAGTTGCAAGATATAAAAATTCCCAACATCACCATCCACCATGATGTTAAACTGATTCTATGTCCTTACCACAAAATGTTAAACTAAAATACATTCATGAACTACGTGTGTATTTATTACTACCTTATAAGGATATCTAGTGAAACCCAATTGTTTTGACTTCGGGTCCATCCTTGGGTCTATTAACCTCTCTTTTCTTCATCTGAGTTTCTAGACGTAAAACTGCCCAGCATCACCATCCCCAATGAAGTTAAACTAGTCTTATATTCTTACCTTGTGATGATAAAATACATGTAATTTATGAACTATGTGTTTCTTGATTCTTTCCCTATTAGGACATGTAGAGACACTCATAAATTTTTTCTTTGGATCCAGCCCCAGGTCCATTGACCTCTCATTTCATCATTCGAGCTGCAAGATGTAAAACTGTCCAGCATTACTATCCCCCATGATGTTGAACTACTATTACATCCTTACTTCATGATGTTAAACTGCATGACATTAAAGAACTATGTGTGGCTTGATTTTTTCCCTAGTAAGATATGTAGCAACCCTCATACATTTTGTCTTCAGGTCTATCCCCAAGCCCATTGACCTCTATTTTCTTCATCCGGGCTACAAGATGTAAAAACTCCATACAACACCATCCAGAATGATGTTAAACTATTTCTAAGTCCTTACAACAATAAGTTAATCTACATGAAATTCAAGAACTACTTGTTTCTTGATTCCCATCCTTATGGGATGCATAAGAGCACACAAACATTTTTTCTTCAGGTCCAACACTAGGTTCTTCAATTCCTCTTTTGAACCCTAGGCCCGAGTTCTCTCCTAGGATTGTGAATGGTGTGGTGTGGACTTATATTGTCCTCATTCACATCAGGTTATTTCACCATGCCATACACATCCCCATATTGGGATACCTTCTCCTTCATCCTTACCACACGACTTTAAACTACACAACATTCAAAATCTATTTATGGATTGATTCCCATTCTAATGGGATATGTAGGAACACCTGTGAATTTTTTTCTTTGTGTCCATCCCTAGGTACCAAACATCCTATTATCTCTCTAGCCTCTTGGACTGAGTATAGTACCTCGAGATCACATGGTGTGGTGTGGACTTCTATTTTCCTCACTCAAGTTGTGTTTTAAATTATCGCATCACATATCCCCTTCATGGTACTCCCTATTCTCCTCCATCCTTACCACATGGTGTTAAATTTCATGAAATTAAAGAACTATGTATGGCTTGATTATCATTATTATGTGGTATATAGAAACACCCATACATTTCACCTTCGGGTCTAGCCTCAGGTTCCTCAACCTTTTCGACCCTTTAGGGCCTTACATGGTTCGAGTTCTATGACCTTAAACTAAGATCCTCCCCTTCCCATGTGGTGTTAAACAATTGCTTCCTACATGAAAGACATTAAACTGCATAGCATTTATGGTTCTTTCTGCATGATCATAAAAGGAAACATTCCCATTTTCCTTGCATGAAATTAAACTGCTACTATGTCCTTACCTCGTGATGTTAAACTAAATGGGTCATTAATAACTATATATAGCTTGATTCCCATCCTTATGAGATACATAGTAATTACCAAACATTTTTTTCTTCAAGTCTAGCCCCAGGTTCTTGAACAAATCTTTTCCCCTTTTTCCCAATCATCTTCTCTAGGTATCTACCCCAAGTTAAATCCCTTAACCTCTATATTTCATCATTAACGTACTCATATGTTCCACGGTATGAGACTCAGAGTGTTGGATTCTACATGGAAATTTTCTCATTCCACCACCACGCTTTGTGTGCCCCTTTTTTAGGTCTCCATCACCTTTCACATCCAAAAGTACCCCAAAAACAGCATGGATTCTCGGCCTTAAGGCCCACCTACGATTCTTTGTCAACGTCGTAGAGGATATTGAATGGAATCATGAGACAGGTTCTACCAGTGTTTCGAGAATGGTCAGCAGCTGACCCTCAGTTGTTTATTCCCATCCCAAGTCACACGATATAGATATTTTGTTTAGAATACAGACAATAGTTATCCTTTATCGTTATGTAAATCCTATTATGTCCCAAATGTTTGTCTTGTAATTCACATTCCTTCTCACATCCTTATGTCCAAATGGAATTTAAATACTCTTTGTGCCATCACTCTATGCACCTTTACAGATTGAGTGGGTGGATCATCATTGTGGGGTTGTCCTTGACTTCACACCTTTGTTTCCCTATTGTTTTATTTTATGTACTGTAAAGACCTTCTCCACACCATTTTTCGACACCGAGAAAGGATCACATGGTCTTTGGGGTTCTTGATAAGGTTTATAATTTCATGAAAGAGTCTAACACCCCATGGTCTGAAATCTATGAACTTAAACTAGAATTTCAAGTCTTAATGTCTTGATATCATGACTTTAAACTATGTACATGTTCTCTCAAGAATTTGTGAGGCGGTGCAGAACTCTTTGGTCCTCATTCATGTCAAGTTTTTTTATGACACTGCATTACGTGTTTCTTATTTGGATATATCATTCTCACAATTTCAACTCCATGAACTTAATCTAAGATCTTTATTTTCCAAGTTTTCATGACATTAAACTCTGTGACAATCCTGATTGTCATCATTTTAGAGTATATCGCCCCCTTTGGCTTGGATATTTTCCACGCCTTCCTTCAAGAACAACTTATGGATAGATTCTCATCCTTATGAAATATGTAAAAATTCTCGGACCTTTCATCCATATTCCATCCTTCATCCCTTTTATATTTCTGGTCTCTTGGTATGGGTTCTTCTAGGAGTATGTGGCTATGATTGAACCTCATTGGTCATCATTCACATGGGTTTTACAATTGTTGTTCCATTTATCTCCCTTGAGAGTACTCCTCCCAACAATCATCCTTACCGCGTGATGTTAAAATACATTGCTACCATACTTACTTCACACATACCCTTTATTTGGCTATCCACCACCTTTCACATTTTAAAGGACTCCCAAACAGCATGGATGATTAGCCTTAAGGCTTGCCTACCATTCTGTACAAACATCCCGGAGGATCTTGAATGGAATTTTGAGATAGGTCCAGCATTGTGAACATGTTCAGTGAGTTAAACTTCGTTATTTATTCCCATTCCAAGTCACACGATATGGATACTATGTTTCAAATATGGTCAACAATTATCCTCCAACGTTACGACACCTCCATTTTATCCCAAATATTGGGTGTAGTGATTCATATTTTCCTACCCATCTATACTCCAACACCTCTAGTGTTATCCCTTCATAAATCCATGTACGTTGACTATGAATGTTTTCCTAGTTAGGATTTTTCTCACCTGACATTTCTCTTTTATTTTTATGAACTCTCTTGTGATGATGAAATCCTAACATCAAACCTTGTATTACTCATTGAGAATGGATCATGTGGGATTAGGGGTTTTTGATAAGTTTTATACCTGCATATAAGCATGGAACACCCTATGTTCTAAGTTCTATGACCCAAAAATAAGATCTCTTTCATCCAAGCCATATGATGTTAAACTATATTGTCTTGTCCCACATGAATTTAAATTGTAGCATCCTTGCAGTACGATGTTAAAATGCATGGGACGATCTGGTCAAATGACCTTAAAATATGACATTATTGTCCAGGCTACATGAAGAAATGTGGCACAACATTGTGGTGTTCTCACTTGATAGGGAATCGCCATTGGTATTGGTCATCCACTATGCCACTTGTCAAGACCTTCATATGGGTTGATTCCTGTAGCGACACCCGGAATTTTCATCTCAGGATTTCCCCTCAAAAAACACACACAACATAACAAAAGGGCATACAAGAATATCTAAATTCCGCTTTTCTCTATGTGTGGGCCATACCTGTATGCCCCCCCAAAAAAATACTACATGTGTCTTGATTTCCATCCTTATGGTTTATGTAGTGACACCCGGATCATTGATCTTAGACCTGACCTCATCATTATTTCCCCCTTTTTCCATTTTATCCTAGATTAACCTTTGATAATGTGTGATGTGGTGTGGGATTCTTATATCCTCATTCATGTTGGGTTATGTACTATACCACATATGTCTTTTCTAGGGTTCATATTTCTTAGTTGTATGACAATAAACTGCATCACAAACTTCATCCTCACTAAATGATGTTACACTAAATGAAATTCCATAACTACATGTGACTTGATTCCCTTCCTTACAGGATAAATAGTAACACTCAGAAACTTTCTCTTTAGGTCCAACCACAAAATCTATGGTCCTAACTCCATGACCTTAAACTAAGAACTGATTTCCATGACTCACGACATTAAACTACGACCCTACCCCAAACAATTTTGGGATGCCCCATGATAATTATGGGATTATTTTGATTCCTCGTTAGAGAGGATTTCGCCGACTAGGGTGGCTCCTTAACTATGCTATTCTTTGAGAACTATGTGTGTCTTGATTACCATCCTTATGGGATAAGTAGTGATTCTCCGGCATATCTCCTCGGGTCCAGCCCCAAGTTCACATGTCTTCCTAGCCCTTTGGCCCTAATTAGGGTCTAAAATTTATGACACTAAACAAGGCGACCCTATTCATTGTAATATGGATTTAAACTATTAACCGGGGTCTAGGAAGTATGAACTTAAGATATGTACGCCGTCTTGGTCATATGATGTTAAACTATCCTATGCATCTTTATTCTTACCATACGACACTAAACTATGTGTTTACCAAATTCATTGAATGATGTAAAACTATAATGCATTCTAGTACCTGTCCAAATAGTTTCTTCTTGGAAGTAGGATTGATCTTGATTCATACCAATACACCCACCCAATTCATCTTCCACACGGTGGCGTAATTTCAAGGGTTTTGAAATTCATTTTGAAAACTCATCACTCAATCTCCAAGATTTGAATTCCCTTTATTTGGATCCTCATCCCCTTTCATGTTAAATGAACCCCCTAAAGGCCTTGTCCCATTCCATTTTGGCTCACCGACCAACCTTGGCCAACATTCTAGAAGACATCGAATGACATTTCGAGTTAGGCCCTGTGTTTTCAAACTTGGTTAGCAGTTGGCCCTCATTTTTTATCCCCATTTCTTGATAATATGATATGGATACTATGTTTTAATAATTGTTAATAGTTATCCTTTATCATCATGCAACCATCACTGTGTTCTTAATTTTGGGTGTCTTGATTGACACTTCTCATTCCCCTTTTTTCATATTGACTCTAACACCCTTGGCATTATTCAGCTCATATACTAGAAACACCTTTGGAAAAGAAAGTAGGATGCTTGGAGAATCCTATTCTTTCGTAATAACCCCATCTCTCTCATCCCATATATGTTGGGTGGTCACTCAACAAATAGAAGACCCTGGGTATTCAATGATTATCCAACACTATTGTATCCAAAGAGAACTATTATGTGGTTGTCCCTTGTTTCTCACACCGGGTATGACCCACGTGCTCTTAGGTATTGATCATTAGTTTTTTCATAGATATGATAAAGATGAAATAATCAAATAAAGTAATATTATTTCTATGAACATAGTCTAAATAAGTAAGAAATCATAGAAATATATTCGGGAGTTTAGTAAAACACAATCCCTATAGATTATCCCCTTCGAAGGAGCATGTCATCTCTGCCGCTCTTTGGCATGTGGTATTCAAGATTTTTTGTTATCACCTAAGCTCCATTCCTTGTTAGAAATGAGTTGGAGTTCATTATCCATAATATATACTCGATCCTGATCAGCCTGGATTTTGGCCACTTCATGAGATTCTCACCTCATCTGCTCTTTGGATTCTGGTAACTGGAATCATAGTCATGATATAAGTACCAATTAGGTGTTGGTGAAAGAGGACAAATTGTTCATCCATATTTATATGAACTGGATCTCCTGTTCAGCTTCTTGAAGCTTCTAAATGTTTATTTATTTTTTTGTTGCCAGGAAACCCTGATGTTGTGGTCACTCTCCAGTACGTTCTCAACAAGGTAATATCAAATGATCATTTGTGGGAATCATGTTTCTACCCTTCCAGTGAATAGATCATGCATCTAGAGATGAATAGATCCCATCTGTATTATCCACTCTGATTGTGGGATGTTGTTTATGAAGTGCTTAATTAGTTTCCATGATTGATGGCAGGCAGCTCAACTGTCCTCCACTTCAGAGGTGGACACATCCAGCTCCATTGGATCAGTGGGTTCATACTCCAAGAACTCATCTAAGAGTTTAGAAGTCGGATATTCCTCTAGTATTCTATCATATGGTATGAGTTCCATATCATGTGGTTTTTCTTCATCATTGTATTCCACCTCAATAAGTTCAGGTTTTGCCCCACTAGTGGTTCTAACCACATCCGTGATCTCTGTGGTGTTGTCAGCTTGGGCGCCTAATTCCATATTGATTGAAGTTCCTATCAGGAAAGGATCTATGGGACCCTTGAACATCCTCAATAATAGTACAACTACTACTTGAAGGATTTTTCATACAAGGATGATGTTAGTTATCCCACATGGGTGGACCACAATTATGACTCTATGATGAAGAATATTTACAACGATCCAATAGTTTCTCACACCATTGGGTTGTTGTTATTGGGACCCCATGACCTGGCCCCCTGTATATGGTTGGGAGCTCTAAATATTTTTGAGGAGCCACCCCAGTTTCCATGAACCCTACACCCATCATTGTTCTAGAAATAGGTCCTAGAGCCTGACCCTCTACATCCATTATTCCATGGGAAAGAGGTCTTTCATGTGGGGCTCTTTTGTACAAAAAATCAGTTGAGAAACATAGATAACAAGAGTAATACCCTACGATAAAGGAATGACTTAGAGTGTACGTCGAGAGTTTTAACAAATTCTCTCAGATTTGAGGCCGCAACCTCATCTTCCTCTAGGGGGCACCTTCTGTTAACATCTTCTCCTGATGAACCTTTTGATTCCTCAGGTAGAGGAAAGCACTCTACAATCTCTGTAGTGGATATTTATAGTGGAGATTTTAGGTCAAGAAATACCTTTAATTGATAAATCATTAGACGTGGGGTGCCCCAGGAGTGCACTATCTCCTCCAACATAGCCACATAAAACTCCCCCTCTTCCTAGGACACCATGAAGACGACCTTGGCCTGAATAATCTCTAGATGATCCATCCCGAACTAGTTGATATGGTACCACATTTTAGAGTAATTGAGAAATTGTTTGTTGACCTCCCAATATTCCCAAACCTTTGGGTAAAAAACATCTTCATGAATGTCTACACAGCACAGAAACTTCCCAGGAGCTTGGGTAGATATCTTATAAAATCCAATCAATGGCCTCCCTTCCTCCCAATTATACATAGTTGGAGCCACTGGGTAAGCTTCTAGTACTCTTATTTAATTTCTATCCATACAAGGCCTTGTAATTACTAGCCCTACAACCGCTGCAGCCCCTCCACCACGACGTGGTCCTACTATTGTTCAACCCTAACCATGGGGTTGATGGGGGAACCCCATTATTAACTCATGTGGTCCTTTTCTTTAGCATCTCTCCTGAGAAGGCTGCCTACTAGATTTTTTCATACTCCTCAATTAGTCTATAAGTAGTGGTAGGTGGAGGCTTCTCATTATGAATCTTCCCATCTTCCCATGAAAACATTATCCGCAGCTTCCATATCACACATAGGTGATCCTCATGGAATACCCCCAGGCGAACTCTCAGGGTTAGAGTTTGTAGACACTGAAATTTCCTTACAAAGTGATAATTGGTATAGGGATCACATATAGGCTCGCAATTTATCCATTCCAATAAAACTCCACCTTGAAAGTTCAGGACATACGATTGATGCTTTTCAGTCCCTCTACCATCATCAGTGAATACTGTCATCGGTAATGGGAACATATGGAAATTGAATTCATCTACTCTCCAGAATTTGTTCAGCACCGCTAGCGAGGTCATCTTGATTAGGAAACTCCTCGATGCATTTGGAATGGATGGCCAAATTTCTAACTCAATAGGGGAAATGGGGTTCAGATATTCATATTCCCTCATGTGTGCTATTGTCTAGTGATACATAAAGTGCAATGATCTGTATACATGTTGTGGCTTCTTCCCCTCACTGATATTCCAAATCACCTTCTACAGCATTGCCAACACTGGGACCCCAAGATTGATGCATTTACCCATCACCAATATGGACTCCATAATGAATGTTCTTGGATGTGCACCCATGTGCGTATCCCCGACCCAAAAAAATCCATCTGCTAATGAGTGCAGAAATAAATCCATCCAACTTAACCACTAGATTTTTCTTAGTGTTGATGTTGTACCCCCATAACATCCATTGGATGTCCTTTAGGATTCACCAGTAAAAAACATACTCTCTACATTGATCCCCACCTAGGCAGGTACACGGCCTCATAGAAAGCTTCTTGGGTGCCTCTTCTCCCCCAGCAGGATTGTCTGGTGGGAAATTCAAGAATTGTATAAACCACCACATGAAATGGATGCCCCTTGCGGATTTCTTATATTTTCCTAACACCAATTCCATAAACAACTTCGAAATCTATGAAATATTATTCAGATCCTCCCATGTATTTTATATAGGGAGGAATTCTTCATTCAATACCCCAAAATTGGAATCTATGAAATATAATGGAGATTCCATAGGCTAATTTTGACCTCTTTATGATGAATATATAAAGTGTTAGTCCTCGACAACCACCAACTCAGCAGTTTTATAATTATATATTTTAGTTGGTAGATGTGGAATTGAGAAGCCCACATGGCCTCATACAATCCTACATGCCGCATCTATTCTCTGAATTCATCACAAGACATACATACTCAGTAGGCCCATGCCCATTCATATATGAAATTGATGCCCTCAAAATGGGTCCCAATTATCATTCCACACTTTCTCTAGGTTACCTAATCCCACCTTTAGGATAGTTTGGTATGGAGGTCAATATACCTAGGTTTTCAAGGCCTTCCCATCAACATCAGTGTCATGGTTGTAATGGAATTCAGTAGTGATAGGTGTATGATTCTTCCAGGTATGGCCATCGACATCTCAAAAACCTTGATATTGACACAACGTTCCCTTGAACCAGTAAGACAATTCATCCTTCCTTTCTTCAGGGATATAAACATCGTCCCTTAAACCAAATATGAACAATGGAAATATCTTGCAGATAGAGTAATCCTTTTTCCCTTCTGTTAGAAACTCTATCAAGGACTCGTGGTTATAATGACTTCACACACATTCCCCAAGCTTGGTATTGTTCATCATGTCCTCAATTCGATAAGCATCCACAAGGACCTCCTAAGAAGCTTCTTGATTGTCCATTTCTTCAAGGACTTTGGCATTTTTTATTCTCTATTCACGGAGTATGTTCACGAAGCCCATTCATCGAGCACATTTTCAGAGCCTCAAGGGACTCGATGCATTCTTTAGAGAAACATGGATCACGATGTACTGATTTTCTAATTAGCATTCACAGAGAACCAATCTGAGGAACCATATTTATAAAAAGAGTTCATGGGTTTGCTAGAGCTTTGTGATTTGAGTGTTACAGCACAAGGTTCGTGGATATAGGATTAGGAAAAAGGATTCCCTTCTGATAAGTATATAGTTGGTTGTCTTGTGTGCTTTAGTGCACATCCTTCTACCCCAAGAATTTTGGAACCCTCATCATGCTCTCTACATGCTCTCATCGCAAAAATGCTTCACGATTCACATGTATTTGGTGATATACCCTCAAAATTTGGCCCTCATTTTCTCTCAAATCCCATTATAAGGGGGTATTTATTGGTTCTGGAATTTTTACCCAAGAGGGACCAAGGATGATCAAAACCATTTCAAAACAGCATTAACTCCATATAAAAACCACAAAATCACCAAAGGGACTCCCTTGCGAAGCT
The DNA here is from genome assembly GCA_963277665.1 of Viscum album. Lineage (NCBI taxonomy): Eukaryota > Viridiplantae > Streptophyta > Magnoliopsida > Santalales > Viscaceae > Viscum > Viscum album. The sequence goes on from OY728158.1 coordinate 1,321,729,351, forward strand.
CCATCACAAAGCCCTTCATCACCATGAATAGCGCGATGCCAGTAGACAGACTTCTCTGTGGCCACCATGTAGTAGTGATGGTCACCTCAGCGAGTCCAACAAGAAATGAAACCACCAAAAAGTAGTGACGAAAGCCTCTGTGAGTCTGATAGAGTCGCCTCTGATCGTGAAGAACAACCTCCTTAATGGATCGCCTTCAAGTATTGTGATACCCTATGCCTATAAATAGGTGAGTCAACCCCACCTCAAAAGATCATTTATCTGACCTTTCACCTTATGAGTTCCCATTTCACAAAGCATCCCTTGTTCCACGAACCAGTGAGAAAATGAATCACCCAAGGTATTTGAGCATCATGAACCAGACTTCCCTTTGTTCTAATTTACATTCACTTCAAGTGGTGATGCCCTTCATGAAGCCCCATGGGCATCGTGAAGTTAGGAGTCCATTTTGGAAACCCAGGGCTTCATAGAGCACTCATCCTTCACAAAGCACCCTCTAAGAACATGTAGACTCTATCCCTCGGCTGGGTCACCATACTTCACGAAGCAGCACACTTCATAGAGACCCATCTTACCATGATTTATGAAGCACCCACCTTAGCAAAGGTCCTTCTATTTACAAAGAACCAGAGATTTGTGAATACCTTCCTAGTGAGGCCTTCTGATTTATGAACCCCTCTTCTATGCGGCCCTCTAGGCTCGTACAAAGTAATTTTATGTTCCCTCAAGTGGTTTTTCATGTTGTGTTTACCTACATTAGGCTTCTTCACATATGAACACTAACAACTATTGCTTCTTCTCATAGCCATGCTAACATGATCCCCTCGAGTGACCAATCCTCCACCTCAATTCTTTAAGAATTTCATGTGACTTAACATCCCAAATTTAGGGTTGGTACAAGTTATATATGTCCAAGAGATGAGGAGTGAGTCCTCATCATCCGAGCTATAGGATGTTAAACTGCCAACACCCTCATCCCCAATACATGACGTTAAATTGTGAGTTTCCACATGCATGGAAAGATTTGGTGGATACAAAAGAGAATAAGAATAATTAATCTCCCTATCCTCTATCCCTTTGGGATTTGTCTCCATGTGTTCCTTAGGTAGTCTTCACGTAATCCCCAACACACCTTGATAGGGTGTTCCCTATACATAGATCCATATCCTCTTCTTACATTGAGACATCTTACTCAGGCTACCTTCCTAGAGTAAGTCCCAATATCAATCTCCCTAGGTCACTAGCCATGCTTAAGCTCCACACCATCCTTTATTGATGCACCCATTATGACTTGTCTTTCTGGTTTACTATTGTCTTTTGTTTCTCACACTGATCATGACTCACATGGGCTTAGAGTTTAATAGTGGCCAAGACATCTCATTGGGACACTAAACATGTGTAAGTCTCATTCCCCTTTATCCCACATGACGTTAAACTACATCCCATTGAACTACGCAGACTTTTATCCCTATATTCCAAATAAGGAACGTAGGAAGCCCCTCAAGGTTCAAACCCCTCACTCCATATAATCAAACTCTTTTATCTATTTCACATCGGTTTTCCTTCATCTCGCATGGCGTTAAACTGTGTACCCCTCCTAACTATGCGGGTTTTGATTCCCATACATTGGGATACATAGGAAGACTATTTGAGGTTCAACCCAAACCAATGGTAAACATTGGTACTCCCTCCTAGGGATGTACCCTCTTGATGTGATACTTACCCTTTTTGGGATGCATCTCCTAGATCCACCTCTCAGAGGTGTTCTAATCCCCATAGGAAGCTAACCATGCACAATCCCTACACAAACCATATTCCTACAACTGATAGTGCACCTCTTATGATGGGTTGTTAACCATGCGTAAGCCCCAAGCATCTCTTTGGGTTGATATCCTTGGTGTACACCTCGATTTTATGCCCCATTCCTAAACTACGTAGACTTTGATATCAGCCACTAGGATACATAAGAATCCTCTTTGAAGGTTTGATCCCATAATCCATGTCCCGTCCTGGTCTTTCCTTCAAGCCTTTGTGCCTTGGGAAGATCATGCCCCAACCCAAAGGTTCTACTTCATCTAGGACCCTATCCTCGTGCACTATTCTCATGAGCTGCCCCCTTAGGTTCCTCATCGCCCCCACTAGAACTACATTGACTTTGATCCCTGTCTTCAATGCAGGGTAAATAGGAATCCTCCTTGAGGTTCAATCCCTGCACTGTCATCTTTATGCATGTTTCACCTCATTCATCTTCACCCTTTGACATTTCCTCCATATCCCTTCTGATTTTACCTAGGATTCCATATCATACTGAACTCATTCCCTTCATACGAGCAGATAAACATGAACAAACTCCAACCAATTTCTCCACTACCTTACTCTTATCATAGTAAGGTCGCATCTTCACTTCTCTTTGTAGTGCCTGGGATACTATCCATGTGTAATCCCTAAATAACCCCCTTCAAAATACATGGGTTTTGATCCCTATCTTCTAGAAAGGGTACATAGGAAGCATCACTGATGTTCAATCTCATCCAACGATAAACCTTGGCGTTCCCCTTTTTGGGGTGTTCTTCCATGATCCATCCTTTGTGGTGTCAAGATCATCTTTAATAGTGTGAAATATTCCCTTTTTGGGACACACCATTCTAGGTAGGTCCTCATTTGGATATTTGATCCATCCATCCAGTAAACCTTTCAGTTTCTACCTCATAGGGGTGTATCAGTCTGATCCACTCTTTTTAGTGTTATGATCAGTACGATCCATCTACACTAGTTGTTAAACTCAGGGCATAGACCATGTTAAACATAGGAGGTCGAGAAAAACCATAGAGACATTCCTCTGGCATAAGATTCCACCCATTTTACATGGAATTCCTTGGGCTTCCACACCATTTAGAATCCCTCTAATAAGATTAAATTTAGGTGTACCAAGGTTCTAGAATCTAGACATTTGAGGGATGACCAACGTGACAACATCCTTAACTGAAGGTTGCTGCCATAAGTTGACCATTTGGAATGTCTTGAAAGAATTAGTGTAATTAACTGACATATGGAACCAATATGGGTTTCACGAACAACGTCTTAATCTTTAAGGAAGACCCTGACTATGCGACTAATTTTGAGAAGGAATCTAAGGAAGGAGAGACTGACATCCCATCATCCAATTTAAATGAAGGAGAAGACATCACTATGAGGTGATGAATTCCACTCACCATTGGAAAGTGGGAATGTGGGGTATAATGTTTGGATAAGAAAATGTCAAATGGTTCTCATGAGGTACACCATGATGAAAGTGCCAGAAAAAAAAACACAGAAAGGGTTTCATCATAAAATGAACAGATCACTAGCTTCTGGGATGCTACATTGATGTTCATAAAAAACTTCATCATGTGGTATATTCAAACACTTATCCCACTTTTTCAATTAAAAAAAATCATCTTACCGCTTACATAACTTTTTAACCAATCTTCACCATCATTATTGAATGGAAACTGCACATGATGATAAAATTTACATACGCGTTTTTGGTAAAAGGTTTTATTATTTGATGAAAAACACTCTAATAAACATTGGTTTTGGAGAACCTTTAGTACTAGAGACTTACTTGATAGTATCCACATCGAATATACTTACTTTTCTAGCACAAAAACTTTGCTACCAAGCTCAGGATTAACTGGAGCAACAGAAACAGGTGCTTCAGCCTTTTCTTTTGCTTATTAGAGGGTCTCGAATTAGATGGGGAATCCATAAATGGATACTTTATTCTTATAATCCATAAATGGATACTTTATTATTGGAATCCATATTATATTGGTATTTTTGGTTGACTGTAGGTAGATATTTTGAAATGAAGGAGGAAAAGTGTTGCACATTTATTGAGAGAGATACAACGCGGGCCTCTAGATGAGTTGGAAATAGACGTATACTGCTTTATTATCATTTGGGATACAAGGTATTATAAAATAGAAATTATATGAGAAATCTAAATAAAAAAATGAAATGAAAACATGCATCATGTTTTATTAAATAAACTAAATTGGGAAATAAATCAGCGGTTCGCAATATCAAAAAATAGATTTTTTTAAAAGTCATAGAATCAACGACTTGTAAAATTGACCGTATGATAACTAACAGTATGAAAACCAATGGTATTACAACCAATGATATGAAAACCAATGGTATGAAAACCAATAATATGATAACAAATGGTATGACAACCAATAGCATGAAAACCAAATGTATGAAAAGATAATTAAACTTAACTGAAATTTATCATTACTAATTCATGTTTGATAAGATTCATTATTTAAAAATTCAAAGGATTAGTGAATATATCAGAAAACTAATGTTCTGTGAAAATAAACTCAAGGGTGGTATCACCCTTTTAAAAATGATATCTCAAAAAGTGATGTCTTATATCAATATTCATTGTTCAAAAATGAGAAATATGATTCTTAGATGTATTTATTGCACATGTATTGTCACAGTTTATGGGGACATTAAGGAATTGATATCCATAGTCTAGTATAGTGTGTTTCATCCACAAAATATGTCCATAGAATCTACCTGTATCTACGTTTTTAGATTCAGCTGTAGATAGTGCAACATAGTTTTTTCTTTTTATTACACAATGAAACTAGAGACTTCATTAAAAAGTGACATGTTCCAGAGGTGATTTTTCTATCTAACTTGCATCCACCAAAATCAGCATCAATATAACTAAAAAAATAAAATTATTTTCCACTAGGTTAAAAAAATCCTAAATTAGTTCTATATTTGAGGTATTTGAAAATTCTTTTAACAACATGTAAGTCTGACTCCTTTGTGCTTTCTTAAAAACAAGCACACATAAACACACTAAACATAATATCTGGTCAACTAGTATTCAAATAGAGAATAATATAATCATATCTATGTAAATGGCTTGATCAACAAGTTTCCCAATTTCATCAAGATCCAATTTATAGGTGGTACTCAAAGAAGTATAATTACTTTTGGTGTTATCTAGATTAAAAGGTTTTAAAAGAATCATTGTATATTTATTTAATTAAAAATAATTGCTTCATTGTTTTTAATTATTTGAAATCCAAGAAAGGATTTGAGCTCACTCATTAAACTCATTTTAAATTCATTTTTCATAATTTTAGAAAAATCAGTAGAAAGATAATTTTCTGAAGAATAAAAAATAATATCATCAACATAAATTTTTACTTCTAATACATATTTTGAAAATTGTATTCTTAAAATGGTAGGATAATCTATTTCTTATGAGAATAATTTTGAAATCATAAAATTATAGTGTCTATTATACCAAGATATAGGATCTTATTTAAAACCATATAAGGATTTAGTTAATTTATAAACTTGATTTGGAAAATGAGGATTTTGAAAATCAGGGGGTTGTTCTATAAAAACATCCTCAACTAAAAAACATTAAAGAATTTACTCTTGACATCCATTTGATAAATCTTGAAATATAGATTAGATATATAATAAAGAAGGATTCTTATTGATTCAAGTCTGGATATAGGTGAAAATGTGTCCTCATATTCAATTCATTCTTCTTAACTATAACCTTGTGAAACAAGTCTAACCTTGTTTCTAGTTATATGTCATAACTCATCAAATTTATTCCTAAAAGCCCATTTTGTTCCAATAGACAATGTGTCCTTGGGGCTATCTAAATGTTCTCATAATTTTTTTATTTTAAACATATTTAACTATTTTTTCATTTTTATTACCCATAATTTATCATTAATTTCTTCATTGATGTTCATCGGTTCATGCTAAGACAAGAAATCTTCATGTTCAACCTGGTTTCAAACAGAATATCTAGTTTGGGTTCCTCTGTCTAGAACTCCTACAACAACATATAAATGATGGTTCTTCAAAGTTCTAATACTTCTAGAGAATGATGGATTGGTCACTTATGTATTTTTAAGTGGAAGTTCTAGATATTATTTATAATTGGATGATTCTTTTTCTTGTTTTATAGAAGAATATAATGGTTTGGAATTTAAGTTCAAAGAAGAAAAATCTTCCTCAAGGTTTTCTAAAGAGGTGTTAGGCTCATGTGGAACAGTTTTATAAAATTTTACATGGACTAATTCTTCTACAGTTTTGGTCTTCTTATTGAATACACTATAGGATTTACTAGAAATTAAGTAACCAAGGAAAATTCCTTCATCCGTTTTGGAAGAAAATTTTGAAGAATATCCTAAGTGTTAAGAATAAATACTTTCCAACCAAAAACTATAAAGTAGTTAACCTTAGGTTTATTATTATTCTATAACTCAAAATGGGTCTTATTAAGTATAGGTATATTAAAGACTCTATTCATTATATAGAAGGCTATATTGACAGATACTTCCATAAAATAGATAGGTAGGTCATACTCATTTAGCATAGTCTGATATATCTCTTGAAAGATTCAATGTCTTATTTCAATGACTCCATTCTGATGAGCGGTACTATGATTATAGAAGATATGAGTGTATCTATTTTTGGGAGAAAAATGTTTCAAAATATTGATTTTCAAACTCATGACCATGGTCAATTTTTAAGGTTTTAATTCTAAGTATACTAAGACTCTCTATGAACATAGCATAATTGGAAATGTAAGAACAATATTCACTTTTTTGAGCTAGAAATTATTCCCAAGTATACGTATAATGGTCATATACAAGAACATAGATATAATTCTTCCCATTAAGAATAGATAATCTAGAAGTTCCAAACAAATCCATGTGAAACAACCCAAGAGGTTGAGAAGTTGACACTTCATTCTTTAGTTTAAAATAATATTTATATTATTTCTCATTTTGATAGGGGTTACAAAATTTATCATTTGGGGGCTCAAGTTTAGGTAAATCCCAAACTAACCCTTTCCTAGTTAGCTTTATAAGAGAGTTAAAGTTAAAATGGCCTAGCCTCATATGAAAAATCCATGAGTCCTTATGAAATATACTCATGCACGAAAGATTCTAAGAAACTAAAGAATTTAAATGTATAACATAAACATTCTCATTTCATAGGGCAGTAAAAACTGAAACATTTTTTGAATAAAAAACATTACAAGAATAATTCTTATATTTAACAAAAAAAATCATCACAAAACTAAGATATGCTCAGCAGATTATATTTTAAACCATCAACATATAAAAGCCTAGAAATCAAAACTGAATTTTTGTTTCCAATATGGCCTAGGCCAATGATTTTTCCTTTTTTATTATCACTAAAGGTGACATGGCCACCACCAACCATGATAAGACTCTTTAATTAAGAATAGTATCCTATCACATTTCTTGAACACACTTTTCCCATGTAATATAGACTTATGGTGGATGCCTTCAATCATTTTTACTAAAAAATAGGTTTAAACGAGAAATGATTTTGGTTCCCAAATATATTTGAGTCTACAAATGTTAGTAATAAATTGTTTGGGAACCCACATTTTCCTCGTGGGCTTCCTATAGATTTATTGGAGACTGTTAGTAATAAAAAATTTGTTGGGTCCTTTTGAAAAAAAATTAGTAGTAGAGATCTTTCGTCTAGATTTATAAACAAAATTACTTTTTGAAATCCTTATTTATCTAGGATCATATCCATTTAGTGTAACATATTTTGGAGAAACATTATTTCAAAATATTTTTTTTCAATGTATCTCTTAAATTTAAAAAAATTTCAAGGTCTTTATTCAATTTCTCATTTGAAATTTTAAGTTCATTGTTTTTTTAGCGTAGTTGAATTTTTTTCTCCTTTTCTATAAACATCCCAGATTTATAGTTTACAGATAGAGCATGGTATCTTTTTAAAACATTTTATTTATCTTTTAGATCCTTAAAATTGTATTATTGCATATTTTAGTAGTCAAATAATTATTCATTTCACATATTATCATCATCATGGTTTTTATTGTTAGAATTATTAGATTCATCAGACTCATGTACATGTAAAATATTAGAAATAGTAGGTAATGTAGTTACCTTACTGACTTTGGTCATAAAGCACATATTTTCTCTGGAATACTTCTCTTCAGGTGAAGAATCTGAATCACTGGATCAATCCTTAGATGAACTCCATGTGGATTTGATGTCCTTATTATATCTTTTGTCATTATCTTAATATTTATTTTTTAACTTCATCTTAAGATAGTCATATTTTATGTGAACTTTTATTTTGAATTCATATCTGACAAATTCCATTGGATAATCATCCCTTTTCTTCCAATTCCCTTTGTTGTCATATTTTCCATTATAGTTTGTTTTTCTAAAAATACCTTTTCGTCTTATAGAACATCATAGACCTTATTTATATGTAATACATTTCCTAATCACTATCAGAAGAAGATTCAATATCACCCAAATCAATAACTTGAACCTCTTATTTTTCTTTTTCATTCTATTGTCTAGTGAGAATAGTCTTGAAAGATACTATATTTCCCTCAATCTCCTAATCTTACTCATAGTTTACCTTTAGTTATTCTTCATACATCATAAGTTTACTTATCAACTCCGTAACTGGTAGTTTATTGATATCATATAATTATCTAATTGAAACTGAAGTGCCTCTCCATATTTCTGGTAGACATCTCAGCAATCTCATTATCTGGTCCTTGCCTATTATCGGCTTTCCTAGGGAGTTCATGGTATTGGAAATATAATTAAACCTGAGATATATATCATAAATAGGATCATCAATATTCATCTTAAAATTATCAATTTTAATAGTGTAACTGTTAAAATTCATTTCTTTAACATTTTTAGTTCCTTCATGTGAGACCGCTAGAGTATCCCATATCTCATAGGCATTTTTACATGAAAATATTATATTAAAATATTCATCACTAAGGGAATAATATATAGAATTCATGGATTTTCCATTATTATAATAAGGAGCCTTAGTTAGATCATCCCATGTATTTCTAGTAGTAGTAGTAATTTTATACTCATATTCTATGGAATACCTGATTTCAAAACTCATACTTTCAATATGCATTTTCATTTATATTTTCCATTAGGCATAACTAGTGTTAGAACCAAAAGGGGCCTAGATAACCTGAGAAGGGGTGAATCAAGGTATGAATATTTTATTTTAAAATTCATTCTACCCCACCGGATCTTGACCTCAATATTATAATGGCCGGTTTGTTTTCACTTTTGTTATTAACATTTATCTTGTTCTTTCCTTGTTTTTTTGATAAAGGTTATTTGGATGCAATTCATGGAAACAAGTATGTAGACACAAAGATTTTTACCTGGTTCACCCTCATTGGGATATGTCCAATGAGTATACAATAGTGATGTGTCGATGTACAAAATCCATTAAAGATCACTATCAATTTACAATGTTCAGGCTAGATCACTTCTATTCCTAGGATCAATACCTTTACAAAGTTTAGGGTTATCTCACTGCTTCCCCAAGGGTCACTCCCAACCTCTCTCTCTAGCTCACTATCGGTAGAAATGATCACCTTTTTCCTCTTCCTTTGCTCACTACCCTGGAGAGGATCCACTCACAATTTATGGACTATTAGGTCCCTTAATCATCACAAATTAATGCATATTACTCTATATGTAGACGCTCTATTGAAGTTACACTTTCATCCATTGATGAATATAACTTTCCCGTAGCTTTACTGGGAAAAATTCCACCTTTTTCATATCCCTAGAATCACTGGCACACTTCCCTATGCCTAGTGTGCTTCTCTATGCACGGCGCACAAGTGTAACCAAAATTCTTGCATGACACTCCCTTCACAAACTTAGAACTTGGGAGACTCACACCCTTTTATGCCCAAACCAATATTGGCATGAAACTAACAAATAGCATGCAAGTTATGAATAACTTTATACTTGTGCGCCCAAACCACCACTTGCGTGACCAAACCACCTGTACGACTAGAGATAGAATTTTCACTAAGTGTCAAGATTCATTGTTAAAAATGAGGAGGGGTAACCTTATATTTGTAGGAATTTTGGGCACCCTATTCACCACAAACAAGTTTCCTTCTGGCGCACAAGTCCATCTACCTAAGCCTCTGTCTCCCTAGTCACCTTGTGCACCCCTATTTACTTTTTCCGTATTCTGATGTTCTGATCTTTAAAAACATATGGTGCACAACTTTCCAAGCCTCGAAGACATTGGTACGCAAGTCCCTGATCCAAAAACTCTTTTCTCCATTTGTCAATTTCGAGGCCCAAAATTTTGGTAAACATTGGAAAACAACACCGCCTTCTATATGCTCTTTTTGTACCACCTCCAAATCATCCATACCTTTTTCAAGATTATTCTTTCGATCATGGATTGTCAAAAAAATCTTTTAAACCTGACAACTCACTAGGTAAACACCCTTTGTCAACAAATTGAACATCGTGGTCTGTTATTTCAACAAACACAATCATGGAGGCCCGCTTTGTCAACAAACACAATCACCTCAAAAAATATTCAATGATACCTTGAAAAAGTTTCTCCCAACAACTAGTCCCATTTAAGAAAGTAGTTATATTAGTAGAAAACCCATCTTGATGATTATCCATTTTAAATAACTAAATTTGGAAGAAATTGAAATTTCAGATCTTAAGGTAAAACTAAAATCACAGTTAAAAAGGATTTGAAAAGCTTCAAATTCTACTATGATACAAATTTTGGTCAGAGTGGGTATCTCAAGAGTGGGTGAATTGAGTACCCAATATAACTTTATGTTGAATAGGGATTACATTGAAATCCCCAAAATATTTAAAAAATAGACTATCTTATCAAAATGAGTAGTATGATATAGATCTTAGTCTTTCAAAAGATTTATCTAAAGGTTGATTAGTTCTCAGATGAATAATATAAAATATTATTTAATACTTGGATATCAGTTTACTTGATCAAGACATTATATGAATACAAATTAAGATAAAATATAAAAGTTTTTTAAAGTTAAAATAGTTTTTAGTTTTAAAGAAAAAATTAAGTAAAACAAAATTTAAACACACAAGATAGAATGAATACAAGAGGTTTAGTCTCAAGTCGAGACATAGACCTCTCCACTTAGTGATCTTCTACCACAAAACAGTTTATAAAAAGATAAAAAATATGATCCACAACCTTGATCAGATTTTACAATTGACAACACAATATAGGTCACACACATACTTTTCAACAGTTATTTGTGGGAGTAAAGATAAATAGACTACATAGGGACCTCAAACACTCTTATTCATGGGAATAAAAAATAAAAAGAGATTTTTAGATGTTATCTTGTATCTTCAAGTTTAGATCAGAAGACAATTTTGGAACATAAAAGAAAGTATAGAATACACTGATCAAATGAAATACATATAACAAGAAATGAGAAATCTAGGACTATAGAGTTTATAGAATCTTGGTCTGTTGCAATGTTTCTTGAGAATCATAATTTTATTTAGCAATAAAGCTTGAGTCATGTTATCTTGAAATATTTAGGAAAATATAGTTCTACAACTCTAGTATTTGGACTAAAGGAAATATAATTATCTTTATCTTCCTCAATCTAGCATTCATAGCTTATGAGCTATTTCGTGTCTCCAATAGGTTCAGCTCTTGGATATTCAGTGAATCATGAGATCTTCTTATCCATAGTTTTTTTTATATTTGTCATGTTGTTATCTATATGATTTTTTTTCTTTTTCTTCTCAATGAGGGATTGTGATCCAATTTTTATCTATAGTGGTGGGGATAGCTGAATCAACTGCATCCTCGTACTTCTCATTATGACATTCTTTCTATTTAACATTTAAGAAAAAAATCATCAAAATAATAAATGGAATCAAATTCAATGAATATAGCCATTATAATAAACAATTTAGAATAATTAAAGTAATAAAATGGTGATGATTTCTACGATCTGGCGGTGTTAAGTGTTCTGCCAGCATGACACTAGCAGTATAACATTGTTGGTATGTTGCTCTAGAGGTATGCTGATAGGGGTTTCTTATACTCAACCATTTTTAGTGTGTTGATGGTGTCTTAGGTAATGTTGTATGGTTCGGTGACGTATGCTATGAAGGTGTGATATTGATGGTACCTCATTTGGGGGCATGAAACCCTACCAGTATGTTTATCAATGATGTCTGACAATTTTTCAATTCTTCAGCCCAACGGTATGATCGTTTGATGGTGTGATGTCATGGTAGTATCTCATACTTAGAGATTTTGGTGTTAGTGGTGTGTCATGACTAATGATTTCTAAATCAACAGTGTCTCATACTTAAACAAATTTACCACATATGCTTAGAGTAGAGAATTATTTCAGATAAACATGAAATTCATCAATATTATAAAAAACATGATTTTTTTATCATTAAAACCATGAGGTCAATAATTAAAAATAATACTAATTACCATTATTATTATTATTATTATTAATAACAGCCACTGAGTTGACAATGTCTGACAACCCCATTAGAGATCCAAGTCTGACCACAATCTCTTCCATGCCGAGTAGCCTCCTCCATGAGACTCTGCAAAAAACCTTCACTTGGAACCAATCCCTTCACACCACACGCCATTGCTATGTGCCAACCTAGAAAAATGGGGATCACAGATCCAATCCGAAACCACCTCAGACCGAAATTACTATAACAAAATGATCCATTCAAAAAACACTATCCCTCTCATTTATCAATTCACACCCAAACCATCGATCCATATGTCTTTTGTGCTACTACCATGGATCCAAGGGTTCAACCATGCTCGAACGTTCCTTAGAAAAGTTGAATCATGTCCCTATTTTCCAATAATGAAGAACGGATGGGGAAAAGCACCAATAAAAAAGGTGATAAATGTAGAGAACCATACTTAACGTACATGGACATTACAGTACTTTTGCGGAATACTTAATACATAACAAAAACCAACACACAAGGACCGTAATAGTTTAGTGTCTTTGGAAACTAGGAACATAATCTTCTAATCATGGTGAAAGATCTTCAACATCTCCCATAAAGATCTTCCCCTTTTGTTTTCTTACCTAAAACTATTCTTTAAATCCTGGAGAAGAGAAAACATATAAAGGGTGAGCTTAAATTCTCAGTAAGGGTAAACATAGTGAAAATAAAACAAATCATATACATTTTAACTTATTAAAAACACGAACATAACGTTGAAACATCAAAATCTTGAGAAATAAATCGTGGCAGTATATAAGGCATAGATCATAAAGGAACATTAATCATGATAAAATAGAATAGGAATAAAACATGTAATTGTGGGAAAGCATTAAGCATATGATATGATTTCCATAGTAGCCAAGGCATTGCTGCCAAGACCATCTTAGTGGACAAAGTCCCTTTCTAAATCGAGTTCACTCCTCGTTCCAGTCCTGTAACACTGAACCAGATTAAGTTACCATTCCAGCCATGTCTATCTCATGAGATATAAATCTTTACCCAATGCATTGGAGGGAGATATAGGTTCCACCCATCTCATAATGAAATCATTCTTAAGTGTGACACAACATAAACATAAATCATTCATCATAACCCAAGAATAAATGGGTTTCATAAACATCATCCCATAATAACATAATCCATATAAAACAAATGGATATCATTTCATCATAAGAAAAGAGAAACCATTTAAATCATAGAGATATAATACTTGAAACATACACATATGAAATAATTTCATCTTAGATGGAAAAATGGTTTTGATAAAACACTTCAAATGAATTCTTGAGGAAAATATCCTTTCTTCTTCAAAATCATTTTATTTTCACAAAATGCCATGAAATTTTAAAAGAAAAGGATTTTTTTGAAAATATTAATTAAATCTTGTAGAGTAAGCTTCATGAAAATAAAGAGTTATGAAATCGTAAAAATCTGTTCATGCCGTATAAGTTAAAAAAACATTCTTCCCGTACTTTTGCCGGAAAAGTCAAAAAGTACCTCGTATGGTAAAAAAAAGAAAGATTCCTTACATAACATGTAGTAAAAGTAAAAAAATGGGTAAAAAGGACTATACACATACATGAAACCATTTTTAGAAAATGTGGACATGGATGATAAATATAACCCCAGTAAATACTTACGAATAAAAAATCTCGGATAAAAATGAGTTTGGAAAAGTTATCCCTTACCTTAGGTCCAATATGATTTGTACATATCTGAACCTCGTGTATAATGATTTAAATAATGTCATTGACTTATTACATAATCATATTCATTGTTATGATATCATATATGGTTCACTTATGACTTTATATTACCCATTCTTTTGTAAATTCCATGTTAAAGCAGCGTTTTGGGTAAAATCATTTCATTTATCGTACGTGTTTCAACATGTTGTTCTTGATATTATTACTTATATCCTGATTTACTTAATTACATAATTTAAAACATGATTTATATATAATATATATTCAGTATATAAATGGAATGAAATACACCATTCATGGAGACGGTATGCTGTGCGTACGCATGAACGCTGTTTTCGTTTCCTTATTAAATTAAATGAAATTAAGTAAATGATACATATATGTACATAAATCCAGTATCATTATTATGTAATATATTTCATTATTATTTATTATATATACTTTATAATCATACTTGATTGGTTAATCATGGAAAATCAATATCATCGCGTTCGTGGAGACGGTAGTCCGTACATACGCACGAGCGATGATATCCTTCCCATGATCATGGATTGTATTGAAGTGTATGTATAATATTTCAGAATCAATATCACTTCAAAAAATCATATTTAGTTATTTATATACACCATTATACCCATCCAAGTAAGGTGGTGGTGGAAAACAGATTACACCACGGCGTGGAGACGGTATTCCGTACGTACGCATGCGCGATGATTTCATTTTCCATAGGATGGATAGAAGATGAAATTGGGTTGTTTCATATTTATAATAACATATCAGTATATGAGTGATACTTATGTTATTAATTTATAATGAAACAAATAAAGAATAATAAGTAGAAGAAGAAATAAATTGGAAAGAATCGGTAAAGGATATTACCTCTTCTTTGATTCGCCTCTTTTAAGCTTCCTCTTAAGGCACTAGAGTTGGTATTTTTAAGAGACCAAAACCTCTATAATGTTTCTAGGGAATTTTAGAAAGGAAATGGGCAGGGTTTGTCTAATAATTAAGTCTGAAGTTTGTGTAATGGGAAGAGGGAAGAGGTACCCTTTTATAAGGGAGGAGAGGGGCACTTTAGATAAATCATAAACTATTATTTTATAATAAATTCATATTCCATTTATAATAGCTCCAATGTGACTTATTTATAAGATAATTTGGGAATGGGTCTAAATCCTCTCAACCAATAGGTTTTAGACAAGTTTATGTTACTATTTAAACCTTATCATTTAGATTTAACTCTGAGTTAAATAATTTAACTTTTACCATGTCTTCTTGTTTTCTTACACTATATGGTTATTAAACTTACTATAATCTACCAATAGAACCCCAAATGGTTCATTATTGTCATATATATTATTATATAAGTCTTTTGGGTGAACCTAAGATTTTTAGGAATAGAATATCAATTAATAATATAATATTTGTTTTAAAAACTATTTTATGTCAATTTTGACACTATTTGGTAATTGATTTTTGTGAAAATCATAACAGCATGATTAGTTCGAAAAAAGTTAAATAAATCAATAATAATATGTCATATTAACCTCAAAAATTAGGTTAATTTATTAAAAGTCTCAAATTACATTTATTTGGGTATTTATAACTTCAATTATGTTAATATTTCATTAGTATGGTAATTACTACATCATCATTGTGTCATACATAAATTAAATTATTTAATGTCTAAATTTTTTAAATAAAATACCCTTTTGTAGTAATTTTTTTTATATTTATAATGAATATTTATAGTCTAATTTATCTTATGTATAACCCTTTATTAAATTTTTTTTAGTTATTAAACTTTTATTTTAACTCTTTTAACCCTTCTTTGAATTAAATAATAATAAATGTCCTAATCTAATCCAAGTGGACCTAAATGATAATATTATATTCCTAAGGGTTTTTTGGTAGAATTAAACTAATCCAATATAATTAGTACATGTTTTAAGGTAATAATAATATCATTTTTACCCTTAATTACCCTATTTACTTTTAACCGTGGTAAATAAAAGTAAAAAGTTACTATTCACCAAAACTTATTTTAATCTTATTCAACCACATTTTACTCCTTGATATAAACATTGTCTCTTGGATTTTCGAAATTACACTCACAGAAGCGGTAAAATTTAGTTTTATGTAAATTTTCAAATTCTCCTAAGAGGTGGGTAAAAGACGGTGAAAAGTTCAATAAAATTTTTATATATCTAAAATTATTATAAAATGACCCAAATGAATTAAATTGAACTTATATAGGTATTATGTATCAATTTTGACCTAATATAAATTAAATAAAATAAATAATTATTTAAATAAAAAGTCAGTTTTTAAATAGCAACCTAGTGTTTTCACTATTCATCAAAAATTGAATGTTTTCATAAAAATACCAAAAATTCACCCTAGGCTAATTTCGATATTCCGAATCGAAAAGTGAATTCCATTTTGAAAAATAAAATTTATAAAATTTCAAAAAGTGGGTATTACTATTCATAACGGCTAGTTCATAATAATATTATAATAATATCTCATTTAGTGAAACTTGGTATTGCGTAATACACATGCTATCAAAGAAGGTCTTGATTCTGTGTAATGCAATCCATGTCAGGGCTGCGTGTAGTGAAAGCTCCGTTTGGTGTTGCGTATAACATAATCAATAATTATTAAACAAAATCTATACTTAATGTTTTGTAAAATAATTTCCACAAAACGAGCTTGAAATTGTGTGTAACACGAGCCAAGAACAGTGTTGCGTATACTACAAGCTAATACAATGTTGCGTATAGTACAAGATAATCCTAGTGTATTGTATAATAGAAGACATCAAAGAAATTAAAAATAATATATCTCATAAAATCATGGGGTGTTACATTCTACCCCCTTAAAATGAATTTATCCCTCAAAATTCGTCGAGGTTATAAATCATTTACTACTTCAAAGATTCATTCATAGAAACCACATTGTAAAAAGGAATAATAAAGATTAATTTTATAAACTAATGTATGAATCGTAATGGTTATCCAAATTAACTTATCCCTGGGTTTACACATAAGATAACATAGGTGAAAATATGGATATGGAAGAGAAATCGTACTGTCATGTTCTGATGGAGAGTGGTAGAGAACATGGCTATGAAAAATCCAAAAATCACAAAGCCATAGATTTGTGATGATCTAAGGTACCATCTGATTCATCAGCTATGAGAGTACTAGAAAAAAAAAATTAGTTTCCAAGATCATTTCCCTAACATTGATGATCTTTTACATAAGGAGAAATACATACTTGATTTCAGTGTAATATCATCGTTGGTTATTCCATGAACAATTTTCACTTCATCTCTATTTAATGAAATGAAGTTGAATTTTTCATTCATGAAGTGTTAGCAGATCATGCAATAGAATGATAAGTCATTCCATATGTTTCTATCACAAAAAGGTTAGCATAAGTTATTAAATATATATAAGTCCATCTATGGTGAGATTAATCGTATATGATTCCAAAAATGGATTTATACTTCATCTATCATACAGCTTAATAAAATTAAACTAGTTTCTACTAACCAGGGACTTCCTGTAGGCTAGTGGTAGGCGATAAAGGCCTATCACACTTCGGTTGTGGGTTCGATTCCCACAGCATTGTCTGACGCGACGGGTTTTTGCTCTTCCTATGGGTTGTCCTTTTTTCTAAAACTAAATTATTATAACATTCCTTCAATAATATCGAAAAAAGTTCTAGCCTTAAACAATACTATCTTATGTCTAACTTAATTCATTCCAATCTTTAGGCTTATCCAAAATACTTCGGTACAAGCTCATATCTAAAGAAAACAATTACTAGAAATGTCATCTACCGAGCATGTGAATACCATCGTTTATCCCCCATATATCTTACGATATATCTTGTTGGTCACATTCTAAATATGTGAATACCTTAATCATGTATTCTCTTGAAAAAAATGAATACCCATTGAACCTTAGTGAAAACATGAATGCTATCAAAATTTAACTCTTTCCACATACCAAAATCCCAAAATTTCTATATACTCAAACCATGATATCACTTTTTCCTTATATCAGTCATGAGTTCATTAATACTATCAAACATCTCATTATCTCTTTATCCTTTCATTATGCACATATCATCTACCTTCAAAAAATATTTGAATAACCTTTCATGGTTACCAGTACCATTCAACATATACTTTCAAAAACTCATGGAAAGACAACAGTGTACCAATCCTTAGATTTTTCATTATTCCATAGTACCATACATTATTCTTGATAAACATACAATCATTCCACTACCTTCTTAAACCACTGACTGAGGTTCATCATTTCTTTCATCTCATATATCATTTTTAGTCTCTTCACCATCATCCACATAAATACTACCCATATGACCATGCTGATTCTCTTCATGAGATTTTCCCTTATGGAATTGGTTTGCATAATGCCCGTACATTCTACATTTAAAACATTTAACCATTTTTTATATCTTAGAAATACCATTATCCTTGTCCATGGTGTTAACTGAACCTTTAACTTTACAATTACTAGCTTTGTGTCCTTCTTTTCCACACCCAAATCATCTTTTAGTTCCTTTGAAACATTCTACTTGATGCCTCTTCCCACATGATTTACATGAGGGAAAATTAACTTTCTTTCCTCTATGATCATCATGAAACTCCATCTTTCTCTTATTAGCCGAGTTAGGAAACCTTTCAATGTTGATATTATTGATCATATTATGAGATGGCTGAATATGCATAATAATTATGTATGGACATCCAAATCCCATTTCATTTGGTTTCTCATGAAGAATATCATTCCATTGTCCATCATATTCTCAATTAACATGAATCCTCCGATTTCCTGCCATTTCATAAAACCCAAAAAGAATAGTGTGAGTGGTAAAAATTATAATCAAGGGGGAGTAAATTCAATATCTAACATCTTAGGTTTAATTCTAATATCGTTATCATAATTCTTGGACTATAACCTACACTTATACCTAACCTTAGGGACATCCCTAGAAATACCATAGAAGTATCTCTACGGATCTCACTAAAGTTTTCGCATTCTAGATTCCAAATGTTAACTAAACCTTTTCTCTGATACCAACTGTAAGGACCCATACTTGACATACATGGACATTACATTACTTTTTCGGAATACTTAATACATAACAAAAACCAACACACAAGGACTGTAATAGCTTAGTGTCTTTGGAAAATCGGAACATAATCTTCTAATCATGGTGAAATATCTTCAACATATCCCATAAAGATCTTCCCCTTTTGTTTTATTACCTAAAACCATTATTTATATCCTGGGGAAAAGAAAACATATAAAGGGTCAGATCAAATGCTCAGTAAGGATAAAAATAGAGAAAATAAAACAAATCATATACATGTGAACATATTAAAAACATGAACTTAACATTTAAACATAAAAATCATGAGAAATAAATTATGGAAGTACATAAGGCATAGATCATAAAGGAACATTAATCATGATAAAATAGCATGGGAATAAAATATGTAATTGTGGAAAAGCATTAAGCACATGATATGATTTCCATAGTAGTCAAGGCATTGCTGCCAAGACCATCTTAGTGGACAAAGTCCCTTTCTGAATCAAGTTCACTCCACTTTCCAGTCCTGTAACACTGAACTGGATTAACATACCGTTCCAGCCATGTCTATCGCATAAGATATAAATCTTTAACCAATTCATTGGAGGGAGATATAGGTCCCACCCATCTCATAATGAAATCATTCTTAAGTGTGACACAACATAAACATAAATCATTCATCATAACCCAAGAATAAAATGGGTTTCATAAACATCATTCCATCATAAAATAATCCATATAAAACAAATGGATATCATTTCATCATAAGAAAACTGAAACCATGTAAATCATAGAGATATTATAATTGAAACATACACATATGAAATAATGTCATCTTAGATGGAAAATGGTTTTGATAAAACACTTGAAATGAATTCTTGAGGAAAATATCCTATCTTCTTCAAAATCATTTTCTTTTCACAAAATGGAATTCCATTTAAAAAAAGGATTTTGTTGAAAATATTCATTAAATCTTGTAGAGTAAGCATCATGAAAATAAGGCGTTTTGAAACCGTAAAAATCTGTTCATTCCGTATAAGTTAAAAAAACATTCTTCTTGTACTTTTGCCGGAAAAGTCAAAAAGTACCTCGTATGGTAATCAAAAGAAAGATTACTTACATACCATGTAGTAAAAGTTAAAAATGTGTAAAAAGTAATTTAAACATACATGAAAACATTTTTAGAAAACGGGGACATGGATGATAAATATAACCCCAGTAAATACTTACGAATAAACAACCTCGGATAAAAACGAGATTGGAAAAGTTATCCCTTACCTTAGGTCCGATATGGTTTGTACGTATATGAACCTCTCGTATAATGATTTAAATAATGTCATAGACTTATTAAAGGATCATATTCATTGTTATGATATCATATATGGTTCACTTATGACTTTATATTACCCGTTATTTTATAAATTCCATGTTAAAGAAGCGTTTTGGGTAAAATCGTTTCATTTATCGTACGTGTTTCGACAGGTTGTTCTTGATATTATTACTTATATCCTGATTTACATAATTCTAGAATGTAATACATTATTTATAAATAATATATATTCAGTATAAAAATGGAATTAAATACACCATTCATGGAGATGGTAGGCCATGCATATGCATGAACGCTATTTTCGTTTCCTTATTAAATTAAATGGAATTAAGTAAATGAAACATATATATATATAAATCCAGTATCATTATTATGTAATATCTTTAATTATTATTTATTATATATACTTTATAATCATACTTGAATGGTAAATCATGGAAAATGAATCTCATCGCGTTTGTGGAGACGGTAGTCCGTAGGTACGCACGAGCGATGATATCATTCCCATGATCATGGAATTGTATTTAAGTGTATGTATAATATTTTAGAATCAATATCACTTTAAAATAATCATATATAGTTATTTATGTACACCATTATACCCATCCAAGTAAGGTGGTGGTGGAAAACAGACTACACCACGGCGTGGAGACGGTATTCCGTACGTACGCACGCGCGGTGATTTCCTTTTCCGTAGGATGGAAAGAAGATTAAATTGGGTTGTATCATATTTATAATAAAATATCAGTATATTATTGATACTGATGTTATTAAATTATGTTTAAACAAATAATGAAGAAGAATTAGAAAAAGAAATAAATTGGAAAGAATCTGTAAGGAATATTACCTCTTCTTTGACGCGCCTCTTTTAAGCTTCCTCTTAAGCCACTAGAGTTGGTATTTTTAGGAGACCATAACCTCTATAATGTTTCTAGGGAAGTTGATAAGGGAAATGGTCAGGATTTGGCCGAGCTTTAAGGCTCAATTTTGTTTAAAGAGAAGAGGGAGGAGGTGCCCTTTTAAAAGGTAGGAGAGGGGCACTTTAGGAAAAACTTAAAATATTATTTTATAATAAAGTCTTTTTCGGTTTATAATGGCTCCAATGTGAATTATTTAGAATATAATGTGGGTATGGGTCGAAATCCTCTTGACCAATAGGTTTTAGACATGTTTAGGTTACTATTTTAACCTTATCAATTAGATTTAACACTAAGTAAAATAATTTAACTTTTACTGTGTCTTCTTGTTTTCTTACACTATATGGTTAGTAATCTTACTATAAAATACCAATCAAATCCCAATTGATTCATTAATGTCATGTATATTATTATATAAGTCCTTTGGCCGAATATTAGATTTTTAGGAATAGAATATCAATTAATAATATAATATTTGTATTGAAAACTATTTTATGTAAATTTTGACACTATTTGGTAATTGATTTTTGTGAATATCATAACAGCATGATTAGTATAAAAACAGTTACTTAAATAAATAATAATAAGTCATAGTAACCTCAAAAATTAGTTTAATTTATTAAAAATCTCAAATTACATTTATTTGGGTATTTATAACATCAATTATATTAATATTTGATTAATAAGGTAATTCCTACATCATCATAAATAAATTAAATGATTTAATTTATAAAAATTATAAATAAATATAAATAATGTAAGAAATATTTTTATCTTTCTAATGAATATTTATAGTAGAATTTATCTTATGTATAACCCTATATTAAAAATGTATTAGTTATTAAACTTTAATTTTAACTCTTTTAACCCTTCTTTGAATTGAAAGATAATAAATGTCCTAATCTAATCCAACTGGACCTAAATGATAATATTATATTCCTAAGGTTGTTTTTGGTCGAATTAAACTTAACCAATTTAATTAGGACATGTGTTAAGGTAATAATAATATCATTTTTTCCCTTAATAACCGTGGTAAATTAAAGTAAAAAGTTATTATTCACCAAAAATTATTTTTATCTTATTGAATCACATTTTACTCTATGATATTAACTATATCTCTTGGATTGTTGAAATTCCACTCACAGAAGCAGTAAAATAATGTTTTATGTAAATTTTGAAATTCTTCTAGGAGGTGGGTAAAAGACGGTGAAAAGTTCAATAAATTTTTTATAAATATAAAATTATTATAAAATGACTCAAATGAATTACATTGAACTTATATAGTTATTATGTATCAATTTTCACCTAAAATAAATTTAAATAAAATAAATAATTATTTAAATAAAAAGTCAGTTTTTAAATAGTAACCCAGTGTTTTCACTATTCATCAAAAATTGAATGTTTTCAGAAAAATACCAAAAATTCACCTTAGGCTAATTTTGATATTCCGAATCCAAAAAGGAAGTCCATTTTGAAAAATAAAATTTAAAAAAATTTAAAAAGTGGGTATTACTATTGATAATGACTAGTTCATAATAATATTATAATAATATCTCGTTTAGTGAAACTTGGTATTGTGTACTACACACACTATCGAAGAAGGTATTGATTTCTTGTAATGCAAGCTAGGTCAGGGTTGTGTGTATTTAATGCTCTATTTGGTGTTGCATATAACATAATCAAAACTTATTAAACAAAATCTATACTTAATGTTGCGTAAAATAATTTCCACAAAACGAACGTGAAATTGTGTTTAACACGAGCCAAGAATAGTGTTGCGTATACTGCAAGATAATACGGTGTTGTGTATAGTACAAGCTAATACTAGAGTAGTGTATAATAGAAGACATCAAAGAAATTAAAAATAATATATCTCATAAAATCTCGGGGAGTTACAATAAACATCATTGGTTAAAATTTCTAGGCCAACAATTTCATAGTGGTAAAACCGGGGTGAGAAACATGGCATGAACAAGAAATAAATTTAAAGAATAATTAGTTTCAATTCACAGGCTTATGCAATGATTCATGTAAACACATATAAAAGAAACCAGATTTTATCAAGATAAACCTTTTAATAGAAAGAAGTGGAAATCATAATTGATGAGTCCTACCTTGATTATGGATCAATCATTGCTGAAGAATGCATCTGCTAGTGATGAAGATGATGTACTGTATTTACCTTCTATCGATCCAGCTCGATTTGATCACCATTCATCGTCTGATCTAAATCTGCTAATGAAGAAGGGGTTAAAGATCTTATAAAATATTAGTGTTATACATCTAACCCTATGATATGGCCAAACCCACATATTTATAGAAATATATTTAGGTTATGATATTAATTAATTAATTAATTAATTCAATTTATTTAATTATTTCTCCCATGATGGAGCTCAATCCAAACACCCAACACTGATCAATGTTATGTCATGCCTAGAGTAAAATCCACATTCACGACTCTACAGTAGTCTTAATATTCCCATATGAGTCTCTGTTTGTGAGTTATTTGAGTTTGGGTTATTAAAAATATTAATTAAATTAATTAGTTTATCCAATGTATTCACCAATGATTGCTTCATCCAATCGTCATGTGCCGACCAACCTTAGGTTGCGCTTAGGGTATAACTTGTTCTACGAATGGAACTGTGGTCTTAGATTTCTGAGATGAGAATCCATTTAATATATATATCACTTTTTTAGAAAATATGTTTACATGTGGTATAAAACATATTTAAAATATTTATAAAACTTATTTTGGGCACAACTGGCCTCAAAATAATGCACCGTCTAAGAAAATAGATTCAAAAATATTCATAAACATATTTAAAATCCTTACAATGCAAAAATAAAGTCTCTACATTATTCCATTATTCAAATTTTTTGATCCCCATAAAGCACAAACTAAGGAAAAATGTTGGGACACCGAGCTCGCATCCGACTCTCCCGCTCCCACAAGAATTCATGATGGTTTCTTATGCTTCCAACAAACACACACCCATGGAAAAAACATACCCATGAAGGGTATTTCTATGTTGGTTATCAACACCACCATCTCCTTGAAAAAGGAAAGTCCACTTCCACGAACCGGCTTAGCATGGTTAATATCATAAAACTAGTCACATTCATACCTCCTCAGTTGCAACATGTGGAGTACACCAAGTATCCAGTCTAACTACAAATAGGTTGATTGCTCTGTCACCTCGTTTGGTAATAGTGGATGGAGAATTTTACTGTGAGCGTCTTGTACCATGACCACACCCCAAGTGGCCCTCAAGATCGTGCCCCCTCAAGATCTTTCGAGACCAATATCACTATCATGTCTTAGAAAAAATCTCCTAATAAGTAAACCTTAAAATATAGAATGGACTCCATGAGAGCTGTCATACAACTAGCATTCCTAGAGTATGTCTAGAACCATCAACCAATTTCTCGTGTACTCTTAATCTTACACCAAGTACATGAGGGTACCATCGAAGAATACTACCACAAATTGATCCAAGAAAGGTTAAAGATATGGCTCATAAGTCCTATGAAATATGCTAGGGTTTTCAACACACCAAAAGATATCACTTAGAGCTTAATAAACTGTAGAAGCTCTCATAATCCACGCTTGGTACATCCACCTCTCGAACATGGAGCTGGTGATAACTCATCTTTGGGTCAAATTTCAAGATCCACTTCACCTCCTTTTTATAGGAGAACTGGTCATTAATTATCAAGGGTGGATACTCCTCCTTGATAGTCACCCTGCATGGAGATTTCAATCTATATATGACCTCAAGCTTTCCTCCACTAATTAGGTGAACAACACACGACTGCCTAGGAAAAACACAAAGGATATTATGAACCCCCTACTCTACAGCCTCCTTCAACTGCACCTCTATCTCTAAAAGCTAGATGGGGTCATCTGATATACTAGAAGAGATATCAGGTTTTCCCTGGTATAAGTCCATACATGAAGAAAACTCTCGATGGTGAGGTAAAATCGAAACATCCTCATGATGGATGCTCTCATACACCTCCACCATTTCAGAAAATTGAAATCTAATAGCATGCACTAATCCATGGGTAATACTATTCAACTAATTAGTCAGTTTTAATATCATACGAATGAGATCATCCTACCCTATCCAGGGATCACTCCTTTTAAAGGAGGAAAACTACATAACATAACTTAGAATCACTACCATACTCACTTGAAGAAATCATCTAAACATGGATGGTAAATGAACATCCCATATTGTGGAAAACATAATAGGGACTCACTACCACTATGGAAAGCTTTGGTGTGAGGCTCTTACTCATCACCAAGTGTAGTCACCCCATTGGAAGAGATATGTGATCATTGATCCTCTCTACAGGAGCCTCCAATAAAAGGGTTGAGAAAAAAGGGCCTCTACTGGTATTTCTATATCTTGAACATGGTCAATATAAAGTGAAACATGGATTTAAACTCTATGATATACACTACAGTTGTAGAAATGAAGACACATGTCATTCCTCAAACCACACTCAAAGCCAATTAGCCACAACCATCTACCAGCTATAGCTATCCATTCCCTTACCCACATGTTCACCACAACCAGGGCTCACTATGATGCCTTAGAATATAAAAAGGACCTCAAACACAAAATCCCAAAGAACTCCTCCACCACACCTCTATACTATCCACTTTAGGATGACACATACTCTCTCACATGGTTTTGAATCACATCGCAAGAATGTGTCTCTGTGGGGGAAGTGTCCCTCTTTCTTGTATGTCCAAATCCAAGTTGAATATCACAGAAACAAATATCTAGAGATTCCATGTGTCACCCTAGAGAATTATCATAATGAGTACCACCATTGAAAGGGATCCTAACTGAGTGGGATATCGAAACCATAGGATCGAGCCTGACCTCCACCAAATAATAAGGGAGTATATCTCAACACAAAACCATGGTGATCCCAATATCTATAACTTTCAATGAGGACTCATCATGGGTGCACCTTCCTTTTGTTTCACAAGAACCAATTGATGCTCCACAAGAACTGGTTTGAAGTGAAACTATCCGATCGACTAGGATTTTCATTAGACTAAAAACTAATACCATTGACTCTAGACCATCATCTGCTGCCTAGTGATCTGGCTCATCATGGAACCTCAGTGTCCTCTAGAACTAGAGCACATGGAGTGCTCTATGCGAACACTCATCATCATATTGATCTACTGGTACTATCTACTGCTTGATAGGTGGTGGTGCAGCTACCTTTCCATTAGTAGGAATATGCTCATTGGATGGACCCTAAACCGAGTCCTCATCACTCATCAGATCATCATCACGGTCAGGAAGTCAATAACCTAGATGGATGTCATCATAGAGACATATCGAAAGTGAACAAGATGTACCATGATCATGTAAGAACATATATTTATATATATCACTGGGGATATGAATAAATAAGGATTATAGTAGACTCAATCATATATGATCCATGTACCAAAGTTCCATATAACTAATGTCTTGGTATACTGAGTCAACTAGTAAGTAGTCAAAGTATTTATGTAGAGATACATCATCTGCCCCGCCAACACTGGGTTCTCTAGCCTGAGAGTTGTAGTAAAGACACATTGACATTGTTACCCTATATCCCAACCAAATCCTTGTAAGGGGACTAATTCAAACACCGTCCCAAGGATCAAAATGAATCTGATACCAATCTATCATGAACTAACTCTAATCGAAGCTCGATCCACAACTACCCAAGCTTGACTCCATAGGACAGGGGTTGGTAACTAGCATACAAGGCATAAATATCATGGGAAGTCCATTTACTATGTACTTGTACACACACACACAACTATCTCAACGAAAAAGTATAGGGATAATAAATAAAACAAACAAATAGGGGATAATCCATGCATTTAAAACATATAGACAATACAAGAGTAAAACAGTGTAAAATGAAAAGTAAAGAGGGAAAATATATGCCCAACTAGAAAGATTTCCGAATATGGAAAAACTTTAAAGTAAAGTAAAGTGCTAAGAGAGCCCAACTCTTATCTCCGATATATGACCACCATATGTGGTCCAAGGCACCCAGTATCCCTAAGCCCCTATTTAATCACCACCCACCTATCCATCATCTGTGTAAGACATGAAACATGTGGGAAAATCCTACACAGGGGTGAGTATATACATACCCAGTAGGATGCATCAAAATTTGAAGGGGATCAGTAAGAGACATGATAAGAATAGATAGTAAAAGGAACATAGTGAATAGAAAGTAGCTCAACCCAAATGAAGTGAATGGGTAATCTCATCCAATCAAAGGGGTATCAACACAGTGAGTATATAAACTATACATTGGGTCTTTTCCACTCATATAATGAAAGTAAACTCATACAACCATGAGAAGATAAACACATAAAACATGTGGCATACCCCATTCCTCTTCTCATCTCATAGAAAGAGAGTAACCAAATAAAATGTTATGGATGAAAATGAATATATAATTATATGATTAGTCAAAATAAACTCAAAAAAAGAGATAAAGGGGATATCCATATCATAGCTCACCCCAGTAAGAAGAGTGGATAACAGTTCCAAAGTCCATCAATGATGAGCATCATCTCATGCATTTTCTCAGAAGTAACCATCCATGTTAAGTTGTGCCTCATCACCATGCTACATATTTGAGGGGCCAAAATATCTTGGTAGAGGACCCATGCCTTGGTACACCAGAAGGTTTCCACTCTGGAAATCAATGGAGGATCCAATCCATTCTGGATAGGAGGGTTCCACTCCAGTGGTAGAGGAACCATACCCAACCTAACTGAATGGCTCTAGTATAGAAGTCGTTGAGGTCCCATATCATACTTTATTAGAGGGTTCCACTCGAGAAGACATCAAGGACCCAATGCCTATCTCTAATATATTGTTCTAATTAGAGGACATTAAGGACCCACTAACCAGATCTACTAGAGGGTTCCACTCGGAAGATGTCGAGGACCCACTTCCCAACTATACTTCTGAGTTCCACTCAGGATGCCTTAGGTGATCTAGTGTGATCACTACCATCATTGAGAATTTTCTTACAAAGCATTGTTCTAGGAACATTCCACATTTTAACCTAGAATAAAATATTTATGGAACCATCTTGTACTATGTGAAAAAATACTCAATATAGGATACTCATATCCCAATTTTTGAGTCTAAATGAAGGAGAAATGGAACATTGAAGTTTCTTCAAAAGGTTCCATGGGGTAGAAAGTGTGTGAGGGTACCCACATGATGTGTGGTCCTGCTCCACCACCTTGAAATTTCCTCACAAGTTCCCAGATGTATGGCTATGTAGTTCGACACGATGTTTAAGTGTACTACATTATGTTTTTCATCCAAAATCTTGAAAAACACATGAGGTTCATCATCATTATAAAGGGGAAAACATAATTCTACTAATATTACTCTAAAAATGACCATGAATGGTCAAACAGATAACACATTTTGATCCTCATGGAAATATTTCTGGGAAATTCAATTCACTTTACCAAAATGGAAACCTAGTAAAAAAGTCATATTTCACCACATAACAAAGGAATGTTGCTTCATGGGCCTGATCCATGAGTCGAAATTAAATACTTGATATTGGTCTTTAAATTTACACCTCAATTTAATGATCGTGATACCACATACGATTCTTCAATAGACACCGTATGAAGAAGATATGTAAGATACAAGATCCTAAAACAATAATAATAATATTATGTTATTATTATTAGACGCTTCGTGGACTAAAAATATAGGCCTAAAAATATATAAAACATTGGTCTTAAAATGACTATCTCACTGTCAAGGTCACTCTTCCTCTAACTATTCATCATTCAGACATCATACATAGAATTTATGACAGAAATAGGGTTTTGATAAAAATGATAATAATAATAATATTTTATATTATTATAATTCATTGTAAAACCCTTTTTACCATAGGTCACACCCCAAGATCCTATCAAACGCCCATCTCACCTCTCATCTATCTTTTTTCTCTTTTTTTGTTTTTATTTAATCTAATATTAAAAAATATATTATTATTAATTTAAAATTTAAATTTTAAAGGAATGACATGTTAGGGAAAACCCTCTTTGCCTGCTACAAAAACACGCCCCTCCTTCACTTGAGCTTCCTTATATATATATATATATATTATTTCACTATTATTATCATAATTAATAATAATAATCATTAACATTAGAATTTATTAATAAAATTAATAATAACGGCCACCACATTGACCATGTCCGTCCACACCATTGGAGATCCAAGTCTAGCCACCCTCACATCTACACCGAGAACCCTCCACCATGAGAATCCACACATGACCTACACATGGAACCAATTTAATCACACTGCACATCATCTCTACATGAAAATCGTGAAAAATGGGCATCATCGATCTGATCCCAAACCACCTCCGATCATAAACTCGCACCACAATACTAAACTGGTCATTCAAAAAAAACCAACACATTTGTTTATCAATCTATTCTCAAATCATCAATATTCATTTCATTCATGATACCTCCATTAATCTAGGGGTTCAAATACACTCAAACTCACCCTGGAAAATCCAAATTGTGATCCTGTGGTCCAACGATGAAGAATGTAAAGAATAGTGGGGAAAATCACAAATAACAAAGGTGATAAACATAATTGACCAATCATTCTTGGTCAATTATTTCATATCAAGGAAACTAGTGTGAGAAACATGATATGAACAACAAATAAATGGGAAGAACAATTTATTTCAATACATGGGCTTATGTGAAGGTTTATTTAAATGCGGATAAAAGAATACAAATTTGATCATGCTCAATATTTTAATCAAAAGGGGTGGAAACAATAATTAATGAGTTCTACCTCAATTATGGATTGATCATTGG
Organism: Viscum album; assembly: GCA_963277665.1. Classification (NCBI taxonomy): domain Eukaryota; kingdom Viridiplantae; phylum Streptophyta; class Magnoliopsida; order Santalales; family Viscaceae; genus Viscum; species Viscum album. The sequence continues at coordinate 1,321,759,776 of OY728158.1, forward strand.
TGAAGAATGCATCTTCTAGTGATGAATATGATCTAATGCATATGCCGCCAATCAATTCACCTAAATCCAATCGTCAGTCGTTGCATGATCTCAATCTACCAATGAAAAAAGGGTGTATGCTCTTCTCAAATATAATAGTTATGCAGTTCACCTTGTGATTTGGAAATAACCATATATTTATAGAATGATATTTAGGTTATTCCCTTTAATAAAAAATTTAATAAAAAATTTAATTTATTTAAATATTCCCCCATGATGGTGCTCAACCAAACACCCTGACGTTGATCAAGGTCATGTCACTCCTAGGTTAAAATCAATGTTCCAAAATAAATGTTGGTATCATATTTCCCATAAAACTAACTATTTTTGAGTTATTTGAGTTTGGATTTTTAAATTAATTATGTAATTTATCCAATGCACCCATCAATGGATGTCCCATATGAAATTCCCACACCGACCAACCTTAGGTCACACCGAGGGTAAACCCCACACCTCGAATTCAAAAGTAATATTAAATTTACAATATGAGAGTCTATTTAAGATATATTACAAAATTTTATGAAATCTTTGTGAACATGATATAAAATATATTTAATATTCATAAAAAAAATTAATTGTGGGCACACCAAGCCTCAAAATAGAATGTAGTCTTAGCACCTGGATTCAAAAACATTTCAAATAATATTTCAAAAAACTACACGAAAAAACCAGAGTCTATACATAGATTGAATGGATTTTTTAACACTGGTAAATTAGATGAGATAATGACACTGATTTATTAAATGGGAATTTGACACTAGTATGTCATCAGATGTAGAATAACTGAGCAAATACATAGAGGGAATCAAGTTCTATCAGACTGTATTCCTTAGATAGACTTGATCAAATGTTTAGTGGAACAATAAATATTATTGGATAGATTATCCTTAAAAATAATTTTTTAGGTTTGATTAGTTTATACTAAAGTGGTTGTAGGCAATTGAAGTATTTATAATTTTAAACAATGTAGTTAACCATTTTCATTTGGCTCAAAGTAGAAGAGTGAGAATTCAAATTGTTTTTTTCAGTTGGTGATGAGAAAAAATTTAAATTATTTTAATTGGATCAAGATTCATAAGATAATATTTGACACTAATTCATTGGATGAATGTTTGACACTGATCCATATGTTGTAGAAATTCCACCAGACAGATTATTTTTTAACAAAATGTAAATTGATTATTGAGTATGTTTCAAGTGGGTTAATAGGACTTTACATATAATGAATTTATTGGATCATTATTTCTTGACTAATGTTGTAAAATTTGAGAATATTTTTTATGATTCAAGGAGTTTCGAGCAATCATGAAAAGAGTTTATAAGATTTAAAATGGTCAAAGGAGAAATTCAAATGAATGTAAAATTCTATATTTTGGAATTTGAGTAAGAGGGAAAAGAAATTGGATTCCAACAAAAATTTCAACTATAGAACCTATAATTAAAAGTACACAATACAACATATAATGTAACTGTTAACATGTGTAGAAAGATGATGCTCAAATTGTTTTTGGTGGTAGGTTGATATTTCAACCAAATATTATTTTCAGGTCAAAGATGAAAATAAAGAAGTTAGTTTTATAAGATGGGGGAACTTTCATAAAACATATTTCGATCCAAATTACATTGAGAAGATCTCTATTAGTTAGAGAAATTGTAAATTTTTATTGAGTTTCTATCAATTGAAGTAGGAAGAGTATAGGGTCAAACATGATACATAGAGTAGAGACTGTCAGATAGAGGTTGCCAAATAGAGGTTGAACATACTTACTTTTTCTAAGTAAGTTATTCAGTCAGAAGTTTTTGAATGTTGAGATGGATCATATTCATTATTTTTAATGATCTGGAGGAAGTTTCAAGACCAACAAATTCTTAATAGAATTTTTAAACTTATTAACGATTTTATACAGGGGAAGTTGATCCATCTTACTTGGTGGAGGCAATGAATAACTTTTGATGTGGATCAAAAAATAAGAATAAAGAAGATTATAGATGGGGGATATAACCAATTTCTAAAGAAGATTTATTATAGGGTGTATAACTGGTTGTGAAGAAGGAACATACAAAAATGATAGTAAGAGTGTATAACCAAATTTAGTAGAAAATTATACTAATGAGTTGTAGAAATATTTTTTTCTTGTGCCTTTTCATTCCGAAATAATGTTAGTAAGGGAATCCATATTGGTGGAACTAACCAACATGGAAAGGAGTAGGTCTTTATACTTAAATTTTCAAATACTGTGTGTTGATTTATCTTTATATTTTTGGCATATTAAAGGAGATGTTGAGACTTATATTTGAGTGTATTGTAACTCTAACATGTTTTCATAGGTTAATATTGTCTTATTAAGAAGAAGATAAGAAAACATCTTGTAAAAAAATAGTGATCACTGATTCACCCCCCTCTCAGTGACATAAATCCACATGGAACATAAATTGGTATCAGAGTATGTTTTATCTGAAATATCTATCTTTGAGAAAAGAGAGATTTAATTCTGTGAAAAATAGGGTTGTTCCTATTTTTAATGGAATAATATACCATAGTTGGAAGAATAAGATGATATTATATCTTCTATATCTCATCAGTTAAGTTAGAGATGAAACAACAATGGGATTTCCTCAAATAAATGAAGTTTTTATATAATCTGTTGATAAGAGAGGATTAGAATCTAATGGAAAAGATCATAATTCTATGTTGATGGCTATTATAAAAAAAAATTATTCAATTATTGTGGGGTTTTCAACATCTAAAATTTTTTATGTAAGTTGAGAGGTAGATATAAAGTAAATGAGAAAGCTAAAAAATATAAGATATAAATATATAGAAGTATATTTGAAGATATAAAAATATAAATGTGTTTGTGAGAAATATCAGAGGTTTTGGTGAAAAGATGGATGATTTTACTATTTTTTAGAAATTTATGGGAAACTTTCTAGATAGAATTGATTACAAAGTTTCATCTTTAGAAGATCGTGAATATTTTAACTTGGATAACACATTTCCTTCAAATCCATGTTAATGGTAATGAATATAGATAAAGAAATAATATAATAATTGAGTATTCAGAAGAAGAAGAAGAATAAGTAGAATATTTCAACAAAATAGTTTCTCTCCTTTCTAAAAGATCCAACCGGGGTAATTGGAAAGGGAAAGTGTCAAATTTATCTAAAACATTTGAATTAAAAAGTGAAAGGGTATTTTTTTTAAAATCCTAGGAATAAAATATAATATTTTGACTCTAAAGATAATGATGAGTAATCCTAGAAACAAAATTTGATGAAACATAAGGAAAAATTACCTTAAGATAAGAAGAATATAATTTATCTAAACAGAAGATAGAAGGATGATTTCACATCCAATAATGAAATTTTATTATCAAGTAAACTTCATTAATAGAGTTATAAATATAAGTATTTCATCATGTAATAATGATAAACTATAAAAAATAATAGAACTTGAGTGGATTCTTATAGAAATTTTTTGATAAATCACTTGAGAAGAATACCCAACTCAAGAAAGAAAGTAGGAAGTTAAAGATTTAACTATTGAGAATGGTGACCAGATTAAGAAAGAGGAAAATAACCTCAATTTTATTAGATCTTATAAAATTAATATTGGTTATCTTGAAATAAAATTGAAAATTTATAAAGAAAAATCATTTGGAAATGAGGATCTAAACATGATAAAATCTACACATATTGAAAAAATTAAGAAGCTCTTGTTGAAGATATCTAAATCCAAAAAGATTATAAATTTTCTTAAATATACTTTGGTTGAGAATGAATAGGAGTTTCTACAAACAAAATCAATGATTCTTACTATATGAAGTAATATGATAAATATGAGAGACAAATTCACCAATATAGTTGATATTAAATGTGTAACTTATAAAGATGGTGAAAATAAGGTTTAATAAAATAATTTTTCTTCTTCTCCTAAAAAAACCCACATACATATGTTACTACTAACACTGTAGGTTCAAAGATAAATATTTGTGACAAATCATTATACACTAAGAAGAAGAGGAATTCTGCAGGAAAGTATCTACCTGAGAAAATTGGTCCCTGATTTATGAAGAAACAATAATAACAAAGATTTGATCAATTTTACTATTAGTAAGAATGGTCAATATTCAGAGGTCACTATTGGTGTTTTAGAGTATTTAGGTAGGGAGATTATTCATATTGGTACAACATGTATCTATTAGGAAACAAGTATGAATCTAGGGGGAGTTATGATGAGAAAAGTATACCAAATTTTCATATATAATTTATGGAATGGGAAAATAAAATTTAGGGGTAAAGTATGTTGAATCCTAAACAGTGAAAAATAAAAAAAATAAAGAAATTTGATTACTTTAAGAAAGTTGGGAAAAGTGAAAAAAAAATTGAGCAAGAAAAGAAATAATTCTTAGTTATTTGGAAAGATAAAGTGTCCCTGGCCATGAATTTGGAAAAAGAATAAAAATAAGCTGAATATAAGGGGAAGAAAAAGGTTTCTAAAGATGATATAAAAGTTAATAAATACACATCAAAAGATTATGGATTGAATATTTTGAAACGTTGTAAGATATGTGAATAAGATTAGAATGTGAATAAATATTGTATGACTTTCTTACTAGCCCAAGAAGAAAATATAATGAAAATTTGACAAAATCATTACAATAAATATATTTCAAAAGTTAAAAAAGAGTTGACAGATTCATCTATAAATTTTATAGATGTGAAGAAATATATTACTAAATCATAGAATACTGGAAAAAGGAAGAAAGCACATCCAATCCAAAATACAAGAAAAATAAGAAAAATTCAAGAAAGAGAGAATATTTAAGGTTCATATTTTTCTTCTATGAAACTACAAAGGTTCCTCCTTAGTCCCTATATACTTGTTTAACAATACTCATTTGTAGGGAATTTAAGGTGTTGAATTTAGAAATACATGTTTGTGTTGTATATATTTTATAGAATTATTAATGCCCATCATGGAACATATCAATCATGATAAGAAATGGAATGCTACCCTAGAGGTAGAGAAAATTTAAAGTCAAGGTTTTCATCTCTTTATATTATTTGAAAATAATGTACCGAGGTAAAGAGAGAATAAATTTTGGGGAAAAGTTTTTTTTATGTACTTGAAGTTTTCTCATATGTTTGTTGAGATGGGTTAAAGTTGTTTTTATCTTAAATTTCTTTTTATTATATTACCCTATAGTTGATAATATTGAGATAATATAAGAAAAATATTACATGAAAAGTTGGGTGTTGAAAAACATTGACCACTTTGATTATACACTCTTGTTTTCTATACCGGATTCACCCATGTAGACTTAGAGATGTTTAGTTAAGGCAATTTTTTTAAGAAAATAAATAATTTATTTCTCTAATAGTAAATCTTCAATATTCATGAGTGGACTCTTTTAATTTTATTTTGAATAAGGGGGTGAATAAGAATAGGGGATAAATAATATAAAAACCACATTTGGGGAGAAATATGAGAAAAAATATTGATTATGTATTTGGTGGGTATTAAAAACTATAAAAATTGGGGATATTTTAAGGACCAAGTTTTATTTTGGTTTTATTTGTTGTCAATAACATCAATAGGTAGAATGTTTTTTAAATGAGAATAAATAGTAAAATTGTATTTATACAAACCTTCTAGCCACATATTTCCAGATGCAGAAGATCGGACATAGGTTCTAAGTAAAAAACATCTAATGATGCACTTCTATTATTTCATGTTTCTAAAAATCATGAAGAAGTTATTATATGAGATGATGTTTAATGTAGAAATGTGAAGTGAAAATTTTAAACGTCTCCAAAAATGATTTCTTCCAAACACATATCATTGGATGCCGAATTTTCTCGAACGTTGAATTTTCTGATGTTTGATTAGTGATAAAAGTTTCTAATCGGATGAACCATCAGTTTGTTTCTTGAATGCACTTTTAGATGCACCATCAGATAATATATCAATCATAGAGAGACATAATGGTATGAATATAAATAATGAGAGAAATCAAATTTGGGGTTTTTATTAACATTGATAATCCATAGGCATTTGTGTTTCACCGAATGAAACACATCAGACTGCCCAAATTGTATCAGATGGACAAGAGTTCTTGACACCGATCAATCAGTCAAGACGATGAAACTAATTTATTGGATGACCATTTAACACTAATATTTCATTATATATAGTTCATAGATGAAGAATACATGAGCAAAGTCATAGAGGGATATCAAGTTCCATCAGACTGTACTCCTTGGATAGGCTTTATTAGATGCTAAGTGATCAGATGCAGATGAGTGGATAGAGTCTCTATAAAATGAATTTTCTAGGTGTGTTGAGTTGGTACTAAAGTGGTTATAGGAAACTAGAGTATTTATAAGTTTCAATAATGTTCTAAAACATTTTTATTTGGATCCAAGAATTAGAGTGTAAATTCAAATTGTTTTTATTTCAATGATTTAAGAGAAATATTAAATAATTTTTAAATTGGGTCTTGATTCATCAAAAATTATTTAAAACTAATCCATTAGATTTAAAAAATCCATTGAACATATTTCTTGTTTAAAAAATGTTAATATATTATTTAGTATGTTTCAAGTGGGATAAGAGTACTTGACCGATGATGAGTTTTCCATACCATTATTTCCAGAATGAAGTTGTAAATTTAGATAAGATTCATAATTATTCAGGAAAATTTGATAAGTAGTCGTAAGAATTGAGAAGAGTTGAATTGTTCAAAGATTAATCTCAAATGAAGATGAAATTTGGGATTTCATAATTTTAGTAAGTGGGAAAATAAATTGGTTTCCCACTAAATTCCCAAATGGAGTACTTATAAATAGAATTACACATTACATCATGCCATACAACTATTCACATGTGTGAAAATATGATGATCCAAAATGTTTGTGATGGGTTGAGATTCCAAACAATGTTTTTTTAGGTTGATGTTTTGAATACTAGAGCGAGATTCATCGAATGGAGGAACATTCATAAAATCTCCATTGGATGGAGTTCCTATGAACAAAGATCTATTAGTTAGAGAAATTGTGAGTTTCTGATTGAGTTTCTACTCATTTAAATATGGAAGAGCATAGGTTTAGAATTGTTACATCTAATAGAGACCATTAGAAAAAGGTTATCAGATAGAGGTCAAACAAACTGATTTTTTCTACATATGTTTTTCAGATATAAATTTTGTTAAGTTTAGATTGAGCATATTCTAATTTTTTAATGATATAGATGAATTTTAAAAACTATAAAATTATAAATATAATTGTTGAAGTTCAGGAATATTGTACATAGGTGAAGTTTATCTAGCTTACTTGCAGAGGAAGTGGAGAACTTTCTGAAGTGGATCTGAAATGAAGAATAAATAAGCTTGTAGTTGGGGGTGTAACTAGTTTCAGAAGATGATTATTTTATAGGTTGTATAACCATCTATGAAGAGGGAGGATAAAAGAAATGATAGTTGGGTGGTATAACCAACTATAGTTAAAAAAATTTCTACTAGGTTTTATAAGTTCTTATTGCTTATGCCTTTTTATTATGAAAATAAGTTTGTAAAGTAATCCATGTTGGGGAAACTAACCAACATAGAAAGGATTATATATTTATACCTAACATTGTAAATATCATGTTCTTATTTATCTTTATATTTGTTTCATATGAAAGGTGTGGCTGATATTTATATTTTAGTGGATCATTCATCTAACAATTTTTTAGAGGTCAATAATGTTTTCTTAAGAGGATGTTAAGAAACTTTCTAATAAAAGAAAAGGTGATCATTGATCCCCCCAGTGGTCTCGATCCATATGGGACATTAAGAAATGATTAATTTTTGATGTCATGATCTAATACATTATGATATATATAATATCAAGACTATTCACATGACAGTTTAAAATTATGGGTAAAAACACATTTTACTAGGCTAGCTGGTTTATCTTTCAAGATCTACTGATGCATCGAGGGGCTATATAATTCTAGGCCCCAACCATCAATGCATGTATAGATAATGACTAATATATAAAATGATTTATTTAATTTATTTTCAATATTCCTTAACAACAAATATCATTATTGAGTAAATGATACAAATTTTATCAATATTTCCCCAGTTAATTAAATAACTTTCAATGTAAACATTGTATGTACAAATGGTATAAAATTTCAGCAATAATAATATCCATGATAGAAATAATATGGATATTTTAGAGAAATGTAATATCCATTGAAACATTATCACAATAAATTCATTTTTATATGAGAAAGATAAAAAGAACAAAATTAATCATGAAATGAGAGGTGGCCATCAGTTTATCAAGGAATATAGGTTTATGAATTAAAATCATGTCCTTTGGAGGAGTAAATGGATTGGAAGTGAAATATTAAAATAAAATTTTAAAAAATATTTTTCTTTGTGAAAACATTTAAAACATGTATAAGAAGATACACTTCTTAAAATGGTTACGGTGGAAGGGAAGACTGTTATAGCCATATATGTTAAAAAACATTTTATTTTAGATTTTTTTTCAAAAACATACATTTTAAAAATAGTAAAAATATCACTTTAAAAACATTTTTCAAATTCATGTATAATTTAAAATTTTCTATATAAATTATTTAAGTAATTATAATTAATTTTGTAAAACAATTTTGAAAACATTGTACAAGGAAGAAAAATATATCTGATTTTAAGAGTAATAAAATCAGTTTTCTTTAAAACATTTATTTTCATGATTTAAGCAATAAAGAGGTGAAAATTTAAAAGAAAATATAGAAAATAATTAAATTTTTAGTGTATATGAAAATTATAAGTGCTTATTAGGGATAGATAATAATATTCCTTTAACGATAGTAAAAAAAATCCCAAAAGAAAGTGAGATTGTAAAATAAATTCTTACCTCTTTGGTAACATTCAAATTGTAATACCTTGAAGGAATAAACTTAAATTAAAACATTAACTATAATTAATAAATATTTATTCATGTTAAATACATCCATGATGTATTATATAAACGACATAAAATTGAATAGGTTCATGTTAATATAAATTTCTCAAAGAAAGGGAAATTGAGACAAAATCCCTTACCTCACAATTCCCTTTGGTTGAACATGATTTAAAATTAGGTATACTAGTTTTAAAAATGTTATTAATTTATGAAATAACTATATTAATATTTACTATATCATATATGATCCTATTATAACACTTTTTCATCCGTTTGTTAATAATATTTCATTATTTTCATTAATTTTTGGTGTTTACTTTCCTTATTTTCTCATATGTGTTTTTTCATAAAGGTACCCATTATTATATATAGGATATATATCAATCATATCCAGAATGATAATAATGTTAAAAATATCATATTTATTCAATAGAAACATTTTTAGAACTATTATTGAATTTTTTACATGGAAAATTAACTGCATCACTTCGGAGAGACGGTAGGCCGTATATACGCATGAGCGATGATATCATTCCATTGATTGGTGGAATGGTAAGGGAGTGGATAGTATATTAATATTAAATAATTAATATAATGTCATATTTATTTTATATACTCATTATTTACAACATTATTACTATCCATGTGAGTTGGTGATGGAAAACAAATTGCATTGGTTCGTGAGACGGTAGTTCTCCATACACCTGAGCGATGACTTTCTTTCTCATTTGATGGAGAAAGAGATGAATAAATATTATGTCATATATATAATATCATAATATTATATGATATATACTTGTTTTATTATATTTTATGTGTTAATACATAATTTAAGGTTATAAAATAAGAAAGAATGAAAAAGATATATTTGTTAAGACGATTACCTTCTCTTAGAGAAACCTCCTTTTGACATCTTCTTAAGGACTCCAGGGTTGGTCATTTGGGAAGACCAGACCTTCTTGAATGTGTCTAACTGTTTTGGATGGATATTTTTTAAGTGGTTGGTTGGGCCAAAGGGATTGAGATGTTTGAAGAGGTGAGGGTAGGGAGTGCCCATTTATAATTTAGGAGGAGTAACATTTTGGTTAATACTGAAAATTATTCAATAATTAGAAGCCAATATCACCCTAAGGGCCTCAAAAATTGCTAAATAATGGAGTGAAGGGAACTTAAAGTAATACCACTCCTCCAACACATAAAAATAAACATGTTTTAAACATTTTGTTCACTTATCATCTAAGTTTACTTACTTTTACCATTTTAGTTTTAACCACAGTAACTAGTTTTTCTAACATAGGTAATTAATTAATTAACAATAAAATATAATATTAATTATTAGATAATTTATACCAAATTATTATAAATTTTAAATTCAATTTATAAAATTGAAATTCTTTATGTGTGGAAAAATAATTTTTACACATGTTCATATAATGCGCAAAGCCTCATTTTAAACTTAATCGTGTTAATTATTTTATTATTGTCTTTACTAATAATTATGAACAAAACTAAAGTTTCCATTATTATAAAATATATATTATTTTTATTCCAAATATATAATATATTTTATAATATTCAACTCACATAATTGAAAAACTCAATTTAAAATAAACACACAAAAGGGTAAAAAATGTTATTTCAAGAAATGCATTTTTAAGTATAAGATGATCTTATATTAACAATATGAATAATAATAATAATTATATGGATTAAAATTCATATAGTTAGATATATAATCTATAAATTTCATTTAAATCATTCATCATTAAATATTATTTTAATTAATTAAAATCGATATATATTATGTCTTATTAAACAAAAACAATTTCCTAAAATATAAACAATTTTTTGAAAAATATTTCTTTTTACCTAAATTTTTTTATCCTTATTTAAATCAAATTTATAGTCATTAAATTAATAATAATACATATTATTACAAAATATTATAAATAAAATAGGTAAATGTTAAATATGACATTTTTTATTATCCATAAAAACATATTTCTAAGGGAAATTTTAAAAAATCACTATTGGCTTATTTTGACCGATTTAGTTTCAGATTGATATTCATAAAATAAAATTGGTATTTTAAAATAAAATATATAATAAAGTATCTGGGTGTTAGATAAAAAATATGATATATGTTTATTTATTAAATATAATGAAAATAAGGACTCATGTAATGAAAAATTGTAAGTTTAAATTATGTATGTCACGACCCGTCCTCGGCGCCCGTGTCGTGACTACCCCAAGCCCACCTCCCATAGGCTAGGGGCGGCGACTAGCACCAAAGGAATAGATCCTGATAAAAGTGAAGGAATTTCCTTTATATAAGAAAACAAACACCACAGAGTACACAAGCTGAAGTAAACACTAAGTAAACTGAGTACAAAAGTAAGTGCTGAATGTAAATGGGCCGGAATACAAACCCAACTGAAAGTATAGTACAACTAAAAGAAAAGTACAAAAACAGTAAATTAAATCAGCAACCACCAAGTCATCAATTGGAATTCCCACCTGAAGGGTGGGTACAGATAGTCTCGTTGGCTCATCGAGTCCGTCCGTCCGCTCCGTGTACGTCCCACATGATAGTCCACCTCAAGGTACCATTCCGCTCCACAAGCCTCATCCAAGATCAGTGCTATCCGTCATCTCCAACCAACACAATGTTGTGTGGGCATAGACCGTGTAGGGGTGAGTATACGATACTCAGTAGGGACCCCGAGACCCTCGATGGTCACCCTGAATCCAAAAAGGATAAACCAAAAAGGAAAGATACAAACACGAAGTATCAACCAACTCTACTTAGGTATATACCCATACATATACCTAAATTAGCAATTCTATTTCGGCTCCTACTCACGAGCCCAAGTACAACCAAGTCCACACAGAAAAGCACAACCCAGTCCACACAGCAAAGCACAACCCATTCCACGCAGGAAAGCAAGTCAATCATATCAAAGATAATGATTGAAAATCAAGACTCATCTCACACAGGTATACTATTCACGAAGAGGGGTGGAGATGATTGATGTAGCCTCTGAATCATCTCATCTTCCAAACCCACGTAGGATCCAAGTGTATATGTCATCGCTGATGAACCCACGTAGGATCCATGTACAGTAACCATCGCTGCCGAACCCACGTAGGATCCAAGTACAGTCGTCATCACTACCGAACCAACGGAGGATCCAAGTACAGTCATCCTCGCTGACGAACCCATGGAGTATCCATGTACAGTCGTCTTCGCTGCCGAACCCACATAGGATCCAAGTACAACTGTCATCGTCGTCGCAGTCACACCCATCTCTAGGGTTCCCACACATAGTATGCTCGATTCCAGGAGGGTCTGCTCCACGATCCAAGGGGTAGATACATCAACTATCATGAAGTCCAGAGTTGATGTATCACAAATTTCCGTCCCATCGAAAGGAACTCAACGCGACAGACGACACATCAATCGGACGCCCGGTTGGTTTTCAATCTAAAACCAACCCGACGATACTCCAATTATGTCCAAAACTCGAGCGGAGTAAGCCAAGATAACTGTCTCACTAAGAGGAATCCAATAAAGTCAATGGCATGTCAATCGGACCTCCGAAGCTCAAGTTATAAGCGTTTCCGCTCCGAGGGCCCAGTTGGTTTCGTGTTCGAACCAACCCTGATATACCCAAAGTACTCTGAAACCTTGAGTGTAATATATTAAAATGCCATTCTCGATCCAAGGATCTCAACGCAACTGACGGTGCATCGATCAGAGGTCCGTAGCCTAAGTTATTGGCGTTTGAATGAATCTTCCCGTAAATAGGGGGTTTGGGCCCGGTCTGACTTGGCCTAATTCCCCATGGGTCGGCCCGAACTGGGCCGACCCGACCCGGGTCCAGGTTTGGCCCAGTTGGGCGCGGCTCGGCGCGGGGGTCCGGCCCAGTGCGGGCGGCCCGACCCAGCGCAGCTGGCCCAGACCGGCACTAGCGGCCTGGCCCGCCTGGCCGATGGCTTGTCTCTCGGCCAAGCAGGATGCGGGGGGGGGGGGGGGGGTGGGCGTTTCCCGCCTTGATTGAAGAAACAACCGGCCTTTAATGAAACTGCATTACCCGATGGGGACCTGTCTTCAACTAGTGCCGGCGGCCGGCTCAGCCGGCCACTCCCCTGAACTGCCATGGCCATGGGTCGTGGCTCCTGCCCATCCAGCACGGGGCAACGGCGCTGCGCCCCTCCACTACGGCCCACTCCTAGCCGCGGCCTCCTTTGGCCTCACCGGCGCGGCGTGACGGCAACACGCTCGTCCACTGCGGCCCACTCCGGCCACGATTCTCTCATTCCCGTGTCGTGCAATAGCACGACATTGCCTCCGTTTCAAGCCACGAAGAAGATCAACAATAAAAGGGGAGGAGGATCGGTTGTGTTTGTGCGGTCTGAACTCATCCCTTTATATTGATAACAAGAGGCCAATAATTAACGAAGAATGTCAAATTAATCTTGAACGTAAAATCAACCCCTACCTCAAAGAAGTTTGTGAAATCTAGCATTGCGGAAAACAACATCGCGGGGTGAGGCTTTGTATACGTCAATGGAGAACGTATGAGGAGGAAGCGACGTTTCCCGTTCTTTGATGTGGATAGAAGATGGAACGGCGTGATGGCATTCTTTGTCAAAGTAGGTAGGTTCTTCTCCAGAGAAGATGAAGTTCCTCAAGAGTTAGAACTTTCTTCCCCCAAAGTATCCACACAATGAGCCAAGACAAATAAAATAAGACTCTCCTTATTTTATTAAAGAATGGAATGCATTTCAAAAAAAAATCAAATACAACCACACATAATTAATTAAGCTTAAGTGTCAAATTAATTAGGTGTTTAGCTGGCATGAATTATTTTGGAAGAGTTACATAACTCATGTGGGGGTTTAGAGGAGTTATGGAATTTGAAAGGGGTGGGGCTCGTGTGGGGCCCAACTCACTAAAAATCCTATCAATAAGAGTTTAGAATTAATTGGGTCCCACCCAAACTCCCACACACGGGATTAAACCACTTAGAAGAGAAATAAAACTATAACACAATTTTATTTCACTTTACACTTAATCCACATTTTTTTAAAACTCTTACCGAGCAAACACATCTCCTGAAAAATTATTCTTAAGCAATTATCGGCGTTGCGGTTTTATCTGTGCCCTTGGATTTTGATTTCAAGCACCGGTTCAAAAGTTAGAAAAATGTGCTCGTTCATTCACTAAACATACCCGAGCTAAACTTTAGAAATTGATTCTGGGCACACCGGGTCTCGGAATCAGGTGCTGTCAAAATCTTCATACTCATAAAATCCCAAATAATTTAAGGAAAAATTTTCCTTGAAATTTACGGGTCTTTACATTACTCCCACCTCAGGGATTTACGTCCCCATAAATATATATCACCAACTAGGGAAACAAATGAGGGTATTGAGAACGCATCTGAGCCTCACGCTCCCATGTGCTCTCCTGGAGGTTCCCGTGCTACCACCGGATGCACAATGGAGGAATCGACCATCCACGTAGGAACCGCCCGTGTCAATCCTCGATCTCTACCGGGACCTCCACAAAAGTCTCCCTGTCATTGATGTCTAGCTCCCCGTGATCAATGATATGCGTCGGGTCGTGCACGTATCTCCTCAGCGGAGATACGTGGATGATGTCGTGCACCCGGTGCAACTGATGTGGAAGAGTCGGGAAATAACCCACCTTGTCTATCCTGCTGAGAACCTAGAATGGTCTGATGAAGCAAGGAGATAACTTGTCACCCAGGCCAAATCTCTGTAATCCACATCGAGGTGAGACTCGTAAGAAACTGTGTTCGTCATCCTCAAACTCTAGTGGTCTCCGCCTCCTGTCAGCATAGGACTTATGTCGGCTCTTAGCAGTCGTCATCTGCTCCTGGATGATCTGTACCTTCTCTGTCGTGGCCTGGACCATCTCTGGTCCTACAAGTACTGACTCCCCAGGGTCTGTCCAGCACAGAGGTGATCTGCAAGGTCGGTCGTAAAATGCCTCATATAGTGCCATCCCGATGGTGGAGTGGTAGCTGTTGTTGTATGAAAACTCCACCAAGGGTAGGTGATCCTCCTAGCTGCGACCAAAGTTGAGGACACATGCACAGATCATGTCCTCAAGAGTCTGAATGATCCTCTCCGTCTGACCATCCATCTGTGGGTGAAAGGCAGTGCTCAGGCGTAGCTGCATCCCAAATGCCTCCTCCAACCCCTTCTAAAGCCGGGAAGTAAAGCGAGCATATTGATCGGAGACGATGGACGATGTCACACCATGAAGTCGTACGACTTATTGAATGTAGAGGCATCCCAATCTCTCCAGTAATCCCTACTCTCTGATGGGTAAGAAGTGGGCCGTCTTGGTGAGTCAGTCGATAATCACCCAAATGGAGTCGTGGCCTCTAGATGTACGTGGAAGCCCTGTCACGAAATCCATAGATATCCCATCCCACTTCCACTTTGGAACCTCCAAGGTTTGTACCAAGCCTATTGGTACCTGGTGCTCCGCCTTCACCTACTGGCAGGTGAGGCATCGTGAAACGAACTCTGCCACAACCTTTTTCATAACCGGCCACCAGTGCTATCGTCTGAGGTCCTGGTACATCTTCACTACTCCAGGATGAACCGCAAAAGGGGAGGTGTGAAAATCCCTCAGCACCTGCTCCTCTAATGCAACTGGTACCATGGTACATTCTCTAGAAAGGATGACGTGATCTCCTCCTACAGAGAATCCATCAGGTGCCTGTCTTGAGGATATCTGTGCATGTCGCGTCTCACAGTCCACGTCCCCACGTTGTGCCTCTATGGCCCACTGAAGTAGTGGAGGAGTGACTGTGAGCTACTATTGAAAGGATGCCCCATCACTATCCACGAAGGATATTTGCAACGCGGCTAGCTACTTCGTTGCCTCTCCAAGTAGCTAGATGCCCGACCTCCTACTGAGAGAATCAGCTACTACGTTCCACTTCTTAGGAGTATATACTATCTCAAAGTCATAGTCCTAGTGGAACTTGAGTCATCGCCGCTGTCTTAGGTTCAGGCCCTTCTGCGAGAAGATGTACCTGAGACTCTGGTGGTCAGAATAGACTGTAAAGCACTCGTCCATTAGATAGTGCCGCCACATCTTCAAGGCGAAGACCACTTCTGCTAACTCCAGGTCATGAGTAGCATAGTTCTGCTCATGCTACCTCAACTTTCGTGATCCATAGGCGATCACTTCCCGCTCCTACATCAGGACACACCCGAGTCTGGTCCCTGATGCGTCACAGTAAACTACGTACCCTACTCCCTCCTCCGGTAGCCTCAAGATGGGAGCCCTGGTCAATCTCTGTCTCAGCTCCTGTAAGCTCTACTGACATCTGTCTGCCCATACGAAGGGTTTCCCCTTCTTCATTAACGTTCTGCAAAGCTGCAAAGATTTATCCTTTGGAGGAAAGATAAATCCAGTCTCATCCCCTGTATGAACCACGTTCGTTGCCTAATAAAGTCAATCCTGACATGAAAAGTTGTAATTCATGCATTGGATGACGTCGTAAGGCCTTGACGCTACTACTAAGATATCTGATCATTACTCTCATCTCCAAGGGTTGATTCACACTGTCGGAATCAGTATGTGGTCACTAGGTCTCCTCCAGTAGGAATATTGTATGTGAGAGTCAAGTCAAAGGTTTTTTTTAACCAGAACCTCTTAGTATTATCATACAAAAGAAAAGAAATCAAACGTCACTATTTCAAGTGTCTTTTATTACAGAAACTCAAAGTACAATGTCACAATGCAACACAAACAACGATGTCAACGAAGCTACAAGCATTGTGGACAAAGGACTCCATGTCTGGAGCTAGTCCCGCTCTTGTCTACCCACTTCTGGAGCTCCATGATCGTAAGATTTAGCTCCCTGAAGCTGTGCTCACCCATGTCCACCAGTTCCCTGTGGTCGGGGTGGACCTCCTGGTGGTGGTGGTGGTAGAGCCTCGAAATGTCGTCCACCACCTGTTGTTCGGCCAACTCCTTGACCATGTCTGCCTGCTCCCTACGGACCACCACGGTCAAACCTCTGCCTCTGCCTAGGTGGTCTCTCAACCGTCTGCTGCACCTCTGCATGGTGTGTCGGGCAGTCATGAGCCATGTGGCCCTGCCCGCCGCATGCATAACACTATCTTCCACTCATATGACTGGCTCTACTGTGTGTGCCCCGCACATCTGAACCAGTGTCCTGAGGTCGTCCACCTGATGGTCTGGTCCACTTGAACCTCTGCGATGTATATCTACTGCCAGCTACAGAATACTCCGCTAAGTGCCACCCTGCAGTAGGTATCACTACTGGTGAAGGCTCAGCAAGAAAGCTCTCCAAAAGAAGGGATCGCTCCAGTACTCATGCCTGCATTGGAATACTGAGGGAGATCATCGATCCCCTATTCTCATGCCTAAGTCCCTGCTCGAAGGTCCGGGCCTGGAAGAATGGGTCCCGTACCATGTCTATAGAGTAGCGCGAGAGATTGGTAAATCTCGAAGGGTACTGGGCTACTGTCATGATGCCCTGCCGCAGCTGTAGTAACTCCTGAATGTGCACCACACAGAGGGTGGCTGGAACGAACTCCGAAAGAAAGAGTCTCTCGAAGTCCATCCAAAGAAGAGATGCCTCGTCGTGCACCTGGAGCATCAGGCTCCACCATCTACCTGCTGCTGCGTGTAGGCGACTCGCCGCAAGGATTACCATGAGGTCAGCTGGTGTCCCTACTAATCTGAAGACTCGAACAACAGCCTCCAGCCAATCCTCGGCTGCCGGAGGGTCCGTCTCCCCATGGAACCTGGGAATCCTCTAACTCTAAAACTCGTGCAGTGCACTCCGGCGACGTGCACTCTCAACTGCTGGGGCTGGTGGCATCGGTGGCTCGGAGGGTAGAGGTACCTCCGGTGCCTCCGCTGTAATGGGGCCCTGCACCAAGGCCTCATCACTCGGTGGGCTACTGTCTCATACAAAGCTCAGAACCCTAGCTGGCTGCCATCGTGGGGCCATCCTAAAATGAAACAGGTGCGCCACGGTTAATACAATTTACCTGGTGAGCTGACACAAAGTAATCACAATGAAAACGTTTGAAACACACATGCAATCAATGTTTTGGGAATTGAGTCAGAAATCAGAAATCAGGGTCGTGGTGTATGGATACATTGGCCACCGCACCAACACTGGACTCTATGGACTGATAACCACACTCAATACCCTTAACACTTATTTCTTCGCGTAGAAGAAATTTTCAGAGTCCTGAGTTCTGCGGTAGAACCGACTCCTCTGATACCAATTTGTCATGACCCGTCCTCGGGGCCTATGTCGTGACTACCCCAATCCCACCTCCCATTGGCCAGGGGCTAGTGACTATCACCAAAGGCCTAAATCCCGATAAAAGGGAAGGCATTGCCTTTATATAAGAAAACAAACACCACAGAGTACACAAGCTAAAGTAAACACTAAGTAAACTGAGAACAAAAGTAAGTGGTGAAAGTAAATGAGCCAGAATAAAAACCAAACTAAAAGTACAGTACAACTGAAATACAAGTATATAAACAGTAAAGTAAATCAGAAACCACCAAGTCGTCCTCCATAATTCCCACCTGAAGGGTGGGTATAGATAGTCTTGTCGGCTCCTCGGGTCCGTCTGTCCGCTCCGTGTACGTCCCGCTAGATATTCCACCTCTGGGTACCGTTCCACTCCACAAGTGTCATCCACAATCAGTTTTGTCCATCGTCTGCAACCAACACAACATAATGCAAAAATAGCCCATGCAGGGGTGAGTATACGATACTCAGTAGGGACCCCGAGACCCCCGAAGGTCTCCTTGAATCCATAAAGGATAAACCAAAAAATGAAAGATTCAAACACGAAGTATCAACCAACTCTACTTAGGTATATGCCCATACAAATACCTAAGTTAACAATTCCAGTTCGACTCCAACTCACGATACCATGTACAACCCAGTCCACACAGAAAAGCACAACGTAGACCACACAAGAAAGCACATCCTAGTCCACACAAGAAAGCAAGTCAATCATATAAAAGATAATGATTGAAAATCAAGACTCAACTCACATAAGTATACTATTCATGAAGAGGGGTGGAGATGGTTGATGTAGCCTCTGAATCATCTCCTCTGCTGAACCCACGTAGGATCCGAGTACAGATGTCATCGCTGCCAATCCCACATTGGATCCAAGTACAGTAACCATCGCTGTCGAACCCACGTAGGATCCAAGTACAGTCGTCATCACTGCCGAACCCCCGAAGGATCCAAGTACAGTCGTCCTCACTGCCGAACCCACGGAGGATCCAATTAGAGTCTTCCTCACTGCCAAACCCACGTAGGATCCAAGTACATCAGTCATCGTCGTCGCAGTCATAGCCAGCTCTAGGGTTCCCGCACAAAGTACGCTCGATTCCAGGAGGGGCCGCTCCACGAGCCAAGGGTTCGATACATCAACTGTCATGAAGTTCAGATTTGATGTATCACAAAGTTCTATCCTGCCGAAAGGACCCTAACGTGATAGACGACACGTCAATCAGACGCCCGGTCTAAGAGTTATTGGATTTTTCGTCCCAAGGGCCCTGTTGGTTTTTAAGCTAAAACCAACCCGAACGTACTCCAGCTGCATCCAAACCTCATGCGGGGTAAGAAAAAAGAACTGTCTCAGTAAGAGGAATATAAAAAAGTTAATGGAACATCAATCAGACATCTGGAGCTCAAGTTATACATGTTTTCGCTCCGAGGGCCCGGTTGGTTTCATGTTCGAACCAACCTGTCCATACCCAAAGTTCTCTGAAACCTTGAGTGTAATATTCCAAAACGACTGTCTCGTTCCAAGGATCTCAACGCAACTGACACTGTATCGATCGGATGTCCATAGCCCATGTTATGGGCGTTTGAACGGATCTGTCTGTAAATAGGGGGTTTGGGCCCGGTCCGACCCAGCCCAATACCCCCTTGTTCGGCCCGAACTAGGTCGACCTGACCCGGGTCCAGGTCCGGCCCAGTTGGGCGCAGCCCGGCCCGGCTAGCGGGGCCCGGCCCAGCGCGGCTAGCCCATCCCGGCGAGGGCGGCCCGACCCGCATGGCCGGCGGCTCGACTCTCGACCGAGTGGGATGGGGGGGGGGGTGTTTCCCCCCTTGATTGAAGAAACAGCCGGCCTTTAAGGCCCGCCTTTAATGCGACCGTGGATCCCTAGGGGGTCTCGCCTCCAGTTGGTGCCGGCGGCCGGCTCAGCCGGCCGCTCCCCTGACCCGCCACGGCGCAACGATGTCGTACCCCTCCGCCGCGGACCGCTCCTGGCCGCGGCCACCTTTGGCCTCACCAGCGCGGCGTGATGGCACCTTGCTCCTCCACCGCGGCCCGCTTCGGCATCAGTTCTCTCATTCCCATGTAGTGCAATATCACCGTGTTGCCTCCATTTCAAGCCACGAAGAAGATCAACAACAAAATGGGAGGAGGATCAGTCGTGTTTGTGCGGTCCGACCTCCTCCCGTTATATTGATAACAAGCAGCCAAAAATTAATGAAGAACGTCAAATTAATCTTGAACGTAAAATCAACCCCTACCTCAATGAAGTTCGCGGAAGCTAGCATCGCAGAAAACGGCATCGCAGGGTGAGGCTCCATATACATCGACAGAGAACATTTGAGGAGGAAGTGACGTTTCCCTTTATTTGACGCGGAGAGAAGATGGAATGGCGTGAAAGTGTTCTTCATCGAAGTAGGGATGTTCTTTGCCGGAGTAGATGAAGTTCCTCAAGAGTTAGAAATTTCTTCCCCCAAAGTCTCCACACAACGAGCAAAGCCAAATAAAATAAGACTCTCCTTATATTATTAAAGCATGGCATGCATTTCGAAAACAAAATTCAAATACAACCACACATAATTAATTAAACTTAAGTGTCAAATTAATTAGGTGTTTAGCTGGCATGAATTAATGTGGAAGAGTTACATAACTCATGTGGGGGTTTAGAGGAGTTAGGGAATTTGAAGGGGTGGGGATCGTGTGGGCCCCACCTCACTAAAAATCCTATCAATAGGAGTTTAGAATTAAGTGGGTCCCACACCAACTCCCATACATGGGATTAAACCACATAGAAGAGAAATAAAATTGTAACACAATTTTATTTCACTTTATAGTTAATCCACATTTTTTTTTACAACTCTTCCCGAGCAAATGAAACTCCAGAAAAAGACTTCTTAAGAAATTACCGACGCTGCGGTTTCATCGGTGCCCTCGAATTTTGATTCTGAGCGTCGGTTCAAAATTTAGAAAAACCCCCTCGTTCGTTCACTGAACGTAGCCGAGATAAAATTCGGAAATTGATTCTGGGCACACCGGGTCTGGGAATCAGGTGCCGTCAGAAACCGTGCACTCGTAAAATCCCAAAGAATTGATGAAAAACTGTTCCATGAAATTTACGGGTCTTTACAATGTATTTATATTTCTATATATAATTTGGATTGGTTTTAATATATTTATTTATTAATTAATATTTTTTAAAATAATTATAGTTTGATTAAATTTTTAATTAAGCATGTAATATGTTTTTTAGATTCATCAAATAGTATATGTTTTATTTGATCCATCCATTTTTTACTGTTAATATTTAATATTTTGTCATATTATTTTGATTCTTATTTTTATGTTTATTTTCAATATTTTATTTATAATCGTGAATTTAATTTATATTTTTTGTTATATGGTCTTTAGAAGCTATGTTTTTGGCATGGAATATGTGATAAATGTATTCAAAATCGAACACGTGTTTTGTGGGATTCGTTAATTTCGTATCTTGACTGTTTAATGTTCTATGAATTTTTTTATTGTTTTATGTTATTTAAATATTTTAGTTTAGTTTTTAATGTTTGTTTTGATGTATTATTTTTTTATACTTCTGTATTCGAGTCTTCGCATGTGTCCATGATCTGTCTAAAAAATATAATATTTATGTGTGAATATTCAATGGTATGTATCCTTTTTAAAATATAATTATTTTATGTATTAAAGTATTTAAATCATATTTTGTGTTATAAAATTAAAATATTTATACAATTATTTTAAAAATATACACATAAATTTAATTGTTAATAAAACTGAATAAATAAAAAAATCACATAACATATATTATTTGATTTAAAATAATTAAAATAGTGTTTTTAAATGTTTAAAATAATTATCTAAAATATTCCTAATTACAAACACTATGATTTAAGACATTGACAATGTTAGGTAGTGTTAGGAGGTCTCTTTTACCAAGCTCAGCTTTGTAAGAAGCATTCAAGTCCCAAGGTTTGATCAACATTTTGATGGGGAACAAGTTATGTTGGGATATTGGTAGATTGTAATGGGTCATATTGGTTTTTTTCAAGATAAAAATAAAAATAAGTAAAGAACACATGATAAATACACAAAAACTAAATATCTAAATAGCTTTTTCCTAATATATATACACACACTCAATACTATTAAAAAAAATAAAACAAAAAAATCCTTGAAACTTATGTTTATAGATTAAATATAATTAAAATAATTATATATTACACAAACTATAAGTTAATAATTATGTGTGTATAAAATTTTAGTTAATTTTCGTAGTTTTTAGTAATCTTATTTCTTAATTCACAATTTTTTTAATTTCTAAATAATCCTTGGTATTTTAGAAATTGAACTAATAAAAAATAAATTATACAGATTCAACACATGCACTACCAAAAAACGGGGCAAGGTAAGTGCCTCGTTTTTTCTGCACTAAGAAGAAGCCACTGATAAGTGGGGGGCATTATCCGTGCTAGGTAAAAGCACTGATAAATTTACCATTTATCAATGCTAAGAAAAGCACTGATAAAGGCGTTCCCTTTATCAGTGCTTTTCTTAGCGCTGATAAAGGGTAAATTTATCAGTGATATTTTTAGCACTGATAAATGTTTTTAATAATAATTTATATAAAATTATTATCTTTATACTAAAAAATATTGTTTATTTGAATACATTAAATAAAAAAACACATGTTTATAATTAATATACATTTTTTAATAATTCAAAAAAATATATATAATGTTTTTTAAAAAATTATTTCTAAGATTACAATTAAATATATATATAAGATTATAATAAATTCATTAAATAATTAATATATTTATTATATTTATTTGATTTATTATAATTGTCATATATTTATTAGATTAATATTTTTTAGATTTATTAGATTTATTAGATTTTCTATATTTACTACATTAATGATATTTATTATATTTATCATATTTTTTATATTTAATATATTTAATTATTTATTTTGTTTATAATTAATATATATAATTACTTTTTAAATATATTTTTATAATATAATTATTAAATAAACATCTGTTTCCAATGAATTTGTTCAATAAATATATCGATCATGAATGCATATTTTTTATGTATCATCATGAATGTCCATGTATACATTACACCCTTCTTATTATTCATGTTGTCCATTGATGGATTGTTTTTTATTATTTATATTTAACTAGGGATATGATTAATTCATGTAACCCATATATACTATTATGTTCAAAAAAATACTTATAAAATTACATTAAATATATTTAAATAATAAATATATTTGTTATATTTATAATTATTAAATTTTAATTATATATAAATACATTTTAAATATATTTATTTGTAATTATAATTATAACAATATATATTAAAATAATTATAAAATTAAAATAAATACATATATTATAATTATATATATATATATTTATAATTAGATACAAATATTTATAAAAATATTTATTTATAATTATAATTATAATTATAAATAAATAAATAAATAAATATATGTAAATAATTATAAAATTATAATTAATATATTTATTATTCTACTTATAAAGTTATAAATGTATAATTAAATAAATATATTTATAAATATATACAAATATTTATAAATAAATAAAAATATTTATAATTATAAATCCTAATAAATATAGATATAATTAAATAATTAAAAAATTATAATATATATATATATATATTAATTATATATATTTGGAGACAAATATTTATAAATAAATTCAAATAGTTATAAATATAATTCTAAATAAATGATGATATATTTAAATAATTAAAAAATTATATTCAATATATTAATTATATATATTTATGAAATTATAAATATATTTTTTATAATTTTATAATTATTTAAATAAATAAATAAATATATTTATAATTACAACAATAAATATATATATTTTTATTATAATTTTCAATTACAAATATATAAATATATATTAAATATATATTTATTTTCATTATTATTAATTTATAAAAAATACATTTATTATTTTCATATATAATCTTATATATAATTAAATAAATATATTTATAAATATATTCAGAAATATATTTATAAATACATAGAAATATTGGTAAATAAATCAAAATATGTATATTTTTATTTGTAAATAAATAAAAATATATTTAAATAATTATAAAATTATAATAAATATATTAATACAATTTTAAATATTTGAAATATAAATTTGTTATAATTTTATAATTATTTAAATTAATAAATAAATAATTTTTATAATTAAAATTATAAATATATATATATTCATATAAATAATTATAAAATTAAAAGAGATATAGTTATATATGTCTATAATCTTATAAAAATATATAATTAATATATTTATTATATATACTTCTAATATAATAAATATAATAAGTATATTTCTTATAATTTTATAATTATTGAAATTATAATTTCATATTTGTATATATATATGTTTATGTGTAGTTATAATTATAAATATATATATATATATATAATTATATATATATATATAATAATATAAATATATTTTTAACATTATATCTTTATCAGCCCTAAAAAAGAACTCATAAAAGGTTTATTTATCAACACTAAAAATATAGCACTGATAAAGATACCTTTTATTAGTTCTTTTTTAGTGGTGATAAAACATACCTTTATCATCACTTTTTATCTAGCGATGATAATAGTTTCACTGGGTTTTATAAAGAAAATATAACTTTATCCTCCTTCCTCGTACCCCTCAAGCTCTTTCAGAAGCTAATCTTTATTGCCACAACCTTCTCCTCCTCTTGCTCCTCCTCTTCTACCTCCTCTCATATCTACTCCTCCACCACTGTGAATCCCTCAATCACGAACCCACCTTCACTGTACGCCTCCCCTATACTGTGTGCCTCTACTCTACTAGAGGACTCCTCCACTACACGCCTCTCCCCCACCATGAATCCCTTTACCGTGAACCCACCATCATCACTTGCCTCTCATCCACCATGTGCCTCTCTTCAATCCATGCATCTCCTCTATCATGAAATCACCCCCACCCCGCATTGAACCACACCTATATGGTGAGTTTTATCCTCTTTCTCATATGTTTCCTCTTGTCCTTTCCCCAGATTTCACTATATCATTACAGGTTCTCTTGAGTTACATGTTTTGTAAGTTTATTGATAATCTTCTTGTGTAGAATAGGTTGATCCACATTTCTAGCAGTGTGGTTTTCACATGCGGCCATCCTACTTTTCCCTATGGTACATGAAAAAGTTGAAAAAGTTATTTGAGGTAGGGATTCTACTAAGTTTCTCTTTATTTTCATACCATGTGGGAGTGATCTACTCTTTCTTTGCTATGGTTTATTGATTCACCACACTAATCAAAGATAATAACTGGATAATTATGTAGAAATGGGCAATGGTGTTTGTTTTCATGTTATTATAGTTTCATATTGATTGTGATTTTGTGAATTGTATGAGTTAAATGAACAGCTCAAAAATCGTGGTTGTTGGTGGTCTTTTTTTGCACACTAAATGAATTTTATATGGGTTGGTTCCTATTGAACATTTTAATATGGATATTGGTAATTTACTTATACTTGGATAATGAAGGAATTCATTTAGATGATACATATTCTATGATAAACCCTGAATTGATAAGCTGAATTGAATAATGGATGCTTTGTAAAATCTAAAATTGTGTTTGTTTGATTTGTATGGTGTTCCAGTTTTGGGAACAATTTTATTTCATGGAATTTATGTGGATGAATCCATCAAAGGTACCTAACCAATATTTTCTCTATGAAAATTTCTTTAAAAGGTTCTTGACTATTTTGGGACTTGATGTTGTTAACTTCATGAATGAGTTTTGGAGAGGTAAAAATTATCTTGAGACTTATATTGATACTCTCATAACATTGATTCTAGAGGTTACTGATGTGAATTTAGTTTAGTATTTTAGAGTGAATATTATTTTTAATGTCATTTATAAAGTCTTTTTGAATATTTTAGAAAATAAACTATGGAAAATCACACCATCTATTAGTTCAATACCATAGTTCTTTTCTTGTGTTGAAGAGTTATATGATACTGTAGTCTCTATGAAGTATTCTTCAATCATGAAAAATAATTATAATTTGAATCCTTACTCATTTTTGATTAATTAAACCAAAAGGAGAGCCTCCAAAATACTGCCTCATTTTTTTTATACGAAATAGATAGTGAAATATCCTATAGATGTGGTAATTTTGAAAGATATGATTTTTCAAGTGGATGGTGTAATCGTATGTTTTCTAGAAGTTATAAATAGAATTTGTGTTTTTTTTATATGGGTTTTTAATGGTGATTTGTCAAAGTCTTCTCCTCATTGTATTGAGAACATTTTTATGGAATGCAGTATTCATTCATTGAAAAGTTAGAGTGACATTAACTATTCCTTAAAAGTGAAAGGTTTTAGCTGGAAATGATATAGGTGTTATAAAGTCCACATGTTCAATGGGGAGACTTTCATGAAATTATTGAAGTCGATGAAATTGGATGAATAGTTGATGCTTACTATAAGCAAGTGGAACAACATGCATAAGAAACATGTGATAGAGGTGTTTTTGGAATACTCATGAAGAAGAAAAATAATTGCACAAGAATCTTTGGAACATGAAATGATAATTTTATTATGGTGATTTTTTTAGGGGTTCATATTTAATACTAGAGGGTCCACTAGGATTCGTCCTTATTTGAAGTGCTAATAAGGCCTTAATCAAGAATGTGGTATGGTTCCTTTTATTAACTTTTTATGAGAGATGATTCTAATATCTTAATTATATGTTGATTAAAACACCAGCCTTAACCATAAATGATATCGGTAATGAGTATGTCTTATATTGTGATATATCAAGAGTCGGGATTTAAAAAGTTCCAGTCCATGATGGTCATGTCGTTTCTTATGGTTCCAGAAAGTTATGAAAAAAAGAGAAAATTCCGAATTCCTTTCCTAGATTTGTAAATAGTGGTTGTTTCCATGAAGTGTTATTAGAATACACTAAAAAAGTGTTTGAAATATATTTAATCATAAAGTGAAATGAACCATCGATAGTGGAGAAGGTATGAGTACCTATAGTCTTTTAACTCTAACTTTATGTATAAACTCAAGAAGGGGATCATTTTTTCCAATGTACTGAATTAGATAGATCAGGCTTAGGTAGTACATGATTCAACAATCAAGTGGAAGATGGTTACCCACTTTGAAGAGATATGACTTTATATTCAAAAGTATCATTTTAAAGCCACACCTTTGTTTTTATCTATCTCTTATTCACTCCTCACAAGTAATATGAGAGAAAACTATAGGATTCATACTATTTATTCATTGAAGAAATGATAAACCTTTTACAGATTTATATTTTATAAAATGTTTGTGATTTTTTATTCATGAATCCTTTTAAAAGTGTCTCATTGGGGTTTTATGTCTTTGTGAAAATTCCTAATGGGATATTTTAAAATTATTCAAGTATTTTGAAATGTTTATTAAAATAATTATATGTGTTCAACATAACTTGTTTTTTGTTTTAAATACCATTAAAATGATTTAAACACTTGGAATGGCCAAAGGTTTCATGCCACATGTTTTTCAACTCATTTTATTGGCTTTTAGAAAGGGATGTGAATTTCTGGAAAGCGTATGTAATGCTGGTTTCATTTTAACAAGGGGTGTGTGATGTTTTAAATGAAAAAATTTAAAATATAAAGGGCTGTCATTCATTTTAAATAATTATGATTTTTGGATCATGATGTTTCCTAGAATTCTTTAAAAAAATGAGTTGTGTTTTCAGAAAGAGTTTTTGAAACTTGTTGGTATATTTTAAAAAGGGCGTGTTATTTTAAATATGAATTTGTGTAAATTTTTGGTTTTTTAAAGGGATTTCAATTATGATTTGATAAATAGTTTGAAAAGGATATGTAAAGTCTATATCTTTTTTTACCTTGGTTAATTTTTATATCAAAATTTTATGTTTGTATTTTGTTAAATACTAATATCACTGAATCAAATAGGATAGATATTAATAAAGAATGGATGGATGACAACAATTTGAAAAAAATTATGAATATGGAGTGAAGGAGATCATCAAGTTTTCAAAAGATCATGAATATAAACCTTCTAAAATCCTTTTTTTGTGTTTACATTGTTGTTATTCAAGACAATTTAGTCCAGAGGATTTTAAAAAACACTTTATCTATCACGGAATATATTGATGTTATAAATGTTAGAATAAATACAGGGAAGGAAGAGAATATATCTAGTGGGTGGGATAACACCGTATTTTATGGATCATATGATATGATTACAAGTGTTCATAATGAAGAAGATTTTATATAGGACATGATTATAGATGTGAATGATGATGAATATTGTATTGAGGAAATGAAAAAGACAATTTAAGATGAACTTTGTGATTACCCAAAATTATTTGAGCAGTTAAAATGTTCTGCAAAGATGCCATTATATGGTGGTTGCACTAAATATATAGCATTGTCATCCATATTGAAGCTGTATAATTTTAAATAAGGAAATGAATGTAGTGACTCTAGTTTTACATAATTACTTGCACTGTTGAATGACATGTTTCCAGAAAATAATGAGCTCTTGATCCAAACATACGATGTCGAATGAATAATACAGTCAATGGGTATGATCTTTGAAAGAATACACACATTCTTGAATGACTTTATACTCTTTCAAAATGACCAAAAATTACTTATAGAATTACCAAGGTTTGGTGCTTCTCGATTCAAGGAAGATGAGACTTGTCCTGTGAATGTTGTATGGTACATTCAAATCATTTGAAGGTTTAGGTGCCTATATGTAAGTGAGGATACTGCAGGGCAATTGACATAGAAAATAGATAGAATAAATAAAGATGGGAAACTATGTCATCCAAAAGACTCACCTTAGTGGAAGAAAATTGATCATGAATATCATGGCTTTGGAAATGATCTTATAAACCTTCATCTTGCATTATCTATATATGGAGTGAATCCTTTTTGTTTTCAAAGAAACACTCATAATAAATGGTTTTTTATGTTGGTAAATTATAAGTTTCCACCAAGGTTATGTATAAAATGAAAAAAAAACATCATTTTATCTATGCTTATATCAGGAACAAAACAACCAAGTAATGATATTGATGTTTATTTTTCTCCATTGATTGAGGATTTGAAATTATTGTGGGATTCAGGTGTTACATTGTATGATGCTTACAGAAATGATTATTTCACATTGAGATCCATATTGCACGGGATGATAAATGACTTTCAAAATTATGGAAATTTTTAAGGATATAGAATTAAAGGAACTCATGGGGGTCCCGTCCACGAACAAGGTACACAATCAACTAGGTTGAAACATTCTTCAAAAACTGCATTTTTCGGACATCACAAATTTCTACCCCGATGACATAAGTACTGATCTTGGACAACATCATTCAATGGAAGTTTAGTAGAACATACAACACCATCTCCACTAATAGGTGATAAACTATTTGAGAAATTTAAATATGTGGACACTGCTTTTGGTAAACCGTTTTAGAAAAACCTTATGAAACCCAATTAGAAGAAGAGATCGATTTTTTTGAATTACCATACTATAATTGTTTGTATGTCAGACACTTTCTTGATATTATGCATGTTGAAAAAAGAATATGTGATAGTGTCATAGACACGTTACTAAATGCACCTGAAAAAAAAGTATGAAATTAAGGCTGGGTTATACACGTTTGACACAGGAAATCAAGAAGAGTTGACACTAGTGAAGGGTGAAAAATGAACTTTTCTTCATCCATCTGCCTACAATCTTTCCAGGTAGAAGAGATGTCATTTTTGAAACTTATTTAATAATGTAAAAGTTCTGAAGGGGTATTCATCAAATATCAAGAATATCGTGTCAATGATCGATTTAATGTTAAAGGGTTTGAAATCACATGACTGGCTTGTTTTGAGGAAAGATCTAATGTCTATAGCTTTACATTTCATTTTCCCAATAATTTCCATCATAACATAACTAATCTCTGTTTCTTCTTAAAATATATATGTAGTAAGGTTTTAAAACATGCTAAATTGCCGAGTATGGAAAAATAAATTGCCTTCATATTAAGTAAATTGGGAATATTTATCCCGCCAACATTCTTTGATATGATGGTTCATTTGATTGTTCACCTAGTGAGAGATATTCAACTAAGTCGACTTGTACACTATAGATGGATATACCCCATTGAATGGTATATGAATATTTTTAAAGCGTATGAAAAAAAATAAAGTCATCTAGAAGGTTGTATTGCGGAGCGATATATTGTTGAGGAATCCATTAAATTCTACCTCGAATACTTGTTCGGTGAGGAAATCATTGGTCCACTAATATCTCTTCACACATGGAAGCTTTTGGTTAAAGTAATTTTTAGAATATATGTTGTCACAATCAATATTATAGATCAAGAGCAGGCACACATTTACGTTTTGTATAATAGTTTGGAGGCTGCCCCATATTTCAAAAACCACAAAGAAATTCTTAGTCATTTAAATCCATCAAGGGATAAAAGATAGATATCAAATACATATAATAAATAATTTATAGTATGGTTTTGGTACTATATTTTAATGGAGTCAGATGAAAATATAGATTCAATTTCAAAACGACTTCAATGTCTAGCCAAAGAACCATGTATGTACGTATTATCATACAAATGCTATGTAATTAATGGTTATAAATTCTATAAAGACGAGAATGACGAAGATAGGACCATGAAAAATAGTGGATTTACACTCATGAAGTGATGCATGTTTCTGGTACTAAGGACAGAAATCCAATTTATGCAAATATGTCATACTTTGGTATCATCACAGAAATAAGGGAGTTGGATTATATAACATTCCCAGTGCTGATTTCAAATGAAAGTTGGTTCATAACGTGAGCTCCATTAAAATAAATGAATTTAGATTCATGAAATTTGATTTTAGTAAGTAAGGGTACAAAGATGGACTATTTAAAATAGAATCATAGGTAGTACAATTATTTTATGTTATAAATCATGGAAACTGAAAGTGGTCGATTTTTTTGTAATCAACCAAAACCACTGAAGGGTCGGTTGAAAATTCAATCGAGGATGACCCTTTCATTGGGATGTCATAATAATTTAACAGTGTTTCCAATGTAGATGGTATTTTGTATTTTCATAGGAGACCACAATGAAGGGATTTGTATTTTCGATATAGGGGTCAAATCCCTTCAGCCTTTAAAAAATAAAATAGAGTTCAATAATTAGGTTGCACTTTTTGTAATATATATCTCGTTATCCCAGGCTATTATCCATTTGTTGCTGCATTTATATACTCTAAATTAAATGTTAAACCACTTCTATAGAAAATGACTTCCACCCGTGTTGGTTCCCCTAATCCTGAGGAATAACAGGTCTCTCATCTGGATGCGGCTTTCAGTGCAGGGGAGTGACCTTCTACATGTGTTGGTGCTCCCATTCCTAAGGAAAAATAGGTCTCTCAACATGATGGTACTTCCAGTGTAGAGGAGAGACCTTATGAATGTGCTGGTGTCCCAAATCTTGAGGAACATCAGGTCTCTCAACTTGCTACTGCCCGTATTGTAGAGGTAAAACAACCATCTGCACATGACAATTCCATCGCTCCAGAGGAACATATTGATGATGCTGATTCTGGGGAAATTTTTTGTGACAAAGGAATGACATCATAGGAAAAAAAATAGAACTACAGTTTTATGGTGTTAATAAAAATCCTTAATGATAACGCTAAAGGCATCAAATACAAGGTCAGATGGAATGTGCAGGGTCAACATGCTAACCCCAACAAGTCCATGTTTAGTAGTTATATTGGAACCATCACTTGGAAACATGTGCTGATTGACGTAGATTCATGGAACCATGTTGTGACTAGGATTAAAGACCTGGTTTGGGAAGATATTATAGTAACATTATGATAACACTTCTTTATTTTACTAAAAAATACAATGAAACATTGAATTACACTTCATCATCCATTGCAGAGTGAATTTATAATAGATGAATCCCACAAGTAGCATGTATTAGTACTTTCTAGAAGGATTCACAAATTATGTCACACAATCCTGACAAGACATCATCTTAAATATGATGAATGGAAAATAAAAAACCCCCACCACTTATCTATTCACACCTGATAACCCAAGAAGTGTGTTATGCGTTTACTAGTCATCATGTGGATGTGTCTTTTCAGGTACATTGTAGCCAATAATATGTTGTTTGAAGATATGTTTATTCATCACTTTAAATAATAATTTTTATTTATGAAATATAAAATGAGTGCTAAAAGCAATTAACGATTAGAAAAACTAGCGTACCCATACCTTAAATTAAGGATGGGGTACAATTCACTTGAAAAATTTGGTATGTATTTTAAATCTACTGTAACAATTTTATGTGACCTAAAACAACACCATAATTATGTTTCTTTATTTATATGTATATTTATGAATTGAAATCCAAATCCACTTCCATCCCATGCCATGTGATATAGAATGAGTCATGTGTAAATAAAGAGATAATACTAATAGATGAGAACGCACAAAAAGTGTGGGATCATGTGTAAGTATTACTTAACAAAAAAATTTCTTTGAATTTATATTGTATAATAATGATAACTTATTTTCCTATATTTTATATCTGACATAGTCACAGGAATAAACAACACATGTTCCATATGAAGACATACTATCAGTGTCCTTAATGTAGCTAGAACAGTACGACCATGTCCGAGGTGCGGTTTTTGGGGTGACACCCCGAATATATTTTAAGAAAAAAACAAGAGGATGATCAGATTGAATTAATAAAAAATATGATAGAAAAATAGCTACCCTTGAAGGAAAATTGATATGAAATAGGGAGATAATATAAATTTTAATAATGGATAGGCAAAGATAAGAAGAAACTTAAGAATAGCCATCATGTGAAGATCCCACCCCACCACCAACATATATGGAGTTGTACATTCCCCTCAAAGAGATGTCTTTATAGAGGTAATAAATGTTCTAACAAGTGTTTCTATGAAATGTGATTCAAACATACACTAAGACCTTTCCTATATTTCTATTCTACAGGGTGATAATGACTGTGATTTATATATAGAAATACCCTCTCATTGCCTTATGGTGAGGGATATGGTGTTCTATATTAAAAAGGAAATTCTACACAACAGAGCACTTCCAACAGGTCATGTGCGAGTTTTGATCAACATAACCCATGAGTAGAGCATAGAGATACCTATTTCAATTCAGGTGGGTGATATTAATATGGCTGAAAAATTAATTGAAACTTCAATCACCATGGCAGTAACATCTTTTAAAAAATCATGTCGACAAGGAGGTATTCATTTCCAATTTACTTTTCAAGATAAACCTTCAACTATTAATGAAAAAGGTTTGAACTGATGAATGTTATTACAGACAGACAAAGAGAATAAGATGAAAGAAAATACCATCTAAAACCATCTAAAGAATCAACCAACCAGTCAAAAAGATCTAGTGAAAGAAAAATTATCCCACCGCTCTATATCCACACTTACTATCATTCAAGGATCATGTGGATAAAATGTTAAAAGCTGGTGGAAACCACATAATTAAATTTTTAAAAAATATATATGGTGATAAATATCAATACTTCATTGGTTTTGAGAGCGCAATTGAAATAATCGACTTTGACTGGCAAAGAGGTTTAGTTGTAAATGTATACATGAGGTATGTTCTCATGATTTCATTTTACAAAAGTGGATATACTATGTTAATTATGACTAAATACATTACATTTTTTTGGAAAGAGTATTTATGAAAAATAATTGAAGGGATTTTCCCATGAGAGAAGGTTTGGAATCATTAGTCCTCATGTCACCTCAATAGAAGAATCTTAAATAGACCCAACAAAAAGGATAAAATAGTGGTAGGTATGATCAAATCCTTTGAAAGAAAAATTCAAGATGATAGACTCTATTTAATACTAATGATGAAAGGGTAAGACTCCAAAAATTAATCATATAAAATTTATTTTCAGTTCATTCATTACATATTCCTTTTTTATGAATCATTGTATGATCATTGTAGTAAATATGGATACTCCAAAGATTTATTTCCAGGATTCATTTCATGTATATCCAACAAACCATCCAAACATGATGGCATTTGTCAATTTTTAATACACTAAATCCAACATTTTAGAACTAAACATCAAGTTATATAATTTATATGATCTTTTAATAAGGATTCTATTAAGATAGGGCAGTGCATCACTATCATCTGAAAAAAGGAATGAGGTCTGGGGCTAAAGACAAGGAAGAACAGAAGTATTATAATTAGATAAGTATTAGGGTATATATAATAATATTTCACTATTCAAACACATATCAAAACAAATTACTTATTCTACTAAACGTTTCTTCCATGTATGAAATAAACCAATGGAAAATATTATGGCTATTAAGTTTGTAAATTTATGGGAGAGATCATATTCCACAAAAAAAACTAGCATCTCAGAAGATATATTTTCAAATATAATTACTATTTCATTTAAAATAATTATTAATCCTTTGTGTATTAATATTTTCTCAGTACTACTATAACTATTGAAAATAATAATATTCAAAAGATGATATATATTCTCTCAAAAATGAAATGGAAGAATACTTTATGAAATAATGTACACAAATTTCATGAAGATGTGACTTCCATATGCAGGGTATGAATTTATAATGTTAAAATCGCCTTCTAGAATCTTTATAATCATGTTATTCTTATATGATCGTTGATATATTCATATATTAGAATAATTAAACCTCTATTATCACCCTTCATTATGTTTCATATCCTTAGGTTATTAATAATGTTTTTAGAAATGATGTCTAAGAAGTATGGTACAACTCAAAGTGTCATGTTTTATTTAAAATTGAAATTAATTTATGTAAAAACAATAAGTGACATACTAAAAACAGAGAAAACACATTCGTACTGTTTTGATATTGTTTGAAAATGATGTATTAGTCATTTTTGATGTATGAATATCAACCAAACCTCAATATGATACATGGTGTGACTGATGGAACTCAATGTGTCTCTTTTTATTTAAAATTTACATTAATTTAAGTAAAAACAAAAAAGTGACACACTAAAAACTAAACAAACACAATCTGACTATTTTGATACTTTAGGAAAATGATCTATGATTTATTTATGATGTATAGGATTCAACTAAACTTTAATCTAACACACTGTGTGGCCGGTACAACACAAGGTATATCTTTTTATTTAAAATTAACATTAATTTATGTTTAAAAAGTGACATAATGTAATTTGAGAAAACACATTAGGATTATTTTTATATTTTAGGAAAAATATATATTATTCATTTTTGAATAGTATAGATAATTCATACCTGAATACGAAATGCATTGTGTCTGGTACAACAAAATGTGTCTCCTTTTATTTAAAATTGACATTAATTTAAGTAAAAAACCACAAGTCACATACTTAAAACTGAGAAAATGCATTCAGATTGATTTAATATTTTATAAAAATGATCCATGAATCATTTGTGACATGTAGTAGTAAATCTAACCTCAATCTGACACATGGTGTGGCTATTACAACTCAAAGTGTTTCTTTTTATTTAAAATTGACATTAATTTAATTAAAACAATGACATACTAGAAATCACGGAAACACATTCTAATTGTTCTGATATTTTAGTAAAATGATATATTATTCATTTTTAATGTCTAGGGATTAGTCACACCACAATACAGTGCATGGTGTGTCCATTAAAATGCAATGTTTCTCCTTTTATTTAAAATTGACATTAATTTAAGTAAAAACAACATGTGACGTACTTAAAACTGAGGAAACACATTCAGATTATTTTGATATTTTAGGAAAATAATAAAAGAGTCATTTTTGGATTTTAGGATTTAACTTCAACTCATCTGATGCATAGTGTGGCTGTTATAACACAAAGTGTCTCTTTTTATTTAAAATTGACATTAATTTAAGTAAAAACAACAAGTGACATACTAAAAATCAAGAAAACACATTTGGATTGTTTTGATAATATATAACCAAGATCTATTAGTCATTTTTGATGTGTAAGGATCATCCTAAAATCAATAAAAAGCACAGTGTGTCTAGTAAAACTCAAATTTTATTTTTATTTAATGTTGAAATTAATTTTATTAAAAGCAAAAAGTGACATACTGAAAACAAAGAAAAAACACATGGATTGTTTTTATGTTTTATTAAAATGATCTATCAATCATTTTTGACATGTAAGGATCAACTTCACTTCAATACGAAGCATGGTATGCCTAGTAGAACTCAAAGTGTGTCTTTTTATTTAAAATTGACATTAATTTAAGTAAAAACAACAAGTGACATACTTAAAACTGATTAAAAACATTTGTATTGTTTTGATACATTATAAAAATGACCCATGAGTCATTTTTCACATTTAGGGTCACCGGATCCTCAATATGATACACGGTGTGACCAGTATGAATAAAAGTTTCCATCATCAGTTTAAAATTGACATTTTAGTTCAAAATGTTTCACTCACTAAAAACCAAAAAAAATGTGCTCTGATTATCTTGATAATTTAAGACAGTAAATCTAAGTCATTTTTGATGTGTGTGAAGCAGTCTCACATCCAACCAACACATGATGTGACTGTTATGACTCAAAATTGATGTTTTTAGTTTTAAATGACATTTAAGTAAAAAACACAATTGACATCCTAAAACTGAGAAAAACACATTCAGATTGTTTTGATACATTATGACAATAATCCATCAGAATTTTTTGGTAGGTAGGAATAATCCAGCCCTCAATATTATGTACATTCTAGCTGGTTTAACTCCTAACGTGTCCTTATTTAAAATTGACATTAATTTTAGTAAAAGAACAAGTGACATACTCAAAACCAAGCAAAGTCATTCAGATTATTTTGATATTTTTGGAAAATGATCCATAACTCATTTGTAATGTGTTGGAATCAAACCCACCTCAATAGGATGCATGGTGTGACTGATATAACTCTTAATGTGTCATTTTTATTAAATATTTAAATTTTATTAATTTGTTATTTCATATTAATGTTGAATTTTTTTCTTTATAGTATTACTAACTTAATATTATTTTCTTATATTGGTGGAATATTTTTCTCATGTTGGGATGATTTGTTTAGAAACTGATACCATGAGAAAAGTTATTTGATAGGATATCATGGGCTTCAAAAGATAAAATATGAATGTTTTAGAATGTTTTTTAGACAATTGTAAATGCAATTATATAAAACATTTTGTTTGAAATTTAAATAATACTATTTATTTTTGTGTATACCATGGGTGGAGAATTTGGTATTCTTAATTTCAATTAAATGTATA
Organism: Viscum album; assembly: GCA_963277665.1. Taxonomy (NCBI): domain Eukaryota; kingdom Viridiplantae; phylum Streptophyta; class Magnoliopsida; order Santalales; family Viscaceae; genus Viscum; species Viscum album. The sequence goes on from OY728158.1 coordinate 1,321,797,603, forward strand.
TAGTAGGTTTTCATCTGGTGTCATGTTTAAATTTCAGTTTTCTTTTGGGTGTGATATGTTTAAATTGCAGGTTGGTCGTGCTATTATATGTTTTTAAATTGCAAGTTGGGTGTGCTCTTATATAAACATCACATTGTAGGTGGGTATCCGTTTATCAATGATATTTGTAATTCTGATAAAAATATACTTTATTAGCATTGAAAAAGGGATGATAATGAAATCGTTTATCAGTGCTAAAAATAGTGTTGATAAAGGGGGTCCTTTATCAATAATTTTTTTAGTGCAGATAAAGGAGCCCATTTATCAACGCAATGGTTAACAACACTTTTTTATAATTGTTAAAGGAAGTTTTGCACAATTGTAATGGCCATATTTATAGTATTAATGACATACATGGTAGATCCGAGGTAGGGGAGCAAAGGAAATAAAGGAGCAGACACAGAGGTTCGAAACCAGGACCTCCTCAACTGATTTCCATAGGTACAACATGGTCATAACCATAGAATTGCGCCCATGGGGCATATTAAGCACATGGCATATGTTTTTTATGACATGATTATTTTATATTTTCTTCATTTAGTGATATGTGGTTTATTTTTCATAATTTATGAAGATATGTTTATTTTCTATATACAATTTATAATTATAAATTTGAGTTATATTTTTTATGGATGTCATAAGTAGAGTGTTGAGAATGTAACATATTTTTCATGAATTCAACAAGAACAAATATTATGTGTAATTAATTGATTTTTAATTTTGAATAATATACCATGTATTTCTATTAATGTTTTTGGTGTTCTATGTCATGTGTATATTCTATAATAAATTTACAGTCAATTTTGTGATTCATAACTTTGTTTTATGAAATTTAAATGTTGAACTTCTAACACATAACATATGTTATGTGTTTTGTCTATATATTTTATTTTCAAAAAAAATAAGTTTTGAGTCATTATTTTATGTTTTGTTCCATATTTATTGATATAATTATTATTTATTTTTATTTTATACATTAATATATTTTATAATATATATATTAGTGTTTCATTTATTTTAATATTAATTTTATAATAATTATACACATAATATCGTAATTTAAATCATTTGTATCAACACATAACATTATCTTTATGTTTTTTGTGTACCATATTGTATATTCTATCATATGTTTTTAATGTTTTGTGTATAATTCTATTAATTATAAAATATTAAAATATTTAATTGAATTAAATATGTATATTTATTTAAAACAAAATGTATTTATGTATTTAATTCATTACATTAAACTATTTAAAAATTGATAAAACTTTTTGCAGATAATATGTGTTTTGTGAATTGTGTAAGGATATTTTTTATAAATAATTAGAAAACATTATTTTCCATGCTAAAACTTTTAATAGACAATTTTTTGATCCTCCTAATGAAAAAAAATCTATCACGGGTTATCTTGAAGACAAACATACTCTTGTGGTGGGAGAAGTTTGGTTGAAGTTATCCCTTTGATATTGTTTATTTCTTTAGTTTCTTGTAAAACCCTAAATACCAACCTATAATTTTAGGTATTTATTTATTAAAATCATATTTTTTTATAATAATTTTATTATATTTAATTAATTATTTTTTCTAGTTATTGTTTTCTTGATATAATCACATCATAACTTATTAATAATGGTAAAATACATGGAGATAATTGTCAGGAGTAATGACTCAAGACTATTTATAAAATGACACTAATTTCAATGTGGATGACGTAATGGTTGATTCATGGACATACACATTTTCTTGTCTCACAAAATATAATAAAAATATATATTATTTCATTGAAAGAAAACATAATTTTATTGAAAATTTTAATTAAAAAATGTAATATAAAAAAAGATAATAAAAACGCATATAACATAGGTTATGTTCTTTCTTTTTTATTAATATAATGATAAAATTTAAAAAAATAAGGTCACATGTAAAAAATTAACAAAAAGATAAAACCTAACACATGTTCTTTCATTTAAAAGAAAAAAATAAAAAAAATTATAAAAGTTATTTTATATATAAAAATACAAAAAATAACATATTCTATGAATTCTTTGTTTATATATGTATTGTGTCATTTTCACACTCATGTGTTAAATTTGTTTATTGACATGTGTTATTTTTTATTCAATCAGTATCATGTGTTATGCATTTTATTTTCAATTGTGTTTTATGTTATGTGTTATTTGTTCACATATGTTTTGTGTCCACTCACATGTCATGTGTTCAAGTGTGTTCTATGTATTTTGTTCACATGGAAGAATCTGATTGGATATATCCACTAAAACATAAATTGGGATGTGATGAATTTTTTCATTCCATGGTTTGTGTTATGACATGGTTTTTTATTCCATGTCTTGGTGTTCATGAAGAATGATATATGATATCATTCAAATGAACTTCCCGTGTTGATTATCATACAAATTGCATGTAATGATGTGTTGATGGTTAAGTGGATGCTAAAGGAGTTCAACCAGTCACTTAATAAAAATTTCTTCTATTGTAATTGTTACAGAAGTGTAATTTAATTTCCTATTATATGGAACTATGGTACTTAAAGTGTATCCTTTATTTAGTACATGGGTTTTTTTAAAGGGAGCTCTTAAACCTCCTTTCATGAACATGATATCACCCGTATACAAGATCAAAATATTTATATATATAAATCATTTGATTTTTTTCTAAGAGGCCTATATCAATTTCACTATTATGGAATTTATGTAATGAAAGATAATGTATACTTAGTTTAATTTTTTTATTTTGTATTACCATCTCTAGTCTCAGTTGATCTCATGGTTGAATATTATGTTTTCTCATGCTTTATTTTTTCATAGATATATCCTATAAAACCATTCAATGGATTTAAAGAGAGTGCCAGTGAAGAATCGGTAAGATGAAAATTGAAAAATAGAATCCATCTTTGAATTTTTCCATAATCACTACTATGGTTTGTATAAACACATCATGTTTTGTATAAATTTTCATTAAAACATCATGGTCTTGAAAAAACAATATTATTTTTCAAATAAAATACATAAAATAAAAAATATTATCATCTCCATGTTATCATTTAAAAAAAGACATGGTTCATAAAGATTACATTTCTATGAGAAAACCCTGAAATAGAAAAGTGCAACAAGGTTTGGTTAAAGGTAAGTTAATTAAATAAATCATTATCTATAACAAATTATTACTTAGAAACCATGGTGTGATTCAATTTGTTACCATAGAGTAATTTTATTTCTAAAATTACTTATAGGGAGAAACCAAATCGTTGTTCTTGTTTATGGTTTTTTGGTATATACAAAATGTATTCTAAAAAAACTCCACTGATGTTGGTTTGAAACCACATGAGTTTAGACAATATCAAATGTTGTTTCATCATAATCTATCATTTTTTAGATTTTTTGTACTTTATAATAAATTTTTTAATTGTTTGTTTTTTAAAATCCCAAATTAATATTCATATATTTAAAATTGTTATTTAAGGAATGTTGTCATGATTTAAATTAAAGTGTTTAAATTTATTATTATAATTGTCACACTAAGAAAATAAGTGTTTCTTTCTAGGTGAAATATAATATTTTGTTTCATTTTACCATGAAAATGATTTTTTATTAGGTTGTGAATTCAATAACAGAGGTTGGTTATGGTTTTTATAGATTAAGTGTTATGATTTTATTGGAATTAAGGTTTCTCCGAAGAATTGAGATATGGATAGTGGGACATCGGGTCAAATTTTTCTCTGGACTAGGGGATTAGGATCTATTTCAAAAAAGATGGGGCTGAAAACCTATCACACCTTACTTTCTCTTCAGATGAATTTAGTTTCTTATGATTCTAAACCTTTATATAAAAGTGTTTTATATACCTTATGTTAGAGTTAGTTCTATAGAACCAAATTCTTTTTACTTTATGATATCTTGTATTCATTGTTATGAATATTAATAAACTTCTTATCACATCATGATCATTCTTCTACATAATATAGTATGTTATAAAGTCCTAAAAGCAACTGTCGTACTAAAAGGTTATAACAGTTCCCTATTATGATGAGAACCTGGAAGTGATATGACACTATCCTTGAATATATGTTATACAACCAGATGATATCATTTGAGGTGAACAAATGATATAGGATATCAATGGTGGAGAGTCATAGGACTTTGAGGCACCTTCTCATGGTGTACACCCTTGGTAATATCCAGTATAGATACTATGAGAATGAGACATTCTAGTAGGAAATCCACATTTTTATGTGTCATTGATGTTCCTATCTATGAACATGTGTGTTGGTCATTATAAATTATGATTATTATTAATGAGTATTATGAGTCACACACTTATATGTATTGACAAAAACCTTGACAACTGATGTTCGAGGTGAGGTAGGATATATTGGGTGTCTCACAAGACATATGCATTAATGGATAATGAGAGAAAGGATTTATCCAATATGTTTATTAAAATAAGTTTATATCCTAAGCATTTTGATGTAAACTATATAGCCTAAATAAATACATGTCCATGGTATTTTATAGGCAATTTCTATGTCCAGAAAGACAAATAAAGTGATATCGAGCATATAGGTTGATGACACTGGCAAGAAACATACTCGATCTGAGATACTTTGATAAATAGATTATATTACATGGTAAGAATTAGTATGAGTTTACATGTCATTTTGACAATTACTACTTTCTCTATGGATGCTTTGATATGTTTCTAGATGCTGACCTTGAACATTAGGCTTCTTCACCTAATGCCACTGATAAAAAGGCCTAGAGGGCCACTCACAAAGTGTGCCAAAAATCTCAGTTAAATAATATATTAATATTTATTACTTAACAGTTTGGATAAATATTATTCTCAAAGATGGTAGCATAATTATTCATGTATGCTCGATCACGTTTATTCTGTCACTAGTTATTGGAGAGAATTTATTGTGAGTGGAATATTTATTAAATATTTATTTTATATTTAGTGAATATAATAGTTTTTTATTCATTGGGGAACAATGTAGTGATATTTATTTGATAAGTAAATAGACATTATTAAAGGCCCAATAAATATTTTGGAGGAATGGAAGACCGATTTTAATGGTCTAATGAGAATTGATAATGTTTAATATTATTTAAATATAATTCGAAAGTACAGTACGTGTTAAGAAATTATAATATTACTATTATTATTTAACATGAGGGTTTTCTTGGATTAAATAAATAATAAGGGCACTTGTGAAATTATTTTATTTTCTCCTTAGCAATACAAATACCCAATTACCTTATTTTCTCATAAGCCTATTTGGTTTTTCACAAGAGAATTTTTGAAAACCTCTCAAGCCTAGAGAGTTATATTCTCTAAGAATGCTCTCAAGAATAGAGAGCAATCCTCCTCCCCTAGATCAAGGAGAATTACTTAGAAGCAATTCTCAAGTCAATCAATGACGAACAACACAAGCACAAGGATATTTCGTGTTAGCACCTGGATACTCCTTCAGTAATGCCTAAATATTCGTGTAAAATGCGGATCACCACTAGAGGAAATCTATGATTGGTTTATATAATGCAATGATAGCGCACTGTAGATCTGTCACATGAAACATCAATAAAGAAATAATTCCTTAGAGGTAATTTTTTTATGTAATTAAATTAATTATAAAAAATATGTGAATATCCCTCTCTCTCGATTCCGATGAAATTATTCTTTGTCTATTTCATTGAATCAATTCCATGGATCACAACATGTATCTTCGTATAGATCCCAGATTGGTCTTTGATTATGGAAAAATTTAAAGTTGGGGACCTCCCATCACATTCTTTTATTTCAGACAAAACATAAAATTTTTAATAGAGAGGGTACATAATTGTTAATAATTATTTAAGATCATTGGTGATTTATGCATTTATAATTTAGTTTTTTAGTTCAATCTTAATCAATTTTTTAATACGAATTCTAATATTTGTTTCTTCCTCATTCATTTCTCATAGAATTAATTGATATTTTTAATTTTTCTTATTAAAACAAAATTGAGGAACTCATCCAGAGGATCAAAGGATTCTTCCCAGATAACAGAATAGTACATGTCGTGTAACCAGTTGGTATATTTTTAAAAAGGGCGTGTCATTTTAAATATGAATTTGTGTAAATTTTTGGTTTTTTAAAGGGATTTAAATTATGATTTGATAAATAGTTTGAAAAGTATATGTAAAGTCTATATCTTTTTTTACCTTGGTTAATTTTTATATCAACATTTTATGTTTGTATTTTGTTAAATACTAATATCACTGAATCAAATAGGATAGATATTAATAAAGAATGGATGGATGACAATAATTTGAAAAAAAGTATGAATATGGAGTGAAGGAGTTCATCAAGTTTTCAAAAGATCATGAATATAAACCTTCTAAAATCCTTTTTTTTGTGTTTACATTGTTGCTATTCAAGACAAGTTAGTCCAGAGGATTTTAAAAAACACTTTATCTATCACGGAATATATTGATGTTATAAATGTTAGAATAAATACAGGGAAGGAAGAGAATATATCTAGTGGGTGGGATAACACCGTATTTTATGGATCATCTGATATGATTACAAGTGTTCATAATGAAGAAGATTTTATATAGGACATGATTATAGATATGAATGATGATGAATATTGTATTGAGGAAATGAAAAAGACAACTGAAGATGAACTTTGTGATTACCCAAAATTATTTGAGCAGTTAAAATGTTCTGCAAAGATGCCATTATATGGTGGTTGCACTAAATATATAGCATTGTCATCCATATTGAAGCTGTATAATTTGAAAGAAGGAAATGAATGTAGTGACTCTAGTTTTACATAATTACTTGCACTGTTGAATGACATGTTTCCAGAAAATAATGAGCTCTTGATCCAAACATACGATGTCGAATGAATAATACAGTCAATGGGTATGATATTTGAAAGAATACACACATTCTTGAATGACTTTATACTCTTTCAAAATGACCAAAAATCACTTATAGAATTACCAAGGTTTGGTGCTTCTCGATTCAAGGAAGATGAATCCTGTCCTGTGAAAGTTGTATGGTACTTTCAAATCATTTGAAGGTTTAGGTGCCTATATGTAAGTGAGGATACTGCAGGGCAATTGACATGGAAAACAGATAGAATAAATAAAGATGGGAAACTATGTCATCCAAAAGACTCACCTTAGTGAAAGAAAATTGATCATGAATATCATGGCTTTGGAAATGATCTTATAAACCTTCATCTTGCATTATCTATAAATGGAGTGAATCCTTTTTGTTTTCAAAGAAAAACTCACAATACATGGTTTGTTATGTTGGTAAATTATAAGTTTCCACCATGGTTATGTATAAAATGAAAAAAAACATCATTTTATCTATGCTTATATCTGGAACAAAACAACCAAGTAATGATATTGATGTTTATTTTTCTCCATTGATTGAGGATTTGAAATTATTCTGGGATTCATGTGTTACATTGTATGATGCTTACAGAAATGATTATTTCACATTGAGATCCATATTGCACGGGATAATAAATGACTTTCAAACTTATGGAAATTTTTAATGATATAGCATTAAAGGAAATCATGGGGGTCCTGTCCACAAACAAGGTACACAGTCAACTAGGTTGAAACATTCATCAAAAACTTCATTTTTCGGACATCACAGATTTCTACCCCGATGACATAAGTACTGATCTTGGACAACATCATTTGATGGAAGTTTAGTAGAACATACAACACCACCTCCACTAATAGGTGACAAACTATTTTAGAAATTTAAATATGTGGACACTGCTTTTGGTAAACCGTTTTAGAAAAACCTTATGAAACCCAATTATAAGAAGAGATCAATTTTTTTGAATTCCCATACTATAATTGTTTGTACGTCAGACACTTTCTTGATATTATGCATGTTGAAAAAAAAATTATGTGATAGTGTCATAGACACGTTACTAAATGCACCTGGAAAAAGAAAGAATGAAATTAAGGCTGGGTTATACACGTTTGACATGTGAATTCAAGAAGAGTTGACACCAGTGAAGGGTAAAAAATGAACTTTTCTTCATCCATCTACCTACACTCTTTCCAGGTAGAAGAGATGTCATTTTTGAAACTTATTTAATAATGTAAAAGTTCTGGAGGGGTATTCATCAAATATCAAGAACATCGTGTCAATGATCGATTTAATGTTAAAGGGTTTGAAATCACATGGCTGGCTTGTTTTGAGGAAAGATCTAATGTATATAGATTTACATTTCATTTTCCCAATAATTTCCATCATAACATAACCAATCTCTATTTCTTCTTAAAATATATATGTAGTAAAGTCTTAAAACATGCGAAATTGCCGAGTATGGAAAAATAAATTGCCTTCATATTAAGTAAATTGGGAATATTTATCCCGCCAACATTCTTTGATATGATGGTTCATTTGATTGTTCACCTAGTGAGAGATATTCAACTAAGTGGACCTGTACACTATAGATGGATATGCCCCAGTGAATGGTATATGAATATTTTTAAAGGGTATGACAAAAAATAAAGTCAGCTAAAAGGTTGTATTGTAGAGCGATATATTATTGAGGAACCCATTAAATTATACCTCGAATACTTGTTCAGAAAGGAAATCATTGGTCTACTAATATCTATTCACACATGGAAGCTTTGGGTTAAAGGAATTTTTAGAATATATGTTGTCACAATCAATATTATAGATCTAGAGAAGGCACACATTTACGTTTTGTATAATAGTTTGGAGGCTGCCCCATATTTCAAAACCCACAAAGAAATTCTTAGTCATTTGAATCCATCAAGGGATAAAATATAGATATCAAATACATATAATAAACCATTTATAGGATGGTTTTGGGACTCTATTTTAAAGGAGACAGATGAAAATATAGATTCAATTTCAAAACGACTTCAATGTGTAGCCAAAGAACCATGTATGTACGTATTATCATACAAATTTTATGTAATTAATGGTTATAAATTCTATAAAGACGAGAATGAAGAAGATAGGACCACGAAAAATAGTGGAGTTACACACATGGAGTGATGCATGTTTCTGGTACTAAGGACAGAAATCCAATTTAAGCAAATATTTCATACTTTGGTATCATCACAGAAATATGGGAGTTGGATTATATAACATTCCCAGTGCTGATTTCAAATGAAAATTGGTTCATAACGTGAGATCCATTAAAATTAATGAATTTAGATTCATGAAATTTTATTTTAGTAAGTAAGGGTACAAAGATGGACTGTTTATAACAGAATCATAGGTAGTACAATTATTTTATGTTATAAATCTTGGAAACTGAAAGTGGTCGATTTTTTTGTAATCAACCAAAACCACTGAAGGGTCGGTTGAAAATTCAATCGAGGATGACCCTTTCATTGGGATGTCATAATAATTTCACAGTGTTTCCAATGTAGATGGTATTTTGTATTTTCATAGGAGACCACAATGAAGGGATTTGTATTTTTGATATAGGGGTCAAATCCCTTCAGCCTTTAAAAAAGAAAATAGAGTTCAATAATTAGGTTACATTTTTTGTAATATATATCTCGTTATCTCAGGATATTATCCATTTGTTTCTGCATTTATATACTCTAAATTAAATGTTAAACCACTTCTACAGAAAATGACTTCCACCCGTGTTGGTTCCCCTATTCCTAAGGAGTAACAGGTCACTCAACTGGATGCGGCTTGCAGTGCAGGGGAGTGACCTTCTACATGTGCAGGTGCTCCCATTCCTAAGGAAAAATAGGTCTCTCAACCTGCTGGTACTTCCAGTGTAGACGAGCGACCTTATGAATGTGCTGGTGCCCCAAATCCTAAGGAAAATCAGGTCTCTCAACTTGCTACTACCCGTATTGTAGAGGTAAAACAACCATCTTCACATGACAATGCCATCACTCTAGAGGAACATATTGATGATGCTGATTTTGGGGAAATTTTTGGTGACAATGGAATGACATCATCGGAAAAAAATAGAACTACAGTTTTACGGTGTTAATAAAAATCCTTAATGATAAAGCTAAAGGCATCAAATACGAGGTCAGATGGAATGTGCAGGGTCAACATGCTAACCCCAACAAGTCCATGTTTAGTAGTGATATTGGAACCATCACTTGGAAACATGTGCCGATTGACGTAGATTCATGGAACCATGTTGTGACTAGGATTAAGGACCTAGTTTGGGAAGATATTATAGTAACATTATGATAAAACTTCTTTATTTTACTAAAAAAATATAATGAAACATTGAATTACACTTCATCATCTATTGAAGAGTGAATTTATAATAGATAAATCCCACAAGTAGCATGTATTAGTACTTTCTAGAAGGATTCACAAATTATATCCCACAATCCTGACAAGAAATCATCTTAAAGATGATGAATGGAAAATAAAAAACCCCCCACCACTTATCTATTCACACCTGATAACCCAAGAAGTGTGTTATGAGTTTTCTAGTCATCATGTAGATGTGTCTTTTCAGGTACATTGTAGCCAATAATATGTTGTTTGAAGATATGTGTATTCATCGCTTTAAATAATAATTTTTATTTATGAAATATCAAATGAGTGCTAAAAGCAATTAAAGATTAGAAAAATTAGCGTACCCCTACCGTAAATTAAGGATGGGGTACAATTCACGTGAAAAAATTGGTATGTATTTTAAATCTACCGTAATAATTTTATGGGACCTAAAAAAACACCATAATTATGTTTCGTTATTTATATGTAGATTTATGAATTGAAATCCAAATCCACTTCCATCCCATGCCATGTGCTATAGAATGAGTCATGTGTAAATAAAGAGATAATACTAATAGATGAGAACACACAAAAAGTGTGGGAATGATGTGTAAGTATTACTTAACAAAAAAAATTCTTTGAATTTGTATTATATAATAATGATCACTTATTTTCCTATATTTTATATCTGACATAGTCACAGGAATCACCAACACATGTTCCATATGAAGACAAACTATCAGTGTCCTTAATGTAGCCAGAAGAGTACGACCGTGTCCGAGGTGCAGTTTTTTGGGGTGACACCCCGAATATATTTTAAGAAAAAAACAGGAGGATGATCAGATTGAATTAATAAAAAATATGATAGAAAAATAGCTACCCTTGAAGGAAAATTGATATGAAATAGGGAGATAATAGAAATTTTGATAATGGATAGGCAAAGATAAGAATAAACTTAAGAATAGCCATCATGTGAAGATCCCACCCCACCACCAACATATATGGAGCTGTCCATTCCCCTCAAAGAGAAGTCTTTGTAGAGGTAATAAATGTTCTTACAAGTGTTTCTATGAAATGTGATTCAAACATACACTAAGACCTTTCCTATATTTCTATTCTACAAGGTGATAATGACTGTGATTTGTATATAGAAATACCCTCTCATTGCCTTATGGTGAGGGATATGGTGTTCTATATTAGAAAGGAAATTCTACACAACAGACCACTTCCAACAGGTCATGTGCAAGTTTTGATCAACATAACCCATGAGTCGAGCATAGAGATACCTATTTTAATTCAGGTGGATGATATTAATATGGCTGAAAAATTAATTGAAACGTCAATCACCATGGTTGTAACATCTTTTAAAAAATCATGTCGACAAGGAGGTATTCATTTCCAATTTACTTTTCAAGATAATCCTTCAACTATTAATGAAAAAGGTTTGAACTGATGAATGTTATTACAGACAGACAAAGAGAATAAGATGAAAGAAAATACTATCTAAAACCATCTAAAGAATCGACCAATCAAACAAAAAGATCTAGTGAAAGAAAAATTAACCCACCGCTCAATATCCACACTTACTATCATTCACGGATCATGTGGATAAAATGTTAAAAGCTGGTGGAAACCACATAGTTAAATTTTTAAAAAATATATATGGTGATAAATATCAATAATTCATTAGTTTTGAGAGCGCAATTGAAATCATCGACTTTGACTGGCTAAGAGGTTTAGTTGTAAATGTATACATGAGGTATGTTCTCATGATTTCATTTTACAAAAGTGGATATACTATGTTAATTATGACTAAATACATTAAAGTTTTTTGGAAAGAGTATTTATGAAAAATAATTGAAGATATTTCCCCATGAGAGAAGGTTTGGAATCATTAGTCCTCATGTCACCTCAATAGAAGAATCTAAAATAGACCCAACAAAAAGGATTAAATAGTGGTAGGTATGATCAAATCCTTTGAAAGAAAAATTAAAGATGATAGACTCTATTTAATACTAATGATAAAAGGGTAAGACTCCAAAATTTAATCATATAAAATTTATTTTCATTTCATTCTTTACGTATTCCTTTTTTAGGCATCATTGGATGCTCATTGTATTAAATATGGATACTCCAAAGATTTATTTCCAGGATTCATTTCTTGTATATCCAACAAACCATCCAAACATGATGGTGTTTGTCAATTTTTAATACACTAAATCCAACATTTTAGAACTAAACATCAAGTTATATAATTTATATGATCTTTTAATAAGAATTCTATTAAGATAGGGCAGTGCATCACTATCATCTGAAAAAAGGAATGAGGTCCGGGGCTAAAGACAAGGAAGAACAGAAGTATTATAATTAGATAAGTATTAGGGTATATATAATAATATTTCACTATTCAAACACATATCAAAACAAATTACTTATTCTACTCAATGTTTCTTCCATGTATGAAATAAACCAATGGAAAATATTACGGTTATTATGTTTGTAAATTTATGGGAGAGATCATATTCCACAAAAAAACTAGCATCTCAGAAGATATATTTTCAAATATAATTACTATTTCATTTAGAATAATTATTAATCCTTTGTGTATTAATATTTTCTCAGTACTACTATAACTATTGAAAATAATAATATTCAAAAGATGATATATATTCTCTCAAAAATGAAATGGAAGAATACCTTATGAAATAATGTACACAAATTTCATGAAGATGTGACTCTCATATGCAGGGTATGAATTTCTAATGTTAAAATCTCCTTCTAGAATCTTTATAATCATGTTATCCATATATGATCGTTGATATCTTCATATATTATAATAATTAAACCTCTACTATCACCCTTAATTATGTTTCATATCCTTAGGTTATTAATAATTTTTTTATAAATGATGTCTAAGAAGTATGGTACAACTCAAAGTGTCATGTTTTATTTAAAATTGAAATTAATTTAAGTAAAAACAATAAGTGACATACTAAAAACAGAGAAAACACATTCGTATTGTTTTGATATTTTTTGAAAATGATGTATTAGTCATTTTTGATGTATGAATATCAACCAAACCACAATATGATACATGGTGTGGCTGATGGAACTCAATGTGTCTCTTTTTATTTAAAATTTACATTAATTTAAGTAAAACAAAAGTGACACACTAAAAACTAAACAAACACAATCTGACTATTTTGATACTTTAGGAAAATGATCTATGATTCATTTATGATGTATAGGATTCAACTAAACTTTAATCTAACACACTGTGTGGCCGGTACAACACAAGGTTTATCTTTTTATTTAAAATTAACATTAATTTATGTTAAAAAAGTGACATAATGTAATTTGAGAAAACACATTAGGATTATTTTTATATTTTAGGAAAAATATATATTATTCATTTTTGAATAGTAGAGATCATTCATACCTGAATACGACATGCATTGTGTCCGGTACAACACAATGTGTCTCCTTTTATTTAAAATTGACATTAATTTAAGTAAAAAACAACAAGTCACTTACTTAAAACTGAGAAAATGCATTCATATTGATTTAATATTTTTTAAAAATGATCCATGAATCATTTGTGACATGTAGGAGTAAATATAACCTCAATCTGACACATGGTGTGGCTATTAAAACTCAAAGTGTTTCTTTTTATTTAAAATTGACATTAATTTAAGTAAAAAAATGACATACTAAAAACCACGAAAACACATTCTAATTATTCTGATATTTTAGGAAAATGATATATTATTCATTTTTAATGTTTAGGGATTAGTCACACCATAATACAGTGCATGGTGTGTCCATTAAAATGCAATGTTTCTCCTTTTATTTAAAATTGACATTAATTTAAGTAAAAATAACATGTAACGTACTTAAAACTGAGGAAACACATTCAGATTATTTTGATATTTTAGGAAAACAATAAAAGAGTCATTTTTGGCTTTTAGGATTTAACTTCAACTCATCTGATGCATAGTGTGGCTGTTATAACACAAAGTGTCTCTTTTTATTTAAAATTGACATTAATTTAAGTAAGAACAACAAGTGATATACTAAAAATCAAGAAAACACATTTGGATTATTTTGATAATATAGAACCAAGATCTACTAGTCATTTTTGATGTGTAAGGATCATTCTAAACTCAATAAAAAGCACAGTGTGTCTAGTAAAACTCAAAGTTTATTTTTATTTAATATTGTCATTAATTTAATTAAAAGAAACAAGTGACATACTGAAAACTAAGAAAACACACATGGATTGTTTTTATGTTTTAGTAAAATGATCTATCAATCATTTTTGACATGTAAGGATCAAATTCACTTCAATACGAAGCATAGTATGGCTAGTAGAACTCAATGTGTGTATTTTTATTTAAAATTGACATTAATTTAAGTAAAAACAACAAGTGACATACTTAAAACTGATTAAAAACATTTGTATTGTTTTGATACATTATAAAAATGATCCATGAGTCATTTTTGACATTTAGGGTCACTTGATCCTCAATATGATGCACAGTGTGACCAGTATGAATAAAAGTGTCCATTATCAGTTTAAAATTGACATTTTAGTTCAAAATGTTTCACTCACTAAAAACCAAAAAAATGTGCTTTGATTATCTTGATAATTTAAGACAGTAACTCTAAGTCATTTTTGATGTGTGTGAAGCAGTCTCACATCCAACCAACACATGATGTGACTGTTATGACTCAAAATAGATGTTTTTATTTTTAAATGACATTTAAGTAAAAAACACAATTGACATCCTAAAACTGAGAAAAACACATTCAGATTGTTTTGATACATTATGACAATAATCCATCAGAATTTTTTGGTAGGTAGGAATCATCCAGCCCTCAATATGATGCACATTCTAGCTGGTTTAACTCCTAACGTGTCCTTATTTATAATTGACATTAATTTTAGTAAAAGAACAAGTGACATACTCAAAACCAAGCAAAGGCATTCAGATTATTTTGATATTTTAGGACAATGATCCATAACTCATTTGTAATGTGCAGGAGTCAACCCCACCTCAATAGGATGCATGGTGTGACCGATATAACTCTTAATGTGTCACTTTTATTAAATATTTAAATTTTATTAATTTATTATTTCATATTAATGCTGAATTTATTTATTTATAGTATTACTAACATAATATTTTTTTCTTATATTGGTGGAATATTTTTCTCAAGTTAGGATGATTTGTTTAGAAACTGATTCCATGAGAAAAGATATTTGATAGGATTTCATGGGCTTCAAAAGATAAAATATGAATGGTTTAGAATGTTTTTTAGACAATTGTAAATGAAATTATATAAAACATTTTGTTTGAAATTTAAATAATACTATTTATTTTTGTATATACCATGGGTGGAGAGTTTGGTATTATTAATTTCAATTAAATGTATATAGTAGGTTTTCTTCTGGTGTGATGTTTAAATTTCAGTTTTCTTTTGGGTGTGATATGTTTAAATTGCAGGTTGGTCGTGCTGTTATACGTGTTTAAATTGCAAGTTGGGTGTGCTGTTATATAAACATCACATTGTAGGCGGGTGTCCCTTTATCAATGATATTTTTAATTCTGATAAATATCCCCTTTATTAGCATTGAAAAAGGGATGATAAAGAAATCGTTTATTAGTGCTAAAAACGTGTTGATAAAGGGGGTCCTTTATCAATAATTTTTTAGTGCAGATAAAGGAGCCCATTTATCAACGCAATGGTTAAGAGAACTTTTTTAGAATTGTTAAAGGATGTTTTGCACAATTGTAAAGTCCATATTTATAGTATTAATGACATACATGGTAGATCCGAGGTAGGGGAGCAAAGGAAATAAAGGAGCAGACACAGAGGTTCGAAACCAGGTCCTCCTCAACTGATTTCCATAGGTACAACATGGTCATAACCATAGAACTGCGCCCATGGGGCATATTAAGCACATGGAATATGTTTTTTATGACATGATTATTTTATATTTTCTTTATTTAGTGATATGTGGTTTATTTTTCTTAATTTATAAAGTTATGTTTATTTTCTATATATAATTTATAATTATAAATTTGAGTTATATATTTTATTTTTTGGATGTCATAAGTAGAGTGTTGAGAAAGTAACATATTTTTCATGAATTCAACATGAACAAATATTATGTGTAATTAATTGATTTTTAATTTTGAATAATATACCATGTATTTTTATTAATCTTTTTGGTGTTCTATGTCATGTGTATATTCTATAATAAATATACAGTCAATTTTTTGATTCATAACTTTGTTTTATGAACTTTAAATGATTAAATTCTAACACATAACATATGTTATGTGTTTTGTCTATATATTTTATTTTCAAAAAAAATAAGTTTTGGGTCATTATTTTATGTTTTGTTCCATATTTATTGATATAATTATTATTTATTTTTATTTTATACATTAATATATTTTATAATATATATATTAGTGTTTAATTAATTTCAATATTTATTTTATAATAATTATTCAAATGATATTTTAATTTAAATCATTTGTATCAACACATAACATTATGTTTATGTTTTTTGTGTACCATATTGTATGTTCTATCATATGTTTTTAATGTTTTGTGTATAATTTTATTAATTATAAAATATTAAAATATTTAATTGTATTAAATATGTATATTTATTTAAAGAAAAATGTATTTATGTATTTAATTCATTACATTAAACTATTTAAAAATTGATAAAACTTTTTGCAGAAAATATGTGTTTTGTGAATTATGTTTGGATATTTTTTATAAATAATTAGAAAACATTATTTTACATGCTAAACCTTTCAATAGACAATTTTTTGATCCTCCTAATGAAAAAAAAATCTATCACGGGTTATCTTGAAGACAAACATACTCTTGTGGTGGGAGAAGTTTGGTTGAAGTTATCCCTTTGAGATTGTTTATTTCTTTAGTTTCTTGTAAAACCCTCAATACCAACCTATAATTTTAGGTATTTATTTATTAAAATCATATTTTTATATAATTATTTTATTATATTTAATTAATTATTTTTTCTAGTTATTGTTTTCTTAATATAATCACATCATAACTTATTAATAATGGTAAAATACATGGAGATAATTGTCATGAGTAATGACTCAAGACTGTTTATAAAATAACACTAATTTCAATGTGGATGAGGTAATGTTTGATTCATGGACATACACATTTTCTTGTCTCACAAAATATAATAAAAATATATATTATTTCATTGAAAGAAAATAAAGTTTTATTGAAAATTTCAATTAAAAATGTAATATAAAAAAGATAATTAAAACGCATATAACATAGGTTATGTTCTTTCTTTTTTATTAATATAATGATAAAATTTTAAAAAATAAGGTCACATGTAAAAAATTAACAAAAAGATATAACCTAACACATGTTCTTTCATTTAATATAAAAATAATAATTATAGAAGTAATTTTATATGTAAAAATACAAAAAATAACATATTCTATGCATTCTTTGTTTATATATGTATTGTGTCATATGCACACTCATGTGTTAAATTTTATTATTGACATGTGTTATTTTTTATTCAATCAGTATCATGTGTTATGTATTTTATTTTCAATTGTGTTTTAAGTTATGTGTTATTTGTTCACATATGTTTTGTGTTCACTCGCATGTCATGTTTTCAAGTGTGTTCTATGTATTTTGTTCACATGGAATAATCTGATTGGATATATCCACTGAAACATAAATTGGGATGTGATAATTTTTTTCATTCCATGGTTTTTATTATGACATGGTTTTTTATTCCATGTCTTGGTGTTCATGAAGAATGATATATGATATCATTCAAATGAACTTCCCATGTTGATTATCATACAACTTGCATGTAATGATGTGTTGATGGTTAAGTGGATGCTAAAGGAGTTCAACCAGTCACTTAATAAACATTTCTTCTATTGTAATTGTTACAGAATATGAATTCAAAGTGTAATTTAATTTCCTATTATATGGAACTATGGTACATAAAGTGGATCCTTTATTTAGTACATGGGTTTTATTTAAAGGGAGCTCTTAAACCTCCTTTCATGAACATGATATCACCCGTATACAAGATCAAAATATTTATATATATAAATAATTTGATTTTTTTCTAAGAGGCCTATATCAATTTCACTATTATGGAATTTATGTAATGAAAGATAATGTATACTTAGTATAATTTTTTTATTTTATATTACCATCTCTAGTCTCAGTTGATCTCATGGTTGAATATTATGTTTTCTCATGCTATATTCTTTCATAGATATATCCTATAAAACCATTCAATGGATTTAAAGAGAGTACCAGTGAAGAATCGGTAAGATGAAAATTGAAAAATAGAATCCAGCTTGGAATTTTTCCATAATCACTACTATGGTTTGAATAAACACATCATGTTTTGTATAAATTTTCATTAAAACATCATGGTCTTGAAAAAACAATATTATTTTTCAAATAAAATACATAAAATAAAAAATATTATCATCTCCATGTTATCGTTTAAAAAAAGACATGGTTCATAAAGATTACATTTCCCTGAGAAAACCCTGAAACAGAAAAGTGCAACAAGGTTTGGTTAAAGTTAAGTTAATTAAATAAATCATTATCTATAACAAATTATTACTTAGAAACCATCGTGTGATTCAATTTGTGACTGTAGAGTAATTTTATTTCTAAAATTACTTATAGTGAGAGACCACATCATAGTTCTTGTTTAGGGTTTTTTGGTATTGACAAAATGTATTCTAAAAAACTCCACTGATGTTGGTTTGAAACCACATGAGTTTAGACAATATCAAATGTTGTTTTAGTATAATCTATCATTTTTTTAGATTTTTTGTACTTTATAATAAATTATTTAATTGTTCGTTTTTTAAAATCCCTAATTAATATTCATATATTTAAACTTTTTATATAAGTAATGTTGTCATGATTTAAATTAAAGTGTTTAAATTTATTATTATAATTGTCACACTAAGAAAATAAGTGTTTCATTCTAGGTAAAATATAATATTTTGTTTCATTTTACCATGAAAATTATTTTTTATTAAGTTGTGAATTCAATAACAGAGGTTGGTTATGGTTTTTATAGATTAAGTGTTATGATTTTATTGGAATTCAGGTTTCTCATAAGAATTGAGATATGGATAGTGGGACATCAGGTCAAATTTTTCTCTGGACTAGGGGCTTAGGATCTATTTTAAAAAATATGGGGCTGAAAACCTATCACACCTTACTTTCTCTTAAGTTGATTTTAGTTTCTTACGATTCTAAACCTTTATATAAAAGTGTTTTATATACCTTATGTTAGAGTTAGTTCTATAGAACCAAATTATTTTTACTTTATGATATCTTGTATTCATGGTTATGAATATTAATAAACTTCTTATCACATCATGATCATTCTTCTACATAACATAGTATGTTATAAAGTCCTAAAAGCAACTGTCGTACTAAAAGGATATAACAGTTCCCTATTATGATGAGAACCTGGAAGTGCTATGACACTGTCCTTGAATATATGTTATACAACCAGATGATATCATTTGAGGGGAACAAATGATATAGGATATCAAGGGTGGAGAGTCATAGGACTTTGAAGCACCTTCTCATGGTGTACGCCCTTGGTAATATCCAGTATAGATACTATGAGAATGAGACATTCTAGTAGGAAATCCACATTTTTATGTGTCATTGATGTTCCTATCTATGAACGTGTGTGTTGGACATTATAATTTAGGATTATTATTAATGAGTATTATGAGTCACACACTTATATGTATTGAAAAAAACCTTGACAACAGATGTTCGAGGTGAGGTAGGATATATTGGGTGTCTCACAAGATATATGCATTAATGGATAATGAGATAAATGATTTATCCCATCTGTTTATTAAAATAAGTTTATATCCTAATCATTTTGATGGAAATGATATATCCTAAATAAATACATGGCCATGGTGTTTTATAGGCAATTTCTATGTCCAGAAAGACAAATAAAGTGATGACGAGCATATAGGTTGATGACACAAGCATGAAACATGCTCGATTTGAGATACTTTGATAAATGGATTATATTACATTGTAAGAATTAGTATGAGTTTACATGTCATTTTAACAATAACTACTTTCTCTATGGATTCTTTGATATGTTTCTAGATGCTGACCTTGAACTTGAGGCTTCTTCACATAATGCCACTGAGAAAGAGGCCTAGAGGGTCACTCACAAAGTGTGCCAAAAATCTCAGTTAAATTATATATTAATACTTATTACTTAACAGTTTGGATAAATATTATTCTCAAAGATGGTTTCATAATTATTCATGTATGCTCGATCACGTTTATTCTGTCACTAGTTATTGGAGAGAATATATTGTGAGCAGAATATTTATTAAATATTTATTTTCTATTTAGTGAATATAATATTTTTTATTCATTGGGGAACAATGTAGTGATATTTATTTGATAAATAAATAGACATTATTAAAGGCCCAATAAATATTTTGGAGGAATGGAAGACCGATTTTAATGGTCTAATGAGAATTGATAATATTTAATATTATTTAAATATAATTCGAAAGTACAGTGCGTGTCAAGAAATTATAATATTACTATTATTATTTAACATGAGGGTTTTCATGGATTAAATAAATAATAAGGGCACTTGTGAAATTATTTTATTTTATCCTTAGCAATACAAATACCCAATTACCTTATTTTCTCATAAGCCTATTTGGTTTTTCACAAGAGAATTTTTGAAAACCTCTCAAGCCTAGAGAGTTATATTCTCCAAGAATGCTCTCAAGAAAAGAGAGCAATCCTCCTCCCCTAGATCAAGGAGAATTACTTAGAAGCAATTCTCGAGTCAATCAGTGACGAACAACACAAGCACAAGGATATTTTTTTCTAGCACCTGGATACTCCTTCAGTGATGCCTAAATATTCGTGTAAAATGTGGATCACCACTAGAGGAAATCTATGATTGGTTTCTATAATGCAATAATAGTGCACTATAGATCTGTCACATAAAACATCAACAAAGAAATAATTCCTTAGAGGTAAATTTTTTATGTAATTAAATTAATTATAAACAATATGTGAAGATCCCTCTCTCTCGATTCCGATGAAATTATTCTTTGTCTATTTCATTGACTCAATTCCATAGATCACAACACGAATCTTCGTATAGATCCCAGATTGGTCTTTGATTATTGAAAAAATTAAAGTTGGGGACCTCCCATCACATTCTTTTATTTCAGACAAAACATATAATTTTTAATAGAGAGGGTACATAATTTTTTATAATTATTTATGATCATTGGTGATTTATGCATTTATAATTTAGTTTTTTAGTTCAATCTTAATCAATTTTTTAATACGAATTCTATGATTTGTTTCTTCCTCATTCATTTGTCATAGATCTAATTGAGATTTTTAAATTTTTTTTATTAAAAAATAATTGAGGAACTCATCCAGAGGAGCAAATGATTCTTCCCAGATAATAGAATAGTACATGCCGTGTAACTGGAGTTATGAACCATGTAGTTTTGTTCAATTCACTAGGAGTTAATTTTGTAAATTACTAACATGTGTGAATTAATGACATGCAGTGTAGTTAATTCTTACACCACTTGTTGAATGGGTCAGAGTAGTGAAAATTCATCTAGAGTATGTGTTGTGTATATAATGTTCATGGCATGTTGTCCTTTCGGGTCAGGGTTGGCCTGTTTTTTCCATACACAACCTACCTGACCGATGACAGTGTAGAAAATAGTCAATATGGAATGTGTCCCATTCGACACGCCCTTTAATCCAAATTTCTGAGGTACGTTTAACATACGGAGTCCCTATCCATGTAACTCAGATAAATGGGGAAGGGTGTACACACCATGTAGATTGAATCTACCATCATGTACTTTTACCAGTTATGCGGATTTAAAATTTATTTATTATATAGTATAAACCTTTTGACATGTACCTGTGCGTGTTCATAAATACGGGACATGTCGTGTGATAGGTTTCAATACATATATATATGTGTTTAATTAATATATATATAATGTTCAGATCTGCATATCATGTATGAGTTATATTACATGTTGTTACTCTTCATGCATTGAACGATTACATGTGACCAAAAAATCATGTAATTCATGGAATCATTTGTGATGTACACTTCATGAAAGTACATGACATGTCGTGTATGCCATATGTCACAAGAGTAAAAAAATATATGAGTATAATACATGTTGGTTAGATTTGGATGGGTATTCACCATGTTGCCTCCAAGGTAAATTTATGTAAAAAGGTTAAATTTAAATGAATTTATTTAATTTTTTTAAAATTATAATCGATAGTAATCTCAAATAAATTTCACAAAGGATTAAGATAAAAGGATTTATTGATTAAAGATAATCATTAATCGATTCGAGTATGATTTATCTTAAATAAGAACGATTAAAGAATTCAATGCTTGTTTTATTAAATGTGCGATAAATCGCATGCATGTGGATGATCATGATTCAGACTAGATATTTTGTATGTGATTGGGTTCATTTAATTTATTATTAAATTAAATTGTATTCTTGTGTTACTTCTCTCCCCATTATTATATAGGGCCTACGTGCCCATGGGTTCTTTTATGTAAACCCATTTTTCCCTCACCTACGTGTGAGTAAAATGCATATGTAATGGATGGAACTCCTAAGCTAGTGGAGGAGGTTCATGTTCGGAGCTGAGACAAAACCAATCCAAGGAGATACAAAGGTGGATAACTAAAAAACTGTTAACACAAACCTCAACTTGTTCAAGGTGTTTCTTCCCTAGGCCAGCAGTTAGTTTATAAACCACTAGATAAACTAACCATTAGAACAAGCTCATGATCATACCCTTCATTTTATTTATGACAATTGCATGGTTATTCATTATGGATGTTTTTTCACGATCACATAATTATTGAATTAACAAGAATACAATATGGAACTAAAATAAACTGGATTATGACTATATATTATCTGAAGTCATGATTAATTACTTAATCAATTCTACTTAATATTAACAAGCATGTGGTAAAGATAATAATTGTAAATTTACGCATAAAGGATAAAATCCATCAAAAAAATATTAAGTCGGTATAGCCTTCCATTACTTTTATTTGAATGAACCCATTGTTCAATGTGCTTGACCAACCAATGTTGGGGTTATTTCAATTATTGGTTAATTATAATATTGGGTTTTGGGTTTACATAACTTGGTTCAAATTAAGGGTTGACTGCTAAAATATGACTTTGTGTAACTGAGAGTCAAATATTTAGGAAATCTAAAATTAATGAATTTTTAATTGGGGAGTCCACTCAGCAGATCAAGGAATTGAGAGTTAATGCATTTGGAATTTGAAATGCCAACCTAAATCCATTCATGTTTATTGACCAACCAAAGTTGGGGTAATGATAAGGGTAATATGAATTCTTTCCACTTTAATGTACATTAAATAGGATATTCTGAATCCAATGATGAGGGTTATTATGTTTCAATAAAATAGTGGGTGACTAATAAATATAATCTTTATTTGTCTAAATTTATTAGATAAAGTAGTAAAATTGTGTTTATCTTATTTTTTAGAAACAATAATAAAATGGAATCAAACATATCATTGAGATCCATACTTGGGAAGGAAAACCTTCTCAGTGAAACCAATTTCTAGGTGTGGAAAAGGATCTTATAGGGCATCCTTTGATATGAAATTAAATTTTATGTGCTCGAAGAACCTTTACCAGTTGCGCCTAGAAATGAGGCACGTGATGAAGAACTGTCACTTTTTGAGAACCATTTGAATGATTCTATAGATGTTCAGTGCTTCATGTTATTGTGCATATCAAATGATCTCTTGAACCAACATGAGGATATGGATTCCTATAGCATGATGTGTCACCTTCAATATTTCTATCCACATAAGGTGAGACAATAGAGGTACGAGATCTTCAATTCTTTGTTTAACACTAATCTTAGAGAGTATTCACTAGTCGGGCCTCATGTTGTCAAGATTATTGGCTGCATTGAATTCCTAGATATCTTAGGGATTAAATTCCTGGAATATTTTCATAAAGATCTCATACTTTCATCACTTCCCAAGACCTTATATAGTTTTATTTTAAAATATAATATGAGAAATAATGATAGTAGTCTATTAGAACATAAAACATTGATTTTCCACGTGGATAAGTACATGGTGCGTGATAAAACCATAGCCCACATGGTGAATAAGAAAAGGAAGAACAAGGAAAAGGGTCCCAAGACCTATAAACAGTCTAAAACTCCTAAGCACTATCCTTTCAAGAAGGGTAATATCTTAAGGAAAGTCAAGGAAAAGGAGGCAGTATGTTGTTCCTGTGGCAAGCCAAGATGATGGAAGAAGAACCTCACCCAAATATAAGGGGAGTCTAATGTTCAATTAATTATTGAGTTCAATATTTCCATTTATACACATTAAAGACTAGATATAGCTTTTGGTGCTCACATTTGTATACAAATGCAGAAACCAAGTAGATTTTGAAAAATTGGCAGAGGATAGGTGGATCTACGAGCTACCAATGGTGTGAGGTTGGCTTCTCTTTACAATGGTGACACCAACCTTTCATTTCCAAAAAGAATGATTTTAGTTTTATGTGATTTTTATTATGTACCTATTGTTACCAGAAACATAATTTCTATATCATGTTTAGATATATATATGGGTTTATTTTCATGTTAAAAAATAAATGTTTTTTCTTTTATAAGGAAAACATATGTTATGGTATGACACATTTAAACAATGGTACGAATGTATTAAATTATGAACACCAAGTGTTGGAAATTGATAACAAATCATGTTCACATGACTCATATATCACCCATCTTTGGAATCACCATCTTGGTCATGTAAACGAGAAGCATTTGACAAAGCTCTATCAATATGGTTATTTAGACTAATCTGGGTTAAAACCACTGGATAGAGTTCATGCTTGTTTACAAGAAAAAATGACCAAACCACCATTTTTTGGATAGAGTGAAAGGGTCAAAGTGCTTCTAGGATTGGTACATACTGAAATGTGTGGACCATTTCTAGTAGAATCTAGAGGTGTATATTATTACTTCATAACTTTTACTGATTATCTGAGTATATATGGATATATCTACATAATGAGGTATAAGTTAAATTCCTTTGAGAAATTCAAGGAATTCGAGAATGAAGTTGGGAATCAAATTGGTAAGAAGATAAAAAATATTCGCTCAGATTGAGGTAGGGAATATCTTAACCAAGAGGTCATCGAATTTCTATGGGAGTTTGGGATTCTATCTCAACTTACCCAACCTTATACACCATAGTGGAATGGTGTTTTTTAAAGGGGGAACCATAAATTATTGGAAATGGTAAGGTCAATGATGAGTCATGAAGATCTTCCATTATCCTTTTGGGGATATGCATCACAAAACAAGGCATACACATTAAACTTACTACTAAATAAAGTGGAAAATAAAATTCCCTTTGAGTTCTAGAGTGGAATGAAACCTATTTTGTCGCATATATGTGTATGGGGTTGTGAGGCATTTGTTAAGGATTTCTCGGGCAAAAAACTAGCACCCTAGGGCATGATTTGTACCTTTATAGTGTATCCTAGGGGAAAAAGGTATACTGCCTATAAAACCCCTCAAACAAGAAAGTTATTGTAACTAGAAAATCTGTCTTTCTTGAGAGGGAGAATATCCTTAAAAAGGATATTGGGAGTAAGATTGACTTCGATGAAGTTTATGCTCAGGATATATAAGAGTTGGTAGAAGAATAGATTCTATAGGTCCTAGTGGAAAAAGTAGTTCTTGAAACAAAAGTACTATGTGTAAGCGAAAGGGAGGTAAGAGAACCATAGAGATATAATTTTCTAGTCACTGAGGATGGTGACTCGTTATTGTTGGACAATGAAAAACTTATCTCCCACAAGGAGGCAGTATAGAGATTAGAAGCTACAATATGGATAGAAGCTATGAATTCTGAAATGAATTCCATGTATCGGAACTATGTTTGGGTTCTGGTCGATGCACCAGTTGATGTTAATCAGGTTGGATGGAAATTGTTATTTAGGAGAGAACTCTACATGGAAGGTAAATTAAGTACCTATAAAGAAAGGGTAGGGGCTAAAGGGGTTAAACCACATAAAGGAACTGACTATGATGAAACTTTTTTTCCAGTTTCCATGTTTAAATCCATCAGAATCATACATTCTATAGAAGTTTACCATGACTAAGAGATTTAAAATATGGATGTTAAAACTGAATTCCTTAATGGGAACCTTCAAGAAGATATCTATATGAAACAACAAGAATGGTTTGTGACTCTAGGTGATTCCAAAAATATTTTCAACTTGTAGAGATCCATTTATGGATTGAAGAAAGCATCTAGGTCATGGAATATTCAATTCGATGATGCTATAAAATAATTTGGTCTCATTAAGAATGAATGTGAGCTATGTATTTACAAAAGGTTTAATGGGAATGCAGTCGTTATCCAAGTAGTATAGGTTTATGACATATTACTTATTGGAAATGAAATACCATTCATATAATCTGTTATGGACTGGTTGAACAAGTGTTTATCCATGAAGTACTTAGGAGCAGTAGCCTACATTCTAGGGATCAAGACCATTCGTGATAGATCCAAAAGACTTATTAGACTATGTCAAAGTTCATATATTGACCAAATACTAAAGTGAAGTTTTTTGGAACAATATAAGTAGGGATTGGTTCTAGTGTCACATTGTTTACATCTGTCTAAGAAAATGTGTCCTTATACACAAAAAGAGAAAGATATAATCTGTATGATCCCATAATCTTAGACGATATGATTAATCATGCATGCCATGTTATATACTAGACTTTATGTTTCCTATGCACTGATCATGGTAGGAATATATTAAGTTGATCCAGGAGAACAACATTGGTCTGTTGTTAAGGCTATCATTAAGTATCTAAAAAGAACTAAGGAAATGTTCTTATTTTATGGAAGAGACGAGGAGATGGTCCTCAGGGGTTATATTGATGTTTGTTTTTAGTCTTATCAAAATGATCTAAAGTCATAATTAGGATATCTCTTTTTATCAACTGAGGAGCTATGAGTTGGAAGAATTTAAAGAAGCCAGTTGTTGCTAATTCTGCAGTGGAGTCTGAGTATATAGCAGATTCTAATGAGGCCAAGGAATCCATTTGGATTTGGAACTTTCTCTAGGAGATTGATGTGGTGTCTAGTAGTAACGAACCTATTACATTGTACTGTGATAATACTGTAGTGGTGGATCTTGAAAAAGATCCATTATCACACCAACAGACAAATTTTATACTCTGGAAGTATCATCTCTTTATGGATTTCTATTATAGGGGTGAAGTTTCATTAAGAAGATTTCCCAAAAAATAGAACGTGGTAGACCCCTTGACTAAAGGCCTATTTTGGTAGAAGCATGAGTATCATGTGAGAACTTTCAGACTGAAGGTTGTTAGTAGTTGGCACTAGTACAAATTGGAGTCTATTGATGTTGGTTCCCTAGAACTAAATTCTTTTTACTTTATGATAACTTTTATTCATGGTTATGAATATTAATAAACTCCTTATCACATCATGATTGTTCTTTTACGTAATATAGTATGTGATAATATCCTAATAGTATCTTTCACACTAAAAGGTCATAGTAGCTCCCCATTATGATAAGAAAACATAAGTGCTATGACACTATTCTTGAATATTTTTTCTATAGATGGATGATATCATTTGAGTGACACAAATGATACAGTCTATCAAGGATGGAGACTCATTGGACAATGAGTCACCTTATCATGGCGTACTCCCTTAGTAATATCCAGAAATAATATTATGAGAACGATTCCAGCCATTAGGAAATCAAAATTTATTTTTTCATTGGATGTTCCTATATGAAAACATGTGTATTGGTGCTTATAATTTTTATTAATGATTATTTTGAGTCACATGCATAGATGTATTGATGAGAATCGTGACAACAGATGTTCATAGCATGGTAGGATATGTTGGGTGTTCCATGAGTAATTTTTCAGTAATTAATAATGAGAGAAAGTATTTATCCCTTCTATTCATTAATGGAAGTTAATATCTTATGCCCTTTGATGGATATGATATAGCCTAAATAAATCCATGGAAATGGTGTCCTGTAGAAATATTTTATTTATGGAATGTCAAAGAAAGGGATATTGATCATATAGGTTGATGACACTAGTATGAAACTTACTCGATTTGATATATTCAGATAAATGGATTATATTAAACGGTAAGGGTTCGTGTGAGGTGACATGTTGTTTCTGAATTAGTTTCTTTCTCTGTGGGTTCCTTAACATGTTACTAGATGCTAACCTTGGATTTTAGTCTCCTTCACCTAATTCCACTAAGAAAGAGGCCTAGACTGACACACACTAAGTGTGTCCAGAATCTCAATTAAATAATATATTATTATTTATTATTTAGCAGGTTGAATAAATATTATTCTCATACGTGGTTTAATAACTATTCATCTATGCTTGATTGTATTTATTATGTCTCTAGTCATTCGAGAGAATATATTATGATCATAATATTTAATAAATTAATATTTTTCATTTAGTTAATATAATAATTATTTATTTATTGGTGAATAATGTAGTGTTATTTATTTAATAAATAAATATACATTATTCAGGGCCTGATAAATATTTTGGAGGAATGAAAGACCCGGTTTAATGGTCTGGTGAGAAATGATAATCTTGAATATTATTTAATTAAATAATATTTAATTATAATTCACAAGTACAACACATGTCGATAAATAATAATATTACTATTATTATTTAACATGGGGTTTTCCTAGGATTAAATAGATAATAAAGGTACTTGTGTAATTACATTATTTTAAACCTAGTAATACAAATACCCAATTATGTTATTTTCTCATATCCCTATTCGATTGTTCACAACAGATTTGGAGAAAACCTCTCAATCCTAGAGATCTCTATTCTTCACAAACACTATTAAGAATGGAGAGAAAGGCTCCTCCACTAGATCAAGGAGAACTCTAAGGAAGTGGTTCTCGAGGTGATCAAAGGGAAATAATGAAAGCACAAGGATATTCTATGGTAACACTATGAAACTCATTTGGCGATGTCCCGAGATTCGTGGAACATGTGTGGATCATTGCTAGAGGAAATCTACACTTGGTTTATACGTCTCAAAGATGGTGCACTACAGATCTGTCATGAGACAAATCTAAGAAGAAATAATTCGTCAAAATCAATTATTTATCTAATTAAATTAATTATAAACAATTTGTGTTGATCCGCTATCTCAGTTCTAGAAAAATTATTCTTTGTATATTTATTTGAATCAATTCTTTGGATTATGACTTTCATCATCATATATATCACGGAATGATCCTTTATTATGGAATAAATTTAAGTTTTGCACCTCCCATCGCACGCTTCTTTTATGCTCGAAAACTACACCTTATATATTAGATTCATTTGGATATGTGTAGATATAATTGGATTTTATTTTCGGATAAGTAGATAAAATCCGTAATTATATAAAATGTTTTGAATCAATATGTTTGGAACATATTAATTTAGTTGAAAGTCTATGATAAAAAACTAAATCATTAGATACATTCATGTATATAAGTATTTTAGGAGATAAAATGATTTCATATGTACAATGATATGCATAATATTAATATGGATGTGGTGATATTGGGAAACCCATTAAAAATAAAAAGTTTTAGATTATTTTTAAATAAAACACATGTTAATACCTTAATCATTCAGTTTAGATAATCCTTAAATCTAGGTATCCATGGATTATCTTGTGTATGGGAGGAATGTTGTGACTAGCCCCATGTCCCATTTTAAGCTTCAGGTTTTACTACTAGAGGAATGGAGTTAATTAAAAACTCATATGATGAATTCGGACAAAGAATTATCCACCTACATATTCAAGAATCATATGTGATATAATTTTCATGGTGTCCTACATAATTAATTATATAATGGGGAAACACTAAGGTAAAATCAAAATAGAGTGAAATATTGATCATGTCCCACTAATAAATATTATGTATGGATTCATCATTTAAGTGTAAGCATATTAAATAAAATTCCACATTTAATTGATATAAAAATGATACCCACTTAAGAAAAATGGCTTTTTATAGATTATGTAATGCATCTTGAACATCATTTTAAGACCAGTTAAGGGTTATATATATATTTTAATATATATATATATATATAAGAAGTGTTCTAAAGGAGAAACATTTTGATTATTAGTATACATATGTTATAAAATTAATTTCTCTAATTATGACTGATGCGTATTAGATATTTGGTGTTCATAAGAGAGAATTAACAAAAGGGGAAATAGATCTACATATTGGTAATAGAGTAAGAATTATTATATTGGAGGTATACAATTATAATATACACCAAGTGTATTAATTCCAAAATTATAAAATAGTTACCGTGTTCCAGACATAAATATACATTTAATTTCTATATCTTATTTGAACAAGAAGGATTTTTTGTTCATGATTAAGAACAAAAGTTGTTATATATACATGACTGAAATGTTTTATGACATTGAGAATATGTTTTATGGTTTGTATATTTTATATATGGATAATTAGATTTATAAACTTTAATATAAAGTTCACGGTAGTTAATTTTAAAACCACTTATTTTTGGCATTGCGTACTTATACATATAAATGATGCAAAAATCCAAATAAGAAATGGAGAATGGTTGATGAAATCATTAAATTATAAATAATATTGATGAATTAGAATCTTTTTTATTAATTAAAATGAAAATAACACCTTTCAGTGGAAAATGTGAGAGGTATATGGGTTATTAGTCCTAATATATAGAGATATATACAGACCAATTAGCACAAATGTGGTGGGTATAGATACTTTATAACCATTATTTACGATTTCAATACATATGGTTATATGTTTTTGTTGAACCTTAGTGTTTAATTTGTTGTTACAGTGTTTCAATATGTGTATGAAGCGCTGATGCCTAGACAATTTTTATGGATTCATCTAATGGAATTGGATGTGGGGCTAGGATAGTTCATATTAGTATTTTTAATTGTGACGATTATTGTGCTAATATTCAACATTTACGACACATGTCACTGTGGAAAAATTGTTTTCAATAATATTAGAAGATATAAAGGAATTTGAATAATGGATTTGAGGAGTTGAGATGGTTTCTTGGTATTTGATGGTGAGGATATATATATTTTTACTTAGTATTTATTTTATTTAAGGCTTAATTAAAAAATATAGCTAACCTAAGGCCAGCCCAAGCCGTCTCAACCTAAACCACACTTCTCTGTGTTTGTCAAAATATATCTCACATCTATGCAACTCCCTTCATTTGAGAATTAACCTGGTATTTATAATCAAATATAAAATAGTTATTTTTTTAGTTATTACATGATAATTATTCCATCATGCATAGTAGTTTAAAGCAGTTCTTTAGACTCCAAAAAGTTGTCCGGCTACACCTCATCTATGAACTACTGTACATAAAAACTCACAAAATCATTACATTATTCTCAAATAGCATAACATCTTCTAGATATGAACTAATTCATGCATTCTCAAATGCCACATACTTCTTGGCAACAATATATACATTTATCACAAACCGATTTTGTCTGCAAATTACA
Organism: Viscum album; assembly: GCA_963277665.1. Classification (NCBI taxonomy): domain Eukaryota; kingdom Viridiplantae; phylum Streptophyta; class Magnoliopsida; order Santalales; family Viscaceae; genus Viscum; species Viscum album. The sequence continues at coordinate 1,321,829,728 of OY728158.1, forward strand.
CTTCATTCACGAAGCATTTCATCCATGAATCACTTATTTCCACGAATACCCTTTTCTTGAAACACTCACCATCATGAAGTATTTCATTGCTTCACTAAAATTGTACCTTTTCAGTTTTCTTGATCATATGAAGAATATTTGAAGCAACCAAATGGTATAGAGTTCACGAGTGGTAAATTTCGAAAAACCCTCCTTTGGGAGGTGCTCATCCACAATGGAAAGCTCGTGAGAGGAAGAAGAGTTCTCCCACATGATCAGAAGATCCCCATTTGAACAAGAAAATCGGATTGGACAAAATATATTGTTTCTGTCTTCTTAATTTGTAGGTGAACAGTACCCATGTGTATTCATCCCACATCAAAATCGCAGGGTTTGAGGGTGTGAGATATTAATCAAGGGCCTTAAGGAGGTTATCAGAAATATCCTCTATCCTTCCTGGTACTGACTGATATTTGTTCTCCTCACCACTATGTTGCCTCACCTGGCGGCTCCACTGGTAACACTTTAATATTTTTATGAGGTAGATTTTTTTTAATTTCATTGATGTCTAGTGTTGTACACTACATCAAAGTAAGCTTGTACTATATGCAACAACACCTTAGCGTGCGGTATATGCAACACTACGATTGGCTTGTGTTACACAAAATTTCAAGTTATTTTGATAGAATTAATTTCATATAAGACCATGTTTAATTGAAAAAATAAATAATGTTATGTTAACTTATAACCTATTCATTATAATGGTGTGTATGACCATGTATTAATTTTCTTATGAAAATCTTTTTAAATGAAAATAGGAGTTTATAAAATAATGAAATCACGCTTGATAGAGTTTATTAATGTAATATATATGTAATATATTAAGTATAATGTTTATAATTCATCTTATATGTTTTATAAACATGATATAAGAACAAATTTAAATTTTTAGATAAAAACTATTATTCAAAAAATGATATTTTGTCGACTTTTGATGGTGCATCCATTTTAAATATATTTTTTGACACTTATATATATTCAATTTAACAAAATAAACTTCTTATTTGTAACCGGGATATAAAAATTTACTTCGGATGCATTTTTGATATTTTTCTGATATGTTCTAAATTTTGATGAATTGTAAAAATATATTAAATCTTAATTGAAAACAAATTTTTTTAATCGGAATAATTTATGTGGATAAATTATATTATTGAATGGTTTTAAAATATAAATAGAATTTATTTTTATCATTTAATATAATTTTGGTCATTGGAATTAATTTTACCATGAATTTTGATGTAAACCAATTTCAATCTTTTGAAATGCTTTACATTTTAAAAACAAATTTTTATGACAATGAGATTAATTTTAAATTGATTGTCGTAACTTCTGTGATTTCAATTTTGAAAGATGGATTCCATATTTTCAATCATCACATCCAAATTATGTAAATATCATTATTTTATTTTTGGTCATTATGAGTATTAACTTCTATAATTATTATTAATAAGGTAAAAAGGTAAATCAGGTAACTAAGGAAAAATATAATTTTATAAAATTACCATAAAACTTGTAATAATATCAGTGGATGAGTGTGTTTAGACCTGAATCATACTTGGGAATGAAATTTTATCCTTTAGAAGCCACTTTGTGACATAAAGACATTTAATTTATTTTATTTAAAGAAAAGTTAAAAACGTCTTACTCAAATTTGTATAACTATATCATTTTTTTAATAAAAGGTTATGTAGAATATAAATTCGACTATAAATACTCATTTTATAGATAATATGCTTTTTTTATCTTGGAAATTTATCTTTAATTTTCATGAAATAAATATTATCCTTAATATCTTATACATTAATGATATAAAAATTATTTAATTGATGAGGAAACAATAAAATTATTTTTATTAAAATGATAATAATCATTAAAATACAATAAAACTTGACCAAATATTTTTGGTAGACTATATCTTGACCATAATCCTCCATGTGAAGATTTATTAACCATTTCGAGACATATGGAAAGGAATATGACACTTATAATATTTTATTTAAAGTGAAGTTTAAGTTGTCACATTCATGTTTTAATAAATATAACATTTTTTGATATTATATTTTCCATAACATATATTCAACTAAAAATATTCATATGAAATATAGAAGAATTGAATTTATTATGGTATTTTATTTTTAATTTTAATTCAAAAAACATGTATATTAGATAATTATACAATACAGATGTAGTAATTATTTTACTAATGGAAATACAAAATTAATGTTTTTAAAAATATTAAAATAAATATAATTTTTTATAATCGATATGTCCAATTAAATTTTTATATTACCTTGACCCATTAGGGATATAATAAAATATTTGGTTCTAGGATAACATCTTATCTATATATTTTAAAAAATCAATAAATTGAATAGTGTCAAAATTGACACTATTGATTGCTTATCAAAATTATATATTATTAATTTATTTAAAATCATAAAACATTTTAAAAATATAGAATAAATATTATATGGTAAAAAATGTTCTAAATTATTCATTTATTCTCTAATTTATATCGAATAATTAAAAATTACACTATTTTAATATGGAATAATTTGTTACCATAATTAAAATTAAAATATAATAACTAAATGTTAAGTTAAATGATAGGGGTTAAATAGATATAAAAATTTATCTAAAATTTATCAGTTGATGATATTAAAACATTATCTCTTTATAAATTTGAATAAATAACTTTTTGTGGTATTTTGATTGCGATATATTTTATTATAATTTAATATTTTTGGTGATTTCAAAAGTGGACCTTGCCTTAATTATTAAAGAAAACCTCTTCCCTCACATATTCACTTCAATTTGAGCCTTCAAGTTCATCTGTCCCCTACCCATTTCTCTTCTAAACTTCCTTATTCACATCATAGAGGTTCTGTTATTCTCAAGAAGTCTAACCTTAGATCCTTTAAGAGATTATCTAGAGGGAGCTCACTAAAGAAGAGGTAATCTCTTATACCGACCCTTTCAAGCTCATTTTTTCTTCTACATCCTCTTCCATTATTTTATACATTAATACATAATAACTTCAGTATCACCTATATATTTAGATATTATTATGGTTATGTAACAACCATATTCTACCTTCTATCCATCCTACAAAAAACCAAAATCACCATGTGTGCATACGTACGACTTACCGTCTCTACTGTGTGGTGTAATCTGTTTTTCACCACCACAAAACATGGATGGGTATAATGATGGAAATGAAAATTATATGTGAAAATAATAACATGATATGGATTTTGGAAGAAATTATATACCATTCACTTCAATAGCATTTCACAATTATGGGAATGATATATTCGCTCGTACGTACGTACGGTCTACCGTCTCCACAATGTGATGCGATTCATTCTATATGATATCCATTAAAAAATGATTATATAAATGAATAGAAAGAATAAATATGATATATATACTATTAATATCATTTTATTAATGATATAACTATGACCTAATATGGAGAACCAAAACTTATTCAACAAAACATGCATCAGAAAATAAAGCAGTTAATACATGAATAACGTGTAATAATGAAATGTTATGAACAATAATATTATAATATGATCATATATGATATCATAAAAATGAATATGATTACAGATTTGTTAATTAAATTATTTAAATCATTATATAGGAGGATCAGATTCATACAAAGGATATCTGACCTAAGTTAAGAGATTATTTTGTTTCACATTCATTTCTGTGGGACATATGCCTTATACACCACCTATTTATTTTTATTAGTGTTTATGATGCCCATGAATGTTTTTATGATTCTTATTATTAAGTTTATAATATTATTATAGTTTTCTTTATTTTATGAGGCATACAATACAACTGATTATAAATTGGTAAGAGGTAATTTGGCAATCTTATTTTTATACAAGATTGTTTATACATAAGTATAAAATAGGGTATATTTATCATCCATGACCATATTTCCTATATGTATTCAAAAATATTCTTTGTATCCTTATAAAACATTTTAAAGTCAATTTTACTCAATTAGTGAATTTTTATTAAGTGATATGAAAGGAATCGTTTTTCATTTTTTCAATACGAGGTAATTTTTGACTTATCCAAAAAATGTACAAGAAGAATGTTTTCTTTTAACTTATATGAAATGATAGGTTTTTACATTTTCATAACACCATATTTCCATGAAGCTTACTTTACAATATTTCAAGGTTATTTTCAAATAAATTCTTTACTCTTAAAATTATGTGGCATTTTGAGAAACGAATATGTTTTTGAAGAAGGAAGTAAATTTTCCTCCAAAATTAATTTCATATGTTAAATCAAAATTATTTTCTATGGAAGATATTATTATTTAATAGGATTGTGTTTTAATTATACTATCCTTAGTATTATTATGGTTTAATTATTTTTTTATGGAATACTATGTTTGAGATCCATTTGTTATACATGGATTATGTTATTATAGAATGATGTATAAAAAAACCATTTTATTCATTGGGTTATGCTATGATGAATGATTTATGTTGTTGTGGATCATATAAGAATGGTTTATTTATGAGATGGGTGGGACCTATATATCCCTCCAATGAATTGGGAATTGATTTATATCTCAGGAGATAGACATGAAAATAATGACAAGCAAATATGGTTCAGTAATATAGGGTTGGAACAACAAGTAAATAGGATTTAGTAATATAGGGCTAGAGTGACAAGTAAATCTAATTCAGTAATTCAGGGATGGAATGAGGATTGAACTCGGTTTATTAATATAGTTTTTCCACTATGATGGTATTGGTAATGATCCTTTTCTAATATAGAAATTAATATCTATACTTATGCGTTTTTCTATAATTCCATGTCTTATGAAAATTATATTTTCTCATGGTTCATGATTCCTTTATGATTTATGCCTTATAAAATATCAAGTTTTATTTCATGAATTGAGGTTATGATATATGTCAAATGTGGTATGGTTTTAATAAGTTATGTTCATGTTTTTAAATTATTATGTTTATGTTTTTTAGGATATTTTCTATGCTTACCCTTACCGAATATTTTAGATAACCAATTTCATATGTTTTATTTTCCCTGTGATATAAAGAAAGGTTTTAGGTAGGAAAAATAAAGGAAAATATCTTTGTGGGAGATGTTGAAGAACATTCACCAATTTAGAAGAATGTGTTCCCAGTTTCCAAAGACACTAAACTAATACATTCTTTGGTATTATTTTTGTTTAATGAAATATAATGTCCATGTATGTCACGCATGGGTATCTATTGTTGCTATCAATGTAAAAGTTTAGCTAACCTTTGGAAGCTATGATGTGAAAATTTTAGTGGGATCCCTTGAGATAGTTATAAGGTATGTCTAGGGATATCCTAAAGATAAGTCTAATTATAGGTTATAGTCTAGGAATTTTGGTAACAGTCATGGATAACATATGATTAAACCGAAGTTGTTATAGATTGAAATCACCTTACCTTGATTATGTGGTTTTTATTGTATGACTATTATTTCTCCCAATTTTCTTTTTTGGGTTTTAAAGAATGGATGGAAACATGAGCTTTCATGTTAATAGAGAATTTTATGGACAATGGAATGATAATAATCATGAGAAACCAAATGAAAGGGTATTTGGAAGGAGAAATATCATTATTATACCTAATCGTTAATCTCATAATGTGATCAATAATCTCAACTTTGGGGAGTGTCTTGACCCACCTGATAAGAGAAATATGGAGTTTTATAGTGATCATAGAGGAAAGAATATTCAATTTTCCTCAGGTAAATAATATGGGAAGAATCATCCAGGAGAATATTTCAAAGGAATAGGAATATGTTTTGGGTGTGGAAAATAAGGACACAAAGATAGTAATTACAAAGGAAAAGTTTCAGTTATCATAATGTACAAGGATAATGGTATTGGTAAGACATCAATGATGGTTAAATGTTTTAAATGTGGAATTTCTAGGTATTATAAAAATTGATTACCTATGGGAAAATATAATGAATAGAATTAACATGGTCTTATGGGTAGTATTTATGTTTCAGATGATGAAGATACTATGAATGACATATGAGTAGAAATAAGTGTTATGGAATAAAATGATGAATCTTGGTCAATGTTTCAATAAGATTATGGAATTATTTCATGTTTATTAATAATAATGATGCATAATTAATTTTATGGTATTATGGAATAAAGAAACCTCAAAGGGTTGTTACACTATTTTTTTTCCTTAGGTATTTGAATATATACGATGAATGGTATTGGTAACCATGAAAATTTATTAGAGTAATACATTGAAAAATACATGATTAAGTGAAGAATAACCCTAAATATGAACATGATGATGAGATAATGATATGATGGTTATGAATAAGTAAATTGGATGGTAATAATATCCTTATAAATAATTAAGGATTTGTGGTTTATGCTATCATGGATGACGTTTACAATTTTTTGGAATTAAGAATTAGGAAACATGCATGTTTTAAATATGTATAAATGGTAATTCAGGTTATTATCAAGATAACACATGATTAAGGTGTTAAAATGTTTTTAATGTGACCCAAAAGAGATACCTTATAATATATGGGAGATAAATGTTAATCTGATTTAGTTCACCTATTTTTAATGTTTTGGATTTTCAACTTTTAAAAGGTTTGTAAGGTTATCCATTTATGCAATGTATAAGTTAAACCTTAGATGAAGTTTGTTTGATTAAATTATTATCAAAAAATAACTTGATTTATTCATATTTGATAATTTTCAATAACATTTTTGTTGTTATAAAGACAGATGGAATGAACTATCATTCTATTTATGGATATCATGATCTACTAACACTTTAGGAATGAAAAATTCAACATCATTTCTTGGAATAAGAGATGAAGTGTAAATGGATCAAAGGAATAAGGAAAGTAAGATATTATACACAATCAAATAAGAATTTCTTCTCATTATTCGAATCTAGGGAAAGGATCTTATAACAAAAAATGTTACCCTAGTAACTTCATTTTTAATGAATCAAATAGCCCCTTAAATCAACACAGATTTATAACTTTCTGATTGTTAAATTTCACTTAACCTTGTTCTCTATCACTCTCCATCAGAGCATGATGGTTATATTTCTCTTCCATATCCATTTTTTTACATTCCACCTATTTTATCTATATGGAATCCTAATTATGATTGAATTTTGGTAACCATTATGTTTCTCATAATCCTTTTTAAAAGGAAGCTTTAGTATCTATTTTTATAATGTGAGTTTCTATAAAAGAACATTTAAAGTATTAATCCTTTTATAACCTAGATGAATTTTTAGGGTGAAATTCATTTTAGGGGGGGTGGTATAATTTAACACACTGATATTTTTATAAGATATATTTTTTTAATTTATTTGATGTGTTTTTTTGTACGCTACACCAAGGTAAGTTGTCGCTATACACAACATCGACTTAGCTTACGGTATACGTAACACTATGCATGGATTATGTTAGAGACAATTTTAAGTTATTTTGATATAATTAATTTTAGTTAAGACCGAGTTTAAGTGAATAATTAAATATTATTATGTTACCTTATCACATAGTCATTATAAATATGGGTATGGACAATATTAATTTTCTTCTGAAAAACAAATTAAATGAAAATAAGTGAGTTTATAAAATAATAAAATCACTCTTGATGGATTTTATTAATGTAATATATATTTAATATATTAAATCTAATGTTTCAAATTTATATTATATGTTTTCTAGACATGATATAAGAAAAAAATCAATTTTTCAGATAAATAAAGACTATTTAAAAAAATGCAGTTTTGGCACCTTTTGATGGCATACCCATTTTAAATTAGGTTTTTGAAACATTAATGTATTCTATTTAACAAGATGAAATTATTATTTGGAATTAGGGTATACAAAATTTTCTTTGGATGAACTTTTGATATTTTTCTGATAAGTTTTATGATTTGATGAATAATAAAAATATATTAAATTGTAATTGAAAACAAATTTTTCCATCAAAATATTACATGTGGATAAAATTTATTATTTAATAGATTTAAAGTATAAATAGAATAGATTTTTATCATTTAATATAATATTGGTCATTGTAATTAATTTTAACATGATTCTTTTATGAAATATCATTTCAATCTTTTGCATTGTTTTAGCTATTTAAAAACCCATTTTACGACAATGAGATTAATTTTAAATTAATTACTTAAAAATTTTTGTTTTGATTATTAAAAAATGGATTCCATATTTTTAATTAATACGTCTAAATTATGTAAATATCTTTATTTTATTTTTTTGGAATTATGAATATTAACTTTAGTAAATTTTATTAATACGGTAAAAAGGTAAATCATGTAATTCAGGGTAAATATAATGTTATAAAATAACCATAACACTTGTCATAAAATCATTTGTTGAGATTTTTTAGGCATAAATCATCCTTGGGTAGAAATTATTTCCTTTGGAAGACACTTGGGTGATATTAAGACATATAATTTATTTTATTTAAATAAAAGTTAAATATGTCTTACTCAAATTTTTATAACTATATCATTTTTTAATATAAGGTTATATAGAAGATAAATTAGTTTATAAAAACTCATTTTAAATGTAAGATTTTTTATTTAACAAGGAAATTTATTTTCAATTTTTATGAAATAAATATTTACACTAATAGATTATACATCAATGATATATAAATTATTTAATTGATGAGAAATCAATAAAATATTTTTTATTAAAATGTTAATAACCATTAAAAGACAATAAAACTTGACCAAATATTATTATTAGAGTATATATAGACCATAATCTTTAAAGGTTCAATTTATGGACTATTTGGAGCCATATGGAAAGGATTATGACACATATAATATTTTATTTAAAGTGATGTTAAAGTTCTCAAATTAATGTTCTAATAAATATAACATTTTTTAATATAGGATTTTCCAGAAGATATGTTCGACTTCAAATATTTAACTGAAATCTGGAAAAATTAACATCATTATCATTTTTTTTAAATTTTTGTTCAAAAATAACTATATTAAATAATTATACAATACAGATGTGGTAATTATTTTACTAATGAATATAAAAAATTAATGTTATTGAAAATATTAAAATAAATATAATTTGGGATAATTAATATATAAAAAGAATTTTCTAGATGGAATTGAACCATTAGGTATATAAAAATAATTTTTTTTGATAATAACATCTTATATTTATGTTTTAAAAAATAAATAAATTGAATAATGTCAAAATTGACACTATTTATTGTTTATTAAATTTATGTATTATTAAATTATATAGAAATCAGAAAAAAAAATTAAAAATAGAAAATAATAAAATAGATTGTCTAAAATGATCTAAATTATTCATTTATGGTATAATTAACATTTAATATGTAAAAATTACACTATTTTAATATTGAATAATTTGTTAACTTAGTTAAAATTAAAATAGAATAATTAAAGGTTAATTAAAAAGATAATCTTTAAATTGACAAAAAAAACGCATCTAAAATTTATTTTTTGATGATATTAAAACCTTATTTCTTTATATATTCAAATAAATGACATTTTTGTGGTATTTTGATTGAGATAGAGTTTATTATAATTTTATATTTTTGGAGATTCCAAAAGTTCCCCTCACCTCAATTATAAAATGGAACCTCCTCCATCACTTCTTAGCTTCAATTTGCACCTTCATGTTCGTCCTTACCCTACACATTTACCTTATTAAAATCATTAGTCACATTCTATAGGTTATGGTCTTCTCAAAATACCATACTCTGGGCCTTTAAGAGGAGATCTTGAGGGATCTTGCAGAAGAAGAGGTAATCCCCTTTACCGACTCTCTCAAAATCATTTATTATTCTAGTTCCTCTTATATTTTTTTTGTTTCCATTATGAAGTAATAATTCTAGTTTAAAATATATAATGATATTTTTTATTGTTATGGAACAACCTTATTCCACCTTCTATCCATTCTATAAAAAAAATCACCACATGTGTGTGCGTAGGGCTTACCGTCTACACATCGTGGTGTAATATATTTTTCACCACCACATTACTTGGATGAGTATAATGAAGGAAATAATAAATATATGTGATTATTATAATATGATATGTATTTTAAAATAAATTATATACCATGCACTTATATACCATTTCATAATTATGGGAATGATATTGTCGCTCGTGCGTACGTATGACTTATTGTCTCCACGATGCAATGTGATTCATTTTACATGATATCAATTAAAACATGATTATATAAATGTATATAATGAATAAATATGATACATATTATGTTACTATAATTTTTAAATGATATATATATAACTTAATAAGGTGAACCAGAACTTATTCGATAAAACATGCATAAGAAAATGAAGCAGTTAATACCTGAATAAGGAGTAATAATGAAATGTTATTTGAAAAAGGATGATAATATGATCATATATGATATCATAAAAATTACTATGATTATGTAATAAGTCAATGAAATTATTTTAATCTTTATAATGAAGGTTTAGATACATACAAATGATATCATACATAAGTTAAGGAATTATTTTGTTTCACTTTTATTTTTGTGGGATATATGACTTATACACCTCCTATTTATTTTGAGTGATTTCTATGATAACTAAGAATGTTTTTATTAATCTTATTATTAATATTATAATATTCATATAATTTTATTTATTTTATATGTCATATGATTTTATTGATTATAATTTGGTAAGAGATAATTTCACAATCTCATTATTATCTGAGATTATTTATACATAAGTATATACTGGGGTATATTTATCATCCATGTACATGTTTCCCAAATAGGTATTCCAAAATATTATTTCTATCCTTATACAATTTTTTAAATTCAATTTTACCCAATTTATGAATTTTTATTAAACATAATTAAAGTAGTATTTTTTTATTTTTCGATATAAGGTACTTTTTGACTTATTAGACAAAATTATGAGAAGAATGTTTTCTTTCAACTTATTTGACATGAAAAGGTTTTACATTCTAATAACTCAATATTTCCATGAAGGTTCCATTAAAATATTTCAAGGATATTTTTAATGAAATAATTTTCTTTTAAAATTGTTTTGCATTTGGAGAAAAGAAATTTTTTTTGGAGAAGAAATGATATTTTCCTCAAGAATTAATTCCAAGTGTTAAATAAAAATTATTTTCCATCTAAGACAACATTCATTAACATGGTTATGTTTCATGTATACTATACCTAATATTATTATGGTTTTTTATGGAATTATATTTATGAAATATATTTTTTTACAGGGATTATGTTAGGGTGGAATGATGTTTAAAAACCTATTTTATTCCTTTGGTTATTCTATGATGAATAATTTATGTTTTTATGGAACTCATAAGAATGATTTCATTATGAGATGGTTAGGACCTCTATCTCCCTCCAATGAATTTTGTAAATATATATATATCACGATATAGATAGGACTAGAATGATAAGAAAATCTAGTTTAGTAATATAAGGATAGAATGAAAAGTAAATGTGGTTTAGTAATATAGGGAGGAAACGATGAGTAAATCTAATTCAGTAATACATGGCTAGAACAATGAGTGAACTCAGTTCAGTAATAGACTTTTTCTAATATTATGGTTATAGTAATTAGGCTTGGATAATATTTAAATGAATTTTTATTCTTATGTGTTTTCCACGATTCCATGTTTTATGCCAATGATATTTTCCTATGGTTCATGATTCCTTTACGATTTATTCCTTATGAACTGCCAAGGAATATTTCATGAATCAATATTTTGATATATGTTAAATGTGGTATGGTTTTAAAAAGTTGTGTTCATGTTTTTAGATTCTTATGTTTATGTTTTGTATGATATTTTCCATTTTTACCCTTACTAAGAATTTGAGCTAACCATTTTCATATGTTTTCTTTTCCCCCAAGATATAAAGAAATGTTTTAGGTAAGAAAAATAAAGGATACTATCTCTATGGTATATGTTGAATATCTTTCACCATGTCAGTATAATGCGTTCCGTGTTTCTAAAGATACTAAACTAATACTGTCTTTGGGAATCTTTTGTGTAATATATTATGTATTCCACAAAAGTAATGAAATGTCCATGTACATCAATATTGGGTCTCTACACCACCTATCATATGCACCCTATACATGGGTTCCTATATAGGCGTGCTTGTGCCCACCCTTTCCCCTATGGTAGTCCTGAGATGGTTCCCTCAATTGTGGTTGACCCTCCAGGATCCCTCATGTGTTTGGGGTTGAGCTGACTAGGGATGAACTTAGGTTGGATATATTTTTTAATTATGCCTTCAATAAAAATATACTTAGTAAATACTATGTAAAAATCCATATATATTCATCTTTAAATACCATGAATCCGTCTAAAATATTCAAATCCACCATTCAAATTCCTTCATATCTTCTAATCTTGTTGAGAACTAATTGTCCGTAATGAAACATGTCTTAGACATTGAAGATAAACACAAAAATTATCAAAATTAAAAAATAAAAAGAAGAACCATATAAGGGTAACATGAAATTATATTAGATGAATCCTTAACTATTCAACAAGCATCACCACTATATTCCGAAAAATTCTCCCTGCATCACCACTTCATACACATATTGACATGCTGTGAAAACTAATTCAATACTAAGGTTCAAAAATCTCTCTTTTGTATTTTTTTTTCAGTATCCCTTCACATAAATCTTGACATATATCCGGATAAAAATCAATATGTGTGTTTATTTACTCCCCTTAATGAAAATAAAATGAAAAGTGTAAGTGGTGTCTTCTAAACTCATTTATCTTCTTAAAAACCTCTTCTCTCATTATCTTAAAATAATGATATCATATGATATTTGGTAAATTTCCATTAGTTAATCATATATAAATCTACATGGTCTAACCCTGTGTATAAAACCAGAGATATATAACCAAGGTTATCTTAGTAGTCATTCAAATATTCAGGCATGTGAAATCATGCTTATAAATCCTCCAAGGAAATACAATATCCTATAGACATCATTCAAACTCATTAGATAGTTGAAGTGCCGAAGATGAATTGGATGTTTTCTCATCATTTTCATCAGTAATATAATACCATTAGATAAATAAAATTTATAAGGATATAAGACTGTGATTTTATCACTCAAAACTTATAAATTCTACTCCTCAAGAGATGCACCCACATTCCTCATCATGAAAATAATTTAAATCTAGGAGAAAAAATACATATCCTTAAATTCCATGTGTTGTTAGTACAGTTAACATAAAAGAATGGGGAATAAGGAGGAACCAATTAATAGTTTTAAAGTGTAAGTATAAGGATGAAAATTAATTTTCATCCTTAACTCAACAAACCTCTCTTTTGAAATCACTTTGGTGAAAATATATGCAACCTGATCTATTGTAGAAATGTGTTCAAGCTTGATATCTGCATTTGCATCCCTTTCTTTTATAAAATGATAATTGATATCAATATTCTTGGATCATTAATGTTGTAATTATTTTTAGATAATCTAATATCATTTTTATTATCACATGAACTCTTTAGTGGTCTTTCAGTATCAATTTTCAAATCTGGGAACTATACTTGCATCCCAATCATTTGTGTACCCACATGCGTTGCTGCAAAATATTCAGCCTCAGCTATTCTTAGAGCTCCTGAATTATGATTTTTTTTCTATACCAACTGAAACAATATTCTCTTATAAAGAAGGTTACACCTGAATTTAATCTCTATCCAGTACAGTCACCTATCCAATTAGCATATATAAACCCTAAAAACATCAAATCTACACTATATATGTATAAAATCCCATAGTTCAGAGTTCCTTTCACATATCTTGGAATTAATTTAGCTACCAATAAGTGAAAATATTTTGGTTCACTCTAAAATTTGGCACATATACTCTCTTAATAAGTTATATCTGGTCTTGATGATGTGAGATAAAGTATACTTCTAATGAATCCTATGAATTATTTTTTATTTACACTATTTCTTGTTTCATACCTAAATTATTTAGTGTCAAGTAATATGGATGTTGAAACTTCTTTTACACTTTCTATTATAAAATTTTTCACTAACTCCTTGGAAAACATTTATGTTGATAGAGATATGAAATTTAGTTATTTATCAATTGTAATTCCCGAAAATATATCATCTAAACAATCATGGAAATCTCATAATTTATTTTCATTTTATCATAAAATGATTCAGATAAAAATTCTTTGTCACCATAAAATATGATGTCATCCACATATACAATGAATATTATAGTACCTTTATACTTCTCTCTCACATAAATATTACTATCAAATTACCCTTTTACAAAATTCATATCGCTTAGACAACTGTCTAATATGGAATACCAGACTCTATGGGCATATTTCAAAAAATACAAATCCTTTATCAACCTACATACCATACTTCCATCATTATTTTAAAAAAACCATAATGTTGTTAAATATATAATTCTTCTTCAAGATATAAATTTACAAATAAATATTTCAAAACCATATGATAGAATTAATATTGTTTCTGTGCTACAATCACCAAGAATATTCTAATAGTTTCTAGTATTTCCAATGGTGAAAAAGTTTCTTCAATGTAAATTCCCTCCAAATGATAGTATTCATTTTATACCAGTCTATCTTTATTTCTTGATACTTCACCTTTCTCATTTATCTTATTTATGAAAACACACTTGGCACCAATAAAAATTTTCTTTTTAGGTCTTGATACAAGATACCAAGTCGGGTTTCTTTTAATCTGATCAAGCTCCTCATGAATATCTTGTTTCTATTCCTAATGTTCAACTTATTATTCTACTATATGGGGTTTAACTTGAGAAATAAGTGTAGTTTGATTCTCAATTTTTATTATTCTTATTATTTGAACTAGAGAATGTTGGTTTCGAATGATATTTTCAGTGTCAACATGTTTCTTTAACTTGTTGCAACATTTTATCTCATTTTAATATTCTACTTATTCATCATTTGTATGATCATAATAAACATTTGCATTTTTTTCTCTTTCTCAACAACTTCACCATTCTTTTGTTCCATACTTATAGAATTTTATACGGAATCTTTTGAATCTGCCACAACTATGAAATTCTATTTGATCTTGTTTTCAATAATTATAACATCACTGAAATCAAATATCTTTTTTATCTATATGTTCCAACATCTATAGCCTTTAACATCAGATTGTTATCCCATGAAAAATCATTCCTCTATTTTTTCTTCAAATTTTATCATATTGTTGCTCTTTATTATTATAAGGCATGGTATTCCAAACACTATGAAGTATTTAAAAGTTGTCCTTTTATTTTTCCATAATTCATATATTGTATTTTTTGTTTCTAGTATCAACATAAATATATTCTATATATAAATGATATTATATAAAACTTCTCTCTATAAATACTTCGAGGTGTTTTGTTTAGCTAACATAGTTATAACCATCTCAACTATGATTTTATTCATTCTTTCAACAACCCCATTTTTCTTTGGAGTATAAGAAAATATGTATTGATGCTTGGTTCCATGTTTGGAAAGATAAATTTCAAAAGAATCGTAAGTAAATTCCTTTCCATTTTCTAATTACATCTTCTGGATATAGAGACCCATTTCTCTCTCATATTTCCTTCTATTTTTTTGACCATTTTAATTGCCTTTTACTTGTGCTTGATAAACATGAAATTAGTCATTCGAGTGGAATCATCAATAAAATTTATGAAATACATATCACATATTTAGGTATTTTTTCTCATTGGGCCCCAAAAGTCCATATGAATATGTTCTAGGGGCATAGAAGATTGGGTATCCACCCCTTTGTGTGAACTTAGAGCCAATTTTTCTTTTTGATAGTTTTCAAAAATTTCATCCCTTCCACCTTTCAGCTTGGGAAAATCTCTCATAGTATCTTTCTTCAAGATTTTAAAAATACTCTTTTTTCAAGATGTCAAAGCCTTCTATGCTAGAGTATTTTTTCATACTTAACAGTCAAATAATAAGAATTGATAAAATCTCCAATTTTAAATAGATTAGCATTGGTCATTTTTTCTTGAGTGATAATTCTTCCATACTTTTTTATTTTGATAAAAAATAAGTCCTTTTTGAATAATAAATCGTTTTACTCATCAAATATTTGTATTACACTATGACAATTTTGCCTTATCCCTTTAAAAAATAACACAATATCTGACTTCAGATTTTGGGCATCAATATTTTCTTTTACAACTCCCCTGATTTTCAGTGAAGAATCAATTACTAAGGTCACTTCTCTTCCTTCACGATTCTTAATGTTTCTCAGAATTTTTTATCACTAATCATGTGTTATGAACATCCTCTATTAAGAATCCATGATTTAGTTTTTCTATAGGATTTCAAAGAAACTTCAGTGAAATATTATTTTTCTTCATTCATTTTTAGAACTCCATTTCCTTTAATAATTTTGGATGTTTATTCAGGGAGAATACTCATGAACTTTTCTATAATATGACCTTTCTATTCACATCTACCACAAAAATATTCTTAATAATAAAATTTGATCTATGTTGATAGATATGATTAATTTATGATAAATTCTTTCTTACCTTGAAAGTTTCCTTTCTTTTTCCCAAAATTTATCCCCTTTATTTCATGTCTCATTTCTGGTAGGGAAATGTAATACAAACATAAATAATATTTGTTCCCAAACAATATAAAATACCAAAAATTTCCTCTGAATCTTGATCTTCCCAACTAATAATAATCATTCATTAGAGATTGTTATTGTTGTGTTTCCATAAATTGAGATTATATCTATTTAGATGGAAAATCATCTTGTAGAATTAGAAGTTAATTTCTCACTTGTATTTATATTTCATACTAATCTAGAATTTATTTTTGGACCTACATTGTTAGATATAATAGATTTATTTTTAGATTCATAGAGTAATTAATTAATGTAATTCATTGAACACCTCTTTTTACAAGTTTGTGATTATTATTCTTTGATCTCAATGGCCTTTATAAAATGTTATCTAATATTTTTCAAAATATTTTGTGCTTAAATAAATTTAGATTTAGTATTAGACTATTATTAGTTTTTGGGAGAGATTTTTTCTTCAAGGTCCTTTACAAACGTTTCCATTTCATCAACTTTCAGTTTGTGTCTTTTGATTTATTAAATGTAAAGAATCTCTTTCTTCATACACTCTTCCTTTTCCTCAGTTAACTTATATTTTTCTTTCGATACCTGTATTTTATCTTTATTGAGATTTTTGTTTTTTTTAATAAAATATTATAATTCATCTTTTAACATGTGATCTAGCTATATCCATTCACTTTTATCATCTCCAATTTCCGAAGCATCAAAACCATTTTTGACATGAACCATAAAGTTAGATTTATTTTCTAGTTGACTACTTTTAGTGGAGCTTGATTCATATTATTTTCCCAATAAACTAATTCTTTTATTTGTTTTCTTACTTGTATCAAATCTGGTTGTGTCTTTTGAGAACTTCCCCCATTTCTTTTTCTGTGGTTTTCCACTACCTGTCTTAGGATCCACTGTCTTCTATTTTAGACAATTTATAAAAAAATTACCAATTTCATTATAGTATTAGCACCTTGGTGGTAATTTACTTTTAACCTTAAATTTCCATTATTTAACCGTTTTGACACAAGAGTGATAATTCTATTGAAATCTTCATCTTCATTTTCATTATCATTTTCACTTTATTTTTACATTTTATCATCTATGATTTTGAGTTTAACATGGATTCAAAATCCATATCATATTTGATCATCTTCTTAAATACTAGGATTTTTCTCATTTCATATGGAATGAGTATGTTTTGTAATTTATAAATAGTAATATCATATTTGTCTTCCAAATATGCTACTTTTAGATCAAACATTTCATGAAAATTTCTCATTATTTTTTTGACAATAGTTAAATCATCATATTTTTACCAAAATCCCAAATGTTAGTGAAATTTTCATTTAATCTTGTGAAATAGTCATCAATATTTTCTTCTTTATCGATCCTAATATCTTGAAATTTTCTTCTTTGAATTTTTAATTTGGCCTCCTTAACTTTCACATTACCTTCATAACTACTTTATAATTTGTACCAAATTTCTTGGGAATTTTTGTGTCCCACAACCTTTGTGTAAAATTTTTATGAAAGGGAATTTAAAATGAAATATTGATCTTTTCCATAAACTTCCATATTTATCCTCTTTGTAAAATGCATAATATATTCATTATCAAAAGGTGGTATTCCAATAGAAACTTCATTTTTAACATCAAGTCCAAGAGATAGAAGATATGAAAATAATTATATAATATTTTATTTATCTTGAAGGCTCAAAAGAAATATCTTCATCTATTTTGGAAGAACAATTAAACATTCAAAATTGATCTTTCTTATGTTGTTGTGTAATAATTTATTATAAGAAGGCAGTTTGAAACTATTTTTCTCGTGGTAATCTAAAAATAATAGTGGGAATCTATACTAGTGAATAAATGTCCATTGTAACCACTTGTGATTATAGTGGAGAATCATTGATTGGGAAGTCTAACCAATCATAGTAAGTAGTAGGCTCATTTTGACACTAAAAATTGTAAAAATATTATGTTTCTACACCATTTAATTTGACTACTTTTGGGATAGGATGAGTTATCATAAGATTGGATTGGATCCTAACAGGTCAACATGGGTTAAATTTAAAAGAAAGAAAAATTATAAAAAATCACAACTGATTCACCCCCCCTTCTCAGTAGTGAAAATACTCTTAGTAACTTTAGTTTATCTGGATAAATATTTTTAAAACCATTGTAAATTTTAAATAATTCAAAAATTAAGTACGTAATCACCTAAAAAAGTATTTAGATTCCTTTATTATATGAGGAGGTTAATACTTGATCTATGAATTTATTGTTATTCTATGAGATTGTGGAATAGTTTCATAACATACTCCTCCCAAAAACACTATAATGTAATGGTGTATCTAATAGGAGGTACCGTAAACTATTTTATATGGTTTAATTGATGATGTGGTAGTGTGTCCTTCCTCTATCATTTTGGGGACATTCTCTTAAGTCAAAAAATTTTATAATAAAATTTATTCCATTTAAGGTAGTCATAAATTCAATATATGAAATATGTCCTAGGTGGCCTCCCAATTTGTGTTATATGAGAATATGGGATATTGAAGAATACATAAAATGTTTTAATTATAAAACAATTGACCCTAATTTAGATAAATTACTTTTTTGGTTATCCCATGGAAATAATGAATTATTGTTTAATCAATTGAAACATAAAATGTTTGTTTATCAATTTGGTATATTATTTGAGAAGGAACATTTCAATTGATGGATTAGTGAGATAAAAGTTGATACTGGAGAAGTTCAAGACCAATAAATAATAATGGTTCCTAATATAGAATGTGTGTTAGTTATATAAGAGGTTGTGAAGATAAAACTAAATTGGGTAATAAAAGAACCTCAAAGGTTTGGAAGGATTCATCATGGGATTGTGATATATGTATTTTTTTATAGAAAATTAAATATAAGTAACATTCATTTAGTATGAATCTACTGCTTACTGAGAGTCTGTTAAGAATTTTTCTTTGAAAAAATTGTTTGAAACCATGAAATCTGAGATGAAATCCATGTATAATAACCAAATTTAGAACCTTATAGATGGATAGGAAGGGTTGAGAAGAATAAGATTTAGGTGAGTTTTTTTGAAAGAAAATTGAAATGTGTGTTAATGTGTCTTCTTAAAATCTCACTTTATGATAAAAAGGTGTAAAATATTCCTAGTATTGATTATGAAGAGACATTTTCATAGATTTAAATAATAAATAATATTTATACATCACTTTCTATAAGAGCACATTTTGATTATGGGATATATAAAATAGATTTAAAAATTGAATTCCTTAAGAGGAATTTATTTAAGGATGTATATATGATAAAACCCACAGGTTTTAAGGATCTAAATGATGTTTCTATAGTATAGAAATTGTAATTATTTATTTATGAATTAAATAAATCCTCTCAAAACTAAAAAATTTAATTTTATGATGCAATAAAAGATTTTGGTTTTATTAAGAAACCAAAAAATTCATGTTTATACATTAGAGTTAGTGGGAGTGTTATGGTATTTTTTGGTATTGATATGGATAACACACTACCCATTAAAAATATTATCTCAAATTTTCATTTCATAAAGGTTTTTTTGGAAAATTATTCTCATGAATGATATGGGTGAATTAAATCACATAATAGGCATATAAAATCTATAGAGATAGATTAAATAGGTTACTTGGTATAATTAAGAACACATAATGAGAAAATATTTCTTGAATTGTTATCTTGATTGACCCATTAATTTATATTACATGGGATTTGCTATGGATGATCATTGATATACATAGCTGGTGTATTATCAGATGAATCCCCATTAATTAAGGTTTCCAAGTTATCTTGCATGTGAATAATTCTACATTAATATATTTCGTACACCATCTCTAATGGTAAGTTAATAAATGGTGGTTGTGTTTACTTCTTATCTAGTGGTATGTATTTTTTAGCTAAGGTAATATTTTTTACTTCTATATAAAAGGAATGAAATATTGTCCTTGACTAAAATTAACAATGGAAATTCATGGTCATTTTTAGATGAGTGACATGTTATGTTCTCATCTTTTTAGATGAATGAAATGTGATATATTCATTAAATATACCTATTATATTTTTTATAATTATTAATGTATGAGTTAAAAATAATAAATTAGCATGTTCCCTGACAATTAGTTGACTCTATGTTCTAGGAAAGGAGATTATATATGTTTGTGTTTGAACGAGATCATGCTATAACCCTTTATAAATTGAATAAAATGATTCTTTTATTATGGCCACTCTTTTATTAAGGTTATGGATTAGAAAATTCACAACCAGTTTCAACATTACAGTGGTATGTAGGGTTACACACTAGTCTATGAAATAAAAAATAATTTTTGTAAAAAGTTATTATCCAAAACATGAAAGAGTTTTTATTATAATCATATCCAAAGGGGTTTGGATATATTCATAAAGGGTTGTTATGTTCTAATAATGTTTTGAGATAATTTTTTGAAAGTGAGATATTTTTGGATATATGAACTAAAGCATAAAACACATCATCATTAAAATCATCATTTATTGTTCCATGTTATAACAATGTTTGTTTCCATTTAATAGTGATTATGAATAATGATAAGATGATTGTCTTATGTTTATTATCATACAATTATATTGTTACACATCATGTGATGAAGTATAGATGACTTATTGAATGCTAAAGGAGTTTAACAAGCCACTTAATAAATGAATTTTTAGTTTTAATCATTATAATGAATGGATATAAATAGTTGGATAGTTTTTCAACATACAAAACTATTGAATTTCAAGTGGATCCTTCATTCAATAACAAAATTTCATTTAAAGAGAGCTCAAAAAATCTATTTCATACACAAGTGATAAATCTCATACAAAATGAAACCCCAAAACATTATCTCCTCTGTATTACCCAATGAGGTTTATATAACATGAAATTTGTAGGATACTAGTTATCAATAACGTGTTCAGTGATTATATTTTAGTTGGTGGATACTATTTAAGGTAAGAGTTATTTTTTTGATTCTAAGGGATCTCTATAGAAATAAATATTATGGAATATATAACATAAATATTGAGTCGCAATTTTTTTATATATTTTTCATTTAATTTTATTATTTCCTCTTCTAGTTGATCTCATTATTATGTTTTGTGGTTTCTCTTACTTTATTTGGGTATAGATATGTTCTAAAAAATACTTCTGACCCAAACCCACTGGTTCCGTACTGAGGTTGAAAAAAGAACATGTGTTACACCATAATTCCTCCTATAATAGGTTTGGGTATAATGACTATCAATGAGATGATATATAGAAAAAATATGTGAAATTTTACCAGAATAAAATTTTTAACAACCGTTTAGTCAACCAACACCAAAAATAAAAAATGTGTGAAAAATATTAAATAATAACAACATGAAACTGATAAAATATCCATGTAAGTATATAAGTTCAAACAAATGAAATCTATAACTACAATTAATCGAACTGGTGAAATATATAATAATATACAAGATTAATGTAAAAAAATCATGAATAACTGATATAAACATATACCTATGATATCTAACATTTTTTAACTCCAAAATATCACCTATAAACTAGATATATTAGTTTTGTGACCACCATAATCACTAAAATTACTTATAATGTGAAAATTTTATACACAACCTTGAGAAAGTCACTGTATAAATATTTATGTTTGGGAGAGTATTGAAATACTCTTTAGAAAATCCCTAACATGAAACACCCAAATTCAAACATGTATATTCAAAATAATAATGTGATGAAATCGTAAAACAAAATATTCATCTCATTGTATATCAACACCCAAAAATAACCACAAGTCTCACTATAACATCACTAGATTTTATAAAATATTTCATTTTGAATTAATTTAAATTCCTTGATATATTTCATTATATAAAATGCACAGTTTATCTTTCATTATACACAAAAGAAAATCTATCTTTCATTGCACGTAACAATGAGTTTCTTCAAAAACTTTTGTTATATGCAAGACTGAGTTTTACCGAAAATTTCCATTAGAGTGGAGGAAATGAATGAGATTAATTAAATAATGAAAATATGGTTTATATATTTAAATATAATTAATTCATTTTTACCAATTAATTATAAGTGAATATAAAAACCAATTTAATATAAAGGATGTGTTTCTATAAAAAAATATTTTTTGTCTACAAAGGCGTTTTATATTAATAAATTAAATTAATCACTAATATTGAACAATACTAATGAAATTTATATGTTATATATTCTATAAAATATTTTTTTAATTCATCAAATATTTTTTATAAGCATAAAATATGAATAAATCCAATTTTAAGGATAAAGAGTTTTATTTCTCTAAATGACCAGTTTGTCACCTTTTAATTGAAGACTTATTTTAAAATGAAAATT
Source organism: Viscum album (assembly GCA_963277665.1). Lineage (NCBI taxonomy): Eukaryota > Viridiplantae > Streptophyta > Magnoliopsida > Santalales > Viscaceae > Viscum > Viscum album. Next base: position 1,321,852,909 of record OY728158.1, read on the forward strand.
TGAAATTTTGATTATTTTTATTTGAAAATTTAAATTTCATTTTTGAAATCAGAATATCAAAATTTAGTTTGGCTGAATTTTTGGAATTTTTCTATGATGTTTCATTTTTTATGAATATTGAAAAATACTGAATTTTAATTCAAAACTCCTTTTTTATTAAATTTATTTATATTGTTAAATTATATTTTGAGTTTGTTTTAAAGTTAAATTATATCAATTTTACATCTATTAATACAATTCAGTTCAATGAAATAATTTTTTGTAATTAATTGACATATAAAAACTTATTAAACTTTTGAACAATTTCAGTTTAAAAACCTACTTTCTTGCAACATCTGTGGGATAATATTTAAATTTATTTTTTCCAATACTGTAAATTTATTTTGAAAAAATAGATATCAATATTATTAATTAATATAATATTTGTAGTCTAATAAGTTCAACTTAATTTTTTACTATAATAATTATTGAAAATAATTAAAATTAATTAACACGATTAAAGTTAAATTGGAGTTTTCCATATGACAAGAATTTGTTTCAAAATTAATTTTACACACATAATATTTTTTTATAATTAATGGGAATTAAAATTTAGAATTAGTAGTTATAAATTATCTAATAAATATATATATTTAATTTTATTATTAAAGGGTAAATTACCTAGGTAAATAAAAAAGATACACGTTACCATAGTAAAAACTACAAAGATAAAATTGAGTAAACATAATTACTAAAGAAAAAATTGAAAAAAATGATTTTATTATTTTTTTGTAAGTTTTGATCGACCATAATTACCCTAAACTCCATTATTTTTCGTTTTGGAGGTAGATGATGTATGGGAGACCTCCCAATAGTGCTTACTTTTTTATATTTACAAGAATTATAATCATCATCCACTATAAAAGGCTTTCACCCTCCCCACTTCTTAAAACCTAGAAATAACTGGATCATATAATACATAGAAAAATTTAATCCAAAAATACCTCCAATAGTACTCTAAGCCTCACTTTTTTTCATAAATCAAACCAAGGAATTCCTTTTTTGAAACCAAAAGGAGTTACCTGAATAGAAGGTAATAATTATTCAGTGAGGTCTTTTGTTTTATTTCTTCAAACACCCATTAAATTATTTTTATATCTTGATTATAAAATAAAAAATGTTCTTAAATAAATTTATATACTTTTATTTTATGTATATAAACTACAAATTCACACACTTCCATCAAATGGGATACACAATCATCATTCATGTATACGGAAAAATACTGCCTCGTGAACTGATGTTGTTCATTATTCCATTACCACCTCTCATGGATGGGAATAATTATGGATTTAATTATTATATATTTATTAATTTTATAATATAAAAATATACCTAGGTTAATTATATCATATACACCACTTTAAAATTCCATACCCAAGGAGATATGATAACGTCGCTTGTGTCTATAGGGGACTACCGCCTCACAAAGTGATGTGAATCATTTTCACTAACATGTTCAATTAAAGGTAATAATGGTAAATAAAATGATAATATATTATATAAATTAAATTATTATATTATTCATGACATAATTTATTTTCTTTAAATATAATTTATCATTTAATTTATTACCATTTCACATAATGAAAAAGTGATAACATCATTCTTGGACTTATAGACTACTGACTCCTCAAAGCGATGTGATTAATTTTTTCAATAGAATAATTATATATATAAGTATTTATGATTAAATGATATGGTATTTATGATATTATTTTCATTCTGGAAATATAAATGTTACTTACCCACTTTCCTTATTGATCATTGAAAAATGAGAATGTTGCCCATGCGTACATATGTCCTACTGTCTCCATGATTGTAACATTGGTTAATTTTTGATATACATCATTAATTATTGGGTTTAAAAGTATAATTTATGTATAAAAATTATCATTATTTCATTATTATTTTACTTGATATGTTTATATAATAACAACATTGACCACAGTCAACCAACCTTAGTCGTTTTTTACACATAAGATGAATATGGTAAAAAAATCCAACATAAACATAATTGATAAAGTAAATGTATATAAAATGCGAATAAGTGAATTAGATGTAATAATAAACTTGAAAAATGTTATAAATAAATTAAATAAGTAACATAAATTTATTATTCAGGAAGATAAATGGCAATCATGATGAATGAGACCTAAGGTAAGGGATTTTCATCTCACCTTTTACATTTGTGAGATAAATCTCATATTCACCACTTTCTAATTTTATGAATTGTATATACTTACCTATAGATATATTATATAATGAATTATTTTATATTCATGGTATTTAAATATTTCATTTAATGATTATTACTTTTTTTGTTTTTGATTCAGATGTTACAACAGTTGTAAGGGGTTTCGTAACAATTTACATTCCATTGAGACTTATTTGTTATTAAAAACCAAATTTTATTTCCTGGTTTATATACTGACAATTTAATATTATTCCTCATGTATTAATCTTATTATTTTTATTTTAACTTCAACTTCAATCACCATATCTCTTTCAAGAGGTTTTTATTATGGTGTTCCTTGAATTGTAAGGGATTTTCATATCACTTTTTACATCTGTGAGTTAAATGTCATATTCATAACTTACTTTTTTAGTGGTGTATCTACATTTTTTTATATATAATATCATAAATTATTTATATTCCTGGTATCTAAATATTAAAATTTATTAAAATTATTTTGGGGTAGTTAATTCAGATGTTACCACAACTGTAAGGGGATTTCTAGTCTCACTTTTATTTTTGCGAGACTTCTGCCATATTCACCACTCCTTTATTTTTTATGGTGTATGTTATTATGAATGACTTTTTATATCATAAATATAATTATTTTAATGATATTATATATTTCACTTAATGAAATTATTTCATGGGGATTGTGATTCAAACTTTTCAATGTGGTATGTGACACTTTGAATATTCAAAGATCATTTTCCTCAATAATGTTTTTAATGATCTTTTAATAGAATTTCCATTAATCAAAATCAAAATACATTGTTGTTACTTATCCAACAGTGGGTATATTTTTCACTAACAACATCCTCATTATTTTTTTGGATGGATTATTATTGTTTCAAATATATTGTCTGTAACACCCCGACTCCAGAAGCATGGATCAGGTGCATTATTTTATCACATTGGCATAATTACAAGGAATCAAATCCTAAAAGACAAATAAGTTTAATATTTTTGGAAATCCATATTATATAAATTATACCCATAATACATTATTACATAATAAATACAAACATTATACATAATAAAAATTAATAAACTACATCCTTGAAAGCTTATTCAAATATGTTTTCTTTCATAACATGGGGAAAAGAAACATAATAAGGGTGAGCTCAAAATTTTAGTAAGGGTAAGTAAAGAAGAATAAATAAAGAATCAATAGGAATAAATTAACTTTTAAAGATAAATAACTAATAACAAATTGCATTCAAATAACTAGATAAGGAAAAATCATTATGGTAAGGTAAGAATCTGAAACACGTGACACTTAATCGATAAACTGAGAATTTAATACATCCATAGATATGTCAATGAAAAATATCATGGAAAAATAATAAAATAAACATATATGAAATAAATACTTAATTATTGGATGTCATGTTTAAGGAACATGAAAACTTATATCATCAATTTCATTCACAAGAATGTTAACACTATGGATATAAACCCATTTAATTTGGCCAACTTATTTTTCTCCTAAGAACCTGTCAATGTATTGAGGGGATATATAAATTCTGCGCCCCACCCATCATTAGTATTCCAAATAATTACTCATATAAATTAATTAAAAAAATAATATTCCTTATCAAATATCCATATTTAATAAATAATATGGATTTATCAATAACTCCCCAGTTAATCAAATAAATTTCAATGTGAACATAGTATGTTAAAATGATATTTGATTTAGGGAATAATAATATCCTTTATAGGATAATATAAATATTCAAATAAATTTACAATAAAAATTATTAAAATAAAGTTATTTTTTCAATATAATATTAATAATCACATAATTAAGTGAAGTTAAAAGATAATCATTAAGAACATTCTTTATGAGAATACTCATTAAACATTCCTAACTGTCCCATACCACTTTGAAACATTTGAATCATAATACCCATGAAGGAATAATATTAAGTTAAACTTATAATACCTTTATATTATCGATATTCATTATATAACATGTCAAATGGAATTATATAAACAAAATAAAAGTGAATTGGTGTATAATAACAAATAAGTCTCAATTAAATGTAAATTGAGATGAAATTTCTTACCTTAACCATACTTTTTGTGGTGTGGTTTTTATCCTTCTATATAGTGGTTCAAAATATGTTACTAACTTGTACAATAACCATTACCATATTTATAATATCATATATTAACTTATTATAATATTTTATTAACTGATTGTTAACATTCTTTAATTATTTTAACTTTTTCAAGTGTTAATTGCTTAGTTTTCTCAAGTTGTTTTGACTTGTAATTTGTTGTTAATATTACATATATCATGATTTCATCATCTCATAAATTTAAAACACTATTTAATTATAATATTTATTCATTAAATATTTATTCATAATTTTCCATTATATTTTGATATAAGAAATGAAGTGCAACATTCATGGAGACGGTAGGTTGTACGTACACATGAACACTAATTTCATATCCTTGTTATATTAAAATAGTTAACATTAAATTATAAATATGAATATTATAATTAAGTTATCATATTTATTGTATATATGTTATATATTTTTATTAAAATTGTCCTCAATACATTCCATTTATAGTGTGAATGAATCACATCGCTTTTAGAAGGCTCTAGTCCACACTTCCACAAATGATGTTATCATATTTACACAAAATGGAATGTATTGAGGAATTTAATATAAATGAATTAAATAATCATAAATATATTATTAATATCACATATATATATATTATATAAATATATATTCCATCATAATGACCTCTATGAGAGGCGGTAAAGGAAGAATAAACAATCATAATTCAGTGAGGCAGTAGTTCTCCATTAACACAAACAGTTTGTATGTTACTCATTATATGGGAGTGTGTATTATTGTAGGCCTAAAACATATCATAAAATAATACTAGTATATTTATTATATTGTTTTTGTTATATAATCATGTAATAGGAATATTTTAGGGGTGGATAATGGAAATAAAACTAAAGAGCTTAAGGAAAGGTATTACCTCTAATCGGGTAACTCCTTTTGGTTTGAACCAAATGGATTCCAGGTTTGGATTTATACCAAAGGGGATGATTATATAATTAGGGGAGGTATTTTTAGGATCTATTTTTGATGATATTTTTTGAGATAAATTTTCTTTAGATGTGTGAGTATTTTAGAGGAGAAGAGGCCTTTTTATAGTTGAAGAGGAGTGACACTCTTGTAAATTTTGGGAAAGGGAATTCCAAACATGTTTTTTCCATTGAAAGTGGATAAAATAATAATAATAATGTAGATATAATATATCATAGGTTATAAATATGGCCATAAAATTGATTTTGGACAACATTATAAGTCATTTGGGCCCTTAAGATTATGGTTTAGTCCCTTATTAAGCTAAATTTTACCATAATCGTTTAATTAATTTTAATTACTTTAAATAATTATAAATTACTATTACTATAAATATGTAATCCAATTTTCTAAATTCCAATAATATATGTGGTAGAAATTAATTTAAATTTAATCTTGTAGACAGGACGACAATACATGTTTTGAGAGTAAAAACGTCTGAACGTTTGTTATGTTTTTATACTCAATTTCAAAGTGAAATAGATTACAATGAAATAAATTAGAATAATTGATTAAAAAATCATCTAATTAATCTTTAAAACTAATTTAAAATGTAATTTATCCTTTTAAATAAAGTATATGGAAAAAAAATTGAACTAACATTCATTATTTTTCACTATTCATTAAAAAATAAAACTTCATAGAAAAAAACAAAAAATTTACCCTAACATAATTTTAATGTTTTTATTTAAAAAATGAATTTCATTTTTACATATTAAATTTATTAAAGGTTCAAAAATTGTATTTAAAATAGGTCCTCCATTAAAAGGCTGAAAAGCTATCTTTCTAAAAATATATTATTTTATGTGTAATATTGGGTTTTTTCTTAACTTATGCCTATAAAATATATTGTATGTGTGTCAAAATATTTTTTGGATATATAATATATAAATTTTCTAGATGAACTCGAAAAATATTTTAGAATTTATTGAATTTTCAAAACATGACTAAATAGGGTTTTTTGTAAATCGGGTGTTTTGTGTTGCAACGATATCAACAATATTTAAAGGAAAATATGGTAAATTATTAGGGTGATGCATTATTCCCTCCTAATAAAAATTTCATCCTCACAATTTTAGGTCTATTACCTTTAAAAATATGTGGGTATTTCTCCATCATATATTCCTCTAGTTCCCATGTTGCTTCTTCCATTTTTTTATTTCTCCAGATAACCTTTACCAGATGAGTCATATGATTCCTCAATACTCTCTCTCTGGTATCAAGAATATGGATAAATTCAAGGAAATATGAATGGTCAGGTTCCAATTATATCTCATCAGACATGAGAACATGCGTTGAGTATGGAATGTTATTCCATAGCATATATATATATATATAAATATATATATATCACCCATTGTGTACCTTTGAGAGATTTGGTGACAATGCTAAACGATAAGAAATGACTCAAACCCTTTCAAAAATTTCAAAGTATCTGATGTACTTAGGACTCATTTTTTCATTCTTACTGAATCTGATAACATCCTTCAATGGAGATACTTTCCAGAAAACATGATCTCCCACTTGGAACATTAAATCTTTCATCTAATTATCAGCATAACGCTTTTTTCAACTTTGAGAAGATTTAATATAAGCTTAAATGGATGTTACCTTTATCATCGTATCTTCAAATATTTCTAGGCCTATGAGTTTCCTTTCACTAACTTCATCCCAAATTTGGATTATGACATCTCTTACCATATAATGCTTCATATGAAACCATTTGAATACTTGAATAAAAACTATTATTTTAGGAAAACTCCAAAAAAGGTAAGTACTGATCCCAAATACCATGAAAGTCAAGTGAGCATGATCTCAACATGTCTTCCATTATTTGAATAGTTCTTTCGAACTTTTCATCAGTTTGAGGGTTGTAGGCAACACTCAAATTAATCACAATGTCAAGATCCTTTTTAATACTTTTCCAAAATTTTGATGTAAAGTAGGTATCTTGATTATAAATAATTGATAGAGGTGTTCTATGAAGTCTTTAAACTTCATTAATGTAGAGTTGTGTAAGGTGATCCAGAGGGAGGTCTTCTCTTATAGTAATGAAATGTGAATATTTGGTTAGTAGATCAACGATAAGCCATATTTCATCATTCCATCTAGGAGTATTTGGTAGTCCCCGGACAAGGTCCATAGAAATTTCATCCCATTTACACACGGTAATAGGAAGAGGTTGCATGGATCCTTTAGAATGCTACTTCACAAGCTTCAATTGTTTACAAACAAAACATCTGGACATATAATCAACAATTTCAAACTTCATGTTATCCCACCAAAAATTTTCCTTCAATTCCATGTACATATTTGTGGTCTCAGGGTGTATAGAGAAATTTCAGATATGGGAATCATCCAATAATTACATTTTCATCACATGTATAGATGTATTACATTGTCTCTTTCTGAATTTTATAACACCATCTTCACAAATAAAGTCTAATAATTTTCTATCATTCACACCATTATTTTTCTTATTCAAGTCTTCATCATCATATTACGAATTAATTATCCTCTATAATAATGATTGCTTTACAATCATCTAAAAAATTATTTATGTCTCCCCTTCCTTAGAAATTACCATATCCATCTTTACTAGAACCATGAACATAGGATATTTCTTAATCCTCATTTTTTAGAACTCCATGATCCCTCATACTCAAAGCATCCACTACCTTATTCTCTTTCAATAAATGGTATTGTATTCATCAATCACAATATTTCAGTAGCATGAGCCATCGCCTTTGTCTCATGTTGAGAACTTTTTGTGATAAGATGAATTTCAGGATCTTATGATCTATGTATATCTCATAACATTCTCCATATTGGTAATGTCTCCATATTTTCAAAGAAAATATTACATATGATAATTTAAGATCATGGGTGGGATAGTTCTGTTCGTGAGTCTTCAATTTCCTTGATGCATATGTAAATACTTTATAATTTTTCATTATGAAATAGTGGAGTCCTTTCTTTGATTCATCACTATATATGAATAAACCATCACCCCGAGATGGTAAATTCAAAATAAGGGCATTGACTAATCATCTCTTTAGTTTATCAAAGCATTATTCACAATCCTTTGTCTAGAAAAACAGTACCCCATTACATGTAATATGTGTTAATGGGTTAGGTAATTAGAATAAATTATGAATGAATCACTAATAGTAACCTACCAAACCAATGAAACTACGTACCAAAGTTATTTTTTTTAGATTATTCCCTTCTCTGGCTGCCTTTATCTTTGCAGGATTAACTAATATTCCATCACTGAAGACAATATAGCTATGAAAAGAGACTTCTTGAATTCATAAATCACGTTTACTAAATTTCCCATATAAATATTCCCTTCTAAGAGTATTAATAATGATCTAAATGTGGATATCATGGTCCTCATAGATTTTAGTATACACTATAATATCATAAATGAATACCATAAAAACGTTTTCAAGATATTTCTTAATAATTTATTTATTAGGTCCATAAAAACATAGGGTTCATTAGTCAATGAAAATGGTATTACTATAAACTACTAATGTCCATACATCATCTAAAAATCTTCCTCCAGAATATATTCCTTCTTCACTCACAACTAATGACACCCATAATGAAGATCAATCTTTGAAAAATACGAGGATCCATGTAATTGATCAAAAAAATCATTAATGTGAGGTATATGATACTTGTTCCTAATATCATTGATATCCCTATAATAAATTCACAACCTCATAGATCCATCCTTATTCTAAAAGAAGAAAATAGGGGTTCCCCATAGAGAAACAGTAGGGTGGATAAATCCCTTATTACCCAAATCCCCTAGCAGTTTCCTCAATTAAACCAATTATGATGTGGCCATTCTATAGGGAGTCTTTGATATTGGACATGCATCGAGGATTAAATAAATGGAAAATTTAAATTCACATTCTAGGGGATGTTCAGATAATTCTATAGGAAAGACATTAATTTTCCCCTAATAATGGGTGTATCATTAATTTGAAGATTATATCATGCATCACTAGTCATTTTTTTATTATTCCCCAAGAATTTCATTCATTAGATCTACTAAGGGTGGATCTAAATAATAATCATGTGAAGAATATTTTGATATAATGATGAGGGATTCATCATCTTCCTCAAAAATTATAATTTCCTTCCTCTTGTAATATATTTTTGCATCATATTTTGATATTTATTCCATATTGAGGATACTATCAAATTCAATAATAGGTATGATAACAAGGTCAGCACATAATTCACATTTATGTGTCATAATTGGAAATGCCTAACACATATTTTTTGTAATGATACCTCATTTAGGAATTTTTTCCAACAACTCTTTTATTAATTCAAAAGGGAAATATCTAATTTTCATAGAAAACTAGGTATATATAAAATAGTGTAAAGATATAAAATCAAATAACGCATTGACTAAATTTTAAGATAGGATTAATGTACCTGCCACTATGACATTTGGTACTTTTACCTATGATATAGTGATCACACAAGATTGTCTATATCCGCTTGGTCTCTTCTATGGTATATTCCCCTAACACACAGTTCAATCATTTTCATAATGTCTCATATATTTAAAATTATATTAATAGACATCATTTATCGACTTATTCCCCTTGAATTCATGATATTGGTGACTCCTATATCAACATTTATAGAAAATTACTAACCCCTTAAAAAATATCCCAAGGTGATTTTTACCATAGTATTTACAATATGGAAAAGGTTCAGATTTCTTATTCTTCTTGGATGCATTCACTTTTTCACGATACTCATATAGACTCGTATTATGTTGGTTTTCCATGACTACATTGGATCATAAGAATTCATTCTTAGTATTGATGGAATATAGAACTATTTATTTGTATGATGAAAAATTATAAGAAAACAGTTCCCATTAGATATTATTTTTAACAACATAAAAGACGTATTATATCTTGCACTCCATGTTATGTATATAATATTTATAATACCTAGCTAACCATGTAAAGGTAGATTCATAATCATTAACAATCACTTATTCCTTTTTCATTAATCCAAGGAACTTCCTCTACATCTCAATTTATTGATCATGGGGGGAGTATTTATCATTGAATGTCCCCTTAGAGGTTCCCCGTTCCATGAGTTCTATTTATTCTTCCTCATTAGTATTTTGGATCAGAGTCCACCACTGATTAACATCAACTTGGATATAATAGGCGGCAAGTGTAACCTTTTCCTTTTCATTACATTCTAAGGTCGTAAATATCTTCTCATGGTTTTTAATCTATTACTAAACTACAATTTGATTAGTATCCCCACTAAACTATAGGGTATTCTACCACATGAAAATATCCATTGTAGGATATTCTCTTTATGGAATATGTTTCTCTATTAAGGGAAGTTTATTTTTCATTACTTGATTAACTTTCTCTAATATTTCCATTCTTTCCTCCGTTCTAATACTAGATATATTGGTTCCTAAACAAGTTAATTTCTACATTTTACATGAGTATTGACAGCATTAATCCTTCAAGGTTCCCTTTCTAAAGAATTTAATATACTTGGTTATCTCATAAAATCATAATTTATAATTACAAATGTGGTATAGAACATAACATGAACTTATACATCGTAAATCATATAATCATAAAATTTGATTACTTTGGAAAAATATTCACATTCAAATCCATCATAATGGTAGTTAAATATTATTTGAACTATCATAAGAGTACCCCTCAGGAGTGTTAAACCAGATGCGCAATCAATCCCATTGTTGTGTACCAGGTTACATTGAGTCAGTCCTAACAAACCTTATTGGAGTTCTTACCCCTAGTCACATATGTATCAGAACCAAGTCCACTTTTAGTATCCTAATAGGGATGTATTTATAGGAATACCCACATAATCTCTACCTTACGAAAATTATACAATGTTATTATATAATTATCCTCAATTTATATCTTAATTTTATGTTCCATAGTCTCTGTTTTCTAAATATAGTTTCCAACATTGCTGCAAAAATTTATCTAATGCCAACGGTAACACCCTGAACCTAGTAGCATGGAGCTGATGCATTATTTTATTACATTGGAATGATTAAAATGAATAAAATCCAAAAGGACCTATCAATTTAGTATTCCTAGAAATCCATATTAAAACATTATACCCATAATATATTGGGAAATAAGTAATACAAACATGATACATAATAATATTAAATAAATTGTGTCCCTGAAAGCTCATTCAAATATTTATTCTTTATAACTTGGGTTAAGGAAACATAATAAGGGTGAGATCAAATTCTTAGTATTGGTAAGTAAAGTGGATGAAATAAAGAATAAATAGCAATAAATTAACAAGGAAATGTAAATAACTGACAACACATTCCATTCAAATATCTAGATAAGAAAAATCAATATGTAAATCTATAAATATAAAAAAATGTCACTTATGATTTCCACATGCACTGAGACCCTTCAAAGATGGTGATCTGGGTAAGTTTTCCACATATTCCCCTTCCATTTCAAAACCCCTCGATTCATCGTCTTCTCGGAAATCTGGTTGGGCGATTCCTTTGCACCGATTCTAGGACTCGTGCAGTATGTCATCCGATATCTCCTCAGGTGTGTGTAGAGGTGGATGTTTCAAAGCCCCCTATTGAGGCCTTCTAGATTTCAGTGGGAGAGGAGTTCCATTACAAGCAATACGTCAATTTTAAATCTTGGTGAGATTATTGTTCCATGTGCAAGCTTCTTGGGCACAGTGAGGTGATCTGCAAGCGACTGGCGAGACAACAGGGAGTCAAACATGATGTCAAGGTGGATGGGGTCCATTGTGGTCCTCCTGGAGAGGCTGGTTCTCTTTTTGTTAGGGATGGAGAAGGGTCATGTGATGGATTTGTTGGCTCCGGGTAGGGGCCCAACAAGGTTGAGGCATCTGCGAGTGTGGCTGAAGCAATGGAACACAAACTAGCTGGAGTTCCCATCCCGAACCCAGTGTATCATAGGTCTTTAACAGACTGCGCCGATATTTGGCAAGCCCCCTGGGCAGTACGTTGTTAGAAGGGGGTCCCCACGCTAGTGTGGTGGTTGAGGTGCCTTTGGAAGTGACCAAGGATCACTCTCAGGACTCAGGGGCCCATAGGGGAGCTGTTGAACCATTCCCCAAGGGTGTAGCTGGAATTGAACCATGTTCCTATGCCATGATGGTATGATCTGGAGATAGCAACACCTCTGACAGGGGGGCTTGGTCCTCTTGAAAGGGAAAGCACAAGGATGGACAGGTGTGGCAGGAACCTGCACATGAGGTAGACAGGTCTCTGACCACTATCCAGGGGGCCAACCCAAGAAGTATTTAGTGTGGGATGAACTTAAATAATACATTCGAATGTTTAAGGAACAAGGGAGATCCGGAAGGAACTTTCAACTGTCTCACTGAGGCTGATACAGATGGAGAGGTACAACCTGTAGACGATATCAGTTTGGGAAGGGCCGGTAAAGGTCTGCAAAACTAAAGGAGGAAAAAAGGTAATAAGGAAAATTGGGATCTGTGAAGTGGTATTATTTCCAAGTAGCTGAAATCTTAGGGCCGGAAAGACTATTCTTATCTTCCCAAAATGATGGAGACTCGGTCAGCCAAAAAAGATGGTAGACTCAAGGAGAATGAGATCCATCAAGGATCAAGAGAGGAGACTCGATAGGATGATGTCCTAGATACCCAAACCCATGTGGATGGAGACCAAAAGGCGGGTGATCAATACTAGGGGAAATTGAACCCTGAGATGATTATGTAGGGAAGGGAGGATACTCTTTTATCGGGTCAGCAATGTGGAATAGGGTCTGATGACCAGCATAGTCTGAAGGAGGTGGAGTTGGATTGCCATTTGGAACTCCTCATGCACTATGGCTAAGACATGAAGGAGGATGTTCTAGTGATTAAGGAAACGATGGAAGATATTAATCAAATGATGGGAAGATTTATCGAAGTGGAAATTTCTAAAGAGCAAGCTGATGGGATTGACAAGAAGGACTGAATTCTGATCAGAGGTTTCAATATGGAGAAGATCAGAAAAATAGAATATATGCAGGCTTAGGAGTATATAGCAAGGCACTATGAAGAACACTTAGGGGAAGATCCCGACTTTCAGGTAAATTCCTTGCCTTGGAAATTTCTTAGGGAAAGATACTCAAATCACCTCTGACTTTTGTTTGATAAGTCCATTGTAACCTATGATACTTGGCTTAATTTTTGTAGGGTTCACACTTCCCCCCTAAAAGTGTTTGAAATTTAAAAGGTTAATTTGGATTATGGATACCATCAAAACCTTTCACAATATGGTTAAAACTATGGATAGAAACCCGTTTAATTTGGAAAACTTATTTGTCTCATGGGAACCTTTCAATGCATCAAGGGGATATATAAATTCCAAGACCCAACCTTCATTACCAATCTAATGAATTAATCATATCAATTAATCAAAATAAATAACAAACCTAATCAAATATCCATATTAAATAAATAATACATATTTATCAATAATTCCCTAGTTAATCAAATAACTATCAATTTGAACACTATATGTAAAAAGGATATAAGGATTAAGAAATACTAACATCCATTGCATGAGAATATGTATATTAAATTAAATTTCAATGATGCTTTTTAAAATAAAGTTAGTTTTCAAATATTAAGTTAACAATAAAAAAATTAAGTGATATTGAAAAGATAATCATTAAGATCATTCCTTAGAAGAATAATCATTAAACAATCCAAAGTGTCCCATACCACTTTAAAACATTTAAATAATAATACCCATGAAGGAATAATATTAAATGAAACTTATAATACCATGATAGTATAGATATTCAGGATATTACGTGTCAAAAGGAAGTATATAGAACAATTTTTTTTGAATCGGTTCATAATAACAAATAAGTCTCAGGGGAATGTAAATTGAGATTTAATTCCTTAAATTAACTTTTCTTTTTTGTTTTTTAGTCTTTATACTACTATATAGTGTTTTAAAACATGTTAATAAATTATAACAAAACTATAATAATGTTTATAATTTCATATATTAACTTCTTATAATATTTTATTACCCATTTGTTAACATTTATTAATCATTTTAATTATTTCATGTGTTAATTGCCTAGTTTTCTCAAGTTTGTTTGGACCTGTCATTTGTTTTCACTATTAAATAGATCATGATTTCATCATCTACATAATTTAACCCATGATTTAATTATAATATATATTCCATAAATATTAATTTATAATTTTCCATAATATTTGGAGATAAGAAATGAATTCCACTATTCATGGAGATGGTAGATCATACACACACATGAATGATACTTTTATTTTCTTATTGTATTAAATGAATGAAAAGTAAATGAAAAATATTTATATTATACTTATAGTGTCATATTTATGTTATATATGTTACATAGGTTTCTTAAAATCATCCTTAATACATTCCATGAATAGCATGAATGAATCACATCGTTTTAAGGAGGCGGTAGTCCACACTTCCACAAAAGATGTTATCATATTTACACAAAATGAAATGTTTAAGGGTATGTGTTATAAAATAATTAAAGAACCATAAAGACTTTATAAATAATATTTATCATATATAAATACAATTTCAATCATAATTACCACCATTAATGGCGGTAAAGTAAGAACAAACAATCATCTTTTCATGAGGCAGTAGTTTGTTGTTCACATAAACAATATGTTCGTTACCAATTAGATGGGAGTGTGTGTACACGTAGGTAAGAACCTTATAATAAAAAATACTACTATATTTATGATAATTTTTTTGTTATATAATCATGGAATAAGAAAATTTTAGGGTGTGGATAATAGTAATAAAATAATAGACATTAAGGAAAGGTGTTACCAAAAAATCAGGTAACTCCATTTGGTTTGAACCAATGGGATTCCTTGAATGGATTTAGGACTAAGGGGTTTATTATACGATTATGGGATAGATTTTGAGGAGATATTTTTGTATATCAATGTCCATAAAAAGTGTGTTTAGAGGTTTGAGGAAGTGATGGGAGAGGAGGCCTTTTTATAGTGGAGGAGGGGTGACACTCTTGTAAATTGTAGGAAAGGAAAATCAAACCACATATTTCCAATTAAAAGTGGATCTAATAATGAAAAAAATTCTAAAAGAGAGAGTCTTGAGTATAAATATTTCCATCCAATGGATGTTTTTACAAGTTTATAATTAATTTGGGAACTCAATATTAATGTTTAGTCCCTTATTAATCATAATTTTCCTAATCATTGTAATTAATTTTAATTATGTTCACTAATATTTTTGGTGAAAAAAATAATTTCACCTTATTAGACATTATAAATTATGATTATTAAAAATATGGAATCCATTTTTGCAAATTATCATCACAGAAGTGGTAGTCTTTAATTTAATTTTAATCCCATAGACGGGATGATAATGCATGTCTGTAAAGTAAAAACTTCCGAAAGTTTGCAATGTTTTTATACCCAATTTAAAAGTGAAATTGATAACAATTACCTAAATTGGATTAATTGATAAAATTTTTATCTAAATAAACTTTAAAAACAATATAAAATTTAATTTATCGTCAAAAATAACTTATATGAAAAAATAGTTTTGAACTAAAATTCAGTATTTTTCACTATTTATTAAAAAATGAAACTTCAAAGATAAATAAAAAAAATTTACCCTAACCTAATTTTAATGTTCCTTTTTAAAATATTATGTTTATTTTAAAATATTATGTTTATAAAATGGTCAAATTTTGTATTTAAAATAGGTTCTCCATTAAAGTCTAACAAAACTACATTTATAAAAATATAATATTTTATATGTAATATTGGGTTTGTTCGTTATTCCTATAAAATATATTCGATGAGTGTAAAAATATTTGGTTGGATATATAATATATAAATTGACTACATAAAATATCTAAAAGTTTTATAATTTAATTGACATTCTAAAACGTGACTAAATAGTGTTTTGTGTAAATCGGGTGTTGTGTGTATTGGAAAGATATCAACAAAAATTAAAGGAAATTATGGTAAAATATTGGGGTGATTCATTGTAAAGGAACCCATTTCCATTACATGACATAATAATGTTTTAAAGATATTTTTATAGAACCTGTTTCATTTCCACAAGATAACCATGTTTTAATGAGATTGTTATGGAACTCAATTCTCTTTAAGAGGATAACCATGTTTCAATGATATTGTTATAACACCCCTTTATTTTCCAAGGGATAAAAATATTTCAATGATATTTATTATGGATCCCATTTATTTTCCATTGTTAATATTGTTTTAGTGAGATTGTTATGGAACTCATGTATTTTTAACAGGTTAATAATGTTTCAAATGGAGTGAAATTATGCCCTTTTATTTTCCATGGGTTAATGAGGATATAAATTAATAATGATTGTTTCTATGAGTTTTAGGATTAAATTGTTTTATTCTGGATATGGTACTTGAGCATTATACAAAACAGATGATCCATATATAACTTATATGAAGGGTTGATGTAATAACCCAAAATTTTATCAATAAAATTTCTCCCTTATTATAGTAATATTGTATAGTATAATCACATAAAATAAAATTAGGAAACACAATCCACATCATTCATAAATGAACTACTAAATTCAATGTGATCTTTAAACAAAATTTTTCCTCTTCTGTAATTTCAATTTTTAAAATCTAATATATACAGTTGCAATCAGTATGATATTTGGAGTCTGATATGCCAAATATATTTTTTGGTGAATAGAAACATAACCTTATGAATAGTAATATGACATTTATTAATAGTAAATCAACTAATTGAATTGGAACCTTAATAATGATAGTGTGAATAAAATTTATCCATCATATAAGTGACAATATAGTATAATTATGTTATAGTTTTGGTATTTTTGTAAGTCATGAATATATAATGATTAATTTAATAATTTAAAAGATATTTTTTATAAAATGTATTCATAAACAATTATTTTTATGTCTCATGATTATATGATAATTTTATGAGACATTAATTAATTTTTTCAAAGTGTTTGAAAAGAAGTTTGGATTTTTAATATGTATTTTTCATGTAAATTTTGATTTTACATAAAAAATAAATTACTTATATTTCGAAAATTATTTTCATAAAATGGATTTCATTATTTAATTATACTTGTAAAAAAAATTAGGCCAATTTTTTTAGGTTTTTATGAAATATTTTAATTTTTGGTGAATAGTGTAATTCAATATTTTACAAAATATTCTAAATAAATAAATTTCTGTGTTATTATTGAGTAATGGATGATGAAAATGGCCATTGGTTCGAACGCACATTCCATTTTTACTATATTTATTCATGGAATCATCACTATTTCTTTTATTGAGGGAATTTAATAAACTAATGAATTAAATATTGAGAAAACACCCCTCCCCTCGACTATAAATACCACCTCTCACAACTTCATTTCGTCACAACTCTTGGGCTTCAATCCTTATCCAAATTCTTTCTAAAAATCTTCCTTAGTCCCTTACCCAAATCCAGGAGCTCTTTGTCTCATAAAAATACCATGATATGGTTCATTGAAGATTATCTCATGAGGATAATTCAAGAGGTAATACCTCTATCTCTTTTCTTTCAATTTCCTTTCCAATTTCATTTCATTTCTTCTATTATCCTCAACAAATCTTATTCAAATTTCATGATAACTTTATTAAGATTGATATAATGGTAAGATATAATGTTAATGGGATATTATTCATTATAATCCCCCCTCTCTCTTTGTTTATAAAAATGAAATCATTGCCCGTGATGTGTGAATTTACCTACATCGTGGGTGATGCACTTCCATTTTTCACAAATGCCTTAAAAGATGTTAATAAAACGATTAAATGATTGAAAAAATATTTTAATATTTAATTTGTAACCCATTTTATGTTCTAGAAACAACTTTTATACATAATACTAAATGATATAACAAAGCCAGTTCATTGTGATAAAAAAACCACCCAAATTAACCTAAAACGGTCATCATTAAATTTTAACAATGATTCATACTCGTGGTATATAAACAAATTCACTATAAGATCACTTAAACTCCTATAAGATCATTAATACCTTGTAATATAAATTCTTTATTTTTATCCATGTCCTAAATAAACTTCCATTCATGTGTACAAGTTAACCATTCATGAAATCTATGAAAAAGAACACTCTCAAACAATTAATTTAAACTCTATAACTCATCCAAAGGACCATAAAATAACTTAATAAAAACATAATTAATAAATTCCACGTATAAAAGGTTATTTATGTGTTAATTAATGAATATAATGTGATTATATATGATAATAAAGTGAAGAATGTGTTTGGACACAAGGTAAGAGGAATTATCAAACCCAACTTTCTTTCATTGAGTTTTCCCTCTTTCAATCCATTTTCAGTATGGTCATTCCATAAAAATAATTTATTCATAATTATATTAACTTTTATGGTATATAAATGTTTTCCAATGGATTTTATGTTAAACATAATGTTTTCCAAAAGAACTCTTCTTTCAAAAACACACCTTTTACTTATCACTCAAGGATAATGATTCTTATATCAAATATGTTATTCCCTATTTATATTTTGGAACCTAAAGATTATGAATTTAAGATTTATGTAAGGAAAACAATTCCTTTACATGGGTTATTTTTGTACATGATTGATATAAGTTCTTTTTGGAATGTATGATAATGTTAACGTTATGATGTGATGGGTGCACCAAGAATTATATAGCACAATGTTAATGGAATGATGTGATAGGTGCAACCATAATGATAAAGTTCTCCAATGAATTGGGTAATTTTAATAACCTCATGATTAAAGTGAAATATAAGTTAATTTTATTCTAGCTTTTTTCACAACTATGTGTGGTAGTTAACCACTATGACATAAGGTTTCATTTTTATACATTTCCACTTTTCAATCAATTTATTAACTATTAATATCATATTTATGATCATATGCCTATGTTATTATGATAATGATTATGCTCACCCCATGTAGTATTTTCTCATGTTCGTATCCCCTTACTGGTCCTTTATCTCACCCATTTTGGATGTATATCCTTGGGTGATTACCTATACTAATGAGAACTCAAGGGCTAATAAGAAGCTAGAGAAGAAGAAATTAAATAAATGTTTATGTTTTACACTATTAAAGTTATGTGTGGTCCTCATTTTCACAAGAAAATAAACCTCTGGATCCTATTGGAGTAATATTTTTATATATTTTTTCTTTAAAATGATGTAAAATTAATGTACGAAAAGCGAGGTTACTATAGTTGGTATTAGATGCGCAGTTTAGTTAATTTTTGAATTAGGATTAGAGAAACTTAGTAAAAACCCTAGCATGATACTAAGTATATTTAAGCACACAAGAAGCTTTTATAATAATAGGGATCCCATAAGATATTCTTTAGTGTTAATTTCATAAAGAAATAAAATTAAATATTCATGACTTGTTGACTTATTCTTTCTTATAACCTTTTCAATTTTAGAAAATGGTGGGAACTAAGAGAAACCAGGCTAACAACCCATGAAAGGGATAATGCAGCAATTTCCCGATTGACATCCCCAATGCTTTGGGAGGTGGATTTCAAAAAATCATGTATATGATTACCTATATGTCTTGGGTTATGAATAATAACTTGAATAATGCGGAACATCCTCTTTCACCTAAGAGGGAGAAACTGGCTATCAGGTGTTTTATGTGGCAACGACCACCGATGTTTAGTGGATCTTCCAATCCACTTGTTGTGGAATAGTGGGTCAACTCAATGGAGAAGATATTTTATATGATTCAATACTCTGAGATGGAGGAGTTGACTCTAGATATTTATCCTCTCAATGGATAGTCCTACCAATGGTGGGATTTGATTAAGAACACCAAGTTGAGAGATGAAAATGAAGAGATTGAGTGGGAATACTTTAAGATAATGTTTCTTAACAAGTATTTCCCATGAAACACTTGTGTGAATTTATGAAGAGAATTAATAGAGATTAAGAAAAAGGATGGATAATCTGGTATGCCCTATGAATAGAATTTTACAAGGCATTCAAGGTACACTTTGATATTTGTTATCAATAATGATAGCAAAATTGATAGATTCTTTAGTGGAATAAACAACACCTTATAAAGGCTCTTAAATTTTGATACTTTGGGAGTTATGAAGAATTCATTTGATGTGATCTCAAAGTGGAGATGAAGATTGGAAAATGGTCACATGGATATGGTGATAAGAAACAAACTATGGTGTTTCATACTGGAGGATCTAATGAGAAAGGTGGAAAGAAAACTCAACCACCCACATGCCAAAAATTTGGGAAGAAACATCATGGGAATTTCCTCAAAGGGATGGGGAAATGCTTCAAGTGTGGGTGAGAAGGCCACCAAGATCAAGAGTGTCAAAAATAAAATATAAGGAAGAAGAATGTGTCGGGGAAATGGAGAGCACCACCCTTGATACAATGATACAGTTGAAGGGATAAAGGGAAGTATTCAAGCCAATTCACTAAACCTTGAGTCCTGAGGGGTAATCAGCATCAACGGCCACTAAATCCAAATGAACAAGTGAATGATTATTCCATAACTACTAAAAAATTAGAGGATGAAAATGATGTCATAAAAGGTACACTTTTTATTCACTCAATAATTGAAAAATTCTTATTTGATTCTGCTTCTATTCTTCCTTTATATCCCGTAGTTTTTCTAGAACTATTTAATTAAAGCCCCAAAACCTTGAACTAGATATATTTGTAAAAATAGAAAGTGGTGAAATAATTAAAACCCAAGTGATGGAATCTTCTCCTATTGGCGTATGTGGGATGATTCATCCATAAAATCTCATGATACTTCTATTGGTGGAATTAAACACTATAATTGGAATGGATTGGCTCTCATTATAAAGAGCACATATCAATTATTGGGAAAATGAAATATATTTTTATATTATGAACCATACCATGATTCTATATAATTTCAACGAAGAACGTGAATCTCCATTGATAAATCATTCAATGTTGTGGGTGTTTATTCCCTGTGAATAGGCATATCTCACTCAAATGGTTGAGTCAAAGGAAGTTATCCACCTAGGGGAAATTTCCATAATGAGGGAATATAGTGATGTATTTCCTAAAAAGGTACATGTAATTCCCCCACATTGTGAGGTAGATTTCTCAATATAACTCAAACCTGAAGATTAACCTATCTCAGTGTTTCCTTATAGGATTTCTCTTATCGAACTAAAGGAATTAAAGAAGATGCTACAAGAGAATTTAGACAAAGGGTTCATACTCCCTAGTGCATCACCTTGGGTTTCACCAATGCTCTTTTTAAATAATAAGGATCGATCAATGTGCCTAGTTTTTTATTATCATGAATTCAACAAGATCACCATAAATAAAAGGTATCCTCTCCCAAGTATTGATGACTTGTTCGATCAGCTATGAGGAGCTCAATACTTCTCAATGGTGGATATTCATTCTAGATATCATCAGTTAAATGTGAAGAAGAACGATATTCAGAAAACTACTTTCTGTACAAGGTATGGGAACTATGAGTTTCTGGTGATTCCCTTCAGAATTACTAAGGCCCCTACAATCTTTACGGATTTGATGAATAGAGTCTTTAGACATTACCTAAAAAATTTATGGTAGTGTTCATTAAGGATATTCTTATATACTCTAAGATCAATGAGGAACATGAAGAATATATAAGTCTTATGTTGTAGACATTGATAAAGGAAATGTTGTGCGCCAAGTTCATCAAGTATGTCTTTTGGACGAAGTAAGTGATTCTCTTGGGACATGTGATCACAAGTGAGGGAATTTTTATTGACCCTTAAAAACAAAGTTTGTTACAGAATGGACCAGAACCTATGGAGTCATAGAAATCAGAATTTTCTTTGATTAGCTCGCTACTACCGACTATTTGTAAAAACTTTCTCACCATTGTAAATCACACTAAATAAGTAAACAAGGAATGGGGTAAAGTATGTCTAGATGGAAGAATGTGGGGAAAGCATCATGGAGCTAAAGATAAGGCTGATCATTACAAATGTACTCACATTATTGAAAAGTAGATAATTTTTTTTGATATAAAGTGATTCATTAAAGAAAGGCTTGTGTTTTTTACTCATGAAAAATGATAATATAATAGCCTATTCCTCATGAAAGTTGAAGATCCATGGGAATAACTAACCAATTCATGATCTGGAGCTAGATGTTGTGATTGTTTTCAAAAAAATCTAGTGGCACTACCTCTATGGTGAGAAGTGTGCCTTATATACCAATAATAAGATCCTAAAGTATATATTAACACAAAAGGATATCAACATGAATAAAATTATATGTTTAGAGATAATCAAATACTATGATTACTTTATTCACTAACATCTTGTAAAAGATAATATGGTAGCTGATTTTCTTAGTTGAAAAGAACCTATTACTCTGTCCATGTTGCGGATTTATAATGACCATATCTTCATAGATATGAATAGGATGGATTTTTAAATCATAAAAACTAGGAATACATACTAAATTACCCAAATAATTTCACAACCATATATCCAAGAGACGATTGAGGAGGAATAATGGGATGATATGGAGTTACAATAGAAGGTGAATGTCATAAAGGAAGGGAAGATGCAAGAGTTCCATATCGACAATGATGGTGTGATTTAGTTTAGAATGTGAATTTGTGGGCCTTCATCACCTTGGATAAAGAATGATATAATTGATAATGAAAATATCTCCCATTTCTCTATCCATCATGGTAGCACCAATATGTACCATGATCTCCTAGAACAATTCTTGTGGGACAACATGAAGAAGGAGATTGCATAGTATATATCAAGGTGATTGATATGTTAGCAAGATAAATAATAGTGATAGAGGTCTAAAGGGATGATGAAACCAGTACCTATACCCATATGAAAATAAGAGAGTTTCACTATGGAATTTTTCAGAGGTCTCCCAAATACATCCGAATGAAATGATGTGATATTGGTTATGGTGGACTAAATCACCAAGACTTCCCACTTTATTCTCTATTTGTAAAGATCTATCACTTGAAAAACTTTCAAATATATGAGTGAAGGAAGTGGTGAGACTAAATGGGGTTCCACTCTAGATTATGTCTGATCATGATCCAAGGTCCACATTTAAATTCTGGAGGAGTCTTCAACATGCCTTGAGTAATGAATCGAATTTCAACATGGTCTATCACCCCCAAATTGATGGTCAATATGAAATTACTATTCAGATACTCGAAGATATGTTAATAGAATGTTCTTTAAAATTCAATGGTGGATGGGATCAGTATCTCTCATTGGTTGAGTTATCATACAACAATAGCTTCCACTCGAGTATTCATATGGCTCTATATGAATATTTCCAAGGAAAAAAATGTAGAACTCCATCCTATTAGGATGAAGTTAGAAAAATAAATCTACTTGGACCTAATATTATGAAAGAGATGACATATAAGGTTCATGTAATCCAAAAACATATCAATGTTGCTTATATTCGACAAAAGAGCTATGCTGACAACTGAAGAAGGGACTTGGAGTTTGATTTTTGAGATAAAGTCTTCCATAAAATATCACCATGGAAGAGAGTAATTTGATTTGGTATAAAAGGGATGTTAAGCCAAAGGTACATTGGCCCCTTCGAGATCATTGACTACATACGAGTCGTTGCCTATCGTCTTGAACTGCAACCAAGTATGGATCAAGTTCAGGATGTGTTTCATGCATCACTCCTGAAAAAGTACAAACCAGATACCTCACATATACTAAAATCAGAGGTGGTACAGTTAGAAGATGACCTGACTTATAAGTAGAAGCCAATAAAGATTCTAGATAAGAGAGATAAGGTTCTATGAAAAAAAGAAAACCCACATTGTCAAATTGTTTTGGACGAACCATATGTACAAAGAAGTAACTTGGGAGCTAGAGGATATGATGAAAGAGAAGTACCCTCACCTATTTATGTAACAAAATCGAGGGTGAAATTTCAAAAGGGGGGAAGAATGTAACTACCCAAACTATTATCAATGAAATTTCACCCTTTTTATATTAATAACATATAGTATATTAAATGAAATCCAATTAGGAAACACAATGACACATCATGCTTAAATGAACTACTAAATTCTACGTAACCTTTAAACATAATTTTTGTACTTATGTGATTTGAAATTCAAAAATCTGACATACACGGTTGTAATCAGTAAGATGTTTAGAGTTTTATAGAAAAAACATAATTTTTGGTGAATAGAAACATACCCTTATGAATAGTAATATGACCCTTATGAATAGTAAATCTTCCAAGTGATTAAGAACACTACTAATGATAGTATGAATAGAATTTATCAATCTTATAAGTGACAATATGATATAATTATATTATTGTGTTGGAATTTTTGTATGTCATGAATTTTTAATGAATAAATCAACAATTTAGAAGAAATTTTATTTTCATAAAATGTATTTATAAAAAATTATTTTTATGTATTATGATTATATGATAATTTTATGAGACCTTAATTGTGTTTTCAAAGTGTTAGAAAAGAAATTTTAATTTTAAAATTTTTAATTTTAATATAAATTATGATTTTAATTAAAAATTAAATTACTCATATTTATAAAAATATTTTAATAAAATGTAGTTCAATTTGAAATTCTACATGTCAAAAAATGGTTAGGTTTAATTTTTTATATTTTTTCTGAAATACTTTTATTTTTGGTGAATAGTGAAACTCAAAAATTCACAAAATATGCTAAATAAATGAATTTATGCATCATTCTTGAGACATGGATGATGTAAATGGACATTAGTTCAAAATCGCATTCCCTCCTTATTGTATTTAGTCGTGGAATCATCACTATTTATTATCATGAGTGTAATTAATAAAATAATGAATAAAATATAGAGAAAACACCTCTCCCCTCCACAATAAATACCACCCCTCACAACCTCATTTCCTCACACATCTCAAGATTCAATTTGTTCACAAAGTTATCCCAAAACTCTTCCTTATATGCTCCTCCACGTCCATGATATCTTAGTCTCATAAAAAGACCAAGCCTAGGTGCCTTGAGTAGGATCTCAAGAGGAGAATTCAAGAGGTAATTACTCTCTCTCTTTTATCTCAATTTCCTTTCAAATTTCATTTCATTTATTCTCTTATCCTCAACATATCTTATCTAAATTTCATGATAAATACATAATGATTTATATACTGTTAATATATCATGTTGATGGAATATTATTCAATATAATCTTCTTTCACCCTCTATTTGTTTATAAAAAAATAAATTGTCACCTGTGATGTGTTAATTTACCTACATCATGGGAGATGCACTTCTATTTTCCTTCAACACATTAAATGTTGTCAATAAAAAGAAAAAATGGCTAAAGAATTGTAATATGTATGTTGTAACCCCTTTTATGTTCTGAAATCAACTTTTATACATAATACTAAATGATAAAACAAAACAAGTTCACTGTTATCCATAAACCACCCAGATTAACCTAAAACGATCATCATTAAATGTTTACTAGTGATTCATACTCATGGTATATAACCAAATTCATTATTAGATCATTTAAACTCCTGTAATATTATTAAAATCTTCAAATATAAATTCTATATGTTTATCATTTTCTACATGAACATACATTCCTTTGTACAAGTGAATTGTTCATGTAAACTTAGAAAAAGAACACTCCCGAACATTGAATTGCAACTCTATAACTCATAAAAAGGACCATAAAAGAACTAAATAAAACTATAATTAATAAATCACAAATATAAAAGGTTCTTTAATATTTAATTAATGAATATATTGTGATTATATTGTACATTAAAGTGAATAATGCATTTAGACACACAAGGTAAGGGGAATTATCGAACCCAATATTCATTCATTAGATTTTCCCTCTTTCACGATATTTTCAGTATGGTTATTCCTTAAAAAAAATTTATTCATAATTATCTTACCCTTTCAAGGATATATATGTTTTCCACTAGATTTTATTTCAAACACAATGTTTTCTAAAAGAAATCACCATTCAAGAACACACCTTTTACTTCTCACTCAAGGTTGATGGTTCTTGTATCAAGCATGTTATTACCACTTTCATTTGGGAACCCGAAGTTTATAAATGTATAATTTATTTAATGAAACCCATTATTTTAGATGGGTTACTTATGTACAATATTTATATATGTTCTACGTGGCATGCATGATAATGTTAATGTTATGATGTAACGGGTGCACCCGAAATTATATAGTGCAATGTTAATGGTATGATATGATATGTGTGCTCGAAATTATATTGCACTTCAATGAATTTGGTAATGTGAATAACCTCATGAGTAAAATGATATATTCATTAAAATGATGCTATATTTGTTTACAACTATGTGTGGAAGTTAACCACTAAGATATAAGGTTTTATTTTTAGGCATTACCACTTTTCAAGCCTTTTATTAATTATTCCTATCATGTTTACGATCTAATGCCTATGTTATGATGATAATGACTATGCTCAACCGATGTTGTATTGTGTTGTGTTCTTATCCTCTTACTGGGATTTTAGATCACGCCTTTTTGATGCATATCCTTGGTTGATTATGTGTACTATGGAGAACTCAAGGGTCAATAAGAATATAGAGAAGAAGAAATTAAATAAATGATTATGTTTTATGTTGTAAAATTTATGTATGGTCCTAGATTTACCAAAATACTAAACAATTAGATCCAATTTTTTAATTTTTTTATGTTTTTTATATTTAACCTGATGTAAAAGTAATGTAAGAAAAGCATGTTCACTATAGCTGATCCCCATTATATATCAAAAGTGAGCCCAATATAGCTTATATGAAGGGTTGAGCCCCGTTATAGATCAAGGAAAATGGGTGATCCCGATATAGATTATATGAACAGTGATCCCCATTATAGATGTCCAATGCATTATGTAATTATAATGTTTTAATTTTCACTTATACTTATTCTAATTAAAATGGTTTTGAAATGTTTTTAGGAATGTGATGCACTATGTTACTAAAAAAATTAATTTTTTGTTAAGAGTTTATAATGTTTCTAGTGAAAAAGATTGACATCACATGAGTTCTGATTATTGATTCTGATGACTCTTTCCTTTTCTATGTTTTTATATATAATGATTTAGGTATTTATGGGTTTGAGTAATTTTTTGATTATCTCATGCACTTGGATTATGTCAGCATATGCTTATGCACTCTTATGCTCATTGATAACATTCATTTTCTAATTCTTTGATTTTCTCTTACTGGTAATTTGAGCTCACCCTTAATATGTTTCACTTTACCCAAGGTTTAAAGAATTAAGTTCAATGATTTATGTCTCTAAGAGAATTCACAAGCATGACGTCTATGACCTATTATAAAATAAAAAAATTTGGGTTAAATGGGAGAAATGTTATTTTATCAACTTTTTAAGTGTTTATGTAGGATTTTATCTTAATTATCAAAACCTTAAACCTAAAACGTCCTCTAGAATGTAATTTGACACATGCATATGGCAGGGCGTGGTGAAAATCATTGTAATTTTCCTAGTGTAGCATAGTGATTGTCCAAAGTCATATCACTTGAAGAGATTCTTAGTTTTTTAACCTACTTATTCTAATTCCCATAAACTATTTTTTTTGTTTTATGTTTTAAAGGAAAAAAATGAATTTTCATAGGTGGTTTTGATTACATTTCTAATGATGTGAAATATGGAATTTTAAGCTAACCTAAAAATATAAACAAAATGAGTTAAGAAGAAAACACTTGGTTTGGGGGTTTGGTTTTGGATTCAATCATCATTCTCCATTATATGTTTGATTTCAGTTTGATAATCCATACATGGAATCTCATGTTTGAATTATTATTCATTATTTATAAATTTTGGAATATCATTGAATGCCTAAGCACCCTTATTTCCACCTTCTCCTTTAATCAAGGTTGATGACACTCCTTATTCTAGTGTGTTCCATATTTTCAAACCCAGGTCAATCGATTCCATTTTATTCATTTATTAGCTCAACTCCATTGTTTGAATAACTAACCAATGAATAGAGGTAAAAGTGATTAAATAAAATAATAGATATATATTGAGTTGTATGTCATTAGGTGTCATCGCCGCATCAGAGATATTCACCTCACTCATGCATGCAATGAAATTATATATAAAAACATAAAATTAAATTTTAAATAAAATTAATGAACTCCTTGAACTCCATTAGGACAAGATTTGGGGTTATCCTTTCATTTTTGAGATTATGAAATTACTTGGTACCGTGGGTGGAAGAAGACAATAAGAAAAATAATGAATAAAAAAGTAATAAATCATGGTGGATGGTAGAAGTAAAATAAAAATAGAAGAATAAGGGATGAGAAGAGATAAAGAGAGTTAGGGGAGAGAGAGATATATAATTAAAG
Source organism: Viscum album (assembly GCA_963277665.1). NCBI lineage: Eukaryota > Viridiplantae > Streptophyta > Magnoliopsida > Santalales > Viscaceae > Viscum > Viscum album. Next base: position 1,321,881,848 of record OY728158.1, read on the forward strand.
AAAATAAGTAATATATAATTAATAAATAATGTTAATATAATAATAAATAATATAATTAATATTATTAAAGGAATATTTTTTAAAAAATAAGAGGGAAAAAGAACAGGATTAAATAATTTAAAAAAAAGAATATAATATTTATAATATTAATAATAATATTATTATTAATACAAATAATAATAATAATACTTAAAATTAAAATAAGATAATTGAGAAGACGAATTGTGGAATGGATGGAGAAACACAAATGCTTGGATTAATTTAATAAAACTAAAATTTAAATTACAATTGAATATGATACTAAAATAAATAAAACTAAAGAAATGAAGAATAAAAAAAGTATGAAATTTTGTGGTTGGCCTCCCTCAGTGAATATCTCCTCCTTGGTGCCTTAGATGGAATGGGATGGAATTGAATGATTTGGGAAGGAGGATCACTCCTCATTTATGCCATATTTTACCTTAGAATGTTTTCATGTGTTAGACCCATTAAATGGACAATTTAGTTCCTCTTCATGAATTCTTTTTATAATTTTCATTTGCGTCTCCCATTAAAATTTCATCATATTTGGCCATGTGTAGTGAGATTTATGGCCGTTTCACTCTAAGAATTTAATCTACCCAAGAAAACTCTCCATATTAAATGTATTTAGTGTCCCATGAATTAATGGCCTTATAAAGAGACAATTCAGGTGTGTCCTCCTTAATTAATGTTTTTTATATATTCCTTATCCCTTTACATGTAAAATTTAAGCTTCATTGGGAAGTACAATATCGACATATAAACTCATATTTAAAACATTCTAGGTCTCTGAACAATTTTCTAGGCCTATGTGGTGAGCTGATTTTGGGCCATCGATTGATGGATTGAGCTTCTAGTCTAGAAAGATTAAATGTATCCCATGATTTTTGGGATCTTAATTTTTTTCATAATTTAAACTAGTTCAGAAACTTTTATGGCCTAAAAAAATAAAAAATTAAATAGTTATATCCCAAAATTAGTCCATTTTTTCAATTATGATCAAAATTCCACAAAATCATAAAAATGTTACAATTTCCAATAAGGTAACTCTGTGATGGGTCTAAAAACAATGAAATTAAATGTCAAATTATGGAAAATATTTTTTCAGTCAATTCCTCGACACATGAACCATGCTTTTCCTCAAACATAAAATCTCAAAATTGAAAATCAGAGGGCACCAATGTTATCAATATTCAAATTTTAATGAAAAATAATCAAGCAATTATCAATATAAAATCAAAATTTCAAATTCCTCATAAAATATCAATTCAATTTCTCATTTGCCAATAAAATATTCAATTCAAGAATTTTACGTTTCCCATTTTAAAAAATGATTGAACTTATCCTTTTATTCATTCAATCTCCTCAATTCATTATTATTAAACATGACAAATCATCATCTACCTCACTATTCAATAATTTGTCTCACCAATCATGATAAAATTCAAGTAAAATTGTTATCATATAATGAGAATATGAAGCTTATCCATAAGATTTTAAAAGAACTACTTTCTCCATTTTGTAAAGACAAAAATCATATAAAATCATGAGGACTTAAAATTAAGGTTATAATGACTCTAAGGCTTAAGGTTGTAAGGATTTTATGTTTAAAAATAACGTTCAAGGAGGAGGATTAACTCTTATAGAATAAAACATGATATTCAAAGTAAAAAAGTTTAATCAAATTCCCCCTTAAAATTTTAACAACTCCCCAATTTCCCTGAGACTCAAAGTAAATATCATGATCAGTTTAAGCATAATGAATGATTTTTTTCAACTCTTGAAAAAAAAAAAATTTATTTTTCAATGAGATAATTTAATTTATTTTATTATTAAAAATTTATGCATTATAACAAACCTCACATCGACCACCCAACCATGTATGATATAAATCATAGGTCTATCAATGGTGAATTTTGGTTTACCAAAATCAAAACCCATTTTTCTTATTTTTTTTCTTGTCATATTCCTTTTTTTTAATTTTTATGAGGGGAAAACAATAGTGTACAATGAATGATTCCATAACCATTTAAAATTCCCACAATAAACACCCCCACAGTTCTTCCTTACATTGTAATCTATCACATTCACAATGATTACCTTCACCCCACATATCAAATTTAAAATATCATTCAATTACTAAGAGTTTGGTAGGAATAGATAAAAATAGATTGAAACATGGCCCATCTCTAACAAGGTAATTCATAGTCTCTATGGGATAAATAATAATTAATGTAAATGTATACTTTTAATAATAAATGGTTTATCAAAATATTCCTCAATTATTTTAAATGTGTTTTTGTATAGTCATAGATTTTACAATTTAAAATTAAATTTATATCTGGTGGAATTTCTCAAGATCATTCAAGAATAATGATTGATAAAAAAAATAGGAAGTACTTGGTCTAGAAATCATCTCGGGAATAGGAAAGATTATTTGGGACTATCACTCAAGACATCATTTATAATAACAAGTCAATTCACATGAATTTTAGAAAATCAAAGCATGAAAAATTTTTGGAGATTTCATTTACATGAATCAATTAATTCCTTCAAATCATGAGTCCTCATTTTCATATCCATGATTCATTTTAAAAATTTATTTCTCTATTTTACTCATTTAATCACATCAATATTGAAATCTAAAACATGGCATCACAATATTCCTAATAAACTCATGTCTCCTAGTTTAGTCAATTAGAGCATTAATCCAAGTGTGGGATTGAAAATTTTCCTTCGTTGTTCAAAATGTTGTTGCATAAAAAGTAAGTAGTAAAAATGATAGATAATGAAACTGAAATCCCATATTAGATAAAGATTTTTGTTCTATTCCTCCACTTTTTTGGGTCCTTCATGGTGTTTTCCTTCAACGATGGTCCTTGAAAAATACAAACCACTCATACCAGGGTAAAAACAATTCCACTAAAGCTTAAAGTGGTGATAAAAAAATAACCATGTCCTAAATCATAAGAAAATAGTGAAACTCAGGTTTCCACTTAAATCATCTTTCGTTAATGTTGTTGTTTTGACCTCACATCATGAGAAGAAATCATTATATGGGTTGGAAAAGTTTGACCTCATACACTACTTCATGGGGTAATGTTCCATAGAACTTATTTAGCCTTTTCCCATTTATAATGAATGGGTTTCCTCATTTTTTCTTGACTTCAATGGAACCACAAGGATAGAAATTAGTAACAAGAAAAGCTACTTCCCACCTAGAATGAAGCTTACCTAGAATTAATTTTAGTCTGGAATTGTAGAGTGGAAGATGGTATCCTGGTTGAAAGGTGTTTGGTTGACCAGTATTCTAGGTGCCACCCTGGTTCTTTCTTTGTGAATCATAAAATTTTCAAAATATTATCTTCTGATTTCTTCTAGTAAATTATCAGAAAATTCAGAAGTGATTTCAGAATGTATACAATTTTTAGCACTCTCTCCTCCAATGGTGTGATCTTCTAAATATAATAATTGTCGAAACATACCTGAATCTTCAAGGGGATAACTTCCTTCTATGTGAGAGATTTCAAATAGGGAATGGTTGTTTGATGAGTTTATTTTTGATTCATGGTCATTAAAGTTTTCCTTTCTATATCCTAGCTCTATAGTCAGGGTTCGTTCGGGAACATTGATGACCATCTTAGTTGTTTTTAAGAATTATCTTCCCAAAATTATGGGTGAATGTCCCAATGCATCATTTTAGGACATGGGTAGTATGTAAAAGTACACTGAAAAAATGAGTCCTTTAACCTCCACTAGCACATCCTCCACAACCCCGACTAGAAAAAAGTGGATTGATTTTCTATTTTGATGACCACTGTTATGGGCTTCAGTTAACCTATTTTCATTGATGACAAGTCTGAATCAGACATTACATTTATGGGAGTACCAAGTTCACAAAATTGAATAGAGAAATTTAAAGATTCCATTCTATAGGGAATAGAAAATGTCCCTAGATCTTGACATTTTTTGGGTAAAGGTGGGGTGATCATGGCTGATACACTCCTTCCAAATTTTATTATTTCATCCCCATCTCACTTAATTCTATTGATGTATATTTATTTCGAAAACATCACATATTTTGGTATTTGGTGGATTTCCACTATAAAGGGAATGTTGATTTCAACATTTTGAGAGGTTTCTTGGATCTATTTTTGAAGTTGTTCTTCTTTATCCTTTGATGATCGAGCTAGCGTAGACGGTAATGGTATCATATTGTATAATTTCTCCCTCTGTTGCCTTTGAACTTGTGTTTCTTCTTTTTTCATTGAGAAGATGAGTTTCTCTTCAGGTTTTTGTTTGGAATCATCAAATTTAATTGGCTCAAGTGGTGGAATCTTCTTACCGCTTTGATTCGTGATTGCATTGACATTCTCCTTTGGATTAGGGATAATTTGGACTATGAATTTTCTATAATTATTATATAGAATATCCATAAGGATATTGAATTTATTATCCAAAATTTTCACTGTCTTCTTCATATCTTAATTATCCATGTCTAGAAAACTTGTTGGGGGGGGGTTGTTTAACATTCTTTTTCTATAATGGTGGAATTTGAAAATTTTGTTATTCCTAGAAGGTTTTCTTGTATGATTGTTGGAATGGTTCTGGGTTCTGATATTGTTGTTAAAATGGTTCCCTAAATTCGTTTTATTGATCTCTGAATCCCTGTTGGGTTTTCCATTCTCTCCATTATTGATTATGTGTAAATTGTCTTTGCTGAAATATAGCCACACAACTTTCTGTACCCTGTATCTCAGCACATTGATCAGTGTAATTATTGGGTGATGAACATAATACACATAACTAAGGTATATATGGTTTCTCTCTAACTTTATAAATGTCCATTTGTCTCACAAGGCTTGTTAGATATTGAATTTGGGTTATAAGAAGTGGGATGAGTCCGAAGTTCTTACATAATGTATACCTCTTGTACCAGTGCCCTGTGTCCTAAATTTAAGTGTATTTTGAGCTATATTTTAAATCAGGTTCTGAGCTTATGTGGGTGATTTTTCAATCAACGCTCCCCTATAGGATACATCCAAAATGTACCTATCATTTTCCATCATCCATTGATATAAAATAATAGGAAGTGGTTCTCATACACTATTTGGCTTAGGTAGCTTGCACCGAGATTCATGAATTGTTTCCAAAACTTGTAAATAATCCCCCTAATAGCTTTTCAAATGGCATGTATCTCCTTATTAATTACTATTGTCTAGGTGGCTGGGAAGAACTTTTGCATGAAACATTGTTAGAAATCATCCCAGTCTTGGATTTCTCCAGGTTGTATGGTATATAACCAATCCTTATCTTCTCCTTTAAGTGATGAAGAGATGGATTTCCACTTCACTTTATCCTTCACTACTCCCCTCGGTTTGAATATTGAACACACATTTATGAAATATTGAATGTACTGATTAGGGTCCTCACCTTCAAGGCCATGAAATTTAGGTGTTATTGGAATCATGTAAACATGTAACCCAAAATGATTTTATTGTTCATGCATTGTTAATTGATTTTTTTGGTTAGAAAATTATGGGGCACAGAGGTCTCTCAATGTTTACTATGGGTCCTATTTCATTATTGGTGGTTCTTATTGGACACTGGACTCTTCTAAATTCTATTCTTCAATTTTTTTTCATGATTAAAATTCATATTCCTTCCTAACAAATTTCTTTATATTTCAGGGTTAAAATTGAATAATTCCTTGTTAGAGGACCTAGTCTTGTAAATTTAGATTTCAATTTGCTCCCTGAAAATAGTGACATTTTTAATGCATGCCTATCATGGGGCGTGTTCAAAATCAATTATAATTTTCCTAGTACAACACAGTGGTGGACCAGAGTTGTCACACTTGAGTAGATTCTTTGTTTGTCTACCTAATTATTCTAAATAACATAAAATATTTCTTTTTTTATGTTTTAAAGGAAAAAATGAAAATGTTTTTGGGTTTTTTATTACATTTCTAATGAAATTAAATATGGAAATTTTATCTTACATGAAAATATAAAAAGAATGAGTTAAGAAGAAAGATCTTGGTTTTGGGGTTTGGTTTTTGATTCAATCATAATTCTTCTTTATGTGTTTGATTTTAATTTGATAAATCAAACATGAAATCTCATGTTTGAATTACTATTATTTATTTCAAAATTTTGAAATATCATTGAATGCCAAAGAACCCTTAATTCCACATCCAACTTTAATAAAAGTTGATGAAACTGCTTCATCTAGTGTGTTCCATATTATAGGACCCAACTCAATTGATGTTTTTTTATCCATTTATTAAATCAAAAATAACATGTGAAGAACTAAAAAATGGAGATATGTAAAAGTTATAAAATATAATAATAGAGATAGATTGATTTGTATGTCATTGGTGGTCATCACCACATTGAATACATTCACCTCACCCATGCATGCTACTCAATTCTATCAAAAAAACATAAAATTAAACTTTAAAGAAAATTCATAAGCAAATTGACCTCCCCTTGAGCCATGTATTATGGTTAGCCTCTCATTTTCGAGAGTAAGAAATTACAAAGTGGAGTTGGTAGAAGAAGATAAGAAGAAAAATAATGAAGAATAAAGTAAAAATAAATTGAGGATGATAGGACTAAAATAAGAATGAAATAATAAAGGATGATAAGAGATAGAGAGAGTTTTATAGAGAGATAAAATTTAATAATATAATAAAATATATAATTAATAAATAATGTTAAAATAAAAATAATTATTATTATTATTAAAGGATGATTTTTTCAAAAATAAGAGGGATAAAGAAAAGGATAAAATTATTTTAAAATAATAATTATATAGTAATAATAATAAACTTATAATTAAAAGACGAAAATTATTGAGAAGAATTTTGGAATAGATGAAGAAACAGGAATGGTTGGTTTAATTTAATAAAGCTAAAATTTAAATTACAATTGAAAATGAAACTAAAGTAAATAAAAATAAAAATGAAGAAAAAGAAAAGTGGTAAATTTTCAGCTAGCCTTCCTTGGTGGAGATCTCGTCCTTAGTGCATCAGAAGGAATGGGATGGAATTGACTTATTTGAGAAGAAGGATCTCCCCTCCTTTTATAGGCCAGATTTTTCCTTCGAAATGTTCCTCATGTTAGATCCATTAAATGGATGATTCATGCATTTAAATATTAATATAATTTGTTCACAATTGTCTTTGAAATTTTCCCTAAATATTTAATCATATTTCGGAATGGGTAGCAAGAGTTATGGTAGTTTTAGTCTTAGAATTTAATCTACCCAGACAGACTCCATATTCAATTTCTTCAATTTACCACGCAGTAATGGCCTTCTAAACATATGATTCATGTTTGGAATCCTTAATTAAATTTGTTAAAAAATTAATTATAAAGATCCATGTATAATTTCATATTCATAGGTCTATGTGAAATTTATATATCAGCTCATATTTAAAATATACAAGATATGGGAACAGTTTTCTAGGCCCATGTTTTGAGATGATTTTGGGCCACCAATTGATGGATTTAGCTTGTGGTCCATAATGATTAAATATATACCAATATTTATAAGATTCTATAAATAATAATTTCATAATTCAATATATTTTATAAATGGTTATGGCCAAAATATAGAATAAAAATAAAATAGTTAAATCCTTAAATTAGGTTGTTTTATAATTAAGCTCAAAATTCCACTAAAAAAATAAAAATGTGACAATTTATAATAAAATAACACTATATTGGATTTAAATACATTGAAATTTAATTTCAAATTATGAAAAATATCTTTTTCATAAGTGAACCAATTTTTTCTTTTGATGTTGTGAGGATTCATGGAATAAAATTGGGTCACTATTATCAGCATCAAATCTAGAAATGTAATGTTATGGATTTCAACAAAGGGTTTGGGAGTGCATTCTGGGATGTTATAGTTGGTATCAAATGTAGTTGTAGATAACTTTGGAGATTAATATGTTTTAATATGTGGTTATCTTAAGAGTTATGAATAATGTAATAGGGATTTAAGATTGAGGTTGATCAGAATTTCAATGTATTAAGACACCCCACTTGAGTTTTTTAAGTAGTAAAGCCTTTTAGGTTATCAATGATTTTTTTAGGGAATGTTTTTTGGGATAATGTATTTGTTACCCCTAGTATCAAAATAAAGTGTTTTTATCCAAGGATTATTTTTCAAGATTAAAGAAAAAAGGACAATCTGTATGCTCAGTGATAACCCATCACACCTGGAAAGACCATGGGGCTTTAACCCATGACCAAAGGACAATAAGGGTTCCACAGACTACCAATGGCCTACATGATGTCTTTTTTAGCATGACAGTTTTTACGCATAATTATTATGTTTATTAAATAAATATAAGATATTTTATTTGAGGAATAATGGTTGATTTATCTTGGAATAATATATGATAAAATACTCTTAATCTTGGGGTTTCAAACTTAGTCAAGAAATGTTTGAAGAATTCTAAGGACAATAATTTATGGAATTATTTGGTTTTAACTATGGGTATTACTTTTGAATTTTTAATTTTAATGTATCAAATAAAGGTTTACTCATTTTTTGAATTATCTTATTATGTTCTAATAATTTTGTTTTTGGTTAAGGTCTAAAGATAGGTGGAATAGTTTGACTATCACTTTTCTAGTTATTTGGTCTTTAAAAGTTTGTTTTAATGATTCAGGAATTAAAACATCATCTTGAATACTCATCGTTTTGAGAAAACATTTATATTTTTTGTGGGAATTTTCTAATTGATGAAGTTATACTCATAAATTAAGTGTATTTATTTTTTTCTTATTGTTATAGATGGTATAATAATTCTTTAACTATATTAAAAGGGGTTTGAAACAAAAATATTATCCCAGAAACTTCAATACTGAAAAAAATGGTTTTTTCAATCATCATATATTTATGTTTTTTTATGCCATAAATTTTCATTGATCATTCAATTGTTCGTGATCAATGACCTCAATAATTCTCTATAATTTTGTACACTTTTCTTCTATATTCTCTCTATATTGAAACATAGTTATGTGTAACTTCCGTTTAACTTTATTTTTTTCATTTTCCATTTTTAAGAGGATATTTTGTTATCCCATTTTACAATGTGGGTTTCATTAAAAAAAATCCAAAAATTTTAATCCTTTGATAACTAATATGAATTTTGAGGGAGAAATTCATTTTAGTGGGGTATGATGTAACTTCTTGAGATTTTAGGAGATATATTCTTTAAAACCAATTTAAATTATTTTATTTATTTTTTATATATAACTACTAGTTTATATTTAATTATACACAACACCATTTTTATCTTATGCTGAACGTAACATCAATTTTCTTCGATAATTTTTGTTACACACAAGATTGAGTTTTACTGGACAATAGTATAATAATTAATATTATTATTTCACATGATTATTATCACATGGCCATTAGAATGATGGGAATGAATGAGATTAAATAAATTATAAAAATATAGTTTGTACATGTATATATAATTTATTTATTGATTACCAATTAATTATAAGTGAATATGAAATCCAATTGAAAATAAAGGATGAGTTTTTATAAAGAAACAATTTTTATGCCCAAAATAGCAATATAAATTAAATTTATATTTTATATTTTCAAGAATTTTTTTAACACATCAAATAAGTTTTATAGGAATAAAATAAGAATAAATCCAACCTTAAGCATAAGAAGTTGTATTTCTCTAAAAGGTATTTTTTCTCCCATTTAATGTCAAACTTGATTTTAAACTAGTCTTGAAAACTTTTATATTTTTTATTTTAAAAAACAAAATTATTTTTTTAAATAATAATATCAAATTTTACATTGTCTAATTTTTTTGAATTTTTCTAAGAAGTTTCATATTTGATGAATAGTGAAAAATGTTGAATTTTAATTCAAAAATATTTTTTCATATAACATTTTTATATAGTTAAATTATATTTTTGAATTGGTTTTAAAGTATAATTATATAAATTATAAATATATTAATCAAATTTTTCAATAATTTTTTATAATTAATTTAGATATAAAAACTTAGTAAACTTTTGAACATTTTCACTTTAAAAACCTGCTTTCTTGCCACATCTACGAGATTAAATTTAAATTTAATTTTTCCACTAATATGAATTTAATTTAGAAGAATATATATAATTAGTATAATATTAATATTATAATAATTTAAACTTAATATTTTACCATAATAATTAGTTAAAATTGTTAAAATTAATCAACATGTTTAAGGTTAAAATAGGGTTTTGCGCATGACATGTGTTTTTATTAAAATTAATTATACAGACACATATAATTTTTGTTTAATTAATTGAGAATAATTAGGTATAAATTATCTATTAAATAATACTCTTAAAGGATAAATTACCTAGGTAAATAAAAACATACAATTTACCTTAGTAAAAGCTATAAAGATAAAATTGAGTAAATGTAAGGAATAAGGAAAAAATGATAAAAATGATTTTACTTTTGTGTGATGTAAGTTTTTATGAAATATTATTCTCCTAAAATCCATTATTTTTTATTTTTTATGCATAAGATGAAAGGGTTACCTCCTAATAGTTTTTTAATTATTATATTTACAAGAATGACACTCCTCCATAATAAAAAGGAACTCACCCTCCCCACTTCTTGACACCTATAAAGCCTTTTGAATCATCTAAACCATGACCAAATAACCTAAAAACATACATAATATAATACTAGAAGACTAAATTTTGTGATAAAGAAAACCAAGTATGTCCTTTGGTTCCAACCAAATTTTGTTGCCCGAAGAAGTGGTAATAATTCTTCAACGACTACTCCTATTTTATTTCTTTATCCACCAATTAAATTATATTTATATCGTGATTATACAATAAATTCAGTATCTTAAATATACTAATATGTTTTCATGTTAAGGGTACAACCTAAAACTTCACAAACTTCCATCAAATGGGATATACAATGATCATTCGTGTGTACGTCAGAATAACACCTCACGAATCAAAGTTGTTGGTTCTTCATTTATCACCTATCAAGGTTGAGAATAATGATATATTTATAGTTTATATATTTATTATGTTTATAAAATAATAAAATATTTGTATTAATCATATTATATACACCCTTATAACATTCCATGCCGTAGGGGATACAATAGCATTGCTCGTGTGCATGGAAGACTACCACCTCACGAAGCGATGTGAAGCGTTTTCACTAACTTATTACATGGAAGGTCATAAGGGTAAATATATTGATTATATATTATATAAATTACATAAAAATTATATTAATTAAATAATTTCCTTTTATTTAAATAAAATATATCATTTTTTTTGTTATCCTTTCACACACTGAAAAAGTGATAACATCGTTCGTGGATGTGTGGACTACCACCTCCTTGAAGTGATGTGATTCCTTTTTGAAAAAAAAAATATATGTATAAGAATATATGATTTAATAACATGGTACTTATGATATAATTTTACTAATTTAAATATAAATGTTACTTACCTTCTTTCCCTAATGATCATTGAAAAATTAGAACGTTGCTCATGCGTACGTGCGATCTTCCCTCTCCGTGATTGCAACATTGGTTTATTTTTTATATCTATTAGTAATTTTTTGTTTTAAAAGTATAATTTATGTATAAAAATTATAATTATTTCATGAATATTTTTCTTTATATTTTAATATTATAAAATCTATGACCATATTCAACCAACAATAGTCATTTTTAACACATAAGACGAATATGGTCAAATCGTCCTACGTAAAATTAATTAATTAAGTAATATTATTTAACAATGAAATAAGTTAAATAAAATTTGTAATAAACTTGAAAAATGTTATCAAGAAATTAAATAATTAACATATTTATATTATTCAAGAATATAATTGACAATCATGATGAATTATACTCAAGGTATGAGATTTTTGTCACACTTTTTATATCTGTGAGATAAATGACATATTCACCACTTAATTATTTTTAGTGGACTATATTATTCCATTTTGATATATTATATAATGTATTTCTTTATCATCATGGTATTTAAATGTTTCATTTAATTATTATTACTATTTTGGTTTCTGATTCATATGTTACCACAATTGTAAGGGGTTTTGTCTCAATTTACATTCCATTGAGTCTTATTTGTTATTATACACCTAATTTATTTTAATAGTATATATACTACCAATTGAATATTTCTAATCATGGATTTTCCTTTTTCATGTTATTTTAATTTCAAATTCAATATCTATCTCTCTTTAAAGTGATTTTTATTAAGACGTTTCTTGAATTGTAAGGGATTGTCATCTCTATTTTTACATTTGTGAGATAAATGTCATATTCACCACTTAATTTTTGTGTGTGGTGTATCTACTAAAATTTTCATATATTATATCCTGAATTATTTTATCTTCATGGTATTTAAATATTTCATTTAATGACTATTAATTTTGGGGCTTTCAATTATGATGTTACCATAGTTGTAAGGAGATTTATTATCTCACTTTTATTTCTGTGAGACTTAGGCCACATTAACTAATTCTTTATTTTGGGTGGGGTATATTCTACCCTATGAAATTTTATATCTTTAATAAATTTATTTTCATTATATTATATGTTTCATTTAATTATATTCATTCATGGTGATTATGATTCAAACATTTCAAAGTGTAGTGGGACACTTTGAATGTTTAAATATTATTTTCCTCAAGAATGTTTTAATGGTATTTTAAGGGAATTTCCAATCTTCAATGTCAATAAAACCTATTGTTAATTATCATAAACTGGGTATATTTTGTACCGATACCATCCCAATTATTTATTTTGATGGATTGTGATTTTTTTAATGATATTCCAATGAACTTGTTTCTTTTCCACGGGTTAATCATATTTCAACGAGATTGTTATGGAAATCAATTCTATTCCATACAATAACCATGTTTCAATGAAATTTTTATGGAACCCATTTCTCTTCAATAGGATAACCATGATTCATTGATATTGTTATGAAACCCATTTATTTTCCATGGTATAACCATGTTTCAATGATATTTTTTATAGATCCTATTTCTTTTCCATGGGTTAATCATTTTTCAATGAGATTGTTATGGAACCCATTTTTTTACATGGGTTAATAATGTTTCAAAGGTATTGACATTAAACCCATTTATTTTCCATAGGCTTAATAGGTTAAATTTAATGATGATAGTTTCTATGAGTTTTATGATTAAATTGTTTTATTTTTTATATAGAACTTGAGAATTATAGCTCACGGGTGAGCCTGATACAACTTATATGAAGGTTTGATCCCCATTATACCTCATGTAAGATGTTTCAGCTTGATATATCTTATACGAAGGTTGATCCCTATTATAGATCTATAATGAATTGGGTAATAATAATATTGGAAATCGGCATTATTATTATTCAAATTAAAAGGGATTTGAAAGGGTTTTATGAATGCGATGCTCAAAGTTAACAAAAAGAGTCTTAATTCATTATTATGAGTTTATAATATTTATAATGATCGATATTGATATCACGTGGCTTTTTATTATTGATTCTGAATAATCATTTATTTTACATGTTCTCATATTTTATGATCTATGTATTGATGGGTTTGAGTCCTTTTATGATTCACTCATGCAATTTGATTATGTCATTATAAACTTATGAAATATAATGATCATTGATGACATTCATTTTTTATAGATTAATTTTACCCTTACTAAGAATTTGAGACCACCATTTTTATATTTCCTTTTCCCCATGTTTTAATGAATTAATTTGAATGATTTTTTTTCTCTAATGGATTTCACAAGGATGGTGTTGATGAATTAATGTAAAATAAAAAAATCTAGGTTAAATGGGATTAATGTTATTTTGATGACTTGTAAATTTTGTATATATGAGTTTGTCCTAATTATCTAAAATTACAAACTTTAAAGTTCCCAAATAATTTAATTATTCAATGTTTTCATTTTGATGTTGTATGTATTTATGGTAAAAAATCGGTTCACAATTATCATCCTCAAATGTAAAAATGTTATGTTATGGTTTTCAGCATAGGATCTAGGAGTGTGGGTTATGGTATTTTATAAACACCCTACCCTAGGAATATATAATTTAAGATCAATATAAACATTACTTCCCAAACACTATGAGATAAAAAACAAAACATGGCCTGAAAGACCACACCCTAAACCTTGAGGAATCTATAAAACATTGTGTTGTATATGATACTCCCCATGACCACTGGGATAATGTGGATCCCCCACCTCATCAAGTATAATATTGATACTAATTTTATCATAACTACACCTATTGAGGACCCTTTATTTATTTATGAGAGTCCCAATTTTAGTGGAGCTAAAACTCTATCCCTGATGTTGAGTACCCTCACCCTAAAGAAATAATATCATATGGAGTGGTCGATAATAAGAAAAATGGTGGAATACCACACCAATAAGGAGAGTAATGGTTATAGGGGTATCAAAATCTATATATATATATATATATATACACAAAAATTCCAAATCATAGTCATTGGGACCCTCATCCTGGTGTTATGATTTTTCCAATAGAAAACTTAAGGGGTGTTCATCGCAGCACTATTAGTGAAATAATATAATTCCATTAAGGAAATTTCACCAAAACTAATAATGAGTAATATAAATTAAAAGAGTAATCTACTTGAATCATCCTTAATCACCATTAGATTAAATTTCTATTTTTGAATCATTCAAATATCAATAATTTTATCATTATCATAATTGTGATTAGAGGGAAACACCCTCCTAAAAATTCCACCGCTCCATGAAAAATAACCACTAATAATAAATATTCAGGTTAATTATGACATATTGTGGATGCATTATCCAAATTCAATAATCATAAACAATGCCATTGAATTTTTCTCATCTTGTGAGACCCACCATGTTCTGTTTATTTTAAATGGTTTTCATAAAAGTCATTGTATACCATAAAAATTCATACTAATGTAAAAAATTTATTTTTTAAAAAATTTATTGATTCTAGAGATCTAAATTATATATATAATAACAAGATTTTGTAATAATTATTTAATGAGTATAATAATATTTCTAAAAGATTCCATAGATCGATCATTTCATTGCACAGAAGTGTGAAACTTAAAACATCTAAAACAACACTAAGATGATCTCAATTATCTTTTAAACCCTTTACACCATAGTAAACATGTTTTTTTTCTAAAAAACTATTTATGTACATAAAGTAGACTTTAAAGTGTCCCAAGTGGGAAAACAAATTTGGGGGGTGGATCACCATATGCCAGACATGGTCTTTACAACATGGCATTCTTAATGATGTCTATGTGACCACTACATAAAACTACCATAAAAATATGAATTATGAAACTATTATAATTTACATGGACTATATAAAAAATTCTCAATATACATTGACTAATGGAGGGAGAGATAGGGTAGTTTCACCTTGCAAATCTTGAGTGGTTATTGTTCCCACTGATTTTGAATCTAAAACAAACATATTGATATTGCACAAACAATTTTATATTTTTAATATATATAATGTTACACACATATCAAATTTATTCTTCCTTGTAGGTTATTTGACACCACTACATGCATGTGTTTCCATCCGTGATAGTCCTATTTCACTACTTACCCTTTTCACCATTGATGGTAACTTTATCTTGATCATAGATTTCTATAGATCTCAAATTGAACTCCATTTTTGATAAATTTCACTTAGAAATAAGATTATACAAAGTAAAAATTATCACCTAGATTTTTTTATTTGTTTTACTTCTATATAACTACCACTAGCTATTCATAGCCGCAGTAAGGGTGTTGTAGGGGGTGGGAAATTCTTAGACTGATTTCAACGATGCTAAAATGACCCAAATTTTGTTTATCCACCATACAAAGTGAGGTGGAATGTGAAAATAGATAAAAAAAACTCACACTTAAAATTAATTCATGAAATTTTCAGTTATTTATTATTTAATTTTTAGATTTAACTATATAAAAAGTATATTTTATAAAACTATCACAATATTAAAAGTGGAAAATGGAAATAAATTTGACTGAATCATAAGTTCTACCATTAAGGAAAGTGGTTACTTTCACTTAATCTAATCCTATAGAATTCATCTCATATTCGGAAATGTATTCTTGGTATAATTATAGTGCTAATTATATATTTATAGTCCAGTTGTACTTTCATGGTTTCAAATATAAAAAATTATAAAATTAACCCTTAAAAGAAAAATAATTCCGAAAAAATACTAGGCTGATAAAATTCCAACATGTACTTAAGTTTATGGAATATTTAAGCTTTTATTTTTGGGGTTTATTGTACATGTAAGTATTAATAATTTAAAATTATTTAATCATATATATATATAATATATTTTATTATTCTAAAAAATTATTTACCATTCTGAGCATCCAAACTATTAAAGAGAAAATTTTCAAGAACCTATTTATGATAAATAAATAATATTAATTCATGAATACTTAGTTTCATTCTATCATTTGTGTTCCTTGTTTTTTTGTGAACGTGAATTTTTTGTTTTATATTTAGATGGAGTATGTGTTTACATGTGAAGTGCCCTTTGTGTTTTAGATGTTGTCTTTATTTTTATCCCAATATGAGAAATGTATTTGGTTGCATGAAAAGTTATTTTAATGAGTTTGGAATTTTTTAGAATTATTTATGGATGATTTTAATACATTTAAATAAATTTGGAATTCTAGATCTGGAACTAGAAAAAAAAAGTCTTTTATCATATGAAATCATTATAAGTCATTAGAGCACATTGTATGACAATGCTAGATCATATAACTTTATGGCTGTCATATGTCATCATATTATGAATCTAATATATAAGACTTATGAACATAAGAATTTGAAGTGTTGAGCATAAGTATTCCATGTATTTTTTTTTCTGAGCATAATTATTTTGAGCATAATCTTTTAAGAATCCAGCATCCAAAAATTGACAAAGGCATGGCAGTGTATTACTTTATAGTGTACCTTTGATCTGAGCATATGGATTAATTGATAATATGACTCCAAATTTATATAATTAATAAACAAAATGATGAGCTTTTATAATTTCAAATTATGAATAAAATGGAAACTAAATCAGAAAAATATTTACTGTTATTGTATTTAAAAGAAATCATGGACTCGGTAAAATTTAGGATTAAAGATGAGATTCATGGGGGTTTGAATGATATTTAATGAGGAATATCATGATATATTTTCATGGGATTTAAAATTTTATATTTGAAATCATCTTTGGGGGTCAATTGTACTATTTTTCATGGATTATTAATGTATCAAAAAATCATGGATGTTTCTATAAATTATTATATAAATATATTTTTCACATTAATGAGAATAAAATAGAGGAAAATGAATAAAAAAAGTATGTTCATTAATTGATTAATATATGATACTAAACAAAATTGATAAATTCTTTTTATTGAAGAATATTATGATTGAGATGATAAAAAAGGTAAGCTGAATCTACTGTTGATCATCTGGGTGATTGCTACTGAAGAGGAAGGTGGTTGATTTGTGTGTGCATGGTATGATGCAAGAGTAGATCATATTAGAGAAGGTGATAGATGATAAATTTAAATTTACTATTATTGTTTCATTAAGACTATCAAGACTCATTGAAAAGAAGATATGTTATTTGATGCAAATTCATCCTTAAGTGCTCCGATGACCTGATACATCCAAGTAAAAGCTAGTAATTTCCAAGTTTTGTGGTACTAGGGTAAATAATTTCATTCATATATTGATTCTATGAATATTCAAAAAAATTATATTCCTTTAATTTTTAATATGTTTGGAAATATTTTCAAGAGTTAAGGATATACAATATCTCTATCATTTAGTCATTTTTATATTAGTAACAATCTTGTTCTCATAACCCAACTAAAACCAGAAAAGATTAAGCTCTCTCATTGAGTCTGAACATTGTAAAATTACAATATTATAGTTGATTTGTATTATTATTACATATAGTTGAGGAAGATATTTTAAGAATATATTATGGATCCAATAATTCATATGGGTTTAATTACCCAGATAAAATAATTTGTGAAAAGAACTATTGATTCACCCCCCAGTCATTTTTGTTTTGACTAATCTGGGCAATTCGAGTTTTATTTGATCCAAAATATCCCTCATGAGATCCTACTCTTTTTTATCTTAGGTATTTAAGTTTATAGTTCCATGAATATCATAGGGGTTTCATTTTTTTATGGTAAAAATTTTCATGTATTTAAAAATCAAACGCTACCTTATATTCTCTAACAAGGTTTGGAGGTCCTTGATGAAATCACTGTGCAATTTTGTAATATGTTATGCTGTTATGTATCAGAAATTTTCTAGGGAAGTATGAAAATAACATTTATTGAACATTCATTTTTGATAAATGGTTATTATAATTAGGTTCCAAGTGTTTTATAATTCCTAAATAGTGTATTGAGATGAGTTTCAAGGCCCAAGTGATGAGATGGGGGTTCAGGAGGCCACAAAATGAGTGAATAGGGGATCAAAACTACTGAAACATGTTTTAGAAACCCATTAACACCATTAATAGGGTATTAATGATGCGAGGAGGGTTCATGGGGTGGAACAATATTTCTTAGGATGTGAAAATGAGGATGAGATACATTTGTTGAAAAATCATGGTGTAAGACTATGTGTCACATCGTGAAAAATTCCATCCATGACCAATAAATGTTTTTTACCTAAAAAATCACAATTCAAAACTACATTGCACATTTTTTATGTTCCCTTAGGTAGTTTGATAGAGGAATTAAAGTGATGGTTTTTACCCATAACCATTCATATTTATTTCCCCATATTCCCTTGTGTAGAATTAGGTGGCAATGAGAGGTTCATATCTCATTCCTCCACCATTTGAAGAGCTGTTCATTGTGATCTATCCCTCTTAGTAGGAATAAGAAATTAAAATCCCTTTATCTATCTTTATTCTTTTAATTATTATTGATCATGGGTTTATTCCTACTAGGTAAATCATATGAAAATTATACCGGACCTTGAAATAATTGTCAAAGGATGATGGGGTCGTGTATCGACATATAAAGTGGATGTCACATGATGATAACATGTTCTATTAAAGGGTGTTTTAGAGAAGGTTTCTCACAATTTTAGTATTTTATTTTTTCGTATTTAATTATATTAAATTGGTAGTTTTTGTGTCACCACATGATAAGGATCTTTCCTGGATTGGGGTCAGATGAAGGAGGCATACGTTCCATGGGTGGTTTTTCATGGTTCTGATTAATAAGTGACATCTAATAAGTCTTTTAGAATGTGTAACTTTTTCCCTCTATTTTTGTTTCTTCTTGTAGTAATTTAGTTAATCATAATATAGTTCTAATTAATTATTGGGATTCATTTGGTATGAGTTAATAACATGTGGAGATCAATGGACATTGAATGGACTAGGTCAAATTAGGCAATGTTTATGATATTTTCTTATGTTGGAGTTAACTCCATTTATGGTAGGTTGTTCCATATACACTATCATATAGTTTATGTGTGGTTTATGGGAATGTGATATGAGTTTTTATGCCTAAGGTTAATAATATTTAAATTTATAATTGAATTATGAATGTTTAAATCTTAATTAATTAATGATTCTTGACTGTTAGTTAATTGAAGAAACAATACTTAATATAATTGGACAAAGTCCCAAGGGCTATTTTTGGCCCATATTCACTGGCATGTTACCAATTGTCGATGTCTAATTCATGATCCCTAAAGAGTGACTTTATTCAAATGGATACCTTGAGGTGTGTTGTGACTGCCTGTGTATCCCATGATACCAGATGTATTGATTTATTCCATTAGTATCCTTGATATCTTAAAAGGTCATGTTTGATTTTGATCACATGTGTAGATTATATGATTCATGATGATATTCCATGCTATATTTATAAGTTCACTCTTGATTCCATGATGCGATACCTACTTTGTAATATATTTTTGATCATGTTCGATTGTGATAACATGTGTGTGCATTCATATTCATGGGACACTTTTATAATTCTTTATTACATGAGTGTGGTTATGTAGCTTTTAATACCATGTTTTGTTGAGGATCATGTTTTATATTTTTTGATAATATTTCCTCATGTGTACATATTGTGTTATTCCTATATTTTGTTATTTTTTCATACATTTGGAGGTATTTCTTATCTATCTAGAATAGGTAGACCATCATGGTATGGTTTTCCCTGGAGGGAAGGTAGACATGATGTGTGGTGTTGAAAATGATGGGAATATGATTGAATATTTTCTTAGACATAGTTAAATGCATTTACAATTCTGAGAATGCACTTGTAATTGATGCCTTGTGGATTTGTAGTAACAATATATTCTTAATGCCTTACGGAGTCTGAGATTCATGTCGTCAAGACTTATGGCTAGACGACCTTGTGGCCTAATGTATACTCAACACTTTTAGGATGTCAAGCAGTGTGATGGAACACTTGTGGCTAAACATGATCACTTCCTATTTCCACTATAACTGTACTTACGAAATAGAGCTAAAGTAGGTATGACTGGGGTTCATGGAATCTTGGTAAGCACATTACCACTCAACACATGGGTTTTTTATTTCTTTTGTGTGTTTGGGTATATTATCATATGTTTCAAAACTATGTATTTCTTGTTTAATTTCTTCTAATATTATCACATTCATGCACATTGAATATTACCAGTTTTGTACTAGAATATGTTAGTGGTGTGCTATAGAGTTATACTCACACCTTTCTTAGGTGTCCATGGAACTTGGGTACGTGATCATCCCTCACTTATTGTAGGTGTAGTTTGGGATGAGGCCTAGTTTATTTTTATTGTGGGATTACTCTCTACTACTTTGGATACTAGTATGAGATGTGGCTTGGGGTGGTTATAGATCCTACTTGAAATTTTGTAACTTTCTTCATTCATATTTATTATTGGCCTAGTGGGAGATCAACTATTATATATTTTCTTGAATTTTGAGTCTACTGTTTTAAATTCATTCATACTATTAATATGTCGTTGGTAAAAATGCACTCTAATTATATGTCGTTATATGTTTTGTAGTATATATGTCATTATGAACTCTGATTGAGTGTCTAGTATCCCAATGAATCCACTTGATACCACCACTGCTAGTCGACAACCTCTGGTATATGGTTAACGCTCCTATGTTCATTTGAAATTTCATCTCAGACCCAATGTTTTGGGTCGGTATGTTACAAAATGGTATAAAGGATAAAAAATCTTGTTTTCATATTTTGGAGAGTATGTATATAGGTGACATGAGAATGTTTAAGATCTTTTGATAAAACTCAAACCGGTGTGTCGCAAACACCTTTTCTAAGGGAATCACTTATTACTAAGGTATGAGATTGATGTGTGTAGTTTAAGTTGTTATCATATGTTTTCACCACATGAGGCACACATGGATTTTGAGCTTGTAATATGATATTAATTTGACACTTTTATGGATTAGTAAGAGTCATCACAAGAATCATATTCAACATGTAGGTTACTCATGACACATGTGTTGTTTGTATATGATTTTATTGATTCATATATGTGTCTATTTTAAATAACAGGTCATGTGATACTATGATGTGGTACACCAAGGTGAATATGATGATGTCATCGATGATAGTGGTGATGATGCAATTTCTCTATGCATAGACAATACTATGCTCTTGATTGTTTGATGTTGGGAATTAATGGATTTAGTAAATAGTATCATGTGACTAGTCTATGGATAAGTCTTTTTTATTATGGTTCTGACTATAGTACATATGGGTTTCTTTATATAGCACATAGTGGAATCACTGATGGAAAATAAGGCAGACTATAACCATGATTTTGGAAAAATCATGGTTATAGGTCACCCCTATATCCATGGGAAAAATCATGGGAAGTAACTATACCCACGGTTCTACAAAAAACGTGGGTATAGGGGTACCTATACCCATGGGTTATAGAGAACCATTGGTATAGGTTTCATAGGGGGAAAATGTTCAAAGGAAGGAACTATACCCATATTTCCCCAAAAACCATGGGTATAGGTCACCCCGATACCCATTGTTTTTGTAAACCATAGGAATTAATAAGTTTTGCAGGAATGTTTTTCGTAGGAAGGATTTATACCCATGGTTCTCCAAAAACCATGGGTATATGTCACCCCTATAACCATGGTTTTTTGAAACCCTAAAAATAGGTTTCTTTATGAAAAAAATTACATGGGAAGCCTTATACCCACATTTTGACCAAACCATGGGTACAGGTTGGTCCATTATTTTTCCATAATAATAATAATTATAATAAATAATTTAATATAAATATATATATATATATATATATATTTGAATATATGAACAAAAATAGTATTGTTGGATATTGGTAATGTCATTGTATTATAAGTTGAAGGTGCTGAGATCAATTCCCACCAGTGGGTTTTTTAATTAAGGTGCCTATACCCACAATTTGACTAAACCATTGGTATAGGTTGTCCTATTAATTTTAATATTAATAAAAATAAAAAATAATAATTTAATATAAATAAATCTATAAATATATAAATAAATATTTATTTTTTAATATAGTAATAGAAGATACGTTAAATGATAGTCGTAAACTCGTCGGAGTATAGGGGAAAGGTGTTGGAATCAAATCCCATGGGAGTTTTTTTTAATTTAGACCTATTTTCACTATTTGACCAAGCCATGGGTATAGGTCTATACCCATGGTTTGGTCAAATTGGTGGTATAAGTATTTCCATTAAAATTTCCTACAACAATGGTTTAAGAACTATGGGTATAGGTCTATCCTAATGGATTAAGAACCCATGATTCATAAAACCGTGGGTATAGTATATAACCATAGTTTTTGGGGCTATACATATGGTTTTGAACTATTTTTTATAGGTAATGATATTTGTAGTGCATTCTATTTAACCAAAATAAGTATCTAAGGTTCTCAGTTTGGTTAGTCTAAGAGTGAATCCTTCATGGAATGTCTTTGGAGATGTGACTTAATGACATTTAGTGAGTTATAACTCCCTACTGAAATCTTTTAAGGGTTGTTTAAAAGACCTTCAATCCTTAGAAATATGAATCTTGTTACTAAAAATTTATTGCCTTATATTTCTTAGAAGTAACATGAGTGATAATATTCCCTATGAATGAATAGTCAGTGTTAATACTAAAGGGAAGTTCTCATTGATTGAAATTCAATTTGAATATGAGTATCCTTTAGAAGGATTAAAATAAGGTATTTTCATGTTGCCTTTTATCCATATAATATTAATCACACTAAGTGTTAGTAATCAATTTAAAAGGATTGTTTCATTTTATGGTGGTCACACAAGTTCTTGAGATTACACCTATAAAATGAGTGGTGCATAGTGAAACCAGGTAGTAAGGAGATGTAACCTTGAAAAAAAGTGATGAGAGTGATTTATTTCTGTAGAGACAGTGATTTATGGTGCATGGACCCCTGAAAAGGTGAGCGAGTTCACTTAGAGGACCATGAATTATGGAGTAATCACTCTGTTGGAATAATGAGTGATCTTGCGTTGCATTTTTGAGAGATATTCAATTGGTTAGTGTTGATGCAATGGTTGTGCATGAATAATTGAATCACTGGGAGAAGGTGGTTATATGACCAATGATATTTTTTTTATTCTTAGGATGAACATGATTGATCTAGGAATGGTAGGTTACTCCAAAAAATAGTTTAGATTCACTATTGGTGTTTGGAACTGGAACGATTAGCATGGAGGTCATAGGTTTTACAGGACCAAAGGCTAATGCTTATAGAGTTATTGTTGTGGAATCAGATAATATCAAAACTAGATTGGTGTGATATTGTGCAGTCAACCCGAGTTATCAATGATAGATATATTGTGGTAAAAAATAGGTGATTTCATAAGGGGATGATGTACATCTAAAAATAGGTTGTAACCTATGAAATGCTTTTTGAAGGATGTTGAATACATCAATTATGTATGGTTATATGTATTAGAATATATTCTAATAAATATAGTTATATATAATGCATGGTATGTTTCTTGGATATCAACTTAATGTGAAGTCATGTTTAGTCATTTCATTTGGTAATGGGCTAGTTGGGGGTGGGGTAGACCAATACGATCATTCCAAAATAACATTAAGGATATTCATATAGTGGTAATTATTGACCTTTTTCATGTTAAATGGTCTCTCTTATGATAAGGATCATGGTCTGGAATAATATAGACCATTGGAAGACCATGGCAACTCTAAAATTCAAATGTCTAGTGGAACATAGTATATCTAGTCCCATGTTAAATTCCTGACATTGATTTAGATATATAACTTGATGGAGACTATATGTGGTCTGCATATTTTGAAATAATTGGTGTCTACTGAGAGTGAGTCAGATCGTTGGTGCATTAATGCACAATTTAGGTACTTGTGGCTAGTGAAAGAATTTGTTGAATCAACTATAGAGATTAATTATAAGTTGTTTTAGACTTTATTAAGGATATTGAATAGGTTTAATGATGAATCTATGAATTAAGTATCATTACTAGTAGATTCTTGAAGTGTTAGTTTATTATACCAAGGACCTTTATAGGTAGATGGTTGGAAAGTATCGACTAGTGTATTTTTGTGAACCTGGATGTTGTTAGTTGGGACCACATAGAGATCATTTTTTCAAGAAAGAATGTATAGGTTATATTTTTCCAGGACCTTTTTGAAAATGTCATCTTATTTAGTTTCCTTTAGTCAACAAATACTAATTGGATTGGATTAGAATTAGGAATGAGATATTATATTGACTTCTAACTCATGTGTTGCATTGGTCGAGCCTAATGGACTAAACCACATCATGTGGTTCATTGAACTATCAATGTTTTTGAATAATATAGTGATTTATATGGTGGGGATAATTCTATTGATATAAGAGGATCTATTGAGGACACAGTGGTGTGTTGATTTCAACAAAAGTTGTATTTGTGGTCTTCATGATCGAGGAAATCATGTTTTACCTTAGCTTATAGTGATCATCCTTAGAGTTACACAATAGTAGCATGATGGGTGTTTAGGGTGATAATTGATTTGAGGTATCATTTTAGATTAAGAGATGGAACATTGTCAGTATATTTATCGATTAAGGTTGTTTTATTTCGGGATTCAAGTTTTGCATGATACCATAACTTCTCAAGTATATAGAACTCTGTAGTGGGGAGATTGTAACAGCATGCGCCATTATTTGTGGGAATGTTTTGGGGAATTTTCTTTTTTTAATGGTCCTTTTTGAGAAAATTGTTTTGGAATTATACCATGAGTGTTTTATCGTTTATAAATTGTCTTTTGGGATGGGATTCAAGGCATGGGTGATGAATCAATGGTCCAGGAGACCTCCATAAGAGAGAATGGGACTCGGTGACTTCTAAAATGGTATACTACAACCTAATAACATCATGAATAGGGTAATAAAAATGTTATAAGGGTTCATGGGGTGTATTTATATGGTTTAAAATGTAAAAATTGGGCTGGGAGACACTAGAAAAAAATCAAAGTGTGATACCATGTGTTACGCCGTGACACATACTGGCCAAGGCCAGAAAATGAATTTCCTTAAAAACACACAATGTGAAACCATTTTTCACATTTTGAAACCCTCCTATATATATATATATATGAAGAATTTAAGGTGATTGTTTTAACCCATAAGTCTCAATTTTTTTCCCAAACACCCTTACCTTTAATGATATAGTAATGAGAGGTTTTGGCATTCAGGAGCTCCTCCAATATCATTCTTCTACCATTTGAAGTGTCATTCATTGTGATGGATATCTCTTGGAAATTCTTAGCTGTTGAACTAACATTATGTCTATTTTCTATTCAAATTATTTTTTATCTTATGTTGATTCTTATTAGGTAAATTAGATGAAAATTCCACTAGATCTTGAAGGAATTTTATAAGGATTATGAGGCTGTGGATTGACATGGAAAGAGGATGTTGTGTGATGATAAAAAAATTTATTGAAGGAAATTTTTGTGAAGGTAATCCACAAGTTGATTTTTTTTAGTTTTTAAAACTTATTTATATTTAGTTGGTTGTTTTTTATCACCACGTAATTTGGATTTTGACTAGTTTGGTGTTGGATTAATGTGACATACTGTCAATGGGTCATTGGTCATGGTTTGGGCTAGGCGCCGGTATCGGGTAAGTATTTTGGCATGTGTAACTTCCTCCCTAATTTTTGGGTTATCATTTTGTTCATTTAAACAATTATAATTTTGTTAAAATTAATTATTTAGAAAGATTTGGAATGAGTTAGGAACCCATGGAGATCAATGGAGGAAAATGGGCTTGGGTGACTTGGACAAAGCTGTTGGGATTTTCTTGGCTTAGAGTTGCCTCTATGTGAGGTAGGTGGTCCCATATACTCTAACCTATTCTTTAACTGTAACACCCTAATATTTCATATTATGTTATATCTTTAATGTAATTCAATATCTTGTGTTACAGGCAATACTAAGTTCAAGCGCATCAGGACCTATCAAACTAGACATTTAATAAGTGGTTGAGAATATTATTAACCAAATTATGAATTTTTTATATATCCTATATAATTTTAACATTCATCTTTTTTGTTTTTTAGAAATAATATAAGGACAAATTCAATGTTTCAGATAAAAGAAGTATTTTTCAAAAAATGCAGTTTTTCCGCCTTTTATTGAAGAACCATTTTTAAATCCAATATTTGAAACTCTTATAAATTAAATTTAATTAATTTAAATTTTCCCTTATAATAAGAACATAAAATTTTAGTTTAGATAATTTTCTGGTACTTTTCTGAGAACATCCATATTTTGATGAATAATGAAAAATACAAAATTTTAAGGAAAAACAAATTTTTTAATTGAAATAATTTATAGTGTTAAAATATAAATTTGAGTGATTTTAAAGTATAATTAGATTAAATTTTTATCATTTAATATAATCTAGTTCAATATAAGTAATTTTACATTTAAATTGGACATGAACACATGTCAATCTTTTGATAGTTCTTACTTCTTCAAAACCCACTTTTTGGTTTTGACAATGGAAATTAATTTAAATTAAATGTTCTAAATTTGGTAAAATAGAAAAAAAAATAGAATTTAGAATATCAAAATTATCATAGAGTGATTTTTTGGTATTTTTTTTGAAAACTTTCAATTTTTGATGAAAAGTGAAAAACACCATGTTATTGTTTAAAAAATCAATTTTTTATATAAATAATTCATACTTTTATTTAAATTTACTTTAAAGTCAAAATAGATTCATAATAACTATATTATTCTAATGTAATTTGTTTGAGTCATTTTATAATAAGATTAGATATATAAAATGTTATTGAACTGTTTGACGCCTTTTACCCACCTTCTAGGCAAATTTGCAAATTTTCATGAAACATAATTTTACTACTTCTGTGAATTGGATTTTAAAAATCTGAGAGACATTGTTGAAATTAGTGAGTAAAATTTGGTTCAATAGGATGATTTTTTTTTGGTGAATTGAAACTTTGGAATTTTATTTCCCACTGTTAAAAGTAAATAAGATAATTAAAGGTAAAAATAATATTATAATTACCCTAACACATGTCCTAATTCTATTGGATAAGTGTATTTTGACCAAAATAAACCTTAGGAGTAAAATATTATTAGTTTTTTTCCACATGGATTAGAATAGAAAAGTTATTATTATTTTATTTAAAAAAGAATTAAAAGTTTTAAATTCAAATGTTAATAACTAAAACATTTTTAATATAGGGTTATACATAGGATAATTTCGATTATAAATATTAATTATATATCTAAAATGATTTATTACATCATTTTATTTTATTTATAATTTTTATACTTTAAATAATTAAATTTATTTATGACACAATGATGAGGTAGTAATTACCTTATTAATGAATGATTAAAATAATTGATAATATAAATATCAAAATAAAATGAAATTGAGTATTTTGATGCATTACACTAATTTTATAAGTTAATATGACATGTTAGGGTTTATTTAATGTATTTTTTTTTTGAAATAATAATGTTTTTCTTGACTTCCACAAAAACCAAATAATAAATAGTGGCAAAATTGACATAAATGAGTTTTTAAAATAATTACTATATTATTCAAAGATATAATATTCATAAAAATATAAGGTTCCAAAAAAGGACTTAAATAATGTTATATGTGTCAATATTGAATCACTTGGAGTTACCTTGGATTTTTATAGTATTTTTATTAACCATTTATTATAATAATACAAGAAGACAGGGTAAAAGGTAAACTATTTAACTAAGAGTTAAATCTAAAAGATAAGGTTAACATGTTGAACTAAACTTGTCTAAAACCTATTGTTTGAGAGGTTTTTGACCCATCCACACCTTATAATAAAATAAATCATTTTTTATACATTAAAAACCAAAAATTATTTTATAATAAAATAATATTTCAAACTTTTCCTAAAGTGACCCTCAACTCTCTTATTAAAGGGTACTTCCCCTTCTCTCAAAATCACTCCTCCAAAGAAATTTGTATAGGACAAAACCTACTCAAATATCCTCCCAAATACCCTAAATTAAGACTATAGGTATTAATTTGATTAGAAATTCTACCTAAATATCCCTTTTGATCAAATCAAAAGGAAGCACCTGAGAAAGAGGTAATAATTTCATCACCTCTTTAAAAGTTCTTTTCTTCTTTCACTTCCGCTTTTTTTGTTGTTTCCATACCAAAATAATAAATACAGTAACTTATATATATTGTGATGTTATTATAAATATTTTATAACCATATTCATTATTATATCCATCCTATGAATAGAAAAGTCACCATATGTGCGTATGTACGTCTTACCGTCTCCACGTCATGGTGTAGTTTGTTATTCAACACTTCATTATCTGGATGGGTACAATAATAAGTATAATTTATGTAAATAATAAATATAACATGTTAATGATTATTTATATATGATATAAAATCCAATTACATATGATTTCACCATGAATAGAATGATACTATCACTCATGTGTGCGTACAGATTACCATCTCCACAAAGGCGATGAGATTGAATCCCCATCAAAACCATTCAAGAATAATTTTCATTTTATGATTTAAAATAATGATTAAGAACTTAATATAATTCTATATATGAATCAAATACATCCTATCCATAAAAAACATGACTTCTGTAACAAAACATATAAAGGAAAATGAATCATTTATCACCCAAAACAATGATACTACTGAAATATTATTAACAAAAACAATATTAGAAGATCATATATGATATCATATTTTTGTATGTGGTTCTTGTATAATTTAATAACAATGATTTAACTATTATACAAGAGTTTAACGTACCCTCAACAAAGGAAAAGTACAAGGTAATGGTTAATTCCTCAATCTCATTATTATTTGAGACTGTTTATGTGTATGTATTTACTGGGACATTTTTATCATCCATGTCCATGTTTCATTAAACTGTTTTCAAAATGAATATTTTAAGGTTTTGTGGAATGGACTCTTTATTAAGATCATCATTTTAAATTCTTTAATGATTTATTCTTCTAAATCTTTTTAATTAATTCCCATGTTTTGAAAATGATTAAGGATTTATTAATATGTACATGATTGTTTTAAAATATTAATTCATTTCAAAAGTTTTAAAGTGGTATGGGATACTTTGATTCAAAAATCACTTCTAAATGACTTCCTTTATAAATGTGTTACTTTTAAATGATTTCACAAAAAGGATCATTTTTTTCAACGAGTTTTACTAATCTTTTTCAACTATGAAAAAATCCTTTACTGGATATTATTCTTGATTGAGGTTGATTTATTATAATACAATCTTCCATATTGTATTGAATGAGTTATGATTTTTTTTATTCTGGATGTGCTATTTTTAAATCATTCATGGTTTATAGTAAATGTATTGAAATTTTTTATGTTAGTTTTAACACGATTTTTTATGTTATGTTTCAATATTTTAATATGATGAATGCATTGGACTTAGTATGTGATGGGTGGAGCCCGCTATAGATCATAGATGAATCAGTAAGTCTCATGAGACAAACTAGTGTCTTTGAACAAGATTTTGACAAAATCTTATTTTTAGTCTTGGTATGAGGCCTTGACTATGTGGTTATGATATCTAACATTATGAATTATATCATTATGAAATTAGATATTGATATTAAATGTGATTATTCAATGATTAGAATATAAATTTTAATAAGTAAATGGAATTATTTGATTTATCTTTTACACATTAGGATGAAGTTTAATTTTAAAAGTATTTTTTTTATTCTTATTCATTTCCTTTAATGTTTATTCTTATTTATGAAAGTTTCCACTATATTGTTATCCTTTCTGAGCATCTGATCTCGCCCATTTATTATGTTTTATTTTTCCCATGATGTGAAGAAGTATGTTATGATTGACCTGAAGGGATAAGAAATGGGATATAAGTGTGTTAAAAAGAGACATAATGTTGTCTGTTTTATTTCATAATGGAATGTAAAACTTATATATGTATCTAGTACTTCCAAGGCTACTAAACTAACTGTATTTTGAGACTCAATCTATTGTTATCATGCCAGTGTTATGTAATAATTCACCGACTCTATGTAACTAGGTTTGGGGAATTATAGTTGGTATCATAGGACGTTTAGAACAAATCTTGGAAACTAGATTTAGAAAAACACTGATTATATAACATTAAACTAAGATAAACTTTGAGGATTATTATAGAACAACTTTCTAAAAAAAAATTAATGTATATATTTTGTGAGTTTTCCAAGAAATACATCTCTATTTGGATATGAGCAGGTAGAGTCGGCTCTGGCACAAATGTACCTAGGAGTGAAAACTCTAACATGGAGTTTTTGGCTTGACCCAGGGTATCCTAGTACATGACAATGGGCATTGATGCACTCTTGATTACAACACTCCCGGGGGATATGCTTAAGATAATTCACATTTTTGTTACTAACTATTACAAAGGATTTGTGAGTAAATATGTCAGTAAAGAATAAATTTTTATGATTATAAGACTGGATGTGTGAAAATATTCAATTATTCCTAATAATATTTCTATTTTTTGGACTATAGATTATGATATGAACTAGCCTAGGGCTTTTCAGCATTTAGAAATGGCACCTAGTAGAAGGAATGATGACTCCAGCAATACGCATGATCCAAAGAGTTAGAAGGATCATAAATTTCTTGGTCTTAAGATAACATTTAGCAGGAAAATAGTCTACCATGTATTCTCATCATATGAAGAAATAGTATCATGTTTTAATAAGACAAGTAATGAATTATCTATGTCATATGGATTTGAAGGGAATCTAGAGAAGAAGAGGATAATAGAGAGAAAGATGGATATAGGGAATAAAGGAAAGAAGGATTTTCCCGTATGTGATAAATGTGGAAAGAATCACCCTAGGAAGTGCTTGAAAGGAATGCGAGTTTTTTATAAGTGTGGAGAAAAAGGAAACAAAATTCGTTGTTAAAAGGGTAAGAAAAGGGTTTCAAATGTACAATGCTTCATCTACAAAGAGTTGGGACAGTACAGAAATCAATTTCCCAGTCATCAGAGTAAACCCCAAATGATGCTATTGGATAATAATAAAGTTATGATACTACTATAGATGAAGAGGAATGATTAGTGTTATTATGTTTTTATTAATGAATTGTGTCATTTGAGTATTGTATTGATGATATACAAGTCATAAGAATTATAAAGTATATAATGATTGTACTCTAGTACATTTTCATTAAGGATTTGATATTTTATGGTACCAAGAAAAGTGAAAAGGTTTCAAGTAAAACATTTTGGAAAATATATGGTTGGGGGAAATATAAAACTTATTATGTTTCTAAAACCGAGATACTGATTTTGGAATAAGATATGATTGTTTTGGACAAAATTTATTTGATATTCTTGACTACCTTGGAACTAATTATTTATTTATTTATTCCATCATTGTTGGAGTTTACAACATTTTTGGATATAATGAGTATATCCAACATTATATAAGGAATAATAGATTATGAATGTGATCAATAAGGCCTTATGGTAATTAAAGTTGTTACCATGTTTTAAGATAATACATGAGGAAGGTATTCACATATTATTATGTGGTAAAATAGATCTTCAATATGTTTACCTTACTTATAAATTTTGTACTGTGAGTTTAGACGGAACAATTTTGGATAATTCTAAAGGTTGGAAAGAATTAAGTTTTACATTTCATGCTATTGTTTAAGGTTAAACAATTTCTTAATATTATTTTTGTATTGTTATAAAAAGGACAACCCGGAGGTTAGGTGACAACCCGTTGCATTCAGCAAGCCTGCAAGACTTGAACCCACAATTGAAGGGCGACAATGGTGCATCACCTACCACTGGCCTACGTGATGTCCTAGTGTGTATAATGTAGTTTTTTTAAATGGTATGAAATATGAATTTTAAGTTCATTTTTTTTGAAACCCTATAAAATTAGGTTAAAAAAGATATTTTTGAGTTCTATTATCTTTGGAGTGAAAGATGAGTTTATGGTAGAAATTATTTAAAAGATGGAACTCTACTTTCCAAGTAATTTTTTATTTTTTCTATGAAGAAATTAATTCGTAAACAATAGGGAATGAAAGCTAAAACCAAAAATGTGTTATCCTAATACTTTGTGTTTTGTTGAACCAATGCTATTTTAAATCATCATATATTTGTAGCTTTAAGACCCCAAATATTCCATTTATTGTTCACTAGTTTATTATTGATGACCTCAATCACTTCCTATAAATATAAATGTTATTACTTAACTTATGTGTCTCTAATTTCCACCAATGTTATCCTATTTGAAATCCTAATTTGGTGGTGGCTTTTTATTTCCCTTTCCCTTTTATTAAAACTAAATTTTATTAACCTTATTTCCAATGTGGGTTTTCCACAAAGGTATTTTCTATTTTCAAACATGAATTTTCAAAGAACAATTTCAAATTGTTATGACATAATTTATTAAAAGATGGGAGAATGTAACTCCCCAAGATTTCATAGTATGTTATCTCTTTAAGGTAATTCAATAGCTTGCGATACACGCAACACCAAGTTCAAGCGCATCAGGACCTATAAAACTAGTCGTTCAAAAAGTGGTTATGAATAGTATTAACCACATTTGGAATTTTATATATATCCTATATAATTTTAACATTTATCTTTTTTGTTTCTTAAAAATAATATTAGGAAAATTCAATTTTTCAGATAAAAGAAGTATTTTACAAAAAATACAATTTTTCCACATTTTAATGGAGAACCCTTTTTAAATCTAATATTTGAAACTCTTATATATTCAATTTAATGAAATTGAATTTTTATTTAGAATCAGGTCATAAAAATTTAGTTTAGATAAATTTTTGATACTTTTCTGATAACTTTTATATTTTTATGAATAGTGAAAAACATTGCGTTATTGGTAAAAAAATGACATCTTATTTAAATAATTAATATTTTTATTTAAATTTATTTTAAAGTCAAAATAGATACATAAAACCTATATTAGTCCAATTTAATTCATTGAAGTCATTTTATAATAAGATTAGATATATAAAATTTTATTGAACTATTTAACGCATTTTACCCACCTTCTAGGCACATTTACAAATTTGCACAAAATATAATTTTACTTCTTTTGAGAATTAAATTTCAAAAATCCAAGAGAAATGGTTGACATCATTAATTAAAATGTGGTTCAATAGAATGAAAATAATTTTTCATGAATAGAAACTTTTATAATTTTATTTCCCACGGTTAAAAATAAATAGGGTAATTAAAGGTAAAAATGATATTATAATTACCCTAACACATGTCCTTATTCTATTTGATAAGTGTATTTCAACAAAAATAAACCTTAAGACAAAAATACGATTCTTTTTGATCAACTTTGATTATAATTGGACATTTATTATTATTTTATTTAAAGAAGAGTTAAAAGTGTTAAATTGAAATTTTAATTACTAAAACATTTTTAATATAGTGTTATAAATAAGATAATTTGGATTATAAATATTAATTAGAAAGAAAAAATTATTTCCTACATCATGGTATTTTATTTATAATTTCTTAACATTAAATAATTAAATTTATTTACGATGCAATGATGATGCAGTAAGTATTTTATTAATGAAAGATTAAAATAATTGATATTATAAATATCACAATAAATGTAAATTGAGAATTTTGATGAATTAAACTAATTTTCATGGTTAATACGACGTTTTAGGGTTCATTTAATGTATTTGTTTTCTAAGTAATCAAGTTTGTTTTACTTTTACTAAAACCAAATACTAAATAGCATCAAAATTGACATAAATGGGTTTTTAAAACAAATACTATATTATTAAATGATATAATATTACTAAAAATACAATGTTTGTAAAAGTACTTAAATAACGTTAGATATGTAAATAATTAACCACTTATAGTTTTTTTGGGATTTTTATAGTATGTTTATTTACCATTTATTATAATAATACAAGAAGACATGGTAAAATTTGAAATATTTATCTAAGAGTGAAATCTAAAAGATATGGTTACTATGGTGACCTAAACTTGTCTAAAA
Organism: Viscum album; assembly: GCA_963277665.1. Lineage (NCBI taxonomy): Eukaryota > Viridiplantae > Streptophyta > Magnoliopsida > Santalales > Viscaceae > Viscum > Viscum album. The sequence continues at coordinate 1,321,916,633 of OY728158.1, forward strand.
ACAATTTGTTGAGAGTTTTTAGACCCAAACCCATATTATCCTCAAAATAAACCCTTTTGGATCCATTATAGAACAAAAATGATTTTATAATAATATAATATTTCAGCCTTTTCGTAAAGTGTCCCTCACCTCTCTTATACATGTGTACTTACCCTTATATAAAAATCACAACTCCAAATCCATTTTGATTAGACAAACCCATCTCAAATATCCTCCCAACTACCCTCACTTCAACCTAAGGGCCTTAATTTGATCAAAAAGCTGACCTAAGCAGCCCTTTTCATCAAATCAAAAGGAAGCACCTGAAAAAAAGGTAATAATTTCATCACCTATTTCAAAGTTCTTTTCTTCTTCCACTTCATCTTTCTTTTTTATTTATATATCAAAATAATAACTCCAGTACTTTCTACAAACTATGATGTTATTATAAATATGGTACAACCATATTCATTATTCTTTCCATCCTATGAATGAAAAAGTGACCAAATGTGCGTAAGTACAGCTTACCATCTCCATGTCGTGGTGTAGGTTTTTATTCAACAATTCATTATTATAATGGGTACAATAAAGAGTATAATTGATTTAAATAATAAATATAACATGTAAATGATTCTGTATATATGATATATCATCCAATTACATACTATTTCTCCATCAATATAATGATATTGTCGCTCGTGCGTACGTATGGATTACCATCTCTATGAACGCGATGAGATTCATTCCCCATCGTAACCATTCAAGAATCATTTTCATTTTATGATTTAAAATAATGTTTTATAACTTAATATAATTATAGATATGAATCAAATACATCCTATACATAATAAACATGACTTATGTAATAAAACATATAAAGGAAAATGAATCAGTTAACACTTGAAACAATGATACTACTGAAATATTATTATCAAATCCATATTAAAAGATCATATAAGATATCATATTTATGTATGTGGTTATTTTAAAATTTAATAACAATTATTTAACTATTATACGTGAGGTTAATATACCCTCGACTAAGGTAACGTATATGGAAAGGGTTAATTCCTCAATCTCATTATTATCTGAGACTATTTATGTGTAAGTATTTACTAGGACATTTTTATCATCCCTGTCCATGTTTCATTAAAATGTTTTCAAAATGAATATTTTAAGGTTTTTTGGAAGGTACTCTTTATCAAGATCATTATTTTAAATGTTTTAATGATTTATTTTTCTAAATCTTTTTAATGAATTTCCATGTTTTAAAAATGATTTTATTTATTTATTTATATGGACATGATTATTTTAAAATGTTAATTCCTTTAAAAAGTTTAAAAGTGGTATGAGACACATTGATTCAAAAAATTCTTTTAAATTACTTACTTTATAAATGAATGAATTTTAAATGATATCACAAAAGGGACATTTCTCTCAAAGAGTTTTACTGATCATTTTCAACTATGTCAACATCCTTTACTAAATATTATTCTTGATTGAGGTTGATTTATTATAATAAAATATTCCATATTGTATTGAATGAGTTATGCTATGTTTGATTGTGGATGTGCTATTATTATACCACTCATGGTTTATGGTTAAAGTATTGACATTTCGTCTTCTAGTTTTAATATAAATGTTTATGTTGTGTTTTAACATTTTCATATGAGGAATGCCTTGTACTTAGTAAGTGATGGGAAGATCCCGATATAGCTCCTCAATGCATCGGTGGGTCTCATGAGACAAACTAGTGTCTTGAAACAAGTCCGTGATAAAATCTTATTTATAGTCTTTGTATAAGGCCTTGAATATGTGGTTATGTTTTTCAACATTATGCATTCTATCATTATTAAATTAGTTATTGATATTACATGTGATTATTTGACTAGTAGAATATCCATGTGATTAAGTAAATGAAATTATTTGATTTATATTTGCCATATTATGCTGAATTTTAATTTTAAAAGGCTTAGGTTTTAGTCTAATACATCCCCTTCAATGTTTAATGCTTATTTATGAAAGTTTCCGCTATATTGTTATCCTTACTAAGCATCTGATCCCACCCCTTTCATATGTTCTATTTTTTACAGGATGTGAAGAATTATATTATCATTGACCTGTAGGGATTGTCTATAGGATATAAGTGTGCTAAAAGGAGAAACAATGTTGTTTTTTTATTTCATAATGTAATGTAAGACTTATGTATGTATCTATTACTTCCAAGGCTACTAAAATAATCTGTCTTTTGAGACTTGATCTCTTGTGATCATTCCAATGTTATGTAATAATGAACTGACTCTGGGTAACTATAGCTGGGGCATTACATTAACCTTGGTTTATTAACATGTGATATGAGTGTCTCTATCTGATTTAAATGATCCTTAAATTCATAATTTTATTATGATTGTTTGATTCTTAATTAATTAATGATCATCGAATCTGAATTAATTAAATGAACCATGCCTAATGTAATCTGAAAAAGTGGAAAGGGCCATGTTGGAACATTTTGATTTGGATTTTTTATGGACATCAATGGTTGAGGCTTGATCACTATAAAGTTACATTATTTATAATGACACCTTTAGTTTTTTGTGTGTGTATCCCATGAAACCTTGTGATTTGATTTATGCCATTAGTATTCTTGATAGAATGATAGACTATGTTTTATTTTGATTACATGTGTAGCTATTATGTTTAATGATGATATGCCATGCTCTATTTATATCTTCACTCTTATTTCCATGATGTTATACTTTTTTTGAAATATCTTGATGACAATTTTTGATTTTCATAACATGTGGGTGCATGCATAGCTGTGAGGCCCTTTTATTATGCTTGATTCCATGAGTGTGATATGTAGCTTTTAATAACTTGTTTGATTGATGATCGCATGCTGTTTTTGTTTATACTATTTCCTAATGTTCACATGTTATGTTATGAAAATCTTTTGTTCTTTATCATGTTATCTGTGTTAGAAATACCTTTGGAAGTATTGCTTCTATATCTAGAACATGTATATCGTCATCCTATGGTTGTCTCTTGAGGGAAGGTATGCATGATGTGTTAAATTAATGATTATGGGGGCATTACATCCCAGTGTTCCATCCATATCTCAATGACTTGAGGATTTTGAGAAGGTGTTGATACTCGATTCCTTGTGAATTTTGGGTAACATGATATTCTTGTTGCCTTGAGGATTCTAAGAGACATGTCACCAAACCTTGTGGCTAGTAAACCTTATGGAATGAATTAGACTTGATGCCTTAAGGAATTCAATAAGTATAACACCATCCTTGTGGAAATACTTGATCACTTCTAATTTCTATTATGACCATCATTTCAATATAGATATAAACTAGGTACATCTAGGGTTTTTGGAATCTTGGTAATCACATGACCGCTCAACACATGTTTGTGTATTGCTTGTGTGTGCATGTGGTGAGATTTTTTTATCTTTCAAAATTATGTATTACTTATTTAATTTCATCAAATATTATCACATGAACATAAATTCCATATTACTAGTTGGGTACTATACGACATTATTGTTGTCCTACTGTGTTTCACACACACCTTTCTTGAGCGAACAAGGCATTTAGGTACTTGAGCAACCCTCACTTATTGATAGTATAATTTTGGATAAGGAATTTGTTAATCATTTAGTGGGATATGTTTCTATGGTTTTGGATATCAAGATGATATGTGGCTTGGATTGTTTGCAGATCTTCCTTGTAATTTTGTACCTTTATTCATTCTTATACGTGATCGACTCAGTGGGTGTCACACCCGGGATTTTGTAATATTTTTTTCCTTTTAATTGATTTATAATTTTATCTGTCATGGATTTTTATTTTGTTGAGGTAAGGGCTAAGGCTGATGTGTATTGTTTCCCTTTTTCTGATATACAGGTGTTTTGGCTTGGCAATGTTCAGTGCGTTAGCAAGACACGAACAAAGTTGTGCGGCTTCGCCAGATCACCGTGCAGCTTGGCCTTTGGGTGGTTAGTTGATTAATTAACCTAATTAATAATAAAATGAATGTTAAATGAAATGAGAAGCATGAAATTATTTTCTATTTTCTTAAATAATAATAATAATAATAATAAAATATTAATATTAAGATTATTACTAGGATTATTATTTTTGTTAATATCATAATTAGGTTATTATTTTCATTATTAAGTCATTATTATTATTAAATTATAAACTTCATTATTATTATTATTATTTTTATTGTCATTATTAATTTTAATTATTATTTTTAAGTTATTTGGGTTTTCTTTGGGGTTAGGTTTTAGTAAACAGTTTTTATTTTTTTCTTTTACTTTTTTTCTTTCCTTCTATTGATTTCTTCCTCCTTGCATCATGCCATAGCCACCCCCCCTAACCTGAGCATGGCTTTCCTTCTCTACTTGGTCTCCACTCCTTGGCTAACACCTCCTCTCCTCTTCATCAATGAGTTGCGCTACCCCGCATCCCTTGGCTAGACCTTGCATCGGCACTCTGCCTCGCACCACCCACTCGCTGCCCCTATTACCTTGCACAACCCCTAGCATTATTCTCCCTTATCTTTATTGGGGTTGGAAATCCTATGGTCGGATAATCCATGTATTACAACCCTCTCCGCTTCCCTTCCAAATCACCTTACACCATCTCATTTCACTCCCCATATCCACACACCACCTACCCTTCTCATCGAATTTTTTTCCGCATGATTCACTGCTAGTATCCCACCTTCTTGCTTAGTTAGGATCCTGCACCCCATCCACAGGTGTGTTCTACTTCAATTTGTTTTCTCTTCCATATGATAGGCTTTCATATCAGGTTTTAATGTTGTAATTGGTTCATTTTTGATGTTTTTGGTTGGATGTATTGATTTTATGGCTCATCGGTCCCATCGAGATTGGTTCTAGCTAATATCGTCAAGGGAAGTGGGTTCTCCATGATTTTTAGTTATGTATTTTCTAATTTCTTCATTGTGGCTTAATTGTGATTTAGGGGTTTTATAATTTTTGTGTTTTCATCAACTTATTTTGGGTGAGAAATATGTTTTTGGAAATATATTAACTTGTGTTTGATTTTTATATGGTATGTTTGTGTGAAATGAGGGGTGTTTTGGATATAAATCCATTTTGTATTTCATGGTTGTATTTTTTAACTTGTGTACTTGATTTATTAGATCATGTAAGGGCTGTAGATTATATTTTAGAATAGTTTTGTTGTGTTTTTTTCACTACAATTGTTTTTGGGTAATGTGTTCCTTTCATTTTGTTGTTTTGTACCTATATTATTAGGGTTTATGGTTGTTGTTAACTTCTTTTAATTTAATTTGTAGGTTGTTGGGTGGTGCTATATGATTTGGGGGTGTCATTTCCATTCACGGTGAGGTTTAAATATTATTGTTTGGTTTAATAACATCTTAATTAGCTTCTTTATTTGTTTTAAGGTTTATAATATTTGTGGTGTTTCTTGTTGAAGTCTTCTTTATGGTTTAAAGTTGCGGTTATCAAGAACACCTACATGTGAATACATATGGTAAGGCATATATATATATAAATTCCCTCTTTGTACATATTCCCTCATGGTGTGGGAAATATGTGCAATGTAGCTAGGGGAATTATATATATATATATATATGCAACTGCATGGAAGTGTACAGGGTCGGTTCGAGTGGTTGTTGACAAATAACGACATGTTTGAGGTTGGCCCCCTATGCCTATGCCTTTAATTTGAATTTCGTAATTTCTTTCTTGTTTTAAAAATATGTTTCTCATTTATATTATATACACATGCTATTAAATCTGGTTATGGTTGCTATAAATGATTATGCCTTTGTTTTGGAAATTGAAATGTATTTCTAACGTCATTGGTCTTAAGTGACTTTTCTTGAAAATTTATTTACTTAGTGGTTTTGAATTGGTAATGAGTATTTCCAAATGTGTTTGGCCTTTTGTCCGGTTAGTTATAAAAAGTGTTCGCTTTAGGTAATTAAGCTCGTTTAACACCTTTAGAATGTTTTGTAAAAAAGAAAAACCACTCTTGAGGCATGCCCCCTTGGTTTTATAAAATGATTTGTATGTTTAATGTGTTATTATGTGCATAACATTGAGGCGTATGCATTGTGTGATGTGAAAGAGGGGGAATGTGCTTAATGAGGGAGAACGTGGTGAGAGGTTGAATGAGTTTTGGATGAAGAAAGTGTTATGTACATATATTTTTTCTTGATAAAGAAAACTCACCGCCACTTGAAATAGAGCACAATGGGAAACCTGAGTATCTAGGTGGGTGGACCAGGACTAGTACGCTAGATGACATGATAGGGGTTCTTCCTAGTTTCATCTAGCAGGATTGACGCAACAACACTAACAAAACATATAAATGACTAAGGGTCATGGTTTCTAATCCATGGATACTAAGGGTCATGGTTTCTAAGACATGGTTCTTAAGTTTTGTGGTTTCTAATCCAAGTTTCACTGAGGTACGAGGTCTCTAGGGTTCCACTTTCACTAGCTACTTATATGGATTTCCCATGGTACTCGTTTACAACATGATCATTGTGATGTAATTTTTCATTTTTGTTGTTTCATACTTGATGTCTTATTTATGAAAACCATTTTTTAATCTAAATTGGTATCCATTCATTTTAAAACGTTAATGCATGCTTGGAAACTATTTTGAAAATGTGGTAAGAGAGAAATTATTTATAGGTAAATTCAAACTCGTTACTTGAATTTGAAATGAATGAAAATAATTATTTTATTATGTACTATTTTCGAATTAGCATGTTTTGAATTTAATATAAAAGGAAATGGCATAGGTCATTGTTATATTTCAGCATTCCTACTGAGCATCTCGGTGCTCGTGCCTGCTTTACTTTTCAGTTGCAGGTTTCAATCGTGGATTGCTCTTGGAGTGAGTGTAGTTTCTATTCCATCGTGACCCATGGGGTCACTTGAGGTATGTCACGTTGCATTGTTTATTCCATTTTCTTTAGCCAAGTTGTTCAGTTTATTTTTCTTTATTTATATATTTGTTCATTTTCTGATTCTTTATCTGTCTTGGGTATGTTCCAAATCATTAACAATTGGCTTTTTCCCCGAAACTAGTTTCCAGCCCGTGGGGATTGGGAATGCCCTTCGAGCCATGCCGGGGACCGGCTCGGGCGACCGGTTCAGGGTTAACCCAGATTGGTTCATGAAAAAAATGGTATCAAAGGGAGGTTCTTTTTATTTGGGGTGTCAGGTAGCTTGGTGATTAGGTGTCTTGGGACTCAAAAGTTTGGTGCGGAAAGGAAGTCATGAACACTTTCCGACCCCAAGACTCGAGTTGGTAGGGGTAGTTTGGGATTTGAATTTTTCTTTTGCATGGTCATTGTGGATGAAGGATGACAAAGGATGTGATCTCGTGTAACACGACGAGCTTTCATGGAGTAGTGACCCATGTACAGCCTGAGTCCACAGTTCAGGACAGTTCTTGTGGTGGATGCTCTCTTAGAGTATGGTCTATTAAGCCATGTTACTAGGTTGGCATAGCCACTAGTCCATTATATTTCGATGTTTTGACATGAGTTATGTTTGGTATTAGTTTTTAGTGACTTAAGTGGATTTCAAAAATGAAAATGGTTCATTGAAAAAGGGGTTTTCAAAATGGAATATGGTGTTGGAGTGGACAAGTGGTTTTGAAGTGGAAATTGTTTTCTTTTAATGGAATTTGGTTTCAAAGGGAAAAATGGGAGGTGTTTTGGAAGTTATTCTGGGATCTTGGTAACACTTTTTGGAATGTTAATTGGAAAATGTTTGAGGATTTGGAAATGTATTTCATTAATGATAAGTGACATTTTCAAATTGTTTGAGGATTTGTGCATTATATTGAATAGTCCGTTTTGGAAATGAGATGTGTTTTTAATTAACCCTTGGTATTCTTATGAGGGTCCACATTTATAGAGGTATGCATGTGGCATGCGGATAATTGGTGGTATGTGTGGATGGGTGAATGAGCTAGCATAAGGGTATATTTATATATTAGACCTCATGGGATACCAATGGTGGATACTCGAGTTGTTTTGTTTGCTGAAAAATGGTTCTCAAAAGGGTACTTTAAATGTTACAAAAAGTGAGTGAGAAATTGTTTAGTGTTCACTTTTCATGTTTGTTATCATTTTTTGTGGGTTCATGGTTTTGTCATACTGAATTGTGGTTGGAATATTGATTCGATTTTGAGTTTTACTTTGTGATTGATGTGGGGAATATTGATTTATGATGAGTTTTTTTTTGGATTTTTGCCTCTTGTTTTTTAGTATGCCACCCAGAAAAGTCTCAGAGGGTTCTAGTGATTCACTTCTAGTTGTTGGTCTTACCCAGACTCTAAAAAGAGTGGTGGAATTGAATTCTTTTCAGCTTTTGTCCATGTTTTATGTTGATCGTGATCTATTGAAGGTAGTGGAGTTACTTGGTGAAACCGTTGATGTTTTCAGGTTATTGGGAACTCCATAATATATGATAGCTTGTGATGGGTAAAGTTCATTTTAAGGTTCAACTTTGGATTGATGGAAGAAGATGATCCCAGTGTCATTGCATGATGGGATGTATTGGAAGGTGTTTAAGACCACTGTCTTCCAATGGACTATAGATGAGGAGGTGAAGGTGAAGAAACTGGTAGATCTCATGAGTATCTGACAAGGTGCAGTGATCTCATCTTCTTGTAATTTCGATATTTGTGCCTCCTCAAATGTGATTTTTGAAGGTTGTCCCTTTATGGCTGTGAGTCTACAAATTATTTTCTCTTGTGTGGTTGGCTCCTTCAGTGACCCATTCTTGATTTAGTATGTGGTCATTTTAGAGATACTTTCTTCTTGGGAAATAATTAATAGGGGTTTGGTCCACTATTCGGTTTGTGTTCTTTCATCGATGACCCTATGTGGTGGTGATTTGGTTTGTGCGAGGAGTTTGGGGGTCAGTTTGTGTCGCACCTGTTCTGTGCTAATTGGCTTAAGATGGTTACTCCTTAGATAGTGGGGAGACCCACCATGAATCTTTTCATGACTTCTTCAAGAGGTGTTTTGTGTGGGATTTTGGTTTGTGTTGTAAGTTTCCTTTTGGATCAAGTTAGCGGTTCTAGAGTTAACATGTGCTAAGAGTCTCAATGTTGGTTGTGCTAGTCGGGTTCTTATGGTGGTGATAACCCTCCTCGTTTCTAGATGTCTCTTCTCATTGTACTTTTCCGTATATAACATTGGGTGTGACTCATCGAGTGATAATTCACACTGAGTTCTTTATTTTGTTGGTCTTATTTAGTTTCATGTTCAAGTTTGATTCCTCGTTTGGCTGGGAGACTTTCTGGGGGTAGAAAGTTTCTGTGGTGGGAAGAATTGTCACACTTGGGATTTTTTAATCTTTTTTACCTTTTAATAATTTTATAATTTTATATTACGTGGATTTTTATTTTTTTGAGGTGTGGGCTGGGTCCGATGTGTATTTTTGCACATTTTTTGATATACGGGTGTTTTGGCTTGGTAATGTTTGGCACATTAGCAAGTCACGAATGAAGCTATGTAGCTTTGGAGATCACCGTGCGTCCTGGCTGGTGCATGGTTAGTTGATTAATTTACCTAATGAAAACAAAAATGAATGTTAAATGAAATGAGAAGCATGAAATTATTTGACAGTTTCTTTAATAATAATAATAACATTAATAATAATAACAATAATATTATTATTATTATTATTATTATTACTGTGATTATTATTTTTGTTAATATCTTAATTAGGTTATTATTTTTATTATTAAGTCATTATTATTATTATGAAATTATAAAAGTCATTATTAATTTTTTTGTTTTCATTACTAATTAGAAATATTATTTCTAATTTTGTAGGGTTTTTTTTGGATTGGGTTTTAATTCACAATTATTTTTTTTATTTTACTTTTTTTTCTTTCATTCTCTTGCTTTTTTCCTCCTTGTGTCACGTCATAGTCCTACCCTAACCCTATAAAGGCTTTCCTTCTCTCCTTGTTCTCCAATCCATGTCCAACACCTCCTATTCTCTTCAATGGTGAGTTGCGTTTCCCCGCATCCCTTGTCTGGACCTCGCATCGGCGCTCTGCCTCACAACACCTGCTCTCTACCCCTGTTACCATGTACAACACCTACCACTGTTCTACCCTTATCATTATTGTGGCTGGAAAACCTATGGCCGACTAATCCTTGGTTGAAAACCCCCTCGTCTTACCTTCCGACTCGCCTTACACCATCTCACACCACTCTCCATAGCCACATGCCGCATACCCTTCTTGTCGATTCTTTTCAGCACGATTCACCTACGGTATCCCACCTTCTTGATCAGTTGGCCTACCACACCCCAATCATAGGTGTGTTCTACTTCTATTATTTGTTTCTTACATTTGATAGGATTTTGAATTAGGGTTTCAGGTTGTAATTGGTTCTATTTTGACTTTTTTGTTTGAATGTATTGATTTTAGGGGTCATTAGGTTTCGTTGAGATCGATTCTAGCTATTGTTGTCAAGGGAAGTGGGTTTTCCATGGTCATAAAGTATTGATTTTCGAATTTCATCATTGTGTATTAATTTTGATTTATGGGTTTTTTGATTTTTGAGTTTTCATCAAATTATTTTGGGTGAAAAAGGTGTATTGTAAATATATTAACTTGTGTTTGATTTTTATATGGAATGATTGTGGGAAACAAGGAGTGTTTTGGATATAAATCCATTTTTTATTGCGTGGATGTATTTTGTAACTTGTGCACTTGATTTATTAGATCATGCAAGGGCTGAAGATTATATTTTCGTATGGTTTTATTGTGTTTCAGTTCGTTACCAATGTTTTGGGGTAATGCATTCATTTCATTTTTTTGTTTTGCACGTCTATTATTAGGGTTTACAGATGTTGTTTAGTTCTTTTTAATTAATTGGTAGTGTGTTGGGCGGTTCCATTTGATATTGGGGTTTCATTTACATTCAAGGTGAGGTTTAAATCTTATTTTTAGGTTTCATAACATCTTAATTATGGTCATTATTTGTTTGAAGGTTTATAATATTTATGGTGTAGAAAGTTGAACTTTGTTTACAATTTCAAGTTTTGGGTGTCAAGAACACCTACATGTGCATGAATAAGGTAAGGAATATATATATAAATGCCTTAATTGTATATATTCCCTCATGGTGTGGGGAATATGTTCAATGTATCTAGGGGTGTATATATATATATATATGTGTGTGTGTGTGTGTGTGTGTGTGTGTGTAAATTTATGTGCATGGAAGTGCGCAGGTTCAGTTCGAGTGGTCGTCAAAAAATAACCGCATGTTTTGATGTTGGTCCCCTAGGCATATGCCATTAATTTGAATTTCATAATTGCATGCTTTTTTTAAAAATTTGTTTTAAATTTATGCTATATACACATGCTATGAAATCTGGTTGTGGTTGCTGGAAATGATTATGCCTTTGTTTTGGAAATTGAAATGTATTTCAAAATCCATTGGTCTTAAGTGACTTTTCATGAAAATTGATTTCCTAAGTGGTTTTGAATTGGTAATGAGTATTTTCAAAGGTGTTTGTCCTTTTGGATGGTTATTTATAAAAAGTGTTACCTTTATGTAATTAATCTCATGTAGCACCTTAAGAATGTTTTATAAAAAAGAAAAACCTCTCTTGAGGCACTCCCCCTTGGTTTTAGAAAATGATTCGTATGTTAAATGTGTTCTTATGTGCCTAACGTTGAGGCTTATGCATTGTGTGACATAAAATAGGGGGAATACGATTATGGAGGGAGAACGGTGGTGAGAGGTTGAATGGGTTTTGGATTAAGAAAGTGTTATGTACATATATGCTTGCTTGATAAAGAAAACTCATCACCACTTGAAATAGAGCACAATGGGAAACCTGAATATCTAGGTGGGTGGACCATGACTAGTATGCTAGATGACATGACAGGGGTTCATCCCGGTTTCATCTACAAGGATTGACGCAACAAAAATAACTAAACATATGAATGATTGATGTTTCTGGTTTCTAATCCACTGTTACAGAGGGACGTGGTTTTTAAGCCATAGTTTCTGAGGGTCGTGGTTTCTAAGCCACGTTTCACCGAGGTATGAGGTCTCTAAGGTCCCACTTGCGCTAGCTACTTATAGGGATTTCCAATGGTGCCCATTTGTGACATGATTCTTGTGATGTAATTTTTCATTTTAGTTGTTTCATACAATATTACTTATTTTCTAAAAGTATATTTTAATCTAAATTGGTTTCCTTTCATTTTGAAATGATAATACATGCTTGGAAACTATTTTCAAAATGTAGTGGGAGAGATATTCTTTATGTGAAAATGAAAACTCATTACTTGAATTTGAAAAGAAAAAAATAATTTTTTTATTATTTCCTATTTTCAAACTAACATGTTTTGAATTTCATAGAAAAGGCAAGGGAATAGGGCATTATTATATTTTGACATTCCTACTGAGCATCTCGGTGCCCATGCCTGCTTTACTTTTCAGTTGCGGGTTTCAGTCTTGGATAGATCTTGGAATGAGTATTATTTATGTTTTGTGGTGACCCACAGGGTCACTTGAGGTATGTCACATTGCATCGTTTATTTCGTTTTCTACTGCCAAGTTATTCGGTTTATTTTACGTTATTTATCTAATTGTTCATTTTATGATTCTATAACTATCTTTGTTATGGGCCAAATCATTTTGAACTAGTTTGTTATGCCCGACACTAGCTTCTAGACCGTGGGAATTGGGAATTCCCTTCTGGCCATGTCGTAGACCAGCTTGGGTGACCAGCTCAGGGTCGACTCAGGTTGGTTCGTGACAATGGGCGATCAAAATTTGTATATTTTCTTAGATTTTGAGTCTTTTTCTTTTACATTCATTAATACTGTTGTTATGTGTTTGGTATCTATATAATTTGATTATATATTATTACACATTCAATAGTTTATATGTTATTGTTCACTCTGATTGAGGGTATACTCTCCCCATGTTTCCACTCTAGATCCTCACTGCTTCCCGACAGCCTCTGACACACGTAGAGGTGTGCCTGAGTTCATGTGGCATTCCAACTTGGACCCGTTGATTTAGATTGAGATGTAACATATTTCCACCAATTTTCAAAGATAAATCAATAAATCTTTTTAAAAATAGAATGTTTTATATTTATAGGAAGTTTTCACCAGAGTGATGGGGTTCGAGATGACTAAAAAAATACTGGACAAACTAGAGAATTTATAAGAAGGAAACATCAATATAAAAGAATAAAAATTATAGCTTTTTAGAGATATCATTGAATATTTCTTAATAGTTGAGGATGAAAACGTTGATTTCAATTTCACAAGGTTCAATGAAATTGTAAGTCAAATCAGAGTATTTAGAGACAAATTAGAAGTTTTTGACTTAAATACTTTAGCCATTGAATATAGGGAAGATATTTCCCTTGATGAGATTAAAAATACTCTCATGGATTATGATATAAAAAAAACATATCTTTAAGTAAAATCCTAAGGATAAAATAGATTTTGAAGCTGTAAATAAACTGATGATCAATAAAAAGTAAGATGAGTTCTCATGTGACTTTGGTGAAAATAATTACATCGATTAAGATTTTAAGAAACTCATTGTTCTAATATTTAAAATTCTGAAGAATGGAAATGGAAATATGAATTTAATTTTTCACTTAAATTTTATATATGTGGGGGAATTGGGAAATTTGGGGAAAATTATCCTATAAAGATGAAAAACATGGAATTCGAATATGAAGAAGATTTAGAGAAATTCCAAAATTGTCTAAAATAAATGTTGGAGGAGGGTACAATAAATCCAATGAATTAAGAATGAAAATGTATAAGAATAAAAAATAATTATGATAAGTAAGATGGATTCTGATTTCTCCTCCTCAAAAATTGAATTTGAGGAACAATCTGCTAGAAGAGAAACAAAATTTATGGAACATGTTGAAAATAAATGAGATGAAACATGCAATGAAGAGGAGAAGAATAAGATGAATCCTATATGATTCACATGATGAGATCAAAATTTAAGTCTTTATTGAATAGAAAACATGGCTCAAGAAGGAAGATAAAACATATAATAAGGAATTTTATTGGCTAAATAAATATGAATATGAGATTCATAGAAAAAACATTTTTACAATGAAAAGGTAAATCTTCAAGGTGAAAGTTTCTGAGTAAAAAAGATTCATAAAAGAGTCAAAGAAGAAGATGGAAATTCAAAAGTAAGATTTTAATAAAGAAAAATAAAGGTGTCTTATGTCCTAGAATATCCTTTGAAAAATAAATACTGAATATGAAAATGTTGTTGATGTATGGGACCAGTAATCTCATAATGATTATAAAATTTATAAGAATAGTCATGTAATTTCTACAACTATTAAATATGAAAGATTGTAATCTCTACTATCTAATATTGAAGGATCCATATATAATTCAAGAAAAAACCAGGTTATTAGGAACTCTTAAAGGAATTATAATTTGACCAATATAGTGAAGAATTATCAGAATAAATAAGTTTCTCAAAGACCAGTGATAAATATGGATATAATTGCATATAGAATTTAAACAAAATTTAATGGAAAAGCTCAACAGTTTTATATTATATATAGTTTCAAGGTATACTAATGGTGTTTTGGTACTTATGAACACAAGGCCTATGATTTTTGGTAATAAATGTATCTTCTATTAATTAGAGAATACCATAATTTAGGATGGGATACTAGAATGATGGAAGAAATATATCTATGGGGACCCAAATAGAAAATGGGAACACATATATTATTCCCATATAAAATAGATTTAACAGTATGGAGGATATCTATAGAATATGTGATCAACATGGTTATCATTATAAAGAATATTTGACCATGATACTAGGTTAAGAATAATAAATGAATAAGTAGAAAAAGAATCATTAAAAAATCATGGATGGGAGGACACTCATTATTGAACTAGATCTCAAAGCTAGTTGTAAACCAAATCTCCTTTGTGAGTTCTGAATTTCTATGGGAATTTAATTTTTTTGAAATCTAAATTAGGGGTCAATTTTAAAAGTGAGTTTTAGAATTTAATTTTGAGAGTTCAAGTATATTTATTTGATGTTTTTGGATATAGAATGAAGGAAAATAGGTTTATTAGGTGGTCAGGTGAGTCTCAAGAGCTTCAGGTAGACTTTTAAATGTTTTGGGAAGAATACTCCCTAAGTGCATTGTTTTGGAACTATTTCCGGGGAAGGCACGAGCCATTACGCAAAAAAACTGAGAAAAAAACATATTTTTTTAAAAAAAATCATCAATTTTTTTTTGAAAATTTGAAAATAAAAAAATTGTATCTTCTTTATGAATTGTTATTATTGAGTAGTGCATGTTATTGCTATTTGTATGAGCACAAGAACTTCTGGTGTTAGATTAGATCCCCTAAACCTTGAATTAGATAAACATCTCCCTCCTCTAAGAAAGAAGAACAAAATTGAAATGAAAACATAGATAATAGAGATCATGCACCTAATAACTACCAAAATCAACTAGAACACTTAGATGTAAATGAAAGGTCTCAGATGAGGGAGTTCCAAAATCATCATGTCTCAAGCAATCCATCATCCATCAGACTTAATCCTAGGGTCAATAATTATGAATTGAAACAATCATTTGTTTCACTAATGCATGCTTTTAATGGGATCTCTAATGTGGACTCCCTTGCCTTCATTAGAGACTTCTATAACACTATGCAGAAACTACCTCTTCTAGGACTCACAGAAAATGAACTAAGAATGAGAGTCTTTCCCTTTTTCCTTAGAGGGAATTCTAGAAATTGGTTTCTGAGTCTAGATGTGAACATTTTCAAAAATTGGGATCAAGTGTATAACTCATTCATTATGAAATTTTATCCTCAAAGACTTAAAGGTGAACTTAGAACAAAAATAACTAGTTTTTATCAAGAGGATGGAGAAGCTTTTCATGAACCTTGGATAGATTCAGGTATCTACTTAGGCAATATCCCCATCATCATCTCCCATCACACCTTCTTATGGATACTTTCTATGAATGTTTGTCCTCCTCTGGAAATAATTTAGTTGAAAAAGCTGTTGGGGTTAATTAAAATGATAAAACAGATAAAGAACATAGACAAATTTTTAATAATCTTTCACTGAATTCACAACATAAAAATTAAAGAAAAAAATGAGTTAATAGAAATGTTAATTCAAACACTGGTTCAATGAATGAAACTCATGCTCAACTGGCTGAAATAACCAACCAACTTTAATCCCTAAATAACCATAATTCTAAAAAAACTATTAATCAACTTGGATGTCAAAATACAGACCAATCGTTAAGGGAACAGTGTGTCCAGTTTGGTATGTTTTTGCATACTGAAAATGTTGATCTTAATTTTGATATGCCACCCAAAAAGAGATAATTTTATCATTTTTAACTACGGTCCTAGGATTCCTCCTAAAGAAGATACATTTTCAAATAATTACAATCAAGGCTATAGGAACCATAGTAATCTGTCCTGGAAAGATCAAGGCTTAATCAAACAAACCACTACCCCTAATTTCTCTAATCAACCAAGACCAAAATTTCAAAATCCACATAGGGGTGATTCCTCAAATGTAGAAGGAAGCAATGATAATCACATGTCTTCTAAGATTGATCTAATTTTGAATAAAATCAACTCTCGAGAAGAATGATATTTGAATCAGTTGACCAAACATCTAAATCAATATGAGTCTGATAAAATTCAAACTAAAGTAAGAATGCAGAGCATGGAAACACGGTTAGGTCAACTTGCTGGAGATTTTTCATCTAGGGAAAAAGGTAGACTTCCAAGTAACACTGAACTTAATCCTAGGGATAATTCCATGGATTTTGTCACTAGAAGTGGGATTAATACACAAACTATTGCTGAAAAAGACCCTGAAAATGCCAAAAATGAAAATCTGCTTCATTCTCGTAATAAAAATCTGCTTTGTACACATGCTGGAAATTCACAGAAAAGTTTTCAAAATGATCAAAATTTGAATTTTTTACCTGAAACTCAAGATGAAATTTCTTCTAAAAATAATAAAAATAATGGAAAAGAAAAAGTTGAGGAAGAGGTGAGTGATATTCCTACTATCCTTAAATTTTTTTCCCTACCCACCCCTTTCCTTAAGAAGCTGAAACCTCAAAGTAACACCAGGGATAAACTTATCCCGTTCCTTGGTCTCCTCTCTAAACTTCAAGTGAACATTCATTTCATTAAAGCCTTAATTTAAATCCCATATTATCTAAAATCTCTGATGAAAATTTTTTAAAATAAAAAAATATATAGAATAAATTGCTACTTAGTGCCTCACTGAAGAGTACAGTGTTGTACTCCAAAAGAAAATACCACCTAAACTGAAAGACCCAGGTAGTTTTGTCATACCTTGCACACTAGGAAACTCTGATCAACTCAACTGTTTATGTGATTTAGGTGCTAGAATTAATCTTCTCGCATACTCACTGTTTCAATAGTTGAGATTGGGTGACCTTCAACCCAACATAGTCATACTACAGTTAGGCGATAGATCTTTCACTCATCTTGTGGGTAGGGAAGATGATTTACTAGTTGGGGTTGGGAAACTATTTTTTCATGCAAACATTATTATCTTTGATATAGAATGTGATCAAGAGGTGCCCATCATCCTGGGAAGGCCCTTCTTGTCCACTAGTGGTGCTGTCATTGTTGTCTCTAAGGGTCAACTAATTTTTAAAATTGGAGAACAACCAGAAGAGTTCAATGTGTTTAAAAATGTTAAAGGACCAATGTTTTATGAAAACTGTTCAATGCTAGTGTCCTTAGATAATGATAACTCAACTGGAAGCTCAGATGAATCTGAAAATCAATCCTCTTTTAAAAAAACATTTGTGAAGTTGAAAATCTTGTTGAATCTATTTTAGAAGTTGAAAATTATGCTCAAACACCAAATCTGGAAAATTTTCCAGAACTAGAAAACTGTCCAGTTTTTGCTATAGAAGGGTCCTCTGTTTCTAAACATAAGAGATTTTTGAGTGAATTTTAGGGTGTTTATATTAACACAAACCATTATGAAAACTTTGATGATACTAAGGGAGAACTTATAAAACAAATAGATGATTCTTCTTTAATAAACCTGCTGAAATATAATCTGGAAAATCTGGACAATGTACTGCTCAATTAGGATAGTCGCACTGTTACTTCTGAATCTGAACATGTAATTGAAAATCATTCATCTTTAAATACTTCATAAAATAAATATATTCAAGATCTTGGACCTCCTAGGCCTAAGAGTCTTACTTCGAGTGTAAAACTACCCACTCTTTAACTGAAGCCAATCCCTGTCCATCTTTAATATTCATTTCTTGGTGATAACGTCACTTTTCCTGTAATAATTTCTTCTGAACTTAATGAAAACCAAGAGAAAATATTTTTGAATGTGATGAAAAAGTTTAAATATTCCATAGGAAGGACAATAGATTATATCAAGGGTATTAGTCCCTCATTTTGTATTCATAAAATACCTATGGAGCCTGACCATAAGCCTAGTGTGTAATGTCAAAGAAGATTAAATCCTAACATGAAAGAAGTTGTGAGAGAAGAAGTGATTAAACCTCTGGAAACTGGAATGATTTATCCCATTTCTGATAGTGCTTAGGTCAGCCATGTCCAGGTTTTCCCCAAGAAGAGAGGTTTCACTATTGTTAAAAATGAAAAAAAAATAAAGAATTCCAATTTCAGAAAGCCACAAAATAGAGAGTTTGTATAGATTATGGGAATCTTAATTGAGCCACTAGCAAGGACCATTTTCCAATGCCCTTCTTGGATCAAATGCTTAAGAGGCCTTATGGAAATGGGTTTTTCTATTTTCTGGAATGGTATTCTAGTTACAACCATATTCTTGTTGATCTAGAGGATCAGGAAAAGACCGCATTCACATGCCCCTTTGGTACATCTGCCTACATGTGGATGACCTTTTGGTTGTGTGGACCTCTAGCCACCTTTCAGAGGTGTATGATGGCTATCTTTTTAGATATTATTGACATAATCATTGAGGTTTTCATAGATGAATTTTCTATTGTGGGTAGTACTTTTGATACTTTTCTTGAAAATCATGACTTACTTTTGGAAAGATGCATTGAAACCAACCTTGTTCTTAATTGGGAGAAATGTCAATTTATGGTTACAGAAGGTATTGTTCTTGGTCATAAAGTATCCAAAAAATGTTTAGAAGTTGATACTGCTAATATTGATGTTATTCAAAAACGGCCTCATACTATTAATATCAAAGGTGTTAGAAGTTTCCTAGGGCATGCCAGTTTCTACTGGAGATTTATGAAAGATTTTTCCAAACTTACTAATCCCTTGTGTTCTCTTCTAGTAAAGGATGCACCTTTCAATTTTGTTAAAAATTGTTTGAAATCATTTAATCTGCTTAAAAAGAAACTCACTACATCACCTATTATCACTACACCTGACTGGAAACTACCTTTTGAACTTATTTGTGATGCTAGTGATATGGTTGTAGGTGATATCCTTGGACAAAGGAAAGATAGAAAATTACATGTGGTGTATTAGGCTATTAGACTTCTAGATGATTCCAAAAAGAATTATACCACCACTGAAAAACAATTGTTAGCTATTGTGATTTCTCTTGAGAAGTTCAGACAGTACTTATTAGGTTCTAAAGTCATCATTTTCATTGATCATTCTTCTTTAAAGTAGTTGTTGTCTAAGAAAGAAACCAAACCCATGATGATTATATGGATCTTGTTGTTACAATAATTTGATTTAGATATTAGGGATAAGCAGGGAGCTGAAAATTTAGTTGTTGGCCACCTTTATAGGCTTCCTCTTAACCATTCTAGAAATCCTAGGGAGGTAAAATTTTCCTTTCCTGATGAGAATCTGCTTACTATGTCAATTAGGAAATCTTCTTGGTTTGTATATTTTGCTAACTTCCTTGCAGTAGGTGTTTTTTCCAAAAATATGTCCAATAACCAAAGAAATAAACTTTTTTCTCAGCTTAAATATTATCTTTTGGATGATCCCCTGTTGTTTAAGAGGTGTGCTGATGGTATCCTTAGGAGGTGTGTGCCAGAGGAAGAGATGCTTCCTGTCTTAGAATGTTGTCATTCCTCACCTTGGGGAGGTCACCATGGTGGTGAAAGAACTACTCAAAAATTCCAACAATCTAGTTTCTATTTTCCTACACTCTTTAAGGATGCTAGGAGCTTTGTGGTTGGATGTGATAGATGTCAGAGGCTTGGTAATGTTGGTAGGAAGCAGGAGTTACCCCAAAAATGAATTCTAGAAGTTGAAATTTTTGATGTCTGGGGTTTAGATGTCATCGGTCCATTTCCATCATCTCATGGGAATGAGTATATACTTGTTGTAGTAGACTATGTTTCAAAATGGGTTGAGGTAGTGACACTGCCTAACAATCAAGACAATTCTATAATAAAATTTGTTAAAAAGAACATCTTTTCAAGATTTGGAGTCCCAAGAACATTTATCCCTGATAATGGAACCCTCTTTAGGAATTATAAATTTAAATAATTAATTGAGAAATATGGTTGTGTTCATAAAATTGGTACTCCATATCATCCACAGTCCAATGGATAGGTGGAAATTTAAAATAGGGAACTAAAACAAATACTTGAGAAAACTATGTCAAACTCTTGGAAAGACTGGTCTCTTTAATTGGATGAAGCTTTACGAGATTATATAACTGCTTTTAAGACCCCAATATGTATGTCTCCTTATAAAATTTTGTTTGGGAAATGTTGTAATTTACCTGTGGAGTTTAAATATAAGTCTTATTGGGCAATTAAGGCTCTTAAATTTGTATTTCCGCTGATCTCCATCATTAATGGATCCGTCTTTTTCTGTCAAAAAAAAAAACAAAGAATTCAAACCTGGAAAAAAGGTCCTTATTTTGAATTCTAGACTTAAAATTTTTATTGGAAAGCTAAATTCAAAGTGTTCTAGACCTTTTAAAATTGTGAGAGTTCTTAAAAATGGATCTTTAGAAATTGTAGGTGATGAAAATAAAACCATTTTGGTTAATAGGAAAAGAGTGAAACTTTATTTTAAGGGACAACCGAAGGGCATGGCTACCTTTACTAAGATTAAAAGTTGTTCCTGAATAAAGTTTGGCTGGGGACATTAAATATAGCACTCCATGGTAGGCAACACATGGTTATTTTTTTCTCTATGTTTTTTCTTTTTAACTTTGAATAAAATGATGCTTTTTTGCTCTGTTTTTGGGAAATACTTGTTACTGCTTGTTCTTTGTTTCCTGGTTCTGTCTCAAGTTGGTGATTGTTGTGCCATTAAAGGAGTGGAATTACCATGATCATTCTGGACAAGAACATAGTCAGGGAAGTACTTCAACTTTTTGCATCTATTTCATCTCCTGTTTTTTGATAATAAAATTCTACTGCTTGTGTTGTTACTAAACTAAAAATTCCGCTTGTATAAAAAATTCTGCATGTGCCTCTTACTGGAAATTCCAATTCATTGACAAATATTAAAATAATATATCATTGTAGGAAATTAAGTGGGGGGACATGCTTACTGGTAGTTGTGTTTTTCATTGGATATGATTAGTCTGTAGGGTGTTAGCATGAATATTTCTATTATATTGAACATTATTTTGAACCAAAAATTTCAGATTGGTACATTTTATCCATGATGCACCCATATGTTGCATCCCTTGTTTGAACTTTAATGAAAAATCCATGTCACTAGACTTAAATTTTAATGTGTGTGTCTGGATATAAACCTGCTGTTAATTTATTCCTTATGGTGAACAACATATTTTATTTTCAAAGAGACCCTTTAAACATGTCATAAATCTGCTAAATTGAAAATCTATTTTGAACTTTAATTTTCAAATTGTTATTCTCAACTTTAGAAGTCAACTTTGGGGAAAAAGTTGGGTTTTAAGTGTGGGGGAGGGTGTCAATTCTTGACTGTGATAAACTGTTCTTAATTGAAAGCCCATCAATTTCCACTGCAACTTCAAATTTCTTCTAAAAAATGGTTAAATTTTTTTCCAAAATTCTTGCATAATTTTAGACTTTACACTATTCTATAATGAGTCTTTTCTAAGGTGAAGTTCATTGATAGTAGTTATGAACGGCTCTGAGTCTGAAATTAATGAGTTTGGATTATTTCTAAGTTATCTTACTTAGTGATTTGATGGAAATTTGGTTTAGGAACTACTTCTGGAAGTGATATGGGTGCCCTTTTAATGGAATTATAATCATAACTCTTGGAATTTGAAATTTTATTTTGATCATAGGTGACTCATTTTTCTTTTAATTATTAAATGTAATTGATTTAATGATCCAATGTAAATGGTTTTTATATTAATCTTTCGAAAATGGAGTAATTTGGGCATCTGGGATCCCACGGTGAGTCTCTAGGACCTTAGATGCTGGGTGTGTTTCTGTTAACTATAAGCCCTCTGTACACTCTCAATAAGTGCATTTCACAGTGCTTAGTACATGATACAAGGCTTGGGAAAAATTAAATAAAGTGTCTATGGTCAAAAAAGAGTTCATTAAGGTGAGGAGAATGATGAACGCCAAATGAAGAAGGGGTCAATTTGTTTATATGAGAGTCATTTACATTGTATAATTGAGGTGATTCACCAAAAAATTATTTATTTTGGGAACCAAGGTGAAAAATTCAAAGTATAAAGATCGTACAGTTAAGTTCTATATTCCACATAAATTTCACCTTTTGTTATTCTTAGGCTTCGGACTTGAGCCTGGATTTAATTCAGCCACTAAGCAGTACCACATATGAGGCATGCCACATTCATTTCTTGACTATCTTTTAGTATTTGTTCAAAGTAATATTCATTTGAGAAATTAATTTTTTAAGACTAATGACATGATACTGTCCTTTGTTTCAATCTGCTGGGCGTGTTATATTTTTAGCAAAATCGTTGATTCCATACTTTTGTTTTCAAGGATAATAAAACATGCGATTGTTTGAGGACAAGCAATGATTAATTGTGGGGGAATTTGATTTCGCCTTAAAAACACATGTTTTTCCACATCTTTTTAATTAATTTTTATCAATTTAATTTTTTATTTTAACTCTTTTTAATAAATAATGGAACTTTTGTATTTTTATCACTAAGTCTATTAATTATTCATTTTTATAATCAAATATGTGTTTTTAGTTCTTTTATATAGTCATTCTAATTAATCCAAATTCATTAACGTACTTTTTGAGATTCATGATCTTAATTTGATAATGCTTTAATAATTTAAATGTTATTATTTAATTAATTTCTCATTGTTATTTTCATTAATCTAATTTATTTTTTAATTTAGAGCTTTACCCTTTTAAATAGTTTTGTTAAAATAATTTAAATCTTTATGTATTATCTAGTCTAAATATTATTTTTAAATAAATAAGTTAACAATCCAAGTTTAAGTTTAATAAAATAATGCATTTTAAATTTTTATGTTTTCATTTTTTGATCTAACTAATAAACTTTTTTCATTTAATATCATTAGTTAATGCTAATTATTTTAATTTTATGTTTACAGTTAATTATTTTTAGGTGTCCTGCATTTATTTAGACATATATTTAATTAAACATAACATTTATATTCTTAGTTAATAATTAAGTTACTTTATTTTTAGTTTGTTAAATAATTTAGTTAGTTTTTTATTACAGTTAATTATTTAATCTTAAACATTTTAGTTAATATTTCTTTTCAGTTAATTAATTAATGTTATACCATTTTATTATCTGCTTTAAATTAATGGTTAGTGTTTTAATTTGTCGCACATATTCTTTTGTCACACCGAAGTTTTTTATTTTATCAGTGAGTCGTGACTCACCGATTACATCGAAACACCATCGGTCTCTCGCGACACACCAATGTCACGATGCACCGATGTTGCGACGTGATGATCCTTTCATCGGTTTCGGTCTATCTTTTTAAACTATCGGTGAGTCGTTTTATTATTATTATCGGTGAGTAGTTATTTTCTTCAATCGGTGTGTTGCTCAAAACTACTTATTTTTTTATCTTTCGGTGTCTCATTATTTTTATTGGTGACACTGATTTATCTCTTCTATCAGTGTCTCATTGTCATCTATCGGTGACACCGATTTAATACTTCTTTTGTTGAGATGTGACTCACTGATCTAGTCTTCTCATCGGTTTCACGACACACACCGATTTTCACTCACCGATTATTTTCCTCTTCCACCAAATCTTCTTCCCCAACTTCCACCGGTTCTTCCACCTTTCATCTCTTCTATTGTAATACCACAAACACAAAACAGAACCAAACAAAATCAAACAAAAATTCGGATCTGACACTACCACCGTGGAGACTGTGGTCCACCGAGGCGGAGTTGAGCCACGAGCTAAGATCTACCGATGAGCTGGTGTCACACCAATGTGAAGAAGAAACACTCACATGTCCTCCATGGAGGGTTTCAAGTGAATGAGGAGGTTGATCTGATGTTGCGCCACTGTCGAAGAGGCACTGCGTGGAGGAGGTGAGTCGCCGCTGGAAGTGCGCATCTCTGCTAGAGGCGCTTGGTGATGGAGACCTCGTCGTCGCAGATAAGAGGATGCTACGCCAGATCTGAGGATGATATCCCGTTTGTGTTGAGGTGGAAAATCAAACCACCGCAGTGAGAACCCGAAGCCACCCGAGGTTGTGGAGGAGTCTGTGCCTCCTTACTGAAGCAGGGAGGTCCGCCGCTGAAGGAGCTCACGCAGCCACTCCTTTTAAACTGCATCACAATGGATGTAGTTGGGAGGAGGATTGTAGCTGAGGGTCGTGACAGATCTGTGGAAGGTTGGGCCTCCGTGGGTGTTCGTTGGTGAAGCCGACACTAAGAGGAGGAAGATGGACCGAGGAGATCTGTCGCGCCGTGCTGGAGCCGAGGGGAGCTGAAGCTGCCGCTGCCTGTTTCCAGCGCCAAGAAAAAACCCTCCCTTGTTGTGCCGATTTGGGGGAGGGGTTAATTGAAATTGAAAAAAAAACATAAAACTAAATTAATAATAAATAACTATAATAATAATAATAATAATAATAATTAATTAATTAATTATAATAGAATAGAATAAAAAATTAAATAATTAAATAATTAAATTAACTCTAATGGTTAATCTAAATTAAAGTAAGTAAATTTAATACTTTGATGAATATAGTAATTATAAATAAAATTTTTTATAATATAATTATAAAATATAATAACTATTTTTAATTTTATAAATTGTATTAAATAATTTTCAAAAAAAAAACTCCGATAATCTAAAAATTACTAAACTTTTAATTTAACATAATCACATTCATAAATTAATTATATAAATATTAAATTTCAATGAAATTAAATAAAATAAATTAATTAACAAATAAAATAATAACAGATAATTATTAATTTAAATTTAAAAACATCTAAGCATTCTTTAATGACGATTTTATTTTTTTTATAAAAGTTAAATATTTTAGCGCTGATTCATTAATTTATTTATTTTTTTGTTCTAAATTTGCAAGTTCATTCAAGATATGTATATACATACACATTCATTCAACTAACTCATCAGAAGTTAGTTACGAGGGAAAAACTAGCACGACGTGCCAGTCGCGAAAAAACACACGTGTGCAGTGCACAAGTGAAAGATTTTTAAAGTCGGTGGAAATGAGTAGTGACATGTGGCAATTGACAGTTGATATATAAAGTAGAGCAACAACGAAATTATGGAGGATGATCATTCACTCGATGAAACACACCAGATTTGGGCGAAGTATTTCATTCGATCATTCACTCGGAGTAGATCAGAGAACCTAGAGCACTTCTCAGAGAGCCATTCTTCAGAGTTCCGAGGGCCAGGAGCAGCAGTGATTCATGCGAGCAGATGGGGTTTTCTTCCTCCATTTTATTTTACTTCTCTCTCTCTATAATTGAGTAATTTTAGTATAAGTAATTGAAACAATTTTTGGCAAAATACATTCAATTCAGGGAAAAAATCAAATATACTGGTTCTTATCTTTTTCTTTTCTCACTATCATTTTAATGTGATTGGAATTGATCGGCGAGGTCAGTTCTGTTTACATTCAATTGCAACATACCATCTGTACTTAATCTTGTAATTCTATATTCTTATGGTGAGTTTGAAAGTGGATTAATTTTCTTAATCATTTGAATTGAAATTAAATACTATAGAACATACGGTGAGTTTGTTCTCTAATATTTTCAAATCAGAATTTCCAAGTTGATTAATCTAAGAGTGGCAAACTCTGAAATTGACCAGCTTGAGTGATTTATCTCATGGAGAGGGAAATAAATCACTCATTTTCAGTGGTATGAGTTTTAATCACTATTGAGAGAAGGAATGTTTTCAAAACCAGTAGAGTTTATATTTTCGCCGGACATATTTCTCTTGATTGTTAACTTATCGGCATTTTATCTCTCTGATTCTCACTATTTTTTGTTTTTTTTCTTGCTTCAATATAGTTTAGAAGAAAAACTTAAAAAATTTGTGATGTTTCATTTGTGACTTACAATAAAAAAAATATAAAAAGTGAAAAATAGAAAATTCACTCCACTGTAGACAAAATTGGAGCTTCCATGTTTTTTTAGAAGAATAGTGGCAAAAATTACCTTCCCTGTTGGTTTGACCCTGCTTACCACATATACTGTAGTTAGTAGGAATATAAATATTAAACTTTTACTGGCTTCAATGACAGTATAGTTTAACCAACCATGTAGCTCATTAAATAAGGGAAAATGACCAATTTTCCTTTCATGTTTTAAAGGAGAAGCACTCTTTTCATTTTCTCCCTCATATGAACACCCTATCCATTTAGACCCCCTCTTGCTCCTTCGATTCCCCTTCGATATGGGGTGTTCATGAAGATTTTTTTAGTGATTCTGGAAAAATTTATTACTTTCATTACTATTTGTTCTTGATTTCTCTTATTTTCTTTTTGGTTTCACTTCTCTGGTGTATGGATTTTATTTCAATTCAATCGTAACATGCTATAATTGGATGATAATGATGGGGCTTTTATAAATATAGTATCTTCACACCATCGTACATTGTTTTGATTAAATTACATCATTTTTTGGGTTTCCATGATGTTTTTGAATTAAATTAAATTAATTTAGTGAATGAATCATTCTTGGTTGTTTTGGATTTCGAGTGGAGTGTGTTCCAAGAGCATTCCATGGGGCACTGGAATGATTTGGGTTTATGTTTGGGTGTTATTCCTAATTGAATTAAATAGTTTATTTAATTATATATAATTAAAAATGTTGAAAAATTATTTATAATTATTTATAATTAATTATTATATGTTTTTTCTTGATTTAGGACCTCAGGAGATGACAATGGACATAGAAAAGCCTAGGAAAAGCTTTCAGGCTAGAAATTAAAAAGGGTTTTGGCTTTGAGTTGAGGTAGGTGGTCCCTCATATATTCCACATTGGTATTATAAAATTTATTTATGGAATGTAGTTTGTGGTCTCACTATTAAAAGAAAACAAAATATTTTATATAAGATGAATTATTTTATCTAAAACAAAATTATTTTAATGAACTATGTGTCAAGGTCAACAATAGACCCTTGTGTACTAGTTTTATTTATACAACGTTGATGGTTGAGGACTTGATCATATTTTTGTTCATTGAGACATGTAGACATTTTGAGGCGTTTAATTAGGTATTTTTTATGCATATTGACCCTTAATATAGGTTCCTTGTTGACCTATGAGTAGAGGGTCTTGATAGGATGATAATGAGTTGACTCCGTAATTTGTGATCGAACCATGAGATAATTGTTGGTCTATTATGATAAGCATGAGGGGAGTGTTTCTTTCCTCTTGAGATATGAGCACCATGTGGGGGTTCCATGGGAAGGAATTGGATAGGTTTGGTGTGAGGACTGACCTAGGATGATGTGGTAAGGGGACTATATTGGGGCCACATCCCTTGAGTGAATACTCTCTTGAGGCTAGTGAGGTAAAGATACGATTAAAAGAATGTTGGGGGATGTGATTCCCTATAAGTGTTAGGTGATGACCTGAGAGATACGTTTGAGATCAAGGAATCCTTTTGAGTTGTCAATGTCTAAGATGATTCATAGGGGACATCAGTGTATGATTAAGTGATATGTTGACCCTAGTGAGGGTGCATATAGTAAGTGGGTAGTAATATTTGTGGTTGTCACCTTATAATCTGAATCGATTATGACACACAATATTCTTTCTTGGGATTATTTTCTCACTAATATATATTATTAAATATGGGATTCTAAGAATATGCTCATAGGATCCAGAATTCATGCCTTATAATGGGTTGGGATTCCATGAACATTATACTTGGATCTACATATTTTATAGTGTGACTTTCTTTTTGGGAAGGTTAATCCCATGAGTTTACAAATGAGATTTGATTTCCTAGGAAATGATACTAGGAATTAATAATTTACCTTGTTTTTTAAATTTGGGTATATTATCCTAAGATTCATATGTTGTATCATTTTTAGATGATTTGGACATAATACTTAAATCCATATGTTCTACTCTATGACTAGATTCCTTGAAGTTAAATCCCATAAGTTTCCAAATTGGCTTAGAATGATTTGGATACACACATAGGATTATAGGTGATACAGTTTGGAATTATTGGAATATTCTATTAATATTTATATGTGTTATGGTCCTTTGATTAAAATGAGACATGGTTTAGGGTTCCTTATACTTTTTCCTTAGATTTATATGGGTTATAGGGGGTGGAATACGATGGAAACAGATCCATAATTTGGATACCTTTTACTGGATAAAATTTCTTATGTATTATTTGTAGGAATCATCTATAGGCCAAAATTTTTTTGGCATGATTCTTTGACATGATCATAGTCACCCTAAAACTATCGAAAGCAGGTTTGGGTCGATCTGAAGTATGATGACATAATGAATGGATCAACTGTGCTCATTTCATTATGCTTCTACAATTTAATTTATTTTTTCAATTGGGCAGATCACATGTGTAAAAACATTTAATTTCTATGTTTGGGACTATGTTGGTGGGGGCCTAATAAGTTTCACTCACAGCCTATTCAAGCAGCCATGGAACTTAGGTACCTAAGAAGACTTTATTGGTTATAGGTTTAGGTTGGTAAGGTGCCTGGTGTTGCATGATCTAGTGGGATGGATCAGACCTGATTGATGATTTGGTCATGGTGAGTCTTGGGGATATTATTGAGAATTATGTACATTTATATTATTCTTGTTTTCTTTTGTAATATGTGGTCGACCTAGTGGGATACCTGTGAGTCTTTATGAAAGATGCTTCTATATTAATTGATTATTTATTCCTACTATTGATTATCCATACTTTAATTATTTATTATTACGGATGTTTCATGGTTATTTTTTTAATATTTTACACTTTGATATGGGTTTATAGTCTCCCCACAAACTACCTTAGTTACCCACCACTATTTTTCAATATTTAGATTATGGGGAGGCATGCCCAAGGTCTTGCGAAGACTTCTAGTCCAAGAATTGTTGAGTGGTCTATGGCCGAAGAACATTAAAAAGTAGATTCAGAGAATTTTTGTGATATATATCACATTTTTATTTTTTATTACAATTTGGGGGGACGGTAGATAGGTGAAATAGGAATTTTCCAGACCTTGTGATGGATATTTGACTTGTGTGTAGAGAAAACATTTTCTGTTAGCAATTCTTGGTTACAAAGGGCATGAAATTTATGTTATTTTATTTTTAGTTTATGATTATATGGTTTTCACCTTGTGTAAAACACTTGAGTTTTTTAGATTTATGAATTTTTTGGTTTGTTATCTTAGCCCATTGGTAAGAGTCCAGTGTTCTTATATCATATTAGGCATGTAGGATTCACATGACATACAAGTTCTTGTATATTATTGAAATCCTTGATGATAGGGTTCAGTTGTTTAATGTGTCCTCAATAATTTATACAGTGTTTTACCATGTAACTTATTAGTGTAATTGAACTCAACTAAACCATAATATATTATATTATGATGATAGTCCATGTGTATCTATGAAGATATTCTTGAGAATGATGCCTATATAGTCCTTAGGAGTAAGATATGTATAGTGAACCATAGAGGGATAATATAAATACTTGGTGCCCAAGTAATTATTCTATTAGTTTTATATAAGTGAAAATAGGTTCGGTAGTTTGAAGTGTCAACAATAACCTATATGGTGCTTTCCTATATATATTCATCATGACATTTTACTTAATCAAACCTTATAACTATGAGACAATCAACACATATCATGGTGGGGAGATTCAATTATATATATGTGTGTGTGTGTGTGCCTAGATTAGAACATGATTCTCAAGGGGGTAGTCACATATGTGGGTGCCTGGTGAGAATAAGTTCTCTAATAGGATAATGAGTTAGAATTTTATATAGGTTGTGTAGATACAGTAAACCTAGATTTAGTGTGTTATAATGTGATTTGATCAATGTATTTTGAGATGATAGAAGACGTGTTACTCATGAACTATGATGTATTTGAGATGTGGCCTAAGGGTTTGGAGGGTGAGACTTGTTCTTTTAGATATGGATCATGACATGAGAGCGAGGTTTTATGGATGATATGATATGTGTTTAATGAGGGTATCCTACAATAGAGGTTATACAAATATTGTGATTAACCTTAGAGATATGAAACTTGGGTAGATTCTTTAGTGCATGAACGGTTTTTTGAGGTTTCTATGACAAATAATAGAAGGGAGATTTTGTTATCAAGGTTTGGTTTCAAGGGAAGGATTTGTTGGATACATGGAACTATGTATTGTGGATGAGTTTTTGAGTTGTTAAATAGTATATCATGGATGGATTATTTTGTTTTTAGAATAAGTTTTTTTCAAAGATCATGTGAAAAGACCTTGGAAACTGTGAAATGACATGATTTTAAAATTGAGTGAAGACGGTACTCTGGTTGGATGTGTTTGAAATGTTGTGAGTATGGTCTTCTAGTTAGGAATGTGAGACTAGGTTTGGTGAGATAATACTCACAAGATCATGATTAGAGTTCTGAAACTGGATGATATGACAGTGTACCCCCATTGTATTTTGGAGATATCAAGGTGGTAAATTTTATTTACACCTAGAACTCATTGAATTATGGATCAGTGAGAGGTCATGATTGGGCTGAGGGCTGATGGTCTTGATGGAACATTTCAGTCTTAGTTTCATGGGGGTTTTTATTAAAATTATTGGTAAACTTGGAATTAGGTTAGTATTCATTGGACAGTTGACTCAAGTGTGGTATTTAATACACATTATCATAGAGGTGTGGTATGATAACCCTGCTCTTTATTTCATACTTAAACATGATTTATTACATAAATTTCAGTTGATAAAACATATAATATCAATAGGTATAGTGTCTTTTGGGCTTAGGATCATAACATAAAAACATAAGACATGAAATACAAAATCTTTTTTGAAATCTTCCTTTACATGACCACTACATTCCCTCATACTTAGCATTTCATGGGATAACCTGAGGACATGCATTAGAAAAGGGTGAGCTATAAAGCATAGTAAGGAAATAAACATGGAATAACATGATGGAAAGAATACATGTTATAAAATAGGCATATCAATGGAGCACAAGATAAACATGAATATAAAGTCATGATAAATCATGATAATCCAAACATGGGAATGTGGCAACAACACTTAACATGGAATTAGCATGAGCCAAGGATCATTGCATATGAAGCATGAGTAAAACCTAATTGAACATAAAGCACGAGTAACCCCTCTTTAAAATTGAATTATCATGATTCAACAATCATTTCACATGATGTATCATGATACTATATTTTTCCCAATGCATTGGAGCGCTATTAGGGCTCACCCTTTCTTAAACATTTCTTTTCATGCATAAGTGTGCCAAATGGATCATAAAATATGGAATCAATCATCATTATTTATTCCACTATAATGGGATGTGGAATACATACATGAATCTTTATAATCAATAAGTAAATTTTCATAAAGGATAATTCCCCTGATAGTTAAATGGGCATGGTATTCACTACACAATGACATTGTCTTAGAAAATCATAGTGCAATTTTGGGAGTATAACGATGTAAAATAAGGACTCATAAAATTGTTTGATGATAAAGAAAGATGTGTATCATCATATATACATGAAATGGATAGTAAGGGGTTCATATAGATACATGTCCCAACAAACTTAATGGAATTTAGATGCATAATATAATATAATTACATGGATGTAAAAGAGAAGAGAGAAATCCCTCATGGAATATCAGCATGATAACGGGTGTACATGGGAGGAATTAATGAGAGATAAAGGGGTATAACATTATCCAAACATAAATAGGAAAGTATGGGGAAGTTTAGAAATCATACTCCAACATTTTTAATTGAAAAAAGGGTATAACAACTTAAATAAAATTTGAAAAAATGAGAAAGAAAGAAATCACTTACTTGGAAGTGTGATCCCAAAGGCTTGGGTGAGGGTTCAGAGAGGATTATTATGAGATTGGGGCACCTTGGGAGGATTCTAAAGGTCGGAGAGCAGGGGTTGGTCGAACTCCAAAGGCTTTGAGAGAAGAGGAAGTGGGAGCTTGGGTGGGTTTATATAGGAAATGAGGGGGAATTCTTTATTATTTTGGTTTGGGACACCTCACATTAAACTAATTCAAACCACAAACCAGAACATGGATTTTGCACATGGTTTATGCCAAAGGGGAGTGAAAACAATATTTTATGAGGCCAATGACCGAAATTATCAAAATAACGTGGTTTCTTATGTGGAGGTTAGTCACACTCTCAGGGAAAACAATTTAAAAAGACAAAATGTTTTATAAACTTTGAAGGGTCCACTAAGGCTTTCTAAAATAAATCAAACAAACGAAAAATAACATTATTTTAATGGTAATACATATATTGGCCGAACATAATGTTTATATTATTTTATTACATCACTATGGGGTCATTATGATGTCATAAAACACATTATATATTTAAACAGTATTTAATTTTTACCCAAAAATTCGACTGTCTCAGAAAATTATGAAAATTTCACCGTTGGATAATTTCGACATCCAAATTCCAAAAATAATATTCAATTTATCTAAATAATTGTATAAATATGTAAATTTTTACTTTTTAAATAAAAATTGTCATTTATCAAAAAGTCACGGGTTTTGAAAAACAGCTTTCAAAACATAATAAAAATTACAATTGCATTCACAGAAATTGAACAATCAAAAAGTAATTTATTAATATTTTATTAATATTTTATTTAATTAAAAAATCCATTAATTCATCAAAATTGATATCTTAGTCTAATATTAATTAAAAATAATATTTTTGTTTTAAAAAATATTTATGAAATAACAATAATAAAATGAATATATATTAATTATTATATACAAAAATAATGCACATAATCATAGTGTTATGGTCTTGTTACATAACCCCTTATAACACGTGCATAATACTAAAGGGTAAGGTTTGTGATGGTGATAGACTCTTGGGGTGGCTCGGATAACATTGCTCAGGTGGTAATCTATATTAACTTCCACTTCTCCCGTAGTCGGTTCCGCTCAAGCTTAACGTGTTGAATATCGGCTTGGGATGGGTCATGAGCGAAGCCCAATGACACAACCTCCTTTTTGATCTCTGACAAGTGGGATTCATATGGGGAAAGTCTACTGGATGAGGTCATTGCTTCCTTTGTCCGAGTAAATTGGATTTGTTAAATCCCTATATTTACACTAATCAGGTGATCACTGTTAAATAGCTATATTAGCAACGATCCCAATTCTTAACAGTATTTTAAATTCCAAAAACATAAAACCAATGAAGTTCACATTTTATATAACCATAATAAGAAATTTAATTGTATAAATAGTAATTTCAATTAATGAATGTTTGGATTGTTACAATCTTCTCCCCTTAAAGTATTTCGCCCTCAAAATTTCATTTTCCCACTCTAAAAAAAACGTGGGTAACTTTGCTTCTTCACTTCCTCTGGTTCCCACATCACCTCTTCAAACATTTGATTTTTCTACAACACCTTGATGAGGGGAATTGTCTTATTTCGTAGAACTTTTTCTCTATGATTTAAGATCTTCACTAGTTTCTCCTCATATGAAAGATAATCATCCAGTTGTACTACCTCTGAAGAGAGTACACGTGAAGGGTCTGGTATGCTCTTACATAAGAGGGATACATGAAATATATCATGTACTTTGGCCTTGGTAGGTTGAAGTTCTACTCGATAGGCCACAACCCCAACATGATCAAGAATCTCAAAGGGAGTGATGTACCTAGAACTTAACATCACTTTCTTTCCAAACCTAATAACCTTCTTCCATGGAGATAAGGGTAGAAATACCATGTCTCCAACTTTAAACTCAAGGTCTCATCGACAGTTATCTGCATAACTCTTCTGTCAACTCTGGGTTGCCTTGATATGCTACGGAATGGTTTTCACCTTCTCCACCATTTCTTCAACCAGTTCTGGTCCTAGCAGGTTACGCTCACCGACTTCATCCCAACACACCGATGTTTTGCACCTCTTCTCATACCGGGCTTCATAAGGTGCCATTCATATTCTCGAGTGAAAACTACTATTATAAGATCATTCAACAAGTGAAATATGTTGATCCCATCATCTTTTAAAGTACATTGATAATGCTCTCAACATATCCTCATGTGTTTGGATAGTCTGCTCAGATTGGCCATCAATTTTAGGATGATAAGTTGTACTAAAGTTCATCTTAGTATCTAGAGCATGTTAAAGACTATTCTAAAACATAGAGGTGAATCTTGGATCTCGATCGTATACAATAGATAGTGGTAATCCATACATCCTTACCACTTCCCTGATATATATATGTGTCAGTTAATCTAATGATAAATCCTCCCACGTTGCAATAAAGTGTGCAGACTTTGTAAGACGATCCACAACTACCCAGATTACATTATTGCCTTTGGATGTGTTCATAAGTCTGGTGACAAAGTCCATGGTGATGTTCTACCATTTCCATTCTAGTATGGGAAATGGTTTTATCATCCCCTTAGACTTCTACCTCTCTTCCTTTACTTGCTGACACACCATGAACATTGATGTATACTCAGTGATCTGTTTCTTCAAATTATCCCAACAATAATGCTCTCGGATATCTCAACACATCTTTTTCTTTCCTGTGTGAATAGAGAAATTTGAACTATTTGTGTCACCCAAAAGTTCCTTCATTGGATCTGAACTTGATAGAACAAATAGTCTTTTCCAAAATCTCAAAATATCATATTCATTAACATTTAACTCCAAGTATTTCCTTCTTCTAATAGCTTCCACTTTCTTCTGAATTACCACATCATCCTTTTGAGAATCCTTTATCATTTCCGAAAGATATGGTTGAGAAATCATTTGTGAATGGATTTATGATGTTCCCTTCTTTATGATTCCCATGTCTATCTTCATTAAATCTAATAAGATTGGATCCTTCTCAATTATCCTCAGTGATAGAATCACTGGGTCCTTTCTACTTAGAGGATATTCCACCTTGTTCTCTTTCCTAGGGTGGTAATTGATTGAGTATTAATAGTCTTTGATCAGCTCTAACCATCTTCGTTGGTTCATGTTCAACGCTTTCTGTGTGAATATATAATTGAGGCTTTTGAGGTCCTTATATATTTCACACTTCTCCCCAAAGAGATAATGCCACCAAATTTTTTAATGCGAATATCACTATAGCAAATTGCAAATCATGTGTAGGGTAATTATGCTCATGAAATTCAATTTCCATGAAGCATAGGCAATTACTTTTTCATTTTTCATCAACACACAACCCATTCCCTTCTTCAATGCATCACTTAAAAACACAAAAATTTCTCCACTTGTGGGTAAAGTGAGAACAGGTGCAGTGATAAGCCTCCTTTTTAACTCTTTGAATCTATGTTCACATTCATCACTCCAAGAAAGATTTACTCCCTTTTGAGTTATCTTGGTAAGATGGTTTTAAAATCATGAGAAATTTCCCAAAAATCATCAATAATATCCATCTAACCCCAAGAAGCTACAGATATCCATTACCGATGTTGGCCTCATCCATACCTCTCTTACATCTATTTTGGAGGGATCCATAGGTATCCCATTACTTGTGATGATATGGACCAGGAATGAGACCTCCTTTAACTAGAACTCACACATGATGTAATTTTCATAGAGATTCTCCTTCTGTAAGGTCTCTAGTACAGTTCTTATATGCTCCTCATGATCCACCTTGGTTTTGGAGTATATCAGAATATAATCTATAAAGACTACCACAAATTTGTAGAGGTAATACCTAAAGACTTTATTTATTAATTCCATGAAGATTTCTGGAGGATTAGTGAGTTCTAAAGGCATTACTATGAATTCATAGTGTTCGTATCTTGTACAAAAATAATTCTTGTGGATATCTTCTTTCTTCACCCTTACTTGATATTATCCCAACCGCAAATCTACCTTTAAGAAGTATTGTGCTCCATGCAGCTGATCAAACAATTCATTGATTCATAGAAGAGGATACTTGTTCTTTATCATGATTTGTTAAGATCGCGATAATCGATGCAATGGAGCACTGACCAATATTTCTTCTTGACAAAGAGGACTGGTGCACCCCATGGTGAAGCACTTGGGCATATAAACCCTTTATCAACATTCTCCTATAGCTGTTTCTTTAACTCCTCAGGCTCCACAATAGCCATTTTATACGGAGTCTTAGATATTGGAAATTCCCCAGGTATAAGATCAATTGAGAATTCAACATCTCTTCTAGGAGGAAGACCATGCAATTCCTCAGGAAACACTTCAGTGAATTCCCTCACAATCGGCATGTCTTCAAGGATGTTTTCCACCATAGACTCAATCATCTTATCCATATATCCATGCTCATAGGGTAGTAATATCCACACTTGATATGATGAAGATAAAGAAGATTCATCTTCCTCCTTACACTTGTATAGAATTGGGGGTTGATTCTCCACATGGAGAGTGATTTCCCTCTCATGACAATTTATGTTGACTCTATATAAGGAAATCCAATCAATGACAATAATTGCATAAAATTCCACTAGAGGGAGTATGAAGACATTTGTCGAGAAGTTCAATCCCTAGATTATAAGAGGGTAGTAGTTATATTCATGGGATGCAATGATTTTCCCATTTTCCATAATCACTAACATCTTTACTTCCATGATTTGTGGTGGTGCTGGGATTGTTCTACTAAACATTCAGGATATAAAATAATGTGTAGAACCTGAATCAAAAAGTATGTTTTCTATTCTTGAATAAATAACTAGCATACCTATTACCACTTCATTGCCAGGGTTCACTTCCACAATAGTGATGGAAAAAGCTCACCCTTGCTACCTTGGTGGTTGTTGGTTGCCTTCTAAAACCCTTGGAATAGGGAAATGATTTTCAAGATGCTCTGGTTCATTGAAGTTGTAGCAATGAACAACGTGTTGAGGTTTTAACAGAGAGTTCCTCTCCTCTGTTGCAGTCGCAGGTTTTTCTTGTCGGCAGTTAACAGCTAGGTTCCCTTATCTTCCACACCTAAATCATTTCCTCATCCACTTCTAGCAATTTCAGGGGTGCTTCTTTCCATACCTTTGGTAAGTGGGGTGTTGTATATTCTTAGCACTGTTGGGTTTATCCATTGGACTGCCAGAATTGATTTCAACCTTATGATTATTATCCCCATGATACCCCTGAGATTCTCCGATCTCCATTCCGACCTTGAGGGAACATCGAACAATTTCCTCATAGCTGTCGAAGTCACGGATCACCAGTGCTTTCTGTAGGATGGGTTTGAGACCACCAAAGAAGTAGTCAACTTTGCATTCAGGGGTAATGACAAATCTGAAGGCATATCATGCAAGCCTTGTGATTTTTTCCCATATTATCTAACAAATTCGTTGTCTTTTTTGCTTGAGGTCAAGAAAGTCCCTTTCTATTTTAAGTTAGAGGGTACACAAAAAATCTTTATCAAAAAACATCATCAGGAAATCCTTCCATTCCGATGCCCCGATCTCCTCCTCAGGCATTCTATTTTTTATCAATGTACACCATTGATCAGCTTTACCCTTCATACAACAAGAATCTAGGAGGACCATCTCTTGTTCAAAGCATTGAAGGATGGATAAGATCCTTTCAATAGAGTTGATCCATTGTTCAGTGATTGAGGGATCAGATGATCCATTAAAAGTAGGAAGCCTTTGTCTCATGAAGATCTCGAAAGCGACTTGTTCTTTCTTAGGGGGGTTTGAATGTTCCTCTTGATGCATGTTTCTATTCAAATATTTAGTTATCTGAGAGAAAATCGTGACAAATTTCGTGATTCCCACTCCCATCGAATTGAGCATCTCATTAGCACATTCATCACATTGATCTTCACATCAGTTGTCAGCCTGAGTCATCCTATTATCATCCATTGGCTGTAATAAAAGGAAAGCTCCGGGTAAAACATAAATTTTAATCCAAGGACAAAAATTATGACATAAATAACTTTTATTTCCTTAACTTATGAATCCATAGACTTCAATCTATTCTATTCATGATCTACTTTCTAACATATATTATTAATGGCATTTTTTTAATTCCCATAATAATGGTTCATACTAAGCTTGTGAATTTACCAATGCATATCCCCTGGGAGTTTTGTAACCAAGAGTGTATCAAGGCCCATTGTCCTGTACTAGGATACCCCGGGTCAAGCCCGAAACTCCTTGTCTGGGTTTTCACCCGTAGGTACATCTATGCCAGAGCCGCCTCTACATGCTCGTATCTAGACAGGGATGTATTTGCTTGATAAAACACAAACTCAATACCAACCAAAACTTAGGGATGTTTTTTATTTACTTAGTCTTTTCTCTAATGTTTCACTAGGTTTTTCTAATCTTAATCCCAAAAAATAACTAAACCTATCCTTTGATTCCAACTATGGCAACCCAGCTCTTTATTTCGTACTTAAACATGATTTATTACATAAACATCACTTGATAAAACATCGAAGATTGAGAGGTCTAGTGTCTTTGGGGCTTAGTATCATTACAAAACAACATAAGCTTGAAATACAACATCTTTATTAAAAACTTCATATACATGGACACTACATTCCCTCATACTTAGCATTGCATGGGATAACCTGAGGACATGCATAAGAAAAGGTTGAGCTATAAAGCCCAGTAAGGGAATAAAAAAGGAATAACATGAGGAATAAAATACTTATTAGAAAATAGGAATATCAATGGATCATAAGATAAACATGAACATAAAGGAATGATAAAGCATGATAATCATAACATGGGAATGTGGCAACAACACATAACATGGAATTAGCATGATCCAAGGCTCATTGCACATAGATCATAAGTAAACTCTCATTGAAAAAGAAGCATGATTAAACCCTCATTTAACTTGAATTAGCATGAGCCAACACTAATTTCACATGATGTGTCATGATACGATACTTTTCCCAATGCATTGGAGTGCTATTAGGGCACACCCTTTCTTAAACATTTCATTTCATGCATAAGTGTTCCACATGGATCATAAAACATGGAATCGATCATCATCATTTATTCCATGATAAAGGGATATGGAATACATAAATGAATATTTATAATAAATAAGTAAATGTGCAAAAATTTAAATACCCATGATAGAGAAATGGGCATGGTATTCACTACACAATGACATTAGTTTAGAAAATTGTAGTGCAATTTCGGTAGCATAACGACGTAAAATAAGAAGTCATAAAAAATTGTTGATGAGAGAGAAAGATGTGTCGAAAAATATATACATGAAATGGAAAGTAATAGGGTAATATATATACATGTCCAAATAATATTAAGGGAATTTAGATTCATAATATAAAATAATTACTTGGATGTAAAAGAGGAGAGAGAAATCCCTCATGGAATTTCAGCATGATAAAGGGTGTACATGGGAGGCATTAATGACGGAGAAAGGGGTATCCCATTATCCAAACATAAATAAGTCAGTATGAGGAAGGTGATAAATCATACCCCGACATTTTTAATTGAAAAAAGGGTATGACAACTTAACGAAAATTGGACAAAATGAGAAAGGAAGAAATCCTTTACTTGGAAGTGTGATCCCAAAGGCTTGGGAGAGGCTTGAGAGAGGATTATTGGGAGATTGGGTCACCTTGGGAGGATTATAGAGAGATTAAGACAGGGTTTGGACAAACATCAAAGGTTTTGAGTGAAGAGGAAGTGGGAGATTGGGTGGGTTTATATAGGAAAGGAGGGGGAATTCTTTGTTATTTAGGTTTGGGAGACCTCACATTAAACTAATCAAAACCACAAACCAGCCCATGGTTTTTGGCCATGCTTTTTTCCAAAGGTGATTGGAATAAAATATTTTATGAGTCCAATGTCCGAACATCTTAAAATAATATGGTTGTTTATATGGAGGCGAGTCACACTCTCAAGGAAAACAATTTAAAAAGACAAAATGTTGTATACGCCATTAATGGTTCACTAAGCCTTTATAAAATAAATCAAAAAAAACCAAAATCAGATTATTTCAGTGGTAAAACATATATTGGCCGAAAATAATGTTTATATTATTTTATTACTTCACTATTGGGTCATTATGATTTCATAAAACACATTATATATTTAAACAGTATCTAATTTTCACCCAAAAATTCGACTGTCTCGGAAAATTATGAAAATTTCAACATTGGATAATATAGATGTCCTGATTCCAAAAATAATATTCATTTTATCTAAATAATTTTCTAAATATGTGAATTTTTACTTTTAAAATAAAAACCATCATTTATCGAAAATTCATGGATTTTGACAAAAATATCTTTCAAACCTTAAGAAAAATTACAATTCCATTCGTAAAAATTGAACAATCAAAAATAAATTTATTAATAGTTTATAAAAATATTAATTAATTAACAAAATCCATTAATTCATCAAAAAATATTTCTTAGCTGAATATTAACTAAAAATACTATTTTCATTTTAAAAACTATTTACGAAGTAACAATAATAAAATGAATGTATATTCATTATTATATAAACAAATAATGCACAAAATCATAGTCCTATGGTCTTGTTATATAAACCCTTATAACACCTCCATAAGACCGAAGGGTAAGGGTGCGATGTTGACAGACTCTTGGGGTGGCTCAGATAACATCGCTCGGGTGGTAATCTCTATTAACTTCCACTTCTCCTGTAATCGGTTCTGCTCAAGATTAACGTGTTCAAGCTCATCTTGGGCTTGGTCAAGAGCTAAGAACAATTATGCCACCTCCTTTCTGAGCTCCAAAAAATGGGATTCTTATGGGGAATGTCTATTTGATGAGGCCATTGATTCCTTTTTTGACTAAATTAGAGTTGTTAAAGCCCTGTATTTATACTAATCAGGTGATCAGTGTTAAACGACTATATTAGAAATGGTCATAATTATTAATTGTATTTTAAAATCCAAAAACATAAAACCAATGAATTTCACATTTTATTTAACCATAATAAGACATTTAATTGGATAATGAGTAATTTCCATTAATGAAAGTTTGGGTCGTTACATGTGGTGTTAGTGGTTGATAATGGATGTTTGTGGCTCAGGATGTGTGACATGTGTGTAATGATGGATCATTCTTAGATTATTCTTGAGGAGTGGTATAAGGAAATTCATATAGTGGGGTGTTCACCATTAGACGTTTAATGGTGTTACCCTCATTATGGATAAATATTGGTGGGTTTCATGGATGAAATTCCCATGAGTATGGAATATGTGAAAGATAATGTTTCATGTTGTCCCTCATGTATAAGTTGGATGGTAATGTCCAGTTATTATGTGTGATAATTGACAATGGATGGTTTGTAGATATATGATCCTATGTTAGTAGTGTTATAGGTGTATAAGAGAAATTTTGTAAAATGATATGAAATTATG
Organism: Viscum album; assembly: GCA_963277665.1. Lineage (NCBI taxonomy): Eukaryota > Viridiplantae > Streptophyta > Magnoliopsida > Santalales > Viscaceae > Viscum > Viscum album. The sequence continues at coordinate 1,321,958,682 of OY728158.1, forward strand.
GTGTTGGTGATCTAGAGAATTTGGGTTTATTTTATTCAATAGAGAATACTTAATTTGATATTTTGATAAAATTTTAGTTGGACTTCATGTATTGGCCAAGGAATCATGGTGGTTTTAACATGATTTATGGGTGTTTCAAATCCAGGATGTGTTAGTGCTTTGTTGATACAATGAAAACTAATTTAGTCGCTTGAGGGTACAATAATGAGATCACACTAAATATCAGGTTCAAACGTCAGTTTTGGGTAGTTGAATGATCTCAGGATTCCTTCGGGTGTTAGTCATCAAGTTTGGCTGATGAGGTAGCACATTGGTAGGTAAAATGATTTTTTTCAAGAAAATATAGCTAGATGATGAATAAATCTTAATTTGTTTCATAATTGAGTGTGTTGAGTTTGAAAACACAATAAGAAAGTCACTGGACCACTATATATGTGTTTTGGTAGGTGAAATTGATGGTGAGGAGTCGTGTGGATCAAAATTGTAACTAGTGAGAAGAGGCTTATGGTGGGGAGTAGAATAAGATGAATGATGAATTGGATAATTAAACTACGTTGTCTCAAGAAATAAAGGTATAGTTAAGGACCAAATCATTGATTTAATAGTGGGTAAGGGTGGTGGCTTGAGATTTAGTGAATTGAATTCCCTATGTTTGGAGTGATGAAAGAAACCTTGTTTGGCATTTAAAGATGGAATGTCATAGGTTGGTGATGTATTGATCAACTAGGTAGGTTAGGTTATATAGTTTCATGACCATTGAAACTTCTTGAGGATGTGATTTTCTAAGGTGGGGAGTTTGTGAAACCCTTATCCTTTGTGAGTTTATAATTTGTAAGGAAATTTGAATTTTAGAAAATTTGGATATGGGGTTATTTTTAAAGTTTAGGTTTTGATTTTAATTCCAAGAGTTTGTGCATCCAAATTTGTTATTTGTTTAATATTATATGAGGCTTGAGAGGCACCTCAGGTGCTTGGGTGAGCCTTGAGATCTTTTGGTTAAGTTTCATAAGTTTTTGTAGGAATATTCCATGGGTACATGGTTTTGGTCCCATGGTTTATGGAAAACAATGTAGTTACCCATACACAGGGAGATATTCTATTCATTTTCTAAATTTCATAGTTATTGTACATAGTTAGTTAATGATTAATAGTGAATAATACAAATTTTAGAGGAAACCATGTGAGTTTTCTTGGACCTAAGGATTGGCGCATAGTTCTATAAAAACTGTGAAAAACCTAAAATTCTATTATTAATTTGATATATATTGTTGGTTCAGGGTTTAGTGGACCATGTGTCCAAACAATATGAGATTTCTAGGATTATATATTGAAGGCCAAATTATTGGTTCACAATTGGTCCAACCATGATGCTAAATCATTTGAGTCATCAGAATAGGGAAAATAACCAATTTTTTCACCTGACTTTTAAAGGGGAAGCCCCCTTTTCTTCTTCTACCTAATGATCATATCCCAACCCACAAAAGAACCTCTCTCTACTATAATTATACTATTATTTATTGTGATCTTGATGCATTTTATAGAGATTATCTGTATTCTTTTCCTTATGTAAGCCTCCATTATTTATTTCCCATACTTTCTTATTGATTTCACTCCTCCAGTTTAGGTATTTGGTTCGAATTCCACTAGATCATGGTGGAATCATCCAATAATAATGGGGATTCTACGAAGTGTGGGTAAATGTCATCTTCAGATAGTATCTACATTCCATCACACATCATATTGGTTAAGGTATGTTGGTTTTTATATTTTTATAAGGTTTTTAAAATAAATTAAATTAATTTGGTGGATTAATCATTGTGGGTTATTAGAGATTTTGATCGAGGGTTGTTCTAGGAGCATGTCATGGGGAATTAGAATTCCTCTAGTTGGGATTTGGACGTGAATATGGAATTCAATGAAATTTTGAAAATTATTCCTAATTAAAATAAATTATTTTATTAATTATAAATTATTAAGTGTCTTGAATAATTAATTAGAACTATTTTTAATTAATTATTGGATGTTTCATGTTGATTTATGACCTCAGTAGATGGTGGTGGAATTGGATGATCTAGGAAAGAGCATACATGCTACAAATTAAATAATGTTTTGGATTTGAGTTGAGGTAGGTGGTCCCTCGTGCATGCCTCTTTGTTATTATACACTTTATATATGATATGTGGTATGTGGTCTCAAAAATAAAGGTGATTGAACTGTTTTATATAAAATGAATTGTTTAAATTAATATAAAATTCTTAGACTATCCTATGTTCAATGGGCCTTGATGGTGTCTTGTTCACTATATTGATTTGTATGGCTACCTATGGTCGAGTCCTTGATCAAATTTGTACATGTTGAGACATGGTAACCCATTAAGGGTTGTATTTCAGTTTGTATAAGAACAATGTCCCTTATTATAGGTTACTGGTTGACCTATGAGTAGAGGAACACAATGAGATGAGAAAGAGTATCCCTAGTAGGCCTTGATAGAACTGTGAGATTCCAAAGGTCTATTTAGTCCGTACAATGAGCATGGCATGTGTGGTTCCTTCCCATCAAGATGTGAGCCCTATTTAGTGGTTCCAGTAGTAATATTTTGATAGTTTGGGTGTGAGGACTAATTTAGGATGACTTGGGAAGGGGAATGGATTGGGGATAATTTCCTGGGGTGACAACATTCATGAGGCTTGTGAGGTAGATATATAATTATGAGGAATATGAGGGATGTTATTCCCTCTGAGTGACAAGTTATGATTGAAAGATGAGTTTGAGATCGAGGAACACCTGTGAGGTGTTTTTGGATATTATGATACCTAGAAGACCTTTTTGGGAACCCCAATGATGTTTTGACCCTAGATAGGGTGCATATAAGAAGTGGGTAGTGATGGTTTTGGGAATCACCATATAACCCATATCAATGATGAAACATGAGATGTTTGGATGGGGAACTTTTCCAACCAAGATGTATTGTGAAAAATTGGATTCCTTGTACATAATCCTAGGATCTAAAATTTGTGCCTGATATTGGTCTATGATTTCTTATACACACTCATTGGATCTATATGTTCAACAATATAATTATCTTTATGATAGGGAAATCCATTGAGTTTCGAGACGAGATTGGATTCCCTAGGATTCTCTCCTAGGAATTGGTAGTTGAGACTAGTTGGTAATTCCCTAGATAAGAACATTATATTTATATATGATATCAATTTGGGATGCCTTAGACACACTCTTTATATACATATTTGTTACTATATGACTGGATTACCAACATAAAAATCCTTTGAGTTTCTAGATAAGTCTAAAATTCTCCGGATATACACCTAGGATTCTGAGTTGAAATGGTTTGGAATTCTTGAGATACACTCCCCATATTCATATTTTCAATGATTTATAATTCCTTATACAAAACCTTGGATTTATATGATAGATAGTTTGGGATTCATAAAACATGTTCCTTAAATCCATATGGATTATTATAGTTGGAATTCCTTAGACACAGTCCTTGGATTTTTCTCACTATCACTAGTTGGATTTACTAGGACATATTCGTAGGATTTTTCTACAGTACTTAATTTTGTTGGAATGGTTCTGTTATGTGCTCAAAGACTCACTAAAACTAGTCAAAGAATGTTTTGCGCCGATCATGGGTTCGATGAAGGAACCTGGTGATCGACTATGATTGTTGATATATGCTTCTTTAGTTTTATTTCTTTATTCAATTGATCATATCACATGTGTACATTGTATATAATGGGTATGTATGAGACCACATTGGTGGTGACCTACTATATTTTATTCAAATCCTGCTAAGATGACCATGATACTTGGGAACCTTAACAAACTTCATTGTTTACAGGTTCAAGTTTTACAGGCCCCCAAAGTTGTATGATCGAGTGAGATAACTTGAACATGAATAAATATTTATATGAGGTAAGGCTTATAACTTCCATTGAGACTCTTGTGTATTTATGTTAATCTTGTTTTCTTTTTTTTATATGTTCTCAACCCGATGGGAAACAATTGAGTCAGCATGACTTTATGTTTCTGTATTTATTAACAATTCATTCATATTATGGATTATGTGAAATATGATTTTTTACTTTTAGGGATATTTCTTAGTAATTTTTATGATATTAAGAAATCCGATATGGGTGTATAGTCTCCCCACATAACTTCCCTGGACCCCTACTGGTAGTTTGAAACTTCTAGTATGTGAGGAGGTGCAATCAAGGTCAAATAGTGACTACTAGACCAGGCTTTGTCAAGTTGTATGAGGTGGTGGAATGTTACAAAGTGGCATCAAAAAATTTGTGTGATGGATATCAATGAATATATCATATTTTTATCATGTCTTAGTATTTTCGGAGATATTAGACATGTGACATTGGAATGTGTTTGATATTGTGATAGATATCAGAAAGGTGCGTCAAGAATACCATTTTAGGTATGAATTATAGTTTACTAGGTGTGTGATATTTTTTTTCCAAGATTAAAATTTTATGATTGTATAGTATTCACCTATTGTGACACACTTTATCCTTTGAAATTTATGATTTATTATTGTTTTGGGTCATGAAAAATTAGAAACAATATGGTGTTCATGAATCATATTTATCCTATCAGATACACATACCAAATGTGTACTTATATGTGATTGAAATAATTTATGATAGGGTTTAGTTTTCTAAAGTTTCATAAATAACATATACAATGGTTTCCCTTATATTTTTTTGGTGGAATTATACTTAGTTTAACCATGATATATTCTATTATGATGATAATTCATGTGACTCTACAACAAGCTTCTCGATGATAAATTCTATAAATTAACTAAGTGTGTGGGCTATATAGTTACCCATATATGTCTAGTATTAATACATGGTTCCTAGTTAATTATGGTAATAGTTCCGTTAAAGGGAAAATAGGTTCAATTATTTAATGTGTCAACAACTACCTATATGGTGTTTTCCCCTTTAGATTCTTAGTGGGATTCAAGTTTACGAAACCATTTGACTATATGATACTCGTTATAGACCAATGTAGGGTGATACTATTATGTATATATATTTGTATACATATATGAGATTGAGTTTCATGAGGGGGATATCCTTTTATGTAGTGCCTAGGGAGAATTAGTTCCCTAACGAGCTGATAAGTTGGCATGAGATACTGTTTATGTATATATGGGAACCCTATAGTAGGTTTTTTCACATGAGTTCTAGGTTTATTTTTAGATGGTATTAGTGGTATCATCCTATAGATGGTTTTTATAGACAATATGATATATGTTTTACAATGATAACACATGAGAGGGGTTATCCCAGGCATGTGAGTTCCCATAGAGATGTGAATCATGGGTAGATGCTTCTGTGCATGTGAGGTGATTTTGGGATTTCATGATATATAACATATGGAAGATTTTGGTATCAAGGTTCAATTTTGAGGGAATGATTGGTAGGATACTTGGCTCTATATATTTTGGATGTGTTTTTGAGTGGCAAAATATTAGAACATGGATGGACACTTGTGTTTTTAGAATGATTTTGGTTGCAAAGAGATCAGGTGATAGAAATTTCCTTGGATGAAATGCCTTAGTTTTGAAGAGGAATGTTGAGGGTGATATAGTTGGATAAGTTTGACATGTCATGGGAATGGTCATCTAATTAGAAGCATTGGATATGGGTTGGTGAGGTATGGATCATTGGATTGTGAGTTAGTTGTATGACTGGGTGATATGGGAGCATACACCCATTGCGTTTATGTGAGATCGAGGTGGTACTTGTAGGTTATATGTGGTAGTCATTAAATTATATATTTTCTGGGATTTTTTGAGTGGGATATGGTCCAATAGTCTTGATAGAACATTGTGGTATTTTTTCCCAATGGTTTTAGTGAAATGAGAGGTGAACTTGGAAAAAGATCAATTTCTCTCGGATGGTCTACCTGAGTGTGGGCATTAACATGCATTGTCAGGAAGGTTTGGTGTTAGAGGTTGATAGTGGATGAGTGTGGCTTCAGAGGAGTGACACACTTGTGATAATGGATCTTATTAAGGATAAACTCAATTAGTGGTATAGGGAAATAGATATAGTGTGGTGTGTACCATTTTCCATTTGAGGGTATGGACCTTGTTATGGATAAATTTCAATGGGTCTCAAGGATAACATTCCCATGAGTCAGGAATTGGGGAATGTTGATCATTCAGGTTGGAACATAGGTATGAGTGGGATAGTCATATCTAGTATATGAGTGGGATAGTCATATCTAGTAATTATATGTGGTAGTGGACAAAATGTGGGTTTCAGAGATATGGCCCTGTGTTAATATGGTTGCAGGTACATGAGACCAATTTTTTGATAGTCAATATGAATTTAGGATTATAGTGATCTTGTAATGGCTCGACCCACCAGGGCCTTCTTAAATGGAGAAAATCCAGGTGTGACAACCCCAAACCCTCCTCCAATAGGCTATGGGTTGGTGACAAGTGCTGATAAGACATAAATGAAATGGGAGGCCCTTTTTTAAAGTACCTATATGCACACACACAACCATATACATGAAAAATTCCATAGGCATAATAAAATAATTCAACATCTAGAGTATAACCATGGATGAAATAATCTCTAGGGAATACATTAGAGTATGATAGTGTTAATCAATGAAAGGGAAAAAATACATTCCCAACAAGAAATGGAGTCCCAACCTGACAACAATTGGAAAAAAACTAAAAAGAGATAGACTTCTAATATCCTTGTCCAACCACCATACATAATCAATGTACCCAAATATCACAAAGCTCCCTTGATGACTCCACTAATCTATATGTCATCTGTGCATGACATGAAATGTATGTGAAAATACCATACATGGGTGAGTATATGAATAGACATTAGGATACCCGAAAAACCACAAAGCAAGCAATATAGAGATACAAGATAAGTCAGATCAACCCATAAAGAGATAGAATTAAACACAATATATACATATTCTGATAATGAAACCAAGATGAGAGAGAAAGGGGATCTCTATCTCTATATCCTATACCTGAATTATGAGTATTCCTATAGATGAAATGGTCCATATTTGATGCCCATTATCTCGCTTCTATGTACAAGAAACCATGTAGAGGACCCACACCTCGTCACTGTGATTCACATCCACGGGGGAACAATCCCCAATAGTGGACCCACACCCTTGTACAATAGAGGGGTTCCACTCAATAGACATTGTAACAACCCAAAATTTTGAATAAATCATGTTTCCTAATTTTGTGTGTTATTTTATTTCTATACTCAACAAAACTGTTTCATTTGATAACATGAGTATAATTAAAATGAGATCATTGGGTTTTGACTGTTATATGACCATTGGTCAATATGACCGTTGGAAACTAAACATTTAGATTATTGTCTCTAAATACAAGTGATCTTGGTTAATTAATATAGAAAGAAGATTCGATGGCCTCATCTAGTAGTCTAGGGCCAATCGAAGCCCATCTAACGGAACTTGGGAGGGAGGTAGCACCACTGGGATTTTCTCTAGACCAAACCCAAGCCAAACTTCATCGTGTGAAGCTAGAATCGAATCGCCTTCGTGAGAAGTTCAAATTGATAAAAATTACCACTCATGCAATGTTGGCTGAGCCTCCCTCAGATTATCTCACCTTAGCACACCTTACACACAGGTCCTATGCTGGGGTTATAAGGGGCTATGTAAGGAGACTGTAACTGCCCTATGTAATCCTTTGACATAAATAAAAATAGTGATTTCTTCTTATGATGAAGTTGTGAATCTTCAATTGTCCGGATAAATATAGTATGCATATTTTTTTTTGATGAAATATAGAAAAGGGATATTTGAAAATATTAATGTGAACCTTAAATAATTAATTTTGTGTAATTATTTTCAAAAAATGGTCTTTTTCAATTATGGAGTCTAATAAGATCAACATAATTTTTGATGAATAGTAAATTATGAATAGTGATTTTATGGTTAGGATTAGTAATGTGACAAAATGGATTAGTAATATCACTTAAAGAATGTATAAATATAATTTAGGCACCTTGATTAAGTAATATGATTCAATAAAATGGTTAAATAACTGTTTCATAAATTATTAATCAAGTATTAGTTTTTCGGGTGAATAGTGTTTTTTAATTAAAAATTAAATTAAAAATATTTATGAAATTATTTTTTATAAAATGGAGTTCATTTTTGAAATCAGAGCATTGATATTTTGTTAAGGTGAAATTTTGGGAGTTTTCAGAAAAAGATGAATTTTCAGTGAATAGTAAAAATACACTTTTTGGGATTCGGTATGTTTAATGGCATCATGACTGCATCATGATGATGTCATGAGATATTTTAGAGAATGGTCGACTAAAGGGGTGAATTATTGTATTAGGTGTCCCAAGTGGCCAATACCATGGGCAAATAACATGGTCAAGCCCATGGTTTTTCAAAAACCACCAATGAGGTGTCCCTTGACCATTAATACCTTGTCCCCTCACTTTCCCTATAAATAACCACCCTTACCTCCTTTAGTTTTCACTCCAAAATCATCCCCAGCGAATCTCCGGTCTCATTACATACCAAGGAGTCCTCCCAAGGTTCCCCCAAGCCCTCAAGGTCCCAACCTTTGAGTTTTAAGAGTTACGTTTATGGCAAGGGATCCGACCTCTCTCTTTCTTTTCAAGTAATATCTTTTATGTCATTTATTTTATGCTCCATGTTCTTATGTTGGAAGATGTTCTTTTATATTAATATTACTTCCCTTTTCATGTTCATATTATTAGAGACCCCCTCTTGATCTCAACAATTCGTTTTAATAATGTTTAAGTGGCGCCGTTTGGGTGTCGAATTTTTAAGGGATTCTTTCACCTTTCTCAATTTTCAAAGTTCTACTTTCATGTCAAGTATTTAAAGTTCCATTTTATTATGTTGGGGTATGATCTCTATATCTATCATACTGATATTTTATGTTAATATTATTAGAGACCCTATTTTGATCCCGTCAATTCATTTTTGTTGAAGTTATGTGGCACCGTTAGGCTGCCGCATTTTAAGGGATTCTTTCACCTTTCTCATTTTTTCAAAGTTCTACTTTCATATCAAGTCTTTCAAGTTCATTTTTATTATGTTGGGGTATTATCTCTATATATATCATACTGATCTTTTATTTTAACTTTATGAGAGACCCTATTTGATCTCATCAATTCATTTTTGTTGAAGTTACGCCGTTAGGCTGCCGAATTTTCATAAGAGAAATCTTATTTTTTGTCTTCCTTTCATGTTCTTCATTTCATATAGTATATCTTTAAAATTTCATTACCATATTCATAAATCCTTTATATTCTGGCCCCATAATGTTTTATGGATCATTTATGAGTGGGTTAACCATGTCCCCTATCTTTTCAATGTTTTCTAAAACCCTGAAACATAGCCGTTATGCTGCAGAATTTCTGTTTCAAAATGTCTCTCTTATTCCAAAATTCATTTATTTTATTATGTGAATACTCAAATCTCTTTATTCTAAAGTGGTATTCACATATATACCAAAATTTTCTATTTTAAATTCGGGGATTTACATACATGTGACCCGCTTTCCCTTTCCGTGGGTTTAAAGTGACATAAAGATCATGTCTTTAATGTAGTTTAAAATGTTGTGATTATGAAATGAAACCCATTTATTTTATGCTATATTGGTTGTTTATGAAATGATTTATGATGATATATGTGTCTCACATGATAATAAAGACATGTCCAGGGTGCGCCCTGATAGATCTCCAATGCATTGGGTAATGACTTAATCTCTAGAGATGACTATTTTTTAATGACGCCTTGGTGAATAACCTTGGTAATTTTTAATGACACCTTGGGGATGGACCTTGGTGAAACATAAATGATTTTCAATATTAAATGTTGTAGCCACTTCTTCAAGTTATGAAATAAATTATTTTTGTTATGATATTCCTCATGATTTCATTCTCATGCCTTAATGCTCTTTTTCATAACATTGTTGATGTATCTCAAGTTCACATGTTAAATATTTCCACTTGTTTCCCTTACTGGGCCTTTTGCTCACCCTTTCTTTTGATGTATGTCCCCAGGTTACGAGATGTAGTAATGAATCTAGGATGAACATAAGTAGAAGCCTTTCAAGTGTTTAAGAAGAATTTTTTATGTTTTCATGTTTTCAGATCCTGGTTTCCAAGACACTAAACCTTAAAGATCCTCGGTTTTGTAAAATGTACTGAAAATTTATGTGATAAAAATGAGGGATGCTATAGTTGGTTTCAAAGGATGGTTTTGTTATTTGTGGAAATTTGGATATGAAAACTCTAGGAAGAACCCTATATAAATGTTTAAATATAGGAATTCTTCCTGGTATTTTAGAGAGTATTTAGTAAGAGGTTTCCAACCAAATACATCCCTGTCTAGATACGAGCTGGTAGAGGTGGATCTGGCACAGATGTACATAGGGGTAAAAACCAAAAACATTGCTTTGATCTAGACTCGAACAAGAACTGGAACATGACAATGGTCCTTGCTGCACTCTTGGTTACGACACTCCCGGGGGATATGCTTTGGTAAATTCTTAATCTTAGTATGAACCATTATTAAAGGAAAAAATATAAAATAATGATTCACATAAGACTGTATGATCATGGATAACATAGATTGGAACCTAGGGGATCACAAGTTAGGATATACTTTTCTTCTACAAGTTTATCATTTTATGATTAAAGTTTCCTTTTTATGATTATTGTCTAAGTATTTAAGCCCCTAATTATACTTTCTTTTCTTAGTTAATGGCGGGAAATAGAAGAACATGTACCAACATCCAAGGTGATAGGAAATGTGATGATTGCCCTATTAATATGACAGAGATGACGAGAGATCAAGTTGAACATATTGTGATTATGCCAAACCAGCTATCAAAAATCACAATTAATAATTGGTACATAGTTGAATGCCTAAATTATTCAAGTAAGAAGAAGATGATGTCTCATGGATGGTCACCTGATAAAGTTGATAAGGGAATGAATACCCAATTTCATTTTTTCAAAGAGTGTGGGAAGATGCACCAAGGAGAATGTCACAAAAGAACTGGGAGATGATTTAAGTGTGGGACGATAGGGCATAAAGTATCCAATTGCTTTAAAAAAATAGATAACATGATGAATAAAGATAAGGTTCGATCTAATATACCATATACTTTTCGATGTCATAAATGTGGAGAAGTTAGACATTATTCAAGGAAATGCTATCTTAGAAGGGATGGTAAGCATGATGAGCATCAGCAATCTTCAAGGACAAGGGAACAATGCAAGTCCTTTGATGAGATGGATCATGATGACTAAAGTACATGAAACTTCTTCAAAATCATTATCTATGTAATGTTATATTTTATTTCTTGCTCTATGAGCATATCTTTAATGTTTTATAATAAAATCGAGTCACTACCTAAGATGGTTTTATATCATTAAGGAAAATATCTATTGTTATGTACCACATGTTGATGTAGTGAAGTGGTTCTTCTTAAAAAAAGGGTGATTAGGGGATTAAAAGATTATTATTATTTTGGAAGACGTTCACTATTTTGGGAACCCTATTTGAACGAGGTAAATAAGTTACTACAGTATTTTCTTGGAGGAGTAAAGGTTGACTTATATTTTGAAGAATCGATGAATTTAAGGCGGACTTATAGTAATTTCGTTTACATATGAAAATGATTAACCTATCTTGGGTAAAATGAGATTAGGTTAGTTAAATTTGTTATAAGACGATAAGAGTGGTTGATGTTGTTTGAAGATGAATGATAAAGTCTATCTTGGAAGACTATACTATGAGATCGTTATTATAATTGGGTTTCAATCTTAGTTTGGTTTATTTTGAGGAATTTTAAGGACAGTTATTTATGGAATGGTATATGATGAACTTTGGGTAGTACCATGTAACTTTGAGGATTTAAAAGTAGTTTCCCTTCATATGGGATTATTTCTTTTTGAAGAGTTGTTTTATCATACCCTTTCTATTATGGGGATAATGTTTAAAGATAGAAGAAATTGATTGTTAATCTTTTGTGGATTACGTGACACTCAAAAAGATGACTCTTCTATTTTGATGAGACCAAATGTTATTGAATGCTCATCGTTTGAAGAAAACATTAGTTTTGGTAGAAACTTATTAAAGGATGAAACATTACTTGAAGGTAGGTATATTTCCTTATGTTTTTGTTCTATGTAGTAAATGAATTCCTCAAAATTATGAAAAGGAATGTAAAATAAAAACGTTGTTGGTTTATGTTTCCTACTAGGTAATCAAAGACCGTTTACACACATCATAGGTTTGTGATTTTATTTTGGTTAACTTTATCCGAATCATGTTTTCTATCACTCTCCCTCAGAACTTGACCCTTTGTTTTCTCCTCCATGTCCATGTTTTCCTACATGGAATCCTAGTGTGGGTTAAACTCTGGTGACATTTTTTACTTCCCTTTCTTTCTTTTAATGTAATAGTTTTACTGACTCCTTTTTTGATGTGGTACTTTCAATGAAATTTCAAAACCAGATTTTAAAAATTGCGAGGATGCAATTTCTTAAGGGGGAAGATTGTAATGACCTGAAATTTTGAATAAATATTGTTTCCTAATTTTTTGTGTTATTTTATTTCTATACTCAACAAAACTATTTCATTTGATAACATGAGTATAATTAAAATGAGATCATTGGGTTTTGACTGTTATATGAACATTGGTCAATATCACCACTGGAAACTAAACGTTTCAATTATTGTCTCTAAATACAAGTGATCTTGGTTAATTAATATAGAAAGAAGATTTGATGGCCTCATCCAGTAGTCTCGGGCCAATCTAAGCCCATCTAACGGAACTTGGGAAGGAGGTAGCACCACTGGGCTTTTCTATGGACCAAACTCAAGCCGAACTTCATTGTGTGAAGCTAGAACGGAATTGCCTTCATGAGAAGTTCAAACATATAGAAATTACTACTCGTACAATGTTGGATGAGATGCCCTCAGATTCTCTCACCTTAGAACACCTTACACTTAGGTCCTATTCTGGGGTTATAAGGGGCTATGTAAGGAGACCGTAACTGCCTTGTGTAATCCTTTGACTTAAATAAAAATTGTGATTTCTTTTATGATGAAGTTGTGAATTTTCAAATGTCTGGATAAATATAGTATGCATATTTTTTTTATGAATTCTAGAAAAAGGAGATTTGAAAATATTTATGTAAACCTTAAATAATTAATTTTGTGTAATTATTTTCAAAAAATGGTCTTCTGCAATCATGGAGTCTAATAAGATCAACATAATTTTTGATGAATAGTAAATTATGAATAGTGATTTTATGCTTAGGATTAGTAATGTGACCAAATGGATTAGTAATATAACTTAAAGAAAGTATTAATATAATTTAGGCACCTTGATTAAGTAATGTGTTTCAATAAAATGGTTAAATAACAGTTTCATAAATTATTAATCAAGTATTAGTTTTTTAAGGTGAATAGTGTTTTTTAATTAAAAAGTAAATCAAAAATATTTAGAAAATTATTTTTAATAAAATGGATTTCATTTTTAAAATAATATTATTGATATTTGATTAAGGTGAAATTTTTGGAGTTTTCAGAAAAAGTTGAATTTTTAATGAATAGTAAAAATACAGTTTTAGGGTTTCGGTATGTTTAATGACATCATGACTACATCATGATGATGTCATGAGATATTTCAAGGGATGGTAGACTAAAGGGAATGAATTATTGTATGAGGTGTCCCAAGTGGCCAATACCATGGGCAAATACCATGGGCAAGCCCATGGTTTTGCCAAAACCACCAATGAGGTGTCCCTTGGACATTAATGCCTTGTCCCCTCACTTTCCCTATAAATACCAACCCTTCCCTCCTTTAGTTTTCATTCCCAACTTTTCCCCAACGAAGCTCTGGTCTCATTACCTCCCAAGGAGTCCTCCAAAGGTGCCCCCAATCCCTCAAGGTCCCAACCTTCGTGCTTTAAGAGTTACATTTAAAGTAAGGGATCCTACCTCTCTCTTTCTTTTCAAGGAATCTCTTTTATGTCATTTATTTTATGCTCCATGTTCTCATGTTGTAGGATGTTATTTTATATTCATCTTACAGCCCTTTTCATGTTCATATGATGAGAGACCACCTCTTTCTCTCATCAATTCGTTTTAAGAATGTTTAAGTGGCACCGTTAGGTTGCCGAATTTTTAAAGGATTCTTTCACCTTTGTCATTTTTCAATGATCTAATTTCATGTCATGTATTTAAAGTTCCTTTTTATTATGTTGGGGAATGATCTCTATATATATAATCCTGATCTTTTATGTTCATATGATGAGAGACCCAATTTTGATCTTGTAAATTCATTTTTGTTGACGTATAAGTGGCGCTGTTAGGCTGCCGAAATTTTAAGGGATTCTTTCACCTTTCTCATTTTTTCAAAGTTATACTTTCATGTAAAGTCTTTCAAGTTTACTTTATATTATTTTGGGTTATGATATCTATATCTATAATACTGATCTTTTATTTTCATATGATGAGAGACCCTATTTTATCTCATCAATTCATTTCTGTTGAAGTTACGCCGTTAGGCTACCAAATTTTCATAAGAGAAATCATATTTTTTGTCTTCCCTTCATGTTATTCATTTCATATGGTATATCTTTAAAATTTCATTAACATGTTCATAAATCCTTTATATTCTGGACCCCTAATGTTTTATGGATCATTTATGAGTGGGTGAACCATGTCCTCTATCTTTTCAATGTTTTTTAAAACCCCGAAACATAGCCATTATGCTGCAGAATTTCTGTCTCAAAATGTCTCTCTTATTCTCAAATTTATTTATTTTATTAAGTGAATACTCAAAGATATTTATTCTAAAGGGTTATTCACATATATACCAAAATTTTCTTTTATAAATTCTGGGATTTTCAGACATGAGACCCGCTTTCCCTTTTCGTGGGTTTAAAGTGACATAAAGATCATGTCTTTAAAGCAGTTTTAAAACGTTTTGATTATGAAATGAAACCCATTTATTTTATGATATATGGGTTGTTTATGAAATGATTGATTATGATATATGTGGATCACATGATAATAAATACATGTCAAGGGTGCGCATTGATAGCGCTCCAAAGCATTGGGTAAAGAGTTAATCTCTAGAGATGACTATTTTTTAACGACGCCTTGGTGAATAACATTGGTAATTTTTAATGACACCTTGGGGATGTACCTTGGTGAAACAGAAATTATTTTCAATATTAAATGTTATAGCCACATCTTCAAGTTATTCAATTCGTTATTTTTATTATGATATGCCTCAGTATATCTTTCTTATGCCTTAAAGTTATTTTTCATAACATTGTTGATGTATCTCAAGTTCACATGTTAAATATTTCCCCTTGTTTCCTTTACTGGGCCTTCTGCTCACCCTTTCTTTTGATGTATGTCCCCAGGTTATGAGATACAGTAATGAACCTAGTATTGACATAAGGATAAGCCTTTCAAGTGTTTAAGAATAATGTTTTATGTTTTCATGTTTTAAGTTCCTGGTTTCCAAGACACTAAACCTTAAAGATCCTCGGTTTTGTAAACTGTACTGAACTTTTATGTGATAAAAAGGTGGGATGCTATAGACATAGGAACCACAACTTGGTGTGCTAGGGGGTTCCACTTTGTAGATAGAGGACTCATTCCCTCAAGCGATGGGTGGGGTGTTGATCATTAGATAAAGGACCAATTCCCTAGTGTGACTCGGGTGTTCCACTCAGTTTATAGAGGACCCATTTCCTGGTGTGATAGGGGGTGCCACTCAGCCTATGTAAAGAGTACGTGGGACTCTTTACTGGGTGCGATTAGGTGGTTTCCAACCCCTACATCTCTATAGTGATCCTTCCTGACCACTTCCATCACTCAAGCATCATCTAAGGATGATTTATTCCTACAACACCTCACATCATAGAAAAAAATAAACTATAAACACTAACATCATGTTCTATTCAGGAAAATACATAGGATAAGATAATCATAGGACAAAATTTGAGTCTTGAATAAGGAGATATAGAATTTTGAAGAATATGAGGGAGGTATATGGTGTGTAGCTAGGGTCACACAACATGTACCATCACCTTTCCACCTAGATGGGTCCTTGACTACACTCATAATGGATGATCTTATGGAACTACACTGAATGTACACATGGTACAAGGCATTTTTTGGAAAAATGAGGCCACACATGTTCACCTCAATCTGTGGCCTTGTACATCTGCTTATGCCTATATAAATTCGGTCTTGCTTGTGTATTTTATCCATGTTTGATTATCAGGCCATTCCCATATACACTTAGACATTCCCATGTTCCTGATCATTTCTATACCCATATACTCTTATAGTACATCCCGAGCCACCAACACTAGGTGAAACAACATGTATGGTTCATGAACGACATGTGGAAGTTATCTTCCCTGAAACCCTAGCCTCTATATCCTAAGGACTACACAATGTGTGTTCCTAGACTAAACACCGTGTAGTTGATTTTTAATAGAAACCAATTGAATTTTTAATGTGTCTTATAATTCCACTAACACCACCATTTCCAACCCAAATCTCATAGGGGAGTGTAGATATAGGGTTGACCATGATCAATTCATCATCCTTGGAAGAATTATAGCTACCTAAACCCATTTGGGCCATCCTATCGCGCTGTTGACCTCCCACTTCCATTCCAGATACCAAATCCATTGAAGAATTCACCAACATCCTGTATCCAATATCAATCTACCCACAAAACATTGGTTCAATCATATTTTTTGTAACTACTATGAATCTGGGGGTTTAATCACACTCGAACTCACCTTGTAAATGTTAAACTACAACCCTATAGGCCAACAGTGACGAACACAAAGAATGGTTGTGGGAAATTACAATAATGAGGTGAATACATCATTAAATGATTCATCCTTGGACAAAAATTAATATAAAAGTAGGGTTGATGCATATAATAATGAATATAAACTAAGTTAAAAACTTAAATTACTATATGAGCTCATGCGAAGGATGGGTAATCACAGATCAATAAAAAATAGATATGAAAATCAATGCTTATTAAATAAAAAGGCTGCAAATCACAAATAATGATCCCTACCTTGATTATGGATTTATCATTGGTGAAGAGATCTTTTTCAAGTGATGAAGAATATATGATATGTCACTTCATACCTCTAAATTCACCTCGATCTGTTCAACGATCCACATCATTGGGTTTTTTAATAGCAACAAATACCGATCCTCCTCTCCAATCCTCCTTGGGTGATGAAAATAACCCTATAGAAACATCATAATTATGTGTTTATAGAGAATTTGGTTGGGTTAGTTCATTTAATTGAAATAAATAAATTATGTATTTATTTTATTAAGTATACTTGTCGATGGTCACCTCCCACTGAACGTCAATGTCGGCCAACCTTATGTCACACCTAGGGTAATCCCCACATTCTGGATTCAACCTTGATCTCATGTTTTTCATCTAAGATCCCAAAAAATGGGTAAATTATTTATACTAAAAAATGTGTTCACATTCATTAAAATATATTAGTATTATTAATATATGAATTATAGGGTCCCGAGGCACAGAAACATCACACCGACTCCGAGGATAAATCCAGATAGGAACATAGAAATATTCAATGGAATAATACAATAAAACTAGAGTTGTTACATTCTCTACTCCTTCAAGGATTTTAACCTCAAAAATAAAATTTAAATATAATGTTAGGGGTACTAAGTCTACATCTAAATCTTATGCTTCTATGAGGTCTCATTCAAGATCTTGTGCTACCAAAGAACATGAACCAAAGTGATGGTCTATCCAAATAGGATCCTCTCCCTCCAATCCTTTGTCACCATTAGGTACTCTGTGAAGGTGGATCTATCCATGATGTACAACTCACACCAATCAATATGTTCATGGGTTAGTGCACTTATCTCCTCATCTATGACACATAAAAGACATCCTAAACTCATTTCACATATAGAGTAAATGTTAGGTGATATGAAACCTCACCAACCATTCCTAGGATCTCGAATATCCTGATATCCTTGGGGATAAATTTCATCACTAAACAAACCTCCCCAATCCTCATTTTGGGGAGAATCTCTTGAAAACATCATCTCTATACTCAAACTCCAAGGGCATATTATTTTGATATGTGTACGATGTTTTCTAACCTGGTATGTCCTTATATTCTAGAAGATCACATGAACCTTCTATATCATTATCTGCAACATCTATGGCCCAATGAGAGATACCTAACCAATCTCAGTCCAACATAAGTGTGACCTTAATGGTCTCTCATATAGGTACTTGAAGGGTTCCATGTCAATAATAGAGTGATTGTAGTTGTACGAAAACTTTACTAATGAAAAGTGATCATCCTAGCTCTAACCAAAGTCCAACACATAGTACCTCAACATATATTAAAATATCTAGATAGTTATCTTAATATGGACATCCGTCTAGGGGTAAAATTATGCACTCATACACAAACAGGTCTGAAATCCTTTTTTAGTCTTCTATATCACAATGATGTGAATCAAAAATCACAGTTGAAAAAAATCATTAAGGGTACCCCATGAAGCCAGATGATCTCCCTCACATTCAATTTCCAAAAACTCTCAAACTAACTCTACTCTCATATGGAAAGTAAGTGTGTTGACTTTATGATGCCAAAAATCACCTAGATAGAATTATGACCTCTCTATATCTGTGGAATCCTCATCACAAAGTCCATGGATATACCATATTAGTTCCACTATAGGATATAAAGAGGTTGTGTCAAACCTACTAGAACCAAGTGCTTAGACATTACCTGTTTACATGTGAGACACCGAGAGATGAACTCAATAATGATCCACCTCATACTAGCCCCCCCCCCCCAAATTATTTCTAAATGTCCTTGCACATATTTGTCACACTGGGATGTATAAACAAGGGGGAACAGTGAAACTCTTTTATCACCCCCTCATACAATGTGACAAGAACCACCGTTTGTTCCGGGTAAATGATGATGAGATCCCCACTTTCAAGAATATATCTGGTGTATTTCCTCGTATATATGGTCATGTAGAACTGCACAATGAATGTATCCCAAATAATCATCTCCCAGACATTGAAGAAGCAGAAAATTCACCTTTATCAATAGAAGAAAAACCGAAACCCTCTCATCTATCAGGGTCTGTTATAATGAAGCTAATTAACCATACGCCACCTCCACCAAAGTGAGAGAGAAACTTACTACTAAGATAATATATAACTACATTTCTGATCATAGGATTAAGCACTATATCAAATTCATGGACCTGTTGGAACTCCAAAAAATTCCTCTATATCGGTTTAATATCTCCCTGAGTGAAGATGTTCCTGAGAATCTAGTTATCTAAGTAAACAAAAAAATGTCATCCAGAAGATAATGGCTCCACATATTTAGAGAAAATTCTTACACTAACAACTATAGGTCATGAGTCAAGTAGTTCTATTCATGGGGTCTTAACAACAATAACCCATGTACCATCAATTCAAACCTCTACTTTAATATGAAACCAATACTATCCCCAAGGGAATCATAAAAAATTAAGTACTCTACACTCTCCTACAATAGTTCTGTTGGAACCACGACCATTCTATGCAGAAAATGGAGTTTGTTTTGTTTTTTTTCAATCATTATTGGATGATTAGAATGTTTTCTAGGAAAGGTATCATAATGTTCAAGCAGACAATCATTATTGTAGTTGTGATGGAAAATTTAATGAAAGTCAGGTTTTGGTATCAGAACATCGAAAAATTTCAAAGGCATGAGCTTTGCAAGCAATCTGGAGTTGTGCGCAGAAACCGGTTCCTGCGTGAAACGTTTTCCACACATAATGATATTTTTTTCACGAAACGGTGGGTTTTACATGTGGGAGATAGAGAAGACTATAAATAAGGGCTGACCCCCCTCATTCGGTATGGATGAAGACTTAGAGAAGATCCAAGTTCTGATGCACGTAAAAGTTGTGTTAAAAGGGAGTTGCACGGAAAAATTGAGGTTGAGCGGAAAAGATGAAGTTGCACGGAAAATTTAAAGGTACACTAAAAAGTTCATGTTTCATGAAAAATTTAAAGATGGTTATAAAAGGTGTAGTTGTGAGAATGATTTTCTACAAGAAAATAACATCTTGTGCATAAAAGAAAGATCATACATGAACATGATAGGTGTTGCATGCAACTATCAGTGTAGGTTAAATACATGTTCTGAATATTTGGTTCAGTGCTTTAGTGCTTTCAAGTGCATCAATAAAGAAGAGTATCATTCTAAATAGAGAAAAAGACTTCAATACAAATCTATTGAGGTGACCTACATGTTAGTAAACTAAGTTTGAATTCTCTCATGGAAGTGATCTAGGGGAGGTGAGGGAAGTGATTCGAAGGATACAGTGAGCTATCCCCGAACCTTTGTAAATGCAGTATGCCTGGAACAGAGTGAATGTGAATAAATATTGTAATCCTAAATCTAGTATAGATCAATAGATTTATGTATGAATAACACACTATTGGTGTATGATTCTTAGACGTATCCCTTTGCGATTAACCAAGTAAAAGTGATGTGTCATCTCCCTTCTTTCATTTGTTTGACAGATTTAACAAGTTTCTACCAACGTGGGAACAAGATCTACAAATTTAAAAAGAAAAATTTGACACCCTGATTTACCCCTCTACTCTCAGGGTGTTCTGAGGTCCTTCATGTCTCAACAAAGGATTACTATCCAACCTCAGCCTTAACCCTTTGAAGGATAACTAACAACACTGTATCAAAGAAAACAGCTTCCCTTTATGATTTAGGGTAGTCAAAGGGGATTCAATCCTAAATAATTATTCCCCAAACTTCTTATAGTACACCACTAAGGAAAGGGAACTATGCACCTCCAACTTACTCTTGGGTGGCCCCCAATCAATCACCACATCAATCATCATTGTTTCTATAGAGAAACTATTTTAAGATATGATATTCCCCAAAAAGTGAACCTAGAGGATCCAAAAATATAACTTTGTGAGCCAACCATAAAGTCGTTTCTACATGAGTAAGTCTAGGACCATCCTTGAATACAATGCATCCCCACATCTAATTCAGAGTAAATGAGTGTGTAATAAATGAAGACAACCACAAATCTATTTATGTATGGCTGGAAGATCATTTTCATAAGATCCATAAACACTAGAGTGGAATTCATTACACAAAAATTCATCTCCATGAACTCATAGTATCTGTAAATACTTTGTAATACCATCTTCATAATATCAACATTAAAACCCAAAAATACTGGTAGCCAGACCTGCGATCAATCTTTGGAACCAACTAATTCCACTCAAATTGTTGAAGATGTCATCAACCATCAATAAGGGGTACTTATTATTTATCGTTCTGGTTTAGGTGATGATAATCTGTACAGAGTTTCAAGCTCCCATATTACCTTTTCATGAAAAAAATGGAGCTTCCTTGGGGAACAAACTTGGTCGGATGAAATACTTCTCTTGAATGTACTCCAAATGAACCATCGGCTTTTGAAGATCAGTATGCGCCATCCAATATTCCACATAAGATATCAGTGTGGTCTCAAGGTGCAAGCCAATGTATAAATCCATCTATTTCTATAGAGGTAATCCCAAAGTATCCTCAGGGAAGATTCATATGTAATCTTGGACTATTAAAAGAAGATATATTTTTGAAGATACTATTATTCCAAGGGATAAACTCTTCAATTGAGGGGTAATGGGCTGAAGCTCCTCACTTACAATACCCGCTCACTAATCTATGAGATCCCTCTGACTTACAAAGGGGAATCTTATCCCAGCTATCCATATGAATCTAACTAATCTGTGATGGTAGTTAATTTGGTATTGTACTATGGAAAACCTATTCACACCCAGGATGATGTCATAATGTTTCGTCATGACAACCAAGAGGTCCCATGAGAAACCATATCCACCAAGTTCCATCTCACTGCCGGAAGATATGTGATATTGATGAATCGCTCATTGTGGGAACCTATAGCTACATTTTATAGACTAATGTCTCAATTGTAATTTGTATCTCTTACACAATGGATAAAGCGATGAAGGAATGAATTGTTCCTTCATTTACTGGTACTAGGAAAAGAGTATAAAAATCATAGATCGTACCTTCAATCATCTCGTTCACAACTTGGTCATAGCCCTCCATATCAAGCAGCTTCCCATGACCCCGACCACCATCTCCCCAAGCTTAGTGTGGGTCACCTGATGGTGGTGGTGGTGGAAGTTGGTCGTAGAATTTCCCTCCACTAGAAGCTGCTCCCTTTGATGCTCCACTTACTCCTCTACTAGCACTGCCTCCCTATGGTCCACCATATCCATTCTTGGGAGATCCCAGATCATGGTGATGCCTTTGTCATGGAGGTCTGTTTGCTACATGTCTTCCATCCTTGGCACGATGGATTAGACAATCATGTGCCCTATGACCTCACCCATCACAAGCATATCACCATTCTTCTATTATATTACCAGGTACTCTCCACAGACCCATCACTATAGATCTACATGGCCAAGTCATTTTATAGGGTGGTCTCCTATGTCGATACCCTGATGACTAACACCTTCTAGTTTATGCAGATGAATCAACCCTATATTTACCAACACAATCTCTAGCCTCTAAAAGTTCCTCTTATATGAATCTATCTATAACAATATCATGTTCTTGTAATATAGAATAAGTATATATGACCCTAGAGATAACACTGACATAGATATCTCAGTGGAGTCCCTACTTAAACTTACAAAACTAGAAAAGTCCATCTCAAACCATGTCAAAGGTGTACCATGTGAGGTCAGTGAACCTCAAAACATACATTGAAACTATAATATCACCCAGATATAGATCAATAAGCTCATGTATCTATAAACATCTCAATCATGGAGGGATGTAATCATAATGAAACAACTATTGAATGTATTACTATGAGATAATCATCTCATCGTGGGACTAAATCCTTAGAATCCACTAGTTTCCTACTACTCCATAGAAACTATTGGTTTCCAATGCCACTCTAAGTCCAGTCAGGGTCCACCCCAACCTAAAGACTCAGATAACCAACTCAATACAATCTTTCATTATCTTAAGATCTATATCACTATGGATCTTCAATGTTCTATGATATTGGAACTCACATAGCATGATATGCATGAATTCATCATCATCCTTCCCTACTTGCACTATCTACAACTCAATAGGTGGGGGGAAATAATCTCTACTCAATTTAAAGAAACACCTCATGATATTACCCCGTAACTAAGGCCACATAACTAAAAAAATAATTACCAGGATCCAATATCAGTAACCTGGCTGGATGTCTTCATGGAAGCATATTGAAAGTGATCAAGACATACCACAATTAGTTGAGCATATATATATGGGGAGATGAATCAATAAGGATAGTCAATGGACTCAGTCCTATATGATGCATATATCAATGGTTCTCTACAACCAATGTATTGGTATGCTAAGCTGGCAAGATGGTAGTAAGAGTCTTGGTGAATAAATACATTGTTCGTTGCACCAACACTAGATTACCTAGACTAGAAGGCTCACTAAAGACACTCCAATAATATTGCCCTATGTTTCCATCATATCTTCACTATGGGTCCCACTCCAACATTGACCTAAGGATGAACTAATCTAATATCACTGTATCATGACATAACCCATCGGGGCCTTCTTCGTCAGTGGCATGCTGGGTGTGACAACCCCAAATATTCCTCTAATAGGTTAGTGGATGGAAATAAGCACTAAGAAGGAATAATTTAAATGGGAGGCCTTTTGTTGAAGTAAATGTATGTACACAGCAAACCATATCCATGAAAAAATGGAGAGGAATAATATAATGCTATAATATTTAGAGTATAACCATGCATGAAATAACCTCTTGGGAATATACTAGAGTATGAAAATATAAACCGATGAAATGGAAAAAACACATGCCTAACCAGAAATGTATTCCCATCATGAGAATAACTATAATAAATGAAAACTGAAGAGAGCCCAACTCTTGATCTCCTAGTTCTAATGTTGTAAATGGTCAATGCATCCAAGTATCACAAAGCTCCACCAATGTATCTGTTGGTCTTCCTAGTATCCACACAAGACATGAAATAAGTGTGAAAATCCCATGTAGGGGTGAGTATATATAAAACCAATATGATACGCTGAAAAATATATAGGGATCAATAGAGAGATACAAAAGAAGTTACCTCAACCCATATCCATAGAGAGAAAAAATCCAACATAAACATATTCTCATAAAGAAACCAAAATGACAAATAAAGGAGATCTCTATCTCCATATCTTATCCAAGGATGATGATAATTCTTAAAGTTATAATATTCCATCTTTGATTCACAACATCTCATGTGTCTGTACAAGAAACTGAGTAGAGGACGTTCACCTTTCCACTATAATGAACATACAAGGGGGACAATATATAATAGAGGAACCACACCCTATTATGATAGGGGTTCCACTTAGTAGATATAGAACCCATGCCCTGGTGTGACCAGGGGTTCCGCTCAGTAGATAGAGGACCCACATCCTAGTGTGATTGGGGGTTCTACTCAGTAGACAGAGAAATCACACCCTGATACGACAGGGGTACCACTCAATAGATAGAATATCCAAACCATGGTGTGATAGGGGGTTCCACTCAACCTGGGTAGAGTATGGGGAACCCATGACTAGGTGTGATAGGGGGTTTCCAACCCTAAAATATTTTTGATGATCCTACCTGATCATGCTATCAGTCAAGCATGACCTAGAGAAGCATTACAATGGAAAAACCCCACATTGTATCTTGAAAGAATCTATGAAGTCTATCATCTTGTTCTATGTAGAAAACCACGCAATATAGGCTACTCACAGGATAAAATTGAGTCATTAATAAGTAGATATGGAAGGAATAAGAATCTGATATAGGTATTTGAACTGTACCTAGGGTCACACAACGTATACCCTCACTTTGAAACCTGGTCGTTTCCTTTCCTACACAAGGCTTGTATGGAAATGCTACACTAACATACATTCACACATGGTACATGTGATGTCTTGGAAACCAGAAGCCCTAATCATGCATGTCATACCATTTCCATGTACAACTGGTCATGCCTATGTAGTTTAGGCCGTGACCATGAACTATGGTCATTTCTGAGTAATGGGACTTACTGATATACTCCTAGTAGTTATTATGTGAAATACATGTCCATAACTATTTACTCTTAGTGTACATGCTAAGATTCCAGGTTACACAATGTGTATGATCCATATACAATGTTTTATATTTATATTTCATAAAAACCTAGCCACCATTACCAGGAGACTACACAACGTGTGTTCCTAGATTACATATCATGTAGTTGGGTATTTCATGGAAACCAAGGGAAGACTTCACATGTCTCATCACACTATATCTATCACCTTTTAGAATATAAATTATCATGGGGAGTGTAGATCTAGGTCTGATCATGGCTGATCCATCACTGGTGACTGGATTTCGGCCACCCAAACCTCTGTAGGTCATCTCGTCGCACCACACATCTCCTTTTACCACTCTAAATCCCAAATCCATGAATCCTTCACCTAAATCCTATATCCGACCTCAACCCTCCCACAAAATATTGGTCCCTTTATCATTTATAAAACTGCTGGGAATCTGTGGGTTTGATCCCTCTCAAACCCACCCCAACAATGTTGAATGGTGACACCATAGGAATTTTTTTGAATGTGATGAATTTTAGGGTAAAAAATTTAAAAATAGGTGAATCCATCATTATATTATTATATCATGGAAAATTATTTATAGAAAATAAACGGTGGAGCATGAAATGACAAAGATTAAATGATTTGAAAAATTCAACTTATTGAATGTGATCCTATAAAGGACTAGTAATAGTAGATCAATAAAAAGAAGATTTAAAAATCAATTATTATGAAATCAATAGGTTGTAAGGCATAAATAATAATCCTTACCTTGATTAGTTATTGACCATTGGTGAAGAGCATGTTCACCAATGATGAAAAAGATCTAATGCATGTGATGCCTACTTCTCGATTCACCTCGATCTGATCATCGATCCCCGTACTCTGGTTTTCTAATGATAATGAAGAATGATCCTTCCCTAAAATCCTCCCAGGGATATTTGTATAACCCTGGAGAAACATTATAATGATTTATTTTTAGATTATTATTCAATGTTAGGTCATTTAATTAAAATAAATTATTAAATGCACCCACCAACGATCACCTCCCACAGAATGTAAAATATAGAGCAACCTTATGTCATGCCTAGGGTAAACCCAACATTTCATATGGCATTTTGGTATCATATTTATCATCCATGTTCTCAAATAATGGGAACCATTTACTCTAAAATGATGCATGCATGTGTATTAAAATATATTAATATTTTTAATATATCAATTCAGGTGTCCTGAGACACCCAAACACCACTATTACTCGGAGGATAAATCCATATACATACATAGAAATATTCAAAGGATTAATCCAGAAAAGAAAGTGTTGTTAAAGTGTTGTTGAATCTTATTTTATTTAGTTTTGTAGTGAATAATAGATTTGAAATTCATATGTGATGTTGGTTGGTGTCTACGCATTGGCATGGGGATCATGGAGGTTCTCATGATATCTGAGGGTGTGTCATATCGGGGATATAATTTTTCTTGGTTGAGAGCATAATGAATAATTTTTTTGAGTTTCCAACCATGATATTACACAAAATGTAAGGTTCAGACTTTGGTTTTGGACGTATAGATGATCTTAGGATACCTTTGGGATTTGGGAATTGTGTTTGGGTGATGAGGTATCATGTCAATGGATATAACCAAATTTTTTTAGAAAAGTTTTATAGAGGAGGAACGATATGTATTTTTCATGTAGTTGGGTGTGTTGAGTTGGATACCACACCGATCAGGTCATCAGATCACTAGAAACATCTTTTGGTGGGAAACTTTTATAGTGGGTAGTATTGTGGATCAAAACTAGCCCTAGTGAGCAAAGGCTTATGGTGGGGAGAAATATATGCTAGTTGATGATCTCGTTTATGGCACTATAGTGTCTTGGGTTATAAGGTTGTTGTAAGAACCATCTCACTGATTTAATTTTGGGTTTGAGTGATGGATTGTGTTTTAGATAATTGAATGTCATGTGTTTGGATTCATGGAAAGGAATTTTGGTTGGAATTCATAGAGGGAACATGGTGTGTTTGTGATGAATAAATTACATTGGTAGGTCTATTTATATTATTGGATGACCAGTGATACTTCTTAAGGATAATAATTACTACAATGGGGAGGTTGTAAAACCCTTATCCTTTATGATTTGAGAATTTTTATCAGAATTTAAATAATTAGAAATTTGAAGTTGGGGTTGTTTTTAAAATTAATATCCAGATTTGAATTATGAGAGTTTGAGAACTGTGAGTGTAATTTTTTTGGACATTGGTTGAGGCATGAAAGGTGCCACAGGTTATGGGGCGAGTCTTGGGAGATCCTGGTTAATCTTTATTTTTCAAAGGAATATTACAAGGATGAATAGTTTAGGTCACAAAGTTTAGAAAAAATCATGTGGTTACCCTTAAAAAAGTAGATTTTCAATTAATTTTCTATAGTGTATGGTTAGTCCATAGGGTTTGCAGACAATGAGGAGTGAACCATGAAAATTTAAGAGAAAATTGTGTGAGGTGGATTAGAATGGGGGATTGGCACATTGTTTCAGTCAAACCATGATAAACCTGTAATTCATTTACATATGTGATCTATATGGTTGGTTAGTGGTTTAGTAGATAGTGTGGACAAAATTTGTAGGATGGATAACCTTTTATAGTGAATGCCAGATGATTAGTGCATGGTTTGTCCAACTATGTAGATAAACCATACAACAACTTTAAAGAAGTAAAATTATTAATTTCCCTCTGAATTTTTAAAGGTGCGTCACACTTTTCTTCTTCTCCCTTGCACAAAAACCCCAACATGCCAAACCCACACTTCCCCCTAAAATAACCTTATATATAGGGTGTTCTTGAGGTATTTTACAGTAAGTATTGGTAAATAATTACTTCAATTAGACTATGTTATTCATTTCCCTTGCTTTACCTTTGATTTCAACTCCCTAATTTAGGTATTTGGATCAGATTCCTCTGAATCATGGTGGAATTGGATGATAATTATGGGGATTTTTTTAGTATGGGTAGAGGATGTACTGAGATGGTATTTCCATGCCATTTCATGTTATGTCAGTAAAGATACATAACTATTTATATTTTTCTAATTTTTTGAAATCAAATTTATTTTGAATGGAATAGTCTGGTTATGTGTGATCATTGAGTGATGGGTGAATATGTGATCTTATATTGTTATGTTTTCAATTTAAAATAACCTTTACTTATAGTTAGAGATAATTGAATACATTGGAAAAAAACCCAAAAAACACCCATTTTAAGACAAGAATTTACAAGGTTCACTACTCAATATGAGTATCCAGTCCTAGGCTTGGAATAAAAATAATATAGGGCCATACATCATATAGAAAAAAACCATTCACAGTTTAAAATAAGAAGGGAACATCCATAAATTGTATAGAACTATTGTATTTTGACACTACATATTCTCCTCCCATAGATAATATGTTAAAATAAAATTTTCAATAATAAAAGGATCCTTCAACAACTGGCTTCAATATGTTGTCACTATGTTTCTAGAGTTTTATTCACACTTTCCTTACTATAATTTATTCTTCATTCACTTAAATTTATTGAATAATATTGATAAATAACTTCTACATATTATAACCTATTTATCTAGTACATTCCCCATATGATACTATATTGTCCAATATACTCTATCTAATATAGTCAATTTGGTACCCATTGTTCGGTGAATTTTTCTTCTAATAACCTCTATCCAAAACCCTTCATCGAATACCTATCTATTTGATATCATCCATATGATTAATCATGACAATATCTCTCAATAACTTCAATAGAAACCTTAAATTTTCAATAACTCACATAGAAGAAAAAAAATCACCACTTTCCTACTCTCCCTTTATATAGGAATCATTTCTCCAAAAATCAAGGGAGAAGTGAAAACTCCTATAAAAATTTCCCACTTCCAAAATTGAATTCCCAACTCAAAATTTTCTTCATTTGACTACCTTTAAACCTCTAATTAAATTGTACTCAACAAAACATCCTCAAAACTCAACATAAAAAAACTCCTCCAAACCTTCCTCAAATCTCAAATAGATTTATGATCATTGAAATTAAAACTCAACATCATCACATTTAATATGTTTAAAAAATATTTTATAGATACCCCAAATATTATTTCAATACATCTTTTTATGATTTCGTTATCTGATAATTATTAGTTTGATGAAAAGATCCTCAATCCTCTATCTGTTTCTTCTTTATAGGGCCTACTTCATCGAATGAACTGAAAAATGTTCACCTATAATTCTATGTCAAATGGATTCACTCATAATCCTTTGTATGAATACTTCACTCAAAATCATCCATCTAATGCATTCACTCAAAAACAATTATCTGATGCCTTCATCTTTTCTCAATCTGATGGTTTCTTGAACATTCAACTCACCACATTCATAATTCTCCTCTAATAATTTTTTTGGGAAATTTGTTTCTAATGAAATTATATGTAAGGTATGTTTAGTGACTTTGTCAAGTTTATTTTGTAGAATTCATATGGTTCTCTATCCAATGAATCTTTTTCTGATCAAAATAATCAAAACATTAACCATGAAAACTTTAAGTACTCATGATGTTTGGTACTTTAATTATTATAAAATAATTACCTAATTTAGTTTTTCTGATCATCCCAGTATGATGTTACAATGAAAATAATAAAAAAATCACCATGTTCCATCCTATGCCTGATTACCTCAGTCCATTAGACTCCTATCATTCATCTCTATTTGTTTGACCTTGCTTTCTCAATACATGAAAATTCATCTAAAAGCTTCATAGGGTGGTTCAAACTTTATTTTTTTGCAAATATTTTTTATCCAAACAACAAAGAACATGTATAAGACAAAACGACCAACTCAAAAATGTTTATAATTAATAAATTACTCCTTATAAAACTTACTGATTTATTTTTTGACAAAAAAGACAACATCATAAATAAACGCTGATCCTAACAACCAGATACATTTAGTATAAACATAATTCAACACCTATTGGTCTCGAGAATATCATACTTTTTATTTTACTCTCAATCAAGGAAAATAAATCATTGAAGCACTTGAAACTAAATTAATGGATCACTATCCAATAATTCTAAGCCAATGTGAGTGAAATTGATGTAGAAAATAAGAATCATTGAACCATAATAACTTTCTTTCCATAAAGAGGTGACCATAAATAATTAAAAACTAATTCTTGAACTCAAAACATCATTATCAAAAAAATACAACTTAAATAAATTAAGTTCTTGTATCCACTTCCACAAAATACTGCTTCCACTTCAACAAATTGTTAAAACAGTTCACACAATGACATTACAACATATCCCTTTTATAAAATCATTTTAAATATATTCCCTACCAAAATAGGTCAAAAATTTATAAATGGATAGATTTATGTTACATATTCTTTCATTTGAAAACACGATCCAAAAAAATATGATAGATGAAAAAAATACCACATAACTTAGCTGTCAAGAGAGTGAGGTTGAATGCACATAATCAACCTTAGATCTTGAAATGCTTCCTTTGACAATGTATTAGTTAAGATATCAGCTACATGATCTTTATATGTATAAATTCCACGTTTAGCTCATTTATTTCCACACATTATTTTATAGATTGATATTTAATATCAATGTTCTTAGATATATAACATTTCACCATATTCTTAGCGAGATTTATTTCACTTTGATTATCTCATCCCAAGAGACGGGGAAACATAACATTAACCAACAAATCTTCAATCTATGTCTTTATCCATATTAACTATGTAGCAGTTTAATTGGTAGATATAAACTTTGGTTCAATAATGATGAGAGTCACTAAAATTTATTTCTTTGTTTTCCAATAAATACATATTTCTGTTAATAATAATACTCCACCATATATGGATCTTCTATCATCAACACAACCTTCCCAATCTATATCTGTGTAGCCAAACATATCAACACTTCCTCAACTCTATTATTTTATCCAAAAATATATTTTTCCTTTTAATATATCAAAAAAACTTTTTCCTATTTACAACATGAGACTATTTTGGTGAACTTTGATATATGAAATAAATATTAACAACATACACTAAATCTAGCCTTAATGTTGTAAGATATAATAGAATTCCAATCAATTTTTTAAAATATTTTAGATCAATATGCATTCCTTTATTATCTTTTGAAAACACTACTCTTAATAAAATGGGTGTGTAAAAATTATTTGAATCATCCATATTAAACCTATCCAATATTTCCTTAACATACTTCTATTAAGATAAGAAATTGTACCTTTTATTTTGAGATATTTTTTAACTAAGAAAGAATTCAATTTTACCAAGTATAGAAATTTAAAATAATTACATCATTTATTTATAAAATTTTCCACACATTTCTTCATAATTCTATGTCAATATGAGATAATCAACATAAAAAATCACTATGATATAATCCATTTGATTTTTATGTTTTATAGGTTTTAGTCAATTCCTCCCTCCTTTAAATTCAACATCATCGTGAAAGTACCAAACTCAAAATACCTAGATTTTAGGGCTTACTTCCACACATAAAATTAATTATTCAACTTTCACACATAGTTTTCATATTTACTAAGAAATAAACCACTTGGTTTCTCTATATAAACTTCTTCAACCATCACTCCATTGGATGAAACCTACTGGACATTCATAATGAATATCTTATATCTTAGTTGTGTAAACATAGAAAGAAATGTTACGATGGTTTCAAGTCTTGATACCATGGAAAATCTATCATAAAAAAAATGCCTTCAACATATGAGTTTCTTATTAAAACTAGTATTTCTTTATTTCTTATCAATTCAATATTTTGATTCAACTAGTTTTAGTAAAACCATTTTGTTTCAATCACATTCTTATTATTCAGTTTGGGATCAAGTTCTCATGTCTCATTATTCTCAATCTGATTCAATTATTTATTAAGGGAATCAATACACTCTTGTTTCTCAAAATATCTTTCAACATATCTTGGATAAAACTATGAATAAAAAGGGGTATGTGAATCCATCATGTAGGTTATTAAGGTGTGAATTTTTTTTATTTAACCCTAATGATATTTTGGACCTTCACTTGATTCCTTAGCCTTGGAAAATATGAAAAAAAAATTCCCTAAGAAGTTGAAGTATTTGAATATACCCCTTTATCTTTAATAGCTTCCAAATCATATCTTATTTTAAAACATTTTTCATACTATCTAATAACAACTACTTCATCATTGCTTCCTATAATATTTTCATTTATCTATGAACCCTTTCTATCAAAATGTTCCAATACTTTCAGATATTTAGAGTAAAAAATAATTCCAATTTTCATGTTATAACACCATAATCCTATACTATTAGGAGGTCATCTAAGAAATATAACCTTAAAAACTATTATTTATAACTTCCCAAGATTAAAACATTTAAATTTGATAATACAGGTCTTGAAAAACACCATTTAATATTTAAAACATGAGGTTTCTTTTAATACAACTTATATAGAGTCATATCAGAATTTAACATATTGAGACATTAGTTCTAAATGTGAACTAATGATCTAATAGCTTTTATCCAAAATAATTGATAATTATTATGTTCAATTAGTATAGTCTGGTGAATTTCCACCCGGCGTTTATTATTTATTTCATTAGCACCATTTTTCCATGGTGTGAATGCTTTACTAACATCATGGTGTATTCCACACTTTTCATTATAATATTTAAAATTACTATTTGAATATTCAACAACATTATCAATTTCATCTTTATTTATAGAATAATAACATTCCTTTTAAGTACATATCATGAAACTCTTAAACAATTTGAGATCTTCTGATTTATGTTTTA
Organism: Viscum album; assembly: GCA_963277665.1. NCBI lineage: Eukaryota > Viridiplantae > Streptophyta > Magnoliopsida > Santalales > Viscaceae > Viscum > Viscum album. The sequence continues at coordinate 1,321,991,921 of OY728158.1, forward strand.
AAAACATAATACATGTAATATGAGTGAAATCCTCAATAAATGAAATAAATTACTTATCTCCTTTTTTTGATTGCATAATCATGGGATCATGTATTCCAAAATAAATAAGATCTAAGGGATTAGTTGTATGTATCCCAAACCTCTTTTATACAAAACCTGAAATCTTTCATTTTTGGTATATCGAACAACACCAATCTATTCTTCTTATCGGGTCAGGAACATCATGAGTAATTTATTTTCATTAAAACATTTTTTTATTCCTATAGAATATTTATTTAATACTTTTATACCATAAATTGTTTTGTTTCATGATGCTTAGATAGTATGAAGCTTATATATCTCCATACTAAAATGGATTTCACTTGGTTCATTATACTCATGAAATAACGTTCCAATATTCAATAATTTTAACAAAAATCCATCCTTTATTAAAGAAACGTTTATTTTTTTACTCTAAAACTATGAAACACTAAAAAAATTGTGTTTTATTACATCAATAAATAGTATACTTCTTGATTTCACTTTTTTTCCAATGATAACATATCAAATTCCTTTGATTCTGAGTGAATCATCATTTCCAAAAAATAATTATACCTTATTTAAAAAAACTTATATTCATTAACAATTTAATATTTATTGTAATATGTGAAGATCACCCACTATCCAATATCTAAGTACATTCTCCTTTTCTAACATTGAGGGAAGTTTTAGGAACTAAGGCCTTCTCCTTGCCTTTTTCTTCCATCATAAGTGTATTTTCAGACATGTCACATTAACTTTATTGATTTGGTAGAATTATAAGATATCCTTTAGCAATATGTCTAGACTGATCTCATCCTTAATGAATAGTTTCAAGAGGTTGAAATCTATTTTTAGTTTTCAAACTAGATTTTTAGGTTTTCTTCTGTCAACAAGTTTAATCCACCTCAAAATATACCTACAATACCTCCTAGATTCAATATGGGGTAGATTATGAAACCATCAAAACTTTTTTGGGCCTAATGTCTCTAAAGTTTTAGTAGTATCCATAGAAATAATATTATCCTCTATAACCTGTATATTTTCCACTACTGTGTACCTATTTTACATCATCCTTCTATCAATAAACCTTGGATACAGGTTGTGAACCAATGTTTTTGTAGAATTATAACATCTTATTCTTCATATTAGACTTCTTTTTAGTGTCAATAGAGTTTCCAGTTGAAGTAATTTTTACTTTAAACTTTTATTCCTTAAAATTTCAAAATAAAACACCTTTCTTTTTTAACTACATATATGTGGATCTTGAATTTATTTTTTCTTCAATTTTTTTCAAACATGTTAATAACCTCTGGGGATGTTCTTCTTTGATCCTTTTGTGGTTAAAACTTTTTAAAACTATCACAAACTTCTAAAATTGAGTTTTTGAATAAAGTTATTCCTTTATTAGTATCAACTAGTTTCTATTGGACAAAATCAAACACTTTTTCCTTCAGCTTTATTTTTTCTTCAAGATTTATGTTGGCATTTTATCTTCATTAATAATCTTATTCAAATCATTAATCTCTTTTAAAAAACTATATTTTTATTTAAGTATATATTCCTATTTATTTATTTATTGGTGTTTTTTCATCAACTTCTTATTTTCTCATTCATGTTTAATAATCTTTTAAAGATATTCCTTTAATAATATTTTAAACCTAAAATCCATATTAGTTTTCCCTTCCACTTCTTCTTCAAATTTTATCCTTTCATCATTGGTAAAATTCACATCATTTACTTTTATAATAAGAAACTTCTTAGCACCATCATAACTGGAATATTCATCTTCCACTTTACTATCATCATATTTCATTTTTCTTTATTCATATATATTTTCCCATGAAATTTATAATGTATTTTCAAGTAAAGAACGTCAACGGTAAAATTCATTTCTATTTCCCTATGAATATTTTCAAACTTCTACAAAATAAATACATGAATTAATTAAAAAAATTTAATTACTTCATATTTAGTATCATAGTCACTGATTTATTTCTTGGTAACTTTATTAATCATTCCTTGTTTAGCTTCTTTCAATGTTATTTCTAATTTAGCTTTTGTTTATAAATGATATCCTTTTCTCTTTTAATTTCACATGTGATGAGAATACTATGAAAATATTTCATAGATATTCTTAAGACCTATATCTTCGACAGATGATACATTGGCATCAAATCTATGAGGAATAATTATTATAATATTTTCAATAATATTCAAATATTCTAACTTATCACCAAAACATATTATGGTGATTACAAGGCCAATTAACCTTGTGAATAACTCTCTAATTTGCTCATTATCACCTATTTTTATATATTCATACTTTAATCTCTAGATTAGTCACTTATCTTTATTATGTTTTTTATTTTATTTATAAATATTCATAGACCTTCCCCAGATTCATTTATATTTTCTAGTTCCTTTAACCCTTAAAAATTCAATTTCAGAGAGATGTAGGGAAGTATAAAATTTATATATTTTCCATTATTCTCCCGATTCTTCTTATCTACAACTATAATGGGACACCCTCAGCAGGAGTAGTGATATAAGTTCAAGGCTTAAAAAATATATTAAATTTATTCTTTAGATATGAATTATTTTTCTTCCATTCTTTAAGATATTTTAGGTTTATAGGTTTAGAGAATTATGTCATCTACATTATAAAAAATATTACTTCACAAACTGGACACTTCCACTTAGTATCTATTTTTCCCACAATAAGAAACAATTAAGATATAAAAAGTTTTATTTTTGTGAAATATATTCAAAAATTTTCATCTTCACCTCATCCTTGTACTTAATCATCCTTAAAACCCTATGATTTTTTTTTAAAATGTGGGATGAGCACAAAAATCTCAATAAAGTAAATATAAAAATAAATAAACAAAATCATTAGTTCATGAATACTTATAAAAAATTTCTTTTTCAAAATAAACATTGAGCTCAAAATAAACATTTTCATACCAAAGTAATAAACATATCTACCTAAATATTTTCATAAAACATATTATAATAAATTTTAAATGAAAAATAATATTAATAATGGTTTATTTTAAATCAAAAAAAAACTCATGAAATATTTTTCATAAATTTATAAATTTCAACCTTGAAAATATAAATATAATTTTATTTTAACAAAAGTTCATTATCATACCTTTTTAAATAAATAAAGCTACATAAATATACATAGAAATCATAGATAAATCATATAGGTAACTTAGAAAATCATTTCTACATCATGCTTAAAAATGGAGAAACCAACGTGATAAATTCTAGAAATATTTTAGGAGAAACCTAACCGGTAAGCTATGTCCCTTTACCCAATGCATTGGAGATATATACCAAGCTCACTTGTCATCATGAGTTATATTGGGCTCACCCATCATCATGAACTATACCAAGCTCATCCATAATCATAAATGAATTTACAAGAACCAAAAAAATCACAAAACATGAAATATTGTATTCTCATAATTATAATCATTAAAATAATCTTTTCTCCCATAAGAAAAATATTTCAGGATATATAAATATCCATTACATTTAAAACCAATTTTGGAAATACCCAAAACAAATAGAAGGAGGGTTTTTCTATTAGGAAAACATAAAATCATGCAATGTAATAAAAACACTGAATAATGTTTATGGAGGTGGGAAACCCCATTAACACCGTTTATATTAAAATATTAAATACCTTTTACCTTTTTATAAAGAAATTCAAAAAAATCATATAAAATATGTAAAAGGATTACTTTAGAAAAATATTTATGAAATTAAAAAGAAACATAAAATGTAATTTATAATTCATTTATGTTCATATAAATAAAACCATAAAATAAATTTAAGAATATTTACATGGATGAAAAAATTTATAAAATAAATATTTAAAAAATTAAAATGTTGGTCTGAATGTAAAGTGTCCCTTACGTCCAGTCCAATTCATCACCTACATTCTCTATATTCCTGAATAATAAAATTATGTTAATAATTTAATTTCTTAAGAAAAATTTTCATGTTTATTATTAATTTTAATTTATTTATTACCATGTTATATATATAATTACTAAATTAATTAAGTTTACATAAGATGTATTAATGATACTCTGTTCATATGTCCAAAATGAATTTCGTAGGACGGCTATGGTCAATGTGGTTATCATTAAATCATATGTAGAATAATAATCATGAAATAATTATCATTTTTATACATAATTTATACATTTATAACCCACCATTAAATATAATTATAAAAAAATAATTACGTTAAAATAATGTTGATGGTATGCCATACGTACGCATGAGTAACATTTCCATTTTTCAAAAAACATGATTAAAATAAGTAAAGTATATATTTAAAAAATAACTATTATATCCTATTATTTTCATAAAGTACACTTATATATAGCATCAGTGTTATTTTTCCATGGAAAAGGTATCACATCGCTTCATGGAGGTGGTTACCCACACACACAAATGAACGATGGTACCATTTTTCAATGGATGGAAAGGTAAGAAAAAATATGATATATTATATTTCTAGAATGATATACATATATATATTTATATATAATTAAAATCTTATATATACATTAAATCCATCATTATAAAAATCCATAAGAGGTGGCGATGGACAAAAATTACACGGGTTTGTTAGGTGGTAGTCCACTATACATAAGAACGATGGTTTTATTACCAATTTAATAGATGAAAGAGATGGATTAAGGTTATTACATTAACATAAAACCATATTATTATAAGTAATATACTGTTATTATTATTTTATCATGGTTAAAGAATATTTGTATGTAGTAGAAAAAGAAATAATACAAAAACACTCGGTTAATAATTATACCTCTTCTTCAAATAACCTATATAGGTGTATAACAAAACTTTTCCTAGATGGTTTTCTGACCAATCTAAGGATTCTAGGACATGGGGATGGATGTATGGAAGGTATTTTGGAAAGGGATTGGATGATACAAATGACTCTTGATATAACAATGCTCACTCTAATAACCTAGATCATATGCCTACTTTATTAAATTATCATAAGATACAAGGGATCACATCAAAAGGATCAATTTGTTTAGTAGTTTTTAATAACAAGATACATATGTGATTCCAATTTTTACATTATAAATAAAATGTAAAATATAGTAATAGAAAACATTCTATATCCTTGAACACATTCAAAGAATTCTTCTTCATAGCCCGGGGAAAGGAAACTAAATAATGGTGAGCTCAAATTCTTAGTAAGGGTTACATAAAATGGAAGATATCATGAGTAAATAAGGAATAATCAATATGGTAAGTTAAATAAATGAAAAAAACATTCCATTTAAATAATAAATTAATCACAAAATTCATCCATATATAATATCAATGTAACAATCTCATGGATAATAATAAAAAATGAATTATTAGTGATGGAAATGAATATTATTGGATCTAATGATCTCAGATAACATTCCATCTATACTTTTAATAACTTTTACTAAGGCAGTTTAATCAATGGGTTGGTTTACACCAACAAAACCATTTATTTTCGTCGACTAATTTTTCTCATGATACCTATCAATGTATCAAGGGGATATCAATAACAAGGTCCCACCGATTACAAAATTTCTAATGTATTACTCATATATAGAATAATCTATTAAATTTATAAACAATAATATTTATCAATAAATATCTATATTTAGTAAAGAATATATATTTAACATGATTTTTCATAGTCAACCAAATAACTTTCATAGTAAAACATATTATGAAGAAATGATATACAATTTAAGAAATAAGAACATTCATGAAAAATAATATGGATATTTAGTGGAAACTTACTATATAATGATCATAAAAAATTAAATGTTTCAATATAAAGGTAACTATCTCAAAATTAATAAGAGATAATACATGGCAATCAATTCATCAGAAATATTTTTTTTAATAAAATCATTTTCTTTGGGAAAATAAATAAAATGGAAGTGAAATATTAAAATAATATTTTATTAAATAGGTTTATTTTTGGAGACAATTTAAAACGTGTAGACTAATCTAAATATCATAAAATTTTTATGGTGGTGGGGAATTCCTTTAATGCAGTATACATTAAAAATCATTCCTTTTGAATTTTTATAAAGAAAGTTGAAAATATAGCTTTTATAAAACAATAGAAATATTAATTTAAAACCTTTTAAAAATTGAATGATAACTTGAAATCTCCTTAATATATCATTTGAGTAATGAAAATGACTTTTGTAAAACAATTTTCAAAAATATAGACACAGAGAAAAAATATATCCAATTAAAAGAGAAATAAAATCATTTTTTCCTTTAAAAATTTATTTATTCAATCAGGATACAAATGGATGAAACATTGGAAGAAAATATGTAAAATCATTAAATATACTAATTATAATTAAATATATGGATTTTATGAAGGGTGTATTATAATATCCCTTTGACAAAAATTTAAAAAATACCATAAAAATTAGATTATAAAATGAATTCTTATGTCTTGGATAACATTTAAATTATAACCCCCAATAAGAATAAACTTTAATGGAAACATTAATAGTCATAAATAAATTGGTATTCATGTTTAATATATCAAAGGGGTGGTATATACAACATATAAAAATAAATATCTGTATAATATCAAGTACGTCCCAATGGAATGGAAATTGAGATGAAATCCATTATCTCAGAGTTCTTCTTAGTTGAACATAATTTAACCTCGTTTATAATGGTTTTAAACGTGTAATTAATTTATACTAGAACCATATTTCTATTTTTAATACCATATATGATCCTATTATAACATATTATCACCTGATATCGATTAATATTTCATTATTGACATTGTTTTGAGTGTTAAAAACTTCATTTTATCATGCATGTTTTATTACATATGTTCCCGTTAACGCACATAGGATGTGGTTTATTAATTTATATTATCATATTCATGTTATAAATATCATATTTATTCATTTTATACAAAATTATAATCATTCTTTAATGTTGGAAAAGGAAAATTAATAACATCGCTTCATGGAGATGGTAAGTTGTACATATGTATGAGTGATGATATCAATCCTTAATGGGTGAAAGGTAAAGGAAGTAAATGATATATTAAATTTTTAGAATTTTTTTTTCATATTTATCATATATATTTTTTAGTTCCATTATTATAACTATCCATGTGATTTGGTTATGAAATAAAATTAAATTAGTTTTTGATGCGGTAGTCCACCGTACAAACAAGTGATGGTTTTGTTTCCCATTGGATAAAGAAGGAGATTAATAAATATTATTAAATAAATATAATAAAATCATAGTATATGGTATATAATTGGGTTATTATATTGTAATTATAAAGACAAAATTAGAGGTTGTAAAAGTAGAAGTAAAATTAAAGACCTTGGTGAAGATAATTACCTTCGCTTAGAAAAACCACATTTAGATCTAAAATGGAAAATATTAAAATGTGATATAGGAGGGGTAAAATAATGACAAAATAATGGGATTTAATCAAGTTTTTAGGTTATTTAAACCCTTTCATTTTTATGTTTACTCTTGGTAAACTCGATTTTCCCTTAACTGTGGTAATTAATTTTTAATGTTTTTACTATTCCTGCCTGCAAATCATTTTTTTCATTTTCTAAAGCCGGGTTAAAGGGGACCAGTACCCCAACATACAACATGCACACCTAGACGAAACTTAAACAAACCAGAAAAACACAACCTTACATATCATAATAGCCATAATCATCTCCAAAACCAAAGCAGGATCCCATGTTTTTACTATTCATTATGACAAAAAATTTAGTTGATATCATTAACTAAGATGAATTATGATGTTTCTAAATATGGAATCCATTTTATCAAATTAAATCTTCAAAATGTGAATAATTTAATTTAAAAATAAACCCACAAAACATGTTGACAAATATTTTATCAAGAAATACATTTTTTTATGAATAAGATGATATTACATTAACTATATGACTAGTAATAATCATTATATAGATTTAAAATCATATAGTTAGATATATAATCAATAAAATTAATTTAAATCAATCATTAGGAAATATTATTTTAATTAATTAAAATGGAAAGACAATATGACTTAAAAAAATAGTTTTCAGAAATATAACCCTTTTACCTCTAAATGATCATATCATTATTTATATAAAATTGATTGTAAATACATAGTTAATTATATATATATTATAACATATTATTATAAATAAAATCATTAATAGTTAGATATTATATTTCTTATTATTCATAAATGATTATATATAATAGAAAATGTCAAAAAAAGCATTCAAGGCTTATTTTGACCCATTAAGTTCAAAATTGATATTCATCCTATAAAATTAGATTTTATATGACATGAAATATTAAAATGGTCATTTTATTGTAGTTTTATCAAAACTGAATTTTCTATTACTATAATAAAGTCTCGTGTGTTATATTCTTCCCTCCATCAAACAGTTTATCCTCAAGATTTCTATGGATATTACATCATAAATAGGTGAGGGTGGTTCTTCTTAAAAACTCATATGGTTCCCACATTCATTACTCCATTTTATGATTTCTACAAAGAACCTATACCATTCAAGTCATCTAATTAATCAATACTTGTTCTCTAGTGTCATAATTTTGGATTATATCATGTTCCAATTCTAGTTCTTCATAGGAAATCACATGCATTGGGTTCAGCATGTTCTTCCTTAACAATGATATATGGAACACATCATTCAATTTAGAGAGGACTAGTGGAATTTTCGATTCTAAATCTACACATACAATTATTTCCAAAATTTCAAAAGGTTAGATTTACTAGGGGCCCAATTTCCATTTCTTACCAAACCTTATAACACCCTTCTATGGATATAATTTCAATAAAACATGATATCATACTTGAAATTCCAAATCTTTCCTCTAGTTATTGGAATAATTTTTTTTAATTATTTGAGTTGATTTAATATGAGTCGAAAGATCATTTACCTTTTTTAGTGTCTCCTCAATAAGTTTTGAGCCTATAATCTTCCTTTCAACAACTGCATCCAAACAATTTGGATTATGAAATGTATTTCCATATAATTCTTTATATGACACAATTTTAATACTATAAATAAAGATATTGTTATAGGAGAAATATACCAAAGGTAAATACTGATTCCAAATAACCTTTAAGTCATGTGATCATTACCTAAATATGTATTCTTATTTTTAAATATTCTTTTCAATCAGTCCATTGGTTTGTGGGTGATAATATGTGATCAAATAAATCTAAATATCAAGATCCTTCTGAAGAATTTTTTATAATTTTGATGTAAATCAGGGATCATTATTAGACATAGTTGAAAGAGGTTCTCCATGAAGTCATATAAATTTATTAATATAGGGCCGTGTAAGGAAATCAAGAGTTAAATCTTACAATATAGAAATAAAATGTGTATATTGTCTAATGAAATCAATAATAACCCATATTTCATTATTATTTATAAGATTCATTTGTAATACAATGACAGGGTCTATTGTATTTCCATCCCACTTCCACAAAGGAATATGTACATGTTTCATGAATCCTCTTGGATTTTGTCTCTCATCCTGAACCCATTTACAAACCAAGCTTCTTAATGTATAATTAGAAATTTCCTGCTTCATATTATCATACCAAAATTTTTCCCTCAAATCGATATACATCTTGGTGCTACCAGGGTATATAGAAAAATTTATGCTATGAGAATCATCCAACAATTCCCTTTTTATCTTAGGTATAGATGGAATACATAACCTCTTCCCAAATTTTAGAAATAAATTTACATATACAAAGAAGGAAAATTTCCCAGCATTCATGGCTTTAATTTCTTTTATGTTATCATCATCAAGATAAGAAATTGTTATCTTTTCCAATAAAGATAGTTTGAAAATCATTTGAAAAAAAAATTTGTTTCTCATTCCTTAATAATACCTAGATACATCTTTACTAAATCCATGAAAATAGGATCCTTGTCAATCCTCATTTTTTCTGAACTCCATGATCCTTCCTACTCAAAGTATCCACTACCTTATCTTCCTTCCCTAAGTGATTGTGTATTTAGAAACCACAATCCTTGAGTAGGTCAAGCTGACGTTTTTACCTCATATTGAGATCTTTATTTGATAATATGTATTTCAAACTCTTATGCACTATGTATATTTCACATATTTCTCCATTTTGATAATTCCTCCATGTCCTAAAATCAAAGGTTATTTCATCCAACTCAATATCATGAGTTATATAGTTTTTTTCACAACTCTTTAATTTTCGTGATGTTTAAATAATAACTTTATCTTTCTTCATAAGGACACAACTAATTCCATTCTTCAATGAGTCACTATATAAAAAAAATATATTAGTTCCTAATTGTATATTCAAAATTAGAACATTGACAAATATCCTCTTCAATTATTTTAAAAATTATTCACATTCCTCTATCCATGTGAACTTTACCCTTTTACATGTAAACATGGTTGATGAGTTTTCCAATTAGGAGAAATATTGAAAAAATATATATTAATATCCTTCCAAACAAATGAAACTAACACCCTTATTTATTTTCATTATAAGATATTATTTTATTAACATTTTATTCACATAATCATTTGAAATTCCATCCTTGGAGACAATATGGCCAAGAAAAGAAAAATTTTGAATCCAAAATTCACAGTTTATAAATTTCGTATATAATTATTTTCTTTTAATTGTCTTAAGAATGATATTAAAGTGATTATCATGGTCTTCATATCTTTTATAATACACTAATATATCATCAATAAATACTAAAAATTATCAAGGTATTCCTTTAATACTTTTTTCATTAGATCCATAAAAACATATGGTTTATTCATTAATCCAAATAGAATTACAATAAACTCATAATGTCCATAACTCATATGAAATATTTTCTTTAGTATATATTCCTTCATTTATATCAATTTATGATACCTAGAATGAAGGTTAATCTTTGAAAAAATATTAAGCTTCATGCAGTTGATCAAATAAGTCATCAATGAGAGGCACAATATGATTTTCCTTTATCATAATATCATTGATTTTATTATAATTATTGTAGATCCTTAAAGGAAAAGAACAGGTGCTCTCCAAGGTGAAACACAAGGTATTATAAATCCCTCATCACACAAACACTCTAGTTTTTTCATAAATTCCACTAATTCCATAGTGATCATTTTATATGGATTATTTGATATTGGCCTTGTATTCGGTATAAATCAATGGAAAACTCAACTTCACTCTCTAGTGGATGTCCGTGTAATTCCTCTAAAAATACATTTATTTATTCATATAAAATGGGTACATACTCAATTTTAATACCACCTTTTATATCTAAATATTGTGTCTTCTCTTTTTCTCCAATAATCTTATTTAGAAATGCCAATGAATGTGGTTCTAGACATGACTCATATGATGATTTATCCTCTCTAAAGATAATGAATTCCATATCCTCATCATCAATTTTAATTTCCTTCTCTTTTCAATAAATTTTTGCATTATATTTCAAAATATATCATATACCAAGTATTATATCAAATTAAATCATAGGTATAATAATAATGTCAGAAAATAGAGCATTTTTATGTGTCAAATTGGGAATTTCATGACACATCCTTGTTGCAGTAAGATTTCCACTAGGATTTTTGACCGACAACTCCCTTATTAAGGTGATAAGGAAATATCAAATTTATATTCAAACATAGAAGATATAAAAGAGTGTGAGGATCTAGAATCAAATAAAGAATTATCTAAATTTGAATCTACGAATAAAGTACCTACCACCACATCTATAAGAACATCAATTTCAGATGTAGTGATCACATTATATTTTCCTTCTCCCTTTGGCCTCTTTGGTGGAATATTTCATTGACATTTGGGATATTGGTTTTAATAATTCCCCATTTAATTATAGTTAAATAACTAAATAATAGTGGTGTCTTTATTTACCTTAAATTCATTATCCATATGACTCTTATCTCTACACATGTAACAAAATCCCATCCCCTTCAAGTATTATCTATGATGTTTCTTTCCACAATTTTCACATGATGGAAAATAATTTATTTTCTTTTTATTTTTTGATACATTCCATTTTTCATTGTTTTAAACAAACATCTTATTCTTTTGATTTCCCTTGAATATAAAGGATCTAATAAATTCATTATCTATTTTCATAACACATAAAAATATTTCATCATATGATGAAAAAGATTGATAATTCAATTCCCTTTGGAGACATGGATTAATCCCTCTAATGAAAAGATTAATTTATAATTCGATATTATTTATGTAATCTATAGCATACTTAGCTACCATTTTAAAGGTATCCTCATGAGGGAAATATTTATTGAAGAATGATACTTTAAAAAATCTCTATTTTATATGTTCTATATATTCTTTCTCCCAAGTATTCTCGATCAACAACCACTATTGATAAACATCACATTTGAGACAATATACTTCCAATATAAATTTTCCCTTTTCCTCGCATCCCAAGGCCATAAATTCCTTTTTCAACATACATAATTCATTGCTCTGCTACCACTAGATTAATAGATCCATTAAAATATAGGGGATTCTATCATAAGAAACGATCCAAAATTGGTGCATCTTATCATGTAACATCATGTTGCTCTACATGTTCTAGTTTATTAGTCATAACTTGGGTTAGCTACCCTAATGTTTCCATTATCTACTCTGCTCCAACACCAATTCTATATGTTTTCTTAGATGGGAAATTTATACATTGGACATGAGTATTGATACCATTATTTCTAGAAGGATCAATTTCTAAACATTGAGATACACTACATTAGTTCTCAAATTTATTAATTTTAAATCATAATATATGATTCTAAATCACAGGTAACAATAAATGTAAATGGAAAATTTATGAATTTTTAATCTTAGAATCATAAACTTGGTTTATTTGGGAATATATTTAATGTATCTTAAAATCCCTTATAATGTTTTATAATGAAAATGTGAATTAACCAAATAATATACCATGAAAGTGATAAACCAGGTGTGTAGTAAGGACTCATTCACCATGCACAATACTGATGTCTAAGATATACTCGACCAATTCTTTTTGGGGTTATTACCCGTAGATAGATCTATACCAAAACCCTATCCACGTGCAGTTTTAGAAAGGGATATATTACTAGTAAAAACACATAATCTATACCTTACCAAAACTTTAGGATGTTATCCTATACTTACACATATTCTAAAAGTTATTCATATGGTTATGTTCCCAAATCTATGTTTTTCTAAATATTCTTCCAAAGTTTTATAAAACAATTCCTCTGATACCAATTGTAACAACCCCAACTCTAGTACCCCAGAACCAACGGTAAATTATTACATTATTATAAGATAAAAAGGATAACATCATAAAGGATCAATTAGTTTAGATTTCTTGAATAATTAGATATATACATTATTCTGATTTTTACATTTGAAATAAAATATAAGATGTAGTACTAGAAAACATTCAACATCGTTGAAATCATTCAAATAATTCATCTTCATATACTGGGGAAAGGAAAAAAAATAAGGGTGTGATCAAATTATTAGTAAGTGTTGTGTATAGTTAAAGAGATCATGATTAAATAAGGCATAATAAATATGGAAAGGTAAATAAATGAAAAGATAAAATATAATCAATAACTTGTGCATGAAATGCATTTTTGAATAATATAAATGCAATAATCTCATGTATAATAATTACTGAAATATCAATAAAGTAAATTTATAATATTGTTCATCATGATATTATAAATCATGATAGATATACCATAAATATCATTAATACCTTTCACCATGATAGTTTACTCGATGGGTGTGTGTACACCAAAACTCATTTAATTTGGCTAATTGATTTATCTCATAAGACCTATTTATGCATAAAGGGGCTATCTATAATTAGGTCCCACAACTCACTACATTTCAAATTCATTCCTCGTTAATTAAAGTATCAATTTAATTAATAAATAGTACACATTATCATCTATATTGATTAATGAATTTAGATTTATCAGGATTTTGCCCTATCAATAAAATAACTCTCATAGTAAAACACTATATACATAAATTATATACGGTTTAAGCAATAAGAATATCCATGATAAGGAATATGGATAATTAAGGAAAATTGAATGATCAATGATCATAAGAAAGTGAACATTTTAGAAAAACTGAAACAACCAAAAAATTAATAACAGATAAGAGAGGGCCATCAGTTCATCAGAAATATAGGTTTTCTAATAAAATCATTATCTTTTTAAAAAACAGAAAATGTAAGTGAAATATTAATATAAAATTTAATTAAAGAGTTTTATTTTTAAAATAATTGAAAATATGTAAAAGAATATAAACATTGTAAAATGGTTGTGGTGATAGGGAATTTCATCAACATCATATATGTTAAATAAATTCCTTTGACTGTTTTGTAAAAAAATTCATAAACACGCCCTTTGGAAAAAAATTAAATATTCATTTCAAACATTTTAAAAAATCAAGGATAACATAAAATATCATTAATATATCATTTGAGTAATAAAAAGAAATTTTAATTTTTTTTGAAGAATACAGATATTGGAGAAAATATAGAAGCTCATTGAATATCCAGATTATAATATAATGGATGGATTTTATTAAGGATGGATTATAATATTACTTCAATAAAAATTATGTTAATTTAAAGAAATTAGTTTTTAAAATATGTCCTTAAAACTTTGGTAACTTTTAAATTGTAACCCATTAGAATAATAAACTAAAATTGATAAATTAATAATTCTAAATAAATATTTATTCATTTTAAAAATATCAAAGGTGTAGTATATACTCCCTAAAAAAGTAAATAGGTGTATAATATGAAGTATGTCTCAATGAAAGGAAAATTGAGATGAAATCCATTACCTCACATTTATTTTTAGTTGTTTGTGAATTAAACTATTCTATAATAGTTCCAAAAAATATTAATTTATACCATAACCATATTCCTATCTATAATATAATATGTGATCCTCTTATAACATCTTATCGCATTTTCACTAACAATATTTCATAATTACTATAGTTTCTAGTGTTAATTGCTTCGTTTTCACATGCATATTTCATCATGGATGTTTCAGTTCATGCATCGAGGAAAAATATTCATTAAATATAGAACAATATAAATGTTATATATATCATATTTATTTATTAGATACATTATTATAATGATTTTTGAAAGGTGGACAAGGAAAATGAATCACATCATTTCGTAGATACGGTAGGTCTTACGTACGCACGAGCGATGATATCGTTTACTTAATTGGTAAATGTTTCAAGAATTATATGATATATTAAATTTAAAGAATAAATATAATTTTATAAGTATCATATATATTCATTTGTTCTATCATTATGACTATCCATGTGAGTCGGCGTTGGGAAATAAATTACATCGATTCCTTAGGCGGTAGTCTACCGTACACACGAGCGATGGTCTTGTTTCTCATTTGATAGATAAGTATAATGATAAATACAATTAAATTAAAAACATTATATTTAATTATATGTTTTATAATTGTGTTATTATATTATAATTATTACTAAATAATTGGATGTGTAAAAGAAGTAAAAAAGAAAGTATTTGGTGAAGATGATTACCTTCACTTATAAAAATCTCCATTTGATATCTTATTAAGGACCATAGGGGTGGTATTTTGGGAAGAAAGGAATGTATATAACATGGATAAGGATTTTTGGGAGATATGTTTCTAGATTTTGGTTAAGATAAATGGATTTAAAGGTGTTAATATGTGAGCGGAGGATGTGCTCTTTTATAATTGAGGTGAGTGACACACTTGTAATTTACCATAGTTTTACTATAATGTTATGTCAATTTCATAGAAATATGGATCAAAATTGAACATATTATAATATTATAAGTGTATGTTATAAATAAAAACATAAAAATCGGTTTAAGTAAATTTTTAGTTCATTTTAACCTTTTTCTTTTCTATGTTAACACCTGATAAAAGTGTTTTTACCTTAACTTTTACTATTTTTACTATTCATGACGATAAAAAACTAAGTTGAACTTATTAAATAATATTAATTATACTATTTCTAAAAATTCAATCCATTTTATCAAATTCAATTTAAAAAATTGTAAGAAATTAATTTAAAAATAAACCCAAAAAATGTTGCGAAAAACGAGTTTTCAAAAATGCATTTTCAAGCATAATATGATCTTATAATATATGACTATTAATCATAATTATATGGGTTTAAATTTATATATTTTTATTTATAATATATAAATTTCATTTAAATAATTCATCATTAAATATTATTTTAATTTATTATCATGTAAATTCATTAAGACTTAATAACATTTCAATGAAAAATATCCCTCTATACCTCTAAATAATATTATCTTTATTTATATCAAATTGATAGTCCAAAAATGGTTAATTATACATATTATAACATATTTTTATAAATAAAAGTATTAATATATAAATAATACATTCTAAAGTATTCTTGAAAGCTTATTTCTATGATAAAAGTTCAAAAAATTCATTCTAGATTTATTTTGACATATTATGTTCAAAATCAATATTCATCTGATCAAATTAAAAATTTTGTTCCATGAAATATTTCAATGTGTATTTTTTATATTTTTATAAAAATATAATGTTAAATTATTATAATTTAATCCTAATAGTTACATTTGAAGTGTTGAGAGGAGAGCATAAGGGGAGTTATTTTATATGTGGGGGAGAGGACATAATTGAATTTTTTTAAAAGATTAAAATATATTTTTGTCTTACACATGAAAATGGATCTAAAGTTGAATATTTTTGAATATAAGATGCAATATGGTCAAAATATGAAAAAATATAATTTAAAAATGTTTACCGGCCATTTTAATCCTTATCACTTAAATTTAACCCTCAGTAAACATGTTTTAACCATAACCATGGTAATGGGTTTTTAATGTTTTTACTATTCATTATGAGAAAAATAAGGTGAACCTAATTAAAAAATAACTAGGATTATAAAAATTATTTAATCCACTTTATCAAATTCAATTCATATAATTTGTATAATTTAATTAAAATTAAACCAGAAAACATGATGAAAAATGTTTTTTCTAGAAAAATGCCTTTTAAGTATAAGAATGTTTTTATACTAAAATAATGTATAATTTTGATTCAAATAAAGTTTATTGGTTTATTATTATTCATAAGTAACTAATCATATTTTAAAAATAACCCAAAATATAATGTAAATTTTCAAATACATGAAAAGAAAAGATAGTTATCAATAAAAATCCTATTTTTCACAATTCGTTGAAATATTGAACTTTTCAGAGACTTCTCAAAATTTTATCGATAGATAATTTTGAAATAATGAATTAAAGAATGAGTTAATTTTGTCAAATTAAAATTTTGCAATTTTGTAATTAATATTTTAAACAAAACCATCTAATACATGAAAACCCAATTTGGTAAGAAATGTTTTTTTTCCTTTTGTCTAAAAAATTACATAATATTATTATAATAAATATAAATCTATAAAATGAAATTAATGAATATAAATAATACATTAAAATGATTTATATTAATATTAAATATGTTATAATATTCTTTCTCCCCTATTGGAAATTGTGTTCTCACAACTTTATTCGTTACTTAAACAAGTGGGGATATTTTTTCTTTATAGAATTTTCTGATTCCCATGTTTCTTATTCAACCTATGGGTTTTCAACAAAAAATAACCTAGTAATTCATTTTATTATGAAAAAATTTCATTATCTTGTCATGAATATGTACTAGTAGTTACCCATAATAATGTTTTTATTGTAACTGCTCTAATTCGTTGCTCAAAATATGAGATGCATTTGGTATATATTTTCGTAACAACAAAACATTAAAAAAGTCAGGCATGTAACATCCCAGGTGAATAAAGAATATATCATTTTCATATTTATTAATATTTTTGAATTAAATATTAAGTTTACTTTAAAGTGGATTCCATGTTCGATGGTGTACCTGATACAAAACAACGAGTTTCTTTGAAATATTACATTACACACAACGTTATGTTATATTGAAAAATAATATAATATTATAATTATTTTAAATGGTAGTTATTGCATAGCCATTGTATGGGAGGGAATGAATAGAGATAACTAAAATATGATTATACACGTTTTTTAAATGTTTTTACATTTATCCAATAAAACTTATAAGCTTAAAATGTGAATAGATCCAATTTTAAGCATAAACACTGTAATATTCTTTAAAAGATCGATTTACCACCTTTTGATGGTGAACCCTTTTAAATTATAATTTTTGTCACTTTTATATGTTTTATTCAACAAAATAACATTTTTATTTAGAATTTGGACATTTAAATTTACTTGGGATTAAATTTTGGAATTTTTCTGATAATGTTTATTTTTTTAAGGAATAGTGAAAAATACTGCATTTTAATTCAAAAATGCCCTTTAATCTAATTTATTTATATAGTTAGAATATTATTTTAATTATTTTTAAAGTGTAATTGGATTATATTTTTACCATTTAATCCAATTTTTTTCATTTTATGTATTTTCACTGTTAAATTGATCCTAGATAAATGTCAATCTTTTGATAGATATTATTTCTTAAATACAAGTTTTTTTATGACAACGGGAATTAATTTTAAATTAATTTCTTCTACTTATGTGTTTTGAATTAGTAAAAATGGATTCCATATTTTAAATCAGGAGGTCCAACTTTTTTGAATAACTAACTTTTATTTTTAGACATTATGAATATTTACTTCAGTAAATATTTTATTTACCATGGTTAAAAGGTTAATATGGTAAATAAGGGTAAAATAAATAATATTATAATAATATTAAATTACCCTAACAGGTGTCATAATCCTATTTTCTGATACATATCCGACCATGTTCATCCTTGGGTCGAATTTTTAACCCCATGGAGCTACTTAGGAGTGATAATGACACTTTATATTAATTAATTTAAATTTAAGAAAAAATTTACATAAACATATATCTTTTAATAAATAAATTCTTACATGGGATTATATAAGATATATCTTCAACCATACATATTAATTTCAAATATAAAAATATTTCCTACATCATGGTATTTTATTTATAATTTTTAGACATCAAATAAATAAAATTCTTTATGAATCAATGATGATGTGGTAATTACCTTATTAATAAATGATTTAAACAGATGAGATTATAAAATTTAAAAAACTATCCAAAACCTATCCAATTATTATTGAATAATTTTATTTAGAATAAGATTCATATTATCTTCAAATGTAATGAGTTTTGGACCTTTTTAAACTAAGAATCAATTTATAATAAAATAATCTTTTCAAACTTCCCTAAAGATCCATTCCTCCCCCTTATAAAAAGCCATCACCTCTAACCCATTACTCACACCCCTCATGCCCCTTGGATCATCAAAACTCTTCCCAATTAATCTCCCTATATCCCTATATTCATTTTATAATCCTTAACATAGGAAGAAGGAACTTCAAGGAAGCCTTTTGGTTTAAACAAAAGGGAGTTACCCTATTTAAAGGTAACGTCTTCATTTAAGTTCTTTTCTTTTTATTTTACTTATCAAACCCCCTAAAATATCTTTATTCATTTATTTTATAAAAACATAATTATCATCAATATAATAGGTTGTTTGTATGTGAATTAATATAACTAAAACTCCACACACCTCCATCTAATGGATATGAACATACAGTTTCTAAAGACGGCGAACTACTGCCTCACGAAACGATTATTGTTCAAATATCTATAATCACCTCTCATGGTGGCCATTATGATGGAAATATAATTATATATGATATATATTATGTTTATGATTTTTCTATACTTCTTTAATTGTCATTTATATCATACCTTTATGGTTTCCATAATGGCTAAATACGATAATTTCTTTCGAGGATGTGTGGACTACCACCCCCTCAATGTGATATGACTCATTTATAACATACATGGAATGTATAAAGGATGTTGTTAATAAAATTATGTAATGTATATAAATTTTTATATTATAATTTAATAACAATTGAACTATTTATAGTTTTTTTTCATTCCTTTTAAAATGAAAAAAATGAAATGGAAGTAACATTCATGCGTACGTACGTCTTACTGTCTCCATGGATGGTGCATTTCATTTTAATATATCCAAATGATATGGGCTATTATAAATACATATATACTGGATATATATGATATATATTATATATAAATCATTAATATCATTCTATAGATAATTTAATTCTGACCACATGGACAATTTATAATTATAACATGTTCATTTTTTAACTCATGTTTCGAACGTCGACAAAATGTCTAATATGAACTCAAATAATTAACTAATTTTTATCAAAAAGTAGTAAGTAAAATAAAAGGAATAATAAATTTGAAAAAAATTTCTTAATAAAGTATAAATTAACTTATGTTTATTATTTAGGAAGAACAAGGAACATACAAGACAAGCCTGACTTGAGGTAAGGGTTTTTCATCTCACATTTTATTACCGTGGGATTCGTGCTATATTTTCCACTATTTCCTTGTATGTGGTGCATGTACTTCCCATTATTGTATTCATTTTTTAATATAATTTAATTTATGGGTATTTAAATCATCATTTTATGAACCTTATTTCACGTGGTGTATGTTTCATAAGTTACCAAATCGGTAAGGGGACTTCTTAACCCAATTTCAATTCATCGGGTTAAACTTCTACTTCTTGATTATGCCATGATATGAATATGTGTGAATGCACTATTATTTTTTTACACTTAATATCCGCTTATATTGGGGGTATTATTATTTTTCAAACATAATTATGTCATTGAGTTTTCCTTAATCAAAGGATATGATATTTGTAAGGGACTTTGTCTCAATTTACATTCCATTGAGACTTATTTGTTGTTATACACCAATTAACCTTTATATGGTGTATATACTACCCATTTACATATTATATCATGAATCTCATTATTCTCATGATATTATAAGCTTTGATTAATGTTATTACTCAATTACCTGTATTCAAGTGTATCTCATTTGGTTAGGAACTCTTTAACTAAAATATCATTTTAAATGTTTTATAGACTTGTTATTCTAAATATTTCTCATTAGTGTACATGAATTAAAAATGGTTTTATGGATTTATTTATATGGAAATGAATGTTTTGAAATTAGAATTTATTTTAAAATCTTCAAAGTGGTATGAGACACTTTGATTCAAAAATATCATTACTAAATGTTTTAAATGGTTATGAAAATGGTTTGATAAAGCATTTTATATTTCAATATCTTGATATGATATATTATGATTGAAATGTGGAAATATTATATTTAATTTATAATTTTGTTATGTGTTATAATTATTTTATGGTTATTGGTCATTGTTTATGTATATGGGTGGTTCCGTGATAAATTTATGGCCGGTGATCCCAAGATATCTCTCCAATGCATTGGCTAACGTGACAGAGGTAAACGTTAATGTTTCTCCTAAGAGATTTAGGGAATATATTGTGAAAGATATTCCAAATTTAACTCCCTATGTAGCTATGAAAGCTACAATTTAAGTATGTTATGTATTCCATATGTTACCTTTATGATTTATGATTTCTGTGTGTTATTTATTAAGCTTATGATTTCATAAGGTATGTTATGATTGAAAAGTATAGTTTCATTGGTTTGTATTTATTGATGCGATAATTTTTTCATTCCTTATTTTATAACCCTTATTGATCTTCTTATGATTATCCCAGGTTTTTAAAAAATAATAGGACTTAAAGATGAATAGGGTAAAGGATGGGATCAATAAAAAGTCATGTTGTCTGAAACATGGAACTAGAAATATTTTTTTAAGAGTTTATTTTATGACAAAATAAAAACTGAGTTGAAGTGTAAAATTTGTAGTATTTGAGATGTAATGTAATTTTTATGGCCTATTTCTCAAAATATCTAAACCTGAAAAGATCCTCAATGTGAATTATTTATTTAACTAAAGATTAATTAATGTTTAAGGTTGGGGCCTTATAGTTGGTATCAAAGGCCAGTTTAGACAACTTTAGGGATTACAAGTTTTTTTAGCCACATGGTTAGTCTCCATATATATTCTTTTAGTTAAATATTTATTTTGTAACTTTCTTAGACCAAGGAAATTTTGTTACAAATGGAAGGAGGAGGATCTCAAATGAAATTCCTATCTCTTCCTGATAACTTTCTTACAATAATTATTGCAAATTCATGTCCATATGACTCTGAAATTTTTTTCTCACATATGACTCAATTACAAGTAATTGTTTTTGATATCAAAAACCTTCACTATACCTCAATACCATCGTGTATCATGGGTTGTATTTAAGAAAATCTTATTTTCTCAATATTATCATATTTTCAAGAAAGGTAAATATTATTAAGGCATTTTCAAATATTTTACCTTATCACAAGATCTGTAAGTATATTATGATTTTGAAAAAGGTGTTGAAGAAGGAGACCCTTGCACAACCTATTTATATTTTCTTTTAAATTATAGTCATTCAGCACATAATTATGGTATTTTAAAAGGATCATTCATTTAATGTTTCAACTCAAACTCGGTCTGACTATTTTATAAAAAGAAAGTTTTGTCAGATGTTTTGAAATTATATTTCATACACGATTTCTTTCTGAAATAGTTTTTCTATGATCACCCATATCACCCAAGTTGTACGAGGTGTATTTGGATTAAGGAAGTAGATGATTTTGAAGGATCCCTAAATCATTGTTGCAATGCATGAACCATCTATCTACATGAACAATATGATTATGAAACCATGTGGACACAATGATCAATGTACGGTGTTATTTCTTTGGTAAAAGTGTTGTTTTATGGAGGTAAAAAAATTCAATATATATAAGACTTCATGAATTAAGATATTGAGGTCATTATGAGTTGAGATTAAAATGAGAGGCATAAGACAACCATTGAGGTTAAATCATGTTATGGTTATTTTTGGGGAGTTTATCATATTTTTGGGAATGTTATAAAATTTTATAGTTTTTGAAAAAGTACATCACACGGACCATGTGACAACCAATTGTTTTAGACAAAGCTACAGGAATCGAACCCAAAACCAAAGTGAAATTGGGATTTATCGCCGACCAGTAGACTACGTGAAGTACCCAGTTAGTATGACTTGTTCTTTTTAGTTAAATAATTTTATTGGTCAAGAATAAGTTGATTTCAGATCTTATGTTTTATCAAATACATATCATTAGTATAGGAAAATGATATGGGGATTAAGAGATAAAAGTTATTTTGGAAGACATTTTCTCTTTTTAGAAACTATATGCCTAAGGAACAGAGAATACTTTGGGATTTCAATTAATGAGTAATGGTGTAATTTTATTTTGAAAGAATCTATGTTTTTTATAGATATATGGTGATTTGGTTTATTTATGTAAATTATTAACCTATCATAGAGAATATGTGATTTGGTTAATTTCACTTCAATATGAGACTATAAGAGTATTTGATGTTATTTGAAAATAAATGTTAAGGTTTACTGTGGTTGACTATGTGATTTAATCCTTATATTTTTTGGGTTAAAATCATAGGTTGGGTTACATTGAATAATTTTAAATACATTTTTTTTATTAAATGGTCTTTGCCTAACTTTGGTTATTGTTTATCTAATTTTGGGGATTAAGAGTAGTATTTATTTTTATAAAGTATTATCCTTTTCAGTATTATATGATCTTGTACTAAACATTTTGGTTTTGGTTAATGTTTAAAGACAAGGTAAATATATAGTTCATCTTTTTTAGATTATTGGATTCTCTATAAGTTGATTCTAGCACTTTAGGTGTGAACAAGTCATCTTGAATACTCATCGATTAGAGAAAAGATGAGTTTTTTTTGAAACTTACTAAAGGATGAAACTCTACTTGAAAAGTAAGTATATTTACTTATATACTTAGAAAATCTCAAAAATAAAATCTCCAAAATTACAAAATGAAACTAAAAAAAATGTTTTCCGTTTACTTTTCCTACTGGGAAACCAAAGGTCATTTAACCTATCATAAGTTTGTGGTTTTTTGGTGGTTAACATTCTCCTGATCATGTTTTCTGTCACTCTCTATCAGAACATGACCCTTAGTTTCTCCTCAATATCCATGTTTTTAGGGAATACTAGTATGGGTTATCTTGGGTGACCTTTTTAAATCTCTTTATTTCTTTTAAAATGGTAGTTTTATTTAAACAGTTTCCAATGTTGGACTTTTAATGAAGTTTCCATGCCCAATTTTAAAATTGCGAGGACGCAATTTCTAAAAGGGGGGAAGGATGTAAAATCCTAGGTGAATAAAGAATAAAACATTTTCATATTTATTAATATTTTTGAATTAAATATTAATTTTACTTTAAAGTGGATGTCATTTTTATGGCATACCTGATACGCAACAACGAGTTTCTTTGAATCTTATGTTACACACAACGTTAAGTTATATAAAAAAATAATATAATAATAATATTATTTTAAATGGTAGTTAATGCATAGTCATTGTATTGGATGGGATGAATAGGTCTAACTAAAATATGATTAAACATGTTTGTAAATTTTTTTTACATTTATCCAATAAAAGTTAGAAGCTTAAAATGTGAATGAATCCAATTTTAAGCATAAACACTCTAATATTCATTAAAATGTCAATTTACCACCTTTTGATGGCGAACCCTTTTTAAATATATTTTTTGTCACTTTTATATGTTTTATTTGACAAAATAATATTATTCTTTATAATCGGGACATCCAAATTTACTTTGGATGAAATTTTGGTATTTTTATGATAATGTTTATTTTTTAATGAATAGTGAAAATACTACATTTTAATTCAAAACTGCCTTTTAATATAATTTATTTATATTGCTAAAATATTATTTTAATTGGTTTTAAAGTTTAATTGGATTATTTTTGTACCATATAATCCAATTTTTGTCATTTTAATTAATTTTAATCTTAAATTGAACATAAACAAGTGCCAATGTTTTGATAGATATTATTTCTAAAAATCACGCTTTTTGTTTTTACAATGGGAATTAATTTTAAATTAATTTCTGCCACTTATGTGTTTTAAATTTTTAAATATGGATTCCATATTTGGAATCAGGAGGTCCAAATTGTGTTAATACGTAACTTTTTTTAGACATTATGAATATTTACTTCAGTAAATATTTTATTTACCATGGTTAAAAGGTAAATCTGGTAAATAAGGTTAAAATAAAAAATATTATAATAATATTAAATAACACTAACATGTGTCCTAATCCTATTTTATGATACATGTCCGATCCTGGGCATCCTTGGGTTGATTTTGAGACCCTGTGGAGCCACTTAGGAGTGACAATTACAATTTATATAAATTAATTTAAAGTAAAGAAAAAAATTACATAAACATATAACTTTTAGTAAATAAATTTTTACATGGGGTCATATATGTTGTCTCTTAGAATATAATTATTTATTTTAAATATACCAATATTGACTACATTATGGTATTTTATTTATAATTTTTAGACATCAAATAAATAAAATTATTTATGACACAATGATGATATAGTGATTAACTTATTAATAAATGATATAAACAACTGAGATTATAAAATTTAAAAAAACTATCCAAAACCTATCCAATTATTATTTGATGATTTTATTTCGAATAATAGTCATCTTATCTTTAAATTTAACTATTTTTGGACCTTTTAAAACTGAAAATTAGTTTATAATAAAATAATGTTTTCAAACTTTCCTAAAGATCCCTTCCTCCCCCGTATAATAAGTCATCAACTCTAACCCATTAATCACACCTATAAATACCCTTGTCTTATCTAAACTCTTCCCAATTAAGCACCCTACATCCCTCTCTTCCTCATATAATCCTTACTTTATTCATAAGGCACTTCAAGGAAGCCTTTTGGTTCAAACAAAAGAGACTTACCCGATTTAACGGTAACATCTTCTCTTAAGTTCTTTTCTTATATTTTACTTTTCCAACCCCCTAAACTCTCTTTATTCCTTTATTTTATAACAAAAATAGTATCCTAAATATACTAGGTTATTTTTATGATAATTGATTGAACTACACCGCCAAACACCTCTATATAATGGGTACGAACACACTGTTTTTGTAGACAGTGAACTACTGCCTCACGAAATGATGATTGTTTCAATATCATCAACCACCGCTCATGGTAGCCATTATGATGGCACTATATTTATATATTATATATATTATGTTTATTTTTTCCATATTCTTCTATATTTTTTATTTATATAATACCTTTATGGTTTCCATAATGGCTAAAAACGATAATTTCATTTGAGGAAGCGCATACTACTACCCCTCAATGTGATATGACTTGTTCATAGAAAACATGGAATGTAAAAAGGATCGTATTAATGAACTTACATAACATAGATAAAATTTTATATTATACTGTAATAATAATATAACTACGCATCATTTGGTTTTCATTCCTTTTAATATGAAAAAAATGAAATGGAAGTAACGTTCATGCGTACGTACGGCTTACCGTCCTATGAATGATGCATTTGATGTTCATATATAAAAATTATATGGACTATTATAAATACTTATATACTGGATATATATATTTTATATTTGATATATAAATCATTAATATAATTCTATAGATAATTTAATTTCAACCACATAGACAATTTATAAATATAACAAAGTCATTTTTAACTCAAGTTTCGAACATTGACAACAAGTCCGATATAAACTCAAATAATTAACTAATTGTTATAGAAAGGTAATTAGTGATATAAAAGGAATAATAAAAATGAAAAAAGGTTCTTAAGAAGTTATAAATTAACTTAATTTTATTAATCTGGAAGAATAAGGAACATACAAGACAAGTCAGACTTGAGGTAACGGGTTTTCATCTCAGTTGTCATTCTCGTGAGATTCATGCTATATTTTCCACTATTTCCTTTTGTGTGGTGTATGTAATTCCCATGATTGTATTAATTGTGTAATATAATTTAATTTATGGGTATTTACATCTTAATTGTATGTCCCTTATTTCATGTGGTGTATGATTCATAAGTTACCAAATCGTAAGGGAACTCTTTAACCCAATTTCAATTCATTGGGTTAAACTTATACTTCTTGATTATGTCATGATATGAATATGTGTGAATAAAATCTGATTATTTTACACTTAATATGTAGTTATATTGGGGTATTCTTATTTTTCACACATAATTATGTCATTGATTTGTCCTTAATCAAAGGATATGATCTTTGTAAGGGACTTTGTCTCAATTTAATTCCCATTGAGACTTATGTGTTGTTATGTACCAATTCACATTTATATTGTTTATAAACTTATCATTGAAATTTTATATCATTATTATCATTATTCTCATGATATTATAAGATTTTATAAATTTTATTCCTCAATTACATGTATTGAAGCGTCTCTCATTTGGTTAAGAAATCATTAACTAAAATACAATTTTAAATGTTTTAAAGATTTATACTTCTAAATATTTATCATTAATGTCCATGTTTTAAAAGTAGTTGTAAGGATTTATTTATATGGACATTAATGTTTTGAAATTAAAATTTCTTTCAAAATCTTAAAAGTGGTATGGGACACTTTGATTCAAAAATATCTTTATTAAATGTTTTAAATGGTTTTGAAAATGGTTTAATAAAGCATTGTTCATTTCAATATCTTGATATGATAAATTGTGGTTAGAATGTGGAAATGTTATCTTTCCTTTATGGTTGTGTTATGCGTTATGATTATGTTAGGTTTATTGGAAATTGTTTACATATATGGGTGGTTCTGTGATAAATCTATGGCAGGTGAGCCCGAGATAGCTCTCCAATGCATTGAGTAATGTGACCGAGTTAAATGTTAATGTTTCTCCAAAGAGATTTAGGGAATATATTATGATGGGTATTCCAAACGTAAATACCTACATAGATGTGAAATCTACAATGTAAGTATGTTATGTATTCATATGTTACCTTTATGATTTATGATTTCTATGTGTTATTCATAAATATTATGATTTCATAAGGTATTCTATGATTGAAAAGTAAGGTTTCATTGATTTGTATTTATTTATGAGTTAATGATTTCATTCCTTTTTTATAACCCTTACTGATCTTGTTATACTGATCCTGAGTTTTGAAATGTTTTTCATAGTACTTAAAGATGAATAGGGTCAAGGATGGGATAAAGGAAAATTCATTCCATCTAAAATATAGAACTAGATATATTTATTTAAGAGTTTTTATTTTGTGAAAAATGGAAATAGAGTAGAAGTGTCTACTTTGTAATTTTTGAGATGTAATATAATTATTATGGCCTATTTCTCTAAAGCTCTAAACCTGAAAATATCCTCAATGTGAATTCTTGATTTAACTAAAGATTAAGTAATGTTTAAGGTTGGGGCTTTATAATTCCCTAGAGATAAACATGAAGTAAATCCACTAGATAGTCAAATGATCCAAATATATCTAGTTTTTAATATGGTCCAATGAAATGTAGTCTTAGCATTCCATTTTTAAGAAAACACATAAGACTTTTCCATGGACATACATTAAAAAAAACATGATCACCTATCTCAAAAGAAAGGTATTTCCTCTAATTATATGTATGAATTTTCTAAATTATATAATCCATAATAAAGTGATTTTGAATCATCCTTAACTTCTTAATAATTTATTCTACCAATTATAATCCCAACTAATTTCTTTACCCAACTTCATCCTAACCGGCTATAGACTAAACCTCATTCAATATAAAGCTTCAAAATGTTCCATAATTATACCATAATGAAAAATATTTTTATAACAAAACTAATACAATGTTAGATATTTACACCAAAATTAATAATAATACATTAAACAAGATTTAAGAATATATTAAAAATTCAGAATTATTCTACTATATTTTATTTTAGATTGAGGATGAAAGGTTGTACTGAAATTAAATTAAGTATCGAAAGACAACTCAAGTCCTTTCTAAAAAATAAAGGTGAATTAGGGATCATGATTAGATACAATGGAGAGACTGACTCCATGTAATCTAATTATCTCTTTAATATAAATTGAAAATATTTTTTCCAGATACATATTATCTTTAAGGGAAATAAAAAGATAAGATCTATTTAATTGATCAATAATTACCAAAATCATATTATTAAAATGATATGTCTTTGGTAATCCAACCATGAAATCTAGGGATATATTCTCTCATTTCTATTTTAGAAATGGAAATTTACAATTGATCCCCTTTAGTATGTTTTGTTTTTATTTAACCAATTCAAAACTAAAACATTTTATGATAAATTCAATAATATATTTCTTCGTTCATTCAGACCATAAATGTTCATGAAGGTTTTAATACATTTTTGTACTATTTTTATGAACAAAAAATACAGATCTATGAGAATTGATCAATAGTTATTTCTTCAACTAGGGGTCACATAAAACACATAACCTTTTTTGAATCTTAAGAAACCTTATTTTTTGATATTAAACTCTAGAAACATTCCATTCTTGATTGATTCTTCCCTTTCCTATAAAACAATGTCTTCCTTATAATATTTCTTAATGTTATCTAACAAACATGATTATATTGACATATAAAACAAAATATAGGGAGTTTCATAAGAAATTTCTAAGAAAACATTCATCAAATAATTAACCAAAGGATCATGTTCTAGATATAGAATATTTAATGTGGCATTATATTTCCAACATAAATAATTAACTACTATATTTTATTTACGTGGATGATAATGAATTGTGTAGTTGTAATATTTTATCAATTTCATCCATCTCCTCTATCACATATTCAACTTTTTATGAGTGAATATATGCTTCAAAATTTTATAATCATTATATATTTCACATTTAACTTCATATAATTTATTAATTCAAATTTAAAGCAAACACTATAACCACCAGTACAAGGTCATGTATAGCATAATTTTACTCCTGAGGTTTTAATTGACATAACAAATAATAAATTATCTGATCATTATGTATTAAAACACAACCTAGTTTCTTAAATGAAGCATCACTATATATAACAAATGTTCCATTTATGGAAGGTAGGGCCAAAACTAGAGCATTCAATAATCTTCATTTTAATTCCTATAAATAGTCATCACATTTATCTTTGTATATGAACCAAACTTCTTTTCATGTTAACTCGGTTAGTGGGATAGATAAATTTTAAAGGTTATCAATAAACCACAGGTAACCACCAACTAATATAAGAAAACTATGAATCTATCTAACATTTGTAGGTCTTGGAAATTAACCAACCACTTTAGTTATTTCGGGATACATTGTTATTCCATTTTACTTTTGATATGTGCAAGTAATGAAATATATTATAACCAAAAATAACATTTGATAAATTTTCCATACAACTTATTTTCATTCAATGATATCAGAACAATCCCTATATTTTTTTCATGATCCTTGTAACTTTTAGAACAAAAAAAATATCATCAATATACACAACTATAAATTTATCCAAATATTCATGGAACCACTATTTATAAGATTCATGAATATGAATACATATTTTTTCAACCCAAATGGAATAACCAAAAACTCATAATTCCCATATGTATTATGAAACTCTCTCTTACGGATGTAATCTTCCTTCACATTTAGTTTATGGTAACCATACCTAAGATCAACCTTCAAAAAATGCGGATCTATCTAGAGCTGATCAAACAAGTCATTAATATTACACAATAGAAATTCCTTAATTTTAATGTTACTAATTTCTATATAATTAATGAAAAGCCTCATGGAACCATATTTCATGTTAAAAAACAAAACATTATCATCCCATAGTGAAGTGATGGGATAAATGAAACCTTTATCAAGAAACTCTTGCAACTTATTTTTCAATTCTATAATATCCACTCAAGCCATTTGATAAGGGGGTTTTAAAACTGGATTAAAATCAAGAACTAATTCAATAGTAAACTCAACTTCCTCATTAGTTATAATACCAATTAACTCCTTAGGAAAAATATCTAAATATAGTTTTTTTACAGGAACATCATTATTCTAAAATATTCCATTATTTTCAACTATATGAGAAAGATAAATATCATTTCCATCTTTTAATATTTTATCATATTATTGATATGTTATCAAATGTATGAATTTATTCTTATATACAAAACGAAACTCATTTCAGAAAATTACTTATTGGCCTTTTAATCTATCTTAGCATGATAAGTTGAAAGCCAATCAATACCTAGAAGAACAAAAAATTACACAATGGATAAGACAACAATGATTATAGGCAATACTCTTACATAGTTGATAACATAAATATCTTTGTAATTTTTTTCCTTAATACTTCCCCCATGTATTTTTACCAAAATCTATTACTTAATTTCATGAGGTGAAATTTTATTTTTACCAGTAAATTTCTCAAAAATGAAATAATTTCGAGATCCTAAATCAAACAAAACATTAGAATAATATAAATAAACAAGTAATGTACCAATTACCACATCATTTTATGTCCTAATAACTACTGAAGTAGTTGTAAAATATTTCACCACACCGTTTTTATTATTATTTCTATTTCCTATCATTTGTGCTCTTTCTCAGACATGAATCTACATAATGACCCATCTCATTACATTCAAAACACCTTACTTCTTATTTATAAAAATCAATCTTACCAATAACATGATATTTTTCTTTGAAATGATGAGTAATATTCTTAAATTTACCACATAGAAAGTACTTCCTATATTTCATAAGACATTCCCCAGTGTGTTTTTTTACCATACCTATCATAATTGGAAAACTTTATTTTATTACATTCATATTTCTTCATTTTTTCCCCATTTTCATGAAAACTATATCTCTTTTTCTCATTGTTTTCATGGAGTATATGGTCATTAGTAAAATTCATTTCTACCTTCTCAGCATAATGAAAAAGTTTCTCAAAACATTTAAATTCATTAGCGGACAATTCTCTTTGGTATCTTGGATTTAGTACTAAGAAAAACACATTCATGTTACTATAAAGATACCGAATACAATATAGTGTGTAACTTTTAAATATGGAAAAAATTCATAAATATCCATTGAATATTCCTCTTTTTTTCCTTAATTCAAAAAAATTATTTTCCATCCTAACTCAAACAACATTAGTAAAATATTTCTCATAGAAAATATTTTTAAATGTATCTCATTCCATGGTGTCAATATCATGATTTTCTCTAGTATTATTAACCATTAACAATCATTGATAGAATTAACTTTAAAAGTAAAAAATACAAAATAAATAACTTTTTATGATCCTAATAACCCATGGATCTGAATATATTTTCTTAAGATTTAATCCATTTCTCAACTATTAGTGATTTATAAGATGTACTGAAAGCTGAAGAGTGATACCTCATAAAATGAGCCACTATTAACATATTCCTCTGTGGATGATCTGGTTTCTTAATTGAATGGATTAAACCATAATTTATATACTACCTCAACAAAGTCATCACTACAAGAAATTGACCAATTCCAATTTAAACCATTCTTAGTTGCCGAATTTGAATGATATTATACTCTTGGTGCCTTCCTACTTCAGCTTCCCTATTTCCTAAGTGGGAAATCTTGCTAAAAACATAATTTATATAAATAAACAAGTTAATATTCTAATTATATATCATTATAATCATATATTAAAATATATGTATTTACTTATAGTATACTCACCTCTAAAATTATCCA
Organism: Viscum album; assembly: GCA_963277665.1. Lineage (NCBI taxonomy): Eukaryota > Viridiplantae > Streptophyta > Magnoliopsida > Santalales > Viscaceae > Viscum > Viscum album. The sequence continues at coordinate 1,322,024,884 of OY728158.1, forward strand.
AACATTTCCTCTGATACCAACAAAATGGAATATGTAAGATCCCGAAATTTTATAGAGTTATCTCAGACACATTTTTCAAGTATTTTTTGTTTTTATTTAAGTAACTTTGATGGTTTTCTTGTATTGGGGTGCATTGGGGTGAAGTATAAGAAAATTTAAGAGAAAATGAGACAATTCACAGGTGGCACGCAGTTTGAACAAATAAAGCGGCATCCAAGGAGAAATCGTGTTATATCTATTCAATGAGGTAGTAGCTTCAGCATGGTTAAAGCTTTGCTTCGGTGTCTATGTGAGGTAGGTATGTGAATTTCCCATTTAAGTAGTGTCTAACACATGGTTAGCGAATGGTTTTTCTAACCATGTGACTAAACCATGCAAGGGCCAATCGTGAGATCCTAAAATTGTGGATCTCACTCGTTTTTAACCTTTAATCAACTGTTTCACCTCCTATGTGGACCTAACTCATGATTTTACTTTAATAAAGTTAAAATAAGGTTCTCCCATTGACATTGAGGGTTTATAAGGCCTTACCAACACTGTTCTTTGATATCGAATGCCCAAATTGAAGATCCTCTCATCTCTCAGTAAGGGGATTTCATCCCAATGTTTATCCCATTCTTTCTTCTACCTTTCCTTGATCTTTTCATGGAATATATCCCATGTTTACTTAGATATTAATCTATGTGGTGAGATATAGATCTATTATTATGGATCTAGATCTATATCTATGATATCTTGAAGTCTTTGATCATGATTTTTGTTTAGGGATTTAGATTCATAACTTTTATCAATGTCGTTGTGCTACTCAGATTTTGGGGATTTACATTGAGAGAACACCCATAAACTAATTGAGGTAGGAGGTCTAAATATAATTCCCATAGTTTGGGATTTGATATGTAAATGCAATATTGTATAATTTCTATCATCCTTTAGCAATTGTTTTCTTTTAATTGTGTTTATTAGATTTTCCAATTGATTTATTGAAGTTTTGTTGAAATAGTTTATTAAGTAGGGAATTAATCATAAGACTAAGAATATTCCCTATTAGATAATTAATTTTTCGAAATTATTATAAGAGTTATGGGTTGTAATATAGATAATTATTTAGGGGATTAGTTATGAGATATTGAAATAGATATCTTGAGATAATTAATTTTGGATTAATTAAGTACCATTGATAATATGATCTAGATAATTAATTTGGGATTAATCATGGAAATTTGTGATTATAATGAGATAATTAATTCTAGAAAATTAATTATGGAATATGAATTGTGATATTGATTAATTAATTGATGAACTAATTAATGGTTTGAAGCACTTAGTTAATTATTGAGTTAACTATTAGAATGAATGTGTTTAACTAATTGTTGAATTTTTAATGGGATTGGGGTGGATAATTAATTGGTAAATTTATTATGTGATAAATAATGGGAACATGGTAATTATAAGTTGATACGTACAAGTGGTAACTTGGACATCATAATTATGAGCAAATAGAATGGGAACATGGTCGTTCTAAATTTATTAGTATATATGGTAACATGGTCATCATACTTATGAGTAAAGAGAATGGGAACAAGGTAATTTTTTGTGGATTAAACATGGTAACATGGTCATCATACTTACGTTTGTGATATTAGTAAATTTTGAAATGTTCCTTATAAATGAGAAATTAAAGAATTTAAATAATGGCACTCTGATTTATGGCCTCACATGAGAATATTCAAACTCTTGGATGAGTTGAATCAGGTACTAAGATATCATAGAACCTTGAATACTTATAGATTTAGATAGAATTAGGTAATAAGATATGGTATTACATAGGGAAATCTTAGGAATCTAGTACAATATGATGATATTATAGTGTTATGAGTATCCTTGGGAGCCCTGGAGTTAATGTATTTAGATAAGAATAAATGAAAATGTGATAAATTTTTTATTATTGCATTGTACTTATTTCATTATTGTACTGTATGTACTATATTTTTACTAGACTTGTTTTAGACACTATCAGTGGTAGAATACTAAGTTATACTCACAACCTATTTGGGATACCTGATAGGTATCTGAAAATATTATATTTTTATAGGATTGGATAAGGGAAAGGGCTCTTGGATAGGTGGATGATTGGGGATAGAGCTTGGAGGATGGAACTGGAAATGGTTTGGAATACTCTTGGGGGAGTTGTAGTGTCTTTGTTTTTAGTTGCCTATTTTTCACTTGAAACTTATATAGGCAGAACTTGTTTTTCCCTTTCAGTTGAGTATTGTTTTCCCATTTGGTTATCTTGTGACATTAGTATTTTTCTTGTTATATATATGCTTCATCTTTTGTTTTTTTATTTATGATAGGATTTTAATCTAACAAATGAGGGTATAGTCTCCCCATGAAAGACCTACAAGACCCATCACTGCTAGTAGGTATCCTCTAGCATATGGGGAGGTGTGATTGAGGTAATGTGGTGAACCGGCTCAGGGCACTATTGTGTGGCACCTGGGTCAAGACGTTACAAAAAGGTATCAAAGGTCTAGTTTTCTTTCTTATTCTTTTGTCTTACTATTTTGGGAAAGGTGGACAAGAGGATAAGAAGTGTCAAGGCTTGGTAATGAGATTGTGTATATCAGTTTTTGACCCATGTACGGGGGAAAACCCAAAGTAATCCGGTTGTGATTGTTGTTACTATTGTTTGATATTACAACTGAATGTTATTTCACATTGGGTGATGCACTTGCGGTGTGATGTGATTATTATTTCTGAGATTTTTGAGTATTGATGTGGCCCAGAATGGAATGATAGTTGAGTATTGTAACACCCTGAGATTTTATGAGAAATATTTTTTTCTTATGTTATACGCAACACCAAAGGAAGCTTTCACTACATTCAACACTGGCTTGGCTAGCATTACACGCAAGAGCAACCTTCCTCGATAGCTTGTGTTGTACACAATACCGAGTTTCACTAAAAAAAGACATGTTATGAAAATATATTATAAACTAGCCGTTATAAATAGTATGAACCACAATATTAATTTTATATAACATTAGAATCCATCTTACATATTATATGAGAAAAAATCAATTTTTCAGATAAAAGAATCATTTTTTCAAAAATGCCGTTTTTCCGCCTTTTGATGGAAAACCCATTTTAAATCAAATTTCTGAAATGTATATAAGTTAAATTTGACAAAATAAACTTCTAATTTTGAGTCAAGATATAAAAATTTACATTGGATAAATTTTTGATACTTTTCTGATAACATTAATATTTTAATTAATAGTAAAATTTTGCTAAATTTTTCTTAAAAACAAATTTTTTCATCAAGATAATTTATATGGTTATATTAAAAAATTTAATGATTTTAAAGTATAAATAAAATATATTTTTACCATTTAATATAATTTATGTCATTATCATTAATTTTACAATGAATTCATAAGTATAAACATTTCATTCATTTGTAATGTTATAAATTTTAAAACTCATTTTGTCAACAATGGGATTAATTTTTAAATTAATTTCTTCAACAATTTGGTATTGAATTTATAAAAACATATTCCAAATTTGGAATCAGGAGGTTAAAATTGAATAAATAGATAACTTTTATTTTTAGGCATTATGAATAGTAACTACGGTATATTTTATTTACCACAGTTAAAGGTAAATCCGGTTATTAAAGGTAAAAATAATATTATAAATTTATCCTAACACCTTCCAAAATTACTTTGTATAAATAATGTTCGACCCATATCACCTAAGGGTCGGAATAGATTTATTTCAAAGACTTTTGATCATGAAAAGGATGTAATTATTATTAAAACCAAAGAAAGTGACAACATGTCACTCTCTTATATCTTAAAAGTGTAATAATTTTAATTTAGTGATACACTTCATAAAAATTCAAATTTAAATAGTCTCCAAAAATCTAATAAAATTTTATATATCATGTGAATTTATTTAGAATTTTTTGGGATTAAATATTTATCATTAATTATGACACAATATTGATATAGAAATTATTTTATTGATTGAAATATGAAATAAATGGTTTTAAAAATATTAAAAGAAATATTATATGAACTATTTAATGTGCTCCACAATTTTTATAGATATATAATACATGTTATGAATCTATTAAATGTTTTGGTTCAAATATATCCTCAGTTTGGATTATTTAAATTCAAATAAATGAATACTATCAAAATTGACACTATTGTTATTTTATAAAAATAACATATTATTAAATTGTTTAAAAATCACAAAAATATTTAAAAATTATAAATTTAAATTTTTATGGTCTAAAATGTCATAAATTATCCATTTATTGACAATTGACATCACATAAGTAATTACTTATAACAATTTAATATTTAGAATATTATTACCACAAATAAAATTAAATAGATTAAATAAAGATAAATCAAGTTGATAAGTTTTAAAATAAATTCTCAACATGTCTAAATTTTATTTTATGATGAAATTACAACCCTATATCATCTCATATTAAAATTTGGGTCATTTTGGAAGTTTTTTTGTGGGGCTTGGGTTTATTATAAATTAATATTTTAGAGGTTTCCAAAAGTGCCCCTCTCCTCTCTTATAAAAGGGAACCTCCTCCCTATCCTCTTCACAACATTTTTAGCCTTCAAGATCAGAAAAAACCTATCTATTTCTCTTCACCACTACCCTAGAAACATACTAGATGTCCTTTTTTCTTCAAACACCAACTTTAGTTCCTTAAGAGGAGGTTTAGAAGAGGCTCGTCAAATTAGAGGTAATATCCTTTACCGATTCGTTCAAATTTATTTCTTCTTCTACTTCTTATTCTTTATTTTTTTAATTACAAAGTAATAACATCAGTATCACTAATATACTTATATGTTATTATAAATATTAATCAATCCCATTTCACATTCTATCAATCCTACGGAAAATTAAATCACCGTGTGTGCGTACATACCGAATACCGTCTCCACACCGTGGTGTAATCTGTTTTTCCACCACCAACTTACTTGGATTAGTATAATGGTGTAAAGAATAACTATATATTATTATTCTAACATTATACTAATTCTGATATATTCTATCATCCACTCCAATACCATTCAATAATTATGGGAATGATATCATCGCTCGTGCGTACGTACGATTTTCCGTCTCCACGGTGCGATGAAATTCATTCTACAAGATGTTCAATAAACCATGATTATAAAAACGAATTGAAAGAATAAATATGATATATATTATACCAATACCATTCTATAAATGATATAACTATAACCTAAAAATATGAATATGAACTTATCCGAAAAAACATACGTATGAAAATAAATCAGTTAATACCCAAACAATGACTAAGAATGAAATGTTAATAACAAACAAATGAAAATATGATCATAAATCTTATCATAAAAATAATTATAATTTTTAATAGATATGTGACATTATTTAAATCATTATATAGGAGGTTCGGATACACATGTAGCATAACAGACCAAAGGTATGGGATAATTATTCCAATCTCGTTCTTTATCGAGATTGTTTATTCGTAAGTATTTACCAGGGTTATATTTATCATCCATGTCTATATTTTATAAAAATGTTTTCATGTACGTTTAAATTCCTTTTTCCAATATTTAACTTTCACTACATGGTTTGTAAGGAATCTTTCTTTTGTTTACCATACGAGGTACTTTTTTACTTTTCTGGAAAAAGTACGAGGAGAATGTTATTTTATCTTATACGACATGAATGGATTTTCACGGTTTCATAACGCCTTATTTCCTTGAAGCTTCCAATGCACGATTTCATGTTTATTTTCAAAAAAAATTCATTTCTTTTAAAATTGTATATCATTTTGAGAAAATAAAATTATTTTGAATAAGAAAGGATATTTTCCTCAAGAACTGAGTTCAAGTGTTTTATCTAAATTATTTTCCATATAAGTTGATATAAGGTTTCATTTACATCCCTATTAATACATTGATTTGATTATGTTTTTATTGGATTATTTTTATGATGTCCTTTATCTTATATGGATTGGATTATGATGGCATGATGTTTAAGAATCCCATTTTTATTACATAGGTTATGCTATGATGTATGAGTTATGATTTTGTGGAACAGATAAGAATGGTTTCATTATGAGATTGGTTGGGCTTATATCTCCTTCCAATGCATTGGATAATGATTTATATCTGATGAGATAGACATGGCTGGAATGACATGTTGATCTGGTTCAGTGATACATGACTGGAACGAAGAGTGAACTCGGTTCAGTAATGGAATTTTTCCGCTATGATGGTCTTAAAAATGAGTCTTGACTAATATGAAATTATTTTCTATGATTAGTTTTGTATACCACAAAATTTCATCTCTTATTTTATGATTATTGGGATGAAATTTCACTACTATGACTTATCCCGTGTCATGATATTATGATATCTTTTACAGTATAAGATTTACAAAATGTTATGTTCTTATGAATATGATATGATTGATATTTTCTTTTTTTCCCTTACTGATCATTTGAGATCACCCTTTGTATGTTTTCTTTTCCCCAGGTCACGAAGAAGGGTACTGAGTAGGATATGCCAAAAGGGAATCTAGATATGATGAAATAAATAGGATACAATGTAGATGATTTATGAACCAGTTGTTTATGTTTCCCAGTTTCTAAAGACACTATACGTATACGGTCCTATCATGGTTCTATTATATGTAGTAATAAATATGCTTCAATTCTGAAGTAATAACAATGTATGTAAAGTATGGGTCATTATAGTTGGTATCAGAGGAAAGGTATACTCAACCTTTTGAAACTAGGATGTGAAAACCTTAGTAAGAACCCTAAGGATATGTCTAAGCATAGGACACAATCTTAGTGTTTTAGAAATGGCCATGAATAACCTATGATAATAACTATAGTGTGAAATTTTATTCTTTATTATGTGGTTTTCCTGTTATGATTAGTGTTTCTCACACTATGCTTCTTTGTTTTAGTCAATGGCTGGAACCCAAAGGAATTGTGTTAATTATGAATGCGACAGGAAATGCAATGATTGTCCCCCTGAGTAACCAAATGTTATGGGAGATGGAATTCAAAATCTTTTAGCCATGGTCACACAACTTTCTCAAGAAATGAATCATACTGGCCTTCCAAACGAGACAAAGAAAGAGAAATATTTTATTGAATCTTTCATGAGGTAGCTTCCACCTTCATTCAATGGTTCTTCTAATCCATTAGTGGCTGAACAGTGGATCAGTACCACTGAAAAGATATTTTCAGTCCTGCAATGTTCTGAACATGATAAAGTCATCTTAGCAGTATATCGTATGGAATGTGAAACTGATCAATGGTGGAAGCTTGTCAATAATACAAGGAAAAAGGATGAAATTGAGTCCCTGGAATGGGAGGAGTTCAAGAACTTATTTTTCAATAATTACTTCCATCATATTCTTCGAACAAAGTTGGATAAGGAGTTTCTTGAACCGAATAAAAAGTATGATGAATCTGTTGGTACCTACGAAGAAAATTTTACAAGACTTTCATGGTATGATTCTAGGATTATTATCCAAACTGAGAGTAAGATTGATTGATTCTTTAGTGGCTTAAAACCAAGTCTCCAAAGGGAATTATCCATAAGATACTTCAATAGCTATGTGGAAATTGTTCGATGTGTTCTCCAGGTTTAGATGGAGATTGGAGTAACCCATCAGTTATATGGGTTTGATAAGAAGTGGAAATTGGAATTCAAAGGAATATCTAAAGACCAAACTAAAAAGAATATGAGTTTTCCTTTATGCTCAATGTTTGGAAAGAAACATGGAGGGAATTTTCTTAAAGGGATAAGTTAATGTTTTAAGTGTCGAAAAGAAATTCATCAAGTAGTTAAATGTCGAAGTAATGGGAAGAAAATTTCTAATGATTCGAATAAATTAAGGGATACATAGAATGAACCTTCGACACTTCAATGATACAAGTGTAAGGAAATGGGGAATTCTACTAATCAATGCCCTAATATAAGGGTTATGGATGATGATCTATGTCATCAAACTCTTAAGGACAAAGTTAAAGGAAAATCACATGCAATTACTATCGGCGATTTGGAGTATGATAATGAAGTGGTGAAAGGTACACTTACCATCCACTCTAAAGTAGAAAATGTTTTATTTGATTCTGGATCCACCCACTCTTTTATTTCTGAAGAATTTTTTAAGGCTATCTCCATATTACCTCAGCAATTAGATATTGAGTTTGTTGTGACAACTTATAATGTCACAACAGTCGCATCAAATGTTTACAATTATTCTCCGATTCAAGATTGTGGGAAAGTGCTTCCTGCAAATCTTGTGATACTTCCTATAGTAGAATTTGATGTGATTATTAGAACAGATTGACATTCTTTATATTGATATTATATCAATTTCCAATGAAGGGAAGTCACATTTCCTATTCATGATCAATTTATGATCATTTATCGATGCAAGGATGAATATAACCTTCCATTGGAAATTTCATCCCTCTTATGGGTCTTGATTCCAATAAATGAAAGCTATTTATCTCAAATGGTTGGAGAGAAACTCAAAATTAAGTATATTCCCATTGTACGAGAGTTTGATGATGTCTTTCCAGAGGAATTTTTAGGACTTCCACCAAATCGTGAAGTTGAGTTTTCAATAGACCTCATACTGGGTGTTATGCCCATTTCAGAGACACCTTATAGAATGACCCCAATTGAGTTGAAAGAATTAAAGAAGCAACTTTAAGAGAATCTTGACAAGGGATTCATACTCCCTAGAACATTACCTTGGGGGGAACCTGTTCTATTTGTTAAGAAGAAATATGGATCAATGAGATTTTTCATTGATTGTCGAGAACTTAACAAGATCACTATAAAGAACAAATATCCTCTCTCGCACATTGATGACTTATTTGACCAATTATTTGGAGCTCAATACTTTTCCAATATTGATCTCTTTTCAGGATACCATCAACTAAGGGTCAAAAAGAAGGATATACTAAAGAGCATTCCGTACAATGTATGGACACTATGAATTTATAATTATGCCTTTTGGTCTAATTAATGCCCCTACTATCTTCATGGATCTAATGAATAGAGTCTTTAGAGACTATCTTGACCAATTTGTGGTATTGTTTATAGAAGATATTCTTGTATATTCAATGAGTAAGCATGAACAAGAATATCATGTGAGAATGGTATTGAAGACCCTAGAAAAGGAGAAGCTTTATTGAAAGAGGGTTGAGACCAACAACAATAACTGAAATCCAAAGTTTTCTTGGTTTATCTGTGTATTATCGACATTTTGTGAATGATTTTTCAAGACTATCTAACCCACTCACCAAATTGACTTGGAAAGGAGTTATGTTTGTTTGGATGGAGGAATGTGAAGAGAATTTAAAAGAGCTAGAAAGAAGGCTATCCAGTGCACCTGTTCTCACACTGCCTTCTAGTGGAGGATGGTTTGTGATATACAGTGATGTATCAAAGAAGTGGATGGGGTGTGTTCCAATGAAAAATGATATGGGGATATCTTATGCCTCACAAAAGTTGAAAATCCATGAGTAAAATTACCCAACACATGATTTGGAGTTAGCTGCGGTAATATTTGAATTAAATATTTGGAGGCATTATCTTTATGGTGAAAGGTGTGATATTTATACTAATCATAAAAGTTTAAAGTATATTTTCACACAAAATGAGCTGAATGTGTGACAAAGAAGATGTTTGGAGCTGATTAATGATTATGAATTCTCAATTCATTACCACCCTGGGAAAGCAAACAAGGTGGAAGTCACATTAAGTCGATAAGACAATGCTAGCTTATCCATGATGATGATCACAAAGGATCCAATATTTATGGATTTACAAAGGATGAATCTTGGAATTTTAATGAAAGGGGAGATATTTTATCTTTCTCAAATTAATGTTCAACCATCTATACAAGTGAATATTAATGAGGTGAAAAAGGAGGATGTTGGGCTTCAAAAGAAGGTGAGAAATGTTCATGCATTCAACCTTGATGTTGATAGGATAATAAGGTTCAGGAACCGTGTTTGTATTCCTCCCATACAAGAATTAAAGGAGCTACTGCATGAGACTCATATTTCTTCATTCTCGATTCATCCTGGAAGTACAAATATGTATTGGGACCTAAAAGAGTACTTTTGGTGGGATTTCAAGAAAAGATATATCGCCGAATATGTCTCTCGATTCTTTGTTTGTTAGCAAGTTAAAGCTAAGAGATAGAATTCTAAGGGGATTTTACAACCATTACCTATACCAGAATGGAAATGGGAAAACATCACTATGGACTTTGTCATCAGACTTCCCAAAACATCCAAAGGAAATAATGTTATCTGGGTTATAGTTGATCATCTTATGAAGTCGGCATAGTTCATTGCTATCAGAAGAGATTTCCCTATTGGCCAGCTTTCCATGATATATGTAAAGGAAGTGGTTAGATTTCATGGAGTACCACTTTCTATTATATATGATTGAGATCTAAGTTTTACCTCGATGTTCTGGTGAAGTCTTCAGCATGCTCTGGATATAGAGTTAAGTTTGAACATTTCCTATCATCCTCAGATAGGCTTTCAGTCTGAGAGAACAATTCAAACTTTGGAAGACATGTTGAGAGATTCCTCTATGGATCTAAAGGTAGTTGGGATAAACACCTACCTTTGGTGGAATTTTATTATAATAATATCTTTCACTCCAGTATTTATATGTCTTCTTATGAAGGTCTCTATGTAAATAAATGCAAAACTCTAACTTGCTGGGATGAAGTTGGGGAAAGAAAGCTATTAGGACTTGATCCTGTTGATGAGATGGCAAAAAAGGTCAGATCTATTCAACAACACATAAGAGTAGCTCAGAGTCAAAAAAACGTTATGCTGACAACCTAAGAAAAGACCTAGAGTTTGAAGTGGGTTATAAAATTTTCTTATAAATATCTCCCTAGAAGAGAGTAATGAGATTTGGAAAGAAGGGAAAGTTGAGCCCCAGGTATATCGGTCCTTTTGAAATACTAGATCGTGTTGTGAAGGTAGCATACCGATTGGAACTTCCACCAAATATCTCCCAATTTCAGGATGTGTTACATGTATCTCTCTTGAGAAAGTACATACCCAATCCTTCACATGTACTATGATCCGAAGTTGTACCGTTTGGGAAAGAACTTTCTTATAAAGAACAGCCTATAGAGATTCTGGATCATAGTGAAAATGTTCTATGAAATAATACCACTCACTTCGTTAAAGTTATATGGAGGAACCACCAATTAGAAGAAGCTACATGGGAACTTGAGGATATAATGAGGGAGAGGTATCCTCATCTGTTTGTTACGAAGTGACGAATTTTGAGGGAGAAATGCATTTTAATGGGGGTAGAATGTAACACCCTAACATTTTATGAGAAATATATTTTTTTGTCTTATGATATACGCAAAACCAAAGGAAGCTTTCACTACATGCAACACTGGCTTGGCTTACGTTACACAAAAGAGAAACCTTCCTCGACGGCTTGCATTGTACGCAATACCGAGTTTCACTAAACAATGATATATTATTAAAATATTATATAAACTAGCTGTTATAAACAGTATTAACCAAAATTTTAATTTTATATAACTTTATAATTTTTCTTACATATGATATGAGAAATAAAATCAATTTTTCGGATAAAAGAATCATTTTTTATGAAAAATGCCGTTTTTCCACCTTTTAATGGCACACCCATTTTAAATATAATTTTTGAAAAGTTTATCAGTTAAATTTGACAAAATAAACATCTTATTTTGAATTAGGATATAAAAATTTACATTGGATAAATTTTTGATACTTTTCTGATAACTTTCAAGTTTTGATGAATAGAAAAAATATGCTAAATTTTTCATAAAAACAACTTTTTTGTCAAGATAATTTATATGGTTAAATTATAAAATTGAATGGTTTTAAAGTAAAAATAGAATATTTTTTTACCATTTAATATAATATATTCCATATCATTAATTTTACATTGAATTCACAGGTATAAACATTTCAATATTTTACAATGTTTTAAATTTTAAAACTGATTTTCTCGACAATGGGATTAATTTTTAAATTAATTTCTGAAACTTTTGTGTATTGAATTTGTAAAAATGGATTCCATATTTGGAATCAGGAGGCTCAAATTGAGTAAATTGATAACTTTTATTTTTAGGCATTATGAATAGTAACTGTGGTAAATTTTATTTACCTCAAATAAAGGTAAATCAGGTAATTAATGGTTAATATAATATTATGAAATTACCCTAAGACCTACGAAAATAACATTGGATGAATAAAAGTAGACCCATATCACATAAGGGTTTTAATAGATTCATTTAATGGACTTTTGACCCTGAAAAGGATGTAATTATTATTAAAACCAATGAAAGTGACAACATGTCACTCTATTATATCTTATAAGTGCAATTTTTTTAATTTAGTGATAAAATTCATAAAACATAAAAAATTAATAGTCTCAATAAATATAATAAAATTATCTACATAATTTTAATTTATTTAGAATTTTTATGGGTTAAATAATTATCATTAATGGTGACACAATAGTGGTGTTGGAATTATTTTATTGATTGAAATATAAAATAAATGGTTTTAAAAATATTAAAATAAATAATATATAAAATATTTAATGTGCTCAACGATTTTTATTGATAACTAAGATATGTTATGAATCTATTAAATATTTTGGTTCGAATATATCCTCTGTGTGTATTTTATTTAATTTCAAATAAATGAATAGTGTCAAAATTGACACTATTGTTATTTTATAAAAATAACATATTATTAAATTGATTAAAAATCAAAAAAATATTTAAAAATTATAAATTTAAATTTATATGGTATAATATTTCATAAATTATCCAATTATGGAAAATTCAAAACACATTAGTAATTATTTATAACAATTTAAAATTTAGAATATTATTACAACAAATAAAATTAAATAGATTACATAAGGATAAATCAAGTTGATAAGGTTTAAAATAAATTACCAAAATGTCTACATTTTATTTTCTGATGATATTAAAACCATATCTCATCTCATATTATAATTTGAGTCATTTTGGAAGTTTTTATGTGGGGTTTGGGTTTACTATAAACTAATATTTTAGAGGTTTCCAAAAGTGCCCCTCTCCTCCCTTATAAAAGGGCACATCCTCCCTCTCCTCTTCACAACATTTTGAGCAGTCAAGCTCAGAAAAAACCTTATAATTTCTCTTATAAACTTTCATAGAATCATTCTAGAGGTCCTGGTCTTCTTCAAAGACAAACTTTAGTACCCTAAGAGGAGGCTTAGAAGAGGCGCGTTAAAGAAGAGGTAATATCCTTTACCGATTCTTTCAAATTTATTTATTCCTCTACTTATTCTTCTTTATTTGTTTCATTATAAAGTAATAACATAAGTATCACTCATATAAAGATATGTTATTATAAATATGAATCTACCCCATTTAATATTCTACCCATCCTACGGAAAACAAAATCACCGCGTGTGCGTACGTACGGAATACCGTCTCCACGTCGTGGTGTAATATATTTTCCCACCGCAACATTACTTGGATGGGTATAATGGTGTAAAAAATAACTATATATGTTTATTATAACATGATACTAATTCTGATATATTTTATCATCCATTCCAATACCATTCAATAATTATTGGAACGATATCATCGCTCGTGCATACATACGGCTTACCGTCTCCACGGTGCGATGAGATTCATTCTACATGATCTTGAATAAACCATGATTATATAAATGAATTTAATGAATAGATATGATAAATATTATACTAATAACATTCTTTAAATGATATAACTATAACCTAAAAAAGGAATATGAACTTATCTGATAAAACATACGTATGAAAATAAAGCAGTTAATACCCAAACAATGAGTAACAATGAAATGTTACTAACAATAGATGAAAATATGATCATAAATGTCATCATAATAATAATTATGATTTTTTAATAGATCTGTAACATTATTTAAATAATTATACATGATATTTGGATATACACGAAGCATAACAGACCTAAGTTAAGGGATAATTATTCCAATCTCGTTCTTAACCAAGATTGTTTATTCGTAAGTATTTAATGGGGTTAAATTTATCATCCTTGTCCCTATTTTATAAAAATGTTTTCATGTTTTTTTAATGTTATTTTTACCAATTTTTGACTTTTAGTACATGGTATGTAAGGAATCTTTCTTTTGTTTACCATACGAGGTACTTTTTGAATTTTCCGGTAAAAGTACGAGGATAATGTTTTTTAAACTTATACGGTATGAATGGATTTTTACTATTTCATAACACCTTATTTCTATGAAACTTCCTATACATGATTTCATTTTTATTTTCAATAAGAAAACATTTCTTTTAAAATTGTATGTCATTTTGAGAAAATAAAATTATTTTGAAGAAGAAAGGATATTTTCCTCAAAAACGGAGTTCAAGTGTTTTATCAAAATTATTTTCCCTCTAAGATGATATAGGGTTAGGTTTCTATCCCTTTTATTAAATTTATTTGATTATTTTGTGATTGAATTATTTTTATAAAGTCTTTTATCTTATATGGATTCAGATATGATGGCATGATGTTTAATAACCCCATTTTTATTACATGGATTATGTTATGATGTATGATTTATGATTTTGTGGCACACATAAGAGTGGTTTCATTATTATATGGGTGGGAACTATAAATCCTGCCATTGAATTGGGTAAAGATTTATATCTCATGATATAGACATGGCTGGAATGGCAATTTAATCTAGTTCAGTGATACAGGACTGGAACAAAGAGTGAACTCTGTTTAGTAACAGACTTTGTCCGCTATGATGGTCTTGGAAATGAGTCTTGACTAATATGAAATGATTTTCTATGATTATGAGTGTATGAAACAAAGTTTCATGTCTTATTTTATGATTAATGTGATTACATTTCACTATTATGACTTATCCCATGTCATGGTATTATGATCTCTTTTTCAAGATAAGATTTTCAAAATGTTATGTTCTTTTGAATATGAGATGATTGATATTTCCTTTGTTTTCCCTTGTTGAGAATTTGAGATCACCTATTGTATGTTTTCTATTCCCTAGGCCAGGAATAAGGGTATTAATTAGGATATTCCAAAAGGGACTCTAGAAATGATTAAATAAATGGGAGACAATGTAGATGATTTATGAACCAATTGTTTATGTTTCCCAGTTTCTAAAGATAGTATACCTATATGGTCCTATCATGGTTCTGTTATTTGTTATAATAAATATGCTTCAATTCTGAAGTAATGACATTGTACGTAAAGTATTTGTTGTTATAAGTATTCATTAACCATTCTAGGGACTCAGGTTTATTGTGACATGCATCATTTTAGGCACTAATGGGGAAAACGGGTAATGGTTAAGTTTTTAAAATTGAACTATTTTCCTTGTTTGTGAGATTAAAATGAAGAAAATGGTTCCTAATATGAATTGAAAAATAATATAAAATGATGAAAAATGAAAATAATTGGGTGTCTCAATGAGAAACCTGTTAATGATAGTGTGTTTACCCTTGTTAACCAAAACCTAGTAGTAGGATTGTTAAGGGTAGTTATAGCACCACAGTTTTGACCATGTCAAGAGGCTGGGGAAAAGTATTTTTGTGATATTTTACTCTTATGTAAATGTTTCAAGGTTTTTTTATGAAACTTGATATGTGTTTTTAGTTTTGTAGAGAGTATTCCTCTATGACGCTTGTTGAGGGGATGACTGACGGGCATGCTGGTGAATGTTTTTCATTTAGGGAACTTGAGGCATCGATCATGCCAACTGAAGATGAATGGGAGTAGTTTCAAGAGAACTTCACTCGGTTTATGAAATTCATGGAAATATACCCAGGGTGGGTTATGAAAATTATGTCTAAGGTTATAAGGGCGTTTCTATTGTAGTACTCTCCGTATTTTACTAGAGAGGGTGAACCTATAGGAGCTGAATTCTGGGTTGAGTCCATAAAGACAATACTTAAAAATTTGGAGAATCTAGATGATAGGAGTGTCAAGTTGGCGACTTACATGCTACGGGGATCAGCTAATCTCTAGTGGGACATTCAGGCACAAACTGGACAGACTGATAGTATGTTATGGAAGGAATTCTTGGAGAGGTTCTAGGAATGCTTTTATCCAGAGACACTAAGACAAGAGAAAGCTTCAGAGTTCATGAATATGACATAAGGGATTATTCTAGGGATAGACTATGTTGTATGATACATAGAGCTTCAATTCTATCCTCCAATGTTAGTAGGAGATGAGGAAGCTAGAGTGAAACATTTTCAAGATGGACTTAAGTGTGAGATTAAGTCACATGTGAATATCTTCAAGCTAAAGAAGTTCACGAAAGTGGTGGATGAGGATCTCATAGTTGAAGGGAACCTGAGGGAGGCTTCCAGTGTTGGATAGGTAGTGGTTACTGGATGATCAGGTGGTGTGACTTCTGAGAGAAGGAAGTACTGTTATGATATGTTTAGCCAAGGAAATAGGAAGCATAGTACATAGATAAGAGGGTCAGTTAGATATTAACTTACTGGGGTGGTCTATCATTAGTGTGGAAGGCTGGGAAACTATCATTGAAATTGTTCCCAACCACTAGTAGAGTGTCGATCTTGTAGTAAGATGTGACATCTATAGAAATTCTTCTGGTCGTAGTGACATACTCGTACTATAGGAGCAGCTGGGCAGATTCAGAGTTTGGGAAGAGGATCTTCTACACCAAATCAGGTTGGCAGTTGGAGTTATACTGTCTAAGGTGGTAGAGGTAGTGGATGTGGTGCTTTTGGGAAGGAGTGCTCGTATCAGTAGAGTGGTGCTACTTATGGAAGTCCGACAACATAATAGGGAAGAGGGTAGCGCAATTACATACAGTACAACCTACACTTATGAATAGTGAGGCTGGACCATTGATATTGAGCGGTACTATTCTAGTATCTTATACTTTGGTTAGTTCCTTTTTTCATACCAATTCCTTTCATTCCTTTATATCTACAAAATTTGTTGATGGTTTGAGCCTGATAGTGGAGTTTGTGAGTGGGGTAATGACTATAGATACGCCATTGGGAGTTCATTCTAGAGATATCTTTCTACACTTGGGATGTTCACTAGATATTGGGGAATATCATTTCCTATGGGATATTTAGGTTCTTAATATGAAGAGATTAGACCTAATTATTGGTGTGGACTGGCTAGTCACATACCGAGCCCACATCGATTGTTACCATAGAAGAGTGAAATTTTTGTCTCCTAAGGGTGACTGGTATAATCATCATAGAGAGTGGGATATCTAGGAAGGCTGAGCAGTGCCAATTACTCAGAAACTGGGAGAGATCACATCCTAATTTTCTAGTCTATTTTTGGATGATGGGGGTGTTATGTAATATGTCCTTCCACCAGTAGTGGAACTGTTTCAAGATGTCTTACCTGAAGACTTCTCGAGGCTACCACCTGAGAGAGATGTGTAATTCACTATTGATCTCATGATAGGGGCTGAGCCAGTATCTATTCAACCATACAGAATGGCACTGAATGAGCTTAAAGAGCTTATGACTTAGTTTCAAGAGTTAGAGGATAAGTTATTTATCCATCCAAGTACATCACCTTGGGGATCATATTTTTCTCAAATAAGGCTAATGAGAGTTTAAGATTATATGTCTATTACTAGAAGTTGAAAAAAATCAATGTGATGAACCGATATCATTTTCCACATATCTATAATGTTCTTGACCAATTGAAGGGATCTTGTGTGTTCTAAAATATTTATTTGAGATTAGGGTATCATCAGTTGAGATTATGGACTTTTTATATTTCGAGGACTACTTTTGGAAGTTGGTATGGCCTTTATGAGTTATTTCTAATGTCGCTTGGGTTGAAAAATTAACCAGTAGTGTTTATGGAATGGATGAATAATATATTTCATATATATATGGATCAGTTTATGGTGGAGTTTGTGGACAACATGTTTGTGTACTCCAAGACTCAGGATGATCATTCCCAACATCTTGACATTGTCTTGGTTACACAGAGAGAGCATTGGTTTTACACCGAGCTATCTAAGCGTCAGTTTTGGATTGACCATGTACACTTCTTGGAAAACATCATCTCGGAGGAATGTGTTTTAGTGGATACAGAGGAGGTTTAGGTAGTGTTTTATTGGGAGCATCCCAAGAATGTTTTTTATATCCAAAGAATTCTGGGATTAGATGGATATTATAGGAGATTCATCCAACACATTTCCCATTTTGTATCATTGCTTTTGGAGTTGACCAAAAGGGAGTATATTTGAATGGAAAGAGTCTTGTGAGATAACTTTTCAGAAGTTGAAGAAGCACTTAACAGCAGCAACAATTTTTAACCTATCTGAGTCAAATGAGGAGTATATGGTTTATTTTGATGCTTTTAGGATCAGACTTAGAGCTGTGATGATACAGGGAGACTGAGTTATGGTGTATGGGTATCAGTATTTGAGGCCTCATGAATAGAATTCCTCTATTCCCAAACTCAAGTTGGTCGCAGCGGTTTATGCTCCTAAGTGTTGGCAACACTATATTTTTGGAGAAAATTTTATAGTCTATAAAAATCACAAGAGATTGAAGTACATATTTTGACAACATGATTAGAATATTCGGCAGTGGAGATGGGTTGAGTATATACAGTCTTTTGATATTGAACTAGCATATATGCATGGGAAGGGAAATAGTGTGGCTAATGCCTTGAGTTGGAAAACTCAAACTTAGATGGTTTAGGAGTAGAGTGTAGAGTGGAATATGATGACCTTGCTATATGAAATGCGTGTGGTGGTTCAAGAGAGTCAAAAGCAGGTGACTCTAGTTTTTGTTGCAGTGGAGTCTATGATTTTGAGATAGATCAGGGATAAATAGTTTGAGGATCCATAGTGCTTAGCCTTGATGGAAAGCTTTGAAGGTGTGGAGATATCTTCAGACTGGTTGATAGATTTAGATGAGATCATCTATGTAAATAATCGAGTTATGGCACTTACAAGCATGTGAAAGAAGCTCATGTGGGAATTTTATGCCTTGAAATGGGGATTGCATCCATTTGTAACCAAAATTTACTATGATGTATGATGATAGTTTTGGGTTCCATGCATGAAATGAGAGATAGAATGGTTTGTGAAAAGATTCTTCACTAATCAGTAGGTGAAGGTAGAGCATCAATGACTTGGTGGTTTGATACAACCATTGCATATTTTAGAATGGAAGTGGGACAATGTGACCATGGAATTTGTGGTGGTTATTCCAAATATTTATATGAATAATGTTGTTATTTGGTTCTTTATAGATCAACTAATAAAAGTAAAACATTTATTTCCTATAAGGGAAACCTTTACATTAGAATAGTTAAGAGAACAATATGTTCGGGATATAGTATTTTTACATGGAGTGCCCCAAAATATAGTTTCAGATAATGATTCATGCTTTACTTCATGCTTATGGCAGGGATGGTAGAAAATTCTTGGCACATTGGTATTATTGAGTATGTATTTCTACCCACATACAGATGGGAAGTCAAAACGTACTATACAGGTTCTTGAGTATATGATATGGGAATGTGTTCTTAACATCTATAGATATTGGGATAAGCACTTAGATTTAGTGGAGTTAACCTATAACAATAGTTATCGGGAAACTATATAAATGGAACCATACAAAGGTATTTATGGTAGGTCATGTAGATCACCAATATGATGGATGGAGGTTGGTGAGTCAAAGTTGTTGGGACTGATTCTCATGTAGGAGACATCAAAGTAGGTAAAGTTGACTCAGAAATGTATGAATATGGCTCAGAGTAAACAGAAGTCATATGCTGACAGATGAAGATAACCCCTAGAGTTTTCAGAGGGTGATCATGTATTCCTTTAGGTGTCACCTAAGTTTCGTTTCATTGGATACAGAGGCAGGGCAAGTTAGCACCTCAGTTTTTTATCCCCTTTGAGATAGTGCAGAGATTAAGACCAGTGGAATACCGATTGGATCTTCCACAGAGATACAACACTATGCATGATGTTTCCATGTATCACAGCCTAGGTGGTGTCACCCCAACCCTTATTATGTGACCGATTGGATGAGGATGACCTTGATATAGACGCGTCCTTTGAGGAGCATCTGATATGTGTATTGGATCGTAGGGAGAAAATGTTTTGAGGAAATACTGTGCTGATAGTTCATGTGTTATGGAATCATGGACATGTACAAGAAATAACATGGGAAAGAGAAGAAGTCATGAAGGCTAAATGGACCAATCTTTTTGGCTTGGAATCTTAGAAATGCTTATAGGTGCAGCTCAAGGATAAGCTATTATAAGGTGGAGATATAGTAAGATCCTGACCTTTTCTAGAGTTATCTTAGGTGATTTTTCAGGTACTTTTTGTTTTTAAGTAATTACCTTTGATGGTAGTTATGGATGGTGTTTATTTAGGTGATTTCTAAGAAAATTTTGGATAAAAAGGGAATGTTCATGGTTAACACATGGATTGATCAAATTGTGCGGTTTTCTAGGAGAAATCACGTGATGTCTGGTCATTGAGGTAGTAGCTTCGACATGGTTAAAGCACGGTTTGGGAGGCCATAAAAGGTATCCATGTGAAGTGAACCCTTGAATTAATGGCTAACACATATTTAGCACACCGTTTGTCTAACCGTGTGACTAGACCATGCGATGGCCGACAGTGAGACCCTAAAATTGTGGATCCCACTTGTTTTCAACCTTTAATGATCTTTTTGACCTCTTATGTTGCCCTAACTCATAATGTTACCTTACTAAGGGTAGAGTATGGTTTTCCCATCATTTTAGATCTATTAAAAGGCCTTAAGAACACTATTCTTCAAGATCAAAAGCCCGAATTGAAGATCCTCCCTTCTCTCGGTAAGTGGATTTAATCCTGATTTTTCTCTAGTTCTTTCTTCAATCTTTCCTTGATCTTTCAATGGAATATATCCTCTATTCATATAGTTTTAAATCTATGTGGTGATATCTAGATCTAGTATTGAGGATCTATATATATATTTATGATATCTTGATGTATTTTATCTTGATTTTGGTTAGGGATTTAGATTCGAAACTTTTATCAACGTTGTTGTGATGCTTAGATTATGGGGATTTCTATTGAGCAAATCTTTTTCAACGAATTGAGGTAGGTGATCTAAATATGATTCCCATAGTTGTGGATTTGATATCTATATTCATTATTGTAGAATTTATAGCATCTTTTGGCAATTGTTTTCCTTGAATTGGGTTTATTAGATTGACAAATTGATTTATGAATGTTTTGTTGAAATGGGTGATTAATTGGGGAATTAATAACGAGAATAAGGGGATTCCCTTTAGATAATTAATTAGGGGAATTTATTATAAGAGGTAGGGTATGTAATATAGATAATTAATTGGGGGATTAATTATGAGATATTGAAATGGATATGTTGAGATAATTAATTGTGGATTAATTATTTTCCTTTGATGATATGATCTAGATAATTAATTGCGGGATTAATTATGAAAATCTAGGATTAGAGTGAGATAATTAATTATAGAAAATTAATTATGGAATATGAATTATGATATTTATTAATTACTTGATGAATTAATTAACGGTTTAAATCACTTAGTTAATTGTGGAGTTAACAAATGGAATGAATGTGCTTAACTAATTGTTAAATAAGTAATGGGATTTAGGTGGACAATTAATTGTAAATTAAGTATGTGATAAATAATGGGAACATAGTCATTATAAATTGAGAATTATAAATGGTAACATGGTCATCATACATATGAGTAAAGAGAATCAGATCATGGTCATTCTAAATTGAGATGTATATATGGTAACATGGTCATTATACTTATGATTAAAGATAATGGGAACATGGTCATTCTATTGAGGAGTTATCAAGGTAACATGGTCATCTTACTTAAATTTTTTGTATTGGTAACTTTGGAAATGTTCCTTATAAATGTGAAATTAAAGAATGGAAATAACGGAACTACGAGTTTTGGCCTCACACAAGAATATTCGAACTTCGACATGAGTTGAATCAAGAACTTTGATATCATAGCAACTTGAATACATAGATCTTTGGCAAGAAGAAGGTATTAAGATATTGTATTACATAGGGAGATATTCAGTCTCTGGTACAATATGATATTAGTATTGAGGTATGAGTATCCTTTGGAACCCTGAAGTTAATGTAGTTTGATAAGAATAAATGAAAAGGTTATAAACTATTTATTATTGTATTGTTTATTTCCTTATAGAACTGCATGCACTAAATTTTGACTAGATTTATTTTAGATGACGTTGGTGTTGGCATAAGGAATTGTACTCACACCCTATTTGGGATGTATGATTGGTACATGAATAGATTATATTGTTGTATGATTGGGTAAGGGCAAAGGCCCTAGGGTAGGTGGCTAATTGGGGATGGATCTTAGAGGAGGGAACCATATATGGTTCAGAACCCATTGGGGAGTCATAGTGTCTTTATTTTCAGTTTCATATTTAACAAAAGATACTTATATAGGCATATCATATTTTTCCCATTTAAGTTCAGTATTTTTTCCCATTTGGTTATCTTGTGGCATGAGTAATTTTCTGGATATATATATGCTTCTAATTTTTTTAATTTATTTCCACTGGTGTTTTACTCTGACAAAGGAAGGTATATTCTCCCCATGAATTAATTACAAGACCCTCACTCTTATTTTAAAACCTCTTGCATCTATGGAGGTGCGCTTGAGGTCATGTGGTGAACCGGCTATGGGAATCATTGCATGGCACCTCAGTCTTGATGTTATAGATTATTACTTAAACAATCTATAAAATTTATTCTTGGTGGAATAATTAATTTTATTTCATTTCTATAGATATTTTAGGTTTATTGTTTTAAATAATTAGGTCACCACCCTTAGAGAATAAAATTTTACATCATAAAGTGGACACTTCTAGGCAGTTCCAATTTTCCCACAAGACAAAATTTTTAAGATATAACAAGTTTTATTTTTATGATATATCTTTATGATTTTAATCTTGTCATTATCATTGACCCTAATCATCATTAGAATGTTTTGAAAAATATTTTTAAAAATTTTATTATAAAAAAATATCATTAAGGGATATATAAAAAGAAAAAAAAAACTCATTTATCCATGAATAATTATAAAATGTTTTTCTTTCTTGAAAATAATATTTGATCTCAAAATAATATTTTCTTACCGATTAAATCAACTTCTTTGAAAATATTTTTATAATAAATTAATAATAAATATTAAAGGAAACTTAATACTCATAAAGTGTTATTTTAAAATACGAAAAACTAAAGATTTTTTTTCAAAAAATTATACATTTCACCGTTATGATGTAATATACACTTTCCCTTAAACATATCCTCATTAGATTAATTTATGAAATCATACTATTTCCATAAAAACAAATATCTAAAATAGTAAAATCATTATGGTAACCGCCATCGAGACCAGGTACCGTAAAACATTGTACGGGGCAATGCTAGCCAATCAGCAATGCAGGTGGGTAGCTAAAGTCAACCAATGATGCAGAAGATGGGGAGGGGTAGTTCTAGTGGGATGGGCCTACGGGTCATGTATTGGCAATGGTATGCCTCTGGGCCTTCGGGTCATGTATTGGGAATGCTATGCCTCTGGGCCTTCAGGTCATGTATTACGGGTCTTTTCAGGCCTTGTGCCTATGGGTCTTGTACGAGTTCCCCTTCAACCATTAAAAGAGTGAATATCTATAATAAAATAAAAAGAAGGCGTTCGGGCTATTGGGGCAATTGGGACATTATTTCTATATCACTCTTAAAAATGTAATAATCTATATGTTAAATTCTAATAATCTCTTAGTAGTATACTAACTTGTTAACTCTATACCTTTATCTAATGCATTGGAGAGTAATATCAGATTCACCCTTCACTATGAGCTATATCAAGATCACCCATCACCAAGAGCCATATATGGATCAAAATTATTTTTAAAAATGTATAATAACTATAACATAATCATAAAACATAAAATCTTTTAGTTTTTTCATCATACTTAAAAAATATTCCATACATCCATAAGAAAAACATTTTTAGATATCAAAATATCAATTCCATTTAAAACCCTTTTTGAAAATATTCAAAATAAAATGATGAAAGTTTCTTCATTAATGAAAAATGATATACTAAAAATCAATAAAAAATATAATAATAGTTATGGGGGTAAGAAAAAACCGTTGTCAATGGATACATTAAAATAGAACATTCCTTTTTTCTTTTTGTAAATAAAGTTAAAACATCCTGTAAACATATATAAAAATATTCCTTTTAAAAATATTTTAAACAACTACATGAGTGAAAAAATACTCTATAATTAATTTATATCCATATAAATACATACATAAAATAATTTTAATAATATGGACATAAATGAAAAATATTTAGAATATAAATATTTTAAACAGTTAAAATGAGGTGATTAAAATAATGTGACCCTTACCTTGAGTCTAACTCATCACGTACGTTAATTATACTCTCAAATAATAATTTTTTTAATTATTTATTTGAATAATAATTTTTTAATGTTTATTATTTATTTTATTTTATTTAATACCATTTATATATAGTTACTTAGTCAATTTGGTTCACGTTAGTTGTTATGATGATATTCAAATCATATATGAGAAATGATAGGGGTAGGGTAATTATGGTCAAAGTTGTCATTATTGCATCATCCCTAGAATAATAATCAATAAATTTTTATCATTTTTATACATCACTTATATTATTAAAATCAACCATTAAATATGATTATTAAAATGAATTATGTAATGATCATAATGATGGTAGGTCGTATGTATTCATGTGTAACATTTCTATATTTTTTTATGAACATGATGGAAATAAGGTAAGTATTTTATTTTCATTGAAAAATTATGATTATATCAAAAATATAATATTATTTATTTAAATACACTTTTATATAGATTCAATGTGATTTGGTCCTAAAAATGAAACACATTGCTTCGTGGAGGTGGTAATCTACATGAACACACGAATGATGTTATAATTTTCAATGGATGAAATAGTAAGAAAAAAGTTGTTATATTATCTTTTAAAAATTAAAAATATGTTTTGAATATAACATATATACATTAAATCTGTCATTATAATCATCCATGAAATGTGGCGATGTAAAAATAATTACATTGGTTCACGAGGCAGTTGTTCGACAAACACACGAATTATGGTTTCATTTCCCATTTGATGAAAGAAAGAGATAGATATAGGTTGTTACATTAAAATAAAAAAATATAAATATATTTAATATAATTTTGTTATTATTTAATCTTGTTTGAATAATATTTGAAATCGGTAGAAAAAAATAGAACAAAAATATTTGGTTAAGAACAATACTTATTCTTCGGACAACTTCATTAGGTTTAAACCTAATTTCTTCCTAGCTTTTTATGATCAAACTATGGAATCTATAACATTGTAAGTGTTTTTAGGAAGGTATTATATTATCTAGATTTTCTTTATCTTTGGATATAATATAATAGGTGTGTGCTTTTATAAGTGGGGGAAAGGGCACACTTGAAATTTTTAAAAAGATTAAAAATTTATTATTGTCTTACTCTAGAAAAATTGATTCAAAATGGGAGATTTATGAATATTAAATGATATAGGTTTAAAATATTTCCATTAAATATAATTTAGAAAATTTTATAGGTTATTATAACCCTTATCACTTAAGTTTCACCCTCGGTAAACCTATTGTAACCTTAACCACAGTAATATATTTTTATTGTTTTTTATGATAAATTACTAAGAAATAAAGTTGAAATTATAAAAAAATTATAATTATGATGATTAAAAATTTAGATTTAATTTTATCAAATTCAGTTCACTGATATGGAATAATTTAATTTAAAAATAAACACACAAAACAGGATGAAAAACAGTTTTCCAGAAAAATCCATTTTTAAGATTACATTTTTTAATACCAAATTCAAGTATAATGTTTATTAAAATAAATTTCATCGATAATTTTTAATAAAAATGAATTATTAAATTTTAAAACTAATCAAAAACTAAGATTTTATTTTGTAAATACTTACATATAAAAAAGAATCTATAAAAATCATTATTTTCCATTATTCATTGAAAGATAAATCTTTTCAAAAAGATATAAAAATTACATAATAAGACAATTTTGATGCACTAAATTAATAAAATGAAGTTAATTTTTTCAAACTTAAATTCTATATTTTTTAAAAAAATATTTTAAATAAAATAATATATGCATGAAATCCCAATTTTTTTAGAAATAAAACATTTTCCTTTAAAATGAAAAATTACTTAATATTCTTATAATGTATAAAAATATATAAAATATAATTAATAAATATTAATAAGATATGAAAATGATTTATCTTACCATTATATGGTTTGTTATAAGTAAAACCATTTGTATCAACTTTAAGAACTTTATATCCATTGGATAATAGATTGGGTTCCATTCCATCCTTAAATATATGGTAATTCTTCACATTGAAGACTAGAATTACCTGATAATTAACTATCATTTGACCATATATGGAAACCTTAATTTTCCTCAAACTTTATGAAATAAATAGTTCATGGAAGAAGCTTCACTCTTATACCAATTAAAAAGACCAGTCATGATTCGTGTGATCACTGAAGGGGGGATCATCGATATGTTTTTTTATGTTTTTTACATAAAACATAATTTTATTTTAGTTAGATAAAATTAAATCCATTTTAAAACAAAAAATAATAACACCCATAAGAATACATGAATTTATAGGGTTACTACTCAATAAGAGTATCCAGTCTTTTGAATGGTTTAGAAATAAATGAAAACCACATATCCACTAGAAAAAATCATTTCCTAGTTTATAAAAATCATTGAATATACATAAATTCCATGTAACTAAAGTAATTTGACTATTAATATTCTTCTCTCATAGATAATATGATAAAAAACTTTTTAAATAATGAAAGTAACCTTCACCTATAAGCTTTAATATATTATTATTATGTTGTTTAAAATTTATCTACAATTTCCTTCCTGGAATTTCTCTTTCTTCCTATTTACTTTCTTGTATAGTAGTGAGTAATAAATTATCAATTTAATAACCTCTATTTTTGGTACTTATCCATCCAAGTCTCGTTTTCTAGTATACTCTATCTGGTACACTCAATTTGATGCTCTATTCATATGATACTTCTAACTGGTATCCTTTATTCGATACCTCTCCATCTACTATCCTCCATCTTATTCTTCTCTATCTAAAGGTTTGAAAAAATATCTCTCATGCACTTCAGTAGGTACATTACTTTTTTAAAAAATCACATAGAAACAACAACTACATAACACTCCTGATCCCCTTTACATTGGCATCATTTCACTAAAAATCAAGGGAGAAGAAAAAAATCAAACATTAATATCTTGTTTCCAAATTTCAATTTATGAATTGAACTTTCATCAGTTTACCACCTTCAAACCTCTAATTAAATTGGATTCAACATGAAATTTCTCAAGACATAGTGTTAAAAAATATCTTCATACCTTCCTTAAATCTTAACTAGATTTATTATCAATCAATGTACATCTCACAATCATCACGTTGAATGTTTTTAAAAATTTATTTTTAATGATCCTTAAAAATTTTCTTATAGATATTCATAAGAACCACTCTATTATGTAAAAATATCCTCAACCTTATGTATGGTACTTATATATACCCAAAATTATCTAAGATATGAGTTTTAAACCCAACCCATATCTCCCCAAAAAAATTATCAATGGAAAATGGAATATTAGTGTATATAATAGGTGTATTAAGCTTACACCATATAGAAAAATAAAGATAGAAAAAAATACATTCTATCATACACACCATAGCGAATAGTAAATCATCTAATTAATATAGTTTGAACCACTACAAAAACTTCACTAACATCAACAGTAAGCCAAAAAGTATACAAAACAAGGTCAAAACACATAGATCCTAGCTTATATAGACCTTTAAGGTACTTAGACATAAGATATTTTTCATCTAATTAACTTATAAATCATTATATACTATTATTTGTCTGGTGGATATGCTTAGAATCCTCTGTCTCATTTCTTTCACTCAAAATCCTTTGACTAATGCCTTCACTCAGAAACCTCCATCCTTTTCTTTTATCTTCTCTCAGTATGATGTTATCTATAATTTCTGACTATTAAAATTTATACTTCTACCTGGGAGAATTTATTTAAATAACATTCTCTATGAAATTATAGGAAGGGTCTATCTGATCGCTATAAAATGTTCATTCAATTGAATTCATATGGTTCTCCATATGATGAATCTTTACCCGATTAGAATAACATTAGTTTCAACCATGATATCTTTTTGTACTTTGTTGTTTGGTACTTTTAAGATAAAAAAATATCTTGATTTTAATTGTCTAATCATCTCTATTCTATGTGATTGTTAGAAAATAAAACCAACGCATGGTTCCATCCTCTATCCATTCAAATTTGTCGGTTCGACTCATATCATTCATTTATACCCATTTGTCTCCCTCCATTAGACCCATCATTCCTTGTTTGGAACATTTCATCTGGAAACCGCATTGGGTTGTTCCAACATTATTGTATTGAAAAAATGTGCTTCTCCAAACACTAAAGGACATGTTTGAGACATTAAGACAAGATCACCAATTATCATACGTTAGAAACACTTTCTTATGTAACTTACTGATTTATGTGTTGAAACCAAAAACAATATCATAATTATTTAATCCTAAAAACCAAATAATTTTAGTTCAAACCCAATTCAAAACCACTTGGTATTAATAATTTGTTTTATTGAATCATTGATTGTTTTTAAAAACTTTGAGCGGGGGTGTCCCAAGATCATTCCACTAGGAGTTGGCATGTTTTTGGTCACATTTTTGATGCGACAAGGGTATTATTTGATATATTTCTTCATTATTATTATCTAAGTTAAATCATTTAATTACTTATAAATATTTTCAAAAAAAATTAATAATTGATTATAATTTAATATAATTAATTATTGGATGTTTTGGATGGAGTTAGGACCTCATAAGATTATTGTGGGCTTGGATGATCCTAGAAATAGATTCCATGATGTGAATTGGAAAATGTTTTACCTTTGAGTTGATGTAGGTGGTCTCTCATATGTTCCCCTCTAGTATTATACACTTTTTTATGAAATATCCTATGTAGTCTATCTAATGAAGGTGACATATCTCTTTTTTAAAAAAATTGTTTTAATTAAAATGAAATACTTAGATTGAACCATGATATATGAGCCATGATGGATCCATGCACATTGGTTTGATTTCTATGACAATGGACTACTAAGGCCTTAATCATATTATTATATCTTGAGACACATGGAATACTAGGTTTTTGTAAGAATAATGGCCCTTTTTATAGCACCATTATTAAATTTCTTATAGAGGTACATGATGGGATGAGAATAACTGGACCAAGTAGTATTTGATGGAACCATGCGAAGACTCCAATCCAATGCGATAATACGATGATCATGGGGTGAGTTTTTCTTTCCCCTTGAGATATGTGCATTGGGTAAGGGTGCCTTGGGTTAGATTTGGATAGGGTGGGTGCGAGGAATGACCTAGGATAACTTGGGTAGGGGATTAGATTGGTTCCATCTCCCCTTGTAATCAACGCCCATAAGGCTAGTTAGGATAAGATATGATTACGAGTAAGTTGATTGACACCATTCCATATGAGTGACATGTGATTACCCAAGAGTTGAGTTTGTGATCATAGAACCCTTATGAAGATTCTGTGGCTATGATGGGATGTAGGGGAACTCAGTGGGTGAACCAATGATATGTTGACCCAAGTGAGGGTGTATATAGGAAATTGGTAGTGATGATATGGATGTCACCTTAAAACCAAAATTGATGACTCCATAAGAAATACATGGGTTTGATGCTTTTCCCCAAAGATGCATTATGAAACATGATATGTGTAGGACATGGTCCTAAGATATATCCATTTTTCTAGATACCAGTTTGGTATTACTTGTACATGATTCTTGGATCATGATGTGTTATGATGTGACTTGATTTCATAGAAGAGAAATCTCACGAGTTTCCAGTTGAGATTAGATTTCATACAGTATGATTCCGAGAATTTTTAATTTAGAATTTTTTGGAATGTCAAGGATAAAATCCCTAGATTGGGATGTGATATTAGTTTAGGATTCCTTGGAAATGTTCCATGGATTTGTATGTGATAATATGTGATAGGATTCTGAATATGGATATCTTATGTGCTTCTGGATGAGTTTGGAATGACTTGGATACACACCCCAACATCAAAGGTTATACAATTTATAATTACAAAGATATGATCCTAGGATTTAGATATGATTTGATTTGGAATACCTTGGACATGGAACTTAAATTTATATTTGAAATGGTTTAGAATGCCTCAGACATGTTTCTTAGATTAATATGGGTTATTGGGGTTAAAATTCCTTGGAAACCCGACCTAGATTTATCTCCGTGATATTGGACATGATTTCCTAGGAATTATTCATGGGAATCAACCATCGTACTAAATTGTTTTGGAATGGTTGTGTGATGTGCTCTGGGAAACCCATGCATTGGATGATGTAGGTTTGGTTCAATATTAGGTTTGATGGAAGAACCCTAGGATTGACTTCCATTATTTATTTATTCATCCAATATTTTATTTATTAATTTAGATAAGTATATCACATGTATACATTTAATTTAACTGCAATGTATAGGTATTCCTTGGTGATTTCCTTATAAGTTATACTCACACCCTTATTGGGTGTCCATGACACTTGGGTACCTAAGAAAACATTACTAGTTTTATGTTCAGGATGGGAAGGGGTATGATGTTTCATGATTGAGATGGATTGCTCAGATTATATTTGATATTGGGTTGAGGTGAGTATTAGGGATGTCATTGAGCCTCTTATACTTTTAATTTATTCTTGTTTTCTTTTTTCATATGTGATTATCTTGATGTGTGACCAGTGAGTCTGTATGAATGTATACTTCCATATTCATTGATTGCAAATTTTTGTTGATTATTATGACTACTTTGTTTATTTACTATTTTGGATGTTTCTTTGTTATTTTTATGATATATCTAACACTATTATGTGGGTATAATCTCCCCATGGTACTTCTCTACACCACCGCTACTAGTCAACAACATCTGTCACATGGGGAGCCATACCTAATGTTATTTGGTGATTGCTGACCTGGGAATTTTTAAGTACTCCAGGGTAGTGGAATGTTACACTAGTAAAAGGAAAAACCCATGAATCCATGGTAGTAGATTCCCATCACACATGAATGGAAATAAAATGATCTTAAATATACTAAAATACATGATGGTGGTGTGGGGAATTTTGGAAATTAATGTCCTATAAATATTAAAGGTATAAAAAATGAGATTGAGGCCCTAAAATTGAAATCAAACATTGTTTTATTTATTAATGGGACTAATTATAACCTGCTAAGTGTGAGAAAGTTGTGTGATATCGGTAATGAAGTAATTTTAAAGGGAAATATTTTTCTCCCCAAAATAATCAAGGGTGGGAGGATTATTACTTCACATAAAATAATTAGTGGAAATGTTTTTTAGATAAGAGTTTCATAAGATTCATGTTACATGAGTCCAATAGATGAAAATAAACTATGGAACAAGTGGTTGGGTCATCTCTTCTAGATAAGTTTGACCATGATTTCCAAAGGTGATGTCATGATATATTTTCATTACCTCAAAAGAGAATATGAATATGTTTTAGAGATATTACGGAAAAGGAAAGTCACTCAAGTGAGTCATAAAATATTTGATATTAAGACAACCAAACTACTTAAATTGATACAATAATATTTTTTTGAACCCATGAGAAAAAATTAAACTCATAATTATTTATATTTTATCACATTTATTGATTATTATAGAAGAATGAACAATTTTATGTTTATAAAACAAAAGTATGAGGTTATCAATATGTTTAAAAACATTATAAGAATAGTTGAGAAAGATTTTGGGATATAAATAGATAAACTCAGATTTGAAAATGGAAAATATTTTACAGGAAGACAATTTGATTCATTTCATGAAAAACATTGGATAAAACACTATTATACTAATCTATACACACTGAAACAAAATGTAGTTATGCAGAGAAGGAATAAGATCCTTTTTGATATGGTAAGAATAATACAAGTAGAATATGCTCTCCTAAAATTCTATTAGAGATAATCTATTTTTATTCCTGCCCACATAAAAAATAATTTTTTGGTAAGAATATATTTTAATATGAATTCCTATGAAATTTTTTACAATATAAGACCATAGTTGAATAATTCAAAGTATTTGGATGTATATATTTTGTAAAAATTATAAATTCAAAGTTGGGTAAATTCAATGAAAAGGATGAAAAGGGTATCATTTTAGGATATCAATCCAATGAAAATGTTTATAGATAAAAGAAAAAGAGGTCCTATAATGTTTTTGAATACGATGATGTGATAATTATTTAAAATAATCCTATCTTTCATTTTCTAGATAAAATTTATTTTGACCATGAATATTGAAAAAAATAATTCTAAATAAGACGATATTGTATAAGAATAATCTAGAACACTTGTTATTAAATTTGAGTTAGACCATACTAGTAATGAGGAGAAGATTTATGAGAATGAATAAAAGTATCAAAATCTGAAGAAATATGTAGAGATACAAAATATCATTGGAAATTATTCATATCCAATAAAAATTAGAAGAATGATAAAATTTGAAAATTGACCAACTTTAATCTCATATGTTAAGCCATATTTAGTAGCTAAATCTTGTCAATATGAAGTGTGTGTTTAATATAATGATAATGAGATGAAATAGATAAAAACTAATTCTACATAAGATATTGTTTTAACATGTAATAAGAAAAAATATCTTTATAAGAAATTTTGTTTTTAGTATTAAGATGAATGTCGCAAGAGATGTTGTTAGATTCAAGGTCAGACTTATATGTAATGGTTATTCATAAGATGAAGGAGTGGATTTTGAAGAATTTTTTTCTCTAGTTGCAATATTAGGAGTTATAAGAATGTTCATTTCTATTGATGCATATAGAAAATACAAAATTTACTAGATGGATATAAAATCATATTTCTTAAATTCAGATCTTGAAGAAGAATTTTATATTGATCCACATAAGGGTATTTTTCTTGAAAATGATTTCTTAAGAGTATGTAAATTATAGAAATATATTTATATATTTAACAAAGAAAAAAAATTCTTGGCGTTCAAGGATGAATAATTTATTTAAAGAGTTAAAATTCATTAAAATGTGGAAAACAACCTGTATATCAATGAAATCAATAGAATCACACTTATTATAATTATCTACACTGATGATATAATTTTTATAAGTGATCATGAGAATGATTTTCAAGACATTTAAAATCCAATATATCAACAGTTTGAAATTTCCATGTTTAGTAAGTTGAGTTTCTTCTTAGGGTTAAAAGTTATACAAAAAGAAAATTCTATATTTTTTTCTCATGAGAAGTATTCTTGAGAGTTATAGAAGAATATTGAGATGGAGGACTTAAAGTCAGTTTCTAATCACATTAAAGTGAGGATTAAATTATTTAAATATGATAAGGGGATGAGTGTAAATCAAGAAAAAATTAGAATACTAGCTAGGAGTGTGATTTATCTTACAACCTCTTAGACTATATATTGTATATGCATTCATTAAATGTACTTGATAATAGAGTAATCCAATATTTTCCCATCTTATGTTGTATAAAAGAGTTCTTAGATATATCAAAATTATAATGGGTTATATTATTTTTTACAAGAAGATAAATAATTTAATTCATTTTGGTTTTATAAATATTGATTAGGTAGGTGATTGTGATGATAGAATGTCCACTTGTGGTGGAATTTTCCACTTGTGAGGTAGTTCTGTGAGATTTAATTACAAGAAACAAAACTCAATCAAAAAAAGTAATAAGTAAGATGAATGTGATATTATTAATAGTTGTTACACTCAAATGATATAGATGAAGTAGTATATGGAGGATTTAAGGGTGATAGTTGAGAAACATCTCATAATTCATTGTGAAAATAAAGTGTAATGGATATTTCTAAAAATACTATAAAACACTCACAACAAAATAATATTGATTTCTATCTTCTTTTTATCAAGGGTAAATTGGTCAATGGATACATCAAGTTAGAATTATTCCTATAACACCTTATAACCTTATAAGGTATTCCTTGCCCTTTTTTTGGCTTCCATTCATTTCATTTGGGTCTTTTGTGCAAGGAAATAGGTGAAACCCTATCTTCTAGGGATTTACACATCGTGTAATTTGATTAACTGATGTGTAATTTATTTAGTGAAGATGTCTTGAATTTGGTTCATGATGTGAAATGGTCAAATTGGGTTTTAAAAAATATGCAATAGTTTTTTCAATGTCATTTGAATTTATGTGATTACATGATGTAAAAGGAATACACATCATGTACTTACCCGAACAAGTTTTTTAAAATGGGTGGCATGGATGAGTTTTTTTGTTATGACCTACAACCTTTCCCTCTCAACATAGAGGTATCCCTACCTGATTGTGGAGTTCTCTAATCCATCTAAATCATCTGTTAAATTATTGATCTTTGTGTTGGTTGTGGTTCAGCTCTTCAATTAAGTGGTCTTCATGTCTATTAACTTCTCTCTTTCTTTCTTCCTTGTATTTTGATAAATCATCTTAGTATTTATGGATCTAAACTCCGTGTTTTTTAATCTTGATTATTGGTTGTGTTTCTATACCTCCATTTCTGTCATTCAACACTGAAAAATTATGCTACAAGTGTTGAGTTTTGATATCACGATTAAAGGTATGTGGTTCAATTTAATATTGTCCAATTTATTAAACCTTGAATTGCTTATTGATTGAAATTTATTTCAATTGATTTGTGAAAACATGTTTGATGAAAATTGGAACTTGGATTTTGTTTTGCATGAAATTTTGAATTAGCCCCAATTCTAATGGATTTGAAAATTTGGTGTGTATTTTGAAATTGATGGATACTATTAAGGGATTCGAGAATTGATTTTAGAAAAAATGGATTAAATTGAATTGATAAAACCTATGGTTGTTTTTTTTGAAAAGTCATGAATTGATGAAAAATATGTCTTTTTGTTTTGAAAGTGATTTTGTATTTTGAAAAAGAAAAATTAGGAAATTGAATTGTGAATAATGATTTATTTTTAATGAAATGAATTTCCCTTTTTCAATTGATTGATTGATGGAGCACATGCGAGACTGAGTAGTTAATGGGTTATTTGGGACAAGCATGCTAGGATTTTAATTACCTATAAATGTATTGATGTTTATAACTCTAAAAAAACCCAAGTTAGATAGATATTATCCCTGATAGGATGTTGATGAGTGTTATTAAAAATGAGCCTAAGGGACATGTGTATATATATTTATTTGATCACTGACATAATATATGTGAGGATCCTATAACTAGAAACTATCATACTACAAATTAGATGACCATGGTGCTTGTTTGGATTGTTTTGATAATAAATTCCATTTATTATGAAACATATTTACTCATGGAAGTTGATTTATATGAACTGTTTTATATTAAATGTTTATTTAAGCCATGTTTGAAATGTTTTCCATTCTATTAAACTAAAATCACACTTTGTTTTAAATCTGAAATTTTATATCCATGACCTATTTTATTAAAATTGAAATTATAGTTTATTTTATTATTACGAAATCATTTTATGGAATAATTGGAGAGGCCCTATTGATATTTTAATCTCAGAACCTAGCTTTTCATTCATGAATCTGTAGATTTTGTTTCTACATCCATGAAAAGGGAATGATCCTCTTAGAGGAGGTGGATGTTCATGATCCTTTGGTCTTGGAGTTATGTGACTCATGGGATGTTTATTTTTTGTCTTTTTAATACATTAATGATGTACTATTTTGGGTTTTTGGTAAACCTATTGGGTTTATGTTACTATCACCCTTAAGAATTTTGATCATACTGATATGTGTCTTTATCTTACACTTTTTTTGGTAATATTTGTTCCTTGTTTTATCTTGTATGATTCTAGGTGCTAGTCATAAACATGTGGGTATTGAGAATCACTTTTGATCCACGTTACAGATGGCTCAGTTATCAAGGTACATGGTTATCTAGGTTAGTTCATGACATTTTTCTACCCAGGACCATTTGGTTTATGTAATCATCAAGTCCTTCCCTAAATAAATATTTTTGTTCTTCAGGTTGATCATAGATGTTTATCCCCTCCCACATCATTTATAAGTGTTGGGAGGTTTCCCCAGGGAGCCATTTAGTATATCATAAGAGGGAGAGATATAATTTAAAGCTCTTTCCTTAAAAATTACCTTTATTTCCTAATCTATTATCTTTTAGTTGCTAGGTTTTTTTAAAAAAAATGATGAGTTATTTAAAAAAGCAAGTGCATGAATTTTTAGGGAGAGAACCTTACCAATTGTCCCAAATCATTCTTCTCTCATATAGATTG
Source organism: Viscum album (assembly GCA_963277665.1). Lineage (NCBI taxonomy): Eukaryota > Viridiplantae > Streptophyta > Magnoliopsida > Santalales > Viscaceae > Viscum > Viscum album. The sequence continues at coordinate 1,322,061,657 of OY728158.1, forward strand.
AGTTATTAAAAAAACTACTACAACTTGTGGTGTGGTTTCAAGATGCATGTCTTTTGATGAAGTATATGATATAGTGTCTCTAAAATAACAAGATGAGTTTTCAAATAGTGTTTAGAATGAGCTTTTCAAGTTAAAAACAAATATTATGGGGTAAATTAAAGATACCATTTATTTATTAGTGTTGCATTTGTTTTAAATCCTTTATGATAAATGTGTTGGGTTATTAGATAAGTGGTTTTTATGAGTTTGAAAATGGCTTGAATTGTTTTTTTGATAATTATTAGTTATTTAAAGAAGTATAGAATTATTGAACTAGAAAACAAAAAACGTTATATTATTTTATCATATGTGTAACACCCTACAGGTCATCGATACACATTATTTAGAGCTTTATTTTTTATTTATTCTAGGATTTTCTATGTGTTAGAGGTTAAAAACATTTGTTTTTTGAAGAGATAGGACCACATGGGTAGCTATAACCATATTAATGACTGTGGGTGAGAGGTGTTTTGGGGGACAATGGATTTTTTTAATTATTTAGATATGTTTTTTTGACCATGTAGGTTTTTCTAGAAACTATTCAACTTGTATTTGGGAGGAATTGTATTTAAAATGGTTGTATCATGATTTCCCTAACTATTTATCCTAATCATGAATATTTTACTTGTCGTTAAAAATGAGGATTTCTACTAAAATGACATTGTTGGAATTTCATAAAATTTCCCTAATTTATCCCCCACTCACATGAAAAACTCTCCCCCTTTTCTTAAACCATCTTCTTATTGGATTTTTGTGGATTCTCCTTGAATTATTAGTGGTTTGGCTATGGGTAAGATTTATTCTACACGATTTCTTCATCACCCCCCTTATTCTTCCTTATTATTCCATTTTTATGGAATATGGAAACCATAGATTATTATTTGGATGAAACTAGGGTTGTTAATGTGGGATTTGTTTCGTTTATTTGTGTTCAAGGTGTGTAATTACCTCTATCCTACCATTTAAGTGATATTTTTCAAAGGTAATGTGTTTAAATTTAGTTTCTAGTATGTGTCTCTAGTTAGGGGAGCTTTTCCATGGATAAACATTTTTTTATTCTATTTTCTTTTTGTTATTCAATTTAATATTAATTTTTATTAATAATTATTAATTGTCCTTTTCTGATGTAAATCATGGTGTGTGTTGGTAATTTTATGCTTTAAGTGGCTATTAGAAAAGTATGTGATTTAATTTCACTTGATGTATTTGATAAAACGACTCAAGAAGTATTTTTGGTTCCAAAAAGGATATCTAAACTAGTTTTCGAATGGGTTTACCATGATAATGGTGTTTTATTATTATGGTAAGGTTTGGTTTATAAAATTGGCACCTTTTATGTGTTTATGGTTATTATAATATATGGAACGTGGGAGACCTTGGGGTTGTGTGTGTGGAAACATCAAAATTTTAAACCCTATCATTTTTCATATACTGGATAGGGTGATTTATCTAAGATACTGAGAGGGAATTTTGGATGAAGACTGAGGGAGCTTTAAAAATTTTTGTATGTGGACCAAAAGCTCCCATTAGGGTATATGGGTCTTAGAGAAGACGGAGATAGATTCCAAACTTTTTTTAATTTCATAACTAGCTAGAAAAACATGTCTTAGACTATGTCACACTATAATACATTTGTTATATCACATGATTCCTATTTGTTATTCTTTATTTGGATCGTATGAATTTATGCATGTGTTTATTCCCATGTTGTAATGTATAGACCCAGATGCCACTAAAATGTTCATTGAGGCAATTCATTATGAGGCATCAAGTGCACCTCCCCATTTTGGGGGTGAGTTACTTATGTTTTTGATGGGTGTATCACATCCATTTTTTACTTGATCCTTTTTTGTTCAAAATTTTCCAAATATGGAATGTTATTTAGAAAATACAAAGGGCTCTATAAAGTGATTTTTTAAAGTGAAATTTGTTTTTAAAATGATTTTCGCACTAGATTTATTGGTATACATAGATCAATGCCTTAAAAAGAATCATAGTTCTATCCTACTGAGATTTTATCATCATATACTGGATATTCCTTTGGGCATATGAAAAATTTATTTTTCTTGACACTGGTTAGGTTAAGGGAACCATGAATTATAGTGTAACTTTTTAATTACCAATTTATGTGGTTTTTTGGGATGGTGGAGATGTGGTCTCATGGAGTTCTTTTGTGTGGAGTATTTTTGATATTTTATATCACTGGTATGTTATGTATTATCCTTTTGGTATTTATCACTACATTGAGATTTAAACTGGATATCACACATATATGTATTTGATATCTATATTTTATTCATAAATTTTAGTACGTTTTAATACATTTAATATGTAATTTAATTGATATTATGTCCAATATTTTCACTATTTAACTTGTTTTGGGTTTTATGGAAGTATTTTATGAATATTAGTAAAATGGAAAAAATATTCATGTCACGAAATGACATTGAAATATTGAACCTCGATGCTAAAATCACATGGAGTGGAACCAGAATGAAGATCCTAGAGGAGGAAGATTTCACATCATGTAATCAATACACACCATGAGTTTCATTAATAGAGCAACCCCATCCATCTGTGAGTTTGAGATTTATAGTTTTTGAATAATACACAATGTGATATTCATTCTCTAAGATGCTCGATAATATGACTGATTTGAGTTCCCAAGTTCCTCATTATAGCTCATTATTTTTTTCATCTTATATCAATTATTTGATCCCAATTCATTGATCCTTGGAGTGTGTTGTAAAAACTTTATGTGTATCTCATGTGGTGGCCATAATATTTGTAAGGATCTCCTCTAGGGAATAAACTTGACCAGTCAATAATGGTCCTTAGTGTTGAGGTTGAAAACATTTTTGTCTCAACTAAAATCCTTATCCTTGATTTGGATTCTGCTGTTTTGGTTATTGTGGCCTCCATCCCTATGCCTAATTTTGATAATTATAATATAGATAATTTACAACTATTCATTACATACCCTAAGGATTTTTTCCCATCATCACGTCCATCTTCTTAGTCATAAACTCCATTTGAGCAGCCTTCTTGCTATTGTCCATAATGTTCCCCCATCTCTATTGGGAAGTATTTTATACCATTGGAATATGTTTTTTCTATCTTGTAAAGAAGATTATATCTCTCCTCATGTGAATTCCACATTAGAAATATTTCTAATGAAACATCTATAATTGACCTGTTTTCCTATGAAAGTCATTTATAAAATGTATGAATTGATAACCATATTTGAATTCCGTGATGATAAAATTTGTGAGTTTAATCTATGAATATTTCCTAATATCTATAAGGGGACTCATCATCGAACCGATTAAAATTGAAAATTTCTAACTTGATGTTCGTTGATTTAGATGGTGGAATAAATTGAGTCATAAAATTTACCACCAATTCATCCCGAGTGGTGATGAAATAAAAAGGGAGGATTATAATCCATTCTCTTGAATTTTATTTTAGTGAGAATCAAGATATCGTAATACTAACTGCATAATTTGAAATATTATTAAATTAAAATGTATCATAGAGTTCAAGAAAACTCTTTATGTTCATGTTTGGATCCTTATGTGAAAATCCAACAAAGTGGTATGATATTAAAATCTCTTGGATGATAAAAGTCTTAATCTCAAAATATGGTTCAATGATTGGTAGAACTTGAATACTGGGTTAAATACCTATCTTGGAAGGTCTTCCCTCATCCCCAAGTATGCACATCTCTAGTGGTGTTCTTATCCCTTCTTTAACCATGAATAAATATTCTTACTTGGCCTCTTCCTGCTCTTTATTCTGATTGTGTGAATTCTTATCTAACTCTTTTTAAAATTCAAGATCATCCACTTTTTCCTTCCCACGAGTCATGTAAGCATGAAAAGGGTTTTTAACTAAGATTACAACAGGACATGACCTAGTGTAAAACAGTGAATTAAAATAAAAATAATTATAAAAATTCATAATTTATTTAAACATAACGAGAACCAACCACGGTAACGACACCAAAAAATTTATATCATGTAGGGATTCATTAATTTCTATCGGGATACACAAATTTATAAATTTATAAAACTTATAAAATCCACTATAAGAGTGTGGTACTTGGTCATTCCAAGTTTTAAACCCAGAGATATGATCTATATTCCCTAAATTAATTAAAGTAATTGAAATTACAATTGTTTTATTGATTGGAGAGAGATAAAAAGGTTCAGTAAAATCAAGGTTTTAAATAAAGAGATGAAGAATTCCATATTCAGTGATGTTCTTATTTGTGTGTTAGGGATGTAATTGATTAAGGGTTCATTGATGAGATGGTGTCATATTTAGGCCTTTAGGGGTCCTTGGTCAAGGTAACGTACTCTAATCCTAAAATTTCACCATTTTAATTGTCATCTACTAGGTTTAATAAAACAAATAGGTGACCCAAAACCCCATTTAAACATAACTAACATATATTTCATAATGGTCATAAAAATACTTGGGAAATTAATTGATACATTAAAATGAAACTCCTCAAACTGAAAACAATGGTCATGCAATTTGAAAATAAGAATAATTGTAATCAATAAACAGATTTGTAACAATCCAAAACATAAATAAAAAATAGAAATAATCCCTAAAAGAACTACCCCCTATAATCACATCACCCAACTAAAAGAAAACTACTTCCTAATTCTAGATACGATGAGAACGAGAAACATGGATACTCAGAGAAAAATGACAGTGAATAAAGGTAGTGAACTAAGTATCCACAGTGTCACTCCAATCTATGGTAGTAATTTATATATCTCCTTAGGGTTAACCATCCATTGGTCTCCATATTTCCCAAATTGGAATCCAATGGGATAAATATATATTCTTTTTCATGAAAGACTCACCACTAGTGTATAAAAATCAAGCATTCCCATGGGTTCAAAACATGTATATTTTATATGAAGTGTTTGATGTGGAGGTTAATGATTTTAAAAATATTATTCTCCTAAAACCATTACATCATTTAATTTTAACATGAAATTTAATGAACAATGGAGACAATCTCAACTAATCTTCTCTTTCTCAATAATCTCACAACATGAAGAGATCTCATGTCATGTATTCATTAAAAGATATGAATCTGCACTGCACAGCTGGATGGTGCAATCCCATGATTGAAACTCATTATGAGTATTGCTTACATGACGTGAAAACATCCTCCTCTAGGATATTAAGTATACTTATAATCTATGTGATGTTAGTATGTAGCTTCAATATTCTAGTGTCTCACTATGGTGTGAATCTTTTTGTTCATTTTTCCAATATTCATTATATACATTCATAAATCAGAAAAAAAATTAAATAGTCCAAATATTTTTCATAATATCAATTAAATTACATAAATCAATTTATTGCTACACCATAAAATATATTTATGAAATATAGATATCATTATTGTTATAAATTATGAAGTGATGATGTTATGATATCTACTATAGTCATTATTTTGTATACTCTATTGTATATTTACATTTCTTTGATTTTATTTATTGGTTGGCATGGATATCCAATTCATATATGGTTCATGTCATATTTTCAAGGGTAAATCCATTCTGAAATAATTATATGCCATTCTTTGGTTTTTTTCATCATCCAATGGAGATTAAGAATGTTCCTTTGGCATTTTGGGGTACTAACATGGGAGACTGATTTGGTCAACATGAGCTGCTTCATTGTGGTATTAATTCAACAGAAGTCTTGAGAGAATATAATATGACTCTTCCTAATCATATGAATTCATGTCTACCATATTTATACTTTAAATTACATTGAGAAGCAATCCTTTTGAGTGTAAGAATTTTAAGAATTGACTGTAAGTCTTTAACGTAATCCCTTTGTGAGCATAAGCCATTGAAAATTCATTGTCCAAAATTTTACCAAGGCATATGATTATATGACTTAAAAGTACACATTTGATTTGAAAATATGAATTTAACAATTTTATGAAATTCAAAGTCATACGATAAATAAAAAAATGATTCATTTTTATAATTTTGAATTATGAAAAAATGTAGATTAAATCTCAAGATGCTTTACTATTCATGTATTTCTAAAATTCATGGGCTCAATTAAATTAATGATTCAAGATTAGAATCAAGGGAATTTGAATGATATTTAATGAAGATGATTTTAGGATATTTTCATGGGATTTTAAATTAAATATTTGAAAAAATAATTCTTGGTAAAAATGGAATTATTTAGAGATTATTAATGCAGCTGAAAATCATTCGAGTTTCCATAGAGAGTTATGAAATATCATTTTCAAGTTAATGAAAATATAAAAGGTAAGAAATGAAAAAGAAAATGTAGTTCATGAATTCAATAATATCCAATACTCTTCTACATTGAAACTTATTTGTATCGAATAAAAGTGATATCAAGAAGAAAGAAATGTTAAGTTGAATATAATGTTGATCATATGGGTGGATGCTATTGAAGAGGAGGGAGGTTAATTCATGGGTACATGCTCTCATGATTTAATAGATTATACCAAATAAAGATATAGGATCCCAAAGTGGTTTTGGTGATATTGGTTTATCTAGGAGTTCAATTTTCATACAAAAGAAGATTTGATATTTGACTAAAATGAATCTAGAAGAACTCTAAAGATATCATTCATCTAAGAGTGAGGAGGAATTTTTTGATACCTAGTGGTATCAATGTAAACAATGACATTTATATATTACTTCTATTAAAGTTAAAGGATGTCACCTACCCTTACATTATACTATATTTTGAATTTATTTTCATGATTCATGGATGTAAATTGGTCCTCTCTTGTAATCACTATTATTTAGTTATAATCTAGGTCTCAGAACCCAAGAAAATCTGCTAAGTATTAGGTTCTCTCATTATGGTCGAACATTATAAAATCCATGTGTGTGGCATCATATTTGTTATTCTTTTATATGGGTTAATAAGACCTTTTAATAGATTATAATGATTTTACAAAGTCATAGGGTCTTAATTACCAAATAAAAAGAATTTTTAAAAATTAACACTAATTCACCCCCTCAAAGTGGTATACTAATTGATTTTGGAACATCAACATATGTTTTTTGTTCATGATTGTTTATTTTTATGTTTATAGTTTGAAAATATGTGTCTTATGTTATATATTTACATGAAATATGTGATATTTGTTTTTCTGGTCACATGTGTTATGTGTCTATACATATTTTTTGTTTTGTATTTGATTTTCATATGTGTATTTTATATTTACATTTATTCTATCATTTTAGTTAATTATTTTGTGCTTTGTGTTCATATGTGATACAGGTTTATAATTTTACACAATCATTTTGTGTTTTAATGTAAATAATTAAAAAACATTATAGAACATGTATTATATATGAAAAACAAAACTTATATATATATATATATAATATTAAAGGTCACTTTAACTAAAAAAATAAAATATCTATTATCATGTTAAATAAGAAAAATTATTAATAAAGGAAAAAGTGGGGATATCAAAAAACACCATAGTAATAAGTTTAATTTATCAATAAATTCTCCTGTATCGTTTTTAATGAATAATATTTTTATCATTTACAAGTAAATCCAAAATTAATACATTTTTATTATAAGTTATAAATAAAATCAAATGATGTGAATTGGGTTAATGTTTTTTAAAATCATAAATTCTAATATTATTCACTATTTCTTATGCCTTTAATGGGCCATTATTACATTTAGAAAAATGGCATTGAAGGACCAACATAGTTGAAAAAAACAATAAAGGATATAAAATATTAAAATTCCAATAACATAACCTATAAATTTCAAAAAAATTGAATTTTATGAATAATTTATATTTTACCCTCAATTAATTTATTATATAAGATATATGACATCACCATAGGAACTCATAAGGGGAATTTAGGCTCTTAATCTCATCAATGTGCATATATTTAATGGTCCACTATATAAAGCCTCGTCCCTACAAAATATTTATCTTAAAATGACTATGACTACCACCATAATTTTTTACTCTCAATAGAATTTCTCTATTTTATGCATAGTTGGGTGATTAAGAATTAATGAAGACAGGTTTTATATTATTCATTTCCAATAATGGTTAAGTATTCAATGAAACGTGGTCATAAAATGGTGAAATATTATTGATTTAGTTATATGATATATATAGTGGGTATTATTTATGGAAATAGAATTGATTTTTTGTTTGGTTGTGAGAAAAATATTTTTTATTATAAATTCCACCTAGAAATATACAATTATATATTTTTGTGTGAATTATCATCAATTTATAATATGTGGATACTCAAAAACTCTAATGTTTTGTTAGATACATAAATCATGAGATTTTTAGTTGTTTATATAAATAATAATGGTTGTTTTGAGTTATTTCACGATGATGATAAAATTTGTAGTATATGATAGTAATAAATATAACATATGGTACATGATAATAAATATAATAATTTAAGATATTATTAATGTTATATAATACTAAAATAAAACTTGTTTTATTAGTTTCAATGTGATACAATTTTAATTATAACTAGAAAGAATGTTTGATGATTTTCTAGAATGTTTATAAACTATAGATGCAACAGAAATACAACAATAAATATTTAAAATATCAACAAGGTTAGGTTTTATATAAGTAAAATTAAAACCATTCTTAAACTATAAACTTATTGTAGATATATATAATCTTTATTATTTTTTATTTTATTAAAATAACATTCATCGACCACAAAGATCATGTCTCCCCTAGTGATCAACTGGATATGTGGATCTGATATCAAATATGAATGATATTTCATGAGTTATATTATATTTAAAAAAATTAAAGTAAAGTTTATTAATAATGATAGTGATTTATTTAAGTGATTTAATGTAATATCTTGAGATTTTAAATGAATACTATGTTCAATATCACATAAGATACTCAACACCGAGTATAAATGAACAACCAAAAATTATTATTTAAATATGATTATTATATCCTGTCAAATGAATTATAGGGTATGAGATGGATTATCCATTTTATTAAATATATAAAATGATACTAATCATCAAAAATTTATTGAGTAATTCTTAAGAAATAATCACTAAATTTTTCAGTAACGTTATTTTATGCGTAAAAAATATGTTTTCTTCAAAAAAAAATTTTATTTATTTTTATGAGAGAATATTAAATTTCATTCCTTAAAATTTTAGAAATTATATTTGATAAAAATCATATCATTTTTTACATCATAATATCAAAATATTCCTAGAGTGAATTTTTGATACTTTTTTAAAAAAATTTATTTTTCACTAAGTAGTGAAAAATATTGATTTTTATTGAAAAAAGTATTTTTTCTTTTGAAGTACATAAAAACTCACATTATGCATTATACTATTTTTAAAATTTAATCAGTTAATTTTTATTAAAAATATTCCAAAAAATGTTGTTAGAAGCACCATTATACTTGAATTTGGTATAAAAAAGTTTTATTCTGAAAAAGGCATTTTTTGGAAAATCACATTTCATCACGTTTTTGGGATTAATTTTAAATTAAATTATGCCACATCCTTGAATTTAATATTATAAAATATACTCCATATTTTAAATAATCATAGTTAATATTATTTAATAATTTCAACTTAATTTTTTGTAAATATGAATAACAACTAGAGTATATTTTTTTACCACAGTAAAAGTAAAATCGATTAATTATGGTCAAACTAAAGTGATAGGGATTAAATTTCATACAAAAACATACCATAATTTCATTTTATGAGTATATTTAATCTATAATAATCGAAAATAATGAAATATTACTTTTTTTGTCATTTTTTGTTGATTTTGTCCTTTATATTATTTAAGTAAAAGATAAAGTCCAAAGTGCCACCTTATTTCACTTAATATCAATAATATTTTGTGATTGGGATAAAAAGAAATTATGTTTTATTATAAATGTTTATTTCAAATATTAAAGAATTTTTTTATCAAGGTAATTTATTTTATATTTTTAGTAATAAAATATTTATCTTAAATTCAAATGAAACACCGAAAAAATGCTTGTGCATGTAGTAAAAAAATAAAGTAAATGATTCTAAAAACAATAAAAGTAATGATTTTTTGTGAGTCAAAGTGTCTTATGAAATGTTTTAAAATATATATCATATTATAGATGTTTTAATGTTTTATAATTTAATTACATTGATGCCATGTTGTTTTCAAAGTCAAATTTTGTGTATAGTTCTTAAAATATAATTAATATTATTATATGTTAAATATACTATATTAAATAATTTACAACATATTAAGAATCCTGAAATAGGATAATTATGATGATAAATAGTTTAAAATTTAATTCATTGTCCATTTATGATCAATTTTTCACATTATAAGTAAAATTATAACCCTTAAATATTGAAAAAGTAATTACCCTAGTTAAGGCTAAAATTGGTTAACCAAGGGGTTAAACCAAAAGATATGGTTTAAAATGATATCTAAACCTATATAAATTTTATTATATGATTATATTAAGACCATATGGATATTATATTTGAATAAATTTTATTATTTAACCATTTTACATGAGTTAGATACATATTATATTGTAATATTTGATGTATTTCCTAAAGTGACATTAATGATATTTTATAAGAAAAAGTATTCTATAAAATATTTCAAAATTCATAAAAATGATATATTTATCAAAATTAATTTTATATTATTTAAAATATAAAAAGAACCATTTATTTATCATTTTTCATTTTATAGTAATTTTCATGACCCTTAAAGTGTAAAAACCAATGGTATCATTTTAATTGTCTAACGGGAAAATAAGAGGTTAAAACAAAGAGATAAGGCTAAAAAAATAATCCACACTGAATAAATTATACTGTATGTGATTATTTAGAACATAAAACTACACTATATTTTAATTGTATCAATTTCAATCCACTTTAATATATAAATTAATTTATATTAATTTAATACATTAGAAAATTCAAAGAATACCTCTCTTCTCACTTATAAAAGAGAACATCCTCTACTCTCTTACTCACACATTTTTGGTAATATAGTTCATACAAATACTAAAAAAATTACTTCCTAGCATATCAAAACATGTTCTAGAGGTATTTTTTGGGAGAAATACTAACCTTATAGGGCTTAATGTGTAAAGAAAAATAAGGTTTTCTGAAGAACAGGTATAATTTTCAACCGAATGTTTTAGTTTTATTTCTTAGTATAACTCCTTCATATCTTATTCAACTATAAATAAAAAATTAAATATATATATATATATATATATTATTATTTAAAGTTATATATTATTAAGTTTTTGGAATAACCTATATCTACATCCACATCAATCAAATGGGAAATGAAACCATCAATTACGTATACGAAATACTACCACCTCATGAACCGAAGTAATTAGCTTTCAATCAATGCCTTTAATAAATGGTTATAATGATGGATTTATAGAATATATTTATTAGATTAATTAAATAATTATAATTATTTAAAGATAATATATCATCTATTTTCTTACCTTTCCATCCATTAAAAATGACTGCATTGCTCGTGCATACATGTGGATTACCGCCATCACAATGCGATGTGATGCGTTTTTTTCATCATAGAATTACATGGATAGTATATAAAAGTTTATTTAAAGTAATAATATTATATTTAAGAAATAATAATTATTTTAGAAATATAAAAAAATACTTACCCTCCTTCCATCATGTTTATTTGGAAATAGAAACATCACTCATGTGTACATATGACCTACCATCTCCATGATTGTAATGTAATTCATTTTCCATAACCATATTTAATGGTTAGTTTTAATATTATATTTTATATTTAAAAATTATAATTATTTTATAATTATTAATCTGGACATGGTTTAATAATCACCACTTTGACTATAGTCAACTTACAAAATTCATTATAGACATATGATCAGAATATCATCAAAACATACGATATGGACTTAATTGATTAAATAGTTGTATTAAACAAGGTAATGAATAAAATAAAATGAAAAATAAAGTTGAAAATATTTCTTAAGTAATTAATTTATTAAATTATGTTTATTATTTAGAAATATAAAGAATATACATGATGGTTCAGACTCAAGGCAAGGGACTCTTTAACTTAAAACCTAATTGTAAATATTTTAAATATATGTTTTCTAAATCATTTTATACCTTTTCCATATTAATATAATTATTTTATTGATAGATGTACATAAATTAATTACGAAGGTAATTTTATTTCTTGTTTTAATTCTGTAAAAATTCTTCTAAAATGATTCTTTATAAATATTTTAAACAGAAGATTTTGAAATTATTTACAAAAGGTAAAATGAATGTTAAATTTTAAGGTATACAGTCTCAAAATATTTTCCCACCAAAAAACTATTAATTTATTTTTTGATTCATTTATAATATTTCATGGTTTCTTTAAATAAAAACCATACATAATTTTTTGGGGTATTTTTTTCAAAAGTTGTGTTTTAAAGGTAATTGATATTTCGATATCTCAAAGTGTTTTATATATCGGTTAAAAATAGTTTTGATGTGTTTTATGATGAAAATGTGTAAGAATAAATTTTTTTACTCATGAAATAGTATATGATCATTGTTGATGATGAACATGTGAGCTAAATATAACTTACAATAATAGGTGATCTCAATACAACTTACATGAATGGGTGATCATGATATAACTTTTATGAATGGGTGAGCCTGATATAGCACTCAAATGAACTGGGTAATGTTCGTTGTATTCAAACGAAAGAAGGATGGAGCTAAATCAGGGGGTTTATCCTATGGATTTAACTATAATCTAGTTAATATTGACATTATTGAAGAAGGGTTTTCAATATGATGTTCTAAGTTTCATGCAAGGGTTTCTATTTACTTAATACAATGTTTAAAGGTAATCTTTGAGAAAAAATGTGGTTTCTTTGAGGATACAATTTATTTTATATACGCAAATATAACATGGAAATTAAATAATTTTATGGGTTTTCATGTTTTCACTAGACTAACATATTATATACTTTTATGTCCCTTACTGAGCTTTTTGTGCTAATCTTGTGTTTTTAAATATTTTATACAGGGTCTAAAGATGAGTAAAAATGTTTATAAAGTCAAATATCTAGATATAAAAGTTATCTTTAAGGTTAGTAATAATGTAATTATAAAAAACTTGTTTTTTGGGAAAAATATATAGTATGTGGAAATTTACACTTTGAAATATTTTCCTCGATTTTATAAAACTCTAAACATAAAATTTACATAGGGATATAAGAGATCCAATATTTTATTCTAATATTTTATATTTTTTAGGGTTGAAATTGGGTGACATTTATTGATATCAAAGCCATAAATGTAAAGAATATATATTTAGGATTATATATGTGAGTTCTAGTTTAGGTCTGTTATATTTGGTATCAAAGTATGGTTTAGATATCCTTAGAGGTTAGGATGTTATTTGATCATTAGTTAATATCCCTTAATAACCACAAAGGTTAGTATGTTATGGATAACTATGGTTATTTTGGATAAATCAAAAGAGTTTAATAGAAGATGATATGTTTAAAGATATCTTTGTGTTTTTCCTCTTCATAAGATGGTTTATTGTTATTTTATTTGATATAATCACACTAAATATTTTTGTTTTAGTAAATATTTGGATCCTGTTGTAACCAATTAACAATATATTTGAATAATAATGTGGTGGTTTTCAAAATAGAAAACCAGACAGAATGGGAGATGTATAGAAACATATTGTGGTTATTCTTAACGAGATATCCCAAGTTATTATTAACAACATAATCCTTGGTGACTTTTCTAATGCACCAAATAAGATAAAAATAGTGTTCTATGTAATTTTAGGAGTTAAAGATCAAACAGTTAAAAATATTAAACATTACATGTGTCAAGAATGTGGCATGAATCACCTAGAGAAATGTATTAAAATAATGGGGAATTTTTTTGTATGTATTAATATATTGAATTAACAAATTAACTTCCAAATTAAAAAGTATAGTTTTATTAACACCCTGAAGAGGAAAAAATTTAGCCATAAGTTATTAATGAAATGATTTAAATATGGTAAGTATGAGCATTATGTAAATTGTTTTCCAGGGGGGAAATTTCAAGAAGGGGATAACTAAGAATGTAGAGATAAAGTTTTAGCAATGTCTAATTCCAATTTAGTTTAAGATCAGGAAACTAAAAATGAAATTTAAAATTTATGGATTATTTTATGGATTATTTTTTTATATTTATTAATCCTAGGACATGATTCATATTTTTAATTTTTGGAGGAAATTATTAAGTAATAATATAGAAAAATAGATAATGGATCATGAATAACATTGAATGATTGAAGTGTCTGCATATAGGGATTCAAGTTTTATGATTTAAGTTTGGTCATATGTTTACAATTATTAATACTATTTTTATATTTTATGTTATTAGAGTAACTTATATAAATTTTTTGGGTCTTAAATGGTGTTTAAGATTTTTTTAACCCTTAAGATTAACCACTATTTTAATGAAAGGTCATTTGAGGAATAATCCTCTTAAATTTTTCAGATAAAATTTGAATACTGATAACCATTAGAGTTAATATGATCTTTTTTATTGAGGTGATGATAGATTTTTTGGAATCATGGCTTTAAAATTTTATTTGGTCACTATGTGATTAGTTTAATTTTTGTTGAAGTTTATAATTTTTGGATAATTTTACAATAATGGTAAATAAAAATATATTTAGTTAGGATGATTAGGACATATATTTTATATTTTAAGGTATATGAATTTATGAGTGACTAATATTTCTTAGAGATAAATGTATATTTATCTTAGAAGAATATGCATTCAAATAATTCTAACCACGGGGTTTCAATGTTGGACATGTATATTTTTATGATTTTTAATGTTAGATATTTATAAAATGATTTAATTTGAACATTTGCTGTTATTGTTGAATTTTGGAGATTAATTACTTATATGAAGTATTATACATTTTGGGAATAATATTATCATTATGCTAACCATTTTTGGTTTTAGTAAAGAGAGAAGGAATATATTACTATCCTTTTTTATATTAGGTTATCTTTTTGAAGTCAATTTTAGTTCTTCAATTAGTAAAACTCATCTTGAATACTCATCATTTAGATCAAGAGATATGATTGTGGTGGAAATTATATAAATGAAGAGATTATACTTGTAAAGTAATTATATTTTTCTATGTTCTTAGTCAAAGTGGTAAAAAAAATCTAGGAAAATAAATTTGAACCAAAATGTTATCTTATTACTATCATTTATGAGGAATCAATGGTATATTTTCAACCTCCTTGATTTATGGTCTCATGGTCATTAATATTCTCAGGACAATTCAATTTCTTATGATTAATGTTCTCTATCACTTTCCTTCATTATTTAGACATTACATTTTTCCTCCATGACCATATTTTCACTTCCCACTAATTTTATCGTATTTGGAAACTTAGTTGTGTTTCATTGGGGATGACCTTAATATTTCCCTTTCACATATCTTTAAGAGAATGTTTTACTAACTATTTTTATGATGTGGGTTTTCAAAAAAGGTGTTTTCTAATTTGTAACTCCTAATTACCAAGGTCAATTTTAAATTGTGAGGATGAACTTTTTAATGGGGGATGTAATATCACAAGATTAAAAAAGAAACTTATGTTCAATGGTGTATAATATATGCAACACCAAGGATAAATGAAACACAAAATATTAGTATTTAAATAAGATCATTATTACATAGCTATTGAATTGGAGGGTATGAAGAATAATAAATTCAATATGAAATATATATAAAGGCACTACTAAATATAAATGTATTTATTAATTATTAGTAAATAAGAACTCAATCTATTAGTAGAGTTATTTAATAGTTAAAATATAAGTTTCCTTCAAAAATTATTTTTACTTATTTTTTGATTGAATATTATAATTAATTTATAAAAATTTGAAAAATTATATTTAATAAAATATGACATAATTTTTTAAATAAAAATTTCATAATTATCTTAGAGTGAATATTTTTAGAATTTTTTGGAATTTTTTATTTTTCTATTAATAGAGAAAAAACTCTTTTTAATAAAAGGTGTCTTTTTTCAAGTACTTATAGTGAAACATTCAATTTTAGATTAGTTTTAAAATTTCATTAGTTCATTTGGATTAAAAAAAATCCCATAAATGTAACAGGAAGAAAAAATTTACTTGAATTTGATATAAATTTTTTTATACTTAAAAAGAATTTAGTTTCTGGAAAATTAATTTTTATCACATTATATAGGTTTTGATTTCAAATTAAACAATGAAATTTATCTAAATTAAATTTGATAGAATGTTTTACATATTTAAAATAAAAATATTAGTTAATAAGTTAAAATTTATTTTTTATAAAAATAAATAGTAATCAAAGTAAATTTTGGTTACCATGATAAAGATAAAATGGTTTAATTAGGGTTAATACTATTGTGACAAGGCATAAAATTCATTCAAAAACATAAATTAATTACATTTTATGAGTCTATTTCATACATAATCATCCTAAATTAGAAAATATTGTTGTTGTTTCTATTTTGATTTTATTTTTACCTTTATAATATTTAAGTAAAAGATGAAGTAAAAAACGTCTCTTTCTTGATTTCAATATCTATAATATTTTTTGGTTGGGATAAAAAGAAATTATGTTCAGATATAAATGGATATTTTAAATGTGAATTATTTTTTGTCATGGTAATTTATTTTTAATTTTTAGTTATGCAATAATTACCTTAAATTATAATGCAATGTTGACATAATGTTTGTGCAAGAAGTAAAAAATAATGTAAATGATTTAAAAAACAATAAAATTAATATTTTTTGGATGATTTAAAGTGTCCAATAAATTTTAAGATAAATATAACATATTATAGATTTATTAAATTTTTATATATTAATTTCATTACTATCAAGTTATTTTCATTGAAAAATTATAAGAATAGTTCTTAAATTGATATCAATAGTATTTTATGTTAAGTATATATTAATAAATAATTTAAAAATCATAAAAATATTTATATATGAAAAGTAGGATGATGAATGATATAATATTTTATCATTTTTCCATTTATGTTCCAATTTTTACCTTTAAGTAAAATCATAACCCCTTAATATTGAAAAATACATTATCACGGTTAATGTTAAAATTGGTTAACCAAGGGGTTAAACCAAAATATAAGGTTTAAAATGATATATAATGCAATATAAAGATGTCTCAGTGATTATATTAATAAAATATCCTCCTTATCATCAAATAAATGTTATTTGTAATCATTTTACATGTGTTAGAGAAATATTATATTATAACATTTCATGTGTTTCTAAAAATGGCATTAGTGATATTTTATAATAAATAATATTTTATTAATTCTTTTAAAAATACTAAAAATACTATATTTATACAAGTGAATTAGATGTTGTTTAAAATACCTTACATGGTCCATTTATGGGTCATTTAACCCTTTATAGTAGTTCGCTTTACCCCTAAATTGTAAAAAACATTGATATCGATGTAATTGTCAAAAGGATTAATAGGGATAAAAAAAGAGACATGTCTAAAAACCTAATCTAACCTTCTAGAAAATTTATTAGATAAGATTATTATAATGACCCATACTTTACAAAAAATTTATTACTTCATAATTGAAGAATATTTATCACAAAATATAACAGAACCATTACAGGACCGTATAGGTATAGTGTCTTTAGAAACTGGTAAACATAAACTACTAGTTCATAAATCATCTACATTGTCTCCCATTTATTCCATCATATCTATAGTCCCTTTTGGCATATCTTACTTAATACCCTTCTTCCTGGCATGGGGAAAAGAAAACATACAAAGGGTGAGATCAAATGCTCAGATATGGAAAACAAAGGAAATATCAATCATATCATATTCATAAGAACATAACATTTTGAAAATCGTATCCTACAAAAGAGATCATATTCTCAGGACATGAGATAAGTCATAGTAATGAAATTTAATCCCAATAATCATAACATAAGACATGAAACTTTTTTTCATACACACATAACCATAGAAAATCATTTCATATTAGTCAAGACTCATTTCCAAGACCATCACAGCGAACAAAGTCCATTACTGATCCGAGTACACTCCTTGTTCCAGTCTTGTATCACTGAACCGGATTAAAATTACTTTCCATCCATGTCTATATCATGAGATATAAATCATTACCCAATGAAATGTAGGGAGATATAGGTCCCACCAATCTCATAATGAAACCATTCTTATGTGTGCCACAAAGTCATAAATCATACATCGTAGCATAACCCATGTAATAAAAATGGGATTCTTAAACATCATGCCATCATATCCTAATCCATATAAGATAATGGACTTCATAAAAATAATTATATCATAACATAATCTAATCAATGTAATAATAGGGATAGAAACCTAACCCTATATCATCTTAGATGGAAAATAATTTTGATAAAACACATGAACTTAGTTCTTGAGGAAAATATTATTTTATTCTTAAAATAATTTTACTTTCTCAAAATGACATACAATTTTAAAAGAAATTAATTTTTATTGAAAATAATCATGAAATACTTCATAGGAATCTTCATGTAAATAAGGTGTTGTGAAAACCGTAAAAATCCATTCATGCCGTATAAGTTAAAAAATATTCTCGTTGTACTTTTTCTGAAAAGGTCAAAAAGTACCTCATATGGTAAACAAAAGAAAGATACCAAACATACCATGTAGTGAAAGTAAAAAATTGGTAAAAAGGATTTTAAACATACATGAAAACATTTTTAGAAAACATGGACATGGATGATAAATATAACCCCAGTAAATACTTACGAATAAACAATCTCGGTTAAGAATGAGACTGGAACAATTATCCCTTACCTTAGGTTCGATATGCTTTGTGTGTATCTAAAACTCCTTTATAATGATATAAATAATGTTACAGATCTATTAAAAAAGAGTAATTTTTTTATGATAACATTTATGATCGTATTTTCATCTGTTTGTTAGTAATATTTCATTATTACTCATTGTTTGGGTATTAACTGCTTTATTTGCATACGTATGTTTTGTCGAATAAGTTCATATTATTATTTTTAGGTTATAGGTAAATAATTTACATAATGGTATTAGTATAATATATATCATATTTATTCATTCAATTCATTTATATAATCATGTTTTAATGAAGATCATGTAGATCTAATTTCATCGCACCGTGGAGACGGTAAACCGTACGTACGCACGAGCGATGATATCATTCCCATAATTATTGAATGTTGTTGGAGTGGATGATAGAATAACAAAGAATTATTATCATGTTATAATAAACATATATAGTTATTATATACACCATTATAACCATCCATGTAAGGTGGTGGTGGAAAAAAAGATTACACCACGACATGGAAACAGTATTCCGTACATACGCACGCGCGGTGATTTTATTTTCCGTAGGATGGATAGAATATGAAATGGGGTTGTATCATATTTATAATAAAATATAATTATATTAGTGATAATTATGTTATTAATTTATAATGAGACAAATAAAGAATATGAAGTAGAAGAATAAATAAATTTGAAAGAATCAGTAAAGTATATTACCTCTTCTTTGACTCGCCTCTTCTAAACATCCTCTTAGGGAACTAATGTTGGTCTTTGAAGAATACCAGGACCTCTAGTATGTTTATAGGGAAGTGGATAAGAATAATGGACAGGTTTTGGCAGAGATTGAAGGCTCAAAATGTTGTGAAGAGGAGAGGGAGGAGGTTCCATTCTACAAGAGATGAGAGGGGCACTTTTAAAAACCTCTAAAATATTAATTTATAATAAACCCAAAATCCATTTACAAACTTCCAAAATGACAGAAATTGGAATATTAGATAATATATGGTTGTAATCTAATCAACTAATAAAATTTAGACATGTTGGGAATTTATTTTAAACCTTATCAACTTTATTTATCCTTATTTAATCTATTTAATTTTATTTATGGTAATAATATTCTAAATTTTAAATTGTTATAAATAATAACTTATGTGTTGTGAATTGTCCATAATTGGATACTTTATGAAATTTTAGACCATATAAATTTCAATTTATAATTTTTAAATATTTTTGTGATTTTTAAACAATTTAATAATATGTTATTGCTATAAAATATCAATAGTGTCAATTTTGACACTATTCAATTATTTGAATTTAAATAAAATTCACACAGAATATATATTTGAACAAAATTATTTAATAGATCCCTAACATGTAATATTCTTCTTACAATTTCTTGGAGCACATTAAATAGTTCATATAAGATTTATTTTTATATTTTTAAAACCATTTATTTGATATGTCAATCAATAAAATAATTCCTACATCACTGTTGTGTCACCATTAATAATAATTATTTAATCAATAAAAATTATAAATAAATTCACATAATGTATATAATTTTATTATATTTATGGTGACTATTTATGTTCAATGTTTTATGAAGTTTATCACTAAATTTAAATTATAACACGTATAAGATATAAGAGAGTGACATGTTGCAACTTTCTTTGGTTTTAATAATAATTACATCATTTTCATGGTCAAAAGTCCATAAAATGAATCTATTCTAACCCTTAGGTGATATAGTTCGACTTTTATCCATCCAATAGAATTGTGGCAGGTGTTATGGTAATTTTATAATCTTATTTTTACCCTTAATTACCTGATTTACCTTTAACTATAGCAAATAAAACTTTTCTGTAGTTACTATTCATACTGCCTAAAAAAGTAGTCTATTAACATAATTTGGAACTAATGATTCCAAATATGGAATAAATTTTTCCAAATTCAATACACAGAAGTTGCATTATTTAATTTAAAATTAATCCTACTATTGAGAAAATGGGTTTTAAAATATAAAACATTGCAAAAGATTGAAATGTTTTTACCTATGAATTTAATGTGAAATTAATGCTAATGACTTAAATTATATTAAATGGTAAAAATGTATTATATTTATACGTTAAAACCATTAAATTTTATAATTTTACAATATTAAGTTTCTTGATGAAAAACTTTGTTTTTAAGAAAAATTTAGCGTATTTTTACTATTCATAAAAATAGGAAAGCTATCAGAACAAATTATCAAAATTTATCCAATGTAAATTTTTATATCTTGATTCAAAAGAAGAATATTATTTTGTAAAATTGAACTCATTATCTTTTCTGAAATTACATTTAAAATGGGTGCGCCATCAAAAGGTAGAAAACTATATTTTTGAAAAAAATAATTCTTTTATCCAAAAAAATTATTATTTTTTCTCATATCATAAGGAAGATGAATTATAATGCTATAAAAAATTCAAAATTTGGTTAATACTATTTATAACGGCTAGTTTATATAATCTAACATATCATTGTATAGTGAAACTCTGTATTGCATACAATACAAGCCATCGAGGAAGGTTGCTCTTGCGTGAAACGCAAGACAAGCCACTATTGCATGTAGTGAAAGATTCCTCTGGTGTTGCATACAACATAAGACAAAAAAGAAATATTTCTCATAAAATCTCATGGTGTTACATTCTACCCCCATTAAAATGAATTTCTCCCTCAAAATTTGTCACTTCACAACAAACAGATGAGGATACCTCTCCCTTATCATATCCTCAAGTTCCCATTTAGCTTCTTCTAATTTGTGGTTCCTCAATAAAACTTCAACCAAGAGAGTGGTCTTATTTAATAGAACGTTTTCGCTACAATCTAGAATCTTTATCGGCTGTTCTTTATAAGAATTATCTTACTCCAACGGTACAACTTCTGAGCTTAGTACATGTGAAGGATCGGGTATGTACATTCTTAGGAGAGATACATGGAAAATATCATGAACTTGAGAGAGATTTTGTGGAAGTGTCAATCATTAAGCTACTTTCCCAACACGATCCAGTATTTCGAAAGGACTGATATACCCGGGCCTCAGCTTTCCCTTCTTTCCAAATCTCATTACTCTCTTCTAGGAATATATTCGTAAGAACACATTATCACCCACCTCAAACTCTAAGTCTTTTCTTCGGTTGTCAGCATAACTTTTTTGTTGACTCTGAGTTGCTCATATATGTTGTTGAATAGATATGACCTTTTCTACCATCTCATCAACAAGATCAGGTCCTAATAGATTTCTTTCCCCAACTTCATCCCAACAAGTTGGAGTTATGCATTTATTTCCATAGAGAGATTCATAAGGAGCCATCTAAATATTGGAGTGAAAGCTATTATTATAAGAAAATTCCACCAAAGGTAGGTGTTGATCCCAACCACCTTTGAAATCCATAGAGCAAGCTCTCAAAATATATTCTAGGGTTTGAATTGTTCTCTCAGACTGACCGTCTGTCTGAGGATGATAAGCAGTGCCGAATCTCAACTCTGTATCCAGAGTATGCTGAAGACTTCGCCAGAACTTCGAGGTAAATCTCGGATCCCGATCAGATATAATAGAAAGTGGTACTCCATGCAATCTTAACACTTCATTTACATATATCCTGACAAGATTATCCAGAGAGAAATACTCTCTAATAGCAATGAAGTGTGCAGACTTGGTAAGACGATCAACTATGACCCAGATAGCATTATTGCCTTTGGATGTTTTAGGAAGTCCTGTGACAAAGTCCATACTGATGTTTTCCCATTTCTATTCGGGTATGGGTAATGATTGTAACATCCCCTTAGACTTCTGTCTCTCATCTTTAACTTGCTGACAAACCAAGCATCGAGAGACATATTCCGTAACATCTCTTTTCATGCCATCCCACCAGAAGTACTCTTTCAGGTCCCTATACATCTTCGTGCTTACAGGATGAATAGAGAATGAAGAACTATGAGCCTCATCAAGCAACTCCTTCTTTAATTCCGGGATGGCAGGAACACAAACCCTATTACTGAACTTTATTATCCCATCACAATCAAGGTTGAATTTAGGAACATTTCTCACCTTCTTTTGTAACTCGACATCTTCTTTATGTGCCTCTTTAATCTTGACATGTATAGATGGTTGAACATTCATTTGAGAAATATATGATTTTCCCCTTCCATTATAATTCCAAGATCCATCCTTTGTAAATCCATAAATATTGGACCTTTTGTGATCCTCATCATGGATAAACTGGCATGGTATTGTCGACTTAATGCATCTGCCACCTTGTTTGCTTTCCCAGGGTGATAATGGATTGAGCAGTCATAATCCTTAATCAGCTCCAACCTTCTTCTTTGACGCATATTCAGCTCCTTTTTTGTGAAAATATACTTTAAAATTTTATGATCAGTATAAATATCACACCTTTCATCATAAAGATAATTCCTCAAAATTTTTAATGCAAAGATTACCGCAGCTAACTCCAAATCTTGTGTTGGGTAATTTTTCTCATGGATTTTCAACTATCATGATGCATAAGCTATCACCATATCATATTTCATAAGAACACACCCCAATCCCTTCTTAGATGCATCACTATAGATCACAAACCTTTCTCCACTATAAGGCAGTGTGAGCACAGGTGCACTGGATAACCTTCTTTTCAACTCCTTGAAATTCTCTTCACATTCCTCCGTCCAAACAAACTTAACTCCTTTCCGAGTCAAATTGGTGAGTGGATTAGATAATCGTGAAAAATATTTCAAAAAACGTTGATAATATCCAGCCAAACCAAGAAAATTTCGAATCTCAGTTACTGTTGTTGGTCTCGACCACCTTTGATATCCATAGAGAAAACTCTCAACATTTCATCCAAAGTTTGAATTGTCCTCTCAGACTAACCGTTTGTTTGAGGATTATAGGCAGTTCTGAAACAAAACTCTGTATCCTGAGCATGCTGAAGACTTCACCACAACTTCGAGGTAAATATCAGATCCTGATTAGATATAATGGAAAGTGGTACTCCATGCAATCTTACCTCTTCCATTACATATATCCTGGAATGCTGATAGATAGAAATCTTCTCAAATAGCAATAAAGTGTTCCGACTTCGTAAGACAACCAACTATAACCCAGATAGCATTATTTCCTTTGGATGTTTTGGGATGTCCGATGACTAAGTCCATAGTGATGTTTTCCCATTTCCATTTTGGGTATGGATATTGGTTGCAACATCTCCTTAGACTTCTATCTCTCAGCATTAACTTGCTAACAACCCAAGCATCGAGAGACATATTCGGGATATCTCTTTTCATGTCATCCCACCTAAAGTACTCTTTTAGGTCCTGGTACATCTTTGTACTTCAAGGATGAATAGAGAATGAAGAACTATGAGCCTCATCCAGTATCTCCTTCTTTAATTATTGTATGGGAGGAATACGGACATGCTTCCTGAACCTTATTATCCCATCACAATCAAGGTTGAATCCAGGGACATTTCTCACCTTCTTTTGTAGCCCAACATCCTCCTTCTACGCCTCTTTAATCTTCACTTGTATATATGGTTGAACATTCATTTGAGAAAGATAAGATATCTCCCCTTTCATTAAAATTTCAAGATCTATCCTTTGTAAATCCATAAATATAGGATCTTTTTTGATCCTCATCATGGACAAGCTAGCATGGTCTAGTGGACTTAATGTGTATGACACCTTGTTTGCTTTCCCACGGAGGTAATAAATTGAGCAGTCATAGTCCTTAATCAGCTCCAACCATCTTCGTTGGCACATATTCATCCCCTTTTGTGTGAAAATATACATTAAACATTTATGATCAGAATAAATATCACACATTTGACAATAAAAATAATGCCTCTAACTCTTTAAGGAAAAGATTGCTGCAACTAACTCCAAATCATGAGTTGGGTAATTTTTCTCATGGATTTTCAACTATTGTGAGGCATAATCTATCACCATATCATTTTTCATACGAACACATCCCATCCCCTTCTTAGATGCATCATTGTAGATCACAAACCTTTCTCCACTACAATGCAGTGTGAGCACAGGTGCACTAGTTAACCTTCTTTTTAGTTCTTTTAAATTCTCTTAACATTCCTATGTCCAAACAAACTTAACTCCTTTATGATTCAATTTGGAGAGTGGGTTAGATAATCATGAAAAATCTTTCACAAAACATCGATAATACCCAGCTAAACCAAGAAAACATTGTATTTTAGTTACTTTTTTTTGGCCTTGACCATATTTCAATAACCTTTGTTATTGCTGGATCCACAGATATACCCTCTTTTAAGATTATGTGACACAAAAATGAGGCATTTTGAAGCCAAAATTCACACTTGGTAAATTTGGAATAAAGCTTCTCCATTCTCAGGGTCTTTAATACAATTATCAATTGATATTCATGTTCTTCCTTTCTCTTTGAATATACAAGAATATTGTTTATAAAGACTACCACAAAATGATCGAGATAGTCTATAAAGACTTTATTCATTAGATCCATGAAGATAGAAGGGGCATTAGTAAGTCCAAGAGGCATCACTATAAATTCATAGTGTCTATACCTTGTATGGAATGTTGTCTTTAGTATATCATCCTTTTTGACCCTTAGTTGATGGTATCCTGAATGAAGATCAATCTTGGAAAAGTATTGAGATCCATGTAGTTGGTCAAATAATTCATCAATGTGCGGGAGAGGATATTTGTTCTTGATAGTGATCTTGTTAAGTTCTTGATAATCAATGCAAAGTCTCATTGATCCATCTTTCATTTTAACAAAAAGAACAGGTGATCCCCTTGGTGATGCACTAGGGTGTATGAATCCCTTAAAAATATTCTATTGGAGTTTCTTCTTTAATTCCTACAACTCAATTGGGGACATTCTATAAGGTGTCTTCGAAACAGGCATAACACCTATTTTGAGTTCTATTGAAAACTCAACTTCACGATTTGGTGGAAGACCTGGAAATTACTCTGGAAATACATCATCAAACTCCCATACAATGGGAATATTATTAATCATGATATTTTCTCCAACTATTTGATAGAAATAACCTTCATTTATTGGAATCAAGACCCATAAGATGGAAATAATTTCCAATGGAAGTATATATTCATCCTTGCATCGATAAATTATCATAGATTGATCATGAATATGAAATGTGACTTTCCTTCTTTGGAAA
Source organism: Viscum album (assembly GCA_963277665.1). Lineage (NCBI taxonomy): Eukaryota > Viridiplantae > Streptophyta > Magnoliopsida > Santalales > Viscaceae > Viscum > Viscum album. The sequence goes on from OY728158.1 coordinate 1,322,087,910, forward strand.
TTGATATGAGCTCCATATAAAGAAAGTCAATCCATTCTAAGAATAACATAAAATTACACTATAGTAAGGATCACAAGATTTTTAGGAAGCACTTTCCCACAAACATCAATCGGAGAAGAATTGTAAACTTTTGATGCGACTATTGTGCCATTAGGAATTGTCATAGCTAAATAAATATCTAATTTCTGAGGTAATATGGCGATACCCTTATAAAATTCTACAGAAATAAAATAGTGGGTGGATCCAGAATCAAATAAAACATTTCCTACTTTAAAGTGGATGGTAAGTGTACCTTTCACCACTTCATTATCATACTAAAAATCGCCGATTGTAATTTCATGTGACTTTCCTTTTCCTTTGGACTTAATAATTTCTTGACGTAGATCATCGTCCATAACCCAAGGAATAGGTCATTGATTAGCATAATGACCCATTTCCTTGCACTTGAAACATTAAAGTGTAGGAGGTGCATTCTATGTATCCCTTTCATTGTTCACATCATTAGATATGTTATTTCCATTACTTCGACATTCAATTGCATGCTGACCTTCTTTTCCACACTTAAAACATTTTCCTGTCCATTTAAGACAATTCCCTCCATGTTTCTTTCCACACTTTGAGCATAAATGAAAACTAATATTCTTTTCAGTGTGGTCTTTAAATTTTTCTTTGAATTTCATTTTCCTCTTCTTATCAAACCCATATAACTGATGGGTTACTCCAATATCCATCTCAACCTTGAGAGCATATCGAAAAATTTCCTCATAGTTATTGAAGTCCCTTATGGCTAATTCCCTTCGGAGACTTAGTTTTAAGCCACTAAAGAATTTATTGATCTTACACTTAGGATGGATAATAATCCTAGAAGTGTAAATTGTAAGTCTTGTAAAATTTTCTTCGTAGGTATAAACAGACTCATCATCCTTTTTCTTCAGTTCATAAACTCCTTCTTCAACTTTGTTCGAAGAATACGAGGGAAGTACTTATTGAAAAATAAGTTCTTGAACTCCTCCCGTTCCATGGATTCAATTTCATCCATTTTCCTTGTATTCTTGACAATATTGCACCATTGATCAGCTTCACCTTCCAAACAATATAATGGTAAGATGAATTTATCATGTTCATAACATTGCAGGATTGAAAATATCTTTTCAGAGGTACTGATCTATTGTTAAGCCACTAATGGATAAGAATAAATGGTGAATGAAGGTGGACACTGCCTCATGATGGATTCAACAGAATGTTGCTCTTTCCTTTGATCGTTTTGAAGTCTTGCCTAATTCATATCTTGAGAAAGTTGTGTGACCATGGATACAAGATTTTTCATTCCATCTCCCATAACGTTTGATTGCTTATGGGGAAAATCATTGCATTCCTCGTCGCATTCGGAATTAACATGGTTCCTTAGGGTTCCGTCCATTGAATAAAACCAAGAATCATAGTGTGAGAAACACTAATCATAACAGGAAAACCACATAATCAAGAATAAAATTTCAAACTTTAGATCTTATCATAGGTTATTCATGGCCATTTCTAAAACACTAATATTGTGCCCTATTCTTAGACATATCCTTAGGATTATTACTAAGGCTTTCACATCCTAGTTTCCAAAGGTTGACTATACCTTTTCTCTGATACCAACTATAATGACCCATACTTTACATACATTGTTATTACTTTAGAATTAAAGCATATTTATTACAACATATAACAGAACCATTATAGGACCGTATAGGTATAGTGTCTTTAGAAACTGGGAAACATAAACAACTGGTTCATAAATCATCTACATTGTCTCCCGTTTATTTCATCATATCTAGAGTCCCTTTTAGAATATCCTCCTTGATACCCTTATTCCTGAGTTGGGGAAAAGAAAACATACAAAGTGTGAGCTCCAATGCTCAGTAATGACAAACAAATGAAATATCAATCATATCATATTCATAAGAACATAACATTTTGAAAATCTTATCCTGCAAAAGAGATCATAATATCATGACATGGGATAAGTCATAGTAGTGAAATATAATCCCAATAATCATAACATAAGACATGAAACTTTGTGGCATACAGAAATAATCATAGAAAATAATTTCATATTAATCAAGACTCATTTCCAAGACCATCATAGCGGACAAAGTCCATTACTTAACCGAGTTCACTCCTCGTTCTAGTCCTGTATCCCTGGACCAGATTAACTTTACATTCCAGCCATGTCTATCTCATTAGATATAAATCTCTACACAATTAATTTGAGGTAGATATAGGTCCCACCCATCTCATAATGAAACCATTCTAATGTGTGCCACAAAATCATAAATCATACATCATAGCATAACCCATGTAATAAAAATGGGATTCTTAACCATCATGCCATCATAAACTAATCTATATAAGATAAAGGACTTCATAAATATAATTCCATCATAACATAATCAAATCAATTTAATAATAGGGATAGAAACCTTACCATATATCATCTTATATAGAAAATAATTTTGATAAAACTCTTGAACTCAGTTCTTGAGGAAAATATCCTTTTATTCATCAAAATCATTTTATTTTCTCAAAATGACATACAAAATTAAAAGAAATGAAATTTTGTTGAAACTAATCATTAAATATTTCATATGAAGCTTCTTGAATATAAGGCATTGTGAAAACCATAAAAATCCATTCATGCTGTATAAGTTAAAAAACATTCTCCTCATACTTTTGCCGGAAAAGTCAAAAAGTACCTCGTATGGTAAACAAAGGAAAGATTCCGTACATACCATGTAGTGAAAGTAAAAAGATTGGTAAAAATTACTTTAAACAGATATGAAAACATATTTATAAAACATGGACATGGATGATAAATATAACCCCAGAAAATACTTACGAATAAACAAACTCGGTTAAGAATGAGATTTGAATAATTATCCCTTAACTTAGGTCCAATATGATTCGTGGGTATATGAACCTCCTATATAATGATATAAATAATGTTAAGTATCTATTAAATAATCATAGTTATTTTTTATGATAACATTTATGATCATATTTTCATCTATTTGTTAGTAACATTTCATCGTTACTCGTTGTTTGGGTATTAACTACTTTATTTTCATACGTATGTTCTGTCGGATAAGTTTATATTCCTCTTTTTAGGTTATAGTTATATCCTATAAAAAATGGTATTATTATAATATATATCATATTTTTTCATTCAATTCGTTTATATAATCATGTTTTAATGAAGAGTATGTAGAACGAATCTCAACACACCGTGGAGACGGTAAGCCATACGTACACACACGCGGTGATATCATTACCATAATTATTTAATGGTGTTGGAGTGGATGATAGAATATCTAAGAATTTTTATCATGTTATAATAACCATATATTGTTATTCTTTACACCATTATACCCATACAATTAATGTGGTGGTGGAAAAACAGATTACACCACGACGTGGAGACGGTATTCTGTATGTACGCATGCTCGGTGATTTCATTTTCCGTAGGATGGATAGAAGGTGAAATGGGGTTGTTTAAAATTTATAATAACATATCAGTATATTAGTTATATTTATGTTATTACTTTATAATGAAACAAATAAATATGATTATGTAGAAGAAGAAATAAATTTGAATGAATCAGTAAAGGATATTACCTCTTCTTTGACGCGCCTCTTCTAAACCTCCTCTTAGGGCACTAAAGTTAGTATTTAAAGAAGACCAGAACCTCTATTATGTTTACAGGGAAGTGGAGAAGATAATTTTATAGGGTTTGGCCGATCTTGAAGGCTCAAAATGTTGTGAATAGGAGAGAGAGGAAGTGCCCTTTTATAAAAGAGGAGAGAGACACTTTTGAAAACCTCTAAAATATTAATTTATAATAAAACCAAATGCGACTTAATAACATAAAAAATGACTAAAATTCGAATATTAGATGATATAGGGTTGTAATATTATCATTCAATAAAATTTGGACATGTTAGAAATTTATTTTAAACCTTATCAACTAGATTTATCCTTATTTAATTTATTTAATTTTATTTTCTGTAATAATATTCTAAATTTTAAATTATTATAAATAAATACTTATGTGTTGTGAATTATCCATAATTTGATACTGTATGGAATTTTAGACCATATAAATTTCAATTTATAATTTTTAAATATTTTTGTTATTTTTAAACAATTTAATAATATGTTATTTTTATAAAATATCAATAGTGTCTATTTTTACACTATTCAATTATTTGAATTTAAATAAACTCTATATATCATATATATTCAAACTAAAATATTTAATAGATCCCTAACATGTAATATTCATCTTTAAAATTAGTGTATCACATTAAATAGTTCATATAATATTTATTTTAATATATTTTAATCCATTTATTTGTTATTTCAATCAATAAAATAATTCCTACATCACTATTGTGTCACCATTAATAATAATTATTTAATCCATAAAAATTATAAATAAATTCACATGATGTCAATAATTTTATTATCTTTTTTGTGAATATTTATGTTTGAAATTTTATGATGTTTATCACTAAATTAAGATTATTACACTTATAAGATATAAGAGAGTGACATATTGTCACCTTCTTTGGTTTTAATAATAATTGCATCCTTTTCAGGGTCAAAAGTCTATAAAATGAATATATTCTGACCATTAGGTGATATGGGTCGACTTTTATCCATCCAATAAAATTTTGGTAGGTTTTATGGTAATTTTATAATCTTATTTTTACCCTTAATTACCCGATTTTCCTTTAACTATAGTAAATAAAAATTTACAGTAATTACTATTGACAATGCCTAAAAAATGATCCCATTAAAATAATTTGGACCTAATAATTCCAAATATGTAATCCATTTTTCCAAATTCAATACACAGAAGTTGCAGTATTTAATTTAAAACTAATCCCACTGTTGAGAAAACGGGTTTTAAATGTTAAAACATTTCAAAATATTGAAATGTTTTTACCTATGAATTCAATGTAAAATTAATGATAATTAATTAAATTATATTAAATGGTAAAAATATATTATATTTATACTTTAAAACCATTAAATGTTATAATTTAACCATATAAATTATCTTGATGAAAAAAGTTGTTTTTAAGAAAAATTTAGCGTATTTTTACTATTCATAAAAATATGAAAGTTATCAGAAAAGTATCAAAAATTTATCCAATGTAAAATTTTATATCTTGATTAAAAATAATAAGTTTATTTTTTCAAATTTAACTCATAAAATTTTCAAAAATTAGATTTAAAATGGGTGCGCCATCAATAGGTAGAAAAACTGCATTTTTGAAAATAAAAAAATTAATTTATCCGAAAAATTGATTTTTTTCTCATATCATATGTAAGATGAATTATAATGTTATATAAAATTCAAATTTTGGTTAATAATATTTGTAATGGAAATTTTATATAATATACCATATCATTGTTTAGTGAATCTCGGTATTGCGTACAACACAAGCTATCGAGAAGGGTTACTCTTGCATATAAAGCAAGCCAAACCAGTGTTGCATATAGTTAAAGTTTCCTTTGGTGTTGCGTATAACATAATACAAAAAAAAAATATTTCTCATAAAATATCGGGGTGTTACAATTATTTAGACCCATAATAATCCTATATTCTAATTTTATAAATTTTAATCCACATTAACCAAATATTAATGTTTATTAATTTAACACTTTATGAAATTCCAAGAATGTTCGTCCCCTCACATAAAAAAGGCACGTCATCTCTCTTACTCAAAAATTATGAGCATTATTTTTTGAAACATAACTACCCAAATACCATAAAAACATACATACCCATGTTCTTAAGGAATTATTTTTTTCATAATACTCTCCCAAGAGGTCTTAAGATGTAAAAAAGGAAGTTGTTTGAAGAATATGTATACTTTTGAATCAAATGTTTTAGTGTTATTTATTATTCTACTTCATTATAATATTATTAGAACATGAATAAATAATAAAATAATTTTATTAAATATATTTATATTTTATAATTTCAATTAAATAACATATATTCATATCCTTTTTCATGAAATTGGTATTGAAAACATCATTTACGTGTATGGTGGACAACCGCCTCACAAACTGATATAATTTTTTTCCATCAATGCCACTCCAGGATGGTTATAATGGTGTATTTAAAATATATATATTATGTTAATTAAATAATGGTAATTATTTATATATAATATTTCATTTATTATTTTACCTTTTAATCCATTGAAAAATGACAATATTGTTCGTTTGTATGTGTGGATTACCACCTCCATGAAGTGATGTGATTCATTTTTCATCACCACATCTCATGAATGGTATATATAAGAATTTTTAATGAAATAATATTTTATTTATGATGTAATAATTTTTATGTAAAGTTAAAATAATACTTACCTTCTTTCTATCATGATTTTTGGAAAATGGAAATGTTACTCATGTATATGTACGACCTAACATCTCTATGATTGTAACATAATTAATTTTTCACAACCATATTTCATGGTTGGTATTAAAAGAATAATTTATGAATAAAAAATATAATTATTTCATTAATATTATTATGGATATGATGAAATTATGGCCTCTTTGGCCACAGTAAACTTAACATATTCATTTGGAACATGTGAGTTGAATATCATCAAAATATCCAATATGAAATTAATTGATTAAGTAATTGTATATAACATGGTAATAAATAAAATAGAAGGAACAAAAAACTTAAAAAATTTTATAAGAAAATTAAATAATTATCCTAATTTTATTATTTAGGATGAAAAATAACATACATAATAATTCAAGCTCGAGGTAAGGTACAATTTAACTTAAAACGTCATTTGAAATATTTTAAATATTTATTTTCAATGTATTTGTCTTCAATGTACATATTAGTTTTTTATGTATATATGTTAATAAATGAATTTTAAAGGAAATTTTATATCTTTTTTAAATTTCTTATAAATGTTTTCAAAAGGAATATTTTTACATATGCTATATGGAATATTTTGAATTTATCTACCGAAGGAAAAAAATGAATGTTCAATTTTAGAATATATAGTGTAAATGGATTGTCCTACTACCACAAAAGTTATTTTATATCTTTCTTAATTTATAATCTCCCATGATTTATTCAAATATAACAACTTATTCATATGGTTCTAGAAATTTTTATTTTAGAAATGAAGTTTTAAATTAAAAAACTACTTCGATATTTGATAGTGTTTTTTATATGGGAACAAAAATATGATTTTAAGGGGTTATGATGAAATGTGAAAGAATAAAATACATTATTTATGATATGGTACTTGATTATTATATATGATGAAAATGTGAGATTGATATAGCTTATACGAACTAGGGATCTCGATACAGCTTATATGAAGGGTTGAGCGCAACACAACTTATATGAATTGGTGAGGCCAATATAACTCTCAAATGCATTGGGTAATGTTCATTTTCTTAAAAGGAAAGGATGATTGAGTTAACCACGGTGATTTCTCCTAAATATTTAACTAGGCTCTATTTATTTCTAACATGATTGAACTCCGATTGTGAATATGATAATCTAAGATTCGAAAAGGGGTTTTCAATTTTATTACCATGTATTTTAATTGTTGTTTTCTTGAGATAAAAAAATGAATTTTCTATATGGATATGATTTATTGTATACAAGAATAATTAGGAAAAGGTAATTTTTTGTGGGGTTTTATTTTTTCACTATTCTAATGAATTTATTACTTTAAGTTCTATTACTATTATTTTTGTACTCATCCCACATTTGTAAATGTTTTTCATAGGGTTTAAAGATGAGTAAAAAAGTTAATAAATTAAATTTTCCATGTGTGGAAGTTTCCTTGAGAGAAGAAATCATGTCTTTATAAATATTTTTTTTGTGAAAAATGGATACTAAATTTAAATTTCCCCTTAAATTTTTTTTCTAACTCACTAGAAATAGAAACCTAAAATTACCTTGGGTATGTAAGTGAACCAATATTTACTTTTTTATGTCATAAGTTTTCAAATAATGATATTGAATCACATATATGTTTTTAGCATTAGATTCGGGAGTGAAAGTTTAGGAATATTATATTTAATAATAATGTGGATCTTATAATGAATCCATAATCGTCATTTTATGAAACTACTATAATTTAAAAAGCTTAATATTAAAGAGGTAATATTTTCACAAAATTTTATGTGATAATGGGAGTTTAACAATATCTTTTTAATGTTATTCCACTTAACACCAATATTTAATCAAATATTTAATCCTTTAACACTTGATCCTATAAAAATTTAACCCATTTGATATAATGTATAATTAATTATATCTAAAATCAATGAAAATTAAGTAGAGAATCTAACTAGTTTAGCTAGTATCTCATAAACTACCACCATAGAGATAATCATAAAACATAATATCATTAAAATAATTTTATTAGTAGATAATAAATCAATTAATCTACCAATTTAAATAATTTTTTAAACATTCTAGGTTAAACTCACAATATATAGGACAATATGTCATTATTTGTGATATAATTTTCAAACTATTTTGAATTAACATATCATGAATGAAAATTTAACGGAGATGAATTTTCATAAACTATCAATGCCATAATGGATGGTTAGTATATCATATATACAATATATTTCCTAAATATTCACTAAATACAATCTATGGAATGTTTTCCTAAACAACTTCATGGTTTGAGATGGTGTAAACCATTTAATAGTGAATACTACAATGCCATGGTACTATGCATAGATATCCTTATTTTAAGAAATAATATGTGACTTAACCTCTTTATCCTACTATCATGTTCAATTATATAATCACATTATAGTTATTAGTGGGCTTTGAAAACGAAAATTATTATTTAAAATTTAAAAAATAAATTTGAGGATTTAATTATAAGTTATAAGGAGTTATAAAATTTGAATGGTTTTATTAATAGGTTGAGAATTTAAGAAATATTTTAGACCCTTAGATGCCTATATATATAGGTTTTATCCTTGAATTAGGGGTTGAATTTATATACAATATTACTTCTATGAAAATCCTTTGAAATAAAGCTCATTAAAGCTTTCATTTCATTTAGTCCTTGAACCAATGGTTATAATAGTCTACTGTTTCAGGTATGTTCATCGAAAGCATTTGAAAATTAACTATAGTTGATCAATATCCTAGGAGAAATGAGTTATTGGATATTTATCTAGGATCAATATCAATAATGTTTATAAAATCTTGGATTAAATGATTTAACAAATAAATGTTATTCAATTCATTCATATTTATTTAATCCAAATTTAATGGATATATCGTATGGAAAAATGGGTTTTGGTCGATTGTTTCTATTTCATTTAGAAGATAGATTTCCCATATAAAACCATTTATTACTATTATATCCTCTTCTATATTGATTTTATTAAATTTTTAGATATATGGGGAATCTATGAAAATATGTTTTTCTAGAAACTTGACTTATTTTAAGGAAAATTATCATAACCCTTGATGATTTTCAAAACCACCATACAGTTTAGAAAATATATACATGTGGAATGTTTCCTGAAAATATATAAATTTAAAACATAATGTTTACTTTATCGTTTCTCATAAAAAACCTCATGGTGGGTATAAAATTTATATTTACATAATAAAAGCATGATATGACTAGGAATAATCATACAATTGTTTGTAAAGTAATAATTTATTAAGCTTTTGGTGAAATATGTTGAGCCAAATAAAAATTAACTAGTTTCCATCAACATGTTTTATCGCACAAGAGAAACCAAGGTGTTGTTTATAAGAAAAAATGATAATGGTTTTAAATATTTTTTAATTTTTTTATTAAATTTCTCAAAAACCCTTACTAGCACGAGCCCATGTTGAATTAGGCGGAGGCTTTAAACCATGTGAAAAAGGTTTTATTAGATGTGATATTGGTTTCAAATGGGTTTACAAGATATATTAATATATACAATGCTTATTAATTATAAAATAAGGATAAATATAATTTTTTTCATAAATAATAATATGAAATGTTAATATGAAATGTATTTATTAAAAAAAAATTTAAACATTAGTAGAAGGTGTTTTGGTGAATTTAATAAATGTATAAATAAAACGAAAAATGTGATATTTAGTTTTTTTATCATTTTTTTATAATTTTATAATTTTTTATGATAATAAATGTTTTTATAAATATTATATATTTGAAATATGGAGAGGTTCATATTGAATTTTGAGGTGATTATAGCATTTCATATATAATTATTAAAATAATTTAGATGAATATTTAATAGATATCCCTATAATACGCACCCCAAAACCATAATTGTTATTTTACATAGAAACTATTTAAACAATAAACTTATTTCATGAAATATTTTCAATATCTCACAAAAATTACTTCTCACATGTAACACTTTTTAGACATATTCTACATACAAAAAATTCTTCATAACTGGGATAAATGAAAACAAAATAATTCATGAGCTTAGAAGATTAATAATGGTAGACATGGGATATATCAATTAATAATCATATGTGTAACACTCCAAGATTTCATAGTATGTTATCTCTTTAAAATAATTCAATAGCTTGTGATACATGCAACAATTATTCCAAGCGTATCAGGACCTATCAAACTATCCATTTAAAAAGTGGTTATGAAAAGTATTAACCAAATTTTTAATTCTATATATAATCTCTATAATTTTAACAATTAACTTTTTTCTTTCTTAGACATAGTATAAGGAAAAATTCAATTTTTCAGATAAAGGGTGCATTTTTCAAAAAATGCATTTTTCCACCTTTTAATGGAAAACCCTTTTTAAGTCCAATATTTGACACTATTATATATTCAATTTAATGAAATTAAATTTTATTTAGAAGAAGGAAATAAAACTTTAGTTATGATAAATTTTTGGTACTTTTCTGATAACTTTCATATTTTGATGAATAGTGAAAAATACTAAATTGTAATTGAAAACAACTTTTTTAATCCAGATAATTTATAATCATAAATTATACATTTAAGTGATTTTAAAGTATAATTGGATTATATTTTTATTATTTTATATAATTTAGTTAATAATAAGTAATTTCACATTTAAATTGGACATAAACATGAGTAAATCTGTTGATAGTTTTTACTTCTTAAAAAGCTACTTTCTGGTTTTGAAAATGGAAATTAATTTTAAATTATTTAATTTAACTTGTATGTATTAAATTTGGAAAAATAGAAATCATTTTTTAATTCAGAATATCAAAATTATCTTAGGGTGAATTTTTGGTATTTTTCTGAAAATGTTCAATTTTTAATGAATAGTGAAAACAGTGTGTTATTGTTTAAAAACTGACTTTTTATTTAAATAATTAATATTTTTAAATAAATTAATTTTAAATTCAAAGTAGATACATAATATATATATTATTACAATTTAATTCATTAGATTCATTTTATAATAAGTTTAGATATATAAAATTTTATTGAACTATTTAACGCCATTTACCCACATTCTAGGCACATTTGAAAATTTACATAAAATGTAATTTTGCCTCTTCTGTGAATTGAATTTCAAAAATCCGAGAGAGGCGGTTGAGATAAGTATGTAAAATGTGGTTCCATAGGTTGAGAAATTTTTTTGGTGAATAGTAACTTTTGAATTTTATTTTTCGCGGCTAAAAATAAATAGGGTAATTAAAGGTAAAAATGATATTATAATTACCCTAACATTTGTACTAATTATATTGGATAAGTGTATTTCGACAAAAATAATCCTTAGGACAAAAAATTGAGTTTTTTATCCACTAGGATTAGAATAGAAAAATTATTATTATTTTATTTAAAGAAGAGTTAAAAGTGTTAAATTAAATTTTTAATAGCTAAAACATTTTTAATATAGAGTTATACATAATATAATTTCGATTATAAATATTAATTACAAAGGTAAAACTATTTCCTACAACATTTTATTTTATTTATAATTTTTAGATATTAAATAATTAAATTTATGTTTGACACAATGATGATGCAGTAATTACCTTATTAATAAAAGATTAAAATAATTGATATTATAAATATAAAAATAAATGTAAATTCAGACTTTTGATACATTACACTAATTTTATAGGTTAATATGACATGTTAGGGTTGATTTAATGTTTTGTTTCTAAGTAATCATGTTTTTTTGACTTTCAAAAAACCAAATACAAAATAGTGTCAAAATTGACATAAATGTGTTTAAAAAAAACTGTATTATTAAATGATATAATATTCATAAAAATATAAGGTTTGGAAAAAATACTTAAATAAGGTTAGATATATCAATAATGAAAAACTTGTGGTTGTCTTGGCTTTTTATATTAAGTATATTAACCATTTATTATAATAATACAAGAAGACATGGTAAAAGTTAAACTATTTAACTAAGAGTTAAATATAAAAGATAAGGTTAATATGGTGAACTAAACTTGTCTAAAACCTATTGGTTGAGATATTTTCAACCCATCCCCACATTATCCTAGAAATAAATCCTTTTAGAGACATTAAAAACTGAAAATTATTTTATAATAAAATAATATCTCATGCTTTTCCTAAAGTGACCCTCACCTCTCTTAAAAAAGGGTATATCCCCTTCTCTCAAAATCACACCTCCAAAGCAATTTGAATCAGCCAAAACATGCTCAAATATCCTCCCAAATACCCTCAATTAATCATATATTCCTTACTTTTATCAGAAACTCAACCTAAGGATCCCTTTTGATCAAATCAAAAGAAATCACCCAAAGAAGAAGTTATAATTTCATCACCTCTTTCAAAGTTCTTTTCTTCTTCCACTACATATTTATTTGTTTTTTCCATACCAAAATAATAACTCCAGTACCTTATACATACTATGATGTTATTAAAAATATGTTACAACCATATTCGTTATTATATCCATCCATTGAATGAGAAAGTCACCATGCGTGCGTACGTACATCATACCATCTCCACATCATGGTGTAGTCTGTTATTCAACACATCATTATTTTGATGGGTATAATAATGAGTATAATTGATGTAAATAATAAATATAAAATTTTAATGATTCAGTATATATAATATATCATCCAATTATATTTGATTTCACCATCAATATAATGACATTTTTTCTCATGCGTATGTACGGATTACGATTTCCACAAACGCGATGAGATTCATTCCCCATCATAACCATTCAAGAATAATTTTTATTTTATGATTAAAAATAATGTTTAAGAACTTAATATCATTCTTTATATGAATCAAATACATCCTATCCATAAAAAACATGACTTACGTAATAAAACATATAAAGGAAAATGAATCACTTAACACCAAAAACAATGATACTACTGAAATATTATTAATAAATAAATATTATAAGATCATATATGATATCATATTTGGGTATGTTGTTCTTGTAAAATTTAATAACAATGACTTAACTATTGTACAGGTGGTTAACATACCCTTAACCAAGGAAAAGTAGAAGGTAAGGTTTAATTCCTCAATCTCATTATTATCCGAGATTGTTTATGTGTATGTATTTACTGGGAAATTTTTATCATCCATGTCCATGTTTCATGAAAATGTTTTCAAAATGAATATTTTATGGTTTTTAGGAAGGGAATATATATCAATATCAGAATTTGAAATGTTTTTAATTTTTATTTTTCTAAATATTTTTAATTAATATCTATGTTTTAAAAATTATTTTAATGATTTATTTATATGGACATGATTATTTTAAAATTATAATTCCTCTCAAAAGTTTAAAGGTGGTATGAGACACTTTAATCCAAAAATATCTTTAAAATGACTTCCTTTATAAATGTGTTACTTTTAAACAATTTCACAAAAAGGGATATTTCTCTCAAAGAGTTTTACTGATCATTTTCAACTATGTCAATATCCTTTACTGGCTAATATTCTTGATTGAGGTTGATTTTTTTATAATACAATCTTCCATATTGTATTGAATGACTTATGATATGTTTGATCGTGGATGTGCTATTTTTATACCGTTCATGGTTTATGGTTAAATTATTGACATTTCATATTCTAGTTTTAATACGAATGTTTATGTTATGTTTTAACATTTTCATATGAGGAATGAATTGGACTTAGTAAGTGATGGTGGAGCCCGCTATAGCTCCTCGATGCATCGGTAGGTCTCATGAGAAAAAATACTGTCTTGGCGCAAGGCCTTGACAAAATATTATTTGTAGTCTTGGCACGAGGCCTTGACTATGTGGTTATGTTGTCTGGCATTATGAATTCCATCATTATGAAATTAGCTATTGATTTTATATGTGATTATTCAACTAGTAGAATATCCATGTGAGTAATTAAATGGAATTATTTTATTTATCATTGCCATATTATTCTGAAGTTTAATTTTAAAATTATTTTGTTTTAGTCCTATACATTGCCATCAATGTTTACGCTTATTTATGAAAGTTTTCACTATATTTTTATCCTTACTAAGCATCTTAGATCACCCCTTTCTTATGTTTTATTTTTACCAGGATGTGAAGAAGTATATTATGATTGAATTACAGGGATATGCTCTGGGATATGAATGTGTTCAATGGAGACACAATGTTGTTTTTTATTTCATAATGTAATTTAAAACTTATGTGTGTCTCTATTACTTTCAAGGATACTATACTAATCGGTATTTCAAGACTTGATCTCTTGTGATCATGCTAATGTTATGTAATAATGCATTGAATCTGGATAACTAGGGTCGGTGCATTACAATATATGAGTATAATATAATGATAATGGTTTGAGAACATGGTCATAACTTACAAAAGCATAACCTATCAATCATAGATCATAAATCATGAGTCATGGAATGAAAAATTTCCACAAAAAAATACATGAGTAATAAGAGTTCATGGTCATCAATAATTAATCATGATCCATGAGTGCATATTATAAGAATAATACATAAGTTTATGGAATTACAATAAACATAGAAAATAATTTTCTTAGTCAAGTATCACTTACAATATAATCATAACATAGTAGAAAAGCTCCCATAGTGGATTGTGTTCACTCCCCATTCCCTTTTCATTCATGGTGGATAGAGTCCCATATTTGATTTGTTTCACTCCCAATTCCCTTTCATATTTTCTCATGAGAAATTAATATTTACCTAACGCATTATAGGGATATATAATTATAGACCCATACATCATGTAAATACCCAAAATACTCATATATATGTATTACATATTTTTAGATGAATATTCATTACATATAGAAAAATGCATCTGAGGATTGTAAAGGGATAGTGCCTTTAGGAACATGGAAATATAAATAACTAGTCAATAAGTGATCTACATCATCTCCCAGTATGCTCAAAACTATAACCCTTCTTATAAATATCATACATAATACCTTTCATCATAAAATAGGAAAATAAACATAAAAAAGGGTCATATTAGATTCTCATTAATGGTAAATAAGGGATATATTAATATATAATTAGCATAGGGGTATGAGACCACGAGGATAAAATTTGAAAACCATATCTTTCATATCATAGATCTTAACCTTGATTCATGGAATAAATATTTTCAGTTCATAAGATATTAATCACAATACAATCAAATAAAATGGATTATTGGATCATAAGATTTGTGGTATACACATAAGCACAAAAAATCATTTCCTTAGTAGTTAAATGTTCATTTCCAATACTATAAAATTTGATTGGTTTCACTCCCAAAATTATCATAGTAGTCAGGGTTAAATCTAAAGACTATAATAGTGAAAAAATTTCCTTATAGAATGAGATTTACTCTCTATTATAGTTCTATTTATCTTATGAGATATCAATCTTTACCCAATGAATTATAGGGGGTATAGGTCCCACCCATCACATAATAAAAATCAAACATATGTGTGGAAAAAGATCCTAAAAATTTCACCATATCATAACCCATGAAATGAAATGGGTTTCCTTAACATTTAATCAAAACATAACCTATGTAAAAGAAACATTTTTCATAATAATTTCATCATTCCATCAAATAATAACCCATGTAAGAACAAGTGGGTTTCATAAACATTTTATCATAGTATAACCCATGGAAGATAAATGGGTTTCATAAAAATATATTAATTACAAACATAAACCCTAGATATAAAGAATAAATATGGTATAATGGGATCATATCTCTAGTAAAGATTAAGTTAAATTAAAATATTTCATCTTAGATGTAATTTTTAAAATAAAATTCACTAGAAATGTTTCTAGAGTAAAATATACTTTCTTTGATAATAACCTTTTTAAAATGAAAAATTCATAAAATATTATAGATATAATGTTATTTAAAAATACCCATAAAAACATATAAAGGATTATTTAATGAAAATAATGTTCATGACATCAAGAAACATCCTTTAATGTTGTACATGTTATAACAAATATTCCTTTCAAATTTTCGGTAAAAACCAAACATGCATTGTTTGAAAAAAACATCAATATTTCTTTCATTTTTTTTTGTAAAAAATTAAAATATGGGTAAAAATGTGTTCAATAAAACATTTGGATAATGTTGAAAATTTTGTTTGAAAACATTGTTAGAAAACATGGTTTTTAAAGAAAAAGGGGTTTCGGCCGAAGAGTGAAATAAAGATGATTAAAAAAACATTTTTTCCTCCTGAGTATATAAAGAGAGGGAAATGAATCGAATTTTTTTTTCATAATAAATAACAATATTATAATAAAATACATGAGTTTATTGAGATATATACTATAATATTTCATCATTGGACTCATAATCTGGAGCAATCCTGATAAACGATGAGATTGTTACATTAAACCCTTACTACTTTAGTAACTTTGAATCATAATCCCCATAAAATAATAACATAAATTTAAATTTATAATATTATGAGAATAAATTTATTCATGACAGTACATGTCAAATGGTTTCTATATGCACGTCATAAAATAATATAGGCGCATGACAAAACATATGTCTCAAAGAATAAAAATTGAGACAAAAATCCCTTACCTTAATTCTCGACATCCTTTGTACACATTCAAACCTACTATATAATAAATATACGTTTATTATAAATATATTAACGAATCATAAATATATATATATAATACCTTATATATTAATAACTACTGTAGTTTTTTATGAATGATTTGATTTTTCATTTTTGGTCCTCCAACATTCTTCATAGTTTCATAATCTAAATAATGTTAAATGTGAAATAAATATAATATATATTCTGTATGAATGTAATTTGAGTAATCTAAAAAATTTAGAAATTTAAAATTAAATACACCATTCATGGATATAGTTGGTCATATGTATGCATTAACGTTGTTTTGATTTTTCTCATCATATTTAAAGAAAGAAAGTTAAATAATATATTAAAATTAAATATTCATTATTATTTCATAAATACCACATATATTTATGATACCCATAATTAATACCTTTCATGTAATTTGTGAATGAATTATATCACTTCGTGAGATAGTAGTACATTGTACACATGAGCGACTTTATCATATTCTTAAAAAATGGAAAGTAAGAAATTATATGTGATATAATAATTCTATAAGTACTATAATATCATATACATAATATTTAAATATTTAATCCATCTTTATATTCTTTTATGAGGGGTGGTGATGGAAAACGAATAACATCGGTTCACGAGGTGGTAGTCCGTCGTACACACGAATGATGATTTCATATCCCATTTGATCGGAGTGGATATTGTTTTAGTTAACAAACATAACAAAACAACATTTTAGTATATGGAAGAAACTGAGTTCATTATATCATAATGGTTTAATAATAATTTATGTAGGTGTAAGAATAAATAATATAAAAACCCTCGTTTAAAAATATTACCTCTTCTTCAGGTAACCCCTTAGGATTTCATCAAAAGACTTTCTAGGTTAGATTTATACCCAAAATAAGGATTCTGGGATGTGAGAAGGGAATTAAATAAGTTTTTTTGTCAATTTTTTTATAAAACAAATGGATTTGGAAGGGTGAAGAGGATAAGAGAAAGGGGTATCCTTTTATAAGTGAGGTGATTGGCACCCATGTTATTTTTTGAATGAAAAAGGTGTACCCACATTTTTCACATTCCATAAGGATCCAAAGTAGACCATTCATGATAAATAAAAATTATGAGGTCTAAAAATGTACATAAAATAGGATTTCTACAAGTTTTGTGTCATTTTTATCCCATATAATTTTATGTTAACCCCCATTAAACACATTTTTACCTTAAATGTGGTAAATAATTTTTACTATTTTTACTATTCACTATGGTCAAAAATTATGTTGAACATATTAGATAACATAAATTATTCTGATAATAAATATGAAATATTTTTTTCTAAATTAAATTTAAATAAGTGCTAAATTTTAATTTAAAATTAAACCCACAGACAAGACGGGAAGATAATTTTCCAAAGAGAAAATGTTCAAATATTTAAAATGTTTTATTGTCATAATTAAATATAAAAAATTTATAATTAAATAAATTAAATTAATTGATTTATACTTTTACTAATGTTACATTTTAAACTATTTTAAAATAAAAATTTAACTTATAAATTATTTAAGTGAATAGGCATTTTTCAATAAAAACCAGTATTTTCACGATTCCCTAAAAAATAATCTTTTTAGAAAAAACCAGAAAATAACCCGAAGATAATTTTATCATTATTATTTCAAAAATTAACTTTATTTGATAAAATTAGTTTTTTAAAAGTTTAATTTTTTTTATTTTTCAAAAAAATAATGGAAAACATTTTTTGAGAAAATATTATTTCTAAAACATATAAAGAATTAACTAAAAATTAAGTATTTTTTATCAATATAATTTATAAATTTAAATCCATTATAATTAATACATAATTTTATTTATTCCTACAAATTCCACTAGTTTTAATTTCCAGCTAATAATGGTCATATTAAAATAATAGTATTTATAGTTTTTTGTGGTTCTTTAAACCTCCGTGTTACATATAACACAAAATATGAACAAAATTTAATTTATTTAAAAAATTATTTCATTAAATATAATGGTATTACATTCTACCCCCCTTAAAATAAATTTCGCCCTTAAAATTCCAACACTCCGATACAAAAATATGAGGATAAATATGCCTCAACATAACTTGAAGTCCTCACATAGCTTCCTCGAACTAGAGGTATCGACCCAAAACATTTACCCAGTGAGTAGTATTGTTTATTAGAACATTATCTTATCGATATAAAATATCCAATGTTTATTCATCATAAGAATTATCTTTCTCAATTATTATGAACTCTAATTTTATTACATCTGAAGGTTCTAGTACATGCTTCCCCAGGAGTGATACATTGAACATATCCTTAACATGATAGAGGTTTGATGGATGAATCAACCGATTAAGTACCATTTTGATATGATAAATTTTTTCAAAGGGACCGATACACATAAGGATTGGTTTTCACTACTTTACAAATCACATTAACTTATTCGGTATAGATATTCATAGAAACACCATGTCACCAACTTCAAATACCAAATCACATGAGTGATTGTTTACATATCTTTTCTACCAAATTTGTGCTTCCTTTATGTGTTTCCGAATGGATCTAAACTTATGTTCCATTTCTTTAGCTATCTTAGGTCCCAATAACATTATTTCTCCAAATTCATTCTAGCACATCATATCTCTACACTTCTTTCCGTATAGTTCTTCATAAAGTGTCATTTGAATTCTTGAGTAAAAGTTATTATTGTAAGAAAACTCAATTAGTGGGAGCTGTTAATCCCAACCGCCTTTAAAATCCAGAGAAAAAGATCTTGAAATATCCTCTAGGTTTTTATTTGTTCTATCATACTGACCATCTATTTATGGATGATACATAATGTTGAAAATTAACTTTGTATCAAGTGCTCATGAAGAATTTCTAGAACTTTGAGGAAAAACATGGATCCTAATCAGACAAAATAAAATTTAGTACTCTATGAAACCTCGAAAATTCCTCAATTTATATCATGGAAAGATAATCTAAATAGAAATATTCTATGATGGTGATGAATTGTAATGAAATTTCAAGGAGATTTACTAGAACCCATATACAATTATTCCCTTTTGATGTTTCTTGGAGTTCAACGATAAAATATATGGTAATTTTTTCCCATTTCCATTATGGAATGAGTAATGGATATAACATCCCCTTAAACTTTTGTATATTAATGTTAACTTATTGAAATACCATGAACTGATATAAAAACATTGTGAAATATATCTTCATGCAATTCTACAAAAAATACTCTTTCAAATCTCTATACAACTTTGTACTTATAAGATGGATATAGAATGAAGAACAATGAGCTCAAATATGATATAAATGAAACATATACATGATTACTAAACCTTCTCATTACATAATGAGCAAGGATAAAATCAATAATATTTCTAACCTTCTTTTGTAGATCTATATCTTTGTTTTGTGAATCTTTAATCTTCACATAGATATTCGGCTGAACATTCAATTGACAAAGATAATATTTCTTGCCGTCATTCAGGATTCCTAGATCTATCCATTAATAATCCAAAAGTATTGAATCTTTTGTGATCCTCATCATGGATAATCTAGCACGATCCTTTCGACTGAAATCATCTCCCACCTTGTTCTATTTCCTTGCGTGGTAATATGTTGAGTATTCATAATCTTTAATTAGCACTAACCATCTTCTCTAGAGCATATTCAACTCCTTCATTGTGAATACATACTTTAAAAAAATTTGATCGGTATATATATCATAATTTTATCCTTAAATATAATTACTCCATATATTTAATGAAAAAATTTCTACAGGTAACTCCAAATCATGTGTTAGGTAATTTTTAGTATAAATCTTCACTTTTTATGAGGCATAGGATATAACCCTATAATTATTCATCATAAAACAAACCAATCCGTAAATATATTCATCAAAATATATTACAAACCCTTATCCACTACACAGTAATGTAACCATTAGTGTGATGACTAATCTTGTCTTCAGTTCCTTGAAATTTTACACACATTCATATATATAAAGAAAGTTGGATCTCTTATGAGTTAACAAGGTGAGTGGATTAGATAATCATGATAAATTCTACAATAACAATCAATAATATCTAGCTAAAACAAGAAAACTACCTATCTCAGTCACCAGGGTTGGTTTGGGCTTACATTCAATATCCTTTGTCTTCAATAGATCTACCAATATACCATCCATTAAGATTATATGACCAAAAAATGAGACATTTTGCTACTAAAATTCACATTTTTTAAGTTTTGCATATAGTTTATCCTTCTATAGTCTCTCTAGTATAATTCTCCAGGGATGTTCATACTCTTCCTTGATCTTTGAATAGATAAGAATATCATCTATAAATTATACCAAAAATGATCAAAGATATATCTAAATACTCTATTATTTAAATCAATCAAGATAACAATGGAATTAGTAAGACTGAATAGAATCGCTATATATTCATAGTGTTCATACATTGGATGGAATACAATATTAGGTATATCCTACTTCTTAACTCTTAGTTCTTGATATCTAGAATGAACGTAAATCTTGTAAAATTATTGATCTCTACACCATTGATCAAATAGGTTATCAGTATAGGATAGAGGAAACTTATTATTGATTATGAACATGTTAATATCCCAATAATCAATAAATATTCTCATCGATCTGTATTTATTTTTAACAAATAGAACATGTGATCCCAGAGGTGAAATAATTGGATTAATGAATCCCTTTTCAAGGTTCTCCTGAAGTTTCTTCTTTATTTCATGCAACACAATCAAGGACATTCAATAGGGAGTTATTAAAATTTTTGTGTAACTAGGTGTGATTTCTATTGAAAACTCAACTTCATGGTTTGGTTTAAGAATAAGAAATTCTTCTGTAAAGACATCAACAAATTCACACACAATAGGTGTATTATTGATGTCATGTTTCTCCCCAACCATCTGAGATAATTAGCCATTTGGAATGGGAATAAATACCTGTACAGTGGATGTTATCACTATCGAAACTTTGCACATATCATCACATTGATATAATATCATAGGTTGGTTTCAAATATCAAATACAACATCCCTTCATAAAAAACTATGTTGGATTTATGTTGAAAAATCCACTTCATGCCTAAGAAAACATAAAATTTAACTAGAGGAATAATGAAAATATTTTCAGGAATCACATTCCCACAAACATCAACTGGAGAGGGATCATATAATTGAGATTCAACAATAATGCCATCAAGGGTTTTCACTTCTAATTCAACATCTATGAATTTGGGTAGAATATTTATTCCCATTAAACATTTTTCAGATACAATATAATGGGTATATCCAGAGGCAAATAATACATTTACAGTCCTATAGTGGATGGTAAGTGTACCTTTGACCGCATCATTATTTCAGCCCACATCAGAAAGAGTTATCATATTAGATTCCCCCTTTGTCACTCATCTTAAGAAATTTTTGACATCTATCATCATCATTAAATTTTCGATTTAGTAAATATTTAGCATTGTGCCTATACTCCATGAATTTGAAACACTGGTGTCTAGGTGATGCATCCTGTGCAACTTTCTCTCTATTCACATTTTTAATTAACTTATTGTCATTACTTCAGTAATCAATTGATTAATGAAATTCCTTCCCACATGTAAAACATTTTTAATAAACTTATGAAAATTTCTTCCATGATTCCTTCCATAATTAGAGAATAAAAGAAATTTTATCTTCTTCTCTCCATGGTTTTTATATTTTTCTTTAAACCCCATCCTACCTTTCTTTTAGAAACCATGATATAGATGGTTAACTTTGATAGTCATTTCTACCTAGTGATCACATCGAACTATTTCTTCATAGATATTGAAGTCCCTTATGGCCAATTTACTTTGGATACATGTTGTTAATCAATTGTAGAAGAGATCAACATTACCTAAAAGTTAGATTATATTGCTAGAAGTATACCTCACAAGTCTTGTAAAACTTTCCTCATAAGAACCAACAGATTTATCATCCATATTTTTTATCTCAAGGAATTATATATCCATTTTTTATGTATATAAGGGAGGTACTTATTGATAAACAATCTCTTAAACTCATCCCACTCCATGGAGTTATTTTTATTTTGTTCCCTTTTATTCATGATGAGAGTCCACCAATGGTCTGCTTCACCTTCCAAATGATAGACGACTAAAATAACCTATAATGTTCTAAAAAATGGAGAATGGAAAATATATTTTCAGTGGTACTGATCCATTGTTCAATAACTAGGTAATCAATAAAACCATTGAAATATGGTGGGCATTTCCTCCTAAAGAACTCAATAGAAAATTTTTCCCTTATCTTCTTTTTTATGTGTTTACCATGACTCATAGCTTGATATTTTTATGTGAGTAGAGAAATGATATTGTTCACTACATCTCCCATAATTTTTATCTAATCAGGGGAAAATCATTTCATTTTCCATCACACTTAGCATTAACAAGGTCTATTTAGGTTTCATCATTCACACCCCGAACTCGGACACCTGTTTATTTTATTTTATTTTTAATGTTTACTCAGTCCCACATCATTTGGATGAGGTTTAGTTGGGACCCAGTTTGAAATTTCTGAAGTTTGATGTTTTTGCTAGGTCTTGGGCCGTTGTATGGTCACCACACTGTTAAAGGAGACTGTGCGTCTGGTCCTGGTGAATGTGCGATGGCACTACACTTTAAATAAATAACAAATTAAATAAATAAATTATGTTAATTGAAAAAAGAAGCTAAATAAAATTTTATATCAAGAAAGCAAGGTTAATGTTTAAATTATAATAATTAGAATATGATTGCGCAATTGGTAATATTATTATTATTCCATTTGGTAATAATACTATTATTATGAAATTGTTATAAATATAATTATTATTTGAAATGAAACGAAATGAAAGTATCACTTTAATTATAATTATATTTGTTATTAATTTCTTTTATTGTTATTAATATTATTATTATCATTTTTCTATTATTATTATTATTATTTTAACATTAATAATAATAATATTGTAATTATATAAAATAAAATTGTTAAATAAATAATAATTAATATTTGATTTATTAATATTTATTGGTTTTATTATTGTTATTATTATTATTATTTTTTTTTATTATTGTTTTGTACCCTAAATCTATCATTTCCCTTCACCCCCCTACCAGGTCGCGAGCCAGCCACTAGCCCCCCTTTTCCTTTCACTGTTCCACATTGAGATCCCCCTTCCAGACCCACTCCTCCCACTGCTCCGCCCGTCTAGCTTGGCCTTTGTCTGGCGTGACTCCCCCTCCTAGTTCAGCGTCTCCTCCCTATCCGGATCCTGCCTCCCTACTATCCTCTCCACGCGCACCCCCTGCTGTCGCCTACATCCCACGACACCACCCCCCTTTCTCATCCTTCCCCTGATCCTACTCAATTGCAGCAATTAGATAGCCTAGAACTGTCCTCCCTGTCCCGCTCTGCTTGCGGTGCACCAATCCCTACCACACCTCCCAACGACCTCCTTCTATTCCCCTACTGTTTTATTCTCCGACACCGCCTCCCTTCCCCGTCCAGCCAGCATGAGGTCGTGCCTCGATTCCCTGTCTAGCTGGCTCAAGATCCCCCCTCCCCCCTTCATCTTGGCACAACCCACCAGTAGTGGCCCACTCCCCTCCTCTTAGCCAACCAGCTTCGGCCCGAGCCCATTCACCCATTGGTTTCTCTATCTTGACACGATGACCATTTGGTATAACCTCATTTATTTATTTTGGTGATTTTCTCTTCATTTTAACCATGTTCTAATAGCTTCAGGTTCTGTTTTCACATCTTGTTTGGTGTCTAGCGTTTAAAATTGGCCCGCAGAGTGATGTTATTCCCTCATTTGTGGTTCCGTTGCTCTTACACATTTTGAGGTTGGTGTTTCATGTCCTTTACTCCCAATTTCAAGTCATGTGGTGCTTGTGTGTTGTTACTTAATTTCTGAAACATGTTTCAAACTTTTTTTACATACATTGTTAATTTGTATTATGGATTTTATATTGGTTGAATTCATCACAATTAGTTTTTTATATCGTTCTTTTATGCGCATGTAAATGCCTCACCTTTTGGTCTTAAATAATTGTCATCTTCTTTTAAAATGGTATTGTTGGTTATATCAGGGTGTGTTTTGGATATAAATCTTTTTGGGTAGCGTTTGGTAGTGTTTTATGACCCGTTCAATTGGTTTATGTGAGTCATTGGTGTTTTTGTGGATGTGTGATGGTCTTCGCCACACTAATGTTAGGTGTCGGGACTTGTTGTAGGGAGTTGAGATCATTTCTAAGTGCACACACACATTTTTCTAGGTATGGATAAATATATATCTTCTGAGCGAATGTTCCCCATGGCATGGGGAACACGTGCATTAGTGTAAAGGTGTACGTATATATATATGGAAGTGTGTGCGTGCATGCGAGCGGGGTGTTTCTTTAGTTAGAAAGTTCGGCTTGACTTCCCTAAGGTAGGAAAATCCATGCACTTCCTTTCCATTTATTGTCTTTAATGCTTGAGGTTTTCATTATATTATAATCTTTCTATTATTCTTCATGGTACCTTTTTATTTCTTGTTGTGGTGTTCTAAAATTGTTTGGTGTTGTTAATAATAGGATTTACAAGAATCTTGGTTTATGCCTTGTATATGATGCCTTAGGTATTTGTAAATATCCACTTGTTCTTTTTGGGTGAAATTGAATGTTTGGGGGGGGGGGGTTTCCCATAGAAATGTATTGTTAAATTGGTTCGAAATATGTTTTGGATTTTGTGTATGAAATGAGGGTTTTTCCATTTTTGTGGTTTGGTGTTTGTCTAAAAATAGGATTTTGGTTTATGAACTTGTGTTTTATTTTTTAAGTGACTGATATGGGTGTTTTTGTGATGAATGCAAAGGGTGTATTTATGAAATTTGGTTTCAAATGTTTTGGTTGGTTTTAGAGTGTTCCTATTGGTTTTTCCTAGTTGGCCTTGGAAACATGCTAGGGTGTATTATTGGAAAATGAAAGGGGCATTTATTTTTTAGGGTGTGTTTGATTGAAAGTGGAAGACAAAGCCTGTTTGGATTTTTGTGAATATTTTTGGCATGTAAGTGTTGCGAAATCCCATTAGGAACATTCTTAGGTGTTGTTGTTTTTAACATAACTAAAAGTGAACATGGACATGTTTTGGTAAATTTTTTCTTTAATGTACCATTTTGTCACTTTGGTATAAAGAGGGTAAATTGTGGTTGTTTTTAATTGGTTAATAAATGTTTTGATAAAAAGATGAGCATTGTGAAGCAAAAGGCCTGTTTGGAATTTTGGATTGGGTGTATACGAAATGTTCGATATGTTTGAATTTTATGAGGCTCGTTAGGCATCTGTGAAACTGTATGTTTGGAAAACCCCTATGTGGTTAGGCCCCTTGCCTCATTTGTTGATCATGTAACAGGAGGGTCCTTGATATGGGCCTTCTTTTGAGAATATTTATTTTAAGGCACATTAATAACCTTGAGGTGGTCAGTGTGGTGTTGGTTTGTGTCACGTGATGGATTATATTTATATGGGTTGTTATTTGAATGTGTGGCACACCTCTTTGTGAACATAGCAAGGAAACTTAGCATAGAAAGGGTGTTTAATGAGAATTATTTCTGATATAGTTTAGACTATGCACTGGTTAGTGGCTCTTGGTATGGATTATACTCTGCTAGGGGATTGGGCCCCTCAGTTAGGCTAGGTAGGGTGATACCGAGCGTTTGAGAGTCATGACATCATCGAGAGTAGTCATGCCTTCCGGATGAGTCACATGTATAGTATGTTATGGTCTTCCTCCAAGTTCCTAGGTTTTCTGTGATCCTTTGGTATGAGAACTATTAGTACCATTGACTTTATTGTGTGTGGAAACATAACCTTGAACTTGGTTTTGGTGTTTTCTTGGAAATGTTTTGTATGTATGGTTGGTTTTAAAAATAACTTCAAAGTAGATGTTTTGGACAAGTTTTTGTGAACCTATCCTTGGGTTTTTGTTTCATTGTTTTGAATTATAAAGGAAATTTAATTGTGATTGTTAGTTTTCAAAATACTTCATATATTTGAAAACGGTATTTTTGTAACTATAGTTTAAACTAGCATTATTGGGCTGTTTTGGAATTGGAAAATTCATGGGTTTTGTGCTTCATTTTTGGATTTCCCTACTGCACATCTTGGTGCTCACGCCTATTATATCTTTCCAGTTGCAGGTTCAATTTCTTGTTTAGGTTCCTAGTTCAGCTGCTAAATGTTGGAGCATACATGATTCTGAGTTGGGTGGTGACCTGAAGGGTCACAAGGATGTATGTGCAATTTATTTTCATTCCATTTATAGTTTTATTTGGTTATCATTAGTTTTTGTTTGTATATTTATCTTTTTTTCATGGTACAAATCATTCCCAATGGTTAAGTGTTGATGCCCTACACTAGTTGCCAGCCCGTGGGGATTCGGAACGCCCCTCGGGCCATGTCGTGGGCTGGCTCAGGTGACTGGTTTAGGGTTGATCTAGGTTGGTTCATGAAAAAATTGTATCAGAGTAGACCCTTGTTATTTATGGTGTTCGGTAGAAGTATATTAGGATTTTCAGGGCTAAGGAGGTACGTTACGGGTCGGTTCCTAATCACCACCGCTCGCGACGAGTCCTGAGTTACTAGGGGTATTCCGGAATTTGAGTCTTTTGTCTTTAGTTGTTTAGGATTGAGTAATTACAATGGGTGTGAATCAGTTCATGTTTCGGCCACACAAGGGGTGGCAACCCATGTGGAGTCAATGTTCATGGTTTAAGGTCATCTTAGTGTAATGCCTTACTTGGGGCATGGCGCACCACTATGTCTCTGAGTCAGATGTGTGCACTAGTTCTTCATTCCAGTGGGTTGTTGTTGGTGGGTTTTTATTTTATTCTCAGTTGATGTGAGTGTTCATTAAAAGTGAAATTGATTTTTGAAATTGAAAACTATTTCTTTTAAATTGTTTTGAAATTGGTGAAGTGATTTTTTAAAGGGAAAGTGTATCGGTTTGGAAAAACATGGTATGTGTTTGGATTGGGTAAGTAAAAGAAGTGTTTGAACCTTGGCACTCTTTATGGAGGGTCACATGTGCGTGGGTATGTACGGAGAGTTCATGGGGGAACTTTTTTGCAGATGATGTGAGTGAGATTGAATAAACGAATGTGTGATAGTCCATAAAGCTACATAGGTGAGTTTTAAAATTTTAAAGAAATAATGGTTTTGGAAAAGCGACTTTTGATTTTTTTTGTATATGTTTGGCTTATGGGCCTATTTCCTGGGGCTTGTGTTTTTTCTTTGATTTAGTTTTGGCTTGATTACTGGTTTTGATGGTGTATTCATGTTGTTACGGGTATGTCGCCCAGAAAACCTCCAAAATTTGTTAATGAGTTATGCCCAGTTCATAGTTCTTTTTCTGTGTTACCTACTTATCGAGGAAATAAAAGTATGTTAAAGGAAATTGTATGGTTCAGAAGGGTAGTGTGTATTCAGGATGTTGATAACTCCAAGGGTAGTTAAGATTCGTACCATCCCATAGTTATTTGGGTGTTCAGTTCTATACTAGTAAAGATGGGATGTGTCATCGTCGTTAGAGTCTCGAGTGTAGTTATAACGACCCATAATTTAAATACATTGTTAATACTTCAAAATCGAAGCGTACTTATTACATCATATAACAAAACCACGAAAGGACCGTATAGGTATAGTGTCTTTAGAAACTTGGAAACATAAACAACTGGTTCATAAAGCATCTACACTATCTCCCATTTATTTCGTCATATCTATATTCCCTTTTGGAATATCTTAATTAATAACCTTCTTCCCGACCTGGGGAAAGAAAACATACAAAAAGGTGATCTCAAATGCTCAGTAAGGGTAAAAAAAAGAAATATCAATCACATCATATTCATAAGAACATAACTTTTGGAAATGTTAACCTGCAGAGGAGAGCATAATTTCATAACATGGGATAAATCATAGTAGTGAAATGGAATCCCAATAATCATAACTTAAAACATGAAACTTTGTGGCATACACACATAATCATAGAGAATCATTTCTTATTAGTCAAGACTCATTGCCAAGACTATCTTAGTGGAAAAAGTACATTTCTGAACCGAGTTCACTCCTCGTTTCAGTCCTGTTTCACTGAACCGGTATAACCTACCTTTCCAGCCATGTCTATCTCATGAGATATAAAATCTTTACCCAATGCATTGGAGGGAGATATAGTTACCACCCATCTCATAATGATACCATTCATATGTGTGCCACAAAATCATAAATCATACATCATTGCATAATCCATGAAATAAAAATGGGAATCTTAAACATCATGACATCATAAAACAATTAATATAAGATAAAGTAATTCATAAAAATAATTCCATCACAACATAATCAAATAAATTATAGGGATGAAGACAGAACCCTTTATTATCTTAGTTGGAAAATAATTTGTATAAAACACTTGAACTCCATTCTTGATGAAAATATCCTTTCTACTTCAAAAACACTTTTCCTTTCTTAACATGTCATACAATTATAAACTAAAAGAAGTTGACTAAAAATGAAATTGATAACTTGTAAAGGATTCTTCTTGGAAATAATGTTTTAAAAATCCATTCATGCCGTATAAGATAAAAAAACATTCTTCGTACTTTTGTCGGAAAAGTCAAAAAGTAACTCGTACGAAAAACGACAAAAGATTCCTTTCATATCATTTACTAAAAACTCACCTAAGGGTAAAATTGAATTTAAACAATTGTAGGTGGATGGAAATAATATTACATATTTAGGAAACATGTATGTGGATGATAAAATACACCCCAGTAAATTCCAAAGTAAAAACAATCTCGGATAAAAATGAGATTGTGATATTTCTATTACCTTATGTCCGATTTGCTTCAAAAGTGTCCGAACCTCTTGTATAATTATTTAAATAATTTTATTGACTTATTCCAGAATCATAATTATTGTTATGATATCATATATGGTCATATTCTTAGCTTCTTAGTAGTAATATTTCATTTCCACTTGTTATTCGGGTGTTTATAACTTTTTGTTCTTATGCGTGTTTTGTCGAATAAATTCTTATTCTTATATTTAGGTTATAGATACCCCATTTACAGAATGTTATTAGTGTAATATATATCATATTAATTCATTCAATTCATTTATATAATCATTATGAAATTAAGATCATGTAGAACGAGTCGCATCACATCGTGGAGACGGTATTCCGTACGTACACACGAGTGATGATATCATTCCTATGATCGTGGAATTGTATTGGAGTGTATGTATACTATTTCAGAATCAATATCACATTATAATAGTCATATATAGTCATTATTTACACCATTATACCCATCCAAGTAAGGTGGTGGTGGAAAATAGATTACACCACGGCGTGGAGACGGTATTCCGTACGTACGCACGCACAGTGATTTCTTTTTCCGTAGGATGGATAGATGGTGAAATAGGGTTGTTTCATACTTATAATAACATATCAGGATGTGAGTGATACTGATGTTATTACTTCATAATGAAACAACTAAATAAGAAGAAGTGGAAGAAGAAATAAAGATGAAAGAATCGGTAACGGACATTACCTCTTCTTTGAAGTGCTTCTTTGAGACCTCCTTTTAGGGCACTAAAATAGGTCTTTGAAGAAGACCAGAACCTCAAGTATTTTTCTAGGTAAGTGGAGAGAAGAAATTGGCAGGGTTTGGCCGATCTTGAAGGTTCAAAGTGGTGTGAGGAAGAGGGGGAGGAGGTGCCCTTTTATAAGGGAGGAGAGGGGAACCTTTGGAATAACTAAAACTATTATTTTATTATAAAGTCAAATTCGGTTTTTAATATCTCCAAATTGATATATTTAGAATATAAGGTGGGTAGGGGTCGAAATAAGCTCATCCAATATAATTTAGACAAGTTTAGGTATCAATTTCAACCTTATCATTTAGATTTAACTTTAAGTTAGATAATTTAACTTTTACCGTGTCTTCTTGTTTTCTTATACTATAAGGTTAATAAACTTACTATATCAAGCCAAAAGAACCCCAAGTTGTTTATTATTAATATCTATAACCTTATATAAGTCATTTGGACGATCCTTAGATTTTTAGGAATAAAATAACAATTAATAATATAATATTTGTTATAAAAACTATTTTATGTCAATTTTGACACTATTTAGTAATTGATTTTTGTGAAACTCATAACAGAATTATTAGTTCGAAAAAAGTTAATTAAATCAATAATAACATGTCATATTAACCTAGAAAATTATTTTAATTAATAAAAAGTCTCTAATTACATTTATTTGGGTATTTATAACATCAATAATGTCAATATTTCATTAATAAGATAATTACTGCATCATCGCTGTGTCATAAATAAATTAATTTATTTAATGTCTAAAAATTACAAATAAAATACCATTATGTAGGAAATATTTTTATCTTTCTAATGAATATTTATAGTCGAATTTATCTTATGTATAACCCTATATTAAAAATTCTTTACTTATTAAACTTTGATTTTAACTATTTAACCCTTCTTTAAATAAATTAATAATAAATGTCCTAATCTAATCCAAGTGGGCCTAAATGGTCATATTTTATTCCTAAGGTTGTTTTTGGTCGAATTACACTTGTCCAATAGAATTAGGACATGTTTTAGGGTAATAATAATATCATTTTTACCCTTAATTACCCTATTTACTTTTAACCGTGGTAAATAAAAGTAAAAAGTTACTATTCACCAAAAATTATTTTCATCTCATTGAACCACATTTTAGCCCTTGATATTAACCGTGTCTCTCAGATTTTCAAAATTCCACTCACAGAAGCGGTAAAATTATGTTTTATGAAAAAATCATTTTTTTTAACTACCACTTAGTGGTTTCACTATTCATCACAAATTGAAAGTTTTCAGAAAAATACCAAAATTTCACCCTAGGCTAATTTCGATATTCCAAATCCAAAAATGAAGTCCATTTTGAAAAATAAAAATTATAAAATTTCAAAAAGTGGTTATTACTATTCATAATGGCTAGTTTTAATACTATTTTAATAGCGTATCGTTGTTTATTGAAACTTGGTATTGCGTACGACGCAAGCTATCGAGGAAGGCCGCGGTTGCGTGTAAAGAAAGCCAAGATAGTGTTTTGTGTAGTAAAAGATTCATTTGATGATTTATATAACATAAAAACAAAATATTTCACATAAAAGTCTCGGGTGTTACATTCTACCCCCCTTAAAATGAATTTTGCCCTCAAAATTTGTCACTTTGTATCAAACAGATGAGGATACCTCTCCCTCATCATATCCTCAAGCTCCCATGTAGCTTCTTATAATTGGTGGTTCCTCCATAAAACTTTCTCCAATCAAGTGGTCTTGCTTCGTAGGACTTTTTCGCTACGATCCAGAATCTCTATCGGCTGTTTTTCATAAGAAAGATCTTGCTCCAGCGGTACAAATTCTGAGCTATGTACATGTGAAGGATCAGGTATGTACTTTCTCAGGAGAGATACATGGAACACATCGTGAACTTGAGAGTGATTCGGTGGAAGTGCCAATCGGTAAGCTACCTTCCCAACACGATCCAATATTTCGAAAGGACCGATATATATAGGGCTCAACTTCCCCTTCTTTCCAAATCTCATGACTCTCTTCCAGGGATATATTCGTAAGAACACTTTATCACCCACTTCAAACTCTAGGTCTTTTCTTCGGTTGTCGGAATAACTTTTCTGTCGACTCTGAGATGCTCTTATGTGTTGTTGAATAGATCTGACCTTTTCTGCCATTTCATCAACGTGATCAGGTCCTAATAGCTTTCTTTCCCCAACTTCATCCCAACAAGTTGGAGTCCTGCATTTCTTTCCATAGAGAGCTTCATAAGGATCCATCTAAATACTGGAGTGAAAGCTATTATTATAAGAAAATTCCACCAAAGGTAGGTGTTGATCCCAACCACCTTTGAAATCCATAGAGCAAGATCTCAACATATCTTCTAGGGTTTGAATTGTTCTCTCAGACTGACCGTCTGTCTGAGGATGATAAGTAGTGATGAAACTCAACTCTGTATCCATAGTATGCTGAAGACTTCGCCAGAATATTGAGGTAAATCTCGGATCCCGATCAGATATAATAGAAAGTGGTACTCCATGCAATCTTACCACTTCCTTTACATATATCCTGACAAGATGATCCAGAGAGAAATCCTCTCTAATAGTAATGAAGTGTGCAAACTTGGTAAGACGATCAACTATGACCTAGATAGCATTATTGCCTTTGGATGTTTTAGGAAGTCCTGTGACAAAGTCCATAGTGATGTTTTCCCATTTCTATTCGAGTATGGGTAATGATTGTAACATCCCCTTATACTTCTGTCTCTCAGCTTTAACTTGATAACAAACCAAGCATCGAGAGACATATTCAGCAACATCTCTTTTCATGCCATCCCACTAGAAGTACTCTTTCAGGTCCCTATACATCTTCGTGCTTCCAGGATGAATAGAGAATGAAGAACTATGAGCCTCATCCAGCAGCTCCTTTAATTCCGGGATGGGAGGAACACAAACCCGATTCCTGAACTTTATTATCCCATCACAATCAAGGTTGAATTCATGAACATTTATCACCTTCTTTTGTAACTCGACATCTTCTTTCTGTGCCTCTTTAATCTTCACATGTATAGATGGTTGAACATTCATTTTAGAGAGATATGATTTTCCCCTTCCATTATAATTCCAAGATCCATCCTTTTTAAATCCATAAATATTGGACCTTTTGTGATCCTCATCATGGATAAACTGGCATGGTACTGTCGACTTAATGCATCTGCCACCTTGTTTGCTTTCCCAGGGTGATAATGGATTGAGCAGTCATAATCCTTAATCAGCTCCAACCATCTTCTTTGACGCATATTCAACTCCTTTTTTGTGAAAATATAGTTTAAAATTTTATGATCAGTATAAATATAACACCTTTCACCATAAAGATAATGCCTCCAAATATTTAATGCAAAGATTACCGCAGCTAACTCCAAATCATGTGTTGGGTAATTTTGCTAATGGATTTTCAACTGTCGTGAGGCATAAGCTATCACCATAAATTTTTTCATAAGAACACACCCCAATCCCTTCTTGGATGCATCACTATAGATCACAAACCTTTCTCTACTACAAGGCAGTGTGAGCACAGGTGCACTGGATAACCTTCTTTTCAACTCCTTGAAATTCTCTTCACATTCCTCCGTCCAGACAAACTTAACTCCTTTCCGAGTCAAATTGTTGAGTGGATTAGATAATCGTGAAAAATATTTCACAAAACGTCGATAATATCCAGCCAAACCAAGAAAACTTCGGGTGTCAGTTACTATTGTTGGTCTCGACCATCTTTCGATAACCTCTGTTTTTGCGGGATCCACAGATATCCCCTCTTTTGATATTATGTGACCCAAAAATGAAACTTTTTGAAGCCAAAATTCACACTTGGTAAATTTGGCATAAATCTTCTCCTTTCTCAGGGTCTTCAATATAATTATCAAGTGATCTTCATGTTCTTCCTTTCTCTTTGAATAGACAAGAATATCGTCTATAAAGACTACCACAAATTGATCAAGATAGTCTCTAAAGACTCTATTCATCAGATCCATGAAGATAGTAGGGGCATTAGTAAGATCAAATGGCATCACTATAAATTCATAGTGTCCATACCTTGTACGGAAATCCGTCTTTGGTATATCCTACCTTTTGACCCTTAATTGATGATACCCTGAACGAAGATCAATCTTGGAAAAGTATTGAGCTCCACGTAGTTGGTCAAATAAGTCATCAATGCATGGGAGAGGATATTTGTTCTTGATAGTGATCTTGTTAAGTTCTCGATAATCAATGCAGAGTCTCATTGATCCATCTTTATTCTTAACAAATAGAATAGGTTCTCCCCAAGGTGACGCACTAGGGTGTATGAATCCCTAATCAAGATTCTCTTGGAGTTTCTTCTTCAATTCCTGCAACTCAATTGGGGCCATTCTATAAGGTGTCTTTGAAATAGGAAAAGCACCCGGTACGATTTCTATTGAAAACTCAACTTCACGATTTGGTGGAAGACCTAGTAATTCCTCCGGAAAGACATCATCAAACTCCCATACAATGGGCATATTCTTAATCGTGAGTTTCTCACCAACCATTCGAGATAAATAATCTTCATTTAGTGGAATCAAGAACCATAAGGTAGAATGAATTTCCACTGGAAGGTTATGTTCATCCTTGCATTGATAGACGATCATAGATTGATCTGGAATATGAAATGTGACTTCCCTTCTTTGGAAATTGATATGAGCTCCATATAAAGAAAGCCAATCGATGCCATGAATCACATCAAATTTCACTATAGGAAGGATTACAACATTTTCCGGAAGCACTTTCCCACAAACTTCGATCGGAGAAGAATTATAAACGTTTGATGCGACTGTTGTGCCATTAGGTGTTGTCACAGCTAACTCAACATCTAATTGTTGAGGTAATACAGTGATACCCTTAGAAAATTCTTCAGAAATAAAAGAGTGGGTGGATCCAGAATCAAATAAAACATTTTCTACTTTAGAGTGGATGGTAAGTGTACCTTTCACCACATCATTATCATACTCCACATCGCTGATAGAAATTTCATGTGACTTTCCATTGTCTTTAGCCTTAAGAGTTTGTTGACGTCGACCATCATCATCAACCCTTGGATTAGGGCATTTATTGGCATAATGCCCCATCTCATTGCACTTGAAACACTGAAGTGGAGTAGGTTCATTCTGTGTATCCCTTCATTTGTTTGCATCATTAGACATCTTCTTCCCATCATCGCGGCATTCAAATGCCCGATGACCATCCTTTCCACATTTGAAACATTTACTTATCCCTTTAAGACAACTCCCTCCATGTTTCTTTCCACACTTTGAGCATAAGGGAAAGCTCATCTTCTTTTCAGTGTGCTCTTTAGATTTTCCTTTGAATTCCATTTTCCTCTTCTTATCAAACCCATATGACTGATGGGTTACTCCAATCTCCATATCAACTTTGAGAGCACATAGAACGATTTCCTCGTAGCTATTGAAGTCCCTTATGGATAAGGCCCTTCTAAGACTTGGTTTTAATCCACTAAAGAATCGATCGATCTTAATCTCAGGTTGGATAATAATACTAGAAGTGTACCTTGCAAGTCTTGTAAAATTTGATTCATAGGTACCAACAGATTCATCATCCTTTTTCTTCGGTTCAAGAAACTCTTTCTCCATCTTTGTTCGGAGAATACGAGGGAAGTACTTATTGAAAAATAAGTTCTTGAACTCATCCCATTCCATGGACTCAATTTTATCCCTTTGCCTCGTATTCTTAATAAGATTCCACCATTGATCAGCATCACCTTCCAAACGATACACTGCTAAGATGACTTTATCATTCTCAGAACATTGAAGAACTGAAAATATCTTTTCAGTAGTACTAATCCATTGTTCATCAACTAATGGATCAGTAGACCCGCTGAATGAAGGAGGACGCTGTCTCATGAAGGATTCAACAGAATGTTGCTCCTTCCTTTGCTCCTTTGGATGTCCTGCATGATTCATAGCTTGAGAAAGTTGTGTGAGCATGGCTACAAGATTTTGCATTCCAGCTCCCATAACGTTTGGTTGCTCAGGGGGACAATCATTGCATTGCCCATCGCATTCCGCATTAACACGGTTCCTTTAGGTTCCAGCCATTGACTAAAACCAAGAAGAATAGTGTGAGAAACACTAATTATAATAGGAAAACCACATAATCAAGAATCAAATTTCACACTTAAGGTCTTATCCTAGGTTATTCATGGCCATTTCTAAAACACTAAGATTGTGTTCTATGCTTAGAATTATCCTTAGGGTTCTTACTAAGGCTTTCACATACTAGTTTCCAAAGTTTGACTATATCTTTCCTCTGTTACCAACTATAACGACCCATACTTTAAATACATTGTTAATACTTAAAAATTGAAGCGTAATTATTACATCATATAACAAAACAACGAAAGTACCATATAGGTATAGTGTCTTTAGAGTCTGGGAAACATAAACAACTGGTTCATAAAGCGTCTACACTGTCTCCCATTTATTTCATCATATCTATAGTCCCTTTTGGCATATCTTACCTAATAACCTTCTTCCTGCCCTGGGGAAAGAAAACATACAAAAGGGTGACCTCAAATGCTCAGTAAGGGTAAACAAAATAAATATCAATCACATCATATTCATAAGAACATAGCTTTTGGAAATATTAACATGCAAAAGAGTGCATAATTTCATAACATGCGATAAATCATAGTAGTGAAATGGAATCCCAATAATCATAACATAAAACATGAAACTTTTTGGCATACACACATAATCACAGAGAATCATTTCTTATTAGTCAAGACTCATTGCCAAGACTATATTAGTGGACAAAGTCCATTTCTGAACCGAGTTCACTCCTCATTTCAGTCCTGTTTCACTGAACCGGTATAACCTACCATTCCAGCCATGTCTATCTCATGAGATATAAAATCTTTACCCAATGCATTGGAGGGAGATATAGGTCCCACCCATCTCATAATGATACCATTCATATGTGTGCCACAAAATCATAAATCATACATCATTGCATAACCCATTAAATAAAAATGGGAATCTTAAACATCATGACATCATAAAAAAATTCATATAAGATAAAGGAATTCATAAAAATAATTCCCTCACAACATAATCAAATAAATAATAGGGGTGAAAATAGAACCCTTTATTATCTTAGATGGAAAATAATTTTGATAAAACACTTGAACTCCATTCTTGAGGAAAATATCTTTTCTACTTCAAAAACACTTTTCCTTTCTTAACATGTCATGCAATTATAAACTAAAAGAAGTTGACTAAAAATAAACTTGATAACTTGTAAAGGAAGCTTCTTGGAAATAATGTTTTAAAAATCCATTCATATTGTATAAGTTAAAAAACATTCTTCGTACTTTTGTCGGAAAAGTCAAAAAGTACCTCGTACGAAAAACGACAAAAGATTCCTTTCATATCCTTTACTAAAAACTCACAAAAGGGTAAAATTGTATTTAAAGAATTGTAGGTTGATGGAAATAATATTACATATTGAGGAAAAATGGATGTGGATGATAAAATACACCCCAGTAAATTCCAAAGTATAAACAATCTCGGATAAAAATGAGATTGTGATATTTCCCTTACCTTAGGTCCGATTTGCTTCAAAAGTGTCCGAACCTCCTGTATAATGATTTAAATAATGTTATTGAATTATTAATGAATCATAATTATTGTTATGATATCATATATGGTCATATTCTTAGCTTCTTAGTAGTAATATTTCATTTCCACTTGTTATTCGGGTGTTTATAACTTTTTGTTCTTATGCGTGTTTTGTTGAATAAATTATTATTATTCTCTTTAGGTTATAGATACCTCATTTCCAGAATGGTATTAGTGTAGTATATATCAT
Organism: Viscum album; assembly: GCA_963277665.1. Taxonomy (NCBI): domain Eukaryota; kingdom Viridiplantae; phylum Streptophyta; class Magnoliopsida; order Santalales; family Viscaceae; genus Viscum; species Viscum album. The sequence continues at coordinate 1,322,126,648 of OY728158.1, forward strand.
ATTCATTCATTCAATTCATTTATATAATCATTATGAAATGAAGATCATGTAGAACGAGTCACATCACATCGTGGAGACGGTATTCCGTACGTACGCACGAGTGATGATATCGTTCCTATGATCATGGAATTGTATTGGAGTGTATGTATACTAATTCAGAATCAATATCACATTATAATAGTCATATATAGTCATTATTTACACCATTATACCCATCCAAGTAAGGTGGTGGTGGAAAATAGATTACACCACGACGTGGAGACGGTATTCCGTACGTACGCACGCGCGGTGATTTCTTTTTCCGTTGGATGGATAGATGGTGAAATAAGGTTGTTTCATACTTATAATAACATATCAGTATGTGAGTGATACTGATGTTATTACTTCATAATGAAACAACTAATGAAGAAGAAGTGGAAGAATAAATAAAGATGAAAGAATCGGTAACAGACATTACCTCTTCTTTGAAGTGCTTCTTTGAGACCTCCTTTTAGGGCACTAAAATAGGTATTCGAAGAAGACAAGAACCTCTAGGATGTTTCTAGGGAAGTTGAGAGAAGAAATTGGCAGGGGTTGGCCAAGCATGAAGGCTCAAAGTGGTGTGAGGAAGAGGGGGAGGAGGTTCTCTTTTATAAGGGAGGAGAGGGGAACCTTTGGAATAACTAAAAATATTATTTTATTATAAAGTCAAATTCGGTTTTTAATAGCTCCAAATTGATATATTTCGAAGATAAGGTGGTCAGGGGTCTAAATATTCCTATCCAATAGAATTTAGACAAGTTTAGGTATCAATTTTAACCTTATCATTTAGATTGAACTTTAAGTTAGATAATTTAACTTTTACCGTGTCTTCTTGTTTTTCTTATACTATAAGGTTAATAAACTTACTATATCAAGCCAAACGAACCCCAAGTTTTTTATTATTAATATATATAACCTTATCTAAGTCATTTGGCTGAACCATAGATTTTTAGGAATAAAATAACAATTAATAATATAATATTTGTTTTAAAAACTATTTTATGTCAATTTTGACACTATTTAGTAATTGATTTTTGTGAAAATCATAACAGAATTATTAGTTGGAACCAAGTTAATTAAATCAATACTAACATGTCATATTAACCTAGAAAAGTAGTGTAATTCATAAAAAGTCCCGAATTACATTTATTTGGGTATTTATAACATCAATTATGTCAATATTTCATTAATAAGATAATAACTGCATCATCGTTGTGTCATAAATAAATTAAATTATTTAATGTCTAAAAATTACAAATAAAATACCATTATTTAGGAACTATTTCTATATTTTTAATGAATATTTATAGTCGAATTTATCTTATGTATAACACCATATTAAAAATGATTTACTTATTAAACTTTGATTTTAACTATTTAACCCTTCTTTAAATAAATTAATAATAAATGTCCTAATCTAATCCAATTGGGCCTAAATGGTCATATTTTATTCCTAAGGTTGTTTTTGATGTAATTAAACTTGTCCAATAGAATTAGGACATGTGTTAGGGTAATAATAATATCATTTTTACCCTTAATTACCCTATTTACTTTTAACCGTGGTAAATAAAAGGAAAAAGTTACTATTCACCAAAAATTATTTTCATCTCATTGAACCACATTTTAGTCCTTGATATTAACCTTGTCTCTCGGATTTTCGAAATTCCACTCACATAAGCGGTAAAATTATGTTTTATGAAAAATTCAGTTTTTTTAACTACCACTTAGTGGTTTCACTATTCATCAAAAATTGAACGTTTTCAGAAAAATACCAAAATTTCACCCTAGGCTAATTTCGATATTCTGAATTCAAAAATGAAGTCCATTTGGAAAAATAAAAAATATAAAAGTTCAAAAATTGGTTATTACTATTCATAACGGCTAGTTTTAATAATATTTTAATAGCATATCGTTGTTTAGTGAAACTCGGTATTGCGTACGACGCAAGCTATCGAGGAAGGCCGCGGTTGCGTGTAAAGCAAGCCAAGCTAGTGTTGTGTGTAGTAAAAGATTCTTTTGATGATTTATATAACATAAAAACAAAATATTTCACATAAAAGTCTCGGGTGTTACAGTAGTTGTTGGGGGACGGATCTTGTGAAGGTTCCCTATCCGGCAAGGGTCTCTGTCGGTACTGACTCCCAGTTTGTTGGATCATTCACTTGTTTGCGACTAGTTTTTTCGGTTCAGGCATTCTAAGCCGCCTTGTCGCATACCTCTGAAGTCTTCCTATCGTGTGACTGTTCGGGCCACTAGGGGGAGTTCTGAAAGAAGCATCACTTGGGAGGAAGGAGTTAGGGACCGGAGGATGCGAATGCTTGACTGTAAGGCATGAGATGCTTCATCCCTCAGGGCCACAGCCACAAGTCTCAAGGTGAAGCTCGTACACAGTCAGGAGTTGTGCGACAATTGAAATAAATAATAAATTAAATAAATAAATTATTTTAATTGAAAAAGGAATTTAAAAAAATTTTATATTGATAAAACAAGTTTAATGTTTAAATTATAATAATGAGAATATGATTACACAAATGGTAATATTATTTTTATTCAATTTGGTAATAATACTGTTATTATTAAATTTCTATAAATATATTTATTATTTTAAATGAAACATAATAAAATTATCACTTTAGTTATCATTAAGTTTGTTATTAATTTCTTTTTTTGTTATTAATATTAATATTATCATTTTTATATTAATAATATTATTATTATTATTGTAACATTATTATTATTATTATTACTACTAATTAAAATAAAATGGATAAGGAAATAATTATAATTATTTTTTTTATTAATATTTATTGGTTTTATTATTAGTATTATTATTAATATATTTTTTTATTGTTTTAACCCTAAATCTATCGTTTCCCATCACCCCCTTCCTAGGTCGCGAGCCAGCCACCAGTCCCCCTTTTCCCATTGTGATTCCGCTCCGTGAGCCCCCTGTCAGGCCCTCACCTCCCGCCACTCCGCCCATCTAGTGCAGCCTTCGTCCAGCACGACTCGCCCTCCTGCTTCGACGTCACCTCCTCGTCCAACTCCCACCTCCCTGCTCACCTCTCCACACGCACCCCCCCTTCGCTCGCCTGCCTCTTGTCGTGCCACGCTCTGGAAGAACCTTCCTCCCACGACGCCACCCTACTTCCATGGCCAGCCCATGCTCCCGCTCAACAGCATCAACCCGACATCCCAGAACCACCCTCCCCGCCCCGCTCGGCTTACGACACACCAATCCTATCCGCACCTCCTGACAGCCTCCTCCTCTTCCCCGACAGTTTTTCTCTCCGACACTGCCTCCCTCCCCTGTCCAGCCGTCTTGAGGTCGTTCCTCTCTTCCCTGTCCATCCACATCTACTCCCCCCCCTTCTCTTTGGCACAACCCACCAGTAGCGTCCAACTTCCCTCCTCTTGGCCAACCAGCTCCGGCGCGAGCCGCTTCACCGAGTGGTTTCTCTGTCTCAGCATAACGACCTTTTGGTATAACCTTATTTCTTTATTTTGGTGATTTTATCTTTATTTTAACTAAATTATAAAAGCTTAGGGTTATTTACCATGTCTTGTTTGGTGTCTAGGCTTTGCAATTGGCCCGCGGAACAATTATAATCACTCATTTTTGGTTCCGTCTCCTTTGCACGTGTTGAGGTAGGTGCTTCTGTCCTTTACTCCCAATTTCAAGTCATGTGGTGCTTATTTGTTGTTAATTAATTTCTAACACATGTTTTGAACTATTATTACATACTTATTTATTTTTTGGTATGAATTTCATATTTGTTGAATTGATCACAATTTGTTTTTTTGATGTTGTTCTTTTATGTTCATGTAAATGCCACACCTTTTGCTCTTGAATAATTGTCATCTTCTTTTAAAATGGTATTATTTGTTATATCAGGGTGTGTTTTGGATATAAATCTTTTTGGGTAGTATTTGGTTGTGTTTTATGACCTATGAAATTGGTTTATGTGAGTCCTTAGTGTTTTGTTGGATGTGCGATGGTCTTCGTCGCACTAATGTCAGGTTTCAGGACTTGTTGCAGGGAGTCAAGATTGTTTCTAAGTGCACACACGCATTTTCCCAGGTATGGATATATATATATATATATATATATATTCTGTGCGCATGTTCTCTCATGGAATGGGGAACACATGCATCAGTATAAAGGAGTATATATATATATGGAAGTGCGTGCGGGTGTGTGAGAGGGATGTTTCTTGAGTTAGAAAGTTTGTCTTGACTTCCCTGAGGTAAGACAATCCATGCACTTCCTTTCCATTACTTGTCCTAAATGCTTGAGGTTTTAGTTATATTATAATCTTGATATGAATCTCCATAGTACCTCTTTAAATCTTGTTGTGGTGTTCTAAATTTGTTTGGTGTTGTTAAAGATATAGTTTACATGAATCTTGGTTTATGACTTGTATATGATGCCTTATGTGTTTGTAAATTGCCACTTGTTATTTTATTTTGGTGAAATTGGATGTTTGGGTGGGGGTTTTCCCATATAACTGTTTTTTGAAATTGGTTTAAAATATGTTTTGGATTTCATGTATGCAATTTGGTATTTTCCTTGGTTGTGGTTTGGGGTTTGTCTAAAAACAGAATTTTGGTTTATGAACTTGTCTGGTATTTCATAAGTTAGTAATATGGGTGTTTTTGGGTTGAAAGAAAATGGTGTATTTATGATATTTGGTTTCAAATGTTTTGGTTTGTTTTATAGTGTTCCTCTTGGTTTGACCCGGTTGGCCTTGGAAACATGCTAGAGTGAGTTGTTGGAAAATAAAAGGGGTGTTTGTTTTTCAGGGTGTGTTTGAGTGAAAGTGGAAGGCAAAGACTATTGGGATTTCTGTGAAATATTGTTGTCTTGTAAGTGTTGCGAAATCCCATTTGTCACTTTCTTAAGTGTTGTTTTTTTAACATGACTTAAAGTGAACTTGGGCATGTTTTGATAAATGTTTTATTTAATCGGTTGTTTAGTCACTTTGGTATAAAGAGGGTAAATTATAGTTGTTTTGCATTGGTCAATAAATGTTTTGATAAAAAGATGAGCATTGTGAAGCTAAAAGTCCGTTTGGAATTTTTGATTGGGTGTTTACAAAAGGTTTGATAAGTGTGAATTTTACGAGGCCTGTTTGGCATCTTTGAAACTGTAGGTTTGGAAAACCCCTCTGTGGTTAGGCCCCTTGCCTCATTTGTCGATCATGTGACAGGAGGGTCCTCCGTATGGGCCTCCTTTTGAGAATATTTATTTTAAAGAATGGGACTAACCTTGATGTGGTTGGGGTGGTGCCAGTTTGTGTCACGTGCTGGATTATATTTATATGGATTGTTATTTGAATGTGTGGCAAACCTCTTTTGGAACATAGCACGAAAACTTAGCATAGAAAGGGGGTTTACTGAGAACGATTGTTGGACTAGTTTATACTATGCACTAGCTAGTGGCGCTTAGTATGGATTATACTATGCTAGCGGATTGGGACCCGTGGTTAGGCCATGTAGGGTGATACCGAGCGTTTGGGCGTTATGACGTCATCGAGAGAAGGCATGCCTTCAGGATGAGTCACATGTATAATATATTCTGGTCTTCCTCTGAGTTCCTAGGTTTTTTTGATCCTTTGGTACGAGCACTATTAGTACCATTTCCCTTGTTGTGTGTGGAAACATACCCTTGAATTTTGTTTTGGTGTTTTCTTGGAATTTTTTTGTATGTATGGTTGGTTTTAAAAATAACTTCAAAGTAGTTGTTTTGGAAAAGTTTGTGTGAACAATTCTTTTGGTTTTCTTTTCCTAGTTTTGAATTATAAGGGCTATGGAATTGTTATTGTTAGTTTTAAAAATACAGTGTATATATGAAAACCTTATTTTTATAAATGTATTTCAAACTGGTATTATTGGGCAGTCCTGGAATTGGAAAATGCATGGGTTATGTGGTTCACTTTTGGATTTCCCTACTGAACATCTTGGTTCTCACATCTATTATGTCTTTCCAGTTACAGGTTCAGTTTCTTGTTTAGGTTCCTAGTTCAAATGCTCAATGTTGGAGAAAACATGGTTCTGAGTTGGGTGGTGACATGAAGGGTCACAAAGAGGTATGTGCAATTTATTTTTGTTCTGCTCCTAGTTTTATTTGGTTATCATTAGTTTTAGTTTATCTATTTATCATTTTTTCATGGTCCAAATCATTCTCAACGGTTAATTGTTGATGCCCGACACTAGTTTCCATCCCATGGGGATCGGGAATGCCCATCAGGCCATGTTGTGGGACGACTCAGGTGACTAGTTCAATGTTGACCCAAGTTGGTTCATGACACCATCCATTAACTAAAACAAAAAATCAAAGTTTAAGAAATAATAATAATAGTGGGGAACCATATAATCATGAAAAATCACTTATTGGATGTATAAATCATGATACCTTTTTTTAATCTATGATGCCTTTGGTTTATTCAAGTTCATTCATTGTCATAATATATTTAAATCCTTGATTATGTTTCATATAGATTTTGTTAATTTCCAAATCATATCCCCAGGGTTTGTCAAACCAGGTGTGTAGCAGGGCCTATATTTGTGCACTAGGTGATGATCGAATCCCTATCAATGTGACCTCTTTAGATTTATTAAATATGGGTACCCATTTTATAGAGATGAATCTAATATTAGTATCTTGAAAGGGATTAAATTTCTTGGAAACCACTCACTCTATATTTTACCAAAATCACTGGACATTTTCCTATAATTTGAATCATCCATATAATTATCCTTTGACATATCATTATAGTTATCACTAAAACTTTCATATCCTTGTTTCTAAATGTGAACTAAACCTATCCTCAAATACTATATGTAATTAACCAAACCACTCTTACATATATGTTATATTTTCAAGATGAATATTCATTACATTACACAAACACACGTCTGTGGATCGTAAAGGTATAGTGCATTTGGAAACATGGGCATATAAACAACTACTCTATAAGTGAGATATGTAAACTCGAACTATGTTCTTAATAAAATACTCCCTTCTTAGATATATCATACATAATAAATTTCATCGTAACCTTGAAATGGAAACATAATAAAGGGTGATATCAGATGCTTAGTAAGGGTAAACAAGGGAGATATCAATATATCACGAGCATAAGGGTTTGAGAACAGAAAAATAACATTTTAAAAATAATACCATGAATACGAGAGATTATAAACTTGAGTCATGGTATAAATATTAATAGTTTATAATACAAGAATCATAATGTCATAAATGAACATGAACCATGAGAGCATAACATTAACATAAGACATAGATTTTCGGTGCACGCATAAGAATATAAAATCATTTACTTATAAGTTCAAGGATTATTATCATTATTATAATAGTGGATTGGGTCCAATCTACAAACCATATTAGTAGTCAAGGTTCACTTCCAAGACAATAATATTTTATAGAGTCCCTTACTGAAATAGTTTCACTCCCTATTCCAATCCTTTTTATCTCATGATATATCAATCTTTACCCAGTGCATTGAGAGAGATATAGGTCTCACCTATCACATAATGAAAATCAGACATATGTATGCCACAAGATCATAAAAAACCATCATATCAGAACCCATGAAATGAAATTAATTTCATAAAAATTTTATCATAATAAAACATGTGGGAATGAAAAATGTTTTTTAATCATTTAATAATTTCATCAAAGCATAGACTATGGGAAAACAAGCTAGTTTCATAATAATTTTATCATGGTATAGCCCATGGAAGATAAATGAGTTTCATAAATATCTATTCATAATAAACATAAAAAATCCAATGAAAGAATAAATATGGTATCTTTGGATCTTATTATCAGTAAATATTATGTAACATCAAAATATGTCATCTTATATTGAAAATTATTTTGAAATAAAATTCACATGGAGTGTTTCTTGAAGAAAAGTATCATTTCTTTGAAAATAAATGTTTTAAAATAGAAAAATCAAAAAATATTATTTAAATAATTTTATTTGAAATTAATATTTAAAACATATAATTGAATCCAAAAAAAATAATGATATTGATTTGGGAAAATTTTCATTCATTACATACATGTTAAGAGAAATATTCTTTTCACATTTTTGGTAAAACCAAATGGTCCTTTTGGGAAAACTAAAAGTATATTCATTTAAAAAAATAGAAGAGAATTAAAAAATGGTTAAAAATGACTTAATAAAACAGTTGGATAATTTTAAAAACATTTTTTAATTTTTTTTATAAAACATAGTTTTAGAAGAGAAAATGTTTTCAATCAAAGAGAGAAATAAATATAGTTTTTTTTTTAAACATAATTTTGAACTCTTGAGTTCATAAAGAGAGAAAAATGAAGGTAAAAAAATATATTCTCAAGAAATAAACATATTAGAAAAATATAAGTTAGTTTATTGAAATATATATCATAATATTTCATTATTGAAAGCAGAATCATGTGAAATCCCAATAAATGATGATATTGTAACAAAATAATTCTTACTAATTTGGTAACATTGAACCATCAGCCCCATTAAAGAATAAAATAAATGACACTTATAATATTATGAGAATAAAAATATTCATCATATTAAATGTCAAAGGATATGTATATATTCCTAATAAAAGAAGATATATTCATAATATAACATATGTATCAAAGAAAGAAAATTGGGACACAAATCTATTACTTTTAGTCCCAACTTCATTCACAAATGTTCAAACCTCCTTTATGATAAATAAATGTTTAATGTAAATATTATATATATATAGATATATATCATACCATAAAATATTTACTTATAACATTTTATTACCTATTTATTGACAATTCCATGTTAAAGTCATGTTTCATGCAACAACTACTTTGTTCTATTTATATGTTTTGATTCGTTATTTTTTTGTCATATTAATTTTGTCACGGTTAAATAATATCCATATTTCTTAAAATGATATAAATATCATATATATTCAGTATATATATATTTATAGTAATCTATAAATATTAGAAATAAAAAATGGAATACATCTTTCATGGAGACGGTAGGTTGCACATGCGCATGAACGTTATTTAGTTTTTATAAAAGGATTTAAATAAAGAATGGTAAATAATATATTAATATTATAGAATAATTTTTATGTCATATATATAACATATTTTTACAAAACCTATCCTTATTATCTTTCATGTTAAGCATAAATGATTCACATCACTTCGCGAGGAGGTAGTCCACCATACACACTAGCCATGTTATTGTATACCCATAGAATGGAAAGTAAAAAAAGGGGTCTGTGATATAATAATTATAAAATAATAATAATATCAAAAATATCATATATAATAATTTAATACAACATTATTTTCATCTATGAGTTGTGGTTATGGAATACAATTAACATCAGTTCACATGGTGGTCATCCACCGTACACACGGATGATGATTTCATATCCCATTTGGTGGGAGTGGGGATATTTGAAGTTTATTCCCTTAAAATAACAACATATAGATATATTATAATTACTAATTTAATTATGTCATAATGGTTTAATAATAATTTAAGGAGTTGTATGAATAAATAAAATAGAAATGCTCATTTAATAACATTACCTCTTCTTCGGGTAACCTCCTTAGGTTTGCAAAAAAATCCTTCCTAGGTTGGATTTATGACCAGAATAAAGATTCAAGGATTATATGAGGGTATTAAGGAATATATGTTTTTAGATATTTTCTAAATAAAATGGTGTTGGAAGTGTAAAGAGGAGAGTAGAAGGTGTGAACGTTTTTAAGTGAGGTGACTGACACACTTGTACTTTTTGGAATGAAAAAGGTATACCCTCATTTTCACTTTCTAAAAGGCTAAAAAATGTACCATTATTAATAATTATACATGAAATGGTCAAATATGAACATAAATGGGGGTTGAAAAAGTTTTTGTTCATTTTTAACCTGTATTTTTTTTAGTTTAACCCCTAATAAACCAATTTTTTTACTTTAACCTTGGTAAATGATTTTTACTTTGTTACTATTAATTATGGTAACAAATTAATTTTAAATTATTAGATAATATAAAATTTTATGATTATAAATATTGAATCAATTTCTGAAAATTATATTAAAATAATTTTAAAGTTTTAATTTAATATTAAACCTACAGACGTGATGAGAAAACAATTTTCAAAAGGGCACATGTTCACAAGTTTAAAAAAATACCAAAATTCATTATGAAAATGATTCCAATGAACAAAATTGGTTTATTTGATATATAATTAATATAATTATACTTTTTAAAATATATTAAAACAAAAAAGTAACCTTATAAACTCTTTAAATGAAAAGATAGTTTTCAATAAAAGTCAATATTTTTAACTATTCATCGAAAAATTCACATTTTCAAAAAATAAAAAAAATCACTATTGGGTCCTGAAATTTATTCCTGAAATAATAAATTAATTCCCTGAATTTGAAGATGGGTAAAATAATGAACCCAAATAATACTTTGAATAAAATTATTAAAGGATGGGACATCATAGAGGAAGGCTTGGTCCCATGAAGTAAAAATACTATGTCGACCACCTACCCCAATGGAGCTCTACCACTCCATGAGGCATCCCAAAAATTGAAGGCTCTCATTAATAAAAAAAAATTCATTTTTGGGTCCAGTCGGTGATTTACGCCATATTTAACAACCACCCCCTGCGAACGATAAATCGTTTGCAAGAAAGGGAGGTTATTTCTATTCCCCACAAATCAAATAGTTTGTAGGCATAAGAATTCCTTCTAGACTCTCACAAATGGAGGCACCATGGTTCACCAGGACCAACAAACCTAGTTATTGGTTTCACCACTCCTCAATAAAAATATGATATGGGGATTCGAGTGGGGGACAGATAGAAAGTCAAGGGAAGGTGCGGGAGAAATCATTCCTGGAAGTAAAATCACCCGACCATATACATATATGAAATCCTTTGAGGATGACCAATTTTGTATAAATAAAAAACCATTATGTGAACCAGTTATAGAAGAAAATCCATAGAATATTACATTTGGAGGTACTGTCATTTGAGACATGTGGCGTCCTATTCTGACCCTATGAATGAATAAATTGCTTCACAGATGAACACTTCACGGGTGACAATTTGCATATGGACCATTTAGAGAAAAAAAATTCATCGACACCATTTATAGATGAATCTATTTGGATGAACTTTTGTGGAAGAAAATTCAAGGATGACCCATTTTAGATGATTCTTTTTTGATGACACTTTGCGGATTACCCTTCACGGATGACACTTCACATGCAATGCTTCACAGATGACCCTTTGCAGACAACCCCTTTGTAAACTCCCTTCACAGATATCCCTTCACAAAAAACTATATATCACCATACCTATCCCCCTATTTTCAATTCAGTTTTCTATAACTAGTCTATACAACATGGGTTTCTCCCCTGCGTCCCCACTCAAGATCAGTTCTAGATGGTGGTCCTGACCATTTGGGTCTCTCTCTTCTATACCATCACTGACCTCCATGAAATATAGAGTGTCGAACCATGAAATTTTTAGATAAGGTCAATGATATTTTGTGTTCCACCTTATACAGCCCTAATATTCACCCCATATAATACAATGAGATAAAACATTCCTCTTGCACCTCCTTAAATCCCATCACCTTACTCCTATGCCAGGTTGAACTAGAAAGGGACACTATTGCGTAAGTCCCACCCCCGTAATTCTTTGGAATATTCCTCCTTTTCATCCTAACCACGGGATGTTAAACTATACAGAACTCATCCTAACCACATGAAGTTAAACATTACCAACCCCATGTTAACCACATGACATTAAACTATACAGTACTCATCTTGACCACAAGACGTTAAATTTTATGGGACTCATCCCTACAACACAATGTTAAACTATGCTTCCATCATCCCCGCAACATGATGTTAAGCTGTGCTAACATAATCTTAGATACATGACATTAAACTATGGTATACCCTTTTTGAAAAGCATAGGTCACCTCCGGTAAAAAACATGATATGCTTTATGCACTTAGATTATGCTGACTCATGTAATAATCATGAGATGACTATAAAACAACCAGTAGGGAATCCCTCCTATAGTATGTTTCTAGCCTTTCTTGTGGGAGGTAACACTTTTTCTTCACTTCACCTTAGCCCAGGTCATTGTTGGATAGATCACTATATGAGACTATCCCAGTTACAAAAATAAAATAATAAATGGCCATACTCAATTCCCTCTCCTTGTCCCTTTGGGATTCCCCACATTATGCACCAGCAGATAAAGTGGAATTGTGTGATCTTCAGATCTACTACTTCATCTCGTTTCTCACACATATCATAACTCACATGGGATTAGAGTTTACCAGTGATCATGAAAACCACATGGTACCAAACCTCAAATGGGCCCGTCATTTGGTATAATTCTTAACCATACCCAAATCCATAGGCCTTGTCCATATATGTAATCCAAAACATCAACCAAAATGGGTTGCTTCCATGCGTAAGACCCAATAATATTCAATACCAAGTGGGTTACTTCCATACGTAAGCTTGGATAATGTCCTTCTAAATGGGTCGCTTCCATGCATAGGCCTCAAAACCATACCTCAAACATTAAAGGGCTATATTCCCAATGAATAATCACCATTTGGGAATCTTCTATGCGTAAGCCCGAAAAATTACTAAACTAAGGGGTCTTTGATTCCCAATTAACTAGGACACATAAGAAGGATCCCTGAGGTCCAAATATAGAACCCAAATCCAACATAATGTTTTTTGAGCCATATACTCAGTTGGTTTATATCCACCCAGGGACCACATCAATTATGGGTCCCATGAGATGCCTCAGTGTAAGTCCCACATCACCTTTGATCATACACCTTTCGTCTGTATATCCTTAATGCATGACATGAAACTGCATGGTTAGTTATTCATCCCATGATATTAAAAGGTGATGTTCCCTAATAAGTGGCACCTAACTAAATGGTTTATGATTCCTCTCACGAGGATACATTGGAAGCCCATCTTATGGGTTCGATCCTTACCTTAGAACAAATTTTTTATCCCTTAGATGATGAGAAACACTAGATCACCTCACCACATGGATTTGAAATAGTGTCGTCTTATTAAACGACCAAATAATATCAGATCCATTCATAAAAAAGGGATTTATTGATGTATAACCTCAGATACATATAGATATCCTCATCGATGGAGAACCTTTGATAAATATAGATGATTACGAACCCATGCATGCAAATGATTGATCATTACCATAGGGTAACCCATATTATAGGCACTTGGGAATGAAAAACGGATTCAAACCCATATCTTAAATATATAATAGAGTCCCAAAATAGGCAATATTTCCCCCCACAAAAGTGTGATGAGCTCTAATTCCCATCATATCGACCAATGTGAGTTTTTAAGGGTCATTGGCCAAGTTCCCCAATGATCACCTACATTTAGAAAGTAGGCCCATGATTCTTCATGGATATGAGAGTAGTTGGTTGTTTCTAGATCCAAGAACGAAAACTATTAAAGACTATTCAATATGTTGATCCCAACGTCAGTGATTACACACCATTGAACCCCTTATAATCAATGGCTTGGGTGAAAATGTTTTTCTTTAGAAACAAAAATGGTGAACCTGATGTGAATCCTAAACAAGATGGTGGTGATACCCCTTCTTATGCCGCCTTTTGTATCCAAAATGGAAGAGGGCTATACCAGACCATAAATTATGCATGTGGTCATAAGATACTACTTGTAATTGAATAGTCAAGATAGTTGTATCACTGAGAGGGGGAGGGGTGAATCAGTGGTATCTTTCTCTTTTCTGTTTCCTTACTTATGAAACATCATTTGCCTCTTATAAATGTTTTCGTTCCCTACTGAAAACATTTCAAATAAGAATCCATAAAAACACAAGAGTTTACAAGTTTCACTACTCAAAAAGAGTATTTATGTCCTTATTATGGTCTAAAAATAATCCAATACCACACAGCCTACTAGAAAACAATCCTTTTTTGTGGAATACATTGAGTTGAATATACCCTTACACTCATGTAGGTTGATGATCAATACAACAGTGAATGTGCTTCAAGTATAATATAATGATATAATAAAGTTTTTGTAACAAATATTTTATCTTTCTTCTTCATCAAATTTCAAAAATACGATCTTAAAAAAATATTTCTTCACTTTGATACCCAGAATCTAGAAAGAACTTCTTGTAGACTTTGTACTAAAACTCAATCTTATTTCCCAGTCTGATTTTCCTAGTCCGAATGCTCAATATGATAATATATAACACTGCCAAAACACCACTAAAACAATTTTAGACTTATTCTTCATCAATATAATAATCCCAATACAATTTTCCCAATATGATTATTTAGCTCAATATGATGACCAACTGGATATGGTCTGGTCACTTCTCCTATGTTTTCTTCTTTGTAAAAAAATTATTCAAGAAAAATCAATCATGAAACTTCTTCTCTCAGGAATTTTTCAACGATCATACCTCTCTCTTCTTCACCGATGAATATTACTTTTGTTAGGAAAGTAAAATGTACTTATACTTTTATAGGTGAGTCAAATATATTTGAGGTGGGGTTCTCAAAAGGTTTTCCTCTTAACAAAATTTCATAAAAAATTCATTTTCCTTGAATTCAAAATGAATTTATGACTTCTTCAATTATTATCAACTCCTATTGAACATTGTTTTGTCTTATAACAACTTTATCTAACTTTGTACTTCTTTAACAAACTCTAATATGATTCTGATTCTTCATTTCAATTTCCCAAAACAATTTCTTCTTTATGATGTTCATCATTTTTTCTTAACAAAATTGTAAATCTGGAACTGAAAACTTCTAAATACAATGGTCTATAATAGTTGAATAAAAATATGCCTATTATGATTTTCTCGTTATGATAAAGGCATTTGGTCAATCCAATTTTCTTGACTTAATGGAAAATAAATCAAAATTGAAGACATATCATTACATTTCTCTTCAAAATACCTTTGAAATATTCTTTTCTCTATGCTTGTTTCACTCTGATAAATCAGTTTTAGGTTTAATATGATGTCTCTTGAACAACATGAAAGAATACAATAGAGTTATTCTTTCTTTATCATCCATATTACAAAACAAACAACAATTTATCTTGATGGAATGGTTTAATGTATTGTTAACTGGTTATTCTGAATTTATTCTTCACATTGGACTCAACAACTTTACATACTATTTATTTTAATGGATTCCAACAACTCCCAATGAAAACAATTCTACGTCTGATTATTATGATGATATACTGAATCTAATGAATCAGGATCAGTAACATCGACTTCATCAACTTTTTTCTTTTCTAAATACAATATAAATGATCTTTAAACATTGGAATTCTTTCAATTTTCTGATTATGAAACTCAAAACCTTATTTCTCTAAAGATTTAAATATTTTTTCTTTTAGTCTGATTGAAAACCATAACCTTCATTTTCTCTCAATACGATCAAGAAATCCTTCCTATCCTCTCAATCCAATGAGCTAAGACTAGAAAACTTCAGCAACAAACTTCTTTCACTATCTTTTTCTAATAGGCACGACTTCCTTCATGAATTTTAATATACTGAAGATCAGTTTTAGTACCACATGACTTATGAAGGAAGGTATAATATCTTCCCATTAATTCAACAACAACTTTCATTCCTAGTCACCCTAAATACATTTGTCTTGAACACAATTGGAAGAAACTTTTCTCCCCCTTTATTTAATCAAGATTGCATCACAAGTTTTAAGACATAATTATTATTTATGAGAAATAAAAAGCAGCAAAGCATTATTTGATTTTTATCAAAGACACGAAGACTCCAAAGCATCACCTCATTATGATCTTCTCTTATATTATAGACCATAGGTGAGTCCATTGAACCTTTTCATTGAGAAAACATATTCTCAATATGACTAAATATTTTTAAGAATTATGAGTCTAATTTCTTGAATATGATGGTCTGTCTGATATAAACCAAAAACAAGGCAATTTTATTTTTACTTCATTGATATTTCATTTAAAACAAAATAAAACACATTAATATGATATTTATCCTTATGATATTGATCCTAACAGTCTACCCCTTTGGATTTTTTTTAACCATTGATTCATAAATAACATAAATTTTCAACCAAAATCTATAGATTACTTATCAATAATTATAATCCTAAATAAGTTAACTCATTATAGGAAACTAGAACTATTGACAACAAACCATGTTGTCCAAAAGTATTGATTATTAAATCAACCTCATCTTTTATTCACAACTTTCTTGGTAACAAAACTTTTCTTTTACACCTCTTCAACATTCCAATTAACAAAAGTTTTCTTTTCCTACATCCAATACAAAAAATAATTAGAATAGTTCACACACTTATAGTGTTGGATTCAAAGCTTACCAATAAATACCCCTTTTTAAAATATTCCTTAAAAAGGATTAGCACATAACAATGGATATATTTATAAAAAAATTCTCTCCCTTGACAACACTATCTAAAGACAAGATGAGATGGGGGACAAATACACATACCTCAACCTCGATGAGAATGAGTTTAGACACCCATGTTCAACATTAATTTAGAAAAATCATCATTCAATAAAGGTTTTGGGAAAATGTCAGCAACTTATTCTGATGTAGGAACATACTCTAGCTTTATTCCATTCTTCTTCGCATTCTATTTTATGAAATTATATATGATATAAATATGTTTTGAACGATAACATTGTACTAGATTACTAGTGAGGTTGATTTCACTTTTATTATCAAAACCCAAGAGCAAGGGTAACTTCATTTCAATAAGTAAATCTTCTAATTGAGTCTTCATCCAAATAATTTGTGTAGAATCTTGAGTAGAATTAACATACTCAGCTTCATCCATACTAATATTTAATGAATTTTTTTTATTTAAACTAACACAAATTTTCCACCGAAAGAAAACTCCACCGAATATGGATATTCTATCACCAACATTTCCTATGAAATTAGCATTTGAATACCCAAAAAAATCAATACTTTATGAGATATCATACCTGATTCCAAAAAAATTTGTGCTTTGATATATATGAGAATTATTTTTTCCATCAAGTAAATGTGATTCTTTAGAAGCACTCTAAAATTTTTCACATAAGGTACAACATAAACAATGTCGGGTCTTGAGGTAGTTAAATACAAAAAACTTCCTATCATCTTTCAAAAATATTTCTAATTAACTTTTATGCCTTCTCCATATTTAAATAACTTGGTTCCCACTGAAATCATTTCATAAAATAGTTTCAAATTTTCTATTCCAAAATTCTTAAGATGTTCCTTAGCATACCTTTTGTGAGAAAGAGAAAATGAATTTCTTCATTTTTAAAACTTATAATCTAATAAAGTGTTTTATTTCTCCTAGCATAGACATCTCAAATATCTTTTTCATTTATTCAAAAAATATTTTAGAAGTTATTTTATTTTTCCTAGAAAAGATAATGTCATAAACATAAACAATTACAATGAGGTATAACACTGACTTTATTTGATGTAAATATAGTTATCAAATATTCCTTTCTTAAAACTCATCTTCCTTAAGAAAGTATCCAATTTGGAATACCATGCCCATAGATCTTGGTTTTTTACATACATGGTTTTCTTCATCTTACACACATAATTTTCATTTCTCTCAAAAAAACTCACAAGTATTTTCAATATAAACTTCCTTATCATGATCCCCCTTTATAAATGTTGAATTTACATCCATTTGAAATTTTTTGTAACTTCATTGTAAAATAACATAAAGAAAAATTATGATTGTTTCTGACCTTTCCACTGGGTAAAAAGTCACATCAGAAGAAACACCTTAAATCTATGAGTAACCTTTGCACACTAATATTTGCTTATTTCTTATCACTTCACCTTATTCATTCATCTTGTTCTAGTAAACCCACTTTGTGCCAATAATATTTTTATTATCCATCTTGGGAACAAGTTCCCAAGTATCATTATTTTCTATCTGATCTAGTTCTTTATTCATGGAATGAACACATTATAGCTACTTAAGGGATTCATTTACATCATTCAACTTAACTTTTGTATAAAAATAAGTATGTGTAATATAATTCTTTGTTCTTCTTGTTTGAACATTTTAATGTTGATCATCAATAATGTTTTGAGATTCTACTTGTTTCCTTATCCTAGGATGAGATGTTCATGAAACTTCCTCATCAATTGAAATTGATGATTTTAATTATACTTCTTGAGTAGGATTATAATTTTCTATATCTTTATCAGAAATGTTAACAAAAATTTCTTTATGCCCCTCAAATTCCTTATAAACATGTGTCTATTTATATTTTTCATCCTTTTCAATAACTTTCACATTAATAGAATCAATAATTATTCATTTTTTTTTTCAACATTTGTATCATCTTCCATCTAGATAATAACCAAAATAAATTAAACCTTCATCTCTCATCTCAAAATTTCCAAGATTTCCACCATTCTTCTTTATAATGCATGGACTCCAAAAAACACTTATGTTTTTCAAACATGGAGTTTTTCTATAAAACATTTCATATGGTATAATATATGAACATGGACTATAAAAAAATTGGTTTTCAATATACACAAGGTTAGTTGTGGCTTTCCTTATATAGTAACGAGAAAGACCATGTTCAAGAAACATAGTTCTCCCCATTTCCACCAAATTTATATTCTTCCTTTCAAAAACTCCATTTTGGTGAGGAGTTTATGGTGAAATAAACTAATGATTAATTCGATGATTATAAAGATAAATTTAAAATTATTTATTCTTATACTCACCACCATTATCAGTTCTTAACTTCTTCACATAATACTCACATTCCTTCTTATCTGTGCACCAGAAACTTTAAAACTTTTTCATAGCGTCTAACTTATGTTTCATATACATAACACAAGTAATTTGAGTAAATTCATCAATAAAAGTGATGAAGTACTTATCTTCAAATTTTTTATTTTTTTCTCATTGTTCCAAAAATATCATAATGAATAAGTTCTAGGGGTGGTTTTGAACAAATATCAACATTCTTATGCACCGAGATTGCAATTTTTTCTTACTGACAAATAGTGCAACACCAATCTCTTATTCTTGAAATATCAGGAATGTCAAGGAAAATTTCTCATTTTTTCAGCTTTCTCATGTTTATTTGACACAATTTTCCAATCCTTTTATTCCTAACTGATTTTATTCCACCTCGCCCAAGTAATAATATTTTTTTTTATTTCCCCAACTTGAAATAAGTTTCTTATTGTACGTTGGCCTCTTGTAACAATATATCCATATTCCTCAATTTTCACAAAAAATTCATATTTTCTAAAAATAACTTTTTTCCATTATAAAAAATTTATAAAACACTTAGCAATTTGTGTTTTATCCCATAAACATACAAATCTTTCATAGATTTTGACATCTCTTTCTCAATGATAGATGAGTCAACACCTTTGATTCACATGGATTCATCAATACCAAATATAACTATTCCTTATTTAAATTATTTCACATTCTTTAACAACTGTAAATCTTCTTTCATATGAGAATAACATCCATTATAAAGAATCCAAGGTTGTGATACTTTTCTAGCTTTCATGTCAGTTTCTACAACAAGAAATTTTTGATTCTCTATTTGTAGACTCTAATAATTATTAATAATGTTTTTGTTAGTAACAATGAAAGACCACCATTTGTAAGTTGTAGAAGTTCTTCCCGACTTTAATAAATATTTTCTAGGGGTTGGAACCTATTTTTAACATTTACAGTATCCTTATTAGGTTTCTTCTAAACACCCTTCTAGGACTTCTTCCTTTAAAGAGATTGAATCTCTATAAAACATTGCCATCCGTAATTTATGAAATAATAATAATGTTGTTGGTTAAACCAAAACATATTTTTCATATTCCAAAATCCATAACAATACAAGCAGTATCCATAGAAAGAATATTTTCCTCTGAAACTTATAGATAGACTGGAGTTGTGAATATGATTCTTAGCAACCTTCATGTCTTTCTTATATGAACTTTGTTGACCACCAAAATTACTATTATAAATAAGAATTTTCATTTTCATCCTTATGATAAATTAACGTAATAGAAACCATTTTGGACTCATAATTTTTAGTAACTTCTGATTTCCCAACATTTTTGGTCTTCAACACATACAAAACCTTCTCAACATTCTTTTTTCAGAAACATTTCAATAATTTTTCTCAACCTTTGAAGGTAAATTTTTTTCAATTCATATGAGGTTAATTCTTACTAAAGATTCCACCAAATTATGAGATATAGTTTTTGAAACTTGAATTCATATGTTCATTTTTAGAAATTTTTTATTGGACATGTTCCAGTTCTTGTTCTTTTTTCCTTCATCTTTACATCTAGGTGTTAATTACTATTATTTTCCTCATTAAGTGATTTATTAAAATCATAAATTTATTTCACCATCTGAACTTTCTAATCATGAAAACATTCTTTATTTTTAGTTGAAAAAATTTCATTTTTCATCTTTATGATTTATTTCTATTTCATTCCAATATTTCTCAAGAATTCTTTTAATTCTTCTTTTAGATGATATTCTAATCAAGTTTCTTCTTCTTCCAAACTATTGCTTATGAACTCCTCATTATTCACTGTTAAAACAAAATTATTCTCAAACTTCCAAGTAGAATTTTTAGATTTATATTCTCTATTTTATTCATCATCTTTCTATAAGAAACATATTCTTTTGGATTTTAATAACTTTTTATCTTTTCCTTTTGAAAATGAATTATCCTTTTCACCCTTTTTCTTCTATGATATTATCTACCTTATATCATCTTCTGTATCATTCTATTATTTATTTCATTGAGTAAAATTAGACATAAAGTTTCCAATAGCTCCACATTCAAATAATTTCAAGGGAATTTTCTATTTATATTTACCTATACCTATTCTCACATTTTTAGAAAACAAGGATAAAAATTTATCAAGACATTTACATACCTCATTTTCATATTCAGAATCACCAACTTCTACTTAAATAAGAATCTTATTTTAATTATACTTCTTGGTATCCTTTAAAGACATTTCTCTATCTACTTTTTTTTCTTTTTATAGCTTTCTCCCTTTTCATTTCATAAGTTATGAGAGTTCTATGAAAATAATCTAGCAAATTTTTTTTGGATATCTATCTTCTAATGAAGATACATTAGCATAATACTTTTCTAGAAATATTCTCAATATCTTTTCAATAACTAAGGAATATTCTAACTTTTCACCAAGACATCTGATAGAGCTAAAAATTTCATTTACCCTAGTAAAGAAGTCTCCAACACATTCTTATTTATCCATCTTGATATATTCATACGTTAGCCTCCAAATTTATAACTTTTCCTTCCCCACTTTTGTACTGCATTAATATATGTTTTTCAACTTGTCCTATATATAATTGCATGTGGAAACCCTTTACTCTTAAGAATTCAATTTCAGAAAGTGATGTTAGAAAATCATTCTTGGCCATTTCGGGGGGTTTGTGGATTTGGGCTGCAATTGATGGTCGCATCAGTGGGCGATTGAGGAGACCAGTTCTTATATTTGTCCAGCTCTCCTGATGCTTGTTTTTCCTAGTTCGTGGTCCTCGAACATTTCTGTGTGAATTCAACTCCAACTATGATGGTTTTTCAGTCTGAAGGCTTCAATGGATTTCATCCATTGTTCTTGGATGGTTTTAAGTGGTGAAGTGGTGAAGTGGTGATGTGGTGTGGTCATGTATGGTTTCTCACTTTTCCCTTAAAAGTGATTTCATAATAATAATAAAAAAAAATTTAGTCAGTAGGAGTAATTTTTTCACAAATAGGAGGAAATCCATCTGTTTCAGCTCCAATAACATCATATCCAAGATATATAAGATAATGGAAATTATATATTTTCATATATGATGGTTCTTCTCATAGAAAACTAGAATAACTTTACTTTTGACATAATTTAGATTCTCCATAAACTTCTCTTTAAAACATCAGTAAATGATAAATTAAGGGAACCATCAGAACTAATACCAATTGTAATTTTCAGTCAAGATAGTTGTATCACTAAGAGAGGGAGGGGTGAATTAGTGATATCTTTTTCTTTTATATTTCCTTACTTATGAAACAACTATAGCATCCTATTAATGATTTATATCCCTTATTAAAATAATTCAAGCACACATCCACAAGAACATAATAATTTAAAAGGTTCACTACTCAATAAGAGTAGCTGCATCCTTGGTATGGTTTGGAAATAATCCAATACCGAAAAATCCAATAGGAAATAATACGTTTTGTAGAATAAAATTAGTAGGATATACCCTTTCACTCATATAACTCTATAATTAATACAATAATGAATGTGATTCAAGTACCACATAATAATATAAAAAAGTGTTTGTAATAAACATGTTATAGTTCTTATTGATCAACTTTCACAAATATGATCTTATAAAAAAATTATTCACATTCTTACCAAGAATATGGTAAGAAATTCTTCTAGAATTTATAAAAAAATTCAGTCTGATTTCACAGTCTGATTGCTCAATATGATAATATATAGCAATGTTAGAATATCACTGAAACAATTCTTAACTACTTCTTATTCAATACATAAATCCCAATATGACTTTTCCATTCTAATGATTCAGAGTGATATGATGAACAGATGAATACGATCATGTATATTCTCTTATGTTTTCTTCTGTTTGGAAGAAATCTTCATGAAAACTCAATCCAAAAACTTTTTCTCTATAGAATTATTCAACTCTCTTCTTTACCTCTTCTTATACCATGAAAAATACTAATGTCAATAAAGTACACAGTACTTATCCTTGTATAGGTTAGTTAGTTTAGGATGGAATCTCAAAACCATTCACTCTTTACCAAATTTCCTGAAAACTTCATTTACCTTGAATTTTGGAGGCATTTATGACTTCGTCAATGCATATCAACTCTTATAAAACTTTATAAAGTCTTATAACAAATTCAACCCACCTACGAATTCTTTAAAAAAACTCTAATATGGTTTTTATTCTTCATTATGATTTCAAAATATGTTTTCTTCATTACGATGTTCATCCTATTTTCTTGACTAACCTATAAATCTAGAACTTATGACTTCTAAATACATTGGTATGCAATAGTTGAATACAAATATGCATATTATGATTTTCTCATTACTATAAAGGCATTTGGAAACTCTAATTTTCTTGAACCGTTTTCAAATAAATCATAATTGAATACATCTCATTACATTTCTTTTCAAAATCCATTTTTAATATTCTTTTATACAGGTTTTTTTACTTTGATGAATCAATATCTAGTTCAATGCGATGTCTCTTGAACAAATTAATTGAATAAATCATATTTCTTCTTTTTTCCTCAACCAACTTGAAAAAAACAAACAATTTATCTTGATGAAAAGTTTGACTACCTTTTTGATTGGTTATTCTGAGTTTCTTCGTTACAATGGTCTCAATAACATTACTTCCTATTTATTTTCATTCATTCCAACAACTCCCAATGAAAACAATTTTTCCTCTTATTATTATGATGGTTTACCAAATATGAGGAATTGGTATCAGTAGCTTTGAATTCAAAAAAATATTTCTTTTATGAATATTATATCAATGAACTTTCAACATTTAACTTTTTTCTATTTTCTAAATTGAAAACTCATAAAATACATTCTCTTTATTTAAATATTTTGGATTTTAGCCTGACTGAAAACCATCACCTTTGGTTTCTCTCATTATGATCAATAAATCCTTCCTAAATGCTCAATTCTATGAATTGAGACCAAAAATATTTTGTAAAAAACTTCTTTCACCACCTTTTTCTTATAAGCATGACTTCCTTTATGACTTTGAATATGTTGAAGATCATCTTTAGAATTTTCTGACTAATGATGGAATGTATTGTATCATACCATTCATTCAAAAACAAATTTCTCTTTTACTCATCCTGAATATGATTTTCTTGAATATGATTGGAAGAACCTTTTATCCCATTTTATTCATTAAGCATGGATCACAAATTTTTCAATTTATTTATGATTTTGATAAATAAAAAGTAAAGAACCATCATTATATTTTTATCAAAGTTAGGAATAATTCAAAGCAACACCTCATTATAATATACTCTTCCACTTTAGAACTGAGTTGAGTCTAATAAAACATTTCATCTAGCAAATATCTTCTAAACATGATGGAATTTATTTAGAATTATATGTCTGATTTTCTGAATACGATTTTTAGTCCAATTTTCACCAAAAACTAAGTGAGGTGATTTTCCATCATTGATATTTCCTTAACAAAAAAATACAATACCTTAATATGATATTTATCCATAGAATTTCAGTCCTAACACTACTTTGATGAGTTTTTATTATCTTTATCAGTCACATTTATTAGAATAACTCTTCATATCTCTCTTAAATCCAATGGAATCTCACCAGCATTCATAGACACATGCAATAGTGACTTCACCGATCGAGTCCTCAAACAAATAGAGGATGCCATCGCCGACCCAAAGTCTTCAACATTAGGTTTCAAATAAACCAGTTAGGGAGTCACACCAGAATGGTACTCTCCTCACCCTAGAGGTATCTAGATAGGCCCTTCAGTCTATAAAGCCACTACAACCATCTGCCCATTGACGGTTGGTTGTCCAGAACCAGATGACTCCACTAGTCATCTCCAAACATTTCAAGATCTTGTCCCAAAAATGTGATAATTATTTCATCCCTTTCCTTAGGTAGTCTGATGATTTCATCCCCATTGACTTCATCATAGAAGCATATGGGTCCTACCCAAGGACCCCTACCAAAAATTTTCACCTCCAATGTCATTCATCCCAACATCCTTTCCATGAAGAGGATTTCACCATGTGGGTCCTAGATGAAGGAAAACAAGCCCAAGTCCATAGGGCAGCCCACAAAGTTTGATGATCAGAAAATCAAGAATATACCATCATCCACATTCCTACAGAAGAATCTCTTCACAAAAATACGGTGGCACACTACAGAAATACATATATTTATTCTCCCTCTTATAAATCATATTGGTCAAATAGGATATAAAACTACAAACATGCACAAATTAATATTATTGCTCGCCAAGATCACTCTATGAATAGTTTTGAAAATTACAGGTATATGCATATTAGTTACAATACACATCAAGACCATCGATCAAATACGGAGACAAATATTTAGGTGAAGATGCATGTTCCTACTACTAAATATGAATCCCATCAGTCGAATACGATGACAAAACATGAGCAAGCGCATATCTCTACCTACAAATAATAAGTTTTCTAGTCAAATATGGTGGGAAATTATAGGCAGATGCATATCCTTGCCAACACACATGAATCCCATCAGCTAAATAAGATGGAAATCAACTATAAATAGAGGAAAATTCATTTAGATTCATATCAAGAATATCTTCCAAATATGATGACAACCAATATGTAGATGAAAATATCTGATTATTCATATCAAGATCGCCTAATAAATAAAATGTAAATTAGAGAAAGTAGCTAGAGTATCCCAGTTGTAAATTAGGAGAAGACTCATATCTCTACCCATATATAGGAGAAATTTTAGTATCCATTGGCAGAAAATGGAGGACCAGAGAAAGGACATATTTATACTCTAACGCTAGAATGGGAAACATTCCAATTCCCACCAAGGACATCTCTTAACAAATGTTATCAATTATAGAGGATTAGATATCAGTCCCTGATCATATCCTATAAACATTACAAGATGTAATCATGTCTACTATAATAGTAAGGAGTAGGGCCTACAACCCCGCCTACCCAAGTGGGTGACTCATCCAGACAATGATGTGGTCACTCAAGATAATATATGCATCCTTTATCTATTCTATGAGGGTCTTCGGCAATATTCAGTGATAAATGGACAACCAAATCAGGTAGAAATACTCATTCCAATTGGGGGACACTGGTCCACTTTGGTGGCTGCTCTAATGCATGAATAAATCTCTATCAAAATTCTAGAAGCTTATCAGTTTATTCCAAAAACACCATGGGATACACTTGAACAAGGAATTTTCTATGAAGGTCATGACCTACAATAAGCCGCCCCAATTTTCCATAAGAGAGCGCCTAAAAATAAACCATGCCAAATGTAACTATAAAATAAATAGAAGACTCGTATCTTTGATTTTCATGAATATGGATTTAAAGTGGCCATTAGAAATATATCCCTAGTTTCCCATGATGCCGCCAATCCATTACCAAATTACCGAATTGGATGTGGTATTTTCAAAAGTCTTCTACATAACATTATTACCAGCATCTCTAAATCTACTCCCAAAAGCATCTACCATAAAGGATTCCTTTGTGGTCACAAACAAATTGATCATGAGAACCTATATACTGAGTATAATTATGGTATCACTCCTCATGACCATAAGATCAAATAGCCAGAAGGCCCTCCCCTTTCTTCCATCTTCCCTAAAGGTCCTCCCTAGGGTATACGATGTAGAAATTATCCCTTCAGTTAGACATCAAGTTCCTAGGGTAGTCCTCGCCATGATGGAATTTTCTACGAAGTTCCTCCATATAGTGACAACTTATTATATAATGAAGGTCCTCCCCTTTCTTTCATCCACCCTGAAGATCATCCTTGCGGTATACGCTAAAAAAATTATCCCTATAGATGGACATCAATTTGTTATGGTATTACTTACCAGGATAACATTCGTTGTGAAGATCCTCCCTGTAGTAACACCTTATTTAAGAAATAAGGCCATCCCATTTTTGTTATGTTCCATGAAGGTCCTCGATAGGGTATATTCTAAATAAATTATCCCTACAGTTAGACATCAATATGTGGTGATATTCCACACTATGATGGAATTTCTTATGAAGGTCCTCCCCATAGTGACATTTCATGTCAGTAAGAAGGTCCTCCCCTTGATAGGTTAAATACAAGAAATCCATCATATTTTGAGGTTCTTGGAAAGATGAGTTCAGACATGTTAGATACCCTATCAATAACAAGTGACATCCTTTTTCAATTCCGAGATGACCCTGGACAAATCGCATCCTCCAAGCCTCCTCCAGAATATTCCTATACCAACAAGACCCCTACTAGACCTGCTCCTTGCAATAAAACAGTCAATAAGTGCTCATGTTGGGCTGATCAAGTAGAGAGTCTATTGTATAAGAAAAAAGGGATATGTTTCTTATGAGAATATAAATTTCAATAGATGATATACACATAATGTTTTGGACCTTATACACTTCTCAGTTCGATATTCTAG
The DNA here is from genome assembly GCA_963277665.1 of Viscum album. NCBI lineage: Eukaryota > Viridiplantae > Streptophyta > Magnoliopsida > Santalales > Viscaceae > Viscum > Viscum album. The sequence goes on from OY728158.1 coordinate 1,322,154,064, forward strand.
AGGCACTGTTAGAATAATGCATACACAACATTCGTATAAATCTCTAGACAATTCTTCACTATTGGAAATCAAAATTCTTTCTTTACGATGGGTATGTAGACCATGTAAAAATATTGGGAGATATTCATCAAAAAATGAAATTGAAATCCCTTATATCTACATGAAAATCATGATTAGAGAAGTGGGGAAAAAGAAATTCAATCAGTATTCCTTAATGCATTTCCTAAGTTGCATCATTTAATTTCTAATGCCCTGCCCACTGTTCATATCTAGGGATGGGTGGAACACTGATATATAAACTTCACCTAATTTCCTATTTAGTATAACCCACTGGAATTTACATAATGTAATTTCATTATCACAAGGCAGATATCATATATAACCCTTTCTCAGAAAAGGAAACGTGATCAATAAGAATATTTCTTTAATAAGTCTCAAAAGCACTACGCCCAAAGAAAGAAAGTAACTAAAAAACTTCTAAATTAAGAAACTAAGAACATTCCATAGGCTTCTCACTTAAGGGAATCCAATCATCAAGAACTACTAATTTCTTCTGAAGTAAGTAGTTCACGTGAATACTCATCATCATATCTGACTCACACTCAAACAAGGATGCACGAGATCAAGAGAGATAAGATAGAAGCATCAACCAACACAGTATGGGATCAGCCGGAGCGTATATGGTGGGGGTATTTTTAACACAAAATTCCCACATAATACCAAAAAAATTAGATAGAGGCATAATAATGTGAGAATATAAGTAACCCCATCCCATAGGGTTGGGTGTATTTTTACCTTAACCAACCCTTAGCAGAAATCATTCTTTTCCAATTTAGGGAGGAAGATAAGTGGTAAGGTATCTTAGTTTTCCCTGGCTTGTGATCCATTTCCCTCATAAGGGAGGCATATGAATAGGCCCTATAAAGGTTCCCTCCAAGTCCCCCTTCACCAAGAATCTTGAAGAGGATCCCAAAAAGAAAGGGATAGGTCTAATAAATAACTAAAACAACTCTCATATCATTTAGAATTTAGTATGATTCCCACAATACATTACACATCCATGAATATCATGAAATTCAATCCTACAAATGGAACAAAAAATTATGTGAATGTAGAAGATAATAGATGGTATGGTTCCATTCGGGATGTGGTCCACACTAAGGTTGAAGGTGTGCATACCCGAAACTAGAGAATCAGCCTAAATTTGGGTGAACCCTCAATAAATCCCCCACTAGCTCCTTAGAGAATATAAATCAGAGAGAAGAATAAAACCGAGGTCATATATGACATAAATTCTCCTATCAATGAGGAGGATCCCCCTATACTTGAAGAAAGATTCAGTCAGGTGGAGGATGAAATGAAAGAGTTGAGTCGAATCATCATAGAGTTTCTCTGAGGAAGCATTCATATTGAATATGCTCCCCAGGTAGAGCCTCAACGTACTATTCCTGCCAGTGTACCTCATCCATAAACATTCAACCCAAAAAATTATTTAAGGATAAGATATACACCCAATATGGAACCTGGACCATTGGCCTACCTGGGCCCGATAATGGACAAATAGCAATATTTTACTCCATTAATGAGACAACCGGAGTGGGTTTAGGAAAATTCAAAAATGATATCCCTAATTGGATATCAACCTCAAATAATTTCTTTACCAGCATTCTAGATCCTACTGATTGCTACACCATTCCAAATTAGGTTCAATAGAACACTCATCAGGGGTCTATCAACCCCATCGTTCCATTGATAGATCAATTGGAATCCATGGAGGAGTAGTGTGTACCAATGTAACTATAATGGAAACCATACCCTAACTGAGTGAGTGACACCCTACCATAAACAAATTTTGAGAGTCCTACATTGTTTATATTTAATGGATTAAGTGACTAGGAACAACATCTACCCCACTACGAGTCCCATTATGATCCCATAATGGGAACTCCTAAGAAATAATAAGTAGTGAAACTCAGATGCTTCATGTGAACCCTACAAGGGCCATCCTTTATATAGTACAAATTTTTTCTAGCTTGGTCGATAATGGGATGGCATGATATCCATAAAAAATTCCTCTTTCAATTAATCTCAATTCTACAAAATACAATAATAACTAACATCTTGAATTGAAATTATAATGAAAATGAGAGAGTATCATATTTAATTTCCATATGGAAAAGGCTGACCTATTCCCTGAACCGACCACTTCACCTGAAGGATATGTGCGATATCTACATTGATAAACTTCATGATGAGTTATTAACACCACTCATCCTGGTAAAATATATAATAAGGTTTTGTGAGTTTTCCTCTAATTCCCAATGAGTGAAAGACTCCATAAAATGGACCATGCTCAAGTCCTGGATAACTGCACTAGTCCCAAGGAAGAGAGTGGAAAATACTAAGGTAGCAACCATCACACATAACCTAGCCTCTCCACATGCTCTAGTTCTGAATCCTGCATTGTATTATGCAGCACCCCTGGGGAATCAATAACAACCCCCACTTTGTCAATAAGAGTGGAGGGGACTCAGGAGGAATCAATTTGAGGAGTGATGAGAAAAATTTTACTTTTTCTGAGATGATCAAGTTTGTGGCTATTTTATAGCCTCTATGGATAATGATCTACTCCACCTTCCAAAACCTAAGAGAACTGACCAGGTCGGTCTCAATGAAATACCATATTATTTAAAATTTAAATGGATATTGGGACACACCATCTAGGAATGCTTCATCATCAAATACCTTCTATATAAATTAGTATATTCTGGGAAGGCAAGGCTAGGAAGACCACCAGTACATGTGGCGTATATTTCTGTCACTTTCCATGAAGAAGGAGGTGAATGGAAAGATGCTATTAATAGAAGGAAACATAAATTTTATTGTTGGATGATTGAAAAAACAATCAACTGAGGTCGTGAAATTATCCAAGAATAGTTGAAACAACCAAATATTCCGTCATTTTCTTCCACAACACCAAAACCAACGTCATCGTCCCCAAAAACCTCCAAAATCAAGCCCTTAAAAAAGTAGCATGGTCATAAAGATAGGGGAAAGCGCAAGAGGATGAACCTACACCAAGGACAAATTTATGTTTGAAACTCTCAGATTTTATGCCTTATGATCGGAAACAAAGTGAATCACCCTGCCAAATAGAACCACCGAAAATGGTCAGTCAGACAAATCCCTCATTGTATCGAGGGTTGATCTTCAACTCTATTAACATTATTCATTTAATGGATCTATAATCTGATGATGATTATGTATTTGAACATGAGTTCCCCACACCCTATTGGGATATTGGAAGGAGTCATAGGATCCAATGATACTGGGGGAGATGTTGTCAGGGAAGGAACCAAAATTCTAGCCACACCCCTACTTAGACTGTTAATGTTGCAGAAACCCATGGGAAAGACCATCAGCAAGTCCAACAAGAACATGAAAATCCCCATGAACCTTCCGGAATATAGTCTAACCCAATCACACTGGAATATCAATCAGGAGGGGAACATGTGTCAATTTTCCCTCAGCGGGAAGGCAGACCTACCCAGCCTAATCCAATAAGGACTAGATCACACCCAATCCCTATCTCAAGGACTGATCCATCTAAATCAAATACCCAAGACCCTAAAGCACATGTGAAAGAGAATCCACACACATGGCAGTTTCAACCTTTAGATTATAAGTATGAAATTATGAAATAGTAATCCCCGGTACCATCCAAATTATCAATCCTGGATTCCATGATTTTTTCAAAAGGCCATAGGGAAGAAGTCATAGAGGCTTTGCTAAGCCCCCAACAGTTTGAATCCAAAGTGGTCACTGCCATGGTCTATCAGATGAAGACCGATTATATAGAATGGAACATGATTATATCCTCTATAGATAAAGATGAAGAAGATGTTATAAAGTGGAACATCATACCCTTTTATGTGTCTAGAGGGATAAATGGTGTTGATGTATAACATGTTTTTATTACAAAAAGATATTTTAATCCATTGATCCAATTCAATAGAGAGGCTCAGTTTAGAGACCTCGTAGTTGACTCATTATTTATGGTGGTCCAGCGAAACACAGACATCAATGTCTTGTTAGGAAGGCCTGGGTTGCATCAACACATAGTAATCCCCTCATTGTAACAACAATACATCAAATACCACTTTAATGAAAAATAGGAATGTTTAATTCTGGTAAGACCCAATTCATATCCTATAAGTCACATTATATAAATTTAGTATGATATCAGGGGAAAGGCAAACAACCCATGGTTAATAGTGTTGATTGGGAACCACCCTGAATGGTTTAGAAATAATCCTAGCCAACCACTTCAACTATCCTGGTGAGGAATATGTGTTATACCTCAATAAAAAATGTTATATGATCCCAAAATTATGCGTATATTTATTAATATTCATGATTTTAGTCATGACCACAGAGTTTAGGAGTATTGAAAAGCTTTCTGACTCTCCAGACAATAGTAAAATATCAGATAAAGATTTCTTCATTCTATACCCAAAGATATAGGAAAATATTGTCTCAATAACTAAGGTAGAAGAGGATGGATAATCCATAAAAGTGGATAAATACGCTCCTCCACCCCTCACTTCATCCTCTATGGAGTTTCATGGAAATCACCTGATGTTAGTCGGGTCAAAGGAAGTCACTTCATCTTTCAAATATCAAGATATCGACTCCTTTATTTACACTAGAGAAATCATCCCAAGACATATTTCCCCATCAGAACAAGAGAAATAATATGAAGTGTAGGAAGAAGAAGAATACGAGGATGACCTTAGGGGTTCCCCTCTAGTATTTGAGGAGGGCGTCTCTACCACCATTGATGAGCTTAGAGAAATAAATCTGGATATAGAAGAAGACCAAAGACCCAACTTGATTAGGGCAGACATGTATTATGAAGAGAAAGAGGTATATTCCTCCTTCCTAAAGTATCATTGAGATATATTCTCGTAACATTAATCTAAAATTTAAGGTCTAGATACTAAGGAGGGAACTCACCACCTAAGGAATCCAGAGGACCACTGGGGCTATAAATAGGTTTCCAGAAGGATGCACCTAACACATGATCCTGAAATAGAGGATGAATTTGACAATATCATTAGAGAAAACATTATCTAAGAGATCAAATATCCCATATGGTTATACAATATCATCCCCATCATGAATAAAAATGTGAAAATCAAAGTCTCGTCAATTTTAGGGATCTTAATCGAAACTTACCAAAGGATGATTTCCCTTTCCCGATCGTAGAACTATCGATTGATAAAATAGACAAATATCAGTGTCTCTCCTTCATGGATGGATATTTAGGATATAATAAAATATTAATGGACCATGAAGATGAAGAATAAACCACCTTTGGGGACCCCATGGAGTATTTTACTATCTAGTAATGTTCTTTGGCTTGAAGAATTCTGGTGTTACGTACCAATGTTCCATGCATTGCATATTCAAACCCTTCATGGTATTTTTTTTGAATGTTGTGTTGATGACCTGGGGGTTAAATATTGACAATGCTATAACCACCTAGAAGATCTTGAAACTATCTTCAAAAAAATATGATAGAAAAACCTTAAAATGAATCCCTTGAAATTTGCTTTTGTAATTACCTTAGGTAAATTCCTCTTCTTCATCATACGCCATCGTGGCATTGAAGTAGAACCTATGAATAAAAATTATATCCTTGGAATGTACCTCCTCACAAAATCTTAGAGTTTAGAAGACTTTAAGGACACATATCCTATATTTGGTGATTTATAGACAACTTTTATGGAAATTTGTTTCCTTTCAACTGGGTGATAAAAATGGGATTACATATGAGTGGAATGATGATTTTCAAGAAGAATTCAAAAACCTCAAGTAATATCTATTAAGACTGATAGTACTAATGCTACCTATTTAAATAAGTCTTCTTATATAGTATGTTAGATCATTAGAGTGATCATTGGGTTCTTTCCTCACACAAAAAAAATGATGTCAACAGTGAAAAAACCTGATTATCTCAGTTAAACCATGATCGATTATGGGACTCATTATTCAAATATCAAGAAGAGCTATATTACACTAATATTTTTATTCTAAAAACTGAGGAACTATCTTCAGAATCATTAGTTCCGTTTGGTCTCTCATAACAACACACTCAAATACATCCTCAATTGTTTGATGTTTATTGGACATCTATCATAGTGGGTAGTCACTTTGCAGTAGTTTGATATTCAGTTTGTGCCATAGAAATAATCATAGTATTGGAATTGAAAAGTTTTCTATAAGATTCCACCTTAGTATAAATGACTTCATTGGATACTGAACTACCAAATGAAGAGGTATTATATATTCAAGAGGACCCCCGCATATGTGAAATTTAATTTGATAATGCATCTAGAATCCTGACAAGGAATAGGATGGAAGACCCGAAGCTCAACAAAGTGGGGCTACGAGTCAAGCTCATATATCCATCAAAGTAAATCCTACCTTACATTATCCTACTCTCAGAGGGGTTCGTGAACAATGAAGAAGAATATCAATCTCTCATTGTAGGACTAGAGTAGGCACTTCATGTGCATGTGAATCAATTGAAGATAAAAGGGCGATTCTAAATTGGTTTTCAATAAGGTTAATGGAAATTATTCTCTTAAAAAGGAAGAGTTAATCCCCATACTAAGAAATGTATGATGAATAATAGAAAAAATACCTTTGGAATCGAAATTGAATCACATCCCATGGTTTCAAATTTCCCAAGATGATGCACTAAAAAATACATCCACAACTATAGAAGATCTATAGCAAGATGAAATAGTCATCAACATTGTGCACCACTGTATATTATCTCCTTTCATTAAATCCCACATGAAAGAGATAGATGATATTAGTCCCATCCTAGAGTTGTACAGTCTTACTACTAGTTGGATGACACCAACTATGGACTACCTTGAAAATGGATAACTTTAACCAGAAAGATTCGGGAAATAGAAAATCCAAAGATGATCAGTTAACATTGTTCTATATAATGGAACAAATCATCAGAAGGCACTCTAAGAGAGGATCCTTGATGGGGTCCTTATTAGGTGAATTTATGGGGAAGAGACCACTATCGTCATGAAGGAAGTCCACACTAGAGCATGTGGAACACACCAGTTAGGACTCAATATTTCCCACCAAATATAGAGTCTTGGGGTACTATTTTCCCATTATAACATATGATTTCACTAAATTCACCAAAAATTTCCATTCCTACCAGGTTCGTGCGAACTTCGTTCACTATCCCCTAGATTTGTTTCAAATAGCCAAGTACGTTGACCAATTTCTATATGGAGAATATATATCCCAGGGCTATATCCTCCCACCACGTCCAAGTAGTTTAGGTACATTCTTTTTTGTCAGATTAGGACACTCAAGAGGGGGGTTAATTGAGTTCATATAAAAATTTCTATTAAATATTTTTTAAGAGATTCCCAAAATTTAAAAGATAACTAGATAGTTAACCAAGGTAGTAAAATTATAATATCTTGGATATTAAAATAGTTTCTCAAAAGGTTGATTAATTATCAGTTATGACAATATGAGATATTGAAACAGCTTTTTAAACTATTATAATAAAGAAAAATAGTTACAAATACTATCCAAAACTAACTATCAATGTAATATTTATATTCCAGAAATATAAGTTAAAATATAGCAAGAATAAATTTAAAACACAATGGATATAAAACAAGAGTTTGAGTCTCAAGAAGAGACTTAGTCCCCTCCACTTTGTGATCACCTTCCACTATGCAATCTATAATGATAAAGATTTTGTTCCACACCCTGGATTGGGGATAACAATACTACACCAGATTGTACAGGTCAAAGACCTCTACCACCGTTCTACATGGGAAAAACAACCATGTCACATAGGACCTCTACATAGTCCTTCATGGGAAAAAACAAGTGTAAAAATACAGTTGTTTGAGGACATATAATATCCTCCAGTTCAATGCATGAGACAATGTGTGTTTTTCAGAAACACACACACACACTGATCATAAATTCAATAAAAGGTACACTATAGAGCAATAAATATTAGATAAAGTTTAGGGGACTCGGTGTGTTATCCAATTCAGCTTTGGACTCTTTGAATATAGCTAATGTGAAGCTCAGGGCCTCTTCTGGAAACATACACTAAAATAGAGTGACATAAAGCACTGTGTTCTGTCTTCCAGAAAGATGAGATGTTCTTCAACTTCAGTTTTGTTAGATACTGTAGATATAATTGAACGTTGATGATCATCATTTCTATGGTTCACAACAATTAGGAATGAATATTTCATCTTGTTTTCTTCCTTTCATTATGTTGTTCGTATAGGTCTGTTGTTGTGTGATCTCGTATCTTCTTGTGTTTGTGTCCACACATTCATGTATCTTTCATGTACTCTTCTTTGTGTGTCTATATATATATATATATATCTTCTTAAAAACCAATAATATTCATGTTTTAAGGTAGATTAGGTATATTTTACTTTTGACATCCTCATTTAAGATGTCTGTAAAAAGGCATTAAATTAATCAGCCACATTAAAACACTCAAAATATGACCATTAAAAGTAATTTAAAATAAAAAAATTAAATATTCTATCAGGGAGTCCTCTATCAGTATATCCTTCTGTCGGTGACTCATTCCAACAATATTTCATTCTGTCAGTCTTTCCATGTGTCAGTGACTCATTTTATCTATTGGTGAGTCCTTTCATTGGTATTACCATGCATCTGTGACTTATTTGAACTGATGGTGATTCCTTTAATTAGTAGTTCATTTCTATCGGTAGTTCATCTATGTCAATAGGTCATCTGCACTGGTAGGTCATCTGTATTGTAGGTTATCTATCAGTGACTCAATTGAACTGTTGGTATCTCAATCATTATATCAGTTTCAGTCTATCATACTTAGAAAAATATTTTTGTTTGGACTAGCTTACAACATAAATATTAATAGAATGTGTTAAACATATATGTGGTCGTAGATAAAAATAATTACACATATTGAAACGTAAATAATCATGAATAAATTTTTTAGATATGATTAATAGTAATTGACATGACTTGTGATTATTAAAATCATTTATAATAGAGAGGGTGACCAATAGTCTCCTATAGACCAACAATCTCCCCCTTTTTATGATCACAAATCATGGAATTTTTCAGTGCAATAATTTGATATGGGTTATAATAATTCTACTTATCATCTCCCATTATTGATGAAGTTTATCAATATATAGATAATTTTAATAGTAAAGTAAATAGTAATGGTATAAAATAAAATAAAAGTTCATAAGAGTAATATCAAAGGTAAATTAAATACGGATAATTCCAAATAGTTCTCCCCCTTTTGGGATTATAAAAAATTTCAAGGGGAGAAAAAACAGTTCTCTCGCTTTGGAGTATAAGCAAGAAGGAAATAGGTAGAAACGAAATAAAAATAAAGTTATAGAATAATATATAGAATATATATATATTAAATACAAGAACATGAATTTTCATTAATCAATTAATTATAATGTGTTAAAAATATTCAAGAAAAGATAAAAATATAGTAAACAAAACATCCCTATCATAGAATGATCCATACTATGGATCAGGATTAATAGGATCATTCCCTTTCTCTAAGGGATCAATAGAGGGTCCAGTAGGTGGTGGCTGAGAAGGCAAAGGGTCTGAAAAAAATTTCAAATGATTTAGGATCACTTCTTCTGGAACATTTATCCCAAGGATGGGTTTGTGCTGTGACAACATAAGAGGTTGAATCAACTCTTGGATCACTGGATGAATCTGAGTCAAGGCTTGAGAAACATACATCCTAGGAGGAGGCACTAATCTAGAAGGTCCAATAGAAGCAGTATCATGCACTAAAATGCCTTCACTTTGTACATGAAGGTATGGCTTCAATAGCATTATGGAATCATCAATGATCTCACCACCATACTTAATTGGTTTCTCAAATTCATCATTATTCTCCGTGAATTTTTCTAATATATGGGTGAAGTCCTTAAACATCTGAACATGATCTTTGAAAAATCATGTTACTAAAGGTAATGATAGGTTCTCTATCAAATACATAAAGAGACTAGTCAACTGATGTTTGGTAATGATATTCCTGAAATAGTAGTCCACATTTTCTGTGATCTAAGAATTTTCAATCTCAGTACGATTGGAATAAATCCTGACCATATCATGAACATGATCACTATTATTCTAGATCTTTTCATGGTTGGTCAAACCATAAGAATCAAATAAGGCTTGAAGATCCTTCTTAAAAATATTTTTGACTACCTCAATGTCTAGGAACTGAGAAGACTGACCAGATATAGAAGAAATATCAGTAGGAACTGAGGTATGAGACTTCAAGGCCTTAAGAAGAGTCTCCACACAACATTTATACTCCGAGGTCAAAGTATTTATTGCATAAGAATTCCCAGTCATTTCTTTTATCAACATGGTAGTGATTGCAACAATTTTCTCAACATTTGTAATTATGTTGGGTTAAATATCCTCTATAACTATCATTTAAACATTAGATGCATCATCCTCACTTATACCCACTTTCAGACTTGGAATAGAAACCACTTTCCCAGACTGCCACATTTCTACTATTGAAGATCTAAGAGAGTGTAGTTCATCACTCAGCTCATTATTTTCTCTTCTATATTATTTAATCTCAAAAACCATTAATATCGAACTGATATACTTATAGCTAAACAAAATTCATCTTTAAAACTTTCAAAATATGCTTTAGTAATAGAGTCAATAGGATGAGTCTCAGCCACTGATTGTCTTGAAGTAGGTACAAAAACATCATCATCTGAGTCTTCATAATCTAAATTCAGTTCCACATTTCCCGGATTCCTCACCCATTCAATCATTACATCATCATGCAAAGGAGTGAGAGTGTCAATTCTTACTCTTCCATGTTTATGCTCTTCATTAGCTTGAAATCCCCTTTCTTGAGGCTCCCCCTCAATATGGTCTATCCTCACTGGTTTCTCACCTTTAGCATGAGGTCTCATTATTTTATATACTAACTGAGGTGCGGGAATTTCTTAAGCTACCAATTCATCATGAACTTCAGCATTTTACTGTACTTCAACAACAACTTCATGAGGTTCTTCCAACCATGCCTGATCTACAGCATCAACCATTTAAATATCTCCCCCTTGATCATTCTTATGATGTTAATCATCACTTTAACTAATTTCATCATCATCATGTCCAGAGACATGCTCTTTATTTCAATTTCTATTAGCATCTTCAACCCCTTCTTCCTCTTCACTACCACTTCCACTCTCACCATCTTCATTGTCTTATTATTATTCTTCTTCAGAGCCACTATATCTACTTACATATTCCACACTACTTGAGACTTCCGTCTCCTAATATCTATTGTCCTCAAGTGTGGTATCATCAGAGGGTAAGCCAAGAAAAGGACTAGGAGGTCCAAAAGAAAAACCTTTATGAGCTTTAGTGGTGTCAGGATCACTCCTATCATAGATAGGTCACCCTTGATCTCTAACTGGTGTGACAAGCTCCTCTTATTCATCAGAAGAGTAAGAAACATCCTCAACTGGTCCCAAACCTAGATCATCCATTTTCTAAGGCCTAGTAAGATAGTCTACTAGATTAAACTTATCATAAATCTTATCTTCATCTCCAACCCATTCTCACTTACATGGGTTCTAGTTTATCTTAATCCTTTTAAATATATCTTTACTGTGGTAGATCCCACTTCACTCAGAAATAAATTCTTCTCCCTCATTAAAAAAACCTTTCCCTTTTAACGTAGCTAAAAATAACCTTGTATAAAAGAGTGAATTGGTTTTTCAAGAGGTCTTGACCATTTAATTTATGTGCATAGCACAATATCAACATAGATTTACCTTAATCCATTTTCTCATCAGATAAACCACGAATACATCTTGATACTTTAGAGATGCAAATTCCCCTTTACTAGGGAAAAATGATTTTGAATAATCTTGAACAATATTCTACACCCTCCAATTAACATTGTAGAAATAGGTCTCCTATGCTCATCATTATTAGTAAGAACTTTCAGAGCTATCTAAAAGTATAAAATATCACTCTCAGGTTAATAATTACCTTAATAATCATCAAACACACCCTCATGATAGATTTTAAAACATTCAGACCATTGTCTTGATGAGAAAGAAATTCTATTTCCTTTCACTATGGAATTAATCCAAGAAATGTCACTTACTTCCAATGTAAACTCCACATTTATATAAAACTAATAATCTAGCTTTGGGTATAAGGGTATTTCATTACTTGAGAACGACACAAACCATCCCTAATCCCGTAGCACCCTAAGCAGTAAAGAATTTCCTTCCAATATCCATTCCGTAAGAACCTATTTTTCTAGAGTTACTATATGGTTATCCAGAGAATGATTCATAGGTCCATAAGATTTTATCTATTCCCCATCATGTTTATTAGTTGAATGATACTGGCCACCATCAAGAGCTCACATCACACGCGACATTCCATCAATTTGATTTGAAGTCTAGAAGGTGAAAATTTGGGGGTATAGAGAGAAACAGATGAGTGAGTGTAGGGGTAAAAGAGTAAAATGGATCTATTCAAATTTATTTCTTTTAGGTCCTTTGAAATCACAAAATCATGAAATCGCGAAGCGAGTACAGCAAAATCAATGAAACAATGTCATTTTGGTAAAAACATTAAGCAGATAAAAATAGTGAGTCATTGGTGTCGATGTGATAGATTTTTCATAACACTAACAACGTCGTCTTAACATGGTGTTGATGTTGGAATGACAGAGTATCGACATGAAAAAGCATCGGTGTCGGCATGAAAACTGTGTCAGAATGAAGAAGTTATCAGTGCCAGCATGACATTGTAAGCTTCATACTTTCGGTGTAGGTTTGACAACATCACATAAAATTATCAATGGAATAAGAAGATAAGGTCTTATATATTGATCATTCCTAACTCATTTTTTTGTAGTTTATTATTTCTCTATTCAATGTCTTAGTGAAAATGTCAGCAAGATGATGTTCAATGCAAATTAACTCTAAAGTTATATCAGCTTTTTTGATAATGGTATCTCAAAAATTGATGTCTTACATCAATTTTTATTGTACTATAATTCGAAAAAGTATTATTCAAAATATTAATAGCACTTGTGTTATCAAAATTTATAGGGACATGTTTTAATTGATATTAATAATATAGAAATGTGTGTTTCATCCACAAAATTGGTGCAGAACAACTACCATCAGCTATGTATTCAGCTTTAACAGTAAATAATGAAACATATTTTTTCTTCTTAATACACCATGAAACTAGATACCTTCACAAAAAGTGACAAGTTCCATAGGTGCTTTTTCTATCTAACTTATAGACACCAAAATCAGCATCTGAATAACTTACCAAATCAAAAGGTTGTCCTCTAGGATAGAATAGTGTTAGTTTGGTATTATGTTTGAGGTATTTGAAAATCCATTTAACATCAAGATGATGAGATTCATTCAGTTTTTATTGAAAACGTGCACACATGCACACAATAAACATAATATCTGCCTACTAGCAGTTAAGTAGAGTACTCTCAATCCTTCCTCTATAAGTGGTTTGATCACCCGATTTCCCATCTTCATCAAGATCTAACTTAGAGGTGGTACTCAATAGAGTGTCACTAATCTTAGTGATTTCAAAGACAAATATTTTTAAAATATCATTTGTATATTTACTTTGATTCAAAACAATACCTTCTTTGTTTTGAAATATTTGAATTCCAAGAAAGAATTTGAATTCACCCATCAAAATCATTTCAAATTCACTTTGCATCATCTTTGAAAAATCCACACATAAAGAATTTTTAAAAGATCCAAAAATAATATCATCTAAATAAATTTTTACTACTAAAAAATCCTTTGAAATTTGTTTTATAAAAAGGGTAGGATCGAGAATACCTTTTGTAAAACCTTTAAAAATTAGAAAAGTGTTGAGCCTATCATAAAAATATCTTGGAGCTTGATTTAAACCATAAAAATATTTAGTTAATTTAAAAACATTATTTGGAATGTGGGGATTATTAAAAATAGGGGGTTGTTCAACAAAAAAATCCTAAATTATATAACCATTTATGAATGCACTATTGACATCCATTTGATAAAGTTTGAAATCTAGATCTACTATATATACAAGAAGGATTATAATGTATTAAATTACAGCTACTGGTGAAAATGTTTCATGATAGTCAATCTCTCATTCTTAATAATAACCCTATTCAACCAATATATATTTGTTTCTAACTATGTTACCAGATTCATCTAGTTTATTCCTAAACTCCCATTTAGTGCCTATAGTCAATGTGTCTTTGGGTATATCTACAAGTTTCTATAATTTGTTTCATTCAAACTGATTTAATTCTTCTTGCATAGACATCACCCGAAATTCATCGTCGATATCATCATTGATGTTCTTAGGTTTGATTTGTGATAGAAAATCTTGATGTTCAACATAATTTCTAAGATAATCTCTAGTCTGAGTTCCTTTGTCTAAATCTCAATCTATAGAATATAAAGGATAGTTATTGAGAGTTATAATAGGTCTAGAAAATAAAGGTCTAGTAAATTATTGTTCTTGAACAGTTTCATGTTCATCATGGCTAGAATCTAAAGATTTTCCAGAACTAGATGTTTTAATAGGCTTCTTCATAAGATGGTCAAAAGATTTAGCATTGATGTCCAAATTTTACATATCATCCTCAAGATTCTCTGGAGAGGTCTTTGACTCATGTGGATATATCTCATCAAATATGGCATGTACATATTCTTCTACACATTTTTTTCTGTTGTTGAAGACTATATAGTATTTACTAGAAATTGAATAACCCAGAAAAATTCCATTATCACTGTTGGGGGAAACATTTTCTCGATTATCCTTAGTGTTAAGAATATAGACTTTGCAACCAAAAACATTGAAGTAGTTAACCTTGGGGTTTCTATTGTTCCACAACTCATAAGGAGTTATTTTAAGGATATGTATAATCAAGAATCTATTGATTATATATTATATTGTATTAAAAGCTTCTACCCAAAAGTATATAGGTAGGTCATTATCAGTAAGCATGGTTCTAACAATTTCTTGCATGGTTCTATTTCTTCTTTCTACAACTACATTTTGTTGGTGTGTCCTAGGAGCAGAGAAGTTATGACTATAGCCATTTTGTGCGAAAAAGGATTCAAACTCTTGTTTTTTAATCTCACAGTCATGGTACTTTCTTATGGTATAAATTCTAAGAATACTAAGATTTTTTACATTCCTAGCATACCTTGTGAAATGAGATCAAGATTTACTTTTGTGCGATAGGAAGAAGGTCCAAGTACATCTGGGGTAGTAATCTAAAAGAACATAGACATAATACTTCCCACATAGACTTGAAAATCTATAAGGTCCAAACAATACCATGTGAACTAATCTAGAGGTTGTGAAGTTGAAACTTATTTCTTTGGTTTGAAAGAGATTTTGTGTTGTTTACCCTTTAGATAAGGATTACACACTTTTTCATTTAGAAACTCTAGTTTAGGTAGGTCCTTAACTAATCCCTTTCTAGTAAGCTTTTTAAGTGAATGTATATTGTAGTGTCCTAATCTCCTATTACAAATCTAATATTATTTATGAAAATATATCAAGAAATAAACATTTATATAAATTAATGAATCTAAGTTAATATCATAAACATTTTCATTTAGAAGAGAAGAAAATACTAACTTATTTTTAGTGTTAAAAACATTGAATGCATCATTTTCAAATTTAACATTAAAACCATCTTAAAAAAACTAATATATACTAAGTATATTTTATTTTAATCTATCAACAAAAATTACTTTAGAAATTAGAACTGATTTAGAGTTACCAATCTAGCCAAGGTCAATGATTTTTTCTTTAGCATTGTCACAAAGGTTACATGCCCACCATAAATATTTCTAAAGTTATTAAAATATGAGTAATGTACTTTAATGTGTCTTGAATATCCACTTTCCAAGTACCATAATTTTTTAAAATATCTCTTCAAATAGTTTTCTTTTAAAACAGATTAGATAGGAAAAGATTTTGGAACTCATATTTGTTTAGGTCTAGCAACATTAGTAATAAGATATTTGGGAAGCCACATTTTCTTCATGGGTTTCCTATAAAATGTATGTAATGTTCTTGTAAAATAAACATTCTTTGGTCCAGAAAAAACATGAAATAGTAGAAGATGTTTCATAACTGGAACTTGTAGAAATTTTTTTAGAACTGGACATAAAACTGGATTTTCTAGATTTTGATACAAAATTAGTTTTTGTCATACTCCCCTTTCCTGGTTGGTATCCTATTCCATTAGTATACTTAGGATTTACTTTTTTAACAATAATTTCAACTAATATTTCTTTCCCATTAGTAAATCTTTCTAGATCCTTTTTCAATTTCTCATTTGAAATCTATAGTTCATTTTTTTCCTTAAGAAGTTGGGAATTTTTCTCTTTTTCAATAGTAAGTTCAGATTTTATAGTGGTAGTCAAAACATGTTGATTCTTTTAATATTTTTATTTATCATTTAATTCCTTATAAGTGTCTTCTATAATTTTTCAATATTCAAACATTTCCTTATTTGTCATATTTTTAAAATCACATTAATCTCCAAATTAATAAGAATTTTTTACATGAGAGTTTAGTGTTACCTCATATGTGTTTGTCATAAAACACATGTTGTCTTTTTCAGAATTTTCATCATGTGAAGATTATGAGTCACTTGATATGTCCTCGGAAGCACTCTAAGTTTACTTCATCTCATTTTTATACTTTTTGTATTTGTCCTCATGTCTCTTCTTTTAATTTATATTGGGATAGTTAGTCTTTACATGTACCATCCTCTTACATTCATAACAAATTATTTCACAAGAAGTATCACATTTCTTCTAGTCCTTTTTCTATTTTCCCTTTTGATCAAACTTACCTTTGTAGTTGGGATTTATAAAGAATTTCTTCTTTCTCTAAAATTTCTTAAACATTCTGGATATTTGATTCATCTCTTCATCATTGTCAGTTGATTATTTTCCATTACATGAACTCTCAGTTTCATCTTGAACTTTTTACTTCTTTTTGGATTTAGAAAATTTGAAAGCAACATATTTTATTTTGGGTTCATCATCCTCTTATTTGTTTACTTTTAGTTCCTCCTCATACATCATAATCTTTCTTATTAGCTCTATTACTAGAATCTTTCTGATTTCACATGATTCTCTAATTGATAGATAAATCCTTCTCCATCTATCTGGAATGAATTTGAGTATTCTCAAGATTTTCTCCTTAGATGTAACATCCATTCCTAGAGAGATCATATTATTCAAAATTTCATTAAACCTAAGATAGATGTCCGAAAAAGGCTTATCATACTTCATTTTAAAGTTATCATATTTAATTGTATATGTGTTAATTATCATTTCTTTAACACTAGAGGTTCATTCATGTGATACATATAGAGTGTCCCAAATTTCATGGGGTATTTTACATGAAGAAGTTCTATTAAACTCTTCATCACCTAAAAAACATTATAGGTAATTCATGGATTTTCAATTATTCTTATAAGACTACTTAGTTGGGTCATCCAAAGTATTCCTAGCAGTATCAAGAATCTTATATTCATATATAATTTATGGTTAAATCTCAAAACCCATACATTCAAGGTTCATTTTCATTTTAATTTTTCATTGTGCATAATTTGTCCCAATAAAAATGGAGGTCTGTTGGTAGTAGCACCTTCTAATCTATTATCGAAGATGAAGTAATAATATTTTAAAGAACTAGGAACTTTGAACTAACATAAATTTGAAGATATTTAAAATATAACTAAAATCATTGTTGAAAAATATTTTAAAACAGATTTAAAATTTTGAAAAACAGTAACTTGAAAACAACCTCTAATACCAAATGTTGGTCGGAGTAGGACACTCAAGTGGGGGGTGAATTGAGTTTGTATAAAAAGTTTTTTTTAAAATTTTATTGAAGAGATTGTACTAATTTAAAATAAAACTAGCCATTTAATGAAGGAATTAAAATTATAATAGCTTAGATATTCAAATAGATTCTTAGAGGATTGATTAATTATCAGTTATGACAATATGAGATATTGAAACAACGTTTGAAACAATTATTATAAGGAAAATAGTTAAAACTAATATCCAAGACTAACTATAAAAGTAAAATTTAGTTTCCTGAAATATAATTTAAAACAAAGAAACAGTAAATTGAAAACATAGTGGATATAAAAACAGAGGTTTAGTCTCAAGCATAGACTTATTCCTCTCAACACTGTGATCAACTTCCACCAAGAAATCTATAAAGAATAAAATTTTGATCCACACCCTAGATTGGGGTTAAAAATAGTACACTATATTGACCAGGTCACAATAACTCTACCATAGTTCTATATGGGAACAAAAACAACTTAGTCACATAAGACCTATTCCATAGTTCTTCATGGGAAAAAAAGTGTAAAAAGACAGTTCTTTGAGGATATCTAGAATCCTCCAGTTCAGTGTAGGTGACAATGTGTGTTTTTAGGACACACACAAACACTAATCATAAATGTAATAAAAAGTAAAATACAGCTAAATAAATATTGGACAATGTTTAAAGAGATTTTTGTGTTATAAAGTTTATCTTTCGACTCTATAGATGTAGCTTATGTGAAGTCCGAGTCTTTTTATAGAAACAGACACTAAAACAGAGTGTCATAGAGCACTATGTACAGTATTCCCGGAAGATCAGCTGTTCATATACTTCGGTTTTGTTGGATACTATAGAGATGATGGAACATTGATGAAAAACTATTATCTAGTTCATAGAAATTAGGAATGAAGAGTTCCTCTTGTTTTCTTCCTTTCAGTATGTTGCTCGTATAGGTCTGTTACGATGTCAACTCGTATCTTCTTGTGTATGTGTACACACATCCGTGTATCATTCATGGAATCTTATTTGTATATATATATATATATATATATATATCTTCTTGAATCCTGAAAATATGCATGTTTTAAGGTAGATTATGTACATCGTACTTGTGAAATCCTCATTAACGATGTTTGAAAAAAGGCATTAAATTAATTAGCCACATTAAAACACACAAAATATGACCGTTAGAAGTAATTTTAAATAAGGGAAATTTTAAACAGTCTATCAATGAGTCTTATATCGGTATCTCCTTCTTTCGATGACTCATTCCAATGGTATGTCATTCTATCAGTCTTTCCATGCATCAGTGACTTGTTTTAACTATCGATGAGTCCTTGAATCAATATCACCATTCATTAGTGACTCATTTGAACTAATAGTGAGTCCTTTCATTGGTAATTCATTTGCATCAACAAGTCATCTGCATCGATAGGTCATCCATGTCAGTAGGTCATCTATTGGTGACTCAGTTAAACTGTCAGTATCTCATTCCTTCTGTTGGTGTCAGTCTGTCATACATAGAAAAACATTTCACTTTGGACAAACTTACAACATAAAGATTAACAGAATGTGTTAAACATATATATGGTCATAGATAATCATAATTCCACATATTTAAATTTAAATAATCATGATTGAAATATTTATACATGATTAATACTAATTGACATGATTTGTGATTATTAAAACCATTTATACTGGATAGGGTGGCCAACAGTCTCTTATGGGCCAATAATTCTTACTTCAACTGACCTCTTCTCCGAGTGGGAAAAGCTATACCCCACAAATATATTTGGGAAAGGAATATTTTCAACTTCATGAAAGCCAAAATCATCACTAAATTTGGTGTCCCTCATATAGTACTAAAAGAAAATGATACCAATTATTACTAAATTTTAGAATCTATATCAAGAGTATGACATCTAGTTCAACTGTTTACCCTACTACCATGTAGTAGTTAATGGAAATATAGATACCTTTAATAATAATCAATCAAATATACTCTAGAAGATGGTAGATGAAGATAAAATGTTTTTTCTGGACAAGCTCCAACATTCCTTGTGCAATTATCTGACCACAAACCGCACTACCACACAGGTGACCCCATACTCATTAGTATATGGGACATAGGTGGTCTGACCCATTAAGGTTCAATTTCCATCACTTTGTGTTTCCATCGGCAATCAATCATCAATTAATGTAAAAATATAGAAATATATGGATAAATTGGAGCGACTGTATGATAAAATATTTCATACCTTGCAACATTTGGATGTCCAACAAAAAAGTATTTTGTGATACATTAACGAAAATATTTTCCCCTAATCTTTTCTCGAATGAGAGATGGTGTTGGTCCTTAGGACTCCAATGATACCTGTAAATAAATCCACGAATACGGAACTAAGATGGGATATACCTTACATCATACATAAGGTCTACTCTAATGGATCTTGTTCCCCAATTTCAATGGATGGACAACTTACCACGTCCCCACTAACAAAAGTTTCCTGAATAAGTATTTCATGTAAACACATGATAAATCATTCTAATTGCATGATGATAAACTATATGATAAATATTCATGGTCACATGATGATAAAATACATGATAAATCTTCCTAATCACATGAATATAAACCTCTTGATAAATCATCATGATCGCATGATGAAAAAATGTATGATAAATCATCATGATCATATGATGATAAAATGTATGATAAAATTTCCTAATCTCATGATGATAAAATGAATAATAAACCATCCTAGTTGCATGATGGTAAACTATATAAAACATATCATCTTAACCATATGGTTTCAAACTGTGTATCTAATTCCAAGAATCATGAAATTAACTATATAAAATCCTATTGGTAAAGTGTGGGGTGGCACTGGGCCTCTTAGGGCCTCACTCACATCGGTTTTGTCACTCCACCATGCCACCAATTCCCATTTTGGGAATCCTCTTTCCCTAGTTACACACTCCATGACCTTAAACTAGAAACCCATATCTACAAATCAAGAATTAAAATTGTATGTGATTCTCCTCAGGAACACTTGTGTGGTGTGCGGGCCTTTATGGTCCTTTTTCACATCTGGTTTGTTATTCCACCATGTAATCTGTATCCCTTTTGGATTGATTACCCCTTTGGTATAAAATCAATGACTTTAAAATAGGTGTTATCATCTTAATCACATCACAATAAACTGTATGGTACATGGTGCCATCTATAAGAAAATAAACTATATAATCGGTCTTTGTCGCATGAACTTAAAAACAACAAAACTATTTTCCATGTCCTAGGAAAATAAACTTCATGAAGTCAACATCCTCACAACATGATGTTAAAATGCAAAGGAATTATCATTTTAATCAATGAATCACAACACATTAGTAAGATCTATATGGGAGAAATATGAAATACCCCTTTTCCCACCTGAGATTTAGATCCACGTAAGGTGTCTCTTTCTCAAGAACTATGTGTGGATAGATTCCTATCATCATAGGATATGTAGTGATGTTTAGACCCTATGTCTTAATACCAACCATGAAAAACAAGAATAATGCCCCCCCCTCTGCGTATGGGTAGGACCTGCATGGAGAATTATCATTTAGAACTACATGTGGCTTGATTCTGGTAATCATAGTACATACAGTGATGACTAGACATCTTGTGTTGATCCCAGCAAAAAATATCCCTCTATCTATAATATAAATGTTTTACCAACCTCTAGCCTCAAGGCCTCTTTTCACATTGGGATTATGCTTCTTGCTGGTCTATGGAACCATCCTTCCCATAAATAAAAAACACAATTTTAATGATCGTATTATGTTAAACTATATGGTAGCACATTCATGTCATAAGACATTAGACTACAAGACACAAATTTCCTCACTATATGACATTAAAATAGGTAACACCATAATTTTCTCATGGAAGAGAACATTTTTCCATGACATCAGTCATCTACCACGCTGTATTCAAGAACCAAATGTGTCCTTATTCCTGCCTACATAAGTAGAATTTCACCAAGAACCAAATGTGGATTGATTCTTATTCTTTGAGATATATAGTGACACCAAAAACTCATGTTATAATCCAAAACACAAAATACAAGAAATGTACCCTCCCCTACATTCAAACTAAATTAGTGCATGGGACTCCAAAGAGGGTCCCATTGGAAGGCCCATTTTAATAAAAATTACACTCTTTGTACATGAGTCAAATATTTGCAAGGAATCATGTATAGAACTATGTGTGGCTTGATTCTTGAACATACAATATAGGTAGAGACACCCAAATCTATAACTCTAGGTCCATCCACAATATTCCCCCTCCTTCACATGGGTTTATCCTTGTCTACGCCACATGAAATTAAAATTCAAAGGGTCCTAGAACTACGAATGGCTTGATTCCTTCCCACATAGGATACATAGTGACGCCCAAATCTCTAATCATAGGGCTAGCCACAACGAAGGATAAAAATTACCACCTCCCTATGTACAGGTAAGATCTACACATGTATTTTTTTAGAGCTACATATGGATTGAATATCAATTTTATGAGATACGTAGTTACTCCATGATTATCTTTTTGTTTTCACCACCAAAAATATGAAATACCCCCATCCTTAGTTACATCACCTCTATATGGAGGAATAAACCTCGGATACCTCTTACATATACCACCAAGCATAGCTCATGTCATCTTAGGAGTTTATATAGGGGATTCCCGCATGATCAAGGCTTATCAATCCAATTCATGTAGTCCTGGTAATATGACATTAGAAGGCACACCAAGTATATAATTTTAATGATAGGGAACCTATGAACATAACATATAATGTTAAACTATATGGTACCTGAAGAACTACATATGGCTTGATTCTCATTTTGAAGGGATATGCAGTGATGCCCATACCTTGTGTCCAAGTCACATCCATGGGTAAAAAATATATCCCCATATCCTTTGTAGAAAAAAAGATCTAGGTAGGAGATCAAAAATTTAGGTTCCTCTTTCTTGAATCAATCATGGAAATAGAAATGAACCCCTTAAATATATGTCAGATATATGTAGGGAATTTCACACTCCATGGATAATCATAGTCTGAATGTTTCTTACATACCTAGGAACATTCCTTCCATTCACCATACTCAATGTCTCAGGTGATTTTGGAACCTCACCATCTTCCTATTTTCATTAGAGATGGGAGGGTTTAGTGTCCTAAGGAAATTTTTTTAACTATTTATAATATGCACTAGTAGGGTTTTCAAAGGATTCCCTCAAAAAAGGCCTATCAACCAAAGGAAAATTTATCCCTAGGAGAGGCTTATTCTATCTCTGTAAGACCCAATGAAATTTTTTCACCATATAGTTTCTCCAGATCTGAGAATCCCCCAAATCATGGTTTGCAATTTCTTCTCCCTCAATTCTAAGTCATGTTAGAAGATGTTGATTCAATGGGACACTTATTTCTCAGTATTTCCATGACATATAGTCCTAGCCATATGACCCAAATATATAAGACCTCGTGACATCCTCATCAAATGACATTAAACTGCATGGATAGTGTTCTAGTTGCATGAAAGTAAATTTTGTGATTCACACTAACTACGTAAGGCTTGATCCCTAACAATCCATGATAAATAGTGACACCCAAACATCCGATAATAGGTATATCCAAAATAAATGTCAAAAATGTTATTTCTGTGTGCATGGGTCAGACCTTCATGGGTAGCCTTACAACAATTATGTACAGTATGATTCTCACTTTGACAAGATACATAGAAACACCTTGATCCAATATCCCAGTATGAACACAGACAGAAAATTTCCCCACTCTCCTATACATGAGCTATATCTTCATAATATATTCTAAAATGAGCCTCACCCCATTTTTGATCTTGTATCCATAGGAAAATTCCCCTTTCCCACACAAGAGTTTTATCGGCGTGTGGGGGAACCTTCCCATAAATACATATGGACTGATTCTTTCCCTCATAGGATACATAGTTATTTCAGGGTCTCTAATATGAAGACCATCCACAATCAAAAAAATATCCCTTTCCTTGTGATGGGTAAAACCTTCATGAAAAACCTTTATGAAAAACCTTCTTTATCTATCTAGGGGAAAAATTTCTACCCATTATGGGAAGTTTCTACATGAAGTGCTCTTTAAATTTTGAGGAAATTTCCATTCAAAAACCAAAATATATGTCTAGGAAGGTCAAAATCCCCATAAAAAACTCTAGATATTAGAAATGGTGGTTCAATGTTCTAAGGAAACTTTTGTTTGACTATGCATAATATTCCCTAGTTGGATTTTCATAAGTTCCCACAAAAAAGGCATATCAACCAAAGGAAAATTAATCCCAAGGAGAGGATTTTAATATCTCTGTATGCCCCCAATAAATTTTATGTGCCACATGGTTCCTCATATTTAGAAACCCCCCAAACTATAGCTTACAAAATTCTCCCCTTTAGGCCTAAAGATGATAGAACATTCTTGGATAGATTATCATGTAAAGAGAAAATAATTTTTCCCTCGGTCAAAGATAAGTTGCCTTAAATGGTATCCCTTAAATGTCCTCACTATAAGACACTAAATTGTACATTCCTTTTCCTAGTTTCATGATATTAAACTACACCATGCTCTAGAACACCCTTTCATAATTAAAATCAATGTAGGAGTGGATTCTCATTCATAGATAGTACTTATACATACACCCTCTCCATTTTCCAACATCATCCTACCAAAAATCCACCTTTTTTGGTCTTGAAAAATCCAAATTTTCAATAATTAACTAGTTATCATAAATGGGGGATCAATGTCCCAAGAAAACCTTTGTTTGAATATACACAAGATGAACTAGTTTGAACAGCATAATTTGACCACAAAAAAATCCTATCAACCAAAAGAAAATTTGTCCCAAGGAGAGGCTTTTCCTACCTTCATACAACGTAAAAACATTGTACTAGAAACCAGTATTATGGCTAACCCTTGATTAATTTCCCCATATTGTTCTTCAGATTCATAAATAAAAAAAAAGGGTCAATAAAAATTCATCATTCATGTCTAACAAATATTGGGACATTATCGATCAGTAAAACCTATTGGGGCCCTTACTCTATAATTCATAGTAAAATATATTCTACCTAAAATATCATTTTCATTAGTCTAGTTTTAAATACTCTAAAATACCTATAAAAATAGACTGAAAACTCTCAATGTGGAAAACCCTCAAAGGGAACCCTATAAAAAATTCAATTTGTAGCTCACTAAACCTACAATTTGCACGGATTAGGAAACAATTGATCAATAAAAAAGGAAAAAAAATTGTTAGGTTGAAAAACCTCAAAGGGAGGCCTAAGAAAAAGTCAACATACACTTTCTAATCCCACACCACAATGGTCTTAGAAAAAAATTACGGTGCTAACAGAAAAGACACAAAGTTTGTAGAGTTTTTTATGTAACCCTGGAAATATTCAAAGTGTTATAATTGAGTCCCTTATCTTAGTAAAAATTATAGCACTATCTAATACATAATTCAATCTAGGACAACTTATTTATTAAAATGACCCCCTCTTCATCCTGGTCAGAGAAAATTCTGATGGGGGAATTTTTTGGGTCATGAAAATTCCGAATGAAAGAAGAATGCAATTACATGAATTTAGAAAAGTGTAAAACAATAAAACCAAATAATATTTTGAAAAAATGATCAAAGGATGGGACACCATAGAGAAATTATTGGTCCAGTGAAGTAAAATAATTTATGCGGGCCACCGCGCTTCATGGAGTTCTACCACTCAATGAGGCGTCCTATGAATCACCGGCTCCCAAGAATGAAAAAAAATTCATTTACGAGGTAGTATGGTGATTTCTTCCCCAGTGAATGACTACCCCCTGAACGATAAATAGTTTTTGTGAGATAGAGGTCATTTCCATTCCTAATGAAGGAAATAGTATTCTGGCATGGGCATTCTTATGTGATCTTTTAAACAGAGGCCACATGGCTTACTATGATCGGCCAAACCGGTAGTCGGTTTTGCCGCTCCACTATAAAAATACAAGAGGGGGATATGATATGAGGAAGGATAGAAATTTATGGTATGGTTCTGGATAAATCATTATGAGTAGTAAAATCACTTGAATATCTGCATACATGAAATCCATTATGAATGATCCCTTCTATATAGTGAAGAAACTATCTCGTGAACTATATGTGGAAGATCCTCTATAAATATTACATCTGGTGGTAGTGTTGTTTGTGACATGAGGCTTAATTTTTTTACTCCTAGAATGAATAAATTACTTCATGGACAGATACTTCACAGATCATACTCCATGGATGTACCCTTTATGGCCAACTCTTTGTGGATATTTGGGGATAACCCTTCATAGACAACCCTTTATGTGTGATGATTCGTGGATGCCACATAATGGATGTCCCTTCACAGATGACACTACATGGATAACACTTTGTAGATGACCCTTTGTGAAGGACCCCTTGTAAGTCTCCCATAGTGGATGGTCCTTCCTGAAAAAACTTATAGGACCATCCCTATGAGACCATTTTTAAAATAGTTCACTCCCACTAGTCCGTAACGTAGGGACTGTACCCCCACACCCTCACTCGCGATTAGTGCCAGACTGTGATCCTGGCCCTCTGGTTCAGTCCCTTCTCTAACATTACTAACCACCATGAAAAATGGAGTGTCACACCATGGACTTTTTAGGGTGGGTTAGTGATAATTTTGGTTTCTCGTTACACGACCCGAACGTCAACCCTATATAATACCATTAGTCAAAACATTACACATAAACCTCCTAAAATCCCATCACTTGACTCTTATTCCAGTTTTACCTTGAAATGGATGCTCTTGCATAAGTCCCACCCAAACTATTGTTTGGAGTCTTCTTTCTAGTCATCCTAACTACATGATGTTAAACTGTAAATAGCTCATCCATACCAAATGACATTAAACTGTAAAAAACTCATCCTGACCACATTATGTTAAAATGTAAGGAACTTATCCTAACCACAAGAATATGAACTTTATGCGACTCATCCCTGAAACATAACGTTAAATTATGCTACCATCATCCTGAAAACATAACGTTAAACTTTACTACCATAGTCCTAGCTACATGGAATTAAACTATAGTATACACTATTTGAAAATAATTGGATGCCTCCTATGAAAAAAATGAGAAGACTTATGTGCTAAGACTATGGTGCCTCATTAATGATCATGGTATGACCATAAAACAACAAGGAGGGAATCCTTCCTAGAGTATGCCCATAGACTTTCTTCAGGAGGTGGCACTTTTTCTCATCTTCACCTTAGCCTATACTCTATCTAGATAGATCACTAGATGTGACTATCCCGATAAAAAAATAAAAGAGGAAAGTAGAATACTCAATGCGCTCTCCCTCTCCTTTTGGTCTTTAGTACCTCATCCATTATGGGATAGAGTGGAATCACATGATCTTCAAATCTACTGCTTCCTCTTGCTTCTCACACAAAGCATAACAGACATAGGCTTAGAGGTTGTGGTGATCATTACATCCAAATGGTCCTAAAACTCAAATGGGCATCCCATTGGGTATAATTCCCAACCATACCAAAATCAATGGGCCTTCTCTTTAGATTTAAGCACCAAAATCAATCCAAATGGGTGGCTTCTATGTGTAATCCCTAATCAAATTCAAACCAAAATTGGTCACTTTTATTCATAAGCCCCGATCATGTCCCTCCAAATGGGATGCTTCCATGCATCGGCCCTAAAATAATACCTATAAATTTAAAGGCCTATATTCCAAATAAAGAAGAACTAGTTGGGAAGCTCCCATGTGTAATCTAAAAAACTTACTGAATTACAGGGGCTTTAATTCCAAACTAACTAGGATGCGTAGGAAGCCTCTCTAAGGTAAAAAAATAGAAATCAAAACCACTCTAATGTTCTTCGGGTTATATCCCTAGTAGGTTCATATCCACCCAGGGGACCATATATCTTTTGGGTCTTACAGGTGGCCTCAGTTTAAGTCCCACGCCATCTTTGACCAAGAACCTTTCACTTGAACATCCTTACAACATGAATTTAAACTTCAAGGTTGGGTCCTCATCAAATACATTAAAAATTGATGTTCCATTATAAGTGGAAACAAAATATTGGGGTTTTTATTCCTATCATGAGGATATGAAGTAATACCATCTTGTGGGTTTGATCCTGACATCAGAACAACTCTTGTCTCCCTTTGATGACGGTAAACTCCGAAGGGCCTAACCACATATCTTAAAACCAACATCATCCAAATGAAAGGCCAAAGAATATATGATCTATTCATAAAAGGGTTTCATTGATAGATAGCCTTAGATAAATATAGACATCCCCATCGATGTAGAACCTCAGATATATACAGATGATTATGAACCCAAGGGTATTAATGATTGATAGTTACCTTAGGGTAACTATATTATACGCACTAGGAAATGAATGAAGAATTCATGAACATATCTTAAATCAATAAGAGAGTCTCAAGATAGGAAAAGGTTTCCCCCAAAAGGGTATAATGAGACGACTTCCCATCTTCTTGACCAATATGAGTTCATAAGGGTCATTGGTGAAGTTACCTAATAAATGTCTTCCATTGGAAAGTAGGCCCATGATTATTCATGGATATAAGATACATTGGGTGTTTCAATCTCCACAAACAAAACCAATTGGAAATTGTTTGAGGACACTGTACCTAATGTGAGTGATTGGACACCATTCAACCCCTTTTAATCAACTGCTTAGGTGAAAAGTATTTTCATCAGAAATAATACCCTATGAAAATTTTGACATTTTGATTTAGAAAAAGAATGTTATTTTATCATATTAATTTTATAAGTGTCAAAATTTTATTTTATTATTCATAAAAAATAAATAAAATAATAAATTTTTATGAAAATTAGTATTTTTGATACTTATAAAGTATTTACATAAAATTAAGATTATTTTTATCAATTTATATTATTTGTATAAAACTATTATACTAAATGTTTAAAATTTGATTATTCATATTCATTCTTCCAAGCATAATGGCCAGGTAATAATGATCATGTTTAAATAAAAATATTAATATTCTGTCATGGTTTGTTAAAACTAGGTGTTGTGTGAAATGCAAGCTATCAAAGAAATTTAATGTATTGAAAACAAATTCATTAAATATCAAGGTGTTAGATATCACATAAATAAGACCACACCTATTTGTTACAAATATCAAAAAAACATTCACCATTTCATCGTAGATTAATTAACCTGTTGGAAAGAAATGATTTTTATAAAAACATCTATAGAAATTCATCATTATAGGCCATCACATAAATAAAGTAGACAATATCATAATATCATATCCCCAATTAATCATACCAATACATAAATTATTTTTATATGAATGAAAAACAATTTTATAAAATAATTATAATTATTCTTTCAAAAACAAGAATAAACATCCTCTTTTTTTGGTAAATTAATAAAAAACTAAAAATTCCAAAAATAGGGGAATAATATTTTCTTCATAAAACCATGGAAGTTTGTAAAGGATTATTAAAACCAAATAATTTTCATGATGGTTGTAAAATATGTTTATTTATTAAATGTTAAAATAGATTATTTTCATAATTTGGAAAAAGTAAAATATAACTTGTATGAAAATTATTATAAAAATTCCTTTTTAACCCTTTGAAAAAAATTAGTATTGTTGAGTTAATAAGGTTTTCCTTATGAATTTTCCATTCTTTCATGTTTTGGGGAGATTGTTGAGTCAATAAGGTCTCCTTATGACTTTACCATTCATTCTTGTTTTGAAAATTAAAATCACCTTATCCCAAGGAAAATCTCTTTTTACCCTGTGTTTTACTTCTCAAAGGAAAATTTTCCTTCCCCAAGTAAATTTATCCTTACCATGTTTTTTGTTATTCATTTTTTCTCTGTATAAAATTTGGTTTTGAATCCAAATCCTCGGAATCATATAACACATAGAGATAGATCATTCTATTTTCAGGATCCAAATTCAGGTTCCGAGTTCTCTGAAATCAGACTCTGAATTCTTATGAGTTATGACTCCGAGTTTTATAAATTAAGACTCCAAAAATTTATGAGTTCGGACTCCCAGTTCTTTGAATTCAGACTCAGAACTCTTATAAGTTCTGACTCTGAACTCTCTGAATCCAGACTCTGAACACTTATGAGTTCTGACTCCGAACTCACTGACTTCAGACTCTGAAATCTTATGAGTTCTGAATTTGAACGTTCTGAATCCAGATTCCGAATTCTTGTGAATCCAGATTCCAAATTTCCTTGGAATTTAGATTCTGGAATTCTATAGAATTCAGGTTCCTAATTTCTTGAAAAATAGAATCCGAATATCGTTGTATTATGGATACCGAATGTATTTTGGGTTAGACTCTGAACATTTTTTCTTACACTCTGAAAAATGAATTTGCTTAAGCAACCATACTTTTTCTTACACTTGTTTTTGGTTATAAAATGATGTCATGATTTCAGTTACTAACTAACTATTGTTTGAGTTACATGGGTACAGGTCCCTCCGACATTCACGGAAAAATATGACCGTTGGAGGAGGGAGCCGACGGTTGAATATGTGCCTATAAATATGAGCTCATTTGAACGAGCTCAGTACTTCGAACGAAAACATTGAATACATGTTATTGAAGTGATTTATAGAGAGTGAGAGACTCATATAAACTCATAGGCTTCATGAAAAACGTTCGAACGGATTGTTCAAACTTTGCTTCATGCAGTTTTGCTTTGTGTAGAGGTGAGAATTCCTTGAAATCAGAGACTTCAGGTTGTGAAGTCAGAGGTGCCGAATTCCTTACAAATCGAGGGCTTGTAGGGATAGAAAGACAGATACCAGTCTTTGGATTGAGGGCCTACATGGGTCTGGGTAAGAAAAACTTTCTTGAAAGAATAAATCAAGGGACCATTATCCAGGGTTGTTGGACACCCTTCTCTTTGGGTTAAAAGAGTTACTACTTGTTACTTGTAGTGTTGTATGTTTGTTTTCTGCTAGAATTTTAGTTGTTGAGGAAAGTATAATTTTCTTATACTTACTTAAACTTGTACTATGATTATATAGGATTCTCTATTCTTTAAGGTAGAATCTTATTTGTTGTAATCTTTTGTTAAGTTTCATTTCTGGAGTCACATTTTTGGAATGAAGCATGCTTTTAGAACATAGAGGTGTTGTAAATTTTGTTTATGCAAAATTTCCTTAAGGATTTTTAAAGTATAAAATTCACCCCCCTCTTGTATATTGAGTATCTTCACCAAAGTTTGATACTACAATCATTATCATATCTATCATACTATCAATCTCCATAATTGGTATTAGAGAAGGTGACTTTGTACCCTGAACCAATCTAACAATTGGCTTCAGAGTTTTGGTCAAATCTAAATTAATCTCATGATTAGATTCAGAAGAGAAGTTTTCTTCTCCACTTTTATGGAATCATATTTTCGGACCCAAAATGTTCGGACTCATTTTTTCTTAGAGTTACTCTCTTTCTATTTTCCTTGCTTAGGATAGTTTCTATGGTTTAAAAACTTATATTACTAACAAGTTTGTGTGGAAAGAATTTCCTTAAGATGGAAGGTTTAAATATTGGTTCTATCGACAATATAAATCCTACCAGACCTCATATTTTTTATGGAAATTGTTATGAGTACTAGAGAGATAGGATGAAGAATTTTTCTATTAACACTGAAGTTGATAACTACCTAATGCTGACTGGAGACTACAATAATTTTGATAAGCAATTGAGAAATTTTACTAATCAAGAGAAATTAGAACATTATGCAAACTTCAGAGTCAGAAATACATTGCTATGTTCCATAACTAGGAACATCTATAGTCAAATATCTTCATGTGAAACTGCAAATAGTATCTAGAAGAAACATGAAGTTACACATTTTGGTACTTCTAAAGTTATAGGGATAAGAATATCTATATTAAGAGTTGAATACCTTGGATTTAATTTTCCTTATGTAGAACCTATAAGTAAAGTTCAAAAAAGGTTTATGACAATTGTGAATAGGTTAAAATACATGGGAGAAAAAGGTTTTTATGATGAGTCCCTTGTAGATATGATCATAGACATCATGCCAAATCAGTGGGAGTCCAAGAGGACAGAAATTGATGAGAACAGGAAAGTTAACCAGATTTCCTTAGATGAGTTGTTTGGAAGTCTTCTTCAGCATGAGACTAGAATGAAGAGAGATGCTAAAAATGTTTAAAAGGAGAATGGGAATGGAGGAGTCACTTTTACAACTACTTCTAAACATATTAAATCCAAGACTCCAGAAAGAGTAACTAGATCAAATTAAATTAAAGTTATTATTCAGATAGAACCTGGTGATACAGAAAAGTCTGAGAATGAATTAGATAATCTTCCCGAAGAATGAACAAGATATTAGCTCAAAATAACTATCTGCATAATTACAAGAAGAGAGACTAAAAATATAATAAATATAGGGAAGTAACTTTTTATGAATGTAGAAGAATAGGTCATATCATACCTGATTTCCCTTTATTGAAAAAGAAGGAAAGTAAGGAAAGGAATTCAGAAAGAAAAAAGAAGAAGTTATAACATTCAAAAAACAAGAAAAGTCTTAAAGAAAACAATACTTGGAGTGCGAGATGTGGATACTCTTTGGAATGTGAATCTTATGAATATGAATCATCAGCGCAGAAAAATATTGGATTCATTGCTACTACCTATTTCCCAAATACATGTCTTATGGACAAGCTACACTCTGCCGAGGCTTTAACAAATTTATCTCTTGATAAGAATTACTATTTTGGAGATATTACTTCTACTGAAGATACTTCATAATCAGATAATGAATAAATACCTTCTTATGAGGAAGTATCTAGATTTTCCATGTTTTTAGAAGTAAGAAAATGTAACATTTCTATGAAATTAGACAAGGAAAATACTACAGAATAAATTCTTACAAAAGAGATTCCATACCTCTCTAGAGATCTTGAAGATAAGAATAAGATTTTAGGAAATACTTTCTAAAGACCTTAAGGAAGTAAATTCAGAGAAGGAAAAACTTTATAAAGATCTTAATAATGCTATTTAAAAAAAATGTTTTTGAGGAAAAATCCAACTCTAAGGAAATAATTCCTGAGGATATGAATTTAGTCATCAGAATAAAATCTGAAATATATTACCTTATGAAACTTTTTTCAATATTTACTTCTGGAAAGGAAAATTTTGACAAGATGTATTCTCAAATCAAACCTCAAGGAAATACTACTGGAGTAGGTTATACTCACTGAAATTCTATTTTCAAAAACAACTATTTCATTCCATCCAGAGCCCCTTTTTGCACCAAATGTCAAAGTGTTGTGTATTGGAAGAATAATTTCTCTTTAAATAATGTTCAATCTATTGGGTTTCATAAAGCTTATTTTTCTAAACAAATGTGGATACCCAAAATTTTGCTGCCTAACATTTACGGATCCAAGGAATCCCATATTCTGAAAGTCTAACATTCTTATTTTCAGGAAAATAAAGACGGTACCAACATCAATACTTGATACATGGATAGTGGATGTTCCTGGAATATGTCAAGTAACAAAAACTTCTTTGAAAATATTATCGAGATGAAAGGAGTAAAAGTAACATTTGGAGATAATGCTAAGGGAGAGATTATTGGTATAGGTAACATCATTATTCTTAGAATGACTTTGATTTCAAATTTTTTATTTGTTATTGGTCTTAAAAACAACCTCATTAGCATAAGTCTATTATTTGATGAAGGTTACCTTGTGAATTTTAGGAATAATAAGTTCTTAGTACACATTTACAAGGAAGAGTTTATTCTTTCTGCCAATAGGAAAGAGAATGTTTACACACTAAACATAGAAGACCGTAGGAGCCAAGATCTACCTTTCCTTAGTGAAATAGAAGATCAATCTTGGTTGTGGAATAGAAGGCTAGGACAATGTATCCTTAGGAAACTATGTAAAATCTCTAAGAAAAGACTAGTTAAGGATCAACTGGATCTTAGATTGGATTTTCAAAAGTCTGTGATCCTTGTCAATATGGAAAGCAACATAAATCAAGTTTTAAATTAGTAGGTGAAGTCTCAACCACTAATTCCTTACAGTTGGCGAATATGGATCTTTTTGGTCCACCAAAAACTAGAAGCATTGGAGGAAAATATTATATATTTTTTATAGTTGATTATTACACTAGATTTACATGGGTTTATTTTATAGCAATTAAATATGAAGCTTTTTCTTATTTCAAAAGTTTTAGATCCCAAGTTAAAAATGAAAAAAACCCTTCCTTTGATAACTATTCATAGTGATCATGGATGAGAGTTTCAAAATTCTAATTTTGAAACTTTTTGTAATAAAAAAGACATTACTCACATCTTTTCAGCACTAAGAACTACTCAACAAAATTGCGTAGTAGATAGAAGAAATAAAATTATTCAAGAGATAACATGAACCATGTTGAGTGAATATTCTATAGCTAAACATTTTTGGGATGAAGCTATAAGTACTACTTGTTAGACTATAAATTGTGATTTGATTTGACATTTTCTTAATAAAACTCCTTATGAGTTATGGAATGGTAGAAAACCTAGACCTTCATACTTCAAGGTTTTTGGTTGCAAGGTATTAATTCTGAATACTAAAGATAACTTACACAAATTCACACCAAAATCTGATGAAGGAATTTTCTTAGGCTACTCCACAACATTTAAGGCTTATAGAGTTTTCAATAAAAACACTTATACTATTGAAGAAATAGTACATGTCAAATTTGATGAAACTGATCCCTTTGTTTTTAAACAACCCCAACCCACATCTTTAGATGTGTTTTCAAAAACTGATTATCAACCTTTGTTAGAAGATCCTTCTGATATGGAAAATGTCCAAGAATATGTTTCTGAAGAATTTACCCCAGAATATTTTCTACCATATGTTGATTAACAGGATTTACAAAACCCAAATCAGTCGTTTCGTAAGAATCATCCTAGTAATAGTATCATTAGTGATGTTAATCAACCCATAAGGACTAGAAGTTTCTTAATAAATGAAGTAGAAAATCTATCATTCCATTTCCAATTAGAACCAAAAATCACTGATGATGATTTAGGTGATGATGATTGGATAAAATCTATGAATGATGAACTAAATGAATTCGAAAGGAATAAAGTCTATATCTTTGTTGAAAGACCTAAGGAAACTTCTGTTATTGGAGTTAAATGGGTCTTCAAAAATTAGTGTGATGAAAATGGAAATCATAGAAATAAATAAAGCTAGATTGGTTGCTAAAGGCTATAATCAACAAGAGGGAATAGACTATGAAGAAACCTATGCTCTAGTAAATAGACTTGAATCTATTCGTATTTTACTTTCCTTTGCAGTATTCTTCAAATTTAAACTTTTTCAAATGGATGTGAAATGTGCTTTCCTTAATGGTTTTTTACAAGAGGATGTTTTTGTTGAACACCCTCCTGGTTTTGAAGATACAAAACATCCTGAACTTGTTTATAAACTTACCAAAGCTTTGTACGGACTTAAGCAATCCCCTATAGCTTGGTATGATAGACTTATAGGATTTTTTCTTTAAAATAATTACGTTAAGGGAAATGCAGATCCAACCCTTTTTATAAATAAAGATAAGAAAAATGTTTTGATTGTTCAAATTTATGTTGATGACATTATATTTTGTTCAAATCATTAATATTTAACTGATTCTGTTGCGAATTTAATGATATATGAGTTTGAAATGAGTATGATGTGTGAGTTAACATTTTTTCCTTGGTTTTCAAATTTCTCAAAAACCAAAAGGAATCTATATATCTCAACATAATTATATTAAAGATCTTCTTAAAAAGTATGGATTTGAAAACAATAAGATTATTAGTACTCCCATTGGTACCTCAAACACACTTGATCTTGATGATGTTTGGAAACAAATAGATCAAACATCTTTTAGAGTTATGATAGGAATATAACTTTACCTGATAGCTAGTTGTCCAGACGTAATGTTTTCAGTATGCTTATGTGAAAGATATCAATCCAATCCTAAGGAATCTCATTTAAAGGTGGTGAAAATAATTTTTTGCTACATAAAGGGAACCATGGATTTATTACTCTTTTATACTTCTGGAAATGATTTTATTTTGAAATGTTTTTCAGATGCTGACTTCGGTGGATGTAGAATGGATAGGAAAAGTTCATCTTGAATGTGTA
Source organism: Viscum album (assembly GCA_963277665.1). NCBI lineage: Eukaryota > Viridiplantae > Streptophyta > Magnoliopsida > Santalales > Viscaceae > Viscum > Viscum album. The sequence goes on from OY728158.1 coordinate 1,322,190,373, forward strand.
ATTTAATAGAAGATTTATTGGTTTCTTGTTCATGCAAGAAGCAACACTCAGTAGCACTTTCCACTGCGGAAGCTAAATATGTAGTAGCTGGAAGTTGTTGTGCTCAAGTGTTGTGGATGAAACACACACTCACAAACTATGGTATAAGTTTTACCAAAACAGAAATTTTGTGTGATAATAATAGTGCCATTTCCCTTAGTAAAACCCCTGCACATCACTCTCGTGCAAAACACATAGATATTAGGCATCACTTTCTTAGGGATCACACACAAAAAAGAGATATCATTCTTTAATTTATCAGGACACAAGATCAACTTGCTGATATTTTCACAAAATCTTTACCCTTCGATAGATTTGAATACATTAAATAGATGTTAGGAATGATAACCATAAGTTAATCTTCCTTGTTAACATCTTGTTTAACCAATCTCTTTATAGTAATAAACTCCTTTTCATAGGAGGAGTACATTTGCTTTTTAGTTTTTCATGTTTTTTTCTTAATGATGTCTTTCAAGTTTTTTTCATTATAAAGTTATTCATGTTTTTCGTAATGAAGTTTTTCATGTTTTTTTTCATAATAATGTTTTTCAAGTTTTTCATAATGAATTTTTTCATGTTTTTTTTCGTAATAATATTTTTCAAGTTTTTCATAATGAAGTTTTTCAAGAACTTCATAATGAAAATTTTCAAGTTATTTTCTATAATAATGTTTTTTAAAAAATTTAGTAGTTAGATATTTTAAATCATTCATAATGAAAATTTTCATAGTCTAAAATTTTTGTGCTAAAAAATTTTCGTAATAAATATTTTCAGAATGAAGATTTTTGTACTCAAAATTTTCGTAATGAAGAATTTCTTAATGATTTATTTTTCTCATAATCAAAATTTTCAAAATCTAAATTTCTTAAAGAAGAATTTTTCCTCAATATGAATAATCTTCCTAGTAATCTGAAAGGTATGTTTTCTTTCTTAAGTTTTCATAATCATCGTTTACTTGCTAGTATTCTCTTTTGTGTTTTTAAATTTTTTGGATTCTAGTTTCCTTATATCCAAATGTTTTCCTTTAAAACCTCAAAAGATCGGATCCTACAAAATTTTCCATGCGGATATAATTTCAACCATCAGATCTAATCAGAATGATTTTTATCATTTGTTTCGATTTTGGAAGATGAATCTTCACTTCATATGGAAATATAAAGGCCCCCCAAAGGTGATCCCACATCAGATTTCAATCCTTTGCATGCTAAAGCTCTTCCCTCTTTTAAAAGACCATTCTGAAACTCTCAAATATTTCTCAAATCCGAATGTCTGGTGAAGTTCCTTCTCAAGAAATGTCAACTTTCAAGTCAATTTCAGAGTGGCCGATTTATAGAGAGAGGTTTGTGCATCTGAGTTTCTTTTCCAAGTACGATTCCATTATATCCAAGAACATTAGGTTGAATGGATAGGAAATAGTTTGCATATCAAAGCCAGGTGCTCAAGATGTATAATATCTAGATATTCTTATGAAATTTTATGAATCTGTGAGCTTTTATTAAAGAATAAGAGAGGAGTAAATTTTCCTTCAAAAGATATGGAAAAACTTATGCCCTTTCATACGCCAAAAATGCTATCTTGGTAGAGTTTTCTTATGAAGGAGAAGCTGAATTATGATCCCATAAATTGCATGATGTACAAGGAAGTTTTGTCAAGGTGAAAGCTATGGAATGTCTTGGACATTTAGATGTCAACACTCTGAAGATTGATCATTTGTCAAAAAATAATCGGATCCTTGAATTATGTGTTCAAGAATTCATCATTCTGAGAAAAGGTGATAAGGACACCTTAAAGAAGAGCGACATGTATATCATATATTTTTTGGTGAATCTGAGGAATATCAAATTGGTGAAGCATATTCTCATTACGATTGAGAATATTAAGAATGGGAACTTGAATTCTCAGATAATCATGTATCCAACCATTCTCTATAAGATAATTGTTCGGTGCCTTCAGTCATTCAAGATTCCTTGCAGTTCCAACCCCAGGAATTGTAAAGTCATGTTAGTAAGTGATGAAACATTGAAGAGAATGAATATTGGTTTCTCTAAAGATTCAGAAGAATTCTATTACTTACTAGAGGAAGAGGCTGAAGCAGTTTCGAAGGAATAAGATGTTCCTGAACCATCTAAAAAAGAAGGAAAGAAGAGAAAGTTGAATGAAGTAGTAGTTGAAGGTAAAACCCCAGAGACTAAAGGAACCCAATCCTCACCTCCAAATCCCAAGAAACAAAAATCCTATCTAGATGAGGTTGTTGCAAAGTGGAGGGAGGACAAAGAAAAAAGGAAATCAGGGGAGCCACAGTTTGGCTTGGATCCTATAGAAGCTAATGCTTTAAAAGAAAATACAGCTGATGATCTTCAGATGAAAGGTAAGGAACAGAAGAAAATGAAGAAGATATCGAAGGCTGAAATTGTTCAATACCTTCTAATGGGTACTGATAAAGCATATAAGAATATCCCTATACTGAAATCCTTCTTGCTAGAGGCCTTACCTGAGACATTGGGTAAGGAATTTCTCAGTCTGAAAAAAGTACCAGAAAATATTGTTGAAGAAATGGAAGTTGTGGAAGAAGTACAAGAAGAAGAAAGTAGTGGTGATACAGAAGAACTCATAAATAAAGTTGAAGAAATTCATGGGAAGGAAAGTGCATCCGAGAAATTTCCAATCCCTACTTCTGGGTTATATGAAAAAGATGAAGATGAATTAAATAAGCCCTCTGAGGAAGAAAGTTATAATCATCATTTCATTCACCCTGAAGATGCTCAGGAAGGATCCGAGAAGGAGATGATAGATGAAGATAGAATTATTCATCTATCTGACAGTGAATAACAGTATCTAGATGAGGAAGTTGTTCCAAGAACTGATAAAGGGAAACAGGTGATTGTGGATACACCTATCAATGTTGTTTTAAAGAAAAGAGAAGTTTGTGGATCATCGAAGAGGAAACTTGTCGAGCTAGAGAAATATCATTCACCATCAAAGTCTCAGATTTAGAATCATCTTTTATATGACATGATTTCTTCATTCAATCACTGAAGAAGCTCATTGACAATATTCTGATCCTTCCAAGCATTGACATGAGATGTCAAAAGCTCCAATATAGCATGAATCAAAAATCAGATTCAGTATTATTGGTGATGGATAATTGTGTAAAACTTGAGGATGATTTAAAGAACAACTTCATTAACTACGATGCCCACAAAAAATCTTCTAAGAAAGTGATTAGCTGGTCAAATAATTTAGTTGAAAACTTGAGAGAGATTGATGAGTTTCAACATGAAGTTAAGGAATATTTTGATAATAAAGATAGTAAAATCAAGGATCTCACGACTAACTTTGAGGAAATTCTAACTCTTGAGTAGAATACTCGGATTTAAGAGGTAAAGGATTTGAATGGAATTTTGTATTCAGTTTCCCAAATTTGGAAGAGGGAAGGGGATCTTCAGATCGAGATCGAAGAGAAGCCAGTTAAGTAAGATGAGTTGTTGAAGGCTCAGGCAGAGGCTCTAAAGGCTTAGGAACAAAAGGTCAAAGCTTTAGAAAAGAAATCTGAGGATCAGGATCAACTCCCAAAGCATGTAGAGGATGACTACAAGGAGCTCAAAAATCTGAAAACCATAGTGAAGAAATTGATACCCAAGCAGAATGAAGGAAAATAAATCTAATCCGATCTTTTGTTGTATTCTTTCCTTGTACAAATTCTTCATATCTTAATGAAATTTTCAGTTTCTTGTTTTTTTGGATGCATTGTACTAATATGTCTGGTATCATAATTTCTTTTACATTCCCTCAAATTCCATTGAAAAATCACAATGGGGGTGAAAAGAAAAATAATACTAAGAAAAGAATAAATATTTCTAAGTAAGGGGGAGTTTATCTAAGGGGGAGCTTTCATTACATGGATTTCCATATTCAAAATTATGAAAAACCTCATTCTGGAAATCTATAATACAATCCTTAGAGTTCCAAATCCTATGGGGGAGTTAGTCGTATTCATCATTTTCCATCTGTAAAGGGAGATAAGTTTTATTTCAAAGTCTACAAAAATAATTTCTAAGTCCTTATATTCTTTTTCACAAGGATGTTTGTGCTTTCCAAAAAGGGTGATATTGTTGAGTCAATAAGGTTTTACTTATGAATTTTTTATTCCATCATGTTTGGGGGAGATTATTGAGTCAATAAGGTCTCCTTATGAATTTACCATTCATTCTTGTTTTGAAAATCACAAACACCTTATCTCAAGGAAAAACTCATTTTACCATGTGTTTTACTTCTCTAAGGACAATTTTCCTTCCCCAGGGAAATTTATCCTTACCATGTTGTTCGTTATTCATTTTGTCTAAGTATAAAATTCGTTTTTGAATCTAAAACCTCGAAATCATATAATACATAGATATAGATCATTTCGTTTTCTGGATCCGAATTCATGTTCAAAGTTCTCTAAATTCAGACTCCGAATTCGTCTGAGTTCTGACTCCGAGTTCTCTGAATTCAGACTCCGAACTCTTATGAGTTTTGATTCCGAGTTCTCTTAATTCAGACACCGAACTCTTATGAGTTCTGAATCCGAACTTACTGAATTCAGACTCCGAACTCTTATGAGTTCTGACTCCAAACTCACTGAATTTAGACTCTGAAATCTTATGAGTTCTGACTCCGAACTCTCTGAATCCAGACTCCGAATTCTTGTGAATCCATATTTAGAATTTCTTTGAAATTTAGACTCCAGAATTAAATATAATTCAGGTTCCTAATTTCTTGAAAAATAGAATCCGAATATCCTTTTATTATGGATATTGAATGTATTTTTTGTTAGACTCCAAACATTTTTTCTTACATTCTGAAAAATTAATTTGGTTAAGCAACAATATTTTTTCTTACACTTGTTTTTGGTTATAAATCGATGTTAGGATTTTAGTTACTAACTGATTGTTGTTTGAGTGAGATGTGTACATGTCCCTCCTACATTCAAGGAAAAATATGTCTGTTGGAGGAGTTAGTCGATCGTTGAAGCCGTGCCTATAAATATGAGATCATTTGAACGAGATTAGTACTTCAAAGGACAACATTTTTTAAATGTTGTTGAAGTGATTTCTAGAGAGAGAGGCTCGTATAAACTCTCAGGCATCGTGCAGAATGTTTAAACAACTTTTTCAATCTTTGCTTCGTGCATATTTTCTTTGTGAAGAGGTGTGATTTCCTTGAAATCAGAGACTTATGGTTGTGAGGTCAGGGGTGCTGATTTCCTTACAAATTGAGGTCTTGTGGGGATAGAAAAACAGATACCAATCTTCAGATTGAGGGATTACATGGGTTTGGGTAAGATAGAATTTCATGAAAGTATAAATCAAGGGAACTTTATCTAGGGTTATTGGATACCCTTCTATTTGGGTTAAAATTGTTACTACTTGTTACTTGTAGTGTTGTATGTTTTTTGCTTCTGTAATTTTAGTTGTTGAGAAAATTATAATATTCTTATACTTCCTTAAAATTGTACTCTGATTATATAGGATTCTATATGCTTTATAGTTGAATCATAGTTTTTGTAAACTTTTGTTAAGTTCCATTTATGGAATAACTTTTCCGGAATCAAGAATGCTTTTAGAACTTATAGGTCTTGGGAATTTTGTTTATGCAAAATTTCTTTAAGGATTTTTAATGTATACAATTCACCCCCTCTTGTATATTGAGTATCTCAACCATAGTTTGATACTATAATCAGTATCATATCTATCATACTATAGATCCCTATAAGTATATGTTTGAAAATTGTTTTACATATTAATTAGAGAATATAAGAGAACATTCTTGAATTATTTTAAAGAATATGGATATGGAAGAAAAATATTACTAAAAAAAGGATAAATAAGTTTCTTTTTATGTAAAAATATTCTTTTATGATTTTGGAGTACCAGAGATAGGGAAAATAAAAAAAGAATACTTGAAAACCCCAAGAGAAAATAAAATTAAATGGGTTTTAAGAGATATATATTATAAAATTTCCCTAATATAGATTTTAACCACGAATAATACCGATTAAAAATGAGATTGAAACATTAACCCTTACCTCAAATAACGACTTGATTCATACAAACTAAAACATCCTATATAATAAATTTAGATTTATTATAAACCTATATATATAATTTATTCATGTTTTTATTACCATATATGATTCATTCTTAATTTTTAAACACCCATTTATTAATATTTATCTTCTAAATCAATATTCTGGGTTTTAATTGTTTTTTTATTCATGTTTCATTTTTTAGAGATTCTATTCCTTGAACCTTGGTCATGGTTTCATCATATAATGAATTTAAATCATCTCATAAATATAATATTTATTCAATATATACAATTTTATAAAAATCTCTCTAAGTTAGTGATAAAAAATGAATTACATCACTTTATGGAGGTGGTAATCTGCATGTACGTACACATGATATTTCCATTTTTCAATGGATAAAAATAAAAGAAGGTAAATAATAAATTATATTAAAAAATTATAACTATATCATAAATATCATATATATTCATTAAATACACCAACATAACCACCCATGTGAGGAATGAATGAAAAGTGAAACATGTTGCTTCATAGAGATGGTATTCCCTACACACATGAGCAATGATTTAATTTTTCATTGTATGGAAAGACGATTCATTTTTTTAAATTAACATAAAAAATTAGAATATTAAATATACTGATATAATTATATTAATATAGTTATAGAATATTTTTAGGGTGTGTAATAAGAAATATACGTGAAATAACTTGGTTAAGATGATTACCTCTTCCTTTAGTATCTTCCTTTGGATTACACATTATGTATTCTTAGGACGGTATTTTGAAAAAACCAGGACCTCAAGGACATGGGTTTGAAATTTTAAAATAGTTTTGGATAATTATTATCCAATCTCGAGTGCTCAATTGATGTGAATAAGTGAGAAGATGATATTCCCTTTTATAAGTGAGGTGAGTGGAACCCTTGTAAATATTCAAAGTATAAAAAATAATATAATTTCATTTTCTAGAAAAAGAATCAGAAAATGGAAAAAGTTTAGAATAAAAGATAAATTATCATTAAATATAATCAATGAAATTTATTTATAAACGTTTTAGAAAAAAATGAATCTTTATCTCTTAATTTAACCCCCTAGTTGACCCTTTTAACCCTTACCATGGTGACACGATATTTACCCCAGAAACTATTCATCATGGATATAAGTTTAGCTGAAATTATTAACTAATATTGATAATTTTGATTAAATATATAGAATGAATTTATAAATTTTTAATTCTTATAGGTGTATGAACTTAATTCTAATATCTATTCATAAAATGTGTAAGCCTTGTGATGTTTAAAAAATATTTTAAGAATTAAAGATATTTTATTTTAATTAATTTCCTAGTAACAACCATTAGATTAATGATAATTTTTTTAATTGAATATATTATAAAAAAATCATTAAAAATATTTCATCAATAGTGATTAATTTAATTTATTACCATAAAAAAATATTTCATGTATAAAAACAATTTTCTAAAATATATCTCTTTTTTACATTCAAAAGATTTTATCTTGATTTATAATCATTTTATAATCAATGTATAATGGTAAATAATTTTTATATATTTGTAAACAATAAATTTTCATAAGCATAACACTCCAAAATAATAACATGAAAAAAATATATAATAAAAAAATGGTTGTAATCAAAACATTTCCATTTAGATAATAATCACTAGACTAACATTCATTAAAATTTCTCAATTATCTTAGGAATTTCATTACTTGATTTTATTTACTTAATTTTATAAATTTAAATTAACCGTATATTAATTTATTTTATTTTATAATTTTAATAAGGAATTATTCACTTATGTTTATGTGTTGAGTGTATCACAATATATTAAACACATTGAATTTATTTAAGAGAATTGTTTTATAAAATATCAGGGTGTTACATTATACTCCCTTAAAATAAATTCTCAGTTAAAATTCCATTACTCTAATGAAAACATAAGGAAAAATTGACCTCATTACCTCATCTGGTTCCAAAAGAAATTTGTCAAATTCAGGATTACTCTAAAGTACCATAACCTGGTGAGTGGTATTATTCTATAGTATTTTATCATTAAGATCCTAGATTTATACTGGTTTTTCTTCATAAGAAAAATAATTATCCAGTTATACAACTTCTGAGTTAAGTACATTTGAAATATAAGGAATTTAATTTCTTAAAAGAGTTACATTGAATACATCATGGACTTGGGAGATGTTTTTTTGGAAGTTCCAAGAAATAAGTTAGAATCCCTACTCGATCAAGAATATTGAAAGGACCAATGTATCTGAGGATTAACATCCTTATCCTTAAAAATATCACAAACTTATTCCAAGGATATATAAATAGAAATAATATCTCTACAAATTCAAATTACCGATCCTATCAATAGTTATCCGCATGAATATGTTATCGACTCAAACATTCCCTGATGTTCCATTGAGTATCTCAAACTTTTTCAATAATTTACAAAGATACCTTAGGTCCAAATATATTTAATTTTACTAATTTATTCCATCATGTTGGAGTTTTTCACTTATTTTTATAGAGTTATTCATAAGGATCCATCTATATTATTGAGTGAAAGTTATTTTTTAAGAAAAGTTAACAAGAGAAAAGTTTTGATCCCATCCTATTATGAAATCAAAATCACAAGTTTTCATCATATCTTCATGGGTTTGAATTGTTCTCTCAGACTAACCTTTTATATGGGGATGATATATAGTGCTATAGGTCCACACTAAATTCAATTCTCACTAAAGATGTCTAGGATAAATTTAGGTAAAAATCAAATCATAATCAGAAATGATTTAATGTGTCACTCTGTGCAACCATACCACTTCTATATTGTATATAATAGAAAGTTAGGAAATTGAGAAATAATATCTAAAAGTAATGAAATGTGTTGGATTTATAAGATGAGTGACTATAACCTAAATTAAATTATTTCATTTAAATTCATTTGGGAGTCATATGAAAAAATATATGGTGATGTTTTACCAGTTCTATATAGGTATTTTCAATGGTTTCATCATCCCCTTAGACTTAAGATGTTCATCCATAACATAATTATTTACTAGTCATCGAGATTTATACTCCATAATAGATCTCTTTATATTGTCCCACCATAAATGTTCTTTGATATCTCTATATATATTTGTACTCCTAGTATGGATAGATAATGATGATCTATGTGCTTAATCCAACAAATATTTATACAATTATGCTATTGAAAGTATACATACTAGTTTCCAGAATCAGATCTTTCCATCAATATCATAGTTGAATGTAGAAATATTCATTACTTTCTTTTACAACTCTAAATCCTCCTTATACACCTCTTTAATATTTAAATAATTGGATGGTTGAACATTCATCTAAGAAAGATATGATTTATCTTCTTCCATCATGATTCAAGATCAATCCTTTGAAAATAAAGAAATATTAGATCACTTTCAATCCTCATCATGGAAAGAAAGAATTTTTCATCCAGCTCAAAGAATCATCCACCTTATTTTCCTTCCCAAAGTGGTAATTTATTAAGTATACATAATATTTAACAAAAAAACTATCACCTATGATGTATATTCAAATATTTCTATGTGAATATATACTTCAAGATGTTATGATCAGTATATATACCTAAACTTTCAGAATAAACTTAATGCCTCTATATCTTCAAATCAAACAATAACACTCGCAGATCTAAATCATGATTTGGGTGATTTTTCTCATCAACCTTTAATTTGAGTGGGGGATACACTACGTCTATGTCATTATACGGAAGAACGCCTCCCCGTCCCTAATTTAATGCATCACTATATATGAAAAACCCTTATCCACTATAGGGTAGTGGGATCAAAAGTTCACTAAATAACATCGTATTTAGTTCCTCAAAATTACCTTCATGTTCATTGGTCTAACTAAACATGACTTCTATTTAAACATTATTAGTGGATTTGATATCCATGAGAAATTTATTACAAAACATCAATTGTAAATTAACAATCCAATAAAAATATGGATATCTGTCACCATGGTTGGTATAAGACAATGTTAAATAACATCCATATTTGAAGGATCCACCAATATTACCTTTCCAATAATTATTTGACCCAATAATGAAACTTCCAATAGATAAAATTTCCACCTGATAAATTTAGCATACAACTTCTCTTTTCTCATGGTATTAAACACAATCCATAAGCGATCATTATAATATTAATTTTCCATGGAATATATCAAAATATAATCTATAAAGACTACCAAAAAATTTATAAAGATTATCTCTAAAAACTAAATTCATTACATCCATGAACATCATGGGAGAATTAGTAATTCCAAATTACATCACCATAAATTCAAATTGTCTATACCTCGTACAAAAGGTTGTCTTGAATATGTTATATCTTTTAAACCTTAAAGGATGATATCTATAATAAATATCAATCTTGTAAAAGTAGTTATCTCCTCATAGTTGATCAAATAAATCATAAATATGGGGTATAAGATATGTAATGAACCGGAATTTTATCAATAGCATTTCCCTTCTAAATATATAATTATGTCAAATTTAGTAATAAAATATTATGCAATGCAAAAGTACCACATCGTAAAACAAAAAAAATATTATAATAATTTTAAAATTAAATTTATCAAATAATATGGGAATAATAATTGAAATTATTATAATTTAATAGAAAATAAAAAATAAAATAACAATAATTAGAAAATTTAGATCTACTTGGTCCCCTGGAATAATTTGACTCACAAAAAACACAATAGAAATGAATCAAAATATTTTTAATTCAATATAGATTTTAAAGATGAAAATATATGTCAATTTGAGATAAAATATATGTTAATTATGAATTAATAAAATATGGGGTTTTTATATAAAGTTGGGATACTATATCTGATAGTTGGAATAGTAATATAACCATTGGAATAAAAATATGATCATTAAGAATAGTAACCCGACTGTTATAAATGAAATGTCACATATTTAAGTGAAAATAATATTTAGGTATCACATTAAATGAAAATATGTTATATTTTTACCATGGAAAAAGTAATAAATTTTTTAGAATGATAAAATATGTGCTTGTATTTTTGAAACCCATATACAATTTATTCTCATTTCTATAAAATATATTATAATTTAAAAGAAATTTTATTGTCAGAAAATGGTATTATAAATGAATTTTATGATTTATTATAATAACAACATTATTTTATGATACCTAAAGTAATTTTTCAGAGAGCCATAAAATTGATCATAACATTAAAATTGTTATGTTTTAAATGAATGAGGACTTTATTTAAAAATAAAATTTATAATATTTAAAAAGAAATTTTCATAAAATGTATTTATTTTTTGGAATCTATATGTTTAAAAATGGTTAGGGTGATTTTTTGAGAATTTTCTAAAATAGTTTATTTTTTAGTGAATAGTGAAATATGAAAAAAAATACAATATTCAACATTATTAGCTAAATACATGAATTTTTTATTCATGGATGATGTAAGAACACATTTTTTTGAACTCAAATTCACCATTTAATGTATATTTTCATAATAATAAATACTATTGTAAGTATTGATCTAAAATAATAATCTAATGAATATAATATTCAATAACACCCCTCTCCCCTTATAAAAACCACCCCTAACAACATCTTTTTCTCAAAGCATATAATCATTTTATCTTGAAAAAAATCATCCAAATTACCTTCCCAATCTTCTACCCCATGCCTTAGTGATTTTTGTCTCAACAAAATAAAAATCCAAGGAGACATAAGTGGAATCCCAAAATGATACATCCAAAGGAGAAAGTAATTACCTCAACCTATTCTTTTACTTTTTCTTCCTCCCCTTCCTCAATAAAAATCCATAAAACATGTAATAATAACTCTAGTATAATTTATGAACTAGAATTTTATTTTTTTAATGGAATATCTACCATCTTACCTCTTCACATTCCCAGAATTGATTCTAAAATGAAATCATTTTTTACAGTATGGTTGGTTCACCATTTCAATGAACAACACTCTTTTATTTTCTTAACATCCTTCAAGGTAGGTTATAGAAAAAATATTATGACTAAATATGATTATAATAATTATATTATAACTTATTTAAATTTATTTAATGTTTTATTAATCATTTTATAAAATGAATATAGTTTGAGATGGTCAGTAAAATGGCCTAAATGAACTAACCACATAACGTTAATGTTTTCACTAAGTAAATCATATTTATGTCGGAACACATATGGAAATTTTAGAAATTTTTTATTTCTGGAATTACATAAATATCATTTTATTTAACATCTTGATTTGTATCCCAATTTTACCCATACTTCATTAGTTATCCACAAGTGACCCGACCTTGGAATCATAAAATGAAAACCCTAAATACAATGAATTTATCTCATTGAAATGGTTATAAATGAAAATAATAAAATTATAGTATATATAATATAGATGGAAAATGTTTTGAATTAAGTAATTAATTAATTTAATTGTATTATTCAGTGCATTAAGTGCAAGTGTGGAATGATTCTGGAACACGAGGTAATGGATCTCTTCGAACCAAGATTTTTCATTTGGTTATGAAATTTTTCTCCCTAACTCACATTATCTTTGTCTATTTAATATAATTTAATTATTCTATATTTTGTATATATATCTCTTGAATATATACCTATCTTTCTTTATATTCCTTTGACAGGGTGATACATTCCTTAAGTCCATTTCTCAAATTCCATCATTAAAATCAAACCTGATTAAGGGAAAAAATTTCATTCCATAATACTTATATATAGTGGCCATTTGAATAATTTATTCCACATTATTATGTATTATAATACGAGTGTACAAAATATTAAATTCATTCTTATATTTGGAATATTTATTAAATATTCTTTGGTTATGATATGATGAAATACTGTGAATCCCATTTCTTTCCATGGAAATTGTTATGTTTATGCCTTAAGATTGATTACCTTTTGTGGCACACATAATCATGTACATATTATGATGGGTTCACCCAAACTATGCTCCAATTCATTTGGTAATGTTTATTTACCACGATACATTAAATATAGGATTAGGGAGTGAACATAATACTTGATGAGACTCTATCTATCATGTGATATTGTCTTGGATATTATCCTTGACATATTCTTATATCATGTTATATGTTGCGATAAATTTCCAATGTTTCTAATATCATATAACACAATGTTATTTATCTTATTCCCCCACGTGATTATTCATGATACTTATATATTATTATATAATTTTATATGGTTTTACTCAATTGTTAATCTTCATTGTCATGTTTATTCCCATAGTAGGATTTATAGCTCACCCCATTGTTTTATGTATTTCCGAGGTTATGCTATATAGGTTTAGGATCTCAAAAGGATTTAGTAGCTTATTATAGAGATTTTAATAAATAAATATTGTTTTAGTTTGTTGATGTTGTTTTATATAGCCAATCTTTCCAAGACATTAGGCCTCTCAATCCTTTGGTAGTATTTATTTTATATTTATGCTAAAAATCATGTAACAATATGTATAAAAGGATTGGGTAACTATAGTTGTTATTTTAGTATTATCTAGTTATTTTTTTTGGATTAGAAGTAGAGTAATTTAGTAATAACTCTAGGGATAAGTCTAAGTATATTAGGATATCCTGAAATCTTGGTGTAGTACAAAATGAGTGATTTCAAAGAAATTACATCCATGTATGGTTAATATAAGTGGATGTGGCTATGACACAGGTGTGCCTAGGTTTAATAACATAGATAAGAGTACATTGGGTATTAACTTTATCTTCACATTATGCATGAAAAAGAGGCCTTTCTGCAAACCTATTTTGATATTGTCACGAACCATCCTCGAGGCCTGTGCCGTGATTACCCCAAGCCCGCCTTCCATAGGCCAGGGGCTGGCGACTAGCACCAAAGGCATAAATCTTGATAACTGGGAAAGCATGGACTTTATAAAAGTAAACAAAACGTCCTAGAGTACAAGCAGAAGTAATACACTAAGTACAAAAGAATGTGATGAAAAGTAAGTGGTCCAGAATAAAACCCAACTGAAATTACAACTACAACTGAACGAAAGTACAACAGAAAAAGAAAAACAGCTCGAAGAATGGAAGCAGCTCTTGGGTCGTCCTCCTCGGATCCTACCTGAAGGGTAGGTACAGATAGCGCAACTCCGGGATCGTCCACCACGAATCCTACCTGAAGGGTAGGTACAGATTGCCTCCACAACGTTCTTGCCCTTCAACCTCCTCCGAGTATCGTCTCTTCTTGAAGTCCACCTTCGGATACTGACTCGACATGAGATCCACCTCTGGGTACCGTCTAGCCCTCGAACACTCGACCTCTGGCAGTGCTGCCCGTCGTCTACAACCAACACAACGAGGTGCGGGAATAGCCCGTGCAGGGTTGAGTATAACGATACTCAGTAGGGACCCTGAGACCCTCAAGGTATCACTAAATCTTACAAGGATAACAACAAAGAAGGATCTCAATAGATAACCCTTACTCAGGTATAAGCACATACTTATACCTATGGTATCAAGTAACCCATCTCAATCATGAGGAAACCCAAATGTTATGAAATCAACGGATAACCACCACCCATGTATATGCCCATACATATACCTAAGTTATAAAGTGAACCATCCCAATCATGAGGTAAACACAAAGGTCATAAAGTCAGCTCAAACCAGTATTTTCATTATCTAAACCATAACTGCTGAAGAGATCCGTCTCTGAAGTGTATAGTGATCTTGTCACGACTCCGAGGTACTACTCACTAACCTAAGACTGCTGAGGTACTCCTCCTGTCGAGTACAGCGGGTAAGCCACCCAAACATAGTAGTGCTTCCCGCCGGGGTCTGCCACCCAAACACAGTAGTGCATCCGACGTAATAACTTGCAGAGGTACTCTCCTGACGAGTACCGCGGGTCTGCACCCAAACTCAGTACTGCTCCGTCCGCCATGGGTCTGCACCCAAACAAAGTAGTGCTCCATTCACTGGGCTAGTCGACTCACTCCAAGTCGATTTGGTCAAGCAGTCGACAGGTCTCAGTCTGCTACACGGTCTCCGTACTCCGTACGCTCGTCTCTAGGAGGGTCCGCTCCACGAGCTACTGGTTGATACTCCAAGTATCACAAAGTCCCAAGAAGAAGTATCTCAAAGGATCGCCTCGTCATAGGCGTCTCAACGCAACATACAGAGCATCAATCGGACGTCCGGTCTGTGAGTTATTAGCCTTTTCGTCCGAGGGGCCCGGTTGGTTTCGTGTGCGATCCAAACCGGCCGTATCTCAATTTTACCCCGAACTCTCATAGGGTATACTCATAGGGACCTTTTCTCAACGTGATCACCAACGCCACTGACGGTTCGTCAAACCAACGTTCGGTCTGAATGTTATCAACTTTTCCGTTCCAGGGGCCCGGTTGGATTTCAGGTACAATCCAAACTGGCCATACTCCAATTGCATCCAAATCTCAGGAGAAGTATGCCAAAAGTTCCGTCTCATCTAGAGGAATCCAACAAAGTCGACGACACGTCAATTAGACGTCCGGAGCTCAATTTATAAGCGTTTCTGCTCCGAGGGCCCGGTTGGTTTCGGGTTAGAACCAACTCATCTGTACCCAAAGATCCACGAAACCTTGAGTGCAATATAACAAAATGACCTTCTCGATCCAAGGATTGCATCACAACTGATGGTGCATCGATATGAGGTCTGTAGCCCATGTTATGATCTTTTGAAAGAATCCTGCTGAAAATATGGGGTTCGGGCCCGGTCCATCCCGTCCCGATCCCCCCCCCCCCCCCGAGTCAGCTCAACCAGGGTCCGGGTCCGGCCCAACAGGGCGCAGCCCGGCCCGGTCTAGGAATCCGGCTGGCCTGGCGCTGGCGCGGCGCCCGCGTGGCCAGTGGGTGCGCCGCTCCGCCTCCGGAACGGCTAAGTCGTTCCGGTTTGGCCGCCGACGCGGCTCAGCCGCGGCGGTCCTGTTCCGGCGGCGCGCCGCCGCCGCCTTTCGCGGACCATCGGACGTGCTCCGGTGGTCTGTTTCGCCTCCCATCTTCTCCAATGGTCCTCCTGGGGACCCTACCTTTACTGTGATGGCTTCAAATCTCCACTGCGGCCTGATTCGTCATTGCTCGACGATCCGTACGTCAAATAACAAATCTCCACCTTTTCGTGGTTTTTCGGCATGGCGCGACGGCGCCACGGCTTTGTTCAGCCCCCACGGCGCGGCGCGACGGCGCCCCGTTTCTTCATCGTGTTTCTTCCTAATTCTGCGCGATGTCGTTGCACCGCACCACCTTCGTTTGTGCCGCAACAAAATCAACATCGAAGGGGGGAGGAGGGTCAGCCATGTTCGTGCGGTCTGACCTTCTCCTGTTATTATGATAACAATCACCCAAAAAGAAGTCAATGAATGACAAAGAATTCATGAACAAATAAGATAACCCTACGGTTTTCCCCACAATCAAGAATCCCCAACCCGCAAACATATTATTTCGCGGATCAACTTAATATTTAGTTGATCCGCGTTCTTTGTTTTAGAAGGGAATAAACATGGGTTCATTAACATTCAAAAATTAATTCCCTACCTCAAAGGAAGTTTGCGTAAGATAGCGTCTCGGGGGTGGTTTCGATGACGGCGTTGGCGTGCATCTAAGAAGGGAACGACGTCTCACACCAGCTACGGAGAGGAAAAGGAAAGACACGTCGTTGGTGAGTTTCCGCGTCGGTACCTCCTCCTTTGTCGGGGAGGAAGAAGTGGTCCGAAGATACCGGGTCGCCGAGTTGATGATACTTGACGAAGTTTTGTCGTTCTTCGTTGAGGATGAAGACGTTCTTCGCCGGAGAAGATGAAGTTCTTCAAGAGACTTAGGGCTCTCTCCTCCAATCCTCAACACAACCAATCTAACCCCAAAAAATAAAATAAGCTATTCTTATTTTATTAAGTCATTCTATGAGTTCAAAATTCTAAAACATAATTCCATTAATTGGATTAGTGTGTTGGCATGATTAATGTGAGGAGAGGGAAAGTCACCCAATTAATGGGATGTTTAAAGGTTAAGATGAGTTACACATCTTAAGTGGGGGGTTTAGAAGAGTTAGGGAAGGTGAGGGGTTGGGCTCGTCTGGGCCCCACCCCACCTTTATTCTCTCAAGGGTAGTTAACAACAAGTAGGTCCCACCCAACTTCCACACATAGGTTAACAACATAGAATATGAAATAAAATAGCAACACAATTTTATTACTTCAAATTTAACTCCCCTTTTTTTTATCAACTCCTCCTGAGGAAACGCACCTTCGGAAAAGTCCTCTTAAGAAATTACCAGAGCTACGGTTTCATTGGTGCCCCCAGATTTCGATTTCGAGCACCGGTTCAAAAGATAGAAAAACCCGCTCGTTCGTTCACTTAACGTACCCGAGCTGAACTTCAGAAATTGATTCCAGGCACACCGGACCACGGAATCAGGCGCCGTCAGAAAATACGTTCTTTTAAAATCCTAAAGAAATTAAGAAAAAAAATTCCTTGAAATTTCCGAGTCTTTACATTACACCCACCTCCGGGCTTTACGTCCCCATAAAGAATTAACACAAACTAAAGATACAGAAGCGGTACTGAGCACACATCTGATCATTTTGCTCCCATGTGCTCAGCTCTAGGTTCCCATGCTGCCTACGAAAGTGCACAAGAGGAATTGACCGTCCTCATAGGACCTGCTCCTATCGATCCTCAACCTCTACTGGAACCCTGTGAAAGTCACCCCATTGCCAACGTCCAGCTCCACATGGTCGATGAAATGCGAAGGGTCGTGCTCGTATCTCCTCAGCTGAGATACATGGGAGTCGTCGTGCACCTAGTGCAACTAAGGTGGATGGGTCAAATGGTAAGCCACCTCACCTACCCTGCTGAGGACCTGAAAAGGTCTGCTGAACCTTGATGATAACTTGCCGCCTTGGCCATATCTCTGTAAACCTCGTCAAGGTGAGACCCGTATAAGGACATGATCGTCATCCTCGAACACTAGAGGTCTCTAATTCCTGTTTAGAACTAAAACTCAAATCTCATGCTGCCACGAGGGTAAGGTTGACTGACTCAAGAGTGATTAGCCGCATCCTCCTATGCATGATCCCATCCTGTGCTGCCTGGGTTTTCCTTTTCGCCGACAAAGGAAAACCCTATCCCAACGTTGTAGATAAACCCCAACCTTTTTCCCTAATACAGTCAATCTGAGCATGAACTATGAATCCAATCCATACCAAGACCAACGTCGTAAGGCCTCGATGCTGCCACCAAGAGATTCCAACCAAAAATCTCGCCTCATGGGTCACACCACACTGTCAGCGTACGTGTGATTATCGATTCTCCTCCCAAGGTATATCCAGACGTGAGGGTCAAGTCAACGGCATAACTGGAAACTCTAGGTCGAGGACAAGATTTGTGGAAGGAAGGAATGATTCGTATCAATGTCTGTTACTACGACAGCTTATAGTGGACACAGACTATCCCTCAAATCATTTTTAGAGCCATTGGGTCACACTCCTTGACCGCATGCAGCTACTCTCTTCCCCTGCCCTCCAGCTCCCTGAGCCTGGAGGGAACAACAAAGGTGGGTGGTTGTAACATGTTGATATGTACACCACATCATGCTGCTCTCCTAGCTCTGCCTCCACGTCTGTTACTCTGCAGATTTATCTGTCCTTAACATTTCCTCTTTTTGAAACATTCACACACCCAAGTCTATGAGACTGGCACTAGTTCGCTGCATTCCAACTTCTAACATTCTCTAGCTATATTCGTTCAGCCAAAGAACATTCAACCACAAGGTTCTCTCTAGCACCCTAACGTGAGTAGGAATTCATAGAGTAAAAAGTGATGGCTCGAATATCCTTAAACACACCACGCTCAGAGGTCCAAGATCTATAGCACTGATCGAATCGTATTCATCAAGTTCTCGGAATGTTCAGTACGCCTCGATGAATACTCAGCTACCGACTTGTTGTCCTGCCGAAGCTATATAAGCTCTAAAAAACTTTCAGCCACCTCCTCAAGCCAATCCTCAGCCGCCTGTGAGTCAGGATCGCCTCAGAACTCGAGGGTATCTGATGTTGGAACATGTGTAAGGCAGTAACCATACATGTGTCACCTACCGGTACCACCGGTTGTAACTGCAAACCAACATGTAGTGATGTATAGCTGACACACTACCCGAAGGCACTATCTCAGGAATCGGTCCATGTACTGAAGCCTCATCACTATGCGGACCATCCTCAGGGTCACTCATTGAAAAACACTAGTAGCCAAGTCCACCATCCACTATACTGATGTCTCAACTAGGAGGAAAACTCTACCAATCACCTCCAGCCAGTGCTCTGTTATCTGGGAATCTACCTCGCCTCATAACCTCAGAGGCCGCTGCTGCTGGAACTCATGCAACGCGCTCTGACAGCATGCACAGTTCGCTAGTAAGGCTGGTGGCATCTACTACCCAAAAGGTGGTGGTACTACTGGTACACCACCCGAGGGTGCCAACATAGTATAAAGGGCCCCACACTAGAGCCTTGCCGCTCGGTGGGCCGTCATCGATTGCTCTCTTAGAACTCCAACTGACTGTCTGCGTGGAGACATCCTGAACAGATACGACACGGTCAATGATTAATACCTGGTGAGCTGACCTGGTTTGAACTGACATTAAAATTCTTGGAAACACACATAGAATCAGTGTTTTTCGTGCACAAAGTTAGAAATCAGTAGTCAGGGTCCTAGTGTATGGATAAGTCGGCTGCCACACCAATACTAGACTCCCTGAACTGAAGACCAAACTCGGTACCCTTAACACTATTGCTTAAAAGAAAGGGAATATCAGAGTTATAAGTTCTGCGGTAGAACCGAACCCTCTGATACCAATTTGTCATGACCTGTCCTCGAGGCCCGTGCCGTGACTACCCCAAGCCCGTCTTCCATAGGCCAGGGGCTGGCTACTAGCATCAAAGGCATAAATCCAGATAACTGGGAAGGAATTGCCTTTATAAAAGTAAACAAAACATCCTAGAGTACAAGAGGATGTAATACACTAAGTAAAAAATAAAGTGATGAAAAGTAAGTGGGCCAGAATAAAACCCAATTGAAAGTACAAGTACAACTAAATAAATGTACAACAGAAAAAGACAAATAGTTGGAATAATGGAAGCAGCTCCTGGGTCGTCCTCCTCGGAACCTACCTGAAGGGTAGGTACAGATAGCGCAACTCCTAGGTCATCCACCTTGGATCCTACCCGAAGGGTAGGTACATATAGCCTCCAAAACACTCTCGCTCGTCAACCTCCTCCGAGTATCATCTCTTCTTGATGTCCACCTTCGGATACTAACTTGACATGAGATCCACCTCCAGGTACCGTCTAGCCCTTGAACACTCGGCCTCTGTCAGCGCTGCCCGTCGTCTGCAACCAACACAACGAGGTGCGGGCATAACCCGTGTAGGGGTGAGTATAACGATACTCATTAGGGACACCGAGACCCTCAAGGTCTCACTACATCCAACAAGGATAACCAAAAATAAGGATCTCGACAAATAACCCTTACTTAGGTATAAGCCCATACTTATACATAAGTTATCAAGTAACCCATCTCAATCATGAGGAAACACAAAGGATATGAAATCAACAGATAAACACCACCCAGGTATATGCCCATACATATACCTATGTTATCAAGTGACCCATCTCAATCATGAGGTAAACACAAAGGTCATAGACTCAGCTCAAACAAGGATTTTCATTATCGAAAATGTAACTGCTGAAGAGCCCCGTCTCTGGAGTGTACAGGGATCCTGTCACGACTCTGAGGTACTGCTTACTAACCTATGACTGCTGAGGTACTCATCCTGTCGAGTACCGCGTGTCAGCCACCCAAACACAGTAGTGCTTCCCGCCGTGGTCTCCCACCCAAACATAGTAGTGCATCCCCGCTATTAGCCTGTAGAGGTACTCTCCGGACGAGTACCGCGGGTCTGAACCCAAACTCAGTAGTGCTCCATCCACCATGGGTCTTCACCCAAACAAAGTAGTGCTCCATCAACTGGGCTATTTGACTCACTCCAAGTCGAGTCGGTCAAGCAGTCGACAGGTCTCAGCCGGCTACACGGTCTTCGTACTCCGTATGCTCATCTCTGGGAGGGTCCGCTCCATGAGCAACTGGTCGATACTACAAATATCACAAAGTCCCACGAAGAAGTATCTCAAAGTACCGCCTCGTCATAGGGGTCTCAACACAACAGACGGCGCGTCAATTGGACGCCCAGTCTGTGAGTTATTAGTCTTTTCGTCCCAGGGGACCGGTTGGTTTCGTTTGTGAACCAACCCGGCCGTATCTCAACTATACCCCAAACTCTCATAGGGTATACTCATAGGGACTATTTCTCAATGTGATCACCAACGCTGCTGACGGTTCGTCAAACGGACGTCCGATCTGAAAGTTATCAGCCTTTTCGTTCCAAGGGCACGGTTGGATTTTGGGTACAATCCAACCTAGCCATACTCCAACTGCATCCAAATCTCAGGAAAAGTATGCCAAAAGTTCCGTCTCATCATGATGAATCCAAGAAAGTCGATGGAACATCAATTGGACGCACAGAGCTCAAGTTATAAGTGTTTCCGCTCCGAGGGCCCGGTTGGTTTCGGGTTCGAACCAACGCGGTCGTACAAAACGTTTTCCGAAACGTTGAGTGTAATAAACCGAAATGACCGTATCGATCCAAGGTTCGCATCACAACTGACGGTGCATCGATCAGAGGTCTGTAGCCCATGTTATGAGCATTTGAGCGAAACTAGCCGAAAATAGGGGGTTCAGGCCAGGTCCGATCCCCCCCGGGTCGGCCCGACCCGGGTCCGGGTCCAGCCCAACAGGGCATGGCCCGGCCCGGCCTGGGCAGCTGACTGGCCTAGCGCTGGCGCGGCGCCCGCGTGGCCAGTCGGTGCGGGGTTACGCCCCCCCCCCCCCAGTTGAAGAAAAACCGGCGCGGCTTAATGGCGCCCCACTCGGCCTGCAGAACGGCTAAGTCGTTCAGATTTGGCCGCCGACGCGGCTCAGCCGCGGGGGTCCTGTTCCAGCGGAGGCGTGCCGCCGCCAATCTCCAACACTGCCGCTCTGGCATGGCACGCCGCCGCCAATCTCCGCCACTGTCGTGCCGGCGTGGCGCGCCGTCGCCGCCTTTCATGGACCACCAGACGCGCTCCGGTGCTCCGTTTCGTCTCACGTCTTCTCAAATGGTCCTCCTGGGACCCCACCTTTACTGCGATGGCTTTAAATCACCTCTGTGGCCTGATTCGTCATCGTCCGACGATCTGTACATCAAATAACAAATCGCGGCCTCTTCGTGGTTTTCCGGTGCGACGCGACAGGGCCGAGATTTGTTCGGCCTCCATGGCGCGGCGTGACGGCGCCACGTTTCTTCATTGTGTTTCTTCCTGATTCCGTGCGGTGTCATTGCACCGCACCGCCATTGTTCGTGCCGCAACAAAAACAACATCGAAGGGGGGAGGAGGGTCGGCCATGTTCGTGTGGTCTGACCTTCTCTCGTTATTACGATAACAAGCGGCCAAAAAGAATTCGATGAACGACAAAGAATTCACGAACAAGTAAATTACTCCAACGGTTTTCCCCGCAATCAAGAATTCCCAACCCGCAAATATATTCTTTCGCGGATCAACTTAATATTTAGTTAATCCTCATTCTTTGTTCTATAAGGGAATTAACATGGGTTCATTAACATTCACAAATTAATTCTCTACCTCAAATGAAGTTTGCGGAAGCTAGCATCGTGGGCGTGGTTTCGATGACACCATTGGCGGTTATCCAAGAAGTGAACGACATCTCACACCAGCTGCGGAGAGGAGAAGGAACGGAACATTGTTGGCGAGTTTCCGCGTCGGTGCCTCCTTCTTTTTCGTGGAGGAAGAAGAAGTCCGAAGATACTGGGTCATCGAGTCGATGATCCTTGACGAATTGTTGTCGTTCTTCGTTGAGGATGAAGATGTTCTTCACCAAAGAAGATGAAGTTCTTCAAGAGACTTGGAGCACTCTCCTCCAATCCTCAACACAACCAATCTAACCCCCAAAAATCAAATAAGCTATTCTTATTTTATTAAGTCATTCTATGAGTTCAAAATACAAAAACTAAATTCCATTAATTGGATTCGTGTATTGGAATGATTAAAGTGAGGAGAGGGGAAGTCACCCAATTAATGGGAAGTTTAAAGGTTAAGATGAGTTACACATCTTAAGTGTGTGGTTTAGAGGAGTAAGGGAAGGTGAGGTGTTGGGCTCATCTGGGCCCCACCCCACCTTTATTCTCTCAAGGGTAGTTAACAATAAGTAGGTTACACCCAAACTCTACACATAGGTTAACAACTTAGAATATGAAATAAAATTATAAGAGAATTTTATTACTTCACATTTAAATCCCCTTTTTTAACAACTCCTCTTGAGCAAATGCACCTTCGGGAAAAGTCCTTTTAAACAATTACCGGCGCAGCGATTTCATTGGTGCCCTCAGATTTCGATTCCGAGTACCTATTCAATAGATAGAAAAACCCGCTCATTTTTTCACTGAACGTACCTGAGCTAAACTTGAGAAATTGATTCCGGGCACAACGGACATCGAAATCAGGCGCCGTCAAAAACTGCGTTCTTGTAAAATCCAAAAGAAGTTAAGAAAAAAATTTCCTTGAAATATCCGGGTCTTTACAGACATTATAGGGGGATATGATTTAGGAAATTCATAAAATCTTTATGAATAATTATAAAGGAATTTAATAGATCATTATGTTAGAAAAATAATAGGAAAAATTACCATAGATATCCTAGATTGAAATCAAGATACTCATAAGTTAGAAAATAAATTTAGTTTAGAATTTATTCCTTTTGAGTTCATAGTTTACATTTTATATTATTTTCAGTTTGAGTATTCTTACCCCAAATTTTTATTTCCTTTGTTTTAGTTAATGGTGGGAAATAGGAGGAATCATTCTTATGACCAATGTTATGGGTAACATGATGAGTTCCGTAAAGAGATTCCTTACCCGAGGGGATCCAAAGTAAGGCATATTGTGATTATTCCAAACTAGTATTATGAATTATGATTAAAAACTGGAATATAGTTTAGTTTCCAGACATATCAAAGAATATAATGATGGCATCCCATATATGTTCTAGTGATAAAGATGATAAATAAAATAAGATTAAATTTCCTATGTATAAAAAAGTGGGAAGAGAAACCAAGTGAAATGTATTAAAGGAAGTGGAAGATATTTTTTGTGTGGAAAATAAGGGCATAGAGTAGCCAATGTCCTATGAAAAATGATGAGTTTGGTTAACAAGACGTAGGGAAATAAATTTCAAACTAAATCATCACTAATAGTTCATTGTCATAGATGTCAGTATATTTTTTATTATCCAAGTCAATAATCTAATCCAAGGGATAATAAGGATGAAAAAAACTAGTAATATCTAAACCAAGGGAACCGGGATGGGCATACACTATGATGATTATGATCCACTACTCCAATGTTCTATATGCATTATTTCCAGTTAATTATATCTGGGATTTTTTCTTAAAGCATCGATTCACCACCCCAAATGAAATAATTCCAACAGGTAAAAATTCTTTGATTATTGTATCACATGTTAATGTTTATGGGAGGATATTTATTAAAAATCATATTATACATATTTTAGTGTAATTTTAATCTATATTTAGGGTGTATTTGATATCCTTATATAAAGATAATATCAATTATTGAGAGTGAGAGATCACTCTTTACATCCTGAGTTATCCTCTAATTTTCTACAAGTGTAAGTAGAAGGATGAATATACTTTGGAATATTATTCTAATGTATGGATATTATTTCTTCATGAGAAATCATATCTAGTTCAAATTATTGATATAAATGAGACAATCATGATTGAAGGCATTGCCATTATGAGGGACTATAGTTATGTATTCCCCTAATATTTTCTCCGTCCTCCTCCTAGAAAAGAGGATGAGTTCTCAATTGATCTTATACCTAGATATATATCTATATCCAGGAATCCTAATAGAATAGACACAATTTAGTAAAATGAATGTTATAGGTAGTTACAATATAATATAGACAATGGTTTTATATGTATGAGAGATTCACTATGGGGTGCACCATCAATCTTTATCAAGAAGAAGTACAGGTCAATGCACCTCTAAAATTAATATCATGAACTCAAACAAATCATGATGAAAAATTATCCCCTTCCATAGATAGATGATTTATTAGATCAACTATGTGGGGCTCAATATTACTTTATTGGGGACCTTTAGTAAGGATAACACCAATTAAAGGTAAATAAGGAATTTATTCCCAAGACTACCTTTTAAACATGGCATGAGCATTATGAGTTCATAGTGATGCCCTATGAAATCACTAATGATCCAATAATCATTATGGAATTAATGAGTATAATCTTTATAGATTACCCCGAAAAATATTTAGTGGTAATTATAGATGCTATTATAATATACACTAAAACCAGTTGGAACATAAGGATCATTTTAATACTGTGATAAATACATTTCAAAAGGAGAAGATATATGTAAAATACAATAAATATGAGTTTTGGAAAGATGATCTATCATTCATTAGGCATATTATCCAATTTAAAGGGATATTTGTGGGATATTCTAAGACAAATTAAATTGAGGAGTATCCAATACCAACATATGTAATGGATGTCAGTAGATTAATTTTATTATTTAGGTGTTGCAGATAATTTGTGAGAAAAATGTTGTTGCTGTAAAACCATCTAACCAAGATGAATCAGAATGGAATGATTTATTTGGGTAGATGAATGTTAAGAGGACATCAAGGAATTGAAAAGTAGGCTTATAACTAAACTATTACTTACACTATCCTCAAGTGAGAAACTTTTAAGGGTATAAGAAAATTATTCCAAGAAGGGATTGGGATGAGTACTAATCAAAATGAAAAAGTGATAGAATACGCCTAAAAAAAGTATAAAGTTATGGAGAAGAACTAACCAATGAAATATTTTAGGTTAGATACAATAATTTTCACATTTAAAATCTATAAACATTTTCTATATGGGTATAAGTTTGAAATATAACATATCATAAGATCCACAAGCATATATTCACCTAGAAAGATCTTAATATGTGTTAGAGAAGATGTTGAGAGATAATCAAGGACTATGATTTTTCAATCCACTACCATCCTAGGAAAGAAAACAAAGTTGTATTAGATATAAGTATAAAGGATTTTACGACAATAAAAATTCTAAGAATTGATGAAGATCCAATATTATTATACTTAAAAGGGATGGAAATGGTCATCATAAAGGGAGGGATATCATCAATCCTTTATCAAATGATTTTTCAAAAACACATTCTAAATAAGATAAAGGATTCCCAAATAGATTATGTGGAAATACAGAATAATTTGGAAGCTATAAAAAATTTAATTCCTTGGAGTTCAAAATTGATGAAAGAGTTTCAATATTAGGGCCACGACTATGTGTGCCCTCCAATCTTATGATAAAGGAGTTTTAAATAATATACATAGCTCAAGATTATCTATACACCTAGAGAGAATGAAGACTTATCAATAACTCAAATAAAACTATTGGTGGGACAATATAATGAAGAAATTCACAGAATATAAATCAATGTTCCTGTTATGTTAGAAAGTGAAGGACTAAAGGAAAATTTATATGGTGATAATGCACCTATTATCCATACCTACATGGAAATGGGAAAACATCACCATTGACTTTGCTCCTATTATTTTGAAGATGTATAGAGGGAATAATTCTATATAAGTTGTTGTGGATCATCTTACAACGTCTAATCATTTCATTGCAATTAGATAGTACATCTAACTCAAGAAACTTGTAAGGATATACATTAGAGAAGTGACAAGCCTACATGGAACACCACTATCAATTGTATCTAGATGAAATTTGATATTTATCTTTATGTTCTAAAAAATTCTCCAACATAATCTAAATATTTAATTAAAATTCTGTAATGATTACAAACCCCAAAGTGATGGCCAATTTGGGAGGACTATATAGAAAATAAAAGACATTATGAGAGCACACTCGATGGACTTTATAGAATAATGGGATCATCATATTCCTCTTATTGAGTTTTAATATAATAATAGTTTCTAATAAAGCATCCAAATGGATCCATATGGATATATTTATAAGAATAGATGTAAAAAACCTATGTATTGGGATGGAGTTTGAAAACAAAATTGATGGTGCCTAAAATGTTCAAGGAAATGGTAAAAAATGTCAATACCGTTTAGTAGAACATTAGGGAATCTCAAATTTGACAAAAGAGAAATATTTAAAAGGACAAAATACCAAATGAACAAATAGACAAAAGGCTAAAAGACTAAATGGAGAAATGGCGAAATGACCAAATGGACAAATGGACAAATGGCCAAACGACCAAATTGAAAAATGGCCAAATGGCCAAATAGCCAAATGGAAAAAGGGACAAATAGCCAAAGGGCCAACCAACCAAAGGTCCAAATGACCAAATGGGAAAATGGAAAAAGGGCCAAAGGTAAAAATATAAAAACGAACAAAGGAAAAAACGGCCAAAGGCCCAAATAGACAAAGGGCTTCCAAATGGACAAAGGTCCAAATGGCCAAAGGTCCAAATAGGAAAAGGGCAGCCAAAGGGCCAAAAGGCCAAATGTCCAAATGAAAAAATGACCAAACGGACAAAGGTCCAAATGGACAAATGGAAAAATGACCATCCAACCAAATGGCCAAATGGCCAAATGGCCAAACGATCGGTTGGCCAAACAACCAAATAGCCAAAAAAGAAAATGTCCAATTAGAATAATGTAATAATGAACTAATGGACTAATGGAATAATGTAATAACAGGATAAAATACTAAATAACCTAATGTCCTGATGGAATAATGGCCTAATGTCCTGATAGACTAATGGCCTAAAAGTACTAAAAGACCTAAATGACCTAAAAGACCTAAATGGACTAAATGGAATAAATTGTCCCAAATTGGACTACATTATCCTAAATTCTCCTAATTATACTAATTATCCAAAATAGACTAAATGGACTAAATGCACTAAATGGACTAAATGGCCAAAATGTCCAAAATTGCCCTAAATTGGCCAAAATTGACCCCATTAGACTAATTGGCCTAAATATCCTAAATGAACTAAATGGCCAAATGGAAAATATGCAAATGAACAAATGGAAAAATGTCCAAATATGAAAATGACCAATTGGTCAAATAAAAAAATGGACAAATGGACAAATATCCAAATGGATAAAATGGAAAATGGCCAAATGGCAAAATGTAATAATGTCTAAATAACCAAATTACCAAACAACCTAATGTAAAATGAACTTAAAGGACAAATTATTAAAATTACCAAGTGACTAAAGAGATAAATAATACAACACAAATAGAATTGTACCAAAATGAACATACAAGAGAAATCCATATCATACCCATGGTTAGCATGCTAGTTATTATGTATTATTTAGGTTATGCCACTAGTAATAAATTTTTAATTAAATTTATATTTAGATTCTTATTAATTTTATAGATTTTTTCAATAGATAATATTTAAATTCCTTCTATTTTTAAATTAATATTATTCAATATTTTTGTATTATATAAATCAACATAATTTTTAGAAAGAAGCATTTGGAATCAAAGGTTTTGTTCCTCAGGAAAAATTATTTTTCTAAAGTAGGAAGAAAAAGGATGGATGTACTGTAAATAAAAAAACACAAGAAAATATTGCATGTTTTTATTGATATTTAAAATTTTGATATGTAATTTATAATTAAATATCTTTTTTATATTATAAAAAATGTTCTCTAGAGGACCTTAATGAGAGAGAAGATGATAACTTTGGGACCAATGATTATTTGAGGTAGGTATTAGGTGAAGAGAACCAAGGGAGAGTCTGGTGTCAAACTAAGAAAAAAAACTTCCCAACTAGGGATTGGACCCCATCAGGTGCCTCTCAAACCTCTCAAAACACAAAGATATAATAGGATTATGCAGAATTAAATGAGCTAAAAAATCTATACAAGACTATGAAAGAAGTAAGCTGGTCATCAAACACTTCCTGAAACAAATGTAAGTAATAATTCCATAAATTTTTTCAGAGGATGCTACTAATTTTGATTCATGTATTGAATAAATGATCTCTTTTTATGATTCATTGAGTGATGTTAATGAGGGACCTAGTGGTGGTAGAGCTGATGATACTAGTGGTGGTGGTGGAGGAAGTGATGATGACGATGATGGTGCTCCAGTTTATTTTGTTGTTAATCAGGATGTTGGTGATAGTGATAAGGCTAAGGATGTTGGTGATGTGGGAGATATTGAACCCATATATTTTTGAGTTTTCATTAAAGAGACATGTGTATGTTTTTTAATGACTTGAATTGATTTTTTGTGTGGAATTATATGTATTTTATATCATTTTAAATGGCTTGAAAATTATTACATGTAGTTGGTTGAATGCTAAATATACAATATATGCAGTGAATTGAATGTATACCATGGTTTATATTTTGTTTAAAGGTTCAGTATGTGATGGAAGGGCTGTTGTTTCCAGGTTGGGATAGGTAGCTATACCCCTGGTTCAATGAACTATGAGTATATCTTTTATGGTGGTAAAATCTATACTGATGGTTTAACTAAACCGTGGGTAGTATAACAATCTCCTAAGAAATACCCATAGTTTCAATTGAAACCGTGGGTATATCTCTATACTGATGGATCCATTTTCGCTTGTTCATAAAATAAGTGGTATGGACTATGCCCATATTTCTAAACTTTAGGTATAAGATATGTTTCTAGTAGTGTAAAGTGGACACGTGTCATGAACATGATCATATAAACAAGTAGGTTCTTTGAAATCAGTGTACCGTGGATTATATTGTTCAATGAAAATAGGTTATGAGTGACCATAATAGGATTAAGTGAACATATATGGCATAAGATTTGAGTTACAATTAGTTGTAAGGACTTAGAAGTTACGATATAAGAGGAATAGAGTTAGGATAATCTATATGATATATTTGTAAAATAGTTGCCTGCTCGAATTTTCAAGAATAATATATAATATGGTTAACAAGATGGTGAACCAAAATAATTATGAGATGAGAGGAATGACAGAGAAGACCCAAATATTTAGTTGAATATTGATCTTGGCCCACTAATGGATCATGTAATTAAAAATGGTCATTCTTTTAGTAAGAATATGTTTAATAAAAGAATTTATAAATTTATTACAAAACATGATACTCATTTGATAGAAATTTTAATTATAGATAAAATTAAATCATCATTATCAAAATTTTCTTTCATACCAGTCAGGGAAAAGGTGAATATTAATTTTAGTTACTTATTATAAGGGTAGAAAAATTTTAAAATTGTTCTTAAAAAATAAGGGTTATTCTATATGTTAGATAAATCTATTCTTGATTATATAAATGATAAATCTATTAAATAAATGTATATATATGTTTATGATATTCATTTTAATTATTTACATGATATATATGCTCTAATTCTTGTATCTATAGATTTTAAATTGAAAAAAATACCTGATAACATTGATATATTGATGATGATTAGATAACCTAAAAATCCTCGATTAGGTGAAAGTTAAACATGAAAGGTACATGGTATCAAAGAAATTATATAGATGAAAGATAACCAAATGAAAATCTTAATAGTATCATATACTCAATATGATTTTTCATTTTAGTGACATAAAGTTGTTGGGGTCTCCTTTAATGCTTGATCTATCTATATATTTAATTCTATGATCATTATCTAAAAGGTTCCAACAATTCATTATAAACAATAATATGAATGAGTTCAATAAAATTTTACTCAATATCATTAATATATTTGGGATAGTTGAGTTGGACATGGGAGGCCTGTAATCTAGTTATATATTGAATTTATATAAGGGTAGAAGTTCAAGATAGAAGAATAATATTATAGGGATAAATAGTTAAGATAGTTCATTGAAGCCTAAAGTAGGGTTCAAGAAGGAGGTTCAATGTTTCCATTACAGAAAACCTCGTCACTAGAGGTGGACTTTCAGAAAATACCTCATGGATTTTAATAACAACTACATATATTTTATGTTTGATACTAATGTCGTAAAATAAATGTTTTTTCTTTGAATGATATATGATACCAATTATACATATGAAAATGTTTTAAATATGTAAAAAAGTTTAAAACTGATGAGGAGTTGGGGGGCATGATCTTCAAGATTATATTCAAGTAATAAAGTAAAGGATTTAAATTTCAAGGAGTTAGATACAAGATATTACTTCAAAGATCATATGAATATAAAATAAAAGATGTTTATTTTCATTTTATTTCTCTTATATAATAATAGAATTTTTTTGTAATGTAATATTTATTATGAATAATTTGAGATTATGTCTTTGATAAAAATTATTTATGATTTATCAAATTTTAAAATATGTTTGAAAACAAGGTAAGGATAAAAAGGCTTTTTATCAGAGGTAAAAGTTTTTTATCCACTATATTTGTTAAAATAATAAGTAATGAGTTACCAACACCCATCTATGGAATATTTTGAATAATAAAATATTCTTCTCAAAATATTGATCCAAATTCATAAAATAACATAAATGACTTTATTATCAATGGTATAATTATTAAATATTATCACCAATGTAAATAAGTTTTATTTCATAATCATACCAGATTTTTTGACTTTGAAATATATTTTTAAGAAGATATAGTTTTTGAGAGGCATTTGATAGTATATTTGGATGTAGATAAGTAAATGTTTTAAAAAATAGATGATTTTACTAGTATAATTAAAAGTGAAAGTAACTTTATTTCCTAAAATAGTTCATCATGTGATCATAAATATGGATATTAATTTAAAGAGTTTTATTTAAATTTTCCTCCAAAATTATCTCAGAAAAAGTTTTAATGGGAATTTTACATTATTATAATGATGGTGAACATATATTGAGTTCTAATTATTCAATAATACATAAGTGATTAACATTGTAACATTAGATTCTATGAATTAAATAAGTTTTAATGTTATATTCAATGATTTTAAATCAAGGATTATGAATTTTAATATCACTTTAACTCAAATAATATTTCTTAATAGATTTAATACATTAAATGAGTTTATTGGGATTATTTATGAAATGGTCAAATAGTGATGTGGTAGGAATTACATAGATATGTAATGAGTTTAAGAAAACATTAAATATGAAATAAATATAAGGCCACTATTATGATCTTTTATATGGGATTTGATTATACTAAAGATTATATACAGGGTTTTATGTGTTTTCCTAAATTATTTTAATAATATATATAACATATCACATTATATAAAAAATTAATCTTTACTCTATCATTCATTCATGTCAGATGCATATATTACACGAAGTGAAATGATAATTGACATCTCAAAGTATGTCTTTGAGTTATCCCTAATTAATTTCCATCATGGATTATTATAGGATTTTATGATATATTAATATTATCATATTTATTTCTTTGTATATAGAAATTTAATTCTCTCATGAGGCACAAAAAGAGTTTGGTGTGCCATATGGACCACTATATGCAAAGTCCATCTCCTTTTTGGTTATGAATTCTTGAGTAGGAATTTGAATTTTTGAGTTTGGAGAGGGGTTTATTTTTAGAAATAGGATTCATATTGAGAATCCAATATTTTGAGGATCCTAAGGGTATTTTTTTATATAGATTGAGTCTTAAGAGGAGCTTTGGGAGTTCTAGTTGATATCTAGAGCTTTAGGTTGGAGTTAGAGTTACTGGAAGTTTTTTACCTAGTACATGGTTTGGTAAGCACAGTTTAGGAAAAACCATGAATCACCCTAATTTTGTGGTGGTTTCTAGTTCATTTTGTTCATTAATGGTCTATTTTCATGGTTAGAACAGGATTTAAAGATAAAAATGTCGATTTTAGGGTGAACTACATAGTGTGTATTGGTTAAGGGGTAAGAAACAATGTTGGAACATGATTCAAGGGAAAAAATAAAAAAACAAAAGTTGAGTTATAGAGTTGATTTTAATGGTTCATTCATGGTTTGGTAATCTATGCAGCCAAACCATGTGGGGTTTGTGGACTTGGATAATAAAGACAACATTATTAGAGAACAGTTTGGAGAACCATATAGGCTGACCATGAAACCGAGAGAATTTCATTAAAGAGGGGGGAAATATGAAAATGACCCCTTGAAATTTAACATATCCCTTATTTTCTCTCCCTCATGTATGTTTGATCCCCATCCATCATTTGATTTCAATTTTATTTGAGGCATTCTTAGTGTGATTTATTTAACATTTCAAGGATACATTCCTTCTTTCCTTGTTTACATCCTTCCCCTTTAACTCCCTCTAATTTTGGGTGGTTAAATCGGGGTTTAGTGATGATTTTTACAAGATTATGGTGAAAATCATTTGAAATGGAATTAAAATCACATAGATTTTATATAGGACATCCTAATGGGACGATCACATGTCATTATAATGAAGGTACTTCATAGTCTGAATTTATTTAGTTTTTTCCAAAGTTAAAATGAAATCGTCTATTGAATCAGTGTTTATTATTATGGATTTTTTAAATATACATTCAGGAATACATTGTAGACCTTTCATGGGTGGTTGGTAATAATTTTTGAAATTAGATGGCTCTCAGTAATATATTAGGCTTTTA
The DNA here is from genome assembly GCA_963277665.1 of Viscum album. NCBI lineage: Eukaryota > Viridiplantae > Streptophyta > Magnoliopsida > Santalales > Viscaceae > Viscum > Viscum album. The sequence continues at coordinate 1,322,224,356 of OY728158.1, forward strand.
TATCCTTTGAAATTTAATTGAATTAAATTAATAAATTTATTACAAGATTTTATAGTTGATTGAATTTTTTACTGTGGCTTGAGATAGGTTCTCATTATGTTTATCCAAGCATTGATGAGTCTTGTATGATATTGGGTGAGAGCTACTAGGATACTCTTAATGGAAGTGGATTTGGTTGAGATAGGTTGTCCCTTGAGAATAACCCAATTCACTTGTTAATATGTATGGAAGTTATATGTGTGATCTCTCTGTTATGGGTGGTTGAACTTTATAATTAAATTAATTATTTTATTTAAATAAAATTACCAGACTGAAAAAAGTGAAACCAGACATGATAGAACCTTTTTAACTAGCTTGATGTGCCAACCTCTAATGGATGAGGCCTCAATTATAAATCCATACCATATGAAACATAGACATTGAGTGGATTAAATTAAGTAGATTTAATGTAGTGTAGTGGACCTAGTTAAGGATCCTTAGAAACCTCTTTATAGAGGAGGGTGTTTATTGAGATAAATATCCAATGTAGGCCATGATGGTTCTATGAGATGAATTATATTTTGAGTTCTAACTAAGATGAGAATGGGGTGATAATTCCTTCCCTGCAAGTATGTGAGTTCCCATGTGGGTAGATCATGGGTTGTTCTAGTGATAGGTTGGGTAATAGGACCTACCTAACAAAAACATGGAATTGGTTCCATATCTATTGAGTGATGCTGGTATGGCTTGTCCTATGAGGATGATGAGGCCATGTGATGATTATGATGATTTTGAGAGAAGATATTCCCTCTGAGTGACATGTGTTTACCTGAGAGATAATATTTAGATAGGGGATCCCATGTTGGGTGTTCACGATTTTGTGTGACCAAGTGGCTACCCCGATGGGATGAAAAAACAAGAGAGGATTGGTATGGGAATGGAAAGTGATGCTTTTAGGGGTCACCTTAGAAAATAAATCAGTGATGTGAGACTGGTAGGGCTGCGATGGTAGGTTTATGTCATGAACTTGGGAGGCCGACCTTAGTTTTATATAATGGGTTGGGAAGGTGGATAACTTTTAGTGTTATTGTTATATTGTGATGTATAACAGATTCAGGTCAGCAGCCAACTCATGTTCTATGAAATGATATTTTGGTGAGGATATTACCCCTATTATATAGAAGGGGTGACGTGAGGTTTCAAGAAGGTTACACCCTAGGTATATCTGAATCATGTTTTATGGACCAAAATGTTATGTATTTTGTCCAGGGTGAGCTATGAATTATAGTTCATGTTTAATATGTGTGTATGTGTGTGAATAAGAGTTTAAGCAGTAAAGGTAAAGATACAAATATCCTGTAATGGTGACATGTACTTATTTATGGGTAGGTTACATGACCCCTAGGAGTATGATCATATGTTTTGGGGATCGGTATATTTCTCCTATGTGGATTCTTATGTTTTGGGGATGAGTATGTTTTCCGAAGGATGTTTGAAAGGTTTTATAAATCGGTATATGCCCATTAATTGGTTACTTATTCTCAGATACACTTTGGCATTAGTCGAGGTAGATATATTCAATCTCGAGTATCACATTCTAAACCAAGGATCAATGGTGATTATCTAATTATGATTCTATAATATTATTATTTATTCAGTTGATTGTATCACATTTGTACACCCTATATTTTATTGGTTATATATGGGACCTCATTGGTGGTGCCCTACCGAGTTGTACTCACACCCTACTCGGGTGGCCAAGGCACATGTGTACCTAAGTCGACTTCATTGATTATAGGTTCAGGTAGGGAAAAATACCATAGATACATGATCTATCGGGATAACTCAAATTGAGGCTGGTGACTGGGATGAGGTAATGTTAAGTGATAGAAAAGAACATAAGTGTAGTTTTATTGTTTTATTTATTTATTTTTATATGTGATCAGCCTGGTGGGTGATTAGTGTTATATTATTGCATAACCATGTGTTGAATGATTATTTTCTTCTATAACAATTTTCTATATAATTGTTGTTTATTTATTCTTACTACCCTATGTATTGGTTATGAATTATGTTTGGTTATTTTTTAACTTGTGTGATAATATAATATGAGGAATAGTCTCTCCATTTTAACAACATATATCCTTATTACTTTTTGACAATCTATGTCATATGGGTAGGTGTGCCTGTGGTAAATTAGTGATCGCCAGTCTAGAGAGTTGAGTGGACAAGAGTGAATGGATTTTACAAAGTGGTATTTGATCCATTATGTGACAAACATTATAGAGTGTATTAGAGATTTTTTCTTTACTATTTGGGTGATATTATTGATGAAAGATACAATAATGTGTATGGGACTGTGATAGAACATAAACTAGTGCATCCAGAACACCTTTTTTATGGGAAGTATAGATTATCATGGATATGGGATTATTATTCTTGGTTTGTTCTTTTGTGGTCATATAATTTCACCTAGTGTAATTAACTTGGGTTTTAAATTTACAATTTATAGGTTCCTGTTGATATTGGTTTGTGAGTCTTAGCTTGTTGGTAAGAATCCAATGTACACACATACACATTTGGCGTGCATGACCCACATGACATTCTTATGACTGTGTGTGATTAATATCACTGAGGATAGTTGGTTCAGCTATTTAATGTGTCAACAATAATATAGATGGTGCGTCCCCATATAACTTCGTGGTGGAATTATACTCAACTAAACAATATTATATATTCTCTGATGATAGGTCATGTGAATTATATGGAGGGATGCCCATTATTTATAGTTATAATTCCCCTTGGTGAAAGGGAAATGCAGTGACCCCTGGTGGCTCAATACATGAATTATATTCCTTGGTGATGAAACCCTTTTTGGTTATCCTTGAATTGTTTTGGTTAATTAAATTGTTAACCAAAAGCAATATGGTGTTTTCATATATAGTTTTGTGGTATAATTCTACTTAACCAAACTTTATTACTATGGTATATACGACATGGATCAACATAGTATGATGCTAAAATATATGTTTGGATGAGATCATGAACATTGAGGGGGAAGTTCCATATTTATATGCCTAATGAGGATTTGTGACTTGGAGTGGGTGGTGCACTTTTCTTGTGATTCTTAATATGTTCATATGTATGAGACCGTAGAGAATCTGTTTGGAATGTGATTTTCTAGATGATTATGGATATGGGAGTAGATATTATTTCTTGTGAGGGATTAAATATATATATGTTATTTATGAGATATACTGGATAACATAGTGAATTTGAGATACAACATAGGATATTGGTGAGACAAGTTCTATTCTCTATATGAGTAATGATATACAAGTGTAACTCGTGGGAGGGGTTAGCTCGGGTATGTGAGTTTACTTAGAGATTGTAAGAATGGGTTGATGATTTTGGTTGATATTTATGTGTAAGATGTTCTTCTAGGTATATGATATTGTCATGGAGGTTCCAGAATTTCGTGATGAAAATCCCTGGTGAGCTATTGGTATTAAGGCTATTTTTTGGAGGGAATTATCAAAAGTATTCCTAGTCCTATTTATTTTGGTTTTCTTTCAAGATGATATTTTTTTATTTTGATCCTTGATAGTTTAATTGAGGATGTTTAGATCATGGTTAGATTCTTACAGTTTAGTGATGACACCCGATTAAGTGGGTGATCATGCGAGTGGACCGGAATAGGGTGAGATGTTTGAATTTTTTTTTAAAATCACTAAGGTGATTCTAGTTATATGAGACTAACATGAAATGATAATTATCAATTATTTAGGAATTTTATCCTTGGTTTGATAATGTATAACTCATTGGGGTGTGATTTGGGTTGTGTGAATAGGTGGTATGGGAGCATACACCCATTATGTTTGAATGAGACCGAGGTAGTGTTTGTTGGTTATACATGGTTCTACTAAATTGTGAATCAATAAGAGGCCATGTTTGAGTGGAATATAAATGGGTTTTATGTAATTATTATAGGACTAGTTTCCATGGGTTTTATGGAAATGATATATGTCCCACTATGGTGAGAAGTGGAGTCATAGATGGATTATGGTATCACGGTATAGTTGATATAAGGGTGGGCCTTGACAAGTGCTGCCAGGGAGGCATGAAGGTAGAAACTATTAAGGTTGTTATTAAGGAAAAGTATATGCGAATCTATATGGTGGGGAGTACATCATTTTCCAGTTTAGGTCATGAGACTCATTGTGAATATAATTTTTATATGTGATGAGGGTGATTTTCTCCGTGAGTTTGAAATGGGCATCATTCATTGTCTAATGTTAGCACTAGAGTATGAGTAGGATGGACATGTCTAGTCATCAGGTGTGGTGGTGGAGGGAGTATGATATGTAAAGGTTCAAAACTCATGTTGGAAGTGTTATTGGTGTGATGAGACCGAATATTGGATAGTAATGGTGACATTCAAATGACAAGGATATGGTGAACCTATGTTTTTTTGGTTATGATGTGAACACTAGATTTGAGTGATATATGTGGTATTAGATAGTGTGCATGTGTGAATAAATGCTTGGGATAAGCTTGATGTGATTCAATAATGGGTCAGATCTATGATGTGTTACTACTCAATGAGATAGGATAATGATATATTTAGTTGTTTGAGGAACCAACCATAAAGATTAAACAACTATTAGGTTTATAGTTTGGTATAATTGACCAAGATTATATAGTTATTCCTTCGAGAGTAAATACATTTGGATCAAGTGATAAACTGGAATATCGGTGGGTGCGATTGAGTGTTTTTGTATATGACTATCTAGGGGAGGAATGGTCAGTGTTTTTATTCATAATTAGGTGTGGTGAAATGGAAATTATACCAATAATGTTATATGGCCATTGAGAATGTATTTCAGTAGAAGATTCTAATGGTGAGGAGTATTATGGACTGAAATAAGTCATTATGAGTAGAGATCTATAGTGGGGAGCCTCATTATATGAATGATGAATTGATTGATGACACCATCGTGTTTTAGTATAGATGGGTTCCATTGGGCACCATATTTGTATTTTGAGGGTGGTGGTGATAGGTATCATAGGTTTTGATGAATGGAACATCTCATTTTGGGATTTTGAAAACTGAAAATCATTTTCACTCCAGAGTGGAACATGATGGGTTGTTCATGAATTGATGAACTAGGTAGGTTGAGACTTGTGGTTAAGGACTAATGAAGGTTTATTGGGGATGAAAATTGTTATGGTGGGTAGTCCTTAATGACCCATTCCTTTTTAGTTGTGAATTCTTGAGGGAATTATAATTTTTAAGTTTGGTTAGGGATTTATATTGATAAAATAGATTACAATCCATAAAACCAGAGTTGGAATATGCCAAGGTGGTGTTTTTGGATACAGATTCAGGTTTGAGATCTTCTTCATATGCTCAAGTGAATCCTAATAAACTTGAGTTGGAGATGGGATTTTGGAAGGGTTTACCCCCAGTGCATGGTTTGGAGTTCATGATTTAGGGGAAACATGCATCACAGCATGAATGTGGAAGTTTCTAGATTATTTTTTTCATGAATTTTTTTTTTCATAGTTATTGAATGGTTTAGTTCTAATGATTAAGATTCTATGCTAAACTGTGCAGTGTGGATTGGTTCGAGGGTATGGAACTTGGTTGGAACACTATTGTAGGTAAACTTTGAAAAACCAATAGTTTTGTAGGGTATGGCACATGGTTTGAACACTATTTTATCTTTCATTACTATGTGACTTGGTTTTGGTAGTCCCTATGTCCAAACTGTCTGGGGTGTATAGACGTGGATAGTGAAGGATCCAAGATTGAAAAACAAATTGGTAAGTTATGTGGCCAAATAATGTGTCCTAAATTTCATTAAAGAGGGGGGAAATAATCCCCCCCCTTAATATTTAGCCCCTCCCCCTCCACTTTTTATCCCCCACATGCATCCAAATAAGGGGGTTAATCTCCCCCTTACCTTCATTTTTATGTGGAATTCTAGGTGTTATTGTTATGATTTCATTGAATTTTCAAGGTGAGATCCCCTGTTTTCTCCTCTTTCCTCCCATTCATATGTTCTACGTCTAATTTAATGTGGTTAGATTAGGGCGTTTTAGTTATTTCTAATCTATCATGGTTTAAATCATCTATCTTTTAATAGATTTTATATGGATTTACTAGAGGACATCCAGAGAGGATGAGTACATGCCATTTCTCACCATTTTTAGGAAAAATGTCTCCATGTGAATTTATTTAGGGGTTTTCCTAAATTAAAGGAAATTTAATATTAAATCAGTGTTTTGTATTTATTAATTTTGAAAATATAGTATTTGGACTGTGTCACAGACCTTCTATGGGTAGTTGATTCTGGGTTTGTTGAGTGAATTTCACTCGAAGATAATTTATACATTTATGCTAATTTTATCTTAATTAAATTATATTATGAAATTTATTATAATATATTCAAATTTATTTAATTATTTATTGAGTTTTGATGTAAGTTCATGATATATTTATAATACCATCGATAGTGCTTGGATGAGTTTGGGAAAGAGCTTTCTACTATTCTTAATGAGAGTGGTTTCATTTGAGGTAGGTGGTCCCCTGGGAATACCCCCATGGTATTTGTACATTCTAATGTATATGACATGTAATATTTGTGGTCACACCAATTTCGGTGGTTAAATCTTATGATTAAATAAATTGTCCTATTTAAATGAAATACATAGACTGAACAAAGTACCAAGGGATAGAATTGACCCTTATACACTGTATTGATTCCCCTGGACACCATTGGTCAATGCCTTGATTATAAATGCATGATAAATGACACTTAGTCCCCAAGGGGTATAAATTATATACAGTGAACATAGAATAGTTTACCTAGTGTAGGATTCATAGACACCTACTTATATAGAAGAGTGTTGGAATGGGATGATTGGCCCATGTAAACCATGATGGAGCTGTGAGATGCCTTATAGCCTAAGGGATAATTGTAACGACTATGTGGTGAGAATTTATCCCCCACTAGTACGTGACTACCTGTGTGGGTATACCCTAGGTAGTTTTTGGAGATTTGTTGGGTAAGTGGAACTACCCAAGACAACCTTGTAATTGTGATGGACTTGGTTCCATCTATCTTGATGCTTGTATGGATTATACTATGATGATAGTGAGGCATGTTTATGATTATGGGGATGTTGAGGGATTCGATTCCCTCCAATTAACCTATATTAACATAAGAGATGATATTTATATTTATGAGATGACGTAGGGTGTCCATGATATGGAATAAACTAGGGGGCATAGGTTCATTCCCTAGTGGGATGAAAACCGTAGAGAGGGTTAGTGTGAGAATGGGTAGTTTGATTTTTTGTGTCACCTTATCACTCGGATCAATGATGTTGGCCTAGTACGGATTATGTGGAAGGTATAAGTCATGCACTTTTGAGAAAGAACTTGGTTTAATGATATGGGTAGGGTAGGTGACCAATCCATATTTTAATTCTTATTATGAGATGTTTTACAGGTTGTGGTGAGTGGGTAGCCCATGTACTATGATGACATGCAGTTTTAGGGTGGATGTTCCCCTAGGAATATGGGAGGAGTGACACGAGGATTACAGGTAGGGTGTTCCCAAACTATATGTTGTGAAGGTTATATATATATATGTTATGTATAGTGTTTCTGGTGTGATATGTACCTAGGTGTATGTTTCATATATACACATATGAATGAGGGATTAGGTGTCAAGGGTGGGTTAATAACCTTGGGAAATAGAATCATGTACCTAGTTCTAGGATGGGTACCTAATATCCATGGTGTATGCTCCTATTTTCTATGGATGATTATGTTTCTCTTGGGTGAGTCCTTATATTCTAGGGATGAGTATATTTCATCTTGGTGGTTTTTCATATCTTGGGGATGGTTATATTTCCCTCCAGTGGTTAATTATGTTTAGAGACAACCCAACACTAGTTGAGGTAGGTATAGTGGATCTTGACTGTCAAGTTAGAACCCAAAGATTGATGATGTTTATTTATTTAAATTTCCACATTTTATTTATTTATTATACTAAGAATATCACTTGTGTACGCCCTGAATTTTATTGGTCATATATGGGACCACATTGTTAGTTCCCTAATGAGTTGTATTCACACGCTTCATGGGAATCCATGACACTTGGTTACCTAAGAATACTTCACTGATCACAATTTTAGGTAGGGAAGAGGCCCAAAGATCCATGATCAAGAAGGATATCTTTGATCGTGTCTAGTGACTAGATGAGGCGAGTCTTGGGGATGGTATTAGAGACTTGTTTTAATTATATAATTTTATTTTTTTTAATTTTAAATGTGATTATTCCATTAGGCGGTCAATATTATATGCTGGAATGATCGTGTGTCTGATTGAATATATGATTATGCATGGAATTTGTTATAGCATTGTTGTTTATTTATTCCATGTACTCTAATTATTAGTTATGGATGATGTTTGGTTATTTTTTTTATTTTTTATACTCTAATATGAGGTTATATTATTTCTATGGTAACACCTTAGACCCTCCATACTAGTTAGTTTCTGCTGACATATAGGGAGGCATGTTTGAGGTCAAGTAGTGACCACCAGCTCAGATAGTCGAGTGGTTTGAGGTAGTGGGACATTACACTATATATACTACATAGAGTATTATGCACTATGAATTTGGTATAATAGTGGTGTATGTTTCATATTAAATCCTTATTTATTAAGGATGGAAAGATACCTAACATGTGACTAATTATAATTCGATGCATTTCTTATGAAAACCTTGAGGTTGGGCTATTCAGGGGTGGTTGGGTACATTTATGATCAAGTCATTAGTTGAGTTTTATAAAAGAAGTGATTTATAATCTCTTATAAGTATTATGACATATGATCCATCAATCATGATAATACTAGGAAGTGTATAGTCATACCTAGAAAGGATACATGTGATGTTCTTATGTATTTAGGTGAGGATCATGTGGTGTCATCATCTATCTTGGTGAAATACATTTTATGTGTTAATCTATCTAGTCATTATATACTTGGATAATTGAGAAAATAGAAGTTGGACTTATGGTATTTACAGACATAGTGTCTCATAGTTACTTAACATATTAGAAAAAGTGGTTATATGACTATACATACTTATATATCATACAGTTTGCAGACACAAGTATAAAGATACAGGTATTTAATGTAGAAAATAACATATCCCTTTATAGCCTAAGTGGAACTGAAGCTTTTATAGAGGCCACTCTTTACTTACAATTTTGGATGAGGGAATTTAAATTTATTCTCAATGTTGCAAAGACTCACGAGGTTACACTTTGTGGTTGTGTGAATGAGGATTATATTTTGTTACATAGTGCTTATAAAAAACATTGAAACCTAACCCAAAAAGTGTTTTTTAGGATATAAAAAACGAAGTTTGTATATAATTTAAGAAGTTATTACATATAATATAACATTTGGTGAGAATGAATGATAAATTCTCCAAAATATATATATATATTTCAATATATCCAAAAAGAATTTTGGAATATATCTAAAAGGATATTTTGATATAGTTTCATAAATAGTTACATATAACAAAACATAATGTGAAACTATTCTAAATTTATTCATATTTAGTACAAGATAGATATTGCTAAAAATATTCAATAATACAATACCACAATCCGGTGGTATAAACCACATCTTATTTTGATCTAGTGTAAACCATGATTCAATTAAGGTCATTAAGACATGTTTTATGCGTGAAAATCTATAGGATCTACAATAACATATAAATAAACCTTTTTCTACCACTATAAGATATCATGTTCAATTATATTATCATTTAATGATAACCAATGTATTTTTAATGTTAAATTGATTATTATAAATTTCAAATAATCTATTGGAGGATTGAATCATAAGTTTCAAAGATTTTTAACATTTGAAACATTAATGAAGTTTTAAATTAATAGGATAAAAGTTTCAGAAAAATTTTATATCCTTATAGGGATATATAAATAGTTTCAATCCTTATATGAGGGGTGTAATTCAAATATGATAGTAGTGTTTTGAAAATACTTAAACTCAACAACACTAAAGAGCTAGTTTTTCTTAAATCCATTAACAAAAGGTTTTAATGGACCTTGACCTGAAGGAAGTCCTTCACAAGAGTTAGTAGGTTCACTAATTCCCTTGGATACCCTACAAATAATAACTTTTCTAGATTAATCTCAGGGACATCTATCAAATGCATGATTAATTTCATGGATAAATTGACTCATTTGATAAATTGCTGGTTCTTCATTAATATTTATTTAATCTAATATTAATGGATGGATCTTGTGAGAAAATGGATTTTGGTATATTGTTTCCACTATGTTTGGATGAGGGTTTTCCCTTGAAACCCCCTTTATTTAATATATATATATATATATATATATATAATTTTATTTATATTTAACCTTTTGGATATAATAGAACTCAAAATTAAATGAAAATGATCAATACAATAATATTTAAACAAACATGTAATCATTCGTACAAACATATCCTTATAAATTATATATATATATATATATATATATAGTAATAAATATTTAATAATTAAAATAAATGAACAAAAATAAGTTAAATATATAAAAAATAGTCTTTAATTACTGTTTTGATAAATATATGTTGATTAAAATAGATATTTAATCATGAAAAGGTAATAATGGACTTTAGGTAAGGAGATTCTCCATCAATTTTTTCTCGTATGGGTTTGAATTCATTTTTCATATAATTTCTTATTTTATTTACAATTTTTTAAAAAAATTATGTATATTTCATTATTTACACTCTCCTTTTGGGATATTATTTCTTTTCAATATCTTATTTATATCTACTATAATATTTTACAAAATTCTCTTTACTCCTTTGTTTTAAAACTCTTTCTCTTTCTCCATCTTCTTTAAGAATAATTGTATGTATTGTATATTTATATTTCTATATATAATATTTTTTTTTAATTTTTGGGAATTTTTCATTTAATTATTTCCTTTCCTCCTTGGATCCACTATTCCATTTCCTGTGACGAACTTTTTGAGAGGGACTCTTCTCTATTACCATCTTCATTTCTCTTTGATTATAAATTTGAGCCACTTTATATTTTTAAAGGTTTTCTCACTCCTATATATGATTCATGTTTAATATGTCTCTAACATAAATTCCTCTCAATAACTTTTCATTGATACTCAGGTTTACATACATATCTTTCTATTTATTAATATTTAATTGATGATATGTTATTCAATATTGGATTGATATGAAACTTCTTTCCATTTTATCATAGGTCATCCATTTTATTCTTATTAATTCATGTATGATCATTATATACTTTTATTTTCTATGTGGAACACAATATTTTAAATATATTATGATGTGCTTGATGGATCTAGAATTATATAGTCCTATAATGATTATGGAAAAGCTTTTAACTCATGGGATATTATGTATAAGGCCTAGAAAAAGACCCTAAACTAATTATATTATGTTGTATCGGTTAGAATCTTTAAAATATGCTTATGAAATTTCAATATTCTATGTCCCATTCCTATGATTCCTCTATTCTTAGGATCATGCTTCCATACTTATGAAGTGATAAAATACATTTTGATCATTCATATACTCATATTAGTTAATTTCTCCATTTCATTCTTATCATTCCCCCATTACTAAGAATTTATTTCACAATTTTTTAGTGTATTCTCCTAGGTAATTATATGTGTTAAAATTGCATGATCAGTATATAGGAGGAAAATAATGAAGTATTTAATTTTATTAATTTTTTTATGTATAATCATGCTGTCAAATGATCTGAATTTTTGAAGAAACCAAACCTATATGTTTTGGGATGAGTAATATTATGCATTTTTGTCTAAAAATGATATAATAATTTATTATGTGGTATAAGGGTCTCTATATTTTCTATTAGATAAAGTTTTAGTTAATTTGGGAATTAGGATAGGTCATAAAAAGATAATATAGGTGGAACTAAGGGTTTTCATAAGTCAAGTACATTAAACCTAAGAATTCATTTACTTATATGAAGATTTGTTATGTATTAATTATTGAATTCTGTTTTTTTTTCAAACTAACCTTTTTTATTTTAGAAAACGGTGGGAATTGGGAGTAACTGAGTCAACAACTAATGTTTTGGATAATGCAATGATTATTTTAATTACATTCCCAATGCAATGAGAGATAGAGTTCAAATTCTCATTGTGGTACTTAACCACCTATCTTAGGTTATTAATAATAACCCAAACCATGTGAATCATCCACTTTCACCCAATAAGTAAAAATTAGTTATTAATCTATTCATACCGCAACAACCTCCTTCATCTAGAGGATCATCAGATATACGTAATATTGAACAATGGGTCAGCACTATAGAAGGGATATTTTTTATGATTCATTATTATAATAAAGGGAATGTTACTATATTTTCCTATTAGATGGAAGGATATGCGCATTAATTGTAGATAGTATTCAATAACATGGATCATAAGAATAAAGTTGATAAAATGGATTAATAAGAGTTCAATAAAATATTTCATAACAAATATTTTACATGTTCCCTCTATATTGAAATAAAGATCGATTTTTAGAGCTCAAGAAGAAGTGGAATAATGTTTTTGTGACGTATGAGGTTAATTTCACATTTCTTGAAACGTATCCACTTTTATCAACCATGATTAAAACATTAGTATATTTTAAAGTTTCTAGAATGTAGATCTCCAAAAATCTTGAACCATTTTTGACTTTTTGAGTTATGTAGTAGTAGTTTTATGTTCCCTTAAAAAAGAGTTGGTGTTTGAAGAATGGTTTTATGGAAATGGAGATAAGAAAAAGATGATGGAGTTTCATGTTAGATTATTAAATGATAAGGGACATGGAGGAAAGAATAACTAATTTTCCACATGTCAAAAATATCATAAAAACCATTAAGAACTTAATATGGGAAAACAAAGTTTCACTACCCACCCCTAGATATTTCACTGATGGGGAATGAGGATGTATATAAATTTTTTCCCATGGGGCGAGGAATGGGGTAAGTTTTTTTCAGGCAAAATATTCTGGGGTGGGGAAATATTTCATTAGCTTGCCCCGAAGAGCCCCAAAAAAATTATCATATATTAATATTTTAATTATTTATTCATAAATACTAACTAATTTTTATTCCTTGAAATATCTTAATAATAACCACGTATTAAAAATTTTAAAAATCGATTATAATTCAATGAAAATTTATATTTTTTCATCTTAAATGGTTTTTTATTTTTATTTTATTAGAAAAAACTTATTATTATTAAAATATTAATCCAAAACATATTTTTTTCTAAAAATATATCTTTTTTTTGAATGATGAAAAAATATATATTTATAGATATATTAAAAAGTGATATAAATATTAGATATGTGTATGCTTTTCGAATTTTTTAGTAAAAAATATTTATCTATTATGTCCATATTTCAAAAGTAAATATATAATGATAAAGTGGTCATTTTTCATTTTAAATTTCCTTAATCCCATGTCATATAGTATAAATCATTAGTTTAAAAGATTTATATCTACACATTACATATGTTATATTTTTTTTATGTTTATGTTATCATTTATTATTGTTTTTAAGTGTTGTAGTGTCATTTATTGAAAAATTATTAATCAAATTACTCAGTTATATTAATTTTTAAATGTTATAAAATATTTCAATTTTATGCTTGTATAATTATTTAAGGATGGGATGAGGATGGAAAGCGCTCGAGAATTTCCCTCTCATGGAAATTTTGGTGCCATGTAGATACCTAGGCCCATGGTTTGAATCCCTTAAAAGGGGTATAAAACATCTGTGGGGAGGGAGATTGAATGTCATTATTTTGATAAGGTCAAGATGGGACCCTCATCTGGTAAACTATAGAAGTTGGGACCTCTAGGAGGGGACTTGCAGGAGTTGAAAGGGATTATGATCGACGACATTTCATACTTGTGCGAGATGGTGGGATTAAAATCGTCTCAGGTTCGACACCTGAACCTGAGAGTCAGGTTGGCCACTCGATTCCCGCCACGTGGTAAAGCCATTGTGGGATAGATCGATTAGTTTGGGTTAGTAAAGAGAAAATCGAGGGTTAATTACGTTCCCGCCAAAACAAAGGTGACAAAAATATATCCACAGTCATGGATACACTATATGGGAATCTTCGGGACTCACTGATGGTCAGGTTCAACATTTTCTTCTTGCACTTACATCGACTCAGGTCCACTTTTTGGGGGTGGCTATATTCGGTGTTTGCAGGAGCCATTTTCATCTTTCGTCCATAGGAGGTGTTCTGACGCAACAATTGCAGGACGCATTTTCCGAAATGCTTTATAAGAGCTTAGCAGTTTGCAGGAGGCGTTCCCATCAAGTTTTGGGATTCTTATACTCCCTTTCTCTGTTAAAAATAATATCATTAAATCACAGTTCAAATTAGACGTTGACATCTCTACTACAAAATTTCACTATGAATTGACAATTGAAATTTCATGTTCGAAGTTTCAAAAGATTCGAAGAAGAGAATTGGGATTTTGAATGGGAATTTTCCAATGGGAAAGTCCGATGACAGTTTCAATTGGAAATTTTCCAGTGAGAATTTTCAGTGAAAATTTAAACTGGGAGTTACTACTGTTAATTTGCAACATCAATTTTCAATGGGGATTTCCAGTGTGAATTTGTGGTGCAAATTGATAGTGTGAATTGGAAGTGCTAATGTGCAGTGCGAATTCTCAGTGGGAATTATTATTTTGAATTTGCAACTCCAATTTCCAATGAGACTTTACACTAGATCCAAAGGAAGCACCATTAAAAAAATTATAGACAACTGTGATCTAACACTTTGTGCATAGAAATTGTACATCACAGAATGACAGCAAGAGACCTCAATCTGAATTCTCTACAAGGTGCAGAGGCCATAAATTCATTTGATTTAAATGTTGTTCAAAATTTGTCTGACTGCTACGTCACGGAGCATAGCAATGAGGACATTACAAACTCAAAGAGCAGTGTAGAAATTAGCATCAACATAGAGGATGTCCCAAATTCGGAATAAAGCACCCCATGTGAAAACATATCTAAAGAAAGAAATACATGGATACCAAGCATTGTGATGGATTTTAAATCAGATTCAGATTCTTATTCATTTTATGTTTCTTATGGAGGCATTGTGGGTTTTAGTGTATGGAAAAAGTATGTTAACAAACATAAATAGAAAAAAACTTTGGTAATATCCACATTGTATACATACAGCAAAGAAGGATGCCGAAGAGCAGAAAAACGTGATGTCAATGTCAAAAAGCCACATGCAGAAACAAGGACTACTTGTCCAGCAAGAATGGGAGTTGTCTTCATGTCCAATAACCAATATGAGTGCACTCAATTTGTTGAGGAGCATAACCATACCTTACATGCTCCCGAGACCATGCATATCATGAGGTCACAAAGACGCATTTGTGATGCACAAGGTGTCGAGTTGGATGTTAGTGACAGAGCTGGTCCGATGCCCGGTGATTCGTTTTCACTTGCAACAATTATTGCAGGTGGCTCTACCAGTCTTGGATATACACGAGTGGACCAACTGAACTATCTATGGTCCAAAAGACGAAGGGAGTTGCAACTATGTGATGCTGATGGTATGTTACAATACCTAGAAAAGCAATCAAGAGAAAATACGTCATTCGTGTACTCAGTGCAACTTGATATGGGTGGTCAAATTAGCAACAGTTTTTGGATTGACCCAGGAATGAAGGTTGATTAAGAGAATTTTGGAGACGTTGTCGTGTTTGACACTACCTTCAACACAAACAAAGAGTCTAGGTCTTTGGGAGTGTTTGTCGATATAAATCATCATAAAGAGATTGTAATTTTTGGTGCATCATTGTTATATGATGAGAATGAAGACTCATTTAGTTGGTTGTTTAATAGATTTGTTGATTTTCATGGAGGCAAACATCCAAAGACAATTTTCACAGATCTAGATGTAGCTATGTCTAATGCAATTTGTTTGACACTACCTACAACAAGACACAACCTATGCACCTGAAACCTAATGCAAAATGGCATGAAACACTTGGCCCATGTAATGAGATATGACTCGACAGTGTGGGAAAAAATGAAAAAATGAATGTATGGCATTGAAGAGATTTCAAAATTTGAAACAATATGGAAAGAAATCCTACTACATTGCAGTGATACGAATTCAACATGGACATAAGATATGTACATTGTAAAAGAAAAATGGGCTCATTGTTTTATGAAAACTACATTAACATTAGGAATTCGAAGCACACAATTAAGTGAAAGTTTCAATGGTGTATTAAAGGATTATTTGAATCGTAAAAATAGTGTGTTGGAATTCATCAAACAATTTGAGCATGGGTTGGAGAAGAATCAGTATCGAGAAATGAAAGCTGAATTTTATGGAAAAGAAAAGCTCCAACGCAATCATTTTCCATATCATCTGATTGTGGTTCAAGAAAGTCATTTGTACACTCAAAATATATTTGATCTTTTTCATCATGAACACCAACTATGTGGTGCTTGTTGTCTTAAGTCTTATAATGACACCGTTTCCCCAAAATTGTATCTTGTGGAAATGAATGGTTTTTCAAATGAGTTTATTGTAGAAGTGTTCCAACAATCACTTGTCAAAATTGGTTGTACTTGTTTAAAATTTGAAAGTTATGGCTATTTGTGTTGTCTGCTTTGAAAATATTAGAAAGGTTGGATGTGGAGTCCTTTCCACTGTTTATATCTGTAAGAGATGGAAAAGAAAAGATCGTGACATCCAATTGGCAGAAATCACATTTAATTATTCCAAAGAGGATATGGTAGCAAGAAAAGATCAATGTTACCAACATTTGGCATGAATGGAAATAAAGCTTGTAACAGAATCATGTGACTTTGAAGAAGGATATAGAATTGGAATGTCAAATTTGAACAATTATGCCAGAGAATTACAGAATTCCAAAAAGAATGTACCCTCAAAATTTAGTAAATAAGAGGCTAACAACCAAGGTCGAAAACAGTGAAAAACAACATTTAAGAGAAAAGATAAAAGGAAAGGCGGTGATAGGCTGAAAAGTTGTCAAGAGAGGGCAAGAAAACGCATCAAAAACCGGTGCAAAATCACAAATGAAGAGACTACAGAACTGGTACTGCATTATTATTATTTACTTTTGTTATTGAAATAATACATTTAATGTTTTCATGACTAATTATTGTTATAATTCTATTTCAGGTAACAACTAGAGAACCGACAAATAGTGGTTGTAATGCAAAAAATTTCACATATGTCAATGTAAGTACTATACATTAGGTTACAAAACATTTGGTATTCAAACCAACATCACAATACTTTAGATAATGTGATATTTAAAACCTCATACAATATTAATGGTTATGTGTAACTCTTAGTGGTGGTTTCATGGTTGGACACTCCATATAGCTCTATAATATATTGATAGTAAATTCTGAATGATTAGAAAAATCAGACCCTCCACATCATAGCCAACAGACAATAGTTCTGCTATTATTTTCTTATGTCAATGAACTATTTCATTCAATGCTTGGACCCCTATATGGATCCCCTACTATATACGTACCATAGTCTGAGTCCACCTAGTCAGCCTACGGTGCTTCCAAATATTCTTACTCTTCTATCCCCAATTATTCACCCAGCCAAAGTCTCTACTAAGACTATTGGACCATGTGCCATCCATGAAACCACCATTGGGAGTTACATTGATACACACATCATAGCACTACATATAATGTTTTATTTAAAACCTTATACAATAGTTCTGCTATTATTTTCTTATGTTAATGAACTATTTCATTCAATGCAAACATACATAAATAATGTTATAATAATGTTGTAGGGAATTGAAACCGAACCGTTGAATGATGGTTACCGTGATGATAGTTTCATAAATCTCAATGTAAGTAGAGGTTGTTCTATATCATCAAAAACAGAAAATTTAAAAACAGTTCATAGTAGTTGATATGTTTTCATAATTGAAATCTTATGCAACCCTTTTGTTAGTTATCACAGTAGTTGTTAATATATAATTATTGATGCAATTAGGATCCTATAAGGAGGAATTTTCCACTACTGATGATGTAACAGTTAGCAATAGCTGAAAATGGGAATGGAAAACTAAATATGAGGACCGAGAACTCATTGCAAGCATTTTAGAATTCAATTGATACACAAATTCAATTGCAGATGTCATCAGAATGTGCAAATTCTTTTGAAAATCAGTTTTTATAATTGAATTTGTTGGTGAAGATACAGAAATTATAAAAATCATCATGTACACGGAAAAATTGGAAATTCCCCCTCCCATTTTACAATGAAACAGTCAAGTGGAGAATTCCAATTTGAATTCCCAGTTAAAATGTATATGTATAGACAATTTACATTGAACCAACTGTCCCACAATTTACAGTGTGAAATTGCAGTGGAAATTTCCAGTGGAAATTCCCGGTTTAATTTTCTATGCACAACCAGTTTCCAGTGAAAGACGTGACTCTAGATACTACAAGAAGAAATACCATTTTAACACCATTCATACTGTTAAAGATTAATTCAATTGAATCTATATGGAAATGGTTATCTAGATAAGAAAATTACCATTTTCACCCAATGTGACACCCAAAAAAGTGATGAAAACCAAACTGTAAAATTTCAATCGACAATTTATAGTGGAAATTTCTACTGAAATGTTCCAATTAGAATTCCTTATTAATAATTGTATGCGGAACAAGTTTTATAGTCATTCAAATAAAAAATGCATACTAAAAAGACAAAGAACATAAAAACACCTATCATAAAACCTGTGTTTTTTCATCATAACAAGAAATTACCCATTTCCACCCACCAACACTATCACAAAAAGTCAAGGTAATAATGTTTGTTACAGGAGAACCAATTTTCTGTAACATGAAAAGGTCAATTAACAATCATCATTTCTTATGACTGCAACCAAATACTTCCGAATCTCAGCATAGATCTCTGTTGTCGTCCTCCCAAGATCATTTAAGAAGTAATGCACCATAAACAAGAGCTATTCAAAAAGTTCTTTTTCTTTCAAACATCATGGCACTTCAACTCCTATAGCCAAGCATTCCATGATAAAACAAATGATGACACCTCAATCCAAAGTCGCATTTCCCTATTGCGGTGTCGGCTCAATTTTCATGTCCTATTTACGTGCCATGAACTTCTCGGCATGAACTAAGCTGAAAAATTCCTCCAAATCTGATTTTTGTAAGAAAAATTCAATGACTAGTCCAACTGTTAATGTATTCAAAATTATATTGTACAATGTGTAATAACTTACCATAGTCACTGCATCTTTAACGAACGGATCACTTGCTCTCGTGAGTCGAATGGGTTGCATTGAGTTATAATATCGAAACACTATTTTTTTCAAATCCATGACTAGTAAAGTCCAATGGATATTATCAGAATTTACCGGGGATATAAAAGCGTGGAGATCCTCAAATAGGCAACTACTAGTCACTTCAAAAAAGTGTCCTTTAATTTCTGGTTTTTTGAATATAGAACTCCCTAGATCCAAATAAAAAAACGAAATGTTAGAATATTTTAACCCTTAACTGTATACATGTTTTCAACATGAAAAATTACAAAAAATGATCATCATTGTATGAAAAATGAAATACAGTCTTACGGTAAAGGTGCTTGTTATAAACAAACATCTTTCCACATTGGTAATGCCAACCGTACTTTGAAGCCGGAATATTTCTTGAATGATCACCATATATGCATCTATGACCTATTTTAAAAAATTGAAATTAATAAAAGAGAATGCAGCGCTGATTAAAGATACTAATCCAAAACATACCGTACAAGAAGTTCACCTCTTCTGTAACAAATCAATAATGTTTTTCATTTTGATCGGTTGTGTTTTGTCACTTGATTTCCATACCACACTACTGTTGTCATGAAAGGTCCTTTTTTATTTTTGTATAGTGTAAACTATATTAAAAGAAATTACAACACAAATTCAATAGCATTACCTGTCCCCATTTGCATCAACCAAAATTTCCATCAGTCTTCTATCATTTGTTGTCACTATATTATGTTGCATTACCCACTTTGGAATTAATTAGGATAGCTTTCAAAATGTTGTCAGCCTCTTTGTCACAGTCAATTGTGGATATATATACATAGAGACTGAAAATTCGGTTTCCTCGTCCTACTCTTGACACCTCTAATCAAAGAAATTTGTATCTTAGAGGCACAAGATCATGGAATGGACTTTTCAACATGTTTTGGCCCTTCATTGCCCAATTCTTCTTTCATATCTTCCTCCTCACTTTTCTCCAGAATAGTTTATTCCACCCTCTTAGCATCATGAATATCCTTTGTGATACCTTCATTTACAGCAACTGAAGTTGTAATCTTTTCCATTACAATATCTTTACTCCCAATATCCTCTAAAACATTTTCTTTCTCCTCATTGAAAACTATTTAAACCTCTTCCTTACCCTTCAACTTTTCTTTCAAAACCAGAATCTGTCTACTCTGCAGCTTTATTTGGTCCTCCAGTCTCTTGACCCACTTATGAAGTTTCACATTCTCCATGTAGCAGCCTAAATAATAATCCTTTGAAACAACTGTCATGTGTCGCCTCATAGTAAAAGGAACTTTTTTTTCATCAACTTCCTGCGGACTAGGTACTGTCACATCAGATGGCCTTGACTGCAGCCTCGGGCTCTGCCTAGACATGGTTGGAGTCTGGATTGCATAAATCAAATATAATTACAGAAGTTATAAAGTATTTTAAAGGTAAATTACTGATTAGTAACATTTTCTACTAATAGTACCTTGGTAGATTCTTGTACAACGACGTCAACATCGTGAAAACCTCACCGAACAAATAAAGGATCACCTTCTCTTGTTGGTGAAACATTCTTAGACTTCTCAAGATACCAATACTGAAATATTTAATATTTTTAGAAAATACTAAACCAACATTGGAAAAATAATAATTTAAATAAAGTTTACGACCTTACCAATAAGCTAACAATGGATCCAACAACTTCTAATGGCCAAGTGTGATTTTTTGTCACTAATGTGAGAAGCCGGTCATAAATACCAGCAGCCCAAGAAAACCTCTTCACTTTCGAGATATCATCAAAATAAGTAACAAAATTCCAACCGACATATGAACCGGATTTGGAGAAAAATAATGTGTCACACGCAAACAACCAAAGAATAAATGAATCATCGGATAAATCTTGTTCTTCCATTGCTTCAACAGTGTCAAGAATAGCTCTCCGTAAAACACCCTATGTTAATAGCCGGCCCACATTCACAAAACATCTCCTCAAAAGGGCTGAGTTATTTGGTCATAATGTGTATGGAGATGATAAAGGAAACTGACCATCCTAAAGGACAAATATATCACGGATGTCATCAACTGTTAATTAAATCATCTTACCACATATATAAAAACTTTTTAATTGATCATTGTACCTCTTTAATACTAATAAAATAGAACCATCTATTTTTTACAATCATCCAAGGGCACTCTATTTTCAACAAGGAATTTAAACAATTTCCAAAATGGAATCTTCTGAAGAAATGTAATGTGATTCTCAGTGATCTTAGGCCTAATATCATGAAAATTTTTTCCATAGCCCAGTCATTGAAGTCCTGTAGTGCGTGAAAGATGATATAGATTCTTCTTCTGCCATAAAAAAAAGTATCCCAAAAAATTTAGCTTATTCAATGTCAATATTAATATAAGGAAAAAAAGTGATGACATTACCAAAACGAAGTGTGAAATTTCAACTCATTATAAAAATGGATCTATAGTTCGAATTTAGAAATGAATTACATAGGGAATTTTCAGTGGGAATTTGCAGTAGGGATTTCCAGGGGGATTTTCAATGGCAATTTATAGTAGGGATTTCCAGAGGAGATTTCCAGTGGGAATTTCCACTCAAAATTTCCAGTGGAAATTCCCACTAGGAATTTGCAGTAACAAAATCAAGTGGAAATACCCATGCCAACAATAGGAAAACATGGTGTACAATTTCAAATCCACATTATGGTTTGTGGTTGGAAATTATAAATTATTTCCATAAGGAATTTGTAGTGGGAATTTTCACTGGGATTTTTCTATATACATTGCAACAGGCACATTCCAATGGAAAAAATGATGCCAATTTCAACTCAATATGATTATGGTTTTACAGTTGGAAATTATAAATTTTGGGAATTTGAACTGGGAATTTTCACTGGGAATTCCCAGTAGAAATATTGATACCAACAGTAGGACAAGATGGTGTATAATTGCAACTCAATCTGATTATGGTTTTATAGTTGGAAATTATAAATGTATGGAATTTGCACTGGGAATTTGCACTGGGAATTTACACAGGGAATTCCCAGTAGAAATATCGATACTAATAGTAGGACAAGATGGTGTAAAATTTCAACTCAATATGATTATGGTTTTATAGTTGGAAATTATAAATTTAGGGAATTTGCATTTGGAATTTTCACTGGGAATTCCCAGTAAATATATAGATACCAACAGTAGTACAAGATTGTGTATAATTTTAACTCAATATGATTATGGTTTTACAGTTGGAAATTATAAATGTAGGGAATTTTCACTGGGAATTTCCACTGGGAATTTGAACCAGGAATTCCCAGTAGAAAAATTGATACCAATAGTAGGAAAAGACGGTGTACAATTTCAACTCAATCTGATTATGGTTTTACAGTTGGAAATTATAAATGTAGGGAATTTGAGCTGTGAATTTGAACTGGGAATTCATAGTAGAAATATCAATACCAACAGTAGGACAAGACGATGTACAATTTCAACTCAGTCTAATTATGTTTTTACAATTGGAAATTATAAATGAATTCCACTTGGAATTTCCACAGGGAATTTCCATAGGGAATTTCCACAGGGAATTTCCACTGGGAATTTCCACTAAAAATTTCCACTAGGAATTTCCACTGGGAATTTCCCTTGGGAATTTCTGCTGGGAAGTTGAAGTGATAGTTTCTACTTGTAACTTCCACCGAGAAATCCCAGAAAAAGATCACTTCAAAACTGTACAAAAACAAGACGTAAATTCTTAAAATGGTTTTCAGTTAGAAATTATAAATCAATTACACGTGTAATTTATACTGCATTTCAGAATTTCAAGTTCCAGTTGGACTGGGAATGTTCAATAGGAATTCCCATTGGAAAAACCCGAGAGAAAATTTCCAGGGGGAATTCAATACCAAATGTGCACTGCAAATTCTCGATTCAAAACAACAAGTGATTGAAAAACTAATTGTTCTGAAATTATAAATTGTAAATGAATTTCAGTGTGACTTCCCAGTGGGGAGAACAATGAGACACTTCAAAATACCATTCAGAGTTTCCAGAACAAATCCCCATGGAAAGAGAGGAAATTCACAGAATAAAATTTCAACTAAATTGAAAAAATTGTTTCGTGGTTGTAAATTCTGAATGAATTACCACAGGAATAACTGGGAATTACCATTGGGATCACTGGAAATTGTAACCAGATATTTTTAGTGAATACAAGGGAACTACAGGATTTTCCACTGGGGATTTCCGATGGGAATTCCCAATGAGGATTTCCTATGGGAATTCCCAATGGGGATTCAGCACCGAATGATCACTCCTGATTTTTTCAATGAATACAAGGGAATTAACACTATGAATTCTCAATGGGAATTTCCGATGAGAATTTCTAATGGAAATTTCCAGTGGGTGTATCCATGGAGAATTCATCACCGAATTAACAGTTTTTGTAATACTCCTAAAGAAAAAAAATCCCTACTAAATGTATCATTACATCCAAAAGAACAAAGAAGAACCGAAATAGAAATGAATCCCAACGACTCACACAAATAACAAAGAAGATGATAAATAAAAATGACATAAACCACCTGACTTCTTCTGTCGTCGTCAGTTGAAACTGCACAAAGGATCACCGACAACCTCAATGACGCATTTAGAAAATGGATGTCCGAGGGAATTGGCGGACAGTTTCTACGAGGGCTTCGCCTCATGATTCCTCATCGAGGGCTTCGCTGAGGTGAGACGACTTTCACCTCGGTGCGACGATATCGAACAAATCGGCCGACAATTTCTCTGACCGACATGCACCGGTTCCTCCGAGGGCTTCTCCTCAGGTTTCCTCACCTCAAGTTTAGCTGAGGTGCACTGGATTTCACGTCGGTACGATGATGTCGATCGAATCACCTGACATCTTCTCCGATGGGTTTCGATGGGTTTCACTGAGGGTTTCATCGAACTAGGGGCGTAGGGCTCCGCCGATAAGGCCGATGATTTTTTGAAACCCTAATTTCAAACTCGATCACCGACCAAACTAATCGAATGGCCCCCCAATTTCATTACCATATAGTATCCATCCAATGGACAACCTGAGGGTCAGGTTGAGAGCCCAACCTGAGAAGATAATTTTCAGAGATGGTGTTACTGAAATAATTTTTAAAAATGGTGACATTGCTCGTGTGGTTCCTAATAGGGAGGCCATCCTTGGTAGATTCAATATTTATGTGCACTCACTTATTTTCAGACTTGTGCTTCCTAGTGGAGGAAACATTTGGGGGATATATGATTTTTTTCGGAATCTTCCCTCTATATAGGTGGTTTCTTTTTGTAGATGAATTCCTATGAGATGAGAATTTTTCAATATAAAACTTTCATCAGAGGATCTCAAGTGAAGAGGTTTGGGGATTGAATCAATTTCTCTAATGCCTGGTATGATTTGTTTTCAGTAATGAGATTTCTGTTTCAATCATTTATCTTTAAAAAAATACCAAGTCTCAAGTTTGTATAAAAATTGTTGGTCTTCACTAGATATTATGGCATCCATAAATCCTTTCTGACTTTGGTTCTACTCTGGGTATCCCAATTTAAATAGATAAGACCACTGAGGCTGTGAAATTTGACAATTATGCTAAGGTCCTGGTGGAAGTTGTTCTAAGTTCTTTTTTGATTCATAATATAGTTTTGTTTTATCTGGATGATGACATCTCTTTAATGGTGTGATATGACATGTAATGTCCCAGATTTTCTCCATGTACTATTTTTAATATTATATGGGATTTAATTCGAGACTAGGTGGTTGAGCCCAAATTTACCCTACTAGTAAAAGTTGTTGTTGAAGTACATTTAGGGATCGAATCCAGAGGGACTGAAGAAGAAACCTCGAGACACACAAATTTGTTGATGTATTGGCTATGAAGTGACCAACTTTGAGGTAGATTTTAATTGTAGAACAAATGATATAATTTAAATAACAGATAAAGAAAATGATTTGAACTAAAAAATTATTTATGATGGATTTAACTTAGGGTTTCACTTGGGGTGGATTGGATAAATTTCTTTTCATAAAAATTTAATGTCATTAATTGAAGATGTACCCAAACAACAAGATAATTCTCCCAAACCATCCACAAATTTAATCCGTATACAATTCCAAGGCTAGTCACTAATTCACTTTGAGGATCACATTATTGAACACTCAAAGGAAATAGATTGTACTAGCACTTAAAATGTGTCATCGATAAACTTGGCAAAGGCGAAGAAGAACATAACTCATCGAATGGAAATCTTAAAATAACAAAAAGATTTAAAAATTAATTTCAATGAAATAAAATCCAATCCCTGACCTTGCTACTCCCTTGGATAAAACCTTAATTTGTTAGCCCTCCATTGATGCTATTATACCAATGGAAGCGGGATTTAGACATATGGGGTCATAATTGAAGAAGAAGAAAATTATTGAAAAATGAACACTCCACTGTTGTGTGATTGAATTCACAAGTGCTGCTGTAAAGAAATTCACACCTTGATTCAATGGTATCAAAGTGTGAATAAAAGGAAAATAAAAAGTGAAGAAGAAGAATACGTTTTATTAAAATACTAAATGTGAATGAAAAACTTACATTAGGGTAATTGACAGTGTCATTACAAAATGAAAGCGGGAAATTAGAATTGAAAATAAATACAATGGACGAAAGAAAAAAACATGGATTCAATGAAAGATGTTAGATGATAATTCCATTCACCAACAGCTCCTTATATAGGAATATTAGTTGCCTTAGAGACAACCCACCACAATAAATTTCATCCCCATTAATTTAGAGAGTCAATAGGAGGGTGATAAAATAAAAGGATTTTGATATTTTGAAGTTGACCCGGAAATTTCGTCCAGATTCGTCCACCATTTTTATGTGTGAATTTGGAATTTAAGTAGGCAGAATAATCAGTGGTCATAGAAGATAAATATCTTCTTACATGTTTCCTCTATCATATTTCAAAATTTCAGGTCATTTGGCGCAGTAGTTTGGATGTTATGGTTGAAATGGTGGGACAACTTTATGTGCATTAATGTCGGGTCCACCATTTAAATCTCAACATCAGATCCATTTATCATCATTAAAAACTCCAAATTATCTTCAGCCATAGTTGAATAAAATGATCCTCATATTTTTCTCTTTCTACTGTAAAAAGTTTAACTCCATTGGGTTTGGTATGTGGGCCCCACATTTGATTGAAGTTCCTTAGACCCATTATGCTTTCTCCAGCAAATTTCTGCATTAAGATGCAAAAATATCCATCTTCCCTTGGGATTCATCCATAGGACCTAAAAGATAAAATGTTCCAGAAAAATTGATCAATAATATCCCAAAATATAAAATTCCAAAAATTAATATAATGTTGTCCACAAATAGATGAATTATTGGGCCCAGATTTGCATTTTAACCATGAATTGCATTTTAGATGAGAAATGAAGTTCTATTTATATAATGCACTAAAAAAATGTTTATGAACTTTGGAATAATGAATATAAATATATTTACATTTAATATTATCCACTTTTAGTGACTAATCACACCCGCAACTTGAGTTTTTCTAGTCCCGAGCAAAATAAATTACAAATATGAAATTCAAATCCCCTTTTCCAAAAAAAAATTAATACACATTGTTCACCCAAAGACCTCATACCCAAAAAAAAATATGAAACCCATCAAAATTATTTAAAACAAGATAGGTCCATAAGCATATTCCAATCCCAAGCCCATTCCTTTGTTCAAATTCATCGCCACATATCATCCAATTTCAATTAAGCATGATAAAGTGTTGTGCATCACAAAAGATATGGTGCCCATTTTATTGTTCAAGGGGAAAAATGGAAGCTCTTGGTGGGAATCACATTAAAAATTAAAATGAGTATCCAATTTTATTATTATTTTTATTTTTTAACCACAATATATATGAAAAGACTATCTATGGGAAAGAAAACTATGGAGTCGTGATCCCCAAGTACTGGATGCCACAAATATTGTCAATTTAATTCGCTACAATAGAGATATAAAGCCTAACTCTGGGCAAGACAACTATGGAGTCATGATCCCCAAGTGTCGGATGCCACACATTTGGAAAAAACATTGCTCTATGTGGTCATTATTTTTTTCAATTTTTTTTTGTTTTTGTTTTGTTTTTTTGGTACTCAAATTAAACTAAAGTGACACCAAAACCCTATGCTATAATGAAAGGGACCCAAGAACAAAAATTTACACCCACGATCCAGTAGATGTGAATTGTGGAAATTTTATTAAGAGGATTAAAATGTAAACTTTGAAAAATCACATCAGACAAACTGCACTTTCCAAAAACTATGCTCATGAACTTAAAATTGCATTAAAATCAGAATCAAGGCATCCAAATTTTTCAATATCCAATTTTAGAGTTTTCAATGTGTGTTATCATGTTTAAGGTTAATGTAATTTTTCTTTCCATGCTTGTTATTATTTAAATTTTTTTTTATTTCATCTCCCCCCAACATAGAATAACACTGTCCCCAGTGTTTAAAGATAAAATAGAAGGGTGTGTGGGGGATTTGTTCAAGGAGGAAATTTAAAATGATAATCATGGAATGAAGTTACATGGGGGTTGATGATGATATCACATGCCACAGTCTCCCTTCAATCCTGGATTTGAGTCTAAGTGGCTTGGATGGTGGTAAATGGATTTTCCTTATGACTTACGACATGTCTGTTTATTTTTTAACCTATAAAAACATAAAAATAAACAAAACAAAATAAAATGATGATACATTGTCTTTTTTTAGATTTCTGGGTAAGGTATTACTCAGAGATCACGCCACGTCACACAGATGAATATGGCACTCCCCTTTCATACCCATCATTACTCATAAAATAAGAACATGTCAAAAGTCTATGGTAATTTATTATATGAAAAAGAAAATGATTCAAAATGATTAGAAACATGAAAACCATGGGTTTCCTCCCATGCAGCGCTTTTGTTTAACATTGTTAGCTCGACTTGGACCCCCCAACTTATCCAATACCAACTTTCAACATTTTAACAAACCCATCTTTCTCCACATCAACTTGATTGAGATTGATTTTTTTTATAATTTTTTCCATGTGAAATCCCATGCTTAACAATGAGTGTGAATTTCCAAGGAATTTTGGTAATGGTTGATTGAGTTTCATCTAGAGTACTTCCTAAGATTTCAAGGTTCATTACTACTTTGTGAGATTCTTGATGAAAATTGATGATAATTGAATGGTCTGGGTTATCATAAATGGAGGGATTCATTAGTAGGGAAGGAATGATTATAACGTCGAGTTCAATTTCAGTGATTTTTCCAAAGCAAAATGGAAATTTGAATCCAAATTTGTTTCTTCTACAAAACATTTTGAATGAATCAGTTCCTTTTGAAAATATGATTCATCCCCAAAAGTTTCCATTTTAATTCTAGGAGTGGGTATGAGCTCAATGTTTTGGATTTATTCCAATGGTTCAGTGATTGGTGGTCCTAAAAATTCACTAATGGAGCCATGTTTAGGAAACGCAATCCATGATGTCAAGTTATTATCTTTTGAATTCAAAGAATCAATTTCCTCCTGATTTAAACACACTTTAGAATGACTTTCAACATTTCCTTACCAATTCAATTCATTATCTAACAATGAATTCCCAATTTCTAAGGTGAGTTCTTCACATGTTTTAATGTTTTGTAGTTCTAACCTCAATGATGAAACCCCAGAATTCATTATCTCCATTTTATTACACAATTGTTCAAGAATTTTTTCATGATTAGAGTTGATAGATATTTATACATCCATGACTTCCTCATTATTTATATTGTCAATCAATCTTGATATTAATGGAAATTGATCTTTTAAAAAATCAACAACCCATTGATTGTACATCTCCTCTGGTGTGGTGTATTCAATTAAGGTCTGGTCAATGAAATTCCCTTTATGAGGTGTTTCTCAATATTTATTTCCAACGTGATTACATAATTGGTTTATAAAGTGGTATTTTAGAGGATAATATATTGGGGTTTATTGAAAATTGGTTTTGGGATTTTTTGGACACACAGAAACTGAAAGGGGAAAAGAGAATAGAAATTAGGGTGAGAATAGAGAATTTGGGGTTGGAAAAAAAGATGTGGGTCTGAGGAACATACATGGTCCCCAGAAACGGTGCAAAATTTTGGTTGCGCCCAAATTTACCCTATCGGTAAAAGAGGTTGTTGAAGTACAAGTAGGGATCGAATGCATAGGGACCGAAGAAGTAACCTTGAGACACACAAATTTGTTGATGGATTGGCTATGAAGTGGCCAACTTTGAGGTAGATTTTAATTTTAGAACTAATGATATATTTTAAATAACACATAAATAAAATGATGTGAACTAAACAATTATCGATGATGTGTTGATCTTAGGGTTTCACTTGGGGTGGATTGGATAAATTTCTTTTCTTAAAAATTTCATGTCATTAATTGAAGATGTACCCAAACAACAAGTCAATTCTCCCAAATCATTCGCCAATTTAATCCGTAAAAAATTCCCAGGACAATCACTAATTCACTTTGAGGATCACTTTATTTAGCACTCAAAGGAAACATATTATACTAGAATTTAAAATGTGTCATTTTTGAACTTGATAAAGACTAAGAAGAACATAACCCATTGAATGGAAATCTTAAAATAACAAATAGATTTAAAAATAAAAGTAAATGAAATAACATCCAATCCTTGACCTTGCTACTCCCTTGGATCAATAAATAAGTGGTTAGACCTCCATTTATGATATTCTACCAATGGAAGTGGGATGTAGACTTATGGGGGCAGAATTGAAGAAGAAGAAAATTATTGAAAAACGAATAGTCCGCCGTTGTGTGATTGAATTCACAAGTGCTGGTGTGAATAAATTCACACCCCGATTCAATGCTATCAACGTGTGAAGAAAAGGAAAATAAAAAGTAAAGAATAAGAAGAAATTTTTTTAAAATACTAAATGTGAAAGAAAAACTTACATTAGGGAAATTGACTATGCTATTACAAAATGAAAGTGGGAAATTACAATTGAAAGAAAATACAATGGATGAAAGAAAAAAACATGGATTCAAAGAAAAATGATAGATGATAATTAACTTCACCACAAGATCCTTATATAGGCATATTAGGAGCCTTAGAGACACCCCACCACAATAAATTCTATCCCCATTAATTTAGAGAGTCAAAAGGGGTGTGAGAAAATTAAGAGATTTTGACGATTCGAAGTTGACCCCGAAATTTCGTCCAGATTCTTCTACCATTTTGAAATGGGAATTTGGAATTGAAGGAGGCCGTATCATCAGTGGTAATAGAGGATATATATCTTCTTCCATGTGTCCTCTATCATCTATCCAAATTTCAGGTCATTTGGCATAGCAGTTCGGACGTTATGGTCGAAATGGTGGGACGACGTTATGTGCATTAATGTCAGGTCCATCATTTAAATCTCAACTTCATATCTCTTTAGCATCATAAAAACTTTTGAATTAGCTCTGTCCATCGTTGAATAAAATGATCCCCATATTTTTATATTTATACTCTAAAAATTTGAGCTTCATTGGGCTTGGTCTGTGGGCCCCGCATTTGTTTGATGGGCCTTAGGCCCATTATGCTTTCTCCAGCATATTTCTGCATTCAGGCACAAAAATATCCATCTTCCCTTGGGATTCATCCATCAGACCTAAAAGATAAAATGTTCCAAAAAAGTGGTCAATCATATTCCAAAATATCAAATTCAGAAGATAAATATAATTTTCCCGAAAATAGATGAATGATTGGGCCAAAATTTGCATTTTAAACATGAATTGCATTTAAGATGAGAAATGAAGTTCTATTTATATAATGAACTAAAAAATGTTTATGGACTTTGGAAAAATGAATATAAAGATATTAATAATGAATATTACCCACTTTAAGTGACTAATCATCTGGCTCTGAGACAACATCCAGTTCTGAGGCCCGGTGAGCCTGGACTAAATGTTTGAATTTATTTTAATAATTAAATAACGCGCACGTGCAATTTTCCTGAAAAAGGTGCAATAACTCTTAAACAGGTGATCAGATTAGAAATATGAGGGCACCATTGCATTAAAAATAGTGTTTTTACCTTAGACAATCCGTAACATCGGCTGGTGCAGGTCGGTAGTAAAATCTGGTTTTGGGACGAAATCGTAATAAAATATTTAATTAAAATATTTTATTTAAATCTTTATTACTGTGAAATCCCTTATTATTTTATATGGAGATTTCGCAGGGGATTAGGGTTACGATTTCCATAACCCTGAAACCCTTGGCGGCTGTGGAGACTCTGGAGGAAACATCTCAAAGGGGCGACGATGACACATCGACCAGATCATCACCGATGAATGCCACAAAATCCAGGTAGGATGTTGTTTTTGATTTCCTTCCCTGTTTTTGATTTCCACGACGAATGTGGGCTAATCCACGAACAGATTAGTACGCGGATCGATCGTTCATGAGGGATGGGATTTTTTCGGGGATTTTTGGGAGATTGAATCCATATTAATCCATTGTTGTCGATTTTATGCTTCGTTTAATCCTATTAACAGGAGTGGATCAACGCCGTGTCGAATGACGGCAGAGGTTTACTCTTCAATTTTGTTTCTTGGATTTCTCCCCTTTCATTTTTCTGCGTTCTTCACGTTCTTCACGGGGCGATGAATGATGGATCGTTGCACATCCATTTTGTGACAAAACGATCCCAAACTGTGCATCCAACCCCAGAGCGGTGTCACAGAGGTGCGACGGTGATACCGGCGGATGATTCGGAGCGGATCAAGAGTTGTGAGTTTTCGGGCGTTTTTATTCGGATGGATCGTACAAGGATTATGATCCATTTTGAAGGCCGAAACCACCCGTCGTGGTGTTCGTATGACGAACCAAACCAATAACTAGAGTATCGGGATGAACAGACGAGAGATCGCGGATCCGGAAGATCGGCTGAAGCGCGAGGAAGAAGACGGCGTTCTGGAAATTTTCCTGACTACACGCCGTGTAGTATGGGCTACACGGTGTGTGTTTGTTGGTAGGATTACATGGTGTCTACTTCGGGAGTACACGGACATGGGTAGGGTACCCATCCAAGGACTCGCCGTGTACACCCCTCCCCGGCCAGAACTGACCAGATACACGGGATACCCCGTGTACTGGTACACGGGCAGGTGACACGGACACGGGCATAGACCATGTATGGGAACATGGACAACATACACAGAGCGATCCCCAGGTTCTCAGACACATCGTGTGATTATTCTACACGCCGTGTAGTTTCTTTCTATCTGATAAGCCGAATGACAGGGTCCGTTTACACTCGGAGTACCTGGGGTCAAGGAACATGGCGTGTACTTTTTCTACATGTCTTGTAGTTGAGTTTTACACAGCTTGAACGGATGACACGGGCCGTTTACACGGGTAGTACCCGGGGTCAAGGAACACAGTGTATAAACATGATACACGTCGTGTAATAAATTTTTCAAGGCTTGAGGATGTTGCCTTCTGTGATTTGGACTAGTTTTCTTAGAGTTCGTACCCTTCATATTTTCCCTGAAGGTACTAGTATCATTTCCTTTACACAGGAGTGTGATCCCTTCACTAGAAATACCTGAATAGAGTTGTTGGAATCCCCTCTTTGAAGATTAGACCAAGATCCTCTATTTATCACTGGAACCCTAGGTAGAGTTCTTGGTATCGACGTGACCAACTTTACATTGGTGTCGATCGTCTGCTTAGAGGATTTGCTTAGACTGGGTTGTGGAAATCACCCCATGACTTGGTTGTGATCCTCATCTAAGCATCATTTTCTCAAGGTTCTTGTGGAGTGTGTCCTCCCAGAATGAGTACTTCATATCTATCTCTCATCAGACCTAGGAGTGTGTTCTCCTTCTTACATGATTAGTGGAATCATCGAGTTGGATCTTAGTGGTGGTTTTCGTGATAGTCGATCGTTCATCTGGATATTCTTGTGGTATGTTCTTTAGATATATATTGTGTGGAGATGACTGTATCTTTCCTATGTGGTATTTCCTCGTTGTATTTCATTTATGGTTTCAGGGTGTCATACTGGGTATTGTTATACTCACCCCTGCATGGACTTTGCCCACACATGTTGTGTCTTGTGCAGACGAGTGAGCCTTTGATAGGATTTTAGGTGGACCAGGACCGGACAGTACACAATGAGATCAAACAGGACGAGGTGTGTTTCTACGACTACAGACTGTAGTCCCAGCACCGTTATTTACAAGTTGGACTTTATTACAGACTTTCTTTCTAGTGGGATTGTACTTTTGGCCCAGGATTTAATTTCTTGAACTTTACATTCCTGTCATACTATATGGATGGGTTTTAGTGTATGCATGCATGTTTTCCATTTTTTGTAGTTTTTACTTTTCAGATTTTTGATCTTGGAGATGTGTGTGCATGTGTACAGGTTTATAGGAAATGCCTCCCATGTTAGTAGTATGCCTACTCAGTGCTAGTCACCAACCCCTGGCCTATTGGAGGCGGGCTTGGGGAGCTGCGGCTCGGGCCCCACTTGGTCGGGTCGTGAAAGAGTGGTATCAGAGGTGGTCGGTTCAACCTTAGGACCAAGAGTCTGTAAGTTGGTTTGGGGAAACAATGTTAAGTGTTTCGAGTTCATCTTTCAGGCGAGGGACCCCAGTGTTGGTGCGGGCGGCCGACGTATCCACACACCAGGACTCTGATAACCTGTTTTTCGACTCGGAGCATGATAACACTAGTTGCAGGGGAAAATAATGGTACATGAATCATATAGGAATGAGTTTTGGTTTCCATTTCCTTCTCGAGTCAGCTCTCCAGATATACTCACTGGCTGAGATACATCTTGTTTCTTTACAGGATGCCTCCGCGACGCGTACCCGCTAGGATCCAGCAGCTCGATCACGAGGATGACCCCCTCAATGATGAAGCATTGATACATAGACCAGATCCCCCAGTTTTACCATCAAGTGGATGCCAGTTATCCCACCACCTATGGAGTAGTGTTTAGTGCCTACTGTAACAGTGGAGGAGGAGCAAAGGCTGAACGCACTCCATGAGTTTCAGAGAGAGAGACCCCTCAGGTGTTGAGGAGAGCTTGACCCTCAGGAAATAGAGGAATGGCTTGAGGCAGTGTCCAGTGTCTTCCATTTGGTTAGGACACCAGCAGAGCAGATAGTGATCCTGGTTTCGAGCCTTCTGCAGGGCTCGACAGGACGATGGTGGAGATTAATTATCCAGACCCACGACGAGGCGAATCTTTCATGGTCGGAGTTTGAGCATCTCTTCAGAGAGGAGTTTTCACCAGTTACCCAAAGAGTAGTATGTATACAAGATATTCTTCAGATACTTCAGGGAACCATGATGGTGGCTAACTATTCATCGAGGTTTACCGACCTCTCACGGTATTCGATGGATATGGTCAGGGATCAGTACTTTAGAGCTCAGACTTTTGAGCAGGGCTTGCGCAAATATATCCGAGCTAGCATCATCCCTATTAGAATTCCTACTTATGATGGGGTGCTTGAGTGGGCTTTGGTGGTCGAGAACTTCTTGGAAGAGCAGAGACAGCAGGAGGTTTCTAGTAGTGGGCGAGATGGAGCAGAGACCTTGACATCAGGGAGCCGACGCCAGGGAACCATGCATGGGATACGTTTTCAGTGGAAATCCCAAGACATGGGATCTTCCATACAGGGTTCTCATGGCACATCCAGCCAGCCTCGAGAGAGGAGACACTACTCATGTGATGGAAGAGTACATCTCTCTCGAGATTGACCGACCCGTCGTACTACTGACACAGGAGTTGTGGATGGACCACCGAGGAAGAGGCAACATGTGGAGCAGGCAGATCCACGGGGCGGCAGACGTGGTATAGGATCTGGGAGAGCAGCTAGAGGTGGTCGGTGTTTTGACCCTTTTCCACCACCACCCCAGGAGGTCCACCCTAGGCCCAGGGAGCTAGTGGACAGAGGCAGGGACAACTGCAGGTGGTAGAGGCTCATGGCCGAGGTAATCCCGGAATGATTTGAGGTACTATCTGTCTCTTTTCTACTTTGGTTGCCGTATTGATAGACATGGGTGCTAGTCATTCCTTTCTGGCTACTTCTCTTGTTCGAGACCTTGAGATTCCAGTTGAGCCATTGAATCGACCCTTATGCTTAGAAACACCAACTGGGGAAGATTTAGAGATCACACACCTTTGTAGACAGTTTGAACTATCCCTTGGAGGTGAGAGTTTCGGTTGGAACCTCTTGGTGGTAGCGTCGAGGCCCTAAGATGTCATTCTTTGTATGGATTGGCTATCCACAGTTCATTCCCAGATCAACGGTTTTAGGAAAAGGGTGTGGTGTGTCCGCAGTGATGGAACAAGGTTCTCTTTTGTCGGTGAAAGAGAGACCCAGGTAGAGCAGGATGGACTCGTGCAGATGAGGGAACAACGAATTTCACATTAGTTGGATACCCTAGTCCTTGGCGCAGTAGATGTTATGAGTTTCCAGTTTCCAGTAGTAGTGGCTGATTATGAGGACATCTTTCCAGAGGATGGCCCTGGGATACCTCCCCATCGGGAGATAGATTTCTGCATTGAGTTGCAACCTGGGACGACAACGATATGAGCATCAGCATATCAGATGGATTCTGAAGAGCTTCGTGAGCTGAGGGTGCAGTTGTACGAATTACAGAAGAAGAGATTTGTGAGGCCCAACATTTCACCCTGGGCGGCAATAGTGCTGTTTTCCAAGAAGGCAGACGAGAGCTTGAGGCTATGCGTGGATTACCGGTGCTTGAATCAGGTGACCGTGAAGAACCGGTATCCACTACCGAGGATCGATGACCTCTTTGACCAGTTAAGAGGGGCACGATGGTTCTACAAGCTTGATCTACAATCAGGGTATCACCATTTGTGAGTATATGAGGAGGATATACCAAAAACGACTTTCCGATGTCGCTATGGTCACTATGAGTACTTGGTGATGCCCTTCGGCATGACGAACGCCCTAGCGGTGTTCATGGGACTCATGAACCGGATCTTTCAGCCCTACCTAGACCGTTTTGTAGTGGTCTTCATCAATGATATCCTTGTGTACTCTGCGTCCGAGGAGGAGCACGCAAGACACCTATGGATGGATCTGGACAGACTACGAGAGCACCAGTTTTATGGGAAACTGTCTAAGTGCCAGTTATGGATATAGGAGGTCCACTTTCTGGGACATGTTATCTCAACAGATGGTGTAGCAGTGGACCCAGCCAAAGTGGAGGCAATACTAGCATGAGAGCCACCCCAGAGTGCGATGGAGGTGCGGAGCTTCTTTGGGTTGGCAGGATACTATCAGAGATTCGTTCTTGATTTCTCCAGGATTTCATCACCCATGATAGTTTGACCCGAAAGGGGAAGCCTTTCGTGTGGACCAAGAGATGCCAGCAGGCTTTCCAGCAGTTGAAACAGAGTCTGACGAGCACCCCGATCTTGAGATTACCGGAGGAGGGTGTTGAGTGCGTAGTGTTCTATGACGCATCAGGAACCGGGCTTGGTTGTTTCCGCATGCAGAAGCAAGCAGTGATTGCCTAGGGCTCACGTCAATTGAGGCCACACGAGCAAAACTACGCGACCCATGATCTTGAGTTGGTAGTGGTATTCTTCACGTTGATTATGTGATGGAACTACCTAATGGGTGAGCATTTTACCGTCTACTATAATCACAAGATTCTCAGATATATCTTTTCTCAGAATGATCTGAATTTGAGACAAAGACGATGGATTGAGTTCCTCCAGGACTACGACTTTGAGATAGTTTATAGTCCTCGGAAGGCGAACGTAGTGGCAGATGATCTCAGTAGGAAATCTAGTTTGCAGTTGCTGGATGAGGCGACGAGGCAGTTGGCCTCTTTACAGCTATCCTTCATAGAAGGGATTGGAGGAAGCATTTGGGACTCAATTATGCTTGAGCACATCATTTCATCCTGAGACTTATGGTCATACGGAGAGGACCATACAGGTTCTGGAGGATATTTTTCAATCTTCCATACCTGACTTTGGTCATATCTAGGAGGATCACCTACCACTGGTGGAATTTTCTTACAACAACAATTATAATTCCACTATTGGTATGACACCATTCGAGGCTCTGTACGGGAGACCTTGCAGGTCACCACTTTGCTGGACTGGCCTAGGATAGTTAGCACTCATGGGCCCAAAGATGGTGACAGCTACTGTAGAGAAGGTGTAGGTCATCTAGGAGAGGATGAATACTGCACAGAGTCGGTAGAAATCATATGCCGACAGGAGGTGGAGGCCCTTGAAGTTCGACGAGGGAGACCATGTGTTCCTTCGGGTCTCACCTCAATGGGGATTGCAGAGATTTGGTCGAGGCGGAAAGCTATATCTGAGGTTCGTTGGCCCTTTCCAGATTTTGAGTAGAGTTGGAGAGGTAGCGTATCGCTTGGCTCTACCTCCTCAGATGGACCGGGTACACAATGTCTTCCATGTGTCACATATATGGAGGTACGTGCATGATCCAACGCACGTCATTGACTGGGGCGAGCTGGACATCGATGATGGAGAAACCTTTGCTGAGTACCTTGTGGAGATCAAGGATCAATAGGAGAAGATCCTTCATGAGTGAGCTATTCCCTTGGTGCGTGTCTGATGGAAGCACGGGAATCTCCAGGAGAGCACGTGGGAGCGGGAGGATCAGATTCATGTGTAGTACCCACATCTTTTTGAGTATCCTTTGTTTTGGCTTTTCGGGGACCTAAAAGCCCTAAGGTGGGTGTGATGTAATGTCCCAGATTTTCTCCATGTACTATTTTTAATATTGTATGGGAATTAATTCGAGACCAGGCTCTGAGACAGCGTGTAGTTCCAAGGACCGGTGAGCCTGGAACAAATGTTTGAATTAATTTTAATAATTAAATAACGCGCGCGTGTGGTTTTCCTAAAAAAGTTGAATAACTCCAAAATGGGTGATCATATTATAAATCTGAGGGCACCATTGAGTTTAAAATATTGTTTTTACCTTAGGCGAGGCCTAATATCGGTGGGTGCTGGTCGGTAGTAACATCTGGTTTTTGGACGCAACCGTAATACAATATTTTATTAAAATATTTTATTTAAATCACTGTTACAGTGAAATACCTTATCTTTTTAAATGGATATTTTGCAGGGGATCAGGGTTACAATTTCCATAACCCTAAAATCCTTGGCGACTTTGGAGGCTCTGGAGAAAACCTCCAAACGTGGTGGCGACGACACAACAACCAGATCATCACTGACGGACACCGCGGAATCCAGGTCAGATGTTGTTTCTGATTTCCTTCCCTATTTTTGATTTCCACGATGAACATGGCATAATCCATGAATAGATTAGTCCACGGATCGATCTTTCTTTCAGGATGGGCTTTTTACGGGGATTTTTGGGATATTGAATCCATGTTAATCCATTTTTGTTGATTTTATGGTCCATTTAATCCTATTAACAGGAGTGGATCAATGTCGTGATGAACGATGGCGGAGGTTCGTTCATCAATTTCATTTCTTGGATTTCTCCAAATTATTTTCTTCATTTCTTCGCATTCTTTATGGGGCGATGAATGAAAGATCGTTGCTCATCCGTTCTATGATGCAACGATCCCAAACTGTGGATCCAACCTCAGAGCGGTGTCACAGAGGTGCGACGGCGATATCGGCGGACGATTCGGAGCGGATCACGAGTTCTGAGTTTTCCGACATTTTTCATTGGACGAATGGTACAAGGTTTATGATCTGTTTTAAATGCCGAAATCACCCTTCTTGGGGTTTGTACGATGAACCGAACCAATCCCTGGAGTATCAGGACGAACGGACGAGAGATCGTGGATCCAGACGATCGGCCGAAGCGCGAGGAAGAAGACGGTGTTCTGGAAATTTTCCCGACTACACGCCATGTAGTATGGGCTACAAGGCGTGTGTTTGTCGGAAGGATTAAAAGGTGTGTAATTCAAGATCACACGAAAAAGTCCAGGGTACACGCCCAAGGACAAGCTGTGTACACCCCTCCCCGGTCAGAACCGGCGAGATACACGGGATACCCTGTGTACCGGTACACGGGCAGGCGATATGGGCATGGGTAGAGACCGTGTACGGGCACATGGACAGCGTACACAGAGCGAGCCCCAGGTGCTCGAACATGGCATGTGATTCTTCTACATGCCGTGTAGTTTCTTTCTATCCGACAAGACGAATGACACGGGCCATTTACACGAGCAGTACCCGGGGTCAAGAAACAAGGCATGTACTTTTTCTACACGTCGTGTAGTTGAGTTTTACACAGCTTGAATGGATGACACATGACGTTTACATGGGCAGTACTTGGGGTCATGGAACACGGCATATAACCATTCTACACACTGTGTAAAAAATTATTCAAGGCATGAGCCAGTTTCCTTCTGTGACATGGAATAGTTTTCTTAGGGTTCGTACCATTGGTCCTTTCCCTAATGGTTCTGGTATCATTTTCATTACACATGAGTATGATCCCTTCAGTAGAAATCCCTGAATAGAGTTGTTGGAATCCCCTCTACGAGACTTAGAGAATGATCATCTATTCATCCTTTGAACCCTAGGCAGAGTTTTTGGTATCGACGTGACCATCTTTACCCGGGTGCCGATCCTCTGCTTAGCAGAATAGCTCAGAATGGGTTGTCAGAATCACCCCATGACTTGGTTGTGATCCTCATCTGAGGATCATGTTTTCATGGTACCTGTGGAGTGTGTCCGCCTGGAATGATTACTTTGTATCTCTCTCTCCTCAGACCTCGGTGTGTGTTCTCCTTGTTACGTGCTTAGTGGAATCTTCGAGCTGGATCTTAGTGGTGGTTTTCGCGATAGACAATCGTGCATCTGGATATTCTTGTGGTATGTTCTTTAGACATATACTGTGTGGAGATGACTGTATCTTTCCTTTGTGGTATTTCCTTGTTGTATTTCCTTTGTGGTTTCGGGGTGTCCTACTGGATATTGTTATACTCACCCCTGCACGGGCTTTGCCCGCACGTGTCGTGTCTTGTGCAGACGAGCGATCCTTTGACATGATTTTAGGCGGACTAGGACCATACGATACACAATGAGATCAGACAGGCTGAGGCGTGTTCCTACGGCTACAGACTGCAGTCCCATCACCTTTCTTTATAGGTTGGACTTTGTTACAGACTTTCTTTCTGGTGGGCTTGTACTTTTGGCCCATGGATTACTCTCTTGGACTTTACTTTTTTGTCATACTCTATGGTTGGGTTTTAGTGTATGCGTGCATCTTTTCTGTTTTTAGTAGTTATTACCTTTCAGCTTTGTGAGCTTGGAGATGTGTGTGCATGTGTACAGTTTTATAGGCAATGCCACCCATGTTAGTAGTATGCCTACTCGGTGCTAGTCACCAGCCCCTGGCCTATTGGAGGCGGGCTAGGGGAGTTGCGGCTCGGGCCTCACTGGGTCGGGTCGTGACATGACATATTTCTTGAATCTTGTTTTGACTGTCAAGTTATCAGCCATGTCAAAGATAAGTGTTTTAAAAATGTTGTTTATGACTTTTGTTTATTAAAAGGGCATCACGAGACCTCATGTAGGAATAATATGAGAATGAAAACAATGTAGAATGAATGTACCTTTTTTGGTGGTCGAAAATCCCTTCTTGAAGGTAATGAGTTTGTGGGTGTTGATGTTTCAAAAGTGGTGGGAGACGCTCCTCAGGAAACTGCACAATATCCTCAAGTGGATAACGATTCTGAACAAAGTTTGATGGTGCATTAAATAGAGGAATGACAGCCATCTTGACTGGATTCGGGATAGGGTTGACCTTAACTTGGGTTCTTGAGCATGGTTTAAATTTCTGTGATGGGGGTAGCATGAAATCAGGACTGATTTTGGTAGAGGGGCAGGATGTCTTTGGTCTTAGGATTAAGCAGAAACAAACTCTGAGTGATGGTTTGAATCTTTCCAGAACTCAAGACCAGATTATTAAATTAAAGGAAATTCATGGCATTTGGGGAAGGTGGGATGATGTAGAGGACGGCTACACAAAAAAATTGACCTACAGTCAGACTTTGTCCAATGAAAGAAATGTTGTTGTGGATGATGAAGACATTCAACCTGTTCCTCCTAGGAAATCAAGATGTAGGAAATACTACTCATATTTGAAGCCAACTATGGTTACATGGTCTCATGGTCTTTTAGATTCTAATTCTAACTAGTATAGTGATTATAATACTTCTTACCAGTGTGACTTTGATATTTGAGTTTTTGTTGCATTGGTTTTGCTTAGAATGAGGGCATGAATTCTTGTATGACCCCCCTTCCATCTTCCATTTTTCTTTTATATTATTTTTTTTAAAAAATGTTTTGCCCTAACCTTTTTTGTAATTTTTTGCGATGATATTAAAATTTTAATTAGATTATTTTATAGTTATTAAATGTTAATTTTTAAAAGATTATTTTTAAAATATAAAAAATATCTTCTAATAAAATTTCCAGATTTTAAATGGGTTATTGATGCCCCATGGTTACGTTCAAATCATGAGAAAATAATGGAATTTCCCCCGAAGTAATGGGAAAATACATGTTTGGGGAACCTTTCTCCACATGGGGGTGGAGCAATATTGTTGTGATTTTTTCCCCCACTCTTGTCATTCATACCAAGAACTATCTTGAGGGATTTGATAAATACATAAATTGTGTAAAATTGGGCAATATGAATAATATTGTCAAAGGGATATGGAGAGAAAAACCAATATAAAATAAAGGATATACTCAATGCATAACCCATGGTTAAATACTTAAACTGCATGGATTTTGGCACTATGCGATCCAATGTACCAAACCAAGGGTCTCTGAGGATAATCAATGCAAAAACTATCAAATATGAGTGAATGGGGAAGATCTTAGTCTGTAATTATCATTAAGGTGATGAAAAACATGATGTGGAGAAAGGTACACTTTATAATCACTCACAGATGGAGAAAGACTTAATTGATTCTAGTTTGACACATTCCTTCAAATCTTGTATGTTTTATAGAAAAAATTATTCATATCCTTGATACCATGAAGCTAAAATAATTTTTAAAACATATAGTTCTGTAATTATTGCATCTGAAGTCTATTAATCTTCCCTAATTAGTATTTGGGGGGACATTATTATATGAAATATCATAATTCTTCCTTTGGTGTAATTTAATACTATACCGATAATGGATTGACTCTCCTTATATAGAGATCATATAAATTATAGGGAAAATTAAATCACATTCCATCCCAAAACATCCCATGATTTAATATAAATGCAAGGAGAAATATGAATCTCTTTTAGAAATTCCATCACAAGTATGTGTCTTAATATTGAATGAATAATCATTTCTTGCTCAAATAGTTGAGAAAATGAGAATTCCAACCTTGAAGACATGCTTACGGTGATGAAATATATAGATGTATTTCAATAATAGTTTCTTGGTCTTCCCCTAGACCATGAGGTTGATTTACTTATTGAATTTATACCAAGTGTAATATCTAAATATATGAGCACATATAGAACGACCCTGATTAAAAAAGAATAATTAAATAAGAAATTGTAAGAGAACCCAAAAAAGTGTTTATATGACATAGTGCATCACCATGGGGTGAACTAGTTATCTTTTCCATGAAGAAGGATGGTATAATATGTCTCTACATCGATTACTAAGAGCTCAAAAACATCACTATCAAGATTAAGTATCATCACCCATGGATTCATGAATTTCTTAATCAACTTCATAGATCTTAGAAATTTTCAAAAGAGGATCGCCATTCTAGATATCATCAACTATAAGTGGAGAGAGATGATATTTAAAAGATAGCCTTATATATAAGATATAAACACCATATGTTTATAGTGATTTCATTTATACTTACAAATGCATTGGATATATTATTGGACTTGATAAATAATGTCTTTATCGATTTCCGAGATAAATTAATGATGGTATTTATTGATGATATTCTCATATACACCAAGTGAAAATAAATACATGAATAATATCTAAGGATTTATAAAGTCACATTATTGGGGAATGTGATCAAATGAAAAGAAAATTTCAATGATCCTTCAATGAAAAAGGTTATTAAATAATGGCCAGGACCAACTAGTGTCCTAGAGATCTATAGATTTCTTGAATTATCATAGTAATATCAGTGTTTTTTGTGGAATTTATCATAATTACCTAACCCATAAATTAAGATGACATGAGAGGGAATAAATTAATTTTTTATATAATATTATAAATAAAAATTCAAGGTGTTCATGAAGAGGTTGATCATTTCACCTATATGCACAATACCCTTAAGTAGAGGCAGAGTTTTGATATAAAATGACACTTAAAAGAGGGGATTGGGTTGTGACCTTAAGAAAAATGACTATTTTATAGCCTATTATTTACGATATTTAACAATCTATGATAAAATTTCAATATATAATATAGGGTTAATCATAATAATCATTTTATTGAAGAATTAGAGACATTAACTCTATGAAGAGATGTGTGAGATATATACTTATTATAAAAGTTTAAAGTACTGGAGGAGATAAAAATGTGTCAGTAAATATGCTTGGAGTTAATCAAGGACTATGACTACTCAATACATCACCATCTTGAGAAATAAAATAAGTTAGATACTGTTATTAGTATAACGGATCTTATTACACTATCTATAATATGGATTGAAAATACCAAATCTCTATGAATATATAAAGATTATATTTGGAAGTCAAAAATATATGGATGAAATCCTTCCTTTACCAAATGATTACACATCCATCCATCCAAGAGAAAATCAAGGAGGAATAAAGTAATGATTTGGAGCTACAAAAGTAGTTCAAAATAACTATGGAAGGAAAGCTTCATGAATTCAACATTGATAAAGATGGATTAATTTATTTAAGAACAAAAATATGTGTTCCATCAGAACAAGAGTTAAAAGAGTAACTATTATCTAGTTCATATAAATTATCTTTTTCCATCCACCTAAGAAGTACTAACATCTATCAAGATCTTTGGGATCACTTATGGTGGGAAAACATGATGAATAATACTTCCTAGGTCACCTCAAGATTCTTGGTATGTCATCATGTTAAGGTAGAATGTTATAATTATAACTACATGATGCAACCATTAACCATAATAATATGTAAATGGGAAAAAATAACCATATATTTTCTCACGGGTCTTCCAAATACATAAAATAGAATTAACATTATATGCAATGTGGTGGATCAACTTATAAAGACTTCTTATTTCATCACCATTTGGGAATATTTCTCACTCAATAAACATTTGATGATATATATCTCATAAATATCCAAGGTTTACTTCAATGTATTTGAGGATTTTTCAGTAGGTATTGAACATGATGGTGAACATTATAATGACTTACCATCCCAAAATAGATTATTAATTGGAAATAATTATCCAAACCCTTGAATACAAGCTGAGAACTTC
Organism: Viscum album; assembly: GCA_963277665.1. Classification (NCBI taxonomy): domain Eukaryota; kingdom Viridiplantae; phylum Streptophyta; class Magnoliopsida; order Santalales; family Viscaceae; genus Viscum; species Viscum album. The sequence goes on from OY728158.1 coordinate 1,322,269,346, forward strand.
CTTAATATACTTAAAATGAGGCTAACACCATTATCTTCAATTATCTATGTTCTCATATAACAAAAAATTTCACTCAAGTACAAAAATAACACAATATGAAGATATATATGTGAAGAGAGTAAAATATACACTGTGTTGGGGTGATATTAGTGAACAAAAGACATTGGGACCTATAATTAAAAAATGCAAAAATATGGTTCAATACATTCAGAAACACATTAGATAATAATAATTTTTATTAAAAGCGGTATGTTGATTATAAAAAATAATACCTGGTGTTATAGTTAGGGGATAGAGTATTCCTTTGAATATATTATTGTAAGAGATTTATATGGTTTGGAAAGAAGGAAAATGTCATCCCTAGGTATATTTTACTCTTAACAATTATTGATCACATAAGAGCTATTGTAATTCTGTGACTAGACTCACCTAAATAGTAACTAAGCTAATGGCGCTACATGTACTCAGGTGAACCTCCCCATATGCTAGTAGATTATAAATTGTGTTGAGAGTCTATAACAAATGTTTTGAAGACTATACTCTCAATATCATAACAATCAAAAATTCTAACTAATAAAAACATTATCCATGCAAAATATAAAAGGTCACAAATGAAATTACTACAAAAAACAAAACCATAAAAAGAAAAATAATACACCCAATCCATATCAAATGTATAATGTAGGGAACATATTACATACATCAAGTAGGATCTCCTACTGGGTTGATCCCATATAATAAAAAATGAAAGAGACAAATATACTAAGAGGATCTACAAAAAACCCTCAAGCCTCCCCATGATTTCATCTCCCAAACCCTTTGATAAATTTCATCTACCAAATATGACTTGATACTCTTTATAACCTATAGTTGGACCTAGATATCAAACATAATGACTTTACACCCACCAGAGTTCTTGTATAGCGTGTGAGAAATAAATCTCATTAGAAAACCACTAATTGGTATGCTAATATATTCCCTAATATACCAGTGTATGTGTGAGAATAATTAATAAATATGGAATACATAATATGTAAGAAAACATTTCAGGTCATTGTGTGCTAACCAAGCCACCACAATAGCTGACCTTACCTACTTCAACCAATATCAGTGAACGTATCCATAAAAATCTAGATAGAAGAAACTACTTGTAGCCATCCCCTAAAATAACCAACCATATCATGGGGGACTTATCTCTTGGTTGTCCCCTAGAGTAAGCAAGCATACCATCGAGGACACAACATTTTGTTTCCCCTAGAGAAACCAACCATTTCACTGAGGACCCAACTCTTTGATACCCCCAAGTGTAACCACAATATCATGGAGGATTAGGCATATAATCACCCCCTAAAGAGAATATACATCATAGAGGATCTAGCACTTGGATGTCCCTTAGAGTTACCAACCATATTTAGGAGGAATCAACTCTTGTGAATTCTTTAGAGTAGCAAACCATGTCAGGGAGGATCTAAATCATGGATACAAACTAATGTAAGAAACACTATTTGTAACAACCCGAGCTTCCAAGATACGCTTCTCATTCAATAATGCATTAGCTTGAATTGTACACAACTTCGACTTCTAACACACCGCGACTAATCAAAGTAGCCGTTATGAATAGTAATACCCACTTTTTAAAATTATAGAAATTTTATATTTAAAATTGGACTTCATTTTTGTATTCGTAATATTGAAATTATCCTATGTTGAATTTTTTTGTAATTTTCTGAGAACTTCCATATTTTTATCAATAGTGAAGAATACTTAAAAACAACTTTTTTAATCAAAATAATTTATAGTGATAAATTATACTGTTGAGTGGTTTTAAAGTATAATTAGAATATACTTTTACCATTTTATCCAATGGTGTTCATTATAATTAATTTCACTTTGAAAATGGACATAAACAATTGTCAATCTTTTGATATATATTGTTTCTTAAAAACACGCTATTTGTTGTGACAACGGGAATTAGTTATAAAATTAGTTAATTCAACTTATATGTTTCGAATTTTTTTAAAATATACATCATTTTTGAATTCGGAATATCAATTATATCTTCGGGTGAAATTTTGGCATTGTTCTGAAAAACTTAAATTTTTGATGAATAGTGAAACCACTAAGAGGTAGTTAAATAAATGATTTTTCATTTAAATGAAATATTACCACTTCTGTGATTTGATTTTCAAAACTCCGACATACATGGTTTTCATTAGGAAGTAAAATTTGGTTCAATGGGATTAAAATAATGTTTTGGTGAATAGTAACTTTTAAGTTTAATTAATCGCGATTAAAGGTAATTAGTGATATTTAAGGTAAATATGATATTATTAAAGTATGAAAATACATTTAAACTTGTCCTAGCCCTATTTTATGTGTCATGGCCGACCAAGAAAATCCATGGGTCAACTTGGGGACCCCATGGAGCCACATTGGTAGGAAAATGACATAAATAACTTTTATTTAATGTTAAAATAAAAATGTCACAATCATAAGTTGTTTTAATAAAACATTTTTTATATGAGGATTATACAAGTCATATTTTTCACTATAAATATTCATTAGAAAGATTAAAAGATTTCATACATCATGATATTTATTTTATAATTTTTAGACATTAAAAAAATTAAATTATTTATGACACCATGATGATGCAATGATTACCTCATTAATTAACGATTTAAATAAAATGAAAAGATAATGTAAAATCCAAGGCTTACACTTGTAAAAAACCTATTGGATGAGTATATTTATAACCCTTATCACCTTAACCTCGAATTATATAATTTTGGGACCTTTATAATTCTAAAACCATTATAAAATAAAGTAACATTTCATTACTTTCCAAGAGTGCCCCTCCTCTCCTCTTATAAAAGGCCCCCACCACTACCACCTTACTCACACCTTCAAGCCATTTGGCTTGGCCAACCTCTGCACAAATACTCTCCCAAATTCATTAACATACTCCTAGAAGTCTCAATTTGGGTAGAAGTCTTCCCAAGGAATCCTTTTTCTCAAATCAAAAGAGTTACCCGATTTTAAGGTAATGTCTTCTCTTATGTTATTTTGTTTTATTTTTCTTATCCAGCCCCCTAAACTCTTTTTATTCATATCTTTTTTAACAACACTAGTATCCTCAATATACTAGGATTTTGTTATAAGAATTATTCGAGCTACACTTACACACACCTATATCTAATGGTTAAAGAACATACTGTTTCTGTGGATGGCAAATTTCGGCCTCACGAAACGATGACTGTTCAACACTCATACAACACCTTCAAAGGTGGCCATTAAGATGTAACTATATTTATATATGATATATAATATGTTTATTTTTTACTTAATCTTCTGTATTTTTCATTTATGACATACCTTTATGGTTTCCATTATGGGTAAACACAATATTTTCATTTTAGGAAGTGCGGACTACCGCCCCCTCAAAGTGATTTGAATCGTTAATGCCATATGTGGGATGTATAAAGGATGGAGTAAATGGTATTATACATTATATTATACTGGAATTATATTATACCTTTATATAATTATAATTTCATTCCATTAAATACGAAATAGAAATGATAGTAGCGTTCATGCGTACGTACGGCCTACCGTCTCCATAAACGGTGCATTTCATTTATTACCTCTAAACGTTATGGAATATTATAAATGAATGTATATACTGGATATATATATGAGATATATGATATCTATATCAGGAATATAATTCTGGATATAATGGATATATCACCACATGAACAACTTGTAATTATAAGAACTTTATTTTTGACTCAAGTACCAAAGATCGACAAAACGACCATTATTAACTTAAATAATTACATAATGTTCATAACATGGTAATAAGTGATATAAAAGGAATAAAAAACATGAAAAAGGTTCTTATGAAATTATAAATTAACTCTAGTTTATTATTTAGGAGGTTAAAGAACGGTCGAGTCAAGACAGGATGCAAGGTAAGGGAACTTCTTAACCCAATTTCCATTCTTTGGGTTAATCTCCTACTTTAAAATTATTTCATGATATTATTATGTCCTATCTTGTATTTGTACTTTCTTTATGTGTAATTATAGTGATTACATATAATAGATTTATTTTATTTTAAAAATATGATCTTTGTAAGGGACTTCGTCTCAATCTCATTTCATTGAGGCATATTTTGTTTTATACATAACTTTCTTTTATACGGTGTATAAACCCCATTGACTTTAACGTTTATTCAAAAGGTTTTCTTTTATAATTATGTTATTTTTAAATGATTTCAAAAAAGAGATATTTCTCTCAAATATATGAAAATCCAGTGCAAATGTATACGTATTTAACGTAATCTTAAAAATGTTTTCAGAAAACCCGACTCTCGAGTGTGGTAGACATGAAGGGATTGAGAGTGGAACCATCATGGCCTGTAATTAGTCGAGTAGTCTCAGAATTAGTTATTTTGTTTCCAGAAGCTTTCATAATGTTCTCAGAAAAAACTGGAGTATATTTTATCAATTTTAAACATAAGTATATTCTAAAATGATTTCATCAGTAGGTCTCATGAGACAAACTAGTGTCTTGGCACGAGGCCTTGACAAAATCTTATTTGTGGTCTTGGCACGAGGTCTTGGATACATAGTTATGATAGTCTGGAATTATGCATTCCATCATTATGAAAGTGGTTATTGATATTGCATTTGACTATTTGACCAGTATAATATCCATGTGAATAAAGAAATGGAATTATCTCATTTTACTTTTTCCATATTATGTTGAAGTTAAAGTTTAAAAGGCTTTTGTTTTAGTTATACATTTCCTTAAATTTTTATGTTTATTGATGAAAGCTTCTGCAATATTGTTATCCTTACTGAGCATCTGAGCTCACCCCTTTCAATGTTTTAATATTTTCCAGGATGTGAAGAAGTATTTTATGAATGACCTGCAGGGATAGTCAGAAGAGGATATGAGTGTGGACTATGGAGACTTTGTTATTGTAGTTTTTCACTTTATTATGTAATGTAAAATTTAAGAATGTATCTAGTGTTTCCAAGGCTACTAAACTAATCGGTCTTTCGAGACTTGATCTTTTATGATCATGCCAATGTTACGCAATAATGAACCGACTCTGTGTAACTGGGGTCAGGGTGTTACAATTGGTATCAGGTAAGTTTAGAACTAAACTTGGAAGCTAGATTTAGATAAACACTGATTAGAGCACATAGCCCGAAGATAGACTTTGAGGATTAGTATAGAAGAACTTCCTAGAATTTTGGTATTATAGAGATTTTGTGAGTTTTCCGAGAAATACATCCCTATCTGGATACGAGCAGGTAGAGGCGGCTCTGGCACAAATGTACCTAGGGGTAAAACCCGAAAACACCGCTTTGAGCTAGACTCGAACGGGAACTGGTACACGACAACGGGCCTTGCTGCACTCTTGGTTACGACACTCCCGGGGGATATGCTTAGGATAATTCTCATTTTCTTTATAAACCACTATGAAGGGTTATGAGTATATACTTCCTCAAAGAAATTTTTTTTATGATTATGGATTATATCCATAAATAGTTCAATTTATGTTAAGTATTTTATAAGTATGGAATTATGTATTTTGATTCATAAACTAATCTAGTTTATGCCATTTTTTAGAAAGGGCGCCTAGTGGAAGGAATGGAAACCATATCAATGCACGCACTCCGTGTAGGGATTTCCCTCCTACTCAAGATAATTCTTATGGAGGTGGAGATACAACTGGTGCTGATCAACTTATTACCATACTGGCACAACTCACTCAGGTTATGAATAATAACCTTACTCTTATGGAGCACCCAGATCCGCAACGGGGAGGATCAATGTTATACCTCTTCCTGAAGCAACAACCGACAACATTTAATAGGGGGTAAAAATCCATTAGTAGATGAGAAATGGATAAACTCCTTAGAGAAAATATTCCATGCCTTGGGGAGTAGCGAAAGGGAGAAGGTTGTCATGGCAGTCTTCCGCCTCACTAGAGATGCTGATCAATGGTGGTCACTGATTCAAAACACAAAGGAAGATGATGAAGTATCAAATATGGAATGGAGAGAGTTCAAAGATCTTTTCTTAGAAAAATACATTCCACATGACCATCGAGCAGATATGGAAAGGAAATTTCTGTGTCTAAGGCGAAATGATGATGAGAATGTCGCAAAGTATGAGGCCAACTTTACAAGGTTAGCAAGACATGCTGCAGATTATATACGTAACCCAAGAAGTAAGATTGATCGTTTCTTTGATGGGTTAAAACCATTTCTCCGTCGAGCTTTAGTATCACAATCTTTCTCAATGTACGAAGATATAGTCTCATGTTCTATCAAAATAGAAAAGGAATTCTCTAAGTCTTATGACAACAAAGTAAAGCAAGAGAAGAAGAGAACGGTGGAACAAGAGACAGATAAAGGGAAAAAGGGAAAGAAGGATTTTTCATTATGTAATAATTGCGGGAAAAATCACCCTAGTACTTGTCTAAAAGGAATGGGAGTTTGTTATAAGTGTGGAGAAAAAGGTCACCAGGCTCGTGATTGCCAGGGAAAGAAAGAGGCTATCAATGTTGAATGCTACAATTGTAGGGAAATGGGGCATTATGCAAATGAATGTCCTAAGCGTCAGGGAAACATACCTCAGAAAAGGCCAAGGGATCAAGTACAATCTTATGCTATTACTAAAGTTGAAGTGGAATAATTAATGTATTGGTGCTTTTGGACTCAAGCATTATATTCGGGTTATAAGGATAATGTGGTATATATATATATATAAGGATTGTACTACAGTACATGTTGTTTTCATTAAGGATTTAATATGATGGAGGTAATCATATTTTTTGTATGTGATAATAAGAGAAACTTTACCTTGTTTGAGGAATCTGATGATACAATTGATTTTGGAATTTAGAGACCTTTTAGATAAAGTCTGGACGGAAGTATTTTGGATAACTATAAAGGTTTTAATGGATTAAGTTGAACATTGGATAGTATTGTTTAAGGTTAAAACATTTATGAAGATTATTTTTGGAATATTATAATACTATAGTTTTAGGAAAAGGACAACCTACAGGGTGGGGCATAACCCGTCACGTCGGACAAAGTTGCAGGAATCGAACCCACAACCATAGTGCGACATGCCTTTATTACCTACCACTAGCCTACAGGAAGTCCCTGGTTATTACAAAATAGTTTTACTAATTTAAATGGTATGTGTTAATATTTGGAACCTTATACAATTAGGATAAATAGAATATTTTTGAGTTCTATTATCTTTTAGAGTGAAAGATGGGTTTGTGGTAAAAATTTATTAAAGAATTAAAGTCTACATAACAAGTATGTATATTCCCTTACATTCTTAGTAAATCTCCTAAATAAATTCCTCAACTTTATAAAATGTAACTTAAAACAAAAATTTTGCTGGTTAACTTTTACAACTAGGGATTCAATGACTGTTTAACCAATCACAAGTCTGTGATTTTCTTATGGTTAACTTTCTCCTAATCCAGTGTTCTATAACTCTCCATCATACCTTGATGTTTTGTTTTTCTTCCATATTCATATTTTCATAGAATCCTAGTATGGGCTATCTCGGGTGACCTATGTACTTGTCTTTATTTCTTTTAATGTTATATTTTTATTAACCTTATTTTGGATGTGGGTTTTCCACAAAGGTATTTTATATTTTCAACCTTTTATTTTCAAAGAAAAATTTCAAATTTCGAGGATGCAATTTATTGAAGGAGGGGAGAATGTAACACCCTGAGCTTCCATGATACCCTTTTCATTCAATAATGCAATAGCTTGCATTGTACGCAACTTCGAGTTCTAACACACCGCGACTAATCAAAGTAGCCGTTATGAATAGTAATACCCACTTTTTAAAATTATAGAAATTTTATATTTCAAAATGGACTTCATTTTTGTATTCATAATATCGAAATTATCCTATGTTGAATTTTTTGTAATTTTCTGAGAACTTCCATTTTTTTATGAATAGTGAAGAATACTTAAAAACTTTTTTAATCAAAATAATTTATAGTGATAAATTATACTATTGAGTGGTTTTAAAGTATAATTAGAATATATTGTTACCATTTTATCCAATGGTCTTCATTATATTTAATTTCACTTTGAAAATGGACATAAACAATTGTCAATCTTTTGATGTATATTGTTTCTTAAAAACACGCTATTTGTTGTGACATCTGGAATTAGTTATAAAATTAATTAATTCAAATTATATGTTTGGAATGTTTTAAATTAGACATCATTTTTGAATTCAGAATATCAATTATAGCTTAGGGTGAAATTTTGGCATTGTTATGAAAAACATCAATTTTTGATTAATAGTGAAACCACTAAGTGGTAGTTAAATAACTGATTTTTCATTTAAATGAAATATTACCACTTCTATGATTTGATTTTCAAAACTCTGACAAACATGGTTTTCATTATAAAGTAAAATGTGGTTCAATAGGATTAAAATAATTTTTTTGTGAATAGTAACTTTTAAGCTTAATTAATCGTGATTAAAGGTAATTAGTGATATTTAAGGTAAAAATGATATTATAAAAATATGAAAATACCTTTACACTTGTCCTACCCCTATTGGATGTGTCATGGACTACCAATAAAATCCATGGGTCAACTTGGGGACCCCATGGAGCCACTTTGGTAGGAAAATGACATAAATAACTTTTATTTAAAGTTAAAATAAAAATGTCACAAACATAAGTTGTTTTACTAAAACAATTTTTAAATGGGGTTATACAAGTCATATATTTGACTATAAATATTCATTAGAAATCTAAAAAGATTTCCTACATCATGATATATTTTTTATAATTTTTAGACATTAAATAAATTAACTTATTTATGACACCATGATGATGCAGTGATTGCCTCATTAATTAACGATTTAAATAAAATGCAAAGATATGTAAAATCCATGGCGTAAACTTGTCAAAAACCTATTGTATGAGTCTATTTCAAACCCCTATCACCTTAGGCTCGAATTATATAAGTTTGGGACCTTTAAAATCCGAAAAGCATTATATAATAAAGTAACATTTCATTACTTTCCAAGAGCGCCCCTCCTCTCCTCTTATAAAAGGCCCCCACCACTACCACCTTACTCACACCGTCAAGCCATTTGGATCGGACAACCTCTACCCAAATACTCTCCCAAATTCCCTCCCTTACTCCTAGAAGCCTCAATTTGGGCAGAAGTCTTACCAAGGAAGCCTTTGGCTCAAATCAAAAGAGTTACCCGATTTTAAGGTAATGTCTTCTCTTACGTTATTTTGTTTTATTTTGCTTATCCAACCCCCTAAACTCTTTTTATTCATTTCTTTTGTAACAACACCAGTATCCTCAATATACTATGATGTTTTTATAAGAATTATTCGAGCTACACTTACACACACCTACATATAATGGTTAAAGAACATACTATTTCTATTGATGGTGAATTTCTGCCTCACGAAACGATGATTGTTCAACACTCATATAACACCTTAAAAGGTGTCCAATAAGATGTATCTACATTTATATATGATATATAATATGTTTATGTTTTACTTAAGCTTCTGTATTTTTCATTTATGATATACCTTTATGGTTTCCATTATGGGTAAATGCGATATTTTCATTTTAGGAAGTGCGGACTACCGCCCCCTCAAAGTGATTTGAATCGTTAATTCCATATGTGGGATGTATAAAGGATGGAGTAAATGGTAATATACATTATATTATACTGGAATTATATTATACGTTTATATAATTACAATTTCATTCCATTAAATATGAAATAGAAATGAAAGTAGCGTTCATGCGTACGTACGACTTACCGTCTCCATGAACGGTGCATTTCATTTATTACCTCTAAACGTTATGGAATATTATAAATGCATGTATATACTGGATATATATGAGATATATGATATCTATATCATGGATATAATTCTTTATATAATGGGAATATCACCACATGAACAACTTGTAATTATAAGAAGTTTATTTTTGACTCAAGTACCAAAGATCGGCAAAACGACCGTTATTAACTTAAATAATTACATAATGTTCATAACATGGTAATAAGTGATATAAAAGGAATAAAAACCATGAAAAACGTTCTTAATCAATTATAAATTAACTCTAGTTTATTATCCAGGATGTTAAAGAATGGTCGAGTCAAGGCAGGACGCAAGGTAAGGGAACTTCTTAACCCAATTTCCATTCTTTGGGTTAATCTCCTACATTAAAATTATGTCATGATATTATTATGTCCTATCTGGTATTTTTAATTTCATTATGTGTAATTATAGTGAATACATATAATATATTTATTTTATTTTAATAAAATGATCTTTGTAAGGGACTTTGTCTCAATCTCATTTCATTGAGTCATATTTTGTTTTATACATAACTTTTTTTTATACGGTGTATAAACCCATTTGACTTTTACTTTTATTCAAAAGGTTTTCTTTTATAATTATGTGATTTTTAAATGATTTCAAAAAAGAGATATTTCTCTCAAATATATGAAAATCTAGTGCAAATGTATACGTATTTAACGCAAGCTTAAAAATGTTTTCAGAAAACCCGAATCTCGAGTGTGGTAGACAAGAAGGGATTGGGAGTGGAACCATCATGGCCTGTAATTAGTCGAGAAGTCTCAGAATTAGTTATATTGTTTTCAGAATCATGCATAATGTTCTCATAAAAAAACTTGAGTATATTTTATCAATTTTAAACGTAAGTATATTCTAAAAAAAATTGCATCGGTAGGTCTCATGAGACAAACTAGTGTCTTGGCACGAGGCCTTGACAAAATCTTATTTGTGGTCTTGGCACGAGGCCTTGGATAAGTTGTTATGATAGTCTGGCATTAGGCATTCCATCATTATGAATGTGGTTATTGATATTGCATGTGATTATTCGACCAGTATAATATCCATGTGAATAAGTAAATGGTATTATCTCATTTTACTTTTGCCATATTATGTTGAAGTTCAAGTTTAAAAGTCTTTTGTTTTAGTTATAAATTGCCTTAAATGTTTATGTTTATTGATGAATGCTTCCGCAATATTGTTATCCTTACTGAGCATATGAGCTCACCCCTTTCAATGTTTTAATATTTTCTAGGATGTGAAGAAGTATTTTATGAATGACCTGTAGGGATAGTCAGAAGAGGATATGAGTGTGGACTATGAAGACTTTGTTATTGTAGTTTTTCACTTTATGATGTAATGTAACATTTATGAATGTATCTAGTGTTTCCAAGGCTAATAAACTAATCAGTCATTCGAGACTTGATCTTTTGTGATCATGCCAATGTTACGCAATAATGCACCGACTCTGGGTAACTGGGGTCGGAGCGTTACACTATTATAGGGGAATCAATATATATTCCCTCTATAGAGAATATATGTAACATCCCACCACATCCCACTAGCTTGAGAGGGTGGTGGAATTTTACTTGGCCTTAAGTGACGTTCCCAAGGTGCCAAAGGCTGACAATAAATGCCGAGGGCTTTGAGAACAAATTGGGGAACAATTTTCCCATAATACAAAACCAACCAAACCACCCACTAAAAACGACTATATAATGCATGTCAATAAAACATTCAAGCATGTATTACAAAACGATAACCAATTTGTTCCACAATACCACCCAAAACCAATACAACCCAACACAATATCAGAGTATTATATGGAAGACTAAACAAGTGACCCCAAAATAAACCAAGACACACTCCAAAACTCCACCCCAAGATCCATTCTCCAAGAACCAACACATCTCCCAGGCATCACCACAATCCACTAGCAATGAGATGATTTACCTTTACCTGTGTCTTGGAATATGACATCTTCAAAAGCACCCAAGTGTCAAATCAGGGGGTGTGTACTAATACTCAGTAGGTTTTCCCCAAATGACTTCCCTACACACGCCTCTAAGATAAAACTGTTATCAAATTTATATAAAGTAGTTTATATAAAACATTTAATAGTGAAAGAACTTACCAAAATCCAAAAAATTCTTTTCAAGCCATATCTACCCAAATTACAACAACTTACAACAAGCCAAACACTTATTTTCATGCCATATCTACCCAAATTCCAACAACACATAGGAAATCCAAACAACCATGCCACAATCCAATTCACCATTTCATGTTATCACTACAAATTTCCATCTTTTCAAAACAACACACCACAAAACAACCATCACATTTGGAATTCCACCCATCCCATTCACCCTGTTCACTAGTGGTTCTTTCCGACCACTACCCTTAATGGTGGCTCTTCAGACCACTATCCATCACCATTTATAGTGAGACTTTTCTCCCACATTCATATCACCTTTCAACAAGCCATAACCAAACATATAACCTACCAAGGCCACAACAACATGAAAATAACCATTTCCATAACATGCTAAACTACTTCAATAAATAACCCATTTATTGAAACCACACTTAAATAATATTCCATGAAAAACCAAATTTCAATAAAACAACATATTTATGGAAAACTATTTTCACCAACCATTTTCAAAATCAATCCCAACAACCCATTTTAATATCTCCACTTTAAAATCCACAAAAGTGTATTTCACAACAAAACCCCCTTTTTCCAAAAAATACCCAAAACATCACCAAAGGGATTTCCAAGCGAATTTGCACATCAAAACATAATTAATTTTAAGCATAACAAATTTATTATAGCCAAGTTTCATTTTCTAGCATAGTGGAGTTGATAGAGAAGCCACCTACCTTTAGGGTTCTGGTGAATTCGACCCACAAGAAACCACACCGAAAATCCGGACAACTGCTCTGCTACAACCACTACAGATTCCTTCATTATCATCTACAAGCCTTACAATCAACACCCAAGGCAACAAAAACACTAGATCTACATCCAACATATGTAGATCTAGAAAACCAAGGAAGGGAAAAGAGTAGATCTAGAGTAAATCAAAATGAATCCAAGAGAAGAGACTTACCCGGGAGAAACCACCTTGAAACCCCTTCGAATCGCTTCCAAAATGAATGAAAGAGCCCCTAAAACACCTAAGAACCCAAAATCCTATGTGAGGCTCGGGTGGGAGAAGATTTTCAGTGAAAATAGGCAACCCCGAGGGAGACCAAATTTAATAACCCTACTTTTAAGTGGTCGTAGGGTTAGTCCACATGATTTGGAAAACCATGCGCTAACCGTCTGCACGCCACATCCTCGAGAGAAGGGGTCTGCATGGTTTCCTCACACAGTTTGGAAAACTATACGCAGGCTGTACGAACCCTACTATCACTCCCTGTACAATTTCCTGGATAACCAGCATGGTTTCCCCTAAACGTGCTCAAACCGTTCCCCCTTATAAAAGCCTATAAACTCATTAAAAACCATTCCAAACTCACCCAACCTCTTCCCAACTCATCACATGCACATTAAACACATAAAAAGGTATAAATAAAGGCTACATACCTCAAACCAGGGGTGCTATATTTTCTCCACCACTGGACTTTCAGTCCTCAGAAAGTAGGGAACCATTTCTTTGCCAAAAGAGCTCGGGACATTGCTTGACCATTTCTTTCTCCCGCTCCCATGTATCCTTTTGAATCTAACCATGCTGCCACAAAACACGAACTAAACCGATGATTTTACCACACAAGACTTTTTCTTGCCTATCCACAATCCTTACTGGCATGTGCACCATGGAAGCATCCGGTAATAGCTCAACAAGATCCCAACGAATCACATGGTTATGATCCGACTGATATTTTTTCAACTGTGACACATGAAACACATTGTTCCCTGCAATAAACCATGGTGGTAAAGCCAAATGATAAGACACCTCTCCAAACCACTCAAGTATCTCAAAAGGCCCAATATACATCGAAGATAATTTACCCTACTTCCAAAACCAGAGATGTCCCAGCTTAGGAGAGATTCTAAAAAACACATGATCACCCACCTAAAACAACAATGGTCATCGACGATGGTCTGCATACGATTTCTGATGACATTGATCCGTCTCCATCCTCTTCCTGATCAACTTGAGTTTTCCGTATTCTCTTGGACAAGGCTTTGTCTGATCATCGAAGTCCTGCCTGTTTCCACCCAACATAGTGGAGAATTATAAGGACTCCCATACAAAGCCTCAAATGACGTCATATGTATCAAATACTCATAACTATTATTATATGATAACTCCACCAACGGTATGTGCTCGTCCCATGAACCACCAAAATCTATCACACAATCCCTTAACATATCCTCCAAGGTTTTTATCATCTTCTTGGATTGCCCATCCTTTTTGAGGATGATATTCTGTGCTCATAGTCAACTATGATCCAAGGGATTGCTCTACGGATTTCCAAAAATGAGATGTGATCCTTGGATCTCTATCTAATATAATCAAAAAATGGAACACCATTCCTCTTTACCACCTCCCAGATATAGATTTTGGACAAATCCTCCACCGTATGAGATTCACAAATCGGGATGAAATGACCCGACTTTGTGAGCCGATCCACAATCACCCATATGGAATTGTGTTTCAGGATTTTTCTTAGGTTATCCGTCCCAAAATTCATTGTTATCTACTCCCATTTCCACTCTATGATAGGTAAATACTGAAACATGCCTACTGGCCACTGATGCTCTGCCTTGACTGCTGGCAAGTTGAGCATCTCAAAACAAACTTGACCACCTCCCTTTTCATACCTAACCACCAAAACTGCACTTTCAACGCCTTATACATATTCTGAATTATAGGATGGACAACCCACCTGTAATGTTGATAAGCCTAGAGAAGTTCCTTTCCAAAAGATAGTAGAACCACCATTCAATTCCCAAAACACAATACTAAATTCCCATTAATTTTATAGCTCTCAATGGTCTCCCCACCATTGCATTTCGACCTCATCACTATACACTCGGAATTAGATGCATGTGCCTCTTTAACCAAACCAGCCATGTCGGGAACCAACGAAATAGGAAAGAAGACTGATCTATCACCTCTGTCCTTACATTCCAACCGCATGTCATCTATGACTGACATCAACTTCCACTGATCTGATACATGCTTCACCACTTGAGCATCTGATTTCCTACTTAATGCATCTTCCACTGAATTTCCCTTACCCGATGTGTATATTAAGTCAAAATCAAAAATCTAGAGATATTCCATCCATATCCTTTGCCTCATGTTCAAATATCACTGTGAGGAGATATGCTTTAAGCTCTTATAGTCAGTAAATAGTATAAATTTATCACAAAAGTGATAATAACGCCACATTTTTAAAGCATGAACCTCTTCTACCAACTCCAAATCATGCATTGGGTAGTTCTTCTTATGCAACCTCAACTGTCGTGATCCATATGCAACCACATGACCCCCTACATGAGAACACACCCCATACCTGATCCTGATGTGTCACAATACACCACATACCCTTTCCCTGGTTCGGGAAAAACCAAGATTGTTGCTGATGTAAGATGACCCTTTAGCTCTTCAAAACATTTCTAATACTACTCATTCCATTGAAATGGAACATTCTTCCTTGTCAAAGCTATCATCAGCAAATCCAATTGTAAAAAATCATGAAAAAACATCGATAATACCCAACTTGACTACGTAAGCTCCGTATCTCTAAAACATTTTTTTGAAGATTCCATGAGAGAACAACCTCTATCTTTTCCGGATCAACTGAAATGCACCTCTCAGAAATAAAATGGCCAAAGAAATGAAACTCTTGTATCCAAAAGTCACACTTTGACAATTTGGAATACAACTATTGATCCCTCAAGATCCCCAACATGATCGCCAAGTGCTGATCATGCTCCCCCATTTTCCTCTAATACACCAACATATCATCCACAAATACCACCATGAGAGAATTCAAATATCTCTAAAATATCTGATTCATCAATGCCATCAATACCGCTGGTGCATTCGTTAGACCAAAGGGTAAAACCACATACTTGTAATGGCCATATCTACGTCTGAAAGTTGCATTTGGAATATCCTCCTTCCACACCCACAGCAGGTGATACCTTGATTGTAAGTCAATCTTGGAGAAGCAATGATCTCCCCTCAACTGGTCAAACAAATCATCAATGTGTGGAACTGGATATCAGTTCTTTATTGTAACCTGATTAAGTCTACGATAATCCACATAGAGCCGCATGGTTCCATCCGCCTTATGAAAAAACAACTTAAGCGCTTCCCATGGATACATACTAGGCCGGATGGACCCTTTGTTATCTAACTCTTCCAACTACACTTTTAGTTCCCGCAATTCTACTGGTACCATTTGGTAAGACGGAAGTGAGATAAAACTGGTCCCTTGAAGGAGATCAATCGTAAACTCCGCTTCTCTCATGGGTGAAAACCTTGAAAATCCTTTGGGAAATACATCCATAAACTGATCCAAAACTACTGTAAGAACACTCTACTCAACACCTTCCTCTGATGCCTACAACAAGGATGCTAACTGATACATGATCGTGCCAACATTTGGTGCTAGAAATTCTGTTGTACCCATATTTGCACTCTTCTCTCCTCTAAAGAGATGTATAACACCATCCTCCATCACAAAACAAACTGTTCACATATAGAAATCAATGTGGGCCTCAAACCTTTTCAACCAATCCATTCCAAATATTATATCATAAGCATCCATCTCAAGCAATGAGAAATCCCACATCAATTCGATGCCATCCAAAACTAAACAACAACCTCGAAATAGGATGGCTCGACACTCTCTTTGACCCAGATGAGTTTGTAGTTTCAAAATAGAAGGCATCATTTCCACATGTAAACCCAACAAATCAATGATGCGAGAAGCAAGAAAAGAATGCGAAGCACCCGTATCAAACAAATAATGTATCAAGATGGAATTTAAAAGAACCATACCTCGCACAGTGGATGGTCCCGACTGATCATCCACCACAACTTTCTCAGCTCCAAAGAACTATTTTCTTGCCACACTCTGCTCTTTATTTCCCTGCTGAGGCATCGTGGTATTTCGAGAATCACAATGACCCACTTTACTCTACTACTGAGGGGTATGCTACTGCCCCTATCCCATCGAGGAATAAGACCCCTAAGACCCTTGAGGAGTGTCACAGACACGCAACCTTGGATAATTCTGACAATAAATCTGAAGATACACTATATGCTTACAATTATGAAATGCTAGAGGTTGTATCATACAATCATGCTTGATGTGCCTCGTAGAACCTCACTGAAAACATCCTGACTTACTCTGAGGCTTCGGAGGAAGATACACTTATCCTGTAGTTGGATTCTTCATTATACTCCCACTCTAGAAATAAGTGTCCCTTCTCTGCTTGAACACAGAGTTCGAGTTACCACTATTCCCCATAGGTACTAATGCACTTCCTCTTCTTTCAGCCCCTAAGAGATCCCTTTTAGACACCAAGTCTCTATTCACCATCTCTGTATAACCATTTATACACAGCACCACTATCTTGGAATTAATGTCCTACCTCAAACCATCTTCGACGATATGATCTTTGGACGATGTACTACCCACCAACTCAGGTGAAAACCTTTCTAATTTCATTAACTTAGCTGCATACTCCATTACTAAAAGGTTCTCTTGTTTCAAACAGAAGAAATACGCTCTGTACTAAATTATGAATTTATGAGGGTAGAGTTGTTTTTTAATAAATTCCTCAAATCCGTCCCATGTCATACCTTGGTCCATTCTAGCTTGGGCTGCCAACTCTTACCACTGAAGGGAAAGATCTTCTAACATATATGTGGCCATATTCACTTTCAACTCTGCCAGTGTTCCCAAGAATTCAAAGATCTTGTTCATTCTATTCAACCATGCTTCTACCCTCTCTTCCTCTAAATCACCCCTAAAGATGGGTGGATTTTTCCTTTGAAACTGAACTGCATGATCCACATTCCTTGGTTCATCCACTTTATTTGCACTTCCTATTGCTTGGAAATCTTGCACTATACTCTGCACTAACTGTTGGTTCACTTGGGGCTGAGGTGCAACCTCATTTTCAGTGGCCTCCTCTGGATGGTCTCTACGACGCCTACCCAGTGCTATTTCTATCAATAACAAAATAACCATATGTCCTTCTATTTTAGAAACACATGATTCAAAAATTCTAGTTCAATTACCCTACAACTATCACAACCGGGCTTTCCACAAGTTCACATTTCCCATATTTCACTATTTTGATAAATCCACCATGTTTGGAAAATCAACCCATTTTAAAAATACCACCAATTTCCATGTTTCATATCCTTCCTCTTTGAAACACAATATAGATTTTCAAAATCAACACATTCATATCACACCCTAATTCATTATACCCTAATATGCACCCTAGAGGGAAGTCATTTCTACCATGCATATCATGCTCATCTCACTGGATACACCCACATAAATGAGATATCCAATGCCTATAAGTGTATCCAAACACTTATGTCAACAACTCCCTGATAACTTGATCTTCAAAATAAAAGGGTTAGCTACATCCTTTTATGCTATACATTCAATGTTTCGACAATCCTATGTCTTTCTACCATCCCGACTCAAGGAATAGGACAAGAACGAACTACTCTCACTTGAAATCCAAGGACAAAACAAACTGATAGAACTTGTAACATCTCGCCCAATACCATTGGCTTTAGAGGGCGGGGGAATGTTACTTTGCCTTGAGCGATGTTCCCAAGGCGCTAAAGGCAGAAAATAAATTTAGAGGGCTTCGAGAACAAATTGGGGAACGATTTTCCCTTAAGACAAAACCTACCAAACCATCCACTAACAACCACTATATGATCCATGTCAATAAAACATTCAAGCATGTATTACCAAAAGGCAACTAAGTTGTTCCACAATACCACCCAAAACCAATACAACCCAACACAATATCATAGTACTATGTGTAAGACTAAACAAGAGACCCCAAAATAAACCAAGACACACTCCACAACTCCACACCAAGATCCATGTTCCAAGAACCAACACATCTCCCAAACATCACCATAAGACACTAGTAATGAGATGCTTTACCTTTACCTATGTCCCGAAATACGACATCTGCAAAAGCACCCAAGTTCCAAAGCATGGGTGAGTAGTAATACCTAATAGGTTTTCCCTAAATGACTTCTCTACACACTCCACTAGGATAAAACCATTAGCAAATTTGTATAAATCAATTCATATAAAACATTCAATAGTGCAACAACTTACAACAAGACAAACACTTCTTATCAATCCATATCCACCCAAATGCCAACAACACATAGGAAATCCAAACAACCATGCCACAAGCCAATTCACCATTTCATGCTAGCACCACAAATTTCCATCTTTGGAAAATAACACACCACAAAACCACCATCATGGTGGGACTTCCACCCATACTACCCACCCCTTTCACAATTAGTTTTTCTTTATGACCACTACCCTTAATGGTGGTTCTTTTGACCACTATCCATCACCTTTTAGAGTGAGACTTCCTGCCCACTTTCAAATCACCATGCAACAATCCACAACCAAACATATAACCCTCGAAGGCCACAATAACCTGAAAATAACCATTTACTTAACATTCCAAACCACTTCAATAAATCACCCATTTATTGAAACCACACATAAATCATTTTCCATGCCAAACCACTTTTCAATAAAACAACATATTTATTGAAAAATATTTCCATCAACCGTTTTCACAAATCAATTCCAGCAACCCATTTTAAAATCTCAATTTTAAAATCCTCAACAAGAGCATTTCACCACAAAACTCCCTTTTTCCCAAAAATCCCCAAAACATCACCAAAGGGATTTCCAACCAAATTTTCACATCAAAAAGAAATTAATTTTAAGCACAAAAAAATTAATTATAACCAAGATTCATGTTCTAGAAAAGTGGGGTCGAGGGAGAAGCCACCTACTTTTAGGGTTTCATCGAATTCGACCCACAAGCAACCACACCCAAAATCCGGGCAACCGCTCCAATACAAATACTCTATATTCCATTCCCTATCATCCAGAAAACATTAAGTCAACACCCAAGGAAACAATAACCCTAGATCTACATGTAATGGATGTAGATCTAGAAAACCAAGAAAGGGAAAAGAGTATATGTAGAGGAAATCAAAGAGAAACCAAGATAAGTGACTTACCTAGGAGAAAGCACCTTGAAAACACATTGAAACCCCTTCGAATAACTTCTAAAATGAGTGGAAGATCCCCTCAAACCCCTGAGAACCAAAAATACTTAGTGAGATTCGAGTGGGAGAAGATTTTGAGATAAAAGAGGCAACCCCAAGGGAGCCTGAATTTAATAACCCTACATTTATGTGGTCGTGTGTTTAGTCCACATAGTTTGACAAAACATGCGCTAACCATGCACACACCACTGCCTCAAGAGAAGGGGTCCACACAGTTTCACCACACAATTTGGAAAATCATACATAGGCCGTGAAACGACTACTATCCCCCCTGCACATTTTCCTAGAGAATCCACATGGTTTCCCCTAACCGTGCTCAAACCGTGTGCCCTTAGAAAAGCCTCCAAACTCATTCAAACCCATTCCAAACTCACCCAACCTCTTCCAGACTCATCTCATGATCTTTAAAGTTATAGAAAGGCCTAAACAAAGGCTATATACCTCAAATCATTAGTTCTAAAATATACATCATAGGGGACCTGACTCATTGGTATCCCTTAACATCTGAACCACTATCAGAGGAACAACATCCCCTCATTGATATGCTACATCACAATCAAATTAGGATCATAACCAGACACCTAAGAGGCATATTTAGCCCAATTCATGGCCCAATGATAATACCTATCATAAAAGCATCTCATGACCTTTCATATATCAAAGGATCTAGTCCTCTTAGACACAACCTAATTGCCCATATAGGTACATAACACCCAAAAAATCATCATAGGTTGTACTACCATATTTTCCTCAAGTTAATATGAAAAGTTAAGTCACTTCCATTGGTTATTCTATCTTACAAAAGGGGAAACCACCACACTCATTTCCCAAGAACCAATATCATGTTATTTAAAAAACGATCATCCCACTATCTTTACCCTCATGTAAATTAAAATATCATTAGTTTATAAAAAATTTCATCTTAAGAGACATTCCCACCACTTCAGTTGTGGTCAAAACACTCTGGAGACTTTTTCTAACAAAAAACCCCTAGGAATGTTGGAAAATCCACCACCAAGCCCATCACTCAACCAACTATAGTGTAATTCTCTTCACTATATCTATCATGCCTTAGAAAGCACTAGGAAAGAATCCATTCACTAAGTCAACTTGAATTTACCATATATATGGGATTCAAAACCCAAAGATCACCTAAAAATACCGAAAAAATGATAATACCCATAAATGAGACTATTATAATTACTAAAACAATAAGACACTATAGTAGAATCTTCGTGGGAAGTTACACCAATCCATGAAAGGATTATCTATCTCAAGTCCATATTTAGAATTCTGCCCTTTCCTTGATGAAAGACCTTGTAACATCTTGATATTTTTATATAATATATATAATTTTAAATAATTTGATTTATTTTATTTCTTATGATACATGAAACACTGGGTTATCGTGTGCTACATGCAACACTGAGTTTCTACGA
The DNA here is from genome assembly GCA_963277665.1 of Viscum album. NCBI lineage: Eukaryota > Viridiplantae > Streptophyta > Magnoliopsida > Santalales > Viscaceae > Viscum > Viscum album. The sequence goes on from OY728158.1 coordinate 1,322,291,035, forward strand.
AACATTATCTGATTATTATTATTATTTAAACAAGAAAATTATAACATAGGCATTAGAATGGAGGGTCTGAATATGATTAACTGAATTATGTAAAATATGTTTTACGTATGTATATAAAAATATTTGACCAATTAATTATAAAATGTAAAACCCTTTTGAAAATAAAAGGGAATGTTTTTCTAAAAAACATTTAAATATGCATAAGTGTATTTTTATACCAATAAATAATATATCACTATTATTTGATTATACTAATGATATATATATATATATATATTACATTCAATATAATTTTTAACATTCATTCTATATGTTTTCTAGTCATGATATAAAAAAATCTAATTTTATGCATAAAATAAGTATTTTTCTTAAAAGGTTGTTTTTTCACCTTTTGAGGGCGCACTTATTTTAAAACTAAATTTGGACACTTTTATAAATTATATCTCAATAAATAATCTTATTAATTGAAATTTATATATTAAAATTTACTTTGGTTAAATTTTTTTATTTTTTGACAAGTTTCATGTATTGATGAATAGTGAAAAATACTGAATTTTAATTGAAAACAACTTTTTCATCAAAATAATTATCAGTGTTAAATTTTAATTTTAATTGGTTTTAATGTATAATTAGATCAATTTTATATAATTTAATCTAATTTAGGTCATTATAATCAATTTACCATTGAAATTCGATATAAAAACATTCTAAACTTTTGAACATTTTTTACTTTAAAAACCCGTTGTTTCGTCCCGTGTGTAGGATTAATTTTAAATTAATTTCATAAAATTATTTGAATTTAATTTGAAAAAATTTATTCCATATTTTTAATAATAAGGCCCAATTTTATTAAATATAACCCTTTTATTTTTTTATAATATGAATCATAAATGTACTAATTTTTATTACCACATTTAAGTGTAAATCAGTAATTAAGGATCAAAATTATATTTTAAATATTATAAAACCACCATAAAAGAAGATGAAATGTTATTGGATGAAGTTAATTAAAATCATAACACATAATTATCAAAATTTAATAATTTAATGGATAATTTTCCATGAAAGTGACAAGGAGATTATTTAAATCAAGGAGAGTGACAAAATGTCATACTCTTACTTTTAATAATTATAATATTTTTAACTTTTTCTAAAATAGATGATATGCTTGAATATTTATATTGTTCTAAAATATAAGTTGTTTTCATATATCAGTTATTTTTTTTAATTTTTTAGTGAATAAATAATTATACAATGATGATCCAGTAATTATTCAATTAGGAAAACAGTCAATTAAGTTATATTTAAAATATTATAATAAACATAGTTTTAATTAAATAAGGTTCTACAAGAATTGTCATGGTGAATATGACATATTAGGAGTGTATTAAATGATTTTTTCAGAAGTAATATTAATGTATTGATTTTCATAATGTCAATGCATTGAATAGTTTCTAAATTGACTATAATGATATTTTATGACAATATTATTTTATTAAATTAGTTAAAAAACATAACAATAATAAGGAAAATAGGATAAATTATGGTCTAATATACCATTAATTGAAAATTAATGGTTTAATTGAAACTTTATAAGTAAAAAATAGCCACATTTAAATACTGAAAATGTCATTACCTAGTTAAAATTAAAATTGATTAACTAATGGTTAACCAGAACGAAAAGTTTTAAAATTGCACAAAAAAATGTCTATAATATATTTTTTGATTTTATTACCACGCTAACCCACATTATCATCAAATCAATTTCAATATTATGGTATTTTTATTGAGATATAAGTTATTATAATCTAATCATTTTGAGAAATTCCAGTAGCACCCTCCCCTGTCTAATAAAAGGGAACCCCTTATTCTCTTTTATTTACACTTCAAAACTGATTTGGTTCAGAACAAATATGTCCAAATACCCTATAAAATTCCTTCCATTCATACTATAGGATTTACATGGGTATAAATCCAATCAATGGAGTTATTTTTTTCAAATCGAAAGATGATATCCAAAGAAGAGGTAACATTCATCAACGAACATTTTTGTTTTATTTCTGTATTAAAACCATTAATTATTTTTTTATGTATATGTAATAAAATTATTATCTAAAATATACAAATATGTTGTTAAATTAATGGTTCTACCTACACTAACACACATTTCCATAAAATGGGATACACAATCTTCATTTGTGTGTACGAAGGACTACCACCTCAGGAACTGATGTTGCTCGTTCTTCCATTTCGAACTTTCAATGTTGGGAATAATGGTAGAATTTATATTTTTATGATATATATTTTATATTTATTCTTATGTAATTATTATATAACACATACCTTCAGGCTTTCTATTTTGTGTAAACACGATAACTTCGTTTGTGGACGTGTTGACTACCACCTCCTCAAAGCTATGTGATTCATTTACACATTACTTGAAATGTATTAAGGATGGGTTTAGTGACTGTAATGATATATATGACATAATAATTATAATATATATATATATATATATCATTTACCTTCTTTTTTCAATACGACAAGAAAATGGAAATAACGTTCATGCGTACATACAACCTACCGTCTCCATTAATGAAGTATTTCATTTTCTAATTATATCATTTACAGATTATTATAAAAACATATATACTAAATATATGTGATATTTATATCATTTTTCTTCCTTCTGGATATAATTAATTCATAATATATGTAATAATACAAACAATATAACAAATCAAAACACATGCAAAAAACAAAGCGAATATTTCTAGAAGCGTAACGTTAACATATAATTGATAATCAACATGTAATATAAGGTAATCATAAAATCATATATGGTATTATATATAAGAATATGGTTATGTAATATATTTATAATAAACAAATATTTATTATACATGATTTTTTTACGAGTACGACGAGAGTCGATACATAAGGTAGGGGATTTTTTCCTCACTTTTATTTCTATAGGACACATGCCATATACACTATTTATTTCTTTTGTGTGGTGTATATAACAACCATGAGTGTATTATAAGAGTATTATTTTAAATATTATGATATTTTCATATCCATATAAATTTCATTCATTCATGGGGAATACGATTCTATTGATTATAAAGTGATAAGTATTTATTCTACAATTTCATAAATATTTGCGATTATTTCATTTTAAATATCTATTGAGGAATATATATCCTACACATAAATTTTTTATAAAATTTTTTTCAAAAAGGTTTTTACTATTCTACTATTAATATTTAATTTTATTTATACCAATGTTTTAATTTTTATAAAATTGTTTGAAAAGAATATTTTTGTCGTTTTCTGAACTAGGTTATTTATGAATTTTCCAAAAAAGTGAATACTTTTTTAATTTATAACATATGAATGGATTTTGTCAATTTCATGATTCCTTAATGGCATGAATCTTCCCATAAAAAATCACAAGGTTATTTTTAAAAAATATATTTAATTTTAAAATTGCGCAACATTTTAAGAAGAAAATGTTTTTAAAATAGAAATGATATTTTCCTAAAAACTTATTTCAAGTTATCTCCCAAAATTATTTTCTATCTAAAATAATGTTATTTGATGTTATTTATGTTTTAATGAGGATATTATCCATGATAATATTCTTATTCTTTCTCTAAATAGTTTATGTTTATGATGGATTTATGTTTATGAATTGTGTTTCTTTTCCATGAGTTATGTTATGATGAAATATTTATTAAACACATTTATTTTTATGGGTCTAACAAGATTTAGGTTATCATGGCACAAATAAGTATGGTTTTCATTATGTAATGAGTGGGACCTAATATCCCTCCAATTAATTGGGTAAATATTCCCATATCATGATATAATCATGGGAAATAAGTCGACGAGCTTGACCCAATTTGGGAAGAAGGGGTAACCCGATCCCTTATAAGGAAAGGACTACGGATGGGGATGGTGGTGTGTCTTGTATAGTAGGTTCAACCCCCATGAAGCACCCTGATACGTTTTGGAAATGTGACTTGATTTATAGGGAATCATATTACATGTTTAGGTGTTTTCCACAATTTCATGTTTTATTCCAAAGTTATTATTTTATGGTAAATGTCTTATGGATTTTTATGATTTATTCTATGAATCAAGATTATGATCATTGATATGAAGGGTATAATTAAAAAATGTTATGTTCATATTCTTATGTCGTGATGTTTATGTTTTGATTCATTTCTCCCTTGTTTACCCTTACTCAGTATATGAGCTCACCAATTTTATATTTTTCTTTTCCCTAGGTTAGAAAGAAAGGTTTTACGTAGGAATACTAAAGGGGAAGATATTTATGGGAGATGTTGAAGATATTTCACTAATTTAGAAGAATATATACCAAGATTCTGAAGTTACTAAACTAATATGGTATCTGGGTGTGTGTTTGTGTAATGTATGAAACATTACAAAACATGATTTAATTTATATTTATGTTAATCCTAGTTTATCAATGTTGGTATCATAGAAAAGGTTTAGTCAACATTTGGAAACTAGGATGAGAAAACTATTAGGACCAAGATGATAAAAAAGAATATCGTATTCAGGTGTCGTATTTTATTGTCAAGGAAATAATAAAGAAGTAGAAATAACTTATCTTTGTAAAATTTAGGCAATCAGACTGACCATTGTATTCAAGAGTTTAGAATCACAATTCTTAATAAAGTACATTATATTGAGGGCATGTTATCTCAAAGAAAAGGTTTATCAGACTTACTTGGGGTCTTGAATGAAAGGAAGATCATAATGAGGATCAAAGTCTTAATGGACCCCTTGAAATTATTATGATTCTATTTTTGATCTTGGATTTATCATAAATCATAAGTTATCTAAAAACTTTTGATGTTAACCTTATGAATGAAAGGTGGAGATCTAGTGAAACTAATCATATTGAGGTTTGGTTGGAAGGAAAGAAGTTGCTGGAAGGATGGAAAGTTACAAAAACTTTCATTATGTGTCAAATGATGATATAACGCTATTTAAAATATTCAAATTCAAAAGAAATTCTTGATACAAACATATTTTTTTTTGAAGAAGAAAAGTTCATGAATCTGAAGATTTCCAGTCTCATCACATCGATGTGAGATCACCAAACATAGAAATGTCTGTTGGATGATAAGGTTGATCAGAATAAAAAGTTATGAAGATGTTGGTTTTAAGACAAAACAATAATACATGAGAAATAAATCATTAATGAAATAAGTTGACGAGGATTTAAATCATAGAAGAAAAGAAGTTGTTGAAGTCGATGCTACTGGAACCGGTCCATCAGACATGGTATCCCACTGAGTATCAGAGTCACACTGACACTGATCATCTAATGGTAATCAGAGTTAGATTTTTTTTGTGGGATATTTTTGGGACCAATTAATAGATAAAAAGTGATAAGTAATTTGTGATCAATAAAACTTGAAATTAGAGATCAATCAAAAATGTAGTCGACTGTTTTCATCAAGATAAATTATTATTTTTTCACATGTGAACTTTGTTTTCCTTATCAAGTGGGTCAAAAGAAAAGAAATGTTTTGAATTATTTTCAGGTGGGTTAATAATAAAATGAATAGCTATGATTTATTTTCAATTGTGTTTGTATCATTTGGGTCAAGATGATCTAACTAGAGATGACACCAATAAATTCTTTAGACTCAAGATCATCAGTCTGGGAAAAGAGGATAAAGATAATTTATTGAGGCTTTTTGAAGTGTTTTAAAGGTGTCTATAGAAGTGGTTGAAGAAGTATTAAGAATATTATGTCTCCATAGTAATGAAGAAATCAGAATGATTAGACTGGTTCCAAGAATCTTAATGAGAATATATATGTTTTCCTCTATACATTTGGTGTAGAGAAATGTAATAATTTTTTTTTGTTGAACATAAGTTTTCTTTATAATGAGAAAATCATAATGGAAAATAGGAATTGGACTAAATATTTTAAATAAAGTCTAAAGCGATATGATGTTGTGAAGATTTGAAAATATTTGAGAAGTGCTAAGAGGCATTGAAGAAGTCAAATATTTTTCCGAAATTTAAGGAAGATTTATGATTCACGAAATTTCATTGAGTAGGAAATTTTTTTAGAATCCTGCCCAAACCATTTTTGGTCACCTATAAATAGAGGAAGAAATTTGTACTTTCTTGACACATATAATATGTATGAAATAATATAAATAATATCCAATGTTCTAGGGAGAAAAAGTTTTTGAATTGGGATTTACTAAGGAAGTTCACCCAAAAAAGAAGAAAGGAGAAGAGACATGATCATAATCAGAGTTTTCAGAATAGGACCGACCAACCAGACTGGGATTTCCAGACTATGGCAGATGAAGATCAGAATTGTCTCAACCATATTGAATAGAATTAAATTTCTATATTGAGAAATCGGATTGGGGAATCAGATTGGGAAATCCGACTGTATATCATTATGAATTCCAAGGATGTTCTTTCTTTTTCTATGGTAAGGAAGTGAATAATTTGTTTGAATAATTTATTTATTAAATTTGATCTAGAAACACTGTAACATTTTGTTACAAAAATTGTATTACATCTTTTCATGCAGCTTGAATCACATCTACTATTGTATTGAACATAGTTTTGCATGAGTGTAAGGGAATATCCATCTCGTTGTATTCCATATAAAAATATTTTCTTCTCGTAGATTGTGTTGTATTCGAATATTTCCAAACATACCAAGGATATATCTACTCTTGTTGAGTTGTGAACTGTGGAAATTCTTGTGTTCTTATGGATGTGTGTTTTTTTATAAAGGTAACAACTAATTAATAGGATGAGAAGGTTGTTTTATAATGAAAGAAACTTACAATAAAATGATATCACTGATTCACCCCTCCCACTATCAGTGATCCATTGATCTTGACTAGGAAATTTCAAGTGGTATTGGAGATGAAGTTTCCATTTGTTTAAACTTTTATAAAGTTTTTAAAAGTATGTTTTGATTGAAAATCTCAATTTTTTGAACAGTATGTAGATTTCAGTCTTTGATAGTAAGAACTATCATATCTAACATTATTTATTTTTTCCATATATTATGTCTATTGGGTATGATGTTCTTGAATCTAAAATAGATGTATTTCCCCTATTGATGATAAAGTTCCTCTTAAATCTATTAATAAGAAGACTCTTGAGAATTATGGAAGGGATAATAATTATTTACTCACATCACTTTATAAAAGTGATTTTTAAGAGTGGATGGTGATTCCATTGACAAAAGAATTTTGAAAAATCTGAAAACATTTATAAAGGAAATACAAAAGTAAAGAAGGAAAAGTTATCAATTTGGAGGTTGAAGTATGAAGATCTAAACATGGGTAAATAAAAATATTTTGGTGACTTCTTTACCAGGGTATATGAAATTTTCAACCCTATTAGATGTCTTGGTGAAAAGTTAGAAGATTCTACAGTTGTTGAAGACATCTTGATAAATCGTCCTTTCAAGAATGATAGTAAATTTCCCCATTAGAAGATAAAGATCCTGAAACATTATCTATGGATGATTTTCATTATACTCTCATCAATAATGAAATGAAAAGGGAGAAAACTGTGAAAGGGAAAAAATTGATAGAGAAATTATTTTCAAGGATACCAAGAAAAATATATAAATAAGGTTCTTATTAAAGAAGAAACTAGTGATTCTGATTCTGATAATGAGGTATGTAAAAATACTAATGAATTTTTATCCTTATTTTCTAAATGTGTGAGAAGAGGTACATGTAAATATAAGGGGAAACATCCCTTCACTTTTTTTTAAAGTGGAGCCATTGGGAACACTGTAGCTAATTTTCCTCAATGAAATATAGAAGAGGACAGTGAGAATGATGATATAAGGCAAAGCAGATCAATGAAGAATGAGGGTAATATTGCTAAATATTATTCCAAATGAAAGGAAATAAAATTATCAAAATACAGAAGTGTAATTTTATTATCGAAATATGATTAAGAAGAAGACAATGAATCTAAATACGAAAATTATGTAGAGAATGATGAAAATATTTTATTGCAATATTCAATAATGATGAGTTTAGAAGAAACCATTTTAAAGAAGAATAAAATCAATTATAATTTCATTTGAAAGACAAATTGAAATCATTTCTGAGAAATATTGGGAGGCTTGAGAAATAAATCAGTAAATTAAAGTTTAAATACTCTTCAAAAAAAATCAATAATGTCTTCCTTATGATAAATTCATGACGTTGGAAGAGATTGATGATTGAAATAAATATACTGAGAAAGAAAAGAATCACAATGAACATCTGGAAGTAAAACTGAAAGAAAAAAGGAGAAGGGTTGGAACTTGTACAATAAAAAATTTATAATGATGAATAGAGGGTTACAAGTTTCAATAATTCTCTACTAGAAGTTGGTTAAATATCTGGGAAGTGTAAAATTAAGAATGATAAAAAGTTAACATCAAAGGTTTAGAAAAAATATGAAATTATTTTTGAGAAGAAGAAATCTTGGAAAGTTATGTATGTGATCAAGATCAAAAAAGTCGAGAAGTCAAGAAGTTTCTAATGATTTTGAGTCTGAAAATTTATCTATTACTTTAGTTCTTATATAACTTAAATGAAAATTGATATGAAGAAGAAGATTCTAGTTGAAAACAAAAAGGTTTGTGGTCGAAAAAGTTCTGATAAGAATGATAAAAAGTTTTCTGAAAAACATGTGAAAAACTTTAAACAGTATGGATGTTTCAGAGGAAAATATTCTTTCTATGGATACTGATGGTATTGTGGTGGACTCATTAATATGAAAAATATGTGTTGGTTTCACAACAACATTATAATTACTTTGCAAATTACAGAAGCTAAAATTTGAGGGGGAGTCAATCTTTTGAAAGTAATAAGTCTGAGAAGGATGTTCTGAAGAAGTCTAGGAAGGTTGATATTAAAATTGAAAATATATTCCAACCTTTGGAAATTTTTTTTGAGATATGTATAAAACTTAAACATCTTGACGAAGGATGTATTGTTTTGTTACTTTAACTACAAAAGTTTGCTAACAATTTTCACAAGCTATATGTTAAAAAAGATAAATGGAAAGAAAAAGGTTTTTTTTGTATAAAAATCTCTCAAAGCTATAAAAGGAGAATGGCCTTGGATCTTGTATAGTGGGTATATTCTCATATGACAAGTTAAATATTTTTTTTTGAAAAATGTTAAATACTTCAATGAAGGAATAATGAAATTTAGAAATGATGAATCCCTCAGAATAAATGGAATTGGATCTACTGTTATCGAGAAATAAAAGAAGAAGTCTATGAAATCCTTGTATGTTGTTTGGTTGAAACATAACTTGTTAAGTGTTTTGGTTTTTTTGATGAACGTAACAAAATTATTTTAATAAAAGATTGTATTTTTTGTGAATAGTGATAAAGATGGAAAGATTGTTACAAGAGTCCAAAATAAAAAAGGAAACTCATTCTCAGTTCGTAAAGTAGAAAAATCTTATTATATAGGCATAGTGGAAGAGAATCGGTTATGGAATAAAAATATAAGAAAAATGTGTCAGAGAAACATGATAAATTTATTAAAGAGATATAGTTTTGGTGGAATTCCTGATATGTTAAGAAGAATAGATTGGTACTTTAAAATATGTTAGAAAGTAAAGATTACTAATTTTGTGCATAAGAAATATGTCATTTGTTCAAAAAGACCCCTAAAACATATTCATTACAATATCTATGGTCCAATGAGAAAACAATAAACTCATGGAGATAAGCACTTTAAAACTTTCATTGATGAATTTACTCACATTACTTGTGTAATGTATATGAAACATATGTTAGATGCTCTGAAAATGTATAAATATTTTAGGATGAAAGCTGGGAAGGAATGTGAGTATTCAATGAGAAGGTTGAGAATTGATAATGGTAGTGAATACAAGAATGATGAATTTTATAGTCATCTTGAGAAGAATGGGATTCTGAATGAGTTCAGTACACCATACACTCCCCAACAAATTGGTGTTTATGAAAAAAAAATAGAAGTTTGTCAAAATGAGCCATACTATATTACTTGAACATGGGTTGTCTCATTACTTTCGGAGGCAAGCCATGATCACTTCCTTGTATTTTCGAAAATAATGTTTCTATAGACCAAGTTTAGATATGATAATATATGAAATGTTTTTTGAAAAAAAATCCATTTTTTAAAGAGTTTATATTTTTTGGGAGGCCATGTCTCATAAAGAATAAAGGTGGAAATGTTTGGATGTTTGCTTAGAGATGTGAAGATGGAATTTTTCTTGGCCATGATCTAGATGAAAAAGGATAAAGATGTTTCAAAAAAGTGTCAGTAAGATTATTCGACTCCAATGATGTGAATGTTTTTGATGACATTGAGGAAGATAAATAGACTCATGCAGATAAGGAAGATAAATAGAATGGAGGTATCAATGTTGAAAATCTTCATAAGGATAATAATAATAGTAAACCTTCTGAAGGAGAAGAATTAGACTCAGCTATTTATAGAGAAAAGGATGAATCTTTAAAATCTCATCCCAAGTAGAGGAATCAAGTGGAAGCTCCAAATATTATTGGTGATCAAAAGTATAAAGTTCAAACAACAAGAACATCAATATTTGTTACACATACTTCATTGTATTTAAAAGTGGACCAAAAATTTGTGAATGAATCTTTTTAGAATCTGTAAAGGGTTCAAAACATGAATGAAGAGTAATATCAGATTGAGAAGAGTAATACCATGGAACTCATACCCATTCCATATAACAAAAGATTTATTTACTCACAGACTGAGGGCATTGATTTTGATGAGACATTTTCTCTAGTGGAAATGTTATAAATAATCATATTTTTTTTCTATTGCAATACAATAAAGTTACAAAATATTTCTAATAGATGTTAATTTAGAATCTAGTGCTTCAATATGGGTTCTAAATCCAGTGGTGGTAGAGGTTATTGGCTCTATTATGTGACTTTACATTGCTCCATAGGCCTCTGTGATGTGCATCTCAGTTTCCCTAGTTTCCTCTATGATGCACTTAACAGTTTCTCTAGTCACCTTTGTGATGCGTGTTTCAGTGGCTCTAGTTTCCTCTATGATGTTCTTTCAACTACTCCAATTCCATTTAACTCTCCCTTATAGTGGTTTGTTTTCAATTGATATGGTTTTTCCCTGTGCTGGTTTTCTTGCTATTTATTTTTGAAGGTATGCTGGATTTGAGATGTTAATGGCTAATCCATGATGGAGGTACTAGCCAATGTTGTTCTAAGTGGTTCACTGTTTTACTGGTATTCATGTTGGTGTGGAGATTAATGGTGTTTCATCCATTAATAAGGCCTTTGTGCCTTCTCAAGACCTTCATGCTACATAATGTTTTGAAGAAAACAGACAAAATCTACAAGGAACAAGATCTAGATGAGGATTCAGAGTATGCACATTCACTATTGCAGAGTTATTAAATTTGGATGTTTGAGACAATATGTAAATTGGATTGAGTACTAGGCCTTTGCATCTCTACACATGACAGCTAGCTAAATAGTCATGCAATGATGGGGAGCTAATATCATGATATTGACACTGGGGTGGTGCAGTCCCAAGTTGTTATAGTTTGGGATGAATTCCAAAAAAACCTTTGTGCCATGTATTGTGACACTATTTGGGTTCCCATTAAACCCTTAAAAGGGAGATTATCAAAATGAATAAATATATAATGAATATGGTCCATTCATCCAGATATACCTAAGGCACAAAAAATTTCAAAATCAGGTATTACTGATTAGAAAGAACGGACTTGTTTGGGTATTCAGATGTTGATTTGGCATGGAATGTTGATGATAGAATATCCACATCTATTGGAGATTTCTTTATGGTAAAAGGTTGTGTTAGTTAGGATAAAAAGAAACATAATTTAGTAAAGCTTAGTATGTCTAAAGCTGAGTATGTCTCTTCCACTCAAGATGCTACCCAACTTATATGGATGAAGACTGAGTTGGACGGTTTACTTGTTGAATTGAAGTTACCCTTTCACTTGGGTTGTGATAATCAAAGTGCAGTAAACCTTACCAAAAATCTAATACAACATTATTGTTTGAAACATATTGATATAAAATATCATTTCATCAAAGATCATGTGGAGAAGAATGAATTAAAAATAGGGTATGTTTCTACATTAGAAAAAGTTTTTGACATTTTCAAAAAACCTTTACCGAAGGAACCTTTTCACAAACTAAGGTTGAAAATGGGCATCCAACCTCCTTATCATCAAGGTTAAGGCATTTGATTTTGTCCCCTCTATCACTTTATCATTGGATAGTGTTTTCAAGGGGGTAATTGTTTCATAAATCTATACATAAAGAAGCTTTTGTAAAAGGGGATTTTTTGGTATGTTGTGATATAAACATATAAACGTGAGAACTATTATAATCGTTTCATGGAGTGGTTTTAAGAAACAAAATTTACAGGAATGATAGAGAAGTGAAGAAGGATGTGGAGAAAATCATAAGGATTTTCATTATCATAACTTTTGAACAACATGGGTTTTCTCTCAATAATTATATTTTCCTACAATGATTTAGCTCATGTAGGTTTATAATTTTTAATAGGTATTCCATTTCTTGAGGTTAAAAAGTTCAGTGATTTATGAACCTTGGTTGACAACAAAATACAATGGGGGATATTGTTAGGACCAATCTAATAAAAAATATGATCATATTCAACTGTTTTATTTTTTTTTGTCTCAGAAATTCCAAAAAAGAATAAATCACCAAATTTTGAAAAATGTTGAAAACCAGAATGACGATCATATTGAGGAGTTTAGAATCACATTTCTTAATAAATTTCATTGGATTTAGGATATGTTCTCTGAAATAAAAGGATTATCAGACTCACCTATCATTTGGAAGTAAAGGAAGATCATAATAAGGATTAGAGTCTGCATGACCCTGACGAAATTATGATGATTATTTACTGATCTTGGAGTTTTCATAAATTATATGTTATATGAAAACTTCTGATGATATCCTTATAAAGCGAAGGGGTAGAGCTAGTGGTTCCAATCATTTTTATGACTGGTTATAAATAAAGAAGTTACTAGAAGGTTAGTATGTTAAAAAAAATTCATTATAATTCAAAAGATTCTTTCCCTATCTTAAACATATGAAATTTCGTGAGGAATTCTTAATATAAGTATAAATTTGTGAATGAAGAAACATTCTGGAAGATGAATATTTTTGGCCTTATCTCATCAATGTCAGATTAATAGACATAGAAATGTTTTTTGACTGGGAAGGTTGATCATAACATGACGTTATGAAGATGTTGGTTTTTAGTTAGACCAATAAAACACAAAAAATAAATCTTCAAAGAATGAATTTTATGAGGATTGTAAGTAGATAAGAAAAGAAGTTATTGAAGATGAAGATGTTGAAACCAGTCCATCGGATATGGAGTGCCGTCGAGAAATGAATTCATACAGAAAAAGATCATATGATGTTAATTTATGGTATAATTGTTTTGTGAGAAGTTATTAGGACCAATTAATACATAGAATAAGATAAGTTAGTTGTGTACTATATGAAAAATAATATCAAAGATCAATCAAAAATGTAGTCAACCATTTTCATCAAGATAAAATATTAATTGTTTTTTAGATGGTAAATTTGTTTTACTTATTATGTTGGTCAAGATAAAAGAAATGATCTGATTTATTTTCAATTGGGTCAAGAATTAAAATAATAACTGTGATTTGTTTTCAATATTTATTATATCAAGTGGGTCACAACGATCAAATTATAGGTGACATTGATGACTTCATTAGACTCAAGATCTTTGGTTTAGGAAAATGAGAAAAGGATAATTGATTGATTATTTTAAAAGTTTTATCAAGGGGATTATATAAGAGGTTGATGAAGATTGAATAATATTATATCTCCATCATAATGAAGAAATCTTAATGAGAAGACTGGTTCCAAGAGTCATAATGATAAGACATATATTTTCCTTCTTACATTTGGTGTAGAGCAGCGTAACGGAGAATCTATTGTTGATCATATGTTTTCATCATAATGAGAAAATCAATATAGAATTTCGGAATTAGACTAATAGTTTTTAGGAAATTATGAATTCAGATGAAGTTGTAAAGATTCTAGAAGATTCAAGAAGATATTATAAGCATTGAAGAAGTCAATAATTTTAAGAAAAAATAATGATTTGGGAAATTTAGTTGAGTGGGAAAGATTTTTATAATCTTGCCAAAACTATTTTTGGTTGCCTATAAATAGAGGGATTACATTGTAATTTCTTGACTCGTATATTGTGTGTGAATGAAAAGAAAAAATCATTGAAGTTCTAGGGAGAATAATCTCCTATATTGTGCTTTCCCAGGGAAGATTATCAGATTAAAGAATAAAGGAGAAGAGACAAGATCATAATCAGACTTACTGGAATCTAACTGAGAAATCAGACTAGGATTTCCAAACTGAGGCAGAAGAAGTTTAGAATCTTCTAAACTGTATTCTGAGAGAACTATATTTTAATATTGAGAAGTTGGACCAGAGAATCAGATTTATAAATTGGACTGAGTATCAATTTAAAGTCCATTGATGTTCTTTCCTTTTACAAGGTAAGGAAGTGAAGAATTTATTTGAAGTTTATATTTATGAAATTTGATCAAGGATCACAATAACATGTTAGAAAAATTTTATTACATCATTTAATGCTACTTGAATCACATGTACTATTGTATTGAACACAATGCTACATGAGTTTAAGGGAATACCCTACTAATTTTATTCCACACAAAAGGATTATTTTCTAGTGTATTGTGTGGTATTGGAATATTTCCAAACCATACCCATGATGTATCTACACTTGTTGAGTAGAAAAAATTTTAATTTCTAGTGTTCCTGGGGATGAGTGTTAGTTTGGTTTTGAGTAATGTAACAACACATTAACAAGAGGTTAAAGTTGTTTCATAAATAAAGAAACTTAAAAGAAAAATTTATCATTGATTCACCCCTCCCCTATCAGTGATTAATTTATCTTGATTGGTCACTTTGAAAAAGTTTAGAGAGATCCCAAGAGATATTTATAAGGATATTTATAGTTATTTATCTTAGGATCAGTCTATGTATAGATTACAATCCCAAAATTCTGGTAACAATCATGAATAACTTTGGATTAAGCCTAATATGTTATATATCTAATGTAACTTACCTTGGTTATGAGGTTTTCCTAGTATGATTAGTGATACTAATAGTATTTTGGTTTTAGTCAATGGATAAAACATGAAAGAACCTTTCTAGTGAGGAATACAATGTAAAATACAATGAGGACCCCAAGATGGAATGAAAAACCTTGTTTCTATAACCACTAATCCTTATCAATCCATGAATTATGCTGAACTTCCAAATGACTATAGGAGGGAACACTATTTTCTTGAATCCTTATTAAGGAAACATCTAACTTCTTTTAGTGGAATGACTGATCCACTAATTGATGAAAAATAGATCTATACCATTGAAAAGATATTTTTTATTCTCCATTCTTCAGAATGTGAAAATTTTATGTTGGGTACTTATCACTTGGAATGTGAAGTGAATTAGTGGTGGAAATTTATCAAGAATACAAGGTAAAAAGATAAAATCAACTCCACAGACTGGGACATGTTCAAGAACATATTTTTCATTAAGTACCTTCCCCATATTCTTCTTACAAAAAGGGAGATTGATGTTTCCCATTGATCTAATGGTTATGATGAGAAAAGAAGGATAAAATTCAAAGGAAACATTAACAACTATGGATAGAAGAATATTATATTTACTTAATGCTCAATGTGTAGAAGGGGACGTGGAGGAAATTGTATTAAGGGGATTGGTAAATGTTTTATGTGTGGGAAATAAGGTCATTAAGCATTTGAATATATAAAAAATGGGAATAAAATGATATCTCTAAAGAGTGAACCTCTCATAATTTAGTGTTTCAATTGTATGGTGTTTAGGAAATACACTATCAAGTTCCCAAATCCATGAACTAATGTGGATAGAATAAAAATATTAAAAAATTTCGATAAGGAGAAATCTTATGGTTTCATAATATATGAAGTGAACCATGATAAGTAGGGTATACATATCCTCACCTCTTTTTTTTGGTAATTTCATGATTCTTTTTGAATGAATACAGTATATGAATTCCCTATTGTTCATCCATTAATAAACATTTATGTGATTATCGACTTGGATTCTAGAATATTGGAATCACATATTATATCAGTATAATGTTGAACCGAAGATTCGAATGAAATTGTTTTTTTTATAATAATGGAGTTTATATAAGGAATGAAGAAGCATGTGTGTATTTAAAATAATTTTACGGTAATTTGGGTTATTATCACATTTCACGAGAATACATGATAATGTTCTCCACATGTTTGATGTGTGATAATTTAGAGCTACATCATGTTATTAGGGGGTTATGGATAGGTTGATTTAGGAAATTTAGTAACCTTATTTGGAGGGTTTTGAATTTTAATCTTCTGGAAGGTTCATAAGTGTAACCATTTATGAAATTGTTTAACTTTAACTTTGGATGATGTTTTAGATATTAATTTTTATAAGTGTATAGGATAACTTGTTCTAGAAATATTTGTTGTGACAAATATATATGGAATGACCTATTATGGCAACCCTGCTTTTTATTACAACTTAAACATGCTTTATTACATAAAACTTCACTTGATACAACAAAGAAGATCGAGAGGTTTAGTGTCTTTGGGGCTTAGGATCATTACATAAAAACTTTAAACATGAAACACAACATCCTTATTGAAAACTTCCTTTACATGACCACTACAATCCTTCGTACTTAGCATTGCATGGGATAACCTGAGGACATGCATAAGAAAAGGGTGAGCTATAAAGCCCAGTAAGGGAGTACACAATGAATAACATGAGGAGTACAATACATGTTAGGAAATAGGCATATCAATAGAGCATAAGAGAGACATGAACATAAAGGCATGATAAAGCATGATAATCATAACATGGAAATGTGGCAACAACACTTAACATTGAATTAGCATGAGCCAAGGCTCATTGCACATGGAGCATGAGTAAACCCTCATTGCACTTGAAGCACGAGTAAACCCTCGTTGCACTTGAATTAGCATGAGTCAACACTCATTGCACATGACGTATCATGATACTATACTTTACCCAATGCATTGGAGCGCTATCAGGGCGCACCCTTCTTAAACATTTCATTTCATGCATAAGTGTGCCACATGGATCATAAAACATGGATTCATAAAACATAATCATTTCTTCCACGATAAAGGAATGTGGAATTCATACATGAAACTTTACAATCAATACGTATATGTGCATAAAGGTGAATACCCTTGATGGAGAAATGGGCATGGTATTCACTACACAAAGATATTGGCTTAGAAAATTGGTGCGATTTTGGCAGCGTAACGGCGTGACATAAGAATTCATAAAAAAGGTTGATGAGAGAGAAAGGGGTTCCTCATCATATTTACATGTAATGGACAGTAAGGAGAACATATATATACATGTCCCAACAATAGAAATGGAATTTAGATTCATGATACAAAAGTATTGCTTGAATATAAAAGAGGAGAAAAAGGTTCCTTTCGGAATTTCGGCATAGTAACGGGTGTACATGGGAGACATTTAATGAGAGAGAAAGGGGTTCCTCATCATATTTACATGTAATGGACAGTAAGGAGAACATATATATACATGTCCCAACAATAGAAATGGAATTTAGATTCATGATACAAAAGTATTGCTTGAATATAAAAGAGGAGAAAAAGGTTCCTTTCGGAATTTCGGCATAGTAACGGGTGTACATGGGAGGCATTTAATGAGAGAGAAAGGGGTCTCCCATCATTCAAACTATAAAAGGGCAGTATGGGAGAGGTGAGAAACCATACCCCAACATTCATAAATGAAATTAAAAGGGCAATACAACTTAAAGAAAATTGACAAAAAAATGAGAAAGGAAGAAAAAAACCCTTACTTGGAAGTGTGCTTCCAAAGGCTAGAGAGAGGCTTGTGAGAGGCTTCTTGGGAGCTTGGGGCACCTTGAGAGGATTTTAGAGAGAGTAGGGCAGAGGTTGGACGAACTTCAAGGGCTTTGAGTGAGGAGGAAGTGGGAGCTTGGGTGGGTTTATATAGGAAAGGTGAGAGAATTCTTTATTATTTAGGTTTGGGACCCCTTATATTAAAATAATCCAAACCACAAACCATCCCATGGTATTTGCCCATGGTTTCTGGAAAAGGAGAGAGGAAAACAATATTTTACAAGGCCAAGGTCCTAACTTATTAAAAATTAGGGTTGCTTATGTGGAGGTGAGTCACACTCCCATGGAAATTAATTTAAAAAGGCAAAGTGTTGAATAAGTCTTGAGGGCTCCATTAATGCTTTGAAAAGTGAGTCAAACAAACCCAAAACCTCATTATTTTAATGATAAAACATATATTGGCCGAACATATGGATTATGGTATTTTATTACATCACCATTGGGTCATTATGATGTCATAAAACACATTATATATATAAATGGTATTTAATTTTTACCCAAAAATTTGACTGTCTCAGAAAATTATGAAAAATTCACCGTTGGATAATTTCGACGTCCTGATTCCAAAAATAATATTTATTTTATCTAAATAATTTTCTAAATATGTGAATTTTCACTTTTAAAATAAAAACCGACATTTATAAAGAAATTCACGGGTTTTGACAGAAATGGCTTTCAAACCTTAATAAACATTTTAATTGCATTCATAAAATTATAAGATCATTTATATTTAATGACAATTAATTTAATATTAATAATAATATTTTATTAAAATATTATTTAATTCAAAAATCCTCTAATTTAATAAAATATAATTCTTAATTAAATAATAACTAAAAACACCATTTGTACTTTAAAAACTAATTACAATGTATCAAAAATGACTAGAAATTATATTCATTATTATATATATAAAAAATAATGTACATGAACATGGTTCTACTTATTTGTTACATAACCCCTTAAAATAGCCGCATAAGACCTAAGGGTAAGGTGCGCGATGGTGACAGACTCTTGGGGCTGCTCGGATAACATCGCTCGAGTGGTAATCTCTATCAACTTCCATTTTTCCCGTAGACGATCACGTTCGAGCTTGACTTGATGAAGCTCAGCTTGGGCTTGGTCAAGGGCAAAGCCCAAAGACGCCACCTCTTTACCGAGCTCCGACAAATGGGCTTCGTAAGGGGCAATTCTACTGGATGAGGCCATCGCTTCCTTTGTCTGAGTAGAAAAATTGGTTCGTTAAAGCCTTATATTTAAACTACCCAGATGATCACTGTTCAACGGCTATAAAAGTAACGGTCACAAATCTTAACGTAAAACTTAAAGAAGTTGACATCTTATAAAAACATAAAGAAAAATTTAACTGGATCAAGAGGGATTTTCCATTAATGAAAATTTGGGTCGTTACAACATTCCCCCCTTAAGAAATTTCGCCCTCGAAATTTTCCTTTTCCCACACTAAAACAAATGTGGGTAACTTAGCTTCATCATATCCTCCGACTCCCAAGTTGCTTCTTCAAACTTGTGGTTTCTCCACAACACCTTGACGAGGGGCATTGTCTTATTTCGTAGAACTTTTTCTCTACGATCTAAGATCTTCACTGGTAGCTCCTCATAAGAAAGATCGTCTTCTAATTGTACCACCTCAGAAGAGAGTACATGTGAAGGGTCTGGTATGTACTTCCTTAAGAGGGATACATGGAAGACATCATGCACCTTGGCCATAGTAGGTGGAAGTGCTATTCGATAGGCCACAGCCCTAACACGATCAAGAATCTCGAAGGGGCCGATGTACCTTGGACTTAACTTCCCTTTCTTTCCAAACCTCATGACCTTCTTCCACGGAGATATGCGTAAAAACACCATGTCTCCGAATTTAAATTCAAGGTCTCGTCGACGATTATCTGCATAACTCTTCTGTCGACTTTGGGCTGCCTTGATATGCTGCTGAATGGTTTTCACCTTCTCCACCATTTCTTCGACCATTTCTGGTCCAAGCAGCTTACGTTCACCGACCTCATCCCAACATGCCGGTGTTCTACACCTTTTCCCATACAGGGCTTCATATGGTGCCATTTGGATGCTTGAGTGGAAACTATTATTATAAGAGAACTCAACTAGAGGAAGATGTTGATCCCATCCTCCTTTAAAGTCCATTGAGCACGCTGTCAACATATCCTCAAGTGTTTGGATAGTCCGCTCGGATTGGCCATCAGTTTGAGGATGATAGGCCGTACTGAAGTTCAGTTCAGTATTCAGAGCATGTTGAAGACTCTTCCAAAACTTAGAGGTAAATCTTGGATCTCGGTCAGACACAATAGATAGTGGTACTCCATGCAATCGTACCACTTCCCTGATATATATCCGTGCCAGTTGATCCAAAGAGAAATCCTCTCAAATAGCAATGAAGTGTGCAGTCTTTGTAAGACGATCCACAATAACCCAGATTGCATTGTTGCTTTTGGATGTCCTTGGAAGTCCAGTGACGAAATCCATGGTGATGTTCTCCCATTTCCATTCTGGTATGGGCAATGGTTGCATCATCCCCTTAGACTTCTGCCTCTCTGCCTTCACTTTCTGACACACCAGGCACTTTGATGTATATTCAGCGATCTCCTTCTTCATATTATCCCACCAAAAGTTTTCTCGGAGATCTCGATACATCTTTGTGCTCCCTGGGTGAATAGAGAAATTTGAACTATGTGCATCATCCAAAAGTTCCTTCTTCAGCTCCGAACTTGATGGGACACATAGTCTTTTCCCAAACCACACAATTCCTTCTTCATTAACATTAAACTCTGAGGATTTTCCCTTTTTGATAGCTTCCACTTTTTCTTGGATTCTCGCATCATCCTTTTGAGCATCCTTTAACCTTTCCAAAAGAGATGGTTGAGCAATCATTTGTGAAAGGATTGATGATGTTCCCTTCTTTATGATTCCCACGTCCATATTCATCAAGTCTAAGAAGATTGGATCCTTCTCAATTCTCATCATTGATAGAATTGCTGGATCCTTTCTACTTAGGGCATCCGCTACCTTGTTCGCCTTCCCAGGGTGGTAATGTATTGAACAGTCATAATCCTTTATGAGCTCTATCCATCTTCTCTGGCGCATATTAAGCTCTTTCTGTGTGAATATATATTTAAGACTCTTGTGGTCCGTATATATCTCACATTTCTCTCCATAGAGATAATGCCGCCAGATTTTCAAGGCAAAGATCACCGCCGCCAACTCCAGATCATGCGTTGGATAGTTTCTCTCATGGATTTTCAACTGTCTTGAGGCATAGGATATCACTTTATCATTCTGCATCAGCACACATCCTAAGCCCTTCTTCGAAGCATCACTGAATACCACAAAAAGCTCTCCACTTGTGGGTAAAGTGAGCACAGGTGCAGTGATAAGCCTCCTTTTCAACTCCTTGAAGCTTTCTTCGCATTCATCACTCCAAGCAAACTTTACTCCCTTTCGAGTTAGCTTGGTAAGAGGGTTGGACAATCGTGAGAAGTTTCTCACAAATCGTCGATAATATCCAGCTAACCCCAAGAAGCTACGGATATCAGTTACCGATGTTGGCCTCGGCCATCCCTCAATTGCATCTGTTTTGGAGGGGTCCACAGATATCCCATTGCTTGTGATGATATGGCCCAAGAATGAGACCTCCTTCAACCAGAACTCACACTTGCTATACTTGGCATAGAGCTTCTCCTTGCGCAAAGTCTCCAGTACAGTTCTTAAATGCTCCTCATGGTCCTCCTTGGTTTTGGAGTATATTAGAATATCATCTATAAAGACTACCACAAATTTATCTAGGTAATCTCTAAAGACTCTATTCATCAAGTCCATGAATATTGCTGGAGCATTGGTGAGTCCAAAAGGCATTACTATGAATTCATAGTGCCCGTACCTTGTACGAAAAGCAGTCTTGGGGATATCTTCCTTCTTCACCCTTACTTGATAATATCCCGACCGCAAGTCGACCTTGGAGAAGTGTTGAGCTCCACGCAGCTGATCAAACAAGTCATCGATTCTTGGGAGAGGATACTTGTTCTTTATCGTGATTTTGTTAAGTTCACGATAATCGATGCAAAGCCGCATTGACCCATCCTTCTTCTTGACGAAGAGGACTGGTGCACCCCATGGTGATGCACTTGGGCGTATAAACCCTTTATCCAGATTCTCCTGTAGTTGTTTCTTCAGTTCTTCAAGCTCAACCACAGCCATTCTATATGGAGTCTTGGATATTGGTAGCGCCCCAGGTATAAGTTCAATTGAGAACTCAACATCTCTTCTTGGAGGAAGACCAGGAAGTTCCTCGGGAAATACTTCAGCGAATTCCCTCACAATAGGCATTTCTTCAAGGGTGGTTTCTTCCTTGGACTCAATCATCTGAGCCAGATATGCGTGCTCATAAGGCAGTAATATCCATGCTTGAGATGATGGAGCTAAAGGAGATTCATCTTCCTCCCGACACTTGTAAAGAATCGGGGGTCGATTCTCCATATGGAGTGTGATTTCCCTCTCCCGACAATTTATGTTGGCTCTATATAAGGAAAGCCAATCCATGCCAAGAATTGCATCAAATTCCACCAAAGGGAGTATGACGAGGTTCGCCGGGAAATTAAATCCACAGATTATAACAGGGGAGGACTTATACTCATGGGATGCAATGATTGCCCCATTTGCCGTACTCACCGACATCTTTACTTCCATGGTTTGTGGTGGTGCAGAGATTGTTCTACTAAACATTTGAGATATAAAAGAATGCGTAGAACCTGAATCAAAAAGTACGTTCGCTATTCTTGAATGAATAACTAGCGTACCTGTCACCACTTCGTTGTCGGGGTTCACTTCGGCAGAAGTGATGGCAAAAGCTCTTCCTTGCTGTCTTGGAGGTTGTTGATTGCCTCCGATAACCCTTGGATTAGGGCACTGATTCGCAAAATGACCCGGTTCTTTGCATTTGAAGCATTGAACAACGCGTTGAGGTTCGAACGGAGCGTTCCTCCCCTCCGTCGCAGCCGCGGGTCCTTCTTGCTGACAGTTAATAGCTAGGTGCCCTTCTCTTCCACACTTGAAGCATTTTCTTGTCCCCCTAAGGCAATTTCCCGGGTGCTTCTTTCCACACTTTTGGCAAGTGGGGTGCTGGAATTTCTTAGCGCCGTTGGATTTATCCATCGGACCACCAGCATTGAAGTCCACCATCCACTTCTTGTCCCCATGATACCCCTGTGATTCTCCGATCTCCATTTCAACCTTGAGGGCACATCGGACAATTTCCTCATAGCTGTCGAAGTCACGAATCGCTAATGCTTTCCGCAAACTAGGCTTCAGCCCACCAAAGAAGCGGTCAACCTTGCATTCGGGGGTAACGACAAAGCCGGAAGCGTATCGTGCAAGCCTTGTGAAGTTTGCCTCGTACGCTCCCACAGATTCCTCATCTTTCTGCTTGAGGGAAAGGAAGTCCCTTTCCATCTTAAGACGGAGGGTGCGTGGAAAATATTTATCGAAAAACATCTTCCGGAATACCTTCCATTCCAAAGCCTCGATCTCCTCCTCAGGCTTCGTATTTTTGATCAACGTCCACCATTGATCAGCTTCACCCTCCATACGATAAGCCGCCAGGAGAACCTTCTCTTTTTCAGAGCATTGGAGGATGGAGAATATCTTTTCAATGGAGTTGATCCATTGTTCAGCAATCGTGGGATCGGATGATCCACTAAAAGTAGGAGGCCTTTGTCTCATGAAGCTTTCAATAGCGACTTGTTCTTTCTTAGGGGGGGTTGAACGTTCCTCTTGACCAGTGTTTCTATTCAAAACTTGAGTTAGCTGAGAGAGAAGCGTGACAAAGTTTGCGATTCCCGCTCCCATCGGATTGGGCATCTCATTAGTACAATCATCACACTGATCTTCACAACGGTTGTTAGCCCGAGTTCTCCTATTACCGGCCATTGGCTGGAATAAAAGGAAAGTTAGGGGTAACACATAGAGGGTAATCCAAAGACAAAAGTTGATGACTTATAAATAAACTTTAATCTCTTTAACTCATGAGTCTATAGGATTCAATCCAGGCTTTTCATGATCTTCCTTCTAACATATATTCTTAGGGTCATTTTTCCCTTAATAAGGGTTCATACTAAGATTGTGAATTTATCAAAACATATCCCCCGGGAGTGTCGTAACCAAGAGTGCAGCAAGGCCCGTTGTCGTGCACCAGTTCCCGTTCGAGTCTAGCTCAAAGCGGTGTTTTCGGGTTTTACCCCTAGGATACATCTGTGCCAGAGCCGCCTCTACCTGCTCGTATCCAGACAGGGATGTATTTGTTTGATAAACCACTTACTTAGTACTTACCAAAACTTAGGGGAGTTTTTATTATTCTTAGTCTTGTATCTAAGGCTTTACTAGGGTTTCCTAATCCCAAAAATAACTAAACCTATCCTTTGATACCAACTATGGCAACCCTGCTTTTTATTACAACTTAAACATGCTTTATTACATAAAACTTCACTTGATACAACAAAGAAGATCGAGAGGTTTAGTGTCTTTGGGGCTTAGGATCATTACATAAAAACTTTAAACATGAAACACAACATCCTTATTGAAAACTTCCTTTACATGACCACTACAATCCTTCGTACTTAGCATTGCATGGGATAACCTGAGGACATGCATAAGAAAAGGGTGAGCTATAAAGCCCAGTAAGGGAGTACACAATGAATAACATGAGGAGTACAATACATGTTAGGAAATAGGCATATCAATAGAGCATAAGAGAGACATGAACATAAAGGCATGATAAAGCATGATAATCATAACATGGAAATGTGGCAACAACACTTAACATTGAATTAGCATGAGCCAAGGCTCATTGCACATGGAGCATGAGTAAACCCTCATTGCACTTGAAGCACGAGTAAACCCTCGTTGCACTTGAATTAGCATGAGTCAACACTCATTGCACATGACGTATCATGATACTATACTTTACCCAATGCATTGGAGCGCTATCAGGGCGCACCCTTCTTAAACATTTCATTTCATGCATAAGTGTGCCACATGGATCATAAAACATGGATTCATAAAACATAATCATTTCTTCCACGATAAAGGAATGTGGAATTCATACATGAAACTTTACAATCAATACGTATATGTGCATAAAGGTGAATACCCTTGATGGAGAAATGGGCATGGTATTCACTACACAAAGATATTGGCTTAGAAAATTGGTGCGATTTTGGCAGCGTAACGGCGTGACATAAGAATTCATAAAAAAGGTTGATGAGAGAGAAAGGGGTTCCTCATCATATTTACATGTAATGGACAGTAAGGAGAACATATATATACATGTCCCAACAATAGAAATGGAATTTAGATTCATGATACAAAAGTATTGCTTGAATATAAAAGAGGAGAAAAAGGTTCCTTTCGGAATTTCGGCATAGTAACGGTTGTACATGGGAGGAATTTAATGAGAGAGAAAGGGGTTCCTCATCATATTTACATGTAATGGACAGTAAGGAGAACATATATATACATGTCCCAACAATAGAAATGGAATTTAGATTCATGATACAAAAGTATTGCTTGAATATAAAAGAGGAGAAAAAGGTTCCTTTCGAAATTTCGGCATAGT
This sequence comes from Viscum album, assembly GCA_963277665.1. NCBI lineage: Eukaryota > Viridiplantae > Streptophyta > Magnoliopsida > Santalales > Viscaceae > Viscum > Viscum album. The sequence continues at coordinate 1,322,316,797 of OY728158.1, forward strand.
AACGGGTGTACATGGGAGGCATTTAATGAGAGAGAAAGGGGTCTCCCATCATTCAAACTATAAAAGGGCAGTATGGGAGAGGTGCGAAACCATACCCCAACATTCATAAATGAAATTAAAAGGGCAATACAACTTAAAGAAAATTGACAAAAAAATGAGAAAGGAAGAAAAAAACCCTTACTTGGAAGTGTGCTTCCAAAGGCTAGAGAGAGGCTTGTGAGAGGCTTCTTGGGAGCTTGGGGCACCTTGAGAGGATTCTAGAGAGAGTAGGGCAGAGGTTGGACGAACTTCAAGGGCTTTGAGTGAGGAGGAAGTGGGAGCTTGGGTGGGTTTATATAGGAAAGGTGAGAGAATTCTTTATTATTTAGGTTTGGGACCCCTTATATTAAAATAATCCAAACCACAAACCATCCCATGGTATTTGCCCATGGTTTCTGGAAAAGGAGAGAGGAAAACAATATTTTACAAGGCCAAGGTCCGAACTTATTAAAAATTAGGGTTGCTTATGTGGAGGTGAGTCACACTCCCATGGAAATTAATTTAAAAAGGAAAAGTGTTGAATAAGTCTTGAGGGCTCCATTAATGCTTTGAAAAGTGAGTCAAACAAACCCAAAACCTCATTATTTTAATGATAAAACATATATTGGCCGAACATATGGATTATGGTATTTTATTACATCACCATTGGGTCATTATGATGTCATAAAACACATTATATATATAAATGGTATTTAATTTTTACCCAAAAATTTGACTGTCTCAGAAAATTATGAAAAATTCACCGTTGGATAATTTCGACGTCCTGATTCCAAAAATAATATTTATTTTATCTAAATAATTTTATAAATATGTGAATTTTCACTTTTAAAATAAAAACCGACATTTATAAAGAAATTCACGGGTTTTGACAGAAATGGCTTTCAAACCTTAATAAACATTTTAATTGCATTCATAAAATTATAAGATCATTTATATTTAATGACAATTAATTTAATATTAATAATAATATTTTATTAAAATATTATTTAATTCAAAAATCCTCTAATTTAATAAAATATAATTCTTAATTAAATAATAACTAAAAACACCATTTGTACTTTAAAAACTAATTACAATGTATCAAAAATGACTAGAAATTATATTCATTATTATATATATAAAAAATAATGTACATGAACATGGTTCTACTTATTTGTTACATAACCCCTTAAAATAGCCGCATAAGACCTAAGGGTAAGGTGCGCGATGGTGACAGACTCTTGGGGCTGCTCGGATAACATCGCTCGAGTGGTAATCTCTATCAACTTCCATTTTTCCCGTAGACGATCACGTTCGAGCTTGACTTGATGAAGCTCAGCTTGGGCTTGGTCAAGGGCAAAGCCCAAAGACGCCACCTCTTTACCGAGCTCCGACAAATGGGCTTCGTAAGGGGCAATTCTACTGGATGAGGCCATCGCTTCCTTTGTCTGAGTAGAAAAATTGGTTCGTTAAAGCCTTATATTTAAACTACCCAGATGATCACTGTTCAACGGCTATAAAAGTAACGGTCACAAATCTTAACGTAAAACTTAAAGAAGTTGACATCTTATAAAAACATAAAGAAACATTTAACTGGATCAAGAGGGATTTTCCATTAATGAAAATTTGGGTCGTTACACCTATCATTCAATTTATAAATCTACTGACTTGCTAATACTCTAGGAATGAAAAATTGACCTTCATTTATTGGAATAAGATATGAAGTGGAAATTTATCAAGGAACAACGAAGGGTGAGATTGTGCTGAAATAAAGTAAGTATATATTCTCACAAAATTCTTCAACTATAGAAAAAAATGGTATTGAAATAAAATTTTATCCGGATATTATCATGTTTGATGATATCAATGTCCTTTTTCAATCATCTTTGGGTTATGGCTTTTAGATCGTTGACTTTATCTATACCATGTTCTATATCACTCACCATTAGAACATTATAGTTATATTTCTCTAACATGTCCATGTTTTCACTTTCCACATATTTCCATCAATGTGGAAACCTAGTTATGATTTACTTTGGGTAATCAGTAAGTTACCAACTTTTTTTTTAAATGAAGTTTTAGCATTAATTTTTTTATGATGTGGATTTCTATGAAAGGAACGTTCAAGTATAAAATCTCTGATAACCTTGATGAATTTTGAGGGAGAAAGTAATTTTAAGTGGGGTAGAATGTAACACCAAGATATTTTTATTAAATATATATTTTTAAAATAATTTTATTTATTTGATGTCTTTTGAAACATTCAACATCAACTTAGCTTGCGTTACATGCAACATAGAGTTTCTACGATACATCATTTGGTTATTATAAATATTTATAATAGAGAATTTTAACATAGATTTTAGAATGGTGGGTATTTAAATGATTAAATGAATTATTAAAATTATGGTTTATAAATTTATATACAATTATTTTACCAATTAATTATAAAGTTTAAAAGTATTTTTAAAAAAAGGAAATGATTTTCTGAAAAAACTATTTAAATGTGAACAAGAATGTTTTATAACAATAAATAAAAAAATAAATATTTCTGGATTATATTAATGAAATATATATATAATATATTAAGTATAATTATTAACATTAAACCAATTTGTTTTCAAGACATGATGTAAAGATAAATCAAATTTTATGCATAAAAGAAGTATTTTTTTTAAAAAGCAAAATTTCCACCTTTTGATGGTGAACTTGTTTTAAAATTATATTTTGATACTTTTATAAATTATATTTGATGAAATAAAATTCTTAATTGAAATTGGTATAAAAAATTTTCTTTGGTTTATTTTTTGGTACGTTTCTTATAAGTTTCACATTTTGATAAATAGTGAAAGATATGAATTTTAATTGAAAATATATTTTTTCCTAAATAAAATATAGGTTTAATTTATGTTTTTATTAGTTTTAAAGTATAATTATATATATTTTATATCATTTAATCTAATTTAGTTCATTGTAATCAATTTCATATTGAAATTGGATATAAAAACATTCCAAACATTTGAACAATTGTACTTTAAAAAATCATTGTTTCGTCCCATCTACGAGATTAAATTTCAATTAATTTCTAAAAATTATATGAATTAAATTTGTAAAATGGATTAAATATTTGTAATCACAAGGTCAAAATTTGTTAAATAGGTCAATTTTATTTTTTGGAGAACATGAATAATAACTTTAGTAATTTATATTATCATGGTTAAGGGTAAATCATGTAGTTGAGGGTAAAAAAAATCTTATAAATATTATAAAACTACCCTAAAAATTGATATAATGTCATTAGATGACATTAATTGTATCCTTGACACATAATTATGGAAATTGGATAATTTAATGAACATTTTTCCATGAAAATTACATAGATATTATTAACATCAAATCACTGTCTTACTTTTAATAAATATAATATTTTTAATATATATTAAAATAGAAGATATTATCTACTTTGTATATTATTATGAAATAGAAAAGTTTTTTATACATCATATTATTTTATTTTTATCTTTTATTGAATAAATAATTATACAATGATGATTAATTAGTTATTCAATTAAGGGAAAATTCAATTAACTAATATTAAAAATATTAAAATAAATATAATTTCAATTAATTCATATGTTACAAGAATTTTATAGGTGAATATGACATACAAGGTGTGTATTAAATTAATTTTTTCAAATTCATATTGCTGTATTGGTTTTCTTAACGTCATTGTAACGAATAACATCAAAATTGAAACTGATGATATTTTATAAAAAAAATATTTTATAAAATTATTTCAAAATCATTAAAATAATATGTAAGGATAAAAAAGATAAATATTTCTATAAAACATCATTATTTTTACATTTACTATTCAATTTACACCTTATATGTAAAAATCATCCCTTTTAATATTGAAAACTTTGTTACCATAGCTCAAATTATGAAAGGTTAACTAACAGTTAATAAAAAAGATATGGATTAAAATTGCACCAAAACATGTCTAAAATATATTGATTGTTGTTATTACCACCCTACATCACATTAGATTCTAATTAATTTCCATTTGGTTGTATTTCGATTGATACTTAATTTATTATAATTTAATCAATTGGGAAACTCCAGGAGTTCCCCTCCCCTCTCTTATAAAAGGGAACATATTCTTCTATTTTATTCACACTTGATAACCTAATTGTTTCAGCCAGAATATATTAAAATATCCTCCCAAATTCCCTCCCTTTATATGAGAATCTTTACTATGGAATAAAACTATCCAAATAAATCTTTTTTTGAAAATCAAAAGGAGATACTCAAACAAGATGTAATGTTCATGAATGACCGTTTTTGTTTTATTTCATCCATAAAACCATTAATATTTTTTATTTAATGTTTATATAATAAATTAAGTATCCTAAATATATTTATATGTTTTTATATTAATGTTTCAACCTACACTCATACACATTTCCATCAAATGGGGTACATATTCATCGTTTGTGTTTATAGTAGACTACCGCCTCACAAACCAATGTCGTTCGTTCATCAATTTTCATCTTTCAAGGTTGCAAAAAATAATGGAATTTATATTTTTAATGATATATATGATATATTTATTCTTATATAATTATTATAGACCATATTACTTCATGCTTTCCATTTTTTGTAAATACGATAACTTCGTTTGTGGACGTATGGACTACCACCACCTCAAAGCGATGTGATTCATTCACACTTTACATGTAATGTATTAGGGACGAGTTTAGTGAAAGTATATGATACATATTACATAATAATTATACTGGTATTATATCATATATATTTCATTAAACTTTTTTCTTTCAATATGGAATGAAAATGGAAATAATGTTTATACATACGTACGACCTATTGTCTCCATGAACAATGTATTTAATTTTCTAATTATATATTTTATAGATTATTATAAATACGTATATACTGAATATATGTGATAGATATATAATTTTTACCCTTCCATATATAATTAAATCATGATATAAGTTAGAGGACAAAAAACATAACTAATCAAAACACATGTGAAAAAAGATGGTATTACCCGAAGCATGACATTAACATGGAATTATTAATAAATGGGTAATATAAAGCCATCATAAATAATATGTGGTATTATATATAAGAATATGGTTCTATAAAATATTTATATTAAACTTTTATTTATTATTCATGATGTTTGTATGAGTAATATTAGAGTCAAGAAATGTGGTAATAGATTTTTTCTCACTTTTATTTATATGGGACACATGTCATATACTGCACTTGTATATTTTTTGTGGTGTATTTTACACCCATGAGTTTATGTTATGAGTATTATTATGAATATTATGGTATTTTTATATCGATATAATTCTATTTTTTTCATGGGGAATATGATTCTACTAATTGTAAAGTGATAAGTATTTATTCCACAATATCATCAATATTCGGGATTATTTCATTTTAAATATCCATTTTAGATTATTTAACACCCAAATACATGTTTTCTAAAAGTGTTTTAAATTTTTTTCTACTATTATCTTATGAATATTTTAATTTATTATTACCTATGTTTTAATTTTTATGAAATGTTTTTAAAATAATATTTTTGTCATTTTCTGAACAAGGATCTTTGTGACTTTTATGAAAAAAGGAATGTTTTTTGTAACTTGTACTACAATTAGAATATTTTTCCCCATTAATGATACTTTAATTCCTTGAATCATAGCTTAAAATATTACAAGGTTATTTTCAAAGAATATTTTTTATTTTAAAATTGTGTAGTGTTTTACGAAGAAAATTTTTTCAAAATCAAATGGATATTTTCTTCAAGAATGATTTTAAGTAATATCTCATAATTATTTTTAATCTATGGTTACCGTATTTGATGTTAATTATGTTTTAATAGTGATATGATGAAATGAAAATATTCTTATTATTTATATAAATATTATATGTTTATGATGGACTGATTTTTATTAATTTTTTTTCATGAGTTATCTTATGATGAAATGTTTTTAAACTCATTTATTTTTATGGATTTTCATATGATTTATGTTATTATGCAACAAATATGTATGGTTTTCATTATGTGATTGGTTATATTTATATATCCCTCTAATTCATTGATTAAAGATTTATATCTCATGAGGTAGTTTTTTGAAACATGTTGATAGGCTTGAGCCACAATGGGAAGAAGGGTAAACCTGACCCCTTCTACAAAATGGAATGCTACTAGGGATGGTGGTGTTTCCCACAAAGTTCATGTATCGACCATGATGTGCCTTGATAGGTTTTCTAAATTAACCTTGACTTATAGGGAATGATATTTCATGTTTAAATTTTTTCCAAAATTACATATTTTATTCCAAAGTTACTCATTTATGGTTCATGTATTATGAATTTTTATGATTTATTCTGTGACTGATGATTATGATAATTGATATACATGGTATAATTTCCAAATGTTATGTTTATATTCATTTGCCCTTATGTTTATGTAATGATTTATATCTTCTTTATTTGCAATTACTAAGAATCTGAGCTCACCATTTTCATAAGTGTCTATTACCCATGATATAAAGAAAGGTTTTAGGTAGGAATAATAAAGGGTAAGATCTTTATAAGAGATATTGAAGATCATTCAATAAATTTGAATAATGTGTTCCACATTTCTAAAGGCACTAAAATAATACAGTTTTTGGGTGTGTGTTTTTGTAATGTATGAAACATTATAAAAAAATGATTTAATGTATATGTATGTTAAGGATGGTTATTTATAGAATTGATCCCACATAGTTGAAAATAGATCCCCATATCGACCTACCCTAGGGTATAACCCATAATACCTCCTACACAAGCCTAAGAAAAATAATTTTAGGCTATTACAAAGTTTAATTAATCTTTATGACTCATTCAAAGCCCCTCACTCATATCCTATACCCTTACCCATTGGATAAAAGTTAGAAAGTGATCCTAAAATCACTAATACAGGGAAGAATGCCTATTTGGGAAAATGATATCCCACTTAGTCCAAAACATAATATAAGAAACTTTTGTTACCATTTTGAGTCACCCAATCTTTATCCCCACACAAGAATAATTTTTTTCCATAAAATAGTTATATAATTAAATATTATAGTTACCACTACCTTAGATATATATTTATCTCCTTTATTTATGTATGAAAAACTCTACCCAACCCCCACTCCATAATCCTCAGACACCTGAGCTCCTAGCCCAACCATTACCATCACACAGTTAATTATAAGCATTTATAATTAATGACTCATAACTATCCAATTGGACATAAGGATCATAAACATACCAATCAATATAAATACACCTGGATAACAATCAAACATGTGTATAAGTACAATGGAATACCACTGCTAGTAATAAAAAACCCCCATCACTTATCACATCATCAACCACTATTTTTATCTAGTTAAACCAAAATCCAAAAATAAATTCCCTAGATGATTTAACTCTATAAAAGTAGTGAATAATGCCTTATATTAAATAATCCCCAGTGGAATATATATATCACACTTATAAACCCCATCATATGTGAATTATTCCACCTTGATCTGCTGAAATCATCATCAAATACACAAATTCATGATCCCCAAAATAGAGGAAAAAGAAGGCAGAGATAAATGGATGGAGGTGTAGAGGAACCATACATAAAATCACTATGAAATCTCTAACAAAATCACACCTAATAAGATAGTGTTTATAGATGATTAAAGAGGGTAAGAAATTGAAAAATGAAAATCCCTGAGGCCCCCTTACTGCCTAATGTTCAAATGGGGATAACCAAGAAATTACATTGATTCCCCTTTATTTAAAAAAGAGGATGAATTGTACTACGTACCATGTACACTTAATTTCGTTACTGAAGGAACCCAGAACACCCTAACAGGGGAGGGGTGAATCAGGGTGTCAAATTTTTATTTTAACCCGATGGATCATGTTCCCACATTGGTAGGAACTCGTTAAACCTATATGGCGGATTAGAATAGTAATAAATCAATCACATCCAGATAGAAAACACAACACTTTTACATTGTTCACCACTAAGGTCTACATCCCAGGATCACATTCCCACAGTGTGTCACTGATACCAAAATTCAATAATTGTCACTAGTTATGGAATAAACAAGTTTTGATACAACCACTATGTTTTAGGGACACTACCTTTACAATGGTTCAGGGATAACTCATGTGTCCGTCAGAAAAATTCTCTTGACTCACCCTTTGGATCAATTCTCTAAGAGAATTCAAACTCAGTTTATTAACATGAAGGTCACTTCAATGATTTGGAATTAAATTCTTTGTCTCTTTCCAGTAATATAATCTACTTGCATCAAAATCATAAGTTGATGAACATTGAAAACCCAATTCTATTAAAAACTAATATTCAAAAAATGCATGTCTTAAAGCTCCTTTGCAAAGATCCTTAGTGAATCACATTCTTATAAAATCTCAATCCTTAAAATTCTCACTACTTCACAATGCTCACTAATTCACAATGATAACTACTTTTCAAAGAACACTAATTTTCCAAAATTCTTTGCCTTTACAGAACATCCTTCTGTAATGAAGCACTCTTCCTTCACAGAAAAAACTTTCTCACCGAATCTCACTGAGCCAATGTGGAACATCCCATATTTTCAAAGCACTCAATACTTATAAGTATTGGATTAGTTCAAGACTAGAATAGGCTTTTTTTGAAGCCCAACCTTTGGTAGAATCCCAATTTCATAGAGCACCCCTTGCTTCATAAAAATAGAGCGATTCCATATTTTCTCTGAAAATGTTCGTAGAAAATGAAGATGGGAAGCCTCTTATTTATAAGAATGAACAATCGAGAAGCGTCACCACCTGCAGCACATTTTCGAGATCATTCAAACACATCTTCGTGATGCTCCTCCATTCTCAATGCTCTATGGAAATTCTCTATTCACAAAGCTCTTTGTAATCGCAGAGATTTCCGTCAAATCCCTTTGCACCACCGCATAGCTCTAATTCTCGTAATCATGAAGTAACACAATTGAAAATTGAAATTCTTCATATATTCAAAATCCTCAATCCCATCTTCATGAAATCCTTGACTTTAACATATTTAGGAAGAGTTTATTCAAGAAAAATACCTTTTGCGAAGCTCGAATTCTCATAATCATAGAGCACCCCATCACAATACTTTAATCCTTTGTGAAACATAAATGATAAATACTATCTTTGAAAAACTCACAATTTTTCCAAATTTTCATAAGGACTTCAACAAAATCCACTTTTTGAAATGCATTACATTTTCTAAAACTTAGACCCTAAAAAATTGGAAAACACTAGGATTGACACCACCTTCAATACTGGTTTTGGTTGGAACAATATGATCCTTTTCTTTATAATCTCCATAATCGTCCATGAGAGTACCGACAACAAAGACAAACCATACTCCATTTCTAGAAAAGAACAAACTTGGTTCTAATATGTACCTGGTAGCTTAAAAATAAATTAATCCTACTTGGGAACACCACCATATACCTGATACTATATCAATATGTACACAATGGTAGTATACAACATACCAACACCACTAGAAACTCACTAGTTTCTTGGTCTACTCCCACTGGGTATCCAATATTATTGGTTACCTTTGGAAGATACACCAACAATTTATAAACCTATTCCAATTCTCCAATACACCTTCTAATCATAAAAAAACATCTAAAAAATATTACTTTACATGTCTCAAAACATTGTAGTAAATCTAAAACAAAAACTCTAACTCAATGGGTCTCTAACTTTAGAAAATTTTAATTTACTTTGGATCCATTCACCCATGAGGATTCAAATCATTGAAATATCCCCACCATATAGCTTATCATCCCTAAGATGAACCCAAAGACATCTCTTGAATCCTAATCTACCCATTAAAATCTTAAACCTAGTAATTTTCACCATTTTAAATCAGGTTCCTTCAAGTTGTTTGTGAAATTTATCTAGTTAATTTGTATTTTCATTGAAAATTTATAATCACATCAATGAATCAAGCATCAAATTTTCCAAATTCCACTTCTGATGCTTATTTAACCTAACCATACTTGATTATATGAAAAATCACCCATCGTTCCTCCACTACTGAGCTTCCTTTGAAACACCCCAACCCTATACACCATAGTGCTATTATTTCATTACAACTTAATGTTTAAACTTCTAATACATCCTAAAAATAATATAATACCCACATTCAAGTTTAATTCATAATCCTTGTGTGATATTCTAAAATACTTTACAATTTCTCCAAATAATTTATATACTTCTCAAAGAATTAAAAACATACACCAAATACGTGTTCCTCTCAGACTATTCCATGAATTATATAATGATCTATTTTCTCATCTTACTAACTATACTTGACCACAACAGATGAATTCTAAATCAGTTATTTATTAGGGACCTAGATGGAATTAGTTTGAATATACACTATAATTCTTGGTGGTATCTCAACCACCCACCTATTGATTTCACTACACCATGAATCTTCCTACTATAGGGGCACACACCCTAAACAATTGAGAGGATACTCCCCACTATGGGATTATCACTAATTTCATTTTTTAAATTAAAATACATAATTACTAAATAAAATTAATAGCTAGTTATTAGAAATATTTTCTAGATGTAACTAACCCATTAAATACCTCTCTCTTAGTGTTCATACTCTTTAATAGTAAATGGTGCACTCCCCTCTATTCTAATTCTCTTATAAATTCCTCCAAAGAAAAAAATTTAACCTGAAACCATCATCACCTGAGCATAAAACCCATTTATATGATCTCAAAAGATAAATTTTATGCCTCACACTAGGGTTTATTGATACAAAATATCCCTTAATTTTCATTTTCAATCATAATGATGATCCAATGTAGCAACCCAACCCTAGTGACCAAGAGTTGGTGTCTTACTTTATTACATTAGCATATATACAAAGGGTCAAATCCAAAAGGACAAATCAATTTTGTATTTTTTTAGAACTAGAAATATAAATTATACCCATTTTACATTGGGAATAGAAAATAAAACACACTACATAACCACAAAAATTTAACAGAATCCTTGAAAACTCATTCCAGAAAATTATTCTCCATATCATGTGAAAAATAAAAAAAAAGGCTGAGGTCAAATGCTCACTAAGGGTTATATACATAGGAAGCTAACCTGAATAAATAAAAATAATCAATATGTAAAGGTAAAAACTAAACACAAATTCCATTTAAATAACATTATGATCATAAAAAGATAAGTCATAGTCAATATGGAAAGATAAATAACTGACAACACATTCCATTTAATCAATAAACTGAGAAAGAAATGCATCCCAATGTGATATCATGGAAAAAATATCATGTATAATAAGATAATTAAATTTTCAATGAAGTTAATTCTTAATTATTTGATTTCATGTTTCAAGAACATGAATACATCTATTGTGAATATTTATCCCAAAGATAGATTAATACTATATGTAGAAACCCATATAATTTTAGCCCATTCATTTGGCTCATGAAACATATCAATGCATCAAGGGGATAACTATATCCAGGCCCCACATATTTTTTCATGTCTAAATCATTCATAAAATATTGACTAATTGATTAAATTCATGAATCTTTATTCCTTATTATAAAATATATATATTGAGTAAGGGATACATATTTATGAATATTTCCCCTGTTAATCAAATAACTTTAAAAGTAAACACTGTATATAAAAATTGAATATTATTTTGGAAAAAATCATATCCATCATGGAATAATATTTATATTTAATAGAAATTTAATTTCAAATGATTTTTTTTAAATGAACGTGATTGTTTCAAGAGAAAGATAACAATCAAAATAAATTGATATTGTAAAAGACCTTTTACCACTTGGTAATTTTCAAGTCAAATAGCATTGGATGAAATGATTCAAAGTGAACATAAAATTCCATGAATCATTGATGAATAAAGATATTACATATCAAAGGGTAAATATATATTCCAAATAAAAGTGAATTAGTGAATAATAATAAATAATTCACAATGAAATGTAAATTGAGATGAAATCTCATACCTTAAATGTATGTTTTTTTAAACTCGATTTAACCTCATGTATAATAATTTTAATAATGTTATTAATTTATAAAAAACCCAAAATCATATTTATGATATCATATATGATCTTATTAAAACCTTTTACCACCCATGTGATAATAAAATTCCATTAGTTTCATTGTTTCAGGTGTCAATCTCCTTTTTTTCTCATTCATGCTTGTTATGAATGTCCAGGTTCTTGGGAATATTATATAGTTACATCATCTCCAAAATAATAATAATGAAATAATTATCATATTTATACATAAATTATAAATTTAAAACCAATCAAGAAATATGGTCTAGAGAAACATAGTATATTATGATCATGGAGACGGTATGTCATGCGTATACATGGGAAACATTTCCATTTTACAAAGATCATAATGGAAAATATATAAGTAATATATTATTCTTTCCAAAATGATCATAACATCATAAATACCATATTTTTCTTTTAAATATTATTATATAAATCATATATGTGTTTTGGTTATGAAAATAGAGTCAAATCATTTTGTGAAGGCGGTAGTCCACACGTACACAAACGACATTATCATCTTTCAATGAGTAAAATGGTAAGGAAGAAAATGATATATATTATCTATTTAGAAGGATAAATATTTTATTAATATCATACTTATTTGATTTATATCAAATATCATCATTAACATTATCCTTATCACCTTTCATGCAAAGTGTTAGTAAAAGAAGAATCACATCATTTCATGAGGTGGTAGTCCATCATAAACATGAGCAACATTATCATATCCCATTCAAAATAGAAAGTAAAAGGTGCGTATGACATAATGACTCTCTTGGTACAATTATGTTATAAACATCATATATATACTTTACATCCATTATCATATCCAACCATGAGAAGAGGTAATTGAAAAACGAATGACATTGGTTTGTGAGGCGGTAATCTTTTGTACACATAAATGATGATTTAATAACCAATTTTATGGAAGTAGTGGTATTTTTAGGTGATTACCTTAACTTAAAAAAGTATATGTATATGGAATCTATTGAGGCTATTATGTAATGACGCATAATTTTATCAATCACATTTCCCTTCTAATAATAATTTAATGTAATATAAAAAAAACACATCACATAGAGAACCCCATAAAACTATTATCCTCATAAATGAAGAATGATAATTATAGTGGGATAAGAAACAGAAAACAAGATAATAAGAATAAGAAAATTTGTATCTTCCTGATCCACTAAAATTAATGCACTCATAAAAAAACTTGTGAAAATAAAACACAATGTTAATAGTAAAACATTCATTTTGAATATTAAATTACATATAACCTTGGTAAAAATATAAGTGACTGATTAATATAATAAGAGGTATTTGTTGGAAGTAATAAACCCTTATGAACATTAGAAATCTGATTGTTGGAATAATAACCTGACCGATGGAATAGTAATGTGATTGTTAGGAATAGAAATATGGACATTAGAATAGTAACCTCACTTATGGGAGTATAAATAAAAATTTAGGTATCTTATAAAAAAAAATAATATATATTTTTTATCATGGTATAATTAAATAAATGTCTTCAAAATGATAAATTAAGTGTTGTTATTTTTGTGAAACACAAATGTTTATTTAAAATTTTATAATTAATATAATTATTCAAAGGGTATTTTATTTTCATTAAATTTATTCCTAAATAAATATTTTGTTATATTATAATCATAAGATAATTTTATGAGACCTTAATTAATTTTTTAAACTGTCACAAAAGCGGTTATACTATTAAAATCAGTATTATTTTTGAATAAATGATGCTTTTAGTTAAAAATTAAATTTATCATATTTAGAAAATAATTTTAATAAAATAAACTCCATTTTAAAAATATAAACATCGAAAAGTGGTTGGGGTGTGTTTTTGGGATTTTTCTAAAATAGTTGAAATTTTGGTCAATAGTGAAATACGATAATTTATGGTATTTAACATTATAAGTAAATAAATGAAATTTTGGTTCATGGTTGAGTCATTAATGATATGAGTGCCCAATATCACAAAATCATATTCTCTAGTTATTGTACTTATTCACAGGAATCAAAACCATTGATTGTCTTGATCCAAAATAATAAACAAATGAATAAAATAATAAAAAACAACCCTCTCCCCCACTATAAATACCAACCCTCACTACCCCTTATCCTAACAACTCTCAGACAATGTATCTTGTATAAATTATTCCCAATTCCATTACTAAGCCACTTCCCCACATCCATGATCTTCTAGTATCAACAAAAGACCAAATACAAGTGCCCAGAGGAGGTTCTCGAGGTGAAGATATTCAAAAGGTAAAATCCTCCTTATTTCTCTTTTAATTTCATTCCATTTCTTATCATCTTCTCACCTACCCTATCTAAAATATAATTATAAATATATTATCATATATATACTAGAATTTTATTTTGTTAATGGAATATCCGTCATCAAAAATCAGGCTTTCTCCTTTTATTCTAAAAAAGAATACAATGTCCATGATGTGTCGATTCACCACCTTCGTGGACGATGAGATTTCATTTTTCATTACCACCTTCATGGATGGTCATAAAACCATTATAATGGTTATGAAGTACAATAAAATTTATATTAAAAAATTATTCATTTTCTTTAACTAATACATATGCGTAATATTAAATAACAAAACAGAACTATTTTTTGATGATCAAAAAACCGCCAAAATAAACTAAATGTTTATCATTAACATTCTATATAATGAATAATCAGCATAACATAAATTAAATTGATATATGGGACCATTTAAAATTATTTAGGTGCATAAATATAATATAATTTGACTTCTAACGTTTTTCATCCGTTTTACAAGAACTCGCATAATTAATCTCTAGGGAACCAATCATAAATCATGAAACGAACGCATCTAGAATAGTGAAGTTAAACAGTATCACCCATCAAAATTGTCATAAATGAAGCTACTAAAAATTTAATAAATCAATTATATATGTTGAATATGTTATTAACTATATTATTAATCAATCTAATTTGATTACCCATGACATTAATTAAAAGTTCAAAACACTTTCAAACATAAGGTAAGGGATCTCTCCAAACCTCCAAATTACCTTTGTGTTACGTTTTCGATCACTTTACACTAATGTATTTATCAATTATTATTATTTAATTATTCTAAATTATTTTTATATGTTCCAAAACATGTATCAAGATCTATGTATTCTTATTTTATGGGGAAGTATATGTTTTTAAAGGTTCCCTTCTCAATTCCTCTCGATAATCAATCCCAATTTAGGGGAACTTATATATTTATTTCCCATTTTCAATTACACCTCATAAACTATTTAAATCCACCAATATTTTAATAATATCACTCATTTTATCATAAAAAATATCTTAGTTCATTTCATATTTTATTAAAACAATTATGACTTTTTCCTCTTTAAAGATTCATTAATATTTCCTTAACCCATACTAAAGTCTCTCATTTCTAAAGTATCTTAAACACTCCATTTACATGTTGTCACATAATTTGGACTTAATTCATCATGTTATTTTGATATTGTTTCTTATAAGTGTACATGTATGATTTAAATCCATTCTTTCATGGACACTATTATAATATTCCCATTGGATATACCTTATGAAATGATTACAATACACATTTATTTCCATGGGTAACCCATATTTTTATTCATTATGTTTTGATTCTTCATGGTTAACACAAATGTATGAACATGTTATGACGGGTGTTCCTAGATATCACTCCAATTCATTGGGTAATGTTTCGTCACATGATACATCATGTATGGGATTAGGGTGTAAACATAATCCATTAAGTGACATTGTCCACTATGTGATATAGTATTGGAATTTATCCTTGAATCATGTCTATGTCATGTTATATGTTGATGACACATTGCTATGTTTCCATGATTGCAAGATTCCATGTTCTATATTTTATGCTTCCATATGTTTATTCGCATTCCATGCATTTTTATATCATCATGTTATTCCTTCTAACACATGTGATAATCTTTATTCTCATGTTTATTATACTACTAGTCTTTTTTAGTTCTTCCCTTTTTTCATATATTCCCCACTTTATCCTATGAAGATGTAAGATATAAATGGATGTTAGAATATTATTATGGAGATTAAATAATAGATCATTTTATTTTGGTTTCATGCTTTCTAATTATGTACCTATCCTTCCAAAGACACTATACTTTATAATCCTTGGTTTGTATATGATGGTTAACTATGCTTAAATTCATGTAAGGATATACGTAAAAGGATAGGGTTGTTATAGTGGGTATAAAAACATATGCAGTTATTTTTATATATTAGGACTAGAAATCTTTATTAATAACCCTATGGATAATTCTATCACCATGGATAGCCTATATTTAATCTTAGGGAATCACATGATAGGATATATTATTCATTTAAATGTTTATCCTTATATGTTAAACGTTTATACTTTATATGCTTGTTAGATAATTATTAAATACCACATTTTTTTACTTTCTTTTTCTTAGATAATGATTAGAAATAATAGAACCCATTCAAAAAAATTAATGTGATAGGGATGGTGATTATTTCCCATATGAAATTCCAAATATTATGGGAACATGATCTCAAAACATCATGATAGTACTAGCACAACTAGCTCAAGTTATGAATAATAACTTGAATCATGTTGAACTCCATACATCTCATAGGAAAGAGAAATTTACGATCAATTACTCTATGTGAAAAATTCCTCCAATGATTGGTGGATCTTTGGATCCACTCATCTCAGAAGAATGAATTATATCCACTGAGAAGATAATATATGTCCTTCAGTGTTCAAAAGAAGAGAAACTTATGTTGGAAGTCTATCATTATGATGGGGAAGATGATCAATAGTGGACACTAATCATGAAAAAAATATTTAAGGAGGAAATTTATTCCTTGTAATGAGAATAAATCGTGAAAATAATTTCGAATATATATTTCTCCCCAACTCTCTATCTTAAGATGAAGAGGGAGTTCCTCAGACTGAAGAAAAAGGAAGATGAATCTGTCGGGTCGTATGAAGAAAACATCACCATACTATTATGATACACCCCTAGATTTTTCATGAACACTAAAATAAAAGTATATTTCTTCTTTAGTGAACTAAATCCTACTTTACAAAAATGCATGGTGATTTGAGACATTGACAGCTATGAGTTAATTTTCTATTTTCCCTTAAGGTTAAAATGGAGATAGAATACTCTTAGTGGTCTCATGGTATTAGTGAAAAAAATTGGAAAATGTATTTTAATATTTGATGATAAATAGATAAATACCATGATGGAAATAAAACGAAACATCCAATGTGTCAATGGTGTTGGAAGAAAAATTCGGGTAATTGTCTAATGGGAATTAGGAGATGCTTCAAATGCCGAAGACAGGGGAATTAGGCTAATTATTGTTGAAGGGATATGAAGAATCCCACAAATTAAGAATAATAAAGCAAGGTTCAGATCAAAACTCATCCGATAGTGATGTGTTTCAACTGAAAGGAACATGGGAATTATGTAAGAAAATTCCCAAATCCAAGGGTTTTCAGAGGAAATCAACAACAACAACCTCCAATGAAACAATAAAGGTATTATGCTATCAATACTGCTATGGTGGAACACAATAATGATGTGGTGGTAGGTAAACTATGTATTCATTCAAGAAAAGAAAATGTACTATTTGATTCTAGTTTTACACATTCTTTAATAACTTACATGTTTAGTAGAACTATTCAAACAACACTTTAAAATATGCAGGTTGAGTTATTTGTGAGGAAAGAAAATGGATAAATTATTTCATCCAATGTATATAAATTTTCCTTGGTTACTGTTTTTGGTCTTCAAATTTCATAAAATATCATATTACTTCCTTTAGTGGAGTTTTATGGAATATTGGGAATGAATTATTAATTTTTATACAAATCCAACATCAACTATTGGGAAAAGGAGATCACACTTCACATCCCAAGGCATATTTAAATTCTATACAAATAAAAGTATGAGTATAAATATCCTTAAAAATAATCATCTCAATTGTGGATATTATTACCTTATGAACAAGAATATCAAGATCAAATGATTGAGACAAATGAGATGATCATGATTCAATACATTCCCATAATGAGGGACTACCCTGTTGCGTTCTTTAAATAATTGTATAGTCTTCATCCGGATTACGAGGTTGAGTTCTTAATTGAAATTATTCCTAGATCTATGCCTATATCAAATACTCTTTATAGAATGACCTCTATTGTATTGGAATAAGTAAAGAAGTGGTTATAAGTGAATCAGGATAAGGGTTTCATACACCCTAGTGCATCAGTACGGGGTTCACCAGTCCTATTTTAAATAAGAAGGATTGATCCATGCATCTCTACATTGATAATTGTGAAATAAATAAAATCATGATAAAGAACATGTATCCCCTACCATGGATAGATGAATTGTAAGATCAACTATGTTATTACAAGTATTTATCTATGGTGGGCCTTGAGTTAGGATATCACTAATTACAGGTGAAGAAGGAAGATATTCCCAAGACTTCCCTTCAAACTAGGTAAAAAAACGATGAATTCATAGTGATTCCCTTCGTACTCAGTAATGTTGTAGAAATATCCATGGACTAAATAAATATATTCTATAGATATTACCTTGAAAAAATTATTGTAGTCTTCATATATGATATTATGATATACTCCAAGAATAATTAAGAACATGAGTAGTATTTGAATACTATGATAAAGACTTTGTGAAGGTAGAAAATTTATGTAAACTATAGTAAATGTGAGTTTTGGATTGAGGAAGTATCATTATTGGGTCATGTTTTCACTAGAAAAAGGATATCTATAGAACCTTCTACAAAAATGTAAATTGAGGTTTCGCCCAGACTAACATCTTTAATGAAGATCTATAGATTTATTGGTCTGGTTGGGTATTTTGACTATTTTTGAAGAAATTATCATGATTTTAAAACCCACTAACCAAGATGAATCGAAAGAGAGAAGAGTTTTTTTGGACCAGTGAATGTGAATATTTCTTCAAAGAGTTAAATAAGAGAATTATCACTACACATTTATTCACACTTCCAAGAAGTGGGGAACTCTTTATGGTACACTGTGATTCTTTATAGAATGAATTAATATTTTTACTAATGCAAAATAAAAAAGTTATAGCCTATGCCTCAAGTCAGTTGAAAGTTCATGAGAAAAACTTTCCCACACATGATCTGGAGATGGTAGTTGTGACCTTTACGTAGAAAATATTGTGGAATTGTCTTTGAGGGGATCAGTGTGAGATATATAATGGTCATAAGATACTCACATATATATTCAAATATTAATAGCTTAACATGCATAAATAAATATTGTTAGATCTCATTAATGATTATGAATTCTCAATCCACTACCGTCCTGATAAAGTAAATAAAGTGTCAGATGTTATAGGTAGAAATAATGCCTCAATTTTATCAGTGATGCGAATTGATAAGGATACAATATTCATATACTTAAAAAGGATTGGCATGAGAATCACTAAGGACAATACATCATGTTTCATTTCACAAATTATGGCCCAACCACCCCTCATGGAGAAAATAAAGGATTCTCTAATAAATGATGTGGAAATATAGAAAAAGGTTGTAGTTATAAGAATGTTTAAATCATCAGTGTTTAAATTTTATTAGGAAGGAGTCAAAAGATTTGGGAATGACTATGTTTACTATCCAATATAAAGATAAATAATGATATTCTAAATAACACACATAACTCAACCTTATCCATTCACCTAGGGAGAACATAGATGTATCAAGATCTCCAACAGAAATATTGGTGGTACAATATGAAGAGGGGGATTGTGGAATATATATAAAAGTTACTAGTATGACAACAGGTGAAGGATGAAAGGAAAAATTAAAAGGGTATGATGCAAAAATTACCCATATCAACATAGAAATGGGAAAAAATCACCATGAACAATAACACCAAACATCTTACGAAATCTAGAGAAAACAATGATGTATGGGTTTTTGAGGATCTTCTTATAAATACATATCACTTTAACATAATTAAAGATGATTTATCACTTGACCAACTTTCACATATATACATCAAATAAGTGGTGAGGATTTATCGAGTACCATTATCTGATTGAGATATGAAATTTACCTCTATGTTCATAAAAATTATCGAACATGTTCTAAACACTGAGCTGAACTTTAGTATGAATTATCATCCTCAAAATTATAGAAAATCAAAGAGTAATATTCAAACACCAGAAGACATATTGAGATAATATTATATGTAATTAAAAGGAGGATGTGAGAAACATATACCTCCAGTTAAGTTCTATTAAAACAATATTTTCCACTAAAGAATTGAAATGGTCCCATATGGAGCCCTTTATGGGAAAATATTCAGAACAACAATATGATGGGTTGAAGTATGGGAACGTAAGATCTTGGGAGATGAAATGGCTGAAGAAATGGAAGGAAAGGTGCAAACCATTCAGTAGAACATTATGGTAGCCCAAATTCAATATTAGAGCTATGTTAAAAAATTTTGACCAGATCTGGAGTTTAAGGTTCGAGACATGGAATTCCCCCACATGTCTCTATGGAATAATAATGAGATTTGGGAAGAAAGGAAAGCTAATATCATGTACATCAGACCGTTACAGATTCTTGATCATGTTAGAGATGTGGCCTATTAAATAGAACTTCCACCAACCATGTCTTTAGTACGTAATATATCAAACATTACTCTCTTGAGGAAGTACATACCATATCCCTCACATGTACTAAATTCAGGGGTGGTACAACTAGAAAATGATCTCTCTTACAGGGAGCATCTGGTGAAGATATTGGACAGTAGAGATAAATTTATTCACAACAAGACTACTCACCTAGTGAAAGTACTATAGATGAACCATAATTACAAAGAGGAAACATGGAATCTATATGAAGTGATGATGGAGAATTTCCCTCACCTATATTAACCTTAGTATATACAATGAAATTTCGTGGGTGAAATTTCATGGGGGGTGGAGAATGTAATAACCCATAATTTTATCAATGAAAATTCCCTTTTTATAATTATTTCATGTATTATAAAGCACATACATCACATAGAGAACCCAATAAAAAACATTATCCTCATAAATTAATAATGATAATTATTGAAGGATAATAAATAGAAAAAAATATAATAAGAATAGAAAAATTTGGATCCACTCGACCCACTAGAAGGACCACACTCATGAACAAAGCTCTAAAAATAAATGATAATGTTAATTATAAAACATTCATTTTTTTTGAAATTATATATAACCTTAGAGAAAATATAAGTGTCTGATGAATGTTGTAAGATATATATATATAGGAACTATTAAAGCCTTACAACCATTATAAATCTTACCATTAGAATAGTAACATGACCATTTAATAGTAATGTGACCATTATGAATAACAATTTAGACATTTGAATAGTAACCTCACATATAGAAGTATAAATAAAATTTAGGTATCTTATAAATAAAAATATGATATATTTATATAATGGTATAGGTAAATAAATGTTTTGAAAATGATAAATTATGTGTTGGTAATTTTGTGAAACATAAACAGTTATTTACAATATTATAATTAATATGACAATTAAAAGATAATTTATTTTCATAAAATAGATTCATAAATTAATATTTTGTCTAATTATAATTATAATATAATTTTATGATAACTTAATTAATTTTTCAAAGTGTCATAAAAGAGGTTATAATATTAAAATTAGTATTTTTTTTGAATAAATGATGATTATAATTAAAAAATAAAATTTTAATATTTAGAAATA
Organism: Viscum album; assembly: GCA_963277665.1. NCBI lineage: Eukaryota > Viridiplantae > Streptophyta > Magnoliopsida > Santalales > Viscaceae > Viscum > Viscum album. The sequence goes on from OY728158.1 coordinate 1,322,338,872, forward strand.
TATTTTCATAAAATGGAGTCCATTTTTTAAATCAATATGTCAAAAAATGGGTGGGGTGAACTTTTGGGATTTTTCTAAAATCTTTGAAATTTTTGTGAATTCTGAAATATGATAATTTAAGGTATTTAACATTATAAGTAAATAATTGAATTTGTGAGCCATGGTTGAGTCATTGATGATGTAAGTGACCATTATCTCAAACTTTTATTCTATATTTACCTTACATAGTCAAAATAATCCACACTATTGATAGTATTTATCCAAAATAATAAATAAATGAATAAAATAATAAAAAAACCCCTATCCCCTCACTATAAATACCACCCATTACCCTCACACATTACATGAATTTTAAATTGTCCAAATTCTACTCAATACCCTTCCAAATTCCCTTCTCGACATCTTAGAGCCTTTGGTCTCAACAAAAGACCAAATCCAAGTGTCTTAAGGAGGTTCTCAAGGAGAAGATATTCAAAAGGTAAAATCCTTCTTATTTATCTTTAAAATAATTTACTTTTCTTATCATCCTCTCTCCTAACCTATCCAAAACATCAAGATAACTATATTATCAAACAAATACTTGAATATTATTGTGTTAACAAAATATCCATAATCTAAACTCTTCTCTTCTCCCTTTATTCTAAAAAAGAAAACCTTGTCCATGATGTATCGATTCACCACCTTCGTGGATGAGGAATTGTCAATTTTCATTACCACCATCATGAATGTTCATAAAACCATTATAATGGTTAAATCATATTTTAAAATGTATATAATGACTTTTTAATGTTCTATAAATAAAATATATAAATAATATTAAACAATAAAACAAAACTAGTTCATGATGATCAAAAACCCCCCAAAAAACTAAACTTTTATCATTAATGTCAATCTAATGAATGTCCCTCATATCGAAAAGAAATTTTTTATACCGAACTATTTAAAATTTTATAGGTTCATCAATATCATATAATTATACTTCTTACGTTTTTCTTCCATTTGAAAAGAACTCCCATAATTAAAATCAATGGAACCAATCCTAAAATCATGAAACAAACACACCCAAAACAACATAATTAAACATTTTAAACCATAAAAATGGTCATAAAAGAATATAGTAAAATTTTAATAAATAAAATATATTTTTAAGAGGTTATAAATTAAATTACTAATGAATCTAATTTTATTATATTGTATATTAAGTGCAAGTGAAGAACACTTTCAGACAAAAGTTAAGAGATCTCTGCAAACCTCCAAATTACATTTGGTTATACTTTCTCTATCTTTATGACATTATATTTGTTAATTATTCTTATTTACCTGTTATAAATTCTATTTATATGTTCCAAAATTGTGTATCCATATCAACTAATCCTTATTTTATGGGGAAATACATTTTTTAAAAGGATCCCTTATTAATTCCACTCGATATGAAAGCCGAATTAGGGGTAACTTTTCCATTTATTACCCATTTTATAGTACAATAAATAAACTATTTTAATAAAATAATATTTTTATAAAACAAAAAATTTTATCATGGAAAAATAACATAGTTCATTCATGGTTTTATACAAACACTTATGAATTTTTTCCCTTTAAATACTCTTTAATATTTTCCTTAAACCGCACTAAATAATCTCATTTCTAAAGTTTCTTAAGCACTCCTTTTACATGTATTCACTTCATTTGGACATTATTTATCATTATATTTCCTATATTCTCTTATTAATTTACATTTATGATTTAGTTGCATTCTTTCATGGACAATATTTTGATATGCCCATTAGTTATTCCTTATGACATGATTATGATACCCATTTCTTTCCACAGGTAACCATTCAGTTTATTACTTGTGTTTTGATTATTCATGTGGAATTCATATGCATGAACATGTTATGATGGGTGTCCCAAGATATAACTCTAATAAATTGGGAAATTTTTGGTTTGATGAGACTTCATGTATGGGATTAGGGAGTAAACCTAATCAATTAGTGGACTTTTTCTACCATTTGATATAGTCTTGGAAGTTAGCCTTGACTCATGATTATGTCATGTTGTATGTTTCTACCACATTTATATGTCCCCATGATCAAATGATTCCATTATATTTATATTATTCTTCTATATGTTTCTTCATGTGCCATTCCTTTTTATATCATCACGTCTTTCCTTCCAACTCATGTGCTACACTTTATTCCCATGTTTATTCCCTTACTGGGTTTTTAGATCATCACTTTGTTCATGTATTCCCTAGGTTATATAATGAAGATTTAAGATATCAAAGGAATTAAGTATATCAATATAGATATTAAATAAAATATCATTTTATTTTTGTTTCATGGCTTCCAATTATATACTTAGTATTCCAAAGATACTAGACTTTATGATCATTGGGTTGTATGTGATGGTCAACTATGCTTAAAATAATGTAATGATATATTTAAAAGGATAGGTAATATATATTATATAATAATTGTTTAATAAAAATTTTATGAGGTGTAGAAATAAATAAAATAAAAATTCTTTTTGAAGAACGTTGCCTCTTCTTCAGGTATCCTCCTTAGGTTTTCACCAAATCCTTTCTAAGATGTATTTTGGAAAAAATTTGTTTTCTTGGATGTCAGGAGGGGTCTTTGAAAGTTTTTTGGGTAGATATTTTCTAATCCAAAGGGGTGTTAATTTTTGAATATGAGAAGAGATGGGGTGACCTTCTATAAGTGAGGTGTGTCTCACACCAATAAGTTTTTGAAAAGATTCAATCATATCCACAATTTAATCATTACAAAGGCCTCTAAAATGAGACATTATCCAAACTAAAAGAGGTAATGTTAAAAAATATCCATAAAACCAGTCCTTTAGAAGGTTTTATTACATTTATAACCCTCATATTCTTAGTTTAACCCCCAAAAAATTAATTTTTTACCTTAACCGTGCTAATTAATTCGTACTACTCTCACTCTTCATTTTAGTAAAAAATTATGTTTAAATTATTAGAAATTATTAATTGAAATTATTAAAATAAATTAATCCAGTTTACCAAATACAATTCACCAATGTGAAAATTTTTAATTTAAAATTAATCCCAAGATGCGATGAGAGAGTGGAGTTTTAAATTCAAGATGTTAAAACATTTATAGTGTTCTTATATTCAAATTAAATATACAAATTATTCCAATAAACTAAATTGAATTAATTGAATTAAAATTGATATAATTTTATTTTAAAACCAATTAAAAAATAATAATTTTACATTATAAATTATTTAAACAAAAGGCAGTTTTCAATTAAAATTCATTATTTTTCACTATTAATAAGAAATTAAATGTTTTGAAAAAATTCCAAAACCTTACCCTAAGATAATTTTGATATTATTATTTCTAAAATGAAGTTAATTTTTTAAAATAAATTTTATAAAAGTGGTAAAATATAATTTGGATTATGTGCGCAAAGCATGACTAAACCGTATTTTAGGAAAGATACAGTTTTTTTTTCTGAATTTTTTTTTCATATAAATGATTCTTATTTTATTATTAATAAATATATAACCATATTTTTCATAATTTAGTTATTAATATTCATAACATATAATTTAACAACTAGGTTATAACTATTATATTAAATAATAATGTTTTAATAATATTTCATTTTTCATTTAAACTTGATGTTGTATACAACACAAGCTAAACTTAGTGTTACATTTAATGAATGATATTGAAGAGATTGAGATTGTTTATAAATAAATATATCATAATCTCTTGGGGAATTATATATTTTTAATAATACTGTTGTTTTATTTCACATACACTATCAAATACAATGTTCTTGTCTATGAATTTTAGGGGGTTACACTCTCCAAACCTTAAATAAATTGTATGCTCACAATTTAAACATGATCATGGTAATAAAGTGTTTGGTATTTGAAAATTATTTTATTGAAAACCCATATCATAAAAAGAGTTCATAAAACCTATTTTTAACAATAGAGAAAGTAAAGTACCAAGGTCATAGAGAATAACACATAACTAGGTTTCTATGTAGAAGAATATTTGTGGGGAGAGAAAAAAAAGCATAGAAGAAAAAAATAACAGTCAAATACTGACGGGGAGAGATAGATATCATTGATCACATGAAATAGGGTGATTGAGAGAAGTTTAGAGACCACAAATTAATAAACTAAAGAGGTATTAAAAAGTTCATTGATATCATACAAAATGATTATAACATAACAAATTTTTTTAAAGGTCATTTTCTTAATGTTAGGGTTTTCATTTTTCATAAAATAATAACATATGAAAATTTACTTACTTTATATATCTCTATTTTATAGGAACAATTTTATATTTTGGTTGGGCTTAAATCATTTTCTAGTTTATCTCTTACACTAATAAATGAATATCTAAAAATTAATTTTTATTTATAAAGAACTAAAATTAACATTTAATGGACTTTATTGTCTAAAATATAATGATAAATCATCCATTATATCTATAGTTATTACTATAAAAAAATTATGTGTACAAGTTCTCCAAAATCCATAAATCTTAATACAGTGATTTAATTCATTAATCTAAAAAATGACATCCAAATCTTATCTTAAAATATTTCATAATTGGTTAACCATATGCCACTTCCAAAATATTAAGATACAAAACTTTATAAAATAGGTAACTGATTCCCCAAAATTAAATTATTATTAATCCGAAAAACATGAAGTAGCTTTTAATCATTCCATAACAATCATGTGAATACCTTCATCATGTTTTATATTAAAACATGGCAATAACATGAATTTCCAAAAAACTTCATGAGAACATGATTTCTTTTTTATTACGTTGTTAAAACAAATATTAATCGATGTATTACCTAAATCCAAAAATTTTGTAAACTCTATCAATGATCCCATTAACTACCCTATAAAATATCATTAATTATTCCCTTGGTAGTCAGTGCTTATCCAATTTATTTTATCCATATATATTGTATATTTATACCATTATCATTATCCAAAAATGATGAAATATTAAGGGTTATTCTTTCCTTAATCATTTTTCTGAAGAATTTCAACTTTCCACTGAATAATTTTTCTTGATCATCAGTACCATTCAACATATTCTTTCAAACACATAGTGAAAACGTACTACATTATAGTCCTTATACATTTAGTAATTAATATAGCTAGGATATTATTGATAAAATAATTTTACAAAATAATTGAAGGGTCCATTTAAAAAATAAAATTAATCATTCTATACTTTTTGTATCATTAGCATAAGATTTATATAGATCCCTTATATTGTTTTGAGGTATATTACCATGAAGATTGAGAAAAATCATTTTCATAATTTATCATCTCCTTATAGTTGATGAATTTAATATTCAAAACTTCTCTCTTTCCCTTTCAATCACAATCATGGTGGAATTTATATCCATACTTATATAAAACTCTCATTCCCTTCAATAAAGTACCAATTAGTTTCTTTACTCAATTATCACATGTGGGAAAATCCTCCTTTCCCATCTTTCTTTATCCATTTTTTTCTTTACCATAATTTTCTTCTTTTACTTCCATTTGAATCCATAAGACATGGATAATTATTTCTCCATATTGATAGAAAATAAAACTATTTTATTGAGAGACTAACAATTTTCAGAGACTTGGCTTAAGCCTTTATTGAAATGGTAAATCTTGTACTCTATGTTGTTTATGTAATATATAGCATACCTATATAATCTTATAAAGGTATCATTATACTAATCTATAATTTCTTCTTCAGTTTTATATAAGTTAAATAAATTTCTATTCAACTTAGTTTATTTATTATGAGGGAAATATTTTTCAAAAAACACATCCTTAAAATCCTTCCATTCCATGAGTTTTACTTCATCTTCCACCAAATTATGATACATCAATGACCACCATTAATTATAATTTCCCTTGAAAAAATACACAGAAAGTGTAACATTTTCTTTTTCACTACATACCAAAGCGATAAAGATATTATCTAGAGACTTAATCCATTGCTTAGCTACAATTGGATTAGTATTCCGACCAAATGATGGGGGCTTCAATCACATGAAGAAATAAAATATAGGAGAATCATGATGCGTAATAGGTTTCTCCATCCGAGGAAGGTTATTTTTCATAACCAGATTATATTTCCCGAATATAGCCATAATTTTATATCTTCCAATGTAATACCTCAATATTTTAAAATAAGAAAATTAGATTATATTGTGTAAAAGGCACACATCTTATATAAGAATATAGCTACCCAAGACTTTATGATATATTTATTTTTAAATAAATATAATCTATTAAATATATTTCGGTACATGGAACCATAGTATTTATATGTTTAATAGAGTAAATGACATGAAAAATGAGTTTTTTTGTGCTTCATATGCAATATCGAGTTTAGCTTTCATTACACACAACATTGAGTTTAAACAAAACACACTATTTTTTTTATTTAATATGACCATTATCACATAACTATTGGAATGAAGGGTATAAAAATGATTAAAATAATTATGAAACTATGGTTTAAAAATGTATATATGATGAATTATTTTGTGACTAATTAGTTATAAATGAAAAAACCCCTTTGAAAATAAAAGGAAATATTTTTCTGAAAAACTATTTTAATGATCACAAGTATGTTTTATAATAATAAATTAAAAAAATAACTAGTTTTGGATTATATTAATTTAATTTATATATTATATATTCAATATACTATTTAATTTTTATCCTATTTTTTTTCTAGACATGAGATAAAAATAAATCCAATTATACTCTTTAAACTGTATTTTTATCAAAAAAGTAGTTTTGTTATGGTACAATTATTTTAAAACTAAATTTTGAAACATTTATAGAATTTAAATGAAAAAATTAACTTCCTTCTTGGAATTGTATTATCAAAATTTACTTTGGTGTAAATATTTGTATTTTTTTTTGAAATATTGATTTTTCAATGAATAATGAAGAATACTGATTTTTATAAAAAGACATTTCTTTTCAATAAATTGAGTAATTTAAAAGTCCCAATATTGTTTTTAATATATTTTAAAGTTACCTATTTATTATTTTGTTTTATTTAATCCAATTTATTACTTTTATTCAACATTATATTTCTTTTTAGAATATGTGGATTTTTGGGTTTAAAAATAAAATATGCATAATGTTTTTTCATTTTAGTTAACTAAAATAATCCCCAATGGTGAATATTGAAATGAAATATATATATTATATTTAGTCTAATATTTATTTTTATTTTTAAAATTATTACTAGTAGTCATAGAGTTCATATAGAATACTCTTTTTTGGAAAAAATACTCTTCTTAGAAACCTGATGTATTGTCGCGCTTTCCAGATTAATTTTAAATTATATATTACTAGTTATTTGAGATTAATTTCTAAAAATGGGTTATATAATTAGAATCATCATAATTTATATTATATAATAAATTTAGATTAATTTTTGTACCATACTTATTAGTGAAAATAGTTAAAATTTATTACTATGATTATGGTTAAAATAGTGTTTTGCGCATTACATGCATTTTTATTAAAATTAATCTTACACACACATACTATTTTTTATTTAACAAATTTAATTTAATATTTAGAATAATTTTTTCATAATTATTTAGTAAATTTCATTTTATATGTAATCTTAAAGGAAACTTACCTTGGTAAATAAAAATAAACAAGTTACCGTGGTAAAAAAGGGTAAAATTGAGTAAACTTAAAGAATGAAGAATAACATTATAAAAATGTTTGTATTTTGTGTGGTGGAGGTTTTTATTGACCCAATAAACCCTAAAATCCATTATGAATCTATTTTTGAGGCACATGAGGAAAGGGAGACCTCCTATAGTGAATAATATGGGTATTTACAACAATGCCACACCTCCTCAATTATAAAATGGTATTCACCCCCGTACTTATACAAACCTCTAATGAAATATGGATTGAAAGAAACCTACCAAAAAAACATCCCAACATATATCCACTAATCTTATATTGTTTATTGTTTTCATAAATCCATCCTAAGAAGGGTTTGGTGCAATCTTAAGGAGGAACCAATAGAATAAGTAATGTTCTTCAACAAAATTTTTAAATTTATTTCTTTCTCCAACTATTTCAATTATTATTAGACCATGATAATATAATAAACCCATTATATAATAAATAATAGTAAGTATTTATATGATTTTTATGACCTAAATCATTTCCATCTTCTATCAAATGTGTTATGAAATCATCCTTCGTGCATACAATAGACTACCGCATCCTGAAACGATGTCCTTCATTTTCACTAACACGTTATGTGGAATGTAATAATGGTAAATGTACTAAATATATGTCATAAAAATGAAATATTTATGATCTGAATGAAAATTTTACCATTCTATAAATATAAATAACGTTTTCTTTTTTAGCATTCCACTCATTGAGAAAAATGATAACGTCATTCATGGACGTGTGGACTACAACCTTCTCAAAGCGATGTGATACATTTTTTCATCACCACATCACAAGAATAATATATATAAATATATATAATTAAATAATATGTAATTTTTTATAGTATTATATTTATGGAAAGATAAATTTTACTTAACGTTTTTCTATAATGACCATTGAAAATTATAACCATTACTTATGTGTATGTACGACCTACCATCTCAATGATCATAATATTAGTTTATTTTTCATAACAATATTTAATAATTGGATTTAAAATTATAATTTATTTAGAAATATGACAATTATTTAATTATTATTTTTCTTTATATGTTTATATAATTACATCTTTGACCATATTCATCCTACCAAAATCAATTTTAACTCATAAAGAAAATACAATAAAAACATCCAACATAAAATTAATTGATTAAGTAATTTAATATAACATAGAAATAAGTGAATTAAAAGGAACATTAAATTTAAAAAGGATCATAATCAAGTAAATAATTAAAATAAGTATATTATTCATTAATATAAATAATAAGATTGACGAATCAAATTTTTGGTAAGGGTTTTCTCACCTCACTATTATTTATGTGAGATGTATGCTATATTCACCACTTATTTTTGTTGTTTGGTTCATATAATTAACATGAATAAATATTATTATTTTTATAACTAAATTTAAATTTATTTATATATCCTTTTGTGGATATCTCTTTTATAGGGTTTACATTTTCAAAATTAACAAAGTGGTATGGTCTGTTTTGTCTCAATTTTCCTTCTTTGAGAAGTATGTTATGTTATACACATATATTATTTAATAAGGTGTATATAATACCCCTTTTACATGTTGTATCATGAATATAATTATTTTCAAAAAAAATTATTATAATTTAATTTTTTTATTTGATGGGGTTATAATTCCAAGTTACCAAAGTGGTAATATTTTTATGTTATAATCTCATCATTTATAGGGATTTATTGAGATTATGTTTCCAATGTTGAAATATTATGAGATAAATCTAAATAATTACTATGAATTTTATTACACTCTTGTTATCTCATGTGAATACTTGTTTTCCCTTCATTTTACTCTCTTTATGTACTCAAGAGTTAAAAAAATGTTTTTATGAAAAATCGTCTTTATTTCCCTCTTCAGTCGAAAACCCTTTTTCTTCCAAAACCATGTTTTATAGAAAAACATTCAAATATGTTTTTATCATTCATAAAATGATTTTTAATGATTCCTTTATAATTTTTCAATTTTATTTTCAAATAAAATAATTTTCAAAATATTTTATTTTAAAAAAAAGTTATTTTCAAGATGAAAATGGTATTTTCTTAAAAATATATTTAATAATATTTTAATGGTATTTTCATTAATAAATGTCAAAAAAATTCGATACTTATCCTAAATTAGGGATATTATGCATTGATACAATCCCCACTCTTTATCTAGACCGATTATGACTGTTTCATGGATATTTTCATGGAACACATTTATTTTCCAATAGATAGTCATATTTGAAAGATATTTTTATGAAACCCCTTTCTCTTCCATGAGTTAATATTGTTTAAAATATATTTTTATGGAACCCATTTACTTTCCATGAGTTAACTGGGCTATGAAAGAATGATGATTAGTTTTATGAGTTTTATAATGAAATAAAAGCTCATTATACTTTAGTCATGTTGTGGTTCTTGGAAAGTTTTTATACAATGGGGTGGCCTGGATAGTGCTTTGTGAGATCATTACAACTTATACAATGGGGTGTCCCATATATCACAAAGTGAGCCAATTATAGAATAAATTATGGCTATGTCCCGAAAGAACACAAATTCATTAGGTAATGATTTTGTTCTCTATATAATTATATTAGAAGATGAATGTATGTTTATTCTAATTTTAAGGGTTCTATAAGGGTTTTTAAGGGTTTTATGAGATGATATTCCAACATAATAGTAAGTTTTATTATGATTTCTATTGGTTTATGTTGTTTCATTTGATCAATATTGATATCACATGGCTCATAATTATTGATTCTCATGAATATTTCTTTTGGGAAAGACTTATTACACGTTTTCATGTTGTATGATCCATGTATTGATGGGTATGAATTTTCTTATTTTGTATTCATGAACTTTGATTATTTCATCCCACCCTTATTCTCTTATTATTCTCATTGATGAAATTCATTTTTGAATAATTACTTTTTCACTTACTAAGAATTTAATCCCTCCCCTATTATGTTTCCTTTTTCCTAGGTTATAAAGAATTAGGTTGAAGAGTTATGTATATAATGTTTTTCATATGGACAATGATTATGTATTAATGTAAAACATAGAATATTGGTTATGTAGGAGAAATTATCATTTAAAGTCATGTGATTTTTTATATTGGATTTTGCATTAATTATCTAAAACTCTAAAACTAAATAGTTCTTGAGGATGAAAGTTATCATTTTTTCCCTCTTTATGTTGTATGGTTTGGATGAAAAAATTGGGTCACAATTATCAGAATCAAAATAATGAAATGTAATGTTTATGATTTTATCACAAAATCTAGGAGTGCAGGTTCTGGGTTATTATAGTTGGCATGAAAGGAAAGGTTTAGATAACTTTTTTGATTTAGATATTTCCATGTGTTGTTATCATAATAGTTATGGATACCATCATAGTTCTATAAGCTTAAGGATGATCATAAGTTCATACTCTTAGACACCCCTTTGAGGTTATAAGAGATGATACTTAATGTGATTAATGACATTTTAGGATAAATTTTAATAGGTTATGGAATTTTTAAAGTTGTTGTTTCACATGAAGAATTCATTTAAATTTTGAATAAATGATATTTGTAAGATCCTAGATCTTGGAAAGGTATGTTCTTGTTTAAGTTTTATTTTGAATCCATTTATTTGGTAAATTAAGTGGATACCTTAGTCCTAGAGGAGGTTCAGGGGTGTTCCAAGGGTTTAGGACATGAAAATTGTAGAAAAGGGGGTTTCTGTGAGGCTTTATGGTCTATGCACGGTTAGTGCTAACCGTGCAGATAACCTAGAAAACTGTGTGGAAGGTATGTTTTTCGGATAGTTGCCTCCGCACGGTTTGGAAAACTATGTGGATAAACCATGTGAGGTGGGTCCTTTGGGTATAAGCATTCGCACGTCTTGCGCACGTTTTGGAAAACCGTGCGGGTAAACCATGCGGGCCAGAAACCCTTAAAAAATTACAAATTTTCCACTGAGAATTTTAACTCCAACTTGATATTTCCTCCCATTTCACCCCTCTTCACCCTAGGGACGAATTAAATATCCCATGATCTCCAATAGATCAATCTCCCTCATTTATATGGTGTTTTTGGTGCCATTGGTTGCGGATCGATGCTCCGAGTAAGGCTAATCCCATCCTTGCTTCTCTTTGGAGTTTATAATTTGTATCTTCTTATCCTCTCCTTCTGAGACACTAATAAACTACTCTTTGGGTGATATTTAGGTTGAATATTCAAAGGTAGGTTGAAGTGGAATCTAAGGTCTCGATTAATAGTGTGTTCACATGCGGAATCGAGGTAGGTGGTCTATAAGTTATATCCCATGGTTTATTTGAGGATTTCTGCATGTGTGGTTTTGTTCATGGGTACCTATTGGTATGTTTTGATTACCCATGACATGTTTTAGTAAAATGGATTTTAAAAAGGTAAAAGGGAACCCTCATAATCCCCATGCAATGCGTTGAGGGTGATGAGACTAAACTAGGGCCACCATTGGGGAAGGCAACTTTCCCAGACCTAAGGATTTGGGAAGAATAAGTGATATTGTTGTGTAATCATGTAAATCCCTTGATAAACATGTTGGGAGTGAATATTAGTGTTGGGTTAGAAGCTTGGAGTTACACCCAATATTGGTAATAACATAAGGTATGTTGGGTTAATATGTGTAAGTGATTAAAGAGCATAAATGAATGGGTTACGAGCATGGTACTATAGTAGTATTGTAGTGGTAATGTAGCAGTGGTGGTACTGTTGATCGGCAGGCACTATATCGACGGCATGGCACTATAGCAGTGGTAGGGCACTGTAGCGGCGGCGATACTGTGCGGGTACTGTAGCATCCAGGTTGCTATTCATAGAAAGGTAATTGGGCAAAAAATTTGGTCCTACGGGTTATGTAATGGGCTACAAGCCCACTGGGCCTTTGGCTATGTAGTGGTTCTCCCTCTACCCAGTTAAAAGAGGTTTTTTATTTAATTTTTTAATAAAAATGAGGCTTCGGCCCCAACCTTTAAAAAAATAAATGAATGGGTTACAAGCATAGTAACGATGCCTAGTGAGTTAGTAATAATGAACAAGCCTAGTGAGATAGGAACAGTGAATGATTGATTAGTGAGATAAGCCTAATAAAATGGGATTGGGATAAATGGATAAATGATTTGAAATGTGGTAAATGTTATAATGGGTTATGGCCTGGTGTTAACTCTCATTTTTTTTGTTATGGTTTATGTTTTCCTTGGGCAATGGTTTTGATTTTGTGTGAATGGTTAATGGAAACATAAATGTATAGCATGTGAATATTTCTTGGTAGTGTGGGGTTTTGACTGAGGTTCTAGATCCACGGGTCGAGTTGGACTGATGAACTAAACTCCACCCCTAATGCATGTGTTAGGGATGAGGACAGATGTTCTATTCCCCTAATGGTTACATCCACCCATACTAATGCTTCGAGGTGAGGATATGGTTGATGGAGAGTTGGACTGATGATCCAAACCCCATTGTGTGTTTCTCTTGGGTTAGGGATTGTGTACTTGAGACCGTATAATTTTTTGTGTTTGATGAACCCATGTTATATGTTTTGGAAATGGTATGTAATGGGAAATGGGATGAAATTGTAAGATATGGAAATGGTATGAAATATGTGTAATGGACCTAAACTGTATTAGGTCGGTTAATCTTTTATGTATAATTTATTATTCACTTTCCTTTGCACGCACATCTGTTTATACCAGATATTTTGTAGACACCGTTGGTGGTGGCCTACTAAGTTTTACTCACATCCTGCTCGGGCCGCCGTTGGGTACCCACGTTGACTTTATGTTTGAAGGTCCGGTAAAGGGAAAAGGTCCTCGTTAGGTAGTTGGGTTGGCACAGGTGTACGTGAAGGAGGACCCAGACATGGTGTCGGGACCATTTTTGGGATTTTTATGTTTTTCTTCATTTTGGGTTTTTTTTAACTTTTTCACTTGTAGCATGGAATGTAATATTTTTTGTTGGACATGGTTGTACCCCATTTAGGGGAATGGTTGTTTATGTATGATCTTGTATTATTTTTTGTTATTCTGCATTTTTTTATCATCTTTTGTGGATTACTCTGATTAAATGGGGTATAGTCTCCCCAATTGACTATTCAGACCCCCGCTGCTAGTCAGGAACCTTTGGCATATGGGGAACCACGCTTAAGGTCATGTAACCATCAAACTTGGAGCACTGGTTTAGTGGATTCAATGTCAGGGATGTTACAGAGTGTTATTAAAGGACATATTTATTTTCCTTATCTGAAATCTTGTAATTTGAGATGGTAGAAAATAATTAGGATGTATCGGACCTTGGTAATGAGCTCATTCATAGGATTATCTAACCCATGTATGAGGTAAAACCCAAGTCACCCGGGGCAGGAATTGTTGTTCTTGATTGTTCGATGTTACAGTTGATGATATTTCACCATTGGGTGTCAAACATGTTGTGTGATGTGATTGTTTTTTGATATTTGGCTCATGGGCTCAATGGTATGAGGTTGTGCATTCATGCATCATTAAAGGCACCTAGAGAGGTAGGTGACATGAATCATGGTAGGCACACATGGGTTGGGTGTGTGAGGCATGAAAGATATAATGAACCTTGCATTTTGATAATTGAAAAAGGAAAATGTGGTAAACAAAACAATGTAAGTGGGTTAAGATGAATGAACGATAAGTGATGAAAAATGATATATGTGTAGTTAAGGGTCTTAATGAATTGAAAATGTTGTTGGAACTTGTTGTGTGAGCCCTGTGGTGGTGTATGGTTGTTTACCCCTTGTGGACCATGGCTGTGGTAGGGATGGTCGAGGTAATGTTTCTGGAATGCTAAGGATTGTTGGGATGATACATGTATGGTGGATTTTTGTGGCTAGTGAAGATCCTTTTGTTGTTAAATTTTGAATGTTCTTTGGTATGTTTTTTAAACATCATGTTTAGAAATATAGAGAAATTCCACAATGACATCGATCTCCGGTTGAGAAACAATAGGATGTTACTGAGACCAATCCTCCTTTAAAAGAGTAAGATAATGTGGTGATCCAGTAAGGTAGAGAGGAGCGGTTCCGAGAGAACTTGGTTCGTTTTATGTAGATAATGAATCGGAACCCAGGGCAGGTTGCACCAAGTATGTTTGAGCTGACTAGAAAGTTTCAGCTGTAGCAACCACCGAACATTACCTGAGAGGGTGGTCCAGAGGTAGCAGAGTTTTGGATAGAGTATATCTGGACGATACATGATCATTTGGAGACTTCTGATGGGAAGTGGGTCATGTTGGTAACTTATATGATGCTGGGATAGGTAAATCATTGGTGGGACATCTTGGCTCAGACTGAGCAGGATGAGGGGATGTTGTGGAAAAATTTCTAGTAAAAGTTATTGGAGCATTTTTACCCAGAGACTTTTTGGCAAGAGAGGGATGCAGAGTTCTTGAGCCTGATTCAGGGGTCAATGTCTGTGATGGAGTATGCTGGCCATTTAACATACCTATGATGTTTTGTTCTAGTGTTAGAAGGAGATGAGGTAATAGTGGCAAGATGTTTCTAGGATGGGATGAGACACTAGATCATGTCTCAGGTGAATATATTTCACCTGAAGAAGTTTACACATTTAATGGATTGGTCATTGATATCAGAAGGAAACATGAAGGGAGTTTCAGGTAGTGAGAATTGTTTTCTTGCTGGCGGACAAGTGGTGCAACTTCCGAGGGTCAGAAGTGTCGTTTTGGAAGATTTCAGCAGGGTGGAGGTGTTCAAGGTGGTCAGAAGATAGGGTAAGACTCTCAGGATGTTGATCAGGTGTTCGGATATCAATGTGGAATGTCGGGGCACATGCGTGGATAGTTTCCTCAACCTCCAGTTTTGTGCCAATCATGTGGAAGATTGGAACACGTGCATAGGTTCTGTAGGAACCCTTAGCAGGTGATCATGAATGGTGGTGACATACTGATGTCAAGTGGAGGCAAGGGATAAGTTTCTCCATATCAGGTAGGTAGTTGGAGCCCCACGGGCCGTATTGGAAGGGGTGGTGGGTGTGGAACTCTGGGGTAGGATCTCCCATGTCATCAGGGCAATGAAGTGTAGAGCACACTGGTTAGATCCCAGGGTAGAGGGGCAGGTTAGCTTCATGCATTTTAGTCTGTATCTGGTGATGGCGAGGTTGGGCCATCAACTGTTTGAGGTATGATCCTTGTAGCTACTACACTGGCTAGTGCATTTTTTGAAACTGGTGCCACGCACTTTTATTTCTGATCAGATTCTGGTGCTGTTTGGTTTTGTTATGGAGAATGTGAGTGGGGTTATGTCGATTGACACTCCGTTGGGGGTATGAAATGAAGATATCAGGTAGTGTAAGAGATGTGATCTATAGGTCGGTGGGTATCGTTTCCTATGGGACTTATTCATCCTCGAGATGTCGGGGTTTGACCTAATCTTAGGTATGGATTGGTTATTGTTGTATTAGGCACACATATAATTTTACCATTTTAGGGCATCATTCAAGTCACTTGAGGGTGATGCTTTTGTCCATCGTAGAGAGTGGGATGTTCGAGCAGGTTATGCCGGACCGTTCTGTCGGCAGTTGGATAGGCTCCTGGATCAAGTAGCTTATCTTGTGCTTAATGATGAAATAAGGGAACAATCATTCATCCCTCCAGTAGTGGATCTGTTTCAGGAAGTATTTCTTGAGTATTTCTTAGGGTTTCCACCTGAGAGGGATGTTGAGTTCACTATCGAGTTGCTGCCGGGAGCGGAGCCAGTTTCTATTCCACCATACCAAATGTAACTGGTAGAACTCCGTGAGTTAAGGGTTCAACTTGAAGATTTGGAATGTAAGGGGTTTATACTTCCTAGTATGTCTCCTTGAGAATATCTTGTGATTTTTGTAAAGAAGGCTGACTTGTCATTGAGGATGTCAGTTGATAATAGGAAGTTAAATCAGATGACGATGAAAAATCAGTACACTATTCCTAGAATTGATGACTTGTTTGACCAGTTTGGGGGGTGCATCAGTGTTCTCTAAGATTGATCCGAGATCAGGTTATCACCGGTTGAGGTTGTGGCCTTCTGACGTACCGATGACAGCTTTTAGGAGTTGGTACAGGTAGTTGGAGTTTATGGTAGTGCCTTTTGGATTGAACAATTCACTGACAGTGTTCAAGGATTTGATGAAACAAATATTTTATCCATATCTGGATTAGTTTGTGGTTGTCTTTGTTGATGACATCTTGGTGTACTCAAAAACCCACGACAATCATGCCCAACATCATGAAATTATCTTGAGTACACTAAATGAGTATCAGGTTCCCACCAAGCTATAACAATGTCAATTCTGTATTGGATAAGTACATTTTCTATGTCACATAATCTCTGAGGCAGGAGTATAGATGGATCTAGAGAAAGTACAAGCTGTTTTGTCTTGGGAGCAACCCAAGTGTGTTTCATATATTCGGAGATTTCTGGGTTTGTATGGGTATTACCGGAGGTTCATTCAGGATTTCTCTCATTTGGTAGCACCACTTTCAGGATTGAATAATAAGGGAATCATGTTTGAGTGGTCGAAGGATTGTGAGAGTGATTTTGAAGATTTGAAAAAGTGATTGATGACCGCACCAATCTTGATCGTACCCAATCCATGTAGAAAGTATGTTCTATTTTGTGATGCATCCGGTATTAGGCTTGGGGCTGTGTTGATGAAAGATGAGTGGGCTGTGGATTATGGTTCAAGGAAATTGAGGCCCCATGAGAGGAATTATCCAAATCATGATTTTGATTTGGCTACAGTAGTGTATTCCTTAAAGTACTGAAGGCACTACTTGTTGGGGGAATGATTCACAATGTATACCCACCGCAAGAGTTTAAAGTATATCATTTCATAATGGGATTTGAACCTTTGGAAGCAAAGATAGGTTGATTATCTTTAGTATTTAGACATTGATATGGTATATACACTGGTTAAGGGGAATAATATTACTTATTTTTTGAGCAAGAAGGTTCAGAACCAAGTGGTTTTGTAATCCAGCACCGAGTGGAATGTGATGGCTTTATTTGCAAAGATGCACCTGGAGGTGTGGGAGGAAAATGGTCAGGCGACTCTTGCTTATGTGGTGGTTCAGTCAACACTTATGAGTCATGTTAATGGAAGTCATCTTGACAATACCAATTGTTTTTCCATGAAGGAAATACTTAATGGTGTGGATCCACCTTCAATTTGGTCCATCGGTGTGGACGAGGTTGTTTGTGTCCATGATCACGTGGTTGTGCCGGGGTGCTTGCGAGAAGAGTTGATGTGTGACTTCCATGCATCAAAATGGGCAGTGCATCCTAGTTTGACCAAGATGTATCGTGATATTCGTAGGATGATTTTTTGTCCATGAATGAAAATGGAAGTTGTGGGCTTTGTGACACGGTGCCTTATCTGTCAGCTGGTAAAGACCGAGCATAAATTCCCAGGTGGACTATTACATATATTTCCCATTCAGAAATGGAAGTGATAAAATGTGATGATGTATTTTGTGGTGGGACTTCTGAGGATGCCTCAGAAGAATGATGTAATATGGATGGTTGTGTATCAACTAACAAAAGTGGAAAATTTCTTACTGCTTCAAGAGACAAACAGAGTTGACTGGTTGGGTGGGTTGTATGTTCGAAAAATTATAAGGTTTCATGTTGTACCATAGACTATTGTTTTAGATCATGATCCTCGTTTCACGACACGTTTCTAGCATGGGTTTCTAGAGGCACTAGGTAATCAGGTAATTTTGAATAAGACATTCCACCCACAGACGGATGGGCAGTCAAAGCGTACAATCAAAGTGTGGGAAGACATGATAAGGGCTTCTGTCTTGGATATTGGTGGTTCCATGGAGAATCACCCATCGCTTGTTGAATTTTCCTACAATAAGAGTTTTTATGATACGGTTCATATGGAACCAATTTGGGATCTTCATGGGAGGCCATGTAGATCTCCGTTGTGTTGGTTGGAGGCCGGTGAATCTGAGTTTTTGGGACTGAGTCTCATACATGAGACATTAGAGAAGGGTGAATTGATTTGGAAATAGATGGAAATGGCCCAGAGTCGGCAGAATTCATATGTGAATCAGAGGCATAGACTTCTAGAGTTTGGGGTGGGTGATAGTGTGTTCCTTCGAGTGTCTCCAAGGTTGGGTCACCGACAGATTCTGAAGCATTGAAAGCTGGCACCCAGGTATAGGGCAGTTTGAGGTTGTGGAGAGGATCGTGCTGGTGGCATACTGATTGGATCTTCCACAATGATATAGTAGAATGCATGATTTTTTTCATGTGTCACATCATCAGGGGTATCACCCTGACCCAACTCATGTGGTGAATGTTGAGAATGTTGAGCTTAAGGCTGATGCATCCATTGAGGAGCATTCGGTTCCTGTCATGGATTGTAGTGATAATGTCTTGCAGGGCAAGGTTGTTCTATTGGTGTGAGTACTAGAGAAGCATAGAAATGGTTAGGAAGAAATATAAGACCGGGAATCAGATATGCGGGCTCAGTGGCCTGATATCTTTTCCTTGGATGTGTATTGAAGCTTGGGAGCTCAGCTCGAGGACAAGACGTTATAAGGTGGGGAGGTTATAAGATCCCAGATCATGAAAAGGCATGTTCTAATTTATGTTTTGGTTTGAATCCCTTGTTTTGGTTAATTAAGTGCGTGCACAAGTCCTAGAGGAGGCTTGAGGGTGTTCTGAGGGTTTGGGACCTGAAAAGTGGAGAAAAGGGGGTTTTCTGGGGAGGCCACACATTCTGCGCATGGTTAGTGCTAACTGTGTGGGAAACCATGGAAACTATGTTGAAGGTGTGTTTTTTGGACAATATCCTCTGCACGATTTGCGCACGGTTTGGAAAACCATGTGGGTAAACCATGTGAAGTGCCTCCCTTGGGTAGAGGAATCCGCACGACTTGTGTATGGTTTGGAAAACCGTGCGGCCCATACACCTTTTAAAATTTACAATTTTTCCATGCCAGGATTTTTAACCCCATCTTGGAATTTCCTCCAATTTCACCCCTCTTCACCCTTGGGACAACCAAATATACTATGAGCTCCAAGAAATCAATCTCCGTAGTTTATAAGGAATTTTTGGTTTCTTTGGTTGATGATCGAAGCTCCAGGTAAGGCTAATCCCATCCTTTATTCTCTTTTGAGTTTAGGATTTTTATATTCTTTTCCTCTTTTTCATGAAGCTCTAAAACCCTACACTTTGGGTCAGATTTAGGATGAATCTACAAAGGTTGTTTGAAGTGGAATCTAAGGGCTCGGTTAATAGTGTGTTCACCCACAGAATCAAGGTAGGTGGTTTATAAGTTATATCCCATGCTTTATTTGAGGATTTGTACATGTGTGGTTTTGTTCTTGGGTGACTCTTAGTATGTTTTTATTACCCATGGAATGTTTTGGAAAAATTGTTATTAAAAAGGTAAAAGGAACCCTCACGATCCTCATGGGATGCGTTGAGGTTGATGAGACTAAACTAGGGACACCCTTGGGGCGAGACGACTTTCTCGGACCTAAGGATTTGGGAAGAATGAGTGAGATTGTTGTATAATCATGTAAATCAATTGATAAACATGTTGGGCTGAAAATTTGGGTTTTGTTAGAAGCTAGGTGGTGCACCCAATCTTGGTAATAACCTCAGGGATGTTGGGTTAATATGTGTAAGTGATTTATGACCATAAATGAATGGGTTACAGGCATGGTAACGAAGACTAGTGAGTTAGGCATAATGAACAAGCTTAGTGAGACAGGAATGATGAATGAATGCTTAGTGAGATAAGAAAAATAAAATGGGATTGGGATAAATTTCAAAATGATGTGAAATGTGGTAAATGTGTTAATGGGTTAAGGCATGTTTTTAACTCTCATGTTATTATTATGGTTTATGTTTGCCTTGGGAAATTGTTGTGATTTTGTGTAAATGGTTAATGGAAACATATATGTATAGCATGTGCACATTTCATGGTAGTGTGTGGTATTGACTAAGATTCTATGACTAGAGGTCGAGTTGGACTGCTGCTCTAAACTCTACCCCTAATGCATGGGTTAGGGATGAGGACTGATGCTATATTCCCCTAACAGTTGCATCCACCTGGACTGATGCTTTGAGGTGAGGATATCGTTGACAGCTAGTTGAAATGACACTCCAAACTCCACTGTATGTTTCCATCAGGTATGGGATTGTGTACTTGAGCCTGTGTAATTGGTTGTGTTTGTTGAACCCATGTTAAATGTATTGGAAATGGTAAGTAATGGTAAATGGGATGAAATGGTAAGATTTGTAAATGGTAATAAATGTGGGTAATAGACTTAAACTGCCTTAGGGAGATTAATATTTTACTTATTATTTATTATTCTTTTTCCATTGCATGCACATCTATTTATACCAGATATTTTGTAGACACCGTTGGGGGTGACCAACTGAGTTGTACTCACACAAAACTCGAGCCGCTGTTGGGTACCTGAGTAGACTTCATGTTTTCAAGTTGGGAGAAGGTAAATGTTCCCTGTTAGGCAGTTGGGTTTGAATAGGTGTATGTAGAGTAGGACCTAGACATGGTGTCAAGACCATTTTGGGGATTTTACAGTTTTTCGTCATTTTGGGTTTTGTTCACTTTTCCAATTGTACCATGGAATGGCTTGTTTCTTCTTGGACATGGTTGTACCCCATTTGGGTGAATTGTTGTTTATGTATGATCTTGTATTATTGATTGTTATTCTGCTATTTTTTTTATCTTTTGTTGTGGCTTACTCTGAAGGAAGGGGTATAGTCTCCCCAATTGACTATTCAGACCCTCGCCACTAGTCAGAAACCTTTGGCATATGGGGAGGTGTACTTAAGGTAATGTAAGCATCAAGTTTGGAGCACCGTTTTAGTAGATTCTATGTTGGGGACGTTACAAGATTTTTGTTATTTCATGCCAGAATGGCCCGAAGGACTTCTTTTTTTTATTGATTTTTGATAACCCCCATTTCAAGGGATATGGGGGAACCCTTACATGGATCGTAGGCTTAGAGATTACATGACCCACAGGCTTAAGAGACATTACATAAAAAATATTTTTTTTGAGGTTATTGAGGTTATTTGGGTATAGGGTTATAGAATTATTTTGTTTCAACTATGGGTATTTATGTTGACTTATGAATATTATTGTATCATATGGAGGTTTATTACATTTTATAATGACGTTTTAACTATTTTGGTTCTGGTTAATGTTTAAATATAAGAGGAAAAACATGTCATCCCTTTAATGTTTATGTGGTATTTATAAATTTATTTTAGTTCTTTAGGTATGAAAAATTCATCCTGAATACTCATCATTTGGAGAAAAATATGAGTTTGTGGTGGAATTTGATTAAAGGATGAAATTCTACTGAGAAAATAGGTATATTTCCATATAATCTTAGTCTATATGGTAAGATAATTCTTAGAAACTATGAAAAGGATCTTGAAACATAAATTGTATCCTATTACTTTCTTTTTTATGAACCGATGGACTTTTCGATCATTGATGATTTATGGTTTTGAGGCCCTTAACTTTATATTGATCATAACTTTCTTATGATAAATGAATTCAATCACTCTCTAAAATTATTTAGGCCTTTTCTCAATTCCCAAAAATGTTAACCTAAATGAAAACCTAGTTATGTTTTATTTCTTATGACCTTTTTTACTTCCCTTTATATATTATTAAGAGGATGTTTTATTAACACTTTTAATGATGTGGGATTAAAAAAAAGTATTTTGAAACATCAAATATTTGATTACCAAGATAAAGTTTAAATTTCGAGGATGAAATTTATTAATGGGGTGGGGGGGGGGGGAGAGGATGTAACAACTCTATATTTTAAAATAAGAAAATAATAAATGATTTTGTAAATTATACACAATATTGAGTTCATATGATAATGTAACTCCCCTGAAACATTATGATATATTTATTTCTAAATAAATTTAATATATTCAATAACTGGAGATACATAAAAACATATTATTTTTATGTTAGATAGATTAAATTTAACATAACACTGAGTTTTTATTTCATTACATGCAATATTGATTTTACCTTGCATTACATGCAACACTAATTTTTAACAAAACTCATCATTATTATTATTATTGTTTAATATGATGATTATTACCTAGATATTGGAATAAAGGGTATGAATAGTAGTAAAAGAATTATTAAAATATGGTTTACACATGTATATATAATTAATTATTTGATGACAAATTAATTATAAATGAAAATAAAACCCTTTTAAAAATAGAAGGGAATATTTTTTAAAAAAAACAATATTAATGTGAATTGGTGTATTTTGTACTAATAAATTAAAAAAAAGTAAATCTTATTTGATTATATTATTAAAATTTATATATTATATATTCAATATAATTTTTGACATTCATCCTATATGTTTTAATGATGTGATATAAAAATAAATCCAATTTTATGCTTAAAGCTTTATTTTTTCAAAAAAGATATTATGTTAGCTTTTAATGGAACAATTATTTTAATATTTTTTTAAACATTTATAAAATTTAATTGAAAAAATATAATTTTTTTTAATTTGAATATAAAAATTTAGTCTGGGTTAATTTTTTGGATTTTTTGAAAAATATAGATTTTTGTGTGAATAGTAAAAATTACAGCTTTTTGTAAAAAGTATTTTATTTTCAATAAATTACGTAATTTAAAAGCACCAATATGTTTTAAATTTGTTTAAAAGTTACATAATAATAATTTAATTATATTTAATCAAATTAATTACTTTTAATCTACATTATATTAGTTTTTAGAAGTAGTTTTTTGGGCTTAGAGAGTGGTTTTTTTTCTGAAAGCTAATTTAAAATGAGTAATGTTTCTCCATTTTAATTAATTAAAATAATACCAAATGGGGAATGTTTTTTAATGATATATATATATATATATATATATTATCATTAAATATTATTTTATTTTCATGAAATTATTTTTATTAGTCATTTAGTTGATAGAGAATCATCTTTTTTACAAAATATTATTATTCTTAAAAACTCGTCGTCTCACAGCATCAATGATATTAATTTAAATAAAATTCATCCACGTAATTCAGTTGAATTTTGTCAAATAAAATCACTATTTTTGATAATAATATTTTATATTATCTAATAATTTCAACATAATTTTTTACCATAATGATTAGTGAAAAAATTTAAATTTAATTACCATGATTCATATTAAAACATGGTTTTGAACATTACATGCATTCATATTAAAATTAATTCTTTAAATCCATAAGATTTTTATTTAATAATTTTTATTCAATATTTAGAATAATTAGGTATAAATTATCTAATAAATCTCATTTTAATTTTATTATTAAAGGATTAATTAACTAGGTAAATAAAAATATACAAGTTACCATAGTAAATTAAAAATGTGTAAAATTAAGTGAACTTAAATACTAAAAAATAAAATTATAAATATGTACTAAATTTTTGTTGTGGAGAATTGAATTGAAAACATAAACACTAGAAACTATTATTTACCTTTAATCAGGAACATTAGGTAATGAAAAAATACCAATACTGAATACTTTTGGGTATTTACAAGAATATCTCTCCTCATCAATTATAAAAGGGCATTCAATCCCCTCACTTCATCCCACCTATAAATCCATTTTTCTAAACCAAAATGAGAAAAAAAACTTCAAAAAATCCCTAAAAAAATATAATTCTTGTTTTTGGATAAAATAAAACTTAGGAAGGTTTTGGTGTAGTCCTAAGGAGGATACCCGACGAAGAGGGAACGTTCTTCATCAAGCATTTTTATTTTATTTCTTTATCCACCTCTTATAATTATTGTTAAAAAATTATAATATAATAAAATAAGTAAATAATAAATTTTGGTATGTTTTTATAATAATATAGTGGCTTAAATAATTCCCCTCTTTTATAAAATGGGTTATGAAATCATCATTCGTGTGCACGACAGACTACCACCTCCCGAAACGATGTCATTCATTTTTCCCTTACCACCTCACGTGGTTGGGTATGATGATGAATATAAAGTTTACATATGAAATTTATAATATAATTATACCTATAGAGTATGTTTATCATATATAACCTTTTTATATTCAAATACATATGGGATACAGTAATGTCACTCTTGTGTATGGCGGACCACTACCTCGTGAAGTGATTCGATTCATTTTTCACGAACACATTATGTGGATGTTAATAAGAGTAAAAATAATAAATATATGTGATATAAATGAAATATTTATTATATTATTGACATATTTTTTCATTCTTGAAACATAATATTTCATTTTATTTTTACCCATTCACTCATAAAAATATGATATCAATTTTCGTGGACATGTGGACTACCGCCTCCTCGAAGCGATGCGATTCCTTTTCTTGTCACCACATTACAAGAATAAATTATATAAGTATATGTAATTAAATAATATGGTATATATTTTTTTATTATAACTTTAGAGAAATAAATTTTACTTAATCTTTTTTCTATAATGATCATTGAAAAATGGAAATTTTACTTTGCGTACGTATGACCTACTGTCTCAATGATGGTAATGTTAGTTAATTTTTATTATCCATCATTAACGATTGGTTTTAATAGTTTAATTGATGTATAAATATGATAATTATGTTATTATTACTATTTTAGATATGCATAATGACATCTTTGACCAGAGTCAACCTACCAAATTTAATTTTGACATATAAGCCAAATATGGTAAAAACATCTGACATAAACTTAATTTATTAAGTAATTGAATATAATGTGGTAATAAAATAAATTAAAAGAGTATTAAACAATAAATTTTTATCAATCTAGTAAATAATTAATATTATTTTATTATTTATGAAGATAGAGAACAATCGTGATGAATTGAACTTGAAGTAAGGGTTTCCGTGTTTTACTTTTATTTATGTGAGATGTATGCCATATTCAACACTTATTTTTGTTGTGTGATGTATATAATTACAATGAATATATTTTATGATTATTATAATTAAATTTATAGGGATTTATATATCCATTTTAGTATCTCACTTTCCTCTAGTTTATTATTTCAATGTTACCAACGCGGTAAGAGTTTTTTTTGTCTCAATTTTCCTTCTTTGAGACGTCTGTTATGTTATACAACTATATTATTTTAAGAGGTTTATATAATACCCCTTATACATGTTATATAATTAATATAATTATTTTCCTGATATTATATCATTTATTTAATGATCTTATTTTAAAGGGGTTACGATTCAATGATACCAATGTAGTAAGAGTTTTACGTTACATTCTAATTTTTTATTGGGATTGTAAGTGATTAAGTCTCCAATAAATTTTTTTTGGATCTATATAAAATGAATTATCTTTAATTTTATTATACTCAAGTTATATAATGAGAAAACATGTTTTTCAATCATTTTACTATCTTTTTGTAATATGATTTTTAAAAAACGTTTTTATGAAAAATCATCATTATTCATCACTTCAATAAAAAACCGATTTTCATCCAAAACCATGTTTTCTAAAAATGTTTTCAAAAATAATTTTAGAATTAATGAAATGTTTTTTTTAATTTTTTTAAATTTTGAATGTTATTTTAAAATTAATGTATTTTAAAAATGTTTTAAATTTTAAAAACTGATTTTCAAAATAAAAATAATATTTTCCTCAAAATGAATTTAGTAATATTTTAATGGTATTTTCATTACTTAATTTAAAACACCCTTGTTATTACATATGCTTCTTTAGGGATATTTTTTATTGATACCATCCTCATTATTTCTCATGATGTATTATTATTGTTTGAAATAGATTTTCAAGAAACTCGTTTCTTCTTTATGGGTTAATCATGTTTCAAAGAGAATGTTATGATACAAGTTTATCTTCCACATGTTAATAATGTTTCAAAGAGATTTTCATAGAACCCATTTCCATTCCATGGGTTAACCATGTTATGAATGAAAAATGAATTTTAAATTTTTTATGATGAAATTAAATATCTTTGTAATTTTTTAATGATGTGGTTTTTGTACATTTCTTATATGATGGGATGACCTAGATAGTTCCGGTTGATACCATTAAAATTTATATAATGGGGTGTCCTTGATAGTACAAGGTGTTCCCATTATAGCTTAAATGAATGTTGGACCTAGATATAATTCTAATGAATGGGGTAGTTATTTTTTTATCTGGAGAATTATATTATAAGTCAACCGTATGCTTATTCCAATTTATAAGGGTTCTTTGAGGGTTATATGAGATGATATTCCAAAATAACATTATGTTTTATCTATTATTTCTATCAGTTTATGATGCTTAATTTGATCTATATTTATTTCACATTAGTAATGATTATTGATTATTATGAATGCTTACTTTTTAAAATCCTTATTTCATATTTTCATGTTTGATGATCCATGTATTGATGTGTATGAATATTATTATGTAATACTCATGCACTTTGGTTATGTCATCTTACACTTATTCTCTTCTTATGCTCAATGATGACATTCATTTGTTAATTTTAACAATTTCCCTTACTGTGCATTTGATCTCTCCATTATTATGTTTCTTTTTCCCTAGGTTATAATGAATTATATTGAATGATTTATGTTCTGAAGGGATTTCATATGGATAATGATGGTGTCATAATGTGAAAAATAAAAGGTTGGTTAAGTGGGAGAAATGAATATATAAATCCATGTGAATTGTCTATGGAGGAGTTTTTCATAATTATCTAAAACTCTAAACCTAACATTTCCTCAAGGATGTATGTGATCCAAATTTTCCTCTTAATGTTTTATGGTTTGGACGGAAACAATTGGGTCATAATTATCATCATCAAAGCTCAAAATTTAATGTTTACCGTTTTAGCGATGGGTCTAGGAGTGTCTGTTATATGCTGTTATATCTAATACCAGCTGTATTGGTTTCCTCAGTAGGGAAAATATCTATATTGGCCATTATTATTGATAAAATTATTCCAGTGATGTTAAATTTTTAAATAATTTAATATACTAGACTATCTCATAAAATTATTAATTTTAAATCATAATGTATAAATCTAAATATGGTGTAACACATAACATAAATTAAAAATTTGTGCAACGTTAATTTTAGAATCGTAATCTTTGGTTTCTTTGGGGATATCCTTATTTTGAAATCTTTCTTAATGCATTGAAAATAAAATATGAATAATATTAATCATATCCACTGGGAGTGTTAAAAAATGTGAACCATAAGGACTGTTGTCATGCACAGGGTGATGATTGGGTTATGAACAATGTTTCCTATTTAGATTTATTACTTCCAGACACCTCTATTCTAGAACAATATCCACGTATAGTATCCATATATGTATGTACTGTTAGAAAAAACCACATAATAACTTACGTACCAAAACATTAAGACTTTTTCTTATACTTATACTAAAATTATATCATTGGGTTATGTTCCCTAATATATGTATTACGGAATCTAGTTCCCAATGTTTCAACTAAAATTCCTATGATACTAACTATAGCAACTGAACCTAGCAGTCCAAAGTTTATTTCATACATTATTACATTAGCATAGATACAAAGGGTAAAAATTCAAAGGAATGACTAGTTTAGTGGTTTTGGTGAATCAGATACATACATAATACCCATTTTCCATTCTAAAGACAAAATAAAACATAATACATAACAAAAAAAGTAAAATTCATCCTTGAAAACACATTTTAATAATTGGTATTCATATCATAGGGAAAGGAAACAAAATACAGGTGAGAAAAAAAATACTCCGTAAGGGTTATGTATGATGGAAGATTCCATGAATCAATAAGTATAGTAAATATGGAAACATAAATAACTGAACATTCATAACATTTAAATAAAATGGATATCATGATAAGGTATGGTATAATCAATATATAAAGATAAGTAACTGAAAACACCAACCATTTTATCAATAAAATGAGATTGAAATGCATATAGAAATTAGTTTATGGAGAAAATATCATAGATAATAAGATAAATAAATTATTAATAATGGGAATTCTTAATTATTGAAATTCATGTATGAAGAACATGAAAAAAATCTTATATTAATATCTATCCTCAAGACAATCTAAAACTACATGTAGAAACTCATTTAATTTTGACCAATTAATTTGTCTCATGAGATCCATCAATAAATGAAGGGGCTATCAATATCTTGGCCCCAACAGTGTCTGCATGTCCAAATCATTACTTATATATAAAATAATTATTTAAATTCATTAAACAATGTGCATTTTCATTAAATATATTTAGTGAGTAAAGGAAATAAATTTATCAATATATCCCCAGTTAATCATATAACTTTCAAAGTAAGAACTATTTGTAAAAACAACATAAATTTTAAGAAATAATAATAAAAATCAAGAATTAATATAAATATTAAAAATAAAACTAATTTCTAATGAATTTTTTTACAAGAAATTGATTTTTTCAAGATAAAGTTTACAATCAGAAAAAAGTGAGATTGTATAATAACTTTTACCACATTGTAATTTTCAAGTTATATCTTATCGGATGAAATGATTCAAAATAAACATAAAATACCATAAATTATGATTCAATTATGATATTTCATGTAAAATGGAAATTATATACACCATATAAATGTGAATTTGTGCATAATAACAAAAAATTCTCAATGGAATGTAAATTGAGATGAAATCACTTACCTCACACATTCCTTTAGTTGAACATGATTTAACCTCTAATATAATGGTTTTATGACTATTATTAATTTATTATAGAACTAAAATTATAATTACAATATCATATTTTATTCTATTTCAACATTTTACAAGCTTTTTAATAATAATATTTCATTATTTTTATTTTTTTGGGTGTTGATCACCTTGTTTTCTCATTTGTGATTTGTTATGAAAGTTTTGATTCTTGTGAATATTATATAGTTACATCAAATTTTTAATAAAAATCATGATAAAATAATCATATTTATACATCAAGTAGAAAATTAAAACCAATAATTAAATATTGTTTTGATAAATGAATTACGTTATGATCATGGAGACAGTAGGTCGTATGTACGCATGAGTAAAATTTCTATTTTCAAACGACCAATATGGAATACTGGTAAGTGATATTTTCTCTTTACATAATTATATTAATATAATAAATACCATTTTTTAAATAAACTTATATTTATCATACATGGGGTGTGGCAATGAAAATAGAGTCACATCATTTCATGATGGTGGTATTCCACATGTACACGAACAACATTATCATTTTTCATTGAGTGATAAGGTAAGAAAGAAAATGATATATATTATATTTTTTGAATGCGAAAAATTTAGTTAATATCATAAATATTTCATGAAAATCACATATCATTATTAAATTATCCTTATCTCCTTCTATGTAAAGCGTAAGTGAAGGACGAATCACATCGCTTCATGAGATGGTAGTCCACATTACACACGAGCGACGTTATCATATACCCAACAGAATAGAAATTAAAAAAATGATATAATTAATCCAGAGGTATAATTATGTTAAAAATATCATATATATAGTTAAAATCCATAATCGTACCCAACTATGAGTGGAGTTAACATAAAAAGGAATGACATCGATTCATGAGACAGTAGTCCACTGTAGACATGAATGATGACTTCATAACATAATTGAAGGAATTGGGTGTAGTTTATGGAAATTAAATTAAAAAAACAATAATTATACATAAGATAATGTTTTCATTATATCATAATGTTTAAATATGAAATTAAGTGGTTGGAGAAAGAAATAAAATACAAACACTCATTGAAGAACGTTAACTATTCTTTAGGTATCCTCCTTAGGTTTTCACTAAATCATTTATAAGTTGGATTTATGACAAAAATAAGGCCTCAAAGATGAGTTTAGGGAATTTGGTAAGTGGTTGGGGTTGGTAGTTTTGGAACCAATAGGGTGTGATTATGTTAATAAGAGAGGAGAGGGGTTTACCATTTATAAGTGATGTGAGTGGCATACTTGAAATTGTATGAAAAAAATTCAATGATACAAACGTTTTTATCATGAAAAAATCCTAAAAAATGGTCCATTATAAAACATAGAATATATAAAGTTTAAATACGGCCATAAAATTATTTTTTGAATTTTTTTTGGTCATTTTAACCTTTATCTTCCAAGTTTAACCCCCGATAAATCCTTTTTTACCCTAACTGTGATAATTAATTTTTAATATTTTCAATATTCATTTTGCTAAAAAATTATTTTGAACTTATGGTAAATTATAAATTATTATAAATCCAAATATTTAGTTTATTTTTTCCAATTAAATTAATATAATTCGAAATTTTTAATTTAAAATTAATCATACAAATGTGATGAGAAAGTGTGTTTTCTAAATAGAAAATGTTCAAAATCTTACAAAGTTCTAGTATCAACAGTCAATATGAAAATTATTAAAATGACCTAAATTGGATTAATTGATATAAAATTAAAGTAATTTTACTTTATAACCAATTAAAAATAAAATTCAACAGCATAAATTACTTAAATGAAAAGGAAATTTTTAATTAAAATTCAGTATTTTCACTATTCCTAAAAAAAATGAAGCTTTTCAAAAATATCTCAAAAATACATCCTTAGAAAATTTTGATATTATGATTTCAAAAAATCAATTTAATTTTATAAAATAATTTTTTGAAAATGGGTAAAAATAAAATTAGATTATGTGCACAAAATATGACTAAACTATATGTTAGAAAAAATATAGTTTTTCAAAAAACATTTATTTTTCTTCTAAATGATTTTTATTTTATTACTAACAGATAGATAAAGATATTTCTCATAATTTAGTTAGTACTATTCACACCATCCAATTTAATGACTAGGTTATAATTTTTATATTAAATAGTAATATTTTATTAATATTTAACATTTCTTTTATACTCGGTGTTGCGTATATTGAAAGCTAAACTCAGTGTCGCATGTAATATAATATATTGAAGATACTGAATTAATTTAAAAATTAATATATCATAACTTCTTGGGGTGTTATATTTTATTCTAATCAAGGTGTTACGTGTCACATATGCTATTGAATAAAATTATCTTATTTTAGAATGTGGCTGTGTTACATCCATCGCCCAACTCTAAAGACTCAAAGAATGTACCCAAAAACTAAATAATTTTCATCAGTGCTAATAAACTCCCATGATTCCATCCATAGTAAGCTATATCTTATCCCATAGTGATTTTTATAAATTATTTCCAATACCCCATCTCTACATGGACAATGAACACTCCTTCATTTAACTACCTCCTACTTCAAGCTACCATGATCTTTGACATCTCATAGAGTTTTATAGACATATTACTCTACCCACAACCTCAAGAGGATGAATGTAATTATATATAAAAAATTAATCATGATCCTTTAAAAAATCATTATGGAGTCCTATGATTCAATTAAAAGAAGTATATGACTAAGGAGTCCTAAATTTTCTCTAATACTTGATCTTGATTGGGACACTATCAAGAGAGATAGACTCTACCTTACTACCCGATCACACAACCTATCTCATTTTCCCCCTGAGTCACACATTAATGTTATGAGGAACATGGCCCAAATCAACTATACATACTTCCCTTTCATTTCAACATCATCCTTCATATAAAACTACCTATGATTTTATTCCCAATTTTCGTAGGATATCACACCTACCAAAACAAATCCACTTACCAAATAATCTACAAATAAACTTCCTATAGGTGTACACAATAATTATACTTAGTATTAAATCCCAAATCATACCAAGAATCATCCCTAAAACCCACGAACTCATATTCTAGTATAACTAGTATAGAAACCATCCAAATCTACCACTTAAGATATAGTCTCCCAAAAAGCATCCATGATTTAAATTCCATGAAAACCAAGGAAGCCTATATGATTCTATCCACCCTCATAAGGGATTTCAACCTTTCATAGAATCCTATACATATCAAAAACCAAATTCAATTCAGATAAAGGTCCAAAAAAAATTTGGAATCTCTATAACACAAACCACCCCTTTCATATTAAATTATATAATTTAGATGTAATCTAAATCGTTAGTCACCAGATAATAACAATAGTTAATAAAAATAGAACAAATAAGTACAGTCCAATTGAGTTGAATTATATAAAAAATCATATATGAAAACATTATATAAATTATTGATGAAACTTTAAATAACTGACCACTTTTTTATAACCATGTTATTAATCACACACAAGCACCTAAATTTAATGTTATTTATATGTGTTATATATGATGCATGAACACCCAAATCTTACTACCATAAGAAAATAATCAAAAATTAAACCAAATAACCATATCATTACACTTTATTAAGAAAAAAAAATTTAATATGTCAAACTAAATACATGATCATATTACCTTTGTAACTTGGTATTTCCCAATAAATCTATTTTTTAAAGCACAATCTAGGTGTCCTCATCAGTATTCAACCAATTCTATAACAATATAACAAGTCATAAAATTGTAATAAAAATAAAAATAAATGCTCTAACACCTTTTTTAATGCCTGACCAAACTTACCCAAATAGTAAACAATTTGGTGTATACTTGATTTCAGGTGAACATCAAAATATGGTAGAAGCTATCAACTAACAAATAGATTATATAACTAACATTGGGGAAACTTTACTTTCAACATTATAATAATGAAAAATAGTAAATAGAAGAAACATTATCCAAGCTGAACATAAGATGTCTGATATTGAATTATAGTTGAAAGAAGACAATAAAAGATTAAACATATACCCAAGCCATATCAAATGTATAATATGAGCCATTCATTTCATAAATCAAGGAGAATTAAACAACTGTATGACTACATAAAACATAAAATTAGAGACTAATATACACTAAGAGGTTCTACCACAATCCACTAAGATACCCCATTATTCTACCTCCCAACTTCATTGAGAAACACTGGACCAATACTCTATAAAACCTATGTTTAGTCTTTTATATTAAACATAATGTATACACATACACCAATGTTTATTTGAAAGGTATGAGAAATAAATATCAATAGGGAACCACAAATGGGTCCCCTAATATATTGTAAGATATTCTAATGAATGTGAGAGAAAAATAAATACATTTGGAGCTCCTAGTTTGTAAGGAAACATGTATGGTGTTGTACGCTAACTAGGAATACATGACACCTGATATTACTTACTTCAAGAAATACTATTGAATATACCGATGGAAATCCAAATGTATGGCTTAAATCATATCCTCACCCTAGATTTACAAACCATATCATAGGGGACCCATATATTAGCCATCCCAAAGAGTAACCAACCATATCATGGAGGATTCGATTATTGGACATCCCCTAAAAAAACTAACCATATTATAGAGGACTCAACTCATCTTCATCCCTTAAAAAAACCATATCACAAATTACCTAAAAAATATAAATCCACTAGAGAGAAAAATCACCATAGATAACCCGACTATTGGATGTGCCTTAGAGTACCCAATCATATAATTAAGGAATTAACTCTAGAATTCCCCCATGAGTACCCAACCATATCATAGAGGACCTGAATCTTTCTTATCACCTAGAGTAACCAACCATATCATGGAGGAATTGACATATAGAATTCACCCAGATAGAACATAAACCATGTATTACGCATCTCATTTCCATCCCCCAACATTAAAAATAGTATTGGTGGATCAATTCCACCTCTATGATATGATGTTTTAAAATCAAAGTAGAATAATAACAAGACATGAAATAGTAATATCTAGCCTATATAATGGATCTCTACTAACATATCACACCCCTAGAACATACCATATCCTGAATTATAACCAAGAATCAAGTAATCGCAGACACACCATTCTTTTACATAGATAGAACTAAATCGTAACATGATATATATAGGTTATACTATCATATCATTCCCTAAATCATTATCCATGTTAATTTGTAACCATCAATTATTCATCTTACACATGGGGAAACCACCCCACTAATTTACTAAGAAAATATAAAAGGTTATTTATGAAAATATTAACACATTCTGTTTACCCTCAAGGCTTTTAAAAATACCTTTGTTTTTACTAAAATACATCTCAAGAGACATACCTGTCACTTCTTTAGTGGTCATGATACACTAAAGCATATTTCCAACTAAATGGATTCTAATGTTAGTTAGAAAATATATCCCCAAGACCATCTCTTATCCAAACGCAATTTATATCCCTCATACATGTCTTTTACGATTTACCATGAACTATGACAACATTAATTCATCGAGGAAACGACAATTTCCCATCTAATGTGGACTTAGGACCCATGGACCACCTTCCACTACCCTCCAATTGACAATACACATCAATAAGGCTATCATAATTACAAAAATAGTAATCCAGTCTAAATTAATCTCCTCAGGATGTTACATGAGGCCACATAAGGCTCATCTAACTCAAGAATATATTTAAAATTATATTATTCTTTTATGGGAAGAACTATCCCCACTCAGGTGAGTACTAGTTAACATACCAGCTTCCCCTAGGTATTAACCCTCAATAACCCTTAAATAAGTGTATGGTGAACCATATTGGGATATTTAAAATTTATTTCAAGCCTGAAGACCCATTTGGGGTCCCCCACTCATATCCAATACCCTTACTCCTTTCTATAAAAGTCTCTAAGAAATCCTAAAATCACCAATAAATGGTGGGGTTCCTGTTTTAGTCAATGAGACCCCCTTTAGTCCTACTCATAATATGGGTACACCATGGTCCAAATTAAAGTTCCCCACAATTGACCCCCCCATGAAAATTCAAACTATTAAATATAATCCAACAATACTATTTAATTTTATAGAAACCACCTAGCTCAATACAGAGTTACCTGTTTAACCATGTTTGTCCAACTCTGACCAACATCCCATCCAGCATCCTCTAAATATGAGATCCTATATCACACCATAAATATCACATAATTAATTATAATAATATATAATTAATATCTCATTATTATCCAACTAAAAATTAATGTTTAAATCCTAGAAAGCTATAAGACATCATCAAAACTACAACCAAAACTGTACAAAAGGCCCATGACATACCCCCATTACTCTTATGAAGAAAACCCCCAATCGCATACAACATGATAAAAGATTAATTTTATCTAATTAAACTAAAATACATAAATAAATTCTCCTAATGACTTACTAACAAACCAATTAGATGGTGGTAACAAAGAAACAATTTATTTTTTCTAATACAGAACATTGGTTGACCAGAGTTGTCTCACTTGAGAAGAATTAATAGTAAAACATTAACTACTCATAATTACATTTTTATATTTTCGGAATTTTATATTTTTTGAAAGAAATGAAATCATGAGGGGTTGAATGTGGAATGAAGAACTATAAATCTAACAGGTAATAAAAAATTCAGATATAATGAATAAAATTAGAAAAAAGGAAATACACCAAGAGAATAACACCGAGCGAACCTTCATTGTCTTATTGTTAGTTTAATATTTACTTAATGAAAAAAATCTATCATATGTGTAAACAAACTCTTCAAACCATGTATTTAATATATAGAACACTCAATGGTCACAAAGTATGATACTCATTCACCTCCTCTATGGAAGTGAGGGAAAATGTTTTAGAAGAAGAAAATAAACCTATGATGACCAAATGGTGACATAGAGGTGCATTTTTAACTTTAGATTATCCTCAACCATACTATATGGAATTATGAAACATTAAGTGTGAATGTAAAAATAATTGGATTCAATATTGGATTACTCCATTAAGAGAGTCCTTAGGTTAGTCACTCATAACTATGAATGCAATAGATTAGAATGTTGAAAATAATAGTTATTGAAAATGGGAGAGAAGAGAGAGATTGAGAAATAGTGAAAGTGGAATGAGATATATTTATTAAAACTTGTAGTATGATATTACAGAATTAAATGAAATAAAATATAGAAAATAACTAATTCTAATCATATAAAAACTTTTTTTAGATTTATTAGTGTAGTTCCCAATTGAATTCAATAATGGTGACCATCACTTATTTATAGAGAAAACATATTCCTTCTTGTAAAAACATGTTTTTGAGAATTTTTTTACCTATTTCTTTAACCACTCAGGGTGGTTTATAGTAATGTATCTTGAGGGCCTCTCCTATTATGATAGTCACACACCTTGGGGGTAAGAACCACATGTTGTAGAAAGAAATAAAATCAACATCCTACGAGTACCTTGGAGAAAAGTAATCAACCACATTGTTTCCCTCACACAAAGTGTGATGTAATATGATATTTTAGCCTATGTGATGATTAAGCTTCTGGATATGATAATACATGCTCTATGGAGTAGTTATTTGGACTTTGAGAGATTTATAGATAATCTTAGAATCTATTTCAATGTCTGAGAGAGATATTGTCATAGACGAACAGAAATAAAGTCCTTTGATTCAAGACCAAGACTTTTCCTGTATGGACTCACCTCTACCAAAGATTTTACTAAAATAATCTACCACATTACCTATTAGGTTCTGGACAACCCCCATCATAGTTCCACATATACAAGACCCATCTGTGTTTAATTTCAACCAATTGTTAGGGGGGTTCCAATAGATCCACCAACCATGGAGTGATCTCTAAGACCTTCATATTGATTTTTTTACCTCATCACCTATCTCATAAAGGGGTCAACATACCAATTTGTTTTATAAGAATACACATTTCTTTGATTCATTACTAAATTCGGGTGACCAGGGATACCTTTGATCAAGAAAGACCTTCACACATCACATGATTCCTTGCCTCCCAAATGCACTAGCTCCCAGATAAAAGGATGATGGATCTCACCTTCTTATCAGTGATATTTTTCCCACTCCATAGAACCAACTCTATAGAGAGCTATCACAAAGGATATATTTAGAATACAAGTCAGTGAAACCAACCACTACTACCCAGATAGTTTTTCCCCATTAAATATCAATGAATAGATGGGATGACATCTCAATGCTGAGATATTGGATTTAAGACCATTTAGAAACAATATGGACCCCTTTATGGCACACCTCCTCATCTATGAGGATTTTATGGTTATGTATACTCCAAATGAGAAAATTATATTTCAGTGAGAGTTCCTTGAACCAGAGACATTTCCCCTAGGTATCCTATGTAACAGCCCGAGATTTTATGAAAAATATATATTTTTTAATTTCATTAATGTCTTGTGTTGTATGCTACACCAAGATTACCTTGAGCTATACGCAACACCGTATTAGCTTGCAGTATACGCAACACTATTCTTGGATCGTGTTACACACAATTTTGATAATAGTTATTCTACGCAACATTGAGTATATATATGTATATATATTCAATGTATAAATGAAATATGGTTGGATTACGTTATACGAAACAAGGAAGGATTCTTTCACAACACACAACCCTGACTTGGCTTGCATTACACGCAATCACGACCTTACTCGATAGCGTGTGTTTTACGCAATACCGGGTTTTACTAAACAACGATATATTATTATAATATTATTATGAACTAGATGTTATGAATAGTATTAACTAAATTTTTAGTATTATAACATTATTATTCGTCTTACACATTTTCTAAAACATGGTATAAGAAAAAAATAATTTTTTCGGGTAAAATAAGTATTTTTCAAAAAATGCAGTTTTGCCGCCTTTTGATGGTGCACCCAATTTAAATCTAGTTTTTGGCATGTTTATAAGTTAAATTTGAGAAATTAAAATATGTCTTTGGAATAATAAAATAAAAATTTACTTTGGATAAATTTTTCATATTATTCTGGTAACTTTCATATTTTGATGAATAGTACAAACACACTATATTTTAATTAAAAACAACTTTTTTAATCACAATAATTTATATGGTTAAATTATAATATTGAATGGTTTTAAAGTATAAATAGAAAATATTTTTACCATTTAATATAATGTATGTCATTAGCATTGATTCTACCTTGAATTCGTAGGATAGATCAATTCAATCTTTTACAATGTTTTAAAGAAAAACCCGTTTTCATTCGACAACGGGATTAATTTTAATTTAATTTCTGTAACTTTTGTGTATTGAATTTGGAAAAATGGATTCCATATTTGGAATTATTGGATCCAAATTATGTTAATAAGCTACTTTTTATTTTTGGGAATTATGAATAGTAACTACAGTAAATTTTATTTACCATAGTTAAAGGTAAATAGGGTAATTAAGGGTAAATATAATATTATAAAATTACCCTAACACATGTCAAAATCATATTGGATGACTAAAAGTCGACCCATATCACCTAAGGGTCGGATTATATTCATTTAATGGACTTTTTTTCATGAAAATAATTTAATTATTATTAAAACAAAAGAATGTGACAACATGTCACTTTCTTAAATCTTATAAGTATAATAATTTTAATTTAGTGATAAACATCATGAAACTTCGAACATGAATAGTATCAAGAAATATAATACAATTATATACATCATAGGAATTTATTTATAATTTTTATGGATTATATAATTATCATTTATTATGACACAAAGATGATGTAGTAACTGTCTTATTAATGAAATATTGACATAATTGATGTTATAAATACCCAAATAAATGTAATTTAACACTTTTTATGAATTAAAATAATTTTATAGGTTACTATGACATGTTAGTATTGATTTAATTATCTTTTTTCGAACTAATCATTCTGTTATTATTTTTACAAAAAATAAATTACTAAATAGTGTTAAAATTGACATAAAATAGTTTTTAAAAACAAATATTATATTACTTATTGTTATTTTATTCCTAAAAATCTAAGGTTCGGCAACATTACTTAGATAAGGTTATATATATTAATAATAAACAACTTGGGGTTCATTTGGCTTCTTATAGTAAGTTTATTAACCTTATAGTTTAAGAACACAAGAAGACACTGTAAAAGTAAAATTATTTAACTTAATGTTAAATCTAAATGATAAGGTTAATATAGTAACCTAAACTTTTCTAAATTCTATTTTATGAGAGGATTTCTACCCATCCCCACCATAGCTTCGAAATAAATCAATTTGGAGCTATTTAAAACCGAATTTGGCTTTATAATAAAATAATATGTTTAGTTATTCCAAAGGTGCCCCTCTCCTCCCTTATAAAAGGGAACCCACTCCCTCTCTTCCTCACAACACTTTGAGCTTTCAATCTCATCCAACATCTGACAAATTCTCTTCTCCACTTCCCTAGAAATATCCTAGAGGTTCTGGTCTTCCTCAAAGACCAATTTTAGTTCCCTAAGCGGAGGTCTCAAAGAGGCGCTTCAAAGAAGAGGTAATTTCCGTTACCGATTCTTTAATCTTTATTTCTTCTTCTGCTACTTCTTCTTTAGTTGTTTCATTATGAAGTAATAACATCAGTATCACTCATATACGGATATGTTATTATAAGTATGAAACAAACCTATTTCACTATCTATCCATCCTACGGAAAATGAAATCACCGCGCGTGCGTACATACGGAATACCATCTCCATGTCGTGGTGTAATCTATTTTCCACCACCACCTTAATTGGATGGGTATAATGGTGTCAATAATGACTATATATGACTATTATAAAGTGATATTGATTCGTAAATAGTATACACACACTCCAATATAATTCCACGATCATAGGAATGATATCACCACTCGTGAGTACGTACGGAATACCGTCTCCACGATGTGATGCGACTCGTTCTACATGATCTTAATTGAATAATGATTATATAAATGAATTTAATGAACTAATATGATATATATTACACTAATACCATTTTGGAAATGAGGTATCTATAACCTAAAGATAAGAATAAGAATTTATTCGACAAAACACGCATAAGAACAAAAAGTAATAAACACCCGAATAACAAGTAGTAATGAAATATTACTAATAAGAAGCTAAGAATATGACCATATATGATATCATATCAATATTTATGATTTTGGAATAAGTCAATAACAATATTTAAATCATTATACAGGTGGTTCAGACACTTACGAAGCAAATCAGACCTAAGGTAAGGGGAAATATCACAATCTCATTTTTATCCGAGATTGTTTATACTTTGGTATTTACTGGGGTGTATTTTATCATCAAAATCCATGTTTCCTCAATATTTAATATCATTTCCATCCACCTACAATTGTTTAAATCCATTTTTACCCTTTGGTGAGTTTATAGTAAAAGATATGAAAGGAATCTTTTGTCATTTTTCGTACGAGGTACTTTTTGACTTTCCGACAAAAGTACGAGAAGAATTTTTCTTTTAACTTATACAACATGAATGGATTTTTAAAACATTATTTCCAAGAAGCTTCCTTTACAAGTTTTCAATTTTATTTTTAATAAACTTCTTTTAGTTTAAAATTGTAAGACATGTTAAGAAAGGAAAATGTTTTTGAAATAGAAATGATATTTTCCTCGAGAATGGAGTTCAAGTGTTTTATCAAAATTATTTTCCATCTAAGATAATATAGGGTTCTGTTTTTATCCCTATT
This sequence comes from Viscum album, assembly GCA_963277665.1. Taxonomy (NCBI): domain Eukaryota; kingdom Viridiplantae; phylum Streptophyta; class Magnoliopsida; order Santalales; family Viscaceae; genus Viscum; species Viscum album. The sequence continues at coordinate 1,322,380,307 of OY728158.1, forward strand.
ATTACATAGATTTGATTATGTTGTGAGGGAAATATTTTTATGAATTCCTTTACCTTATATGAATTGTTTTATAAAGTCATGATGTTTAAGATTCCCATTTTTATTACATGGGTTATGCTATGATGTATGGTTTATGATTTTGTGGCACACATAAAAATGGTATCATTATGAGAAGGGTGGGACCTATATCTCCCTCAAATTCATTGGGTAAAGATTTTATATCTCATGAGATAAAAATGGCTGGAACGGTAGGTTATACCGGTTCAGTGAAACAAGACTGAAATGAGGAGTGAACTCGATTTAGAAAGGGACTTTGTCCACTAAGATAGTCTTGGAAATGAGTCTTGTCTAATAAGAAATGATTCTCTCTGATTATGTGTGTATGCCACAAAGTTTCATGTTTTAAGTTATGATTATTGGGATTACATTTCACTACTATGATTTATCCCATGTTATGAAATTATGATCTCTTTTGCAGGTTAAGATTTCCAAAAGATATGTTCTTATGAATATGACATGATTTATATTTCTTTTGTTTACCCTTACTGAGAATTTGAGCTCATCCTTTTATGTTTTCTTTTCCCCAGGAAATAAAAAACGGTTTTAGGTAAAAAAAGGGAAGATCTTTATGGGATATGTTGAAGATCTTTCACCACGATTAGAAGATTATATTCCGAGTTTCCAAAGATACTAAACTATTACGATCCTTATGTGTGTGTTTTTGTTATGTACTAAGTATTCCACAAAAGTAATGTAATGTCCATGTACGTCAATCTTAGGGTCTCTACAGTTGGTATCATTGGAAAGGTTTATTCATCCTTTGGAAACTAGGATGCGAAAACGTTAGTGAGATCCCTAGAGATATTACTAAGGTATGTCTAGGGATGTCCCTAAAGATAAGTACACGAACTACGGTAACGATCTTATAATTTAACCTAATATGTTAGATAATGAGGGTACTCCCCCTTTACTATGTTGTTTTCTCTAGTATGATTTTTGCCTCTCACAGAATTCTTTTTGTGTTTTAGTTAATGGAGGGAACCAGTAGGAATTCGGTTAACATTGAATCCAATGGACAAATTGGTGAATATGAGCAACAAAATTGTGTAATGCCTAGAGAGAAAGATATTTTGATTATGCCGAATTAGTCATCGCGATATATGATTAACTAGGTGAAATTTAGTGGTATGGCTAATTCATCAAATAAGAGGATGATAGAATTTTATACATGTTCACGTGTGGAGGAGCATAAAGAAATGAAGATTGAGATTTCTAAAGAAGGGAAGAAGAACCTTGAGGAATACCTCAAATGGAGGGTCATATGTTATTTGTGTGGATAAAAGGGTCATAGAGTGATAGACTATTATGGAGTTCAATGTCTTATTTGTGGAGAGCATGGGCATTACCCAACTCAATGCCATGACCTAAAAAGTTACTTCTAAATCAAGGAAGGAATTATTCCATGACAATCATTGAAGAGGTTGGATTGAAGTGTTTATGTATTTTTATTCAAGAATAATGTTGTTGAGGTACTTTTATGGATTATTAGAATATTTTTGTATTAGTCTATTATGGTTTTCAATAATTTTATGGTACCGGTAACCATGGAATGTGATTGAGATATTTTTAGAAAAAAGATGATATGTGCATAATGAAGGGATAAAGAAAAAAATTAAATGTTTGACAGTATTCATGAGCTCATGATTTTTATAAGGACTAAGTGATATCATGGTTTGAGTATGTAGAATTTTGAGGATTTTGGTATGTGGAAAGTGTTAACTTTTAACTGCATTCATGTTTTCACTAAGTTTCATTGGGTATTCAAGAGAACACATGATTAAGGCCTTTGAATGTTTGGAATGTGACCAACAAGACATATCGTATGATATATGGGGATCAACGATGATATTAAATCTCTGGTAATCGTTTTCAATATATTATGAGAGTAGACTGCAGTAATATGGATAAGCCTAAAGATTGGAATGGACTATGTTGGACATAAGTTAGTATTGTTTAAGGATAAATGTTTTTTCAATATTGTTGATGGGATGTTATATTAATATAGTTTTAGAAAAAGGAAAACTTGCAGGACGGGCGACAGCCCATCGCGTCAGACAAGGCTGTGGGAATCGAACCCACAACTGAAGTGCGACTGGCCTTTATCGCCTACCACTGGCCTACAGGAAGACCCTGTTTAGTAGAAACTAGTTTTATTATATTAAGAAGTATAATATAAGAAGTATACGTCCATTTTAGGAACCATATATGATTAATCTCACTATAGATGGACTTACGTATTTTGTTTGATAACTTTTCTAACCTTTTGTTTGAGACAGATGGAATGGCCCCTCATCTTATCACATGATCTGCTAACACATCACGAATGACAAATTCAACTTAATTTCATTAATAGATAAAGTGGAAATTGTCCAAAGAACGACTAACGGTGAGACTATACCAAAATCATGAAAGTATTTTTCTAATTCCAATTTCATCAACTTTAGGGAAATGATCTTGAAAACCAAAAATGTCGTCCTAGTTCCCTTATATCCGATTAATCAGATGGTACCTTAGATCATCACACATCAATAGCTTTGTGATTGTTGTCTTTTTCATAGCCATGTTCTCTACCACTCTCCCCAGAACTTGGTGGTTAGATTTTTCTTCAATATTATTATATTTTCATTTATGTTCCCTTACGTGGAAACCCAGTGATGAGTTAATTTGGGTAACCGTTACATTTCATACTTTAGTTTTTAAAGCCATGGTTTGGTATTCCTTTTTACTATGTGGGTTTATATTAAAGAAACTTTCTAGTAGTAAACCATTTATAACCCCAACGAATTTCGAGGGCGAAATTCATTTTAAGGGGGGTAGAATGTAACACCCCGAGATTTTATGGAAAATATTTTTTTTAATTTCATTAATGTATTTATTTGTATGCTACACCAAGATTACCTTGCGCTATACGCAACACCGTATTATCTTGCAGTATATACAACACTATTCTTGGAGCGTGTTACACACAATTTTTATAATAGTCATTCTACGCAACATTGAGTATATATATATATATATATTCAATGTATAAATGAAATATGGTTGGATTCCATTATATGAAACAACAAAGGATTTTTGCACAACACGCAACCCTGACTTGGCTTTCATTATACGCAATCGCGACCTTCCTCGATAGCATGTGTTGTACGCATTACCGGGTTTTACTAAACAACGATATATTATTATAATATTATTATGAACTAGCCATTATGAATAGTATTAACTAAATTTTGTATCTTATAACATTATTATTCGTCTTTCACATTTTCTAAAACATGGTATAAGAACAAAATAATTTTTTCGGGTAAAATAAGTATTTTTAAAAAAATGCAGTTTTGCCGCCTTTTGATGGCGCAGCCACTTTAAATCTAGTTTTTGACATGTTTATAAGTTAAATTTGACAAAATAAAATTCTTCTTTGGAATCATAAAATAAAAATTTACTTTGGATAAAATTTTCATATTATTCTGGTAACTTTCATACTTTGATGAATAGTAAAAACATGCTATATTTTAATTAAAAACAACTTTTTTCATCGCAATAATTTATATGGTTAAATTATAATATTGAATGGTTTTAAATTATAAATAGAAAATATTTTTACCATTTAATATAATGTATGTCATTAGCATTTATTATACCTTTAATTCGTAGGATAAATCAATTCAATCTTTTACAATGTTTTAAAGAAAAACCCATTTTCTTTCGACAACAGGATTAATTTAAATTTAATTTCTGCAACTTTTTTGTATTGAATTTGGGAAAATGGATTCCATATTTGGAATTAGTGGATCCAAATTATGTTAATAAGTTACTTTTTATTTTTGGGAATTATGAATAGTAACTACGGTAAATTTTATTTATCATAGTTAATGGTAAATTGGGTAATTAAGGGTAAATATAATATTATAAAATTACCCTAATACATGTCAAAATACTATTTGATGACTAAAAGTCTACCCATATCACCTAAGGGTCGGATTAGATTCATTTAATGGACTTTTTTCATGCAAATGATTTAATTATTATTAAAACAAAAGAATGTGACAACATGTCACTTTCTTAAATCTTATAAGTATAATAATTTTAATTTAGTGATAAACTTCATGAAACTTAGAACATGAATAGTATCCAGAAATATAATACAATTATCTATATCATAGGAATTTATTTATAATTTTTAGAGATTAAATAATTATCATTTATTATGACACAAAGATGAAGCAGTAATTGTATTATTAATGAAATATTGACATAATTGATGTTATAAATACCCAAATAAATGTCTTTTAAGACTTTTTATGAATTAAACTAATTTTATAGGTTAATATGACATTCTATTATTGATTTAATTAACCTTTTTCGAACTAATAATGCTTTTATGATTTTCAAAAAAATCGATTACTAAATAGTGCCAAAATTGACATAAAATAGTTTTTAAAACAAATATTATATTATTAATTTTTATTTTATTCCTAAAAGTCTATGGTTCTGCCAAATGACTTAGATAAGGTTATATATTTTAATAATAAACAATTTGGGGTTCTTTTGGCTTCTTATAGTAAGTTTATTTACCTTATAGTATAAGATCACAAGAAGACATGGTAAAAGTAAAATTATTTAACTTAATGTTAAATCTAAATTATAAGGTTAAAATAGGAACCTAAAAATGTCTAAATTCTATTGGATGAGAGTATTTCGACCCATGCCCACCTTATATTCGAATTAAATCAATTTGGAGCTATTTAAAATTGAATTTGGATTTATAATAAAATAATATTTTTAGTTATTCCAAAGGTGCCCCTCTCCTACCTTATAAAAGGGCACCCCCTCCCTCTCTTCCTCACAACACCTTGAGCTTTAAAGCTCATCCAACCTCTGAAAAATTATCTTCTACACTTCACTATAAATATCCTAGAGGTTCTGGTATTCCTCAAAGACCAATTTTAGTGCCCTAAGAGGAGGTCTCAAAGAGGCGCTTCAAAGAAGAGGTAATTTCCGTTACCAATTCTTTCATCTTTATTTCTTCTTCCGCTTCTTCTTATTTAGTTGTTTCATTATGAAGTAATAACATCAGTATCACTCATATACTTATATGTTATTATAAGTATGAAACAACCCTATATCACCATCTATCCATCCTACGGAAAACGAAATCACCGCACGTGCATACGTACGGAATACCGTCTCCACGCCGTGGTGTGATCTATTTTCCACCATCACCTAAATTGGATGGGTATAATGGTGTAAATAATGACTATATATGACTATTATAAAGTGATATTGATTCTGAAATAGTATACATACACTCCAATATAATTTCACGATCATAGAAACGATATCATCACTCGTGCGTATGTACGGAATACCGTCTCCACGATGTGATGCGACTCATTCTACATGATCTTCATTGCATAATGATTATATAAATGAATTGAATGAATTAATATGATATATATTACACTAATACCATTATGGAAATGAGGTATCTATAAACTAAAGATAAGAATAAGAATTTATTCGACAAAACACGCATAAGAACAAAAAGTAATAAACACCCGAATAACAAGTAGTAATGAAATATTACTAATAAGAAGCTAAGAATATGACCATATATGATATCATATCAATATGTATGATTATCGAATAGGTAAATAACATTATTTAAATCATTATACATGAGGTTCAGACACTTACGAAGCAAATCAGACCTAAGGTAAGGGGAAATATCACAATCTCATTTTTATTCGAGATTGTTTATAATTTGGTATTTACTGGGGTGTATTTTATCATCCACATCCATGTTTCCTCAATATGTAATATTATTTCCATCCACCTACAATTTTTTAAATCCATTTTTACCCTTTGGTGAGTTTATAGTAAAAGATATGAAAGGAATCTTTTGTCATTTTTCGTACGAGGTACTTTTTGACTTTCCGAAAAAAGTACGAGAAGGATGTTTCTTTTAACATATATGACATGAATGGATTTTTAAAACATTATTTCCAAGAAGCATCATTTACAAGTTTTCATGTTTATTTTTAATCAACTTCTTTTAGTTTAAAATTGTAAGACATGTTAAGAAAGGAAAATATTTTTGAAGTAGAAATGATATTTTCCTCAAGAATGGAGTTCAAGTGTTTTATCAAAATTATTTTCCATCTAAGATAATATAGGGTTCGTTTTTTACATGGATTTTATTATGTTGTGATGGAAATATTTTTATGAATTCCTTTATCTTATATGAATTGTTTTATGAAGTCATGATGTTTAAGATTCCCATTTTTATTACATGGGTTATGCTATGATGTATGGTTTATGATTTTGTGGCACACATAAGAATGGTATCATTATGAGATGGGTGGGACATATATCTCCCTCTAATGCATTGGGTAAAGATTTTATATCTCATGTGATAAACATGGCTAGAACGGTAGGTTATACCGGTTCAGTGAAATAGGACTGAAACGAGGAGTGAACTCAGTTCAGAAAGGGACTTTGTCCACTAAGATAGTTTTGGCAATGAGTCTTGACTAATAAGAAATGATTCTCTGTGATTATGTGTGTATTCCACAAAGTTTCATGTTTTAAGTTATGATTATTGGGATTACATTTCACTACTATGATTTATCCCATGTTATGAAATTATGATCTCTTTTGCAGGTTAAGATTTCCAAAAGATATGTTCTTAGGAATATGACGTGATGGATATTTCATTTGATTACCCTTACTGAGCATTTGAGCTCACCCTTTTATGTTTTCTTTTCCCCATGATATAAAGAAAGGTTTTAGGTAAAAAATGGAAGATCTTTATGGGATATGTTGAAGAGCTTTCACCACGATTAGAATATTATATTCCGAGTTTCCAAAGACACTAAACTATTATGATCCTTATGTGTGTGTTTTTGTTATGTACTAAGTATTCCGCAAAAGTAATGTAATGTCCATGTACGTCAATATTAGGGTCTCTACAGTTGGTATCAGAGGAAAGGTTTAGTCAACCTTTGGAAACTAGGATGCTAAAACATTAGTGAGATCCCTGGAGATATTATTAAGGTATGTCTACGGATGTCCCTAAGGGTAAGTATATGAACTACAATAATGATGTTAGAATTTAACCTAAGATGTTAGATATTGAGGGTACTCCCCCTTTACTATGTTGTTTTCTCAAGCATGATTTTTTCCTCTCACAGAATTATTTTTGTTTTTAGTTAATGGAGGGAACTAGAATGAATTCGGTTAACATTGAATCCAATGGACAAATTGGTGACTTTGATCAACAAAATTGTGTAATGCCTAGAGAGAAAGATATTGTGATTATGCCGAATCAGTCATTGCGATATATGATTAACAAGGTGAAATTTAGTGGTATGCCTAATTCATCAAATAAGAGGAAGATATACTTTTATATATGTTTGCATGTGGTGGAGCATAAAGAAAGGCAGATTGAGATTTCTAAATAAGGTAAGAAGAACCTCGAGGAATATCTCAAATGGAGGTACATATGTTATCTGTGTGGAGAAAAGGGTCATAGAGTGACAGACTGTTATGGAGTTCAATTTATTATTTTTGGAGAACATGGTAATTACCCAACTCAATGCCCTAACCTAAAAAGATACTTCTAAATCAAGGAAGTAATTATTCCAAGGCAATCATTGAAGAGGATGGATTGAAGTGTTTATGTATTGTTATTCAAGAATAATGTTGTTGGGGTACTTTTATGGCTTATTAGAATATTTTTGTATTAGTCTACTGTGGTTTTCAATAATTTTATGGTACCGGTAACCATGGAAAGTGATTGAGATATTTTTAGAAAAAAGATGATATGCGCATAATGAAGGGATAAGGAAAAAAAATGAAATGCTTGATAGTATTCATGAGCTCATGATTTTCATAAGGACTAAGTGATATCAGGGTTTGAGTATATATAATTTTGAGGATTTTGGTTTGTGGAAAGTGTTAACTTTTAACTGCATTCATGTTTTCACTAAGGTTCAATGGGTATTCAAGAGAACACATGATTAAGGGCTTTGAATGTTTGGAATGTGACCAACAAGACATATCTTATGATATATGGGGATCAACGATGGTATTAAATCTCTAGTAATCGTTTTCACTATATTATGAGAGTGGACTGTAGTATTATGGATAAGCCTAAAGATTGGAACGGACTATGTTGGACATAAGATAGTATTGTTTAAGGATAAAAGTTTTTTCGATATTATTGATGGGATGTTATAGTAATATAGTTTTAGAAACAGGACAACCTGCAGGACGGGCGACAACCCATCGCGTCGGACAAGGCTGTGGGAATCGAACCCACAACCGAAGTGAAACTGGCCTTTATCACCTACCACTGGTCTACAGGAAGTCCCAGTTTAGTAGAAAGTAGTTTTATTATATTAAAAAGTATAATATAAGAAGTATAAGTCCATTTAAGAACCATATATGATTAATCTCACTATAGATGGACTTACGTATTTTTTTTGATAACTTTTCTAACCTTTTGTTTGAGACAGATGGAATGACCCCTCATTCTATCACATGATCTGCTAACACATCACGAATGACAAATTCAACTTCATTTCATTAAGAGATAAAGTGGAAATTTTCCAAAGAACGACTAACGATGAGACTATACCAAAATCACGAAAGTATTTCATCTAATTCCGATTTCAGCAACTTTAGGGAAATGATCTTGAAAACCAAAAATGTTGTCCTAGTTCCCTTATATCTGATGAATCAGATGGTACCTTAGATCATCACACATCAATAGCTTTCTGATTTTAGTCTTTTTCATAGCCATGTTCTCTACCACTCTCCCCATAACTTGATGGTTATATTTTTCTTCCATATCCATATTTTCACCTATGTTCTCCTACGTGGAAACCCAGTGATGAGTTAATTTGGGTAACCGTTACATTTCGTACTTTATTTTTTAAAGCCATGTTTTGGTATTCCTTTTTACGATGTGAGTTTCTATTATAGAAACTTTCAAGTAGTAAACCATTTATAACCCCGACGAATTTCGAGGGAGAAATTAATTTTAAGGGGGGTAGAATGTAACACCCCGAAATTTTATGAAAAATATATTTTTTAATTTCATTAATGTCTTGTGTTGTATGCTACACCAAGATTACCATGCGCTATACGCAACACCGTATTAGCTTGCAGTATACGCAACACTATTCTTGGATCGTGTTACACACAATTTTGATAATAGTTATTCTACGCAAAATTGAGTATATGTATATATATATATTCAATGAATAACTGAAATATGGTTGGATTCCGTTATACGAAACAATGAAGGATTCTTGCACAACACGCAACCCTGACACGGCTTGCATTACACGCAATTGCGACCTTCCTCGATAGCGTGTGTTGTACGCAATACCGGGGTTTACTAGACAACGATATATTATTATAATATTATTATGAACTAGCCGTTATTAATAGTATTAACTAAATTTTGAATCTTATAACATTATTATTCGTCTTACACATTTTCTAAAACATGGTATAAGAACAAAATAAAATTTTCGGGTAAAATAATTATTTTTCAAAAAATGCAGTTTTGCCGCCTTTTGATGGCGCACCCACATTAAATCTAGTTTTTGACATGTTTATAAGTTCAATTTGACAAAATAAAATTCTTCTTTTGAATCATAAAATAAAAATTTACATTGGATAAATTTTTCATATTATTCTGGTAACATTCATATTTTGATAAATAGTAAAAACACGCTATATTTTAATTAAAAACAACTTTTTTCATCGCAATAATTTATATGGTTAAATTATAATATTGAATGGTTTTAAAGTTTAAATATAAAATATTTTTACCATTTAATATAATGTATGTCATTAGAATTGATTCTTCCTTGAATTCGTAGGATATATCAATTCAATCTTTTACAATGTTTTAAAGAAAACCCCGTTTTCTTTCGACAACAGGATTAATTTGAATTTAATTTCTACAACATTTGTGTATTGAATTTGGAAAAATGGATTCCATATTTGGAATTAGTGGATCCAAATTATGTTAATAAGCTACTTTTTATTTGTGGGAATTATGAATAGTAACTATGGTAAATTTTATTTACCATAGTTAAAGGTAAATCGGGTAATTAAGGGTAAATATAATATTATAAAATTATCTTAACACATGTCAAAATCCTATTGGATGACTAAAAGTCGACCCATACCACCTAAGGGTCGGATTAGATTCATTTAATGGATTTTTGTCCATGAAAATAATTTAATTAGTTTTAAAACAAAAGAATGTGACATCATGTCACTTTCTTAAATCTTATAAGTATAATAATTTTAATTTAGTGATAAACTTTATGAAACTTAGAACATGAATAGTATCCAGAACGCTAATACAATTTTCTACATCATAGGAATTTATTTAGAATTTTTAGGGATTAAATAATTATCATTTATTATGACACAAAGATGTTGCAGTAATTGTCTTATTAATAAAATATTAACATAATTGATGTTATAAATACCCAAATAAATGTAATTTAAGACTTTTTATGAATTAAAATAATTTTATCGGTTAATATGACATGTTAGTATTGATTTAATTAAATTTTTTCGAACTAATAATTCTGTTATGATTTTCACAAAAATCACTTACTAAATAGTGTCAAAATTGACATAAAATAGTTTTTTAAAAAAATATTATATTATTAATTGTTATTTTATGCCTAAAAATCTAAAGTTTGGCCAAATGACTTAGATAAGGTTATATATATTAATAATAAACAACTTGGGGTTCTTTTGTCTTCTTATAGTATATTTATTAACCGTATAGTATAAGAACACAAGAAGACACGGTAAAAGTAAAATTATTTAACTTAATGTTAAATCAAAATGATAAGGATAAAAGAGGAACCTAAACTTGTCCAAATTCATTTTTATGAGATTATTTCGACCCATCCCCACCTTAGATTTGAAATAAATCAATTTAGAGCTATTTAAAACCGAATTTGGCTTTATAATAAAATAATATTTTTTGTTATTCCAAAGGTGCCCCTCTCCTCCCTTATAAAAGGGCACCCCCTCCCTCTCTTCCTCACAACACTTTTAGCTTTCAAGCTCGTCAAACCTCTACAAAATTATCGTCTCCACTTCCCTAGAAACATCCTAGAGGTTATGGTCTTCCTCAAAGACCAATTTTAGTGCCCTAAGAGAAGGTCTCAAAGAGGCGCTTCAAAGAAGAGGTAATTTCCGTTACTGATTCTTTCATCTTTATTTCTTCTTCCGCTTCTTCTTATTTAGTTGTTTCATTATGAAGTAATATTATCAGTATCACTAATATAATGATATGTTATTATATGTATGAAACAACCCTATTTCACCATCTATCCATCCTACGGAAAACGAAATCACCGAGCGTGCGTACGTACGAAATACCGTCTCCACGCTGAGGTGTAATCTATTTTCCACCATCACCTTACTTGGATGGGTATAATGGTGTAAATAATGACTATATATGACTATAATAAAGTGATATGGATTATGAAATACTATAAATACACTCCAATATAATTCCACGATCATAGGAACGATATCATCACTCGTGTGTACGTACGGAATACCGTCTCCACGATGTGATGCGACGCGTTCTACATGATCTTCATTGCATAATGATTATATAAATGAATTGAATCAATTAATATGATATATATTACACTAATACCATTCTGGAAATGAGGTATCTATAACCTAAAGATAATAATAAGAATTTATTCTACAAAACACGCATAAGACCAAAAAGTTATAAACACCCGAATAACAATTAGTAATGAAATATTACTAATAAGAAGCTAAGAATATGACCATATATGATATCATAACAATAATTATGATTCTGGAATAATTCAATAACATTACTTAAATAATTATACAGGAGGTTCGGACACTTACGAAGCAAATCTGACCTAATGTAAGGGGAAATATCACAATCTCATTTTTATTCGAGATTGTTTATACTTTGGTATTTAATGGGGTGTATTTTATCATCCACATACATGTTTCCTCAATATGTAATATTATTTCCATCCACCTACAATTATTTAAATCCATTTTTACCCTTTGGTGTGTTTATAGTAAAAGATATGAAAGGAATCTTTTGTCGTTTTTCGTAAGAGGTACTTTTTGACTTTCCGACAAAAGTACAAGAAGATTGTTTCTTTTAACTTAGATGGCGTGAATGGATTTTTAAAACATTATTTCCAAGAAGCTTCTTTTACATGTTTTCATGTTTATTTTTAATCAACTCTTTTTAGTTTAAAATTGTAAGACATGTTAAGAAAGGAAAATGTTTTTGAAGTAGAAAGGATATTTTCCTCAAGAATGGAGTTCAACTGTTTTATCAAAATTATTTTCCATCTAAGATAATATAGGGTTCTATTTTTATCCCTATTATTACATGGATTTTATTATGTTGTGATGGAAATATTTTTATGAATTCCTTTATCTTATATGAATTGTTTTATGAAGTCATGATGTTTAAGATTCCCATTTTTATTACATGGGTTATGCTATGATGTATGGTTTATGATTTTGTGGCACACATAAGAATGGTATCATTATGAGATGGGTGGGACCTATATCTCCCTCCAATTAATTGGGTAAAGATTTTATATCTCATGAGATAAACATGGCTGGAACGGTAGGTTATACTGGTTCAGTGAAATAGGACTGAAATGAGGAGTGAACTCGGTTCAGAAAGGGACTTTGTCCACTAAGATAGTCTTGGAAATGAGTCTTGACTAATAAGAAATGATTCTCTATGATTATGTGTGTATGCCACAATGTTTCATTTTTTATGTTATGATTATTGGGATTAAATTTCACTAATATGATTTATCCCATGTTATGAAATTATGATCTCTTTTGCAGGTTAATATTTCCAAAAGATAAGTTCTTATGAATATGATGTGATTGATATTTCTTTTTTTTACCCTTACTAAGCATTTGAGCTCACCCTTTTATGTTTTCTTTTCCCCAGGATATAAATAAAGGTTATAGGTAAAAAAAGGGAAGATCTTTATGGGTGATGTTGAAGATCTTTCATCACGATTAGAAGATTATATTCTGAGTTTCCAAAGACACTAAACTATTAAGATCCTTTTGTGTGTGCTTTTGTTATGTACTAAGTATTCCGCAAAAGTAATGTAATGTCCATGTACGTTAAGCTTCGGGTCTCTACATCCTAGATACAATAATCCCAGAACACCGATCTGTAAGCCTCAATAAAAACGGATCTCGTAGGAGAATCCTTGAAAACTCACCTACCTTGCTCATCCAAAATCATAATGAGTTGATACACATCACACTACTACTTTTTTAAGACTTACTGAATAAAATATGGATAATTTCTATCCTTTTTGAAATTGATTCTAGGATATAGGAATCTGGGAAAACCAAGTGTAGTATCCAAAAAATTATCATTCCAAAAGATGATATCTCTACATCAGATGATCCAACATTCATTCCATTGGAGATTATAAATGTGAATTTGAATTGTTTTCAAAAAATAAGAGGAGTTTTTTTTGAGTCCCCAATTTTTTTCATACTTATCCTTGGTAAACATTTCCACAATGTTCACCCCTAAAGAACCTCCCAATATAGTCTTGCATATATGTATTACATCAAATTCAATATACTTCGTTGCCCGATTCCACACTCATATGTAAGAAGATCCATTCTCAACTATGAGGCCCAATGGAACCTTCCCATATAACAAGGGTCCCATATAAATGTAGTTAGAAGATTCTCAACATTTATGATAATAGTTTTTCTAACCATAAGTACCTAAAGAACATTCCTGATGATAGCGGTTAACAAACTATTTAGAAGTGTGATCCTACCTCTAAAAGAGAGGAATCGATTTTTTCCAATTATCAATATTAGAAGAGATCCTTCCAACCACCTTTTCTATATGATTAATAAAATGACTAATTTATGAGATAGAAACAACTAAGTAGTCCATCTAAAGAATCCTAATGTGAATTCCAATGCCAGTTTCAATTTAAACTGCATGCATCTCTGAGAAAATCCTTGAATTTAAAGACTCCTTTTTTCTTGATTTATAAGTTTCCCACTCAACTTGTATTATAAATCAAAAATGTTTTAAATTCTTTGGATAGAGTTCATGATACAATTAATATAAATAACCATGTGATCTACAAACACGAGATGATAAAAATTATTAAAATGAGATCTTCAATGAAAATGAAAAATGAAATCGTCATTCATTTTGGTTTTGATGAATCTACTCAGAGTGTCCTATGTCAAGATAAATAGACTTGGAGAAAATAGGTCTCCTTGTCTAAGACAACACACTGATTTTAATAATCCCCTTATTCTACCAGTAAAACTAATTGAAAACTATTGTGAGCACACACATATAAATAAGAGACCGAGATGCCAAGTAGAAAATTCCATGTAGTTCAAAACGTTAATGATAAATCACTATTGAATAATGTTATAAGATTTATTTATATCCACTTTTACGATTATGTTTAAGACTTTAGTTTTCTATTTATGAATTCAATCATCTCCTGTGCTAGACCTATTGCACCCAAAATGGTCCTGCATCTCAATATACCATTCTTCTCCTCAGAGACCCATACTAAGAGATGTTGAGTGATTATCCTATTCCGGAAAGTTGCAAGAACTTTATTGGAAAAGTTACACATACATATTTCCCTTAAACTCTTAAGAAAAGAAGGATCCTTGACTCTCAGGATGATAGAAAGAGTAGTTGCACTTTCCACCCACGAGATGCTTCCACCACGAAAGAAATATTCTACTACCTCAAGAAGATCATTCTTCATTATACTCCAATAACCCTTGTAGAAGGAGGTAAGAAAACCATTTGATCTAGGTGAACTCTCTAGATTGAGTCCTAACATAGATTCCCATAGATCGTTTCCTTGGGAATGGTTTCTAATAGGTGACTATTGGAATCTGACACCACACGGGGAATGTTATCAAAGATAAGGGAATATCTGCTAGTGAACCCATCACAAATAGAATGGTTTGGCCCAAAAGGGAGAGATTTAAAAATGTATTCAACCATACCTCCAACAGCTTCAAATTCACTTGTAAATGTCCCATATTTGAGGTTAATATTAGGCTTCTTTATGTATATCCTTTATTTAATACACACATGAATATAATAAGAGTTTCGGTCAATTACTTTATGCCACAAAGCTATGTATTAACCTCTTGAATTACATTATTGAGAGAGAATTAGTTCTTCTAGGTGACTACTCTAATGAATAAGGGAATATAAAATATCATCACCCCATCCATCCTAATTTATTGACTCTATTTTCTCAATATAAATTTTTAAATATTCCAACTTCTATTGTGAGGGAGGTTGTCCGCTACTCCAAGATTGTAAACAAACCTTCACCCATATTAACATATTATGAAATCATGTCCAATAGTTCCCCTATCCTATTTTGGAATAGTAGGAGACAACCTCTTAATAAAATATTGGTTCATAAGTCTAGCTGAGAGAGAAGATGAAGAACTTCCTCTACTCATCCTTGGACTCCAAAATTATTAGGAGTTGGGAATTATTTAAACGTTCATGAACAAGTTGATAAATAATTACCTTATGGTTGGAGGAAATCACTGATATGATGTTAAATAACCAATCTAGGAATAACTAGGTGCACCTTGGGCCCTTTTTGGTTGATACGAAAAGTGTATTTGTCCCTTGTTTCACCCATATCGATTATACCATTTTGAGAAATGAAGGTAGAGAACACCTAAACTGACTTCCTACAGAAGGTGATGCCTCCATTATTTTCCAATGTATGAATAATGGAATTGAAGTCACCTACCATAAACAATAACATTTGAATATGATCGAATGAATTGAGACTTCTCGATAGAAACTCCCTTGACATTAGATCACATTTCACAGAGACAAAGTAAACATAAAACTATTGTGCACCTGAAGAGATCTTGGTGGTGAGGTGAGGATCATAATATTCTCTCAGATCAACTAAATTAAGAGAGTTATATAATTAAAAAATGATGGTTTGGGATGGCTGTGCATAAAATGATGGAATCCCATTCTCTTATCATTAGTAAAAATCTTGGAAGCTCATTTTTTGCGATCTAAGATATCTACTAATGACAAATTTATGATGCGAGACTCCATGGAGATATAATATATTTTCACCCCAGATACTATACCTTGGGAGTTCTAAATCATAATATTTGACATTAATAATGATAAATATTGGTTTTAATTCTGATGTCGGTGGATTGTTTGGATGACTCACAAAAACTTGTTTGAGATTTTTTTTGAATTGGTTTAGATGCTTGAAGGTTTGGGATTGTCCAAGAGTGGATGGAGTACAATTGTTTTTATCTCGTAATCCAACATGGATGAATTGGAAATGTTGAAAAATCTATTAGATAATGAAATTGAAAAATATCCTGATGATATTGGGTCTTTAAATACTTTCATAGCTAGTGGATAGGGAGTTCACATTGGTTCCTTCCCTTTAGAGGGAGTCTTTATAATCTTTAGAGGGGGAGTAAGAAGATAAGTCTAGTTGGTTTGAAAATATCTAGGTGATTGTTTGAGGGGAAAAGAGGTGAAGGATTTGGATCTGAGACCAAATATTGGGAGGCTGAAGATAATAGCAACACTAGCTGGGCTTGATTGATAGAGGAATCACCCTCTATAAGCAATGAAAAAATGGCACTTATGACTTTAAAGGAAACCTCTAGAGACTAAAATGGGTGGCCATGATCATGATCCTCTACTAGATCCTTCATCTTAAGGAACTTTTTCCAGTACATTGAGATTGAGTGGTTGTGAAGATTACATGAATTATAGAATAGAATCAGGGAGTCCTAGATGATTTTTTTCCACAATGAGAAGGGGTCAAAAATATGGAGGATATTATGTTTGAGGACATCCTTAGAGATATCCATTTCCATGCACAGATGAGCTTCCAAAACATCAAGGAGCCGAAGATACCAATTGTATGAAAAAATAAAAGATCCTAGAGATTATTTGATATATATTATGAAGGAAGCATTGAGAAAGGGAAGTAGAATCCCTAGTAAGCTCATCCAGACCGTGGCCTGTGGGGAGTCACACCCGTAGTCAACCCCTATTGTCCACTTAAAAATATGAAAACAACCCTAGCATAAATATTGATATCGATGTGCCCAAATTTTTATGAAGTTTTACTTATAATAAAAGACCATATAGAATGATTTTTGGTTGATCACAAAAACCCCTGATAGTGAAGCTAGTCCCCAAGATCTAACAAAGACCTAGAATAATAGGAGAAGAGGCTTATCACTGTTTAACTAGGCCACCAACATCTACTTATGGAAGTTCAAAGAAACTGAGAAACCCATACCCAAAAAAGATATTTCCATGAATACATCCACCCCTAATGAGAATGGAGTATCAATAGGGATATCAGTTATAGGGGCAATAGAGTCGGAGATAGATGAGGAAACTCTAGAAGAACATCCTCCACTGGGATACCAGGAACTGCGCCACTACCAAAGGGTCGAAGAGGGAGCAGAGATTGAAAATCATATCATGGTAGAAGTGGAGGTGTAGTTGAATATTCTCCATCAGAAGAGCTGATAGTGGGATCCTACAGTGGCCACTGTGGAGATTGCTAAATGGTCGAAACAATTTTATTAGAAGAGAGAGGTGCATTGGGTGCATACTTTCTCATTAAAATATCCATCATGTGAAAAAATTTCTTTGATCAATCATGAGATATTAACCCTCTCCTTATCACCTCAAACTTCCTTCTAAAATATTCCATTAATTTGTGTGAGGATCTCAATAGTCAAAACCACACATTTTACACACAAATCCCATAGTCAATATAGGCTTGCATTCTTCTTCCTTGCTTCCCCTTGATGATTTGGGAGGATCTTAGATTCCAATTCCTCACATCCCATAACCTCAAAATTTCTTTAATAATACTCCATCAGGGAATTAAATAGGGTTTATTCATTCCAAAATTTTAAATTGTCACATGAATAAACCCCTAGGGCCATGGATTTGAGTATTTTGTGTAAAGGTAATGTTATCTCATCATCCACACCTTACTACAATATTTTAATGCTACTTCATTTAATTCATGAGATATTTTTTTATCATCAATACTTATACATGTAGTAATTTCATCCATAACATCATTCATAGTGTATAATCCATTATTCTTCTTCTTTCATGCATAATTTTCACTTCTCACCCACATATAGATTGATTTATCTAAATTTGAAAAAGTATTCTACCACTGCATAGATTTCATAGCACCCTTATAAATATTCCTTCACATGTCATCCTCAAACTCTTATGTTGTTGCACTGGGACCTTTATGTAGTCTATGGAAAATAAAGGTACCTTTACACAACATTTACAGTACATGGATGGTACCATTGTTCACTTCCTTGACTACCCATACATAGGTTCATTATGACCTCTACATAGACTCTAGATCATTGTGATAACTTTACATAACATTGAGTTACCCTAAAGTAATATGTTATATACTTTTAAATCTGGGTTGTACCTTGAAATAGTGTGTTGGATACCATTATATAGATCAAAGAACCATGGGGGAACATTGACGCAGTGTCTAGAGTGTTGGATCGAAAATGTATATGTATATGTTTATTAGAGGGAACAATACATGATGGGGTGAATTGTAGGATTAAAAAATTGAGTTTAAAAACTTAAGAGATTAGTTTAAGAGATCTGAAACTAATACAATTCAGACAACCACAATTATATTTAATATAAAGGTATGATGTAATGTAATACTATTAGAAAAGTAAAGTAATTGTATTCAAAATGATTACAAAAAGCAGAGTAATACAAGTGAGAGATTCTACCATAAAGCGTATAGAATCTATTAATACATAATATAATAGAATAATTTTAATTGAAACAATTACAATTTAAAGTATAATGATGAAAGGAAACAATACAATTTCTTTTCCAATACAATCAGCAGCAGAAATGTAAAAGTATTACAATTCTTTTAACCCGAAGAGAAGGGTTATCCTTTCACCTAGGATAAGAGGTCTGTCTTACCACCACCTTGGTAAGCCCTCGATACGATGATCAGACCGTCTGTCTGCCTATCCCCGGCAGCCCTCGATACGATGATCGGAACGTCTGTTTGCCTATCCCCAACAGCCCTCGATACGATGAGCGGTTCATCTATCTACCAATCCCCGGAAGCCCTTGATTTTGTAGGTAATCAGCACCTCTGTCTTTCAATTACTTGAAAGCCCTCGATACGATGATCAGACGCACAAAGCACAAAGCACGAGATAAGTCACATCATCTCTCTCTAGAACTTGATAGAAGCAAAGTATCACAGCTATATAATAGTCGTTTTACCACACGTTCACTTTTGTTCTCTCTTGGCTTCAAATGACCTCTTATTTATAGGCCTCATGTTCCAATGGTCACATTTCCTCCAACAGTCATATTTCTCCGAAAAACTCAGAGGGACTTGGAGACCTGGCTTTATAACGGTCATATTGAAACAGAAAGCACGACATCATTTTGATTAGTTTGTAACTAACTCAAAAACATCGTATTGTTTAAAACATGATATATGAAGATGATAAACAAGAGTACGATTAATATGAAACGTGTTTTTTGACTAAGTACAAAAACAAGAATGTAATGAAAGTAAGAGTATTATAAGTATTATTGAAAGTAATGTATTGATACGATACAAATTAAGATACACAAAAGTGAGTACGATTGATAGTGTCAGTATGATATGATTGACAGAGTCAGTACGATACAATTGACTGAGTCTGAATGATACAATTGACAGAGTCAGTACAATACGATTGACAGAGTCAGTACGATACGATTGATATAGTCCGTACGATTAGCAAGATAAAAGACATTTGTGATTTCCAAAAAATGATATAGAAGTCAAAGGAGAACTTTTGACTCAACAGTCTCCCCCTTTTTAGAAAGCACAAAACACAAAGTAAGACAACAAGAAAAACTTATCTCCCCCTAAGTTATTGTAAACTCTTCTGAATATGAATTTGAATACAACTAACTCCCCCTTAGGTATATAATTTCCTAAGGATTGTATTCACAAATTTTCCTTAGTTTCTAAGTATTTGATTAAATCATTATCCCTTTGTAAAAAAATTTCCCCCTTTATAAAACATTCTCCCACTTTGTGATTTACAAAAAAAGGGTAACCTTGGTTTTCCTGAATTATTTACATAAAAGAAATACAGGACAGAAGAAAAGATATAATAAAAGTGATTACAAAACAAAGATAGGTTCCTATAGAATAGAAAAAAAAATACAACAGTCATTTGTTTTCTCTTTCCTTATCCTTCTTTATCAGCTCATAAAGAACAACTTTCATCTTCTTGATTTCTTTCTTGTCTTTAGAGATTAAATCACCCTGAGTCCTGAGAAGCTCTTGTTATTCGGAAAAAAGAAAATCTTGATTCTTGATAGTCGCCTCCTGGACTCTAATTACTTCCTCAAGGGTATCAATTCTGTCTTGCAGATTCTTGTTATGTTTGGATAACACAGAATTTTGTTTCTTCAATAAAACCATTTCATCTTCGAAAGATGAAACCTATGAGAATTCACACTAAAAAGAATTCATTCTCTCTTTCAATTCGTTCACTGAAAAAATATCTGCTCCATGAGTTACCTTATTCAGCCTTTCAATAGTTTCATTTTCAAGCTTATTGAAAGAAATCACAATATCATTTGACAACCGCCTAATATCTTCAATTTCTATCTGATGGTCATTTACCGAGTTTTTTGTTTTATATGACCACTTGGTCATCCTGTTGCACACTTTCTTATGAGCAGCCGAAGTTTCAGATAGAACTTTCAAATCAGCTTCAACTGACAAACCTTTATTTCTCAACTCTCTTACAGAAACAAATTTCTTTTTTCTGATTGTCAGAAATAAAATCAATTTTCCCTTCCATCCTGGGAAAGTAAGGAATAGTCTTTTCAACCCTTCTTAAGACATGAACAATGTAATCACTCTTCTTGAGAGAGATTGTGTGTTCTACGGTTGAGATTAGAATAAATAAGATCAACAGATAGGTTTAAAACAACAAAACCAAACAAAAAATGAAGAAAGTATGTACCTGCTGGTGATTGTAAGGTAATTGTTGGTTTTAGATAGTATTAAAGGAAAACTCAAGAATATGATGTAAAAGAGTATTATCAATCGTCATACCGATGGAAAACAAAGTCGTTACCATTAAATGATGAGACGATGGAAAACAATCTTGTTACCATGAACTGACAAGCCGATGAAAAACAAAATCTTTACCATTAACTGACAAGCCGTTGGAAATCAATCTCATTACCATTAACTGACAAGCTGATGGAAAACAATATTGTTACCATAAACTGACAAGCTGATGGAAAACAAACTCACTACTATTAACTAACAAGATGATGGAAAACAAACTCGTTACCATTAACTGACAAGCCGATGGAAAACAATCTTGTTACCATGAACTGTCAAGCTGATGGAAAACAAACTTGTTACCATGAACTGACAAGCCGATAGAAAACAAACGCGTTACCATTAACTGACTAACTGATGGAAAACAATCTCATTACCATTAACTGACAAGCCCATGGAAAATATTCTTGTTACCATGAACTGACATGCCGATAGAAAACAAACTCGTTACCATTAACTGACAAGCCCATGGAAAACATGCTCATTACCATTAACTGACAAGCCGATGGAAAACAATCTTGTTACCATGAACTGACAAACCGATGGAAAACAAACTCATTACCGTTAACTGACAAGCCGATGGAAAACAAACTCGTTACCATTAACTGACAAGATGATGAACATCAATCTTCTTACCATGAACTGTCAAGCCGATGGAAAACAAACTTGTTAACATGAACTGACATGCCGATGGAAAACAAACTTGTTACCATGAACTAAAAAGCTGATGGAAAACAATCTTGTTACCATGAACTGACAAGCCGATGAAAAATAAATTCATTACCATGGTCACTTGATACGATGGAAAAAGAAATTCATTACCATGATCAGTCGATACGATGGAAAATAAATTCATTTCCATGATCGGTCGATACGATGGAAAATAAATTCATTACCATGATCGGTCAATACAATGGAAAAGAGGTAAATAATACAATAAAACTGTCAATACGATAAACAGAAAAGTAAAAGATATGATAAAACTGTCAATACAATAAATAGGAAAACAAAAAACACATACCAGGAGAGTAAATAATTAAAGATCATAAGATGAAAAGAAACAAAAAAAACCTAGTAAGAAATGTTCTCCCCCTTTCTAAAGGAGTTGTTTGATGTAAGGAGAAATGTAAAACAGGAAGTGGATATGAGTTATTATTTTTACGTAATCATTCCTAGCTTCTGTTTTATAAACACAAATCTATCGGAAGGTAATGGTTTTGTAAAAATGTCAGCAAGTTGTTCTTTCATTCTGATAAATTGTAAAATAATATCTCCTTTTAGTGTGTGATCCCTAAGAAAGTGATCACTAACATCTATGTGTTTTGCATGAGAGTGATGTGTTGGGTTCTTACTAAGATCTATGGCACTAGTATTATCACATAGAATTTGGGTTTTTGAAAAACTCCAACCATAGCCAGTGATTGTGTCTTGCATCCACAACACTTGGGCACAACAACTTCTAGTTGCTACATATTTAGCTTTAGCAGTGGAAAGTGCTATCGAGTGTTGTTTTTTGCAGGACAAAGAAACCATAGAATCTCCTAAGAAATGACATGTTCCAGATGTACTTTTTCTATCCATTCTACAACCACCAAAGTCACCATCTGAAAAACTTTTTAAAACAAAATAATTTTCAGAAGAGTAAAAAAGTCCTAAATCCATAGTGCCTTTCAAATACCGAAAATTCTCTTTACGGATTTTAAATGAGACTATTTTGGATTAGATTTATATCTTATACACAAGCATACATAAAACATTAAGTCTGGTCGACTGGCTGTCAAGTATAGAAAACTTCCTATCATACCTATAATGATTGTTTGATCTACTGGTTTCTTAGTTTCATCAAGATCAAGTGTATTTGAGGTACCAATTGGAGTGATAATACTTTTAGTTTTGTCATATCCATACTTTTTGAGTAAGTATTTAATATACTTATGTTGATATATATATATATCTCCCTTCTGGTTGTTGAGAAATTTGAAAACCTAAAAAGAATTTTAACTCACCCATTATACTAATTTCAAACTCAGATTTCATTAAATTAACAAAATAATCAGTTAATGATTTCTGAGTAGATCCAAATATGATGTCATCAACATGAATTTGAACAATTAAAACATTTTTATTTTCCATTTTTATAAAAATTGTTTGATCTGTTGTACCTTTTGTATAATTTTTTTTGTAAAATATATCTTGTAAGTCTATCATACCATGCTTTAGGGGATTTTTTAAGACCATATAGGACTTTGGCAAGTTTAAAAACATGATTGGGATGTTTTGGGTCTAGAAAACCAGGAGGTTGTTCAACAAAAACTTTTTCTTGAACAAAAACATTTAGAAAAGCACATTTTACATCCATTTGAAAAAGTTTGAAATTAATGTTTGCTGCAAAGGCTAATAGAATACAAATAGATTCAAGTCTAGCTATAGGAGCATATGTTTCTTCATAGCCTATTACGTCTTTTTGATTATATCCCATAGCAATAGGTCTTGCTTTATTTCTTACAATGATTCCATTTTCATCGAATTTGTTTCTGAAAACCCATTTTACTCCAATTTTTGTTGTTTATTTAGGTCTTTCAACTAAAGTACAGACTTGATTCCTCTCAAATTCATTTAGTTCATCTTGAATTGCTTTGATCCAATCTTTATAACCTAAGGACTCACATGGACTTTTAGGTTCAAATTGGGAAAGAAAATAAAGATGTTCTATTTAATTTCTTAAGGAATTTCTTGTCCTTACCGGCTGATTTACATCACCAATGATGTTACCACTAGGATGATTCCTAAGAACCAATTGATTTGGGTTTTGTAAAACCTGTTCATCAACATATGGTAGAAAATATTTTGTGGTAAATGTTTCAGAAGTATCTTCATGAACATTTTCCTTATCAGAAGAATGTTCTAACAAAGGATGATAATAAGTTTTTGAAAACACATCTGAGGATGTTAGTAGGGATGGTTTAAAAACAAAAGGTTGAGATTCATCAAATTTTACATGTACTGTTTCCTCAATAGTACAAGTGTTTTTATTGAAAAATCTATAGGCCTTAGAAGTTGTGGAGTAACCTAGAAATATTCCTTCATCATATTTTGGTGCAAAATTGTTTAAATCCTCTTTTGTATTCAGAATGAATACTTTGCACCCAAAAACTTTGAAGTATGAAACTTTAGGTTTTCGGACAGTCCATAGCTCATAAGGTGTTTTTTTTAAGAAAAGGTCTGGTTAAAACACGATTTATTGTATAACAGGCAGTACTAACAGCTTCAGTACATAAATGCTTAGAAATTGAGTACTCACTCAACATGGTTCTAGTCATTTTCTAGATAATACAATTTATTCTTTCAACAACACCATTTTACTGAGGAGTTTTTGGAGCTGAAAAATTGTGAGTGATACCTTTCTTACAAAAAAAATTCAAATTCAGAATTTTGAAATTCACCACCATGATCACTATGAATAGTTATTAATGGTAGGTTTTTCTCATTTTTAACTTGGGCTCTACAAGTTTTGAAATTGGAAAAGGCTTCAGATTTCATTGTTAGAAAATAGACCCATGTGAATCTAGAAAAGTCATTAACTAAAACAAATACATAGTATTTGCCTCCAATGCTTCCCGTTTTTGAAGGACCAAAAAGATCCATGTTCACTAGGTGTAATGCATTAGAAGTTGAGACTTCATTAATTTATTTAAAGCTAGTTTTATGTTGCTTTCCAAATTGAAAAGGATCACAGACTTTTGAAGAATCTTATCTACGAACCGTTAGTCCCTTTACAAGTCTTTTCTTTGAGAGTTTAAAATGGTTTCTTAGATTACAGTTTCCTTGTATTCTATGCCATAGCCATGAATGGTCATCTATTGCACTTAAGCAAGGTAAATTTTGGCTTCTAAGGTCTTCTAAGTTAATAGTGAATACATTCTCCTGCCAATGGGCAGATAGAATGAACTCATCCATGGAATTGTGAACTAGACACTTATAATTTCTAAAATTCCCATGGTAAACTTCATCACATAATTGACTTATGCTGATGAGATTGTGCCTAAGACCTTTAATAAACAAAACATTTGAGATAAGAACTTTTCCAAGAAAAACAATATTACCTATACCAACAATCATTCCTTGAGCATTATCTCTGAAGGTAACCTTTCCTCATTTTGTTTTGATAATATTTTCAAAGAAATATTTGTTTCTAGTCATGTGTCGAGAACATCCACTATCCATGTACCAAATGTTCTTATTGGTACACTTCTCATTTTCTTGAAAAATAAACAATTAGTTTTTCGGAACCCAAACTTGTTTGGATCTAGAAGGGTTAGAAAAGAGAATTTTATGAATCCACATTTGTTTTACAAAATGAGCTTTATGAAATCTTAAAGATTGAGTTTTATTAAGAGAACACTCTCTTCTCTAGTGTCCACCACATTGACACTTAGAACAAAAAGGTGTTTTCTCTGGAAGAAAATAGTTATTGCTAAAAACAGGTTTGTAATGAGTATAACCAAGTCCAGAATGATTCCTCAGAGGTCTAATTTGAGAATGCATCTTGTCAAAGTTTTCCTTTTCATGAGTAATGTTTGAAAAAAATTTCTTTAAAGATAAAATATCTGACTATAGTTTTAAAACTATGTGTTTATCTTCCAAAAAAATTGACTTTAAACTAGACTTAGGCTCTAAAAAATTTTCTTTGAAATCACATTTTCTAGGTCCTTAGAAAGTTTATCCTTATCAGATTTGAATTTCTCAAGGGTTTTTAAAATACTTTCAGAATCAGAAGCTTTCATTTCAAGATCATTAGAATGATCTAATACTTCTTTAGTTAAAACTGAAATTCTAGAATTTTCATTATCAGGATTTTTCTTAAGTTTAGAATTTTCATTTTCATGTAATTTAGAAAATATAGATACTTCTTCAAAAGATGGTAATATATCATCTTTTGATGACAAAGAATCATCATTTGAAGATTCATAATATTTATTATCAATAAAATTTTCATTTAATGAGCCATTTTTAATAGCTTTAGCATTATGTACCTTGGCCATAAGACAATGATCATCAATTGCTATTCTGGCTATAAGTCCAATATTTCTCTATCCTGAGGACTCATATTATGAATAATTATATGATGAATCACTACCACTTGCACTCCATGTGTCATTTTCTTTCAAGACATTCTTTGTCTTATAATACGTTTTCTTATTTCTTTCAGAATGTTTCTTCTTTATGTCTTTTTTTCTTCAGTAAAGGACAATTACGCCCTATATGTCCTACTTTCTTACATTCGTAACATATTACCTCTGAATCTTTCTTATCCTTCCTATATTTATTTTTGAATTTGTATTGGAATGCTTTCTTTCCAACAATCTTGTTTATTCTTTGAGCAAGATTGGCCAACTCATTTTCCGAAAGATCACAATCACTTGAATCAGATTTAACAACATTTTTGGCTTTGGATCTTGTTATCCTTTCAGGTGTTTTAGCTTTAGATGTAAAAGCTACACTTCCATTTACATTCTTCCTCTTGTTGAAATCAACATCTCTTTTCATTCTTCATTCATGCTGTAAAAGAGTTCCAAATAGGTCATCAAGAGTAATCTGGGAAACTTTTTTATTTTCATCAATAGCTGTCCTTTTTGACTCCCATTCATTTAGCATTATATCTATAATCTTATCTACAAGAGATTCATCATTAAGACCTTTTTACCCCATAGATTTTAAACTATTGACAACTGTGATAAATCTTTGTTGCACTTTACATACTGGCTCTCCATAAGGAAAAACAAATCCATGATACTCTGCTCGTAGCATTGCTCTTCTTGTTTCTATAACTTTGGATGTACCAAAATGTGTGACTTCTCATTTCTTCCAAATATAGTTGGCTGCTTCACAAGGCGATATCTAGCTGTATATATTCCTAGTCATAGAACATAATAATGTATTGTGTACCTTGTAATTCAGTTGATATTCTATCTTCTCTTGATTAGTGAATGTACTGACTTCTTTCTCAGGAATTTTGTAACCTCTAGTAAGTATTATAAAATTTTCTACACCAGTATTGATAACAAATGTCTTCATCCGATCTCTCTAGTACTCATAATCATTCCCATCAAAGATAGGTGGTCTAAAAGGATTTATATTTTTCAATAGACCCAATATTCATTCATTCCATCTAAAAAAACAAAAATCTTTTCCACTCCACATGTTATTGTAGTAAGTAGTTAAAAAGAATGTTTTAAAGAAATAAAGCTAGTAATAAAAATCAGTGGAAACCTCCTCTGATACTAATTGTTGGATCGAAAATATAGATGTATATGTATATTAGATGGAATAATACAAGAGGGGGCTGAATTGTAGGTTTAGAACTTTGGGTTTAAACACTTAAGATATTAGTTTAAGAGATCTTAAACTAATACAATTCAGACAACCACAATTTTATTGAATATATAGGTATGATGTAATGTAATACTATTAGAAAAGTTAAGTAATTGTATTGAAGATGAATAAAACAATCAGAGTAATACAAGTGATAGATTCTTCCATAAAGTGTATAGAATCTATTAATACAAAATGTCATAAAATAATTGTAATTGAAACAATTATAATTGAAAGTATAATGATGAAAGGAAACAATGCAATTTCATTTCCAATACAATCAGAAGCAGAAATGTAAAATAATTACCATTATTTAAACCCTAAGAGAAGGGTTATCCTTTCACCTAGGATAAGAGGTTTGTCTTACCACCACCTTGGAAAGCCCTCGATACGATGATCGGACCGTCTGTCTGCCTATCCCCGACAGCCCTCGATACGATGATCGGAACGTCTGTCTACATGTCCCCCGTAGGACTCGATACGATGATCGGTTCGTCTGTCTGCCTATCCCTAGTAGCCCTCAATATTGTAGGTAATCTACACCTCTGTATTTCAATTACTTGAAATCCCTCGATATGATGATCATACACACAAAGCACAAAGCACGAGAGAAGTCACAACGTCTCTCTGTAGAACATTATAGAAGAAAAGTATCACAGTTATATCATAGTCGTTTAACCACACGTTCATTGTTGTTCACTCTCGGCTTCAAATGACCTCCTATTTATAGGACTCAGGTTCCAACGGTCACATTTACTCCAATGGTCATATTTCTCCGAAAAACTCAGAGGGACTTGGACACCTGGAATTATAACGGTCATATTGAAACATAAAGCACAACATCATTTTGATTAGTTTGTAACTAACTCAGTGACATCATATTGGTTAAAATAAGATATATGAAGATGATAAACAAGAGTAAGATTAATATGAATCGTGTTTTTTGACTAAGTACAAAAACAAGAATGTAATGAAAGTAATAGTATTAAAAGTATTAATGAATGTAATGTACTGATATGATACAAAGCAAGATACACAAAATTGATTACGATTGACAGAGTCAGTACGATATGATTGAGAGAGTCAGTACGATACGATTGACTGAGTCAGTACGATACGATTGACAGAGTCAGTACGATACGATTGACAGAGTCAGTACGATACGATTGACAGAGTCAGTACGATTAGCAAGATAAATGACATTTGTGATTTCCAAAACATGATATAGAAGTCAAAGGAGAACTTTTGACTCAACATAGAGTGCACCTATTACCTTTATATGGCATGTAAAATGTGCCACATAGATACCTTTATGATGTTGGATAATTCATACAATATAAAACCCCATAGTCATATGATAAAGTCATATAATTGAAATTATTACACTCCTATAATGACTTACAATGTAAGTAAATTCATACAACCTCTCGGGAAAAATCCTATGATTGACACCTTTTTCAATTTTAGACTTGCAAACATGAAAAATAGTAAATTCAGGGTAGTATTTTTCAAATTATTCTATGATTGATTTAAAATAATGATGATTCGATTAAAAATCCCATTACTATTGTAATTTAAAAATCAAGGAATGGATTTTATAATTAATTTAAAAATGAATAAAGACACTAATATTTATTATTTATTCCATTTTCACAATTAATTCCAAAATATTATTTTATATCAAATATGTGAAAATTTCACATAAATTAAGAATTTTTTGGAATTTAATATATTAAAATTAAAAGTGAAAAAATTATAAATATTACTTCTATCAATTAACCCACACATAGACATTTCATTATAGATAACCATTTTATATCGTGGGAAATTTTGATTTCACAAGATGTTAATGACCTGACTACATAATTAAAATAACTAAAGAAAAATAATGCCTCTTAAATGGGTACCAATTATTTATTTCTTCACTGAATCATGAAATTTTACTAATTCTATTTCTAATTATCATATACATTTTATGTTTGACACCTTATATTTGTGTTAATATTTACACAAGGATTTTTGAATTAGAGTTTTTCCCATTCTCAAAGCACGCACAATTTCCATAAGCTTGATTCATTCCTATAGTATCTACTTCATAGAATCAAAACATTTATTAATTAAGTGGTATTTACCTTTTTAAATCAAAGGCTAAGAGTTAGTAGGATTCATAAAGACTCAAAAGTAGAAGTGGGAAATTTGGCACTAAAAATTAATTAGATTTAATGGAAACATTTAATCTCAAGAATTGATCCTCACTCACCCCCTTTTGTAAACCATAACCTCTAAACACCTCAATATTTTTTAGGGTAGTTAAAACCTTGAAAGTTTCATTAACAATGATATATTTCTTCCATATTCCCACATTTATGAAATAATTTGTCCTTCAAATTAAATATGGAATCTGTAGAAATAATCATATTTTTGGGAGAAATAAAGGAAATAATTTGATCTTCATCTAGTGGTGAACTCACCAACCAACATTAAATTAAAATTTTAGTGATAATAAAATATTTTAAATATGTATTTATTCCCAACATAGTAGTATAAAATAATATATAATAGCGCTAAAATAGCTTCAAAATAGTTTTTAATATTTTACAGCTCAATTCTCTATTCTCCACACTTGAGTTAACTAATATTTATGAAATTACTTATATATCAAGGTAGATAAAGATAAATTTATTATAATTTTTCTACCTAAATATGTTTTTAATGGGTAGTAGTGGCTTAATAAAACATTTAGGTGATAGGGAATGATTTAAAATAGAGTTCAATGTTAAAAATGGGCTTTCAAAATTGTACCTCAATCATATTTAACACAGTTCATGGAATCTATCAACTTGAAAAGGGATAAATACTATTAAAAAAATAGAAAGGCAGTGTTGAATAGTCTTAGAAACCTCTCATGTTGGGAAAATTGTTTCCATTATGGAAAACACAGATGTAAAAGAGTCTCAATTTTGAAAAATATTCTTTATATAATTATATTTAAAAGAAAAATTATATTTTAATAATTATTTTAATCTTTTATAACTTAAAATCAAACATTTTTTTTCAAAAACATCAAGATGCTCTCAATTTTTCTGAAGTTTTCATTGAAGATCAAAATTCTTAAAAAGGGTCTAAAAATAAAAATAAACATGAAATTAATAAAAATATTATACCAAATCTCCCACACTTATATTTTTTACTTCCCATTCTTAATTCAATAATTATGTTCTCATATTTTTAATGAAGTTATTGTGAATAAACAATTCAAATATAAAAGTTCAATATAACATGACTTATTAGTAGACCTACCATGAGTTAGTATAATATGTACCACTAGAAAAAAACATAAAAATAAAAAATAGAAACATAATAATACTTATTGCACGTATTAATAATAATTAGATAAATTGAAAGGGAGAGAAAAATGGATAAATCTTTGTTTAACCACAAAGAGGGCGCTGAGTTATGGATTCCCCTAGAATGAGAGTTGTCATTGTTATCCATATTTAGATGGTGGGTGGAGTATCTTTGATTTTAACCACCACATTTTGTGGATTCTAGTTTTATTAAATTTATATCAGTTCGAGGTTATACCATAGATAAAGTGAAATGGTTCCATCCCTATTACAATTGAGTGCAATTTTTTTTGGTGGAGGTAGGAGAAAATATGGGTCCTCATTATCGTCTACTACTTATGTTGATTCTTCCATAACTTCTAAGAATTTTTATTTATGTGTTTAAATAATATATTTATGAATGGTAAAATTAGTAAAAATATTAAGTTTACTTAAATTAAAATATGATGAATTTATATCAACATCATCCCCTTCATATTAAATATTTCTAACTCAATTTCACCATGTAAACCCACTATTATCTCCACATGTACTCCGCCCAATAAATGTTCAGCATGTTTGGGGAGCTTCATGTATTCTTAATGAGATGAATATTCATTTTCATCTTCATCTTCCAAGGTTAACCTAGTGTTGTTAAAATTTTCAAAATCAAAACCTTTCTAGTTAATTATTAATACATTTAAAAAAATGAAATGAAAATGGGTTCAAGAAAGTATTGAATCCCTATATTGGGTTGACTTCAATTTCCTATTTTTTACCCAATGTATCTTAGAGATGAGTAAAAATGGTTGAAATTTTTTCAAAATGATCCTCCATATTAATTTAAAATTCCACCACTTTGGAGGGTTTTTTTCAAAGGCCAGAGAAAGATACATGGGTGTTATTTCTATATCAATGATGGGGTAATCATATTAAATGTCAATACGAATAAATTAATTCCAAAATTTATCTAAATATTTTTTTATCTCCCATAATTGTATCAATAAAATAATTATTCATAAATATCTTCTATCCGGGGCTAAGTATAGTCTTATATTATATCTTAAAAAAATACCTCAACCTATATAATTTCTTCATAAAAATTAGTGGGACAGAGGAGAAACTCCTTTTATAACTTGGACAGTTCTTGGTGGAACTGTAGAAATAAATCATGGAGCATATTGAAATATTTTTCTATGATTACAATATTGGGTACATGAGGGACTCTTTAAGGAGTTTTATAACATCGTTGAATTACTCATGTGATAATTCTACGCTTTGGGATCACTTCACCTAGATATAAAATAAAGTAAAAATTTCTTCCATGGGAGAGTGTGAGCCGGAGAGTGGTTAATTTTTTTGTTAGATTTTTAAATTTAATTTTAATGTATTAAAAAATTTAAAAAATGAAAATAAAGTTATGTTAAATGGTAATTGGCTTCTTGAAAAAGATGTTAACTATTGGAACCCTAATCAATTGGTGGTAAAAAATCCACTACTAATTTTACTTAATACAACATAGAGGCTGACCAAAGTCATCTCACATGAGTATATTTGATAGTTAAACACTCACTACTAATAATAAAATTATTATATTTTATATATTTTATATTTTATAACATCAATTAAATCATATAAGTTTGAATATGGAATGAAAAACTGAAAAAAAAACATGCATTGAAAAACGAATATAGAATGAATAAAATTAGAAAGATTGGAAATGACCCTAAGAGAATAAATTATTGCGAACCTTCATTGTCATGGTTTTAGTATAATATTTAAATAATGGAAAAACTCCATCATATGTGTGACCACCCTATTCTACCCATCTTTTTAAAATAAATTACAGTCAACGATTTTCAAGTATGCTTCACATTCATCTCCTCCATAAAAGTTATGAAGAATGGTTATATAATAAGAAACTAAAACTTATATGACTAAGTGGGGAAATATAGGATCATTTCCCAGTTTATATTATGTTCATCCATAATATAAGATATTTTGATTCATTAAACGTGAATGTGAAAAGACATGGGTTTGGCACTAGATTACTATCCTAGGAGAGTCCTCATTTTAGTCACTCATAACCATGTCTGAATGAGATAAATGTTAAGAAGATAATAGGGAGATACAATCATATAAAATCATAGATACGACATGAAATACACCATTCTACTATTTTAATGTATTATTCTCACTTATTTCATACATGTACCTCAAAATATCTAAATTTGGAAAATCATTCTACCCTTAATAAAGATTTTATAGAATCCTAACACAGCTAAATTCACACTACATCCTCATATCATTATGTAGGTTTACTGCAACTATTACACAACTTTTTGAATATAGTGGTACCTTTGAACAACATTTCTAGAATATAGAGGTTACATTTACTAAATCCTTAAATACCCTTATACAAGTTCCTTGTAATATTTAATTAACCTATTGATCATAGTTGCACATTTACATGACACTGAGTTACCCTGATACAACATGTTGAATCATTTTATTTCCTTGAAATATATTTCATTTTGTATTTTCATAGCATTGTAAATACTAGTGGTACCTTAATATCGCATGTTGGACACCCTTAAAAGGATCTAACAACCATGAGTGTACCTTGAGGTAATGGCTGGAGTGTGCTTATTACACATACATGAATTGTATAATTTGAAATAGGGATACCATAACGTCATTGAAGAAGTCATATAATGGGAAACTACACAGTCATATGATCCATATTTTTTTACCCCCTCAATGTTTTATGATGACATTGAATATATATTATCTCCTGGTAAATTCATACACTCAACTCTATTTTTTCAATTCTAAACCATCATAAATTAAAAAAACTTCATGTAGGTTTTTTCAAGTCATTCCAAATTAACTCAGAATAATGATGATCATATTAAAAATCCCATTAGTAATGTAATTTTACAATCGAGTTATTTCTTCCCTGATAAACTCTAAAGTGAATAAAGGAAATAAAATTCATTATTTATTCCATCTTCATAATTCATGAAAATTTATTTTATTATATCATATATGTAATGATTCCCCATAAAAAACTAATTTTTTTGGGGTTAATACAATAAAAATTTGTAGTAAAATATATATAAATAATAGCTCTATCACTTAACTTATGTGAAATAGTGAATAAAAACTTATATTCATCACTTCTCAAATCCCTTTATCCATCTTTCCTAGTATCCCCATCATCTTGAGATTATTCCCCCATGCATCTTGGGAATAATTATCAAATTTATAATTCCACCATCACCACATAAAAGGTAAACCAAAAAATAGATAAAGGGAGGGATGATGAGATAAATCATACCTCAAGAAACATTGGAAAATCCCCAAAACATCCCTAATCCTCCAATAGCCCGAAGACCATCATTTTTTATTGATTTTGATAATCCACCTTTCTAGGGGTGAGGTGGAACCCTTAAAAGGCCCGTAGGTGTATGTATTACATGGACCGTAGGGCTTAGAGGAAATCATTACCCGTAGGGTTCAAACATTACATACAACCAAGACTAACTACTTGGAACTACTCTTCCCCATCATCTTTATCATGAAATCAGCTCTCCACCTTCGCATAGATGTTCAGCTAGGTTTTCCTGTGCATGAACAGTCTTGTCCTGATGGCAGGTGGCATACCCTCTCATTCTTGCAATCCTTTTGGATTCTACTATGGTGAAAGATTCTTGATCCTCCTCCTTCTGAAGCTTGTTCCTTTTAAGTTGTCTGGTTTTCATCTACACTTAAGGTGGCCCGAAGGCCTTGAGGTGGCCTGAAGGCCTTACTGACCCTATGGCCTAGGTGACCCAAAGGCCTTAAAGTACTCGAGGACCAAATCAGTGGCCTAAAGGCCCAAACGGGGGAAGATTTCTGGTTGATACAAAAGGTTCAAGAACTATACGAGTTACCTAGTACACTTACACTGAGTTTATAGATGAATAAATAGAAAGGATGCCAACCTGGTCAGACCACTAAGTACTTAGTACTATTTCATTTGGTAATTAGTTGTATCCGAAATGATTTTAGCACCACTTGGACACCATCTAGTTCTCAATCCACCACTACCGAGTACTCAATATCATCTTATACTTTAGATAGATACACCACCAATATTTGAACCCACCCCAATTCTATAATACATATCTAAAATGTCCAAAATCATCTTAATAAATCCTTATTTACATGCCCCATGATTAAGGGCTCAATCCAAATCCAAAACTCAATTTAAATTGGCCTCAAAAATTAAAAAATTCAAATTTATTTCAGAACGACTGACCCACAAAAATAAAGGTTATTACCAATATAACATGTTTTTTGGAAGTTCCATGAATCCTAGAACAAGTGAATATTATGCTTTATGTGTCTCTCTTGAGATATTACTTGTCAAATGCCTCACATGTACATAATTTAAATTATTTACAACTGAAGAATGACCTATATTATAAAAGAAAAATAATAAAAAAATTGGATTGGGGAGATAAAATACTATAAAAAAAGATAAATCACCTTTTTGAAATACTTTTTTTAAACCATATGTATAAAGATAACATATGGGAGCCTTAGGATATGTTGAAACAAAAGTACTCATTTATTATCAACTGAGGATGTATGTTAATTTACAAGGAGGGAATAACGTAATGACCAAGACTTTACAAAGTTAAATTTTCCATCATAAAATATATGTCTTCATAGTTAGATTTATTTTATTTATGAATCATAAGAGATGTTATAATGTAAATAAATCACATACACTACATAAAGAAAATAAACACTACTTTATTTCTTTAATATAGAACATTACACCAAAGGATAAAATAATTTCATACTAAAATAGTAAAATGGGAAATAAAAACAAGTAAAAATATATGTTATGTATTTCTAAATATTATGGGTCATAGTCTCTCAAAAATACTACAACAATTAGAACCACTATAATGTGGAATCAAAATATTAGAAACATATTACACATTTTACTAAACTAATATAGATAACCTTAAGAGATAACTATGTAAATATATCGGTATACATTGAGTAATAAGAACCAATATAACCACAGTAATAGGTATGGTATCTGATGTAAAGATGGCTATTAGAATAGTAACTTGGCCATTTGAATATTAGAATGACTATTATGAGAAATTATTTAAATAGTAGTATACATAATAAAATTTCAATATATTAATATGGAAATACTATAATTTAACATTTTAAGCTTTAGAAATAATTTTTTAATTCATATAACTCGAATAATGTAGTTATTTTTAGTTATATGTTTTATTATTATTTGTTAAACCATATTATTTTACATTAAGCTTATAAATTGAATTTTCCTCATTTAGTAATTGAAATTATCATATTAAAAATAGTTAAAAATAATTACATTGGAATTATTACACAAAATGAATTAAAAATAGTTACATTTAAAATATTGAAATTATCATATCAAAAATCATCAAGAGTGATTTTTTTGATAATTTTCTAAAATAGTTTAATTTTCAAGTGAAAAGTAAAAATATTTGTGTATTATATGAAATATTATTTTCTAAAACACAAAATATATTTTATTAGTTTAATAAATGATTTTGAAATATTAAATTTTATTTTAAAAACTAATACATTAATTTTATAAGATTAAAATAATATTAGTAAAATGATTTAAAATGTTTTACCCAATAAAAATATAATTTTCACGTATTTTTTTAGAAAATTTATTTTCTCATAGTTGAAAATTTATTTTCTGGAAAGAAGTTTCATATTTGGAACCAGAATATCAAAATTAGTTTAGGATGAAATTTTGATTCTTGTAAATAAAAATAATTAAATAAATAAACAAATGGGTGATATTTGATTCAATAATGATATAACAATGAAATCATCATGAAAAAACATCATGCATGATGTATGAGACAACTTGGCTTTGAAAATAGTGTGTGTAATGTTATTTATTTTCATATATAAGATCATTATTTCTAATTTTGGTCTTTAAATTCTTTTATATTCAATTTTTTCTCAAAACACCCCTCCCTTCCAAGTATGAAAACTATACACCCTTATTTTGAAACAACCTATAACAACTCCTTCATAACCTATTATTTCCTCATATTCATGATCATATACCTTATTAAATTATTTGTGAATTTTTGGTCTCAATACACCTAATGTGCATATGGTGTTAGACTCTTAGAAAAGGAGGTGTCTTAAAAAAATAGGCAAGATTCCACATTTTATTATTTCCATTTTCCTATTATTTTCTCTTATCTATCAGTAAAAGCAACCCCCTAAGTTATTTAATCATTACATTAATATAAATTTTATTATAATTTTTTTAATTTTTTTGGGAAACTAATTATAATATGTGTACATGTTATCTCCCTCAAACCTTTGACATAACATTACCTAGTTTATTCCACCACCTACATAGAAACTTTCTTTTCTTTTCATATAAATGACTTCATGAATGGTCAGTAAAATACACACATATATGTATATAATTTATCTCTTGTTTATACTTACATATATAAATTATCTTATGGATAAATAAAATTTTTTATTATAAAAATATTAAAATTAACATTGAATGATTTGAACAAACATTCCCTCGTGAGTTTTATCTATAAATAAATGTTAATAAATAATAACTAATAGAAAAAAACAATAAAAAATAAGTTATATAAATTTAAAATAATTCGTATTAATGTATTATTAGATATAAAATTTTTAAATATTAGGTTTACTATGAAAAAGAAACACAAGATATACAGTAATTGGATTCTACACATAGTGTCTCTCTTATCTGTTTGATTTTTTTCTTCTTACCATTTTTTATTTCATTTTTTATTTTATAAATGATTAATTTATATTTAATTATTTACCATATTTTTTAAGATATTATTTATTCTTAATATTACTTCAATTTTTACCATGACATTGTTCGACAAATTATTTCCACCACCTTTTAAAACTCCCTCACCACCCATATTTTTTTAAAGGTTGGGACCGAAGCCTCAATTTATTATTTAAAGCAAAGACCTCTTTAGACTTGGTAGAGGGAGACCCATTACATAGCCCGAAGGCCCAAGGTGAAGTGCCCCGAATATAAGGCTTAAAATCCCATATTTGTGGCCCAAAGGACCCCTCAGTGAACAGAACTGCTATAGTGCCCGCATTACTACATTACCTACTACAGTACAACAACCACTACAATACTTGCTACATTCCCTCCACCACTACAGTGTCACCGCTTCTATAGTTCCACCACTGCTACAGTGCCCCTGCTATAGTAACCCATAAATTCGCCCCTTCCCAGATTTGATCCTGGGTCTTTTGGATGCCAAGCATGAGCTTGTACCATTAGGGTACAAGCTCGTTGGCCGCCACCCATATCTTCTCTCAAACAAATGTATGTATTATTTATTTTTATTTTTATATATTATATATTTTTTTTCATAGGTATATAAATATTACTATTTAATTTACATCTTTATTTGAATCTTCCTACATGCGTTATAAATTTTTTTAGAGCTACTCTTCTCAATTCTAACATTTATTTCACCCATAATCTTCATTTGAATGTCTTTATTTTATAGTTGTCTCTATCTCCATCCCCTATCTCCTATATATATAATTTTAATTATACATCTCTCTATCATGAATTTATATTAAGGCCTTTATATTTATACTCCTATTT
This sequence comes from Viscum album, assembly GCA_963277665.1. Lineage (NCBI taxonomy): Eukaryota > Viridiplantae > Streptophyta > Magnoliopsida > Santalales > Viscaceae > Viscum > Viscum album. Next base: position 1,322,419,078 of record OY728158.1, read on the forward strand.
AATTTCCTCTCTTTCTACAAATTACTTCTGAATAGATGATATGCTATCGTGTATGAAATTATTATGAAACACATTTCCATTTCATAATGGGTTTTAAATTTTATGCTTACTCCTTTATATATGATCATTGAATATTATATTTTCTTAGTGGAACACATTATTTGTAACATATTATAATATTATAGGTGAACCTAAAGTTATATATACCTTTAATTCATTGGAAATATATTTTATCTCAGGAGATACATTGTATGGGGCATGGGAAAAGTGCATTGCCAAATCATGTTAGGTTTTTTTCATAGTACATCTTGAATTATGCTTATATTTTATTATTATTAATCATAATAAATAATTTTTCTCTTTATTATGATTTTAATGTTTTCATTATTATGATTCCATGACTATGTTGTGATAATTACCATTTTGGTTATTCATACACACATGTTGATTCATGTCCCCATTTAGTTCCTATCAACCCTCCCCTTATTGAGATTTTAGCTCACCATTTTTTTTAAGAATTTACCTAAATGATAACATGTGTTAATAAGGACACTATATTCATATAATAAAACCATGAATAAGGATTTAAATAATTTTTAATGTCTTATGTGTTATAATGTTATAAAATAAACCTAATTTTTTTTGAAAGTAATCCTACTGATTTTGAGATGAGTAATATTATATTTGAATTTATAAAAATGATGTGATAATTATGTATTATATTTAATAGTATATATGATTAATTTCCATCAATAACAAATCATTACATCATGAATAGACTATATTATCCATATGAGAAGTCAAAGTCAATGCCATCTAAAATCTATGTCACCAATGGAAGAGTTTTATCAATGGTCAATATGAGAATAAGTTAACATGGGATCATGAGTCCCATTTGATGAAAAAAATGTAAAATTATACTACAAAACATAAATAAAATGGTCCAAACAGTGTTCCATTATGCCCAATAGGTTAAAAAGATCTCAATAATATTTTTGATGCCCAATTTGGGCTTCACCCAAGCCCCCATGATCCATATGAATAATTTTGTAATTAAAGAGAGGAACATCCTCTATAAAATGTATTGATAATTTATAGGAAATAAAATTCTTCCATGTATCATCATATTATTTCCACTTATACACGTTATCTTAATATATTTGATTATAAAAAATATGCATCAAATTCAGTAGAATTCTAATCTATGATCACAAACTAGTTTCAATGTATTATTTAGAGATTACCATCATCATATTAATCCATTCATTTCCTCCCTGAGTAATCCACATGATCATAATATTATAATTACATAAGAAGAAAATTTACTATATTTTTAGGTAATCCAAGTCCTCAAAACATTTAAAATTGATGTTATGAATAATTTAATGAATATTACTCTCTATTCCCATCATTAATCAATAAATAAATTTTAAATAGACCACACCACCAATAAAAGAACTAAAATTAATCAAAACCTTAAATCCATGACATAGATGGAGATTTTTTAATAATGGTCATCACGAGAATAAGTTAATGTAATATTATAATCCATTTTAAATGTAAATTAGTCACATTTTTAATGATTTGTGAATTTAAAGGTCATTAATTTCTAAATATTTCTAAAATTTTGGTTCTAAATATGGTACTAATCATAGAATTTATTTATATATTGGGTATTCAGGTATTTGGACCCCCTATACAATGTTTTTAGACATGTTTAGGTGTTTTAAAAAGGCATGAATGGTGACTCGAGTGCTTGGTGGAATGTTGAGTAGGTGGTAGAACTGGATCATTGGTATATTTATCATAGGGTACCCAATAGAGAGCCACCAAACATCAATTTTTTTCAGTAGTCATATATTGCATAAAGACCCACTAGTATTGTGGTGGAGGTGTACAGGGTGGCTGAGGGATCTTCAGGTACATTTTGGTGGATGACTAGGTACTCTGAGTGTTATATTGTATTTTAATGGGGGAATATTGATCTTTTATAGATTATTCTCTTCGACCCCCACTTAGGGATCTCCTCCTCTAAACTAGTGAACCAACTTGTGGGCCTCCCCGTTACAGCTCTTCCCCCCCTTTTCTCTCTCAATCCATGACAATTTGAGTTTGTTTTATATGATTATTTAATGCTATGGTCCTCTCTTTCTTCCACTGTTTTCATTCCATTTGGTTGCCACTATTTTAGGGTTTCATTATGATAGGTGTTGAGTAATTATTCCACTATATAATGGTGAAATCATATCCAATGTTATGATTTTTTTGTCTGGTTGATAAAGGAAATTTTTGATAATGAAAAATGACATTATTTTTTATTTTAGTTGATTCATGTCATACATTGGATGTATTTGGGAATTTAAATTTAATTAAAATAAATAAAAAAACTAATTTTTTTTATTAATTATATTTTTTTATTGAGATGTAGTGGGTTTCCAAGGATTATGAACACCTTTGGCCATGGTCGTACTTTTTCGTGGTTTCTTAGTGAGTTTTTGAGTGTTATACCCCATGGAATTAATTTATTTAATTAATTATATTTGTTGTAAATAATTATTAAGTTAATTATAAAAAATTTTAAATTAGTTTTTGAGTGTTGTGGATTAATATAGGATCTTGGGTTTTTCGTGTGGCCTATCATGGGTATGGAAGAGATGGACGGGACATGGATTATGGGTCATAACTCCATAAATAGGTAGGTGGTCCCTATAACAATGAACCATATACACACATATGAATGAATTTTCATTCCTACTTAGTTATTTATATTTGGATATAATGTATAGGGACTATGAGCATCATGGGTGGAGTAATTATGTGTCTTAGGGCCTTTCAGGTCCAAAGTAAGTTCTCTATTTAATGTTGAGGGAATCGTTATCACCTAGAGACCATGTATTCAAGGGGGATATGATGTCAATTGAGTTTAAGAGAGTATTAGGACAATATCAGGGCTCAGATTAGTTAAAAATATCCAAGGATGGACTTGATAATGAATGAATCATATGTTTGAGCAGCTTAGGGTTAGAATTTGTTGGTGATACAACCATATATATCATGAATGATTTTTAGTAGCATATTAATGGTATATTAGAGTTTAACGTATGAGATGAATGAGTTATTACCTCTAATACTTAGTGTGATTTGACTAAGAGGGTATTATCTTAGTGACATGATCGATATCTCCATATGATCTATGTGACATGGGACCTGAGGGTGGGTTGTGAAAAGTTTCCTAAAAACATATCAAGAGTTTGACAAAGGTTTGTGCAAGGTTTTGTATTGGGAAGAATTTGGTGTTTTTGTTGCGATGATGATGAGATAATTGGTAGAGGTATTTGAATTGGTTTCCTTAAGCCATGGTTAGGTAGGTCTCATGGGTTCTGGGATCACCATGGGGTGACACATGTAGGTGGTATCGAGGATCATTGGATATGCTGAGTTAAGGTAACATAGTAGATTACCATATATGTATAATATTATTGCTGATAGACTCATCATGTTAAGATTTAATGTTAAATTTTTGATCGTGATGTAATATTAAATGGTTATATTTGTGACAAGAGGTTCTTTGTGGCGTGGGTCTTAGTCACAAGAAACTTTTATCAGGTTTTGGGCCATAATATCGAATTTAAATGGAACAAGAATCTATATGGAATATAAGGCCTATCTATTGGATCGATTATGTTATTTTGGATGATTATGTGTCAATTATTATTATTTTTATGTGTTATTGACTTTAATCCTATGGTTAATGACAATTCATGATGATTTTCCATTCCCTGAGTGAGAGGGTATAAGAATAGACCACACTATGTGAGGGGGTATTAGTCCGAGATGTGATTTGTAATCCCATTTCTATGTGAGAGGGATCTAGAATGTATTATCCTAAGAGAGAGGGTATTAATATAGGATGTGATTGTGAGATTCACCCTATGTGTTAACGTGGTATAAAGGACAACCCTGAGTGAGAGGGTATTGGTCTAGGATGTGACTCCGAGACCCACCTCTTATATGAGAGGGGGGTAGTTGATTTGATATGGCATGTGCATTAATTTAAGGGCTCATCTTAAGTGAGATAGTTCTAGAATAAACCACCCTGAGTGATGGGATATTAGTCCAAGATCCGACTATGTGACCTTACCTTTAACGAGGGTGTAGAGGTCTAGGATTGGTATTCCATTATTAAATTTTTTTATGTATCATGCGCTAAGTAAGAGGGTATAGTTTGAGACATGAACTAGTAGAAGCAATGGATTCTACATTAAGGTTTTAAAATGGGTTTCTTAGAAAATGATATTAGAAGTGATGGGGTGAACTTTTACAATCAGTTTTTAAACCAATGTTAATATTAATAAAAATCATTTTAATATTTTTTTTAAAATGTTGTTAAAAGTAATAAATAACATTTTAACATTGGTTTTTTTGAAAATGATGTTAAAAGAAATTTAAAAATACCAAAACACTGAAACCATCATTTATTTTCCTTCGAATCCCTCTTCCACTCTACCTAGACTAAAGGCAATTAATTTTTATTTCCCCCCAATTTTAGGTGGGTTGATGGGTAACCTTACATGGAGAGTAATCCTTGAGGAACTTAGGTCTTAACACATGACCATTTAAGGCCGAAGAAAGTCATTGTAGGAGTTGACCCACCCAACCTAGAAACACACACACACAGATATATATATATATATATATTACAAACTCTTAAACTTTATAAGGCTACACAATTAGCATTTACCAGTGTACAGATGCAATGTGTGTGGGCCCGATAGAAATTCCATACCCTTTCGTTCATCCAATATAATACCCTTGTGAAGGTGGGAGTAGTTTCATTATACCTCATTAGATTTACACCATGGGAATCTTCCTATTTTTTCCATTGCAATACCACCTGGAGTCCCATCTACCCCTGTCCACCAATACCTCGCACCCTACTAATGCCTACCACCACTCACCACTACACCACCCATATGAACCCCCATCCCTGCCATCATATCCCCGTTACCACCCAAAACTGGCACTTCATGCCCCATTGAAGCCCACCACTCACTAGCCTCTACACCACCATGTAGAACCCCATTTTTCGCTAGAAGCCCCACCGTCAGCTGCCAACCATCATCCCCTGATCCTCCGCAAATGCATACAACTCACCGCTATAGTCTAAGAGGACCATATGTCATGCCTCTTCCATTTGAATGAAGTCATCCCACGCCATCCATGCCTTCACCACAAATATTTTCCTCACCGCACTTCGCCCGCATGAAGAAATGGCACGCACACCATACCTCTTGCCCATAAATCCCAAAATATTGAGACTGTCAGAGATTAAATCCTAGTTAATGAAGGATTACATGGTATCTTTAACCACTATTCTAGGACACCAACTGAGAATACCTCATCCTATAGATCTAAAATGCACCAACGACTACCAAAAACCATCAATGATTATTTATCTCCAATTTCATTCAATCTAAATCATATTTTCTCTATCATTTCTCCTCAATCATCCATCATTTTTCCTTATTTCAATATCTAAGATATTATTTAGTTCTAAGAAACTCTTTTCTATTCGACCGACAAAAATTGATCAATGTTTTTCTTAGTTATTTTTTACTTCGTTTTTTGAAATATTTTTCTTCAATCTTCTACTGTTCTCGACATTGCGACCAACATCATGGAAGTTCATTGAAATTAAATATCAATTTTTAATTATTGACCTTGAAAATTTTTATGTTTTTATTTTCATATTTTTGAAGATAAATTAATTTTTTTGTTAGTTATATATTTGGGTTCATCCATTCATTGGTTTTTATGAAGTTTATTATCTTTTATAATTTTCTATTCATTAATTTTTTTAATGTTTTAAATTTTTTATGGTTCGAAATTATTTTTCACACTAAAATTTTTTCTAGAACTTTTTTTATTTATAATTGTGTTTATAAATAAATTATTTTTCTTTACAATTATTTTTGGTTGAAATCATTTAATTCTTTGTTTTTGTCATTTATACATTTTTATCGATATATTGATTTTAAAATAATATTTTTTTTAGATTTTTTTATTTTTAAATTATTATAAAGTGAAATTATATGTTAAAAAATTTACTCATGTTTAAATTCTATATTTTTATAAAATTTTAATCACTTTTATTTAAAATTTTCAATGTTATTTTTTGATAATCATGTATAATTGTTTTTTATGATAAAATAGTTATCAATAATTGATTGTTCTAATTGTAGGTTTTTTTGTTAAAATTATTTATGTTTATATATTTTTAAATGTTTATATGATTTAATACATGCACCTATTATAATGTGTTACTAGGTAATTAATGGATATTAATTAGAAAACTTTATGAAGAACCACTAATGAATATAAGAAAAAAGTTTTTTATTTTATGTAATTTTAAAAAAAAAATCTTCAAAATAATGATTTAATTTTCTGTCAATGTGTGAAGTGTTTTAATATGAGAATGTTAAATTCTAGAGAAATCAATAACCATCTCATTTTCTATAGTTTTATCCATAATTATACATGTCAGATCTAGCATGGTGAAATAATAGAAAGTTAAACATCTAATGTTGGTGAAAATGTTTAACATGAGAAAGAGGATTGTATTAAAGAATTAATCCATGATGTAGTAATTAAAACAATCAAAAAATAGAAATAATTTAATAAGTATATCACTTGTACAAAAAGAATTTATCACGTCGATATTTTTACATAAGTTATTTATAACCAACATGAAAAGTCATGTAAATTGGTTTATAACATCAGTTATATTATTGCTGATGTTAAAAATTATTTATCTTGATTTATTATATCAGTTATTCTATAACCGAAATGATAAATATTGTATCTCACTTTGTGACATCAGTTATTCTATAACTAGTGTGATAAATCCAATTTTTATGTCGTTTATAGAATAACTAATGTTATAAATCAAACATCATTTCTTTATAACGTCAATTATTATATAACCGATGTTATAAATCATTTTAGCATGTTAGTTATATAATAAATGACATGATAAATGTAATAAAAAACTATTTTTCATGATAGTTGCTAAATAACCAACATGATAAATCCTTTAATGTTTTTAATGCCCCATTTTGAGTCATTGCGGTGTTTTTCGTTCGGGTGATAGTGATTCAATTCTCCATCGCATAGAAACCTAGAATCTATTTCTCAATCCTATGGCCTCCGACATCATTTTTCTAGCAGTTTTCGTCAACTTTTTCATCGGCGTATATTTATAATTGACTCATAACTCTCAATTAAGCTTCACACGCCTCAATTTTGGTCATTCTATTTGAAAGATTCCCTAAATCTACATTTTTGTGATTTCGGTTACAAAAATATCAAAATATCTTATTTAACTTCCTCATGTTATCACATTGCATCTGTAACTAGAAAGGAAGTGTCCAATCCATGTGATAATTTATGTGGGACATGGTTTGTATTCCCATTACACACTATGTATTCAATATAAGTCCATGTTTCACAAATTTAATTAAAATTATTGTTTTTATTTATGCATTTCTCATTTTTAGAAGAAATTGATTATTTTCTTCTAGCGAGGTGAGCCCATTTGAGGTTTTAAATCATGCACACTTTTTACACAACATGAAACCCCAATATCCTTCTTACATATGGATGGTAAATAGGGTGGATGTTATGTAACTACATACAATTCACCAAAATGACATGCCATTATTTTTTTTCTCATAAATGGGATACAAATATCTATACAAGGACTATATTTCTTAGGTATAAGTCATGTATCAATGTTACCTTTCCAAAAAAATAGAACCTCTAGATAATAGTTTATTTATACACTTTAGTGAGTTATCTAAATAGGATTCGGTTTTCACAATAGTAATATTACTATAAAATGATGTTACCCTTGGACATTATTCATATACCACATCTCATAGAAATATGTTAAACTATAGTGTGACATAAAATTTGAGTGAATTATTATTTGACATAAAGGGTTTTATTATTATCTATTGATTCTTTTGTGAGTCAAATTACAGAAAAGCTGTGATGGGTTAATAATAAATCACACTAGTGGATTGTGATTTATTTTTACATAGTGGTTTTCTCTGTTATTTCACAAAAATAATATCATTTTAATTTTTAAATACGCATATTTTTGTTTTATATTTAAAAATTTGAAAAGTGGTAGGGCCCGATGGAAAATTCCATACCCTCTCGTTCATCCAATAAAATATCCTTGAGAAAGTGGGAGTAGTTCCCCTAAACCTAATTAGATCTACATCATGGGAATCTTCCTGTTTTTTCCATTGCAATACTGCCTGGCATACCATCTAAACCTGTCTAGTGACACCTCAAACCCTTCCAATGCCACCTATAACTTGCCATTGCACCACCCATTTGAACCGCCATTGCTTCCATCACAGCCTCATCACCCACCCACAACCGATAATTCATGCCCCACTAAATCCAACCACTAGATGGCCTCTGTATCGCGCTGCGGAACCCCCGTTGCCACTAGGAGCCCTACTGTCAGCCGTAATCCCTCAACCCCTTCTCCTCCACTGATGCATACAACATGCTTCCATAGTCTCTGAGGAAAGTCTGTCATGCCTCTTCTATTCGACAGAAGACCGCCCACACCATCCATGCCTCCACAACAAGTGGTCGCATCACCGCACATCCCCCTCTTCAATATACTTCATGAATACCATACCTCTGGCCTATAAATCCCCAAATATTGAGACATCCACAGATTAAATCCTTGTTAAAGCAGGATTACAGGGTCGCCTTAACTACTGGGCAAGAACCCCAATTATTAATCTCTCTTCCTCTCAACCTATGACGCACCAATGACACCCATAAACCTTCAATGATTATTGATCCTCTATTTAATTGAATTTAAATCATATTTTCATGATCATTTATCCTCAATATTCGATCCTTTTTCCTTATTTCCTCCTACTTGGGATATGGTTCCTCTCTCTAGGCTGAAGCCAAAGCTATGCTCATGGGTATGAACCTTTTCCACCAGCAAGGTCTTATCTTATCCAAAGTAGAAACAGATTCAAAGATTCTCCATGATGCCCAAAATGATTTTCCCCCCTCCATGGTCGATCATCTATATAATTAGAAAGTGTAAAGGTATGACCAACAACCGCATCAATGTTCTACATTCTTAGTGTGAAGGAAACAAAGTGGTGGATTACCTGGCGTATTTGTAAGTCCTTGGCCATGACCTTGTCTGTCTCCATGATATCTTCTCTTTGAAACCCGATGGGTTCAATTTTTTTATAGGAGATATGCTCGGCCTTCACCATTTCAGGCCCCCTTAGACTTCTTGGATTCTGTTTTGTTATTTTTTTTTCTTATTTTGGGTGTTTTCTTTCTTTGTAATAAAAAAGTAATTGAGGAGTATCATGCTCCATATTAACACTGAATTTGAGGAAGTTTATTGAAATTAAATACCAATTTTTCATTATTAACCTCAATTTTTTTAAGTTTAATTATCTTATTTTTGATGATAATTTAATTTTTTCTTTTTTATAATTTTTTTTCATCTATTCATTGGTTTTTATGAATTTCATTATATTTTTTAATTTTCATTTCATTAAATTTTTTAATTTTTTTATTTTTTTATATAGAAATTATTTGTAACACTAATATTTTTTCTTGAAATATTTGTATTTATAATTGTGTATATTTATAAATTATATATTGTTATAATTTTGTTTGGTTGAAATCATTTTATTCTTTATTTTTTTAATTTATAATTTTTTTTATCGATATATTGACTTTTTATTAATTATTTTGTATCTTTTTTATTTTTAAATTGTCTTTTAGAGAAAATATTTGTTAAAAATTTATTCATGTTTAAATTATCTAATTTTATAAATTCTTAATCACTTTTATTTAAAATTTTCAATGCTATGTTTCAATAATCATGTATAATATTTTTATGATAAAATAGTTTTCAATATTTGATTGTTTTGATTGCATGTTTTTTTATTAAATTTTAGTATATATATATATTTTTAAATGTTTATATTCTTTAATATATTCACATTTTATAATGCATTCTAAGGTAATTAATGGATCTTAAGTAGATAAATTTATGAAGAACCACTGATGAATATGAGACAAGAGTTTTTTATTTCATGGAATTTTCTAAACAAAATCTTCAAAATAATTATTTAATTTTCTATCCATGTGTGAAGTGTTTGAATATGAGGATGTTTAATTCTTGTGAAATCAAGGACCATCTCATTTTCTATATTTTTTTCCATAATTATATCATCAGATCTAGCATGGTGAAATTATAAAACATTCAACATCAATGTTGATATAAATGGTTATCATGAGAAAGAAGATTGTATTAAAATAATAATCGATGATGTATGCATTAAAACCATTTAAAATATTGAAACAATTGAATGATTTTATCACTATTACAATAAGTATTTATCACATCGACCTTTTAACATCAATTATTTATAACCAACGTGAAATGTCGTGTAAGTTGATTTATAACATCAGTTATATTATAACTAATGTTAAAAATTAATTATCTTGATTTATTAAATTGGTTAATCTATAAACGACAGGATAAATAAAGTATCTCACATTATCACATCATTTATTCTATAAGCAATGTGATAAATCCAATTTTTATACATCATTTATAGAATAACAGATGTGATAAATAAAAAATCATTTATTTATAACATTAGTTATTATATAACTAACATTATATATTAGTTTATAACTTCAGTTATATAAAAAAAACATGGTAAATATAATAAAAAACTATTTATCATGTCAATTACTAAATAAATGACATGATAAATCATTTAAATTTTTGGAGGCCCCATTTTGATTCATTGTCGTGTTTTTCATTCAGGTGACAATGACCCGATTATCTCTCTTGAAAAAAAAAACTATAATCATTTATTTAATCCTATGGCCTCCAACATCATTTTTCTATATTCTATAGGCATCTTTTTTATTGGCGCTTCTATCCGATCGACCCAAAACTATCATGTAAGACTCAGACGCCTCAATTTTGGTGGTTTTATTTCACAGATTCTCTAAATATATGTTTTTGTGATTTCAATTACAAAAATATCACAATATATTTTTTAATTTCTTCATGTTATCGCATTTCAACCATATATAGTATGAAATTAAGTGTCCAATACATGTGATAATTTATGTGGGACATGGTTTGTATTCCAATTACACACTATGTATCTACTATAGGTCCATATTTCATGAATTTAATTAAAATTATTGTTTTTATTTATGCGTTCCTCATTTTTGGAATAAATAGATTATTTGTTTCTTTCATGGTGAGACCATGTGAGGTTGAAAATCATGTACACTTTTTACACAACATGCAACCTCTAGAGCCTTTTTTATTATGATTTCTAAATTTGGTGGATCTTGTAAAACTACATACAATTCTCAGAAATGAAATTCCATTTTTTTGTTCTCATATAGGGGTTAAAAATCTCTATACAAGGAATGAATTTATCTAGTAGAAGTCATGTATCAATGTTACCTTTCCAAAAAATAGAACCTCTAGCTAAAAGTTTATTTCTATTGTTCGATGAATTATCTTAAGAGGATTTGGAATTCACAAAAGTAATATTACTATAAAATGATGTAACCCTTAGAAATTATTCATATCCCATATCTCTTAGTAATATTTTAAACTATAGTGTGACATAAAATGTGAGTAAATTATTATATGAATTAAAGGGTTTCCTTATTATGCTTTTATTTTTCTATGATTTACAATGACACAAAAAATTTGTGATGGGTTAATAATAAATCATACTAGTGGATGGTGATTTATTTTTACATAGTGGTTTTATATCTTATTGCGAAAAAAATATCATTATAATTTTCAAATATGGATATATTTGTTTTATATTTCAAAATTGTGTTACATTCAAATTGTTCCATATGTCATATAAATATGAAATTGGCTTATCTAATTGTATGTTTTTAAATTATTTCTATTCATATATTTTTATGACTTATCATTTATATATAAAATCATCTTCCATTATTGTATTGGTTTTTTAATTATATTTTTCAATTATGCATATATTTTTTTATATTTAAAAATTGTATTACTTTAAAATTATTACATATTTGATATTTCATATAAATTGTCTTATCTTATTAAGATATTTAATTTTGGTATTTTTTATTGGTAATAATGAGATGAAGATAAATTATGGCACATCAAATGAGTGATGTATATGAGGAAGGTGATGATGCTTTTTTGGAATTTTTGAAACAAAATATTCCAAACAATGACATGTTTTTCTATCCATGATTAATTTTTTTAATTATGATGAAGTTGAAAAGTAGAGAGATCAAAGATCATTTAATTTTTTATGGTTTTAATCTAATTGATAGACCTTGGATTTGGCATGGTAAAACTGGGCATAATATTAGATCTATTGATAATGATGATTTTAAAGATGATAACTATGATTAAATTGAAGAAATTATTCATGATATTAAATCAGATAAAATTGAGAAAAAACCAAAAATTGAGTTTTTATGTGGTGATTTTGAAAAACCATTGTATCTTTCTTGTAAAAATTTTACAGTTTTATCGCTGGTGTCAAGATTTATTAATCTAAAGGAGAGACATGTATGCAATGAAAAGAGTTTTATAGAGTTGATACAATTGTTGAAATAAATTCTTCTTAAAGACAACTATATTTTAGATTCACATTATAAGGCCAAAAAATATTATTCCTGATGGGATTGGGGTACCTGAAAATTCATGCCTGCCCGAATGACTATGTGATATATAGGAAGGAATATGAATTTCAGTCAGATTTTCCTAAATGTGGGACATCACGGTATAAGATGAAAAAAAATCATAGGATGATTTAGAGGTTATAGAGACCCCTGTCAAGGTATTTTGGTATATTCCTATAATTCATCATTTGAAATATTTATTTTCTAATTCACATGATGAAGAAATTTTAAGATGGAATTCCGATGAGTGGAACTGTGATAGGAAAATACGTCATCTAGATGATTGTCCACATTGGAAGAAAATTGATCACTGATTTTCTACATTCTAAAATGATGCTAAAAATATAATAAATGGGTTGTTCAAGGATGGAATGAATTCGTATCGAAGCCTTAGAAACACACATTGTTCAAGGGATTTTTTATTAGTAATTTACATCCTATCTCCAAAATGTTTTATGAAGATAAAATATTTCATGTTGATTTCAATGATATTTGGACCAAAGCAACCATAAATTGATATTGATGTTTTACTGTCACAATTAATTTATTATTTCAAACTGTTCTGGGGGGATGGTATTAGGGTGTATGATTCTTATAAAATGGAATATTTTCAATTTCATGAAATGATTATGTTCATGATAAATGACTTCTGAATGCAAGTGAATTTTTATGGATGCCGTGTTAAGAGGAATAAAGAGTTCTTGATTTTCAAACATACAAAATATTGTCAATTGCATCATGGGAGGAAAATAGTATACATGGGTCGTAAAAAATGAAATCAATGGCTCACAAAAATTTGATATTGTTTAAAAACTTTTATCCCCTCATGATTATTTTGAGAGGGTTCAAAACCTTGTTGTGACATTTGGAAAGGCACATAAATCTGGTAATGATAAACACATTTGGAAGAAATAGTCAATAGTTTTTGAGCTACCATATTGGAGATATCATGATGTGAACCACAACATTGATTTCATACACATAGAGAAGAATATCTTTGATATCTTGATTGGATCATTGTAAGATACTAAAGGAAAGAATAAATATGGATGGAATGCAAGATTAGAATTACTGTCAATGGTAATACATTTGGAGTTACATCCCACTCATGATGGAAGACAAACCTTTCTTCCCATGGCTAGTCATACATTGTCCAAGAGGGTGAAAATTATCTTTTATCCGTGTATTCATAAATCAAAGTGTTGTAGGATTATTGTTGAAATGTAAAAAAATTTGTCTTTTTAAAGGATTTGAAGTTGACAGTTATGAAATATCATGATTTTCATGTCATGATGTAACAAATTCTACTAGTTTCATTGTGTGGAATATTTCCCATCCATGTAAGAAAGACTATGATGAAGTTGTGTTATTTTTTAAATTCAATTTGTAATAATATGATTGATCTGGATGCATTGAATATTTTGGAATATGAAGAAATTTCTATACTTTTTCAATTGTAATTTTATTTTCCTTTGTAAGTTTTTGATATAATAGTGAATTTAATGGTTCATCTAGTTCGAGAGATACAGCTTTTTATACCTTTATATCTACATTGGATGTATCTTTTCGAAAGGTATATGAAGATATTTAAGGGGTATATTAAGAATCCATATCAACTTGAAGCCTCCATTGTTGAAAAGTATATTTTTGGTAAGGTTGTGGAGTTTTTTATAAGCTACTTATCTGTGGAAGAGCACATTGGTTTGCCTCAATCTCTGCATGAATGAGTTAATATGGGGGAAAGGGGATTCATAGATTGAAAGTCAAAAAATTTTCACGTGAAAAGATTAAAAAGGTACATTTTCATATCTTTAATAACCTAGATAATATTCAACCATATATAACATTTCATATTAATGAGTTGAAACAATTTCATACAAAGAAAAAAGAAATTTTAATTTTCAATGAGCATAACAAAACTTTTTTCCATGGTTTAAAAAGATCATTCTTAGTAGATCAGATGCACCAGAGATGATAATATGGTTAATGGGTGGTCTATTTTTAAATTTCATAACATGATCTAAGTATGAAATTAATGACTATACATTTTATATGAAAGATCGTGACAATATAATTGTAGTTTAGATTAATGGTGTATTTATGTTTGTAGAAGAAATTAATTTTTTGAGTTATAAAGAAAAAAACACAATTTATTCATCAAGTGAATATTATGGAGGCATTGAAGAAATATGGGAGTTTATTACATTAAATTTAAAGTTCCTGTGTTAATCTATAAATGGTTTATCAGTAAAATTATTATGAAGAATGATGAATTTGGAATGACACTTGTTAATCTGAATAGATTGGAAAACATAACAGATTCTTTTATAATTACAACAAATGAAAAAAAATCTATATTCTCGATCAATCTGTTATGTAGTCGTCTATTGTTTTACAAGGAAAAAAAATATGTTGGGGGATGATCAGCGTGGTGAAGATTCTGATTTATGTGAGATACCTACTTCCATAAAACGACTAACAAATAATATTGATGATCACATCGTAGACTTCGTTTGTGCCATAAGGAATGATCATGCTGAAAAAATTTGGGAAAACAATACATTAGTACATTTCTAATATTATTGGTAACATGTGTTTATTTCACATTTATTTTATTAATTTCATAAAATGTTATATATTTTTATTTTTTTTCTTTATTAAAACACATATTAAAACTAATAAGTAATTATATTTTGTTTATATTAGATTATTTTGGTTTAGTTTACCATTTTTACCATTACGTAAATTATATATTAATTGATTTTGTTGAATTATAATTATTTTAAATCTAATATGTTAAATAAAAAATATATTTTATAAGACTATATTGAGAACATATTCTTTTTTTGTGTAAAAAATGATTTATTAGGTTTGACAAATTTTAATATTCCTACATGAATTTTGGGTTTGATTTTCTTCATTTTATGAAATTACATATATCATTACTATTAGAATTATTGTTAACTATAATAAATATGAATACTAATGTGTTCTGTTTTAGTTTACATTTTTGTTTCATAATTTTTCATTTTTTATTTAGATTAATATTATAATTGTAGAATTTGTATATTTTTATACTAAATGAGTATATCATTGATTTGAAGGATAATTAAAGATCAATCAGGTGATCAAACACATAATTCTGGAGAAGAGCATCCTGATCATACCTCTATGGAGGAACCTACACATGCTCCTATTGATGATCCCTAACCTTCATATACTCTCACAGAGCTAAAGAAGAGTATGAGGGTTAGTAAACCTGGAATAACACGTTTACCAAAATTATCAATTGCTCATATCCAGGACCAGAGTATGGTGGTAGACTTTGATGAGAAAGATATTTTAAGAGGTCCTAATTCAAAACAATTCAATATTTTTGTATCTACTCAGGTAAATGAAAAGTCAGAATTTTGTTTAGTGATTGGAGAAGTGTTGACAAAAAAACACTATCTTAGTTGTGGGAGACCATTTTGGTAACTACTTTCTTATTGTTTTATTAATAATGAAATTTTTATAGTATAATATGTTTCCATATTCTTATCAAATGACTTTGATATAAATGATATTTGAGGAGTCATGAGGAAATGCTTATAAATGTTTGCTAGGAGATGGAGGGATTTCAAACCAACCCTCACATCTGATTTCATTTTTGGGCATATGAAACATGACACTCTATGTCACACACACACACATATCACTTTATAGATGAAGACACATGGAAAAAATTTGTTGAAAGTAGAAGGAAAAAATAATTTAGGGTACGTTCAATCTAAAAATTTAGATGTATTCTTATATTATTGTTATTATTAATTATTTCTTAATGATTTATTATTATTAATCTATAGAAATGAAGGATATCTCATCAAGAAAACAAATATAGAAATATATACCCTCATACATTATATTGGGGAGGGAATATATTATTAGAATAAAAAATTATGGATGAAAAATTAGAAAAACTGAGCACTGAGTCTTCAAGATTTGGAGAGGTTTCCTCTGCATCCCTTTAGCTAGACATGAAAAATGGAAGTGGGATCAGATGAGAAAAAAGGGGAAATATCATATAGAAGAATATAGGATCATAGATGATATGATTGTAAGATGATTATTTTATTTTTTTATTTAATTTAATTAAATTATTTATATATTTTGAATCATTACAAAATTTTTCAAATTGTTCATACATGATTATATTGAGGATTACAGAACACTGGGTGTATATGTAGATGAGGGGAGGCAAATATTATATTTACAACATTGGTAAATCCTGAGCATCTGGGTTGTGTATGAGGATAACTAGAAGGTGTATCAGTGAGCAAAGTGTTACCATGTTCTTCCGCTTATACAATGGAGGGATTTTATATAAAAAATTAATATTTAGAGGCTGAAGTTAAAAATATTAAATAAGGAATAGAGGAAAATATTAGAGCATCAGTAAAGTCTATGTTTTCATAAATGCAAAGAAAATTTTAGACTACATCTCCCACTCCACCTCTGCCAACAACTCCCACTCCCCCACCTCCTTCGGAAGACCCCATTATTAATCCCCCACCTCCACCTGCAACCCCCATTTTTTATCCTGCTCCTACACCCACTCCTCCATAACTTATTAGTTACTATGAGTTATTTTTTTTGACAATCCTCACTATAATATAGTTTCATATGTGATGATATATTATATAAGAGATACCATTCATCATCAACAATTAGATATAGAGCAGTATAGGGTCACTGTATAAGATATTATAGATATTTCATATGGAGTAATCTTTCCTATAGATAAGGTGAGGACAATTGGACAAAGTATCGACCAATTTTTAGTTTGGCCATCTATAATTTTGTGACATATTGCCATAGAGGAATATGTATATTTTATAGTTTGTTTTATATTTTTATTAATTTTTTAACATTTGAAATTAAATATATTTATCTATTTACTTACATGAATACATTAAAGGTAAAGAAATACTATATAGCCAACTAAAAAGACAAAGTGATATGAATTTAGATACATATTCTAGTAATCTTGACAGATTGTCAAGATATTGAAACAAATTTCATGGTATTTATACTTTTCTAAAGGAAGATCATGTGTGTGTGCATGTAATAATTGTACGGATTTTAAAAAATGATGTCATGGATCTTGTAACTGGAGATAAGTTGGGAATCCACATGATGAAGGTTTTTTACATGTAATTATTAACATAAATATTTACCTGTGTTAAATATATTGAAAATTATTCTTATATCTATTTTGTATTTCGATTATTTCTAAAATGTGTAAGGAGAATGAAAAGATAGTTGTATATGGATTCATGGAATCTTAATTAATTTTACATGAAGCGAAATCATTGATTGAAGAATAAAGAACATTTTATATTGCTGAAAGATTTGAACAGAATATAATTATTCAGTGCTAGATGTTTCCTTATGTTTAGAGATATGAAACTTATATATCAAAAAGTGTTATTTATATTTTTAAATAAAAACTATTAGAATTAAATTATCTTTTATATCATTAAATTTTGTATGTTAGGTGTTTCTTCTTCAAGGGAGAAGAAACTTTACTGGATATACTCTATCCATGACGACGCGTGAGGTAATTTTAAGAACATATTGTAAATTTATGTTTTAATTTCTTAATAGTTTTTTATATTATAATTACTTTTAAATTTATTTCATTCATATTATTTTCTAATAGGGAAAGGTATTTATTTCAAAAAAACATAAGGGAAAATAACGGAATGATCAAATATGTAAAAGTAAATGTGAATTTGTATTTATAATTTGTAAATTTTTGATATATTACATAAAAAAGTATATTATGTATTGAAAAATTCATTTAAATAGTGTTTTCATAAAAAACAAATCAAGGAATGGAATTTTTTAAGATTTATTAATGAAATAATTACAATTGAAATAGTTACGAAGATAAAATCAGTTATATTTACTTAAAAACTCTTCCTTAATATTTAATTTATTTTATTCACTATACATATTAACTAGTTTACTTTAATTTTTATCTATTTGGTGAACCTAACCCTTATAGTGCACAAGATCTCACACACATTCAAGGGGAATGGGAAATCATTTTACATTTCTGATTGGATTTTAGTTTGTTTTTAGTGATTATTTTAATTTTAATTTTTTTCATTATAAATGTGTATTTTGTAGTTATTTTGGTTGCATATATATTTTTCATGTTAATATTTTAATTTTTTAATGTTTTAGTTGTGAATATATAATATTGATACTTGTTTTCGTTTTTGCTTATTTCTGTATTTTTTTGGTTTGGTCGGTAGTGAAGAAGAAGTGTAATATAAAATATATTTTTTAAAAAGTTTTTACGTCAGTTGTTTTATAACAGATGTAAAAAATTCCTTTTATTTTGTTTTTATATAGGTTTTAATAGAATCAATATGTTATAAGGTTATTTATGTTGATTATAAAATAACTGATATAAAAAAACTTCATCACAAATCCCTTTCATGTCATTTTCAAAATAACCTTTGTGGAATAGATTTTTTTACGTCAGTTAATTATTAACCGAGGTAAAAAAGGATTCAATATTGTGTTTTTTCATGTCTTTGAAATTAAAACTAATGTGGTATAAGATGTTTTACATTATTAAGTAAACGACATAAAAACCCTTCATCCTGAATATTTTTTCACATCAATGATATAAAAAACTAGAAAAATATATGATCTTTTACATCAGTTATTTAATAATTGACATAAAAAATCATTTCCATGATATATTTACAATGTATATTTTTTTAACTGACATTAAAGATAATATTTACAACATCTCTTTTAGTAACGGTGGCTAATAAGTGACATAAAAAAATAAAAACACTGATGTAAAAAATCATTTTTGCCCAAGTGTATGGCGATTTTGAGAAACCACTATTATAAGGTTAGACTATAATTTATAGTGATATCAGAAGTTATGAGATTGGTTAACTTGGAAGGAAGAAATGGGTGGAGTGATAAAATCTTTCAATATTTTTTTATTCTTCTAAAAGGGATACTTTCTCAAGGAAACAAATTTCCAAATTCAAATTATGATGGAAAGAAAATATTTTACCTAATAGGACTAGGGTATAAAATGATACATGATAGCCCCAATGATTGTGTATTGTATAAGAAGGAATATAAAATTTAATCAAAATTCCCTAAATGTTGAAATCCCAATATATGAGAGACTAGAAATTCAACTCTAATTTATTCTCAGGTAAAAGAATCAACCCTCCTACTAATGTAATTTGGAATCATCCAATAATTCCTTATTTGAAGTGTCTATTTTAAAATTCAAAGGATAAAAAAAGGTTAAGATATCATACATATGAGAACATATCTAACGGAAACATATGTTACCATGCTGATTCACTATAGTGTAATATATTTTGCTAGAAAATTTCCTTATTTTGGTAGAGAATCCTGAAATCTTAGAATGAGACTATACAAATATGAAATGAATTCATATCAGATCTTCAATAGACAATATAGGTCATGGCCTATTTTTTTGGTAGTTTACATCTTTCCCCTGTATATATGTATAAAGAAAAAATATATTATGACAAGAATATAGATTTATAGACCAAAAAATCTAAGAAACATTATTGATGTGTATATTTCGAAATTGATTGATGATTTGAGAAATCTATAGAAGATAGGTCTTAAATTTTTTTATACATACAATAAATATTGTTTTCTTTTGGGTGATATGATAATGTTAACAATAAATGAATTTCCTTCACATGGAAAGTTATTTGGATATGGTCCTAAGGAACATAAATCATGTCCAATTTGTGAATAAGAGACTTCATATTATCAATTTCATAATGGAATAATGATAGTATATATTGGACATCAATTATTTTGGATAATTTATAATCCTTATAGTATAATGAAAAATTAATTTATTTTTTTATAGAAATATAATCTCCCCTGACCATTTTCATCTAAATAATATTATGAAAAGGTGAGAAATATTGATTTTACTTTTGGAAAGAAAGGAAGTTATGGACATCAAAAATATATATAGAAAAAATAGTTTATCTTATCTGAACCAACATATTTGATATTTTAATAGATAAACTATAAAAATAATGTTATATATTGACTAAATAATATTCACAATGATGGTAAAAATTACATTTATAAAACTGATATATAACACATTGGCTTACCTCAATGTCACTGTCAAGTAAGAAATGCCGAGTTCCCTTGTGGTATTTTTGAGAATCTCTTTGTGTTTTAAAATTTAAAAAATAAAAAACCAAAACAGTAAAAAAACTTATGAAAACTACCCTGGGGATAATAAAACATCGATTAAACAAAATTAAATAGAGGAAATAAAAATTATAAGAAGAAAAATTTAGAGGGAACAAGGTAGGATCCTTGTTGATCCACCCATTTTTACCCTTCATAGACATTCTAAAGAAGACCATTAAATCTCAATTCACTAAATGCATGAAAAAAATATCAAATCACAATCCTCTCTCACCTAAAAATGAACACTCAAAAATAATATTTTCTGAGTGCTCAAGCATTCCACCAAACTACAAAATGAATCACCCATCATAGTATTCTTAGCCAAGACATCTCACAAGCCAGAATGATCCCTCTGAGATCATTAAATCACACAACCCAACTCAGATGCTAAGTTGATAAAATGATAGAGGAAGGAAAAAATAATTAGGTAAGATAGTAGTACACTATACATATGCAATGGTGTGCTATCACACACCTAAAATAACATTAACACTCTGCTAATAGGAAAGAATGATCGGTGAGGATCATCATGAAGCACATATCTCTGGGTGGCATGGGGTTTCACTTCATGTATCTAGCCCCAAAAATTAGTTCTCCATTTCTAGAGAATAGAGATCCCAAAATTGAATGGATAAGAAATAAAATTTAATTAAAACAATCATATGACTGTATTCACAACACATAAACAAAATTATGATATTTATACAAATAAAATCAGAAATTAAAGTATTGAAAATGGAAGAAGAAGAAAGAGAGGAGGGGTTCCTGTCTCTAGGTGTCGAGAGGGTTATAATGTCCATGGGGTTATAGAACATAGAGGAGGGGCAGTTCCTCTTATTTATAAAATGAAAATAGAAAAAAACTAACAAATAAGAAGCAATATCATCCATGTCATGTTCCTTCATGTGTGTATCCCCATCCTTTGGTGAACTCATAGAGAAAGTAGCCAAACTCTTGTAATGACCTTTATTTCCCTTTTATTTACCCATGAATATCCCATCCTTCTAGAAAACAGAAAAATGATCTGTTAGAAGCATAATTTAGTTAAAATTGAATTTCTATTTTTTTGGGAACCAACATCATTAATTTATTTTCAAGCATTTTTTTAAATTTTCATTTTAATATATATACATATGCATATATAAATAAAATTAATAATATTACTATATATAAAAAATGATTTTTATATATACTAAATATTATTAAAAAATATATTTTTAGAAAAGTATTATTAATATTATAAATATATAAAACTGTATATATAATTATTATTTTGTAAATATGTACATTTATAAATAAATATAAATATATATTTTATTAGTATTATTATCATTATTATATATTAGATCATATATATAATTTTATATAAAAATGACAATAAATAAAATCTGTGGGGGGGTAGGTGGTAGTAGGAGAAAACGGGAGAGGCATGGTGATGGAGAGGAGAAGGGGGTCTTGAGTGTTCGGTGACAACGACTTCTCTAGGTTGACTTGGGATATCCATATTCAAGGAAATATCAGAGGATCGCAAGAAGGATGTGATTTTTTGAAATCATCTGATATCCATGTTTTATATTCTTGAGACATTGATAAAGGCGATCTTCTCCTGTGAACTAGGATTCTTCTTCTTCTCTAGGGCACATAGTGGCAGAAGGTATTGTCCAGGTTGTGGGTCAAGTGCGCTATGTTTCTCACAGTGGCTCTAGTCTCCGTTCTTGGTGGTGAATCATTCACCTAAAAAAATAAACTTAATAAATAAGTTTAAAAAATTAAAAAAAAAATAAAAATAAAATTTAAAAAGAACAAAAAATTTAAAAAATTAATAATAATAAAATTAAAATAAATAATAAATTGAATTAATTTGTAATAAGAGTAAATTATTTTAAACACAACTGAATAAATAAATAATTAAAAGAAATAAATAATTTAATTTATTAATTAAATAAAAGTAATAAAAAAATTAATAACATAATGAAAGAATGAAATAAAAAATTAAATAACAAGATTAATTAAACAAAATAATTATTAATTAAATAAAAAATTTAATCATATAAATGAATAAAAAAATATTAAAAAATGTAAAAATGAATGAATTAATATAATTTAAAAGTTATAATTTAATGAAAAAAATAATAAAAAAATTTATAGTAAATAAAAAAATTAATTAATTAATTTTAAATTATTAAAAATGACTAAATTAGACACTAAAAAACCTAATTTCATAAACAAATTGTTTTAATGATTAAACACAAAATTAACAAAAAATGACAATTTTTAAATAAAATAGACTATATATTTTTATGTAAATAGTATAATATAATAAAAAACAATGTGTAAAAGTGTATTGGAAAATAGCCACATCAAACTCCCCCACACAGAAATATTTTTTTATTCTCAAAAAAATGAAAACATTTTCTTTATAATACAAAAAGATATGATCTATCAAAGTTAGTTAAAAGTGAGCATGTCTAGTCTTTTAAATGAAAAGGAAAATAATAGGACGTGGGTCAGTCTTTTCAAATAAACTGCACACAGAAGGTCCTAACTAAATTCATGTACAGACCAGAAATTGAGGGAAGACTGACTCATTCATTGTCGAAGATTTCATGCCTCTTATATGAATCCACCTACTATCATACTTCAAATATATTTCAAGTTCCAATTCTAAGAGTGATGAGATATAAGCATAAATAATATCTTAACATAATTCACCATCAATTTTCACTTTCTCCTAGGTTCTAAAAATCAAAGTTCAAAATTTTTTATCACTTTATTGACACAACTCAAACGATATTTATACAAGTGAATTTTTCCTTTCTTAATTTAGGTTTAAAACCACCCTGTCCATAATGAACTCATTTTTTATTACTATTCACCTTATTTTTCACCATTTTTTTCTTCGTTTTTTTTGAATTTTACCCAGAGATGTACCTGAAGTGTACTATGTAGATGCACTTATTTGAAATGTACAGAAGGCTTAAACACACACCCTATGCCTAGATTCTCATATGATCACTGCGGGATCCCATTTTCCCATTTTAATCCCATTTAAATGGAATTATAATATTATAATTTGAGTTTTCTCCCTTAGGTGAATACTTTTCAAAATAATATTCCCCTGGGATGTAGTTAAAATTTACAGTTTCCTGATGTCATGATCATAATTCACTAAATATCTATCTAATATCAATCAATTTCTTAGTTCATAAATAAGATATATATAAAATTAAAATGAAACTCCACTCAACAATCATACATCCCCAATAATTATATATTTAGTGAAACTGTTAACAACCAATTACTAGTTACCCCCTATACAGGATATAATTAAGAATGTGATTAAAGTCAAAGACCTACAGTTTGTTCCAAAATATTAAATATTTTGACAATTTGTTTTTTGAAAAAAAATAAAATATAGGTGGAATTTAATGTGCCTAGAATTTTAGCACATCTAAGAACAAGAAGAACCCTATTCCCAACTCTTATAACTAAAAAGATCCCTATTTTTGAATCCTAATGTGGAAGACAGTTGTATTAAAATCACATGGGAAACTAAATAGTTAAATAATTATGAAGGGGTTACAAGAATCTTCAAACCTCACCTTTCCACACAAAAAGTAGTAAAAAACATATAGAAAAGTCCCCCACTGGCCAACAACATAATATCAAGAAACAATTGGGTTTTTATTGCAAATTTCATACTTTGAATTTTTATAAACAAAAATAATATTTTTCAATTATTTTTAAAGAGAATCATAGTAGTCAATATAGCATCAGTTGAATGAAAATGAAAACAGTTGGTGCAATGAGGTTTCACAATGAAACTCAACATAATTTTAAACCCACTAGATAATACCACGATTACTCCAAAAAAGAAATAGATTCCTAATTTTCACAAGATTATATGGTATTCCCCCACAATTAATTCACATTAGTAGGAAATCTGAATGTAGAAATTAAAATTTTGAACAAATATAAAATAGTACTCGCCCTAGTGTGGAAGCTTCTCATTTATTTTGTTTTTTCTCTGTAAGATGAGACCTTTCTTTTTTTAATATATTCAAGATCCCTGGATACTCAATTTTAATTCTTACAAATATAAAAAATTTAACATTACATTTCAAGAATTAAAGATCAATGTCCAGTGAAACATGGTTGAGTTAGGGAGGTTTGATCCGATAAACATTTGTGAGACGGTCCCTTAAGACTTGACATAATGTCACATAGAATTACTGACTGACTATTATATTACTAATAATACACACAAAATAAAATAACATTTTAAAACTAAAAAATGAAACTAAAGCATATAATATTTGGGTAACCTCACAAGGGTTGTAGTATTTTCACCATCCATAGCTGGACAATATATGGGTCAACCCCAGTATAATGGTGGTTTTTTTCTTGATAAAAAACACCATACTATGTTCATTAAAACTTTATTGACACATAATTTTTTTTGAATACCCCTAGGCTAGATTCATTCAAGTTCCACTCCTAGGTAGAGAAGTACCACTTAGGAAGTGATAGAGGGAAAAAATGTATGGGTATTTCCAACCTTATTAAAATTAAAGGTGATGGTGAATAGGTTTTTGGGAATGAAACTCTTGGATGTGAAATTCAATCTTTTTTAATCGATTCATTTAATCCATTTTAGACAAAAAAAAGGTGGCAACATACACTTCTTCAACAACATGCAGTTCCAGAAACTCATCTTTGATGGCTGTGAATTCATAATTTTCTACTAAGTTACTTGTTTGGTTCCTTAAAGGCTATCCATGAATTCAAAAAATTCAGTTGATTATTAAATATATACAAAGGTAAAATCAATACTATAATTAACTTCATTATAAATAGTATTAATTCTATTGAAAACATCATCCATAAAATTTTCAAATTTATCAATTTGTTCATATTGTTCTTCTCCCAGAGAAATTAGTTCCCCTGGGAGAATGTATATGGTAGGATTGAGGCAGTCAACCTCTTAAATCCAATATTCAAATAAAACAACATTTGGTCCAGTGTCTTTTAATGAAAAGTAAAGGATTCCATATGCTATTTTAAACTGGAGAAACATTGTAAAATCATTAGACAATTCATAATAAAAATAATTATTTTACATAAATGTGTTTATATATATTATTAGTATTAGTATTATTATTATATATTATATTATATATAAAATTATATATATATAATATTGGAAAGGGGGGAGAGGGTTTGATAGAGTAGGGGGATGGGTGGGGGTGGGGTGGGGGGGGGGGGGGGGGTACAGGTCAGTGAAAGAAACGGGGAGAAGGGGGGTTTGGTGACAACATGTTAAAGGTGTGGGTTAGGGTAATAGAGAGGAAGAGGGGGTCTTAGGTGTTTGGTGGGAATAACTTCTCCGAGCTGACTCAGGAACTCTATCCTCAGGGAAAGCTCAGAGTCTCACAAGCAGGAGGTATGGTAGTAGATTCGTTTCATATTTTTGGTTTGTCTTCTCCCAAAATTGATGCAAATAATATTCTTCAACAACTTAGGATTATTATTCCTTTCTAGGGCACAAGGTTGAGAAATGTCTGTTCCTGGAAGTGGGTCAATTGTGCTCTATTTTTCATAGTGGAACCAGTCTCTATTCACGTCAGTGACTCATTCACATAAAAATCAAACGTAAAAAATAAATTTTAAAATTTCAATGAAAAAAAAATAAAAATAAAAACTAAAACAAATATTAAAATATAAATATTAATTACATTCAATTTAAAATAAATATTTAATTACAAAATTTATATTAATAGTAAATTGTTTTAAACAGAAATGAATACAAAAATAACTAAAAAGATGAAACAATTTAATTTTTCAATAAAATTAATGTAATAAAAACAGTATAAAATAAATTAATAACATAAAGAAATAAAAAATTAAATGGAAATATTAATTAAATAGAAGAGTTGTTAATTAAAGAAAAAATTAATTAAAAAAAATAATAAATGAAATATTTATTGTGAAAAACACCCATAAATGTAAAAATTAAATAATTAATAGAAATAAAAAATAATTTAATAAAATTCAATGGAATAAAAAGTGACAGTAAAAATAGAATTAATTAATTAATTTTAAATTATTCAAAATGAAAAAATTAAACACTGAAAAAATAATGTCACAAAAAGTCATTTTTTTAATAATTAAATACAAAAATTACAATAGTTGATAATTATTAAACAAAATACACTATTTTGATATTAATAATACTATTAAAAAAATTGTGGAATAGGTCATTAAAAATAACCACATCATGTATATTAATAAAGACATATGTGATAGTTTGATTGGAACTTTTTTAGATGTAAAAGGGAAAACAATGGATTTCATGTTATATTGGACTTTGTATCCATGCTAATATGATTCGACTTAGCTCCCACTATGAAATTAAAGAGAATATATTTCCCTTTGGATTGTCACACATTAACCAAGATTGAGAAGATGAATTATTTTCAGTGACTTCATGGTATTAAAGTACCCATTGGATAATCTTAAAATGGGAATAATTTTGTGTTTTGGAAGGATTTTAAATTAATAGATATGAAATCTTATAAATTTCATGTATTTATGAAACAATTGATATTAGTCTCACTGTGTTATCTATTAAAAATAGAAAGAGAAAGACTAGAATTAAGTTGTTTTATTTTTTTCTAATCCATTTATATAAAAGTAGTTATTCAACATTATTTAGACGTCAAAACCATGAAACACATGTGAGAAAGCATGCATACTGAAATAGGGGATAAAGGTGAGATACATGGGATTCACATAGTTTTTCCAATCCATGCGGCAACCTAAAAGAAACTGTGCGGTGTGGTGAAAATATTGGATAAATAGCATTATCATGGTCATTTTATAGTTTGTAATCCGTGAAAGGCAACCATGTGAGGCCTTTATTATGACAGAAGTAGGAGCATAATGAGCACACAATTTATCTAACCGTGTGACTAACCCGTGTGTTGGGTCAAACATAGATCTTTAAAAAGTGGATGCAGGTTGGCTTAAGGTTTTAGCCAATTTTTCCACAAAATAGACCTAACTTGATATTTTGGTCTCTCAATGGTTGGATAACCTCTCCCAAGAAATTTGGAAGTGATTCGGAGCCAACTCGTGGTGATTTGATTCCCAATTATTATAGTAAGGCTTTGTTAGTCATCCTTCTCGATGTGTTTCTTAGATCTACTTCTTTTATTCCCTTGATTTATTATATTTACACCATTTTTGGGTATATTTAATGTTTTGGATTCCAAATAATTTATGATTTCGATTGGTTCTTGATATGGGAAGATATCTAAGGCGTGTTCTTGGAGATTCAACCTGTTTTTGTTTTGACGTTCATTATACCATTTATCATTTTCATAAAAATCACTTGAGGTAGGTGGATTGAATCTCAATTCCTCTTACTAGAATTTATTGTCTGAGTTTCAAATCGATTTAATTGATTGAAATTGATTGGGAAATCTTGGAGAAAAGCATGATATAAATTCTTTTATAGTGGTGATTTATGGGTTTTGATGAAATTGTGGAATTTTGGTGAATTGTTTTCAAAGTGATTTAGTTTTTTAATTTTAAAACATCGATTTTAAAGTATATATTAGTTGGATTTATGAAATGATTTATTAGAGAAGTTTTTTCAATAATTTTTATATTGAAATAGTTTTGGCTTGTTGGTATTGGAATTGTTTTTAGGCATAATTGGTATCGGTGTTCATATTACAGTTACATGGCTTGGTTGAAATATGACCTTGTGCTCATTGATAAAGGTGTAATGGCACATGTGAAATAAATACCTTATGATGACATGGTAGATCGGCGAGATACCATTCATGTGCATGTAACTATCATAAAGATACATGCATAGTTAGTGGTGTGGATATGGGAAATAGAATGGCTATGCCAAAAGAAACCTTTGAAATGGTTTGAAGGAATTATTTAGTAGTTTTTGTGAAAATATATTTTTCTAGAAAAATGGTTGAGATTACACATATTTATATTTTGTTATAAACTATGTTTGAACTTATTTATTTTTAGTTATAAACTTATTTGGAATTTTTTTTTCTATAAACTATTTTATGAAAGATGCTAACTCTTCTATACTAGTGGTGTGAGTAGGTAAGACATTGGAGGAATCCTATGGAGTTTTATTACACACCCTAGATTTGTCACATTAGTGCTTTTTTAGATGGCATCTACCATGACATGGGTAAAGGAAAATTATAACACATATTTAGAATAACCTCTTGATATTTGAGATATTTGGTGAAGTTGGATAATGGAGCTTGTAATGCATGGAGTCTTGTAGTTTTTCTAGAGTCTTATTAATTTTTCTTTCTCTGTTTACTTTGATGTCGTAGTCATCTAATGCGGTAGTTAATTTGAGCATGGTTTAGATGTATGAAATGTGGAGTTATATTTCATGGTTATCATGCATCATAAAGTGGTATGTTTGGTTATGAATTATTCATTAGTTGTTTCATTCTTTAAGGGAAAATGGCCCACACCAGTTTAATGAATCCCATCGACATTTATTTATAGCCAATGGATTCTTAGGGATTTCACTTAAAGACAATTATAATCCTCCCACATTCTCAATCTAGTGAGGATATGGAGGGATGTTACAATTTATATCATTTCATAATTTAGGATTATATTTAATAGTTTCTGTTTTAGATATTTTTGGTTAATAATCATGATATTGTTTTTTTGAAACTTACGTATGTGTGACACTATTTTTTTATATTCATTTAAAAAAAAATTCTAATAATATATAGGTATACTAAATATGATTACATTCATCTATTTCAATGAAAATAATAGAGTCATATGAAAATATATTACAGAATATGTTTTTTCATGTTATTAAATATTAAATAATAAAAATATTTAATGAATGTGAAATTATAATTTAAAAAATTATTTTTAGAAATATTGGTGAACCTCCTACAACAAATCCTTATTCATTATCTCTAGAGAAAATAATTCCAAGAGTTTGTAGATGTGGGATTACAAGTTTTATGAAACATTCACTTCCTTATTGATAGAATATGTTAAATATTATTTTTTTGATAATAATAAACAAATTGGGCCAAATGAAACAGTTTTTATGGGTAATATCACCATGAAAAGTTGTTATAAGATTAAAATTTTATATCCTGATTGGATGTACAACGATAAGATGATTAAAAGGAGAATGTAACAGTTTGTAAGGATAAAATATTTTAGT
This sequence comes from Viscum album, assembly GCA_963277665.1. Classification (NCBI taxonomy): domain Eukaryota; kingdom Viridiplantae; phylum Streptophyta; class Magnoliopsida; order Santalales; family Viscaceae; genus Viscum; species Viscum album. The sequence goes on from OY728158.1 coordinate 1,322,449,388, forward strand.
TGATTAATTTTTATCTGATCTTTATAATATTATATATTTTATATGACTAATATTTAATTTATTCAATTAGAATTGAAATTTTACTTTAAAAACAGAAAAGAAATTACGAAAATATGTTTATCTTTTGCTGTGGTTTGATGGAGATATTTTAAAACAAAATTGAAAAAAAATTATGTTTGGGGGGATTTAAAGAAATAAACCCCTTTACATAATTAGGTGGTTTTATATACAATGACATAGACTAAATTTGTGACCAAACGACATGATGAATCATTAATTTTATTATAATTATTTTATATGCTAGAATTTATTATATATTACCAGATCACTTATTAGTTTATTTTTACGTAACATGCTTCTAGGATACCTCACCAATAGATCTATTGGTAGAATATATACCCTTATACATTATAACATTGAGGTTATCATTTATTAGAGGATAAAATAATTGCCTAAAAGTTTGATGCATTAAGAGATAAATATAGTAGTGGTTCAGAAGAAGTTTAGTTCAATCCTCTATATTCCCCCACATTCCATTAAAATGTAAACGTAGGGGAAGAAATAAAATTAAAGGTATATTACAGATCAATCTAGCGATACATCTCACAAAAATTTTAAAAATAATTTTTATTTTCCTTGAATATTTTTATTTTGTAAATTAATAAAACTAATAATTTTTTTTATCATTCAGGATGAACATTTGGGGAAAGTTATCTAAGGGAATTTATCCTTAAGGGCCAAATATACATTATATTTACTACTTTTGGTAAGAAATAACACCCTTGTCATGTAGGAAGATAAGAGGTAGGTGTCATCATTATGAGATTTTTTGGTCATCAAAGTAAGAAATCAAGGGGAACAAAAATTAATTCCTTAAACGATGAGTTGAAAGAAATAAAACAATCCATGGGTGATTAAATTAAATTATCTATGCATAATATTTTTGAATAACAGATGAGATAATCTCTACTTGTTCAGCCTGCCTACTCAGATCCTCTACCTCCTCATTCATACCCAACCTTATACTATGAGTTATATAATACATACCCCTATGTATGTATTATAGTGTATTGAGTCTTACATATTTTGGGGAATTCTATATATCACTATCCTATGTACTTGGGATATGTAAGAGTATTAGTACAAGATATTATTTTTTCAAAATATTTTAATTCATGTTCCCCCAATGGATGTTAACAGATTATGAGAATGTATGAGTCGTTTTTTAATTTGGTAAGCTAGCCTTATTCATCATCTCACATATGGGGTATATGAATTTATAAATTTTATTTAAATTTAATTTACAATTACTTATAATGTTTTATTATATTTAATTTATATATGAGTGTTTAAAATAAAAATACTTGGTAAAAGAATAAATGGTTCATGAATGAATAACTTTGGGTACTTTTGAGATTTCGGAAGGGTTAAAAATATTATAACAATTTTATTCTTCCTTGGGTAATATTTATGTGTTTCAGATGACCTCTAATATATGTGTAAGAGACTATCTATTGAAATAATCCAAAAATATATCATGGATATTTTTATTTTTGAGTAGCTCAACATACCTATGTTATAGTTTTTTTCCATGTAAGTAAATTAATGTTTTAGTTTTTATTTATTTAAATACAAATTAATTTATGTGGCTAACTATATTAATTATTAAATTTGTAATATAAGAAAAATTTTCATTACAAATGAGACCACTACTATTTCTGGTCCTTTAGATCGAAATTATATTTCAATGCATGCGAAATATATGGATCATGATGATAGAGTGACATATATATATATGATAGATTAGAAAATACAGATATTGGGTGATGATTTTTCCTTTCCTTAATGGTTATGAAAACTAAGATAATTATAAAATAATATTCAATATAATTTCATTAATTGTGATATTTTTATATTATATTGTTTTTTTGGATGTAATGAATATTCTTCCCAAATGAATGCACATTATATTGGTTTTTTCTCATTATTAGGAAGAGTTTGTAAATGTTTTATAAAACTGTTAAAGAAGTATGTTTCATTATTTTTAATAAGTTATTTATTTTTAATTGCTAATGTTTATACATGTTTTGATGTCTGATATATAAAAATCAAGGCCATAGAAAATGTTTATCAATGATCACTTGTCGATACAAAAACCGATGAAAATAAATACATGAAATTAATTGAAAAAATATTCTATATTATATACTATTTTTTCATATATTTATATATGTGTTAGTTTATTTTGAAGTTAATGTTTCATAACCATAATTCCATCATCAAGAAGAAATGGTTGAATGTGGTTATTATATTTTAAGATTAATGATAGAGATAATCACATATGGGATGATGAGTGAATTTGATAAGATTATTTATATTAATTATCTAAGGTTTTAAATAAAATCATTTTATTTTTAATCTTATAAAATTCCTTCTTATTTTATATTTTCAATGATTTTTAGATTTATACAAATGTAGAACATTCCCATATTTGATTTTTTTCTGAAAAATGTTTTTTATGTATGGTTAAATTTTAAATTATTAGCTATATATATTTTAATTAGTGTTTAAAAAATATGTATTTAGATATTGGTTTTCATCCTTATGTTGTTATATTATGTTTTTTATAGGGTTTTAAATGTTTCAAGTGTGTATATTTTAATTAATGTTTAAAAATGAGTATTTAGACAATTGTTTTATTCCTGAGGTTTTTATATTATTATTTTTATGGGGTTGTTCTCTTGTTTATTTTTCTATATTCTATTTCTTTTTATAGGGTTTTAGACGTTTTTTCACATGTATTTTAATATACATTTTTTAAATTACAACTTTCCACATCATGTTTTTTTATAAAATGACATGGAATAAAAAAATTTTGGACTTTTGATATATGTTCTTGTTAAAAAAACTGAAATAATCTTTTCACATTGGTTTTATAAAAAAACGATTTTGAATATCCCCTATGGATTTTTTATATAATAATAAATATAGGGAATTGAATGTCAGTTTTTGTGAAAAACAAATTTCTAAAGGTAATTTTCACATTGGTTTATTAGAAAAATTGATGGGGAATGTTCTATGGTAATCCTTCTATGCCAGTTTTATTATAAAACCTATATGGAAAGTCTGAAATATTTTTATATTTTTTCACAAAATGGTTAAAGTAATAAAACCAAAATATGAAGACACTTTAAAAAAAAAGAGGTTTTTAAAATGATATTAAATCATCGTTTTAATGTCCTTTTTTATTTGAAGTTTCAACATTGGATTTAATTATTTTTAAATAATTCATATATGAAAATATTAATTATTATTTTAAAATAGTTCTTTAAGATCAATAGTAGTTCCCAAATGAAATAGAAATTATTTTTTAAAATTATATTTCATTTAAATAAAATATATTGTGATTCATTTTATAATTTATCCCTCAAAATATGATCACTCTAATAAAAACAACTATGGACACATATACCTCATCACATCCTATGTTTCCCAAATATATTTTTCAAATTTCTATATCTTATAGAGAATTATAAATATTTTATTTTTCATGTTTTATAGATCATTATCTATATGATACACGATTTATACTGATTTATCTTTATTAGAAAGATCCTTATCTGACAGTATAACCTCTAAGTTTGGTTCATGTGAAAGATAAATTTGGTAATTTCTCAAAATAGATACATGGAACACATCATTAACTTGGTATTATTTTGGTGTAATTTATAATAAATAAGAAAACATCTTGTTATGATCAAGAATCTCATAAGGAGTGATATATATGGGGATTGACATCCCTATCTTTTCAAATCTCTTAACATTCTTCATAAGAGATATTCAAAGGAATAAATTATCACTAGATTTTAAATATAGATATAACAAATGACTATCACTATAATTTTTTTAGATTCCAATATTCTCTAATATGTTGTGGAATGATTCTATCTTTCTCTGATATTTCCTCAAATAGGTCAGCTCTCCATTGCTTTCACTAATGCATCCCAACATGTTTGAGTGCTTAACTTTTTTTCCATAGAGGTATTCATTAGAATCCATATGAATGCTCAAGTGAAAGATATTATTTTAAGAAAATTAAACCATATAAAGTTTTTGTTATCAAAATACCCTTAAAGTCATAGATAAAGGCCTTGACATATCTTCTATGGTTTGAATTGTTCTCTCAGACTAACCATTTGTTTGAGGATGAAATGTTGTGCCAAAGATCAACTCCATATTCTAATATATTTGAAGAATTATCCCAAATGTTTAGGTAAAACTCTAATATCAATGAGATATTGTAACACCCCGAGCATCCATGGTACGCTTCTCTTTGAATAATACAGTAGCGTGTGTTGTACGGAACTTTGAGTTCTAAAACACCGCAACCAATCAACTAGCTGTTATGAATAGTAATACCCACTTTTTAAAATTTTATATATTTTAACTTTCAAAATGGACATTAGTTTTGGATTCGGAATATATAAATTAGATTAGGGTGAAATTTTGGAACTTTTATGATAACTTTCATATTTTGATGAATAGTGAAAATTATTAAATTTTAATTAAAAACAGCATTTTAATCGAAATAATTAATAGTGATAAATTACGAATTTGAGGGATTTTGAAGTATAATTAGATTATATTTTTACAATTTAATTCAATTTTGGTCATTGAACATAAATTCACATTTAAACTGAACATAAGCAAGTGTCAATCTTTTGATAGTTATTATTTCTTAAAAACACGCTTTTTGTTTGGACAACGAGAATTAAATTTAAATTAATTTCTGCAACTTCTGTGTTTTGAATTTAGAAAAATGGATTTCATATTTAGAATCAGGAGGTACAAATTTTTTAAATACTGAACTTTTATTTTTAGACAATTTGAATAATTACTTGGGTAAATATTTTATTTACCATGGTTAAAGTGTAAATCCTGTAAATAAGGGTAACAAATAATATTATAATAATAATAAATTATCCTTAAACGTTTACTAACCCTATTGGATGATACATTTCAGACCATGAGAACATTTGGGTCGATTTTGGGACCCCATGGAGCCAATTTTAAGCGATAATGACACTTTATATTAATTAAGATAAATAAAATACAAAAATGACATAAGCATATATCTTTTAACAAACCAAATTTTTACATAGGGTTTTATATGTTATATTTTCGACTATAAATATTCATTAGAAATATAAAAATATTCCTACATAATGGTATTTTATTCATAATTTTTAGACATTTAATAATTAAATTTATTTATGATACAATGATGATGCAATATTTTTCTTATTAATGAATGTATCGAATAATTGGTATTATAAATGTTAAAATCAATATAATTCGAATGTTTTTATGCCATACACGAATTTTATTGGTTAATATGACATGTTAGGATTGATTAAATTTATTTGGCTTGAATTAATAATGGTATTAAGACTTTAAAAAAATCATTTATTAAATAGTGTCAAAATTGACATAGAGGAGTTTTTAAAACAAATCTTATATTATTAGTTGATATAATATTCCTAAAAATCTATGGTTCAGAAAAATGACATATATGATGATATTTATGTTATTATTGAACCACTTGGGGTTCTATTGGCAGTTATTGTAATTTTATTAACCAAATAATATAAAAATACAAAGAGACATGCTAAATGTCAAACTAATTAACTAGGAGTTAAATATAAAAGATACGGTTAATATAGTGACCCAAACATGTCTAAAACCTAATGGTTGAGTGGATTTAGACCCATCCCCACCTTATCCTTGAAATAAATTAGTTTGGAGCCATTATAATCTGAATATGAATTTATTATAAAATTGTATTTTATGTTTTTACTAAGGTTTCCCTCACCCATCTTATAAAAGGGCACTCCCCCTTCTCTCAAATTAATACCATCAAAGCCTTTTGTTTTGGAAAATCCCTACCCAAATATTCTCTCAACTTCACTAAATTCAGCCTCAAGTCCTTCCTTTAGTCAGAAAGCCAACTTACTGAGCCCTTTTGATCAAATCAAAAGGAAGAACCCGAAGAAGAGGTAATAATTTCACCACCCTCTTTCAAGTTCCTTTCTTCTTCCACTTCTTATTTCATTGTTATTTCCATTCTAAAATAATAAATCCAGTATCTTCTATATAATGTAATATTATTATAAATATGGTACAACCATATTCCGTATTCTATCCATCCTTTGAATGACATGTCACCATACATGCATACGTATGGCTTACCATATCCACGTCGTGGTGTAATTGTGATTCAATACATTATTATTTGGATGGGTATAATAATGATGTGTAATTGATGTAAATAATGAATATAACATGATAATTATTCTTTATATGTGATATACTATTCAATTATATATTATTTTAATATCAAAATAACGATATTATCGTTCGTGCATACGTACAGATTACCGTCTCCACGAATGCGATGAGATTCATTTCGCATCGTATCCATTCAAGACTAATTTTCATTTGAAGATTAATAATAATGTTTAAATACTTGATATCATTCTGTATATGAATAATATAAACCCCATACATAAAAAATATGACTCACATAACAACTAATATAAAGGAAAAGGAATTCGTTAACACCCGGAATGACGATAATACGAAGATATTATCAACAAAATAATGTTAAAAGATCATATATGGTGTCATATTAATGTATATTGTTATTTTATAATTTAATAACAATTATTTAACCATTATATATGAGGTTAACCTACACTTAACCAAGGAAATGTACAAGGTAAGGGTTAATTCTATAATATCTTCATTATCTGAGGTTGTTTATACGTAATTATATACTATGACCACTTTATCATACACATCCATGTTTCTTAAAAATGTATTTGAATTTTTTTTACTATTTACTAGTAAATGGGTTAAATCCATTTATACCCTTATGTGTTTTTAAAGGAATATTTCTGTAATTTTCTAAACAAGGTACTTTTTGACCTTTTCGACAAATTTATGGTAAGATTGTTTTTTAAACATATATGGCGTGTGTGGTTATTTTCTGCCATTATAACATCATAAAAGCTTCCCTTACAAGATTATAATAATATTTTCAAAATAAAAGTTTGCTTTATAATTATGTGGCTCTTAAATGATTTCAAAATAAAAAGAGGTATTTATCTAAAAACGGTTTTGATTTCATCTATCTTATCATCCTTTGATGGATGTTAAGTTTATTTGAATTTGATTTACTAATATGAAAAACTTCTATATTATACTAATGGTTTTTTGATATGTTTGACTTTAGATGTGATATTTTTAAAACATTCATGGTTTATGGTTAAGGTATTGAAACTTTGTATTCTAATTTTAATATTAATTTTTATGATATGTTTAGACCATTACATATGAGGAATGTATTGGACTTAATAAGTGTCTGGTGGAGCCCATTATAGATCCTTGATGCATCGGTAGGTCTCATGAGACAACTAGACGTGGAATTGGCCAAGTCCCTTTACCAATTTGATATGTTGTTTTGGCCGAGGCCTTAATCATTTATAGATGTCTTAGCCCAGAACTTGAAAAAATGTTTCCGAATGTCGAGAATTATAGATTCCCTCATTATGAAAATAATATTGATTGTTCATGTTGTCATTCGACTAGTAGAATACTAATGATTATGTTTTATTATGGAATTATTTACTCAGCTCATACTCCTTCCACAAAAGTATTCATGTCTATTATTAGCAAAGGCATGTGGTTTCAATTATTCACCATGCTTAATATTTATATTATCTTCCGCTATTTTTCTTACCCTTACTGAGCATTTGAGCTCACCCCTTTCTTATGTTTCATTTTCCTAGGATATGAAGAAGTTAGTTATGAGTGACTTGTAGGCATTATATAAGAGTATTGGATGCTTCCAATGGAATAAATTCATGTTTAATTTCTTTTCAAGTTGTAAAGTTCAACTTATGTATGAATCTTGTTTCCAATAATACTAAACTAATCAGTCTTTTGAGACATGATTTCCTTGTGATCATGCCAATGTTAAGAAATAATTCACCGACTCTAGGTAACTGGGGTTAGGGCGTTATAGATATGATTTATAGTGTTACTCCAGTAAAACATACCCCTTCCTTAATGTATGACCAAGTGAAATGATCATGAGATAGATATTATATGATAATAATGAAATATGAGGAATTTGTAATTCAATATAATACAACCCAAATAGCATTATTCAATTAAGATGTCTTTGTATGTCCTGCGAATAAATCCCTTGTGATTTTTTTCCATTTTCATTTAGGTATCGGTAAGGGATTTAACATCACATTATACTTGTGTCTCTCAACCTAACTTGCTGCCATACCAAGCATAGATATATATACTCAATCATATCTATCATAATGTTATCATTGTAGAAATGATTTTTATAATCTATATTCATCTTCATACTTCTAGGATGAATATATAATAATTAAATATGTGCTTAATCTAATATATCCTTATTCAATTCTAGTATTTATGGGACAGATATTTTATTTCAAAACCTTGTCATTGTATCACTATTATGAATGAATTCTTGAATATTCCTTACCTTCTTTTATAACTCCAAATATTCCTTCCATTCCTTTTTAATCGTTATAGAAATAGATGCTCAATCATTCCTATAGTAATAATTTGATCATTATTCCTTACAATTTTATAGTCCATCCTCTATAAATCTATAAGTATTTTATCATTTTTAATCCTCATTATGGATAAACTAACATGAACCTTTCGAGTCAAAGCATCATTCAACTTGTTCTTCTTACCAGGGTGGTAAATTATTGACTAGTCATAATATTTATTTAGTTCCAACCATATCCTATAAAATATATTCAACTATTTCTATGCGAATATATACTTAAATATTTTATGATCTTTATATATGTCACACCATTCACTATAAAGATAATGACTCCACATATTTCAAGAAAAAATAACCTTTGCCACTTCCATATAAAGAATCGGGTAATTTTACTCATGAACCCTCAATTAGAGTGAGGAATATGATACTAAAATTTCATTATATATGAGAACAAACCCCGGTAATATATTTGATGCATTACTAAATACCATATACCATTCTCCACAATATAGTATTCTGAGAATAGGTGTAATGACCATCCTTATCTTCAATTACTTGAAGTTTCCTTCATATTAATTTTTCCAAAGAATGATGGATCCATTATTCATAAAAATGGTTAATAAATTTTTTAAATGTGATATTTGTTTCAAATATAATTGATAAAATCCATCCAACAAAAGAAAAAAATCTATTTTAATCAATGTGGGTGGTCTGGTCTATTTCTCAATTACGTTCATCTCTGAGTGATCCACCAATATACCATTTCATGTAATTATGTGTCACAATAGTTATAATTTATTTATATATACACTATATTTACTAAATTTATAAAATAAATTATTAATTATCATGGTCTTATACATTATCCCAAAATGATATTCATGCTCTTACATTATCTAATAATGTATAAGAATATTTTCGTTAAAGACTCCAAAAAAAATAATCAAGTAAATATCTAAAGATATTTATAATTAGATACATTAAAATAAATGTGGTAATGGTAGGTCCAAATGAAATCACTATAGATTCACAGTATCCATACCTTTAATGGAAGGATCTCTTAGAAATATCATATTATTTGACCCCAAAAATATTATATCCATACTGGATGTCAATATTTCAATAGTTCTAAGCTCCTTGTAGTTGATTAAACAAATCATAAATACAAGGTAGATGAAACTTTTTCATGATAGTAATCTTGTTAGGTTCATGATAATCATTGAAAAGAAACATTGAAACATATTTTTTCTTAAGAAAATGAACAAGTATACCCCATGGTGATGAACGTGAAAAAATATGTCCCTTATTAAGATTATAGAGGAGTTTCTTATTCAATTCCTACAACTAAATTGGGGCCATTATATAACAGGTTATTGAAATAAGTGTAGCACCAGGTATGTTTTCTAATGAAAACTCAACTTCATGATTTAGAGTAAGATATATGTACTCTTTAAGAAATTAATCAGTGTATTCCCTCATAATAGACATGCATTTTATTTCTAATCTCTTCCTAACAATTTTAGATAGATACCCCTTATGAATAGGTAATAAGACCCATATAATTTATTTCGTTTCTATTATAAGTTTGTATTTATACTTGCACTAATAAACAGTAATGGCATGATTTTTTATATCTAATGTGACTTACCTTCCTAAAAAATTTATATTAGATCTACATAGAGATAGAATATTAATTTCTTAAATCACATAAAATTAAATTAGATAGATGATCACAAGATTTGCTGGAATAATATTCTTAAAATATTCTATCAAGGAGGAGATATTGAATTGACATGTGTTAATCATAACATTATGTATTTTAATTGATAATTTAATATCAAATTGTTGAGGTTGTGATATATAACCCTTATAAAATTATTTAGATAAAAATGAGTGGGTGAACAAGAATCAATTAAAAATTTATAGATTTAGAGTGAATAATAAATATACATTTCACCACATCATTGTCATGGAATACTTTTAGTGGTTTTTATTACTTACGATTTCCCTTTATCACTTGTATTAAGAGGTTGTTGATGATGATTATTATCATTAAGAATTAGATTTAGGAACTATTGTGCATAATTCCCATACTTATTTTGCTTTTAAAATTGATGTTTTGATGGTGAAATTAACTAATATTTCTCCCCAATTATTTCATTAACTTACCTATTTTCATCTCTATAGAATTCACTTTTTTGATGACATTATTTTCCACAATTGAAACATTTACCAATCCCTTAAGGATTCTTTACACCACAACTATTTCCCCAATTCATCCCTAATGGAAGATTCATTTTGTTTTCCCTTTGGGTTTTCTTATTATAATTTCCTTAAAACCCAATATTTCTCTTCTTATCAAAACCACAAGAGATATGTGAATCTCTACTCTCCATTTCTACCTTGAGATCACATTGAATAATTTATTTATATTTAATAAATTCATATATAGATAATAAATTTTTATTACATGATTTTAATCCAAAAAATAACCAAAAAATTATTCTTTCATGGTTGATGAGAACACTATAATATTACCTCAAATGTATTGTAAATATTATTTCATAGGTACTAATAGATGAATTATCATTATAATAATGATCATAAAATTCTCATTACTTTTTCAGGTGAGGAGTTTGAGAATAGTACTTACTTAAAAAATACCATCATAAACTCATTCAATTCTATGGAGTAAATTTCTTCCTCTTGCCTTTTTTCTTAATAATATTGTACCATTAGTCTACTTTAGCTTCCAAATGATACACTTCTAGGAAACGTTTTTCCTGCTTCGAGCAATAAAGAATGAAAAGTATCCTTTCAGTGGTACTGAAACATTTCTAAGCAAATAATGGTTTAGAGGGATCATTGAAAGTAGGTGAATGTTACCTCAAGAATGTATCAATTTCTCATTGGTCCCTACTTTTATCATTTAAAATAATAAAATGGTTCAAATACTCGGTGATTTTTTCGATCATAAAAATAATATTTTTTAATCTGTTTCCCATGTAATTCATTTTCTCAAGAGGACAATCAGTGTTTTGTCTCTTACATTTATTGTTTACATGATACCTCCTAGTTACAACAATTTAATAAGACCTAAAATTATAGTATAATCATCAATAAATAATAATAAGAGTGATCTATCATATAATCATGAAAATAATTAATAAAATTTTCAAAATTATTACACCTTATAATCAACCTATGACACTTTGGGGTTCACCTTATATTACTTTCAATTACTAATATGATTTCTTAAGTTATATAACCATATTAATCATTAACTGATTTCCAATATATTTGAACCCTCATTTAACACCATCCGATGTGACCATACAAAAACATACATAATTATTAAATTATTTTATATGAATAGCCAATAAATTGCACAATAATACATTGTCGTGGTTTGTAAATGTTTATTTTATTTAAATTATAGAAAAATAATCATTTTATTTCATGAAATATCTTCAATATATCCCATATATTTCTTCCCTCATAGTACCCTTCTTTTCATATCCTACTTAATACTTTTCTTTATAACCCATGGAAAATGGGAAAATAAAAAAGGGTGATATTAGTTTCTCAGTAAGGGTAAACATGGGAGATATAAATTAATGATCATATGCAAGATTAAGATAAGAATAAGGGTATAATATTATGATCAAAATTTATTAAGTTCTAACCCATTCAGTAATAGATCATAAATTATGATTAATGGAATAAATCATTATCATTTCAAAGGACATGAGTCATAAGGGAAAAGAATCATCATTAATTGATCACGAGCCATCAGATCATTTCATAACCACAATAACTTGTCATAGTAATTATGTCATAATCAAAGGATAGAAAATAATTTCATTAGTCAGGGTATACTTATAATACTACCGTAGTGGATAATTCCCCATAGTGGATTGGGTTTACTATCTATTACATCATTTTCTTAATTAATGTTTACTCATAATACCATCATAGCGGGAAAATTCTCTCATAGTATTTGGTTCACACACCCATTGAATTCCATATTGTCTCATGTGATATCAATAATTACCTAATTTATTGAGGAGATTTTATAGACCCACCACCACATAATGAAAACGATATTTTTTTTTGATAAATAATAATAAAAAAATTCATCAATTCATAATAGGATAACCCATTGAAATGAATTGGTTTTAAAAAAAATCATCATCACACAATCATAATATATATAGTGAAAGAACATGGATGGTATCATTATACCATATAACAAATTATTTATAAAAAATATCAAAGTATATTTAAAAAGATTAAAAATACCTTTAAAAGATCTGTTGAACATTTATTTGGAATTAGAAGAAAATAACCTTTTCTTTTAGAACATTTAAAAAAAATTCCCAAAACGTTGATAAAAATATTTTATTTGAAACTTATCCTAGAAAATTTCAAATCAATTTTCAAATAAAATAACAATTATTATGGTGGGAAATATATATTCCCACAGTATACAATAGAACAATATGCCTTTCACACTTTTGGTAAAAAGTACAAAAGCACGTCCTCTAGAAAACAAAAAGAAGATTTATTTTAAAACATTGAAAAAATTAAAATTTGGTTAAAAATTAATTTAAATAATGAATTTATAAAATAAATATATATTCATGATATCATTTTAAGGAACATAGACATGGAAAAAAGTTATTCGACCAAAGTGGAAATAAGGTCGACTTTTATTAAAAAGATCATTGATCATTTTATGTAATGAAGAAAGGAAAATGATAGGAAAAAAAATTTAGAAATAAAAAATTATATTAAATTATAAGGGAATTTAGTGATAAATATCATATAATTACCCCAATATATATTTAATGCTAAATAATCCCGATTAAAAATGAGATTGTGAAATAAACTCTTACCACATATCCAATTTTTATTCATATGAACTCTTAAGTTCCTATAGAAAACAATTAGATTTTTTATACATATATAAAATAAAAAAATAAATTATTTTATTATAATATAATATTATATTATAATTTTAATTTACCCAATTATTAATAATTCTTCATTAAAATCAACATTCTAGTGAAAACAGATTCATTTTCAATGAATGTTTTGATTTGACGATTTCATTCCTTTAAACTTGGTCATGGTTTCATCATATCTGTAATATTTATCATGTTATATGTATCATATTTATTTATTACATATAATTTAATAACCATTTATATGAGGTGGTGATAAAAAATGAATTACATCAGTTCATAGAGATGGTAGTATATACGCATGGATGAGTAATGCTTTTCTTTTTCAATTATTTGAAAGAATGAACAATAAATAATATTATATACTAAAATAATAATAATATTATTATAAATATCATTAATATTCATTAAATATATCCATATAAAATTATATGTATGTTTGACATGAAGAATTATTCATATCACTTTGTGGAGGCGGTAGTACACAGATATGCCCAAACGACATTATCAATTATTATAGGATAAATGTGGTATAAAATTGTTGTACCATTAAGATTATAAAATTTAATTATATTAAGGATATTTATTTCATAATAATATAATTCCTATAAATATATTTTGGATATTGACCAAGAAATAAATATAAATGGACTCAGTGTAGACAATTACCTCTTCTTTGAGAAATCTCCCTCGGATCTATTCTTAAGGAACCATTGGTTGGTATTTTAAGAAAAAGAACCTCTAGAACACATATATATAAGTTTAAAATATATTTTTTATATTTATGGTCAATCTATTTTTCTCATTATGATGTGAAGAAGAGAGGATATGTGGTGACCTTTTATAAGAGAGGTGGGTGGTAAGCTTTCAAACATTTAAAACATTAAAATTTAATAATGTCATAATCAAGTGACAGTGGAACCAATGAAACCAAAATTAAAAGATATGATATGTTAATGTTTTATTTTATTCAAAAAAATCAAATTTATAAAATTTTATATGATGTTTTAATCCTTATCATATAGTTTAACCCCTTGTAATCCTATTTTACATTAATCTGGGTGAAAAAATATTATTATTATTAATATTCATTATGACCATAAATTAAAGTGGACTCATTTCAAAAAATTTAAATTATAATTGAAAATAAATAAACAATTTCATAAAATTAAAATTTCAATATTATAAGAAATTAATTTTAAAATAAGCATGAAAATCATAATGAAAATAGTTTTTAGAAAAATACATTTTCTAGACATAAAACAAAAATTATTCTCATTCCTTATATATTAAAAATAATTAAATTAAATTAATTTTTTTATTGATTATATTATCCATAGATTTCATTAAAATCATTCAAAAATTATTATTATTTTAATTTATTAAGATGAAAACACATTTCATGTATAATTGTTTTTTCTAAAAAAGATTTCTTTTTTACCATAAAATGATTTTATTTTAATTTTTGACCAACTAATAACCAAATAATTAAATTTATATATGTTTTAATAATATTTTTTTATAAGTTTGATAATATTAATTATATTTTAATAAACTATATATATTAAATAAAATTTCATAAACAATATAATCCAAAACAGTTCATTAAGTTCAATAATAATTCCTAAATAAAGTAGAAATTATTTTTGAAAATTATATTTCATTTAAATAACTATTATATTGTTAATTTTATAATTTATAATAATTATCTTCATAATCTTAGGTTTCAGAGATTTTCATGTAATCGACTATAGTTATTTACTATAGGTAAATATATTTAAAAATCTTGAGGTGTTAAATGTCTCTTGGGATACATGATAGTATGGTTGAATTATTCATTTATTTTAGAATAGATGTGTAATTATTCAGGTATGGTTTTATAAGGCTAAAATTCCATACATCATACTATGAAATGTGATTTTAGTTGATGTTTTATTATTTTATTATTATTTATTGTACTACGAAATCCTTTGGTATACAGGGAGGCATGCTTGAGGTTATATGGTGACCCACCTAGTTTCTATTTAAGTTGTATGGGATAGGAAACTAAAAATTATTATCAATTTATCTTCTCATTTATATTACTATTTGGTTACTATTATATAGGGATAAGAATGTGTCAAATGTTGTGATAGAACTCGTGATTTTGAGATATGAACACCTCTCTGGTGGTAATTCTATGTCACTAGGGCTACGAGATTAACGTTTTTTTCAATGTTACAGTTCATATATTTCTTCAAATATGATATGTATATTTGAGATAAAAAATTATAGTTTTAAATCATGGCCCATAGTGGAAAGAGTCATGTATACATGCATCATACATGGATAACATATTTCATATGAAATTTGTGTTCTTGTGTGTGATTGGTACAAGATTATTATAGAGATAAATTTATTTAAAATATTAAAAAGATATTATATAAATTTTCCTATATATCTTTTTGGTATAATTATAGTCATCTGGAAAATGTTTTTTGACTCATTAGAAACAAGTATATTCTAATGGTAAGTCATGTGGATCTTATCATGCATGTTCCTTACTAATGGATATACAGTTACTGGTTGAAATGAAGTAACACTAGACATTGGTGAGTTGTTATAGACGTGTTATACCATAATAATGGCCTGTTATATGTGAGGTATTATTTAGAGAGGGTTTGAAATGAGCATGTGATTTCTTAATGATATGGATATCCTTGAGAGGGTAAAGAGAAAGGCATGCATAATGCCTTGAGATTTTATAATTTAACACATTTAGATTTCTCTTAGAATCATTGTTTTATATAAATAAAAATATCAGTTGGATGCTAATTATTATTGTTCTATGGGATGGTTTTGATTATTTTGTGGGTGGTGAGCCTGTATGGTCAGGTCTTGGATGATTTGAATGTTGGTAGATGCTTATGGGTTTAAATTAATTCATGAGTTCCGCGTGATGTGTGATCATGTGGTTATCTATTATAAAAGTGAGATACCATAGGCTTGTTGTGATTTTGGGAATAGAAGCACCATAGGTGATTTATCTAGATTATATTGATATACAAGGGAGTCATATTCAGTTTTTCAGTCATGTAGTCTTAGGTTCGATGGTGTGTGACACATTAAAGCAAGAATCTTGTTGTGTGATTTAGTATCATGGGTGTGAAAAATCATTGGTTTAGTAATTGATATATAGTATTTTGGTGAAGAACCTATTATTGTTATATTTTTATAGTTATACATTCTTGTAAAGAGGATAATGAGGGTTCATGTGGTCTCTTAGAGAAAGTCCTAATGTGTGAAAGAAGGTGTGTATTAGTTACCCACAAAGAATATTTTGTTATCGTTAACTATAATGGAATCTATATGGGTCCTTTGATAATTTTGTAGTTTCATGGGAAACCTTAGTGATGTAGTGGGGGTGTGTGTACCCCTTATACCCCAATTCATGAGTGAGTTGTGGGACTTGAGTTGGTTGATAAATGATTACCCTTGAGGCATTTTAAAAAATTAGGTGTTGTTTTTTGAGTTTTTTCATAAACCAATAACTAATGAATTCATTATGATTTTAATGGGTATAGTGACATTTTATTTTGACAAGTATAGGAATAATGTCTTCTTCAATAATAGAAAAAATCAATGATGTGTCAGAGGGAAATTTTTTGATCATCCTAATCATGGTCCTTTACAAGGGTTTTTAAGGATGGAATGATCATGGATTAAAAGGAGAGACATGAATGTGATGTTGACACAAGTATATGTTTGTTCTCGAAGAGTGGTTTGATGAAAGCCTTAGGTTAGGGAGTCCACTATCACAGATTGGAAGATATAACCCTTTATTTGAGTGGATTTAGATAAACATTGATAATGGAATTCTTAGTAACCCTAGAATGGGTATCAATTAGCATTTGGGTTGGTGGTTGAGTATGAGAGGTTTTTGTTCACATCCATTAATTACATTCAATAATGGATAGATCATGAACCTCAATAATTTGGATTATTAGTTAATTAGGATGATCATCAATATAATCCTATAACAAAGAGTATCTTATCAACCCTTTGTGTATGAAACTTGTGTTAGAAGGTTTGTAGATGCAGTGGAAGTGGTAATGGGGTGGTTTAGATCACAACCAGAGTATTGATTCATGGATTTGAAATTCCATCTAGTTATTTGTTGTATACTACAATTGAAATTTATTTATAGTCTTTTGATGATTCAGGGATCTGGAAGGTTGACTCGGGGTAGAAATGTGTGTGGTCCAAGAATGAGTTAGATCATAGGTATGTTAATGATCAAAGGATGAGTGTGATGATTATTTTTTTTGTTGAGAAATTATCCATGTAATTACATTGAGAGTTGGGATCTAGATTAAGTGCTAGTGTTTGGAAGATATTTATGTGATTATGATAATTAATACATCATGATCAGGTTAAGGTAGTGGTGCACCAACAAGTGAGGCTGAGCATATTTAAGAAATGTTTTCCGAAGGGGGAATAATTGATATTTTTTTATTGAACTTGTTATAGTGTGATTAAAACCATATTGAGCATGTTATTTTAGATATTTTTTGATTAAATGATTGGACATTTATAGAGAAATACTAGTGTATCCATGCGTGGTTCTTGGATGGTAAAATAATTTAGTATTTATTTTGGAACCAAGAATAGAAGGTGGTATAAAGATCAGTTTGTTGTATTGGATGTTTAGATATAGTTTTAGGTGATTATTGAGGTTGAGAAAACTTATGATATATAGATTTTAACAACCTACAAATTTATGAGAAATTTATCACTATTTGTTTTAGAAAAATTAGTTCTAGTGTAAGGGTGATTTTGGAATTCATATTTTAATTAGGTATTTGAGTGTTTAGATAACCCTAGAAGAAGTTTTTGGATATATTTTTGTGGTTTTGGGAGGTCCAAGAGGTGATATGGGTGTTAATAAAAAGATTTGTTCAACGATATAATTGAAAAATTATTTTAGTAACCAATGGGAACTTGATAGAGATCCACCAGGTACTCGATGGCTTGAATGGTAGGACTTTAAATGCAAATGCATGATCAATCAACCAGTGGGGGTATTAGAATGGTTGGTGGTGCACTGGGTACCTAGTGGTGGATGACCATGTAAACAATGGGTTCTCTTGGGTGGATTTTATGGGATAAAAAGGAACTTTTCTTAACCCTTCAATGAAACTCCCAATTAGAGTTATCCATATCCCAGACGATGAACTAACTAGGGGGAACCACCTTGTTGCCTTTTCCCTCCCATTTTCTCTCTCAATCCAATTTGGTCCAACCAGTTTTTTCACATTGATTCAAAGGTACATTCATCTATATATTATCTATTCTTCTTCATTCTAGTTACTATTGTTTTAGGGTGATTATGTGTAAGGGTTTAATTGAAAATTACACTATATCATGGAGAAATTTTCTAAAAAATTTGGGCTATTTCATATGATGGATATATGATATCTTTGGTTGATCAAATAAAACATACATTCATTTTTTCATTTGTGGTGTGTTTTTAGTGAATTTATTTAATAATTTAAATTTAATTAAATTAAATTAGTGATTTTTCATGTTCTTATTAATAGGGATATTCTTTTATAGGTATCCTAGGTGTTCCACAGACATTTATCACATCGGTAGTCATGGTCTTAATGTAAATTGGTTTCTTAGTGACTTTTTTTGGAATTATATGATATTGAATGATTTTTTTTAATTAATTAAATTAGTTTTAATTAATTTTCATATTAATTATTATGGTTTTATAATTAATTATTATTCATTTTGTCCTCAAATAGGGGTGCAGGTTATTTTTGTGGGCTAGGCCGGTGCGGTTAGAGCATGGATCAGGGATGGTAAGTTTGTAAATAAGTAGGTGGTCAATATAATAAATAACCATATGGATGTTTATCTATGATTGTGTGTTATTTCATACGGATTTGATTTAATGTAAAAAAGGATAGAGAATATGAGTTCTCTAAGTGGAGGAATTAGGAGGTTGTGGGCCTCCCAAGCATATAGTGAGTGTTTCATTATATAGTTTGGGAATTAAAATAGCCTATAGACTTTGTATATAAGGGTTATAGGATGTTGTATATGTTTAAAGGAATATTCAGTTATGTATTGAGACCATGATGAGTTATAGGTATTCTAGGATACACTTTCCATGGATTTTATTGCATTCATGGGTAAAATAGAATAAGAGATGATGGGTGAGACAACTACACATAGAGTCCATGATTGGGAACACACTATTTATGGTGGATTATATTAATAGTTATTGATAATAATGAGTTAAATCATTATTGGATTAGTATTTTGTGAAGAAAAGGGTTTCCTCATAGTTATGATCTTTTAAACTCCATATGAGAGAAATGAGATTGTCCTCAAGGGTGGGTTATGAAAAATTATTTAATAGCATGGAACATAGTTTCTAATGGGTTGTATGAGGATTTGGATTGGGATGAATTCTTTTTAACATAGTTAGGATGTTGATGTGACAATTGTTAGAGGGATTTGAATCAGTCACATGAGGATAGGTTTATGTAGGGATTATAGGCAATAGGATCATAACGAGTTAATGAAAATTGGTTAATATCAATGAGTAGTGACCAAAAAAGGTTTATAAAACCCAGTGGATTCCCTTATAGGCGATATAATGATATTTATGGATTTGGGGTGTGGAGATTTGATGTTGATAATTTTTATTAGAGGCAAGCCTCTGAGGGTAGTTTCTTAAAGACTTGCGCATTAAGGTGCATTTACTGGATGAAAGTGACTAGAACTATGTTGTGGTCCATTAATATGGTGTAATTTTGACAATAGAATCCATTTGATCTCTAGGTTTTATCCATGGGATCCAAAATGTGATTTTGGTTGGTGATGTGGTCGTGTTTGTTGTTTTGTGCATGCCACTAACCATGATCCTATAATTGATGACGATACTTGATGCTTGACCCCACCTTGGGTGAGGTAGTTATAGTGTATAAATCTATACAAGAGAGGTTATTATTACAAGATGTGACTATGAGGCCCCTACCTAAATGAGAGGGTTATGGAATGGATAACAATAAGGGAGATGGTATTGCTCAAAGACAATATTGTGATATCCCACCTAATTGAGATGGGTGAGAACAATTTTATATAGAATAAGACTTTATACTAGGAATTACCCCATGTGACAGGGTTTTGGAATGGACCACCCCTAGTGATATTTTATTAGTCAATGTTTTGATAGTTAGACCTTACCCTAAGTGAGGGGGTAGAGGTTGTGGATTTGTTTCATATGGTTGAGGATAAGTATGGATCCTACCCTAAGTGAAAGGGTAGAGGTTGTGAAATAGTATAAAACCCTACCCTGAGTTATAATTGATGGGTTGGGTTTTGTGTTATGATGTGACTTATTCTCCTAGTATTGGTTGAACTAGTTATCGTTTGGTGTCATGTTGACCTTGTCTACACATGGTGATCTTGTGTGTATGCTTGTATTCTATTTTTTTTTATTATTTACCTCATGCATGAACTTTTATATAATATAATATATTTAAGGAATATGGTGAGAACCTACTGAGATACATTTCTTACACCCTACATAGGCACCCTGGTTTACATACATACCTTAGGTTTGACTTTCAAATCACAACATCTATAGTGGATTGAGCTAGGGAAGCTTTATGGGATTAGAGATGAGAATGAGGTGAGTATTGGGGTTATAGTAGAGCCTTTTGTGTATTATTATTTTTTATTATATTGTATATATGATTGGACTAGTGCACTATCTTTTGATATGAATGATATTATTACATCATTATTTTCTTATAGAGTTTATGTATATTTATTCAATTATATTTTTAGCTATAATTCCATATTGAGTAAATTGATATGTTTTATTAGATAATGTTTAGTAATTTTATTGTTATATTTGGTTCTATTATTAATATTAAAGTCTCCCAAACATTTATCTTTTACTCTAATCACTCATTGGAATCCCCTAGTTTATAATTATGTGTGATTTAGGTTATGTAGAGACCTTAAAAAGATGTTATATAAGCGATATGGGCTTAGGAATTACAAAATTAGACTATTAAAATTCATTAAATGATCCAAAAATTATGTTATTGGGTGTGGTAGTATAAATGGAGGTCAATTATATCTTTGATACATATGGTTTGGATTTACACATAACCTCACTTGCCCAATATTGCGTTTTCCAACTAGAGGGTGCAATATTGTACCACTACACACCTCTTATATAGAACATCACCAAACCACATGCTTTATTGTGTAATATCTGATTGGTTGAATATTAATAATCCATGTTTTCACTCATGAATTGAACCACTTTTCACTGGAAACTATATGCTCTAATCATTTGATGGTTTTGGTTCCTATATCCTACACCTTGCATTTGTGTCATCATGTGGAAAGATAGCCATGTTGTAACCATTCAATGTCGAGATCAGATGGTTGAATGAGATCTATAATATGTGATGTGTTTAAGAAATGGTAATGGATATATGGACCTTACATGGGAATTTCATTGAGGGTTAGGTGACCCTCATTCTTCTATCAGATCAATTTTTACCTGTTGTAATCTTATACCATACATTTCTACCGATGGTGGTTTCCCAATATGAGAAAGTTAAATTTTTTGTTCAAATATTTACAATGTTTTCATCTATATTTGAGGATTGTATAATTATTTTTTTTTCATAATAATAAATTGTTAAAAAATTGAAATTATACATAGATGGTTTAATTTAGTATAAATTTTATCTTTATTAACTTCATATCCATACACCTGATCATCATATTCTGGGTATCATTAAATTCATTTCCTCATTATTGAGACATATTTGTATTGTTTTAAATGTAAAGTATTTTGGTTTAGAATAATTGTAACTTTTATAAAAAGAATTGACTGAAAATATATTTTTATAAATTCTCTAAAACATAAATATAGAAGTTCATAAAATTTGTATTAGTAGAATCATATCTATAAAAGTATTTCAAAAACATGTATCATTCCATTTTATGTTTATATTAAGTCCTTCTAATCATAGAGATAAATTTAGGATTATCTGAATTTTATTTAAGAATAACATTATTGTATAAGTTTTATTAATGTCATACCATTTTCATAATCTTAATAATTGTATAATATTCATCATATAATAATTTAATATCATCACTAAAATAATAAAAGAGAAGATAAAAAGTTGGATATGAAGTCCAATTAAAAAACATAAGTGGTGTCAAACCAGAGAACCATACCCACATTTTTCATCAAATTTTTGATCTTTTATGAATCCTCCCATCTCATATGGACACCACCATTGAGAGAAAACAATTTGGGTCTATGGTTCATGTAAAATCCTAACAAATATGAATATATAAAGAGTATAATTAGGTTAATCTAATTTTAATTACATAAATTAAAATTTAATTAAAATCATAACCAATTTTTAAGCATTCATTTGATTCTAATAAATTTACAAATCTCACACAAAAGGAATCTCCCAACTCCACAGTGAATGAAAAATCATATTTCATAATTCTATGCTCCATTAATAATAAAATTAAAAATTTACAATTTTTATTAAAAAAAATTAATATATTCCCTCAATGTTTTACTTATTACTCAATGGAACCACTCTAAGACCCCATTTAATAAATATAATCACCAAATAATCTAATTTATTCTAAAAAAGATCAGGATAATTATTATAATATTTTTTATTCTAAAATAAATGTAAGATAAATCCTCTTAGTAACTGATGATGTATAAGTCACAAATTTTTTTTATTATTTTCTTGATTATATTTTCAACTTGAACACAACATAATATTGTAGATAAATACACCACTAAATTAAATGAAATAAATAATGGATCCCAATTTTTTAGTACACTCGAAGTCATTCCCAAAAGAAAATAAAAATACTATATTCTATCCACCATTAAATATTTTATTACATGATGGGAAAACAATCCATAAATAACTTGATAACTATATTCTATTATCCCTTAAAAATTTTAATTTCTAAAATAAAAAACACTTATTTGTGTATTAATCAATGAGTGGAAAGTATCCAATGAAAAAATAGAGTTGATGTTTATTATAGAACTTTCCACAATACCAAGGGGAAACATATATAAATATCTAACCAAATTAAATAATAAATAGAAAATAAATACCCTTTAAGTTAAAATTATAAAAACCTATATCACCCAAAATCATAATATTGTCCACTTTGGGTAGAAAAACCTTAAAAACGTTTTTTTTTGTTTCTGGATTTATCCCTAGAAAACGTTTTTTGAGGGCTGTGTTATCCACACCACCATATAATGGGTTATTTTCCCCCTCCAAATATAATTTTGGACTTAAGTATCTATCCATTAGGGCATATTTTACTCACTATCACATTAATCGGGCATTATCTTTGATTCTAGTTAACCACCAATGATCATAGTATTGTATGTTATAGTCACAGTGCCCTAAAAAATATTATTTTTATCAGGATTTCTCTATGGAAAAAACCTTATGATGGGTGAGTTATCCACACCTACTTATAAAGGGGTGATTTATTTGGATCCAACTCTGATAAAAACCTATTATATCATTATTAACATCAAATTTGATATGGTGGTGAATAAGCACCAATTTATAAGGTGGTGTCAATACCACACCCATCACAATGAGTTTTATAGAGAGAAATCATAAGAAAAACAAATTCTTGATGGATTCCTTGCCAAACAAAGACAATATAGTGATCATGGGCAGGTTGTGCTACTAAAAATATATTTCTTCTCAACATTCACCAGAAAATGAATAATATTGTTTCCAAGAATAATTTATATAACAAAATGCTTTTTACTACAAGTCTCTCCCACAGCAGTACTCCCATACCCCAAAATGTTAATGAAAACATACATTCATTTTCAATTCTAGAAATTATCATTCCAATAAATATATCCTCTCCCATGAAACCATTAAAAACAATGGATTATACAATAAAATGGAAATATTAAATTTATAATGTAGTTGTATCTTCTCAAACATTAAGAAAATGCCAAGAACCTCATTTAAAAAAATGTCAACATAATTTCATCCCAAAAAATTATCTTAAATGAATAGTTATAAATCTCAAACTCCCTGGATTAATTTCTTACAAAACATATAAATGGATAGTTTAATCAATCAAATACCAATTGTTAAATAATCATAATGAAAACCCATAAATTTAGACATAATAGAATCACTAAAAAACTTCTCCCCCACCTCTAGGAAATCAAAGTTTGACTTCACCATATTGGAGAACATCATAGATAAATATTACCCATAATAGATAATAAAATGGGTTACTAACATGCCAACACATACCATAATCATAAAAAAAATCATGAAATATAAATATATATTCACAATATTCAAAAACATTACTACCTAAAATTGAGTGACTTACCCAACACACTCTCCCATAGATTAATAAATTTCATCATTAATATTTGGTAAGAGTGTGTGATGATTCCTAAAATATAGTATATCCAAATATATACCCCTTTAAATATGACATGATGTCTAATATCATAATAAAAAACTTTAAAAAAGATTAACAATCAATAGGACCCTCAATAAATTTCTACACAACCGCACTTTATCATCCCCAAGACAATTCACTAAGGTAAAACTAAATATTATAACATCAAATAATATCTAAAAATATTATTTTGGTAAAAAATATTTTAATTGAAATCAATATTGTTTGAACTTAATACTCATTTATTATAAAAAAACACTTAAAAAAATACTCAACCTCTCTATTGGTCCACACTTAATAGGAGATTCCTTTATAGTGATACAATAGATATCTTATTATTTTGATATGTAACTAGTTGTAGAGATCTATAGTAAAATCAGTAGAATGATTAATTACAAGATAATTTATATAAGGAAATGATGAAAAACATAACAATAAAATAATATAATTATTTAAAATAATTCATAAATATTTACTTCAACTATTACACCACTTCTTATTTATCGCAACCACAATATCCCAAATCACCTAAATCATATAGTGAATTTTGATGATCTAATTTTACCATTGAATAAATGTATCAACCATTTTTTCAATAATGTGAAAATAAATAAAATTAGACAAACCATGCATGAAATGAAAATAATATGAAATTCAAGGTCATGATGATTTTTCTTCCTTCACCCAAAAGTGATACATCTAAGTAATGTGTAAGGATAGTGTGTCAATATACATGGAAATAATAAATTAATTGTCATAATTACATTATTTAGTTTCAGCTCACTTTCGAGTATAAGGTTCACTACTAACACCAATATCTTCACTGACTAATTTTAATATAGATATATGAACAATACAATACCAAAGTAAAGAAAATGAATGATTTATAAGTAATCAAAAGATAAAACCTAGGAAGGTGTTTCTCCTCATCTCCATTTCTATCAATATATCTAGATATCAAATTTTGTGTATATTATATGGTCTAGTCATAGAAAACTATCTGAAATTAAATATTTATATACATTGTTCATTGTGTTTTGTTCACTCTCAATAATATTTTGCATCATCCATTACAATAAAAAAATATCTTAATATCATCATAAAAAATCTCCAACATATTATTCCATACATTATCTATTATTTTTTATTTAAAAATTCCATTATGGTTGAGTTTAATCTTCCATAAGGTAATAAGATTATATTATAATTATAAAATATTCAAATCCATAAAATATATTTTTAGCTAACATGTCACGGTGTAACAATCACCATTATGATATAACATGTTTCTATTAACACATCCCCCTAAAAATAATGACCTAATAGTTAATTAATATCCTTGATATCATAGAGTTATAGATAATAAATATTCTATAGATATATTCATTATAATGTAATGTATATCATTATTTTCTAGATTACTATCTATCATGAAATTCTAGCCTCAAATTGCAACATGATTTTTAAACCATAACAATAAGCCCATAACACTCTTCATTGACAACATTCTTATACATAAATATCATCCTTACATTATAGAGTGATTCATAACTCTCTAAAACTATGATCTTGACTTAAGATGTAGTCTACTATCCATATTCAATAGCCTGAAACCCATTTCTCATTGTGACTTGTCATTACAGTGTGATGCCTATGTCACACTGCACAACACCACACTACATATCCTACCTTTAGAATTATTCAATAAAAATAATCGGGTAATATATAATCATCATGATGATATATTTATTTCATCAGTAAACTACATGATTATAATTATTATTGAGTGATTTTTCATTTCATTACAAATTTATGTTCCAAAACTCCTCAATAAATTTCTAAATTTTTAGAAAAAATAACCTTTGAAATATTTCATCAAATAATACATTTTAAAAAATAACAAATAAATTTTTGAAATTTCTTCCATAAATATCCAAATTTTTTCAATATAGGTTCAAACATACCTACCTTTGGGTTTTTTGGAAATACCCAAGTTAGTTTTAAAATCCTCATGTGTTGTCGATAGTTCAAAAAACTTTTTAAAAAAATAATAGAAAAAATTTTCTCATATAACTGTCTAATCATAAGTGAGTAATTCTTGGTGAAGAAAAAAAGTGTTTGAAATACTTATATGATTACCTTTAAAATTTAACATCACAAACCACTAGTTGAGAATAAATCCATTATATTCATTACTCCTTGATACCAATCCCCATGGATTTTTATATCTTCATACTTTTTATACAAAAATCCCCAATCACTGTAATATATTTTTCCCCATTGTTATGATAGTTAGTATTTCTCCAAGTTTCACCCCTATTATAATAAATCCAAACGGTATAATACCTATCATAAATGATAATCCAAGCTAATAATTAAACACATATATGAAGCGATTTAATGATAGTCCATTTAATCAATCATTATTAGGTGAATATCAATATTTAATTATGTTTATAAAATGATGTTGTGGTAATGGGTTTCAAAAAATATTTTCAACTTGTTAGTTTTTATTAATGTTATCTACCTTGAAAACAACATGTTCTGGATTTTCAATGATAAAGTGGTACTAGGTTTATGTATGTTAAAAAGCAAATTTTTCATGTGCAATTTGATGTATTTTTTTATTATTTTCAATGGTTTTCAATGAATATTACCACATAATTAAATGATTTAATTAAAAATGTAAATTTTTAAAAAATTAATTAAAATGAATTTAAAAATTAGTTTTTAATGGATTATATTATTAAAATTTTGTTTATGAAATTTATTTTGTATTGTTTTTTGGTATAAAAATGATGCCAAATTGTCCATCCCTCGACCAAAGGGTCTAAAAGTCACATTTGTAGAAAACAAGGAGAAAAATAGCCTTGAAAGACTAAGGGAGGGATCAGACCAATGGAAGATGATTCAAGCTATATTATGGGATATGCCCATACAGTGTGTTGCCCATGTGGAGGAACTCACAGGTTCATAGGTGTGACTAATCCCACACGACATGTGTGTGTCTGAAAGGTCCATGTATGTTAGTGAAAGTGTACCAAGATCCCACCCTAGTGTGGGCATATGATCAAACAAAACCACACCTTATTATATAAACATGACTTCATCCATGGAAAACATCAATGTGGTACAACGCATTAGTGGGGTACTTTTAACACAAACTAAAACAACATTTTTTCCTAAATCTATGAACTCTCATATCTCAGACACACCTTCCCACCACTCTCTGATGATTCTACACCACTCGACATCAATTGGACACCACTACAACACTACAAAATCACCAATAATGACACTTGGAATCTCGTAGTCGATCTTTACTTCCACTATCGAATCACAGGTCTGATAGGGATCATCTTTTCCACCCCAAATGACCTCCCTAGTGGACTCTTAGAATATGATCAAGGCCATGGTTGCTAGAGGTTCTCAACATGACTAGAAACTATTATGTATAGTTGAGATACAAAATTTACACACCAACATGGGTCCCTAATTCCATATAAAACAAGAACACTATACCCCTAATTCTTTGACCATTCTGTCTAAACCATAGAACATTGAAAAGCTGATATGATAGCTTATTTCAAATATCTCATACATGCATCCCATGAATTATTTAAAAATATGAATAATTTAACTTTGAAACAAATATATGGATAAATACAAGGCGGTCCAGATACTTGTTTGAGCTTATAAAAATAAGCGAATCTACCCACTATAAAATAGAATAGCTTGACCATGATAGAGGCCACTACCCATGGGATGTTTGATACTGATGTGACTTTCAATTGGTATTTAATTTATTTCATTGATATATTTTAATTTTAGTTTATTGAATATAATTATTAAATTAATTTTTTTTTCTTAAAAGTGATTCACCATCATTCTATCTTCTTATTCTTCTCTTCTTACAAGATTCTATTTATTTTATTTTTTTCATCTTCTTAATCTCTATCTATTTCATTATCACTCATCATTCTTCTTATTTTTATTTTATTATTCATATCATTATTCTAATATTTAATATTATTTTATTATTTTATTATATTTTTATTCTTTTTCTTTCTTTCTATTAGTGATCTATTACATCCAATAATGGGGGTTTTACCCAAGGATTGTCCTTGGGGGAGGTCTTGTATTTTATGAATTCAGTGCTTAAATTATATTATCTATTGAATTTGTTTGTGGTGGATAAATGTAAAGTACACAATTGTGTAGGTTTTCTAATATGGAATAAAACTCAACTTCATTTATATTATTTGGTTTACATTTTTTATCTCCTTTCTGTTAGACAAAAACACTTTATATGAAAGAGTTGATCTATTCAATAGATGAAATGATATAGGATAGAGTTAGGTTCTGGAAGTTATCACATTAAAAATTGAAACGTCCTATTAATATTTATTACATGAGGAGGTGAAAATTATATTTCTTAGTCATCCTATATTTCATGAACACTAAATAAAAAATTAGTATTTTAAAAATTAGGTTTCATTACAAAACTATCAAAATGTATTTTAAATGAAAACATTTAATAAATAAAGAACCCAAATATAAAGCCTTGTCCAAGTTCTTTCTTTTCTATTATTATATTATATATTCATATTAATATAGAATTATTTTATTACATTAAATTATTCTTATAAAACAAAAACTCATCATTTTCATAGAAAAATAGAAAAAATAAGTAGTTATTATGTTAATTATAATTATTCAGCGAACAAAATTTAAATCACCTCAAGTGAGACGACATTGGTTGGCCTCTGTGCCACATTTGGAAAAATAAAATTTTCTTTTTTTTCTATAACCTATGATAAGAATCCATCAAAACTGTCACCAATTATAGTTGTCCAATCAATTGTTTACTTATATTTTTCTTTTTTCACATTGTATATTGTTTTCTATTTATTTTATAAAAACACATAAAAATTTATTATTATTTTATGATAAATCATAATATTCCACATTTTTATGCATGAAACAATTACTCTAAAGTGTAGATACAAAAATAATAATTGGATTAAATGATATAAATGATCATATTAAATGTATTGGAAGAAATAATGGGTTGGTGAGTGGGAAAATAGAGAAAATATATAATGATTACCTCAAAAAACTAAAACATGATCCAGATTAATTTCCCTTGGTCTTACATGATTTTTATAAGTAGATCCCTGAATTTAAGGATTTTCATGAGGAGTATCCACAACCCAAAGATCTCATGGATCATTTATAGACCTACCATGATGATCTAGAAAGTGATGATGAATACTCGCAAAATTATTTTAATATGAAAGATCTATAATACCATGGATATTTTTGGAGTGATTGGATAGATAATGAAATGAAAATTGATCTACCTATCTCTAAGGTAGAAGATATAGTACCATTTAATATCACTCTAACATTAGAAGAAGAATAATCCTACCATGAGTTGGAATTCTAATAAAATATGAAATAGTTTTACTAGCTACCTCTATCTAGTGAGACTCACTTTCAACAGGTCTTTACCACTGAAGAGGTGATTGAACCAAAACCAACTCCGGGATTTAAACCTTTATTAAACTCTATATATTTTTATTTTATTGAATTTTAATTTATTATAACTCCCCACTATTTGGAGTTTTTGTATTTGATCAAACCTTTATTTTCTTTAGTGAAATATGAAGCAACAACATCTGCACATTCCAAGGAACACATAGAACACCTTGATTTTGATGAACATACATTGGAGGAAGCCCATGGGGAAGTCCAAATAGATTAGACGATGGAACCCAAGATACAATATTCTCACTTTTAAAGGGTGAATTTAATTTTGATTATAAATATTAATTTTTTTCACGTTAAATTACATTCTCACTTTCCTATTAAATATTTAATTCATGTATCCCACCTTAATAAAGCAAAAAAAATTATTATAAGGTTTAAAAATTATAAACCAGGAGGTAGAATAATCAATAATTAATTCTAAACCCACCATTCAAGTTATAACTTATTGTAAAGGGGATGGATTTTGTGTACTATATCCATGGATTATTCCACATCAACAATGGAGAATTATAAGGTGGGGAAATTGATATGTGGTGGTTTTAGTATAAGAAGCTCCAACTGCCAACTAAATTTGGATCAAAATTATTCATGGACATCTAGCAGCAGTAATATTCTAGTCCCACTTAGAGGATTACACAAATAATTATCTTTCTACTTGTTTTCATTGATTTAAAATTCCATTTTGAGGAATAATTTATCATAAATCCTTGAAAAAACTATTTTTTTTAGATTGAATAACATGGTCCTTGAGTTTTAATGATTTTCTATCTTTTTTAGGTCCATGATTGCACAAGGAATCCCCCACACAATGTAGGAATGTTAATAAATATTCATTAGAAAATAGTTTCCACATTTAATGTTTATTTTTTTAAAACAATTATATTTTAATCTAAAAAAATGTATTGAGATTTGAAATTGAATTTTGAGTCCCACTATTTGAATTTATTCCTCACATGTCATATCTATGAGACATGAGTTTCTTAGAAACCTGATGGTTTCATTCTTAATATTGTGATGATAATTAAATTTAATGTGTAAAATATATAATTTAATGATTATAGTGATTCATAGATATTAAAATGAGGAGTCATGATTTTTGGGAATTAGTTCATTCTTGAAATTGAAATTTCCCTATAATTTTTTCAGCATTGGATTTTCGAAATTAATTTGATTTGTTTATTATTAATTGCCTGAGTGATTATCTAATTTAATATTTCTCATTCCCAAGAGTATTTATAGACCAAATAATTCCTATTTTAACTTGTGTATGTTTCTTGTGTGATCTTGGGGTATCCCACCAAGTACAACTTTCATAGAAACTTTTTAAAATTAAGATTGTATAAAAACACATTTAAAATAATTAAGGAATTTTAATTAATAATGCAATTTTCCATGATACCACCTTTTACATAAATTCTTATTTATACCATAGATACCAAAAATGATCCTTTTTTGGAAGTTCTATTGTTCAATACATTTTTATCCATTCTTACCCTCTTATTATTTTTCATGATATTTTAATGTTAAAGTGAAGGGGTTAGGGATGTCATGGTGAAATTGAATCACTAAATTGTAAGAAAAATGTGCAGGAGTGCTATTTATGGGTACTGATAATGGTTTATGATTCATTGATTGAAATTTATAGTTTTTCTTTTGTTAAAAAATAAAAAATGAGAAAAAGTAAGAAAATCATTAATGAGTTCTGAATCAGTGATTCAAAAATCAGAATTACTGGACTAATGATTTTAATCATATTTGGTAAGGTGGTGGGTGGGAGATTCATTCCAATTATGGATTTAAAAAAATGAAAAAAGTATAAAATATTAGTTTTAAAAAGGTAAAAAAATATTTGGAAAATTTAAGAAGGTTCACATCATTAATTATGATTTCATTTGTCATAACCTTTACTTTTAAATTGGGAAGTGAGAGTGTAATTTTAATGCGGATATTTGCATTACACATTTAATTTAGATATCATTATTTATAAATTAAGTGATAATCCTTCTCTTTGAGCCATAATTTTTCACCTCAATTCCTACCAAACTTAGTCCTCATAGTAATATTAACCTTGATTTCAAATCCCTCATGATTTTATATGGCTTTTTTAATTAAAATATGATGAAATTAATTTGTTTGAAATAATTTTGAAGAAGAAAAAACCCATGATATGATCATAAATATATTTTTAATTAGATTGAAAGTTATGAGAGAAAATATTCAAGATAGGTATATAATAATTTGTTATGATTAAAAACTAATAATATTTTAATCGTGAATAAATTAAAGGATATGCTCCACAATTTTGAAAAGGGAAAAATTAAAATAATAGAATTGATTTTTTCTTTGGAAAGTAAGAAATTGAATTAGTATTTTATGTGGAATTTGAAAATTTGGGTTTAAATTAATAATAATTTAGTTTCATTGCTTTTAGATTTAAATATTGGTAACTTAGGTTTTCTATTTAATTCAATCATTTGATATTATGAAAGAGGATGAACATAGTTTTTGTTTGGGGTAGTTGATTCAAAAATTTTCATGCATAATTGGAAGTGTTTTTCTAATGATGTTAAATGATTTTAAATAAATAATCCCAAGTAATTTAATTATTTTTGAAGATATGGAAATTTGAAATAAAAAATAAAAATGAATTTAGATACTAGTTTTTAATGGTTTATCTTATTAAATATTATTTTGTTAAATTTATTTTGTGTAGTTTTTAGGTATCAAAAAAAGCGGCCAACTTAGACCTTCCAAAAACAAAGGGGATGAAATCCAAATGGATAGATCAAGAGGGTCTAAAAATCCATGAAATCTTAAGGGATATGTGATACATGTGATAAAGGATACAAGCCTCATGAGGGACTAAGCCCGTGAAGTGTGTATCCTAGAGGGAGGAACCCTTAAGTGCATAGGTTGGCCTATGTTCATGGGGCCCATGTGTATTAGTGTGGGGAATGTATGTGAGTGAAAGTGTACTGGGATCCCACCTCAGAGTTGGCTTCTGAATAATTGATATATTTACTTATTATATAAACAAGATCTCATCTGTGATGAAATCGAATGTTAGACAACAAAGTAGGGGGTACTATTCATACAAACTGAAATGTCCTTGTTTCTCGCCTTCGCGCGCTTTCCCATATTAGAAAAAACCCATCCAACACTCTTTTCCATAGCTATATATCATAACAATCACCAACCTCCACTAAAACACACATAAATTTCCATTAATGACTCTGAGAATCTTAGAGCGGAGTTACACTTCCACTTATGAAGCACAAGACTACCCGAGATCATCTTCTCCACCTCAGATGACCTCCCTAGTGCCTATTAGATGATGAATGAATCCATGCTCAATGGAGGACCACAACTCAATCAGACATTGTGAAGGCCAGTTGAGATGTGTAATTACCCCAATTCCACATTTCTCTAAGACTATGTAAACCATGCACACCATACTCAAAATTGCTTATCCATTTGTTCCAGTTCATGGAAATTTTGAATGTCCATATATTTGGTAATTTTAAAGATTTCACAACCAGGTATCATAAAAGATTTTAAAAAAATCATATTTATGTGTTTATAAGATGATATGGAGAGATTAAAAGAGACTCAGGTTCTTCTCTAAGCCTATAAAAAAGAGGATTATTTTCATACTACAAAAGAGGAGAGCTCAACCATGAAAAAGGACACCACCCGTGGGAGGCCGAATACTACTGTGATTTTCATTTTTTATTTATTTTATATCATTTATATAGTTTAATTTTAGTTTGTATAATTGTTTTATGAATTTTACTTTATTCTATTAATTAAAATTAATTGAACCTCATTTCGTCCTCTTCTTCTTCTCTTATCCCATGATTTATTTTTTCATATTCTTAATCTCTATATTTTTCATTCTCTTTCATTTTTTTTGTTTTTATTTTATTTTTCTTATCATTCTTCAACTATTTTATTTTATTATTTTATTTTCCTTTGTTCTTAATTTTTTTATTTTTTTTAACCAGTCATCTCTTACTTATAATAATGGGAGGTTAACTTGAGGCTTAACATCGAGGTAGGTTAGGTGTTTTTTGAATTCTGTGCTTAATTATTTTGTGGTTTTAATATTTTTTTGTGGATAAAAGTTAAGTTCATGAGTGAGGGACTTTTCAACTATAACATATAACTTTATTTCACTTATATTATATTTTTTATATCTTATACCTCATTTATTTTATACAAAATATATTTATATAGTGGAGTTGATCTGCTCAATGGGTGAAATAGAATATAATGGAGTTATGTTCTGGAAAGAGTCACAATAACAATTGAGGTGTTCCTTAAAACTAGATTACATAGGAGGTGGAATTTTTATTTCATAGGAATCTGAGATTCCAAAACTAAAAAATAAAATATTATTTCTTAAAGAATTTGGTTTCATAATTAAACTATATATATTAATTTTAAATAACATCATTGAAAAACTATGGAACCCAGAACCAAAACCTTGTCGATGTTGTTTATTTTGTATTATCTTCTTGCATCTTCATATTAGTATAGATTTAGTCTATTTAATTTACTTAATATACATAAACCAAAATCCATTTTTTTATAAAATAATAAAAACAACCAAAATAAGTAGTTATTAGGTGAATTAGAATTAGTAAGGGAACAAACTGTAAAGCTCCTCAAGTGAGATGACCCTGGTCATCCTATGTGCTATATTGAGAAAAATAATTTTTTTTCCACACCCTATGTGATAGGTGTTAATAAATTTAATTATTTCACTAATGTTGTAATATATTTTTGATATACTCAATTGATTTTTTTATCACACAATATCACTATATAATTTTTCACCTCTTCCCCAAGGTCCTATAACCATTGCATTATCCAAAACAGTTGGATAAATAATTTTTCTCTTTAAAAAATATATTTTAATTATTATAAGAAAAATAAATTATTTTATCTTGTGAATACCAAAAATATATTTTATTATAATGGAAAATGATCATTTACTTATAGATTTTCTATTCATAATATCTATATACAATTTTATATCTAAATTTAACATCAAATATTTCTATTTTCCAATATCATATAATAATTCATAATCAAAGTTACGTTACACATAAAACAAGAGTCATTTTAAAACCATAAGGTTATAATCTTTTGAATTTATTTAAAATCATAATACCCAGCATGTTGTATATACTATAAATGAAATCATTGTTATTAAATAAAAAAAATATTCCAATCATTCTTTAGAATAACTTTGAATCTATAAACTTTATAACTTTATGCCTCATAATAATAGTTCTAATAGTTATTGGTGTTGAAATAGGTCTCTAATATTTCATATAAATATTTTTCAATGGCTTCTTAGTATATTTTTCTGGAGAAACAAAATCAAAATCACTTTTTTGCTTAAATTTTAAGATAATAAAATATATTAGTTATCTAATCATTGAAATATAAAATGATGATCACATCATGTTTGAAAATGTTTCTATCAATTAATTATTGTTACCAACATGCAGGATATATTAAACATAGATGACCACCATGAATTGTTCATCCATTGATATTTTGTTATAGAGGTTATAATGAAAATTTATTCGTTTGAGCTATTATTTCTTCACGTATGAATCCAAATGAGTATAAAAAGGTCAGGGTTCTTTTTTATAACCATATAAAAATATATCATGAAGAAATACCTTGATTTTATCCTAACTAATTTACATATAAATTGGTTGTTCAATGAAAACATCCTATTTGAGTACTCTTTTTAAAAAAAATTCGTTTATATCCCCTTAATATAACTTCAATCCTCATTAAATCAAAACTATAAATGTAATTTGATTTTTTAAAGTCCCAAACTTGGTGAAAATATCTTCTCAACATTTATGCCTTTAGTTTCATCCTGGCCTTTACAAGCCATATTATCTTTATACAAAATCATGTCCCCATATTAATCATATTTATTTTTAAACACCCACATGGTTTTATTGACAATGTGATCAATTGGATTCTTCAATAAATCCAAATTAAAATTTTTTACTACTCTTTTTAAAATCTTTACTCATATATTTAATGAAATTCTCATTATTTATTTATAATTCAAATGAAATTTGTTCAACTTATGATAATAATTTTTTTTCTTAAAACTAATTATTCATTGAGTGTTTAATGGATTAGTCTTGATAGTAATGATATTTGACTAATAAATTTCATATCTTCTCATCCACCTCTAAATCCCTAAATGACTCACTTTAGTCTATATTTCCTCTTTAAATTAATATAAAAATTCTTCCTCTATGATGTACTTTGAGGATCTCGAAAAATTTTATCACAAACATCCAATTATTCACACATAACATGTAGATTTAAATTTCTCTATTTATTTATAGAAGAATAATGAATTAATTTAATAAAAAATCACTCTAAAATTTTATTTAGACTCTTATTAAAACATTTAGAAGCTTTACACTCAGATAAATTAAAAAAAACACACCTTCATTTACTATATTACTATATTTTACTTTTAGGCCTTTGTTATAAATGTAGTAATTATTTACAAACACTCTAAAATATTTTATTTTTATAATTATCCCATGAAACCTGTCTATATTTTCATATTTTATCTAGGACTCAACAAACCATATTTTTTTTTATACCCTTACATCACCTTTTTTGATACTTCCTTGTGTTAGCACTATGTTTTCCCTTTTCTTGGTTATTCACCATGTCATGTCTCTTATTTGAATGACTATATATTGTTATATAGGTCCAACTGATGAACCTTCATGTTTGATCCCATGGAATTGAAGGTAATTTTAAACTAATGTAGAAGTGTACTCCATACCATTTTTTCTATTGAAATATTTTTTTTATCATTCCATTTTTAACTCATCCCTATTATACTTTGGTAAAATCTATCACCACAAACACTATACATGAAAACAACATGCATTTCATATTTCTATAATCATCAATAAACAATATAAAATACCATTAAAATCTTGTTGCCATTTGTGTTATGAGAGGACACACATTAATATGTACTAAATTAAAAAAAATTATTATTTTAAATAAATGGATTTAACATCATTTTCCCGATCATGTAATAATCAGAATAATTTTATTTATCAATTTTAAAATATAAAATATTCATTAGTAAATTAATATTAAATATTTTTTTTGTGTATGTTCTCGTGATATCAATGCTACAACATGTTTACCACCTATATTATAAGAAAAAATAGGATTACCATATAATTTACATGATATAGAATGGATTCTGATACCAATCCTTGAATTAATGAATTACCAAACATTACTTTATTAAAGTATCCATTTTTTTATTAAATAAAACTATGATTTATGAGTCAAAAAGTTTATTTTCACTCAAAATATTATGTCAAATCTCATCCACAAAACATTTAATCGTATTATTCATTTATTTTATATATATAATCTTCTTTACACTTTTTTAAGGCTCTATCATTTCCAAAGTGAATAATTCAGACTATATAATTTGTTGTTTTTTTAATCATAAATATATTTTCGGTCATATCTGACTAACACATTTCATTAAGTATCCAAATATCACTAGTCTGTATTGTCTTGAGTATAATTTTGGGTTGTATATACTTATCCACCTTATTATTTCCCATCCAAAAAATCCTCGTTTGGGTGAAAACATGAGTGATTATATCCTCATTCTTTTCAATATCTTTAAAAACATAAACATCAACCTATTCCAATAGAAGTAATATATTCTCTAATGAGATAGATTTAATATCATTAATTTCCATTCCTTGTGAGCCTTAATTTAATAACCTTATATTCCTATAATCATAATATTTATGGAAAAATGTAACTAGTTCATGGAGTATCCATTAAAAAATCATATTTGAGTAGTATGATATGTTATCATTATTCTTTTTGACATCTGAGAGCCTCTAATTGTAAATATATATTTGAATAATCAAAATTGGTCATAGAGTAAACCATTTAACCATAAGTTTGTATCCTGATTAGGGGGAATATATTTTCAATTTAAGTTGACATGTTTGTTTCCACTGAGTAGACCTTTGGTTTTTTAATAACTATTGAAAATTTATTTAAATAATTTTCCCCAAAATATTTCTTCCATTTTGAAATTAATTTATTTCTCTATATTGGATGAATCTACGTAAAATATAATTACAATATTTCACATGTTATTGGAACATTGATAATTGAATAAAATTTTAATATTCCTTGTTCATTCTTTATATACTTCTTTAAAATGTCCATTTCTTCCTAAATTAAAATATATTTTAGGTACCAATAGATTTCATCTAAGATTTAAAATTTTTTATCAATGAAACTTCCACTTATTTAAGTAATTATATCCTTTTATTTATATCCTAAATACAAGTATTAAAGTTAATTATTACCTTAGAGTAGTCCAATATATTAATCTTAAAGTAAACCAGTTATCCAAAATTTTGTAATGATGTATTTTTATTTTCCACCTCTATATTTAAATGAGTAATTTTGTATTATAATTGGTCAACATACTCTAAGTATTAGTTCAATAATATTCCAATGTTTTATTCTTCTCCATTTAAATATCTATCTTCTCTTTCACAACTTCAAAATACAGTTTTTGGATTGACTACTCCTTGAAGTTTATCTTTATCTTTAATTTCATATTTATTTTTTTCCAATTTTTTCTATCATGAGATCTTATAAATCTAATTTTAATTTAGATTCACCATCTTCCAAAAAAATATCATTTTTATTTTCTTTATTTATCATAAAATTCATCCACTTAATCCTTTTTTATTTTAATTTCTAGATATAAAATCACACATATGAGGGAAATTTCTTTTATAATTTTGTGAATAGAAAAATTTACCATCATCTAAATATTTATTAATTAGAAACATATTTTCTACAGGTTCGAACATAAAACACATTATATAATATAATTTTATATTTTCTCAAACCTCTGTTTTCCAAGGTTGAAATTACTTTCCACAAGTATGAGAAAATTACCGCTCGCATCTTCATCTGCTTTATCAGGATTGATATTAAGATTCTTAATCACCTTGAAATAAAAATATTTGGATGGGTGATTTTTTATCCTTATAATTTCACATACATCTTATAACCCACCAAGTAACTTTTCAAACCATCTTGTGAAGGGTATCCCCAATTACTTTCTCCAATTATGATATTTTCAGATTGTATAACAGTGAAAATATTCTTAGAATATTTTTCAAAATATCCACATCATCTATTCATCACCAAGTACATGAATGGATCCAAAAACCTCATTGATGTGGTTAAATATTGCATCAATGTTTTCATTAGGTTATGAATTCAATTAATCAAAATTTTGGTGCATGAAAGACACTGAAACCTCATTAGAATTTTGGTGTTCTTCATATTTATTGAATAATATTCCTCATGTTACCTTTATAGCTGTTTCATTCACCATTTTAATTCATAGATGATTGTATAGTGAACTAGATAAGGTTTTTTATTCCTTTTAATCATCATTGATAGATTTATTATCTATTTCATTGAATGAAATATTATGGGGATCACTTGAATACTATGTATATCAAGAGAAAAAACATTAAGTACAAGAGATCATAAATGTGATATTATGAGATTATTCTAAATCTAATAATTGAGACCATTGAAGAGTGAGAAAAATTTTACATTTGAATATTTCTATATGTTAAATACCATCTTGAGACATATTATCCATGTAACAACCTTTGGAATCTAATATAAATTGTTGTAACTACACAGTCTCAAATCATCCAAGGGGGTGGTGAATTTTGGTGATCAAATTTTCTAAGTGAATAAATATTATTCTCATGCTAGTAAAAATATTAAAATATTTAAAACCAATTAAACATATAAAAATATCTAAAAAAATGAATAAAATCTTAGGGACTTGTGGAATTTATTTGGTTCACCCAAAATGGCTATCAATGGAGAATAAAATAATGATGTATCAATACACTAAAAATTTATTAACGAAATATGTTGATTAAAATATTCAGGTTTATATTACCATTTATTCCATGGCATATTACCTCCTCTTATCTGTTTACCCACTTTTTAATGATATGGTCATCAAGAATTTGACACAAAGGTCATTACAATGAATGATTCAGAATAAATTAATAAACCAAACTATATTTTATTATTATATTTAACTCTATCTCTATGAATAGATACAAATAATTAATATCATTCATGTTCGCTATTTAATTCAAAAAATAACTACAAAATATTATATCAATATATCTTATTTCCTTGTGATATGTTCACTCACAGTAATGACTTGTATCTTATATGTCATTCAAAATAAACATCTCATTGTTTTTATAAAAATATCAATCACATTATGTAACTTATAACCAACCAATTATTCTTAAAAACATAAACAATTCTTGATTTAAATTTCAATAATTCTTGTAGATCATAATTTATTTAAAAAAGAATGAAAATTATAAAATATTTTTCTTTCAAATAAAGAATGCGTAATAGACTCTATTATAATGTTACATGTTTTTTATGAAATATCTATGAAAATAAGGGACTGATAGTTAATTCACATCCCTAAAACCATTGGGTTTTAAATCTAAGATACTCCATAGATGAATTTTGGGGTATGTTTTTAATATTATTACCATATAACGTAATATGATTAAAAAATCATAGCCTTCAATTACAGTGTTGTTTTTAGACCTTAAAAAATATCCTTAGAAAAATATTCTTGAAAACATTCATATCCATAAATCATGAACTTATATTGTTCTATGAGTTATAAAACATCACATCATGGTCTTTAATTATGGATTAATACTATAGTTTTACTCAATATCCTAAACCACCTTTCTAATTGTGAGTTATCATTATGACATGTCACTTAATTAAAAATTATCATAACTAGAATAGCATTCATGCCTAAAACCTTATAAGAAAAAAAATCATCAGATAGTATTATATATTTATAGAAATATAACTCTATCACTAGTTACCCAAATTATCAATAAATAATGAAAGTGAAACTATAATTTTTTTGGAGTTCTTTTTAATATTAATTTAAAATTAAACTCCAAAAATCATCATTACCACTCCATAATTTTACAAAACTTTACCAAACAAATATTGTATTCAATATGAAATATTTTAAAAAAAATATTTTTTTTAAAATGCATCCATAAATATCATATCTTGATCAACTTGGTTTATAATACTCTTTTACATTGTAAGATATACCCACTACATGTATTTTCACACAATAAATAATAAGAACTATAAATTTTATAAATCCAAATTATTATCATGATAAATAATGTTAAAAACCTGTAAAACCATGTTTTTAATTATTTGGGTAAATATTAAAAATATATAATAATGATTAAAAGCTATTACAAATTTCCATCGAATAATCTATTTAATTGTAAAAAAAAAATCATTGTATTAATTCATTATCACAAGTTAATGTGATAATGTTAACATTTCCAATTTTTCAAATAATCCCTAAATATACCTTATCAATGATCACAAGGTGTCTGAGACATGCAATTATCATTATTTCATGGAATATACAACCAATTATTTCTTTCATATGATAATAATACCCAAATTCAATCAAATATTATACACAATATTTAACATTCCATCAAGAACCCATATCACACAATCTAAAGTTGATGGTCGTATATACATTTAACTAACCAAGACAGATTCAATCAAGATCCTAGTATAACACCAAAGAAATATTGAGAGGTATTATCCTAAAAAAATGAATCTTATGCCTCAATAAATTTATATCAAATACCATTATATCCTAGTGATATATATAATTAAATAAAATAATAAGAATTCATCAACACCAATCCTTGATAGGACTCAACAAAATATACATCATGGTCACTTTGGTATTGTTGAGTTTAATACTAATGTCAACAATTCAAAATTTTAATAATGAAAACATAATTACCACTATTCTGTGAATCCACATCCCAAGGATTTTATCTTGTTTATAACACTTATAACAAAATATAGAAGTTAAAAAGGAAAAAAATCATTATTCAACTCCATTCTAGTCAGCTGTTATCCATAAAAATGAGTCACAAAAAGGCTCATCACCCATAATTTCATATAAATTATAATATTACTCAGAGTAAATTTCCAATAAATTAATGATGCTAAAACAATATAAAACCATTTTATAAATTGGTTAACTCAAATGACATGTTACACAGTGTCCCTTCATCTGATAATCGTAGAATATATATAATTTTTAACCCCTATATTCAAGTATGTACCCTATCTATTAACAAATTTATATTCTTCTCATGGAAAAAATATATAAATTTAAATTTAATTACATTGGAAAACATCCAAATAAATTTT
Organism: Viscum album; assembly: GCA_963277665.1. Lineage (NCBI taxonomy): Eukaryota > Viridiplantae > Streptophyta > Magnoliopsida > Santalales > Viscaceae > Viscum > Viscum album. The sequence continues at coordinate 1,322,492,474 of OY728158.1, forward strand.
ATCCAATTAAATTTTACTATATATAATTATAATAATTCAATTTCAGAAATAAAAACAAATTATAAAACTCATATAATATCCTCTAAGTGTCTTGTAACACCCCGTAATCTTATGAAAAATATTATTTTTTTATTTCATTAATGTCTTGTGTTGTACGCTACACCAAAAGGAGCTTGCACAACATGCATCCCTGACTTGGCTTGCATTACACGCAATAAAGTCCTTCTTGATAGCATGTGTTGTACAAAATACCGAGTTTCACTAAACGAGATAATATTATTATGAACTAGCCGTTATGAATAGTAATACAAACTTTTTGAAATTGTATAAATTTTATCTTTGAAAATGGACTTCATTTTTGGATTCGGAATATCGAAATTAGCTTAGGGTGAAATTTTGGTACTTTTCGAATAACTTTCATATTCTAATGAATAGTGAAAATTACTAAATTTTAATTAAAAAGAACTTTTTTAATTGAAATAATTAATATTGATAAATTATTAATTTTATTGGTTTTAATGTATATTTAGAATATAATTTTACCATTTAATACAATTTTGGTCATTGGATGTAATTTCACATTTAAACCAGACATAAACAAGTGTTAATCTTTTGATAGTTATTATCTCTTAAAAACACGCTATTTGTTTTGACGACGAGAATTAAATTTTAAATTAATTAATTCAACTGATATACAACATTTTTTGAATTCATAATATCAAATATAGATTAGGCCTAATTTTTGGTATTTTTCTGGAAACTTTCATTTTTTGATGAATAGTGAAACCATTAAGTGGTAGTTAAAAAAACTGAATTTTTCATAAAACTTAATTTTACCACTTGTGTGAGTGGAATTTCGAAAATCTAAGAGACACAGTTAATATCAAGGACTAAAATGTGGTTCAATAAGATGAAAATATTTTTTGTTGAATAGTAACTTTTTACTTTTCTTTGCCACTGTTAAAAGTAAATAGGATAATTAAGGATAAAAATGATATTATTATTACCCTAACACATGTCCTAATTCTATTGGATAAGTGTAATTAGACCAAAAAAAACCTTAGGAATAAAATATGACCATTTAGGCCCACATGGATTAGAGTAGGATATTTAATATTAATTTATTTAAAGAAGGGTTAAAATAGTTAAAATCAATGATTAATAAGTAAATCATTTTTAATATAGGGTTATAAATAAGATAAATTAGACTATAAATATTCATTAGAAAGATAAAACTATTTCCTACATAATGGTATTTTATTTATAATTTTTAGACATTAAATAATTTAATTTATTTATGACACAAAGATGATGTAGTAATTATCTTATTAATGAAATATTGACATAATTGATGTTATAAATACCCAAATAAATCTAATTTGAGACTTTTTATAAATTACAATAATTTTATTGGTTAATATGACATGTTATTATTTATTTAGTTAACATTTTTATATCTAATAATTCTGTTATGATTTTCGAAAAAATCAATTACGAAATAGTGCCAAAATTGACATAAAATAGTTTTTTAAACAAATATTATATTATTAAATGTTATTTTATTCCTAAAAATCTATGGATTGGCCACATGACTTAGATAATGTATTATATATTAATAATTAACAAATTGGGGTTCTTTTGGATTGTTATAGTAATTTTATTAACCTTATAGTGTAAGAAAACAAGTAGACACGGTAAAAGTAAAATTATTTAACTTAAGGTTAAATATAAATGATAAGGTTACAATATAAACCTAAACATGTATAAATTATATTGGATAAGAGTATTTCTACCCATCCCCACCTTATCATCTTAATAACTCAATTTGGAGCTATTAAAAACCGAATATAACTTTTAATAAAATAGTATTTTTAGTTTTTCCAAAGGTGCCCCTCTCCTCCCTTATAAAATGGCACCTCCTCCCTCTCTTCCTCACACCACTTGGAGCCTTCATACTCGGCCAACCCCTGAAAAATTCTCTTATCAACTTCTATAGAAACATACTAGAGGTTCTTGGATTCTTAAAAGACCAATTTTAGTTCCCTAAGAGGAGGTCTCAAAGAGGCGCTTCAAAGAAGAGGTAATGTCTGTTACCTATTCTTTCAACTTTATTTCTTCTTCCACTTATTCTTCTTTAGTTGTTTCATTATAAAGTAATAACATCAGTATAACTCATATAATGATTTGTTATTATAATTATGAAAAAAAACCTATTTCACCATCTATCCATCCAACGGAAAACGAAATCACCACGCGTGCGTACGTACGGAATACCGTCTCCACGCCGTGGTGAAATTTGTTTTTCCACCAACACATTATATGGATGGTTATAATGGTGTAAAGAATAACTATATATGGTTATTATAACATCATAATGATTATGATATATTATACCATCCACTCCAATTCTATTCAATAATTATGGGAATGATATCATCGCTCGTGCGTACGTACGGACTACCGTCTCCACGACAGGATGAGATTCATTCTCCATGTTAAACATACATGAATGATCATAAAGTTTATATAATGAATAATAATTAAATATATGAATTCTACTATATTTATGTGTATATATATGAATTTCATCTATTTAGTTTCATTCAATTCAATAAGGAAATGAAAACAACGTTCATGCGTACGTACGGCCTACCGTCTCCATGAACGGTGTATTTCATTACATTTATCGATCTATAATATATATATATATATATATATATGATGAATATATATTATATATAAATCATTTTTTACATTCTGTAATTATCTAAATCAGGATATAAGTATTAATATCAAGAACGACAAGTCGAAACACATACGATAAATGAAATGATTTTACCCAAAATGCCGCTTTAACATGGAATTTACAAAAGAAAGAGTAATATTAAATCATAATTGAAACATATATGACATCATAACAATGAATATGATTCTATAATAGGTCAATGAAATTATTTAAATCATTATACAGGAGTTTCGGATACGTATGAAGCATATCGGACCTAAGGTAAGGGATAATTGTGCAAATCTCATTTTTATCCGAGATTGCTTATTTGTAAGTGTTTACTAGGGTTATTGCTATCATCAATGTCCATGTTTTATAAAAGTGTATTCATGTATGATTAAATTTATTTTTACCCATTTGACTTTTACCCCATGGTATGGAAGGAATCTTTCTTTTATTTACCCTATAATGTACTTTTTGACTTTTCCGACAAAAGTACGAGGAGAATGTTTTTTTTAACTTATACGGAATGAAAAGATTTTTATGGTTTTATAAAGACTTATTTTCCTGAATCTTACTCCAAAATATTTCATGACTATTTTCAACAAAATCTTTTTCTTTTAAAATTGCATGACATTTTGTGAAAAGAGAATGATTTTGAAGAAGAAAGTATATTTTTCTCAAGAATTCATTTCAATTGTTTTATCAAAACCATTTTTCATCTAAGATGACATTATTTCATATTTGTATATTCAAAGTATAATGTCTCTATTATTTACATAGTATCACTTATCTTATTATGAAATGATATCCATTTCTTTTATATGGATTATGTGATGATGGGATGATGTTTATGAAACACATTTTATTTATTGGGTTTTTATGGATGATGTATGTTTATTTTGTGCACAAGTAAGAATGATATCATTATGAGATGGGTGGGACCTATATCTCCCTCCAATGCATTGGGTAATGATTTATATCTCATGAGATAGACATGGCTGGAACAGTAAGTTAATCAGGATCAGTATTACAGGACTGGAAAGAGGAGTGAACTCGATTCAGAAAGGGACTTTGTCCACTAAGATAGTCTTGGCAGCAATGCCTTGGCTACTATGGAAAATAATTAAAAGTTCTTAATGGATTCCACAACTACATGTTTTATTCCCATGCCATTTTATCATGATTTATGTTCCACTATGATCTATGCCTTGTGTACTTCCATGTTTTATGTCGTTGCTCAAGATTTTGATGTTTAAACATTATGTTCATGTTTTTAAGTTCAGATGTATATGGTAGGTTTTATTTTATCAATTATTACCCTTACTGAGATTTTTAGCTCACCTTTTTCTTGTTTTATTTTCCCCCAGGATTAAAAGAAAAGTTTAGGGTAAGGAAACAAAAAGTGGAAGATCATTATGGGAGATGTTGAAGATCTTTCACCACGATTAGAAGATTACGTTCCAAGTTTCCAAAGACACTAAACTATTACGGTCATTGTGTGACTATTTTTTTAAGTATTAAGTATTCCTTAAAAGTAATGTATTGTCCATGTACGTCAAGCTTCAGGTCTCTACAGTTGGTATTAGAGGAAAGGTTTACTCAACCTTTGGAAACTAGGATATGAGAACTTTAGTGAGATCTCTACAGATATTTTAAGGTATGTCTAAGGATGCCCCAAAGGTTAAGTGTAAGTATAGGTTATAGTCCTAGAATTATAGTAACGATCTTATAATTAAACCTAAGATGTTAGATATTGAAGGTACTCCCCCTTTATTATGTTGTTTTCCCTAGAATGATTTTTTCCTCTCACACTATTCTTTTTGGGTTTTAGACGATGGCTGGAACCCGAAGGAACCGTGTTGATCAATGAAATGGACAATGAAATGATTGTCCTCCTAAACAAACAAATGTTATGGGAGATGGAGTGAAAAATCTTATTTCTATACTTACACAAGCTATGAATCATTCTAGACTTACAAATGAGTAGATAAGAGAACAATATTTTATTGAGTCCTTCATGAGGCAACATCCACCTTATTTCAGTGGGTCTTCTGATCCCCTTACTGCTGAATAATGGATCAATACCACTGAAAAGATATTTTCAGTTCTACAATGTTCTAAACATGATAAAGTCATCGTAGCAGTATATCGTTTGGAAGGTGAAGCTAATCAATGGTGGAATCTTATCAAGAATACGAGGCCAAGAGATGAAATTGAGTCCATGGAATGGTATGAGTTCAAGAACATATTTTTCAATAAGTACTTCCCTCGTATTCTTCGAACAATGATGGAGAAGGAGTTTCTCGAACTAAAGCAAAAGGATGATGAATCTGTTGGTATATACGAAGTGAATTTTACAAGGATTTCAAGGTATGCATCTGGATTTATCATCCAACCAGAAAGTAAAGTTGATCGATTCTTCAGTGGCTTAAAACCAAATCTTCGAAGGGAATTAGCTATAAGAGACTTCAATAACTATCAATAAATTGCGCGTTGTGCAATCAAGGTAGAAATGGAAGTAGGTGTTACTTATCCATCTCATGGTTTTGATAAGAAACAAAAGATGGCGTTCAAGGAGAAATCTCAGAATAATGGTGAAAAGAATATGAATGTTTCCTTATGCTCAAAGTGTGGAAATAAGCATGGTGGAGATTGTCTTAAAGGGACTAGAAAATGTTTTAAGTGTGGAAAAGAAGGTCATCGAGCAGCTGAGTTTTGAAGTAATGGAAAAAGGGTTGCAAATGATGTGAATAAAGAAAAGACTGCAGAGAATGCACCACCAACACTTCAATGCTTCAAGTGCAATGAAATAGGGCATTATGATAATACATCCCCTAATCCAAGGGTTAGTGAGGATCGACATGAGCAACCAGTTAAGGCAAAGGACAACGGGAAGTCACATGCGACCATTATTGGCAATGTTGAATATGACAATGATGTGGTGGAATGATGAAGTGTTAATGTAATGGGATTCCAAAATAATAATATATATAGTATCGTGGAATATTGGAATATTTATTTATTGGTCTATTGTGGTTTTCAATAATTTTATGGTACCGATAACCATAGAAAGTGATTGAGATATTTTTGGAAAAAAGATGATATGCGCATAATGAAGGGATAAAGAGAAAATGAAATGTTTGAAAGTATTCATGAGCTCATGACTGATATAAGGAAATGGTAATATCATGGTTTGAGTATATAGAATTTTCGGGTTTTGGTATGTGGAAAGAGTAAAATTTTGACAGCACTCATGTTTTCACTAAGATTCAATGGGTAATAATTTTTCAAGAGAATACATGATTAAGGTATTCACATGATTGGAATGTGACCACAAGATAGTGGGGGATAAATGATTGTTGGTTGATGACATTTGAGTTATTGTTTTCTTTATAATATGAGTTTGGACCGAAGTATTTTAGATAAACATTGGAATAGATTATATTGGACATAAGATAGTATTGATTAAGGATAGAACTTTTTTCGATTTTATTGATGGTATGTTATAGTAATGTAGTTTTAGAAAAGGACAACCTGCAGGACGGGCGAAAGCCCATCGCATCGGACAAGGCTGTGGGAATCGAACCCACAACCGAAGTGCGACTGGACTTTATCGCCAACCACTGGCCTACAGGAAGCCCATGTTTAGAAGAAACTAGTTTTATTATATTAAGAAGTATTATATATGAGGCATAAGTCCATTTTAGGAACCATATATGATTAATCTCACTATAGATCGACTTATGTATATTTAATAACTTTGGCTAAACTTTTGTCTGAGACATATGGAATGACCCGTCATTCTATCACATGATCTGCTAACACTTCACAAATAACAAATTCAACTTCATTTCACTAAGAGATGAAGTGAAAATTGTTCATGGCACGAACAACAGTGAGATTGTACCAAAATAAAGTAAGTATTTATTGTTATTCAAATTCTTCAACTTTAGAGAAATGATCATAAAAACCAAAAATGTTGTCTTAGTGCCCTTATATCCGATGAATTAGATGGTACCCTAGATCATCACAAATTTATGGCTTTTTGATTGTTGTATTTTTCATATCCATGTTTTCTACCACTCTCTATCAGAACATGATGGTTATATTTTTTTTCCATATCCATATTTTCACCTATGTTATCCTATGTGAAATCCCAGTGATGAGTTAATTTGGGTAACCATTACGTTTCATACTTTAGTTTTTAAAGACATGTTTTGGTATTCCTTATTATGATGTGGGTTTCTATTAAATAAAATTTCAAGTAGTAAACCATTTATAACCCCGATGAATTTTGAGGGCGAAAATCATTTTAAGGGGGGTAGAATGTAACACCCTGAAATTTAATGAAAAATATTCCTTTTAATTTCATTAATGTCTTGTGTTGTACGATACACAAAAAGGAGCTTTCACGACATGCGTCCCTTACATGGCTTTCATTACACCTAATAAAGCCCTTCCTCAATAGAGTGTGTAGTACGCAATACCGAGTTTCACTAAACGAGATAATATTATTATGAACTAGCCATTATGAATAGTAATACCTACTTTTTGAAATATTATAAATTTTATCTTTCAAAATGGACTTCATTTTTGGATTTGGAATATCGAAATTAGCTTAGGGTGAAATTTTGGTACTTTTCGGATAACTTTCATATTCTGATGAATAGTGAAAATTACTAAATTTTAATTGAAAATAAATTTTTTAATCGTAATAATTAATAGTGATAAATTATTAATTTGAGTGATTTTAAAGTATATTTAGAATATATTTTTACCATTTAATACAATGTTGGTCATTGGATTTAATTTCAAATTTAAAGCAGACATAAACAAGTGTCAATCTTTTCATAGTTATTATCTCTTAAAAACATGCTATATGTTTTGACGACGAGAATTAATTTTTAAATTAATTAATGAAAATGATATACATCATTTTCGAATTCATAATATCAAATATATCTTAGGCCTAACTTTTGATATTATTCTGGAAACATTGATTTTTTGATGAATAGTGAAACCACTATGTGGTAGTTAAAAAAACTGAATTTTTCATAAAACATAATTTTACCGCTTCTGTGAGTGGAATTTCGAAAATCTGAGAGACACAGTTAATATCAAGGACTAAAATGTGGTTCAATGAGATGAAAATATTTTTTTTGTGAATAGTAGCTTTTTACTTTTATTTACCACGGTTAAAAGTAAATAGGATAATTAAGGGTAAAAATGATATTATTATTACCCTAAAACATGTCCTAATTCTATTGGATAAGTGTAATTCGACAAAAAAACAACCTTAGGAATAAAATATGACCATTTAGGCCCACTTGGATTATATTAGGACATTTAATATTAATTTATTTAAAGAAGGGTTAAAATAGTTAAAATCAAAGTTTAATAAGTAAATCATTTTTAATATAGGGTTATACATATGATAAATTCGACTATAAATATTCATTAGAAAGATAAGACTATTTACTAAATAATGGTATTTTATTTATAATTTTTAGACATTAAATAATTTAATTTATTTATGACACAAAGATGATGCAGTAATTATCTTATTAATGAAATATTGACATAATTGATGTTATAAATACCCAAATAAACGTAATTTGAGACTTTTTATAAATTACACTGATTTAATAGGTTAATATTACATGTTAGTATTGATGTAGTTAACTTTTTTCGAACTAATCAACCTGTTTTGATTTTCAAAAAAAATCAATTACCAAATAGTATCAAAATTGACATAAAATAGTTTTAAAACAAATATTTTATTATGAATTGTTATTTTATTCCTAAAAATCTATGGTTCGGCCAAATGACTTAGCTAATGTTGTATATATTAATAATAAACAACTTGGGGTTCGTTTGTCTTGTTATTGTATGTTTATTAACCTTATAGTGTAAGACAAAAAGAAGACATGGTAAAATTAAAATTATTTAACCTAAGGTTAAATCTAAATGATATGGTTAAAATAGAAACCTAAACTTGTCTAAATTCTATTTGATGAGATGATTTCGACCCATAACCACCTTAGATTCTAAATAACTCAATTTTTAGATATTAAAAACCGAATATGACTTTATAATAAAACAATATTTTTAGTTTCTCCAAAGGTGCCCCTCTCCTCCCTTATAAAAGGGAACCTCCTCCCTCTATTTCTCACACCACTTTGAGCCTTCATTATCGACCAAACCTAGCCAAATTCACTTATACACTTCCATTTAAACATCCTAGAGGTTCTGGGCTTCTTCAAAGACATATTTTAGTGCCCTAAGAGGAGGTCTCAAAGAGGCGCTTCAAAGAAGAGGTAATGTCCGTTACCGATTCTTTCAACTTTATTTCTTCTTACACTTATTCTTCTTTAGTTGTTTAATTATGAAGTAATAACATCATTATAACTCATATACCGATATGTTATTATAAGTTTGAAACAAACAAATTTCACCATCTATCCATCCTATGGGAAACAAAATCACCACGTGTGCGTACGTACGGAATACCGTCTCCTCGCCGTGGTGAAATATGTTTTTCCACCAACACCTTATATGGATGGGTATAATTGTGTAATGAATAACTATATATGGTTATTATAACAAAATACTGATTCTGATATATTATACCATCCACTCCAATTCTATTCAATAATTATGGGAAGGATATCATCGCTCGTGCGTACGTACGGACTACCGTCTCCACGACGCAATGAGATTCATTCTCCATGTTAACCATACATGAATGATCATAAAGTTATTATAATGAATAGTAATGAAATATATTAATGCTACTGGATTTATGTATATGTATATATATGTATGTCATCTATTTAGTTTCATTCAATTCAATAAGAAAATGAAAACAACGTTCATGCGTACGTACGGCCTACCATCTCCATGAACGATGTATTTCATTCCTTTTATTGATCTATAATATATATATGTATATGATGAATATATACTATATATAAATCATGTTCTACATTCTGGAATTATGTAAATCAGTATATAAGTATTAATATCAAGAATGACAAGTCGAAACACAATCGATAAATGAAATTATTTTACCCAAAACGCTGCTTTAACATTGAATTTACAAAAGAACGGGTAATATAAAGTCATAAGTGAAACATATATGATATCATAACAATGAAAATTATTCTGTAATAAGTCAATGAAATTATTTAAATCATTATACAGGATGTTTGGATACGTACGAAGCATATCAGACCAAAGGTAAGGGATAATTGTGAAAATCTCATTTTTATCTGAGTTTGCTTATACGTAAGTGTTTACTGGGGTTATTGCTATCATCTATGTCCATGATTTATAAAAGTGTATTCATGTATGTTTAAATTCCTTTTTACCCATATTACTTTTACCCCATGGTATGGAAGGCATCTTTCTTTTATTTACCCTACAAGGTACTTTTTGACTTTTCTGACAAAAGTACGAGGAGAATGTTTTTTTAACTTATACAGAATGAAAGGGTTTTTACGGTTTTATAAAGTCTTATTTTCATGAAGCTTACTCCAAAATATTTCATGACTATTTTCAACAAAATCATTTTCTTTTAAAATTTCATGGCATTTTGTGAAAAGAGAATGATTTTGAATAAAAAAGTATATTTTCCTCAAAAATTCATTTCAAGTGTTTTATCAAAACCATTTTTCATCTAAGATGACATTATTTAATATGTGTATGTTTCAAGTATAATGGCTCTATGATTTAAATGGTTTCACTTCTCTTATTATGAAATGATATCCATTTTTTTCTATGGATTATGTGATGATGGGATGATGTTTATGAAACCCATTTTATTTATTGTGTTTTTATGAATGATGTATGTTAATTTTGTGGCACAAGTAAGAATGATTTCATTATGATATGGGTGGGAACTATATCTCCCTCCAATGCATTGGGTATGTATTTATATAACATGAGATAGAAATGGATGGAAAGGTATGTTAATCTGGTTCAGTATTACAGGACTGGAACAAGGAGTGAACTCGATTCAGAAAGGGACTTTGTCCACTAAGATGGTCTTGGCAGCAATGTCTTGGATACTATGGAAATAATTACATGTGATTAATGGATGCCACAATTTCATGTTTTATTCCCATGCTATTTTATCATGATTTATGTTCCATTATGATCTATGCCTTATGTACTTCCATGTTTTATGTCTTTGCTCAATATTTTGATGTTTAAACATTATGTTCATGTTTTTAAGTTCAAATTTATATGGTATGTTTTATTTTATCCATGCTTACCCTTTCTGAGAATTTGGGCTCACCCTTTTTATTTGTTTTATTTTCCCCCAGGATTAAAAGAAAGGTTTAGGGTAAGGAAATAAAAAGTGGAAGATCTTTATGGGAGATGTTGAAGATCTTTCACCATGATTAGAAGATTACGTTCCAATTTTCCAAAGACACTAAACTATTAAGGTCCTTGTGTGTCTGTTTTTTATGTATTAAGTATTCCGAAAAACTAATTTATTGTCCATGTACGTCATGCATCGGGTCTCTACATGTATGTTATCTTATACTTCATAATGATATAAACATTCAATCAATCTATAACAAGTGAATGAAATAAATTCAAAAGATATATTATAATTTCATTGGATCCATATGAAATTAGTAATTACCATGGAATTAGACTACTATATGAGTATTTACCTAGGTATTTTGGAAATATCCATCTTTGAAATCAAATGAGAGTTACAACTCAACATCTCATCTACTTTCTGAATGTCAAATAATTATTTCACAGTCACTGATGTATTATACATCATAAAAATGTTTCTAAACACTACCAAGTTTATACATCATAACATCATTACCCCTTATCCGTAAATATATCTTCAAAACATCTGAACTCAAACACATATCATTTGATGTGAATATTCATAAATCACTCTTTTATGCTTTCCACAAAAACTATCATTGAAATAAAAAAAATAGACATACACACATAATCATGAAATGAATCTACATGATGCTTGATTTATCATAACTATACCCTTTAACCAATGTTCTTGGAAATTATGTTAGTATATAATCAGGGTCCATGCATATTAATGAATCAACCACCACAACCTATTATTGAATTAGTTGGTTTTACTGAATAAATTATAATACTATTAAATTATTTCCTAGTTCTCAAAAAATTACTAACATCTCCTTATCTCAATTATCTATATTAACCATATCATAAAAATATATCACATCTTGACTTATTAGTATGTTTTATAAGGACCAACACCTTCATATGATGATGAGATAAAAAAGTCTAGATATTAGTGGATTTGTATTTAGGTAAATTTGAAATTTGGGAATTTAAAATAGGGTAATTTTGTTTTGGATATTTAAATATATTTATTATTGATAGAAAGTTGGGTATAAATAACCAGAAATAATTCTAAAGGGCTATGTGTGCGGCTAGGTATTGGTGTGATGAGTCTATCAGGATCCCAATAGAAACCCACTGGGGGTCTGGTGTGATAGGGATGGGTGATGTGACACAACCTTTTCTAGTAAGATACATTCAAATGAGACCATAGTGGAATAATATAGTCTAGGTGGCCGTTTAGAAAGAGTTAAATCGTATAAAATGACCCCTACTTTAAATTGAGGATATTTTATATTTTCAAGGGTTTTATTAACCCCATTTGATTATTTTATTTTTCATATGTCAATATTTAGGGGAGGGGATCCTCCAATTCAATATAATCTATCCTCATAGTTTTCATTAATTGTGGAGGCATATAAAGTTTATTTCAGCATGTTTTAGTGAGATCTTCACCTGTGTTCTTCTTATCCTTGTTTTTTTCATTCTCATAAGATTCATCTATTCTTTGTTTTTTATTTTATTCCATATTTTATTATTATATGGATACATCTATCCCAAAAGATTTTATTTTTTTGAAAAGAGATAGAGGAGGATATTTGATGATGAATTCACCCTCAATGTCACCACTACGATGAATATAATCCACCTTGGGAGTTTCCATAAGTATTTTACAAGGTTTGTTTTAAATTACTGATATAATGTGTCTCAAATCATGAAATTTTTTTATCAATAGAGTATTATAGGAATTATTCAATCCCTTATCATTCCATTTGTTATAGTTTCAACATTTCCCCACCTCCCTGGTCATGTGTGTCTGGAGATTATTTGAGCGTGTTTCTATGATGTTGTTTGAACATCACTTAAACTATCAACTCTATAATCAAGGTATATCTTCAAAAAAATTATTATTCCATGAATTTATGTGTGTTGGTTTACATTATTATATATAGGAATGTATACATGAGTCAATGTGACTTGAGATTAAACTGAGAGAATAAGATAATTTATTATCCATACATAAAAGCTATTAGGATTAGAATAAAAATTACATTCAAAATAGAATTATCCTATAATCACATAGAGATTGTGTTATATAGTGATACTCAAGTAATTAGTGAGTAAATAAATCCAAATGATTATCTATAGAGAGGTTAATATGAGGGACCTAGGATAGTGACTTGTGATGGTAAGGAAGGGTTTTTTTCTCAAAGAGGATGGTGTTATTGATTATTTGGAAATGGGTTTTCCATGTAAGCTATGGAATGGTCATAAGAAAATGGGGATAATATTAGGGGTGATTGGTTAGTGTAGTGTGGGTTTATCATTGAGATACCATTAATGGTTATATGTGGGAAATGTATATAATCTAATGGTGGAAATTTTGTGTAAATCAACCAATTATAGAAGTCCACTTAGATTAGACCATGAGGTTGGAACTTGAATAATTTTCTTCCTATGGGTTATAATATGTGGTATATGTATAAAGTATAAGGGTTGATTCCCTAGAACCAAGTTTCATTTATAAAATTTATATTAACAACCCACATGTATTAAGATTGATATATTCATGCATTATTCTTAATATATATATATATTATTCAATATTATAAAAAACTTACATAATAATATCCTTAAAATATTTTTGGCATTGATAGTTTATAATAGTTTTTTCTATAATTATAACCTATGAATTCAATGAAAATATTCTGAATGTTATATCATTTGGTCTAAAAAATTTATCTTATAAGAAAAGTATTATATTTGAATATTAGATATTTGGGGGAGATAAGTTTTGTTATTTCTTCTCATAAATTTAGTGCCAAGTAATATCTACAAAGAGAAGATCATGAGGACCAGCCCACTAGTAGGAATTCCATATACTATTTTTCATAGAAAATTACTATATATGAGAATGTGAAATGATGTTTAAACCTAAAATAATTATTAATTACTATAATAAATAAAAAATTTATATGTATGGTGGAAGCATTGATATATACTATATTGTAAAATAAGATTATGTTAGGTTCCTCATGAGTGGTGTGAATTAATTAAGTGATCAAGAAAGTATTTACCCTTTTTGGTTATTGAAGAAGTTATCATTAGATGGTCGATAAAGATTAATGTTCCTGACTTGTGTCCATGGAAATGGAAATAAAAAACATTTTTATATTTTTACATCAATGAAATATAGGTTAGGTATTAAAGGATTATGACACATGTATATGTAACACTCTGAGATTTTTTGAATTATGTTTTTTTTTCAAATTAATTTAATCTTTTTGATATTTTTTATTTCATAATACACTGGAAATAGTTTATATTGAATCACTTTGAATGTAGTTCATTGAACATAAAAAAAAGTTAATTGGGAACTACAATAAACATAAATTTTATCTTTCTCTTCAAGGAACACTGAGGTCATCTTACGTTTCACGTAAGACTGAATTTCCTAGATGATTTGCATAACACGCAAGACCGAGTGTTACATAAAAATAAATCATTATTAAAATCTTAATATTTAACAGAATTTAAAGTGTAAATTAAATTGAATATTATATTATAAATAAACTTATTAAAATATGTTGTTTAATTCATTTTTTACCTATTAATTAGAAAAGAATATGGAAACCAAATAAATATAAAGGGTCTGCTTTTATAAAAGTCTATTTTTATGTGAAAAATGATTTATAGTAATAAGTAGAATTAATTACTAATATTTAAATATATTAATAAAATTTATATATTATATATTCGAAAAAATATTTTTGATAATCATTTAATATATTTTATAGATATAAGATAAGAATAGACCAAATTTTATGCTTAAAAAGCAATATTTTTATAAAGGTAGTTTTATCTCCTTTTAATGGAAAACCCATTCTAAATACAATGTTTGAAATTTTATAGATTTAACATCTCAAAAAATCATATTTGATATCAAAACCTAAAAATTAGGTTAGGATACTTTTTTGGAATATTTGTGCGAGGTTTCATTGTTTAATGAATAGTTAAAAATATGGAATTTCAATTCAAAACTGATTTTTAATCTAATTAATTTATAAGGATAAATTATATTTTAAATTGGTTGTAAAGTTTAAATGGATAATAATTTTATAAATTAATAAAATTTAGGTAATTTGGTTCAATTTTACATTGAAATAGGTTATAAAAACCTAGAAAACTTCTCGACATTTTTACTTTAAAAACCCGAAGTATCGTCCCATCAATTGGATTATTTTTAAATTAATTTATGACACTTATGTGATTAGAATTTGGAAAAATTAATTCCATATTTGGAAAAATAATTATTTCTAATTTCTAATAAGTTCAACATTGTTTTTACCAAAAATATTATTGAAGGTGATTAAAATTAATTACAATGATTAAGAGAAAAAATTGGTTAACAAAGTACTAAACCTTAAATTTAAGACCCAAAAATACCTAGAAACATTACCAAAACCCATTTTATAGAAATTATTAGGAAATTAAAATTACATTATTTTTTTACTTGGTTTTTAATGAATTTTTTAAGTAAAAACGTGGGTATACATAACTTGTTTTCAGAAATGCCTAGAGTACCCTTTCCCTTCGCTATTAAAGGCCACCATATCTCCGTCTTCATCACACCTAACAAAAAACATAAGTTCAAATGAGAGATACCCAATATTCTTCCAAAAAAATCTTTATTTACTTCTATAATCCTTCCCCGATTGATAAATAAATATAATTAATCCTTTTTTCACAATCCAAAAGGAGTTACCCGATTATGAGGTAATGTTTTATCACAAGATCCTTTCTTTTATTTTCTTTATGGAACCCATCCAACCTACTTATTACATGATTATATAACAAATAAGTTATATTAAATATACTAGTATTTTTTTACTCTTTGGGTTTGAACTACACTTACACATACCTCCATATAATGGGAAACGAACAAACTATTTATGTGTACGGAGAACTATCGCCTCACGAAATGACAATTGCACATTTTTCCATTATCACCTCTCATGGTGTACATTATTACGAGAAATATATTAATATATATTATATATTAAATTTAATATTTATTTAATTTTATATAATATTTTTATGACACTTATATTTATACATTATATTTGCTGTAAATATGATAATTTCATTTGAGGAAGTGTGGAAAACCACCCCCTCAAGGCGATGTGAGTTGTTCACACAGTACATGAAATGTATTATGGGTGGGTTTAGTGAAATTATATAATATATATCATATAGTAATTATACTGTAATAATTATATATATATATACATATATATACACATATATCATTTACCTTATTTCTTTCAATACGATAGTAAAAATGGAAACAACGTTCATATGTATGTAAGACTTACCATCTCCATGAACTATGTATTCCATTTTATACTTATATATCATATATATTATTATAATAAAAATAATATAAATGATATAAATGATATTTATATCGTGTTTTAATTTTTTTAAATCATGATATATGTATAAGGACCAAATATATTAAAAATTAAGACATGTGTGAAAAATAAAGCGAATATTACCCAAAGTGAAAACTTAACTTAGAATTATTAACAAGTGGGAAATATAAGGACATAATAAAACCATATATGGTATTATATATAAGAATATTGTTATTTAAAATATTTATAGTAAATTTTTATTTATTATATAGGTGGTTTTTTCGGTTACGAAAATAGTTAGTACATAAGGTAAGACGATTTTATCTAATTTTTTATTTTTGTGAGATGCATGATATATTCACCACCCATTATTTTTATGTGGTGTGCACAATTACCCTGTACATATTCTATTATTATTTTATCTAAATTTATTTTTATTTAAAAACCCATTATATAATCTTTATTTCAGGTTGTTTATGTTTCAAAAGTTTCCAAATCAGTAAAATAGTTTTGTCTCAATTTTCCTTCATTGAGACTCATGTTGTGTTATACACCTAATTTTTTTTAGATATTTATATAATTACATTTTAAATGTTATATAATGAATCTAAATATTTTTTTGATATTTTATGCTTCATGTAATTTCTTTTTCTTTCATGGAGAGTATGATTCCATGTTACGAAGTGATAAGATTATATTAAAACAACCTCATCGCTTTTCAAGATTGTTACTGATTATGCATATTTGATGAAATATTATGATCCAAATCTCAAGAACCATCATGGATTTTCTTCTCCTATATTTATTCATGATATATTCATGAATTGTTACCATTTTCCTACTATTTAGTACATAATATATGTAAAAAGCGTTTTTATGAACGCCTAAATTTACCCTCTCCTTGGTCAAAAATTTGCGTCCCTTTAAAAAAATATTTTCTAAAATGGATTTCCATGAATATTATACAATTATCATATAATATTTAAAAGACAAATATTCCTATTTTTTATAGTAAGAATAATTTCAAATGAATCTTATCATCTCTTTCTAAACAAGACATTTTTCTAACCATTTACCATGTATAGAGAATGTTCTTCCTTCCTAATATAACATGTATTGATTTACCCACTATCATTTATATAATGCTTCCTTTGAATGGTTAAAAGGATATTTTTCAAGAAAATGATTTTATAAAAAATTTTGAAAGAAATTTATTTCAAAAAGATTTTAAATCTTCCTTTATAAGTTTTCAAGGAAAATTATTTTCAAAATGTTTAAAAGATTATATTATATGTTTTCATGGAAAATGGGTTTTAAAATTATATCAAGCCTTATTTTTAAGTTTGAAAAATATTTTCAAAATATATTGTTTTCAAAACATTTTCAAGCACCTTTTATAATTTTTCAAGGAAATGGTTCTCAAAATATTTTCAAGTTCTCTTTATATGTTTTCAAAGAAAAATCATTCCAAAAATTTTTCAAAGATTTATCAATGAGCATTCAAGTTTATTTTCAATTAAATGGTTTTAAATTTGTTTTATGTATTAAAAAACCTTATTTAAAAAATAAATTATATTATCCTCAACAAATGTTTTCAAAATATATTTCCAAGTTATTTTCCATCTAGGATGATATCTATTGGTGTTACTCATTCCCTTTTTGGAAATAATACAATGGTTTCATTCATATTCATTATTGAATGGTTTATTTTTTGAAAGAATTATTCTTATGAAACACATTTATCTTCCATGGGTTATATTCTTTTAAAATACTATTATTTTTATGGGTTTTGGTTTTGAAGAAATTATTATGAAACATGTATATTTTTCCATAGGTTATGATATGATTATATGTTTGTGATTCCCATTTTGTTTCATGGGCTATGATATGATTATTGATGATTTTTTGGAATGTGTATGTATTATTTCATTATGACAATGGTGGGACCTATATCTCCCTCTAATTCGTTTGGTAAATATTTATATGTCATGAGATAGAAATGGATGGAAAAATAAATGAACTCAGTTCAGTATTACATGGTTGAAATAAGAAATGAACCTAGTTTAGTATTATAGGGATGGAACGATGATTGAATTCAGTTTAGTAATATAGGGATGGAATGTGGTGAAAACCTAGTTCAGTAAAGGAATTTTCTTACTAAGATTTCTATGGTAGAAATACATTAACTACTACAGAAATCATTATATATGATTATGTGTTTGAAAAAAATCCATGTTTTATTCCTATGTTAGGCTTTAATTACTTATGTTATTTATTTTCTTATGATTAATTTCTTAAGGACAATCACGATTTCTTCCATGATTGATGTTTATAATATTATTATATATAGCCTATGATCATCTAATGTTATAAACACATTCTCATACACCTATGATGATGTTTATGCTTACATGTCTCTATTGTTTACCCTTACAGAGCATCTATGATTAGCCCGTTTTATATTTCCTTTCCTAGGTTATGAAGATATGTATTAAGTATGTTGATTCTATGAAGGAAGAAAGTTATTAAGAACCCAGTGGGAGATAATTTATCTCACCTATGTACTAGTTTTAATGTTTCCATGTTTCCAAAGGCACTAGATTAGTATGGTCTTTGGGAATTTGTTTATTTAATGTTTTAATTATTCTACATAATTTATGTAATGTTAATGTTTGAAAAGATATGGTCTTTATAGTTGGTATCAGAGAATAGATTTAGTTAACCTTTGGAAGTTATGATGAGAAAACCTTAGTCATAATCCTATGTAAATGTCCAAGGGTATGTTTAAGGATGAGGAAAATTATATGAAAATTTCCAATAATTTAGGTAAATGTTAGAGTGAGTGGTTTCTTAAAAATACATTCTTTTCTAGACACTAAAAGTGGATGTTGATCTGGAACATATGTATATAGGGGTAACAACACCTTCAAGATAATTCTGGCCTGACTCGAGGTATTCTAGTACGCGATACCGAGACTTCATGCACACATTATTTTACACTCCTAGGGGATATGATTTTGGAATTCACAAAATATTCACAAAAAATCATTATAAATTTAAATATATGTTGGCTATGAATAACCAAGTATGATCCCAGAGTTTCAAAGATTATGGAAGGTGTCATGATTTAGACATCTTATATGTAAATATTTTCATGACTTTATAGTTTATTTCTATGATATGTAATTATCACACAGTGATTCTGGTTTTAGTCAATGGAAGGAATCTGAAAGAACTAGATTAAAATTTAATGTAATGGATGATTTTATAATGATTAGTAAAGATGGATGATCACTAGAGTGAAAGATGTTGTGATCATGACCAATCGATTTACATAGAACATTATTAATAACATGTACCTTAACTAACTGTTGGACAAAAAATAAGAGAAAGAAGGAGTTTTTTGAGATTTTAGGTAATAAAGACCACGGAAGACAGAATATTATATTTCATTTGTGTTATGAATGTTGAAATAATAACCTAAGTGAATGTCATGAGTTGTTTTGACTGTGGAAAAGGACACAAATCACGTGACACCAAGGAAAAAATGAAGAGTTTAACTAATTAAATATATAAGAATATTAGCCTCATTAATGAATCATAAAAGGTTATGTGTTTTATGTATGGAATATACTATCATTATGAAACTCAATTTCCCAATATGAAATCTCTTAAAGATAATCAACAAGGTTGAGTGAGTAATGGTTATATTGTTGATGATTTTGATGATACAAATTAAATTGAAATAGAAAGACATATTAATTAATTGGATGAGGTATCGTTATTATTTCTTATGGATGAAGTGTAATAATCAATGTTTTTATGTATCTTTTATTTGGTTATTATGATATATGAATAGTAAAATATACAAGTATTATTCAAATTTTGTTTTTCTCTAAGGATTTAAATGATTATGTTGAATGTTTTCAATGTATTGGAAAAGTGATTTAATGACAAGGTGACATTTTGAATAAGGGAAGACAAACCATAATATGTTACTTCTATTACGTTAATTTTTTTGGATATAGATATGTTGGATATATGTAAATTGGATGGTACTGATTACCTTGGAATTAATTAAGGAATTTTTGATAAGTAGTTTATGTTATCATGGATGAAGTTTAAAACTTCTTAGATTTATGGAATATGTCCTATAATCTAAGGAATAATGAATCATTCATGTTCTCTAAAAGTATTTATGGAAATTTAGGTTGTTGCCATGTTCTAAGAGAATTTATCATGAGGGTATTCACATGTTTAGAATATGACAACCAAAAGATTATTTTTAATATATGGGGGATCAATGTTAAGATTGTTTAAAGAATTTCTTTATAATGTTTCTATTTTTATTTTTTATAGGAGTTATAAGGTTGAAAATTCAGGAAAAGTTTAAGTTAAATTTTAGAAGATTTATTTATGTGTTGAGATTGTATTGAAAAACATGGTTCAAATGCTATTTCAAGGATTTCCATCATATTTATTTTGGAAATTATATTAGTGTGGTTTTAGAAAAGGTAATAATATACGTCGAGTGATAACCAATCAAGTCTGGAGAGTCCACATGTCTTGAAATAATGACCAAAGGAAGATATGGGTTTCATTCCTACCACTAGCCTACATGATGTCCTGGTAAATGTATATTTTTTTTGTTTAATAATTATGTTTCATGCAACAATAATGTTAATTATTATGTTTATAGATCAATGTATTAACCATGTTTATTTTTAATGATTTTTCAAGAGAAATGATTATAATTTTTATTTTTTAATGGTTGTAATATATGTAAAAAGTATAATGTAGTTCTTCAGGAATCAAAGTTAATTTTCTGACATCCATTTATTGAAGAAATGGATGAATTAGGAATAATTAAAATCACAAGCAAAGAATTATTTTTTATAGAAATATATCAGGTGAGTATATTTTCTTATATTCTTGGTCAATAAAACAACTAGAAAAAGATAAGATAATGATAAAAGAAAAATGTTTTCCTAATACCTTATTTTTTTGAACTTATGGCCTTATAAATCATAAGAGATTTATCACTTTAAGGCCTTCAAAATTTCATTGATAATTTACTTATTATTGATTGATAAACTAAATCACTATCTATTAATATTTATGTTTTTATTCCATGTCAAATATTCACTTTCAACCTATGTTCTCCCATATTGAAATATAGTTATATGTAAGTTTGGGTAACTGTTATGGTTTCAAATTTCCATTTTTAATAATGTTTTAGGATTTAGTTTTAAAATTTGGGATTATATGATAGTAACTTTGAAATACTAATCCTTCGACAACCCAAATGAATTTTGAGGGGGAAATTCTTTTTAAGGGGGTAGAATCTAACACCTTATGATTTTGTGAATTAATAATTTTGAATTAATTTATTTTCTTTGATATTTTTCATTTCATGAAACACAAAAAATAATTTATATTAAAGAACTATGTCTAAGTTGTGTTATAAGAAACAATAAGTTAATCATTATGTACACATAATATAAATTTTATATTTCTCTACACAAAATATTGAGGTTAGCATATGTTACATGCAAGACTGACTTTCCTCGATGGCTTGCGTAACAGGAAAGGTTGAGTGTTACAAAACAATAATTCATTATTAAAATATTATTATTTAATAGGATATAATATGTCCATTAAATTGAATATTATTTTACTAAATAATTTATTAATATATAAATTTCAATTCATTGGTTAACTATTAATTATAAAATAATATGGGTACAAAATGAATATAACGGGACAATTTTTATGAAATTATATTTTTATGTGAAATATATGATTTATATTAATATGTTAAAATAATTACTAATAGTTAATGATATTAATAAAAAATATTTTTTATATATTCAAACATATAGTTTTGATAATAATATAATATATTTTATAGATATAAGATGATAACAAACTGAATTTTATGGTTAAAACCCGATATTTTTATAAATGTAGTTTTACAAAATTTTAGTGGAGAACCCATTTTAAATAAATTATTTGGAACTTTATATATTTAATATATCAAAATAAACATCATATTTTAATGTGAAACTTAAATGTTTGGTTAAGATATATTTTTTCATTTATAGGTAAGGTTTTATTTTTTTAATGAATAGTTAAAAATACAGAATTTTAATTTAGAAATCCTTTTTAATATAATTAATTTATAAGGATAAATATTATTTTAAAATTTTTTATAAAGTATAATTAATTAATAATTTAAAAAATTTATCCATTTTAGGTAATTGGAATCAATTTTACATTGAAATTGGGTATAAAAAAGAGAAAATGTTTGGTCATTTTGACTTTGAAAACCCACAGTGTCATAATCTCAATAAGATTATTTTAAATTACTTTTTGCCACTTCTATGATTAGAATTTAGAAAAATGGATCCCATATTTATAATCATAATAATTTATTAGTTATACTATGTTCATATTTGTTATTTACAAATAATATTAGTGAATTTCATTAAAATTAATTACAGTGATTAATAGAAAAATTAGTTTTACAAAGTACTAAACCTTAAATTGATGGGCCAAAACCACCTAGAAACTTATCAGACAACCATTTAATATAAATTGTTCATCCATGTAACTTAAATTATAGAGTTCAGTTGGTTTGGTATGACTTTTTTACATAAAAACTTGTGTACACCAAACTTGTTTTAAAAAATTCCAACTGTGTCATTTTCCTCTGCTATAAAAGGCCACCACCTCTCCCTCATCCACAGACTTCTCAAACCACATATTCTTGGAAAATATCTTCCCAATAAACTTCCCTAAATCCCTACATTACTCCTATATTCCTTCCTCTGGGTAGGAATAAATCAATCCAAGGAGGCCTTTTGTCGCAAACTAAAAGGATTTACCCGATTACCAGGTAACCTCTTCTCTAAATCTCCTTTCTTTTGTTTGATTTATCCACCCATCTAATTTGTTTATTCCATGCTTGTATAAAAAAATTAGTACCATAAATATACTAGGATTTTTTTATGATAGGGTTTTTAACAACATTTAAACGCACCTCCATTTAATGGGTAACGAACACACAGTTTACCTGTACGATGATCTACAGCCTCACAAAATGATGATTGATAATTTTTTTACCACCTCTTATAGTGGAGATTATGATGGAAACTGTGTTTATATATGTTATATATAATATTTATGTTTGAATCACCTAATTTTATAATCCCAAACCATGTTTAATTTCGGGGATAATCATAAGTTATACTATAGAATAATCATGTTTCAATAATATTTATAGTCTCTACCCAGTGATACCTATGTATCGTTAATCTCACTATTCTACTTTTTAAGATTACAGTGAAAATTTTATCTAAGTAAAGGTCATTGATAGAAAAGGTACTGATAGAAGGGCCACTGATGGAAAGTTCACAGATAGAAAAGTCACAGATAGAAAGGTCACTAATAGAAATGTCACCGATGAAAGGTCACCAATGAAAGGTCACTGATGAAGGTCACTGATGAAGGTCACTAATGAAGGTCACAGATGAAGGTTACAGCCAAAGGTTACCATTGAGAATGTTACCCCTGAAGACTACCGCTGAAGGCTACTGCTGAAGGCTACCATTGAAGGCTACCAATGAAGGCTACTGATGCACACCTATTGTTCAAGCCTACCATTGTGAAGGCTACCGTTACCAGTATGTCGATGCTTAACCTTACATACTTTGTTAAATTATTAAGATTATTCTAATGGTCATATTTGGTAAATTTAATGCTTCTATCATTATTTTATGCGGATTATAGACATATCAAGAGACCGTATCTTGGGATAGTACGAGGTAAGAGGAGGACCACTTGTGTTTTACTTATTCCTATTGTCAAATCTCAAATATGAAAGAGAAGATCGAGGAAGAAACCATGAAAAAAAGAAGAGTGAAACAACGGAGGAATGCATGAGAAAAAACTAACTCGCAAGATCAAAGAGAACAAGGAAGAATCATTCTGGCACTTACACTATGATCCCATGAGTCTCAAGAAGATCATTTCGGGAGAAAAAATTCAGGGCTACCTCCTATTCTTTATAAACTCTAGATCAATAAAAGACGTCGAGCACTCAGTTCCCGAATGCTAGATCCTAGTGTTGCAACACTCTGTTTAGGAAAACTTCTAGAGAAAGACTCTAACCACAAATTATTCACACTAAGGAGTCAAGATATGAACTGCAAACACATTGAGCTTTCTAAATTCA
Source organism: Viscum album (assembly GCA_963277665.1). Lineage (NCBI taxonomy): Eukaryota > Viridiplantae > Streptophyta > Magnoliopsida > Santalales > Viscaceae > Viscum > Viscum album. Next base: position 1,322,517,210 of record OY728158.1, read on the forward strand.
ATATTATAATTATAGCACTACTATGTTATTTTTATTTTACACTTCTAAGAAGCGTGTGGGTCTATATGTTAAAGAAAACTCCTTCTGTGCATGAACTAAAGGATATTAAAAATCCTCACATAAAAATTCACTTACACTTTTTTTCCCATGTACAACTATGGATGAGACAATGTGTGGTCTGTATTGTTTGTTTTTCCCACCAAGAATTGAGGTAGAGGGTGTGAACCCTAAAAAGTTTGTGAAAAACTATTTTAAATCCCAATACAAGCTATGTATCAAGTTTATCATTTAGATAAACTTCTTCTTGGTAGGTGATCACCAAGTAGAGAGGAGTAATTCTCAGCTTTTGATTGAACCTCTTCTTTAAAACCACTTTGTACTATATTTTCTTAATACCCTATTTTGTCTATATTCTCCTACTTATAATTTCAAAAACAGAAAACAGTTTAACGTTGATTTTGTTTGTATGTTCTGGTTAGTGTGTGTATATGTTTAATTCAGAAATTGTTTTTTCAAAAGTTGAAGATGTGTTTTACACTGATTCAACTGAGGTCTAATCACACTTTAAGAAACATGTTAACTAACTAAACATTTATATATATACTTCCTTAATTATCTGGGCCATTTTAAAATTGGGGGTTCTTAAGCATAATGTTTTTAACAGAAAATTTAAGTAGGAACTCAATTCACCCCCCTCTTGAGATTACACTCTAACAAACATTTGGTATCAAAGGATATTTTCATTGCTACTATTAAAACTACTGTGCATGTTGTAAAATTCTTATAATCTGTCATTTTAGTTGTATCTTAATGATCTTATATTTTTTGTCATATCTAAATTTTTATTTATTTAAAATTATAATTAACAGCGGATAATAGAGATGGGGGTGCTGCTACTAACATGCAACCTTTCTTTAATTGTAATAAATATAAGCAGTGGAAATTAAAAATGAAAAAGTATCTAGAAAGCATGGGTCCTAAAATTTGGGACACAATTGAAGAACAACATGCTATACCTCTTACTTCTAGAGAAACATGGTATCAGTTGACTAAAGCTACACATAACAATAACTGTTAATCAATGAATGTTTTGTACTATTATATAGGTGATGAATAATTCAATAGAATATCTTCTTGTAAAACTGCATATGAAATTTGGGATACTTTGGTTGTTTCTCATGAGGGAACAAACAATGTGAAAGAAATGAGGTTAAATATGGATACTATTAAATATGATAATTTTAAAATGAAGACTGATGAACTTATATATGAAATGTATCTTACATTAAATTAAACTATAAACACCATGAGTCTTCTTGGGAAACCATTAGAAAATAAGTATCCTATTTTGATATTACTTCGATTCCTACCTGACAGATGGAGATGAACTTCTGTTTCTACCCAAGAATCCAGTGACATAGGAAAGCTACTCATGAAGGAACTAATTGGAAAATGTATGATGTTTGAAGAAGATATTAAGGTAAATCAAGAAGTTGGTGAAGAACCAAGAAATAAATATATAGCATTCAAGACTGCTACCTCAAAGAGCAAAGATAAAGAAAATGATAATGATTTTGTAGACACTTCCACTAGTGAAGACTTAGACTCTAACAGTGATGATGAGATGGCTCATCTTTCTAAGAGATTCAAGAATTTCTACAGTAAGAAAAAGTTCTATAGAAAATCAAACTATAAAGGAATGTATGATAGTAAAGGACTGTGGAAAAAGAACAGAAAATGGAATGACAACACAAATGAAATAGTCTACTTTGAGGGTAAATGAAAAGGTCACGTGAAGGATGATTTACCCAAGATAATGTTTAAAAAAAACATGAAGACAAGGGAAAGGGATAAAAAAGGATACTAAATATACTTAGAGTACTTTTAAAGATAGCTCCAGTGGATCTGACTCTTATGTTATTATGAAGAACAAACATGCAAACATGTGTTTCATGACAAAAAAGTCCGAGTTTACACCCAATTCTCCCATACATAATGCTTATTATTCTGGGAATGAAACTGAATCAGATAATGATTATAATATGACTAAGGATGAACTATTTGAATATTTTGGAATGATGGAGGACACCATAAATGAACTCAAGGATAAATATAAATTATTAAAATGACAACATTATTTAAATGCTTATTATAAGTCTGATCTGGATATTGAGAAAGAAAAATGTTATTAGTTATTAAATGAAAATAATGAACATAAATTTTCAAATGAGGAATTAAAAAGGAATCTTGAGAAGTTTTCTGAAGTTAGAGATAACTTGACTCAGTTTATAGGGAAATAAATTGATTCAAAATATGTAATTGGTCTAGGATATCCACCAGGACAGAGAAGTATTATTAAAAATAAATTTATTCTAAAATCATGACGGTTCACTGAACTTCCAGTTCTGGACCATTTTTGAAACTCTATGGTACTTGGACAGTGGATGTTCAAGACATATGACAGAAGAATATTCATGCTTCAAGAGAATAATTAAAGTGGATGGTGGACATGTCACATTTGGTGATAATGGAAAAGGGAAGATTGTCAGCTCTGGATAGATTCGTAACCCTAATGCTATATTAATTTCAAAAGTACTTTTTGTTGATGGGTTAAAATACAATCTACTTAGTTTCTCTTTGTTGTGTGATGATGGTTTCAATGTCAATTTTGAAAATGATGCATGCATTGTTTTTAATTTTAAAAATGATTTAATATTCACTACTCTTAGAAATGAAGATATATATGTTGTTGATTTAAATTCTTTAGCTAAGTAAAATGATTCTTGTTTAAATGCTTTTTATAAGGAATCATGGTTATGGAATAGAAGATTAGGACAATATAATGTGAAATCACTTAGGAAACGAACTAGGATTGTTTTATTTAGAGACTTAACTAAACTATAATTCCCATATAACAAAGTTTGTAATACTTTTAAAAAATTAAGATAACACAAAGTTTCTTTCAAACCAAAAAAAGAAGATTCTACTCCTCAAGCACTTGAGTTGGTTCACATGGATTTGTTTGGACCATCTAGAGTTTCAAGTTTAAATGGGAAGCACTTTGTTTATGTTCTTATAAAGGATTTTTTTAGATATACATGGGTATAATTTCTTGATCACAAAAGTGAAGCGTGTTCTTACTTCACTAAATACACCAAGTCTGTAGAAAATATTAGTGGACTTAGAATTAAGACCATCAGAAGTGATCATGGCTGTGAGTTTCAAAATAAGGAATTTGAATCTTTTTTCTCACAAAATGGCTATAATCACAATTTATATTCTCATAGAACACCTAAAAAAATGGATTTGTTGAAAGAATAAATAGGACACTTCATGATATTTCCCAGACTATTCCATATGAGTGTAATATACCTATCTATTTTTGGGCTAAAGCTATTAATACAACTTGTTACATTATAAATAGAGTCTTAATTAGACATGTTCTTAAGAAAACACCTTATGAGCTCTGGAATAATAGGAAGCCTAAGGTTAATTACTTTAGAGTTTTTAGTTGCAATGTCTTTATCCTTAACACTAAGGATAATCTTGTCAATTTTGCTTCTAAGAGTGATGAAGTAATTTTCCTAGGTTACTCAATATTTATTAAATCTTATAAAGTATTCCATAAAATAAAAAAATGTGTGGAAGAGTTAGTTCATGTCAAATTTGATGAGATTAATCCACATGAACCCAAAACCTCTGTTGAACATCTTGAAGAAGATATGTCAATTTTGGACCTTAATGATAAATACAGTGAACCCTTTGTATAAACAACTAGCTCTGGAAATTTTCCAAAATCTATGCTTTATGAATATGAACCTATATACAACCATGATGGGTCTATTTTATCTCTTCTTGGAGGTATTAGAACTCTAAATAATAATCCTTTAGATGTTGTAGAATGTGATCTAAATAGAGGAAGAAAAACTAGAGATTCTATAAGAAACCAGGATTAACATCAATCCTTTATTTCGTAGCTTGAACCTTAAAATATCAATGATGCAATCAATTATAAATTTTTGGTGATCGCTATGCAATAAAAATTAAATTAGTTTAAAAGAAACAAGGTCTCGGAATTAGTAGAAAGGCCTAAAGACACTTTGACCATTGACAGTAAATGGTTGTTTAGAAATAAGGTTTATGAATCTGGAAACATAGTTAGAAACAAGGATAGACTAGTTGCACAAGGATATAGTCAAGAAGAAGGAATAAAATACAAGGAAACCTTCTCACCTATTGCTAGACTAGAAGCCATTAGGATACTACTTGCTTAGGCGGCTCATCTGAATTTCAAACGTTTTTAAATGGATGTCAAAAGTGTATTTCTAAATGGGTACACAGTTGATGATGTATTTGTTGAACAACCCCTAGGTTATACAAATTCCCATTTTTCAAATCTTGTATTTAAACTTTTTAAATATCTATATGGACTAAAACGAGCTCCAAGATCTTGGTATGAGAGACTGAGTTCTTTTCTTATTTCAAAATGTTTTACTAATGGAATAGTAGATACTAATATTTTTATTAAAAGGATTTCTAAATATGTTTTAATAGTACGGATTTATGTAGATGACATTATTTTTGGATCCTCTAAAAATTAATTATGTATTAATTTCTAAAAAATGATGCAAGATGAATTTGAAATGAGTTTAATGGGGTAACCTAAATGTTTTATTGGATTTCAAAATTTTCAAGATATGAAATGGTATTATTTTAAATTAGAGTAAATACAATAAGAATCTGTTAAAATGTTTTATCTTGGATGGAAATAAATGCAGGGATACACCTATGAGTAATACCTATAAGTTGGATGCTGATAAAACTAGTAAAATAGTAGATCAAACCAAGTATAGAGGTATGATTGAGATTTTGATATATCGTACTACTGGCAGATCATATATTTTGTTTAGTTTATGCATGTGTGATTGCTTTCAATCCAATCCCAAGGAGTCTCATTTAACTGCTGTTAACAAGATTTTTAAATATCTAAAGTATATTAAAAACTTAAGACAATTTTATCCTAGAGGAAAATTATTTGATTTAACAAGTTATTTAGATGCTGAATTTTCTAGTTTCAAGTTAGATATAAATAGAACCTCTAGAACATGTCACGTTTTGGGAAAGTCACTAGTATCATGGGGTTGTAATAAAGATCATTCTATTTAATTATCTACTACCAAAGTTGAATATATAGTTGTTGGTAGTTATTGTGCTCAAATTATGTGGATGAAACACAGTTTACTATACTATGTATATCAATTCAAACATGTATCTATAAAATGTTATAATACAAGTGCTATTAACATCTCTAAAAATTAAATATATCATGTTAGGACAAAGCACATTGATGTGAGACATCACTTCTTGAGAGACCATTATCAAAGAGGTGATATCACTATTGAATTCATTGGCACTTAACATCAATTGGATGATATATTCACAAATCATTTGAATTCTGAGAGGTTAAATTACATCAAACATGAGTTAGGTTTGATAAAATGTTAAGTTAGGAACCTCACCATTAAGAACCACACTATTGGACCTCACCGTTAGGCCTCATCATTGGACCTCACTGTTAGGAACCTCACCACTGGACTTCACTGTTAAGAACCTCACCATTGGATCTCACTGTAAGGATCCTCACTGTTGGACCTCATCATTAGGAACCTCACTGTTGTCACCTTACTGATTGTTGACTTTTTCAAGACATTGCATTTTTGTGCTAGAATCTAAAATATTTTTAGTATTTCTTATTTTTTTAACTTGATTTTCTTTTTAATCCATAAATGATAAAATAAAAGTAAAAAACACATTTTGATTCACTTTTACTCTCTCCCACAACTCTTTCTCCCTAATCATATAACATCACCTTCTGCAAAAACCCTCGATCTACTCCAGTTTAAAATGGGAAGACTGAAGAGACCTTTGGTCAGATATGAGGGAGATGAGCTGAATCCTAAGTGACCTCGATCTGGGTCGAGAAGGGGAAGCTAGGTAGTGGAAAATCTAATAAAACAACTTTTGTCTAAGAGTGAAATCATGATTGAGAAGGAACTATGCTCGGAATGGCTGAGGTTGAGCAGGTCTCTAGTGCTGAAGGCACATAAAGCTCAGGACTGGTTCAAATACTTTTCTAATAATAATGAAACATATTACCTGAAGCTAGAGAAGGAGTTCTATGAGTATATAAAGTTTGAGCAGCCTAAGGATGAGAATAGAATATCTTCAAATGTAAATGTGGTAAGTGTGAGATTTTCCTATGCTGAATGGGATGACCGTTTAAGAGTTCCACATGAAGGGATTTCTTATTACTACTCAGGAGTGGTACCTCACACTAGTGAATTATTCTGTTATGAAGAAGCTTTGGATGAACTGAGAGGGAATGGGATCCCTAGTAAAGTGATTGCTGATGAAATGGAAGGAGAAAACAGGTAGTTGTTTAAGTTTGTTCATCATCTTTTGAGTCCCAGGATAGGGGACTTTTCTACCTTGAAATATCAAGATGTATTTATTTTGTATCTATTGAAGCATGGAAAAAAGATAAATTTGTTTATATTTATGATGATTCAATTAGAGGATATGAAAAATCCCAGTTCCAAGTCCAATTCTTTGTTTCATGCCAGATTGATATCATTATTGTTGAAAGTGAAAGGAGTTGCTGGAAATAAGGAGGAAACAATTGTTGTAAGGGACAATTTCTACATCACCAAGATGACTTGAAATTTTATGAAGATCATCTTAAAACCTTGGAATAGAAAATGAGAAAATGATGAGGCCATGCTATATGAGGAATTAAAACCCATTAATAATCCTACAAGGCCTATGGATAAGGGAGACCCTGGTCTGAATCCTAATGAAGTGGAGCCTACATACTCAGATGAAGAAGAAGATGTTGTTGTTATGAAAGTCAGAGAGGATTATTGTATAGATGACAGGTGTGGTCCTGACAATCCTCATGCCAATATTTTATCTTTTGGTGATCCTAGACCACCAAAAACACTACCAAGAAGAGAGACTGTCCTAAGGGACAATGATAATGAGGAAACCAATGAAGAATAAGGAGGTAAAAATGTCTTTAGAGATATTAGAGAGACATTAGAGGAGGAAGATGACACCAAATCTAGTCATGATGACTTTGAGACTGCTACTGGTGAAATTGAAGAAGATTTTATAAGTTTTAGTCCTTTGAAAGGACATATAGAAATTGTAGAAAGTGTAGACGAAGAGGTTTCTGATTCGGTTGAAGTTGTAATTTCATTGAAAGAAGTTGAAGATTCTGTGGAGGTAGTGGAAGCGGACCCTCCTGTCGATGTAGTTGATCAAGGAGGTATGGCAGAGATGAATGTGGTTGATCAGGAGAATGCTCCAAGTGGGGGGGGGGGAGGAACCTGTTGCTACAGGTTCAACTGTTGTTTCTCATGTGATAGAACATTGGTTTGAAAACCCCGGATTTTTGGTATTGGCCTTATATTATGTAGAATATGATGTTGAACATACTATAAAGAGTCCTCTAATTCCTTATGTTACAAAGACTACAATAGTACAGCCAGTAGTGATTTGTCCTCGAGACTATGTGAAGAAGGATGACATAGAATTTTTGATGTCATACTTGAAGAGACTTTTTATGATAAATCTATTTAGATAGAAATAACAATGGCCTTAAAGAAAGAATTTGTAGCATTTACCTTAGAGAGAATTATTTCCACCTCTCATTCAAATCTGTTACATGAATTGATGGATTTTCATAATCATATTAGAACATTAGAAAAATATATAGAATCTATGAAGTAATCAATTTTTATATTGGAATACTATATGTATTCAAGGGTTCAAGTAGAAATATATCATAGATATGTTAAAAGTGTGTTTCAGCAGATGGTCACTATGTTTGAAGTCTTTAAGAAATCTATGGAGAAACATGTGAGTGGACATGGTGATGATGTAAAGAGGCTAATCAATAGGCTGACCAAATATTTTAAGGATATAGTGGATTTTACTATGGAACATATGTGTGCATATTCTTCCTCTTCATCCACTCCTATTGTTGATCTAGAAGCTTTCAGATCGGTTGTTAGAGTAGAAGTGGGGAAATTCTCTGGTGCGAGTACCTCAGACCCTCGGTCTATGACTCAGGTCATTTCCAATAATAAGGAAATTCATAAACATGTGGGAGATTATCTAAGAGAAGGTTCTAAAGATCATAATTCCATCATAGAAGAACTTTATTTATACTAAAAATGGGTGTACACTAAGAATCAGATGGATGGTCACTTAAAGCTCTTTTTGGAGAAGTTGAGGATCCCACCTATCACATAAGAGTTTAAGGATCTAGATAGCAGACTCGAAGAGTTTAATCACTCCATAGAGAAATTTATAGAAAATATGGATGAATTTATATCAGTTATGGAAAGAGGAGGAAGCATTATTATGAATTTCAGCAGTCTTCTTTTACCATTCATCCATGTGGAAAACACTGCCATCATTGTTCCTCTAGTCTATCCTTATTTCTCGGCGGCTTTAGGATCTACTATTATTGCACCAATGATGACTCTTGCACAATCCATCATAAGCTTGTCCACTATGATTCCTTAGAGATCTACTCACTATAGGTCTACTGATGCATGTGTAGAAGCTCCTCCTACACTGTTCACAACCATCCCTAGGCTTATTCCTCCATCTTCTGGACCTAACTCGTCAGCTTACAAAGACAAAGCTGCCTTGGACATATTTGATTTGGAAAAAATGTGGGATGTCTTAGTTTATAGGGATCTTTGTACACTTTTTGTATGTTTTATTCTTGCTTTATTAATAATAATGTCCTCTTTTTTCACCTTTTGTCTTCCTGGATTTTTTTTAATCATAACGAGGGAGAAGTTTTATGTTTTAATTTTATATTGCCTATTGGGTGGGAGAGAAGTTCTAAGTCTTCTAAAGGGGGAGAATTTTTTAAGTTAACTAGAATCATTTTATATATATTCTATCTACAATAAACATGGTTCAATTGTACCAATACACACCTCTGAAGATATTAGCAGATGTGTTTAACCCTGATTCAAAAAATACAAACATAATTTGTGATTGTCAAAATGGGGGAGATTGTTGGACTCAACTGTTTTGATAATCCAAAATCAGGTTTCATTTATGTGATAATCATATTTCTACTTTATAATAATCATGTTTCATTAATATTAATAGTCTCAATCCAGTGATACATATGTATTTTTAATCTCGTTGTTCTATTGTTTAAGCTTACAGTGAAAAATTTATCAAAGTAAAGGTAACTGATAGAAAGGTCACCAATTGAAAGGTCACTGATAGAAAGGTCACTAATAGAAAGATCACCGATTGAATGGTCAATCATGAATGGTCGCTGATGAAAGGTCGACGAAGAAGGTCACCGATGAAGGTCACTGATGAAGCTTACCATTGAGAAGGTTACCACAGAAAACTACCGCTAAAGGCTACTGCTGAAGACTACTGATGAAGGCTACCGTTGAAGGATAATGATGTAGGCTAACGATGCACACCTACTATTGAAGCCTACCATTGTGAAAGCTACAGTTACCAGTCTACTGATTCTTACCCTTCTATACTTTGTAAAATTATTTAGATTATTCCAACAATCATATTTGGTAAATTTAATGCTTCTGACATTAATTATTGCTGATTGTAGGCTTATAATGAGACCGTATCTATGGACAATACGAGGTATGAGGAGTACGGAACGTGGTTTACTTATTCCTATTATCGAATCTCAAATATAAAAGTGATGATCGAGGAAGAAACCATGAAAAAAAGAAGCCTGAAACAATAGAGGAATGCATGAGAAAGAACTTACTCGCTAGATCAAAGAGAACAAGGAAGAATCATGTTGGAGCCAAAATTTTGGAAGAAAATAAAGTAGAGAAAGAGGCCCCATGGCCGGCTTCACGAAGTCCCTTTGCGGAGTCCCACCAAGAATGGAAGCCACCACGAAGCAATGGAGGCATAACCGTCCGTGAACTCCCTTGAAGTTCATGAAATTGACGTGAAGCAATGGAGGCTAAACCCTCAGCGATCACCCCTGATGTTTGAAAACCCCCTGAGAAGCAACGGAGGTGGAACACTCCGTGAAGTCCCCTAAATTTCACGAGCCCTCCGCGAAGAAAAGGATGTGGTACCCTCCGCGGACACCCCTAATGTTCGCGAACCCGCCGCGAAGCAATGGAGGCGGAACCATCCACGAATGCCATTGATGTTCGTGATCCCACCGTGAAGCAACCCAACCCCTCTTTGCATTTCATAAGCTCTTCTTCATGGTGCCTCTTTCCTATAAATAGTGATCTCCCCCGGAGCCCGGGGGATATACGATCCGACCATTCAGATTCTTAGCTCCCAAATCGTGAAGCACCCTTTGCTCTCCGAATCATGAGATATGCAAGGTATTCTTGCGTCGCGAGATGCCTCTTCCTTGTCTCGTTTTGACCCCATCATCCGAGAGGGATAACTTTCACGAAGTCGAAGGGCCTTCACAAAGGAAGGGGATCCCTATGGTGACTCGGGTTGTCATAGAGCGTTTATGCTTCGCAAAGCACCCCTCATGTACATGTGATCCAGATACCAAGGAAAGATCACTGTACTTCGCGAAGCACCTTTCTTCCCTACACTTTGCTTCGCGAGGCATCTGTGCTCCGTGAGGCAGTTCTCTGCAAACACCTTTCCACTTTGTGAAGCAGCTCCCATGTGTACCTTCACCCCACGTTATGTCCAAGGCACCCCACTTCACGAAGAAAACTACTTCGCAAGTTCCCTTTATCACGCAAAGCAACCGAGCTCCACAAGGCCCCTGCCTACGGACTCCTCTTCTTGGTAATTCATTTTCTTGTGCGACCCTCTAGGTTTGTGCGATGTGACTTCAAAGTCCCCCAGATGATATTTCTCGTGGTGTTGCTTTGCCTAATGCTTCTTCGCATAGGCACACTAATGGTAATTGCTTCTTCACATAGCCACACTAACGTGGGCCCTTCAACAGATCGCTCCATTGCACCCCCCAGTCATGACAATGGGGCTACCTTCCCTCCCACAAGGAGCAGGGGGGTACCGATTATGTTTGTCCTAGGGGTGCAGAGTAAACCCACCTCCTCTGGGCTGCAGGATGTTAAACTGCCAAACACCCTCATCCTCAGCACATGATGTTAAACTGTGACATCTCCCCGTGCCTCTCACATGGGGTGCCCTCACCTTGGACATTTTCCATGCCCCCTTAGTCTCCACATGGGATGATATCCTCTTTATGGGAGCGGTGTTTGTCTAAGGGGGAAGGGCAACCACCTTGGCATAGGAACCTACCTTTTCTCTCACGGGGTGGTACCCCCGCTCCTCCTCACTTCCTCGGTGCCATGTCCAGTGGAGGGTGTGAAAGGGATCCAGTCCTCCATCATAGAGTAAGTCCCAATCCCCCTCTCCCACTGCGCTTTGTCGCCCTCGAGCCTCCATCCGAGAGTATGTCCCAATCCCCCTCTCCCATTGCGCTTTGTCGCACCCTGGCCTCCATCCTGGAGTAAGTCCCAAGACCATGGGCCACCCAACACACATAAGCCCCTTTCCCTTTCCCACAGATGCACCCTCCACGATGGGATTTTCAGGTCCCCGCAACCTCTTTTTTCTCACACTGAGCAAGACTCCCATGAGCTTAGAGTGAGCACCAACCACGAAACACCTTGGGCTGCCCAAGAGCGTGAGCCCCAAATGCCCACTGTCCTGCATGACGTTAAACTGTACACCTGAACTACGTGGTCTTTGATCCATATCAAGGCATGGTACGTAGGAAGCCTCCATGAGGTTCAATCCCACCACCAGTGGACCCCCTGGTTCATCTTCTTGTCGTTTCACTGATGACCCCTCCCTAAACAACATTGTATTTGATTCTTGTCAAGGCATGGTATGTAGGAAGCATCCACGAGGTTTAATCCCACCAACAGTGGACCCCCCAGGTTAATCTTCACGTTGGTTCGCCGATGAACCCTCCTAGAACTACGTGGACTTTGATCCATGTAAAGGCATGGTACGTAGGAAGCCTCCAAAAGGTTCAAGCCCATAACCCATCGGACCAAGGTCAATCCTCACTTCAGTTCACCGAAACCCATTCTGAACTATGTGTACTTTGATCCGTGTCATGGCATGGTACGTAGGAAGCCTCCACGAGGATCAAGCCCACCGCTAGTGGACCCCCCGGGTTCACCTTCACGTCGGTTCCCTGACGAAACCCTTCCTAACTACATGGAATATGATCCGTGCTAAGGCATGGTACGTTGGATGCCTCCACGAGGTTCAATCCCACCATCCATTTGTAATATATGTCCTCACTCACGTCGGTTCACTGGTATCCATTCTAAACTATGTTTTCTTTGATCCATGTCAAGGCATGGTATGTAGGAAGCCTCTCTGAGGTTCAATCCCACCAACCAAAGGTCCCGACTGCCTCTGTGTTGGTGTTCCAGGCCCTTATCCCGAACTATGTGGACTTTGATCCGTGCTAAGGCATGGTACGTATGACGCCTCACGATGTTCAAGCCCACCACCTGGTCATTCCGATCTCCTTCACGTTGGCTCACCAACACCCGGGAAACCTAGAGTGTAAGCCCAACACATCCATTCTCGAACAACGAGGACATTGATTCATGCTAAGGCATGGTATGGAGGAAGTCTCTTCGAGGCTCAAGACCAAAACCATCATCCTTCCCGATTCTTACCCGGGCCACCACATCCATGTGAGATAACTACCCCCTAATTCCTCTCCATAGTACTCGGGAAGCTGCCCACTTGTTAGCCCCAATATTGGTGTTCCCTCAAGGGGTTTCTTCAATCTGATCTACTCTTGCTAGTTTTCTGATCAGCCCAATCCATCTCTTTTGGACGTTAAACTTGCGGCATACCCTGTGTTGAACATGGGAAGCTGAGGAAAACCTCAGATACATACCTATGGAATATGATTCCCCGTGCTAGATGTGCGATGGTTTGGGCTTCCATGCCATTGATAATCCCTATAATAAGATTCAAAAGACAAAAATGCCAATTCCCCATCATCCAGACACGCCCGTGATGCCTCAATGTGACTACTCCCCCAACTGAAGGTTGTTGCCCTGACCGGACCCCAGGGAATGTCCTGAATGAAGCAGTATAATTAACTTGCGACCTTGAAGATATGAAGCAAGGAAGAGTTTTACGAACATAATATTAAATTTATAAGGGCGACTGGGACTACGTGATGAGTTTAGAGGAGGAATCCATGGAAGGAAGAACCGACATCCCATCATCCTGTTTAAATCAAGCAGAAAACATCCCTGAACAAGGAATGGATACTGCCCACCTTTATAAAGTGGGAATGCGGGGTAACTAAAGCCACGTCCATCTCACTCAAGAGGACGGACACACACGCCCTGGAGAAAGCGTCAGAAAAATAAATGGTGAACCCGATGAGAAGTTCTTATCCTCAATGTGGAGATTAGTAGCTCTCGAGACATCAGTAGATTAGCGTGTCACCGGATTCAGATATTCGTCGCCAGGTCTCTCCAAAAAATAGCGGGCCTAGTGTGAAACTCACCAGATGTTGGGGAAGTCAAAACATTAGGCATCTCGGTCTACGATGTTGTCAGCGTGGATCCCTCTTACAGATCATGGAAGATGCAATGGCGTTGGGGAATTGGGTGTCGATTTATTTTCCTTTCAGTACTAATGAACTGATCTCCATGCCTTTAGAAGCCCAGTTTCTTCATACAGAACCTGATCACCTCCTTCCCACCGATGTAGGGGCACGAGAAATCTCAATGCCGCTACCCCGCGTGGTTTTTCCTCTTCTGTGACGGCCTCGACTTCCATGACTTCTGGGTGCCCACACCCCCACTCCCCCTCAGAGATTATACAATAGAGAGTGATAAACGACCTTGTACGTAGGTACGAGGAGGAGGGGTCATCCCTACGAGGGACATGGCCCGCCTAGATTTAGAGGCATTTGTGCCTCGCTGTCAACGCCGCCCCAGAGGGCCACGCAGGGAGCCGCTGCTACCCACTCCAACCTTCAATCATTTTGGGGGACTCTCCCTGGAACGCCTCGAAGTCTCCATGCCCTATGCCGATGAGGTAGGGGATGTTTAGGCCCACACGTCCAGAGTTCCGTTCCAGGGGTTCCCAGTGAGGGCCCCCACTAGGCCATGCCAGCACCGCCACCCGGTTCCCTGAGCTGAAGAGAAGGTGGACTATCTACATGCACCACCAGTATCGGTCCGACCGACCCGATGCCAGCGTCGGGCATAGGTCGAAGAGGACACCCATCAAGGGGCATCAATTTCATTGTCTACTATGGCCCTATCCACCACCGATGTGCATCTTCAACCCCCTGCATACGTCGATCAGGGGCATCTATGTGCCCGACTCAGATCAATTCCCCAACCACCCCACGGGAAAGCTAGGTCATCTCTCCTGGTTGTAGGCACTGGCAGTGGCCACCATGGACTAACCCATAGCAATTCCACCCAATACGAGGCCCTCGCCATGCAACCACCATGGGGGACACATGCCTTTCCCGCTCCCATGTCTGGCTCGGAGGTATGCCCCAGCCACCTATGACCCGAATGACGGCCTTCCTCGTGATAACAAAACCTCATATAGGATCATCTCCCGCACACATTACACTGGATACGAAGCCTTCCCTTCTTCCACAGACCACTGTGGCAGGGGAGTTGCACATCCAGTCACTCTCCAATGTGAGGAACCTCATCACATCCTTGTAGCAGCCGACGAAGGTCCTATTCTTCCTATCAACCAGAGGAGTGGAGATCTACTTCACTTCGCCAGCACCCAACATAGAGGTCATGCTCGTGTTCTGTCTGATCAGTATGGGGAAATTCCTCACACTGACATCTCCAAGGGAACTAGGCATGGAGGTCCTACCCGTGCTCCCTTCAGTTCCAGCAGTGGTCCCACCCATACCAGCATCCAGTGCGGAGGTCCTCCCTGTTTCCCCTTTGACATCTTCCCCAGTCCTCCTCGCACCTTGGCCTACTCAGGCGGAAGTAATCCCTACCCCAACAGTAGTATGGCTGAAGGGAATTCTCGTGTCGAGAATTTTCACTTCCCCAAAGAGCCATCTCGGGGCAGGAAGCTGGGTCATCACATCCACAAGAAGAACACCGAAGATCATCATACTGAGATCAAACTGGTCTGTTTCTCGGATTCTGAAGCAGAGGATGACTCATTAGTAGAACCCTCCCCTTGGTCCTCTATGTCAAGGACTGAGGTAGGAACAAGGCGCATCATCCTCATCCTTCCAGAGTGTGAATTCCACTGGATTCTCGTCACTCTTCGTAGGTACATCCAGGAGGAGGAAACTTTGGGAGTCCCACAAGTTCCGATCATGCGGTCATCACCATCATCACTTGGAGTTCCCTCTACCTCAACCAGAGATCATGGAGAGATATTTTGGGGACCGGTGGTGGTTGTGCAACAGCATGAACCATCGCCGGTAACTGCGATCCTTGCACCAGAAGCTATGGATTTTAGCCCATCGTATCGTGACATTATGGTCAGATCACTGCACTCCTCGGAGAATGACCCAGAATTCGGTGGCCAGTTGGCTCGTTCACCGTATTCTCCACCTCCTAGTTTACTATCTCAGCAGTCCACCTTAGTACCACAACCAGTTCCTCAGCTGCCGCCGGTTTAAGAGTGGGGTAATACGGGACCAGACCTTGAATCCGAGCCCAGGAGCTTCTAGAACATTCTTGCGGCAGATCAATTCCCAGAGAAGTTCTGGCCAGCGGCAGCATCAGACTTCTGTTCGCCAGAATCCCTCACCCTAGATGAAGTCGAGTGCTTCTTCCAGACCCTATGGGCGACACACTTCCGTCTGCATTATCATCGGGTGGTGTACCCCAGGAGCCAACTGCACTTTTAGAAAATCGGCAAGCAATGTCGTCTGGTTGATTTGGCCGCACTACCCATGGCCCAGTGCCATGAGTCACCAGCTCGCTAGAGGACCCTCCAAAAAAATCCTTTTAGAGTTTCAGGGTACTCCTAAAAATCATCCGAGAGGCTACCCCCACGTGCAAGTCTGTGGATGGGGGAATTACACTTCCCTCCTCTTCAGCCCTATTCGACGACAAACTGACTCGAAGGGTCACGATCCATATAGACGATTTCGTGGACAAGGAGGACGACCTAGAATTTCTTGATGGAGACTTACCCCCTGAGAATGTTCCACCATTGTTGGACCCATCAGGGAGGATTACTCACCATCAAAAGAACCTCCTAGGTCTCCCTGTGCCCACTGAGTTGTTGGTGCTCAGTCGGAATGCCGATAAGGGTAAAGAGCATGTTGGAGCTGTCAAGCACTCCGACCCATCTGCCTAAATGCAGAAGATGGAGGAAGACCCCGAGAAGGCCATGTTTCTCCAGTAACTTGTTGAGCAGAAGAGGCTGGTTGACGAACTTCTGGCCGAACCCGCTATAGAGCGATGAACCGACTACAACAATCATAGGCCGGGGCTGCAGGGGAAGAATCAACTTCCCCCCGGTGAGATGCCTCTAGGAAACTCTGATCATACCACTCATGTGGACATGGTTGATGCCGGAACTCATGCCAAGAGGGAGTGATATGTCTCACCAAACCCTCCTGAACGGCGCGACAATCAGAGTACTCCATCCTGGCTTCCCCCAGGTGCCCCACAGGCTATTCCACCAGTCACTACATGAGTCGCTGATCCAATATACCGTGTCGAAGAGCCCGACAACGCGCTCATGGTTAGGGATCCCCAGCAAGACAGGTACCCCCACACTGAGATCCAATGGCGGCACTCATCGCCTACCTTAAGGCGTTGGAAATGCGGCAGGTGGCAGTCCCACCAGATGGAAAGCCGTATCCAGCATGGGTGGATGATATGCCCACACCCCCGAGTTTTGGAAATCCCACTTTCTCTCCCATTAATGGGACAGGGGACCCACCATAATAGCTGGCCCACTTTTCCTCCAGGTGTGGCCCCATATTGGGAACTCCATCACAGCAAGATGCCTTGAAGCTCTTATATTTTTGTACAGACATTGAAAGGCCCTGCATTTGTCTGGTACAACCAGCTCCCCATTGGATCGGCAACCGACTGGGAGGATCTTCTCCACCAATTCCTAAACGAGTTCAGCTCCACCACACGAAAGACCAGCATCACAAACCTCTTCAGGTGCAAGAAAAGTCTCGATGATCGAGTAGCGGACTTCATCGCCCGGTGGAAGGGGCTCACATACACCCTCGACATGCCACTGACTAATGAGAAATTACTGATTATGTGTGTGGGGAATGTCAAAATAGCACTATTCCCTTCCCTGATCACATAGAACTACACTGGAGGGTTCCGAGACATCTTAGATAAGGCCAAAAACCTCGAGGAAGCTCTATAACAGGACAGTCAGGTGTGTCCGCTGCCTCCTGTGATCCCAGCAAGAAGGGCTTCCAGAGTTGAGCCCGCCGTAGTGGCCCAAATAGAATCCCCCCAAGTAGTTAGAATTTTTTCCAGCAGTTCCGGTTCTGCAACCTTTCAATGGCCCTCCACCTCAGGCATAACCTCCTGCCTAGCAGCGACCACATCCAGATCAGCACGTTCCCCGTACAATGCGCCACTGCCGCCTAGGTGAGATAATTTGGCTCCGCCTCCTCAGTAGGATCCTCCGGCCCCTTGTCAAGGCCAGGCTCCTAGATCCCCCTATCCAGAGAAAAGACACCAAACATACTTGTTCTGCAAGGATTAGATCCCACGTTATTTCCGCAGTGCCCTGGAGTAGGATATTGTGCGCTTAACTAATTATAGAAGGCTGGCAGAGGCGAATCTCACCGATTGCCAAACTACTTCCCCTGTCATCGGATTTTGGGGAACACCCTCAAGTAGTACTATGTGTTTAAAGAATGGATCCAAGACCAAGTCAATAACAACACATTCAGGTTGGTCCCGGCCCTGACATAAGTGGCAGGTGTCTTTGTGAGGTCAAGAAGCGGTAGCAACGATGAAGGTGAGTGGAAGCAGGTTCCCAGCCACGGATCCTAGAAATACAATGACTGGATGGCTTGTAAAATAGTCTACCGTGCCCATGGTATTATCTCGACACACATGGATCATTCAGATCCTTCCGAAGCTGTGACTAGTGCCTCTGTGTCATCATCTCAACCGGCCTATTCCCAGAAGAGTAAGCATCGACGACGCAAGAAGAAGTAGCACGCTCCACCAATGCCATTGTCATCCCAAACTCTCGGTGACTTCATGCCCACTGAGATGGGGATACCCCCCCAAATCCACCTAGGGGTGGATGATTCGTCCAGTGAAAGTAAAGGGTACACTTCGGTTAATACCATGGAGTTGGTAAATCTTTATATGACTCCTAACGAGGGGGGACCGCCAGGGGAACCTCCCGAACATCCCCAGTCGACACCGACATCGTTGGAACCATGACCATATGGGTCATCAAGGCGTGTCACCTGGAACTTTCAGCCAGGCCGTGTATGCCACTGAGACCAGCCTGCAGGCTCAGCACAGAGCTCAGCACGGGCAACCTCCTCATCTGGTGTCCTCAATTCTACCTCCACCGCTGTTTGTGCTGCTAGATCAGGCAGAGATGCCTCGTCCGTACCGCGGCTAGTCTCTCCCGACTACAGGACAATCCCAGTTGTCCATTACTCATATGGAAGCTACTCTTAAGGCCTTGAATAGTTATCAATGGGACATGACTAGCACTATGTAGATGTTGGTCCAGCCGGTAAGGCCCACCGTGCCTCTAATCGCAGAGCAGCCTCTTGTAAGTTGAAGCTTGCGCTTGGCACATAAGTATGATATCCTCAAGAACCTTTCTGGAATTCCAGAGAGGATTTCAATTATTGAGGCTCTTCACCTGTCCTCAAATATGCGTGAGGTGCTTGCAGAGGCCCAAAGGATCCCCCTTTAGTTTGAGACGGAGGTAGCAGCGGTAGAGGCCTTTCACGCTGAGGCAATTGAGAATACCAAATTCCAGCTATTATTCTAATTCTATGGTGAAGATGAGGACCCTACCATACATGGGCACATTTTTCCACTGTACATCAATGGCCAGTTCAATGGTATGGAAGTCTGCCGCTGTCTTGTTGACATGGGCTCTGGAATTAACCTAATCCTGACTCAGACTCTGTGAAAGCTGGGGTTGTCTGAGGATGATTTAACTCCCCCCGACCTAAGAATTCAAGGATACAACAGGACCGAGAAGACCCCGGTCGGCAAGATCCATTTGAAGAACTAGTTTGGTGGCCTAGTTTCCAGTACCGAATTCATGGTTGTCTCCTAGGACACCACGTAAAATGCATTGATGGGAAGCCATGGCTCCACCTGTATGTAGCAGTCCCTTCATCGTATCACCAATGCCTCAAATACTCCCTCAATGGTCGAGTAGGAATTCTCCAAGAAGATGCATCTATTTTCTCCTATTGTGAAGATTGTTATCTAGATACTGACTATTACAAGATTAAGGATAAGCAGATTCTGGAAAATGAGTTTGAACCCGCCCTGATCACAAGTGATCCCTGGGCAGGTTTGGATGATGCCTATGTCTTCCCAATCCATTGCCCGGAACCTCCTACCCCTGTATGGTATCGGGATGTCTGCCCCATGGCAATGACAATACATCATACGTGTCTGTTTTTCCAGGTAGGGAATAACCAGCTTAAGCCGACACACCCCTATTGCTTTGACATCATCAAGCGCGGCCCTCTGGGCCGAAGACCAGACGAGATTGGATCAACTGCCATCATCGTCATGGTCTCAGTGGAGCATGAATCTCTTGATGTGCTGACCACTGCCGCTCAAGCCGGAACCAGCATCCCATCAGAGTCCGGAGGCTTGGAAGCAACTCCCCCTGCGGAAGATCCCTCCATAAGTGGAGAAGAGGATCTAGAGGATTCTCCCCCCACCTTTGAAGAAGGTGTCTCTACCACTATTGATGAACTGGTATAGGTGTACATTGGTAGCGAGGCAGACCCGAGACATACGTTGATCAGTGCCACCATGTCCCTCGAGGTTCAATAGCAGTATTGGACTTCCTCAAACAGCACCGTGATGTGTTCGCCTGGAGTTATAGCAAGATTCCCGGACTAGATCCTCATGTTGCAGTCCACAACCTTGGTCTCCCAACAAACCATCGCTGATTCAAGAAGCCTCCCTAAAAGATGAACCCTTCTCACAGTGCTATGGTTGAGGCTGAAGTTGACAAGCTCATCAGAGCCAACATCGTTAAAGAAGTCCAGTACCCAAAGTGGCTAGCCAACATTGTGCCAGTCTGGAAGAAGAATGGGTAGATCAATGTCTGTATCAACTTCCGCGATCTCAGCCGCCACTGTCTGAAGTATGATTTTCCCCTTCTAGCGATAGAATTATTGATTGATGCTACGGCCGGGTTCCAAGCCCTCTCATTCATGGATGGATACCCTGGATACAACCAGATCCAAATGGTCCCTGAAGATGTTGAGTCCACCACTTCCATGGACCCCCAAGGTGAATTCGATTACCAGGTTATGCCCTTCATCTTGAAAAATTAAGGTCCCACCTATCAGCGGGCCATGCATTGCATATTCATGCAAATACAAGGAATATTTATGGAGGGTTATGTGGATGATCTGGTGTTCAAATCTTGCCAGTTCCAGGACCATCTCAAGGACCTTGAGAAAGTGTTTGGTTTCCTATGTTCCCTCCACCTGATGATGAAATCGTTGAAGTGTGCCTCGGGGTCACTTCTGGGAATTTTCTTGGATTTATTGTTAGGTACCGAGGCATCAAGATCGACCCTGTGAAGATCAAGGCTATTAGTAAGATTCCTCAGCCGAGCAATATTCGTGAGCTTCGAGGTTTTCAAGGCCACTTAGCCTACAGACACCAATCCATCGCAAACTTGGCTGGAAAGTGTAAGCCCTTTTCATGGCTCAAGAAGAAGGGTACCTCCTATGAATGAGATGAATAGTGTCAGGCAGTGTTCGAGGAAGTCAAGAAGTATATGCTCCAGCCTCCGGTCCTGATGCCACCCATCTTCCAGAAACCATTGATTCTCTATGTCGTTTCCCCAGATCGGTCTCTCAGCACACTTCTCGCCCAAAATAATAATGAGGGGACCAAGAATAGCCTCTACTATCTCAGCCGCATTCTCCATGATATGGAGATTAGATACTCCCCAATTGAGAAGAGCTGCCTTTCACTCGTTTTTTCTTTATAGAAGTTACGACATTACCTGTAGCAATACGAGGTACATTTGTTCTCTCAGGTAGACCTGCTGAAGTATATCCTGAACCACCCCATGTTGACTAGATAAATATCATGGTGGGCGGTAATTCTACAGCATTTTGACATTAGGTTCGTCCCTCAGAAGGCTATCAAGGGGAAGTCATTGGAATACTTCCTAGCTTCCCATCCAACCTCTTTGGATCAATCCCTGGACCTCGATTTTCCTGATGAGTAAATCCTCTCAATCGACCATGTGGTCCTGTGTTGGAAAATGCACTTTGACGGTGCCTCTTGGAGTCCCATCGGTAGAAGGCTCAATGATCATAAGTTCAACATAGTGGGCCTGGGTATTGTCTTCATCACCTCGGCGTTATCCAATCTGCAGTACTCATTCTTATTGTCAAAAGGTTGCACCAACAATGAGGTAGTGTCAGGCCTTGATCACTGGCATTGAGCTGTCCCTTGAGATCGATGTGCCCCATTTTCACGTGAAAGGGGATTCCGAACAAGTCATCAAGCAAGTCAATGGAGACTACGTTGTCCAGAAGATAGAGCTCGTTCCATTGTTGGAGTGCACCATCTATCTAATAGCCCAGTTCCCTTCTCGACCGGAAGTTACCCATGTCCATCGGTCACAGAATGGTAGAGCGGATGCTTTGGCCGGCTTAGCTGCCTCACTTGCAGGACCCGAACAGGATGATCATATTATACATATAGCACACTAGAGAGTCATTTATCCCATACCCCCAGAGGATAACAACGGCCCACAAGTAAGCCATCTTATCGCTAGATCCCTCATGACAAGATCCCTGGGTTCTTCAGATGCAGTGGTTGAAACGACTCCCGACTAGAGAGCACCTTTTGTCAAGTATCTCCAAAATGGCAGCCTCCCAGCTGATCGGGCTGAGCACGAGTGAATCTGATGCTGGGCGCTACATTTTATCCTCCAGAGTGGTCCCAACAATGAGTAAATCCTCTATAAGCATAGTTCTGATGGTGTTGTCCCCCGTTGCATTCAACGAGTCAAGATTTCTCAAGTCATACAAGAGGTTCATGCCAGTTCCTACGGTGCCCACCAGGCTGGGCTAAATCATTCCCATCAGATCCAGAGACTGGAGTACTTCTGGCCCTCTATGATCCATGATTGTATTTAGTTTTCCACAATATGTCATGCGTGCCAAGTGGATGCTAATTTACTACATCGGCCTCCAGAACCGCTCCACTCCACCAAGTAATCTTGGCCATTTGCGGTGTGTGGACTTGATGTCGTGGGACCCTATCCATCGGCGACAGCTCTCCAGTGCAGGTTTATCCTGACCGCCATAGATTTATTCTCCAAATGAGAAGAAGTAGTCCCAGTAAAAGAAGTCAAGGATCGATCCATTGTTGATTTTGTGAGATCCAACATCATCTACCGATTTGGAGTCCCTCACGGTGTCCTCACTGATAACAACACCAACTTCCGAGCATCTGAGCTGAACAAATTGTATGACAAGTAAAACATTCGCTCCAACCATAACTCCCGCTATCAGGTGCAGGAAAACGTGAATATCAAGGCGTTCACCAAAACCCTCCCTAATATTTTGCAGAAAATGTTTGGCATGAACAAGAAGAGTTGGTCAGACAAGTTCCCAAAGACCACTGGGCTTATTAGATGACGACTCACAATTCCACCCAGGTGACCCCATACTCCCTGGTGAATGGGGCCGAGGCCATCCTGCCCATCGAGATCCATCTACCATCGTTACACACTACATTCTATGACAAGCATGCGCTAGATAAAGTGGACGAAATCCGTCTAAAATTGGGGGCACTCAACGAGAGTATGCTACGTGCCCTGAAAAATCTATAAATACATCAGAATAAGATATCTAGATCCTTCAACAAGAAGGTTCGCCTCCACTCCTTCATGAAAGGATACCTGGTATTGGCCCTCTAAGTGCCAATGATCCCCGGCAGGAAACCACCCAAGTTAAAGCCCAAATGGGAAGGACCTTACATCATTCATAAGGTTTACCCCTATGGAGCATGCTCCTAGATGACCATGGATGGTGAGTTTATAACTCTCCCCACCAATTCCAAGTTACTCGAGAAATACTTTTCCAAAAATGTATGGTTCGGCACGACCCTAAACTGTATGGTTCGACATGACCCTAAACTGTATGGCCCAGATATAAACTATACGATCCTGCATGAACTTAAAAAAAACAGTCCTGCATGACTTTAAACTGCGCATCGTCCTGCATGACATTAAACTACATTTTGAGAACTATGTGTGGCTTGATTCTTATCCTCATGGGATACGTAGAAACGCTCAGATGCTTCGTTTTGAGCAAAGCCCCAAACTCTTCTATTCGACTACCCCCCTGGGTATAGTTTTCTCGGAGTATCCTCGCATGATATGGTGTAGGCTTCCTTAGCCCCACTTATACAAGGATTATAAGGGTCTCACCTTGTTACCTCTCCTATTCCTCTATCCCCCCACTTCTTCACCGCACAACGTTAAACTGTATGGCCTTCCAGAACTATGTGTGGCATGATTCCCATCCTTATGGGATACATAGGAATGCCCGGACATTTCGTCCTTTGGACCAGCCCAAATGCCAGAATATTCTCCCCCTAGGGTTACGATGTATGGTGAGGGGGAACTTTTTCCCCACTTCATGTTGAGTTAACCTCGATCCGACCCTACATCCCACTCTCTGGTGATGTTCGCCTCTTTGAGAGATGGGTACAGATATATTTCACCCACTCCTTGACTGGAATTCTGTCACCTTCCCCATCCAGAAGGTCCCCTGAATGGTATGAATACTAGGCCTAAGGGCTCTCTTTTATCGCTTTGGGCCAACACCCCCGAGGATGACAAACAAAAAATTGATACAAATCTCGCATTTCGAATATGGTCAGCAGTCGATGCTCATTTGATGCTCCTGACGCTGTGTTTCAAACATGGTCAACAGCTATCCTGGATCGTTGGGGTCACCCCAAGATGTCCCAAACATTAATTGTAGTGGTTCATTATGCCCCGTTGTATCTTCAAGTGACGAACTTCCTCCGGGAGATGCCAACCCTCAGGACCCTTGGCCTTTTTGGCCCCCAGGCCTAGGTTCTCTCTTATGGTATTGTACGGTATGGTGTGGGATTATGTCCTCATTCATATCGGGTTGCTCAACGTGTTGTACACATTCCCGGATGAGAATCATTATCCCCAGACCTCGTCCTCACTACAAGACATTAAACTGTGAGATGGTTAGGCCTTCCCGACTGAGGCCCAGCCTCAGGCCCCTTGGGCTTCTCGGGCCCACAACCCTCGTCATCACTGCAAGATGTTAAACTGCGAGCTGGTCAGGCCTTCCTGACCGAGGGCCAGCCTTAGGCCCCTTGGCATTCTCGGGCACCCGGACCATGTCCTCACTACAAGACGTTAAAGTGCGAGCTGGTTAGGCCTTCCTTACTGAGGCCCAGCCTCAGGACCCTTGGCCTTGTTGGGCCCCTGGCCCAGGTTCTCTCTTATGGTATTGTGCGGTGTGGTGTGGGATTATGTCCTCATTAACATTGGGTTACTCTCCACATTGTACACTCCCTCGTTAGGCTATCCTACCCCCTGGGTATCTTCGAGAACTACTTGTGGCTTGATTCCCATCCTTATAGGATATGTAGGACCACCCGAATGTCTAGTCTTTGAGTCTAGACCCATCTCCCAGAAATCTACATTCCACCTTGGCGACTTGGCATACCCTCTCCTTTCTGGACACCTTCGTCAACCCTCTTCAGTGGTTCACCAGTGTGATTAAGGGTACTCACGTTTAGTACATGGAATGTCATACTCTTCTCGGACATGCTTACACCCGCTTTTCAGGCATTGTGTTTCTCTTCATTAGGGCTTCCATCACCATTCACACCCGAAGGGACCCCCGAGTGGAATTGATGATAGGCCTAAGGGCTCTCCTACTATTACTGGTCAATGACCCCGAAGGTCGCAAAAAAAAAATCAATACAAATACCGCGTTGCGAATATGGTCAGCGGTCGATGCTCATTTGTTGTTCCCATTTCAGGCTAACGCGATATGGATACTGTATTTCCACCATGGTCAACAGTTATCCTTCACCACCAAGACAACCCCATTAATCCCAAAATGTTGGTTACATGATTCACTTCCTTCTCCACCTCATTATGTATAATTTGAACTTCAATACTCTTGGTGATATTCCTCAGTGTGCATCTGCGTGTTAGGAGGACCATAGACGTGATAGGGGATCCACACATATTACCCTTTGGTATGAATTACATGTGTTGTAATAGACATATTCGTCCCTTGTTTACAACACCATGTTCGACTCACGTGGGCTTAGGGTTCGAATCGAGGTCTTCACTTACATGGAAGGATTCCATCCCGCTACAGTCCAAGCTCTAAGACTATAAACTATGATCTTTTCAGGACTATGTCTAGCTTGATGCCCATCCTCATTGCATATGTATGAACTCCCAAACCACTTGTCTCTTAGTCCAACTTGAGTTTTGCTAATTTGTATTTTTTGTCCTGCCTTCTGGACTTTGACTACGGGACCACGTGGAATGGTATGAGAGTACCTCCTCATTCACATCGGGTTTGCAATAGCTGCACCACGCACACCCCATTCTAAAAATTATCCCTTCTTTTTTCTATCCCACTTGTCCCGCACGACATTAAAATTCATCCCCCAGAACTATGTGTGGCTTGATTCCCATCCTTATGGGATATGTAGGACCACCCAGGCATCCCGTTTTTAGGTCCATCTCACATGGGAGCTAGTTTCTCCGGCCCCTTTTTTTTCTCACCCCTATATGTCCCCCTTGGCCTGAGGTCCTCCTCTGGAAATTTCATATGGTATGATGTGGGATCATGTCCCCATTCATGTCGGTTGTTTTTAATTGCACCGTACACATTCCATGCCTTGAATCGTCTCTAGTACGTCTGTGCTGCGTGATGTTAAAATGCATGCATGGTCCCACCACATGACCCTAAACTGTGATATTATCATCATGGTCGCACGGCGAAAAATGGCATTTCATTGTGATGACCTCACCATAGAGGACGTAACATTGGGTATTGGTCATACTCCATGCCATTTTTCAATGCCTACCATATCTTGATTCTTGTGGTGATGCTTGGGCCTGTTACCCTAGGCTTGTCGCTTCACAAAAAAAACCACTCACCTTAATGGAAAAACAATATTTATCAAATACTATTTATTTTGGTGCGCGGGCCTCGCCCACACACCTTTTTTATCCCTAGAACTAGTACCTCACCGTGCTACATTTTCAAGAACTATGTGTATCTTGATCCCCATCCTCATGGGGTACGTAGGAAAACCTGTTCACTTTGCCTCAGGCCAAACTCAACTCCCAATTTTGGTCCCTTGACCTAAAACCTCTCCAAGGAACATGTGGTGGTCTGAACACCCGGTTCCCATTCACGTCAGGTGTTTGTAATTACTGACCATGAGTCTCCCGTGTTTCCTACCACCTATGGTCCATGTTCTACGACCCTAAACTATGATCTCCCAATTTGAAGTGGCTCTAATCCCTCCATCAAATACATCTCGTTGTCATATTCAGATTCATTTTGACAGAGATCCCAAAGTGTGGAATTTTAATGGAGACATTTCTCTCTTTCCATGTCCAAGCATTGTGAGCTCGCCATTTGGATCCTTATCATCTTCCACATCCAAAAGGACCCTCAGACGAAATGGATTCTAGGCTTAAGGGCTCTCCATGGAGAGTAGTTCTAAGGGCTCTCCTACCGTTTCGAGCCAACGTCCCTTAGGATCTCGGATGACATTTTTGACAGGGCACCGTGTTTCGAACATGGTCAACGGTCGAACCTCATCTATATGTCCCCATTTCAGGCTAACATGATGTGGATGATGCGTGTCCGCCAAGGTCAACAATTATCCTCCATCGTCACGTCACCATCATTTCGATCCAGATTTCGAGTGTCATCATTCACATGTTTCAACTTCCTCATGTTCAAGTGGAATTCCGACATACTCTGCTCTATCTCTTCACGTGTCTAGGTGCGCTTCATGGGAGAGTTAGCATCATTTGGCTAGTATTCACCGTGTATCCCATCATCCTATCATGCCTCTTCCTGTTCCAGGAAAGTTCGATAATTACTTCTTGTTTCCCACACCGAGCATGATTCATGTGGGCTTAGTAGTATTGGTAGGATGTGTACCAACACATAGAGGCTTCTCATCGTCCCGCATGACATTAAAATGCATTATCAGAACTATGTATGCCTTGATTCCCATCCTCATGGGGTACATAGGAAAGCCCGACCAATCTGCTTCAGGCCCAGCCTAATTCCCACTCTTGGTCCCTCGACCTGAAGAGTTTCCTCTGAGGGTACGTGGTGTGATTTGGACTCCAAGTCCTCATTCACGTCGGTTTCATAGCTACCGCACCACATGATCCCAGGGCTCTTCCCCTTCATTCCACATCCTATCATATGACGTTAAACTTCAGGAGTCCATATGTCCTCAACGCATGACACTAAACAGTGGTTCTACCCTGAACATGTTCATGATGCCCCATGTTGATCATGGGATGCACCAGACCCTCTTCCAGAGAGGATTTCGCATATCAGTGTTGGACTATGATTACATTGGACCTCCAAAACTACGTATGACTTGGTTCCCATCCTCATGGGATATTTAGGGACACCCATGAATTTCACCTCAGGTCTAGCCTCATGAATTGCATGATCATGTTCCTCCCTATTTCCGGCCCCTGGACTAACCACTCGTGAGGGACCATGTAACTGTAACTCTACCCCGAACAAGCCCGGGATGCCCCAAGATGACATTGGGAAGCGACGACTCCCTTGCCAGAGAGGTCCTGTCTGAAATAATGAATGATCCATGATCAAAATGATGTGCCCATCCAGTGTGCTTCCGCCACGGTGGTGTAATTTCATGAGTGTTGGATTCTGTTCAAATAATCCCTCACTTCACATTCTACGCTTTGCATGCCCCTTATTTGGACCCTCATACTCTTTCATTTATGGAGGGACCCCTAATAGTATGGATTCTCAGTGTATGTCCCCCTACTGTCCTGGGCCAACGTTCTAGAAGACTAATGGATAAAATTTTGAGTCCGGCTCCATGTTTCAAACATAGTCAACGGTCAGCCCTAATTTGTTATCCCCATTTCAGTCTAATGCAATGAGGATACTATGTTTCGAAAATGGTCAATAATTATCCTTCATTATCATGCCACCCCCCATAGAATTCTAGATTTTTGGGTATCGTGATTCACACCTTCCACTTCCCTATGTTCGGACTAATCCCAACGCCCCTGGAGTGGCCCTGCTTGTGCACCAAAGCACATTAGTAGAACAACTCGTCGATTGTTCTGAGTTCCTAATCCTCCGATCGGGCCTCTCCCAAGTCTTTCTGGAATTTCTGGATTAGTTACTTAAACCCTGGATACCCGAATCATGGTCGACGCATTATGTTTAGATGGAATAACATAGTGATCACCCCTTGTTTCTCACATTGGGGTCATCCCGCATGAGCTTAGAGCCTGACCAATGGACATTTCACCAATATAACTGATGCATACGATGCCATCCCATATAACGAAACTCATGCATGATATGAATTCAAATAAATCAAATCATGAAAGTTCACTTGAGAGTTTGTGATCCTTACAGCACTTGGGGTTTATCCCTCCCATGGATGGGTTAACCCTGTCAAAAGATAGTTGCAATTATATCACCCTTCGACATGTGGGGTCTAGGAGTTACTGCCACAAGCTCAACTCCCGCTCCACCTCATCAGCGATGGGGCGCAGTTCATTAGCCTCAATTCAGGCCCGCTTTATGTGAGCCTGAACTACAACCATTTCTTCAGAATCATGCCTCATACTCTCTTCTGCTTCTGCTAGTTGGTCCCTCAATCGCGAGACCATATTTGATTGTTCATTAAGAGAGGCTGAGTGCTCGTCCACCCAAATCTGTAGCCGTTGGACTTAATTTCCAGCCTCATGGATTTTCTTGATGTTCGTCTCCTTGCTCCGCTGCCAGCCCATGCAGAGGCCGCAATCACACTCCCGGATCATCTCTACCATGAGATCTCATATGAGGAAGAGAAGGAGCAGGTCATCCACTCCCCTAGAACACAGTTCGCATAGCTGTGAGTGATTTCGGTCCATCTCGTTTATCCATAATGCTAGGGGGTCTTTTCGATAATGCTCATGATTGACTTCCATGATCGGCGACAGAATATATCATTATCCTCTTCATCAGAAGCCATCTCATCCCAGTCCGCGCTGTTGGCAGGTTCATATGCGGGGTATGCCCTCATAAAATCTTCAGTAGGATTTGCGTCTGGAATTGTATCAAGTGCGAAATCTGGCATTGGATCAGGCGTGGTGAGACTTGGGTTGACCGGTTGATCCTCCTCGTCGGACCCCACCTCAATGACCTCGGGCACCACCCCGCTGGTGTTTCCACCAATGATAGGAAGTGCTACATCTTGGGTGGGCTGGGTAACTACCGCCACGATTACTGGAATTCCCTTGGGAGGGGCGCCACCGGAAATCCTGACCAACCTCGCCGCAATGGCCCATGCCAGTCAAAGAATTTTACGTGACAAAGGGCATGAACATCATTTGGCATGATCAGCATGTGGAAGTAATGAATTCAGTGGAGAGGACTTACAGAGATTGAACTCTTGGTGCTGCTCTTGAGTCGATGTTGACGGGACCCCGAATCGTGGCCCTCCATATATTTTCAGAAGGTCCAGAGATTCTGGAGGAGCCACCTTGGATGTCCCAGCCCCACCAGGCAGAGAACTGGACACGGCCATAGGTGCTGATTCCGAGGGTCCTGAATCATCACCCACCTAGGGGCGAGAAAAATGTATGTGCACAAGGTCCTCTTGAATGGTTCATATGTTGGTAAGAAATCCATAATGACATGATAACATAAACCGAAGAAAGAATCTTGGGAGGTTACCTCGAGAGCCTCCGTGAAATCGTTGAGACCCGATTCATGATCGTCGACTTCACCTTCCTCCAATGGGCTCCCTCCACCGGCCTTGTCCCCCCAGGAGGATTTGTCTAATTCTTCCAGTAGGGGGAAGCTCTCTCTCAGCTCGGCAGCTAACTAATGTGGGGGAACCGTCCAATCAAGTAGTACTTTCAGTCGGTATATCATTGGATGTGGGGAACCACTAGAATGTACAAAGTCCTCCAGCTCATCCAAATAATGCTCCGCCTCTGCCAGAGACACTGTGAAACCAGCTCGGACAGGGCCTATACCTGGTAAATCAATTCTGAGATGGTTCAAGTGTTGCCACATCTCAAGCGGGTCAAGGAATTTCATGTTGACATCCCAGATGTCCCAAGACTCCAGGAAAACAACATCCTCTGGCATGTTGATATGGCGCAACCGCTTCCCCTGGCCCTGAGTGGATATCCTGCGGAATCCCCTTGGTGGACACCCCTCTGGACGACTCTGCTCTCTTGGGACTGCACGGTCCACAACAGCTATTGGATCTACCACCGCTGCCTCAACCTCTGCTGGTGAGGGTTGCACCGCCATGGTAGCCCCACCACCATGAGAGGACCTTGTCGACTTCCGACCATGACATAGAGATTGGGGAGGCCCACCATCACCAACTCTAACAGTTGGATGCTTCAACATTTCCCCCAGATAGTCTGCCTCCCAACTTATGTCATACTCCTTCACTAGTCTAAATGCGGAAGTAGGAAGAGGCAATGCATTTCAGATTTTCCCATCTTCCCGTGTGAACATGAGCCACAATTTCCTCATGAAACACATGTTATCCTCATTGCACACCTCCCAGTAGACCTGTAGGGTCAGCCACTGCAGGCACCATAATTTCCTTGCGAACTGGTGTGGGGTGTACAGCTTGCAGAGAGGCTCACGATCCACCCTTTCCACCAAGACTCCACCTAGGAACGCCAGGAGATAGGCGCGATGCTCTTCCGTCCCCTGACCGTCATCAGTGAATATCCCCATCGGCAATGGAAACGGGTGGAAAATAAACTCGTCTGCCTTCCACACCCGGTTTAGTACCAACAGTATGGTTAATTTGGCTAGAAAGCTCCCAGAAGCATTCAAAATGGATGGGAAGAAGTTTGACCCCAGAGGTGAGATGGGGTTCAGATATTCGTAAACCCCACTGATGTGAGCCGCAATCCACACATACAGAAGATGGAAGAGACCACATATCCTCGGTGGCCTCTTGCCCTCGCTAACATGCCATAGAATCTTGCACAATTCGGAGAGCATTGGAATCCCCAGATTGACCCGCCCTCCTATGGCCAGCATAGATTCCTTGATAAATGAGCTGGGCCACACCCCCATGTTGGTATCCCTCACTAGTAGGATCCAACCACAGATATGGGCCACTATAAATGCCTCTAGTCTGACTATCAGCTATTGTTCGATATTGACAGTAAAACCCCAGGTCTTGTATTGGCTTTCCTCCAAGAGCCGCCAATACAAATTCTCCTTTCCCCATTGAGCCCCCTTCGGGCAAGTTCGAGGCCTCGAGGGGAACTCTCGATCCTTCAATATATTCAGGAACTTCTTGAACCACTTCTTGAAGTGGACATACCTCACCGCTAATTTATCTTCCCTGGGGACTTTCCCCATCAGTGCCAGTGCCAGCCACGACATCTGAACTGGATCCTCCCATGCACTCATGATGGGGAAGAACTCATCATACATAGCCCCCTATATCGGGACCCCAAAAATATGATTGACATCCCACAGACTGATGTCAACCTCCCCATGGTGCTGGTTAGAAGTGTTGGTCCTAGACGACCATCTTCTTAACAGCTTCGGCATCAGCTATTTCGGTTGATAATTGTGGAATTGGGTGGCCCATGCCACCTCATACAAACCCACTCTCCTTAGCTCTGCTCTAAACTCCTCGCATGAGGTGCCTACCTAGTAGGCCCATGCCCAATCATTTGTGAAGTTTCCGCCCTGGCGTAGGTCCCACTCATCGGACCACCCCTTCTTCAAATCCCTCAAGGATTCTTTCAGTATTGTGTGGTACATGGGAGGGGACTTCTCCGACTGAAGTGGATTCCCATCAACATTGTTCAGATGATTTTATTGGAATTTGACATTGATAGGTGTGTAGTGCTCCCACGCATGACCATCAGCCGCCCTGAACCATTGGCGATGGCACGACATGCTCCTGAACTAGTAAGCTGCTTCATCCCTACTCGCCTCAGGAATGAAGACGTTATACCTCAGCCCGAAGCCATAAAAAGGAAGCTTTCTACACAACAGATAGTTCATTTTGGATCTCTGATAGAAGCTCCGTTAATGAATTATAGTCCGAGTGGATATAGAACAACTCTCATATTCCTAAACAATTTTCCATCTCATCCCTCTGGGCAGTGCCTGCAAGTACCCCTGGCACGACTTCATGATGGGCCATTGGATTTCAGAATTCGGAAAAATTTCAGGGTGGTCCGCGAAGCCTATTCATGAAGCTTGTTCGTAAAGCTGAATCATGGAGCCTAGCCGCGGCTTGCAAGTGCACGATTGCTTGGTGCTGTCGCGGAGTCAGAGGCTTGCAGTTTGCTGTGAAGCTCGATTCGCAGAGAGAAGGCGCGGAGTACGCGGAGCTTCGTGAATCAAGAGAACAAAAGGACAAAATCAGGGAGCATAGAATAGAAAAAAGATATGGATGGCCCTCTATTTATAGGCAATGACCTTTGGAACTTCACGGTGCATCCAGTCCGCACAGAGCTTCGCGGCGCTCCCGGCCTGTGCGACCCCTATCCGCCTCGCGCCCCCTCTACGTGAGTGAGCTCCGTGAATGGCTGATGATTTTGGTGATTTCCCTCAAACTTCGACCCCTGATCCCTCTGCAGCTCCATGTTTGAGGGGGCCATTTTTTGGTGCAAAAATTTTGGATGAAAAGAAAGTAGAGAAAGGGGCCCCACGGCCGGCTTCGCGAAGGCCCTTCACGGAGTCCCACAATGAAACGTGGCTGCAACGAAGCAATGGAGGCAGAACCCTCCACGAACACCCCTATCGTTTCTGAACCCGCCGCGAAACAATGGAGGCGGAACCCTCTGCGAACACCCCTGACATTCACGAACCCGCCGTGAAGCAATGGAGGCAGAAACCTTTGGGAATTTCCATGATGTCCGGGAGCCCGCAGTGAAGCAAAGGAGGTGGTACCCTCCACGAACTCCCCTAAGGATTGAGAACCCACTGTAAATCTATGGAGGCGGAACCCTCCGTGAATACCCCTGACATTCGTGGACCCACCGCGAAGCAACCCAATCAATCTTCACGCCGCGTAAGCTCTGCTTTGTGGATCCTCTTGCCTATAAATATCGAGCTCCCCCCTGATCCTAGGGGATGAACGATCTGACCTATTAGCTTCTTATCTCTCAAATCGTGAATCACCCTTTGCTCTGCGAATCATGAGCTACACGTGGTATTTTTGCTTTGGAAATGCCTATGGCATGTCTCTTTTTGACCCCCTCTGCCCCGCTCCTCCACACTTCTTCGGTACAAAGTTCAGTGGATGGTGTGATAGGGAACCCGACCTCCATCCTGGAGTAAGTCCCTATCCCCCTCTCCCACTGCGCTTTGTCTCCCTTGGGCCTCCATCTTGGGGTAAGTCCCAATCCCTATTTCCTACTGCGCTTCGTCGCACCCAGGCCTCCATCATGGAGTACGTCCCAACACCATGGGCCACCCAACGTGTAAGCCCCTTTTCATTTCCCATGGATGCACCCTCCATGACATGATTGGTTGGCCCCTGCAACCTCTTTTTTCTCACACTGAGCATGACTCCTGTGAGCTTAGAGTGAGAACCAACCATGACACTCCTTGGGCCGCCTCCGAGCGTGAGCTCCAAATTCCCTCTGCCCTGCATGACGTTAAACTGTACAGATGAACTATGTGGTCTTTGATGCATGTCAAGGCATGGTATGTAGGAAGCCTCCATGAGGTTCAAGACCACCACCAGTGGGCCCCTGGGTTCATCTTCACATCGGTTCGCTGAAGAACCCTCCCTAAACTACACGGTCTTTGATCTGTGTCAAGGAATGGTACGTAGAAAGCCTCCATGAGGTTTAAGCCCACCACCAGTGGACCCCCTAGGTTCATCGTCACATCGGTTCACTGAAGACCCCTCCCTGAACTATGTGGACCTTGATCCATGTAAAAGCATTGTACGTAGGAAGCCTCCACGAGGTTCAAGACCATCAACCATTGGAACAAGTTCCCT
Organism: Viscum album; assembly: GCA_963277665.1. Classification (NCBI taxonomy): domain Eukaryota; kingdom Viridiplantae; phylum Streptophyta; class Magnoliopsida; order Santalales; family Viscaceae; genus Viscum; species Viscum album. The sequence goes on from OY728158.1 coordinate 1,322,551,742, forward strand.
CTTCACGTCGGTTCACCGGCACCCATTCTGAACTTCGTGGACTTTGATCTGTGTCGAGGCATAGTACGTAAGAAGCCTCCACGTGGTTCAAGCCCACCACCAGTGCCCCCCGGGTTCTCCTTCACGTTAGATCACTGATGAAACCCTTTCGAACTATGTGGACATTGATCCATGCTAAGGAATGGTACGTAGGAAGCCTCCATGAGGTTCAAGACCACCATCGATTAGGACTCCAAGTCCTCACTCATTTCGGTTCTCTGGTGTCCATTCGGAACTATGTGGTATTTGATCCTTCTCAAGGCATGGTATGTAGGAAGCCTCCCTGAGGTTCAAGCCCAACAACCATTGGTCCCGACCACCTCCGTGTTAGTGTGCCATGCACTTATCCCGAACTATGTGGACTTTGATCTATGCTAAGGCATGGTACGTATGAATCCTCACGAGGTTCAAGCCCACCACTTGGTTGTTACGATATCCTTCACGTTGGCTCACAAACACCTGGGCATCCTAGAGTGTAAGCCCCACACATCCAGTGTTGAGCTACGAGTACTTTGATCCATGCAAAGACATGGTACGTAGGAAGTCTCTTCGAGGCTCAAGATTAAAAACATCGTCCATCCTGATTCTTACCCGGGAAGCCACATCCCGGTGAGATCATTCCCCCCTTATTACTCTCCACAGTACTCGGGAAGACGCCCTCGTTCTGGCCCTAATATCGGTGTTCCATCAAGGGGGTTCTTCAAATTGATCCACTCTTTCTACAATTCTGATCAGCCCAATCTGTCTCTGTTGGATGTTAAACTTGTTGAATACCTTGTGTTGAACATGGAAATATGAGGAAAACCTCAGATACCTACCTATTTTATATGATTCCCCGCACTCGATGTGGGATGCCTCAGGATTCTGCGCCCTCGAAAAGCCCGATAATAAGTTTCAAAAGACAGACATGCCAATTCCCCAGCGTCCAGACACGCCAGTGATGCCTCAACGTGACTACTCCCCCAACTGAAGGTTTGTGCCCTGACCAGACCCCTTGGAATGTCCTGACAGAATTAGCATAATTAAATGGCGTCCATGAAGATATGGCACCAGGAAGAGTTTCATGAACAACGTATTAAATCTATAAGGTAGACTCAGACAAGGTGATGAGTTTCAAGTAGGAATCTAGGGAAGGAAGAACTGACATCCCATCATCCTGTTTCGATCAAGGAGAAAACATCCCTGAATAGGGAATGGATGTCGCCTGCCTTTGGAAAGCTGGAATGCGGGGTAACAAAAGCCATTCCCGTCACACTCAAGCATACGGACGCGCATGCCCTGGGAAAAGCGTCCGAAAAAAATCATTCAAGAACTTACACTGTGAACCCAAGAGTCTCAAGAAGATTATTTTGGGAGACTAAATTCAAGGCTAACTTCGATGGTTCATTAGCTATCGCTCAACACAAGAATCATAACACTTAGTTACTGAAAGATAGAACCTAGAGTTGCGACACTCTGTTTTGAGGAAAACTTCTAGAGAAAGACTCTAACCACAAATTCTTCACACTAAGGATTCAAGAGCTGAATTTAAAACACATAGGGCTTTCTAAACTCAATCTTATAATATTATCTCTAATATGATATTTTATTTTACATTTCTGAAATGTGTGTGGGTCTATGTGTTAGACAAACTATCGTTTGTGTTTAAACTGGAGGATAACAAAAATTGTCACATCAAACTTCAATTACACTTTGTATCCCATGTGTAACTATGGAAGAGACTGTGTTTGGTCTGTACTGTTTGTTTTTTCCATGAATAACTATGGTAGAGGGTGTGAATCATGGATAGTTTGTGAAAAACTATTTTAAAGCCTAATACAGGATGTGTATCAAGTTTATCATTTATATAATCTGCATGGTGGATGGTGGTCACCAAGTATAGAGGATTAAGTCTCGTCTTGAGACCGAACCTCCTATTTAACTCCACTGTGTACTATATTTTGTAATACTACATTTTTTTTATTTTCTTCTACTTATAATTTCAAAAATAGAAAACTGTTTAGCATTGACATTGATAGTTAGTTATGGTCAGTGTGTGTATATTTTCAATTCAGTAAACATGTTTCAAAAGTTGAATAAGTGTTTTACAATAATTCAAGTGAGTTCTAATAACCCTGTGAGATTCCTGTTAACCAACTAAACATTTATGTCTCTATTACATTAATTAACTATGCCGTTTCAAAATTGGGGATTCTTAAGGATAATGTTTATAATAGAGATTTTATGTAGGAACTAAATTCACCCCATGTTGAGATTCCACTGTAACCAAAAATATATTATGTATTAATGTTTCCATAATCCTTTAAAAAATTATCTTATTACTATCCATTTGGTATAAATATGATAATTTATTTTGAGGAAGTGTGGACTACCACCCCCTCAAAATGATGTGATTCATTCACACACTACATGGAATATTTTAAGGATGGGTTTAGTAATATTATATTATATATATAATATTTAAAATATTCTATAATGATATATATATATATATATACATATTTCATTTACATTATTTATTTCAATACGACAATAAAAACAAAAACAATGTTCATGCATACATATGACTTACCATCCCCATGAATGGTGTATTGCATAACATACTTATATATCCCATAGATTATTATAATAAACATATATTGAATATACATGGTATTTATATCATGATTTACATTATTTAAATCATTATATAAGTATAAAGACAAAATATATATCAAATTAAGGAATAAGCATAAAATAAAGCAAATATTACCTAAATTGAAAACTTAACATAAGATTGTTAATAAGTGGGTAATATAAGATCATAATAAAACATATATGGTATTAGATATAATAATATGGTTATATAAAATATGTATAATAAATTTATATTTATTATGGAGTTGGTTTGTATTAGTATGAAGAGAGTCAAGATACAAGGTAAGGGGATTTCATATAACATTTTATTTCTCTGAGATGCATTATTTATTCACCACCCATTCCTTTTGTGTGGTTTTTATAATAACCATGGATGTATTATAGGATTATTATAATTAAATTTATGTATATTTACATAAAAATTATATGATATTTATTTAATTGAGTTTATGTTTTAAAATTTACCAAATCAGTAAAATAATTTTGTCACAATTTTCCTTCTTTGAGACTCATATTTTCTTATGCACCACAATTCTTTTTCATGCTGTATATACTTCTGTTTTAAATTTTATATCAAGAATAAAAAAATTTTATGATATTTTTAGCATCATTTAATTTCCTTTTCTTACATGTAGAGTATAATCCGTTGTTACTGAGTTCGAATATTTTATTGAAACAATCTCATTGCTTTTTGAGATTGTTAATTATTCTGCTTATTTGATGAACTCATATGATCTATATCTCAATAAAATTCATGAATTTTGTTCTCCTATGAGTATTAATGATATATTCATGTATTGATACCATTTTCTACTCTTTGGTACAAATTATAGTTAATAAATCTTAACATTACCCTCTCTCCAGTTAGAAATCTGTGTTCCCTTAAAACCATGTTTTCTGACAAGGTTTTTTGAGAATATTTTACTATTCATATAAAATCATTAAAATACATTTTTCCCTTTTTTTCATTTACCTATGTTTTTTAGGAGTATTCCTTTCACTTTCCGAAAAAGAAATTTTTCTAACCTTTACCGTGGAAAAGGAATGTTTTTCTTACCTCATATGGCACATAAATATTTACCAACTATCATTTCTGTGAAGGTTCTATTAAATGTTTAAAAGGATAATATTTAATATTTAAAAAAATTACTATTTACAAAGATATTGTTTTAAAAAATTTTAAATCATCCTTGATATTTTTTCAAGTAAATTTTTTTTTTCAGAATTCTTTCAATATTAATTTATTAGTTTATCTGGAAAATAGTTATCAAAATGATTTCAAGCCTTATTTATAATTTTTCAATGTATTTTAAAATAAAATGGGGTTTAAAATATTTTGAAGATCCTTTTATATGTTTTCAAGGAAAATTTATTTCAAAATGATTTCAATGTCACATTATATATTTAAAAAAATTTCTTTCAATAAGTTTTTCAATGATTTATAATATTTTAAGTTTATTTAAAAGAAAATTATTTTCAATTGTTTTTTTGTATTAGATTTCAGTTTTCAAAGATGAAATGATATTTTCTCAATAAATTTTTTTAAAATATTTTTCAAAGTTATTTTATATCTATGATAACATCAATTGATGTTACTCATTAACTTATAGAAAATGATCCAAATGTTACATTCATATTCTTTATTTAATGGTTTATGTTTTTATGGAATGATTCCTATGAAACCCTTTTATATTCCATAGGTTATAAGATTTTGATACCTGCTTCATTTCACGGGTTATTATTTTGATGAAATTATTATGAAACCTATATCTTTTTCATAGTTTATGATATTATTATATTCTTATGACACCCATTTCATTTCATGGGTTATGATATGATTATTGTTGATTTTTGGAACATTTATGTATGATTTAATTCTGAGATGGGTGGGACCTATATCTACCGCCAATGCATTGGGTAAAGATTTATACATTTTGATATTTACATGGATGTAATGAGAAATGGACTCAATTTAGTATTAAATGATTGGAATTAGAAATGAATTCAGTTCAGTGTTACAAGGCTATAACGATGAGTGTAATCGGTTTAGTCATACTGGACTGGAACACGGTGTAAACCCGGTTCAATAAAGGACTTCGTCCAGTATGATGGCCTTGAAAGTGATGTCTTGACTACTATAGAAATCATTAAATATGTTTTTGTGTCAGTCACCATTCAATGTTTTATTCCTACATTATGATTTAATGAATTATGTTATTTATTTCTATATGATTCATGTCTTATAAACTATCAATCTTCCTTCCTTGATTCATGTTTATAATCTTATTATATTTGAGGTATGATCATCTAATTTTACGAACACATTATCATAACCTTATGCTAATGTTCATGATTAAATGTCTCCCTTATTTACCATTATTAAGTATCTAAGGTCACCCCTTTTAGTTTACCTTTCCCAAAGCTATGAAGAAATGTATTAGGTATGATGTGTCTAAGAAGGGTGATAATGATGAATAACCTAGTGGGAGATAATGTACCTCACTTATGTATTGTTGTTCATGTTTATATGTTTCCAAAGGCACTAGAGTAGTAGCTTTTGTTTGTGTCAATTTGTTTAATGTTTTATGTATTCTAAAAATGTTATGTAATGTTATCATTTGTAAAGTGAGGGTCTCTATAGTATACATACTAATTTATAATATACCAAATTTAAAATGGATAATATAATGCAGTTAGTGTTTGTAGAAATATTTTATTTTATATAACTTTTCTCTTTCTCTATGGGGGACATGATGTGTTGTTGGATATAACTCATGGACTATGAGTTGGACTCAATACTAATTAGAATGTGAATTATTGGACCACATACTAAGTTTATAAAAAAGCCGATCAGAACTAATCATACATGTTTTTTTTTGAAAAACTTGATCACATTTTGTGGGCCAATGTCTATTTAAGATATGTCAATTATAATTTAATTACATGTTATTCTAGAACAGAAATTAAATGACTTGGATCTATATTTCTCAAATAAATACTCATATGTTATTGGAGTTAACAAACAAGTAAAACTTTTATTTATTGGGAGAGTGGTTAGATATATTTTATTGTCAATATTCATGTAATTATTTAATTTTACTAATTATTACATGGGTTTTATTTAGTTATATCACTTAAATAATTATTTATTTACGAAGAGATAAATTAAAAAAATTAATTTTCACAAATTTATTTGTTTATCCTTGAAATAATATCTAATATTATTTAATGATAAACTAAATAATCATAAATAACATGAGGCTTGGTTTTAATTATGAAATATTATAGGGATATGTTTTCAATTTCAAAATTCTAAAACCCTATACATTTAATATCAATATATGAAGTTCATATGGTTTATCTACTACAAATATCATTCATGTTTGAAACAAATAAAGAGAGATCCCTCCAATTCCGCTGAAGATCTAGGGAAATAAAATCAAAAAATCATTAGTTGTTGATACATAGACGTTAGAGATATATTGATTCTTTATACTAGAACCCAACAGAATGATATAAAAATCAATAGTTTTGTAGAGAACCTATAGATATTTCTAGAGGGATTTAAGTTAATATCCTCAAGTGATGATGATAATATAATTTATCATGGATCAAATTTCATGTCAATTAACTAAGTTAACTATTATTTATTAATATTAGTTAAACCTTATCATGAAAATACCTTTATTTAGATCTAGGTATTAGGATACACATTAATTTTTAAATATTACACCCTCATGACATTCGTTTTATGTGTAGAAATCCTATATAATAGCGGCATAACGGAATGAGTTCCACCTTTATAGTCGATGAACTAAAAAAATGAGAATTGAGTGAGGTCCATCATGGCATACTAATATGACCTACTGAGTGTTGGATGTGTTAGCTAGTGGTTGAGATTATTTTGAATTTATAGTTGGGGTATGATAATGGATACATAGGGATGATTGGACAATTATCACCAGATACATGATATTTGTGATATATGAGTGGTGTATGGGATGGAAATTGTATATGTTTCCTAAAATGAGATATTTATTAGTTGAGTGAAATGTTTTACATAAGACTTGTAAAAAATGTTTGTGTATGTAAAAGAGTAAGATATGGGTTTATAATGAACATATCTATATTTTTTCCATATTGTTTTCAATTGATGTGGACTAAATGAGGGTCATGGTGCCAATTGAGGATTATTTCAGAGATGCATAAGATGCAATATGTTATGGGTTTATCATGGGTTATCCATGGTGCATATTATTATTGATTGATCTAGATATTGGGGGACTAAGGACTATTCTTATTTTACCCGATGTTGTAGATTATTATGAGGGAGATGGATACACCTAACTACTTTCATGATTTAGATACTAATTCAAAAACTTTTTGGATACTATGGTTATAGTTGGAACTTTTTTACCTTATAAGATGTTTTTACCTTGGGGATTAGATAGGTCAAAACGTTCCCTTGATTCAAATTCTACTATTAGGTAGGTCAGTCAAATTGGGGAATTTGGGTGGTAGCATGGTATGATTTTTGCATGACTGAGATAATTTAATAACACTATGTAATGTAGATAAGGTCAAGTGTTTTGTTTTCTAGTTAATAAGAAATTACAAGACTTTCATTTGTATATTAAATTTTACTAATTTATAAATTTATTTATACATTAATTCATAGATATTTTTTTTTTTATTTTAAGGGATATGTTAGTGATGGCCTGTTGAGTTTCATACTCACACCTACATGTGATCCTTGGTAGGAATGTGACACTTATGTTTGAGAGTTATTTTATGGAAATTGATTGATAATATGTAATAGAGTTAGGGTAGAATAGTGGTGTTGTGTAAATTGTCCTTTGTTCTGAAAATGAATTTTTTTATGATGGGGTTTCCTTATTTCATTTATTTACATTCATATATCCTTTTTTTTATAATTGACCTACTAAGGAAAATCCCTACCATATTATTATTTTATTTGACCTGAGTGAATTTTGTATAACACAGTTCATTTTTTCGATGGATATAATTCCACTATAATTCCTTGTTGGTATTTTATTATCATGTTTTACTAATTCTTTGTAATCATTTTTTATTGAATGGTTGTAATATTAATGTTATCATCTCCCTAGTGATGTTCTCAGACCCTCACCACTAGTTAGTAGCCTATGAAATATATTAAGTCACTATTGAGGATGTATAGAGAACCGAGTTTGGGCACTGCTTAGGTAGACTGAGATATAAGAATTATATTAACATACTCAATATCACATCCAATAGGAGAGAGAATAATGACTAACACTAAGTTATTCACAACAAATAATGAGAGACATTAACCTGAATGAAATCTATCTCTTATTGACATGAAACATCATCTACTATAGTACACATTTATAATAAATATTTTTTTGTAAATAATTTAGATATACTAAAATTATCTTCAAAATCAATAAAAAAGGATAAAACCAACACAAATTCCAACATAATAACTCAAAATGAACACATTAGATGTAGTAGAAATATAAAGATGAACAATCTCACTGTGGTTTTCTAAATAAGAACTCTATCCTATCTGCCACAAAATATCTTATCAATATTTATCATCCATAGTACTATTACAGCTACACATGTAATTTACTATGGAAAAAATAGTTGAAATGTGTAATATTGTATGTATAGGTGAGTAAAAATACATAATACATTTACCCCAATCTCTGATCAGAATCCTATGAACCACTGGTGTAAATATTCATCACAAATATGTAATGTGTAAAAAAAACCATGTACCTAAAATACAAACCAATGAAAATAAAAAATTATATCATCAATTCATTTTGTGTCAAGGATACCCTTACATATCCCTTTATAAATAATATTAAACCTCCGTAACTGATGGTTGGAACTTATATGTTCCATACATAGATGGTATTCATGTAAAATAAAGAACCTTAGATAATAAAATTATATATCACATCACATTAAAATTTTTACATCCATGGAATCAAACATAATTTCCACTTTCTCAGTTTGTGGAAAATACTCTTTGAAAAGTTTTCTTCAAACCCATAGGTGTGGGTGAGAAAATAATAAATATTTTACATATCATCATCTTCCTATATCCCACGGTAGCAGGAGAGAAATATTGTAAACACTCAGTTGAACCATCATCTACCTCAAACTCATGCATATGGGCGAGAATAAACATTATTAAAATTTTATATAATTACCTTTCTTTAACCAATAATGCGGATGAGAATAATAATTTATTATCTAGTGTATAATCACCATAAATATCCCCTAATCGTTGGACTACATCACACATATGAAAAATTATGTGATTAAAAACACACTACTTCATATATAATAAATATATTGGTCATGTGTGAACTCCATATAATAATAGAAATGCTATCATGACATCTTATGAGATCTCTATATTGACTAACATATCTATTTTTAATTACTATTTAGTGTTATTAATAAATTTATCTAAAAACATTATCCTATATAATTTTTTGCATCGTCAAAAAATCACATGTCTTCACATGAATATATATATATATATCTTCATTATAATATATCAAAATATTTATTTAATGGTTATTTTTTAGTCTATGTTATCATCCTAAGATTTCTATAAATTCAAGATAAGTCTTATAATTTCACATTATCATAAGAAAACTAAAAACATGCACCAATGGTTCATATTATTCATATCATATACATAAATTCAATATCATTTATGGGAAGTGTAATTTATTCATGTCTCATCATAAGTGATCATCTTATCCATTCCATATTAATAAGAGATATATAATAATTAAACAAATCAATATAACCTTTAATTTAAATTTAATATTATAAATCATTCACCATTTATTATTTAATAATTAAATTAATCATTGTCTTCAATTCATTTACTCACTTGATAATCTACATCATCAAATGAAAATTTTTCCTCAAAAAAGTAACTAGATATATTTGTAGTAAATAAAAGGAATAATAACATACATACATGAAGTTATTAATTATTTAATAAACAATTACCTTAATTTTTATCAATAATCAATCAGGTCATCATAAATTTATTTTTTTCAGAGTGAGAAGTTAAAGTCAATAACATTTCCAATCCACGTAGTATTTTGGGGTTTTACTCATGTGGGACCCGACTTGATTTTGAGATGCGAGGTCTCATAACATTACCAAGGGTAAAATGGTAATTATACAACTAATTATGAACCTATAAAAATTTTGTGAGGGTTCTTTTGGTTCGGAAATATGTGATTTACACAAGTTTAAAATATTGTGGAAATGAGAGCATTTTACAACCATAGAAATAATATAATAAAAATAAAATATTTTTTTATTCCACGCAAGAGTGTTTATAATGAAATACTTGTATATCTTGATTGGGGACTCATATGGGAAACAAAATATAACCATTGAGTTCATAAATGTATGTTTACCTTAGAAAATATGTTAGTTTGGTCCTCATATGGATTCTTAGGTGTTTTCTATCAAGAGAAGATTAATTAAATAATTAAATAATTTAAATTAATTGTTCTATTTTTTTTAAAAACCCCTACTAAAAATCAATTTAATACTACTTATATATCCTCTCTAAGGTTTAATTTTTTTTTCAAATACTAAACCTAGAGATGGGAGAGAATATGAGAGGATGCACATTATGGAGGTGATGGATAATCTAGGAGAGGGATTAAATCATTGATGATGTCTGTGGAAATAGTACAATAGCGATGAAAAATTACTCTGTAGTTTCACCAATAGACCAAATAATAAATTTTTCTCATCAATTCATGAATTTGTTTATTAAATTTTTCTATTGTATATATTCTCGTGAATACATATTTAATCCGACCTTTGATTAAATCAGAATTCAAGGAGTGTATAGTGGTTAAATATATGAATTATATTTTTAGTTGTGAGATAATATTATTCATGATGAATTATATGATTATTTATTATTTCCTTTGAATATCTCAATCATATGTGGCGACCGATTATGTGTTGTATTATTTATTACCTTATTTTTTGTTTCTCTGGATGTCCCCCACTTTTATTTGCATTCTAATCATCAACATTCATTCATGGATGGGGATTCGATTATCCAATATGGTTTCATACTAATTTAGATTGACTATAGGATCTGAGATCCATGGTTTTTTTTGATATTGAGTATTATGATCCTTGGATGATGGATCATAAATAACAGTATAATGTTAAGAGGTGAAATATTTATAGTGAAACATGTTCAATGTTACCCATGACAGTGGTTCAACAATGAGAAAACTTTTGTTTAATGACCAGTGGCTAGAATTTTACATTAATAATGATGGATTTTTGGAAGTCACATTTGGTGGGGGATCATCATCTGAAAATGATAAATCCAAGAAAAAAATGAGTTATCAGGAAAGATGTTTTTTAGTGAATCAAGGAGTGAGTGTGTTTTGAACGATGATGATGATTGATTTTCCATTAAAACAGTGGTTAAAATCTGGACAATGAAAATGTTCCTAGAATATATGTTGAATTTATTTATTTTATTGGTTGTGATTTTTGGTTAGTTCATAAAAAGAAGTGATATAAGTATAGAAATTTTGAATATATGAAATTTCTAGAAAACTCATGAATACACAATGTTCAATTAAAAATAATAGTTGTTGTGTGTCTTGTATGGTTGAATGAGGGTTTTTTTCAAGTTAGATATCACATTGGAAAGTAGTCAAGACTAAAAACATGTGATTTTGGATAAAAAATAATCAGGTACCAGATATTCATTCCTTGGAATGCGTGTATCCACAGACTCCATATGTGATGGGCCACATAATGTGTACCTTCATAAGAATATTACTTGGGAAGACAAGGCTCATGTAGAGATCCCTTGCTGATAATGACACATTTTATACTCCTTAAACATGTCATTTAGTTTGGTTGAGACATTCATTATAGAATATAAGAACACAACTATGTGGATGAATTGATATAGTACACCACAAACTCATATGACACACCATTTAGTTCCTCTTTACTTGAGTTACTTTCTTTAGGAATTTATTTTCTCCTCATTATTCCTTTTTGGAGCTGTTATCTCTTCTATTGTGATAGGGAAATCCTAGAGTTTTTCACCCATGCAAGAATTGGGATGTTATTTTAAACCATGTAATTAGATAGAGTAAGGTATGTTTCCAAAATTTAAGGGTTTGGTATCCTCTATTTGTGGATTAGAATTTTTCATGTGTATAGAGATCATACAGGAAATGTATCCTCATCTTAAATATATTTTTCCCACCCATAGAGCTCATATGGTAATGGGATACACCACTGGAGCCATGAATTTCACCCATAGTTTAGGTGAATGGATCCTCTAAAATAATATAATGTAATTAACACATAAATTTCAGGGGGCTTATGGATCATGGTCTAGGAATACATAGAGTTGTTGACTGGGTATAAGGTATATTACATTACTAGATATATTTATATTTACCAAAAACACCGGGGGATTCCTTTGAGACATGATGTTATTGCGGGATATAAACATTAGGTCCTGTATATTGTCTTATATTTTAAGCATCACCAAATACCTATGTGTGGTATCTACTAAGGGTTAGATCTCTAACGACATTGAATTCCTAGCGTTCCTATGTAACAACCCAAACTATTATGAATAAAATCCCCCTTTCTGATTAATTAAAAGTATTATGGTTATAAAAAACACATGAACTTATTTTGTTTTATTATATCCAACTGTATTTATATTACCGTTAAGTATCATTACCATTGATAAAATAGTCATTGAACCGTGATCAAATGAGTAGTATAAATATAGTATTTTTAAAATATCATTTTAGAATGTAAAAAGGAAGTGATGACATCAACCAATAAGATCACACCCTATGAAGCCCATTTATCAGAGATTCGGAGGGATATTGTATTTCTAACCTTTTCCCTAAATAAATCCCAATATGATATCCAACAACTTAAGCATGAGCAAAATCATTTACAAGAGAAGTTCACGATCATTGAGATCAGGACCCAAACCATATTCACCAAATGACCTTGTGAATGGACCACCATCATCCACCTCACTCTTAGAGAGTATGCTGGAGTATTACAGGGTTTGTATCAAGAACATAAAAATAGTAATATGTATAAAATTTTATTAAATAATGAATATATTTTAATCATATTATTGTTACTTTTTAAATTATTTTTAATGAACAATTTGTGTTGTTGGTTAATATTCAAATTCAATTAATGTATTTATGAATTAACGAAATTTTTTATAAATAATATAGTAATAAAATATTATTATTAAATATTTTTTATCTAGTATAAATGATCTTATAATTATTTATTGAAGTTAAATTTATTTTTTAGAAGGGTTCAAAAAAATGTTATTTTAAAAAACTCACAATTTTTAATAAATTGGAATTTTATTTTAAAATTTGAAATTAATTTTTTATGAAAATTATTTAGACAAAATGAATTTTTCTAATCTGGATGTTGAAATTATTAGATGGTGATTTTTTCATAATTTTCTAAGATAGATGAATTTCTGGTTAAAAATTAAATAATTTAAAGATATACCTTGTGTTTTATGACATAATAATGACCCAAAAGTGATGTAATAAGTAATAAAAATAGTATACATGACCAAATATATGTTATACATTTAAAATAATTTTATTTTAAATTTATTTTTCTTATTTATTAAATCCATTATGAATCCTCCAAGATTTATAACATATTTTATGATTTTAAATTTCTTTCTTTAAGAGTGGGACTCACCCTTACATCAAAAATGGATATATTTTAATAAGTTAGTCCATTGGAATTACAAAATAATGTGAATCAATCGTTTTTTTGTAGAAACCATTTGAAGAAATCCGGATACGGTTTGTGGGTTTGGTTGTTTTATTATGTAAAGTCCACAAACTAAATAAAAATGAATTCCCCCTCCCTTACCATAAAAAACAACCCAAGACACCATTTACCTTCCCAAAAATTCCTTGGCTCACATCAAATCTATTCCCTCCACTCTCTAGTGTCCATCCAAGTTTCCCCCAAACTTTCTAGAAGCACCTCCCAAGCCTTTGGATTCACACATTAAAGTATGGATTCTTTCCTTTCTCATATTTCTCAAAGTTTCTTTATTTTCTTTCACCTAATTTTACCAATTCCTTATATTAGGACTTGTATTTCCATATACATATTAATATACCATTCACATTTAAAATATTATATACCCCATTTCTCTCATTAACCCATTTTATGAATTTTTATGTGATGATGTTATGTTGCCGAAATTGCACCGCAATTTTCCTTTAAATAAAAATTGTGTAGTGAATACCATGACCATTTTATATTTAGGGTAGTCACCTTTATACATATATAATTATTTTCATGTGTAATTAAATATATTTATTCTTCACTCCTTGATCATGGATGAAATTATTGTGATGAATGAATCCATATTGATTGATTTATGTGGCACACTTAAGCATGAGAATGAAATGAAAGATACTGGTGCACATAGAATTATATAGCGCTCCAATGTATTGGGTAAAAGTTAGTATCATAATAAATCCCATTAGTATAGGGGGTTTACTTGATTCATTTATGGGACATTTTACACCATTATTTCCAGGCGGGTATAGCCTTTACACATGTTTATGATGTAGTGTTTTAAGTTGTTTCCACATTTCCACATTTCCCATGTTTTGGTTATCATGCTATATCATAACTTATTATGATTGTTTCTTTTATGATCCATTGATATTCCTATTTTCTAACAAGTATTTTATTCTTAATTTTATACCTTGATTATTCCCTTACTAGGATTTATATATCACCACATTCTTATGTATATTCTCAAGTTATCCCATGCATTGTTAAGTATGAAGGAATGTTTTGACAAAGTAAAAGAAGTTTTCAATAAAGATGTCATTTTCATGTTTTATGTTGTTATGAAATGCCCATAATCTTTCAAAGAAACTGTACCTATCAATATTATGGGTTGCATTAAGTTCAATTTTATATAATAAAACATTATTAAAAGTGAAATATGGAGTATGGTTTTTATTGTTGGTATCAAAGGATATGATTACTTATATTTGGGATTCAGATTAGAACACTTTAGGAAAAGACATATAGATATGAATAATTATAATAAAACATCCCTAAATTCTAGTTTGTATAGATTAAGTGGTTTATTATGTAAATATCATCTCTATCTATATATTACATGTGGACATGGTTCTGGAAAGTATGTACCTAGGGGTAACAACTTTGACCAGATTTTCTGAGCCTAACTTTGGGTAAACTGGTACTTGAAAACAAGCCTTACTATGAATCTGGTTTGACACTCTTGGGAGATATTCTCTGGTAAATTCATAATATAATTATGAATCATAATTAAGGGAAAAAATTACTATAATAATATATGATAGGAAATATATCATGGATAAAATAGATGGAACTCTCCAAACTCACAAGTTAAAAAGATAAATATAATTTATAAGTTATTCATTTTATATAATTAGATTACCATTTATTTTATTAATATTTTAAAATAATCATCCATAATTTTCCCTTTATTTTATACAATGGTCGGTAATATGAGGAATCATGTTAACAACAAATTTAAAGAGAAATGAGATGACTCTCCAATGAGATGTCCAACCATATGGGAGCAGGAATCCAGGACCTTTCCATGATACTCTCTATGATAACTCAAGTTTTGAATGGAAACCTAGATCCGGATGAACACACAGACACCTTAATTAATAAAAAGATACAATTACGAGGTTCATGTAAGAAAGGCCTCCAATATTTAATTGATCATATAATATTTTAATCAAAGAACAATTGATGACCTCCATTGAGGAGATCTTATCTATGTTTCAATTGTCCAAACTAGAGAAGGTTATTCTATCTATTTATCATATAGAGGGAGATGCTAATCAGTGTTTGACATTGATCAAGAATATGAAGCATGACGAAGAGATCTAAAAAACAGATAAGAATGAATTATAGATAATGTGTTTCAATAAATATTTTCCTCGCACTCTTCATCTTAAAATGGAAAATTATTTTCTTTCACTTATAAAAAAAGATAAAGAATACATCAGGGCATATAAGGAAAACATCACAATACTGGAACGATATGTATCAATCATTGTTTTTACCCTTAAATTGGAGGTTAACCAATTATTTTGTGGGATAAACCTCAGTATACAAAAAGATCTATCAATCCGCAACATTGATAGCTATGATGAAATTATCCTATGTTCCCTCAATGTTGAAATGGAGATTAGAGATTCCCAAAGGTATTATGGGGATAATAAGTAGAAATTAGAGTTTAATTATGTTGGTATGATGGATAAATCCAATGGTGCTATGGAATTTTAGCATCTCTCTTGTCAAAGGCTAGGAAAGAAGCACCCCAAAATTTGTCTATGGGGAATAAAGAAAAAAGTTTAGGTTTGGAAGAGAAGGGAAACAAGAAAATTATTTTCAAAGGAGGAACCCACAAATGTGATAGAGGAAAGGAATTCTTTGGTCAACCATCAACATGTTGTTCAATTCTTCAACAGTAGGGAACCATATCACATTGCGACCCAGTTCACTAAGCCAAGGGTTTTCAGAGGAAACCAAAAAACTCTAAGGTAGAAAGGGAGAGATTTATCTATAACGACTTACGAGGTGGATTTTGACAATGATGTGGTGATAGGTACACTATTTATTTATTCAGGAAAAGTGAACATAATTTTTTTTATGATTCTACACATTCTTTCATATCATGACAGTTTATTAGAACTATTCAAACACCACTAATAAGCATGGAAGTGGAGATGTTGTTGAAAATGGAAAGTGGGTATATTATTTACCCCAAGTATATATCTCCTCCCCTATAAACATTTTTCTGATAAACTTATAATAGAAAATTTTCAAACTCCCTTTGGTGTATTTTGATACAATTATGGGCATGTAATGGATTTCCTTATATAGTTCCATCATAAGATTTCCCGAGAAAGAAATCAATCTTCATATAGAGAATCAACCACTGATTATGTATAAGTGAAAGGAGGAGGAAAAATATTATTTACTACCATTATCTCAAGCATGAATATTATTTCCCTATGAGAAAGTGTATCTTGCTTAAATTATTGACTCTAATGAAAGAACCAACCTCAAATAAATGCCTTTTGTAAGGTAATACACTAATGTGTTTCTTGAGGAGTTTCCTGGTCTTCCTCCTATCTGAGTGGTTGAATTTTACATCATGATTATTCCTAGATCATTTAAAATATCCAGGACATGTAAAAGAAATGTTATTATGGAACTTGAGGAGTTGAAGAAAAAACAATAGTAGAATATTGATAAATGTTTCATATACTCATGTGCTTCACCATGGGGTACTCCAATCCTATTTTTGAAGGAGGATAGAAAAATGCACCTTTTAATTGATTATATTGAGCTCAACAAGATCATGATAATGAACAAGTATCCTATACCTCAGATTGATGACTTTTTCAATAATATATTTGGTGGAAAATACTACTCCAAGGTGGATCTTCAGTCGGTATATTATCATGTAACAGTTGAGAAGGATGATATCCCCAAGAACAATTTTTTTACAAGTTATGGGACTATGAGTTCATAGTGATTTCATTCAGACTCACTAATTCTCCAGATATCTTCATGGACGTAATAAATAGAGTCTTTAGAGATTACCTCAAAATAGTTGTGGTATTATTTATATATGATACATTAATATACTCCAAAACCAAGGAGGACCATGAGGATCATCTGATAACTATGATAATAACTTTAAAAATGATTATCTCTTTGAAAAGTAGAACAAGTGTCAGTTTTGGTTGAAGGAAATCTCATTCTTGGGGAATATAATCACAAGAAATGGGATATATGTGGATCATTCAAAGACATAACTAATAAAATGTAGGTTGAGGCCAAAATCTATGACAAATAACCATAGATTCTTTGAGTTATATGGGTATTATCATCAATGTTTGAGAAATTTATCACGATTTTCAAGACCTATTACCAAGAAAACTCATATGGGAGTCAAGTTTTATTATAGTAATTAATGGGAAGATATATTCAATGAGTTGAGAAGGATGATTATCACTCACCTATGATCACACTACCCATAAGTGGGAAAAAGTTCATGGTATTTAGAGATTTATCAAAGAAGGTATTATGTAATTTTCTGATTCAAAATGAAAAATTCATTGCATATGCCTTTAAGAAGATGAAAATTCATGAGAAAAAATGTCCCATGCAGGATCTGGTGTTGGCAGTGGTGATCTTCACTTTGAAAATTTTGTGAAATTATCTATTTGGGTAGAAGTGTGAAATATATATAGATCAAAAAATTCTTAAATATATATTCACAGATAAAGAGATGAATATTATCTAGAAAAGACGGTTAGATCATATCAAGGATTACAATTGCTCAATCTACTACCATCCTGGAAAATAAAATAAGGTGGCCGATGCATTATGCCAGAAAAAAGCCACCAATTATATCATTTATGAGAATTGAGAAGGGTCCAATATTATTTTATTTAAAGGGGATGGACATGTTAATCATAATAAATAGAAAATCATCATTCCTTTCAAAAAAATATTACTCAACTTCCTCTTTTTTAATGGTTATAGAATGATCAAAATGGTGATGTGGGAATTCCGAAGATAGTGGAAACTCTAAGTAATGGAAAATCCATGGAGATTAATTTTAATGTAGAAGGAATTCTGGAATTTATTTGAAGACTATGTGTTCTATCAAATCATGAGTTAATGAATAAACTATTAGATGATACACATAGTTCTACTTTCCCCATTCACACAAGAAACACAAAAATGTATCGAGATCTCTAAGAGAACTATTGGTGGGAAAAATGAAGAAGATATCGTTGAATATACTTGAAATTTCATGGTATATTTTCAAGTGGAGGTGTAAAGAAATAATTATAAGGGGATGATGAAACCATACCCATACCAGTATGGAAATGAGAAAAAAATAACCATGGAAATTGACTCCAGTCATATAAAACATCCAAAGGAAAAATGTTATTTGGTCAAATTTCATAGATATATATCAGATAAGTGGTGAGGTTTCATGGAGTACCACTTTTTATTGTGTCCAATTGGGATACGAGATTCACCTCTATGTTTTGGAAAATTCTTCAACATACACTAAACACTCAGCTAAAAATCACTAAGGCTTATCAACCTCAAACTGATGGGAAATCTGAGAGGACTATCCAAACACCTGATTACATGTCGAGAGAATACTAAATTGACAACATGGGAGGATGGGACCAACATATTTCACTTTTCGAGTTCTGTTACAATAACAATTTCCACTAAAGCATCTAAATGGATCCCTATGAAGCCCCTAATAGGAAGAGGGGTAAAACACCAGCATGTTTGGATGATGTTGGAGAATGAACATTTCTATATCTTTAAATGGTATAATAAATTGTGGATAAGTTTAAGACCACTCAGAAGCACATCAAGGCTACTCAGATTCGATAGAATATTTATGCTAACGATTATTGACGAGGCCTCAAATTTGATTTTGGAGACATGGTATTCCTCCTCATATCATTATGGAATAAAGTGATGATATTTTCAAAGAAGAGAAATATTAGTATAAGGTACATTAACCCTTTAGGTATCCTTGATTACATCAGAGTAGTGACCAATCAACTAGAACTACCACTAAAACTATCTCAAGCACATGATGTATTAAATTATATAGTTCTCCAATGCATTGGTTAATGGTTATATTCATGATATGTCACATTAGGAGAAGGGGTATTACTTTATTCGTTTTTGGGACTTTTTACGACATGATTTATTTGTGTGTTTATCCTTGACCTATGTCTATTATGCAGCGTTTTATGTTGTTTCCACATTTCCTATGTTAAGATTATCATGGTATATCATCTCTTATTAATCATGTTGCTTTTATGATTCATTGATATTACTATTTTATAACATATATTTTCTTCTTCATTTTATTCATTTTTATTCCATTACTAGGATTTATAGCTCACCCCTTTCTTTTGTATTTCCTCTGGTTATCCCATATTGTGTTATGTATGAAGGAATGTTTTGGCCATGTTAAATAAGTTTTCAATAATGTTTTTGTTTTTCATTATATATTTTGTTATGCAATACACCTAATTTTCCAAAGGAAGTATACCTATTGATCTTCAAGGATGTATTAAGTGTAATTTGATGTAATAAAAAATATTTAAATGTAAAATACGGAGCATGGTTTTTATAGTTGGTATCAAAGGATTGGTTTAGTAATTTTGGGATAAGGATTATAAAACTCAAGAAATATACTTAGGTATAAGACTCAGTGTAAGAAAAAATCCATACATTTTGGTTAGTATAGAGTAAGTGATTTATAAATAGAATAAGTATCTCTCTAGATACTACATGTAAACCTGGTTTTGGTACTAATGTACCTAGGGTCAAAAACTCTCACAAGATGTTCAGATCCTAACTTGGGGTATTTGGGTACATGACAATGGCCATTACTGAATGCCTAGTTTTACATTCCTGGTGTATATTCTTTGGTAAATTAATAATCTCATTATGAACCATCATTATTTGGACAAAAAAATGACCAAAATAATATTTGTTAGGAAATAGATCATGGATGACAAAGATTGAATCCTATAAACTCACAAGTTAAAGAGATAAATTTAATTTATAAGTATCCCTTTAATGTCAGTGTGTTCCCATTTATGTGTTTAATATTTTAAAACACCCTCCCTAAATTTTCCTTTATTCTAGCCAATGTTTGGTAATATGAGGAATCAGGTTAACTATTGAAGTAAAGGGTAATGTGGTGACTTCCCCAACGATATGCCCAAGCCGGCGGGAGAAGGAATCAGAAACATTATCACAATACTCTACTAGCTAACTCAAGTTGTGAATTGAAACTTGGATCAAGAAGAGAACCCAAACCCCTTAAGAGAGAACAAAAAGAAATCAAGATCTTAATGAGACAATGGACTCCTACATTCAATGAATCAGTTGACCCATTAATCCTAGAACAATGGATCAAATATATTGAGAAGATATACTATATCCTTTGATGTTATGAATAAGAGAAGGTTCTTCTAGTTGTTTATCATATGGAGGGAGAAACTGATCAGTTGTGAACATTGATCAAGAATATGAAGCCTGAGGAAGAGATCAAAATAATTGAGTTGAAGGAATACCAAAAATTGTTTTCCAATAAATATTTTCCACGGACTTTCTATTTTAAAATCGAAATGGATATAATTGAACTTATGAAATAAGATAATGAATATATTGGGGAATAAAATGAAAACATGACAAGACTTGTGTGATACACTTCTGGCTTTGTTGTCACCTTCAAATGTATGGTTGAACTCTTATTTTTTAGGATATGTCTTAGTGTACGAAATGATCTAGAAATATGAAAAATTTATAGTAGTGATAAAAATTATCGATGGTACCTCAATGTAAAAATGGAGATCATAGAATACAAAGGGTATTGTAGGGATAATAAGTAGAATTTGTAGTTTAATTTAGTTAGTACAATGGATAATTGCAATGGTGTAAAGAAATTTTAGCATCCCACTAGTCAAAGGTGCAGAAAGACGCACCCTATAAGTTTCCTAAGGGGAATAAGGAAATAATTTAGGTGAGGAAGGGAAGGAAACCTATAAAATGATTACTGATAGGATAAACCCAATAATGTGATAGAGTAAATAAATGATCTGGTCAACCATCAATGAATTTTTCACTACTTCAACTACATGTACTTATGGAACTTTGCGAACAAGTGCACTATGACAAGTATTTTTGGAGGAAACCAATAACCTATGATGAAGGATGGGAGAGACTTTTCTATAAAGACCATTGAGGTGGATCCTAAAAAATAAGTGGTGATAGGTATTCTAGTTAGTAATTCTGGAACCATAAATGTACAATTTGATTTTGGTTCTATGCATTCCTTCATATCATGGAAGTTTAGTAGAATAATTTAAACACTACCAAAGATCATGGACATATAGATGTTAGTGAAAATGGAAAATGGGGAAATCATTGCCTCCCAAATATATAAATCCTCCCTATCAATATTTATAGTTTGAACAAACAACAAAACCATATCATAGTCCCTTTTGTGAGATTTTATTCAATCCTGCGCATGGATTGGATTTCCCTATATAGATCCAACATTAATTTCCACGAGAAGGATATCACTCTTCATATGGAAAATCAACCCTTGATTTTGTACAAGTACAAAGAGGAGATTGAATCTTCTTTATCACCATCATCTCAAGAATGGATATTATTTCCCTATGAGAAATAATATATAGATCAAATGATTTAGTCTAAGGAAAGAACCATCCTCGGAGACATTCCTATTGTGAGGGAATACGCAGATGTGTTTCTTAAGGAATATCTTGGTCTTCCTCCGAGCCAAGAGGTTGAATTTTCCTTTATTCATATAACTAGGGTGTTTCAAATATCCAAGACTCCTTATTGAATGGATATTGCAGAGTTTGAGGAGATGAAGAAACCACTATAGAAGAATATGGATAAATGGTTCATATTCCCATGTGATTCACCATGGGGTGGACCAGTTCTCTTCAATAAAAAGTAGGATGGATCAATGCACCATTTCAATGATTATCATGAGCTCAACAAGATTATGATAAATAAAAAGTATCCTTTAACTCATATTAATGACTTGTTAGATCAGTTACATGGATCAAAATACTTGTACAAGGTGAATCTTTGGACAGGATAATATAAATTATGGTAAATGAAGGAAGATATCCCCTAGACTGATTTTTGTACAAGGTACAAGAACTACGAGTTCATAGTGATTCCATTAAAACATGGAAATTCACTATAAATATTTATGGACATGATTAATATAGTCTTCATAGATTACCTTTATAAATTTTTGTTAGTCTTTATAGATGATATTCTCATATACTCCAAAACCAAGTAGGACCATGAGTAGCATTTGAGAACTTTTCTAAGGATCTTGAAAAAGGGGATGCTCTGTGAAAAGTACAACAAGTGTTAGTTTTTGTTGAAGGAAATCGCATTTCTAGGGAATATCATCACAAGTAATGGGATATCCATCTATACTTAAATGAAAAATGAAATCGAAGGATGGCCAAATAGAACATATTTGAAAGATATTATTAGTTTCCATGGGTTATCTGGGTATTATCGATGATTTGTGAGAAATTTCTCATGATTTTCAAACACTTTTTCCAAGATTAATCAAAACGGAGTCATGTTTTCTTGAAATAAAGAACGTGAAGAGAGATTAAAATAGTTGAAAATGAGGCTTATCAAATCCACATTTCTCACACTACCCACAAGTGGAGAACCTTTTGTTGTATTCGTTGACGTCTCGAATAAAGGATTATGTTTTCTGTTGATGAAAAATGACAAATTCATTGGATACACCTCAAAACAGTTGAAAATTCATGAGGAAAATTATCCCACACATGTTCTGTAGTTGGAAGACAAGATCTTCGCTTTGAAATTATTCAACATTTTCTCTTTTGGGTGAAGTTTGAAATATATAAGGATCACAAAAGTATTAAATATATATCCACATATAAAGAAACGAATATACACTAATGAAAATGGTTAGAGCTCATCAAGGATTAGGGCTACTCAATCCACTGTCATCCTATTAAAGAAAATAAGGTGGAATATTCTCTATGTATAAAGGACTAAATAATTCTATCATTTATGAGAATTTAGAAGGATTTTATCTTCTTGTAATTGAAGAGGATAGAAATTTGAATCATAATAAAATGAACATCATCAATACTTTTTAAAATTATTTCTCAACTATATCTTTTAGAAAGGTTAAAGGATGATCAAGAAGATGGTGTGGGAATTAATATGAGATTGTAAACTATAAGGAATGGGAAACCCTCAGAGTTCAATATAAATGGTGAAGGAATTTTCATATTTGTGTCACAGATATGTGTTCCATAAAATAATTAATTAAATAAAGAAATATTTGATGATTCATATAGTTTGAATTTCTTCATTATCTTAGGAAACACAAAGATGTTGAGAGATCTTTAAAAGCACTATTAGTGGGACAACATAAATACTGAGATTGCTGAATATACATCAAAGTGCTTGGTATGTAATAAAGTGAAAGTGCAATGGTATAATTATAAGGGGATGATGAAACCATTACCCATACAAGCATGGAAATGAAAAAAATCAACATGGAATTTTTCCCCAAACATCTGAAGACATCCAAATGAAATAATTCTATCTGGGTTTTTGTGGGTTGTATTTTCAAAGAATACAAACTTAATTTCAATTCTAGAGGATTTATCACTTGATCAACACTGTAGGAACATGGTTCTTAGTTTTGAGGTACATGTTTCTTCTTTTCTCTTTTCCTAAAGTGTTTTTGAGAAAATAAGGAAAATTGGGGAAAATATTAAATTTTGGGACTACACACCATGTACTTTTTTACACATTGTGTATTGTGGCCATGTAGGTTGGGTACAGAAGGTGTCTAGGCCAGTCAACGATAAAGGGTATCAAAACCGACTACATGTCTTGTAGTGGGTATTAACATGCCGGTAGTCAGTCGGCAGGCGAATAGTAAGGTGGTGGATAGCTAAGCGGTGATACACACCATGTACTCAGGTATTACACATCCTGTACTCATGTCGACTGATGAATTGTACCACGCTGGTGAGATGCCGCTGAAGGAACAATTAAAAAAATTTAAAACTAGACACCGTGTACACATTATTACATGTCGTTTAGTCTGTTTTTTTCACTTAACATGGGTAGTAGCCTCCCCTGTTCATAGGGAAGGCTTAGAAGATGAGGAGAGCTCAAGAGGACTGCCGGAGCTTGAGAGTTCAGCTGATCATGCATCCGGAATCCGTTTTCGCTTCCGTCGATCTTGTGGGAACAACACTGGTGTGTTATTCCTTCTTCTTACGTAGCTATTTCCAATTATTCCTCTAAAGGGAGTTATTGAAATTTGAAGGAGTGTTTATTTTACCTCAAATATATGTCATTCTCGGGAGTTCCGAGGAGTGTCGTAACGTATACCGATCAGGGGCAATCGAGGTAGGTGGCTTAGTGTTTTAATTCCAACTGATGCGCATTTTTGTGTACCGTTGAGCAACAAACCCTTGTTGTTGAGTCGTGTGGCTAAGTCCTTGGTTGTTTTGAATACCTAGAATTGTATAGGTAGTTAAACATGATAACAAACTACTATTTTGGATCACTTCTTGGATCTAGGACCACCCAGGGGGTGCGTTCCTCTATTTAGCCGTTTGGCCAGGATACCCAAGGGTATGCCATTGTAATAATGATTATTGAATTTCCTTGAGAGAAATTGTATATGAATTTGTTGTTTATATGTTGGGAATGGTCTGGTTACTTGTTACGCCTGAGGGAAGTGTTTTACTTAGCATGAGGGCGGTGGTTATTCTGGCTGAGACCAATATTTGTTATGCCTGAGGGAGATAGACTCTATACCTGGGGGCCACACATCGTAGGCCTGAGGGAAATATTTGTTACGCCTGAGGGAAATTACCTACGGGTTGTGATTCTTTTACCTGAGGGTAAGTGTTTTCATGTCTGAGGACACTGACTGTTTACTTAGAATATTCATTGTGGTGATATCCAAAATTAAAGGATTAAATGAATATTTAAAATGAAAATATAACTGGTAGAGTTAGTTACATGTGAGTAATTCGTAGATTATTGCATTTTACGACTTCACACTGTTGTTTCATATTTTGACACATTTGGGAATGGGCCTTTAGGTGGTGCCTACTGGGATTTATTTCTCACACCATTATTGTGGTCATGTCTTCATCCCCAAAGATATTACATTTCTGTAGGTATGGATAAGGGAAAGGGTCCCTATACAAGTACATGATTATTGTTGAGGAGTAGGGGAGCATGGGACCAAGCTTAGGCTCGCGATGCTACCGGCTATTCTGTTTTGTTCTGATGTACCTGTACTTTTTATTGTATCATATTGTACTACTGTGTAAAATTTTCTAGATGTTTTCATAGAACATGAGACATGTTGCATCATTATTTGTATGACTATTGGTTATCTTTTAATGCAGTTGTTCATTTTAAATGTGTATGGTTTATTGCTTCTATTGTTGTTGTATGTTATTTATCTATTCCACTACACTACACTCTAACAAATGAGGGCATAGTTTCCCCACTATCAGACCTGGGCCCCCACTTCTTGTCGGTAGCCTCTGGCATTTGGGGAAATGCGCTTGAGGTCATGTGACCAACCGAGTTCGGGGCACCCGTGGATTGATACCCGGATCTGGGACGTTACAAAGTGGTATCAGAGGGGTTCTTTTCTTTGACGTACTATTTGGAGCCTTAGTTATGGATATTAATGAAACAATAGTTGGTAATAAGCTATGTCGGGGAGTGGCTAACCCGTGTACAGGGAAAATCCAGTCTACCTCAGTTATTGCAATTTTTATGATTTTGCAAATTTAACAGTTGATTTGATTTCCACCGTTGGGTTACAAACTTTGGATTGTGATGTTTATATTTTATCCATGGGTTCTATTTAGTTGCAACCCGATGAGATTAGGGTATTCCATCTCATGCATCATTTAGGCACACGCTAGAAATCACATGCCATGCATAGTTCCATGCCATGTAGGTGCATTAGAAATTGCATGATGTTGTGATAGTTGTTGTTCTAGAAAAAAATGCTGTTGTGATAGCTAATTTGATAAATACCTACGATGTGATAGGGCATTTTTGTGTGATCTTGTTGATAGGATGGATGCCAAAATTTGGTTTTTGGGGAGTATGGGCCCTCATTGACCGGAATTTGGTGGATCATTGTCTGTTTACCGTATTTGTTACACATGTATAAGCTGTCAAACATTGATTCGTGAGGATTAGAGGCCCTCAAGAATAAGAAATTGGCACTTAGGGGTTGTTTTTCAGTGTTTTCTGGGTTGTAGAGTAGTTTCTGAGGCATACTGTCTGGAAAACATAGTATACACGCTGTATAGTTCTAGGACACACACCGTGTGTTCTTCTGTTCGGGAATAAATGAAATCATTTTGAGTACACACCGTGTGCCTTCAGAACATGCCTTGTAGTATATTCCCATGTCATAGAATGTGTGGGAGGGGACACGGGGTAGATAATGGCTTGGAAAAAACACACTATGTAACGGATGTACATGCCGTTTAGTGTTGACCCGGAGTATGCCCGTGTAACTAACAACATGGGCGGAATAGACCTTGAGACATACACGCTGTGTCCTCATTGGAACAAGCCATGTAGTCTGCCCTGGGGACCCAGTCGTGTATCTAACAAACACGGTTTGGTGTTACCTATTATTGAACACGGCATGTACCTGATGGACATGCAGTGTGGCTAGGGAAATGGGGTGGTGTACACGCCGTCGTGTGCAGGTGTCACATGCCATGTGGTGTTAGCTGAGTAGTTGGCCATGTCACGAATGACACGCGCAGTTGGAATAAAACCATACATGCCGTGTAGATTCCATACACACCGTGTAGTCTTGTTCAATGCGAGTCATGTGGCTTAGCTGTGTAGAAGGACTCGGGCAGGGAAAGTGAATTCAAGTACACACCATGTAGTCCGAGGACACGCCGTGTGTTTGTGGTGTTACACAACCAGTTTAAGCTGGGGTACAAGCCCATGTGAATGGATTACAAAGAACCTTCCGTGTAGTTTAATACACTCCATGTAGTCATGTTTTGTAAATTTTGAAAACTTTCCTTCTCCTGTCCCCTTTTTTCAGTTTTTGAAAATCTTGATCTAAGGTGTGTGATTGACCTTGTAGAGTCAGGTCGCCGAGATGACCACCAGTTGTTCTCCAGGAGAGCAGTGACGTTTATATTCCAGAGATAGTAGGCCATGGGCCACCAGTGGATCCTCCAGTAGAGCCAGATGCGGTGCTAACCATTATACCAGACTCATGCGTGGATGCGTAGTTCTGTGAAGGCTTTATGTGGTTCATGCAGACCTTTCAGGGAGCACTGCCGGCTGCCACATCTATGGCTGACCTGACTCATATATTCCAGTAGCAGAATCCGCCTACGTTTTCAGAGGATGGTGGACCATAGGCTGTGGAGTCTTGGCTGGGGTCGATGTAGACTATCTTCAAGAATCTTGAGATGCCTCCAGGGCAGAGGGTAAAGCTCATGATTTATATGTTGCGTGATTCTTCCAAGAGGAGGTGGGATGTTACCACTCAGTATGATCATCACAAAGACATGGTGTGGGAACATTTTCAGACAGATTTCTATGACTTCTTCTTCCTAGAGACGATGAGGATAGATAGAGCTCGAGAGTTCATGAATCTACAGTAGGGCACTATGTCGGTGATGCACTATTCTGCTCGTTTCACCGAGCTTCAACGTTTTGCACCAATTATGGTGGGTGATGAGATGTTGAGGGCTCGAAGCATTGAGGATGGTCTTCAATATGACATCCGAGCACTGGTGAATGTTTTCAGGTTGCCTACAGTACATGCTATTGTGAACTAGGTGATGATTACAGAGAGGAACCTTCGAGAAGCTAGTGGTGCAGGCCATGGAAGTTCGGCACAAGAATCTGGTACTGTTTATACAGGGAAAAGGAAGTGACAGATGAGTTTCTCTCATGGTGATAGTACTAGCCAGGTGATTACTTCAGGTGGCCGGGTCAGGTGCTACCAGTGTGGTAAAGAGGGGCACAAGAGACCACAGTGTCCATGAGACCAAATGGAGTGCTGAGTATGCGACAAGATTGGTCATCTACAGTACTTCTGCTGGGCGTTTCTACCAGTGGATGGTGAGAGGGGATCTGTGAAGACTCCTCGAGTGGTAGTAGGACCAGCAGATTCTTACCAGTCAGGAAACTGGAACACGTTAGGGCATGCAGGCAGATATGGTGGTCGTGGCTGTGGTAGCCAGACACCAAGATCTCAGAGGTAGCCGTGCGGGATAGCTCAGGGTAGCCTTGTTGTGTCGTAGGTCCGCGGCACCGGGAATGCATATGCAGTGCAACAAACCCAAAAAGAGCAGAATCCTGGACCTTCTACTGTCAGATGTAATATTCTAGTAGCTTCTGTTTTATCATCAATACTTATCGATACAGGTGATATAAATATCTTTATATCTGTACCCATTGTGGAGAGATTGGGGCTATGTGTTTCTTCTTCATCTGATGTTATGACTCTAGACACTCAGTTTGGGAATAGAATGGCTGGTGTGTGTCAGTGTAAGGAGTGACCCCTTGAGGTTGGTGGGTGTCAATTCCTCTGGGACCTCTATGTATTAGAGATGAATAGATATGATGTCATTCTCAGGATGGGCTGGTTGGTTCCCTTTCGAGCCATTGTAGACTACTATCGTCATAGGGTTCATTTCACATCACCAAATGGCGGAGAGTTTTTATACAAAGACGAGTGGGATGTTCAGGCGAGTCGAGCAGGACCCGAGGATTGTGGGCGAGGTGGAGTCACAGCCCAGATTGCGAGTTTATATCTGGAAGTCCAGGGGACTTGTCAGAAGGATTTCCCTCCAGTGGTTGTTCATTTCATGGATGTCTTTCCGGACGGCTTTTCGGGTCTACCTCCGAAGCATGAGGTGGATTTCATTATTGAGCATGTGCCAGGGGCAGCACCGGTGTCCATTCCTCCTTATAGGATGGTTACACCTGAGTTGCAGGATCTCAGTAGACAGTTAGATGAGTTACAGGCAAAGGGTTTTATCCAACCCAGTACTTCTCCTTGGGTTTCTCTGGTCCTTTTTGCAAAGAAGGTGGATGGTACCCTCATACTCTGTGTGGATTATCGGAAGCTAAACCAGTTGAAGGTCAAGAACCGATAACACTTTCGTGTGATTAATGATATTTTTGATCAAGTTTGAGGTTCTTGAGTGTTCTTGAAGAATGAATTGAGATCCAAATATCATTAGTTACGTGTTAGACGATCTGATATACCTCTCACATCCTTCAAGAGTAGGTATGGTCTATATGACTACTTGATTATGCCGTTCAGACTCACAAACACACCAACAGTTTTCATGGATCTAATGAATTGTGTGTTCCATCCTTATCTGGATTCTTTTGCGGTAATCTTCGTGGACGATATCTTCGTGTACTCTCACACTCGACACGACCATGACACCCATCATGAGATCATTTTGAGTACACCGAGAGAGCATCATCTATATGCTAACTCTCAAAGTGCCACTTTTGGATGGACCAAATACACTTCCTAGGTGATATCTTCTCAGAGGAAGGAGTTTCTGTAGACCTAGAGAAGGTGAGAACAGTAGTTTTCTGGGAGAAGCATAAAAACGTGTTTGAGATATAGAGTTTCTTGGGGATGGTTGGTTACTACATGTATTTTATACAAGACTTCTCCCACTTAGCCGCACCGCTAATTGGTTTCACTAAGAAGGGTGTGAAGTTCGTTTGGTCAGAATCTTGTGAGACAACCTTTCAGTAGCTGAAGGGAAATATGACATCAACACAAATCTTGATACATACAGAGTAAGGGAAGAGTGATAAAGTCTACTCTGATTCATCAGGTGTTGGACTGGGAGATGTGTTGATGCAAGGCGATCGAGTTGTTGCGTACAAGTCTTGGAAGTTGAGGACACATGAGTGGAATTACATGATGCATGACCTTGAGTTGGCTATAGTCGTTCATGGATTATGATGTTGGAGAAATTATCTCTTGGGAGAACATTTTTTTGGTTTTCACCGACCACAAAAGTCTCAAGTATATCATTACTCAGTGTGACTTTAATCTGAGGTAGAGAAGGTGGGTCGAATACCTGTTGTCCTTTGATTTTGAGTTTTCCTATACACCTGGTAAGGGTAATGCAGTTGCTGATGCACTGAGCAGGAAGAATCAGACACAGGTGGTTCATGAGACCAATGGTGAGTGGCATCTTATGGCTCTGTTCTCTGAGATGCATTTGGAGGTGCATGATAGTTAGGGGAAAACCTATCTCTCTACATTAGCTGTGACTTCTACCCTTCTAGACAGAGTGAGGATGAAACAACTATATAATTTAGAAGTCCTAGTTCTATGGGAGTCGGTGTCAAGTGAGGACCCTCCACTTGGATGGACGATAGGCGATGATGAGGTATTGTGTTTCCATGGATGAGTATGGGTTCTGGGGGATATACATTAGAAGCTGATGCGAGAGATTCATGCTTCAGGTTGGGCATTTCGTCCCAGAGTTTCCAAGATGTACCGCGACTTGAGACGTCAGTACTGGTGGCCGGTTATGAAGAGATAAGTAGCTAGTTTTATTACGAGATGTTCCACCTGTCAGCAGGTGAAGGCAGAGCATCAGAGGCAAGCTGAACTATTACAGTAGTTACCCATTCCTGAGTGGAAATGGGATGATGTCATGATTAACTTCATGACAGGGTTTTCAAGGTCACATTGAGGCAATGGGGCTGTGTGGGTCTTTGTGGATAGACTTACCATGGAAGGTCACTTTTTACCGATCAAGGAGACCTCAGAGTTGACGAGATCGGAATGTTGTATATCCGAGAGGTCGTATGTCTTCACGGGGTCCCTTGTCCTATCATTTCAGATAGGGACACCCATTTTACGTGTCATTTCTGGGAGAGTTTTTAGAGGGAACTGGGTACATAGGTGCTTCTTAGCACAACATACCACCCTCAGACCGATGGTCAGTCAGAGCGTACGATACAGGTGCTAGAGGACAAGCTGTGCGCATGCATCCTATAATTTGGGGGCTCCTAGGAGAAGCATATACCCCTAGTCAAGTTTTCCTACAATAATAGTTTTCAGGAAACTATTGAAAGGCACATTATGAGGATTTATATGGTAGGCCATGCCGATCACCTTTTTGGTGGATGGAGGCAGGTGAGGCAGCTTTACATGGACCACATCTCGTGCGGGATAATTCTGAGTAGGTCCAGTTGTTTCAAAAGCAGATAGCTACTGCGCAGTCTCATCAAAAATCTTATGTTGATCACCGCAGATGACCATTAGAGTTTGTGGTTGGGGATCAGGTTTTCTTGCGTGTTTCACCGAGGTTCGGGCACATGCAGATCAGGAGATATGTTAATCTTTCACCGAGGTTTGTGGGTCCATTTCAGATTTTGGAGAGAGCCGGGTCGGTTGCCTATCAGTTCTAGTTACTGTAATGGTACTGGGCCATGAACGACGTCTTCCATGTATCTCAGTTGCGCCATTATCATTCAGACCTGTCTCATGTCTTTCAGCCCTAGGAGTTTGAGCTTCATGTCGATGCATCCTTTGAGGAACATCTGATTCGAATCATTGATATGAGCATGAAGCTTCACTATGGCTGGTCAGTTCCTCTAGTAGGGGTGCTATGGCACCATGGCAGAGTGTAGGAAAAAACATGGAGTGGGAGACCGACGTACGTGCTCAGTGGCCTGAGTTGTTCAAAGCTTTATCTTTTCCACCCTTGTGAGGGCAATTTAGGGACGAATTACTTTAAGGGGGGAAGTTTGTAAGAACCCAGTTCTTAGTTTTGAGGAACGAGTTTCTTCTTTTCTATTTTCCTTTAGTGTTTTTGAGAAAATTAGGAAAATGGGGAAAATCCTAAATTTTGGGACTACACAACGTGTACTTTTTCAGACGCCATGTATTGTGGCTTTGTGGGATGAGTACACAGGGTGTGTAGTCCGGTCAATGATGAAGGGTGTAAAAACTGACAAAATGCTTTGTAGTGGGTATTTACACACCGTGTAGTCAGTTGACAGGTGAATAGTAAGGTGGTGGCCCGCTGAGCAGCGGTACATGCCGTGTACTCAGGTATTACACACCATGAACTGATGTCCACAGATGAATAGTTCCACACTGGTGAGAAGCCACCGAAGGAACAGTTAAAAAATGAAAACTACACGCCGTATACCCAATAGTACACGCCGTGTAGTCTGTTTTTTTCGCATAAAATGGAATGTAGCCTCCCCTATTCACAGGGAAGGCTTAGAATCGGTGGAGAGATTAGGAGGATGGTTGGAGATTCGAAGATCTACTGATCATGCACCAGGAATCCGTTTCGGCCTCCGTCAATGTCGTTGGAACCACACAGGTGAGTTCTTCCTTCTTCGTGCATAGCTCTTGAAAATTATTCCTATAAAGGGAGTTATCTGTATTTGAATGAGGTGTCCTTTTACCAAAGATCTATGTCATTATTGGGCATTTAGATGAGCGTCGTTCACATATACCGATCAGGGGAGATCGAGGTAGGTGGCTTAGTGTTTAAATTACAACTACTATGCGTTTTTATGTACCATTGAGCAGTGAACCCATGTTGGGGTGTCGTGTGGCTGAGGCCTTGGCTGTTTTAAATAACTATAATTGTATAGGTAATTAAACGTGATAAAGAACTACTGTTTGGGATTACTTCTTAGATCTAGGACCACCTTGAGGGTGTGTTCCTCTATTTAGCTGTTTGGTAAGAAAACCCGAGGGTATGCCATTGTAATAATGATTGCTGAATTTCCTTGAGAGGAATTGTATTTGAATTACTTGTTTATATGTTGGGCATGGCCCAATTACCTGTTGCACCTGAGGGCATGGTTTTACATAGCCTAAGGGCATGGTTATTTTGGCTTGAGACCAATATTCTTTATGCCTGAGGGTGATAGACTTTGTGCCTAATGATGAAACTTCGTACGCCTGAGGGAAATATCTGTTAAGCCTGAGGTAAATTACCTACGGGTTGTGATTCTGTTACCTGAGGGTAAGTGTTTTCTTGTCTGAGGACACTGACTGTTTACTTAGAAAATTCACTGTGGCGATATCCTAAATTGAATGATTTAATGGATATATAAAATGGAAATATAAATGGTAGAGTGAGTTACTTGTGAGTACTTCTTAGTTTATTTCATTTTACTACTTCACACTATTGTTTCATATTTTCACACAGTTGGGCATGGGCCTTTGGTGGGTGTCTACTAGGATTTATTTCTCACACCGGGTTTGGGGTAATGTCTTCATCCCCAAAAAGATTACATTTATGTAGGTATGGATAAGGGAAAGGGTCCATATATAGGTACGTGATTGTTGTTGAGGAGTAGGGTGCATGGGACCGAGCATAGGCTCGTGATGCTGCCGGTTGTTCTATTTTATTCTGTTGTACCTGCACTTTATATTGTATCGTATTGTACTTCGGTGTAACATGTTCTAGTTGTTTTCTTAGAACATGAGACACGTTGCATCATTATCTATAATACCGTTGGTTATCTTTTACTACAGTTTTTCATTTTAAATGTGAATGGTTTATTGCTTCCACTGCTGTTGTATGTTATTTATCTATTCTGCTGCACTACACTTTGAAAAATGAGGGCACAGTTTTCTCACTATTAGAACTGGACCCTCACTATTAGTCGGCATCCTCTGACATTTGTGGAAATGCGCTTGAGGTCATGTGACCAATCGGGTTCGGGGCACCCGTGGAGTGGTACCCGGATCTGAAACATTACAATCTCTTACAGATATACATCATTGATGTGGAGAGGACATATGGAGTACCACTATTGATTGTGTTCGATTGAGATTTTAGATTGACCTATATGTTTTTAAAAATTATCTAATATTATATAAACACTAAGATGAACTTCAGTATGGCTTATCACCCAAAAAATGATGGCCACTCTGAGTGGAATATCCACACACATGAGGAAATGTTGAGATCATATTCGATTCACTTCAAGGGACTATGGGAACTACATGTTTATATCCTTTAGTTCTCTTAAAACAGTAGTTTCCACTCAATATTTCATATGGATCCCTATGAATCCCTTTATGTGAAGAGGTGTAGAACACTGACATGATGAAATGAATTTGGGGAAAAAATTCTAGGTCCTGAAATGGTTGAGGAAATGGTGGAGAAGGTTAATACTATTCAACATCACATCATGGTTACTTAGAGTGGCCATAAGAGCTTTGCTGACTATTGTTGATGAGACTTAGAGTTTGATGTTGGAGATATGGTATTCCTGCAAATATCTCCATGGAAAAAAGTGATGAGAATTAGGAAGAAGGAAAATCTTAGTCCAATGTATGTGAGCAATTTTGAGATCCCTAATCACCTCAAAGCATTTCCCTATCAAATTTCACTCCCACCGAACCTATCTCATGTACATGATGTATTCCATGTATCCCTTTCGAGAAATTATATATTTGATCCCTCATCTATACTCAATCCATAGGTGGTGCCAATGGAGAATGATCTTTCCTAAGAATATCATCTAGTTAAGATCTTATATATTAGGGAAAAAGTTCCATAGAAAATGAAAATTCCCCTCATAAATGTGTTTTGGAGAAACCACAAGTTTTAAGAAGCAATGTGGGAACTTGAGGAAGTGATGAAGAAGACTTACCCTGAACCTTTTTAGTCCGGAAAAATAAAATTATAGGGGTGAAATTTCTAAATGGGGGATGATTTTAATGAACATAACAATTATGAATAAAATTCCCATTTTTTATTTAATTAAATTTATTATGGTTATAGAAAAAAATACACTTATTTAGTTTAATTATATCCAATTAGATTTAGGTGACCATGAAATATCATTACCGTTGATAATATAGTCATTGAAAAATGATCACATGACTAGTACAAACATAGGATTTTTAACTAATCCTATTGGCACAGACAAAGTAAGTGATGTCCTCAACTAGCATAATCAAAACCTATGAAGCCCATTTATTAGAGCATCTGAAGGAGGTAAAATTTCTAGATATTACCTTAAACAAGACAAAATTGAGATCAAACAACTTTAGCATTAGTGAAACCATTTATTGGAGAAGTTCAAGTTCATGAATATGATGACCTAATCCATGCTCTCCAAATGGCCCCATGAAAGACCCGACATCAGGAAACTCACACATAGGGAATTTTTTAATTTATTAACGGGATATGTATAAAGTCCCTAGAAATTGGAATATGGACATTATTTCTTATAAAATAATGATTATATTTTAGTCATATTATTGTTACATTGTAAATGATTTTTGAAGCACAAATTTTATTTTTGGTTAATAATCAAATTCAATTAATGAATTTATGAATTAATGGATGTTTTATATAAAAAATATTTTAATAAAATATTGATATTAAATATTTTTTATCAAATATAATTGATCATAATTTTATTATGAATTCAAATGCAATTTTTTATAAGGTTTTTAAAAGTGTTATTGTCTAAAAACCATCATTTTCAATAAATGTCAGTTTTTATTTTAAAAGTAAAAATTCAATTATTTAGAAAAATATTTAGATTAAATGAATATTATTTTTGGAATCAGGACTTCTAAGTTATCCAATGGTGTATTTTTTTTAATTTTTAGAGATAGTATAATTTCTAGGTAAAAATTATATACCATAAAAATATTACTTGTTTTTTATGGAATCACAATGACCCAGAAGTGATGTAATAAGTAATATAAATAGGATTCAAAACCAAATAAATGATTCACCTTAAAATAAGATGATTTTATTTATATTTTTTATTTAATAAATCCATTATGAATCATCCAAGAGTTATAATATATTTTATGATTTTAAAATCATTTATTTTAGAGCGTGACTCACCTCCACATCACCAATGGTAAAATTATAATATGTTCCAACCTTGGAATTATAAAATAATTAAACCAATCCCTTTTGGTAGAAAACATTGGAAACAAATATGGGATAGGTTGTGGTTTTGTATGTTTTATTATAGAATATCCAAATCCTAAATAGTAAGGAAACCCTACTACTTTATTATATAAACCCACCCAATACCCCATTTATCTTCACTAAAAATCCTTTTTTCATGTTCGAACTCTTCCCTCCACTCCATATAGTCCTCAAAAGGCATCCCAATATTTCAAGAATCCCCTCCAAGGCCTTGGGAGTCACACATTCAAGTTAGGGTTCTTTCTTTTCTCCCTTTCATTCAAGTTTCTTTATTACTTTACACCTTATTTTTATAATACCTTATGTTGAGACATGAATTTAAATTTCTATATTAGTGTAAATATGATATCTTAATGATGAAATATCCCTTTCACTCTCATCAACCCATTTTATGAATTTTTATGTGATGTTGTTATGTTGTCAAAATTGGATCATGATTTTCCATTCCAAACCAATTGTGTAGTGAAAACCATACCTATAATGGATATTGAAATTTATAAACATATAATTCTTTGATTTTGGAAGTACATGTATTTATTCCACACTCCTTGATATTGGAATAAATTATGATGATGAAGTAATACATGTTTATTGATCTATGTGGAACACTTAAGCATGATAATGACATGAAAGTGACGGGTGCACCCAAAATTATATAGTGATTCAATGAAATGAGAAATGGTTATTATCATGATATGTCACATTCAGTAGGGGGTTTACCTGATTTGTTTTTGGGAATTTTTCTACCATGATGTCTTGGTTGGTTTATCCTTGACCTATGTTTATGGTTCAATGTTTTAAGTTGTTTCTATATTTCCCATGTTATGACTATCATGTTATATCTTGCCTTATTATTCATGTTCCTTTTATGATCTATTGATATGACTATTGCCTAACATATATTTTATTATTCATGTTATAACATGTTTAATACCTTAATGGAATTTATAGTACACCCCTTTCTTATGTATTTCCTCAGGTTATCCCATGCAATGTCAATTACGAAGGAATGTTTTGATCATGAAAAATAAGTTTTCAATAAAGATGTTGTTTTTCATGTTTTATGTTGTTATGTAACGTTCCTAATCTCTAAAAGACACTAGAACTATTGATCTTCCAGGTTGTATTAATTTTAATTTTGTGTAATAAATCTTGTTTTAATGTGAAATAAAATTAAGGTTTGTTATAATATAGGATTCAATTGTTTTTTCATATCAAGATTTCTCTTATTAATTTAATTTTGGCCAATCATTATGTTGTGTGCCCTGAGAAGACATATTTTTTGGATTTACTTATTTTCTTCCTCAAAGACACCTGCAGTAATAGAATTTGAATTTATTATCTTTAATTATCCATTAGTGGTTTTCAAATTGTCCTATTGTGTATATTTATAATCACCCATGTACAGTCCTTGGGAAAACATGTGTTTTGTTGGTGTAGATGATGGATAGTTCATATATAGACTTTTGAGAGTTGGTTTGGAAAATATTGTACAATGTTGGTGTCCGATGACATTCGGGGATGTATTGTTAGTACCAATGGATTATTTTAGCTAGAGAAGTTTGTGCTGGAGCCAACTTGTAGTGAGGGCTTCTTTACCTTGGATAGATTTAATTCAATATTTAGATATTGGGTGTGTATTTTACCCTTTTTATTTTATTTTATTTATACTGGTTATCTTTTTGATCATAATAAATGTCTCATAAATGGGTTTCATTCAATACAGGTGATTATATATATATATAAATATTGCTGATGTTGTAATTTACCGTGTGCATTGGAGA
Organism: Viscum album; assembly: GCA_963277665.1. Taxonomy (NCBI): domain Eukaryota; kingdom Viridiplantae; phylum Streptophyta; class Magnoliopsida; order Santalales; family Viscaceae; genus Viscum; species Viscum album. The sequence continues at coordinate 1,322,589,987 of OY728158.1, forward strand.
TATGAGTCCTTGGTAGGTTTTTATAAGACATGCCCTCCCATGTTTTAATTATTCCTATTCAATTCTTGTCTCCGTCCATTTTCTTATTAGAGGATGGATTGTAGTGTCATTAATGATATTCCACTATCTTGGGTAGTCCCCCAGTAGGTTAGGATGTGATAGATTGGTATCCGAATGAGTCTATCCTAGGGACGATGACTGGAGTTAATAGACCTGTGAAAATTGGATTGGGAACTTAGGGAAATGATTTTGAGTGGGTATTTGGTTTGGTTAAAAGAGAATAGAAACTAGTGTTGGTAGGTTTTTCAATGTATCATTTATCTAGTACTGTTATTTCCTATCACTCAACCCATAACTATAAGAATTCAATTTTAGGGTATAAGTAAGTTTGTACCTACCTAATACAATGGGTTGTTATAATATTTCATGTCCTTTTCATGTTATCTCATCTAGATATTCTCAAAAAATTTCATATAACAACTAATTATTCTGTTGTTCAACCTTCATATATACTTGTTATATATGGATGTAGGGTTTTGATGTGATCATTTTTGAGGTTGGTCCTCTCAAAACTAAATAGTGACTGATGAATAATTTTTTCATGATACTTGTATGAGAAGGTTTATTTCCTTGTGATTTGAAATGGACTATTCTCCCTTGCGCATGATTAGAATAGTTATCATGGAGTAAATAAAAACTCTTTGTAGTTTATAAATGACTAACAGTATATTTTTATGCATTATGTTTTCTATGGTAGTGTCCTCAAGAGTTTGTGAGGGAGGCATGAACCTTGGGTGATACTGGATCAACTAGAATCTGTGACTGTCATTATCATCAAGTTAAATTTATAGTTCCAAATGTTGTTTCATGGATTGAAATTAAAATACAATAATAAAACTTGTTATTGGATAATGTATTCATCAAAAACATGAGGGAATACTCTACCATGGTTGGAGTTTGAGATCTTTTATGTGATGGATGTCTTATTAAATGATGTTGAACATTTTATAAGGAAGCACGACCATGTTTGGTATAGATCAGAGTGCATAGTCATTGAGAGGTACTTCCCAAGAATAGTATATGGATTAGTTTTTTAATCTTGAGTATTTTGGAGGACATTGTATTAAATGACTTTGGGATATGTTTGATATTTATTATAATTTCAGATGTTCTACCATCACCCAAGTGAGCGCTGGGTATTATAAATCATAGAAAAATTATACCCTAGATGCCAGAGCATGTCATATTTTCTCTTGGATATAGCTATAGTGTTGTTATGGATGGAATTTATATATCATATATGGTTGATATGAGAATATACTTATTATACACATAGTTATTTACCATGATTTTTTATGTTGGGAACTATGTTGAGTGAGGAAAAACTAGGTTGAAAATAGATCACACATTGGAAACTTATTCTTGAGAGAAAATAGAAGTAAACCAGAGTGTGACTCATGTATGTTACCTCATATAACCTTGTGTTTTTTTTCATAAACATGTGATGTTTACCTAGTTCCATATATATAGGAGTTGGATAACCCATACGAACCTTGGTCTAGATCCTACTCATCCAAAAATATTTCATTCATGTGGGTCGTTAATCACCAATCCTTCTGAAGGAGTGAGTTTACCTATAGTGGAGAAAGATACGTTTTTGAGAATTACATAATGGTAAATAAGTCAATTGACGGAACCAAACATTGTTTTAATTATTTACCCTTACTTGGAATCATGATCTGTTCATGTTTGTGTGAATGTGATAGGTTTTATTTATAATAGTGGAAAATAATCCGAATATGTGACAATAATTTCCAAACATTTAGATGTTCAGTTGGTTTCTACTCAATTTGATAGCATGTGTTCTTATACTATGTTAATGGAAATGAAATTCCATTCAAAGGAATTTTAAGGAATTTATGTACACTTCAGTAGAGTGATTGATTTTTTACCCTTGGTTATAATCAAATGTATGCATAGACCCACATATTAGGAATGAAGAGAACATTTTTTGGAGCTGAGATGTGGTGAACCAAGTATCTCCTTGAAGAGGATCATGGTGTAGTCTATCATTCCTTCATATTATGGTAGTATGGTACCAAAATTCATGGAGTGGATTGGGCATTCATGAATTGAGTCAATGGAGATTGATGAGATCAAAGTAGTGTTTCCATGGCATGGAATTTGAAATTATCTAGAAAATTACTCTATATATGATGAATCATCGGAATATGTGAGTAGTGGTCATTTAGTGATCGATTTAATCATGAAAGGGAATACATTTCACATTTTTAGATTATAGTGGTATCCCTACACTTATTTGGGTGTCAAGGATTCTATGGAAGAGATACTGACTATTGCTCCTATGTGGCTAGGTGTTATCACATGGATATATGAAATGGTTTTCCTTAAATGTGGGAACCATGATATAAACTTACTAAGGTGGTAGAGATCCTCCCTGGGTGTCTGTGATATTTATTGAGTATAGAATATTATTACAACATATCTTCCCATTTTTTATCCTAGTTATGTGAAGGATGAAGTTATTTTGGGGGTTGTTGTTTTTTTCTTGTAAAGATTAATGCATTGTAACTGGAGCTATCAAGGAAGGTTTATATAAACTATGAGGACCATATACTTTGGATAGTGTCATATTAAGTCACCCGACAAGTATTTGAGTGGAATTTACTATTTGGTTGATGTAGTTGTTACAACTGATGTACTCATTGATATATTTCACAATTGAGCAATGAAAACCCTCTAAGTATAACTTTTAATGGTGATGTGAGTAAGTGTGAGATCGTGATGTGAATATAAAACCTCAAAAATGTTGGTGTCTATGTTTATTTTGAAGGCTCATGTTTCCCTAAGAATTAAAATAACAATGATGGAACCTATGCTTTATTGGATGTTTGTGGTAGAGGATACAAACATGGAATCTGAAAGCTATATGGGCCTAAAAATTATCAAATTTTTGAATTTCATGCTGGTTAGGTTTATATTATGGTTTTATATTTTAGATAGGGTTCACACTATAATAACCATTTGGGACACTGTTTATAAGGTTGGTAGTAGGGTGATCCAACTATTTTTTATCTTTGTTAGTTATCCTTTGTTGTTGAAAGCCAAAGAATTCTGGAATATATCACATACCATGATTTTGGATGAATATTTAATGAAACTCATAGGTATGGTTAATCATTCCTTGAGGTGATACATTCCCATGAAGTTTTTTCTCTGGCATGGAATAAAAATAGTGACTTCTTTGATCAATGGAGGTGACCTCCATCATTAGCGGTGATATAATGAGTTCTATTAAATCCCACATATTAATGATGAATTGTTTGTGCGAGATGGTGTGTATGTTCATCAAGAATTAAATCCCTAGAATTTTTGTTGTTATGCCTCAATTTTTTAATTGTGTAGGATGATATTTTTTATGCTTAGAAGAATGTAATGTCCTAGTTATTTTACCTAAGTGGGATTCAGATCATGTTCAAGATTTGAAGTATTGGGATATTCTCTAGGGAAAAAGGGATATTATATCCTAAACGGTGAACTTTTAAAAATAATCTAAGGATTCTTTTGGTTCCAGAATATGATATTTCATCTATGGAAGAGTTGATGTGGAAATTCATGCATTGTGTGGAATCAAAAATAAAATAATTAATAATATAATATTTTTTTCATTCCATGTGTGATAGTTTTTTATGAAACTCTTGTACATATTGACTAAAACCTCATATATAAAAAAATATGGCTACCATTGATTCCAAAATAATGTTTTTATCTAATAGATGACGTTAGTTCATTTCAAAACTAGATTATCGGGTGTTCACTATCGTTAGAAGATTATTTAAATAATTTATTTATTTATTTAACTACTCTTAATATTAGAGAAATCATTTGGATACACCTATTTAATCCAAATTATGAACATTCTATAGGGTAATATTGTTTTTCTGTATTAAAACCTAGAGTGTGTAGAAGTTATGAGAGGATGAACGTGGTGGAAGTGACGACTAATTGAGGATAAGAATTTGATCTATGGATATGTCTATGGATGGATCATGATGGTGATGATAAATGAATCTATGGTCGTTCCAAGAGATCCATGAATTAGTGATTCTCCATCAAGGAATGAATTTAAATTTTGGTATTTTACCTATTGTTTATATTTTGACGAATCAATATTTAATCAAACATTAGATTAAATACAAATTCCAGAATCTCATAGTCAGTCGAATTCTAAATTATAATTATAATTGTGAATAGTGTGTGACAATAATGAACATTGTAAATATTTTTTTATTTCTTCTAGATCACACTACCATTTGTGGAGGTTTATTTTTCTTGGTATTTAATATTACCTATTTTTTGATTCATTGAAATCCCCCCTCCATTCTTCCAATTCTCATCATCGAAGTTCATTATTGTTTAGTGATTCAGTTATGCCCCATGGTATAATACATCTATAGATTTATTATCAAATCAAGAATATATTAGTTTTGTTTTATATTAAAGATGGTGATGATATTTCATTTGATCTTAGATGATGGAATAATGTGAAGATGTAGAATATTTTGGGGTTAGGCTTTATGATGGTGCACATGATAAAAATTACACAATGGTAAAAATTTTCTTTGATGAATGATGTCTTAAATAATTTTATGACGATGATCAGAGGAGAAAAAAGGGGGGGGGGTATTCATATGAAAATGATGAATCACATTAATCTATTAAATAATTCGGATGGGCAGTTTTCCCAATATAAGGAGTATGGGATTTTTAGGAAATAATGATGATCGATTTTATCAGAAAAAGAAGGGAGGAATCAAGCCACTATTAATGTTACTATCCAAAATGAGGCATTTTGATATTTTTTTGGAGTGGTAGTTGGATCATTATAGGAGACAATGAAATTTGAGATGTGTTTAATGAGAGTTATTTATTGAAAATTCATGAGTAAATGGAATGTATTTTTGAAGAAAACATGTCATGTGTACCATGTGGTGATGATAATGTTTGTCATGATTTAAATATCACATGTACATGTGGTTTGGACAATACAATATGTGATTCTAGATGGCCAACACAATGTATACTAGAAGTAAAAACCCATGGAAATGCATATCCATAGGCACCATGTGTGATGGGACACACCCTGTATTCCTTCAAAAGAATACAACTTGGGAATACAAGGTATAAAATTATTTCATTTATAGATAAAGGAAAAATGGCTGATCCTTCTATACATCATGTAGTTAGGATGAAAATTTCCATTTGGAATGAAAGAACATGACTTGGTGGCGCACTTGGGACAACACACTATGTTCCCCTATGACATAATGCATAGTTCTTCTTAACCAATGATTCTTTGGTCTATTGTAGATTTTCTACTCATATTTATTAGGAGGAGTTTTTATCCTACTCTTAAAGAAAGGGGTCATCCCATAGAATGAAATTTCACCTATTTATGTTTATGTTTGGGTTCCATTACCTGTGGATTCAAATAGATTCTGTTATTTCACCCACATTTATGTGGTAAGGAACCTATATCTATGGAGAATAATTTTTCCTACACAATGATCTCATAATAGATATTGATCATCCATTTGAGTATATCTTCTCCCATCTATAGATCTCATATTTTAATGTGATACTCAACAAGATTTAGGTATTTCATCCATAGTCATGGGGTAGGGATCCTCCAATAGCATATAACGAAATAAAAATATATATTTCCCAAGACTTCTATATCAAGAGATATGTATATAGATATCAATTAATTTCATAGATGATCTGGGACCTTACCAGATGGCCTTTGATTCAGTAACACCCCAGGGTTTCCTTTCAGATGTGATATTTCAAAAGACTATCATCTCCAGCCATTATAGATTCATCAGTGATACAAAAACTAACATATTTCTGTGTGAGGTGGATTTTGAATATTTTAGATAGGATTTCTAGGAAACCAAATAATCTTGGGGTTGTCTAGTATTTCAACATATATGGATTATTCTTCATTACTTCGTTTCATCTACTAATTATTGTCGAGATCCTCCAGATAATTTTATTTTTCTAGATTTCCTTATTGTCCTAAAATTGGGAACATTAATTTTTATGAGTCACGTTGATTATCATTATTTCTACTTTTATGGTTTATAGGTATATTATAAGTATTTTTATCCTTTCCCATGAATTAGTGTTAGTCCCACACATGTTGTGCTAGTGTAGATGATGGAACGATCAATGAGGGACTTGTGAGAGTGGGTTTAGAATATCTAGTTTGTATTTGTCACCGAGAACCCTTTGGGGATGTGGTGTTGGAATATCATTTATGTTATCAGGAGATGATGATAGCCAGATCTATTCATTTTAGAGCTCTCTTACAGTGAGGGCCTCTTCATCTTAACTATATTTTTCCCTTTCTAGATGCTGGACATATATTTTCCCCTTTTTATTATATGTTATTCATTTTAGTTATCATTATGATCTTATTAGATTTCTCATTCATGTGTAATATTCAATATAGTTTATTTCAAACACACAAAAACATAGATAAATATATCTTTTGAATGTTGTTTTTTTTAATTGTGCATTGGAGATAAAAATATATTATAGTTTTTTATAGTCTATGACCTTCCATATGTGTGTTATTATGACTAATGGTTATTCACCTATAGAGACCCTACGATTCATTATATATCTATTACATCATTTTTAAGAAAAAACGCATAACAAGGATACAAATCCCAGATCAAAAGGTTTATTGTATTGGGAAAATTAGGCTAAAAAATAACCTTAACATAATTACACATGAACATTTATTTAATGACTTCATAATTATCCTTAAAATCACACATTCCACTTTGTACATGTAGTCACCTAAGGATATACAATAGATAAAGGGGTGATCTAAAATCCCAATAAGAGGATGACAAAGGAACATGGATCAATAAAACATGGTTGAAAATAATAATCAACATATCATAAGAATAAGATCTTTATAAATATCATGAGGTAAAAATGTGAAAAATTCATGGAATTTGGAAATACATAAAAATTAAACAACATGTCTTAGTGGTTAAATACCACATGTAGTTGTGAACAAAGATAACATTAGTTCATGCATACAAGATCTGCATAATCGTAACATAGTTATTGTGAAAAAAATTGCCTCATGCTCATACATATTACACTTTATCTCATGAGAAAAATCACATTACCCAATTTATTTGAGGTTATTTAATTATATACCCACCTTTCACATAATAATATTTACCTAATCAGGCATGGAAAATAGAACATATTTACCTAAATAGGCATGCCACATAGAACAGATAATAGACATAGTCATGAAAAAAACCATAGAAAGGAATGAGTTTTATAAGGATTTAATCAATCATGATTTCATGAATAAACTTAGTGTTCCCAAATGAAAAAGGGGAAAAAATTTCTATATAAATCATTTCTCTTGAATGAAGAATTAATAACTTAAGAGTATCCAAGATGAGTTTAATAAATAGGACATCTTTTGTGGAAATCTTAATATTGTTCATAAAATAATTTAGGAAACCAGTATATCCCCAAAAATAAAAGATAAGAATAATGAAATAATATTTCAAAAATATTATTAAGTTATTAATAATAAATATTTCGTGAAAGAGTGATAACCCTAAGAAAATGAGTTGGGTTCAAGAACCCCTTATCTTATGTTCTAATGTGTTCTTCACTTGCATTTATTACCAAGGATAATAACATTATATTCAATAATTAATAAATTAAGAACTCATTTTAAATGTATATTATTTATTATAATTTTTTAAGTTCATTTATGTCCATTTTGATGAGTGATAGATTTCAATATCAACCTTTCAGGGGCATTAATTTTCATGGATTTCATGATCGGTTCACATGTATATAATTATTGTAGTTCTTGTAAAATGAGAATAATTATCTATATATAAAACAAAGTGTTTTTAATGAACATAAATAATTTTAAATGGTCCCCTATATAATTTTTGTTTTTTGTTATGAGGATGAATCATTTGATAAAACATAATGATAAATGTGGAGATCATTTATGCTAGTTTTCCAACTTTGAGAAACTAGTTTTGATTTATTTAATATAATGTCTATAAACTAGTTAAAGAACAAGAAACAAGTTATAATATATATATATATATATTAAAATATTATTTAACTATAATAATGGTTTTTTAATAGTATTGAAGGTGGTAATGGAAAATAAAAACTCATATCCATGAAGACGTTGAACTGACATATCATGAACAATGTTTTCATTTTTAGAATAAAAGGAGAAGATAAGAGATTTGATGATTGATATTACATTAATACAATAAAATTATATTATATAAATGATACTGGAGTTATCATTCCAATTTTTATAAGGTAGGTTGTGATATGATTAGATAATTAAATAAAATAAAAGAGAATGATTGGGGGTTTTACCTCTTGAATGTTGTCTCTTTGAGAACGTCCTCAAGGCACATGGGTTTAGTATTTTGTTGAGATGATAAGCTCTCAAACATGATTATAAGGCCTATAAATTGAATTTGGATGAATATTTATAAGATACAAGGCTTATAAATTGTGTATATAAGGGGTGGTGAGAGGTGGTATTTATAGGGGAGGAGAGGGTGTTTTTGTTATTATATTAATTAGTTAATTATTTTGGATCAATACTATCAATAGTGTTAACACTTATCAATAAATATAGTAAACTGTTCTGGTGAGATCGAACAAATGGGTGCTTATGTCATGCATGAAAAAATTATTCATGTATTTGGATTGAAATGTTAAATACTGTAAATTAGCATATCTCACCATTCACAAAAAATTAAACTATTTAATAAAAATACAAAAAATTCACCATAACCATTTTTTAAAATCTAGATTTTAAAAATGGACTTCATTTTATAAAATAATTTTCTATATATGAGAAATTCCATTTTTAAATAAAATTTTCATTTCGTCAAAAAATAATTATTTTAATATTATAATTGATTTTATGACCCTTTGATAAATTAATTATGGTCTCATAAAATTATCTTCTAGTTAAAATAAAAAAATTCAATTTTTAAATCTATTTTATGGAAATAAATTTTCCTTTAAATCATTATAATATTTATAAAATTGTAAATAAACCATTACATTTAACAAAAATGAACAAACCTTATAAATATCTTGTTTAAAAACTTATTTATTAATAAAATCATATAATTATATCAATTTTTTATTTATAAAATACCTAAATTTTGTTGATACATTCATAGGTGAGGTTACTATTCTAATGATCAGATTACTATTACGGTGGTCTAGTTATTATTATAGTGGTATAAGTTCATTATATTTTTAAATACTTATTATTTCATTAACATCTCATTCACTTCAATTTTTTCTCAAGGTTATATATACATTCATCTTCAAGATGAAATTTATATTATTAATTTTTTTTTAATTATACAGCTTTGTTTGTGGGTGAGGTCTTTCTAGTGGTTCGAGAATATCAAAATTTTACTATTCTTATTATTTTATTCTAAATATTGTTTCCCACTATAATATTTTGAATTCTTATTGGTTATTTTGACGGCTGATGTATCATCTATGAGAAGAATTTTTTTTTGGTTTCTTTATGTAATCTATGCATTTTATGAATTAATTATAAGAAGGTAAATTCTTGTGATAACATTTTGGGTAGTTATATTATTCCCCCTTATGAAATTTTATTCACAAAATTTATTCTTCCATGATAAGGTAAAAATTGGAGAGGGTATTTCTCAATCATTTCTTATTATGGTTCACATTCCTCCTCTTCAAACATATGGTTCCTCTACAATACTTTGACGAGGTGAGTTGTCGTATTGCGTATAAATTTTTATCTACAGTCCAATATTCTTACCTGAGTTTATTCATATGACAGGTCATTCTATAGTTGTACCACCTATAAATTTAGTACATGTGAGGTTCCAGGTATATAATTCATTAAGAGATACATAGAACATTTCATGAACTTGATCTATATTTGGTGGAAGTGAAAACCTATATGAAACCGCTCTTATGCGATCAAGGATCTCCATAGGTATAATAAACCTTAGGATAATATTCTATTTCATTCCAAACAACATGAATCTATTCCATGAATATTTAAAAAGGAAAACTTTGTCTCTAAATTCAAACTCCATGTCCCTTAGATGATTTTCCTCACAGCTCTTCTTCCGACCTTGAGCAGATTTTATATATTGTTGGATGGATTAAACCATCTTAGTCAAATATTATACAAGATCAAGTATAATTATCTTTCATTCAGCAAATTCATCCCAAGAAGTTGGAGTTATACATCACTTCACATACATAGATTCATATGCATCTATTTGAATACTATAGTGGAATCTATGATTATATGAGAAATCATCCAATGGAAGATGTTGATCCCATCCTACTTTGAATTCCATTGAACCATATCTTAGCATATCATCAAGCATCTAGACATTCCATTCATATTGTCCATTATTTTGGTGGTGATAGGTTATGAAAAAATTATATTTAGTAATCAAATTATGTAGAATAATTCTCTAAAATTTATATGTGAAACTAAGATCATGATTAGATATGATGTAATGTAAAAACCCATACAGCATAACCAATTCATTGACATTTATATTGGATGTTTTTCAAGAGATAATTCATCCTGAATTTCTATGAAGTGGGAAGTCTTGGTGCGTCGATCCACCAAAACCCATAACACATTGTTTCTTTTGAATATCTTATGGAGACCCGTGACAATGTACATTTTGATATTATCCATTTTCTATGAGAGTATAGGAAATGGTTGAATCATATATTTATACTTATATCACTCTTCTTTAACATGATGACATACCAAAAATCATGAGATATACTCCACAATCTCCTTCTTAATTTTTTACAACCATAAGTGCCGTCAAAGATCATGGTACACGTTGGTAATTCCAAGATGGATAAATAATGGTTAGATAAGTGAATTCTCAAATAGATCCTTATTTTTATCAGTTTTTTAAGGAACACATAGAATCATTTCAAAAAAAAATTGTACCATCATAATCAATGTGGATCTCATGTACCTTCCCTTACTTTACTCTGTTAACCTTATTTTCTAGCTCAATATCATCCCTATGTACCTCCTTGATATTCTATTGATTCTATAGTTGGGAAATTATATGGGAAAGGTAGGATGTATTACTTTATATTATGATTCCCAAATCCATCATTTTCATATCCATGAAGATATGGTATTTCTCAATTTGCATCATGGATAACGAAACAAGTTATTCTCTATTAAGAGCATCATTTACCTTGTTCACCTTTCCTAGATGGTAATGAATAGAGAAATCATGATACCTGATTTGATCTAACCATCTATTTTTGACCCATTCTGAGATCCTTAATTGTGAATATATAATTTAAACTATTTTGATCAATATATATGTAAAACTTCAAACTATATAGGTAGAGCCACTATATTTTCAAACAAAATATCATAATTGTTAGTTTAAGATCATGAATTGTGTATTTATGTGCATGGATCTTGAACTATCATGAGGCATAGGATATCAGATTATCATTTTTCATGAGTACTAAATCCAATAAATTAATTTTAGAATCAAGGTATATCAAAAAACATTTTCCACTTGTTGGTAGTGTGATTACAGGTGTAGTGATTATCCTCTTATTTAGATCCTTGATGATTTACTCACATTCATCCACCTAGACATACTTTACCTCTTTCCATGTTATCATAGTTACTAGTCTATTCATTAAAAATTAATTTCTCAGAAAACATCAGATGCTCCCTAATAATCCATAAAAAATATTGATTTCCATGACACCATTGGGTCTGTGCCATTCTTGAATTGAATTTTTTTTTCAAAGGGTTAAAAAAAATACTTTTAGTTGTGTTATTAATCTTCATGAATTTGATCTTCCACATCCAAATTTCACACTTGATGAAATTGGAATACAATTTATCCATCCTTAATGTTTACATCACAATCCTTATATGTTCTTAATGTTACTACATTCTCGTGGAATAAATAAGAATATCATTGATAAACACCACCAGAATTTATTCAAAGGAGTTTCTAAAGACACTATTCATTAAATTAATGAATAATTCAGGGGAATTAGTTATTATAAAGTGCATCACTTGGATCTTATTGTATTAATATTTTGTACAGAAAGATATCATCTAAATGTCTTACTTATTTATATTTAATTGGTGATATCCAAAATGAAGATCACCCTTTGATAAGTACTGAACTCATCATAGTTGATCGAAAAAGTCACCAATCCTTGGAATTGGATAATTTTTATTTATGGTGATCATATTGATACAATAGTAATTGATAAAAAACTGCATTAGTACATCATTTTTCAATATAAAGAGAACTGGTGCACCCCAAGGTGATGCATTAGGGAACATGAACCCTTTTTCCAAGTTCCCTTTCATAGGATTATTTAAATCCTCAAGTTTATCTGAGGATATATTATACTGGTAATTTTAATATGGGAGTGTCCCCATGTATAAGTTCTGTTGATAACGCTACCCTATGATCTAGGAAATTTTGGGTAACTTATCGAGAAAGATATTAGTGTATTCCCTAACAATGGGAATTTTCCCATGTTTGATTCTATCTTTATACACAACCATTTGGGCTACATATTCTTCTTCATTGGGTATCCACACCCACACTATTGAGGTAATTTATAATGTAAATTAATGATATTATTTGAATTTTTAGATAATCATGGGATAATTAAGGAAATGAAATGTTATTTCCTTTTCCCAATAGTTGATGAATGTTGTATATAAAGAGATCCAATCCATGGCCAATATAGCACCAAATTATAATAAGGTAAGTATTATAATATTCGATTGAAGAATATTACCACATATTTCCATAGGATATTATTCCAACACTTTGGTTTCAATGATCACATAATTAGATGATTTTACAGATATCTCTACATCAAGGTACAAGGGATTAAGTTCAATATTTCTAGAAGAAATACAGTAAATAATGAAATGTATGGAACTAGAATCATATCATAATTTTTCCATTTTTGAGTGAATAATAAGTTCACCTAGTTCGAATTTGTTTTCTTTCTCCACTTCAGTAGTATTTATGGCATAATATTTCCATTTCTCGCTTGTAGTTTGTGGCCGTGGATGATTATTACCCTCAAGGACCCATGGTTTAGTGCACTGGCATTCATTGATTCCTTTCACCCTACAATTGAAGCATTTCACCATGGGTGGGTCTTTACATTCCTCCATAACATTAGCCATATTATTGATATCTATTAGACATTAATTATCTTGATAGAATTATCTCACACACTTATAGCATTCCTCTATCCCTTTTAGGTTATTCCCATGACATTTATTCCCTCATGTTTAACATGTGGGAGGTTTATCTTTCTCTCCACCATTGTTATTTGATCATCCATATTGAAAATTCATCTTTTTTTCTTATCTCCATACCCATGGAAGAATTATCCAAAATACATTTCCACTTTGAGAACATATAGATCCAGTTATTCACAACATCTAAAGTCTTGTATGGCTAGAGACTTTTGATGGTGTGGTTTGAAAACCCTAATGAAAAAGTCTCTTTTTTTATATAAATATTGATAAAAAATGATGCATATATTGAAATCCTTATGAAGTTTTATTTGTAATACCTGAAAGATTCACCTTCATCTTGATTCATATATATAAATTATCTCTCTATATTATCATGAACAGATTGAGGGAAATACTTTTCATGAAATATTTTCTTAATGTCACCCCATATTATCTCTCTTATTTCATCCTTCAGATTGCCATTATTTATCAATACCCACCACTAATTGTTTTCTCCATCTAAATGATAGATAGAAAGAGTGCCCTTATTCTTATCAGAATACTGGATCACAGAATAGATCTTATCCATTTATTTAAACCACTATTCCAAAAGAAGTGGATTGTAATATCTAGTAAATGTCACTGGCCATTTCCATATAAAGGAAATAATGGCTAGTTTATCCTTCTTATGTGTAGGCATATGTTACTAATTGTTTAGGTTATTATTTATATACCAAGACACCTGGATAGTCATTTCCATGATGTTTTGAACTCCAACTCGCAAGGAATTGTGGATGTTGTTTAAGAGATTTTTGAATTATCCTTCACTTTGTTTTTTTCTAGGTTTATCATATTTCCCAAATTTTTTTGAAATATAAATGGGTCAAAAAAATTTAAGTCAAAATATCATGAATAAATATTTTATTCCTTTGTGAAATTAATTCTATTGGCATATCTTATGGGATCCCTTTGTTGAGAATTTTTTAAATACAATGATTCTTGGATGGTTACCTATTCTTAGTATTATCCTAAGTATTTTCACCAACATTTTTATTTTTTTACTTCCTAAATTAAGTGAACCATTCTATGATACCAACAATAGTTACCATACACTTCATTACATAACTATTACATCATTTTTAAGATAAATAATGGAAATAGAGATTCAAATATAGGATAAAATGGTTGAGTTTATTGGGAGAATTAGGCTCCAATATAACATGAACATAATATAATATAAAAAATTATTTAAATCCTTCATCATTATCCTTAAACTATCACCTTATCTTTAGTATATTTAATCACCCCAGGATATACATCAAAGAAATGGGTGATCTAAAATCCTAATAATAGGATGAATAATAAACATGAATCAATAAAAAATGGGTGACTATAATCATCATCATATCATAATAATAATATCATCATCAACATCATTAGGGGAACATGTTTTAAAGGCATGTAACTTGGAAATTCATAAAAATGAAACATCATGTCTCAGTGGTCAAATACCACACATAGTTTTGAACAATGATAATATCATGTTCACACAAAACATATGTGAATAATTAGAACATCATCATTATAATAAAATATAACATCATGTTCACACATATTGCACATTATTTAATGATATACATCACATTAACCAATTCTTTTTAGGGTTATATAATTATGGGACACCCATCACATTATAATATTTACATAATCATGTATTCCACATAGAATACACAATAATCATTGTCATGAAATAATACAAAGAAATAAATAGATATCATAAGGATTTAATAAATCATGATTTATTTAATAAACATGTGGTTCCAAAATGCAAAAGTTAAAAAAAATATTTTTTATAGAAATCATCACTCTTGATAGGAGACGAAACAACTCAAGAGGAATGAAGATGAGTTTTCAAAGGAATTGTTATTTTTAAATTTCCTTATATTTGTCATAAAATAAAGTAGAAAACATTTATATCCCTGAAAATAAAATAGAATAATAATTTAAATATATTTAAGAAACTTTCATGGAGTATTCATACAAAATATGTAATTAAATAGTGTTAACCTAAAGAAATAGATATGGGTTCGAGAATCCCCATACCTTATGTAGAAATGCATTATACACTTGCACAAAAAATATTGGATAATATAATAAAATTAAAAATGTACTAAATTAAAAACATATTAAACATTTATTATATTTATAATAATTTTATTATGTTTTTATGGCCATTTTAATGAGTTATAGAGTTCAATTTCATTATTCCGGGAGCATTTATTTTCATGGGTTTCATGAATAGTTCACTTGTATATAATTATAGATGTTATGGTAAAATTATAATAATTCTAAAAAGTGAAATTTATTATTATTAGTTCCCCTACATATGTATAAATGATCCCATTTTTAAATTTTTTCTGGAACGAGGACAATTCCTTTGATTAATTGTTAATGATAAATGATTAGTTTATTTTTTCATTTTTTCGATCATCAAAAAATAGTTTCCTTTAATTTAATATAATGATTATAAATTAGTTTCAGATCATGAAACAAGTAGTAATTTAAATATAAAAATATTATTTAAAAATAATAATTATTTTATAACCATCCTTGAAGGTGGTAATGGAAAACGAATACACATTATCCACGAAGGCAGTGAACTGAAAAATCACAGATGATGTTTTAATTTCAAGAATAAAAAGATAAGAGAAGATATTTGATGATTTATATTACATATACCAAATAAAATTATAGTAAATATATGATACTGGTGATATAATTATACTTTGTATTGGGTATGTGATGAGAGGATAATAAATGAAAAGAAAATATAACTGAAGGACTGATGATTTTACCTCATGAATGTTATCTCTTTGAGAACATCCTTACATCACCTAGGTTTGGCCTTTTATTGATAATAAAAGATTTTTTACGTGGGGAAGAGGATTGTAATGGGAATTGGATAGATTATTGAAAACCTATAAGGCATATAATGCGTTTGTAGAAGGTGTGGTGATGGGTAGTATTTATAGGGGGATAGGGGTGTTTTTTATTATTATACTCATCAATTTATTATTTTGGATCAAGTTTATACACAGTGTTGATTATTATGACTAAATATATTAAATGGTTCAGGTGATTTTGAGAAAATTGGTTCTTAGATCATTCATGACATAAATATTTATATATTTGGATTATAATTGTAAATACCATAAAATTACGTATTTCTCTATTCAAAAAAATTCACATATTTTAGAAAATTCCCAAAAATTCACCCTAACCTTTTTAACATGAAGATTTATAATATATACTCTATTTAATTAAAATAATTATATAAATATGAGAAATTTATTTTTTAAATAAAATCATCATTTATTCGACAAATACCGATTTTTATTTTATAATTGATTTTATGACCCATTGAAAAATTAATTAAGGACACATAAAGTTATATTATACTCATAATAGAAGTAAATATTAATTTATGGGCCTATTTTATTGAATTAAAAATTCTTTTAAATCATTAAATTAATTATTAAATTGTAAATAAATCTTTCATTTCACAAAAATTCCACCACTTAATTTACCATTTTTAAAACATTTATTTAGTTATATCAGAATATAATTATATCATATTTATAATTATAAAATACCTAAATTTTATTTCTTCTTTCATAGGTTAGATGAAGATTCTAACAGTTATATTACTATACTTGTGGTCAGGTTACTATTCCATTATTTTTGGTTCCTTATTTTTGTAAATACCTCTTATTTCTTGCATTTTCTATTCACTTTTATTTTATCTCATGAACATATATATATACATCATCAAAATTAATATTATATTGTTAAAATTATATTTTAATTCTACATTTTTGTTCGTGAGTGGGGCCTTTCTAATGGTGTAAGTAGATCCCCGTTTTTCTATTCATATTATCATATTTTCTATTTGTTGGAATGCTATAATATTTCTCATTATTATTGGTTTTTCTCATAACTAATATATAATTTATATGATTAATGTTTTTTTCTAGGTTATTTATGTGTTTTATGACATAATTATAAAAAACCATTGAAATTTGTTTGGGACATTAAAACACCAACCATTAGCCTATTAGAGACAAGCTTGGGGTGTCACTTCCACCATTCCATGATCATGGGAATGTCCCTAATTCATCAGAATGTTATAATCCACTTCCCCAATGGAATAATTTCATCAGATGATGTTATGATAATAATTTAATAGGAGATCACATGTCTTATTTGATTCAAAATATAGAATTTGGGAAATTTTTTTTACTAAAATGATATAAAAAACGTTCCATTATGCTTATGAGTTTAGAAATAGATCAATATAATTTTTATTTTCCTAACTTATATTTCCCACATTTCCAATAACATTCATTATTTCTTTTATTTGTTTTCTTTCATTACATATAGACTGTGTGTGAATATAACATGTTGAAGGGATTTAATCACTCTAAAAAATTTAGTTGTTTATTTTTTGAAAAATAAAAAAAAATTGACCTTAATTCGACCCCTTTATCAATGTTTTATCCAAAAAAATTACTAATTGTCAAAAAAATTCATCTAATGATATATCACCATCAATGTCCATCAATGCTATTAAATTATCCAATCTAATATATGATAAACCAGTGGCACTTGAAAATTAATAGTATGAATATAGTAGTTTAACAAATGAAAAAATATAATATACCATAGGAATTCATTGGAACAAAAATTTGAACCTCGCATGAATAAAAAATAAAACAAACATATGAGAACTAAAAAATAATTAAAACATGAATATTGAAGGTTTTATATAACATGAGTAGATAGTTTTAAAAAACCCCATATCAATATACTCATAATATCAATGAAATATATAAATAAATCATATACAATTGGAATATCATAACATATAAATAAATTAAGACCATAACCTATGGCATAATATAATCATTTATTAGAGAATAACCATTCCCTATTTAACTCATTAATCTTATAATTCATGATATTATTTTACTCCAAGGACCATAGAACATTTAATAATAATTATACCCACAAAAATATTTGTAGACTTCCCTGCCATGAAATAAAATTATCATTTCATCATATTAAGTGAATTTAACATCATTATAATAGACTTTTTTTTCTCGTATTAAATTTTGGACATTGGAACTACATATTTGGGAAACTGATCCTAACAATTCACCCTATCAACCAATGGTATACTATGTTTCTAAAAAAACACAAAATTTATTTTACTTTAGCATGATATCCATGTAATTAATATTTAAATATATAATTTTATTCACAACTTTTTACACATAAAATATACTCATTCATATACAATTCCTTACTAATCTTCCTAAAAAAATTATGATATAATAAATTTCTTGGATATCCAAAAATTATTCTTCTTTTTTTTTTAAGGGTAAAAGGCATTTTATTGATAAGAAAAAAAGTTACAAGAGGCGGAAGGATGGAATTCTTTTACAATCTCTATCAAGCAAAGATGAGAACTCCGCAGGTAAAGAGGTCAGCCAAGTCAAGGACTGATGAATGCCTTTGTTGGCAAGAGCATCTGCAACATAGTTCGCTTCCCGATAGGTGTGAGTGGCTATGTAGTCTATCCCTTGGAGAGCGTTGAGACAATTCGTCCAAAGAGAGGTGAGAGACCAAGCCAGATGAAGGGTACCGTTCCAGATGGCCCGAATGATAGTAGTAGAGTCACTTTCAATCCAGAGTTTTTTCCAGCCTCTTTGAAGGGCAAAATCAACGGCGTGAATGACACCCAGCATTTCAGCTTCCAGGGAAGAGGAATGGGCACAGCCAGCGTAGAAGCATCCCTGACAAAGACCAGCCGAGTCGCGAAATATAGCACCACAACTAGCCGGGCCTGGATTACCCTTGGAGGCACCGTCAACATTCACTTTGATCCAACCTGACATCGGTGATTGCCAGAAAACTTCGAAAGATCGTTTGGTTCGAGGATAGACGCCGGGCACACGAAGGTGACGAAGGATCTCAAAATCGCCCACTGAATTGGTGCAACATTCTTTTTGAATTGACGCCGCTTCATGTATCGCAATAAGAATTCTAGATTTACCTGCAATTAAACTAAATGAGCGCTTATTATGCATAATGTCATTTCTAGCATACCAGATCACATGAAGCAGTTCTGCCACCGCCGTAAGCAGCAGATTTTTAACCTGAGGAGAGAAAACATAACTAGTGCACTTGTTAAGGAATAAAGAAATAGTATCAGAAAAGGACCATCTGCAATTAAAAAGGTCAAAAACATAATTCCATAAAGCAGAAGCCGTCGCACACGACAAAAAAAGGTGATTCGCATCTTCCCTGTGTTGATTACACAAGCGACAAATGGAGCAAAGTTGAATGCTAAAGGATTGTAGACAAGCTTCAGTGGGTAATCTATTATGGGCAATTCGCCAAATGAGATTATGTCTAGAGGGTTTGATCCACGACTTATTCTTCTTTTAAATGAATTGTTGTGTCATTAATAATATGTTATATGAATTTATACATAAATTTATGGACACCCATGATACATTTTTGGGGTTCCTATCCATAATTCCAAATAAATGAATATATAACACCACGAAAAAATATTTAAAATATAAGATATGTTAGGATAAACATGCCTCGTATTATTCTACATTACATATGAAAACATATCATATAGACACTTTTTAATATAAGATAAGTATATAAAACCAAACAAAAATTTAAAATTTTGGATTGTAAAGTGATTAAGAAAATAAAAAAAAAACAAATGAAAAAACCCAACATTAACAGTCACGATTCTTAGAGACCCATGAAATAAACTAATTTTTCTTGCATATTGGATAGAAGAATTTAGAGTGAGGAATAGAGGAATGGATAGGAGAAAAATAAATTTATGGGGGTGTCTTTATTTGTATGTGTCCCGAAATAAAGGGGAGGGAGGGGTTTAATTCATTATAACCTATAATATATTTTAATACCCTTACTTTAATTAAATAATGATTTAAAAATGAAAATAAAATTTAATAATTTTTTTTAATTTCAAAACTGATTTAAAATATTATTATCAATAATATATTCTTTGAAATCCCGTCTATCCTTTTTAATTCCATTTATGACACCTTAGTAATTATGAATTTTTCCAAAAATAATCATAAAAAATGAATTTTGAAAATTCGGACTTGAGATCTATTATGAAATGAGTAGTTTAATGATGAATAGATGGTATATATCTATAATGAACTCTATGGAAAATAATTTTAATTAAAAATTTTAATATATTAAAAAAATTGATTTTTGGTAAGAATGATGGTGATGATTTTTGAAGACATCTTAAAATAATATTTAAGTATACATTATTTTTTCTTTCCAGTTAATTAAAAAAATTAAAAAAATTAATTGAAATTATTTATCCTGGATAATTAATATATAAAATTTCACAGGTAGTATCCCATATTGGATTTAATCAGGTAAAATATTATTTATTAAAATAAATCCCTTGTTCGAGGTGATTCCTTACTAAATACTATTATACATTGTTTTTTCTAAACAAATTCTAGAACCAATGCTTAGAAATTAAAATGTAAATATTATACTCTCTTTTTTTTCGTATTTTCTTCACCCAAATACCTATGTACTAAAACAAAATATGAAAAAAATTTGAGTAGAATAAACAAACTACATGATTTTAAATTAAATAAAAACCACAATTTTATAAAGTACACCATATTCTAGTATAAAATATCTAATATTAGATTCGTATCCTCTTATAGCCTTGTGAACAATAAATATTTTTTTATAAAACTAAATTTATCCCAAGGGTAAAAAACTAATAAAAGAGGGATATAGAATAATTATTAAAGAAATAAAATAAATGGAAATTGAGACAACTAAAACTAAAATGAATTTATATAATTTTAATAAACATCAATAATAAATCTTATCTATATTAAATTCAAAAGACTAAAATTATTGGATTGAATAGAATATATATATATATCAATTTCTTATTTTCCGTTTCCCCCACACTATCTCCTTGATTTCCATTAAAAATTTGTTTCTGATTTATTCATTACTGTTTTGGTACAATATACACAATATGTATATTACTAACATTATATGATAATTCCATATAGAATTCATTATTATCAAACTAAAACCATAATTATAGTCTCATAGTGTCCCATACTCATATTTATTATGTAGTCTCCATCATCTTCAATGTGTTTTTTTAAAAATACATGGAAATATACTCTTCTCTGTACACTTTTTTAAATGTATTATTTTCATTTATATTTCATTATTTTTAGTATTATTCCATTTTTTATTTAGGAATCTTTAACTTTTTCTCTATATATATAATTTAATTAGTAAATATTATGTCATCTAAAATATTATATATATTAAAAAGATAATGGTTAAATTTTTCACATTTATAAAAGTCCCCAAATTAAACCCAAGAATAAATTGGATCATATCATTGGTCATTCATCATAATTATTACTTATGATAAAATTATTATTAGAAATTATTTCCTTCCTCTATGAATGTAACTTCATCATAATTTTCCATCAAAAATTCATAACTCTTTGTATCTTGATGAATACCCCCAAACATTCAATGTTTTTATAGAAAAAACGTATGTTTAGTTTATAAAAACACTACGTATATTGAGCCATAATATACCCTAAAACCATTTACTATTTATTGTTATTAAACATATAAAGGTGAATATCCATAAAATTGAGTGATACAATGATAGGGTAAGGGGGTCAATATGTGCATCCCTATTGTTACTCTCTTTAAAAAATACATTAAATTGATTCCCTACATTCCCTTTTATGAAATCTATTTTAGTCCAACCAAATTCATCAGTTAAGGTGAATAGTATAATCATTAACATTCTTCTCACTTACAAATTTTTTTTACATTGATATAAATTAATACAAATGCACAGTAAATTTTTATTAGATTTACAATTTAATGTGATTTTATAATACTTACTATATAATATTTGATATCCTATTTCAAATAATTTCAATTTTTATCAATTATGAACGATTAGGGAAAATGGGGAATCATTGGAACCTTTTCAATACTATATCATGATAGTTTACAAGAATCATTAAGGATTTATTAATGAAAAGTAATGATTATTAAAGTGATAAATAGGATGATACAATAATATTAATAGTTTCTTGAGTTTCTAAAATTAAATTAAGTAGATCTTATTGTGGTTAAATAACAATATAGGAACTAGATATTAAAGGTCATTGTTTATTACTCTATCCATGGAAAAACATTGAAATAAAAAAATTTTAAAATCTCAATCACAAATATCTAAATCTTATTCAAATTGGAAGGAAATATTGTTCTTTGTAGTTATATACATAAATCCAATTTGAACATATATGGTTCCCCCAAAAACCTATCTATATTATTCTGGGTTTCTGAAAATGTATATTTGTTTGGACCCTTAGTATGGAAGTAGTGACTAGAGTGGGGTTGAATAGTCCCTTTTGATTAATTATTACAAATAAAAATTTATCAGAGTTATAATAATGTTTAACGTTACAACATAATTAAAACAGATAACATATGATTCCTTTATAGTGGTCTGTATAACAAAGATCCTAGTCCTATAATCAATCTTCTGTATACCATGAAAAGACTGGTATGCACTAAATCCTCACTTTTTAATAGGATATATAACCTGATTACATAAAAATACAAACATACTTTTTCCACACATGGTGGTATAACCCAATGCTTTTGAAGGATCCTGAACCATTTTTCCTTTTGTCCAGGAGGAAAAACTCAACCTTCCTTTTATATGGTAGGTATAACCAACAATTTCTTTCATATGGGAAAATATTAAACTGAAACACTATAGGATAAATAGGTAGTATGATGTATTTCAATGTGGATATAAAAAACAAATAAAAATAGATATTTAGAATATGATATAGTAATTAGGTCGAGCTCATGTTTTTTGATCACATCGGCAGAAGAAGATATAAGCAATGAATATTTTCAATGATCACAGTAAAACCTCATATGTTAAAGAGGTTTCTTGATCAATTTGAGAGAATCATAAATTTTATCACCATTTCATTATCGAATTAATCATCTACACTGGTACCTATGTTTTATCCTTGAAGAAATATTCTAAAACATTAAAACACAGATCTATAGGAGTGTTTCTGTTTCGAATGTTTGCAGGACAATTTTTAGTTTATAACAATATTATAGTTTTACCATTACATTTTATTTTTAAAATCCATGATTAAAACAAAACAAAACATGTCTTATATTTATTCATGATATATAAAATAAAATTTATTATAATAAGAGTAATAATTATTCAACAAATCAAAATTGTAAAACAATTGAAATGATAATACAATTTTATATATTATAAATGTAGAAGAATGTTGTTTAAAATTGAGCATCGCATAAAAAACAATCTTCATTAAAAAGTATATCTATAAAGTGATTAAATTATTTTTAAACACTGTTTCAATTATATATCTATATAAAATAATAAATCATTTTCCAAATAATTTATTTTAACTAAATCCATTAAAACTATGAAATAAAAATTTTGGAAACTTTTTTTAACTAATGGTGGGCCATGACCTACCATTGAAAATAAAGATATGTGGGTCATTATATACCATTAAAAATTTCTAATGGTGAAAAAATATATCTTTACCTACCATTGCATATTTAAGAAAAAATAATAAGAATTTGACAAAACTAAATGTAATTTCATGAATCTTAACAATTAATGGAATCTTGTGAAGAATAAAAAATTAACATCTGTTGCATATCCAATGATGACTCAAGACTCACTATTGGATTCCAATAGTGACTCCTATCCTACCATTGAAAATTTCCAGAGGTTTATTAGAATAAACACTGAAAAACAGAAAATTGAACATATAAATGAGTAACATAACTAATATTTCTAAAAGAAGTATGAAATAATAAAAATACAACATAATGAATCAAAATGAATGATAATACCATGAATCTATGCTCCTGGTAAAATAAAATATCACTTAGAAGATGCTGATAACCAAGATGAAAATACAGAAGAATATATTTTCTAATAAAAAAATAAAATGGATTAAAACTCTCCCAACATTTATGAAGAAAACACTGCATGTGATAAAAGAGGTAAAAAACCCATTGGATCTTGAAGAAGACACTACCAAGGAAATGTGCGACAAATAGAAAAAATAGTTGGTAAAAAAGTAACCCATATTTGATGTTCAATGGTGGGGAAATTACCTACTGTTCAAGTGAAATGATTATTAAACTAACTCACTATTGATATCCTGGCGGTGGCTCAATGACCTACCATTGTGTTCCAGTAGTGTGTAAAATTACCCACTATTGGAAATTTTCCAATAGTGACTTGAATCACCCATATTTGGGTTCTTACAATGGTGAGTCCATGTGAAACTAATATAGGTTCTAATAATCAGACCATAATAACAATATGAATAATGAAGATGAAGTATTACTACTTATAGTGAAACACAAACCATAATAATTAGTGGAGTTGGGTGGGAGATCAGTCAAAGAAAAATGAGGTTCTCACTTTTAAACAATGAATAGATAAACAAAAAGATTAACTGAGGGAAATAAATAAAACATTACTCTTGATGGAAATTAGTTAAGTTTGTTAGATACCCATTTACATTTTCCAGAGAATGTTATGATGGTAGGACAACTAATGGATAAGACTAAAGAGTTGAATAACTTTCAAACTAGTCAATCAAAATAAGATCAAATCAAAGGTAAGAAGAAACTCAGTTATGAATGGAACAAATGCGATGTTTAATCAGATGTGTATTAGATAAAAATTCGATATTCTAAATAGATTAATAAAATTGAAAATAGTAGCATGTGAGTCCAAAAAATGAGCGAGTGATGCGAAGGAAATCATACATATGAGATTTAAATGATTCAAAAGTCACGATTAAATCCTAATTTCTTTTAACA
Source organism: Viscum album (assembly GCA_963277665.1). Taxonomy (NCBI): domain Eukaryota; kingdom Viridiplantae; phylum Streptophyta; class Magnoliopsida; order Santalales; family Viscaceae; genus Viscum; species Viscum album. Next base: position 1,322,615,440 of record OY728158.1, read on the forward strand.
TCATCCCACATTGAAACCAACCAAATGAGGACGAGTGGTCTACTAAAAAAGGTGTGTTTAACATCAGTTTAGAACAAAACACAATAATACATACCCTACCTATGTTCCATGAAATAGACCTATGCACAAACCCTATGTGTGTGCTCCTTGGGCCTTATAAATGGTCCCTTACACAACTAGGGTACACTTTGCTCACCAAGCCTCTATGTGGGAAATAATGGCTAGACCTCATAATTCATTTAACGACCCAAACAATTATAAATAAAATTCCATTTGTGATTTAATTGAATTTTTTCGTTATTTAATATGGTTATAGAAAATACATGCACTACATTGGTTTTATTATATACTATTGGAGTTAAATGACCATTAAGCATCAATATGGTTGATAATATAGCCATTGAATAGTGATCACATGATTATTATAATGATAGGTGGTTATTATATCCAATTGACTTAGAAAAAGGATGTGATGACCTCAATCAGCACAATCATATCCTATGCAGACCATTTATTATAGCTTCTAGGGGAGATAACATCACCGGGACATTTCCTTGACCAAGCCCAAACAATGATCTGATAACTTAAGTGTGAGTAAAATTGATTATGTGATATGTTAAAGATCATCGTGATATTGATCCAAATGATGCACGCTGAACCACCCCATAAATGTCTCGCCATCCCACACGTTACTCTTATGGAATTTGCATGTTTATTAAAAGAATATGTATCATGACCCTAGAGATATGAGTAAGTACATGATTTTTTATATAATAATGGATATATTTTTATCAAATTATTTTTAATTTATAAATGATTTTTATTTTGATACAATAAAACAAAAATAGTATTTTTGGATAATATTCAAATTTAATTAATGAATTTATTTTGATGAATTAATTGATTTTTGAAATAAATATTATTTTAATAAATATTATTATTAAATAATGTTTATTAATATTAAATGATCTTATAATTTTTTTTAATTCAAAGATAATTTTAATAAGGGTTCGAAAACTATTATTATTAAAAAACCCAACATTTCGTAATAAATTTGGATTTTATTTTAAAAGTGAAAATTCATATATTTAGAAAAAAAATTATATAAAATGAATTTTTTTAATGAGAATATAAAAATTATCTACTGGTGAATGTTTCATAATTTTTTGAGACAGTCAATTTTTCGGGTAAAAATTCAATACATTATAAATATACTTTGTGTATTATGACATCATAAAGACCCAAAATTAATGAAAATAATACTATAAATGGAACACAAGGACAAATATTTGTTTTATATTAAAAAAATAATATTTTTTTGTTTATTTAATAATTTTATAAATCCAACATGGATCCTACAAAACCATTAATAAATTTCAATGTTTTAAAATTATTTATTTAAGAGTATGACTCACCTATACATAATAAGGGGTATTATTATATTAAGATAATCCCTTGGATTAATAAAATAATGTAAAACACTACAATATTTAAAAACAATGGACATAATCCAAGGAAGGTTTGTGGTTTTTTGTTATTTTATTATATAGAATCTGAAACCTAAGTTTGAGAAATAATAAATACACCCCCACACATTTCCTATATAAACCCACATAGATCCCATTAATATTCAATAAAAATACTTTTAACATATCCTTATCCTCCATCCCCTCTATATAGTCCTCTAATGGCTCCCCCAAGATCTCAAGAAGTTTATTCCAAGTATTTGGAGTCACACACTCAAGTAATAGATCCTCACCTTCAATTATTTATTCAAATTTCCTTATTATGTTATACATTCTATTTACAATTACTAATGTTGGGATATGTATTTCCATGTCCCTATTACTACTTATTTTATTTTCAAATTATTGGATATGACATTTTCTTTAATTAACCAATTTTATGAATTTTTATGTCATGCCATTACACTACAAAAAGCTCACTCAAAATTTTTCATGCCAAAATAATTATGTAGTGAATACCATATCTATTTCCTATAAAAGGTGTTATAATTTATACCCCTATACATATTTTAATTGGGACTGAAATTTAAGTATTTCTCACTCCTTGATCTCTATGTGATACACATAAGCATGAGAATAAAATGAATGTGATAGGTGTTTCCAGGATTATATATAAATCTAATGAATAAGGTAATGTTTATTGTTTTGAGACATCATTTTGGGATAGGTAATGAACCTTATTCCTTTATGGAAATTTTTCCATCAACATTTATTAGCAGTTACCCGTGACATAAGTTTATGATGTAGTGTTTTAAGTTGCTTTCACATTTAACAAACTACCTTTATTTTATCAATCTATATCATTACTTATTATTAATGTTATTTTTATTCCCCATTTACATGCCTATTTTTTAACATTTATTTCCTTATTCCCTGTGTATTCCCATACTATTATTTATAGGTCAACCATTTTTTATGTATTCCCCTAGGATATCCCATGAAGTTTTATGTACGATCACGTTAAGGATGTTTTCAATAAAGATGATATATTTACTATTTTAAATTTTTATGAAATGAACCTAATTACCAAAGAAATTATAATTATAGATTTTATGGTTTATATTTAGTGTAATCATATGTAATAAATAATTTATTAATTTGAAATAAGATCAGGTTTGTTATAGTTTGTATCAATGGAAAAGTCTATTTATTTTTGGGATTATGATATGAAAAATCTTTCGAAAGACATATCGATAAGACTATGAATAAGAAAACATCCCGAAATTTGGGAAAGAGTAGAGTAACTAGTTTATCAATAAAATACATCCCTGACTAGATAATACATGTAGACATGTATATAACACAAATATACTTTGGTGTAACAACTTTGATAAGGTGCGTCAGGCCTGACTCGATGTATCTTAGTACATGACAACGAGCCTCAATATGCACCTAGTTTGACACACTAAAGGGATATGCTTTGGTTTAATCACATGATCATTATGAAACATTATTACAAGAAAAAAATCCCCATATGAATATATGTTAGGAAATCGATAGTGAATAACATAGATTAAAGCATAGAAATTAATAAGTTAAAGAAGTAAATGTAAATTATAAGGTATTCCTTTAATGAAACTAAATTCTTATTTATGTTTTTAATAGATTAAATTAATCATCCCTAATTTACACTTTATTATAGTTTATATCCCAAATTATGAGTAATCAATCAAAAAATCAACATGATGGGTTATGTGATGACTTCCCCAATGAGATTCCCAACACAATGGGAGTAAGAATAAAATAAATAATGATGACACTCTCTCAGATGAATTAGGTTTTTAATAGAAACCTGGAATATGCGGTGTGCCCAAATCCCCCTAATAATGATCAAGACACATTTGAGAAATTTATGTTAAAAGGACACTTAATTTGAATGGATGAACCAACATCTTAATCATGAAATAATGGATCAAATCTATTGATAATATCTTCACCATCCTTAATTCTTTTGAAAAAGAGAAGTTTATTTTGGTTGTTTCTCATATGGAAGGAGAAGTTGATCAATGGTTGAAATTGATCAAGACTAGAAATTCCAAAAGAAGAGATCAATGCGATGGTGGGGACGGGATTATGGAAAATTTTTTTTGATAATATTTTCTTGACACTCTCCATCTTAAAATGTAAAGGTATTTTCTTTCCCCCAAGAAAAAAGAGGATGAATATATCATGGTGTATGTGGAAAACATCACACGAATTTTATGATATGCCTCTAAATTTCTCATTACCCCTGAATAAAAGGTTGAACACATCATTGGTGGGATAAAACCAGGTATGTGAAATGACCTTGAAATCTGAGACATTGATAGCTATGAGGAAGTTGTATGATGTGCCCTCAATGTAGAAATGTATATCTACAGATCTCATGGGTATCATGGTGATAATAAGATGAAATTGGAGTTTAATTTTGATGAACTGGTTGATAAATCTAATAGTCCCATGAAATTTCAAGATCTTTCTTGTCAAGGGTGAAAAAATTACTACAAAATGAAATTTTCTAAGGGGGATGACGAAATGATTTATATGTGGGAATGAAGGTAACCTGGCTAGGAATTATCAAAATAAGAAACCCACTAATGTGTTGGAAGAGAGTAAAGATCTAGTAAACCCTTATCATATTGTTCATTGCTATAAATTCAAAGAACTAGAGAACTTTTCAAACCAATAAACTAAGATAAGGGTTTTTAGAGACAACCAACAACCTCTAAGGAATAAAGGGGAGTTTTTTCCATCACAACCACAAAGGTGGATCTTGAGAATAATGTGGTGACATGTACACTAGGTATTCATTCAAAAATAGTGAATATACTTATCGATTTTGGTTCTACACATTCCATTACATCATTAATGTTTATTATAACTATTCAAATACCACCATGAATCATGGAAGGGGATTTATTAGTAAAAATGTAAAATGGGGAAAATTATTCCATACCAAGTATATAACTCTTTCACTTTCAAAATTTGCAGGCTGAACTACCCAGTAAACCTTTTCATACTACCTTTGATGTAATTTGATTCAATTATGGGCATGGATTGAATTTCTCTATATAGAGGCTACATGAATTTCTGTGATAAGGACATCAATATCCCTATTCTGAATCATCTGTTGATTCTATATAATTGAAAGGAGGAGGATGAATCTTCTTTAGAACCAAAATCTCAAGAGAAGATATTATTTCCCTAAATAAAATTATTTCTATCTCATATAATTGAGTCTAAGTAATGAATCTTCCTTGAATACATGCATATTGTGAGATAATTAGATGATTTATTTCCATAGGAATTTCATGGTATTCCTCTAAGCTAAGGGGTTGAATTTTCAATCGAGCTTATACATAGGGTATTTTTTTAATCCAAGACACTATATAGAATGGATATTGTGGAACTTGAAGAGATGAATAATCAAATATAGGATAATTTGGATAAAGGGTTCATATTCCCAAGTGATTTACTATGGGGTGAAACAGTCCACTTTCTTAAGAGGAAGGATAGGTAACTAAATATTTTCATTGATCATCATGAGCTCAGAAAGATCACGATAAAGAATAAGTATCATCTACCATGGATTTAAGACTTATTCAATTAGTTATTTAGAGAAAAATAATTCTCCAAGGTATATATATGGTTGGGATATTGTCATGTTCGAGTGATTAAGTATGATATCTCCAAGTCATTTTTTCATACATAGTAAGGGAACTATGCGTTCATAGTAATTTCATTTGAACTCAATAATTCTCTAGTAAAATTCACAAACATTTTGAATAGTTTCTTTAGATAATACATAAAACAATATGTGGTATTATTTAGAAATAATATTATAATATTATCCAATACTATTGAGGATCATATGAAGCATATGAGAAATGTGATAAGGACCTTGAAAAAGTATAAGTATTATAATACAAATAGAAAATGTGTGTTCTGGTTGAAGGAAGTCTCATTATATGGTAATATCATAAATATCAATGGGATACCTATGGGCCCTTCAATTATAGAAGAAATTTAAGGATGACTAAGTCTAACATCTATTAAAGATATCTGTAGTTTCCATAGATTAACTTAGTTCATTGTCGATTTGAGATAATTTTCTAATGATTTTCAAACCCTCAAACCAAGAAAACTCGAAATGGATTCATTTTTTATTGGAATGATAAATGTGAATATAGATTCAAAGAGATGAAAAGGTGGCTTATCAAATCCATTTTGTTCATAGTACCCACAAGTGGATAATTTTTCATAGTATTCGACGATTCTTAGAAGATGGGATTGGGATATGTGTAAATGAAAAATAACAATGCCATAAACTATACTTCAATTTAGTTGAATGTTTATGGATAGAACTACCAAATACATGATCTTAAGTTCGATTCAGTGTTATTATATTTTAAAATATGGTGACATTATCTCTTTGGGGAGAAGTGTGAAATATATACAGATCACAAAAGACTCAAGTATATAATCAAATAGATTGAGATGAATATGCACCAATGAATATGGTTAGAGATGATCAAGGACTATGAATTCTCAATTCTATACTATCTTGTAAAATCAAATAAATTGGTTAATGATCTACGTATCAAGGATCCATTAAATCTAAAATTGATGATAATTGACCGAGATCTAATATTCCTATATTTTTAAATAAGGGACTTGTGAATTATAAATAAAGAAACATATTCAATCCCTTTTTAAATTAGTTCTCAACTGTATCTCTTGGAGAGGTTAAATGATTATCAAAGATATGATGTGGAAATTAATAAAATAGTTGAAGCTACAGGGAAAGAAAAATCCATTGAGTTCAATGTTAATGAAGAAGGAGTTGTAATATTTGCGTCAAGACTATGTGTACCATCAAATAGAGAGTTAAAGAGCTATTGTAAGATGCACATAGCATAAACTTCTCCATAGTCCTAGGAATCAAGAAGATTTAGAGAGATATCAGAGAATAATATTGGTGGGAAAATATGAATAAAGAGACTACATAATATATATCAAGATTTCTTATATGTAATCAAGTGAAATCAAAAAGAAAAAAATCCAAGGGGTTGATGAAACTATTACCCAAACCTACATGTAAATGGGAAAATATCATGATGAAAATTGTTAATATTATTATCAAGACATCTAGAGGGAATATTCTATATGGTTTGCAGTGAATCAACTTACAAATACTACACAATTCATTATGATTTGAGAGGATTTCATAATGAATCAGGTTGTAAGGATATACATTAGAGAATTGGTGAGGATGCATAGAGCACCACTGCCAATTATATTTGATCGAGATACAAGGTTAAAATTTATTTTTTTAAAGAGTCTCCAACAAGATCTAAACACCGAGTTAAACTTTATCATGAGTTATCATCCTTAAACAGATGGAAAATCTATGATAACTATGCAGACACTCGGGGACATGTTGAGAGGATGCTCAATTGACTTAAAATAAGGATTGGATCAACATCTTCCTCAGGACAATTTCTCATACAATAACATTTTCCAATAAAGCATCTAAATGGATCCCTATGAAGCCCTTTATGGGAATAGATATAGAATAACTACATGCTAGGATGAAGTTGGTGAACAAAAGCTGCTAGGTCCTGAAATGGTTGAGGAAGTGGTGGAAACAGTTAAGACCATTCAACAACATATCAAGGATTATTGGAGTCAAAAGAAGAGATATGCTGATAATTGTAAATGATACATAGTGTTTGATGTGGGATACATGGTATTACTCCACATATCACCATGGAATAATGTTATGAGATTTGGTAAGAATGGAATTCATAGTCTAAGGCACATTGTCCCCTTTGTAATCCTTGATCGCATCAGAGTGTGGTCCAATAGACTAGAACTCCCACCTAATTTAACTCATGTACATGATGTATTACATGTTTTCCTATTTAGTAATTACATACCAGAACCCTCACGTGTACTCAATAGAGAGGTGGTACCATTGGAGAATGACCTTTCCTATTATGAAAAACTGGTGATGATCATAAATCATAGTGAAAAAGATCTATGAAATAATTCAATGCACATTATAAAAGTTCTTTAGAGAACTAAATGTTTGAAGAAGTGATCTGGGAGTGAGAGGGGGTGGTGAAACAAAGTTACCCTCATCTATTTTAGTGTGGGAAATGAAAAATTGGAGTTCAAAATTTCGTTAGGGGGAAGATTGGAATGACCTGAACAGTTATAAATAAAATTCCCCTTGTGATTTAATTAAGATATCTTATTATGTAATATAGTTATAGAAAAAACTCAATTATTTCATTTTGTTATATACTATTGGATTAAAATGAACATTTGGAATCATTACCACTGATAATATACCCATTGAATAGTGATCACACGATTAATACAAATATGGTGTTTGACCAAATCCAATTAGTATAGACAATGTATGTGATGACCTCAACTAGTAGGATCATACCCTATGAATCCCATTTATCGAATCATTCGAAGTCTGATAGAATCATTGGGATTTTACAATTACCAAAACCAACCGGAGTTCTAACAACATATGCATGAGTGAATCCATTTATTGGATAAGTTCCAGCTCATCGAGATCACACCCAAATCATGTATGCTGAACCACCCCATGAAAGTATCACTATATAACACCTTACTCTTATAGAGTTTGTCGGTATATTAAAGGGTTATGTATCAAGAACCTAATGATATAAGTTTGTAAAATATATTATATAGAATAATGGATATATTTTCATCCAATTATTGTTACGTTATCAATTATTTTTATTTTGATATAAAAAAACGCAAACAATATTTTTGGGTAATATTCATATTCAATTAAAAATTATTTTTTATGAATTAATATATTTTTGAAATAATTAATATTTTAATAAAATATTATTATTAAATAATTTTTATTAAAATCAAATTATAATATATTTATTATGAATTAAAATTTACCTTTTATTGGGATTCGAAAACCATAATTATAAAAAACCTAGCATCTCATAATTAAAGTTGATTTTTTAAAGAGAAAATAAAATATTTAGAAAATTATTTAGATGAAATGAATATTATTTTTGGAATCAAAATGTTAAAATTATCGAATTTTGACTTTTTCATTACATTACAAGACAATAGAATTTTCGTGAAAAAATTATATATTCTATAACTGAACTTTGTATATTATGACATAATAATGACCCAAAAGTGATATAATAAATAGTTTAAATTGTATAGAAGACAAAATATAGTATTTATATTTAAAATAACGATATTTGAAATTTATTTTTTAACATTATAGATCCATTATGAATCCTCCAAAACCATTAAAAAAAGTTAAGCTTTTAAAATCATTTCTTTAAGTATATGAATCACCTAAACATAAATATGAGTATTATATTATTAATTTTTGGCCCTTGGCCTTATAAAATGAATATATAAACTACCATTTAGGTGAAACCATGGGAGAAAACATGGGATGGATTGGGGTTTTGGTTATTTTATTATACAGAGGTCAAAATATTTGTTTGAGAAATAAAAAAGAAATCCCCAGTCATTTACTATATAATACCACCAATTATCCCAATTGTATTATGTATATTCTCTAACAGATCCTCTCTAGTGTTATCCCAAGGCTCCCCCATGCTGCAAATAACCTCATCCAAAGCATTTGGAGTCACATACACAAGTTAGGTATCTTCACCTTATGTTATTTGTTCAAGTTTCCTTGTTATATTTTTATTATATTTCCAATTAAGTAAGTTGGGATATGTATTTCCATGTCCCTATTACTACATATTTTATTTCCAAATTATGAAATAACCATTTATCTTATCATAACATTTTTGGAATTTTTAAGTGACATCGTTATAGTACCAAAATGTCACCACAATTTTCTATGCCGAAACAATTGTGTAGTGAATACCATATAAATTTCCTATAAAGGGTGTTCACCTTTATACCATTATACTTATTTGAATTGGGAATTACATTTATCTATTCTTTAATCCGTGATCTTAGTATAAAATATGATGATTAATGAAACCATTTTGTATGATCTATTTTTCCCATTTATGTATGAGAATGAAATGAATGTGACGGGTGCACCCCAGATTATATAACGCTACAATATATTGGATAATGTTTAGTATCATTAGACATCATGTTTGGAAATGGACTGAACCTAATTCCTTTGTGCTACTTTTTTCCTTCATGATGTATTATTAGTTATCCTCAAAATATGTTTATGATGTAGTGTTTTAAGTTGTTTATGAACTACCCATGTTGCCTTTATGTTATCATGTTATATCTTGCCTTATTATTTATGTTTCTTTTATTCCCCATTAATATTCCTACATTATAAAATGGATTAAATTATTCCTTTTTTATTCCCTTATGTGTATTTATATCTCACCCATTTCTTATGTATTTACCCACGTTATCCCATGCGGTTTTAAGTATGATCATGTTAAGGAAGTTTTCAATAAAGATGATATAATTACTATTTTAAATTATTTTGTAATGTAACTAATTCCAAAAGAATCGAGAATTAATGGCCTTATATGTTTTATGAAGTGTGATATTATGTAATAAATAATGTTTTATTGAGAAATACATTGATTTTTTGTTATATGGGTAGACCTTCTGGGCCCCCTTAAGAGAGGTTGAAGGTTCGGCTTACGGTCCTTCACAGATGGGAATATTTTTTATCACTTGAATAAAATATAAAGTAAAAAAAATAAATATAAAAATAAATATTAAAACATATCAAAGATGAAAATGATTTTTTAATCAAAATATAATATAATTAAATGTTATGTATGAGTAATTTATCAAAAACAAAAAGAGATACAAAATTGTTATAAAAAATTTACCAAAACAATTTCTCAAGTAATTTTTTCCTAAAACCACCTTATTTATATAATACAATTTTAAAATTCCTACTATTATTTAAGTGAAATTAATAACTATTTAATTAAAAAATATATTATATAAAATATAGTATTTATTATCAATTTGGATAGATATGATCTCTAGAGAAATTTTAAAAATTTATGGATAAATAATGTTAAAAAAATCCAACAAATTTATTTAATAAACTCCTTTAATAAATTAGGTTATATCCTATGAAATAAATCCTTCATATGTAATATTTTTATAATGTTCAATGAACATATTTTCACTGAATAGATTCACAATATCTATTTCATCCATCTCCATGCATTGCAAAGTATATTGTGCCTACATCACACATCTCCTTTTAAAGTAAATAAAACATATTTATCAATCCTGTACAATTTTATCATAAATAGGAATTGAGTATATTATTAGTTTTTGTTATGAGTAGGTTCATAAATTTTTCTATGAAAATATTCACCCAAAACTTTTGGTCCCGTGAATTATAATGCTTATCTCACATAAATAGTTGATTTAAACAACTTATGTGTCACAAATAACCTAAACCATGCACTCCTATTTAAAACTGATTAATGAATTGAATGTTATGTAAAAAAAATATTTTTTCCTTTTTTTTATTTACATTATTATTTGTGTGTCATTATCATCATTTAATGTTCATTTGTAGTAATAAAATCATTGAAAATGTTCTTTTACTTTAATTCAATATGAGAAATTTTCACAGATATTATTTAAATATTTACTATTTAGAATTTTTTCATATTGTTATCCTCAACTCAGTAATAATTCAAAACACACATTCACCTTGTATACTTCACATAATAAATATTCCTTATCCTTCTAGTAAATAATTAAAATATTAATTCCTTTATAATGGAAACACACAACTAGCCAAGTATGCACTTGATAGACACTTATTACATAGTTAATGTTTCCCTTTTAACTGACTAACCCCATCAAATACATTTGAAAAATATATAGTATATTAATGATAAAAGTAATATGATTTATATTCCTTTAATCATTAAAGATGATCCATATAATACTCTTATATAAATATATTATTGGTGCTGCACCATCATAAAGAGTGGTGTTTTGAGGGAACTCTATCCCTTGATGATTATGTCTTCTTATTGCTTATAAAAATTTTATATAGTATTGTACTTATTCTAAAGAAGTTTTATTTTACCTAAGGATGTGGTAATAGACTTTTTTGTCATAGTTTCTTCTCACTCTTCCTTCTCATGAACATTTATTCAAGCATAATTTCCTTATCATATATATTCTCATTTATGATATATTAAAAAAATACAACATGAATAATTTGGTATCATTAACCACTATATATTTATTATGATCAAATAATCACTATATATCCTATTTAACTTTTTATGACACATTAATACAATTTAAAATTATTATAATCATAATTACTCAAGTACCCTTGATATATCCCCTTAGATAATCTATATGAGACTATACCTTTATTAAAAAAAAATCCTTCTTTGGATTTATTTGAATTTATATCCATTTGAAAACAATATCCAATGGAAATAAAATTTTCTAATATAATTTTAACAATAACTCACGAAATTATATGTTTTATTAGTTGATTTTTTAATTTAACTATTCCATAATTTTATGAAAATTACTGAGATTATTTATTCCATGAAAATTATTACCACTAAATGATTTTCACTTATCATGTACCTTAATGGAATAAAGGAACATTGATGATAATTTTTGTTTATTCCTCTATATCTACTCATTTCATGATATAATTCCATCTTCAAGTACAATACTTCATCTCAAGGAACATTATACATGTTGAGATAGGCCACATTTTATTCTTATATTCTATTTCATAATACTAACACAACATTGATTTTTGTCCATAGGTAGTATAATTTATTTATATCAATTTTGATTTATTCTACTTGTGTTTATTTATTTTCATTCATTATTTCAGTCCTCTAATGATCTCTATTCAGTAAAGAAAATTTTATTAGGAACCATATATATTTTTTATGAATTGTTAATTTTTTGGGGATTTTTATCAACCCATGAGAGCCCATAAAATTTTAAACCACCTATTTATACACTTGAAATAAATTATATAATTTTGTAATTAATGTATCATGTACTCCTTACAAGAGTTGTACGATTAAACACTTTTCAAAAAATTACCTTTACTTTACGTAATATTTTTTTTTCTTATTCTTCCTAGGAATGATTCATTTACTAGGGTTACAATTTTCTATATTTTAAATAGGAATTATATTATCAAAAGTATTCATTATCTATTTTCCATTATTAGGGATATAAAATATTTTCAAGGATGAAATGTTTTTCATCATAATTTTCATATGAATTCACCATATCTTGGGGATACTTTCTTTTAGATTTAATATCTTCTCATATGTAATTTAAAAAACCTTAGTGTAATTTTCTTCAAGATTAAAAATATATTTATCCTTGGATACCATCTTTTAATTTTTATTTTTATATTAATTTTATATAAAATTATTATCATATGTTATTTAGTCTTAATCTATAGTTGGGATCTTTCAATATAAAATTATAACAAAAAATATTTTTATAAAAAATTTATATTTAATTTAATATTTTGATTATAAAATCCGACCATCCATTTTCACATAAACATTTTTCAATCATAGACTCACTAATAAGCTCCAAGAATCATTCATAATCATTAAATATTTCATGTTTGATGGAGATATGTCATTTTTTAAATCATTATGAAACTAATCCAACATCAACACATGATTCATTTGAATCCAATTGTAAACCCCCACCATAGATTGTATTTTCCTCTTCTTGTTTGATATTTTAACCTGATTATTCATTTATCTAATCTTCATGGATGAGTAATGAATTTTAAAATTATAAAAGTTTTTATCAAACTTGAAGACACTTACACTTTATCCACCAGCAATATATATGGATGTTTTATTTGTTAAGTTAAATTTCCAAGTCCAATAAATATTTTATTCCTTTAATGACCATTTTATCTCAACATTCATCCACATGAATTAGTCAAGATTTTTTTCATAGTATAATAGCTTCTTTATTCTAAAATCCTATTTTAATTATACTGTTCCCCTATTATGGTTTAATAGATGATGGATATTTATATTCACATATTATTTTTAGGATAATGATTTGTGAACTATCCAAAATCACCATAATAAAAAGTTATAAAAATATATTTATTATTAGAATTAATCTTCACTCATCATTCTATCATTAGAAACCTTATTTAATAACAAATAATATTCCACATCACTGGTGGAACATTCTACTTCAAATTCACTAGGTTGTAATTTTAATCTCAGTTTCTCTATCATTACTATAAAAAAAATTTATCTACACAATAAAATATCATTCTCAAAAATAATAATATTATTTGAAAAATAAATTTAATTTAATAGTAACTCAAATTGGATAAAGAAGAGAACATATACTGTAATATTACTTGAATATCCTTAAGAAGGGGAGATATATTGAGATGAAAATTTATAATGGGTCATTTATACTTTAATATGCATGTTCTTATAACTAAATAAATTTTTATTTTTATTTTTTTATTATTTATCATGTTTTATGTTTGTGGGAATATAGTATTATTTTTTAAACTTGAATTTCTAGTAAAAGAAGAAAATTATGTTATTATTAATAATTTTTTTTATCACTATTATTTTTATACTATTTTTATTATTATGTTATTCTAAATTCTTGATGGTGAAAATTTTAGTAAATATATAATTTTACATATTCTATTAATGTAAGATGAATATATTATGTATCTTTCAATCCAAGAAATTAGCCTTTGTCCCTAATTTTACACATCTTGGAAATTTTATTATTTATTAATTGATTTCTTACAAATATATTATATACCCCTTATTTATCATGTAAAACCACATTAATATTTAAATTTCAAAAAAGAATAATTTATTATTCACTATTTAGAGCAGAGTGAATATCCTAAGTATATGGATTATTTTATTACATATTGAGTATTTTTCTTTAGTGAAGCATCTTAAACATCTGAGTGGTTTCAAAAATTTATATTTTTAATTTCTTCAGTGTAAAAATTATATAAATTATTTAAGAAAATCAAATATTTACTAAAAATAAAATGTTATGAATTTTATTAATGTAATAATTATTTTATTCATTCATTAATACGTTAGTTTTTTCAAATATTGAAACTTAAATATTATGAAGTTATATTTTGATGAATCACAATTTAATTAAGAATTTATTATTGATGAAATTATAATACACACGATTTTAATTGATGTCTATTTTGGATTAAAGGATCCTTAAATGGACACCTATGTTACACTATGGTTTCCTTGGAAGTTAGAGTTTTAGAAAAAATTACATTCGAAATGATTATGTTTCAACAGACAATTTATGGAGATTTATATTAATCTGATAATCAATTATTTTTTATTATTTAAATATAATATATTAAATTTTATAAGAAAGGTTCCAATATTTTTTTTGATTTCTCAAAGTGATTAAAATGGATATTATTATAGAATGTTGACAGAATTTTTATGGGTAATTAAAAACTAACTACAACTATTGGAGGAAATTTGGTAAGGATTCTATTTATTTGTTATTAATAACATTGGAACAATTATTTATGATTTTTGTGAGATTTAAGGATAAATATATAATAATAGTAATTTAAAGGTAAACGAATTTATTTAAGTTAACTTTATCATTATAGGGAGTCTTTTGGTGTTAGAGAACTCTCATAAATCTAAGAATTTGTTTTAAAATCAATTTTCAATTTAGGAATGTTATTTTAATGGTTTTAAAAAAACTATTTTCAAACTTATACAATTAATTTGGGGATTTTAATGTTCTTTAAATACTTCAGATTCAATTAATGAAATTTTATAATAATTATCAATCCATATTTTTATTATTTATAATATTACTTTACAAAACATTAAATAATTTTAAATTTTAAACTTCCCATTTTGTAGTCCAAACCCCTTGAATGAATGTAGCCTGTCATATAAGGGTAATAATTTGGTGTAAATCCTATGTAAAAGTAAGCATTTAATTTCAATTATTATGTAAATATAAGCCTTGAATATCGAATGTTTCAGAAAAGTATTTTTTTTGAAATGTATGTCTAATTATCATTTTATAATGGTCATGTGTTCTATGTCAGATAAGGGTGAAGCCCCTAACCCATGTAAAAGTAGTTTAAATTCATGAGTAAAGGCTATTTCATATCACTGTGGGTTGGATACATCATATATGGTGCATTTTTTTGAATACGAGTAACGGTAATTTAAACATACCATTCCACCTAATATATATGTTGTCTAGAGGTAGTGTATATTATTCAGAAAATCTGATTTTTCCTTCTGTTTCATATCTATAGTGTCGTTTTCATGATTTTAATAGAAATAAATACTTAAATTTGTAGATTTTATATCTATTTTTAGGGAGAAAACAAGTTAATTTAACTTTTTTGATTTTATGAAGAATTTAATTAATTGTAATCCAAGTTTAAGTGGATTCATAATTTGTTTTGAATTAAAATATGAAGTTTGATGAGTATCTCTGAAATATTTGAAGACAATATATGTTACCTTATAAAATTGAGGAGTACTTATTGTTTGGATATCATGGGTTTTATTAATGTTAGGGTAACTATGATTCCTCTCATTATGATATTCAAGCTTTAATTAATAATCAAAAATTTCATCTTTGCATTCACTGGATACAACAATTCTCATATTCTCTATCCTATTTTCTTATTGCTGTTGCATTTAAACTTCATCTAGGTTTTGGAACTAAAAAATATATATATATATTTTCTTATTTAAATTTATCATGGAATTTATCCTATAAGAAAATAGATATAATTTATTATAACAATATTATAAACCTAGAATCTAAAATGAAAGAGGAAGATGATAATCATACGCCATAAATATATTATTTTAAATTCAAGACAATCACCCATAGTGAAATATAGTTAATATTCTATTTTTATTGTTTTAAGAATTGAAGTAAAATATATATCATATGTATGATCTTGATTATTTTATTAATAAACTATAAATTACATGCGATAATGGATTTTATTGATTCACAATACAAATGTAATCAAAGAGAGAGATAAGGGATTACCATATGCATCTTAAATAACATTTCATATCGTAGAAATCACTTGTAGAAATATATATAGTATATTATAGAAAAAAAATATAGAATAATATTATCTTTTAATCTATATATTTATAGTATAAAGTTAATGCATGTTGTATGCGATTAATGTTAATTAATTATTCCAAAAATTATCTAAGATAAAGGAAATGAATAATTTCATACAATTTTTTTAATATTAATTCAAATATTGAAATATAAAAATATAATGATACTATCACATATTTTAGTGTATCCATTTATATTTTATGATGATAATTATTATAGAATTATTTCATTAAATAATTGAAATTCGAGAATTATTACACATGTATATTAGATAAATTGGTGGGTTTTGTGTGATCACTTGTGTTTTTAGTATGTTTATGTTGTCTCTTGATATTTACTAAATAGTGTGTTATTTTCTTGGTTGTGTTTTTTATTCTATTTATCAGTATTTAATTTCATTAAATGTATAAATAAATAAATCCAGATGATGTAATAATTAAAATGAAATAGGAATGAGGAGAATAACTACTATTGTTATTATAATTGATTTAATATGGGAATAATCTCTAAAGCATGTTGTGGTTTATTTCTAGATTTTTTTTATACTTACAATAGTTCTTTTGATGCATAAAACCTATTAACAACAAACTGGTTAATCAAAGATGGAACTAATGTGGAATCAATTAAAAAATAAATGTTTGGGGTTGATTTTGCGCATTCGTTATTGTGGGAGGTTTGACATCCCTGATTCCATGGAATTATTAACTCTATTTGTGTTTAAAAAAATACATGTAAAATATATGTATTTTGTATCATTATTAGATCTTTCGTGTAACTTTATGTGGTTTTTCAAAACATTTATATCGACGGGAATCTTTGATAAAATATTTGTTTGTATATTGGGATATGGTGATTGATGACATAGGTGATGGTGGGATAGAATATACTATAAAAATGGTGTGGGAATGTCATTGGGGTATTAAGAAAAAGATTAGAGTGATTCTTTCACATTGATAAATTTATTCATGATTATTATTTTTTGATGGATAAAGGGATGGATGTTAATAAAATTATTGGATTTAGACTACTAGATGTAGTTTTTCTTTATAAATGGGGAGTTCATGTTTTATTTGGTAACATAGGATATGTCATAGAGTACATATATAATTATTAAATGATAAATGGAATTTAGTAAAATAACAAGGTTGGTTCTTGGATTTTAAATGATGACGACCTATATGAGAAAATAAGATTTTAATATAGTTCCAAATGAACTGGCGTAAAAGATTAAAGTGTTTACATGTGAAATGAAAATGATTTAAAATTAATTAAAATATTACGAAATAATTAATATGGGACTTTTTTATTACATGATTTTGTGAAATATAGACCTTATCAGTCATTTTAACACCCATAAATTTTAGAATTATTATTTTTTGAATTCATTTTCTTTTTGATATTTAGAATTTCATGCAACACTAAAACTACATTTTTATATTAATGAACTATGTTTGTCTTGATTTATATTGAAAACTAATTTAATAATGAATTACACGAAATATAAATTTTAGTTGTCCTTACACATAACACCAAGGATATATTTAGTTACACACAACAATGACTTTCCTCGATGGGTTACATATCACGCAAGAACGAGGTTTATTGAAAAATATTATATTATCATTTAATATAATATGAATAACATATCCATTAAATTAGTGGTTATTAATATTATTAACTAACTTATTGAAATATATTTTTTATATATTAAATAATTTTTTTTACATATCAATCCTAAATATTTTATATAAATAAGATAAGAACAAACCCTAAATTATAATTAAAATCCTATATTTTCATAAAGGTAGTTTTGCTGCCTTTTAATGGAGAAACTATTTTCTGAATTGCTTAAAGGGTTTCTTTTTTATTTTATTATGGATTATCCCCATTTTAAGGGTTGAAGGGGAACCCGTACATAACCTGTAGTCCCAAGGCACAAGGCCCGACTAACCCGCAATACATGACCCGAAGGCCCGGAGGCATACCATGCCCAATACAAGACTCGTAGGCCCATACCAATTGACTTCCCCTCTCCATATTCTACTACATTGATCACCTACCACTGCACCTTGCATTTCTTATCGACTAGAATTTCCTCGTACAAAGCTGCGTGGTGCCTAGTCATGATGGTGGCTGCCATACCCTCTCATTATTCTATTCCAGTTAGCTCTGCATCTGGTGGATACTACTCTTGTTTCTCTGATCCTCTTCTGGGGCATGTTCTATTTGAACTAGGATACTCCATGGTCTATGTGTCCTGAAGGACCTGTGTCCTGAAGGCCATTGATGACCCGAAGGCCCTAGAGACCCGTAGGCCCAAACCGGTGGCCCGAAGGCCCAAATCGGGCGAATAGTTTTGGCTGTTATAGTACTGAACAGTAACTGCTACAGTAACTACTATAGTACTGCTATAGTAACCTAGAAATTAGCCTCCACACGGTTTTGAACCTGGGTCTCTTGGATGCCAAGCAGGAGCCCTTACCATTCGGTTACGGGCTTGTTGGCGGAGAAACAATTTTAAATCCATTTTTTTGGAAATTTTATCGATTTAATATGTAAAAATAAATTAAAATTTTAAAAAAAACCTACAAAATAGTTTACGATAAATTTGTGGTATTTTTCTGTAAAGTTGCATTTTTTAATGAATAGTTAAATAATGAATTGTAATTCAAAAATGATTTTTCATCCAATTTATTTATAATGTTAAAAGATATTTTAAATTGTTATAAAAGTTTAATTTTATTATTTTTTATCAATTAGTTAAATAATGGAAATTGAAATCAATTTCTATCTGAAATTGGGTATAAAACAATTGTAAACATTTGGCTGTTTTTTATTTCAAAAACCCATAGTGTCGTCTCTTCTATGGGATTAATTTTAAATTAATTTCTGACACTTATATTATTGAAATTTGTAAAAATGGATTCAATATTTGTAATCATAATAATTTATAATTTATAATAAATTCAAATTTGTTTTTTACCAAAAATATTAGTGAATATAGTAAAAATTAATTACATTGTCTAAGGTAAAATTAAGCTTAACAATGGAATAAACAATAAATATAAGGGCCCGAATGACCTACAAACATACAAAGAACACATTTTTTGGACATATTTCGGAAATAAAACTTCCATTATTGATTTGTTTTGGGTTTTATTACTTTTTTATGTTAAAATGTGGGCACACCTAACTTGTTTTCAAAAATGCCAGTTGCGTCCTTTCCATTCCTTATAAAAGGCCCCCAACTCTCCCACTTCCTCACACATATCAAAAATATAATGTTTGGAAAATATATTTCCAATAAACCTTCCAGAAACCCTTCCTTACTCCTTTAATCATCCCTTTTTTCCGAATGACTTCCAGGGAATCCCTTTGATGCAATAGGAGTTACCCAATTAAGAGATAACACCCTTTTTCAAGATCTATTATTTTATTTCCATTATACATTCCCAAAAATCGTATTATTCCATGATATTATAACAAAAAAAAATATCACAACTTTTTTTATGACAATTATTTTATGTACACGTACACACTCTTCCATCTAATTGGTAACAAACATACTATTTACTTGTACAGTGAATTATCAGCTCACAAAACAATGATTTTTTATTTTTACATTACCGCATCTCATTGTAGAAATTATGATGGATAAAATATTTATATATGATATATATGATATTTATAATGTATTTATGTTTCTTTATTTTTTATTTTGAACACACCCTTATGCTTTCCATCTTGTGTAAATATGATCTTTTTGTTTGAGGAAGTGTGGACTACCACCCCCTCAAAGAGACATGATTCATTCACACACTAAATTGAATTTATTAAAGATATGTTTAGTGTATGTACATGATATATATAAAACAATAATTCTACTTTAATGATATTATATACATATATATATATATATATATTCTATTTAATATTTTTATTTCAATACAACAATAAAACAGAAACACCATTCATGCGTATGTACGACCTACCGTCTCCATGAATGGTGTCATCCATTTCATAATTCTATATTTTATAAATTATTATAATAAAAATATACTGAATATTAAATATATATATATATCAGGTTTGAAATTCTATAAATTATAATGTATGTATATGGACCAAAGAAATAACATATTAAGATACAAGCAAAAAAAAAACAAAGAGAATATTACACAAAGTGTAACCTTAGCATAGAATTGTTAACAAGGCAGTAATATAATGAAATAATAAATCCATATATAGTATTAGATACAAGAATATTGTTATTTAAAAAAATTATAATAAACTTACATTTATTATAAAATAGGTTTGAATGAGTATGACGAGAGTCAAGACACAAGGTAAGGGACTTTCTTATCACTTATTATTTCTATAAGATACATGCCTTATACACCACTAATTTATTTTTTATTGTATATATAATACTCATGGATTTATTATATGATTATTACATACTTATATTTATTGGTATTTACCTATCCATTTGATGATATTTATTTAATGGGGTTTAGGTTTCTAAAGTACCAAATTGGTAGAGTAATTTTGTCTCAGTTTTCCTTCTTTGAGACACATGACATGTTATGCACCTATAATTTTCTATCAAGTGTATATACTACATTTGACATGTTAAATCATGAATATAATTATATTAATGATATATTAAGCTTCATTTAATTTAATTTACATACATGGAGAGTATAATTTTAAATTACCATGTGGAAAGAGTCTATTGAAAGGATATATTTGTTTATCGAGATTATTTGTGATTATGCATCCATTGATGAAATATTATGATTTATCTCTCAAGATAACTCATGATTTGTATTATAATGTATATATTCATGATTTCATCATGTATTTTTTTTCATTTTTTATACTCTTTGATACATTATAGTATTCACAAATTGTTTTTACAAAATTTATACTTAACATCTATCTTCGATCGGAAATCTATGTTCATTCATAACCTAGTTTTCTGAAAAGGTTTTAAAAATGTTTTCAAGATTTATTTATAAGTTTTAAATATTCTTTTCAAAGAAATTTATTTCAATATTATTTTAATATTAATTTATAAGGATTCAAATTAATTTCAATGAAATTGTATTCACAAAGTTTGAATTCTTAGATTATAAGTTTTCAATGTTCTCTCAAATAAAAAGGTTTTTAAAATGTTTTGAAGCTCATTTTATATGTTTAAAAAAAGGTTTTCAAAATGATTTCTAGCCTTATTTCAATGTTTTAATGTATTCCCAATGAAAAAAGGTTTCATAAATATTTTCAAATATTTATTCATAAGTTTTCATGTTTATTTTAAAGATTTTGTTTTCAAAAGGTTTTATGTCTGAAAGAGAAATTTTGAAAGATGAATGGAGATTTTTCTAATGAAATGTTTTCAAAATATCATTCCATGGTATTTTCTACCCATGATAAAATTTGTTGGTTTTACTCATGAACTTATACGACATGATCTAAAGGATCCATTCAAATTTTTCTCTATGTGGATTATGTTTTTTATGTTATGATTCATATAAACGCCATTTCTCTTGCACATATTAAATTCTTTTGAAACATGCTTCGTTTCATGGGTTATGTGTAAAACCCCAATGTTTTTTAGGGACCCTTTTTAGAATAAATTAAAAATTAATTTATATATTGAAATTCACTAGGTCAAAAATTACGTTCAAATGGATTCCACTTTTCATACGTTATAAGAAACACCAAATTGGTGTATCATACATGCAACACTAAGTTGGTGTACAACACAAGCAACACTGAGTTTCTATGAATCACCTATCTCTTTTTATAATTATTTTAATGAGATAATTATTCTATATCCATTTAAATTTATTATATTAATGTTAAAAAATACTTTTCAAATACACTTTATAATTTTTTATAAATAAAAATTATTGATAATAAAAGATACGATTTTTGGTAAAGTCCTTCTAGGAATAAAAATACCATTTTCTCGAATGAAGAAATTTTAATGTTCTTCCATAAAAAACAATAAAATAAATTGTATACACATTTAGAAATTTAAATAGATAAAATAAACTTCATTTTTTAATTTATAATGATGAAATTAACTTAGAGAGATGTTTTGGGATTTTTTCTAATAAACTTCATTTTTTGGATGAATTGTGAAAATACCAGATTTTAATTCAAATATTCTTTTTAAATTAATTAATTTATAAGGTTATAATATATTTTAAATTATTTTTAAATTTTAAATTGATTATATTTTTAACAATTAATCAAATTTTGGTCAATGTAACCAATTTCTTGTTGTAATTTGATATGAAAACTTAGCAAATTTTATATTTGTTTTTACTTTAAAAACTCGCATTGTTGACCCAACTGCAGGATTAATATTAAATTTATTTCTACAACTTATGTGATTATTGTCACAACCCCTCCCAACAATGTGTACCCCTCCTAGGCCTGCAATGTGAGAAGAGAGATGATGACCCCCAAGTCCCACCTCCAGTAGGCCCCAGGTTGGCGACTAGCTTCGAGGGTATAGTAAACACACAAATGGGAGTCATTACCCGCTAAGAGAACACATGCAGAAGAGAGAGATAATATTGAACCCAATCAACTCCGACTCAGAACTGAAACATGAAAGAAACCCATGTGCATCTATGAAATATCATGAAAAAGTACTATAACTAGAAGGGAAAAACTGCAAGTACCCAAACGTGAGTAAAAAAAGCAGCAACCACAAGCCCGAACAGCTCCCACAACCCCAAGCTAGTGGAAACCAGCTTGATCTCCAACCTACTCCAAGAGACCTGAAAAAAAAAACAGTTTATATATACTTAGGGTGAGTATAACAGTATACTCAGTAGGATCCTCCCCGTAGCCACTCGTGAAAAAGTAAATAAAGCATGCTAAAGCACATTGAACAACTATTGAAACTAACTTATCACCTAAATAGGTATACTAGGTTCCCACCCTCATAATGGCTACTCTCACAACGTAACACATATATGAATATATCATATAATAAATAATATCAAGGGTAACCTGCTACTACATCCCCACTAGTTTTCCACTTTTCCCCAACGTCGCACGTCCTGAGCATCTCTCTCTAAAAAATGTCTTGCCCGTATACACTTGGGCGAAGCACCCCAATATGCACCTCGTGCAATAAAACCACCACATCCACAAACAAAAGTAAACAGGTAGTTTCTGGGAGCCACCACAGCTCACATAACATGTATCATACGTCGTGTATTACACTTCAAGCCATTACAGCCCATACACTGAGTAAGGATCATCAATCCATCACAACCTATACATGTTACACCTATAGTAGTCCATATGATACTATATCCATAATATATGTGTGTGAATAACCACAAGACATTACATCCCTCTACCCACATATATGGGGAAAACTAACCACTGTGCCTACCAGAACAAGTATCTACCAAGAGAAGAGAGCGACCCAAGGGGGGTAGTCAGCCATCCATCCTCCCACCGGAATGTTAGGGGAAACACCCCCAGGACTCAAAATCTCTAGAGTGTTAGTTTCCCTTACTGATAGGCTGGAGTAGCGCATAGAAACACAAAAAGTACATAATATACTATATCTCACAACCACACTATGGAATAACCTAGTCTTAGACACAAATGAAGCTGACATCTCTCGGACTGTGGGCTGCTACTTCTATGACTATGTATCCTATAAGCACACAACAATTTAAAGAACATTATTATATTAGTTCATTATCTTTTTATTAGTTACACTTTATGTTAATTAATTCATTAAACATTAATTAACCATGAACAATTCCACATTTAATTTCATTAGCATCACACCCAAAGTCCACTATCCCTTTAAAATTTACAACCTCATCATTATATTCCAACAAATCCATCCCCATGGGTTAATACCATTTATTCAATTATTCATTATAGAATTACTTTCCTATATTCCTGGGCATTTTAGAAAAACATTCTATGCTACTATACAAAAGGGGGCTCAACACGGGTACTACATGTCGAGTCTTTTCCGCTTATTGAAAGAGCATAAAACCATCCTTCCTTGAGAAGCTAAACACAGAAAGCATGTGGCATACCCCATGTTTCTTTGCCTCCTTTGGTAGGAGGATAAGTAAGACATTCATCCTTGAGCAGTGGCTAAAAGTAAAGCAGATAAACAACCAAAACAAACAGCAAGTATCCAAAAATCTCATATGTCCCATTCCATCATCCCTAGTGTCCTCCCTGACACCCACATGCCTAAACCAATGCATCTTGCCACTCTATGCATCATCTACTTCCACAACCAAAATCCTCCATGCCCCCACATATCACAACAGCTATCCAGGATCACATCACAGAACAAGAAGCAGGAAAACAACATCACGTCAATTGGGATATTGGTCCTTTATCAATCAACAGTGTAAGTCAAATCCCTTTAAGGAATTATCAAACAATCTGTTCTTTAATCCATATTCAATTAATAGATTTATTATTCGTAGGTTCCAAATTATGGAAACAAAATTAGTAAGCTCTGAAAAATAATTAAACATGATTATTGTGGCAATTTGATTAACATAAAATTACAACAATAACCAGATTATTTTACATGCCTCTTTATCTTTAGCCAAACAATTATCAATTAATCCCAATTTACATTGATTACCAACTACAATCAAGAACAAATAGCTAAGAAAAGTAAGCATAGATGTCACACTATCTATCAAAACAAGAGGCAATAACATAAGATTGATATCAATTTATTTATCCAGTTAAAATATTTATTATGTCAATTCCATCATCATCTTGTGTGATTAAACATGATTTCAATACAGATGCACAAAAAAGAAAAGAGAAGCAACGAATCCCCTACCTCAAATAGTTATTGACGTTCTTTAACCACATAGTGGGTCATGATCCTCCTCTCCAGACAAATTCATCCACCCGAGGATGCCACGGTACGACCGCACTAACCAAAACCCAAGAAAAACTGAATTAGAAGCATGAAGATTACATGCTATAATTTGGAATGGAGAAACAGAAGAAGATGAACCCCAAAAGAACGATGACAAAACATACCTTATATCAAAGATTGATCGATACAGCTTGGCTGCTTCAAAATAGAGAGGAACCAATCCGAGGAGTAAAGTTTGATTGTGCAACTCCTATGGGACGGATTGAAAGGTTCTAGCGTCTTATAACCATGAAAAAAGAGGAAGAACAAGGGAGGAAGATATATTGTCCCTTTGGAAGATTTAATGGGGCAACAGTTTAAGATACACTTAATTCTCCACTAAAAGAAGATCACATTAACCCATGATGTTTGACCACATAAAAAACATCTCGCGCTATAGGAATAATTAATATAGGATTTATGGCCTTTGAATCGGCCTTAAGAGTCTTGAATAAAGGATTTAAATGTAATTTATGTCAAAGGAAATGTCAAAGGGTAGAATTGTAGGAACCTGGAAACAATGTACAACTACTATTACTGTACACCTACCATTATTGTACACCTACCGATAGAGCTATGGATAGACCTCACTGTTAGAACTATTCCCAAAACCTCGCCGATTGAACAGTTCAAAAAACCACACCAATAGAACTGTTTAAAAAACCTCACCAATAGAACTATTCTCGAAAACCTCACCAATAGACTGTTCACTGAACCTCACCGATAGAACACTGTTCAGAAAACCTCACTAATAGAACTGTTCACTGAACCTCACCGATAGAACTGTTCACAAAACCTCACCGATAGAACTGTTCAGAAAACCTCACAAATATAACTCTCCACTGAACCTCACCGATAGAACACTGTTCACAAAACCTCACTGATAAAACTATCCAATGAACCTCACTGATAGAACTGTTCACAAAACCTAACCGATAGTACTGTTCACTGAAACTCACGGATAGAACTGTTCACAAAACCTCATCGATAGAACTGTTCACAAAACCTCACCGATAGAACTGTTCACTGAACCTCACCGGTAGAACACTATTCTCTAAACCTCACTGATAGAACTGTTCACTGAACCTCACTGATAGAACTTTTCAGAAAACCTCACCCATAGAACTGTTCACTGAACCTCACTGATAGAACTGTTCACAAACCCTCAGCGATAGAACTATTAACAAAACCTCACTGATAGAACTGTTCACTTAACCTCACCCATAGAACACTGTTCACTGAACACCACTGATAGAATACTATTCACATACAGTTATAGGGTACCGAGAGAACAGTTCACCGATGGAACTATTCACAGAATTGGAAAATTGGATATGTGTTGGGGAAAAGTAACCTTGACCTCCCAGAACACCTCAACACCACATTTTCACAATGTAATGGACTAGAGAATTCCGGACCATTACGTCAGATACCTCTCAAAACATTCTCATCCTCGAGAATTCAAAACCCACCTAAGGAGATAAAAATGAAATGCGGTCCTAATAACCACCCATCGAGATACCTCTCAAAATAGATTAATCCACAAAAGCAATAAAAAAAGAAAAAAACATAAACATAAATAAAACATGAAAGGCCTAACCAAAAAGGGAACATTGTTACATAAAAAGAGTTAGATATTAAACAACTCTCGGTACTGAGCACGAATATGCGACTCACATTCCTAGGTACTCTCCTCCATGCCACCGTGTCACCACAAGACACAAACTAAGGGAATAGAACACTCGTGCAACACCTTATCCTTATGGTCTTGGATCTCCACAGGTCACTCCTCCAAGGTTGCAACATCATCAACATCAATCTATCCCCAATCGATTATGTGAGAGTCATCATGAAGTTAACAATGGAGTTGTGATACATGGAAAACATCATGTATCTGACTCATATGTGGTGGAAGAGTTACTCGATACGCCACAACTCCAACATGGGCTAACACCTTGAAAGGCCCATCAAACCGGGAAGAAAGCTTACTTCCATGACCAATACTTCACTTCCCACGATGGGGTGTCACCATTAGAAACACATGATCCCCAAAATTGAACTAAAGGTTCTCCTCCTTTGATCAGCATTTGATTTCTAACAGTCTTGCACTGTCTTCATCCTCTAAAGAATCACCTAGACCATCTCTGTTGTATTCTGCACTAGTTCCATTTCGGGAACTGCTGACTCTCTGACCCCAATCCAGCACAACGGAGAATGGTAGGGCCGGCCATATAAGGCTTCAAAAGGTTCCATACTGATTTTGGAGTGAAAGCTATTATTTTATGCGAACTCCACCAAGTGTAAGTGCCATATCCATGAACATCCAAAATCAAGAACACAAGAGCGTAACTTGGCTTCAAGAGTCCGGATGGTTCACTCTGTCTGACCATCCATTTGAGGATGAAAATCAATACTAAGGAATAGTTGATAACTGAAATAATGTTGGAGACCTCTCCACACCCTGGAGGTAAAATGAAAATCTCGATCATA
Organism: Viscum album; assembly: GCA_963277665.1. NCBI lineage: Eukaryota > Viridiplantae > Streptophyta > Magnoliopsida > Santalales > Viscaceae > Viscum > Viscum album. Next base: position 1,322,643,571 of record OY728158.1, read on the forward strand.
AATGATCATCCTAGTGACTCCATGAAGTCTCACCACCTCTTCTAGATACTTCCTCGAGAAAACATCCACTGAGCTCGACTCATGATCTCTATGAAGTGGGATGATTTTGTTAAACGATCCACTACGACCCAAATAGCATCGTGTACTCTCGAAGCTCAAGGTAAACCAGTAACAAAGTCTATTGAAATGTCATCCCACTTCCACTGAGGAATCTCTAATGGCTAGAGAAGACCACCAGGGACACGGTTTTCGGCCTTCACCTTCTGGAAGACTGAACATCGAGACACAAATTCCATAACCGCACGCTTCAGTACAGGCCACCAAAACTAACTCCTCAAGGATCGGTACATCATTTTCATGCCTAGATTTACTACTAAAGGAGAACTATGTAACTCTCTGAGAACCATCTCATTCATCGTCAAGGGAACAAAAATCCTTCCAGGATACAACACTCGGTGTTGTTCATCCTCCGACCAACCATCAGGGGCCTCACCATAAACAACACGGTCTCTCCAAATCTTCACCTCCAGATCTCCCAACTGGGACTCTTCCACCTTTTGAATCATGGATGACTGTATCATAACCCTAAAAAAGACAAAATCTACCCCCAACTTCTCCCATATCAAGATGTAATGTTGACAATTCTTCCATTACTCTCTAGGAATCACTGGATTCATGAAAAACATCACTATGTGACTTTAGGCTTAGTGCATCAGCAAAAACATTCCCTTTTTGAGGAGTTTATGATATTTTGAAGTCTTATTTCTGTAAAAACTCCATCAAACTGCATTGTCATAAGTTCAGGTCATGTGGGGAGAAAACATACCTCAAACTCTTATGATCGGTGAAATCCACAAAGCGCTCACTAATTAGGTAATGTCTCCACAACATCAGACCAAACACCACAGCTGCCAACTCAAGATCATTGGTGGAATAGTTGTGTTCATGGGGACATAACTGCCAAGAACCATTAGAAACAACTGACTTCTACTGCATGAGAACACATCCTAACCCCAGATGTGAAGCATCGTAGAAAATATCAAACTGAACTCCCTCAGCTGGAAGAAAAAGGACTAGAGTACTTACTAACTGATCCTTTAGATACTAAAAAGCTACCTGAAACTGATCAGTCCATATGAATGTCTGATCATTCTTGGTCAAAGCTGTCAGAGGAGTCACAACTCGTGAGAAATTGTCTACGAACCTCTTGTAGTGGCCTGCAAGACCAAGGAAACTTCACACCTCTGAAACTACCTTGGGGGATACCAAAGACAAAACTGCTTATATCTTCGATGGATCAATATATACTCCCTATTGGGATACAACATGCCCCATGAAATGGACTTCTAGAGCCCAAAACTCACACATCGACAACTTCCCAAACAACTGATGTCGACGAGGAACTCCAAAAACAACTTGTAGATGCTCTGCATGCTCCTCTTCCGATGTGGAGTATACAAGTATGTCGTCGATGAAAACTACCACAAACATGTACATGAACTCACGGAACAAAACATTCATCAATCCCATGAATATAGCTAGAGCATTCGTCATGTAGAACAGCATAACAACAAACTCACAATGCCCATGACGAAAATGGAAAGTAGTCTTCGGGATATCTTCATCCATTACACGCATCTGATGATATCCTGAACACAAGTCGATCTATGAGAACCAACATTCACCCTTCAGTTGATTGAATAGATCATCGATCCGTGGAATAGGATAATGATTCTTTATAGACACTTTGTTCAAGTAATGATAATCGACACACAACCACAAAATTCCTCCAGCCTTATTCACGAACAAAACATGTGCACCCCACAATGACACACTTGGCCGAAAAAAACCGTACTATAACAGACCATCAAGCTGTATACGTAGATATAGTAGCACAGAACATTCCATCCTATAAGAGGACATAGAAATAGGAGACGCTCTTGGCTGTAGCTCGATCCCAAACTCGATCACTCATCAAGGCGGTAATGCTACAACCTCTTCTGGAAAGACATCAAGTTACTCCTTTATGACCCAAGTAAACGCCAACTGATGAAACTCTAATGAACTCATCATCATCTCTGAAATCATGGATGATAAGGATTGAACGCTTCTGTTTTCTATCCGAGGATCTCTCTCACCAACAAAAACCACGGATCTTCATCCACACCAATGTAAACGACCTTCTTCCTAATGAAATCCATGATATCCTGCACTAAATACAACCAATCCATGCTGAGGATGACATCATATGGTTTTATTTGTAATCATAGGAAATCTCCCCAAGAGCAGTGCTTCCCCAACACTAGCTCACAGTCTCTACATACTTCAAACAAGTAAACTCAACCTCCAAATGGCGTAGTCAACGCCAAGGGCACTGGAAGCCTCTCAAACAAAAGTCCTGAAGCATGTACAAGGGTAGGTGATATTAATGAGTGTGTCACTCCTGAATCAAACAAGTAATACACCATGGTAGAAAACGAGAAAATGGTACCTCGAACAACCTATGGCTCGCTAGGATCTAGCAACACTAGTGCATGAAGCTGACCACAACCTCCTCCACGACCTCTCTGACACTGATAAAAACCACCACCATGGACACGCTCTGCTCTTTGAGGAAGGGAAGTATCCTAGGGATGTCCTCTACCTTCCCCATATACCCTCTACTGATCTAATGCTAGTGCAACTGGCTGCTGCTACCTCGGCTGGAACTGCCTCAACGGAGGAACCTGGAGCATATCACCTAGTGCATGATGATCGCTCTGAAAAGTCATTTATGCCCACTATTGATCACCACAAGAAAAACAAGTGCCTGATCACTTTGCTGAACAGAAACCCTTCTTCCATGAAAACTGGAAACCCCAAACTACAACTCTGATTTGTGAGGAATCATCTCGATTCCCCTCTCATGATGATCCGGTCCTGGCCAAAGTCCTCTCGACAACCTCTTCCCTCGCTAGCACCTCAAGATTTGTCTTCAACATAAATGGGGTGACCTGGAACTGGATCTCTGGATGCGAAGCCTCCTCGAAATGTCTCACCCTAGCCTCTTCATCTGGGAACAGTTCTGAAGCATATCATAAAAGGTTCATAAAATGGATTCCAGACTATCGAACACTAGAGCTCCCCTATCATAGGGTAAGAAGCTATTGGAGAGTGGACGTCTTCGTATTTGGAGATAGAAACTTGACTCTAAACTTGTCTCAGAACTCCTCCCATGGGATCACTGACTCATCATGATCCCCGAGGAATAAGTACCACCACTTACACGCAGCTCCACACAGCATCATCACAACCAAGGACACCTAGTGTTCCTTTTGAGCATGAATCGAACTGAAGCCGATCTCGACCTCCTCTAATCTGTCTTCCGTGAATGCATCTAAAACAGAGCCCTCATACTTCTCCAGACTCTGGCACAGAAAATATTAGACTGTCTTCCTCCAAGTGTCATCGTTGTCAACCTATTCCCTACATCGATCTACTAGAACAGCCTTCTGGATATTTTGTGCGCTAACCTTACGAGGATGTCGACCTGGAGCCATACCTGTAAAATAACAAAACATTAGAGCTCCTAAACCTGGAATATGGAAGACTCAACATTAATTAATTAATTGTTTTCTTTTATTCATTTTATATTAACCTATCCCAAGGTCTACCCATTCAAACACAGGCACAAAGAAGAATGATGTATAATCCTTTCCTAGGTCTCTACCCTGCAACTATTATCACCTTGTTTAGTAGCCATTGTAAAAATAACGATCCCTACATCAGATCATAGGGGGGCCTAAATGCCTATGTCTCAGCCGGTCTCTAGTGTTTACCCCACTTGATAAACATGAATGACACTATTTCCCTACCAACCCATGAAACCTCACCTGTGCCTCACTCCAAACTCAATCCTATCCCTCAAACAGACCTCTGATACCACTCTGTCTTGACCCCCTCCCCACAAAGTGAAACCCTCCTTGGCCTGCAATGTGAGAAAAGAGATAATGACCCTTGAGTCCTGCCTCCAGTAGGACCCGGGTCGGTGACTTGCACCGAGGGTATAGTAAACACACAAATGGGAAGCAATACCCTCTAAGATAAAACATGCAGAAGAGGGGGATAAGATATACCCCAATCAACTCCAACTCAGAACTGGAATATAAAATAAACCCAAGTGCATATAAGAAATGTCGAGAAAATTTACTACAAATGGATAGGAAAAACTCCAAGTACCCAAAAGAAATCAAAAACAGCAGCAACCACAAGCCCGAACAGCTCCTGCAATCCCAAGCTAGTAGAAACCAGCTTGATCTCCAACCTGCTCCAAGTCACCTGAAAAAAAACCAGTTTATATATATATAGGGTGAGTATAACAGTATACTCAGTAGGATCCTCCCCGTAGCCTCTCGTGAAAATGTAAAGAAAGCATTCTATAGAACAGTGAACAACAAGTGAAAATAACATGTCACCTAAACAGGTATACTAAGTTCCCAACCTCACCATTGATACTCTCACCAAGTAACGCATATAAGAATATATCATATAATAAATAATATTAAGGGTACCCCACTACTAATTCCCCGCTAGTTTTCTGCTTTGGCCCAATGTCCCACGTCCTGAGCATCTCTCTCTCCGAAAAGTCATTCCCACATACACTTGGGTGAAGCACCATAATATGCACCGCGTGCAACAAAACCACCACGTTCACACACCAAAGTAACTAGGTAGTTTCCGGGAGCCACCTCAGCTCGCATAACGTGTATCATACGTCGGGTATTATACCTCAAGACATTACAGCCCATACACCGAGCAAGGATCCTCAAGCCATCACAGCCTATACACGTTACATCTATAGTAGTCCATAGGATACTATATCTAGAATATATTTGTGTGAATAACCACAAGCCGTTACAACCCTCTACACACACATATGGGGAAAACTAACCACTGTGCCTACCAGTACAAGTATCTACCAAGAGAAGAGAGAGGGCAAAAGGGGGTAGTTAGCCATACATCTTCCCACCAAAATGTTGGGGAAAACAACCCCTAGGGCTCAGAATCCTCGAGGTGTCAGTTGCCCTTACTGAAAGGGTGGAGTAGCATATAGAAACATAAAAAGTACATAATATACTATATCTCAGAACCACACTATTGGAATAACCTAGTATTAGACAAAATTGTTGCTAACGTCTCTCAGACTCCGAGATGCTAGTTCTAAGACTATGTATCCTATAAGCACATAACAAATTTAAAGAACTTTATTAAATCACTTCATTGTCTTTTTATCAGTTCCAATTTACATTAATTAATTCAATAAACATTAATTAACCATGTACAGTTCCACATTATATTTCATTAGCATCACACCCAAAGTCTACTATCCCATTAAAATTACAACATCATCATTATGTTATAACAACACCATCCCCATGGGTTAACACCATTTATTCAATTATTTACTATAGAATTACTTTCCCAAATTGCCAGTCATTCTAGAAAAACATTCTATGCTACTATACACAAGGGGGCTTAACACGGTGAGTTGATGTACTACCCGTCGAGTCTTTTCCAATTATAGAAAGAGCATAAACCCATCCTTCCCTGAGAATCTAAACACGGAAAGCATGTGGCATACCCCACGTGTCTTTGCCTCTATCAGAAGGAGGATGAGTATGACCAGCTTCCTTGAGCAGTTGGGAAAAGTAAAGCTGATAAACAACCAAAATAAATAGCAACCAACCAATAATCACATCCATCCCATTCCATCATCCCTAGTGTCCTACCTGACACCCACATGCATAAACCGATGCATCTCGCCACTCTAGTCGTCATCTACTGCCACAACCAAAAGCCTCCATACCCCCACATATCACAACATCCATCCATGATCACATCACAACACAAGAAATAGGAAAACAACATCAGATCAATTGGGATCATGGCCATTTAACAATCAATAGGGTAACTCAGAACCCTTTAGGGAATTATCAAACAATCAGTTCTTTAATCCATCTTGAATTAACAGATTTATTATTCGTAGGTTCCAAATTCGAGAAACCTAATCAGTAAGCTATCACAAATAAATAAAGAAGATTACTACGCCACTTTATTAACATCAAATTAAAAAAAATACCAGATTCTTTTATGTGCCTCTTTATCTTTAGCCAAACAATTATTAGTTAATCCCAATTTACGTTATTTACCAATTTCCATCAAGAATTAACAGCTAAGCAAAGAAAGCATAGATGTCACACTATCTAGCAAACCAAGAGGCAATAACATAATATCGATATATATTTATTTATCCGGTTACAATATTTATTATGTCAATTCCATCGTCATCTAGTGTGATTAAACATTCTATCATTAAAGTTGCACATAAAAGAAAAGAGAAGCAACAAATCCCCTACCTCAAGCAGTTCTTGACGTTCTTTAACCACACAAAGGGTCACGATCCTCCTATAACGACAACTCCATCCACCCGAGGATGCCACGTTATGACCGCACCAACCAAACCCCAAGAAAAACCCCATTAGAAGTATGTATATTACATGCTATAATATGGAAAGGAGAAACATGAGAAGATGAACCCCAAAATAACGATGATAAAACATAACTTATATAGAAGATTGATCGATACAGCATGGTTGCATCAAAACAGAGCGGAACCGATCCAAGGAGTAAAGTATGATTGTGAAAATCCAATGGGAAGGATTCAAAGGTTCTATCATCTCATAGTGGAGAACAAAGTAGAAGAACAGTGGAGGAAGATATCTTGTCCCTTTTAAAGATTTAATGGGGTAACAGTTTAAGATACGCTTAATTCCCCATTAAAAGTGGATAGCATTAACCCACACTATTTGACCACGTAAAAACATCCCATGACAAATGAATAATTAATATAGGATTTATGGCCTTTGAATCAGCCTTAAGAGACCTTTAAATAAGGATTTAAATGTATTTTATGTCAAAGGAAATGTCAAAGGGGAAAAATATAGGGAGCTGGAAACACTATACACCTACCATTACTGTACACCAACCATTACTGTACACCTAGTAATAGAGCTACCGATATACCTCACTGTTAGAACTGTTCACAGAACCTCACCTATAAAACTGTTCAAAAACCTTACTGATAGAGCTTTTCACAAAACCTCACCGATATAACTATTCACAAAACCTCACCGATAGAACTCTCCACTGAACCTCACCGATAAAACACTGTTCATAAAACCTCAATGATAGAACTATTCACTGAACCTCACCGATAGAACTATTCACAAAACCTCAATGATAGAACTGTTCATTGAACCTCACGAGTAGAATTGTTCAAAAAACCTCACCGATAGAACTGTTCAATGAACCTCACTGATTGAAATGTTCACTAAACCTCACTAATAAAATAGTTTACAAAACCTCACTGATAGTACTGTTCACTGAACCTCACCGATAGAACTGTTCACTGAACCTCACCGATAGAACTGTTCACAAAACCTCACCGATAGAACTGTTCACTGAACCTCACCGATAGATCATTGTTCACTGAACCCCACCGATATAATACTGGTCACCTACCATTATAGGTTACTGATAGAACTGTTCATCAATAGAACAATTCACATATTCGGAAATTTGGCAAAGTGTTGGGGAAAAGTCACCTTGACCTCCCGGAACACCTCAAGACCACATTTTCACAATGTAATGGACTAGAGAAGTCCGAGCCATTACAATTATAATTTGGATAAATGGGTTAATTATTTCGAAACAACATCATTTATAATGTCTAATTAGGGAAAAAATTGACCAAAAAATTAGTGAAAGTGATTAAATTTAATTACACCAATGAAGAGAAAAAGTAGGTTAATAAAGTACTAAATCTAATATTTAAGACCTAAAATGACCTATAGAATTTTAAAAAACCCCATTTATTGATATATGTCTAACATGGAACTTCTAGTATTGAGTTTTGTGGGTTTGGTATTATTTTCTATTGGTAAAAATATGGGTACACATAACTTGTTTTCACAGTTTCCAAGTGTGTCATTTTCTTTCTCTATAAAGGCCACCAATTCTACCCATTTACTCACATATCTCAAGCCCATTATGTCCCCAAAAATCTAATAAAATATTCTCCCAAAATCCCACCCTTCCTTATATAATCCTTAACTTGGCTAGAATGAAACTCAAGGATTCCCTTTGGCACAAACCAATGGAGTTACCCGATTAAGAGGTGACATCTTTTCTCCCGCTTATTTTCTTTATTTTCCTTATCCACCCATCCAGTCTATTTATTAAATTATTATATGAAAAATATAGTATAAAAAATATATTAGTATGTTTTTTGGCTATGTTTTCAACCTACACTTACACACACCTCTATCTAATTGATATCAAACATATTGATTACATGTACGACGAACTACCACCTCACTAAACGATGATTGTTCATTTCTCCTTTACCATATCTCGTAGTGGAAATAATGATGGAAAATTTATTTATATATGTAAAATATTATATTAATTAATTATTTAATATTCTGTATTAATTTTACCAAACACATATTTTTACTATCGTGTTGTTTTAATAATGATAATTTCTTTTGAGAAAGTGTGGACTACCACCCCCTCAAGCGATGTGATTCGTTCACATATTACATGACTCGCATTAATGTTTGGTTTAGTGAAATTATATGATATACATAACATTATAATACCACTGTAATTATATTATATATATATATACACTTTTATGCCATTTTATTTTTGTTCTTCCGATACAAAAAATTAAAACGGAATCAACATTCACGTGTACGTACGACTTACCATCTCCATAAACAGTGTATTCCATTTCATAATTATTTATGATATAGATTATTTTAATATAAAAATACTAGATATTCATGATATTTATATGATGTTTTACATTATGGAATCATGATATAATTATAATGACCAACAATATTACAAATTAAGACACATGTGAATAACAAAGTGAGTATTACCCGAAGTGAAACCTTAACATAAAATTGATAACATATGGGTAATATAAGGTAATAATCGACAATATGCTGTATTATGTATAATAATATTCATCTATATAATATTTATAATTAAAATATATTTATTATACAATAATATTGTATGAGTGTGAAGAGAGTTAAGACACAAGGTAAGGGGTTTTAATCTCACTTTATATTCCCACGAAATACATGCTCTGTTCAACACTCTTTCCTTTTGTGTGGTGTATATAATTACTATGATTGTATTATACATATATTATACCTAGATTTATGGGTATATAACTATAAATTTTATTAAAATTTATTTATAGGTTTTAATTTTTAAAATTTACCAAATCGGTAAAAATGTTTTGTCTCTTTTTTCCTTTTTTGAGACTCATGCTTTGTTATGCATCTAAACTACTTTTCGAGGTGTATATACTTCCATTTTACATGTTATATGATGAATATATTTATTTTCTTGGTATTTTAAGCTTCATGTAATTTCATTTTCTTACATGTAGAGTTTGATCCCATGTTACCAAGTTATAAGAGTCTATTGAGACAGTCTCATCACTTTTAGAGATTATTTACATTTATGCTTTGTTTGATGAAATATTTTGATCTATCTCTAAAGAATACACATTACATTCAATATCATCTATTTATTCAAGATAAAATTATGTCTTAGTACTAATTTATCCACTTAATGGTACATATGATACGTTTTTAAGTAAAATCTAACTGTCTCCCTCTCTTCAGTAAAAATCATTCCATATTAAAAAAACCATGTTTTCAAAAATGTTTTCAAAAATGTTTTCAAAGGAGATATGAAGACAATTTTCATGGAAAAAGGATTTTAAATGCATTATACTTTTTTAAAATCTTACTTTATAAATTTTCAAAGATATTTTCATAGAAAAAGGTTCTCAGAATGATTTATGTTATAAAAATAAGACTTTTTCAAAGAAGAAAAGATATTTTACTCAAGAAATCTTTTTAAAAGGCCTTTAAAAATTATTTCCCATATAAGATACATCCATTGGTGTTAATCATGGCATTATGCGGAAATTATTTAGTATTTCCATTTATATTCTTTATATGAATGGATTATGTTTTCATGGAATGTTGTTTATATAACCCATTTCTCTTTCACGGGTTATATGCTTTTGAAACCAGCTTCTTTTCACAGGTTATTTTTAGGATGAAATGATTATAAAATCTGTATATTTCAACAGGTTAATATGTGATTACATTTTTATAATACCCATTTCATTTCATGGGTTATCATATGATTATTTTAGATATTCTATATCTTGTATCTATGATTTCATTATAAGACGGGTGAGATCTATATTTCCCTCAAATGCATTAGGTACATATTTATATAACATGAGATATACTGATATGGTATTGGGAATGAACCTTTACTACTAAGATTACCATGTCTAGATAAATTATCCTTTTACACATATAATTACATGATATTAGGCATAATTAAATAACAAATTACAATCCAAGGATTGTAAAGTCTAGTGTCTTGGAGGATTATGTACACAATTAAACACCATAAAAAACATATTTTATTCAATCTACATATTGAGATCATAACTTCCATTATTCTCATACATATGTATATGATAAACTGGGGATAAAATGAATGAAGGAATTCACTAAAAATATGAGTAAGGTAGTAAACATTAATATAATGCATATAATATGGGTTAGAAGTCATGACATAATAATATAAAAAGGCATCGAAAATAATTAGATATAAAAAATCATAACATATAAAAAATAGGATAATATATTCATGGAATCATAGTAATGCTTTAGTAATAGAAAACATGACCTTATCATGGTCAAGGCTCATTTCATATAGAGGAGCACAATTCTAGGCTAACCACCAAGACTGTTGCACATGGATCACAAGTCAAGGCTAACCACCAACACCATTGTACATAACATCTAATGACACTAAACATTACACAATTAATTAGAGCTCTATCTAGGTTCACCCATCATAAAATTTTCACGAATATTCTTTTCAACTAAATAATCATATATAGGCAATCAAAAATAACATAATGGTTACCCATGAAAGAAATGGGTATCATAATCATGTCAAAATGCATTACAAATGGAAATATCAGAAAAGTGTCCATGAAGGAATGGGTTTAGAAAAAATGGACAATTATAAAGTTAAATAGAAATTGATCATGATAATTTATGTCAAAATGAGGTTATAACATGTCAAAAGATTATTTAATAATCCTTAGAATGAAAATTTTTTAGTGTGGTTTAAGGAAAATATTAAATAGATTTTAAAACAAAATATGGAATGATATTTTATTTAAAAAACAGAATTTAACCAAGAAGGTTTTCATAATAAGAAGATTGATTTAATAAAAGATTTGGTAGCTCAAAATATATTATAGTTTTCTATTAAAAATGGGGAAAGAATTAAGGAAGTTACCTTAAATCGGGCTTGCTTATCGGAAAGAATTGAATAAGGAACCTTTTAAAAACATGTATATCCCCAAAAAATAAGGATGAATAGATCTTGATGCATGCGTTTGGTATATATAAAAAACATTTATAATATGTAAATAAAAGTATAAATTCATTTTTGTAAAAAGGGAGAAGGATTAACCCAAATGAATAATTGATGTTAAGGTAGAATCCCTTACCTTAAGTATGAAGGTGTATTTCCCATTATATTAATGTAACGGATACTCAAATTGGTTTTATTAATTAAAAATTACAGAGCCTATTTTATTTGAATTTGATTTATTATATCTTGATTAATTTAAATTATTTCCCTTATTATGTGTTAATAGATTCAATTTCATTGCTTAGGAGTGTTGGGATTCCTTGGTTTTCATGATCAAATTACATGAATACATGTACGAAGGGGCATGTAAAGTGGGCTTAAATGTACAGAATTCAACATTTATTTTATTAATGACATTAAATTGGATATATTTATATTATAACATTTTTTATGAAATGAGGATTAATCATTAGATAAATAGTTAATGATAATCATTTGGGTTTATTTTGGCAGTTTTTTTATCACAACAAACTCATTTTGTGTTATAAATTAATATTCTGAGTAAAAATTGAATAAAGAAAATTTAATAGGATATAATAAATATAATATATTCTAGTTCAACCATAAAAATGGTCTCATTATAAGATCTTGAATAAGTTAAAGAAATGTGAAAGCTTTTTCATCCAGGAATGTGTTAAATTAATACATCTCTGACAATGTTTTCATTTTTAGTATAGATAGAGGCGGAATGAGAGATGGTGATTAATTATTCCTTTATCATAAAAATATTCCAGTATGAGTATAGTAAAAATTTATCATACCTTATTTATTAGAGGTGGTTAAGAGATAAAAAAAGGAGATATCTTTAAAGGAAAATATATAAAACAGAAAGAGGAATTTACCTCTTGAATTTATCCGCTTTCAGAGCCTCCTTAGGGAAGAGATGTTGGTCTCTGATGAGACCAATATATCCTAGGCTTGAGGAGGGGGCTAGGAAAGAGATTTTAGTAGAATTTGGAGAAGTTAATATTCTTGATAGGTGTGAAGAGAAGAGGTGTCGATGGTTGCTATTTATATTTAAGGAGAGGGTTTTTTTCTCAATATTTAGTTCAATTTTTACTATTTCTCAAGACAAGAAATAATGTTGATTCTTGAGACTATAAAAATTAATTAAATCATGTGATATTGATCCAATGGTTCTTACATTATCCATGAATCAATGAATATTAAATTTAACTTAAAAAGTATATATACTGTAATTTACCATACTATTGACCGAAATTCATGTATTTCAGAAAAATACCAAAAATTCACCCTAAACATTTTTCAGTGTGTAGAATTAAAAAAATAACTCCATTTTATGAAAATAATTTTCCAAATATGATGAATTTAATTTTTAATTAAAATCATAATTTTTTTGAAAAATAAATATTTTAAATTTAAATCTGGGTTTATAACACATTGAAAATTTTATAAACGTATCAGAAAATTAAATTATAATAATAAGAGATAAAAATATAAATTTATGAATACATTTAATGAAATTAAAATTAAAATTAAATTATTAAATTAATCATAAAATTGTAATAAATTTTTATTACTTACAAAAATACAAAAAATTAATTAATAATATTTAAAATATTTAAATACTTATACTATGATATAAATCTATCATATAGTCACTTCTAAGATGGAATAGTTTTATTTATACTTTAATTAGTGATGTTACAATTCAATTTGATGGTTTACTATTCATAAGGGTCACATTACTTTTCCAAAAGTCATGTTACCATTCCTTTGGTAAGTGATACTTAAGTTCTAGAAATACCATTTATGTCAATCATTTATCTTTTATAATGTTTTTATTATGTTTTTAATGTGATTTTATGTAATTATACTCTATAAAATAATTATAAGAAGGAAATTTCCATTGATAAAAAATTATTTTTTTACATTCTCCCCCTATTATAAAATTTCACCCTCAATATTACATTCTATTCTCCAAGATAAAAAGAAGTGTGGGTAATTTTCATTCATTTATTCCTAATGTTCACATATTTTATCTTTTTACGTATGGTTCCTCCATAGTACATTGACTAGGTGAGTAGTCTTATTGAATATAATGTTATCTCTACAATCCAAGCTCTTCACTGGATGCTCCTCAAAAGAAAGTTCATTCTCAAAATGAACCAACTCTGAAGTCAGTACATGTGAATGATCTAGAATGAACTTTGTTAAGAGGGATAAATGAAATACATCTGGTACTTTTGAAATGTTTGGTTGAATTTGTAGTTGATAGGCCATAGATATGACATGATAAAGGATCTAAAAGGGGCTAATATACCTAGGACATGTCTTTATTTTCTTACCAAATCTCATGACCTTTTTCCATAGAAATACGTGGAGAAATACCTTGTCTCCAAAATGGAACTCAAGGTCTGGTCGATGATTGTCTACATAGCTCTTTTGTTGACTTTGGGATACCTTGATGTGCTGCTAAATGGTTTTCAACTTTTCCACCATTTCTTCTACCATTTCAGGTCCTAAAAACATATGCTCACTTAATTCATCCTAGAAAACTAGTGTTCTTCATGTTTTCCGATAAAGGGCTTCATATAGATCAATTCAGATGTTGGAGTGAAAACTATTGGTATAAGAGAAATCAACCATAGGGAGATGTTGGACGCATCTTCATTTGAAGTTCATAGAACATTCACTTAACATGTCTTTTAGCATGTAAATAGTTCGCTCATATTGGCCAACAGTTTGAGGATGGTAGGCTTTAAGGAAGTTTAGCACAATGACTATATCATGTTGTATACATTTCCAAAACATAGTGGTTAATATCATACCTCGATCAGATTCCATCAATAGTGGTACTCAATGAATCCTTACAACCTAATTGATATATATCTTTTCAGGCTGATCTAATGAGAAGTTGTCTCATATTGTGATAAAGTGATATATCTTTATAAGAAGATCCACAATGACCCATATATACTTATTTCCTCTGGATGACATTTGAACTCATGGGAAAAAGTCAATGGAAACATTCTCCCACTTCCATGTTGGAATGGAAATTGGTTACATCTTCCCCTTTGAATTTTCTCTTTCATCCTTCACTTTTTTACATAACATGAACATAAATGTATATTTAGAAAAATCCTTCATCATATTGTCCCACAAACAGTTATCTCAGATATCTCGATACATTTGTTTGATCCCTGGGAGAATAGAGAAGGTTGAGTTATGTGCATCATTAAGAATCTCATTCTATATATATGGATTAGATGTTACAAAAATCGTGACACAAATATTATAACTCCTTACTCATCAATCTTGAACTCATAGGGTTTTCCATTTCTAATAGATTCCACCCTTTCAAGAATTTACACCGATTTTATATGAGCATCATTTAATTCTTCCAAGAGATATTATTGAGCACTTATTCGAGAAAGGATTGACTATGTTCCTCCCATAATGATTCCCATATCCATTATTTATAATTATAAGAATATTGTATCCTTCTTAATTCTTATCATTGATAAAGGTGTAGGATCATTTCTACTTAGATCATCTTCTACCTTATTTTCCTTACCAGGATGGTAGTGGATTGAGCTGTCATAATCCTTGATGAGATCTAACAATCTTCATTGGTTCAAATTAATCTCCTTCTGTATGAATATATATTTGAGACACTTGTGATAAGTACATATTCCATAATTATCCCCATAGGGATAATGCTGCATGATTTTTAATGGATAGATCACCGCATCAAAAACCATATAATGTGTGGGATAGTTTTACTAATAAATTTTTAAATACCTTTAATAATAGGATATCACATTATTTATCATCAATACACATCCTAAGGCATTCTTTTAATCACCACAATATACAATAAAGAGTTATCCACTTGTTCGGAGTGTGAGTACTAGAGCATTGATAAGCCTCTTTTTGAGCTCCTTAAAGCATTCCATACATTTTTGAGACTAGTAAAACTTCACTCCATTCTACATCATCTTGGTTATTAGGTTTGATAATCATGATAAGTTCTTAACAAATCATTGGTAATACCCATCTAGAACAAGGAAACTACGAATATCCTTTACAAATACTGGCTTGGGAGACTCTTAGATTTTCATTATATTGGAAGGGTCCACAGATATCCCTTTCCTAGTGATAACATGCCCCATGAATGATATTTCCCCCATCTAGAACAGACATTTACTTTACTTTGCAAAATATTTTTTCCTTCACAATGTCTTCAGTATAGTATTCAAAAGCTCCTCATGTTCCTCCTTTATCTTGGATTATATCATTATATCATCAATAAAGACTACCAAAAATATGTCGAGGTAATATCTAATGACTCTATTCATTAAATACAAGAAAATTTCTGGATAGTTAGTGATTCAAAAAGGCATAATTATGATATCATAGTGTCCATACCTCATTTAAAAGGTAATATTGGGAATATATTCATTCCTCGCCTTTAATTGGTGATATCCTGACCAAATATCCACCTTAGCTAAATAAATAGTGCCACATAGCTAATCGAACAAGTCATGTATCTGTGGCTATGGATACTAGTTCTTTATCATGGTTTTATTGAGGTCTTGATAATAAATACAGAGGCACAATGATCCATCCTTATTCTTAATGACGAGGAATGGTACACCCCATGTTGAAGCACTTGGGCATATAAAACCCTTCTCTAGATTATCCTATAACTGTTTCTTCATCTCTTTCAGCATTACGGTGGAAATTTTATAATGTTTTTTTATATAGGAATTAATCTATGAATAGGTTCAAGTGAGATATTAACCTATCGGCCAGGAAGAAGACCATAAAACTCTTTAAGGAATATAGTAGTGTAGTCCCTCACAATGGGCATGTCTTCGAGCATTATTCCCTCCTTTTTCTCAATCATTTGAGAAATATATGATTTCTTATAATGAAAAATTATCCACCATTGTGATGATGATTTTTAAGGAGATTCATCTTCCTCCTTACACTTGTATAGGATTAAAGGATGCTCTGGGATGTAAAGAGTTATCTCCCTATCCCAACAATTGATGTTGGCTTTGTATAATGGTAGCCAATCCATATAGAGATATTTATTTATTTTTATTCATATCTTATTGTATAGTTTTAAATAAAAACAACATAAAATAATTACACCATGAGGATTAAAAGGTTTAGTGTCTTTGAAAAATTAGGACCACATATAAAATTTACAAAATAAAACACAATCATTTATATACTTCCTTCTTCCTTACCTCATTATTTTCTCATGAATTCTTCTTCGTACAAGTAATCACCCAAAGATATATATCTAAAAGGGGTGAGCTAAAAGCCCAGTTTGAGGATATTTTAGAACATGAAATGATATAACTGGGAGTAAGAATAATCATAACATCATCATCACAATCATGATAGGAATCATAAGATAATGGGTTGGAATGTGGAAATGAAAAAAATTAAACATCATGTCTTAGTGGTAAACTACAGCACATAGTTGGGAACAAATATAGAGTCATGTTTATGAATATTTCACTTTTATCATAAAACACTTCACATTAACAAATGAAATTGAGATCTATATAATTTTGTGTTCACCCATGACATTATAACATTTACATTGTACTACATAATTTCAGGCACACCCGTCACATCATAACATTTACAACATCATTCATACCACATAGAACATATATCAATCATGGACAAAAAAATATACCATTTAAAGTAATAAATTTCATTTCATAAGCATAAATTCATAAAATATGTGTTCCCAAATGAAGGAGGGAATACCATACTTGATATATAGATCATAAATATTGAATGAAGATAAAACAATCTTGACAAGTAAAATATGTTTTTTTAAGAGGAGTTCTTCGTGAAAACATTTTTTTGTCATAAAATAAATTAGAAGAGATTTATATCCTAGAAAAGATAATTTAATGATGAATAAATTATTTTTAAGGAATAAACATACCAAAAATAGGGTGAAATATTGAAAACCTAAAGAAATAGAGTTGGTTTTTAGTGTTCCCCTTAACTTGTATCTAAATGTTTTCTTCACATTAATGACTGGTATAAGCATATTAGATTCATTAATTAACAATTATAGTAAACTTTATAAATTAATATTATTCATTATTGTTTTTATGTTCATTTATGGGCCTTTTAATGAGTTATGAAGTTTAATTTTATTATTCAGAAGTATTCATTTTCTTATATTTCACGATCGCCTCAATTGTATTCATGAATGAAATTTCATGTAAAATTAGTATAAATATATTTTTTTTAATTTTTAATGATATTATGTAATTTTAAAACAACTTATAATTAATTTGGATATATACCAAGAGGATGAATCATTAGATAAATGTTAATGATGATCATTTTAGGTTAAATTTGGCGGGTTTTCGATCACAATGAAGCTATTTTGTTTTATCATTTATTGTTATATATAAATTTTAGTTATAGAGAGAAAAAGGGTTGTATAATAAAAAAATCATTTTTAAAACATTTAATGGATTTATTAATACAATTAAATCTGTTTAAGTTAAATGAAAGTGCATCGCCCATGATGTCAGTAAATGGACACATCACGACAACGATTTCATTTTTGGAATAAAATAGTGAGAGGGAGAAGTTTAATGATGAATATTAAATTAAAATGTTATAATTAAAGTATATGTAAGGTACTATATTTGTCATTATTTTTGGATGAAGTTAGGTGAGAAGTGAAAAAGAAATAAATGAAAATTAATGGAATTTAAAATTAAAAGAGAGGATTTAAATCATTAATTCTCATATTGAGATCCTCCTAATGGAACCTTGGCCTAGTATTTTGATGAAACCCAGAGCTCATGGATATGGGGGAGGGTCCAGGTAAGTGTTTTGGGTATAATTAAGAAAATGATCAAAGCTTTATATTTGTGGGGAGTAGAGGGTGTGAGGGGTGGTATTTACAGTGGAGGAGTGGAGTGTTTTCTTATTATTTTATCACTTAGTTTATTATTTTACTCAAGACAAGTAATAGTTAGAATTCATGACACTAAATATAGTAATTTGTGCATGTGAGTTCAAATCAGTGGTCACATACATCATCCATGACTCATGCATGACTAAAAAATCATGTGTTTTATTATTTATCGTAAATTATCGTATTTCACTATTCACAAAAATTCATGTTTTTTTGAAGAATCCCAAAAATCAACCCTACCCATTTTTTGAAGTTTAGAATTCAAAAATGAACTAAATTTTATGAAAGTAATTTTCTAAATATTTGTAATTTATTTGTTAATTTAAATCATTGTTTACTTAGAACATTTATATTTTAAAATTATAATTGATTTTATAACACTTTCAAACGATAATTAAGGTTGAATAAAATTATCATAAAATAATAAGAATTCAAAATAATAATTTATGAAAAATTTTATGAAAATACATTTTATTTTAAATTATTAAATTATTCAAAAAAATTAATTAAATATTTATAAATTATAAAAATACCAATACTTAATTAATAATTTCTAAATCATTTACTTACTTATAATATGATTTAATTAAATCAAATATCCACTTTTAAGATACTAAACTTTTATATATACTTTCATGGGGGTGTTGCTATTCATTTGGTTGATTTATTATTCATAAGGTTCACATTACTATTCTTAATGTCAAGAATGTATTTCATCGGTATTGGATCCCTAACTTTTAGATTTACATATTGTCTTTTTAATTCATCATTTATAAAAAATTTATTATTTTACATAAGTGATTATATGTTATTTAAACTATATGAAATTACTATAATATGGGAGAAATTCCATTGTTAATATTTTAGGTCGTTACATTCTCCCCCCTTTTTTAATTTCTCCAATAAAATTTAATATTACATAAACAGGTGGGGGTACTTTTCCTTCATCACCTACTTCAGTTCTAATGTTTCTTCTTAATATTTATGGTTTCTCCAAAAACCTTTGAAAATGTGTGATTTCTTGTTCCATAGAAATTTATCTATCTAGTATAGAATTTTTACTGGATTCTCATCATAAGAGTGATCATCTTCAAACCGTACTACCTCTATGTTTAGTACATGTGAGGGATATGGTATGTACTTACTCAAGAGTGATACATGGAATACCTTCTGAACATGATTCATATTTGGTATTAGTGAAAGACGATAATCCATTACTCCTATGAGCTAAATTTTCTCAAAGGGGATATTGTACCTTGGGATTAGATTCCATTTCATTCCAAACCGCATGACTCTATTCAGAGGTGAAATTCCAAGGAAGACATTATCTTCATTGTCGAACTCCAAGTCCCTTCGACGATTATCATCATAAATATTTTCCTGAATCTGAGTAGCACTGATATGTTTCTCAATAGCTTCAACCCTATCTATCATCTCATATACAAGATCAGATCCAAATAGATTTATTTTTCCAACTTCATACCAAAAGGAGAGAGTTCAACATCGCTTTCCATATAGAGCTTCATATGGATCCATCTGAATACTAGAGTGAAAGCTATTGTAGTATGAGAACTAAACCAATGGGATATGCTGATCCCATCCACCTTATAATTCTAAATAATAGTATCTTAATACATCTTCGTGTGTCTGAATATTCCTTTTAGATTGGCCAGTAGTTTAGGGGTGATAGGCTGTGCTGAAATTTAATTCAGTACTAAAAGAAATTTGGAGACTACTCTAGAACATAGTTGTGAACCTTGGATCACGGTCAACGACAATCAAGAGTGATACCCCATGGAGTCTCATTAATTTCTTTACAAATATATTATCAAGTTTTTAAGTGGGAAGTCTTCTCGAATATCAATAATGTGGGAAGACATGCTGAGTCAGTTCACCACAATCCATATTGCATTGTTTCATTTGGATGTCATTGGGAGACCTGAAGTAAAGTATATAGTGCGATTATCCCATTTCCATAAGGTTATATGCAATGGATTCATCATCACTTTGGAATTATGTCTCACTGATTTAACTTGATGACATATATGTAGGTCCTGGGCGTAGTAGAAGCACGTTGGTGGGTGTACCCAACTTTAATTTTAGCGTTAACAACAATCAATCCGAGATCCATCACGATAATAAAACGCAGGATCATTGGAATAGAATGATTAATTAAAACGAATGAGGGGAGTCCTAGAACCATATATAGTATCATCATATGTTGGTTATAATTAATTTAAATAATTGACAAGAATTACCTTTATGGAATTATTTCTTCATTGATGTCTCCGGTCACGATCCGATGTGATCCATCGTTGCATCATAGAATCTTAGTGTAGGATTACTCTAGAGGTGATTCCCACATTATAAATGTATCCATAGACTTCATTGAAGGTATCTATGGGTTCTAGCATATAATTTCTTTTTCCTGCGATGTCCACCTTCGATCTCCTTGATTCAGAGGAGGGGGATCTCTCTATCGGAGCTTGAGAGCATTCTTGGTGGAAAAAGAATTCTATCTCGGATTGAGTATTTTTTTTAAATATGTTGTACACAACCAATCAAAATTTATAGGCTAATGAGAAATATTTAATTGGGATTTTTAATTACATAGAATAATTATGTGAATTAATTACCCGAAAGCATTTATTCATTTCATTTAATTCTTAGTAATACCCCATGTTTAATAATAACAGTTGATTATTATTATTACATGACATGTGCCCAGCGAATTACACCTAATATTATTTAATTAAATAATTAATATTATTTCTCATAAATTCCTAGAAAAACTACACGGTGTGTATATGTTAATATACATGGCGTGTACTTTTGTTATCTATTTTTCTTAATTTACTCCACCATATTTATTTTACCTTGAATAATTCTTATTTATTTCTCAAATAATTATCCCTACATTAATCACTAATAAATACATTATTTCATCCATAATATATTCTCTTGAATAACTAGCGATAAAATATATGAGATCAAGCATCCTAGAATAATTATTAAACCACATCTAGGAATAATCTTTATTCAACTGGTTAAACTAATACTAATCTGAGATACTTGGACACGCTTAGTGTGTGACCCTCTTGGTCTCTTTCTCAATGGAATTAGGTGGAGTGTGCCTAAAGACCACGGTTAGCATCTAAAAACACACCAAGGTATCCATAGAGAAAGAAGTTAAAGAAGTAACAATGTGTCACCTCCTACGAACGCTTACTGTGTAATGTAATACCATTTTCATGACATCTCGAATCAATCTAGTTGCATGCTAGTGCCATCAACCCATGTGCTCGATTATTCTTTCTTTGACATTCTGGAATTTAACTTGCTAATTACCCACCATGGTCATGGATTTATTTAGGATAAATCAATTTCATCAAAGGGCCCGATATATCTACTTTATTTATGGAACAGAAGAATCAAATCCTTTTTCGCATTATCTATTAATGCTATATCACTCGTGACACACCCAACGTATCCTACCTCACTGCGAATAGTGTGTCGTCACAGTTTTCATCAATACATATAAGTGCGCAAGTTGTGATACCCATTAAAAATAATCTTAATGTCTAAGGACCAATACACATGTCCACAGATAAGAACATCTGATGACACTATGAAATGAGGATTTCCTACTAGCGGGTCTTGATATTATAATATCCTCCTAGACATTACCAAGGGATCACACCCTGAGAAGATGACTCAAAGTTTTATGAGTCCTCACCCCCAATGTCCTGTATTATTTGTGTCCCACAAATAGCATCATTCAGACATAGAACATATATTCAATAAAAATGTTATGGCACTTTTGGGTTCTCATCATAGCATGGATCCTCTATGACCCTTTAATGAAACAGCTATCCTTAGCACATTATCACATACATTGTCATGCAAAAGAACAATCAAGACATGATAATGTATTTATTAATGAATAATGTACAAAAGTATTTGGTTCTAGGACACCATATCCAATATCCTCCCACTTGGACTAGAGCCAACTACTAACAACCTTTAACCCACTAGCTATCACATGATATTGATGTTTTTTCTGAGATATGCCTTTAGTTCTGGGGTCCACCACGTTCTAATCCGTGGACACTATGCTCACTAAAAAATCATCCCTTTAATAGTAATTTCTTAAGAGGTGGTACTTCTGGAGTATGTGCTCTGTCTGTTGATGTGACCTTGGTCATTTTTCAAGAGCCACCGCTGCAGTATTATCACAATTCAATGTGATAGGATCTATACTACTTCACACCACATCATGATCCTGGAAAATGTTCTAAATCTAGACGGCTTCCTTGTCTGCATCATAATCCACAATATATTCAGACTCCATTGTAGAATTCACGACAACTGGCTACTTTTAACTCTTCCAGCTCACAGTTCCTCCATTAAGATAGAAAACATACCTAGATTGTGACTGTAGATCGTTTTGATCTGTCTGAAAACCAACTTCAGCAGAACCTCTGATGACAAGATCCATGTCTCCTCCATACACCCGGAACATATCCTTAGTTCTTCTCAGATACTTATGGATTGTCTTAACAACAATCCCATGTTGTTCTCCTGGATCTTCTTGATATCTTCTAACCATGCTCAGTGCTTAGGCAACATCAATCCTAGTATATAATATGGCATGCATGATAGATCCTATATCTGAAGAATATAGGATATTACTCATTCTATATTTCTCTTGTTGTGTCTAAGGACACATTTTCATAGAAATATGCAGGCCATGTGACACTGGAAACAATCCCCTCCAAGATTGTTCCATACTAAATATCTTTAGTATTTGGTCAATGTATGCACCCTGAATTAGTTCAAGAAGCCTCTTGGATCTATCATGAATGATCTTGATCCCTAGAATGTAGGCTGATTCACCTAAGTCATTATTGGAGAAACACTTTTTCGCCAAGTCCTTAACTGACTGTATGACTGGTACATCGTTTCCAACAAGCAATATGTCATCAAAATATACTACTAGGATAAGGACCACATTCCCATTAAACCCCTTATAAACACACGGCTCACATTTGTTATTAATGAAACCAAATTTTTAATGGCTTCATCAAATCATATGTTCCACAACTTGGATTCTTGTATTAATACATAACTGGATTTCTTCAATTGGGAAACCCTTTTGGCTTCACATAGTGTCACAAAACCTTCAAGTTGTGTCATATAGGAATCTTCCTGAAGGTTCACATTATGGAATGCTGTTTTGACATCCATTTTCCAAATCTCATAGTCATGGTAAGGTGCGATGGAAAGTATGATTCTTATGGATTAAAACATGGAATCTGGTGAGAAGTTTTTATCATAGTCAATTCCATGATGTTTTCTGAATCCTTCTACCACTAGTTGTGCTTTATAGGTGCAAACTTGACCTTCCATGTGCAGTTTTCTCTTAAATACCCATTTTCATCCAACATGCTTGACATCAATAGCTAATCGATCAGAACCTAGACATTATTCTAATACATGGAATCCATCTCAGAATTCATAGCTTCTATCCATCTTGTAGCTTCTAATCTTTCTACTGCTTCCATGAAGGAGAGGGGTTCACCATTGTCCAATAATATTGATTCACCATCCTTGGTTACTAGGAAACCAAATCTCTCTCGTTCTCTTACCTCTCTTGAGCTCTTATGCTATACTTGTTTTTTTGGAACCTCGTCCATGGGGACTTATAGAACTTGTTCCCGTACCAAATTTTGTGTATCCTGAGAATTAACATCGTCAAAGTCAATATTTCTCTGACTATCCTTTTTGAGGATGTTCTCCCTCTTGAGAAAGATGGCTTGTCTGGCGATTATCACTTTCTTCTCTGAAGGGTTGTCTAGGTAATACCCTTTTGTTTCTTTAGGATATACCATAAAGATACACTTCGTGCCTTGGGGTGCTAGTTTGTTGCCTAAGAAGTCCTTAACAAATTCCTCACATCCCCATACACATGTGTGTGAAAAAATGGGTATCTTTTCAATCCATAACATGGATGGAATTCCATTTTCTGCCTTAGTTTTTACTTTGTTTAATGTGGGAGCTGTAGTTTGTAATGCATATCCCCAAAAGGATAATAGAAGATCTGCATGACTCATCATTGACCTCACCATGTCAAACAAGGTGAAGTTTTTCTTTTCTCTAACACCATTACACTGTGGAGTATAAGGAGGAGTGAGCTGAAATAGAATCCCAGACTCTCGTAGAAGATCGATGAACTCTTTGTTTAGATATTCTCTACCTTGATTCAATCAAAGCTTCTTTATCTTCTTACCAAGTGGATTCTCTACTTAATTATTGAATTCTGAAAATTTCTATAAGGATTCTAACTTATACCTCATTAATTAGACATATCAATATCTATATAAATCATCAGTAAAAGTAATGAAGTATGAATATCCACCTCTAGATTATATTGGAAATGGTCGTCACACATCAGTGTACACCAATCCTAGATGCTCTGTGTCCCTATCACCATATCCACTGAAAGGAGACTTGGTAATTTTACCTTGTAAACAAGTGTGACATCTATGAAGTGGTTATAGCTCAGTAGAGTCTAAATAGCCATCTTGGCAGAGCTTTATCAAGGGCTTCTAATTTACATGACTGAGACGCTGATGCCACAACTGGGTGATGTATGAGTCATGTGAGTTTGATTCTTTATCGATTTCCAACACTTGGTTTTTGTAATTCAATACATACAAACCATTATTTAAATGTGCCATAGCACAACATATATTGTTATTATAAAAGAAGAAACCCTTATTTCCAAACATGAAAATAAATCCATCCATATCCATACATGATACAGAAATTATGTTTTTTTGTAACACTAAGAACATAAAAACAGTTATGTAAAACCAAAATCATCCCAATTGGAAATGAGAGGTGGTAATCACCAATGGATAATGAAGCCAACCTCACTCCATTGGCAGGTCGAAGATCCACCCCTCCCCTGGAAATATTTCGAAATCTACTTGGTTCATTCATTTGAATACAGATGTGATCCCCACAATTATGGGTGATGTCCGTCTTCCAATGGCCTTATTTTCCACATGAAAAACATACCGCCTACCATTACTTACCCAACCTCTAGATCTTTCCATTCTTGCTGGGTTGGTGCTCTGGGGATTCAGACTGTTTATAAGCCCATGGCCCCTTTTCCTTCTCCTTCCTTTTCTTACTCACCATAAGGAATGTAGGTTTGTAATGCCCCATGTTCTTATATACCTAGAGAATTAAGGTCAAAAGTACCGATATAATTTTATCATTGTTTCTCATGTCAGAGTTGACAATAATTCTAGAGAAGGTCTTGGGAAGGGTGGATAGGATGATATTTGTATGCAACTCATCCTAGAATATAATCCCTACGATGTCCAGGTGTTCAATGTAGCAAATAATATTGACTACATGAGGCCCATATAGAATAGACTCTCTAATCATAGTTGTAAAAAAGGTGTTGGATATCTCGTATCTCTCCAATCTCTCTTTCTATTGGTATAGATCCTTAATGTGTGATATCTTTCTATACACGTCCATGATTTCATGTTACTTAAAGAGCTCATTACACATGGACGATAGCATGAAACAATAGACATATGTGGAATCGTCCATATGTTTCATATAGAGAGATATTTCCTCATCACTGGAACATGATCTTCCAGCACATACAATTTCCTCTCATGGCGAAGGATGATGCGTAAACGCCTCTGCCACTTTTGGAAATTGGTGCTGGTGAGAAGGATTCCCTTATTGTTTTTTGTTTGAAATGATATGTTTGAATTCATTTTCTTTCCATTACTATAAATTAATATTATCAAAGGTTGTGTGATATATTATGATAAAACAGAGACACCTAAATAAATTAAAACTTATTATACTCCCACTCTTTTATAGAAATTGAATATCCCTCACAATTGACTTCACAATATTCTATTTCCTAATTATTCTAGTGGAAAGGATCCATATAGCTCTTTGAATTACCCAAACTAGGGTTGGTCAAGACACCTGAAGGGTTTTAGGTTGTCATTCCAAATTCCAAATTCATTAACTCACATCTCCTTGATCCGTTGAGTGGACTCATGAATCCTGAAATTCTTTTATTTTGGATTTCCTCAACCTTTGCCTCTTAGTCGCACCATGTCCAGCTATGGTGGTCAACCATTGATGCAAACCAAGTCAAGTCAAACCAAAACCTTTAAATATAATTCCTCGATAATTGAAAGCACCCCAACTAGGGTTGGTCAAGAACATTAAACTATGGTTCGATTCTAACAATGATTATGGAAGGCAATATCGAATTAATATTTATTTGAGGTATTTTTATCCTTATACGTAAATTACTATTTTATTATATCTAATTACATGATTTTTAATATTAAAAATGATTTAATTAAGTGATTAACCATGCTGATGATAATATTTTACACATAAGCCGGTCTTATTTTAGTTCTATCTTGCATGATTTTTTAATTCATTAATTGGGTTATCATAAAAACACACCCACAATAAATAAACCATGCAACTGATATAAATAAAATAAATGGTATGATCATGTGATTTTTCTATATGTTAGTTTATCTAGTGGTTGATAATGTATCCCAAAACCCTAAGGCAGAAAAATCGTGAACCTTTTGGGTTCGTGTTTACAGCTTTCCACCTGTCCACCATTGTATCTTCTTAGATTGGTTTCACCTTGGCTCTTAACTTGAGCTGCCTCCACTAGCTTAAGAGCTCCATCAATTATATATACTTTTTTCTCACACATAAGTGAGGGGTAAAATGGGGTTTTACATAAATGAAACCTTGGGTGCGTAGTCCCTACCTATTAATAAGGAGAAGGTGCACATGCCAACAAATTTAATTTAAATAAATAATTTAAAAGAAACCATTCAAATACAAAGGTTCTGGTCTATCTCCTGGTCATCCATGCGTTCAACGATATTTAAACATAAATAAACCTATATTTCAATTCATTAATCATTCTTTCTTAAGATAAATCACACTTGAATCAATTAAATGACCTAAATAAATCAATCCTTTTATCATAAACCCTTTTCTGAATTTCCTTGAAATTCCCATCAATCAGAATTTTTTAAAAATAAAATTATTTAAAATTAAATTTGTATGTAAATTGTACCTTGGAGGAAACCCAATGAATTATTGTTCATAACTACCCAATGAGTAGAAATGAACATTACAAAGATGTCAAATTAAACATATATATATATATATATAACACCTATCATATGTTGTGCCTCAACTTTATGCCTTGACTATGATACATGTCTCAAGGGTTTGTATAATATAATAATAAATTTCAATATATCAAAATAATTTGGATGAGTACAGAACATGTAGTTCCGACTACATGAAGTGTACTTTTGTTCATCGTTCATCCGAAGTATAGGCTCGGGGACATGGCGTGTAGATGTAATTAATAAATTTTCAGAGTACACGGCGTGTTCCATGGGACACAATCCATGTAGTATTCGCGTTACACAGTTTCCAGCCGGGCAAGCTGTCTATGGGGTACATGGTCCAACCCTAGCCTAAAGTTACTACACGTTATGTTCCATGGGCCACACAATGTGTAATCCAGAAACCATGTTCCACCTGTTCCTGGTCAACACAGAGTCTTAATGACTTAGATAGGATCCATTCACACAGCCTGATTAGGCTGACTAGTCCAATGCATTGAACCTAGACTACACGATGTGTACTTTCGAATACAAACCGTGTATTCTGGTGTTGTATGGCCAGGAATTTTTGGAACCCCTAGAAGATATCGTCTATTTTATTTTAAAAAAAATTAAACGAAAAATTCGTTTGTGTAAGGTGGACGAGAAATGAGAGAGGAGGAACATATCTAGAGATTCAGATTTAAAGAAAAATTAAATTGAATTGAAAAAACTAAATTATTAAATGTGTAAATCACCAACTAAAAAATAAATAATTATAATCAACAATTTAACTCCCTTTGATAAAATTTATTGGTTTTTGGCGCAAAATAATCGCATTGGTGGGTGTACCCAACTTTAATTTTAGCATTAACAATGATCAATCTGAGATCCCTCATGATAATAAAACACCATATCATCAGAATAGAATGAAGAAATAGAAAGAAAGAGAAGATTTCTGGAACCATATAGAGGATCATCATATGTTGGTTATAATTAATTTAATTAATTGACAAGGATTACATTGATGTAATTATTTTTCACTGATGTCTTCGGTCATGATCTGATGTGATCCGTCGTTGAGTCATAGAATCCAAGTGTAGGATTACTTTAGTGGTGATCCACACGTGCTCCACATATCTTTGGATGTCTCCGAATGGATCTCCAGGTGCTAGTGTTGAAGAGACTTTGCATGCGATGTCCACCTTCGATCTCCTTGATCCAGAGAAGGTGGATCTCTCTCTCGTAGCTTGATAGTGTTCTTGGTGGAAGTAGAATTCTCTATTTGATTGAGAGTTTTTCTAAATCTGTTATGAAAACCACTCAAAATGGCTGGGCTAATGAATAATATATATTTGGGATTTTTTATTACATAGAATAATAAAATTATTTTTTTTACCGGAAATCATGTATTCATTTCATTTAATTATTAGTAATACCCTGTGTATAATAATAACAATTGACTATTATTATTAGTTGGAATGCGCCCGGTGAATTACACATAATATTATTTAATTAAATAAATAATATTATTTCTCATAAATTCCCAGAAAAAATACACGGTGTGTATATATTAATATACACAGTGTGTACTTCTATATTTCATTGTTCTTAATTTCCTCCACCAAATTTATTAGACCTTGGCTAATGAATATTTACTTCTCAAATAAATATCACTACATTAATCACTAATAAATATATTATTTTTTCCACAATATATTCTCTCAAATAACTAGTGTCAAAATAAATGTCATCAGACATCCTTGAATAATTATTAAACCAAATTCAGGAATAATATTTATCCAACTTGTTAAATTAATATTTAACTGAGATACATGGACACACTTAGTGTGTGACCCTCTGGAACTATTTCTTAGTGGCATTAAACTAAGCCCGCCTAATGTCCAAGGATATCATCTAGAAACATGCTATGGAACCCATAGAGAAAGGCATTAATGCTGCAACGATGTGTCACTTTCTATGAATGCTTATCATGTTATGTAATCCCTTTGTCACGGTATCACAAATCAAGCCGGTTGAACGCTAGTGACATCAACTCTTGTGCTCAATTATTCTTTCTTTGACTTTACAGAATTGAACTTACCATTACTTAACATTTCCATGATTATTTAGGCTATATAAATTACATCAAAGGGCTTGATAACTCTACTTCTTTTATGGAATAGAAGGGACAAATCCTTTCACGCATTATCTATTAATGCAATATCACTCGTGATGCACCCAACGTATCCTACATCGTTGTGAACAGTGTGTCATCATAGTTTTCATCAATACATCTATTTGTGTGATTTGTAGTAACCATTAATAATAATATTAATGTCTAAGGACCAATAAAAACTTCTGTAGATAGAAACATCTGATGATAGTATGAAATGCAGATTTCCTACTGGTGGGTCTTGTTCTAATAATATCCTCTTGGACATTACCAGGGGCGCACACCATGAGAATGTGCCACAATGTTTTTTGAGTCTCCACCCTTAATGGCCTATATTATTTTGGTCCCACAAATAACATCATCCAGCCATAGAACATATATTCAAAAACAGTGTTATGGAACTTCTAGATTCTCATCATAGCAGGGATCCGCAGTGACCCTTTAATGAAATAGCTTTCCTTAGGATATTATCACATGCATTGTCATGCAGAAGAACAATCATTATGTGGTAAGGTATTTATTAATGAATAAATTACAATGAAGTTGGTTCTTGGTCACCAACTCCAACAATATCAAGAACCTGGAGGTATAATGAAAAATCACCTTCTTCATGGTTTCCCACCAAAAGTGTTCTCAGAGATTGTGGTACATCTTGGTACTCCAGGAATGGATTGAGAATGTTGAGCTATGTGCACTGTCTAATAGACCATTATTTATCCTTGGTGATGATGTAACACAAAGAATTGTTCCAAAATAAACCAAACCATCATCATTGATATAGAACCATTTCAACATACCTTTATTAACTACATTCACATTATTTTGTAACTCTAGATCATCCCTTTGTGCCTTCTTAATATTCAATTAGATAGATGGTTGGGAAATTATTTGGGAAAGGTAGGATGTATTCCCTTAAATTTTGAATTCAAAATCCATCCTTTGTATATCCCTAAAGATAGGGTCTTTCATAATCCGCAACATGAATAGAGTAATAGGTTCTTTTCTAATAACAACTTTAACTACCTTGTTCGACTTTCTAGGATGACAGTGAATAAAGAAATAGTAGGCTTCGATTAGCTCTAACTGTATCCTTTGATTCATGTGGAGCTCCTTTTGTGTGAATATATAATTTTGTCTCTTCTTATCAGTATATATGTCACAATTATTACCATATAGTTCGTTCTTCTAGACTTGAAAGACAAAAATCATAGCAGCTAACTCCAGATCATGCATCGGGTAGTTCTGTTCATGTATTTTCAATTATTGTGAGGTGTATGATATCACATTATCATTTTTCATGAGTTTAGAACACAATAATCTCTTGTTAGAATCACTATATATCACAAAACTATCTCTAACTTTCATTAATGCAATTATAGGTGCAGTTATAACCCTTCTCTTTAGATCCTTAATGCATTCCTAACATTCCTTAATCCAGACATACATTACTATTTTCCATGATAACTTTGTAAGAGGGATTGAAAATCATGAGAACTTTCTCACAAAACATTGATAGAAACCTTCTATGAAAAGAAAACTATATAATTCTGTGACACAAGAGGGTCTAGTCCATTCCTTAATAGCCATTATTTTTTAGGGATCCATAGAAATTCAATCACTTTGTGATCACATTTCCCAAGAATGTGATTTGTTGCATCCAAAAGTAATACTTTTTGAAATTGGTATACAACTTATCCGTCATTAATTTCACAAACACATGACTTATATGTTCTTCATGTTCCTCCTTTCTCTAGGAGTATATTTTAATATCATCGATAAACACTACCACAAATTTTTTTGAGGTAATGTATAAATACGATATCCATTAAATCCATGATGATTTCAGGGGAATTAGTAAGTCCGAAGGGAATCAAAAGAAACTCTTAGTACCTTTAAATTGTATAGTAGAAATTCTTATGAATATCTTCCTTCTTCAACTTTAGCTAATGATATCCCGAATAGAGATCCACCTTTGAGAAGTACTGAGCTCCCCACGGAGGATCGAACAAGTCATTAATACCTGGAAGAGGATACTAGTTCTTTATGGAAATCTTATTGTGTTTTTGATAATTGTTACCATATTCATTGAACCATCATTATTCTTGAAAAATAGTGCTGGTGCATCCCAAGGTGATTCAATAGGGAATATCATCCCCTTTTTCAAATTTCTCTTGTAGATTCTTCTTTAACTCCTCCAGTTCGATAGGATCCATCATAGAGGGATACAATGAGATAAGAGTAGCTCCAATTATGATTTTTATTAAGAACTATAAATCATTATCTGGGGGGATTCTAGGTAACTCTTCGAGAAATACATCACTATATTCTTTCACGATAGGCATTTCTGCTAGGTTGACACTTTCATTTGACTCAACCATTTGATCAAGGTATGCTTCTTTAGAGGGAATCAACATAGAGACTGTTGAAGGATTTTCAAAAGAAGATTTGTGATATTCCTTTCATTTTTAGAGGATAATGGGATGGTTTGAAATATGAAAAGATAATACCTTTTCACAATATTTTATATGTTCTCTATATAACGAGATCCAATCCATTCTCTATATAGAGTTCAATTACACAAAGAGAAGTATTACTACATTAGCTAGACGAATCTTCCCATATACACTAATTGGGACGAGTCCAACACTTGGGTTGTAATGATTGAACAACGTGATTTTTTGAAAAATGCATCTACTTTAATGTCTTGGGATTTCAATTCAATAGTTCTATAAAAAATTCAAGTAAAAAAATAATGTGTAAAACCATAATCAAATATGACTTTTTCCATTCTCAAGTGAATAGTAAGTGTACCTTGTATGACTTCATTTTCCTGCTCCACATTTGCAGTAGTGATGGCATAATGCTTCCCATAATCCATTGGATTTGGTGGTGGATGAAACTAATTACCCTCAAGAACATGAGGTTTAGTGCACTTTCTTGAATAGTTTCCTTGGTCCCTACAGTTGTAGCAGTGGACCATGGGTTATGCTCTCCTTTCCTCAACCACATTATCCTGCTTCCTCATTTCTTTTAGGCATCCATGAGCTTGGTGGCCTTATATCCCACACTTGAATAATTTCTTCATTCCTTTGATGAAGTTCCGATGATTCCACTTCCCACATTTTTGACTTGTGGGGGTTTAAGATTTCATTCCACCTTTCTCATTAGATCCTCTAGCATGAAACTCAATATTTTTTCTTATCACCATACCCATGGGACTATTCCCCAAACACCATATCTACTTTGAGAGCACACCAAAAAAAATTCATAACTCCCAAAGTATCAAATTTTAATATACATATGAATTTATGGTTTTTGAGATTTAAATAATCTTTCAATTTTTCTTCCATTATTGATAACAAAACCGAAATCATACCTTTCATATAAGGACCTGACCATAAACCATACATAATATATCAATTTCAACTAGATTTAATCTATTTTAATTCCCAATGATATTTTTGGTTTATATTTTTTCAAAATTAGGACATAAATTATAAATATCAACCAACAATCATACAAAGTGGGTACAATTAAATAAGTATCCATTTTTTCCGAAACAAAATTTTTTTAACAGAAAACAACAACATGATTTCTTTGAAAAATCATAATAAAAATTAAAATAAATTCCTTTTTTCTCTTATACATCTTATAACCAATGAATGTTTTTAAAAAACATGGTATGATAATTTAAAGCACAGTATGTGATACAAAAAAAGGAAAGAAACCATTAGATCATGAATACCAAAAAAACATATGAAATCATTTCAATAAAGACATACTTATCAACCATATATACTTACATTGTGAAACATGATATTTCCATAAAACATTAACGAATGTATATAAAAATATAAGGGTGTCTTTGGTAATTACTTACTTATATTGTAACCCTCACAGATACCATATGATTTGTAACCCTCACAACTACCTTATAATGTAACCCTCATGACTACCTTATAATATAACCATCATAGTTACACTTGGAGTAACCATATGTACGAACTCCAACATACACATTCATAATGAATTGGAGTGATATATAGTTCCCATCCTTCATCATAAAAAATTCCCAAAAACCAGAACACAATCGTAAAACATTAATAATTTCATAAAAACATTTCTTTTGAATTTAGTAAAAGAGAATGTTTTTAGAAAATTCCCCTAAAAATATCATATAAGTGATGTAAGAATTGATTGAATGAAAGGAAAATGTATATAAAATATAAATAAACCTAATAAAACATAATATTAATTAAATTTATTACACATATAATATTATTATCACATAATTAATGAAATAGAAGGTTAACCCATATAATGGAAACTGGGATAATAATTCACTTACCCCAGGTTTGTATTACTTGAAACTTGTTTAACCCTAATTTATAATGGTTTAAAGGATGATATTAATATTTTAGAGAAAAATAATCATGTTTGAAACACTTTATATGATAATTTTATAACATCATTCACCCCTTTTATTAATAATATTTTGTTATTTCCAATGTTTTAGGTGCATGATATACCTGATTTCCATGTTCTGCTCGAAAACAATTTTATTGTCGAATGGAAGAGAAACTGTAAACGTGGAATGAAATGGTTTTTATATGTTTCGTGAATAATAAATTTTTCCATAAATCATTTTTTATATGTAATGAGGATGAATAATTTGATAAAAAATTAGTGATATTTGTTTAGATCATTTTGGCGGTTCTTTGATAATCACGAACTTATTTCGTCATATACATTTAATATTAGTAATATAAGTTAATTATAGAAAATAAAAGAGGTCATATAATACAATTTAAAAAATATTTAACCGTTTTAATGGGTTGAAAACATTATTTTAAGGAAATAAATGAAATCGAAGACACATCATCCACGATGTTGGTAAATCAACACGTCACGAACGATGATTTTATTTTTAGAGTAAGATGGAGAGGAGAGGAAGAATGATGTTGATATTTTCAGAAACATGATAAAAATAAAAAATAAATATAATAATTGATCTCTAATGCCTCTTGGGTAAGTGGATGAGAGGGAAGTATTATAAAATAATAGTTGAAAAGAAAACAAAATAAAATGAAAGAGGACATTTACCTCTTGATCTCTTTTCCTTGAGATCCTCTGTAAGGCCTTTGGTTTTTTCCGTTTAGCATGAAAAGTAGGTATTATAAGTGGGTAAGAGACTTGGTAAGGGTATTGGGATGAATTTATAATATTCTAAAAGATTTAGAGGTTTTAGAGGAAGAGGGGGGTGAGGGTGGTATTTATAGTGAATGTGAGAGAGCATTAATTAATTTCAAGGGACACCTCATTATTTCTATTTTCAAAACCATGGGATTTCCAAAGGGGTTTTTCCATGGTATTGGAAAATTGGGACACATAATATCATATTTTAATACTAAATATTTTATTATAATGATAATATCATTATTACATCATTATTATGTCATCAAACTCATTAAAAACAGAAAAATGTATTTTTTTAACTATTCGCTGAAAATTCAACTATCTAAGAAAAATACCAAAAATTCCAACTAAATTTTTTTCAAAACTTAGAATTAAAAAATGAACTCCATTTTTAAATTATTTTATAAATATTATTAATTAAAATTTTAAATAAAATATTAATTTATTCGAAAAATAACAATTTTAGAACTATAACTCATTTTATATCACCTTGAAAAATAAATCATGATCTCAACATCTTATATCCTTAAGAAAATAATATAATATTATTATTTAATATTTATAAGTTTCATATTACTATATATTTTACTATTAATATTGGCGTGTTAGTATTCACCAAAAAACAATTCCGTTCTATCAGACTCCAAATAACATACTGATCATAACCGTAGATGTCCATTTTTCAAAATTATAATCATAGAAACGAAAAAATATTGTTTAATGTCTAGGTTATAACTATATACTTAAAAAATGTTTCATTATGTAAGACTCAATGTTTCAAGCATTTAAGTTTATTTTTATAACCTTGGGGTATCACATTCTCCCCACATTCTGGAAATTGCATCCTCGCAATTTTATTTTATTGTTAAACAAATGAGGGTAACTTTACGTCATAGAATTTTCAGATTACATAGATGACTATTCAATCATGTGGTTTATCAACAAAACCTTTACCATGTGGATTACCTTATTCCACAATACTTGTTCTCTTAAATCAATAATTTGAATAGATTTATCTTCATAAGAACGATTTTCTTCTGGCTGAATTACTTGTAGGCTCAAAACATTAGACAAATCTAGCACATACTTTCTCAACATCGAGACATGAAAAATATTGTGTACAAAAGTTAATCTTGGAGGAAAATATACTTGGTAGGAAACAGTTCCAACATCTCCAAGATTTCATATGGAAAAACTAAATTTTGGCTTAGGTTTCCTTTCTTATCAAAAGTCATAACACCTTTACATATGCTGAACGGATGGTTCAGTGATGGTTCTATGATTCTTGCCTCTTTCTGATATTTTTGATTCGATGTGTGTTGTTTGGTTTTTCGGATTTTGGATGGAATTTGGACAATGTAATCCTTCTAGAGGTGCTATCAATTTGGATTTGGAGATGAGCTTGAATGTTTAATTTGTCTGAAGTTGCAATGTGGTTACCTACGGAGTAGGGTGAAACCTCTGGATGGCTTGGTCGTCCTCGCTTTGGTCTGTTTATCACCCTTTATGGATGTTCTATTTTCAGGACCCATCTCACTTCACTGGAGGGTTGGGAGGAATCCTACTGGAGTCCGCCAGTGGGTTTGTGGATTTGGGCTGGTGTCGATGGTTTCATTGGGGGCGTTTGAGGATACCACTTCTGAGGTTTGTACAACTCTCCTGATGTTTGTTTCCCCTAGCTCATGGTACCTCAACCATTTCGTGGGGTGTTCAGCTCCAACTATGATGGTTTTTCAGTTTGAAGGCTTTAATGGATTTCATCTATTGTGCTTGGATGTTTCGATGTTGTGAAGTGGTGAATTTGTGATGTGGTGAGGTCATGTATGGTTTCTCAGTTTTTCCATTAAAGTGTTTCATAATAATAAAAAACAATTTTCAATCATAACACCTTTCCATGGTGAGATTATAAGAAAAACATAATCACCTACCTCAAAAGAAAGGTATCTCCTCATTTTATATGAATAACATTTATACCTTCTATGAGCTTACCTCATGTGTTGTTAGTTCATATAAACTTTATTAGGCACTTCCTATAATAATTCTGGTCACATCAACTTCTTTTCCCTAAATTCATCATAAAATGCAGGAGTTCAACACTGCTTCCCATATAATTCCTCAAAATGTTCCATCTGTATACTAGAATGAAAAATGATATTATAAAAAAATGAGCTAATGAAAGATGTTTATCCCAACATCCATGGTAGTCAATTGAACAAGCTCATAACAAATCCTCCAAATCCTAAATAATCCATTCTAACTACCCATCATACTGAGGATGAAAATATATAATGAAATTTAAATTTTTCTCTTATGACTTGAAAAGGCCTTTCTAAAAGTTAGAAGTGAGCCTAGGATCATAGTTCGATAATACGGAAAGCGGAACTCAATGAAACCTGAAAATCTCTCTGAGGTAAATTTGAGAAAGTTGATCCAAATACATTGTGCCACGAATAGAAATGAAATGATAAAATTTAGTGAGTTTGTCAACAATATCCCAGATTGCACTATTACTTTAGGAAGTATTTGGTAGTCCCACAAAAAAGTTCATGGATATATTTTCACATTTCCACTCTAGCATTGGTAAGGACTAAACCATCACCATTGGTAATTTCCACTCTACTTTATCCTTTTTACATGTCAAAAATTTCATTGTAATATATGAAATATCTCTTTTCATTCCATCCCACCTATAATTCCTCAAAGGTATTTCTACATATTTTTGATTCTAGAATAAACTAAAAATAAGGAACTCTGATATTTACACAATAGTTATTTCCTTAGTTTGAAAAAGAAAATGCACAAAAAATCTACTTCCAAATCTAAAAACACAATCTTTATCAATATTAAATTTTTACAACTTACACATTTTAACCAACTCTACCTTTTAATGTAACTCCCCATCTTCATTTTTTACTTTGTTAATTATGTCTAACAAGTATTACTTCATTTAATCTCTAAAAAAAATAGGGGAATTCCCTATACCAACTACTTTAAATCAAAAATTCCTTAAATAATTTATCGAATGGTGTTTTTCTTACCGTATCATAGTTAATGATGCACAATGTTTTCATCTCAAGGAATCTTCCACTTTCTTTGATTTTACAAGATGGTAATTGATCGTGCAATAATATTCTTTATCAATTCAAGCCATCTTCTCTACCACATGTTTAATTACTTTTGAGTGAATATATATTTAATACATTTGTGGTGAGTATATATTTTAAATTTGGCTCCGTATTAATGATGCCTCAAACGTTTTAATGCGAAAACCATAACATCTAATTCCAAATAATGTGTGGGATAATTTAACTCATGATGTTTTAGTTTTATTAAAGTATAAGTAATTACATAATCATTCTACATTAGAACACAATTAATTTCATTTTAATGAAACATCATTATAGATGACAAACTCACCATTTCTTTAAGGTAGGGTTAGAACTAAAGAATTCACCAACATTCATTTAAATTCCCAAAATAAATCCTCACATTATTTCATCCATATGAATTTAACTCCTTTTTGAGTAAACTTATTCAGTGGAATAGATAACCATGCAATGTTTTTAACAAACCTCCATTAATATAATTCCAATCCAAGAAAACTAAAAATCTCATATTAGTGGGTATTGGAAATTCTTTAACAAAATTCATTTTAGTAGGATCAATAGTTATTCAATGTTTAGAAACAATGTTTCCAAGGAAAGAAATTTTTTTGAAACAAAATTCACACTTGATAAATTTTCATTTAAATTTATTTTTATATAAAATTTTCAAAACAAACTTTATATGTTTTTCATGCTTCCCTTGAGTTCTAGAATATGCTAGTATTTAATCAATAAAAACAACCAAAAATTTATCCATGAACTCATTAAATATTCTATTTATAATATCCATGAATCAAACATGTGAATTAGATAACCCAAACGGAATTACAATAAATTTATAATGTCTATATCTATTTCAAAAAGATGTTTTTGGAATGTCATCCTCCTTCAACTTCAGCTGATGGTACCCGGATCTCAAGTGAATCTTGGAAATATACTGACCTCCCTAGAGATGATAAAACAAGTCATCGATGTGAGGAAAAGAATACTTATTCATAATAGTAAAGATATTCAAAGATCTATAATCAATGAAATCTCCCACGAAACTATCTTTTTTTAATGAAAAAATAGAATATCTCTATGGTGAAGTGCTAGGATTAATGAAGCCTTTATCAGGGAACTCCTGCAACTGATTTTTCAATTTAAGAAGTTTTATTTGATCCATTCGATAAGGAGTATTTGAAATTATCTTAGCATTCGGAACTAAGCCATTTGTAAATTCAACATCTCAATATGGTATAACATTGGGTAACTCATTAGAAAAACATAAAGGTATTAATTTACCATAAGAACATCATTAATCAGAAAAGATCCCTTGTTTTCAAAAATATAAGCAAGAAAATTTTAATTTTCATCTTTCAAAAGTTTCACAACTTCCTGATATGTTATCAGATGTATGAGTTCATTCTTGTATACAAAATGAAACTCTTTCGGAAAAAAATCTTCTTTACCTCTATAATAAATTTTAGCAAGATATACAGAAATTTATTAAATAATCAAAATGACATCCAAATCTACTAAGGAAAAAAATAAGGTTTGTAGTTAATGTGTTTCCAAAGATAACAATCGGAATATTACATATATATATATATATATATATATATATATTCTATAACATTTACCCCAGTGTTTTAACCATAACTTATAGTTTCATTTCTTCAGGTGAAGTTCCCAAATTACGAGAAAAGTTATCAGAAATAAAGGAATGTATATACACCATATCAAAAAATACATTAGATAAATCTGAGTAAATAAAAAATATAACTGATACCACTTCATTGGATGGCCCGACATCTTCTGGCTAAGTCACAAAGGATCTCACAATACCTTTATGCTTATAGTATGGCTGATTTCCATCACTCAGATCTTTCCTTGGGCATAAATTTTCATAGTGATCCATCTCATAACATTGGAAACCCTTTAAAATTTTTATTATAATTAATCTTAAGATCATTTTCATTACAATATTTGGCCATATGTCTAAACATGACACATCAAAAAAACATCCATGTTTTTTAAGATAATCCCCACGATGCTTTTCACAACAATTTTCACAAATGTTAAACTTGACATTCATTCCATCATATTTCTTTAATTGATTCCTAAACAGTTCTCTACATATTTAACACTTATTATCTTTGTTCTCAAAGTACATATGATCATAAGAGAACACCATTTCTTCCCTATCATCACATTGTACAAGTTTCTCATAACATTTTAATTCTCAGGAGACAAATTCCCTTCGTTATCTTGGCTTCATTCTTGAGTAAAAATTAATGATTTTTCTATCAAGATCTGATATAATATTTGAAGCATACCTAGCCAGTCGGGTGAATATTTCTTCAGAAATGGCCACAAAACATTCCTCATTTTTCCTCAATTCAAGGAATTTCTACTCTACCTTAAGTCCAACCACAATAGGAAAATATTTTTCAAGGAAAAAACTATTAAATTCATCCCCCTCTAGGGATTTATTCTGCTATCTATCCCTGATATTCTTGACCATTGATCACCATTGATTAGTTTCACTATATAAAAGATAAATGGAAAGAATAAACTTTTTTTATTTAAACATACCATAACATTGAATATCTATTCAAGGGCTTTAATCCATCCTTCAGCTGCTACTGGGTCAGAAGATCCACTGAAAGCAAGAGAGTGTTGCCTCATAAAATGTTATACTGTCATCCTGATCCTTTGTGATATATATGGGTTTTCCCTTTCATGGATTCCATTTCTATTTTTTATCTATTTCAGTTGAGTCGTTACTATAATAAATTGCTCGGTTCCAATCCCCACCATTCCTTATTGCAGATTTAGAAAGATATCAGCCTCTCTATTCATTCCAACTTCATCTTCCATGTTTCTTCTATGGAAGACCATTCTGAAAAGACATATCGTAGATGAAAAAAATGGTATTAATTAAATTCTATACCATTTCAACATCAATATTAGGTAAAAATAATTTATTTCATTATGTTAACATCATACTAACTACAAAAGTTATCTAAACTTTTCTATGATACCAACTATAAGGACCTAACCATAAAAATTTTATAGTATAGATATTTGAAATAGATTTCAGTTGTTTTCATTCACAAATATCTTTTTGATTTAGAGTTTTATAATTTTAGGACATTACATTAACCCACAAGAATACAATGTGGGTACTATTAAGCCAGTATCCATTTCTTGAAAACATAGATTTTTTAACAGCAAACAACAACATGATTTCATTGATAAATCTTTATAAAATTTAAATTGAATTCATACCTCCTCTTACACATACTTATAACCTATATAAAAACATTCAAAAAACATGGGATAAGAATAAAATTATTATCAAGGGATATCAAAATAAGGAATGAAACCATTAGACCATGAATACTTAAAAACACATGAAATAATTTCAACCCAGACATAATTCTTTCCCATATATACCTACACTGTGAAACATGATTCTTCCATAAAAAATTAAATAACATATATAAAACCATAAGGGTATATTGGCTAATTAATTACTTATATTTTAACCCTCATGGATACGTTATGATTTGTAACCTTCATGTCTACTTTATAATATAACCCTCGCAACTGCCTTATGGTGTAACCATTGTAGTTACACATTGAGTGACAAAATGACAGACCTCAAAGTGACACATACCCAATGAATTGGAGGGAGATATATATCCCACCCTTCATAAAAAAAATTCCCATGAACCATAGCACAATCATACAACCAGAATATTTGCATACAAACATTTATTTTGAATTTTGTAAAATAGAATTTTAAAAGAGATTTTTTAAAGAAATGTCCCTTACAAATATCATATAAGTGCAGTGAGAATTGATATAATGAAATTAATATGTGTATACAATTTAAATACATATAATAAAACATAATGTGAATTAAATACTGTATAAAAATAACCTTAGTACAACATAAT
Organism: Viscum album; assembly: GCA_963277665.1. Classification (NCBI taxonomy): domain Eukaryota; kingdom Viridiplantae; phylum Streptophyta; class Magnoliopsida; order Santalales; family Viscaceae; genus Viscum; species Viscum album. The sequence goes on from OY728158.1 coordinate 1,322,685,723, forward strand.
TAATGAAATATAAGGTTAACCCAAAGAATGGAAACTGGGTTAAGAATTTCCATACCTTGAATTTGTCTTACATTAAACATGTTTAAACCTAAAATAAAATGGTTAAAGGGTGTTTTTAATATTTTAAAGAATAAAATTAATGTTTATAACAACTTATATGATCATTTTATAACATTAGTCGACCCATTTATTGATAATATTTTGTTATTTCCATTGTTTCTGGTGTGTGCATTACCTGATTTCCATGGTCTGTTGGTAAATAATTTTCTTATAAAATAGAATAAAAACTCTATAAGTGGAATGAAATGGTGTTAATATGATTCAGTAATATTAAATATTTCTATTAATCATTTTGTTTATTTTTTATGTGGATGAATCATTAGTTAAATCATTTGTGATATTCATTTATATCATTTCGGTGGTTCTTCAATAATCACAAACATATTTCATCACATATCGTTAATATTATGTATATAAGTAAATTATAGAACATAAGAGTGGATATATAATACACATTAAAAACTTTTTTAACCATTAAAATTTTTAACAACCATATTTGATGTAATTAAATGAAATTCAAGACACATCATCAACAATGTCATCAAATCGACACATTACGACTTGTGTTTTTATTTTTTGAATAAGAGGAAGAGGATATGAAAAATTAAAAAGAATTTTTCTTTAAAAATGATAAAAATAATTAAAATATATAATAATATATCTTTCATTACCCTTGGATAAGGGTATTATAATAGATTATAATAAAATAAAATAGTTGAAAAGAAAACACAAGAAAATGAAATAAGATCTTTACCTATTGATCTCTTCACCTTGAAATCCTCCTCAAGGCCTTTGATTTTAGCCTTTTAGTGGGACCAGTATATCTTGTACATGGGTCAGATACTTGGAATGTTTATTGGGTATAAATTATAAAATTATCTAATCTAGAGAGGTGTGAGAGGAAGAGGAAGGTGAGGGTGGTATTTATTTTGAAAGAGAGGGAGTTTTTAATTAATTTTAAAGGACACCTAATTAGTAGAATTTGAAATCATATGGGATTTACCATGGTTTTATCCCATGGTATTGAACAAATGGGACACCTAATATCATACCTTAATCCAAAATAGTTGAAAAAAATTATTACATCATTATTAAATCATTATGATGTCATCAAACACACCAAAAACATAAAACAAAATGGTTACTATTCACTGAAAATTCAACTATCTCATAAAAATCCCCATAATTCAACCTAATAATTTTTAGACATTTATAATTAAAAAATGAAAACTATTTTTTGAAAATATTTTTCTAAATACGATTAATTTAATTTTTGAATAAAATAATAATGTATTCAAAAAATAACAATTTTAAAACTATAACTCATTTTATATCACCTTGAAAAAGTAATTAATATCTCATTATGTTTAATCCTTAAAAAATAAAATAATAATATGATTTAATATTCATAAGGGTAATATTAATATTAATATTACTATTCATAATGGTATGTCAATATTCACCAAAAAAAACAAGTTGATTCAATCATACTCCAAATAACATACCGATCACAACCGTAGATGTCTATTTTTCAAAATTCAAATCATAGCATCTTGAAATTTATATTTAATAGATATTATATAACTATATTATTAAACAAAGTTTCATTATTTAGATACATAGTGTTTAATGAGTTTCAATTTCTTTTGAAAACCTTGGGGTTTTACATTGCAAGCCTTATGAAATTTTCCTCATAAGAAGTGACAGGTTGCCATTTTTTTAACTCTATGAATTCTATCTCTATAATTTTATGAATATTTCAAGGGAAATACTTGTTAATAAACATTATCATAAAGTATTCACACTCCATCTCTTAAATTTATTCCCTATTCTTGGCATTCTTAATAAAATCTCACCATTGATTGGCCTATCTATCTAGAGGATAAACAAAGAGAATCACCTTTTCCATCTAATAATAGTAAAGAATAAAAAATATATTCTCCAAAAAGTTAACCCACTATTCCACAACTAGTGTATTGAAATATCCACTAAACATCAAAGGGTTTTTATGCATAAAACACTCAATAATCAGTTTCTCCCTCTTTGGTGAATGTAGACATTCCACATTTTTTTATTGTTGTTCATAACCTAAGACAGCTGGGTAATAATCTCCAAGAAATTTGGAACTCCACCTCTAAATTAATTGGGGATTTTTTTCTAGAAATCACTAAGTTTCCCATTGCACGGTTTTTTGGCCTGGTTTCTCTTATTTCCTACCATTTTATAAAATAGAAACGAGTTAGGTCAAAATATAATCCAACTATTAATGAACAAATAATACAATAAATTGTCAATTTATGTCTAAATACACATCTTGTGGGATCCAAATGATTAGAAATTTATAAAAACAATATTCTGGGTTCTTACTTATACGTTGTCTCATACTATGTGTTTTCACAAAGGTTCTCTAATCATAATTCCCAAATTAACTAAACCATCATCTAATACCATATATAGCGATCCTAATTTTTCATTAACATCTTATTATGTCATTTTAAAGATTAAAAAATATTATCATTACCACATGAGGATCCAAAGGTTTAGTGTCTTTAAAAAATTATGACCATACATAATATTTAAAAACTAAAACATAATTATTTACTTAATTCCTTATTCCCTATCTTGTTATTAGACCATGAATTCTCTTTAGTGCTTGTAATAACCTGAGGATATAAATCAAAAAATGGGTGAGATAAAATCCCTTTAAGTAGATACTTAATAACATGAAACAATATAACATGGGGTGAGTGTAGTTATAACATCATAATCATTATAATAGTGAGACGAATCATTAGTAAATGGGATGGAATGTGGCAATGCGTAAAAATGAAACATCATGTCTTAGTGGTAAACCAACACAAATAGATTTGAAAGAAGATAACATCATTTTCATGCATATTTTACTTTTTTAGAAAATATACATGATATTACCCAATGTATTGTAACTCTATATAATTCCTAGTGCACTCATCACATCATAACATTTACATTGCACTATATAATTATGGGTGCACCTATCCCAACATTACATTTACATTATCATCAACGACACATAGAACATATATCAAAATTGGAAATAAAATAACCCATGAAAAGTAAAAGGTTTAATTTAATAATGATAAATTCAAAATATGTGGGTTCCCAATTTAAAAATTTAATAACATACTTGATATACGAATCACCAATCTTGAATGAAGATGAAACAACCCTGATAAGTAAATGGTGTGTTGTTTTGAAGGAAATGTTATTTTTGGAAATGTTGGGTTTTTCATAAACTCAAGTAGAAAAAATTTATATCCAATAAAATATAATTTAATTTCGGAGAAATATTTTTTAAAGAATAACCATACTTAAAATGGGTGAATGATGGAGAACCCAATGAACGAGAGTTGGGTTTGAGAATTCCCCTTACATGTTTCTGAATTCTTTCCTCACTTTAGTTTCTTCTATAATCACGTTATATTCATTAATTAAAAATTATATAACAATTATACTTTTATCTAATTCGTTATTATTTTATTAAGTACTTTTATTGTCCATTCTATGAGTTATAGAGTTTAATTTAATCATTCAGAAGCATACATTTTATTATTTTTAATGATTGGTTCACTTGTATTCATGAATGGATGTTCATGTAAAATGAGGCAAAATATAAATAATTTTTATTTTATTTTATTAATTATATTAAAGAAGTTTAAATGACCTTATAATAAATTTAGTTATATACCATGAGGATTAATAGTTATATAAAATTTAATGAGGATCATTTTAGGTTAAATTTGTTGATTTTTTACTCACAATGAACCTTCTTTTTATCATGTAGTATTATGTATAAATTTTAGATATAGAAGATAATTAGGGTTGTATTATAAAAATTAAATATTATTTAACCCATTTAATTTTTATATTAATATCCTTTATTATGTTTAATGGAAATGAATGTGAATCTCCCATGATGTCGGTAAATTGATACATCATGACAGTGATTTATTTTTTATAAATATAGAGTAAGAGGGAATATTTTAATAATGAATCTTCCATTAACGTGATATAATTCTAGTATATTTAACTTACATAAGTTATAATTCCATTTTTGTGATGTTAGATGAAGAGAGAACAATAAAATAAATGAACTTGAAAGGAATTTAAAAGAAAAAGAGATAGGATTTACCTCTTGAATTCTCTTCTTAAGATCCTCTTAAAGGCCCCTAGCCTGGGTTGTTTTATGAGAAAAAGATCTTCTAGACCTGGGGGATGGGTTTTGTATGTTTTTTGGATAGAATGTGGACATAGATCAACAATTTAGTGGTGTGATGAGAAGCGGGTGTGAGGGGTGGTATTTATAGTGGAGGAGAGGGGTGTTTTCTTATTATTTTAATCATTAGTTTATTACATTGCACAAAGAAAGAAATAGTAACGATTATTGTGACTAAATATAGTAATTATTTTATGTGAGTTGGAACCAATGGTCACATCATCCATGACTCAAGCATGACTAAAAAATTCAGGTTTTTATCTTTTATCATAAATTTTTGTATTTCAGTACTCACCAAAAATTCAAGGATTATAGAAAAATCCGAAAAATTAATCAGAAAACATTTTTTGACATGTACAATTAAAAAATGAACTCCATTTTATGAGAATAATTTTCCAAATATGATTAATTATTTTCAATTAAATTCTTTATTTACTTGAAAAATAGAGATTTTAAAATCATAACTGATTTTATAAAACTATGAAAAATTACTTCAGGTCTCCTAAAATTATCTTAAAATCATAAGAAATCAAAATATTAATTTTTGAATTAATTTTATGATATAAAATTCCAAGTTACTATTTTATCAGTATTGGATCCTTATATTCTAGAAATAATTCTTATTCTATTAAATCTTCATTTATAAAGTTTTTATTTTGGTCCATAAGTGATTATATGTGATTTATACTATATGACATTATTATAAGAAGGGAGAAATTATGTTGATAAATTTTTGGGTCTATATAATTCATCCACAATATATCATTGAACTCCACTAGAGGAAATATTAAATGAATAGCTGGGAGGTTCAGTCCACAAACAATGATCGGGGATGAGTTATACACATTGGCTGCAATAATTTCCCCATTTTGTTTTTTCATAGATAAATCAATCGCTATATTTAGAGGTGGTGTTTTAATAGTTCTACTAAACTTGAATGGTGAGAAATAATTCATAGAACCAGAATGAAATAATATGTTCAATATTATTGAAGAAATAACTAGTGTACCTGTCACCACATCGTTGTCCGATGACACCTCAGCAATATTGATAACATAAGCCATTCCTTGTTTCCATGGAGGTTTCTTTTGATTTCCTCTAACAACCCTTTGTTTAGAGAAATTGTTCTTATAATGCCCATGTTCCATGTAGGATTAACACTGCACCACTAGCTAAGTGTTGACCTGAACATTCCTTTCTTATTCCACGTTAGTGGAATTATTTATATCTCTTCAACAGTTATTATCCAAATATACCATTCTTCCAGATTTTAAGAATATTTTTGTACACTATAGAAATTTCCTAGATTATTTTTTCCACAGTCATGAAATGTGGGATGTTTATTCCTCATTCCATCATGGGATATATTTTTTGAACCAACCATAGCAGACTCTATTTTCCTTGTTTTTTAACTGAGCCCATGAGGCCACTACGAGTCTCTGATATTGATTTCAACATCGAGGTCACAATATAAAATATCTTTATTATTGTTGAAGTCTCTAATTGATAATTCTTTTCAAAAACATTAATTTAGTCTCCAAATGAAGTAATCCACCTTACATTTGGTGTTTATGAAAATTCCGAATGAATGTCTTTCAAGCCTTATAATGTTTTCTTCATATGCCTCGATAGAATCATCTTACTTACCCTTATGTCCAAGGTACTATCATTCTGTCATGATATGGACGGTATATGAAAAACATGTATTTAAAAACATATCCCTAAATTCCTACCAATTCATTGAATCAATTTCCTCCATGTACTTTGTATTTTTAATCAGTTTCCACCACTGATCAGCTTCCCCATCAAAATGGTAGATTTCCAGCACAACTTTCTGTTCTTCTATGAATTTTATGACAGAGAATAAATTTTAAATGGAGTTAATCCACTATTTTATGAGGATGGTATAAGAAGATCCAAAAAACATGGGTGGCATTTTCCATATAAAGGATTAGAAAAAAAATTTCTCATTCATTGGAGAAGGAGGTCGTTCCACATGATTAATGTTATTATTCCTAACCAAAGACATCTGATCTAGTACTATGATAATGTTTTGAGAACTAATTACCACCATATTTTTCGTATCATTATGCAAATAATTTCATTTCATATAACATTATTTGTTCACACATGTTTTTTCCCACCTTTAACTAAGAAAAAAAGTGCAATTAAGGGGAATGATTACTTAACTAATAAACATAAAACGAAAATTTCAACATAAAAAGATAAAATTGTAAATGAAAAGTATGTATTAACTTGTGATTCGCTAGGATACAATCTAGGTTATCCATGATCTTTTTCTTACCAAATATTTTCTTATATTATTTTTATTCTCATATGGTTCATAATGAGATTTTTTAATTCGATAAGAATATCCCCTGGGAGTCTCGAACTAGGTGCACAACAATGCCCTTTTTCATGAACTAAGGTACCCCATGTCAGGCCCAGAATGCCTGGTGGGAGTTTTTACTCAAAGGTAAATCTATTATAGAACCACTTCCACTTTTAGTATCCAGATAGGGATGTATTTTCCCAATAAACCCCATACTATGTACTTACCAAAATTTATGGATGTTTTCTATACATTGTCTCATCCATAAGATTCTTACTAAAGTTATATATTCCTAATATCAAAAAATAACTAGAAATTATTTAGATACCAACTATTATGACCATACCTATTTACACATATCATAATATCATTTTAGGCATAATTATACAACAAATTACAAAACTAGGATCGTAAAGTCAAGTGTCTTGGAGGATTATATAAATAATTAAAAATAATTGAAACATATTTTATTCAATCTCAATAATGATCTCCAAAATTCCATTGTGATTATACATATGCATGGGATAACCTATGTATAAAATGAACAAATGGATGAGCTAAAATTCCATGTAAGGGAATAAACATTAAAATAATGCTAAACACATGGGTTAGAAGGCATCACATACTGATATAAAAAGGAATAGAACATGATTATATATAAGGGATCATAATATATAAATCACGTGAACATATATTAATGGAATAAAATTAATGTCGAAGCAACATAAATCATGACATTATCATGATAAAATGCTCGTTTCACATAGAGGATCAAGAGTCAAGGGTACCCACCAAGACCATTAAACGTAGAGCATAAGTAATTGACATAAAACAAAACCATTGATCATAATGTCTCATGAGACCAAACAATACCCAATTAATTGGAGAACCATCTATTTTCAACCATAATAACACCTTAATTAATATGCTTTCCACATAAAAAATCATATATAGTTAATTAAACAAAACATAAAGGATAACCATGGAAAGAAATGAGTATCATAATCATGTCATAAGACATTAAAAATGGTCATATCGTAAAAGTGTCCATGAAAGAATGGATTTAGAACATACATGAACATTAATAAGGTAAAATATGAATATATCAGGATAAGTGATGTCAAATTGAAGTGATAACATGTAAAAATAGTATTTAAGAATCTTTTGAATTAAAAAATTTTATTGTGGTTTTTTGAAAATATTAAAGTGGTTTTAAGAAAGTATATGGAATAATCTTTTTTATAAAACCAAAATTGAACAAAGAAGTATTTGATAACAAAAAGACTAATTTTAGAAAAGTTATGGTGGATAAAAATAGATTATATAGTAAACTTAAAAATGGGTATGAATTTGGAAAGTACCCCTAAATTGGGCTTTCTTATCAAGAAGAACTGATTAAGGAAAATTTTAAAAAAATTTACCCCACAAAATAAGGATGAATGGATATTGATACCTAATTTTTGATTATATGATTATAATTTATAATATTTAAATAAAAATATAATTTAATTTGTGTAAAAAGAGGGAATGAGTAACATGATGGAATAATGGATGTTGGGGTAGAATCCCTCATCTTATGTCTGAAGATTTCCTTTAGATGATCTGAATATTCTGGATAATCAAATTAGATTCATTAATTAATAATTTAAGGACCTATTATATTTGAATTCGATTTATTATAACTTAATTATGTTTATTAATGGTTTTTTAGATGGGTTAAGTGATTCAATTTCATTGCATGAGAGCATTTGGTTTCCTTGCTTTCCTTAATCTATTTACTAGTATATATGTATGAAGGGTCTTGTAAAGTGGTGTTAATTATCCATAATTAAAAATTTATGTCATTAATGATCTTCAAATGGTCAAATTGATATTATATCATTTGGTTTTATTTCATGAGGATGAATAATTTGATAAATAGGTAATGAAAATCATTTTTGTTTATTTTAGAGGTTTTTCTATCCCAATGAACTAATTTTATGTTATTAATTAAAATAATGAGTGAAAAATTATTAAATTAACATAAATAACATATAATACATATATTTCAATCTATATCAACAATAAAAATTGTCTCATGAATAGATCTATAAGAATTTAAATTAAATTGAAAACTCTGTCATCTTTGAATGTGATAAATTAACACATCTCATATGATGTTTTAATTTTTAGTATAAAAAGAGGGGAAATGTATATAGAGATGAATTATTTAAATAGAATAAAAAATTATAGTATATTTTTGTGACTGGGGTTATCAGATCATTTGGATTATGGGAGGTTAGGTGATAAAAAGAAAAGAAATATTTTAAAAGGAAAATAAAAGAAACAGAAAGAGGAAATTAGATGTTGAATTTATCCTCCTTGAGAGACTCCATAAGGGATATGTTCGGTATTTTTATGATACAAAGTGATCATGGATTTGGGGAAGGTTCTTGGGAAGTAATTTGAGCATAATTTGGAAAGGCAAGAGGCTTGAGAGGTGTGAGGAGAAGAGGTGCTGAGGGGTGGTATTTATAGTGGAGGAGAGGGGTGTTTTCTCAATATATAATCCATTATTTTATTATTTTTCTCAAGATAAGAAATAGTTATAATTATTGATACTATAAATATTAATTAGATCATGTGATTTTGATCATGTGGTTCTTACATCATCTATGACACAACGAATTGTGTATTTAACTTATAATTTATATATACTGTAAATTGCCGTATTTCACTATTCAACAAAAATTTATGTCTTTCAGAAAAATCCAACAAAATAACCATAAATATTTTTTGAAGTGTATAATTATAAAATTAACTCCATTTTATGAATGAAATTCTAAAAATATGTGAAATTTAATCATTAATTAAAATCATAATTTACTCAAAAATACTTATTTTAAAATTAAAAATGATTTTATAGCACATTCAAAAATTATAAAAGGTCTCATAAAATTATATTATAACCATAAGAGATACAAATATTAATTTATGAATAAATTTTATAAAAATACATCTTATTTTAAATTATTCAATTATTCATAAAATTGTAATTAAATATTTACGACTTACAAAAATACCGACAGTTAATTAATAATTTTTAAAATATATACTTATACTATGATATAATTATATCATATTGTCACTTATAAGATTATTAAATTTTAATTATAATTTAATTAGTGAAATTACTGTTCAATTGGCCGATGCACTATTCATTCATGTCACAATACTATTCCAAAATTCAAGTTACTATTACCTTCGTTTGTGCTCTTTAACTTATAGAAATGTATTTTATTTCACTGATTAATCATTTATAAAGTTTTTATTGTGTTATTAATGTGATTTTATGTGATTATTATATATGAAATAATTATAATAATGGTGTTTCTATTGATAAACCATTTTTCTTTATGCAAGGGAGTGAACCATGACTACTAAGATAATATGAGGAGTGAACTCCTGCTACCAAGATGACCATGAGAGTGAACCATGAATACCAAGATAGTATGGTAAGTGAACCTATAATACCAATATGGTCATGTAAGTGATGCATTGACAACTATAGAAATCATATTATTTGATTATGAGTCTTCCACAATTCCATGTTTTATTACTATATTTTGATTTCTTGTCTTATGATATTCATTTCATTTGGATTCAGGTCTTATGAAGTTCCAATCATTATTCCAAGATTTCTATTGTGATATATTATATAAAGGATATAATATTCTAATGTCATTATCACATTCTCATGACCTTATGCTCATGTTTATTCTTATATGTCTCCCTTGATTTACTTTACTGAGCATCTAAGATCGCCCCATTATATGTTTCAATTCCACGAGGTTTAATGATATGAATTATGTTTGAGGTGTCTTATAAGGGTGTTGGTCCTGAAGAACCTAGTGGGTGATGTTCAAGCTCATTTATGTACCAGTTTTTGTGTTTCCATGTTTCCAAAGGCACTAAACCAATTACGGTCTTTGGACGTCTTTTTGTATAATGTTCATGTATTCCAAAAAAGTTACATAATGTTTATGTTTGAAAATTGAGGGTCTCTATAGTTGGTATCATAGAAATGGTACAATTAACATTTGGAAGCTATGATGTGAAAACCTTAGTGAGAACCCTAAGGACATGTATAGGAATAAGTATAAGGATAAGGGAATTTATAGGAATATATCTTGGAATTTGGGATTAGGATAGTGTGAGTAGTTTTCAAGAAATACGACCATATTTTGACACATCAAGTGGATGTGGCTTATGAACAAATGTTCCTAGGGGTAACAACTCTAACAAGATGTTCTGGTCTTGACTCAGGGTAATCTGGAACATGACCGCATGCCTTATTACACACATGTTTTGAAACTCCTTGGGGATATGATTTGGGAGTTAAAAAACTCTTCATGAACCATTATAAATTATTTAAATATAATTTGGATATAAATAACAAAGGATAAACCTAAGGTTTCATAGATTAAAAAAGGTGTCATAAGTGAAACATTCAATAAGTGATTTTTATGATTATGTGACCCCTCCTTATGATAACTAACTATCACTCTGGGTTTTTGGTTTTTTTCAATGGTTGGAACTTGAAGAAACAACATTAATGGTAATTAGGATGGAAATTTCAATGATTGTCCTCTTCAGAAACCAAATTCTATGGGAGATGAAAGGAAAAACCTTGTTACTATTCTAAAACAGCATTCTCAAGCTATGAAGCATGGTGGACTTACGAATGAGTAAGGGTGGGATCAAAATTTTATTGAGTATTTCATGAGGAAACATAAAACATCCTTCAGAGGGTCTTCTGATCCACTTTTTGCTGAAAAATGGATCAAAACTATAGAAAATATATTCTCTGTTCTTTAGTGATTGGAGCATAATAAATTTGTTCTGGTTGTTTATCAGTTAGAAGGTGAAGAAAATTAGTAGTGGACTTAAATCATGAATATAATGCAATAATATGATATTGAATCCAAGGATTGGGATGATTTGAAGAACTAATATTTCAATAATTACATTCCTTGAATTCATTATACCATGATGGAGAAAACCTTCTTTTATTTGAAGAAATGAAATGATGAATCTTTTGGTACCTACGAGTATAATTTCACATGGCTTGTGAGGTAGAATTTAGAAATTATCATCCAACTTGAATGTAATGTTGATACTTTCTTGAGTTGATTAAGGAAAAGTATTAGATGGGAATTGGATATAAGTGACTTTAGTAGCTATGAAGAGACTATGCGTTGTGAAATCAAGGATGAAATGGATGTTGGAGTGATGTATCAATCTCATGTTTTCTTGAAAAGAAGAGGAAGATGGAGTCTAAAGGTAAATATAAAATCCATGAAGAAAAGAAGATGAGATTTAATTTATTCTCAAAGTGTGGGAAGAATAATGGAGGAAATTACCATAAGGATTATAATAATTGTTTTAAGTGTGGATGGGAAAGACATCATGCATTTGATTTCTGAAGAGATGGGATGAAGTTAGCATAAAATTCTAGTGGAGGAAAAGCCACACATAATGAACCTCCCATGATTCAAAGTTAGAAGTGTGAGGAGAATGGTCATTATGATAACCACATCCCAAACCCATGGGTTGGTGATGATGATCAATGTCAGCAACCTCTTAAGCTGAGGTACAAGGAAAACCCTCATGAAATATCTATTTTCGATGAGGGCATGATAACAACAAGATTAAAGGTACACATACTATCCACTATAGAGATAATAATGTCATATTTGATTCTAGATCAACCCATGATTTCATATCTAGAGAATTTGTGACGGGTTTTAAGATTCCTCTAAAATAAGTAGATGTGGAATTAGTAGTGAAAATACCAAATGGAACAATGAATTCATCTCAAGTCTATGATTCCACTCTAGTTGAAATTTATGGTAATGTTCTTCTAGTAAATATTTTCATTCTTCCTTTGGTCGATTATGATGTCATCTTAGGCCTATATTTTCTTTATCTGCACAAATCACACATCAATTGTTAAGGAAGGGAAGTTACTTTTGATATTTTAAACCCTCCCATGATCATCCACCAATGTGATTATAATAATAAAATTCATGTGGATATTACATCCAATGTATGGGTCTTAATTACCATTCAAAAGGGTTGTTTATCTCAAATGGTTGGGGAGAATAACAACATCGATGATATGCATGTTATTCCAGATTTTTTGGATGTATTTCTAGAATAATTTGCTAGTATTCCACCAAAATGTGAAGTTGAGGTCTTTATAGAACTTATACATGGTTCTAAAAAAATTCTAATAACTCATTATTGAATGGACCTGATTGAGTTGTAGGAATTTAAAACGAAATTCCAGGAAAACCATGATAAGGGATTCATTTGGCCAAGTGTGTCACATTAGGGTGAAATAGTTATTTTTTTAAAAGGTAATATGGATTAATGCGACTTTATATTGATTATCCAGAGTTGAAAAAGATCACAATCAAGAACAAGTATCCACTTCAACATATTGATGACTTGTTTGATGAACTGCGTAGAGATCAATAATTTTTTGAGATTGACCACCGTTTGGTATATCATCAATTGAGGTTCATGTATAAGGATATCCTCAAGATGAAATTCCATAAAAGGTATGATAACTATGAATTTATAGTGATTCCTTTTGGTCATAATAATTACCCTACAATATTTATGGATTTAATGAACAAATTCATTAGATATTACTTCAATATGACTGAGGTAGTATTTATAGATGATATTCTTATCAATTAAAATTGTAAGGAAGAGCATAACGATCACTTGAGAACTATAATGAGGATCCTAAGGACGTATAAGATACATGAAAACTTTACAAAGTGGGTGTTTTGGCTGCAAAAGGAAACATTTTTGTGTCACAAAATCTCAATAGATGGTATATTAGTAAATCAATCAATGAAAACGGTAATTGAATGATGACCTAGAACAACCATGGTTACTCATATCCATAGATTTCTTGATTTAAATTGATATTATCTATGGTTTGTTGATATTTTGTCATGAATAACTAACCCTCGGACAAAGTTTACTCAGAATGGTGTCAAGTTCCACTAGAAAAATGAATGTAATGAAAATTTCAAGGAACTGAAGATAAGGTTGGTCAATGAACCTATTATTACATTACCTTGTCGTAGATAAGGGGTTTCAATCAATAGTGATGCATCCATGAATGGATTGGAATGCGTTCTTATAAATAATAACATATTTATCTCTTAAGAATCTTGGAAGTTGATGATTCATGGAAAAAATTACCAAAATCATCATTTGGAGTTATCAATAGTAATTTTCGCATTAGAGATATGAATATATCTTATTTATGCAGAAAAGTGTGTTATTTATACTAATGTAAATATTCTAAATTATATATTCAAACAGAAGGATTTTAACATGTTCTAGAATAGATGGTTAGAGGTGATAAATTTGTAGGACCCCGGGACAACCTGAGAGGGGAGGGGTGAATCAGGGTGACAACTTTTTGTTTTTAGACATGTGGATCTTTTTTCCAGATTGGTAAGAACTAGGTAAACCTGTATGATGAATATGAATAGCAATGAAACATTCACATGCAAAGAGATGACAGAGCCACTTTTACTTAGTTCACCACTAAGGGCTACGTTAAAGGAGCATACGCCGACAAGTTGTCGGTCATACCAAATTCCATTAATCTTCACTAGTTGTGGATTACAGAGGTTCGGGAATAGTCACTTTGTCCCAGGAACACTGCCTTTACAAAGGTTCTGGGATATCTCACTGCTTCCCTCGGGTCACTCCCGTTAACTCCCCTAGCTCACTGCCGTTGGTGAAGTCCCACTCAATTTATAGACGTGAAGGTCTCTTCATCAGTAAAAAAGAATGCATCCTCTGTTGAATGTATATGCTCTCTTGAAGTCCAACATTAACTCATATACTAATCCCCCTTTACACCGAAGGTATCGGGAAATCTTCTAGTTTTCATGCAGCCTCAAATGGACCAGCGTACAACAACCTTACCTGGCGCGCTTCTCCAAGAACGGCGTGCATGTTACAAGATCGCCGCGCAATTCACTTGCATGGAAAAAAATCGGCGTGCAGGTGACACCAACACACTTGCACGACACTGACTCCTTCAACTCCAAACTTGCGTGGCTCTATACCTTTAACTCCCAAACTGCCTTGGTCACGTAGCCAACAATCGGCACGTAGCCTCTACATGCACGACCCAACTACCACTTGCGTGACTCAACCACTTGCGCGACGAGAGCTCGAAAATTATCTAAGTCTTGAATTTCGTTACAAATGATGAGGGGGTCCTCTATTTATAGGAAAACTAGACCCCCTGCACAGTGGTGCGCATGTGTCCTCACGGCGCGCAAGTCATGACGCGTAGCTCCGACCTCCTTGCCACTATCATGCTACTCACTTGCATGAACAAACCAATACTTGCGAGACCTACTTTCATTTGCCATATTTTGATGTTCTGATCGTGAAGAAAAACTGGCGTGAAAGTTTCCAATCCTCATAGACATCGGCGCACAACTCTCATCACGGTGCATAGGTCACTTACACGACCAGCCCAAAACATGCGTGACCTTTATCCCTTTGCCATTTTCCGTGTAATGATCTTGAAAAACATATGGCGCGCAAGTTTCCTCTACTTCAAGTACACTGCCCGCAAGTCTCTTTGTCAAAAACACTTTTCTCCATTTATCAATTTTTAGACCCAAAAATTTGGCAAACACTGGGAAACGACGCCACCTTCTATACTGTTGTATGCTTGAAATGCATGATCTATTTACTGGTACACATTCTAAACATCCACTGAGGATTGAAAAAAAAACACAAACCATACTCCAAATAATGCATAGAAGACCATGGTTCCAACAAAATTATTATAAGTACTCAATACATTATGATCCTGGGAAAGAGAATAAGGTGGTTTATGCTTTGAGACAGAAGGATCATGTTATCTTATCAACAATGATGATAATAAATTATCCAATATTTATGGATTTTCAAATTATAGATCTAGAAATATTAAATGAAGGGGAAAAATATTATCTTTATCAAATTAATGTTAAACCCTCTATCCAATTTATGATTAAGGAGGTGAAGAAGGAATATGAAGAACTACAAAAGAAAGTCAGAAATGATCATGATTTTAAACATGACTAGGATAGAATGGTAATGTCAGGAACTATTTATGGGTTCCTTCCATACCATATTTGATGAAGGATATGTTATAGTAATATCATATTTCGTTATTCTCTATTCATCATAGAAGTAGGAAGATGTATAAGGACTTGAAATAATACTTTTGGGTGGATAGAAAGAAGAAATATATTGCAGAGTTTGTGTCTCGGTGTTCAGTATGCCTGCAAGATAAGACAGAAAGAAAAATGTATAAAGGGATGTTTTATCCATTACCCATACCAGAATGAAAATGGGAGAGCATCAATATGGATTTTTTATTTTTACTACCCAAAACTTCTAAAGGGATTAATGATATATGGGTGGTAGTCGGTCACCTTACTAATTCTTAAAACATCATTCCATTCATAGAATATTTATCTTTGGATCACCTTGGAAGGAAATACATTAAAGAAGTGGTAAGGTTTCTAGGAGTAACACATTCTATTATATCTGATCAGGATTTGTGGTTTACCTCAATATGATGGGGAGAAAATGATATAGAATTGAGTGTCAACATTGCCAATCATCCTCAAAAACATGGTTACTCTAAAACAAAAATTTAAACCCTAATGTATATACTGATATCTAGTTTGTTAGATTTAAAATGTGGTTGGGATCAACAACTAACTCTAGATGAGTTTTTTACAAAAATAAAATTCACTCAATAAATCAGATGACATCGTATGAGTCCCACTATGGGTAGAAATGTAGAGCACCAACATTTCGGGATATGGTTGGAGAAATAAATATATTGGGACCTGAGATCACTGAAGAAATGTTTTAGAAGGTTAGAACCAGTAAGAAACATATCAATGAAGCTCAAAGTTGATAGAAAAATTATACTGATCAATATTGGCGTGATCTATAATTTTAAGATGGTGAAAAAGGTGTTTATATGAATCTCACCCTATAATAATGTTATGATATTTGAGAATAAAGAGAAACTAATACCTAGGTATATTGGCCCGTTCAAGATTCTTCATCGTATCGAGATAGTATCATATCACTTGGAACTTACTCCAAATCTATATCAAGTCCATGATTTATTTCCTGAACCTCTCGTAAGGAAATACCTACCTAACCCTTAACATATACTAGACTGAGAGGTCCTACCATGGGAGCAGGATCATTCTTATGAGGAACAACCTGTTGAAATTATAGACCGATCAGAGAATGTTCTATGAAACAAGGTCACTCACCTGGTTAATGTTTTTTGGATAAATCACCAATTAGAGTAATATATTTGGGAACTTCATTATATGATTAATCATATGTATCCTCACTTGTTTTAACCGAGTGATGAATTTCAAGGGAAAAATTCATTTTAAGGAGGGTAGAATATGACACCCTATGTTTTTATGGATGTTTTTTTCGAAAAAAATTAATTTTTTGTTTATTTATTTCAATGAACTAAGTAGAAAATTACTTTCAAATGGAACCTAATTATCTCTCATTACATGTAACACTTACTTGGAATATGATACATGTGAAACTGAGTTGGTGTACGATACTTGAAAAACCAAATTTCTACAAAAAACTCTTTTTATGATTAATTAAATATGATAATTATAACCTAACAATTAAACATATTTATATGAATAATAATAAATAATTTTAAAATATAATTATTACTTTTTTTTATAAAAATAAAACATATTTATAATAAAAGATATGATTTTTGGTAAAGTCCTTCTATGTTTAAAAATACTATTTTCTCAAATGAACAACATTTAATTTCCTTAAGTGAGAAATAATAAAATTAATTTTAAAAACTTTTAAAAATTTAATTTGATAAAATAAAATTCATTTTTGAATTTAGAATTTCTAAATTAACATAGGGTGAAGGTTTGGGATTTTTATGAAAAACTTCATTTTTTGATAAATATTAAGAAATAAAAGATTTTAATTCAAAACTAATTTTTAAATTAATTTATTTTAAAGGATATATTATATTTTAAATTAGTTTAAAATTTTAGATAGATAATATTTTTAACAATTAATACAATTTTGGTCATTGGAACAAATTTATTATTGAAATTGGAGATAACGCCATCTTGAATGTTTTATTTTTTTACTTTAAAAACCTGTATTGTCAACACAACTGCGTGATTAATTTTAAATTTATTTCTGCCACTTATTTGATTAGAACTTAGAATAATTAATTCCAAATTTAGAAAAATATATATTTTATATTATGTTCTCCATTGTTTTTTACCAAAAATATTTGTGAAAGTGATTAAAATTGTTTACATTGATTGAGAGAAACATATTGTAAATAAATTACTAATCCATAAACATAATAACTAAAATGACATATAAACATGTCAAAAACCCATTTAATGGAACTTATTATGCCATTAAACTTAAATTATTCTGTTTTTTGTTTGATATGACTTTTTTAGTTAAAAACATGGGTACACCTAACTTGTTTTTAAAAAATACTATGTGTTTCCTTTCCCTTTCCTATAAATGGCCACCACATCTACCAACTTACACACTTATATCAAGCACATTTTCATGACAAAAATCTGCTCAAATAATCTCAAAAATTCTCTCACTTCATCATATAAGACTTACCTTAGGCATAAGGAAAATCAAGGTCTCCTTTTCGAACAAACCAGATGGAGTTATCCGATTAAGTGGTTACATCTTCTCTCATGATCCTTTCCTTTATTTTCCTTCTCTAGCCCTCCAATCTATTTATTATATTATTATATGAAAACAAAAATATGTTATATGTACTAGTTTTTTTATGCTATGGGATTTACATAATCATACACACACCCCCATCTAATGGATATCTAACATACTGTTTACGTGTTTGGCGAACTACCATCTCACTAAACGATTATTTTTCCTTTCTCCTTTACCACCACCCATGGTGGAAATTATAGTGGAAAAACTACAAATATATATGACTTATATTATATTTTTTTATTTATTTATGATTATTTATTCCAATTAATAGACACATCATCTTACTTTCCATTTGGTGTAATTATGATAATTTCATTTGAGGGTGTGTGGACTACCGCCCCTCAAAGGGATGTGATTT
The DNA here is from genome assembly GCA_963277665.1 of Viscum album. Taxonomy (NCBI): domain Eukaryota; kingdom Viridiplantae; phylum Streptophyta; class Magnoliopsida; order Santalales; family Viscaceae; genus Viscum; species Viscum album. The sequence goes on from OY728158.1 coordinate 1,322,704,605, forward strand.
GTTCACAGACTACATTGAATATATTATGGATGAGTTTAGTGAAATTATATGATATAAATATAAAATTATAATTCTACTATAATTATATTATTTACATATAAAATTTTATTTAATTTTCTTTCATTTCCTTCAATATGACAATTAAAACAGAAACAACGTTCATGCGTACATACTACTTACCATTTCCATGAATACTGTATTCCATTTCATACTTATTTATGATATAGAATATATTAATATATATATAATGGATATTCATGAAATTTATATCATTATTTACATTCTTTAATCATGTTATAAGTATAACAACCACTGATATAAAAAATTAACACGCCTGCTAAGAATAAAGGGAATATTACCCGATGTGAAACCATAACATAAGATTATTAAAAACAGGTAATATTTGGTCATAATAAAACCATATATGGTATTATGTTTAATAATATTATTTTGTAAAATATTTATAATAAAATTATATTTATTATACAATGATTCTTGTATGAGTATGTAGAGAGTCAAGACACATGGTAATGGGATTTCATCTCACTTTTTCTTCCCCTGTGATACATAATATGTCCACCACTCTTTCATTTTTTGTAGTGTATGTAGTAAACATGATTGTATTTTATGTATCATATACCTAAATTTATGGGTATTAACATTTCCGTATTATTATCTTTCATTCACCGGTTTCATGTTTCAAATGTTTCCAAATCGGTTAAAATGTTTTATCTCAATTTTCATTCTTTGAGACTCCTGTTTCGTTATGCACCTAAATGATTTTTTGAGTATTATATAATTATATTTTACATGTTATATCATGAATATATTTATTTTATTGATATTTTATTCTTCATTTAATTTACATTTCTTACATGGAGAGTATTATCCCAAGTTACCAAGTGATGAGTATTTATTGAGACAATCTCATCGCTTTTAGAGATTTTTTAAGTTCATACTTCATTTGATGAAATATTTTGATCCATATATCAAGAATAATTATTGGTTTCCTTATACTATGTTTATTAAAGATATTTTCTTGTGTTAGTACCACTTTATTCACTCTTTAAAAATAAATATAATGTTTTTATGTAAAATCTAATCGTCTCTTCCTCTTCGACCAAAATCCTACTATATTTAAAAAACTAGGGTTTCAAAAATGTTTTCAAAAATGTTTTCAAAAGATTCTTAAAGATAATTTTAAAGGAAAAGGGATTTTAAAAATGTTTTATTTTTTTCAAATATTCCATTATAAGTTTTCAATGATATTTTTATGTAAAAAGGCTTTCAAAATGTTTTATATTAGATAAATAATACTTCCCAAAGAAGAAATGATATTTTCCAAATATTTTTTTAAAATACCATTAATAATTATTTCCAATATAAGATAACATCAATTGGTATTACTCATGAATTTAATGGAGAAATTATTAGATTTTTGTAGTTATATTATTTTCATGAATGGATTATGTGTTTATTTCATGAGGTTTATAAAACCCATTTCTCTTTAATGGGTTATATAATTTTGAAACCCGCTTCTTTTCACTGGTTATGATTATGATGAAATATTTATGAAAACTATCACTTTCCCCATGTTATGATATAATTATATGTTTATAATACCCATTAAATTTCATGGGTTTTGTTATGATTATTTATCATCTTGTTTCATATGTATACATGTTATTATTTTGAGAGGAGTGGGACCTATATCTCCCTCCAATGAATTGAGTAAATTTCTATATCTCACGATATAGACTAAGATGGTCTTTGGAATGAACCATGACTACTAATATGGCCATGTGAGTGAACCATGAATACCAAGATGGTTTATGGAGTGAACTCATACTACCAAGAAGTCCATGGGAGTAAACTCTTGCATCCAAGATTTTTATGGGAGTGAACTATGACTAAAAATATGGTATGAGGAGTGAAACTATACTACCAATATAGTATTAGAAGTTATTTCTTGGGTACAATGGATATAATACTATATGCTTACCTATCATCCACAATTCCACTTTTTATTCTAATGTTATGATTTCATGGAATATGCTTTTATTTCATTATGATTCATGTATTATGAATAATAAACATTTATTACGTGATTCTAGTTATGATATTTGATATGCAGGGTATGATATTTGTATTTATTGATCACATTATCATTCCCTTATGACAATGTTTCGGTGTACTTGTCTCCATTTTTTACCGTTACTGAGAATTTGATCTCACCATTTTTTTGTTTCCTTTCCCTCACGTTATGATGATATGTATTATGTTTGAGGTGACTAAGAAGGGTTCTAGACATTAATAAACTCATGGGAGATGATTTATCTCATTTATGTACTAGTGTTTATGTTTCCATGTTTCCAAAGCCACTAGACTAATTACGGTCTTTTGGGGTCTATTTTTATAATGTTTGAGTGTTCCTGAGCAGTTATGTAATGTTTATGATTGAAAGGAGAGGGTCCCAAAATTATTCTTTGATGAAATTTTTATGAAATAATTATTTTTTCACATGTTATGATGTCATGAAATGTTAATGATACCCATTTCATTTCATGGGTTATGTTTTGATGTTTATTTAACCCATCTCTTTTTAGGGATCATGACACGATGAAATATTTATTATCTTTCTCAACATGTATGAATAATTTTATTATGAGATCGGTGTGACCTATATCTCACTTCAATGCATTGGGTACAGATTTATATCTCAAGAGATAATGATGGGAATCAATTCAACATGAATTATCCTATATGAGAAGATGGAGAAACACGATCCCTTACATGGAAAGGACTAAAACTAGGGAAGGTGGTTTGTCCCACATGGTAGGTGTTGTCACAATGAAGATGGAATATTGGAAAACTTGATCCACTGGGGTATGATGGGGAAAACTGATCCACTATGGGAAGATGGGAAAACCTGATCCCTTACAAATACAGTAATGTGATAGGGGAAGGTGATGTGTCATGCCTAGTAGGTTCAGTCCCCATGAAGTTCCTTGATATGTTCTAGCAATTACTATCTACTTATAGGTAACTATATCACATGTTTATTCATTAAAAAATTCAATTCCTTATTCCTAAATTATGATTTCATGGATTATGTTCTTTATTTCAGTGTGATTCATGTATTATGAACTTCCATGATCTATGAAATTATTCATTTTTATAAAAATCTATATACATGGTATTATCTTATAATGGTATGATCATTTTCTCATACCCTTATGTTCATGTTATCCATACACATTTCCTTTAATTACCCTTTCTAAGAATTTGAGCTTACCCCTTTCTAATGTTTCCTTCCCCAAGGATATGAAGAATTTTTATTAAATAGAATTACTATGAGGGGATCATTTAAGACAAATTTAAAGATCTTTCATTAATATAAAATATTTTTGTTCTAATTTTTCAATGGCACAAATAATATGGTCTTTGGGTGACTGTTGTGGTAAATCTTTATGTATTCTGAAAAAGTGATGTTATTTCTATTTACATTAAGACCAGGTTGATATAGTCGGTATCAGAGTGAAGGTTTATTCAACCATTATAAAATAGGATGAGAAAGGATTAGTGACATACCTATGTATATTTTTAATGATATATGTAGGTCTGTCTCCAAGGATAAGTATAAGGATGAGTTAACGTTTAGGAAAATGTCCTGGAATTTTGGAAAAGTATAGAATTAGTGGATTCCTAGAAATAAATACCTATATAGATACTACAAGTGGATGTGTATCTAGAGAATATTTACCTATGGGTAATGACTCTGAAATGTTTTCCTCAGTCTGACTTGTGATAATATGGTACACGACAATGGGCCTTGCTTTACACCTAGTTTGACACTACCAAGGGGTATTCTTTGGAAATTCAAAAACTCTTCATGAACCATTATGATGTATTTGAATAGAATATGAATATGAATAACATCTGATAACCAATGTTTCCAAGATTAAGGAATGTATCATAAATTAATCATTCATTAAGTGCATTTTAATGATTATGTGTTTCCTCTCAAAGATGAATTTTTCTTAGACTACAAATTTCGATCTTGTTTAATGGCTGGAAACTGAATGAACTATGTTAATGTTGATTACAATAGAAAATGAATTTTTTTTCATAAGGATCTGAATTCCTTATGTCCTCGAATAAAACACCTCATTGTCACACCCACACAAATTTCTCAAACTATGAATCATGATGAGCTTCCAAACAAGAAAAGGAGAGAATAATATTCTTTTGAAACCTTCATGAAGAATTTCCCACCTTCTTTCAGTGGGTCCTCTGATCCACTTGTTGCTGAACAGTAGACCAATATGACTGAAAATATATTCTACATTTTCTAGAGTTTAGACCAAGAAAAATTCATTCTAGATCTTTATCTTTTTTATTATGAAGCTGACTTGTAACACCCCGATCTTCCACGATACACTTCTCATTCAATAATCCAATAGCTTGCATTGTATGCAACTTCGTGTTCTAACACACCGCGACTAATCAAAGTAGCCGTTATGAATAGTAATACCCACTTTTTAAAATTATAGAAATTTTATATTTCAAAATGGACTTCATTTTTGTGTTCGTAATATCGAAATTATCCAAAGTTGAATTTTTTTGTAATTTTCTGAGAACATCCAATTTTTATGAATAGTGAAAAATACTTAAAAACAACTTTTTTAATCAATGTATTTTATAGTGATAATTTATAGTGTTGAGTGGTTTTAAAGTATAATTAGGATATATTTTTACTATTTTATCCAATGGTGTTCATTAGAATTAACTTCACTTTAAAATTGGACATAAACAATTGTCAATCTTTTGATATAAATTGTTTCTTAAAAACATGCTATTTGTTGTGACAGCGGGAATTAATTATAAAATTAATTAATGAAACTTATATGTTTGGAATTTTTTAAAAATAGACATCATTTTCGAATTCGGAATATCAATTATAGCTTAGGGTGAAATTTTGGCATTGTTCTGAAAAACTTCAATTTTTGATGAATAGTGAAACCACTAAGTGGTAGTTAAATAACTGATTTTTCGTTTAAATGAAATATTACCACTTCTGTGGTTTGATTTTCAAAAATCTGACATACATGGTTGTCATTAAGAAGTAAAATTTGGTTCAATGAGATTAAAATAATTTTTGGTGAATAGTAACTTTTAAGTTCTTAATCGCGATTAGAGGTAATTAGTGTAGTTTAAGGTAAAAATAATGTTTAATAATATGAGATGAGATTGACACATGTCCTACCCTCATTGGATGTGCCATGGACGACCAATACAATCCATGGGTCAACTTGAGGACCCGATGGAGCCACATTAGTTGGAAAATGACATAAATACCTTTTATTTAATGTTAAAGTAAAAAATGACACAAACATGAAATGTTTTACTAAAACAATTTTTACATGGGGTTATACAAGTCATATTTTTGACTATAAATAGTAATTGGAAATCTAAAAATATTTCCTACATCATAGTATTTTTTTTATAATTTTTAGACATTAAATAAATTAAATTATTTATGACATAATTATGATGCAGCGATGACCTCATTATTTAACGATTTTAATAAAATGAAAAGATAATGTACAATCCAAGGATTACACTTGTCCAAAGACTATTGAATGAGTATATTTCGAACCCTTATCACCTTATCCATGAATTATATAAGCGTGGGACCTTTAGAATCTGAAAAGCATTGTATAATAATGTAAAATTTCCTTACTTTCCAAGAGTGCCCCTCCTCTCCTCTTATAAAAGGCCCCCACCTCTACCACCTCATTCTCACTTTCAAGCCATTTTGCTCGGCCAACCTCTGCCCAAATACTCTCCCAACATCCCTACCTTACTCCTAGAAGCATCACTTTGGGCAGAACTCTTCCCAAGGAAGCCTTTGGCTCAAATCAAAAAGAGTTACCCGATTTTGAGGTAATGTCTTTTCTAATGTTGTTTTGTTTTATTTTTATTCTCCAACCACATAAACTCGTTTTGTTCATTTCTTTTGTAACAAAACCAGTATCCTAAATATACTAGGATGTTGTTATAAGAAGTATTTGAGCTACACTTACACACACCTACATCAAATGGTTAAAGAACATACGGTTTCCGTGGATGGCGAATTTCTGCCTCACGAAACGATGATTGTTCAACACTCATATAACACCTTCAAAGGTGGCCATTAAGATGTCACTATATTTATATATGATATATAATATGTTTATGTTTTACTTATGCTTCTGTATTTCTCATTTATTGCATACGTTATGATTTCCATTATGGGTAAATGCGATAATTTCATTTTAGGAAGTGCGGACTACCGCCCCCTCAAAGTGATTTGAATCGTTAATGCCATATGTGGGATGTATAAAGGATGGATTAAATGGTATTATACACTATATTATACTGTAATTATATTATACATTTATATCATTATTATTTCATTCCATTAAATATGAAATATAAATGAAAGTAGCGTTCATGCGTACGTACGACTTACCGTCTCCATGAACGGTGCATTTCATTTCTTACCTCTAAATGTTACGTAATATTATAAATAAATGTATATACTGGGTATATATTATATATATGAAATCTAAATCATGAATATAATTCTGGAGATAATGGATATTCTACCACATAAACAACTTGTAATTATAAGAAGTTTATTGTTGACTCAAGTACCAAAGATCGACAAAACGACCGTTATTAACTTAAATAATTACATAATGTTCATATCATTGTAATAAGTGATATAAAAAGGATAATGAAATAGAAAATGGTTCTTAATAAGGTATATATTAACTCTAGTTTATTATTCAGGAGGTTAAAGAACGGTTGAGTCAAGTCAGACACGAGGTAAGGGAATTTCTTAACCCTACTTCCATTCTTTGCGTTAATCTCCTACTTTCAAATTATGTCATGATATTATTATGTCCTATCTTGTATTTTTACATTATTTATGTGTAATTATAGTGAATGCACATTATAGATGTACTTTATTTAAAAAAATGATCTTTTTAAGGACTTCATCTCAATCCCCTTTCATTGAGGCATATTTGGTTTTATACTCAACTTTCTTTTATACGGTGTATAAACCCCTTTGAATTTTATGTTTATTCAAATGGAATCTTTTTTATACGAAGAATTTTGCTAAACGACAAAAGGGAATGTTTTTCTTTCCGTACTTATGCGGCGACAACGACTTCTCCGCCGCCGTGACCATTATTTGAGTTTTGGCTTCCTCTACAAGCCATCATTTTTTAATGAAAAATAAATACAAAGTTTTAACTTTATTTTATTTTGGTATTGAAAATGGTTTTGAAAGTGTTTTTATTATATCAATGTGTTGTATTGATATCTTGTGATTGAAATGTGGAAATGTTATGTTTCCTTTATGCATGTTTTATATGATACGATTATGTTATGGTTTATGATATGTTTAAACCTATTCATGTGAGGAATGTATTGGACTTAATAAGTGACGGGTGGAGCCCGCTATAGCTCCTTGATGCATCGGTAGGTCTCATGAGACAACTAGACGTGGAATTGGTTGAGGCCCTTTCCCAATTTGATTTATGGTTTTGCCCGAGGCCTTAATCATTTTAGACGTCTTGGCCGAGGCCATGACAAAATGTTTCAGAATGTCTGGCATTATACATTCCCTCATTATGAAAGTGGTTATTGATATTGCATGTGATTATTCGACCAGTAGAATATCCTTGTGAAGAAGTGAATGTCATTATCTCATTTTACTTTTGCCATATTATGTTGATGTTCAAGTTTAAAAGGATTTTGTTTTAGTTATACATTTCCTTAAATGTTTATGTTTATTTATGAAAGCTTCCGCAATATTGATATCCTTACTGAGCATCTGAGCTCACCCCTTTCAATGTTTTAATATTTTCCAGGATGTGAAGAAGTATTTTCGGAATGACCAGCAGAGATAGTCAGAAGAGGATATGAGTGTGGACTATGAAGACTTTGTTATTAGTTTTTTCACTTTATGATGTAATGTAAGACTTATGAATGTATCTAGTGTTTCCAAGGCTACTAAACTAATCGGTCTTTCGAGACTTGATCTTTTGTGATCATGCCAATGTTACGAAGTAATGCACCAGCTCTGGGTAGCTGGGGTCGGGGCATTATAGTTGGTATTAGAGGCAGTTTAGTACTAACCGTGGAAGCTAGATTTAGATAAACTCGGATTAGAGCACATAGCCCATAGATAGACTTTGAGGATTAGTATAGAAGAACTTACAAGAATTTTGGTATTGTAGAGATGTTGTGAGTTTTCCGAGAAATACATCCCTGTCTGGATACGAGCAGGTAGAGGTGGCTCTGGCACAAATGTACCTAGGGGTAAAACCTGAAAACACCGCTTTGAGCTAGACTCGAACGGGAACTGGTGCATGACAACGGGCCTTGCTGCACTCTTGGTTACGACACTCTCAGGGGATATGCTTAGGATAATTCTCATTTTCTTTACAAACCACTATGAAGGGTTATGAGTATATACTTCCTCAAAGAAAACATTTTTATGGATTATATCCATAAATAGTTCAATTTATGTTAAGTATCTTACAAGTATGGAATTATGTATTTTGATTCATAAACTAATATAGTTTATGCCATTGTTTAGAAATGGAGCCTAGTGGAAGGAATGGAAACCGTATCAATGCACACACTCCGTGTAGGGATTTCCCTCCTGCTCAAGATAATTATTGTGGATCTGGAGATACAACTGGTGCTGATCAACTTATTACCATACTGGGACAACTCACTCTGGTTATGAATAATAACCTTACTCGTATGGATCACCCTGATCCACAACGTGGAGGATCAATGTTAGACCACTTCATGAGGCAACAAACACAAACATTTAATGGGGGTACAAATCCATTAGTAGCTGAGCAATGGATAAACACCTTAGAGAAAATATTCCATGCCTTGGGGAGTAGTGAAAGGGAGAAGGTTGTCATGGCAGTCTACCGCCTCACTGGAGATGTCGATCAGTGGTGGTCACTGATTCAAAACACAAAGGAAGATGATGACGTATCAAATATGGAATGGAGGGAGTTCAAAGAGCTTTTCTTAGAAAAATACTTTCCTTGTGACCATAGAGCAGACATGGAAAGGCAATTTTTGAGTCTGAGACAAAAGGAGGATGAGAATGTCGCAAATTATGAGGCCAACTTTACAAGGTTAGCGAGGCATGCTGTAGATTATATACATAACCCAAGAAGTAATATTGATCGTTTATTTGATGGGTTAAAACCATTTCTCCGTCGATCATTAGTCTCACAAACCTTCTCGTCGTACAAAGATATTGTCTCGTGTTCTATCAAGACAGAAAAGGAATTCTCTAAGTCTTATGACAACAATGTAAAGCAAGAGAAGAAGATAACGGTGGAACAAGAGACAGATAAATGGAAAAAGGGAAAGAAGGATTTTCCATTATGTGATAATTGTGGGAAGAATCAACCTGGTACTTGCCTAAATGGAATGGGAGTTTGTTATAAATGTGGGGAAAAAGGTCACCAGGCGCGTGATTGCAAGGGAAAGAAAGAGGCTATCAATATTGAATGCTAAAATTGTAGGGAAATGGGGCATTATGAAAATGAATGTCCTAAGCGTCAGGGAAACTTACCTTAGAAAAGGCCAAGGGATCAAGGACAATCTTATGATGTTACTACAGTTGAAGCAGAATAACTAATGTATTGGTGCTTTTGGACTCATGGATTATATTCTGGTTATTAGAATAATGTGATATATATATAAGGATTATACTGCAACAGTTGTTGATTTCGGTAAGGTTTTAATATGATGAAGGTAATTATATTTTTAGTATGTGACAATAAGAGAAACTTTACTTTGTTTGGGGAATCTGATAAATTGATTTTGGAATTAAGAGACCTTTTAGAGAATGTCTGGACAGAGGTATTTTGGATAACTATAAAGGTTGGAGTGGATTAAGTTGATCTTTGGATAGTATTGTTTAAGGTTAAAAAATTTAGGAATATTATTTTTGAATATTATAATACTATAGATTTAGGAAAAGGACAACCTGCAGGGTGGGGCATAACCCGTCGCGTCGGACAAAGCTGCAGGAATCGAACCCACAACCATAGTGCGACAGGCCTTTATTTCCTACAACTTGCCTACAGGAAGTCCCTGGTTATTAGAAAATATTTTTCCTAATCTAAATGGTATGTGGTAATATTTTTGACCTTATACAATTAGGATAAATAGAATATTTTTGAGTTCTATTACCTTTTAGAGTGAAAATTGGGGTTGTGGTAAAAATTTATTAAAGAATGAAAGTCTACATGACAAGTATGTATATTCCCTTACGTTATTAGTAAATCTTCTAAATAAATTCCTCAACATTATAAAAGGTAACATAAAACAAAAACGTTGCCGGTTAACTTTTTCAGCTGGGGAATCAATGATCGTTTAACCAATCACAAGTTTGTGATTTTCTTATAGTTATCTTTCTCCTAATCCTGTTTTCAACAACTCTCCATTAGACCTTGATGGTTTGTTTCTCCTCCATATCCATATTTTCATATAATCCTAGAATGGGCTATCTCGGGTAACATTTGTACTTATCTTGCTTTCTTTTAATGTTATATTTGTATTATCCTTATTTCCGATGTGGGTTTTCCACAAAGGTATTTTCTATTTTCAACCTTTTATTTTCCAAGAAAAATTTCAAATTATGAGGACGCAATTTATTGAAGTAGGGGAGAATGTAACACCCCGATCTTCCACGATACACTTCTCATTCAATAATGCAATAGCTTGCATTGTACGCAACTTCGAGTTCTAACACACCGTGACTAATCAAAGTAGCCATTATGAATAGTAATACCCACTTTTTAAAATTATAGAAATTTTATATTTCAAAATGGACTTCATTTTTGTGTTCGTAATATCGAAATCATCCAAAGTTGAATTTTTTGTAATTTTATGAGAACATCCAATTTTTATGAATAGTGAAAAATACTTAAAAACAACTTTTTTAATCAATGTATATTATATTGATAAATTATAGTATTGAGTGGTTTTAAAGTATAATTAGAATATATTTTTACTATTTTATCCAATGGTGGTCATTAGAATTAAGTTCACTTTAAAATTGGATATAAACAATTGTCAATCTTTTCATATAAATTGATTCTTAAAAACACGCTATTTGTTGTGACAACGGGAATTAATTATAAAATTAATTAATGAAACTTATATGTTTGGAATTTTTTAAAAATAGTCATCATTTTTGAATTCGGAATATCAATTATAGCTTAGGGTGAAATCTTGGCATTGTTCTGAAAAACTTCAATTTTTGATGAATAGTGAAACCACTAAGTGGTAGTTAAATAACTGATTTTTCGTTTAAATGAAATATTACCACTTCTGTGGTTTTATTTTCAAAAATATAACATACATGGTTTTTATTAAGAAGTAAAATGTGGTTCAATGAGATTAAAATAATTTTTGGTGAATAATAACTTTTAAGTTCTTACTCGCGATTAGAGGTAATTAGTGTAGTTTAAGGTAAAAATAATGTTTTAATAATATGAGATGAGCTTGACACATGTCTTACCCTTATTGGATGTGCCATGGCCGACCAAGACAATCCATGGGTAAACTTGGGGACCCCATGGAGCCACTTTAGTTGGAAAATGACATTAATACCTTTTATTTAATGTTAAAGTAGAAAATGACACAAACATGAAATGTTTTACTAAAACAATTTTTACATGGGGTTATACAAGTCATATTTTTGACTATAAATAGTAATTGGAAATCTAAAAAGATTTCCTACATCATAGTATTTTTTTTATAATTTTTAGACATTAAATAAATTAAATTATTTATGACATAATTCTGATGCAGCGATGACCTCATTATTTAATGATTTTAATAAAATAAAAGGATAATGTACAATCCAAGGCTTACACTTGTCCAAAGACTATTGGATGGGTATATTTCGAACCCGTACCACCTTATACACGAATTATATAAGTTTGGGACCTTTAGAATCTGAAAAGCATTGTATAATAATGTACGATTTCCTTACTTTCCAAGAGTGCCCCTCCTCTCCTCTTATAAAAGGCCCCCACCTCTACAACCTCATTCACAAATTCAAGCCATTTGGATCTGCCAACCTCTGCCAAATTACTCTACTAACTTCCCTCCCTTACACCTATAAGCCTCACTTTGGGCAGAACTCTTCCCAAGGAAGCCTTTGGCTCAAATCAAAAAGAGTTACCCGATTTTGAGGTAATGTCTTTTCTAATGTAGTTTTGTTTTATTTTTCTTCTCCAACCACCTAAACTCTTTTTATTCATTTATTTTGTAACAAAAACAGTATCCTCAATATAATAGGATGTTGGTATAATAAGGATTCGAGCTACACTTACACACACCTACCTCTAATGGTTAAAGAACATACGGTTTCTGTGGATGGCTAATTTCTGCCTCACGAAACGATGATTGTTCAACACTCATATAACACCTTCAAAGGTGTCCATTAAGATGTCACTATATTTATATATGATATATAATATGTTTATGTTTTACTTATGCTTCTGTATTTCTCATTTATGGCTTACATTATGATTTCCATTATGGGTAAATGCGATAGTTTCATTTTAGGAAGTGCGGACTACCGCCCCCTCAAAGTTATTTGAATCGTTAATGCCATATGTGGGATGTATAAAGGATGGAGTAAATGGTATTATACACTATATTATACTGGAATTATATTATACATTTATATCATTATTATTTCATTCCATTAAATACGAAATAGAAATGAATGTAGCCTTCATGCGTACGTACGGCTTACCATCTCCATGAACGGTGCATTTCATTTCTTACCTCTAAATGTTACGTAATAGTGTAAATAAATGTATATACTGGGTATATATGATATATATGACATCTAAATCCGGAATATAATTCTGGAGATAATGGATATTCTACCACATAAACAACTTGTAATTATAAGAAGTTTATTGTTGACTCAAGTACCAAAGATCGACAAAACAACCGTTATTAACTTAAATAATTACATAATGTTAATATCATTGTAATAAGTGATATAAAAAGGATAATGAAATTGAAAATGGTTCTTAATAAGGTATATATTAACTCTAGTTTATTATTCAGGAGGTTAAAGAACGGTTGAGTCAAGTCAGACACAAGGTAAAGGAATTTCTTAACCCAACTTCCATTCTTTGGGTTAATCTCCTATTTTCAAATTATGTCATGATATTATTATGTCCTATCTTGTATTTTTACATTATTTATGTGTAATTATAGTGAATACACATTATAGATGTACTTTATTTAAAAAAATGATCTTTTTAAGGACTTCGTCTCAATCCCCTTTCATTGAAGCAGATTTGGTTTTATACACAACTTTCTTTTATACGGTGTATACACCCCTTTGACTTTTACGTTTATTCAAAAGGAATATTTTTTATACGAAGCATTTTGCTAAACGACAAAAGGGAATGTTTTTCTTTCCGTACATATGTGGAGACAACGACTTCTCTGCCGCCGTGACCATTATTTGTGTTTCGGCTTCCTCTACAAGCCATCCTTTTTTTAATGAAAAATAAATACAAAGTTTTAACTTTCTTTTATTTTGGTATTGAAAATGTTTTTGAATGCGTTTTTATTATATCAATGTGTTGTATTGATATCTTGTGATTGAAATGTGGAAATGTTATGTTTCCTTTATGTATGTTTTATATGATACAATTATGTTATGGTTTATGATATGTTTAAACCTATTCATATGAGGAATGTATTGGACTTAATAAGTGACCGGTGGAGCCCGCTCTAGCTCCTCGATGCATCGGTAGGTCTCATGAGACAACTAGACGTGGAATTGGCTGAGGCCCTTTCCCAATTTGATTTATGGTTTTGGCCTAGGCCTTAATCATTTTAGACGTCTTGGCCGAGGCCTTGACAAAATGTTTCAGAATGTCTGGCATTATACATTCCCTCATTATGAAAGTGGTTATTGATATTGCATGTGATTATTCGACCAGTAGAATATCCATGTGAATAAGTGAATGGAATTATCTCATTTTACTTTTTCCATATTATGTTGATGTTCAAGTTTAAAAGGCTTTTGTTTTAGTTATACATTGCCTTAAATGTTTATGTTTATTTATGAAAGCTTCCGCAATATTGTTATCCTTACTGAGCATCTGAGCTCACCCCTTTCAATGTTTTAATATTTTCCAGGATGTGATGAAGTATTTTAGGAATGACCTGCAGGGATAGTCAGAAGAGGATATGAGTGTGGACTATGAAGACTTTGTTATTAGTTTTTCACTTTATGATGTAATGTAAGACTTATGAATGTATCTAGTGTTTCCAAGGCTACTAAACTAATTGGTCTTTCGAGACTTGATCTTTTGTGATCATGCCAATGTTACGAAGTAATGCACCGGCTCTGGGTAGCTGGGGTCGGGGCGTTACATGACTAGTGGTGGAATAAAATCAAGAATATAAGGAAGTAAGATGAAATTAAATATATGGATTAAGATGAGATCAAGAACTTATTTTCCAATAAGTAATTACCTCGTGTTCTTAATACAATGATGGACAAGGAGTTCTTTGATTTGAAACAAAATGATGATTAATCTATTGGTACCAATATGACTACATTCACAAGACATGCGAGGTATTCTTATCGTAATTTCATCCAACCTGATAGTATATTTGATTTTTTATTCAGTGGATTAAATCCATGTATCATAATGGAATTATACATAATAGACATTAGTTTCTATTAATAGAGTGTGAATATTTAAATAAAAGTTGAAATGGATGTTTTTGTTATGTATCAATCTCATGATTTTAATAATAATAGGAAGATGGAGTTCAATCATAAATATAAAAACCATGGAGAGAAAAACATGTATTAACTTCTACTTGAAAAACACAAGGATATATCACTTATGAGAGTGTTTGAAAGGAACAATAAGGCATTTCATTCATGAGAATACTTCCAACCAAGAAAAATAATATAGAAGTGATGTGAAGTGTAAATTTAATGAAATGACTGGAGAGAAATCTAAATAAAATAGACCACCCACACTTTCATGTTTCAAGTGCATGGTGTTTGGGAAATATAAAAATAAATTCCCCAATCTAAGGGATAATATAGATGATAAGACATAACACCCTCTGAGGAAAATTGACAATGTTAAATCTTATGAAATCACAATGGATGAAGTGAATAGTTAAAAATAAGGAAAATCTTATCTTTCCCCCCTTAGATGGAAAGTTCATGTTTTATTTTGTATCAATAAGCCCTATGAAATTTTTTTTGTTCATACTTATGTAAAGTTTCATGTGATTATATCCCTCTACATGGATTTTGGAATACTAAAATCACATTTAATGTTCTATCAGTGCATGGATGAACCCAAAAAACCAATAAAAATTATTTCAGTATAAGATATGAGCATATTTAAGGAATAAATGGGGAATTATATTTTGTTAGGGTTTTAAGGTTAACCATTTGAAAAATTATTATTCCAAACATTGAATAATGTTTTTGAGATTAGTGTATTATCTCCCCATATTAAGAATTATGTATATTAGATAAACGTCTTGTGTTGATGGTAACTGAAGATATATGAGATGACTTATCATGAATACTAGGATCCGTTAGTACTTTAAGAATGAAAAAAATTCTCATTCATTTATTAGGGTAAGAGATGAAGTGGAAATATATCAAGGAACAAACAAAGGCTGAGATTATGCACATGGAATGGATTAAAATAAAGTAAGCATAAATTATCATGAAAATTGTTCAACTCTAGGGAAAAATCATGAAACCAAAAAGGTTCTCATAGTTCCTTCTTTTTTGATGAATCAAATGGTCCGTTAGTTAATCATGGATTTATGTTTTTTTATTATTAGATTTCTCCTGAAAAATTTCTCTATCACCCTCCTTTAGAGAATGATAGTTATATTTTTATTCTATGTCCATGTTTTCACAATCCACATATGTTCTCTTACATGGAAACCTAGTTATCTGTACCTTTGGGTAATTGTTATGTTTCCAACATTCCTTTTTCAAAGACATTTTAATATTAGTCTTTATAATGTGAGTTTATATTAAAGGAATATACAAGCATCAAACCATTGATAACCCAGAACAAATTTTATGGGGAAATTCATTTTATGGTTGGTAGAATATAGCACCCCCATATTTTGTGAATTATTTTTTTGAATTAATTTATCTTTTTGATATTTAGTATTTCACACAACTCTAAAAATAGTTTATTTTATATTAATGCACTAGATATGGATTATATTATATGAAAAATAAGATAATAATGCGCTAAAAGAATCATAATTTTTGCCTTTATCTATACAGAATACCGAGGATAGCTTACGTTACATGAAAAAATGAATTTTCTTGAGGGCTTATGTAACTCGCAAGATCGAGTTATACCAAATAAAAATATATTATTATTTAATATATTAATATATAACCTATAAATTAAATTATCAGACATAAATAATATTAAATTACTTAGGAAAATATATGGTTTTCACCAATATAAGATTTATTAATATGTTACCAATTAATTAGAAATGAAAAGATAAGAACCAATTTAATATAAATGAGATATTTTTTTATACCCCAATGGTGATTTTTCTTACTAAATTAAATTAATTACAATTAATTAGTGATATTAAAATAATATAAATGTTATATATTAAATAAAATATTTTTGATAATCAACCAACATATTTGTTATACATAAGATAAGAACAAACACAATTTTAAGCCTAAAACTCTATATTTTTATAAAGGTAGTTTTACCTCATTTTAATGGATAACCCATTTAAAACAAAACATTGGAAAGTTTATAGATTTAATATATTAAAATAAACTCATATTTTAAATAAAAACATAAAATATATGTTAGGATATTTTTTTGGTATTTTTTGGTATTGTTTCATTTTTTAATGGATAGTGAAAAATACAGAATATTAATTCAAAACTGTTTTTTCATCCAATTTATTCCAAATGATAAATTATATTTTAAATTGTTTTAAAAGTTTAAATATATAATAGGGTTATCTATTAATTCAATTTTGGTTCTTATAATCAATTTTACATTGAAATTGAGGATCAAAACGTAGCTATATTTTCGATGTTTTACTTTTAAAACCTATAGTGTCACCCCATCCACAATATTAATTTTAAATTAATTTTTTTTAGAATTATGTGATTTTAATTTTTAAAAATGTATTTCATGTTTTTAACCATAATAATATATAATTTTTAATATGGCCAATTGAATTTTTGACCCAAATCCATTGTGAATGCAGTTAAAAATAATTACAAATATTAAGGTAAAATTCTGTTTGACATGGGAATAAACCATAAACCTAATGGTCAAAATGACCTATCCAATTTTACAAAACCCAGTTTATGGATATATTTCTTCCCTAAACATAAAATTTGATTTTGTTTTGGAGTCTTACGTCTTTTTCTATAAAAATGTGGGTACAACTAACTTGTTTTCAAAAATGTGAAGTGTGTTATTTCCCTTTCATATAAAAGGTCACCACCTATAACACTTCCTCACACCTATAAAAAACATATTCATAGAAAATATATACAAAATAAAATTCCCAAAAACCCTACATTATACCTTTAAAATTCCCTTTGGGCATACAGAATTCCAAGGAACCCTTTTGGTGCAAACCAAAAGGAGTTGCCCGATTAAGAGGTAACACCCTCTCTTGGGATCCTTTCTTTTATTCCCATTATCCACTACCTAAACACTTAATATTATATTATTTTATAAAAAAATTCTTCAAAAATATTTTTTTATATGGTTTCAACCTACACTTACACGTACTTCCATCTCATGGTAAAAGACATAATGTTTACGTGTACGGAGAATTACAGCCCCAAGAAACAATGATTATTAATTTTTCATTTATCACCTCTTATGGTGGAAATTATGATTGCAAATATAATTATATAAGATATATATAATATTTATAACCTATTTATGGTTATTTACTATTTATTTATAACATTCCCTTATTCAATCCATCTTGTGTAAATATGATAATTTCGTTCGAGGAATTGTGGACTTCCTCCCCGTCAAAGTGATGTGATTCATTCACACAATACATATAATGAATTAATGATACATTTAGATAAGATATAAAATATATATGACATAATAATTAAACTTTAATGATAATATATAAATATATACATATATTTCATTTACTATCTTTCTTTTAATACGATAATAAAACAGAATCAATGTTCATGTGTACATACGACCTAGTGTCTTCATAAACGGTGTATAACATTTCATAATAATATATTATGTATATTATTATAATAAAAATATAATGAATAATACATATATTTATATCCTTTTTTACCTTTTCAGAATCATGTTATAAGTATAAGGACTGAATATATAAGAAATTAGGACACAAGCGAAAGACAAAGTGAATATTACACGATGCGTAACCCAAACATGGACATTTTACTAAGTAGGTGATATAAAGTCATATCAAAATAGTATATGGTGTTATATATAATAAAAGTTTTCTTTAAATGATTTGTAATAAATGAAAATTTATTATAAAAGAGTTTTTTAGGAGTACGATGAGAGTTAAGGCACATGGTAAGGGAATTTCATCTCACTTTTTATTTCCATGAGATACATGTCTTATAAACAACTCATTTATTTTGTGTGGTATATACAATTAAAATAGATGTATTATATGCTTAATATAATTATATTTATGGGTATTTATATATAAATTTAATGATATTTCTTTCACGGGATTTAGGTTTCAAAACATACCAAATTGGTAGAGAAATTTTATCTCAAATTTCCTTCATTGAGACACATGTCATGTTATGAACCTATATTTTTATATGAGGTGTATATACTATGTTTGAAATGTTAAATAATAAATCTAAATACATTCATGATATTTTAATCATTATTTAATTTAATCTTCTTACATGGGTATTTTAATTCAATGTTACAAATTGGTAATATTTTATTGAAACAATCTCAATATTTATCGAGATTATTTGAGATAATGCTTCCATTGATGAAATAGTATAACAAATATATTAATCAAACTCATGAATTATATTCTATGATTTATATTCATTATATCATCATTTATTAGTACAATTTTTCACTATTGGTTATATAATATTATAAGAAATTGTTTTTAAAAAAGTCGAACCTTACCTCTCTCTTTTGTCAGAAATCTATTTTCCTTAAAAACCTTGTTCTATAAAAAGGTTTTCAAAATGTTTTAAGAATTATTTAAAATTTTTAAAAATATTTTAAAATAAATGGTTTTTAAAACGTTTTCAAACATTCTTTATAATATTTTACTGTAATTTAAAACAAACAGTTTTGAAAATGTTTTCAAGAACATATTGTATGTTTTCAAAGTGCTCTCAATGAAAAAGGTATTTAAAATGTTTTGAAGATTATTTTGTAAATTTTCATGAATATGGTTATGAAAATTATTTCTGTACATATTTATAAGTTTTAAAATAAATTTAAAAGAAAAAGGTTTCCAAAACGTTTTAAATTCTTTATACATAACTTTTGTATTTTTTTTATAGAAAATGGTTTCAAAAGGTTTTATGTTTTAAAGATTATTTTTCAAAGAAGAAAGGATATTTACCTCAAGAAATGTTTTCAAAATATCCTTCCATGTTGTATTAAATTTAATATAACATACATTGATGTTATTAATTTACATATAAGAAATTATCCAAAGGTTCTATTCATATTCCCTCTTTAGTGGTTTATGTTTTTATAGAATGATACTTATTATACCCATTTCTCTTCCATGGGTTATATACTTTTGAATCCCACTTCTTTTCTCCAGTTATTCTTTGATTAAATGATTATGAAACATATTTATTTTATATAGGTTATGATGTGATGAAATCTTCATGATACCCATTTTATTTCATGGGTTATTATTTGATATTTATAGAACCCATCTCTTTTTATGGGACATGATATGATAAAATATTTATCATCCTGTGGAACATGCATGGGATATTTTATTATGAGATGGTTGGAACCAATATATCCCTAAAAATCATTGTGTAACGATTTATATATCATGAGATAATGATGGGAATCATGTTAGTGGAAATGATCCACTATATGAAGACGGGGAATCCCGATCACTTACAAGGAAAGGACTTCGGCTGTGGACGGTGGTGTGTCCCACCCAGAAGGTGTGGTCACAATGATGATGGAATATGGGGACACCAGATCCACTATGGGAATATAGGGAAAACTGATCCACTATGGGAGGATGGGGATCCCGATCCCTTATAAGTAATGGACTTCAACTGGGAATGGTGGTGTGTTTCGCCCAGTAGATGCATTTCCCATAATGTGCCTTTATAATTTCCTAGAATTCGATTTGACTAATAAGTAAATATAACACATGTTTTTTCATGCCAAAATTACATTTATTATTATTAATTTGTGATTTCATGGATTATGTTCTTTATTTCCATGTGATTCATGTCTTATAAACTGCTATGCTCTATGTCATTATTCATGTTTATGATATTTCATATGAACAGTATGATATTCTAATGTTATGATCACATTCTCATACCCTTATATTTATTATATGATTACAAATTTCATTTAATTACCCTAATAAATCATTTCAGATCACCCCTTTCTTATGTTTTCTTTCCTCAGGCTTTGAAGAAATGTTTTTAAGTAGAATTGCTGAGGGGATGATCTTTGTGGGAAACATTAAAGATCTTTCTCTAAACAAGATGTTTTTGGTTCCATGTTTCCAAAGTAACTAAACTAATATGGTCATTCAGTGTCCATTTATGTAAGGTTTTAATTATTCTGAAAAATTTATGTAATATCTATGTATGAAATGATCGGGTTGTTATATTCATAGTTGGGGGTCCTGTGTGGTGATAATAGTAGATGATTCTAAGGATATGTAATTTCCCTTTAGTGTGGTTTGTGAGTGATATTATTATATATTTTTTAATTTCATAATTAACCACAATTTCGGTATGAAAACCAAAACTTAAATGATTTTTGGTGTGTTTTCTCCAATATATGGGTTGGTGATGGAATATATGGTTTTCCTCCCCCTATTTTACACTCTTTCTTTAGATATAGTATGAATAAATGTATCCCAAGCTATAATGGATTTAAATATAGAGTTCCTTTCTATCTGGCCTATGGTGGATCTAGTTTCTATGATAAATTTATATATAGACAATATTTTATTGATGTATAACCCATATTTTTTTCATTATGAGGTGATTATTAGTTTATATGTGTGTATGTGTATGAGTTTTGATTGGTTGCAGTATAATGCATTTACACGGGCTATATTGTATTTTATCCTTCTACCCAAAAACTATTGACATTGTTTCATGCATTTTAGGATGGGATGATGAGACAGATATATGGACTGATTCCAACATGAGATGTTGGTACATACATGAGACTGAGGTAGGTAGGATTGTGGATTAAATCACATCATGGATGACATGACTTAAAGAATGGATGAGAAGAATACATGAGATATTGGGAAATGAGAGTGATAATTCCCTAACCAACCCTAATAGGGGTTTGAGCCACAATAACCCCATGACCACATCTATAGGAAAGTGGTTGGTGATAAGAACATAAA
Organism: Viscum album; assembly: GCA_963277665.1. Classification (NCBI taxonomy): domain Eukaryota; kingdom Viridiplantae; phylum Streptophyta; class Magnoliopsida; order Santalales; family Viscaceae; genus Viscum; species Viscum album. The sequence continues at coordinate 1,322,726,373 of OY728158.1, forward strand.
TGAATAATATAAATGGGAAGTCTCTACCAATGTACCTTTATGAACACACCCAACTATATAAATGTTGATGTGCATAGAAATAATAATAAATAGATAACACATCAAGAATATAAACAAAGCATGAAAGACCTCTAAGGTGTACAAGAGTACTACAGTGAAAAATGAAATTTAAAGTGGAAAATGCATGCCCAAATAGAAAGATGTCCCAACCTAACAAAAATAAAAAATAAAAATCTAATAGATCCCAAATATTTATCTCCTTGAAATGACCACCATATTCCGTCCAAGGAACCATGTATCCCTATCATCCTCTAAGGTTATTGTTGATCTATTTTTCATGTGAATAATACAAAAAATATGTGAGAAAATCCTATGCAGGGGTGAATATATACATACACAGTTGGATTTCTGGAAAGAAGAAAGGAGGAGAAGAAAGAGACTCAACTTGTATAGAAATTTAGTAGATAGTAAAAATTAAAAATAATGCATCTCAACCTTAATAAAGATAAATTAATAAATACAATGATAATGGGATCAATATGGTTTTTAGGTGGACTACACATCGATTGTTTTCCACCCATAGTAGGATAGAATCCTCATCCAAAATTGAGGTTATCAAAATGGTGAGTATTTGGAATACCCCACCTGTTTATTCATCCCTTGGAATGAGAGTAACTGAATCCAAAGGCATAAATAAAAATAAAAATTTTATCAAACTAAAGAAACCCAAAAATACAGAGAATGAGATCTATATATCAATGCAAAACCCAGAAAATATTCACTAATAGTATATGAAGTTCATAAATGATGCCTAGTATCACACAAGTCTACCCATCAAAAAACATAAAAGTAAATTCTCACCTCACCACTATTACATATTGTCGAGGGGCCCAAATATTTAGGTAGAGGAACCATTCCTTGGTAAAATAGGAGGGTTTCACATAGAGTATTGATAGAGGACCCATTCCATATTTCAACAAGAGGGTTCCACTGTAATAGACGATAGAGGACTCGTTCCCTGCCTAGTAAGAGGGTTACACTCTATTAATCGATAGAGGGCCCATTCCATAACCAGTAAGAGGGTTCCATTATAATAATATATGAACTATGACCTAAATATATAGGATGGTTCTACTCTGATAGTAGTTAGATAGAGGATTCATGCCCTACCCAGCTTGAGGGTTCCACTCTAAAATATAGAGGACCCATGCCCTATCCCAACATGTTCATTCCACTCTCATATGCAGGTAGTAAGACCATATTGTATTCCAAAATAATGGATAAACTATTTCTTGCTATAAGACCCATGCCTTATCTCCGTAGGAGGGTTCCACTCTAATAGTAGATAGAGGACCCATGCCTAGTCCAGTGGGAAGGTTCCACTGTGAAAAAACTCTAGTGACCCTGTACCATCTATTAAATCATTTTGCATCAACTAAATAAGATAAAATCATGGAACACATTTCATCAAATCTCAAAAGAGACAATAGATGGTACCATTGTATTCAACAGGGAAAAATAATTAGGATAAGCAACATTTAATCCAAAATTCAAGTCCAAATGAAGGATATACAATTGAATAAAGATTCCTCAAATGGAACTAAGGGTGTAAAAATGTGTGAGGGGAACCAAATGTTGTGTGGTCAAACTAAATCATCTACATGTGTCCCTAGAGTTACATTTATCTACAACCATGTAGAACTACATGGCATGTTGGGAGTCTACACAGTGTTTCCTAACTGTCATGGTGACTGCACATGCCTCATGGTTGTGTTCATGTACTTCAGTAAAAAGTAATCTAACATTCCATGTCTTTCCACATGAGGTCTTACAAGTGTGTTCTTACACATTGATTGACCACATGAAAAAGGGGTACATGGAGTGTACTTGGGATATACTCTATGAGATCCTTAACATTATGGTGAAACCATAGCCACTATGGGTAAGGCTCTACACACTATGTGTTCATCATGGTACATGCTGTGTAGTCATGATTTTTGTAGATTCACATAACTCTTTCCAGGATTGCATATCCATCCTATGATTCTCTATATCATTCCTCCACAAATTCTTAGATTTAAGAGGAATTCATCATTTCTTCATTTACAGCAATCATTTTCTGATCACTGGATTTTGATTTCATCCACACAATAATGTACATTTTCTATTGACCATTAATACTTATTCTACCTCAATGGTTATAAAAACCCACTGTAGAGTCACTATAATGCCACCAATAATCCAATATTTCTACTAATTTTTGTTTACATCTCTCTCATTCGGATTCATCATGGTTTTGGGGGTCCGATCAGGCTCTGTATTTCTTGGAAATTTCGGACTGGGACCGTGAAGTCCAATTGGTAAAAAATGTGATAAAATTGTCAGAGTAAGGCATCAAAAAACAAAGGTTTATTGATCGTTTCCAAGATTCCTATCCCAATGATCTATAATAGAGGTATATGGGTTTATAAATCAATTAAAAAATCAATATAAATATTTACATAAACACTGTAAGGTTTAATAATTGGTTCATATCATAAAATAGATGATCCTACTCAATCAATTTAATAAAAAAGGGAGTAACCAAGAATTTTAGAAGTCCTACCTAGATATTGGATCGTTTTTCATTGAATAAAATTATCACAAATTATTGAAAAAATTATTTACGTTTGTTGGGTTTTGATCTACCTCGATCCATAGATTCATCATCATCAGGTGTGTTTCGTCAACAAAATGAGGAAGAATGCTCTAGAATACTCCAATGATTTATGTAGCTAAACCTAGGAGAAAAACTATATAAGTTTACTTAAATATGTAATACATTGTGTAAAATTAATGAATTAATTAAATTAATATTTTAACTAATCCTCTAATCATACTAAAACTAATCAGCTTATCCGAACAACCTATCGAAACCTATTTTAGGCCGCATATAGGGTAAACATCATGTGTTGGACTCTATAGTGGACTCAAATTTTTTATCCAAGATTCCTTTTATGATTTATCCCATTTTATTTAGGAAACATTTCATTTATAAAACAAAAAATATATATAAAAATTATAAAAATATTATCAGGCACACTAGGCCTTAGAATCACATGTCTTCTCAGTATCTATATATATATATATTAAAGTCATACAAGGGAAAAAATGTGTCTCTAAATCATTCCATCCATCAATTGTTTCATCCAAAAAATAAAAAACTAAAAAAAAATCAGAATACTGGGCCTGAATCTGGAACTCCCGCTCCCATGAACTATTATTCATGTTCCCATGATACCACAATATTTAAACCAAAGGTATGTTCCATTCATAATGGGTCATCTCCTGCTAATCCTTGATCAACATTGGGTGCTCCAAAAATGTTTATCCATACTAGCTATCATACTCTCCCTAGACGATGATATGCCTTGGTCATGCATGTATCTTTTTAGTTGAGATATGTTGAAGAATCCATGAACCTAATCCATCAATTGGGGTAGCAGAGTTGGTAAGAAACATCTCCAAACCTATATACGATTGAAAACGGACCGATGAACCTTAAATATAACTTTCCTCCTTGGCCATTAATTTTTAATCCTCTACATGAGGAGAATCTCAATAAAATTTGGTCTCCCTGCATGAAATCCAATGGTCTATGAGAGAGATCTTCACAGAATTTCTACTTACACTAGGATGTCTTCCTCCTCTCATTGATGACCTGGACCTTCTCCATATTTTCCATCACCAACATTAGACCCACAAGATTTGTATCTCAAATCCATATCCAACATAAGTTTTACCTACATGGTATCTTGTATATGGACTCAAAAGGTACCCTACTGATAGAAGAGTGTTATATGTTATTTTATAAAAAATATACCATAGAAACATGATCCTTTTATTTAAAACAAAAGTATAACACGCACTACCTCACCATATTCTCCAATAACTAGACAGTACACTTGGTCATTCCATCCATCTAGGGCTAAATAGTTGTACTCATCCTCATATAGGTCCCAAATTCCTCCTATAGGACTATCCAAAACCATTATGTCAACCCTACATCACAATCAAATACAATAGTCAAGGGAGCCCCATGAATGTGAACAATATACTATTCGTACATTTTCCCCAAACTTTCTACCGAACTCTACATCCGGATGGGAAGGAAGTGTGCCTACATTATGAGCTAGTCAACTATCACCCATATCGAATCACTGATCTACACAGTCTGGGGAAGCCCTATCACAAATTCCATGGATATTTCATCCCACTTCTACTCTGGGATCCCGAGGGGATGTAACAAACATGTTGGAACTTGGTGCTCAACCTTTATCAACTAATATGTGAGGAACTCTGAGATGAACTCAGCCACACTCCATCTCATGTTTGAACAAAAAAACTACCTTTGAAGGTCACTGTACATCTTTCCCACACTGATATGTACATATAATGGAGATGTGTTGAACCTTCACATCACCTCCTCCCACCTCATGACTAGGACCACTGTCCATTCCTATAAAAGTATGTCATGATTCCATCCGTCAAAATATCCATAGGGTGAATCCTCTATATATATATATAGTCACATAAGACATCACAGTAAATGTCTCCCACGTGGGACTCACTCACATGATATAGAAACCTAGGAGTCAACACCATTCACTGAAGAGACGACATAATGACCTTCACCACTAGGGTCAGATATAACGGAGCTAACTACTCATAAGCCTCCTACACCAAATGATCTAGAACATACATCCTATAGAATATAATACCACATATCCCTTACACAGATTGTAGACTATCTGAAATTCATTGATCTGAAGGAACTCCAACTAGTGCTATTGTAACAGGTTCCAATCTCTCTACATAAATACGTACTGGAGACTCTGATGGACTGAGTAAACCATGAAGCACTCTCCTATATGGTAGTGCACCCAAATCCTCAAGGAGAATAATACCACTGATAGATCTAGGTCGTGAGTCATGTAGTTATAATTAGGGGGTGTCAATATCCTCAATTCATATGCGATAAATAATTACTGTTTCATCAACACACAACCAAGACCGGCACATGATACATCACAATACACTACAAACTCCACACCCTCTGATGGTAGTATCTTCATAGGATAAATCATTAGACTTATGCTCAACTCCACATGGATATTTGAAATTTATAAATCCATGTAAAAGGGTTCCCTTTATACACTAGGGTAGTCAATGAGGATGTAATCCTAGATAAGTATGACACACACCTCCAGTTGTGCACCACCAATCCAAGAAAGCTTAGACCTCTAACACATTTTTGGGTTTCCAAAAGAAAGTACTACATATATATTATCTAGGTCTATAGATAAAAAATTATTAGAAATAAAATTATCTAGGAAGTGAACCACATGAATCTAAAAATAGATCTTACGGAGACTTCTATAATGATGGTTATCTAGAAGTAAATTTATAACCATCCTTAGGTGCTATGGAATATCATCCTATAGTAGAGTGTAGAAGAATATGTTGTTGATGAAGAAAACCCAAAATTAGTCCATGTATGGATAGAATAGATAATTTTTCATGGTTATAAACATGATGGGGGAATTGTTTACACTAATGGGAATCACCAGGAACCCATAGTGTTCGTAATGTCATCGGAATTCCATATTTGGGATATCAGCCTTGCAAAAACTCAACTGGTTGTATCCAGACCTATGATCAATCATTGAGAACCATTTCACACCTCAAAACCAGTCATAGAGTGCATAAATAATTTTTAAGTGGTACAAGTTATTTATCATGGCCAGATTCAGATGATGATAATCCATGAAAATCTAAAAAATACCATCTTCCTTTTCTATGAATAACACTAGAGATGCTAAGGGGGAAACACTGGGCTTAAAGGAACCCTTTTCTTAAAGGCCCCATAACTACAACAACCTCTCCAGGAGCCCTATAAGGGCCATATGATATGCCACATAAGATATTATAGTGTTCCTAAGATGAAAATCTATAAAAAAATACATCTCATACAAAATAGTTATTTCTAGAAAATATATGGTGATGATATTCAAATAATCCTCTAATTTTGAAATAATACAGATGCATGAAGATCCTATTACACAAAAGGGATATAATCCCTAAGAAATGAGTGATGAGTATTATCATCCTGATCATAGCTCTCACTCTCCCTACCATGATATCTATCTCATGCAAAAAGGCGAATCTCATCCCATCAATGAGATGGAATCTAACTCATCTACGGTGATGGTTAATCTGATATCAGACCATGTAAAACCAATCCATAACCAAGATAAATTCATAGGGATCCATCATAAGGACAAAAAAGTACCACATGAACCTCTCTTTACCAAGAAATATCTCGTACTACTGGAAGACAAATGATACATAAGATGTGTTCCCTATAGGAAACTCAATGTGAAGTTATATGGTTAGCACCTAAAATTAGAGATATTGATCTCCCAGAATGAGTATAGGGATGAAGGAATGTCTTGAACATGTTTTTTTACTAATACAGAAGTAGAAGTAAAAAACATATATATTGTACATGTAATCACCTCATGTGATGTAGGGTCATAAGCCTCAAATGCATGCAACTACCTTTTGACTGCACCCACTTTCTCTGTAAACCTAAAGTGGACAACCTAGTGGTGGTGGTTGAAGGATCTAATAGTTTCATCCATCTACCATAGGTGCTCCTACTCCTCTGCCAGATTCACCTCCCTAGGGGCCACCATACTCTCACATGGGTGGTCCCTAATCACAATGGTGTCCCTACCATGGTGTTTTATCTGCTACCCGTTACTTCTCCTAAACATATCTAGTCGAGCAGTCACATGATATGTGAACTCACCATCACAAGAATAGAATCGACCATCTCTTGGATTCCTCATTCCACTTCTCGATCCTTGTGCCACATGACCACATGCATGAGTATGATCATGATAGGGTCTCATCTACTATGATCCTTCCATCATGCACCTGCTAGCTGCTGTAGATGACTCAGATATGTAAATCCTATTTTTAGATCCAACAATTTTTCAACACTATGATAGGAAAATTTCAATCCCTTGTGCCTACTAAAATACACAGAAATAGGTGGTAATGCACAATGGTGCCACATTGGCATGAATCTATCAACAGAGTCCCTACTGAAACATTCGTGATCAAAATTATCTTTTTCAGATCATATCAAGGGATTATAGTATAAGGTCTATGAACCTTTCCGCATACCTATCCACTATCATCCCTCCATGATGATGGTATATAAGATTTTGATTCTGTATTTAGTGTAATAAATAGTGGTCATACTCCTCATGAAAAAACTATTAGAAGTTGGGAAATGAGTGTGTCGACTAATCATGCATCCTAGTAACAATACTCCCCCAACACCCAACTGCTCTACAGAAAATGAAATATTCTAGTGAAACCACATGATCCATTGTTTTCTAGATATGATTGATGATATCGACCACTGAATCTATCCAATCTTCCACTTCCTGTGGATCTTGATCGTCATGGAACGTTAGTGGATTTTGGTGTTGGAACTCATGAAGTTTTCTAAGCCTATGAACATCCTCAACCTGCTCTTCTAGGTTGATCTATTTCTTGACTAGTGGGGGTGTTGATACCTACCCACATGGATAATTAATATCACAAGATGTTCCCTGAACTAAGGCATCACTGCTCATCGGATCTTCATCATGATCTGGAACATGTATCCTAGTGAGTTGTCCTTGTGGAGGGATCCTAAAAATTTAATAAACACGTACCATGGTTTGATGAAAATATATATGTTACAATCAGTCTTTGACTAAATAAGGATTGTAAAAGAATAAATCATATATGATCATATAACACTTATCCCAGTAACCAATGTATCAATATAATGATTCAAATAGTAGGAAGTCCATGTCCTGGTGAATAGAAATGTTGGCCGCCCGTACCATCACTGGATTCCCTAGTTTGAGAGCCTATATCAAAACTCATTGAAACAATTTCACAAATTTCAACCAAATATTCATAAGGAATATTCACTAAATACTATCCCATATATCAAACCACATCTAATACCAATCTATCACGACCAGACCCTAAGCAGGGCTTGAGCTGCAACTACCACAATCCTGTCTCTAGAGGCAAGGGGTGGAAAAAAAAATAAAAGAATAACCTAAATTGGAGGCCATTTTATATGCAGTTGTACATAAACATCCAACTATATTAATTCATAATTGCAGAGGAATAATAAATAAATATTAAATAGCTATAATATAGAAAATCATGATACACCTCTACGATGAACACGAGTATGGAAATGAAAATTGAAAAGAATAGTGGAAAATTACACAACCATCCAAAAAGATGTCCCTACCTAAAAGAAATGGAATTTAAAAAACTGAGAGATCATAGAACCTAATACCCATGCTACAACCACTGTATGTGGTCAAAGACATTAAGTATCCCTAAGATCCTCAGAATTCACTGACGATCAGTCTTTCATCTTCATAATACATGACACGAGTTGGAAATTCCCATGTAAGGGTAAATATAAACATACCCAGTAAGACACGCTAGAAGCTTAAAGGGATAGAAATAAACGACAAAATAAGAATAGGAAAAAAGTGGATAGTAAATAGTGAACAAGATACATCTCAACCCAAATCTTGAGAATGTAACCTCATCCAAATACAAGGGGCTCATCACTGTCTGTGTAAGTGGACTACTAATCAAGTCTTTTACTCACATAGTAGGAGAATAAACTCATCCAACCATGAGGTGATCAACACGATGAGTAGGTTTACTATATCAAGCATCTCGGTAACCCTAGGAATTAGAGTAACTGAATCCAAATGGATTGACACACACACACAAATAATATCAAACCAATTAAACTAAAAATGAAAGAGAATGGGATCTCCTACTCATATAAAATCCTAGAAAAAGAGTCACTAATAATTCCAGTAGTCCATCAACGATTCCCAACATATTGCACGTCTGCCTGGTAGAAAAAATTCTTGTCAAGACTCACCTATCCACTCCACAACATAGTTGTGGGGATACTATATCTAGGTTGAGGATCCATTCCATAGTATAATAGGAGTTTCCAACTAATTTTATTAACAGATGACCCATAACCTTTTAAAATAGAAGGTTTCCACTATAATCGTCAATAAAGGACCCAATCCTTTCCTAGCATGAGGGTTCTAATCTAGTAATTGATAGATGACCCATGACCTTCCCAAAAGGAGGGTTCTACTCTAATCATAGGTGACCCATTCCATGACTCTACATTATGTTTTCACTCTAATAGTATATAGATAGAGGACCCATTCCTAGCCTCACTGGAGTGTTCAATACTAAAATATGGAGGAACCATTCCCTATCTCAACATGAGGGTTCAACTCTGATAGGTAGGTAGATGACCCATGCCTTGTTCCAATTTGAGGGTTCCACCATCTGATTATAGACGATCCTTGAACTGACTGCATAAGATGGTTCAACTATAATAGTCTATAGAGGAACCATTCCTAGCCTAGTTGGAGGGTTCCATTTGAAATCATGTGGTGACCCTACCTGATCAATACCATCATCGAGCATCACCTAAATAAGTTCCAATCATGGAAAATCTCACATAGTATCTCAACATCCACAATTTATGGAACAATCAAATTAAAGGTTCAAAAAATATTGATATGCTACTCATGAGTAAAAATACGATTCCCAACAATGTAGATTTGAGAAATTAATTATTTTTCAAAAGGAACTAAAGGATACACAATGTGTGAGGGGACCCACAAAATGTGAATTTTATCTTCAATTCCTAGTTGTGTCCCTATAGGTACACGACTCGTCAACATTGTAAAACTACATAGTGTATAGGGAGTCTACATGGAATGAACCAACACTCGGGGTCCCTACACACGCACCTTGACTGTTTTCTTGTACTTTATGCCATGAATATGTTCCGTGCTATGTATATCCACATGGGGTCATACCCATGTACTTCACCACATTGCTAAACCACCCAAGAATGTGGTACATGGAATGTGGGAGGAAAATACACCATTCCTTCTGTAACTTTTTGAAAAAACCCTATCATCTACAGCTAAAGCTCTACATGTCATGTGTTCCTCATGGTGCATGGAGTATAGTCATGTTTTTCATAGATTCATAGATCCATTTATGTGATTCCATATCCATTCTTTGATTCATTAGATCACTCCACCTTAACTTTCAAAATCGAAGGGGATCCCTCATTTTATTGTTTCTATCTGTCCATTCCTAGAAATTGAATTTTGATTTCATCTGCATGATCTTGTATGTACGACGTCACCCGTTGATATCCCCACTACCTCACTAGTTCAAAAAAACCATAGATTCACTTTAAACCCATAATCATTAAAATATATCACTGATTTGTCATTACATCCCTCACATTAGGATTCTTCATGATTTTAGAGGTCTGATCATACAAAGTACCACACGACTTTCTCGAACTGGGACCACAAGGTCCAATCAATGAATAATGTGAATAGATTATGGTTGGCAGGCATAAAAAATAAAGGATTATAGAACACTTATCTATTTTATTGGACAATGATCATGAAAAGGGATTCTGGGGTATATGAAAATTCAATAATCAATATAAATCTTTAAACTAGTGTAAGAAGGGTTAAAAAATTGGTGAAAATTATAAAATAGATGATCATTATCAATCAATTTAATAAAAAAGGGAATAATACAAAAATTTAAGAGTAATACCCTGATCCAAAGATTCTTCATCGTCAGACATGACTCAACAATTGAAGGAGAAATAACACTCTGGAATACTCCTAGGGTTTATGCAAATAATCCTAGGAAAATCACTATAGAAGCATACTTATATATGTAATATTTTGACTTTAATTAATTAGTTAAAATTAAATTAATAATTTAATTAATCTACTAATCATACCAAGAAGGGATGAATTATCTGAAGGTCCCACAATGACCTATTTTAGGCCACACCTTGGGTAAAAATTATTTTCTAGACTCAACTATGATATCATTTTTTTGATCTAATCTTCCATTAAAAATTTATCCCATTTTATTTAAGAATCAGGGTGCAAATAATATAGACTATATTTATTGTTTTATAAAATTAATTTCTATCACACTGGGCCTCATAATCACACACCGTTTCAACAAATGGTTATGAATATAAAAATATTTAAAAGTATTACCAGGAAAATTCTTGTACCCTATCAAAAAACTAGTGGGGAAGTGGAAGTAGGGTACCTTAATATATATATATGTGTGTGTGTGTGTGTCTTTAATAGAGAATGGTTTATTCTATATGTTTAATGGTGAGTGAGCTATGTTGAAGATTAGAAAGTAGTATTAATTATTTGTGTGATAATTTTGTTTTATTTATTTATTCATTGATGTTTTTTATTCTTCATTTGAATTATTCATGATGGGTGATTGTGATATTCCTTCTAAATTTACATTTTTTTCTCACCCTTTATACATAAACTATTATTTAGGTGGGAATTAGCTATTTAGTTTTTGATCATGGTGTTTCTAAGTGATAGATATTATCAGGAGTGGGTGGAGTTTGTGATTAATATCAACAAGATATTTTTACTATATATTCTAAGCTATTTCAACTTATTTATTACATTACATTACATATATTGAGATTAATTATTTATGTATTAGAGTTTGTTGGAAGTTTTTTTCTTATCTATTATTAATTATAATTATATTAAATGAAATTCGACCCACGTATGTGATGTATATACCATATTTCTAGTCACCAACCCGTAGCCTATTATAGGAAGGCATCATGGGTCATTATGTACTTTTATTCATTTTAGACTGATAGGGGATACCATTGGAGGTAGGGTGTTGTGTTGTGGTGGTATTAGTGCTGATGGTTGAGATATAGGATGGAGTTTGTAGTTATACAATGGTGAGTATGGATGGGTTGGTAGGGAAATAATATAATTTGATTTTAGTATGTGATGTAAATAAGGTAAATTATCTATAAAATGATATTTTATCCCCCTATAACCCTAAAAAATACTTTCATGTTTATGAAACATACTTTCTGAAATGATGATTCTTATGGTTTAGTGACATTTGAAATGATCATGCCACATTTTTGTCTATTCACGTGTTTGAATTGGTTAGATAATTGGAATATGGTTAAAAATATAAATAAATAATTTACCATAAAAAATATATTCCCTTGGTTAGAATTTCATAACATATTTTCTTATGTAGGAATGGATCTAGGTCAACAACCCATCATATTCACACTAAATTGATTCAGCGACATGTGATAATAAATATCTAGAGAATGGAGTTTAATTATGATTATACATGGAGGATGACACTCTGAGCATCTCAGTCACATCGTTTATAAAATTATGAGTTCATTGTTTTAGATCATGATGGAGGGGGTTTGTTAGAGGAGGCAGTGAAAGCCTTTGATTTTTTTTGTACTTGACCAAATAAATGGGTTTTTTATATATGATTATAATATATAGGGTTTCATTTTAGGGATTTTACTTGTATATTAAGGATTCTGAGGACTGTCTTGTTTTATTAGGGATGTTATGATATTAGTTTCTATCCAATATTATTTCTTCAACCACATGGTTAGCTTTTCAAAAGTAGATTTCTTCCCTCCACATGGGAACATTTTCATTCTGCTCTTTATATGTCGTGTGTCCTTTAATTTACCTTATTTATCCTATAAAAATTCAATTTTCAGAATATTAATGTGAATTACTGGGATTATCACCAGTGACTGATAGTTATTACTTTATCTCAGGTGTTTTGAGTTTCCAACATTCTATTTGATTACAACCCAGTTATTGAATCCTATAAAACAATATTTGTATCACTTCAACCATTGATTACAAAAATACACCATAATTAAATTCATAAATGGTAACTATAACTCATTAATTGAGATAGGTGTTGAGAAGGAGATATGGTCTGAGGAATTTGTTGTTCAGAGTGGAATACTCAAGGGGGGAGTAAATTGAGTTTCTAATAAAAATTTATGTTTAATTAACAATTTAAAAACATGATTCCCATAATTTCATAAAACAATTTAGTTCACAAAAATAGTATAAATATATAATTTTAACATTTAAAATTATTCTCAAATGATCAATCATAGGCTACATGTAATTATTGTTTTGAAATACACAAATATTTTAAAGAAAATATACTTGTTTAGAAACTGTATGTAAAGAACTAGTAAAAGTTAAATATCCAACTTCATATTTTGTTCAATATACTATAGAAAAAACAAAATTCAATTAGAATTTAATGAAACAAAATAGATAAATAACGCATAGAAAATTTAACAAGGGGTTTGGTCTCAAGCCAAGAATTAATCCTCTATTTTAAAATAACCCAATTCTAAACCATTGATTATGAAATAAACTGATCCATATCCAAGATTTTGTTTTTCATGAAAATGGACACAAGTCTATCCAGGAACATGACATTTCTAAACTTATTCTGGGTGTAAAATAATATAGGTCATATATAAACCCTTCTATAGTATTGTGGGAATATAATTGAATAACAATTGAAATAATTTATAAATTACTCTTCAGTTTATTATAGCGGAATATGATTTATGAATATATGGAGTATGAATAATCACAACTCAAATGTAATGGAAACAATAAAAGGGAAATATATTATAGATAAGATTTTTTTCTATTCAATTTGAATGGATCTGGTTGATTAGGAGTCTCAATTTTTTTTGTGAATCTTTTGAAAAGATTTCAAATAAATTTTAGGGAAAAAATTGTCATGGAAGTCTCAAACAGTCTTCTATTTTCAATCTATAATCATATAGAGATCTTCATGTATTAGTGATTATTTTTTTTCTATTTAAGAGTCAATATATCTATGTCTATAAAATTATCTATATATTTCATGATTGAAACACTTATGAATATATCGAATTCCATGTTATCTAATTACATTTTGTAAAATATTAGTTATACTTTATAAAACCTCTTATTGAGAACAAATTATGGAAACTCTAATTTTTTTAATTATTGTAATGATTGGTTTTGAAAATAATCATTCTTAAATACATGTTCTTATTTCCATCATTATAAGTATAAAATAATTGTTCTATAATTAATATTAAAAAAGATTTTGGATAGACATGGTTTCTATACTGGTGGTAACATCCTTTTATGGTAGATATCTAGTGGTAGCATGGTTTGATTGGTAGATCATTCAGTTGGTTGATCATCCGAGCAGTAGAACTATCCGGAAGTAGATTATCATGGAAGTAACATTGTTCAACAATATTTGTAGTGGTATCATTTCCATGATAGTATCTTACAACGATGATTTTAGACACTTGTGGTATGAAAAATTTATTTTAGAAAATTTGAAGAAGTATTGTGAGAATGTAGCAGTTCCTAGAGGTATCTCTATTTTACTATTGGTAGAATAGAGTGAAGGTATCACTCATTAATTGATGGTGACTTAGAGTAACTGGAGGTATCTCTCTTCAAATAATGGTAGATCAAAACTTATCTAAATTTTTGAAAATTGACCAGAATATGATTTATTATCAATATATATATATATATACATATTAGAAACACAAAAAGTGATTTTTGATAATTAAAATAAATAAGTGCTCAAGAAACAGCACCTTTAAGATGATCACAAATCATGAAAATTTTAAAACCATTTATAAATATTTATCTAATAAATAAAATATACAAATGAATATTCTACTTAACATTTCATGTCTATATGTGATAAACATTGGTATATATTAAAGTTATATTATTACCTATTAAATTATATTCAATTACTCCATAATTTAGAATTTTCAAGAAAATAAAATGAAATTAGGTATAATACAAAAATAAATTATGAAAATAATTATTTTTAAATTAATCATCAAAAGGTACACATTACATCATAAAAAGGAACAAAAAGTGATTCCAAATAAAATCCTAATATGAATATGAGGAACCATCCTACTTTCTGAGAGAAGTTGGATCCACCTTCTCCTTTCATTTTCTAGTGGTAGGGGAATATATTTTGAGTAAGGTGGAGCTATTGGTGTAGGTAAAAGAAAAATATAATCTATAATAAGTCGATTTATCCTCACAACATCAGTAAGATTACATCCAAAGGGGCTTGAGAAAATAGAAATTGTCTAGAATAGTACCAAAAAGGGTACATAAAGAGATCAATATAAAGGAATGGTTAGATAGGGATTATTAGGAGATATTAATACTATCCTGGTATTATAAATAAAATGTTCAGTCAATTCTGTAAAAAATGTGATAATACTTCAACCATACACCATAATTTTGGTGAAATTTACCATCTTGAGAAGAGGATCCAAATCCTTTCAGCTGGTTTAGATTATCCATGAAGGTCCTATTTACAAGAGGAATCCTAAATTTTTTAGGTAAATATTAAAATATAAGTATTAAATTGATATTTTTTTATAAATACATGAAATATAATAATTTATATCATTAGGGATAATATCATTATAAACCCTTACATTATTAAAACATTCACTAACTAGTTCATAAATATAATCACCATGTGATTTTTACTGACACAGTTCTTGTTGATGATAAGAGGTATAATAATTCATAGTATCCTATATATATTCTCTTAAAATGGTTATAATAAAATCTATGTCAGTAGATAAAGGAGAAGGAGGCATAGGACAAGAATTGGAACACCATCTATAAGAAGTGACTTCAATATCCCCAAAAGAGATAATTGTTTCTCATCATATATTAACCTAATTTACTACATGATGAAATGAAATTCATCTATATGATTAGCTAACCTCATGTTATTATTTTCCATGTCTTTAATTTTAATCCTAAAATAAGGCTAAATATGAGAGATAAATAAATAAAATAACCATTGGGTCTCAGATTCACTATGTTTGGATTCTTAAGGAGGTGTGCATATGATAAGACATTGATATCTATCAATTGACATTCCATAAAATAATCAAATTCATATGTAGTCACATAACTGGAAGGGGGAGTGGGAGAAGTAGAGTCATACGAAATCCTCTATTGTATATGTAGGGTGGCTCCCTCAAGTGCATATTCCTTACAATGGTCACCTAAAGGAATAACTGCCAACTATTATTCTGAATCTGTCTTTTCAATCAATGATTTATTAGAATCACTCTTAACAATAGAGATGGAATGTAAACTAGGCTCAAGTGGACTTCCCTAATCATCATCTCCACCACCAACAACATCATCTTTATTATAATTAGGAAAATGAATACATAAAAACCTAGATCTTGTATATTAACCACCTTAGATAGTTTATTCTTCTTGAACCTTGTCTAAAAAAATTGATTCATCCATGTGACTAGATTCTTGGATGAATTAACAATGATGAAAAAACTGGGTCTGATTTCTCAAGTAGACTCATTCGATTAAACCTACTCTGAGAGGAGGTATAATATTTTTTATTATATCTGTTATCACTATCATCAGATCAATATGACACCTCATATACAACTTTTGAACTCTCATAGTAATAATTCTCTAACTAATGTTCATTTGGAACTTAATTTTATATATATTTTCATCTTTCTTTAATCATAATTTCTATTTTAATATGATAAATAGGAGGTTAGGATACTCTATATGATACATTGATACTTTTAACCAGATCAAGGTACCATTCCTTTTCAATATAAAGAGGAGAAAAATCTTTAATATATTTCTCACTTTCCACACTAACAGCAACCGTTACATTTTCCTTAGATGAATAAACCACCACATTATCTGGCTCTTAGCAAGGGTTTACTATATCACTTATTCCTGAAGAGTGGTCAACATGGTTAATGATTTCATATAGCTTTTAATCATTTTCTAACCATTTTTTTAACCAAGGTTTATGGTTTATCTTTATCCTTTGAAAATTTTCCTAACCCAAAAAAATACTAAAACTAGTTATTTTCTATTTATATATCAGCAAAAGAACATTGTATTCTAATAAGGAAGAAACCATTTTAGGATAAGCCAAGGTATTTTACCTTACGGATGTTTGGAAAATCTCTAACATATGTACCATTTTATTTCCATATAATTTACTATTATACATTTTTTCATGAGGAATATGAAAAATATATCATTATTCCTCATAAATCGGAAGTCCCCCTTCTTGAGATAAATAATATGATGGATAAACATAAAAAAAAAGATTGTAGTACTCATCTAAATCTGGAGTAGTCAATCTTCACATATAAACATTCCAAACTAGGTCTAGAAGGAAATAATCAATAAAAAATCATTATTAATTGGAAATTAACCATTATAATTCCCATAAATAACTTATTGAGGAACATTCGATCTTTTATCCCACTATATTAATGAAAAAAGAAATCTTTCTTCTATCTATATCTATCTTGATGACAAATATCTTTTCTATGAATATGTACATTTTAAATATATAAAACTGGTGAACCTACATAGGATAGAATGGTTATTTATTATTTGAGAACCATTTTATCCATCATTGGTCTTTGATCACTATCAGTAAAAGAGACATTCTTGAGATTAACCATTGAACATTTATTTACCTATTAGTGATGGAAAATCAATATGTATGCTTCAGATTATTTCGATCTTATAGATGATTAGATTATATTGTTTATTTATTCAAAGGACATGAATGATCATGAAAAATAAGTTGATATTTCACACACACCATTTTCGAAAAGGATCAAATATGGCACGCCGAGCACATAGAATAGTCAAGAGAGAAAGGGAGAAGGTAAGTGGTTTCAAGGAATAATTGTGTGATAAGGAGATCCTAAAATTCATATTAATGGAAAACTATCATTTAGATATTTTAAAATTTGAATTAATATTTCAGATAAATATAATAAAACATGATATAAAATTTAATTCAGTGTTATTATTGATAAGAAAACAAGAATGGTAGAACATGGGATGGTAGGTTCAAATACTAGTGCTTACGATATCAACCAATGGTAGATACCAGTGGTCACATGTAAATGGTAGTATTAAAAATGTATCATATATATGGTAGCAGATAAAGATCAATCAAAATATTGTTGAAAATAATGGTAGATCTTCCATGGTGGTAACAATGTAGATAATTTTCTACCAGAAGTAACATCTCTTTATCAAAAAAAGATTAAATATGATTTTTTCGTCCTAGTTTTATGTAAGATATATATTATTCTCTTAGTGTTGAATGTCTTGGTGAATATGTCTGAAAAATGATTCATAGTTCCTATAAATTTAAGAGTTATATCATCTTTTCGGAAATTATATATCAAAAAGTGATGTCTTCTATAAATTTATTTTTTCTCAAATGCGAAATAAGGTTCTAAAAAATGTTAATAGAACATGAGTTATCATGGTTTATAGGTAAATACTGAAATTGATATCTATATTTAGTAATGTTTGTTTCATTCATAGAATATGTACATAGAAAATACTTGTAGTAATGTACCAATATTTAGTAGTACATTATTCCACAAAGTTTTATTTCTTATCAGAACAAAAAACTAGAGAATGACCCAAAAAGTGGAATGCTCAAGATGTTCATTTTATCACACCTAGATTTATATTTTGGAACTATATTTCAATTTATCTTTCATCCCTATGGTTGGATCTCGAGTTTGGGTTGTGACAACTATAAAATTTTATTTTAGGGTGTTATCCTCCAATAGCATGGTCAGCACACAGTTTAGAAAAATAATACAGCTTTCTCCACATAACTCTGTAGGCTTTTGTGTACTTTTAGTTGAAGTTGAATGGCCTATGAATGGTTATAAAAACCATGTGGTAATAATGTGAAAGGACATTGTCCCTTGGAAGAATCATTCCATATGGTTGGTGTATGCTTTAGAAACCCTACATCAAATCCGTGCGAGCTTCTGAGAACATAAAAATTTGTTGAATTCATAAAATACTCTCCAAGAGTTTTAATCCCCAATATTCCCATTTTCTCTTGTTTTTGTGAACCTAAGGGAAATATAACCTTATTATTAGAGCCTTATCCTCCCTCATTTTGTGTATATTTATAGTTTGTTCAATGTTCCAAGCTAGATCTTAAACGTATTTCCCCTCCTCTCTTCTCCATGTTCCTTATTCTTCCAGTTCTTCTTGAGTTCCTCTTACCCCATGGTCATGTTGGTGTAGGGTTTTTAATTCCCTTGACATATTTTAGTGATTTTTCATGATTATGGTTCATATTGGATGATCATGGTAATTATAACCTTTGGGGAGTGGTTTCAAGTGTGTGTTGTTTAAGGGCCTTGAGTTCGAGGTAGGTTTCCCTTGAAAGTTCATTTTTAATTTAATAATCATTGATTTCACTCTTTTTACACATTAATTGAATATAAAATATTGATATGTGATCCATGGAATATTTATATGGTGTTTTAAATGGTTATTGTTTCAATGTATTCTGATAAATAGTATAATATTGGTTATATTTTTCACACCAATTGTTTGAGAAAATGCATAGTTGAATTTTAGGAGTAATTTGTGATATAAAAAGTATGGTTTGAAATTGTAAATGAATTTATAGTATTAAATTATGATTTTGATTACTTGAATGGTTTCCCAATGTGTTTTTTATTTTAATGGAATTTGTATTTGTCTTTCACATGTGGTTTGGCCTGTGATGATGGTTAGTGGTCCATTTGGTGTTTTGATAAGAATGGATTCAATTTGAGAGTAAAATGTGAGTATATTGATGGAATTGTTTTCAAAACGTTTTTGAAAGGGACAATGGTGTTATTTTTCAAATTCTAGGAAATGTATAAGGTTTTTAAAGGATTATGGATATGTGAATTGTGTTTTAGGCCTATTTGGAACTTTTGTGAAAATGGTGAAAATGTTTATTATAGAAACCCTAATTTGATGATTACATTTCCTTTTTTTGTG
This sequence comes from Viscum album, assembly GCA_963277665.1. Taxonomy (NCBI): domain Eukaryota; kingdom Viridiplantae; phylum Streptophyta; class Magnoliopsida; order Santalales; family Viscaceae; genus Viscum; species Viscum album. Next base: position 1,322,746,337 of record OY728158.1, read on the forward strand.
AATGGGTGGATTCCCTTGCTATATAATGCTCGTGAACCAATAATTTTATGTAATATGAGATCCTTGGTATGGGATCCTTTTTGATTTATGAGTTTTAAGGAAAGTGATTGATACTTGGGGTGATTTAGGCGATGCCTTTTGGATTAACTAATATATATGTGTATGTGGTTTGAGGCTTGATTAAAATTGGTTAGATCATCCCCTTTATATGTGAGAAACATGATCTTGGCATAGAGGGATAATTTTTTGAGAAATATTAGTTCACTGGATATATTAGGCATTAGATTTTGGCCCATAGTAGGTGAATATATTTGGTCTATTTTTTATGAGATATTACCATATGTCTTTCATAAGTTTGTGTGGTAGGGAGTATTTATGAAGATATTGATTTCATTATGTAATGAATGATTCTAAGGATGGGTCTTGTGTATTAGTATGATTTGGATTATTCGTGATCTTATAGGTTCACAAATTTCTATTCGCACTTAGTTCCTTGCAATGTTTAATTATGAGAGATGTTTCCTAAATATTCTTATGGGAATAATTCCATTTCTATTATTGTATGTTTTTACACGTCTCCTCGAGAATGATGGTATCCTGATAAAAATTTATAATTTTTTTTAAAGTGTTCAGGACATGAATTTGGAAAATTTTCAGAAACTATTATGGATCCACTTTTGAATAAGTGTGCGAGTTTAAATAGATAAAGAGGGAAATGGACTGTGTTTGGTTTTATTTAGAAAATGTATTGAAATAATATCTTCATATTTGGTATATCAAACATGAAGTCAATTTTTCTATTCTTTTAAAGCGTATGCATTGGGAAAATATTATTCCGGCCAGCCTACTGAGTTTTAATTATCTTACATATAGTACATCTTGTTTTTAGTTTGTGGTGAATGATCAGCTAGGTATTGATTTCCATGGGAAATGGTCGGTTTTGGTATTATAGAGTGATCCTAGGGGTCACATGAATACATTGTGCCCATCAGGTATATTTTGGTATTGTTGTTCAGTTGTTGTAATAATAGTTTCATGTATGAATATGTTCTAGATGAATATTTATATATTTATTTGGATTGATTTTGTATCGTTATTCTGGTCAGTGAGTTATTTATTATTGGGAAAAAGCATTCCCTTTTTTACTCTGTTAATTCCTGGAACTAGTTTTCACCCCGTGGGGATACAGAACTCCCTTCGAGCCTTTCCACAGATCAGATCGGGTGACTAGTTTGAGGTTGACCCGGGTTGGTTTGTGACAATATGGTATCAGAGGAGGTTGGATTTTTAGAGGACCTTGATTTTTAGAGTACACTTTGTTTCTTAGGGATATCATGTTATTTTTTATATTAGGAAATTCCGGAGTCATATGGTAGGAAATGGGAGGATATCATGAACCCTTTCTCATTCTGATCCTCGGGTTTCCATGAGAAGCCCGTTTTTTTTGCCATTGTTGATTGTTTGGTGTCAGGGACATGAAATAGGAGTTAGGATAAAGGTTTCAATTATATCACAAGGCCTAAAAATCCATGTGAATCCAAATAAATGGTCATATGAGACTCTATGTTATGGTTATGTATTTTCCATATATCCTCCTACTACATGGTCAAGTCATCCACCAAAACTAGCCCCCTCTTGTGAGTTGTTTTGGGGAATACATGATTCTGCAAATTGTTCTGAAAACCATTGTATTTTAATTCTGAAAATTGGATTTGGACATGGTAGTGGGTTGGTTTTGATAAGATGAAATATGTGTTTTAGAATCATTATTATGGAATATTTAGAAAAGTGAATTTCCATAAAATTACTATTTTTGACACTTTCGCTGGGCTACACCGACTCACGACATCACTGACGGTGATAACTGTGTTTGTTTACCCACATTACCTATTTACAATAGTGGGAGGAATTGATCACTTCTTCATAAATGTCTTCTCCCTGATCACAACAGGATGATGGGATTTTAGTTCTTTCTTCTGTGGATTCCTCCTCAAAACTCATCACCTAATACAGGTCTCCCTTAAAAATTAAGATGTTTTTTGTGAACCTAATTCTTGAATCCATCCCTTTTTTGGAACCGTTTAATTATTACTCATTCCCTAATAAATTTCAAAGGGCCAAGTCAGGGTAGCAACCTTTGGTTAGGGTAGTAGTGATGTTGGGAATCACTGTCATGTATAGACACTATAACCTTGGTACTCCTGAATTCTCTATTATAAGAGGACTTCTTGAGGGAACTAAATCCTAAGACATCCCACATTTACTGTGGGGAATCTAATTTTAGATTCATTTCTCCTTGGTTTTCCATGGATTATCATAGTGAACATGGGGTATGCCGTGATTTTAACGTCTTCTGGAGACAGATCAGACTGATCGTAATGCTAATGAGAGTGGATCAGATGGGTACAACTCTTGAAGGGAGAACTTATATGTTTTACTTGATGGATGGATCATAAAATCTTTTATGAAGGATCTTGGATGGTGTGTCCCAAAATAGAATGTTTTCATAGCATAAAGGCAGATCAAAACACTGAAAGGGTGGATCTGAGAAGGTGGATCCGGAAAAAGGGGATACCAAGGTTTTACATTGGATAGGATTGAACCTTAGAGAGGCTTCATACATTCCCTCTGTATAATATAGGAATAAAAAACCCTATAGTTTTAAGGGGTGATTCTTGGCTTATACATGGGTAGCTTACTAGATGGATGACATGAGTTCACAGGGATATGGAAACCTAGGTAAAATCATGATGGATTTGAAGGAGGTGTCGGAGGGTAAGGATGAATTAGATGGAACTGACATCAAGAAGACAATGTTGTACTTGAACCTCAAGGTGGTTTCATACATATCTCAGTAAATGGGAATAATATTCCACATAGTTTGGTGGGGAAATGATAATCTTTAGGAGGAATCTCGTGAGAAATGGAGCGCATGGAAAAGAATATGAAGGAAGTGAAAACTCCAGACTAGGGAATGATATTACCAAGATGTAAAGGCTTAAGGGAGAGATTGGGATGGGAAAAGGAATATGGGATTAAGCCTTGAAGTGGCTTCTTACATACCTTCTGTAGAAGACAAATATCAAAACCGATGTAGTTCAGGATGGGGCATTGAATCATGGTGTACAAGAAGTACATAGAACTGGAGACATGCCGTGGGATTATATATAGTTAGTATCCCATAATAAAAGGGATAGTCTTGGTTGGAGGATAATAGAATGAGTTTGGGTATTATGCATAGCTAACTTCTTGGATGGATCAGAACACCTCAGAGTGGAAGATCTAGAAGATGCATCCCAAAAATGGTAAGTGTCGCATTAGGGGGTACTTCCCTTAGAAAGGAGTACCAGAGTTTACCATAGGTTGTGGTTGGACCTCAAATATGATTCCTACATACCATATATAGAAGATAAGGATAAAAAAATGTGTAGTTTTAATGGGAATATAGTTTAATGACATGCATGATGAATTAACTGACATGTATTAGTCAAGATAAACGGATTCTAGGGAGTGATGGGCTTGAACCTCAGAGAGTCTTCATACGTAAATTATATAGAAGAAAATGAATCATATTACACATATTTCATTAGGTCATTTAGTTTAATGTAAAATGGTATGAGGGGCATGGTGTTACACATGGTTAATGGACCAAAGAGGATGTCATGGTCTCTACTTACCCTAATCCAACATGATTAATGCTTGGTGTGAGAAACAAGAGGCAACAACAGACATGATGACTGTGTCACAAAAGTTGTGGCCACATAGGATGGTGTGAGGATTGCATATGGTTAATAGCCCAGTGAGATTTATATTTGGACTTTCTCAAAGGTGGAAGCCTGATGATGGTGGTCTAATGTATGAGGAAGATATGGCCATCGTATAGGGAATACCCTATCAAAGTTTGTCAGGGCTTATGGAAAAATTTCCTAAGGCACACATTCTAAAAAATACCAAAGGGTTATAGGACTAGGATAGCACTGATAAAAATTCTCCATCAATTCCACCATGTCTTTTAATCCATGAAACAACACACAGTTTAACTTCATGTGTTGGGGATGAGGGTTCTAGATAGTTTAACGTCATGTGGCTCGAATAAAGAGTCCTCAATCCTCACCACATGGACTTACATAACTAGTATTAACCCACAATTAGGGGAAAGAAGGAACAAGAAATTCTAAAAAACAATTGGGTGGAGGAATTGTCACTCAAGGGGATAACATTATTGTGGCTATGTAAAAATTAAATATCCCTTAACATGAATATGAAATGAATCATGAACCAGGGAAACACTACATAAAACACCACTTGAGGAACCCTGAAATAACTTCATGCAAGCCAAAAGGGATGCATGGTGGAAGGTTTCACGAATTAGAAGGCCTTAAAAATAGGGGCTTCAAAAAGCTATGGGGCCTCATGAAGGGAAGTTGATTAACAAAGGAAAACGATTCACAAAGAATGGTGAAAAGGATCTCCGTGAAGGGTAGATATTCATGAAGCATGATGACCTAGCTGAGGAATGTATTCAACATGTGATGGAGGGTTCTTCACAAAGGATAATTTCTCGACAAATACCGGTGTGATCAAAAGGGACTCCTACCTTCATGATATACATAGGGAGTCATGAAGGTAATCCCCATTTTAAGTGGATGAAAATTCGATCAAAGTGAAAGCTGGTTCGCAGTGCTTAGGTACCTTGGTGGATTCGTTTTTCACTAGTTCGTAGAGAAAAGGATGATATTGAAATCTAGATCTCTAAGGTGAATGTTTAGTGTATCAATCCATTGAGGGGGGTGAGCAACATATTTATAAGCACCAGGCATCACAATTCTCGGAGGGAACGTCTCGAAAAAAATAGAACTTTGTGATTAGAGGAGTCTTTGTCAGACTCAGAGAGGATTCCATCATTTCTCTATGGTTGATGAAAACATATACATTGGTATCACATATGATAATTTCATTTCTCTAAAGTGGTCAAAAAGGAGTTTTTTCTTCCAGGTTTACACTACTCATGGTGCTGAAGGGCTTCACATTGGATCTTCGTAATGTAGTCCCTTTGGTGATTTTTATGCCCCTTCCATTGAGGCATGGATTTTGATGTCAAAAATTGTCCCTTCAGAATGGGATTCGTGGAGAAAAAGAGGGTCAAATTCTAAGGGTAGATCACTAAACAAATGTAGATCGCAAAGATGAATAATGGAGAGGGTATGAAAAGTGTATGGTGAGATCACCCTAAAGCCCAGGTCAGCCAAGATTGTTGTGAATATCGTGTGGCCATCACCTATAAATTCAATTCAAGGTCCCTTGTTGTCTGCATCATGTATTTGTGATTTTGTTCTTGAGATATCAAATCGTGAAGCTCTAGAACACTCCTCGAATGATCATTTTAAATAGAGTTCCACAAATCGATTCTCCAAGAATGCTTCTTAGAGAATCAGTGCATTATGATCCCTTGTTGCTCTGAGAATTGAACCAAATATTTCAAGATTTCGATACCATGTTCTCTGAGAGTGTTTCATTGAGAAAATAATCTGAGAATGTTCTTTGTGAATAGAGAAGAAAAAAAGAAGAAAAATGGTAAAGTCTTGGAACAAATTGCCAATCAAAAATTTGCGCGGGAGGTTCTTGCAGATGCTGCTCGAGGAGAATATATGGTGAAAAATCAAAAACTCTAATAATGTGTGTGAAATAATTCTGATTAAAAGTCTCTAGTAGAGTTGGTGATGGAATGGAAAATGAATTACCACCTCTTCAAGATATTTCTGTTGTATAGATTTTGTCTGAGGGACATCGTCTTTATCCCCAAAGAGATTAGGGATGAACTGTTTTACTAGTTCATGGGCATGTCGTGCCAATATCAGCGGTTTAGGACTGCTAATTGCCATACCTGGAAGGAACATATACCAATTGTCATTGAATATCTATAAAACAATTTCAATAATGTCGATGGGAAGGATATGCAACCAGAGGTATCTCCACGGCAATACAACATCATTCTTAAGGTTGTCTTAGGGAACTCTGAAAAATGGTGGACCGACAGTTGGGACCTGTGCTAGGGTGGATACCTCATAGAGGAATGGGCCTAGAAATACTATGTATGTGCATCATGTGAAAAATTCAGGGTAGTTTTGAGGTGAGTATTCTGGTATGAGGCTGTGTGGGCTTCTCAATTCCACATCTACAAACCAAATAACCTGATGTTAAAGCTGATGAGTAGGTGGTAATTGGGAACCAACACGTTCCATTTCCACCATGGGGAAGTCATCATCATTCCCTGTGACCTCCGCAAAATTTCATGGAATCCCATCCTGGGGGTAATAAATGAGGAATTAATTCCCACAGAGAATACATCGGAGGATCCAGAGCAAATTCCATGACTGGTGAAGACGCTAATGGACCTGATGCTAGGTGATGATAAGTAGTTGTTGAGGGTTGTCCACTTAAAAGACTGGATCAAATATTTACTAAAATTTCCACTGAAACATTCTACTAAGGTAGAGGAGGATCCCATGAAATTGCTAGAAAGGCCACGCCACCTATAATTGGAGGTATCCGTGTAGTAAGTAAGGTTCCTACTTGCGAATTCTGGAGGACAACCAATGGAAGCTATGGGGGTACAAGGTTAACACTGAGCATCAAATGGTGGTTAGATTGGTTGGGTTCATCTCCATACTCATTTGAAAGTGGATATTTCCAGTCAGGGATAATCACGTGGGTATGTGTCTTAAAACATTTATCATGGAATCCATGTTGGTGATGGGGAAACATGTTAACCCTGGGATCCTAGTGTTGGAAAATCTATAATAGGTATTATGGCACATTATTGGGGGGGATCTAAAATCAGTATGTGGATGGTTTCATTTTTTACATCTACATAACGGTACACATGAGGGTCTATGAATATCCGAACCCCATTTCCCCACCTCAGACAAACTTTTGACCAACTATTCCGAATGCATTGGGAAGTTTCCCTATCACGATGGCTACAAAGCAGTGCTATTTTTTTCATTTCCTCTTTAATAGGTTGGAAGTAATTATGTTTTTCATGAATATATATTATATATATGATATAATAATAATTATATAAATAATATTTTTTATTTTCCATTCTTTTCTCTTTCTGTGTAAAATGAAAACCACATTTACATTTACATACGATTTATTGTCTCCATGAATGGTGTAATTGATTTTTCTTTGTATAACATTTAAGGATGAACCTAAATATCTATATGATCAATTTAAAATAAAATTATTTAATTGTTAACATTCTATAATTGATATAACCATGATGGAGGTACAAGGAACAAAACTACTAAACCAAAACATACATGAAAAGTGACACAGTTATCACTAGAAACAATGATTGTAATAACTAGTTTTTAATAAATGGGTAATAAATAGTTATAAGTAGATAATATATTGTATGATATATATACATATTTTCATTTAATATATTTATAATAAATATATATTTATTATACAAGTGTTTCAAAAACATATAATTGAGTTCAGAAATGAGGTAAGAGTTTCTTGTCTCACTTTTACTCCCGTGAGACATATGCCATACTTTAATTTTTTTGTTTGGTGTGGTATATAAAAAACAATTTTATATGTAATATAATGAATAAAATTATATTAATGGTATTTAATGTTTCACTTGAATTTATTTCTCTCATGGGGGTTGTGATTAAAAATTTACCATTGGAGTAAGGGTTTATTTGACTGTCTCATCATTATTCAGAATTATTTATGTACAAGTCTCTAAAGGGGGAATTGTTTGATATTCCTATCATATACCGAGTATATATTCTTATCGAATGGTTATTCATGAAATTTCTGTGTAATAGTACCATTTTATTCTATTTGGTATACAAAAATTAGTGGGAAATTATTTTTATGAAAAGATGGCATTTCTCTCTTTGGTTGAATATTCTTTTTCTTCCATGTCCATGTTTTCTAAAAATATTTTCAAGATTGTTTTAAAAACTCTCCAAATGAATTTTTAATGACATTTTTATCAATGATTTATTTTTTAGACAAATTATTTTAAAATGTATCATATTATCAATTATTAAAGGAGTTACTTTGTCATTTTACCAAAAATGTGAAAAAATAATTATTTTAACATATATGACATGAATAAAATTTACCACCATCATTACTAATAATTATTTTTAATATTACTATATAGGTTCTTATGATTAGTTTTAACGAAAATGGTTTTCCTATTATTCATAAAATTAATTTTTTTCAAGGTGATTTTCAATGTAAGATTGATATTTTCTACAAGAATGGTTTAAAAAAATTATTATGGTATTTCTATTAATTAATTACAGTTTACCTTATTTTACTTATACTCTGATGAGGTTATTTTTAATGATATCAGGTTTATTATTTTTCTAGATTCTCTATCATTAGTTTATTTGGAAATGTACTATTTTGATACAATTCACTATATTACTCTTGAGGGTTTACAATTATGGAAAATTATTAACATTTCATATGCTAGTTTTTCAATTGAAACATTTAAATTTATTATCTTCCACTCCTTCTATACGAGGAATGAATTGAAAATAGTATGTGATGGTAGGGCCCCATTATATACCCTTGATGCATTATTAGGTCTCATGATATAAACTAGAATGGGTTTTGGTTATGGCCTTACTAATTTATGTTTATTTCACGGAATAAGGCCTTTAATAAATTTTCATATGTGTAGGATGAGGCCTCAAAGGTCTGTTTTAGATATCCTGTATTATACATTACATAATTATGAAATTTTTTATTGATATCCATTCAATGATTTTATTTTTTATGATATCCACAGATAAGATTCTATCTCATGTAATTATTTATAAATCATAATTTGATCATCATTTATTCATTCCATATTATATTTAATGCAATGAGTTTTTAGATATTTAAATTTCAATGTTGATTATGCATTTTAAATTCATGATAACATCCAATGTACTCATACCATTACTAAGCATATGAGATGAAACTTTTACTGGGTTTCTTATTCCTGGGATATAAAGAAGGGTACTATGAATAATATCAAGTATGAATAAATAATTTTATACTATGTGATTTATATTTCAAATATAATATGAGAATCATGTTATTATCTAGATCATAAAGACTAATAAACAATCATGTCATTTTTTATGTGATTACTTGTATCTAGTGAAAATTTAATAAGGTGACTACTAGCTCTGGGCTACAAGAGTCTTGGACTTTACCGTTAACATCAAAGAGTGTTTAATAGAAACCATGGTAACTAGATTTACGAAAATATATATTAATCAATGTAACACTCTATATAGATTTAGCATAATATCCTAATGTTATTTTATATTAAAGACCATGTGGTTTCACTACATTATTATTGTCTATCATATTATGATATTTGGTTTCAGTCAATGGATAGAACAAGAAATAACAATGTTAAGGATGAATATGGTGGAAAATCTATTTATAATGAGAAACCAAATGGGATGATGATTGGGGTGAATCATATTTTGATTATGTATAATAAATTATCATGAAATATGATTAAAAAAATTAACTATAAACAACTCTTGGATTCATAAAAGAAGAGAATGATTGAGTTCTCAGAGATCGCTTGTAATGGAGACCCTGGAGGAATGAAGATTCAATTTCATTCATGTTATAAATGTGAAATGATACACCCAAGGAATATATAAAATGGTGTGTTAATTATTTTAAGTTGAAATAATGGGCATAGAGAAAATAATTTTCAATGAGCTCAATGTATTATGCGTTGTAAATATAGGAATTATCTGAATCAATTCTCAAATCTAATAGTTAACTTCTTGAACAAGTAATGAACTATCAATGTAATTAGTTTAAGTGGAATGATTTATGTGTTTTTGTATTTTGAGATGATAAATAGTGTTTTATAAGTCTTATATGAATTATATTTTAATTATAAGAACCACGAAAATTCAAAGGAATAACCTGTAGGGGTTTTCCGTTATGAATTTTCATAAATATATGGAATGGTACTGGTGAACATGTAACTAATTTCTGATTTTATGTTCGTGATTTTATGTTATCATTGATCGAGTTTACATCATTTGTGTAATTATTGAATATAAATGATAATATGAGATTTTATTTAAGGAATGAGGAGAGTGTAAATTTATATATGTACGTATGTTATCATTATGGATTTTTGGTACTTACCATGTTTGAGGAGAATATGTGGTGAAGTTATTCACATATTTGGTATGTGAGAATTATGAGCAACATTATGTATTAACTTTAATTTTATTTTAAATTTCCTGAGTCATATTTCTCAATATTATTAATGTTAACTATTTATAGAATGGATAAAGTTGAAATTTGGATGTTACTGTTGTGGTTTTATATATTAATGTAATATTTGATAAAATATGCTAAACGTTTTTATTATTGGAAAATATATTGAGATATGAGGAATGAATTTTCATTACTTTATGGATCTTACAATTAATTAATATTTAATTTTAGTGCTTCAGGAATGAAAAATTTGATCTTGATAATTCATTTCTTGGAGTAATAAATGAAGTTGAAATAGACTGAAGTGATGCCAAAGGATGTGATTATGATTATGACATGGATATAATTAAACTAAGTTTGTTTTCTCAAGTTCATTATCAAGATAGTAAAAAAATCACTTAACATTAGAAAATTACTTTGAAATTAAAGCATTATTCATTTAATTTTTTCCAATAAATCAATAGTCTCTTAACCTATCACATATTCACGTATTTTGTGATGGTTATTGTTAGGTCGGAATGGATATAGTGATGATACCAGAGGGGGGTGAATTGTGTCCATTTAAAAATTTTACAATTCTTTCGATTCACATCAACAATATATAGAGCTTGAAATGTTTCTATATGAGAGTATGTGTAGCAGAAAAAAAGAAAACATAGCACCTTAATTTATAGTGGTTCAGGGAACAATGATCCACTAGTCAAATCCACTAATCACCCTCTATGTGTTATTGGTGAATTTTACTAGTAAGGTCCTTGTATCATAATACCGATCCACTACTAAGTGCAAAAAAATTCACCCATAGAAACAATGGTTTATAAAATAGTCCCTTTTGTTTCTTTTATAAGAAACCAATAAAACCATAGCTTAGTGAAAGAAGATGACACTCCACCATGACTGAATACGTGGAGCTGAATCTCAATATAGATAAGATGTAGTTTCTTTGAGAAACTAATATAGCTTGCAGTTTCAGCAACACGCAACTGCTAAAAAAAGGATCTTTGAAATCAGAAGAAAATAAACATTGAAATACATTTTAAGAGATCTGGTTGCACAATAGATCTTTGATTTTAAGAACAACAACAAAATTAGAGTATCGTGTTTCCATATTTTAACATGTATCTCTCCAAAATGTAGTCCTTGTTTCTAAGATGCTTGATCACTATAGTACTAAAAATAATTTCACCAGAAAAATTAAATGATTAAAATTTACACAGATATCTGAGAGGTATTCCTAGATCCAGGTTTTTTATAGATGATACTCAGAGAGATATATAATAATAAACCACCTTCATGATTTTAGATCCACAAAATATGCCTGATAAATCGTCTAGATTCAAAATAAAATAATTAGATCAGAGAAGACGTACCTTATCTAAAGAATAGGAGTAAAAATCGTCATTATAAATGGTTCTTTAAGTCATTTAAGATGATACTTTAATCAGTCAAAATTGAACTTTAAACCACCCTGATATTTCCTAAATACTGTTATAGAAATGATCAATAAATATGTGAATTGAAATATCCGATATTGAAAATTCAAATGTAAGTTCCCTTTACAAAAGGACAAAATAACAAACGTAGGGTACAAATTCATAATGTAGGGTTGATGATATATACCTTTATCCATTTACACATAGATTTCTAAACATAACATTGATTTTTAACAGATTCACTTTCCCTAAATGTACGGTTTACAACCTAAGGTTGATTACATAATTAAGGTTTATAATCAATATGTTGGAAAAGTTCCATACTTACATAGGTTTCTTTAACCATACTGTTTCCTTCTTAAAAATTTAAGGCTCTTATCCAAACGTAATGTTCCTTAAACATAAATATTTTTTCAAATGTAAGTTTGATTAAGCATACATACTGTTCCTTAAACATAAACGTAAGATTTATTCCATATGTTACCTTCTTCAATGTATTGAATGAATAGTATTTCCAAGAAAATGACAAAAGGTGAACAGTGCTTCCAGAATATGCTTTAGATCATTCCAAACACATTAACGAATATTTATCACAAATAAATAGTTGAATATTACTTCATGATAATAATTATCAATAATATATATTTTTTTTAAATACACTGAAAATAATATCATTAGTAAAACAAACAATGGTATTTTTTAGCATCAAAATCAATTATATTTCTAGAGTATTGTTGAGACAATACATGCTCAACAATATCCCACTTTTTTATGATAAAAAAACCCATAAATTAACTCTATAATCCTAGAAATATAATTTATTATTTTGTTAACATTAAAAGAAAATAATTTCTATTTAAAAAAATTATTTCTATAAAGAAGAAATATCTAAATTTCTCCCCCAAATTTCTTCCCCAACGGTAAATTTCAAAGAAATGTTTATGCTTATCTAAATTTCTCAAATAAAAGAAACGTTGTGTTATCTAAATTTCTACCACATTTTGTGATATAAAAAAAGTATAGAAATTGATTAAAACCCTTAGTTAATGTTAGACATATTAGTATGTGATTTGTATAATTACCATATAATTATAATGTAGATTGAATTTTTGGCTTATAGAAAAAAATAAAAGAATATAAAATAATGAAATGTAATATATAGGTATAAATCATATTCATTGATCAATAGAGACAACAATATAATAAATTTTGTGACTAATAAATGAAAATAATCATTGTTGCGGTTCAAGGTAGAAAAAAGGATAAGGATCAGATGGGATTGAATTTTGAATGGATTCAAACATCTCCTTAAGCTCATTCATATCCAATCGTAGCTTCTCCACCAAACTATCTCCTATATGAATTATCAAAATCCTAGAGTCATTATTGACATGCAGATTCTCCACTATGTTGAAATTCACAAACTCATGAAGACTCTCCTCTTGCATTTTGAACAGCTCCAACTTCTCTAAAAACTAACTCAAAATAAATCTAATGCTAGGCTCTCATTGAGTTAACTAATCAAAATGAAATTTATGATTTTGTAATAAAATTGATAGAGAAGAATTGTGGCATTGATGGTCTGGAAGTTGAGAATTCATGTATTCTATAACAGATGTAATGGCCTGAAATCTTTTAATCAAATTCGGATTTATAGAAGGGGTACGAAAATATGTATTGGATTGATCCACACTTCTCTTTAATGATTCAAATTGACTACCCATATACCAATTCAAAATTTTAAAATCTATCTTCAGAATAGATTCAGATTTGATCTTCCCAATCTTATTTAAAATTTCTCTCTTGAAGGAATCAAATTACCTTCTTGAAATAGTATTCTCATTAAGTTCTAGAATATTTTTCTTTTCACTTTCAAGATCCTTTTGCATAGTGGGATTATCTTCCTGCGACTTGTAGAATGTAATCATAATTTCTTCAACTAGATGAGACAAATAATCATTTGGCCCTTCATATGCATTCAATGTCAGATCAACAATATTAAGAAAAGGATTTGACATTGATCTCTGCACAAATTTTTTAGTTGAAAAAGTCTAATTTTCAAGCACTTCAGTGTAATCTATAGAAATAGGACTTGATTGTTCTAAATTTTGATTCACAAACATATCTGTATCTTTAGTTGCTGATTTATATACAATTTTATCTTATTGATAATATCTTGTCTGAATTGTTTCTTATTGAATTTTTAGTTTCTATTAAACATTCATTTGAACGAGATCAGTGATCAGAGGTATAATAGGAAGTTCTCTATCTTGACTATCCACTGGTATTTTTTCTTCAAAAACCTATTAATCTAAATGAAATGAGAGGGTTGCTTCCCCAAAATCCAACACTTGTTCATTAACTTGTTGAACATACCTATTTCTTGGTTTCATAACATGTCCCTCTTAAATTTTTTTCCCCCTTCTTCTTATACTTTAGAATTAAACATATTCCTTGTATGAGTCAATTGTGAAATTGAATCTGTTCGTGATTCATCTACACCCTCCTTTTGAACACATGTTTTCTCCACCTTAGAAAAAGATCTTGAGCTCTATTATTCTTCATCTCCAATAGGAAAAATCATTCTTTTTATCGTGCTACAGAAAAATCCCAGCTTTCTTAACATTCCAGCATTCAAAACATTACGACGATGTTATTTGAAGCTTGCATCAACAAGTCTGATCATGCCCTTCTTAGATAAAATTATTTAAATTATCCATCCATATAAATATAAGTCCATTCTTGCATCTGGTGAACAAAAATAATGAAGGTACCAAAATAAATACCATTGAAGATTAAAATTTATATCACATAGATAAATAATCATGATATAGATATATGGGGAAATTATTTAATCCATCTTATCCATCCTTGGTGATATTACTGTCTGAATAAACATAACTATAATTTTATGGTTAGCTTTTAAATCCTTAACATTTATCTTTATGATGTTCATCTAGTTGAATAGAGAAGACATGTTTTCATTAGAAGAATGTTCCTTATCACCAATCGATCTAAGATCTAAATAGAAAACCTCTTCATGTGGCCAGTTCAAAATTATTACAACCTCAATAGATGAAATAAAAAAATCCCTATCTTTGATACTAGAAAAAATCATATCCTTTGAATATCCTAAAATAAACTATATAATCTTATAAAAAAAATTCATTTCTACCTCATATATAAATTCTATGTTTATGTCATTCAAATCTACCTAATGTACTTGAAAATCTAACGCTTGTTTCATGAGTAATTGTTTCACGAAACACTCCGAAAAAAGTATACCCATCATGGGCTGGAAATGTGATAAGGGAGATAACGACCCCCAAGTCCCACCTCCAGTAGGCCCCAAGTTGGTGACTAGCACCGAGGGTATAGTAAACACACAAATGGGAGGCATTACCCTCTAAGAGAACACATGCATAAGAGAGAGATATGATAGACACCAATCAACTCCGAATTAGAACTGGAATATAAAAGAAACCCATGTACACATATGAAATGTCATGAAAAAGTACTACAACGGGAAGGGAAAAACTGCAAGTACCCAAAAGGAAGTAAAACAACAGCAACCACAAGCCCAAACAACTCCTGCAACCCCAAGCAAGTAGAAAACAGCTTGATCTCCAACCAGCTCAAAGTGACCTGAAAAACAATTTATACATACATAGGGACAGTATAACAGTTTACTCAATAGGATCCTCCCCGAAGCCTCTTGTGAAAAAGTAAATAAATCATACTAAATCATAGTGAACAATCGGTGAAACTAACTCGTCACCTAAATAGGTATACTAAGTTCCCAACCTCACCATGGCCACTCTCACCATGTAATGCATACAAGAATATAGAATATAGTAAAGAATATCAAGGGTACCCCGCTAATACTTCCCCACTGGTTTTCCGCTTTTTCCCAATGTCACACGTCCTATGTATCTCTCTCCAAAAAGGCTTGCCCGCTGACACCTAGGCAAAGCACCACAATCTGCATCTCGTGCACCACAAAGGCTTTCCCGCAGACACCTGGACGAAGCACCACACCATCCTCACAACCAAAAGTAACTAGGTAAGTTCCGGGAGCCACCACTTCCCACATAACGTGTATCATATGTCGGGTATTATACCTCAAGACATTATAGCCTATACATCGAGTAGGGATCCTCAAACCATCACAACCAATACACGTTACATCAATAGTAGACCATATGATACTATATCCAGAATATATCTTTGTGAAATAACCACAAGCCATTACAACCCTCTACATACATATATGGGGAAACTAATCTTTGTGACTATTGGCACAAGTATCTACCAAGGGATGAGAGCGGGGCCAAAGGGGGTATTCATCCATTCGTCCTCCCACCAGAATGTTGGGGAAAACACCCCCTGGGCTCAAAATCCCTGGGGTGTCAGTTTCCCCTTACTGACAAGGTAGAGTAGCATATAGAAACACAAAAAGTACATAATATATTATATCTCACAACCACACTATGGGTATTACCTATTCTTAGACACAACAGCTGCTAACGTCTCTCAGACTCTGGATAACTACTTCTAAGACAAGGTATCCTATACACAAAAAACCATTTGGAGCGATTTAATAGATTAATTCATTCCCTTTTTATCAGTTCCATTGTACGATAATTAATTCATTAAACATTAATTAACCATGAAAAATTTTAACATTAATCTTCATTAGCATCACACCCAATATCAACTATACCATCAAAATTACAACCTGGTCATTTTGTTCCAGCAACTCCAACCCCCTGAGTTAACACCATTTATTCAATTATTCATTACAGAATTACTTTCCCTTATTACCAGGAATTCTAGAAAATCATTCTATGCTACTAAACAAAAAGGGCTCAACATGGTGAGTAGATGTAATACCCGTCTAGTATTTTCCACCTATAGCAAGAGTGTAGACCCATTCTCCATTGAGAGGCTAAACATGGAAAGCACATGGCATACCCCCCATGTCTTTACCTCATTCGGAAGATGGGTAAGCAAGACCAGCTACCTTGATAAGTGGGGAAAAGTAAAGCAGATAATCAACCAATAAATCAACAAGCATCAAACAATCACATCCATCCCATTCCATCATCCCTAGTGTCCTCCTCGACACCCACATGCATAAACTGATGCATCTCGCCACTCTAGGAATTATCTTCTACCACCAACAAATGTATCCATGCCTCCACATATCTCAATAGCCATCCGTGCTCACATCACATCATAAGTATCAAGAAAACAAAAATCACATCAATGGCTCTTATCCCTTTAAAAATCAATAGGGTTACTCAGAACCCTTTTAGAAATTATCAAACAAGTGGTTCTTTCATCCATCTTGAATTAAAAGATTTGTTAAAAATAGGTTCCAAATTTGGGAAACCTAATTAGTAAGATACAAAAATTACTTAATAATGATTACTGTACTAATTTGATTAATATCAAAATACAATAAGAACCAGGTTCTTTTTTCATGCCTCTTTATCATTATCCAACACTTATTAATTAATCCCGGTTTACATTCTCTACCGATTTCAATCGAGAACAAACATCTAAACAAAGCAAACATAGATATCACACTCTCAAGGAAAACAAGAGGTAATAAGATACGATAGATATCAATTTATTTATCTAGTTAAAATATTTATTATTTGAATTCCATTGTGATCCACTAGGATAAAATATGATAATTATATAGTTAGACGTAAAAGAAAAGAGACGCAAAAAATCCACTACCTCAACAATTCTTGACGTTCTTTATCAACACAACGGGTCACAATTCTCCTCTCGCGACAACTGCATCCACTGGAGGATGCCACTGTATGACAGAAAAAACCAAACCCCAAGAACAACCCATTAGAATCATTGAGATTACATGGTATCATATGGAAGGGAGAAATAGGAGAAGACGATCCCTAAAGAACAATGATAAAACATACCTTATATGGAAGATTGACCGATACAGCTCGGTTGCATCCAAAATAGAGAGGAACCAATCGGAGGAGTAGGGCCTGATTGTGAAACTCTTACGGGATGGATTGAAAGGTTCTAGCATCTCATAGCCAAGAACAAAGAGTATGAACAAGTAAGGATGATATCTTGTCCCTTTTAAAGATTTAATGGGGTGACAGTTTAAGACACACTTAATTGTCCATTAAAAGTGGATCGCATTATCCCATGTGGTTTGACCAAGTAAAAACATCCCGACCTATAGGGATAATTAATATAGGATTTATGGCATTTGAACATGACTTAAGAGTCCTTAAAATAAGTCTTTTAAATTTATTTTACGTCAAAGGAAAAGTCAAAGGGGCGAAACTATAGGAAGCTGGAAACACTTTTCACATACTCAAAATTTGGAAAAGGAAAGAAAAGGCCTCATTTAGACCTCACAGTTAGAGGTTACTGATAGACCTCACAATTAGAGGATACAAATAGACCTCACCGTTAGAGGTTACCTATAGACCTCACCATTAGAGGCTACTGATACACCTCACCATCATAGGTTACCGATTGACCTCACAGTTAGAGGTTACCGATAGAATTCACCGTTCTGGAAACACTGTACACCTACCGTTTTGGAAACACTTTTCAAGTCTACCGATCAGAAAACACTATACACCTACCGATCTGGAAACATTGTACACCTACCGATAGACCTCACCAATAGACCTCGCCGATAGAAACACTGTTCACCAAACCTCACCGATTGAAACATTGTTCACTAATCCTCACCGATAGAAAAACTATTCACTGAACATCACCTATTGAAACACTATTCATTGAACATCACCAATAGGAACACTGTTCAATGAACCTCACCAATAGAAACACTGTTCACCTACCGTTACAGTTCATAAAATTGGAAACACTGTTCACAGAACTGGAAATTTGGAAAACTGTTGGCAATAAGTCACCATGACCTCCGAGAACACCTCTAACACCACATTTTCCCGATATAATGGACCGGAGAGGTCCAGACCATTACATCAGATACCTATCAAAACATTATCATCCTCCAGAATTCAAAACCAACTTAAAGAGACAAAAACAAAATGGGGTCCGAACAACCACCCATCCAGATACCTCTCAAAAGGGAGCAAGACACAAAAGGAACAAGAGATGTTCATAAATAAAAAATGAATGGTATAAACACAAAGGAAACATAATTACATGAAAAGAGTTAAGCATTAAAAAACTCGGGGTACTGAGCACGTATCAGTGACTCACGCTCCTAGGTACTCTCCCCCATGCCACCGTGTTGCCACAAGACACGAACTAAGGGGATAGACCGCCCACACAAAACCTTCTCCTTGCAGTCTTGGATCTCCACAGGTCGCTCCTCGAAGGTTTCATCATCATCAAAATAGATCTATCCCCAATTGATAACTTGAGAGTCATCATGAAGATTATGACGGAGTTGAGATACATGGAAAACATCATGTATCTGAATCATCTGTGGGGGAAGTGCTACTCGATACGCCACAACTCCAACACAAGCTAACACCTCGAAAGGCCCAAAAAACTGGGTAGAAAGATTAATTCCACAACCAAACCTTCTCTACCCATGATGGGGAGTTACCATCAGAAACACAAGATCCCCAGTATTAAACACTAATGTTCTTCTTCTTTGACCAGCATATGATTTCAGATGATCTTGTGTTGTCTTCATCCTCTCATGAATCACCTAAACCATATATATTGTATTCTGCACCAGTTCCGGGCCAAGAATTGCTGAATCTCCCACCCCAGTCCAGCACAATGGAGAACAGCACGGCTGGCCATACAAGGCTTCAAACGGCGCCATAATAATGGTGGAGTGAAAACTATTATTGTAAGCGAACTCCACCAAGGGTAAGTGCCTCATCAATGAACCTACAAAGTCAAGAACACAAGAGTGAAACATGTATTCAAGAGTTTAGAAGGTTCTCTCTTTCTGACTATCCGTTTGAGGATGAAATGTAGTGCTAAGGAATAGTTGAGAACTGAAATCATGTTGGAGACCTCTCCACACCCTGGAGGTAAAGCGAGGATCTCGATCAGAAATTATCATCCTAGGGACTCCATGAAGTCTCACCACCTCCTCTAGATACTGCCTCGACAATACTTCCACTGATCTCGACTCCTTGATCGCTATGAAGTTGGCCTATTTTTTTAAATGATCCACTACCACCCATATAGCATCATGTTCTCCCAGAGCTTGAACTAAACCTATAACAAAGTCCATTGATATGTCCTCCCACTTCCATTGTGGAATAACTAAAGGCTTTAGAAGACCACCAGGAACACGGTGTCCAGCATTTACCTTCTGGAAAAATAAACATCGAGACACAAACTCTGCAACCATACGCTTCAGCCCAGGACACCAAAACTGACTCCTCAAGGATTGGTACATCATTGTCACACCAGGATGTACTGCTAAAGGCGAACTGTGGAACTCTCTGTTAATCGTCTCACACATCTCCAAGGGAACAAAAATCTTTCCATGGCACAACTCTTAGTGTTGTTCATCCTCAGACCAACCATCAAGGGCCTCACCACAAACAACTCGGTCTCTCCAGACCTCCACCTATAGATCTCCCATCTAGGAATCTTCCACCTTATGCACCAGGGATGACTGTACCATCATCTGGAAAAGATATTCTCTACCCCCAACTTCTCCCATATCAAGATGTAATGCTGACAGTTCTTCCCTTACTCTCCAGGAATCACCGGATTCACGCACAACATCACTACGGGACTTTCAGCTCATCACATTAGCTACAACATTCCATTTTCCAGTTGTATACGATATTTCGAAGTCGTATTCCTGTAAGAAATCCATCCACCAATGATGCCGCATGTTCAAGTCCCATGAGAGAAAACGTACCTCAAACTCTTATGATTAGTGAAAACCATAAAGCGCTCACCAATGAGGTAATGTCTCCACAAATTCAGAGAAAACACCACGGATTTCAACTCATGATCGTGAGTGTGATAGTTAAATTCATGGGGACGTAACTGCCGATACCCATAAGAAACAACTAACCTCTGCTACATGAAAACACATCTTAACCATAGATGCGAAGCATCACAGAAAAAATCAAACAGAACTCCCTCAGCAGGAAGACAAATAGATGAAGCACTTACTAATATCCCCTTTAAAAACTCGAAAGCTAACTGACACTGATCAGTCCATATGAATGCCTGATCCTTTCTAGTCAAAGTTGTCATAGGAGTCGCAACTCATGAGAAATTCGCTATGATCCTCTTATAGTATCCTGCGAGCCGAAGGAAACTTCGCACCACTGAAACTGTCTTGGGGGATGCCCAAGACACACCTACTTCTATCTTCGATGTATCTACAGCTACTCCCTATTGGGATACAACCTGCACTAAGAAACAGACTTCTCAAGCCCAAAACTCACACTTCGACAACTTCCCAAATAGTTGATGTTAGCGAAGAACTCCTAAAATGGCTCGTAGATTCTCTACATGCTCCTCTTCAGATGTGGAGTACACAAGGATGTAGTCGATGGAAAACACCACAAACATGTCCTAAAACTCATAGAACACAGCATTCATCAATCCCATGAACGCAACCAGAGCATTCGTCATGCCGAACGACATTCAACCAAACTCATAATTCCCATGATGACAACGGAAAGCAGTCTTCGGGATATCCTCATATTTTACATACCTCTGATGATATCCTGACTATAATTCAGTATTTGCGAACCAACTTTCACCCTTCAGCTGATCACATAAATAATAAATCCACGGAAGAGGATAGTAATTATTTTTTGTCACTTTGTTTAAGCGATGATAATCGACACACAACCGAAAACTTCCATCAGCCTTCTTTATGAACAAAACTGGTTCACCCCCCGGGGACACACATGGCCGAACAAAACCAATCTATAATAGACCATCAAGCTGGATACGTAGTTCTCGTAACTCAGAAGAGGAATCATATATGGATACATAGATATAGGAGACGCTCTAGGCTGTAGCTCGATCCCAAACTCATTCTCTCGTCGAGGGGGTAATGATACAACCTCTTCGGGAAAGACATCACAATACTCCTTGATGACCCTAGGAAACACCTACTGCTGAACCTCTAAAGAACTCAGCATCAACTAATCCATCATGGATGATAAGGATGGAATGCTCCTATGACCCATACAAGGATCTCGCTCAACAACAAAACATCACTTTCTCTCAATCCGCACCAATGAAGATGAAATTTTTTCGGATGCAATCCACAATATCCTGCAGTGAATACAACCAATCCATACCGAGGATGACATCATATGGTTGTATTCGTAAACATAGGAAATCTCCCCAAGAGTAGTGTTTCCCCAAAACTAGCTCACAATCTCTACATACTTCAAACAAGTCGGCTCGACCTCCAACTGGCGTAGTCAATGCAAAGGGCACTGGAAGCCTCTCTACCACAAATCTCAAAGCACGGACAAGGATACATGATATGAAGGAGTGTGTTGATCCTGAATCAAAAAAGGGATACAGCAAGGTATAAAACAAGCAAATGGTACCTCAGACGATGCCTGGCTCGCCTGAAGCTGGCAACACTAGAGCATAAAGCTTACCACGACCTCCTCCACGACCTCATTGACCCTGATGAAGAACACCACCATGGCTGTGCTCTGCTCTCTAAGGACTAGGAGCATCATGGGGCTATCTTATGCCCGCCCCATCTACCCTCTGTGGATCTAAAGCAGGTGCAACTGGATGATGGTGCCTCGGTTGGAACTGCCTCAACAGAGGGACCTAGAGCATAGTTCTTGGTGCACGATGGACGCTCTGAAAGGTCGGGCACTCCTACTGGTGATGACCACAACATACAAAATAAAAAAAAGCGCCTAATCCCTTGGCATATTCCTGAGAGTCGATGCCTCTAGTGAAACGAGATGTGAAGGGCTGGGACCTACCCCAGGTGAATGGAAACTCTTCTTCCCTAAAAACCGAGAATCCCGGACCATAGCTCTCCTTCGTGAGGAATCATGCTGATTTACCTCTCGTGATGATCTGGTACTGGCCAATGTCCTCTCGAAAACCTATGCCCTCACCAACACCTCACGATATGTATTTAGCATAAATGGGGCGACCTGGTGCTGGATCTCTGGATGCAAAGCCTCCTAAAAATTCCTCTCTCTGGCCTCCTCATCTGGTAGTAGGTCTGAAGCATATCATAGAAGGTTCCTGAAATGGATTTCAAACTCTCGAACACTAGATCTCCCCTGTCGAAGGGTAAGAAGATCCGGGAGACTGGGTTCCTTCACATTTGAAGAAAGAAACTCAACTCTGAACCTGTCTCGGAACTCCTCCCATTAGATTGCTGACTCCTCACGATCCCCAACGAATAAGAACCACCACTGCCTCGCAGCTCCACGTAGCATTGTCACAACCAAGGAAACCTCGTACTCTTTACGAGCACGAATCAAACTGAAGCTGATCTCAAACTCTTCTAACCAGTCTTCCGGGACTGCATCTAAAACAAAGCCCTCATTCTTCTGCAGACTTTGGAAATGAAACTCTCGATGTGTCTTCCTCCATGTGTCGTCGTCGTCAACCTCTACCCTGCGACGTTCTACTGGAACAACCTGCTGGCCATTTTCTTCGCAAACCTGACGAGGACGTCGACCTGGAGCCATACTTGTAAAATAAAAAAATAGTTTGAGCTCCTAAAAATGGAATATGGAAGAATCAACATTAAATAATTTATTGTTTTCTTTCATTAATTTTAGTTTAACCTATCCCAAAGTCTACCCATTCAAACACAGACACAAGAATAATGATGCCTGATCCTTTCCTAGGTATCTACCCTATATCTAGTATTACCTTATTTAGTAGCCATTATAAATGTAAAGGTTCATACATCAGATCATAGGGGGCCCTAAACTCCTATTTCCCAGCCGGTCTCCAATGATTACCTCACTTGCTAAACATTAATGACACAGTTTCCCTACCAACCCTTGTAGCCTTACTTGTGCCTAACTCCAAACTCCATCCTATCCCCCAACCAGATCTCTGATACCACTCTGTCACGACCCCTCACCACAAATTGTACACCTCCTAGGCCAGCAATGTGAGAAGGAAGATAATGACCGCCGAGTCCCCCCTCCAGTAGGCCCCGGTTTGCCAACTAGCCCCGAGAGCATAGTAAACACACAAATGGGAGAGATTACCCTCTAAGATAACACATACAGAAGAGAGAGATAAGATAGACACCAATAAACTACGAATCAGAACTGTAATATAAAAGAGACCCAAGTAAACATATGAAATGTCATGAAAAATTACTACAACTAGAAGGGAATAACTGCAAGTACCCAAAAGAAAGTAAAATAGCAGCAACCACAAGACCGAACAGCTCCTGCAACCCCAAGCTAGTAGAAACCATCATGATCTTCAAATGGCTCCAAGTGACCTAGAAAATAGATTATATATACATAGGGTGAGTATAACAATATACTAAATAGGATCCACCCCGAAGCCTCTCATGCAAAAGTAAGGAAACAATACTAAAGCACAATGAACAACAAGTGAAACTAACTCGTCACCTAAATAGGTATACTAAGTTCCCAACCTCACCATGGCCACTCTCACCAAGTAACACATACAAGAATATATCATATATTAAATAATATGAAGGGTACCCCGCTACTACTTCCCCACTTGTTTGCCACTTTTCACCAACGCCACACATCCTAAGCATCTCTCTCTAAAAAGGCTTGCCTGCAGACACCTAGGCGAAGCACGACACCATCCTCAGAACAAAAAGTAAACAGGTATGTTTTGGGAGCCACCACATCCTACATAACGTGTACCATATGTGGGTATCATACCTCAATCAATTATAGCCCATACACTGAGTAGGGATCCTCAAGATATCACAACCTATACACGTTACACCTATAGTAGTCCATATGATACTATATCCAAAATATATGTGTGTGAAATAACCACAAGCCATTATGGCCCTCTACACACATATATGGGAAAACTAACTTTTGTGCCTGTTGGCACAAGTATCTACCAAGATAAGAGAGTGGGGCCAAAGGGGGTAGTCAGCCATTCGTCCTCCCACCAAAATGTTTGGGAAAGCACCTCCCAGGGCTCAGAATCCCCTGGGTGTCATTTTCCTTTACTGACAGGGTGGATTAGCATATAGAAACACAAAAAGTAAAGAATATATTATATCTCACAACCACACTATGTGAATTACCTAGTCTTAGACACAACTGCAGCTAACGTCTCTCAGAATCCGGGCTGCTGCTTCTAAAACTAGGTGTCCTATAAGCATAAAACCATTTGAAAAGATTAATTAGATTACGTCATTCCATTTTTATCAGTTTCATTATAAGTTAATTAATTCTATAAACATTAATTAACCATGAATAATTTAACATTAAACTTCATTAGAATCACACCCAATATCCACTGTACCATCCAAATTACAACCTGGTCATTTTGTTCTAGCAACACCAACACCATGAGTTAACAACATTTATTCAGTTATTCATTACAGAATTTCTTTCCCACATTCCCAAGCATTCTAGAAAATCATTTTATACTACTAAACACAAAGAGATCAACACGATGAGTAGATGTACTACCTCTCGAGTGTTTGCCGCATTTAGCAAGAGTGTAAAACCATTCTCCATTGAGAGGCTAAACACAGAAAGCATGTGACATCCCCCATGTATTCGCCTCTTTCAGAAGATGGGTAAGTAATACCAGCAACCTTGAGCAATGGGGAAAAGTAAAGCAGATAATCATCTAAAGAATCAACAAGCATCCAAAAATCATATCAATCCCATTCCTTCATCCCTGGTGTCCTCCCCGACACCCACATACATAAACTGATGCATCTCGCCACTCTATGCATCATCTGCATCCACCACCAAAAGTCTCCCTGCCTCCACATATATCAATAGCCAACCAGGATCACATCACATCACAAGAAGCAGGAAAACAACAATCACATCAATGTAGCATGGTCGTTTAACAATCATGAGGGTAACTCAGAACCCTTTTAGAAATTATCAAACAAGCAGTTCTTTAATCCATCGTTAATTAACATATTTATTAATCATAGGTTCGAAATTCAGGAAACGTAAT
This sequence comes from Viscum album, assembly GCA_963277665.1. Taxonomy (NCBI): domain Eukaryota; kingdom Viridiplantae; phylum Streptophyta; class Magnoliopsida; order Santalales; family Viscaceae; genus Viscum; species Viscum album. The sequence goes on from OY728158.1 coordinate 1,322,772,187, forward strand.
TAGTAAGTTATAAAAAATAATTAATCATGCGTACTTTACTAATTTGATTAACATCAAATTACATTAATAACATATGATAGATATCAATTTCTTTATCTAGTTCAAATATCTATTATGTCAATTCCATTGTGATCCACTCAGATTAAATATGCTAAAGATACAGTTGCACGTAAAAGAAAAGAGTTGCAACAAATCCACTACCTCAAAAATTCTTGATGTTCATTATCAACAAAACAAGTCACAATCCTTTTCTCGCGACAACTGCATCTACTGGAGGATTCCACGGTACGACATCAACAACCAAACCCCAATAACAACCCATTATAATCGTGTAGATTAAATGGTATAATATGGAAGGGAGAAATAGGAGAAGATGATCCCCAAAGTAATGATGATAAAACGTACCTTATATGGAAGATTGACAGACACAACTCGGTTGCATCCAAAAGAGAGCGGAACAAATCGGAGGAGAAGGGTTTGATTGTAAAACTCCTACGGGAAGGATTGAAAGGTTATAGGGTCTCATAGCTGAGAAAAAAGTTGAAGAACATGGGAGGATGATATCTTGTCTGATTTGAAGATTTAATGGGGTGATGGTTTAAGATATGCTTAATTATCCATTAAAAGTGGATCACATTATCCCATGCGGTTTGACCAAGTAAAAACATCCCGAGCTTTGAGGATAATTAATATAGGATTTATGGAATTTGAATCTGCCTTAAGAGTCCTTAAAATAAGGCTTTAAACGTATTTTACATCAAAGGAAACACCAAAGAGGTGAAAATGTAGGAAGCTAGAAACACTATTCACATACTCAAAATTTAGAAAAGGAAAGAAATGGTCAACTTTAGACCTCACCGTTAGAGGTTACCGATAGACCTCACCATTAGAGGTTATCAATAGTCCTCACCTTTAGAGGTTACCAACAGACTTCACCTTTCTGGAAACACTGTACACCTACCATTCTGGAAACATTGTACAAGTCTACCGATCTAGAAACACTTTACACCTACCGATCTAGAAGCACTATACAAGTTTACCGATCTGGAAACATTGTACACCTACAGATCTGGAAACACTAAACAAGTCTACCAATCTGGAAACACCATACAAGTCTACCGATCTGGAAACACTATACAAGTCTACCGATCTGGAAACATTGTATACCTACCGATCTGGAAACACTGTACACATATCGATATTAAAACAATGTACACCTACTGATAGACCTCACCGATAGAGACACTGTTCACTGAACCTAACTGATAGAAACACTATTCACTGAACCTAACTGATAGAAACAGTGTTCACTGAACCTAACCGATAGAAACACTATTCACCTACTGTTACTATTCATAAAACTGGAAACCCTGTTCACAGAATTGGAAATTTGGAAAAGTGTTGGGGATAAGTCACCTTGACCTCTTGGAACACATCCAACACAAAATTTTCACAAATTAATGGACCGAAAAGGTCTGGGCCATTACAATGTTCATTTAACATTACCAATCAAGATCAAATGAAATTACTAGAATAAATTTTCAACATATAACTATTTGTCATTTTGGGTCGCTTGCTTCTCCTTCTTCGACTCACATGGTTTTATTCATTTATGAAGATCTAAAAATATGATTTTTTGGGCTTCTATTGTTCAGAATGACAAATGAATATTGTGGGTTAGGCAAAAAAACGTTTTGGGTAAATAAGGTGTTTGGAAGACGAAGGGTTTCTCACTGATGACACATGTCCTCATGTTTCATGTTTTAGAGTAATTATGAAAAAAATTTAATAATTACACCATGTAAATAGATTTGAGATAAAATATTTTAACAAAAATACCATAATATATAAATAAGAAAAGTAAATTAGATTTACATAATTAAATTACGCATACAATTAATTAAAATAAAAAAAGTAAATAAATAAAAATAAAATTATTTAGTTAAAAATTAAACAAACCTAACTACCACTTAATAAAATTAAAATAAGCTTTGGGATGTGATTTATTAAAAATATTAGCTAATTGATATTTAGTGTTAACAAATTATAATGATATATCTTTTTTAAGAACATGATCTCATATAAAACGTTGTCAAATATCAATATGCTTAGTTCTAGAATGACTTATTGGATTTTTTTGAAATGTTTATAGCACTTGTATTATCACATAAAATAGATGTATTATTAAAAATAAGTCCAAATTACATTAGAGTGTTTTTCATCATCAAAACTTGTGCATAAAAATTCTCTATAGATATGTACTCTTCTTTAGTTGTTTATAGTAAAACAGAGTGTTTCTTCTTACTTAACCATGACACAAACGTTTTTCCTAAAAAGTGATAGGTTTTTGAATTTACTTTTTGGTAAAATCATCATCTGAATATGATAATAAATTAAAATCATATTTTTTTGGATAAATAAGATATAAAAAATTGTTCCTTTTAACTATCTAAAAATCATATTAATAGTAGCAAGATGAAATTCTTTTGGATTAGATTGAAATCTAGTACAAAGACATAATAAAATCATAATATCAAGTCTACTAGCAGTGAGATATAGTAAACTTCCAATCATACCTTTATATAACTTTTTCCCTACTAGTTTTTTGGCTTCATCCAAGTCATGTTATATATTAGTACACATGGGAGTTGAATATGTATTTCTTTTATCAAGAGAAAACATTTTTAATAAATTAGTAATGTATTTACTTTTATTAAATACATTTACATAATTGTTTTGATAAATTTGAAGTCCGAAGAAGAAATTTAATTCTCATATCATGCTCGTTTCAAGTTCTATTTGCATAAGTTCGAAAAAAATCATTACAATGGTTTTTATTTGTTGATCCAAAAATAACATCTTTAACCTAGATTTGAACTAATGATAAATTAGAACAATCTATTTTATTAAAATGGCTTGTCTCATCCAAACCAACAGTAAACGCATTTTTAAAATGAAATGTACTTAATATTTCATACCAAGCTTTAGCTGCATGTTTGAGGCCATAGAGAGGTTTAATATGTTTAAAAACCAATTTTGGTTTTTGATAATTTTTAAATCCCAGAGGTTTCTCAAACATAAACTTCCATTATTAAATATCCATTAAACAAGTCATATTTTACATCCATCTGATATAATATAAAATTCATCTGAGATGCATAGGACAAAATAATTCTAATTTCTTATAGTCTTCCTACGGGAGAAAATGTTTAATAATAATTTATATCTTCTTCTTGATTATACCCTTTGGCTACTAGTCTAGTTTTGTTTCTAGTTATGATGCCTTGATCATCTTGTTTATTCCTAAAGACCAATTGAGTTCCTATAACTAGATAATTTGATGGTATTTCCACTAATTTCCATATATTATATATTTTAAACTTATTTAGCTCTTCTTTTATTGCTAACATCCAAATTCTATCTTCGATGTATTCTTCGTAAGACTTAGGCTCTACTGAGATAAAAAAGAAGAAAATTCCACTATGTTTCCTACAATTCTTCTTGTCTTTATTCATATGTCTAGATATCCTATAATAGTCTCTAAAGGGTGAATCTTCAAGATTCTAGAATGTCTAGGCAGAGCACTTTTAGGTTCATCAAAATCATGTTCTTCTAAACTAGATTGAATTCAATTTATATTTTCAAAATCAATTTTGAAGTTATCAAGTATTATGTTGTTAGAAGAGTCATCTGCTTCATCTACTTGATCATTTTCTTTAGTAAAAGGATCAGTTTCATCAAAATTTACATGAACTGATTGTTTAATAATACCTGAATTTTTATTAAACACTCTATATGAATTAGAAGTTCTAAAATATCCTAAGAATATTCCTTCATCAGATTTTGGATCGAACTTTCCAAGATTTCCATTGGTGTTAATGATATATACATTGCATCCAAAAACCGTAAAGTAATTAACCTTAGGCATTCAATTATTCCAATGTATATAAGGAGCATTTTTGAAAATAGGTCTAATTAAAAGAATATTTATAATATAGCATGTTGTGGTTACGAATTCTTCCCAAAAGTAGGTTTGAAGTATATATTCATTTACTGTAGTCCTAGCCGTTTCATGAATAGTTCTATTTCCTCTTTCAGCAATTCCATTTTTTGTGGTGTTCTTTGTGTAGAGAAGGTGTGTTTAATACCCATATTTGATAAAAATAATTAAATTCTTGATTATCAGACTCTCCATCATGATAACTTCTTAATGAAATTATCGTAAAAATTTTTCATTTTCAATAATTTTACAAAAACATTCCAAAATAGAAAAAGATTCAATTTTTAGTTTTAAAAATTTTACCCAAGTAAATCTAGAATAAACATCACCTAAAACATATTTATATTACTTAACAGTGAAAATTATTACTATAGATGGTCCAAAAAATCCATATGAATAAGTTCCAGGGTCTTTGAAGTATTAATTTTGTTAACAGATTTAAATGAAGAATTATGTTGCTTTCAAATCTGACATGAATTAAAGAATCTATCACTATAATATCTGAGACTAGTTAAATCAGAAACTAATTATATCTTCGATAAGTTATTTGCTACAAAAATATTATAATGACAAAATCTTCTCTTCCAAATCTAAAACTCATTAACATTAGTAGTTAAAAAGTTCATTTTTAGTTTATACAAGGAATTTAAATCCAATGTGTATACATCATTTGTTCTGGGTGCTCTAAATTCAAGAAAATTATCTTTAAAAATAGAATATAAATTTTTAGAAAAATCAAAACAATATAAATCATCACAGAGTTCAGATATTTTTATCATATTGTGATTCAATACATGTACATATAATACTTCATTAATTGAGATGGTATCTGGATCTGCAAATATTTCAAGTCCAATAATTTTTTCCTTTGGCTTTGTCCCTGAAGGTGACTTGGCCTCTATCAATTTTAGTCAGAGTATAGATATTTGATGAATTTCCACTTAAATGTCTTGAAAAACCACTATCCATATACCATATATCTTTTTTTCTTATGTGGTTTGTTATCTACAGGGTCAAATTAAACAAAAATTTGTTTTGGTACCCCTATCTTTTTGGGTCCACCATGTTAACTATAAAAGACTTAGGAATCCAAATAGATTTTTTTGATCAATACTATTATAATTAAAACTACATAAATATTTTGAATAATGAACATGGATGATACGACAAAATTGAGTTTTTCTTAAATTGCAGTCATTAGAATAATGCTCATTAATACCACAATAAAAACATTTAACAGTAGACATGCCTTTGATGTTAGAACTGGGAAAAAATAGTATTTGTAGAGTTTGGGTTTTTTCACCCTTACTACATATACCAAATAATTCCTTTTTAATTAATTTTTTACTAAGAATATTATTTATTATATTTTCTCATTTTGTTAATATAATAGGAACACTTTTATATGTTTTAGTTTCATCCTCTAGTTTTTTAATATTATTTTCATGATCAGTAAAATTTTTAGATGATGAACTAAATTTCTCAACTAATTCTTGATTCTATTTATGTAATGTCTCCCTTTCTCCTAAAATAAAATTATGAATATTGTATTAATATTTGTGTTTCTTTAATAGGGAGTCATATCTTTCTTCTATCTTATTACATTAGGCATACATTTTATCATTTGAGTATCTAAAATCAGAATTAGATGAATAGTTGGGTTGTACCATCTCTTCTCCAGCCATAAAGCACATATTATCTTTTATGTTCAATTATTTCTTCTCTGAATTAGAGATTAAGGAGATGATGAAGTCTTTAGAGACACTCCATGTAGCCTTCATTTCACTTTTATCCTTTTTCTCATAATTTTAATTTTTCTTAATTTTCTTTTATGTATTGATATTTTCTCCATTCAATTTAGGAAAATTGGTGTTATATGACCCAATTTTTTGTATTCATAACATATTACATCCCTTGAGTATTTATCATCATTTTTGAAGGTTCTTATGAATCCTTTCTTCTTCATATAAAATTTACTGAATTTTTTAGATAATTGAGCCTGCTCAATTTTCGAATCAGATGAGTCTAAATTTCTATCTTCTTGTTTCATTCTTCTATTATACTTTTGGGATCTAACTTATAAAGCATTGTTATCATTTTTTCACTAGTATTTTGTGATCTTCATCTCCATCTTGCATTTCAGCCTCACACATCAATAAAGTTCCAATCAATTCTCTCATTTTAATATTATTTATAGGTGATGATTGGTGGATTACCGAAAAAAGTTCATTCCAATTCATAGGTAGAACACTTATAACTGTCAAAGATTGATCATGTCAGCTGATAAGATCACCTAAAGATGTTATATTATTAACAATTCCTGTCAGCCTTTAATTCATCTATGTGATTCTCTCTCCATAAAACATTCTGAAAGTATAAAAATTTAATTTCATTGTAGTATATCTCATTTGTATAACATTTTTAATACCTTTATAGGCTACTACAATTGTCTAGCACATTTCATAGGCTGTTGGGTATTCTGATACAGGGTCTAATTCATATGGTACAAGACCGCAAACAATAGAATTAATTGATTTAGAATTCATATCATACTCAACCTCTATATTAGTAGACTATATATTAGGTATTTGAGGAAATTTTTAAGGAGTAACACTATTTGAGTACACTCTAAATCCAAGATTTTTTAGGTAGATTATCATTTGTTACTTCCATCATCCATATTTATCACCCTTGAAATATAGATCATGAACCATTGACATTACTTCCTTGAGATTATCCATTTCCATCACTAATACATACCTTATGAAATTATATTGTTATTGCTCTATTGAAAATATCATCCTCTGATACCAAATGTTAGGCCAGAATGGCTATAGTGATGATACAAGAGGGGGTGAATTGTGTCCCTTTAAAAATTTCCCAATTCTGTCGATTCACATCAATGGTAGATGGAGTTGGCAATGTTTTTGTATGAGAGTTTGTGCAGAAGAAAAACAAAAAACAAATCACAATAATTTATAGTGGTTTGGGGAAAGAAAATACCATAGTCCTCTTTTCCAATCATCAACTCTGTGGGCCTGGTTAACATCACTAGTAAGGTCCTCATATCATAAGACTGATCCAAAATAGATCGCAGGTAGTTGTCATGATTACAAACAAAGGATTATAAAATAAATCCTTCTAGTTATTTTACAGGGAACCCATAAAACCACAACTTAATGAGAGAAGTTGACACTCCACCATGATTTAATACGAGAATCCAAAACTCAAGATAGATAAGATATAGTTTGTTTGGGAAACAGATGTAGCTTATAGTTGAAACATCATGCAAATGATAAAAGAAAGATCTTTGAAATCAGAAGAAAATAAACTTTGAAATATATTTGAGTAGACCCAGTTTCACAAGAGATCGTTGAATTTAAGAACAAAAAAAAATATAGCATCATGTTTTCAGATTTGAACACATAAATATCCAAAATGTAGTCATTATTTCTATGATTCTTGATCATGGTAGCACTGAAAAACATTCACATGAAAAATTCAAAAAATAATATTTTCACATATATCTAAGAGGTATTCACATATTCAAGTTTTTTATAGATGATACTCATAGAGATATATAATGATATATCTCTATCATGGTTTCATATCCATAAAATATTCCTAATTAATCATCAAGATTCAAAACAAAAAATTAGATCAGGGAAGACGTAACATCCTTTAAGAATATGAGTAAAAATCTATGTTGTAAACAACTCATTAAATCATTTACGATGAGTTTTTGTTCAGTAAAAATTGAACATAAAATTACCTTGATATTCTGAAATGACTATTATAGAAAAGTCTATTAAAGAAGTAAATTAAAATCTCCAATGTCAAAAAGTCACACGTAATGTTTGTTCACAAACCACAAAATAACAAACATAGGGTTCAACTTCATAACGTAGGGTTGATAATCTATACATTTATCCATTTTAACATAGATTTATCTATGAAACATTGATTATCCATAAGTTCACTTTTCTCAAATATAAGGTTGACAACATAATTTTTTTTACAAAAGTAAGGTTGATGATCCATACAGTTATAAAGTTCCATACTTATGTAGGGTTATTTAACCATACTTTTTATTTCTGAAAAACATAATATTCTTATCCAAACGTTATGTTCCTTATCCATATGTTTATTCAAATGTAAGGTGGATTAACCATATGTTTTTATCCTTCAACTTAAATGTAAGGTTTGTTCCATACGTTACATTATTCAACATATTGAATGAATAATATTTACCGTAAATGAAAAATGATGAACAGTGTTTCCAAAATATGCTTAAGAGCATTCTGAAAAATTTAATGAATATTTCCCTAAAAGAAATAGATTAATATTATTTGAATATTATAATTATACAGAATATAAATTTCCTGAAATATGCACAAAATAAAATAATTAGTAAAACAAAAAAGGGTATTTGTGAGCATCTAACTCAATACTATTTATAGAGTTTTTGCTGAGACAATAAATGCCCAATATTTACCTTTATCAAGTCCATTTTATCAATCACGGTCTATTATTCCATAATAAATAAATTTCTATTCCATGTTTATTTTAACTTTTCATTAATTTTCTTCTTTTTGGAAAAAACTTTTTGGGGACATTCATACTTCCCAGTCCCTCTTTTTAAGAAGAAGTTTTACTAACCCTTTCTATGATGTGGTCTATCCAAAAAGAGATTTCCAAATGTAAAACCAATAATTATAAATAAAATATTCAAATTTAAGGGATTCAATTTATTAAATGGGGGGAGGGGGGATTTAACACCACAAGATTATAAAAGTTTACTTTGTTCAATAATGTATAAAACATGTAACGTAAAAACTAAATGAATAACAAAATATTATTATTTATATAAGACCATTATAACATATTCATTTAATTGGTATCTATTAATATTTATAACATAATAATAACATTTATATATAATGGACCTACTAAATAAAAATTAGTTGATGAATATTTTGAAATAATTATTTCGGTTTCAGTAATGTTCTTTATGATTCAAAAATATGTTTTCGACAAAAATGCCTTTTTGGGAAAATATTATAATAAATTTGTAGAAATTATTAAAAATCATGTGATAAAAATAATAACATTTTTTATGTCAGCAAGTTAAAATTATATTAGGGTGAATCTTTCAGATTTTTATGAAAATAATTATTTTCCTATGAATAGAAAAAAATAAAAATATTTTTATTGAAAAAAATATTTTTTTCAGAATTTACACATTTTTATTTTGTCCTAATTTTTTTTCAAAATAATATTAGGTCTATTTTATTAGTAATAATTCAATTATGTCCATTTAAGATAACTCTATGAGATAATTTTGTATATACATTTATTATACATAAAAAAAATTTCCTATAAAAATTATTTCCATTATGTTTTGATATTTATTGAATTATAACACTTATAGCTACTAAATATAGTAAATAAGATTCCATATGTGGAATCATTGGATCCATATTTGGTAAGCAGGACCCTTTTATTTTTGGATGCTACGAATAGTAACCTTAGTAATTTTTATCACCTCGATAAAAGATAAATTAGGTTAACCAAGGATAAAAATAAATGATAAGGTCATAAGGTCTCAATTATATTATTATTTAATTAAGTTAATTCTACCCTTATCTCCTTATGTTCTAAATAGACATGTTTAATGAATAATTTTCTATAAAAATGACCAATATAATATTTAAACCAAACGAAGTTACTAAATTTCACACTCTTAGTTTTAAATATATATTATGTGTCCACATATGTACAAATAATGGTTTAAACTAATATAAATATCAATTTTTTACAAAATTGATTTATATTTATTAAGATAATTTATTTATAATTTTTAGTGATTATATAGTAACCTTAAATGCTTACATAACACTAGTAAAGTATTTATTCGATTAATAAAAAAATAAAATAAATGACATAAAAAATTTGAAATGTGATATAATTTGATTGATTTATTATCTTACATGAATTTATTAGATGAATATGACTTATTATTTATGTTTAAATTAATTATATTCTAAATAAAACTTTTTCTTGATGTATTTGAAGTCAAATTAAATCAAAGGTTTCCAAATTGACATTAATTATAATGTATCAAAATAATAATTTATTAAATTATTTTAACGCCATTAAAATACTAGAGTAGGACAAGGTGGTTAATATATGGTCGAAAATGTTATCCCTTTTTCAATTTATGATAATTTTTCACCTTTTATGTAAAATTCAATACTTTTATGCCTCAAAAATATGTAACCGTGGTTAATGTTAAAATTAGTAATGTAAGGGGTTGAACCAAATGATAATGTTTAACAATAAAGGGTTGATGATATTTAAACCATCTTATACCCTAGGTTATAATACATATCCATTTGGATGTATTGTTTCCTAATAATGAATTTATTTTAATTTAATCTTGTAATAAATTCAAAAAGAACATGTTAGATAAATTATAAAAAGGAATACTTTCCCTCACTTGGTTACACAACATTGAGCCGTCTATATAGGCCAAACCCTGATCATTTCTCTTTGAAACATCGTTATATATATTCTTTATGTTAGGGTCTCCCAAAATACCTAACCTAGAATTATTAAGAATAGATTTCAAGGACTTCTATCGAAGAAAAGGTAATCATGTTTATCGATTCCTTCTGTTTATTTATTCTTATACATATAATTAAGATGTTGTAACCATCACACTATAATAAATCAAGTATCATAAATATAAATTGATATTACTATTATTATGGTACAACAATATTCATCCCTTTTTTCTATTATATGAAATGTTATATAATTAGTCATGTGTGCGTACTGCTTACCATCACCACATAGTGGTGTAATTTTTTTTTCATCACTATTTCACATAGAAGGTAATATTGATTAAAATAATTAATATATATTTTATTTATGAATTTTTTTCTTTATTTATATTATCATATATACCTTCGGACCGTCCAATCCATTAGAATACAATAACTCCTCACATGTATATGTGTAGACTACCACCTCCACGAAGCGATGTGATTTTTGTTTTCATTACATTTTTTATTTGATAGTAATAAGGATGAGTCTAATGAATATATATTATTTATATGATATAATTTTTAATTTTTACATAATAATAATTATTTACCTTCCTTTCAATCTATTCAACAAAAAATCAAAAACACGCTCATGTGTACATAAGTCCTACCGTCTCCATGAACGGTATAATTCATTTATCCATATATGTAAATTTTAAAAATAAACATAAATAATTATATAATGAATTTACATGATAATTATATCGTTATTAAAATCCTCCAAATTATATAATCATGATCAACGAATAGGGTCCAAAACCATAAAACTAAAACATAAATAAAAAACGAAGCAGTTATCACCCGAAATATTGTTTTTAAAAAATAATTGTTAACACATGGGTGATAAAAGGTTATAAGTAAGTCATATATGGTATGAAATTGTTATTGAAACTTTCGCCGCACATTTTTTATGCAGAGGATGTGCTGTTGTTACCCCCACATTCCCGCTTTCCAAAGACGAGCGACATCCACTCTTTATTCAGGGACGTCTGCCCCATGATCGAAACAGGATGATGGGATGTTGGTTCTTCCTTCTGTAGATTCCTCCTCAGAACTCGTCACTTATTTTGGGTCTCCCTTATAGATTTAAAGTGTAATTCGTGAAGCTCTTCTCTCTACCATATCTTCAAGGACACGAGTTAATTACACCGCTTATGTCAAGACCTTCCAAGGTGTCAGGTCACGGAAGTATCCTTCGGTTAGGAGAGTAGTAATGTTGGGGCATCACTGGCATGTCTTGATGCTGGGGATTGGAATGTATGTCTTCTGTCCCTTATCATAGGGCTTCTCGAGGGTGAGAAATCCAGAGGAATCCAACATCTAATGCGGGGAATTGTATACCATAGGCATGTATCTGAGGTTTTCCATTGATTCCCATGTTTAACAGATGGTGTGATGCAAGTTTAATGTCCAGTAGAGAAGGATTAGTTTAATTGGAACACTATCTAGAGTGGATCAGTTTGAAGAACCCCTGGAGGGAACACCGATGTTGGGTCCCGCATGTGGGCGGCTTCCCGAATGCTGTGGGGGGAGTGAGGTGGCATGATCTCCCTGGGATGTGGTGGCCTGCATAAGAATCAGGATGGATGGTGGCTTTGGGCTTGGGTCTTGACGAGACTTCCTACGTATCCCTATGGCAGGGAATCAAAGGCCACGTAGTTCGATGATGGGGTGGGATACATGAAGAGGCGACCCATGAGAATGAACGCTTGGATGGGACCGAGAGGAGGTAGAACCTCCGAGTTAGGGAATGATCATCCTGAGAAACGTGGGCATGAGGGAGAGATTGGGATGAGACATGAGTGATGGTCTTGAGCCTCGTTGAGGCCTCCTATGTATCCCCGTGGCAGGGAATCAAAGTCTTCGTAGTTCAGATGGTGAATACAGTTTAACGACATGCATGAAGGGTATAGGGATTACACTCTAAGGCGGCCCAAGGTGGAGATTGGGGTTGGCACACCGACATGGAGACGGTCGGGGCCAATGGTTTGTCGGGCTTGAACCACTTGGAGGCTTCCTACGTACCATGCCTTAGCACGGATCAAAGAACCCATAGTTTGGGTTGGATTGGGGCTTACACTATGAGGTGGCTCAAGGTAGTGGGGCTTGAACATCGTGGAGGATTCATACATACCATGCCTTAGCACAGATCAAAGTCCCTGTATTTTTGGTTGGATTGGGGCTTACACTCTGAGGCGACCCAAGGTATTGGGTCTTGAACCTCGTGGAGGTTTCCTACGTACCATGCCTTAGCACAGATCAATGTCCCTATAGTTCATGTTGGATTGGGGATTACACTCTGAGGCGGCCCAAGGTGGTGGGGCTTGAACCTCGTGGAGGATTCCTACGTACCATGCCGTTGCACATATCAAAGTCCTTATAGTTTGTGTTGGAAAGTTTAACGACATGTGGGATGAGGGAATTTGGGGATTACGCTCTGAGACGACCCAAGGTGTGTCAGGGTCGGTGCTCACTCTAAGGTCATGAGAGTCATGCTCGGTGTGAGAAACAAGAGGTAGAAAAGACGTGATGATCACGTCACAATGGGTGTGTCCATGGGAAGTGAAAAGTGGATTATGCGTTGAGCATCCCATGGTGTCAGGACTTACATTAGGATGGAGGCCAGAGTGTGACAAAGAACAATAGGAGAGGGATTTGTCACCCAAGAAGGGAGGAGGGGCCATGTTCCCTATCACGCCCTCCACTGGCTTTAGCACCGAGGAAGTGAGGAGGAGTAGGGGTGCTACCTCCTGGGAGGAAGGCTAGGGGGGTATACCAAGGTTGTTTCCCTTCCCCGCGGACAAACACCACTGCAATCAATCACCCCTTTTGAGGGATGATCCCATCCCCGTGGAGAAGAGTGGGCGTGGAGAATATCCGAGGCGGGGGGACCCCGTGTGCGAGGCACGGGGCCAGGTCATAGTTTAACGTCATGTGTTGAGGACGAGATGCTTGGCAGTTTAATGTCCTGCAGCTCAGACGAGGTGGGTTTGCTCCACACTCCTAGGACATACTTGACTGGTACCCTCTTCCCCTTGTGGAAGGGAAGGCGTTAGTTAGGATGTACTAAGGGGATGTCGCGGTGAGAACCATCGAGGGGTCCATGTTAGCGTTGTTATGCTAAGAAGCAGTAGCCATTAGCGTGCTTATGTGAAGAAGCATGTGGCGGAGCAACGCAACGTGAAGGATTGTCTAGGGGACTTTGAAGGTACTTCGTAAAAGACTTGACGGTCATGCGAGAAAACCATGTATGATGCGGATGCCCGGGGCGCACAAGACACCTACGAATGGAACATAGAAGGAGGGGATCAGGTGTTCGCGCAAGAGGGTGCATGGGGAGCACTGAGGTGAAGTGCCTCATGTATTGCACACAACCTTTAATGTTTGCGCAAAATAAAGGGGTTAGGCATGAAATTATTTAGGCTAGCATGAAATAGGGGGATGAGGTCTTTCGCGTGACTCGAAGGGATTGCATGAATAGGAAGGGATTGCATGAAAAGGAAGGGATTTCATGCAAAGTCTATCATGCATACCATAGAAGGGATTGCGCACAAGGGGAAGACCCCGAATGGGTTTGGAGTTTTGACTAAGCCATGGGGATCTCACGCAAAGGTGGATCCCATGGCGACTTGGCATAAAGAAGATCCATAACTGAAGGCCATATTGCACACGCGCAAAATGTAAATTACGCGCACAAGAGGAGGTTAAAATTCTTCAGACCTGAAAAGGAATGGGGTCACCTTTTATTTATAGGCATCCGGTAGCGAAAAATTCAGGGCTATGTGAAATAATTGCAAGAGAGAGGTGGCGGTGCGAAATACCAACCGCACGGGGCAAGGGCACGACATTATTTCATGCGTATGCCGGGGACTATTCTCGAATCCCGGTACTTTCCACACAGAACATATTTTTTCGCGCACTCCACCTTTTTTTCTGCACATCACCTAGGGGCCCTCCAGACTGGGCCTCTAGGTCTGAATATGACTTCGATTCTTCATTTCGGAACGTTCTCCATCACTTATGCACTTTTTAGCATCTACCAATTCCCCCCTTAGAATTGGATTCACGAGGGGTCACAATGATTAGATTCTGAGGGAAACAACGAAATTTAGGGATGTGTGCCCCCTTATGTGCAAAAATTTTAAGCAGTGCACAAAATTCATCTAGGCGTGGAATAGGCGTTTTACGCGGTCACAGAACCCATGCTTCACCTATAAAAGTGGCCACAGGTCCCATGATTCGTACACATTTTCTCACGCGATAAGATCTGAGCTCTCGTGCGTGAAATTGCTTCCGCTCCTACGCGAAAAACCACTAAGAAGCGCGTAATACCACTGATATTTGGTGAGCTTTTACGCGCAAACCCAAGACTTTTCATGCCACAACTTGAAATTTCACACAGCCCGCTGATTTTCCGCATCGGACTCTCAGATTTCGCACCAAACTCCCAAATTTCACCCAACACTGCCGAACATTGTAGGAAAAATATGGGCGCAAACTGGGATGATGAGTGGGAGGCTACTGCGCGTATAGTTGAGATGGCTATGAACTTGGAGGTTTATGGCGCAAAGAGGATTGTCTCCAATAACCACATCCTCATCAACATGATAACCCCCACCCAGAAACAGTAATCCTTGTCTGAAAATTTGTCACTTTGGGACTTTGGCATTCTGGAGGAGGTCCCCATGGCGGGGTTTGAGGTTGATACACCATGATCATGGGTGACCCGTGAAGACGACCTTCCTCGATACAACATCACCAACAATGGTCATCCTACCAGAGAAACTAGGCATATGGAAATCTACGTCTTGAATTACAAGACCATGACTATTTCTGGGGGTGATCGTATTGTGGAGAGCTCACCGACCCTCTACGCGAGCACTTTCCATCAGAACACCCCTGATGAGAAAAAGGGATGGCTCTAGGACTAGGATCTGCGGTCTGGAGGAAACTTCACCAGCGATGGGCCCTTGGTATACTATTTTCGCCACACATGCGACCAATTTGGGGCAGACCTGTGGCACATTGGTCTATTCGAGGCGGTGTGGACATCACAGTTCCACTTCTACCGGCAGCATGAGATCGGGCTGGAGCTATTCTCCCGGTGGTCCCCTGACACCAACACATTCCGTCTTCACCATGGGAAAGTCTAGCTAAGTCTGTGGGACATCCACTGCATTGGAGTCATCCCTTTAGAGGGCCATCAAAATGACGAGTTCCCCCCACCGAAGAACACTTGGGGTGACAGGTCTCAAACCCCCATACTGACATGGAACCTACTGGATTTGGTAAAGGAGAAGCTAAATGTTAAGGACTTCCTGAAGGATATTTCCTACAAGGACTAGTTTAGCCTATTCCTAGAGAGGGATCTAGAAGTAAATATGTTAGGGTGGGTGAAACGGTGTCCAATCGTGGCTCAGAGGAGTAAGAGAGAATTATATTGGAGGATCCTGGAGGCGGGGAAATTCCAATCATGGGGCTACAACATCAATGAGGCCCAGGACCCAAATGTCCAGTATGCCAGATTCCACGCCACATTCCTGAGCAGATGGCTCTTGCCGGTGCGGGATGCAAGGATGGGCGTCCATCCAGCGACTCTGGTGATGGTGGGCATCATGGATACCTACAAGAGGTTGAACCTGGGGTTCCCCAGGCTGGCCAGACAATACGCCATCTTAGGACATATCTCAAGAGGGGGGATCACATAGGAGAGTATGTGGCCCCTTCCAGATCTTCCATGGCTTGGTTGTGGCTCACTGCAGTGGCTACACCTTCCCAAATGCCATCCGTCCTCCGGGAAATGGCATGTGACCCTATTTGCTGAATATTTTCCGAGTCATGCAAATGATGATCAATGAGGAGGGAGTACAAATCAGGATTGGTAACCATGAAAAATTCTCCTTCAGCCCATTGACCACCCCAACTGGTCAACTGATAGATGATGGGATAGGATCAATGGAGAAGAAGGAGTACTTCCAGAGCATCAGAGGAGGGGTGATCGTGGCCCGGATTGATGGGAATATTTTCTACGAGCTTTATGTGTCATCCAGGTTTTCTAGGAAGTTCGGATGCCTCCAGTGAATGCCGAAGAGAGTATACACAGATGCATGGGAGGAGAGGCATCCCTGTGTTCTTCATCACCTGTGGCTGATGCTCACAAGATATAGCTCTGGCGACATCATCACATTCCCTCATACCGGAGTCAACACTGGCCTCTCGACTAATTATGCTGAACAGTGGACCATATAAAATCTTGAGGGGCTTCTGCGGAAGTGATTTCAGTACCTAAAGGTCACCATTGAGGAGCCTCGATGGTGAAAGAGAAGGCATGGTGCCACTAGAGGAGGATAACCAGAAGTGCCTTAGGAAATGGGGCATGCACAGGTCGGGACATCAATAGTGGGGGCATCCCATTGCGTGGCCACTACCTCATTTCCTGGAGGATGAGGTTCCCACAAAGCAGCCAAAGAACATGATGGGAAGAAAATAAGATACTTGCTTCAACCATCTCAGGATGTTGTCTTCCTTACGCTATGGTCAACTTGGATAACCCCACGGTAGTCAATGAGTACTGAATCCCTCTGGTAGAAAATAGTGCGAGATGAGATCCAGCTATCGGATGCCGAGATTTTCTTGGGTCTTTGACAGAGTGATCCTTCATTGAAGGCATGCATGCATGAAGACCATGGACACATATGAACATCAATGGGGTCAACGTGTAGAGCCACCTCTCTTGGTGATGGTGATGCACGACTAGGATCATGACCCAGAAAGGATTCTGCCGGGGGAAGATGATAGTGATGATGAGTTAGAGAGAAGCGAGGCATGATAGGAGGAAGAAGGAGAAGGGGAAGGTGAAGGAAAAGGAGTAGGAGAGTCTGAAGGTAAAGGGTCGCAGGGGGTGTCCCACCATGGGAGTCTCCAGGAGAGTAGTAAGATCATTGGATCTGAAGTATACGTAACCGGGATACTCAAGGTATGCTTCGACCCTTGTCTATCTTTCTACTTTCATTTGCATTCCTTGTAACCCTTAATTCACTTCCTTATCTTGCGCCGGAACACACTAGTGCTGGTATGGATCAGGAGTCCCCAATCTGAGCAGGAAGAGCTCCAATGGAAGAAGGCAGGACACTGATGATCGTTATTGAGCTGATGAGTGTTGAGGGATCCCCTACCACGACATCTCTCGTATGGCCATAGAACTAACGGCAGATGCCTTGGGTTCATGTAAGTTCCATGCTTCGATAATAGTACTCAATGTTGGAATACCCAACTAATCATCGTGCTCCTTGTCTGTACAGTGATCACGACATTGGAGGCCTGTCGGGCTGCTGATCCCAAACCATCCAGAAATGTGTTGATGGAAAACATGCAGCCCCATCCAGAACATGCCTCCCAAACTGAGTTGGCTCCAGCAATTAGTGAGTAGGGAGCTGAAAACACCAGTGGCGCTGTCGTCAGGGAAGGGTGGGAAATTGATGAGGGTGCCACTAGGATCGAAGGGAGAGAGAAAGGTCACCCAGATGCTGAGGAGCCCATTCCCCTAGGAGGAATCTTTGAGGAAGACCCTGCTGCTACCATGTTGGCTTTCTTCCCTATCTATCAGCCCGCTGATCCTGAAAAATTTGACAATACAGATTTAGAAGTGGTTGAGGAGAGCCAGATGACACGAAACAAGGGACGAAAGTGCATCCAACATTTTCTGAATCATCCCCAGGAGGAATTGCTGAAGAGGATGGGGTCACTCCACACTTGTCAATGCTTCATGTGTGCAGGAGGGATGTATTCTAAATGCCTACCCCTGACGGGCTGTGATTACATAGCCGAGAAGATGCATGAGAGAAGTCGGCGTGCTGACGTCATCCAGTGCCAGGAGGATTCGAGGAGTACCCGAGTATTTATGAGGGTGGATCAGGAGGTCCAATGCCTCGAGGAATATGAAAAAGAGTATGAGGTATTGATCGAAAGCTGCTCTGATCTTGTGTAGTAGTTGAGGGACCAACTGGTAGATGCCTAGGAACAACTCATAGAAGCGAGTCACCAGATAACCGAGATCTAAGCTGAATAGGTGCG
Source organism: Viscum album (assembly GCA_963277665.1). Lineage (NCBI taxonomy): Eukaryota > Viridiplantae > Streptophyta > Magnoliopsida > Santalales > Viscaceae > Viscum > Viscum album. The sequence goes on from OY728158.1 coordinate 1,322,790,868, forward strand.
GGCACATGCTGTGGTCAGCAAGCTGCACTCCATGGCCACCATAATGAAATGGTCCACAGTGTACGAGAGGTACTCTTGGGGGACACCAGTGAAAAGGTAGTGGCATTGGAGAGATCTAACCAAGCAACCGACCCTTAGGGTCCCTGTTTTGGCCACACACATACACTTTTCCTACTTTTACTACTTCTTGTTCTTTTGAACTGTATGTATAGAAAAATTTACTTACTTGCCCCATTACATAACATACTTGTCCCTTTGGTTTAACATGAACAAACATAATCCCAAATTATATAGCAATCCATCACTAAGCTCACGTGGGTCGTGAGAAACAAAGGTGGCTCCTACTGTCACTTCGTTTGATGTGGTAGAATCAACCAAGCATCAGGCATTCGAAATTCAAACCCGGATTTCCGAGGAGAAGAGGGAGGCCCATCCAAAGGAATAGGACGTCCGACCAATCGATGTATCAACTTCTCAATGTGCTCAAGCCCAAAAATGGGGAAATACTAGGGGCATTGGAATATGTCTGAACTAGTGGAATTAAAAATTTGAATCACATTACCCAAATTAGATACACTATGGGAGGGGCGTGGAAATGAAGTAAGACTGTTGACCATGTTCAAAACACATCATCCTTATTGAATTATCCTGAAACGGGGACAACAAATGAGGACTGACCACTGACCATGTTCGCAACAGGGGGCCTAACTCAAATATCATCGACCAGTCTTCTGAAACGTTGGCCTAGGACAGAAGTTGGACCATAGGTCAAGCATCCGTACTATTCGGTGGTCCCTTAAAACATGATCAGTCTTTCAGAACATTGGCCCAGGATAGTAGATGGACCATAGGTCAAGCATCCATACTGTTAGTGGGTCCCTTCAAATGTGAAAGAGGATGAGGATCTAAATAAAGGGGCACAAAAAGTTTGGAAAGTGTAGTGGTGGTTTTTTCATATAGAATCCAACACTCCCAAGATTACGCCACCATGGTGGATTCACATTAGTCAGACGCATCAATCTAATCATGGATCATACCTTCTTTTTGACAGGACCACCTTGGTGAGGAAACTGTCACATCCTAATGTCATTATGGGGCTTCCCAAACTTGTTTGGGGAAAGTACTGCCGTTAGAAAACTCCATGAGAAGTCAGGACAAGGGGCCGACAGTGAGTAGGGATTGGATTTGGTGATCCCCAAGGCTGTACCTGTGACGAAATGTCTGGGTATTCTTACATATGACATAAGAATGGGAATCAAGCCACACGTAGTTCTAGAGACGGTCTTAGATTATGGACCTAGAGCTCAGAACTGTGATCAATAATAAGGGTAAGAGACACATGGTATGGTGATTACGAAACTCACTGTGAATGGAGACATAAGCCCTACTTACTATGTGTTCCCTGGGGAAGTGCTCAGGTCAAGGGACCGAACACGAAAGTTAGGCTAGGCTCGCGAGGAAGTGCCCGAGCACTCCTACATATCTCATGAGGATGAGAATCAATCCATACGTAGTTCTTGGAGGGGTCACGGAACGTTAAGGTACCAGTTCAAAGGATGAAAGGGGCATGCGGGTCTAGCCCTCATACCAAAAGAAACGACATTTGATGTAACATGTTTGTCCTTTAAGGTGAATGGTTTTTCTTTTATGGAGTGACCACCCTAGGTTAGAAATTTCTGGAATTTCCACAATAATAAAGCCATATATGGGAATTCAAAAATGGTATGGTAAATTACTGATACCCAACGTGATGTCCTCTATGATGAGGTAATCACAATGCAGTGCCATTTTTCGTCGTGCGACCAGGACGATACTATCATAGTTTATGGTCATGTGGTAGGACCAACAATAAAGTTTAAGGTCATATGGTTTGGACCTGGGGGAATGCGCATGACGTGAGAAAGCATTCCTGACGTGAATGTTGATGAGGTCTAGATCATCACTGCGCATACCTATGGGAAAAGAGCCCCAGGACAAGAGGTCGATGAGGGTCAGAGGATAAGGGGGCAAGAGAAACTAGCTGCCAACTGAACTGGACCAGGAAGCACGATGGTCGGGTGACCATACGTATCCCATGGGTATGAGGATCAAGCTTCACATAGCTCTTATAGAAAATCCCAGTTTAGGGTCTTAGCGCTCGGATCACGGGAGCCCCGAGAGACGCCGTATTGTAGCATTGTCCCCCTGACATGCGGAGGTGCACTGAGGGATAGTGCCAAAAGTGTCTAGATCCCACCTGGACATGATGGGGTGGAACATAGTGTGAATCATGGAGCCAAAATTCAAGGCCTGAAGGGGCTGGCGTGATGACAGGGGACAACTGCTGACCATGTTCGCAACATAGAATCCTGTTGCGTTATCCTGAAATGGGGACATACAAATGAGCATCAACCGCTGACCATGTTCGCAATGCGGGATTTGTTATCAATTTTTTGTTTGAAACCCTAGGGGGCGTTGGCCTGTAATGGCAGGAGAGACCTTAGGAATGGTATCCATGTCGTTCTGGGGGGTCCCTTTAGGTGTGAAAGATAACGTGGCCCGAATGGAGGGAGACATGAAGCTTGACATGTGGACGGAACGTTCCCAAGTTGAATCTGACACTCCAGGTCCTAGACTACAGTACTCTTACCATAATGGTGGACCACTGCAAAGGGTAGAGGGGATTATCTTGAGAGAGGCCAAGAGATGGAGGATTCCTAGAAGAAGGGTGGAATGGTGCCAAAAACCCAACGCGAAAGAGGGCATAACTTTGTACCACACCAATATATCACCCTCGTGGAGAGGGACAGGACAAGGGGCCTAAGTGACCAGGAGACCGAGAGACGGGGAGATCTCTAAGAGATGGGGCTGGACCTGAAATCCAAATGTTCATGTGGTCCTACGTATCCAATAAGTACAGAATAAATCCCCACATAGTTCTTGAAGATATAGTTTAACGTCATGCAGGACGAAATATAGTTTAACGTCATGCGGGACCGAAATCTAGTTTAATGTCATGGGGGACCAAAAGGGCCCAAATATAGGACCAAAGTCTGTTTAAGGTCATGTAGGACCAAGTACTCAAGAAACGTATTTCCTGAGGAACTTTGAATTGGTGGGAGGAGTTATACGCTCCCCATCCATGGTCACCAGGGAGTATGCTCCATTGGGATAAACCTTATGAACAATGAAAGGTCCTTCCCTTTTGGGATCCAACGTTGGGGGTTTCCTGCTGGGGATCATTGGTGCCCAGAGAGCTAACACCAAATCGCCTTGTAGGAAAGAGCAGAGGCAAACCTTCTTGTTGAAATCTCGAGCCATCCTGTTCTGATGCATTTCTATGTTGTGCAGGGAAGGATGCCTATTCTCATCTAGTGATTCCAATTCAGCTAGACGGATCTCAACCACTAAATCTGGTGCTTGGTGGTCATATAACTCTATGCACAATGAGAGAAATTGAATCTTGATGGTTAGGACGTCATCAGTTCTATACACTTGGGAATATGGGGTCACCTGGGTGGAATTACTGGTCGTTGTCCGATAAGACCAGAGGGAATTTGGGAAGTTGTCCGGCCAAATCTTCTTGTTCTGAAAAACTATTTTCTACAGAATGTTAGAGAAGGTTTTATTGAATGCCTCAATCTGTCCATTCTCCTTCACGTGATAGCGGAAGGTATGGTTGGAACGAATGTTGTACTTGGTGTACAATTTCTTCATCTCAGCTGCTTGGAAGTAGGTTCCATTATCGGTGAGGATAGCGTGAGGAACCCCAAATCCATAGATGATATCAGAACTCACAAATTGGATGATAGATTGGGCCTTGACTTCCTTGAGTGTAATTTCCTCTTCCCATTAGGAAAATAAATCTGTAGCGGTTAGAATGGATCAGCATTGGCGAACTGTTGCCGGTGGGTATGGTCCCACGACATCTAACCCCCAGACTTCAAAAGGCCAAGAGTACTTGGTATTGTGGAGAGGCTCTGGTAGACTATGCACAATTTTATCATGAACTTTTCATGCATGTCACCTCTTGGTGGAATCGATGCAGTAGTGGATCATAGAGGGCCAAAATACCCTAATCTTCGAATCTGGTGAGACAGTTTGGGCCCATCCTGTTAGGCACCACAGGAACCGGCGTGAACCACATGCATGACCTGTGGAATCTCATCCCCTTGGATTCAACGGAGGATAAAACCATCAAATCCACGTTTATAGAGGATATTCCAAAGATTGGTACCACTCTGGAGTGTAAACTGCAGTTCACGATGTCATATTCGCTCGTGTTCGGCTCGATCAGCCAAGAGGCAAACGTTTTGGAGATACTCGACAAAAGGGGCTCCTGAGATGGGAGGTTCTTCAACCACTATATCTGATGAACCTGGGGATCCCAACGTGGAACCCCCGATGGTAAGATGGCTTACCCATGGGCCGTCATCATCCTCTAGGGTGATGGGAGAAATGAACCTCTGATGCGCCATGTGGATAACTAGATCATCCTTCTTAGGTTTTTCACGTGATGCAGCCAGGATGGCCAAAGCATCTGGTCAACCGTTCTGCGACCAAGGTACATGGATAACCTATGACCAAGAAGAGAACTGGGAAATTAGATACAGAGTGCATTCTAACAATGGTACAAGCTCTGGCTTCCTAAAAACATAGTCACCATTAACCTGATTGATGACTAGTTCAGAATCCCCTTTTACATGCAAATGGGACACATCGATCACAAGGGCTAGCTCGAGACCGGTGATGAGGGCCTGATACTCTGCCTCATTGTTGGTGCATCCTTCTGAAAACACAAATGAGTAAAGAAGGACGACTTTCACTGAGGTGATAATGACGATACCCAGACCCACTCTGTTGAGCCTAGGATCATTGAGCCTTATACCAGTGGGGCTCCGAGAGGCACCAACAAAGTGCATCTACCAACACGTAACAACCAAATAGACTGAGAGGATTTCCTCATTAGGAGAATCTGACTCCAAGGACTAGTCCACAGGGGTTTTTTGGGCAGCTATGAAGTCATTCAATGCCTACCCCTTGATGGCCTTCTGGGGAACAAACCTGATGTCAAACTGTTGGAGGATCACCGCCCACCGCGCTATTCGACCAGTCAACATGGGGCGATTCAGAATATGCTTCAGCATGTTTAGATAGGATGCTAGTTGTATCTCATGATGCTGCAGGTAGTGTCACAACTTCTACATAGAAAATATGAGCACAAGGAAGCTCTTCTCGATGGCGGCGTATTTGTCTTCTGTATCGAGGAGCATGCTCCTGAGGTAGTAGAGATTGTTCTCTGCCCCCTCATTGTTCTTATGGGAAAGAAGGGAACTGAGATACCTCTCCAGGGTGGTGACATAAAGAATTAGTGGATTCTTGGAGATGGGTGGAATTAGGACTAGAGGCTGGAGCCTATATTTCTTGATTTCCTCAAAGTTGTTCTGGCACTCTTCATCCAACTCATAGGTGGTTCCCTTCTTCATGAGCCGAAAAATAGTCTCACACTAACCAGCTAGGTTCGCGATGAATCGGCGTATGTAGGCTATGTGGACTTGAAAACCTCTAAGCTCCCGAATATTGCATAGGGGAGGCATCTGGATGATGGCCATTATCTTCCCTGGTTCAATCTCGATGCCTTGGTACTTAACAACAAATCCAAGAATCTTCTCAAAGGTGACCCCAAAGAAACACATCAATAGGTTCAACTTCAAATGGATAGAGTGGAGGAAGACAAACACTTTCTCAAGGTCCTTGATATGGTCGAGGCGCTAGCGTGATTTGACTACCAGATCGTCCACATAGCATTCCATCAAAATTCCCACGATCGGATTGAATATGTGATTCATGGCCCACTGATAGGTGGCACATGCATTCTTCAGGACAAAGTGCATAACTTGGTAATATAAAGTACTTTGGGGAACCTTGAAAGCTATGGAATCCTCATATTTTAGGGACATCTCAATCTGATTATATCCGGAGTAACCATCCATGAAGGAGAGGACTTAGAACCCAGCTGTAGCATCGAACAACAATTCTGTCCCAGGAAGGGGAAAAAAATCCTTCAGATTGTGACAGTTGAGATCACAGAAGTAGATACAGAATCTGATCCTTCCATTCTTCTTCTTGGGTGGAATGATGTTGGATAACCACTTGGGGTACTATACCTCCTTGAGGAAGTTGGATTTGATGACCTTGTCAATTTCTTCTGTGATCATGGCACCGTGAACATGGTGCATCTTTCTGGGATGCTACATGGAACCAGGATGGTTTGTTGGGAGACCGAGATGGTGGACATCTACCTGAGGATCTAGTCCTGGCATCTCATCAAAACTCCAAGAAAACATGTCGTGGTGCTATTTAAGGAAGTCCACGTACCACTGATGCTCCTCAAGGGTCATTGTGGAACTGATCAATGCGGGTCTTGGATCTGCCTCACTACCGAGGGTCACCTGCACCAGCTCGTCGACCGTGGCTGAGATGCCTTCCCCAAAGGCAGGGGGAGCATCCTCTATACCTTCTTCTCCACTTACGGAGGGATCTTACCTGGGGGAATCTAATTTTGAGATTCCAAACCCTGATGGGAGGATGTTATCGGCTTGTGCGGTCATGGTCATTGCATCGGGGCACTCTGGAGATACTGAGACAATGGCTCTGAAGGCTGTCGACCTGATCCCATCTAGTCTCTGGCCCAAGGGGCCACGCTTGATAATATCAAAGTAGTAGTGGCGCGTTGGCCGGAGGTGACTAATTCCACTCCGGTGATATAGAAAATTATGACGTATTGCCATTTCCATGAGCCGGACATCCCGATACCTGACGAGAGTGGGAGGCTCTGGGATCACTGGAGCCTGGTTCATATAAGAATACGATGTGATCTTCTGATGCTGCCTGGATCTGGGAGAATGGATCCCTCTTGTCCTAGAAATGACAAAACATTGCCCCATATCAGGGTTTGTGGCCTCCAACCGGATGGATAGGGAAGACGTGGGCATCATTCAGGCCTGCCCAAGGGTTGGTCGTAGCGGTGACGAGCTCAAATTCACTTGCCCGAGCTTGTTTATCCTTACCATTGTAATAATCATCATCCAAGTAGAAGGCTTCGCAAGAGGCGAAATGAGATTCATCACCTTGGAGTACACCTACTCGACCATTAAGGGAATACATGAGGCATTGGTGATACGATGAGGGGACTGTTGCATACAGGTGGAGCCTTGGCCTACACATCAATGCATTGTATGCAGTGTCCTGGGAGACAACCATAGATTCAGTACTGGCAACTAGGCCACCGAACTGGGTCTTCAAACGGATCTTTCCGAACGGGGTCTATTGTATCCTGTCATATCCCTTTATTCTCAATTCGGAGGGAGTCATGTCGTCTTTAGTTATCCCTAACCTCCGCAGTGTCCACGTCGGGATAAGGTTGATCCCAGAGTTGGTGTCAATGGGATTGCGACGAACCACCACACCGTTGAATTGGCCGGTGATGTAAAAAGGGGGGATGTTCCCCTATATGGGGGAGCCTTCATCCTCTCCCAAGAATGAGATGATGGACTGGCATTCGACATCCTCAACTGATTCAGTATGGAAGGCCTCTGCAGTTGCTATCTCTGTCTCAAATAGGAGGGGGATCCTTAAAGCCTCAGCGAGTGCTTCATGCATATCTGGCGACAGGCGAATGTCTTCATGGACCGAGAGACTCACTAGGATGTTGAAGAGGTGCTTCAAGAAATTATACTTCCATGAAATGTGGAAACGTCTACTTGCAGGGAGTCGCTCTTTGATTTGAGGCATGGCAGGCCCTGATGGCCGAATTGGCTGCTAACTGGTACTGTGTACATCCCGCTGCTCACTAGTCAAAGCTCGTAGGGTCACTGTCAGATGAGAACCATGCGACTGATATCGGCCTATAGCAGGATGAATCTAGTTTCCATACGGCCAAAGTGGGTCTGCCTGATCTAGTAGCACAAACAGTGGTGGAGGTGGACCCGTCGACACCGAATGAAGAGGCCGCACGTGCTGAGTTCTGCATTGGGTCTGTTGTCTGGTCTCAACGGTGGGCACAGCCTGGCAGGAGGTTCCAACTGACGTGCCCCAGCTGCCCATATGACAGCGGCTCTACCGACGTTGGCATTGGCATGGGACGTTGGGGATGTTCTCTTAGTGCTACCCTCATCGAGAGTCATATAGGAATTTACCAACTCGACGGTTTTAACTAAAGCATACCCTTGGATGTCACTCGACGAATCGTCCACCACTAGGTGGATTTTGGGAGGGATTCCCATATCCGGGGGTTTGAATTTGCCGAGAGTGTGAGATGACGATGGCATTGGTGGGGCGTGTTGCTTCTTCTTATGCCGCTGAATCTTACTATTCTGGGAAGAGGATGGATTGGATGATAACACAGAAGTGGCATAGACATCTCTTGAAGGCTCCGTCTGATTTAGACATGCAAGAATGATGACATGGGCATGGGTGACCATCTTGCAAGCCATCCAGTCATTATACTTATGGGACCCATGGTTAAAAACCTACTACCACTCACCTTCGTCGTCGCTACTACTATCTGATCCCACAAAGACACCCACCACTTGTGCTGGGGCTGGGCCCAACCTAACTATGTTGTGTTCAATCTACTCGTGGATCAAGTACTTGAACACATAGAATTTCTTGATGGTGTGCCCCAGGATCCAGTGAAAAGGGCAGTAGTTGGGGTGATCAATGAGAGGTGCCTCTTCTCGCTTCCAACACACAGGCATTCACACAATTCTTTACTCTAAGGCATTGCGGAAGAAATTAGGGACCTGAGCCTCATCGAACGAGTAGGTATGATTCCTTCTATCTAAAAATGGGGATGTAGGAGCCTGACCCTGACAGGGGGCCAGAGGAGCCTGCCGAGGAGGCATAACTTGATTATTTGGGCTCGACGGTGGTGGCGTGTTGTGCGGGGGAACCTACTGGTTCTGAGGACGCTGCTGGGCTGGAAGCTGTGGCCGGTTTTTTGGATCTCTACGGGGATGTGGAGCTGGATCCACTGGTAGCAACTATAGCTACCTGGGGGCCTCTACCTGGGACACGGTGGCGGGCTCAGCTCTAGCAAATCTCCTTGCTGGAATTGCAGGGGGCAACAAGCATGCCTGATTAGCCTTTTGCAGGGCTTCCTCGAGGCACTGGGCCTTATTTAAGAAGTCTAGGAACCCTCTGAGATTATTCTGAGTAATCAGGGAGGGAACCAGTTCCATCGTGACATTTCCCACACACATCATCAGTAATTTCTCGTGATTTAGTGGCACGTCAAATGAGTATGAAAGCCCCTTCCACCAGGTGATGAAATCCACAACACACTCATCGAGGTTTTTCTTGCACTTTAAGTGGTCTGCGATGTTTGTCTTCCTAGAGGTAGAGCTAAACTGGTAAAGGAACTACCTATGAAGGTCTTCCCATCTAGTTATGAATCCAACGAGGAGCTAGCTGTACCTAACAAATGATGGCCCCTCCAGTGTCTAAACAATGCAAAGGAGCTTGGTGGCCTCCTACTGCATTGGGGTCCCTCTCATAGGCCCAAACATTGAGTTGATGTGGGCCAGGTGTTGCGGCAGTTCCCCCATCCCGTTAAAGGGGGAGAAAGTGGGATTCCCAAATCCCGGGGGTGCTGACATGTCATCCACACAAGATGGTTACGGGTTTCCAACAGGTGGGATAGCCACGTGTCGCATTTCGAAAGCCTCGAGGTGGGCGATGAGCGCCCCCATCGGATCATCTGGATGTGGGTCCCTGTCCTGACGGGTATCCCTAACTACGAGCGCGTTGCTGGGATCATAGATGCAATAGCCAAGCTCAGCGGCTCATGGAGAGGCCGGTGGAGCAACCCTTGGTGTGGCCTGAGGAGCCCGAGTGGGGTTTCGTGGATTGTTACGCCGTTCGGGAGTGTTCAGTGAGACATACCATGCCCTCTTACTGTGAGGTCCGGCTTCCATCCTGTCAGCGAATATGGCATGATCGGGGTTGCTTGGGAGAATCTTGTTGAGGGGTAGTTTTTCCTTCCCATGTTGCACCGGCCAAGGATCACTGTAGTCGGGTCACCACTCTGCAATGCGTTCAACTAGATTTTCATCGACTAACTTCTTCAACTCAGTATGCTGCTGGCACAGACTAGCCTTCTTGGGATCTTCCTCTGCCTTCTGCACTGAGGTAGTTGGGTCGGAGGTCTTGACAGCTCTGACGTGCTCTTTTCCTTTACTAACATTCCGGCTCATCACTAATTCCTTGGTGGGTAAAGGGAGACCTAGGAGGTTCCGCTTCTGGTGAGTAATCCTTCTTGATGGGTTCAGTGGAAGAACTTCATTAGGGGGGATTCCCCCATCGAGAAGTCCCGGCTCATTCTCCCCTCTTGACAGATCGGTCATGTTAATCACAACTCTTCTCAGTGGCATGTCCTCACTATCTCTAAGTGAGCCAGGTTATAAAAAATAACACTGAAGAGGAGGGCAGTGTACTAACCCCATACATGGGCTTGCGCATGTGGAGTAGCCTCCTCAATAACTTTGCAGAGTACTAGAAAACTCTAAACGCATTTCCATTGGAGGGCCCTATGGTGGCTAGGTGACTAAGGGTGTCAGACCGCGGGCAGTGCAGCCTGGTCGACTAGATGACATTGCTCGCCAATGTCTTTGAGGTTCTCTTGGTTCCCAGGATATGTCACTCACTGGTGGCGAAGACGGGGGTGAGTTACCCAGAGGGTCTAGCAGAAACATTCAAAATCCTCTGGGGTGAGCGTTTCTGGTTTACCAAAATTCGACCCTTCAACCGGCCAAAAATTCACAGGGAAGTGGCCCACCGCTTCAGAAGCTCCCCAACTCAAATTCATAGTTTGGCCATTGATTTCCCCACTATTCAACTTAGGGTGGCTGAGGAACTGCTAGCAGCGCTGATGTAGGCCGCTGGGCCGACGGGCTGGCCGGCAGAGAATATGACGAGTGAGATGATTGGCCATCAAATCTTGGGTTTTCCTCAAAGGGTTGTAGTGACCTGGCCTCCATATCAAGATAATATGGACCGACGACCAAGGCTCCTAACACAACATAGGCGCCTGGAGAGGGTGGGCCATGCTACGATCTTCCCACCATTGACCCCCCCCAAAAGCCCTGTGGCAGAAGGAACGTCCGGCGATGATGGTGACGACTGCGCGGTCGGCCCCTGGGAACATGAAAAGTTCTCATTCTCTTGGATATACCTTCAGAGGGAAACATGGATCTTGTGGATCTCACATTCCGGGAGTATAAGGCTGATGCGCCTCATTCCTGCCTCGGCCCTTGACTCGATGGACTGAGTGGAGGGCTCCTGCGCAGAGTCGTACTCCGCCTCAGAGTCTGAGAAGCGGACTAGTCTGATCCCTGTCCGGCCCTCCCTAGAATTCCTCTTACGGCAGTGGTGACCTTCTCTCCTGCCACTGGATATTTCTTCAGGTCCGGGCTGATTTTTGACATGGGTTCCTCTAGCCGCACTAATTCTATGATGGAGAGGGTTTCCACCCAAGTAAGCAAGGGTGCAGGGAGCACCGAGACAAATGTATAAAGGGACATGAGAAGGACCTCTGTGTTGGGCGTTGGTGAAGTGGGGATGGCATCCACCTCTCCGATTGCTAGGGCAAGGATGGAATTTGCTGATTGCCACGGGGATATGGGGAGGACCTCCATGTTGGAAAGTGACCAGACATGCAATGTATCCATGCTCGTGGTCCGTGGTAGGTGTAGTGACCTCATACCTAGTGCAGTGAGCCTAAGAGAGACCCACACATGGATTGTTTCTATCATAGGGAAGACCCTCACCAAGGTTGAAGGTGGCACGGGGCAGACCTCCAAGCCGAGGTTGGTAGTAGGGAGGGATCTCGCCTTCCGTAGTGGTGGTGCAGAGCGAGCCTCCGGGTTGGGCGGCACAACTGCAAATTGGTCTTCAGTGTCCATCGCTTGTTCTGATGACCAGGAGAGTCGACAAAACCTTCCCATGGGGCGGTTAGGGCCTTGATTTGGGTCGGGCGTGTAGCTTCCTCTGCTCAACATATAGAAGTTTTTTTTGAAATTAGACAATAGTGGTTCGGGTCACACTAGGCTATGATGTTGAAACCCCACAATGAGCATCTTCTTCTGCTCATGCCCGATGCTGGAGCCGAGTCAGATGGACTGGATCCGCTGATGCAGGTGTGTGGCTTACCTGCTCTTCAGCTTGGGGAACCAGGCGGTGGCGCTGACGCGGCCTGGTGGGGGGCCTCACTGGGAGCCCTTGAAGCGTAACTCCAGTTGGGACATCCCGGATATCCCCTACTTCATCGGCGTAGGGGAGGAAGATTTCACGGTTCTCCAGGGGAAAACTCCCGAAGAGAATGATTGTTGGGGTGGGGAGTGGAAGCTCCCTGTATGGTCCTCATGGGTGGCGTTGATGGTAAGGCGCAACTGCCTTGAGATCTATGTAGTCCATGTCCTTGGTGGGGATGAACCCCTCCTCCTTGTACGTGCATACAAGGTCATTGATTACACTTCCCTAGATAATTTCTAATGGGGAGAGGGGGTGTGTGTACCCAGTAGTCATGGCGGTCGAAGCCGTAAAGGAAGAGGTAGAACCACAAGGGGTAGCCGCATCGATGTTTCCCCTGCTCCTGCACCGGTGGGTAGGTGAACGAGCTCCGAATGCAACAACTTGATTCTTGAAATCTGGGAGATAAAATCATTATCACTTCAAGGAAATGAAATCGAAAACCAGTGCCCCAGTGCCATTCTATCATCCGTAGTCAGCAAGAGGGATCCATGCTAACAATGTCACAGAGAAAAATGCTCAACATCCTGACTGTCCCAACTCCATGCATGTTTCACATGAGGCCTATTTTGTTCGACCTAGTACCGGATGACGATGTCAGATGATATGCTTATCCACTGATGCCCTGGATTCTACTAGCCTCAAAGATGTGGAGAGGAGCTTCATTTTGTGTTCACCATTTTCTGTTTTCGACGCTTTCACCGGGGTGCGCGCCTCCGTCACACAGAGAACATGCTGCTGTTACCCCGCATTCTCTCTTTCCAAAGTCTGGAGGCATCCAATCCTTATTCAGAGACATGAGCTCCTCGATCTAAATGGGATGATGGGATGTCGGTTCTTCCATCAATGGATTCCTCCTCTGAACTCGTCACCTAGTCTGGGTCTCCCTCATAGATTTAAAACATAATTCGTGAAGCTCTTCTAGATGCCATATCTTCATGGAAACTAGTTAATTACGACGCTTATGTCAGGACCTTCCAAGGGGTTCAATTAGGGCAGCAACCGTCGGTTAGGATAGTAGTCACGTTGGGGCATCATTGGCGCGTCTTGACGCTGGGGATTGACATGTCTGTCTTCTGTCCCTTAACGTAGGTAATCTCAAGGGCGTGGAAGCCTGATGCATCCCAAATCAAATGTGGGGAATTTTATTCCATAGGCATGTATCTGAGGTTTTACTCAGCTTCCCTGTTTAACATAGGGTATGCCATAAGTTTAACATCTAGAGGAGACGGATCAGACTGATCGGAACACTAGCTATAGTGGATCAGATTGAAGAACCCCCTGGAGGGAACACCGATGATGGGGCCAGCACGTGATTTAATTCCTGAATGCTGTGGGGGGGGGGGGGAGTGAGGTGGCATGATATCACCTGGATGTGGCAGCCCGAGTAAGAATCAGGATGGATAATGGCATTGGGATTGGGTCTCGAAGAGACTTCCTACGTATCCCCATGGTAGGGAATCAATGTTCGCGTAGTTCGATGATATGGTGGGACACCTGAAGAGGCATACCATGAGAATGAACACATGGATTGGACCTAGAGGTGTTAGAACATCCGGGTTAAGGAAAGAGATTCCCGAGACATGTGGGCTCGAGGGAGAGATTAGGATGAGACATGAGTGATGGGATTGAGCCTCATGGAGGCCTCCTACGTATCACCGTGGAGAGGAATCAAGGTCTTCATAGTTCAGATAGCGAATACAGTTTAACATCATGTCGTACGGGTATAGGGATTACACTCTGAGGTGGGCCAAGGTAGATATGGGTCTTGGTAGACCAACATGGAGGTCGTCAGGGCCAATGGTTAGTCGACTTGAACCCTATGGAGGCTTCCTACGTACCATGCCTTAACATGGATCAAAGTCCCCGTAGTTTGGGTTGTATTGGGTCTTACACTCTGATGCGGCCCAAGGTAGTGGTGCTTGAACCACGTGGAGGCTTCCTAAGTACCATGCCTTAGCATAGATCAAATTCCTCGTAGTTCGGGTTGGATTGGGGCTTACACGCTGAGGAGGCCCAAGGTAGTAGGGCTTGAACCTCATGGATGCTTCCTACGTACCATGATTTAGCACAGATCAAAGTCCCCGTAGTTTAGGATGGATTGGGGCTTACACTCTAAGGCGACCCGAGTTAGTGGGGATTGAACCTCATGGAGGAATCCTATGTATCATGAATTATCACAGATCAAAGTCCTTGTAGTTTGGGTTGGACAGTTTAACATCATACGGGACAGAGGAATTTGGGGCTTACGCTCTGAGAGGACCCAAGGTGTTTCATGGTCGGTGCTCACTCTAAGCTCACGGGAGTCATGCTCAGTGTGAGAAACAAGAGTTAGTAGAGACCTGGAGATCAAGTCACGAAGGGTGCATCCGTGGGTAGTGAAAATGGGATTATGCATTGAGCGGCCCATGGTGCCAGGACTTACTCCAGGATGGAGGCCCGAGGGGAAAAAGCGCAATGAGAGAGGGATTTGGAACCCAGAAATATTGGAGGGGCCCCGTTCTATATCACACCCACCTTTGGCCTTATCACCAAGGATGTGAGGAGGAGCTGGGGTGGTGCCTTCTGAAAGGAAGGCTAGGGGCTTGCACCAGGGTGGTTGCCCTTACCCACGGAAAAAATACCACTCCAATAAATCACCTATTGTGAGGGATGATCCCATCCCTGTAGAGACGAGTGGTCAAAGAGAATGTCCAAGGTGGGGGGGGGGAACATGCGTGCGAGGCATGGGGCCATGTCATAGTTTAACATCATGTGTTGAGGATGAGATGCTTGGCAGTTTAACATCCTGTAGCTCGGACGAGGTGGGCTGGATCCACACCCCTAAGACATACATGACCGGTACCCTCTGCTCCTTGTGGAAGGGAAGGAATCAGAAAGGTCGTACTGAGTGGGTGTTGTGGAGAAAACCATCGAGGGGTCCATGTTATAGTGGTTATGCGAAGAACCAATAGTCATTATCATGCCTATTTGAAGAAGCAAGAGGCGAAGCAACGCAATGGGAAGGATTGTCCAAGGGACTTTGAAGTTACTTAGTAAAAGCTTAGAAGGTCGTATGGGAAAACCATGTGTGATACGGATGCCCAGGGTGCACAAGACACCTGCGAATGGAACTCAGAAGGAGCACATCAGCCGTTCGTGCAAGAGGGCACCCAGTGAGCACTGAGGTGAAGGGCCCCGTTGATTGCACGAGACCCTTGAGGTTTGTGCGAAATAAAGGGATTCATAATGAAAAGCCATAGGCTGGCGCGGAATAGGGGGATGAGGTCTTGCACATGACTCGAAGGGATTGAGCACAAAGGAAGGGATTGCGTGCAAAGGGATTGCATGAAAAATCTGGCTTTCCCACCATAGAAGGGATTGCGCGCACGGGGCAGACCCCAAAGGGTTTTGGAGATTAGTCTATGCCATGGGGATCTCGCATGATGGCGGATCCCGGGGCGACTTGGTGTGAAGAAGAAACATGCCTGAAATCCAAATTGTGCATGCTCGAAATTCCGATTACGTGCATGAGAGGTGGTTCGAATTCATCATCCCTAAAAAGGAAGGGGGTCACCTTCTATTTATAGGCATCTGACAGCGAGGAATTCAGGGCTGCGTGAAATAATGGCGTGACATAGGTGGCGGTACGAAATACCAACTGCGCGGGGCGCGAGCGTGAAATTATTTCGTGCCTTTACCGGGGGCTATTTGCGAATCTCGATACTTTATGTGCGGAACATATTTTTTCTCGCACTCCACCTTTTTTCTGTGCATCCCCATCGGGCCCTCCAAACTGGGCCTCTGGGTCCGAATATGACTTCACTTTTTCGTTTTGGAACAATCTCCAGCACATACGCTCTTTTCAGTTTCTACAAATATATATGATTATTGATATGTAATATATATAAATATATAGTAAATATATATTTATTATAAATTATTTTAAAAAACATATGATAGAAGTCGGTCCTGAGGTAAGGGTTTCTCGTTTCACTTTTACTACACTAAGACATATGAAATATTCACCATTTCTTCTTTTCATGGTATATATACATACCATTTGATATGTTTTATCATGAATTTATTTATTTAAATTCTATATAAAATTATTATTTTATGTTATTTATCTCATGGTGGTTATGATTCAAAATCATCCAATGTAGTAAGAGTTAATTTCGGGATATTTTTATTATTTTGGATTTTTTATGTTTAAGTGTCTCATGGGAGAATTATTTTATATTAATATCTTAAAACCAATATATTTTATTCTAATATTATTAATAATTTACGTTTCATGAAATAGTACCATTTACCTCTCTTTGGAACTTAAAATGATTGATAATTTGATTTCGGAAAATATTAATTTATTTATCTCTTCGGTCAAATAAGTTTTTTTCTATATACATGTTTTTAAAAAAATATTATCATCAACGTCTTTAAAAAATCCCCAAATTCATTATAAAATAAATTTTTACCCATGTTTGACTTGATATAATAAGGTTTTAGAAATAATATTCTTATATTTTTTGAAATGTGGTACTTCTGTCATTTTATAGAAAATGTAAAAAAAATTTTGTTTCAACATATATAAAATAAACATAATTTTAATCCATCATCACTATTACATGATTTAAATCATCCTTTTAAGGTTCTCATGATTTTTTAAAAATATAATGTTTCTTATAATAATCTTGAAATTTATAATTTTTAAAATTTATTTTAATTGTGAAAAGGTTATTTTCCTCAAGAATGTTTTTAATGAAAATTTTATAGTATTTTTTTCATCAAGGAAAAAAACCACAATTGAAGGTATGATATGATGAGTATGTGTTTTAATGAAATATTCCTTATTATTTTTTTGGATGATTTATCATCAGTTTGACTAGTGATGTACTATTTTGATACAATTCACAATATTACTCATGATGATTTATGATTATGGTAAAGTATTAAAATTTAATATGCTAGTTTTTCAATATGAATTTTTATGTTTATTATGTTTCATCCCTTTATACAAGGACTACATTGGACCTAATATTTGATGGGTGGGACCCAATATAGAAAACAATGAATTGGAAGGACTCATTGGACAAACTAGATTAATATTTGGATAAGGTATTATCCATTTATGTAGATATAATGGAATAAGTCCTCAAATTTATTTTCAGATTAATTTTATGAGGCCTTAATAATAATTAGTATTTTTCCAACATTATTCCTTCCATCACTAAAAAATCCGTTATTGATGTCCATGTGATAATTTTATTTTTTATGATATTAATGGATATGTTTATATATCATATGATTATTAATAATGAATTATTTTATCATCATATGTTCCATCCATAATATTCTTCAAGACCATGTTATTGATTAAAAGTATTGTGTTTTTATATATTTACGTTTCCATGTTGATTATGAATTTTTTTATAGTTTCAACTGTACACAATCCCTTACTAGGAATATGATTTCACCCTTTTACATGTTTTCTTTTCCCCAAGATAGGAAGAATGGGATTATAAATAATATGAAGTTTTAATGAATGATTTTATTCTAGGTATTTTATATTTCAAATATAATATGGGAATCATGTTTGAATCTAGTTCTACAATACTACTAAACTATTCATCCCTTTGGGATGCGATAACTTGTATCTAGGGACAACGCAATAAAGTAACCACTAGATATAGACTACTAGAGGTAGGGTATTTATAGAAACCCTTCCTATATATATAGAAATTTTTGTTGTTGTGTGGATAATTTTTTCAACATAAAATTCATGTCCTAAAATCTACTACAGTACAACCACTACTTATAGAATAAAGATTCTCCTTGTTTAAAATCAAGCTACTAATGAACATAACACATATACAATTTAGTGTAATCCAACATCACATGTACTAAATCTATGAAAATCATATCACTTTATACTCTATATTATTCCATAATACTATTCCTAGAGACACATACCTTCTCCACACATGTGAGCCTCGATCCCATGCACACACATCCATGAAACAAAAAAACCTATATGAGAAAATATACCTTCATCCATATTCTTCATTCAGTTCTTCAAAATTTATAAGGATGAACCATGGTGTAATTTATCAATCACATCAAATTCTTTAATATCCTATAATGTTGAATCTTGGATGTGGAATGGAAATCTCCCATGAGGAGGATGGACTTCAATAACCCTATGTGATTCCATGGAAGATACAGGATGTAGTAGTGATGGAATTTGACACAATGGCGTGTAAAATATTCCTTTGAGGATGATAGAAAATGAAAATAGTGGGATAATTATGTTTAGATTGTAAATTAATATTTCTTAGCAGCTTCTTTTTCAAACATCAAATTATACAATGGGAGTTCATCACTTAAAAAATAATCTCATAGCTTCATGTATCATTTGGAATCCATCATTAATTCTATGTACATGAGAAAAAAAGAATACAATTATACATAATTTCTTTCATTTATTTAAAATTTTATAATATTATTTATAATTACAGAAAAATTAAATTAATTAATTTGTTGTTTTTAAAATTTATTTTATTAAAGTCAAAATTTAATGAAATTCATTAATTTGGTAATCAATAAACTATTGGTATTAGATTAGAGTCTTAAAGGGATAATTGTGATATATTTATTGTACACTAGTATCTCTAGAGTTGGTGTTATATCACTAACTCTTAATGATAGATATAACATTTATAACAATATCTTAAACCTAACACTCTAATGATATGAACATTTTTAGATGGAATATTAATGATCTAATGATGTATTAATTCCAATGAAACCATCCTTCTTTAATGGGAATGACTATAACTATTATAAAGAATGAATCGATTCCTAGCTCAAGAAACTGGGTACAAAATTTTAGAAAAAATGGGAAATAATTAATATTTTTTTAACATAAAACCTTATGTTCTTATTGGTAATGATGTAGTTATGTACGTTATGAATTGAAAGATCTACAATTTTTAGTATTGGGATACTAGTAGAAGTACATTAATTTATATTACAACTTGTAAAACATTCCACAAGATTTTAATAATATAGAATGTTACACATTATGTTATCATAGAACTAAAAACAACTAACATAGGAATGAAACAAGTAGAGTACCAAAATATAAATATGTGAGAAATGGAAGTCACCAATCAAATATTTATTAGATATTTAGGAATTATGAATGATACGAGTGATCTTGTAGAATCATTGGTTAATAATTATATTGATCAATCATTATCAGGTCCATATTAAAGAAATTGAACATCAAGGAAGTTGTTATTGATAAAATCAAGAACTTCAACGAGTACACTTTAGATGGTCTTATTTGTTCACTCCTTCAGTATGGGATTTCAATGATGAATATTGGGAAATATTTTGATGTGAAAATAATGACAATTCTTAATTTTTTAAAAACAATTATAGTTCATTTATTAATGATTCGTTTTCATAAACTAATGGAAAAAGAGGATAACCAAGGTTTCTAAAGTGGTTTATAAAGTGATAAAGAATACTCTATCTAAAAGATAAATATTGAAGTTTAGTAAGGATGATAAGAAAATTATTTCAAATTCATATATAACTTGAAATGGGTGCAAGAGGGAAGATCACATCAAGCATATCTGCCCAAAGATAAAGAATAAAAGAGAAGGTAAGAAGTTTAAGAAGAAAGAGAAAATGGATTTTGGTGTATGGTGTATTTTAGAAAATTTAGATACACGTGATCATAATGGAAGTGAAAAAGAAACTAGAATCTTTAATTTTATTGATAAATATGGTAATATAGAATTTTAACCATATTAGTCTTTGTATTTAAGTTACACGGTTGAATCTTATTGGAAATATAAAAATATTTGTTTAATTACTAGCTTAGATGTGATTTCTAATTTTGATTTTGATTTTTATTTTAAATATATTTTCTCATATCCCATTCACAATGTTAAAAATCATTCAAATAAAATTAACGAGTAATAGGATAATGCTTATAATATTTTTTATGACTTATTGAATAAAATATAAGGAACAATAAGTTGTGATAATTTCAAAGAACAAGGTTGATTTAAAACATATGATACATAGAAAAAATATAAGCATGAGGAGAAGTATATAAATATGAATAATATTGTACATTTTTTGAATGGGTATAATTTGGATTATTTATAGTTTGTTTAAAAGTTGAATAGTATTATAGATGTTGAGATTAAAATTTTGATGTAAAATTTAAATACATTTTTCAAGGATGATAAATTTAAGATAAGTTGATTTCTTTGATTAATATAAACAAGAAAAATGATGGACTTGGTTATAATTGTATGTTACCTGACATGTAAAAAGAATAAATTTTCAAATAATAAAACTAAAGGTATTTATTTTGTTAACTATTTTAAATATGGTGATTTTAGTTATTACACAACAATGTTTTCATTAATATTTGTTCAATCTATTGGCCACAAGAATGATTTTATATTTTAATCTATTTTCAATGTCAATTTTTCTAATTATTCAACATCATTAGAACCTAAATATTCTAATTTTGAAAATCACTAGACCCCATATAGTTTATATTAATAGGTAATTAATTTATATTGGACAATAAGAAAACCCATTATCTTTTTATTCATTGCAATGATGGAATGAACTATAAATGTGAGTTATTATTATAGATTATAATCGTGACATTTTTATTAAATGGTTTTACATCATGAATTTTAAATATTTTTCACATGTTTTTCCATTCAAATATTATCACAATTAATTGAAAAAATTTAACCTATATTTTTTCTCCTTTTATAAATTTCTATTTTTTATACAGAAGAAGTTCACTACTTTATACAGGAACAATTTGATGTGAATCATTTACCATTATATCTATTTAAAATGGACTGAATCATGGATTTAAAAGAAGTATATACTATTTTTAAATAAGTTATTATTCATTTAATGATTGATATATATTAAATATTTATATTTTTAGTTTTTTTATTTTTAACCTTTTAAAACATGTGAGTTTTCTTTAGTTCTTATTTCTTTTGAATCCAATTAATTACAATTATTATTTTAGTCTTATCATTGTTAGTATGTTTTTGTAAATCAGGGGGAGATGTGTTTTTCTAATATGAATTTTTATTTTTCTATGTATTTTTCATTCCTATTTATATTTATCTTTAGGGGGTATATTCTATTTTTAAGTGTTTTCTTTACTATTTTAGGGGAGATTTTAGATTCCTAATTAAATTTTTTTATATTTTTTGGGGGGAGTTTTTATTACCTTTAAATAAATAATAGTTTATAATATATTCTTCTATATTATTAAAAAATGGTAGATATTGTTTATATATTTTGTTTGGTTTTTTAATTTTCAAAAATCGGGATAATGTTGATTGTCTCCTTACCAAATTTTTTTTTGATTTGTTAATTAAACAACTCACTAATTTATTTATTTATTTATTATTTTTCATGTATTATTTTAGAGAGAATAAAATATCATATTGATTATTACACTTCATGTAGAATATAAGATGGATTATTTTTTATTTATTATAATTTTATCATTATTATTTTTATTCATTATATTTATTTTGGTTTCATTTTTATTTTAATTTCAATTTTATTTTTAGAGAATTTTACTATGTTCAGAATCTTATGTATTACAAGAAGATAAAACTAATATATTAATTATCTTTAAATACAAGAAAATTTTCTATGTTGATAATATTACATATCGTGGAAATTGTATTATATATTAATTAAATTGTTACATGTCAACTTTAATCCTGTTACATATCACAAGATAATTATTATATATTGAATATTAATAAATTATAATTTTCTTATATCATTAAAAAAATAGTTATTATTACATATGAAAATTATTTTCATATGAATTGATAATTATACCTACATAATGAATTTTTCACAAACTAGTGTATTCAAAAAATGAAAATATGAATTTTTCTAGAGTAAAAATTATGTTACGTATTAGTAGAACTCATATTTTCACAAAATATAATATGTTAATATTTTTAGTAGAGTAATAATTAGCTTAATAATTCCATGAGAGTTTATATTTCTTAATGGTAATATCTAAAATATTTAAAATTTATTTTATTTAGAATTACTTATTTTGAAAGGCTTTGTTTTTGGCTATGAAAATTTTATTACACGCTATATGAAGTGATGTCCCTTTTTTATTAATTTATCACAATATGATCACCTCTATTGTGATGTGGGTTACTTAGAAGTTAGAGTTATTTATATGGTTTATTTATAAAAATATTATTTTTTATCAAACACATCATCTAATTTTGTCTTAAATTTATATTATATTATTTTATATTTAAATTTAATATTTATTATTTCATAAGGAATGTTGAAAGATTTGTGGGATTTTTTAAAGTGAAAATTAAATATATTATTTTGAAAAGATGATTGAGTTTTCTGAGTGATTAAAAACTCATTGTGCACATTGTAAATTTTTTTTATCGATTATGTTCCTTTATTATTTGAATTATTATGATTGTTATTTGTGATTGTTGTTAGATATAAGGATCCATTTATGGGAAGATTAATGTTAACTAATTAAATGTAATAATCATTGAGTTTAAATTTAAGAATATTTTTCTTCTTCTTACTTATTTAAAAGATGGATGAGTTCTAGTAATGATGATATATAATGATTGAGAAAAAAAATTATGTATTCCTAATGTGATTGAATGTTGAAAGAACCTCATTGATGTTACACTACTTTACCAAAATACCCAAAGTGAATTGTTAAAATAATATGATGGGCCAAATAATATTGTTCTACACCAACAAAATTCCTATATAATTACTATGTGGTTTAACTATTATATATTTTAGGGTTATATAATGTTTCTTGTATTAAAATATTATCGAGTAGTAATAACTCAACTCAAAGACAGTTATAA
Source organism: Viscum album (assembly GCA_963277665.1). NCBI lineage: Eukaryota > Viridiplantae > Streptophyta > Magnoliopsida > Santalales > Viscaceae > Viscum > Viscum album. The sequence goes on from OY728158.1 coordinate 1,322,814,084, forward strand.
CTCCATAAAAGGAATCTCCTGGTTATGGTAACGTAAAAAAATTAAGGATCATTGGTTGTTACATGGTTTTGTTAAAAGTAAAATAATATTAGGTTATACATTTTATTGGTTTAAGGATTTTTTGGTTCTTCCAAAACATTAAATGGAAGGTTCTTAGTTTTTGCCTCCAAATGTGTGACAATCATGTTTTGGGTTTCTTCCTCCAAGGTTGAAAAAGTAATATTATAAAGAGTTATCATTATTTTCTATAGTGAATTTTATAGTGGGTTCTATATCCATAATTGGGAAGAGATGTGTTAAGAGTAGAAATACGATATTTGTGATCCAAACTTCTTTAAAAGTTCTTATAATATCTATTTTACATTATAACTGTATACACACTTTACAATATAATTAATATTTTTTGTTTATGTTTAAATTATTTAATTTATTTATCTACCAAATTTAAAATTAATATTTTGAACACTTACTTGAGTCTATTAAACCTCATATAGACACTCAAAAATTTAATTATTGGGACCAATAAGAAATGGATTAATTAGTGTATCCCTAATCTTACACTCTAAAATAATTTAGTCCAACTACTCTATACACTTTCCATTATCTGGACATTATTTTAGTGAATCCATTTACACTATTTAAGGTAAATAATATAATATTCCTTTTTCTTATTCTCATATACTCACACATATACATTGAATATAAATTAACATAACAAATAATCAGGTTGTTATACAATTCACTAATTAATGTGCATTGATAGTCTATTGTAATGGTCTAGACCTTCTGAAACCCTTACATTTAGTGTTCTATGAGTTAGAGGTGTCTAGAGGAGGATTGAGGATAGAAGGGTGGATTAGGGTTTCAATTTGAGAAATTTAATAGATTATAAAATATGGAGTTATTAATTTCATCTTAGGGGTCAATTGAATGGATTGTTTTTTGTGTTGTTTTGGAAGTTGTGGTGTTGAGACATGTGGGTCAAATTTTGGAGAGTCTTCAATTTTAAAGCCCATTTTAGTATGGAATTTGGTTTCACTATAATCTGGGGATTATGATCAATTATATAATTGGGAATGAATAGTTTTTATGGTTCTTAGGGAAATGTCATGGAGTATGAGGGATTTGGTTTTGGTGTCCCTTCCTTTAAAAGGATCAAAAAACATTATCTCTTGTATGCATCATAGAGATACCCAATGTGTGTAGAATATATGAGATATGTATGGTGTAATGTTTTAGGGGAAATGGTTGGAATACCTTTTCATCTAAATAAAAGAAGGATACAATGTGGTTTTGTGAAAAAAATAATAAGACATGGATTGGCCTTTATCCTTATGCGAGGTTATTTTATTTAGAAACATGAGTATAAATTTTGGAGGCTCCCCCTAATTTAATTTTCTATCATATCCTTCCATATATTCTTGGGTGAATAAAAATCATTTTAAGAGATATTGGAGCCTGACTCTCTTAGATTTATTGATCTAGTTTTAGATATATGAGGAGATTACTTCCACTTTACTTCTTAGTTTTGTCCCCATTCATCATTTAGAGAGGGTGTTGGCAATGGGATGTGGTCAGATTATAATATTTGGAGAAAGTGGTTGATTATTAATGTTATGATTTAGGTTTCTGAAGGTTTCCCTAATCTGATCTTGATATAGGTATCATCTATTCTTTTCATTTTCTTTGAAAATGGATTTTGAATCTATGATTGAGGTAGCAGATTTGAGAACTCTTAGTTATTTATGTAAATTATGGGAATAACATGATTTTTTAGTTTGGTAATATATACATATTTACTAGATTAATATAATGAATATAAATAAATAAATTTATGGGAATGTTGTGTTTCACATGTTCTTACCCGATTTCATGATATTTCTGTTCCCTTTGGTTTGTTTTCCCTATAATTTCTTAAAATTATTTACATTCACCCTTGTATGTTGCTTTTGTAAAATTTTAATGGGAATAACCTTTAATAAAATAAAAACCACTTAAATATTATAATAAACTAGTATATTAGATGTGTAATTAGTTTAAAATAGTATTTTTATGTGGAAGGATGTGGTAGTGTTAAATAATATAATTATTGTTGTGACATGTGGTGGAGATTATTGATGTGTCTACGTTTATATAATTATTGTGATCATGGTTTGGTTGTTATGTGTGTGATTTTATGGGGTTTATTGTTGTGGTTGAGGATGGTCGTGTTGACTGGTATGAGAGTTATAGAATGGGCACTGCAACAAATGTTATGAGTGGCATGTATGGTATAGTTGGAATTATATATTGTGGAATGGGTTTGGGGATAACATTACATGATTATTAAGAGGGAGTTAATGGGTTGTTGTGGGAGATGTCTTGGTTGGTTGACGAGGGACCATTGGGGTAGTTTTATGGGTGTATAAAATAAAATGGGTAAAAATAAAATTTATTGGGTTTGGTTTGATAAGAAATAAAATCATGGATAAAACAATTGTAATTTTTAAGGGATGGAATTAATGTGGGTGTTGAATAGATGTTGTTTGTCATTAAATAGGAAATTTAATGGAATATTGAATGTAAATTGGTTGGTAAATTTTAAAAATATAAATGGTGTAATGATAGTAATAACTATTTATTTCACATGTTTTTGTGGTTTTTTTCAAGATATGTTGGCCCTGTTTGATGTTATAGTCACTGGATATGGTAGAATGGGCTAGTATTAGTGTGGTGACAGTTTTGATATGTGGTAGTTCTAGTTTGTGTGAACTCCATCAGGTTAGGATTATGTGTGATATATACATATACATAAGATTTATTTCCTTGTGATTTATATACCCACCCCACCTGAGTTGAATACTATTATCAACACCCATCCAACATATGTAACCATATGTTTTCCAAAAAAAATTAGGTTATTAAGTTATTGTATGGAATAATTTTGTATCTTCCTCACTCTACCATTAAAGTGATTTACATGCTATGATGGATTGAGGTAGATACAATCATACTATCATTAGTATGTGATGTACTAGAAGAAACTATGGGTTATTGGTTGGGTGATGAGTACATGATTTACTAGAAGAATCAATGAGTAATAAAGGAGGAGGTACACATGTACTAGAAGACACCGTGGGGTATTGACATGTAGATATAGGATAAGTTCACTAACAAACCAAAAAATTTGTTGAATCAGATGATATTAAATTTTGGAGGTCATTAATATTTATAGGTGGGCACCATGATGATGTCATTTATGTCTACGATACCCAAATATAATAAATATAATATGTTTAGATGAGACATATTATGTTATTTAATGAATTCAAAAGGGAATGGGAGAACAAGAAATTTGATGTTGGGGTGTGAGTATAAAAAACAAGTGGGGATTTGGTTTAATGGTATCCTCTTTATATATTCATGGATACAATTTTACTATGACGAGATGATATATTTGGTAAGATAGCCTTATAAAAAATGGGTGGCGGTTTCCCTACTAGGTATTTATTGGTTTAACTGGTTTTAAAATATTGAATTTGTATTCCCATTTATAATTTTCACTAGAGGTATTGTGAATGATCATTATATATATGTGTGTTTTGATATATATATATATATATATTATTAATCAGGTTTCTAGGGATAGGTTTGTGACAATGTTGGATAGTATAAAATTGGATGTTGAGTTTTTCTATAGTGATTCACCATAGAATTTTTTTTGGGTATTCAATTTAGAATTTGTTTTTTTATAAAATTTTTCATTTATAATGGGATTATTTTGAATTTGGGTTATTTATATTATCGTGTTTGTTGGTGGATTGATTCTACAACATTGGGGTTTATAAGGATAATTCTTCCCCTATTTTATTTTATTTCATTGGTGATTGTCACCAACCTTGAGATTATTTGAGAAGGGCCTCAGGGGTTACTATTATCTTATATTCAATCCCAATTGGGGATCCCATGATCCAATGCAGGGAATTTGAAAATACCAAATTCCCAGGTATAATTGTTCTCTTTTCTGGTATAGAAATCGGAATGTTACATGCATCATTCTTGTTTGTGGTTGTATAGAAAATAAGGAAATGGTTGGTAATTAAAATGGATCTGACGAAATAAAATCGATTTAATAAATTACATGTTACTAGATTTATGGTTGGACTCCATTATTTGAGATATTCCTACAAATAATTATCCATGTATAGTTCAGGATAATGTGTTTTAGTAGGATGACATAGAATATTTCAGGAGGTTTAACCCTACTAAAGAGGTTGAGCTCTAGAGGAAGGATCCGTGTGAGTTCTAGAATCAAGGGATGTATAATTTTAATGAAATAATCTATTATTTTGGGAAAATCATTGGCTAGAGGATATTGAGAAATATTTTGGTTTCATTTTATAAAGTGTTGAGTATTCGGTTTCAGTTTACATCATCTAAATTTTGGGATTAACATGAAAGTGGTGGAACTTGTATCACAAATAGTATAAGAATGAAAATGATCCTTGGTATGATATATAATGGTATTTTTGAGCATGGTCTCTATAATCAATGATGATGGAGGAAATGAGGAAGGGGATGTGATTTCCATGGAAGTGATTTCTGAGTGTAAGGGACCATAGGATCATGTGTAAGGATATTTTTTGCATCACCCATGATTTATTTCCTAGTGAGTATTCTTGAGATTGGTGTTTGGAGAAGGTTATATTCCCAATGATTCACTATATAGTCACCCCATTTTAATTTCATATCTAAAAAAGGTATATAAGAATAATGAAGTGATTAATATGATACATTCTCATCCAAGGTCAACTTGAGAGGGGATCCATCAATATACCTCGATAATCTAAGAAATTAGTGGTGTATATTAGTTGTTCCTGAATCCGGTATTTTCAATTTCTAGTATTCATACTCAATATATTTCATCCTCACATTTCACTAGGTACAACCGTTATTATGATCCAAAAAAAGGATATAGAGTAGTTGTTTATGGCTGTGGGAGGTACATTGATCAATGATTGGATTTCCCAACCATCCTCATGGATTAACATGGTAAGGGTTGTTAGTTTTATTTTCATCCCTAGATAAAGATGTTTTGGCAAATTTCATTACACCCATAGGGGAAATACACATTTTTTCTTATGATGGGAGATGAAGATAGTCGAGGAAAATCCCATGATGTCCCTCACCCTTAGGAATATAAGGATGAAAAAATATGTGGAGGTGGTTTTCAGCAATGAGGTATGGGAGTTGGGTATGGAAAAAATCATACCATGAATTTTCCAGCACCGGAGGGACCAAAGGTAATATAAGGTACTGTTTTATTATCTTCTACCTTAGTTTTTCCCTTGTTCCATTCTTTAGCATCACATTGCTTTTATTTTAACCCCCTACTTCCATTGTGAGGTTTCTAGTTCCTTTTGTCTAGGTAATTCTATTAAGAGATCAAGTGAGTCTTCAAGATATGTGATAGGGTTGTGGGATAATGATGGTGAATCATCAATCATTTAGGTATTTATTCCTCATTTATATATAAGAATTATATTTCATTGTTAATATTAAATGGTTGAACTCTGTTCCTTCCATTACTAATTATATTTAATAGGAGATCTATTTTTGACAAAGAAACACCTTGTGTAGTGTGTGTTAGAAATAAATATTATCATGTGGGTTGTAGATGTTATGATCTGTTGTTTTCTAACCTGAAAGAAATATATTTGGATTAATTGGAGGAAAAATTGTGGAGTTACCTTGGTCTATATATTATCTTGCCGATGTTTTTCTGAGGAGGTTTTGACTTTACCCCCTAAGGGTGATTTTGAGTTTGGGATACAATTATAACCTGGTGCCTCCCTAATTTTGATGGATCCTTATAAAAAGGTTCCTTCCAAAAATTAGTACTTGTGGATTCAAATTGTAGATATAGTTAAATAGGTAATTAGTTGGAACATTATATTACCATGGTGCGCCCTGTTGCTGATCACCATGAAGGTCAATGGTGGTCTACAGTTTTGTGTTGACTTTTAGTGGTTTAATTGGGTGACATTCAAGAACTATTACCCACTTCTATGGATTAATGTCATATCTGTCTAGATGAAGGGGGGATAACTAGTTTTATTGTTGATCTATTTTCTAGATATTAGTTTATAAGAGTTAATTTGGAACATATCCCAAGGACAAATTTTTTGTTTTGATAAGGGAACCATAATTTTATGGTCATGCAGTTCGATGTCACAAATGCCTTAATTATTTTAAGTGGACTCATGAACATAGTATTTAATGAGTTAATCAAATGGTATGTGGAAATGTTCATTAATAAAATAATCATATAATCAATGTTATAATGGTAGAATTTTGAACAACTTATGTTTATTCTAAGGACCCTTAGACACTGTTAGCTTTATGAGAGGATGTTCAATTATATTTTTTGATACAGTAGGTTTACATCATTGTAAATTTTTTGTATTAGTAAGGATTTGAAATGTATATATCGAACAATGAGGCCATTGATTATTTTTTAGATCCCAAGATCCTCATATTAGTATTTATCATTATTGGAATCACATACTATTATCAATGGTTCGTGCATGATTTCTCTCATGTTGCATCCTTGTTAACAACCTTGATAGAGAAGGTCCAATATTTGATATATAATAACTAGTTTTAGGATGCTATAAAATACCCTATAGATATGTTTATGTGTGATCTAATGATTTAGTTGTTAAACGAGGGATTGATATTTGAGATATTCTTTCACATTTTCTTTATCAGACTAAGTTATGTGTTGATACATTAGTTATACTTGATCTCATATGGTTCAATTAAGTTATATCCACATAAGCATAAATATGTGACCCCTTGATCTCAAGTTAGCAACATGGTATTTTGGATGTGCAGTTTTGGAGACATGACATCATCAGTGAGAAAATTGATTTTTTATGGACCACAATAGCCTAAGATACATTTTCTATGAGAAGGATCCAAATCTATGACAATAGAGTTAGATGAAGTTTCTCTATGAGTATGACTTTGAGATATATTATACCAATGAGAAGTGGAATATAGTTTTAGATATTCTAAGTAGAATGTCACTAGAAGATATTGGTCAATAATCTAGAGATATTGGGAGAAGGATATATGACATTGTATTGATGTATCAGTATGTCATAGAGGCCAGTGATTTTGGTTTCTGAAATTATATTATAGTGTGATCATCCTTGTTTTAGAAGGTGTAAGAGTATCAGTGGAGAGTCTTATATGTGGGAGCTACATGATAATGTTTCTTGTATGATGATTCACCTAAGAGATGTTCTATAAATGACCAAATTGGGTGATGTTTTAGGGGAGGATGTTTGTACTGTATAAGGTTCAATAGAATGTTATTTCTGTGTTCTAATGCACAAAATTGTAGTTTATCTCAATGTATCCAAGAGGTATGAAGAATTTATGGGTCAAATCTGGTGGCCTAGGATTATGTGGTCAATTATGGAGTTAATATCATGGTACTTGGTTTACCAGTATGTGATGGTGAAGAATAGTGTTCCAAGTGGTTTCTTATAACCATTAGATATACTCATAATTGAATGGGAGGTCATTTTAGTATTTTCTCTATTATTATACCATTATCCAATGGAAAATGATCAGGGATTAGTTAAAGAAGTGATAAAAACTCTAAGATATTAAATAGTTAGGTTATTTGGAAGTACTATAGAGGTGATATATGAATTGGGTGCTGTAGATTTATGGGAAACTAAGGGCCATACCTTTGTATCGGAATCATCAATTCACCACTTCAGTTTATTAATAATTGCATCATGATTTTGGACCCCTGTTTCATCTTATTATTTCATTCCATCCTGAGATGTATGGTAATTTAGATCTGATCATCCTAACTATAGAGGATATGTTATGGGCTTGCATCATTGATTTTTTTTGGATCATTGGTAAAAAACATTCCGTTGGTTGAGTTTTATTATAACAATATCTCATTATCTACCAAATTAATGATTTTATTTAATGCATTACAAATGAATAATAACCATTCTCTTTTGTAAGGGACTATGTTTTGGGGGGGGGGGTCTATAGACCTTGGACCCATATAATTTTAGAGTACCACATTTATGATTCAAATGGTTCAAGAGTAGATGTAGGTGGCACAAGACTGATAAAAGTAATATGATGACCAAAAGAGGACTTCATTGGAGTTTTTTGTGATCATGTGTTCATGATGGTTACCCCTCACCATGGGTGGTGAAGGATTGGATAAGGTAGTAATATTCCCCCTTAATTCCTTAAATATTTTGTGGTGTTAAATATTATTGGTGATGTGGTGTATTTATTGATGATTCCTTCATACACTAGCCTATTCCATTGAGCTTTACATGGGTTGTAGCTCCTATTATAGATTTATGAAATTTTCCATTTCATTTTTTAGAGAGATAAATATATTAAGGCTGAAAATATGCTTGAAGAGTGGTCGGTCAAGAACCAATATCATCATGAGAATGTGTTATATGTGTCTGTTATTTTCTTTGTGTGTGTTGTCTGGTTTCATAGTGGAATAGATGGGAGTATGTGGGAAAAGTGTCGCATATGTGTGCCCAATTTCAAAATATGTTTAAATAATTATTTTTATCAATACTTTATTGTTTTTATTAATATTTATATAATAATATTTCTTATTTTCTTGTTGTTTGTTTGTTTATGGAATCATCTTGTTTATGAGGTATTTTATAGGGAGGTCTTGGCTGGTTGAGACAATGGTTTTTCTTCTTGGTATGGTACAGATTCTTGAAGAAGATTTTTTTTCAGATGTATCTAATGTAACTGTCCGAAAATATTTAACATGTTACTTTGTGTGTTCTGGGAGTTAGAGTTATTAGGAAGAGGTTTGAGGATATATCAATGGAGTTTGGATTAATTTTTAGAATGGGAATAAATTATATGGCTTAGAGAAACATATTAGATCACAATGGATAGTTAGACGGAATTACTATAGAATATAAACTCAGGATCAAATTATAGTGTCTCTTCCGTCTCAGATATCCTTTTAAAATGGTATTTAGTTTCACTATAATCCTATTTTAAGGACCTTTTAGATAAATCAGAATCTATAAGTTTATAGTGTAGTCTTCAGTGTTTAACCATCGAATCTAAGGGATCAGTTTTTCACTCACATTTATAAATTCTCAATGAAGTATAGTGTCTTTACTGTATTATGGTGAAACCCATGGTGTATATGATCTAATGGATTTGTATAACATTATTTCTTAGAGGATTTTGGTTTAGTCACTTTTAAATGTAATAAAGGAGGTTGTGATGTTTTTGTGTGAGAAAACCTATAATATATATCATGGATGTTAACCTTACATCATAATATTATTTTTTTAATATGGATATAAATTTAGTGGCTCCAAAAAATTTCATTACTTCACCTATCATTCCCTCTACTCTTGGGAGATTACAATGTTTTTTAATATATCTTTCATCCATTACTGCCTGTCTTTATTCCTTGGATTCAAGATATATGTTATTAGTGATTTGATATGATACATTTCCCTTTCCTTATATATTTCCTCTATATTCATTATATAGAGACGATTATAGTTGTAGAATGTGGTCAGATCATGAGATTTAGAAAAAGTGATTGTTGATAGATTATATACATTATGATTAATATGGTTTCCCAAGTGTTATATTGATCTTGGGAATATCACATCTATTCCTTACCTTTTCAAGTGGATTATGATGCGTTGGTTGAGGTATGGGACATGAGAACCCTTCCTTTTTATTAAATTATTGGATTAACATTCCTTTTTTATCCATAGTCACATATTATGAATTATCATTATAAAGAGAATGAATCAGGGAAAATAAATTTTTGGTAAATGGGTTCTTACCATTTTCTTACATGCATTCATGATATTACTTATCACTTGGTATTTTTTCACAACTATTGTGGAAAATCATTATTGTTGAAACTCTTGTGTTGATAATGTAAATTCATGATGGGAATAATAATTCATAAAAGTATAGTCACATAAAATAAATAATAAAATTGTCTTGTGAAAGGGTAATTAACATGATATCCAATTTGAATATGAAATGATCTCTAATGATAAATAATAAAATTATTTCTATGTATTGTGGTAGTTCTCATTGATATGGATATATTTATATTGTTGATGATGTTGTGGTCACATGGTTATGTTGGAGTGGTTATGGGGTGATTTATTTGGTTGGGGATAAATTAATTGGTTGGTATATAGGTTATGTAGTAAGCACTACAACTGATTCTATGGTTGTGTAGTGTGGTATTATTGAGATTAGAGATTTTATAGTGGTGTTGTGGTGACGATTCCATGGTTGGAAATAGGGAGTAGGTGGGTTGTTTTGGGTGATATATTGTTTGGTTAATGACAAATCACATGGGTAGTTTGATGAGGTAAAAAAATATAAATTGTTAATAATGAAATTGATTGTGGTTCATCAGATATGAATAAAGTCATGGATAAAAACCAAATGATAATTAGTAATTGATGAAATTAATGTGGATATTGGATAGAAGTTATTTTTCATTAAATAATAATTTTATTTTCATAATGAACTATAATTATTCAGTAAATAGTAAATGATTAAATGGTATAAATTCAGGAATAACAATACATTTTACATGTTTGGTGTGATTATTTTTCTGAGATATGGGTTAGGTTGTGCTCTTAAAATAAAAAACAAATTTACTATGGGGTTGTGGTCATGTGGTGATTGTAGTGAGATGTGGTAGTTTTGGTTGGTGTGAACTCCTTTATATTGTGATTGTCTATGATACATATTGATATGTTGTATTTCCATGTAAATTAAATGTGCAAATATCCTAAGTTAGATACCCTTAATGATTCCCATCACACTTTGGAAACAAGATGTTTTTCCCTAACATCCAGGTCGACAATTGAAATAATGGATGAATTATCTCTATTCCCTAATCTCCCTTCCAAATATATTAAGGGATCTGATTGATCAAGGTAGATATTATGATTTAACCATATCATGTGATTAATTGGTAGACCATATGAGGTATTTTTATTGTGATGAGTACATGATGTGTTGGCACACCATACAGAGTATTGAAATGTAGATATGGGATGGATGCACGGGAATAACCTGTGAGTTATTGGATGAGAAGATATTATATGGTGGGGGTTGACCATGGTAGGAGGTTGGAATGAGGTTGATTTACTTAATGTTCACTATGTAACACATAATGAACTTATTTTATATTTTCATTTTAATGACCATTATTATTTATAGTGTAAATAATATGTACATACATGATTAAAAGAGTCATGATATACTAATATTTAAATATGAACATTATTACCTAGCCCCTAGTTTCAAGGTTATGAATAACAGTGACCATATTTAAAAAAATACATAAGTAGTTTTTCCATAATTAAAAGAATAATTCGTCATGTATTCATTCTTAATTGTTTGATTTAAATATAAAATCATTATAAGATATAATAAATATTTTTTATAAAACAAGTTTTTTAAATTAATTATTATAGTAATAGATTAAATTATGTATAATTGATGAATGATTCTTACAAAATAATTAAATTATATATCCAATTTAATGAATTAAATTTCATTTAATTAGGGGTATTTGGTTAGTAATTGGAATAATGTATTATATGCTTCAAAAATACTTTTCATAAAAAATTAATTATATTATAATTTGTGAATAGTTATTATAATTGATTTATTATAATAATATATATATTATTTGATAAATTTATATAAATTTGTAAATAATTATTCCATTATATGATTAATATTAATTTCTTATATAATTATGAAATGATTTATTTTTGAGTAAATAATGAAAAATATAGTTTAAAAAATGACATTTTTTTTCTTTAAAATAATTAAATTAAAATTCACATGATATATTGGATTTGGTTTTAAAGTAACATAACATCCATTTTACAAAATATAATTATTTTTTTTGAATTAACATTATATATGATTCTGATATAAGTTATTTTGTATTATTAAAATGAATTGTTTTATAAAACATTTTTTCCATGGGTTTTGTTTAATTATATTAAAACAATATTCCACCAATTATAGGAATTTAATTTGTAAAAATAAATTTCATATTTAGAATCAATATTTTTAAATTTTTTAAATAGGCCAAGTTCATTTTTAGTCATAATAAATTGTAACCATGTTAAAAGATTATCAACACTTGAATTGGTAAAAGATGTTAATTAAGGTTAGAGTAATGAGAGAAGTTGTCAAAACCGGACAACACATGAATTTATTTAATTTTATGATATTAATTCTAACACAACCTTCCAAAATGATAAAATTTTGAGTTTTGGTGCCACAATCCTTTCATTGCAGCATTTATATTATTTTATGTTAATAAAAATTACAAAATATCACTCTCTTTTAATATCAATAACCTGTTTTCACAATGATAAAAAGAAGACATGAATAGTTTTCAATGATTATTATTAATATGAATAATTTTTTATTTATATTAATTTTTTTTATAATTTTTATATATTGTATAATTTCCTTGAATGCTTATGCAACATTGATGTAATGCTTGTGTAGTAATTTGAAAAATAAAGTATGTGATTTTTAAAACATTAAAATTATTATGTTATGAATGAAATGTGGTTTCCAAAAACATTTATGTAAAATTATAATGTATATTTTTTGGAGAAATATTTTATATTCAAAATACATTTTTATATTGCTGCCTTCAAGTCCTGATATGTGAATAGTTCTGAAAATGACCTTAAATTCTATTTAATGTTTAAAAGTCATTTTTAAATCATTAAAATTTATAAAAATACTATACCGAGACATGTGGATGGGAAATTTCTGATTTTATAATCCATATTTCATGTATTCCCCACTATGAATTTTTAAAAATACGTTCTTGAAAAGAGTAGGGAATTGTTTATAGTGGTTCAGGTTATACATGGTTTATAGGGGGGTAAAGAAACAATAATGTTTAAAATGACCCATAAACATGAGTAAAATTTATTTTTTATTAGAGGTAGACCTTATAACCCTTATATTTGAATATAAGGCATAATGAATCCATTTTATATGTGTAATAAACTTATTTTATATTAATATTTTTAGTATTTACATGTTTTCCACCCACCTCAATTATAAAAGGGAGCCCCATCTCCACAGTTAGTCATAATATTTGATCCACTTATCATGAAAAATAACTATTTAAATAAATTAATAGATAACTTATACACTAACTATATTTTTTTCTTCCCCTAAGACCATCCTATAAAGAATTAAGGTGTAATATAAATAAGAATTTCTAAAGAAGATGTATAAATCTTAATTATGTTCTTTCACTTTATTTCTTCATCTAACTCCTTCAATTATATCTTAACCATGGAAATAAAATAACTTCAATATATAAAATATTCAAAAAATTTATAATGATAATTGAAAAACCCTTATTAATATCATTTTCTTTTCTTTAGGAAATTAAAATATCCCTCATTTGTAAGTGAGGACTACCACCTCCATGAAGTGATGTAATTAATTTTTCATCATTTCCTCATAAATTTTGTAAAAATAATATATTTAATTAATAAATATGATATTCATAGAATAGTTATTATTATAAAATTATAATATATTATTCACCTTATTACCCTTCCATTCACTGGAAAGTGAATACATCATTTGTGTATATTTTTGCACTACAACTTCCATGAATCTATATGATTCATTTTTTCATATAATCCAATCATGAATGATTAAAAATTTGTAAATAATGTATGAACATCATAATTATTTCATTATTAATAATATATATATGATTAAAATGTGACTAAGATTCAATAACTGAAACTAAAAAACCATAATTTTTATGAAGAAATAACAGTTAACACCCAATATGACGATGTTAATTAATAATTGTTAATAAACATAGGATAGAATGTTAAAAGTGAATTTTATATTGTATTATAACTATTAAAAGGGTTCTAATATAGATTTATAATAAATCTAAATTTATTAAACAATATTTTAATATTGCATGTGAATAATTTTATTGTTGAGTTATGGGTATTTTCATCTCATTTACTCTTCAATGAGATATATTTTACACTATGTCTGTAACATATTTTCCATAATATATATACTACAACTTTTATATTTTATTCCCTGGTCCCCTATTTATTCATTGTATTAAATGTTTCATAATTTTGTTTTATATTTAAATGTGGGATAATTCAAATGTTACTAAAGCAATAACGAATTATTTCAAATTCACATTTTTAATAGATATTGTTTAAATTTAAATTTCATCTGAAACATTTCTGACCTATTTTGCAAAACTACATATTTTTTCATCTATTCTAGTTTTTATGGGGTTTTAAAATTTTCATCCAATTTTTATTCTCTTTGGCACTTAACATGATAAAAAAATAATTTTTAGAATATTCACCATTATTTTCTCTTTGGTTGACAAACCTTTTATTCCATTCCTATTTTATTTATGATTTTTACATGAATAGTAATCTATTTTATAAAATTATTATTTAAATTAACTTTAAACCATATTTTACATTCTTTTCAATGTTTTAATATTAACTTTCTTGATATTTTGTGAATGTGGTACTTATTGACTTTTTCAAAAAGTTTGAAAGGAATATTTATTTTATATCATTTTATTAATTAAAAGAATTTCTCATTATCATGGTCATTATTTTATTTGAAGATTCATTTACAAAATTATATGGTTCATTTCAATGAAATTAATTTATAAAGTATTATTATAATTTTTAATTAAAATTTTATCAAAATAACAGGGTATTATTTTCTTAATGGAATGAAAATAATTTTTAATGTCATTTATAACTTAATTATAACACAAAGTTACAAGGAATTTATTTTTAATCCTTCACTTAAATTTTTATTTATACTTTTTAAATTCATGGTTTTAATCCCAAAATAATCATTTCTGTTGAATTGATAGTCTTCTTTTATCCTTAACTAATTTAATTTTTGTGGTAATTAACATTATAATAACCACATTCCCTATCACTCTACATATTTTAGTTAGATAATATTTACTCTTCCAAATAAAAATTTTATGTATCATGGATTTATAGAATATCATTTACACTACTCTAATGTTGTACTAACCACATAAAAGTTCAATATTCAATATATGTTGAAGGATGTTTATTAAGAAATTAATTTCATTGACAATGAAATTATTCTATATTATTGGTTCAATATAGATAATTGTTGATTTTTAAGGTACAATGATAATAAATTGTTTAATAATTTAATATATGATGAATTTATTATATGTTAAAGTGATAGGAGGTGTCCAATTATAGATAGACTATTGATGCATCAATAAGTATCATGAGAAAAAATAGGTGTCACTTTAGTTGGATAAATTATGTGTTCCATCCTATTCTAAGAAAATTTCTGGATTAGATCCTTTTATGCATTATTTATGATGTAATGCATAGGACCATGATTATAGTATCATGAATTTATTATGTAATGTATTTTATTCTTTGATAATTTAGTGATTATTATCCTTATGATTGTTTAATTGATATTATCTATTTATTTTTGTCATGACCAATTATTTGAATAAATGGAATGTGTTTTGATTATAAACTCATCCATACTGATTATGTATTATTCACTCATGATATATTATATTTTAAGAAATCCTTACTTAGAATTTGAGCTCACATTTTATTTTGTTTTACCTTCCCTTGGATTTGAAGAAGGAAGATTTCAATGATCATCAAGGATGCAATAAATTTTTTCATGATATGTTTTAATTTCCTAATGTAATTTAGTAATCACATGTGTATTTAGTTTACATTGACCTCTTAGTAGATAGATCCTTAATTTTGTGGTCCACTGTATCTAGCTCTAATGTAATAAATAATCACTATTTCAATGTTCCAGGAGTAATGGATGCTACAGTTGGTATCAAAAGTAGTCTAATAGGATATATATGAATTAGATTTTATAAGAACATATAAAACAAAAGAAAGATGATAATCCCATAGAGTATTTGAACTTAGATAGAGGATTTAATTCTATGGATCAATATTCATGAAAATTTTTGGATAACTCCAGTTATTCGATTTTTTAGAGATAGATCCTAGAGAGAGTAAGGGAACCAACACTCATAGTCAATATAGGGATTAAATCTATCAATAAAACATGTGTTGGAGCGGAGAAGATCATGGAAATATATGGCTACTAACTCAGGTAATAATTCATATCTTTACTAATATAATAAAACCTAACAGGAGAGAAGGTGGAGTGGGGAATATTATGATTATGCTTACGCAACTATCTAGAGTTTTGAAAAACATTCATAACCTAACTAAATTTATTAATAATAATTTAAAAGTGGAGTTTCAAAAATGTTCAGGTGATATGGACCACGGGAGGAAAACAATTCAACACCCTGTATATTATGATTGCGGGAAGAAGAAATTGGGTAAATATATAATGGGAATGAGAGGTTTTTATTATTATGAGAAAAAGGACATTATGATCATAATTTTTAAAGGAAAGGATTAATATAATAATTTTTAGTCCTTTAAATATATGGAGGTGATGGATTATGGAAACCAATTTCCCAATTGTCAATGCTGAATCTAATAATTGTTTCTCGTATTTATTGATGAATTCTTAAAAAAATATAAGGATTATAAAGATCAAAAGAATAACATGAGAATAAATCATTAGGAAAATATGTTATATAGGTAATTTGGAAAGTTTAAATGTTTATTTCAAAAAAAAATTTCATAGAAATATTGTTCCTATCGATGTAATATTGATTAATCTTCTAAAAACTAAATCCAATAAAATAATAAAATATATGGATGAATTTATCCTTTAAGGATTTAAATTCTGGGGAATTATTATTAATTTAGAGAATATATGATTATTATCTAGTGGTATTTATTAATTACTATTTTGTATAAATATTATAAGAAAACATAAAAGGATTGGTTATATATTATTTAGTTATATTAATGATTTCGAAAATATAAAATTTGACAATATATGTTTAATGGTTTCAATTAAACTAAAAATTTATTTAATGAAAATAGTTTTTGATGAATTTATATATAAACATTAATGTTATTGTAGTTCCCCAAGATATATTTAACATGAATAGGGGATGTGTTAATAAATGGTTCTTTTTATGAATTTGATTTATTTTCAATTCTACCTCTTACTATAGTTAAGGTTATCAATCCACTTAATATTATCTCTCAATATAAACTTGTGTTTATTTTGAATAAAATATAGTGCACAACATATAGGATTTACAAGGTTCATTAGAAGATCTAATCCTTGATGTAATCAATTATTCCCCTCAGTTATAGATTCTTCACTATTAAAAATGTGAATACAATTTCTCTGGATCCAATTGAGAGAATAGGTTTGTTTTTGGACCCAACCAAAAGACATCATGCTCTGACTCTAATGAAGATACTCCTTTAGCACCTAGATCCAACCAAAATACATAACCTATTCCTAACACCGACTATAAGACTTCACCTCTATTCAAGGATTGATCTAATGTAACATGAAAATATTATCTTCCTCTACGATCTTGTCACGTCAAATGTGATTTTGTACCTATTAAATTATCTTCAAAAACCACTGGATGATTTTTTTTCCTATCTCAATAATCATGATCACTTTTTATGACCATTTTCCTTAGCAAATCTATTCTTAAGACGATTATTCCTTCTGGGTGAAGTCCCAAACTCACTAATATTTTTGAAACAAATGAAATGAAATTTCATCATTATTTTATGAAATATAATACTTTATCAAATCCATGATATTTAACTTCTTGTATTCCCAATTAAAACTCATAAAAAACTCTACATGCATGGAAGTTTAATGCCTGGAATCAGAAATCCAAACGTTAGTTATCTCACAGTTGGTTCATATGCATGTAAGTATGAAAGAACCACATTACCCGTATTATTTCAATATTCACACACCACACTTATAACTCATAAATTTATGTTATCACATTCTTTTCTATTTGATTTACCATACAACAAATTCATGTAAGAGTGTATGTAATACACTGTCCACATTTTGGTTCAGTGCCTATGTGTCCTACATGTTCCCATTCAATGCCTCCTTTTCAAAGACCAAACTGTTTGTAATGAAACTTCTTTATATCTCAAGTCTCACTGACTATGTAAAAATATTTTTCCAAGAATTCAAATATGTATACTATATAGAGTATCAATATTTCTTCATGAAAATAGTACATTTGAACTATTCAACAATGTAATTTACTCCTCTTATTCTTCATGTAGCATAGTGTAGGTGATAATGTCCCATGGTATCAGAAATAATAGTTCACACAAACAAATACATATACTCATAGGGTATCATGAAATATGGAGTGGATTCATGGAATCATTTTATTCATAAAGCACTTATATTTTTAAATTCATAAGTAGAGTACTCATGGGATCATGCCTTCTTCGTGCAAGTAGAGCTATAAAAAACTCGTCCACATGTAACTAATGTATCACAATACTATTTTTTTATCTACAGAAAAATGAGATCTTATCCTATCAAATACCAAATATTCATATCATCTATTTATCATTATTTTGAAATTGGTATTATAGTTCCACACACTACCTATATCCTACTTTTAAACTTCATGTAGAATACTCAAATCTTTGAGAAATATATCTCTAATGAAATACAAGAATCCATTTGAGTATTCTCATAAGTATAATAAAAATCATGGAATTTATCTTATGAATTTACATAATATCAATTTTTTGATTATGTTAATTCAATGAGGACTGAATGCTCCTCATTTACATAGACTTGAACTCATCCTTTATGATCATTTTTTCAAGTTTCCTCTTTGAATTTTGTTTCTAGTTCAGTTGATAATTATACAATTTATCATATTCATGTAATAATAAGTTTCATGAATGATGATTCATGGCCTCTTAGACTCATCATCTTGGTCTTAGATTAATCATAGAAGTCTCTATTTGATGATTGGAGGTGTGGTATTGAACAACAACATGACATATCTCCTTGAGGAGAATGGAGATGGATAATGATCAAAGCAATCAATCAGACAATTATAATCTAACAAATCAAATAGTATATTTTTCCTACTTTTATGGGATGGAGGAAAATTACCATGGGCACGATTTTCCCTCATCAGTTTTGGAATATGTCTATAATATGGTTCAATACTCAATGTCTGATTGCCACTATATGAGTTGGCTATTGGGGTCAACATCAGCAACATACACATCTACAACACACTGAGATTTATCCCACCGAGCTACTATAGTAAACCTATGTACTTATATAAGGATTATACATGGCCCATGAGGGATTTATCCTACCTCCTATCACCTTATGGCTGGACCTAGATTGGATCCCATGAGTATGGTTAACCCCTCCTTGTCCCTCAAGAGCCTTAGTTGAGCCTGATTAAGGCTTGCATATTTTTTGAAATCATTTTATAAAAATACTTATGAAACTCTATGTATAATAAAATATAATTTTAAATGCTTCCTATATTTTTTATTCCAATCCCACTCTGATACACTTAATATAAATACTTCTTTATTTTTCATGTAATCTTTTTTTAAAATCCTTTTCAATAAAATCAATATTTTCATGGTCTTTATTTGTTGTGTCCAATGTGAAATCTTCTTATCACATGACATTAAAAAATTTACCAAAAACATATAAAATCATTAAAATTACACAATGATAGTTTTCCTACCATGAAATCTAATTCTATTAAATGAATCAATAATAATTTTCCTAGCATCACGACTTCATCCAAACTCACTAAACATAGATTGACACATCATTGACATAAAATGATACCCCCAGATTAAAAATCTCCCCCTTTGTATGTAGTTCTAAATATCTCTTTCACATATTCAAATTAAAATATTCATACTTAAAAATTTATCCCCCTTTGACCATCAAATGAAAATGATATTTGGGTTCATCTCAACTCCTCATCCTTATCAAAAGCATGATCATCTCACCTATATGAAACTTTCTTGATTACATAGTAGAGAGGAATGGTTTCACATGGTTGTCTAAGAAAAGAGCCTTTAGTTAATCGACTATATGTATACATGGGATAAACTAGGGTAGAAAATAGTAGAGATACAACTAGGGATATTTATTTTTTCTATAATATACCATTTATGTGAAATATTGATTATGATGTCTAAATTCTCATACAAGGAGTTTTTAATAATATTATTTATCAATAAATTTTTTAAATAATTCACATAATTCAACAAACCCATCATAAATTCAATGTAAAAAATATGAAAATCCCACTTTGTCTTATTTTTTAATCAACTAAGAACCCCACATTGATTGATAAGATAATAAAAATATGAATTAGGGATGAAGGTGTGATGGGTATTCCTTGAACTTTAATATTGAATATGTACCAAGGTTTTAATATTAACTCTCTAGGTTTATCCTCCTTGTGGGATGCATAATATGTTTTCTATTTCATGTATGTTTGAAGACACTATAATGTAAAATATCACTATACTATCCAGAATTAACAACCACAAAAAACACCATTAATTTACTATACAATTTGTTTAAAAACACATAAAATTAAAAAAATAATGAGGGACCTTTTGTTTAAAAAAATGACATTTTGATTGAGAGATTCCTCCTAATCTGGCCAATTCATTTCTACTAATCTCCATATTTGAAAATTTAATTAGACTCTTTTGTTTGATTCTCACTAGTTCATCTATATTATTCCATCTCTAGAACATCATATATGTGTTGAATAATTGTTTCAACATAAATTTTCTGGATCATAATGTATTTAATTTTTGATAAATTCTCATCAAATTCCATTTCATTTTTTGATAACCCTTAGTTTTTTAATATTTAGAAAGTTTCTTAACTTCCATCAACTGTTTATCCAGTTTCAACTAATTTGGCCAAACAATTAGGTGGTCATTCTTGAAAATATAAGTTTTCTAAACAACTTTACATGTTTTTTCATTATTTTTCTTTTGAAACATATCCCCTTCCACAGTATAGAGAACTTATCCTTCCATCCTTATCATGAACCTTGTGACCTTCCAAACCGAACCTACAAAAAAATTCATCCATTTTTTTTTGATTCATTAGTTGTGGTGAAGATCCATTGACATGTTTTTTTCCATAATATTTTTTCCTATAATACTCATTAAAAATCACCCTTAATTATTTTCTCATTCTTGGAAATGAAATGTCGAACCAGAAAGAGTAGGATTTGTGACTATGCTTACCAAAACATGCACAAAATCCATGAAACATTATTCCCCAAAATTGGTTCAAGATGAATAGAGATCTATTTTTCAGTTATATTTTCTTGGGGGATTTTCGACTTACTAGAAATTTTTTCACTTCCCTAGATGTGGAACATTCACTCTAATTTAAATTTTCCCTCATTTTATTGCCATTATATTTCACACCTTCAATATTAGAAGTAATATATCATTGAAAATGATTAGATAAAGTTTTACATTTCTTATCTTCAACCTGAGATGTTTCTTTATTGATCTCAATTGATTTATTTAAATATTCTAGAAGAATATTCAATAAAATTTGAACTGTGAAACATAAGCCTTTTATATCAAAAAACTATTATTCTCTATCAATTAATTTCTATTCAAGATCACATATCATGTTATCTTATTCAATAATTTTTAATTTGTGTATCTTGATTTAAATAATAAAAGATAAATATTATATGATCATCTCATTATATTCTTCCTCAATATGAATATTTCTTCTTTATTCCTTTCAGCAGCCAATTTCTTATTTTCTTTCTCAAGATTCTTAATTTCTTTATTCAAATATTTGATCTAATAAATGTATAGTTCTACTTTTTCTTTTAGTTTCCAATAATGTTTTTTTATTTCTTATTTATAATCACTAATAGATAATAAATTAGATATTATAATTTATTGGGAAAATAAACCAATTTCATTATTTGAAGAAAAGTGTAATAATGAATATTTCGTATTATTTCTCTTAATATTTCACTTTTTACTACTTTAGTGTTTATTCTTATTCTAATCCGATTAATTTATGGGATCATCAATATTCTAATTATAATTATGATTTTGATTCCTCAACCTTATTATTTTTATTTTTCATGAAAAAACAAATAAATATACCATAGTTGAATCATTTTGTGGTTTCATATTATTTTACATCTATTTTCCCTTCCTAAACCCGTTTGCTAAAAGAGAAACAATGCAATTTAAGTCATCATCATCTTTATCAATATTTTAACATTCTTATTATTCACCCTCTTATTCTTTTAATTTTAACTTCGTCATGGACTAACATTCCATTTAAACTTTTTTATTTATTATTGATAGATAATATTTTCATCATGTCATATGATATAAGAATGTTTTGTATTTTATTGAGGTATAAGCCATATGTTTCATCTAGGGATGAAACATTTGAATCAATATTATTTAGAAAATTCCTCAAAAATATCTTTATAATGAAAGTGTCATGAATATTATCACAAAATATACAATTTTTACTTATTATCCCATTTACTATAGTGAACAATTCATTAATATTTTCTTCATTATTCATTTTAATGTCCTCAAACTTACTCATATAATCATGTAGTTTATCTTTCTTAACTTTGGAATTTTATTCATAGAAGCATCTGAGTTTTTCCCTAATATTCTAGGCTATCGAGAGACCCATGAACTTTTTTAACCTTTTCAATTAGAGACATCATGAAATAATTTTGATCATTTCCACCTAAATCCATAGTTCTCATATAATCTTGTTTAATGGAAGCATCATCTAAAATGGGTGGGAAACCCATAGTTGTATCATATCTCACTTCTAGGATGAGTGATATGAGATAAGATAGAATCATGTTATTCCAACTTTGATAATTGTTACCCTAAAATAATAGATTAATTTTTATGTTGAAAGAATTAATAATACCCATCTGTTAGAATTATTTTTTGAATCTTTAGAGGGATCCTAATGTAATAATAAAACTTGTAGTTACCCAATTCAGATTGACCACTAAAAGGGGATGGTTGAATTAGTGGTTTTTTTATTAATTTATTTTATTTTGAATCCGACCTTTTAAACATATTATGGTACATGATATACTCAATATTATCTATCCATATCACCTTGTGTGTAGTTGTAATAATGGAGGGATAAAAGTACGCAATATTTACATGGTATATAAGAAATAATACTCCCCATGACAATAAGTTATTCTCCTAGTTACAAATTATTCATTATCAAACAAGTGAATATAATTACTAAAACTTCAATTGAGAGACTCCGTTTATTTTAGGATATAACCAAAATATTTCTTTTATCAAATCCAAGAGAGAGTCTCTTAATTCTTCTAAATCCAACTAAAATACTTCACCTAGTCCCAAAATATACCATAATACTTCACATCGGTTCATGTATTGATCCACTATAAGATGAATCTTTTATCTTCCACCATGATAATTTAGGATCTATGTTTCTGAAGTACCTATTCATGTATCTTCAAAATCCTCTGGTCATGTCTATTGTCCCTGATCAATAATTCTGATCAACGGTAATGCCAAGTTTCCTCTGTACACTATTCTCATTTTGATTCTTTTTTCTTAATGAAGGCATAGCCTCAATAATATTTTAGCAATAAATGAAAAATAATTTCATTAATATTTAATGAAATATCATACTTTATCAAATGAAACTTATTTACCTTGTTTAATTCTAATTACGAACTCAAAAAAAAACACTTCATGCATGGAAGTATAATGCATGAATTATGAAATCCTAGAATCGAGTATCTAAAGGTTGGTATTCATTCTTGTAAGTATGAATGCCGTAAATTTACCTTCTTCATTATATATTGACACAACTCACTTATATATCATAAATTAATGTTGTGAAATACATGCATATTCCATGTACCATCATGTTTTTTCAGGAAATATTGTGTGTAATACATTGTTCATATATTGGTTTAGTTCATATGTATAATTCAAGTTCATATTCCATGAAATTATTCATGTAAACCATTAAACAGATATAATATATTGAGTATAAAAATTCTTTCACACAAACAGTATGTATGAACAATTATTTTGTGTGATTTACATCAGTTGTTCTTCATGTAGAACTGTGCAGGTGATACTGTGTCATGATATCTAAATAACTATTCAAAAAACTGATAGATATATGTGTATGATATCTCACAATCCTTAGCAGATTCATAGAAATATATTCTTCATGAAGCAATCTCAGTGTGCGATAAAAAAGTCTAATGATCGCTGCATATTCCATTTACTATTTAATAAGAGTGCGGAAACACTTCATGAAACTAGTGTCTCAGGTTGATCTATTTTTCTATCTAGAAAAATGAGAGAATCTTATCTCAAATAATAACTCTTCATGGACTCAGTTTCTACTGATTTATTGATAGGTATCATAATGGATTTTACCACCAAGATTTGATTTTTAAGCCACTTCATATACTTCTTCAAAGATCTAATAAATATATCATTAATAGAATACTCAAGTTATTTTGTTATTCTCAAAAGTACGAAAAAATTTATGAATATTATCTTATGTGAGTATAAAATATACCTTTTGGTTATCATGTTAATGTGATGAGGATCACAATCTCCTCATTTATCAATAATTTAACTCATTGATTGTGATTTTTTGTTTGAGCGGTCACCAGTAATTGTGTTTATAGTTCGCCTGATGATAGTTTTTTATTTATCACAAGCTTGAAATAATTATTTTCATTCATGATAATTCTTGTCTTCTTTTACTCACCAATATTAGTGTAAGAGAAATCATGTGAGCCTCATTTTGATGATTGAAGAAAATACATCAACCCCCAGCATACTAGATATCCTTGAGGAGGTTCGAGGTTGAAGATATTAAAAGAGGTTGATTAGATAACTCATATCAACCTGATCAAAAAACACATCTTCTGTCCATATTTTATGTTGTAGAGGAATGATTTCAAGAATGCGCTTATCCCACCCCAGTTTCGGTATGTCTTCACTAATGTGTATTACTCAATGCGTTACTTTCACTCTATAATCTGGCGACTAGGGATCAAAAATGGTAACACACAGACACAAACACACACACACCCAACCCAATGAGGTTTAGCTAATAGTTCCACTATATACCACCTATGTGTTTCCTCACGGTGTATACATGAATTTATTGGTATTTGGTCTACCATATAACACATTTAGGCTGGCCCTAGATAGGCTCCCATTAGAGTGTTTAACCCCACAATGTCCCAAAAGAGACTTGGTTGGGTATGGCTAGGGTTGGTGTTTATGTTGACTTATTTTTTATCTCCCTTTATTAAAATAATTCAAAAAATTAATTTATCAAAAAAATACTACCTGAAATACTTCCTCAATTATAAATACCAATACTAATGTAATAAACATCCAGAAAAATACCTATTTCTTCTGCAAGGCATCTCCGTCTAAAAAATTATTCAGGAAAATCAATATTTTAATAAACTTCAGATTTTGTATCCAATGTGAATACTTTTTAGAAAATGATATAAATAGATTTAATAATTGCACAAAAAATCCACACAATTATCTATGGAGGTGTTTCCATGAATGAAATCTAATGATATTGGCTGAATCCATAAAAATTCTTCAGCTGTCACCACATCATCCAAAATCAAAAATATATATTGAAACTTTATCAAAAAATGGAAACACTAAGTCTAAAAATTATCATTTGACATGAAAAGGCGATCATTGGTGAAGTTTACAATATGTTTTGTTTAATTTTTAAAAATATAGTTTTGAATATGTAATTAATATATATACATATTTGATTGATAATGGTTTTTTCAGATTAAAATATGAGATGATTTTGAATTAATAAGTGATCAAAATATTTTTATATTTTTGTTAAAATTTAATAAAAAATATTTTATGAGTTTTAAATTTATCATTGGTTATTGTTACAAAATTAGATATTAATTTTTATGATGGTTTATTCATATTAGCTATTATTATTTATTATGATATCCATTTCAATTTTGAGCACGAGGAATAATTTATCATAATTTTTTTGATCGTATGTCCGATTAAAATATGTTTTTAGTGATCGAGGAATGAAAAAATAATATTTATTATGCATATCAAAGAATGAAATCATTCTTATATATTTGGAAGAAATCATGTAATTAAATTTTATAATATTTTAATTCCCTATGATAAATGAATATCTCAAACTTAAATTAACCGAAGAAAAATATATCATTTATCTTATAGAAAACAAAAATATGACTCCAATGTAAGTTTTCAAATACTAATTTTTAAATATGACTCAAATTTGGAACATATATTATATGTTTCATTGTTAGAACATAAAAAATAAATTTGATGATAAAATCAATATCTGATTTTATTACATTGTTATGATATTTTCAGTTTAGAAAAGAATAATTAAAATTGATATAAATAAATTTATATAAGGAGGGGAGAATTTAATGCCCTCATCGTATAGATAATATTTTTATTTAATATAACAATATATTTGATATCATACAGAAAACATAGTCACAAGATTATCCAATCTAAGGTATACTATTATTAAAAAAATAGCCATTATGAACTAGCTATTAGTTTGAAATATATGAACAAGAATAAATGTGTAATGATATATAAACACAGACATACACACAATGTTTTCCCTTAATAAAAATAATACTCAATCATAAAATTGTTATTAATTTGCGGGAAATGAAGATAAAATAATTTGATGGTAAAAGAGATATTTTTCATAAAACTTTTTTATGTTATAATGCATTTTAAAATTAATAAAATAAACTAATTTATATGGATATATATTTATAATTGTATAATATATTATATAGAAATTTTAATTAATTATAATTCAATTAATTTTTTCAATTATGAAGGTAATGATAATGTAGTAATTATATTCTTTAAAAATAAATTTTCATTAAAATGGTTTTTATTAAAATTTGAGTGTGGATATTATAATTAATCATTTTTTAGAATATAAAATTTATTTAATAAAATGGTTATAAGTTTTTAAATAATCATAGGATGATTTTTTCATTTTTTTAAAAGATTGATTTTTGAGTGAATATTGAGAAATGTTGATTTTTATAAATCCATTATTTCCATTCATTAAATGAAGTAATTTAAAAGTAGAATGTTATTTTTTATTTAGTCTGAATGTAAAATTATATTGTTTTTATTAAAATTAATATAATTAATTCAATATTAATCATCAATATATTTTATTTTGGTATAAGTTCATTTTTATGCTCAAAAACAAATTTTTCTAGAAAATGTTTTTTGGTGTCTTTAATTGATAGATTAATATAAATTTCATAAAATTCTAGGACCTGAATAATAAAAACTAAATTTCATATTTAGAATAATGGTTTTAAAAATTATGAAGTAGATCTATTTCATTTTTATTCATAATTATTAACAACCATTGTAAATATTTATCACCACGGTAATGGGTAAGACATGCCAGTTAAGGTCAGAACTATGGGATATGTCTCAAAATAAACCAAAAAATTGAATTTATTTGATTTTTATTACATTAATGATAGAATAAACTCCTAAATTTTAAAATAACACATTTTTTTCAAATATACTTTCATTATGACCTGTATATTATTTTTATTTAATAAAAATTATAAAATATTAGTCTAATTATTTTACTATCTCTAAAATGATTTCATACAGATAAAAAGAAGATATTGATGGTTATAAATGGTTATTT
The DNA here is from genome assembly GCA_963277665.1 of Viscum album. Taxonomy (NCBI): domain Eukaryota; kingdom Viridiplantae; phylum Streptophyta; class Magnoliopsida; order Santalales; family Viscaceae; genus Viscum; species Viscum album. The sequence continues at coordinate 1,322,841,972 of OY728158.1, forward strand.
TTATGTTTTTTCTGAGTTTTATTTATTTTTATTTTTAGATATATTATAATTTCCATAATTGATTATGCAACTCAAATGCATATATTGTGCAAAGAATAGAAAATCCAATTAATGATTTTAAAAATATTAAAATAAATATATTATGTATTTATTATGGTGATACATGAATTTATTGAATAATTATAATGTTTATATTATGGTAAATGAGTATAAATTTTTATTGCAATGTTTCCTCTTTTCCCTCAAATTTAAGATATGTTAATACTCTTGAAAATGACCATAAATTTCATATAAATTTATTTTTTTAAATCATTAGAAAATTAAAACATAATATCTAGAATCAAGTGGAATTAATATATCAAGACTGTCATTAATGTTTTATGTATGATACACTTCTATTTTTTAAAATTAATTTCATGACTCTTATAGAGTGAATTGTTTTACAAAAGTTATGGTTACACAGGGTGATCCCAAAAGATAATGTTTAAAATGACACATAATCTTGTCTAAAATTAATTGGATAATTATTAATTTTCCTGATTTTCTTCGAATATAATGTAGTTTAGAGCCATTTTATAAGATTTATAAAAATATTATATTTTAATATTTCATGTATTTATAATTTTTCCATCCAGTCAAGTTATAAGATTACACCTCTTATCCAATTTATTTTCGCAACAATTGATCCACTTAGGTCAATCAAGAACTATACAAATACATTCATAGATTTCATTTCCACTTCCTGAATTTCATCCGATAATACCTTATTTAAAAGGATTTAATTTTACAAAAAATGGATATTTCTAAATAAGAGGTATATATTTTAACTAGGATCATTCATTTTCTTTCTTCTTATTCCCCATTTAATTTTATCCAAATCATGCAGATATAAAAAAATAATTATCTTCAATATATTAAATTTTTTTATTGTAAAACCTTTCTTAATCCCTTTTTACATAATATATGAAAAGGAAACATTTCTCAATCATAGGTGTGGAGTGCCATATTCAAAATGTTATGTGTTTCTCATTACATCAATACCTCACCATGGAGGCTATTATGATGAATTTAATGTTAATATATGATATACATGAAATAATTAGGATTCTTAAAAGAGAATAAATTCCTTACATTATTACCCTTACATCCATTAGAAAAAAATAATTTAAGGATCCATCCTTAAACATTGCATATTCTTGTTATTTTCAAAATAATAAATCACTTTATTTTCACAAAGATCTTATAGGTTTAGTGTTTTAGAAAATTAGGGAAACAATTACACTATAGAAACATAAATTAAAAGTAGAAACATATTTATAGTATCAATTTATTTTATAAAATTAATCTTTTTACAATAAATTATTGGTTCTCTTTAGGAAAAAACTGACAATTTACTTATTGATCTCATCCTTATCCAAACTCTTTTATAAACCATGTGAAAAACATTTAATACATGAGATGAGAAAAAATGATCAATATGGAACATAAATGAAAGGAAACCATTATTCTAGTGAAAAAACATAAAAATATATCCCTAAAAACACATCTTTTAACCCTGAAAAGGAATCATTGTATAAAAATGATCATTATTTTACCATTTGAAAATAACTTTTTTTTCAATAAAACTCATAATAAATAATATATTATAAAGTTTTGTAACATGGGACATAATGTTACTAAAAATGGAATAACCATGGTTTAGTCTTAAATACATGTCACTCATACAAATGGAATACCAATATTGTCATCTTCTATACCCAATCCATTTGAGGACAATCATAGACCCACACTTCATTAGCTTATCATGAAAATACATGTAATTGGTTTATCATGTAATCACATATAACATGTACAAGTACCATTATATAATCATAACACATAATATCTATCAATTTCCAACATATCACTATTATATTTCATTTTCACTCATTAGGAAACATTTCATATTTTTGCATTAATCTATACATTTCAAAAAACCATTTTCTAAAACAAAATTCCCATAAAAGGAAATAAAGGGGTTTATTTGTTTTATCAAAAATATGATTTATTTAAGAGTAAACCATATATCAAATAATTTTCATTATAGGGAGAATTATTTGTTGTTATATACAATAAAAAGAATATTCTCTTTTCCTTTTGTAAACAAATTCAAACATTTCATATGTAAAAAATAAAATATTACTTTTTGATAGCCTTTTAATGAAATTAAAAAATAGACATAAAATGTAATTTATAACTCATTTATTAAATAATCATATAAAAAAGATCAATAATAAAAACACAAAGGAAAATATTTTTTAAATCAAATATTTAAACATTTAAAGGAATAATTTTAAATAAATGTGTCCCTTACCACATTAAAACATTTGAATAATAATCCCCATGAAGTAATAAAATTCTATAAAAAGTAAATAAAATTGAATAAAAAATTTCCTGATATGATATTTCTAAGGCTATTTTTGTACACATCATAAAATATGGTGGGTTTATAACATTAAAATAAGCCTCAACGAAAAGAGATTGAGAGGAAGTCCCTTACATTGAGTATAACATTTCACATAAAATATTTATATTATTGAATAATAAACTTAGGTTTATTATATTTTTTGTAATATTATTCAATTTTATTATTACTTTTATGTCACTTATTATCATGTAATAACAATTACATAATTATTTTAGTTTACAATGGATATTTTGATGATATTTAGCACTGGGGTACAAAATTACTTTGGTATGATGTTAGTAGTCAAAAGTTGTCATTAGTACATAATCCCCCACATAATATTCAGGAAATAATAAAAAAAATTTATATATCAACTATAAATCTAATTCAATTTATTAAATATGGATACAAAAAAATGGACACGTTACAATCTTGGATAAGGTAAATCGTACATACACATGAATAACGTTCCCATTTTCCAATGATCATTATGAAAATTAGGTAAGAATTAATTCATCTTAGAAAAATAATCATAATACCATAAATATCATATTAATAATTTAAATACACATACATATATTATCTATGTGATGTGGTGATAAAAAAAATCACATCGCTTCATTGAAGTGATAGTTCACACGTACGTACGAATGACATAATTATTTTTCCATGAATGCACAGGTAAGGAATTAGATGATATATTATCTATTAATAATTAAAAATACTTCATTAATTTCATATATAAACTTTTATTTTATCATTATTAATACTCTATGGTGATGGAAAAAAATTATATCGGTTTGCGATGAGATAGTTATCCATACACACGAACGATAATTCATTTCTCATTTGATGGAATTGGAGATATATTTAGGTGATGATATTAACATAATAAAATATCAATATATTTATTATACTTGAGTTATTATATCATAAATGTTGAATACTATTTTCCGGATGTGGAAGAAAAAATAAAACAAAAATACCAGATTAAAACTATACCTCTTCTTCAAACGATCTCCTTTTGATAATACCTTAATACCCTTAAGGGTGGTGTTATGTTAAAATAAGGGCACTATAATTTCATTAGTGATTATATTAAAGGATTTGGTTAGATATTTTTGGATCCAAATTTGTTTTTAGTTTTTAAGAAAAGAGAAAAAGGGGCTCTCTTTTATGATATAGTGGATGGGAACTCTTGGAATTCTTAAAAATATTAAATTAATATAAATTAAATTTATATTAAAAAAGTCGAATAATTATTTATTTAAAATATACGATTTCTATTCAGTGGTATTACCTTATAAAATGAAATTTAGATAATTTGTTACCATTTTTTAATTCTTATGTTTTGTAATTAACCCTTATTTAACCTTTTTAATTTTTATCGTCACAATTTGTGTTTTCACTCTTTAAGGGTTGATATTAATTCTATAAAATTACAAATGAACCACAAATGGACGAATGATTACATTTTAAACCATATCCAAATAATTGATTTTAATTTTATATATTTATGAATTTTATTTCATTTAATACAATATTATTAAATTTGAAATACCATTTATGTCAAATTTTGCACGATACATTACATGAATTTTTAAAAATATATTTAAAATATGATATTTTCAAAAAAAGGAAAATTATAAATAAAATTTAAAAGTAATCATAATTTTTTTTACATTAATTATATCAATTTATATTTATTTCAATATTTTTAATAACATTTATTTGATATTTCTATTAATTGAACAAATACTCTATCATCATTGTGAAAGTATTTTATTTTATTATTTCTTCCATAAATACTAAAAACAAATTGTGATGTTGAAGAAAAATATTTTATATTTTTTAATACAATTTATAGTCAAAACTATGTCCTATTAAACCCCTTAGTAATAATATTTTACTTATAAAATAATGGTTGAAAAGATTGAATTTTCTCAGAAATAAATAGTATAAATTGATTGAATTCATACAAGTGGATCTAAGAAATACTAAAATTAGTCCAGAAATGAATTTTTTATACATTTAATATTCAAATAAAATTATTACAACTATTATGGTAATTTTATATTTTTTATAATATTGTTTTTATCATTAACTACCCAATTTACCATGAAGTATGGTAATAATAATTAGCAATGTTACTCTTCATGTTTTCCAAAAAATAAATGGGCCATATTTTCTAAACCATAACCATATGATTCTAAATATTTAATCAATTTTTCTAAATTTAAAACATATAATTAGGTAAAACTAAATAAAAAATTAATCTCAATGACGGAACAAGAAAATAAGTTTTTAAAGAAAAATTGTTCAAAATATTGAAATATTTTTATAATAAAATTCAATGTCAAATTGATTAAAATGAAATAAATTGGATTAATTGATATAAAAATTAACTAATTATAATTTATAACAAAAAAATATAATTTAACAATATAAATTATTTAGACATAAAAATACTTTTTAATTAATATTGAAAAATAAAAAAACAAGGAAGTTATCATAAATTACCAAAAAATAAACCTAATTAAATTTTGATATTAAAATTTTAAATAATAAGTTAATTTTTTTAAATGGTATATAAAATTGTTTCAAGAATTATATATAATTCAAGTATGCATTCAAAAGGCGGAACAAATGCATTTTTAGAAAAATACTTCTTTTACGCGTAAAATTGGATTTGTTCTTATATCATGTTTATAAAAAACAGAAGATGAATTTTCATAATATTATATATATATATATATATCATTAATATAATAAAAAAAGGTCTATTTTAGTTATTTATTATTATAAAAAAACTTGTTTACATTAAAATAGTTTTCCCAAAAAAAATCATTTGATTTTAAAAATGGTTTTACATTAATTTATAATTAATTTTTCAATGAATTATATATAAAAGGTTAATCATCTTCATACCCATCAATATAGACGCTTTGTTATAATGGTAACATTTAGTAAATAATATTTATTTTTTTATTGAAGCACTATGTGGTGTATCATGTACATTATCAAACACAATATTTTTTTCTTAAAACTACAGATGTTAAATTATCTCCCACTTGGAAAATGAAAACTCACAATTTTTAATTTGTATTTGTAACTATGTCTTTAGTTTTTAAAAAGCCTATTTTGAAATACCACATCAAATGAAATATTAATGAGACTTCCATTTTAAAATAAAGAATGGTACATACAAAGGTCACCATTCATTGATGGTAAGTACAAAGGTCACCATTTTATGGTTTATTGATTGTTAAATTTCTCCTGACAATGTTTTATATCACTCTCCATTATAATATTAAAGTTTTATTTCTCTCCCATTTACATGAATGGTAAGTACAAAGGTCACTTGAAAAAAAACATACTTGGGTACCATATAAGAAAACATGTAAATGGGAGATAAATAAAACTATAATTTTCTAATGGAGAGTTCTATAAAACATGGTCATGAGAATGCTAACAATCAAAAAACCATAAATATGTTATGGGTTAAAAAATTCATTAATTTTGTAGTAAGAAAACTAAACATATAACGTTTTTGTTCCATGATTATTTTGATAGATTTGATAAATTATTTTACTAAAAATATTAATAATATAAGGAAATATAATTAACTAACATGTATAATTTCATAATTTTATAAATTTTCACTAAACCACATCTTTTTCCCCAAAACATGAGTATTCATGAAAATGTTTTAATGCCTGAAGGACTAGAATCAACCTCTAGTGAATAAAATATTCTAAATTAATTTAACAATATGTTTATCATATCATAAAAAATTAACCAAAACCAAAATGGTTAGAATAATAGAAGATAATTCCCCAAAAATAATAATCCCTTATATGAATAAAAACTACATTAATCTTCAATATTCCACAGTAATACTTGAAGTTCAGCATAAAAAAACTGTCCTTATAATAACATAAAAATATCATATTATGTTTTTCTTTTATAATATTATATTATTCCCAAAAATAGTGAATATATTTAGAATAACATTAATCACTTAATCAACAAATAATTTTCTAACCCCAAGGTTATCTTTAAAACATATTTTCACAAAATGTACTCAAACATTATCCATTATATATTTTAAATAATGGAAAATAATTTTACACTAAAGATGACATCACATAGGTTAGTGGTAGACTATTCAACCACATATCCTATCAGATTTTTGTTCAAATCACACATCTTTTCCAGACAAGATGGGTTGTCACCCATCCTGTGGGTTGTCACCCACCCTTTAGGTAGTTCATTTTCTAATAATATATTATTATAATTCCTATAAAATTCTCAGAAATGTTATAAAACACAGAAAGAATAACATTAATAATTTTTCAACCTCAAAGGTTATCTCATAATATTCAATTTTTATCCTAAATATTTAATAACTCATAATTTCTTCAAAAATGAATTACTCCAAAAATACCATTAGTCACCTTACAAGTTCGTAACATAAAGCATCAAATTGGCTTCTATGACATAGAACATACAATCATGCTAAAAATTATAAACCCATGATGAAATCCACAACTCTTAAAAAACAACCAAATCTACAATATTTTCATAACTGTGCTTTGATACAAACGGTGGGGACAAGACCATAAACATCAAAATTTCTAGTTTTTTTGAAATAAAATTCACATTATTTTTCCAAATATCTTTTATGTTTACAGTTTTATAGAATTAGGGAAAACTTTTACATAGTAAACCAATATATTAGAAGTGGAAAATTTTACTTAGTTATCATTTTATCTTATCAAAGGAAACTTTTTATAGTATATCATGATTTATCTTTTTGAAAGATATTCAAAAATATTATGTTGATCTAATCCTTGTCTCAAATATTCCATAAGCATTTTGATTTTTAGGAAAACATTATATAACCACAAAATCATATTATAGAACATAAAATAAATGAAAACATTAGTCGAGTGGAAAAACATAACATTATTTCATTAAAAACGTACCTTTTTATCCTGAAAAATGTAATCATCATATCAAAAAATTATTATTTTACCTTTTTTAAATCGTAAAATTTTCATGAAAACTCATAATCAACCATATAATATATAATTATGTAACATGGGGAATAATTTTAATAAAATAAAATAAACATGAAGTCTAATTCCATTCATTTCACTCTTCCAAATGGAATGACGATGATGCTGAATTCCATACCAAATATATTTTAGGGATATCAAGGACTCACCGGTCATTAGTTTATCTTGGATTAACCTGTAAATGGTTTACAAAATAACCACCTTCCGCATGTATAAGTTAAATTATATAATTGCAACACATAAAACCATTCAATTTACATCATTTCACTATTAAATTTCATTTCGACTCATTAATAATCATTTCATATGATCAAAATAATCAATCAAATTCCAAAAAAAAATCAAAATCAAAATACTATGAAAATAAAAGAAATAACTATTTTATTAACATTATGTATTTTAGAGGAATCCAAATATCAAATAATTTTAATGGTTGTAGAGAAATGTATTTCCCGTATTAGTTAAAGGAACAATCCTTTTACCTTTTTAATAAATGAAAAATGATTAGTATATACAAAATAAAAAAATTTCATTTAAAATCCTTGCAATGAAATTAATAAAATAGATATAAAATATCATTTATAATTACTTTATAAAAAAATTTAAAATAATTTCAATATTACCTGCATAGAGGAAAATATTTTGATATTAAACTATTAAATAGTTAAATAATGGTATTTAAATAAAAGTGTCACATACCATATTGAAACATTTGAATCATAATCCCCACTATGGAATAAAATTTGAAAAAACATTATATAAAAATTGAGTAAAAATATTCAGGATATTATATATAAAGTGTTATATTTATATAACACATAAAAGAAGGCGAGTATATAATATCAAAATATTATACAATGAATAGAGATTGAGATGGGGACCCTTACCTGGAGTCCGACTCGTCACATACAATATTTATATTCATGAATAATAAAAAAAGGGTAATTAATTACTTGATTTAGAAAAATTTTAGACTTTATTAATCCTTTTACATCACTTACTACCATATTATAAAAATTTATTAATTATTTAAGAGCATTTAGCATTTTTTCAGGATATTAAGTACGTGAGTATAAAATGACTTTTTTCTGATGTCTATAGTCAAAAGTGGTCAATAGTCCATAATCTCTAAAATAATATTCATTACATAATAATAAATTTTAGATATAAATAATACATTTAAATACATTAATTAAATATGCATATGAAAAAATGAACAGCGATATAATCATGGAGATGATAAGTTTTATGTAGGTATGATTAATTTTTCTAATTTTCAATTAGAGGTGATAGGATCTCCACTTAGGATGAGAGATCTCGTGGGATTTAGGGTTTCCACCTTGGGGGCGATTCTTCCTTCATCTTTGGTGGGTCTGTTTGCAGTTAGCATCGGGCACCACAATTAGAGGTTCCAAAAGATATGTTCAATATTTTAACTAGAAGTATCATTTTGGTGCTCATGATATAAAAAAGGATTTGTTATCTTAGGTGGTGGATGGATATGGTCGCATCTAGATCTGTCACGGTTTTTCTGGCAGCACATGCTTCTAGAAATTGTCACAGTTGGTACTTTAATGGTGAGGCATAGTGGTAGTAGAGATTCATTAGGATGTGGTGGGAATTTGGCCTCAGTAATATGCAGCATTAGTCTTCCATGATGGTTTCGGTCATCTCTATTGATGGTTGGAGAGTCAAATATGGTCCATATAAGTGTTTTAAACCATATCTTGTTTGATTCAGAATGTGTTGAAGATCCTTGGGGGTGATGGTGCTGCATCAACATAGTGGGATGTTTGGATGATGAAAACTGATACAATAGATTCACCTGGTTCCATTATTGTGTCTTTGGTGGTCATTGTTGTCCGTCGATGATCTACAGCGGTCCCTCGGTAGTAGGATGTGGGATGTCAGACCCAGATCTAGTTGGATCTTGCTGTGATGGTGATCTTTGGTGATGTTTTTTGAGATGTGGTCGGATCATGGTGGATGATAGGATTAAGCTACGATGTTGTTCAAATTCAGTATGTGGGTGGTGGTCAGTCTAAATTTAGTGATAGGAGAGACCGAGTTGCAGATATCTAGTCATAGTGGTGTAGTTGTGGGCAGAATCTGGGTCATTTTCTAGGCCTTTGGCCTCTATTAAGCCTTGTTCTGTAGTCTATGGGACTTTGGGAAATGTTATTTATAATGGTATGGTGCCATTGGGCCTTCAAGTCATTGTATATATGGGGTTATATTCCTATCGGTATTTTATACTTCTATTAGGTTCTCCATTTTCCCGTAAAAGGGGGTTGTGTGTGTTTTTCTATTTTTTAAGAGGGCCTTTCCCCCAACGTTCGTTGTAATGTTTCCAATTTTCATTGATAATTATTAAAAAAATGTAAGTATTATTTTAAATTTCTATAATTATTATATTATAATTAATATCAAATTAATCATTTAAATACATTTAATATATATTATCCATGTGATGTGGAGATGAAAAATGAATCACATCACTTCATGGAGGAGATAGTTCACATGTACACACAAAAGATGTTATCATTTTAACATTAATGGAAAATTAAGACCATAAATGATATATTTTATTTTAATAATGATAAATATATAATTAATATAATATATAAACATTAATTCCATCATTATAACTAGTATTGAGAGACAGTGATTGAAAATGAATTATATCAGTTCACAAGGAGGTAGTTCACTGCCCAGACAAACAATTATTTATTTCCAATTTGATGGAAGTGTAGATGGATTTAGGTGATGATATTAACATAATAAGGTCTAATTATATTTAGGATACTGGATTTATTAATTCATCTTGTTTGAAGAAGATTCAAAGGAAGTGTAAGAAGAAAAATAATACGAAAAAACTCGATTAAATAATAACTCTTGTTCGAAGATTCTCCTATTGTTAACACCTTAATACTAATAAGGGTGGAGTTATGGATAAAATAATAGAAAACAAATGTGAGTATGAAATCTAGGAAGGTATGTATGATGATAATGGTTAAAACAAATCGGGTTTTAGTAGTTAAGAAAAGAGAATAATGGGTTTCCTTTTATAAGTGAGGGGATGGGCACTTTTGAAATTGATGAAAATATTAAATTAATAGAAATTAATTTTATATTAAAAATCAATAAAAATGATTTATTTATAATATAGGATGATTATGGTTTGAAATAACTTTATTCAATTAATGATATATAAGTTCTTACCAATTTTCAATCCTTATCTTTTGTCTTTAACCATTAGTTAACCTTTTTAATTCTTACTATAATACCAATTATTTTTACTACATAAGTGTTAACATTATTAAAATAAAATGCCAAAAAATTGGATCATTGATTAAATTTTCTACCATATCCTAATAATTTGGAGGAATTTTATATTTTTATGATTTTAACATCAAATAATAAAATATTATTTATTTAAAAATATAATTTATGTCAATTTAAAAACTATTCATTAAATGAAATTTTAAAAAATATCATAAAATATTATATATTTGAAACAAATCTTTTAAATCAGCACTAAAATGTGAAATATATATTGAAAATTATTTTATGACATTGTTTATATAAAATTTTATTTATTTTAATAGTTTTAATTTCATTCATTTGATATTTCCTTTAATTCATCAATTACTATATCATCAATGTGAATGAATTTAATTTAATTATTTTTTACCTAACAATTAAAAATAAATTAAAATGAGATAAAATGAAATTTATAATTAAAAATAATATTTATTTGTCAAATACATCTCTTATATAACCCCATATTGAAAATATTTCTAATGTTAAACAAAATTATGAAAAGATTGACTTTTATTTGAATAAAATACTATAAATGGATAAATTTCATCCTAGTGGCTAAAAGAATTCATAAAATTGGAAGAAGGGTCATTTTGGTTGATATTAACTCATATAATAAAATTAGTACAAGTGATATGGTTAATCAATATTATTTATAATATAATTTGTACACTTATATTCATAATTTACCCTTAACCGTGGTAATAAAAATTAACAAGGATACTATTCATATTGTAAATAAATGAAAGGGTCCCATTTTATAAATATGAATCATATGATTCCAAATATGGAATCAATTTTTCAAAATTAAAGACACATAATTAGTTAATTTAATTTTAAATTAATCCCATTGATAGAATGGGAAATAGGGTTTTTAAAGTGAAAACATTCAAAAGACTGCAATGTTTATATATACAAATTCAATGTAAAATTGATTCTAAATAAAAAAAAGGATTAAATGATATAAAATTTACCTAATTATAATTTTGAAATATTAAAAATTAAAATTTAATAATATGAATTATTTAGTCAAAAATTCTATTTTCAATTAAAATTCAGAATTTTCACTATTCACCAAAACATGAAACTAATGATAAAAAAACAAAAAATTATGATATTGTAAATTTTTATCTAGATAATCCAATTAAGAAGTTTATTTTTTCAAATATAATTTTAAAAAGTGTCAAAAAATTATTTATATCATGTTCTCCAACAAAAGGTGAGAAAGCCGCCCTTTTAGTGAAATAATTTTTTTATGCATAAAATTGATTTTGTTCTTATATAATGTCTATAAAACACAAGAAATTATTTTTAATATTTATGTTTAATATATTATATATATATATATGAAAATATATATTTCATTAATATAATTAAACAATAATTATTTTTTATGTATTGGTACAAAACACACTTGTACCCATTTAAATAGTTTTTTTGAAGAACATTTCCTTTTATTTTAAAAAGTGTTTTACATTAATTTATAATTAATTGGACCATGAAATATACATACATGGTTGACACAATTCATACCCTCCATTATAAAATCTTGGATATTGTGGTAACATTTAAAAAAAATATTAAGTTGTCCCTTTATGCTCGATGTGGTGTATCATGTACGCTATCAAACATATTATTTCTTTTTTTAAATGTAGAATGTTACATGTAACCTAATTTGTGATACACATGGAATACCACCTCAATGAAGCGATGTTATTCATTTTTCCTGGATTCATTTCATGAATTATTATATCTATTTTTAATATATGATCATGATAATTATTTCACGATTATGTTTTTATAGATGACGAAACTATGAACAATATGCAAGGACTAGAACTAACGAACCAAAACATTTATAAAAAATTGAATAGTTAGAATCCATGATAATTATTTTAATAAATAATTTTTATTAATTTGGGATATAATTTTATAATTTAATCATGTATTTTTTGATAACTAAGGTTAATTTTATCGCATTTCCAGTTCTTTGAGACATATTTTACATTTTTTACCTAGATTATTTTACATGGTGTATATACTACCCCTTTGGAAACTTATATCATGATTCCCCATTAATTCATGTTATTTAAATTATTTTATTAAATTTTTATCTTTTAAGGGTGTTTTTTTCGAAATTCACCAAATGAGGAAGGATTTATTATACTGGCTCATTTCTAATTGTGATTGTTTATGTTTAAATTTTTCCTGAAATAATATTATGATATTTTTATCTGAATCCCATCCATTTTCATCTACTCAGTTTATATAATTTGATTCCATATTTTTATCTAATATTTCCTCTCTTTTTACTAAAAATGATTACTTGTTTTTATAAAAATTAGAATTTATTTTCTCTTTAGTTGATGAAGATTGTCTTTCATGCCCATTTTATTTAAACATTTAACATGAATGTTTATTTAAATTATAAAATTATTATTTAACATCATTCCAACCCTGTTTTAATTTCTTTTGATAAAATAATCCTCTTGTTGTCTTCAAAATAAGGTATGTTTGGCCTTTTTTCTAAAAGTGTGAAGGGATTTTTAGCATTTACTGAATGAATGAATTTTCACACTTTCATAACCATTATTTTCATTGAAACTTCCCTAACACGTTTCCATGGTTTGTTTCAAATAAAATATTTTTCTCAATTTTTTAAGAATTTCTATTTAAAATTTTATCAAATGAAAAAGGTAATTCTTTCCCAAAAGAATAAAAATAATTTAGAAATTTTTTTATAACTTCATTAAAATTGAAGGAATTTTTCTTAATTCTTTGATTATATTTTATTTTTTATTTCTGAAGGGATTTATTTTACTAGAAAACCATCTAATTTTGATGAATTTTTTGTATTATTTAATCCTTTCATAATTTATGGTTTTCTTTCTAATTATATTAACTTTATCACAATCCATATCACTCTCCATCACTTAATTAAAAAAAAAATTTATCCTCTGTGTGAATATTTTAAGTATCAAGGATTTATATGACATTATCTCCACCACTTTTATTTTATCTTAGCCATATTTCATTTCTATATATGATATTAGTCAATGGAGGTTTATTTAGAATTTTATTCTATTGGTGGGGTAATATTCCATATTCTAGATTCAATTGAAAAATATGTATACTTAAAATTCATTTTGTGAATAAATTGTATCTATTATTCAAGATAGAATACTTATATGGTACATACACAATATTTTACTCTGTACTAAAAATTAATCATAAAAAACAAAAATAATCACCATAACATAATTTTAAGATGATGATTTCGAAATTAATATCAATTTCATCAGAAAAAATTATAAATATATGAAAGTATGTTTTCAAATAAAATATTTATTTATTGATAAATACTAATTTTTATGACATAGTAAAGTTTCCAAACCTGTGAATTTTTTTGGATTCATAAAATTATGTTATCATTTCATATACAAATATATATTTTTTCATGAAATGATTTCATGGAATTTTTTTTATTTATCTCTAAATTTATTAAAAATAATATACATATATTTTAATAAATATATAATTATAAATTGTTTTTTTTCAATGATTTATTTTTTATCAAAAAAATTATCTAATATAGGCTTATTTTGTTTTATTTAATAACATTAAAAAATCTGTTATCTTACTATTGCATCAGTTTGTTTATTATTCTAACAATCATGATACTATTTATTATTGACCATTTACTATTACAATAGTCAAATTAGATTTATACTTCTTATAAATACATCCAATTTACATCTTTATCAATCACTCGAGTACCTCAAAAGGATCTATATTCCTTATTTTCAAAAATTTCAATGAGTGAACTAATAATTTATATGTTCAAGGTGTCCTTATTGATTTATTAGTTCTAGTTATTTTATTTTTATGTATATTATCCCACTTTATCACTTTTTTTTTATTAATATATATGTTTTGTAAATTTAATGATTAAATAAATATATTAATTTATTTTTTATCTTCATTGCCTGATTCATGCATTTTGTACTATTATATATTACTATATATTATACACAAATATTTCATTAGAGGTAATTTCCATATATAAAAGTCCATGTCCTTGTAGTATTCCCCCTTTGGAAAATTTACTCTTGTAATTTAATTTCATACCCTATAATTAAAATATAATGGGGTGATTTAATTTCATTATTTCTTTAGTTTATCATGTTTCCACTTCATACTTACTATTTTCTCAATTATACTTGATAATTTGACTTAAAATATTGTGTCAACATTTGTCTCTATGGTCCAAGACTTTTACTAACAACTCCTTATTAAATAATTCATCCTCCATCTATACCATCCATGGAATTATAAAATTTGATGCATCCAGAATTTACTTAGTCAAGAGGGATACATGGAAGACATCATAATTGTTTTTTACATTTGGTGGGAGTGGTTGTTGATAGGCTACAACTCTAATGTGATCAAGAATCTTAAATGGGACAATGTATCTGAGACTTATCTCTCCCATATCCAAAAATCATTATTCTCTCCTATAGGAATATATATGAAGGATCACCTTATCTATGAACCCAAATTGTATAACTCATTAATTGTTGTCAGTGAAACTCTTATTTGGACTGTATAACACTCTTAATTTTTTATTAATGGTCTTGAAATTACCTACCATTTATTTGACCAGTTTCATTCACAAAATTAATCCCAATATATTGGTGTTCAAAATTTCTTCCAAAAAATGGTTTCATAGGGATTGATACAAATGCATGAGTGGAGGATATTTTTGTATGTGAACATAGTCAGAGGAAGATTTTGTTCCCAGCTGATTTATAGTCTATAGAGAAAGCTCTCACCATATTCTTATGTGTATTTATAGTCCATTCAAATTGTCCATCACTCTAGGGCTAATTGGGCACACTGATGTCTAACTATGCTTTCAAGGTATTTTGAATACACATATATATAACATTGAGGTGAATCTTAGATCTTGGTTATATACAATTAATAGTGGTCTTCCATATATTTTCACCACTTCACTAATTTATATATTTTCAATATGATCTAGTAAGAAGTTATGTCAAATAGCAATTAAGTGATAATTATTTTTATGTTTTTCTACCGCAACCAATATAGAATTATTTAATTTGGATTCTTCAAAATATCTTGAAAAAATCTATAGTTATATTCTACCATTTATATAAAGGTATGGTTAATGGCCTCACCATCACCATGGACTTTTTTCTCTATTACTTCAGTTGTAACATATCAAACACTTTAATTTATATTTAGTAAAATCATTATCTATATTTTACTACCATATGTTCTATCTTTAATCCTTATATATCTATGGGGTACATAGGAGGATATAGAATATTTAGTTCTTAGCATCAATTAAAAAATCCTTCTTTATATCACGATCTGATGGTATACACAGTATTGTCTAAAATCTCAAAACACAATCATCATCATTGTCTTACATTGACATTTTCCACTTTCCTATTGAATCTAGCTACTTTGGTATCCCCACATAATCACTCCGATCACCCTTAATCTTCTTCAGAATGAATTATGGAGAAATCAATTGAGAATGGTATTATTTTTTCACTTATTTTATGATTCCCATTTCCAAGTTATTATATTTGTATGAAGACTAGATCCATCTTATTCATCCTTATGGAAATGTTTTTGGAACCTTTTAACATAAATAATATACAACATTAATTTCCTTTCTAATGTTTTAATGGATTGTGTAGTCATAGTATTTGGTCATTTTTAACCATCCTCATTGGCACATATTGATCATTTTAAATTTGAATACATACTTGAGACACTTTTGATCGATATATCTTTTCACACATGTCTCTATTAAGATAATTTATCTATATATTCAATGAAAATATTACTAAATATAACTTTAAATCATGAATCAGATAAAATTTCCCATGAATGTAAAATTGTTGAGAGGAATATGATATTACATTATAATTTTCAATGATTATAAATATGAATCCCTTTTTCAGAAGAATCAATATAAATACTAAATACATCCCCACATGTGTGTCATGTAAGTACATATGTAGTCCTTTGTCTCTTCAAAATATCATTTAATATCACTTCACATTCATTAGTCCAATTAAAATTGAAGCTCAATTGAGTTATCATGGTTAGTGGGTTTAAAAATATAGATACAATCATTAAAAATAATCTATAGTACCAAGAAAATCTGAGGAACTAGTGATCCCATATATATTTGTCTGTCTACAAAATTTCACATTTTCTATTGTCTTTGAAGAATCCATAGATATAAGAATTATTATGATAAGACTCTCTAAGAATGTAAATTTAAAAATTCATGACACATATTATCTATAATTTATATATTAATTTTTCATTCTCAATGTATTTATTAAATTACTCAAATGTTATGTGTCTTCCTCTTCACTTTTAAAGTATATAATAATATCATCGATAAATACTACCAAAAATTTGAAAAGGTAATATATTAAGAATATATTTATCATATTTGTGTTCATTATTGGAAAATTAATGAAACCAAAATAAATTACTATGAATTATTATTAACCACACATTATATCAAGTATAGTCTTTAAAATATACTATTTTTTCACAATTAATTTATGATATCTTATTTATAGTTCCACTTTAGAGATGTACTTGGAACCATATAATTGATCAAAAATGTCAGTAGTTAATGTTATAGAGTTGTAGTTATTTATTATGATATTTTAGAGTTAATAATAATCAATGAAATGATGCATTTCCACATAATTATTTATAAAAAAGAGAACCAGTGAACCCAATAGTAAAGATCGTGGGGTATAAAGCCCCTATCCATATTCACTTATAGACGTTTCTTATGTTCTTCCAATTTTATGAGTCAATATTTTCAGGACTCTTGGATATTGGAAGATATTCTAGAATAATTTCAATTGATATCTCAACATTCAATTAGGAAGAATAATATGAAGCTATTCAAGGAATACATTAGTATAATCCCTCACAATGGGAATTCCCTCAAGGTTGATCCTCTCCATATTAAAAAATTAGTTATGCTAGATATTTTTCTCAAAAGGAAACAATTTTTATAATTAAGAAGATTCTTCTAAATGATATTCAACATTCTCATTACATATTTATAGAATCATAGGATGATTATGGATTTGGAATGTGATTTAATTCTCCCAATAGTTGATGTGGATCTATATAAATACAACCAATCAATAATAAATAAATTACTAAATTTTAATAAAGGTAGTATGAAATGGTTTTGTGGGAAATATTTAATATAAATATTTATAGGGGAGGATTGATATACTTAATATTAAATAATTTCACCACTTAGTGTTTTCATCAATAATTGAACTTCCATGTCCTGAGGTAGTTGATGAATATTTCAACTAAAATTTTAATATATAAAAGAATGTTTTTATCAAAATAAAATTATATATTCACAATTTTCAGATTAATAATAAATATAAATACCACCATTTCTATGTAATGTTCCACCTTAGTAGTAGTAAAAACATAATATTTACCTTTCACTCTTAGCATAGGATTTTTTTCACTAATTATCCTTGGAAAATCCAACCTTAGAGCATTGACTTACATATTGTCAATGTTCCCCAAAGACGAAACATTGGACTGTATATCTATAATTAACCACAACCTTCTTTTATTACATAATATTAACAAAATAATTTATACCTATTTTGAATTAATTAGAATTATCATAGAAACACAAGACTTTTACATATATTATTACATGACTTTAAGCATAATATTCATTAGACACACCCCAGAGATCGAAAAGGATAGTGTCTTTGGATGGAAAGGTACATAATTGGAAAACATGAAACTATAATTAAAATTATTTTTATTAGTCTCTGTAACTATATCATAACCACCTTTGATCTCCAACAACTGCACACCTATCATAACAAGTGCATGCATATGTGTGCTATAAAATAAATAAAACATAAGGTATAATCATAAGGGTTACCCATGGAAAGGAATGGGTTTCATAAGTATTAAATAAGGCGAAACCAAATAGCATATCTCAGTGTTATCCCTGAATGAATGTGATTAAATTATTTTTGGATATTCATAAAGGAAATATTACAATATATCATGAATAATTAATTCCAACTAATTGTAAATAATGAATACTGTGGCTTGGTATCCTTATAAATGTTCCACATAATCATAGTTTTAGGAAAATTAATATACAATATTTAAAAATTATAAAGGTGTAATTATTTCCATAAATTATAAATGAATTAAAATTTTATTTAATGATAAATGAAAGTATTTTATAAAAAAATACGGTTAAAATATTTTATGAAGTGTATTTTAAAATGGGTAATAAAAATAAAAGTTCTTTTTAATCTGGTTTGTTTCTCGAGAGGGATTTAGAAGGCAACATTTTAGAACATGTAATTCCCCATAAACCAAATAATAATTGAGACAAATTCATTTTTTTGTCACATATAAATAGAATACATGAGAACTATATATGAATAATGAATAGATAAAATGAAGAAAATAGATAAAAAGAATAACATAAAGGAAATATGGAGGTTTAAATAGATCCCTTACCTTATGTGGGAATGCATTCATCACTTACAGTTAATGTCCTTGATAATAAAATTTGATTAATTAATAAATTAATTAATTTTATATTAAACAAACAATTTATTTGTTATAATTTTAATAGGTTTCATTATGGCAATTTTTATGATTTATAAGGTTCTATTTTGACATTGTAGGAGTATTTATTTCATGATTTCTGGGTAATTTCACTTTTGCATAATTATGGAAGTTCTTATATAATGGGAATAATACTGAAAAGTAAAAAATTAGTATTAATACACCTAAATATGTTTAAATATACCCATTTATTGTTTTCTAACATGAGGATGATTCATTTTATCAATCCTTAATGAAAAATATTTAGTTTATTTTGCTGATTTTTTCAACCATCCAAAATCTATCTGATTTTATTTTACATTATGACTCCTTATTAGTTCCATAACATGAAATAAGATATAATATACTTATTATCATATTACATAACCATAATAATAGTTTCATATCAACCTTGATGGTGGTAATGGAAAAAAACACATTATCCACAGAAATGGTTAAACGCCATAATTTTAACAATGTTTTCATTTATTTGAATAAGTGTAGATGAGAAAAATGAATCAATATAAGATACATTATTATAAATATAAATTTCATGTAAAAATATGATACTATATTTTTTATTCTTTTATGTATGAATCAGGCGAGGAGAATGTATATGAAGAAAAGAAATTAATGTGGTAGTTTGAGAATGTTACCTCTAGAATGTCACATCATTGAAGGAACCCTTAACGAACTCATAATTGGTCTTTTGCTGAGACAAGTATCACATGGAATTGGGGAGAGTGTGAAGGAGAGTGTTTTTTAGATATTTTATAATCTTAATGTATTATACGGTATGAGGATATTGGGTAGTGATGGTTGGTATTTATTAGGAAGGAGATGAGGGTTTTTGGAATTTCTCAAAAATTAAAAGATAATAAGACTATTTTAGTGTCAAATTATTCTGAATGAAATATAAATTCATAGGAGACGACATAATTGAACCTATTTTATCCCTTTTAGCCTTATTTTTGAAATTTCTGATTTTTAAATAATTAAATAATATATTAATCTTATATAATATCATTATTATCAAATTTGACATTATTCATTACATTGACGACAAAATCAATAATAAAACTAGTAAAAAGTTTTAAAAATAATTTATTATCTCGTGAAAATGGTATTTTAATCCATATAATTATTTTATCACTTTAAATATTTGAAATTATATTTATTTTAATATTTTTAATATCATTTATTTTATTTTTTCATTAATTTAATAATTATTTCATCAGCATTGTGTAAACATATATGGTAGTTATTTATTCATTAAAAATAAAAATAAATTACCATGGTAATATAAATATTATATATTTGAATGTAATATTTACATTATAACATATCTTCTTGATAAAATGATATTAAAAATATTTTACATACTAAAAACATAAGTGTTACTTGTTTGACTTTTCATTAAATAAAAAATATTAAAGGTTGTACTCTCACCCAACTGGATATATAAGGACATATAAGAAAGAAATGGATTATTATTGAAGAAATTAACTCATCCGAATAAAAATTAATAGAGTTTTATGGTTTACTAATAGTTCCTTTCATATTATTTTTAACCTAAAATTCCAGATATACCCTTTACCATGGTAATAAATTTTTTTATTGTTATTATTTATTAGGAAGAAACTTAAAGGGGTATATTTAAAAATATTAGAATAACTGATTTAAAATATATAATATATATTTTAAAATTAAAAATAGATAAGTGGAAAAAATAAATTTAATATTAAACCGGATAAACACAATGAAAATTTGTTTTCCTGAAAAATGCCCTTTTAAGTATAAATTGTTTTTATACTAAATTATTATATAAAATTTATTTTAAATACTAAAATTAGATTAATTATAATACAATTTAACTCTAGAAAAATGTAAAACTAATCCAAAATGTAATTTAACATTTTAAATGATTTAAAAGATAATATAATTTTCAATGTAAATATATATTATTCAATATTCATTAAAGTTTAAATCAATTTATAAAATTATAAAAACAATAAATGAAGATTATTTTGATAATATGAAATTGAAAAATAATGTTTATTTTTTCAATCAAATTTTATTAATTTTAGAAAAATAATTATATTTATTTTCTAAAAGAAATCAATAAAATAGTTATTTGAAAAAAAATCACATTATCAATGAATAAAAATCAATATACTAAAAATTAATTGCTTATTTCCAAATAATTAATAAATATATTCCATAATATGGCTATTCATATTCTGACACACTAATTAAATGGCTAGGTTATAACAACCTTGTTAAAATAATAATATATCAATATTATATCATTGTTCATTTAAAAATGGTGTTGCATGCTTCAAAAGATACAGAAGAAATAAACTTATTTATAGAGAAAAATTTTATAAAAATCATAAGGTGTTACATGATTACCCTCTTATTAAATTTAACCCCTTGTAATTTTGTTTTACATATTATGTGGAAAATAGGTTAGGGTACTTCTGGTTGATCTCTTCCTCTAGCTCCCATGTTGCCACTATGTATTTATGGTTTATACAAAGCACTTAAACTAAGTGGGTGGTCTTGTTGAATAGAACATTATCTCTATAGTCCAAGATATTTACTAGATAATATTTATAATATATATAATTTTCCAACTATACCACATTTTCATTGAAGACATTTGATGGATCTGGAATGTACTTTTTTAGGAGGGAGATGCAGAATACATCATGTTTTTGAGACATAGTTGGTGGAAGTGAAATTGATATTCCACAGCTCTGATGTGATTAAGAATATCAAAGATGACAATGATCTTTGGAATTATCTTTCCCTTCTTCCCAAATCTCTATAATGTTTTCCATGGAGATATGTGAAGGAATAACTTATCTTCAACAGAAAACTCTATGTCTCATTGATGATTATCTATATAGATCATCTGTTAACTTTGGATAGACTAGATGTTTTTTTAATCGACCTTCACATTTTATACCATTTTTTAAACCATTAATTGTCCTAGAATATTAGGTTCACCAATTTCATCCCATGATATTGGTGTTATACATCTCATTCCCTAATCAGCTTCATATGGATCCATTTTAATGCTTGAGTAGAAACTATTATTATAAGAGAACATGAATAGTGAATGATGACGATATTATCCTCTTTTCAAGTATATTTTCAACGATCTAAAAAATTTCATCTAGTCTCTAAATGGTATTCTTAGACCAACCATTAGTTTGAGGGTGATAATCTGTACTGAACGGTATCATAGTGTTTTAATCATGTTGGAGAATTTTACAAAACGTGGAGGTAAATCTCATATATTGATTAGATAAAATTAAAAATGGTACACCATGATTCCTCATAACTTCTCTAATATATATCTTTTCTTGATTATTGAATGATATTGTCCATTTAATTATAATAATGTTATTTTTATTTTAATGATGATCCACAATATCCCCTATAAAAATATTTCCTCTATATATATTTGGATGTGCAGTGAAAAAATCCATGGTGTGGTTTTCCCATTCCATATAGGAATAGGTAATTATTATATAATACCCTTATAATGTTTTATTTTATCCTTAACTTACTAACCTATCAGTCACATTTATTTATATTCACGAATCTACTTCTTTCTATTTTCCTGTTTATAGTTCTATTTGATATCCTGATACATCAATGTGATCCCTAAGTAGATGGGGAATGTTGATCTATGTGTGTCATTAAAAATATTCCTCTTTATCTCAGGATTTATTTTTCATAAATTCATTATCTAAATATGAAAAATCATACCTATTTTTCTGAAATATAATGATTTATCATTTCTTATAATATATACAATCTTCTGAATTTCCACATCATTACATTGAAAATCAATTATCTTCACTAAAATGGATGGTTGTGAAATAATTTTATAAAGAGATCATGATGTTCATTCCTTTATGATTCCCATGTCCAACATTTTACAAATCTAATAATATTGGATCCTTCGAAATTCTCATAATTGATAGTTTTGTAGGATCATTTCTACATAGATCAGCTAACGCTCTATTTTCTTTTATTTGATGGTAGTGTATTGAGAGGTTGTAATATTTGGTAAGATCTAAAAATATTGACTGAAAGATGTTAAGATCTATATATATGTGAATATATATTTGAGGCTCCTTTTATCAATATGTATATGACCCTTATCCCAAAAGATATATTGCCTCAAGATTTTCAATGAGACCATCATAGCCGCTAACTCTAGATCACAGGTACGAAATGTTTTCTTATGGAATTACATATACCTTGAGTCTTAGACTATTAATTTATCATTTTTCATTATTACAAATCTTAATTCATTCTCTGATACATCACTATATACCATAAAGAGTTCCCCACTTTGGGTAATTTTATTACTACTGTAGTAATAATCATATTTTTCAATTATTTGAAGAAGTCATCATTTTTAATGGTCCATAAAAAATTTACCCCCTTTTGAGCCATCCTGGTTATATGTTTTGAAAATCTTGATATGTTTCTCATGAATAATCAGAAATACCCTAATAGATAGCAGAAACCATAGATATTTGTTACATATTCTTCTTTGGGCCACTCCTTGACCACCTTTTTCTAAAAAGGGTCCATAGATATACCTTTGACGGTGATAACAATCCCCAATAATGATACATCCTAAATTCAGAATTTAAATTTACTATATTTTATTTATTTTTTATCCCTTCATAATTTCTATAGAACAATATTCTAATGCTACTCATGCTCCACCTTTCTCTTGGAGTATATCAGAATATATTCTGTAAAATATTCCAAAATGTTTTCAAGGTATTCACTAAATTCTGTATTTGTTTTGACCATAATGATTCGAGAGAATTAGTTAGTCCTAAGGGAATCACTTTGAACTCATTGTGTTCAATCCTCTTTTGAAAACATGAATTGGGAATATCTTCCATCTTCTCCTTTAATTAGTAATATCCTGATGAAAGGTCCACCTGAGAGAAACAATTGTCTCCACATAGTTGATGAAACAATTAATCTATCCATCGTAAGGGATAACTGTTAATTATAGCGATTTTTTAAGTTGATGATAATAAATTAATATGTGCATTGAACTATCCTTATACTTGAATAAGAGGACCGACTCACCCCACAATGAATAGTGAAGTTATATAAAACTTTTTTTTGGATTTTATTCTAAATGATTCATTAATATTTAAAACTCAATGGTTTCCATCCTATAAATAGTATTTGATATAAGTAATGATCTAGGTATAAGATCAATTGAGAAATCAGCCTCTTGGATAAGAGGAAGTCCAATTGATTCTTTCAGGATCCAATCCATGAAGTCCCTTACAATAAACATGTTTTCAAGTAAATTCCTCTCATTTTTCTCAATAATTGAGGTGAGATATTCTTTATCAAAAGAAAATAATATACAAACATAATTTGATGATTCTAAAGGATATTAATCATCCTCCTTACACTTGTACTAAATTGGAGGATTCCTTTGTGGTGTGAATACTAATATCCCTCTCCCAAAAGTTGATGTTTTCTTTGTATAACGACATCCATTCCATGACCGATATACAGTCAAATTCCACTAAAGGATTTGAGTTAGGATTTACTAGGAGGTATATTCCACAAACAGTGACCGAGGATGAGTTATATATTTAATATGTGATAATTTACCCATTATTTATTCTCATGGATAACTTAGAATCCATATTTTTATGTTGTTTTTGAATAGTTATACTAAACCTGAAAGATAGGAAATAATGTGTAGAACCAGAATAAAAAATTATATTCACTATTATTGAATTAAACAATAGCATACTTATAACCACATCATTATCATTAATTGATTCATTAGTAGTGATAGAATATTCCCTTATTTATTTCCTTAGAGGTTGATTTTATTGATTATCTCCAACAACCCTTGGCCTAGGGCATTAGATCACATAATTTCCATGTTCATGATAGTTGAAACAATGTACTGTAGGATGAGTGTTGACCAGGATCATCCTTTCTTCTTCTATGTTAGTTTTCCCTTTATATCCCTTCAGAAAAGATTATGTTGATTTACCTCCACAAATATTCCAAAGGCCTTCATTTTGTTTTGATTTTCTGATAATCCACCTTTGAAGGGGTGATGTGGAACCCTTACAAGGCCCGTAAGAATAAGTATTACATGGACCATAGGCCTTAGAGGATTTCATTTCTTGTAGGATTCAAACATTACATACAATCTAGATGGACTAATTGGAACTGCTCCTCCCCAGTATCTTCATCATGAAACTTGCTCTCCACCTTAGAATGACTATTAGTCTAGGATTTCCCATGCATGAAAAGGGTTGTCCCAATGGTAGGTTCCATACCCAATCATTCTTAAAATTAATTTAGCTTCTTCTCTCATGAAAGCTCATTGCTCATCCTCCTTCTGGAGCTTGTTCCTTGTAGGTTGTTTGGTTTGGATCTGCACTAAAGGTGTCCCGAAGGCCTTAAGGTGTCCTGAAGGCCTTACTGAGCCGATGTACTAGGTGGCATGAAATCCTTAATGGACTCAAGGACCAAATCGGTGTCCCGAAGGCCCAAACAGGGGAATATTCCTGGTTTCTATAGTGCCAAACAATACCCGCAAGAGTCCCTGTTATAGTACCTTATACAGTACTTCTATAGTTCCACTATAGTACCTGCTACATTACTGCTACAGTAACTTCTAAAGTACCAACTATAGTACTGTTACAGTCCCATAGAAATTATGCCTCCACCTTGATTTGATCCCAGGACACCTGGATGCACTTATGGAGTCCTTAACAACTAGGCCGAGGCCCATGTGCTCTTGATTAACCAGTAGTTCACATTTTAGGCATCTAATAGTTACCTTTATATAGTTCCCATGATGTGTCTTTCTAAACATTTGATGCATGGGATGTTTGGTTTTCTTTCCCCCATTAGATTTATTTTTTGTTCATGATATATTAAACTCCATTTTACTTTTTTTTATCATCAATCGCACCATAAAACTGAGAGTCTATAATCTCCATATAAATAGTTAGGGAACAATGAACAATTACTTCACAGATATAAAAGGTTAGAATCACCATCAATTTTGGTAGACTCATATTTAATCCAATAAAGAGGTGATCTACTATACTTTCTATGTTAATGTCAAAGCCAAAGTGTTATCATGAAATCATTGTAATGTTTAAATCATATTCATTTATATACTCATCATATTTTTTAGTTAGTCTATGGAAATCTATCTACAAGTAATGATGGTGTGTTGGGGAAAAAATTTATCGAAAATTATTTTCTTTAATCCTTCACAATAGATGAAATCAATTTCATCATTAGACATCGTGTTATTGATCAGTTCCCAGCATGGATTACATTCCCCATCAAAATGATATACTTTCAACATGACATTCTGTTCTTGGGAGAATTGAAGGATATATAATATCATCTAAATGGAATTAATCCATTTTTTCCACCATGATAATATAAAAATATCCATTAAAGGAAGTAGGCCTTGCTCTCATAAAGTATTCAACCACAACTTGTTATTTATTATTAGAAGGAGGGTGTTCTAAATGAACTAGTTAGTATGCATAACATGGCCCAGTAGATCCACTACTTTCATGAAGTTTTGAGATATAGTTTGCATAATGTCTAGAATCTCATTAGGGAAATCATCACATTGCCTATCATATTTGTTGTTAGCATAGGTACTCTTATTTCCTCCCATTAACCAATAAAGAAAAAAATAAAATTTTGGGGGCTTAAATACTAAGCCACTAAGTATATAAAAATAAATCTATGAACATAGAATGATAAACTAAAAATGAAAAGTATATCTATAATTGGGATTCATTTTGTCTTAATCAAGTTTATCAATGGTGAGAGAATTATCTGTAGGGTCATTAAAAACATTTTATAGTCATAATCTGAAAAATAACTACATCAGGCTTTAATAACAACTATACTGACCTAAACCATTTACACATATTATCACATGATTTTAAGCGTAACTATACACAAAATAATAACCATGGTTAAAAATTATAGTGCCTATATGATACTATGTATATAATTGGAAAACATGAAACTAGAGTAAAACATATTTTTTATTAATCTCTAAATGAGCTTATAACTCCATTTGATGTCCTATAAATTCATATGATAACTTGGTATATATATAATAAACCTAATGAGATTAACATCTTAGTAAGGGAATAAACATGGGGATAAATCATAACATATGAGTTATAGGGAATGATATAATATCATAAAATTATATCTCATAAAAACATATAGAATAATAAAACATATAACATAGAATCATATGATCATGTAATATGGAAGAAAAATATAACATTGACATAAAAAATGAATCAAGTCTAACAACCCAGACTATATAACATGGTCGATAGAGTCCCATAATGGATTAGGTTTACCCCCTAATCTTGTAAATAACATCTCATGATACCAAAATACTACTCAATGAATTTGAGTTCTATCTTGGTGCACCCATCATAAAATGTACATGAATATGTTTTCTATAAGAAGAAATAAAATATAAGGAATAATCAGAATAGATAACCATGGAATTGAATGGGTTTCGTAATCATGAAATAAGGAAAAAAATTGTGTATGATAGTGTTAACCATGAAAGAAGGGATTTAAATTATTCTTTAACACTTATAAAGGAAACATAATAATATATCATGAAAAATTAATTATTAAGAAAAAATAGTTTTATGATGGGTGTTCAAGGAAAATACTTATTGCAAAATGTTTTCTTAAATCATCACTAATACATTGATTTGATTTCCTCATTTTGATTGCTATCCGTGATTAGTTTCAACCACTGGTCAAATTATCATTCTATGTGATAAATATCTAGTATGAATTTCAATTTCTAAAATAATTAAAGGATGTATAATATCTTATCTATAGAGTTAATCTATTTTTTATTGATTAGGGGATTAAAAGATACACTAAAAGTAGGACGCCATTTTATCTTAATAGAAACAAAAAAACATTTTTTTGGAGAATGACGGAGCTACACAGGATTTGTTTTATTTATCATACCATTTTTTGGTTTTGTAAATACCTCTATAAAGTTATTAAATTATCTTCCATCACATTTGATATTTGTTCGGGAAAAATTACATTTCCCATCACATTAGTTGTTTTAATTATTATATTTATTACCGACCATTAAATAAAAAATTGGAATGGGAAGGATGAGAATAATTTAATAAATAATTATATGGTAGGAAAACTATGGACTTAGAAGGAATAACTCATGAATGTCATGTATACTCAAACATATGAATTAATTGATTTCAATATTTATTATCCCAACATATCTTTATATTAGGTTCATTAACCTAACTGGTTTTATATTACAATAATAAATTATACATTAAAATAAACAAATATATTCAAATATATAAAAATTATGTGTGAAGATCATACATATATACACTAAATAATGACACTTGGGTGTGTCAAACTGGTTGTTCCTTTAGGCCCACCGATTTTCAACCAAGTGAAGATCGAGTTATTTCCCTACCAAACTATTTCATGGTTATTATGCCTACATGATTCAATATCATATCCTATATAAAATTTTTTTTCTTTGTGATAGGGATTTAAATTATTGGAAACCACCCACTCAATACATTATAAAAAGTTTAGGATTTTCTCACATAATGTGTTTAATCCTTGGGAATTTCACAAATTTTTTTATATCTAGACCCCACATGTCAATATAACATTCTATGATACCTACTATATCAACCTGTGTATCTTAGAAAATATAGTTCATCAAATTTAACATAAAATATCATTAAACACAACCCAGAAATCCAGATTCCTATTGTCATTTATATATTAAATACATATTATATCAGCTTATATATGAACTAAATCTTCATTTTTGATCTCCATATACTTCTCTTATGTTCCTTTATCTGAATGTACTAAATTGAATAACCTATGGGAATAAATAAATAAAATTAGTGTACTATAAATCCTAATAAGGGAATCATTAGAGTAAACCATGGTGATAAAAAAAACATATGATAGAAGAGGCATATTATGGTTCGATAAAATTTAAGGATCATATTTTTGTACTTGGAATCATAGAATAAAAATATGATATCATAAACTAATGTGATTATTGGAATGCTGTGAAAATATAAAATATGGAATCCTAAAATATGTAAAGTCTCACTTCTAAGACACAAAACATATTATGTTAGACTAAATTCTCATTAAACATAAAAAAATCAATTATATTGAAAAAATTACCCAATTCATTGGGTGGATATATAAATTTAGACCCATCCATCACATTCATAAAATTTACATGCATATGTGTGTCACGTATGGAAGAAATACATAATGAATAAGAATAAGTGAACCTCATTAAAAAGAAATATGTTTCCCAATCATTTACTAGGGAATAAGAAATTGACATGTGATAAATATTCACCTAAAAACAATGAATTAATGAATATTTGGTAATTCATAAGAGATTAAATAAGAATATCCCAGGAATGTGATATGCAATTGATGAAATTTCATAAGAAATGAGTAGAGAAATAAATTTACAAATGGGCCTTTTAAGTGTGGTTTTATGAAAGTAGTAAAAACATTATATAAGGTAAGATCATAAAGATTTCCAGAGAAGTAATTTTCCCAGAATAGTTTCCTATTAAATATTTATTTTTTTTTAAAAAAATGGATAGGAATAATCCTTAAAATATTTGCACGTGAAAATAAATAATGAAGGGTAAATTTCTTTTTAATTGTGTTTTAATAAAGGAGAATATTGAGAGGAAAACACTAAAAAAACATGTATATCGATAATATATAACGAGATAATAAGATATTTATATAGGTAGGGGACATATATAAAGAAAATATAAGTATTTTATTATAACAATAATGATAATAGGTGAGGTAGAGGAATATAAAATAACCCAATGAAATGTATGAGGTTTATATCGATCCTTTACCATAGATCCTTACTAACATGGTACATGAACCAAAATTCTTGAATAATTAAATTAATATTATTAAACAAATAATTTATAACCTTATATATATATTATGGGTCATATGCTATTATTTTTACAATATTTATTACATAGTCTCTTTCTAACATTGGCCAATTGACATTGCTCTGTTAATTTTGTCAAAAATATTTTTATTCATTGATCATTGAAAAACGTCTTATAAAATACCCCTATAATCTGTTTAATTACAGAGTTATTATTCTATTATGAGTTATAGAGTTCAATGTGTCTCACAAAATAGATTCAAACATAAAAATAAATCTTATAATACATGTTCTGTTGGTGAAACAAAATATGGACATTTTTTATGTAATATTAAATGTTACAAAGAATTCATATATATAGAATCATAACCTTATTAAATATATTGTATCTATTAAGTGAATATATTTTTATAACTATCCATGTAAGGTAGTAGTGAAAAATGCAACACATAATCTATGGAGATGAAGACTTTACCATAATATGGTTGACACTTTCATTTTACAATAATATAATATATAAGGTTAGAAAAAGAATATTATAAAACTATAACAACATTTTATAAAATTAATAACACTAATTTATTTATATTATCAGGGTTATAATATATTAGAAGAATAATATGAAATGAATTTAAAATAGCTTAGCTAAAAACAATACATTTTCTTTTGTATGACATATTTTATACTTCACCATAATTCTCCTTAAATTGGTCATTTAGTGAGAACAATGATTATAGGATGTTGTAAGAGGGTTAGAGAGAGATTTGGGGAAAATTGGGTGATCTCAGGGACTTAGAATTTAGGAATAAATTGGGTAGTGAAGGGGGATATTTATAAGTGGAGTAGAGTGTGGTTTAGAAAAAAATACTAAAATAAAATATTAAATCTTTTAAAAGTGACATAACAAGTGATTCAATAATAATGAAATTTATAGATATACTAAAAGGGATGATAAAATGTCCATATAACTTCTAGAAGCGTAAAAAATTATTCATACACATTATTATAAACTATGTTACATATATGAGATTTCAAAATTAAAAAATATTCAAATTGTCTAGAAAATAACAACACATCACCATAAGATAATTTTTAACGGAAGAATCATAGAATGAAATCCAATTATCAAAATTTATGTTCAAAATATGAGATTTTTTAAAAAAAATTTATTTCTTGGAAAATATTAAATTTTATAGCATGATCAATTTAGAAACCCTCTGAAAATTTACATATAATTTAATAAAATTATATTATCATTTTCAAAATAGTATCTTTCATTAAAATATATTGTTAAAATAGAATATTATTTATATTATAAATTTTTTTAAAAATTGTACATTGAAATTTTACTAAAAATAAAATTATGTGTTCTTTGTTTCAAAATATTATGTTTCCATATTTAATACATAAATTTGATAAAACAACTTTTTTATTTTTTTTATTAAGTCAACTGAATATATTATTATAATATTATGGTTACTATTCAGAATATCCAAATTATTATATTATTTTTTATATTTTTTTTCTACTTCCTATTAATTTTTCCAATTTATATCCCTAAATTTTCACTCTAATACCACCTAAGGTCCTATATTTTTTATTTTCAAAATTTTTGACAACGTTAAAAATGTTTTGGGTCTCTTTTACAATATTTTTCATAGGTGTGATTATTATATGGGACCAATGTGATCCAAGTTTTCCAATTCTAGTTTTTAACTTTTTTTCATGTTAACCATATGATTGTAATACAATCAATTTTTATAGCTATATTAATTATCAGAATTTATTTTTTAAATTTATATATTAAATTGTTCTTAATCTTCACTGTATATAGAATGTGTTTTTTAATATTCTATAGTACTAGATATGGAATATAAATTTTTATTTAACGGGTTATTTTGTATATAAGATTATAGTTCATTACATTCATTGTATTTACCAAAATATTTTAATTTCAGAAAACCTTAATGAGAAAATTACTTTTATTAGTAATCTTATAATAATGATTTTAACATTAAATTTTATCCTAAAATTATCTAGAATACTGCTTTTAGGATTATTTAGATCTATATTTCATAAAATTATAAAATTAAATAATTTAATTCGATATATATGTTTCATTATATTTTGTTAAGATCATTGATCAACCAAAACAAATCCCATTGGAGAGTCAAACTAGTTGTTCAAGTAGGCCTGGTAATACTTAATAAACCTTTTTAGGGTTATCACCCATACATGCACTAGTTCTAGATCCTATATCAATATTTATTATCTAGATATGGATTTCATTTCTAGGAAACCATACACCCCCACACTTTAAGAAATTTTATATTTTTTTCAATATTTAGACTTATCCATATGGATTTGACTAATATTTTATAGTTCTAATTACCATAAATAAGAAATCCATTATTTGATACCAATTATGATAGAAATCAATTTTAATACATTATTTTTAACCTAATTACTTAAAAATATATTCCATTGATTAATTCCACAGGTTATTTTGAGTATTAGTGTCTTAGAAACTAGTTAAATAATAAATGAAGTACATAGAACACATAAAAACATAAGATTTATAAAATCCACTTTAAATTATCTTTTTATAATTCATTCCTAGTTCACCTCACAGTATATGCCTTCATGGATAAATATGTCATGTGAGGGGACAAATGATATAAATGGATAGTACTTGATAATAATTTATTAATCTTGAGGCATTAAATAGAAGAATACTAGTATGTAAATGAGGATGAAAATATAACTACGTCCAAAATATAAAAATTGTAAATTAATAAGAATATAACCAAGTTTTTTTCACTATGGTTTCATAAAATATATTACAATGGTTATTCAACAAGCTATTAGGGTACATTACTAAGGAATTATACTAAGATATCTTAGAAAATTTGTCTCTAGAGAATTGATCAATACCTAATTCATTGGTGTTATATTAAGTGAAAATCGTTATATGACAAAATTTATTTCTTCCACATAGATTATATATCGTAATAAAATGTTTCATTTATAACCCATGGAGAAGAAATAAAGGACTTCATATAAAATCACTGAGTTCATGTGAATTTAAAGACGTGCAGTTTAAATCATCTTTATCCTACTAGAAGGGAATGTGGGTTATATAGATGAAAATAAAAAATAAATCAAGAATAATAATTTTTATGTGAATACTCTTAAAAAAATAGGTTTGGTGATTCATAATATGAAACTATGACTTGGTCAGTTAATGGATGATCTGGACTTATAAAGGCTATAAAAAATTGATTATGGAATGCGATTAGTGAGAGAGGATGAAAGTCTCTCATTAACAACAAATAATTTGGAAAATAATGGAATGATTAAAAATTCTAGAAAAAAATAATATTAAAATGGAAAGGCTTACTATAAAATAAATACATGGATGAAAATAAGAAAAGGAGAAGAGAAACACTTACTTTATATACCACTTCATATGCCTAGAGGGGTGACGCCTTCAGAACTTGGGGTCTTCCTCAAATGACATAATATGATACTAAGGTAAATAGGGATGTTAGTTTGATCTAATTATGGATTTAATTTTTTTGGATATGTGGTAATTTATTAGAAAATGATGATAATTGTTTATTATATTCAAAATATAGTCCTTAGAATCAATGTTTTTGGAAAATACATTTTCCATGGTCTACCCATTGTTTGAAATCATGGTTTATGACATTAGGAACAATTGTTTTTGACATATTACAATTTCAAAACAGAATTTAACTTCTATATATTTATGTTAACAGAAATAATATCCTTTGTTCATTAAATATAAAAGCCTAAAAATTCAATGCAAACATCCAAATTATTATATATTCATTTTTTATTATATATTAAAAAATTCAACATATTTAAGGTCTTTATAAAAATAATATATATTATAAAATCACTATTACATATTTATGAATTCATTAAATATACCGATAATGTAGAGATTTTTTTTTTACTATTCATAAAAAAAATATAGTTTCAAAAAATTATAAATAATTCCTCTAAATTTAACATTGAAATTTTGATTTTAAATAAAAATTTTAATTGAGGAAAATAAATTCTATTATAAGAAAAATAAGTATTTTAGAAAATTAAATCTTTATATTAAAATATTATTTTTAAATGGAAATATTTTATTTATTTATTTTAATGAATACTAAATTTATTAATATCATGCATATTTATTCATAAAAAAGATAAGCATATATGACATCATATTTTAAATAAAAATAATATATTTGTTTATTTCCATTTACTCTTTTATTTTACCATTCTATAGTGTATTTTTACTATTACAACTATTGTATATCAACGGTCAGGTAATAGTCTTGTAGGAGTCAAATCCTAACGGTCATATTTATCACTATTCATATACTGTATCATTACCTTTCTCCGTCATTTAGTAATCCACATATAATGGTTTTTTTATTTCCCCTAATAATGATTTCCGAATTCTTAATTCTTTTATTTATTTTGAAAATCATGATTGTAGAGACCCGAAACCTGACTTACATGGACATTACACTACTTTTGCGGAATACTTAGTACACAACAAAAACACACACACAAGGACCGTAATAGTTTAGTGTCTTTGGAAACTCGGAATATAATCTTCTAATCGTGGTGAATGATCTTCAACATATCCCATAAAGAAGTTTTTTTTAAGCCTAAGTCCTTTCTTTATGTCTTGGGGAAAAGAAAACATAAAAGGGTGAGCTCAAATGCTCAGTAAGGGTAAGCAAAATAAATATCAATCACGTCATATTCATAAGAACATATCTTTTGGAAATCTTAACCTGCAAAAGAGATCATAATTTCATAACATGGGATAAATCATAATAGTGAAATGTAATCAGAATAATCATAACTTAAAACATGAAACTTTGTGGCATACACACATAATCATATAGAATAATATCTTATTAGTCAAGACTCATTGCCAAGACTATCTTAGTGGACAAAGTCCATTTCTGAACCGAGTCACCCTCGTTTTAGTCATGTTTCACTGAACCGGTATAACCTACCGTTCCAGCCATGTCTATCTCATGAGATATAAAATATTTACCCAATGAATTTGAGGGAGATATAGGTCCCACCCATCTCATAATTATACTATTCTTATGTGTGCCACAAAATCATAAACCATACATCATAGCATAACCCATGTAATAAAAATGTGAATCTTAAACATCACGACATCATAAAACAATTAATATAAGATAAAGGAATTAATAAAAATAATTCCATCACAACATAATCAAATCAATGTAATAATAGGAATAGAACAGAACCCTTTATTATCTTAGATGGAAAATAATTTTGATAAAACACTTGAACTCCATTCTTGAGGAAAATATCATTTCTACTTCAAAAACACTTTTCATTTCTTAACATGTCATAAAATTATAACTAAAAGATGTTGATTAAAAATAAACATGAAAACTTGAAAAGGAAGCTTTTTGGAAATAATGTTTTAAAAATCCATTCATGTCGTATAAGTTAAAAAAACATTTTTATCGTACTTTTGTCGGAAAAGTCAAAAAATATCTCGTATGAAAAACAACAAAATATTCCTTTCATATCTTTTACTAAAAACTCACCGAAGTGTAAAATTGGATTTAAAAAATTGTAGGTGG
Source organism: Viscum album (assembly GCA_963277665.1). NCBI lineage: Eukaryota > Viridiplantae > Streptophyta > Magnoliopsida > Santalales > Viscaceae > Viscum > Viscum album. The sequence continues at coordinate 1,322,878,227 of OY728158.1, forward strand.
ATGGAAATAATATTACATATTGAGGAAACATGGATGTGGATGATAAAATACACCCCAGTAAATTCCAAAGTATAAACAATCTCGGATAAAAATGAGATTGTGATATTTCCCTTACCTTATGTCTGATATGCTTTGTACGTATCTGAACCTCCTGTATAATGATTTAAATAATGTCATTAACTTATTACAGAATCATATTCATTGTTATGATATCATATATGTTTCACTTATGCCTTTATATTACCCGTTCTTTTGTAAATTCCATGTTAAAGAAGCATTTTGGGTAAAATCGTTTCATTTATCGTAGGTATTTGGACTTGTTGTTCTTGAAATTATTATTACTTATATCATGATTTAATTACTTCCAGAATATAAAACATGATTTATATATCATATATATCCAGTATATATATATAATAGATAGATAAATGAAATGAAACACACCGTTCATGGAGATGGTAGTCCGTACGTATGTATGAACGCTGCTTTCCTTTCCTTATTGTCTTGAATGGAAGTAAGTAGATGACATACATAGATATATATTAATAAATACAGTAGATTTAACATGTCATATATTTCATTATTATTCATTATAAATACTTTATAATCATTCATGAATGGTTAATGTGGAGAATGAATCTCATCGCGTCGTGGAGACGGTAGTCCGTACGTACGCACGAGCGATGATATCGTTGTCATGATCGTGAACTTGTGTTTAAGTGTATGTATACTATTTCAGTATCAATATCACTTTATAATAATCATATATAGTTACTCATTACACCATTATACCCATCCAATTAAGGTGGTGGCGGAAAATTGATTACACCACGGCGTGGAGACGGTATTACGTACGTACGCACGCGCGGTGATTTCCTTTTTCCGTAGGATGTATAGAAGGTTTATTAGAGTTTTTTCATATTTATAATAACATATCAGTATAAAAAAAATACTGATGTTATTACTTTATCATGAAACAACTAAAGAAGAAGAATTTGAAGAAGAAAGAAATTGAAAAAGATCGGTAATGGATATTACCTCTTTTTGACGCGCCTTTTCTTAACCTCCACTTAAAGAACTAAGGATGGTCTTTGAAGAAGACCAGGACCTCTAGGATGATACTAGGGAAGTGGAGAAGAGATTTTGTCAGGGGTTGTCCGAGCTTGAATGCTCAAATTGGTGTGAGGAGGAGAGGGGGGAAGTTCCCTTTTATAAGGGAGGAGAGGGGCACCTTTGGAATAACTAAATATATTATTTTATTATAAAGCCAAATTCGTTTTTAAATAGCTCCTAATTGATTTATTTATAAGCTAAGGTAGGGATGGGTCGAAATCCTCTCATCCAATAGAATTTAGAAAAGTTTAGGTTCCTATTTTAACCTTATCATTTATATTTAACTTTAAGTTAGATAATTTTACTTTTACCATGTCTTCTTGTTTTCTTACACTATAAGGTTAATAAACTTACTATATCAAGCCCAAAGAACCCAAAGTTGTTTATTATTAATATATATAACCTTATATAAGTAAATTGGCCGAACCTTAGATTTTTTTGAATAAAATAACAATTAATAATATAATATTTGTTTTAAAAACTATTTTATGTCAATTTTGACACTATTTAGTAATTGATTTTCTTAAAACTCATAACAGAATTATTAGTTCGAAACAAGTTTCTTAAATCAATAATAACATGTCATATTAACCTATAAAATTAGTTTAATTCATAAAAAGTCTCAAATTACATTTATTTGGGTATTTATAACATCAATTATGTTAATATTTCATTAATAAGATAATTACTGCATCATCTTTGTGTCATAATAAATGATAATTATTTAATGTATAAAAATTACAAACTAAAATACCATTATGTAGGAAATATTGTTAGATTTCTAATGAATATTTATAGTCTAATTTATCTGATTTATAACCCCATATTAAAAATGATTTACTTATTAAACATTGATTTTAACTATTTAACCCTTCTTTAAATAAATTAATAATAAATGTCCTAATCTAATCCAAGTGGGCCTAAATGGTCATATTTTATTCCTAAGGTTGTTTTTGGACGAATTACACTTGTCCAATGGAATTAGGACATGTTTTAGGATAATAATAATATCATTTTTACCCTTAATTACCGTATTTACTTTTAACCGTGGTAAATAAAAGTAAAAAATTACTATTCACCAAAAATTATTTTCATCTCAATGAACCACATAATAGTCCTTGATATTAACTGCGTCTCTCGGATTTTCAAAATTCCACTCACAGAAGCGGTAAAATTACGTTTTATGAAAAATTCAGTTTTTTAACTACCACTTAGTGGTTTCACTATTCATCAAAAATTGAAAGTTTTCAGAAAAATACCAAAAATTAGGCCTAAGATATATTTGATATTATGATTTAAAAAATGATGTTTATTTTACCAAATTCAAAATATATCAGTTACATTAACTAATTAAAAAATTAATTCCCGTCGTCAAAACAAATAGCGTGTTTTTAAGAGATATTAACTATCAAAAGATTGACACTTGTTTATGTCTGGTTTAAATGTGAAATTACATCCAATGAACAACATTGTATTAAATTGTAAAAATATATTCTAAATATACTTTAAAACCACTCAAATTAATAATTTATCACTATTAATTATTTCTATTAAAAAACTTGTTTTTAATTAAAATTTAGTAATTTTCACTATTCATCAGAATATGAAAGTTATCCGAAGAGTACCAAAATTTCACCCTAAGCTAATGTCGATATTACGAATCCAAAAATGAAGTCCATTTTGAAAAATAAAATTTACAAAATTTCAAAAAGTGTTTATTACTATTCATAATGGCTAGTTTTAATAATATTTTAATAGCATATCGTTGTTTAGTGAAACTCAGTATTGCATACTACACACGCTATCGAGGAGGGTCGTGATTGCATGTAATGCAAGGAAATTCAAGGATGCGTGTTGTGAAATATCCTTTTGGTGTAGCGTACAACACAAGACATTAATGAAATTAAGAATATTTTTCATAAAATCTCGGGGTGTTACATTCTACCCCCCTTAAAATGAATTTCGCCCTCGAAATTCGTCGGGGGTTATAAATGGTTTACTACTTGAAAAGTTTCTTTAATAAAAACCCACATCGTAAAAAGGAATACCAAAACCAATCTTTAAAAACAAAAGTATGAAACGTAACGGTTACCCAAATAAACTAATCACTGGGTTTCCACATAGGTGAAAATATGGATATGGAAGAGAAATATAACCATCATGTTCTGATGGAGAGTGGTAGAAAACATTGCTATGGAAAAGCCAGCAATCACAAATCCATAAATTTGTGACGATATAAGGTACCATCTGATTCATCAGATATAAGAGCACTAGGATAACATTTTTGGTTTTCAAGATCATTTCTCTAAAGTTGATGAAATTGGAATTAGAAGAAATACTTTCGTGATTTTGGTATAGTCTCACCGTTGGTCGTTCTTTGAAAAATTTCCAATTCATCTCTTAAATAAATGAAGTTGAATTTGTCATTCGTGATGTGTTAGAAGATCATGTGATAGAATGATGTGTCATTCCATCTATCTCAAACAAAAGGTTAAAAAAGTTATCAAAAATTACATAAGTCCATCTATAGTGAGATTAATCGTATATGGTTTCTAAAATGGACTTATACATCTTATATCATACTTCTTAATATAATAAAACTAGTTTCTACTAAACAGGGACTTCCTGTAGGCATGTGGTATGCGATAAAGGCTAGTCGCACTTCGTTTGTGGGTTCGATTCCCACGGCCTTGTCCGACGCGATGGGTAGTCGCCCGTCCTGCAGGTTGTCCTTTTTCTAAAACTACATTACTATAACATCACATAAATAATATTGAAAAAACTTCTATCCTTAAAAAATACTAACTTATGTCCAACATAATCCATTCCAATCTTTAGGTTTATCCATAATACTGCAGTCCACTCTCATAATATAGTGATAACAATTAACAGAGATTTAATACCATCGTTGATCCCTATATATCATAAGATATGTCTTGTTGGTCACATTCCAAACATTCAAAGGCCTTAATCATGTATTCTCTTGAATACCCATTGAACCTCAGTGAAAACATGAATACAGTTTAAGGTTAACACTTTACACATACCAAAATCCTAAAAATTCTATATACTCAAACCATGATATCACTTAGTCCTTATATCAATCATGAGCTCATGAAAACTGTCAAACATTTCATTTTTTTCCTTGTCCCTTCATTATGCGCATATCATCTTTTTTCTAAAAATATATCAATCACTTTCCATGGTTACTGGTACCATAAAATTATTAAAGACCACAATAGACCAATACATAAATATTCCAATACTGAACATTATTTTGGAATCCCATTACATAAACACTTAATCATTCCACCACATCGTTGTCATATTCAACATCACCAATGGTGATTCCATGTGACTTCCCTTTGTCCTTTTCCTTAAGTGGTTGCTCATGTCGATCATCACTAACCCTTGGATTAGGGCATTTTTTGGCATAATGTCCCATCTCATTGCACTTGAAACACTAAAGTGTAGTAGGTTCATTCTGTGTATCCCTTCCTTTGTTTGCATCATTAGACATCTTCTTTCCATCATTTCAGCATTAAAATTCCCGATGACCTTCCTTTACACATTTGAAACATTTACTTGTCCATTTAAGACAATCTCCACCATGCTTCTTTCCACACTTTGAGCATAAGGAAACATTCATCTTATTTTCACCATTATTCTGAGATTTCTCCTTGAACTCCATCTTTCGTTTCGTGTCAAAACTATGAGATGGATAAGTAACACCAACTTTCATTTCTACCTTGATAGCACAACGCACAATTTCTTCATAGCTACTGATGTCTCTTATAGCTAATGCCCTTCGAAGAATTGGTTTTAAGCCACTGAAAAATCGATCAACATTACTTTTAGGTTAGATGATAATGCCAGATGCATACCTTGAAAGTCTTGTCAAATTCGCTTCGTATATACCAACAGATTCATCATCCTTCTGCTTCAGCTCATCAAATTCCTTTTCCATCTTTGTTCGAAGAATACGAGGGAAGTAATTACTGAAAAAAAAGTTCTTGAACTCGTCCCATTCCATGGACTCAAATTCATCTATTGGCCTCGTATTCTTGATAAGATTCCACCATTGATCAGCTTCACCTTCCAAACAATATACTGCTAAGATGACTTTATCATGTTCAGAACATTGAAGAACTGAAAATATCTTTTCAATGGTACTGATCCAATATTCAGCAACAAGTGGATTGGAAGACCCACTGAAAGAAGGTGGACGTTGCCTCATGAAGGACTCAATAGAATATTGTTCCCTTCTCTTCTCATTTGGAAGTCGAGAATGATTCATAGCTTGTGTAAGTATAGAAATAAGATTTTGCACTCCATCTCCCATAACATTTGTTTGTTCAGGAGGACAATCATTGCATTGTCCATTATAGTGATCAACACGGTTCCTTCGGGTTCCAGCCATCGTCTAAAACCCAAAAAGAATAGTGTGAGAGGCAAAAATCATGCTAGGGAAAACAACATAATAAATGGGGAGTACCCTTAATATCTAACATCTTAGGTTAAATTCTAAGATCGTTATCGTAGTTCTAGGACTATATCCTATTCGTATACTTATCCTTAGGGACATCCCTATACATACATTAGAAATATCTCTAGGGATCTCACTAATGATTTCGCATCCTAGTTTCCAAAGGTTGACTAAACCTTTCCTCTTATACCAACTATAGAGACCTGAAGCCTGACGTACAAGGACATTACAATACTTTTGCGGAATACTTAGTACATAACAAAAACACACAGACAAGGACCGTAATAGTTTAGTGTCTTTGGAAACTTGGAAAATAATCTTCTAATCGTGGTGAAAGATCTTCAACATCTCCCATAAAGATCTTCTTTTTTTTAAGCGTAAATCCTTTCTTTATGTCCTGGGGAAAAGAAAACATAAAATGGTGAGCTAAAATGCTCAGTAAGGGTAAACAAAAGAAATATCAATCACGTCATATACATAAGAACATATCTTTTGGAAATCATAACCAGCAAAAGAGATCATAATTTCATAACATGGGATAAATCATAGTAGTGAAATGTAATCTCAATAATCATAACTTAAAACATGAAACTTTGTGGCATACACACATAATCATAGAGAATCATATCTTATTAGTCAAGACTCATTGCCAAGACTATCTTAGTGGACAGAGTCCATTTCTGAACCGAGTCACCCTCGTTTCAGTCCTGTTTCACTGAACCGGTATAACCTACCGTTCCAGCCATGTCAATCTCATGATATATAAAATATTTACCCAATGCATTGGAGGGAGATATAGGTCTCACCCATCTCATAATGATACCATTCTTATGTGTGCCACAAAATCATAAACCATACATCATAGCATAACCCATGTAATAAAAATGGGAATCTTAAACATCATGACATCATAAAACAATTCATATAAGATAAAGGAATTCAAAAAAATAATTCCATCACATCATAATAAAATCAATGTAATAATTGGGAAAGAACAGAACCCTTTATTATCTTAGATGGAAAATAATTTTGATAAAACACTTGAACTCCATTCTTGAGGAAAATATCCTTTCTACTTCAAAAACACTTTTCATTTCTTAACATGTCATAAAATTATAACTAAAATAAGTTGATTAAAAATAAACTTGAAAACTTGTAAAGGAAGCTTCTTTTAAATAATGTTTTAAAAATCCATTCATGCCGTATAAGTTAAAAAAACATTCGTCTCGTACTTTTGTCGGAAAAGTCAAAAAATATCTCGTACGAAAAACGACAAAAGATTCCTTTCAAATCTTTTACTAAAAACTCACCGAAAAGTAAAATTGGATTTACAAAATTGTAGGTGGATGGAAATAATATTACATATTGAGGAAACATGGATGTGGATGATAAAATACACCCCAGTAAATTCCAAAGTATAAACAATCTCGGATAAAAATGAGATTGTGATATTTCCCTTACCTTATGTCTAATATGATTTGTACGTATCCGAACCTCCTGTATAATGATTTAAATAATGTCATTAACTTATTACAGAATCATATTCATTTTTATGATATCATATATGGTTCACTTATGACTTTATATTACCCGTTCTTTTGTAAATTCCATGTTAAATAAGCGTTTTGGGTAAAATTGTTTCATTTATCGAAGGTGTTTGGACTTGTTGTTCTTGACATTATTATTACTTATATCATTATTTAATTACTTACAGAATATAAAACATGATTTATATATCATATATATTCAGTATATATATATAATATATAGATAAATGAAATGAAACACACCGTTCATGGAGACGGTAGTCCATACGTACGCATGAACGCTGTTTTCCTTTCCTTATTGTCTTGAATGGAAGAAAGTAGATGACATACATACATATATAAACATAAATCCAGTAGATTTAACATGTCATATATTTCATTATTATTCATTATATATACTTTATAATCATTCATGAATGGTTAATGTGGAGAATAAATCCCATCACGTCGTGGAGAAGGTAGTCCGTACGTACGCACGAGCGATGATATCGTTCTCATGATCGTGAACTTGTGTTGAAGTGAATGTATACTATTTTAGTATCAATATCACTTTATAATAATCATATATAGTTACTCATTACACCATTATTCCCATCCAATTAAGGTGGTGGTGGAAAATAGATTACACCACGGCGTGGAGACGGTATTCCGTACGTACGCACGCGCGGTGATTTCCTTTTTCCGTAGGATGGATAGAAGGTTAATTAGAGTTGTTTAATATTTATAATAACATATCAGTATATAATAAATACTGATGTTATTACATTATCATGAAACAACTAATGAAGAAGAAGTTGAAGAAGAAAGAAATTGAAATAGATCGGTAATGGATATTACCTCTTTTTGACGCGCCTTTTCTTAAACTCCAGTTAAAGAACTAAAGATGGTCTTTGAAGAAGACCAGGACCTCTAGGATGATACTAGGGAAGTTGAGAAGAGATTTTGGCAGGGGTTTTCGGAGCTTGAATGCTCAAATTGGTGTCAGGTGGAGAGGGAGGTAGTGCCCTTTTATACGGGAGGAGAGAGGCACCTTTGGAATAACTAAAAATATTATTTTATTATAAAGCCAAATTCGGTTTTAAATAGCTCCAAATTGATTTATTTCGAAGCTAAGGCGGGGATGGGTCTATATCCTCTAATCCAATAGAATTTAGGGAAGTTTAGGTTCCTATTTTATCCTTATCATTTTTATTTAACTTTAAGTTAGATAATTTTACTTTTACCGTGTCTTCTTGTTTTCTTACACTATAAGGTTAATAAATTTACTATATCAAGCCAAACGAACCCCAAGTTGTTTATTATTAATATATATAACCTTATATAAGTAATTTTGCCGAACCTTAGATTTTTAGGAATAAAATAACAATTAATAATATAATATTTGTTTCAAAAACTATTTTATGTCAACTTTGAAACTATTTAGTAATTGATTTTTGTGAAAATTATAATAGAATGATTAGTTCGAAAAAAGTTTCTTAAATCAATAATAACATGTCATAGTAACCTATAAAATTATTTTAATTCATAAAAAGTCTCAAATTACATTTATTTGGGTATTTATAACGTCAATTATGACAATATTTCATTAATAAGATAGTTACTGCATCATCTTTGTGTCATAGTAAATGGTAATTATTTAATGTCTAAAAATTACAAATAAAATACCATTATATAGGAAATATTTTTATATTTCTAATGAATATTTATAGTCGAATTTATCTTATGTATAACCCCATATTAAAAATGATTTACTTATTAAACTTTGATTTTAACTATTTAACCCTTCTTTAAATAAATTAATAATAAATGTCCTAATCTAATCCAAGTGAGCCTAAATGGTCATATTTTATTCCTAAGGTTGTTTTTGGTCGAATTACATTTGTCCAATATAATTAGGATATGTTTTAGGATAATAATAATATCATTTTTACCCTTAATTACCCTATTTACTTTTAACCGTGGTAAATAAAAGTAAAAAGTTACTATTCACCAAAAATTATTTTCATCTCATTGAACCACATTTTAGTCCATGATATTAACCATGTCTCTCAGATTTTCGAAATTCCACTTACAGAAGGGGTAAAATTAAGTTTTATGAAAAATTCAGTTTTTTAACTACCTCTTAGTGGTTTCACTATTCATCAAAAATTGAAAGTTTTTAGAAAAATACTAAAAATTAGGCCTAAGATATATTTGATATTATGATTTCAAATTTTTTTTTTATTTTACCAAATTCAAAACATATCAGTTACATTAACTAATTAAAAAATTAATTCCCGTCTTCAAAACAAATAGCGTGTTTTTAAGAGATAATAACTATCAAAAGATTGACACTTGTTTATGTCTGGTTTAAATGTGAAATTACATCCAATGAACAAAATTGTATTAAATTGTAAAAATATATTCTAAATATACTTTAAAACCACTCAAATTAATAATTTATCACTATTAATTATTTCGATTAAAAAAGTTGTTTTTAATTAAAATTTTGTAATTTTCACTATTCATCAGAATATGAAAGTTATCCGAAAAGTACCATAATTTCACCCTAGGCAAATTTCGATTTTCTGAATCAAAAAATGAAGTCCATTTTGAAAAATAAAATTTACAAAATTTCAAAAAGTGGTTATTACTATTCATAACGGCTAGTTTTAATAATATTTTAATAGCATATCGTTGTTTAGTGAAACTCGGTATTGCGTGCTACACACGCTATCGAGGAGGGTCACGATTGCGTTTAATGCAAGGCAATTAAAGGAAGCATGTTGTGAAAGCTTCTTTTGGTGTAGCGTACTTCACAAGACATTAAAGAAATTAAGAATATTTTTCATAAAATCTCGGGGTGTTACATTCTACCCCCCTTAAAATGAATTTCTCCCTCGAAATTCGTCGGGGTTATAAATGGTTTACTACTCGAAAAATTTCTTTAATAGAAACCCACTTCATAAAAAGGAATACCAAAACCAATCTTTAAAAACAAAAGTTTGAAACGTAATGGTTACCCAAATAAACTAATCACTGGGTTTCCACATAGGTGAAAATATGGATATGGAAGAGAAATCTAACCATCATGTTCTGATGGAGAGTGGTAGAGATCATGGCTATGGAAAAGCCAGCAATCACAAAGCCATAAATTTGTGACGATCTAAGGTACCATCGGATTCATCAGATATAAGAGCACTAGGACAACATTATTGGTTTTCAAGATCATTTCTCTAAAGTTGATGAAATTGGAATTAGAAGAAATACTTTCTTGATTTTGGTATAGTCTCACCGTTGGTCATTGCTTGGACAATTTCCACTTCATCACTTAAATAAATGAAGTTGAATTTGTCATTCGTGATGTGTTAGTAGATCATGTGATAGAATGATGGGTCATTCCATCTGTCTCAAACAAAAGGATAGAAAAGTTATCAAAAAATACATAAGTCCATCTATAGTGAGATTAATCGTATATGGTTTCAAAAATGGACTTATACTTCTTATATCATACTTCTGAATATAATAAAACTAGTTTCTACCAAATAGGGACTTCCTGTAGGCCTGTGGTAAGCGATAAAGGCCAGTCGCACTTCGGTTGTGGGTTCAATTCCCACGGCCTTGTCCGACGCGATGGGTTGTCTCCCGTCTTGCAGGTTGTCCTTTTTCTAAAACTACATTACTATAACATCACATAAATAATATTGAAAAAACTTCTATCCTTAAACAATACTAACTTATGTCCAACATAATCCATTCCAATCTTTAGGCTTATCCATAATACTGCAGTCCACTCTCATAATATAGTGAAAACAATTACCAGAGATTTAATACCATCATTGATCCCTATATATCATAAGATATGTCTTGTTGGTCACATTCCACACATTCAAAGGCCTTAATCATGTATTCTATTGAATAACCATTGAACCTTAGTGAAAACATGAATGCAGGTAAAGGTTAACACTTTCCACATACCAAAATCCTCAAAATTCTATATACTCAAACCAGGATATCACTTAGTCCTTATATCAATCATGAGCTCATGAAAACTGTCAAACATTTCATTTTTTCCTTATCCCTTCATTATGCCCATATTATCTTTTTTCTAAAAATATCTCAATCACTTTCTGTGGTTACCGGTACAATAAAATTATTAAAGACCACAATAGAACAATACATAAATATTCCAATACTCAACATTATTTCGGCATCCCATTACATAAACACTTAATAATTCCACCACATCGTTTTCATATTCAATATCACCAATGGTGATCGCATGTGACTTCCCTTTGTCCTTTTCCTTAACTGGATGCTCATGTCGATCATCACTAACCCTTGGATTAGGGCATTTTTAGGAATAATTTCCCATCTCCTTCCATTTGAAACATTGAAGTGTAGTAGGTTCATTCTATGTATCCCTTCTTTTTTTTTGCATCATTAGACATCCTCTTCCCATAATTACGACATTCAAATGCCCGATGACCTTCCTTTCTACATTTGAAACATTTACTTGTCCATTTAATACAATCTCCACCATGCTTCTTTCCACACTTTGAGCATAAGGAAACATTCATCTTCTTTTCACCATTATTCTGATATTTCTCCTTGAACTCCATCTTTCGTTTCTTTTCAAAACTATGAGATGGATAAGTAACACAAACTTCCATTTCTACCTTGATAGCACAACGCAAAATTTATTCATAGCTACTGAAGTCTCTTATAGATAATGCCCTTCGAAGAATTGGTTTTAAGCCACTGAAAAATCGATCAACTTTACTTTCAGGTCGGATGATAATGTCAGATGCATACCTTACAAGTCTTGTAAAATTTTCTTCGTATATACCAACATATTCATCATCCTTCTGCTTCAGCTCAAGAAATTCATTTTCCATCTTTGTTCGAAGAATACGAGGGAAGTACTTACTGAAAAACAAGTTCTTGAACTCGTCCCATTCAATGGAATCAATTTCATCTCTTGGCCTCGTATTCTTGATAAGATTCCACCATTGATCAGCTTCACCTTCCAAACGATATACTGCTAAGATGATATTATCATGTTCAAAACATTGAAGAACTGAAAATATCTTTTCAGTGGTACTGATCCATTGTTTAGAAACAAGTGGATTGGAAGACCCACTGAAAGAAGGTGGACGTTGCCTCATGAAGGACTCAATAGAATATTGTTCCTTTCTATGCTCATTTGGAAGTCGAGAATGATTCATAGCTTGTGTAAGTATAGCAATAAGATTTTTCACACCATCTCCCATAACATTTGTCTGTTCATGAGGACAATCATTGCATTTTCCATTACAGTGATCAACACGGTTCCTTCGGGTTCCAGCCATCGTCTAAAACCCAAAAAAAATAGTGTGAGAGGAAAAAATCATGCTATGGAAAACAACATAATAAAGGGGGAGTACCCTTAATATCTAACATCTTAGGTTAAATTCTAAGATTGTTACCGTAGTTCTAGGACTATATCCTATTCGTATACTTAACCTTAGGGACATCCCTAAACATACATTAGAAATATCTCTAGGGATCTCACTAACGTTTTCGCATCCTAGTTTCCAAAGGTTGACTAAACATTTCCTCTGATACCAACTGTAGAGACCCGAAGCCTGACATACATGGAAATTACACTACTTTTGAGGAATAATTATTACATAACAAAAAACACACACACAAGGACCGTAATAGTTTAGTGTATTTGGAAACTCGGAATATAATCTTCTAATCGTGGTGAAATATCTTCAATATCTCCCCTAAAGATCTTCTTTTTTTAAGCCTAAATCCATTCTTTATGTCTTGGGGAAGAGAAAACATAAAAGGGTGAGCTCAAATGCTCAGTAAGGGTAAACAAAAGAAATATCAATCACGTCATATTCATAAGAACATATCTTTTGGAAATCTTATCCTGCAAAAGAGATCATAATTTCATAACATGGGATAAATCATAGTAGTGAAATGTAATCCCAATAATCATAACTAAAAACATGAAACTTTGTGGTATACACACATAATCATAGAGAATCATATCTTATTAGTCAAGACTCATTGACAAGACTGTCTTAGTGGACAAAGTCCATTTCTGAACCGAGTCACCCTCGTTTCAGTCCTATTTCACTGAACAGGTATAACCTACCGTTCCAGCCATGTCTATCTCATGAGATATAAAATCTTTACCCAATTCATTGGAGGGAGATATCAGTTCCACCCATCTCATAATGATACCATTCTTATGTGTGCCACAAAATCATAAACCATACATCATATCATAACCCATGTAATAAAAATGGGAATCTTAAACATCATGACATCATAAAACAATTCATATAAGATAAAGGAATTCATAAAAATAATTCCATCACAACATAATCAAATAAATAAAATAATAGGGATAGAACAGAACCCTTTATTATCTTAGATGGAAAATAATTTGGATAAAACACTTGAACTCCATTCTTGAGGAAAATATCCTTTCTACTTCAAAAACACTTTTCATTTCTTAACATGTCATAAAATTATAACTAAAAGAAGTTGATTAAAAATAAACTTGAAAACTTGTAAAGGAAGCTTCTTGGAAATAATTTTTTAAAAATCCATTCATGTCGTATATGTTAAAAAAACATTCTTCTCGTACTTTTGTCGGAAAAGTCAAAAAATATCTCGTATGAAAAACGACAAAATATTCCTTTCATATATTTTACTAAAAACTCACCGAAGGGTAAAATTGGATTTAAAAAATTATAGGTGGATGGAAATAATATTACATATTGAGGAAACATGGATGTGGATGATAAAATACACCCCAGTAAATTCCAAAGTATAAACAATCTCGGATAAAAATGAGATTGTGATAGTTCCCTTACATTATGTCCGATATGCATTGTACGTATCCGAACCTCCTGTATAATGATTTAAATAATGTCATTAACTTATTACAGAATCATATTCATTGTTATGATATCATATATGGTTTACTTATGACTTTATATTACATGTTCTTTTTTAAATTCCATGTTAAAGAAGCGTTTTGGGTAAAATCGTTTCATTTATCGTAGGTGTTTAGACTTGTTGTTCTTGAGATAATTATTACATATATCATGAATTACTTACTTACAGAATATAAAACATGATTTATATATCATATATATTCATTGTATATATATATAATAGATAGATAAATGAAATTAAACACACCGTTCATGGAGACGGTAGTCCGTACGTACGCATGAGCGATGTTTTCCTTTCTTTATTGTCTTGAATGGAATTAAGTAGATGACATGCATACATATATATAAATAAATCCAGTAGACTTAATATGTCATATATTTCATTATTATTCATTATATATACTTTATAATCATTCATGAATGGTTAATGTGTAGAATGAATCTCATCGCGTCGTGGAGACGGTAGTCCGTACGTACGCACGAGCGATGATATCGTTCTCATGATCGTGAACTTGTGTTGAAGTGTATGTATACTATTTAAGTATCAATATAAATTTATTATAATCATATATAGTTACTCATTACACCATTATACCCATCCAATTATGGTGGTGGGGGAAAATAGATTACACCACGGCGTGGAGATGGTATTCCGTACGTACGCATGCGCAGTGATTTCCTTTTTCCATAGGATGCATAGAAGGTTAATTAGAGTTGTTTCATATTTATAATAACATATCAGTATATAAGAAATAATTATTTTATTACTTTATCATGAAACAACTAAAGAAGAAGAAGTTGAAGAAGAAAGAAATTGAAAAAGATCGGTAATGGATATTACCTCTTTTTGACGCGCGTTTTATTAAACTCCACTTAAAGAACTAAGGATGGTATTTGAAGAAGACCAGGACCTCTAGGATGATACTAGGTAAGTGTAGAAGAGATTTTGGCAGGGGTTGGCCGAGATTGAATGCTCAAATTGGTGTGAGGAGGAGAGGGAGGAAGTGCCCTTTTATAAGGGAGGAGAGGGGCACCTTTGGAATAACAAAAAATATTATTTTATTATAAAGCCAAATTCGGTTTTAAATAGCTCCAAATTGATTTATTTAGAAGCTAAGGTGGGGATGGTTCGAAATACAATCATCCAATAGAATTTAGACAAGTTTAGGTTCCTAGTTTAACCTTATCATTTATATTTAACTTTAAGTTAGATAAATTTACTTTTACCGTGTCATCTTGTTTTCTTACACTATAAGGTTAATAAACTTACTATATCAAGCCAAAAGAACCCCAAGTAATTTATTATTAATATATATAACCTTATATAAGTAATGTTTTTGAAACTTAGATTTTTAGGAATAAAATAACAGTTAATAATATAATATTTGTTTTAAAAACTATTTTATGACAATTTTGACACTATTTAGTAATTGATTTTTTTGAAAATCATAACAGAATGATTAGTTCGAACCAAGTTTCTTAAATCAATAATAACATGTCATAGTAACCTATTAAATTATTTTACTTCATAATATGTCTCAAATTACATTTATTTGGGTATTTATAACTTCTATTATGTCAATATTTCATTAATAAGATAATTACTGCATCATCTTTGTGTCATAATAAATGATAATTATTTAATGTCTAAAAATTACAAATAAAATACCATTATGTAGGAAATATTTTTATCTTTATAATGAATATTTATAGTCGAATTTATCATATGTATGACCCCATATTAAAAATGATTTACTTATGAAACATTGATTTTAACAATTTAACCCTTATTTAAATAAATTAATAATAAATGTCCTAATCTAATCCAAGTGGGCCTAAATGGTCATATTTTATTACTAAGGCTGTTTTAGGTCGAATTACACTTTTCCAATATAATTAAGACAGGTTTTAGATTAATAATAATATCATTTATACCCTTAATTACCCTATTTACTTTTAATTGTGGTAAATAAAAGTAAAACGTTACTATTCACCAAAAATTATTTTCATCTCATTGAACCACATTTTAGTCCTTGATATTAACCATGTCTCTCAAATTTTCGAAATTCCACTCACAAAAGCGGTAAAATTATGTTTTATGAAAAATTTAGTTTTTTAACTACCACTTAGTGGTTTCACTATTCATCAAAAAATTGAAAGTTTTCAGAAAAAGACCAAAAATTAGGACTAAGCTATATTTGATATTATGATTTCAAAAATGATGTTTATTTTACGAAATTCAAAACATATCAGTTACATTAACTAATTAAGAAATTAATTCCCGTCGTCAAAACAAATAGCGTGTTTTTAAGAGATAATAACTATCAAAAGATTGACACTTGTTTATGTCTGGTTTAAATGTGAAATTACATCCAATGAACAACATTGTATTAAATTGTAAAAATATATTCTAAATATAATTTAAAACCAATGAAATTAATAATTTATCACTACTAATTATTTCGATTAAAAATTTGTTTTTAATTAAAATTTAGTAATTTTCACTATTCATCCGAATATGAAAGTTATCCGAAAAGTACCATAATTTCACCCTAATATAATTTCGATATTCCGAAACCAAAAATGAAGTCCATTTTGAAAAATAAAATTTACAAAATTTCAAAAAGTGGTTATTACTATTCAGAACTGCTAGTTTTAATAATATTTTAATAGCATATCGTTGTTTTGTGAAACTCAGTATTGCGTACAACACACGCTATCGAGGAGGGTCGTGATTGCGTGTAATGAAAGGAAATTCAAGGATGTGTGTTGTGAAAGCTCATTTTGGTGTAGCGTACAATACAAGACATTAATGAAATTAAGAATATTTTCTATAAAATCTCGGGGTGTTACAATAATGGAAGGAGTTATTATCATGGTAAAATAATTTCCTATAGATTTACCTTTGAGTATTCACTATTATTTGGTGTTTATCTCTCTATGTTAATTCTATCTATTATAATCAATACTATTTTAGGATGTGTAATGCTATTATGAGATTTAAATTTTTTTAATTATGTTTCTTTTTTAAAAAATAATTAAACATTCATTTTGAAACATGATTTACTTTACTAGTAATAGAAATTCAAATTTTTCTTTTAAAAAGGGTTACTTGTTTATAGACCTAACCGACCTCCTCTTTCCTTTCAGTCTACTTTATGAACTCTTTTTGTTGATCACTACTAATCAATTATTTCCGATTCAGCTATTTATTAACTCAAATTAGTTTTAAATCATTGATATTATAAATATAATTTTTTTTAATTCATTCTAAAATTTTATTATATATTTTTTTTCATTTTCTTCTTCTACTAATGGGCGTTTTTTAAATATTAGATCATTAAAAAGAAGACACTTAAGTGTATGTATGTGTCAATGTGAATAGATTTGTATTTGAATATATATAGTCACAAATATTATAATATTTATATGTATTGATATAGACAAATACCGTTCTATATATCTATGAATTCTATGTATACATACATATATATATGTATATACGAAATATATATGTATGATTTGATATTTTTAAAAAACATACATGAAAAATGGCGGGGGGATGAAAAAAATAATTAAACTATGATAAAAAATAATTTACATTCAAATAATATAGAATTAAAAATAATTCAAAATATGAAATATACAGACAAGTGGTGATTTTGAAGAATAAATAGACTAGTGGAACATGTAGAGAAGAGATAGTTAGACTAGCTTAGTCGTTTTATCAACAGGCTAGTAAACCAGAATAAAAATAATCCCATTCATGTCTATTGAAATTTGAACGCTCCCACTCATCTTTTTTACACTGATGACATCATCCTTTTACTTCATGGGGATAAAAGAAACATTATTAAACTAAAAAATGTGCTCTAAAACTATGAAGAGGTTTCTAGTCAAACAATTAGCTGGAACAAATCTTGCATCTTCTTTGGGAGTAATTTCCCTCCCAGCTGAAAATGTAACATTTTTAGTGACCTGGGTCTAAAATAAGTCATGCTTCCATTCACCTTTATTGGTGTTCCCTTTTTTGGGGTATACCAAAATCTTTCCACTTTATGACTATAGTTGACCATGTTCAAAATAAACTTTACATTTGGAAAGGTAAATCTATCTCTATGTCCAAATAGATTTGCCTTGTTAAATCCACTATTGTCTCCAAGATGGTTTATTCAATGAAGATCTATAAATGGAAAGTTGGTATCATTAAGAAAATAAACACATCTATAAGGAACTTTATCTGTACCGGTATCACTCTAAAAAGTAAACTTGTGACTGTGCCCTGGTCACCTTGTTGCAAACCCATCGAAAATGGTGGAATTGGTATTAAAAATATCAAGCACTTCAATGAAGGACTTCATGAAATAGTCACTTCGAACCTTTTTCACAATACATATGAAGCTATTTCGATTCTAAAAAATAGGTTTATAGACAAACATAAAACGGGAAACGAGAACTTCATTAACTCATCTCTCTGGACCTCCATCAAAAACTCCACTATTATTATTCATAACACTAGATGGATGGTCTCCAAGTACTCCTCCATAAAATTTAGGTTGGATAACAAGACTGGAATGCCTTTAATTACCATGTTGCCACCTGATCAAACCCATGATATTTCCAACAGCTCTATCAAATCCATTTTAAACTCCCAACATGATCACCTTCTTGAAAATATTTTAACGTTAGTGAAAACTACACTTTCTCTCCCACCAATGATTTCATAACCTGGGAACCTACTAACAATGGTATTCTCAACCCAAAACATTTCTAAAATAATTGTTTTTGTTACTCAGAAAACGACTATAGTTGGTTAAAACACTTCAAAAAACCTTGGATAAAACCATCGTGATTAAACCTCATTGGTGTCTTTCTCACAACATAGTTCCCACTAAAAATTGCCTCCAATTTTTTGGCATCCATCTCTGTTCTAAATGAAAAATCTGTAATCAACATAGGGAAGAGATAACCACCTCTTTCTCTCTTATGCTACTGCTTCTGCTCTTTGGAACTATATTATTGACATTTTTGACTACAGATTGTTGAAGATTAATTCTGTCAAAGATCAACTTAAAAAATGTACAGAAATGGAAGGCTCTCAACAAATCCAGAACCTCTTTCATGTTGAGTTTTCTGAGCTCTATCATGCGATTTGGTATAATAGGAATTCTATTATTCATCATTATTACTCATTTAATCAAAATTAATGTCGAATGAGGATTCTTATTGACATACAAGAAGATTCCGCAATTCAAAAGGAACATTGCCAAAACACCATGCATGACATTATGATCCTGAGGCATCTTAGGATTAAAGTAAATTTTTGTCAGATGTATCATACACTGGAGGTGTTCTGGAGATCCCCCCTACCTAGATGGATCAAGATCAATATCGACGGTGCCTCCATGGGAAATCCCAGACCTACATGATATGGTGTTGTCTTTAGAAATCACCATGACCAGATCCTTGGATGCTTCATGGGTAAATGTGGAACTTCCACCTCCCTCAATGCTGAGATACTGGGCTTGATTCATGCCATTACGTTTTCCAAATCCTTGGGTTGGAATAACCTTTGGATCGAAAGTGACTCGATGGCTATTGTCCAAGAAATCTGGAATGGTGTAATCCTCCTTGATTGGTCGATTACTACCCACTAGATGGAGTGCTCCCATTCACTTAGCGATCTTAACTATATCATCACACATGTTTATCAAGAAGAAAATGCGGTTACAGATGGTCTGGCCATCATGGGAGTCAATCATGACATTACTTGGTTCAAGGACCTCCCCATTTCACTTATTTCCTGTCATGAAAATGATTGTAATATGATCCCGTCTTTTAGAATATTTTAATATTTCTTTGTTATTAATAATAATTATGATTTGGTCATTTTTGACCAAGGCATCACCTTTTAAAAAAAGGTTATAAGTGGGGAACCATTTCTAGTGATTTTTTTAGTTCTAAGAATATTTCCCTTTCTGATAAATTTTATAAAGAATTAGGAAAAGTCAAAAAAAATTTAATCCCTGATATAAAAAAGTAATTATTACACTACATTAGATTGGTATTATAGAAAAAATCTCTAATAGTGATGTCCAATGAATTCAGTCACCATATGATTCTTTTTAGTGTTTAGTAATAGTTTAAATAAACTCATTAATGTGAATTTGAAATTATTTTTTTGTTTTAAATTAAATTCAATATTTAATATTCATGTTAATATTATTTTAATTATATATTTTAATTTCCATATATTGTATTTGATTTTTTTTAATTTCTTTAGGATTTATCATTTGGGCCTATTATTTGGGCTCACCTTAGCTTGTTTTCATAATATTATTGTTTGTTAGTTCTTAACTCTTGATTAGTTTTTCATAATATGATTTTATGGTTACATGGGAAACCAATTTTCAATTCTAGATATGTATTTAAAATGTGGTTTTTATATTTTAATCTATTCCCCTTCATTATATACTATTCTCCTACTCCACCTACCCCTTACCAATCTCTTATTTACTCATGTGTTTTAACCATTTCCATGAATCCATGATTCATATCATGTTACTCCTTAGTTACTCTACGATTCATTTTAGATATCCCCATATACATTATTCCCATTAATATGGAAATTTCAATTACAAGATACTAGGATATACGAAGACAAATATATATAGGATATCTTGAATTATTATTTGGGTTTTAAAATAAGAAGTAGTGAACGAAAGAGAATATTCTTGTCCCTTACAAGAAATAATTATGATCGATCTATGATTGTTATATGATGGTGATTTGTTGGAGTATTAGTGAACCACTATATTTATTATTGAACAAAGAGGGTATTGAGACTACAATTATGTGATCCTAGATAGTGAATATCTTTAGGAATAAAATTTTGAATACTTGGACATGATGATTTAAGCCACATTCAACCACCTTCTTGATCAGAAGAGATGAGACAGATTCCAGGTAATGGGGTCTTGATCATGTTTTTCCTTTATGAAATTTTCTCCATAACGTGTGTTGTATATATGTTTTTAAGCCTTTTACTTTTATTTTACTCCCTTATCTATTATACGCTTCTTTGATATATACTGAAAACTTATGATTATCCATCCCTAGTCAAGAAGTCTATTTTGAAAGATCATGTTTATTATTATGTACACCATTTTTTAATTTTCATGTGCATTTATTGATCTTGAATGATTATTATTTACCTTTTTTTGATTCCTAAGCTTTGTTTCTTTCATTTTATGTTTTTTAACAATGGAATGAGTTTTATTATACTTATCATGTTGATAATTCCAATATTTTTTTCATTACGGCTTCTTCTTCTACTCTTGGTCTCCTTTATATATTTTTATACATTTAAAAATGTATATTGAATCTATTTTGTTCTATATTTGGAATTATATTGATGATATTGTGTTTTTAGAGTTAAATATTTTTTGTGTCGTACTAAATGGTAATGTTATAACATTTTTTCTTCACCACCTTCTTCCATATTAAATATTATTTTTTTAAAAGACTAATTGTGATAAAAAATATATTTATGTTTTAGGAAATTTACCAATGTCAATATTACATTTTTAACTCTTATTAATTTATTCTATGTAATTAGATGTGTTTTATGGTTTTTTTCCTAAGAATTTATAAAATCATGATGTTTTATGTAATTTCCACTATCTATGTAATTTTTTCAATGTTTTAGAATAATTTTTCATTATAATATATATATAATTTGATTTCAAATATATTCCATGATTATATGTTTACATATTATTTTATTGTAAATATAATAATTTGATTTTGAATTCATATTTATTGTTTTTATAAAAAAATATATATTAAAAAGTCTTTTTTGGAAATTTAATATGGAATTACTAACAACACAACCTATAATAATTGTTATCATAAATAAATTGAGTATAATTTTGTATCATATAAAATTAAAAATAAATTTATTCATCTCATTTAAGGGATTTTTTTGGCTTCTACATTGTAGCATGATTTTTTCATTCACATAACTTGGTTGTTTACTTTATTTGGCTATAGTTTTCTAATATATTTTATTATTAAATTTTAATTTATTATGTATTCCTAGATCTCTACTATTATTGAGACCATACATCATTTAAATGTTTTTTAATTGGTTTTAACGTATAAGGGGTTAGATTGAAGTGGTCTTGACACTATGAAATTTGAATGAAATAATGTTTAGTAAAAATTTCTTAAATTGATTAATTTTTTCTATTCTTTTCCTATATTTTCATATGATTTGTTTTCGTATTAATATAATTCTTAATCAATTTGTCTTTATCTGATGTATTATTTTTTTCTATTGATTTTGACTTGTTGTGAGCATTGATTGTGTTTATGAAGGGTTTAGAGTTTTAGTGTTGGTGGGAATAATTATTGTTCTATTAGTATATCTATTAAGATGTTGGTTGGTAACATTATATCATTAGATTCAGGGATATTATGTTTTTAATCATTAGTATGTATTTATATACCCATGGATTTCTATTTTTTATTCTTCATATATGAGAGTTTTACATTTGTACTATGGGTATTCATGTGATTTGTATTGGTACCATCATATTGAATAACTCTTGTTTTGTTATAGGTGTTGGATGTTATCTCCTTAAATGAGGATTCTAGATCCACTTAAATGATTTGATTGAACCTTGCATAAATTGTATTCCTATTTGTTCAAGGTTTCTGGTTATCCTGACTCCTGAAAAATCTATGGTTTTAAGTGTTTTAGTCCTTTGTATTTTATGTCCATGTGTAAACTCTTTCACTTGTGTTATTATATACTTATTTTCAATATCATTTTATGAATGCGATGGGGTATTTTAATTCTCCAATACAATTATATAAAATATATCAATAATATTTACTACAAAAAAATTTGTATCCAAAAATATTCACATTGATTGATCCATCATTTTTGAAAGTGAAAATGACCAATTCATACATTTGGATATCTTTTAAGAGATTTTTGTTTCTAGTACCTAGTAATAAGAAACTACTAACATGTATTTATGTATTCTCTCATTCTTATTCTTTAGAATCCACCTCAACCACCATTACACTCTCTTGATTATTCTACATATTTGAAGAATTTTCATTTTCATTTTTTTACTTCATCTATTTCTGGATGAATGTATGAAACTTCTTGGTGGTGTGTCTTGGTTGATCACACCTCTAATAGGTATTTTCAATAGAGTAAAAGAATGTTTTTAATTTAATGTTATAATTTTTATATTGTCTAAATTGTTCTCTATGAGATTTATCATTAATACCTTGTTCCAATAACACTTTTAGATTGATGAAGTGAACAATTATACCACCACACATATTATTTTTACCAATAAACTTCATATCACCCTCATTATCATTCAAATATAAATATCCTTAGGAATAAAATAGGGCCTTCAAAATCTACTAATCATGTTTGCATTTGATTTTAAATCTAATACGTCTTCTATAATTATTCATCTTAATGTACATCTGTATTACCATAACTTCTCTATTAGTCTTAGACTCAATAATCTTTCTATCCATAAATCATGAAATTTTGAATTATCAGCAGAATCATAAAACTTAACAAGGGTTCTGTTTTCCTTTTTAGGTGTTGTAAAAATCTTCGTCTTTATATTTTCATGGATACAACCACAAGAAGGTAAATACTAAGTGACCATAAGTATTATTAGTTATACAATGGGAGAATAAACAATATTTCTAGTTGAATAATTAAATTTAGAAATTATTTGGGATTATTAACTAACTTCATTCACTAAATTTTTGAACACCACAACTTTTGATTTTCATAAGTAATTCTCATATTCTACAAGATTTTCCTCTTGATCCATTACATACTCATTCAAGAAAATTATATTAATTGTAGTAATATAAATAATATTTTCACTTTCGTAAATACTTACATAGAGATATCACATATGAAATTATAACATAATATAGATCTTTAAAATAAATTTAGTTTTTTGTTCCTAAAGAGATTTACTTAATGATTAATTCTTTTTATTTAATAATATGTTTTCTATTTTGAGTCTCTCATTTTCTATAAATCTCACCATGTGATACAATCATTTACTAAAATCATTTTTTATATTTTTATCAATACATACATCTTTATTGAATCTCACTACTTCTCCTCCACTCAATGAATCATTTGGTTACAATGATTTTTCTATGAAGGTAGTTTTCTATTTATTTTTTGAGTAATACTTATCTCTTTCAATTTATTCATCAAAGTACGTGGAATCAGGTTTTTAGGTAATACATTTCATCGTTTTTAATCAATAATTACTTTAAAATCAATGAATTTCCTCTTGTGTGACCAAGAGACATATCCCTCTTCTTATATGATTATTTGGTTTGATATTCCTACTCTTCTCTTTTCATGTTTGGAGGACTCTTATCAAATTGGAAATTAATTCCAAAATTTAATAATAGAAAATAAATGTTTTTTCCATATTTACTATTTCATTTTTATATCTATTTATAATAAACATATTAATTTATCAAAATCTATGATAATATCATCTTCATCAGATTCATACTCATGAAAATTATTTGAATCATCATATTTAAAATATTTTGTCTTTTTGAAACATATATTGTTCTCCTATTTTAATTTTCTTCAAATATAGTATCCTCTTCTCATAACATAATATGCTGAAATGTTATTGAGTCTTTTGATAATGAACTCATAAATGTATTCATTTTAAAGGGATACACTAATTGAATAAAATTTATCTTAGATTATTCAAATCTAGTTCTTCACAGTGGTAGAATTTTCAAGAATTCCACCATTGATTCAAATCGTGAGAATCAATTTTCATAGTAAAGAAATAAATAATCTATTGATTCATCACCTCCCATTATGATATCTTCTAATTGGGCCTCTATGTTTTAAAAATAAGAATATTTCACCTTGTCTCCCCTCTACGCATATCATGGTGTTTCCACTAGATTTTTAACCATTTTCATTCATAAAACTCATCCTAACTCCTTTTCCTTAAATGACGTGTTTCACACATTATGAATATACAAATAAATTTAATATTTTTATTTTATTATAATTTATATTTCATCCTTACTCTAATAAGATTAATATCAGTTATAGGGATATCAAGAACATATAGTCAATGATATTAAATATATATATCACAATCTTAACATTCTATAGATGGATTTCCCTACCATTGAGTTTGTTTATTCATTTTTTATTTATGATATTCACAATCCATGGATCTCATTAGTCAATGATAGAAAAGAATCTAAATGTGAATATTTGGAATGTAATTGGAACTTCTACACATTAATTCTTGGATATGAAGCAAAATGCCCAAAATCGAGAATGTTTCTACTGAGAGGGTGGGATGAACTAGTGGAAACCAAAATAACAACTCCCAATATAAATTTTTATAATCATCGGTTATTGATATTGGGCTGTGGTGGTAAAAATGTGTTTTTGTGAGATATAGATAATTAACCCACACAAACATAAGATGTTTTTAAACAGTAAATCACACTTTTATAATAAGGATAATATTTATTCTACAATAGTGGTGATCACAAAACCCATGTTATTAATTTCATGTAAAATAAAAAATAAATAAAAAGTGGATTTTATTATACCCTAATTTCAAGAATAATGATAGACACAAACAAGTCATACATTATTTGATATTTTTACCTTAAGTGTGTCTAGATTTTAGATTGAGTGTCATCCTTTTCCTTATTCCTAAACAATAAGTGAAATATATCTTGAATTGATTCCTGTAATAGATGGATGTATCTATTATAGTATATCCTATTTTTCACACTAAACTATAGGATCATTACTAATTATATTTAAATAAATCTTTTTTTGTAGCATGAAACCTTTATTTTTTGTGTAACCCTCATATATATATATGATATACACAGATGAATCCAATAAATCTTAGAGTATATTTTACTGGAATTGTGGAATGTCTGGTACACTGTGTCTTGAGAGGATTTGTATTTTCATAATTAAAAAAATTTCTTTTATCCATAAATATTATGACATGAAATGGGCACTTTCATAAGATATTTCCCAAATCTACACAACAAAAAAATCCTAAAACCTTTGTTTTCAATCATGGAGAAGTATGGTTTATACTTTTGCATCACTTATTATCACATCTCAAAATAATAATTCCTGAATAATTTTTCATTTTTCAGACCACTTATATTATAAACCACCAGAACACCAGTTTTTCTTAGGCTAGTCTTCATTGTTAGTATACTCCTCCAAAATTCCCCATTTTAGCTTTTATTGTTCAAGAAACCTAGATACAATGTGAATCTGTCTATGCCAGAGTAACTACTTTTCATTTCTGAGTAATCCATTGAAAAAATACACATAAATAAGAATAACAAATTATTCTATCATCATCATCAAAATAAAATAAAAAAGATTATATTGTGATCATTCTTATATAAAATACACTCTTTTCAATATAAGAATAATGTAGACATGATATAACATCATCACTAATATTTATGCCATCTATTTTCCATATTTAAGAGAATAATATGAATTTTATTTCTTGGTATGAACCATCCATGTCATAATTCTAGGAAATGTAACAAAAATTCATTCCTTGAAATCTCTACTCAACTCCAATGATCATAAAACATATCCATGATCACATTGTCAATGAATATATTATGAAAATCCAAATCTAATGAAACAATTTCATTAAGAATCATGATAGAAATGTCCCCTAATATGAATTTTATAAAAACACCAAACTAAAGGATAGAATGGTGTTTGTGATATTATTCCAACCCTTAATATAAGATCAATTCAGTATTCACCATGTCTCAATTGATGATTTACATAGTTTCACCTTTCATAATTGTCATCATGAGGATACATCAATCTTCTAAAGTGATATTAAACTTCCTCATTAACATTAACTCAAATAGAGAATAAGGTATGTGAAAGTATATTTTTTGACTATATTTGATTAAATTACAATCTTGTTTGAAGTAGTTTAGACTCTCATTAATTTGAACATTATGTATCACCTTGATTATTGTTGAGGAATACATGTTATCATAAACTATAGTTTCTTTTCTTATCATTCCTCAATTGAATATCATAGAGGGTGTATAATCATAATATTGTTAGGGATTTAAATTTCAGGATTCAGTTGTTTGATATAAGGATTCATTTTAATTTTGGTTTCTCTATTTAATTTCCAAGGTGGACAATAGGAATTTGATATTCATGTTATATTTTTGATTACATACCTCATTTAATATGCATGTTAATATGATTTTAATTCATCATTTCAATTAACATATAATATATTTTATGTATTTAAAATAATTGGGATTTATCCTTTGAGAATTTATACATTTGGAACTTCTTTAGTCTCTCATTGGCCTATCCTCTTCAAAGATATTGTTTATTGATCCACAAAAGTGTCTTGGTTTTACTAAATTCTTTTTTGGGTAATATGATGACTATTTTAACCTCATGGAAGTGTTTTTATAGTGAGTTCCATTAGGGATACATTCATTCTCTTTATTTTTATCCTACCAGAATACTCCTCATTTCCCTTTCTATTGTCAATTTTTCATTTGCGATGTAAAAACTACTAGGGATCTCTAATTTAGATGATGAAACTACTCAGTTTTTCATATAACAGTCTCATCTCTCTATAAATTCACTATTTAAATTCGTAGTTCTGTATTTTTTTGAAGTATTGTATAAGGTTATTTTTTTCTTTTTTTACATTTTGTATATGTTTTTAGTCTGATCATTGTTCATTTCTCTCTCATTTCATATATACGTCATTGTTTTACAGTGAAAACCTGTGATTATTCTTCCACATAAAGATATTCCAATTTTATAAATCATGTATATGATTATATTTTAAATTAAATTATTTACTATATTATTTTTAGATCATTAATGGTGAATATCACTAATGTTTTGATGATTTATGAATTGTGTTGTCTCTGATTCATGGGTTGTTGTTAGTACTAAAAGTAGTTTTCTACCACATATAATATTGATTTTACTACTATAGTTTTTCATTACCATTGATGATACTAATTAAAATAATAAATGTTTTATAGATTCATTATATTATTTGTAATTATTTATTGATTATTTTTATTACTTTTTTGTCATTAAATGAAAGATATTTTGATGTTATAATTTTATATCATTAATGAATTTTCTTAATTTATAGCTATTTATTGAGTTTCTTGAATAAATAGTTCAATTATTCATGTGTTATATGAACTTGGATGTTGAAAATATTAAGAATGATAAATCAAGAATACTCAATAATGAAGTCTATTTTATTCTATTGAATCAACTTTATTCTTTGAAAACGTTGAGATTGTGAACTAGGAAGTAGGTTTCAGTCTTGTTTTTGTTTTTACTTTTTTAATTTATTTAAATGTATTACAAGATTTTTGATTTTATTATATACATCATGTATGTGTTTTTTATTATTTTATTTATTCAGGTGTCTCATATTTTCTACTGTTCATTATTTCATTATGTAAACCTAGTATGATCCTTTCCCGTGCACCAAGGCCAATTTGATGAATCATGTAATTCATTACATCCTATTTTAATGAATTATATTTCCTTTTATTGAATATTAATGATGAATGTCTATCTTAAATGGATGATTAATAAATCATGATTCCTCTTATTTGTGTTTGATTAATAATAAATTGTTTTTACTTCCACTTAGACTGTTAAGTATTCCAGAATTTTTATTTTTTTACATTTATACTATTTTTTCAAGTATTGATTACATTTTCAAATTCATTATGATGATTAAAATTATATATTAATGTTTTTTTAATTTACTTGGAAATACATGAATCATATTATGTTATTAGAGATTGATATTGATTATTATTTGTCTTAAACATTATTTATATACTTATGTTTCACCGCTGTATACTTTCACCTCAAACATTTCAAACAATAATGAGATTCTATATGCACAAGAATATCTTCATTGTTATTAGGATATATATATGTTAATATTATTATTTCTCATGATTGGATTCTATTTAGTTAAATCAATTTGGGTATATGTTTATTTCCTTTCGTGTGAATTATTATAACATCAAATTTATTTTTAGTTTCCAATACTTATGTTTTTTTCATTATTATTGTAATAATTTCTAATTCACGTATAAATGAACTGGATTTTTTAATATATTCCATGTACATCAATTACATTTATTATTTATTGAGAGAGATAAAATATATATTTATATTTTTTATTCATAGATTTTAATCAACCAAAATTGAACATAATTGCATCATTTTTCCATTTTATGTAGACTGCCCCGTAATAAATCCCACAATAATAAAGATTCATACAATTGTTTTTATGAGGAATTTCACAGAACAATTTTCTAATAAGGGAGATTTAATGGATTTTATAGTGACACTATTATATTCATTGTAAAATCTGGTAATATATTGAGGAATATTTTATGATCTAGGTACTGTGTCAGCATGAGATTCCAAGCCCCTAAAACACTTGAAATTTATATATTAAAAATATTAAGTACATTATATTATTTATTCACATTGTTTTTTTCGTAATTTTTTGGACCTAGGATGTTAAATCTAATACCATAGTTAAATAAAAAATGTAGGGTTTATCATAAGCTTGACCTTAGGATGATCTACATCGGATGCTCAGTTGAGGAAATCATTAGCATCAAATTTAATTAAAATAAATAAATAATTTTGTTTTATTTTAAATAACCATGAACTAAAATCCTCTATATAATTTAAACTCTTTCAATTATACATGCATTCTGTATAAAATTGTGATATTTAAATGGGTTAAACCAGAGTTCTTCATTTGTGGATTGCATCAAAAGATGATAAAAAATTAGATCATGGAGGATCGAGAGGCTATAGATACAAGGGATCATAATCATATATGGTTAATGAATTATTCACCCAAAATTTATCCAAATTAAGGTAGGGTACAACTTTTTTTGGATTCCATCCTATTAATTAAAATATTGATTCTGGATTCTTATATGATATTCTTGATTTTTTATTTATCTGTTCTTCCAATGAACCCATCTAATAGATTACATTTATAAATATATATTAATATTTAGATGTTATAATTTGTACCTGGATATCATATTCATTTTATCATTGGATGAGAACAAGTTTCTAATTATAGATTCTCCTTTTTAAATGTTCTTTTTCACACTATATTCCATTTTTTCTTTTATATTGGACCACAGGGTTGTAGTTCGAAATTACTAATGTGGGTTGAAGGACGATTGAACAACCCAATTCCATGTTGTAGTCCATAGCATATATGAATTGATGATTCTAGTAAAATCAAGGTTATATGTGGGTTTAAGATGAAGACTCCATGGAATTGGATATGGAGCTATAATAGGTTGATTTTCCAAGGGCCACCACTTTATATGGGAGATCAAATTCCAAAGTTTCAACATTCAGATTTCAAAGACACATAGTTGATAACAAAACCATCGACATTGGTGGATTTTTGGTTTCCAATAGGATTAATATTTGTTGGAAATGGTGGATATGAAACCAAATGAATTGATTGTGGATGTTGTGAAAAAACAAAACTACACACCATGTAATTCAAAGAACACATGCCTTATAGTCCATTCAAAGAGAAAACTATGGTTTTGTGGAGAGATATTTACCACACACCATGTGAACTTTCCAAACTAATTGTACCACTTGTATGACCAACATGGCATATACATGGAGTGAACAACTAGGAAGCCATGTAGTGTCACATGCCATGTAATATAGGAAACATGAATTGAAAACATTTATGGACGGATTAGTGTGTACAATTAATACACTCCCAGGATACCATGTAGCCCCATACTCCATATACATGGGAACATGCATTTCATTTCAAAGAGTAGAAAATCGTGAGGAGGGGACACGTTGTTGGTTCTTAAATGACCCCTATGTACCATGTGTCTCACTAAAACATGCCATGTACATAAAATAGTATACGAGAATGGGAAGATGTCATACACCATGTATTGACCCAGCCCATACAAACCTTGTGTATCAGGGAACACTCCATGTAATATGACCAGTAAAAACCATTTCTAAGATACCGAGACATGGCCATGTATACAATCATGGTCTTATGTACATGAGAATGCCCATAAGAGTACAGACATAACCCATATGGATAAGACATGTCGTGTAATGTCGGTACACACTATTAAGGATGAAATATATTTTCAATCTATATCCATAGTATTACATTGAAAAGTGACGAGGAGGGGTCACACAATGTGTGGCCCCCATAAAAGCCACATCCTTCTCCCAGTAAATTCTTCCTCCCATATCTCCTTCCACATGACTAGGATTTTTATCCCTGAGTAGTATATCCTGTGGGTTTTATCATTTAAAACATATTGGTGGTGTTCATTGTGTCATAAATGATACAATTTAAGTTTCTATGATCATAACTCTTCTATAGGTGATTCTTGTCGATCAAATTGATTATTGAAGGATCAGCAAAGGGATGACAGGGTTGTCAAGCCCATGATGCACCTGGGAATCGATACCCGATACTCTTTATATAGACAGCTACGGTACAAAGCTACACCATGTGTGGGTCCTCTATATTTGGATTAGTACTCCCTCATCATTGATATCCAATAGTGTGTGGATCGTAAACATGAGTATTGGTTCCCTTATCTATTGAGTGAATAGTGAGGAGTGGGACCCTCCATAAATACTCTAGTAAGGTTATGTGATATGCATGGTTTACAGTTATGAAACCCTTGGATTTGGAGTGAAATAGTGAGATGTAGGCCCATACACCTGGTTTGTTATGTGTTGTCAAATGATGTTGAGAATTAGTGATGGACCTTTTCAAATTCAGATAGATTTATAATTCCTAGCAGGGATATAGAGATATAATTCCCCTTTTTATATTTTTATGGGATTCTTGTTGAACAAATCTTAGTTTTATGGTTGTTTTCTCAGTTTCCAAGTGATATGTCTTCATTGGGCCGTGATAACTCTTTTTGTGTGTTTTTATTTCTCCCTCATTGGTTTTCAAGGAATCTCATATGGTAGGTATATACTGACCCATTCATGTGATTTTCCTATATTTCTCACATATTATTCAGATAACATACTGATTCTAAGTGACTCTGGTGTTCCTTAGAGATACATGAGATAATTTACTGCATACAGTGCACAGACATGGATATCCCGAGCTATTATCTCTCAAATTTTAGTTTTTCTGGTTTTTTTACGATGGAAAATTTATTCTTGTTGGTTTTATATTTTTTCACATTATTTTTGGATTATACTGTCAAACACTATTTTATTTTTCCATGATTTTATTTCATACAAGTTCTTACTCTAGATGTTGAAGTCTTTTCATTATATTCCTTTACACCATTTCATGGATACAGTTTAGTGTGTGCATTAAAGTACAATATCAAATGTCCGTCCATTTACATTATCCATTCATGGATATTTTTGGAAGATACTTTCCTATTGGAGGTGGGATTATGTTTGTGATAGATTGGCCTTCGACTGACCAAGCGAGCCCCATTGGGATGGGTCATGACAGATACAAAAAATTGAATTCAACAATTCTGGATACCATTTCCTTTTTAGTGAAGTTGTAGGTGAGTTCTAACTTGTTCATGAGGATTTGTGTCACATGCTTTGATGAAGGAGATTATTCAATTTATTGTGTTATATGAGAGAACTTTATTATCACATTTTTAATGATATTAAATGGAACCCTTTATCAGTCCATTTTTAATGAGGATAAAGGCACCATTTATAAAATATATATATATATATATTATGTATGATTAATATATGATTAAATAGTAATTATGTAAAATATATATATATATATACTTATTTATAATTATTTATATAATCATAATTGTATATGTATGTTTACAAATTATAAAAACGCGAAGTATATAAATTATTATACAAAGAGAGGAATCATCCTTCAGATTTACTATTATATATTTATTTTCTTATATAAATATAGGTAATATAACATTCATATATATTATGAATTATTTTTCTATGTTTGTATATATATATTTATATGTTTGTGTCAATTTATTTTTATGGGCATGGTTATTGGAGCCCCAATGGTGTATACTTCTTCGATTGGATTGGGGTTTACCTTTTATCCTTATAAATTCACATGATTTTTTTTGAAAATATAACAAATTATAAATGATTTTTTATAAATTATATATTATCATTAAAGAAATTCATACAAAAAAATAAACATGTATTTAAATATAAATAAATATAATATATATACAAACAAGCCAAAATATGTGAATAAACATACATGTATTTTAATATATTTATATGAATATATATTTATAAATAAATAAGTAAATACTAATATATATATATATATAATTTTTATAGTTATATAATAAGAAAAATCATCATCACTAGTGGTAGGGATTCTTATTTATAAAGTGTTGGGCATCGGTTTGAATCTCATACGCATTGAACTAATTCTGATTTTTTGTGGTGGTGTCGTGTAACTAGCTTGACTTGATCCATGTGGTATAAAAAATCACACTTGAGCCATGGTTTATTTACACCAAAATATTTTAACATATTTTTTAAAACATTATTAGTTATATAAATTCATGTTCATAAAGGGTAGATTTTATCAGTAGTAAAAAATCATTGATAAATTGCGGACATTATTAGTTATAACATTTCAAGGATAATATTACCTATAAATATTTTTTAGTGAATATAAATTTGGATTAATTTTATCATCAATGTAAACATAAATTCTTTTCAAGAACAAATAATTCCCTTTTTTATAACTTATTAAATGGGGATCTGTAGTAATAGTGGTGCTAATTATTACCCAAGGACATGCGTAGAACAAAATATATTGATGAAAATTATTGATAAAAAAATATTAATTTAATCATAACCTATTGAGGTTTTACATCGAGCATACATACCATAAAAATAGTACTAGATTATAACATTTGTTTGAAGGTCCCAATAAACATAAAAATAATTTGAAGTCTATGAAAAATTTTGTACACCTATCATACCCCCTTATATTCTTACTTCTATGGGTGGACAATGAAATTTAAAAGGGTAGATGAGATATTAAATGAATATAGTAACCTTTAATATATATTTAAAAATATGTTACATGATCTTATAAAATATCCTGTGAAAAAAACTACACACCCAGAACGAAAAGGTATAGTATCATTAGATATTACCTACATATTTTATCTTACCATGCAATATGATATACAATTATTATAGAAATTTACATACATAAAAATCGTCAAAGATATATCACTACACTAAAATCATTAAATACAAGAATAAAAAATTAATGGTTAAGATAATAGCCCTATAAGGGTAAAATATAGGGGATATAAACCCAAGATGCATGTTTGACAATAAAAAAGCACAATGAAATAACATAAAAACAAATTTAGGTATGTACACATAGTTAAGGTTTATAGAATGATATTTAAAAACTCATATCACATTGATCATATAACATGAAAGAGAATAAGTGAATAATAAATTTGGGATGTGATTGATACATAGTCAAAGGAAATCATAATAATAACTTACAGATCATTATCAATGCATCATAACATTGTGAACTAAAATAACCATCCATGTACTATATATAATAATCTCATGAGATGATTGATTAAACCAAAACATAATGGAGGTTTATATAATAATTAGTCCTCCAATCATGATTAAATATTTTAATACATAATTGTTCAAAATTAAAATGAAAACTATCATATATCTCTCAAATTCATTGTGTGATTAAACAAAAAAAATAGTATTATAAGAGTACTAACATGGTATAAAATTTATTCAAGAAGGAAAATATGATGATAAAAAATTTAAAACCCTATATAAATAAAGGAAACATAATATTAGTATTTTTTAAATTGTATATTATAAAATAGTTGCAACATATGTAAACAATACTTCACAGGAAGAGAAGAAATTGTAAGGAAGTGAAGAAGCTGATTTCTAAACATTTTCATTTCTTTAAATAAGATAAAAATGTTGAGATGATTTATTTAATAATTAGTTTCAAATATTAAATAATTTCATGTAAAATTATAGATGAATAATAATAAGTTCTTTAAGATATATCCAGTTAATAAAAACATAGACAAGGGAATAATATCAATAAAAAATAATATTTAAGGAGATATTGTGAATTCTATATGAAAATTAAAAAGGAATATATTTATAGTTTTGATATTTTTAAGAATTTGAAAAAATAAATATATATTTTAAAACCAAAATAACATAAAATCCTTAAATAAAGTTAAATCAGGTCAACTACATGGATCAAACATAAATAATTATCTCTATTGAAGACCATATTTTTATTGAAACTATTTAAAAAAGATAATATAGAATTTTTATGTGTAATTTTAGCTCTAACTCAACCTCTTTTAATAAGTTAATTTGTTACTAAGTTTATCATTATAATAGTTTCACCCCTTATTTTTATTTCAATGAGTTGAAACTATCTTAACACCATTTTATTCATCTTCTCTCCAGTCATAACTACTCAAATTTTATATTTAATGCATTAATTTCTAATTTTATCCATCTTGGTGTGTAAAATTTTATATATTAAAATTTTCATTTCCACTACATGTAGTCTTTATTCAATATGTCCCATAAAAGTCCAACAATAACACCCTTATAGAATAGTTGGTCATATAATAGTTCTATAAAACCTACCTTTAAATTTTCATGGGATTTAAAATCATAAAGAATCCTAGATAGTGTTTCTATTTTATCCATCCAATTTGAATACTATAAGAGAAATCTTCATTAATATCCCCATAATTTTTAAAAAATGAGGCAATATTGAAAATTATCAACCATTGAAACAACATTATCTTCTAATATTTAATCTATAACATTACTACACAATATTTTTCTTAAATAATACACTATATAATTTTACTTATCCTTAAAATTATAGAATCTTTTAGATTATATGGTCTCTCATAAAAGATCTAATGGAGGTTATATAATGAAATGTAAGAAATTGGTGAGAGAAACCATGTGAGAACCATTGAGAAATAAAGAGAGAGATATCCTTTCTAAAATCACAATGCAATAAGTCATAATCTTCTAAAGGAACGAGTCATCCTTCTAAACAATGGAAATTGGTATTTTATTTATCTATAATATAAGATATTAAAGTACATGAGTATGGTTAAAAATGATCCAATTCAAAGAGAGGCCAATAAGGGTTTCACTATGCATTAACTATAGTATTAATTTGATGTATCGTAACAACATCTGTAATCAATTTAAATTTATTAATCATCTATTTTATAACAAAATAATTCTTTTTTTAATTGTATATTAATCATTTGTAATCTATATTGTCATCGAATATTGATTATCCTAATTGTTATGTATTTGATTTGGTATAACTGTATTGATAATTGATCCATGATAATAATTTTATCATCTCTAAAATAATTACGTAATATAAATTAATATAGTATAAAGGGTACTTATGTTCGATTCATGATATAATGTATATATGGTTATGATTCATGAATAGTCTCTTAATGACTCAATTTATCATAATTATATTTTAGCATACTAATTTTTTAACATTGTTTATTAATTTGTTTGTTATCATTATAGATACATACAATAACATAAATTTAA
The DNA here is from genome assembly GCA_963277665.1 of Viscum album. NCBI lineage: Eukaryota > Viridiplantae > Streptophyta > Magnoliopsida > Santalales > Viscaceae > Viscum > Viscum album. Next base: position 1,322,915,121 of record OY728158.1, read on the forward strand.
AATTTAATCTATTTATAAGTAGTCTTAGGTCTTATTTACCCACTATGTTGAAAAGGTTTAATATAAAGTATCATATCCCATGTAAGTGGTCAAAGAATCCAACAGATGATCATGTGTAATGAGGAAATGTTCTCATCATTTCAATATGTACAATAACATAGAAGTATAGTAACATAAAAAAATTATAGTGTTTAATTATATTTTACAATTGTGAGGAAGACAATATAAAATAGATAGTTCAAGAATTAGAATTTACATACCTCTATAATTTGGGTCTTCCCATATGGAACTACATAATTTTCAAGTCATTGAGTCTTTTTCTTGCATCCAAAACTTTTAAAAACTCATTTAAAGTAAATAGTGAAAGAAACATGATTAGATTCTATATAAAAGGTAAACAAGACATTTGTTTTTTAATGGGTGAAGGAATACCCCTTTGATATTTTTATTGAGAATGGGTAATTATAATTTCTTTTCATACCATTATTTATTCATTCATTATATAATAAATATTTATTTATAGAAATACAAATAAAAATATTATTCTATTTATTTATAAATATTATATTTACAATATCAACAAAAATTCATAACATTGAAAATTATATGTTGATAACATACAAAATATTTTGATATAATACCTGCAGGCATTTTATAATCTAAATTAGTGATGTAAAAAATGATTATTTATTCATGAGGTGATTTTGATAACATATATCTTGAAGTAATCTCCAAATAATGAGCTTCCTATGTAGTTTCTTTGATTAAAAAAATACATGATGGTTTTATTCTTGGGATTGGTTAAAGGAAATAAGTAGTGATTTTACCTCTTTCCAAGGATGATAAATTTTTTCGAATAGAAAGCTTCTACTATAATATTCCAAAACACCTCCCTTTCTATACTGAATTTTCATTGTTGTAACATCTATTTGTACTCAACATACCAGGAACTAAATTATAAATGTTTCATTTGATAGAGGCGTCATTTGAGTATCAAATATTTTTTAACAAACAACTATATAAGATACCCTATTATATAAGTCACTTTTACGAAAAGATAATATATATAATCAATAGATATATAACTAATGACTATAAATTCTTGTATACCCAAGGGATATATATACCCATAACTTATATTTACCAAAATACTTTCACAATAATTTACGAACTAAGCATCTCAATTACTGATTTTTATCTACATTTCTATCATTTTTATAATAATTTTAATTACATATATTCTTTTACATGATTGTATGATTTTTGAAGGAGACTATGAGAAATAATAATTTAAGATGTAATATTTATTTTTAATAATTTTTTTATATTTTTCAGTTTCAATAAATATATTACATAGATTTTTCTTTTAATATCATACTATAATAATGTTTAATACATTTTTATCATTCTTCCTTAAGAAATCATCATCCATTTATCCTGATATTATATATGAAATAATTTATTCAATTTCAATTAAAATCATTGTTACAAACAAATATATTTAATAAAATTAGTGGATTTTTCATTATCATCCCCTAAAAACATTCACAATAAATATTATATTATTAAAATTAAAATTAATGATACACTACTACTTAATAAAATCATAATGTCCCCGCTTTTCGATTTCATAAAAATTAATTTTTCTTGGTCCCAGGAGACATTGGGTAGTAGTTTTTCAGAGTAAACGACCTCAATGATAAATGATATTATCTTATTATTCCTCATAATATATATCGAAATCTATTTTTACAATGTATACTTTTAATACAAGTGATTTATTTGGTATACAATTTCATATAAATGATACACAAACACATTGTTTACTTTTTAGTGGTTTTGTGGATTCAATGGTCAATAAAATTAAATTCCCACATGATTAATAATCAGAAATTCAATGATGTATCCACGGATAAAATTTAAGTTGTTATCAACTATTATTACACACATATATGGTGATAGTTAAATAATTTCATTTCAATAAATTTTTTCTATAGATATCATAAATGATTATCTTCATAAATCTTCTATTGAATTTGTAATAAATTAATTTATTACTAAACTATTTGGATCTTCTATTTCATTTATTGATTATTTATTTTTTCTAATAGCTTCAAATCACCAGCATCATTCCATCATCTTAGGCTTATATATCTATTTCGATAAAAGGAATTATATTCTATCATTTGTATGTTTGAATGAAAACTATTTTTATACGAGAACATGATTTGTGATTTGTATTTATCCATTCAACAATTAATGTGTATAACGAATGATCTAAAATCATCATTGGGATTTTGAATGATCCTTATATATTTGTCATCATTTTGAGAATAATATGTTACCCAAAATTTTGGTTGTACATTCAATTATTATGACATATTTCCCGAACATTATAAGGTGAGAAATATATCCTATTTTGGCACAAATGAATCTTTTACTCCATAAATCCTGACCAATTTATTAATATATATATATATATTAGCAAGTTTTTTATGTGATAAATCCTCTGTAACATAAATTAGGTGAGATTAATTTATATGTTGGTCAAAAGTAACCTAAATGGAATTCACTCCATTAGATAAAATTGGTATAATAATGATGAAATCCATATCAATTTTATCTCACTTAAAAGAGGATATATGTAATAGTTTCATTATCAACTTACACTTCTAACCTTTTTTAACAATTTTTCAAACAAAGAATCACTATATATACTCTAAAAATTATTTATTTATATTTTTCACACTATAAATTCTCTCTATGATTTCTATATATTTACATAGATCTCAGTTGAATAGATAAATATGAGATATTTGAATAATATAATTTCTAATTTATTAATTTTATCATGAATGTGAAAATTATTCTTCTTCCAAATATTATAACTCCATTTTTTCATGCAAGGACTCTAAAATATTTTATACTATTTTGTAGCTTTATATAATTCTTTTATTCCTCCTTAGACATGTCTATGATAGATAGAATAACAATCCATTGGGAATAGTAACACCTTATCCCTTATATAATGATTTCCATGTATATACTTTTTATATCCATGTGTATTATATATACTTTTTAATCTTTATAATTGATATAGTATATAAATCCTTTCCTCTAGGAGAAATAACCACTTTGTCAGAATTCCTAATATTGTAATGTATTGGGAAAACCTAATCAATGATCAACTCTAACTATCACCTTTGGTGCATATTCATCTACTTAAATTTAAATATATACATTTTTATTTTTGAAAATAAATAAATATATATATATATATCACTCATTTATCTATAAAAATAATGCCTCATTAACTATAATGAAAATATGATCGTTTTCATCTCCGAATTCTGGGTTTTATAATTGTTCCCATAGGTCATTAATTGATACATGGGATATACTATCATTTTATCATATTTCCTATGAACACAAATAAATACCTATATTTTTGAATCACTACATATCATAAGAAATTCCCTAATCATGTGTGGTAAGTGAAAAGGGGTAGGGAAAAGAAAATCATAAAATCCTTAAAAATTTCTTCACATTCTATTTTCATAAGAATCATTAATCTCTTTTGAGTATACATGGTCAGTAGATTCTATAATCATTATATTTTTATCATAAACCATCATTAGTAACTACATATTAAAATAAATATATAAATATAAATCATAGTATTTTGTCTGGGGAATTCTTTAATCACTTTTATTTTGGAATGATTCAAAGCTATATGCACTATTTTGATTACATGACCCATGAATTATATTTTTTATTCAAAAATTTCATAAATGGTAAATTTATAAAACAATTTCTCGTTTATTTAGGTATTCAATAAAATAATAAAATATATCTAATATTATACATTTTTATTTTAATATGTTAGAATATAATTTGTAAAGAATACCAACGATTTATGAAGGTAATATCAAAATTATCCATATATTAAATCGAGGATGATATCTGTGGAATTTTTATGAGTGAATGTTATCACTATGAATTCAATATGTCAATACCTTTTATAAAAGTATTTTTAAAGAATATCATCCATTTTTACCCTTATTTAGTGAAATCGAGATAAAATATTCACCGTTTGGAAGTATTAAAACTCCCAAAGATGATCAAAAAAGTTAGTAATATTAAATAGAAGATATTTTTTTATTACAATATTGTTATGTTCAAGACTATAATTGAAATGATTCATTGAACCTTACTCATTCTTATAAAAGGGGACTAATTAATCCTTTTATGATGTATTTTGGAATATACAACCTTTATCCAAATTATATTTTCTTTAATTCATTAACTCACATAATTCAATAGTGGAAACTGTACAAGGTCTCTAATATGAGAAAAACACCATGTATGGGTATACATGAACAATCTACCCCATAATCCATGGGATGACTATGAATCTATTTGATAAATATTCTAAAATATTATTATAATATTATAATATATTTAATAATTGGTTTTTTATAACTATTTGAGAAAAATAACCCTCATTATTGTGTATTAAGACAAGTATTAAAAAGAGAATGGCCATTTAATATTTATATTACCCCTTCAATTGAAAATGGATATTGGTATGTTTTTGTGATATAAAATAAGATTTTATTATACAAAATATTTACTTTATCATAATATATAGTGTGTAGGTTTTCCGATACTGATTGTAGTATTGAAATAATGATTTAGATGCTCAATATACATGGGGGGGGTGAATGGTATACTTAAAAAATTCTTTTGGAACTGTTAATGTTGGTTAACAACATCTATGTTTACCAAAGCTAAACACGGTAAATTCACAATACCTCTATGTTATACAAACTCTCTTGATTTTGGAAATGTATTTCTTAAAATATAATTCTAGAAATGTGGTTCTGGAAAGGAAACATAAGAAAAGTTTACGATGAAAAATATTCTACCATAAATAGTATAGAATCTCACTAATCAGAGTATACATGTACAAGAAATAATGAGATAGTTATACTTTTCTTATCAATCAAAATTCAGAAAAAAAAACAAACAAGAAATAATACAAGTAACAAGTATGAAATATTTTAACACAAAGAGTAGCGTATCCAACAACCTTGGATAAATGACCCTTGATTTATACTTTCAGGAAAGTATGTCTTAACCACACCAGGGTCATCCCTCTATATGATTATCGAAGTCTGTCTTACTATCCCCACAAGCCCTTGAACATCAATTTAGTCGACACCTCTGTCTTCTAACCCTGGAAGCCCTCGAATGTCCTCATCAACATTCAGAGTCACACAAAGCAATTTTGAACAAGATGTTCAGTATACACAAAGCATGAAAGTATCTCTCTCTAGAAATAACTTCAATTACATGTAATATATAGAGTCATATAATATTTGTTTAGTTGTGAGGTCATTCAAATGAGGTCATATTTATAGGCACATCATCGGCGGTCAGCTCCATCATCCAAAGGTCATATTATTTCCTGAATCTCAGAGGGACCTGTGTATGTGTAACTCAAACAATAGTTGGTAAATTACAAAATGCATGACATAATTTTATACTTATAACAAAGGTACGAAAACTAAGTTTTCTTAATCAAATCTAAATTTATGAAGTCTAGGGAAAATAACATTTGGAGTCTAACCAAAAAACAATTCGGTGTCTATAATACAAGGATATTCAGATTATGTTTCTCCGGAATTCGGAATTAGAATTCTATAGACTTCGGAGTCTTAATTCATTAGAATTAGGAGTTTGAATTCTATGGAAATTGGTGTCTGAATTCTAATGAATTTGAATTCTGAATTATACGGAATTTAGAGTCTGGATTATGTGGAATTTGGAGTCTGAATTATAAATAATTAGGATCCTGAATTCTAAAGAATTAAGAGTCATAATTCCATGGAATTTGGAATCATAATTCAAAGGACTTCGGAACCTGAATTTCAGAGAATTCAGATTCTCAATTTTAGAGAATTTGGAGTCGGAATATTAGTGAATTCAGAGTCTAAATTTCATATGAATTTGGAGTCTGAATTCACAAGAATTCGGAGTTTGAATTCAGAAGAATTCAGAGATTGAATAAGAATTTGGAACCATAACTTGGATCCTGAAAACCAAATTCTCTCTATCTATGTATTTAGATAATTCCATGTTTTTAGATGTGAAACTAAATTTTACACTTTGAAATAAAATGAGTTAGATTTTGACATGATCAATGAAAACATGGTAAGGATATATTTTCCTTGGAAAAGGAGAATCTTTTTTATTAAGATAATTCTTAGGGGAAATAAAATTTTCCTTATGATAGACTGTTTTTGATTTTCAAAACATAATGGAATGGAAAAGTTATAAGAAAACCTTATTGACTCAACAATATCCTTCTTTTTGGAAAGCACAAACATCATTAACAAAATGAATATAAGGATTTAGAAATTTTATGTACTTATAAATAATAATTATCTCCCTTTACATATAGATCAATTTGAATACGACTAAATCCCCCTTAGGCCTTGGAAACCCTAAGGATCATATTCTGAAATTATTGAATGAGAGTTTACATTTTCTTGCATACTAAAATCATCATTATGAAAACTCCCCCTTAGATGAACTCCCCCTAACATAGGGAAATTTCTTTTTTTCTTAATTTTCATTTTGACATTCCTTTCTCCACCTTTTTGAATTTCAAACAGAAATATAGGGAATAGAAAAGGGAATATGGTACCTGAAATATTAGTACTAGACAACAAAAAATAAAGAACATCCAAAAATTTCATTAATATTGGAAGAATATGTACAAAAAGGAAAATAAAACAAATGATCAGATTTAGAATGAAATTATCCTTCCTTATCCTTTGGAATCAGCTTCTTCACAATGGTTTTGTGCTTCTTGGGTTCCTTGTGATCCTCCTCTGCACATTTAAGAAGCTGATCCTGATCTTTTGTTTTCTTTTCAAAGGCTTGGATTTTTTCTTCCTATGAATTATGAACCTTTTCTTGAGCCTTTAAAACATCTTCCTTCTTAGCAAGATTCTCTTCAATCTCGATCCTGAGATCCCTTTCTATTTTCAAACTCTAAGGAACTGAAAATAATTTCTCATTCAAGTCTTTCACTTCATTCTTCCGAGTATTTTCTTCAATAGATAACTTTTCTTAAAAAGACTTGGTGAGATAGTTGAACTTAATATCTTTGGTTTGAAATGCATCCTTGAAATTTTATTGAAACTCATTAATAATTATCATGTATTCCACATTTTTATTTGACCATATAGTCTTCTTCATGAATGATCTTTTGTGGGATTCGTAATTTATGAAAATGTTTTGGAAATCAGCCTTCAGTTTGACACACTTATCCATTAACATGGATACTGAATCTGATTTTTGATTTAAGGTATGCTGAAGCATCTGGAATCTGGATTCTATGATTGGAAATTGGGGGATAGTTGCAACAAAACATTTCAATGACTGGACTACAAAATCATGTCCAAGAGAGAATGATTCCAAATTAATGATTTATCTTTGTGAGGATTCATTTTCTATATCAGAATATTTCCTCTTTGTTGAAGAACCCACTTCTTTCATCTTCACCATTTATCTTCTGGGTGTATCAAAAACCACCTATTTTTCCTTATCAACATTCAGAATGAATTCTTCATGATTGGGTGATTCATGTTAACTATCAGATAATTGCACAATTTTATCTTCATCTACCTCTTCCTTCTCATCTCTTGCATCAGCATCCTCTAGAAAAATCAAATCATGGTTGGAGAATTTTTTTTCAGACACTTTGTTTACTTCTTCTCCACTCTTTTCATCTTTCCCTGGGGTAGCAAGTTTTTAAGACTCAGCTTCAGAGATTCAGAATGATAATTTTTTAGAAGGGATTTTCTTTTCATTAAAATCATCAACTTGATTTATCAAACCTTCAGTATCACCACTCCATTATTTTTTTTCTTCTTCTAATTGTTTATCTTTGACTTTTTCCAGAGTCACAAACTTTTTTCTATGAGTCTCTATTAAAAGTTGTATCAAAAAGGATTCTGGTACCGGAAAATTCTCAGGTGCTTTCTCAGTAGCCTTCAAAAGTGATTGGATGCTCCCTACCTCAGACAAATTTTTCTTCTCCTTCTCTTTCTCTTGATTCTCAATCTCTTCAGTTGCATTTTCCATCAATGTTATTTATCAGTAGGGTCCAAGCCAAACATAGGCTTCCCTTCTTTCAAATTTCTCTTGTCTTCTCTCTAATTTTCTTCTACCTCATCAGGATAAGCTTCTTGTTTCCTTGGCTTCGAGGGTGCTGACTAAATTTCATTTGCCACTAGAGTTTTTTTACATCTCTTCCACTTCCATCACATTCCTTTTCCTTACACGCTTTTTAGAGGTTTATGTTTCCTCTTGTTTCTTTGAAAGAGTTTAAACATCCTCTTCAGAAAAATAATATAATTCTTTGGATTCATTGGAAAAACCAATTTTCTTCCTTCTCAATGTATCATCACTCAAAAACACGACTTTTCAATTCATCAACATAGAACAGCAAGGAATTATGAATGATTCTAAACACCGAACACACATCTTTGACAGAATGGCTTGATACATAATAATTTGAGATTTCAAATTCCCATTCATGATATTCTCAATAGTAATAAGAATGTAGTTAACCAAATTTATCTTCGTTAGATTTATCAAGAAACCCAAAATATAGATGTCACTCTTCTTTAGAGTATCCTTATCACCTTTTTTCAGAGTATTGAATCCTTGAACACACAATTCAAAAATCTGAATGTTTCTAGATAGGTGATGAATATTTAGAGTCATTACTTATTAGAGACCAAGTCAAGAAATGGCCTACAACTTATCAAAACTTCCCTGAACATCAGGTATTATGTGAGTACCGAACTCAACTTCCCGTTCCTAAAGAATACGAACCAAGCTTGAGTCCATTGTGTAAGAAAGTGAATATGTATCTCCATAGCATTTTAATGATAACTTACTCCTTCCATATTCGTTAAGGAATGTTACTGGCTCATAGAACACAATTAACAACTCTGGATATACCAAATCTTGAGCTTTTGGTTTTGAAATACATACACTCTCCCAGCCAATGAGTTTGATATTATTGGAAATGATAGCGTCAGATTTTTCATTAAACTTTGGATCTACTAACCTTTCTATGTATATCTCCCATTTAGAGTTTGGATTTCCAGTCAACATTTCTTTCTGGGAAGAGATTCGATAGAAATTCTGAATTAAGGAAGTCATTAGAAATTCTCAACGAGCTTTTGTAGGAGGGTCAGAGATTCAGTACCCAAGGGCTAGAGTTTTATGTGGGACAACCATCGGGGGTTCCTTTGTATAGGCAATTGAGGTGACGATTCCACTCCCATGATTGATCCAATAGTTGAAAGCTTCTTGGGATGATCTGGTAGTTGAGAAGATATTCGAAGAAGTATTTTGATTGAATCCAATCTTTTGAGGTTTTTCTAAGAACAAAAACATTCGAATTTAAGGAAAAGTGAATCCAAAATATTTTAAAAAAAATGAAAAAACTAACAAGTAAATTATGAATATGAATATTTAAGAATATAAAACATAACATTTGAATCACTAAGAAGATTATTCATATTGAAGAAAATTCATCTTGAAGAACTTTAGATTCCAAAAATTTTCATTACGAAAACTTTGACTACTAAAATAATTATTATAAAAATTTTAGAGACAAAAAACACCAATACGAAAATTTTTAGTATGAAAATTTTCATTATGAATATTTTATGTATGAAAATATTCATTAAAAAAATTTTAAGTAAAAAAATATTCATTATGAACATTTTAAGTATGAAAATCGTTATTATGAAAATTTTAAGAAAAAAAATCATCAATATCAAAATTTTAAACAAAAAAATATGTGAAAAATTTAGACTATGAAAACTTTTACACTACGAAAATTTTTTAGGCAAATGTACTTTTTTTAGACTAAGAAAAAAGTTTAGACTACAAATTTTTTGGAGATTCTAAACCAACAAAAGTACCACCCATATGAAAAAGAGTTCCTTACTATAAGGATATTGGTTTCAATAGAAAGTCAACATGGAATATTACCTTACAATTATCATTCCTAACTTATGTTTAATGTATTCAAATCTATCTGATGGAAATGATTTTGTGAAAATATCATCAAGTTGATCTTGTGTTATGATTAATTGATGAATGATATCTCTTTTTTTCTGTGATCCCTATGAAAGTGATACCAGATATCTAGGTGGTTTTCATGAGAGTGATGTGATGGGGTTTTACTTAAGGAAATGGAACTAGTATTATCACAAAATATTTGTGTTTTTGTAAAACTCATACCATAATCTATGCATGTGTGTTGAATCCATAATACTTGAACACAAAAACATCCAGCTACTACATATTCAGCTTCAGTAGTGGAAAGTGCTATTGAGTGTTTCTTTTTCATGACCAAGAAACTAATTAATCTCCTACGAAATGAAATGTTATAGATGAACTTTTCCTATCCATTATATATCCACACAATTTAGCATTTGAAAAACTTTTTAAAACAAAATCATTTCAAGTAGTATAAAAGAGTCCAAGATCCATGGTTCCATTTATGTAGCGAAAAATCATTTTCACTACCTTTAAATGAGTTTTCTTAGGATTGGATTGATATCTTTCACATAAGAATACTGAAAACATTACGTCTGGAGGACTAGCTATCAAGTAAAGTAGACTTCCTATCATACCTCTAAATGATGATTGCTCTTCTGGTTTCCTAGCTTCATCAAGATCATGTGATTTTGAAGTACCAATGGGAGTATGTATATTATTAGTGTTGGAATATCTATAATTTTTAAGAAGATATTTAATATACTTATGTTGTGATATATATATTCCTTCTAGTTTTTGAGAAATTTGAAAATCTTGGAAAAATATTAACCCGCCCATCATACTCATTTCAAATTCATATTTCATTAGATCAGCAAAGGAATCAGTTAAAGATTGCTGAGTTGAACCAAATATTATTTCGTCAATATAAATTTGAACAATCAAATTTTTTTATCTATGTTTATAAAAAGGGTTGGATCATAATTTTCTTTAATGTAATTATTTTGAAGCAAAAATCATGTATGTCTATCATAGAGGGCTCGATTGGCTTGTTTGAGTCCATACAAATCTTTGGTAAGTTTGAAAACATGTTCAGGATGTTTTGTATCTTCAAACCAGGAGGTTGTTCAACAAGAGCATCCTCTTGAACATAACCATTAAGGAAAGAACATTTCACATCCATTTGAAAATGTTTTAAATTGCATAATACTGCAAAGGCATGTTGAATACGAATAGATTCAGGTCTAGCTATTGAAGCATAGGTTTCTTCACAGTCTATTCCATCTTGTTTATTATATCCTTTAACAACTAATCTATATTTATTTCTTGTTATGATTCTATTTTCATCACACTTATTTTTGATTACCCATTTCACTCCAATAATAAATGTTGCCTTAGGTCTTTCAAACAAGGTCCAGACTTTATTCCTTTCAAATTCATTTATCTCATCTTTCATTGATTTTATCCAATCATCATCACCTAAATCTTCATCAATGCTTTTTGGTTATAATTGGGAAAGGAATGCTAGATGTTATACTTAATTTCTTAAGGAACTTCTAGTCCTTACAGGTTTATTTACATCACCAATGATACTACCACTGGGATTATTCTTAAGAAACAACTGATTTGGGTTATGTAAAATATGTTTATCAACATAGGGTAGGATGTCTTCTGGGGTAAATGCCTCGAAAACATTTTCAGGAACATTTTACTTATCAGTAGGATATTCTATAAAGTGTTAATAATTGGGTTTTGAATAGACATCTGAGAATGTAGGTTGAGGATATTTAAAAACAACAGGAATAGTTTCATCAAATTTGACACGTACTATTTCTTCAACAGTACAAGTATTTTTTTTGAAAATTCTATAAGCCTTAGAGGTTGTAGATTAGCCTAAGGAAATTCCTTCATCATCTTTTGTTGTGAATTTTTTTAGATTATCATTAGTATTAAAAAGTAATACTTTGCAACCAAAAACCACGAAGAAGGAAAGTCTTAGTTTTATACCATTCCAGAACTCATAAAAGATTTTATCAAGAAAATGGTTTAATCAATACTAGATTTATAGTACAACAACCAGTACTTACAACTTCAGCCCAAAAATGTTTGTCTATAGAATATTCAGTAAACATGGTTCTTATTATCTCTTGAAGAATTTCATTTTTTCTACCAAAAAAAACATTTTGTTGAGGAGTTATTATTGCAGATAAGTTATGAGTAAAATATTTTCTATTACAAAAGGTTTCAAAATTAGAATTTTAAATTCTACACCCTGATCACTATGAATAGTTTTCATTGGATGGTTTTTCTCATTTTTACGATGGGATCTAATAGTTTTGAAATAAGAAAAGGCTTCAGATTTGTTTTCTTGAAAATAGTCCCACGTAAATCTAGTGTAATCATCAACTTTAAAAAATATATAATATTTGTATCCAATTCTTCCAGTTTGTGTTAGACCAAAAATATCCATATGTACTAACTGTAATGCATCAGTAGTTGAGACTTAACTGATTGATTTAAAACATTATTTATGTTGCTATCCATATTGAAAATGATTACAATATTTTGAAGAATCAAATATATGCTCCAGTAGATCCTTAACAAGTCTTTTCTTTTATAGTTTTCATAGGTTCCTAAGGTTATAGTGTCCTAACAGTCTATTCCATAACCAAGAATTATCTTCCACTGCACTAAGACAAGTTAGATCCTGGCTTCTAAGGTCTTCTAGGTTCAGTGTCTAAACATTCTCATACCTATTGGTAGAATGAAAAAACTCTTCCTTGGAATTGTGTACTAAGAACTTTTCATTCCTAAAATTCACAAGGTAACCTTCATCACATAAATGACTTATGCTAATGAGGTCGTTCTTATGACCCTTAACAAATAAAACATTTGAAATCAATGGTATTACAAAAAGAACAATGTTACCTATACCAATAATTTCTCCCTTAGAATTATCTTTGAAAGTTACTTTTCCTTCATTCTCCTTGATAATATTTTCAAAGAAGTTTTTGTTTCCAGTAATTTTCCACAAATATCCACTATCCATGTACTATGTACCGCTGTTTGTACTATCATTATTTTTATAAAAATAAGAGTGTTAAACTTTACGAATCCAAACTTTCTTGGACCCGAAATTATCATAATGAAAATTTTAATAATCCACATTTTCTTAAGAATATACAAAATATGAAAACCTAAAGGCTGATTTTTTTTAAGGAACAATGTTTTTCCCAATTAGCACCACACTGACACTTAGTGAAGAATGGAGCACTTTGCGGAACAAAATAATTGTTACTAAAAATTGGTTTTGAACTAGTATAACAAAAACCATAATTATTACTTTGAGGCTGAATTTGAGAATAAATCTTATCAAAATTTTCCTTACCTAAGGTAAAGTTTGGAAAATACTTCCTCAAGGAGAATATTTCTGACTTTGGCCTTATAACTAAATTCTTATAATTAAAAACATTAGTTTTAGTACTAGAGTTAGGCTTGAAAACATTTTTCTTAGAAATTACTTTCTCTAAATCCTTAGAATGTTCATCCTTCCCATAATTAACTTCCACAATATTTTTTTGAAATAATTTCAGAATAAATTGTTTTCTTATCAGTATCTTTATAATGATATGATATTTACATAGTAAGATTTGAAATCCTAGAATTTTCATTATCAAGTTTTTTCTGGACTTTAGAATTTTCATACTCATAAAGCTTAAAAAACCTAGAAACTTATTAATAAGTAGGTAAAGTATTATCTTAAAAAGAAGAAGATTATTCATCTATGGATTCATAATATTTATAATCACTATAATTAGTTTTCAAGGATACTTTGGTCTTGGATTCAACGTTGCGTACCTTTTCTATTAAATAATGATTTTATATAGGTAACTTAGAAAGAAAACAAGGATTCTTTTTTCCAGAAGATTCATAATCTGAGGATTCATCATAACAGTATCCACCACTAGAACTCCAGGTGTCATTAGCTTTCAAAACATTCTTAGCTTTAGCCTTATAGTACTTCATTCTATTCCGCTCAGAATGATTTTACATTCTATATTTTCTCTTAACCATCGGACAATATGGCTTTATATTCCCTGCTCTCTTGAATTCATTACGGGTGACTTTAGAGACTTTCTTATCCTTTCTTTCTTTCTACATAAATCTATACCAAAAGTATTTCTTCCCAACTATCTTGTTCATCCTTCAAGCAAGATTATCTAGTTAATTATAAGAATATTCCCTTTCACTTGATGCAGATAAAATAGTGACATTCTTCGATTGAGATCTTATAACTCTCTCAGGAGTCATGGATTTCATATGATTAGAAGTAGTTGTAAAAGCAACACTTCCATTCACATTAATATTCTTAACATTCTCAGCACCTATCTTCATTCTAGTCTCGTGTTGAAGAAGAGTTCCAAAAATCGCTTCAAGAGTAATCTGTGAGACATTCCTATTCTCTTCAATGAATGTTCTGTTTGATTCCCAATCATTAGGGATGATTTCTATAATCTTGTCCACAATTTCCTCATCATCCAAAACATTTTTACCCTTAGATTGTAACCTGTTAGAGATAGTCATGTATCGTTATTTTCACTTTCATATGTACTGTCCAATTTCCACTTCACCACTTTCTCCAAAAAGGAAGGTGAGTTATTTATTCTTGAAGCACTACTAGATCATTATATCTATGATAAGTCGTCCCATATCTATTCTAATCAACCTGAGTTTGTTAGAGAGGTTTATCCAATATTCATAGATCCTCATTTTTTGAGATAATACCTATCACAAACATCATCCAATGTATAACTTGAACATTAAAAAAATGGTTAACTTTATGAACCTTCCGAGTGATGAAAATCCATTTTTTTGAAATAATGTCAAGATATAACCAAACATGGACCCCTATTATGTAGATGTATCTCCTTGTTTTAAAATTACAAACATGTGAATACCTCCATCATATATTCTCTTGAAACAAGGTAAAAACCTGAATTAGCTTAAATACTTCTTTAAAACAGGTGTTCTTCATTATTCCAATGATTACTATATATATTTCTTGAATCCAAGAATTTTTAAACATCATCCATTATAACAGAGAACACATTCTAAAAAACCCATTTATCAGGCATGATCACAAAAATACTATCCAATTTACTTTATCCATATCCTCACCTCTTTATCCATATAAAATATTTTTTTTTTCATTCTTTAGAACTTGTAAAGAGTTACCTTCCATTAATGTAACATTTCCAGAAAAACAAATTTCTAGGTTATCAGTATCATTTAAGAAAATATTTAAAATAATTAATGAAAAACATTTATAAAAAATAAATATATACTTCATGATTAATGTAACATAATATTTTAATTCAAAAACATATACACTTAAATCTTCCAACTTTTATTCTTAAACTATTAACTAGGCTTCACAAACTTATTCCTTAATATCTAATTTCTATAATATAAAATATGAATCATATATTAATGTTTCTAAAGAAAAATATAATAATTCATCTTTCATTTAATTTTAAAAATTCTAGAAGATCATTCTATACCATTCACATGTCATTTGTAGTCTCCTTGTATTCTGATGTTTATCCAAAACTCATACCACCATCATGTATCTCTTAATAACGGTTCCACACAGGACATCTGTTTTTGAAATGCCCATTTTTTACACATCTGAAAAATAAAAATTTAACCTAGTTCCTTGTATTTCCTAATATTTACTAACACCAGAAATAATAGTGTGAGAAACAATTATCATAAGATAAAACCTTATAATCATGAAAAATCACATATATAATGTCTAAATCATGAAACATACTTCTTTAACTGCTAACAACATAGGTTTATCCTAGGATATTTATAGTCATACTATATTTAAATCATTTATGATAGTTAATAAAAAGTTTTTTAATTCCAAAAGCATATCCACTAGGAGTGTCATGACAAGGGTGAAGGAAGGCCTATTATCGTGTACCATGTTATACTTGTGTTAGGTCTGGTGCACCTTTTCAGAGTTGTTACCCCTAGTTACATCTATTCCAGAGCCACATCCACTTATAGTATTTATACAATGATGTAATTCATGTAACTCACTCACTCTATTATTTTTAAAAATATTGGACATTTTAGTAAACATTAATACATTCTTAGACCGGTCCTTATATATATCTGTAGATATATATACAGAAATATCCATAGGGATATCACTAATTTTTTTTAACATAGTTTCCATAGGTTGACTAAAAATTTCCATTGATACCAAATATAGAAACATAGTATTATCATGAAAATATATTACACCAATTTAGATGAACATAAAAGATATTATAAAAGTATATATCGGGTGTCTATAATAGTTTAGTGTCTTTGGAAACTTAGAACAAAATATTTTATCTTGTTGAATGATCTTCAATGTTACCCACAATGTTCTTCCCCATTAGTACTTATACTTAAAAATATTATTCATAACATGGGGAAATGAAATATTATATAGGGGTGATCTTGAATTCCTATTAATGGTAAATAATGTAATCTTGTTATTATAGCATGAATATAAGGCCATGAGAACAAGAGCATATCATTTTCAGATGAAACCGATCATATTAATGATCATAATCCCGATGCATGGAATAAATATTTACAATTCCAAATACATGAATTAAAATAGAATAAAGATAATAATACATGAAATAATAACATAATATTAATAAATGAAACTTGTGGAATATACATAAACCTATAAAATCCTATGTCAAGGCTACCTACCAAGACTTTCATAACATGTTAGTCTTGGGATAATAAACAATGTACCTTATTTTGGATTGGGATTCCCTCCCATGTACACAGTTGTTTTGGTCTTGGTATTCTATCCCTTATACCCTCTTTATTTCGGGTTTGGATTCCCTCCTACGTACCCTCATATTTTGGGTTTGGTATTCCCACTCATTAACCATATTTTTTGGATTCAGATGTCCTCCTAAATACCCTTTTGTTTTGTACTCATGATTCCCTCTTGTTTCAGGCATGGTATTCCCTTACATTTATCCTCATGAGATTATAAAACATTTCTTATTTACTAATGCATTAGAGGGAGATATAGGTCCCACCAATCACATAGTAAAATCATTCATACGTAGGAAACAACATAAAAACACATTCATCATATAATGGACCATAAAAAAAAGATAAGTTTTATAAACATCAAATCATATACAATAAAATAAAATTGGTGTCATTAAAATATAATCACATCATAACATATGTAAAATAGATAGGTTTTGTAATATTTTAATTAAACTACAACCCATGAAAATTAGTGGGTTACAAAAGAATATAACATGTGAAAGATAAATGGGTGTCATAAACATCATTCAATTAATACCTAAACCATTCATGAAATCATATAAATGAAACCTTTTAATCATTTCTTATAAAGAAATAATTAAGATAAACAAATGTTATCATGGATGTAATTTTTTTTGAAATATATATAAAAAATATATCTTGGGGAAATATCATTTTTTCTTTGAAAATTATCTTTAATACAAAAAATCCATTGAAAAAAAAATTTCATGAAAAATAAATTGAAAACATAGAAAAAGTATTGAAATTATTTTAAAAACATTTTTCCTTGAATATTTATAAAATAAGTATCAACACATTTTGATTACATTTTTCATTTAAAATATATTTATAAATAATAAAAGAATATTTTAAATCACTTAAATCCTTTTATTTGAAAACAACCAATTGAAAACATATAAAGGAGGTTCTAAAAATAATTTAAAATAATTTAGAAACATAAGAAAAAAATTGAAATTTTTTTCATTGAAAAAAATTAAAACAAAGAATCTATATAATATGAGGAAATTTGTTTCTTGAAATAAAATAACTTTGCAATATTGTAATGTAACATTATAGGAAATTAATTTCATGA
The DNA here is from genome assembly GCA_963277665.1 of Viscum album. Lineage (NCBI taxonomy): Eukaryota > Viridiplantae > Streptophyta > Magnoliopsida > Santalales > Viscaceae > Viscum > Viscum album. Next base: position 1,322,933,167 of record OY728158.1, read on the forward strand.
AGGAAGGTAAATTTGTACATGCCAAACATTCATTTTTCATCATAAAATGTTTAGAAAAGTGCCCCTTCCAAAAAAAGAAAATGTGATTCCATTCTCAAAATAATATTTTTAAAATGGTAAATCATGGGTAACGATATATTTAAAATATCATAGGATAATATTTATAATATTTTGGAAACCTTTTAGAAAACATGTCTTTGAAGGAACACATATTTATGACAAAAATGTGAGGTAAATTCATAGGTTCTAAAAAAACATTCTTGGTCATCTTATGTACCAAAGAGTGGTTAAATGGTACCATTAATTTGATATAACATAAATAAACATTGATTTAGAAAAATCACGAGGGTTCTTGAGATATGGATCATAAGATATCATCAATGAGGGCACAATCATAAACAATCTTGAGGAATAGTGGGATTATATATATAAACTGTTACCATTTTGGTAACATAAAAACATAAAATATTTAATGAATAACGATACATGAAGCTTAAAATATCATTAAAATAATTATATTCATGATATACCATGCTAAAAAGAACTCTATACACATCATGGATAAATATAGGTGAATAACATGGAATGTGTCTCCAAGAAGGAAAATTGAGACAAAATTACTTAACTGATTTAGAACCTTTGTAACTTACACCAAATGAAAGGAATATCATAAAATGGATATGTAAATAAAAATAAATTTAATTATAATAATCATATAATATATCCATTGGTAGTGAAAAAACTACAAAACATAAAAGTGTCTTGAATAAGACATGTATCGCACAGAAATAAAAAGGGAAATGAAATTCCATTACCTTATGTCTTGACTCTCTAAATACTCATTCAAACCTTCTATATAATAAATATAAGCTTATTATAAATATTTTAAGAATACATAATCTAATATATAATACTATATATGGTTTTATTATTACTTTATATTACCCACTTATTAACAATTCCATTTTATGGATTTTCTTCGAGTATTATCCGCTCTGTATTTTACATGTTGATTAATTTGTTATATTTTTGGTCCTTTAACATATATCATTATTTTTATAATTTAAACCACGATATTAATATAATTTATATTCTATACATATTTACTTATAAAAATATAAAAAATATAGAAATATGAACATGGGAAACACCATTCATGGAGACAATACGTCATACATACGCACAAATGTTGTTTCCATTTTTATTTATAATATTGAATGAAAGAAATTAAATGAAATATTTATATAATATTAATAGTTTAATTATTATGTCATATGTATCATATAAGTTCACTAAACCCATCCTTAATTCATTTGACTTAGTGTAGGAATGAATCATGTCAATATGAGGGCGTGGTAGTTCACACATCCCCAAATGAAATTATAAAATTTACACAAAATAGAAAGAAAGAAGGTAGGATTTATATAATAAACATATAAGTAACAATAAATAATAAATATCAAATATTTCATATAAAAATATTTATTCCAAATTAATTTCCAACCCTGAGTGATTATTATGGTAAAACTAACAAGATTGTTTCGTGAGGCGGTAGTTCGTCGTATAGAAGAACAGTTAATTTGTAACCGATTAAATGGATGTACATGTATGTGATTGTCAAAACCATTAAATAAATAATATCTCATTTTATTTAGGATACTAGGGTAATTATATTTTCATTGAATAAGAATAATTGAGGTGGTGTAGAAAGAAAATAAATGAAATGAGATTGTGGATGGATGTCAACTCTTCTTTGAGTAACTCCTTTTGGTTTGCACCAAATTGATTCCACGGTAGTAGTTATACCCAAATGAAGAATTAATGGAAAATATAGGTATTTTGGGAAGTTTATTGGGTAGATATTTTTAGAACTTATGTGGTTTTAGTTGTGTGAAAAATGGGAAGAGTCGGTGGCCTTTTATAGAGAAGGGAGAGGACAAACTTAGCATTTTCGAAAACTAGTTAGGTGAAACCTTGTTTTTACATACAAACTCATCCAGAACTAATAAAAATCAATGCTGGAAGATGTTTGTAAAAAATAATTCCCGAATATTGGTTTTGGACAGGATTCTAGGTCATTTTGTCCTCTAATGTTAAGGTATATTCCCTTTTTAGTCATAATTTTACCTTAATCGTTGTAATTAATCTTAATCAATTTTACTACTATTTTTTGTCAAAAATTATTTTGATCTTATTAGGATATAAATATAATTCTAATTAAAATTATATGTGTCTATTTTTCAAAAAATAAATTCAAAAAACAAAAAAAAAAATTATGTTCAATGCTATTCTCCTAGACGTGGAAAGAAAGTAGGGTTTTAAAGTGAGAAAGGTTCAACATTCATTCAATTTTTAAATCTATTTTCAACATACAAATGATTAAAATTATATGAATTTGATTACTATATTTATAATTTATCTAATTCGACTATAAATAAATTTAAAATATAATTTAACTATATGAATGATTTAGAAGAAAAATCAGTTTTTATTCAAGTCAGAATTTTCACTATTCATCCAAAAATGAAGTTTCTCAGGAATATCTCAAAGATTCACCCAAATATAAATCTGAAATTATTAATTATAAAAATTAATTTTATACTATCAAATTTAATTTCTAAATGTTTATAAAATAGCTTTTATTATTTTTCATCGCATGACAAACAAAATAGTTCTTTTAAGAAACCAATATTTTAAAACATTGATTGAATTTACTACAAATTATACTTTTTCATTATAAACCTTTTAAATAATAATTTAAAAGTATTTATTAAGAAGTAAATTACTAAATGTAACATCCAGGATATAATTATGTTTATTGAATTATTATAACAACAAAATGATGTTTCATAGAATCTTAGTGTTGTATGTTACACGAGCCAAGTTGGTGTTGCATATTGTGCAATCCAAGTTACTGTTGTGTGTAGTTAAAGCATTGATGGTGTTTCATGAATTGAAAACATATCATGGGGTATCATATAATGAAATATTAACTTGGTGTAGCATATACATAAATAATAACATGGTTCTTTCATATAACACAATTTGTAATCAGTGATGCGTGAAATGAAAAATATCAAATAAAAAATAAATTAATTAAAAACATATTTCACAAAAAATCATTGTGTCATAGCATGCTTTCCAAATATTTTGGGTTCTCCTAGGTGACTATGTTAATTATCCCCTCTTGGAAAGATGGAGATTCATAGTAGGAACATGGCGTGGCTAACCATGAGGCCAACCGTATGACCCTTAAAACATGAGAATTTATAGTTTTAGCTCTAGGGATTAAATTATTCTCACCTAATTTTACTCCCCATTCAACCCCCTCAATATTGGGTGATGATCTAGTAGTTCCCTTTTCCTCCATGGGTGATTTTACTTTGATTCATAGGCCTTTGGAGTTCTATTTAGTGAGAATCAATGAAATGGGTAAGTCTACAACTCAGTTTCCATACATTATATAGAAGAGGCATGGGGTGTGTTTTCCTCTCCTAACAAATTTATAAATCCTTATTTTCAAGGATGTCATTAACTTTGGTGATTTGGGATATTTTACTTCTATTCAATGGTTTATTTTGGATGAGAGGTTGTCTATAAACATGATGTAGGTGTATTAAATACTCTTCCCATAGTATTAATGTTTAATCTATGCATGTTTTTTTTGTGAAATTTCTTCTTTTTTGAATTTTAATTTATTTGAATAAGGAATTTTATTTGAGTCATTTATTAAGGTGAAATCTTTTCATAGACCATGTTAAGTTTGTTGATGATGTGATATTGAATGTATGGCTACCAACATGGTGTTCAAAACCCCTTTGATTGGTAAAATCAAATAGTAAAAAATGAAAGAGGATAATGATGAATGTGAATTGTTTGTGAATTGTAAATTGTTTTGTGGGAATGGGTAATGGTAATAATGAAGGGTTTAACTTTTATCTTTTATAAAATTCTCAACAGGCATTAGAAATAATTCAAATCATGTTTTTTGGATTTTGAGTTTGTTATGTTTCTCACAAAGTAAAATGATGTTCTAAAATTAGCCTATGTTTAAAAGAAGGTGTTTCCATAAATGTGATTCAAAAAGGGTAGTATAATTTATATATTACAAATGATGATTTGTAACGAGGGTATGATTCCCCTATTTTCTAAAACTGCATTCATTAAAATTATTAATGGTTGGAAATGGAAATGTATTCCTTGGGTCATTTTTCAGTTTTTCAATGATGAAGGTTCATGTTTTAAAGGTTGGTTTCAAGATGATTATAAATGAGTTTTTTTACTTATGTGTTATCAAGGATATTGTAATAAATTTTATGTTAATTATTTTCTAGTTTTTAATATAAAATAAAGGGGTGTTTGGTATAATGGTGTCTATGGTTAAAGAGTTATGGATTATAAATAGTAAATATATTTAATGGTTAAAGAAAAATGTTAACATGGCTTATTAATATGTTTTTTGAGTTAGGATTTTGGACTAAATCTCTATGCTTTTAACTTATAGATAAAGGTTACTTTTTTGGGTTGGGATGGACTGATTCTCTAGGCCCCACTTATGTATTATTATATTTAGGATGTCGAACTATGGATCTATTCTCCTATCATGTGGACCAAGGTTCCTTGTTTGTGATGGTATGGAAAGATTATGCAGCTCCCAACAATGCATTATTTTACTTAGGATTTCATACTGAGATCTATACTCCTAATATTTTCATGGTTTGGGATATCAGTCTACATGTTTAGGTTATCAAACATTTAGACATGGATTGATTATTGGACTGATTATTTGTGGAATGTTTACAAATGGTTTGGTTATTGAATACCCCTAGTGATTAATGGAGTGAAATAATTTTAGAAATGGAATAGGCTCCCACTACAACTAGAGAAATATTGGTTGGATCGTTGACCCTAGAGAAATTTATGGAAAAAATGGTTCTATTATGTTTTCTTTATTATAAGACATGTTACTTTTGTTAAATATATTTTTAACACTTTATTATATGTATACTATTTTTTATAGATGCGTTATTGAATTAGAAACCACTAATGGTGACCTAGTGAGTTATACTCACACCCGGATAAGTCTGTCATGGAACTTGGGCACCCAAGTACATGCGAGTAGTTTTCTGGTAGATTTTCAAGTCAATGACACAATTTTTTTTTACATGGGATAATGTGTGGGATCATTTTATTTCATAAATGTGTTGGGAATCGAGACTGTGTTTGGGATATTTCATTGTTTCAGTATTTAGACCTTAATATATATGACTAAATGACAAGTATTGTATTTATCATATTTTTATAGCTTGTGATAATTGTTTATTTTTGGTTTTTGTTGCATGTTCTCCATTTATAGTTTAGACCGGATATTTTATGTATTGATATTATTTCTATTTTGTTATTACTATGATAAGCAGGTATAGTCTCCCCAATATATTTCCATAGACTCACGCTGCTAATCAGCATCCTCTAGTATACGTGCAAGCACACATGATCTTATGCGAAGACCCAAGATGGGGCACCATATATATTTGATTTTTTAGGGGTTGTAAAAATATATCTTAATATAGTGGAATATTATTACAACCCATATTCCATAAATATTGGACATGGTTGTTTTCTCCCCAAATCATTATAAGGAAAAATAATTTCGGGTCTACCATAAACAAAAATATATTTTCATACATATGTATACCACATGTGAATTAATAAAATCCTACATATATCAAATTCATGTCATGAGTATCCCAATAAAATAAAATAGGAAACTTATATATTTTTATGTCGTATAAAAATAATCCAATCATAGAAAGTGGATTATAAAAATAATGTTAACCCCTATTGAAAAAAAGAAAATACAATACATGTAAAGTAAAAAGTTGCAGATCATAAAATATTATTAACATAGATGAAAAAACATCAATCGAACGATAAGAAATTATATGGATTCCATGTTGATATCTTACTTTCATTTTTGTTAAATTGATATAATTAAAATGAAATAGAAGAGTGATTTGAGAATTACATTAAATTGATTCCATATATTTGTATAAAAATCCACTATAAAAAATAGTTCTTATGAGAAATATGAAGTATAAAAACAAAGACATGTAAAAAACAATAAGGAATATTCTTCATGAAGTAGAGATAGTTTTTTCATAAAAATAAACAAATAGTATGTTTTTAATTTTTCTATTTTTATTAATACAAAAAATATGAATGAATTGATTAAATATATAGTAACTTGAAAAACAATTAATTTAAAAAACATGGAATTTAAAATATACAATGAAATTTATATAAATAAAATTGAAGATAATAGAGAGAGAGAGACTAAGTAATAAATGATGAGAAATAGGGAGATTCAAATACATTAAAACATTACAATGCACTATGTGTGAATCAATCATTGGTATGAGACTTCCTTTTAAACAAAATAAACTAGTACATGATTTGTCAAAACAAATAGATTTAAAATGAAATTGATATTGATTTGAAAGATCCAATCAAAAAAGTGGTGAAAAAGTACTTCCCCTTATGTGAAATCCTAAATTTCTTAATATTTCTATATCCCCACACACAATCGATTTTAGTTTGTTAATAAAATATTAAAAAACATTTATAATATTTAATTAATATATATTTATTCATCGTTGATGAAATATATGGTCATCAAATGTTAATCCTCCTTAATATTTAAAATATTCATTGATATGAGAATTTCAATCATTATTCCATGTTAATGAGTTTATAATCTGCAAAATAATAATGGAAAATTAATAATTATTGTGTAAAGAGTGATAATGAACATTTTTCCAATACATGGTATGCATGTTTATGATTCCTAAATTTTATATCAATGAATTACAGGCCCATGATTATTATCTTATCATTAGGGGAAATTCATAACATATTTTTATTTTTTATTAGAGTAATATAACAATAGCTAAAATTTATATTTATTTTTGATTAAATTTATAACTAATATTTGGCCTTATTAACTCACTATTTCATTGATTTAGATTTTAAATTAGAATAATTATAATTGATGACAAATCCAACAAACATATTGTCTTTTTATAGTATGAAATAAACATCTTATATCATTGTAATAATTATATTATAGAATTATATTGATATTATTATTATATTATTATAGTTAATATCATGGTTTTACAATGGTGAATAATATATGACAATAGAAATAAATCATGAAGAGGATCTTACATTTAAAAATTCGAATTATTCTAATGTAACACCGTTTTTGTCAAGTCCATATCACTTATTTTTCAAATTAAAACATAAATATTGTTTGAATATTATATAAAGTATGAAATTTGGGTGGATTAAGGATATAAAATTTAACTTTCGATGATGTGAAGAAGAGTTGGTGGAATTCCCAGTTTATATATAAAATTTGAGTGACATCTTTTTCAAATAGTTATTCTTTAATTTGTAAGTAATGTATTTTTTGTGCGGAAAGTGACTACTAAATTGAAAAATGGAATTTTGTCCAGGCATTTTCCATCAACTAATTTTTCATAATTTTTTTTAAATTATATTTATATGTACATTTTTTAGAATATATATCATATTTATATTATTTATCTGTCTTTTTACAATTCATCATGTTTACTAATTTTTCATTAAATAAATATTTTTACCACATCATAATAATTTTAAATCCTAATTGACAATATATAATACAATTTATTAAATTTAAACTATATATTTTATAATTTTAACTTTTTAATAAAACACACAATATATAGAAAAATAGTTTTTATAATAATAACATTTTCTTTGAAAATCAATGATTTTTTTAATCATTATTTTTCCTTAGTGTTTACATGGATTTTAGTTATTTAATTACACTTATAACAAATATATTAATATTATTATAATAAAATGTTAATATTATTTTCATAATAAAAATAAAAATAAAAAATATATCAACAACATTTTTAAATATATGTTGATAATGTTCTTACTATTACCAATATATACAATCAAAGAATTAAAATAATCTCAATGCATAAAATAATAAATGGTTGTAGTTTAAGATGGTGATTAAACTATAATATATTTATGGAGATATCTATAAGGATGAACATGTCTTGTAGATAATATATTTCAAATTATATATGTTGAAAATCCGGTTGGTCTTTGACATGGGAATATATGGTGATAATTCCTCCATTCCATGCTCAAATAAAAGTTCTAGATTTCAAAGGGTTATATTACATGATAACATAAATCATATACTTATATATAAATTATACATTGATATAACATCTATTATTTACTCACTATATCAACCATTAAATTCGGACAACCACATATCACAGTTAATTCATTTGAGGGACCATTACTCTCCATCAAACAATATAAAAAAATAACATATCCCATATATCACATATTACCCAATTAATATATACACAATTAATATCCATTCACCCATCTGATATATATAAATTTTAATATTTTCAGGACTAAACCATCAGTTATTTTTATTAATTACTCATCAGAAGAACTTATTTATATCTCCAAATTTTTGTCATATTTCTTATAATTTTGATTATTTCTATAGTTATACTCATTTATTTTATTTTCATGAGATTTTATGAGGGATAAAATTTCATGATCACACTATTTGTATTTACATATATTTATTATCCTCTTAATTTGTTTAAAATTATGTTTCACATATTTTTCGTATAATGAGTTATTTGTATAGTTTTTATTCCATTTTTAATTCATTACATTAATAAATAATTGATCATTTTGATAGATCTTTCATGTGGCACAGGTTAATAAATTTCAATAAAAATGGATGCTTTAAAAAATGAATCTAAAATATATGGTGTTATAGTGAACTGAAGAAAATTATTTCAATTAAAGGAAATACACTTCATATGTGGAATTTTCATAGCTTATTATTGGTATTCTATAAGTATAATTAAAACAATGGATTATAATGAATTAATAGAAGTGTGAAAACAAATAATTATTAGGGATAAAAATCATTAAATGAGAATATGTAATTAGAAAACAACAATGGGGAGTGAAATGTTAGTGGATTAGTCAATTATGATCTGGAGGAGGATTTATAGTAGATCAGTATAGAACCATGACTTAAACCATTGAGTTTGAACTGGTGGGTCACATGACCTTATGCATTCCTATCCATATGCAAGAGGATTTTGACTAGCATTGAGGTTTTAATTTTATTAGATGTATGAATATACACTCAGTATCCTATCATAAAAAAAGTAAAGAAACATAACAATAATAAAATTAAGGAAATAATGTGGAAACTAAATTACCAAAAATGATATAAATGTCGTTCAAATAATTAACTCCAAATGAGCAAAGACAAAACCGAGTATAAGTGAAGAATATAAATATATAAATAAAACTATGGTAACTCCCAGAGTCTATAACAACTCCATATACAACTCAATTCTATATGATTGAACCCTAATCCCGGAGACCCTTCCTATTCAGAGGATTGCAACTCAAGAAATCTACATGCACACCAAAAATTCTTGAGTTGGTGTGAGAAAAAGAATTTGTAAGAAACATGAAATGTGGCCTTAGCCAAGTGTGATAATGTATATCATGTGTAAATCATGATAATAATTTATGTGAATAATAATAAAAATATAAAATCCTAAACTAATTTTTTATTAATAAACTATACTTCCCTGAAAATTCTATTGTACCTACTTTGACACCATTTCATAAGTGTAACATGATGATGGAAGAAGTTAACAAAATATCTATCTATATATTCAATATTTTTCTTGATATCCTCATGGTATCATATAAATACGTTACTCAGTTTTCCATGACTAAAATATGAAATGCTTCTTGCAAATCAACTAGGCATTCAGTGCATCTCTAACCCTGCAAGCTACTCGCAAATCAACTAGGAATCAAGAATCCCAATACTTTGGTGACGATCTCATCACGAACATGAACTTCCATAGCATTCTTATATCTCCACCCCATGAGTAGTTTCAACATCACCATATCTCAATTTAATAAAAATACCTCTCTAAAGAATAATCACGTCACGATGGTCTATATATTGTGACTATCAAGAACAACACCTCTAAGAATGGAAACATACATAACAAGGTAGAGAATTAAAGGAAATAATTTCACCATGAGAAATAATGTATAAATAAATATAAGTGTGATAAAAAATAATCTTGATAAACAAAATAAATGAAAACCTCATGGAAGCATGAATCAAAATTGGTCTTATGGGATACTCACATGAGAACGTGTGATCACAATATATCACAATGAAACATGTATAATAATCATGAACTATATCAAAGAAACATTTGAAAAGGGAAGCCCGGCAAAAGGTAAGGAACCCCTACCTCATGGTAGATGTCAATATCAAGGATAACTAACTTAAAAGTTTCAAAACCTGTGGTGAAAAAATCTATATCTAAGAACAACTCCCTAGAATCCTTATTATCATAGTATTCTATCATTCAATATTCAAGGTTCATTGTTTATTTATAGAATAAAATTCAACCATTTTTTTTTTCAAAAATAAATAAAATAAATCATGTGATGAAAGTATCTATCTTTTTTTATAGTTTCTAAATTGTCATATGAATCAATAAAATTTAATCTAAATTTTCTCATAAAAGAATAATATAAAACCAAATTCAATAATACATTTTATCAACTGAAGAATATGCAAGGATTAATCCATTATTATAATTAATTGATATTCTAGGATAATAAATCATATTATTCCTTGATAATCCAGAACAAAAAATATTATCTTTATTTGATAATCTAGGATCATCATTCAATTATATATATTTTATAATATAATATAATAACTCAATTATCATCATTTGATAATTTCAATATTATCTTAGTTTTGTAATTATTTACCCCCAAAATTTGAGAATGAAATGGGAGGACTGAATTTACAATGTACAAAAAATGAATACCTAGAAAATCCCATATTTAAAGAATAACACCAAAAGTTGAAGAGGTAGAGATAGATAAATTAATATTCATGAAAACTATAATAGAGGCTTGGTTTGATGAGGGTGTAATTCACATATTTGGGGAAAAGGAGTTTCTAGGATACTTAGATGCTATGGGATCAAACAAATAAAATGTGTGCATGGTTTTATATATTTTTAGGAAATTCACTGGGTAAGAAACATATCATGATATAAACCCACTTATGTATGAAATTTAATTTGTATCTCAACCATTTATTCAATGATGAGTACTTAATTGTTCCTAAACCCTTAAAATAATATATAATGAATCAAATGTATTTAAACACATTATTTTTTAAATTTAATACTGTTGAAATAGGTTTAAGGATTTTTATAGATGTAACAAGACATGAAAAGATGTTTCAAAATAGTATTTATAAAAATGGTTTTATTTAAGGGTAACACATTTTAGACTTATATATATCATATGTCTCATGTAATGGAATGGAATATTACCATATTATATAGTGGAAAAATACAGGACTACCCCTATATAGCTCGACATTATCGTTTCATCTCCTTTACAAACCAGGGGTTACTCTTATGCCAGTCCAACTTAGCTTTATGTAGTGCCTTATTACCCTTATAGAACTCCAACTTTAACCTAACATAATGATTTGGTTACCATTATACAACATATTAACAAAGTTACAATGTTATATACCCTTATTCATGCTTCGTAAATCTATCGGTACCCTTATGTAGTGAAAATAATTTTGGCCTTACCTTTATGAATTATTGGATTACCCTTACACAATTCATGGATACCCTTATGGGTGGTTATTTACCATTACCTAACCCTTGAAAAAGTGGATTCACCCTTATATACGGTCTCTAAAACCCACTTTACCCTTACATAATGTCATAATAACCATAGTAAGGGTGATTTTTATTGAATATTTAGATTTCAACAGAAACGACATATAAAAAAAGTAGGTTTATAAAGTAATTTAAAATTATTATATAATAATTCTCCTCCACTAATTAACTCTCATCCATGGGATGTAACTCTTGTGGTTCTATTCAAACAAATGAGGACACAGTGCTCGAGCATCCAAATACTGATCCGACATCTCCTCTCAGATCTGTCCTTATGGCCGCTGAACCCAGAGAGGTTTTACTATCTTTCTCCATAGAATATTATTTATTTAATATATAATTTTAAATAGATTCTCCTTATAAGATACAAAATGTTCCTGATTTATGTACTCAATATCAATGTTATTCCCTTGATTAATAACGTACATCTAGAACATAGATATATCTAACATAATGTGCATACAACGGTAGTGAGGAAGAAGATCCAAATAGTACACCATTGTCCCAACCCACTCAATGATCATGAAGGGACTAACAAAATGTCAGGAAAATTTTCATTAATTCCTTATATATCAATATAATAACAAATTAGTCACTCAAAAATAAAAATCTATCATTCACAATGAACTCTAAAGGTCTCCTCCAACAATCGCCATACAATCTATTTCTTCTCTGAGCAGCGATCAAACTCTTTTAAATCGGTTTTCCTTTGTTAGAGGTATCCTAAACAAAACCTGGCGCCATAGTCCTTAATTTACCTTCCTCATGCCAACAAATATTAGAATAACATGGAATACCCTAAATAACCTAATAATATTCAATTATAATTAGATCCCTGTAGTAATTATTGTATGTGAACTCATCCAAATCCTAGAGATCATCAAAATTTACATGGATATCTATAATTTAATATCAAATCATATACTCTAGTTTTTGTATCATCATCTCAGAATAACTATCTATGTATAGAGGGTACACTAAGATAAATCTCATATGATTTCCAAGGGAATTCCATAAGACCTACAAAAAGTGTTCTAAGAAATGTGAATCTCTATTAGATATAAATCTAAACGTAACACTATGAATGTGTATAACCTCAAAAATGTATAAAAATAATATATCATATACTGAGAGAGAGTCTATCAGATCAATAAGAAGATAGAATCCTTTTTAGATTGGTTTAAAATAAACTAGATAGTTTCTCAACTCCTTTTGGTTCTTGGTAACCTCATAAAGGAGACTATCATTACATCCTACTAATTGCACATCAGCTCTCGAGGTGGATGAAGGAAACCATCAGGATACTGGTTCTAAAACATTACCCTCTAGCAGGTAATGCATTAATAAAAAAACCCAGAAATGTCCCTATTTATCTGTGTACACTAGAACAATCACCAGTGTTCCTAGAATATCTTTATCAAACAAAGATGTACTTCCTATATAAGGGTATATAAGTCCCTCATCCACACCTCTCTGATAGAATAAAGAACCACTACTCTCCCATGAATAAGGATCACATCCTCTTCATCCAACGACCACACATGTATTGAGTCACCTATGACAAGTTGTTTACACATCACAACACACTCTGTGTTTGACTAATGTCCCACATTTTACTGATCTACTAGATAGGTTGTTACCTTAAATGGATTATAATTTCTTGATACATGATCCTTAGAAGAATAAATCCTATAATTATCCAACAATATTGTCAAGAACCCTTTGTAAAACCCCGAGAATTTATTATAATTATTCCTTTTAATTTCATTGATGTCTTGTGTCGTACACTACACCAAAATTATCTTGTGTTATACGCAACACTGTATTATCATGCACTATATGCAAGGCTATTCTTGGATCATGTTACACACAATTTCATGTTCGTTTGATTGTATTTATTCTACAAAACATTGATTATATATATATATATATAAATGAAATATGGTTAGATTCTATTATACGAAACAATGATGGAGTTTTTAAAAACACGCAACCCTGACTTGGCTTGCATAAATGCAATCACGACCTTCCTCGATATCATTTGTTGTACGCAATACCGCGTTTCACTAAACAATGATATATTGTTATAATATTAATATGGACTAGTCTTTATGTATAGTATTAACTAAATTTCTAATTTTATAACATTATTATTCATCATACATATTTTCTACAACATGGTATGAGAACAAAATAATTTTTTCTTGTAAAATAATTATTTTTTAAAAAAATGTTGTTTTACTACTTTTTGATGGAGAACCCACATTAAATATAGTTTTTGACATTTTTATAAGTTCAATTTGACAAAATAAAATTCTACTTTTGAATCAGGATATAAAAATTTACTTTGGATAAAATTTTCATATTATTCTGATAACTTTCATATTTTAATGAATAGTAAAAACACGCTATATTTTATTTAAAAACAAATTTTTTCATTTCAATAATTTATATTGTTAGATTTTCTTTTTAATTGATTTTAAAGTGTAATTATAATATATTTATACCATTTAATCAATTTTTGGTCATTGTAATTTATTTAACATTGAATTTGAACATAAACAAGTGTCGATCTTTTGATAGTTATTGTTTCTTTAAAACATGCTATTTGTTTTGATAATGGTAATTAATTTTAAAATTAATTAATGCCACTTATATGTATTGAATTTGGAAAAATGGACATCATTTTTGAATTGTGGATATCAAATATAGAATAGGCTGAATTTGTGGTATTTTTCTAAAAAACGTCAATTTTTTATGAATAGTGAAACCACTTAGTGGTAGTTAAAAAAACTGACTATTTCATTTAAATGAAATTTTACCACTTATGTCAATAGAATTTCAAAAATATAACATACATGGTTGTTATCATGAAGTAAAATTTGGTTCAATAAGACGAGAATAATCTTTGGTGAATAGTATCTTTTGACTTTTATTTACCGCGATGATAGGTAAATACGATAAATCAAGGTTAAAAGAATATTATAATAATTCAGAATTCCTTTAACACTAGTCTTAACCTTATTGTATGAGTATTGTCTGACCGTGGGAATCCTTGGGTCGATTTTGGGACCCCATTGAGCCACATGGTAGTGATAATGACAATTTGGATTAATTAATATAATGTAAAGACAAAATTTACATTAACAAAAGTCTTTTAGTAATTAATTTTTATAAGGGGTTATAAAAATTATCATTTCTAATATAAATATTAATTGGAATGATAAGAAGAATTCCTACATGATGGTATTTTTTTTATAATTTTTAGAAATAAAATAAATTAAATTATTTATGGCACAATAATGATGCAGTATTTGCCTCATTAATAAATGATTTAAATAAATAAGATTATAATGATTACAAATATTATCCAAAACATTTCCAATTTTTATTGGATGATTTTATTTCGACCATGAGTCATATAATATTTCTCTTTAGTGATTTTTGGACCTTTTGAAATAGAATATAGGTTTATAATAAAATAATATTTTCACAGTTTCCAAAAGAGCCCCTCCTCCCCCTTATAAAAGGAGACCATTTCTATCCAATTCCTCACACCTCTCAAGACATTTGGCTGGTCCAACCTCTGCCCAATTAATCTCCCTACATCCCTCTCCTCTCGTTATAAACCTTATATTAGGAAGAAGTCACTTCAAGAAGTCCGTTTGGTTCAAACCAAAGGAAGTTACCCAAATTAAAGGTAACTGTTTCTCTTAAGTTGTTTTCTTTTATTATACTTCTCCAACCCCTAAACTCTTTTTAATCATTTCTTTTTTAACAACAAAAGTATCCTCAATATACAAGGATTTTTTTATTATAATGATTATAACTACACTTAGACACACATCCATCTAATGGATGAATAAGATAATGTTTCTGTGGATGGAAAACTAACGCCTCATGAAATGATGATTGTTCGATTTTCTCTTACATCCTCTCATGGTTGCCATTATGATGGAACTGTATTTATATATAATATATATTATGTTTATTATTTCCTTTTGCTTCTTCACATCCCAATTATATCACGCCTTTATGGTTTCCATAGTGGGTAAATACGATAATCTCATTTGTTGAAGTGCGGACTACCGCCCCCTCCAAGTGATGTGATTTGTTAATGCCTTATGTGGGATGTCAAAAGGATGGAGTTAATGATATTATATATGATATTATAATGTAATTATCATATACCTATGTTTAAATTTCATTAAAGTAATAAATATAAATGAAATTAGTGTTAATGCGTACGTACGGCTTACCGTCTCCATGAACGGTGCATTTCAATTCTTACCTCCATATGTTATTTACTATTATAAATACATGTATATACTAGATATATATGATATATATGATATATATATTATTAATATCATTCTGGATATAATTATCCTTTGACCACATAAACAACATGTAATTATAAGATGTCCATTTTTGACTCAAGTACCAAATATCGACAAAACGAACGTTATTAACTGAAATGGTTACATAATATTTATATCATGGTAATACGTGATAAAGAAGGAATAATAAACTTGAAATGGGTTCTTATAAAAGTAGAAATTATCTTTGGTTTATTATTCAAGAGATTAAAGAACGATGGAGTCAAGTCGGAAACAAGGTAAGGGAACTTCTTAACCCAATTTCTGTTCTTTGGGTTGATCTTATCCTTCTTGTTTATGTCGTTAATTTATTATGTGAGAAATGAATTTTTATATCTTATCATGTATTTATACTTTATTTATGTGACATTATAGTTAATACACATAAGTGACCTATTTTATTTTCAGAAAGATCTTTGTAAGGGATAATTTTGTAATCTAATTTTTATCTGAGATTGCCTATACGTAAGTATTTACTAGTGTTATATTTTTCATACATGCCCATAAAATGTTTTTCATAAAGATATTAATATTCATCCATGTAATTTTAATGTCATTTTCCCCCAATTATACTTTTAATTCTTATTATGGAAAGAATATTTCTTTTTTTACCATACGAGGTACTTTTTGACTTGTTCAGCAAAAGTACGAGAAGAATGTTTTTTTAACATATATGGCATGACCGGATTTTTACGGTTATTTAACTCCTTATTTTAATGAATCATACTCTACAGTATTTCCTGTTTATTTTCAATAAAACCCTTTTCTTTTAAAATTTCATGGAATTTTGTGAAAGGAAAATGATTTTTAAGAAGAAAGGATATTTTCTCAAGAATTCTTTTCAAGTGTTTTATCAAAACCATTTTCCATATATGATGACATTATTTCATATCTGTATGTTTCAAGTGTAATATCTCTATGATTTACATAGTTACAGTTTTCTTATGATGAAATGATATCCATTTGTTTTATATGGATTATGTGATAATGGAATGATTTTTATGAAACCCAATTTATTCTTTGGGTTATGATGAATGGTTTATGATTATTTTGTGGAACACGTAAGAATGATTTAAATATCAGATGGGTGGGACCTATATCTCCCTCCAATGCATTGGGTAAGTATTTATAACTCATGAGATAGACAAGGCTGGAAAGGAAAGTTAATCTGAATCAGAGATATAGGACTGGAAAGAGGAGTGAACTCGATTCAAAAAGGGACATTGTCCACTAAGATGGTCTTGGAAAAAGTGCCTTTGGTACAATAGAAATCATAACATGTTCTTAATGGATGCCAAAATTACATTTTTTATTCCCATGTAATTTTATCAAGATTAATGTTTCTTTATGATCCGTGTCTTACGTATTCCCATGTTTTATGTCATTGCTCAAGATCTTGGTGTTTAAACATTGTGTTCATGTTTTTAAGTTCAAATGTATATGGTTTGTTTTAGTTTATCTATGCTTAACCTTACTGAGAATTTGAGCTCACCCTTTATATGTTTTCTTTTCCCCAGGATATAAAGAACAGTTTTTAGGTAAGAAAACAATAGGGGAAGATCTTTATTGGAGATGATGAAGATATTTCACCATGATTGGAAGATTATGTTCTGAGTTTCCAATGACACTAAACTATTACAGTCCTTGTGTGTCTGTTTTTTATGTATTAATTATTCCACAAAGCGATGTAATTTCCATGTACGCCAAGATTTGGGTCTCTAAAATTCGTATCAGTGGAAAAGGTGGTATGAATGAATCTGATCCTTGGGAACTCTCACATGTGAGCGTTGGACGAAGCATGGCTCTCCGCCCAAGGGCTTCATGAGGAAATGGCTTCCACTGGGTATGGTGGTGTGTCCCTCCCAGGGGGTGTAGCTGCCCATGGTGTGCCCTGATAGGTATCAATTATATTCCACTGGAAGTAATTCAAGACCGCAATAGTTGGTATTAGAGGAAAGGTTTAGTTAACCTTTGGAAACTAGGATGCGAAAACTTTAGTGAGATCCCTAGAGATATTTATATGGTATGTCTAGGGATTTCCCTAAGGTTAAGTATACGTATAGGTTATAGTCCTAGAATTAAGGATACAATATTATAATTAAACCTATGATGTTATATATTTAAGGTACACCCTCTTTATTATGATGTTTTCCAAGCATGATTTTTTCCTCTCACGCTAATCTTTTTGGGTTTTAGAAAATGGGTGGAAATAGGAGGATTCACGATAATGGGGGATATGATGGACAATGGAATGATATAGTTCAAGAGCTACCAAATTAAATGGAATTTGGAAGGTGAAACATCGATATTATTCCTAAGCAGAAATGTCATAATATGATCAATAATCTCAACATTTGTAAGATTCCTGACTCAGCTAATAAGAGAAAGATGGAGTTTAATGATGATCATAGAGGAAAGAAACTTCAATTTACCTCATGTAAGCCATGTGAGAAGAGGCATCAAGGGGAATGTTTCAAGGGAACTGGAAGATGCTTTGGTTGTGGAAAAGAAGGACACAAAGCCAGTAATTGCAAAGGAAAAGGATCAGTTAACACCATGGACAAGGATAATGGTATTTCTAATACATCAAAAATTGTTAAATGTTTTAAATGTTGAATGTACGGGCATTATGCAAATCAATTCCCTAAGGGAATGTCTAATAAAGAGAATCACATGGATGTATGGGTAGTATTTATGTTGATGATGATGAAGAGACTATAAATGATCTGTGATATGAAAGAATTGTTGAAGCTAAGTCAATGGATTAAGAAGGTAGTGGAATGATTTACGTTTATCAAGAGTTATGTTGTATAGGTAATGGTACTATGGAAGAAAGACACATATAAGGATTGTTACACTATTTGTTACTAAAGTATTTGAATGTATATTTTGAATGGTACAAGTAACCATGAAAGCATATTCAGATATTTTTGGATAGTAGATGATATGAACATAATGAAGGGATAAGGAGATAATGATATTTTTGATAGTATTAATGATCTCATGACTAATATAAGGACAAAGTGTTATCATGGTTTAAGAATAATGAATTTTTGGGATTTTGGAATGTGGAAAGAGACAAATTTTGACAGCCTTCATGTTTTCAACTAAGGTTATATGGTAATTCATGTTGCAATAGAATACATGATTAAGGTATTAAAATGTTTGGAATGTGACCAACAAGATATATCGTATGATATATGGGGGATAAATTATGGTATTCACATGCTCGACAGATGAAATTTCTATTAATTGTTTTCCAAATACTATTATCTTGGACAAAAGTATTTTGGATAAGCCAAAAGATTGGAAAGGATTATATTGGACATAAGTTAGTTTTGGTTATGGCTAAAACATTTTTCTATATTATTGCAAGAATTTTATAATAATGTAGTTTTAGAAAAAGGAAAACCCATATGACGGCCGACAACCCATCGCGTCGGACAAGGCTGTGGGAATCGAACCTAGAACCAAAGTGCGACATGCCTTTATCGTCTACCACTGGCCAATAGGAAGTCCCTAGTTAGTAGAAACTAGTTTTATTAATCAGTATGATAGATGAAGTATTAGCCCATTTTTATAATCATATACAATTAACCGCACCATTGATAGACTTATGTATATTTGATAACTTATGCTAACCTTTTTTTGAGACATATGGAATGACCCACCATTCTATCACACGATATGATAACACTACAGGAATGTCAAATTAAACATCATTTCTTTATGAGATGATGTGGAAATTGTTCAATGCACGAACAACGGTGAGATTATACCTTCTATTTCAAAATTTTTAACTTTAGGAAAAGGATCTTGAAAACCAAAAATGTTTTCCTAGTGCCCTTATATCCGATGAATCTGATGGTACCTTAGATCATCAAAAATTTATGGCTTTGTGATGGTTGGCTTTTTCATAGACATGTTCTATACCACTCTCCATCAGAACATTATAGTTAGATTTTTCTTCCATATCCATATTTTCAGCTATGTTATCATATGTCGAAAACCAGTGATTATTTAATTTGTATATCCATTACGTTTCATAATTTAGTTTTGAAAGTTCAGTTTTGGTATTCCTTTTTACGATGTGGGTTTCTATGAAAGAAGCTTTCAAGTAGTAAACCATTTATAACCCGGACGAATTTCAAGGGCGAAATTCATTTTAAGGGGGGTTTAATGTAACACCCCGAGATTTTATGAGAATTATTCTTTTTAATTTCATTGATGTCTTGTGTCGTACAGTACACCAAAAACATCTTGTGATATACGCAACATCGTATTATCTTTCAGTATAGGAAATACTATTCTTGGATCGTGTTACACACAATTTCAAGTTCGTTTGATAGTAGTTATTCTACGCAACATTGAGTGTATATATATATATGTGTGTGTATAAATGAAATATGGTAGGATTCAATTATATGAAACAATTATGGAGTCTTGAATATTATTTAACCCTGACATGGCTTGCATTACACGCAATCGCGACCTTCCTCGATAGCATGTGTTGTACGCAATACCGGGTTTCACTAAACAATAGTATATTGTTATAATATTGTTATAGACTAGAATTTATGTATAATATTAACTAAATTTTTAATTTTATAACATTATTATTCATCTGAAATATTTTCTAGAACATGGTATGATAAAAATATAAAATTTTCGGGTAAAATAAGTATTTTTAAAAAAATGCAGTTTTGCCACCTTTTGATGGAGAACCCACATTAAATCTATTTTTTGACATGTTTATAAGTTAAATTTGATAAAATAAAATTCTTCTTTGGAATATGGATTTAAAAATTTAATTTGGATAAAGATTTCATATTATTCTGATAACTTTCATATTTTAATGAATAGTAAAAACGCGTTATATTTTAATTACAAAAACATTTTCATCGCAATAATTTATATGGATAGATTATCTTTTTAATTGGGTTTAAAGTATAATTAGAATATATTTTTACCATTTAATCCATTGTTGGTCATTGGAATTAATTTCACTTTGAATTTGGATATAAACAAATGTCGATCTTTTGATAGTTATTGTTTCTTAAGAACTCACTATTTGTTTTGATAACGGGAAATGATTTTAAAATTAATTAATTCCACTTATCTGTTTTGAATTTGTAAAAATGGAAATAATATTTGAATTCATAATATCAAATATATATTAGGCTGAATTTTTGGTATTTTTCTGAAAAACATCAATTTTGATGAATAGTGAAATCACATAGTGGTAGTTAAAAAAACTGACTTTTTCATTTAAATGAAATTTTACCACTTTTGTGAATTGAATTTCAAAAATCTGACATACATAGGTTTTATCAAGAAATAAATGTTGTTCAATAAGATGAAAATAATTTTTTGGTGAATCCTAACTTTTGACTTTTATTTACCGCGGTTAAAGTTAAATAGGGTAATTCAAGGTTAAAATAATATTATAATAATTCAAAATTTCTTTAACACATGTCCTAAACTTATTGGATGAGTAGTGGCCGACCATATTCATTCTTGGGTCGATTTTGGGTCCCCATTGAGCCACTTGGTAGTGATAATGACAATTTGGATTAATTAATTTAATGTAAAGACAAAATTGACATTAACAAAACTCTTTTAGTAATTAATTTTTATAAGGGGTTATATAAATTATCTTTTTGACTATAAATATTCATTGGAAATATAATCAGATTTCCTACATGATGATAGTTTTTTTATAATTTTTAGACATCAAATAAATTAAATTATTTATGACACAATAATGATGCAGTATTTACCTCATCAATAAATGATTTAAATAAATATGATTATAATTATTACAAATAATATCTAAAACATGTAAAATTCTGATTTGACGACTTTATTTCGACCATAAGTCATATTATCTTTGTCTTTAATGATTTTTGGACATTTTGAAACCGAAGATAAGTTTATAATATAATAATATTTTCACACTTACCAAAAGAGCCCCTCCTCCCCCTTATAAAAGGAGACCATTTATATCCAATTACTCACACCAATAAAGCCATTTGGGTCTTCCAAACTCTTCCCAATTATTTTCCCAAGATCCCTCTCCTCCCCCTAGAATCCTTAAATTAGGCAGAAGGCCCTTCTAGAAGTCATTTTAGTTCAAACCAAAGGAAGTTACCCAAATTAAAGGTAACAGTTTCTCTTAAGTTGTTTTTTTCTACTTCTCCAACCCCTAAAATCTTTTTAATCCTTTATTTGGTAACAATAACAGTATCCTCAATATAGTAGGATGTTGTTATGAGAATTATTATAAATACATTTACACACACCTCCATCTAATGGGTGAAGAACATAATGTTTTTGTGGTTGGAAAACTAAGGCCTCACAAAATGATGATTGTTCGATTTTCTCTTACCGCCTCTCATGGTGGACATTATGATGGAAATGTATTTAATATATAATATATATTATGTTTATTATTTCATTATTCTTCTTTAATTCCCAATTATATCAAGCCTTTATGCTTTCCATAGTGGGTAAATACGATAATCTCATTTGAGAAAGTGCGGACTACCGCCCACTCAAAGTGATGTGATTAGTTAATACCTTATGTGGGATGTGTAAAGGATGGAGTTAATGATATTATATATGATATTATACTGTAATTATAACATACCTATGTTTCAATTCAATTAAAATAAGAAATAGAAATGAATGTAGCATTCATGCATACGTACGGCTTACCGTCTCCATGAACGGTGCATTTCATTTCATAGCTCCATATGTTATGTACTATTATAAATAAATGTATAATATATATATATATATATGATATATATGATATATAAATACTGAATATCGTTCTGGATATAATGATCATTTGACCACATGAACAATATGTAATTATAAGAAGTAAATTTTTGACTCAAGTACCAAATATTGACAAAATGAACATTATTAACTTAAATGGTTAAATAATGTTCATAACATTGTAATAAGTGATATAAAAGGAATAATAAACTTTAAAAGGTTCTCAAGAAAGTACTTTGTTTTATTATTAAGGATATTAAAGAATGATCTAGTCAAGTCAGACACGAGGTAAGGGAACTTTTTAACCCAATTTTTGTTCTTTGGGTTGATCTTCTCTTTCGTGTTTATGTCGTTCTTTGATTATGTGAGAAATGAATTTTTATATATTGTCATGTATTTATACATTAATTATGTGACCATATAGTGAATACACCTAAGTTATCTGTAATATTTTCAAAAATATCATTGTAAGGGATAATTTTGCAACTTCATTTTTATCTAAGATTTCTTATACGTAAGTATTTACTGGGGTTATATTTTTCATCCACGCCCATAAAATGTTTTTCATAAAGAGTTTAATATTATTCATGTATTTTTAATGTCATTTTTACCTATCTTTGACTTTTACTTTATATTATGGAAGGAATCATTCTTTTTTTACCATATGAGGTACTTTTTGACTTTTCCAGCAGAAGTATGAGAAAAATGTTTTTTTAACTTATATGGATTGAACGGATTTGTATGGTTTTATAACTCCTTATTTTCATGAAGCTTACTCTACAAGATTTCATGGTTTTTTTAAATAAAACCCTTTTATTTTAAAATTTCATGTAATTTTGTGAAAATAAAATGATTTTTAAGAAGAAATTATATTTTCCTCAAGAAATCTTTTCAAGTGTTTTATCAAAACCATTTTCCATCTAAGATGACATTATTTTATATGCATATGGTTCAAGTGTAATATATATATGATTTACATGGTTTCACTTTTCTTATGATGAAATGATATCCTTTTTTTATATGGATTATGTTATGATGGAATGATGTTTATGAAACCCAATTTATTCTTTGGGTTATGATGAATGATTTGTGATTGTTTTGTGGCACTTAATAATGATTTCAATATGATATGGGTGGGACCTATATCTTCCTCCAATGCATTGGGTGAAGATTTTTAACTCATGAGATAGACATGGCTGGAATGGAAAGTTAATCTGGTTTAGTGATACAGGACTGGAAAGAGGAGTGAACTCGATTCAGAAAGTGACTTTGTCCACTAAGATGGTATTGGAAAACGTGCCTTTGGTACTATAGAAATCATAACATGTTCTTAATGGATGCCACAATTACATGTTTTATTCCCATGATATTTTATCAGGATTAATGGTTCTTTATGATCTATGTCTTACGTACTTCCGTGTTTTATGTCATTGCTCAAGATCTTGATGTTTAAACATTGTTTTCATGTTTTTAAGTTAAAATGTATGTAGTTTGTTTTATTTTATCTATGCTTACCCTTACTGAGCATTTGAGCTCGCCCTTTATATGTTCTCTTTTCCCCAGGATATAATGAAATTTTTTTAGGTATGAAAACAAAAGTGGAAGATCTTTATTGGAGATGTTGAAGATATTTCACCATGATTAGAATATTATGTTCTGAGTTTCCGAAGATACTAAACTATTACGGTCCTTGTGTGCCTGTTTTTGTTATGTATTAAGTATTCCACAAAAGTGATGTAATGTACATGTACATCAAGCATTGGGTATCTACACCCTTTTCCTCTAATGTTTTATCACCAAAATACTTTTCAACTTACATGTTATGGACAATAGAATCTAAAATGATGTTACCTTCCCTTTTGTACAGTCCATATAAGTTATATTTCTGAATAAACTCTACCCAAACCTTATTCCATATGTTTAGGTCCCACTGGGTGAATATATAATAGTGTGTCTTGTTTTCAGTGTATATTAAAATATCTCACCTCCGTGATAGATTCTCTGACACATCATAGCTCCTACCATGAATTCAATATCCATATAATGAGTAGGGTAGTTTCAATAACAGATCTGACAATATTGTGACCCATAATACATTAACTTTTCTCTCTATGTTTACACCACTCGCAAGATAATACCAAATTAATCATAATATACAACTTATCCCACCCCTGTCTTACTGAGTTCCAACTCTTGAGTTTTAGTGAAAATCCTTTTGAGCTAAAGAAATTCTTCTTCACATTGATATGATATATGTAACATTACTAAATTAATATTCAGCATAGTAATGAATACTAATAATCATAATAATTAATAGATAAAATTATGTTATTATCTAGTTAATCCTGGTAAACTCTTGATCTCAAATAAATTTTGGGAGTGTTCCTAATACATAACAACCTCCACTTTCTATGAATATACCTATATTATACAGAACATGATGCAAAAACATGACCTCCTAATTATAAAATATTCACTTTGATAGATTAGTATAATTATTATGTGCTCATAGTGTACTCTTTACCATCTAAATATGTCTAGAAAGATGCTTTAATATCTAAGAGTAGAATATGATGTCATCAATGAACACTATAATGAAAAATTCTAGTTATTTTTGAATGATATTGTTTATGAGGTCCATGAAAACTACTAACCTATTTGATAAACCAAATGAAATCATATAATACTCATATAATCCATCCTTTTTCTGAAATGTTGT
Organism: Viscum album; assembly: GCA_963277665.1. Taxonomy (NCBI): domain Eukaryota; kingdom Viridiplantae; phylum Streptophyta; class Magnoliopsida; order Santalales; family Viscaceae; genus Viscum; species Viscum album. The sequence continues at coordinate 1,322,958,912 of OY728158.1, forward strand.
CTTTTAAACCTCCTCCCTATAAGACAAAACTAGTGATTTCCAGTTTAGAGATCAATCATTAATAACCAATGGGTTCCATATAGATGATCAAAAAGATCATCAATCCTTATAACGACACATGTATTTGATAAAACTAATGAAACATGTATTTGATACCAATCAGAGTGAGCACAAAATCTGGTTATCTAGTCCATGACAAAAACTACATCGAAGTTCTTCATCTAATGAATGATGAATTACCATATATTTTCATAACTATTGATGAATATAGTACAATTTGGGAATCAATAGAGATGATAAAATTTTATGGCCAATAGTGTATTAATGGAGATTAACTAAGAGTATAACATGGTCAGAATGTCACATCTAGCAACTACTTGTGAATATATTAAATTATATGTGTCAATAAAATAAAAAAATTGTTGTTGATAATGTAGAAATTATCAATATCACACCTCATATAGTAGACAATCCCTCATTATCCTAATCTAGGGTTTTATCTACTACATAGACACTCATTTGTCAACTACATGATGATGTACTATATAAGGATGACTCACCCAAGTCACAACTATCATGGTCTTCTGACAAGGACCCCATATATATCCCTGGTTCAAGGATCAAGTCCTTCTGACACCCCTACCAATTCTTGGCATTGATTATCTACCAGTGGACTACTGAATCTTTCAATTGTTTCTGCATTTTTGACATTGGATCTCTGGTTTTTTCTATAACCATCAATTGTGTGTGAAATTCCCATTATTGAAACACTATATGTCACATCATGAAGGAACTAGAAAATTTTTACACCACTATACCATTAGGCTACAAATCTATTACATGCCCATATTCTTACTCTTCCTACAACTAGGAATGGTACTCACTACAACGAAAGGAGTTCCAACCACCTGATCACTATAGGGAAGGTGAAGACCAACTACCCGATGCTCTCCAACAATCCCTTTTATGGTCATTTACTTTCATAAAAACACTATGTATGATTCTTGGTCAAAGCACGTGACATGTTAAATGTTTTTATGATGAAGTCTAATATTTAACTTCTTGTCCTTTGGTGCCTCATTCCCCACTAGAATTGGTGAAAAGTGTAAAAGATCCATAAAATGAGAAGATTATATAGACACATTCACAGAGCCATTATATAGCTCAATCAACTCATGTGATTAGTTAATATTAAATTAGTGATAAATTACTCTCTAAATAACAAGTCCTTGAATGCCTACCAGGTGAGACCCCCACATCACCAAACTTATCTCATAACTCACCACTAACCCCTGAATAGTCTTCACTAAATGAATGCTATATGATTTATGTTGTAACAGTAGGTGCTCTAGACCGAACATGAATAGTAATTTTTATTACCATTACATATATACTATTTGATATATAAATTTGTTTATTATTTCCATAATAGAGTTGATATTTCTACATCTACTATTTATATGCTAATTTAATTAATTTATGTGTTATATAAAAAGATTATAGGAGTTCTTAGATATAATGAGAACCTCAAGAAACTATGGCAGGATTGATATATATATATATATATATATACATCTTATGTTCTAGATAAATCATTCTGATAGGACATGTATTATGTCCAACTATCTGGTGTTGGGGAGTCATAAGCATTGAGACTTCTTCTCATGAAGTTCTCACTTGTATATCTCTAGTAGTGAGATTATGAGGGAAGACCCACCAACAGAAACACCACATGTTTCCAGTGTCATTGATTTTTCCTAAATTGAAACTTATGTATTGGTATCTAAACATTAGGTCATAATAAATTTTTTTCATTTTATCACATTGATGCAAGAAAAAAACCATGATAATAAAATCGTGTAGAGGTATTTTGTGTTGGGTGCGTCATTAGTGGTATGGCATTGTTTGATTGACCAAGAAAGAATCTATTGCCTCATAGTTAAGGGATTGAAACATTATGGTCCTAGGATTACTAATATGGTAGTAAATTCATAAATCTTTGTCCATGGTAAGAGAAGATAAGTTCTTTTAATTGGGTCAAAAGATATGTCAGGCAATAAAAGGATGGCGACAGAAGTGCGCATCCTACATTATGAGATATCGCGAGACAAAGAGAATATTTTATCATTGTATGTGTTCATAAGAGGAATTTAAAGCTTTGAAATTCATTATCTACTTAGAGTCCATGATGGGTTTCTAGACTCCTCTCTTGGTCTGTGTCTTAGACCCACTACATTTGAGATGAGGGCCTTGAGGGTCACACACTTAGTGTATCTATAATTTGAACATATTCTAATGAATTGAATTTTAGGAATAAGTGGGCCCCATGTTTAGAATAATGATTATTGATTTTATTTCTCTAGGTATTATGATTTTCTTATCGCAAAAGTGAACATGAGATAAATATAATTTTTCAAATGAACATTGGATATCCAAGGTTCGTTAAACAATTTTGAGAGATTATGGGATGAGTTAATAGTTCATATTTTATCATGAAATAATTTATATTGTTAAAATTGAGTGATAAAATATTTGGTAAATTTTTTAAATTTTTAGTAATTCATAGATGTGCGCAAATCTCTAAAACAAAGGTAGTTACATTCTAGGGACCAAAGTGAAATTTTATAATGTATAACCAAAGTTTGAAAGGTCAATATAGAAACTTGAATTTTTATGATACCAAATTTTAACGAATTAAGTGATGTAATTACCCTTGTAATCTCCTCTCACAATATTAGAGAGAGATTTTGAATGAATTACAAGTTCTAATTGATCCCACTTTCTCAATCGAGTCAGCATTCTTTAGGCGATCGAAGGGATTTGGTAAAGATTTTTGATTTCCTGCACTATAACCCAGTAAAAATAGATTGATGATAATTTAGTTGTGTATAATGTGAGGATGATATATATGATATATAGTTATTCATCTTGAAGCCATGAAACATCAATGGTGAAATAATCAAACCAGCGAATTCAAACAAATGAGGTACCATTTTTGATTTTTTTGATTTTATTTTTCATTCTTAAATTAAATTTCATGTGATTATTTTAGAAATAATGGAATGGGGTTATGAGGATTATTTTTTCACTTGAATCCAAACCCAAATTTTTAATATTCAATTATTCACACCTCTACTATGACTTAAATACCTTAAATTGGTATCAGAGGGAACATGTAATTATTTATGTCAAAATCATTGAATTTAAATTATATATGATATTATTTGTAAATTGGGGTTTGATACGGTCTCAACCCAATTAACCACGTGTCAATATAATTTTTAATCACCATGATATGGCCAATCTAAGATCGATGAGTTTTGAAATAAAGGTGATATAAAAAATAATGTTTTATTTTATTCAATTATTTAATGGCTACGAGTGTGATTGATTTTAGCCAAAGTATGGTGAAATTAAGTTGTGTGGTAGCCATATATACTAGAATCTAGTTGTTATAATCCATTGGTAATAAAATCCTTCGATGGAATATTATTTAATATAATGGATAAATCCTTCCTTGGAAGATAGTTTAAAGAATCTCATAAAAGTTTGTTTAATTAAACAGATAAAGCTTTCCATTGAAGATAGTTAAAATATTACTATGGAATCTTGTTTAATTTAATGAATAAACCTTCCCATTGAATCTAGAATAAAAATTCTAATGGAATATTATTTAATTAAAATGATAATTCTTCCCTTGAAAGCCTGTTTAAAGCTACTGAATGATGCTTGAGTAATTTAAAGAATGAAAGAATTCCATGGAAGCTAGTTTAATGAAAATAATAAAGCATCCCTTGGAATCAGTTTATAGATCCTCATGGAATCATATTTAATTAAAAGGATAAATATAATTATGGAATATAGTTTAAATTTTATCATGAAATACTCTATTATTAAAAACATAAAGCATCTCATGGAAGTTGGTTTAAAGCATCTAATGGAAGAGTAATCAAGGCTTCCCGTGGGATATTTTTAAAATAATAAAATAGAATATGTTTCATTTACAATCTTGTTATCAATATATATATATATATATATCCTTTAAATGGATACCCCATCTTAGGCTAGAAACATTCGGTCCGAGTCTGACTAACTTGACACAAGTAATCTGTTACATGTCCTAAATTAATTTTTAGGGATCTTCTATAGCTCCAAATAGACCAAGAATTTTTTAAAAACTTTATAAATTAAACATAATTGTCTGGGATTTAATAAATAAAAATTCAATTCCTTGAGATGTGTTGATAACTAAATAAAATTATTTCAAATCAAGTTAATACAATAAAAATACCCTCAAGTTGAATTTTTTAAAATGTAGATTTTCGAATGATATATAATTGAATGTTCATAAATCAAGAGCCGAAACCAGCTCATGAATGTTTGGTTTATTATTTATTTGTTTTAGTTTGTTCATTTTAGTTTTATATAATTTAATACTTTTTTTATTTTGACTATCTCTACAGAATACATCCATATTTATTTTATGTAATGGAATTCATCTCCAAATTTTAGTGCTAAAAAATGTAATTTTACACCCCGAGATCCCCTCAACCACGTGTGAGTATACATTGTAATTATCTGAAACGTTCATGGTGACATATTTCAAGTTGAGAGCCAACATAAACTAAATAAGTGAAGTGAATGATAGTTGCACGCACTACAATTCAGGTCAGGTTATAGAATAATGAATTCATCTAGGGTCTCATTTTTTCCATTATTCTCTTATTGGATTAAGAAATAGTTAGTATCTCATGATCATGTCATTTTTTATTGATTTTATTTTGTGCATGATATATTATTTTGGGATTTTTTATGTTTTATGCACGATCACATGGTATAATAATAAGCAGTCATACACAGATAAAATGAACATGCACGAGAATATTTTCTATTTAAAACAATGGTTATGTTTTGAGTGTGATCACATAGACCATTCTTGTTAAATAAAAAAAAGATTTAATTCTACACTGTAAAATTAATAAATCCATTATAGAATATATTAAACCACTTAATTCCATCCTTCGCTCAAATTTGAGAAAAACTGGGTTTTTGGGATGCATGTGATCCATAGTTGTGGATACCACTTACTTCCAGGGAGTTATTATAAGAGTGGTTGGTTGTCTTAATTAATTCTTTCAGAAAAGGTCTTGAAATAGTTAGATGTTTACAACTTTAGAGGAAAATAATTGAGTAATGAAAAGTAATTCTTTGCATGGGACTCCACTCAGTAGATCTGGGAGCCATGAGTTAATGTAGATGGAAAGTCAGATACCTACCTCGGACACTCTATATAGTGGAGTTGATATGACATATAGACTACGAGGAGAGGTTCATGGATCCTTTACAATAGAATACAAAAGCGACATATTATTTTGATTTAAGTACTGTGGGTTCCTAGTATTTCATAAATTAGTGGGAGACATTTAATGATTAAAACCAATAATTTATAACTAGATAATCAACATTAAAGTACAATAATCTAGATGTCTTTTATAAAAAATCCTAATAATACCCCAATTACACTATAATGAATAATGTAAAAAGTGAATTTCCATTCCCGTATGAATTTCTAAGAGTATAAATGGCACCTACCAAAGTACTATGATAATATAAATTCTTGGTTTATGTGTCTCTAAAACTTGATAAGCTAACACATGAGGCAAGAGTGTTAAAAATCATTACTATAGACTCATGAATTATGAATATTATAGTTTTTTCCTAATTATATCATAAAAAATGATGTGAGTTTTAGATACAACATCAATACATGGATTATTTTTAATGTTTTCTATTCTTCTAGAAGCTTGTAAATAGAAAGAAAAAAATAATATGAATTATTGATGATTAAACTTTATACATAAAAATTGAATGATGGTTCATCATTATTCAGTACATCCCATTATTAAATAATTTTCACCCATATGCTTTTGTTTTTTTAAGAATAAAAAACACATTGTATTGAAAAAAAGATTTATTAACTTCTGGATAAAGTTTTAAAATAAATAAGAACATAAAGAGAGTTCAATATTTAGTTCTTATAGGAAATATGTGGAAAAGAAGGTGAAAAATACAATGGAAATAATATTTCCAGATGTAACTCCACAAAGTCATTCCAATAAATATGTATTAAATAAGAGCTTATTTAATATTTACATAAGATTTAACAAAATGAACTGAATTGAAGGAGCATGAAATTTCTTCTTCTTCATGAATATTTATCAAATATAATTAATGATTATGATTTACTTATTGGTTATTAAATTGAATATTCCAATCATAAAAGTGTATTTATATATAGTAACCGTGTCCATAATGAATCATTATTAAACATATGGTGAGTTATCCAAAAATATAAGATATTATGGAACCTAAATTAGTGGTGAGAAGTAAAAAAATTCTATATTTCCATGTTTATTTAGGGTATCACTTTAACATTAATCTCATGTGTCTATTGGAAACAAAGGGATATTTTTTTGGTTTTATAATTAATTTTTTTGTGGTGTCAAATACTCAATTAATGGTTCAAGTATACATTAATCATTGTAAATTCACGATGAATATAGAATGTTTGAATAATATACCTAGTTTTGGAATAAAAATAAATATTCAAGAAAAACAAAAAAGTTTTAAAGGTTATACCCAGTGTTTTTTAGAAACTTTAGAGTTAAAGACCTTAGGTAAAATAAATATACAAATGAAATTAGTTTTCAAAAAATTAATCCTTTATAAATAATGGTATTCCATAATGTTTTCTGAAATAGTTCATCTAGAGAGTGTGAAATATTCCAAGGGTAATTTAGTGGTAATTATAATTCTTAATATTCCGTTAAAATTTTAAGCAATATGCAAATTAATTATGAAATATTTGTGGTTAGAATATATAAGAGGCTTTGGTCTTGTCTTATGAAGAATATCAAGACCAAGAATTTATCAATCAACATAATATATCATTGAGTTATTCCAAAACTAACATTTCTTTGTACACATCAATGATATTATTTTAATATTTTGGATTGATGCAGAGTCATACATGATAAAATTTATCAAAAAATATATCATGGAGCCATTACTAAACACACATTTAATTTTGAACATCATATTCATGATGGATGTAAATAGTGCATCAATGTTAAAACTCATGCATTGTTGATACTTCAATTTTTAATGACATGGTTCATAAATAATGACGTTATCCATTGACCATATGTCATCAATCATGCTAAATGGATATCATGTGAGAAATAGTATTTTTGGAATTCATTAAATCATAATAACATGTATTTATATGTAAAGATATTTTTAAGATATAAACAAACTTTCACTAAGAAAAAACACAATGTGCATATTTAGTAATGTTCCTACTGTTTTCTAAGGATATTTAAAAAATCACATTGATATAGAAGATATTGTCAAGTTATAAATAATACATCTACAAAAGGGTTCATATATATATTTGAGAAAGTGGGAGAAATATTGACTGGGATGTAGTCAATATTATAGGTGCACAAATAGTTGACAGATAACAAGTTCCCCAAGAGGAGAGGATGAGTAATGATCAAGAGACAATACTGTGTAGGATGGATAAAACCATGAAGATAAATTTATATTCAAAGCAGAAGGTGGTAAATTAATTATTTAATAATAGTTCCTACCAGTATGTAGTATATTGAAATTATCTAGGATTAAAAAAATCAATTAAATTTCAATAATGGATTCTATATATCACATTATGAGTGGATTAATAATTTGAATACTATGATAGGTATTCAAATAATAATATACAAGGATAGTATAAGCATTTTCCAATAAGGATCGATTCATTATTCCATATCATCATTCTTAAATTGATTAGAATTTTACATATTATAGCTAGTTTCTATGATCATTTTATTGAGAATTCGATGTCAAAACCGCCAATCCTATAATACTTCTATACCACACAACCAGAAAGGGATAGTGACATCAAATAATCACAATAAGAGTGAATGTTACGAAAATATAGTATTTTATTAAAGTAATATACAAGATCATAAATTATTAATTTTGAATAAATATTTTCTATCTGTTTACCAGGTGTTGGTGGGAGAACCATTATTTTCCATGTAAAATATTTTTTTAACATATTGAAAGAATATATTGGTTTTATAATTAGTCAATACAAAGATAAAAATAACTCTACAGAGATTGGATTAAATTTGCAACCAATTCTATAGAGAATGAAATTTATTGATGTTTCTCTAATAGTTTCTTAGACACATTCAATCCTATACATGCTAACATTGTATTGGAAAATACATGTTTGAACAATTTGAAATAGAATTATTACCAATGTCACATGGTCTATATCTCTTCCAGTTGACATGTACAGTACATAGAAGGTAATTAAAATTATGATTTTAATTCCATATTCTTTAGAAATGAATCAATGACATATGAAACGATATGGAAATAAATTGATATTTCAAAGATATACATTATAGTAAAAAATATATCTGTTGTAACTAGGAGAACAGCAAGGGATGTAGTCAGAACAATTCAATTTTTCTTGAAGAAATAAAAAGTATGTTTACCATGTATTTAGAGAGCAAATTATAGTAGTTTAACATTGTCACAAACTATACATCCTTGGATCAATGTGATATAATATCATAGTTAGGCTAAGGTAATGAGAAAGACAATATCATTAAAGCCAGTGGTAGCCACATATATAAATTCCAAGTGAGTTGTGATTTCCAAGGAAGTTAAGAAGTAGTATAAAATATGAAATAATTTATTCTAGTTAATAGAATAATAATAATAAAGTAAATTTTTATAATTATGATGATTTTATTACTAGTACTAGAAAAGAGGTCATGTTTGGACATTGGAAAAAGGGATATACACAGTGATATTATCTCTTGATATGTCTTAATAAAAGTAATAAAGTTATAAATAACATAATATCCAGGAAGTGGAAATATGGCAGGCCCTTGACTAAAGACATATCCCAAAAGAAACATGATCTAATCAGGTGAGAGATAACAAGTATGGATAGAAAGTTGCGTCTAATAAAAGTTGGAGTGTGGTAATAGCGGGATCTCTTGACCTAACAGGAATATTAGGTTTAATTACCTTTATATGTATACAATGTGATATATACAAGTGTTTATTCTTACCATAATAGTGTTGATATTTTTTTCATCCATTATTCACATGGTAATTTCCTGATATTATGTGTCATATCGAAAGGATATATCAGTTTCCAGCTATAATTATATAGTCAAGATAAAATGATAGTAATTTTAAATATATATGTGATATGGTCAAGATACATCATACTAACATGAATGATATTATGTCTAACTATTATGTGTGCAGGTTCATATTCATTGAATCTTCTTCCCTTGAATTTAACACTTGGTGATCTCTAGTAGTTAGATCATGAGGAAAAACACACCAATTGGAACACCATATGTTTTAGGTGTAATTAGTTGTTCCAATCTATGAACATGTATATTATTCTACAGATATGAAATTATTATTAGTGTGTTCAATTTGATCATATACATGGACATAAATTGTAACCTTTATAATGAAAACACGATGATTAGTTTGTTTTGGGTGTTTCATTAGTGGTATGCCATTAGTATATAGATCAAGATATAATTTGTCTCTTTTGAGTTGGGGAAGCAATATCTCATATGCCTTGGTTGACCATTACAATGGTACATTCATAAATCCTTATCCATGGTATAAGAAGGTCTGTCCATCCAGTAAGGTTAGAAAATATACAAATCCACACAATAATTATGATACAAGTGTGCATCCTTCCTTATGTGATATCTTGAGACATAGACATAACATTATCATATTAAATGTTCATAAAAACAAGTCATAACTATAAAATTTCTTATATACCTAGGGGCCTTTATGGGTTTCTAGTGTCCTCTCTTTGTTTTTGGGTTGGAATAATTGATATTGAAATATGGACCAAGAGGGTCACACATATGTTGTATCCACAAGTTCATCCTATTTTAATAAATATGAGTTTAGGAGTATGTGGTCCCCATGTGTGGGGGCCATGGAATATTTGGTTTTAACAGATCATTGTTAAATATAATTATATTTTATTATTATATTTTATAATAATGATTATTCAGTTTATTTCTCTAGGTATTCCAAAAAAATTATCATAAATATAACAACCCATACTTTACATACATTGTTAATACTTCAAAATTGAAGCATACTTATTACAACATATAACAAAACCATGAAAGGACTGTATAGGTATAGTGTCTTTTGAAACTGGGAAACATAAACAACTGGTTCATAAAGCGTCTCCACTGTCTCCCATTTATTTCATAATATCTATAGTCCCTTTTGGCATATCTTACATAATAACCTTCTTCCTAACCTAGGGAAAGAAAACATACAAAAGGGTGAGCTCAAATGCTCGGTAAGGGTAAACAAAAGAAATATCAATCACATCATATACATAAGCACATAACTTTTGGAAATCTTAACCTACAAAAGAGATCATAATTTCATAACATGGGATAAATCATGGCAGTGAAATGTAATCACAATAATCATAACATAAAACATGAAACTTTGTGGCATACACACATAATCATAGAGAATCATTTCTTATTAGTCAAGACTCATTGCCAAGACTATCTTAGTGGACAAAGTCCATTTCTGAACCGAGTCACCCTCATTTCAGTCCTGTTTCACTGAACCAGTATAACCTACCGTTACATCCATGTCTATCTCATAAAATCTTTACCCAATGCATTGGAGTGAGATATAGGTCCCACCCATCTCATAATGATACCATTCTTATGTGTGCCACAAAATCATAAATCATACATCATTACATAACCCATGTAATAAAAATGGGAATCTTAAACATCGTGACACCATAAAACAATTCATATAATATAAAGGAATTCATAAAAATTATTCCATCACAACATAATCAAATCAATGTAATAATAGGGATAAAAACAGAACCCTTTATTATCTTAGATGGAAAATAATTTTGATAAAACACTTGAACTCCATTCTTGAGGAAAATATCCTTTCTACATCAAAAACAATTTTCCTTTCTTAACATGTCATACAATTTTAAACTAAAAGAATTGGATTAAAAATAAATCTTGAAAAAATTTAAAGGAATCTTCTTGGAAATAATGTTTTAAAAATCCATTCATGCTGTATAAGTTAAAAAAAACATTCTTCTCGTACTTTTATGAGAAAAGTCAAAAAATATCTCGTACGAAAAACGACAAAAGAATCATTTCATATCTTTTACTAAAAACTCACCGAAGGGTAAAATTGGATTTAGACAATTGTAGGTGGATGGAAATAATATTACATATTGAGGAAACATGGATGTGGACGATAAAATACACCCTAGTAAATTCCAAAGTATAAACAATCTCGAATAAAAATTAGATTGTGATATTTCCCTTACCTTAGGTCCATTTTGCATCATAAGTGTCCGAACCTAATTTATAATGATTTAAATAATGTTATTGACTTATTCTAGAATCATACTTATTTTTATGATATCATATATGGTAATTTTCTTAGCTTCTTAGTAGTAATATTTCATTGCTACTTGTTATTCGGGTGTTTATAACTTTTTGTTCTTATGCGTGTTTTGTCGAATAAATTCTTATTCTTATATTTAGGTTATAGATATCTCATTTCCAGAATGGTATTAGTGTAATATATATCATATTCATTTATTCAATTCATTTATATAATCATTATGAAATGAAGATCATGTTGAACGAGTCGCATCACATCGTGGAGACGGTATTCCGTACGTACGAATGAGTGATGGTATCATTCTTATGATCGTGGAATTGTATTGGAGTGTATATATACTATTTCAGAATCAGTATCACTTTATAATAGTCATATAAAGTCATTATTTACCCCATTATACCCATCCAGGTAAGGTGGTGGTGGAAAATAGATTACACCACGCCGTGGAGACAGTATTCCGTACGTACGCACGCGCGGTGATTTCTTTTTCCGTAGGATGGATAGATTGTGAAATAGGGTTGTTTAATACTTATAATAACATATCATTATATGAGTGATACTGATTTTATTACTTCATAAGGAAACAACTAAAGAAGAATAAGTGGAAGAAGAAATAAAGATGAAAGAATCGGTAGCAGACATTACCTCTTCTTTGAAGTGCTTCTTTGAGACCTTAATTTAGGGCACATAAATTGGTCTTTGAAGAAGGAAAGGACCTCTAGGATGTCTCTAGGGAAGTTTATAGGAGAATGTTTCAGTTTTTGGCCGAGCATGAAGGCTCATAGTGGTGTGAGGAAGATGGGGAGGAGGTTCCCTTTTATAAGGGAGGAGAGGGGCACCTTTTGGAAAACTAAAACTATTATTTTATTATAAAGTCATGATCGGTTTTAAATAGCTCCAAATTGATATATTTCGAAGCTATGGTGGGTATGTGTCAATATCCGCTCATCCAATACAATTTAGACAAGTTTAGGTTCCTATTTTAACCTTATCATTTAGATTTAACATTAAGTTAAAGAAGTTTACTTTTTCTGTGTCTTCTTGTGTTCTTATACTATAAGGTTAATCAACTTACTATAAGAAGCCAAACGAACCCCAAGTTGTTTATTATTAATATATATAACCTTATCTAAGTCATTTGGCCGATCCTTATATTTTTTGGAATAAAATAACAATTACTAATATAATATTTTCTTTAAAATCAATTTTATGTCAATTTTGACACTATTTAGTAATTGATTTTTGTGAAAATCATAACAGAATTATTAGTTCAAACCAAGTTAATTAAATACATACTAACATGTCATATTAACCTATAAAATTAGTGTAATTCATAAAAAGTCACAAATTACATTTATTTTGGTGTTTATAACATTAATTATGTCAATATTTCATTAATAAGATAATTACTGCATCATCTTTGTGTCATAAATAAATTAAATTATTGAATGTCTAAAAATTACAAATAAAATACCATTATGTAGGAAATCTTTTTATCTTTCTAATGAAAATTTATAGTCGAATTTATCTTATGTATAACTCCATATTAAAAATTATTTACTTATTCAACTTTGATTTTAACTATTTTAACCCTTCTTTAAATAAATTAATAATAAATGTCCTAATCTAATCCAAGTGGGCCTAAATGGTCATATTTTATTCCTAAGTTTGTTTTTGGTCGAATTACACTTATCCAATAGAATTAGGACATGTTTTATGGTAATAATAATATCATCTTTACCCTTCATCACCCTATTTACTTTTAACTGTGGTAAAAAAAAGAAAAAATTTACTATTCACCAAAAATTCTTTTCATCTCATTGAACCACATTTTAGTCCTTGATATTAACCGTGTCTCTCGGATTTTCGAAATTCCACTCACAGAAGTGGTAAAAGTAAGTTTTAGGAAAAATTCAGTTTTTTAACCACCACTTAGTGGTTTCACTATTCATCAAAAATGGAAAGTTTTCAGAAAAATACCAAAATTTCACCCTAGGCTAATTTAGATATTCCAAATCCAAAAATGAAGTCCATTTTGAAAAATAAAATTTATAAAATTTCAAAAAGTGTTTATTACAATTCATAACGGCTAGTTTTAATAATATTTTAATAACATATCATTGTTTACTGAAACTCGGTATTGTGTACGACAGAAGCTATCGAGGAAGGCTGTGTTTGCGTGTAAAGAAATCCAAGATAGTGTTGTGTGTAGTAAAAGATTACTTTGATGATTTATATAACATAAAAACAAAATATTTCACATAAAATCCCGAGTGTTACATTCTACCCCCCTTAAAATAAATTTCGCCCTCGAAATTCGTCACTTTGTCACAAATAGATGAGGATACCTCTCCCTCATCATATCCTTAATCTCCCATGTAGCTTCTTCTAATTGGTGGTTCCTCCATAAAACTTTCACCAATCGAGTGGTCTTGTTTCGTAGGACTTTTTCTCTACAATCCAAAATCTCTATCGGTTGTTCTTCATAAGAAAGATCATGCTCCAGCAGTACATATTCTGAGCTAAGTACATGTGAAGGATCAAGTATGTACTTTCTCAGGAGAGATACATGGAACACATCATGAACATGAGAGAGATTCGGTGGAAGCGCCAATCGGTAAGCTACCTTCCCAACACGATCCATTATTTCGAAAGGACTGATATATCTAGGGCTCAACTTCCCCTTCTTTCCAAATCTCATGACCCTCTTCATGGGAGATATTCGTAAGAACACTTTATCACCCACTTCAAACTCTAGGTCTTTTCTTCGGTTGTCGGCATAACTTTTCTGTCGACTCTGAGCTACTCTTATGTGTTGTTGAATAGATCTGACCTTTTCTGCCATTTCATCAACGAGATCAGGTCCTAATAGCTTTCTTTCCCCAACTTCATCCCAGCAAGTTGGAGTCCTGCATTTCTTTCCATAGAGAGCTTCATAAGGAGCCATATGAATACTAGAGTGAAAGCTATTATTATAAGAAAATTCCACCAAAGGTAGGTGTTGATCCCAACCACCTTTGAAATCCATAAAGAATTCTCTCAACATATCTTATAAAGTTTGAATTGTTCTCTCAGACTGACCGTCTGTCTGAGGATGATAAGCAGTGCTGAAACTCAACTCTGTATCCAGAGTATGCTAAAGACTTCGCCAGAACATCGAGGTAAATCTCGGATCCCGATCGGATATAATAGAAAGTGGTATTCCATGCAATCTTACCAATTCCTTTACATATATCCTGGCAAGCTGATCCAGAGAGAAATCCTTTCTAATAGCAATGAGGTTTGCAGACTTGGTAAGACGATCAACTATGACCCAGATAGCATTATTGCCTTTTGATGTTTTAGGAAGTCCTGTGACAAAGTCCATAATGATGTTTTCCCATTTCCATTCGGGTATGGGTAATGGTTGTAACATCCCCTTAAACTTCTGTCTCTCAGCTTTAACATGCTGACAAACCAAGCATCGAGAGACATATTCAACAACAACTCTTTTCATGCCATCCCACCAAAATTACTCTTTCAGGTCCCTATACATCTTCGTGCTTCCAGGATGAATAGAGAATGAAGAACTATGAGCCTCATCCAGCAGCTCCATCTTTAATTCGGGGATGGGAGGAACACAAACCCGATTCATGAACTTTATTATCCCATCACAATCAAGGTTGAATTCAGGAATGTTTCTCACCATCTTTTGTAACTCGACATCTTCTTTCTGTGCCTCTTTAATCTTCACATGTATACATGGTTGAACATTCATTTGAGAAAGATAATATTTTTCCCCTTCCATTATAATTCCAAGATCCATCCTTTGTAAATCCATAAATATTGGATCTTTTGTGATCCTCATCATGGATAAACTAGCATGTTCTTGTCGACTTAATGCATCTGCAAACTTGCTTGCTTTCCCAGGGTGGTAATGGATCGAGCAGTCGTAATCATTAATCAGCTCCATCCATCTTCTTTGACGCATATTCAGCTCTTTTTGTGTGAAAATATACTTTAAACTTCTATGATCAGTATAAATATCACACCATTCACCATAAAGGCAATGCCTCCAAATCTTTAATGCAAAGATTACCGCAGTTAACTCCAAATCATGTGTTGGGTAATTCTGCTCATGGATTTTCAACTGTCGTGAGGCATAAGTTATCACCATATCATTTTTCATAAGAACACACCCCAATCCCTTCTTGGATGCATCACTATAGATCAGAAACCTTTCTCCACTACAAGGCAGTGTGAGCACAGGTGCACTGGATAACATTCTTTTCAACTCCTTGAAATTCTCTTTACATTCTTCCGTCCAGACAAACTTAACTCCTTTCCGAGTCAACTTGGTGAGTGGATTAGATAATCGTGAAAAATATTTCACAAAACATCGATAATATCCAGCCAAAACAAGAAAACTTCGGATCTCAGTTACTGTTGTTGGTCTCGACGATCTTTCGATAACCTCTGTCTTTGCTGGATCCACAGATATCCCCTCTTTTGAGATTATGTGACCCAAAAATGCAACTTTTTGAAGCCAAAATTCAAACTTGGTAAATTTGGCATAAAGCTTCTCCTTTCTCAAGGTCTTCAATATAATTCTCAAGTGATCTTCATGTTTTTCCTTTCTCTTTGAATAGACAAGAATATCGTCTTTAAAGACTACCACAAATTGATCAAGATAGTCTCTAAAGACTCTATTAATCAGATCCATGAAGATAGCAGGGGAATTAGTAAGGCCAAATGTCATCACTATAAATTCATAGTGTCCATACCTTGTACAGAAAGCCGTCTTTGGTATATCCTCCCTTTTGACCCTTAATTGATGATACCCTAAATGAAGATCAATCTTGGAAAAGTATTGAGCTCCTCGTAATTGGTCAACTAAGTCATCAATGCGTGGGAGAGGATATTTGTTCTTGATAGTGATCTTGTTGTGTTCCCGATAATCAATGAAGAGTCTCATTGATCCATCTTTCTTCTTAACAAATAGAACAAGTGCTCCCCAAGGTGACTCACTAGGGCTTATGAATCCCTTATCAAGATTCTCTGGGAGTTTCTTCTTCAATTCCTGCAACTCAATTGGGGCCATTCTATAAGGTGTCTTTGAAATAGTCAAAGCTCCCGGTATGAGTTCTATTGAAAACTCAACTTCACAATTCGGTGGAAGACCCGGTAATTCCTCCAGAAATACATCATCAAACTCCCATACAATGGGCATATTCTTAATCGTGAGTTTCTCACCAACCATTTGAGATAAATAACCTTCATTTAGTGGAATCAATACCCATAAAATGGAATAAATTTCCACTGGAGGGTTAAGTTCATCCTTGCATCGATAAACAATCATAGATTGATCTGGAATATGAAATGTGACTTCCCTTATTTGTAAATTGATATGATATCCATGTAGAGAAAGCCAATCCATGCCAAGAATCACATCAAATTCCACTATAGGAAGGATCACAAGATTTGCAGGAAACACTTTCCCACAAACTTCAATCGGAGAAGAATTATAAACTTTTGATGCGACTGTTGTGCCATTAGGTGTTGTCACAACTAACTCAACATCTAATTGTTGAGGTAATACGGTGATACCCTTTGAATATTCTTCTGAAATAAAAGAGTGGGTGGATCCTGAATCAAATAAAACATTTGCTAATTTAGAGTGGATGGTAAGTGTACCTTTCACCACATCGTTATCGTACTCCACATCGCTGAGAGAAATTGCATGTGACTTTCCTTTGTCTTTAGCCTTAAGAGTTTTTTGACATCGACCATCATCATCAACCCTTGGATTAGGGCATTTATTGGCATAATGCCCCATCTCCTTGCACTTGAAACATTGATGTGTAGTAGGTTCATTCTGTGTATCCCTTACGTTGTTTGCATCATTAGACATCTTCTTCCCATCATCGCGGTATTCAAATGCCCGATGACCTTCCTTTCCACATTTGAAAAATTTTCTCGTCCATTTAAGACAAATCCCTCCATGTTTCTTTCCACACTTTGAGCATAAGGGAAAGCTCGTCTTCTTTTCAGTGTGCTCTTTAGATTTTCCTTTGAATTCCATTTTCCTCTTCTTATCAAACCCATATGACTGATGGGTTACTCCAATCTCCATCTCGACTTTGAGAGCACATCGAACAATTTCCTCGTAGATATTGAAGTCCCTTATGGCTAACGCCCTTCGAAGACTTGGTTTTAAGCCACTAAAGAATCGATCGATCTTACTCTCTGGTTAGATAATAATACTAGAAGCGTACCTTGCAAGTCTTGTAAAATTTTCTTTATAAGTACCAACAGATTCATCATCATTTTTCTTCAGTTCCAGAAACTCTTTCTCCATCTTTTTTCGTAGAATACGAGGGAAGTACTTATTGAAAAATAAGTTCTTGAACTCATCCCATTCCATGGACTCAATTTCATCCCTTTGCCTCATATTCTTAATAAGATTCCACCATTGATCAGCATCACCTTCCAAACGATACACTACTAAGATGACTTTATCATGCTCAGAACATTGAAGAACTGAAAATATCTTTTCAGTAGTACTAATCCATTGTTCAGCAACCAATGGATCAGTAGACCCGCGGAAAGAAGGTGGACGCTGCCTCATGAAGGATTCAACAGAATGTTGCTCCTTCCTTTGCTTGTTTGGAAGTCCTGCATGATTCATAGCTTGAGAAAGTTGTGTGAGCATGGCTACAAGATTTTGCATTCCAGCTCCCATAACGTTTGGTTGCTCAGGGGGACAATCATTGCATTGCCCATCGCATTCCGCATTAACACGGTTCCATCGGGTTCCAGCCATTGACTAAAACCAAAAAGAATAGTGTGAGTAACACTAATTATAATAGGAAAACAACATAATCACGAATAAAATTTCACACTTAAGGTCTTATCCTAGGTTATTCATTGCCATTTCTAAAACACAATGATTGTGTTCTATGCTTAGACTTATCCTTAGGGTTCTAACTAAGTCTTTCGCATCCTAGTTTCCAAAGGTTGACTATACCTGTCCTCTGATACCAACTATAACGGTCTAGAATTACTTCCAATGGACTATAATTGATACCTATCCGGGCACTCCATGGGCGGCTACACCCCAGGGGCGGGACACACCACCGTCCCCAGTGGCAGCCATTTCCTCATGAAGCCCTTGGGCGGAGAGCCATGCTTTTTCTAACGCTCACATGTGAGAGTTCCCAAGGATCAGATTCATTCCTACCTCCTTTGCCTCTGATACCAACTATAATGACCCATACTTTACATACATTGTTAATACTTCAAAATTGAAGCATACTTATTACAACATATAACAAAACCACGAAAGGACCATATAGGTATAGTGTCTTTAGAAACTGGGAAACATAAACAATGGGTTCATAAATCGTCTCCACTGTCTCCCCTTTATTTCATCATATCTATAGTCCCTTTTGGAATATCTTACTTAATAACCGTCTTCCTGACCTGGGGAAAGAAAACATAAAAAAGGGTGATCTCAAATGCTCAGTAAGGGTAAACAAAAGAAATATCAATCACATCATATACATAAGCACATAACTTTTGGAAATCATAACCTGCAAAAGAGATCATAATTTCATAACATGGGATAAATCATGGAAGTGAAATGTAATCACAATAATCATAACTTAAAACATGAAACTTTGTGGCATATACACATAATCAGAGAGAATCATTTCTTATTAGTCAAGACTCATTGCCAAGACTATCTTGGTGGACAAAGTCCATTTCTGAACTGAGTCACCCTCGTTTTAGTCCCATTTCACTGAACCGGTATAACCTGCCATTCCAGCCATGTCTATCTCATAAAATCTTTACCCAATGCATTGGAGGGAGATATAGGTCCCACCCATCTCATAATGATTTCATTCTTATGTGTGCCACAAAATCATAAATCATACATCATTACATAACCCATGTAATAAAAATGGGAATCTTAAACATCGTGGCACCATAGAACAATTCATATAATATAAAGGAATTCATAAAAATAATTCCATCTCAACATAATAAAATCAATGTAAAAATAGGGATAAAAACAGAACCCTTTATTATCTTAGATGGAAAATAATTTTTATAAAACACTTGAACTCCATTCTTGAGGTAAATATCCTTTCTACTTCAAAAACAATTTTCTTTTATTAACATGTCATACAATTTTAAACTAAAATAATTTGATTAAAAACAAACATGAAAACTTGTAAAGGAAGCTTCTTGGAAATAATGTTTTTAAAATCCATTCATGCCGTATAAGTTAAAAAAACATTCTTCTCGTACTTTTTTCGGAAAAGTCAAAAAATATCTCGTACGAAAAACGACCAAAGATTCATTTCATATATTTTACTAAAAACTAACCGAAAGGTAAAATTGGATTTAAACAATTTTCGGTGGATGGAAATAATATTACATATTGAGGAAACATGGATGTGGATGATAAAATACACCCCAGTAAATTCCAAAGTATAAACAATCTCGGATAAAAATGAGATTGTAATATTTCCCTTACCTTAGGTCTGTTTTTCTTCGTAAGTGTCTGAACCTCCTGTATAATGATTTAAATAATGTTATTGACTTATTCCAGAATCATAATTATTTTTATGATATCATATATGGTCATTTTCTTAGCTTCTTAGTAGTAATATTTCATTGCTACTTGTTATTCGGGTGTTTATAACTTTTTGTTCTTATGCGTGTTTTGTCGAATAAATTTTTATTCTTATATTTAGGTTATAGATACCTCATTTCAAGAATGGTAATAGTGTAATATATATCATATTCATTTATTCAATTCATTTATATAATCATTATGAAATAATGATCATGTAGAACGAGTCACATCACATCGTGGAGACGGTATTCCGTACGTACGCATGAGTGATGATATCGTTCCTATGATCGAGGAATTGTAATGGAGTGTATGTATACTATTTCAGAATCAGTATCACATTATAATAGTCATATAAAGTGATTATTTACACCATTATACCCATCCAAGTATGGTGGTGGTGGAAAATAGATTACACCACGGCGTGGAGACAGTATTCCGTACGTACGCACGCGCGGTGATTACTTTTTCTGTAGGATGGATAGATGGTGAAATAGGGTTGTTTCATACTTATAATAACATATCATTATATGAGTGATACTGATGTTATTACTTCATAATGAAAAAAATAAAGAAGTAGAAGTGGAAGAAGAAATAAAGATGAAAGAATCAGTAACAGACATTACCTCTTCTTTGAAGTGCTTCTTTGAGACCTTCTTTTAGGGCACTAAAATTGGTATTTGAAGAAGACCAGGACCTCTAGGATGTCTCTAGGGAAGTGGAGAGGAGAAATTGGCAGGTTTTGGACGAGCATGAAGGCTCAATGTGGTGTGAGGAAGAGGGGGAGGAGGTGCCCTTTTATAAGGGAGGAGAGGGTCACCTTTGGAAAAACTAAAAATATTATTTTATTATAAAGTCATGTTCAGTTTTAAATAGCTCCAAATTGATATATTTCGAGGCTAAGGTGGGGATGGGTCGAAATACTCTCATCCAAAAGAAATTAGATAAGTTTAGGATCCTATTTTAACCTTATCATTTAGATTTAACATTAAGTTAAATAAGTTTACTTTTACCGTGTCTTCTTGAGTTCTTATACTATAAGGTTAATAAACATACTATAAGTAGCCAAACGAACCCCAAGTTGTTTATTATTAATATATATAACCTTATGTAAGTCATTTGGCCGAACCATAGATTTTTAGGAATAAAATAACAATTACTAATATAATATTTGTTTTAAAAACTATTTTCTGTCAATTTTGACACTATTTTGTAATTGATTTTTGTGAAAATCATAACAGAATTATTAGTTCGAACCAAGTTAATTAAATTATACTAACATTTCATATTAACCTATAAAATTAGTGGAATTCATAAAAAGTCTCAAATTACATTTATTTTGGTGTTTATAACATTAATTATGTCAATATTTCATTAATAAGATAATTACTGCATCATCTTTGTGTCAAAAATAAATTAAATTATTGAATGTTTAAAAATTACAAATAAAATACCATTATGTAGGAAATAATTTTATCTTTCTAATGAATATTTATAGTCGAATTTATCTTATGTATGACCCCATATTAGAAATTATTTACTTCTTCAACTTTGATTTTAACTATTTTAACCCTTCTTTAAATAAATTAATAATAAATGTCCTAATCTAATCCAAGTGGGCCTAAATGGTCATATTTTATTCCTAAGATTGTTTTTGGTCGAGTTACACTTATCCAACAGAATTAGGACATGTGTTAGGGTAATAATAATATAATCTTTACCCTTAATTACCCTATTTACTTTTAACCGTGGTTAAAAAAAAGAAAAAAGTTACTATTCACCAAAAATTATTTTCCTTTCATTGAACCACATTTTAGTCCTTGATATTAACCGTGTCTCTCAGATTTTTGAAATTCCACCCACATAAGCGGTAAAATTATGTTTTATGAAAAACTCAGTTTTTTAACCACCACTTAGTGGTTTCACTATTCATCAAAAATTGAAAGTTTTCAGAAAAATACCAAAATTTCACCCTAGGCTAATTTCGATATTCCGAATCCAAAAATGAAGTCCATTTTGAAAAATAAAATTTATAAAATTTCAAAAAGTGGTTATTACTATTCATAACGGCTAATTTTAATAATATTTTAATAGTGTATCATTGTTTATTGAAACTCGGTATTACGTACGACACAAGCTATCGAGGAAGGCCGCGGTTGCGTGTAAAGCAAGCCAAGCTAGTGGTGTGTTTAGTAAAAGATTCCTTTGATGATTTATATAACATAAAAACAAAATATTTCACATAAAAGTCTCAGGTGTTACAATAAAAGTGAATATGTGAAAAGTTTAATTTTTCAAAGGATCATATAATTTTCAAGGTTCAATAAATTATTTGCAGTGCTTATAGGATGATTTAATTTTTAATATTTTATCACATAACATTTTATTGTTTTTCAAGTGAGTGATAATATAGTTGTGACATTTATAAAATGTTTATAATGTCATAGATGCAAAAAAAGGTCTCAAATTAAGGTTATTATTTTCTAGAGACCAATGTGCAATTTTGAATAGTATATCCTAGGAATAATATCTAATTTTACCATATTTAATTGTAATATACACCAATTTAATAAATTTAGTGAGAAATATTATCCTCCCCTCTCTGATAAAGTTCATGGAGAGAGATTCCAAAGGAAGAAAATGGTAGGATCGACCCCTCTTTCTGGATCGAGTCTGCATTCTCCATGATATCAAATGGATGTCATAAATATCTTATATTTCATGTTCTAGAACATATTAAACATATATATACGATATTATAATTTTGGATAATATTTAGACTACCTAGAAGAAGTTTAGTTTGGTGTCTTATATCCCCGACACATTAACGGTGAGTGAATAAAACTAGAGACATCAAACGAACAGGGTTCCTTTAAAAAAAAATTTGACTTTATATTTTATGATTAATTTTAGTTCAAAGTGATTGTTTCATAAATATAGGTAAGGGGTTATGTGGATTATATGTTTTTTACATGAATCCAATCATAAAAAATTAATTTTTTTCTTTTTTCATGCGTCTGTAGTGCCCTAGGTTCCTTCACATAACCTTCATATCCAATGGGGTCCTAATGAGGTTGAAGATACAATGAATAATATATACCCATTCCTCAGTATCATATATTACACACGTTACATAAAAGGATAGAGAATTATGGATTTGAAAATACCTAACATTGTCAACAACGGACCTCAGTAGAAGGACTCTTGGGTGGAGTGGGTCTACCAACCACGCTATTAGAACATGAGTTTGAATGTTCTATTGAGATGAATCTTACTTAAATGGTGGTCCCACATAATTTCTATGCGGTGTCCCCTTTTATAAAAAGAAGGGATATTATGAACATAAAAAGTAAAGTACTAAATTTTTAAAAGGAGACATGAGAAATAATTTCGCAATATGAACAGAAGTTATAAACATCAAACATGAAAAACAAGATAAAAGAAAAACTCATGGAATCAAGCTTCATAATGAATCCCTTAAGCTACACACAAAGCCCACATGAAACCAAAATCAATTATGGTGATACAATTTTTACAAAAAAGCTATATCAATGATACATGTATAAAAACGATCCCCTCAAAAGGTAATGAACTTTATACCTCATGGTCGGTGTTAGATTCAAATAAATCCACTATGTATGATTCAAAATTTTGAGTGGAAAACAATACCACCATGGATACCTCCTCTTGATCATTATTATCACAGATTTTAACATGTCAATGTTCATGGTTCATCAATGAATTATAGAAACAAATTAAACCATTTCATGTCCTAAAATAAATAATATAACTCACATAATTAAAGTTTATCTCACGTAGAAAATGTCTAAATTTTCATGTTATTCAAGCACATTTGTTAGAAATTTTCCCCTTGGAGAATAATCTTAATCCACATGTGGTAATACACCATCTCTATAGAATAACATGGATGTGTAATCTTTAATTTTTATTCATTGATATTCAGTGGTAATAATTATTATCTTTCACTGATATCATAAAATGATACTTATTATAATTAATAAATAATATAGTATAATAACTCAATAAAAATTCTTTTATAATGTTAGATAATTTCTCAATTATCTTTCTTTAATAATATAAATATTTTTATCCTTTATGAATTATTAAACCCTAACATATAAGAAGGAATTATGATGACAAAATTTAAAAAACATGTAAAATGGATACCTAGAAATTCCCTATTCTAAAGTGAAACACCAATAGAAGAAGATGGGGAGAGAAACATTAAGACACATAGAATCTGAAATAATGGATAAGATTGTTCATGGAGGACCTAATAGATACAGAACAGAAGAGTTTTTATGAAGTTTAGAATCAAGGGGATTAACTAGACACTAAGGCTTCATGGTTTCATATATGTTTTGGAAATCCACCACATTTGAGCTGTTGAATAAAATCAAACCACTTAAGTTAGTAAATGAAATTTTCTACTAAACATCTATTCAATATAAAGAACATAAGTATTCATAAATATTTTAATAAATTAATAACTAATCAATGTTATTTAAACCGTTGAATTTGGGCATTTAAGTCCACTATAATTGGTTCTAGGAGCTTTCATGGAGAAAGAAGAGAAGAAAAAGAATTTCTAAAACAATTTATCCTAAAAAAGGAACTATACAAGGGTGACAAGGTTTAACCTTACGAAATATATGTATGCCACATATGGTTAAGTATTATTACCCTTACATAGTGGAATAATTTTGGACTACCCATATGTAGCTTGTAATTTTCCTTAAACAACCTATATAAACTAGGTTTTACTCCTACACAACTGTTTCCAACCCATATGTAATGCCCCAATACCCTTATACAACTATATTTTAACAATTAAATAGTGATATTATTACCCCTATACAGTGTAGTTCCACCCTTAAAAAATGATTTACCATACATAGTTTTATCAAATCCACAGGTACCCCTACACAACATATATATATTCATTCTTACCCATATTCAATGTCATATAAAACTTATATAGAGCATGGTTACCATTACTCATGGTTTTATACCAATATGAATACCTTTTAAAACTGTTGATACCTTTTTTAGGGGTCTCAAAAACAAACTTTTCCCTTACATATCAGCATAAAAACCAATGTATGTGTTATTTTTATGGAATATTTAGTCTTCTGACAAAAAAAATTAGACAAAAGAGAGTCTTGATGGAATTTAAAATTTATAATATTACAATATTAATTCCTTCTTTATCAATATTTATCTTTCCCGTATTTCATAAATTATATATGTTTTTGTGTTATCTATTTTTTATTTTTTATTTGTGTAATATAAGATTATGATTGAACTAAATTTTTCATTGTACATATATTTAACATGTTAGTTCTTATTAATTATTACTATTTGAACATAATGCTTACTTTATTGATCCTTGTGTATATGATCATAGGGTGATGGTTATGTATTGATGGTGAATGTTAAAGAAACACATTATGATTTAGAAAATAGTTTCCCAAGGTGTGAAAGTTACCAAATGGGATTGTTGTAGAATTTTTGTCATAGACTAAAAAAGAAATAATTACACTAAACTGGAAATTATTAAAAAAAATATTATGGATTTTTTTTCATTAGGATATTCATACAAGAATGTATTGACTTCATAGAAAACTGAGTGTTGGGTTTTCGGAATTATTTCATGATCAATTAATTAATATACTTTTTTTATGTTATTTTATAGTCTTTTGTATGTGAGAATCACTCCCCTAGAGTTTGATACATTGGTAGTTAATATTACCTTTTCGATATAACTGGTTGTTTTAAAATATTATTGTTTATCCTAGGGAAACCTTCCATTTCAAACACATATATTTATTTAATAAATAAAAAATAATAAAATAAAACATTATTTTATCTTAATACCATGGCACTATGGACTAAACATAGTACTCATAGGTATATTTGTGTGATAATGGAACCCATAATATTATGTATGACATCAGGAACATTTTGGAACCATTTTTTAGGATATGTAATTATATTTATAATTAAAAATAATAAAAACATAATAAAATATTTTTTAAATATAAATTAGGAATATAATTAAAATATAAAAAATATTAAATAGAAAAATCACATCACGTCATTATATTTTTATTTATTTTCAAAAAGACTCTAAATATTAAAAATGGAAAAAATATATTTTAAAAATATGGATATCACATATAAAAAAAATTAATAATTTTTTGAAGAAGTTGTAGTTCACTTATAAAAATCTGAGGAATCAATGCCTGTATAACCACATAACCCTTGAACCAATATTATATTATATATTAAAATTCTATTTTAATATAATAAAATTACCCATAACAATTTATTATCTACTATCCCATGATGGAGTACCATATGATATTATGTGTTCCACCTTGTATTCTAATGGAATTTTACTGGTGGTGAGGGCCAGATAAAAAACATTGGGAGATTATATCTATGGTATCAGAGCTATTATTTAAACAAATTATAAACTTATATAACATATAAATAACATAATACACTATATAATCTTGGTGTTAATCTAATAATAAAAATATCATACTCTATATAATAAAATAATAATCAAGTGTAATTTTATCCGAGTCATACATCATGAAGAATATTGCTTAGTGGTCCAATCATAGAGATGATATATATTAAAGAAATAATATAAAAAATTATAAACTCTCTTATAAGGACCTAGATCTTGTTCTTTTAATATCAATACATACCTATTCTTCTCTTAAATATTAATCACTATCTAAGGGCAGAAGACCAAAAATGTATCTTCAACATGATTTCTACGTGTCTAATGAGGATCATTTAATGAGTGTGTGTATAAAGATAGATGGAAGGAACTAACCGAACCATAATATAATACAAGTACATGTTAGTGAATATTATAATTATATAAAATTTAGAAAAATATATACCTTTTATTCAATTCATACAATTATTTTCATATAAATCCACCTTAATACTTGACACTACATATTTTTCCCTATATTGTTATATTTGGATGATTATTCTGAGATACAGTTGTTTGAATGGAACTCTCTAGTCTAAGGTGGAACTGCTCTTATATGAATGGACTAAAATATTGATATTAAAGCATATTATTGATATTTTTTGATGAATGTATTCAAACACAACATATTGTGTTTTCCAATTGGTATTAGAATGCTCATTTCTACCCTTGACCTGATCTAGATCATAGTGGATTGATAAATTCATCCACTCTTTTATTATTGTTACTTATATAATTTGTTGGAATATATATGTGAAACTATTGATAATCCACCCAATAAGTGTTTTTCATACTCTCAATAACCTAGGAATAGTTCTCTACATAATGGTTCATCTACACATATCTATCAATATTGAAATAGTTATCAAAATCAATGTATGCAAGTTCTTTCCAACCCATGAATTGTATATTTATAATAAGTTTGTAGAATTTCAAACCCATGCAATATTCCACTAATTAATGGGTGGAATTTGGTTTTAATCATATCAAAATATATAATATAGATGTATTGATATATT
This sequence comes from Viscum album, assembly GCA_963277665.1. Classification (NCBI taxonomy): domain Eukaryota; kingdom Viridiplantae; phylum Streptophyta; class Magnoliopsida; order Santalales; family Viscaceae; genus Viscum; species Viscum album. The sequence goes on from OY728158.1 coordinate 1,322,986,624, forward strand.
AATATACACAACTCAAGTTGATCAATATATAACATTAACCCATAACATTTTATGTAATGAAATTATGTTCGCATGACCTCATACAACCCACTATTGTATCCCTTACCTAATAACACATCACATAACATTTATCATGATTCCTAATGTACCTAAATAAGTTCTATGAACTCATAAAAAATATTATATCTATTATAAAAAATATCTATAGAATCCAATATTCTTTACAATGGGACTTAATTAATTTATGAGTCTCAATGGTTGGTCATTTAGGAAGGGTAAATTGGTAAATTTACCCATGTTTCCTAAAATAGATACGTTTTTGATGGTTTTATTGATCTCACAATAATGTATATACATTTGGAATGAGTTTTTGTGAAATTTATAGTAGATTGAGTTTTAATGGATATTAAATATTTATTAAAAAATTATTTATCCCATGACCATGGATTTTAACTACTCATAATTATAAGCTCATAAGAATTTTTTTGATATTTTGTTTTCTCCTGTAATGGGGGTTTCACATGGGAGAAGTATAAATTATGTTACTATATGATAGTTTTTAGATATATAACTTTTGATTTAACCTATAAATAAATTAATATTTTTACTATTTAATAATAAAGTGGTATTGACATGGACATGTGGTAGTGACTTGTCAAACATGATGATTAGTTATGTTGAAATTTATTATATAATTATATATCATTATGTCTTCGGGTTGTCTTATTCTATATATGGTGATTTAATTATTATAACAATGGGTGAGTTCTTATTAAAAACTGATGGTTATTTATGGGGGTATTTATGGAACGTAACCATTTTATTTCCTATTTTTAAATTTTATCCTATTATCAATGAAAGATATCCCCCTACCACTATATCTTTAAGGGTGGAAGAAATCTATAATATAATTTATCTATCCCTCGTTATTTACACAATAGAGGGTGTTCATCACATTTACATTATATATATTAGTAGTTAAAATAATTATTGATAAAATTGAAGTATTAATCAAGCACAGAAAATATATCATTTAGTTAAGACTCTTTTTCAAAAACCATATTCTGTATTTATTTCATGGGATTTATTCCTATTATACTTATGATCAATAAAATTAAATTTTTATGGGTATGAAATAAATAAAGACAAGAATGGTTTGATGGAAATTTGATCCATAATTTTTAACTAAAAAACGGTTGGGATTTAAAAATGGTGGATATTTATTTTATGTTTTACTTAAATAATGGATTTAAATGGTTGTTAATGATAATCATTCATCCCCTAAAATTATTTTTTCATAAAATAATTCTTCCCATAATGAACATAATTGAAGAATGAAATTTGAGAATGATTCAATTATATGAGAATATTTTCTGGAAATATATTATTTATCATTAATAATAATTTCACCACGTGTCATAAATGTAGTATATTTTCCAAATTAAATTAGTTATTATATGTTTTTCAAGTTATGAAATTAATTATTTTATAAATAAAAAGGCATGATATTATATGATAATATAATTAATATCTATTAGAAATGATTTTTTTTTGGATTTGGAATTCATAATATTTATAATTTCCATGAATAAATATTTTTATACTTTTATTTAATTTTCCCCCATGGTCATAATGGATAAAATATTTGATTATTTAATTTATAAAATTGAATAATTTAGGGGATGAAGCCACCTTTTTAAAAAATAATTTTATTTAAAAATATTTCCTTGAAGTATAATCATGGATATTGTTTGTTTATGGTGTTAAAAAATAAAATTATTATTAAGAATTTTTAAATAATGAATTAGTCGAATATTCGTCTCATTTTTAGAGTATTTTCACTATGATTAACAAATTAATTAACCTATTATAATTGAGTATTTTGATTACTCTAGAATAACACCATTTTTGGGTGGTCTATTATACCCCAGACCTCCAACTTCTTTAAATAATTTTATGCTAAAAATTCTTGTTTGAGATTGACTGGGGTATCAAAATGCTACAAGGAAAGGTGGTGGCAAACCCCTTTATTAAAAATAAAGAAAAAAAGAGAAGAAATGTTCATATTCATGTATTAGATGAATTGATTGGTATCAAGTTTATTTTGGAGAATTATTTGATATTTCCAAAATAGATGATGATGGTTATATTGCAATCCTCTCAAACAATTCATGGGATTCTCTATGTTAGATAGTTTTGACTAATAGTGGAGTCTCAACAGGTTAAAGGGGGATGATGACTTTTTCTGTCAGAGGGAAATGTTTTTAGAATTATGGGTTTTTCATTACTATAATATTTTAAATATTTGATCAGATGTCATATTCTTAAATATAATCATATTTTGCATTATTTTTAATGTTTCAGAACATGTTACCTAAAAAATACCATTTTCTAACTCAAAATCCATAGTTCCATGGTTTCAAATTGATTTATATTTCAAAAAATGTGTGAATTTGGGTCACACAGTGTATATCTCAAGACCTTGTTATTCTTCATAAAATCATATAGATTCAGAGAAATGAATATGGTCCCATACAATGTGTTCCATATTTTAACATTCCATGTATATAGATTTTAGTAGATCGACATGTATAACATATATATAGAGATACTATGGGGTATTACATTCCATTTATTCAATAAAGTCACAATGTATACAAAATGCACACACACACACACACACTATATATCTCATTAGGAATTCCATGCATATCATCATCATATTGATTGAGTTATGGTTGTACAAGACCATTCGTGATCGACAACCCTATATGTCTTTGACCATATGGGACACACAATGTAATTGAAAATTTAAAATAATTTCATTGATTTCATCCTTGGGTAAAACTTATAAACATTTTAGTATCCCATCAAGACTATCTCTCATAAAATAGAGTAATGATATAATAATTTTATACTTTAAAGGCTATCTATGTGACATTCTTGGAGTAACTTAGGTCTTAAATCTATAAATATGATTCAATAGATTAGGTAAGGTGTTTATAGTAGGCATGGAGTTTAGGTATGCCCTCATGTTTTGGGTAATATTACTCTATGTATGTGATTTATGTATTACCCATATAAAATACTCATTATCGGATATGGTTCACCATATAACTAATAGATATAGTATACCCCAATGTTATGGGGTATTTTTATCCACATGGGTCTAGTACCCCTTAGTTAGTACACAAATACCTTGATGAGTTGTTATCCCAGACTACAAGTTATCATAGGATGCTAGAATTTTATGGAATCCTAGTTGATCAAGTGGAAAATGTTTTACAACATAATGATATTTTCTAATACCATTAGGATAATAATGGAATATTGAGACATTTTACCTAATATCAAGATTTTTTATTTAGTCAGGATATTGAATTAAAATTTCTTAAGTCTTCTAATAATTTGGATATCACTGGTTTCTTATGAAATATGATTCTACATGTTGTTGAGCTATTAATATTTATATTCTCTCATTTCCCTGGGTTTTTATGAATTTATATAATATTTTTTTACATTAGGATTATTTTGATTATTTCCAGGTCTTGAGTTAGTTTGACTTATTAGTTTATCTTTACCTTGTGATTTTAGGGATTCATACTAGGTTATTTATAGTCACCCCTACATGAACCTCACACCCACATGTCTTGTGGCATTTTAGAAATTTAATAGAACATAGATGACCTTTGATATCATAAAGTTTGTGAAGTTGGTAGAGTCATTATTTAGAAGTGGATGTTGGCTCATGGAAGAGAATGTTTCTAGTGGAGTTCAATCTTTGAGTTCTCCTAAAGAGGAGGTTTCACCACATACCTATAGTTAGTAGTACTTAGTGGGTTTTTATCCTCTTCATATGGTTTTTCCTTTTTATATTTTTCCACTAATGTGATTTACTTTTAATTTATTTTTCATACATAGATTTTATACAATTCAATTGACTATTTATATTATTAGAGTTTTTTGGTAATTATTATATATTGGAGTTTCATCTATGTTATTGGTTGTTATAGTCTAAATCCATCAATTTATGATTATGTAGTCATTGTATTTTCACTAACCCCTAGAAAATTAATGGTGGGATTTAGGTGGAATAATTACCTTTCCTTTATATCAAGTGGTTTGATGGTGGTTTGAGTCTTTTCATAACAATATACACTAAAACTTGCATCTCATCTATTTCATGAACTACTTAAAAATAACACTAGTTACTTCTCATAAGAACATGGGACTTTAAGATGTGGTTCTTCATTTCCATGACTATTTTATTCATACAAACATATCACAGGATAATTAAATCAACTTCATAACCTTGGTAGGATATCCATCATTTTATAATAGGCCACCCATTTTATATACCATATGGTCTATATTTATTTAAAAAGTTACCACTCATATGCTGATATAACCCATATGTCCCAATTTATATGTTTCCTACATTGACCCCCCCCCCCCCCCCCCGCCACAAAAAATTATTCTTGTAGATAAATTGTCAATATACCCTTATAATACTCTAATTTCATTATTATACTATGAATTACAAGGCCTCTCATGATTATCAAATTTAAACATATGAGATAAAATTTTATTAATCTAATGTTATTAATGATTTACATATAAAACCAATAACATATCTTATAAAGAGAATAATGGTATTGGTGGACTATTATACATCATCACATTAACATTACAAGGTCACTCTGTTGAGTCAATAAGGATTTCCTTATGACTTTCCCATTCATTCTTGTTTTGAAAATCACAAACACCTTATACATAAGCAAATCTATATTTTACTTCTATAAGGAAAATTTTATTCCTTAAAGAAATTTACCCTAACCTATATTTCCTTATACATAGCAATATTTTTCATAAGTGTAAAAATTGGATGCATACCCAAAACCTCATAATCATATAATGATAAGATATGAAGCATTCTGTTTTAGGATCTGAATTCTGGATATGAACTGTAATGAAGTTCCACTCCGAATTATGGATTTGAACTATAATGAAGTTCCACTCTGAATTCTGGATGTGAACTGTAATGATGTTCCACTCCAAATTCTGGATGTGAACTGTAATATAGTTCCATTCCGAATTCTGGATACGAACTCTCACATAGTTCCATTCCAAATTCTGGATACGAACTCTCATATAGTTCCATTCTGAATTCTAGATACGATCTATTATTAGTTCGACTCCGAACTTTTACTAGTTCGACTCTGAACTTTTACTAGTTCGACTCCGAACTTCTATGATTTCGAATCCAAACTTTTATATAAAAAACTTTGAACTCCATACATTTAGATTCTGAACCCTGGTGAAATCAGACCCTAAATTTCTTTAGAAATTAATATTCCATATTTCTACAGAATTTAGGTTCCGAATTACTATAAAATAGAATCCAAATATCTCTTTATTATAGAGTCTGAATTCCATTTTGGTTAGACTCTGAACATTTATTTTCTTACATTCTGAATTACAGGTTTTCTTATACTTATACTTGTTTCATTGCAAAATGATGTTTTGCTTTCAGTTACACAAGTTTTTTTATAAAATGAAGTCCTCCATTCTGTTTCTAACTAACTGTTGGTTGAGTTACACGTGTACAAGTCCCTCTGAAATTTATGGAAAATATGACCATTATAGGAGGGAGCCGACCGTTCCAACTGTGCATATAAATAGGATCTCATTTGAACGAGATCTATATAGAACATTGACATCTGTGCATACATACTGTTGAAGTGATTTCTAGAGAGAGAGGCTCTTATCAACTCTCAAGCTTCGTACAGAATGTTTGAATGCCTTGTTAACACTTTTCCTTGTGCAGACATGATTTGTGCGACTCTGAATATTGGTGATTATATTCGAGGACTTCCAGGGATTGGAATACAGAGGTGCCGACTTCTTTGATGTTCGTGGGCTTCCTTGCTGAGGAAGGCAGAGGGTCCAAGTACCTTGAAGTTGAGGGCTTGCGGGGATAGCATGACAGAGACTCCGATCTTCGTATCGAGGGCTTACCCTAGTGTGTGTGTGTGTGTGATAGAATTTATTGAATGTATAAATCAAGGTACCTTTATCCATGGTTGTTGGATACCCTTCTCTTTGGGTTTAAATATTTATATTTTGTTACTTGTAGTATCAATACTTGATTTTCTGTTGCATATTGTATTGTAAGGAAAGTATAATCTTCTTATATTTCCTTACAACTGTACTCTGATTAATTTATATTCTATACGCTTTAAGGTATAATCTCATATTGTAATCTTTGGTTAAGTTTCAATTTCCGGATCCATATTTCCAGAACCTATTTTCAGAATCACTTTCCAGATTAAAGCAAGTTCATAGAACTAGAAGTTTGTAACTTCATACATTTTCCCAATCTATCATTGGTGATTAGAGGTGTTGTGAATTTTCTTTGTTTAACTTTGTTAAACATTGATCTTTCCGAAATTTAAGGAAATTTTTAAAGTGTACAATTCAACCCCTCTTGTATATTGAGCATCCACATTGATTATTTTGATCGTAAGATTGGTATCAAAGGCTGGAAACATCATACTCTATACCAATCTAACATTCGGTATCAGAGCAGATTCTGAAATACCTATATTCACATATAAGTTTTTCTTGCTCAGTTTTTTCTTTTTTCTATATTTTCTTTACTTTGGAATATTTTCCTTGAATCTGAACTTTTGTTTTTTAACATGTATTTGTGTAGAATGATTTTTAAGATGGACTGTTTAAATGTTGGTTCCATTGATAACCAAAATCCTATAAAACCACCAATTTTTGATGGAAATGACTATGAATATCGGAGAGATCGAATGAAGACTTTCGTTATCAATACTAGAGTAGATAACTTTGTTATGCTTCCTGGAAGTTATAAAATTCCTGATAAGGAAGTGAGAGCATTCAAAAACCAAGAGAAGCATGATTATCAATTAAACTACAAGGTACACAATACATTACTATGTTCAATGACTAGGAACATATAGAGCCAAATTTCTTCTTCTGAAACAGCTAACTGTATTTGGAAGAAACTGGAAGTTACTCATTTCGGTACATCTAAAGTGATTGAGACTAGGAGAGATATGTTGAGAGCTAAGTATCATGGATTTAATTTTCCTTATGGGGAACCCATCTGTAAAGTACAACAGTGATTCGTAATGATCGTTAATAGCTTACAATCTATTGGAGAGAAAGGTCTGGATGATGAAGCTCCTACGGACAAGATTATAGATATTATTCCCAATGAGTGGAAATCAAAGAGAATAGCTATTGATGAGAAAAGGAAGGATACTCAAATTTCCCTTGATGAACTATTTGGAACACTTATCCAACATGAAACAAGGATGAAGAGAGATGCTCACAAAATCAGGAAGAAGAATTAGAATAGAACTGTTTCTTTTACTACTACATTAAATCACATGAAAGCAAAGACTCATAAGAGAGTTACTAGATCCAAATCTAAAAAGGTTACTATCCAATCTGAATCTAGTGAAAGTGAAGTCTGATAGAACGAGTGAGCTAATCTTTCTTGAAGGATGAACAAAATATATGGTCAATGAAATTTCCAATACAAGTATAAGAAGAAGGAAAAGAAAGATAAGAATGATTCAGAGGTCACTTGCTACGAATGCAGGAGAAGTGGACACATACGACCTGATTTCCCTATGCTTAAAAGGAAAGAATGGAAAGAGAGGCATTCTTAAAGAAACAAGAAGAAATTTTATAAATCTAATGCTAGGAAAAGTATGAAAGCTAATACTACATGGAGTGCTAGCTGTGAAGACTCTTCAAAAAGTGAATCTTCAGAATACTATTCATTAGCTTAGAAGAATATGGGATTCATTGCTAATACTTATTTTCCACAAACATGTCTTACGACCATAGTATGCTCTGTTGAGGCGTTCACAAACTTATCTCTTGATAAGAATTATTATTCCAAAAATAGTAAATATAATGAAGATACTTCATCCTCATAAAATGAAGAACCTTCATATAAAGAAGTATCTATATATTCCAAGTTAATTGATGAAAAAAATTGTAAAATTTAAAAGAAATTAGATAAGGAAAATACTAGGGATGAAGTTCTTACAAAATAGATTTCAGATCTTTCTTCAAATCTTAATGATAAAGAAGAGCTAATATAAATACTCTATAAAGACCATGAGAAAGCAAATTCTGATAAGGATGAACTTTATAATTATCTTAAGAATGCTACTTTAAAGAATAATGTTTTAAAAAAAAATCTAACTCTAAGGAAATGTTTCCTGAGGATAAAAATTTGGTTGTTAGACTAAAATCTGAAATTTTTTCTCATTAGATGATTCTTGCAATATTTACCTCTGGAATGGAATCTTTTGACAAGATGTATTCCCAAATTAAATCTCATTGAAACACTACTGGAGTGGGTTATACTAATCAAAAACCAGTTTTCATAAATAACTATTTTATTGCTTCTAGAGCCCCTTTTTCACTAAGTGTCAAAGTGGTGGGCATTAGAAGAAAAACTGTTCTTTGAACAAAGTTCAATCTCGTGGGTTTCATAAAGAATATTTCTGGAAACAAATTTGGATACCAAAAATTTTGTTATCTGAAAATCATGGATCCAAACATGTTTGGATTCCGAATGTCTAATTATTTCTTATTTTCAGGAAGATAAAAGAAGTACCAACAACAATATTTGGTACATGGATAGTGGATGTTCCAAACACCTGACTGGTAACAAAAGCAATTTCAAAAATATTATCAATATGAAATGAGGGAAAGTAACTTTAGGAGATAATTCTCAGGGATAAATTGTTGGTATAGTTAATATTGTTCTTCTTGGTAAAACCTTGATTTCAAATGTTTTGTTTGTTAAAAGGATTAAGAAAAACCTCATTAGCATAATTCAATTATGTGATGAAGGATACCTTGTGAATTTTAGGAATGATAAGTTCTTAGTAAAAAATTGCAAGGAAGACTTTATTCTTTCTTCCCGTAGGCAAGAAAATTTTTACACTTTGAACATAGAAGACCTTAGGAGACAAGACATACCTTTCCTTAGTGCAATGGAAGATCATTCATGGTTATGGAATAGGATTACTGGGTCATTGTATCCTTAAGAACTTATGTAAACTCTTTAAAAAGACACTATTTAAGGATCTACTGAAGTTTAGATTTGATTCTTCTAAAGATTGTGATCCTTGTCAATATGGAAAGCAACATAAATCTAGTTTTAAATCAATAGGTGATGTTTCAATAAATGATGCATTATAGTTGGTGCACATGGATCTTTTTGTTCTAACACAAACTAGAAGCATTGGGGGAAAATACTATGTGTTTGTTCTAGTTGATGATTACACTAGATTTACATGGGTTTATTTTTTAGCAATGAAGTCTGAAGCTTTTACTTATTTCAAGGGTTTTAGAGCCCAAGTGAAAAATGAAAAAAATCTTCCACTGAAAACTATTCATAGTGATCATGGAAGAGAATTTCAAAATTCTGATTTTGAAACTTTTTGTAGTAGAAAAGGTATTACTCACAACTTTTCAGCACCTAGAACTCCTTAATAAAATGGTGTAGTTTAAAGAAGAAATAGAATCCTTCAAGAGATAACTAGAACCATGTTGGGTGAATATTCAATAAATAGACATTTTTGGGCTGAAGCTGTATGTACTTCTTGTTACACTATAAATCGAGTTTTGATTAGACCTTTTATTAATAAAACTCCTTATGAATTATGGAATGGAAGAAAACCTAGAATTTACTACTTCAAAGTTTTTGGTTTCAAGGTATTCATCCTAAATACTAAAGATAACTTACATAAATTTTCCCCAAGATCAGATAAAGGAATTTTCTTAGGCTACTCCATAACTTCTAAGGATTATAGTGTTTTTAACAAAAACACTTGTACTATTGAGGAAATAGTACATGCAATATTTTATGAAACTGATCCTTCTGTTTTTAAACCATTGCAACATACATCATAAGATGTGTTTTTAAAAACTGATTATCAACCCTTGATTGAAGATCCTTCTGATAAGGAAAATGTTTAAGAAGATGCTTCTGAAACATTTACCCCAGAAGACTTTCTACCCTTTGTTGATGAACAAGTTTTACAAAACCCAAGTCAGGTGTTTCTAAAGAATCATCCCAGTGATAGTATCATTGGTGATGTAAATCAACCTGTAAGGACTAGAAGATCCTTAATAAATCAAATAGAACATATATCATTCCTTTCCCAATTGTAACCAAAAAGCACTGATGAAGCTTTAGGTGATGATTATTGGATAAAATCCATGCAAGATGAGCTAAATGAATTCGAAAGGAATAGTGTCTGGACCTTGGTTGAAAGATCTAATGATTCTTCTGTTTTTTGGAGTAAATTGGGTCTTCAGAAATAAGTGTGATGAAAATGGAGTGTAATGTGCTATACTTGAATCTATTCATATTTTACTTGCCTTTGAAGCATTCGTTAATTTTAAACTTTCACAAATGGATGTGTAATGTGCTTTTCATAACGGTTATGTTCAAGAGGATGTTTTTGTTGAACAACCTCCTGGATTTGAGGATACAAAACATCCTGATCATGTTTTTAGACATAACAAAGCATTGTATGGCCTTAAACAAGCCCCATGATCTTGGTATGATATACTAACTTGATTTTTTCTTCAAAATAACTATGTTAAGGGAAATGAAGATCCACCCCTTCTTATAACGAATGATAAGAAAAATGTTTTGATTGTTCAAATTTATGTTGATGAAATTATATTTGGTTCAACTCAGAAATCTTTAACTGATTTCTTTTTCGGATCTAATGAAATCTAAGTTTGAAATGAGTATGATGGGTGAGTTAACATTTTTCCTTGGTTTTCAAATTTCTCAAAAACAAGAAGGAATCTAAATGTCCAAACATAAGTATATTAAAGATATTCTTAAAAAGTATGGATATGACAACACTAAGAGTATAAGTACTCTTATTGGTACGTCAAACACACTTGATCTTGATGAAGCTGGGAAACCAGTAGGTCAAACATCTTTTAGAGGTATGATAGGAAGCCTACTTTACTTGACAGCTACTCGACCAGACATGCTGTTTTCATAATGCTAATGTGCAAGATATCAATCCAATCCTAAAGAATCTCATTTAAAGGTAGTGAAAATAATTATTTTCTACTTAAAGGGAACCATGGATTTAGGATTGTTTTATACTTCTAGAAATGACATTATCTTAAAAAGATTTTCGGATGCTGGCTTTGGTGGATGTAGAATGGATAGAAAAAATACACCGAGAACATGTCATTTCTTAAGAGATTCATTATTTTCTTGGTCCTGCAAGAAGAAACACTCAGAAGCACTCTCCACTGCTGAAGCTGAATATGTAGAAGCTGGAAGCTCTTGTGCTCAGGTGTTGTGGATGCAACACACACTCACAAATTATGGCTTGAGTTTTACTAAAACTCAAATTTTGTGTGATAACACAAGTGTTATTGCACTTAGTAAAAACCCTTCACATCACTCTCATGCAAAACAAATAGATATTAGTCATCACTTTATTAGAGATCACACACTTAAAGAAGATATCATTCTTCAGTTTATCGGATCACAAGATCAACTTGCTGATATTTTCACAAAATATTTACCCTCTGATATATTTGAATACATTAAAAAGTAGTTTTGAATGATAACCATAAGGTAATCCTTCTTCATTAAATTCATGATGAAAAATTATCCTTAAAGTAATAAACTCGTTTTCATAGGGGGAGTACATTTTCTTGATAGCATAAAACAAATTTTCTACGTCATTCTTAAAAAAAACCTTTTCCAACCAAAATTTTCGTAGTCATTTTTTTAATCTTTTGTAATCAAAATCTTCATAGTTAGTCTTTTAAACTTTTGTAACTAAAATTTTCGTAACGATTTTTTCACAATTTCCAGAACTGAAATTTTCGAAAGGAAAATTTTCGGAACTGAAATTTTCATAAGGAAAATTTTCGGAACTGAGATTTTCATAATTGAAATTTTCGGAACTGAGATTTTCGGAATGGAAAATTTCGGAACTGATACTTTTCCTAATGAATTTTTTTTCATACTCAATTTTTCATAATGAGGATTTTAGTAATCAGAATTTTCGTAATGATAATTTTCGTAATGATAATTTTCGTAATGAGAATTTTCGTAATGAGAATTTGCGTACTCATATTTTTCGTAGCATGTTTTTTGTAGTTGGTTTTTCGTAGTCAAAATTTTCTTCAATAAGAATATCACCTATTACGAACAAACATCCTGGCCAATCTGAAAGGTATGATTTCCTTAATTAAGTTATCGAAGTCATATTTTTCTTGCTGTTATTTTTATATAAGTTTTATAACCTCTCAGATTCTAGTTTTCTTAAATCCGAATGATTTTCTTAAAACCTCAAAAGATCGGAGTCAAGTTTTCCTTGCGGTTTATATCCCACCGTCAGATCAAACTTCAATGTAACACCCCAAGATTTTATATAAAATATTATTTTTAATTTCATGTCTTGTGTTGTACGCTACACCAAAAGAGGCTTGCACAACACGCATCCTTGACTTGCCTTGCATTACACGCAATCACGACCTTCCTCGATAGCATGTGTAGTACGCAATACCGAGTTTCACTAAACAACGATATGCTATTAAAATACTATTCAAACTAGCCGTTATGAATAGTAATAAACACTTTTTTTATTTTATTTTTCAAAATGGACTTCATTTTTGGATTCGGAATATTAAAATTAGATTAGGGTGAAATTTTGGTACTTTTCGGATAATTTTCATATTCTGATGAATAGTGAAAATTACTAAATTTAAATTAAAAACAACTTTTTTAATAGAAATAATTAATAGTGATAAATTATTAATTTGAGTGGTTTTAAAGTATATTTAGAATATATTTTTACAATTTAATACAATGTTGGTCATTGGATGTAATTTCACATTTAAACCAGACATAATTAAGTGTCAATCTTTTGATAGTTATTATCTCTCAAAAACACGCTATTTGTTTTGACAATGGGAATTAATTTTTAAATTAATTAATGTAACTGATATGTTTTGAATTTGGTAAAATAGATGTCATTTTTGAATTCACAATATCAAATATATCTTAGGCCGAATTTTTTGTATTTTTCTGGAAACGTTCATTTTTTGATGAATAGTGAAACCACTAAGTGGTAGTTAAAAAACTGCATTTTTCATAAAACTTAATTTTACCGCTTATATGAGTGTAATTTTGAAAATCCGAGAGACACGGTTAATATTAAGGACTAAAATTTGGTTCAATGAGATGAAAATAATTTTTGATGAATAGTAACTTTTGACTTTTTTAACCACAGTTAAAAGTAAATAGTGTAATTAAGGGTAAAAATGATATTATTATTACCCTAACACATGTCCTAATTCTATTGGATAAGTGTAATTCGACCAAAACCAACCTTAGGAATCAAATATGACCATTTAATCCCACTTGGATTTGATTAGGACTTTTATTATTAATTTATTTAAAGAAGGGTTAAAATAGTTAAAATCAATGTTTAATAAGTAAATCATTTTTAATATAGGGTTATACATAAGATAAATTCGACTATAAATATTAATTAGAACGCTAAAAAGATTTCATACATAATGATATTTTATTTGAAATTTTTAGACATTAAATAATTTAATTTATTTGTGACACAACGATGATGCAGTAATTACCTTTTTAAGAAAATATTAACATAATTGATGTTATAAATGCCCAAATAAATGTAATTTGAGAATTTTTATGACTTACACTAATTTTCTAGGTTAATATGACATGTTATTGTTGATTTAAGTAACTTGGTTCTAACTTATCATTCTATTATGAATTTCATAAAAATCATGTACCAAATATTGTCAAAATTGACATAAATTAGTTTTTAAAACAAATATTATATTATTAATTGTTGTTTTATTCCTAAAAATCTATGGCTCGGCCAAATGACTTAGATAAGGTTATAAATATTAATAATAAACAACTTGGGGTTCATTTGGCTTGAAATAGTATGTTTATTAACCATATTGTGTAAGAAAACAAAAAGACACGGTAAAAGTTAAATTATTTAACTAAGAGTTAAATCTAATTGATAAGGTTAAAATAATAACCTAAACTTGTCTAAATCCTATTGGATGAGAGGGGTTCGACCCAGCTCCACCTTATCTTAGAAAAATATCAATTTGGAGCTATTTAAAACCGAACTTGACTTTATAATAAAATAATATGTTTAGTTTTCCCAAAGGTGCCCCTCTCCTCCCTTATAAAAGGGCACCTCATCCCTCTCCTCCTCACACCAATTTGAGAATTCAAGCTCGGCCAAACCCTGCCAAAATCTCTTATCCAATTCCCTAGTATCATCCTAGAGGCCCTGATCTTCTTCAAAGACCATCCTTAGTTCATTAAGTGGAGGTTAAGAAAAGGCGCGTCAAAAAGAGGTAATATCCATTACCGATCTTTTTCAATTTCATTCTTCTTCAACTTCTTATTATTTAGTTGTTTCATGATAAAGTAATAACATAAGTACTTCTTATACACTGATATGTTATTATAAATATGAAACAACTCTAATTAACCTTATATCCATCCTACGGAAAAAGGAAATCACCGCGCGTGCGTACATACGGAATACCGTCTCCACGCCATGGTGTAATCTATTTTCCACCACCACCTTACATGGATGGGTATAATGGTGTAAATAATGACTATATATGACTATTATAAAGTGATACCGATTCTGAAATAGTATATATACACTCCAATACAATACCACGATCATAGGAATGATATCATCACTCGTGCGTACGTACGGAATACCGTCTCCACGATGTGATGCGACTCGTTCTACATGATCTTCATTTCATAATGATTATATAAATGAATTGAATGAATGAATATGATATAAATTACACTAATACAATTCTGGAAATGAGGTATCTGTAACCTAAAGATAAGAATAAGAATTTATTCGACAAAACACGCATAAGAACAAAAAGTTATAAACACCCGAATAACAAGTAGCAATGAAATATTACTTCTAAGAATCTAAGAAAATGACCATATATGATATCATAAAAATTAGTATGATTATGGAATAAGTCAATAACATTATTAAAATCATTATACATGAGGTTCGGACACTTACGAAGCAAAACGCACCTAAAGTAATGGAAATATCATAATCTCATTTTTATCCGGGATTGTTTATAATTTGGAATTTACTAGGGTGTATTTTATCATCCACATCCATGTTTCCTCAATATTTAATATTATTTCCATCCACCTACAATTGCTTAAATCCAATTTTACCCTTCACTGTGTTTTTAGTAAAAGATATGAAAGTAATGTTTTTTCGTTTTTCGTACGAGGTACTTTTTGACTTTTCCGACAAAAATACGAGAAAATTGTTTTTTTAACTTATACGGCATGAATGGATTTTTAAAACAATATTTCCAAGAAGATTCCTTTACAAGTTATCAAGTTTATTTTTAATCAAATTCTTTTAGTTTAAAATTGTAAGACATGATAAGAAAGGAAAATGTTTTTGAAGTAGAAAGGTTATTTTCCTCAAGAATAGAGTTCAAGTGTTTTATAAAAGTTATTTTCCATATAAGATAATATAAGGTTCTGTTTCTATCCCTATTATTACATTGATTTGATTATGTTGTGATGGAATTATTTTTATGAATTCCTTTATCTTATATGAATTGTTTGATGATGTCATGATGTTTACGATTCCCATTTTTATTACATGGGTTATGCAATGATGTATGATTTATATTTTTGTGGCACACATAAGAATGGTATGATTATGAGATGGGTGGGACCTATATCTCCCTCCAATGCATTGGGTAAAGATTTTATATCTCATGAGATAGACATCGCTGGAACGGTAGGTTATACCGGTTTAGTGAAACAGGAATGAAACGAGGGTGACTCGGTTCAGAAATGGACTTTGTCCACTAAGATAGTCTTGGAAATCAGTCTTGACTAATAAGATATGATTCTATATGATTATGTGTGTATGCCACAAAGTTTCATGTTTTATGTTATGATTATTGGGATTTCATTTCACTACTATGATTTATACCATGTTATGAAATTATGCTCTCTTTTGCAGGTTAAGATTTCCAAAATGTTATGTTCTTATGAATATGATGTGATTGATATTTATTATATTTACCCTTACTGAGCATTTTAGCTCACACTTTTATTTTTTCTTTTTCCCAAGACATATAGAATGGTTTTAGGTAAAAAAAGGAAGATCTTTATGGGAGATGATAAAGATCTTTCACCACGATTAGAAGATTATATTCCGAGTTTCCAAAGACACTAAACTATTACGATCCTTGGGTGTGTGTTTTTTGTTATGTACTAAGTATTCCGCAGAAGTAATGTAATGTCCATGTAAGTCATGCTTTGGGTCTCTACAGTTGGTATCAGAGGAAAGGTTTAGTCAACCTTTGGAAACTAGGATGTGAGAACGTTAGTGAGATCCTTAGAGATATTTCTAAGGTATGTCTAGGGATGTATCTAAGGATAAGTATACTTATAGGATATAGTCCTAAAACTACGGTAACGATCTTAGAATTTAACCTAAGATGTTAGATATTAAGGATACTCCCCCTTTATTATGTTGTTTTCCCTAGCATGATTTTTGCCTCTCACACTATTATTTTTGGGTTTCAGATGATGGCTGGAACCCGAAGGAACCGTGTTGATCACTATAATGGACAATTCAATGATTGTCCTCCTGAACAAACAAATGTTATGGGAGATGGAGTGCCAAATCTTATTGTTATACGTACACAAGCTATGAATCATTATGAACTTCCAAATGAGCAGAGAAGGGAACAATATTCTATTGAGTTCTTTATGAGGAAACGTCCACCTTCTTTCAGTGGGTCTTCTGATACACTTGTCGCTGAACAATGGATCAGTACCACTGAAAAGATATTTTCATCTGTTCAATGTTCTGAACATGATAAATTCATCTTAGCAGTATATCGTTTGGATGGTGAAGCTGATCAATGGTGTAATCTTATCAAGAATATGAGGCCAAGAGATGAAATTGATTCAATGGAATGGGACGAGTTCAAGAACTTGTTTTTCAGTAAGTACTTCCCTCGTATTCTTCAAACAAATATGGAAAAGGAATTTCTTGAGCTGAAGCAGAAGTATGATGAATCTGTTGGTATATATGTGGCAAATTTTACGAGACTTGCAAGGTATGCATCTGGCATTATCATCCAACCTGAATGTAAAGTTGATCGATTTTTCAGTGGCTTAAAACCAAGTCTTCGAAGGGCATTAGCTATAAGAGACTTTAGTAGCTATGAAGAAATTGTGCGTTGTGCTATCAAGGTAGAAATGGAAGTTGGTGTTACGTATCCATCTCATGGTTTTGAAAAGAAACGAAAGATGGAGTTCAAGGAGAAATCTCAGAATAATGGTGAAAAGAAGATGAATGTTTCCTTATACACAAAGTGTGGAAAGAATCATGGTGGAGATTGTCTTAAATGGACTAGAAAATGTTTTAAGTGTGGAAAAGAAGGTCATCGAGCAGCTGAGTGTCGATGTAATGGAAAAAGGGTTTTTAATGATGTGAATAAAGCAAACACTGTAGAGAATGCACCACCAACACTTCAATGCTTCAAGTGCAAGGAAATGAGGCATTATGCTAATAAATGCCCTAATCCAAGGGTTAGTGATGATCGACATGAGAAACCGCTTAAGGCAAAGGACAAAGGGAAGTCACATGCGATCACTATTGGCGATGTTGAATATGAAAACGATGCGGTGGAATGATTAACTGTTTATGTAATGGGATTTGAAAATAGTATCATGGAATATCATTTATGGTATTGTTGAATTTTGGAATATCTACGTATTGGTTTTCAATAATTATATGATACTCGTAACCAGGGAAAAAAAGTGATTGAAATATTTTCGGAAAGTAGATGATATGCGCGTAATGAAGGGACAAGAAGATATTGAGATGTTTGATTGTATTCATGAGCTCATGATTGATATAAGGTCTAAGTGATATCATGGTTTGAGTATATAGAATTCTGAGGATTTTGGTATGTGGAAAGAGTTAACTTCTGACATCACTCATGTTTTCACTAAGATTCAATGGGTATTCATTTTTCAAGAGATTGCATGATTATGGTATTCACATGACTGGAATGTGACGAACAAGATAGATGAGGGATAAATGATGGCATTCACGTGATAATTTTCTCTATACTATGAGCTTGGACCAAAGTATTTTAGATAAGCCTAAAGATTGGAATGGATTATGTTGGACATAAGTTAGTATTGTTTAAGGATAAAACTTTTTTTGATATTGTTGATGGGATGTTATAATAATATAGTTTTAGAAAAAGGACAACCTGCAGGATGTGAGACAACCCATCACGTCGGCCAAGGCCGTGGGAATCAAACCCACAACTAAAGTGCGATAGGCCTTTATCGCATACCACTGGCCTACAGAAAGTCCCTGGTTATTAGAAACTAGTTTTATTTTATTAAGCGGTATGATATATGAAGTATAAGTTCATTTTTGGAATCGGATATGATTAACCTCACCAAAGACAGACTTATGTATATTTGATAACTATTGCTAAACTTTTGTATGAAACAGATGGAATGACCCATCATTCTATCACATGATCTATTAGCACTTCATGAATAACAAATTCAACTTCATTTCTTTAAGAGGTGAAGTGGAAATTGTTCAAAGCACGAACAACAGTGAGATTTTACCAAAATCAAGTAAGTATTTCTTCTAATTCAAATTTTTCAACTTTAGTGAAATGATATTGAAAACCAAAAATGTTGTCCTAGTGCTCTTATATCTAATGAATCAGATGGTACCTTAGATCGTCACAAATTTATGGCTTTGTGATTACTGGCTTTTCCATAGCCATGTTCTCTAACACTCTCCATCAGAACATGATGGTTAGCTTTCTCTTCCATATCCATATGTTCACCTATGTGGAAACCCAATGATTAGTTTATTTGGGTAACCATTACATTTCATACTTTTGTTTTTAAAGATTGGTTTTGGTATTCATTTTTACGATGTAGGTTTCTATTAAAGAAACTTTTGAATAGTAAACCATTTATAACCCCGAAGAATTTCGAGGGAGAAATTCATTTTTAAGGGGGGTAGAATGTAACACCCGAAGATTTTTTGAAAAATATTCATTTTAATTTCTTTTCTTGTGTTGTGCGCTACACCAAAAGAGGCTTGCACAAAACGCATCCTTGACTTGCCTTGCATTACACGTAATTGCGACCTTCCTTGATAGCGTGTGTAGTAAGCAATACCGAGTTTCACTAAATAACGATATGCTATTAAAATATTATTAAAACTAGCCATTATGAATAGTAATAAACACTTTTTTTAAATTTTATTTTTCAAAATGGACTTCATTTTTTGATTCGGAATATTAAAATTAGCTTAGGGTGAAATTTTGGTACTTTTCGGATAATTTTCATATTCTGATGAATAGTGAAAATTACTAAATTTTAATTAAACACAACTTTTTAATGGAAATAATTAATAGTGATAAATTATTAATTTGAGTGGTTTTAAAGTATATTTAGAATATATTTTTACAATTTAATACAATGTTGGTCATTGGATGTAATTTCACATTTAAACCAGACATAAACAAGTGTCAATCTTTTGATAGTTATTATTTCTCAAAAACACGCTATTTGTTTTGACGACGGGAATTAGTTTTTAAATTAATTAATGTAACTGACATGTTTCGAATTTGGTAAAATAGAAGTCATTTTTGAATTCATAATATCAAATATAGCTTAGGCCTAATTTTTTGTATTTTTCTGGAAACATTCATTTTTTGATGAATAGTGAAACCACAAAGTGGTAGTTAAAAAAATGAATTTTTCATAAAACATAATTTTACCGCTTCAATGAGTGGAATTTCTAAAATCAGAGACACACTGTAAAGACCCGTAAAATTCAAGGAAATTTTTTTCTTAATTTTCTTTAGAATTTTACAAGAGCGCGGTTTCAGACGGCACCTGATTCCGAGGCCCGGAGCGCCCGAAATTAATTTCCGAAGTTTGGCTCGGGTACGTTCAGTAAACGAACGAGCGGGAATTCCTAAATTTTGATCCGGTTCTCGGAATTGAAATCCGAGGGCACCGATGAACTCGCAGCGCCGATATTCGCTTAATGAGACCTTATCGGGAGTTGCGTTTGTTGCGGGTTGAAAGTTACGTTTTGGGGTTTTTCAGTTAAGTTAAATAAAATTTGTGTAAGACAAATTTTTTTTTTAACTTATTTAAAAACCTACCAAAGGAGGTTGGGAGTGGGACCCACACCCACTTAACCTCCCTTGGGAGGATTAAGTGTGGTGGGGCCCACACGAAACCCCCCTTTTTCTTTTCAAATCCTCCCAACTCCTTTAACGCCTCTTTTAATGGCTTAGGTTACCCTTAATTAATTTTGGGGAGTTAAACTCTTTTGAATTTCAAACTTTTGAAATTCTTTTGAGTTTTGTGTTATTAAAATAAGATGTAATCTTATTTGTTTATGGGTTGTTGGTTTATTTCCCTTGAGAGCTTTTTTAGAGCTCCTCTTCATCTTCTCCGGCGAAGAACGTCTTCATCCTCAACGAAGAACGACAACTCTTCGTCAAGGATCATCGACTCGGCGACCCGGTATCTTCGGACCTCTTCTTCCTCCCCGAACCTTCTTCGTCGGCAATCGATGATCCGCCAACGACGTGTCTCTTCGGGCATCACACTTCGTCAACGGAATCGACGAACGACGACCGCGACGCCCGACCTCCGCGACGCCGTCTTCCGCGGGACGTAGTCGATTCTTCGAATCTTAAACCCGAGGTAGGGGTTGTCGTTTCCTTTTGGTTTTATTACTTTATTCTTGATCGTGATTATATCAAGACTAACGTGTGACTTGATTTATTTTAAGTTGCGTCTTTAATTTTAACGTGAGGGGGGCCGGACCGCACGAACATGGCCGAACCCCACCCCCCCCTCCATCGTTCTTGTTTAATTATTTTGCGGAGGAGAGCAAGTGGCGTGGTGCCGTCGCACCACGCGGATGAACGTGCGAAAATCTTATGCGATGCCGTCGCACGCACGTTTGAAGAAACAACAAGAACACGACGCCGTCGCGCCGCGTTGAATAATATCAAAGCACGGCGAAGGGACGCGGTGCCGTCGCACCGCGCCGGATGACGAACGCCGCGGCCGGTTCCGGGCCGCGGCGGGACGAGAAGACCGCGGCCGGTTCCGGGCCGCGGCGGGACGAGGAGGACCGCGGCCGGTTCCGGGCCGCGGTGGAAGTAAAGACGGCGGCCGGGCCGCGGCAGAAGTAAAGACCGGCGGCCGGGCCGCCGGTGTCGGAAGTCGAGGGCGGGACCGGAATTTCCGGTCCCGTTGGTAAAAAACCGGCCGGCCAGCGGGCCGGCCGGATATCATAAAAACCGGGGGAATAAATCCCCCGGCCGGTACAACAAACCCCCCTCTTAATGAGGGGGGCGGTTCATTAAAGGAGGGGGGGGGGGGGCAACAGCCCCCCGGTTTGTCCAGCCGGCCCCCACTTGCGGGGGCCGTTTTTTTTTGCAAAGGCACGGCTCAAAGCTGTGCCGCCTTGACAAAGCAGCGGAGGCAATCAAGCCCCCCGCGTGCGCTGCGGCCCGCCGCCGCCACCGCGGCCCCGCCGCCTGCCGCCACCGCGGCCCGCCGCCGCCGCCGCCGCGCCGCCCCCGGGGGGGGGGGGGGGGGGTCGGGCCGGGTCGGCCCGGACCCGGACCCCCCCCGTTTCGGACCAGTTTCGGTTTTTGGCTCATAACTTGATCCTCGGACCTCCGAATGACGAACCGTCTGCGGCAACGCGATCCTTGGATCGAGACGGTCGTTTCGGTATATCGCACTCAAGGTTTCGGTTTACTTTGAGTTCGGCCGGGTTGGTTCGTTCACGAAACCAACCGGGCCTTAGGAGCGGAAACACTCATATCTTGAGCTACGGACGTCCGATTGACGTGCCGTCAGTCGCGTAGTGTTCCTCTTAGTGAGACGGATCTTTTGGCATACTCCGCCCGAGGTTTGGACGCATGTGGAGTATGGTCGGGTTGGTTTTGCCTTAAAAAACCAACCGGGCCCCGGAGACGAAAATGCCAATAACTCTCAGACCGGGCGTCCGATCGACGCGCCGTCTGTTGCGTTGAGTTCCTGTTGACGATACGGAACTTTTGGATACATCAACTCTGGTCTTTGTGACAGTTGATGTATCAGCCTCTCGGCTCGTGGAGCGGACCCTCCGAACGAGCTAGCTGTGTGCGGGAACCCTAGTGCTGGCTGCGACTGTTCTACTGCTACGACTGCTACTGTGACTGCGACGACGACAGTACAGAGATCCTGTGTGGATTCGACGACGACAGTACAGAGATCCTGTGTGGATTCGACGACGACGACTACAGTACTCAGCGATCCTACGTGGATCAGTGCTACAGGTTCTGTGTGAGCCCGATCCTGTGTGGGTCCTTGCGCTCAGCGGTTCTGTGTGAGCCAGCGCCTACAGGTTCTGTGTGAGCCCGATCCTGTGTGGGTCTTCCTGCGGGGGTTAGTTACCTATCGATCCTTCGTGGGTCCGACGACTTAGATGGATCAGTGATCATCTTTATCGTCCTTGAAGAAGTATACATGTGCGAGCTGAATCCTGTTGTTTTCCTGTGTGGATTGTGTTGTGCAATCCTGTGTGGATTATATTTTGCTTTCCTATGTGGAATACGTATACTTTCCTGCGTGGACTGAGTTGTACTTGGGCTCGGAGGTTGGAGCATATTTTAATTAATGACTTAGGTATATGTATGGGCATATACCTAAGCAGTGTCAGTTGTTACTTCGTGATTGTACTTTTCTTCGTGGTTTATCCTTTGTGGATTTGAGAGACCTTCAGGGGTCTCGGGGTCCCTACTGAGTAGCTTATACTCACCCCTGCACGGGCTTCGCCCGCACTACGTTGTGTTGGTTGCAGACGACGGACAGCGTTGACCTTAGCTGAGGCTTGTAGAGCGGGACGGTACCCGGAGGTGGACCACTGGGCGGGACGTGCACGGAGCGGACGACGGGACCCGTGGAGCAGAGGAGCTATCTGTACCCACCCTTCAGGTGGGATTTCCGATGGGCAGCTCGGAGTAGCGGCCTTTACTTTACAGTTGCTGTTTTTCCCTTTTCGAGTTGTACTTTACTTTCAGTTTGGGTTTGTATTCTGGCCCATTTACCTTTCCGCACTTTCAGTCGTACTCTGTTTGCTTAGTGTTTACTTTCCGCTTGTTTACTCTGTGGTGTGTGTTTACTTTTCAAAAGCAATGCCTTCCCTTTTTACCGGGATTTATGCCTTGGTGCTAGTCGCCAGCCCCTGGCCTATGGAAGGCGGGGTTGGGGTAGTCACGGCACGGACCCCGAGGGCGGGTCGTGACAAATTGGTATCAGAGGAGTTCGGTTCTACCGCGAACTCTGATCTTTTCTATGTGAAGCAATAATGTTTAGCGTATTGAGTGTGGTTATCAGTCCAGGGAGTCCAGTGTTGGTGCGGCGGCCGACGTATCCGTACACCAGGGCCCTGACTTCTGATTTCCGACTTAATGCACGAAAACATTGATTGCGTGTGTGATTCAAAGTTTTCTTTGTGATTACTTATATCAGCTCACCAGGTATACTGTTCTAACCGTGGCGCACCTGTTTCCTTTTCAGGATGGCCCCACGACGGCAGCCAGCTAGGGTTCCGAGAGTCGAGCGAGACGACAGCCCACCGAGCGACGAGGCCTCGGTGCAGGGCCCTTTTCCAGTAGTGGCACCGGCGGTAGCTTTACCCGCCGAGCCCCCGATGCTTCCAGCAGCAGCCGCTGACGATGCACGTCGCCTCAGCGCACTGCATGAGTTTCAGCGCCAGCGACCGCCCAGGTTTCGCGGGGAGACGGATCCCCAGGCAGCAGAGGACTGGCTGGAGGCAGTAGTACGAGTGTTTAGGCTAGTGAGGACACCAGCAGACCTCATGGTGATCCTCGCTGCGAGCCTATTACACGCAGCAGCAGGACGATGGTGGAGCCTGATGCTCCAGGTGCACGATGAGGCATCTCTTCTCTGGACGGACTTCGAGAGCCTCTTCCGCTTTGAGTTCGTCCCGGCCACCCTCCGAGCGGTGCGCATCCAGGAGCTTCTACAGCTGCGGAAGGGCAGCATGACGGTCGCCCAGTACTCGGCGAGATTTACCGATCTCTCGCGCTACTCGACCGACATGGTAAGGGACCCATTCTTCCGGGCCCGGACCTTCGAGCAGGGTTTGAGACACGAGATCAGGGCATCGCTGATCTCCCTCAGCATACCGACTCAGACAAGAGTACTGGAGCGGGCCCTTCTGATCGAGAGCTTCCTTGCTGAGTCTACACCAGCACAGCGACCCACCGCAGGGCGGCACGTGGCAGAGTCATCTGCAGCAGGCAGTCGACGGATGACTCAGGGGTCCAGACAGACCAGACCTTCAGGCAGACGACCTCAGGGCACTGGCTCAGCAGTGCGGGGCACACAGCGCGGAGCCAGTCTTCCGAGAGGCAGACAGTGCTACTCGTGCGGCGGGTAGGGCACATGGCTCGCGACTGCCCGACCCGTCGTGCCGAGGAGCAGCAGTCAGTTGATGGACCACCGAGGCAGAGGCAGAGGGTCGACCGTGGCGGTCCGCAGGGAGGAGGCGGACGAGGCAGAGGAGCTGGACAAGCAGCCGGTGGTGGCCGACGCTATGAGGCTCTACCACCACCACCACCAGGAGGTCCACCCCGACCACAGGGAGCTGGCGGGCAGCGACAGGCACAGCTCCAGGCAGCAGAGGCCTACGACCACGGCGCACCTGAGATGATTCGAGGTACTATCTGTGTCTATTCCACCCTTGCTGCAGTTCTTATAGACACAGGAGCGAGTCACTCTTTCATAGCCGTTGCCCTTGTTCGGAGCTCGGAGATTCCGACAGAGCCGTTGGCTCGATCCTTACGGCTAGAGACTCCTACGGGAGCAGACTCGACGATTACGCACTGGTGCCGGCAGTGTGAGCTTACTCTAGGAGGCGAGAGCTTCGGCTGGGATCTTCTTGTAGCAGCGTCGAGGCCTTACGACGTCATCTTGGGCATGGATTGGCTGTCTATGGTCCATGCACAGATTGACTGTTTTAGGCGCAAGGTGCGATGTGTACGCACCGACGGGAGCAGGTTCACCTTCACCGGCGAGAAGGGAGCCTTAGCAGCACAGGATGGACTTCCGCGGAGGAGAGGACAGCCCATCACTCATCAGTTGGCTAGCCTTATCCTTGGAGCAGTTGGCGTGCGGAGTCCTGGTTTTCCTGCAGTGGTGGATCAGTTTGCGGACGTTTTTCCCGACGACGTTCCAGGGCTACCTCCTCGCAGAGAGGTAGACTTTTATATTGACTTGTACCCCGGGACAGCCCCGATATCCACTCCAGCATATCGGATGGCCCCCGCCGAGCTTCGAGAGCTACGGGTATAGTTGGAGGACTTGCAGGGCAAGGGGTTCATCCGACCCAGTGTTTCACCCTGGGCTTCCCCGATATTGTTCGCCAAGAAGGCGGACGGGAGCTTGCGACTTTGTGTTGACTATCGTCGCCTAAACCAGGTGACAGTGAGGAACAAGTATCCGCTACCGAGGATTGATGACCTCTTTGATCAGCTCAAGGGAGCACGGTGGTTCTCGAAGATAGACCTCAGATCAGGCTATCATCAGCTCAGAGTCAGAGACGAGGATGTGCAGAAGACGGCCTTCAGATGTCGGTATGGCCACTATGAGTTCTTGGTTATGCCCTTCGGTGTAACCAATGCTCCAGCAGTGTTCATGGCTCTCATGAACAGGATCTTTTAGCCATACCTCGATCGGTTTGTCGTGGTCTTCATCGACGACATTCTGATTTACTCTACGACAGAGGAGGAGCACGCCTATCACTTGCGAGTTGTTCTTGACACACTCCGAGAGCACCAGCTTTATGGTAAGCTCTCGAAGTGCCAGTTCTGGATACGTGAGGTCCACTTTTTGGGACACGTTATCTCTGAGGTGGGAGTTGCAGTGGATCCCGTGAAGATTGAGGCTGTGTTAGCATGGGAGCCACCCAGGAGCGTGACTGAGGTTCGGAGTTTCTCGGGACTAGCTGGATACTATCGGAGATTTGTGCCGAACTTCTACAGAGTTGCGGCATCACTCACAGCTTTGACGAAGAAGGGGAAACCCTTCGTATGGTCAGACAGATGTCAGCAGAGCTTCCAGGAGCTGAGACAGAGATTGACTAGCGCACCTATCTTGAGATTGCCTGAGGAAGGAGTAGGGTACGTAGTCTACTGCGATGCATCAGGGACCGGACTCGGATGTGTTCTGATGCAGGAGCGGGCAGTGATCGCCTATGGATCACGACAGTTGAGACCACATGAGCAGAACTACGCTACCCATGACCTGGAGTTAGCAGCAGTGGTCTTCGCTCTGAAGACATGGCGACATTATCTGATGGGCGAGCGCTTTACAGTCTTTTCCGATCATCAGAGTCTCAGGTATATCTTCTCGCAGAAGGACCTGAACCTGAGACAGCGACGATGGCTCGAGTTCCTCCAGGACTATGACTTTGAGATAGTCTATACTCCTGGGAAGGGGAACGTAGTGGCCGATGCCCTCAGCTGGAGGACGGGCATTCAGCTACTTGAGGAGGCGACGGAGCAGCTAGCCTCTTTGCAGATATCCTTCGTGGATAGAGAGGGAACAGCCTTTCTTCAGTCCCTCACAGTCACTCCTCCACTACTGCAGCGGGTCAGGGAGGCACAGCATGGGGACGCTGACTGTGAGACACGGCGTGCACAGATATCCTCGGGACAGGCACCTGATGGTTTCTCCCTTGGAGCAGAGCACGACATCCTTTTCAGAGGACGTACCATGGTACCAGTCGCTTTGCGAGAGGAAGTGCTGAGGGAGTTTCACACTTCTCCTTTGGCGGTACATCCTGGAGTGGCGAAGATGTACCAGGACCTCAGACGACAGCATTGGTGGCCGGGCATGAAGAAGGCAGTAGCAGAGTTCGTTTCTCGATGCCTCACCTGTCAGCAGGTGAAGGTAGAGCTTCAGGTACCAGCAGGCTTGGTACAGCCCTTGGAGGTTCCGGAGTGGAAGTGGGACGACATATCTATGGACTTCGTGACTGGACTTCCACGCACTTCCAGAGGTCACGACTCCATCTGGGTGATTGTTGACCGACTCACCAAGTCGGCACACTTCTTACCCATCAGAGAGCAGGGCTCAGTGGAGAGCTTGGGACGTCTCTACGTTCAGGAGATTGTGCGGCTCCACGGCGTGCCATCATCTATCGTCTCCGATCGAGATGCCCGCTTTACTTCCCGGCTTTGGAAGGGGTTACAGGAGGCGTTCGGGACGCAGCTACGTCTTAGCACAGCTTTTCACCCTCAGACAGATGGTCAGACGGAGAGGACCATTCAGACTCTCGAGGACATGCTCCGCGCATGTGTCCTCGACTTTGGTCGTAGCTGGGAGGACCACCTACCCTTGGTGGAGTTCGCATACAACAATAGCTACCACTCCACCATCGGGATGGCACCGTACGAGGCGTTGTACGGCAGACCATGTAGATCTCCTTTGTGCTGGACAGACCCTGGGGAGTCAGCGCTGGTAGGACCGGAGATGGTCCAGGCCACGACAGAGAAGGTCCAGGTTATCCAGGAGCAGATGAGGACAGCTCAGAGCCGGCAGAAGTCATACGCTGACAGGAGGCGGAGGCCACTGGAGTTCGAAGATGGCGACCACGTCTTCTTGCGGGTCTCACCTCGACGTGGTATTCGGAGATTTGGCCGAGGCGGCAAGTTATCTCCGCGCTTCATCGGACCCTTCCAGATTCTCAGCAGGATTGGCGAGGTGGCTTATCGCCTGGCTCTACCACCTCAGTTGCACCGGGTGCACGACGTCTTCCACGTATCCCAGCTGAGGAGATACGTGCACGACCCGACGCACATCATTGACCATGGGGAGCTTGACGTTGACGATGGGGCGACTTTTACGGAGGTCCCGGTGGAGTTAGAGGATCGACAGGAGCGGGTCCTGCGTGGGCGATCGATTCCTCTTGTGCGCATCAGATGGCAGCACGGGAATCTCCAGGAGAGCACATGGGAGCGGGAGGCTCAGATGCGTGCTCAGTACCCTCATTTGTTTCCCTAGTTTTTGTTGTATCTTTACGGGGACGTAAAGCCCTGAGGTGGGAGTAATGTAAAGACCTGTAAAATTCAAGGAAAATTTTTTCTTAATTTTCTTTAGAATTTTACAAGAGCGCGGTTTCAGACGGCACCTGATTCCGAGGCCCGGAGCGCCCGAAATTAATTTCCGAAGTTTGGCTCGGGTACGTTCAGTAAACGAACGAGCGGGAATTCCTAACTTTTGATCCGGTGCTCGGAATTGAAATCCGAGGGCACCGATGAACTCGCAGCGCCGATATTCGCTTAATGAGACCTTATCGAGAGTTGCGTTTGTTGCGGGTTGAAAGTTACGTTTTGGGGTTTTTCAGTTAAGTTAAATAAAATTTGTGTAAGAAAAATTTTATTTTTAACTTATTTAAAAACCTACCAAAGGAGGTTGGGAGTGGGACCCACACCCACTTAACCTCCCTTGGGAGGATTAAGTGTGGTGGGGCCCACATGAAACCCCCCTTTTTCTTTTCAAATCCTCCCAACTCCTTTAACGCCTCTTTTAATGGCTTAGGTTACCCTTAATTAATTTTGGGGAGTTAAACTCTTTTGAATTTCAAACTTTTGAAATTCTTTTGAGTTTTGTGTTATTAAAATAAGATGTAATCTTATTTGTTTATGGGTTGTTGGTTTATTTCCCTTGAGAGCTTTTTGAGAGCTCCTCTTCATCTTCTCCGGCGAAGAACGTCTTCATCCTCAACGAAGAACGACAACTCTTCGTCAAGGATCATCGACTCGGCGACCCGGTATCTTCGGACCTCTTCTTCCTCCCCGAACCTTCTTCGTCGGCAATCGAAGATCCGCCAACGACGTGTCTCTTCGGGCATCACACTTCGTCAACGGAATCGACGAACGACGACCGCAACGCCCGACCTCCGCGACGCCGTCTTCCGCGGGACGTAGTCGATTCTTCGAATCTTAAACCCGAGGTAGGGGTTGTCGTTTCCTTTTGGTTTTCTTACTTTATTCTTGATCGTGATTATATCAAGACTAACGTGTGACTTGATTTATTTTAAGTTGCGTCTTTAATTTTAACGTGAGGGGGGCCGGACCGCACGAACACGGCCGAACCCCCCCCTCCATCGTTCTTGTTTAATTATTTTGCGGAGGAGAGCAAGTGGCGTGGTGCCGTCGCACCACGCGGATGAACGTGCGAAAATCTTATGCGATGCCGTAGCACGCACCTTTGAAGAAACAACAAGAACACGACGCCGTCGCGCCGCGTTGAATAATATCAAAGCACGGCGAAGGGACGCGGTGCCGTCGCACCGCGCCGGATGACGAACGCCGCGGCCGGTTCCGGGCCGCGGCGGGACGAGAAGACCGCGGCCGGTTCCGGGCCGTGGCGGGACGAGGAGACCGCGGCCGGTTCCGGGCCGCGGCGGAAGTAAAGACCGGCGGCCGGGCCGCCGGTGTCGGAAGTCGAGGGCGGGACCGGAATTTCCGGTCCCGTTGGTAAAAACCGGCCGGCCGGATATCATAAAAACCGGGGGAATAAATCCCCCGGCCGGTTCAACAAACCCCCCTCTTAATGAGGGGGGCGGTTCATTAAAGGAGGGGGGGGGGGGCAACAGCCCCCCGGTTTGTCCAGCCGGCCCCCACTTGCGGGGGCCGTTTTTTTTTGCAAAGGCACGGCTCAAAGCCGTGCCGCCTTGACAAAGCAGCGGGGGCAATCAAGCCCCCCGCGTGCCACCCGCGTGCGCCGCGGCCCGCCGCCGCCGGCCGCCGCGCCGCCGCCGCGCCGCCCCCGGGGGGGGGGGGGGGGGTCGGACCGGGTCGGCCCGGACCCGGACCCCCCCGTTTCGGACCAGTTTTGGTTTTTGGCTCATAACTTGAGCCTCGGACCTCCGAATGACGAACCGTCTGCGGCAACGCGATCCTTGGATCGAGACGGTCGTTTCGGTATATCGCACTCAAGGTTTCGGTTTACTTTGAGTTCGGCCGGGTTGGTTCGTTCACGAAACCAACCGGGCCTTCGGAGCGGAAACGCTCATATCTTGAGCTACGGACGTCCGATTGACGTGCCGTCAGTCGCGTAGTGTTCCTCTTAGTGAGACGGATCTTTTGGCATACTCCGCCCGAGGTTTGGACGCAGGTGGAGTATGGTCGGGTTGGTTTTGCCTTAAAAAACCAACCGGGCCCCGGAGACGAAAATGCCAATAACTCTCAGACCGGGCGTCCGATCGACGCGCCGTCTGTTGCGTTGAGTTCCTGTTGACGATACAGAACTTTTGGATACATCAACTCTGGTCTTTGTGACAGTTGATGTATCAGCCTCTCGGCTCGTGGAGCGGACCCTCCGAACGAGCTAGCTGTGTGCGGGAACCCTAGTGCTGGCTGCGACTGTTCTACTGCTACGACTGCTACTGTGACTGCGACGACGACAGTACAGAGATCCTGTGTGGATTCGACGACGACAATACAGAGATCCTGTGTGGATTCGACGACGACGACTACAGCACTCAGCGATCTTACGTGGATCAGTGCTACAGGTTCTGTGTGAGCCCGATCCTGTGTGGGTCCTTGCGCTCAGCGGTTCTGTGTGAGCCAGCGCCTACAGGTTCTGTGTGAGCCCGATCCTGTGTGGGTCTTCTGCGGGGGTTAGTTACCTATCGATCCTTCGTGGGTCCGACGACATAGATGGATCAGTGATCATCTTTATCGTCCTTGAAGAAGTATACCTGTGCGAGCTGAATCCTGTTGTTTTCCTGTGTGGATTGTGTTGTGCAATCCTGTGTGGATTATATTTTGCTTTCCTATGTGGAATACGTATACTTTCCTGCGTGGACTGAGTTGTACTTGGGCTCGGAGGTTGGAGCGTATTTTAATTAATGACTTAGGTATATGTATGGGCATATACCTAAGCAGTGTCGGTTGTTACTTCGTGATTGTACTTTTCTTCGTGGTTTATCCTTTGTGGATTTGAGAGACCTTCAGGGGTCTCGGGGTCCCTACTGAGTAGCTTATACTCACCCCTGCACGGGCTTCGCCCGCACTACGTTGTGTTGGTTGCAGACGACGGACAGCGTTGACCTTAGCTGAGGCTTGTAGAGCGGGACGGTACCCGGAGGTGGACCACTGGGCGGGACGTGCACGGAGCGGACGACGGGACCCGTGGAGCAGAGGAGCTATTTGTACCCACCCTTCAGGTGGGATTTCCGGTGGGCAGCTCGGAGTAGCGGCCTTTACTTTACAGTTGTTGTTTTTCCCTTTTCGAGTTGTACTTTACTTTCAGTTTGGGTTTGTATTCTGGCCCATTTACCTTTCCTCACTTTCAGTCGTACTCTGTTTGCTTAGTGTTTACTTTCCGCTTGTTTACTCTGTGGTGTGTGTTTACTTTTCAAAGGCAATGCCTTCCCTTTTTACCGGGATTTATGCCTTGGTGCTAGTCGCCAGCCCCTGGCCTATGGAAGGCGGGCTTGGGGTAGTCACGGCACGGACCCCGAGGGCGGGTCGTGACACACACGGTTCATATCAAGGACTAAAATGTGGTTCAATGAGATGAAAATAATTTTTGGTGAATAGTAACTTTTGACTTTTTTGGCCACGGTTAAAAGTAAATAGCGTAATTAAGGGTAAAAATGATATTATTATTACCCTAAAACATGTTCTAATTCTATTGGATAAGTTTAATTCGACCAATAACAACCTTAGGAATAATATATGACCATTTAAGCCCACTTGGATTAGATTAGAAAATTTATTATTAATTTATTTAAAGAAGGGTTAAAATAGTAAAAATCAATGTTTAATAAGTAAATCATTTTTAATATAGGGTTATACATAAGATAAATTCGACTATAAATATTCATTAGAAAGATAAAAATATTTCATACATAATGATATTTTATTTTTAATTTTAGACATTAAATAATTTAATTTATTTATGACACAACGATGATGCAGTAATTACCTTTTTAAGAAAATATTAACATAATTGATGTTATAAATGCCAAAATAAATGTAATTTGAGACTTTTTTTGACTTAAACTAATTTTCTAGGATAATATGACATGTTATTGTTGATTTACGTAACTTGGTTTAAACTTATCATTCTGTTATGAATTTCATAAAAATCATGTTCCAAATATTGTCAAAATTGACATAAATTAGTTTTTAAAACAAATATTATATTATTAATTGTTATTTTATTCCTAAAAATATAAGGTTCTCCCAAATGACTTAGATAAGGCTATATATATTAATAATAAACAACTTGGGGTTTGTTTGGCTTGATATAGTATGTTTATTAACCATATAGTGTAAGAAAATAAAAAGACACGGTAAAAGTTAAATTATTTAACTTAGAGTTAAATCTAATTGATAACGTTAAAATAATAACCTAAACTTGTCTAAATCATATTGGATGAGAGGATTTCAACCCCTCCCCACCT
The DNA here is from genome assembly GCA_963277665.1 of Viscum album. Classification (NCBI taxonomy): domain Eukaryota; kingdom Viridiplantae; phylum Streptophyta; class Magnoliopsida; order Santalales; family Viscaceae; genus Viscum; species Viscum album. The sequence continues at coordinate 1,323,019,341 of OY728158.1, forward strand.
TAGCTTCGAAATATATCAATTTGGAGCTATTTAAAACCGAACATGACTTTATAATAAAATAATATTTTTAGTTTTCCCAAAGGTGCCCCTCTCCTCCCTTATAAAAGGACACCTCCTCCCTCTCCTACTCACACCAATTTGAGCAATCAAGCTCGGCCAAACCCTGCAAAAATATCTCCTCCAATTCCCTAGTATCATCCTAGAGGCCCTAGGATTCTTCAAAGACCATCCTTAGTTCTTTAAGTGGAGGTTAAGAAAAGGCGCGTCAAAAAGAGGTAATATCCATTACCGATCTTTTTCAATTTCTTTCTTCTTCAAATTCTTATTATTTAGTTTCATGATAAAGTAATAACATCAGTATTTCTTATATACGGATATGTTATTATAAATATGAAACAACTCTAATTAACCTTCTATCCATCCTATGGAAAAAAGGAAATCACCGCGCGTGCGTACGTACGGAATACCGTCTCCACGCCGTGGTGTAATCTATTTTCCACCACCACCTTACTTGGAAGGGTATAATGGTGTAAATAATGACTCTATATGACTATTATAAAGTTATACTGATTCTGAAATTGTATACATACACTCCAATATAATTCCACGATCATATGAACGATATCATCACTCGTGCGTACGTACGGAATACTGTCTCCACGATATGATGCGACTCGTTCTACATGATCTTCATTTCATAATGATTATATAAATGAATTGAATGAATGAATATGATATATATTACACTAATACCATTCTGGAAATGAGGTATCTTTAACCTAAAGATAAGAATAAGAATTTATTCGACAAAACACGCATACGAACAAAAAGTTATAAACACCCGAATAACAAGTAGCAATGAAATATTACTCTAAGAAGCTAAGAAAATGACCATATATGATATCATAAAAATAAGTATCATTCTGGAATAAGTCAATAGCATTATTTAAATCATTATACAAAAGGTTCGAACACTTACGAAGCAAAACGGACCTAAGGTAAGGGAAATATCACATTCTCATTTTTATCCGAGATTGTTTATACTTTGGCATTTACTGGGGTGTATTTTATCATCCACATTCATGTTTCCTCAATATGTAATATTATTTCCATCCACCTACAATTGTTTAAATCCAATTTTACCCTTCAGTGAGTTTTTATTAAATGATATGAAAGGAATGTTCTGTCATTTTTCGTACGTGGTACTTTTTGACTTTTCCGACAAAAGTACGAGAAGAATGTTTTTTAACTTATACGGCATGAATGGATTTTTAAAACATTATTTCCAAGATTCTTCATTTACAAGTTTTCAAGTTTATTTTTAATAAACTTATTTTATTTTAAAATTGTAATACATGATAAGAAAGGAAAATGTTTTTGAAGTAGAAAGGATATTTTCCTCAAGAATGGAGTTCAAGTGTTTTATGAAAATTATTTTCCATCTAAGATAATATAGGGTTCTGTTTCTATCCCTATTATTACATTGATTTGATTATGTTGTGATGGAATTATTTTTATGAATTCCTTTATCTTATATGAATTGTTTGATGATGTCACGATGTTTAAGATTCCAATTTTTATTACATGGGTTATGCAATGATGTATGATTTATGTTTTTGTGGCACACATAAGAATGGTATGATTATGAGATGGGTGGGACCTATATCTCCCTCCAATGCATTGGGTAAAGATTTTATATCTCATGACATAGACATGGCTGGAAAGGTAGGTTATACCGGTTCAGTGAAACAGGACTGAAACGAGTGTGACTCGGTTCAGAAATGGACTTTGTCCACTAAGATAGTCTTGGCAATGATTCTTGATTAATAAGATATGATTCTATATGATTATGTGTGTATGACACAATGTTTCATGTTTTATGTTATGAATATTGGGATTTCATTTCACTACTATGATTTATCCCATGTTATGAAATTATGCTCTCTTTTGCAGGTTAAGACTTCCAAAATATTATGTTCTTATGAATATGATGTGATTGATATTTATTTTGTTTACCCTTACTGAGCATTTGAGCTCACCCTTTTATGTTTTCTTTTCCCCAGGATATAAAGAAAGGTTTTAGGTAAAAAAAGGTAGATCATTATGGGAGATTTTGAAGATCTTTCACCGCGATTACAAGATTATATTCCGAGTTTCCAAAGACACGAAACTATTACAATCCTTGTGTGTGTGATTTTGTTATATACTAAGTATTCCGAAAAAGTAATGTAATGTCCATGTAAGTCAAGCTTTGGGTCTCTACATTCAATGTATCTCAATCATTTGATCATCCATGGAAAATGAACTGTCGTCTCAATGCCTATATAAAGGGGACCCCTGAGGGTCGTCCCACATCGGTTTTTCAAAGCTTTCACGTCTCGAAGCCCTGACTCTCTTCTTAAGGACCGTTCTGATCTTTCTGTAACCCGTTTTGAATCCATTAAAACTCTCCATTCCGAATATCTGTTGAAGCTATATCTCAAGATATGTCTATCTCAAAACCAAACTCAAAATGGTTAGTCTATAGGGAGAGGTTAGTAAATCCAAGTTTCAACAAGTATAATTCTCTTATAACTAAGAATATCAAATTGAATGGCTGGGAGGATGTTTGCTTATCGAAAACATAGAAACAGGATCCAGTTTATACAGATTTACTTGTTGAGTTCTAAGAGTCTGTTTTCTTCCTTGAGGAAGATGACAGAGATTTCTTTTCTTTCAAGTCATATGAGAAGACTTACATATTATCTTACACCAAGGCTGCAAGTTTGGAGGGTTTAGCTTATGAAGGAGAAGCTGAGTTCTATCCACATAATCTTCCAGATGAGCAAGTAATTTTCAATAAAGTGAAGTAATTGAAATTTCTTAGTCTTAAAGATGACATGACTACTAAGATTTCTCACCTCACTCTGAATAATAGGTTTTTATAGCTATGGGTACAAGGTATTCTCGTACCAAGAAGGGGTGATAAGGATAATTTGAAGAAGAGTGACATTTACATCCTAGATTTATTGGTATATCTAAGGATGAGAAATCTGATGAGGCATATTTTGATTACTGTTAAGAATATCAAAAAAGGGAATCTGAAAGATCAGATCATAGTGTATCCGGCCCTGATTTCCAAACTTATCATCAGATGTCTTGATTCATTCAAATTTTCTTGCACTTCCAAGAAAAAAAATTAAAAGGTAATGATGGTAAGTGATGATACTTTAAAAAGGATAAAAATTGTTTTTTCTAATGAATCAGGAGAATTCTACCCTTTACTAGAAGAAGATGCTGAGACCATTCCGGAAAATGTGGAGAAGGCTGAACCAGTGAAGAAAGTTACAAAGATGAAAAAGATTAAGGAAGTGGTTGCTGAATAAAAAAATCCCAAAGTTAAGGAGACTCAATCCGCATCACCCAATACAAAGAAACAAAAGGAATACCTATATGAATTTTCTTCTAAGTGGAGGGAAGATAAGGAGAAGAGAAAATAAGGGGATCCACAGCTCAGACTGGACCCTGCTAAGGCTGTGTACTTAAAAGAGAGAGATGCAGATGAGTGAGAAAAACATGAAAAAGAGAAGAAGATGAAGAAGAAAATGTCTGAAGCTGATAATGTTCATTCTCTTTTGAAAGCAACAAATATGGCATCTAAGAAGATTCTGATTACGGGAACATTCCTTACCGAACCTTTACCAATGATTCCAGCAAAGAACTACATCACTCCAGAAAATTGTAAGGGTGAAGTGGTTTTTTAAGAAGAAGAACAAGAATAAGGAAGTGATAATCTGGATGACATGATCAAACAAGTATAATATTATCAAGAAAAAGCTGAATCCACAAAATTAGTCACTCCGGGAAAGGGAGCATAGAAGGAAATTTGGAAGGATTATGATAAGCAAGAGGAAAGGGAAGAAAATGTTTTGTATGATGAGGAAGAATCCTATGAGAAGAATTATCTTGAAGAAGGAATAGAGAAGGAGAAAATTGATGAAGACAAAATTGTTTAACTATCGGAAAGTGAGGAAGAATATCCATATGAAAAACCCATTTCAAAAATAGATAAAGGTAAGCATGTGCTTATGGATACACCAAAAAATGATATATTCAGGATAAAAGAGGTTGGTGGTTCTTTTAAAAGGAAGATGGTACAAATTGATGAAGAACAATCTCTAAGAAAATTATCTGATTCAGAGTCATCAGCACACGGTCATGACTTTTTTATTGAATCATTGAAAAAGATGGTGGACACCATTCTGATATTTAATAGTATATACTCCAGATGCTAGATGCTGCAACATAGTTTGAATCAGAAATTGAAATCCTTATCCATGGTGATGGATAAAAGTGTGAAAATTGAAGCCGACCATAGAAATTTCCTTATTAATTATGATGTAAACATGAAATCATGCAGAAAAATCGCTTTGTGGTCTAAAAAATTGAAGAAGACATGGCTGACCTTGATTGTTTTCAGAATGAGTTAAAAGATTCCTTTGAAACCGAGGATAACAAGATTAAGAAACTTCAGAATGAGATGATCATTGAGCAAATTTCTCGAAATCAATAGGACAGAGACCTGAATGGGAAGCTTAACTCAGTTGCACAGAACTGGAAAGGGGAAAGAGATTTCCGGATTGAGTTTGAAGTGAAGCTGTAAAAGAAATATATGTTACCTAAAATGCAAGAAGAGGTCTTGAAGGCTCATGCAGAAGCTTTGAAATCTCAATATGAAAGGATAAAATCCTTATAGAGGCAAGCTGAGGAGGGTCATAGAGATTTTAAGAAACTAAAAATCTTGTGGAAGAATCTGATCCCGAAGGAAAAGGATGAAAAATAAACTCACTACGATCTATAGTTTTATTTGTCTTTCCTTGTAATTGTTTTTTCAACTCAAATGAAATTTTGGTTGGTTGTATCTTGTGTTACTAAGTACTAATGTTTCAGGTACCATACTTCTTTTATATTCCGTTAAATTCTTTTTGAAAATCACAAAGGGGGGGGGGAAGGAAAAAGAACTACATAAAAGGGGAGAAGGAAAATTTTAAATGGAGAAAGAAAAATTTATAAGTGAAATATCCTCAAAGTAAAGGAGAGTTTCTCATTATGATGTTTTTCATTCCCATGATAATGAAAACTCCACTCCGGAAATTCAGAATACAGTCCTTAGAGTTTCATTGACTAAGGGGGAGTTAGTTGTATTCACTATCATCCATAAACAAAGGGAGATATGTTTTATATTCAAAGTCTAGTGAAATTTTTCAAAGAACTTATATTTTTTTTCGTAAAGTTGTTTTTGCTTTCCAAAAATGGGGAGATTATTGAGTAAATAATGTTTTCTATTTTACTTTCCCATTCCTTTTTGTTTTGAAAATCTAAAACACTTGATACATAAGAAAATCTATATTTTTCCTCTATAAGGAAAATTTCCTTCTTTTAAGAAATTTAACCTAACCCAGATTTCCTTATACATAGAAATATTTTTCATAAGTGTAAAAATTGGATTCATACCCAAAACCTAAAAATCATATAATTCTAAGATATGAATCATTCTGTTTTAGGATCCAAATTCTGGATATGAACTGTAATGAAGTTCCACTCCGAATTCTGGATGTGAACTGTAATGAAGTTCCACTCCGAGTTCTGGATGTCAACTGTAATGAAGTTCCACTCCGAATTATGGATGTGAACTATAATATTGTTCCATTATGAATTCTAGATACGAACTCTCATATAGTTCCATTACGAATTCTAGATAGGAACTCTCATATAGTTCCATTCCATATTCTGGATATGAACTTTTACTAGTTCGGCTCTGAACTTTTACTAGTTCGGCTCTGAACTTTTACTAGTTCGCCTTTGAAATTTTACTAGTTTGACTTCAAACATCTATGAGTTCGACTCTGAAATTTTACAAGCTCCACTCCGAACTCCGTAAGTACAGATTCTGAACTCTGGTGAAACCAGACTCCAAATTTCCTTAGAAATTCAGACTCCGTATTTCTACAGAATTCAGGTTCCGAATTCCTATAAAACAGAATCCAAATATCCCTTATTGTAGACTCCAAATTCCATTTTGGTTATTCTCCAATCTTTTATTTTCTGAAATTCTGAATTACAGGTTTGCTTATACATATACTTTTTTCATTGTAAAATGATGTTTTGTTTTCAGTTACACATGTTTTGTTATAAAACGATGTCATCCATTCTGTTTCTAACTAACCGTTGGTTGAGATACATGTGTACAAGTCCCTCCTAAATTTAAGGAAAATATTACCATTGGATGAGGGAGCCGACCATTCCAGCCGTTCCTATAAGTAGGAGAGCATTTGAATGAGCTCTATATAGAGCATTGACATCTGTGCATACATGTTGTTGATGTGATTTCTAGATAGAGATGCTCTTATCAACACTCAAGAATCGTGCAGAAATTTTAAACGCCTTGTCCAAAATTTTCCTTGTGCAGACGTGCTTCATGCGGCTCCGAATGTTGGTGATTACATTCGAGGGCTTCTTGGGATAGGAAGACAGAGGTGGCGACTTCCTTGAAGTTTGAGGGCTTCCTTACTGAGGAAGACAATGGTTCAAACTACCGTGAAGTTGAGGGCTTATGGGGATAGCAAGATAGAGAGTCCGACCATCGTATCGAGGGATTACCCTGGTGTGGGTAAGACAGACTTTCTTGAAAGTATAAATCAAGGGATCTTTATCCAATGTTGTTGGATACCCTTCTCTTTGGGTTAAAAGATTTATATATTGTTACTTGTAGTTTTACTACTCGTTTTTCTGCTGCTTATTTTGTGGTAAGGAAAGTATAATCTTCTTATATTTCCTTACACTTGTACTCTGATTAATTTTTATTTCATACGCTTTAAGATAGATTATCATATTGTAAACTTTGGTTAAGTTTCAATTTCCAGAACCTGTTTTCGGAATCACTTTCCAGATTTAAACAAGTGTATAGAACTAGAAGTTTGTAACTTCATACTTTGTCCCAATATTTCATTGGTGATTAGAGGGGTTGAGAATTTTCTTTGTTTAACTTTGTTAAACTTAGATCTTTTCGAAATTTAAGGAAATTTTAAAAGTGTACAATTCAACCCCCCTCTTGTATATTGAGCATCTACATTGATTATTTAGATCCTACACACTCAGGTCATTTATCGATATCAAGACAACCATCATGTGTTTATCTATGAATTAAAAATAAGGAACCAATATTTTGCAGCATCCTAAAGTGACACTAAATTTACGGTAACACATGAAGAAAATCATACAGAAACATAATTGGTATCATGTATCCTATCACATATATAAGAAGCATTATTGTTACATTTTTATTCCACTCATTCCTAGTTACCCTTTATCTCATAACACACAGTGTGTAAAAATACGAATAGAATGATTGAATATTCATGGTACAACTTATGGTGTACCAATAAGAGATATACCATTAATACTGGGTAATAATTCACCATCAATATTTTGGAATTAATAAATATAAAAAATAGACAAATTAAAAATATATAATTCAATACCACTAAATAAAAATAAAATACAAAGATTAAATCATGTACAATACTATTCATAACTATAAAATTTTAATAAAAAAACGACTCTCCAATTTTACATCACCTAGGAACCTGAAATACATAACAATTGGAGAATTACAATTTCATGGGTGTACTAGTCATGTGTCCTAATGATGGTAAATGAATGCTTTTATTTTAAAAAAGTCAACAAAAATACCTAAAAATACCCCCTTAATAATTTGGAGACTATGATTTAAAAAAACATTAGTTCCCACTATAATCCTAATGGCCTTAGATTGGTCTCAGAGTAAGCCACAAGAATCCAAATGTATTTCACCAGTGTTTTGATGGAGGAATAGTGATTACAACCCAAATTTCTCAAGAGTAAAACCACTGGAGTCTCTATGGGTTCCCACCGTACTCTTTGTTGTATTTTATTAAAAACCATTTACTCTAATGGTAATTTAATTCCATAATTTAGTCGTCATAGACACTAAAAATTCATATCTTTTTTCAAAACATATATAATTTTGCTAGAAAATATAGAAACATATTTAGTTTTTAACCAAATATATCTTGCATCATTAAAAAACCCTACCATTAGGATTCTTATACACCAAATGAATCATACTATGATGATTTATTACTCATCCCTATATATATGAATATATTTAAAACAAAATCTTACCCCATTAGGGAATCAATGTGTTATCTCATTAAAACTACCGAAATTAATGCACTCATCTTATTAAAAATCTATATAACTTATTAGTCAATTCACCATACTAAACCTTAATTTTGAGGTCACACATCACAAAAATACAAGTTAACTGATTCAACATGATTATGAACCACCTATCCACTTGCCCCACATCTGTAAATGGTAATAAATCATAAAATCCATTATTTTTCATCTAGAATGAAAAATAAATTAACTAGATATTGATTCATCCAGAAATACTCATCTATATAAAGATTCATCATATATCTAAGTCTAACAAAAAAATATTAATCGATAAGTAATCTTTAATACTTTTAACAAAAATCCCTACTAAAAACCGTCATAATTTGAAGGGATCCAATACACATAATTCATAAATCTATCAAAATAGAAATCAATACTCACATTACTTGGATTGTTTTTCACTATGAAATTTTTTATTTGATGAAATATTATTGGGACCACCTCCAACCTCGCTCATTAAAGATTATAAAAACAGAATTACTACTCAATACAGAGGAACCCAATTGATGAATTTTAAATACGTAATATAATTCGGAAAAAATATATTCAAAAAAATCATAATCATTATTTTAAATTATATTACCCATATTTTATTGAAGAGGATGTGTCTCAGACATTTCCATGGGGAAATACCAGTCAATAATAAAAACCCATTGGTTATCAACAATCAAATCTTCATGGGAACATCGTGAAAGACTCTTATAATTTGAGGAAAATAAAGAGTATTATACTCTTTCAATATATCACTACAACCTTTATATGATCTATACACCATATGGTCTTAACATAATCCCTAATAATCCTTTAATAACTTATCCTATGTACTAGGGAAGGATATACATTTAATTAACTTTCTTTTTTAATATCCATTGAAACTTCACATTAGAATTCAAATGATTCTAAAAAATCATTACCACATTTAAAAAAATCTCAAACCTTCCTCTATTAAACATGTATTACATTCTCTTTATGGTCAATCACTCATAATAATCAATCTCCCATCTCACCATTTTGACTTTCATATTAGTTTATTACAACCTATATACCACACATTTTAAATGAATATTCATTCTCATGTCTCCATGGAATGAGAGTGTGTGAATAATCACTTACATAATGATTCATAATATTTTTAAATATCAATTGAATCTTATCCAAAATATGGTGCACAATTATTATATACCAAGCTATACAACACAACCCATTTCATCATCATTAGTATCCTAATAATACTAGGAGTACATTTCTTATAAGCCATACATATAATATAAATTATCCAACATTTAAATATGAGTAACCATATTTCAAAAACATTATCTTTACGTATGTTTATATACATAAGAGAGGATCCCATATGCATTTATTATTCACTCTCCAACATATCATCCCCATCACATGAAGAATATTAATATGCCTCCATTACTTCATGATCTTTAGGAATCCATGTGTCTGGAATTAATCACTTCAGGCCAATAATCACTAATAAACACATTTCATATTATTATCCCAAAATTTGAAATTACATTCTATATCATGTAGTAATTGGATGATTTCTTCAACTAATTTGTTAATTCACCCAAGTCTCTCCAAACGTGTTTTTTATTTCAAAACGAACAGCTTTATTGTTGATTTGAAACCAAACAAACCCAAAATCCAACCCCAAATCAACAATATTTGAAATTAGAAAATCAAAACCAAATCCATAGCATGTGATAGGAATATGAAAATCTTCGAGGCCTTATGATTTTTAGCACACATTTCATTCAATGTCACATAGTCTACCAGAATCATAATGAAACCATCCACTACCATCATCACTATAACCCCCATATCTGGATTGATTATTCAATATAAAGAAATTGAAAAGAACCATAGATTCTCAAATAGAGTAATGGAGAAAAATAATCAATCATAGAAGAACCAAAAAAATTACTAGCCATATCCCTATAATCAAAGTCACCAAAGTCAAAACCAAACCAAAAATCGGTCCATACATCATGAAAGGAACTAAAAAAAATCCAAATCCAAATATCTAAAAAACCATCAGCAATTGATGTATTTGTCATCAATGATGAAAATGAAAAACCACGAAAATAAATCACAATGAACCAGGGACAAGATCAACCAATACCCCAAAATATAAACCCATTAATAAGACCAAGAATACCTGAGGTCAAATATCAATCATGAAGAAACCATACCACTGTGATAGAAAAACCACCAAAAAACAAAAAATACCTATATATAAACTTGGAAGAAAACCCCTATGGAATATTTAGAAACAACATAGTTTGTATACCTAGGAACACGAATGAATGGAAAACCAACATATACACCACTCCCTTGTGAAAATCAATTCATCAGAATGAAAAAGAGATTAATAAAATTGATCTTGAAGTATGACAAAAGGTTGAACTGAACAAGGGTATAAATTGTGATCCACAACCATGGTGAGAAATGAAGAACCCCAAAATCCACCTCCTCAAACCTAAGAAATGATAACTGACCACAACCACCATCACATCGCAAACCACCAAGAAGAATGCCCAACATGACAAAAAATGGGGTCTAGTATTATAGAACTGATTAGAAGAGTACGTGTAGTTTGTAGTGAATGTCTTCAAAAAAGAATTCATTATCACAAAGAATATATGTTCTACACATCGTGCATGGAGTCATTCCATTCTATAATGGTCCAAGAGTAAAATAGTAAACCCAAACCATAATACTTTATAAAAATGAATAACTATTAAAAAAATAATTAACCATACATCTCTCCCCATGATATCATGGATCCCTTATATAATGGTTTTTTCTAGTGAAAAGTATAACATCCATCACGTGTTTTACAACCCCATATCTATCATCCAAGTTAAAATTTTGGAGAATGCCAAAATAATGATTTTCATACCATTTTTTGACATATTGTACTTGTTAACCATCATTACACCTGACATGAATGTCCATAAGGGCCCATTAAACATCCCCATATTCCATTGGTAGTCAAATAGTGGTGAAGACTAGATCTATACCATTAAGATAATTTTACCTTAATATAAAATACATAAATAATAATAAATCACTTAAAAATACATAACAAATATTAGGTTTAAATATAGGATGACAAATTTATGGAGAACCCTAACAATATAATAAACATTTATAAAAAAAATCCAATTTAGTGCTATACAATTCAAACATCAAATATTGGATTTTCTATCTTGTCAGTCATATACATGATATATAAAATGAAGGAATATAAAAGGAAAGAAACTTCTTTACATACCCTAATGTTTCTTTGGTATTTTACCCACATGAACATCATGATCCTTTATATCAACTACTATCTAAGGACCCCTCTATATTTGAATATCTAACATGTGGTTTTCACATCACACTGGTTTACATAGATGGTGTGAGTATTAAAATTATAAGGTATAATCCCCCAGCCTTAAATATTACTTAATCTTGAGTTATTACAAGAATACACAATACAGATCATTTAAGGTTTAGAGTTTTAGAGAATTAGATCATAAATCATGCATTACATTCCACATTTAAACAAGGTGGTTACATAAAATACAATATTCACTTTTACCATCAAAGGAAACATATTTAAAATAAAAGATGGATTATTTATTAACACTTCCATGACATTATCATCTCATCATGTACCTTTCCCTTGACCTGTGAAAAATATTTCAAAAAAATGGGATGAGCATAAAAAGCTCAGTAAGGGATATAAACATACGGAAAGAAAAAAATAGTCCATGTATACATAAGAATCATTAAAAAAATACTTTACTCATAAACATAAGCACTTTAACACACCTCATGAAATCATAAGGTTTATGAATAACTCATAAAAAAAAATAAGACATAAAGGTAACTTAAGGCATTCATAACAGTATTACGTAGGGAGTAAACCTCATGGTTACGTTTGGAATACCCATCACAGTATATTCCCTAAATCTCTTAGGAGAAACCATAGAATTTAAATCCTTCTCATTACCCAATGCATTTGAGAAATATATCGGGATCACTCGCCTTTATTTTATCACAGAACCACCTCTATTCATAAACAATACCCAAGAACCATAACATAATCGTATCACATAAAACATGCATAAAGGAAACATAACATTTCCACATTTCAATCACAAGATATCAAAAACACATTGGTATAATAAAAACATCATCAAAACAATTTTCAATACCCAAATAAAATAAAATTAAAACATGGTATTTATTTTTCATTTTAAAAAATGTTATGGCTTGTAGAGCAAGCCGAAACTCAAATAATGGTCACGACAGTGGAGAAGTCGTTGTCACCGTATATGTAAGACAAAAACATTCCCTTTTTTATTTTAGTAAAATGATTAGTATAAAAAGATTCCTTTTGAATGGAAGTAAAAGTCAAAGGGGTTTATATACCGTATAAACGAAAGTTGTGTATAAAACAAAATATGCCTCAATGAAAGGATATTGAGACTAAGTCCCTTACTTCGTGTCTGACTTGACTCGGTCATTCTTTAATCTCCTGAATAATAAACTAGAGTTAATTTATACCTTATTAGTAACCTTTTTCAAGTTCATTATTTCTTTTATATCACATAGTACCATGTTATGAACATTATGCAATTATTTAAGTTAATAATAATCGTTTTGTCGATCTTTTGTACTTGAGTCAAAAATAAACTTCTTAAAATTACTACTTATTAATGTGGTAATATATCCACTATATAAAAATTTATATTCATGATTTAGATATCATATTTATCAAATATTTCTAGTATATACATGCATTTATAATATTACATAACATTTAGAGGTAAGAAATGAAATGCACTGTTCATGGAGAAGGTAAGCCATATGTACACATGAACACTACTTTCATTTATATTTCATATTTAATGGAATTAAATAATAATTATATAAAGTTATATTATATTTTAAGTATAATATCATATATAATATCATTAACTCAATCCTTTATACATCCCACATATGGCATTAATTATTCAAATAACTTTAAGGGGCGGTAGTCCGTACTTTCTAAAATGATGATATTGCGTTTACCGATAATAGAAACCATAAAGTTATGACATAAATGAAAAATAAATAAGAATAAGGAAACCATAAAAATAATATATATCATATATAAATAGAGTGACATATTAATGGAATCCATGAAAGGCGTTAAAAGAAGATTGAACAATCATCATTTCATGAGGCAGTAATTCACCACTCACAGAAACAGTATGTTCTTTAACCATTATAAGGAAGTGTGTGTAAGTGTAAATAAAATAATTCTCATAAAAACATCCTAGTATATTGAAGATACTGGTGCTGTTACAAAATAAAGGAATAAAAATAGTTTATGGGGTTGGAGAAGAAAAATAAAACAGAAGGACATAAGAGAAGACATTACCTTTAATTCGGGTAACTCACCTTAGTTTTAACCAAAAGTGTTTCATGAAGAGCTTTATAAGTATGTTAAGGCATATAGGATTAATATAGGGATGTGGAGAGATAAAAGGAGAAGTGCATTCCCAAGCCAAAGGCTTGTGAAGTGTGGGTAAGGTGGTAGAGGTGGGGGACTTTTATAAGAGGGAGGAGGGGCACTATTGGAATGTAATGAAATGTTACTTTATTATAAAATGAGTTTCTGATTTTAAAGGTCCTAAATTGATATATTTCTAGGATAAGGTGATAAAAGTTTGCAATAAACCCATTTAATATGTTTTTGACAATTGTAAGTCTTAGATTTTGCATTATCGTTTCATTTTATTTAAATCGTTCATTAATGAAGTAATCACTACATCATCATGGTGTCATAAATAAATTTATATATTTTATGTTTAAAAACTATAAAAGAAATACCATGATGTAGGGAATATTATTATATTTCCAAGGACTATAAATAGTCTAATAGATCATATATGTATACATTATTAAAATTTTTTTACTTAGGTGTTACATACTTTTGTTATATTTAACTTTCTTTAAAAATACAAAGATAAAATGTCACTATCCCACAAAAGTGATTCCATGGGTTCTGAAAGTTGGAACAAGGAATCCCATGGTCGGAAATGACACAAAAAGTAGAATTAGAAAACACTTTGGGTTAAATTTATATTTTTATGATATTGTATTATTACCCTTAACTACCTGATTACTAATTAATCATGATAATTAAAGATAATTACCGTCATTACTATTTATAATTCCCAAAAACAAAAGAGTCTTAATTACATAATTTGGAACTTATTATTAAAAATATGGAATCCATTTTTCCAAATTCCATGAATAGAAATTGTAGTAATTAATTTAAAAACAATTCCCATTGTCAAAACAAAAAGCTGGTTTTTTTGTAAACAATATCAATCAAAAGATTGAAACTTGTTTATGCACAATTCAAAAGTGAAATTAATTATAATGAAAAAAATTCGATTAAATGGTAAAATTATATTCTAATTTAACTTTAAAACCAATTAAAAGGAAAATCTATCCATATAATTAAATTAGATGAAAAGGCAGTTTTGAAGTAAAATGCTGCATTTTTCACTATTCATTAAAAAATGAACATTGTCAGAAAAATACCAAAAATTTATCCAAAGTAAATTTCAATTTCCAAATCCTAAAAAATAAGTTTATTTTGACAAATAGAGATTATAGAATTTGCAAAAAATATATTTAAAAATGGTTCGACATCAAAAGGCGGTAAAATAATATTTTTAAAATATTAGAGAATTTTATACTTACGATTGGATTTATTCTCATTTTAAGCCTCTAAAATACTATCTAATTCATAAATAGAAATAGATATGGAAATCCATAATTCATTACATACTTGGGGTGTTAAATCCTTCCCTATTTAGAAAATTGCATCCCCATAATTTATTTACTTATCGAATAAATGAGGGTATTTATCCCTCATTTCATTTTCAAATTTCTATGTTTCCTCTTCAATCATGCGGTTTTTTCAACAAAACCATTACTTGATGAATCACTTTATTCTGCAATACATGCTCCTTGTGTTCAATAATCTAGACTGGTTGTTCCTCATAAGAAAAATTCTCTTCCATCTAATCTACCTCTAGACTCAAAACATGAGATGGATCGGGAATGTACTTCCATAACATTGAAACATGAAAAACATTGTGTACCTAAGATAAACTCAGAGGTAAAGACACTCGGTATGCAACTGATCCAACTCTCTCCATAATTTCATATGGTCCAATGAAACTTGGACTCAACTTTCCTTTCATACCAAATCACACCACACTTTTCCATGGTGAAACCTTGAGGAAGACAGGATCACCTACCTCAAAAGAAAGATCCTTCCTCCTGTTGTCTGCAAACCTTTTCTGCCTTCTCTGAGCTATTTTCATGTGTTTCTATATCAGCTGAACTTTTTCTGCCAACTCTTCTACCAATTCTCATCCCATAAACTTCCTTTCACCCACTTCATCCCAAAAATCTGGAGTTCAACACCACTTTCAATATAATGCCTCAAATGGTGCCATTTGTATACTGGAATGAAAACATTTATTATTAGAAAACTCAACCAAATAAAGATGTTGGACCCAAATTCCCTGATAATCTATCGAACAAGCACATAGAATATCTTCCAAAGTCTGAATTGTTCGTTCTAACTACCCATATGATTGGGGATGAAAAGCTGTACTAATATTTAATTCAGTACCCAACGACTTCTAAAGGGCTTTCCAAAAGATATATTTAAACCTAGGATCACGATAAGATACAAAGGAGAGGGGAACTCCATGTAACCTAAATACCTCTTTGAGATACAAAATAGAAAGTTGATATTGGGAAAAATTATCTATTATAGCAATGAAATGAGCAGATTTAGTCAAGAGATCAAAAACAACCCAGATCTCATTATTACCTTGATGTGTCTTCGGCAACCCCACAACGAAGTCCATCGATATATTCTGCCATTTCCACTCTGGCACTGGTAAAGGTTGAAGCATCCCTTTCGATAACTACTTCTCTGCTTTTTCCTTTTAACAAGTCAAACACTTCACAGTAAAATCAGCAATATCTCTTTTCATTCCATCCCACCAGTAATACTCCCAAAGTCCTCTATACATCTTAGTACTACCAAGATGAACTGAAAACGGAGAACTATGAGCTTCACATAATAACTCTCTCTTCAACTGTGAGTCAAAAGGCACACATAATCTCATCCCAAATCTTGAAAAAAAATCATTATCAACGTTGAATTTAGTTAACATACCCTTATAAACTAGCTCTACCTTTTTCTGCAACTCACAGTCTTGATTCTGAGCTTGCTTAATTCTATATCATAGAGATGATCTCACTGAAACAGGAAACAAAACAGAAGAACTTACTGCACCAACAACTTCAATACCAACGTTCATCAAATCCTTAACCACAGGATCTTGTTCCAAATGTAACATGGTTAATGAATCATTACTTTTTCGACTCAAAGCATCAGCCTCTTTATTTTATTTTCCCGTATGGTACTGAATTGTACAATCATAATCCTTTATTAATTATATCCATATACTCTCTCTCATGTTCAATTATTTCTTAGTGAATAAATACTTTAAATGTTTGTGATATGTATATATTTCACACTTTACACCAGACAAATGATGCCTCTATATTTTTAAAGAAAAAACAACAGCAGTTAATTCCAAATCTTGTTTAGGGTAATTTACCTCATGATCTTTCAACTGACGTGAAGCGTAAGAAATTACCTATTCATTCTACATTAGGATTAAACCAAGTCATTTCAATAAAGCATCGATGTAGAAGACAAACTCACCATTCCAAGAAGGTAGTGCCAAAACTTGGGCATTCACCAATCTTCTTTTCAACTCCTAAAAACAATCATCACATTCTTTTACCTTGATAAACATAACACCCTTCCGAGTTAGCTTAGTCATTAGACTAGATAATGGTTAAATTTTTTTAACAAACCTTCAGCAATAGGCTACCAAACCAAGAAAACTATGAATCATGGTTACATTTGTGGGTCTTTCCCATTCTTCAACAACCTTTGTTTTTGCAGGATCAATAGTTCTTTAATCTTTAGAAACATTGTGACCAAGGAAAGAAATTTGTTGCAACCAAAACTCACACTTGATGAATTTTCCATATAATTTATTTCCATTTAAGGTTTTCAAAATAACCATTGAATGACTTTTAGGCTCCTCTTTACTTTTAGAAAACACCAAAATATCATCAATGAAAACAACCAAAAACTTATCCAAGAACTCATGGAAAATTCTATTCACAAGATCCATAAATAGAGAAGGTGCATTGGTTAACCAAAAAGGCATTACTAAAAATTCATAATGTCCATATCTTGTACAAAACGCAGTCTTCGAAATATCTTCTTCCTTTACCTTCAACTGATGGTACCCCGATCTCAGGTCAATCATTGAAAAACACTTAGCTCCCTGGAGCTGATCAAACAAATCATCGATATGAAGCAAAGGATATTTTTTAGTAACAATGATGTTATTCAAGGATCTAAAATCAATGCAAAGTCTAATTGAACCATATTTATTTTTAACAAATAAGACAGGGGCGCCCCATGGTGATGTTCTAGGTCGAATGATACCTTTCTCTAATAAATCTTGTAATTGCACCTTTAACTCTAAAAGTTCAATTTGAGCCATTCGATAAGGGGGATTTGAAATTGCCTTAGAATTAGGAACTATGTAAACAGTAAATTCAACTTCTCGATCTGGTATTAATCTAGGAAACTCATAAAAAAAACATCAGGATACTCATCTACCACTGTCACATCATTAATCTGAACGGTTCCTTTGTTTTCAACAATATGTGCAATGTAACATTCATTTCCATATTCTAAAAGATTCTCAGCCTCTTGATATGTTATCAATAGTAAGGGTTCATTCTTCTACAAAAACTGAATCATTCTAAAAATAAAAATCTTTAGCTCTACAATCAATGTTATCATGGTCAATAGAGAACCAATCCATACCCAGGATAACATCAAACTCTTCTAGAGGTAAAAAAACAAGGATTGCAAGTAAGCTCTTACCACAGATAAGGATAGGAAGATTCATATAAATTCTTTTTACCTCAACATTTCCCCACAGGTGTTTTCACCACAAGTTCAGGAGACATTTCTTGAGATGGAATTCCCAATTTACTAGAAATGGTTTTAGAGATGAAAGAACGTGAAGACCCTAAATCAATCAACACATTGTCATAATCTGAAAAAACAAAAAAGTACCTGGTACCACTTCATTTGATGGCCCAACATCTGCTGAAGTAGATGCAAAGTATTTCACCACACCTTTCTACTTGTAGTCTGACATCTTCCCATCATTTGAGCTCTTTGTCGAACACTCGTTTTCATAATGACCCATCTCATTGCATTTGAAACATTTCACTAACAGTAAGTCAAATTTGCTCTTACCATCACCCTAATATTTTTCAGTGCAATCACGATCCTTATGTCCCATATTACCACATCGGTAGCACTTTCCAGAATTCAAAAGACATTCCCCAACATTCTTTTTACCACATTTATCATAAACTGAAAACAATGTTTTCTTACCATCAGACGTTTTTGAAGGATTATTCCCTTTCTTCTGCCTCCTCAGTCTCTTCTTCAGTTGGTTGTTATAGAACACTTGATCATCGAAAAACCCATTTTCTACTTTCTCAGCAAATCGAACAATCTTTTCATAACTCTTGAACTCGCGAGAAGCTAAAGCCCTTAGATATTTTGGATTTAATCCTTCGAAAAAATGATTGATTTTACTATCAAGGTCTCAGATAAAATTTCAAGCATACCTTGCCAATCAAGTGAAATTTTCTTCATAAGCAGCTACTGAGTCATCCTATTTCTTCAATTCCAAGAATTGTTTTTCCATCCTAAGTCGAACAGTCGTAGATAAAATTTTATCAAGAAACATACCTTTGAATTCATCCCAGTCAAGAGCATCAATCTCATCAATGTCCCAGTTATTTGTAACCACCGACCACCACCAATCTGCTTCACCCTCCAAACGGTAAATAGCAAGACTACCATTTTGATTGTTTGAACACCCCATGACATTGAAAATCTTATCCAATGCTTTAATCCACCCTTAACCTAGCACATGGTCAGATGATACTCTGAATGATGGGGGATGTTGCCTTATGAAATGTTGCACTACTAACATGTTCCTTTGTAGTTGATCTAGCTGATATTGTGCATGGATACCACCACAATTTATCGCTTGAGGAAGTTGTGTAATTTCTGCAACAAACTGTTCATTTCCAATTCTGACCATCTCAGGATGCTGATTCAGAAGGTAATTTCCTTATGCATGCCTTCCTAGCACTTCTTCCATGATTCCTCTACGGAAAACCATTCTAAAAAAACTTTTCTTTGATGAAGCAACATGGTAATCTTCAAATTCTATATCATTTCAATTTGACCATAAAAAAATATTATTGGATAATCACTTAATAGAATTCTAACTACTAATGTTATCTAAACTGACCTATGATACCAACTATAAGGCCCCATACTTAAACATTACTTAATCTTGAGTTATTATAAGAATACACATTGAGGATCTTTTCAGTTTTTCAGTTTTAGAGAATTAGATCATAAATCATGCATTACATTCCACATTTAAAAAATGTGGTTACATAAAAGACAATGTTAACTTTTCCCATAAAAGGAAACATATTTAAAATAAAACATTGATTCTTTCTTAACACTTCCTCGACATTATCATCACATCATGTACCTTTACCTTGACCTGTGAAAGACATTTCAAAAACATGGGATGAACATAACAAATCTCAGTAAGGGATATAAAAATACAGAAAGAAAACCTTAGTCCATGTATACATAAGAATCATTAAAATCATACTTTACTCATAAACATAAGCACATTAACATACCTCATGAAATCATAAGTTTTATAAATTACTCATGGAAAACATAAGACATAAATGTAACTTGAGGCATTCATAACATTCTTACGTAGGGAGTAACCCTCATTATTACAGTTGGAATACCGATCACAATATATTCCCTAAATCTCTTTAGAGGAACCTTAGAGTTTAACTCATTCATGTTACCTAATGTATTGGAGAACTATATCGGGCTCACCCTCCCTCGGTTTATCATGGAACCACCCATCTTTATAAACAATGACTATGAACCATAACATAATCGTATCACATAAAACATGCATGAAGGAAACATAAAATTTCCACATTTCAATCAAAAGATATCAAAAACACATTGATATAATTAAAACATAAAAAACCATTTTGAATACCAAAATAATGGAAAAGTAAAACATGGTATTTATTTTTCATTTTAAAAAAGGTTGTGGATTGTTGAGGAAGCTAAAACGCAAATAATGGTCATGGCGGAGGAGAATTCGTTGTTGCCGCATACGTAAGAAAAAAACATTTCCTTTTGTTGTTTAGTAAAATGTTTTGTATAAAAATATTCCTTTTGAATGAATGTAAAAGTCAAAGGGGTTTATACACTGTGTAAAATAATGTTGTGTATAAAACAATATATGCCTCAATGAATGGAGATGGAGACAAAGTCCCTTACCTCGTGTCCGACTTGACTTGATCATTCTTTAAACTCCTGAATAATAAACTAGAGTTAATTTCAATTGGCTTAAGAACCTTTTTCAAGTTCATTATTCCTCTTATATCACTTATTACCATGTTATGAACATTATATAATTATTTATGTTAATAACGATTGTTTTGTCAATCTTTGGTAAATGAGTCAAAAATAAACTTCTTATAATTAGAAGTTGTTCATGTGGTAATATATCCATTATATACAAAATTATATTCATGATTTAGATATCATATATATCATTTATATCCAGTATATACATGCATTTATAATATTACATAACATTTGGAGGTAAGAAATGAAATGCACCGTTCATGGAAACGGTAAGTCGTACGTACGCATGAATGCTAATTTCAATTATATTTCGTATTTAATGAAATTATACCATAATGATATAAAGGTATATTATATTTTCGTTATAATATGATATATAATATCATTAACTCTGTCCTTTATATGTCCCACATATGTCATTACCGATTCAAATCACTTTGAGGGGGAGGTAGTCTGCACTTCCTAAAATGATGATATCATGTTTACTTATAATAGAAACCATAAAGGTATGCCATAACTGAGAAATAAAAAAGAATAATGGAAAAATAAAAAAAATATATAAAATATATAAATATAGTTACATCTTATTGGACACCATGAAAGTTGTTAAAATAATATTGAACGATTATCGTTTCGTGAGGCAGTAATTCGCCACCCACAGAAACAATATGTTCTTCAGCCATTAGACGGAAGTGTGTGTAAGTTTAAAAAAAATAATTCTTATAAAAACCTCCTAGTATATTATAGATACTGTTTTTTTACAAAAGGATGTAATAAAAAGAGTTTATGGGGTTGGAGAAGCAAAATAAAACATAAGGACATAATAGAAGACATTACCATTAAATCAGGTAACTCCTCTTAGTTTGAACCAAAAGTATTTCTTGAGGAGATTTCTACCTAAGGTAAGGCTTCTAGGATGGAGAGAGTGATTTGGAGAGATAAAATGAGTATAGTTTGGCCGAGACATAGGCTTTAGAGGCGTGGGTAAGGTGGTAGAGGTGGGGGCCTTTTATAAGAGGGAGGAGGGGCACTCTAGGAAAGTAATGAAATGTTACTTTATTATAAAATGAGTTTCAGATATTAAAGGTCCCACAATGATATATTTAGAGGATAAGGTTATAAGGGTTTAAAATCCACCCATACAATATGTTTTTGACAAGTGTATTTATTAGATTTTACATTATTATTTCATTTTATTTAAATCGTTTATTAATGAGGTAATCACTACATCATCATGGTGTCGTAAATAAATAAATTTATTTATTGTCTCAAAATTATAAAAAAAATACCAAGATGTAGGAAATATATTTATATATCCAATGACCATTTATAGTCTAAGAGGTAATTTATGTAGACAAAATTAAAATTGTTTTACTTAGGAGATACATACTTTTGTTATATTTAACTTTCTTTAAAAAGAAAAAGAAAAAATGTCACTATAACACAAAAGTGATTCCATGTGGTCCCAAAGAGTGAACAAGGCATACCATGGTAGACCATGACACAACCAGTAGAATTGAGACACATTTTGGGGGTCATTTTATGTTATTATGATATTATTTTATTACGCTTAACTACCCGATTACTAATTAATCACGATAACTAAAGATAATTATTGCTATTACTATTCATAATGTCCAAAAAAAGAGTCTTAATTACATAATTTGGACCTTCTGTTTCCAAAATATGGAATCCATTTTACAAAATTACAAACACAGAAATTTTAGTATTTAATTTAAAAATAATTCCTGTTGTCAAAACAAATAGCGGGTTTTTTAGAAACTACATCTATCAAAAGTTTGATACTTGTTTATGAAAAATTCCAAAGAGAAATTAATTAAAATGACCAATATTGGATTAAATTGTAAATATATATTCTAATTAAACATTAAAAAAATTAGAAGGACAATCTATCCATATATTAAATTAAATGAAAAAGCAGTTTTGAAGTAAAATGTATTATTTTTCACTATTCATTAAAAAATCAACATTGTCAGAAAAATACCACAAAGTTTTCCAAAGTAAATTTTAATGTTTCAATCCTAAATAATATGATTATTATGAAAAATAGAGCTTATAAAATTGTCAAAATTTATATTTAAAAATGGTTCTCCATCAAAAGGTGGTAAAATAATCTTTTAAAAATTTTAGAGAATTTCATGGTTAAGATTTGATTTATTCTCATTTTAAGCCTATAAAATACTATCTAATTCATAAATAGACATATATATGAAAATCCATAATTCGTTACATACTTGGGGTGTTACATAAGGACACCAAAACAAATGTTCCTTATAATAAAAATATAAGTGTGTTCATATACAATATGATAGAAACAAATACCATTAAATATGTTACAATCAAGTCAAAACATGTTGTTCCTATGAATCATCCGTAATGATTGACACTACCTACTTTGTATTATATAGGTATGTTGGGATAGTTATTGCTAGATACATGATTTTGGATAACATTCCTAAGACTATGGTGGGTCCACCACTTTTATTAGTGGTATAAAATAATAATATTTTAGACTCATGTGGTTGATTTTGTGTGCACATATTCAACCATAGGTAATGATACTATCACAATCATTTCAAAAGTATTAGGGGCAGACTCAAAATGTTCTAAAAAGTAGTGACTTGATAAAATCCCTTAGAATTATAATAATGTAATCTAAACAATTTGTTTCAACAATCTTGTAATAATCTCAAAATTACTCATGGATATTGAACCATATAACTTTTTATCCTTTGGATGATTAATTTTTATAATTTATGGCTTGAATATATCCAACCTAATGAATATAGTTATCTAAATTAGAGGATAAAAGAATAACATGATGTCCAAATTATACAACTATTAAAATAGTCCATATAATTCTAAGTGGTATATGTATTTATCCCTATGTTATTCCACCAAATATCATTACTAAGACAAATATATCTATCACATGCATTGATCAGACAGTCATATAAACACATTAAATGTAAATGAAAACGATTCTTGATGAAATATTCCCCAAAAATATGAAATCATTGACCTTATATAATAAACCATAATATAACATGTTTTAGATTCATTTATGTATCAATCGCACATCCCTTTGATTAGAACATCCATCAGATCACATGTGTCATGAATCATGGAAGATTTTACATAGATGTTGGAAAATCTTGGAACATTTTACAAGTATCAATAGTAATATCTTATATGAACATGAGCCTTATGGTGATAATTCATAATTACCATGACCAATGACTTTATAGGCATATATCACCTAATAGTTATCACAATAATACTCACGAAAATGTTCTCAACTATACCACGATTGGTCTATGGAATTTGATCAATAGTTATTTGACAAGTCACCTATCATATGGTAATTTGACCTTAATGCCTTTTTTTAAATTTTCTATAAAATATGTAAAATGTAAAATAATCATTAAATAGATAATTTTTTGTTATCACCTTTATAAAATATTTATATTTATCATAGTTGAAAAAAAATTCATCTCATTATTACTCCAATTTAATCAAATAATTCACCCTTCTATTGATCAAAATTTTTATATCAATTATTGGGAAAATCCATCACTTACAATGAGATAACCACTCTTTATGGATCAAAATATGTTATTAGAATGGATTAACAAGCCCATTCATGTCTTAACTCAATATATCAATATTATCGATATACTATTTACTCAATTAAACTATATGCTTTAAATTTTAACATATTAGTAGAGTGACTCAAAATTTGAGGGAATGTGAGAAAAGTAACATCGATAACTCTAATATGTCTCACCAAACCTCAATAATGGATTCATACCATTTATATTCAACTTTCAAGTCATTGATACCAACTTAACCATGATAATATAACTCACAAAACATCTAAAAACATATAACCAGGTAAAATGTTATGGACCACCTAATTTATATAAATTTACATTAATCCCTCTCATTTCATTACTTGATTCATAATAAATTAACTAAAATAATGGATCACTTAAGAAATATCAAAATTAGGTATTTATAATGGTGTAACATAGAATATTTATCTAAATCCATGAATAAATATTAATTTGGATTATAATTATCTCTTTGAATCGAACAGAATTGACATCTCATTTTTCAAACATTTATTAGGATTTAAAAAACAAAAAAAATGTGCAGAATCCAAGGGAAAAGGATTCCTAGTCATGAAATATCTATAGGTGACATATATTGGGTTTTATAAAATCTCAAATAGAAAATATAAATAAAAAAACCCATTATAATTTTGGTGTGTAACTTTTTTCTGAATAATAAAGGAGCTATACCAGTCTCCAAATGAGCCAGATGAAAACAAATGGATTCCACCAGGGTTATGGTTGAACTAGGGGGCTTAAACACCATTTCAACACCCATGGAACTACATATTGGTTGTTAGTATACATATAAAGGTATACAAACTAAAAACATTGTAATATTCCCTAAAATACCACTAAATCTATTTATATCGAAGTTCTAAAATTTCCTTTACCTATATTCCAATAAATTTTTCCCTTAATGGAAACATGAATAAGTATCGATATAAATGTTGTATTTAATAATATCCACACATCATAGGTAGTCAATCATTACATATATCCTATGATTTCCCATAGATAGATATTATCATTTACAATCAAACTTTTTCTATGAATAAAAAAACTTTAAATAAATTATACAAAAACAATTGAGGGATCCTAAAGGATATTAATCAATGTTTGCAAGGATTTATTCTTCCATGAGGATATATGGACTCCCACATGTGAATTTATTATGTAATGAAAAATTATTCTTACTTTTATGATATAATTTTTTCCATATCCTATAAGATGGACTTGTGTTAGAGGTATATTAACATAGGTTAATATTTTTATATTATTAATGGGTAACATAAAGGAATCAACTAATGGAGGGAATTATATAATAGAAAACCTTACACAAAATTGTGTTAGTGAAATTTTTCATAATCAATCCCAAATTCATGAATATTCCCTCATTCTGAAATTATCAATCCTTCATGGGAATATACCATTTATTTTAAAACACAATGCTAACCAAAATAGTTTAATATTACAATAGATTTTATGGTTGTGGGCCATTTTTTTGAATTTACATCCCCTATCACACTTACATGGGTTACATTGGAATGTAGATCACTCCTCTTACTAAATCTCCTCATATACCTCTTCCTAACCATATTCATTTTTGTTCTCCCTATAGGATTTGGTATTTCTCTAGGGAACATTTTTGTAAGGACACTTAAAAACTCAATTGATAAATTTCCCTACCCGGCCTCAATGGTAAATATTACCATAGTATTTCTCATGTAGAAGTCACATTGTTACAAAATACTTGTAAATTTATAAAAATATTGGTCCTTGTTATGTGATATAAAACATTATGGTGGGGGAGCTTCTCATTTTACCAAAAACTAAACGTTTTCATCATTTTCATAAGAAATTATGATGCATAGTGTACCCCATTATGAATATTTAAATTAAATAGTCCATTTCTCAAGGATGCATGTTATGAAATTCATATATGGATCTTTATTTCATGTCATACCCTTCTTGTGTGGATTAAAAATTAGTTCACATCTCTTAAGGATATGTTTCATTCCATAAAAAATGTATTATTAATGTCTGTTAACTCCTTAAAACTATATGCAATTTATCTCCCATAACCAGGAAACATATGATTTTTTATTGAATTCCAATACCAACAACATTTTCACTCATTATTTTTTTCTACACTATAATAAAATATTTTACAAAGGATGTGATTCTTCTTCAGCACTCCCCAAATAATATGATTGTGTCTTGTGACATGGAATTAAACTAAAATTTACTTTCAAATTTTTAGCCTTTGTATTTTTAAACAATTGATTTCTTTCGTAGATGAGGATAAACTCCAAAGTGTCCTTAATTATTTTCATATGATTCCCTAAAGTGAAAATTATATTATTAGACAAAATTATACAGCATGTGACCACTATAGTTTCATTTTTATTCCTCAAACCATATACCCTATTTTTTGATGAATTTAAATTAAAATGTTACTTTTATTATTTTCTTGTTAGTCTATGAAACAAAGAATACATACATTAGAAACATTAACTAAAAAGCGAGAATTAAAAATTTCCAATGAGTCATTATATATATAGATCCTTTTTGGATTGATTTTATATCTAATTTGAACTGAGGATTTTTTTGGTGATTCCTTAAACCACATAAAACATTATCAGATGAATTTAAACTATAATGAAGCCTTCATAGTTATCCAATATGACTTTAAGAAGATACATTCCTGAATTTTGATAAATTCAAAAGTGATATTCAGATCATAATCACGAGTTTTTAGACCATGGGGTGCCGGTGTGAATTTAGATATTCTCTAAAATGAAATTCATATTCTTACTTTGGTGTTAAAAACCATAGGTGCCCATTTTTATCCATTTATATTATAAAATGACCTTAAAACATTATCGTGTAGTTTTAAATCACAATTTTACTTATATATAGATTTAGATAAAATGTGTCCCTTTCTAATGTTTTTTAAACATACTAGTCTATTCCCAGGAATAATAATTATACCATTCGTTCTAGTAATGATTTTAAATAAATTTTTTTATAAGAATTTGAAATCAATTTCTTTGTATTATGTTTTACATATATATTGAGTGAAATATTCCATATGTGATAAAAGGGTAATATTTCATTATTACTAGAATTATATATATATATGAATATTACATAAATGTTTAAATGAAGGTATTTTTTGTACTAAATATATAAGTGATATTATTTTCCAATATCAATATTTATGGATTTGGGAAGGATTTAATAAATATTATAAAATATATAAAAGAAACTCGGACCAGAAGAAAATATCCTCCATTGGAAGACTCAACCTAACATTTTATAAATTTCATTATGAGAATTCACACTCCATGTTTTCTCCTTAAGAATTAGTATATAGAGGTAATGAAGAAAATTTAAAAAACATTGTGATCCCCTATGTGAAATAATTCACCTTTCACTAGATAGATTGAGTGATTGTGATTAATAAACTATTGAATAATCTAATAGTTGTTTTCTTTTCTATTATTATCTTAAAGAGTCCAAATGTGAATGAATATTGAAAGAATTAGAAGAAATATGGGATCCAAAAAATTTTGTGGATTTAAAGTAAAAAATTTATAATGTTACAACTATCATCCAAACATTATATGTAGAAATCCTATATAGAAACAAAACTGAAATTATTGGTTCTAAAGACTTTGGATGCACTTATCGACACTATTCATTACATATAATAAAAAATATATATTTGAAACCGTGGTTCGTGGATATAATATATAGCTTCTTATTTCTATATAATATATTTATCGGAAACTTAGAGGCTCTGAGGCATTAAATATTGGATTTTAATAGGAATAATAATAGAGATATAGGACCCCATCACAATTTCAAATTGGTTTGGAAATTTATCTCCCCAATATGGTAAAGCAAACCTTCCATACATTGACTATGAATATGTCAGGTATATCAATGTTTCTTCAGGATTTCCTCCAAGGTAGGCTCTTGCTAACCACGACCATCCCCATCAATGTATAAATACAATTTTTTAAGCTTTTCATTGAGAGACACCTATAAAGGATTTCCAATACTTCATGAATTAATGAATGTCTCGCTAGGGTAAATCCTTCTCCACCATCTAGAGGCATGTTGATCCCCTAACCATTTTCAAGACCCAATAGAAAACATCATTATTAATTGCTAATGGAAGAACATGTTTAACCATAACATACATTGGTTACCCTAATAGATAACTTATATCTGATTATCAAATCCCAATATAATATTGGGTTTCTCTATTAAAAGATAAAAATTCATTATAGATATCTTTCCATGATGAATCTATCATCCACTATTGGCGCCCTCTATGGGAAGATAATACCAACTATAAAGGAGGTCCTCCCCATGTAGTTTAACATTTAAAATACCAAAAATTACATCTTTATAATGACTCATCATTAGACAATAATGGATTTCATAAAAATGTAAAAGAATATATTTATGGATAAATCACTTTTATCCTTGAGTTCACCAGATTAAGGATCATAATGGTGAGATTCCTTGATTTCCATGATTTTCCACCCAAACAAAAACTACTAAAAAGCTACTAAAAATGCAAAAAAAATTCATAAATAACCACTATTTATTATGATTATAAAACAAATAATAATAATACACATGGTCATAAATTACCCCAAACAATACATTTATGTGGGGAGAATATGGTTATCTTCTATGAAATATTCAACTTTTCTAGATTAGGTGGGTTCTATGATAGTGTCTTTAAGATCCTGACATCCTAAGAATAGAATACTACGGTTTATTACATTAGAAATACCGAAGGATTCCAATTAAATATATTATAATATGAATACTAATACAAGAGTTCCCTCTAACCATGTGGTGCTATTAAATTACATGCATATCCCATAAAATTAGTTAATAAAATATAATAATTCCTAAAATCTATAGTTTGATACACCATATAATGTTTCAATATTTACCCCCACAAAATAAAATTCTCCTATTCATCCTATATAAGGATAAAAATGAAAATGTGACCAATCCCCTTCTGATAAACCACATTTTAAAGTGGCCAGTCATAAGAATATTAATAGTTTCATTCCTATTCAATGACTAATCCTACCATTATGATATATGAGATTTAATGGATGATAAAAAAATAGTAGTTTTGTATTAGTGGTGGCACACTCATTAGAATTAAATTATTGAGTTACGTGATCATGAGGTCATACAATACATTATAAATACCTTGTGGGAACTTGTAGATTCATTTTTGATGTATAATATATATCAAGTATTTTGAACATATAAATGTGATTTCAAAAAATTGATAGCATTTCCAATGTTACAAATAAATTATGTGAGATTCATTGGGAATTAAATTTTATTATTTATTTATCATGAGAAACTATATCTTAAAATATAATATACCAAGGGTTTAAATTATTTGATATCATGTTTCATAGGTTTATTCTATATCACATGAATTTTTTATAATTAGATATTTATCATTGATAAATGTACTTACAAAAAAATATTTTAATTCAAATATTCTATGATTATAATCATAAATATGTATACATTATCTTTTCTATTTGATGAATTACGAGCATTTAAGTGGTGATGGAATTACGTTAATGAATAATGTTTCTAAATATAATGAATTTATTCCTTTCAATTTGATGGCGAGGTGGAATATTGATCCAATATGGGAATTTATTCTTCATAATTCTACATTAATCATTTGAGGAGAATTTGTTGGATCATGTTTTTATATATCAAGGATTCATCATTTACCATACAAATACATTAGTGGTTTATGTATTACTTTTAAAGGAAATATTGTGAGATTTATTTCATAGTGATATTCATTAAGAAAACTACATTATGTTGTATCTCATTTAACTTGAGGTATTTATGGTTATTTCATGTTTATCATATTACTTGATTAATATTTGATGATAGATATAATATTTTATTGGGGGTTTTAATAATCTTTTAGAGCTTGGTGTTGTTAAAAACCCAAGTAGTTGTATCAGATCAACCATCACCGTTGAATTAATATATCACTATAATTATATTTATAAAGAACATATATATCATAACATATAGTTACTATATCATATATTATGGCATGTGATTTATAAATATTAGTCATTGGAATTAAATTCCATTAAAAATGACATATGATATTGTATGGTGTTATAAATATATGATATTTTACTATACTGAAGTATATAAACAATTGATTAATAGTTTATGAGTCATAAATATCGATGATTTTCACTATAATTTATGTTATAATGGTCATTATCATAGGATATTATTGATAGTACAATGTTTAAAAAACATAGAATCATGTCATATGGGTATATTTAGATTTGATATAGGTGAAAATGTTGAACTACCCTATATAATATCACATATCAAAAAATATGACTGACTAGTGGTGAAAATTTTATCCTATATTGTAATTTCTATGAAAGCATTATAAAAGATATATATCATTAAATATGATATAATATAAAAATAAAATTTCAATTAATTTATATAAAATTATTATATTTCAGAAAATATATATAAAATAAAAGCATTCAACTTTATAAATAGAATATTTATTTTCCTAAATGAAATGTATGATGATCACATTAATATAACATTTCTAGAAAATAATTGAAATGTTCATTTATTTAAATTATTCATATTTAAATATTCATATAAATATTTTTTATATAATATAAATATTCTGCATAATTTTTTTATATGACAAACTTGATTCTTAGAAAAATATCAAATAATGCATTCTGTGATAGGAATTAACATGTAAAATAATGTTTTCTTCTAATTTGAATTGAAATTTTTATAGAGTAATAATGTTAAATTGATATATTAATTATAGTTTTTACATAATAGTAGTAATAATTATAATGGAATTGAATTATCTATTGAGTATTGAACTATGTGTAGACGGATTTTGGAGTAGGCTACTCATGAGCTAGGGAGATTATTTCATATCTAGAAACTTGGATGGTAAACTATCACACCGAGCTTTCTATTAAGGTGAATTTTTATTTTATATTACCCGAATCCATTATATTAAATGGTTTTAATGTACATTATTAGTATGGTTTATTTGGATATGTATAGATATACATGGATTATATTTTTTGTATATTACGAAAAAACATCTGTTATATAAGAGTTACTCATTAATATGTTTTGAACATATAAATTATAGGGAATGAAGCGAGGTTTCAAAACGAAATCATGATAAGAATTAAAACATATGGAAAAAACATGTGACAACAATGATTTTGTTAGATTTAAAAACTATGAAGTTAATATATAAATGATGTATACTAAAATGATAATACTATGAGAATAACTCAAATAATATGTGTTAGATTCCTTCTCAAAACACATGTAATGATCTTCATTATACAGACATGTATCTTCCTCCAAAGTACAGAGACCATCTATTATATTGTGTATAGAATGAGAAAAATGTATAACCCTATGAGTTTGGTAAATAAATATCTTTCTAAGGTTTGGGTTATACTTTCTTGGGAAGCACTATAAGATATGAAATCTAAAGAATACGGCTTAGTTTTTCTATATTATATATTTTGAAAAAGTGTTATTTATTTAACTATAAAAGAGTTATATATTATATTATTTGGCATGATAACCTATCTAAATAATCATGTTACGAGAGTAAAACTGTAATGAAATCATAAATTAGATAATTGTTGATATTTGAACACAAAATTCAATGGTTTTTGGGTTGATCATTTTATAGGGAGTACATTTATTAAACATCCATAATGGAAAGATATATAATATCATGTATACTCATATATATTTATTTAATATATTTTAATACCTGAATCATGAGTACCATTTTGTTATACATCCTATAAATAAGGAATAATAAAACTAATGATCTATATTTAATATTGATTTGTTCTCTCAATGAGAAGCATACTACAAATTTATATTTGTATGTTAATGAAAGAAATTAAACTACTTATATATGATGGGTCTTTTGATATTTTCGTTGAATCATATATTTTGGGAAAACATAGGCTGCATAATATCAATTTATTGAAAAGGGGGGATGTATATCTATATATTAGAAATAGATAAGGATTAGTTAATGTATATATTAATAAATATGTTCTAAGCCAACGTAGTGGATGAAACGACCCATCTCTAATCACCCGAACAGAACCTAAGAAGGGGCCACAACATGTTAGTAAGTGTTCATTCAAGTATACTAGAGGATACTATGTCATGAACCATCCATAGTCTACCCTAAACTAGGAACTTGAGATAACCATTTACATACTAGTGCATTGTTCCTAGTTTATCCATGATAGAAACTAGTGGTATAGTCTTAAATCATAACCAAGTGGGAATTATTTCAGCCCCCGATATGTCAACAATCACAAAAAAATTTCCACATGAAAATCTTGAATAACCCATAAATATATTATACATCAACACCATCACTAAACATAGAAAAACACAGTAGTAGAAGTATAAAAAAATAGAGTATTTATAATAAATAAAAAAATCATCTCATCAAATGTTTAATAACAACAAACCACTTTATAACATCATACTTTAAAAAAATGATGACATGATCGATACAAGAACCCCAAAAATAAAATCAAAACCAAAATAACAACCCAATATATCAATTTTTTTGGCTATGTTTTACATTCTATTATAACCAACCCAAATCCAAAATTAGGTTAAATACATGGAACATGAGTGAAACCATGAGATATTTATACATCTAATTTTCCATGTAGTATGTGATAGAAACCAAGAATAATATGACATCAAAAATTATTTTACTACATTCCTTTAAAAATAAAATTCATTTGTTCTATTTTGAAAAATAAATAGGGAAAATAGTTTTTTCATACAAACATATATAAAACCAAACATCACATTCACTTCCATTTATAATATTATGTTTTATTTTTATTTTCAATGAAAACAATCATGTAAAAAAAATTATTCTTCCCTTTCTATTTTATGAAAACAAAACTTTTAAATATATTTGAAGAATAACATTATAATAGAAATATATTCATGGACAATGAAACTTTTTTAATTAAAAAAAACTAAATGTATTAATGATTAAAATAAAATAACAAGGCAGAATATTAACAATAATGGAAAAAATCACATATCTAATGAATCCAATAATACTAGGGATCGAAAAAGAAATAAATATCCCAATTATGCATCATCATGTATATTAGGAAATTCCAAAATTATACCATGATGTGAACTTAAATATACACAAGTATAATTATCCATTATTCCATTGATGAAGTCCTTTTCTATATCCAATAGAAATATTTTTTCTACCCCCATGGATAGAACTACCCCATCACCTCCAATACCATGAATGATCCAGTGTATATCATCATGAAATTATATAAAATATCAATTAATCCCTTACTAATATGTATAGGATCCTTATGAAAATCAAACAACAGGTTTTGTAAATAAAATAGATAAATAAAACCAAATAAATAAGTCTCATCTTACCTATAACACCCAAAAAATAAATAAACCCTTTCATAAATATTCTATATCAGAAAATAGTATAATATATAAAACATCATAGAAAATACACATGAAACACAATA
Source organism: Viscum album (assembly GCA_963277665.1). Taxonomy (NCBI): domain Eukaryota; kingdom Viridiplantae; phylum Streptophyta; class Magnoliopsida; order Santalales; family Viscaceae; genus Viscum; species Viscum album. Next base: position 1,323,053,597 of record OY728158.1, read on the forward strand.
AGAAAGTGTATTAAATTTTGTCTCATATAGAAACAATATAAACTAAATTTTAATTTCAATAAATTCTAAAATAAAAACCCATCTTGGGGATAAAATTTATTTCTTTTCAATTTGGAACACCATTTCAATCCATCCAATTACAAAAGAATTATGCGAATCAACAGATTTAAGGCACTATAAAATATAATCCACTTTCTATAAAATCAAATTTAAATGTTCCCTTTACTATACTCATGATTATAATTGGGTTAAAAACACCTAAATACTAAATTATTTTTAAAATCATTATGAAAAATATTTCATTTGATCTTGAAATCTAAAAAAATATATTTGATTTATAATACATATGAAACAACCCTTTATGACATGTGATGATACAATTAAACAATTAATAAAAAATTATATATACCATTACATATAACTAAAATTTTAAAAATATGAAACTTTAAACCAAAACAAACAAAATTAAATGAAATTTAAGGGAAAACATAAAAAACCCCTACCTAATTTCAATAGAACTATATCAAATAATTCATCACCTTCAATAATTAAAAATCCAACAAGAATTGGTCTAGCCTTCCCAATCCCTTGAAAAAAATTCTCTAATTAAGAAACCCTGATCCCAAAATCTATCCCTATTATACAATACGGTTCTTGGGTGATAATGAAAAAAATGGAGAAAGGGAGAGGTTAAATAAGGAAGAAGGAACAAGGTATAATAAAGGTTTTATAATGAAAAATGCACTTAAAAACAAGATGGGAGATGTGGCGAAATAAAAAATAAGGGAATGAGAGATCCTTAATCAGGTTCCTTGGCTTAGTCAAATATAAAGGGAGTAAACAAAGAAAAAAGGGGATCTAGGGGAAAAATTATATTCACAACAATGCATAAAACATGGAAAGTATGGGCTAAGACAGAGTATTGTACATTATAGAAAATAACTATTCGGGTAGGATGTTATGTGTTGTGGTGTAGGTACCACAATAAAACATATTTGAAATAGAAAGGGGTAAAAAAGTTCCCTATATTAGTATAGATTTTCTTTCCATGATACAACATTTGGATACTCGCAAAATTATACCCACAATTAATTTGACCCATATGCACTACAAACAGTCAATTATACCCTTGCACAACATCATATACCATTTTGATCCACCTTTACACAATTATAAATATAACCTTATTAAAATCCCTTAAAAACATATCCTCATACCTTTCATGTATGCTTCTCCCCTGACCCTTATACAACACATTATACATAATCTTGTCTAGTGTCCTTAACAATGTGTCCCAATCCCTATGGTTTGGTCTTCCATCCTCACCCATATGAGAAACCTCTCTGAAAATCTATTCCAACAATACATGAAACCAACAACATGAAATCCATGGTGTTGGGACATATTCTCTCCTCTGAAATCATTATAAAACACCCATATTTTTTACTCAAAATAAAACCATGTGACTGATTCTAAATCCCTTACATAAGCAATATTTCCCCTAAAAAATCAACAGATAGAGGTAAGTTATTGTTTAACTTCCAAGGTCTATAACATGGCCTTCTACCCAACCAACCCAAAACTCACATGAAATCCAAAATCCATTATAAAAACTAATTCAAACTTAAACATAAGAAACACTAGAAATAAATTTGAATATAAATATTAAACGCAATAGTAATATTTGGTTTGTTACATACCATCTACTGGTGAGGGATTAAAATAGCCACGGGGATACTGTTCCATAAAGAAATATTTTCTAATCTTTATTCATGAATCTATTAAAAATTTACCATGAATTTTTCATATAAATGATATCACAAAAATACTCTTTATATAAAAAATAGATAAGAGACCCCCAAAATTATAGAATAGAAATAATAAAATATTATATAATATGTCACAACAAATGGAGAATAAAAACCTGTATAACAAAAATCCTATATAAATAAATATAGTATGATGTCCAATATAATTATAGAATAGTAATTGAAAATTAATTTGAGAGAGATTTGGCCCAACTCACATAATATAACTGACCAAGTACCCAACCTTTATAATCAGATAGACCTATACCATTTTAACCACATAGTAGGAACTATTTCTAGGAAAAAACATGATGTATACCAACACACATAAAAATCGATGTTATCTATTCATATAGTGGTTGAGTCTAACAAATCAATAGGAATCTATAATGCTCTAATAAATTCTAGTGTTACTATATTCATGTGAATATTCATACAATACATATAATTAGTGGTCTCATCATCCGGAAATACACCTCTAGGGAAACAAAAACATAATTAAAATGAACATACAATCATAAATGTTTTTCTATCATGTGCTAACATTCCCACCAAAATTCCTAACCATACATTATTCAGATTAATATTTATAGGATGTCATCTAATACTTCAAATCTCCATCCTTACTAAAAATTCTTAGGAAGGGTGCCATAAAGTAATATAGTAATCCCAACTCATAAGAAATATTTCAAAATATATACCCAACCTAAATTTCTCATAACGGAATGCCATAATGAATTAATCTAAACATGTTCCCTCATAGGGAAGGGTACACTAAATAAATCCCAACCCATTATCTCTCAAGGAATCACACACGAAAAAATCCCCAAAAGTCCCACATAGGGTATGGTAAATTAATAGATCTGAAACCACTCCCTCATTTTGATGGTTTCACTAAATAAACCCAAACATTCTATAAAATGGAAGTGCACATTGTATAATACTCTACCCAATACTTCTTTGGAAAGGGAACACTAAAATTCCATGTATATACCCTCTTATGTAAGAGAAAATATCCATAAATATCTAACCTCACACAAATAAAAAATGATAGAGATATAAAATGAACCCAAACTATCCAAAAATATCAGAAATTCATCGCTTGGGTGATAGTCACATAAGACCTATGACAATTTCACAAACATGTCACTAAACCCATTTAGCATCACATGTCAATATCTTACAGACAATAATGATAACATGGTCTTCTAATAAACCTAAATTACTCACTATAGTTTTAAATTAATGTAGTGGATAAACCCTATTCAATTCATGTAACCACGAATGGTTCGATTTGACATAAGAAAATTTACCAATCTCTAACCTATAAGGGGATTACCAAAACACCACAACCCAACATAGGTTATGATACAAAAAGTAAATCATCATCACCAACACACATAATCTAGCATAATTATTTAAAAAAATGGCATAGATAAAAATAATATCAATGAATCACAAAAAAAATCTCACATTAGAAAACATTACATTACCCACATGTGGTCTAATATTTCAAAATAACTCAAAAAATCTCCTTTGAATATTATTTTCAACTAATAAATATACTTATTTTTTATACATTTATAATTGGATTCGCATGTGGCCTTACTCATTCTAGGACCATGGATGAAACCTAATTAAAAATAATTTGGAAAACCTTAGGATTTTTTTGAAATCCCGTTTCAAAACCCATTCATGAAATCACCCCACATAAACCATCTCATTTTTGAAATCACATTTAATGAAATAAATCTACTTCCACATGAAATCTAACTCATGCTACCAAAAAACCAAAACATAGATCCACTGAAACATGTTCGACTTTGACACCACCATCATATAATGTAGCAAGATCTGCTCCCATTTTTGACTATTAGGACAATTCGAGATCATCCCAATCTATTTGAACAGAAAAAAATTACATGTAAAATTTGGAAAATGTTAACAATTTTGAAACATGGCCATAAATTTACCAATTATAAAAATACTATATAATTCAAGGACACCTACATAAACCAATGACCCATAATTCAATATGAATAACATATCAACCTCCTCTAGGTCCAAAAGCACAGATATCATCAATAAACTCCTTAAAATAAATAAATTGTTAGAAGAAAACCCCAAATCATAATAAATGATGCTAAAATCACTAGGAAAAATAATTTCACTAATAGTTTTAGAAATAAGGTTTAGTCAACTCTAGACAATCACCTGGAACTAAGACAAACCAAATTTTAAAATTATATTTTCAAATCATTTCCAAATTTGGATCCAAATTTCACAAAAAATCATATGGAAATATATGGTAGAAAATGAATCTTGTCCAATGATGAATGATGGAAGGAACACGTATCATTAGGACCTACTCTATAAGGAAAACATAAGACTATCATGAATAAGAAATATTCCACTATGATCTAATGAAATCATCAAATCAAAACGTCATCCGAGTGAACCAAAATCATAAGAAATTGGAAGGGAATAAAAAATATGGGATTGATAGAAATATTAACTCAAATAAAAATAAAGAAATTCTCATAAAAAACTAAAACATTATAGACGAAAATTTTTATAATTGGAGATCCATAAGTAGACTCCCCTACTTTATTTGTTTTTTCAAGGACATGGGATCTTGATATAGTTCCAAAAAAACAACACCTTCAAATTTATCATAATTCTATATTGAAAAAATAGTTCAATTTTTTAGGAAATAGATATGTTGTTCATAATATAAAACCTCTATGCGAGTCCTGTAATGTGTTTTCGCCCCATATGGCCATGAAATGATCGATCCCAATTGGAGGTATTGACCTTATACCAAGAACCATATTATATTGACCCCTATAGTTAATTTTCTGATTTCTCCCAAGTATGGGAATGATCCATAGAAAACAATGTCATGGAATTAGACCCTCTTACATTCCAAGAACTAATACCCTCACCCAACCTTCAAAAAACATACCTCCATTCATGAAATGGCTCCCGTCCACCATACCGAGATGCCCGGTCTATAATGAAATCCATCTACCAACATAAGGGAACATGATATATGTGATCTACCTCCAAATTAACTCTCCCAAAACATCCCATATAGCATTTACAACAATATTAAAAAACCAATTTTCTTACTATGGGGCCAAATATTAAAATACTCAATGATTTTATATATTCCAATTTATATGGGTTGTTATAATCTATTCACAACGAATCATCACATTCTTGACAAGAGGTAGTAATTAAATAAAAATAATCCTAACCTTTCTTAGACATCTACATAAAACAATTACCAAACATCATCCCTAAATTACTAAAATTATTTCACTAAACAACTCTAAACACCAATACACATTACTCAATAAAAACCACGAAACCCACTCACCATGTATCCAGAAGCTTGATTCATGACCACCATCACATCACAACCAATATTCCACTCTATACATTATTTAATAATTCTAATTACACAAAATATTTTCCAAATAACTTGACAATGGTTCAAATAAATCCCCCAATTTGGTTTCCACATCAAAATTTCTATATCAGATTAACATTTTCTATCAATCTACATCATGATGAATTTACCTGAAAATATTCTCTCTAACATACCCACACATATCCATATCCACCTATAATGATCCATTAATTCATGGAGGCATAAAAATATCTTCCAGTAACCCAAACATATGTCCAGACTCAAAATTCAGTGTAATTCAATGGTTGGATCCTCAACCATCTAAATCCAACATCATAGAACACCCATCAATATTGATGTGTATCGATCAGACTCAATCTATGATTTAATCAAATCCATGTCCCTAAACTATAATTTCAACTAATTTGATGAACCAACAACCCCCAAAAGTATCTTTATTATCACATTTTTTAGTAAAACATCTACTCTCCACTTCACATGTATAGTCCATCACTAAAGGCAATGAATGGTTGAGACATCCACAATTTTAGCTAAGATGAAACAATAAATACCAGTCAATAAACGTTGTGACAATGGTCAGAAACAACCATTGACCTGAGACACTGATCCAACAAGAAATGATTCATAACAAGGCATATAGTACTTCCCATAATAGAATTCTACTCAGTAAAGATAATTTTAACTAATGTATTTCTCCACCATTGGAATATCCTACCAAACCCCATAAAAACCCAAACATTTATAAATTATATTGAATTTTGTATTGTATAAATGCATTATTATGTAACGTGGTAATAGAAAACACATGCACTGCATTGGTTATATTAGACTATTATATGGTCTATCAAATTTAAATGACAGTTAATCATCATAATAATTAATAATATACCACCTATACAGTGACCATTACGATTAATATATTAAACGCTTTGATAAATTCTATTTGACAAAAACAAAGGAAGTGATGGACTCAGCTAATAGAATCCAACCCTATGAATCCTATTTATCAGAACATTCGAGGGAGATATCATCACAATGATTTTACCTAGACAAAGAATAGTATGATTATTAAATAACTAAATCACGAGTGAAAATAATTATGGAAGATGTTCAATATTGTCAAGAGCATGGTCCAAATCATGTTTTTTGATGCACCCCATGAAAATTTCATCAACACACACCTTTCCATTAGAAAAATCATTGCTGTAATAAAGGGATATGTCTCTAGACTCTAATAGTATTCACATATATATTTATTTTTTTCTAAAACAATGAGTATATTAATCTATTTGTCATATTACTTTAGACAATGGGTTTGAATTAGATTTTGATATGATGAAACATAAATTGTATTTTTGGTCAAATGTATTCTTTTAATCAAGACATGCAATTTTACTGGATTCAAGAATTCATAAAATAAATTATATTTTAATAAAATATTATTATTAAATACAAATTTTTGAATATAAAAGAAAATATAATTTTACACAGGGAAAAATAATTTTTAAAAGGTTCAGAAAAAAATTATTATAATAAAATGATTATTTTGTAAGAAATGTAGATTTGTTATCAAAAAATTTAGATTTCAAAACAGAGAATATTATTTAAAAAAATTATTTTTGTAATCATCACCTTAAAATTATCCAATAGTTATTTTTTTATAATTTTTAAAGACAACTTCATTTTTTTGACCAATTTTAAATAAATAATAATTATACACTATATTTTATGACATCAAAAAAGATAAAAAGTGATATAATAAATACTATAAATATGATACATGATTAATAATATGTTTTAAATTTATACTAATGTGTTTTTGAATTTATTTTAATAATTTTATAATCCCATACTAGTTCCTCAAAAACCTATATTATATCTAAATATTTTAAATTAAATTATTCATAAACATGAATCACTTAAACATCACCAATGATATGGTTTTGTTTAGTTCAGTAAATAAACATATAAATAAATTAAATCCACTCCTCTTTAAAATAATTCTTAAAAAAATACATGGTATGGTTTGTGGTTTGGATTACTTTATCATATTTAGTCCAAAACCTAATTTTGGATGTTAATAAAGAATTATACAATCTTGTCCCATATAATCTCACCATCCTTCCATTTATATTCACATAAAACCCTTGGATCATGAATTCAGTATTCCCTTCCAAACTTTATTGGCCTCCCATGGCATCCACAATCTCTTAATAAGCTCATCCCATGTTGTAAGAAACACCCTCATTAAGTAAGGGAGAAACTTTTTCTCCTCTTTATTCAAGAAACTTATATAAATTATGCATTTTATTCAATGCGTTCATGTTGATATTTGTTTCTAAACATACCTACTACTATAATTATGATGTAAAAGTGAAATTAACACCATTTCACTATCATTTAATCCTTACATGAATATTAATGTACCCCTGTCATGCTGTCAAAATCAATCTGCGATTTTCTATGAATTTTTTTTAGTGAATAGTCATTTTCATTTCTACTCAAAGGTATTAACCTAGCTATATCTATACATAATTCATTGGTTATTTACTTTTATTTAACCCAAAATAATTAAGCATAGGGCTAATGATTTTGAAATTCATCCGTAGGTTGTATAATATCTGTGGAACACTTATACATATACATGATATGAAAGTGATGGGTGGGATCCAATTTATATAGACCTCCAATGAATTGGGTAATGTTTTTATCTCATAATATTCCATATATGGTGCATGTGAGGATATTATAATACTACTAAAAATGTACCTTAAATATCGATGACATTTATCAGCACTAGAAAACTGTGTTGTGAAAGTTCATCTACATCACTAATAACAAAAGAACTGATAAAGTGGGACTTTTATCAGCGCTTTATTTTTAGTGATAATAAAACGTACCCTTTATGAGTTCTAAATAGTAATCACTGATAAATGGTAACCTCTATCAGTGTTGTTTTAGCACTGATAAATTCTAAAATGAAATGAAATAAGTAAACAAATAAAATTTAAAAAGGTAAAAATTTCATTAATTAAATAATTATTTTTAATAATAAATAAATTGAATATAAATATATATAAATTTTAAATAATAATAAATAGAATATATTAAATATATAGATATGTAAAATGAATAAAATGAAATAATTAAACAAATAAAAATTTAAAATGACTAAACTCAGAAAAATAATCAACATTTAATTAATTAAATAACTACTGATAAAAATGAATAAATTTGATATACATATATATAAATTATAAATATTTATAAATAGTATATATCAAATATAGATATATAAATAAATATAGAATGAAACAAAAAAAATTAAAAATGAATAAATTTAAAAAATATTTAAAAGTTTATCAACAAAAAAATTATTATTAAAAATGAATAACTATAATATATATATATATATATTATTAATATTAATAAATAATATATATTAAATATAAATATATATTAAATATAAATATATATAATATGATTAAATGTTAATTACAAACATATTAATGTCTTACTCATTTTTAATGTTTTTTTATTTTTCAATTTAACAAATATCAAATGTCGGGTGTTACATTGATTTCACATACATAAATGTACATATACATATATAGTTTTAATTAATAGTGTTTTATATACAAAATCACACACAAATATAATTTATGCAATCTATAGAATAAAAAACAACTAATATTTGTTTAATTTAATTAAATTTCTGTATATTTTAGAATTCCATTATAACATGATACATTATATATATTATGTCTTTAATCGGTAATTTTTTTTTATTTTTAATACTATTACATATAGAACAATAATTTTTAAAATATATCTTTTATTTTATTTTTGAATGTGATCATTTTATATTAATAATTTATATATATTTATTTACATTGTTTTGGTATTTTCAATATTTATTAATCTTAAATTAATATATATAGATACACACACATATATATATTTAATAATTTATATTTAATTAATAAAACTTATCCATTTTTTAAATATTTTATTGTGTAGTCATTTTGTATTTTTTCAATTTCACTCATTTATAAAATTCATGTATTTATGATTATATACCCGCTCATAATGTTAAAAACAAATTTATAAATGACATATATTTATAGATTTATATTTACTATATTTATAAATTTATAATAATGATAAATGAATAATAATTATATTATAAATACGTAATTGTATAATTAAAAATAAATAATTAAATATATCGAATAATTTTTAAATTATAATATCTATATTTAAATAAATCCTTTATCAGTGCTAAAAAAGTAATGTTAAAACGAATCTTTATAAGTGCTTAAAAATTAGTTCTTTCAAGGATATTTTTTATCAATAATTTTTAGCGCTGATAAATATCAAGATTTATCAGTTCTTTATTCGTGTTGATAAATATCCCTTTTACTGGTGCATATGAATTTAATGCAGATAAAAGGTATATTTATCATTGCTTTTCTAAAAATGCTGTTAAAAGTGTTCCCAATCTATTTAAATGAAACCTAATAGGTACTTGGTCAGTCACGATTCTTAAGATATTGTGGAACTCCTATACTATTGGTGCAACTCCTCTTCATTCCCTTGAAAGAATCAAGTCTAGAATCCCATGTATATTATTTACTTTTTTACTCTATCATTGTTTGATCTTTTTGGTTCTGCATTTTTTGTTTATCTTTTTCCACTGTTCTTAACCATGATGAACCCTACATCTCATCTCCTCACCACTACCTGCACTAATCCTATAGTTTCATGAAAGGATAATAAATATGTACAACTTATTGCATGTTGAAGAGGCTTCCTTAGTAGATGAACATGATTAATTGTATTCCAAAGGGATAATAATAATTCCAAGTGTCCCAACATGTGCTGTATCTAATTAGGATATTATTTATTATCCTTGTTATAACATGGACCTTAACATTTGACAAGGTTATTGGTTAAGTTTTATACTATAATTATTCCACCGACTAATAGCCATTAAAATTAGAACATCATGATATCAGAGGATATTCTTTGAGCCTTAATTTTTGACTTCATTGGATCCTAAAATAATTAAAATTATTTGGTGGAATTATCATAAGAAAATAGTTATCAATCAATTATCTAGATGATCCTGTATAGATAATTATATTAACTATGTTTTCATGCTCCATTATTTTAGATAATGATATAAGAATCTCATATAAATAGCCCTAGTTTTTTTAAACAAATAATTGATCGAGTGATGTTAATTCAATTTTTTTTAAAGGACTCAATGTTAACCCATGTCCTACCATAACCATTAGAGGTGAACCTTTTATTTCAATGTTAATAATCACGTATTCATTTATGTTTCCTTGATATTGGTTTACTAAGGGATTAGAAATAAGAGGAAATTAACAATGAAACACATCAAAAAAATTTAATTTCTTGGAAACGTCATGGAATTTTTTTAAAAACTAGCCTTACACATTAGAAAACCCAATGGTTGAATCAATTCTCTCATGAATATGGTTGCATATTATTGAGTATGAAACAGGTGAGGATGTGGAGGTTTTAAATGAAATATACGATCTAATAATGTAATCCTCTTTAATATTAGTATCTCAGTCTCATTTTGGTTTTATTTTTTTAAGGAGAGTTAAATGAGGCTTTAAAGGATTTGATATAAGAGAGTGGTGAAGAGATAGAGGTACCCTTGTGTGGTAGGAAATAAGTTATCGATGGAATGGAACTGGGTACCTGTTGATAGGCTAGTGTATGCAGGGCCACTACTAACACAACTAAGAACCTAGTGGCCATGTATTATGTATATGTTGGTACTATTGGGGATTTATTAGTTCTAGGGTTTACTGATATTTTTAATCCTATTAAACTCGTACACTATGTTAACTACGGCCCACTACCACATCATTGGGTTAATCATGACTAATATATACTCACTCTGGAAAGTTACCATGAATTATGTCTTGTTTGGTCCCAGTTTGTTTTGAGTAAGCTATTAAAATGAAAATTATTTTGAAAATTAAATTGATTTCTATCAAATGGTATCATCTTGGAAAAAGAGTTTTAAAGGGGAATGTTTTTTTTTTGAAAATTTGGTAAAATATTAGGTTTGGTTATAAAGATGCATTTGTGAACCTCAATATTCCTTAGGAGAGTTTTCATATGTGTGTGTATGTTTGGAATTGATTCTGAAGTGGATTTTGTTAATTTAATGTTATTTAGAATATGTTTTCAATAATGGTCCCTAATGTTTTATTAGGTCTCACATTTTATCCATTTCTCCTCCGGTGCTTCGCATATTCTATATAAATCGTGATTCATTAGAGATTGTCAAGTATCATTATGAAGTTGATAATGTGTTCATTTTTCTGGGAACTCCCAAAGTTGTTAGAGTTTGTGTTGTTTTAGGTCTTCGTGGAGCTCCAACAGTGGAATAATGAGAGTAGTTTTCCCTGCCCAAAATGAAATTTGGGATGGCATTGGACATTTTTGAAACCATATTTGATTGATGGCTTTTACATGAGGAGGTGAAGATGATGAAAATGGAAGCAATCATGAGTTTCTATCAAGGTTAGAAGACGAGGAAGTCATATATTGAACACTTCAAAGAGCTAGTTTCCTTTTCTCTAGAGGTGGTGTCGTAAGATCTGGGGAAAGCATTTATTTTCATTGGGGGCCTTCATGTAGGTATCATTGAGCATGTCATCTTATCCAAGGATCTCCATTTATAGAAGTTGGTGGAGGAAGTGTTTTTTGGATGAGTTGTTGGGGAAGAATCATACAACACATAAGCTCAGTTGTTGACTCCTATTTTGGGGTGAATCTATTCAGAGTTTCCTCATTATGGTTTTGTTTCTATTATATGATCATATTTCACTATTAATGTATGATAAAATCATCCATTTTTAGTACAAATGGTTTTTTAATTTGGAAAATGAAATGGTTAGCCTTTCTTGAATTAGTTCCCTTATTTATATCAAGCCTATTTGAAGATGTATATTTTTTGTAAAAATCTCACATTGTGCATTGTGTTCGAGTTCATTGTTTGGTTTGAGATCTTTTGTTTGTTTATTAATAAAATGATAGTTTTTAGATGATTAGAGAAAGAGTTCTATGGAGGCGTGTAATTCATTCTCACTTAGGGAAATGAGCCATATTTCTATTGTTATGTGTAGAAATTAGAGGCACCTCCATTCAACACATGATTTGATTACTATGAATCATTGTGTTATGCCATTCAAGAATAAGACACTCTAGAAAACTGAACAAACAAATTCATATTTTTGGATACTTTCTTTCAAAATTTATCACTCATTGCAAACTTATGAAATTCCCTTGGTTTTTCTTGATAATTTAGAACAATTATTCAAATGCCATTTTTGATATGTAGTAATACATTTCATGTCAAACTGATACATGATGTGATTATAATGACTCAAAAGTCTATGTTTTCAGTTTAAAATGACAATTTAGTAAACAAGGAAAGTAACATACTCAACATTATTAAAAAAGATTAAAATTATAATTATAATTTAGAACAATTATTCATAACTCTTTTGAGACATGTTGGAATTAGCTTCACCTCAATCCAATGCATGAGGTGTCCAATATGACTCCGAGTGTGTCTTTTTATTTAAAATGGACATCAATTTTAGTAAAATTAACATTTTCTATTAAATTATTCATATATATTATTACTGAGATTATAATTTTTTTTCTTATATAGGTGATTTCTTTTACTCAATTATGGGTGATTTTCTTAAGAACATCATAAGTGAGGTCAAGAATAAATGATAATGGAACATTTCTATTTTTTAGTATATGTAATAATTTGTATTAATGTAATTGTATTAACTAATTTTTGAAATGACTATAATATAGTGTTTTTATATTTTTTTTGTGTTTTATGTTTCGTTTTATTGTAATCATGTATTAGGACTTGTTTTGTTTATTTCTATTGTGTTTTATGGGTTATAGTGTGCTATTATGGCACAATGTAGTGGGGTTCCAGTATGTTGTTTCATCACACTACAGTATGGACCATAATCAATGCTTTTAAAATGTTCTGATAAATGTATATATTATCATATCTTCTATAAGTGCTGATAAATGGTTCATTTAGTCACAATAAAATAAAGCTCTCATAAATGGTTCCTTTATCAACACTGATAAAAGTAAAGGGATTTTAACCACTCTTTTATAGTCATATATTTTCTAGCATTGATAAACACCATTTATCGTATTTTTAAAGTCCTATTATATTGTATTGTGTTCAACTCACAATATGATGTATTGGTGGTTATCCTTGACTTATGTTAATGATTTCATGTTTTATGTTGTTTCCACATTCATATGATTCATTGATTTTATCATATTATATCACGCCCCATTGTTCAAGATTATGATTATCACCCCTTTTCTTTATTTATATGACTAGTGAATCACATGTATTAATTTTATCATTTTTTGATTAGTTATTACCTTACTAGGTTTTAATCCTCACCCCTTTCAAATATATGTCACCAGGTTATCCCATGTAGTATTTGATGAATAATTGTATTTTTAGAGCAAGTTAAGGAATATTTCAATAATTTCAGTATATTTATATTTCATGTTATTTTGATATGAACGTTATTTACAAAAAAATAGAAATCATGACCTTATAGGAAAGTTTTAATTGTATCTTTATGTAACAATTCATGAATCAAGGGGTATTAAATATGCCAGTTTTCATAGTTAGTATCAAAGAAAAGTATATATTTTTAATGTATTAAGATTATAAAACACTAGTAAAATCCATAGGGATAAAATTAAATATATGAAAACATAACTAAATTTATTAATATTTTGTTTATGTTTTTTACAAGATAATACATCCCTATATAGATACTAAAATTAGTTGTAGAACAAGAATGGTTGTACAGAGGGGTAATTTCCCTGAAAATGGTGCATTGATCTATACTTGATTATTAAATAATTCCTCATAGTGGGAGTTACTGTACAACTAGTTTGAAATAAATGGTAGATGTGATTTGGTAAATTCATAATAACATTATGAACGATTATTATGGGAATAAAAAATACCCATAATATTTTAAAGTTCATGGATTGGAAACTAGAAATTCATATGTTTTGGAATATATGAGTTATCTCTTTAATGATTATGGGTTGAAATTTATTTCTATAATAATTTTAAAATAATTATAACTTATTTTTCAATTATTATTGTAAACAGGTGGAAAGTGGATAAATTTATTCAACAAACAATTTGAGGGGAGATGCGACGACTTCCCAAATGAAATTCCCATCATTATGAGACAAAAAATCATGAACATCATGAAAATTATTTCTCAATTAAATCTTGTTTTGAACTCAATCTTTATTCAATAATAATTCCTAAATACCCCTAACAATGAGAAATATGAAATTGATATATTTAAGTGAAAAATCTCTCTAATATTTTGTGGATCTCTTAAACCATTAATCAAAGAATAGATCAAATCCATTGGGAATATATTTTATATCCTTCACAGATCTGAATAAAAGATTATTTTGCCACCTATTTTTTATATGGAAGGTGAAGGTGATCACTATTGTAAATTGATCAATAATATATATCTCGATTGGGATATCAAAGTGATGGGGTAGAAATAATTCTAGGAAAATCTTCTAATGAATATTTTCCTCACACACTCTAACAGAAAAGGGAGAAGGACATCTTGGACATAAGAATAATATGGACAATCCATATTGGCATAGAAGGAAAACTTTCAAATAATTGTATAACAAACCTATATATTTTTCATTACCCAAAAAATAAAATATTAACAATTCATTATTTATATAAATTAGAGTCTATGAAAAGGATTAGTTATTTTTGAATTTCAAAAATACGAGCTAATTGACTGATGTGCCCTAAATGTCAAAATGTAAATTTGTGAATCTCGAGATAATCATGGATCTAGAGATAGGATGTGGATAAAGGAAAATAATTCAATTTTTTAGGCGGGAAAATATTATGGGGGGGAAACATTCCAAAACACTATCTCTTAGATGTTTTGGAAGAATTATCCTTGAAATTTCATTATCGGGATAAGAATTTTTTTAGGTGTAGGAACTAAGGGCACCAAGCTACTGATTTTTGATGGTAGAAACCCACCAATGTAACAGAATAAAGGAGTTCTCCTGTTAACCCAAAGAATATTTTCCAATATTTAAATGTAAGGAATAAGGACACTACATGAGTCAATTATACAAGACAATGGTTATTGATGACAATGTATGGTAAATAAATTTATGCTTTTGAGATAATGGTCGAGCTTATAAAATCACAACAACTAAGTTGGATCCTGATAATGAATTTGAGATAGGTACACTAGTTATCAATTAATGAATAATGATAAAACATCTTTATTTTGTTTTTTCATATATTTTTATTTCATATAAGTTTAGTGTAACTACTCAAACACCGCCTCAAAACATAGGTGATGAGTTTTCAATAAATATGGTGAATGGGTAAATTGTTTAATCCGAATATTATGACTCAACCCATTTAAAAATTACTTTTCTAAATTTCTTATAAAACCTCATGATAGTCCCTTTGCTAAAATTTTATGAAATTATAGACATGTATTGACTTTAATTATATAGAACCAATATAAATTGATGAACGAAATAAATATCTCTCCATATCTGGAATTTTCATTTATTTCTATACAACTTCAAGGGGGAATATGATTCTAATTTGGTATTATCATCTCAATCATGGATTTTATTAATCTATGAGAATGTGTTTATTGATTGAATGATTTATATTAAGGAAAATATCATCATGTAATATATTACAATATTGTGGGAATATGTATATGTGTTTCATGAATAATTGAAGTGTCTTCTTCCAAGATGAGTGGTTGAGTTATAAATCAAACATATACACATATATTTTACAATATCCAAGAATCCAAATATAATAGTCACTGTTGAACTTGAGGTGGTGAAAATTAACCTACATGTGATTATAGATAAAGGATTTGGGTGGATACGTTCATTTCCATGGGGTGTATCGATCCACTTCATCAAGAATAAGGATGGGTCTATGTAATTATATATTCATTTTCATGAGCTCAACAAGATAACAGTAAATAAACTATATTCCTTGAAAAATATCGATGAAATATTTGATTAAATGTGTAGAACCTAATACATATCAAATGTGGATCCTTATTTGGTATATTATCATGTAATGTTAACATATTAAGATATCCCCAAGACCTAATTTCATATAATGCTCTATCACAATGATTTTATATTGATGCCATTTTGAAATCACCAATTCTACATAAATCTTTTGGTATATTATGAATAAATTATATTGGGATTTAAATAAAAAAATATGAGTTTGAATTTATAAATGATATTATTATGTACTCTAATAATAATGAGGTAAATTTATATCATTTGAGTTTTACAAACATGGATTTGTGAAAGGGAATAATATTTTTGAATTAAAGTAAATATGAGTTATTGAAGAAGAAAAAAACATTCTAAAGACATGTAAGAATTATTAAAGAGATGACTATATAGGCATCAAAAACTAAGGTATTTGATTTATGGATAAGACTATCATATGTAACTAAAATTCAACCATTCTTTATATTTTTTTAATATTGTTTATTTGTGAGAAATTTCATAGGATTTTCACCAATGAAATATTTATTATCTACAATTATGTGTCTAATAATTGTGTGGGTTGTGTAATCATTAATGATTACATATTGATAGTATATTCCTCCTACTAATTAAAGATTCATGAGAGAACAATATAATGGAGGTTGTTAGTGCTGATCAATGAATATGATAGTTCAATACATTACCATAATGAGAGATCAAACAAAGTTGCATATGCTCTAAAATGAAAGGAACAAACATGTCTGTTAATGATGACAATTCTGAGGGATCCAATATTCATGGACATGAAAATGATGGACATGGTAATAATAAAAGGATTCTAATCATAATTTCATATATTAATTACTCAACCATACATCCTAGAGATGGTCAAGGAGTCCTATAAATTTGATGGGTTTGTAGATATGAAGGTAATGAATATTCTAGAGTTCAACTTTACTAATGATGGATTTATAAATTTTTGAACCAGGATATCAATCTTGTCAAAACAACAAATAGAGGTGGAAATTATAGATAATTTTGATATATCAACCATATTTATTCATCTATGAATTAATATGATGTATATATATTTTAATAAAAATACTACTTGGATTTCATGAAGAGATAGATTTCAGTGTTTGTATCTTAATGCTTAGTTTGTAAAAAATAAATGTAGAATGTAATAAGTCTAATGTTCTGTGAAAAAACATTCCCATACAAGTATGGAAATGGGGAAAACTGTGGATTTTATCATTAGATACCCCACGACCCCTTATATAAATAACAAAATCTTGGTGGTAGTCAACCACCCCACCAATTCATCACATTTAATTTCTATAAAATAATTTTTATTGTTTGAGAAAATATCAGTGATATATATAATGGAACTGGTAAGAGTGCATGTAGTTCTGCTGTTTATGGTATCTGACTAAGATCTGAGGTTTACCTCAAGGTTCTAGAGAAGCCTCCAGAATTATATATATATAGAGATAGACTTCATCAACGATTATCACACTCAAATGGATTCTCACTCTAAAATAAATTTTCAAACTCTAGAGGGTATTCTGATAACATGTTTAATAGATTTTCATGGATGCTGGGATTAGAACCTCCACCTAGTGGTGTTCTCATAAAATAGTAGTTTATATTTTATCATTAAAATGAAATCATATAAGGATATTTATGGGAATAGGTATTGGGATTGAACATGATAAGGTGATGTTAGATAACAGAAACTAATGGTACTTGATCTTATCAATGAAATAGTAGAGAATACCCAAACCATTATAATTCAAATAAATTCTACAAAATGTCAACAAAAAATTTATTCAAATAATCATCAATGTGATCTAGAGTTTGAGGTCATAGATATAGTGTTCCATTATATAACAAAGTAGAATAATTTTAAGAGTTTCAGAAGGAAGGTAAATCTTAGTCCCAGAGACATCAAACACTTTGATATCCTTGATATCATCATAATGGTGAAATATCAACTAGAACTCACACATAACATATTTCATGTAAATTACATGTTATTTTTATCCGTGTTGAGAAAGTACATACTACAAACATCACATGTACTAAACCCAAATCTGGTACAATTGGATAATTATCTATCATATGAGGAGCTGTCAGTGAAGATCTTAGATTAAAAATAAAATTTTCTATAAAACATGAAAACACTCCTGCTCAAAGTGTTATCATAGGAGCACAGGTTTCTAGGAGCGACATGGGAATCAAGAGAGGTGATGATAAAGAAGTAACCCTAGATATTTTAGTGTATGAAATGAAAATTTATATGATGAAAATTATGAAGGGGTAGAATTTAATGAACTGAACATTTAAAAACAAAATTCAAATTTTCGAATGAATAAATGTGGAAATTGTTTATAGAAAACACATGCACTAATTCGGTTATTTTGTACTATTTTATGGAATTCCAAACCTAAAATATCATTATACATCATAAAAATTGAAAATATTTCCATTTTATACTGACCAATAATATTAGTATATTAATGGTTATTATAAAGTCCATTAGAGAAGTTCAATGGAAGTAATGACATCAACCAGTAGGATTTTACACTATAATGAAACTTTAGTGGAATGTATTAGAGAGTTATAATCAATGATTATTCCCTTAACTATGTACAATCCAATATTAAATAACTAATGCATGAGATAAACTATTATTTGGAAAATTTCAAGCTAATGGAGATCACAACCCAAAAAATATTCCTAGAAACAACCCATGAATATCTCACCATAACAGACATTACCATTAGGTAAGTCATTGGTGTAATAAATGTCTATTTATCTTGAAACTAATATTATGTATTCATATATTGTATATTTAATAAAACAATGATTATATTTATGCCCTTTACATATCACATTAGATAATGAATTTGAATTAGATTTTGATACGATGATACACTAATTTTATTTTTTGGAAATGTATATATTTAATCAAGAGACTATATTATTAAGAATTGAAGAATTTTTTTAATAAATTATAAATTATAAAATTTTATTATGAAATGAAATTTATTAAATATAAATTATATTATAGTTTTACATATTCAAAAATAATTTTTATATCATTTAGAAAACTATTGTAAAAAACCAGTATTTTCAATAAATATAAATATTTGATTTAACGGTGTACATTATCTTACATATAGAACATTTTGGTTAAGATAAATAGTATTTTTTTTATAATCACAATAAAATTAGGCAACATCAATGTTTTCATAATTTTAGAAGACAACTTATTTTCCTGAACCTATTAAATACAATATAATTATATGGTATTTATTATGACATCATAAAAGAAAAAAATGATTTAATGAACTGTATAAATAAGATGTAAGAAAAAATATGGTTTACCTAAAAATTAATGTTTTTTGAAGTTGTATGTTTATTTTTAATCCCTTGATAAATCCTCAAAAACATAAATTATATTTTTAGATTTTAAAATCAATTCTATATAAACACCCCTCACTTCAACATCAAAAAGGGAATTATTTTATGTGGTTTAGTTATTAAACTTTTAAAATACTAAAATAAACCCCTATTTTGTATAATCCATGATCCAAAACCATAGATATAATTATGGGTTATATTATTTTATCATATAGAGTCCAAAACCTGATCTTGGAAATTAATAAATAATTCTCCTCTTTATTTCTATATAAACTCACCCATCCACCCATTCATATTTACATAAAACCCATAGAATGTGAATTTACAACAACCTTCCCTATAAATACCTGTAAAATTCAAGGGAAATTTTTTCTTAATTTTCTTTGGGATTTTACAAGAACGCAGTTTCTGACGGCACCTGATTCTGAGGCCCGATGTGCCCAAAATCAATTTCCAAAGTTTAGCGTGGGTACGTTCAGTGAACGAGCGAGAAGGTTTTCCTAACATTTGAACAGGTGTATGGAATCGAAAGCCAAGGGCACCAATGAAACCGCAGAGCCGGTAATTTCTTAGGAATACCTTTTTCGGAGTTGTGTTTTCTCGGGTGTGGTTATTTAAAAAAAGGGTTAACTAATGAATAAAGTAAAAGTTGTGCTACAAATTTTATTTTTATTCTAAGTTGTTGAGACCTACGTATGGATGTTGAGGTGGGACCCAATAAATCCTAACCCCTCTTGATAAGATATTAGTGACGTGGGCCCCACACGATCCCCACCTATTCAAATTCCTCAAACCTCCCATAAAGTTGGAAAACCCCCATTAATTTTTGGGTAACACACCCGCACCCCCTTTTTAAATACCGAGTCAACTCTCGCACTTAATTGGATTATTAAACACCTCTTTAGTTTGTCAACGCACGATAATTAAATCATGTTTTAATTTTAAATTTCAAAAAGGGATGGCATGAGTAATAAAATAAGGAAAATCCTTATTTTATTATTGTTCATGTGTTGTGATAGAATATTTGGGGAGAAATTACTCTAGTATTGAAGAACGTTCTTCCCCATTGAAGAACGCGAAGAATTCCGAAGGACGCCGGTCTCAGAAAAAAGACGATGAAGAATGCAAGTTCCTCAGAGATCAATGGCGTGACGCCATGTACCGCGACACCGACGATCCTGTTCTCCGCGACGCCGTGTACCGCCACGCCGTGTACTGCGATGCCCACGATCCTCTTCCGCGATGCCGTCTTCCGCGACGTCTTTTCCTGAGACGATCCTAAATCGAAAACTTCTTAGAGGTAGGGGGTTTTGGTTTAATTTAATTTATGTGTTTTATATCCTCAACATGTGTTTTAATCGTTGGAAGTAGTTTCACCCACTAAAGCGGTGGGAGCGGACCAACAAACAAGTCCGAACCCACCGATTCTCTTTTCTTGATGCGTGGAATGTTGGGTTATGATGAAATGGGACCGTTGAGCTATTGGAGGCCGTCGTAGTAATATACGTCTCCCGACACGACCCCAAGTGCAAATGGGACAATGAACGGACCACCAGAGTGGCTTTGGTGGCCCACGGACTTCACCGGCGACGCGGGTCGCCGGCGCGACGGTGGAGTCCGGGCACGATGCCAGGAGGAACGGTCGCGGCAGCAGGCAACTAGGATCCCACAGCCGCGCGGGATCTGGAGGAGGACGCGGCACCCGCCGCATCCGCGGAGCGCGAAGGGAGGTTGGACCGCGTCCCCCCATGCTCGGCCGCTGGCCGAGCCATTGTGCCACCAGGCCGGGCCGGGCCGGGATGCACAGACCGTACCGGGTCGTGCCCACCAGGCCGAGCCACGACCTAATGGGCCGGACCCGGTCCCGGGTCGGGTCGACCTAGTTCGGGCGGACCTAGGGGGGTCGGGCCCAGTCGGACCGGGCCCAGGCCCCCCACTTTCGGAACACTTTCGGTATTTTTCAAATAACATGGGCTACAGACCTCCGATCGACACACCGTCAGTTGCGTAGCGATACTTGGAACGAGTCGGTCGTTTTGTTATATTACACTCAAGGTTTCTGAGAACATTGGGGTACTGTTGGGTTGGTTCTAACACGAAAACAACCGGGGCCTCAGAGCGGAAACACTTATAACTTGAGCTCCAGATGTCTGATTGACGTGCCGTCGACTTTGTTGGATTCCTCTTAGTGAGACAGAACTTTTGGATTACTACGCTCGAGGTTTGGACATAGTTGGAACATGGTCGGGTTGGTTTTGACATAAAAACCAACCGGGTCCTTGGAACGAAAAAGCCAATAACTCTCAGACCAGACGTCCGATAGAAGCGCCATCTGTCATGTTGAGTTCCCTATGTCGACACAGAACTTTGAAATACATCAAATCCGGATTACGTGTCAGTTGATGTATCGAACCCCTTAGCTTGTGGAGCGGACCCTCCCGGAAACGAGCATGTTGTTTGCGGGAACCCTAGAGCTGGCTTTGACTGCGACGACGATGATGACTGCACTAAAATCCTCCATGGGTTTGGTAGTGACGACGACTACACTGAAATCCTCCGTGGGTTCGATGGCGATGACTACAGATCTTGTAACCTACGTGGGTCTGGAAGTACTACTGTTATTTTATCCTATGTGAGTCTGGAAGTGTTTGACTATGTTCTGGTATCCTACGTGGGTCTAGCAGAGTAGCTGGTCTGTATCCTATGTGGGTCCGACAGCTTAGCTAGTTTAGTATCCTACATGGGTCCCAGCTTAGAAGAATCAGTGGCAACTTCTGATCATCTCTATAACCTCACGAATCAGTATACATGCGTGTGTTGAGTCTTGATTTCAATCATTATCTTCGATATTATTGACTTGCTTTCTTATATGGATTGTGTTGTGCTTTCCTGTGTGGAATCAGGTTGTACTATACTATGTGGACGTGATCGAACTTGGGCTCGGATGTTGGAGCCGAACACGAATTTATGACTTAGGTATGTGTATGGTAATATACCTAAGTAGTGTTGGATGTTACTTCGTGATTGTATCTTCCCATTTTGGATTATCCTTTGTGGATTCTAGGAGACCTTCAGGGGTCTCGGGGTCCCTACTGATTAGCCTATACTCACACCTGCACGGGTTATGGCTGCACTACGTTGTGTTGGATGTAGCGGACGGATAGCGTTGATCGTGGTTGTGTCTTGTGGAGCAGGTCGGTACCTGGATGCAGACCACTGGACGGGACGTACATGGAGCAGACGGCTAGACCCGAGGAGATGAGGAGGCTATCTGTACACACCCATAAGGTGGGACTTCCAGTGGATGGATCGAGGTTGCTTATTTACTTTCAGTTGCTGTACTTTCTTTCCAGTTGTACTTTACTTTCAGTTTGGGTTTGTTTTCTAGCCCATTTACTTTCCGTACTTACTAATGTACCCAGTTTTACTTATTGTTTACTTTTGTTGGCTTACTTTGTAGTGTTTATTTTCATTATAAGGTAATTTCTTCCCCTTTTTTATCAGGATTTACGCCTCTGGTGTAGTCACCAGCCCCTGGCCTATGGAAGGCGGGCTTGGGGTAGTCACGGCACGGGTCCTGAGGATGGGTAGTGACAAATTGTTATAAGAGGAGTTCGGTTCTACCACAGATCTCAGGACTCTAATCTTTGTTCTATGTGAAGCAATAGTGTTAAGGGTATTGAGTGTGGTTATCAGTCCAGGGAGTCTAGTGTTGGTGCGGCGGCCGACGTATCCGTACACCAAGACCCTTACTTCTGATTTCTGATTCAAAGCACGAAAACATTGATTGCATGTGTGTTTCAAAAGTTTTCTTTGGGATTACATTGTGTCAGCTCACCAGATATATATTTTGACCGTGGCACACCTGTTTTTTTCAGGATGGCCCCACGACGGCAGCCAGCTAGAGTTCTGAGCTTTGTGCCAGATGACAGCCCACCGAGCGACGAGGCCTCAGTGCAGGGCCCTCTTACAGCAGAGGCACTGGAGGTACCTCTACCCGCCGAGCCACCGATGGCACCAGCCACAACCGCTGAGAGTGCACCTCGCCATAGTTCACTTCATGAGTTTCAGTGTCAGAGACCACCCAGGATCTGCAGGGAGACGGACACATAGAGAGACGAGTATTGGCTGGATACTGTAGTTCGAGTTTTCAGGTTAGTGGGGACACCAGCTGACCTCATGGTGATCCTTGCAGCGAGCCTACTGTACGCAGCTACAGGATGATGGTGGAGCTTGATTATCCAGGTGCACGACGAGGCATCTCTCTTCTGGATGGACTATGAGAGCCTCTTCCTCTAGGAGTTCTTCCCAGCCACCCTCTGTGCGGTGCACATCCAGTAGCTACTATAACTACGGCAGGGCAGAATGACGGTCACCCAGTACTCGACAAGATTTACCGATCCCTCGCGCTATTCAGCGGACATGGTACGGGACCCATTCTTCTGTGCCCGGACCTTCGAGCAGGGACCGAGTCATGAGATCAGGGCATCGATTATCTCCCTCAGCATTCCGACACAGGAAGAAGTACTGGAGAAAGCCCTCCTCATAGAGATCATTCTTGCTGAGCCTACACCAGCAGCGAGACCTACCGCAGTATGATATTTAGCAGATTCATCTGCAGCTGACAGTCGATGGACATCACAGGGGTCCAAGAGGGACCAGACCATCAGGCGGATGTCCTCAGGACACTAGCTCAGAGGTGTGGGGCACCCGCTGCAGAGCCAGCCTTTCAAGGAGCAGACAGTGCTACGCATGCGGCAGGCAGGGCCACATGGGTCTTGAATGCCCGACCCACCGTGCAGAGGAGCAGCAGACGGTTGAGGGGCATCCCATGCAGAGGCAGAGGCTTGACTGTGGCGGTCCACAGAGAGCAGGCGTACGAGGCAGAGGAGCTGGCCGAGCAGCGAGTGGTGGGCGACGCTTTGAGGATTTACCCCCACCACCACCAGGAGGTCCACCCCGACCACAGAAAGCTGGCGGGAAGAGAGAAGCTCATCTTCAGGCAACAGAGGCCTATGACCACGGCGTGCCATAGATGATTCGAGGTACTATCTGTGTCAACTCCACCCTTTCTGCAGTTCTTATAGACACATGAGCGAGTCATTATTTCATTACCGCTGTGCTTGTTCGGATCTCGGAGATTCCGACGGAGCGGTTGGCTTGATCCTTATGGATAGAGACTCCAATGGGAGCAGACTCGATGATTACGCATGGGTGCCGGCAGTGTGAGATTACTCTAGGAGGCGAGAGATTCTATTGTGATCTTCTTGTAGTGGCGTCAAGGCCTTACGACGTCATCTTTGGCATGGATTGGTTATCTACAATCCATGCTCAGATCGACTGTATTAGGCGCAAGGTGCGATGTGTTCGCACCGATGGGAGGAGGTTCACCTTTACTGGAGAGAAGGGAGCCTTAGCAGCGCAGGATGGACTTTGGAAGAGGAGAGGACAACCGATCACTAATAAGTTGGATAACCTCATCCTTAGAGTAATTGACGTGCAGAGTCCTAGTATTCCTACAGTGGTGGATCAGTATGCAGATGTTTTCTCTGATGGCGTTCCAGGACTACCTCCTCATAGAGAGGTAGACTTTTATATTGACTTGTTCCATGGGATAGCCCCGATATCCACTCCATCATATCGGATGGCCCCCGCTGAGCTTCGATAGCTACAGGTACAGTTGGAGGACTTGCAGGGCAAGGGATTCATCCGACCTAGTGTTTCACACTGGGCTTCCCCGATTTTGTTCGCCAAGAAGGCAGACAGGAGCTTGCGACTGTGTGTCGACTATCATCGCCTGAACTGGGTGACCGTGAGGAACAAGTATCTGCTACTGAGGATTGACGACCTCTTCAATCAGCTCAAGGGAGCATAGTGGTTCTCAAAGATATACCTCAGGTTGGGCTAGCATCAGCTCAGAGTTCAGGATGAGGGCGTGTAGAAGACGGCCTTTAGATGTCGGTATGGCCACTAAGAGTTCTTGGTTATTACTTTCGGCGTAACCAATGCTCTAGAAGTGTTCATGGGTCTCATGAACAGGATATTTCATCCATACCTTGATCGATTTGTCGTGGTATTCATCGACGACATTTTGATATACTCGACCACTGAGGAGGAGCAGGCCTACCACTTGCGGGTTGTACTGGACACACTCCGAGAGCACCAACTTTATGGTAAGATCTCGAAGTGTCAGTTCTGGTTACGTGAGGTCCACTTCTTGGGACTCTTCATCTCTAAGGTGGGAGTTGCGGTGGACCCTATGAAGATCAATACAGTGCTAGCATGGGAGCCACCAAGGAGCGTGACGAAGGTGAAGAGTTTCATGGGTCTAGCTGGGTACAACCGGAGGTTTGTTTCAGACTTTTACGGAGTTGTGGCACCACTTTAAGCTTTGACGAAGAAGGGGAAACCCTTCATGTGGTTAGATAGATTTCAGCAGAGCTTCCAGGAGCTGAGACAGAGATTGACCAGCGCACCTATCTTGAGGCTAGTGGAGGAGGGAGTAGGGTATGTAGTCTACTCTAATGCATCGAGGACCAGACTTGGATGTGTCCTGATGTAGGAACGGGCAGTGATCGCCTATGGATCATGACAGTTGAGGCAGCATGAGAAGAACTACATTACCCATGACCTGGAGTTAGCAGCAGTGGTCTTCGTTCTGAAGATGTGGCGACACTAACTGATGTGTGAGTGCTTTACAGTCTACTCTGACCACCAGAGTCTTAGGTACATCTTCTCACAGAAGGACCTGAATCTGAGACAACGGTGATGGCTCGAGTTCCTCCAGGACTATGACTTTTAGATAGTCTATACTCATGGAAAGGGAAACGTAGTAGCCGATGCTCTCACCAGGAGGATGGGCATTCAACTAATTGGGGAGGCGACGGAGCAGCTGGCCGCTTTATAGATATCCTTCATTGATAGAGATGGAGCAGCATTTCTTCAGCCCCTCACAGTCACTCCTCCACTTCTACAATGGGTCCGAGAGTCACATCATGGAGACATTGACTGTGAGACACGGCGTGCACATATATCCTCATGACAGGCACCTAATGGATTCTATGTGGGAGGAGAACACGTCGTCCTTTTTAGAGGACGTACCATGGTACCAGCTGCTTTATAGGAGGAGGTGCTGGGGGAGTTTCACACTTCCCCTTTAGCGCTGTATCCAGGAGTGGCGAAGATGTACTAGGATCTTAGACGCCAGCACTGGTGGCTAGGTATGAAGAAGGATGTAGCTGAGTTCATTTCTCATTTCCTCACCTATTAGCAGGTGAAGGTGGAGCACCAGGTACCATCAGGCTTGGTTCAGCCCTTGGAGGTCCCGGAATGGAAGTGGGACGGGATATCTATGGATTTCGTGACTGGACTTCCACGTACTTCCATAGGCCACGACTCCATTTTGGTGATTTTTGACTGGCTCACCAAGTCGGCTCACTTCTTACCCATCAGAGAGAAGGGATCAGTAGAGATCTTGGGACGTCTCTATGTTCAGGAGATCGTACGGCTTCATGATGTTCCATCATCTATTGTCTCCGATCGAGATGCTCGCTTTACTTCCCGACTTTATAAGGGGTTGGAGGAGGCATTCGGGACACAGCTATGTCTGAGCACCACCTTTCACCCTCAGACGGATGTTCAGACAGAGAGGACCATTCGGACTCTTGAGGAAATGCTCCGTGCATGTGTCCTCGACTTTGGTCGTAGCTGGGAGGACCACCTACCCATGGTGG
Source organism: Viscum album (assembly GCA_963277665.1). Taxonomy (NCBI): domain Eukaryota; kingdom Viridiplantae; phylum Streptophyta; class Magnoliopsida; order Santalales; family Viscaceae; genus Viscum; species Viscum album. Next base: position 1,323,081,169 of record OY728158.1, read on the forward strand.
AGTTCGCGTACAACAACAGTTACCACTCCACCATAGGGATGGAACCATACGAGGCATTGTACGACCGACCTTGCAGATCACCTCTGTGCTGGACAGACCCTGGGGAGTCAGCACTTATGGGACCAGAGATGGTCCAGGCCACGACAGAGAAGGTCCAGGTCATCCTGGAGCAGATGAGGACAGCTTAGTGCTGGCAGAAGTCTTATGCAGATAGGAGGTGGAGACCACTAGAGTCCGAGGATGGCAACCACGTCTTCTTACGGGTCTCACCTCGATGTGGATTTCAGATATTTGGCCAAGGCATCAAGTTGTCTCCGCGCTTCATCGGACCTTTTCAGGTACTCAGCAGGATAGATGAGATGGCTTATCCCCTGGTTCTACCACCTCAGTTACACCGGGTGCACGACGTCTTCCACGTATCTCATCTGAGGAGATACGTGCACGAACCGACGCATATCATTGACCATGGGGAGCTGGACATTGACGTTGGTGTACCTTTTGTGGTGGTCCTAGTGGAGATCAAGGATCGAAAAGAGTGGGTCCTACTTGGGTGGCCGATTCCTTTAGTGCACATCAGGTGGCAGCATGAGAACCTCCAGGAGAGCACTTGGGAGCGGGAGGCTCAGATGCATGAACAATACCAACATTTGATCCCCTAGCTTATGATGTATCTTTATGGGGACGTAAAGCCCTGAGGTGGGAGTAATGTAATGACCCGTAAAATTCAAGGGATATTTTTTCTTAATTTTCATTGGGATTTTACAAGAACGGAGTTTCTTACGGAACCTGATTCTGAGGCCCGGTGTTCCCGGAATCAATTTCTGATTTGTAGCTCGAGCACGTTTAGTGAACGAGCGAACGAGTTTTCCTACCTTTTGAACCAGTGCACGAAATCGAAATTTGAGGGCACCAATGAAACTGCAACACCTGTAATTGCTTAGGAATACCTTTTCTAGAGTTGTGTTTCCTCGGGTGTGGTTATATAAAAAAGGGTTAACTAATGAATAAAATAAAAGTTGTGGTACAAATTTTATTTTTATTTTAAATAGTTTAAACCTACATATAGAAGTTGAGGTGGGACCCACTAAAGCATAACCCCTATTGATATGATATTAGTGAGGTGGGCCCCACACGAGCCCCACCTATTCAACTTCCTCAAACCTCTCATTTGTTGAAAAACCCCCATTAATTTTTGTGTAACACACCCGTACCCCCTTTTTAAATGCCAAGTCAACTATCCCGTTTAATTGGATTATTAAACACCTCTTTATTTAGACAACGCATGCTAATTAAATCTTGTTTTAATTTTGAATTTCAAAAAGGGATGGCATGAGTAATAAAATAAGGCAAACCCTTATTTTCTTATTGTTGATGTGTTGTGCGAGAATATTTGGGGAGGAATTACTCTAGTCATGAAGAACATTCTACCTCATTGAAGAACACGAAGAATGACGAAAGACGCCAGCCTCCGACGAAAATGATGAAGAACACAAGTTCCTCGGAGATCGACGACGCGACGCCGTGTACCGCGATGCCGATGAACCTCTTCACTGCGACGCCGTGTTCTACGATGCCCATGATCCTCTTCCGTGACGCTGTCTTCCGCGACATCTTTTCCCACGATGATCCTCGTTCGACAACTTATTCAATGTAGGGGGTCTTGGTTTAATTTAATTTATGTGGTTTATATCGTCAACATCTGTTTTAATAGTTGGCAGTCACTTGAACCACTAACGCGGTGGGTGCGGATCAATGAACAAGTCGGAACCCACCGATTCTCTGTTCTTGATGTGCAGAATGTTGGGTGATGATGAAACATGACTGTTGAGCAATTGGAGGACATCGCAATAATCTACGGGTCCTGATATGACCCCAGGCACAGACAGGAGCAATAACGGACCACCGGAGCGGCTCCAGTGGCCCGTGGACTTCACCGGCGGTCGGAGGAGGCGGCAGGCACCAGCTGGCCGCCCGGAGGCAGCAGCGTCTCGGCGCGTTGCTAGGAGGAACTGCCATGGCTGAGGCTGCTACGTTAGGGGACCGGGATCCCACGACCACACGGGATCCGGAGGAGGACGCAGCACCCGCTGCATCCATGAAGAGCGAAGGGAGGGGGGCCGCATCCCCCCATGATCGTCCGCTTCCCGAGCCAGCGTGCCACCCGGTCGGGCCGGGCCGGTTTGCGCGGACTGGACCGGGCCGCACCCTAATGGGCTGGACCCGGACCAGGGTCGCGTCGACCTGGTTCGGGCCGACCCAGGGGGGTTGGGCTGGGTCAGACTAGGCCCAGACCCCCCACTTTCGGACCACTTTCGGTGTTTTGCCCATAACATGGGCTACAAATCTCTGATCGAAGCACCGTCAGTTGCGTAGAGATCCTTGGAATGAGGCAGTCATTTCGGTATATTCCATTCAAGGTTTACGAAAACCTTGGGTATGCCCGGGTTGGTTCGAACATGAAACCATCCGGGCCCTCTGAGCAGAAACGCTTATAACTTGAGCTCCGGACGTCCGATTGACATACTGTCAACTTTGTTGGATTTTTCATACTGATAAGGACCTTTTGGTTTACTCCTCTAGAGTTTTGGATGCGGTTGGAGTACAGTCGGGTTTGTTTTGACATAAAAACCAACCAGGCCCCTCGAACGAAATAGCCAATAACTCTCAGACCGGGCGTCTGATTGACGCGCCATCTATCATGTTGAGTTTCCTCTGTCGAGGCAGAACATTGGGATACGTTAACTCTAGAATACATGTCAGATGACGTATCGACCCCCTTAGCTCGTGGAGTGGACCCTCCTAGAAACGTGCATGATGTGTGTGGGAACCCTAGAGCTGGCTGCGACTACGACGATGATGATGACTGCACTGAAATCCTCGGTGGGTTCGGCAGTGACGACGACTGCACTGAAATCCTCTGTGGGTTCGACGGCGATGACTACTTTTCTTGTATCCTACTTGGGTTCAGCAATACTACTATTCTTGTATCTTACGTGGGTCTCGCAGTGTTTGACTCTCTTCTTGTATCCTACGTGGGACTGGCAGAGTAGCTGGTCTGTATCCTATGTGGGTCCGATAACTTATCTTGTTTAGTATCCTACATGGGTCCCAGCTTAGTTGAATCAGTGGCAACATCTGATTATCTCTATTACCTTACGAAAAAGTATACATATGTGAGCTGAGTCTTTACTTTCAATCATTATATTCGATATGATTGACTTACTTTCCTATGTGGATTGTGTTGTGCTTTCATGTGTGGAATTGGGTTGTACTATCCTGTGTGGACGTGATCGAACATGGGCTCGTATATTGGAGACGAACAGGAATTGATGACTTAGGTATATGTATGTGAATATACTTAAGTAGTGTTGGATGTTACTTCTTGATTGTATCTTTCCTTTGTGGATTATCCTTTGTGGATTCTAGGAGACCTTCGGGGGTATCGGGGTCCCTACTGAGTAGCATATACTCACCCCTACATGGGCTATGCCCACACAACGTTGTGCTGGATGCAGACGACGGACAATGATGATCGTGGTTGAGGATTGTGGAGAAGGTCGGTACCTGGAGCTGGACCACTGGGCGGGACGTACACGGAGCAGACGGATGGACCCGAGGAGCTGAGGAGGATATCTGTACCCACCCTTCAGGTGGGACTTCCAGTGGACGGCTCGACGTTGCTACTTTACTTTCAGTTTTTGTACTTTCTTTCTAGTGGTACATTACATTACATTCATTTTGGGTTTTTATTATGGCCCATTTACTTTTTTCACTTACTATTGTACCCAGTTTTAATTAGTGTTTACTTCTGCTGGCTTACTCTGTGGTGTTTGTTTTCTTTATAATGAAATTCCTTCCCATTTTTTTATCAGGATTTATGCCTTTGGTGCTTGTCCCCAGCCCCTGACATATGGAATGCGGGCATTGCGTAGTCACGGCATGGGTCCCGAGGACGGGTCACGACATTCCCTCTTTATATGCCTCCAATTTTGACTCCACACTCTTAAGAATCTCCTCCCAAACTTTAATAATTGTCATCTCAAGGAAATGGATCCACTCAATATCCTCTTCATTCAAGAATCTTCTTTAAATTAAATAATTATTTATCAAGTGTTCATGTTGAGATATGTTTTACAACATCACTTTTAAAATTCTTGTGATTTTAAAGTGATATTATTCGTATTTTAGTCTTATTTTACCCTTATAAAAATCGTTATTCTCCCCCTTATGCTACATAAATCATCCTATAATTTTTCATGAAATTTTTTTTGGTGAATATGGATTCTCATTTCTATTCAAAGGTACTCACATAGTTTTATATATTCATAATTTATTAGGTATTTCCATTAATTTAACCCTCACTCATTAATAATCATGATAAAATTGTTGAAATAAATCCATATGTTTTATGATCTTTGTGGCACACTTATGCATGTACATTATTTGAATATGACAGGTGGGCCCAAAATGATATAGTAGTCCAATGCATTGGTTAATGTTTTTATCTCATGATATTCAATGAGTAGTGTATGAGAGGTAATAATAAGGACAATATATTATGATTTATTGGAATTTATACTTGAATTATGTTTATGATTTCCTTTTTATTTTGTTTACACAATCATATGTTTCCCTACCATTATCATATTATATCATGAATTATTGTTGAAGATTATGATTCTCACTCGTTCATGTGTTGTTATTATTCCAATTGAATCAAATATATTCAATTAATCATGTTATTATTTTGTATTCAAATATTATACTTTATATCTCTCCCATTTAATATGTACATCCCTAGGTAATGACAAGAAATTTTAGATGAATCTTGGAATTTTTGGAGCATGTTACATATATTTTTAATAATGTCATTGTATTTTGGTTTTAGGTTGTTATGATATATACCTAATTTCCAAAATAAACTAGTAATAATGATCTACATGTTTTCTAATTACTATATCTTTATGTAATAAATCATGAATCAAGGTGTTTTGTTGATATGGATTTTTATACCCCATATCAATATTCTAAACCAAAAACCAATAAACCTATCATTTCGATACTCAATACCATTGTCAATAATTTATACCCTAAACCTAAGAACATATCTATATCAAATCACCCCCAACATATCATATATGTATACAATACATCACCCATGTAGCTCTAGAAAAATCACTGAAATCCAACGAAACACCGTCTACATATGCACCCATTTATTTTCCAAACATAAGATTAAACTAGGTAGAAATTATAATATATAACTTGTTTTATTCCACTATAACATGACACATAATCCAAAAAATCAATTCAAAAATTATATTTTATAATTATTCATATATTTTGGAAGAATTACTTTTTTTCATTGACCCTTGGATTCTAGTGATTTATTAATGAAAACCTAAGGTGTGTTCTCCCCTTTATCGCATTAATTCATCCTTACATTCTCTCAAAAATTCTACTTGGAAGTGGTATCTCAATCATGGTTTGTGTATGATATTGTTATTATAATTCATTAGTATGATCTTGATGAATCCAGAGTTCATTTGTGGGGATTTGATCATTCATGTGTCTTTATAACTAGTTCTCTTACACAACGATTTAGAAAGAATTAATTAATATAGGGGATTTTAGAACACTCTTTTATATTTATAAATTTTGTAAATAATATGCATATGTTTCTTTTGGGTGGATGATATGATGCAAACAAATTAAGATAATAACAGGAATGAAGAATGAACTATGTGGGTAATTGTAATTTCAGGTTGATATTCCTTAATTTGCCTCTTGATTTTGTTGGTTTTATGTAATCTCGTTCTTTTTTTTTATAAATTTCCTTTTGTTCCAAAAAAATACATTAATAAACATAGATCATATAATTGTTTGATAACTAATAGAGGGGTCAATGAATCTATTTGATTTTCTTCTCTAAATTTAGGAAATATCAAAGCATGAAGTGATTTTTATTATATATCATTAACTACTGGTTATATGTTTTATCTAAAAACATTTATTAATAATGAATAATTTAAATCATGGTGATAATTAAATAGTTTTATTACAAGATATTTTCTTAGGCATAAGAAATCCCACATTGTTGTGAGGAATTGGAATCCTTGGTTCTGTTGGCATACTTGTACCATGAATTTGTTGTTGAAAATTGTTACTTACAATTAAGTATTATATAGGATGCTAGATCCTTGATGTAATAATCCAGGCATAGAATGATTTATTTACTAGTATAGTAGGAGCTATTGCTAAATCAAAATTTTGGAATAATATTACATTTATGTGGTATTTGTGCACCTGGGGATATAGAAGATTTCATGGATATTGAACCAAAGGTTGAATAATACTACACTTCATATTTAATTTAGGAACTAACCAACCTACATAAAGGGTTTGATCTATTTTTATGTTGTAAGACCCACATTAGGACATGGGGAGGACTTTGTGCACCAACAAAGATATGAGAGATCCAACCCCATTTATAGGGTCTAATTTCAAAAAAAAAATACAAAAGCAAACATATAACCTTTTTATATCATTTATATAATTTATGTATTATACCTCTAATAAAAATATCACATTCCTATGAATGGAAGTTTTAGTGTATCGGAGGGATTGTTATATAGAATACTTATTCTACATAATTCATGAACATTTCCCTGTAATCAAACACTTATATGAAACCTTAAATACTTATCATACAATATAAATATCATTATATTCTATAGAAGGGATACATAAGAAATGGGTGAGCCGAAATTCTCATTAAGGGTAATAATAAGTGATAAAAATAAAAGATCAACAGTTAGTATATGATAAGTATGTGGATGTGTGAATTTAAACGAGGAACATGTAGGTAAAATATAGAATTCATAATCTATAAAATAAAAAGGATAATCATAAAATTATATACATGACATAAGGAAACGAAATGAAAATATCATTGAATAATGGAATATGTGGAAACAAAATACTACATGACATCTCAAACATAAGTTAAGGGTAAATCCTTAGACTATCATCATAAAGTGGATAAAGACCCGTGCTGGAATGGGTTAACACCCTATTCCGATAAAAATATTTTTAAAATTCTCAGGGTGGATTAGTCTTATATCACAATCCCATATATAACATCCCAAAAAATATAAATCATTAACCAATGTATTAGAGGGATATATAATTATTCCCCCACCCATTACATAAAATACTGAACTTATTAACAGTATGTGCACCGTGAATGGTCCTCATGATATGAAAAAAATCCTAAATGAATTTTTGGGATATAATAATCCGTACAAACAATTAATTAATGAAAATAATATATGTTTATGCAACATGAAGAATATAAATCCTTAATAAATCATATTCATGATCAAACCAATGAGACTGAAGTGGGTTTCAATATACTAAATCCATGTATAACAGAACCCAAAATCACAATGATTAAAAAGAAAATAATTAATTAAGTCATTATGAACTTATATAATTAGAATGGGGACACAGTTCATGAAAATTGTGTTCCAATATGAAGAAAATCATGGGAAATATTTAGGATGAGATAAAATAAGAAAAAACAACTTTGGCCATGCTTTATGAAATAAGAAATGATATTCTTAAAGAATAAAAGTACATTTTATTTTACCTGAAACCAAAAAGTTAGCACAAATCATTATAAATAAATAACTATGGATTTTATAATATAATAACCATTTAAAAACATTTTATGGTGTTGATTCATATTGTGGGACAAAAAATAGGAATGTTCCGATAAATAAGGTTCACATAGAAGTGGAAACTTTAATGGGAAATAAAATTATGTATAAATCATGAAATGGAAAGGAAATTTTGTATGTTATATATGTAAATGACATGTATACAGAAATAGAATATTTTCATGAGAATAATATTTCATATATGGGAGAAAAATAATTAGAACTTGAAACTGTCAAATAATGGCGGTGGTATATAAGATCACTCCCCTTCACGTCTGAATGTGATTTTCACCTACACATAAAATCTAGAATAATTAAATCAATTTTATAAAAAATATACAAAAAACCATATTCATATATATTTAATTTTTAAAATACATTTTTATCATTTGTCATTTATTTTTAATATAGATTCTAATTTCATCAGTTACTCAAGGTTGTTCAGTTATTTTCTACATACCAAATTCTATTTACTGGCCAAGGTCAATGGTGTTATAAAAAACATAATGAAATCCATAATTGTGAATATTTATTTCCATTATTATTATATTATATCAATACATATAGAGTGTCAATGTTTATCTCAAAAAATACCCAAATTGTGAAAGGTCCCCTAAAAATTCAATTTATGGTTGTTAATGTTTTTATAATCTTTAGTCATTGAAGATACTTATAGAATGCATAATATAATTATTAAAAAGAAATAATGGGTTTAAAATATTATTTTTTACATATTAAATTTATTTTTAACATCATACATTTTGTGAGGTTATGGGAAAAAACATGTGTTTTCATTAAGGCAGTAGTCTATCTGTACACATGGATGAAACATTCATTATCTATTAAATGAGAGTCGGTAAAAAATGAAATAAATTTTATTTAGGAATTATTATATTGTTTCCAACATCATAATAGTTAATTAGATAACCTTTATTGAACCTACAATTGAAGGCATGGATGAAAAGTTTTATATGTCATTTATTGAGGCAGTATCCCACACACACAAGACAACATTATCCTTTTTCATACAAAAGATGAGATTATGAAATATATATTTAATTAATATAATAATTATTTATAATAGTAACCATTATAATGTTATCAAATAAAAAATGGATAGTTTTGAATCATGGGGTATAGAAGAACAATAGAACTTGAATGGTTGGATAGAGTGTATTACATCTCCCTTAGAATTTATCCCTTAGGTGACTCTGTAAGGATCCTTTACATGATATTTTTTGTATGATAAAGGGAAAAAAAGAGGGAATAAGATATTGAGGAGAGAAAATGGTAGAGTTTTAATTGAGAGAAATAATCGTAATGGGTAGAGGAATGGGGAGGGGTGGTCTCCTTTTATAAGTGAAGAAAAAAGAACTTTTGTAAAAACATATTATTTCTAAATAATATCACTCCATTATTATAAAAAAATGTTAAAAAATCAAAATAATGGTTTGAGAAATGATATATGTAATATCCTACCACAAAAATCAAAAATAAAATATGTTATTTATATGTTTTATCCCTTTTCACTATGTTAATTTTTTTTCCATAATTTACCTTTAACTTGGTAACTCAAATTTCAAAATTTGAAATTTATTTTAATGAAAAAAATTAAAATTAAAATTAATTATTAATTTATAAATTATAATTTTTAATTTTTGAATCATTTTATAGAAGAAAATTTCCATGTGATATTGAAATTAGTTTTAGTATTATCATATATAAAGTGAAAAAATCATTTCATAGAAAAAGTTCATTTTCAGATTAAAATTTATGCGTGGGATGATTTTATAAATTTTTACGATTTTAAAGAAAGAATTAATATTTTATAAAACTAGTAAATGTTATATGGATTTCAAATTGATCTAGAACAAAAATCACCAAAACAAAATAGAATTATTTTTTATTAGTATTTAAAATTTACATTTTTATATTGTTAAAAAAATATTTTATAAATATAATAATTTAACATAAAAATTAATAAAAATATTAATTAAAAATATATTTGGTAAATTTAAAGGTTTTATAAAATTATAAATCACTCATATATTCCTATAAAGTAATAAAACACATTGTTTTGAAAAAAAAACTAATTTTTAAACTATTAATAAAAAATAAATTATTTTAGAAAAATACGAAAAATTAATCCAAAAATTATATTAAATTGATGAATAAAAAATGTAATTTTATAATTATATTAAAAATATATAAAGGAAAAAATTTATTTTTGAATAATAAATTATTAATGTATTCATAATTAATTTTTGAAAAACATAACATATGTTTTTAAATTTGAAATACAAGTTTTGCAGTGAAAATAAATTTTTTGAAAATTATAAATTAATTTATAAAATACATATTTTTTTTAAAAATGATTCAGGATTTTTCAATTCAAACTTATATAATAATAATATCATAAAATGTGTGTTTTTTATAAATACAATATTTTTCATTATCTGCAAAAAAATTAATATTTTTCCATAAAAACCAAAACAATATCATCTTAAATTAATTTTTTCATTATAAATCATAAAATTATATTTATTTTTAGAAATTAAATTTGTAAATTTTTTTATTTTCTATTTTTTAAAACAAAATTTTTAAATACAATAAGATGTTATTTTATGGGAAAACATAATTTTAAAATAGTAGTTTTCCTTATTCTAAATTTCAAAATAACACTAATAATGATATAACTAATCAATAAAAATAACATTTTATTAAAATAATTATTTATTAATAATATACATTTTGGTATTCAATAAATAGTAAAACACATAAAAATATGGATTCTTAAACATAATGATTGATTATATAATTTTTTATAAAATAAATATTATATATAATTATATATATTAATAATTTAGTTAATCTTATTCATAATATTAATTAAATGGCTTTAGTTGAATGATCTGAACATATGTTAGATTCATTTTAGCTGTTTGTTTCTTATGGGGCATGCAATCGAATAGAATTGAAATTATTCGAGGAAACATATATTACAATCATTAGTCATTAGATTATCCTTTCCTTAAATAAATTACTTCCTCGCAATTTTAAAACACATATGGTAGGAGTAATTTCTATGGGTGATTCGAATTAAATATGCTCTGGTTATTGATAATGGGACAATTTAATATACAAAATGAAATATCCCTATAAGAAATTAGATATTATCCATTGAGAAATGAGATTGTATATATCTAATAGGATCATAATATGTGATGAAAAAATAAATCTATAAGGCATAACATTCTAAAAACCTAGAATATGTTTTAGATATCATGAATATGATAATTATAATAGAAATTTATTTTCATTTATATCTCAATACCTAATATTTAAAATGTACATTTCATAATACACTAAAAAATATAGTGTGAAATTCACTATATATCTGAATAGCAGTCATTGAAAATGATTATAGTTATTCTTAGATTCTAGGAGGTGGTTGGTTATTTTTGTTCACAATAACCCATTTATAGGTGCATTGGGTTTCATAGTGACCATGTTACTCACTACCAAAACATTGAATCATTATTAGATCCATAAGTAGAAAATTACATTATTTTATTTTGTCATTCCTTTTCCTTCGATATCTTGTTTCTCGATTACTTACTTTATCACATGAAATGTATTTTTTAGTCCCCTTATGAAAACTATCTTAATACTTATTCCATAATTTTTGACATGATTTTTGTTGAATATTACTTCCATAAATTTCTCTATCACCCATGTTCCCATAGGAATCATTCCTCTTATTCTTTGGTGAGTTCTTTATTTGAATTATGATATCATGGTTTATCATATTTTGCAAATGATTTTTTGAAATAGTAACTATATTCCTCATTATAGCACCCATTATTTGTGGTTTAATAATGATTTATTGATATTGTGATAATTTTTTTACTTATGTATTGAAATTATTTCTTTATAGAGCAACATAAACTTTTTCTTGATTAGATTTGTTTTACACACCATTGGTGGGGGCCTACTACGTTATACTCACATCCTACATCGACTACATGATTGGTACCTGAATATACATTATTATTTTAGGATATGCTAAGGTAAAAGGAACACTGTTGGATGGCTAACATGGGGAAAGAACATGGATGAGGCAACCAAACATGGGTTGTGACCCACCTGGGAGGAATCAGTGTCTTTCTTTCGAGTATAATTCTAGACAGATGAAATGTTTTCTGTTTTAGATACATATTTTCTTTTATCCACTAGTTATCACAGTATATTGGATTGTTTTTGGTTATATGTTATTCAAATATTGTTTATTTTTTCCACTAGAATATTGATCTGATAAAAATGGTCAAATATCCCAATGATTGACTTATCAGACCGTCGCTATTTTTCGGTAGGCTCTAGAGTACGGGGAGGCATACTTGAGGACACATGAGTGACCAGATTGTGGTGCTAGTGTATAGAACCTGGGTAGATACATTACACTATAACTCCTTGATATAATTATTTTATCCTTGGTTCAACCTATACCATTAGTGACTCATTATAGTTTACTATAAGAAGTGTTCTATTATATATCTATACATAGTCCTTCAAAGTAACTTGTAAATAAATCCTTAATAGTGGTTGATACATATAATATGATCAACCAATGAATATCCCCTAAGAGTTTCAATCTAGGTGTGCAATTTGGCATCTTTTTCATGCAGCATGTGAAAATTAGTTAATACATAGAATTCCCTTTTCAAGGATTATTACCTCTAAGAATATATTTACCAAATCAATCATTCAAATGTACTGTGAATAAGTCAAATTTTTTCTGGGAAAAGCACATATTCAAAACAAAAACAAAGCTTCATAATGGTATCATATACTTAATTTTATTACATATACTTATCCTTTCAGTTTTCACAATTGTTTACATATATTATTCCCTTTAAATAACTAATCAATCCTAAAAAATCACTAAACCCTACAATGATAACATATCTAGTGACCGAAGCTAAAAATTTATTATTTATTACATTATTTCCATAATTTAATAATTTAATATAACCTAAAAATACTAAAATATCAGGAATATAATTTTTATTTCCTTCAAGGACCATTTATATAAGAAATTTATTCCATAATACTTTTGAACATTTATCTATAATCAAACTCTTATACACACACTTCTAGACCTCATAAGCATTGAACATATCGTTATATACTTGGTATGTAAGATTAAGAAAGAAGTCATCTCAAATTATTTATAAGGATATGAATAAGATAAGACAATCAATGATAAAATGTGAGCATAACATAAGCATATGAGGTTGATAATATAGTAATTCATCATGACCCTAAAAATTTTAATTCAAACCCCATAAATATCAGAGTATAATTATAAGCATGAAAAAATTGTATAATAAAATGATATAATAAGATAATATAATCATGTAATATATGGAAATAATAATTGATATGATACTACAGTCATTAGTCAAGGGTATCTCCCAAAACCATCATCATAATGATAGAAAAGAGTCATGGGGGATTGGGTTCACTCAACATTTTCATAAATATAGTATAAATTTTCTCATAGTGGATTAGGTTTACACCCTAATACCTTAAATAACCTTCCATTGTATATAATTAATTCCCAAAATTGGTTAGAAGGATATAAAATTTTAAGACCACCCATTACAACATATTGTGTTCTCAGGAAAACCACTAATGCACCAGACATGAAATCTATTGAGTTGAAAATATTTACCATAAAAATAGAGGTCTAAAAAATTATATTCCCATACATAATATTAAAAAAATTAATTAACATGAGTAAAATAAATCATAAATATATCCCAAGCATGATCAAAACCATGTAAAAGAAGTGGGTTTAATACTTCTAATTCAAGTCATAATAAAAGGACAAATAATAATAATTACCAAGAAGATAAGGAATTAAATAATTAAAACATCCATAATTTAATGTGAGACATAGTTCTTGAACATGGAATTATAATATGGAAATATCATGGTATGGATTTAGGATAATTAAACGAGCCACATGGGCGATGATTTATAAAATATGTATTGATATTATTAAATAAGTAAAGAATATATTATATTAATAGAAACGAAAATTGAAATGGAATTATAGTATGTTTATTATATCGTAACATAATGGTTGAATGTTACTGAGAAACAAATAACTGTGTGAAACCTTAAAAAATGATTATATCATAACTAAGATGTTTTCTTCAAGACCCAACAGAAATTTTTTATAGATCAATAGGAAGGTAAAATAGAGAAAGAATACTTCAAAAAATAAATATAGGAAAATGGTGAATCTTTTCATGATAGTGAGAAAATGTGCTCCAATAATCACTTAAGATCTACTGCTTGTGAATCTTAGGGTAGATATACTATAACTAACATTGTAGATGTTAATAAAAAACAAATATAAGGATGCACCAAGATTCATATTTATAAATTATCCTCCCCATTAAATGTAGTAGGTGGGTATGAATATCACTAACCAAAAATAAAAATAATTCTTACATTGAGGATCACCATCAACAATATAAAACTCGATTTATCAATAATCAATATGGATGATATAAAATAAGAATATATTTTTATTATTGTGGAAGGTATGGAGATAAATTAAATCCATGTGGGTATAATATATTTCTTATAAGAATGACGAAATAACCAGCAGTGATTTTTGGCGAGAAAATGAGATCAAAAACATAAATTAATAATGATGACAGATCTACAGAAAATCTGTACCGCAAAAAAATTGTGTCTTTGGAAGATGTTTGTGGAATATGTGGATTGGAGAGTCACCAAGAGGAGGTGTTGATGACTATAAATTTAGCTGAAATTTCACATAGTGTTATTGGAATAAATAATCAAAATACAACTAATGATCAATAAATTCTTTTAATGGTTACAAAAAAGGGAAATGAGAGGCACATGAAAATCAATAAGCAAAAAAAGAATCATTTATTACTTTTATTAGTGAATTTGAAATTTCTGAAAATATGGCTGATGTATAATTATTTTTTATTCTAAAGAAAATAAGGTAGAATAATAAAAAAATGTTGACAATATTAATATTTCAGCAATAATTAGTGGATTTAAAAAAAATCGGGTTGGTGAGATGTGTGAGTTGACCGGTATTGATATGAAGAATTGTAGACTATTCTTCCTAAAAAAAAAGAATTGATGAAATTTTTATTGAAAACAAAATTAGATGTGATTAATTCGATATCTATGAAAATAAAGTCTATTTTTCGAATGAATACATATCATGAATAGAAAACCAATTTACAGTCTATTAAATCTATTGATAGGAAAATAAATTTTGATATCATAATGAGATTAATGAATAGTCTGAGGGGAAACTCTCAAACTATGTGTCACTTATGATGAAATAGAGAGTTATCTTCTTATTCCCAAATTATTATTTTATATTTCTACTATTGTCATGACCTGTCCTCCGGGCCCCTGCCATGACTACCCCAAGCCCGCCTCCCATAGGCCAGGGGCTGGCGACTAGCACCAAGGTGTAAATCCCGACAAAAAGGGGAAGGCATTGCCTTTATAAGTAAACAAACACCACAGAGTAAGCTAGAAGAAGTAAACACTAAGTAAAAATGGGTACAAGTAAGTGTGGAAAAATAAGTGGGCCAAAATACAAACCCAAACTGAAGGTAAAGTACCACTAGAAAGGAAGTACACCAACTGAAAATTAAAGAAGCAACGCCGAGCCGTCCACTGGAAATCCCACCTGAAGGGTGGGTACAAATAGGCTCCTTAGCTCCTCGTGTCTTGCTTTCCGCCCTGTATGTGTCCCGTCCAGTGGTCCACCTCCAGGTACCGACTCGTCGTGATATCCACCTCTGGGCACCGTATCGTTGTGGGTTCCTCCTCCGAGGACCATCCAACTCTACAAGCCTCAACCTCGATCAGTGATATCCGTCGTCTTTAACCAACACAACGTAGTGCTGGCGAAGCCTGTGCAAGGGTGAGTATACGATACTCAGTAGGGACCCCGAGACCCCCGAAGGTCTCCATGAATCCACAAAGGAAAAACCACAAAGAAAAGATACAATCATGAAGTAACATCCAACACTACATATATATATGCCCATATATATACCCAAGTCATCATTCCCAGTTTGACTCCAATATCTGAGCCCAAGTTCGATCACGTCCACACAGGAAATCACAACCAATCCACATAGGATAACACAACCCAAATCCACAAGTCAATCATATCGAAGATAATGATTGAATGTCAGGACTCAGCTCAAACCAGGATTTAATCATGATGTCGAAACCATAGCTGATGTGGAAACTCCTCCTCTATCGAGTACAATGGGCCTACAACTACAACCAAGCACTACCCATTAACCTTGGACCGCTATAGTACTCCACCTGTCGAGTACTGTGGGCCTAAAACTATAACCAAGCGCTTCCCACCATGGGTCTGCTGCTACAACCAAGTGCTCCCCCTCATAGCCTCCAGAGGTACTCCTTCTGTTGAGTACCACAGGTCTGCCTCTACAACCAAGCGGTCCTCCACCGTGGGTCTGCCGCTACAACAATGTTCTCCCCCCTCATAGCCTCCATAGGTACTCCTTCGTTGAGTACTGCTGGTCTGCTGCTACAACCAAACACTCCTCCGCCATGGGTCTGTCGCTACAACCAAGCGCTCCCCACTGGGCTATCCAAAACACATCGAGTCGATCGATCAGAAGTCATCATGTCTCAGCCAGATCTAGGGTTTCATAAATATTTAAAGTACCGTAGTCTTCACCATCGAACCCACGGAGGATTCCCGTACAGTTGTCACCATCGTCGAACACACATTGGATTCCAGAATGGAAGTCATCGTCATCGCAGACGCAGCCAACACTAGGGTTCCCACACACATCATGCTTGTTTCGGGAGGGTCCACTCCACGAGCCAAGGGGGTTCGATACGTCAACTGACACATAGTTCGGAGTGGATTTATCCCAAGTTCTCTCTCTTCAAAAGGAACACATCACGACAGACGGCGCGTGAATCGGACGCCCGGTCTGAGAGTTATTTGATTTTTCTTTCCAGGGGCCCGGGTGGTTTTTAAGTCAAAACCAACCCGACCACACTTCAATGGCATCCAAACCTTGAGCGGAGTAATCCAAAAGGTCCATCTCACTTAGAGGAATCCAACAAAGTCGACGGCATGTCAATCAGACGTCCGGAGCTCATGTTATAAGCGTTTCCGCTCCGAGAGCCAGGTTGGTTTCATGTTCTAACCAACCCAACCATACCCAATGTTATCCAAAACCATGAGTGTAATATAAAGAAATGACCATCTCGATCCAAGGATGGCTACGCAACTGACGGTGCATTGATCGGAGGTCCGTAGCCCAAGATATGGGAAAACGACCGGAAGTGATCTAAAAACGGGGGGTCGGGGCCCGGCCCTGGCCCCCAGGGTCTGCCCGAACCGGGTCGACCCGACCCGGGTTTGGGTCCGACCCAGCGGGGCACGGCCCGGCCCAGCTGGCGCAGTTTGGCCCGACCAGGGGCAGCTCCGCGTAGGCCGAGCAGGGTCGGCTTGGCCCTGGCCGAGCGGCCGCGCAAAGGGGGCGGTTTCCCCCTTGAGTGACGGCGTGGCCACGCGTTGGGGGCCACTCCTTGCCAGCAGACGCAGCCTAGCACCACGTCCACCCTCAGTCCCACACGGCCGCGAGACCAACCACCACCGCCGCCGAGGCTTCAGTCGCGGCGGTCCTTCCTGGCGGCGTGCCGGGCGTCGCCTCCGGCCGCCGGAGCTGCTGTGCCGGCAGGGCCTTCCACGGACCACCGGACGCGCTCCGGTGGTCCGTTTGGCCTGTCGTTTTCACCGGAGGTCCTCCTGGGACCTACCCATCACTGAGAAGCCTTCAAAACACCTCTGCTGCCCATTTCTTCAATTCCCGACGATCCTCTATCAATTAAACGATCTGCTGATCCTTCGAATCGCTGCAAAGGTGTGGCGCGATGGTGTCATGCTTCTTCGCCCGTTCTTCATTGTTTCCATGCGGTGCCGCTGCACCACGCCGCCATTTCTCGTGCTGCAACAAGAACAAATATAAAAAGTTGGAGGAGGGTCGGCCGTGTTCATGCGGTCTAACCTCCTCCTGTTATTACGATAACAGGAAGCTCAATGACTATCAACAATTTAATCAAAGTATGAGGATATAATCCACATAAATTAAATTAAGCCAAACCCCATACATCGTGTTGTCGTCAAATGAAGGTTCGTCCTGAGAGAAGGAATGTCGTAGAAGAAGCGTCGTGGAAGGAGGATTGTCGGCATCGTGGTACACGTCATTGCGACTTTGTTCTCCGAGTAATCAGCGTCCTTCGTTGTCATTCGTCGGAGGCCAGCGTTATTCATCGGTGACGGTGCGTTCTTCGCATTCTTCAAGGAGGAAGAAGAAGTTCCAAGTCCTTTAGTAATTCCTCTCCCAATTCTTCCCGCACAACGAAACAACACTTAATAAAATAAGGCTTTGCTTTATTTTATTTCCCATGCCAACGTTTTTTGAAATTCAAAAACAGATCACGAATTAATTATCGAGCGTTGGAAAATTAATGGGGCATTTAAAAAAAATTAAACGCGAGAGTTGACTTGGAATTTAAAAAGTGGGGTGTGGGAGAGTTACCATATTAAATGCAAGTGGAAGGTAAAAATAAATAATGTGGTGGGGATCGTGTGGGCCCCACCTCACTAGTATCCTACCTAGGAGTTTGGGTTTTTGTGGGTCACACTCCAACCATCAAGCTTAGGCTTAAGCAACCTTAAATAAAATTAAAATTTGGTTGTATAAAATTTTATTTTATCCTTTATTCAACCCCAAAATTTAATAACCTCACCCGAGCAAACCCAACTCCGGAAAAGGTGTTCTTAAGAAAATACCGGTGTTGCAGTTTCATCGGTGCCCTCAGATTTCGATTCCGAGCACCGGTTCAAAAGTTTGGAAAACCTACTCGTTCGTTCACTTAACGTACCCAAGCTAAACTTCAGAAATAGATTCTGGGCACCCCGGGCATTGGAATCAGGTGCTGTTAGAAACTGCATGCTCGTAAAGTTTCAAGGAAAATTAAGAAAAAAAATTCCCTTGAAATTTACAGGTCTTTATATTACTCCCACCTCAGGGCTTTGCATCCCAGTAAAGCTATAATACAAACTAGGGAAACAAAAGTGGTATTGAGCATGCATCTGAGACTTCCACTCCCATGTGCTCTCCTAGAGGTTCCCGTACTTCCAGTGAAAGCGCACAGAAGGAATCAACCGTCTATGTAAGATCCTCTTCTGTCGATCCTTGATCCCCACTGGAACCTCCGTGAATGTCGCCCCATCATCAAAGTCTAGCTCCACGAGGTCTATGGCATTCAACGGGTCGTGCATGTATCTCCTCAGATGAGATGTGTGGAAGTCATCGTGCACCCGGTGCAACTGAGGTGGTAGAGCTAGGTGATAAGCCACCTCGCATATCCTGCTGAGGACCTGTAATGGTCCGATGAAGCTCGGGGATAACTTGCTGCCTCGACCAAATCTATGTTATCCACGTTGACGTGAGACCCGCAAGAAGATGTGGTCGCCATCCTTGAACTCTAGTGGTCTTCACCTCCGGTCAGCACAACACTTTTTCTGGCTCTGAGCTGTCCTCATCCGTTCATGGAAGACTTGGACCTTTTCTAGTCCTAAAAGAGTTGTTGAGATTTCTTCTTTGCCGATAAGAGAAATCTGATCTCATCACCTGGAAGAACCACGTTCTTCACCTAATATAGTCAATCCCGACATGGATGATACTAATCCATACCATGGATGACATCGTAAGGCCTTGAAAATACTACCATGAAATCCGACCTTTACTCTCACCTCCAAGGGTTGAGTCACACTGTCGGCATCAGTGTGTGGTCACATGGTCTCCTCCATTAGGTATCTCAAAGTGAGGGTCAATTCAACGGTTTTAAACCAGAACCTCTTCGTAACTACATAAAAAGAGGACAGGAAGGTATACACCACAAGAAAGGTTCCTTTTATTACTACATCTCAAAGTACAAAGACACAAATCATCTACAAAAAAAATCAACAAATCTAAAAGCAACGTGAACAATAGTCTCCAGGTCTGGAGCTTGTCCTGCTCCTGTCCATCGGCTTCCGGATCTCCATGATCGTATGCCTCAGCTGCCTGAAGCTGAGCTCTCCCATGTCCACCTGTTCCCTGCGGTCAGGGTGGACCTCCTAGTGGCGGTGGTAGAAACACCTCGAAGCGTCGTCCACCTCCAGCTGCATGGCCAGCTCCCCTACCACGGTCTTCTTCTCCATACGATCTGCCTTGATCAAAACTCTTCCTCTGCCTGGGAGGTCCTTCATTTATCTGCTAATCATCGGTATGGCGGGTCAGACAGTCACGAGCCATGTGACCTACCCCACTGCATGAATAACACTTTTCGTGCATGGTAAGTAGTTCTCCTCCCCGGGTGCCTCGCACAAATGATCCTATGTCATGCAGTCGACCACCTGTAGGTCTAGTCCTTTGGACCTCTATGTCATCTTTCTATTGTCCGCTGTAGAAGACTCTGCCGCATGACGGCTTGTGGTGGGTCCTGCTGCTGGAGACTACTCAGCAAGGAAAATTCCACTAAGAGGGCTCGCTCCAACACCCCCGTCTACGTCAGGATGCTGTGAGAAACAAATGAAGCTCTGATTTCTCGCCTGATCCCCTGATCAAAGGTTCAGGCCCTGAATAATGGGTCTCATACCATGTCCGTGGAATAGCGTGAGAGATCGGTAAACCTCACCGAGTACTAGGCTACCGTCATGATGCCCTTCCGCAACTGTAGTAGCTCCTGGATGCACACCGCACAGAGGGTTCCTTGGATGAACTCTGAGCGGAAGAGGCTCTCAATGTCCGTCCAAATAATAGATGCCTCGTCGTGCACCTAGAGCATCATGCTCCACAATCTACCTGTTGCCGCGTGTAGGAGGCTCGCTGCGAGGATCACCATGAGGTTAGCTGGTGTCCCCACTAACCTGAAAACTCAAAGAACCGCTTCCAGCCAATCCTCGGCTGCCTGAGGGGCCGTCTCCCCATGGGACCTGGGCGGTCTCTGACGATGAAACTCGTGCAGCGTGCTAGGGCGACGTGTACTATCAGCGGCTGGGGCTGGTAGTATCGGTGGCTCGGCGGGTAATGGTATAGTCAGTGCCTCTTTTGTCAAAGGACCCTACACCGAGGCCTCGTCGCTCGGTGGGATGTCATCTCGCACAATGCTCGGAACCCTAGATGGTTGCCGTCGTGGGCCCATCCTGAAAAGAAACAGGTGCGCCTCAGTCCAACAATATACCTGGTGAGCTGACACAAAGTAATTACAAAGAAAACTTTTGAAACACACATGCAATCAATGTTTTCGTGCATTGAGTCAGAAATCAGAAGTCAGGGTCCTGGTGTACGGATACGTCAGCCGCCGCACAAACACATGACTCCCTGGACTGATAACCACATTAAATACCCTTAACACTATTACTTCACATAGAAGAAATATCAGAGTCCATAGTTCTGCGGTAGAACCGAACTACTCTGATATCAATTTGTCATGACCCGTCCTCAGGGCCCATGCCGTGACTACCCCAAGTCTGCCTCTCATAGGCCTGGGGCTGGCGACGAGCACCAAGGCGTAAATATGGAAAAAAAGTGGAAGGAATTGCCTTTATAAGTAAACAAACACCACAGAGTAAGCCGGTAGAAGTAAACACGTAGTAAAACTTGGTACATGTAAGTGTAGAAAAGTAAGTGGGCCAAAATACAAACCCAAACTGAAGGTAAGGTATCACTGGAAAGGATGTACAACAACTAAAAAGTAAAGCAGCAACGCTAAGCCGTCCACTGGAAATCCCACTTGAAGGGTGGGTACAGATAGCCTCCTCAACTCCTCGGGTCCTGTTGTCCGCCCTGTTTGCATCCCGTCCAGTGGTCCACCTCCTGGTATAGACTCATCGTGATATCCACCTCCGGGCACCGTATCATCGTGGGTTCCTCCTCTGGGGACCATCCAACTCTACAAGCCTCAACCTCGATCAGTGATGTCCGTCGTCTGCAACCAACACAACGTAGTGCAGGTGAAGCCCGTGTAGGGGTGAGTATACGATACTCATTAGGGACCCCGAGACCCCTGAACGTCTCCCTGAATCCACAAAGGAAAAACCACAAAGAAAAGATACAATCACGAACTAACATCCAAAACTACTTAGGTATATGCCCATTCATATACACAAGTCATCAGTCCTAGTTCGGCTCCAACATCCGAGACCAAGTTCGATCATGTCCACACAGGATAGCACAACCAATCCACACAGGATAACACAACCCAAATCTACATGTCAATCATATAGAAGATAATTATTGATAGTCAAGACTCAGCTCAAACCAAGATTTAATCATGATGTCGAAGCCATAGATATTGGGGAAACTCCTCCTCTATCAAGTACAGTGGGCCTGCCACTACAACCAGGCGCTTCCCATTAACCTGGGACTGCTGTAGTACTCCACATGTCGAGTATTGTGGGCCTGATTCTACAACCAAGCACTTCCCACCATGGGTCTGCCGCTACAACCAAGTGCTCCCCCTCATAGCCTCCAGAGGTACTCTTTATGTTGAGTACCGCGGGTTTGCCGCTACAACCAAGCACTCCTCCACTGTGGTTCTGCCGCTAAAACAAATCGCTCCCCCCTTATAGACTTCAGAGGTACTCCTTCTATTGAGTACCGCGGGTCTTCCTCTACAACCATGCGCTCCTCCGTTGTGGGTCTACCGCTACAACCAAGCGCTCCCCACTGGGCTATCTGAAACACACTGAGTCGATCGATCAGCAGTTGTCAAGTCTCAGCCAACTCTAGGGTTTCATAAAGATTGAAAGTACTGTAGTCATCACCGTCGAACACCCGGAGGATTCTTGTACGGTTGTCATCGTCGTCGAACCCACAGAGGATTCTAGTACGGAAGTCATCGTCGTTGCAGACGCAGCCAGCACTAGGGTTCCCGCACACAGGATGCTTCTTTCGGGAGGGTCCGCTCCACGAGTCAAGGGGGGTCGATACATCAACTGACACGTAGTCCAGAGTTGATGTTTCCCAAAGTTCCGTCTCATCAAAAGTAATACAACGTGATAGACAGTGCGTCAATCGGAGCCCCGACCTGAGAGTTGTTGGCTTTTTCGTTCCAGGGGCCCGGTTGGTTTTTAAGTCAAAGCCAACCAGACTACACTACAACTGCATCCAAACCTCAACTGGGGTAATCCAAAAGATCTGTCTCACTAAGTGTAATCCAACAATGTCGATGACACGTCAATCAGACGTCCGAAGCTCAAGTTATAAGCGTTTCCGCTCCGAGGGCACGATTGGTTTCATGTTCGAACCAACCGGACTATACCCAAAGTTCTTCTAAACCTTGAGTGTAATATATCGAAACACCTGTCTCGATCTAAATATTTCTATGCAACTGACAGTGCGTCGATCGGAGGTCCTTAGCACAAGATATGGGAAAAGGAATGAAAGTGCTCTGAAAACGGGGGGGGGGGGGGGGTCTGGGCCTAGTCCGACCCGGCCCAACCCCCCTGGGTCGGCCCGAACCGGGTGACCCGACCCGGGTCAAGGTCTAACCCGGCTGGGCACGGCGCGGCCTAGCCTGGCCCGGGGTGGCTCGGCACTGGTCGAGCGGGGTCGGCTCGACGCTCGTCTAGCGGCCACACAAAGGGGGTGGCTGCCCCCTTGATTGGCGCCACGACCCCACATGTGGGGCCACTCTTTTCCAGCAGACGCGTCTAGCGCCACATCCCACCTTGTTCCCGCGCAGCCGCGGGACCAGCCGTCGCGGACGTGGCTTCAGCCGCGGTGGTCCTTCCTGGTGGCGCGCCGGCAGGGCCTTCTGCGGACCACTGGACACGCTTCGGTGGTCCGGTTTGCCTCCCGTTTTCGCCACTGGACCTCCCTGGACCTACCCTTCACTAAGAAGCCTTCAAAACACCTGTTCGGCCCTTTTATCAATGCCCGATGATCTTCCATCAATTAAACAATCTGGGGAGCCTTCGAATCGCCGTAACGGCGCGCCGTGATGGCACTGTGCTTGTTCTCCCATTCTTCATTATTTTCGCGCGGTGCCACTGCACTGCGCCGCTTTCGCTCGTGCCTCAACAAGAAAAAACATAAAAAGGGAGAGGAGGGTAGGCCATGTTCATGCGGTCTGTCCACCTCCCGTTATTACAATAAAAGACAGCTCAATTACTATCAACAATTTAATCAATGTCTAAGGATATAATCCACATAAATTAAATTAAACCAAACCCCCTACATCAAGGTGTCGTCGAAAGAAGGTTCGTCGCGGGAGAAGGAACGCCACAGATGAAGCATCGCGGAAGGAGGGTTTTCGGTGTCGTGGTACATGACGTCGCGTCGTCGATCTCCGAGGAATCGACGTCCTTCATTATCCTTCGTCGGAGACCGGCGTTCTTCGTTGGCGACGGTGCGTTCTTCACGTTCTTCATAGAGGAAGAAGAAGTTCCAAGGACTTGAGTAATTCTTCTCCCAATTCTTCCCGCACGACAAAACAACACATAACAAAATAAGGCTTTGCCTTATTTTATTTCCCATGCCAACGTTTTTTGAAATTCAAAAACAGATCACGAATTAAGATTCGAGCGTTGGGAAATTAAAGGAGAGTTTAAAAATAATTAAACGCGAGAGTTGACTTGGCATTTAAAAAGGGGGGTGCGGGTGAGTTACCATATTAAATGCACGTGGAAGGAAAAAGGAAATAAAGGGGTGGGGCTCGTGTGGGCGCCACCTCACTAATTTCAAACCTAGGAGTTAGGGTATTAGTGGGTCACACTCCAACCATCAAGCTTAGGGATAAGCTACCTTAAATAAAAATAAAATTTGGTTGCATAAAATTTTATTTTATTCTTTAGTTAACCCCAAAATTTAATAACCTCACCCAAGAAAACGAAACTTTGGAAAAGGTGTTCCTAAGAAAATACTGGCGCTGCAGTTTCATCGGTGACCTCTGATTTCGATTCCTATCACAAGTTCAAAAGATAGGAAAACATGTTCGTTCGTTCACTGAACGTACCCGAGCTAAACTTCAGAAACAGATTCTGGGCACACTGGGCCTCAGAATCAGGTACAGTCAGAAACTGCGTACTCATATAATTCCACTGAAAATTAAGAAAAAAATTTCCCTTGAAATTTAAAGGTCCTTACATTACTCCCACCTCAAGTCTTTATGTCCTCGTAAAGCTATAACACAAACTAGGGATACAAAAGTGGTTCTGAGCACACATCTGAGCCTTCCGCTCCCATGTGCTCTCATGGAGGTTCCTGTAATGCCAGTGAAAGCGCATCGAAGGAATCAGCCATCTACGTAAGATCTGATCCTATCGATCCTCGATCCCCACTGGTTGATGAGATGCGTCGGTTCATGCACAAATCTCCTCAGCTGAGATGTGTGGAAGTCGTCGTGCACCCGGTGCAACTGAGGTGATAGAGCCAGGCGATAAGCCACCTCGCCTATCCAGTTGAGGACATGTAATCGTCCGATGAAGCACGGGGATAACTTTCCGCCTTAGCCAAATCTCTATAATCCACGTCGAGGTGAGACCCGCATGAAGACGCAATCACCATCCTCGAACTATAGTGGTCTCCGCCTCCGGTCAGCACAAGGCTTTTGCTGGATCTGAGGTGTCCTCATCCATTCTTGGATGACTTGGACCTTTTCTGGTCCTATAAGAGCTGCTGAGATTTCTTCTTTGCCGATAAGAGAATTCTTCTCTCATCCCCTAGATGAACCACATTTTTCACATAATACAGTCAATCATGACATGGATGATACTAATCCATACCAAGGATGACGTCGTAAGGACTCAACGCTATTACCATGATATCCAACCGTTACTCTCACCTCCAAGGGTTGAGTCACACTGTCAGCATCAGTGTGTGGTCACTGGGTCTCCTTCAGTAGGTATCTCAAAGTGACGGTCAAGTCAACGGTTTTTAAACCGGAACCTCTTAGTAACAACTTAAAAAGAGGACATGAAGTTAAAATCCACAAGAAATGTGTCTTTTATTACCACAACTCAAAGTAAAAAGTCATAAATCATCTACAAAAAAAATCTACAAAGGTAGAGACAATATGAACAATAGTGTCTAGGTCTGGAGCTAGTCCCGCTGTTGTCCATCGGCTAACGGAGCTCCATGACCATAGGCCTCAGCTGCCTGAAGCTGAGCTCTCCCATGTCCACATGTTCCCTACGGTCGGGGTGGACCTCCTGGTGTCGGTGGTGGAAACACCTCGAAGCATCGTACACCTCCAGCTGCACGGCTAGCTCCCCTACCATGGTCTCCTGCTCCATGCGGTCCACCTCGATCGAACCCCTACCTCTGCCTGGGAGGTCCTTCGTTTATCTGCTGATCATAGATATGGTGGGTCAGACAGTCAGGATCCATGTGACCAACCCCACCACAAGAGTTACATTGTCCGCCCATGGTAAGTCGTTCTCCTCCCCGGGTGCCTCGCACAAAGGATCATGTGTCATGCGGTCAACCACCAGTAGGTCTAGTCCTTTGGGACCTCTACGTCATCTATCTACTATCCGCTGTAGAAGACTCTGCCGCATGCAGGATAGTGGTGGGTCCTGCTGCTGAAGACTGCTCAACAAGGAAACTCTCCACTAAGAGGGCTCGCTCCAACACCCCTGTCTGTGTTGGGATGATGTGAGAAAGAACTGAATCTCTGATCTCTCACCTGATCCCATGCTCGAAGGTTTGGGTCCTGATGAATGGGTCCTATACCATGTCCGTGGAATAGCGGGAGAGATCGGTAAACCTCGACGAGTACTGGGCTATCGTCATGCTGCCCTTCCGCAGATGTAGTAGCTCCTGGATGCGCACCGTACGGAGGGTGGCTAGGACGAACTCTGAGTGGAAGAGGCTCTCAAAGTCCGTACAAAGAATAAATGCCTCGTCGTGCACCTAGAGCATCAAGCTCCGCCATCTACCTGTTGTCGCGTGCAGGAGGCTCGCTGCGAGGATCACCATGAGGTCAGCTGGTGTCCCCACTAACCTGAAAACTCGAACAACCACCTCCATCCAATCCTCGACTTCCTGAGGGTCCATCTCCCGGCAGAACCTGGGCGGTCTCTGAGGCCGAAACTCATGCAGCACGCTAAGGCGACGTACACTATCAGTAGCTGGGGCTGGTTGCATCGGTGGCTCGGTGGGTAGAGGTACGACCAGTGCCTCAGCTGTCAAAGGGCCCTGCACCGAGGCCTCGTCGCTCTGTGGGCTGTCGTCTCGCACAATGCTCGGAACCATAGCTGGCTACCGTCGTGGGGCCATCCTGAAAGGAAACAGGTGTGCCACGGTCAAACAGTATACCTAGTGAGCTTACACAATGTAATCACAAAGAAATTTTTTGAAACACACATGCAATCAATGTTTTCGTGCATTGAGTCGGAAATCCGAAGTGAGGGTCCAGGTGTACGGATACGCCAGCTGCGGCACCAACACTGGACTCCCTGGACTGATAACCACATTCAATACCCTTAACACTATTGATTCACATAGAAGACAGATCAGAGTCCAGAGTTATGTGGTAGAACCAAACTCCTCTGATATCAATTTGTCACGACCCGTCCTCCGGGGCCCGTGTCGTGACTACCCCAAGCCCGCCTCCCATATTCCAGGGGCCGGCGACTAGCACCAAGGGGTAAATCCCGACAAAAAAAGGATGGCATTGCCTTTAAAAGTAAACAAACACCACAGAGTAAGCCATCAGAAGTATACACTAAGTAAAACTGGGTACAAGTAAGTGCGAAAAAGTAAGTGGGCCAAAATACAAACCCAAACTGAAGGTAAAGTACCACTGGAAAGGAAGTACAAAAACTAAAAAGTAAAGCAGCAACGTCGATCCATCCACTATAAATCCCACCTGAAGGGTGGGTACAAAAAGTCTCCTCAGCTCCTTGGGTTCTGCCGTCCGCCCTGTATGCATCCCGTCCAGTGGTCCACCTCCAGGTACCGACTCGTCGTGATATCCACCTCCGGGAACCGTATCTTTTTGGGTTCCTCCTCCGGGGACCGTCCAGCTCTACAAGCCTCAACCTCGATCAGTGATGTCCGTCGTCTGCAAACAATACAATGTAGTGCGGGCAAAGCCCAGGCATGGGTGAGTATACGATACTCAGTAGGGCTCCTGAGACCCCCGATGGTCTCCCTGAATCCACAAAGGAAAAACCAAAATGAAAAGATACAATCACGAAGTAACATCCAAAAATACTTATGTATATGCCCATACATATACCAAAGTCATCAGTCCCAGTTCGAATCCAACATCCGAGCCCATGTTTGATCACGTCCACACAGGATAGCACAACCAATCCACAAAGTATAACACAACCCAAATCCACAAGTCAATCATATCGATGATAATTAATGAAAGTCAAGACTCAGCTCAAACCAGGATTTAATCATGATGTCGAAACCATAACTGCTGGGGAAAATCCTCCTCTATCGAGTACAGTGGGCCTGCCGCTAGAACCACGTGCTTCCCATTAACCTTGGACTGCTGTACTACTCCACCTGTTGAGTACTGTGGGCATACTGCTACAACCAAGCGCTTCCCACCACGGGTCTACCGCTACGACCTAGCACTCCCCCACATAGCATCCAGAGGTACTCCTTCTATTGAGTAACGTGGTTCTAATGCTACAACAAAATGCTCCTCTACCGTGGGTCTACCGCAAAAACCAAGAGCTCCTCTGCCGTGGGTCTGCCGCTACAACCAAGCGCTCCCCACTAGGCTATCCGAAACACAGCGAGTCGATCGATCAACAGTCGTCAAGTCTCAGCCAGCTCTAGGATTTCATAAAGATTGAACGTACCGTAGTCATCACCATCGAACCCATGGAGGATTTCCGTACGGTTGTCACCATCATCGAACCCACGGAGGATTCCAGTACGGAAGTCATCGTCGTCGCAGACGCAGCCAACACTAGGGTTTCCACACACAACATGCTTGTTCTGGGAGGGTCCCCTCCACGAGCCAAGGTGGTTCGCTACATCAACTGACACGTAGTCCGGAGTTGATGTATCCCAATGTTCTGTCTCATCAAAAAAAAACACAACGCGACAGACGGCGCGTCAATCGGACGACCAGTCTGAGAGTTGTTGGCTCTTTTGTTCCAGGGGCCCGGTTGGTTTTTAAGTAAAAACCAACCCGACCGCACTCCAACTTCATCCAAACCTTGAGCGGAGTAATCCAAAAAGTCTGTCTCACTAATATGAATCCAAAAATGTCGACGACACGTCAATCAGACGTCCGGAGCTCAAGTTATAAGTGTTTCCGCTCCGAGGGCCCGATTGGTTTCATGTTCGAACCAACCCAGCAATACCCAAAGTTCATCGAAACCTTGAATGTAATATACCTAAACGACCGTCTTGATCTAAGGATCACTACGCAACTGACGGTGCTTCGATCGGAGGTATGTATCCCATGATATGAGAAAAATACCAGAAGTGGTCTGAAAACGGGGGTTCTAGGCCCTATCCGACCCGGCTCAACCCCCCTGGGTCAGCCCGAACCAGGTCGACCCGACCCGGGACTAGGTCCGACCTGGGGGGGGTGCGCGGTCGGGCCCAGCAGGCACGGCCTGGCCCGGCCGGGGCGGCCCAGTCTGGTGCGGCCGGTCCAGCCTGGGGCGGCGCGACACCGGCCGAGCGGGGTCGACTCGGCGCTGGCCGAGTCGTCGCGCAAAGGGGGCGGCTGCCCCCTTGATTGACGTCGCGACCCCGTGTGGGAGGCCGCTCCTTGCCAGCGGACGCGACCTCGCGCCACGTCCCCCCTCGGTGCCGCATAGTCATGGGACCAGCCATCGCCACCGCTGCTTTAGCCGCGACGGTCCTTCCTACAGGTGTGCCGGGCACCGCCGCCTCTTGGAAGCCGCCCTGTGCTGGCGCGGCGCGCTGGACATGCCTTCTATGGACCACCGGACGCGCTCTGGTGCTCTGTTTTGCCTTCCGTTTTCACTGGTGGTCCACTCGGGACCTAACCTTCAATGCGAAGCCTTCAAAACACCTCTGCGATCCGTTCTGTCAACGCCCGATGATCCGATGTCAATTAAATGATCTGCGGAGCCTTCGAATCGCCGCAACGGAGCGGCGCGATGGCACCACACTTCTTTGCCCGTTCTTCATTGGTTCCGAGTGGTGACGCTGCACCGTGCCACCTTTTCTCGTGCCGCAACAAGAACAAACATAAAAAGGGGGAGGATAATCGGCCGTGTTCGTGCCGTCTGACCTCCTCCCGTTATTACGATAACAGGCGGATCAATGACTATTAAAAATTTAATCAATGTCCGAGGACATAATCCACATAAATTAAATTTAACCAAACCCCCTACATCAAGGTTTTGTCAAACGAAGGTTCTTCGCGGGAGAATGAACGTCGCAGAAGAAGCATCGCGGAAGGAGGATTGTCGGCGTCGCGGTACACGGCGTCGCGTTGTCGATCTCTGAGGAATCAACGTCCTTCGTTGTCCTTCATCGGAGGCCGACGTTTTTCGTCGGCGACGGTGCGTTCTTTGCGTTCTTCAAGGAGGAAGATGAAGTTCCAACGTTTTGAGTAATTCCTCTCCCAATTCTTCCAGCACAACGAAACAACACTTAATAAAATAATGCTTTTCCTTATTTTATTTCCCATGCCAACATTTTTTGAAATTCAAAAACATATCACGAATTAATTATTGAGTGTTGGCAAATTAATGGGGCATTTAAAAAAAATTAAACGTGAGAGTTGACTTGGCATTTAAAAAGGGGGGTGCGGGTGAGTTAGCATATAAAATGCACATGGAAGGTAAAAGGAAATAAAGACGTGGGGCTTGTGTGTTCCCCACCTCACTAATATGCTACCTCGGAGTTAGGGTATTAGTGGGTCACACTCCAACCATCGATCATAGGGTTAAGCTACCTTAAATAAAAATAAAATTTGGTTGCACAACATTTTATTTTATTCTTTTGTTAACCCCAAAATTTAATAACCTCACCTGAGAAAACACAACTCTAGAAAAGGTGTTCCTAAGAAAATATAGGCACTTCGGTTTCATCGGTTCCCTCAGATTTCGATTCCAAGCATCGGTTCAAATGTTAGGAAAACCCGCTCGTTCGTTCACTGAACGTACCTGAGCTAAACTTTAGAAATTGATTCCGGGCACACCGGGCCTCAGAATCATGTGCCGTCAAAAACTGCGTACTCGTAAAATTCCAAGGAAAATTAAGAAAAAAATTTCCCTTGAAATTAACTGGTCTTTAAAAATAACATGTAGATAATACTAGTAGATGGTTTGAGTTTTTCACTATAGAAAATTTGATAAAGACATTTTTATATAGTCTATAAAGCACCATGAAATCGAGAATTGGAAATGCATCCCTTGAGTGGAATAATTCATGAAGAAAATATATTATTATATTGAATTATAATCAATATTGATATTTTAGATATATTTCAGAACTAGAGTAATGAGGTATATAAAACACAAATATATACCTTATTATGATAGTTTTTAAATCATGTATCAAGTCTTAGTGTTTATTGATAAAATAATAATTTAATGGTGTAATTTTTGTCTATCACATTATTTTTTTGAATCATTATCTGATGTTTGATGGATTTCAGGTTTCTCAATAAACCTGCTTTTATATATCCACTACATAAGAAATAAGATATTATTGAGAATGATATTAGATGTTGGTGATTTTTTATAGATATCATGGACCACTGTAATTACATCTCACTTATTTTCATCACTAGGCTTTCCCATGCATCCATAGTGTAGAAAATTAAAGGACCACTCATAAGGAAAAAATTGATCACATCCTTCTCTAACAAAAAAATGGTTTTATTTAAACATGAATAAATGGGAAAGATAATGTGAGTGCATCAAAAGGTAGAATTTTTTTTTGAAAATACCATTACATACACCATTAGATTTTTTTTTCTAATAAGGGGTATAATAATCCATCGAAGCACCAATTTTGATATTTATGGTTTATTTTATTGTAAAAAAATAACATGGGATGATTCAAGTGATCATGTTAGAATTTAATTTTTCATAAATGGGTCAATATTGGGAATTCATAAAGAAGTCCTTTGATGTCATTCTTGATAAATATATTTTATAATTCCATATGTTGATTTAAGAAATAATATGTTATAAAGAAAATGGAATAAATAAGGATTTTTTAATTTTTTAATTTATGATAACATGTGCTTATGATGTTTATGGAAAGCATGTTGTTCAAAAAATTGAAATATTTGTAATGACATGTGAATACCATGAAAAATAATATTTCATGTGGTGATTTTAAGAAGAGATTATTATTGATATATCCCTGAACAATATATATTTTTGTGAATAATAAATAATGAATAATAATATATGAGAATGTCTATCAATAATACAAAACATCAAAATAGAATCTTTCGTTGTATATCCCTGAATCTATTTGAACAAAATAAACAGTTCAAGAATAAAATACTATTTTGTATAAAGAACACATAGATATTTCATACGTATGAGAATAAAACATCATGGATTATACATGTATATAAAAAATAGTATAGACATTATATAAAAGAGGATGTTTGGGGAACAAAGTGACAATATAAATCATATATGAGAGGACTAAGGATATTCCATAAGGATGATTACTACCTATATATCTTCAAGGAGAATAAAGATAACACATTCATTCAATGAAGAAATATGGGCATTAAAATTCTATGTAAGTAGTCATTGAGAATTATTCATATGATGTTAAAAGTGAGATTCATTCAAACATTACATGAATAATAGAGAATAAACTGAGCCACACTATTGTAGAAACATGAAACACCGATAAAGCTCGATACATGGATTATTTTGATCTAAATAATAATACATGAATTAATTTAATATTTAAATATATAAAATCCTAATTTGATTAATTTAAAGAAGGCATATATTTATCAAGATTTTGATCTATGAAGAAATATGAATGAATAAAATTTTTGTGTACACATTATTATTATATACTTTTTTCATGGTTTATACAATCCGTATTATTCCATGTGGTGTTAGATAATAGAAAAACTACACAATGATTATTAAGAATCAAATTATTCATAAATACTGAGTCTTCTGGGAATTTAATTTGAGATTTATTGTGGTATTATTTCATCACATTAAATAGAAAAAATATTTACAATAAATCAAGATATAATTATAGATCCTTGACTAAACTCAGCTTTTATGAAATAAAAATCTCAACTAACCTCATCCTAGTCTTTAGAGATTTATATTAAAATTTTTATGACTAATTTATTTCATATTTTTATGATTTGGAATAAATTCATACATAAGATAAATATATATTCATATAGAATGAGATGAATATAATTTTTTTTCATTTTGAATATTTTAGAGGGAACATATTATGGCCCATGATTTTAGATCAATTAAAATACATAATATGTTCTATAACTTTTGTAATACACAAAAAAAAGACATATATATATTAATAATACATGTTGAGTAAATATATAACAAACAATAATGTGGTAGACCATTCATAGTTATTACCATCAGAAGGAAAATAATTAATATTATTTAATACTGAAAAGGTAATTTTTTATGAAATAAATTTTATATCAATTTTAAAATTTCTTTTAATGAAATAAATTAAAAAATTTAGTATTTAAAATAGTCAAACTAAAATTAAATTTAGAATTCCTAAAAATAATTTTTTATTATTATTTATTTTTGATATTTTTATAAATTAATTAATTTTTATGTGAAAAAGAGATATTTTTCTTTTTCTAAGACCGTCACTTTTATACGGATTGAATGTTTTGGAAAAAGATTATTATAAAAAATAAAATTATAAATTATTTTAAATAATGTTCAAATACTATTTTTAATTTATAATTGATACACAACGTTATGAAAATTTATAACGCATCTTAATAAAATTTTTTTATATTAATAATGGATTTAATTAATTATAACATGGTGAAATGATGTTTTTGATTTATTTTATTGTTAACTAAAAACACTTTATATGATAATAATTAATTTAAAATAATTATACTCAAATACTTTGATAATTCTTCCCAAATTATAAAATTTATTTCATAAAAATAATATTTCTCCCAAAAAAATGTATTTTACATGATAAATGTGATAACAATAATATTGATTTCCCTACACATAGAAATTGAATTTAAAAAGGGTTCATAGAATTGAGTTGTTAATTTTAATAATATTAAATATTTACAACATTAGTTTTAGGTATAAAATTTATATTATTAAGGTTAATTCTAATTAATATGATAGTAACAAAACAAGTATTTTAATATTATTATACTTTTAAAATCATGGAATTTATATCCAATCAATTATATTTAAATAATTAAAATAATGAAACTAATATGATGCATACAAATATAAGAAAATATATCAAAACTCATTTAATTTTAAATAAATACTAAATAACTCTAAGAATGCATAATTATAACAATTTCATTTTCATGTTATAATAGTTTTTCTATATATTATTGATTTTATTTTAGAGGATAATTTTATAATACATAGAAATTGAATTGGAATAAATTGATTTTAAATTAAGTTCCGTCGCACCTAAACATCTTTATATGTGTTTTGTTAAAAATTTTACAAAATATAAAATCACTTAGATCAAAACCAGTCAACTAGTTTAAAAGAAAAACAGTGAAATGTAAAATAATTGTAAAAACCATAAAATATGTGTGGAATTATATAATTGAGTATTTATCATCCAAATTATACTAAAAAATATATTATTTAAATTTTTTAATCTATTTACCTTGCAATAGTGTCCTCACATTATCAAAATATAATGGATATATCAAAAATCAAATTCTTCCTCTTTTATAAAAGGGTATCAATTAAACCGATTAAAACACACACCTACCCTTATAATGAAACATTTAAACTCTACAATTGTAATCTTTATAGAACTTTATCCAACAAAAATAAGCCCTTGTGCACTCATTTTATTTCTAATCCCTTCAATTTAAAAGGATCATTCTGTTAACAAAAATTGAGTCTCTGAGAATCATAGAGTGTGATCATCTAATTAAGGATACATGGTAAGGCTTTCTATATTAATTTATTTTTATTCATACTTGTTTACATTATACAAATTTTTTGAATTGTTATGGTGTACATACCACCATAGTGTAATTTTTATATCATGAATTTCTTATATTTCGTGATATTTAATGTTAAATTTCATAGTATCTTCATCTTGGGTTTTTATTCAAAAATTAAAATTTTTTCTAAGGGGTTTTTTGACTAAAATATTTTAATTGGATCGTAATCACATTCCATTTACTATAATATTCCATCATTTATTTTTTCTATTCTATGATGATGATTTTTTGTTTTTTTACCTTCTTTTATAAAGACATCATGTTTCACCCCAATGTCATATTCCATTATGATTATTATAATTATTTAAAATTAATTTTTGGTAATAGTTATTATACTTTATTTTAATAGATAATTCTTCCCTTTATAAGTTTTTACATTCAAAAATTCATCTTCATTGCACAGTTCAAATAAATGTTTTTATCCCCCGTGAACATTTTTTTCCCAATTAATCATTTGAAAATAATGGATTCATCATATTTTTAATGACATGGGGTCTTCAACAAAGTTAATTCATAATAATTGAATGGGTTTTTATCCCTGAAAAATTAAAATGTTTTATGAAAGACTCCAATTTTTATTTTGAAAAATTTTATTTATTTTTATATGTTTCCATTATTAAACAATATTTTTAATGTAAAATATTTAATAGTATTTTCACCTACCCTTTATAAAACAATATGTAATTTTCATGATTCAAATGTTAAATACTACTTTAAAAAGTAATTGTTTTTATCATTTTAACTTCCACAATATTAATACTATATGTCTTATTAATGTGTTCATTATTAATGATTCATTTGAAAATTTAATGTTTTCAAATTATTTTCACACCCCTTTGGTTTTTCCTTTTTTAAACATACATTTTTTAAAGTCTCTTATCCAAACTAAAATATTTCAATTATTTAAAAACCCCAATTTAAAAAATGTTACATATTTTTTATGTCATTATTATTAAATAATATTTTAACATTAAAAGTGATCAAGGTATTTTCACTTCTCTTTAATTAAACCATCATGTATTTTTTCAAGTCTTCATTACTAATGATAATTTTATAAAGTAAAACACTTCAAATTATTATCACTTATATTATTTTTCTCCACTGAAAATATCTCATGATGTGATCTTTTGATCATCATTTATATGATATTATGCTTTGAATGATTCATGAAAATGACATTTTTACATATTATGATTTTTATACTCTATGTTGTGTGATTTGTTTGAAAAGTTAAAAAGACCCATTCCCTTTCCATGGGTATATTAAGATATGTTTGGGATTGATTTTAAGTACCATGAACATGTTTTGTTGATGAAGTGTAAGGTCTTATATCACTTTCCAGTATGTTGGTTAAGGTTTTATATCATAAGTGATGAAGTTATGTTGTATGGATGAGATATTGTAAGATTTTTTAAAAAGATTAATTTGTCAATGTGATGTGAGATTTATTTTTTGATGTTTTTTGTTTGAATTTGATGAAAAAATATTTTTTTCAAAAGTTATCATGTGAATAATATTTGAGGATATTTTTGTAAAATTTATTTTCTGAATGATATGCATGATGATTTTTTCAAAACGAAATTGTGTGAAATAGATGTGGTAATATTTTTTCAGATGATTTTGAGTGAATATAATACATAATTGATTGCATAAATCATTTTCATTTAATTTGATTTAGCCACATTCCCAAATTTGTTGTCACTTTATGAAAAAGTTGCAACATGCATTTCATTTCAATGAAATTCCATGTTTTCATGAATATGAATTATTTATTTTTAAGGTTTTTAGTAATTTGATATCATGATTATATGTTTTATGATTATTTATATGTGTTTTGAGGTAGTTCATATCTTTTATGTTTACTTAATTATTTTATTAATATCTTATGTCTCTATAACATGTTTTATGTGATCAACCATGGTATTTTGATATTTTATTTAGATATTTATGACATAATCATATTCTCATTTATGTTTATGATTTAATACTATATGATATGTATTTTACTTATGGAACATTTGAGATCACCCCTTTCTTATGTTAAACACACCAAGGTTATGAAGATGATTTTATCATGTGAGATGTCATTATAATGTCAAACAATGTGCCTACTAAGGGCACACACACTGTACACTAGAATAATGGCCTTGATATACTCATAAAACTATTTTTTGGGTTATTCCCTTAGATATATCTATGCCAAAAAATTCCACTTCTATTATATAGAAAAGGATCTATTGAAATGAAAAACTATATAATTTCTACCTTACCAAAACATTAGGATGTTATTCTATATTTATCATCAAATTATATAACAGTGTTGTGTTCCCAAATCTACTTTTCCATAATTTATATCCCATGTTTTCTACTAAAATTATTCTAATATGATTGGTAAGGACCTCAACTCTATTAACCTAGAGCCAATGTATTCTTTATTACAATAGAAAGGAAACAAGGGTTAAAATCCCAATGGATTGATTAAATTAATTTTTTTTTAAAACAAGATACATACATTGAACCCATTTTAAATTTGGAATTAAAAAATAAATCATACTAATGGAAAACATTAGGTATCCTTAAAATCATTGAAATAATTATTCATCATATCAAGGGGAATGAAAATAAAACCATGGTCACATCAAATTATCAGTAAGGGTCACTTATAGTGGAATACATCATTAATAAATAAGGGATAATCAATATAGAAAGGTAAATAACTGAACAAACATTTCATTTAATAAATAGTATGATTATCATAATTATATAAGGAATAATAAATATAGAAAATTTAATAAATGAAAAAATTTTCTATTTAATCACTAACCTAATCTCAAAATACATTAATGGATAAAATCAATTTAATAATCCATAGAAATGTAAAATTGAATTCATAATTATGTAAATTATTAATTTTGATTATTATGATCTCAAACATCAGGATATCTATACATTCAATACCATTCATAATTTAGATTAAAACTCTGTGTAAAACCACATTTAATTTTGAAAATAGAATTTCCTCATGATACATATTGATGCTTTGTTGGGATCTATAATTCTAGGACCACCCTTATAATCACATACAAATCATTCCTCATATATCTATTAATCGATATAATTCATGAATAATAATCTTCACCCTCAAATATCTATATTGAGTAAAGAAAACCAATTTTACAATATTTCCCCAGTTAATTAAATAACATTCATAGAAAACATATTGTATAAAAATGGTATATGGTTTAATAAATATTAATATCCATTAGACAAAGAATATATATATTTAAGAGAAATTTAATTTCAAATGAGAAACTACCACAATAATTTCAATGTATCATGATAATATTAGGAATCACAAAAATAAATCAAGAGTTAAGGGGTGACTATAGGTTCATGTAGAATAAATATTTTTAGGAATAAAGTCATTTCCTTTAGATGAAAATAGGTATTACATGTGAAATATGAAAGTATGTTCTCAAAAATTATTTTTCATTATAAACGCATTGAAAACATTTTAAAGAAGCTGCAATTCATAAAATGATTATGGCGGTGAGAAAGTTGTCTATGATTTTATATGTTAAAAATAAAATTCATTTTGTTTATTATTAAAACAATTCATTCTTGAATATAGTATAATAATCCAGTTAAAAAAATTTAATTCAGAGATAATATAATATTTCTTTAATAAATTATTATAGTAAATAAAATTACTTTTGGAAACCAATTTGGGAAAACATGGATTTTGATGAAAAACATATATGATATAAAGAGAAATAAAATTTGTTTTTCATTTAAAAACATATTTTCTTGATTTAAGAAGGAAATAGAGGATATTTAAGAAAATATATAATCTTCTTAAATATCTAGCAGATAATAAAATTATTGGATCTAATTAAGGATAAATTATAATCATTATTCTATTATAATGAATGAAATCCGAAGATAATGTTAGATTGTACAATAAATTATTACACATTGGTAACATTAAAATTGTAACCCCTTAAAGTAAGATACACGAATTTTACCCTATAAATAATTAATAAATAGATATTAATCATAAAAAAATATATGATTATTTTAGTACACAATATAAAAGTGAAAATTTTCCTAATAATGAATATTTTTCAATGGAATGGAAATTCAGATGAAATCCATTACCTCACAATATACATTAGTTGAGCATTATTTAATAATATTGATAATGGTTTTTAGAATGTTATTAATTTATAAAAAATGAATATTCATATTTATAATATCATTTATGAGCCATTTATAACATTTTACTACTTGTTTGTTAATATTATTTAATTATTTTCACTATTTCGGGTGTTAATTGTTTTGTTTTCCAATACATGTTGTTATGTGTGTGAAAGAATATGTTATTATACATAGAATAAAAATAAATCACCTATATAATGACTTTATTAAAAAATTAATATACTAATTAGATACATTTTTAGACCTATAATTAAAATCTGACATACAAAATGATTCACATCACATTGTAGAGATGGCAGGTCTTATATATTCACAATCAACGACATCATTATCTTAATAAGTAAGAGGTTAAGGAATTAGATTATATAATTATTTTAAAGAAATTATACTATGTATTGTTTGTAATATATATTAATTATTTCCATCATTATGACTATCCATGTTAGTTGTTGGTGGAAAATAAATTACACCCTTCCATGTGGCTGTAGTCTATCGTACATATGTGTGATAGATTTTTTTCTCAATTGATAGAGAAGTATATGGATAAATATTTTTCCATCCTAAAATAACATCCCATAATATTTTTCATTTTTTTTATTTTATGATAATTTTTATCATAATATTTATTTTTGTAAACGATGAATAAATAAAGAACGTGTTTTGTTAAGACAATTACGTTCTATTCATGAATTCTCATTGAGATCTGTTCTAAAGGACCCCAAGGGAGGTATTTTAGGAATACCACCACCTATAGATAGTGTTTAATGATTTCAGAGACATAATTATTGATGTTGTTATCATAAGAATGGTATTTATAGGTGTATGTTAATGAGTGTAGGGAGCACCCTTTTAAAAATAAGGAGGAGGGAACACATATAATTTTAAAAAATGAGTAAATCATACCATCATTTTTTACATTAAAAAAGGATCCAAAATGAACCATTTTAGAACCTTAGATTTTATAAGGTCAAAATATATCCATAAAATAGTAATTAGTCATTTTTTAGGTCATTTTAATATTTATCTTCATAAATTTACCCCCAGGTAAAATCATTTTAACCTTCATTGTGGTAATTAATTTCTACTATTTTTTCTATTAATTCTGACCAAAAATTATGTTTCTATTATTATGTAATTTTAATTATTATAAATCCAAATATCAAATTAATTTTACATAATTAAATTTAAATATTTTTAAAATTTAAATTTATTGATAAGGCTGCAAAACATGTAAAAAATGTTTTTTTTAGAATGCATTTTTCAAAAATAAGATGTCCTTATTTTAACTATATGCCAAGGAATATTCATTAGATGATCATAAAATAAATTATTAAGATATATAATCTATATATCACAATTATATTATTCTACATTAAATTTTATTTTAATTAATTAAAATGGATGGACATTATTCCTTTTTGATAATAATAGGTTTTTGAAAAAAAA
Source organism: Viscum album (assembly GCA_963277665.1). Classification (NCBI taxonomy): domain Eukaryota; kingdom Viridiplantae; phylum Streptophyta; class Magnoliopsida; order Santalales; family Viscaceae; genus Viscum; species Viscum album. The sequence goes on from OY728158.1 coordinate 1,323,121,842, forward strand.
AACATATTTTCTGAAATATTTAACTTTTAGCTCTAAATGTTCTTGTCTTTTACCTAATAAAATTGATAGTTAAAAAATTATTATGTACACATATTATAATAAATTATTATAAATAAAATTCGGAATTATTTAATTCTATATTTTCAATGAAATATAAAATCTTATATCTATAGGAAATTTTTAAAAATTCATTCTAGGATTATTTTGACTAAGTATGTTCCAAATTTATATTCATTGTAAAGGATTATATTTTTTTCATTTAAATACTAAAAATTTCACAGTATTATTGTTTTATTAAAATATATTATACACTTACTATATTTGTGGAATTGTCTTGTGTGTATCTAATTCTATAAAAGAGATTGAATATATTTATAATGAAACATTTCATAAAGACTGGGGTGGTAAACTAATGATGAATTTATATCATTTCCTAGTAGTTAGAGTGTTTATTTTAGTGAATTATTTATTGAATAAATATATGAATTAGTATTTATTCTTTCATGGGGCTCCCAATAACATCATATTATGGAAATATTATTATTTTAAATTTAATGCCTTGAAATATTTACACATGAATTTGTCTCCCAGTTCTGATTTTGTACTAATTTTCACTCCCAGAAGAATGAAAATACTAATAATACCATAAAAAGAAGGGATACTAATGTATTTCATAATTTATTTAATAGGATCATTGGTAATGCACTTTAAATTAGTGGAGTTTTCTTATATTAACATTTATCACTCTTCCATCCTGATGGATCCTTTCAAGGAATTGTGTTAGGGACTATTTTTATCACCATTGTGTTGGATAGAGGATAGAGTATTAGCTGTTCCGGGCTAGGATATATTATAGAGAATTTATTAGTTGTTCTAGGCTATGTTATTGTGTAGATAATGATTGAGAAGATCCAACTCATTAAATATCATATAAAGGTATTACATGATCATCATAATGCATATGTAGACCATAGGTGGAGAACTCTAGAGTTTAATATTGTAGAGAATGAACTCTTGAATTCCCACACATCGTGAATAATATATTTTTAGTCATATCAATAAGATATGCACACATTTTATTAGACATTTTGATAAGTTTGATCTCATTGGTGAGGTGGCATATAAATTGTCACTTCCTCTATGGCTGGAAAGATTTAATTAATTCATCCATGTGTCATAGATCAGTAGGTATCTTCATGATTACACTATTATCAGTTCTAGGGGAAATTTAGATATCCAGAATAACATGATTTATATTGAATCAATAATTGAGATACCAAACATTCAATTTAATGTTGAACATGGTATAAACCTTCAATTGGTTCATGTTCTATAGAGGCATTGTGGCTGTGAGGAGAGTTGTGGGTATGAGGGTCGCATATGCTAGCCTAATATCCTAATATATTTTTATTTCATATTTTTTTCTAGTAATTGTAATGTTTTTATTAATACTAATTTATGATATCAATTATTTATAATTGTTTTTAGGTTGTCTGTGTTTTTTGATATAATATATATCATTAAGGGGAGTATTTAATGATTTGAATTTATTATTCTTGATATGGGTTTTGTTTTTCAACTAGGGAAGATACATTTCTAGCCAGTATCTAATATAATATTCAAAACCTTCTGTGACTATTAGTTTTTTATCTTTAAACCTTATCATTCAATAGTTCAACATCTGTTATTTAATGTAAGTTCTCCCATTTATCCTTTGATTTAATCTCATTCTTCTCTCAAAAATTATAAATAGAGGTAGTGCTTATATCATGGAATGCTTGAGAAAATATTTTCATGATATGTTTCTATGATATAGGTTGATATGTGGTTCCTTTTAAAAAATTTGATAATATAGGTTTATTCTCTCATAGTTTCAAATAATGTGGTTCACAATGAACTGATTTACGTAATGTATTCAGTAACTATCTTGTTTACATGAAAATTATATAACAAACATGCCTATGATTCTGTTTTGTGGGTAGTATGTTCCAACATAATAAATATAATAATGATAATTAATATCTAATTTGGTGTATTTTTTTACTTTCATGTAGTAATTCATTGTTCAAACTCTTTCTGATCTTGTTAGTATGTTATCCATGGATTTTTGTTCATATCATAACCTTTGTGCTTAAAAATTTATTAGATGACATAATGTGGGTACTATTTTGATAAAAAAATAGATGATATATGGAATATGATTACCATTATTCATAGAATTGATGAAATCTATAAACATGTTGTGATTTCTCTTAGATATTATTTGTTATAAATATTATATTTTTTGTGATTGGTAATTATGAATAATGAATATGATTATTCATGATGCAAATGAAATTATTTTTAGATAATATAATTTCCTATGTTTTTATGAGCCACCATTATTATGAAGAGTTTAAATCCATGGTTCTATGATCGTAGTTTCCATTTTAGTTTACTGAAAAAAACATTAATGCCAAAATATTATGAAGTATGAAAGTAGAGACTTTAAATGATTCATGTAAAATTTAGATAGTTGTTGTAATGGTGTACTTGGAGAAATTATAGATTCCATTGTTGAGATAAAGGATAAATTTTAATGATATTAGTGAAGTAGAGGATTCAAAAAACATGATTGATGGATTGGGACATTACAATGGATTACCTTGGTGGAGTAGGGTCATTTAATTCCATTCAACAGTTAAAAACAAGAATGTTGGGTTATTTTATATTAATTAGTGTTCCAATATCTATGAAATGATATAGATAGTAATTAAATAATAACAATTTAATTTAATTAGAAAAGGATTATTTTGTAAAAATAAATAAAGGCTAGTGGTGGTTAATATCTGGGATTAGTTATGACATTGGATGGTAGTGACAAAGTGGAAAGAATAAATGTCACAAGGATACGCATGCCTTATTAGTGGATGTTAGTTTAGAACCCCCTAAGTAGGGGTTGCATATTTATTTTTATATTTACCTTACTATTTTTTCTATGTTCAATTCCTCTCAGTTAGATAACCTGAGAACTAGTTGATATTCTTGAAATCAAGAGTATTCCCCAACATCCAGGTTGGTTATTGAATGGATGACTTAATTATCGCTCATCAACTCTCTCCCTTCTATGGGTTAGGATTATATTAACCTCTTATAATGTTTTCTAGGCCCCAAAGGGTATCATTTTTGGGGGCCCTATGTGGTATTGGTACATGATGTTCTAAAAGAACCTACAGTGAATATATTCATTGTGTATAATGCCTAAATATACCATATGGGGTTTTGAGTGGTACATGATATACTAGAAAACCATACATGATGATTATTGGTATGTGAGGTACAATAAGAACATTAAGGATATCATGAACATGGAAGAGGATGGAAAATGTTTGATGTATTTATATTTATTATATTAAACTACACTATATCTGGTTTGAGATACTCATTATTTTGTGACATGATTCAGGAAGGTATTGGGAGAAAAATGAAATTTGATGTTATATAATGATCGAAAAAACCAATGGGGAGTGGTTATGGGGTTCCTTGCTTTACCTATTACTATTATTCAACTTTTATGAGATGTGATATTTTTGAAAAGGGGGATTAGTTTACATTTTTTGTTCTTATTGTCTCTTATTTTTATTCATTAGATAATTATTATGTTTCTTCCAAATTTTAACCAAAGTATTGAGTATGATCTTTTTGAGTGGAACTACACTCTTCACCGCACATATATTCATCTATTGTTTCGTTTAGGGATTTAGAGGCAGAGTCAAATATCACTAGCTTAGAATGAAGATGTTGAGGAGTCTCTACCCCATGATTTTTTGAATGGTTTTATTTGTGAGTTTTCATTTTTTGGGACATTCAATTTCATGATGGCATATGTGTAACATTAATTTTATACTTTGGACAGGGAATAGGTTGGTGTATGTTTGTCATATTTATAAATAATTTATTATTATTAGTGAAATACACCAAATGTGGGTTATTTTATACCCTTTCTTCTAGTTTCCACATCATAGCCTATTGGAGTTAGGATTTGGGGGGAATTATCCAATTGTCTCCACTACCAACCCATAGAGGGGAAGTACTGAGAAAATAAAACTTTGACTAGTTCCCTCCTATCCAAACATTTATATCCAATATAATGAGATTTATAATGGTATCATTATGTAATTTTCTAAATATCTCAATATTTTACATAGACTAAAACTCCAAGATGTTTTAAAATCACCCCTTGGAAACCAATTGCTTCTCCCAAAAACCAAAATTTAATAATCCTCAATCCAACAAATCACATTTCAAAAAACTGATTATGTTATCAATAAACATTTTGGAAACCAAATTCAAAAACCATATTTATAAAATTTTATGAAAACCAATAAAACCAATCCATTTCAAAATCACCTGCTCCCTAGCCTATTTCATAGAAAAAAACATATTAACCCATTTAATATGCACGTCATTCCACCAAGTAGTTTTATCTTCAAAAATATGTTTTGTCTAAAAATTCAAAAGTCCCCAAAAAATTTCCTTATCAAAACCAACCATCATAATCACATTCATTCAGAATTTCCAATCTCATCTACATTAATATAATCACCTATTATAATGTGATGTACAAAATTAATTTATTTTATTTGATTTATAAATTTATAAAGGATCTTAATGAGGAAACATTTTACACAACATCACCCATTGGCATGTGTGTCATTCCCTATGAATAAAACAATCTTGATGCATGAACAAATCACTAGCTCTCGGCCAAGACCTATAACTCATCATCAGTTTCATTCATCCCACCATCAAATTATTAGTCCAACACCCCAATCATACCATAGTTCCTCACCTCTACAATCTACACCCATGAAAATTTGTTTTTCATCTTATTTCATGATATCCAATCACCAGATAGATCTAGTTTTATATTCATGATTACTTATCTGCACCACTAACTAATGTTTTCGAATGAAAAAACACCCTCTGATACCGGTTTTTCATGCCTTATCATGAATTTCTTGAATGAAACCAATACAAGTGTCATCGCATAATCTCAATCAAGAGTCCCCATATGAAAGTGGATTATGGCTAGTTTTTACATTATAAAATAGTAATAGGGTGATTATGCTTATAAAAACACAGTCAAAGGGTCATGCTCGAATATGAAAAATAAATCAGCATGATCCTTTCTATAGTGATTATTCAAAAATTATTGTTGGAAAAAAGAGATCCAATATGTTCCTTATAGTTCACAATAGAATTTACAATATATATATATATAATGAGGAAATACAGAATATATAAAATATAAAAATCCACATATAATAGGCATCACATATAAATAAGAAATGGGACCGTGGTCAGTACACGTGTGGAACAATAAATGAAAATTAACTACAAATGTCTTCAAACCAACTCACATCATCCACCCACCACATCATCAACATCCATTAGAAACAAGTACTATAATATGCGTTCTTCACCAAATAGTACATATTTCTAAGATAAAACATGACGGTCTACCCACGTACTTAGAAACCCATACATTGTACATTGGTATTTGGTGAATCCAATAACTCAGGTGGAATCCATAATTCCACAATAATATTGAGTGATGCTATGATCATGTTGAAGTGCAAGAAATACATAGAAGAAGTTAAATTATTCTCATATAACACACCTAAACATAAACATATCACAAAATTCACATACAAGAATACATGTCATGTTATCATGTACTAATGAGGCCAGATTATACCAAACCGTATATTTGTCAACTTCATAGCATATTAATGTCTTGTCTCATCACAAATCCAAATAATTACTCAAATATTATAGGTAGGTATTCATAAATGTGCTTCATCATCCGTTATATCATGAGATTCCATAGAGAAGTGCCTTAGAAAAATAACTATTCAATGAAAGTTCATGTTGAATATATTAGACATAAAACCCCAAGATTTCATAAAATTTTATTTTCATTAAAGTAATTCAATAGCTTGCGCTATACCCAACACCAAGTTCGAGCGTATCACGACTTACCGAATAATCCGTTCAAAAAGTATTTGTGAATAGTATTAACTAAATTATGAATTTTATATACTCCATATAATTTTAACATCTATATTATGTGTTCAATAGAAATAATATAATAAAAAATTCAAATATTCAGATAAAAGAAGTTTTTTTCAATAAAATAAAATTGTACCGCCTTTTAATAGTGAAACCTTTTTAAATAAAAAATTGATAATTTTATATATTAAATTTTAGAAAATAAGCTTATTACTTAGAATAAGGACCTAAAAATTTAGTTTGAATAAATTTCTGTTCTATTCGGATAACTTTCATATTCTGATGAATAATGAAAAATACTAAATTTTAATTCAAAACAACTTTTTAAATAAAAATAATGTATAGTGTTAAAATATACATTTTAATGGGTTCTAAAAATAATTATATTATATTTGTATCATTTAATAAAACTTTGGTCATTACATATAATTTTACTTTTGTAATTGGCAAAAACACATATCAATATTTTGATTGTTTTTACTTCTCAAAAACCCACTTTCTGGTTTTGACAACAAGAATATTTTTTTTAAATTAATTAATACAACCTCTATGTTTTTAATTTGGTAAAATAGACATAATTTTTAAATTTGGAATCTAAAAATTAGGTTTGGGTGATTTTTTTTGTATTTTTCAGAAAACATTTAATTTTTGATGAATATTGAAAAACACTACATTATTATTTATAACCAAATTTTATTTAAATAATTCTTATTTTTATATAAATTTATATTAAAGTAAAAATAGATAGATAATACCTATGTTATTCCAATGTAATTCATTGATGTCATTTTATAATAAGATTAGATATATAATATTTTTTGACTATTTAAGGCATTTTGCCCACCTTCTAGACACCTTTGAAAATTTTCATAAAAGGTAATTTTATAGCTTATGTGAATTGAATTTTAAAAAATCAAGAGACATTGATGAAATTGATAAGAAAAATTTTGTTCATTAGAATGAAAATAATTTTTGGTGATTAATAACTTTTTGATTTTATTTACCTCAATTAAAAATAAATAAGGTAATTGAAGGTAAAATTTATATTATAATTATCCTAAAACATTTCCTAATTATATTGGATAAGTGTATATAGATGAAAATAAACCTTTAAAATAGAATATTATTCTCATTGATCCAAATGGATTATATCAAGACATTTAATATTATTTTATTTAAGAATAGTTAAAAGTGTTAAATTCAAATTTTATTAAGTAATTTATATTAATATAGGGTTATAAATAAGATAAATTACACTAAAAATATCCATTATAAAGTTAATAATCATTCATACTAATGTTACGTTATTTTCAATTTTGAAACTTTATAAAATTAAATTTATTTATGACCCAATGATGATTCATGTAATTACCTTATTAATGATGGATTAAAATAATTGATATTATAAATATAACAATAAATTTAAATTGAGACTTATAATGCATTACACAAATTTTATAGGTTAATATGACACATCAGGATTGATTTAATGTATTTTCATTCAATGTAATCACGTTTTTTTGACTTTCACAAAAAACAAATACTAAATAGTGTCAAATTTGACATAAATGAGTATTTTTTTTAAAAACAATAATATTAAATGATATAATATTTTTAAAAATATAAAATTTGAGAAAAAGATATATATAATAATATATATGTTATTAATGAACCACTTGGGGTTATCATGATATTTTATAGTAATTTTATTAACCATGTAATATAAAAACATAAGAAGACTTTGTAAAAGATAACCTATTTAACTAAGAGTTAAATCTAAAAGAGTAGGTTAATCTGGTTACCGAAATATGTATCAAACCTATTTTTTGAAGGTTTTTTGAACCAAAACCACGCTTTATTTTAACTAAATCATTTTGGAGAAATTTTAAATAGAAAATTATTTTATAGTAAAACAATATTTCGTCCTTTTCCTAAAGTGACACTCATCTCTCTTATAAAATAATACTTCCCATTATCTCAAAATCACACCTCCAAATCCATTTATATTGGCCAAACACTACTCATATATCCTCTCAACTACTCTCACTTCAACCTAGAGGCCTTAATTTGATCAGAAATCCAACTTATGGAGCCCTTTTGGTAAACTCAATAGGAAGCACCTGAAGATGAGGTAATAATTTCGTCACGACTTTCGAAGTTCTTTTCTTATTCCACTTCCTCATTATTGGTTTTTTCAATAAAAAAATAATAAATCCAGTACCTTATAAATAAGTTTTTGTTTTTATAAATATGGTACAACCATATTCACTATTCTATCCATCCTATGAATGACCAAGTCACCATACGTGCGTACGTAGGGAATACTGGATCCATGTCGTGCTGTAGTTTGTTATTCAGCAAATAATTATTTGTATGGGTATTATAATGAGTATAATTTATGTAAATAATAAATATAACATGTTATTTATTCTGTATATTTAATATAAAATTCAATTTCATATGATTTCACCATCAATAGAATGATATTTTTTCTCGTGCATACGTACGGATTATAATCTCCACGAACAAGATCAGATTCATTTCCCATTATAACCATTCAATAAAAATATTAATTTTATGATTAAAAATATTTTTTAGGAACTTAATATCATTTTGGATATGAATAAAATTCATCTTATCCATAAAAAACATTACTTACATGAAAAAACATATAAAGGAAAACGAATCTGTTGACACCCAGAACAATGATACTACTGAAATATTGTTAACAATGAAATATTAGAGGATAATATATCGTATCATATTTATGTATATGGTTCTTTTATAATTTAATTAAAATTATTTAACTATTATATAGGAGGTAAAGGTACCCTCAACTATGAAAATGTACAAGGTAAGGGGTTTTCATCTCACTTCTTACTCTCGTGAGATTCGTGCAATATTCCACTATTTTATTTTGTGCGGTGTATGTAATACCCATGATTGTATTATTTGTCTAATATATAGTAATTTATGGGTGCTGACATATTCATTGTATAATCGTTCTTTCTTGGGGTGTATGTTTCTTATGTTACCAAATTGGTAAGGGAATTTCTAATTTCGATTTCCACCCATTGGGTTTTATGAAAACATCATTGATTATTTAACTCAAAGATTATGTGTGAAATCAATATTTATATATTTATATAGTGATTTACAATACCCTTTGTGTGGACAAACTTTTGATTCACATAATAAATCCATTGATAAATTCTCAAGTCATCGATATGAGAATTGTAAGAGTAATCTTAACTCAATTTCCATTCATTGAGTTAAACATCCAAGTCATTGGTGTTGTTTTTACAAGAATATGTGTGAATGTATTTTGATTGGTTTAAACTAAATATCCAACAATATTTAGTATATTTTTATTTATCACACATAATTATGTCATTGATTTATCCTTAACCTAAGGGTATAATCATTATAATGGATTTCATCTCAATTTAAATTCCATTGAGACTTCTTTGTTGTTATACGCCAATTCACTTTTATATGGTATACATACTGTTGATTGACATAGTATATTATGAATCCCATTATTCTCATGATATTATATAGTTTTTATTACCTCAATTATCTGTATTAAAGCATCTCTCATTTTGTTAGGAACTTTAACTAAAATATCATTTTAAATGTTTTAAAGATTTATTCTTCTAAATATTTCTCATTAATGAACATGTTTTAAAACCTGTGTTATGGATTTATTTATAAAGACATGAATGTTTTAAAATGTAAATTCCTTTTAAAAGTTTCAATGTGGTATTATACACTTTGATACAAAAATAGTTTTTTTACAGATTCTTGACAAATAGTGTGACATTTAAGTGTTTTTAGGAAAAATGCATATTTAGCTCAAATTGTCTAACTGATTATTTTCATCTATGTAAACATCCTTCATTATTCTAGATTTAGGTTGATTTATTATAATAAAAACTTATATATTTTATTTAATGAGTTATGTTTGACCGTGGTTGTTCTATGTTTATAACATTCATGGTATGCGGTTAAGATACTGACAGTTCATATGCTTGGTTTAATATGAATATTTATATTATGTTTCAACTTTTACATATGAGGAATGCATTAAATTTAATAAGTGAAGGGTGGATGTTACTATATCTCCTCAATAATTAGTAGGACTAATGAGACAAACTAGTGTCTTGGAATAGGTCCTTGAAAAAATCATTATTTGTTTTCGTGGCCCTAGTTCATGACTATGTGGTTATGATGTATGACATTATGCATTCCATCAGTATGAAATTAGCTATTGATATTATATGTAATTATTCAACTAGTAAAATATCCATATCAATATGTAAATGGAATTATTTGACATAACTTTTCTATATTATGCAGATGTTTAATTTTAAAATTCCTGTTTTTAGTCTTATACCTTGCCTTCAATGTTTATGCTTATTTATAAAATTTTTCTCTATATTGTTATCCTTACTGATCATTTGAGATCATCCCTTTCTTATGATTTATATTTCCTAATATGTGAAGAAGTATATTATGAATGACCTATAAGGATATTTTGTGGGATATGAGTGTGTTCAAATAAGACGCAATGTTGTTTTTTAATATCATAATGTAATGTAAAACTTATGTATATATCTTGTACCTCCAAATATACTAAAATGATTGGTCTTTCTGGATTCAAATATTATTTAATAATGCATCGACTGTAGGAAAATATGGTTAGGGCATTATATTTGGCATGAGAAGATGTTTTGTACAAACCTTAGAAGCATGATTTAGTAAAACTCTGATAATAGAACATTACCCTATGATAGACTTTTAGGACTAGTATAGAAGAACTTCCTAAAATCTGGGTAATTTATCGATTTTTATAATTTTCCTTGAAATAATACATGCCTGGATATGAGCAGGTAGAGGTAGCTCTGGCACTAACCATCTAGGGGGAAAACTCGAAAACACTTATTTGAGCTAGACTTGAACAGGAACTAGTGCACGACAACAGGCCTGCTGCACTCTTGGTTACGACACTCCCAGTGGATATGCTTATGATAATTCACATTTTCTTTACAAACTGGTTTTAAGGATTTTAATATAAGATGCCAATAGATAACCATGGTTAATCCTAATGTGTTTTATATTTTAAATAAGGTGTCATGATATTCTCTATATTTTTTATGACTATTGTTACTCACGCTATGGTTTCTAGTTTAAGTGAATGTCTGGATTCCAAGGAAGTCATAGTAACATTGAACATGATGTATAAGGTGGGAACACTAGTAGAAATGAGAAACTGAATGGAATTTTGATAGGCATAAAAGATAGTGTGTTCATGATAACGCGTGTTTCAAGAAATATGATCACCAATATATTCATTAACTAACTCCCAAACTAAACAAAGAAGAGAAAGGAAGAGATTGATAAGAGATCCAGTAGTGGAGACCATGGATAAAAGAAATCTCAATTTCTATCTTATAGGAAATATGGTAGGAGACACCCAAGAAAGTGTCTCAATAGAACAATGAAATGATTTATGTGTGGTAAATAAGGATATAAAGTAAGTAATTGCAAAGAAAAAATGATGAGTTCTATGGAGGAAAATAATAATGATCATAATAATCAATTTATATTAATTTTTCATAAATTTAGGGGACTTGGGCATTACCCGAGTCATTTACCTATTCTATTGGATAACTACTAGGTCATGGAAAAACCAATGTTGAAATAAATGTATGGCAAAATGATTAAAATTATTAATGCTCTTTGTCTATGGTATTACATTGGAAGTCTTTTCTCTTGTTTTTCTAACCCGGAAGTTTGTTATTTGAAAATTCTATTTTAAGAAGAATTATCTTTTCTTTTGTGAAAATAGTAATAACAAACCATTTGGGTTTATATGTTCCTTGAATTTTAGGCAATTACTGGTAATCATTTTTTGGGTTGAAAATACAAAGTATGAGATAAAATTTGTGGTTAAATAATGATATGGATATTTTGAACAATTTATCTCATTATGGAAATGTTATGAAATATAATTTTTGAAAAAGTACAATACACAGACCGTGTGACCACCCATGGCATCAGGCAAGGCTATGGGAATCGAACCCACAACCAAAGTGCGATTGTGATTTATCGCCCACCACTAGAATACATAAATTCCATGGGTAGCGTGACAAAATATTTTTAGTTAAATTATTTTATTGATCAATATTAAGTTTATTTGGGATCTTAATTTATATCAAATGGATACCCTTAGTATTATAAAATGATTTGGTGATTAGGTGATAAATGTTATTATAGATGATGTTCGTTCTGTTGGGAAAACTATATTCCTATGGAAAATATAATACTATGGGATTTATTTTAAGGTGTAATGGTGGATTTTCATTTTGGATGAATGTATGGTTTTTATAGATATTAAGTCAATTAATGGAAATGGTTAACCTATCAAATAGAAAATGTGATTCGGTTAATTACACATCTGTATGAGACCTTAAGAGTAGATGATGTTATTTGGAGAAAAATGTTAATGTTTTCTATTAAAGAAAATGTGATTAATTTCTTCTGTGTTTTGGGTTTTATCCTTAGTTTGGATTATATTTAAGGATTTTAAGGACTATTTTTTATTGAATGGTATTTTTTGAACGTTGGGAATTGTTTGTTTAATTTTTGGAATTTAGATTAATATCTTTTTCTATAAAGTATTATACATATTGGAGACCATATTATCTTGTACTAACCATTTTGGTTTTGGTTTATCTATAAATACAAGGGAAATACATAGTTCATCTTTCATAGATTATGTTATTCTATAGAAGTTGATTCTAGCACTTCAGGTGTGACCAATTCAAATTGAATAATCATTGTTTTTAGAAAAGATAAGTTAGTGGTAGAAATTTATTAATGGATGAAATACTAATTGAAAAGTATGTATATATCTTAATGTTCTTAGTCAATCTCATAAAAAAATTCTTTAACTTTATGAAATGGAACATAAAACAAAAACAGTTTCCCCTTTTATTTTCTCACTTGGAAACTAATGATCGTTTAACCCATCACAAGTTTTTTTTTATCATTGTTAAATTTCTCTGGATCATTTTTTCTATCAATATACCTCATAAATTTAGATTTATTTTACCTTTTATATCTATGTTTTCTGATATGGAATCTTAGTATGGGTTATCTAAGGTGACCTTTTTACTTCTTTTTATTTCTTTTATAGTTATATTTTTATTGACTATTTTTTTGATGTGGGACATTCCATAAAGTTACCAAGACCAATTTTAAAATTTTGAGGACATAATTTCAAAAATGGGGGAATAATAAACCACAACAGGATTTGAAAATAAGTTATTTTCTTTAATGTAATTCTATAGCTTGCGCTATATGCAATATTTATTTTGAGCACACCACGAATTACCGAAATAGCCGTTCCAAAATCGAGTATGAATACTATTAACTAAATTTTTCATATTTTATATACTCCATAAAATTTTAGAATTTATATTATGTGATTATTAGATATAATATAATAAATAATTCAATTTTATTAGATAAAACATGTATTTTTAAAAAATATTCAATTTTACAACCTTTTAATGGAGAACCCTTTTTGAATCCAATTTTTAACAATTTTATAAATTACAATAGATAAAATAAACTTATTAATTAGAAGTGAGACAAAAAAATGTAGTCGGGATAAATTTTCTATGCTTTTCTGATAACTTTTATATTTTGATGAATAGTGAAAAATAATAAATAATAATTGAAAACATCATTTTTAATAAAAAACATTTATAGTGATAAATTATAAATTTGAATGGTTTTGAAGTATAATTACATTAATGTTTTATATTTTAATTTAATTTTCATCATTTGAAGTTATTCTACATTTAAATTGGACATAAACACATATCAATCTGTTGATAGTTTTAGCTTTTCAAAAACCTGCTTTCTGGTTTTGACAATGTTAATATTTTTTTAAATTAATTAAAAAACATATATGTTTTGAATTTGGTAAAAAAGATATAATTTTTTGAATTTGTAATATTAATATTATCTTTAGTTTAATTTTTGGTTTTATTCTAAAAACATTCAATTTTTTATGAATAGTGAAACACACTACGATATTATTTAAAACCATCATTTATTTAAATAATTATTATTTTTATTTAAATTTATTATATAGTCAAAATGGATACATAATCATTTTTTATTCCAATGTAATTCATTGAACTCATTTTATACTAAGATTAGATATATAAAATTTTATTGAACTATTTAAATCATTTTACCCACCTTCTAGGCACATTTGAAATTTTTTATAAATCATAATTTTAAGGCTTCTGTGAATTGAATTTCAAAAATCCAAGAGACAAGGTCGATATGAGTATGTAAATTTTTTTTCAATAGGATAAAAATAATATTTGGTGAATAGTAAATGTTGGATTTTATTTACCACGGTTAAAAGTAAATAAGTTAACTAAAGGAAAAAATGATATTATAATTACCTTAACAAATGTCCTAATTCTATTATATAAGTTTATTTCTAATAATATCAACCTTGGAATTAAAATACGGTCCTATTTGATTCAATTTTATTAGATTAGGACATTTATTAGTATTTTACATAAAGAATTGTTAAAAGTGATAAATTCAAATTTTAATAACTAATTTTTTTTAATATAGGGTTACACATGAGATAAATTCGACTATAATGATTAATTAGAGAGATAAAAATATTTCATACATAATGTTAATTAATTTATAATTTTTATACACTAAATATGAAAATTTATTTATGAAACAATGATGATGCAGTAATTACCTTATTAATGAAATATTAGAATAATTGATATTATAGATACAACGATAAATGTTATTTGAGAATTATAATGAATTCGAAGAATTATATTAGTTAATTTGACATTTTAGGATTAATTTAATGTATTTTTTTCAAATTAATAATTTTTATTTGACTTTCACAAAAACCAAATACTAAATAGTATCTAAATTGACATAAATGAGTTTTTAAAACAAATACTACATTATTAAATGATATAGTATTCCTCTAAATATATGTTATAGACAAAAGAATTATATAATGATATATATGTCATTAATTAACCACTAGGGATTCACTTGAAATTTTATAGTATTTTTATTAACCATTTAATATAAAAAAATACAAGAAGATATTGTAAGAGTTAAACTATTTAACTAAGTGTTAAATCTAAAAGATATTGTTAATATGGTGAGATAAACATGTATAAAACCAAATGGTTGAGTGTTTTTTGACCCAACCCCACCATAGACTTGAAATAAATCCTTTTGGAACCATTATAAATGGAATATGATTTTATAATAAAATAATATTTAAATCTTTTCATAATGTGACACTCACGTCTCTTATTAAAGGATACTTTCCTTTTTCTCAAAATAACTCCTCCAAATCCATTTGAAATGGACAAAACCACCTCAAATATCCACCTAACTTCTCTCAACTTAACCTATATGACTTAATTTGATCATAAATCCAACCTAATTATCCCCTTTGATCAAATCAAATGGAAGCACTCGATGAAGAGGAAATAATTTATCACCTCTTTTAATGTTATTTTATTCTTCCACTTCCCCTTTCTTTGTTGTTTCTATACCAAAATAATAAATACAGTACCTCTTACATACTTTTATGTTATTATAAATTTGGTACAACCATATTCATTATTCAAACCATCTTATTAACGATAAAGGTAACATACGTGAATACACATGACTCACCGTCTCCACGTCGTGGTGTAGTTTGTTATTACACACTTCATTATTTGTATAGGTATAATATTGAGTATAATTGATGTAAATAATTAATATAACATTTTAAAGATTATTTATATGTATTATTCCATCCAATTATATTACATTTCACTATCCATAGAATGATATTGTCCCCCATTCATACGTACGGATGGCCGTCTCCATGAATACAATGAAATTCATTCCCATTCACAACCATTCAAGAATAATTTTCATTCTATGATTAAAAATTGTGTTTAAGAAATTAATATAAAACATTATATTTATCAAATACATCCTATTCATAGCAAACATGACTTAAGAGACAATACATATAATGGAAAACGTATTAGTTGACAATACGAAAAATTATACTACTGAAATATTATTAACAATGAAATATTAGAAGATCATATATTATATCATAATTATGAATGTGGTTCTTGTATAATTTAATGAAAATGATATTACAATTATAAAACAGGTTAATGTACCATCTACTAAGGATATGTACAAGGTAAGGGGTCTCCATATCACTTCTTATTCCCATGTGATTCCTTCTATATTGCCTCTATTTTATTTTGTGTGGTGTATGTACTACCAAAAATTGAATTATTTGTGTAATATATCTTAATTTATTGGTATATACATATTCATTGTATAATCCTTATTTCATGGGGCTTCTGTTTTTTATTTTACCAAATTAATAAGAAAATTTCAAATTTCAATTTCCACTAATTGGGTTTTATGAAAACTTCATTAATTATTTTACTCCACAATTTTGTGTAAAATTACTATTTATTTATTTATCTAGATACTTACACTCACTGTTGTCTGTATATAGTTTCGATACACATAATCACTCCATTTATAAATTCTCACATCATTGATATGATCATGATAAGAGTAATCATAACTCAATTTCCATTCTTTGAGTTAAACATTCGTGTCATTGGTGTTGTTTTTACAGGAACATGTGTGAATTTAATTTAATTAATCTACAATAAATATTGAATCATTTTGAGTGTATTTATATTTTTCACACATAATTATGTATTTGATTAATCCTTAACCTAAGGATCCGATATTTTTAGTGGATTTCATCTCAATTTAGTGTTTATTGAGGCTTCTTTGTTATTATGGACCAATTCACATTTATATGGTGTACATATTATACTTTGACATAGTATGCCATTAATATATTTATTCTCATGATATAATAATGTTTTTATTACCTCGATTATCTTTTTTCAAGAATCTCTCATTTGGTTATGAAATTTAACTAAAATAAAATTTTAAAGATTTTAAAGATTTATTCTTCTAAATCTTTCTCATTATTGTCAATGTTTTAAAAATGGTGTTAAGGAATTATTTATATGGACATGAATATTTTAAAATTAAAATTTCTTTAAAAATTTTCAATGTGTTTTGGGACACTTTGACTCAAAAATCCATTTTTAACAGCTTATTCATAAATAATGATAATTTAAAATGTTTTCATGAAAACATGGATATTTCTATGAAATAGTTTTACTGATTATTTTCATCTATGCCAATATCCTTCATTATTCTTGATTTAGGTTGATTTTTTATAATAAAATCTTCCATATTTTATTTAATGAGTTATGTTTGATTCTAGATATGATATTTTTATACATTTCATGGTTTTGGTTCAAATATTTACATTTCGTATGGTCATTTTAATATGAATTTTTAGATTATGTATTATATTTTTCATATGAGGAATGCATCGGACTTAGTATGTGATGGGTGGATCCCACTGTAGCTCCTCAATGAATCGATAGGACTCAGGATACAAACTATTGTCTTGGCACAAGTCCTTTACGAAATCGTTATTTCTAGTCTTGGAATGAGGCCTTGACTATGTGGTTATCATGTACGACATTATGCGTTCCATAATTACGAAATTCGATATTGTCATTACATGTGATTATTTGACTAGTCGATTATCCACATGAATATGTAAATTGATTTATTTGATATTTATTTTCTATATTATTATGAAGTTCAGTTTTAAAAGACTTGTGTTTTAGTTTTATAAATTCCTTCACGGTTTATGCTTGTTTATGAATGTTTTTTTTCCATATTGTTATCATTATTGATCATCTGATCTCACCCCCTTTCTTATGATTTATTTTTCACAAAATGCGACGAAGTATATTATGATTGACCTGTAGGGATATGTTGTGGGATATGAGTTTGTTAAAAGGAGACACAATGTTGTTTATTATTTAATAATGTAATTTAAAACTTATGTAAGTATCTATTACTTCCAAGGATACTAAATTGATCGGTCATTCAGGACTTGATCCGTTGTGATCGGGCCAATGTTATGTAATAATGCACCGACTCTGGGTAACTAGGGTCGGTGTGTTACACCAGAACATGTTATTTAATATATATGATCCCCATAAATATATCCTAACCCATTACATTAAAGGGAATCAAACACTAAACATACACCAACCCATTATATCATGAGGAAGGGAACAATAAATAGATCCCTACCCATTCTTATATATGTATGGTCACACTAAATAGATTCAAATCCAATTCATAATAATAAATTGTGCACTATAAAGTTTTGATCCTAATCTTCCTTCGGAAAGGGAACAATAAAATTCCTAATCCATCCATTATCCCACACATGGATTTATCCATAAAAACATTGAAACATATAGTTGATATATACATGAAATAACAAAGTTGGAATTTGGCCCATTCCACAAACTCACTATCACATCACTAGGGATCTAGTCACATATGACCTATCCCCACATCTCAAACATGTATAAAAACCTATCTACACTCATAAGACTGTCTCATTGAGACCATCTTGATAACTCAAGGATTATCTGACCCTGAATGGGTCACTCTATACTGTTGTTATCTTATTGGAAAATCCCTCCTTGATCCAAGGAACCAGACATGGTAAAATTAGAACAAATCCAATTTAACCACATTTACCATCTGAGGGTTCGACCACTACATCACAGCACTTCATGTGAATTGATACCAATAGAGATACATCATTGATCAATACACACAATCAATCATTATAATTAAAAAAATTAAAAATAAAATAAATCTATGAAATTCATAAATAATAAATCAGGATTTATAGGACATAGAATTACCCATAATGGTTAAATGAACATGAAAATTAAACCACTCCATTTTTCATTTAAACTCTCTAAAACCACATTTTTAAATCATTTAAAAAATATGTAATAGTTTATCTTACTCCTGCTAGGCCCTTGTAAAAAACCATCAAAATATATTTTATAAAAACTTCAGGATTTCTATTAAAACTCCATTTCAAAACCCATTCTTGAAATCAATCAAATTTTATCAAAACATTTTATAAATAATATTTTAAATAGGAATCATATTTTCTTATGAAATATAACTCATGAAAATAAGAAAACTATTAATGGGTATCCAATAACAATTCAATCAGAAAACCAATATCAACCATTTTAAAAAGTTATGCAACCCATGTTAACTATTAGGTATATGTGATTCTATCCTAATATATGTGAAATATCACATATTGAATTCAGTATAATAATAATAATAATAATCTAGGTGCTAGAACATAAAAAAATAAACACAATTATACTCGAGAACATCAAGGACACTTACATCAAATAATGATTAATATGTTGATCCCAAGCTCATATGAATCTTTTTTGAGTCTATCAGCACCAATAACATCCATAAACACATTGAAATTGATAAACTTATCATTTAAAAACAAAGCACAAAATTGTAATTACCAATGATAAATCCAAAATGTGGTATAATTATGTTGAAACCATGATAAATGAGATTTGGTCCACTCAATACATGCACTCACACCTAATCTAACCATAATTCCTAAATTATAGTTTCAAATGAATGACCAATTTAACACACATTCCAAAAAAACTATAAATAAATATGTAGTAAAATGTACCTGAAGAAAGATGATGAATGGTGGCATGAACACATCCCCTTAATACACACAATAAAAGTCTAAAATAAAATACCTATGAAGTGGAATGATTCCATTATTCATATTTGGAATCATCTCTGTAAAACAGAAATAATGTAAACTGAAATTAGACAAAAAACGTGCAATAACAAACTGGATAAAAGGAATTATAAAAACATGATTCCAAGAAATTTTTTTTAGCAAAGAATCCATATTTGGGGGTGGAAATGGAGATTGTGGGAGATCTAAAATGGGTATTTTTATCTTCATTAATTTGGTTGATGACAAGGGATCCCTAGGATTTTCAAATTGGATACCCTATAAAATTACCAAAAGGATGTTTTAAAAAAATATTCCAACAAATTTCTCAAAACATTACCATTATAGTCACATTATATCACCTTATTAAAATTAATTCATTATGGTGTGGCACCTTAGGGTCTTGACGAAACCAGCCCTAGAAACATGGAATTCTCTATGAAAAACATCAATTGTGGTATGATCCCTCTCAGTTATGGTGCAACTGCCTTCAGGATGAGGGCCCAATTCATGTAAAACACTATCACCAAATGACACCATTCACCCTACTATTACCTCTTTCACCCACAAAACCCTGACAAAACCAACAAAATCCCTTGTCATGATTCGCATCCATTATGCCAGGACACCGTTCATATAGATCAATTTTCTACCAACACATGATAACTCCCTATAATTTTTATTTACCAATTGAACTACCACCCCCAAAACCTCCCACGAATCATGTAAAATAGAAAAAAACTAATATCTCATGTTCAATGAAAAACAATTTCTCTAAATTATATCAATCCAAAAAATATATCCATGTTTTGAACATTAATAGATATTTTTTATCTATATATATATTTTATAATAATTTTTTTCATTATATATTATGAATAATATTATATATATTATTAAATGTTTTATATCATCAAGAATTTGATGAATGGTTTATTTATTACAGGGATATAAATTCTTTTATATAACATTAATGATAAGAAGATAAATGACTATTATAAGACTAATTTAATTTGTAATTCAATCAAATGGAATATAAATGAGAAACACATTCAATTACTCTATTGAGATGGATTTATGGACACATTCAATTATAAATCATTTGAATCTTATGAATCTTTTTTATTAGGAAAAATTACCAATGCACCATTTAGTAGAAATGGTTATTGGGATAGGGCTATAATACTATTAGATCTTTTACCTAGTAATGTATATAGACAAATGTGTACTGAATCATATGGTAGGTATAAGTACATTATAACCATTACTTATGACTTTACTATGTAGTTAAATCTTTCATATGAAACACATGTTCCCAAGATTAGGAAAGAGTATACTCTTCAAAAGTGAAAAAAATTATGTAGTTACATATATTCTTATTATATGTGAATATTTAGGTGGTAGAAAATTAATCTATAAAATCTCCAATAATATGAGAAATCGATGAATTGTTTTAAACCTCACTCCTACCAAAACACTATAATGGAATAGTATGTCTTGTAGGATAAATCACACATTATTTGATTTTTTTGATGAAATTAATTACTCGGTGTTATCTTCAAATCATATTATAGTGGTATTAACTAAAAACTAATTTATTCATAGCTAACCATATATTATCTAAATCAATCATATAGAAACAATACATGACATGGACTAGGACACATCCCAAATTTTTATTTTATAAAAATATTAGTTGGTAAAGCATACATACAACACTTAGCATCAGAAAGACATTACCCTAAATAGTGAAAATTATTATTTTCAATTATCTAATGGAAAATAAGGGATTTCATATGTTTACATAAAATTTTTCACATGCATCTTATAATATACAAGTTTATAAAATGATATGAACATGTTTTATTGGGATATTTCGATAATCCTATTATATTGAGTCGTAATGAAATTTTTTCAGAGCTCACCCATTTCTTGTATTTATGAATTTGACAATTCATCTATGTTCTATGTGATACAAAGTCCCATGGATTCACATAAAATTCCATATAATTTAGATTAAATTATGAAAATATTAATTCTAAAATATTAATGTTTGATATATTGTATACAAAATCATTTGGATTGGTTGATACTGAGTTGTGATGTTTTGTGGAATGTCCTTAATAGATTTTTTGTGAATCTATGATATTCTATGATATAACTTAAAAAGTGAAAAACCATATTGTATAATCCATACGTGTTATAACCAATAATAGTAATGTGATACATATCACATGCAATGATTAGGTATTGGATAGGAGACTATAATTGACATGAGATGCATATATCACACCATATGATATCTTCATGGTTTATAATATACGATATCATATTGCATGGTGTGATTAAATATCTTTCGAATGGTTTTTAATTGATTGGAAATCAATAATAAAATTCATTTATGGATTGATAAATAAAACATGATAATATAATTTTTAGATGTTTATAATCACCAAACAATTATATGTTATAGGTAATGAATAAAAATTGTCAACCATTAAAAGCGAAACTTGGCCACTTTTATTTAGTAATGATATATTATATAGGGGTATGGTCTTTCCCATTTGAGTGTTTGTTGGAATTTAAATCCAATCCAATACTCCATTCACCCCATTTCTATTTCATCCTTGAGTTGGTGTTTCTAGAAGACTATTTTGAGATTTGATATTCCTCACATAGTGCACATTGATTTTAGTGGTTAGTGTACTATATTGAAATGAAATAATCATTGTGTTTTCTCATAGTGATACTCATCAAGGATACACTATCAATATGGTTGTCATACTAAATAAGGTACATGTGGTAATTTTAAATTCTTTATATTGCATATTTATTCAATATTGACATATCTGAATTTTTTAGTTTTATTCTAATATTTTGAGCATGTTATGTTATTTAAAATAATATATATAAGATAACGAGGGAGAATGTAATGAAAATATAAATTATTTTTTAAGTTTGACCAACTATTTTTTATTGAGTTTCTATGTCTTTAGTGATTATATTTGGTGGTTACACATTCAAAATCCTTTATAATCCATCAATAAATAAAAAGGGATGAATTAAGAATATGGTTCTAATATAAAAAAATTATTCACAATATAAAGGTTAATTTTATACAATAAATCAAAATAACCATGATTTATCTTCATTAATAGCCCGCATGTTCCTGAAATGAACATATATTATTTGAGCCTTATTCTTCTTCTAATATATAACTCATTATGTTATTATAAATCTTGAAAAAATATATCGATGCTTATCTATAAAAATATTTATGCGTATCCTTGAATATCTCTAATAATATTTATAAATTAATAAATCCTATACTAATATGAATTATTTTATTATATCTTTCATTAAATTTTGATAAAAAAGAATAAAATAAAATATAAATAATCATTAAAATATGATGTATGGTCATTAAAATACATATATGTCATTAGAGTATTGATTGGTGATGATTGTTATCATGGAAAAATTAATTCCATATTTGAAATACTATTATAAACAACAAAATTAATTATCCTATTATAGATGATTACTATGATGGGACACTATGGACTTCAATTCTAGTAACTATAAAAAATTTCTTCATCCTAGGTACTAAAACATGATATTGTGTACTGATGATTACTATATGATATTATGTAATGAATTCATCATTCTTATTCCTATCAGGATAGTGGACTATGGTGTGATACATACATAAGAGTGAATAAAAAATCCCTTGTATCCTTAAAATAATCACATTAAAAAATCATAATGGAAATTAAATAAATATTGTGTTTTTTATTTTAAAATATTTGAAAATTAATTCATTCAAATTAAAATTGTAGTATAATAAGTTAAACATCATTGAATTTCTATACTAAACATATGAAAACATTATCCCTTTTACTAATATATATCTTCAATAATTATTTTTCTGAAAATGGATGTAACTAGTAATAAAATGATCCTAATATGAAAGTTAGCTAAACATAAAATTATTTGGTAGAATAATTTTTTAGAGAAATCCAATAATTAGTTTAATAAAAAAAGTACTTTTAATTAGTGTAAATTAAGGTATTATCAAATACCCCATTTTATCATACTTGATATCGGTTTTTCAATCCCCCCATTGTATCTATTGGAAACATGCTTTGACGTCCAAATAAAAATTTCATATTCTAAACAATCCCAATTTCTCTCTATATAATGAAACTCTACTGAAAAATTTCTCCCCATTAATATATCCCAAAATTGATAATTATTTCACACCATTTATGAAAATATATTTTTATCTATTTTTTTAGAGCACCTATCAATCTACTATAACAATTTGTCTATAAATAAAAAGTGAAGAAATATGGAAAATACAAAACATGTAGTAATAGTGATTTTGGGTGTGAATGCACTCCAAACGAAAATCTAAATTACTTCAGGGTATCCTTACTAATTTATTTATCAATATTAGAAAACATAAAACTTTGATTAAACATTATAAAAATCATGCTCACCACGATAAATTTTCTACATTATGTTGTCTTTTATGTAAATATTTTTTGATAAATTAATGTGAACCAGATTATTTAACATATTTATTTTAAATTATTTATCATAATAATAAGTAAATGGATATTTTGATTCCATACAATATATTCATGTTTATTAATTCACCCAAATCATTTATCAATGGATTGTGTTGTTAAATCACACAAATATTTTATTGGTATTAAATGGAAATAAATTTTCTTTTTAGTATACAAAGAAACACATAATACATTGACAATGAATTATATTTCTAAATTGAATTTATTGTCCATAAATTTTATAGGACAATAAAATTTAAAAAAATATAACTCTATATAGATTTATCATTGTAATGCCTCAATCCTTTTTAATGAGTTTCATTAACTTAGAAAAATATTAAATTCCCTTCCATAGGATGTGACTCCTTTGAGTTATATTTATATCTAGAAAAAATTTAACTAATTATCATGATTTTTATTCCAAAAAATATCATGTAATGAAAAAATATATCAGCCATAAGAACTCATTTTAATAAATGCTCATTAATTTTTCTTTTTTGGACGATTTAGTTCCAATGGAAATAGGAGAATATACTTCTCCAAAGATTTCATGGAAAATGACATTATCCACTCATGATCATACTTTTCTTATAAAAAAATGATATAATATAATATGTTCATATATTTTTTACCAAAAATATGGATGATCGTCAATTATATATATTTTATTGTTATTTATTATTTGGGCTTAAATGCCTACCTTGTTATCCACTTTGTTTATGAAAAAATTAGGTTATCTCGATACACTATAAAATTGAGTTAGTTAGTGATGTTTTACAAGAATTAAATATTTGTATCCACAATTCCTATTTGGAATTCCATTTTATTGAATCAAAATTCCATTATTGATCACCATGTTCGAGGTTCTTATTTAATCCCATAAATTGATTTATTATATTTAAAAATATGAAATCCTCGAAACCAAGAATAATCTATCATGTTGTTCAATATAAACCTCATAATTATTATATATATTTAATAATATGGAAGTCAAATCCATTAAGAAATTTGGTCATACCAAATTACTATGATATTGATGGTGCTACATGACCATAGGTTCACCTCCCCATCTACTATATTTTTCTATTAGAAGTGATTGTATGATAATCCACATGAGGAGCATATAACATCAATTATCATCAAGAATAATAATAACTAATCACATAAAAATTAAAATTAATAATGAAAATAGAGTACATAAAATAAATTTATAGTGAAATTAAAGACAAAATAATATCATATCCAAGTTATATATATATATTTATATATAAATATATCATTCACGTATTCATACATCTCACCCGGATAAATGAATTAGGTAATCATAAAACGTAAAACATGAATTAAATATAAAATATACATAACCCCAAAAATTTCATAATTCTCATATTAGATTTGTCTCCAAAACTTGTAATTTTCCAATAACTCCTCTATTAGAAGAATGGATATCACTTGAGAATGTTTTTTAAACATTTTATCTTCATGAAAGATAATTTTTAAAATAGTGTGTGAGCATAAAACTAAGTTTTCCAACACCAAATATATCCCAAATAAACACCAATATATTTTTGCATTCATGTATTTAATGAAAACATAATCCATCAACATCACATTCATGCACCCGACACACCATTGAAAAATAAATATGCTAGCCTTATTATCAAATAATACCTACTTCAACAAGTTCTATAATGGGATGATGCTTCATTATAGGGAGAAAAAATGAGTGTGGATGATCTATCACCACTCCTCGTGGTAGTCATGGTTAACGATATATCACCATCACATCATAAAAGGATAATTACACGTCATTATATCATAAACCCATGGTGAACTCTTTATCACTGAAATAGAATCCTTAGGTTAATGATGTATCACAAAAACAAAAAATAAATGTTGATGATGCATTAGAGAACCCAACTCCAATTTTAATTATGGGTCAGTAAAAAAATATTCAAAGGTGAATGATAAATCAATGAAACATTTATCCAAGGATAATGATGCATCCTGGAAACATAATCACTATGTGAATGAAATATAACTGAATTATATCCCCTAACTGAACAATATATCACTGAAACATATCTCCCTGGTGAATGACGTATCATAATGATAAAAACCCCATGGTTAATGATATATTATTGGAACATATCTTTAATAATAACGATGGATTAGTAAAACATAACTTCAAAGTGAATTATATATCATCAAGGTAAACCCCATGGTAAAATATATATCATTTAATAAGTCCATGTTCAATTAATAATAGTGTGAAATATACCACCGGTATACTAATCTTGGTGATTGAGACATCAAAACCCAAAATAAAAGTTTAATAATTTTTCATGATAATGAAGAAATAATATTAATATTCCAAATAACTATAAAAATGAATAAATAATCACATATCCTTGAAATTGTGCATGATTTATTTCAAATATAATTGATTCCTTTACCCTAATTTTTTTTATCATGCTCCACATACCCATGACGTGTTAGACCCAATACCCATATAATAAGCCAAAATATTCTCCAACATGACATTGAATTCCATAAAATTTCCCAAAATATAAGAGTCTTACTGTAGAGGTAACTCATCAAACTAATGTGTCATAAAAATATCTAGCTCACCACTTATACTAAAAAAACATGGGTTCATATCTTAAAGGAACACTCAATAATTATGTATAGGGATCATAAAAAATACTAGGAATCTGAAAAACCTCACGAGTATCTTCTATACTTATCTCCTCACATCCTATATGGTTACATGTCCATATACGTGGCATGTATTTGATAAATTTATTCCACATATTTTCTTTAAATTAATTATCATTTAATTGTTAACATAATTTGGTAACTATTTAATATAATTTAGATAAATTTATGTTTAATTAATAAAATTTTAATTCTATGCTTAAATTTGATATTTATAAGTTAAATTTAGGCTTCTAGATAATTAATAGTTGATTAAGTAGTTATTGGTCATTTTGTGTTGGGTAATTTCTATGTAAATCTACAAAACAAATATTTTTTCTTCAATTTAAATTTTTTATGATTATATTGGAATGTCTTTCCATAAATGAGTTTGTTTTATTTAATTTTGATTTTGATTTTAATTATTATTTTTTTGTGCTTTTTATTCAATTAATATTTTTTATTTTAATTAATTTTTAAAATTATGTTAAATTTTTTAATTTAATGATGTTTACGATTTAATAAATTATAACTTTAACATTCAATTTATTACTTTTATAAATTTTATATCTTTATAATATTAATTTTGTTAATATTAATTTTATGTTTGATATCAATATTCTTAAATGGGTATATCTACCATTCTTAATTTTCTATTGATCCACATAGCTACGATTGAAATACAATCAATATAGCTCTATTTCGAAGTTCAACCAACATAGTAATTCTCCTCTATGCACCATGTAGACAAATATATACTTTTCCAAATCAAACTCCACTCTTATAGGAGATTTTAAGGTCCACACATGTATCAAAACTCCCAACACCCCGTGTAAGCATTTTATATAGGATTTCATGTAGACAAATTTCAAAATTGTTAACCCTATAAAAAAATCAGGACACGAGAAATTTTTGTTTTTAAATAAGATTTTTTTTTTCAATGTGGGTCAAAGTTCTATTAAATCCATAATTTTATCCCACCACCGATCATGATGGTCGGGGTGATCCGAATACCTTAGAATCTGAACAAAAGTTTTCCCCTTTCACTATATTACAACAAAATATGAGGTTTGAAAAAAAGAGGGTCGATGGAAGGATCAATGGTGAACAAATATAAACATGAATATGGGTTTACATAACATTTAGAGTTCACACAATTAGATAAGAAGAATATAGAATGTTTGAGTTTTCATTGGTCATTATTGAAATTTCTTGAGGATGATGAATGAAACTACCATTGAGAACTAAATACCAATATGTGTTTTTTGATGAGTAAGATGGTTTGTTAAATACTAATTTAAAACATGTTCTAGGTTGTTTCTAATTTAGGCTAATGAAATGTTGAAGAAGAAGAAAAATTTTGACTAACACTTATACAAAATTGTTTCGGTAGATAAGGGATATTTCTTAATCGTTGGAGCATGATGTATCTAGATCGAAACCAAATTATTCTTTAAAGAAGGGTGATTTCTAAAAAAAGAAAAATATAATATATAGAAACCCTATTTATATTAGTATTCTAAATTAAGGTTTATTTTGCAAAGGATAATCAAGATGAAGATGTAGAATCATATGCAGATCACTAGAGGTGATTATAGGAAAAAAATGGAAGCATTAGGAAATATAGTTTTATTTCATAAACATGGAATGAAAGGAAACACCAACAACAAACCTATTTATTTAAATACATGAAAAAATCAAATAAAAGATCAAATCTAATAATTAATGAAAAATTCCATTTTTTGGTTATAATATCCTCCAACCAACACTTCAAATTAACACACATAAATATACGCAATATTGAATTCCCCAAGCCACCATTTATATAGTAGAAGTTTTTAACACTTCTAGAAATAATATGTTTATTATCCAAAAACCCCCCATAAACATGTTTTTCTTATGACCCATCATTTTTCCAGAAATCCAGGTCCATGAAAAATATGTACAATGACTTCAACATAGGAAATTATTTCATTTTTACTGTGGCCTTTGGTGGCAATGAATGAATGGATTTCTTTATCCATCACTATCTTTATTATTTTATTGGTTTTAGATTCTATGAATATAACTGGACTTGAACTCATTAAGATACAATAAAAATTACATACTCCTACATTGGTTTCATTCCCCCATATATATCTTCATGGATTAAAACATGTTGGGGATATATATGGGATGCTATTGTTTAATATCTTTGGATATAAGAGTATGTGGTGATAGTTTCATTAGTTCTCTTACTTCCTCATTCCTCCATTTCCACTTCTTAAAGATTTATTCATCTTATAGACTATGTCATACCTATCATGAATCGTCATCTTAATTCAAATTCTATGTCTCCTTTTCATCAAAGATAACATTTATTCTGAATATAATCTTTTTGGTGATGGGATTTTACAAGTGATATCCCATTTCTTGATCTCTATATCCCAAAAGGAAACACTTTACACAATTTTCCTCAATATCTGTTCATTTTTCCTCAACGATCCTGACATAGGAAATGGATCTGAAATCCAAGATTTATTACAAATGGGTAGTTTTTATTCCATTCTTCATGTGGTTTATTTTCTTTGATATTTTTATTTGGGAATATATTGATATTATACACTTCACACAAAGCATCTTTAGTACCAAAATTCATGGGAACTTCATTTCCTATAAACATGCTTCTCAACATGTTGAGAATAGTTTTATTTTTATAGATGGATACTCCATTAAGTTCGGGTGTCTAATATAGAATCAATTGTTCTAGAATTATATACTTCTTAATGAAATATTGAAAAGTATTAG
This sequence comes from Viscum album, assembly GCA_963277665.1. NCBI lineage: Eukaryota > Viridiplantae > Streptophyta > Magnoliopsida > Santalales > Viscaceae > Viscum > Viscum album. The sequence continues at coordinate 1,323,151,761 of OY728158.1, forward strand.
AGGTGTACTTCACACCACAATCATATAAAAATGTATGTATACAATGCTTGTTTCCCACCAGATCCTTGAATTCATTGAATATGTAAAAAAATTCCAACATCATCTAGAAAAAATATATCCATGTTTAGCTACTATAACATAAATAAAAATAATAAAATACATTATTTTTTTAAATAATTTTGAAATAAAAAAAACCACACACATTAGAAAGAACACGCTCGAGTGGTTCTACAAATTTCTAGTTGGATTTAATTTCAAGGATGTTTCTATGTTGTTTTTCTAGAATCAAACTTTCACATATGTGATTCTTGCGTCAAAAGATACAAAGATTGTTTACAATCTTCTTTATTTATAATAATATTAATCATTAAATGTTTAAATTTCCAAACCTGATATTTCATTGTAGGTTTTTATCATCCTGTAATGTTGTCCAACACCATGGTATATTGGGTTGAATCATATGATGAAACAAGAGGTTATTATCCATTAATACTTTTGTGATCATCCTCCATTTTCCATAAAAAATGATTATTTTTTTCTTTTTTGTCTCATGTGAAAGGATTTTTCCTCTAACTTCCTATCACTCAAGATTCTTGTATTCATGTTATGTATATAGTATAAATAAGATATGAAACCATGGTTTCCATATTTTTTTCTTTATCATAATATCTCTTCTTTTATAGACAAATATTTTTTGGAGATTAGCAAATGAAATCCCTACTCAGAACCTCTCTTCCAAGTTCATAAACATGTTTTTATTCCTTTTTATGTGGTTTTTAGATATTAGGTCAAGATGCCACAGATATTTATTTCCTGTTGATTTGTGTTAAATAAACAAATGTGACTCACAAAAAGAATATCAAGATCCCAAGATATGTGCATCCTCGATGTCATTCTTAATGGGTTTCTTACTCTAATATTATTTTATATAATGAAAATATTTTTGAAAATTATATAGTTAACTATTTTATTAGTCTGGATGAAGATTATTTAAACCTACATTTATTCCTCATCCATATTATTAAGGGGTATAGTTTTGATATAAATGGCCTACTAAATTTTGGAATCTTCCACCACATTCTTCTTTTATTGGATCTAATTCATTTATATGAAATCCCCTTCCCTAGGTTCTTTATGAAGTCCCCCTTGATTTTTACCAATGTTTTTGAGAAAAAAATTTGATTGCATGGCCTGATCCACTCTATTGGTATCACTATGGTGATTCACCTTCAGTTCATTGAATTGTAGATATCTCATAATTTCATTAAAAAATATTATCTTAGAGTCATTATTTTATTATAAGGAATCAACTATGAAATCAAATTTGGTATCATGGTATCACAAAATATTCCCTCACACAATCATGTGGGAAATATTTTCTCAAATTTTTCACATTTAGTTCACCACAAACAATACGAAAGTATGATACTAAGAAATTGGTTTATAATATTTCATAAAATGGATTCCAACTCTCATTATAGAGATTGAATTTGAATCTTCTAAACTTTATTAAATTATTTGAATTCATCTCAAAACTACACCATATTTATTTTTTGTTTCCAATAATGTAATTATTTTATAATTTTTTTTGTTAAGGCCTTGATAAATGAATTTTTTCATATTTTAGTCCCACATTCATTTGACCAAAAGAGCGTCCTTTTGAATATTCATAAGAGAATAATAAGTGACTTCATTTCAAGATCACTGTATCAATCATCCGCAATGTCCCTAAAATCTAGGCTAATAAGGAAAATAATAATTTGGATGCACAAATTTTCCTATTTTTTAGTTATATTCAGGATAAAATATTTTGTAGCTGTATTCTCAATGGATAAAAAATATTTCTATGAAGGGAAAATTAAATTTGTCGATATTTGGAAGTGCAAACTTCAATTATATTAGAATTGGAGGGCTGTGGTACTTTTTAAAATTGTGGGAATATTTTTTTTCCCTCTCATAATTATAGATTAGTAATTTTTTATTAGTGATATGAATGAATAGATTTATTTTATTGGAAGCAAGAAGAGGAGTCCGCCTTGGTGAAATTGGTCTAGGGTGTTTTTTGGAATAATGAGATGTACGTGGATGATATGGGTGCATAAATGGGGAGATAAGATATGGATTAAATCTTATTTTAATAATTAAAAATGTGGCATAATAGAATAGAAAAATAAGAAATCACATTTGAAAAATAAAAATTCAATGTGGATGAAAGATTAATCTCACACAGATTTTGAATAAATAGGAATACTATTCATCTTCTTATCAACTAATATACTCTTTGGCTATTAAAAAATGATTGAAGAGTTAATAGAATTATTTCAAATAGGCCGAAACACCTTCAAAGAACATTGATATAACTAGATATTTGTTTTGGTAGTGAAATTTAATGTAGATTCATAATTAGATGAAGATCACTATAGGTGATCATAAGAACAAAAATGGAAGCAGTATGAAAGACTTGTTTATTTCATAAACATGGAATGATATACAAAACATCCAATAAACCAATTTTATAGCTATATCAAAACATTTATTAAAACATAAAATAAATGAAAAGTTTTACATGATGGTTGTAGTAGGTGGAGCCCAATAATTTGAAGAAACACATTTCAAGCTACATAACATTTAATTCTCCATGACACTATTACTATTGTAGAAGGTTGGTATAGTACCTGATATAATAGTTTTATAATCCAACACTACGAATGATTGGGATGACATTCCTTTGAAGAAGATGAATTAATATCAAAGCCAACGAAAAAAATAAATACAATTTAATATTTAATAATCAAATAATGATGAGTCGGAATGAGATGAAGAAGCATAACCCTGATCATGGATGATGATAGTCCATCCAAAACTGAAGCAATACACTCTTTCATCCATGGGAACACCATTTCTCCTCTATGAATTGACACAAATTTGTCTTCCAATATATGATTTATGCCTTAAAAAATTATAATATCTAGTAGTAGAGACGGTCAGGTTGGTGGGAAGTGGATAATCAAGTGATTACTGGACTAAAAATCTCAACAGACCTACATTTTCAAATATTCCCCCACATTACGTTTTGAGTTTGAATTGAAGCTATTTTGTCTCTTTATGATTATATTATAGGTCGGATTTTAATTTGTGGGACTCATTGATCACTAATAAATAGTTCACTAATGTGTCGAGTATCAAGTACACGTGGTCAAAAAAATTGTCAATTAGAATTGGTGATCTTTGATGAAAAGCCTAATATTGGTAATAGGCACATGAAATAGAAGTGTCTGATCAGTGATTTTAATTTGTAGAAGTGTGATGTTGATTTTTATATAATTTTATATAATTAATTCCTTGGAATTTTTTCACTATGTCACTTATAAGAAATTGATGGTGAAAGGATCATATAGTTGACATGTGGATTTCAGAAATCATGAAATTTAATATGAATGTTGGGGAAATTATTTTTTCATTTCTCAATTATTTCTAGTGGATTATTTTCTTTTAGTTTCAGAGTAGTGAAAAAATGACATAAGGAAGCAATGAAACCTCCAATAAATAAGTGAAACATACCTGTGAAATTAGAAATATAAAATAGTGATTTTAAGAGAGTAAAAAATAATCTTCTCGAGGAGGATTATTCTATAATTCTAGAGAGGATTCATTTCATTTCATGGATAGAGGTTAACATATAGTAGTATCATGTTCACAATGAATAGGGAAGAGAAACAGTAATATTACATTTCTTATGATTCAGGAGTGGATAATTGGTTATGGATCTACATGATTTTCAATAAATATGACGAAGTTCTGTAACTGACAATCATGATAAAGAATGAGATCAACTTTCTCTCAAAAAAACAATCATGTTTGGATATAATTCTAGTGTCTGAAACCAATGGATTCAAATAGGGATTTGTTTTTTTATTTTTCTTCTTTTATATTTTTTCCAACTATTTTTTAGATTTTTGGACATTGAGAATACAATTTCTATTTGATGTTTTTCTATTCTAATATTACATTATTTATTTTTATTGCATTATAAGAATAAATATTTTATAATTCGAGTGTAAAAGTATTTGAATAAAATCTATTAGTTAAATCCATGTTTGTTCTTGAATATTATTCTCCCTATTTAAATTTCATAGTCATTGATCGAGGACTATGAGTAAAGAGAAAGTTAGTCATTTCATTATTCATAGGTATCATTGAGATCATTGAATGGATCATACGGAATGGTGATATTTTATCCAAGATCCCGGATATATCAAAATTTAAGAAACTGAATGACCAACATGATTATATATTTCAATCTATTCATTTGTTTGGTTTTCATTGTGAAATGATTTCTAGAGTGATGAATAATGACCGAACCTGACGAATGACTAATAATTATTACTACGTCTACATAATGTTGAATATACTACCCATTTCCCAATATTTTCATGACTTTTAGTTTAGGAAAATTTTCTATATTTATTTCCTACCATAGAACAGCATTGAAAAAAAATAAAAATCAATAAAATATTAATAAAAATACATGATAGACGTCTCTATAAATGAAGTCATGTTGGGAGACAAACATGGGTGATACTATAAATTAGTATTTAATTAATTAAATGTTTATAGTATATGGTAGAAATGATACAAACAACCATACTCTTCAATTGGTACTATTTCTAGGGATACTGAAAAGAAGTTTTGAAAACTAATATAACATAAAAAGATAACAAAATATCATTAAGAACTATCTGAATATGAAAACCCATGGAAAAAATAGTTAGATATATTTCATATAGTACTAGAAGAATTTTCAATACATTAAATGAAAATGAGTTCCAAAAATATATTTGGAAGAACATGAAGATTATTTATATTCCAAAGTATTGAAAGATTTAGAAAAATCACCATTATAATTATCATGTTATTTCCCTATGTTCTATGTATGACATATTAATTTTCCTTCTTTTTAAGAATAAATAGAATAGGTTGAGGAAAACATGAATAAAATTAACTTCTTGATTTAAATGATGTTCTCAAGGCCATGGATGCAGAAAAATGATTTTCATATGAATCACTTCATGGAGATTTCTATATTTATGACATTTCTAGTTTTCAAATTCCTGAATATGAGATTCATACTTAGTCCCCTTGTTATATTTTAATGAGAAAACATTAAATTCAATAGACAAGGATGTTTTAAAGTGCTTGTGGAAGAAAATAATTTTTTTAGAAGACTAAATGGAGATGATGCATGACGTGGTGAGGTCCACCTTGAAAGAATATTTGGACCTATAAATGAATTATAAGGTTATAAATTTAAAAGTGAAGAAGATTTTTTTCAATATACTAAGGATGTCCTGAGAAGAAATGGAGGGACTGGTAGACACTTCTCCACCTCAAGTAGTCAAAAAGGGAGCCCCATATTCTACTCTTCCACCACTTATGACTAATTGAAACAAAATTAGAGGGTGATAAATTCACCATAATGTATCCATGGAAACCTCAATATAAAAATTAATTTAGATATATTTGGTAAGATGAGGTTTTATTGGTTCTTACCACATAATCACCATCCATAATGGAATGGAGATAAAATATAGTATGTAAAACTATGGAATGTATAAAAAGAAGAAACAGTTGGGGAATTTAACTTAATATTTCCCCTAAATTTTATATATTTATATACAATTTTAGTTTTATGTTTTTATATATCAATACAATAACTTTATTTTCATTTTTATATGAAATAAAGTGGATATAAATGGTACTTAGAAGCTATTATGATAGCTTGTTCACAATGAAAAATCAATTAGGGGCTTCTCTCCACATCCCAGATTATATTTTTTTGAACTTTATTGATCCTAAAATGTTGAAAGATGAAGAATACTAAATTACCCCTTAATTTCAAAATAATGGTCTCTCTTTAACATAAGCTGAAATTCCTATAATCTAACTTTAATTTTATTTTATCTTGAAGATACTGAATCAGATTTACTGGAGGCTATTTTTTAAAATAAAACAATGGTTGATTTAGTTAAATGAAAAATGATAAAGAGATTGTGATTCATAGGTATTTTATGTTAAAATAATATAAATTTTATTTCTTATAATATTTTTTTGGTTACTGAATCCACTTTGAATTTAACTATATAAGAATAGTTAAAATTGGAGGTCTATTTTCCCCTGAATTTTGAGTATAAAAATATTGGATTCAACAATTAAATGTATGATTTAGGATTGTGTATTAATGGTGAATATTTTGATTCCTTTAGTGTATTTTTTTACACACTACCTTGAAAATTCTCTAGCTTAAAAAATAGTTTTAATTATTTCATAAAAATTTATGGGGGAAATCATTTTGAAAACCAATTTTTTATGGGCATCCAATATTTTAAATTTATAATTCATTTCATTACATTGGATTTGGATCATAATTTCTTGAGGGAAAGAAAAAATAATAATTTGGGTGGATTATATAAGACTTTTATTTAATACATATTTGACATATAATTTCATTAATTTGATTATGATTTAATTCCTAAAATAATGTTTTAATTTATTAAGTTGGATTTGATAATGTTTTGAGTTAAATAAATAAAACACTAAATCATATAATTAAATATGACTTTTTATGTTATTATTAGTTTTTTGGATAATTATTAGTTGATTAAGTAATTATTGGTTTGTTTTCATTGAGTAATTTTGAGATAAGTTTATAATTTACTAATTTTATTATATAATTTATATTTTTTTATGAATAAATTTTAATTATTGTCCAACAATAATTATGTTTAATTTATTTTTTATTTATTTTAAATGATATCTTTTTGTTTTGTGTTATTTTATTTAATTAATATAATTTAATTAAATTAATCCATAAAATACAGTATAACTTAATTTATAATTTAATGATGCTTGTGATTTAAAAAATTATAACCTTAATTTTTAAATTGTTACCTTTTTAATTATTAACTAATTAAATAAATAATTTTTAAATTATTTTAATATTAATTTATATTTTAATTTTTATGTTATTTCTTGTAAAGATATACCATTGTGAATTTTTTATAGATTCAAGTAGCTATTATCGAAGTCCAGTCTAGATAGCCATGTTTTTAAGTCCATAACATGTTGGCATTTTCAATTCCTCCCCGCATAATCAAATTAAAAGGTGTACACACAGCCAAAGGAACCAACATTCACAATGGAGATTATATAGTATTTTCACATAGATAAATTCTTAGTTCCCCACATTTCTATTTTATAATTTATTTCACCTTTCCAAATATTCATATTAGGAATCATGTAACAAAATGATGATCTAATAAGGACGTAATTTCAAAGAACATAAAATGGGTTTTGTCAATGGGAATCAGTGATCGATTAAATCCGAAGACTGATCCCACCACCAACCTTGGAAAGAAAATCGTTATTGATCCCTTCAATGAAAAATCAATTTCCCACTATACATTATGGTGTATTTAAATATGAGTTCAGTGCTGAAGAAAACCAAATCCATAATAAATGGTGAAATGAGATGAACATCATTTTTTTACCATCTGTTTTGAGCTCACCCGACTGGATAAGAATCATATTGATGTCTAAAGCATTCATTGTCTTTCAAATACGTTTTCTGGGGATGACGATTTCTGTCTCCTTTGATAACTGAATGCCTCTCCAAGTTCTCTGTTGAAGAAGAAGTTGTGTTGAATCCTTTTCAAGCTGGATCAAAGTTATTTCCAACTATGGCCAATGAAATTTTGAAAAAGAAAACTAATTTTGAAAAATACTTGTATGTTGTATTTGATAAAGATAATTGATTTATTTTGATTTATTTAGATCAGAATATCCAAATTGGAACCAATCTTCACTTTAAATAATACTGATTTCGTGAATATTATGAATTACAACCTCACTATCATAAATGATTTTAACCTTTTATAAATGATGTTGATTACATGTCTAAGATTAAGATGAAAAATTTTTGAAGTAGATGAAATAAACTGAGGAAAATAAATGATTTCATAATCAATTAAAGATAAAGAAAAATTGGATGAAGGAGGTCAAACATTCTCGTGGATGATGATGGCCCAACCAAACATGATGGAAGCTATTATTTAAACCAATATAGAGCCACTATTTCCAAACGCACTAATAATACATTTTTATCGAATCAGTGATTGATACATTTGAAGATGTTATATCTAGAATCATATATTTTAGGGTTTTTGGGAATTGGATTCATAATTTATTAACATATTACAATGATCATTCAACTTAGATTTTCAAAGATCACAAAAAATCTAATTTTGAGTGTCTATTTAGTATGTTCTTTCTGTTATTAAATTTTTTTAGGTATGATTTGAGGAAAAAGAGGATCATAAATACCCAATGGAGAGATATCTAATATTAATAGTAATGATCATAATGTATTCAAGAAATAGACTATGAGAATGTGTGAGCTTTCATGATAGAATAACAATGGTTAAAGGGAACTTTCAAAGGAGGTTCTTGAGCATTGGATGATATTTTTTGAATTGGGAGGATGACTTTGATATTACTTTGGGCGATTGACTGATTGAAATTTTTTACTTAGTCATATAATATAAATTGAAGGTGAAAGTGGTATATGGTTACCACATGGATGAATAATAAGTAATATTATGTAGGAAGGATGGGAAATTATTTATTTCTTACATGATTACTTCATGTGAACAGTTATATTCTAGTAGTAGGTAAGTGAAAAAATGACATAGTGATGTAATGATACATATAGTAAGGATGTGAAAAATACATTTGGGATTAGAAACTTATATTAGTGATTATAAGAGAATAAAACTGGAACTGATTTGGGTGGATTATTCAAGAAAACTAAATTTGATTCATTTTTTATTCTGGATATAATCAAACTGTGAGTAGAAACACATTTTTGATGATGAGTGTATAATGAAAATATCATCACATTTCTTTTTCATCAATAAGTGAATGGACAGTATATATACGATACTTTATAAAAACTCAAAGTAGACTTGTTACCGATAATGATAATGCTCAAATAGACTAGAGTTACCTCTAGTGTCTTGATCATGCTCAATTTATAATTCTAGTGGATGAATCTATTGTATTAAAACTGTGACTCCTTTTTGGGTTTTCGTTATTTATATTATTTAAAATGAAATTTTCATCATATATATGAACATTTATAATGTGATAAATATTTATTAAATGTTTTATCATTTCATTATTTATATTTATTCTATTCATAAAATAACAGATTACTAATTTTTATTAACAGTCTTAGAATGTTTTTATTAGTTCAAGATGAGTACGATTTTCATCCTCATTATCTCTATTTAAATTTACTATACCGAAATCAAGGGCTACAATTACATCTATAGATAATTGTGTCATTGTTCTCGGTGATCATTTAGAGCATAAAGAACTCCTATGAATGTGAGATCTTATTTCAAGATCATAGTGGTTAAACTCAATTTGATAAACTAAATGATATTAATGAATATAAATTTAACCCTATTCATTTAGAGAGATATAGTTGTGAAGTAATTTTTTAATGATGAAGAAATAATGAACCTAATTAGTCACTAGTAAATATCATTAATTCAATACTTGTTTTAATCCACTGCCTTTTTTCACTATTTTCTTAAATTTTAGTTAGAAAATTACTCTTGTTTTATGTATTATCATAGAAACCAAATAGATGATAATAGAAAAAAGGAAAACAGAAAAAAAAATGTGATAGATGAACACCTTAAAAATAGTCTCGTTGGAATAAAATTATAGGTTCTACTTTATTATAGTATTTAACATATTAAATGCTTAAATTAGTAGGTAAAAATGACACACATAACATCACTCCACATCCAAAAAAATCATTGTTTTCAAATGATAAGAATTAGGTGAACTATCATGCCATAGATAATCGACAATAATATCTTTAACAATAATGGAATCACACATGTTTCCATATTCAATTATTACCATGCACCCACCTATGTCTACATAACAATAGGCCAAATCATTAATTGTTTATAGTCTCACCTATAACCATTTTTATAGGTGATAATTGTATGACAATACAATTTCTCCCTATATATTCAATGTGATAAATCAAAAATGGGTACCATCATTGGAATCCATTTACAATTTAGTTAATCTTCTCATATAGGAAACCAAGATATCATTGAAAATGAATAATTAATAACACTAAAGGTCTTGAAATAAGACAAATAAGACTTCCTCACCAATCTCCATGTTAGGGATCCCACTCATGGTTCCATATCAAAGGAATCTCTACTATATAGCCATTCATAGAGTATATTAGATATTCATTACCTAATAAATGGGTAATATTAAGAACCAAAGATCTAAAAATATAATTACCTCTATAATTGATGCTTAATCACTATCCTATACAAATACTTTTTCCTCTAAATTATTTCTCTACGAGCTTCAAACTCAATATAAAGAACATTTAAAAATTATATAGAAAATATATATTTTTTTACATAATTTATCCAACAATTTTCTTTTATGTTAAACACATCATTTGGACATCCATTTTCTAATCCTCAAAATAATTTGTGGAGAAAAAATCCATCCATACATTTGGGTGCACTTGTAACGAAATCCATAAAATTTGACACAGATTAATAATCTAATTTAATCTGAATTTTATGCAAATTAATGAATAATTCGTAAAAATAATATCTATCAGAAGACAAAATCTGACCACATCTGATTATTAAACCTTGGAATCCATTGGAAACCTCCAACAAAATCCTCCTCATAACGATATGATTATACCATGATCTAGTGGACTGACACTCCAATTCCGTGGGGAATTGACCCAAATCTAGGGAGAATAGTACATTATTGATAAAATACCCAATACCAATTGTTTGGAACCCTTGGTATAGGCCTCCAAACTATTGGTATGGGCTATACCAATGGTATGGAGAACAGTTTCCAAGTAAGAAGTGAGGATAGTTCTATACCAATGGTTTTGGGAAAACCGTTGGTATAGAACAATACCAACAGTTTTCAAAACCATTGCTATAAGTAATATGAAAATCTATACCGACGGTTCCATAAACCATTGGTATATGTAATTCAAAAAATAATCATTCGGTTGGTTTTGATCCTGTCACCTCCCATTTGGGATTGAACGACTTAACCACTAATCTAACTTACTTTTGTGAACATAATTTCATAAATATATATATGTATTATCATAAGTATTTTGAATTTGGATTTATTTAATGTCTGCTGTAAGAAGATTCCATAAAAAATACATGTAACTATACCAATGGTTTTCAAAACCGTTGGTATAGACCTATACCGATGGTTTTGATAACGTTTGCAATAGGTTCTTTTATTTTGGGAGATATACCGATGGTTTTTCCAGACCGTTGGTATAGGGGGACCTATACCAATGGCTTGGACAAACCTTTTTTATAAGGTCTCTATAATGGACCTATTCCAACGGTTTTCTCCAAACCATTGGTATTGGTCAAAATTAGTGAAGCTATACCAACGTTTTGTCCAAAACTATTTGTATAGGTCCATATATGTGACCTATACCACTGGTTTTGGCGAAACCATTGGTATAGGTCCAAATTAGTGAACTACACCAACAGTTTCCCTAAAACCGTTGTTATAGATCATAGTTCCAGTAGTGGTAGAAGGGAATAAATTATAAGGATATAATGATGTATAACCTAGAAATTTTGGTAAAATCCTTATAAAAATCAAAAATCAATGAAGTATGAAGGGGGTGATGGAGAGGAAAATGGTATATACCTCCAATATTTTCAGATTTCTGGAAAGAAGAAAACCCATATGGGGTGTAAAAAAATCCCCAAAATGAAAAAACTTCATCCCCTTAATTTGGGAGTTATCCAACCCTATATGATATTTCATGGATTTACTAGAATTTTTATTTTCACATTATTTCTTACTGTAATCCCACCAACCTTACAATTGGAACACCTCGCGGTTTCTGAATATATCTTACCATAAATAAACATTATATAAATGGATTGTTACACATGAAACATCGAAATAAAATGATATGTTACATGTTCCATAAGAGTATATTAAAAATAATAAAACCTATGATAGATAAAATTTTAGTAATCAAATAGAAATTCATAAAAAATAGGATAAATAATTCTTAATGTTTAAAAAGGGATTTTCAAATAGTACTAGTTGCTCTTTATATATTTTATTTTTATTTAAAATGTAAATTTACAAATTTTATAATTTTTATTTCACAATAAGAAAAAAATCTTTAAAATAGACATGTGAAAATTTTCATGGGTTTATTTTTTTTTTGTTATTTTAATAAATTAATAGTCCTTTAGTGAATAGTGAAAGTAATGAATTTTGTAAAATATATTGCCTTTATCGAATTATCAAAACACAAGAATGAACTAAAATTTTATAAATAATTTTTTATATTAATAAATTTTTTTTATAATTAATATAAATCATTTAAAAAATTTGGAAACTTATTTAACATTTTACAAGAAAAATTATTTTTCAGATATTAAATAAAAACGATTTTATAAATTCTGGAAATTAAGTCAAAAAATAGGATGTCATATTTTAGGAAAAATTTTACATTATATTTGATAAATTTAATTTCAATTTTCATTCTAAAAGTTAGATTACTATGATTAAAGTTAACGACTATGATAATGGTGACAATGTTATTATAAGGAATTGTTTTATTATTATTGTGTAATAAATTTTATTGATATATTTTAACGTATGGATATAATATTTTTCATAATAAAATAAAAACTATAATATCACACATTTTCTTTTTAATCAATTATCTACAATTTTAATAACACATAATGTTTAAAATACCTTTTTTTCTACAAAAACTGTATTTCTCTAAATAAAATAATTTAATTTTAAACATAATAGTTTCAAATTAAATTTTTTTAATAAATTAATTATAGATTTAATTTAGGATCATCAAAATAATTTTTTTAATATATATTATTTTATATTTTTATTAAAATAGATGATACATGGGTAAAAATTAGTTTCCCATGTAAAAAAGGAAAAATAGGTAAAAGTAAAAATATTAGAGAAAAGGAAATCAAACATGTTTAAGACAAGTGTATAAATACATGGTTGAGTTTATTTAGACAAATTATCACCATAATATCCATTATTTATAATGTTTAGAGACATTGAGCCTTTAGTAGTGTAATGATATCATCGATATTTAAAGGATATTAACAAAAGTTTTCTTTTTCTAACATATAATAAGGGAGAACTTCCACCATTTAAAATATCATATTTCTATTAAACATATTCCTAATACCATTCTAATTCATCCTCTTTAATAAGTCCCTTTCATTTCGGAAATCCACTTTTCAATGTAGTTTTTAAATATACCTTCTACTCTAATGAGTTCAGTGAGAGGACGTTCAAGTTATCAACGTAAGTATAATTTACACCTTAAATTTTTATTAATCATCATATTATAAGAGACCATAAAAATAATAATATAATTACCCATGTAAATTTATTATAATAATGGATTATTATATTAATGTAAGAGCTCATATCTATTCCATACCAACCATATAGAAATACAAAATAATTTTTATCAAGAGTTGTGCGGACGAAGGCCTCCAGAAAGTGACGTCTTTTGCTTTTCACTACCACCTTTATTCAATATTTATAAGGATGGAATTACAAAATAAATGAGAAAAATATAATATAATTATGAATTTGAATAGAAAAATTATAATATCACTTCATTCCCTCCCATTCCTCCACAAATAAAAATTCCAATTGTGTGTTGTGTGGACCACAACCTCTATAAAGTATCATTTTTTTTATTAATTAAGATTTTTATTATTAATAAAAATCACATAGAATATCATTCAAGAACTTAAAGAAATATAAATAATATCATTATTATTTTATATTATTACATTATAAATTTATTTAACCGTATTAAACAATGAGCTATATCTTGATCTGGTTTGGGTATCTTAAACCACAAACTTGGACTACACTGTAAATTGTATCATGTATGACTATAAGAAAAAAAATAAAAATATCATTATAAGTTAGAAATAAAATAAATATTTTTTTATACTTCCAAAAAATTTATATTATTTATTTATGTTGTTAATAAATATAATCTTTAACAGTTAAAATTAATTTAATTAGTCGACATTTTTTCAATTCTCAAATTAAAAACAAACATAAGAAAAAAATATATAATTAAAAAAAGGAATGTGATAGTAAAAAGTCTATATTAAATGAAAAATATATTAATACGGTTCCTTAGAAGGTGTCTATTAAAATTTATTTGACTAATCAATATGTTAGGCACATGCACAGTGTAAATCAGGACAATAATAATGGTTTACTGTATCAATTTACATCAATTGACATATTTCATTTTATAAACAATGTTTTATTTTTATTTGAGTATATAATTCAAATTAGATATTTTATATAAATATTCTATCATCATTTATGTTATTAAATGCTTCAATTTAAATGAAATCCTTTAAGAGTTTTTTATTCGAATGTTTCTGATATCGTAAGGGTTTGTGGTAACTAAATTTTCATGCATTCACATTAAAACATTATTATTGAACTCTATTATTCTAGGATTTATTTATTCTATATAATAATTTTTTATTATTTTATTTAATCCTACTTTTTTAGTGTTCTATAATTATTAAATTTTACCTGATTATCAAATGATTCTTTCTTAAATGATTATGATACATTAAAGGGTTTCTTTATCTCAAATCATTTTAATTGAGACAAACATGTCGTTATAAAAAAATTAATTTAATATGGGGTATCACTGACCAATTAATTATGTTATATCATGAATTATATTTCATTATTAGTTTATTTAATTCAATTTCAATATATTTATCATTTAATGGTTTTGATTTAGATTTTATTTAAACTATAATGTTTATTTTCCATGCCTAATTTTAAAATAAATATCTCTTAAATATGTTAACACATTTGGACAATTTGTATATTCATTATTTAAAAGAACACAATAATTTTAATCCCCTTTGGTTAACCTTGGGTTTCATTATTTTTTATTTACCTTTATGAAACATGAATATTTTATAATGTTTCGAAGAGTTTTTAATTTCTGAAAAAGGATTTTATAAACATAAAAAGGGAATTTATTTTCATCCTAAAATTTTATCTTCAACTCCAAATTTATTATATATCCGAATATTTATTTATAGATGTTTACATAATCATATTCAATTACCTTTAATTTCTTAGTATTTTATTTAAACAAAAATAAATCTTATATTTTCCATAGTGTTTGTTTTTCAAAAAAATTAATATCATTTAATTTTTTCGGATGAATGTATATTTCCAACATGTTTATCCATTTATATGAAATAGTAACTATATGAGTTATGGTTTATCAAAAAGAAATTATTTTCTACTAGTTTTATAAAATATTTATTTTAAAATTATTCAATATATTAATGATATTTCCTATTTCTAAAATTATTTTTTTGAAGTCCCCTAAAAAGTAATTTACATCTATGTCAATTTTCTTTGAATTATATTATTCTTTACTGAGGTTATTCTTAAAATAATATAATTCATCCTTTTCCCCAAAATCTAAAATCGAATTCCTTTCGCTTTAGGAGTAATGATCCATCACTCCATTTTTCAATCATAACCATACACTATATAAAGATATGAGTATTTTTTATAATAATTATACTTTGTGGATGATAAATATTTACATACTCTAATTTAAGGGTATTATCCTAGATTCAATAAATTGATTATTTAATAAAATTATTAACATAATAGAATCCCTTTTATATATACGGTGTAAATACCATTTTATATGTTTTCTTGATTAAATATTATTTATCTAGAATGTTGATAAATACCATGGGATAACCGTTATTTCCAATGGGTTTATCATGATATGATTATTGGTGGAATTATGAAGGATTTATCAATGTAAAACCCATTTTAAAGGAACATAAAACCCATTTTTATATACATTCAAAATCTATGATGTGATGAAGGATACATATTTTTATTCCAAGGGTTTCATTATGATATAATGAATGATTTATTTCAAATGAACCACATAAATATTGATGAATAATGGGTGGGGTCCTTTATCTGAATACAATGCATTGGTTAGATCCTGATATCTCCTGAGACATATATACGTAGGTGTATATTAGTTGTTCACAAGGGTGCATGAAAGTGTGTGACTCAAAAAAAGGTGATGTATATATAACATAAATTATGTTTTCATCTAATAATTGGTGTAACTGGGTGACTAATAAATGTGAAATTTCCATATACCGATAGTTGTTCCATAATCCATAAGTATGCCTATTTCATTGATAAAAAACTACCTCATGATATGTTTTTATGTTATGAAATTCATTATACCATTATTTATGATATACAAATGGTTCTAGTTTATTTTCTTATCTATCATAATTATACCCATATGATCATATTATTCTATCTTATGATCTTTTTTTATCACTTATGTTTTTCCATACTAGTTGTTTCAGATCACCCCATTGTTATATTTTCATTTCACCATGTTATGAAGATATGAAATGTAAAAAATATATTGAACAGTATCATATATTTATAATTAATGGAAGATATTTAAGACTCATTATGGTTTAATAATTTTTGAATATAGTGGTAAAATGTTCCATCAGTTTAAAACGTTATAGGTTTTTATAGATTATGCTATGTACATGTTCTATTAAACTCTAAACATAGAAGGCCTTTGGAATTTTTTTCATGCAATATTTCCCTTAAATTTACAAAAATTAAATAGTCACATCAATAGATTTTTAAAAAAATTGTTTAAAAAAGTGTCTATCTTAATGTAGACTGAAACTCTACTGGCCATGAATAGGGTTTTGATGGCTCACTAATACAAACCCCAAAAGACACATCATTTAGTAAATTTCAAAATAGATTATATTTTTCCATTCAGATAAAATAGAAATCCCAAACCATCCTTAAAACAATTAATATGTGTCCACGATCAATAATTTCCAATAATTATTGAAAAATTATAAATAGATGTGGTTATACACTTGTGAAAACAATCCTTTCTTTTAAATCCACTAATTGGAACCAATGTGGGTTAGTACGACCTCCCAACCATAAAAATTCACATATATAAAACCCTCCATACAGATATCTTGAAAACCACATTTGTTTCTATCATCTAACTCATAGCCCAATTCTCTACTAGATTACTTGCTATGAAATACACTACTATAATGAGGATTGTAAAAATACCGAGACCCTAAAAACTTCATGTTGTTGTCTATAATTATGAATATTAGTTCATAAAATGATGAATTTTTCCCATATTTTATTTATCATAATTAATCCTATATAAAAATATCTAACATGTACACCACTATGACATTGGATTCCAAAACACTAGACAACCAACACATTATAGATATAACTAATAAAAAAACCCAATGATGGTGACCCAATCTCAGTGACATTCTTATAAATTAATTTCACCAATGCTGTAATATAGCAGCCATCACCATCAGTTTGTGAAAAACTATATTCTCACTCAACACTAACCTAAGAATGAATTAATTTTCAACATTGGGAATATAAATATAATTTCAATGACATTCAAATCACATTAATCCCCACAAAAATTCATATATCATTACACATCCCATGAGTACTAAAATTTTACAGTCCTGGATTCCATATTGATACATATTTAGAAACTCAAAATATGTTCAACCCAGTAGATTATAATCTCTAACTCAAAATAGTAATTTATTAAATATAATTACCTAACAAAATATATTTTGATATAGTGTAATAGAGAAATATCAATGTATCTTACATCCATATTCCAACACACAACCTCAACCACTACTATTTTGGGTTCTCCATACACATCCCTCACGACACACATCATCAATTTCTATAACAAGGGACGTAATCAAAATCATTACACAAAATGATCTTAACCAAAGTACCTTCCAAAACTCAACTGTAAAGAATGATCTTTTCGACGATATATTATCATTTAAACAGTGAAAATCTTAATAATAACTATAACTATACTGATATATCTAATATTTTTAATACTATTTATATGCATTTTATTTATTTAATACCCATAATGTTTTATTAAGCTATATAATTTTTTTATTTTTTTAAATTTTAAATTATAAATAAAAATCCATTAATGCATTGTTTTGTGTGTTTGAAATCATTTCTTTATTTTTATCATCATTCCATTATTTGTATGTAAATTTTAACAATATATTGAAATTTATAATGTTGATACTAAAATTTGGTATTTTGGTTATGTATGGGAATTCATATGGCATTTGGATATTCCTCATATGATATTTAATTGTGGATATTATCATATTTCATTATTATATGATGATTTTCTATGTCATATTTTATTCTTATATGATATTTTATGGGAATTTGAAGACATTTTTCACTAATATAAAATTTTTTGTGTAGACATATGACATATTATGAAACTCTAAAAGGACAAATCCCATTTCCCAAATTCAATCTAATATGAAAATTTTCACTTGTAAACAATTTATCCCCTCGTATTATATTTTTCATATTGTATGATGTTTTTGGCCCCAAATGATGAATTAACTTTTAAAATTTCATGGAATTAGAGAAAAGACAATATTGTAGTCGATTTTTTCAAGTTGTATAATTTGTTATCAAAAATATTATTGAATATGGTGATGAACATTATATGAACATAGGTTGATTAAATTGGTGGATAAAATATTATGGCAGATGGAAATTAATTTTCAATCTGTAACATTATAAAATAATATATTTCTACCAATTGATGTCAATCAAAAAGAAGTATCTATATGTACATGTTCCTCACCATTGGTAATTAATTGTAAAAATAAAATTCCAATAATTTTCTAAAAATCTTCATGGAATAATTGAGACATTATTGAAAAAGGGACAGAAATGGGTCTGGAGAGTTAAAGAGGGAGAGTGGGAAGGATATGCCAAGTAGGAGAGATCAACTATAAAATGAATAATAGAAGGTATTTTAGTCAACCATTGTTACCTAGGATCCTTGTAATTTTTTGTGTTAGAGAAATAAGGAGTTATTCTATTTTTATTTTTTCTCTTAATTTCATTTTAAAATTTTATTTGGAAATTTTTTTTCGATTGAAGGATCATTCTTTATGTATTTTTTTCACTTCATTATATTTTTATACATTTTTTACCATCTTATGACTGCAAAATGATTTTCGTGTTGTTCATATTTCTTTAGACAACATCTCTATATTTGTAATAACATGTTCAATTACTTTTTTTATTAGAGGAATTTTGGAAATTTAATCACTTTCATAAGTGGATGAACAAAATTATTTATGTTCCTAATATGTTGACCAAGCTTATTAGATTCTAGAATTGATTTTTTCAGATTATAATTCGAAAATATAAACTAAAAAGTCAATAATTATAAGATAATTGGGATTTTATAAGGATAAAAAAATCATCTGTAGTCTCCAGTTCAAATGAAAATATTAATTCTTTTTAAATTTAATATGCACATAAGATTCTAACTTATTTTCATTTTCATTAAAATTATTAAAATTCATTATAATCCCCATATTTAACTTTATAATTTAATATAAAAATTTAAAAGTTATATATTTAAAAAATTGTCTACAAACTCATTAAGATAAAATCCCATTATCACAACTTTTCTATTTTGTAAACATGAAATTTTGGACTGATGTTTCTTGAATGAATCCTCACCATCAATTGGAGTAGTTCTGGGGAGGTTTCCAAATTTGTTTTTTTATTGTTTTAATCTATAGGATTATAAAAAATAATGTCTAAATTTAATATATATGGATTTTCACTATGAAAACTCCTATGATATCTCTTATTTCCAACAATTTGGGAAGTCTTATAAATGATGTTTTTTGAAACAAAATAAATTTCAAAAAAACTCTATCATTTTTGAAATTATTAGTGAACATATATCAATTTTTTAAGAAATTATTATAGACATATATTGTTTTTCATATCAAAATAAAACTCAATAAAATGAAAATCCTACCCCATCTATTTTCTATGTCAAAACACCTTTTGTTGATAACTTAAAATAATTTGGAAGTGTAAGTTTTTTAACTAAAAAGAATAAATCCTCATCAATTGACAAAATTATGTAACTCTACCAAATAATTAATATTCAGAAAATATTTAGGCTGATTTGTTTAAAAATGAAATTTATTACGAAACCCTACATTTTGGTGTTGAAAAATTTGATCCCTTGTATCCGGAATTGACCAATTTGGATGAATCACAAGAAATACTAAATTTTTAATAACACCAAATAGATCTTGATATACAACCTAAATTCCAAAAAACTATTGTCTAGTTATAAATGGAATTTAATATATAGAATATATATGGAAAAAATCAGTTTTTGATCCATTTTTCATATTATTTTGATAATAAATTATTAACTACTACACCATGTGTAAATTTTAGGACGAATTCTTTTCATTTTAAAATTTTTCTACATATAGATATGGTGTATGATAAAACTAATGATAAAATGGATTTCCAGAATGATGAGTACATTAGTTTACAATAGTATAGTGGTACAAAGATTTTTTTAAAGACATAATTTTTTAAGCTGAAATGAACATTTACTACATCATGGATTCAAATTTCAGTATGTGTTAAATTAGTATTTTAATGAAAAAATTATTCAGATTTTCACTTATATGTTTTTCTATTTTATACTACTTTAGTAGAATTACATTTTCATGGTGGGTAGAATAATCTTTTTTTCCTTTGGTTTCTTCTACATGAGTTGGGAGATGATGAAAAATAGAGTTAAAATTTTTAGTTATATATAATTAAAAAATAAAAACTACATTTTATATTGGGGATGCATTTTTAGAATTGTCAGAATAGGGGTAGTGCAATGAATATAACATCTTGTTGGCAAAAATCTAGATTATTTTTTCTTCTCTCTTTATTTTTCTTTAATTTAATTTCCTAACTTTCTATAAAATATTGATACTTAATTTCTTATTTTTCTTTTTGGTATCCATGTATCATATTTTAGTTATCTATTTAATTTTATATTCTTATCTACAAATCATGGTTTTTTCTTTTCCTTTAATTAATTTTTTAATATATTATCTTTCTAATATTCACATAACAATTTTATAGGTCGTATATGGATAAAATTGTAAAAAAATATTATAGGGGAGGTATATCCATGGACGATTATGATTATATTTTTTACTTTCTAATTTAATTTTTTGTTTCTACTTTTGTTGAGATTTTTTCTTTCATCATTAAATTTTGTCTTTTTCATTCACTTTTTTTATTTAAAAATTTTGTAATAAAAATTAATATATATTCCATTTTTGAAACCAAATTTAATGAGTGAAACAATTTTTCCCTTGAAAATGACTTAAATGTATACTGAAATGACATCATTTCATGTTCAAAAATTTGAGAATTTCAAACAAAATTTAGAATGTTTAATCCTATGCCATATTTCATAATATAAATTTTTTAAATCACTCAATAATTTAGCTTTTGAGTATTTTTGAAAAATTATTTAGAGTATCATAATTTCTTGAGAGAACCAAACATTGTTTGTTAAAAAAAGAGTTTGGGGACCTTTTATTTTACATGGTTATGTAATTATATGGATATAAAACCCCCCATTTTAAAATTTAATTTTATCTCTAGAATACCATTTATATTTAATCTTTGTATCCCATTATAAACATAAAAGCACAATTTTTTTCTTCATTAGATGCCACTTTTCCTTATCCAATTTTTTGTGGATGTAAAAAAAAGCAATATCTAATTGAAAATACATAGAAAGGGGAAGATATATTATGATGATTTTTACATTTTTAGGCTATCATGGATGTGAAATCATGGGATGATATATTTATTTTAAATGTGAAGAAAATATTTCACAGATGCTATTTGGAAAGAATTTTTTGTTTTTTAAAAATATATATATTTCACTATAGACATATAGAAATTTTGGAAAACTAATTTTAGAGAGGTTGAAATATATATTACAATCTTAATGAAGTGATGGAAGTGACACTAAATGCTTAAATCATATAAATTATTATAATGCATTATAAAAATAGGAGGTAATTTTTTCAAAATATCAATAAAAAATTCAATTCAATTGATAATAGTTCAGTAATATAATATTAATAAAAATTATTTTGTGTTGTGAAATTTATATTATGTTTTCATATTTTGGAGCTATTTTATGTTGAAGGGAATGTGGAGGAGACCATAATTGAGTATAAATAATTCCAATGTATTTTTTCTTAGGTTAGAGTGAAACCCAACTAATTATGCCAAATAAAATTTAACATTAAATAAATGCAATCCTTAAGACACTAAAATATTTTAAAATTACTCATGATAAACACAATTCTCTTACTCATATCTGGTGGAGATGTTGGAATTTATCAAGACCATGGGGACCCTTGCATGTGTTTATAGGATAACAGAATTTTTGAATAAATAAAATTGTCTGAGGAGGGAAAAATTATTTTCCAGAAATAATTTTATGTTAATGGGATAATAAAAAAACTAGGAATGAATTGAATTAATTAAATGAATAACATGAATATTGTTTTTTGATGAGTCACTACAAAATTTTCTTTTATTTAGTAAAATTGGTTGATTTTATGGTCATGTTTTTGAAATTTTCATTGATTTGATTTTGATACTTACATCTCTAGGATCCTAGGAGTTTATTAATAGATAAATTATTGATTTTATATTTTCAATACTTTTTATTTTTATTACACTGATTTATTTCCAGCCAATTTTAATTTTTATAATAAATTACATCATTTATTTATTTTTTTGTGAATTTTGACAGCATACATGAAAATTTCTTAATTCATTATTTATAAAATTTTTAAATAATATTTATATTTATTGTATCATTCAAGTATTTATTTTTAAATTGAATAATTTGAAAATAATATTTCTGATCTAAATATCATTAATTTTGGATATTTCTCAGAGTTCATACTATATTTTTAGTCTACCTCATATGATTTTTCATTTTTCATTATAGAATATTTAATTTTCATATGATTTATTAATCTTTTTAAACAATGGTCTCATACTACAAAATTTTGGTACATTATGTATATTTTTTAATCGTGTATAACATTTTCAAAATGTGCATGATATTTTTTTGAAACTCTAAGATGAGAATTTTCGTTCCCAGATCATAATATCATCTAAAATTAGTAGCACATAGGATATTTCTCCATGCGTCTGATATTTCTCACCGTGTAAGATACCATACCCCATATTATTATTTACATTATGAATTTTTAGTAATTTTGGAAAATAAACATGATTCTACTGGATTTTAGACAACCACATACAATGGAACACTCCCTTCATCTAAAGAGGCAAATTAAGCATTTATTTGTATATGGTTATTCTAAGGGGAAATAGATGCTTAAGACACATTGGAATTATTTTATAATCTATATAATTAAATAAATATTTACTAATACCACAAAGAGACAATAGAAATGAAGTTATCTAAATGAAATATTCTTACCAAGGAAAAAAATGAAAATATTAAAATTAATACTATTTGTCACCCATTTTCAATGAAGTAAAAAGTAACAAAACAATAAGGGACACAAGAAGTTAGAGAGATTTTGATAGCGAGAATGAGTTATAGATTATGGGTATAAGAAATAAAATTGGGGATGAATACGTTAGGTGAATTTTTTTAGAAATGTTTGGATAAACTTCTTGGTGGTTTTGGTTGTGGAAATCCAAGGATCATTTAAATTTATATTTTTTTCTCTTATATATATATTTTGATATTTTAATTAAAAATATTTTACATGATTATAGGAGGTCACATTATTTCATGTTGTTTCATTATTCATTTTTGTTATATATTTTTTACTAATTATTTATGGTGGAATAAATATCATATTGATTAAATTTCTTTAAGAGAGACATCATTAATTACGCCACCATGATCAATTAGTTTCTATTTCTCATAGGTCTTTTGGAAATAAAATCAATTTCATAAAGGTGTAAAAAAAAAATTATTTATCAATATGGTTTATACGAATCATAGGCATCCACATAATGTTTTCAATGTGATCATAGAAAATTATAAATTCATAATTCAATTAAATTATGATTAAGGGGAGTGTTCAATGAACAAAACTTCTTTATTAATACGAACTCAAATATGAATATGCTTTACTTATAATTTCCATTAAATATAATATTCAAACATATTTTTCATTTTATTAAATTTATTGAACTTCATATCAATCCAAACATTTAACTATGTCATTTAAAAAAATTAATAAATTGATAGTTTGTAAATTTATTTTGTAACCTTCTCTAGATACAACCCGATGGTCAACATTATACTCTAATTAAATGGGTAAATTAATGATTAATGTAATTAGAATAAATATTTACCATCATAAAATGGTAAACATTTCCCATGATCTCCTCTATATGGTCTATGAAATCATGTCACAACGCACAACCACTACTTTAGAATATCATTTAATATAGTTCATTCCATATGGTTCTAAATGATATATCCCAATATCAGTGTATAAACTCTCTATCACAGAAATAACTTGTTACATGCTATTGTAGACATCATATCAACCATATTAAAGCTCTATAAAATATCTATTCCCAACTAAAATTATGGAAATTATTTAAATTCCAAAAAATTATACCAATCCCCATAGATTCATAATATATAAAAAAACAAGAGGTCATTCAACCAGTATATCACACATTCCTTAAATTGTCACAACTTATTAATCATAAGATCCAACTACCTCAACTACCCATACACATTATGGTTAATCATTCATCACATAGCCATATTTTAATGACCCATTCATCCATCACTATCTCTATAATTGTTTACTAGTCATAACTTATTAATCCAAACATTACATTTCTTAAAGAAACACTTTTACACACTCATGAATGACATTTAGTTATAATTGGGAACACCCTTAGCCTATTTTAAAATAATTTTTTTTCTCAAAATTATATATAGGCCTTTTTATATATGATAACATCCTAAATTTTTAAAATTCATTGAGTTTCACTCCTATCCCATGAACTCTATCTAAGTAGTTTGGGAGAACTATGGAGTCATAAACCTCATCACAAAATATATGCAACTCATATGGTCCTATAATCCATATGTGTCTTAAAGGATCTAAAAACATATCTTTGTTCACTATAACACACATTCAACAATTTATATCTTACAAAAATTATGCATCACAATTCTTATCCTAATTTATTTAGGGAATTCATATGATTCCCTAATCCAAATCTCACTCTCTTAGAAATTTTTCAAAACATCCAAATTATTATTTTCAATATAATATTAATTGAAAATAATGCCTAAAAAATAAAACTACTCCCCTCCCATGGATTATCATAGATGATTATATTTTAACCTATCTTTTGATATTATCAATATCACTCTCTATTTCCCACAAAAAGAGATATTATAAAAAACAACCCTTAGAAATTGTTCACGATAGTCATCATATACAATAAAATCCATTATCCAATTAGGAATTTACCATAGTGCAACCCTTTCATATAACTCAACTCACGATACCATGATTCTCATCCCATAAATATAATGAACACATAAATAATCAAGTGACCATATATACTAAGAATATCAATCATATATAACGCAAAGTACAATGTATAATTTCTAATCAATACATATCTATGTCATAGCTCATGGATAAATTTAAACAAGACCACACATCACTCGTGGTTAGTTCATATCATGATAATTATTTATCCATTTTTTACTTCCTTGAGGTATTAAAATGCTTGGGATATCCCTTACTCTGTATGGTTAACCTCAAATATCATAACTATTCTTGAACAATAATCAGAAAGATTCCTTATTATTCAGGTAACATATTTGAATAATTAATACCAAAGAATTTATATCATGAGCACTTGGATATCAAATTATTTATATATACAATATTATATATAGGATTCATCAGATGATATATATCCCATTAGTATGTTTTAAATATCTCAAGGTTACTCATAAGCCATCACCATATCCTACGGATCCTTTCTATATTGGGTATTCTGATAACAATAATAACTACTGACTCTACTGTTATTGTCAAACTCGAAGTAATATCAGTGTTTCTATCCCCCATGTAACATTTTCCACTTTGTAAAACAAAAATAAGAAAATATATGTAGGGAAAACTCTTCCAACTACTCTATACACACCCCACAATGCATGGGTATTATATTACTCGTGAACGACTGATTCTTAACCATCCAAGTATCAAATAAAATATAAATTTTCACAACTAGACATTATATATAGGGCTCATAAATATAATATTATTAATTTATAGGTCCATTGAAGAAATAATATAGGAAAAAATTATATAAATTTATTATGAAACATTATAAAATTGAACCCTACCTCATTATAATATCACCAATCACATGTATTGAAATGACTGTTATATAAATTCTATATGTTGTATAAGATACAAGAGTACATTCCTCTTGGCACACTTTTGTAATAGTAAAACAAAAAAAATTTATCCCAAAACATCATACTTGGAAGAATGGAAATAAACAAACTATAATAATGAAAAGAAAAATGATAAACCAAACATGATTGGATCTTTGACGTTAGATCCTCCTAATATTTTCCAAAAATAAAATTAATTCAATTACAAATTTAGGAAATGTTTTTCCACTATAAAATATATCTATAATATTATAAAAAATAAAACAACCATGAAATAGAACTATATAACATCCTTAGCATGGTTGGACCAGATGGCTTGGAGTGGGAGGGGACCAAATTATGTCAGGAATGACTACCCATATGAAAATTATCGATGATTAACAAAAAGGTTTTATTCAACCTTGGTGTGAAAAAATACATCATAGTGTCTTTACATACAATAACTACTAACAATTGAATTACCAAAAAAATTACCTTATAGTATATAAATAGAATTTATAGGAAAATTAGATCCCGAAAAATGACATATCCATACTATAAAAATATACACATTATAGTCAAATAGTCATGCATCATGATGATATCATCCAAGGGGATTAAAAAATAGTATATTAAAATATATATATATAAAACAATCGAGGCCTAATCATTGTCCTCATCGTTTCTATAGTTTTGTCACTAAACAAACAAAATCTCCACTAGTTATTTCACTTAGAAAAGCATGATCACAAATGAATTAATGAGAGATATAAGATCTCAAATAATACCAAATATTCCATTAATGGCATGGGAATAAAATAATATAATCCATCACCATAGATTTAATTAATTAAAACATTTATATATATGAATCCACATACTAAATGAAATTTATCTATAAATATCACTTTTATGAACTAACTAGACAAAGCCCAAAAAAACTGTCTTGTAATTATATGAATCAAATAAAATATATAATTGAAATAAATTCCCTATAACTTTCATGTTTATAGTTGTATGAAATTAAAAAAAATGTAAAAAAACTAACTCATGTGTTTTTTAGCTAAGAGACATTTTATCACCATACAAACAACTACCTAATCAATAATAATAATTATTCATTTATAACAAATTTTACATATATATACACTTCAAGATAAATATTACATATTAATAGTTATTATAATATAAGGAAATATTCATTATAAATGGGTGACATCATATTCCCAGTAATTAAAAATGTTATTTATACTAATCATAGATCATAATTGAACATATGATAAGCATATAGGTATAATCAGGATATAAAAGAATGTCATACCCAGTAATGAATAGATCATATATCATGTGTCATCATAATAATACATCATGAAAGTTAGAAATATAAACCATAAAAATGAATCATTGATATTTATGCCCATTAATAAACATAGAAATCATAAAATAGTTGATTAGGGTTTACTAACCCATTTCCCGTAGTGGACCAGGCTTCAGTCACATGTTTCCCAATACCAATCTAGTATCCAAACTAGTATCCCAATTTATATTGGTAAATACTATTGTCTTCACCATTATCTAATTATATATATATCATTACCTTGGGTATCAAATGGTTGTACATGACCCACACATGACTTAATGATTAACCATACACATGTGTTCTATAAGAATACATATAACCAACACATCGTTAAAATCCCATAATAAGAATTTTCTTTATTAAAAATCAAATGATAATCATTTAAATTTTATCAAATGGAAACCCCAATAAATAATTTTTTTTATATAATACATCATAAAGAACCCATGTAATGAAAATGAGTTTCTTATTCTTTTCAAATGGAGTCATACATGGAAATAAGTAATAAATCTATAATCTATCATAACATGATAAGTCCATAAAAAATAAATTGGTATCCAATGATTTTCTGTAACATTATTGGTAAATGCCTTTCAATCAGGACAATAAAAAAGATGGTATTTACAAAATAGAGATAAAGGTAATACTATTAAGAAAATTAATGACACAATAGACTGATAAATGGAATCCAGGTTAACACTAATCAATCAATGGAACAAAATATGGTATTTAAAAATGAAATGATATAAAATAATATTCATGTATATTCAAAGACATTGGTGGTGATGAATAATATTTTTGGTAGAAAATAAAAGTACATAATATATCAATAGAAATAAGGTAGATGGATGAACAATAAAAAATCAATAGTGTAATAAATAAAACTCAAAAGGATGTGTAAGTATATGAAAACAACATTAATAAATGATTACTAAAATTATATCACACATGAAATGATGAAGAGTAAAATTATTTGAAACCATATGTTCAATACAAATTAAATAAATATATATTTATTCGAGAATAAATATCGTAAGATATATCCCTTATGTAAAAATTCTTTTTAATATGAAATAGAATAAAGAGTTAAAAACATAAAGGGGAATTTTAAAAAAGAAGTATCACTAATGTAAAATAATAAAATTATATTCCATTTCTAAAAATTATTTTCAAAATAGAGATGTGAAATATCTTGAAACATTTTATATTTAAATAGAATATCAAATAAAGGATCCTTGAAAATTACCTGATGCTTTCTCTAGGAATTGTGGATCCAATGAGAAAACATTTTATTTTAAATGGAACCATTATAAAAAATTGAATTTACCATGGTTGAAACCCCTTATTTAAAAAATATTTAAACATCCATCATTGTATTAAAAAATAATTTTACCAAATATTATTATAAAATAATATATAATAAAATATATTTATGTGATAACTAAATCATATAAAACAAGGTTCATGATAAAACATTTTATAAAAAATAAAGGATATTTAAGTTTTCAAGGCCACTAATGGGAAAAAAACTCTATGAATTAGGAAATATTTGAAGAGTATTTTATGTGAAAAAAATACAATAAATTTAAGAATACCATTAAATAGAATAATATTGAATAATATTTCCAAAATATGTTAAAAATGTTCAATATATTTATCAACACCCAATTAAAAAATTGAGTTTCCAGTAACTTATAATGGGGTTAACACGTAAAACAAATTAAATTGGAAGAAAAAACACAAGATTTGGTTTATTATTTTACATGAATTATAAGTAAATATATTATGTAACACTAATTAGATAGTAAATTAATATAACAAGATACAATGGAAACATGATAAATAATAAGAAACATGTATCCTGATCAAAATTGAGACAAAGAAAAACATCACAAAAATAGAATATTTCAAATAACCTTTTTAAAATATAGAATTTTAAATTTGAAAATAAATAAAATGTATAATGAGAAAATCAGAAAAAAAAATATTAAACAGGAATTGGATCCCGTATTCCAAAAAAAAAATTGTGTAAAAAAATAAATATGTATCAATTTGTGACAATTAGGAAAACAAAACCCTAAAATAGTCCGGATTCATTCTGTAATTTCACCAAACATCCTAAATAATTTAATTAAATTTATTAATTACCTTCCCAAGAACCGTATTCATTACTATAAAATTTTATAATTATTATTTTTATTAATTCTATACATATATATTATTTAGTATTTACCTATTTTCTCACATTATATGTTTATGGTTTGTAATAGTTTCTTATGAGTGGTGCCCATGTTTCTTCCTTATACAAAGTTTATATTTACAAAATCACTTTTTTAACAATAATAGATTATTTATAATTGTTTATGATGTTGAATTTTACTTTCATTGTCTCTTTTTTTCTTTATTAAATAATTTGAAATCTACAACAATCATATTGTGGTGATTTTTAACCCACAAATGGTGATTTCATATTTAAAAAATTTTATATTGATATATAGTACTTATAAAACAAAAAAATCACTTTTCTTAATTATATATATAATATTATTCCAATAATTCTGTTTTTATAATAATCCATGATATAACAACATTACATTGATCATGTATGTGTTCAAAATCACCCAAACATGAATATACCATGACAATGAATAATTTTGATGGGATTTATTTGTAATATAATTATAATAGTAGAATAATGACATAATTTAGTGTTAATTATTCTTATTTAACATAATTATAAATATTTAAGAGAATAAGTGATGGATATGGAACAATTTGATCGTGTGAATAAATTTTTTTCTTCTTGGTTCTCTTGCTTTCGATAGTTGATTTTATATCTATTTTATATTGTTAATAAAATTAATTTTTAATTATATTTTATTACCATAACCATATAAATATTAAAAAAATTACATATATACTTTAAAAACATTTTTAGTTCCATCCATGAATTGCAGTAACTAAAAAAAATGCAACATACTATGGCGGTGGTAGTTTATATATACACATAGATGACAATTTTATATTTTGAAAAAATAGGATAAAGAAGTAATATGGTTTAGTATGGAATAATAATAAAAAATATATATCTAATTATGATAAAATAAATTCCCTTTTGTAATATACTAGTTAGGTGGTGAAAGAAACCAAAATCACTTATTCATGGAGGCGGTAGTCCGTATGTAAAAACATTACACAATTTCATTTTTCATTAAGAAAGGGTAATGGTGGTTAATGATTGTACCATTATTATAATAACATATCGTTATTTTAAAGATAATTATGTTATTACTTTAATATTTTATATTTAAATTTGAAAACTATGGAGTGCATAGAAGAAATAGAATTGAAAAAGAAGTGTTAAGAACTTATTTCTCATTTTTTTGTATTGTATTCATTACGAAGGATTTAATCATTTGATGAAAGGAATTTTTGGAATAATGAAACTTATTTAAGGTGGATAATTTTATTTCGAAGAGTGTTCTCTAGGTTTTTGGTTGATATTATGGGTTATGGAATGAGGAGTGAAGAAAGGAAAAACCCATTTAAAAGTGAAATGGTATGACATTTTTTTAAATATTCATAACATTTCAATAATGGAAAGTCACTCTCAAGAAAATTAATAATGTTATTGATAAATAATTTAAATTTGAAGTGATATGATTTTTTAAGACATAAACTACACAATAAAACACATGTCTTAAACATGCCTTGAACTCGTTACTATTAGATTTTTCACATTTACAATTCTACCTTTTACGATATTAATTAGATCATTCTTATGGAAGCTTATCCTATTAGAAAAAAAGTAAAATCTCCATTAATTAAATATTCAAATACAATGATTAAAAATTTCAAATCTATTTTTTCATATTATAAAAGTGATAATAATTAATTTAAAAGACTAAATGTGTATTTTATGATATTGTTTCAGAAAAATATAACTTATGTTTTAAAATATAAAATATTTTATTTAAAATTAATACCAACATTATTAAAATTATAAACTCAATTATAAAATACATATTTTACAGTATATTTTGGTTTCATTAATTTCTTAATTATATTTATATATACTAATAATTAAATACAATTCATGTTATTTGTTCAAATGACATTTTCTCTATTTAGATATAAACTTATATTTATAGAAAAATCATAAAAATACAACATAAAATGATACAAATAAGATAATTGAGAAAATGATTTATCTATTTTAAAAATTTTAATTTAATAAAATTTAAATTGAATTTTTAATTAATTTACTATATATAAAAAATACCTTAAATAATGGAATTTTTAAACAAGAGGTGTTTTTAATAATATATAATATATATTTCGAAATAATTTAATATTGATATATTACTTTATAAATCCAAATATTTAATATTTTAATATAATTGTAACAATGAGAAATTAATTTTATTAAAGTAAACTACAATTCATTTTTTTAAATGGTTCTTTGAAAGTCATTATTTTTAAAAAAATAATCAATTAAAAAATATAAAATAATTAATTTGATTACTATCTTTTATACTATAATTACATTATTAATCTTTTAATTTTAACATGTCATGGTTTTTTTGTGTCATGTTATCTATTTATTTTATGATTTGTCTAACATATTCTATTAATGGTAATATTAATTTTAAGCGACTAAAATATGTGTTCATAGTATTCTACCTCTCTTAAATAAACTACATCCAATGAATTTTAATTATTAGCCACTAACAAAAGTAGGTGAGGGTATTATTAACGTATTCACCATTTGGGATAGAACTTATAATATGAAATATAATTTAATTTTTTGGCTATATCAAGTCACCTATATTTCCTTTAACAAGATTAATATTTTATATAATCATATAACAATGTGTGTATATACAATAATCATATATTATTCAAACAATCCCTTACAAATATTATTTTAATCTCAAAGAAATTAAACCACAAAAATGATATATTAATATAAAAATGAAATCTTATCATCATACAATTGTATATAAATTCATACACTATAAAATATATATCTTAATACAAAAAATTGAGATAAAACTCACCAGAAAAATGACAGATAACTTTTTTTAAGTAATAAATAATAAATTCCAAGGCTATCAACTCTCCCTAACTATATCTTCTCAAAATTAATCAACCCATTATTACATCAATATGAAACATATATTAATGCATAGAGTTTTCTATAACTCAACCATGTGTTCTCTAATAGTTACCCATAAAATATAACCTTTTTATAAATCAGTCTCATGTTCATTAACAAAATTTAATATAGGTTTGTAGAATTTATGGTAGAACTATTGAAGAAATATTACTATATTTTCCACATAATCCTCATAAAATGTATAATATACTTGAACATCATCGATAAATAATACTCAATATTGAAAATAACTATGAATACAAAAAAAAATATCTATTATGATATAAATGTCACTACCTTGGGTAAGACTAGGATACTCACAATTTCTATTATTAATATAATATAATTATATTATCAATAATTTAATTATCATGTGTTATTCTGTTATAAGATATAGTGTTTTTTAAAATAATATCATTCTCAGTGTAATTTTCATTATCTCATTTCAACAAAATACTAAAACCAAAATGATTAGGAAAATATGAAATTAAATCAATGTAAAATCTCATATGAATATAAAATCATAGTCTTAATATATATTCTCCAATTTCACCTTCCTTTCAATCGATGGTACTTCCGTTTCAATAATGCCACACATGGTTCATCCTATAACACAATTGGTTCTTCCAGGGTTATATTAAGTTGTGTTGTGTCAAACATAAAATCCAAATATCATAAATTTATTAGGAAACAAAAAATTCATAATTTATTTTTTAAAACAGAATTTTATTAACCAATACATATCTCCCTTGAGTGTATTTCCATATGTATAGTCTTAGTCTTACTCATCATATACCAGAATGAAGATTAATTTAATGATAAATAATCCCCCTCAAGGTTATTACTATTAGGTGAATATGCACCACCACTATATCAATTTATTATTATCTAGTTAAGGATTTAATTTTTTAAGAACCACAGATTCTCTACCTTACGGATACATTGAGGTGATATCTTATACGTAGTCTAATCTCATAGACTTATCCCAATGTTTTTTTACCGGACTTCCATTTTTCTAATTCCACGAATATTAACTCATATGAACAAAAGTGTTATTTGTAAATTTTAAACTATAATGAACCATAAATTATAAACCATTGATGGATTTTATGACATTTAATTTATCCTATATTGATATCATTCTAATCTGTATAGTTATCATATCAATGTCAAATATAAAATTTCGTAGTCCAGGCACAACAATCAGGTAATTACATAAGATAAATAAAATATAACATTTTAATACATTCCCAAATCCTTTTAGGTTTAGTGTCTGAGAGAATCTAGAAATATATATAATAGAAAACTTGTTTATTTTTCAAATAATAATTATTTTCCATAATATAAAAAACGTATTAATTAATAAGAAGGCATTAATATATCCCAAAAATTATTCACATATGATTCCCTTCTATAGATATCATACATACTACATTTCATCATCACAAAATGAAAAATAATCATTGTAAAGTGGTATGTTCAGATTCTCAGTAAGGGTAAACATAAGTGAACACAATAAAATATCATAACTAATCATAAGATATGTATATGGGTATAGTTAGGAAATAATATAAAGATATACTGAATAATTTATAGATTATAAATTATGTTTTAACATAAGAATACATCATATAAATGATTAATATCATATAATCAAATAATATATGTTATCTGTATTATATTCATAAGCATAAAAATCAAAACATAGTAGATCTGGCTTCACTAACCTATTTCAATTAGTGAGTTAGATTTCACTCACATATTTATCACAGTAGATCAAAAATGAAAATCTATTTCCCATTTTTGATCAGGAATCATTAATTCTTCCACTATTATCTCCTGATATCTAAGGCATTAGCAATGGAATTGAAGGGTTATATTGGACCCACACATATCATCATGATTAACGATACACATTTTTGTCGTAATAAAACATATTCTTATCAGATAAGTAAAACCAAAGAATAGGAATAGTTTTTTGAAAAAAATTAAATGAAAATCATTCACTTTTAATGGAATAAATATCCCATTGAATGAAAATGGTTTCAAATTAATAATCATAACTAATAAACATAAGGATAATAAATGGGTATCTAATGATTTTATGTAACATTATATGTAAATACAATTAAATAAAGATAATAAATCATATTTTACTTTAACTATATAGATAAAGTGTATATATTTAAGATAAAAACATCTCCAATTAATCAATAAATGAAATATAAGTGAACACCATTCAATCTAGGGAATGTAAAATAGCTAATTCGAAATTAAATGAAATTAGAATAAAAGTTATGTATATTCCTGATGGGTAGTAAAGAAAAAAAATGGTTGTGGTGAATCATATCATTGATATAAATGAACATTGCATAAGACTTCCAGATAAATAATGTGTATATTTCAAAAGTAAATATCCCAAGTGTAATAAAATAAATTTCTAGTGATGTTTAAAATTTTGAAAAATATATTATCAAAAAATTAAACAAATAATATCACACAAGAACGGATCATGAATGAAATTTCATAATATTGTGAGTCCAATACTAAAAATTATAAAAATATATTATTTAAGAATTTATTGTTTTACAAAAATACACTTATTGTAAATCATTTTTAAAATGAATAATAAAATGGGGGGTGAAATAATAAAAGATAATTTGGATGAAATTATTGTCATTTACATAAAATATAATTTACATTTCCATTTTAAAAGCATGTTTTTAAAAAGAGAATTCAATGATTTTAAAATATTAAAATTTGAAAAAATATATCTAATAATACAATATTTAAAATAGAATAAAAAGTTATATATGAAATCTGGAACCAAAGATAAAATATCTAATCATTAATTTAACCTTTTTAATAATTTGAAAATAAATTTATTAATAACCCACATTATAAAATGATTAATGTTTTTTTATATATAATAAATATTTTCGGAAAGTAGGTTTTAAAACACCAATAAATAAAACAATTATGGTAGGAGACCCCATGCATGCAAGAATAAGTTTCAATAAAAAAATTAACAACTCAAAAATAAGATATTTTATATGATAATATAATTTATAGGAAACATACTCCATAAATAATGAAATATCTTAAAATAAGTTTATATAGTATAAATGTAATAAATGATAGAATACCACATAGTAAAATAAATGATTTGAATTTTCCCATATTTTATAGAATATGTTCAAGTTAAAAATCGAACTCATTGGATAAAATTTGAGATTCCAAAAACTCTAATGACTAGGTTTATAGTTGATACATAATATATTTGAATATAATTAGAGGATTTGGATTTTATATCCGAATAATTACAATGATATAATTTATAGAAAATTCATGTACTAATAAATCCATAGAACACAATCCAAATAAAACTTGGATTATAACATGAAACATTCCTTAAAGAATCATAATTAAGACCAAGAAAACCATTACAATCGTATAATCTTTCAAATAGAAAACCACCTCAAGTGTGATAATATTATATGAAACCTAAAATATCATGAAAAAAGAGAAAAAATGAGAAATAATATTAATGTGGAAGTAGATACACCATTCCAAAGTAAACATGATATATAATAATAAATATATCTCAAGTGGTGAGAATTGGGACAAACATCCCTTACATTGGTACCGATTCATTATACAATTTCACTAAAAACAAGAATAATTTTATTAATTTTATTAAATAAAAGTCTAATAACCATATTCATAAATATAAAATTTTATACTCTACATTGATAATCTATGTACTCCTACCAATGTTAGTTAGTTTCTAATTTTTCCACATTGGATGTTTATAGTCAATACTAGTTTCATATGATGGGTGTTGGTATTTTTAATTTTTCAAAATTATATATTCTCCAATTCATTAATATTACTATAAAAGATGTTTTATAATGATTTTGAACTTTAAATCACCTTTAATATGGGATTTAGCCTTTATCATTGATAGTGAAATTGATATGAAAATATAATTTTGTGATTTTTAACCCATAAAGGATGTTTTATTTTTTAATGAATTAAATATTTATGTAATCATTCAAGAACAAAAAAAATAATTATTCTAGAAATTATTTCATATTAAAACATTAATAATGTTTTCATAATCACTAATTATATAATTTCATTCCATTTTTCACGAAGGTGGTCAGACCGACCTAAAAATGATCATTATATGACTTATGTATAATTATAATGTGATTTAGTTGAAATGTCATTATAAAAATATAATTATTATATAATTGAGTGTTTATTAATTAAATATATAATAATTATAAATAATTAAAAAATGTGATGGATGAGAAATAATTACATAGTATGTATAAGTTGTTTATCCTCATACTTATCTTATTTATGATGGTTAATATTTTATCAAAAAAGTACTAATATTTTATTCAATTTTTAGTAATAAACTTTTTATTATAAAAATTATAATATTAATCCTTAATTCAGTTCTTAGATACTTCCATCAAATTAGGTATTGAAAAACAAAAATCAACATACCATGGAGGCTTTAGTCTGCATGTACACATGGAAACTAATTTTATTTTTGGTGGAATAGGGAAAAGAAGTAGTATGTTATAGAATTATATGATCATAAATAAGTTATAAATATAATAATTATATAATATATTTACTTCTTATATTAGAAAGTTTATGTGGTTAAGGAAAATAAACTTTTTTATTCATGGAGTTAATAGTCTACACAAACACACGTTTCAAATGTTAATTTTTCATAATCGAAATGGAAAAATATAGTTAATTATTATAAAATAATTTTAATAAAATATAAATATAATATTAATTTTAATATTATAGTTTTGGGGTTTATTAAAGAAATATTAATGGGAAAAAAATAAATAAAAATTAAAAACAGAGGTCAGAAAAATATATCACACATCTTGGATTATAACTTTTGTGAAGGGTTTATTTCTTTGAGGGATGATTATTTTAGAATACCATAACTTAATTAAGGTGTCTAGAATATTTGAGGATAGGTTAGGATATATTTTTGGGGTGAAAATAGGAGGTATTGGTTGTAGTGGAAGTGTGGATAGGAGAGTTCCATTTATAAGAGAAAAGGGATGGCATCTTTTTAAATTGCCAAAAATTTTCAACAATGGGAAGTCACTCTCAAGGAAAATGAATAAAACATTTATAAATAATAGAGATAATAAATCATAAGTTTGAAATAGTCCAAAAAATAACATTCCTCGTTTTGATTAAAATATCTTTTTATGCATTAACATTTTATTTTTCTCTTTTTTCATTTTTTGCTTTTATGATGGTATTTAGTTTTAACCTAAGGTATCTAATAATTTTTTCCAAAAATAAATGTTACATACTACATAATTATTACA
The DNA here is from genome assembly GCA_963277665.1 of Viscum album. Classification (NCBI taxonomy): domain Eukaryota; kingdom Viridiplantae; phylum Streptophyta; class Magnoliopsida; order Santalales; family Viscaceae; genus Viscum; species Viscum album. The sequence goes on from OY728158.1 coordinate 1,323,190,298, forward strand.
TAATAAATAAAAAATAAAAAATTATTGTTTTATTCAAATTATAAAAGTGATCAAAATAAAATTTTCATTATAAAATGTATAATGAATTAATTATCTTTTAAAAATACAGGTTAAGTGCTAAAAGAAGATATATGAGTTTATCAATTTAAAAAAAAAGTAATAAATTATAATTTGACGTCTAAAATTATTATTTTTCTCAAAAAATAATTTATTGAATTAAAAAACAAAACTTATATAATAATATGATAAATGTCATGTTATTTTGGAAATCCATATTTTTCACTATTCACCAAAAAATAATTCTATTTATAAAAAATTCCAAACAATTAATATAAATATAATATTTCTATTATAAATTCAAAAAATAATATAAATATTTTAAATTAAATTCTACAGTATAAAAATTATAATTTAAATGAAAATAAAATATATAACAAAAAATTCTTTTAAAACGACCTTTTTAATCATCAATTGTTTTGAATTTCATTTCATATAGATTTACAAATAAATTAAAATTGATATATTAGTTTATAAATATAAATATTACCTATTATAATGAAATTATATCTACAATAAATTTATTTTATTAATATAAAAGAAGACACTATTTTTTAAATTGATCTCCGAAATACATCCCTTAAAAAATTATAATAAATGAAATAATATATTGGTGTTTTAATAGGCCATAGTTCAATTTAATGGGATATTAAATTAGTTCATTATATTGTGTGACACATGAAATTTATGATAATATAAATTTAATGTTTCTAATATATTAGTTCCATACATACCAAACCATTAGGTACTTAAGAATTCACTCTACTGGACAACATATAGTTACATCAACCATGGTGGAATGGAACGATTCTCCAATTATTTGAACATAACATCAAAATGAAAAATCAATTAATCTGAAAATTTAATGTGAATGATCTATCACCATTATTTAATATAATTTTATGAAAAAGATCCATATCATAACCCCTTAAGGAAAGATGAATGGATAATACAAAACCCTAAGTGAATAATGTATCATAGAATCATAATCCCAAGGTAAATGAAATATATCCAAAACGATTATAAAGTGAAAAGTGTATGATAAAAATATGGCCCCATGTGAATTATATATAATATAATTTCTTTCATAATGGGAATGGTGAGTTAATAAAACATAGTCCATAACTGAAAGATATATCACTGAAACATGTCCCCTACATGAATAGTATATTCCTGAACATATATTAAAGGTGAATGATGAACCCTTGACACCAAAACACCATGGTAGATGATATATACAAGAAATATATATCCCATTTAAATGACATGACACTGAAATATAACCCATGGGTTATTTATTCATCACTGAATTAACAAACTTGGTGAAGGATCAATCACAGAAAAAATCCCTAGGTCACTAACTAGGGTGGATGATATACCAAAAGTAAAATAACTAAGGTGAATAATGCATCACTAAAACTAAAATGAATATAAAAATTTATTACGTTATGTGTAAAAAACTAGGTGAATGAATAGTCATTATATATAAAAAATCACGCTTCATATTCATGATGCCTAATTCATTTCACTAGGATTTTATTCCAATAACAAAATCCCTTTGTAGGCTACCCAAACCCATTATAAGGTATAAATATTATTAATATATTAAGAAAAACCTTTCCCCAACATGAAATTAAATTTAATAGCTTCACTCAAATCATATGAGTTCTTCCGAAGAGTGAAATTTTCATTCCAATGTCCTATAATGTGAACTAAATTACTACTTAAACAAACCAAAACATAAATTTATACCTCTAATGGACACTCAAGAACAATTTAAAAGGATAAAACATAATATTGGGATGTTAAAATTATTTAAAATGATACTCCCTTTTACCTCATCACTTCTTTTATTGAGACATCACTAATACTGACCCTGTGTTCTGATAATAAGGTCCAAGGGACTAATAATGATATATATAGTACATACTCATTGATTGGGAGAGAAGGGAACCATAAATGGTTAAATTTAAAGTTGTTATAACCCATCCACCCATTCCTACATATCATGTATTCATCAGAATAATAATATATATAGGATAGATGATAACAAAAAATTATTAAGGAGAAAAAATGATATTATATCTAGGTATAATTTATTATTTGTAGTTACCAAATGTTGTAATCAAGGAGGGGTTCTAAGAAACCTTTTTCTACATAAAAAAATGGTGGTGTTTGAGTTTTTTCTATTTCATTATAATAAATGTAAAGAAAAAATGTTATCTTAAGGTGATGTATAAAGTGATGGGTTTAGGTATGGATTTAAATTTAAAACTTTATCATAGACTTTAATACATTTTAATTCCTTTCATATTAATGGATTAATTAATGGCCACTAAATGAAATCATCAAAATCCTGAGGATGAAGGTTATTGTTATGATTGATTTAATTTAAAATACAAATTTTTATTCACCATTATGTTTCATATGAAAATTACCAATAAAACTAAAATAATTAATCCCTTGTAAAAAATATAGGTAATAACAAATAAGGTTTTGGACCACCAATAAAATTAACCAGTATCTCACAGCCTTCATGCATATGCCATAAATATTTATTCAATAAACACACATAGAATCCTATTCATTCATATAATAGATATACTGGGAGGAATAATATTACATGATATCAACCTATGTAGTAAAAATTACATGATCTATAAATTAAACAAGATTTTATTAAAATTGTAAAAGAACCAATGAAAACAAAAATAAACTAAAAGAAAATATTTTTATTCATAGAGTGTATAACTCAATAATTACATTTTATCTCTTCAATTACCGGATCGATCAATGATTTCGTCCTCTAATTCATGGGTAATAAATATTAATTATGAAGAAAAATACAATTATAAATAACGAAATTTAGATAATAAAGTCTAAATCTCTAACTGAATGAAACAAAAAAATATCTAGAAAACTCACTTATTCATCCAACATTTATTATTGATTAGTGTTTATGATCTCAGGTTTCTATATCATTTCGGTGTTTAAATATTCAAGATTCTTCATTTTTATAAATTTATAAAAAGTTCCTCTTTTTTGTACTTCATTCCTTGCCGTTATCATATCTCCCATGATAATAAATTGCTTCCTCTCAATGTTATTTATTTAAATGAATATAATAATCCACCTTACTTATTATTATTTGTCAAATTAATGATAATTTTGAATCCCAAATACTCTATTTTAATTGTAGAATGTACATAAAAATGAATTTATATGGATTTTATAATGCTTACAATGAGGTGTCTGATTTTTTTCCAATATTTAATAACTTACATCAAAAGCCTATGTGAGGTTTACTAATTCTTATATATATTTCAATGAAATTTTATATGTGAATATTATGTTTATTCATTACTAAAAACATTTTTCATGCCCTGTATTCATGATTATTATTGGTATATTCATTCTAAATGATTACTATATTATTGTTACACATTGTTGGATAATGTTTTCACAATGTGTTTTATAATTTTTAAACTATATTGGATGATGGTTACAAAGACCATATTTCTATTTATGGTATCAATTCCTTTCCTATCTACACAGTCTTCCTTATGGGATGAATCTATAATAGTCCTCCAAGAATCCACACTTACTTTTACATATATATTATCTAGAATTAAATCCAATGTACCATTAAATATTAAAAGAATAAAAAATTAAGATACATACTAATAAATAGAAAACAATTTATATTTCTATAAAAATTAAATAAATGGAATAAATTATCAATTTGTCCACTTTACAAAATATCCAAACAATAAAATTATTTTTTAATTTTACTCATAGAAATAGTATAATGTAATAAATAAATAAATATAATAGAATAAATAAAAATAAATGTAAATAAGATATCATAATTGTTTTACTATTTAAATTACCCCAAAAATAATCCTCAGACTGATGAGTTTGTTATCATAAAAAATATTAGAAAATAAATAAAAAATAAAATAATAGAAAAGAATAATTCAATTTTTAGCACTATGGATTCTAAACATATCATTCTTCATTAATTTTTAAATGTTGATACTCTTTATTATGTCTATTAAATTTATTCCATCTTCTTCTATCTTATCATACATGCTTATACCAACCATTCAAGATATCCTCCCTCACCATTAAAGAATGAATTTTATGTCATAATTTTTTATTCTATGTTCATGAAAGTGTCATCATAGTCTGGATAAATATTTTAAGTTCCACCCTATGTTTAATTTATTTATTCATATCATGATTTATTTTGAATGGTATTTAAGATTATGGTTAGGGGTTCTATTTGAAATTTTTTTTGAATATCAGAAGTTTTCTATCATTTTTTAAGAACAATGATTGGTTTTTTATTTAATTTTAGATTTTTATCATCCTTATATCACTCATAAATTGATCCAACATCCACGTTATATTGTTATAGGATAGATCAAACCATTAAAATTTAGGTTTCAAAATCATATCCCCTCTTTATTTAATTTAGTAGGTTTATTTTTTTAATATGATCTTGATGTAAAATAGATAAATTTAAATGATAGGTAGGTATACAATAAATATTTCCCTCGATTAGGAGATATATTACCTAATTTGATATTTTTATAGGGGTTGTAGTCTTACAGATTATTCTAAAAAGAACCTATTGGTTAACCTAACAGACTTTGGCATTTTTACAATAAATTTTCCCTTCCATATAACATTTTTTTCTCATAAAACCTCCTTATATTATTGGGTAATCAACCATAGATAACCTCATTTTAAATGATATTGTAGATCTATATTTTACAATTAATTTAATTATTTAAATTTTAATGTATTTATATAGTTTTTTTGAATAATATATTATAGAGTGAAGGAGTAGCATGTTTTTACATAAAAATAATGGAAGACTTTTATACCAATAATTCGAAAATATATAGGCCCACATGCAATTATTTCTATAATTATTTTAATAAAAAATATCTAGTAAAAATTTTCAATACTTATCAATTCAACTAAATAATAATTTTCATAATATCTTTCTCTAGGTCACATTATCCAATAACCCATGCCTAAATTTAATATTAATCACACAGTAGATTCTAGAACAATGTATATTGGTATTTTTTTCATCTAATATAGCCACCTAAAAAGTTCATTAATTACTACTAAGGGAAAAAAGGTCAAATATATAGGTATTCTATAATATGAATTCATTTTAAAATTTGATTTAAAGATAAAAATAATTCCACAATAATTTATAGCATAAGGTAATTATTTATCATAATTTTTTACTAGATTACAAAGAAAATTAAAATTGTTCAATCATTTCATGGTTCTCCCAATAAGAAACCCAAATATAATTTTTTTTTAAATTATTTTAAATTCTATGATGTTTAGAAATAACAATGTTGGATAATATTTCAGGACAAGACATTCAAAAATAAATAGCCCTTATAAGAATTATACTCTCTCTGAATTTGAAAAATGTTCATTTGATCCTTAATATTTGTTGTATAGGTTGCTGAAATTAGTTCCTAAAAATTTAAATATATATTATTTTTTCTATGGAATTCAATTTTAGCTCAATGGATTATAAAAAATGTACTCAAAATTAAACAAAACACATATTTTTTACAAATAAAAATAATTGAAAAAGACAATAAATTTAATGTCTTAAACTATAAAAATTAGCTCACCACACATAAATTATGCACTTTTCAAAACAATTTCTAAATTATTTATAATTCAATGTAAATTTTAAAAAGAATCACAAAACGAATGTAAATGTCAATGAAAGTGACATCCGATTAGATTTCACAGACAAACATTTTTTAGGATGGTGAGAAATCCATTATTTAATGAGTTAAACTCCAGTATTACTATTCCAGTATATGACCACTAATAATAATGGGGTATTATTTATTTCATTATCAATCTTCCAAAAAATTGAATTGATATAAGTTTGTATCTACAAATATAGAATCCAATCTAAAAATAATTTTACATGGAATCAACTTAAATCTTGAGATGTATAGATGAATTTGGTCCCATATATAGAAGCCTTTCAATTGAATTAAATTTTTATATCCAAATCATTTAATTTAATTGAATATTTAAGAGTTAATTAAGGATTTTATCTTAATTTATTCCAACTCCTAAACCATTAGTTTTCATTATTTTCTTGAATTTTATAGGTCTAAATTAATATTCCAACTACTCAGTAATCATTATGATCCAACTCCATAGGGTCATAATAAAAATTTCCATAAATAAAACTACATGGATCGATTACAAGGGTTTGTTATTATATTTCCCACAGGTGAATAAGGATTCTTATGATATTTGGAACAATTTTTTATAGTCTAGTGTAAAATTTTTCTCATATCTTCCATTGATGTCAATATATGAGACTTCTTTAAAAACATTTTTAAAATGGATTCTATATTGTAGATATATTTTTATTTACTAAATACCTTAACGTTATACCAACCATGAATAAATTATACCAATGATATCCATGATCACTAGTGATGCATCACATAACCCCAAACCATTGACAAAATTTGTCCTGACAAAAGAACACACAACTACAACATTGTATATTTTCGTGGATTTAGATTCCATTTTTGAAACATAGTAAATTTATTTCAAAATTTATGTGTTAATAAATATAATTAATAAATTTCCAAAGAAATATATTCTTTATACATCAAAAAATTCACAAAAATTTACGGACTCCAACCCTAGTATCCAGAAGTCGTTGCCTACAACAATTACGTTGGCATGATTTCATAGAATAAAATCCCCAAAAATGAATAGATTAGAAGTTTTGGAAAACCCTATTAAATATATGGTAAACATATTTCAATAAATATATAAAATAACACATTATAAAAAATATATATTATAAACTACATCATTGAAAATTCATTCAAGGGTATATGCTTCACAACATGGGGAAAGGGAATAAAATAAGAGTGAGATCAAATACTCGGTAAAGGTTTTAAATAGAATACTAAATAATAAATCAATATTAATAATAATTTTGAAAAGTTAGAGAACTAATATTCCATCCAATTAATATAATTAGATAATTAAAAAACAAATATGTCCACGTATGTAACTAAATAACATGTTATTTAATCAATAAAGTAAGAGTGAAGTACATATAATGATAATGTTAAATAGAAAATATCATGGATGAATAATAATAATAAATCAATTATAAAATATTTAAATTCTTAATTTTTGGATTCCATTTTTCTTAGCTACATGATACCTTTACCATTATGACCTTTCACAAGATGGTTTGTGAACTACTAGGAAAAAACCCATATTATTGGCTAAATGATTCCTCTCACGAGACTACTGATTCATTGAGGGGATTAAATTAAATGGTCCCCAACCAATGTAATATCTATAACAAAAATTCCTCACATATCTAATAATAAATTTAATTCATAAAAATGGGCCATATAATCAGGCATCTATACTGAAAAATGGATATAGATTTATCAATCTCTCCATATCTTGTCAAATAACATTTAACGTGTACAAAATATGTAAAAATTTTATACGGTTTACGAAATAATAATATCCATAATAAATTAATTTGGATATCAAAACGATATATAATTTCCAATTATATATTATTATAATAAATTGAACTTTTTGAGAGATATTTAACAATCACAAAATAAAGTGTTATTATTCAATAACATTTACAACTTGATAATTTTTATATAAAATAAATTTGGATTAAATTTTTAAAGGTAAAACATATAATAAAAGGAATAAATAACTATCCATGATAATTAATTTCATGTTTCAGTATATAAAACTTATAAAAAAGAATTGGTTCAACAAAGAGATAAGTCTCAACATAACGTTAATTGAGATGAAATCTCTTACCCTCAAATCCATTTTGATTAAGCACCCTCTAACCTAATATATAATGGCTTAGTCATATTATAAATTTATAAAATAACAATATTAATATTTATATAGTCATATATGATCCCTTTATAACATTTTATCACCTATTGGTTAAAAATATTTCTTTATTTTTTTTGTTTTGGGCTTTAATTTCCTTATTTTTTTTAGTATGTTTTGGAATGATATTTTTTCCCTCTTATGTAGATCATGATTTAATAATTTATATAATTATACCTTTATTTCAGTATCATATATATTAATTATATACATATTTATATTAATTAATAATATTTCGTGATGGGAGATGAAGAACACTATTATTTGAGACGATAGGTCGTACAGATGCATTAATACTGTTTAATATTTTATTTCATTTTTAATTAAAAAAATTACACTTTATGTTTATATATTATAAATTAATTTTGATATTTATATCCAATATATCATATATTGTTTATAAAAAAATCTATAATACATTCCATGTAATGCATGGATGAATCACATCACTTCGTGAGGCGGTATTTTACCGCACACACGAATGACGTTATCATATTTAGAAAAATAGAAAACATGAAGTTATGTGTTATAAAAAATTACATGTAAATAAATACATGATAAATAAGGTATATTTCATATATAAATCGTAAATCTATCCTTATTACCAACCTTGAAATGTGGTAATGGATGAACGAATGACATCAGATCACAAGGTGGAAGTCCATCATCCACTAAAACAATGATTATGTATCCTAGTTGATTGAATTTTTTAAATTTTTAAGTCACATCCTTAACATAAAAAATTATTTATATTTGTTATTATGATGTTAATATATAATAAATTTATACTAATAATTGAATGTGTTGAGAAATAAATAATGTAAAAGTGTGTGTGGAAGAATGTTACCTCTTCATTGGTTAACTCTTACGGATTTCACCAAATGACTTCCTTGAATAAAATTAATCACAATTTAAGGAATATAGGATGAGTGGAGGGAATCTGGGAAGTATTTTTGGTACTTTGTGGTCAATAAATATGTTTTATATGCTAGAAGAATTGACGGGATGGGTTCATTTCTATATTAGAGTTGGAGTAACATTCTTCAAAATACCTAAAGGAAAACATTATTGGGAGGTCTAACTTATATAATTTACCTCAAATAATGAACCAAATTAGATATAAGATTTTATATTGTATAAATAAATCATTAAAATGGACTTTTCACATGTTTTTCTATCATTTTTAGCCTTACGATTATATGTTAAAGACTAGGGTAAACTCATTTTAACTTAATTGTTGTAATTAAATTTTATTTATTTTAGGAATATTTTAAAAAAATGAAATTTAACTTTTTATAAATTAAAAATTATACTAATTCTAAATATGGAATCATTTTTTTAATTAAAATTAATTACGTGTCAGGAATTAATTTCTAATTAATCCCGCAGACATGATGGAAATGTGGGTTCTAAATGTGAAAATGTCTAAAGGATTACTATATTTTCATATCTAAATTCTTTAAAAGAATTATTCAATAAAACAACATTGTATTAATATATGAATAATATATCTTTTATAAATTATAATCTAATTAAACCTATAATTTATCCTTCATAACTATTTATAAAAATTTTAAATTTTAATTAAAATTTAGTATTTTTCATTATTCATCAAAAAAAGAAAATTCTCATCAAAAAAAATCACACTATGATAACATTGAAATTTATCTATAAAATTTTAATTTAATTTTTTAAAATTAAGTTTTAAAGGGTTCAAAATTTACTTCTATATCATTTTCATCATTAAATGGTTTAAAAAACTACTTTTAAAAAATACCATTTTTTTTGAACAAAATTGGATTTGTTCTTATCTTATGAAAATAAAATATATTTGATGAATTTAAAAAATATTTTATTGAATACATAATACATATGTTTCATTAATATAATTCAGTAATAGTAATTAATTTAATTTATTAGGATAAAAATCATTTGGTTTATAAAAATATTTATTTATCAAAACATTTCCTTTATATTCAAGTGTGTTTTATATTAATTTATAGTTAATTATTAAGCAATGAATTCAACCATATATTTTCAGTATTTATTTTATCATATTTATTACGCCCAATTTAATTTAAATGTTATATGTATTATTTTAAAAAATAATATCATTAGAATTCATTAAAACATGGTCTTACATGTAAAACAAGCTATTGGAGAAACTCATTTTTTGCGTGTGACATAAGCTAACACCATGTCACATGCATTGAAAGAAATAGAACATATTGAATTTATTAAAAATAGTAAATATATCAAAATACCTCAACTACTTATATCTTTTCATATTCTTGATGTTTTACGTAAGGCATATTAAGGAATATAATGTTCTTAAATTATAATTTTAGGGTGTTCATTCTCCCCACAAATGAGCTTACGTTATAATTTCATGGAGTTATGTTCTTTAATGCATGTTAATGAGTATAACATTATGAATTTGGAAATAATTATTTTGAAAAACAGGCATTGTAAAAGGTTAATAAAACAAACTCTTAGTATGAAAGAAAGGGAAGAACAAAAGTAATACGGATTAATACCATTACTATTTTTCCAAATAAGTAAACATAGGTAGGAATTAAAAACATAGACATGGATGAGAAAACCAACACTCGAATATTGATGGAAAGTAATAGAGATGCTATTTTTGATAATGCTAATGGACACGATTCTATAAAGTTGATCTTTGAAAAGGTTATTGATATCATCAAAAATGATTCTAATAGAACAATATTTATGTTTCAATATTCTTTTCTTAAGTTTTAGTAATTATTTAATTCTTTAATTTCATAAGGAAGTATATTTATGTGATACATTTAAATTTGATAAATAGAATATTTTTCATTGGTTTTCCCTTGAACTATTTACTCTTCATCTCTGAGATCAGGTTAAATTATATGGTGAAGTGATACATTAATATGAAGGAAATTTTCAAAAGATGAACATTTACCATTTAAAATATTGTTAACATTATAACCCTTCTGAAATTTCAAGATCCAAAAATTATGAAGGTCAATGAATTTTCAAAATTAACTTATCATTAATATAGAAAACATAAAGTAGCTCTAAATTTCCACATACCAGATATGTGAACACCATCATCCTCTATTCTATTGAAAATGGTATTAACATTAACTATAAGAAAACCCTATTGAAAACATCCATGATTATTTATTCCTTACATAAAACATTTGTTGTTATATGTATTACATAAATCCAAAAATCTTTTAAACATTATCAAGGATAATATATAAAACTTTTTCAATTAATCATTAATCTGTTTCAAGGTAGACATTAATATCAAATTTAAATTATCCAAATCAATCATATATTTATTCAATCGTCATTATCTCATCATTGGGAACATATTAAGTGATATCTTTCCCTCAATCACATTTTTTCCAGGAATTTCAACTTAGCACTGAATCATTTTTTCAATTAATCGGTAAAATTAAAAATATTGTTTCAAATACATAATGAAATAATAAATCAGTATAATCCTTATATATTTCATAATTATTGTTATTATAATTTTATCAATAAAATATGTTTATTTTTTTCAAATATCCAAATACATAGGACCATTAAACATTCGACTTTGTTAGTATCAACAACATAATCTTAACCATTATCCATTGCCTTATTCTTTGTTTTATTACCATGATGATTGGGGCCTTTTTTTCATATTTTCTCATTTCCCTATAGTTAAAACACTGAATACGTGTCATTTTTTCGTCCATTTCAATTCTTTTTTCCTAGAGACCCTTTCCTACACACTTTTAAAAATAATAGTCTTTTCAAGAATTGACCAGGGTGATTCATTCCATAGTTAAAACATGTAAGAAAATCTATATTTACCTTATTCTCTTTATCCGTTATTTTATCTTCCATCATATTATTCAATTACATTCTTTTAATGCAATATGACATAGAGAATTCTTTCTCTATCATGATTAAACATATCAATATTTCATCATATGAAGAAAATTTTTAGGATAACAACACCCATCAAAGACATGCCTTAATCCCTTTGAGGAAACGATCAATAGTTAATTCGTTCTTTCATAAGAAGTTCATAGCCTATCAAGATAACATTATAAAGGCGTATTCATACTTTGAAAAAATATCTTCATCCTTCTTGTACAAGTCAAAAACATTATTTTCATCTTGGTTTGTTTATCGTGTGGGAAATATTTTTCAAATAATGTCTCCTTAAAATAACTCTATTCCACAATCTCTATTCATTCTTCCTTTAAGGTATTATGGATCAAATAACACCATTGATCAATATTTCCATTATCAAAATACATAGTAAGTTTATCCATTTCCATTTCACCACATCCCAATTCCATAAATATTTTCTATAGTTATTTAATCCACTGGTTAACTAAAATTTTATTAGTATTTCCAATTAATAAATAGGGCCTTTATCTCATAATGTGATAGAACATAAGAGTATATCACTTTGGAAGAGGTTTCTCCATCCACATAAGGTCATTTTCCATGACCAGATTATGATTTTTTTAATATAACATAACATTATCAGTCCCAATACTATCTCTATCAACTTTCTCAGTAGGGAAAATTCAAAATTATCCATGATTATTTATACAATTATTACTTATAAAATACATGTCTAAATAATTTAACACATTATATTAGATTATAAAATTAGGTATCATTATGTTTAATCCCAAAACTAGTGAAATACATATCATAAGTTAAAATATTTATGTATATATAATCTCATAATAATAAATATGGTTTAATTTGGATGTTATTCTATACATATCATCAATGTCTATCATCAGTCCATGTTCTATAATATTTTTTGTTCTAAACTATGTTTCCAAGGATTCTCTTAAATTTACTTTGATACACACTCTAAGGAACCTAACCCTAATAGCCCAAAGATAGTGCTTGCTACCATTACATTAGCATGATTTCTGGTAAGAAATTCCAAAATGACCAAATAGATTGGAGGTTTTAAAAAACTATATTAAATACATGATAACTATTTTACATTGGTAATATAAAATAAAAAACACATAACAAAAGTAATAAGATACATCCTCTAAAACTATTATAATGATATCTTATTCATAACCTAGGGAAAGGAAACAAAATAATGGTTTTCTGAAATGATCGACATGAATTATGTAAAGAGAAAGATATAATGAATCAATAAGAGTCATTTTTAAGGCAAGGTAAATACATGGGAACACATGTCATATATATAACTAGATAACGAAAAATCAATATGGAAAATAATATAACTAAAACAAGGTATATTTAATAAATAAAATAGGAATAATCTGATTCAATATATACTATCAAATATAAAATAATAAAGATAAATAATAATAATAATAATAAATGAATTCTCAATGATAAAAATTATTAAACATTAGATTCCATTTTCCAAGGTACATGATACCTTTATTGTGAAGATCATCCACAAGACGATTTATAACATATTGGGAAATCCCCATCCGGTTGGCTAAATGATTCATCTCATGAGACGATTGATGCATTGAGGGGATTAAATTAAAAATTCCAAAAAAAAAATTTCATATCTATCCAGATCATAACTTATATATTGAATAATCAATTTATTGATAAACAACGTTCCTTATAATTATGTTTTCATATTTAATAAACGATATATATTTTTCAATATCTCCCCAGGTAATCAAATATGTTTCAATATGTACACTATATGTAAAATTTTATACAGTTTAGAAAATAATAATATAAATCATAAATTAATATTGATATAAAAAATAAATATAATTTCTAATGATAAATGATTATAGTAAAGTGATTGTTTCTAGAGAAAGTTAACAATCAAAAAAGAATTTAATATTGTCCAATAAATTTTACCACTATATAATTTTCAAGTCAAATCCACTTGGATGAAATATTTATAAGTAAAACATTATATAATATGAAAAATGAAAGATATATATATATATATATATGATAATATAATTAATTGGTATGTATATAAAAAATATAAACTTGAATTGGATCATAATAACAGATAATTCTCAACAAAATGTAAATTGAGACGATATCCATTACCTTATTCTTCCTTTTGGATGAACATAATTTATCCAAATTTAAGACGGTTTTATGAATGATAATAACATATAAGAAAAACATATAGATATTTATAATATAATATAATATCATTTTATAACATTTTATCATCCATCTGTTAATAATAAATCATTATTTTCATTATTTCGGGAGTTAATTGGCTTATTTTTTAGCATACTTTTGCTTGTTATTTTTTTATCCTATTTTGATCATGATTTAATCATATATATAAATAAAAACATAATTTAAATATCATGAATATTTATTATATATGTATTTAGATTCATGTATAAAATTTAGTAATAAGAGATGAAATTCCATATTTATGGAGATGCTAAGCCATAGTACGCATTAACATTGATTCCATTTTCATATCAATTTGAAAGAATAAAAAGAAGAATATATATATATATTATAATTTTAGTATCATATAAATTTTCATATATTTAAAATATTTATATGAAGACAACACTTAATAAATTATATTTAAATCATGAATGATCCAAATCGCTGCATGAATCAGTAGTCTATCATACAAACGATCGATGATATCATATTCCTGCAAAATAGAAAGCATAATGTTATTTGTTATATAATAATTAAAGAAGAATAATTAAATTTTAAATATAATATATATAATTTAAAAACCCTAAATCCAACCCTACTCCCAACCGTTAATGGTGGTAATGGAAGAACAAACAACATCAGTTCGTGAGGCACCAGGCCACTGTACACATGAATGATGGTTGTGTGTCCCATTTGATGGAAGAATGTGATGGTTTAGATAATATACCTAAAATAAAAAAAATCTCATTATATTTTTTATAGTGAGGTTATCATATAATAAGTATATAATAAGAATTTAATTGGTGGATAACGAAATAAGACAAATGTTTCCGTTGAAGAACCTGCCCTATTCATCAGTTAAATCCTTTTGGTTTTCTGAAGAAATAATTATTTGATAGATTAATATAAAATTTTATACTTATATAATGAGTTATTGGACATTTGTAATTGATTTTGGAATGATTTTTTCATGAAAAACGTCTTCATATGTATGATGAAGTGAGGTCGTGAGAGTCCTTTTATATTAAAGGAGGAGTGGAATTCTTGTAAGTACATAAATGTAAACACTATTGGGAGGTCTCCATGAAATATTATGCCTAAAATAATTATAATTATTCAATATATGATGGTATTTGGTCTAAATATTTCCATACATTGGGTTTGTATGAGTTTATATGTTATTGGGCCCCCGAAGAATAAAGTTTGACCACAAAGTAAACTCACTTTCACCTTAGTAGTTATAACTAATTTTAATTTATTTCTCCGTTATTAAAAAAACTATTTTTACAATAATAGAAATTATAAATTAAAATATTTTTAAATATTTAATCCATTTCTCCAAATTAAAATCATAGGAGTGGCATGAATTAATTTTAAATTAATCCCATAGACATGATGAGAAAGCAGGTTTTTAAAGTTAAAAGGTTTAGAGGTTTATTATGTTTTTCAATCTAAATTATATAAAACTTGATTATGAAAAACTTAATTTTATTAATATATGAATAATTGTTATTTATTTTTCTTTAAAAAAAATTAAAAATATAATTTATCCTTAAAATATATTTACAAAAAAAATCAATTTTCAATTATAAATCTATATTTTTTACTATACATTAAAAAATGAAACATCCCAGAAAAATAAAAAATTCAACCTAAAATAATTAAGAAATTAATATTTAAAAAATAAAGTTTATTTTTTAAAATAAAATTTCTTAAAGTATCATCATTTGTTTTGAAATTAAGTGTTCCATTAAAATGTGGAAAAACTGCTTAAAAACAGATTTTTATATATTGAATTTGGGTTTTTATTATCTTATCCTAGTAAAATATAATGGAAAAATGATAAAAATAGTTTAGTTGTTATATAATATATATATTTCATTATTATCATTCACCACTATTAAATAATTTAATTTATTATGATAAAAAGACTTTGGTGCATAAAAATAGTTAATAAAAAACTTTTCATTTATATTCAAATTTTTTATATTCATTTATAATAAATTAGTATTAGATGAGTTCAATCATATATTTTATAATTTATCCAATCTTATTCATAACATCCAATTAAATGTATATGTGTTAATTATTATTTTAAAAAAAAATATTAATTGTATTCTTTAAAACTCGTCCTTGTGTATAAAATAATCTATCCATGAAAATCATTGTTTCCTGTGACACAAGTTAACAAATTATTTCATGCATTGAATTATATTTAATATATTGAAATTATTTAAAAATTAAATATATCAGGATGTCTCGATAGGTTATATTCCTTTGTTCTATTGTTATTTCATTTCATATAAGCTGTTGAATACAGTGATTCTACTTTAGAATTATGAGGTGTTATATAAAAGATTGGTTTTTACTGAATTAGATACATCTTTGAGATGTTTCAGTAATTATAAATCTCATACATTTTTAAAAAACAATACCCGTGTATTTTTTTTTAAAAAATTGGGGCAGATAAATTATTTATATGAAAAAAATCATATTAGTAATTTAGGGTCCAATGTGTCCTCAATAAGAAATAGTATGACATACTTGGAAAAGAGATAGAATTTTTATCCCATTTAAGAATATTTTTATCAATGAATCATTAATGATTCTACTAAGCTAATGATGCTAACAAATCTAGACAAATTTATTATATTTGAGCCTAATAAATTTATTATGGTTTGGATGACATGCGAATTGATATGTAACCAAATATATGACCATATAAGAATATTAAGGCACACCTCCATTAATCATGTACAATTTGACTCCCTAAATTTTTTTATTTACTATCTTTTTATATAGAATCTCAAATTCTAATCTGTTAGTAGTCTTGATCATGTGATCTTTGACTTTATTCTTATATCCTTTATTATCCCTAATATCTAGATTAATCTCTTGATGTAAAAAACATCAACCTCATAAGCCTAGATTTTTTTACACTTCAACTTTATGTTCATATAGGAAAAATGATCATAAAATATCATTCCTTTAGTTTCGTGAAAATATTATCTGAATTTATCAAAAGAAACAAACTAGACAAATAATTTTATTTGAATAAATAGTTAATAAGAGATGCATTAAAGGATCTTGAATAATATTAAATGATCTTTAATTTTCCCTCAGGTATTTAGGATAATGCAACTCCAACTAAAGTATAATAACCATCACAAAACATATCAAATGGACGCTATTGGTTAATGGATATAATAGTTATGGGGTGAACAAAATTTTATTTAATATAAAAAAATTTCCATTCACTAATAATCAAATATAAAATCCAATTATTTTAAAAGTTACCTATAAATTGGAAGATAATTCCTTCAAAAAACCTTTTTTAACCATTTTTTAAATAACACTTTTACTAGATAGTATCTTACATGTTTTACACATATTGGATAAAGAATGTTATTTCACAATTTAATTTTTTATTCATACACCTATATGTTTTTTTTGAAATTACATTACCTATGAGTGTTCATATTTATAACATGAAATTAAACCATTAAATATTAAGAAAAATGTTCTTTTCGATGCATGTTTTTAAAACTCTTTCTAAATTCTTTCTGAAATAGCCGATATAATCATAAAATAGGTGAAATGTTATAAACATACTTTAAAGATGTCTTCATTGTGATTTGAAAACATACTTACCATACATATCTAGAACAAACCTAAGGAATTACACAATCCAAATTGAAACTATTTTGAAAGAAAATGTGCCAATGGGATAGGAAAATATAATATTCTCCTAATATTCTGGTGAAATGGGTAATTAGAAGTAGCCTAAAAATTCATCCAAAATTTATTTTTAATTTCTTAATACCATTCCGTCCTACAATTAGTCATTAATGGGAATGTGAACCATAAAATTCATAGTTATGTTTCTCATCTTCTTATATTATATTTAAACTCTATAGTTATTTGTAATTATAATAGGTATCATATCATTTTCCACATTCTTCACTGTTTACTATCTAGTTTTTATAGGAAAATGTGAATAGGGATAACCCATTGTGATTTAAAAATGAATTATATGGATTCAAATTAAAATAACATGATTTTTTCCTTCTTCACAATGTCTATCATATTTGGTTTTCACCATCTTTTGGGATTCCAAAATTGTTTGGAAATTTTTTAAACCAAATTTGGTGCATGAATATTTCATAATTAATGCCTTAGATGTCTTCTAAAATAAATATATTATTAATAAAATTATACATTCAAATATAAATAAATATTATTTGTATTTTGGGGGTATATTATTAGAAATTATTGATTCTAATTTATATTTTGTATTTTTTGTACGCATATTTTAGATTAGTGGGTAATGGGTTTCATCTATAATTTTGTGGATAATCTAAAAATGATAAAATATTAGCGTTTCTCAATAACATATATTTTATTTCACTACTGTAAAATAGACTTTTCCCAACCCATGTATACCAAAAATTCTCCGGAACCGTTGGTATAAGTGTTTATGTGAAGGATTCCCCAATGGTTTGAAGAAACCATTGGGAAAGCCAAAAGTTCTTCATTTTTTCCGAAGATTTTTACAAACCATTGGTATAAGTCATGTTTCCCAATAGATTTATAAACCGTTGGGAATGGTCTGCTCAAATACATCGGAAACAAGAGGCCCCCGCACCACGGGCACAATAGAATTGTTTCCCTAATTTCCAAAAGCGTGATGCCCAGGTGAACCCAAACTTGAGTTTTTCCATCCAATCGGCTGCAACTCTGCCATCTAGGTTAGACACTTTAAACCTCTTCCCACATACAATTCCTCTTCATCTGATTTCCACATTTATTTCAATAATTAGCAAGATCATGTCATTTTTTATATTTTATGTATTTTGGAAACTTTTATGATTCACAATATTTGATATTGAATCAATGACTAATACATTATTGGTAAATGTCTGTGACTAAGGTTGACATTGGATTCATATATAATTTTTAACTAAATATACGACATACTACCACTAATATGGTGATTCCACCTATGAATGGTGGAATTTTCCTAGGATCATGGGGATTCCTCTTCTTCTGTTCTGTAGAGTTTGTAGTGTTGGTTTTTAATTTATTTTATTTTATTATGGATTTATAGTGATTGTGTATTGGGTTCTTTTGGTCATGAATTTTGGGTGAGTTATTTATAGGTTTTTCCTAGAGATTATTGTATTAATAAAGTGTGTGTAATTTTTTTAGGTGCTGTCATCTCACTGAGTGACTATTTGGTTATGTTTTTATGATGCCAACGTTCTAATTTTTTAATAATGAAAAATATTTATATTTTAATGATATAAATGAGTGGTTCATAAATAAATTCTTATAAAATAGGTAAAAAGTTTTCTATGTGGTTTACTTGGAACTGTACAAAGATACATCCCATTTTTATTGTATTCTAAAATCCCATTAAACATATTTATACTTATTGAATCCTTTATATGTTTGGATACATGTTTAAGAATTACCACTAATATCCCATAACTTAATACAATTTTTATATCGTGTACATATCATTATATTTTTTAATGAGTTCACTTATTCCTTCATTAATGTGTTCCAATGATGTCTTAATAATCTAATAGCCACTTGAATGTTTTTCCTGGCTTAAATAATGTAATGTATTCCCGGAATAGTCAATTATTTTTTAACATTCTAGTAAACTATATTGATAACCTTCATGATTATATGATGTCATAGGTGGGTGTGGTGAATATGTATATAATTTTAAACATATGTATTGAATTTTGTTTATCTTCCAGGGTTGAAAATTCTGCAATTGGGTTTTTTTAATGAGATATATAGCAACGTTTTAATCCCTGGCTATATATTCCTAATGGTTCTTTAGTATTGGATAAAACCACCACTATTTACGGTCAATATTTGTTTACCGTTTTTTGTTTTAGGAGTTTTTTCCATAGCAAAAAATGGTGAGGATATAATGGCAGTTCAAACCACTACTCTATCCTTTCCATTTTTTGGCAGGTGAAACCGTCGCTAAAACCAAAAACACCACTAAAAAACATTTTGTGATGATTCCCCTATTCTGCCTGTAAATTTATAGAACTAACCCCCCAGCCCCTGAAAATCCCCCTCACCCCCTGAACACCCCGACCCCCTAGACAGCCCTGCCATCCCCGTGGACCGCCCGCCCACCCCCTTGGACAGCCTGTTCCAGCTGGACATCCCCAACCCTTGTTGATAGCCCGCCCACCCCACCACCAGACACCCGCCCGCCAACCCCCTTGACACCCCCATCCCCCGGATTCCCCCACCCATGAGAAATCCCCCCACCCCCCTTGACACCCTTGACCCCACTGAATAGCACCGCCACCCCCGTGGACAGCCCGACCACCCCCCATAGACAGCCCGCCCACCACCCTGGACAGCCCGCCCACCCCCCTGGACACTCGAGACCCCCTGGACAGCCTCGACACCCCCATGGGCTACCCGCCCACCCCCTGGACACCCCTTACCCCCCCGGACAGCCCCACCCACCCCATGGACACCACGCTCAACTACTTGGATAGACCGCCCACCCCCCTGGACTCCCCCTACCCCCTTGGATAGCCTGGCCACCCCCGCGGACAGCCCGCCCAACTGGACACCCCGTCCCGCCTAGACAGCCCCCCACACCCTAGACTCCTTTGACCCCCCGGATGGCCCACCACCCCTAGACACCCCGCACCCCCTGGACACCCCGCACCCCCCTTGGACAGTCCCACCACTCCCCTGATCCTTATCCTACTCCTCATCATGATCTCCCTGAAGAAGCTAAAGTATAAAACTCATGTACTCCCAACAGGACCCTTAAATATTATGTATTCTTTGATCCACATCCAATATATTACTTGGCAGTCCTAGAATATAGGAATTTGATATTATGTATCTTATTTTCATATATACAATGTATTTTTTTTTCATAATATGATTCTCATATAGAGTAATGTGTCAGTTATGCTTTTATATAATGTAAAAAATATTCATTTACCTAAATATTTTTTTGATTAAACTTAAATATTATTGAATTTCATTGAAATGAATTATTTCCATTTTTTACAGAATGGACATAAGTTGGATGTACGAAACTAAACAGATTTCAACCGATTATCAAAATAAGTTGAACAACTTTCTATATTTTGCATTTAAAAGGGCTTCAGATAGTGGTTGTATACACTGCCCATGTATTAATTGTGTTGTAATAGATTGGATGAGTCATGAAGCAGTTAGCTGTCATATAACAAAATATGGTTTCCAAACAAACTATAATGTGTGGTATCACAATGGAGAGAAAATGGAATCTCAAAATTTTGATGATCCAAATGATAGGACTGAATTGGAGAGTTTGATATATGATCAGTTTCCATTTATTCGGCATTATGAGAAGGAATGGATGTCCATCCAACAAGATTTCGATACAAGAACACATGATGCATCCAATGAAAATGATGACGTTGATAGGGTGAAAAAATTGAATGATGCTGTGACGACTCCAGTGTATCGGCAATGTGCTAAAATGAAAAAGTTGGAATTTTTAATCTGATTGTTTCATGGGAAAACTATGTATGGGATTTCAAATAATGCAATTGATTACATTCTTACCTTCTTGAAGGACTTACTTATAGATTATGTAGACATTCCCTCAAACCACTATATGTCATGGAAGTTAGTTGATGAACTTGGATTCTCCAAAACAATTCATGCTTGCCCGAATGATTGCAGCTTATTTTGGGAGGAAACTACTGAATGAAATGATATTATCAAATGTGGAACCTCCCGTTGGAATCCAAAAGATGATGGAATACCATCTCATGTGCCAAAAATAGTAATGTGGAACTTTCCATTGATCCCCAGATTACAGAACCTTTTCATGTCTAATGAACTATCCATAAAAATGTGATTGCATGGCACCAAGATAAGAAAGAATAATGGAGAGTTGGTTTACCCTGCAGATGGATTTGCATGTTAGAGATTTGATGCTCGATATCCTGAATTTTCAGCCGACGTGCATAATGTGAGACTGGGTATTTCATGTGACAGTTTTAATCCATTTGGGAAGATGCGTACTTCGCACATCACATGGTCGGTTTTTATACACATTTATAACCTTCCCCCTTAGTTGTGTATGAAAAATCCTTACACATTCTTGAGTATAATGATATCTGGCCCTTCTGATCCTGCCAATGATATAGATGTATATTTTCAACCTTTAATATATGAGTTGAAACTTTTTTGGGATATGGGTCTGCCCACATATGATGCATGTTTGAAAGACATATTTCATATGTGTGTTGTGCTTATGTGGACGATCAATGATTTTCTTCTTATGAAATGCTTTCTGAATGGAGAGCAAAAAATTAAAATTGTCATGTCTTGTTTGTATGAAGAATAATCGATCAAGAAACTGAAATATCATCGTGGTTTTTTATGGGACATCGACAAATATTTCCAATTAACAATTCATATAGAAACAATCGTCGAAGATTTGAAAATACCATGGTGAATGACGATCCACGTCAGCACATGTCAGGAACTGATGTGCTTAATGAATTGAAAGATTTATGTTATTCATTTGGGAAGGTTGTAATGAAATCTAGAAAGAGGGAAAATGTTTCCAATGATACCTGTTACAATTGGAAGAAGAAGAGTATATTCTTGGAGTTGTCGTATTGGTCAACCAACATGTTATATCATTTCAAAGACGTAATGCACATTGAAAAGAATATATGTGAAATGTTTCTTTCAATTATTCTAAATTTCAAGGGGAATACAAAAGATGATTTACGATCTGGGCGTGACTTGGTAGATTGGGGCATCAGGCCATAATTGCATCATGTCTGTATCAGTGAAAATAAATGGCAAGTTCCATGTTCTTATTATGTGATGAAACCTGCTGAAAAAATCAATTTCTGGAAGTTCTAGAGGCTATTAATGTTCCCAATGGCTATTCAAGAAATATATCAAAATGGGTCAATAGAAAAGTGTTTAATATAAAATCATTGATGTCTCCTGATTATCACATCCTTTTGCATGAGTTGATTCCAATAGCAATCCTTCATCACTTGTCAAATAATGTTGGAGTCTCAGTTATTCGGTTGTTCTATTTGATTAGAGATCTTTGTGCTAAGAGTTTTCCCAAATCCTTCTTGAAAAAACGGTTGGCAGAGACACCATTAATTTTGTGTGAGTTAGAGAAATTATTCCCTCCATCATTTTTTATAGGCATGTTGCATCTGACTATCCATATTCCGACTGAAATACTTCTTGGAGGACCCGTTGCTTTCCATTGGATGTATACAACTGAAAGAAACATGTGCACATTGAAATCATATGTTCGGATAAAGAATTACCCCAAATGATCTATTGTGAATGGTTACTTGGATCAAGAATGTATGGATTTCTACTCAATGTATTTGTCTGATCTTACTACGAGAATAAACAGACTAATGAGAAATAAAGAAGAACAATATTGAAAAATTGAACCCAGTTTTCCATAACTTCCTTAGATAGGAGTAATTCTGGGATCATATACATTGATGACATTAATCCTTGAAGAGCGAGAGATGGCACATCACACAGGGTTGTTCAATTTTGATTTGTTCGATGAGTATATCAAGTAAGTAAATGGTTCATGTATCTCTTATGTTATCCCTTGAAATTTTAAATATTTGTTAAATTATTATTATTTTTATCTATAGGGAACATAATTAATTGATATATAGAAAGCATCATTCTTTATCTTTGAGAAGGAAATAGACTTTTTATAGCAAAGGGTTTTTTGCTTCGTTGAAATTGAAGGTAAAAATATTTCTGTAATAACTAAATAAAAATAATATTTAATTAAGATTACAATATGTTTATATTTCAGGTAACGAGTTTTCCTATAGACTCTATTTATGAGGAAATAATAACTTTTGATTTTGGTCATAATACCATGTTTCGTGCTTGTAAATCACTTGTGATCAATGGATAAATATTTATTATCACTGAATGAGCAAGAAACATGAGAACACAACATAATGGTGTTATGCTAACTGCCACCACAGACTATTATGCCAGTTTATCGGATACTAGACCTCGTTATAAAAATTTAGATTATTATGGAGTCGTGGAGAAAATAATAATTTTGGATTATTACTCGCATCGTCGAGTCACGATGACGAAATATCAGTGGTTTTATTCAATGACGGGGCAAGGCACCTTTATTGATGATTGTGGATTTCGAGTTATTGACATGACTCGTACTCTTGCCACCGATGAGACATATCTATTGGCATAAATATAGAAATAAGATTTTTATGTCAAAGATCATCATCATCCTAAATTAGGTGTAATTATTGAAGTAAATCACAGACATGTTTTTGATGATGGTGATGAAGAAGTTGACACTATCCCTATTTTAATTGGAAACAATCTGTTTATTACTTATGATGACGCCAATAGCTCAATTTTCAGAGTTGATTGTGAACCCGAAGTTGTGGTGGGGAATATATATAATCATACAGTCGTGTTCTCACCTACATGTTTCACCTACATCATTCAGAGTGTGTATCCAAGTACTTACCTTCAAACAACGATAAATCTGCTGTTTCTTTATATTTTTTTATCAGAATGGTTTTTCTATATTTTTTTGGGTCACACATTAGTTATCTATGTCTATTTACATCCATATTTGTTTTCATTGCAAGAAATGACACCCATTGAAGAGAGGGGGTGGAATAAGATGACAGAAAATAATCTTCGCATGATACATACGAGCCTTTCTCCACTCATCCCTGTTGTGAGTATTTTATTTCAAATATAAATATTTCAATAACATATAATATCATGTGTTTACATTTTTATTAAACTTTTTTTCAGGATCCACCCCATAGATGAGAGATATCCGACGAGGAGCCTTATATTTCCCCCAGTAGTGAGGATGGTGGTAGGAGGGGGTGGTGTTAGAGTTGGAAGATCATCTAGTGGTCCCGATACTGAGGTCGTTGGTACGAGGGCTTGTGGTGTGAGAGTTAGATGATCCACTACCACAGACGTATGTTCTATTCCCCATTTTGATCCTGCTGTGTTTTCAGGGACACACGGGATATTTAGACCTCTGATGTTTACACTACCAGTTGGCCAGACGTCTATGAAATCATCTTTTTCTTCTCTTCATTATCTCTGAGCTATTATATTCATCTTTCTCCAACTCCTCATCCAACACAGTATGTGGCTGAGGAGAGTACACTAAGAGACACTCCTCCTATACAGGATATTCCTTTAGCTTCTTCACATCTAGTGATGCCCATTGATCCGAATACCACAGGTATATTTATATAACTGTATCAAATTTTTATACCAAACTTTATTTTTATTATAACTTGTACCGATATATTTTTTATTTAATAACAGATTCATCTACAGAAAGGAGTCGGGGGAGGGGGCATACTCGCTTGCGTGAGGTATGGAACCACCAGAAACAGTTGATGGTTGAATACAATGTTGATGGACAAATGATAGAGAAATATGGGTAGTATTTTCGGTGTTTTTTGGAAACGCTTTCCAACTACTCCGATGACATTCTAGTCATCCCTCTCTCTTGGAGACATCTGTGACACGAAGTCAAGGATAACATGTGGGCACAAATATGGGTAAAAAATATATTGGATTTAATGTAGTATTTTTTTGTATTTATATGAACTAATCTATTGGGTTTCAGCTTTGGTTTAACTTCCGTGATGGCGAAGGTGCATGACCAGAGAATTTAAATGATTTAGGAGAGATTTGAAGAGATTATAAGCATGAGCTGTATATTGGCTGTTGTGATAGAGTGGGCACGGAGTTGGAGACATTACCTATTTTGGATGACTGCCCGATAGAGCAATATCGCCAAATGATTACCCATTGGGTGACTGCCAAATTTATGGTATTAATATCATTTGAGGTATTTAAATGACAGTTTTCATATTTTGCATTAATATAATCTTATTTGTTATTAAACATTATTTAGGAATCTTCTGAAAAAAAAACGTTGATTCAAAGCAATACCTCAACACTTTGGGGCACACAACTATGTCAGATCATGAGAGGTAGCTGGTACGATATAGTTGTTTATAATTTTTCATTAAGACTTTCCCTTTTTATTGTTTCCTACTTAAATTAAGTGATTTATTGAATATTGAATATATTATTATAATTGCACTTTATATTGTTTCAATGTCATCACAGAAGCACTAATTGAATATTGAAGGACATATCCCTCAGGAAAAATTGTTTTTCTCGAGTTGAAGAAAAATAGATTGAACTTCGGTAAATGAAGCAACCCAGGAAAAGATTGTAAGTTTTAATTTCTCTATTTAAAAGTTTGATATATCTTTTTAAATTTAATAATCTATTAATATTTTTAATAGGATGCTTTAGAAGATCTTGATTCCAAGGATCCGGACAATTTTGGGCCACATGATCATTTATATTAGGTTATGGGAGAGGAGCAATCTGGTTGAGTAAGCTGCCAACCTGGTAAGAATATAGTCCCGACGAGGTATTGGAACTCTTCAGGTATCCATTCTAGTACCACCGAGTTGGAACAGGTCAAGGATCATGCAAGATAGTCTGATAAAAGGGTCACATAGTTGGAAGTACAAGTTCAAATGAGGGATAAAGAATTTATGAAACTGATGAAAGCTTTAACTTCATCACTTTCACTAGAGGCCAGCGCGGCTTGTCAGACATTTATGTCGTATATGTGTGTATTATCCAATGCACCAGGAGGAATCTCTAGTGGGGGACAAGATGATGACGATCATGGTGATGATGAGGAAGCTGAAGAGGATGAGGGAGAGGATGAGGATGAGGGCAAGGGTGAGGATGGGGCTGAGGGCGAGGATGGGGCTGAGAATGAGGATGAGGTCGACGATGAGCATGGGGACGATGACGAGGATGATGACGAGGACAGAGATGGAGGAGAGGATGAGGCCAATGATGGGAGTGGTGATGGTGATTGTGATCAGGGGTAGATTGATCCATTAAATTTTTGAATTCTATATAACTCTTTATTTTTGAACTTGGTTTTCCACTCTGGTAAGGATTTTTTTTTAATTCAGTAGAACTCTTTATTTTCGACCAAATATGGAATTATAATGATGTTATAATGGTTTGAATGTGAGTGATTCTATATGATATTTTATGGATTATTTTGAGGAGTTTCTTCCCCTTTAATTGATTGGTTCATAAAACATATGTTGGTTTTATATTCTGTTGTGGGTGTGTGTAACCCGAAATTCAAGGTAGGTGGTTCTAATTCTATCTAGTGATAATCAAACTAGTTGTTTTGATTTTCTAATTGATTTATAAATTGATTAATGAAATTGGAATGATTTTTGTATGTGTTGAAAAAGTGTTTCGAAATAAAAATTGGTCTTTCTTGGCTATTGATAAATGTATTATAAAAGGTTTTCAATGGTTTTCAAGGCATTTAAATGGGTTTGTGAAAAAGAGAACATGGGTATCCTTGGGTACTTAGGTGAAAGGTTTATCTTAAAGAAATCATCCATTTCATTGTGGTTATCAAGGAGGTTTGAGTTCGGTCCTACCCCTATTTTCTAGGCCTATTATTCATGGGGATTGATATAGACATTTTGGGGAGATTACTCTTGGGGTTTTCCCACGCTTCATAGGGATGTTGTTATCAGATCTGTTTTTGCACTTGATTCTTATTATATGATTAATCTACTACCTATACCTTTAGTATTCCTTGGTACTGTGATACCCATTTTTCTATTTGGTATTACATTGCTTTCTTAGTTAACCATGTATTTCATGTTTATGCATGTGGAAAATGATATGGAAAATGTTCTTTGAAGTAGAAGGTTTTTTGAGTGAAATTGATATGATATTATCTCTAATGAAATTTCAATTCCAGGGTTATTTTATTCACACCATGAGAAATTTTAATGAGGTAATGAGATATATACTGGGAGTGGTACCCAAAATTCAACAATAGAGGATAATAAGATATACCACTCAATAAAGAAGGCGTGTTTTGTGGACATTTTTTAAAAAATAATAATTATTTTCATGAATCCTATATTTACAAGAAAGTACGGTTTACAAACTATGTTTGAAGGATGATTGAAAGGTGATAAATGAACTAAAACCATCTGATAATTTTTTTATCCATTTAAAGAGGTCCATGACTATATTCAATACATGATAAATCATTTTTTACATGTATGAGTCAACCCCACCTCAATCCAAGGCACGGTGTGGCCGACACCACTCAAAGTGTCTCGCTTTTCATTGAAATGGACAACAGTTTAAGTAAAAAAAACAACTATCATATGTAAAATTGATCAAAGGAATTCGGATTCAGTTGATAATGTTGGAAAAGTATCCATGGGTCATGTGTGACATGTAAATGTCAACCCCGCCACAATCTTAGGCATGGTGTGGCCGGTACCACTCAAAGAGTCTCACTTTTATTTGAAATGGACATGGTTTTAAGTGAAAACAACAACTGGCATATAGAAAACCGAACAAACGCATTCAGATTCTGTTGAACATTTAGGACAATGATCCATGGGTTATATGTGATGTGTAAGAGTTATCCCTACCTCAATCCGAGGGCAGGTATCACTCAATGTGTCTTTATTTTGTTTAAAATGGATGGGATTTTAAGTAAAAAAAATGACATATAGAAAACCAACCAAACACATTAGGATTGTGTTGATAATTTAGGAAAATGATACATGGGTAATTTTGGATGTATACGAGTCAAACCCTCCTCAATACGAGGCATGGTGTGGACCAAACTACTCAAAGTGTCTCACTTTTCTTTGAAATGGTCAACAGTTTAAGTAATAACAACAACTGACATATGAAAAGTGGTCCAAACGCATTCGGATTCTGTTGATACATTAGAAAAAGTAGCCATAGGTCATTTGTGATGGGTATGAGTCAAACCCAATTTAATCTGAGGCGTGGTGTGGCCTGTACCACTCAAAGTGTATCACTTTTATTTAAAATGGACGGGATTTTAAGTGAAAACAACAACTGGCATACCGAAAACTGACCAAACACATTCGGATTCTGTTGAAACATTAGGAAAATGAACCATGGGTCATATGTGACGTGTAAGAGTCAACTCCACCTCAATATGAGAGTCTATGTGGCCAGTACCTCTCATAGTGTCTTTCTTTTTTTTAAAATGGATGCGCTTTTAAGAAAAAATGACATAAGGAAAACCAACCAAATGCATTCAAATTGTGTTGATACATTAGGAAAATGATCAATGGGTCATTTTTGACGTGTACGAGTAATCCCCACCTCAATCAGAGGAGTGGTGTGGTCGTCACTGCACAAAGTGTCTCACTTTTCTTTGAAATGGAAAACGGTTTAAGTAAAAACAACAACTAACATACAGAAAACGGACCAAACACATTCGGATAATGTCGATACATT
This sequence comes from Viscum album, assembly GCA_963277665.1. Classification (NCBI taxonomy): domain Eukaryota; kingdom Viridiplantae; phylum Streptophyta; class Magnoliopsida; order Santalales; family Viscaceae; genus Viscum; species Viscum album. The sequence continues at coordinate 1,323,219,935 of OY728158.1, forward strand.
AGTACAAGTATCCATTGGTCAATTGGACATGAAAAAGTCAACCCCACCTCAATTTGAGGCACATTGTGGTCGGTACCACTCAAAGTGTCTCACTTTTATTTGAAATGGACATGATTTTAAGTGAAAGCAACAACGAGCATACAGAAAACTGAAAAAACACATTCTGATTCTGTTGAAACTTTAGTAAAACAATCCATGGGTAATATGTGATGTGTATGAGTCAACCTCACCTCATTCTGAGGGATGGTGTGGCCAGTACCACTAAAAGTGTCTTTCTTTTGTTTAAAATGGACGTTCTTTTAAGTAAAAAACCGACATGCAGAAAACAGAACAAACACATTAGGATTGTGTTGATACTTTATAAAAATGATACATGGGTCATTTGTGATGTGTACGAGTCAACCCCGCCTCAATTTGAGGCACAGTGTGATTGGCACCACTCAAAGTGTCTCACTTTTCTTTGAAATGGACAACAGTTTAAGTAAAAACAACAACTGACATACGGAAAACAAACCAAATGAACATAGATTATATTTATACATTAGGAAAAGTATCCATGGGTCATTTTTGATTTGTACGAGTTATCCCCGCCTCAATCTGGGGAACGGTGTGGCCAGAACCACACAAAGTGTCTCACATTTATTTGAAATGGACAGAATTTTAAGTGAAAACAACAGCTGGCATACGAAAAGATGACCAAATGCATTCGGATTATGTTGATACTTTAGGAAATCGATCCATGGATCATATGTGACGTTTACGAGTCAACCCCACTTCAATCCGAGGGCCTAGTGTGGCCGATATCAATCAAAGTGTCTTTCTTTTGTTTAAAATGGATGCACTTTTAAGTAAAAAATACAACCTATGGAAAACCGGACAAATGAATTCATATTGTGTTGATACATTAGGAAAACGATCCATGGGTCATTTGGAAATTGTAAGAGTCTTCATCGCCTCTATATGAGGTGCAGTGAGCCCGGCACCACTAAAAGTGTCTCACTTTTCTTTGAAATGGACAACAGTTTAAGTAAAAACAACAACTAACATACGAAAAATGAACCAAATGCATTTGGATTCTGTTGATACATTATGAAAAGTATCCATGGGTCATTTTTGATGTGTATGAGTCAAACTCGCCTCAATATGAGGCATGTTGTGTCTGGTACCACTCAAAAAGTCTCACTTTTATTTGAATTGGACATGATTTTGAGTGAAAACAATAACTGGCATACAGAAAACTTACCAAACACATTTGGATTCTATTGAAACTTTAGGACAATGATACATGGGTCATATTTGACGTGTACAAGTCAACACCATCTCAATCAGAGGGCCGGTGTGCCCAGTAAAACTCAAAGTGTCTTTCTTTTGTTTAAAATCGATGCGCTTTTATGTAAAAAAATGACATATGGAAACCAACCAAAGGCATTTGGATTGTGTTGATACATTAGGAAAATAATATATTGGTCATTTGTTACGTGTAAAAGTAAATCCCGCCTCAATCTGAGGTGTGTTGTGTCCGACACCACTCAATGTTTCTCACTTTTCATTGAAATGGACAACAGTTTAAGTGAAAACAACAATTGACATACAGAAAATGGACCAAACACATTCAGATTCGATTGATACTTTAGGAAAAGTATCCATGGGTAATTTGTGACATGTACGAGTCAACTCTGCCTCAATTTTAGGAATGGTGTGGCCGGTACCACTCAAAGAGTCTCACTTTTATTTGAAATGGACATGATTTTAAGTGAAAACCAAAACTGGCATAAGAAAAACTGACCCAACGCATTCGGATTCTGTTGAGACATTAAGAAAATGATCCATGGCTCGTATGTGACGTTTACGAGTCAACCCCGCCTTAATCCGAGGGCCGGTGTGGCCGGTACCACTCAAAGTTTCTTTCTTCTGTTTAAAATGGATGTGCTTTTATGTAAAACAATGACATATAGAAAACCAACAAAATTATTTGGATTGTGTTGATACTTTAGGAAAGCGATCTATGTTTCATTTTTGACATGTAAGAGTAAACCCCGCCTCAATCTGTGGCGCCGTGTGGCCAGTACCACTCAAAGTGTCTTTCATTTGTTTAAAATGGATACGCTTTTAAGTAAAAACAACCGGTATACAGGAAACCAACGAAACACATTCGGATTGTGTTGATAATTTAGGAAAATGACCCATGGGTAATTTGTGACGTGTATGAATCATCCCCTCCTCAATCAGAGGTGCAGTGTGGCCGACACCACTCAAAGATTCTCTCTTTTTTTTAAAGTGGACATCATTTTAAGAGAAAACAAAAACTGACATACGGAAAACTGACCAAATGGATTCAGATTCTATTAAAACAATACAAAACTGATCTTTGAGTCCTTTCTGATGTATACGAGTCAACCCCGCCTCACTCAAAGGTGCGGTGTGTCCAGCACCACTCAATGTGTCTAACTTTTCTTTGAAATGGACAACAGTTTAAGTAAAAACAACAACTGACATTCGAAAAATGGACCAAACGCATTAGTATTCTATTGATACTTTAACACAAGGATCTATGGGACATTTGTGAAGTGTACGAGTCAACACCGCCTCAATCCGAGGTATGGTATGGATGGTACCACTGAAAGATTATTTCTTTTGTTTAAAATGGATACGCTTTTATGTAAAAACAACCGGTATACGGAAAATCAATCAAATGCATTCGGATTGGGTTGACACTTTAGGAAAATGATCCATGTGTCATTTGTGACGTGTATGAGTCAAATCCACCTCAATCTGAGGCGTGGTGTGGACGGCACCACTCAAAGTCTCTCTTTTTTTCAAAGGGACATCATTTTATGTGACGACAACTTAAATTTACACTCATCAAAGATAGTCGCAAACTCTTTTTTATGAGTTGGGTAGTTTCACTCATGGGGTCAAAAGTGACGAGTCTCCTAAGAAAATACCTTTTCACCATATATTATAAACAATAAATGTTCAAAGAAAAATTCATCACAAATCATTACATACCCAAATCTAGGATCAGAAAAAAATGGGATTTGAGCCAATTTCAAACTCTTATTCAACTCTAATAGGTATTTCTCAGACTATTCTGCTTATTAGAATTTGATGGGGCGGTGGGGGGGTTGTGCTGGTTAGGGGGTTGTGCAGGGGTGAGGTGAATTACTATCGGATGATTGTTGTCATATTAATATTGAAATAGAGAATTGTAGTATATTAAATTGTTGGAAGAGTTTGATGGTTTTATGTGAATTTTTGGGGCTATTTTAGGTGTTTTTTATAATGTTTTAAGTCTGTATGTGGTTTTTGTGATATTTTTTATGCAGGTGTATAGTGGATGGGCTACTAGAGGGCTGTTGTGCAGCAGTTCTGAATAAACTCAATACAAATGGTTCTAAACCATTAGTATAAGAGTTCTGAAATTCTGGAATTCTGGAAAAACACAATACCAACGGTTTAGAACCGTTGGTATTAGAGTTCAGGAAAAACACATTACCAACAATTTTCGACCGTTGGTATAATAATCCTCTAAAAATAAAATACCAATGGTTTATAACCGTTGGTATACATGGGGAGAAATTTTAAAAAAAATATACTTACCAACGGTTTCTGAGAACCGTTGGTAAAAATTCTATACAAACATATAACTACAGTTCTATTCCAATCGTGGTATATCATTAAATACAGTGGGATATACCAATGGTTTAGATCAAACCCTTGTTATAAGGCTTTGTAACGACCCAATATTTCATTAATGGAAAATCCCTCTTGATCTTATTAAATGTCTCTTTATATAAAATGTTTTTATAAAATGTCAACTTCATTGGTTTTATGATAAGAATTGTGACCATTACTTTTATAGTCATTGAACAGTGATCACATGATTAGTATAAATAGAGGGCTTTAACACATCCAATTTTACTTAGACTAAGGAAGCGATGGCCTGATCCAGTATAATTTCCCCATACGAAGCCCATTTATCGGAGCTCGGAAAAGAGGTCGCGTCTGTGGGCTTCGCTCTTGACCAATCCCAAGCTGAGCTTCACCATGTCAAGATCGAACGGGATCATCTACGGGAGAAGTGGAAGTTGATAGAAATTACCACTCGAGCAATGTTATCTGAGCCACCCCAAGAGTCTGTCACCATCGCACACCTTACCCTTAGGTCTTATGCGGCTTTTTTAAGGGGTTATGTAACTAATCGATAGTACTATGGTCATGTACATTATTTTTTTATATAATAATGAATATAATTTGTTGTCATTATTGATACATTGTAAAATGTTTTTAATGTACAAATGGTGTTTTTAGTTATTATTTAATTAAGAAATCTATTTTATTAAATTAAGGGATTTTTGAATTAAATATTATTTTAATAAATTATTATTATTATTATTATTATTATAAGATTAATTTTATTATATATAAATGATCATGTAATTGTATGAATGCAATTATAATTTTTATTAAGGTTTGAAAGCTATTATTGTCAAACACCCGTGAATTTTAATAAATGTCTGTTTTTGTTTTAAAAGTGAAAATAAACATATTTAGAAAATTATTTATGTAAAATAAATGTTATTTTTGGAATCAGGACGTCAAAATTATACAACGGTGAATTTTTTATAATTTTCTGAGGCAGTCAAATATTTGAGTAAAAATTAAATACTGTTTAAATATATAATGTGTTTTATGACATCATAATGACCCAATAGTGATGTAATAAAGTACTATAATCTTTATGTTCGGCCAATATATGTATTACCATTAAAATAATTTGCTTTTGGGTTTGTTTGGATTACGTTTCAAAGCATTAACTGACCCCAGAAGACTTATTAAACACCTTGAATTTTTAAATTAATTTCCATGGGAGTGTGACTCACCTCCACATAAGCAACCCCAATATTTTAAGAAGTTCGGACCTTTTCCTTCTAAAATATTATTTTTCCCTTCCCTTTCCCAAAAACCATTGCCATAAACCATGGTATGGTTTGTGGTTTGGATTAATTTAATATAAGGGGCCCCAAACCTAAATAATAAATAATTCCCTCACCTTTCCTATATAAACCCACCAAAGCTCCCACTTCATCCTCACTCAAAGCCTTTGTATTTCGTCCATCCTCTTCCCTACTCTCTCTAGAATCCTCCCAAGGTGCCCCATTCTCCCAATAATCCTCTCACATGCCTCTCTCTAGCCATTGGAAGCACACTTCCAAGTAAGGATTTGTTCTTCCTTTCAAATTTTTGTCCAATTTTCTTTAAGTTTTATTGCCCTTTTAATTTCAATTATAAATGTTTGGTTTTGGTTTCACACCTCTCTCATACTTCCCTTTTTATGTTTGAATGATGGGAGACACTTTTTCTCTCATTAAATTCCTCCCATGTACACCCGTTACTATGCCGAAATTCCGAAAGGAACTTCTTTATCCTCTTTTACATTCAAGCATTACTTTTGTATCATGAATATAAATTCCATTACAATCGTTGGGACATGTATCTATATGACCTCTTTACATTCCATTACATTTAAATATTATGGGGAACCCCTTTCTCTCTCATCAACCATTTTTATGAATTCTTGTATCACGCCGTTATGCTACTGAAATCACACCGATTTTCTTAGCCAATGACATTGTATAGTGAATACCATGACCATTTCTCCATCAATGGTATAAACCTTTATGCACATTTACTTATTGATTTTAAAGTTTCATATATGAATTCCACATTCCTTTATCATGTAATAAATGATTATTTTTTATGAATCCATGTTTTATGATACATGTGGCACACTTATGCATGAAATGAAATGTTTAAAAAGGGTGCACCCTTATAGCGCTCCAATGCATTGGGTAAAGTATAGTATCATGATAAATCATGTGCGGTGAGTTTTGACTCATGATAATTCAATTGAAACGAGATTATACTCGTGCTTTATGTGCAATGAGGATTTACTCATGCTCCGTGAGCAATGAGCCTTGGCTCATGCTAATTCCATGTTAAGTGTTGTTGCCACATTTCCATGTTATGATTATCATGCTTTATCATGCCTTTGTGTTCATGTTTTTATTATGCTCTATTGATATTCCTATTGCATAATATATATTGTACTCCTCATGTTATTCCATGTGTACTCCCTTACTAGGCTTTATAACTCTCCCTTTTCTTATGCATGTCCTTAGGTTATCCCATGCAATGATAAGTACGAAGGAATGTAGTGGGCATGTAAAGGATGTTTTCAACAAAGACGTTGTATTTCATGTTTTATGTTTTTATGTAATGATCCTAATCACCAAATACACTAAACCTCTATATCTTCTTTGTTGTATCAAGTGATGTTTTATGTAATAAATCAGGTTTATGTTTGTAAGAAAAGCACAGTTGTCATAGTTGGTATTAGAGGATAGATTTAGTAATTTTTGGGATTAGGATTAGAAAACCCTAGTAAATATGTAGATATAAGACTAAGTAAAATAAAAACGTCGCTATGTTTTGGTGAGTATTGAGTAAGTGGGTTATCAAGCAAATACATCCATGTCTGGATATGAGCAGGTAGAGGCGGCTCTGGCACAGATGTATCCTAGGGGTAAAACCCAAAAACACCACTTTGAGCTAGACTCGAACGGGAACTGGTGCACGACAATGTGCCTTGCTGCACTCTTGGTTATGACATGCCCGGGGAATATTCTTTGGTAAATTCACAAGCTTAGTATGAACCCTTATTAGGGAATTAAAAAAAATTCCCCTATGAATATATGTTAGAAAGTAGATCATGAAAATCCAAGATTGAAGCCAATAGACTCATGAGTAAAGGAAATAAAAGTATATTTATAGGTCATAAACTTTTGTCTTTGGATTACCCTTTATGTGTTCCCCCTAAATTTCCTTTTATTCTAGCTAATGGACGGTAATAGGAGGACTCGGGCTAACAACCGATGTGAAGATCAGTGTTATGACTGTACTAATGAGATGCCCAATCCAATGGGAGCGGGAATCGCGAAATTTATCACGCTTCTCTCTCTACAAACTCAATCATTGAACAAAGACATGTGTCATGAGGAACATCCAAACCCCCCTAAGAAATAACATTTCACTATCGAGAGCTTCATGAGACAAAGGTCTCCTAATTTTAGTGGATCATCTGATCCCACGATCGCTGAACAATGGATCAACTCCATTGAAAAGATATTATCTATCCTTCAATGTTCTGAACAAGAGAAGGTTCCCCTGACGGCTTATCATATGGTGGGTGAAGCTGATCAATGTTGGACGTTGATCAAAAATATGAAGCCTGAGGAGGAGATCGAGGCATTGGAATAGAAGTATTTCCGGAAGATGTTTTTCGATAAATAATTTCCGCGCACCCTCTGGCTTAAGAGGTAAAGGGACTTCCTTTCCCTCAATAAAAAAGACGACTAATCTTATGGAGCGTATGAGGAAAACATCACAAGGCTTGCACAATACGCTTCCAGATTTTTTGTTACCCCCGAATGCAAGGTTGGCCTCTTCTTTGGTGAACTGAAGCCTTGCCTGCGGAAAACATTAGAGATCTTTGACTTCGACAGCTATGAGGAAATTGTCTGATATGCCCTCAAGGTCTAAATGGAGATCGGAGAATCACATGGGTATCATGGATATAAGAAGCATAAGGTGGACATCAATGATGGTGGGCCAATGGATAAATCCAACGGTGCTAAGAAGATCCAGCACCCCACTTTCCAAAAGTGCAAAAGGAGGCACCCTAGAAATTTCCATAAAGGGACGAGGAAATGCTTTAGGTGTGGAAGAGAAGGGCACCTAGCTGTTAACTGTCAGAAAGAAAGACCCACAGTTGCGACAGAGGAGAGGAATGATCCATTTGAACCTCAATGCATTGTTCAATGCTACAAATCCAAAGAACTGGGTCATTTTTCAAATCAGTTCCCTAATACAATGGTTTTCGGAGACAACCAACAACCTCCAGGGCAGCAAGGAAGAGATTTTACCATCACTTCTGCTGAAGTGATCCCCGACAACAAAGTGGTGACAGGTATGCTAGTTATTCATTCAATAATAGAGAACATACTTTCTTATTCAGGTTCTAAACATTATTTTATATCTCTAAAGTTTAGTAGAACAATCCCAGCACCACCACTAATCATGAAAGTGAAGAAGTCAGTGAGTACGGAAAATGGGGAAATCATTGCATCCCATGAATATAAGTCATCCCCTGTCGTAATATGTGGATTGAATTTCCCGGAGAACCTTTTCACACTCCCTCTAGTAGAATTTGATGCAATTCATGGCATGGATTGACTTTCCTTATATAGATCCAACATAAATTGTCGGGAGAGGTAAATCACACTTCGTTTGGAGAATCGACCCCCGATTCATTACATGTGTAAGGAGGAAGATTAATCTCATTTAGCTCCATCATCTCAAGGGTGGATATTACTACCTTATGAGCACGCGTATCTGGCTCAGATGATTGAGTCCAAGGAAGAAACCCTCCTTGATGAAATGCCTGTTGTGAGGAAATTCGCTGAAGTGTTTCCCGAGAAACTACCTGGTATTTCTCCTAGAAGGGATGTTGAATTCTCAATTGAACTTATACCTAGGTCTTTACCAATATCCAATAATCCATATAGAATGGTTATTGTAGAGCTTGAATAGCTGAAGAAACAACTATAGGAGAATATAAATAAAGGTTTTATACGCCCAAGTGCTTCACATTGGGGTGCACCAGTCATCTTCATCACGAATATTGATGGTTCAATGCCGCTTTGCATCGATTATTGTGAACTTAAAAAAATCATGATAAAGAAAAAGTATCCTATACCAAGAATTTATGACTTGTTAGATCAGCTGCGTGGAGCAGAATTCTTCTCCAAGGTAGATTTGCGGTCTGGATATTATCAAGTAAGGGTGAAGAAGGAAGATGTCCCCAAGACTTCTTTTTGTACAAGATACGGGCACTATGAATTCATAGTAATGCCATTCGGACTCACCAGTGCTCCAGAAATCTTCATGGACATGATTAAAAGAGTATTTAGATATTACCAAGACAAATTTTTGGTAGTATTTATAGATGATATTCTAATATACTCCGAAACCAAGGAGGATCATGAGGAGCATTTAAGAACTGTACTAGAGACTTTGCGCAAGGAAAATCTCTGTGCAAAGTACAGAAAGTGTGAGTTTTGGTTGAAGGAGGTCTCATTATTGGGCCAAATCATCACAAGAAATGGGATATTTGTGCATCCCTCCAAAACATATGCAATTGAGGGATGGCTGAGGCCAACATTAGTAACATATATCCATAGCTTCTTGGGGTTAGCTAGATATTATCGACGATTTGTGAGAAATTTTTCATGATTGTCCAACACTCTTACCAAGCTAACTCGAATGGGAGTAAATTTTGCTTGGAGTGATGAATGCCAAGAAAGCTTCAAGGAGTTGAAAAGGAGACTTATCACTGCATCCATGCTCACTTTACCCACAAGTGGGGAGATTTTTGTGGTATTCAGTGATGCTTCGAAGAAGGGCTTAGGATGTGTGCTGATGCAGAATGATAAACTGAAATCCTATGCCTCAAAGCTGTTGAAAATCCATGAGTGAAACTATCCAACTCATGATCTGGAGTTGGTGGCGGTGATCTTTTCCTTGAAAATCTGGCAGCATTATCTCTATGGAGAGAAATGTGAGATATATACTGACCAAAAGAGTCTTAAATATATATTCACACAGAAAGAGCTTAATATGCGCCAGAGAAGATGGATAGAGGTCATCAAGGATTATGACTGTTCAATCCATTACCACCTTGGGAAAGAAAACAAGGTGGCAGATTCCCTAAGTAGAAAGGATCCAGCGATTCTATCAATGATGAGAATTGAGAAGGATCCAATGTTCTTATGCTTGATGAATATGGACATGGGAATCATAGAGAAGGGATCATCATCAATCCTTTCACAAATGATTGCTCAACCATCTCTTTTGGAAAGGGTAAAGGATGCTCAAAAGGATGATGTGGGAATTCAAGAAAAAGTGGGAGCTATCAAAAAAGAGAAATCCTCAGAGTTTAATGTTAATGAAGAAGGAATTGGGCAGTTTGGGAAAAGACTGAGTGTTCCATCAAGTCTGGCGTTGAAGAAAGAACTATTGGATGATGCACATAGTTCAAATTTCACTATTCACCCAGGGAGCACAAAGATGTATCGAGATCTCTGAGAAAACCTTTGGTGGGATAATATGAATAAGGAGTCTGGTGAATATACATCAAAGTGCCTGGTGTGTCAGCATGTGAAGGTAGGGAGGAAGAAGTATAAGGGGATGATGAAGCAATTTCCCATACCAGAATTGAAATGGAAGAACATCACCGTGGACTTTGTCACCAGACTTCCGAGGACATCCAAAGGCAACATCGCAATATGGGTTATTATGGATCATCTTACAAATACTGCACACTTCATTGCTATTTGGGAGGATTTCTCATTGGATCAACTGGAACTGATATATACCAGGGAAGTGGTAAGGTTACATGGAGTACCACTATATCTTGTGTATGACTGAGATCCACGATTCACCTCTATGTTTTGGAAGAGTCTTCCACATGCTCTCAATAATGAACTGAACTTTAGTATGGACTATCATCCTTAAACTGATGGCCAATCAGAGAGGACTATCCAAACACTTGAGGATATGTTGAGAACGTTCTCAATGGACATTAAAGGATGAGGGGATCAACATATTCCTCTGGTTGAGTTCTCTTATAATAACAGTTTCCACTCAAGCATCCAAATGGCACCATATGAAGCCCTGTATGGGAAAAGGTGTAGAACACTGGCATGTTGGGATGAGATCCGTGAACGTAAGCTGCTTGGACCAGAAATAGTCGAGGAAATGGTGGAGAAGGTGAAAACCATTCAGCAACATATCAAGGCATCCAAGAGTCGATAGAAGAGTTATGCAGATAATCTTCGATGAGAACATGAGTTTAAAGATGGAGACATGGTTTGTCTACGCATATCTCCATGGAAGAAGGTCACGAGGTTTGGAAAGAAAGGGAAGTTATGTCCAAGGTACATCGGCCCCTTCGAGATTCTTGATCGTGTCGGGGCTGTGGCCTATCGGCTAGCACTTCTTCCTACTGTTTCCAAAGTACATGATGTCTTTCATGTACCCCTATTAAGGTAGTACATACCAAATCCTTCACATGTACTCTCTTATGAGGTGGTACAATTGGAAAAGGCTATTTCTTATGAGGAGTAACCATTGAAGATCTTAGATCATATAGAAAAAGTTCTAAGAAATAAGACAATGCCCCTTGTCAAGGTATTGTGGAGAAACCACAAGATTGAAGAAGCGACTTGGGAATTGGAGAAATGATGAAGCTGAGTTACCCACATTTTTTTAGTGTGGGAAAAGGAAAATTTCGAGTGCGAAATTTATTAATGGGAGAATATTTTAACGACCAAAAGTTTCATTAATGGAGAATACCTCTTGATCTTATTAAATTTCTCTTTATATAAAATGTTTTTATAAAATGCCATCTTCATTGGTTTTATGATAAGAATTGTGACCATTACTTTTATAGCCGTTGAACAGTGATCACATGATTATTATAAATATAGGGTTTTAACACATCCAATTTTACTTAGTCAATGGAAGCGATGGCCTCATCCAGTAGAATTGCCTCATACGAAGCCCATTTATTAGAGCTCAGAAAAGAGGTGGCATCGTTGGGTTTCACTCTTGACCAAGACCAAGCTGAGCTTCACTGTGTCAAGCTCGAATGGGACCGTCTATAGGATATGTGGAAGTTGATAAAAATTACCTCTTGAGCGATGTTATCTGAGCCACCCCAAGAGTTTGTCACCATCGCACACCTTACCCTTAGGTCTTATGCAGCTGTTTTAAGAGGTTATATAACTAATTGATAGTATTATGTTCATGTACATTATTTTTGTATATAAAAATGAATATAATTTCTTGTCATTATTGATACATTGTAAATCGTTTTTAAAGTTGAAATGGTGTTTTTAGTTTTTATTCAATTAAGAAATATATTTTATTCAATTAAAGGATTTTTGAATTAAATAATATTTTAATAAAATATTATTATTATTATTATTAGATTAATTTTATTATATATAAATGATCATGTAATTGTATGAATGAAATTATAATTTTTATAATGGTTTGGAATCCATTATTGTCAAAACCTGTGAATTTTGATAAATGTCAGTTTTTATTTTAAAAGTAGAAATTTACATATTCAGAAAATTATTTAGGTAAAATAAATGTTATTTTTGGAATCATGATGTCGAAATTATCCAACGGTGAATTTTTCATAAATTTCTGAGACAGTCAAATTTTTGAGTAATAATTAAATACCGTTAAAATATATAATGTGTTTTATTACATCATAATGACCCAATAGTGATGTAATAAAATACTATAATCTTTATGTTCGGCCAATATATGTTTTACCATTAATGTAATGTGATTTTGGGTTTTTTTGGATTACTTTTCAAAGCATTAATGGACCCCTCAAGACTTATTAAACACCTTGTCTTTTTAAATTAATTTCCATGGGAGTGTGACTCACCGCCACATAAGCAACACTAATATTTTAAGAAGATAGGACCTTGGACTTATAAAATATTATTTTACTCTTCCCTTTTCCAAAGAACATGGGAAAAAACTATGGGATGGTTTGTGGTTTGGATTAATTTAATATAAGGGTTCCCAAACCTAAATAATAAAGAATTTCCTCACCTTTCCTATATAAACCCACCCAAGCTCCCACGTCATCCTCACTAAAAGCATTTGGAGTTATTCCAAACACTTCCCTACTCTCTCTAGAATCCTCCCAAGGTTCCCCAATCTCCCAAGAAGCCTCTCACAAGCTTCTCTCTAGCCTTTGGAGGCACACTTCAAAGTAAGGGTTTTATCTTCCTTTCACATTTTTGTCCAGTTTTCATTAAGTTGTTTTGCCCTTTTAATTTCAATTATAAATGTTGGGGTATGGTTTCACACCTCCCTCATACTGCGCTATTTATTTTTGAATGATGGGAGACCCTTTCTCTCTCATTAAATGCCTCTCGTGTACACCTGTTACTATGCTGAAATTCTGAAAGGAACTTCTCTCTCCTCTTTTACATTAAAGCAATAGATTTGTATCATGAATCTAAATTACATTACATTTGTTGGGACATGTATCTATATGAACTCCTTACTTTCCATTACATGTAAATATGATAGGGACACCCTTTCTCTCTAATCAACCATTTTAATGAATTCTTGTGTCACGCTGTTACGCTGCCGAAATCGCATCGATTATCTAAGCCAATGTCATTGTGTAGTGAATACCATTCCCATTTCTCTATCAAGGGTATTCACCTTTATGCACATTTTCTTATTGATTTTAATGATTCATGTATCAATTCCACATTACTTTATCATGGAATAAATGATTATGTTTTATGAATCCATGTTTTATGATCCATGTGGCACACTTCTGCATAAAATGATATGTTTAAGAACGGTGCGCCCTTATAGCACTCCAATGCATGGGGTAAAGTATAGTATCATGATATGTCATGTGTAATGAGTGTTGACTCATACTAATTTATGTACAATGAGGGTTTATTCGGGCTTAATGTGAAATGAGGATTTAATCATGCTCCATGTGCAATGAGCCTTGGCTCATGCTAATTCCGTGTTAAGTGTTGTTGCCACATTTCCATGTTATGATTATCATGCTTTATCATGGCTTTATGTTCATTTTTTTTCTTATGATCTATTGATATTACTATTTCCTAACATGTATTGTACTCCTCATGTTATTCCATGTTTACTCCCATACTGGGCCTTATAGCTCACCCTTTTCTTATGCATGTCCTCATGTTATCCCATGCAATTCTAAGTACGAAGGAATATAGTGGTCATATAAAGAATGTTTTCAATAAAGATGTTGTATTTCATGTTTTAAGTTTTTATGTAATGATCCTAAGCCCCAAAGATACTAAACCTCTCGATCTTATTTTGTTGTATCAAGTGATGTTTTATGTAATAAATCAGGATTAAGTTTGTAATAAATGCACAGTTGTCGTAGGCTTTCCTCACGGCTTACAAGCCTACGGTTTGGAAAACCATTGGTATAGGCTATACCAATGGTTTTCCAGCCTATAACAATGGTTTAAAATCGTTGGTATAACCTTCTTTTCTAGTAGAATTTCCTATAAAAAAACTTGAAATATAAGATACATAAATATTAAATAATCAAATTTATCAATGAATTCAGGGGTTATATTTCTCTATAATATGAAAACAAGTTCCCTAGATTTTTAATGGATTCTTTCTCTATTGAATTTAAAAAAATTTAGAATATGATTTCATGTAATATACATGGATATTCACTAGTTTCAACTACAAAAATATAGAAAAGATTATGAATGAAATGATCCCCTAAAGTGTGCATTATGGATTCAGACATGTTGTTGTTGAAAATTCTATCAACATACCCCATGGTGAGGGTTCCAACATGAAAATTGATGTTTGTGTTGTATATTACCAGGAAATAAGATCGATAAATTAAGGGAGAGTATTTTTTTGCTCAATCATATTCAATTTTTATCACATAAAAGTAAGATGAAAATAATATTTTATACCCTCTCTAACATATCTACCATAAATTATTTTGTAAAAGTAGTTGATCGATTTCAACGTTTTTCAAATAATCAGTTGGGATTAATTTTTTTATAATCAATGAATAAAACTTTTAGAAAGTAATAACATTAAATGTATAACCAGAATCACATAATGAATATAAATATTAATTGAAATAATTGTGGAGAGGATATAAAATTTATTCAAATCTTAATGTTTTTGGAAACAATGATGTAATAAAAGATGATAATGTTCTTCCCAGGACAAACCACTTATTTCACAGACGCCTCCTCTTTTGGTTCAGAGATATTTATTCAATATGGCATAATTTGGGATTAATTAGAGAGCTTCCAAAAGGAGAATATTAATATAAAATTTCTCAAATGTTTCTAGATTTTATTTTTAAATTTATTCATTAATAATTTACTTAGATTGGATCACTCCTAATAGTAATGTAAGTGGAATACACATTTTCCTTCTTTTAATTTTTTTAAGTGTGTATATTTTCTCATTATTCATTAGTTATCACTATCTTCCTCTTTTTTTCTTTCACTTTCAATTAAATAGTTTTTAAACATATATTTGGATATTTCATAATTTGTTTCATCATTATTTATTTTATTATATTTAGGATCATGGGATGGATGTAGAAGAAGTTCATTTACCAATCATGTATTAAAAATTCTCAAATTTGGCTCTAGGATTGGGAATGATTGGGTGGTTAGTTTCCAAATATTTTAAAAGGAATATACATATGACTGTTGATTTCAATAATGGGTCCATTAGTTAATTACACAAAATACTCTACATTGTGACCTTGTAACATATAAAGGGGGAATTATATCTTTTTTAGTATACAAATAGGGTCCATTTTTATATAATTTTGTCTGTTGGTAAGCTAGTTTATTATAATATTTCATTTAATGTTCATGAAATTTTGGGGTAGGATGGTATTTTTACTGAATGGGTGGTTATTTATGGTACTAGTTTTAAAATGGTAGGTGTGACATATTTTGTTGGGTTTTTACTACATGTTGGAAAAAAGAAGATTTATGTCTATCCTACACTGGGTGTTTTGAATTTTTACAACTGATGTTTTTCTATTAAGTTTTATTTTCACTACACATCAGCATATTGTTCAGAAAAATTACTAGACAATGAGAATAATCCATATACATTTATTAGTTCTTATTGTACAATAATTTTAATTATATTAATTTGTCTAAAAATATTGGATAACTCACTTTTTTGGATTCTAATAAATTTATTCAATATAAAGCATTTAGATAATGAATTTCTTGTTTTCTTATACCCAATATGATAAACTATTATTAGTACTATACAATAATTTCAATGAGGCTATTTTATTCGAATGGTGATTTTTTCAATTTTTTTCTAGTTTATGTATAGAATATATTTCTATATTTTTCTAGAAATTCATGAAGGAAAATAAAATATTTTTTTTCTCATCAAGGAATTTATGTTCGAAATTGGATAAATAATTCTTATACAACTCCTATATGTCAAACCGAGCCTCTACTAATTCAAAGTTAATGGTTTAATTATCCTTTATGATACACACACATCTATATGAAGGGGTGAATTTCTGAAATAAATATATATAAAAGTCTTTCCAATCATGTATGATCATTAGATTCAGACTGTAAAATAAATTCTTAGTTGTAACTTCGAGTAAATAGGGAATTTCCCACTATTAATTTATTCTTCATCCACTATTTAGGGCTTCTGTGTAAAGGAAAAAGGAATAAATTATTTTATGTGTATATTTTTATATTCTACTACAAAGACATAATTTTTTTTTGATATATGGATAAATATTATTTTCAATTCTATTTTTTTAATAAAAGCAAAGGAATTTGATTATTTTTGCTAATGAATTTTGGTGCACACAGACCCATTATGGTTTGATTTTGGTTGGATTACATTATGGTCGGATATAGAACATTGGAATTATCACTTGATTATGTTAATTAAATTTTATCAAATCCATATTCTATATTTAAATTCATACTCCTAATTTTAAAATTCTATTCCATTCTATTTCATGGTCAGAAAGGTAAAGTTGATTCACAGAGTTCCTAAAATGAAAAAAATGGTATATTATTAACAATGAATACCTAGAAATGGTTCTATGTTTTGAAAACCAGCATACCAAAATTTTTATAAAAGATATAATTTCCTTGGATTACGGTAATATTATTAGTAAAATAAGGCTTTCTCTAGAGAGGAGTTCTAAAAAGATACATTTTCACTTATGAAGTGTAGGTTGTCATGTTTTTTTATTTAATTTAATTAATTAGATATATCTATTATTGAATTTTTTTTGATACTAAATGTGATGGTTTAGGGTTGTATTTATATTTTTAAAAGTATCATGGTATTTTGAAATTTTTTACTTCTCCTTTTATTTAATGAAAAATGGAATATTACTCAATTATTTCACCAAACAATCAAGGGTAAAGGTTGTTTTTATGATTGATCCAATAGTTATTAGTACATGGTTATCCCTATATAATGTGTGTGTGAAAATTTAAAAATATACTAAAATAGTTAAAATCTCTTATGCATTAAGGGAAACATCTATTTTGGTTTCATTGATCGTGAGATATTCAAAATTAACTAACAACATTAACACATATGCTAAAAATTTATAGAAACACAACACCCAAAACATAAAATTATTTTAAAGAAAAAAATAGATTGGGTGTAGTGATATTATAATTTTTCAAACTATTATGAATACAATAAACATGTTTATAACCTTAATAACAATAATATTAAATGTAGAAAACTAAGAACCAAAACCGAAATCAAACATCATAAAATATTTCTGTTTTTCTTGTACAGGACTCACATATGATAATATATCTACATCTCTTTACTATAACTAAATGATATAACCCTTGAATTGAATGGTAACAATGATGACGTAGGAATAATAATCCATTATCAATTAAAGAAAAAATGAAATTAAAATAGACACAATAAACATTAGTAAACTAGAACTCTCCCACAAGAACTGTTCTTCCTCCCACCATTGACCTCATCCACTTCTTATGAGATCTATTTTATTTATCTTTTGGATAATAATATCTCTATGTTTCTTGATTTCATATTTTTAGAAAGATTATATCTTCTTCATATTTCATTCAAAATTTCAATTCCACCTTCCCCGAAAATTCATAGCTTCCACTCTTTTTTCATGGTTGAAATATCATGCATTTTATAATCCAAATAACCACTTATTATTGGTTGAATGAAGGATAATTTATCTATCAGACTCCTTGAATTTATATCTATATTATTCTGATGGAAACATGAATATGGTTTTTTTTGTCACAAAGAGGGGTCTGAGGCATGTACTATCCTAATAATAACATTTCAAAAGACTCTAAAACCATTTGTAATTCTTAAAATGATCCTAAATGTTTCATAATGTAGTGATTTTAAAGTTTTTAATGAAATTTAAATCACGTTTAAACGCACTAGATTCACTATATTGGTTACTAGACTTGGGATTTTAAAGCACTAGATTTTAGTTACATAGTTCCAGAAGATTATTGCATAGATATATAGATGATGGTTATATAGACTGTAGGATAATGGTTAGGAAGTGTTGGATTATGGTTATAAATTGTTGGATGATGGTAACATAGCCTGAATTCATGATTATACTGTCAATTCCTTTCTAATATCTTTATTATTTTTTAGGGATTGAATCCATTACAATCCTTCATGAAGTACCACTTCCTTTATTAACTATAATTTCAGTCATGGTATCCAATGTTTCATTCCAGGATATATTTATTCAAAAATGAATGATAAATAATTATTAGTAGGAACCCATTCATATTTTTCAAAAAATCATAATGTTATACTAAATTATCGATTTGGACACATTATACAATTTTTACACTAAAATATTATTTAACAATTTAATTCAATAAATGAGGAGAAATAAATGAATAAATAAATATGATTGAATAAAACGAAATAAATATTTTCATAGTATCATTAATTTGTGGGCTAAGTCACGCAACCTAATCTATCATTCTAGGTAAGCATTTTATAACACTAAAATACCACCACAGGTTACCAAGATTCTATCTCACAAATGGAATGAATTCTTAGGTTTCATTTTATCTTTAGACAAACTTCTCACAAATGAAATATATAAATAAATTACAATTATTATTGTATAAAACATTAGGGCCCATCATGAGTCTAAAAAGTATCCTCAACCTTTCTTTTTTTTTCAGAAAAGTGATGACATGAACTAGTTTCCTAGTTCATGCCATCAAAGGAATTTATTAAAATAAAACAGGTTCAATACAAAACACGAGGAGTAATGAGCTTACTCCAGCGGGGAATTAAGGGTTACAATGATACTCAAACTAGAACAACACCAACAGCCAAAATGAGCACCTTCAAAATGCATAGGGATCTTCCATCCAGGATCAGCCATCAAAGATCTTCCCATCAAGAAAAAAAAAGATGCTCCATCAAGGGCATATATCAGCATCCTCATCAAAGAAAACCACCAATCAAAATGTTAGATTCTGATAAAAAAAACCAGAAAATGAAGCAGTGTGAATAGTATAAACCATCCCTTCAAAACTTCTTGAGAGAAGACAGGTCCCAAAAGCATCAAACCAAGCAGGAAAAGCATCTAATATTCTGAAAAAAATCCAAACCAGCAAACAGTTTGAAATCCAAGCAGCAAGTGCAAACCAGCCGAGCCAAACCATATTGTAAAAGTCACCAATCAATCTGCAACAGAATCCAGAAAATATCCCAACCTTGAAGCAATCATCATCAAGCAGCAAAAAAACCAGGTAGAGTGTGCATTTTCCAAACCAAAATGCAAAAATAAACCAGCTGTCAACTCAGAATCATTGGCAAAGCCAAACAGCATGAGGTCAAAGCTCCAAGAGTGCAGAAAATGTGCAGTGGCCCAAGCAAGATGCCTTTCTCTAAAGGATCCCCAATTTTAGCTTGGTTGTAGCAATGAATTAGTTGATCAACTACTTTATGGTAGACACTTCCATGAACCAGCAGCCTACGAAATGTTGTGCAGCGCTGACCGGCTGTGCCAACCGCAGCAAACAAGACAGAACGAACAGCCAAGTTGGTCTCAGCACCCCCCATGATAACTATAGCATTATTCGCACTTAACTCAAGAAGGCATTTTCCAAATCTCTGGTTCACTGCTTTTTGAACCATTTGACCCACCTTGGAACTACCAGTGAACGAAACGAGATTTATACGATTGACTTTTGCTATTGCTTGACCTATTTCATCCCCACCACAGAAACCAGTGAAAAATGAACAAGGGAAGTTGTTTCTTGCTAAAACCCCACCCACCAGTTTAGTAATTGCAACAGTGACCAAGGGAGTTGTTGGAGCACCCTTCCTGGGACTTGATGACCTTGATTTCCCTCACAAAATTCTCCTTCGAGCAGTTCATCAAAGTGAACAAGTCTCCAGAAAAAACAGAAGAACAGAGATGAAATCAGAGAACTCCAACCGCATCAAGGATAGAAAATCAGCTTTAGAGGAACACAGATCAGCTAGGATAGCAAGAAGTTGTGACCAGTAAACCAGAAACAAAGACCACACAGAATTTCTACAAACAAACATCAAGAAAGTGGTGCTTTCAACTTCAATCTCTCAAAGTAAATGAATTTCAAAGCATTCTCAAATTGATCCTCATTGATAATCCCTTTTTGTCTCTCCTGTTTCAACAGATCTTGTTGCTTTCTCGTATGAGCAAGCCACCCTTGCTTTTCCTCTTCCGTGAATTGAAATGAGAAGTAATATAAAACAATGCTAGATTTCTCGCAAATTAATTCTCTTTGCTCTTTTCCGGGGTAAACCATTTTATTAGCTTCAGTCAACCTAGTGAAGATAGTTCTTTCCACTTGTGAATAATCCTTACGTCTTCTAGTCTTTTTTGGGTTCGGGGTGATGAAACCATTAGCATCTACCACTGATTTTTTTCCTTTCCTTGCCATGGTTTTCAGGTATTCTTCTTCTAATTGTCCAGGCTTATCCGCCTCTTCAGATGATGATCCACTACAAAAGGATCCATCTTTTTGAACCTTTTCAGCAACCTCTTGATCTGTGTTAACAGAGACAGGGTTCTCTTGCTGTTTTGAGACATCAAGACCATCCTGAACGAATTCTGAACATTCAGGTGCTTGCAACTTCAAACCCATTTTATCTACATCCTCTCCGTCCTTACAAACATCTTTAGAGGGCTCAGACACAACTATTTGCTTTCCTTTATCCTTTTCTATCCACAATGAGTGCGGTTCACCCATGCAAATAGGAGGATGGGCAGTGACATCATGAACAGAGTTAACATAATCAGAAATTAGATTATCTCCAACTTGTAAATTATTCAATTCAGTATTCAGACTAGGTTCTGCTAGATTCTTATAGCCAGAAAAACCAGCAATAGCCTTATGACCTTGCATCTCTTTTTCAATCCAAACATTTTTCGTGATTTTAGAGTTAGTAGAATCCTTTACACAGTTTTTCGCTGAATGTCCGAGTCTAAAAGAACTATAACAGTAATCAGGTAGTCTTTCATAGAGAACATCTTGTGTAAAACCGAAGTCTCCATTTTGAATCCAAATTTGGTCTGGCATATGCTGGGAAACATCTATTTCAATATAGATTCTCGCTACAGAGGGTCTAGATAAGAGATTTGTGGCTGAGTCTAACTTCAGAGGACATCCAATCAAACTAGCTATTGGAAATAAAGCTTCTTTCTTAAACAAGTGAAAAGGCAATTCAGGGAAATTAACCCATATAGGCACAATTGGGGATTCAACATACGGGTCAAAAGCAGGGGTCCATTTCAAAATTTTCATATAACATCCTCCAAAAGACCAGGATCTCTTCATCCATAGCCTATAGTAATCTTCTTCTGAGACAAACTGAAAGATAATATGATGCGAATTAAGGAGACCCAAACTAAAACCCGTAAAACCTATTAATTCCAGAGTCATTCTAAGAAACCTCAAAGAAGGCCGACGATTTGTGCATTTACCAACTAAAACAAGCCGAAGATCAGAAGATAAACAGTTTACCTCATCCTCAGTAAAAGAAATCACGAGCTGACCTCGATGACGAAACTGTTTAGATTTGATCTGGATTTCAGTGCAAGCATCGACGAAAACATCTCCTGATTTATCCACAACAACATCTGATTTACCCGCAACAACCTCTGCATAAGAGCGATAATCTGATTTAGGGTTAGAAGTCCGCGTCGGGTGGCTCTGGTGCGCGCTTCGGGTCTCCGTCATTCTCCTCTCCTCAGCCTTTCTTCACATAGGGTAACCCACTCACAATTATTTATCAATCCATTTTCAACCAAATTCCAAAACATAATATCTATATAATATAAATATAACCACATAATTTTTTTAATATTCCCCATATACCATAAATCCATGTTATAACCTTAATAAACTCTGAATAAATTTCATCGATGACACCCTTATTGACCATAATCATAATCTATGATTGCATAACATAATCAAAGGACCCCATGATAAATTATAACATGCACATAAAAAATTATGTAATTTATTTAACACTCTTATTCAAGGAATAATCAATGCAAAACTCACCAAGTGGCCTCTTAGAGATAAATCCAAAAGAAATGGATGATGAAAAAGTCACACCAGACCTCATGGTTTACTACTAAAATAATATATAAAATTCAACTCCCCATAATAATCAAATTTATTCATAATTTTTTGAAAATAATAAATAATTAATATTTTGGATCATCACCACTAAAAATATGTGCAACCATGAGAGATAATTATTTATCATCCGCATTTAAAATCTACAATAAATATCCCTATAATAAAAATGTAATTATTTAATGCTCGAATGGAATCACCTTCTAATACCTCGGTGCGATGCACCAAATCTGAGGATAATAAACGGATATATGGAATGATAATAATTTAATGATGATTTAACTATATCAATATGTAAAATACGTACAAACATAATTGATTCACGGAATATAAATGGGAGTGAGGGGAAGAAATGTGGGTATCTCGACCCTATTAACTGACTACTGAAAGAGGAAACATCCATAAGAGTATAAAAAATGACAAAATTCCTAAAAAACAGAACATTAATATGGGTTTGTCTAAACCCCTTAAAGTAAAATGGGTTTCTAGAACCTCTCATGGATTATTTGGGTCTCACTTTTCACATCATACATTAATTTGAGGTGAGTAATGCCCACCTTCATATCCAATGAAACTCTAGTGACCTCCATAATGGATTTGGTGGGTTTATACCACATACCTAAAAAATCAAATCATTTATAGGATACCCATATAATATTCATCTCTATTATAAAAATATCTCAAAAAGATATTTAAAAAAATTAAAAACAAATATTTACATTCTATCTTCAAATTAACAGAAAAAAAGAACTATTAAATATTCCACTCTCACTGAAATCTACTTTTCTTCTGACTATAATTATGCATATCAATGTTTTTCATTATACCAATTTATTGCTTACCAAATTATTTTATCTCAAACATGGATAAATTCACAAGTATCATTATATTCTATAGAAGTTAGCCTAAATGATTGTAATTTATAATGATTCGTGGAGCTTTGATTCTATTTCTAAAATTTCTAAATATATTTTTAACTTTCATGGATTATAAATCGTGATAAACTAAATCCATAATTTCTTATGTGTTCTTTTTAACATTAAAATTTTAAATCAACAGGTTGAATTTATAAATCTACCACTAGAACTATGTTCTTAAATTCATATTCATCAATTTCTACATGAGTATCATAAATTTAATTATTAAATATTAAAAATGTTTATCAAATAAGTAAAAAAATTCAATAGTATTAATATGGGTGATATGTTAGTGTAAATTAAAAAAAATAAAACTAAAAGGAAAATAAATAAATAATGTGTGGAAAAGTATATATGAATAAAAGAAAAGATTATAATATTTCCAAAAAATATCATATGTCTACTCTTAACAACACTCGACTCATTCAAAGTTATGATATCTACTAAAATAATACTTTTAATGGGTATTAACAATCCTATATACACACAACCATTATTTTGGATGCCCAACCAATACTAAAACTAAAATATCATGGGTATTCAAATCCTTTATGAATCCTTAATTTTTTTGTGGATACACCACCACCAAAAGCATAGCTTTTAAATACATAAAAATTATATATGAAATAAAATACAAACATAATATAAGGTAACTAATTACAAAACCCAAAAAACTAGATTTTAATATTATAAGATAGAAACATTTTAGTAACATCGATTACATTACGAAATTTAGTTTGACATATTGAATTACAATAAGTGAATTGAATCAATACATATTACAGATTTTTCAATATTTTCTATCACTATATCAAACATAGTTCCCATATATATACTTTATCATATCTTTAGTTTTTTAAATGTTTTTAAGTATATTTAATCAATATTGTCATCTATATCCATTAGAATAATATTTTTTACTTTCAATTAATTAAAAACATTAGATTTGTGGAATCCATCATTGAACTATTTATAGATATTAATATTATTACTTTAAATATAATAGTATCAAAATAATCTACATGAATAAGTATATTAAAATCAAAATTTAATCATCATGTAAATAGATCCTAATTCGCTATCAATAAAAATCTCATCTGAGAATAAATATAAAACAATGAAGTTAAAATACCAATATTATTAGATAATAATAATCAATTAATTTTTTGAAAAATATAAATATGAAATATTCAAGTGAGAAAGATCATCACATAGTTAAAATCCATTATTGGTTTATATATAAGGGACAAATGAATTACATTGTTAACTGTAAAATAATTGATTTTTTTTTGAAATCAATATAATATTCATAAAATGTAAGAGTAAACCAAAAAAATATTAGAGTCAATACTTTAAGGAAATATAAGACTCAATAATATGTAAGATTATAATATATACAATCAATAAAACATAAGATAATTTAAAAATATAGGGTAAAAGTAAAATATTTGAAGAGTAAGAGTCATTTTAAACTTTCTTTTTTAAATGTAAAAGTAATTATTTAATAGTCTTTCCATTATTTAAGCCATATTTATAGCCTATAATAGATTTACTATAATGTGTAAGGGTTATTTTAACAATATAATATTACAAAAATTAGATAAAATCTTAAACTAGGTGCGATAACAATATTTCCTGATAAACAAAGAATTGAAACAAAAATAAATATTAGATAAGGTCGGTTTATATTATCAAAAAAATAAATCAATGTTATATATGGATGTAGTCAATACCATAGAATCTAAGATTTTAAAATAAATATTTTGTATAAATGTATTTTTATTCTTCTTTTAACATCTATATATCATTTGTTTTGGTTTAATACCATAAAATATGACCTTTTAGCTAATTCATCAAATATTCCTAAGTATTGTACTTCAATGTTTAATAAAAATGGTATGGAAAACACCATTAAGATATTATATAATATATTAATTTCCAAATTATTATCACATGTTCAATCTAATTATTTTTTAGGTATTCTCCTATTGAAAATGTTAATAGTTGATATAATACCTTATCTTTGAAAAGTATGTTTTTCTATGCTTTGATGGAATGGTTCTTCTCATGTTTACTAAACTCTAATTATTAATCAATTCAAATAATTTTTATTAAGGTGTGTAGAAAACCAGATATTATTATAATATTTTAAAATTTTGATATTACTATTCAATTTTATTGTTGGATTACTCAAATATTTTTTCATGCTAATTATTTTCAAAGAATACAATTTCTGATTCTCACTAATACACTAAAACTTTATAAACACCTGAATGGATTTTGGCTCACTCAACATTAAATAATCATAATAAATTTTTATAAATACAAAAAAAATCATATTTTCATTGTATTATTTTAGATTCATCATAAAAAAAATCATATAAATACATAAGTTTATTCTTTTAATTTAATTTAATCTCTAAAAACTTGTGAATTGTTTTCACCAGATTCCTATTATTGAAAACATAAATTAAATTTTCTCTTTCCCAATTGAGATTTGGAAGATATTTTTAACATCATATATAATATATTTAGTCATGATCATTTTTTCCTTTTTGATCACGTATTTTATTAGATAAATCATTTTATTGAGTTTGACACAAATAAATAGTATCTCCTACATGGCTGAGCTAAAATAATTTATCACTTTTTAATTTTACTCTAAATATTATTTTATATATATTTAATGATCTTATAACACAAAAAGTATTCTAAAAAATCCTATAATTAACATTTAATAATTTATTAGATATATTATATGATATAGGTTTCCATCCATCAATAAAAATAACATTATTTTTGGAAACTTATTCTCATAATTTTTTATGCTTACAATACCATTTCAATTTAATATGTTATCCTTCCAAAAGGTAAAAAAACCTCCATTATATATGTAAATGTATTTTAATATATTTTATTGATTCATGTGCGAGAAACAACCAATATCAAATATTAATATTTTTCATCTTCTGATAATTGTTGTCATCTAATTTATATATATATTTTGGTTGAAATATAATAAATAAATTAGTGGTATGTAATTAAAGATAATACATATAACATGTTTCCTTCAGTGAATTTAATATTATTTTAATTTAAAATATTTCTTTTTGTTGGATTATTGGTTTCTTCATATGTTTTTTATTGTAACCAACTTTAATCATTGAATTTATTAAACTTAGAGAAATAAATATTCCATAGACACATGTAATATTTCTGACCATAAAATCTATAACATAAGTTTCTACCTACAAACCTATATCTCTTCAAAATATATGAATTTTTTTCCATAAGTTTTTCGTATTCATTTTTTCTATGGTGGTGGATTGTCTAATATTTTCTCATCCATATCATAATGAGACAAGTAATATTTCACACTAGACATACCTTTGGCCCTATCCAATAGATTCATTTTTTCATTCATTTAATATTTTTATGATTCAATATATTAATATTTTATATAACAATGGGAATAAATCATTTTATCTATGATATTACAACCTTATTATAAAACATTTAATATCTATATTTTCATTATCTACATCTTTATTTTTAAAATGATAATTGATATTAATTTTTATTAAAATAATTATGTTAATTAGTGGAATTAACTTTTTTTCACCCAAAAAAAACATAAGAGGATCTACTGGAATTTAGGTGCCTCACCTCATAACATTCTCCAATATTATGTTATGATACCTAACCCTAATCAAATTCAAAACCAGTTACCAAAAATAATATATAAATATTTTCTATTCATAAATAATGTTTCACATGCATTATATGAGAAAATCAACTTATTAGGGTCTCAATAAGTGCCCCTAATTTATGACATCATATACATGTATATTCATCAAGAAAATAAATGGGATAAAATAAACATGCATATTGGTTTATCATGGTATAACTAAGACATAACCACACCTGAATATTACTATTTTAGTGTAATATAGAAATCCACCTTGTTTTTTACCACAATCACAAGGGTTACATATCTAGGTCTTACTAGGATACTATGAAACCTAATAGTACCTGATTGTTTCATTGGTAAAATATAGTTCCCTTATGATAAACATGTTGAAATGTACAAGATGACTTAGTTTAGGGTTTCAATAAGTCCTGACCACTGCTAGAATATATAGTACAAGGTCTTTCATCCATGTTATAAAAAATTATTTATCACTCAGTGGAGGTAACCACTATATCTTGGACACTATCTTATGAGTCATGGTAGATCTCATTCACACATCCTATTCACTTATTTATGAGTCAATGAGAGGTTATTAATAATTTTATTGACCAAACTTCACACTCAAGGAGGTCCAATATAGTATCCTCTCACTAATGATGTTGTTGTTTACATATTTACTACCTCATAGCACAAGACATGGTCCAATGTGGCAAATCAACTAGGACTTGTCTTCCCACTGAAGATATCAATGACAATATTATATTACTAAAATTTAATCTATTAGAAATTACACTACCTTATCACACATGGTATGTCTAATAGTACATTTCATCTTATACCTTCTCCCTCAATGATGGTTTTTACCAACTTTTTATCAACGTGTTTGAGGAAAGGACTTGAGATTTTCCATCGTCCATGCCAAAATCTATCACATATCACAAGAAAATGATCAACACATGTATTCATTATCAAATATGGAATACAACCGATACCATACTCTCACAATGTAATGACAAAATATTTCACTACATTTATCCTTAAATAAGTATTATATTAAATAGAATGTTTTATAGAGTTCACAAAAAAACATTGATTTCTATTGAATATTAAATATGATCATTGAAACATAGAAATTTAATTAGATAGTATAATCAAAATTAACCATATCACCAAATCAATAATGAATGTAAGATGAAAAGGTCTGTTGAAGCAGAAGTCTTACTTACCATGTAATGTTTTGTGGGCTTAGAAGGGAGTTACCTTGACTATAGTTTTACCTAGAACAAACCCAAGTCAAACTAGAGAAACTTTTTCTTTGGAAAATATATTTTTTATGGAGATCATTATCATGTTCAACTCACTATACAGTTCATGCTATATGAATCCCCACCTATGAAATTTACTAGTGGTTATATCACACATAGATTTTATAATGAGGTTATATGGGTGATTTTAATGTATAAAATTATATGATATCAAATTAAAAATTTTATCTATTTAATCTACAAATTGTATCAATATAAAATTTATTTTAAGATTAATATTTTTTTTTCATGTTATAAATTACTATATTAAAATAAACATATATCAATTTTATATATTAATTTAATATATATAAATAATTTATCATCCATAAAATATATATTTCGTTAGAATAAATAAGAAGACATTCACATTATAATTTATAAATGTGTTTTAAAAAAAATATTGTTACACAACATACTACTTTATATTATAACATATTTATATGTTTTTGTAATTTTAAAATAAATAAATGATATTTATTTATTAATGAATCATAAAAAATTTCCTTGTTTTAAATTTTTATGATTTATCTAAATTTTTTTATTTTTAGGTGAATATTGAAAAATACCAATTTTTATGATACCGTCACATTTACAAGACATATTAGTTTCTTAACACCTTTTGATATTAAAAATATATACATATAAATTCACATTCACATTTTAAAAATATTATGTTAAATTTATAAAACCTGTGAATATCATTTTATAAATTCATGTAATATTTTATGAAAACAATTTTTCATCATTTAGATTAATTAAATGTAAACATAAGGAATATAAGTTTTCTTATTTATTTTAAAGTAAAACAACTATACATTTCACAATAATAATATTCATAATATCATTATAATAAATAATGTTTAATTTTTTTCCTATATATTAATATTATGATAATAAAAATTACTTTTTTTAAAACAAGTTTTTATGTGATAAAATAATGTTTAATTTCACTAGACTTTTAAATTTTCATTGATAAAATGTTACTTATATTTTAGATAATAATAATAATATAATTTTATATTTCAAATTTAATTTTTATGTATAGAATTTAGATTTTTAATATTAATTTTATTTACAACAATAATAGTATATTTATTATTAAAAATTATTATTTTCTTAATATAACTGGATTTATATCTAATAAATTAAAATAACCAAATTAAAATAATAAATATTATTATTTTGTATAAAATAATATATTAATATATTTACACTCACTTAATTGGTAATCAAAATTACATAATATTAAGAATTTATTAGGTCCAAAATGCAATTTCTATACTAAAACATGTTTTGTACAAATTACATGTTCTAGTTTAAAAGATCATTTTATAATAATTATTGATTGAATTGGATTAAAAATAAGACATAAATCCAAAATTTGGTCATATGGGATGTGTTATATTTTAAACAAAATGAAATTTACTTTGTTAAAAACTAGATACCATGTTTAAATATAATAAAGTAAAATATTTAACATTAATAGTAATACCACTATAATTTTTTAAAACATATATATAATGCCTTGTTTTGTTATTGATCGTCCCAAATACAAAAATCAATCAAATATTTGAAAAAAATATCCATTTACTTTGGAATAGTTTCATGCAATTATTAAAATATAAATGAGGTTTCAAAAAGATCCCTTTCCTCTTTTACAAAAAATATTTCAATTAAAACCTTTAAAAAATACACCAACCATTATAAAATTACATTAATATATTCCCAAAAATCACCTCATATAATATTTCCTCATGTTATTGATCACCTATAAAAAAACATTTACCTTATTCATTTTATTTCTAATGAGATCTCCAAGAGAATATCATGTCTCCAACTTATGTGTTACAGTATTCGTAACTTTTTCTCGGTTATATAATAATTAAAAATATCTTATATGCATAGAAATATAATTAAAAAAGATACATTATTATACATATATTTTATTATATTACCAGTATAACGATTATTTATAACTCTTCATCCTATAAAAATACAAAATCAATGTTGGTGCGCTACATGGACCGCCTCATCCACAAAGCTGCATCTTCCATTTTTTATCACCACCCTTTCTGGTTGATCAAAATTATTTTATTTTTTAATAAATATGATGTCAATAATATAAATATTATTATATAGTTTCAAATTATCATTTACCTTTTTTCACGATCGTTCATTATGAGATAGATTCTTTAATAATTCAAAGAAGTAAACTATCACCTTCACGAGAAATGAGTTTAATTTATCATCACTATCTATCGTGGATGGAATTAAAATAAAATTTAATATATTAAAATTATTTCCATAAAACTATTAATTATATGTATATTATGAAGTTATTTTATAATTATTTCTAATATGTTCAACATACCTAAAGTGTTTTAAATAAATTGACCGAACCACGTCATGTAAAATTTATACGAGTTAACGACAACACCTACGATACTTAATCAAAATTTGGCTCATCCCACGGCAAATATCTAGTGAATCCTCTCAAATATCCCTCAAGATAAACTCTCAATTGTTTTAATATATTCATGGAATAATTTTTCTTTCATCTCTCTATATATCATCTCATTTGTTCAAATACTTATGATATATTTTGGATTGTCTTTGTAATGTGTTTGTAATAAGAAAACATTACTTCTTAAAATCTCATGTTCAATAAGTTCTTCATATTTCAAAAGTTAGGGAAAAGTTCCTTGGATACCAGTGACATTAAATAGGGTGTTTACGATAATAATTGTGAGGTAAATGTTCATTTATCACCTCTAACATCATGGGAGTAATACATAAATCACTCAACCCCGTGGTAGGACGTGTAAGAAATCACACTAAACTACTGGTGAAATCCTCTATCAGGCCATGTTTTATCTCTCTAGAAATTTACTCATTGTATCATTCAAACATGATAAAAATAACTTCATAAATTTGATACATCCATTTTTACTATGAATACCCACTTAAATTAAATTGAATCTATAATTCAAAAATGTATCAAAATTATCAATTTAATATATAAATACCTATTAGTTTTTGAATTTGGATTTAATATTTTCTTTATTTTTTAAAATATAAATTCTTCTTCCATTACTATATTCCATTAAGAACAAAATCAGAACTCATGTATAAAAAATAACATTTTATTTTATTAATGGTACCACCTTCTTCTATAATATAGTAACAATCCTCAAGATGCTCCCCACATCCTTATCCAATCCCATCTATACCTTATCCCAACAAGAATCAAATACCAAGATCCTATATCATGCTATAATTTATAAGTAATTAATTATAAAATACTATAATTATTTGTCCAAATCAGACTAATGAGGAATAATCAACTAATAACTCACCGAGAATCAATATATCATGAAACATTCATAGAACATCATGCATTCATCCATATAGTACCTTTTATAACCATGTTGAGAAAAATACCTATTGAATTGGAATGATTCCATCTTGAACTGATGAAATCATATATGAAACCCTATCTAAATGTGCACTAAAATAGTGGTATAATAATATAAATGGAATGAATTTTGATGATTAGAATAATTCATCATAAACATTAATGGAATTATTTAAGAATCACCCATAATCTAGGGGGATAATGGGGAACATGTTTGGGGGTCGAAAAAGAATGGTCTTATCTGTTATTCAGGATCATTTACTATGTTACATTTCATTATTTCTTGGTTAATTAAATTTATCACATGTTTTAATAGTTAATTCCAAATATTTAAACATTTCAATAATGTTTTAGGGTTTTATTTTTTGATATGATGTTCTATAAATTTATAATATAATTAATTTTATATTTTTGACATTTATGTATTTCATTAATCATAATGAAAAATATAATTCATACACACATATGTAGTTTTTATTTCATAATGTTATCAATTTTTGTTATTTTTTTATTTAGGTTTTTATATATTTTTTAGAATGGATATTTTTAGTACTGGATCCTAATATCATATATATAAATATATTTATATATTACATATATACATATATCGGTACAAATAAAAACAATATATATAAGCTATTTTTCTTCCTCATGGAAGCACTGTCATCTATTTGACCATATAGTTGTGTAAGAATATCCAAATTCAACCCTTTAACCTCACCCTTGTTTCATCATTGAGGTAGAATTACTTTGGTTTTGTAAAAGTAGAACATCATTAAACATGAATGAAAACTTTTATCCAAGAATCGAAGTGGTTCCCTTCATTCGACGATGTGGAATCAATACTTCCACACATGAATCCCGATACCAGAATAATTCATCTCCCCTCATCATTATTTTAGATGATTCAAAACCGTTTAGAGTATCTTAGCCTCATATCCACATGGTATCACCTCATCAACAATAATAAGTTTGGTCAATTGTGAATAGTTCTTCATAGAAGTATATTCTAGTTCTTCATCATAGAAAAACTGCATGAACACACTAGTAATGGATCATACTGCATTGTACTGAATTATTCAATGTTGTATAACGTATTAAACCACATAATAGCAACACTTTATCATTGAACATGTTCAATGGACTTCATAGATGCACAATTTTATGTTGTTCTAGCTAACACATTAGCTTCATGGTAGCACAATGCTTCTCAGATGTCATAGTATAATTTGTGGTTGTGAGTTTAAATTCTATCACTATGAGTCATGATCCTCAATTATATAATACATATAAATCCAGGTTAACTCATTTTCTACTACCATTCCCAAGTCTATATTAATTTTCAATCAGAATATTTTTATTGTATTATTTTTTTTAAATATTTTGTGTATGATTATAAATATTTATCATAATAATGTATTGTAATCTAAAATAATTAAACTTTGTATGGAGTTTATGAAAATTTCTTTAAGAATGTTGAAAATAATATTTAGTGATTCTTTAATTCCAGTTCCTCATATCCATATAAAATATTCACAGCCTATATTAAACTAATTAAAAATAAAATTATTATTTGATTTGTGTGTATTAATTATTATAGAATTTAAATTAAATGTATATGAACATGTTCAATATATTTTTATTATCTTAAAAAACTCTTTACATTTTTTCATTTTATATGAATGAATTAAGAGTGTGTGTATTCATATTCAATAATCTTGTTATATTCATGGATTTATTTGGCCATGTTTTATAGATTATATTTTATAACCAATTGAATTGAAATTATTTTAAACATTTTTATAGATTAAAACTTTATAATTAAATTAAATTTAATTACGGAAATATTTTTAGAAGTTGTCTTATCTCTAAAAAACATTTTTAACTCTATTTTGTTATTTTCAATTATTATAACCATTTTCATGAGTTCTGTTTAGTTTTTATATATTCATAGAATATCTATAAAGGGATCATCTACTTATTCTATGATACAAATTGATTAATTCAATAAATAAAAAGTGATATTAATTTGTGAAACAGAATATGATATTATGAACATTCACAACTACAAAAACAAGAAACTATCACAGACCTATATCCAGAATTTTAAAACCATGGTTATAGGTCTCTCTGGCCATGAACCTATATCGTCATTTTTAAAACTGTGGCTCTAGGTAGTTAAGGACACAGTTATGTGACCTATCGTCACAGTTTAAAAACCATGTATATATACCATTATTTCATGTACTATTTCCACAGTTTTGAAAACTATAGCTACATGAAAGTTTTTAAAAGGGCTATAGCCACAGTTTTTGAAACTACGGTTATAGGTCTCCCACCCTTGCATAGGTGAAAATATTTCTAGCCAAAACAAATATGGGAAGAACTGTTGACACTATTTTCAGGATATTTCCACAGTTTTTAATAATATATATATATATCATAATATTTAAATATATACACAAATTCCTTGGTGGAATAATGGTTAGGGTGTTGAAACGTGAAGTTAAGGTAAATGGGTCGAATTCATCTAGGCACACATTATTTTTAAGATACTACCTCAGTTTTCAAGGGATATAGCCATGGTTAGAACTATAGCAACATGCCACCTATTTCTACTATTAAAAATGTTGTTATAGCCCAACTTCCATGATTTACAATTGAGACACCTATTTTTAAGTTTTTCAAAAATGTGGAAATATGCCACCAATTGTTGTGCATAAATCCGTAGTGATAAGTCAAAACCTACTTCCACAGCGATAGCTCCCAAAGTGGGGAAAAAGAATGTACATGGACTAAAACCATAGTTTTGGTGAATATTACCACAATTATGACCCACAAAAATAGCCTATTTTTTATTTGTGATTTTTAACCCTTTTTTGATGACCTATACAGAAGAAAATGAATCTTCTACTATGAAAAAACTGACCTTGATGAGATGTTATGATCCTTACTCAACAAATAGAGGTTGTGCTTCATCATTATCCATCAAATTAAATCTAGTTTATTCTATTCATTTGGTATAAATTATATCTATTCTATTTTATAATCCATAACTATAGAATGTGGTTCAATAAGACGAAAATAGTGAAACAACATAGTGATAGTTAAAAAAACATACTCTTTCATTTAAATGGAATTTTACCACTTCTGTGAATTGAATTTCAAAAATCTGATATACATGGTTATTATCAAGAATTAAAATTTGGTTCAATAAGATGAAAATAATTTTTATTCAATGGTAACTTTGTAATTTTATTTAATGTGGTTAAAGGTCAATAGGGTAATTCAATGTTAAAAGAATATTATGATAAATCAAAATTACATTAACACTTGTCCTAACCTTATTGGATGAGTATTGGCCGACCATGGTCATCCTTGGGTTGATTTTGGGACCAAATTGAGCCACATGGTAGTGACAATGACAATTTAGATTAATTAATTTAATGTAAAGACAAAATTGACAATAACAAAAATCTTTTAGTAATTAATTTTTATAAGCTGTTATATAAATTATCTTTTCAACTATAAATATTCATTGGAAAGCTAAAAATATTTCCAACAGGTTGGTATTTTTTTTTAATTTTAGACATCAAATAAATTATGTTATTTTTGACAAAATAATGATGGAGTATTTCCCTCATTAATAAATGATTTAAATAAATAATATTATAATGATTTAAATATTATCCAAAACATGTCCAATTCTGATTGGATGATTTTATTTCGACCATGAGTCATCTTATATTCATCTTTAATGATTTTTGGACCTTTTTAAACGAAATATAAGTTTATAATAAAACAATATTTTCAGAATTTCCAAAAGATCCCCTTCTCCCCCTTATAAAAGGAGACCATTTCTATCAAATTCCTCACACCTCTCAATCCATTTGGCTCATCCAACCTCTGCCCAATTATGCTCCCTACATCCCTCTCCCCCTAGAAGCCTTACCTTTGGTATAAGGCACTTAAAGGATTACTTTTGGATTAAACCGAAGGAAGTTACCCAAATTAATGGAGATTAAATAACGATCGAGTCAAGTCGGACAAGAGGTAAGGGAACTTGTTAACCCAATTTCCGTTATTTGGGATGATGTTCTCTTTCTTGTTTATGATGTTCTTTGATTATGTGAGAAATAAATTTTTATATAATATTATGTATTTATACTTTCATTATGTTACCTTATAGTGAATAAACATAAGTGATCTATTTTATTTACAAAAAGATCATTGTAAGGGGTAACTTTTCCAATCTCGTTTTTATCCGAGAATGTTTATTCATAAGTATTTACTTGGGTTATATTTATCATCCATGTCCCTATTGTCTAAAAATGTTTTCTTGAATGTTTAAAGTCATTTTTAACCATTTTTTACTTTTAATACATGGTATATAAGGAATATTTCTTTTGTTTACCATACGAGGTACTTTTTGACTTTTCTGCCAAAAGTATGGGAATAATGTTTTTTTAACTTATACGACATGAGAAGTTTTTTATGGTTTTATAACGCCTTATTTTCATGAAGATTACTCTGTAATATTTCATGAGTATTTTCAACAATATATTTTTCTTTTAAAATTTCATGGCATTTTGTGAAAAGAAAACAATATTGTAGAAGAAACGACATTTTTTTCAAGAATTCATTTCAAGTGTTTTATCAAAACCATTTTCCATCTAAGATGACATTATATCATATGTGTATGTTTCAAGTATAATGTCTCTGTGATTTACATGGGATCTCTTTTCTTATGATTAAATGATATCCATTTGTTTTATATGGATTATGTTATGATGGTATGATGTTTATAAAATCGATTTCATTCTTTTGGTTACGATAAATGATTTATATTTATGTTGTGGCACATGTAAGAATGATTTCATTATGAAATGGGTGGGAAATATATCTCCCTCCAAATCTTTGGGTAAATATTTATATCTCATGATACATACTTCGCTGGAGTAGTATGTTAATATGGTTCAGTAATACAGGACTGGAATGAGGAGTGAACTCGATTCAGAAAGGGACATTGTCCATTAAGATAGTATTTGCAGAAATTTCATGGCTACTATGGAAATCATATCATCTACTTAATGGTTTTCCACAATTAAATGTTTTATTTTCATGCTATTTTATCATGATTAATGTTTCATTATGATCTATGCCTTACGTACTAGAATATTTCTTTTTATTGCTCATGATTTTGATGTTTAAATATTATGTTCATGTTTTGAAGATCAAATGTATATGGTTTGTTTTATTTTCTTCATGCTTACCCTTACTAAGCATTTGAGATCACCCATTATATGTTTTCTTTTCCCCAGGATATAAATAAAGGTTTTAGGTAAGAAAAAAAAAGAAAGATCTTTATTGGAGATGTTGATGATATTTCACCATGAATATAAGATTATATTCCAAGTTTCCAAAGACACTAAACTATTACAGTCCTTTGGTGTCTATTTTTGTTATGTAATAAGTATTCATCAAAAGTAATGTAATGTCTATGTAGGTCAAGTTTGGGATCCCTACAGTTGGTATCAGAGAAAAGGTTTAGTTAACATTTGGAAGCTACGATGCGAAAACATTAGTGAGCTCCCTAGAGATATTTCTAAGGTATGTCTAGGAATGTCCATAAGGTTAAGTATAAGTATAGGTTACAGTTCGAGAATTATGGTAATAATCTTATAATTAACCCTAAGATGTTATATATTTAAGGTACTCCCTCTTTAATATGTTCTTTTCCCTAGCATTATTTTTTCCTCTCACAATATTCTTTTTGGGTTTTAGGCGATGGATGGAACTAGAAGGAACCGTGCTGATCAATGTAACGGCCAATGCAATGACTGTCCTCCTGAACAAACCAATGTTATGGGAGATGGAGTGCAGAATCTTATTTCTATACTTACACAAGCTATGAATCATTCTGGACTTCCAAATGAGCAGAGAATGGAACAATATTCTATTGAGTCCTTCATGAGGTAACATCCACCTTCTTTCAGTGGGTCTTCTGATCCACTTGTTGCAGAACAATGGATCAGTACCATTGAAAAGATATTTTCCATACTTCACTATTCGGAACATGAAAAGTCATTCTAGCTATTTACTGTTTAGAAGGTGAAGCAGATCAATGGTGGACTCTAATTAAGAATACGAGGTCGCGAGATGAAATTGAATCTATAGAATGGGATGAGTTCAAGAACTTATTTTTCAATAAGTACTTCCCTCGTATTCTTCGAACAAAGATGGAAAAGGATTTCCTTGACCTTATGAAAAATTATGATGAATCTATTGGTATATACGAAGCTAATTTTACAAGGCTTGCAAGGTATGCATCAAGCTTTATCATCGAACATGAAAGTAAGGTTGATCGATTTATCAGTGGATTAAAACCAAGTCTTCGAAGGGAATTAGCTATAAGAGACTTCAGTAGATATGAAGAAATTGTGTGTTTTGCTATCAAGGTAGAAATTGAAGTTGGTGTTACTTATCCATATCATGGTTTTGATAAGAAATGAAAGATGGAGTTCAAGGGGAAATCTAAAAATAACGGTGAAATGAATATGAATGTTTCTTTATTCTAATTGTGTAGAAAGAAGCATGGTGGAGAATGTATTAAAGGGACTAGAAAATGTTTTAAGTGTGGAAAAGAATGTCATCGAGCCTATGAGTGTTGAAGTAATGGAAAAAGTGTTTCTAATGATGTGAATAATTAAAAGACTACAGATAATGAACCACCAACACTTCAATGCTTCAAGTGCAAGGACATGAGGCATTATGCTAATCAATTCCCTAATATAGGGGTTAATGATGATCTACACTAGAAACCTCTAAAGGAAAATGATAAAGGGAAGTCACATGCGATCACTATTTTTTATGTTGAGTATGACAATGATGTGGTTGGATGATTAAATGTTTATGTAATGGGATTTCAAAAAAGTGTTGTGGAATTTCATTTATGGAATTTTGGAATTTTGGAATATATATGTATTGGTTTTCATTAATTATACAGTACCGGTAACCATGAAAAGTGATTGAAATATTTTTGAAAAGTTTATGATATGCGCATAATGAAGTGATAATGAAAAAAAGAATGAGATCATGATTGATATAAGGACAATGGTATATCATGGGTTGAGTATATAGAATTTTTGGGATTTTGGAATGTGGAAAGGGTAAAATTTTGACAGCATTCATGTTTTCCATAAGTGTCAATGGGTATTCATTTTTCAAGATAATACATGATTATGGTATTCATATGTTTTTAATTTGACCATCAGGATATATCGTATGATATATTGTGGATAAATGGTGGTAATCACATGCTTGGATGATGAAATTTATAGTAATTGTTTTCTTTATACAATTACCTTGGACAGAAGTATTTTGGATAAGCCTAAAGATTGGAATTGATTATGTTTTACATAAGTTAGTATTGTTTAATGCTCGAACAATTTTGATATAATTAATGGAATGATATAATAATCCAGTTTTAGAAGAAGGACAACCTGCAGGACGGGCAACAACCTATTGTTCCGGACAAGGCAGTGGGAATTGAACCCACAACCGAAGTACGACATGCCTTTATCGCCTACCACTGGCCTACAACAAGTCCTTAGTTAGTAGAAACTAGTTTTTTTATTAAGAGGTATGATAGATGAAGTATAAGTCCATTTTTTAAATCATATATGATTAATCTCACCATAAATGAACTTATGTATATAACTATTGCTAACCTTATGTTTGAGATAGATGGAATGACCTATCATTAAATCGCATGATCCATTATCACTTCACAGAATACAAATTCACCTTCATTTCTTTAAGATATGATGTGGAAATTGTTAAAGGCACGAACAAAAGTGACATTGTACCAAAATCAAGTAAGCATTTCTATTAATTAAACAATTCTTCAACATTAGGGAAGTGATCTTGAAAACTAAAAATGTTGTCTTGGTACCCTTTAACCCAATGAATCAGATGGTACCTTAGATCACCAAATATCTATGGCATTGTGATTGATGGATTTTTCATAGCCATGTCCCCAACCATTATCCATCATAACTTGATGGTTAGACTTCTCTTCCATATCCATATTATCACCTATGTTCTCTTATTTGGAAACCAACAGATGAGTTAATTTGGGTAACTGTAACATTTCGTACTTTAATTTTCAAAATTAAGATTTGCTATTCATTTTTACAATGTGGGGTTCTATGAAAGAAACTCTGAAGTAATAAACCATTTATAACCCCGACGAATTTCGAGGGCGAAATTCATTTTAAGGGGGGGTAGAATGTAACACACCGAGATTTTATGAGATATATTCTTTTTAATTTATTTGATGTCTTCTATTTCACACTACAGTAAGATTATCTTGTACTATATGCAACACTGTATTAGCTTGCAGTATACACAACACTATTCCTGGCTTGTGTTACACATAATTTCAAGTTTGTTTTGTGGGAATTATTCTACCCAACATTAAGTATAGTATTTTTTAATGTTTAAATGAAATAAGTTTTGATTATGTTATACAAAACACCAAAAGGAGCTTCCACTACATGAATCCCTGACTTGGATTGCATCACACACAATCATGACTTTCCTCAATAGCATATGTAGTATGCAATACCAGGATTCGATAACAATGATATATTGTCATAATATTATTATAAACTAGTCATTATGAATATTATTAACTACATTTTGAAATTTATAACATTGTTATACATCTTACAAATTTTCTATAACATGTTATGAGAACAAAATAATTTTTTTGGGTAAAATAAGTATTTTTAAAAAAATGTAGTTTTGCCACCTTTTGATGGCGCACCCACATTAAATCTAGTTTTTAACATGTTTATAAGTTCAATTTGAGAGTATAAAATTATTTTTTGGAATCAGGATATAAAAATTTACTTTGGATAAAATTTTTATATTATTCTGATAACATTCATATTTTAATGAATAGTAAAAATACGCTATATTTTAATTAAAAACAACTTTTTTCATCAAAATAATTTTTATGGTTATATTATCTTTTTAATTATTTATAATGTTTAATTATAATATATTATTTCCATTTAAACCAATGTTTGTTATTGTAATGAATTTCAATTTGAATTCGAACATAAAAATTTGTCGATCTTTTGATAGTTATTGTTTCATAAAAACACGCTATTTGTT
The DNA here is from genome assembly GCA_963277665.1 of Viscum album. NCBI lineage: Eukaryota > Viridiplantae > Streptophyta > Magnoliopsida > Santalales > Viscaceae > Viscum > Viscum album. The sequence continues at coordinate 1,323,260,836 of OY728158.1, forward strand.
TTGATAACGGGAATTAATTTTAAAATTATATAATGCCACTTCTATGTTTAGAATTTGAAAAAATAGACATCATTTTTGAATTCGGAATATCAAATATAGCTTGGGGTGAATATTTTGTATTTTTCTGAAAAACGTCAATTTTTGATGAATAGTGAAACCACATAGTGATAGTTAAAAAAACTGACTCTTTCATTTAAATTAAAATTTTCCACTTCTACGAATTGAATTTCCAAAAACCTACATACATGTATGTTATCAAAAAGTAAAATTTGGTTCAATAAGATAAAAATTATTTTTGCTGAATAGTAGCTTCTGACATTTATTTACTGCGGTTAAAGGTAAATAGGGTAATTCAAGGTCAAAAGAATATTATAATAATTAAAAATTACATTAACACTTGTCCTAACTTTAGTGGATGAGTATTTTCCAACCATGGGCATCCTTGGGTCGATTCTGGGACCCCATGTAGCCACTTGGTAGTGATAATTACAATTTAGATTAATTAATTTAATGTAAAGACAAAATTGACATTAACAAAAATGTTTTAGTAATTAATTTTTATAAGGGGTTATATAAATTATCTTTTCAACTATAAATATTCATTGTAAAGATAATGAGATTTCATACATGGTGGTATTTTTGTAAAAGTTTTAGAGTATAAATTAAATTATGTTATTTATGACACCATAATGATGCATTATTTACCTCATTAATTAATAATTTAAATGAATAAGATTATAATGATAAAAATATTATCCAAAACATGTCCAATTCTGATTGGATGATTTTATTTTGACCATGATTCATCGTATCTTCAATGTTAATTATTTTAGGACCTTTACAAACCTATTTTAGGTTTATAATAAAATAATATTTTCACAATTTCCAAAAGTTCCCCTCCTCCCCCTTATAAAAGAAGACTATTTCTATACATTTCCTCACACCTCTCAAGCCATTTGGCTCATCCAACCTCTTCCCAATTAATCTCCCTACATCCCTTTCCTCCACTTAGAAGCCATAACATAGGCATACGGCACTTCAATAAGTCCTTTTGGTCCAAACCATTGGATGTTACCCAAATTAAAGAAGATTAAAGAACGACCGAGTCAAGTCGGACACGAGGTAAGAGAACTTCTTAACCCAATTTCTTTTCTTTGTGTTGATCTTCTCTTTCCTGTTTATGTCATTCATTGATTATGTGGGAAATTAATTTTTATATCTTATAATGTATTTATACTTTCTTTATGTGACCTTATAGTGAAAAAACATAAGTGGTCTATTTATTTACAAAAAGATCATTGTAAGGGATAACTTTCCCAATCTAGTTTTTATCCGAGATTATTTATTCGTAATTATTTACTGGGGTTATATTTATCATCCATGACCATGTTGTATAAAATGTTTTCATGTATGTTTAAAGTCCTTTTTACCCATTTTTACTTTTACTACATGGTATGTAAGGAATGTCTTTTTGTTTACCATGCGAGGTACTTTTTGACTTTTTTAGAAAATGTTCGAGAAAAATGTTTTTTTAACTTATACAGTATTAAAAGGGTTTTTACAGTTTTATAATAACTTATTTTAATGAAGATTACTCTACAATATTTCAGGACCATTTTCAACAAAATACGTTTCTTTTAAAATTGCACGAACTTTTGTGAAAAGAAAATCATTTTGAAGAAGAAAGTATATTTTCCTCAAGAATTATTTTCTAGTGTTTTATCAAAACCATTTTCCATCTAAGATGAAATTATTTCATATGTGTATGTTTCAAGCATAATGTCTCTATGATTTACATGGATTCAATTTTCTTATGATTAAATTATATCCATTTGTTTTATATGGATTATGTTATGATGGGATGATGTTTATAAGAACCATTTTATTCTTTGGGTTGTGATGAATGATTTATGTTTATGTTTTGGCACACGTAAGAATGATTTCATTATGAAATAGGTGGGAACTATATCTCCCTCCAATTCATTGGGTAAATATTTATATCTCATGAGATAGACATTGTTGGAATTGTATGTTAATACGGATTAGTAATACCGGACTGGAACGATGAGTGAACTCGATTCAGAAAGGGACTTTTTCCACTAAGATGGTCTTGGAAGCAATGCCTTGGCTACTATGGAAATCATATCATGTGCTTAATGGTTTTACACAATTACATGTCATATTCCCATGCTATTTTATCATTATTAATGTTTCATTATGATATATTCCTTACGTACTTCCAGTTTTTATGTCATTGCTCAAGATTTTGATGTTTAAATATTATGTTCGTGTTTTGAAGTTCAAATGTATATGGTTTGTTTTATATTCCCCGTGCTTACCTGTACTGAGCATTTGAGATCACCCTTTATATGTTTTCTTTTCCCCATCATATAAATAAAGGATTTAGGTAAGAAAAAAAAGGAAGATCTTTATGGGAGATTTTGTAGATCTTTCAAAAAGTTTAGAAGATTTTATTTTGAGTTTCCAAAGACACTATACTTTTACGGTCCTTTGGTGTCTATTTTTGTTATGTTTTAAGTATTCCAAAAAAGTAATGTAATTTCTATGTACGTCATGTTTGGGGTCTCGACACACATGCATCTGAAAACAAGCTTACTTCATCTCTCCTCATCCTCACTATAATGGTATTCACACCCCTCATAGTATATCACCCTAATATTTACATGGTAGTATATCCTATACTGTAAAAAAATTGATCGTCAATTTTCCTTCACGGTAGTAGGTTTTATTTCATCATAGTATCACAAATTTTTGTGCACACCACAAGTGGTATGAAATTCATGGAACCAACTTCTCCACGGTATCATGAATTGTTGACCCACATGAAAGTAGCTCGTATTCTCTTACTAAACATGAAAACAACATTTAAGAAAAAAAGTTATCACATACACCACAACACATCACTTACTCATTTCTACAATGATTCTTGAATTTCATTGTAGCATGTGTAGGTTTGTGTTATAATGTTATGATTGTGATTCATTTTCTATTATAATATAATACCTCTAAATTTTGGTTCTCTAATTTTCTATAATCATTCCTAAGTCCAAATTAATTTTATATATAACTATTTTCATACTATATTATTCTTATTTATTAAATATTTTTTTTCTGAAAGTTTTTACATATTAATAATAATATTTAATTGGTTTAAATATTAATAATTATTTATATTCATTCTATTAAAATTTATTTTATAATGGTATAGATAATATTTAGTTTTTCATTAGTTTAAATTCTTTATTGTTGTAAATAAATATGAATAGCATGTGTTACATAATTTTGAAATATATATTTTATTTGATTTCATTTATTTTTCTTGAATTTATATTAAATATATTCAAACATGTTCTAAGTATTTTTTGTACCTTAAAAAAATATTTTAAATGATTCCATATTTGACATATGAGTTAAGAAATTATTTATAAAAAATAAATATTATAATGTTTTTATCAATGTATTTGACTGATTTTTTATTGAATTTGTTCCTTGAACAATTGAATTTAATTTTTCCCTCATTTCATGAATATAGACATTATAGTTAAATTAGTTTGATTTACATTTATATTTCTATAATATGTTTTATCACTAAAAAATGTCGTTGAATATTATTTTTATATGGAATTATAATAAGCGTTTGAATTATTTCTCTTTATCGATTGTATCTTGGAGAATTTATTTAAATGAATCATGAACTTATTGATTGATAAAAAAATTTATCAATGCAATATAAGTAACTTATACTTCATTATAAATTTCTTGATCATGTACACAATGTTTACCATTACTGACAATAACTCAATGATATGATAAATCTTCTACAATTACTATATTGACTATAACACCATGAGATTTTATGAGAAATTTTATTTTTAATTTATATGATGTCTTATGTAATACACTATACCAAGATTATCTTTCACTATACGCAACATAGTATTAGCACGTAGTAAACACAAACACTATTCTTGGCTTGTGGTGCACGCAAGAGTGACCGTCCTCAAAAGCGTTTGTTGTTCGCAATAACGAGTTTCACTAAACAACGATATATTGGTTCAATATTATTATGAACTAGATGTTATGAATAGTATAAATCCCATTTTGAATTTCATAAAATTATAATTCATCTTAATCATTTTCAAGTACATGTTATGAGAACAAAATCAATTTTTTGTATAAAAAAAGTATTTTTCCAAAAAAAAAACATTGCCATCTTTTCAGGGTGCACCAACATGAAATCTAGTTTTTGACATTTTTATGAGTTTAATTTGAAATAATAAACTTATTAATTTCAATAATTATATAAAAATTTACTTTGGATAATTTTTAAATATTTTTCTGTTAACATTCATATTTTGATGAATAGTAAAAATACGCTATATTTTAATTAAAACAACTTTTTTCATCATGATAATTTATGTGGTTAAATTATAATATGGAATGGTTTTAATTTATAAATAGAATATATTTTTACCATTTAATATAATTTAAGTTATTATCATTAATTTTATATTGAATCCCTAGGTAAAAACATTTCAATCTTTTGCGATGTTTTATCTTTTAAAACCCAACAATTGGATTAATTTTAAATTGAATACTACAAAATCTTTGTTTTGAATTTGTAAAAATGAATTCCATATTTTTAACTAGGTGTTCCAAATTATTTTTATAGGATAATTTTTATTTTTAGGCATTAATAATAGTAACTACGGTAAATTTTATTTACCACTATTAAGGGTAAATCTGATATTTAATTGTAAAAGTATTAATATAAAATTACCCTAACACTTATTTTATTGCAATTGGTTGATTATATTTTTCCATTAAACATACTTGGGTATAAATGGAATCTATTGAAACCCACTTGGATGTGATTAAGACCTTTAATTTATTTTATTTAAAGAATGTGAAATATGACTCACTCAAACTCTAATAATTAAATTATTTTTAATATAAGGTTATACGGAATATAAATTAAATTATAAATAATCATTATAAAGAAAAAAATGTTTTTATTTATCATGGTAATTCATTTGTAATTTTCAAAAAATATATAATTACCTAAATAGCTTATACATTAATAATGGATAAATTATTTATTTAGTGAAAAATCGATAATATAGTTTTTATTAAAATAATAATATCCATCATATGGCCCAACAACTTGACCAAAACTTATTTTTAGAGTATATCTATACCATAAACATCCATCTGTACTCTTGTAGACAATTTAGAGCCTTACCAAACAGATTAGGACATTTATATTATTTTATTTTAAATGATGTCGAAGTTGTCACCTTCATACTTTAATGAATATAACAATATAAATGTTGTCGTTTCAAGATGATAAATTTGATTAAAAGTATTTTTAAGAAGTATATTATATTTATTTTCATCATAGTATTTTATTTTTAATTTTTATGCAAAAAATTAGTATATTAAATAATTATAAAAAATGTTGTAGTAATTTTTTAATTAAGAGAAAAATTAAATAAATTATATTAAAAGTATTAAAATAAATATTATATGAACTAATTAATGTGATAAACGAATTTTATAGATTAATATGACTTGTTATGAATCTATTAAAAAAAATTCTAATATATTCTGTGTGGAGTTTATTTAAATTCACATAAATGAATTATGTCAAAATTGACACTATTGATATTTTTTGAAAATAACATATTATTAAATTATTTATAAATAAAAAAAATTAAATTTTAAAAATTAAAATTTATATGGTCTACCATGTCATAAAGTATCAAATTTTATACAATTAACAACACATAAGTAAGTATTTATAACAATTTAAAATTTATAACATTATTAACACAACTAAATTAAATAGATTAAATAATGATAAATAAAAACATGTATAAATTTGATTAGTTGATGATATTACAACTCTATATTATCTCATATCCATATTTGAGTCACTTTGGATGTTTTTATGTTGGTTTTGAGTGTATTATAAATTAATATTTTTTAGGATTACAAAAGTGCCCCTCTCCTCTCCTATATAAGGGCACATCTTTCCCTCTCCCATTCTCTCAATTTTGAGCCTTCAAGGTCATCTTAACCCTGTGAATTCCTCTTCTAAATCTCTCTATTTACGTTATAGAGGTTCTAGTATTCTCCAAATACCAACTCAACTTCCTTAAAGGATGTTTAAAGGAGGAACATCAAGGAAGAGTTAATATCTTCTACCGATCCTTTAAAATTTCTTTCTTCCTCAACATCCTCTAAATTAGATTTTTCATAATAATTTAATAACATAAGGATTACTAATATACTTATATGTTATTATAAATTTTACATAGCCCTATTTCACCATCTATCCATCCTTCGAAAAATGAAATCACCGCGCGTGCATACGTACAGAATACCGTCTCCATGATGTGGGGTAATCTGTTTTTCCACCACCACCTTACCTGGATGGGTATACTGGTGGAAATACTAACTATATATGATTATTATAATGTGATACTAATTATTAAATATTATATCATCTACTCCAATTCCATTCCATAATTATGGGAATGATATCATTGCTTCTACATACGTACAAATTTCCGTCTCCACGATGCGATGAGATTAATTGTCCATGTTAACCATTCAAGAATGATTATAAGGTATATATAATGAATTATACTGAGATATATGAACTAATAATTCTACTGCATTTATTCATATATATATATTATATCTTTTTACTTTCATTCAAGTCCATAAGGAAAGGAAAACAATGCTCATACGTACGTACAGCGTACCGTCTCCATGAATGGTGTATTTTGTTCCATTTATAGATCAATTATATATATTTAATATATATGATATATAAATCATTTTTTACATTATGGAAGCAATTAATCATGATCTATGTAATCGTATGAAAAATTACAAGTCAAAACACATATGATAAACGAAACGATTTTACCCAAAACACTGCTTTAACATGGAATTGACAAATGAACGGGAAATATAAAGTCATATAGAATCATATATGATATCATAAATATTATTATGGTTATGTTACAATTTAATAATATTTTTAAACCCACTATATATGAGTTTTGGACAAGAATGGAAGAAATTGGACCTAAGGTCAGGGATAATTATTTCAATCTCGTTCTCATCTGGGATAATTTATTCATAAGCATTTATTGGGGTTATGTTTATCATCCATGTCCATGTTTTCCCAAAATGTTTTCATAAAATATTTATTATTATTCCATGTAAGTTTAAAGTCATTTTTACCCTTTTTGACTTTTACCACAAGGTATGGAGGAATCTTTCTTTTGTTCACCAGACGAGGTACTTTTTTACTTATCTGGAATAAGTATGAGAAGAATGTTTTTTTAACTTATACCATATCAATGGATTTTTACAATTTCATAACACCATATTTTCATTAAGCTTCCTCTACAATATTTCATTATTATTTTCAACAAAATCCCTTTCAATTAAAATTGCATGGCATTTTGTGAAAAAAATGATTTTGAAGAAGAAATGATATTTTCCTCATGAATTCATTGAAGTGTTTTATCAAAACTATTTTCCATTTAAGATGAAATTATTTAGTATGATTATGTTTCAAGTATAATGACTCTATTATTTACATGGTTTGATTTTTCATATGTTGAAATGATACCCATTTGTTTTAAATGGATTATGTTATGATGGGATGATGTTTTTGTAACCTATTTTATTCTTTGGGTTATGATGAATGATTTATGTTTATTTGGTGGTACTCGTAAGAATGATTTCATTATGAGATGGGTGGGACCTATATCCCCCTCCAATGAATTAGGTAATTATTTATATCTCATGAGATAAACATGTCTGGAACGACAAGTAAACCCGGTTCAGTAATGGAATTTTTCCACTATGATGGTCTTGGCAGGAATGCCTTGGATACTATGGAAATCATATCTTGTGATTAATGGTTTTCCACAATTACATGTTTTATTCACAAGATATTTTATCGTGATTAATGTTCCTTTGTGATCTATGCCTTATGTAATTCCAAGATTTATGTTATTACTCATGATTTTTATTTTTTATGTTCATGTTTTTATGTTAAGATGTTTATGGATTGATTTATGTTCTCCATGTTTACCCATACTGAGAATTTGAGCTCATCCTTTTTATTTTTTCATTTCCATAGGATATAAGGAAAGGTTTTAGGTAAGAAAAAAAAAGTGGACGATCTTTATGGGAGATATTGAAGATCTTTCACCATGATTATAAGATTATGTTCCATGTTTTCAAAGACACTAAACTATTATGATCCTTGAGTTTCTGTTTTTTGTTATGTATTAAGTATTCCACAAAAGTAATTTAACATCCATGTATGTTAAGATTTCGGTCTCTATAGTTGGTATCTGAGGAAAGGATTAGTTAACCTTTGGAAACTAAGATGAAAAATCATTGTTTTGATCCCTAGAGAAATTTCTAAGGTATATCTAGGGATGTCCCTACGGATAAGTATAAGTATATGTTAATGTCCTAGAATTATGATAAAAATCATGAATAACCCAGGATTAAACCTATGATGTTAGAGAATTAAATTACTCCCATTGATTTGGTCATTTTATTAGTATTTTTTTTGCATCTCACACTATTATTTTTGGGTTTTAGATAATGGATGGAACGTGAAGGAATTGTGTTAATGATTAATTCACTAGGCAATGCAATGATTGTTCTTTTGAACAACCAAATGTTATGGTAAATGGATTGAAAAATCTTATTTCTATACTTACACAAGATATGAATCATTATAGGCTTCGAAATGAGAAATAAAAGAACAATATTCTATTGAGTCCTTCAGAGGGCAACGTCCAACTCCTTTCAGTGGGTCTTTTAATACAGTTGTTGCTAAACAATGGACCGTTACCATTGAAAATATATTTTCTATAATACACTATTTGAAAAATGAAAAACTCATTTTGGTTGTGTACCATTTAAAGTTTAAGCAGACCAGTGGTGGAATCTAATTAAAAATAAAAGGCCCCAAGCTGAAATTGTATCCATGGAATGGGATGAGTTCAAGAACAAGTTTTCAATAATTACTACCCTCGTATTCTTCAAACTAACATGGAAAAGGATTTTCTTGGTCACTAGAAAAAGGATGATGAATCTGTTGGTATATACAAGGAGAATTTTACAAGGCCTTCAAGGTATGCATCTAGCTTTATCATCCAACCTGAAAGTAAAGTTGATCGATACTTCAGTGGCTTAAAACCAGGTCTTAGAAGGGAATTAGCTATAATAGTCTTCATTAGATATGAATTAATTGTGCGTTGTGGTATCAAGGTAGAACTGGAAGTTGGTGTTATATATTTATCTCATGGTTTTTACAAGAAATAAAAGATGGAGTTCCATGAAAAATCTCAAAACAATTGTGAAAAGAAGAAGAATGTTTCATTATGCTCAATGTGTGGAATGTAGTATGGTGGATATTGTCTTCAAGGGAATAGAAAATGTTTTATGTGTGGAAAATAAGGTCATCTGGCATCTAGGTGTCTAAGTAATTAGATAATGTTAGCTTATGATGTGAATAAAGAAAAGATTATAGAGAATGCACCACCAACACTTCATTGCTACAAGTGAAGGAAAATGGGGCATAATGCTAACAAATTCCCTAATCCAAGGGTTAATGATGATCGACATCAACAACCTATTAAGGAAAAGGACCAAGGTAAGTCACATGTGATCACTATTGTTTATTTTGAATATGAAAACAAAGTTGTGGAATGATTAAGTGTATATGTAATAGGATTACAAAATAGTGTTGTGGAATATAATTTATAGTAATATAGAATATTGGAATATCTATGTATTGGTTTTAAATAATTGTATGGTACCAGTAACCATAATAAGTGATTGAAATATTTTTTTAAAGAAGATTATATGCACATAATGAAGGGATACGAAAAAAATAATATTTTTGATTGTATTAATGAGCTCATGACTGATATAAGGACAAAGTGACATCATGGATTTAGTATATAGAAATTTTTGGATTTTGGTATGTGGAATTAATTACCTTTTGACAACATTCAGGTGTTCAATAAGGATTTATGGTAATTCATGTTTCAAGATAATACATGATTATGGTTTTCACATGTTTGGAATATGACCAACAAGATATATCTTATCATATATGGGGGATACATGATGATAATCACATGCTTTGTATATGACCTATCTAGTAATATTTTTCTATACACTATGAGATTGGACATAAGTATTTTGGATAATCCTAAATATTAAAATGGATTAAGATGGACATTAGATAGTATTGTTTAAGGCAAAACTTTTTGATATTTTTTTTGAAATGTAATAACAGTATAGTTTTAAAGACAACTTGTAGGACGTGCGAAAACCTGTCACGTCGGACTAAGATACCGGAATCGAACCGACAACTGAAATGTGATAAGCCTTTATCACCTACCATTGGACTACAAGAAGTCCGTGTTTAGTAGATACAAGTTTTATTTTATTAAGTGGTATGATAGATGATGTATAACTCCATTTTTGGAACCATATATGATTAATATCACCATATATCAACTTATGTATATTTAATAACTTTTGTTAAGAATTTGTTTGAGACAGATGGAATGACCTATAATTATATCGTATGATCTGCTAACATTTCAAGAAGGAAAATTAAACTTCATTTTGTTAAATAATAGATGAATTGGAAATTGTTCATGGAATGAAAAATGATGATATTACACTAAAATCAACTAAGTATTTAGTGAAAAAATTCATCAACGTTAAGGAAATGATCATAAAAACCAAAAACATTGTCCTAGTACCCTCATATATCATGAATCAGATGCTACCTTAGATCATCACAAATAAATGGCTTTGTGATTATCTACTTTTTCATAGCCATGTTCTCTACCACTCTCCATCCGAACTTGATGGTTAGATTTATCTTCCATATCCATATTTCCACCTATGTTCTCCTATGTGGAAACACACTGATGAGTTAATTTGGGTATCAGTTACATTTCATACAATAGTTTTTAAAATTAAGTTTTATTATTCCTTTTTATGATGTGAGATTCTATTAAAGAATCTTTCAAGTAGTAAACCAATTATAACCCCGATGAATTTCGGGGGTGAAATTCATTTTAAGGGGGGTAGAATGTAACACACTGAGATTTTATGAGAAATGTTATTTTTTATTTTTTTGATGTCTTATGTTGTATGCTACACCATGATTATCTTTCGCTATATGCAACACCATATTAGCATGTAGTATACACAAACACTAATCTTGGCTTTTGTTTCACGGAAGGGTGACCTTTCTCATAAGTGTTTGTTGTACAAAATACCGAGTTTCACTAAATGGGGGTATAATATTCTAATATTATTATGAACTAGAAATTATTAATAGTATTTACCACATTTTGAATTTTATAACATTATAATTCATCTTAATAATTTTCTAGAACAAGGTATGAGAACATAATCAATTTTTCGTATAAAGGAAATATTTTTCTAAAAATACATCTTTGTCAACATTTGATGGAACACCCATATTAAATCTTGTTTTTGATAAATTTATCAGTTCAATTTTACAAAATGAACTTATTAATTGCAATAATTATATAAAAATTTACTTTGGATAATTTTTTAATATTTTTCCGTTAACGTTCATATTTTTATGAATACTAAAAATACGCTATATTTTAATTAAAAAAACATTTTTCATCATGATAATTTATATATTTAAATTAAAATATTTAATGGTTTTAATGTATAAATAGAATATATTTTTATCATTTAATATAATGTAATTCATTATCATTAATTTTATATTGAATTCATAGGTAAAAACATTTCAATCTTTTCCAATGTTTTAACTTTTAAAACACAATTGCAGGATTAATTTTAAATTAAATACTACAACTTCTGTGTTTTGAATTTGGAAAAATTGATTTCATATTTGGAATCAGTAGGTCTAAATTATGTTAATCGGATACTTTTTATCTTTAGGCATTATGAATAGTAACTACGGTAAATTTTTTTTACCACTGTTAAAGGTAAATCAGGTATTTAAGGGTAAAAATAATATTATAAAATTACCATAACACTTATTTTAATATAATCTGATGACTATATTTGTCATTAAAACATACTTAGGTCAAAATGGAATATATTGGAACCCACTTGGATGTGATTAAGTCCATTAATTTATTTTATTTAAAGAAAGTGAAATATATCTCACTCAAACTCTAATAATTAATTTATTTTTAATATAAGGTTATACATAATATAAATTCTATTATAAATACTCATTTTAAATATAAAATGTTTTTACTTATCATGATAATTTATTTGTAAATTTTATGAAATATATAATTAACTAAATAACTTATACATTAATGATGGAAAAATTATTTATTAAGTGAAATGTCAATAATATAGTTTTTATTAAAACACTAATACCCATAAAATGCCCAAAAACATGACCAAAACTTATTTGTAGAGTATATATACACTATAAGCATCCATGTGTTGGCTTGTGGACCATTTGGAGCCTTATAAAATAGATTAGGACATTTATATTATTTTATTTTAAATGATGTCAAAGTTGTCACCTTCATACTTTAATGAATATAACACTTTAAATGTTGTGAATTCACGATGATAAATTAGATTAAAATTATTATTATGAAGTATATTATAATTATCTTCATCATAGTATTTTATTTTTAATTATTATGAAACATATAAGTATATTAAATAATTATATAATAATGTTGTAGTAAATATTTTATTAAGATAAATATGAAATAAAAGATTTTAAAAGTATTACAATAAATATTATATGAACTAATTAATGTTATAAAATAATTTTATAGATGTATATGTATTCTTAAAAATCTATTAAAAATTTATTTTGAAAATATATTCTCTGTGTATTTTTTTTAATTCAAATAAATTAATTCTGTCAAAATTGACACTACTGATATTTTATGAAAATAACATATTATTAAATTATTTAAAAATTACAAAAATCTATAAAAATTACAAATTAAAATTATTAGTTATACCATGTCATAAATTATCAAATTAAGTATAATTAAAAACACATAAGTTAGTATTGATAACTAATTTTAAATTTATAACATTATTACCACAAATAAAATTAAATAGATTAAATAAGGATAAATCAAAATGAAAAGTTTTAAAATAAAATCAAAACATGTTTAATTTTACTAGATTAGGGGATTAAAACGCTATATTATCTAATTTCCGAATTTGAGTCACTTTGGATGTTTTTATGTGGGTTTTGAGTTTATTATAAATTAATATTTTTTAGGATTCCAAAGGTGCCCCTCTCCTCTCCAATATATGGTTACCTCCTTCCATCTCTTATTCTCTCAATTTTGTGCCTTCAAGATCAGAAAAACCCTACCAATTCCTCTTCTAAATTTCTATATTTACATTATAGAGGTTCTGGTCTTCTAAAAAGACCAACTCTTTTTCCCTAAGAGGAATGTTAAAGGAGGCACTTCGAGGAAGATGCAATATCTTCTACCGATCCTTTCAAATTTATTTCCTCTTCTACTTCCTCTTAATTAGTTGTTTCATTATAAATTAATAACATAAATATCACTCAAATAACGATATGTTATTATAAATATGAAACATCCCTATTTCACCTTCTATCCATCCTACGAAAAATGAAATCATCGTGAGTGCGTACATACGAAGTATCGTCTCCAAATTGTGGTGTAATCTATTTTTCCACCACCACGTTAATTGGATGGGTATAATGGTGGAAATAATAACTATATATGATTATTATAAAATGATACTAATTATGATATATTATATCATACACTACAATTCCATTCAATAATTATGGGAATGATATCATCGCTCGTGCGTACGTACAGATTGCAGTCTCCACAACGTGATGAGATTAGTTCTCTATGTTATCCAATCAAGAATGATTATAAAGTATATATAATGAATAATAATGAGATATTTGAAAAAAATAATTCTTTTTTATTTATGTGTATATACATATATATTTCATCTACTTGCTTTCATTCGAGTCAATAAGGGAAAACAATGTTCATGCGTACGTACGGCCTACTGTCTCCATGAATGGTGTATTTCGTTCCATTTATCGATCAATTATATATATTTAATATATATGATATATAAATAATGTTTTACATTCTGTAATTAATTAATCATGATCTAGTTAATCATATGAAAAATTACAAGTCAAAACACATATGATAAATGAAATGATTTTACCCAAAAACGCTGCTTTATCATGGAATTGTCAAACGAACGAGAAATATAGTCATATAGAATCATATATGATATCATAAATATTATTATGGTTCTGTTACAAGATAATAATATGTTTAAACCTACTATAAAAGAGTTTTGGACATGAACAGAATAAATTGGACATTTGGTAAGGGATAAATATTCAAATCTCGTTCTTTTCCGGGATTGTTTATTTGTAAGTATTTACTGGGGTTATGTTTATCATCCATGTCCATGTTTTTTCAAAAAAATTTCATAAAATGTTTAATAGTCTTCCATATATGTTTAAATTCATTTTTACCCTTTTTTTACTTTTACCACAAGGTATGGAAGAATCTTTCTTTTGTTTATCATACGATGTACTTTTTGACTTTTCCGGCAAAAGAATGAGGAGAATGTTTTTTTAAATTATACGGAATGAATGGATTTTTACGATTTCATAATGCCTTATTTTCATGAAGCTTCCAATACAAGATTTCATGATTATTTTCAAAAAAAATCCTTTTCTTTTATAATTTCAAGGCATTTTGTGAAAAGAAAATAATTTCCAAGAAGAAAGGATAGTTTCCTCAATAATTAATTTCAAGTGTTTTATAAAACTATTTTCCATCAAAGATGATTTTATTCAGTATAATTATGTTTCAATTATAATGTCTCTATTATTTACATGGTTTGATTTTTATTATGATGAAATGATATCCATTTGTTTTATATCGATTACGTTATGATGGGATGATGTTTATGAAACCCATTTTTTTCTTTTTGTTATGATAAACGATTTATGTTTATTTGGAGGCACACGCAAAAATGATTTCATTATGAGATAAGTGGGACCTATATCTCCCTCAAATGCACTAGGAAAATATTTATATCCATGAGATAAACATGGATGGAATGGAATGTAAATATGGTTCATTAATATAGGGTAGGAATGGAATGTAAACTTGGTTTAGTAATGGAATTTGTCCACTATGATGGTCTTGGCAACAATGCCTTGGCTACTATGGAAATAATATCATGTGATTAATGTTTTTCCACAATTACATGTTTTATTCTGTTTCGCACGGAATCCGGGGATGACCTCCTGGACGGGAGATTCAAATGTTCTGATCAGTTTCTAATGGGTTTGTTCGTAGAACCGGAAACATCCAATGATTCCACATCCATTTGGACCTACATTCCAAAGGCAGGCGCTCATTAGCTTGTGGAATAATGAGACTTAGGAATTTGCATTGGTCGAGAGGATGGGAGGTCAGACTCATCACACCTTTTTTAGGGGAATTATTGTCTACTCCGGGACTCTCTTTATAGATTTAAGTTATGTTCGTGAATCCTTATTACATTACCAAGTATAAAATGTGCTTTCCTTTAGTTTTAACAATCAAGGATTAAATATGCAAAGAAATTTAGAGAATCTTTTATATGTATTTGAGGTTCTTCATCAATAGAGAATCATCTATATCTGTTTAGAGATTCATGGTCAATGGTATCCTTCAAAACATTTATATAAAAGTCTCTTGGTCATTTATGATGATCAGGCTGGTTTTAAAGCCACTCAGTGGGGCACATGAAGTTTATCGTCATTCAGAAGGACATAGATTATTTCAAAGTTGGGATCGAACCCATAAATGGGATACCTACGTATCCTTTGTTTTGGAAAAGGAATCAGAACCCACATAGTTTGAGAAATGGAGTATGATGTTTATGATTGATGGCTCAAAGATGAATGTCATAATTACTTTTACACTCTAAGCTCACGTGAGTCATGCTCGGTGTGAGAAACAAGAGGTATTGGTAAAATTTATACAATTGTTCCATGAAATATGCAATCATAAGAATTTGTTTGGGGCTTATGTATGGATGACTGCCCAGATAGATGAAGGTTTAGGATTTACTTTTAGGGAGAAAATCCATGAACATGGTCCATAAAGTTATATGTGCTTCATGGAGATTTGAATACTCTAATCTCGGGGCTTACTCCTAAGGAGGATACCCAAGTTAGGAGGGGACTTATGATTGGGTTTTACTCCTGAAAAGGAAACCCAAATCAAAGGTAAATTATGACTGGTTAAGAGAAATTTAAGGGGACTTGGGTTTTATTCATGAAAAGGAGACCCAAGGTTATAACTGAGTCTTATTCCTGAAAAGGAGACCCAGGTTTGGGGACTTGGGGCTTATTCTTTAAAAGGAAGCCCAAAGTTATGACTGAGTCTTATTCCTGAAAATGAGACCCAGGTTAAGGGACTTGGGGCTTATTCTTTAAAAGGAAGCCCAAGGCTATGACTGAGTCTTATTCCTGAAAGGGAGACACATGTTAGGGATTAAGGTTTGGGGCTTACTCCTGAGGAGGATGCCCATATTTGAGGTTTGGGATTATTCTTAAGAAAGATGCCCAAGACTAGAGGACTTGATTGGGGCTTACTCCTGAGGAGGATGCCCAAGATTGGGAACTTTAGGAATTTGGGTCTTACTCCTGAGGAAGATGCCCAGATTAAAGGTTTTATAACTGGGGATTATTCCTGAAAAAGGGACCCAGGTTAGGATTCTCTCATCTTAAAGGATGAGGTTGAATGAATGAACTCTCCGTATTTTAGTGACATAAGTATATTTAAATCACTAGACTTTGAGAGAGATTCCACAGAATTCCTTTCAAATAAGAAATTCAAATCAAGAAATCATGCCATAAATGGCTTTGAAGAGTGTCTTGAAGACTGAATCTTGAAAAGGAAAGGTGTGATGGCTTAAGAGGGGTAAAAATGGGCAAGATGGGCACCCAAAAAAGATAGGGGCGCGCAAGTCTTTCAAGGCGTGCAAGTCTTCCGTGGGCGTGCAAGTATTGGTCGCGCAGGTATACCTGCGCGGCACATGGTGTACTTGCGCAATTTTCAACCAGCATTGAAATACTTGAGCGACTCTTTTTTAAACCCTTTAGAATTTTCTTGAGGTTCTTCCAGAAAAGGGACGCGCAAGTTATATTGAAGGAAATAAGTCGGTGCGCAAGTGTTTGATAAGTTTCAACACTTCGGCCTTCCTTCTTCTCTTTAGATCTTCCGTTCTAGGTAAGAAATTACCTTAGAAGTGTTCCGGAAGCTTTGAGAAGAGACTTGGGCGTCGGGAGCTTCAATCCGAGTTTCTAGAAAAAAAAAGATCCTCCCTCATGGGGGGACCACAGGGTCTATTTATAGGCAAAAGAAGACCCTGTGCGGTTACCGGGCGGTTACCAATTAGGTCGCGCAAGTCACCTGCGCGACCAAGGTAGCCTCGCAAGTACACTTGCACGCCAGTTAGATAACTTGCGCGGTGAGGTTGCTGTTGATCCTTTCTTCCTTCCTTTGTTGATTTTTGATGTTTTCTTCAAAGGCTGAATCACTTTGATCTCAGATATTCCCTTTTCCGATCATTAGATTCTGTGACGAAAGGAGCATCAACAAAAGTCCCCCCTCAGAGTTGTATCTGGAGAGAAATGAGGATTTGACTCTGAGGAAATTGAATCCCTCCAAAGGAAAAGGGAGGCGCGCAAGTCTGCAGTGCGCAGAGGGCGGCGCGCAAGTAGGCTTCTTGGCCTATAAATACATGGCCTCACCTCCGTACAAGTATCCGGATTTCCGGACTTCATACCTTCTCGAGATCTCGACGCGCAGGTCACCTAAGCTGCGCAAGTCTCTTTTCCACTGTTCCCTCGCTGTCGCGCTCCTGTAAAGGTATTCGTATTTGCACGGTTTAGACTTGCGCATAAAAAACTAGTGCGGCATCCGAAATACTTGCGCTCCATTGTATAGACTTGCGCGACTTAATGCCTTGGCCATTTTTTCCGAATTCTTTTCACAAATTTTATGAAAAATAAACCCATTTAAGAGTTAAATTTGTTCAACTTTTGTGCAGATTCAATGGCTCCTAAGGGAATTGGAACGACTGATGAACTGGCTAGCAAGAGGATTGATGACATGATGAACATTATTGGCCATGATTACTATGATATCTGTGACAGCACTTTCCCAGATTTGGATAAGTACTTGAAGAAATATCATCTTAAATTCCCACAGAGCATCTACCTGTCTCTGTGTGGTGATGGTCATCTGCAAGGAGTCAATGTTCCAAATGCAAAAAATTATATACCTGAGATGCAGCTGCACTGCTACTTCTCTATTTTGGTTATGCTGTGCATTAAGAGTAACAACAATGGTGTGAACTTTCAAATTCTTCCTCCATGTCATTTCCTTGCAGATATGAAAATGGAAAACCCATGGGCTGAAATGTTTTCTTCTAATGGTTGGTGGAGAGAAGACAAACAAGATATTAGAGCAATATCTGAAAAGAGTAATCTCTCCAAAGGGCTCTTTACTTCCAATGCTCCATTCTCAAATCCATGTATCCATCTTCAAAGTCTCTTGGACAGAAACAGAGTCACTATTTGATCAGCAGAAAATTTTCTCAAACCGCACTCAAGAACATCCTTTTACAATTGTTCCATGAAGAGCTGGTATCACTGCATCTCTTATTGTATCCAGTTGAATGAATGAATTCTAGGTGGTTGCTAATGAAGATCGGGATGCCTTAAATCAAATGAAGTGTTATGTTGAAAGCCCCTTGTAATTCTTGAAAGAAGAGAAGAGACTCCAGTCTGTGGATGTCCTTCTAACTCTTGTGTATCAATGAAAAACACTTTTGTCTTCAATCATTTGTACCTGCATTGTTTCATTACCTGCTTCAAATTTACTTAAGCCAATGTGCCTAGTAAGCATAGTTTGATTTTTACTAGGATTATTACAAATAATCCTACAAACTTTGAACCTTTTAACTGCTCAATATTACCTAAATCATACAAAAATGTATATTTAGTGAGCTGGAACTTGACTTTTATTCAGAGTTCCTTTGTCTTTTGTGTGGGCAGTTTAAAGTCATGCACGCCGGACATAAAGGGGCTAATGTTTAAGTTCGAAATAGCTTTGACCAAAAATGGATTAAAACGGATTCAATTCCTTGACAATTTATCTGAAAACATATTACCATACTCAAGTATGAGAGAAAATATGTAAAATATGGCTTAAGAATATTGGAATCTGAGGAATGATGTGAAAAAGATCTAAAAGGAATTAGAAGAAGTAGTTTCCAAGAATGAAGTTACTATTATTTAACAAAACCCATTAGGGGGTTGAAATATGCAGGGCCACCTATGGGCATTGGCTGCATGGTCAAATAAATAGCATCTTTTGGCTGACAAGTCTGTTATGTGGACTGTTTATGCAAGGCCACCTATGGGCACGTACTGCATAGTCAGGCAAAAGAACTCCCAGAAATTTACTTTCCTAGTGCTAAAAGCCAGTGAAAGTTTATGAAGATTCAAATTTTCTAAAGTATAGAGTTTGTTGTAAGGAAAGGGGTACTTGAATATGGAGAAGATATTTCCAAACAATAATATTGAAGAACTGGATGAATATCACTCCTACGAAAGTCTGACCCAAACGTAGGGAAGAAGAATAAACCATAGACTTGAATACTTTCAGATCATGAAAAAGGATACAGGACAGATATGTTAAGGATGGCTATTTTTGCGGATCCCTACATACTGTCGTTTAAGACAAATAAGGACAAAAGAGGCATTCTTCCCAAGAATGAAGTTACTATTATTTAACAAAACCCATTAGGGGGTTGAAATATGCAGGGCCACCTATGGGCATTGGCTACATGGTCAAATGAATAGCATCTTTTGGCTGACAAGTCTGTTAAGTGGACTGTTAATGCAAGTCCACCTATGGGCACGCGCTGCATAGTCAGGAAAAATAATTCTCAGAATTTTGACATTTTTGTGACTAGAAGTCATGAAAAGGGTTATGAAGAACTGAAAATATTTAAGGTTAGGATTATAACACATAAAGATGGGTATTGTCCAATGTATATAGAGATACATAGGTCAATGAAAACCATAATCATGTTGTGGCTGGGTCCTGAATTGAATCTTGGACTTCACTACGTATCTCATAAGAATGAGAATCAAGCCATACGTAGTTCTTGAAATACAGTTTAACGTCGTGCAGGACGAAAGTATGAGTGATCTTAGTTATGGGTCATAGAATTTGGACCATAATAATGAATACACAGTGTGTGTTTTCATGAGGACTTTTCAGCCAAGGGACTGAAAGTGAAATTTGGGGTTAGGCCCAAAAGACTTGGGACTGGATTCGAGGGACACTCGAATGTTCCTACGTATCCCATAAGGATGGGAATCAAGTCCATGTAGTTCTAGAACTACCCTTTGTACAAATTTGGTTCGTACATGTGAAGGGTGAAAGGGGACTTTAGTGCAATGATGGTTTAACCTAAGATAAAAAGATCAGGCATTACCATGTATGCACGTAGTCTTTTGAAAATGAAAACCATGATTGAAAAATCAATGTCAATAATAGTTCTCTCTCAAATGAGGAAATCAAAGAATATTGTAGTTTATTGTCGTATCGGAAAAAAGTGTTGTATAGTTTAACGTCATATAACAAGGGCGAAAGTGAATCAATGTAAAGATATTGATTCCAGGGGCGGTTTCACAAATCATCATCATATGAGATGGTGGTGAACCGATGTGAAGAGATTGTTTTTGGGCTTGAACCCTGGGAGGTTGCCTACATACCCATCCTGGAGGGCAAGGATCAAAGTCCGTGTAGTTCAATTAAAGAATGAATTAATGATCAAGTTGTTCTTGGGGAAAATGATCTAATAAATTTTTTTAGGACTTACACATGGTTAGCGGCCCAGAGAGAGTGTTATGGTTGATTTTCGCTCTAAGATCACGTGAGTCATACTCGGTGTGAGAAACAAGAGGTAATAACAACCTTAACGATGCACAGTTTAATGTCATGTAGGACATAAAAAAGGGACTATGTAGTTTGAAGTCTTGCAGTTAGGACTATTGGTGCTTCACAGTTTAGTGTCATGTAGCAGGGACAAAAGACAGTTTAATGTCATGTAGGACCTATCAAGGATTTTCTGTACAGTTTAGCGTCATGTAGTTAGGACGATGGGGATAAAATAGTTCAACGTCATATTGGACGAAAGGGGGACTGTGCAGTTTAATGTCATGCAGTAAGGACAAAAGGGTGTACCATTTTAACGTCATGTCGGACGAAAGTGCGAATAGTTTAAGGTCATATGCATGGACCGTGGATGGTGCAGTTTAATGTCATGCTGGAACTTTAATGATTATATAGTTTAACGTCTTTCCGGACGTGAGGGACTTTTATACAGTTTAGCGTCATGTAGTTTAGGACGTCACATTTTAAAGTCTTGCTGAACATAAGGGATTTGCAAATAGTTTATGGTCATATACATGGACCAGGGATTATGCAGTTTAAGGTCATGCTGGACGGTTTAGGGAACTTTTTCACAGTTTAATGTCGTGTGGGACGAAGTTGCAGTTTAAAGTCATACTGGACCATTGCTGTATAGTTTAACGTCATATAGCAAGGACGAACTGGTGCTGTACAGTTTAAAGTCATGTAGCTAGGACTAAGGTGAACCAATATGAGGATATCAGTTCTGGGGACTTTTTACAGTTTATCGTCATGCTGGACGTTGGAAGTGCCACACAGTTTAATGTCATGTTGCTAGGACACAATATAGTTTAATGTCATCTCGGAAAAAATATAGGATCTTATGTACAGTTTAATGTCATGTAGATAGGACATAATAACAGTTTAATGTCATGTAGGACAAAATATAGTTTAATTTCATCTCAGACATATCATGAAGGGACTATGCAGTTTAAAGTCTTGCAGTTAGGACTATTGGTGCTGCATAGTTTAGTGTCATGTAGCAGGGACAAAATACCATGAACCAATGTGATTGTTTTGTATTTGGGAACAATATTTTGTGTTTTTACAAAATACTTCTTCAGAAATCTGGCATTAGTTGGAGTCGTAATGTGTTCTCCATCCATTGATATTAGAGAATATGCTCCATTGGAGTAGACCTTATGTAATGAATATGATCCTTCCCATTTTAGTTCAAGCTTGGGAGGCTTCTTTCCTGGTATCATTGGTGCTCTGAGAATCAATACCAATTCTCCCTGAATGAATGAACGAAGATGAACTTTTTTGTTAAAAGCTTGTGCTATTCGATTCTGATAGATTTCCATGTGGTGCAAAGTGCACAATATTTTCTCATCTAATTGTTCCAATTCATTCAACCGCTTTTGGGATTTCTCATCTGTAGATAACTGATCACAAATGGCTATTCTGAGTGAGGGAAATTGATCTTCAATTGGCAAGACTGCTTCTGTTCCATATACCAATGAATATGGAGTAGACCGCGTTGCATTGCGAGTGGTAGTCTGATAAGCCCATAAAGCATGAAAGAGTTTATCAGGCCATGACCTCTTATCTTTATCCACCATCTTTTGCAGTATATTTGAAAGAGTCTTGTTGAAGGCCTCTATCTGGCCATTAGCCGCTGCATGATATCGAGATGAATGGTTGGACTTAATGTTGTATTCTTGATACAATTTCTTTACCTCAGAAGCACAGAAGTTGGTACCATTGTCCGTCAATATGGTATGAGGGACACCAAATCTAGTAATGATGTTAGACTTGATGAAGCTAACAATGCATTTAGAACTGACTTCTTTGAGAGGTACTACCTCTGCCCATTTGGAAAAGAAATCAGTAGCAGTAAGAATGTACTTAAACTGCTTGGCCGTAGCTGAAGGGTAAGGTCCCACCACATCCATTCTCCATGTGGAAAATGGCCATGAGTATTTAGCTGTATGAAGCAACTCTGGAGGTTGATGAATGAAGTTGGCATATACTTGGCATGAATGACACTTCTTTGTGAAATTAACACAATCTTGTATCATTGAAGGCCAGAAGTATCCAAGCCTTCGAATTTGATCAGATAGTCTATGTCCAGACTGGTGGGCACCATAGACTCCTTCATGCACTTATTTTATGACAGCCATTGTCTCTTCACCATCAATACATCTGAAGAGAACTCCATAAAAACCACGTTTGTAGAGAATTTTCTCGAGGTGGTTTGGGCCATCATAAAGAGTAAAATTGACCACACATCGCCGAATTTGTTCTTTCTCAACTCTATCATGTGGAAGTGTTCCATTTTGAAGGTATTCCCTAATAGGTGACATCCATCCAGTAGTATGACCATACGGTTCAGGAATGGGACTAATTTCATTAATTTCTTCTGTTCTGACTTTAACATAAGGTGAAATTGCACGACGGTGGGCAATACAGATGGTTGTCTCGTCCCGATTTGGATCTGCTAAAGCTGTTGCTATATTAGCCAGTGCATCAGCTTGAGCATTTTGTGATCATGGGACATAAGAAAATGTCGGTTCTGAAGGGAATTCCGACATTAACTCTCTGACGTAATCATACAATGGGATTAATTCTTCTTTTCTGATGGCATAATCCCCATTGACATGTTTAATTACCTGGTCTGAATCACCTTTCACCTTTAAGTGATTCACTTGTGCTTGAAGCGCTAACTCCAAGCCTGTAATGAGAGTATGGTATTCAGCTTCATTATTGGTACCATATTCCCACAACAAAAAGGAATAAGGTAACACTGCCTTATCTGGTGAAATGAGCACAATTCCTAAACCAACTTTGTTGAATTTAGGATTTTCCATTTTCTTCCCTGTTGGACTTCTAGAAGCACCATCAAAATACATTTCCCATGTTTGAGGACTCTCTTGAATAGAGAAAACTTCCTCATCAGGGAGTTCGATATCTAAATACGTGTCTTCCACTGAAGGATGTTTAGCCATGAAATCAGCCAGAGCTTGGCCCTTAATTGCCTTTTGAGACACATACTGAATGTCGAACTGCTGTAGAATAACTGACCACCTTGCCAGACGTCCTGTAAGCATTGGATGACTAAGGATGAATTTGAGCGGATTATTACGAGATACCAATTGGACCTCATGATGTTGCAGGTAGTGTCTCAGTTTCTGAACTGCAAAGATTAATGCTAGGAAGAACTTTCCAATACTCGAATACCAGGTTTCTGCTTCAAGCATAGTTCTACTGAGATAGTAGAGACTATTTTCATTCCCAGCTTCATTCTTTTGAGCGAGAAAGGCACCCAATGATCGCTCTAAAGCTGTCACATAGAGGATAAGAGGTATACCCTCAACAGGTGGCATGAGTACTGGTGGACTCAAGAGGTATTTCTTGAGAACATCAAATGCTTCTTGACATTCTTCAGTCCACTAGTAAGTGACTCCTTTCTTCAATAATTTAGTAAAGGGTAAACATTTGCCTGCCAAATTGGCGATGAAACGCCGAATATAGGCTAAGTGTCCTTGAAGTCCTCTTAATTCTTTCAAATTCTGAGGAGGTGACATACCAAGGATTGATTTGGTCTTCTCAGGATCGACTTCAATAACAGGATGGCGTACAACAAAGCCGAGAAATTTTCCTGAGGTTACCCCAAAAGCACATTTTAAGGGGTTCATCTTCAAATTATGTTGTCGAAGCTTATGTAATATGAAATTCAAATCAGCCAAGTGATTAGAACGTTGTTTGGATTTAACCACCAAATCATCTACATAGCATTCAACAAACTTACCTAAAAGAGTTTTGAAGATACGATTCATGGCGCGTTGATATGTTGCACCTGCATTTTTTAAACCAAAGGGCATCACCCGGTAACATAACACACCTTGAGGAGCTCTGAAGGCTGTATATTCCTCATCTTCTGGGGCCATTCGGATCTGATTATATCCAGAATATCCATCCATGAAAGAAAGTACTTCATAGCCAGCCGTCGCATCAATTAAGAGTTCTGTAATCGGAACTGGGAAATCATCTTTAGGACAATACCGATTAAGATCTCTGAAATCGATGCAAACCCTAATATGTCTGTTCTTCTTCTTTATAGGGACAATATTAACCAACCACTTGGGAGATTGAACTTCTCTGAAGAAGTTAGCTTTGATAAGCTTATCCACTTCAGCCTCGATTTTGGAAGCATAGGTTGGGTGTGTTCTTCTCGCGGCTTGCTTGAATCCTCGATGTTCTTTTGGCAAACCCAAATGATGGGTGGCAACATCAGGATCAAGACCAGGAATCTCTGTATAATTCCAAGCAAAAATATCTTTATTTTGCTTTAGAAAAGAAATATACATCTCTTTCTCTTCAAGGGTCATGGCTGCACTAATTAAAGTGGGGCGTGGATCTTTCTCTGTACCTAGATTTACTTCTCTGAGTTCATCCACAGTGGTAGAGATACCCTCTTCAAATGCTGGAGGAGCATCTCTAATATCTTCCTCTTCCTCTTCATCATGTGTTATTTCTTCCGTTTCTACTTGCAAAGTAGATGAAAAAACGAAATTCTCATGATCATAAGAGATGTCAAAATTTTAACATTTTGAAGAAGAAGCTTCCATTTCCGACCCTATTGATGATAAAGGTTCTTCTTTGGGAAATAAAGAGGAGATGATGGATTGAGAATCGACATCAATATTCACCTCTGGTGATGCTATAACTTCTTCTGGCCTGATTAGCGAAGTATAGACTTGTTGGATTTCAGCAGACAAAATGAAAACGTCACCACTTATGCTTTCATCACTGCTTGGTAAGTTACCATTTTCTCCCATGTTGTCTGGCTCGATTGCCGTAATTGACATTATGGATCTTTCCATATGAGTATTTTTATTTGGGCCTATATTGTCAATTTGACTGATAGGTAACACATAATCTGTACTCACATGTAAAAATGGATTTATTGGAATTTTTTCCAAACCATATGGAGCATTAACTTTGGTAATTTCCTTCATTGTATATTTTTCTCTTCCCTTCATGTGATAAAATTCTGCCTCAATGTATTGAGACTCACATGTCTTGAACGGGGCCTTATCACCATACAATGTTCCAACTTGACCATCGAAACAGTATTTGAGACATTGATGGTATGATGACGGAATAGCTGCATGCTGATGTAGCCAGGGTCTTCCAAGAAAGATATTGAAAGCTGAGTCTTGATCAACAATCATGAAATCCGAATTGGAAACAAGATCTCCAAACTGAGTTCTGAGTGTAACTTCTCCCAGTGGTTCTTGTTCATTTTTATCATATCCTTGCAACATCATGGTAGAAGGAGATAAATCAGATTCCGTGAGGCCCAATCGACGAAGTGTGCGAATGGTCATGAGGTTGACTCCTGAACCATTGTCAATGAATGCTCTTCGAACATCTATACCATTGACTTTGCCAGATAAGTACAAAGGTTTTATGTGCCCATGCACAACATCATCTTAATCTTTATCAGTAAAAGATATCACTGCATGGCATTCTGCAGGATTATTCTCTATGTGATAGATTTCAGCTGCAACAATTTTAGCTTCAAACTCCTGAGGACTTGACAAAGCTTCGATGAGTGCTTCACGAAGATCTTTTGACAGATTCAAAGCATCCAAAATTGATAACTTGGCTGGTACTTGGGCCATGTGTTTCAATATATCATACTTTTGATCTAGAGGTCTGCGTTTCCCAATAGGAATATGCGGTTTAGCAGGTACCTTGGAAGCAGATGCTTTGGAAGATGATTCATCTTGTATTGAAGTTGGAAACATCCTTGGTTTTGGAAGATTAGACTGATTAGATCCATTTACTTGCTGAGATAAAGAAGATGGAACTTTTAATCGGTCTTCCAAAATAACTGTGCCGAAACTGAGTTGGCCATTGGCAGAAGAACTTGCTTGTTCTTTTTGAGCTCGCTGAAGGGCTCTACCACGAGTTTCTGCTGCATATACAATGCTAGAATGGGTATAATTAGAGTAGTGGCTTCGGAAAGATCCATGTCTCCCCCTATATCCTGAACCTCTAGAACTTAATCGTGTTCCCTTATTTGATACCGGGAATTCAGGCTCATCAAGACTGGAATATGAATCTGTTAATTGAATCATATTAACAGAACCAAAGATTAACTCTTCGTCTGATAAAGACTCTTCCTGGTTAGCCTGTTTAGGCTGTGCCGTTTGGTGGGACAGTGCCCGTGGCTTTGAAGTAGATGGCATGGAATCTGCCAGAGTCAAAGACAATTTAGGCTTTGATACATACTCATCTTCTCCTGATTCCGATTTCTTCTTTGAATTGCACTGCCCTTTTGAGGATTTGTCTTTTGATGGAGGCTTTACTGCAGCTTTTGTAGGAGAGACAATTGGCTTCTTCAATTGTGTTTGCAAAATGGAATGGGTCCGATTGATTGTCTTTCTGACCATCCAATCATCATATTTTTTCGCAGTTGTTCTTTTGACTTCCTGCCACTCGCCTCCTTCCTCTGGATCTGTAGCGGTAATACACGCTACATGAGCTGAAGAACCCTTCAATTTGACTTGTCCCAAGTCGACCATCATTTGCAGGAGGTCTTTAAAGAAAAAACACTCCTAGATGGGATGCCCCAACATTTGATGAATGTGACAATAATTGGGATGGTCTTCATCTCCTTCCTTATTTGGCCTCTTGGGCACTGGTAATTGAACCAAATTATTTTCCAGAGCTGAAATGAAGAAACCAGGAACTTGCTCACTTCGGAAACAGTATGTTTTACTCTTTATATCCTCAAATTGTTTTCGCCGTTGATCTTTTTGATCATTTGGACGAAACAGCCTTTGTTGTTGGCGTTCAGGAGGTGGAGCTCTTCGAGAAGATGATGGTTTTGAAGTAGAAATAGGTACAGGTGCTTGTTTAAGCATAACTGTAGCAGTTTTTGCATTACCCATTCTTCTTCCTGGAGCTGATGGAATTATACGAGATTTAACCTTAGCCTGTATAAGGGAATCTTCAATCTGTTGAGCGATTGAAGTAAGGTCTCGAAACACTCCTGTGTATTTCACAGGGATGAATGGCGTGTGTAATTCGTCACGCAAATTTTCCACACAGATTGGCAACAATTCCTCTTGAGGGAGTGCTAAACTCAAGGAATACGTTAATCCCTTCCAACGAGCAATGAAATCAGAGACTCTTTCATTTTCCCTTTGCTTGTAGTTTGTAAGATCGAAAACTGTCGTTTTTGGCAAAGTTGAGCTAAACTGAAGAAGCAATTGTTGATGAAGATCTTCCCATCCGATGACTGATCGGGATTGCAAGCTTGTATACCAGACAAAAGCTGGTCCTTGCAAGGTTCGTACGATGCATCTGAGTTTCACTGCTTCTTGTTGCTCTGGAGTTCCCATCATAGGATCACAATAAGACACGTAATGCATCAAATGTTGTTCAGGGTCGCCAGATCCATTGAAAGTAGGAAAAATAGGGTTTCCAAAACTGGATGGAGGAGAAATTGAATCTACCCATTCAGGGTAAACATTCTTTTCAGGTTGAACTTGCGCCCGTTTCCCTTCCATAGTTTCTAACAGAGCTGTTAATGACTCAATAGTAGTTATTAACTTTTGAGAAACGTCAGGATGAACTTGGTTTTGGGTAGGTGCAATGAATGGAGCTTGGACAGACGTGGTGATTGGTGCTCCAACTGATGGTAGTGCTGCCAACCGTTGTTGCGTTTGACCCATAAGATTAGACCTCTGTTAGTGTACTGATAAAGGAGGATATTCCTGATCCATCTCAGTAGTTACAACAAATTCCTTTGGCTGTCGGACTTTATCATTCGTAAGAAGAAGACTACTCTGAAGTAGTTCTGCATTCAACCTTGTTAATTCTTTCATTTCGTCCTCCTGTTGTGAAAACCTTTGATCTAATGAGAGCAATTGATCTCCTTCAGAGGAAGGGTGAGAAGTAACCTGATTCTTTCCTTTCCCCTTATTGGATCCTTTTCGGAGAGGGGGAAGTCGGTTACTTGAAGGAATACCCAGATTTTGGGTAAGCCTTTGATTATGTGTGCGCACACCTTCTTCATTTAGGTCTGTGTGCGCGAATTTTTGAGCAGGAACCTCTTCGTCTGATCCCTCTGATTAAGCCTCATCTGGTGAATCAGCAGCAACGTCATTGATGACATTAATGGATGCATATTGCATGGAATCCTTTCGATCATCATTTCTCTGATATTGTCTCCTTATATGTCCATGATGAGACATGGCATTCCGTTGACTTGATCCCTCATGAATTTCTTGGAGAACCGTCACTTGGAGAGAATCTCCTGACAGCTTGGCTCTTTGTTCCTCTTGAGGCTTATTCCCTAATCGAGAGAATACTTACTTTCTCTGAGGGAGGGATTGAGGATTTGAAAAAGTCCCCAGTCTGGTGGACTGGGGATGTTCCTGCTGCTTCCACTCAACTCCTCGAATTCCATTTGTTGACTCTGAGGGTTGGGTTAGAGAAGTCCCCAGTCTGGCAAGCTGGGGTGTCTCTTGACATGCTATGTCTGATATCTTCTTTAAATCACTCTTGATCTTGCGAATCTGAGTTCGGATATTAGCTGGATGCATTAACCTGCATCCACTTTTATCACCTGGTTCAACAGACCGTTGGATGATTTCCGAAACTTCTGTCATTTGATGACGTGTTTTCTCCAGACGAGAGACTTGTGCAATATTCTCGCCTGCTTGATGTAGGAGTAATTCAACAACCTGTTCCATATATACTTGATTTTGAGAGGAACTAGTTGAAGCTTGTTATTGAGCAAGCTTTTGATAATGAACAAAGCCCATTGACTGTGGCCGGCCATGGGCAATAAAATTGCATGAGACCATTTTCGGCGGGCTTTGCTGACTGGAAAGCACTGTGAAATTTAGTACTCCGTGAACACCCCATCCTCTGATATGAACATCAGATGGAGCATTGGCAATTAACTGACACAATCTTCTTAGTGCGCCAAGGCATGAACGTTGAAGGGTTCTCTGTTGCTTTTCAGCCTTCGGATACCGAGAGACTGATAGAGATGCCAAATCAATCTGACGTTGTAACCCTTCTATTATCTTAAGATGATTTTCATATTCATCATAAGATAATACCCTATTCATTAATTGACAAAGAGTTTTCCATATGTTGAGACGAATATCATGGATTCCATCATCCGTCAACATCTTTGGAATGTCGTACTGGGAGTCAGCCAAAGCCCAAAACATGACTGGTACTTCACCTTTTGCCATTTTTTTCCTCATGTTCAGCATTTCCTCTTTATCATTAAATGAAGATTCTTCTACCTGTTTTGACCAGAGTTGGTGTTTCCTTGTTGCTTCATCGGATTCAACAAGATTGGTAGAGAGATCACTATTCATGCTGGAAGATGAATGACCCAGGGATGGTTCGGAGAATAACCTGAACCCCAGGCTATCTTCTGATAGAGAAAGAGTTTCACATGCCGATAGTAAAGCATCAGACATGACTGGTTTTACGTTTGCAAGTGCCTCAAGATAGGAGGGCTTTCTCGTCACTACATTTCCTTCTGAAGAATTTTCGAGACAACGTGAATCACTACTGCGGAGAGGACTTTCGCAGCGAAGTTCATCACCATGAGGAGGACCGTCGTGATGGGTTACAGCAAAAGATGAAATCTCTTGCTCCTTGGTCTTCTGACCACACAGAGGGTTCCTGTGGCTCTCATCTGAAGAAGAAACTTCAAGATTGACCGAATTTTCATGAAGCAAGTCTTCATGAGGAAGTTTCTTTTGAAGCCATTCAGAATTAATGTTCCCGTTATTTGGAACTGAGGGAGTAGAATCATGAATTCCGACAGATAAATGTATGAGGGCTTCAAGAACTCCAGCATCGAGCAAGGCCTTGTTGCAGATTGGCCTTTGATCTCCTGACTGTGCTGGGAAGATCTTTTTCTTAGATGCCTTCTTACTCGATTTTGAAACCACTTGATGACAAAAGTTATTGCTCTGAGTAGGTGTATGTGCCTGATCAGGAAAGATGGTCAGGTTAGGCTGACGATCTCCACTCAAATCAGGTGTATGTGCCGGACTTGGTTGTTCGTATGATATGGGGGAGTATGCCCCATAACCCTCTTGGACTGGAACAGATGTGTGTGTCTGTTCCGGAGTGAATCGTTGATGTGTCACTCCATTGCTAGGGATAGATTTATGTGTCTGTCCCTAAGATGATGCTGAAGCTGTTATGATATCCTGGAAAGCATCCAGAATATGAGAAGGAATTTGTTTCTGCTCTTTCACCATTGACAAAATATGTTTTGTGACTTCAGCCACCGGAATGGGGATATACATCCATTTCGGGCTTGGAGTAGGTGTATGTGCCTGCTCCTGTCCTCCTTTTCCTGTCAGTGAATCCTGACAGTACTCAAGTGTGGAGGCAGAGAGTTGAGTCTGCCTCCTGTTTGTCGTCGGGACTTTCCGACTGACTTCTCTGTGCGCTACCAAGCGAGACTGTTGGTAGGCTTGATTAGTATTAGCAGGTGTATGTGCCTGCTGATTACACTTCGCCAAACGCGGTTGACGAGATCCATCATATGTAGTCAGACGATCCTGCTGACTAACTGGTGATGTATAAGTAGGTGTATATTCCTGCCTATGGTACTCCACCGGAATTGCCTGGCAGGATCGGCTTGATGCTGCCAGACGAGTCTGCTGGACAACGGAATTAAAACGGGCAGGTGATTGTGCCTTCTCGTTATTTGCCACCAAGTTAGGTTGGTGGACTTCTCCGGAGATGGCAAGGATGACAACCTACCTATTGTTGCATAGATTCCGTCTCTGGCGGTTCATTTTCCTGCTCGGGTTCGAGGAACCTGAGCTGAATGCCTGGAGTCGGTACCCTCATCATGTTGATGGCGCACTACCGCACGAGTCTGGCGGCGATTGTTGATGGGAGCCCTTGGGAAGGACTCCTGTCTTTTTGAATTAAGGTCCTGCGGGACCTGCTCATTCACTTCCTCAGAGTAAGGGAGTGAATGTAAATTGCGTTCCGGGGATAGTGACCCGAAATGGTTGGAGACGGTAGTCAGCACCGCTTGCTTCTTGATTGCTGGCCGCCGTTGTCCGGACGACCAGGTAGAGTTGTTAACCTGGAGAGCTTGACGAGCGGCCTCCAGAGTTGGGATAGTACCATTGCGACAATACTGCTTAACCAGTGCATTAGAAACCCAGCATTGAAGACGCTGAGTTGGTGATGTCATCCTCAGAGCAGATGACGTTCCAGCAGGAGTATCAGCATTGGTTTTCACAGCAGCAGACCTCACAGTAGAGGTGTTCACAGCAGCAGTATTCACAGGGGTGAATTTAAGGAAATCCATTTTGCATAAGATCTTGAGAAAAGAGTGCATGTCCCATGTAACAGACATAATCAAGATGAATCCGGCCACTACATCTTTTGGATGAGCATGTGTCAATGATTGCTTTGTTGGCCCAAGGGGCCTAACAAATAAGAAGAACATCACTTTAACATGGTTAAGGATTCACGTCGGGTTCACCATTTTTGTTTCGCATGGAATCCGGGGATGACCTCCTGGACGGGAGATTCAAACGTTCCGATCGGTTTCTAACGGGTTTGTTCGTAGAACCGGAAACATCCAATGATTCCACATCCGTTTGGACCTACTTTCCAAAGGCAGGCGCTCATTAGCTTGTGGACTAATGAGACTTAGGAATTTGCATTGGTCGAGAGGATGGGAGGTTGGACTCATCACACCTTTTTGAGGGGAATTATTGTCTACTCTGGGACTCTCTTTACAGATTTAAGTTATGTTCGTGAATCCTTATTACATTACCATGTATAAAATGTGCTTTCCTTTAGTTTTAACAATCAATGATTAAATATGCAAAGAAATTTAGAGAATCTTTTATATGTATTTGAGGTTCTTCATCAATAGAGAATCGTCTATATCTGTTTAGAGATTCTTGGTCAATGGTATCCTTCAAAACATTTATATAAAAGTCTCTTGGTCATTTATGATGATCAGGCTGGTTTTAAAGTCACTCAGTGGGGCACATGAAGTTTATCGTCATTCAGAAGGACATAGATTATTTCAAAGTTGGGATCGAACCCATAAATGGGCTACCTACGTATCCTTTGTTTTGGAAAAGGAATCAGAACCCACGTAGTTCGAGAAATGGAGTATGATGTTTATGATTGATGGCTCAGAGATGAATGTCATAATTACTTTTACACTCCAAGCTCACGTGAGTCATGCTCGGTGTGAGAAACAAGAGGTATTGGTAAAATTTAGACAATTGTGCCATGAAAGATGCAATCATAAGAATTTGTTTGGGGCTTATGTATGGATGACTGCCCAGATAGATGAAGGTTTAGGATTTACATTTAGGGAGAAAATCCATGAACAGGGTCCATATAGTTATATGTGCTTCATGGAGATTTGAATACTCTAATCTTGGGGCTTACTCCTAAGGAGGATGCCCAAGTTAGGAGGGGACTTATGATTGGGTTTTACTCCTGAAAAGGAAACCCAAATCAAAGGTAAATTGTGACTGGTTAAGATAAATTTAAGGGGACTTGGGGCTTATTCCTGAAAAGGAGACCCAAGGTTATGACTGAGTCTTATTCCTGAAAAGGAGACCCAGGTTAGGGGACTTGGGGATTATTCTTTAAAAGGAAGCCCAAAGTTATGACTGAGTCTTATTTATGAAAAGGAGACATAGGTTAAGGGACTTGGGGCTTATTCTTTAAAAGGAAGCCCAAGGTTATGACTGAGTCTTATTCCTGAAAAGGAGACCCAGGTTAGGGATTAAGGTTTGGGGCATACTCCTGAGGAGGATGCCCATATTTGAGTTTGGGGCTTATTCTTAAGAAAGATGCCCAAGATTAGAGGACTTGATTATGGCTTACTCCTGAGGAGGATGCCCAAGATTGGGAACTTTAAGAATTTGGGCCTTACTCCTGAGAAAGTTGCCCAGATTAAAGGTTTTATAACTGGGGGTTATTCCTGAAAAGGAGACCCAGGTTAGGATTCTCTCATCTTAAAGGATGAGGTTGAATGAATGAACTCTCCGTATTTTAGTGACATAAGGATATTTAAATCACTAGACTTTGAGAGAGATTCCACAGAATTCCTTTCAGATAAGAAAGTCAAATCAAGAAATCATGCCATAAATGGCTTTGAAGAGTGTCTTGAAGACTAAATCTTGAAAAGGAAAGGTGTGATGGCTTAAGAGGGGTAAAAATGGGCAAGATGGGAACCCAAAAAGATAGGGGCGTGCAAGTCTTGCAAGGCACGCATGTCTTTCGTGGGCGCGCAAGTATTGGTCGCGCAGGTATACCTGCGCGGCACATGGTGTACTTGCGCGATTTTCAACCAGCATTGAAATACTTGAGGGACTCTTTTTTAAACCCTTTAGAATTTTCTTGAGGTTCTTCCAGAAAAGGGACGCGCAAGTTATATTGAAGGAAATAAGTCAGCACGCAAGTGTTTGATAAGTTTCAACACTTAGGCCTTCCTTCTTCTCTTTAGATCTTCCGTTCTAGGTAAGAAATTACCTTAGAAGTGTTCCGGAAGCTTTGAGAAGAGACTTGGGCGTCGGGAGCTTCAATCCGAGTTTCGGAAAAAAAAGATCCTCCCTCATGGGGGGCCCACAGGGTCTATTTATAGGCAAAAGAAGACCACAGGCGGTAACCGGGTAGTTACCAATTAGGTCGCACAAGTCACCTACGCAACCAAGGTAGCCGCGCAAGTACACTTGTGCGCCAGTTAGATAACTTGCGCGGTGAGGTTGCTGTTGATCCTTTCTTCCTTCCTTTGTTGATTTTTGATGTTTTCTTCAAAGGTTGAATCACTTTGAGCTCAGATATTCCCTTTTCCGATCATTAGATTCTGTGACGAAAGGAGCGTCAACATATTCCCAATAAATTTTATCATTATTTATGTTCATTTGTGATCCATGCCTTATGTACAGCAAAGATTTATGTCATTACTCTGGATTTTGATGTCTTATGTTCATGTTTTTATGTTCAAATGTCTATTGATTGATTTATGTACTCCATTATTACCCTTATTGAGCATTTGAGCACCCCCTTTTTATGTTTTATTTTCCACAGGATATAAATTAAAGTTTTAGGTAAGCAAACAAAAGTGGAAGATCTTTATGAGAGATATTGAAGATCTTTCACCATGATTAGAAGATTATGTTCCATGTTTCCAAAGACACTAAACTATTAAGATCCTTGGGTGTCTGTTTTTATTATGTATTAAGTATTCTGTAAAAGTAATGTAACATTCATGTATGTCATGATTTGGGTCTCTACATTGACCATGATGTGACCTTCTTATACTTTCTCTACAATAGAATGATACGATTAATCATTGTTCAACATTGTCATTTTAGTATAATTATTCACAAAAAATCATCTACCTTATGACTTTTTATTTTGAATTTTCTAAAAAATTTATTTCTATTTTTAATTTCATGACACATGTATTCCAAATGCATGTTATATGGGTTTTGAATCGAATTTTTTGAAAGCCTTGATATTTTTTATCTTCTCAAAGTAATTATCCGGGTTTTAACTCTATAAAAAATAGTTTGTACTTATTTCTAGTTATTCCTTCACAAGAAAATGTGTCTGTTGTATCTAGTCATAATTCCCCAAAAAAAGATAGTGAAAACACATCTCTCATTGAATAAATAGGTTTAAGAGTATAATAGGTGAACATGGGACTAAAAGAATATAAAAATTACATGTTTTTTATTTAATATCCAATCCAAATTAACTCTGTTTTTTAACATTTATAATAATATTATGTCATTAACGTTTTATAATGTTCTATTCACCACCGATTATAATTCTTTACATCCATTTCAATTTAACAGTCACAAATATATTAGTCACCATAAAATGAATAGGTTCCTAAACAAGAATTAATGTATATTGACCCATTTAAAAAATAGTTGTTGCAGGTAAATCATGGAACAACAATAGGGGTCGCATAATGGAACTCATGTACTATTCTAGAAAGTTTTTTCCCCTTATATGGAGTTATAAAACCATTCTTGTAGAGGGATGATCCATCAATTTTCAGTATTATGGTGATACACTCCATGGTTAGTGGTGTGACCATCCCTAGGTAGGGGACCAACCCTCCCTTAACAACATCAAAGCATGGACCACATGTATTTTAATTTAAAACCCACTTTTATGTGAGTAACATGCCCTAAAGACCTGGAATTTACTCTCATAACATGTCTCACCATGCTACATGTTGTGATTCCACTCATTTCATGAAATAATGGTTTGAATGAAGGGCCATGGAACAACTAAACATTTGTAGGAAAATATAGTAAAAGGGGTTATTCACCACAATCCCAATCTTCCACTTATTTGAGGACTAGTAAATCTAATATATCTCTATAAACATATAAAAACACCTTATAAAGATGATACGACCCTTATTTTTCTTATCGGAGTCTAAAATGATATAACATACCTCACCCTACACAAAAAATGTATATTTCATCAAAAAAATCAATGGGTTGTTGTAGTGTCACTTTTCTCAATTTTATTTAATTCATTCTCGATAATAGAAATCTAGTAATTCTTTTTCAAACCCCCTTTATTATTTTTTGTTTTATTCCATTGAAGTTTAATTTTATGATTAGATCTCCTCAAATTTATTCATTTTTAAACACCCATGATTCCATCAAAAATTATATTTTGAAGATCCAAATGGTTTCTATGATTTCAAAACATGTAAATATATTTTTTCAAGACACTATCACGACTTTAAGCATCATAATATACTTATTTATTTATCATATAATATATTTTAATTGGTTTTATAAATTTCATATCATCATATCTTTAGGTTTGTCCATTATATCATCATTTAAAAAAATGGTCATCATGTACCTTAATCTTCCATAATAATAATTGGATAGCAATAAAAAACATTATATTGTTTTTTATTACAATGATAAAATCTTCCTCTTGTTGTGTGACCGTGAAATATCACATTGTTAAAAAGTTTACATAAAATTTCCATGTTTTTATATTTAATAATTACATAACCTTGGGATACTTATAACTTTTACCACTTCAATATAGGATTATTTCCAAACCAAATATCATAACGAATGTGGATATATTTTTTTTAATTATACACTGATTTAGAATGTAAAAAAAATTTAGTATAATTCATTTCTAAAGAATTTTCATGTTTCACTCTCCAATACATGGTTGTCCAAATTTCAACTAAACTATATTTTTTTTCATTACTACTAAAATTTTTATAGGTATGTATAATTATATTTATTCTTCTTTCTTCTATGTTCCTATGGGATTGTTTTAAAATTTATATTTTTGTTCTCAAATCAATTCTCAAAACAAAAATGACACCATAACCCATTATATTTTGAGGAATTCAAACATGAATTTGAAACCAGTCAAGTACATTTATTTACTATCTTTGAAGTAAAATAAGTTTTATCAAAAAAATTAGTAAATGTAAATGAAATCATATATTTTCTTGTTTATTTAAAACATATCCATCCATCTAAATTAAATGCCTATGTTCATGTATCCTCCATGATTTTTCCACCTAAATTCAACATTTATTCACAAATATTTTATTTAAATGAAAATTTTTATTCACTATCAAATCACTATTATAGGATTCCTAACAATATAATTTTTGAAAATCATTGTTAAATTATTTTGGCTTAAATGACCATTTATAGGATATAACAATTTATTTTACTCCTTCACACATAAAATACAAGCATATCCTTAATTGATTATGTGAAATGTGTATATATTTATCCATTAACATATGATGATTATTTTTCTATCCATTAAACCAATAATTGAAAATCCATTTATTTATTAAATCATCCCATTATCATTAAATAATAGTTATATTCACTTAAGAAATTATATCTCAGCTCATTAATAAAGATAACTTGACTGAAAGTGAATTTCAAAAACAAATTTAGGTGGTTATAATTCATTCAAATATAATGATACAATCATTTAAAAAAGAAAAAATTTATCCATTATATTTATGAACATGATTTAAATTATTTTTTCTAATGTATGTTGAGTAAACCTTATCTTGGATGCAAGAATTGTTATCCCTTGATGTATTATAATAACCTCAATACCCTTTGGTCCTCGAGATTATTCCTCCTCTTATTTTATTATTTGTTACCTCATTTTGTGAAGTATTTCATGAAAATTGTTAGAGATATTTTGTAATTGATGCAATCTACCAAACGTTTCATCGTGAAAATCAATTCAATTTTTAACATTCATATTCCCTTTAGACTATTACGTTTACTTATGTCATGAAAATTTAGATTTTATTTATGTAAAATACCAAACTATATTCAATTGATTGAAAGACATATTTTACTAATATTAGTATACCTTTTTAGAATAAACTCTACAAAAGAAACAACTCCCTTCAAATATGAGATTTCTAATTTATTTAAACATTTATAATTCAAAAACAATTTCATTTATTTTTCTCTAATAGTGTTCACATTTGTTTTTCCCTAAACATTTAAATGATTTGTAAATAATTTATCCCTACTGAAATATCCATTTATATTCACCTCGATATAAATTTTTTACGGGAAATGATTTATATATTTTACATATAAATATGACCAAACAATGGGTGTATCTCCTTTTACTAGTGGTGATGACACCATCTTTTTCTTTAAGAAATTTATATATTTGGTTTCATTAGAATATTGAATATAAAGGAGATGGTATATTTCATATTAGAATATCATTAATGTTTCATAAAATAATTTCCAACATTATCCATAGGTTTCAATTATTTTCTAACATGTTTAAAAATAAATTAAAATCGAAACAAAAAAAGTTACATGAATTCTCAGCTTTAAGAATCTTAACCTGAAGAGATTTAAACTCTAATTTTTTTTTTCGTAAAACTATATTCTCATATTTCACATTATATATTATTTTGATAATATAATTGATATCAATAATTATAATAATGAATTAAGCATCTCTTATAGTGTCTAAAGTAAAATTTAAGCAGCCAATGAAATCATTCAATGATACAATATCTAAATTAAAACATTATTTGTCTCTCTCAAGTATTAAATTATCTTTAAAATAAACTATAAGAACCATTATAAATTTAATTTATTTATTTTTTTCATTATCTTTTCTATCCTTATCAATATATCCATCATCATTATAGGATTCATTAGAGTACATTGATTGTCACATGAAAGTAATAGAACATTCATCCAAAGAGAATTATTATTTTTTGATTTATTTATCATAATATATGAAATATTATTTCGATATAAATTTACACTTCATCAATGAATTTTACAATCTAGTTTGTTTATATAGTTTTCTTCCATTTCATAGAGTTATCACCTTCCTCATACAAGCTTCTTGTTTGGGCTGATCCTCATTATACTCTTTATTTTATATCTAAATTTCATTTATTGAAAGATATACAATATTTAAACAATTAAAACATAGAAAAGTATTTTTCCCACTGTATGTAACCTTTAACATTTGAAATAATTTCAAAATTTTTTAAAAATTTAATATTTTTAATCATAGAATCTTATATTTTCATATTGTCTTCATAAAGCCTTTTTTCATCGATTATCATACTATCAATTCCTTTGAAGGTAGATTTTTAATTATATTACCCTATTTTATATTGGGCTAGCCCTTTTCACATATATTAATCTATAAATATGTTTTTTATTATATCAACTATAAAATCAAAATTTTTATTACCCTTTAGACTAAAATGTCTCACATCAAAAATATATTATAGTATTCTTATGAATTTCATTGCAATAGTAGATTCTCAATAAACCACCCAAAAATAGTGGAATGTGGTAATTTTAATTTTTATTACAAAAAATTCATTCACCGATTCATCATTGCCGATCAGTATATCTTAAAAAAATTTAGAGTACATTAAAATAAAAAATAACTAATCCTCTTATCAACATCATTAATTCCATTATATTTCCATTATATATTGTTTGATACAATATACACAATATCTCTTGTTAATTATTTCATTGAGATAGGTGTTAAAATTGAATCATAATATCTCCCTTTGGTTTATGCATTCTTCGCGTGCGATAATTAAAATAATTATCCATGATTAAGTATATTAACATAGTTTCTGATGATGTAAAGAAGATATATAACTAAGGATAAATGATCTAGTACCATTACCTCCTTCTATGTATTAAATCTCATTCCATTAAATACGGGAAAACCAATGTTTTAAAAAAATCATTCTATATGTGAAATGCATTAATTAAACTATATAAGAAATAAAAAATAAATTTGAATCCTCTTAAATACTTAGAATAATTACCAAATGACCAAAAATCGTAACATCCGACAATTGAAAAAACTGAAATCCATTTAAAATTCATAATATGTTATTAATTTATGTTCTTATAATGAAAAGTGAGAATCACTAAGATGGGTGGGGGTGAATCAATGTGAATAAAAACATTTTCAAAAAAATATTTTTATTGTAATAATTATAAGGGATATTAAATTGACCAAGTGATATTATAATAATGTGAGATTTAGATCAAAATAATAATACCCCGAAAACTATTTTTCTTGTGTGGATATATCCTTGGGTCATAATAATTGTGATCTAGATTCACAAATATTCATTTAGGTATCAACTAGTATAGGTTTTAGTGAAATAATATTGTTAGGAACTCCAGTACATATATTATATGATACATAAAAATCCAATTAAAATTATTTGAAACAATATAAAAAATTAGAAACCAAATCTATTGATATCCATTCATGATAATATGAATCCAACATAAAAACTAAGATGTAGAGCATGCTATAAAACACATGTACCCCACACCACTGATCCAATATATTAATCTTGATTACCATTGGAATAGTTAGAGAGAGATCCCAAAGTGGAAAATAGAATTACCCCACCCTTATATGTATTCACAAGTTCCAATGAATATTCCAAAATTTGTATGGGATCCATCTTATTTCTACAGAATAATAGTATACGATTATGAAATGAATTAAGAGGAAAGATATATTTTTTAGAAAATTTTTTGTCTTAGAATGAATTTATACATTAAATTAAAATCACATAGTTGTTTTTATATAATTCTCAAAGATTATCCTTTGGAAATCACATTTACTCTTCATTTTAATGCATGTGTAAATGGTCTGGCCAACTAATACAACTCTAGTTTAAATAAACCTTCATATGTTAAATCTTATTTAATATTTATTTTAGTGATTTTATTTTTTTGATAATCAATAAAGGATAACAATTTATTATTTTTAAACATTTTTAAATTTCATGGGAATGGATATCATAATTTTTAAGCAATACTATATAAAATATATTATTATTACATATATATATACACAAGGATTTCAACATATTACCATCAGTATCTAAATTGAACTAAATTATAAAATAATTTATTCAATTTCACCTTATGTAGATCATATAAAATAACTCATGATATCATATGCAAAAATCATT
This sequence comes from Viscum album, assembly GCA_963277665.1. Taxonomy (NCBI): domain Eukaryota; kingdom Viridiplantae; phylum Streptophyta; class Magnoliopsida; order Santalales; family Viscaceae; genus Viscum; species Viscum album. Next base: position 1,323,302,539 of record OY728158.1, read on the forward strand.
AGGATATTTTCCATAACACTTTTTTAAATCTATAATTAACTTCCTCTTTTATAATATGAAATGAAATATCTTTTTAGTTCTAAGAAAAAAAAACATTGGATGAATTATAAAAAACATTTATAGTATCTATCATAGTAAAACTCAACCCCCATTTAGTCAAAAAAAATGTGTGACCCAATAAGAAATTACCACATTGATAGTAAATATGAATCTCTAGATTTATATATGTAAAAAATTTAATCCTCTATGAAAGATTCAATGTTACTCAATAAATAAATGAATAATGTTTGATTTCCATCAATCACATGAATCTATATTCTTATTCCCACCAGTTTTTAGCATTTTTAAATTTGAAATATTAAATTTTTCCATTGATTAGGACGTCATGTGATCATGAGACATTGAGCATGTCATTATGATATAGAAAACACACTTATTCTTGACACCCTTAGTGAAAACTAATCTGTTCAGTAAATATATCTCATTGAATTCATATTTATATATAAGAACATTATATAACACTTATCTGGTAGATTTATAATATCTAGGTACAACCGCACAATCCCATATATTATCTCAATTGGGGGACCAGATATCATAATTTTTATATGAGAGGACCAATTACATCTTAGTGATTCTTTAACCAACAACATAATAAACAGCGTACCTAAATACCCTCATATTAGCAATACCAATATGTAGTCTTCCCAAAGAAGTGAATTCATGTATGAAAGCTTTAATGATAGGAATCTCACCAACCTCAAGTAACAGGGACTGAAATATGATCCACACACCCCTACTATACAATAGTCATATGTATAAAATTGTATGTGGTATACTTAGTAGGTCATCTAGAGCCACAATGAATCAAAATTGTTTCCTCATGATGATATTTTTATATCTATAGAAGAATACTACTCATTCTAACGTTAAAATTTCATCATAGAGTATAATACACAAAGATGAACATTAGTTGGGGATAAGTTAACGTCTCTCATTGGGGGGTCATTTATTATCTAACATTATGAAATTTATGTCAATAAATATATTTATGTAGCCAACATTCAAGTATGATAAAATAAAGGGTTCCTTTGATATGATAAATTTTAATATTTTTCAACTCTTTAATAATATTTAAGAAAATCTATAATAATTTTTGTTTACAATATCATATATTATAAATCAATATGTTATCTTTATGTTTTATACACTTTTGGGTTTTTTTTAACATATTACATCCTATGTAATCAGTGTCATATCACTATGAGACCATCTGAAAAATCCTCCCACTAGACTCCTTCAGGAGAAACATTTATGATGTATTTCATTTTTAATAATGGTATGGTTTATGAATCATATTCACAACTATTAAAATTATTGAACATATTTAAACGTACTAACTTCACAACATCAAATTTTATGATGTCATCTTTAATTGTCTACATATAACACTTTTTATGTCCATCACTAGCATCATCATCATCTTCTGTTGAGACCTATTCCCTTAATATAATTAATAAATAATTAACCAAGTGTTTCAAAAAAACATTCATGTCATTTAATATAAATAATTATTATTTAAATTCTCTTTTAAAGATCTAAATGAGATAAAAATACACATAAAATGAAATTTTTATCCAATATTTAATTATCAAAGTTTTAAATTCCGAAACACGTTCCTTATATTACATAAACAACCATGAATGAATATCCTTCATTTCATTCCCATCTTATGAACTTTTAGTATTTTTACAGATATTATAAATCATAAAATAGATATAATATATCTACCATAATAATAGATTTTATTTGTGTAACCATTAAATCTCTAGTAAAAAAATTATTATCACAAAATAATTTAACATATTCAATCATATTGAATATAATTTTATGCACTAAATCATATTGAGTATAAAAGGCTAAAATAATGGATGTATGAAATCATATTGAGTACCTATCTGGTGGCTATGATTCATTCGGTCATTGTGAATATAATTCCTTTGAATCCATAAATGAATCACACTAATCTTCTATATGTATCTAGATTCACTTGATGAACAATTTCAACACTGTTTTACGAAATGAGGAACTACTTTGGTAGGTTAAATTTTCATTAAAAATATTTTTTAAATAATATATCTTTCTTAATAACTTTTCATAAATTACTATTTATAAGAGTATCTTATATTAATATTCTACTTTCAATAGTTGATCCGAATGTTTATATTTATGATGATGATGATATTTATATACAACATAATATTTTATAAAATGAGTATCATGTGTTATTAACATTTCAATAACGAATTTTATTAAATGGGATCCCACTAAATTGATGACGCCTTTGGTTAATCATGTATAATAATATTCCAATATCAAATTTTCACTATGAAACGAGTATTCTATAAATTTAATCTCTCCTCATAGAAATTTAGCTAATGAATCATCCTAATTAATCATATATGACTCATGGATTGTTAGGCAAACAAATGTTTCACCCATTCATCAAATAAAAAAAACATACTTTATTACTATGATAGCCTAATCATTTTAGTGTATTTTGTCTTCTGTAACAAAAAAAATAGAAAAAAATGATAAAAATCTATAATCCTAAGGAATCCAGCATTGGAAAAACCAACATTATGATGTTCAAATTTTACTTATACATTCTTACCTTACGTAAGAAAATCCATGGGATCCCAACATTGTAAATACATACCTAGTTAGATAATCGAGGTCATGAAAAGATTCATTTTGGATGGAATCTAAGAATTTGTATTTAAATGTTATTTTTATATCACTATCTAACCTATTTTAATACCTTTTATTTATCCATGTTTCTAGTTATTTAGTTTAAAATCATATTCTACCAACCAAATCAATATGTTAAAACCATATTTATGTGTAACCCATAACATATCCCACAGGTTTGTGTTACTCACCCAAATATATAAGTCAATTATATTTATACTTATATAATTATAAAATAAAAATATGGTACATGAAAACTTTATGAAATGAACTAGAGTTATCCAATTGTTAAATCTTGAATTGATTGATAGTCAACTCCATTCACCAACCAGTGAAAGGAATAAACCTCTATGTATGAAGGTATTATAAGAACTAGGATCTTTTTTTCAGGTAATGATCTTGTTTTCAGGTGTTTTTGTGAAAGAGGGGAGAATTAGGAAATTTAGGGAGTACACGATGTGTACATAGTAGTACACGCCATGTACACAGTTGTCGTGGGTAGACATGTATTGGCCATGTAATGGCTGAGTACATGGTCGTGTGAGGAGACCTAGAGACCACCTAAAGCGGGGCCCAGAAAAGGCCTATATATGATGTATATCCTCAGGGAACGTGCTGTGTATTTTTATTTTTAATTGTTTTATCGTACTGAGGTCGCATCTGATTTACAGAAACATATTCTTTTGGATTCATCATGTCCATGAGTGTCTTAACATCATTTGTTCTTCTTTTGAAACCCCAAACCGCCATCTGTGCTGCAAATTAAACACCATCAATTGAGTTGGAATCACCTCGGTGAGTTATTTTTTATTTTAGAGCCCCATTTATTGATTCATACTCTGTCATGAGATATCCATGGTTGAAAACTTTAGATTTTTTTAGATCTATGACATTCTAGGTCGATTCAGTTGCTGAGGTTCAACTATATCGATCGTACAATGTTGAGGTAAGTGGTTTGTGCCTTTCTGTAGTTTCTTTTTGAATCATATGTGAAAAATTTTCTAAAACCCAAGTTTGGGGTATTTCCTCTTTAGGTCAATTAAACTTTTAATGCCTGCAATTCTTTGGTAGCTTGAGTAGGGATGTGAGAGTTTGAATAGGGTTTATTTTCCATGCATTGAATTTTTTTTCCCATGATTGATTTGATATTGCCTGTTGGGTCTAGTATTTATTATTATGATGCATTGTTTTCCATGCCTAGTGTTGTTAGGATGGAGTTATTTTATCTAATATGTTGTGATATTCATTTTAGGTGTTTAGAAAAGTAGTATTAGAGATTTAATTTGGCTGTTGGATATCATTGGTGCACGATTTCATTACACAGGGCTATGGGAACCTGGTGTAGTAATACCATAGGGGGATTGGAGGATGAGGGCTTCCCTAGAGTTTCTATTATACTATTCAAATTGCAAGAACAAAGGGGCGGTGGACTTGAGTGTTACCTCATTGTGTATGTAGTTCCTCATTGTGAGACCACCAAAGGAATTGGATGTTGAGGGATTCCCCGGAGTGTCTATAATTTACCGTTACGAGACTACATGGGGAATTGATGGTGAGTGCTTTTTCAGAGTGTCTTTGTTATGATAAACCAGAGGGGTTAGAATGTGATATCTTCCTAGAGTGTTGATTGAGAGTTTTTGGTTTTTTATTTGATAAATGTGAATGAATGTAATGGAAATTGTAGGATTGTATACATTTGAGAACTTTCTTTTCTATTAATTCATTTTTCATATTTCAAACCATATAAGTTCATTGACTGTTAGGCACAGATTTTTGGGTGGTTGCCTAATGGGATTCATCTCACACACTGTTTGGGTCATGATGTTGGTCCCAAACAGATGATATTGTTGTAGGTATTGATAAAATAAAGAGCCCTTATACTTCAGGTACTTGATTGTTGTGGAGATGGAGATAATGAGACCAAGATAAGGCATGTGATGCTACTAGTGTTGTTTATTTTTTGCTTCATTATACTTTTTTAGTATGGTATTCCAACATTGTGACTTTTTTGGCTGCTTTCCTAAACATATGTATCATGCATCATTTATATATGAGTTTCAGTTGTTTATTTACTCATTGCCTTCTGCTGTTTACTATTGTATGGTATTATCACTTCTTATTCTATTATTATATATTTTTTCTATTGTGTTACAATGCCAATTAGGGAATATTGTCCCCACTATCACACCCAAGGCCCTCATATCTAGTCAGCAGCATCTGGAACTCAGTGAAATGAGTTTGAGGCCATGTGACCAACTGGGTATGCGGCAGCTCTAGGTGGCACCCGAAACCGGAACGTTACAAAGTGGTATCAGATGAATATTTTCTTCTTGACATATAGTTTCGAGCTTATAGCTAGGGATATGAAGGAATAGGTAGTTGGTAATATGATTTTCTAGATAGTAGCTAACCCATGTATAGGTAAAAGCTAATTTACCTCAATTATTTCAATTTTGCTGGTTTTGCAATTATTAAAGTTGGCATGATTTCACCACTGTGTGATTCACATGATTTTTTTATATTATCGTTGATATTATTGAGGTTATATTTCTATTTAATCCTGGTTATATGATGGTATTCCATCTCATGCATCATCTATTCACTTTCTAGAGATCACATGTCATGCATTCTTGTCATTCCATTTACGGTGCATTATCGATGGCATGTTGTTATAATTGATGTTTTGATAGATATGCATGTTGTTGTGATATATTCATTGATAGAAAACCTGATATTTGATTGGATATTTAATTGTTTAATGTTTAATTTGGTTAAGCTCCAATGTTTAGTCCCCGAGGTGTTGTGGGACCTCATGGATCAGAATTAGGTGGATCATGTGTTGGGTTTCACTATTATTCCTTATGATGTACATGTATAAGATGTGAATCTTTGATTTACAGGGAGTGTGGTCCCTTAAGGATCATTATTTGGCATGTTAAATGTTTTTTCAGTTTTTTATGGGTTATAGAGCATTTTCTATGGCTTACTATCTAGGAAAACCCAGAATACAAAGTGTGTGTTCATAAATACACTCCATGTATCCATCTGTTTGGGAAGGAACTCTTTTTCTTATGTACACACTGTGTAATATATGCACACATCATGTAATACTTGACCATGTGAATATATGTGTGGGAAGGAACATGGGGCTCGAAAATCTTTAGTGGAACACGCCGTGTACTGGGTGTACATGTTGTTTTGTAGAGGCCATGTGTTTGACCATGTGACTAATGACACGGGTGGGTAAAAATCAGGTATTACAAGCTGTGTCCATCTTCAAAACTTTGTGTGGAGTCGACTGTGTAATAGTTCATGGAAAAAATGGCATAGGTCAATGTAAACATTCTAGTACACATCGTTTCTGGAATAAAACACCATGTAGAGTCAACAGTGTCTCTATCAGTGTGACTAACGACACATGTGGTTGAAACCTAAGAGGTACACGCCGAGTCTGGCACAAAAATTCCTTGTAGTCTTTTTTTAGGAGGGAACCATTTGGTTTAGCCATGTAGAGGAACGTGGGAATGGAAAAAGTTTTAAAGTACATGTCGTGTAAATAAAGAACGCTTCGTGTGTATGGGATGTTACAGAACCAGTTTTTGAATATGTACTTTCCCATGTAAAGGCTTAATGAAACACACCATGTATGTGTCATACACATCATGTATCCCTATTTTTAAAAACATGGATGCTTTGTTTCTCATATTCCATTCTTTCACATCAATTTTTTTCCCTTGATAATCCTGGTCTAAGGTCCACATTTGACCTTACAGAGTCATGCCAATGTGACGTCCTCCGATTGTAAGCCATATTCCAGGAATTGACTAGACAATGAACATAGTAGATCAAGAACTACTAGAAGATCCTTATGTTGTTCTTGTTTTGGCACTAGCCATCATTCCAGATATAGGTGCTGAAGCACAGCTATGATAAGACTTAATGAGGTTTATGCAGACATTCTGGGGAGTCCCACATCCTTTCCCATCTATGGTAGAGTTGACAAGGGTTATTTAGCAGAAGAATCCCACAATTTATTAGGGGATATAGGACCTCAATATGAATAGTCACGATTAGAAGACATGCTATATATATTCATGCATTTGGAGATTCATCCACATAGGAGGGTGAATCTCTCTTCTTACATGCTACGGGATTCCACCAAGAGATGGTGGGATGTGATCTCAGAGGAAGTAGTCTAGAAAGATGTGGCTTGGGATGAGTTCCAATGTTCCTTCTACGATTACTTATACCCTGAGAAATTCAAGGCTGATCGAGCCCCAGAGTTCATGAGTTTGGATAAGGTTACTCTCTATATCATGAAGTATTTTCCCCTCTTCAAAAATCTATAGTGCTTCACATGCATTCTAGCGGGTGATGAGTTATTTCTAGAGAGGAATTTTGAGGATTGTCTTAGGCATGACATCAGATCTCAGGTGAATATCTTCACGTTTAATTTCATCACTTATATAGAAAACAAGGGGATGATCATGGAGCACTATATAAGGGATTCTAGCGATGAGAGCTAGGGAGGATCCGTATCTGGAGTTACTACCCCTTTTAATGAATGTAGGAACCACTGTATTGAGTCTACACGTGGAGATCTGAGTAGGCCGAATGCATTTTCTGGTAGCCATGTGGTGTGGTACTAGTGTGGGAAGAGAGAGTTTACGAGTCCACATTTCCTTTTAGACCTAGTTTAGTGTCCATCTAGCGGAATGATGGGTCATATTCATCGGTTCTATCATATTTTCCCACCAGTACCTGGTGAGAAGGTTTCTGTTTCAACTCCTCGTACTAGAGTAGGACCACTATTCCCACATCAGACTGGGGGATAAAGTTCTACAGGTCATTCAGACCGAGGTGGAGGTCGTGCCTACAGTGGTCTGACACAAGGTGTTCAACAGCTGTAGGGTGGATCAGCACAGGGATCTTAGTCATCTTCACAGGGCTGCAGTGTAGGTCAGGCTTTTGCATTAGATCAGATCTAGCCAGACCAGGAATCCAAACCCTCTACAATTAATGGTACGAATCTATTTGCCTCAGTTTTATATTATGTACTTTTCGATATAGGGGCTTCGCACAGTTTCATATTTTTCAGTGTTGTGGATAGCTTTGGGCTCTAAAAATTTACTTCTGCAGATATCTTGACACTAGAAACACCGTTGGGTACAATAACAACTAGTGAAATTCAGGGAAATGAGTTCCCTCGTTAGGTTCGTTGGAGTCAATTATTTTGGTACCTCTATTTCATAGAGATGACAGGTTACAATTTCATTCTTGGGATGGAATAGTTAGTATCTTTCCAGGACTTTGTTGATTTATATCACTGTTGGGTGAGTTTAATGTCACCATAGGGAAGATCACTTCTACAGAAGGGCCAATGGGATGTCCAGGAAAGTAAAGAAGGAACTGAGCATATTGGGTTGGGAGGAATTACATCCCATATTTCTAGTTTATATCTAGTTGACTAGGGAACTTCACAAATTGACTTTCCTCTATTGGTCTATTGTTTCATGAATGTTTTTACAGGGGTCTTTTCAGATTTTCCTTCTGAGTGAGAGGTAGAATTATCTATTGATCTTCTTACAGGAGTAGCATTGGGGTCTATTACTCCTTAGAGGTTGGAAATACCCTAGTTATAGGAGATCAAGAGGTAGTTAGAGAAGTTAGAGGGAAATGGTTTCATCTAACCTAGTACTTCTCCTTGTGGTTCGCCTATCCTGTTTGCAAAGAAGGTGGAAGATACTATTAGACTTTTTGGGGATTATCTGAATCTATAGTAGTTGATAATCAAGAACCGATATCCATTGCCATGGATTGATGATATATTTGACCAATTTTGAGGAGCCTGGGAGTTCTCAAATATTTACTTGAGGTCCGGTTTTCCTCAGTTAAACATTAGACCATTAGATATACCTCTTACATCATTTCTGAGCATGTGGTTCTTCCATTCGGTATCATGAACATGCCTGTAGTTTTCATGGCATTGTTGAATCAAGTGTTCCATCCATAATTGGATTCTTTTGTGGTGGTCTTTTTAGATGAAATCTTGGTGTACTCCAACACTCGACATGACTATTCCACACAACTTGATATCATTTTGATTAAACTGAGAGAGCATTAGTTAAATGCTATGCTCTCAAAATACCACTTTTTGATGGACTAGATTCACTTATTGGGAAATGTTATCTCAAAGACCTGAGTATTAGTAAACCTATCGAATGTGAGACTAGTAGTTTCATAGGAGAATTTAAAGAACATTTTTGAGATACTGAGTTATCTAGGGTGCTTTAGTTATTACAGATGCTTCATATAGGACATCCCACACTTAGCAGCTCCACTGACGGGCCGGAATAAGAACGGTGTGATATACCTGTTAACATATTACTATGATTCAACCTTTTAGGAGATGAAATAGTGGATGACTTCAGCATCAAAACTAGTTTATCAAGAGCGAGGAAATAGTCATACTATTTACTTTGATGCATTAGGTATTGGGTTGGGAGCACTGCTTAAGTAGGTCGAAGGATTCATGGCATACAAGTCTTGACAGTTGAGGCCACATGAGTGAATTTACCTGATGCCAGATTTTGAGTTTCATATATTTGTTATGCCTTACACTATTAGAAACATTTTCATTTTGTATAGTAGTTTTTCTTTTAACTGACCAAAAAAGTCTCAAGTACATCTTTACATAGTGCGATCTGAATCTGAGACAATGAAGGTGGCTTGAGTAACTTTAGTCCTTTGATCTTGAGCGTACCTACAAACTGGGGAAAGGCAACGCAGTGTACGATGTGTTGAGCAAGAGGAATTAGATAAATTTAGTTTAAGATTCCAATAGTGAGTGTAATATTATTGAGATGCATTTCGAGGTGTACGATAGACAGGGACAGATGTTTCTATCTTTTATAGTTGTTACCTCTACTCTGTTAGAGTGACTGTGAATAAGGCGACTATTAGATGTTGATGCCTAGTCCTACAGGAGAGTGTGTCAAGAAAGGACCATATTACAGGATGGACTATAGGAGAGTATTAGAAATTGTTCTTTCATTGATGTGTATGGGTGGTAGAAAACATAACTGAGGAGCTAATGTGGGATTTTTACTCCTCAGTTTGGGTTGTACATCCTGGTGTCACTAAGATGTATCGAGATCTACACAGTTAGTATTAGTTTCCAGGTATGAAAAAGGGATATTTCTAGTTTGTGATGAGTTGTTCCACCTGTTAGTAGGTGAAGGAAAATAATCAGCGACCAAATCATATTTTCCAGTAGTTACGGATTTCTCGAGTTGTACTAGAATAAGGACATGATGGATTTCGTGACTGGTTTTTAGAGGTCACCTTGAGGGAATGATGTGGTTTTTGTTGTAATTGACAGACTTCTTATGTTTTATAACTTCTTTCTAATAAAGTATAACTTTATTATTGATTATATGTGAAGGTTTTACATCCATGATATTTGAAGTTTTCCTGGAATTTCACACACCATCGTTTCAGATAGGGATGCTCATTTTACTTATCATGTATGGTAGGGACTACATTGGGATTTGGGTACACATTCACATCTAAGTACATCTTACCAACCCCAGAGATATGGCCAGTCTGAGAATATGATTCAATTTCTAGAGGACATTCTTTGAGCATGCATTCTATATTTTGGAGGTTCTTGGGAGAAACACATACCTCTCATGGAGGTTTCATACAATAATATATTTCAGGTCTTATGTTGATCGATGAAGATGACCTCTGGAGTTTGAGGCAAGAGATCAGTTTTTTCTATATGTCTCACTGAGGTTGGGACAGATGAGGATTATGATATAGTGTAAACCTTTATTGAGATATATTGGGCCATTTAAGGTTTTGGATAGAGTTAGTCATGTTGCCGATAGGTTGAAGTAACATCATAGGTACCAGGATTTTCACGATGTCTTATACATTTCTCATCTACAAAATTACTTCTCAGACTCGTCCCATGTTTTTCAACCCAATGAGGTTGAGTTGGAGGGGGACACATAATTCGAGGAGCATCCTATCTGGATTTTTGATTGTTTCATGATGGTTTTATGTGGCTGGTATGTTCCTCTAGTATAGGTGATATGGTCGCATGGGTGAGTAGATGATGAGACTTGGGAAAGGGAGGTTGATGTGTGATCGTAGTGGCTACACCTCTTCAAGGACTATTCATCTTCACTAACTTGTTAGGGAAATTCAAAGATGAATTTATTTATGGGGGGAAGTTTGTATGAACCCATATTTTTTTTATAAAGTATGGATCTCGTTTTTGGGCGATTTTGAGAAAAAGGGGAGAATTTGGAAATTTCAGGATTACATGTCATGTACATAGTAGTACATGCCATGTAATCAGGTTTTGTGGGTATATGGGTACTGGGGGTCTAACGGCTGAGGACATGGTCATATGAGGTGACCTGAAGACCACCTAAAGCAGGGCCTAATAAAGGTATATACATGACATGTATCCTTAGGGAACATGTCCTGTATTTTTATTTTTAATTTCTTTATCGGACTGGGGTCACGTCTCATTTACAAAAAACTATTCTTTAGTATCTATCTCATCTAGGCGCAACTAAAGATCATTGATTCATCCCTGAACCCCCGAACAATAGTCGGTGCTTCGAATCAAACACCATTGATTGTGTTGGAATCACCTCAGTGAGTACATTCATCTTCTAGAGTTGCATCTCTTGATTCCTCTTATTTTGTGAGATATCCATTGTCAAATGTTTTAGATTTGTTTTTAGATCTATGTCCTTATAGTTCAATTTAGAGGTTGATATTCAACTATATCAATATTACAATGTTAAGGTAAGTGGTTTGTGCCATTCTTATTTACTATTTGAATTATATGTGAAAACTTTCCCAATACCCTAGTCCGGGGTATTGCGTGTTTAGGAATGATAAACCACTAATTCCTGATATGATTTTTAGCTTGAGTAGGGATATTGAATTTTGAATAGGTTTAATTTTCCATGCCATGGTTGTTGTTTCCCATGTTTGATTTGATATTTTCCATTAGGTCTATAATTTCTTGTAAGGATGCCTTGTTTTCCATACATAGTGTTTTTTGGATGGAGTGATTTTATCTAATATGTAGTGATATGAATTTTATCTATTTAACTAATTAGTATTTGAGATTTATTTAGGCTTCTGGATATCATTAGGGCACCGCTGCTATACATAGGGTTGTGGGAACCTGGTATAGTTAGACTATAGGTGTAATTGATGCCGAGGGCTTCCCCAAAGTGTCTGTTATACTTTTCACATTATGAGACAATAGGGGGAAGGATGTGAGTTCCCTCTCAGAGTGTCTATTGTTCCATGTTGCAAGAACACAGGGGTAATTGGACATTGACAACTTTCCTAGAGTGTCTGTAGTTTACGACTACAAGACCACTGAGAGAATTGATGGTGAGTGCTTCCTCAAAGAGTATTTTTTAAGTTGAACCAGAGGGGTTAGAATACGAAAACATCCCAAAGGGTATATTGAGTTTGTTTGGATGTTTATTTGATACATCTAAATTAATTTAATTGAAACTATAGTATTGTTTATTTTTGAGTACTACCTTGTTTATTTCGTCTTTTTTCATATTGGATACTATTTATATTCACTGACTATTAGACATGGATATTTGGGTGGTTTGCTACTGGTAGTCATCTCACACCCTGTATGGGTCATTATTTTGGGCCCAAATAGATTATATTGCTGCAAGTATGGATAAGGGTAAACACCCACCTACTTAATGTACTTGATTGTTGTTGAGATAAAGAGCATGTGACAAAGATGAGGCTTGCGATGTTGTTGGAGTTGTTTACTAGTTCTGTATCTTTATACTTGGTTTAGTATTGTATTACATAATTGATACTTATTTGGATTCCTTTCTAGACATATATATCATGCATCATTTATATATGAGTTTTAGTTGTTTATTTTCTTGTTGAATTCAGCTGTTTACTATTGTATGGTATTATTACTATTTCTACTATTGTTATCTGTTTGTTTCTTCTATGTTACTCTTCCAATGAGGGCATAATTTCCCCACAATTACACCTAAGGCCCTCACTACTAGTCGCCATCCTCTAGAATTCAGGGAAATTCACTTGAGGCCATGTGACCAATCGGGTACGAGGCACCTATGGGTGGCACCCAGAACCGAGACGTTATAGGTTATATGACCCCATTTCCCTCTACCTAGGGATAATTTATTCATAAATTTATAAAATTCATCATAAATCTAAAACATAATATGTACAAACTATATTAAAAACCCAAATTTAAATAATAACATCAATTATAAACTCAACTTAAGGTAGATGGAATAATCAATTCATTGTGGAGACATTCTTAGCATGAAATGAAAGGATCCCTCCTTGAGGTAGTTCAGCAATTTAAAATAAATAATATATAGTATTCATATTTCTTAAACAATTTAATAAATACGATTATAATTGGGGGAAACCATAAATAAATGAAAAAATAAAATATTAAATTGATAGATAAACATATATGATTAATTCATAAATAAAATGAATTAATTAATTTTTTAAAATTTGAGCTTTAACATTATGGAAATTCCATAATTTTGAATATAAGTATTTTTATATTTATTTCAATAATTTTTAATATAATCACTTTATATTGATATAAATATAAAATATTTCATATTTATCACTATATAGTATTCATATTTTAAATATTTTATATTATATAAATTATCAAATATTTATTATATAATTTATATTATTTATTATTTTACATAATCTAAATATTATATACTTAATATATTTTGAACCATATTCATGAAAATCATCAAAAAATTTATTGTGGATTAAATAATATAAAAAGAATCCCCCCTTTTATTCTGAACACCTAAAAATAATTAATTACCAATAATTCATAATTTAATTATAAAAATTCTATATTACTTCTTATTTCAAAACATTTACCCCTTTATAAATAATTTCTTGTAATTTATAAATAAACTATTTTTTATATATATCATAATTTATTCCATATATTTTCCATAAATGCTATTTATAATATAAACATTTAATTGTTGGGAATAAAATTTTCCATTACCACTTATTTCATTACTTATAAAAAAATTAAAATTTATTATATTATTATCCTTGTATAAATTAAAATCAAAAAATACATTTTTAAATTATTCATTAACTTTTTTAAAAAAATATGAAGCATGTTATATGTCAAAAACATTTTTTGATAAATTTTAAAACAAATATGATTTTCCTTAACCATGATCCATATTATGTTTAATGGTTACCTCCTTCTACCCTTACATATACTATGAAAGGAAATATGCCCTAGTCCCCTTCATAGAAGATTCTTCACAAGGGAACATCTAGTAATACCTTTACATGTAAGGACAATCAATAACATTCCCTCACATAAACTTTTACATAAGATCCAATGTATAAGTAACCGTTGGCTACCTTTACACAACCATCCTATCAAATAATGGTTAGTGAAACACAACGTTATGTTGTAATAGGAAAAAAAATTTCCACCCTTAAATAAACCCCTTCGTGTATGGGTAATCCATGGTGTACCTTCATATGATCACTCATGTATGGGTAACATCCTGGATAGCCTAACAAAATATAAATGTTTATGGGTAATTACTTAGTTACCTTTATTCAACCCATCATCAAAAGGTAACATATTGATTACCTATATATAACCCTTTAATACATTCAACTACCTTTATGCGTCCAATTTTTCTGTATAAGGTTTAGTTGTGATGATTGTCATGTAGGCCACTCTTTATAACGAAAATTCCTTTGTTACCCTTACACATATCAAATGTATAATGTTATGGTATTGGTTCCATTTATGTGTCCCAAATAAATTAGTATAAACCCTTTTATGAAATTGAATTTTCAAAAATATGAAACTACTCTATTTTTCGATTCTTCTTCACTTCAAGCATGATTTCCTAAAACTAAACATATATTTTGTTAATAATATTTTTATGAATTATATGAATATAATAAAACTTATTAGAAGTAATGGTAGTAATTTGGAATCAAATATAAGGATCTAAATTCATGATAATATAAAACCTACTCAAAAATAGAAATAAAGAACATGTTGTAAACACATGTACCCTACACTGAAGAGCCACTGTATTAATCTTGATCACCATTGGATTATTTAGAGAGAAATCAAAAAATGGGAAAAAATGTATCCCACCTCTATAGGTATCCATGGGCCGTGCAGTCACTTATTATGTTCATATTGGAAACATATTATCTCCATAGTATGTTAATGCATAAATATGAAAACAAGTAATGTGAAGAGGAGCTTTGGGTAAATGTGTTTTTCGATGAGTATGATGTTATATATTACACTACCATTACATGGTAGTGTATACATAATCCATAATGACCCTCCTTTTGTATTCACATTTATAATTTCATTGTAATTCATGAGTTAATGGTTAAACCAACTCATGAAACTCACATGAAATTAAACACCCATATGCCACAAAGTATATAGTAGTTCGTTTAATGATACTATTTAGAGATGAATAAATAAATAATAACTAATTATAATTTTACTACAAAAATAAATTACACGGTCTTGCTAATCATAATTTTCATGAAATACAATATTTCTTATAAATATCACACATAGATATAAGGTTTTAGTGAATATTCCCATCAACATATACCAAAGTGATAGAGGGAAGATTGATCAATGGAGGGTTCCAATGACTGTGAACATTCTTCTCTAATGCAATTAAAATTCATCCAAATTATGCATCAAGTTTGCACAATTTTTCTTCTCGGTAACACAACCCTTAAATGACTTGAATTTCCCAATGTAAATTTTGGTATTTGATATAATTATTTCATCTAACTTGACCAAATAGCAATTAATATTTTTAAAGATTATTTTTAAGACATGAATTATAATATAATTATTTTTCCTACTCATAACAAAATCAGGGGTACACTTCATAATCTAATTTACATACGCACATCCTAAGTACATAGAATATTTATATATTTAAAAAATTATGACATGATGAATATCTTCATCAAAAAATTAATTAATTTTTAATGTTCTCTTCAAAATAGGTCAATAAATTAATCCATGAAAAAATGAACAATGACATGATAATTTTGTTCATTCAGTTGAATAGATGTTATAAAAATTAATGTCTTTTGTATTATAGTGTAATTTTAATTAAATTGATTTATTTGTGAATAAATATGTTGTTGAAACTCCATTATAACGCTCAGTTGTGCCACCAACTCTGCTTATCTAATTTCAACAAATTATGGAATCATATTATGATTTAATATGATACATTATTTAAAATTCTTGCATCATTTGTGTTATGTACTATTGTAACAACTAACCATTCAACCATTAATCCATATATATATATATAATAATTTCTCAAATCATTTGACACATCACGATATTTCACAACTGTATTATTCTTCCATAAAATCAAATCAGCAATGTTATAAAATATCAAATTCAAAATATTATCAAATGACCATAAAATTATTATAATTATTTTCCTAATTGGTTTCAAGTAAATGATATTAATCCCTCTAAATGATCATTACATTATAATCAAGTACTCATTTTGATAAAATTTATAAAAAACATGAAAACATCATCAGTTTTGTAATTTAATTTCCATACTACAACTCCCACTAATCCCTAATATGTGTATGATAAGTAAAAAATAAAGTCACATTCAAGCCCCATTAATAACTATATAATTAAAGAAGAAATACTATTATCTAAATGTGACTGTTATCTAAAAAAATATATGATATTTTTATAATAAAGAGGGTTATACATCCCATACTATAATGAAAATTCCATATTGATCAATTCTCAATTGATGGATCTTAACAACCCATAAGTCAAATCTCTTAATGGTGGATTATTAATATGATAATAAATATAATTTAGTTTGATATTGATTTGTTGTATTTTTAATTTAGTACTCTTTTTATTGGGGGAGATTGTATTTTTTTCACGTATTTCTAATTAAATAGAATTATTTACATTAAATGTTTTATTTTCTTATATGGAAATATTATTTTCATGATTTAGAACACTACTTATGTTATTATACCAATATATGAATGTGTTTCCACTTTTTTTATCCATGTTATTATTGTTTCAGATTAATTTAAATATAATATATAAAAAATATATATCAATTTTGGATAATTATTAAAAAATATATATCAATATTGTTAATTTGTTTAAATTATTTTTGGTCCAAGAATAATATTTTATAATGACCTACCCAAATTTTTCTAATCTCTTACAGAATTACCATTTGTTAGGGAAATAATATCAACTCTAAAAATTCTAATTCATGAATAGTTACTTGGTAAACACATTATACAGTTTATATTTATTAATTAAATTAAATTAATTTCTATAGATACCAAAATATAATAGTTACACAATAAATAGTAACCAAAATTTCATTACTGGTTAGTTTCTATGCATTATTTTGACATGAAAAAGTCCATGGAAAAAGCAGTAGCATGAACCTACACATTTAGAGGATTGAGGACATGATGAGTGATTAACTATTAAGGAATCTAAAACCTTCATATTTTGATGTAATTATAATGATATTATAGTTTTTATTCTATATAAATACCATGAATTACTAATTTTGTCACACACAGTCCCTATATATATGAATACATCCTAGATTCAATTTATTCACGTTACAAACAAGAATCAATTATAATAAGTAAACATTATATTTTAAGAAATCAATAGTAAAAAAGAACATTTTAATAGTTAATGGCACAAAATTTATAATTTGATAGGTTTTATATGGATTTTGAACATAATTAGTCAAAATAATCCTAGAATGGGATTATGAAATTTTCCCATTAAAATAAGATTTATGAATAAATATTATTAAATTATTATAATATTCCTCATTTTGTTTATAATAATATTTTATATAATATATAACAATCTATGGAGTTACTATCAATTTTAAGGAAATAATTTTATGATCATTTTTTGAGAAAATGGATATTTTTCAAAAAAAATATTTTTTTAATGAATAATGTCTTTCCATTATAATTAATTAAAATAATATTTAATGATAAATATTTTAAATCAAATATCTATGTCACATATATAATTATATTAATTTAAATCCATATAATTTTTATTAGTTGTTATATATTTACTATAATCTCATCTTATGCTTTAAAAATATTTCTTGAAAACCACCTTTTTTACATGTTTTACAGTAGAATTTTTTAAATATATTATGTCAATTATATGAATTTAATTTGATACAATGGATTAGATTTTTGGAATCATTATAATTAATATGTGTTAATAAGTTCCAAAAAATATTTTAATTCAAAATATATTGTAATAACATTGAATATTAATTACTATGTTTAATGATATAATGGGTTTATCAGGGTTTAACCTAAAAAAGAATAGTCTTAAAATACAATTAAAACATATTTAATCCCCATTTTTTGTTTTATATAACCTTAAACTTATAAAATTATAATATTATCCCTTTTTTATCCATATTTACATGAAATTTACATGACAATATTTTAAATCATGGGAAAATTAAATGTTTTCCACTCACCCCAATTATAAAAAGGAACCTCCTCACCTCACTTATTAACACCTATAAATCCATTTAGCTCAACAAAAACCTTCTAAAATCTCACCGCAACATAAATATCATCAATCTAGATCTGTGTTACTTTTTTAATAAAAATCGTAGGTTTCATGATGAAATATTTAAAGAAGGTTTTTCAAGGTAAGGGTAATCATCCACCCCAAGATATTTCTTTTTCTATATCGTATACCACCATAAACCATGTAATAATTATTAAAATATAATATTATTAGTATTTAAATTTTAAATACAAGTTATTATATATATTTCATAATATTTATACATCCCCTTCTCCATGAAATGGGAATCAAAACCATCACTCGTGTGTATGTCGGAATTCTGTGTTGTGAACTGATATAATTTCCTTCACCGACTAATATGGAAAATCATAATTATAAAAATAATGTATACATGTAATGATTTTTAAATAATATTGATTATTAAAAATTACTATGTCATCTACATTCTATCCTTTTCAATTATTCTTAAAATTATAACGTCACTCATGCATACGTACGACCTACTATCTCCACATAGCAACGCGATTTATCATCCATATACCGATTCCAAGGATTTATCTAAAAAATATATAATGAGAAAAAATAATATTTATACCCTTAATATAATTATGGATATTATTTAACTATATCTTATTTTCATGAAATTTATCATTATTGTGAAAACATGCATAAGAAAATGAAACATTTAACACCAAAATCAATTGTATTACTAAAATATTATTAACAAAGAATATATAAAATGTCATATGAGAATAATATAAGATATTATAAATATGAAATTTGTTATAATTTAAATTAATAACTTGTTTAAAACCATTTCTAATGATGTCAAATAATTTTTAACTAAAGGGAATCATTATGTAAGGGATATAGCCTCATTTTCTATTCCATTGAGACATATTTCATATTATGAAAATATTTAATTTGATGTGGGGTATATACTACCACTTTGAAGTATTTATCATGAATATGTATTTATTAGTAATGATTAATTACCCAATTAATGTTTCTCATTTTTTTATAATGTTTAAAATAAAAGACGATCTTATTTATCATTTTAATTGGCTATGTTTTTCTTCTATGAAGATTTTTTTCAAAATTATTTTTTAAGTCATTTTTATTACAAAAACTAATTATTCAGGAAATTTTATGTTATAATTTTCCATAAAAAATGGATTTAATCAAATATTTATAATTTTTTTTTAATTTGAAAGGTTCATTTTCAATGTATTGGTAAAAAGTCCAACGTAATTGTTTTAAACATAAATGTTGTTGATAGAATTTATTATCAGCATAACTATTTTATGTCATTTATATTTATCTAAAATATTTCAGTACCTTTTCAAAGAAAACTTGATATGAAAAACCATTTTAAATTTTTTGTTTTTATTCATTAAAATTTTTTATTTTAATATGTATTCTATTTTTATAATGGTCATATATAATATCTTGATTAGTTATTAGACATCAACATTCCCATGAAATATTTACTTTCCTATGATCATTGGAAAATAAATTTCTTATAGATAACCATATTATTTTATATGGATGTTATTATTTCTTAAACCACATACTATTTATATATATATTGTTTTACATTTACTGTTATTTTTTTTTACAATGGAAATATTAATATTCCATAATATTTATTTAATTGGAATATCTTTTTATAAGTCACATTGTTAATTAATTGAATTAATCATTGAATATATGATAAATTAATTGGACATTAAGTGATTGGTTGGGCCTAGTGATAGATAACCCCTCGATGCATCAGCATGTCTCATGAGACCAATAAGTTGGCCAAAACTAATAAATGAGTCTTTCGTGTAAACATTCCTATCTATTAAACTGTCTTTGTGCATGATTTTGATAATATAAATATTATGATGTATGAGATCATGATGTATAATATTATTCATTTTATTCATTGTGAATTTAATTATTATTATTCATCAAATTGTTGAATTCTAATTATCTATTGATTCATTTCATGATTGATTCATTGATTAAATGGTATGTGTTTTTAGTTATTTATTATTCAATATTGATTACACCTTATTGACTCATGATAGATTCAATTATATACAACTTGTACTATGAATTTGATCTCACCATTATTTTGTTTCCTTTCCCTGGATATGAAGAAGAATTCGCTAGTTTGGTTCAATGATATAAAATATATTTATTTTTGAATATAAAAAATAGGAATCATGTTTGTATTTAGTTATTCAAGACTTCTAAAAAGATCGGTATTTTGTTATGTATTCCATTTTATATTATTTTAATTTAATATTTTAACAACCAAATCTGGTTTAATGGAGTCAGGTTTTCTACATTTAGTATCAAATGAATTTTAGAAGAAACATTAAGGACCATATTTTGGAAAACATAGGTTGGGGAGAATTACCCTATATCATACATTGATGATATGTATAATTTTAGGAAAATATATTTTATGTTTATCAAAAATAAAATATTATTTGGATCTCTATGAAATATATCATTTATGGAAACTATTAGGGGATTGGTTTTGGAACATATTCATAAAGTCGTAATAACCCATAAAAGAGTTGGTCGAGTATATCACATCTATAATTCTTGTTTATGGTAATTATTTAATTACCCTGAACCATGTTTGACATTTATAATGGATTTTATATTATTAATTGAAATTTTATTTATATACCATTATGAAATATTTTATTATATTTTAATGATTTATATATATTCCCAATGAAACCATGTTTATGAATCTTAAATTGTCAATAAATTAATTTTCAATTTTGGATAAGTGTTAAACCATACATAAATTATATATTTTGTTTTAAAAATTTAATTGTTATGAGATAATATAGTATATGACATTATTTAGAAATAGTGCATGGTATATAGAATGGTATCAAAACACATGGAGAATGTTGAAATTTACTTAGTGATCATGCCAATAGAATTAGTGTTAGGGTTTAGAAGATCATGACCATATTTGGGAAGACGAAACAAGTTATTACAATTATCCTTGAAAATATATATAGACATGATTATTCATGGAATTAAGACATTTAATTAACTACTTCATGTGACATATTCCATAATAATTTAGTGTAATTGCAAATCTAGTGGTATATGTTCATTGAATTTTTTCTATTGAGAAAATATTACCGGCCATAGGATGTGAGGAAAGGAAAAAATTTATACATTAAATATATTTTTTTGTGTTTATTATCTTGAATTATGGTCATTGATCTAGAATACTATGGTGGAAGAATAAATATAACACACTTAATTGATATCCATTAATGAAAAATTCATTGAAAAAAAATTCCATCATGAGAAATGAAAAAAATTGCATAAATCATTACTCTACGTCCAGAAAAATGATGAATTTTTTTATAGAGTACGAGGTAATATTTAAAAGACTATACATGTATACTATGGATTACATTCCTAACATAAAATTTAGGATAGAATATTTATTTGAATAATTTAATCAACGTCTATGAAGGATGTGATTTCCTAAAACGTTTTCATCATATGATGAATAAATTTTATGAACCATCAAAACAGCTAATTATTTTTCAATATCTGATATATTCAAGGGAAATCAATATAATAGGAGGCCATATGAACACCAAGAAAAAAAATAACATGGTAAATAAACATATTACGAAGAATAAATTTCCATCATGTCAATATTAGAGAATGAAACGTCTTGTAAAATGCTTGAAAAAGATGGGTGTTTGTTATAGGTGCATAAATATGGGTCATCTTACAAATTAATTTAATTGAATGAAAGTGGCCAATAATATTGATTATTAAAACTATAAATAAATTGATATTTATTCATCTTTATATCCCAAACGTCAAGGGAACCTACCAAAAAAGATTCTATGGGGGTAAAGAAAATAATATGATATCACTACAGTAGATAATGAAGTTACTAAACATGTTATTTATGGTAAATTAATCATATATTAAAATTTATCAAATGAAATATTTTTTTCTAGACCTCACAAAGTTTTATATCTTCAAAGTTTTCTTGAAAATTTGGTATTTTCGCATCACCTTAAGAATAGATTTGCCACTCAAAACTCATAGTGGAAATATCACACTAATAAGGTTGTATTAGGAAGTTATCATTTTGAAACAAAAACATGATCTATTTTTATTAGTTTAATATTAAACCAATGTTTGACATTGAGACACTCCTTGGTATGGGATGGCATTATTAATATGATTCAAAAATTTATTATAAAGAAAATGAAATTATGATTTATGAGGAATATTTTGAATTATATATCTTAATAGTGAAGACACCACCATGTGATTCTTGTATCGATCCACCTCTAATATATCAATTAAATTAGATTTGCAGGGAAGAATAATATAAAAAACCTATGGATATAAAATATTAAAATCTTTGTAGGATGTTCCAGTTGTAAAAGAATAATTTGATGTATTTATTAAAGAATTACCCAATCATCCACTAAAGCATGAATTTGAGTTTCCCATTTTTTTAATCCCTAATGAATGATATATATCAAATAATCCCTAAAAAATGGCCACGTTATAATTATAGGATTTAAAGAAACAACTAGTAGAGTTAAGTGCTTAGGGATTTATATTCCCTAATGATTCACTATATGGATCCCCTATTCATTTCAATAAAAAAATATGAATCCAAAAGGAAATGAATTGATTATAAGGTAATAAATTTAATTTTGATAATGAATAAGAAGTCTCTACATATATTTGATGACTAATTCAGTCAACTTTATGGATCTCAATATGTTTCAAAGATTTTACTTCATTCGGGGTATCATAAATTGTGAGTAATGACGAAATATATTCAGAAGAAATAATTTCTTATGAGGTATAGAAATTATGAGTTTATATTATTTCTATTTTTATTAATTTATGAACAATATATTTTTCCAGATCTAATAAAATAATTATTCAAGTAGTATCAAGATTATTTTATTGTGATATTTAAGGATAATATCTTGTTTAATTCTAAAAGAAATTAGGACCGTGAAAATCACTTATAAATAATTCTTAATACTCTTAGAATAACCAAGATATATATTATACTTATAAAGATTGAATTATATTTTAAAAATGTTTCTTTTCATAACCATATTAACCTTATGGATGGAATCTCATTTGATCTTATGAAAGAAAAGGTAATCAAATAACAACCTACACCAACAATGATAACGAAGTTATGTAGTTGTATTTTTTTGGATAATTACTACCGGTAATTTATTTCAAATTTATCATGGTTGGATAATTATTTAACCAATATTACACATAGAGAGGGTTATGTTCATCTGGACAACTGAATGCGAAAAAAGTTTTTCATAATTAAGAAAAAATATTTTTCAATTATCTAATTTTGACTCTACAACTAGAAAATGATATATTATTGATATATAGTGATTCATCTAAGTACAGAAATGGTTTTTCCCTTATAAAAAATGTTAAAGTTATTACATATAAAATAAGATAGTTAATGAATCCTGAGAATAACTATCCAACTCATTATCTTGAGTTGGTAGGTATGATCATTTGTTATGAAGATATTATGAAATTATATCTATGGTGAAATATGTGAGATATACACAGACCATTAGAAAGTAAAATACACATTTTTATAGAAAGATTAATCATGAGGTATGAGATATGGCTTGTACTACTCAAGTATTATTATTTCTGAATACATTAACACCCATGGATGGAAAATAATGAACTATATATATTCAACATGAATGATCATGGAGTCCTAAAAAAATGAGTATTGACATGGATCTTTTTTTATTGAATTATTAATGATAGATATGGGGAATATTACATAAGGGTAAACTTAAAACATTTTTCAAATTATTACCAAACCATTTTTATTAAAAAAAGTTACAAAAATTCTCAACCTAATGACAAAATTTTTCAAAAGAAAATGAAATATATTAATGATTGGAAATTTGAAACCATCATATATGAATATGGTGCTCCGAAATTTGGAAAACGGATATGTGTTAAATCTATATCTATGCTAGAAATTGAATTAAGGGATGATTCCCATATCTCAATTTTCTCTATACACCTTTGTAGCACTAATATTTATTTGGATTTGATGGAATCTTTTTTGTGGGATAATATGAAGTGGGAAATTATTGATTATGTATCAATATGCATGATTTGTCACTAGGTAATTGTTAGGAGACTATATCCTAGTGGGTATATGAAACCAATACTAATTCTTATGTTGAATGGGAAGAAATCATAATAGACTTAGTAACTATATTACTAAATAAATTTATAATAAATGATTCAATATGGTTTTTTGTTGATCGAGTTACCGAATATTCATATTTAATTTCTATAATATATGGTTTACCACTTTAGTTCTTTAAAATATCTATAATAATGATGTTATAAAAAATTTAGGTGAACGAATTTAAATTTATTCAGATCGTGATCCATAATTTAAATCAATATTTTGGAAAAGTTTTCAGAAGGATATGGATATAGAGCTTAATTTGAGCATTTTCGATCATCCTAATAATAATGGACTATCCAAGAGGACTATTTATACACAAGAATACATGATTAAGTCATTAATAGATTACTTTCACGGTAGGTGGGATTATTATTTACCATCAGTAAAATTTTCCTATGATAATGGAATGCATTCAAGTATTCAAATGGAATTGTATGAAGAATTATCTGGTAAAATTTTTCATAATCCATATTTTTGATAAAAAGTTGCTGGATTGAATATTGTAGAAGTAGAACATCATGGGAATGGAATGAAAGAAGGTAACTATAATTCCCGCAACATTACATACATTGATATTACATCAAATTTTATGAATATTCTTTAAAAAATATTACAAATCAGTAAAAGGATTGTATAGGTCCTGTGTCATTAGATAATGGGAAACAAAAAAAATAGTTTAAAAGACATGTTCATTATCTCCCAATCACTTCATCAGAACTGTATTACTTTCTATCGTATCATACGTAATACCCTTCTTCATGACCTGGGGAAAAGAAACGTAGGAAAGGGTGATATTAGAAGCATAGTAAGGGTAATGAAGGGAAATATCAATAATATAATAAACATAAGAACTAATAACATTATATTTTAAAATAGAATCTTGTATATGGAATATCGTGAAATCATTGCATGGTATAAATCATAAAAGATGGTAATAATCTATAAACATAATCCCAAAATTTATAACATAAGACATGATGTTATTTGGAATACATAAGAGAATTTAAAATCATTTCATATTAGTTGAGGATCATTGAAAATACCATCATAGTGGACAAATTCCATTACTAAACCGGATTTACATTCCATTCTAGCCCTATATTACGGAACAAAATTTACATTTCATTCTTACCATGTATTACTGAACCGTATTTACATGTAATTCCAGTCATGTCTATCTCATGAGATATATATCTTTACCTAATGAATTGGAGGGAGATATAGATCCCAACAATCTCATAATGAAGTAATTCATACATCTTCAACAAAAATATAAATCACTCATAATATCATAACCCAAGAAATAAAATAGATTTTCCTAAACATCATTCAATCATAATCCATATTTAACAAACGGATTTTGTAAATATAATTTCATCATAAAAAAATCCATATAAATAAAATGTATAATATACTTTAAAATATAACCATATTAAAGAATTACCACAATGAAGGAAAATAATTTTGATATAACACTTAAACTTAATTCATTAGAAAAATATCATTTCTTATTGAGAAACAGTTTCTTTCTTAAATATTCCACACAATTTTAAAACAGAACAATTTATTTGAAAAATGAAAAATCTTGTAGGGGTATATTCCTTGAAATAAGGAGATACAAATGTGTAAAAATCTATTCAGGTCGTATGATTTTAAAAATCATTATCCTAATACATTTGTCGAAAAAGTCAAAAAGTACCTCGTATCAAATAATAATAATAGACTACTTTCAAACAATTTAATAAAAATTATCCAAATGTTTAAATTTACATTAATTACTTATAATAGAATATAAATAATATTGAATAGTTTGAAATCATGGATTTGGATGATAAATATATCCTTGTAAATACATACGTATAAAAAATCTCAGATAATAATTATATTACCAAATTAGCCTTTACCTTAGGTCTAGTATACTTTATATGTGTCTAAAACTAATGTATAATGATTTAAAAATTGTAATTGATAGTTTTCAGAGTCATATTAATTTTAATTATATCATATATTATAATATTTTTACACAATTGTTTATAACATTTCATTATTACTTGTTATTCAGGTATTAACTACTTCTATTTGTTATGAATTTGTTTTTCAAATATGTTTTAGTTCTCCTTAATATTTCATAGTCATATCCCTAAAATGATATTAACATTATATATATATATATAATATTTATTATTTCTATACATTTATATAATCATTATTTAATGATGATCATGTTTAATGAATCGCATCACATCGTGGAGATGGCAGGTCCTACGTATTCATGGGCGACAATATCATTCTCATAATTCTTGAATGATATTCAAGAGAATAATGTATTATATTTCAAATTCATAATAATGTTATAATAATCATATATAGTTAGTATTCCTTCATTATACCCAACCATGTAAGGTGGTGGTTAAAAACACATTACTCCACGATGTGGAAATGGTAAGTTGTACATATGCACACATGGTGATATTATTTTCTGTAGGATGGATTGAAGGTGGAATATGGTTTTTTCATAATTATAATAAGATCTTAGTATATAATTGATTCAATATTTTTTTATTTAATGTGAAAAAACTCATGAAGATTTAGTAGAAGAATAAATAATTTTGATAGATTCAGTTGAGGAGAATACCTCTTCTTCGACGTGCTTCCTCTAAATATCCTCTTAGAGTAGTAGAGTTGGCCTTTGAAGAAGACTAGAGTAACTAAAATGTATATTGGGAATCTAATAAGGGAAAATGGATGGGGAAGGACGATATTTAATGCTCAATGTGAATTTTAGAGATTTGGGAGGAGGTTCTCTTTTATAATTGAGGTTGGGGGACTATTGGGATCTCCAAAAATATTAATTTATAAAAAAATAAAACAACATAAAAAATTACAATATAAATTAAATTCAATGAATATATTAAATAATGTTTCAATATCATTAATTGATAAATTTTTGACCAGTATTTCTATCATTTTAAACCATTTCATTTTAATATACACTTAGTTATCTTATTTAATTTTTAATTAGAGTAATAAATATTTAAAAATGAAAAGGTTTTCATTTATATTTATTTGATGTCAACTAGATCATAAATAAATACCTTATAAATTTTTTACTATTTAATAACTATTATATATTTTTAAAAAGGGTTTTTGATTTTTAAATAATTTAATAAAACATTATTTTGATAAATTATCAATAGTGTCAATTTTAAAAGTATTCAATTTATTTATTTTTAGAAAATTGAAGATAAAATATTTATCTTTGAACGAACTATTTTTTTTATTTCTAAGATCTAAAGTTAAAATATAAATTCAATTATAAATATTAATTATCAATAATTATTTTCATTTTATCAATCTTTATAACATTAATTTTTTATCTCTATTAATAGGATAATTACTACATTATTTTTTTAATTATTTAATATACCTATTTTATGAATAAAAAATTAAATTAAAATATTATAATTAAGTTAAATCTATTTTGTTTCCGAATATTATTTGTTGTTAAATTTATCATCTATAAAATCCAATGTTTAAAATGATATACTTATTAATTTATTAATGTGTCAACTTTAACCTCACTTTAAATGAAATAATATATGTCTTAGAATCTCTTATATAAGGCTCCAAATGGTTACTAAATCAGTCGTTGGAAGGTTATGACTGACATATACTCAACCAATAATAATTGGTCTTGTTTTTTGGTCTTTTATGGTTATTATTATTTTAATAAAAAAAATATATTTCTCATCAATTAATTAATATTTACACCATCAAAGAATAAGTCTATAAGGAAAATAATTATTTTATAAAAATAAAATATATATTACCACAATAAATAAAAACATTTTATATTTAAAATTAGTAATTGTAATTGAATTTATCTTTGTGTAACCTTATATAAAAAAATAATTTATTTAGTAACATTTGAATGAAATATATATATATATTCCTTAAATAAAATAAATTAATGGTCTTAATTTCATCCTTATTTCTTCCAATGAAAACCATTTACGCCCAATGAATATTTAGATCTACAAACAATCATAAAATGATATTAAGACTGGTGTTAAAGTAATTTTATAATAGGGTTATTTCACTTAATTACTTGAATTACCCATTTACAGTATTAATAAAAATTACCGAAGTTACAATCCATAATTAATGAGAATGAAATAAATATATTTGTTAAAATTTGATCATATAATTCAAAATATTGAATCACCTTTTCAAAATTAAAAATATAGAATATATAGTAATTAATTTAAAAAGTTTCCCATTGTAAGAAAGAGATGATACACTTTCAAAAGTTCAAACATTGCAAAAGATTAAAATGTTACATCTCAATCCATTGTTAAAGTAATTCTAATGATATAAATTACATTTAATGTTAAAAATATATTCTATTTATACTTTAAAACCATTAACTATTAAAATTTAACCACAAAAACTATTTTAATGAATAGTATTGTTTTCAATTAAAAATCAGTGTATTTTTAATATTCATCAAATATTGAATGATATATGAAAATTATTAAAAATACATTCAATATATTTTTTATATCCCTCTTATAATGAAATTTTTTATTTTTTCATATAAAAATTATTAATGTATCAAATTCTTAATTTAAAATGGGTTCTCTATTAAAAGGTTGTAAAATTTACCTTAAAAAATACAGGTTTTTATTCATTTAATTGGGTTCTTTTATACACTATGACAAAAAATCTATTAAATGAATATCAAAAATATTTTTTAAGTATATATAATATATATTTCATTAATTTCATTTACTAATAGTAATTCAATAAATTAATTAATAAAAAAATAAAAAAATATAATTGGTTTATATTTTTCATATATTATTGGTAGAGAATGACTTCACAATAAATCTTCATAAGTTAGTAATATGGATTCCTACTAACCTAAAAACTAGGTTAAAATGGTCATTTTATACTATGGGTATCTTTTTGTTTATTTAAACTCACAATTGTGTGCAATGAAAGCTATCGAAGAACTGAAATTATTTAGAGAAAATATTTCATAAAAACATCTACTTCTTACATTCTACCCCCCTTAAACCGAATTTCTTTCACTAAATTAATCACATGAATGAAAAAAGATGATGATATATCTCTCTTATCATATCCTCGAGTTCCCATGTAGATTTCCCCAATTGGGGGTTCTCCCACAGAACCATAACCCAGAAAGTGGTCTAATTTCCCAAAATCGTTTCTCAATGATCCAGAATTTTAAAAGGACCGATATACCTAGGGATCAGATTTCCATTGTTTCCAAATCTCTTTACCCTCTTAAAGGAGGACATTCATAGAAACAACTTTTCAGCCACTTCAAGCCTTAGGTTTTTTATTTGTTTCTCAGTATAACGTTTGTATCAAATTTGAGCTTCGCCTATGTGATTTTGAATAAATATGACCTTTCTTCCATTTCATTATAAAAATTAGGTCCTAATAGGTTTCATTCCCAAACATCATACTAGAAATTTTGAGTTTTTCACATCGTTCCAAAGATTGATTAGTAAGGATCCATATGAATACATGAGTGAAGGATATTTTTGTATGAAAATTCTTCCAATTATATGATTTTATCCCAACCACATTTGAAATCTATAGAGTAACCTCTCAACATGTCTTATAGATTTTGAATTTTATTTTGAGTCTGACCATTTATATGTTAATGATAAGAAGCGATGAAACATAATAATGTATCCATAGCCTGATGAATACTTCTCTAGAACATTGAGGTAAACCTTTGATCGCGATCAGATATAATGGAAGGTGTCACTCAAGAAATCATACCACTTCCTATACATATAAAATGTCTAGATGATCAAGAGATAAATCCTATTTAAAAAAATAAAGTGTGCCGACTTCATAAGGTGGTTAACTATAACCCATATATCATTAAATATAGTGGATGTTTTGTGATGTTAGACAACAAATTCAATAGTGATGTTTTCCCATTTTCATTATGGTATGTGTAATGGTTGTAACATCCCCTTGGAGTTCTTTGTCTTAGTATTTACTTTCTAACAAACTAAGCACCGAGATAAATAGTTTAAATCGTCTCCTTTCATGTCATCGACCATAAATACGTTTTCAGATCCCTGTACATCTTTGTTCTTCTAGAGTGAATATATAATTAAAAAAAATGAATCACATCCAATATATAATTAATTATTTCTAGTATGAGAGGAATTAAAACACGATTCTAGAATCTTATTATTCCATCATAAGAATGGTTGAATGATGTAACATTTCACACCTTCTTTTATTGCTCAATATCTTTATACTTAACCTCCTTAATCATCACTTTCATAGATGGTTAAAAATTAATTTGATAATGATAATAATTCTCTAATTCCTTTAAATTTGTTTGATATATCCTTTGAAAATACATAATTAGTTGATCTTTTTTATCCTCATCATTGATAGGA
This sequence comes from Viscum album, assembly GCA_963277665.1. Classification (NCBI taxonomy): domain Eukaryota; kingdom Viridiplantae; phylum Streptophyta; class Magnoliopsida; order Santalales; family Viscaceae; genus Viscum; species Viscum album. Next base: position 1,323,333,737 of record OY728158.1, read on the forward strand.
TAACATGGTCTCTTCAACTCAACACATCTTCCTCCATGTTCACCTTCCCAGGGTGGTAATGTATTGAGAAATCATAATAATTAATCAACTCAAATCATCTTCTTTGACACATATATAACTCTTCATGTATGAAAATATACCTTATACTTTTATGATCAGTATATATATCACACCTTTCTCCATATTGATAATTCCTCCCTAACTTTACTGAAAAGAATACCACAAATAACTCTAAATCACGAGTTTTGTAATTTTTCACAACGATTTTCAAATTTGTGTGGCATAATACATCACAATATAATTTTCCATGTGGATACAACCCCACCCTTTTTTTGAAACATCACTATAGACCACAAACATTTCTTCTATATAACGCATTGTGGGAAAAGGTGCACTAGCTAACCTTATTTTGAGGTCATTGAAATTCTCTTCACATTCCCCCATCCACACAAACATAACATCGTTATAAATAAACTTTGAATGTGGATTAGATAACCTTTAAAAATATTTCACAAAACATCGACAATATCCATCTATAACAAGAAAAATTATGATCTTAGTTAATGTTGTGGGTGTTGTCCAACATTCGATAACTTCTTTTTTTTATCCACTTATATCTTCTCTTATGAAATTATGTGACCCAAAAAATAAAACATTCTAAAGCCAAAATTCGCACATGGTAAATTTCCCTAAAACTTCTCCTTTATTATGGATTTAAGTACAATTCTCATGTGATCTTCATGCTCATCCTTTATTTTCAAATAGATAATAATATCATTTATAAATATTACTACAATTTGATCAAGATAGTCTATAAAGAATATATTCATTATATCCATGAAGATAAGTAGGAATTAGTAAGCACAAGAGTAATAACAATAAATTCATAGTTTCCATTCATTTTATGGAATGTCATATTTGGTATATCCACCTTATGGAAGCCTAATTGATGATATCATAAACAAAAATCAATATTGAAAAAGTATTTACTTCTGTATAGTTGGTCAAATAAGTCATCAATGCGGGTAAGACGATATTTTTTCTTGATATTGATCTTGTTAAATTCTAGATAATCAATAAAGAGTCTCATTGATCCAAATTTCTTATTAACCAATAGAACATGTGAACCACAATGTGATTCACTAGTAAATATTAATCCCCTGTAAGTATTCTCTTGGTGTTTCTTCTTCAATTATGGATACTCAATTTGGGCCATTCTATAAGGATAATTTGAAATAGACATTGAAGTCAGTATGAGTTCTACTAAAAACTCAACCTCAATTTTTATTGGAAAACCAGGTAATTATTTTGAAAAGTCAACATCAAACTCCCATACAATACGTGTATTCTTAATTGTGGGTTTCCCACCAACCATTTTAGATAAATAACCTTCATTTATATGAATCATGATCCATAAGATGGATGATATTTCTACTGGAAGGTTATATTCATACTTACACTAATTGATGATCATAGATTAAACCAAAATATTAAATGTGACTTCCCTAACATGGAAATTGATTTGGGATCCATGTAGAGAAATCCAATCCATAATAATAATCACATAAAATTCAATTATTGTATGGTTCAAAAGATTTGTAGGAAGTTGTTTCCCACAACCTCCAACCCGAGAAAGAGAATAAACTTTTGGTGTGACTGTTTCCCCATTAAGAGTTCTCACAACTAACTCAAAATAGAATTTCTGAGGTAATACATTGATATAGTTAGAAAATTCATCAAAAATAAAAGCTTCTGTGCATCCAAAATCAAACAATACATTTACTAATTTAGAGTGGGTGGTAAGTGTACCTTTAACAACTTCATTATCATACTTTACATCACTGACAATGATCGCGTGTGACATGATTTTTCCTTTGGACTTAAGAGTGTGCTAACACTGATCATCATAAATAACCCTTGGATTAGGGATTTAATTGGATTGATTTCTCATTTCCATACACTTGTAACATTTAAGTGAAGGAGAAAATTTCATTGTAGCCTTTTCTCTATTCACAAAATTAGACATCATTTTACTGTCACATTAGCATTCAACTTCTCGATGACCTTATTTTCCATACATAAAAAATTTAATAGTCCCTTTGAGACAATTTTCTGCATGTTTTATTCCAAACATTGACCATAAAAGAAAACAAATCTATATTTCAGTGTGGTATTTACAAATTCCCATGACTTAAATTTTTCTCTTCATTTCAAACACATAAAACAGATTGGTTACTGAAATCATTATCTCATCCTTGAGATCACATTGAAAGATTTATTCATAGATATAGAATTCCCTTATGGATAATTCCTATCAGAGACTTGTTTTTAAGGAACTAAATAATTAATCAATTTTACTCTCTGGATGGATAATAATTCCAAAATCATACTTTGAATGTCTTTTAAAATTTTATCAATTGGTACCAACGGATTCATCATCCTTTTTATTAAGTTCGAGGAAATCACATTCCATCATTGTTTGAATAATACAATGAATGTACTTTCTGAAAAATAATTTCATGAACTTGTCCAATTACATGGAATTGATTTCATATCTTTGCCTCATATTCTTGATAAGGTTATACCATTGATTAGCTTTACCTTCCAAACAATAGTCTATTTAGATGAATCAATCATGTTCTCAACATTGGAGAACATAAATAGTTTTTTCTGTGGTACTGATCTATTGTTCATCTAATAAGGGAACAGAAGACCAACTCAAAGAAGGTGGATACTTCCATATGAAAGGATCAAGTGATTTTTTTTACATTCTTTACTCGATTGTATGACCTATATGATTCAAACCTTAAAAAAGATGGCTGAGTATAGATAATATAATTTACATTCCATATAAAAAACATATGGATTCTTATGTTGACAATTACTGAATTACCAGTAAGATTTAGCATTAACATGGCTCCTTTAGGTTCCAACCTTTGACTAAAATAATGAAACATAATTTCACAAACACTAATCATAATGTGAATTCCATATAATCAAGAATTAATGTTTATTGTTATAGACTTTATGTTTTATCCTGGTTTATTCATGATCATTTCTAAAACACTAGGATTTTATCATATACATTGACATATCCTTAGGGTTCTTACTAATGGTTTCTCATTATAGTTTCTATATATTAACGATACATTTTCTTTGATACCAAATATAATTACCCATACATTATATACATTGATCTTACCTAAAGGTTGATGTATATTCACCAGAAAATATATAAAATCCAAAGGACGATATAGTTATTATGTATTTAAAGACTAGGAACCATAAACAACTGATTCATAAGACGTCTTCATTTCCTCCCACTCATTTCATTATTAATAGACCCCTTTTGAAATATCTTTCTTAATACCTTTCTAAATGACATGAGGAAAAGAAATATATGAAAGGGTGATCACAGATTATCATTATGGATAAAAAAATGGAAATATCAATCATATCATAAAAATAAGACATATGAATGTATCTTTTGAAAATACTATACTGTATATGAATGAACATGATATAATTCCATGGGATAAATCATAAATGTTTTTAAGAATCAATGAACATAATCCCAAAGTCTTAACAGAAGACAAGAAATATTGTGTCATAGACATAAGAACAGAAAATCATTTCATACTTGTCAAGGATCATGTATATGAACATAATTTTGGAAAAATTCCATTACTGAATTGGGTTTAATTGCCTTAAATCCATGTATTATTAAAATAGATATACATTCTTTTCCATCCATCTATTACTGCACCATATTTTGCTTTTTTTTTCTCAAGTCATGTATTACTTATGGGATATAAATAATTAAACAATTCATTGGAGGTTGATATAGGTCCCACCCATCTCATAATGAAATCATTCATAAATGTTCCACAGGAACATAAATAATTCATCATAGCATAACTTAAGGAATAAAATTAGTTTCATAAAAAAAAATTCATTATAATCTGTATAAACCAAATAGATTTCATAAATACAATATCTTCATAAATAATATAAAACATTTTGATTAATAGGGATAATATACATGAAAATATAACCCTATGAAATAACTATTTCTTTGATAGAAAATAATTTTGATATAACAGAAGATATTAATTATTGAGGAAAATATCCTTTCTTCTTCCAAAAGAAATTCTTTTCTCAAAATTCGACACAATTTAAAAAAAATAATTATTTGAAAATAAACCTAAAATATTATATGCGATGATTCATGTAGATAAGGCATTATAAATATGTAAAAGTATATTATGTCATATAATTAATAAAACGTTCTCCTCATACTTTTTCTAGAAAAGTCAAAAATTACCTCGTATCAAATACCAAGAAACGATTCATTATATAACGCGTAATAAAAATTCAAAAATGGGTAAAATTGAATTTAAAAATTTTTATAAGAATATATGTAATATAAAATATTTGGGAAACATGGATTTGGATGATAAATATACCCCAGTAAATACATTTGTATAAAAATATCATATTATAATGAGATTATGAAATTATTACTTACCTTAGGTCTGATTTCCATTGTATGTGTATGAACCTTCGGTATAACGATTTAAATAATTTCATTGACTTATCTCATAATCATATTAATTTTTATGTTATCATACATGATCATATAATGATTCATTTTTTAATAACATTTCATTATTACTTTTTATTTGGGTATTAACTGTATTATTTTCTTATCCATGTTTTTTCAAATATGTTCTAATAGTCTTTAATATGTCATAGTTGTATTATTTAAAATAATATTAACACTATATATATCATATTTATTCATTATATAAATTTATATAATGTTGATTTTAGGAATATCATTTTGAATGAATCACATCGCATCATGGAGACAATAGGTCTTATGTAAGCACGCACATGCGGCAATATCATTCCCATAATTGTTGAATTGTATTGAAGTGAATACCTTATAATATTTCAGAATCAATATCATGTTATAAAAATAATATATATATATAATTACATAATTATACCCATCTAATTAGCATGGTGGTGAAAAATATATAACACCACAGCGTGGAGACGGTATGTTATACATACGCACATATGGTGATTTCATATTTTGTAGGATGGATAGAAGGTAGAATTTAGTTGCATCATAATTATAATAACATCCTTATATATAAGAGACGTTTGATTTGTTTCTTTATAAAGAAACAACTCATCAATAGGATGTATAATAAGAATGAAATTTTAAAAGACTCGGTTGAGGAGATTACATATTCTTCAACGTGCTTCGTCTAAATCTCATATTAAGGCTCTATAGTTGGTCATTTAATTATAGAAAAACCTCTAGAATGTTACTAGGGGATTTTAGAATGGAAAAGGGAAGCTTTTTTCTAATCGTGAAGTCTAAATGTGATGTGAAGAGGTGAAGGATGAGGTTCACATTTATAATTGATGTTTGTCGCAATTTTGGGATCTCCGAAAAATTAAATTTATAATAAAATCAAAACCCATTAAAAAACCTCCAAAATGACACAAATTTTAGATTTTTTAAGGTTTAAATATCATATTAGAAAAAAAAAATTCATGTCTTTATATCAATTTAAACCACATCATTTTAATTAATACTTAGTTATCTTATTTAATTTTTTCTAGGGTAATAAATATTTCAATATTTAAATGGTGTCATGTTTACTTATTTTATGTAAATTATACCATAAGTAAATACATTAGAAAATTTTACACCATATAATAAATTTTCTTTATATTTTAATAAAAAGTATGTTTTTAAATAATTTATTAAATTATTATTTTGATAAAAAATAAATAGTGTAAATTTGTCACTATTAAATTAATGGATTTTTAAAAATAATAAGATAACAAGTTCACTTAGAAAATAATATTTAATTATATTCCTCATTGATAATGGTCATAAATACAATTAATTATAAATATTTATTATCCAAAATTGTATTTAGTTTAACATTTTTTAAAATAATTATTTTTTATTTCTATTAATAAGATAATTACTACATTAATATTGTGTAATTCTTTAATATACATATTTTTCAACAAAAAGTAAAAATAAAATACTATGATTATTATAAATATATAATATTTATGAATAATATTTTTAGTATAACGTATTATTTAGAAAATTTAATATTAATAATTTTATACTTATTAAATTACGAATATGAAAACATTAACATCACTTTTAATAAAATAATATAAGTGTGAAATCTATTCTATTAGTATCCAAATGGTCACTAAATATACCATTGTATGGTTATGGCTATGATATACTTGGCCAATAATATTTTTTCATGTTTTTGGGTCTTTTCATGGTTATTAGTATTTTAATAAAAAAACATTTATTATTTTATCATAAATTAATTAATTTTTACCCCATCAATGTATAAGTCATTAATATAAGTATTTATTTTATAAAAATGAAAAATACATGTTCATGATAAATAAATACATTATAGATATAAAATGACAATTTATAATCGAATTTTTATTATGTATAACCTTATATAAAAATGATTTAGTTATTATAACTTCAATGAGACATGTTTAACTTATGTTTAAATAAAATAAATTAAATGCCACAATCTAATCCATGTTTCATCCAAAGGAGACCATTTCTACCCAAATATCATATAAGATGAAACAAACTCAATCCAATTATATTAATACAGGTTTTATGGTAATTTTATAATAGTATTATTACCTTTAATTACCTAATTTACCGTTTTACTTTATTAATATAAATTACAGAAGGTACTATTTATAATGCCCTAGCATAAAATAAAGTTATTTCTATAATTTGGTCCTAGTGATTAATAAAATAGAATCCATTTTTCAAAATTCCAAACATATAAGTTTATGTAATTAATTTATAATTATTCATGTTGTCGGAAAGAGAGAACATGTTTTTAAAAGTAAAATCATTGCAAAAGAATGATATTTTTTTACATTTAAATTCAATTTAAAATTAATTATATTGACATAAATTATATTTAATGATAAAAATATATTATGTATATACTTTAAAATATTTAAATATTATAATTTAACCATATACATTATTTGAATGAAAAAGTCGTTTTCAATTAAAACATAGTGTATTTTTATAGTATATCCCAACTTGAATGTTATCAAAAAAATATTAAAAAATAATTCAAAGTAAATTTTCATATCCCTATTCCAAAAAATATTTTTATTATATCATAAAAAAAATTATTCATGTGTCAAAATATTAATTTAAAAGGGGTTCACCATTAAAAGGCGGTAAACATTACCTAATAAAATTATAGTGTTTATACAGTAAATATTTTTTATCCAAACCCTATGACAAAAAAAACTGTTGGATGAATATAAATAATATTTTGTTATGTATATAATATATATATTTCATTAAGTTAATTTACAAAAATTAATTCACTCAATTAATTAATACAAAAATACAAATATATAATTGATTTATATTTTTCATAAATAATTGGTAGTGAAAGACTTCATAACACATTTTCAGAATTTAATTATATTTATTCCATATAACCTAATAGATAGGTTAAAATATTCATTTTATAATAAGGGAATCGTATGATTCATTTAAACTCACGATTCCATGAAATTAAAGCTATTGAAGAATGAAAATTATTTAGAGAAAATATTTCATAAAAACATCATAGTGTCGTTGTAATGACTAGTCAGAATCATATTAAATAATCTCAAGGTAGTATAAATATTTATTTCAATAATCGGAGTAAGGTTTCAGAATTTTAAAGGGTAGATCATTTTTTGATGAATAAATCTATATTAAAGAGTGATATAAAGATATTTAAGAAAGAGAAATTGTTCACAAGATGAACTAAATATTTTTAAATTGTCGAATGACTTTGATATTTGGCATACCATTTAGAAATGCAGAAAAATTATCTCTAAATTACCTCATATGTCCAAAAATTAGTATTAATAAATTATAGCCTATGCCAAACAAAGATTTCACCTAAGAAGAAATTAAATTGGATCATAATATTTCGTACATTAAAGACCCTATCCATATTCTTGACACCATAAATAAATTATTAAATAATCTAAAGACATGACTAGTAATTATACATTTTTAAAATTAAAAAATGGATGAAAAAACATGATAACCAATATATAATATAATGAATAACCACACTCATTTGTTTAAAAGTAATATCTAGAAAATTTCAAGGAAGAGTTTTTTATAATAGGGAATAATATAACATTCAAGAATTAATTATAATAAGGAAAAAATCTATTTTAATTAAACAATAATTAAAATAAATTTGAAAACATCATAGAAAAAAAATCCTAATTTGATATGTTGAATTTCAATTTTATACATACTTGGTCAAAATAAATGTAGAATGAGTTTTTGAGATTTTATAATAGAAATATGATTATATGAATAAATAAAAATACAATATTTAATTATTCCTCCCTTAATTTATAATAACATTTTATAATATTTTTAATTAATAATTTGTTGACTACAATTTTTAAATAAATAAATATATGATCATTTGGTGGTAAAAAGGGATATTTTTTATAAAATTATTCTTTGAGGAATAATTTCATTACATTTTAAAAATTAATATAATATTAAGTGATGAATGATGTAAATGTAATTTATAGATTATATACCTAAATTTATTAATTTAAATGTATATAACTATTACTACTACTCATATTGTTAATATAAGATATTCTAATGCTTGAAAAGGCATTTCTTGGTAAATCCTTTTTCGACACGTTATAAGGGTTTACATATAAATTAGGTTATACTAACTTAGTGAAATGAATTTTTGATAATTTATATCATATTTGGAATCATCAAATAAATGTTATGTAATAAGTACAACAAAATATTCTATCATAATGAATAGTTAAAACAGTAAAGATTAATTTTTATAGTAAAGTTTAAAATAGATTTGCAGGGGTTAACCTAAATATATGAAGGTTAAAATGATCTAAACACTTATTGAAACCACATTATATGGAATTATTTAGACCTTTAGCTTTTAAAAATATACAGTTAGAAATTTTGGATCCGTTTTCCAAAAATCTTAATTGATATTATTTAAAAAACTTGATAAATTATAAGTCTTTCACCCATGTCAATTAGAAAAGGGTACCTCACCCCCTTACCTATTCACACATATTATGAAATTTATCTAAAATAATTATAAAACATCTCCTCCATATCTTTATACCTGTTATATAACTTTTTTCTTCCAAAAATACCAACCTTATGGTTTGAATAGTAGATCCAATGGATGATTTTATAAGGAAAAGTAATCATTTTTTCCAAGATCATTCCTTTTTTTACTTCTTATTTTTTCACTTTTAGTTACATATTAATAATTACAATATAATAAATCTATTATATAGAAAATAATGATATGTATTTATGTTTACATAATAATATTTATCAATCTCTTTCACCATAAAAATGGAAATAAATCCATCTCACATGTATGTGATGAACTACCTCTTTACAGAGCGATTAAATTTTTTTACACTATAGAATAACATGCATAGGTTATATTATGAATATAAATAATATATATGTTAATTATTAAATAAATTTATTCTTTAAAATAAATATATCAACCACTTTATAACCATTAAACCCATTAAGTAAATGATAACATTCCTTGTGCATACATATATCCTCTCGTATCCATGAAGTTATGTGATTGGTTTTAAATGTATAAATTTCAAGAATGATTCAAAAAATATATTCAATGAAAACATATAATATTTATAACATTAATAAAAAAAATTATTAATCTAAATTATCAGTACAATAATCATAACTTATATGAATAAATATTCATGATAAAGTAAGGAGATAAAGCCAGATCAATGCTAATAATGAAATATTATTAATGAATGAGTGAAAAATTTTATAAGAGGATCATATATGATAATATAAATAATAATATAGTTATTTTATAAATTAATAACATTATTTAAACAATTATAAATTATTTTATATCTTGTTCAACTAAAGGTAAGAGTGTTGTAAGGGATTTCATATCAATTTCCATTCTGTTGAGACATATTTCCTATTATGCTGTTATTTCACTAATGTGGTGTATATAATTATCCATTAAGGTATTTTACATTAGTATATATTTATTCCTGGTGGTTAATGATTCAAATTATGTTAATCTTTCAAGAGGAATTTCTAAAAGAAAACATGCTTTTTTATCCATTTGATTGGGTATATATTTATTATAGGTCAATATTTGTCAAAATTATTTTACATTATTTATTTTTATCAACAAAATTATTTATTATGGAAATGATAAATTATCCTTGACCGTTTAATACTATTTCAAGGTAATCGTTCTAATGTTTTTCCTAAAAGGATCATTCTTAACTCCTTCTAACAAAATTCCCAAATAATGTTTTCATTTTTTTGTATAAACTATTAATAGACATTCAAAAATTCATAACAATTTAAACCCATTTAGATTATTCTAAAATATTTAAATATTTGTTTAAATGGGAAAAAAATTGAATAATGTTTTTAAAATTTTAAATTCTATACTTTAAAATAATTTACTTTACTATAATTTCTACTATTCAGATAGACATATCTCATCTCTTGATAAATTTTGGAAATCATCATTCCATTGAATCATTAAATATATTTTGAATATTTGAAATTAAATTTTCCTTAAATAACCATATTATATATCATGGATATGATTATTTCTTAAATATTTCACCATTTCCATTTATGGTGTATTACATTATGGTTATTTGATTGACTAAGGAAACATTGATATTTCATATTCATTATTGAATACAGACATTTATTAATAAGGAATATTTTTTAAGAATTTAATTGATTATTAAATATATTACCAATTCATTGTAAATGTAGTGACAAGTGGAGTTCGAATATATATATCCCCTCGATTCATCAATAGGTCTCATGAGACTAATCTTCTTAACAATTTTTTAAATGGGGATTTTGTGTATACCAACGAATTGAATTAACTATATTAGAAAAAGGAATTGAAGGTATTGATATCATTATGTTTGAGATCATGACATACTATAGTATGAATGAATTCATTGAGAATTAATTTATTATTATTTTCAATGTGATTAATATATTGATATTATCCTTGGATTTATTTAATTTTAATGTTATTGATTAAATTGAATGGGATTTCATTTATTCACATTTACATATTGATTATGAGTTATTTAATCATGATATATTTTAGAATACATAACCCTTAATAAAAGATGAACTGACCCTAAATTTATTCAGTTTCTTTAAAATAATAAAAAATATTGTTTTAATGGGTTTAAAAATGCCTAATTTTTTCTACTACATTTTTAATATTTTATTTCAAATATAAATAAACTGATAATCTCATATATATCACGGTATTTGAGAAAAATAATTTTATCAATACATTGTGATGTGATCCATTATATCTTATGATAATATAATAATATAACTATTGCCTCTTGGTTGTTGCATTCAGTGCTGATATAATTCATTTAATTCACATTAAATAAAATTATTAAACTCAAAACACATAAATATATCACCATTATATAATTAAATTTATCTAGCAATTATTTTAACAAATTTTATTATAATAATTAACTACACATCCAAAAAAACCAAATAATTTGTTTCGATAAAATCTTTTCAAGAAAGGGTTAAAAATCCTAATAGAAATAAAACCCCAATCTTAATAAATTATTTGTTGATTGATAGCTAAACCATACTATTGTAGACAAATCATAGTCTCCCAATATAGTGATAAGTCCAAATGGAGCCACACTATCAATATATAAATACAAAACATTGATTAATGCTTCAAAAAATGATTTGAAATACTAATATTATACAATATATGAAAAAATTAATTTTTTAAATTATATTAAACCATGTCACTATTTATTTTGAATTTAATTGATTGATAATAAATCCCAGGCATGAAATAATTTGAATTTATAGTATAGAAATTTTAATTAGTATTATATTATTTGGTATGGAATAAATATAAATATTTAACATTTAATATCTAAAATTAGAAACTAACAAATAAATATTTTTATATAATATATAATTTTATCCTTATTGGTTAATATTTATATTAATATATAATTGTATCGAAAATTATATATATATATATATATATATATTTCATCAAAATGACTTAAAAAATAATTGTTCTCAAATTCTCAGGACGATTTATGAATTATTCATAAATAATATAAGATAAATTCATATTATAAAAAAGAATATTTTATTAATTATATTTAAACATAAATTTTCTTTGACTAATGATTGTAGCATTTCATATGAACATTTGGAATTATAAATATATTATTTTTATAAATAATTTAAAAATCCACATTTTGTTTTGTAAAAGAAAATTTAATTTCTAAACTGTGTTATGAATTATATAACTCATCTAAATCATATAATATGACTCACATATATTCGGTGTTGCAAATTTATTACGGTTTCATAATTTCTATATTACATAATGATAATAAATGCTAAAATTACTCAAAATCATTATTTATGATAAATAATAAATCGATGATACACGGAAATTATATTCAATAATAATACACTAGAATAAAATACAATATTATTTTATGTACTTATATCATAGCCCATAATATTTTGGAAAAACACATTCTTCAACTATTTAGTAAAATACGATATATGTTAAAACAAGGTTATGATAAAAGACTCCAATATTCATTTTTGTGCCATTATTAATTTATATAATTAAATATATCTTTTCATTATCTTTAAATTTTTTGAAAAAACGTTGTTTGATACTTATTTTACCCTATTTAATGATTAATCTTACTAGACAACTAATTAAATTGGGAAATTTGTTTTATCCATCCAATTCTATAGCCTACAAGATACACATTTTTTCTTATGAATTTAAGTACCAGAATTATATGATTTAATTATATATTAATAAAATAATTAATCAAATTAATTATAAACCAATAATATAATTTCAATCATATTATATTTAATAAATTAATTATAATTACCATTATTACCGAGGCTAAGTTCATTTGAGGATAGTATTAAATAAATGATAACAAATAATTATTAAATTATTCAATTTTTTTTATGTTCCTACTTATTCTATGTTAATTGAATATTAATAAAACTGACCAGAAGTATTTTTCCTCCTTAAGAGATCCAATAACTATATGAATCTTATATGGAGTCTCAATGATTTCGCATTCCCTGTTTTATACTAAAATCCCTAAATGTAAATAAGAGAAACAAGGATAATTTTCTTATCAAAGGATTCATTGACAAAATGTATCCAGGAATGACATTAATATAATTCATTATTTAAAAAATACAACCGACTAAGGAGGATCAAAAAATTTAAAAATTAAAAACATTTTTAAATAAAAATGTTATGTTTTCTTTGTAACAACATTCCAAATACCATCGAGTTTTAATCAAACAATAATTCATTCAATGTTTCACTCTATAGACTTGTATCCACTTTACTACATCATCACATGGTGTGTATATATAATTATTGATATATGAGTGTTGAATATAAATTTTATTGGGAGTGTATTATAAACTTCTACCAAATATTTAATTAAATAATATAATCAAACCTAATAATATAATATGACATGATATAAACCATTTGATCTTTAGGGGATAACACCATCAATACATTTCAATTGGTACATGTTAACATAATTAATTGTCATATAACATCATTTTTTAAATGAAAAACTATTACAATGATGAAAATTCTTCATGAAGTTTTCATATCATCTACATGTTTTCTTCAATTAAAGGAAAATAATTACAAGAAATGGATAAATAAATATCATTCCAAAAATTATGAAATATTGTTAACAATGTTATTATGAATTTCAAAAGTACTATTTTTTCTATGTTGAAATATAATGAAATAAATATGGATACATATTTGTGTCATATGTCTAAAAAACTAATGAATTTTATTTTGGTATGAAATACCAATCATCATATTAGTTGGATGTCAGTAGGTAGTCCAATTGGAATTATAGTGGTACATAATGATTAATATTACGGTTTTTATATATTATTATTTAAATTAATAGATATATGTTTTACATGTTGTAATAGTACATGTATTTTATGTAATTTACTAAAAAATAGAGGTATAATTTAAAAAACTAATGTTTTATTTTTAAATGATAATTCATATAAAATTTTTTCATAAATATTATTTTTTGTAATTGTTAATTTGAATTTTATTTGTTAGGAATATAAAATTAATTATAGGTATCAATACAAATATATATAACCTAAAACCCATTATATGGTAGAATAAACTATTGGAGTTGAAAATAAGATATTAATTATTTTCGATATTTATATTTGGAGCTAATTTATTGAAAATAGAGAAGGGAATACGAGTTATAATGGTTTGAGGTCAAATTAGAAAATTATAAAAATCAAGGGATTATATATAATGATGAATTTTATATTATTAAATAATTTATTGTGTGTTAATCAATGAAATTTAATTCAATACAAGCATTGATATTTGATCCACCAAACTCTATGAATCCTGATGAAAATGAGGGTGTAAAAAATATTTAATTGAAATGTTAGAGTTATCATTTATACTTGATTTATATGAATTTTATAAGAGATAAAAAAAATTATTATATAAAATTAATGTATTCATATTTTAGGATGATATGTAATATTTTTAAAATATTAACATATCATAATTATTTTTTACTATGATTCTATACATGTTTTCATTTAACCATCTTCCAAATAATTAGATGATGTGTTATAAGTATTTTAAAATACATTTCATTAAAATTATAATAATAATAAAAATAAGGATTATTGTATTATAATTATATTATATGATAAAAAATTATAACATAATATAATTTTTAGTGAAAAATAGTACTCTTTACCATTGGATACATAATTGTTTATTGAAGATACACCATAAAAAGAATTTCATGTCTCAAGAATTGATGAATCAACCATTTAAATTCTCTTATGGTTGAATAATTTTACTTCAAAATCTATATTTCATTATGAGGTCCTAAAAAACCTATTTTATAGGAATATTTATACTTTTAGTGACTCTATAGTTAGTTAATTTATTGAGTAGTTATATATAATTAGGTATGTTCTTTGCTGGTATTTTCAAAACACATTCAATGAAGTAAAATTGAAGAAAACCTTATGGTAAATGTCATTAACATTCATTATGAGGTTTATTTTGATTCTCAATTGATGAATATTGAAAAAACAAACCTTGTTTTTAAATTTATTGTGTTTAAAATATATAAGACACCTTTAAAAATCTCCAGTTGTTTTACATCCACCTAAATATTTTTATGATAAATCCATCATAATATTAATAATAAGAAATAAAATTTTATATTTTTTTAATGATGTGATTTTATAATATAATAAGATATCATTTGTATGATTATTTACTTAGTACTATGTATATTAATATTTTAACAAAATTTATGTTATAGGATAAAAGATGTTGTGTTTTTCTCTTTTCAAATAATTTATTAAAATGATATACTATCTCATAAAAAAAATAAAAAAAAAATATTGAATTAAAAATTGAGAATTATACTTTAATAATAGTATTAATATATATAGTATCCTCCGAAATATATAAATATAAAAATGATCAATATATCCTATAATATGATATTTTAATAATGTTTATTGTAATTCCAAGTTTTTGAATATGATAAATGTAGTCAGAAATTTTGGATAACTCATTTATTTTATATGTAACATCCCATGTAAGTAATGAATAATATATTATCATATCTATGTAAATTTATGAATTAGATAGTGTTTTAGAGGCTTAAAAAGTGAATAAATCCAATCTAATGAATAGAATACTCTAATATTTTTAAAATATTATTTTACCACCTTTTGATGGAAAACCATTTTTAAATATAACTTTTGAAAATTTAATAAACTCTATTTGTAAAAATAAACGTATTCCTTATAATCGGGATGTTAAAATTTACTTTGGATAAATTTTTGGTATTTTCCTAACAAAGTTCATTTTTAATGAATAATGAAAAATAATGCATTTTACTTCAAAAATGCATTTTCATCTAATTTAATTATATGGTTATAATACATTTTTAATTGGTTTTTAAGTTTAATTAGAATATATTTCTACCATTTAATCTAATGGTGGTCATTAGAATTAATTTTACTTTGAAATTGGACATAAAGGATTTTCAATCTTTTGATAGATATTGTTCCTTAAAAACACACTATTTGTTTTGAAAACGGAAAATATTTTTAAATTAATTAATGCAATTTCTGTGTTTAGAATTTGGTAAAATGGATTCCATATTTTTAATCATAAGGTCCACATTATGTAATTAAGACACTTTTATTTTGACATTATGAATAGTAACAATGATAATTATTTTTAATTATCTTGATTAATTAGTAATCAGGTTATTAAGGGTAATAAAATAATATCATAATAATATATAATTACCACAAAATGTGTCCAAATCCTCCTTTTTTAGTCATGGAAGACCATAGTAATCTATTTACTAATCGTGAGGGTCCATGGAGTCACATGGGTGTGATAGTTACATTTTTGACATTATTTTAAAAAAAAGAGAAATAAAACAAAGGTTTGAATATCCTAAGTAAAGAAATTTTACATTTGTTTACATAAATTATCTATTAGACTATAAAAATTAATTGGAAAGATAAAAATATTTCCTACATTATGGTATTTGTTTCTAATTTTTAGAGAATATATAAACAAATTTATTTATGACACCATGATGATGCTGTGATTACCTCATTAATGAACAATTTGAATAAAATGGAAAGAAAAGGTAAAATATAAGACATAAAATTGTATAAAACATATTGTATGGGTGGATTTCGAACCCTTGTCACTTTATCCTCAAAATATATCATTCTGGGACCATTAAAATCTGAAAATAATTTTATAATAAAGTAACATTTCAAGACATTCCAAAAGTGACCCTCCTCCCTCTTATAAAAGTACCCAAACTCTACCCCCTTACCCACACCTCTAAAGCCCTTGTATAGTCCAATATCTACTAATATAATCTCTCAAAATCCATATATTACTCCTATAATCCTCACATTCGACAGAATGCTTTCCAAAGTAGCCTTTGGCTCAAATCAAAAAGAGTTACCCGATTTAGATGTAATGTATTTTCTCAAGGTTATTCCTTTTATTTTCCTTCTTCACTCACCATTATCTTCTTATTATTTGATTCCATAACAAAAACAGTATCATAAATATACTAGGATGTTGTTATGAGATGTATTTTATTTACACTTACACACACCTCTATCTAATGGTTAAAGAACATATTGTTTCTGTGGGTTGCGAATTACTGCCTCACGAAACAATGATTGTGCAATCTTATTTTAACACATTCAATGGTGGCCATTATGATGTCATTGTATTTATATATGATATATATGGTATTTATGATTTATATATGCTTCTAAATTTTCATTTTAAGTCACATATTTATGCTTCTCATGTTGTGGAACTGCGATAGTTTCTTCTGAGGAAGTGTGGACTACCGGCCCCTCACGTGATGTGACTCGTTCATGCCAAACATGGAATTTATAAATAATGTAATTAATGAACTTATTATACCTATATAAATTAAATATTATTCTATAATTTAAATATATCTATGTCTCAATTCGGTTTAAAGTCCATTAATATGACAAAAAATGAAAGTAGCGTTCATGCGTACGTATGACCTACCGTCTCCAGAAATGGTACATTTCATTTCTTATCTCTACACACTATGGAATATTATTAAATACATATATACTGGATATATATGATAATTATATCATGAACACCTTTCCAGAGATGATTTACTTATAAATACATGGACAATTCTCTTCAACCGTGTTTATTTTGACTCATGTACCAAACATCGACAAAACATATGATATGAAGTAAAATAACTAAATAATTATTATAAGATGATATTATGTGATATTAATTGAATAATAAACTTTAAAGGAAGTCCTTAAGAATATATAAATTTACCTAAGTTTATTATTCAGGAATATAAAGAACAAATTGGAAAAAGTCAGACTTGAGGCAAGGGACTTCGTCTCAATATCCTTTCGTTGAGGCATACTTCAATTTATATACGACCTTCTTTTATTTGTTGTATAATAAACCCCTTTGACTTTTAATTTCATTAAAAGGAATATTTTAACACGAAGCGTTTTACTAAATGATAAAAGGAATGTTTTTTTCCTACGTATGTGGTGACAATGAATTCTCCGCCGCCGCGACCATTATTTGAGTTTCGGCTTCCTCTACAAGCCTTAAATTTTTAAATGAAAAATAAATACCTCGTATTACTTTTCTTTCAATTTAGTATTGAAAATGGATTTGATAATGGTATGATTATATCAATGTGTTGTACTGATATCTTTGGATTTAAATGTGGAAATGTTATGTTTCCTTTATGCATGGTTTACGTGATACAATTATGTTGTGGTTCTAGAGCATTGTTTATGAAGTCAGGTGGCTCCGTGATAAACTAATGGTGGGTGAGCCAGAGATATCTCTCCAATGTAGTGGGTAACGTGAAGGAGTTAAATGCTATACTTTATCCGATGAGATTTAGGGAATATACTATGATAGGTATTCCAAACGAAACCATGAGGGTCACTCCCTACGTAAGAATTTTATGAATGCCTCAAGTTACCTTTATGTCTTATGTTTTCTATGAGTTACTCATAAACCTTATGATTTCATGAGGTACGTTAATTTTCTTATGTTTATGTTTAAAATATTTTTTCAAGGATTCGTATTTATACATGGACTAAGTTTTTATTTCCATATTTTTATATCCCTTACTGTGATTTTTATGCTCATCCCATGTTTTTTAAATGTTTTTCCCAGGCGAAGGGAAAGGTACATAATGTGATGATAGTGTCGAGGATGTGTCAAGAAAGAACCCATGTTTTTTTAAATATGTTTCATTTGGTGGAAAAAAATGAATATTGTTTTTGATGTAACCACCTTGTTTAAATGTGGAATGTAATGCATGATTTATGATCTCATTCTCAAAAACTCTAAACATGAAGAGATCTTCAATGAAAATTCTTCAAATAACCCAAAATTAAGTAATGTTTAAGGGAGGGGGCATATAGTTGGTATCAGAGGTCGGTTTAGATAACTTTAGGAGTTAAAATTAAATTAAATGATTTTCCAAAAATATTTTTTAAAATTATGGTCAAATTGAAATGATATAGAATTTTAGGATTACCATGTTGCTTCATCTATGATAAGTTTGTTCAGAATGGTTTTCCACATAGGGAATAAGTAAATAGATCTAGGAAGGCATATAGAAGGAAATGACCTTCCAAATCAGCGTCCTGTGATGGTCGGAATTGGAACTGAATAGTTTTTGCAGTAATGGCGCAGTTGATTCAAGCGATAAATGGTGGTGGTATCCATGCAGGAGATCAGCCAGATCAACTGTAGAGGAACATGTTAGTGGAAGAAAATTTCATGAGGCAACATCAACCATCATTTAGAGGATCATCTGACCGTGTTCTAGCCGAAGGGTGGATTAAAGCACTGTAGAAGATTTTCGATGTCATGGGGTGTTCAGAAATTCAAAATGTTAGTCTTTTTGTTTACTGTTTGGAGGGTGAAGCAGATCAGTGGTGGTCAATGGTTAAAAATTTCAGGGACGCTGATGAGATTTATTCTCATGAATGTGATGAATTAAAAGGTATGTTTCTTGAGAAATATTTTCCTAAGGATGTTCGACTTAGGGTGGAAAAACAATTCTTCGAATTGAGGTAAGAGGATGACCCAGTGTATGATTATGAAGAAAAGATCACTTGATTGGAAAGGTATGCTCCAAATTTTATATGATACCTTGATAGTAAAATCAATCATTTTTTATTGGGATTAAAGCCAAAATATTGAAGAGAATTAGCTTCTAGTGAGTTCAAAAGTTATGAAAATCTTGTCCGATGTGCTGAGAAGGTGGAAATGGACTTTTCTGATGATCAAGTGTTCTATGATAACCAAAAGAAGAAGGGGCCGAGGTGGCAGGAGAAAGGGAAGAATCATTCAAAAAGTATTGATGGTAACAAAAATAAGTTATCAGTTTGTGATAAATGAGGTAAAAAGCATGATGGGGAATGTATTTTGAATTCTAAAAAGTGTTTCTGATGTTGTAAGATGGTACATAAGGATCGTGATTGCATTGGAAAAGATCAGGGTAATTTTAAGACCAAATTTGATTTACATTTAGTGAAATGTTTCAAGTCCAATAAGATGGTTCATTATGAAAATGAGTGTTCGACAAAGAGCTCGAATGACAGGAAGTAGTCAGACTACAAGTAGAAAGGTGTGGTGAAATCATTTTCAACTACTTCAGCAGATGTTGGTCCATAAAATTAAATGGTATTAGGTACTTTGTTTGTATTTTCAGATTATGCCAATGTTTTTTTTTGATTCTAGGTCTACACATTCTTTCATATCAGAAAACAATTCTAGTAAATTGGGAATTCCATCACATGAAATGACTCCTGAACTTGTGGTAAAAACACATGTGGGAAATGTTGAGGCATAAAGAATTTATAAGAATCTTCCAATCCTTATCCATGGAAGGAACCTACATGAAAACTTTATTTTTCAACCTCCAGAATAGTTTGATGTTGTCCTGGGTATGGATTGGCTCTATGTTTACCATGCTAAGATTGACTATAGAGCTAAAGAAACTTTTTTGAGAAAGACTTTCAGTTTGTGTACAAGAATGAACCCTTACTATTGATTATATATCAAGAGGCTAAGAACCTTGTAAAATATGGAAATGAATATAACCCCGCACATATTTTTGAAAATAAATGAACCATTCTAATTGATGATGTGCAAGTGGTAAATAAGTATCTGGATGTTTTTCCTGATGAGTTTCCAGGAATAATACAAGATTGGGAAGTTGAATTTACTGTTGACTTAGTTCATGATGGTAAGAAAATTTCTAAACCCCCTTATCAAATAGCTCAAATTGAACTTTTATATTTAAAGGATAAATTGCAAGATTTATTATAGAAAGGTTTCATTCGACCTAGAACATAACCATTAGGTGATTCGGTCTTATTTGTTAAAAATAAAGATGGTTCAATGAGACTTTTTATTGATTATAGAGCCTTGAATGACATCACTGTTTATAACAAATATCCTTTTTCTCATATCGATGATTTGTTTGATCAGTTCCTAGGAGCTCAGAATTTTTTAAAGATAGAATTGTGATCAGTGTACTATCAGTTGAAGGTAAAAGAAGCATATATTTCGAAGACCATGTTTCATACTTGATATGGCCATTCTGAATTTTTAGTTATACCTTTTTCATTAACCAATGAACCTACTGTATTCATAGACCTTATGAATAGAATTTTCCATGAGTTCTTGGATAAGTTTGTAGTTGTTTTCATTGATGATTTTTTTGGTGTTTTCTAAAATTAAAGATAAGGATGATTGTCAATTAAGGGTTATTTTTCAAACCTTAAAAGAAAATAAATTTTATGGTAAATTAATCAAGTATGAGTTTTGGTTGCAACAAATTTCTTTTTTTGGTCACATTTTTTCTAAATATGAAAAAACTGTTGATCTTGCAAAAACAATGGTTGTTAAAGAATGGCCAGGACCCAAAAATGTAACTGAGATTCATAGTTTTCTTGGTTTGGTAAGCTATTACTAATGATTTGTTAAATACTTTTCATGATTGTCCATCCCATTGACTAAGACAACTCGGAAGGGTGTTAATATTATCTAGACACAAGAATGTGATGATTGTTTTCAGGAAATGAAAAGAAGATTGGTGAATGCTCCAGTTTTGGCACTACCTTTCAGGAACGGCGCGTTCGACATCTACAGTGATGCTTCCTTGAAATGAAATTGTCGCATCCTAATGAAAAATGATCAGGTAATTGCATATGATTCACGTCAGTTGAAAAATCATGAGATAAATTACCCTACACGTGATTTGGAAATAGATGATGTTGTTTTCACATTAAAAATTTGGTGGCATCATTTGCATTGTGTAAAGTGTGAAATATATACTCATCACAAAAGGTTAAATTATTTATTCACTCAGATATAATTGAACATGAGATAGAAGAGATGGCTATAATTAGTCAAGGATTATGATTGCATGATTCACTACTACCCAGGAAATGAAAATAATGTGGAAGATGCTTTGAGTCCAAAAAGTAATGCTTCATTAACCACGTTATGTTTGGAACGTGATCATTTGGTTAGGGATTTGAGGAATTTTGTCATAGAAGTTGTTGGTGTAGGAAATTAGTCTGTTATGTTTTATGTATCAGTGAAATATTTTCTATCAGACCGAATTAAGCAAGCTCAGAAGAAAGATAGTGAGTTGTAGAAAAATGTAGAGATGGTTCAGAAGGGTATGTTACCTGAATTCCAAATTGATAATGATTGTGTTTTGAGAGTTGGGAAGAGATTGTGTGTGCCTTGTGATTCACAGTTGAAGAGAGGGTTGTTATTTGAAGCTCATAGTTCTCAATTTTTAGTTCATCTAGGCAGCACTAATATGTACAAAGTTATTCGTGAGTATTACTGGTGGGTTGGAATGAAAAGTGATATTGCTATTTTTATTGTGAAGTGTTTGACTTGTCAATATGTTAAAGAAGAGAGGTAGTTATCAAAAGGGATTATTCAGCCTTTACCAGTTCTAGAGTGGAGATGATAGAATATATCCATGGACTTCATTGTGGGATTACCGAAGACACCTCGAGGTAATAATGCAATCTCAGTTATTGTTGATCGTCGGACTAAATCTTCTCATTTCCTTGCTATACGAGATGCTTTATCCCTAGATAAACATTCTCAATTATATAAAAACGAGATATTCAGGTTACATAGAGTTCCACTCTCCATTTTATCAGATCGTGATCCTAGTTTTACTTATTACTTTTGGAAAGGCCTTCAAAATTCGTTGGGTAATGAATTAAATTTTCATATAGCTTTTCATCCTCAATCAGATGGGTAGTCAGAATTAACAATTCAGACATTAGAGGATACACTACAGGCTTTTTTGATGGATTATAATTGAATTAGGGACCATCATATTTCATTTTTTGAGTTTTCTTATAATAATAGTTTTCATTCCAGTATACAGATGGCACTATTTGAGGCATTATATGGGAAGCAGTGTCGAACTCTAGCTTTTTGGGATGAAGTAGGTGAAAGGAAGTTGATGGGATCAGAATTGGTAGAAGAGATGTCAAAAAATGGTCATCTAATACAGAAACACATGATAACAACTCAGAGTAGGTAGAAATGTTATACGGACAATAGGAGGAAGGATCTCTCTTTTCAGGAAGGTGATCATGTCTTTCTCAATGTTTCACAATGGAAAAGTGTGAAGTGATATGGTAAAAAAGGAAATCTAGGTCCATGGATCATTAGACCATATGATATTCTGTAGATAGTTGGATCAGATTCATACCTAGTGGCTTTACCTCTGAATTTATCTCAGGTACATAATGTTTTTCATGTTTAAATGTTAAAGAAGTACATGCCAGATCCATCTCAATTTTTGAGTCCAGATGTAGTTCAGCTGGAAGAGAATCTATTTTATGAGGAACAACCGGTCCAGATTCTTGACCTTAGGGAGTAAGTGTTGCAGAATAAGGTCATTTATCATGTAAAGGTTCTATGGAAAACCCATATTGTTGAAGAGGCAACATGGAAATCTGAAAATGCAATGAGGGATAAATACCCCCACTTATTCGATAAATATATAAATTACGGGGACGAAATTTCCTAAAGGGGTAAGGATGTAACATCCCAAGTAAGTAAATAATAATATATTTTCGAATCTATATCTATTTATGAATTATATAGTGCTTTAGAGGCTTAAAATTAGAATAAATCCAATCTTAAGCATAAAATAATCTAATATTTTTAAAAGATTATTTTACCAAATTTTGATGGAAACCCATTTTTAAGTCTAAAATTTGACAATTTTATAAGATCTAGTTTTTTAAATTAATCATATTTTTTATAATTGGGGAGTTGAATTTTACATTGTATAAATTTTTGGAATTTTTCTGACAATGTTCATTTTTAATTAATAGTGAAAAATACTGCATTTTACTTCAGAACTACTGTTTAATATAATTTAATTATATAGTTAGATTATATTTTTAATTGGTTTTAAAGTTTAATTAGAATATATTTTTACCAATTAATCTAATGGTGATAATTTTAATTAATTTCACTTTGAAATTGGACATAAACAATTGTCAATCTTTTGACAGAAATTGTTTCTTAAAAACACGCTATTCGTTTTGAAAACAAGAATTATTTTTAAATTAATTACTGAAATTTTGGTATTTATAATTTGGTAAAATGGATTCCATATTTATAATCATAAGGTACAAATTATGTAATTAAGACTCTTTTGTTTTTGGACTTTATGAATAGTAACGACG
Organism: Viscum album; assembly: GCA_963277665.1. NCBI lineage: Eukaryota > Viridiplantae > Streptophyta > Magnoliopsida > Santalales > Viscaceae > Viscum > Viscum album. The sequence goes on from OY728158.1 coordinate 1,323,358,335, forward strand.
CAAATTATCATTAATTATCGTGATTAATTATTAATCGGGTAGTCAAGGGTAATAAAATAATATCATAATAATATAAAATGACTCTAACATGTGTCCAAATCATCTTGTTTGAGTAATAGACGACCGTGGAATCTTTTTACCGAACTATAGGGCCCAGAGAGTCTCATGGGTGTGATAGTGACATTTATGTCATTATTTTTGAAAATGAAGAGAAGTATAACAAAGGTTTGTATATCCTAAGTTAAAAAATTTTAATTTTGTTTAAATAAATTATATATTAGACTATAAATAGTCATTTGAAAGATAAAAACATTTCCTACATCATGGTATTTGTTTTATAATTTTTAGACATTAAATAAATAAATTTATTTATGACACCATGATGATGTAGTGATTACCTCATTAATGAACGATTTAAATAAAAAGAAAAGATTGGGTAAAATATAAGACATACACTTGTCAAAATCCAATTATATGGGTGTATTTATAACCCTTAACACATTTTCTACAAAATATATCACTGTGGGGCCATTAAAATACGGAAATAATTTTATAATATAGTATCATTTCAAGAATTTCCAAAAGTGACCCTCTTCCCTCTTATAAAAGGCCCCCACCTATACCCCCTTACCCACACATCTCAAGCCCTTGGGTCATCCAACCTCTGCTAATATTATCTCTCCACATCCCTCTCTTACTCCAGGAAGCCTTAGTTTGGGAAGAAGTCTTTCCAAGGATGCCTTTGGCTCCAATCAAAATGAGTTACCTGATTTAGAAGTAATGTCTTCTCTCGATTTTCTTCCGTTTATTTTCCTTCATCACTCACCACTATCTTTTTTTCTTTGATTCCATAAAAAATAGTATCCTCAATATAGTAGGATGTTTTTATGAGATGGATTTGACTTCCACTTACACACACCTCCATCTAATGGTTAAAGAACATACTCTTTCTGTGGGTGGTGAATTACTCACTAGTGCAAAAAACATTTTTAATGTCACCAATTTTTATGTAGGTTATATGTAACTGACATGAAAATATGTGATATGAAGTTTTATACGTTGTTTATTTGATAATTGAAATTAAAAATGAGGTTTCTAATGAATTTTTTATGTCTTTTATTAAATAACCAACGTAAAAAAGGCGGCATCTGAAGAGTTTTTGATGTCGGTTATTTGATAACCGACGTAAAAACCCTACCCGCAGAATTTTTTACATCGGTTATAATATAACCAACTTAAAAAACCAACACACGGTAGATTTTACATCAGTTATAAAATAACCGACATAAAAACAGTGGTTTCTGATGTGTTTTTTTCGTCGTTTATGGAATAACTGACGTAAAAAACCAACACCCATCTTTTTTTAAGTCGGTTATAAAATAACTGACGTAATAAATGTTTTAGATGATACATTTATAATGTTGGTTATTTTATTAAATGACCTTATAAATGTAATAAAAAATATTTTATAACATCGGTTATTAAATAACTGACGTTATAAAACATATAAAAAATTTATCACGCTCCGTGGATTGTCATTTCTGATTTTCTGATCGACAGACTTGAGACTCGTCTCTCTCGCACAAAAAACCTAGAATCGACTCTTCAATATAATTTTATTAAACTCGTTTTTTCATCATTTTTTATCATCATTACTCTCCTCAGATCTATCATCTCCACTCACAACACTCAGGTAAGCCTCCGATGACTTTATTCCTTTCTTTTTTTAGGATAGTCTATATTTATGTTTTGCGATTTTTTTGTTTGAGCATGGTAAGATTCATTGATTTAGAACCCTCTTACCTCATTTTTTCCTTCATCATCTTATTTAATATCACTATATCTATTAGATCGACTCACAATATTCAAGTAAGCATCTCCTACTTCTATTTAATTTGTTTTTGTTTCGCGGATGCCCTACATTTATGTTAAGATTTGTTGTCATTGACAACTGATGATATCATTCACATATATTACTACAATTTATATCTAAAACATTTTTATAAACCCATTCCGTGTACCAGTGTGATTTATTATATAAGTATGTATTGTTTTTTATGGTGTAATGTTTGTTTTGGATCCTTGGTTGTTTCTATTTTGGGTATCACTTTTTGTTGTTCCATAAAATATTTACGTCCCTTATTTTCATGGACTATTATAAGTCTTCATATGCTATTTAAAGCCAATTCATTGAACAATAGAGCATTTTAGACTAGTCAGAGATACAGTTCATGGTTATCATTTTGAATAATGTCATGATACCAAAACTAGTAGCTTGAGGTTTAAATCACTAGATATGAAAAAACTAGTAGATTGAGGTTCAAATCCCATGGTTATGGGGGGATATCTAGAGGCTTGGGGGATTTCTAGGGTGTTGGGGGTTTTCCAGAGGGTTGGGGGATATCTAGGGTGTCCATGGAGGTGGGGGGGGGGGGGCAGTCCAGGGGTGTGTGTGTGTGGGTGGTGGGGTCCAAGGGGGTCGGGCTGTCTAAGGGGGTGGGGGCTATCCAAGGGGGAGGGGAACAATCCAGTGGGTTTGGGGGTTGTCATGGGGGCCAGTTCAGAGGGTTGGGGGGTCCAGGGGGGTGTCGAAGGGGCTGGGATGGGGGGGGGGGGTTCTCCAACGGGGTGGGGGTGGGGGGAGGGGGGGGGGGCTGTCCAAGGGGGTGGCAGCTATCTAGAGTGTTTGGGGGGTTATCTGGGGGTTGTGGGATATCTAGAGAGTTAGGGGTGTCCACGGGATGTCTAAGGGGGTAGGGGTGGGTGTGGTATCCCAGAGGGGTTGGGGGTGTCCAAGTGGGTGGTGGTGCTGTCTAGAGGGGTGGGGGATGTCCAAGGGGTGGGGGATGCCCAAAGGTGTGGGGGCTATCCAAGGGGGTGGTGGTGTCCCGGGGGTGTCCAAGGTGGTGGGGTGGTGTCCAGGGGGTTTGGGGGCTTTCCAGATGGTTGGGGGTTTCTAGGGTGTCCATGAAGGTGGGGGGGAGTCCAATGGTGTGGGGGGGGGGGGGTTCCAAGGTGTGGGGGTGTATAAGGGGAGTGGGGGCTATCCAAGGGGGTGAGGGCCTATCAATAGGGTTTGGGGGTTGTCCGGCAGGGGGTGGGGGTTGTCCAGAGGGTTGGTGGTGTCCAAGGGGGTTAGTGGTGGGTGGGGTTTTCCAGGAGGGGTGGGGGTGTCCAGGAGGGGTGGGGGTGTCCAAGGGGGTGGGGGTCGGGGTTGTTCAGGGGGTAGGGGGGGTTCCATGGGTGTTGTGGCATCCATGGGTGTCCAAGGGGGCGGGGGTGGTCTCCAGGGGTGGGGGCTGTCCAAGGGGGTGGTAGTGACCATGGCGTGTCCAAAGGGGTGGGGGTGGTGTCCAGGGGATGGGGGGCTGTCTAAGGGGGTGGTGGTGTCTATGGGGTGTCCAAGGGGTGGGGGATAAGTGTCAGTTAGGATTGACTATTGCATCACGGTCTGTGAGATTATGACATGATTATTGTATTGTTTCATGGATATTAGGTTTGAAAATATGATTATATTTGGTTATATATATTTTGACCATTCATCGACTTTGAGAAATTTATGGGCTATGTGGGAGACCATGTCATGGTTTTCAAATATGCGTAGGTATCCTGACCCCATTGTGCCGTATTGACTGACTCTACATTGTGATTTTCTCCTTCCGAGTTTTTATTTTAAATTTGATTTTATTCATAGGTTTACTCATTTTTCTCCAATTTTCTATCAACCATTGGATGCCCTATGGTTTTCTTTGATTCCATGGAATTTAAAACTGTTATATCTAACTATATTTTCTTTTTAAAATCATATTCAAGAATAATTTTTTTTAAATACGCATAGATTTGGGTTATATTTTAAACAAAATTTTAATTTCAAATTTAGATTTTTTTTTCATATATACATATATTTATCTTATCTTAAAATAATGTGTAATTTTTATATTTATTATCGGTAATAATGAGTCCAAGTTGGATTATGGCACATAGAATGAGAAATGAATATGAGGAACGTGTTGATGCCTTTTGAAATTTTCTAAACTAAATGCTCCAAGTAGTGACATTTTCTTCTGTCCAAGATTGAAATGTTTGAATATGAAGAAGTTGAAAAGTAGAGAGATAAAAGATCATCTGATTTGTCATGGTTTTAATCCAAGTTATAGACCTTGGATTTGTCATTGTGAAACTGGACGGAATGTCAATAATGATGATGATTCACAACATGGTAACTCAGATGGAATTGAAGAAATGATTCACGATATTGCAGAAGAATAAATTTAGATATAACCGATAGTTGCACGTCTATATGGTGATGCTGAGAAAACATTATACCCTGGTTATACAGATTTTGTGATTTTGTCGGTGGTGTTAAGATTGATTAACCTGATGGAAAAACATGGATGGAGTGAAAAAAGTTTTACAAAGCTGCTATAATTGATAATAGACATTCTTCCAAAAGGTAACGATCTTCCAGATTCACATTATAAGGCCAATACAATATTATTACTGATGGGGTTGGGATACAAGAAAATACATGCATGTCCGAATGCCTATATGATATATAGGAAGGAATATGAATTTCTGTCAGAGTGTCCTAAATGTGGGACATCACGGTATAAGGTGAATGACAAATCATAGGCTGGTGTACATATTACAAAGATCCCTTCAAAGGTATTTTGGTATCTTCCTATAATTCATCATTTCAAACGTTTATTTTCTAATTCACATGATGCAAAAAGGTTGTGATGGCATGCTGAAAAGCGGTTATGTGATGGGAAAATACATCATCCATCTGATTTTCCATAATTGATGGAAATTTATGAGTAGTATTCTACATTTGGAAATGAAATTAGAAATCATGGACTAGGGTTTTTCACAGATGGAATGAATCCATACCGAACCCTCAGTATCACACATAGTTCAGGTCCTGTTTTATATGTAATTTAAAACCTCTCTCCTAATGTTTGAATGAAGCACAAATATGTCATGTTGAGTATAATGATCTCGGGTCTGAAGCAACCTGACAATGATATGGATGTTTACATGTCACCGTTGATTGATGATTTGAAACTTTTATGTGTGGATGGTATTAGGGTGTATCATACTTATAAAATGGAATATTTTCAACAACATGAAATACTATTGTTCACTATAAATGACATCCCAACATATGGAATTTTGTCTGGATACAATGTTAAAGGGCATAAAGCATGTCGAATTTACGAACAATAGACGTCATACTGTCAACTGCATCATGCGAGGAAAACAATGTACATGGGACATAAAATGTTTTTTCCAATGTATCACTCATATAGAAGACAAAAAAAGGCACTCAATGTCTCACAAGAATTTGATATTGTTCCAAAAAAATTATCCCTAGATCTGTCTTTTGAGAGGGTGAAAAACCAGAATGTGACAGTGGGAAAGACACAGAAATCTACCACTGATTGACATATTTGGAAGAAAAGGTAAATATTATTTGATCTCCCATTTTGGAGATAACATGATGTTAAATATAATATTGATGTCATGCACATGGATTATAATATCAGTGATTGTTTGATTGTAACATTGTTATATATTAAAGGAATGAAAAAAGATGGGTTAAATGCATGATTAGACTTACTATCAATGGGAATAATTTTGGTGTTAGATACCAATCCTAATGTAAGACGAACATTTTTTTCCCCCAACATTTCATACATTATCGAAGAGGGAGAAAATTAGCTTTTGTCTGTGCCTTCAGGATATCAATGTGCCTCATGGTTATTCTTAAAATGTAAAAATTTTTGTCTCATTGAAGGACTTGAAGTTTGATGTGTATGAAATCTCATGATTGTCAAGTCATGATGCAATAACTTCTACTAGTTGCATTGCGTTGAATATTGACCATCCGTGTTAGAAAGACTATAATGATGTTGTGTTATTTTTTCAATTCAATTTGCAATAAGGTGATTGATGTGAATGGTTTGAACATTTTTGAAAAGGATGAAATTTTTATACTTTCTGAATTGGAAATGTATTTTCCTCCAACTTTTTTTGAACTAATGGTGCATTTAATTATTTATATGGTTCGAGAAATAATGCCTTTTTGACCTGTATATCTTCATTAGATGTATCCTTTTGAAAGGTATATGAAAATATTGAAGGTGTATGTTAAGAATCCATATCGACCTGAAGCCTCCATTATTGAAAAGTATATTTTTGAGGAGGTTTCAGAGTTTTGAATGAGCTACATGGCTGCGGCGTAGCACATAGGTTTGCCTCCATCTCTCCATGAACGAGTTAATAATGAGGGAAAGGGGATTTGGGGCTTGAAATTCAAATCTTTGTCAACTAAACAGATGAATAAGTTAGAATCATAAATCTTGAATAACATATCTAATGCTCAACCGTATATCAAATTGAATATTAATGAGTTGAAACAATGTCATCCAACGAATAAAGAAATGTGGATTTTGAATGAGCACACCAAAACATTTTTGTTATGGTTTAAAAATACCTTTCTTGGTAGAACAGATGTACCAGAGACATTAAAATGGATAGTGGGTGGTCCATGATTAAATGTGACAACATGGTCCGGTTAAGACATTAATGGCTATACATTTCATAAAAAATATCAGGATAACAGAAGTGCAGTTAAGAATAGTGGTGTATTGGTGTTTTTAGAAGAAACATATTTTTCGAGTGCTATGGACAAAAACCCAATTTCATCGTCTAGTGATTATTATGGAGTGATTGGAAACATTTGGGAAGTTGATTACATTATAATTAATGTTATTTTTTTTAACTATAAATGGTTTATCAGTAAAAATAGTGTCAGACATGATGTATTTGGAATGACACTTGTTAATTTGAATAGATTGGAAGACATAGCTGATTCTTTTATAATAGAAACACATGAAAAAAAAATTTTCTATGTAGTAGATCAATCAGATATGTAGTGGGTTGTTGCTTTAGATGGGAAAAAACAAAATGTTGGTGAGGATGAACTTGATGAAGATGTTGATTTATTTTAGATCCCTACTTCCATGGAAAGATTAATAAAACATAATGATGACCTTGCTAAAGACATGGTTTGTGCCATAAGGAACGATCACTGTGAAGGAATTTGGTTAAATATTTATTTTTACATTCCTAAAATTATAGGTAACATTTGTTTATGTCTTGTTTAAATTTATTTTTTTCATAAAATGTTAGATATTTTATGTTTTTTCTTTATTAAAACATGTATTGAAACAAATTAAGTATATTTTTTTGTTTGTTTTATGTTTTTTTAGTTTTCTTTATCATGTTTACCATTACATAAATTGTATATCTATTATTTATTCAGTCATAATTACTTTACCATGTTTATTAGGGTTACCAGGTTTACCATGTTTACCATCTTGACCATCTTTACCATCTTTACCATTGTTTAACATGCTTACAATATTATCCATGTTTACTATTACTTAACATAGTACTTTTTTCTATTTTCTTATTATAGTAGTATTAAAATATTTGAATTTGAGTATTTGTGAACTAATGTTTGTTTTTTTGATTTGATGGATAGTAAAAGATCAATCAGTTGATCAACCACATGATTCTGGAGATGAGCATATTGGTCATACCTCTGAAGAGGAACATTCACATGCTCCTCTTGATTTTCCCCAATCATCTTCATGTGCTCCTATTACTAAAAAGAGTTCAAGAGTTGGTTAACATGGGTGCACACGTTTACCAAAATTATCACTTACTCGTACGTAGGATCCGAGGATACACATTGAGTTTGATGAGGATGATATTCCTAGAGGTCCAAATGTAAAATATTTTAAGAGTTTTGTATCAACTCAGGGTAAGATAAAAGTAATAATTTTGTATGATGAGAGGAGAAGTTTGGATAAAGCGATAATCTCTCAATTGTGGAAGAAGATTTTGGTAAGATGTTTTTCTATTATATGCCTATTCCTTAAATGTTTCAAGTATATTTAATAAGATTAGCCTCTTCTTTATCAGATTACATTTGATATTCCTGACACTAGAGGTGTCAGGAAGAAATTATTATCAATATCTGCCAGGATATAGAGGGATTTCAAATCAACCATCTCATCTGATTTCATTTTTGGTCATAGGATTCATGACAATCCATGTCGAATATATCCTTTTATAGATGAACACACATGGAGACAGTTTGTTGAAAGTAGAAGAAAATAGTAATTGTTGGTAAGGGAAATGTAAACTTTTATAATATTTCTAATATAAATGATCTTATTAATGTTTTTTTAATTAATTCTTATTCTTAATTTGCAACAAATATGGAAAGGTCATCAGGATATCTAATCTAAAAATGTATAACCTCATAGTTTATCTCGTGGAGGGTATGCATTTTTGGAAGAAAAAATGATGGTGGAAAAATTAAAAAAACTAAGAGCTGAGTCTTCAATATCTGGAGAGGTGCCCCTCCATCCCTCCATCTAGACATGAAAAATGGAAGAGAGCTCATATGGGAAAAAAGGCCAATATCTTTCCGAAGAATAAAGAATCATACTTGAGAGGATTGTAAGATATCTATTCTATTTATTTTAGTTAACTATTTTCTTCATATAATTTCAATCATTACATAAATGTTCAATTAATTAATACAGGACTTTCTTGAGGAGAAGAGCTCATAGTAGGTATTTACAGCTGCTCGGAGGCATGATATTTTATCTGCAACAATCGGAAAGCCAGAACATCATGGTCGTGTACGAGGATATCTGGCAGACTTATCGGTAAGAAAAGTGTTTCCATGTTCTTCAACTTCTATCATTGAGGGTGTTTATAAAAAATAGAATCCTTGGATGATGAAGTTCATAATATTAATGAGACAATGGAGGAAAACATTAGAGAATCGGTACCGTGTATGTTTGAAGACAAGAAAAGTCAATTTCAAACTGCAGCTCCCACTCCTCCACCTCCCCCTGCAGACCCCTTTATTTATCCTCTACCTATGCTAGTAGCTCCCACTCTCCCACCTCAACCTGTGGAACCCATTTTTTATCATACTCCTCCACCACAACTTTCTACTTATTTTGAGGTGTATGTTGATGATCCTCAACATCATATAGTTGCATATGGGTAGGTATATTGTATATGAGATAATGTTCATCATAAAAAATTAGAGGTAGAGAAGCAGAGGGTCACTATACATGATATTATAGATAGATCAGCTCGAGTACCATTACCTACAGATGATGTGATGATAGTTGGACATAGTATCGACCATTTTTTAATTTGTCCATCCATACTTCTTCAACTCATTACCATAGAGGTATGTATGTTATATCTTCTATTTTATTTTTTTATTAAATATGTTGTATCATTTTAAACCTAATATATTTTTCTATATATTTTTACAGTAATAATTCAAAGGTAAAGAAATAATGTATTAAAAACAACAAATAAAAATGGTTATGACTTCAGATATAGATTCCAGTAGTCTTGAAAAATTGTCCTGATATTCAAATTTGTTGGTGGGTCATTATGAGTTTCCAATTGAATCTCTTGTTTGCTGATGTGCAATAACTATAGAGATTGTGAAAACTGATATCATGGAGCTTGTTACTAGAGATAAATTGGGCATAAACATGGTGAATTTTTTTCCATGTATGTTTTAACACCTTTTACCACCGTTATACTTATTGAAAATGTATACTTATGTCTATTCTGTATTAGGTATCTTTATAACATTTGTGAGAAGAATGAGCGGACATATGTATATGGATTCATGGACCCACAATTTATTTACCATAAAGCATGTTCATTGGTTGAGGAACAAGAAATGATTTATATTACTAAATGACTTGAACAGAATACAGTCACACAAAGTTTGATGATGCCTTTTTGTGAGATGTATTCAACACATATCTCTCAAAGAGTTCATTATCCTTTAATATAAAAAACCAATAAACTTAAATTTCCTTTTATTAGTGATCATTGGATGGTAGGGTTTTTTCCCAATGGAGAAAACACTTTATTGGATATGCTCTGTCAATGGTGATGTGCAAGAATGTTTTAAGAAAATGTTGGAAAAGTAGGTTTCAATTTCTCAATAGTTTTATATATTATAAAGAATTCTAAATTAACCCCATTTGTATTATTTTCTAATAGGGGATGGGTCTACTTCCGAAAAAACACAATGAAAAGGAGTGCGAATATGAAATATGTAAATGTGAATGTAAATATCAATTTATAATTTGTACTTTTTTATTTATTACCTAAAAATAATATATTGAATTTACACTCATTAAAAAATAATTTTCATGAACAACAAGGCATCATCGAATGCGGATATAAGATGTTAGGATTTATGTATGAAGTAATAACAACAGGGATAGTTGTGAACTTTGACCTGGTAAGATTTCATTTTAAAATTTTCTATTATATTTCAATTTGATTTATTCATTATACATGTTAACTCATATCCCTATAATTTGTAGTTATTTGATGACCCTCAAACCTATACTGCTAAAGACATCAAACCCATACAGTTGGAATGGTCAAATTATTTTACAAGTTTGATTTAATTTTAGTTGTTTGTAGTGTAAAATGTAATTTTGAATATTGTCATTGTAATAGTGTATTTGGTAGTCATTTTAGTGGGATTATGTTTATTTTTGAAGTTGATAGTGTATGTTTTTAATTTTATAGATGTGAATGTTTAATTTTTCCCTACTTATTATTTTGGTCTACTTATGATGGTTTTTATGGATTGGATTTGGTCTGGGGGGAGGGGTTCCAAGGGTGTGGGGGTGTCCAGGGGTGTGGGAGGGCTAACTGGTGGGGTGGGGGGGGGGGGGTCCTGGGCATCCATGACAATGGGGGGTAGTCACGGGGAGTGGAAACATTTCCAAGAGGGTGGAAGTGTTTTCCAAGGGAGTGAGAGGCTATCCAGGGGGTGTCTAGGGGTGTGGGGTGTCCTGTGGGATGAGGGGTGTTTCCAGGGGTGTGGGAGGGATGTCTAGTGGGTTGGGGGTGTGTAGTGGGGTGGGGTGGGGGGGAGTCTAGGGTATCCATGTGGATGGAGGGGGAAGGGCAGTCCAGGGGGTGGGAGAGGAGGTGCCACCATCCCTCAGGGGGCAAAACACCGCTAGAAGGTACTCATCCCTCCACATGTGAAACATTTTGAGAGCTCAAGCTTTGCATGTGGGAGTGATGAGTACCTTCCAGCGGTGTTCCCCCTTAGGGGGTGTCCAGGAGGGTTTCTAGAAGGGTAGGGGAGTCCATGGGGTGTCTAGAAGGGTGGGCGTAGTATAGGGGTGTGGGGGTGTCTAGGAGGGTGGGGGTAGTCCCGAGGGTGGGGGGTAGTCCAAGGGTATGGTGGGTGTCCAGGAGGGTTGGGGGGTTTTCCAGGGGTGTGGGGGGCTTCCAGGGTTGGGGGAAATCTAGAGGTGTAGGGGGTGTCCGGGAGGGTGGGAGTAGTCTCGAGCGATGGGGAGGATGTCCAAGGGTGTGGGGGGTGTCCAGAAGGGTGGGGGTTGTCCAGGGGTGTGGGGGGTTGTCCAGTGGGTGGTGGGGTATTTCAGGGGTGGGGGTGTCCTAGGGTGGGGGTAATTCATGGGTGTTGGGGGCTTTCCAGGGGGTGGGGGCAGTCCAGTGGCGTGGGGATGTCCAGGGGTGTGGTGGGGGTTGTCTAGTGGGCTGAGGGGGTTCTAGTCTATTTTTGTTAACTATTGGTCTGTTTCAGGGGTGTGGGAGGGCTGTCCAGGGGTGTTGAAGTGCTTTCCAAGGGGTGGTGGGTATACAGGAGGGTGGCGTGATGTCCATGGGTGGTGGTGCTATCCAGTGGTGTGGGGGTGTTCAAGGGTGTGGTGGGGGAAGTCCAGTGGGGTGAGGATGTTCTAGTCTATTTTTGGTAACTTTTTTGTCTTGTTTTAGGGGTGCGGGAGCGCTATCCTGGGGTGTGGGAATGTTTTCCAGGGGTGGTGGGTATACATGAGGGTGGAGGTTGTCCAAGGGTGTGGGGGTGGGGCTGTCCAAGGGTGGTGAGGATGTCTAAGGGTCTTTGGGGCTATCCGGGGGGTCGGGCGTTAGTCAACAAGTGTGGGGGGTGTCTAGGGGTGTGGTGGGGGCTGTCCAGTGGGGTGAGGGGGGATTTCGAGGGGGTGGGGGGATGTCTAGTGGGGTATGTTTTAAATGTTATCAATGTAAATTCTTAATTTTTCTTTGGTTATTGTTTTGGTTTACTTCTATTTTTTTGGTACGAAATCATGGTTTGGTTTCTGGTTGTTTCTTGGGAGAGAAGTGGAATGCTTTCTATTTTTTAAAAAAAATTGGTTTTCCATGTTGGTAATTTTTATAACTGATGCAATAAAGGAATGGGGAAGGGTTTATCACGTCAGTTATTTAATAACCGATGTGATAAACACCCCCACACTGGTTTATCACGTCGGTTATTTGATAACCGATGTGATAAACCCTCCCCCTAGTTTTTTCATCCGATATATAATAACTGACGTGATAAACACCCCATCACTAGTTTATCAAATCATTTATTAAATATCCAATGTGATAAACCATTTACCAGGGGTTTATGAAATCAGTTATTAAATAACTGATGTGATAAACACCCCTCACACAGGTTTATCATGTCGGTTATTATATAAATGAGGTGATAAACCATTTCCGATGGGTTTATCACGTCAGTTATTTAATAACCCACGTGATAAACACCCCTCGCATTGGTTTATCAGGTCAGTTATTAAATAACTGATGTGATGAACCCTCCCCCCTGGTCTTTCACATCGTCTCTTTAATAGTCGACGTAATAAACACTCCGCCAATGGTTTTTCATGTCCGTTATTAAATAACTGACTTCATAAACATTGAAATGTAATGTATTTTATGTCATATTTAATCAAACGATGTAAAAAAAATATTTATAACATCGTCTGTATTAACTCTAGCTAAATACCGATGTAGAAAATGAAAAATAACTGACATAAAAATGTTTTTTGCACTAGTGTTTGCATCGTGAAATGATGATTGTTCAATATTCTTTTTACACCTTTCATGGTGGCCATTATGATGTCACTGTATTTATATAAGATATATATGTTATTTATTATTTCTTTATGCTTCTGAATTTTTTTTTTCAAATCACATCGTTATGCTTTTCATTTTGTGGAACTGCGATAATTTCATCTAAGGAAGTGCATACTACCTCCCCCTCAAGTGATGTGACTCATTCATGCCAAACATGGAATTTTTAAAGAATGTAATAATTGTACTTATGTTACCTATATAACATATATATTATACTAGAATTATATTATATCTATGTCTCATTTAGTTTTAAAGTCCATTAATATGACAAAAAATGAAAGTAGTATTCATGCGTACATACGACCAACCATCTCCATGAACAGTACATTTCATTTCTTATCTCCAAACATTATGGAATATTATTAAATATATATATACAAGATATATATGATATTTAAATCATGAACACCATTCCGGAGAGGATTTACTTATAACTACATGGACAACTCTATTCAAACAAGTTTTTTTTGACACATGTACCGAACATCGACAAAACGTATGATATGAACCCATAAAACTAACTAATTATTATAACATTATCATATTTTATATGAATTGGATAATATACATTAAAGGAGTTCCTTCCGAAATTATAAATTGACCAATGTTTATTATTCAGGAACATAAAGAACGAACGAGAACATGTCAGACTTGAGGCAAGGGACTTTGTCTCAATCTCCTTTCATTGTTGCATACTTCAATTTATATACGACATTCTTTTATTAGAGTACAATAAACCCTTTTGACATTTAATTTCATTAAAAATGAATCTTTTTACATGAATAATTTTACTAAACATCAAAAGGAATTTTTTTTCCATACGTATGCGGCAACAATGAATTCTCCGCCACTGTGACCATTATTTGAGTTTTGGATTACTCTACCGGCCTTAACTTTTTAAATGAAAATAAATACAATGTTTTAAATTTCTTTTATTTTGGTATTGAAAATGGTTTTGATAATGTTTTTATTGTTTAAATGTGTTGTATTAATATATTTTGATTGAAATATCGATGTGTTATATTTCCTTTATGCATGTTTTATAGGATACAATTATGTTATGATTCTTGGGAATTGTTTATGAATTTGGGTGGTTCCATGATAAAATAAGGGTGGGCGAGCCCGATATATCTCTCTAATGCATTGGGTAACGTGAAGGAGTTAAATTCTAAGGTTTCTCCAAAGAGAGTTAAGGAATATACTGTGATGGGTATTCCAAACGTAACTATGAGGGTTACTCCATACGTAAGAATGTTATGAATTCCACAAGTTATCTTCATGTCTTATGATTTCTATGAGTTATTCATAAATCATATGATTTCATGAGTTATGTTAAAGTGCTTATGTCTTATGAGTAATGTGTGATTTCATTGATTCTTATGTATACATAGACTAATATTTTCTTTCCGTATTTTTATATCCCTTAATAAGCTTTTTATGCTCATCCCACATTTTTGAAATGTTTTTCACAGGTCAATGGAAAAGTACATGATGTGATGATAGTGTCAAGGAAGTGTCAAGAAAGAAACAATGTTTTATTTTTAATATGTTTCCTTTGGTGGAAAATAATGAATACTATCTTTGATGTAAACAGATTGTTTAAATATTGAAGTTAATGCATGATTTATGATCTAATTCTCTAAAACACTAAACATAAAAGAACCTCAATGTGGATTCTAAAAATAACCCAATATTAAGTAATGTTTAACGATGGGGCCTTATACTATATCATATGAATAAATATAAGAATATTTCAAATAAAAATTTAGTATCATGATATATGAAATTTCAAAAATTGAGACATTATACAAGGGTATAAACAATAGAATATTATATAACATAACTACAATATATAACATAACATTAATGAAAATGATATATTTTTGAGTGTTATGCCACATCTGAAAATTATTTATTTTCACAATGTAGAAATCATGTTATCATTGTGGTAAATATTCCAAATTTATATTAACAAGAAAGTTATTATATTTTATGTATATGGAATTTAGATAGTAAAAAAATTCATTTATGTCTTTCATAATACATTTCATTTATCACGAATTAATATCAAAGTGATTGTGAGAAAGATGTTTTCTAATTCATGAGTAGTTTAAGTGGCCATGATAGTTGAGATGACTAACCATTAGAATTAACATATATTTTTGGAAAATATTTCCCATAAGGCTCATATGAACATAGATATACTAGATTCAGCACTAATAATTTCATTTAAAGGTGAATTAATTATGATTAAAGACAAAAAAATATAGTGAGGGCCTAGAAAAACCCACCAAAAACTAATGTAAATGTTCTTTGTGAAATAAAAATCATATGATTGTGGATGATAGATAACATGTTATTGTCAATATGATTAAGGATTGTGTTTATAATCTCTCAAAGAACATTTAACCCTTTTTTAATTATTTAATGCATTAACTTGGAAATAGGAATAAGGATACATTATCTTTGATTCAATAATAATAATTATAATTAAGGATCAAAAATTAATTTTGTAAGTGATAAAGAATTTATATTATTAGGAACATAATTATAATGAATTTTGATTCTTTGATATTTCATATAGTCTTAAGATAGTATTTTACAAACCTATTTTTTTATGACAAAAAAATAAAATAAAAACTTCAAAAAGATTTCTTGAATCATTATGCTTGTAAAGATGAAAAATGGTCTTTAGTATAAACTTTTTTATTCTTACACTACCATATATATATAATATATCATATTTCCCTCAATTATTCCCTTTTATGTCATATTTATGTTATATATAGAGGACATACTTTTATTATTTCTTATCCTTATTTTCAATTTTTTTAAATAAAAAAATTAATTATTATGCCATATATCTTTTATTATTTACAAATTTTCCCTAAAATTGTATTATTTTTTTAGGTGGTAGAATTTAGTAGTGGTTTTTCAAATATTGAACCAATTTTAGGTTGGGTACATAGCTAATATATTTACAATATCAATTTTTATAGTGTGTTTAGTTTAATTTTCAAACAATTGAATGTGATTAATATTTTCCTTATATATGATCCACTTGTTTAATTTATACTATGATTTAATACATTATCATTAATTGAAATAGATTTATTTTCAATTATTATTATCGATGATAAATTATTTTTATCTTTATCTATTATAATTAAAAATGAATTTTTATTAAATAATATTTTATAAATTATTTTTATTGTAAAAATAATAATAACCTTATGATTTTATTAATATCATGATTTTATTTATTGTTTTGAGATAAATATCATGAAATATTAATTTACATTTTAGGAAATTCTAATATAGTATCAATTAGTTATTCGAGAATATTTTAGAAAATTCAAAAACATTATTGTACACACTATTTTAAAAATTTTATTTTTAGAAAAGATTATTTTTATAAAATAATTTAGGTTTTGAATGATTTATTTTTAAATTTATAATTCTATGGAATGAGGTTTTCTTTAAAGATGTTTTCTCATCGGAGGATTATGGAGGAAATATGTTTTATTCCATCAACTATTCTATTCTCAAGAGATGCTTCTAACCATTTTATTCTCATTTACTCATTTATACAATGGTATAGGTAATCAATGAGACTTTGATAGAAGGTATATTCTAAATTCCTTGTCCCCTACCCTTCTCATTCTATAATTGATTTTGATCCACATGAGTCTGATATATCTTCTAGATGCTTGATCTATGTGATGAAGTATTCATAGAAGTCATATATGTTCGGATTCTAGATTGGTCACAATTATCCATTAACCAATTTTATACATTTGTTTATCTATTCTAAATATAGAGGATGGTCATCATCAGTGATGTGTGACACTCTATATTGAAAAAATTGGTCATTTTGGGGAGTTTCATGTATTTGCAAACTATGTTTTCTAGGTATATATTTTTGGTCTATGGATTGGTGGCAGTGGTCTTTGGCTTTACCCTCTAAGGTATGACCACCATTTTTTTATATTTTCACTATGTTTTCCAATTTGTGATTTTAGTGGGTTTTTAATTTTGGAACTGATAACTAATATTATACTAGGTTATTATTGATTGATGGATTTCATTATGAATTTGAATTTTTTCATGTTTTCATGACCTTAACTAATGATATGTATGTTTAAAGAAAAAATATTTTATTTTTGTTGATCAATTTTATATTTATAGGTGGGACCCCATGGCAAATATCCCTGGAGAGAATTCATGATTCTTATTTTCCTTCAATTTTATGTTGTTGTGAGTTTTTATTGTAGCAATATCCAATAAGAGAATAGTTCACCATAAATGGGGATACTTGATGTTGGAAATATGCTCGGGGCTCATGGGTGGTTATGTTTTCATCCTGAAGTTCATTTAGATAATTAATGGAAGATATATAGAGTATTTTATTTACTAATTGTGTTTCTTTTCATCCATGAGATTAAGTGGGTTCACACATCCTCGTTTTATTAATGTTCCCTATTCCCAAATTCTTGGTTTTTGTTAAATATTGTAGAATAAATTTATAGTCAATTAAAAAACACAATTACCCACCATATTTATAATATATGAGAAATAATTTAGTGTTATAGAAATAGTATGATATATATATAATTTCTAACATTGATGGTAAATATTTAATTTTCAATAAAATTTTATTAGTTTTTTTAATAACCCCAACATTTAAATGAATCTAATGAATCTATGTGGGAAATAATAAATAAATTCAATCAAAAAATATTAGGATATGATATATGGTGTTTCGTTGAGGATGTGTATGATGAAGAAATTAATTAAAAGAGTTATTAGAGTAATACTACTAGAGATACAAATGATAATAAACAAAAAATATTCAATTTAATATTTACTAAAATGGAAGATAAATTTAACCAATAATCATCCTATGAATCAACCAATTAGATTTTGGACACATTTTATGTTTCTATAGAAGGAAATAAAAATTTCCATGATATGTATTTAAATGCATTTAATACATAATATGATGAAATTACGATGAATGTCGATGAGTTTATATTGAAAATATATCTAGGTTATGTGGAATTATTAATAAAATGTTATATCTTGGATAAGAGATAAAATAAATGAAAAAAATACAAATCCCACACAAAAAAATTTATGTATAAAATCCCACCTTAGAATGACCACTGTGTACAAGAAAAACACCCTAATGCCTTATGTGAAAACCCTATTCCAGAAAGGATAGAGACTAGAGTCAATATAATAAACCTATTTCATGAGTGATTTACTTAATAATAAACCATCTCATTAAGCCTACAATTTTATCCAATTATGTAGCTATCATAGAAAGAAAATTAGAACTTATCACCGCTATTTAATATTCATATTGGTCCCTTAAATGCTCCCAAATTTCATAAAAACATATAAGACTGAATGAAAGACACAAAATTAATTTGATATGTAAAATATATCAAAAATAATAAATTTACAATAATTTATAAACCCTAAAATTTTATTATTAAAGTTATCCAAAAATATAAAAAAACAATGATATCCATCATTCATCATTTATATAGGTTCCTTTCCCTTTCCAATAACTTTCTAAGTAAAATTTTCTCATATATGAAGTTTTTATACATTATTATTGTGAATAAAAATATAATGATGACACATAAGATCCAAAAAATCTATTAGATCCAAAAATTAAATTTTTTATTGTATTATTTCATATAATTAATTTATCATTTTTAAAAATTAAAAAGCATACATCACTATAGTTGAGTGCTTTCTACGCCACTGGGACACCATGTTTTCCAGCTTTGGAAACTAATGGTGGATACACAATGTGTCTATCTATTCATGTCATATCCATACACATTGATTAACTTATATTATAACTAACCACATTGACAACTCATATCATGGGTCATCAATCATTTACTCCTTGCTCATGTATTTATTCACATCTTATCTAAACACATGTCTTAATTCGTCTTATTTCCAAACTTATTTATTAAGCAATATTGTAGAAAAAATCATAGCCTTCGAGAAAATCAATTATAATATCATAAGTTTAAAAATAATATTAATAAATTCTCAATAGAAAACAATATTTTCTTAAATTAAATTCATATCACATAATATCCAAACACACATTGGGATAAATCAATTTATTTTTCAAGAAAACAATATCAATTATCATTATCCCTTTAATGTATCCAAAATATACAAATTATTAACAAAATTAATTTGAAGACCCTTAAAAATAATTTAAACTATTTACATATTGGTTAAATATCTTAGTATTATAACATTGTATTTTATTAGTGTGAATTATTATAGAATAATTTCCATTTATTTTTTAACATTTCATACACATAATATTGAGCTATAATTATTAATTATTTTTTTATTTTGATATATTATTTTAATATAAAAAATATTAAATACATTACATGAATGATATATAGAACATGATTTGGAAATTTATAAATGGGACATGGGAATAGTTAAAAAATTTACAACTGTGGGATTATTCTTCCACATGGACTACCATGAAGATCATACAACTTATTATATCAATATTTAAAATAGAAAACATTATAAATTTTTTATAAATTTGGATAAATTAAATATGATGAATGACTTAGAAGATAAACATATAGAAATATATGAAAATTTAAAAGGGTAAAAAGTTATTTATATTAAAATTATATGATTTTTAGGAATATATAGTCTTTACAATATGTCCATTAATATGTTGAGTATAATAGAAATAACAACAATATGAAATTTATGTATAATGAGAGAATATATAACATCATATAGTAATATTATTCTACATGAGGATCATTCATTAAATAATGGGATGTAGGTACTATCAATATTGGTTTCCCTTGACCATAATCAAGTTAAACAATAAAAATGTATCTTTATTGAAATCATCATTGTTATAGGTTCAGGATCACAAAGATCTCTATGAGGCTAAAGATAGCTAAAGAACCACACTGGATGATCACAAATTTTTATTTCAACATTATGGATAATGTGGGGTTCTATAGGGGTTTTTTATTTTGATAATAAGATATTATGAATATATTATTATAAATGATATAAATGATATTTTATTATTCATTTCATAATTTCTTCGACCTGATACTCCCCCACAAGATTGTTTCGCTTGGATACAAGACCCGAGGTATACCCCCATGTATTCCATATATTTCAAACTAGTAGTGAGGGTATGAGTAATATAGTGGGAAGAATATAACCTATGGTATATAGATGTAATAATAGTGGAATATTATAATAAAGTCATTGAAATAATATATACAATAAATCAAGACTCAAGATGAATAAAGAGCATGATAAACAATCCAAATAAAAGTAAAATCATGTAATTTGAGTATTTATGTTCCAATGTGACTTGTTTAACATTAAATAAGAAGAATATTAAAATGAGTCTATAAAATATTACAAAATCTCTAATCATAATCCTCATGTTGGTCCCATCACCACACTCAAAACCTTCCTGAAATAATATCAATAAACAATAGGCCATTTTCCATTCTTTATACCGACATCCATGATGTCTTCCTATTTACTAAAAACAACTTGAATAGGGTGTTATTTAATCTCCTATGGTTTACACCACCATTTGTATGAAATATAATCAAAACATATAGTATATGAAATCAATTGATTAAATAGGGGTATTAATTTAATAAATAATATTACACATGAAATAAATCCACTAAACCTTGAGCTTCAGGTTGAAACCTATAGCTCGCCAAACCTACATCGAGACTATGATAGATATCCCTTTCTTGGTTTCATGAACAAGTGTTCCCTTTCCCCTGTATAACATGAATATATCCCTCAGGAAACCGGTGACTGTGAAACTTACACTTGGGTTGATCATATCCCTTGCATCATACTATTAGTTAGTTTCAAACACAATGCATCTTACCCTAAAATAGAAACATAACCATACACCATAACCAAATTCATCAATTATAGAGCTCCTAAGCACGAAACAAAATCATAAGTTATGGGATGATAAAATTTCAATAATTTATGTATCATCCCACCAAAAGAATCAATACAAATAAATGTAATATCAAGACATAATGTTAAGAAATAAAAACACATAACAAAGTTCCAATCATATTAGTCATGTCATTATAAACTATAATGGTAAATTATAATAATTAGGAAATATATATCCATTTACATTCCATAAATTAATGTTCCTACATATCATATGAATTACAAAACTTTTGGTTCAATTAATAATTTTATCCCAAAAGTCATTAGAATTCCAATATATAACCATATCTCATGATTCCAACATGAAAAAAATAATTCTATGATAATATAATAATTTTATTACATGTAATTATATTTTTAGAAATCACTACATCTCAAATTTTATTCCAATTCATAATATTAATCCCACAAGAAACTCAAATCGGTAATCTAGAATAAAAATTATCAAAACTACTAGTTCATTAATATTTTAAGTGTAGGACCACCTCATGAGTGGTTGAAAGCCTGGTCTCAATGAAAATTTACTCAATGGAATCTAATGGGAGATTTATATGACATTATTTTCATAATCTATAAAATATTCGATTATAAGGGCCACAAAAAATGTGTTTCATCATAATAAAAATTTTCATAAAAATATTTAGGATTGAACAAATACTTTTTGGTTGATGTTCTAGACCACCTATGTGAAAATATGGGAAGACATAGGCAAACTCTTGATGTCCACTCTAATTCTTGGTTTTTTATCCCTTCAAATCCAAGGCACGGAACACAAAGAACCAATATATCATGCTTTTAGATCGAATATGACACATTTATGAGTTTTTGGATGTTTTATATCAGCATGGAATAATCCCATGATGAAATGGGTTGACTCCGATAAAAAAAGAAACACAATATTTAAAAATATCTTTGAGGTGCCTAATATTTGAGTGAAATAGATGGGATGGATATTGGTTTGGAGGGGTTCATGTATTTTTAGAAATATTTTAAAAATTGAAGGTCCTGATTTATCCACCCAAACCACTCTTCACTAAAGGATTCTCATGAGTAGGACTACCACACAATGCAAGGGAAAAATTCACACATTGATTGGTCAAACAATGTATGATGATCATGATTATGACTATGTTAGAGAACCTATTAAGCTAGTGGAAGGACTATGGTACATCCAAACACACAATCTTGAAAAATCTAGAATCCCTATAAGTAGGCAACGGTGCATCCCAGATCCACACCATTGGGGTACCAGATTGGGAAACACTGACTAAATCCTACCCTAATGCCCTATGTTTCATCTATTCAACCTATGTTAGAGTGATTATCTACCAGTGAAGGAATTTACAAAAGCATTCCATCCCACTATTTTTATTCCAAAAAATGAATTTGTTCTATATTTATTTCTCTGGAACCCCTACTTTAGAGCCTATACTTCCAATCAACAGAGACCATGCTCACCGAACATCCAATAGATCCATGATGTAGAATACTCCACATCATCCATCTCATCCCACTTAATCCAATGAAGCACATCCTGACCAAGGCTTGAAAAACAAGGTCCAAAACGAAAATTATGACTCTTAAAATTACTTATAAAAAATAAATAGGTATGTACATAGAAAATATAGGATCTTACAATCCCCCACCATATAATAGATCATATCTAAGTTATTATCTAAATAATATTGTTTAGTATCAGTGAAAAATTCATACAACTATTTACAAATATTAAACTACCACTCCCATGTATCATATTTCAATCTCCCATGCATCATCCACTATACTCGTATAAGAGGTATCATCTCCCCCTATCAATTAACCTCACTGTGGTTAATGATACAGTTTAGATGCTCCAAAAAGGTAGCATCAAAATCCATCATGAAACCATCAATATATATCATGTTTTAAGGGATAAGAAAATATCTCTAAAGTTGTGACATGTGAAAAATGTTCTACATGGAATTGTAGAGCTATGTAAGGGAAAAAGGCTATTCCACAGGACTGACCCATTCCAATATCCCAAAAAAAACACAAACCTATGTTTTTGCTACCCCTGTTTCATGATGTCGAATTTCCCCAACCTAGGTGAAACATGATGGAAAACATGATGACCAATATCAAAAACTATAGGTCCTCAACGATGAATAAATACTGATTTCTACTGACTCTACATGGTCATCGTCCACATTCAGATCAAGTAGAACTTATTAGATATCTCCTATATGATACTTGGTTAAACAAGTGTAAAATCTCTTTCCTCTATCAAGAATATAAGAGAAAAAAAATTAACTTCCAAAAAAATCCTTGAAAGGGACCATTTGGATAAATTCATGTATATTTTTATTATATGAAATCTCCACATTATTAAAATTATGCTCCAAAGAACCACCAAAAGTCGAGAAAATGGTCATAACATATCCTCTAGTATAAAAATTTGTCTATTCAGATTAGCCTTTAATGTAAGGATAACTTTATGCACTCATAAGAACCTCTGATCCCAAATCCTATTGCAGACCATGCCATAACCACGATGTAAAATGAGGCTCATGATCTAAAATTATATACCTTATACCAAAATGTTATTGAACTATTTACCACACATAGAGACTACTAAGTTCACTGATGGAGAAGTTCCCCCTGATAAGAAAGAAGTGGGATACCTTTATTAGTCAATTGATGGTCACCCACACTACATAACTCTTATAGGGATCCCTAGGTAATTCTATCACAAATCCCATAGTGATTTCAAAATAGTTCCATTATGGAATGGGTAGAGGGTACAATAACTCTTTAGTCCTATGATGCTCATACTTCACCCAATGGAAAGTGAAACATATCACACTGATACATTTTATCTCATTTATTATTTTTATCCAACATTATTTTCAATAAAGATCAAAATATTTATTGTTTTTACGATGATATACCACTCATTTGGAATCCTAAAACTACCTTATCAAATCCGTACATAAGCCTTTATGAACACATACATAAGTATATATAATAATAACATTTCTTCTTCCATGAGAGAATCCAGATGGTCACTCCCCACCATATAAACTAACACTCTACTGAAAAAATGGATTATACCCATAGTTCAAAATCCGGAGTAGAGCACCCAAAACTATTGGTAAATTCATATAACCATTGTTATGGGAGCTCTGGACAATATATGTGTCAATATTGCTCCATGGCCTATACCAACGATTAGAAAAACTGTGTGTATAGCTTATTTTTCCACCTTGTCATAAACCTACATGAAATTTCGACCCTTTCATAGCCTTATTCCCATTTTTTAAAAACTATGGGTATACATATTACAAAAATCATCCCCATAAGCTTTGAATTGCATGTATTACACATAAATCATGAATCAACTCACCAATCAACCTGCATTATTTACATATATATATGTCTAAATTCATCAAATTATAATTATTTTATTGTTCTTATTGGAAAATAAAAGGACAGGGGTTTCAATCGAAGGAACCCTTCTTCTCACAAGAATCAAATCACCAAAAAAGCTACCGAGAAAATGTTATTATATATCTCTATTATTATAAATATATTAATTTATATCATCAGATTAGAAAAAAGTGGTTGACAAGTTTCAAAACCGCAATGTCAGATATTTTTATGCAGTGCCTCACCAACTCACCTACCTATATTATATTTATATAAGTTTGTATCTATCATTTTCTAATGTATATAAATTATATATGAAATCTATGAGACATTTAGTGAAGTTCTATTCTAAATTCAATGTCCCCTACCATTCTCATGCTACAATTGAATTTGCACCACATGAGGAAGATATCTCTTCAAGATTCTTGATCTGGATGCTAAATAATTATTAGAAATCATTTATGTTTAGATTTAAGATTGATCACACTTACCATTAACCATGTTTATAAATTTGTCTATATATTATAAATATATAGGATGGATGACATTAGTGAATAGGGATACTCTAGATTGGAATAATTTTGGTCATATTGGGGAGTGTGAGATCTTTGCCTACTATGTTTTCTAGGTATATTTTTTTGTACATGGATTGGTGGATATGGTATTTTTATTTCAACTTTGAGAGATGAACACTATTTTTATATGTTCACTATGTTTTCTAAATACTGATTCATGTGGACCCTAAATTTTGGAACCAATAAATGACATTATACATGGTTGTTATTGAATGAGGAATTGCATTATGACTTTGAATTAATTATGTCTCAATGACCTTACCAAGTGATATATATGTTTAATGAATTATTATTTTATCATTATAGATTAATTTATTATTTAGATGCGGGACCCAATGGTAAATTTCCAATGGGATAATTCATGAAGTAATTTTTCATTCAATTTGTTGGTGTTGTCAGTTGGTATAGTAGCGATATCCAATAAAAGAATAGTTTACCATAAATAGGGATATGTAATGTTTGAAATATGATCACGGCCCAAGGGTGGTTGTGTTTTCATCTTGATGTTCATTAAGATAATGAATGGAGGATATATAGAGGATTTTATTTATTTTTTATGTTTTCTCTCGTCCATGATATTGATTGGGTTTCAACATCATCATTGTATTAATATTCATTAATACCAAATTACTTGTTTTTATAAAATTGTGAAAAAAAGATTTTTATTAAAATAAAAAACTCAGTTACCCACCCTCTTGAGTATATATAAGAAATATTTTAGTATTATAGAACTTATTTGATAAATATACATCTATAATTTTTAGACTATGATGGTAATCAATGAATTTTCTGGAAATTTGGATCAATTGTTTTAATAGACCACAATATTTAAATGAATCCAGTGAATATATGTGAGAAATCATAAATATATTAAATCTAAAAAAGTTATGATTTGATAAAAATGTTTTTATTATGGATATTTATTTGAATGAAATTATTTCTAAGAGTGATTAGTGTTATACTAGTAGGGATACATATGATATTAACTAAAAAATATTAAATCTAAAATTTAATCTAAAGGAATTGAAATTTAACCAATTATCAACCGATGAAACAACCTATTACACATTTTATGTTTCCAAATAAGGAATGAAAAAATTCAATGTTATTAATTTAAATGCATATACAATGTAGTATGATTACATTATAATGAATGTTGATGAGTTTATTTCAAAATATATCTTGGTTCAATGGAATTATTAACACAATGTTAAATCTTGTATAAGAGATTGCATAATAGAAATAAATATTAATTGCACCAATATGTTTTCATGTATAAAATCTCACTAGAACATGAACATATTGTACAAGAAAAACAACACTAGCCTATATGTGCACCCCCTAATCAGAAAAGGTTAGAGACTGTAGTCAATATTATAATCATATTTCATGAGCAATTTACTCAATAACAAACCATATTATGATGGATACAATGTTATCCAATAAAATAGCTAACATATAAATGAAATCATAATTAACCACCATCATTTAATATTCAAAGAGGTCCCATAAATTCTCCCAAATTTCCTAAAATCATACAGGACTGAAATGAAGATACAAATACATTTTTAAATGTAAATTATATAAACAAATAACAAATATACCATAATTAATAAACCCTATAATTTTGTTATTAAAATTATTTAGAGAAGTTCAAAAACACAAATATCCATCATTCATCATTTATATAGAGTCCCTTTTCTATTATATAACTTTCTAATTTGAATATTTATATACAATTGTTTTTTACCTGTTATGTGTGTAAATAAAAATATTAGGATTCCACCAAAGATCCAGAAATATAATATATCATAAAAATTAAATTTTTGTATCATAAGATTTCATATAATTAATTTTTCATTTTTAAAAAATAAACATATCACACGTCACATAATTTTAGTGCTTTTTAGGCCCCTCAAACACCATGTTTTCATGTCATGGAAATGTTGGTGGAAACCATATATATATATATATATATATATTCATGTCATATCAAAACACATGGATTAACCTATATCAAAACCAACCACATTGAAAACTAAAATCACTTCTCTTCATTCAGTTTCTTGAAACCCAATTATTTATTCACCTCCATGCAAAAAACTTGTCTTAATTCATCTTACTCTCATACTTGTGGATTTACGAATATCATAGAAAAATTCAAGACCATTGGGAACATCATTTATAATATCAAAAAAAATCCAAAAAAACATATTAGTATATTCCATATATAAAATAATACTTTACTAAAGTAAATTAATATCCCATAATGTCTTAATTCACCACATTGGAAAACACAAGTTTTAATTCGTCTTATTCTACCACTTGTAGATTTACGAATATCGTAGATAAATTCAAGCCCATTGGGAACATCATTGATAATATTAAAACAAAAATCCAAAAAACATATTAATATATTCCACATTAAAAAAATTACATTCTTAAAGTAAATTAATATCCCATAATATATAAACACACATTAAGAAAAATGATGTTCCCATCGGCCATAATTCGATCCTCAGGTCCCCAATGTATCAGGTCTGAGCAATCCCAGTCTAGAAAGTGGCCCAAACTGTCCCCAATTTCTCTAATTACGCATTATGTTATTGCATGGAAAGGGATTCCAATAACCATTGATCTTTGGGTTTACACCCAAGGCTATCCAAACCTAATTTGGGAATATACTAAATAACCCTATCTAGGCTTGGATCATACTGTATTTGGATTTATCACTCTAGTCGGTGGAATATTCTTTTACTTATGATTAATCACACGTAATGTTTCATGAACAAGTGTTCCCTTACCCCTGGATAACATGAATGTCTCCCTCGGGCAACATGTGATAGTGAAAAAAACCGTCATGTTGATATTATCCCATGTATCATACCCTTAGGTACTATTAAACACAATGATTCATACCCACAAATAGAAACATAATGATGAAACACAACATCATTCATCAATTCTGGTGCTCTTAGGCACCAAACAGAAGCATAATTCAAGGAATGATAAAATTTCAACAATTTATGTAACATACAACCGTAAATAATCAAAAAAAAAACTATTTAATGTGAAGATGTGATGCTAAGAATGAAAATAAGAAAAAAAATTTCCTATCATATCATGCATTTCATCATAAACTATAATGGAAAATTATCCTAATTACCAATTATCTATCCATTTTCATTCCATAAATTCATGTTCTTAATTATCATTTCTATTACATAACATTTGGTTCCAATAATTTTTTCATATTAGTAATTAGTGTTCCATTATATAACCAAATATCATCAGTCCATCATGAAAAACCAATTATATGCCAATATAACCATTTTGGTCCGTGTGAATATTTTTCATGAAACCACTACATTTCACATTTTTTCACAATTCATAATATTAATCCCACAAGTAACTCACATTGTTAATCCCAAATATATATTATCAAAACTACCGGTTCATTAATATTTCAAGTGCATGATCACCTCATGGGTGGCTAAAAGCCTGGTCTTAATTCAAATTTACATGATGGAATCTAATTAGATATTTATATGAAATTATTTTCATCTTCAAAACTATATTCTACTAGAAGGGGTACACAGAAGGAATTTTGGAAAACTCACAATTTTTAAACAGATTAAAATGATTTAAAAAATACTTCTACATTGTTGTTTTAGACCACATACCTCAAAAGTATGGATGACACAGATAATCTCTCAATTTCCAAGTTAATGTTTGGTTCCTTCTCCCTTAAAACCCATGGCATGAAACACCAAGACCCAAAATATTGGTCTTTTAGATTGAAAAGGATATTTGGACGTTTTTTGAAGGTTCATATCACCATGGACTAATCCATAAAAGATATGGGTTTAATATGATAAATAAATCCTAAAACATATTTAAAAATATAACTGTGGTTCCAAATATTTGAGTGAAATAGAAGGGATAGAGATTGGTTTAGAGGGGTTTGGGTATGTATAGAATTCTTGTAAAAATTGAATACCCTAGTGTAACAACCCGAACTACTCTTCACAATAGTATTTCCATGAGTATGACTACACCACAATGTAAGGAAAAAAACACACCTTGTCTTGTCAAACCACGTCTAAAGATCATGGTAATGACCATGTATTAGAGACTATTTACCAAGTGGAAGAAATATGGTGAATCCAAATACACCCTTTTGTAGAAACATGAATCCCAAGATGTAGGCTATAGTGAAGCACAAATCGACATCATAGGGGTACCATATTTGGAAATGCTGATTAAATCCCTCCCCAATTCCCTAGGTTGTATCCATTAATCATATATTGCAGTGCTCAACTAGAAATGGAATGTATTCACTAAATCATTCAATAACACTACATTTATTCCTAAAAATTAATTGTCTCTAAATTTACTTCCCTGATCTCCCTACTCCCTAGACTGGGCTTCCATTCTATAGTGATCATGCTTATGAAACCTCTTATAGATCCATGATGCAAAATCATCAACCTCATCCATCTCATCCCACTTTAGCCTATAAAACCCCTTCCTAGACTAAGGATAAAAAAGGTCCAAAATGGAAAACAATAATGTCATAAATCATTATAAAAACTAAAATTGGTATGTACCTAGAAAATATAGGATATTACATTCTCCACACCAAATAATAGATCATCCATAATCTTTTATCTATAGAATATTTTTTAGTATCAGTGAAAAATTCAATCCACTATGTCGAAATATCAAACTACCTATACAAAGTATCATCTTTTAGTCTCCCATGAATCGATTATAATCATAAATGAGGTATCATCTTCCCCTATCAACTCACCTCACTATGATTCATGATACAGTTTAGATGCTCATAAAAGGAAGTATGAAAATCCATCTTGAAATCATGAATTTAAATCACGTCAGAATGTATTGGATGATATATCTGAAGATGTGACATGAGAAAAACATCATACATGGAATTGTAGTGACAAATATAGGGGAAAGGATATTCCACATGACAGACCATTTCAACTATACTAAACAAATAAACAACCCATGGTTCTAGGAACCATTTTTTTCTAATACGGAATTAGCCCAAACATGCAGAAACGTGATGCAAAAACATGACGAACAACCTCAAAAACTATAGGTCATCTCTAATAGATATATTATGATTTCTACTGACTGTGCATGGTCACTGAGAGATTTCTGATCAATTAGACACTATTAGATGTATCCTATATGAAACTACATTAAATATGTTTTGAATATCTATCCTCTATCTAGACAATTGGTTAAAAAAATTAAATTCATTAATATCCTATAAAGGGAGCATTTTGATATTTTCTTGTAAGTTGTTATTGTAAGAAATAGCCTTATGAAAAAAACGATTCCCCCTAGAACCACCAAAATCCTAACAAATATAGTCCTAAACATATACTCTAGAATATGAAATTTTCTATTTAGATTTCCCATTATTGTAAGGATTATTTTATGCACTCATAAGAACCTATGATCCCAAATCCATCTGAAGACCATGGTATAACAATGATTGGAAATGAGGCTCATGATATAGAATTATATACCATAGATCCCAATTACATTGAACTATTTACCACTCATAGAGACCACCAAGACCATCAATGGAGAAGGTATCCCTAATAAATAAGAAGTGGGATACATTTTTGTTGTCAATCCATGGTCACCCACACTACATAATTCTTATTGGGTTCCCCGGGTAAATGTATTGCAATTACCATATGGATATCATACCAATTCCATTATCGAATTGGTAGAGGGTGCAAAAACCCTTTAGTCCTCTGATGCTCGAGCTTCACCCACTAAAAAGTGAAGCATATCACCATTAAACATGTTATCCCGTTTCAAATCCTTATCCACCATTATTTTCTATAGAGATCACAATATTTATTTTTTATACTATGATGTACCGCTCATCTAGGATCATGGAACTACCTTATCAAATCCATATAGAATCCTTTAAGAACCTATACATGAACATAGATAACAATAACATTGCTTCTTCTAAGAGGCCATCCTGATGGTCGCTCTCATAAGATAAATTAACACTCAAAGATAATCCCTCTAGATCAGATAACTAAATTGTATTGATCATATCCAATAGAATTTGTATAATTGATGTATAAGTTTGAGGTACTCATCCTTAAGAATTAATAACAATGATTTTCATATCTTTAAATAGTATCATTAGTCGTCACTCATTGTAAGAATCTCACACTATATATTTCTAATTCATTTGGCCCAATTCCTCAACAAAAATGTTTGCATTACCGGTTGTAAAAGATATATTTAATTAAAAATATTGTACATAATCAAACCAACTTATCTACCAATGTTTATAAACATTATACAAGTGGATTTAGTTATGGATCTTGAGGTTCGGGTTCCTCAAAAACCACTATAGAAAAATATAGTGTCTCCAACACTTCAGGGCGTGTACTAGAATAGATAAATCCAGATCATGAGTAGTATTATTCACCTATTGTGGTCTCAATTGTTTGGAGAAATGGGTAGCTACCCGATCCTCCTGTATTAGAACTGTAATATCTCTTAATATGTATGTGTCACAATATATGGTATAATAATTTTATTGCATGGGAACATTAATGATTAGTTTTTATGTTATCCATGTATTCAGTTCTTATAAATATATCTTATAAGAA
Organism: Viscum album; assembly: GCA_963277665.1. NCBI lineage: Eukaryota > Viridiplantae > Streptophyta > Magnoliopsida > Santalales > Viscaceae > Viscum > Viscum album. Next base: position 1,323,390,079 of record OY728158.1, read on the forward strand.
TATAGTAAAACCAAATTCACCACTTTCTTATTCATCCAGGAAAATGGTGCATCTAAATTAGAGAATCCGTTGATAAAACATTGATAATGAAGTAATCGACTCAGAATGAACTAAGATAAGATGTCCCATGATGCACACTCAATCAATCCAAAAGATTCATGTAGATATCATGCTGTAAATCCAATGATATCTCAATATACTCAGGGTGATGTCATGATATTGGGAATGATCATATATATATCAGGAGTACAGTAAGATTTAATTAGTGAAAAATACCACCAAATGATCTAATAAAGGATGAAAGGGAAGATTCATCAAGGCTATGAATACCAATAGTCTGTTCATTAGACTAAATGACAACAATATAAATTTTTATATGTCCGAACAAATTTTAAAAGAATATCATGGTATGTTTGATGGTCCTACCCTCAACGAATGGAACCATAACCACATATAAATCATGGAGAAGTTCGTGGGACGTCTTAGTTTATCCAATATATCATTGATCTATGGAAGGGGATACCATTTATGGAACATCATCTAGTTTAGCCTTCTTTAATCGACATATAAGTGTAAGGTTCTATCATATTTCCTTGAAAAAATCATGGTAAAACGACACATTAATATACTAGTTCATATGAATCCTACAAATCCAAATATTCTATGAAAATTTCAACTCAATATTCTCTTCTGGTGAGATTTTTTATGGTGGGATTGAATGTGGCTTATCTCTCAACACTAAATTGATCATGAAATCAAAATCTCACTTAGGAGGTAAGTCATAGAACTCATAAAGAAATACATATTAAAAGTAGTTAACCATAGGTTTAAACCTTTACAACTATATACTTTTTTCATCCATAATATGGCATGCTATCTATGTCTTATTAAAATCCAATGTGAATTGTATTGGCTCTGAATGAATAACATGAATATTCGAATCTATATAGGGAGTATACCAACCCCCTTCTAGAGATATAATGAAAATTTTCATATGATAACTGTCGATATGATCATGGTACAACAATATTTAATTTATAATCATGATCAAATCTTAACATATTAGTCATAAAAAACATCTCCCGAAGGAGAAGCTAGCGACTAATGTACAGAGAAAACATTATCTAGAGCTAGATATTCTCTGATCGCCCTCCCAAAAACATGTTGATGTTCATAACACCATATAAGCACTCCAAAAGAAATTACAAAACATATGTGAATGTATCATGTTAAAAATGAATTTGATTCATTATTATCTAAAAAATGAATGAAATTGCAGACGATAAATGAATAGTAACTATTACTATATAAGTTAATCCATCCATACTGGTTTTAGAAAACTATATAGTGTGCAGCAAACTAGCACCTCTACCCTGGGCTTTGGTGTGACTCCATTGTGATGCTCTTATTTGCTGGTATTTCTATTCCCACATCAAGGTACCATGACTCCCACCTCAGCCCGATCATCCAATTGAACTCCTTATACCATTATATAAATGTGTGTCTTTATAACCTCTATTTTTTATGAAAATGTTTTTTGATTAAATTTTATGACTACGATAACTTTCATTACATAGAACACAAAGTTTTAATGGACCACAATAAACTATTATTATTAATTAATAAACATGACCAATATAACCTCAAAAAAAACTTAGTAGAATGAATATTAATAAAAAAATTTAAAAAGTAATGATAATTGTTTTATATAAATCAATAATTTTGATAAAAAAGATCTTAGTTCATAGTAAACATTTTATAAGAATCAAAGATACTATTTTAACTAAAACTTTATTTTTTTATTATTATGAATAAATAATAAAAGTAATTTTTTCCACGTTTAGAAAAATTATTTTTAGAAAAACATCATTTAATAAAACTAATTTTCCAAATTATCAATCACTGAATTTTTGAGAATTTTTTGAATATATTAATTTTTGGATAGAGAGTGAAAAAATAAAGGTTTTCAAGAAAAAGTACATTTTTTAAAATCATTTACAGTGTCTTATTATGATTAAAAAAGTTTAAACATTAAAAATAGAGTATTTATGTTATTATTAATACAATAAAAGTCATTGGAACTAAATTCATTTGACATTTCATATTATAAAATTCTATATTTATGAATATTTTCTCTTTAGAAAAGCTATTTTTTCATCGCGTCTGCGAGTTTAATTTTAAACTACAATTTTAATATTTTTTAATAGATTATGTAAAAATTTACTCCATGTTTTTAATATGAATAATTAATATTATATAATAAATTTAAGTAAATTTTTGGTCATAATTAATAATAAAATAGTAAAACATAACTACCATAGTTAAGGTTAATGTGGGTTTATCAGGGTGTTAAAATAAAAATATAAGGCGTAAAATGACCTAAAAATATATCGAATCACATTTTATAGCCATATTATGGACAAATGTAACCTACTGTTTTATAATGGGAAGTTTTTAACCTCATTAATATTTATAAATGTGGTTATTCCTTTTTCATTTCAAATATTCTAAATATTCCCTATCATCCACTTACAAAATGAAACCCCTATCCTATAAACATAAACATATAAATCATATTGGTTTAGAAAATGCCTAACCAAATACATTCAATAATTATGTCCTCAAATCCGGTAGTCCATTATTTTGTTGGGAATCCATCCTATTGATTCTTCTGGTACAAACCTATGGAGGTTATTTGAAGAATATGTATCATTATCAACTGATCATTTCTATGTTATTTTTTCTTCCACATCCCTAACATATTATTAAATTATGAGGATATATCTACGTTAATTATATCATATATATTGTGATGTTTTATATTAATTTAATGACACATATTCTCATCATCATACATAAAATTGGTAATGAAAATGTCTATTGTCAGTACGACAGACTAACACCCCATAAACCAATGTAATTTATTTTATATCACCACCTCTCCAAGATGGATATAAATTTTCATTTATAATATTAATGTGATAATTGTGACATTATTATACTTTTTGAATTATAATTCCTCATATATCTTAATAATTTTCATTCCATGGGAATATGATAACATCGATCTTGTGAATGAAAGAATACTGACTCAAAACACTATATAATTTGTTTTTCACTTACTAATTACATGGAAAAAAGTAATGATAAATTTAAAAAATATATTTTATATTTATATAATAATAAATATTATTTAATGATTAATTATAATTTCAAATTACATTATTAGATCAATCTAGAAAATGGAAACCACGTTCATGCATATATATGGCTTATTGTCTCTGCCAATGGTGTATTTCATTATCTGTCATTAGCATTTTTGAATTATTAAAAATAAATATATATGACTTTTATATCTTGGATAAAATTATGGAGATGATGGAACTATGGTAAAAAAAGGACTAAAAATACCCAACTAAAATATCCATGAAAATTGAATTAGTTATTAATCGAAAGGTGATTTTAACAAAGAAATTTTAATAAATAGTTAATACAATTTCATAAGTATAACATATATGGTATGATATATATGATATTTGTTCTATATTAGATTTATAATAAATATATTTATTATATATGCAACCCAAATGAGTGAAAATGAAGTAAAGACTTAAGGTTAGAGGTTATCATCTGTCTTTTATTTTTATGGGAGAAGTTCATTATACACCACTTGTATCATTTATGTGGTGTATGTATATCCCATGAATGTATTTTATGATTTTTCATATGAAAATTATGGGATATAAAAAACCACGTATTTTTATTACTTTCAATGATCTTATAATTAAAAATATACCTATGTGGTAAATGTTTTATGTTACTATCTCAATGTATATCAGTATTATTTATGACTAAGTTTACAATAGTGAAGTTTTATAATATATCTCTTATGAAAATATTTAATTATATTATCATGTTTTTATTTCATTAAAATATATGATTCCATTTCATTTTCCTCTATTTATTTACTGATTATTCTAAAATATATTGTGTAAGGAAAAGAATTAATATTTATCTCTTCAGTTAGAAACCATTTATTTCATTCAGATGCATATTTTTTTGAAAATTTAATAATGTTTTCAATATTCTCAAATTAAATTTTTAATGTAAATTTTACCCTTCATAAAGTTGTTACAAAAAAAATTTGGATCATATTCAAAATTTTTGAAGGAGGTTCTTCTCTATTTTTACCCAAAATGTTAAAATAGTATTTGTTTTAACATGTACAACATGATCATCATTTAATCCCATCATGAACCATAAATGATTTAAATATTATCATAAAAAATTTCATTAATATTTTAATTGAAACTGTTTTTCCTAAATATTTGAGAAATTGTTTTATTTTAAATAATTGATTTCAAAGTGGAAATGATGTTTTCCTCAATATATATTCTTTTTGATCTTTGAAAATAATTTTACATCTTAGATGACACACTTTGATGTTACTTATGATTTATTAGTTATATGTTAAAATTATATAATCCTTATTATTTCTCAGGATGGTTTATATTTATGATGATATTATGTTTATGAGACCCATTCCTTCTCTATAGGATATGATATTATAGTATGATCAATGTTGACAAAATCTAATCATTTTCCATGGATTATAATATAATGAAATGTTATTGAATCACACTTATTTTAGTGGGTTAGGATATGATTAATATTTATTTAGTTTTTGGAAAAAAATATTTATTATGTGATTTTTTGGGATATATTTCTCCCTATAATTAATTGTGTAATTTTTTATATCACATGAGATATTGACGAGGAATAAGTAGACCTTCTTAATCTACAATGGGAAACATGATGTTGTGATTGTTACAATATAGGAAACTTGTTATAATGGTAGGTCCATTATTAAATAAGTTACAAGTTTTTATTCTTGATATTTTATGATTGTCTGGTCTCATGTGTTAACCTAGACCTATGAAATGGTTTCAATAAATATGATGGTTATACACATATATAAAATGAAAATATGCTTCATGATTTATTTATGATAGTTTATCAGTCATATGGATCTTGTATTTGAAAATGATATTGTTTTAGTCCATTGATCATTTTTATAATACATGATATATTTGTTATTAATTATTTAAGTCATATTCACAATATCATACAATTATACTTATCTTATTACTTTATATGATCATTAGATTATATATTCCAGGTTTAACCGTACAATGAATTTTTTCTCACCCTTTATTATTTCTCCTTTATCTAGGTTATGAAGAAACGTTAAGTAGGGTAATTATTTGAAGTGTAATAAATGGGAGGATCTTTATAGGATATGTTTAATAACACTCATGAAATACGATGATATTATATCTATTCTATATGTACACTAAACTCTTAGGGATATCGACAATTATATTTGAAATATATTGAGTATTCCTATATTAATATGTCATATATATATATTTATTTATTTATAATAAGATTCATTATAGTTTTCTACGAAGAATGTTTTTTTATCTTTTAGAAACTATGATGTGGAAACATTATTCATATCCCATATAATGTGTTATGGGACATGAATAAGGGTAAATACAAGTATAATATGAATTATAAGAAAAATTCATTGATTTTTAGTGATGGATAGAGTTAGTGGTTTATGTGAAATTACACCCTTTTATGGAAAGAAAAAGTTGATAGGGAACTAATAAAGTTTTTCCTTGGGGTAAAAAACCTAAAAATGAGACATTGAATTGGACTCGATTGTCCCTTGGTGCATGATAACAATCCTTTTTGTACAGTTGATCTGGCACTCTTGGGGGATATTTTTTAGAAATTCAAAAACTCTTTACGAACCATGATAATGAATTTTAAATATATTGACCATGAATGGATTATTTAAACACATGTTTTTGAAATTTGAAAGGCAATTTTCATGATTTAGATATACTATGAATGATTGATCACTTTTTTGAATGAAACTTGATGCTAATGCAGACCATTTTTTTATTTTCTATGGGATTGAATATAGAAAAATTATGTTTGTGTGGTGACTAGTATGATAAAATATTGAAGTATCTTAATTTTTTTTATGAATTTCATTATATTATGTACATTCATATCCCCAATGATTATATTTTTAATTATCATAAAAACATGTAATGGAGTGATGATAACATATCAAGTATATGATTCTTCTTTGGTTAAGGATTGTTGGAATTTTATTTTTAAAAATCATTTTATTATCCCTTATGTTGAATTTATCATTATCTTATAAATGTATTAGATTTATCTATATAAAATATACAGTAGTTTCCAATGAAAGGTATTCATGTTTGATATTCAAAAAATAACACAATATCATCTTAGAGTGAAATGATAAATATGACATTTTGATGGATGTCCTATAAATTTTATGGGTATAGAATTCAAATTAAAATGGGGTTTTTATCTCATATGGTTTGGGAAAAATTAAATAAAAATTATATTCATATTATATAAGAGTTTATTAATTTCTTTTAGGATGATTTTTCTAGTATTTCACCAAACCAAGAGGATGAGTTCCTGAAAATAATCATACCTAGAGCAATGAAAATTTTAAATAATCCCTATAAAATATCCCCAATTGAGTTATAGGAAATGAAGAAGAAACCCTATTAGAACATTGATAAGGGATTAATTTGGTCAAGTGTGCCACAATGGGGTACACTTACTCTTTTGGTTAAGAATAAATATAGATATATTTTAATATTGATTGATTATTAGGAGATGAAAAGGGTAAAAATCATCAAGTATATATCATTTACCCCATATTGATGACTTTTTTGATTAAATATATGTATGTCAATTATTTTCCAGTATTTAACATCATTCTATATATCATTAACTAAGGGTAAATAAGTATGATATACACATTAAATCATTTCTTATAGGGTATAGAAACTATGAATATATAGTGATGACATTGGGTCTTATTAATAAACCTACTTTAATCATTTATTTAATGAATACATTTTATAGATATTACATTGATCATTTTGTGATAGTATTTATAGATTATTTTACTACATATTCAAAGGGAGATTAAGAGTATGAATATCAGTTGAGAAATGTAATAAAGAAAAAAAGGAAGAAGAAAATTTATGAAAAAATAAAAAAAATTATTTTTTGGTACAAACAGATTAATTTTTAGGTCATATGTTTCCAATAAATGTTATATTAGTGGATACATCAAAGGCTGAGGCTATTAATGATTGTCACAGACCACCCATGGTAACTGAGATTTGATGTTTTCTGGTTTTGGGTGGAAATTTTGGATTGTCTGTGAATAATTTTTCAGGGTTGTTTATTCCACCCATGAAGATTATTCCGAAGGAAGGAAATATCATCTAGATAGATGAATGATTAGAAAATTTCAAGGAACTATAGAGAAGATTAGTTTTTTAACCAATGATTACATTACCATACAATATAGAATGATTTTAATATATAATTAAGTATTAAAGATAGGTTAGAGATGAATTTTCATATATATTGTCATTGTTATAGTTTATGCCTCATGAAAATATAATATTTGTTAATAAAATTATCCAACTAAATATTTCTATGTAGCTATGATATTTTATGTTTTAATGATATGGAGGAATCATAATTTCACAGAAAATTGTGGTATATATACATATAAAAAATTCTTAAACTAGGTATTCACTTAAGAAGTTTTAATCATGAACCATATAATATGGTAATATATGATTAATGATTATGTATTATCCATACATTAACAACCAATGAATAAAAACAAGATGTCTGGTTGATTGAGTTAAAAGGATCATACCACCATATTAGTGACAAGCATCATGAAAGGTATAAAAATTCTAGATTTATAAAATATGGAACTAGAAATCCTAAAGAAATGTGATAAATTTTATCTTTCTAAAATGAGTGTTCAACAACCTATACAAGTTAATATTAAAGAGGCGTAGAAGTAAGAGGTAGAAATGTAGAAGAAGCTGGGAAATGTTCTTATGTTTATCCATGGATTTTATTGATTATAAAATTTAGAAATCATGCATTTGTTTTGTTAATATCTGATTTTGAGAAGGATATTCTAGAAGAGGCTCGTAGTTCATCATTCTCTATTAATCATATAAGTATAAATATAGATAGTGATTGATAGTGTATTTTTGTTGTGATGGTATAAAGAGAGATAAAAAAAAGTTTTCATCTCTGTTCTTTGTTAACAAGACAAGGATGAATGAAAAATTTCTAAGTGGATGTATTGAAAATTACCTATACAAGAATGGAAAAAGGAAAACATGACCATGGAGTTTTTTAATTGTATCTACAAAAAAATATAAAGGGAATAATAATTTATGGGTTGTATTTGATCTCCTTAAAAGTAAACACACTTCATGTCTATAAAATATCATTTCTATTTGGACCAACATTCCGTAAAATACATTAAGGATGTTTTACAGCTAGAGGGAGTACAATATTATATTATCTATGATTCAAATTTGTTCTATACCTTGATGTTTTGGATATGTATACAATAGAATTTTGATGTGGGTTCATGTTTCTGCATTTCTAGTTATCCTCATATTGATGACCATTCTATGAGAACCATTCAAACCCTAGATGTCATGATAACACCCTGTTATATGGATTTCAAAGGCGGATGGGATCAACACCTTCCCCTATTTATGAATTCATACAAAAATAAATTTCACTAATACACTATTATGACTCCCTTTTAATCCCATTATGTAAAGATGTATATTAATCTAATGAAATGGGATTAAGATGGTGAAAACGGGAATTTGTACATGATTTAGCTGATGAAATGATTGAGATGGTTTGATCCATTCAACAACACATAATGGAAACACAATGTGGTAAGAATCCTTATAGTAAAAAATACTAGCATGATTTTGAATTTAAATTTAGAGGCATGTTATTTCTATGAATATATTTATTGAAAAGGTAATGAGATTCGAAAATAAGGTAAAAATATGACTAATGTATATCGGTCCCTTTTAAATTATTGATAATATTAGTATAGTTTATTATTGAATGGATCTTCCAATGAACCTCTCTCAAATCCATGATGTGTTACAGGTATTTCCCCTTATTAAGTTAATACGTAACCCCTCACAAGTATTAAACATAGTGGTTGCACCACTAGAGAATGATATTTCTTATAACGAATAAAGAGGGGAGATTATTGGACATGGATAGAATTTTCTATGAAATAAGACCACTCAACTAGTCAAAATTGTTTGGTGAAACTAACAATTTGAAGAAGAAATGCAGGATCCTAAAAATAATATTAGGTAGATGAATCCATTTTTTTGTATTAGAGTGAGGAATTTCAATGGAGAATTCATTTGAATGGTGGTATAATTCAACACCATTAGTTTTTTTAATAGTTTTTTTTAATAAATTTAATTTCATTGATATCTCATGTTACACTCAATTTTGTGTTTTTACAAACCAAAAAATAAAATTAATATTATTATTTAAAACTATGTATTATAACCTAGATTTTAAACATAGATACATTAAAATTATTAACCACATTTAAAGAATTAAAAATAATGATTTTATAAAAAAATTATTTATTAAAAAAGTATTATTTTTAGTAATATTATTATATGTTTTCAAAATACTATTTTTGATTCCAAAATGGTTTTTATTTATTTAAGTGAAATATTAATAAAATAAACTCATTCCTATTTTAAAGAATAATTTTTAAAGAATAAAATTTATATTTTAAATCTACATGTCAATATTTTCATTAAGTGATTTTTTGATAATTTTATGAAAAGTATAATTTTTTTATGAATGGTGGAAAAAATAGTATTTTTATTAAGAAATACTTCTTCAATCAAAGAATGTACAAAGTTAAATATTTTTTTAATTGTTTTAAATGTATAATCAGTTTAAACATTTTATTTTTAAGCCAATATATTTATTTAGAACCATATTCATGTTGAAATTTGATATTATATCCTTATATATTTATGAATATTTTATCTTTTGAAGCCCATTTTTTCGTAGCACATTTTTGTTCAATATGAAATTAATATTTTCCACTTATATCAATGGATTTTGGAAAAAAATATTTAATATTTTTAGTTTAACAAAATAATAAAATATAATATTTTTTACTTAATTTTTTTTGAAAATGAAAATTAATTATAGTTGAAATTGATTACCATTGTTATGTTATAAGAAATCTTATCAGGCAGTTAAACTTAAAAGTTAAGGGGTAAAATGAGATAAAAACACTTAAAAACATAATATTATGGAAATATCTATCCATTATAACATGTGAGGTTTTATAATTATCTTTATGATATCCTTCTTTATTATGTAAAATGTGGTTACACCTTATCATTTAAAAAAAATTCTAGGTGTATCCTCTCCCCATATATAAAAGGTCACCACTATCCTATATTCATTATAATTTTTAACCTCATGGACCCAAAAATAAGTACCAAAATCATTTAATTATTTAATTCCTCACATACTAAAGGAATGGTTTTCTCATAATTCTGAACTATGAAGAATTTTGGTTTCAACATATACAGGCAATCTGAAAAAATTTATCGTTCTCAAATGAGAATTTCTATCTTACTTCCTCATCCACATAATTAAAATCCCAATAAATTATTATGATATAAACAAATAATAATATTTTCTATATTTAGATTCTATTATATTAATATAATAACCTATATTCATCCACCCTTCTATCAAATTTCAAATCAAACTATCGATCGTGTGTATCGTAGAATATTACATCGCGAACTGATGATTTTTTTTCCATAACCACCTCTCAAGGATGGATATAATAAAATATTTTAAGTATATATATTATATTTTTGATATTATTATACTTAAATAATTATAATACCACATATAAAATAATAAATTTAATTCAATTAAAATATGATTTCGTCACTTGTGTGTATGACAGACTAACACCCCGCAAAGTGATGTGATTGGTTTTTCACTTACACATTACACAGAATGTAATAAGGAAAGAAAATAATATATATATGTGATGTATATTAGATAATAATTATTTTCTATAGGTTAATTATAATTTAATTTTCCTTCATTTCATCAGTTGTGAAAATGGAAATTGCATTCATGCATGCATACTGCTGACAGTTTTCATGAACAATATGCATTATTTTCTATCTATAACATTTATAGATTATTATAAAGAAATATAGAATAATATATATGTTATTTATAAAGTTTAGAAATAATTGGTTATTATGGTACTATGAATAATATAAAATTAATAGAAATACCAAACCTAAACATATAAGAAAAAAGAAATTATTATTACTGAAAACCTGATTTTAACAATGAATTATAAATAAATGGGAAATAATATTTTATAATTAAATCATATATAGTATTATATATATATATTATTTTTTCATTCATAGATTTATAAGAAAACTATATTAAATATATAGTAGTTTTTAATGAGTAAAAATGATTTCAAGGATTAAGGTAAGGGATTTTTTTTCTCACATTTATTTTTATGGTTCTCATTCCTTATACCCTATTTATTTACTTTATGTGGTGTATATATATCCTGTGAATTTATTTTATGATTATTATTGTAATAATTTCGGTATTTAAATATCCACATAAAATTATATCTTTCATTGGGTCATGCGTCAAATGTTACCAATGTGGTAAAGGTTTTATGTTACAATCTCATAATATATCAGGATTGTATATGATAATGTTTATGATGGTGAAATATTAAAATATATCTCTCAAGAAAGGCATGTATGTTCATATAATCTAGCTATTTCATGAAAATACATGTATTTTATTCATTTTCTCGCTTTTTGTACTCAATATTTCAATGGATTTTTTTTCAAAATAATCGACTTTATTTATCTCTCCAGTCGGAGGAACTTTTTTCCTCATTGTATATGTTATCTGAAAAAATATTTTAAAAAATGTTTTCACTATCCTATAATAATTGTTTAAATTAAAATTTTCCCTTTTGACTATTTTAAGAAATTAATACATATCTTTTGGAATTTAGAATTAGGTGCTTCTGACTTTTTACAAAAAAAGTGCAAATATTCTTTATTTTAATGATTTTGACATCAATGATATTTTACACTATCATGAAAGAAAATTGATTTAAATATTACATTATAAATTTTAAATTATATTTTGAAATAAAATTTTTTATTTCATATTTTTTGTGTTTTTAGATTATAAATATAAGGATTCACCCTCAAAAAATTATATAATCTTCAATTAAATGAATAATTCACATTGAAGATGTTTTCATGATTAGAGTTTTAGAGAATTAGGACATAACTATTACATCTCACAAGATTACAATATAGACACTTCAACTCAGTTTCTATAAAATAAAAACTCTTAAAAAGAAACATGCATAGTTCCATGTTTTAGATAGCATGTCTTTCCTTGATCCCATCCGTGACCCTATTCATCTGTAAGTCCTATGGAAAACATTTCAAAAACATGGGATGAGCATAAAAATCCCATTAAAGGATACACAATAAAGGAAAATAGTTTGTTTTTCCAAAACAACAAGTAAACCATGAATAATTTATCAAATTAATAATTTTCACCTTTATGAAGTAGTAAATACTATTTAATGAATAAAAGATCACTACATACCCTTTGTAACCAAAATATTACCATCAAATAGAAATAAACAACACATAACATTTAAAGGTAACTTGGGACATAAACACACTGAAATAGAAAAACCATACAGTCGACTTCCACACATATCACTACATGGAATAGTCATACAGTCGACTTCCATACCCAATGCATTGGAGGTTATAACGTAACCACCCGTCCTGGTATTCGCAGCACCACCCGTCATATGGATTATCCCGTAACCACCCATCAAATGTCCAACTACCATTATAAAATCATAATATATAAAAAAATATAATGAAAAAAAACATTTCTACATTTCAATCACAATATATCACTTAAATATATTGACATAACAAATCCATTATAAAAAATCATTTTCAATACCAAAATACATAAAATAGTATATGGTATTTATTTCATTTTAAAAAAATATTGCGTCTTGTTGAGAAATACAAAGACCAAATAATACTCGCGGCGGCAGAAAGGATGTTGTCAACGCATACATTAAAATAAAAATTCCTTTTTTTCATTTAGAAAAATGATTCGTATAAAAAGATTACCTTTGAATGAAATTAAAATTCAAAGGTGTTTATACAACGAATAAAATAATGTCTCGTATTAGAACAAAATATGCCTCAATGAAATGAGATTGAGATGAAGTCCTTTACAAAGACGACATCCTTTGATTAAGGAGAAATCAATTACATAATTATGTGTGACAAAATAATACACCAAATATAAGTGGATATTATGTGTAAAACAATCAAGGGTGATTCACACATATTCATAGAACAACATATTCAAGGAGAACAAGTTTATCCCAAAGAATCAAAATTGGGTTAAGAAGTTCCCTTGCAAAAATTCGACAGCCTAACAACGTCACTTCAAAATTAAGAAAATGCGTTGATGAGAGATAAAAAGGGTATCTCATCACTTGTAAATTAAATTTACATCAATAAGGATATATGAGAACATATCCCAATATAAGAAGATTTAAATTAAAATACATAATAAAAAAAGTCTTTTTAAAGAATAGGAGGGTGAAAGGTCCCCTTACCGATTTGGGTAACTTTCGAAACGTACAACCCATGGAAGAAAGTTCATATAATGAATATGTAAATACCCATAAATATAATTATATTACACAAAGTGTATAGTAATGGGCAGTACATACACCACTCAATGTAAATGGTTGCAAATGTAGTATAAATCTCACGGTAATAAAAGTGAGAACAAAAATCCCTTGTGAAAACTTGGGAGCCTAAAGACGACAATTAAAACATTCAAAGTTGGATTTATGAGATAAAATAGGGTCTCTCATAATATGAACATAAAAATTACAGAATGAGTAATATAAAAGAATCATCCCCAAACATAAGAATGATGATTTTAAAATAAATGGCATAAAATAGTTGACATAAAAAGAAAGAGAGAGGTATGATCCCTTAACTCAAGTCTGACTTGTCTTGTTCATTTCAATATATTCCTGAATAATAAACAAGAGTAAATTTATACTTTCTTAAGAACTTTTTTCAAGTTCATTATTCATTTTTTATCACTTATTACCATGTTATGAACATTATTTAATTATTTAATTTTATAATGGTCGTTTTGGTGATCATTGGTACTTGAGTCAAAAAAATGAACTTTTTATAATTACAAGTTGTTCATGTGGTAAAATATCCATTATATATAAAATTATATTCATGATGTAGATATCATATATATAATATATATCCGGTATATACTTGCATTTATAATATTACATAACATTTAAAGGTAAGAAATGAAATGCATCGTTCATGGAGACGGTAAGCTGTATGTATGCATGAACGCTACATTCATTTCTAGTTCGTATTTAATAGAATTAAAAATAAATGAGAAGTGTATATATTATAATTCCAGTATAATATATATGTTATATAGGTCACATAAGATCTTTAATTTCATTCTTTATACATTCCATGTATTTCATGAATGAGTCACATCACTTGAGGGGGCGGTAGTCCACACTTCCCCAAATGAAATTATCACATTTTCACAACATGAAAAGAAAAAAGGTGTGTTTTAAATGTGAAATACAGAAGAATAGAGAGTAAATAAATATAATATATATCATAAATAAATACAGTTCCATCATAATGGCCACCATGATATGTGGTAGGAGAATTACAACAATCATTGTTTCGTGAGGCAATAATTTTCCATCCACGGAAACAGTATTTTCTTTAACCATTAGATAGAGGTGTGTGTAAGTGTAAGCTCGAATAATTCTCATAACAACATCCTGGTATATTTAATATACTGTTTTTGTTACAAAATAAAGGAATAAAAATAGTTTAGGGGGTTGAAGAAGCAAAATAAAACAAAATAATATAAGAGAGGACATTAATTTTAAATCGGGTAACTCCCTTTGGTTTGAACCAAAAGGGTTTCTTGAAGAGATTTATGCCTATGGTAAGGCTTCTAGGATGAAGAGAGTGATGTGGGGAGATAAAAGGAGCAGAGTTAGGTCCAGCCAATGGATTGAGAGGTGTGGGTAATGTGGAAGATGTGGGGGCGTTTTATAAGAGGGAGGAGGGGCACTCTTGGAAAGTCTTGAGAAGTTACATTATTATAAAATGATTTTCGGATATTAATGGTCCCAAAATTATATATTTCTAGGATAAGTTGATATGGGTTTTAAATCTACCTATCTAATAGGTTTCTGAAAAATGTATGTCTTAGATGTTACCTTATCATATCATTTTATTTAAATCATTCATTAACGAGGTAATCATTGCATCATCATGGTGTCATAAATAAATTTATTCATTTAATGTCCAAAAATTAAAAAAAAATCATGATGTAGGAAATTTTTTTAGATTTTAAATGAATACTTATAGTCAAAAATATGACTTGTATATCCCCATGTAAAAATTGTTTTAATAAAACAATACATGTTTGTGACATTTTTATTTTAACTTTAAATAAAAAGTTATTAATGTCATTTTCAAACCAAAGTGGCTCAATCGGGTCCCCAAGTTCACCCATGGATTTTATTGTTCTTCTATGACACATCCAATAAGGGTAGGACATTTTCCCAGGTTATTTCATATTATTATAACAATATCTTTACATTAAATTACACTAATTACCATAATCGCGATTAATAAAACTTAAAAGTTACTATTCACCAAAAATTATTTTCATCCCATTGAACCACATTTTACATCCTAATGACAACCATGTATGTCAGATTTTTGAAATTCAAATCACAAAAGTGGTAAAATTCCATTTAAACCAAAAATCAATTTTTTAACTACCACATAGTGGTTTCACTATTCATCAAAAATTGAAGTTTTTCAGAAAAATACCAAAAATTCACCCTAAGATATATTTGATATTCTGAATTAAAATATGATGTTTGTTTTAAAATAATTAAAAACATATAAGTTGCATTAATTATCTTAATAATTAATTCACGCTGTCAAAACAAACATCGTGTTTTTAAGAAACAAAATATTACAAAAATATTTACACTAGTTTAAGTCAAATATCAAAGTGAAATTAATTCCAATTACTACCATTGGATTAAATGGTGAAAATATAATCTAATTTTAAAAAAAAATTCAAAAGATAATCTAATAATATAAATAAATTATATTAAAAGGAGGGTTTGAATTAAAATACAGCATCTTACATTATTCATTAAAAAATGAACTTTATCGGAAAAATACCAAAAATTTATAAAAAGTAAATTTTGATGTCCCGATTATAAAAAGAATTTTATTTTGTCAAAAATAACAAATAATATTGTCAAAAAAATTTATTTAAACGGGTTTTTCCATCAAAAGGCGGTTAATCGACCTTTTAAAGAATATTCGAATATTTACGCTTAAAATTGGATTCATTCAAATTTTAAGCATCTAACATTTATTGAATAAATGTAAAAATATTTTAAAAGTATATATAATCACATTTTATTTAGTTCTGTTCATTCCCGCCATTACATCGACTAGGATTTTACTACCATTTACAATAATATTATTATGTTATTAATGTGCATCGTAATATTTCAAAGAAACTCGTTGTTGTGTATTGCGTACGCCATCAAACATAGCATCCCCTTTAATGTAATATTAATATTTTATTTACAAATATTAATAAATATGAAAAAGTAATATTATTTATTTACATGTAGTGTTAAATCCTTCCCCACTTTTGGTAATTGGGTCCTCTCAATTTTAAATGTTTTCGTGGAAACTTTATTGAAATCCCCACATTGGAAATAGAGTAAATTAAACTATCACTTTAAAAGCAGAAAGGAGAAGTAAAATGGTCACCTGAGTTAACCCATACAAGGATTCCATGTAGGAAAACATGTATATGGAAGAAACAAACAAATGGTCATGATCTGATGGAGAGTGATAGAAAACATGTTTAGAAGAAAGTTAACAACCAGAAAATCACAAACATGTGATGGGTTAAACGGTATTTGATTCCCTAGCCGAAAAAAATTAACAGACAAATTTTTTTTTAAATTACTTTTCATGGAGGAATTTATATGTGTGCTTTACTAAAACATAAGGGAACATACTTACTTGTCATGTTGACTGTCATGTTTTTCTAGATTTCTTACAAAAACACAAATTTTCTCCAAAAGACGAGTATTTAGGATAACTTGTTCACATTAAGAGAACTATAATAAACTTCTAGAGAATCACATAATCCACAAAATAGAACTATATATTTCCCATGTCATTAGAAATTAAACAAAACCAAAACTGTTAGAATAAGATCAGATAATCCATGAAAAGAGAATCCTTTATAAAAAGGAAAATCTATTCTTGATCTCCAAAATTTGACCAATAAAACACAAAGTTCAACGAAGAAAATTCGATAAAAAATTTGTCCATAAAATTCATCAAATTAATCAAAAATAATATTGAAACCCAAATCTATGATGGATTTAATCACATAGTCTTCCAAAAAAACCATAACATTTATTTCCAATCATCAGTTACTCTTAAAGTCTCATACTAAAAATTAATTAACCTAATCACATCTCCTCCATTACAGGTTAATAATTTCCATAGATAACCCAAAATCAACTTATTCTAGATTCATAAGATCATCTAACTGAAATGAATTAGTCAAACTAACCAGACACTTCACGTAGTCTAGTGGTAGCATATAAATATCGATCACACTTTGGTTGTGGGTTCAATTCCCATAGCTTCGTCCGACGCGACAGGTTGTCACATAGTCTACATTTTGTCCTTTTTACAAAACTACATAATTCTTATAACATTCCCGAAAAAGTGATAAAATCTTTAAAAATAACCATAAAATAATTTAACCACATGTTTATCTCATGTCATTCATATTCCATCATAACATGCAGTAAACCATAATTACCTCAAATCTAAGGATCATATAAACCATAATGGTTACCTTTATAATTATTACCTGAACTTCTACATCGAGTTGGTCATCTCATACATGATGCATTAGAGAACTCACCATGTTTCAAGTGCTTAATCATGACTCCTGATAGTTGGTTTATAATAACCATGAGATTTCTCATTGAATCTCCCATTTCATCCAGACTCTTAATCAGAGAACCACCATAGTTTCCTTTAAACCCATTGACACTTTGGTTCCTTCTAGATCCATCCATTTTCTAAAACCAAAATGGTCAGTGTGAGTATACAATCAAAATCATCATGTACTAAAGAGTAAGATAAACACTTAGATACAATTATCCAAGTTAACTCAAACTCATTCATATTTCATAAATAACAATTACTCTTTCTAATATAATAACCATTGGGGTTATACACAACTTGTCACCTATGCTTAAACAAACTATAACCTCTAAAGTTATCTAAATCGGCTTCCGATACCAACTATAAGGACCCGACCTTAAAACATAACAAAATATTAAATTAAATGAGTAATTCACGTTGAGGATCTTTTCAGGTTTATATTTTTATAGAATTAGGACATAACTATTACATCTCACAAGATTACAAAGTAGAAGCTTCAACTCATTTTCCATAAAATAAAAACTCTTAAAAATAAAAATGTCTAGTTCTATGATTTAGATAGCATGTCGTTCCTTGATCCCATCCGTGACCCTATTCAACTTTAAGTCCTCTAGAAAACATTTCTAAAACTTGGGATGAGCATAAAAATCCTAGTAAAGGATACACAAATACGAAAAACTGTTAGTTTTTCCAAAACAACAAGCAAACCATGAATACTTTATCAAAGTAATAATTTTCACCTTTGTGAAGTAGTAAATAATCTTCACTGAAAAAAAGATCACTAATTACACTTTTTAACTAAAATATTACCATAAAATTCAAATAACGAACACATACCATAGAAAGGTAACTTGGGACATAAACCTACTTAAATGGAATAACCATATAGTTGACTTCCAAACATATCAGTACATGGAATAGCCATACGGCCGACTTCCATACCCAATGCATTAGAGGTTATAACATAACCATACGTCCTGTTATTCACGGCACCACCCATCATATGGTTTATCACGTAACCACCTGTCAAATGTCCAAGTACCATTATAAAATCATAATACATAAAACAAATATAATGGAAAGAAAATATTTCCATATTTTTATCACAATATATCACTTAAATATATTTACATAACAAATCCATTATAAAAAACCAATTTCAATACCAAAATACATAAAACAGTATATGGTATTTATTTCATTTTAAAAAAATATTGCGGCTTGTTGAGAAAGCCAAAGACCAAATAATACTCGCGGTGGCCGAAAGTATTTTTTCACCGCATACGTTAAAAGAAACCTTCCTTTTTGTCGTTTAGTAAAATGCTTCGTAGAAAAAGATTACCTTTGAATGAAATGAAAATTCAAAGGTTTTTATACAGCATAAAATTAATGTCTTGTATTAGAACAAAATATGCTTCAATGAAAGGAGATTGAGACGAAGTCCCTTACAAAGACGTTATCCTTTGATTAAGGATTAATCAATTAGATAATTACGTGTGACAAAATAATACAACAAATTTAAGTGGATATTAAGTGTAAACAAATCAAAGGTCATTCAAACATATTCACATATTGACATATTCAAGGAATACATGTTTAACCTAATGAATAAAAATTTGGTTAAGATGTTCCCTTGCAAAAATTCGACAACCTTACGATGTCACTTCAAAATTCCAAAAATGCGTTGATGAGAGATAAAAAGGGTATCTTATCACTTGTAAATTAAATTTACTGCAATAATGATATATGAGAACATATCCCAATATAAGAAGATGTAAATTAAAAGTCATAACAGAAAGAAGTCTTTTTAAAGAAGAGGAGGGTGAAAGGTCCCCTTACCGATTTGGGTAACTTTCGAAACGTACACCCCATAGAAGAATGGTCATAGAATGAAGATGTAAATACCCATAAATAAAATTATGTTACAAAAATTGTATAATAATGGGATGTACATACACCATTCAAAGGAAATGGTTGCAAATGTAGCATAAATCGCACGGGAATAAAAGTGACATGAAAAATATCTTACGAAAACTCGGCAACTTAAGGGCGCCACTTAAAACATCCAAATATGAATTTTTGAGATCAAATAGGGTCTCTCATAATATTAACATAAAAAGTACAGAATGATAAATATAAAAAAACCATCACCAAAAAAATAAATATGATCTAAAAATAAATGACATAAAATAGATTACTTAAAAAGAAAGAGAGAGGTAGGATCCCATAACTCAAGTCCGACTTGTCTTGTTAGTTTCTTTATATTCTTAAATAACAATATAGAGGTAATTTACACTTTCTTAATAATATTTTTCGAGTTCATTATTCTTTTTATATCACTTATTCCGATTTTATGAACATTATGTAATTATTTATGTTTATAACGGTGGTTTTGTCGATCCTTGGTACTTGAGTAAAAAACAAATAAACTTATTATAATTAGAAGTTGTTCATGTGGTAAAATATCTATTATATCTAGAATTATATTAATGATTTATATATCATATATATCATATATATCCAGTGTAAACTTTCATTTATAAAATTACATAACATGTAAATGTAAGAAATGAAATGCATCGTTCATGGAGATGGTAAGCCGTATGTACGCATGAACGCTACTTTCATTTCTATTTCATATTTAATGGAATTAAAACTAAATGAGATGTATATATATTATAATTCCAGAATAATATATGTTATATAGGTCACATAAGTTTATTAATTTCATTCTTTACACATTCCATGTATTGCATGAACAAGTCACATCACTTGAGGGGGCGGTAGTCCACACTTCCTCAAATGAAATTATCGCATTAGCACAACATGAAAAGCATAAAGGTGTGTTTTAAATGTAAAATATAGAATAATAGAGACCAAATAAATATAATATATATCATAAATAAGTATATTTACATCATAATTTCCACCATGAGAGGTGGTACGAGAAGATAGAACAATCATCGTTTCGTGAGGCAGTAATTCGCCATCCACGGAAACAGTATGTTCTTTAACCATTAGATGGAGGTGTGTGTAAGTGTAGCTATAATCCATCTCATAACATCATCCTATTATATTGATGATACTGGTTTTGTTACAAAAGAAAGTAATAAATAGAGTTTAGGGGGTTGGAGAAGCAAAATAATATAAAAGAACATAAGAGAGGACATTACCTTTAAATCAGGTAACACTCTTAGGTTTGAACCAAAAGGGTTTATTAAAGAGATTTCTACCTAAGGTAATGCTACTAGGATGAAGATAGGGATGTGGAGAGATAAAATGAGAAGATTTTGGTCGATCCAAAAGCTTGAGAGGTGTGGGTAATGTGGTAGAGGTGGGGGCCTTTTATAAGAGGGAGGAGGGGCACTCTTGGAATGTCTTGAAAAGTTACTTTATTATAAAATGATTTTCGGATATTAAAGGTCCCAAAATTATATATTTAGAGGATAAGGTGATAAGGGTTTTAAATATACCCCTCCAATATGTTTTTGAAAAGTATAAGTCTTAGATTTTACCTTATCTTCTCATTTTATTTAAATCATTCATTAATTAGGTAATCACTACTACATCATGGTGTCATAAATAAATTTATTTATTTAATGTCCAAAAATTATAAAAGAAAATGCCATGATGGAGGAAATATTTTTATCGTTCCAATGAACATTTATCGTTAAAAATATTACTTGTATAACCCCAGTTAATTTTTTCAGTAAAAAATACATGTTTGTCACATTTTTATTTTAACTTTAAATAAAAAGTTATTAATGTCATTTTCCAACCAAAGTGGCTCCATGGGGTCCCCAAGTTGACCCATGGATTTTTTTGTCAGCCACGACTCATCCAATAAGGGTTGGAATGTTTTAAGGTCATTTCATATTATTATAACATTATCTTTACCTTAAATTACACTAATTACCTTTAATCGCGATGAATAAAACTTAAAAATTACTATTCACCAGAAATTATTTTCATCCCATTCAACCACATTTTACTTCCTAATGACAACCATGTATTTCAGATTTTTGAAATTCAAATCTCAGAGGAGGTAAACCTCCATTTAAACCAATAATCGGTTTTTTTAACTACCACTTAGTGGTTTCAGTATTCATAAAAAATTAATGTTTTTCAGAAAAATACCAAAAATTCCCCCTAAGCTATATTTGATATTCTGAATTCAAAAATTATGTATATTTTAAAAAATCCAAAACATATAATTTTCATTAATTAATTTAATAATTAATTCACTATGTCAAAACAAATAGAGTGTTTTTAAGAAACAAAATATATCAATAGATTGACACTGGTTTAAGTACAATTTTAAAGTGAAATTAATTCCAATGACCACCATTGGATTAAATGGTAAAAATATAATCTAATTTCACATTAAAAAAAATTCAAAAAATAATCTAATAATATAAATAAATTAGATTACAAATAGGGTTTGAATTAAAATACAACATTTTACACTATTCATTAAAAAATGATCTTTATCATAAAAATAAAAAAAATTATACAAAGTAAATTTTGATGTCCCGATTATAAAAAAAAAGTTTATTTTTTCAAACATAACATATAAATTATCAAAACAATGGATTTAAAAGGGGTTCACCATCAAAAGGTGGTTAATCGTCCTTTTAAAGAATATTAGAATATTTACGCTTAAAATTGGATTCATTCCCATTTTAAGAATGTAAAATTTATTATATAAATGTAGAAATATTTTAAAATCATATATAATCACTTTTTAGATAGTTCTATTCATTCCCACCATTACATCGACTAGGAGTATACTACCATTTACAATAATATTATAATGTTTTTAGTGTGCATCGTAAGATTTCAAAGAAACTCATTGTTGCGTATTGGGTTTGCCATCGAACATAGCATCCCCTTTAATGTAGTATTAATATTTTATTCACAAATATTAATAAATATGAAAAAGTAATATTATTTATTTACCTGTGCTGTTACAATAAATATTTGAGGTCAAAGTAGAAAGTATATTGTCCTTAAACAATGTTCCAAGTGATCCTTTAAAATAATTTTCCATCTTAGATGAAATATATTGATGTTACATAGGATTTAATGGAAATATAATCAAATTATAATATCCTTATTCTTTTTATGAATTATTTACAATTATAATTACAATACATTTATGAGACATTTTCATTTTACGTGGGTTATGTTATGATTAAATAATGAATTGTTTAGGAAATATTTTTCCTTTTCATGGGTCATTATTAAATGAAATGTTTATGGATCCCACTTATTTTCATGTGTAAAAATATGATTAATGTTTAATGATTTTGTGGAAACCAAATTTTAGTATTATCTTATCGCTGGGACATATATTACATTAAAATTATATGAGTGATGTTTTATATCTCATTATACAATGAGTGGAAATCAACCAATTTTCTTGATCTACTATGGGAAATATAATGATGTTCTTGATCCATTATGGGAAACAATTGATGTTTCATAATCTGTTATGAAATTGGAAATATATATTGATTCCTAATCTATAATGATTTTATTGTCTCGTTTATTAACCATGAAATATAAAAAAAAATTATTCTTATGATCGTGCCACACTTATATGACATAAACTTAATATTAATAATGAATTTATAAAATTTTATTAGTCTTATGGTTTATGTATTTTAAAATGATAATTTTTTTTAGATCATTTTTAAGATCCGTGATAGATTGGGTATGATAATTGAACATTTTATTCATAATATCATTACCATTTTTGTATCTTATGATTTAATATAGTTATTTGTTGATATCTACCATGTTAACCTTACTAAGAATTTGAGATGAGCCTTTATTATGTCTCTTTTCTCTAGGTTTTGAAGAATGTTTTATATATGGTATTTCTATGATATTTACCAAATGGAAAGACCATTATGGCATATTTTTAATATCTTTTAAGATTTAATAAGATGGTGTATAATGTCTCCAAAGAAACTAACATGTATGGTCCTTTACAATTTATTTGTAAAATGAATTATTTAATAATATATTAATTTAAATATATTTTTCAAAATCATGTGTTTCTATATTAGTTGACCCCCTAGAGTCAAGTGCATTACCTAATCACCTACCATTTTTATAGTGTTTAATGGTCAAATATAACTTATATAGATGGCCCAACCTACCTTGAACACGATACTCCACTATAGTCTAAAGACGCTATAGGGAAATTACAGTAAAAATTTACAAAATTAAAAAAATTACAATAGTACATGTATCTATGATGGCTTCTTACTTACTTGTATGCTCTTTTTTCTATAAATATTACATTAATTATCATAGTGGCACTTCTTGATACTATAGGAAGAACTCCTAGATCACCTTGATAAAACTGTATGGCCAAAATTCATGTTCTATATAATGTAACATTAAATGATGTGACCCTATTTCTTCAATTATTTAAAGATACTTATTCTTAATAAATTCACCTATAAAATTATCTCATAGTAAATCCCATCCCAGAAAAGGATCACCCTAGTGACCTCATTTACTAATAAAGAAAGAGATAAAAATGTAGGTCTATTAATCAACTAGCATAGTCCATCGATGAAATTCCCTCTTATTTAAATTACCAAAACTCATGATCCTTGTCATCACTCAACAATTCAAGATGTAATTGGATGAATAAATTTTCTTTGAATTCATTCTAGGATTACAACTATTATTACAAATATTTTTAATAATGTCCTATTAATTCATATTAGTTACTCAAAGAATGTAATAATAAAGAATCATCCTCTTATCTATTGGAGCGATAGGTGTTTTATGATCATATAGACCGAATCAATCCATATCTTAGTTTCTATGGGTCATTCATTCCTATTGAACATTGTTATTTTCTATAGCTATAACTATCTCTTCAGATCAATCATCTATTACATGATGCAAATATTCACCCATTAAAATGATCAAATGAACCTTAAGAATCTATTTATAGAGCTGATAATACAAAAAAAATCATATGGCCTATAGGAATTAAAAAAACAGCTTTAGTATTGGGTTGATTACCACTCTACCAATGCTCAATTCGATGACGATGAGGATTCAATTTCTCTAAACAGTTTAAAAAAACATTTGCATACACGTTACAAAACAATATCAACCTAAATAGGTTGAAACAACACAGGAACAGTATATCAATGTTCCTCTATATGTGGATTAACATGTTATTTCACATAACATAACATTTTATTCAATTATTGTTTTTTAGTAATTTGAGGGGATTTCATTTCATGGGCCATTGGGATAGATATTTCATATAGAATAAATATATCCTTATCACGAGTAATTAATGTCAACATATATTCTTATGTTCCAACCACAATAAATACATAATCATCTCATATGATTATGTCCCCTGAGTAAAATATCAATAATACTAACATCGTATAACATGTTATTCATCCAAGCTGATATAATATCAAAACTATAACAAGATAACATCATGAAAAACAATAATTTAGATGAAAACTCATGATATCCCCCCATTAATGGGTTATCTAATACTATGATCAAGACCATTAAAAAGCCCTAGAAATTCATATCCTATTTTATAAAATCCCCACATATTAATGAAATTGAAATGAAACCTGCCTCTGATAGCTCTTTTTAATTTACCTATACCGATACCCCCATAAATAAAATAATTATTTGGCTGTGTGACCTTTCAATCGCATCCCCATATACTAGAGGCTTCTAATTAGAAGTATGACTGTAAGTAATATAGTGGGGAGAATATAACCCTTGCTGAAGAGTTGTAATAACAACAGAAAATAACAACATAATAGTAGAAATAATATATATATATATATATGTATGTGTGTATATGTATATATTCAAAAATAAAACTAATGAAGTATAGGGAAAAAGATAAATGATCCAAATATAAAAAAATTGTATAATGAGAGTATGAATGAGACTAAATTTTATGATGAAAGGTAAACAAGAAAAATAATAAATAGACAATATAAAAGTCTCCAAAATCCCTGGTCTATAGACCCATGTGAGTCTCATATTCAAAATATAATCCATTTGACAAATAGATCAATCAATTTAAATGTATGTTTCCCATGTCCATACCTATGTCAATTAATTCATCATGATTAACAAATGGTCGTCTGAATAGGGTGTCAGTACAACTTCAGTGGTCAGCACCACCATGTCTAAATAATCTGGTATAAATATATAGAGGGTGGATTAAATCATTTTAATTAGTATATTAATTTAATAAACAATAAAAAAAAAGAAATAAATCCACTAAATCCTATACTCTGTGTTAACACCATGGGTCATCCATAAATTCATCAACACTATTATAGATATCTCAATCTAGGGGTGGATCCACCTATATCAGGAAGGATAACCCATTTTGCTAGTAATTACCCTTTTCTAGAAGAATCACTTGTATTTTTTCATGAAAAAATTCTCCCTACACATGTGATAATAATAATCTCACCCTTAGGTTTCTGGTAGAATTGAAATTTAACCTCAAGGAATGTATATCACATGAATCTTACCCTCATGTGGTGGAAAAAACTATACATCTATCACTTGGGGACAAATGAAAACATGCACCATAACCTTAGGTGTGACTTATTTATATATCAAGCCCAAAACACAAGAAAAATTCATTATAAGGAAAAATAAAATCAATCTATATGACATACCTCCCTCATGCATCAATCAAAAATAGTTTCATATCTAGGAAAAATTGATAATTAAGAAGACACCATAAAAATCTATAAGAATAACAGACATGTTACATAGACCATAATGTTTAATTCTCCCAATTACCATTTATCAAGATATTTTAATTTCATCATGAATTATTAGAAATTATCATATCAATTAAAACACTTTAAAATCCATTAATAGTTTGAAAACAAAAGTCATTAACATGTCAATATATATCCATATATCATCATGTCAAAATGAAAAACTAATTACATTCCAATATATCCATTTTAGTCCATGTGATTGTATTTCAAGAGATATCAACAATTTACATGTTATCCTAATTCATAATATTAATCTGGAAAACTACTCATGTTGTTATGAAAAACTCCTCATTATTAAAAAATGACACTTCATTATGATATAAAGGGTTGGATCACCTCATGGGTGGACACAATATCTTTCTTAATTCTCATTGACCTGATAGAATCCAATGGGAGGTTTTTGTATCATAACTTTCGTCATTCATGTTTATTCAATTAGATAGGTCATGTGTGTGGTGTGTCTCTATGATCATAATTATTTAACATGAAATAAGAATTAAAATAGACTTTCATTGAATTTTTCAAGACCACCTAACTCAAAATATTATAATGCGTATAAAAAATACCAATGTATAATGTAGAATTTTGTTGCTTCTCCCTTAATACCCTATGCCGAAAACACCATGATCTAATGGATATTTCTTTTAGTTTGAAATGGATGGTTATAGGTTGTTTTCATATGGCCTAGATAACAATATAACAATCCTATAAGGAAGTTCTATAATCTCATTAAAAATATATTATAAATAACATATAAAACTGCTTAGCGATTCTTATGTATCCACTGAATGTGATGGGAGAGTGATTTATTTATAGAGGTTCTTGTGGCTTTCTAACAGTCTGAAAAAATAAAACACCATGAAATAGCATCCTAGGCCACATTATATAACATGCTGACAAAGATTAGACTATGTCTCAATGAAAGTGACCATGTAATTTCCTTCCTAGTAAAATTGAATATGAATATCATTTCTAGGGTCACACCAATGATCCTATAAGAATTTGATAAATAATTTTTCATAGCCTAATACACCATGCCGCAGAACAATGAATGTCGAGATGTAAGTTATAATAGAGACTAGCTCCACACTGTAGGGGTATAGAATATGAAAGTACTAACTAAATAATAACATTAGGACCTTGTGATAGAGTAATACACTCCACACCACATATCTCAAATTAATGAGCACAGTCAGTGACACAACATTCATCATGTTGTTGTTATGTGTTAGGTCCACTAGGCTATATACCCATAGAGGGAGGGTGAATCAGTGTATGAAAGATTAAAACAACTGCCCCTTCTGATCTTGTGTTGTTGTTAGACAAAACCCTCTTCTCCCTCATTCCCGATACAGAGAATGAGAAAACTTTAAAGCGTACACAAGATACAAATATTTTTACTTGGTTCACACTCACTGGGCTACGTCCAAGGAGCATACACTTGCAGTGTGCTGATGTACCAATTCCACTATAAGCGCACGGCTGTTTACAAGTTCAAACCGGAATCACTATCCCTCCTCATTTACAACCACTCAAATTTTGATAACTCCCTGCTCTCTCAACTAAACTGAGCTCACTGCTTCTTCAAAAGATCCACTCACAGTTTATAGACCTCTAGGTCTCTTAATTTGCATGAAATCATACATCCTCAACTGTTGATAGATGCTCTATTGAAGTCCAAATTTCATCCACTAATGAATAAACCTTCACCCCTGAACACTGTGCAATTACTTTGGAAATACCTTCGCAAAGCACCCTGCTTTGCAAGGATCCCAATTTTGTGAAGCTCATAGAATGCTTCGCAATGTTCCGGCCTTTTTGCGAAGCACTCTTGCGAAGCACTCTCGCGAAGCACTCTCGCGAAGCACTATCATGAAGCTCACGTCATTGCAGAGAAACTTCCTCGAGAAGCTCACTTATCCAACACAGAGCTCGCAACATTCACGGAGCTAAAATAGCTGCTGCAAAGCTCTTATTTCACGAAGCACACGGGATATGTGAACTACCTTCGTGAAACAAGAGAGAAATATCTTCTTCACAAATTCTATGTTTCTCTCAACAGGGTCTACCTCTACTTATAGGATATTCCACTGACCCTCGATCCTTCCATGCGAAGTCAGTTCCATGTCATCACCAATCACGAAGCTCTAAAATATCCACCATAATTCTCTCAAAATCGTGAAGCACCTCCAAAATTATTAGATCACAGAGCTCATCGACATCGCGGAGCGTTTCATCAATTTCCTAGTGTTGTCGCCGCGAAGCTCCCTCATAAATCCCTTTACCGCCACGATGCGCTTCAACATCTACCATTCTCGAAGATTGTCGTAATCACGAAGAATCACCACCATCATTTTTTAGGTCTTCACGAAATCTAAACCATGAAGCCTCTATTCATGAAATTCATGCTGTTGCCATATTTAATTATGATCATCAGGGAAATCCTATTTTCACGATGCTCACCAACCTCCAAATTTTTCACCCCCAAAATTTGGTAAATACTGGAAAACAGTGCCACCGTGTACTGCTCCTTTTGTACTGCATCCAGATCGTCTGTTCCTTTTTCATGGTCCTTTGTCAACATGGATTGTCAAGAACTTCACTCGAACTTGAAAATTCTCCAGGGAATCCTATATTGTCAACAAACACAATCAACCGAAAAAAACTGCACTATTACCTTGAGGGATTTTTTCCCAACATTATGCCTCAAAAGGAAGTGGATCTAAACATTCTCTCCTAAGATCCCTTTGCTGCAGCCGGAGCTTATTAGACATTATGAGCATTCATACAGAACAACGCATGGCTTAATGGTGCAAAATAATATTCTTAAAACAATAATTTATTTTTTCTCCCATAACAATACCATCCAAAATAAATCCTGACAAACATGGTTCAAATCAAAAAAGGATTGTCTCAAAGAGGTTCATTAAAATGTAAAGAGGGATGTATGTATAATAGAAGGTATCTTATACATATTATTAATAATATTATGAGTAACATACATTAAAATTATTATAATTTAAATTCATTTCTGTTGGATAAATAATCATAATCTATTAAAAAATTATTCACTTATAATAAATTAAAAAATTCATTATTTATTACATAGGAAATACATTTATTCAAAAGAATAAAGGTTTTTTATTTTTTAAATAGTAAAATTCCTCATATTTAGTGTTTGAAATCAATATAATTTATTTCAAAATTGTTATCAACATTTTAATATTATGTAACAGAGTAAATTATTTTTTTGTAAAAATATATGTGCAATATAGGTAATAAGTGAGTAATGATGGTAAATGAAAAAAAAGTAATAATTTAAAATAATTATAAAAGTCAAAAAACTATACCTTGTCCATAAAAATTAATGTTATGTTTATATAAATTAATCAGCTATAATTATTATTTTTTTCATTTTAAGAGAATTATTGATTTCAAATTAACGAATGAGTACTTGAAAAAAATGATAATCGAACTTATCAATAAAAGGACCCCAACTACACTCTTTCTAAAATCCCACAATTATTTTGGTGCCAGTCTAATAAGATCCCAAATTCCATACCTAATAAGTTCTTATCATGTTTGGAACCTTATATTAAAAAATATTGTCTGAAATTCCCAATTTCAATGAATTTTATTAAGGGAATGTTCTACTCTTCAATGAAATTATTATGTTTTCTAAATAATTATGTTTATATTCATCCTCACCCTCATATATATCCTTTAACACCTTAATTATAAGGAATATAAATCATTTTTAGTATATAAATTTTATAATATATTAACATTAATAAAGACATATTCATACTCATTAATTTATTATACCATGTTCTTTATTTGGTTGGTTTAACCACCATGATATAGAGTGTTATACAATTTTCAACACAGAGGAGTATAAAAATTATAAATAAATTTAGTATGTGGAATTAATGTTGATTTTACTTTGTGTTTATAAATTTTTAATTGTAATATGTAAAAAATCTTCAGTTTTAAATATTTTCCCTTATTTGATTAAATAACCTCAAATAAATGAATAAAGGATGATTATTTAAAAACAGTAATTATAAAATTAAAAAAATAATGATACGTGCCCAAAAACATATCAAGAATCTATAGAATTGCTCCACGAAAATTCTATTAGAGAGAATATGAATGCATCGATAAATAACCAAAACATCTATATCGAAATAATTAATGAACAATTTGATACTATTAAAAATATGAAATTCATATAAAATTTAAAAGATTAATAAATAAGTAAAAAATGATTATTATTATTTAATATATATATATATAAGTAGAATAAAATTATAATATAAATAAGTAAGGAAATTATGTTGATCATATAGATATTTAGAGAGAAATAAAATAGTAAAAAATCAAGGTTACGGGATTTACTTTCTCAATCTAATTATATTGATACATAAAATTACATTTTTATTGATACATAAAATTACATTTTTATTATACTCTTCGATTTTTAATATATTCTAAAATTTAATAATTTTTTTCATCTTCATTTTTGGGAATTAAATTTTCTTTTTGTAATATAATTTTTATGAATTCTTATATAATAAAATTCACCTTTTTAAATAATAATCTCAAAACACTATATAGGATTTTTTTACTATTTCCATGTTCACTCTTACAAAAAAGATTATATTTATAATTTTCAATAGTTAATATTTTTTATTAAGTATCAATAATATATTTTGTAATACTATTAAAAATAAAATTTTATAGCTTTTCTATGTATGTCAATTACATTAAATAAAATATAAACAACAAAAGAATATAAATTAAACATAAAACATAGTATAAAAATACAAAATATTATTAAAAAAACATTCAAAAATATAATAAGTAATTTAAAATAGAGGGAATATAAAAATATTATCATTAAAAATATTATGGTTTAAAATAACAATATATTATGCCAATGCAATTACTATTCATTATTTATCTTTGTGAATTTTTTATCGATTTTGATTGATTTTTTAAATGTTATCTAAGACTTACACAATTAATTTAGATTGTATTTATAATTTATTATTTATAGTATTATAAAGTCACTGACATCAAACACTATAATGTTCCATATAGTTTGATTTTAAAGAATAAGACTCGAAAAATATAAATTCAATCAAAAGGAAATTTAAAAAAATGAATCAACAAATAAACCAAAATTGAAAATACAAAAATCATAAATATAATAATTAAAATTTAATTTAAATGTCACAAAAATTGATTCTTAAAAACATAAAATTTTCACTTTCAAATATTATAGGACATAATTCAAAAGATAATAATATAATCACAATATATGTTAAAATATTTGGTCGTATATATTATTAAATTTAAAAAAATGTTCATTTAAAATAAAATCTTATGGTGAAAGGAATCATTTTCGATGAAAAATTTATATATTAGTTTACAAAATATGTTTACCCAAGAATTATTTAAATATTTTAAAAAACAGAAATCAAAAAATCAATAATCCTCGAGGAGCACATTTCATTGTCAAGGCATGTATTTAGAGAAACCATGTGATGGCATTGTAGCCTGCTCAGCAATGATTTTATATACAGTCACAGAGTTTTTGAAATAATTTTACTATTAGTGCACATACGGTGAAATCCAAAAAAAACCCATGATTAGCCTGAAATTCAATAACATGTCTAAATATAATTATATAAAAAATAATAAATAATAAATTAAGTTTCATGTGTGTAAAAAATAAGATATTCATAGGTCAATAGTGAAAATAATAATTTTATTAATACCATCACATTTATATGAATCATATTTTTTTTAACCTTTTTGATAATATATACATTCAAATAAAAAAATCAATAAATTGGCATTCAATTTATAAAATACATGAATATCATTTTAGAAAATTGTGTAATTTTTATATGGAAAATATTTTATATCTATTTCTTTAATTCATTATAATCATGTGGAATTTTGTTTTTGATTTATTTTAAATTCACATAACTATTATTCAAAAATTATAATCTTATAAATATTTTTATAATTAATATAATTGATAGTTTTCTACAATACGTAATGATTATTATTAAAAATTCACTTTTATTGAAAATGGTTTTTATGTGTTATATTCACTACGATTAAAATTAATTTCACTAATTCCTAGAAATTTTATAATAATTTTTTATAAAATATTTAATATCATCATCAAAACTTTATTTAATAATTTTAATGTTAATTTTTTCTATTAAATTTTCTTTTGAAGCGTGAAATATGAATTACAATAGTAAGGGTAAATTAATGTAAATGTAGTTTAACATAGTGAAAAAGGTTGAAACAAGTGAAAACATGTTTGATATTGGATTTTTGAGGGGATCACATGATTATCCCTTTCCCCACATCATTATAATTCATTTGAGCCTTTTATCCTTTATTAATAGAGTGCTATTATTGAGGAATAAAGTGTTTTTACAAATGTTCCAATTTCATCACTAATAAAAAATGGACAACCTCATCCCCATTTCTCCAAACACTTGAAATCATTGGCGGAATAAAACCTCTACCATAACCTCACATTAAGACCCACTTATTCAGTTGAAACCTTTTTCCAACCAAAATATCAATCTAAGGAGTCTTAAGGAGTTACCTAGAGGAAAACATCCAAAGAAAAGTTAACACTCTCATCCAAACCTTTCTAATTCTATTCTTCTCCAAATCCCATTAATTCGCCTCTATACATGATGGTAATATATCAAAAAAACAATTAAAATTCTAAATTTTTAGTATACTTGTGATATATCGATTTTAAAACTTCCTCCAAAATCATTTAGAAGAATAAAAATGATTCCATGCATGTGTAGGCCCTACCTCCTCCATGAATGGCATCTATTGTTTTCCATGAGAACATAAAATTGTTGAAATTAATTTTTATTTAGATTATAAAAATGATATTTTTTTATTTTATTAATGTTTTATATTGATAATATATTACCATATATAAGTAATCACGCTATTAAATGGTGAAAGTAACATCAACAACCTTAACATGATTTTGTTTATACCTTTCATAATTTGTATATTTTATGAATAACATTTGAAACTGTATAAGTATTTTCACAAGGTAATAATGATGTAAATAAGTCAAGGTTATTTTGTAGCTTATGAAGTAATTTTACAAAACATTTGACTATCGTCAACGAACCAAAAGTGTTGCGATAAAATTAATCAAACAACCCTGAGTAATGAGAACAATATTAAAAATAAGTTCCAAAAGATGATACATAGAATATATAATATTAAATATAGATGATTTATGCTATTGGATAAATATATAATGATTTTAACATAGTTATTCCGGATGTTAAGTGCATTTTTAGATCACATTCAGACATGACGTAAGGGTTCAATATCAAATTTGACATCATTGAGAAATGTCTTATTTTATGAACCTAATTTCATTTAAATTGTGTGTATACTTACAATTGGTAATTTAATATAATTTATCATCATCATTCCTTTTATTTTAAGTTCCATTTAATTCTCTCACACTTTCTTGGAGTTTTTATATAACTATTCTTAAGTTGTATGGGTTATATATCAGTCAACCTTCACCAAGTAATGATTTGATATTATATAACAATATCCATTTTATGGTGTCTTTTTTTTCAATGTGACCGATAATATCATAAATTATTATTGTAATTAAGAAATTTACATCCATTCATTGTCTTCCTTATTGTAGGATATGATAGAACTATTCCCTATAATAGAAGGGTCTTTCGTAACATCGTTTTATTTCTTGTGTTATAATATTTATCATTGAGTTTCTTCATTAAATTTTTATTTTATACCATATTAAAATCATGGGTAATCACATTTGACTAAAATCTTCTTTAATATTATTTTATAATAAAATTATAAAAAAAACTATGTTAAGAATAATTTTGTCTATTTAAAAGATGGTTCCCTATCCTTGCCCATAGTTTCCCCTCACAACAATGGTATACTTTTTAATTGGAAAAATAATTATGTGTTATCACATTTGAACGTCATATTAAGATTATTCTATTATCGATATATTTTTTAGTGTCTTATTTTATAGTATTTGATTTAAAAAATTTTGTTTTAAAACCTAAAAATAGATCTTTCATAGATTCTACGTAAGTTTATGGTTATAAATTCAATTTATTTTTCTTTATATTATATAATATTATTCTCATGTATATTTTCATTTTTGTATATATATTCATTTACCATATATCTACTGAAAAATAATTTTAATTAATATGGTTATAAAAATAATAATTTTCATTCGAAATTCATACTTCTATGTAAACATGATTAGAGGGAACATTCCTATTTCTTATATCATGTAAAGAAACACAGTCTTAAATATTTTTTAAACCATTTATAACTTATAATAACCAAAATTATTTATTATATAAAAATATTGGTTCAATTATAGATCCATATATAATAATTTTCTGATTCCATCATTTATTACTCCCTTTACATATTTCATAAATATGCACCCCTGTTGTAATTTTTTTTCCTATCCTATATCCTTATCAAAAATCATCTACATTAGAAATACATGTTCAAGACATATGTGCCTTGTGAAAATAAGATTGTTTAAAATGATTAAATTCTTTCTTATCATTTTTTGATTTAGAATTCAGTTATACCAAAAATCATAATTACAAAGCCTACTTCCTTCTCATGGGATTGGTCATGATATTGATATAGTTAATGTACCATTTATCTTGTGTTAAAAAATCATGCATATGTTATTATGTGATTGGAAGTTATATAATATCTATATAATGAAATGAGTAATGTTAATTTCTTATAAAATTCAATCTTTGGTGAATGTGTGGGAATCCTAAGAATAATATGTTATGATGGGTTTGCTTGTAACATATCCACACCCCTATAAGGAACTACATAACCCATGTATTTTATCTCTCATTTTTTGGGTGTGGTTCCTAGTATTTCTGGATTTTTTTTTGGGATTTATATTAGAATCTAAACCGCAGTGAGGGGTACTAAAACATGTAGTTTGTAGGGATACAATGTAGGATATTAAGTTGTGGGATAGAAAATTTTAACTCTACTGCCAAATTCAGCATAGTTATAGCATGGACCTCCAGGTTGAAATGTGTTGAATGTTTTATCCTCCTATAGATCAAGAAGGGTTGTGGGGTAGAGGTGATTTTTTTCATGTAAGTGGATGTAATTACTTTTCTTTTTTTTTGGGTTCTCTGATGTAGTGCATGGGAAGCATCATACCATTACCATTGTTGAAGGGGATCTAGGTGTAGTCATTATTTTGGAATCTGGAGGATGGTTTTCTTAGGGTGATTATAAAATTGTCTCTCTTACTACAATGTGTTCTACCATATTTTCAGTAGTCATACATTATATATTCTAAGGCTCTATGGTGGAATTGTGTTTTCTTTAATTAAATGTATTAAAAATTTTATAAATACAAAATCCTCCATATATACTATATTTGAATCCTAAGAGTTTAGAGGATCTAAATACTAGAATTTATCACATCCATCATTATATCTTATTATCAAATTTATATATTAAGGGATTTGTTCAATCCTTCTTCAGTAAATTAATATTTAATCATATGTATTACTCAGTTGTTCATTACATCCTTATTTGAGAGTGAAAAAATCATATGATGTTGTTGGATTGGAACTTAGAGTTGAAGGGTCGTGTTTATAGGGATTCCTTCTTGATCTTCTATACCTTTTACTCACCATTAGTGTTCACATTTTGAGTGTCAAATCAATTAATATTATGATTAAGGTTAGGTGGATCTGTAATTATTTTACTATAATTGAATAGTTTACTTCTTTTTTGAATTGAAAAGTAATTTGAATATAATTATTTTAATTGATTAGAATCTACAATTGAGTTAAAAATGCATGGAATTTTTAAATTAGAGCCCATTTTTTAAATGCTTTCTGAAATTGATTTGATTTTGGATAATTATTGGTTGAAATGAGATTGATTTGAAGAAATGAATAAAAATTGATTTGTGTGAAAAAATTCTTTAATTGAAGGATGGATTTGAAATTTATGAACATGGTAAAAACAAATGATTTGTTTTTGAAATTTAAATGGAATGTTGAAATATGAATTGGGGATTTTAAATTTGATTGATGAATTCAATTTTATAGAATGGTTTTCCCCATGACTGATTGAATGATGGAACATGTGAACCTTTAATATTAGTGTGTGAATGTGAAAAGAATTATAGAAATCTGTCTCCTAATAAATGGATTGAGGATGAAAACACTAACTAATATGAGTTCAACATGATTTCCCCAGATGGGGTGTTGGTTTATTATCATAATGACATAAGCCATATAGATGTTCACACACACATTACATCTAAATGATTTACTAAGTAGTTAGAGGTGAATGTATCCAAAAAATAACTCATATTAGTGATTATACAAATGTTTCCAAGTTTTTATTTTATTTATTATATGCCTATAATTATAGAAATGTTTTAACCATTCCTTTGATTTATAAAATTTCCTATTTAAGTCTATTTTTATATAACTACCATTTTTCTTGATTTGAAATAATTTTTTTGTCTGATAAATATAAAAATTAATTTTAATTCAATTTATTTATCTAAATTGAAGAGTATATCATTTATTTTTATTTGAAATTATTATGTCACACTTGGTGAGATAATTCAGGTTTGTTTAGCTCACTCCCAACCTTTTCCATTACACATCTATAAATTATATTTTTCAAAGTATAGGAAAATGTAAATAACTACTTGTAGGTGGTATGTGTGGATGAGAGACGACAATGGAGTGATGGTGGTGACTGTTGGAGCTATTTTCCAATTGTTACACATTGATTTTGTGATCCTATATTAATAATGATGTGACATTTTTTTGGATGATATATTCATTGGGTTATCTGTCTATTGATGGTACTTTCCTTTGGAGGTGGCTTTAGAATACCGACAAAGTATTGATATTTCATTTTTATTTTATCTTATTTTTGGGAAAACTAAATTCCTTTGACTTATAATTGATTACATCTGCTCATCTAGAACCCATAGATATTAGGAACACCCTTTAATCTATGTTAATGTCAGATCGAGTATCTGTGTGCCAGAGTATCCAGGATAGTTTGTGAAAAAGTGGTATTAGAGGTTACTTGTGCTTCATTCCGTGATGTTTGCGTACCTCCTGGAATGTCTTGGAAGAAAGAAAGATTGATTTTTGGGAATTTATGGTTGTTATTATTGATTTTACAACTATATATCATTTTGGAGATCCTTAAGTCACCACGGTTGTTTATGGAAATTGTCCTTGATGAATAAATTTATCTGATCCAAATGTTTCTCTAAATTTGATCTGAATATTTCGAAATATCAAAAAGTATAATTATATTATATGGATTCAATATTTAGATATCTCTTGATTGAGTTGATAATAGATATTTCTATAATGATATTTTTGTGTTTCGTGATGGTTTTTCATTGTACCATACCACCAATAAGTCGTTTGAATAGACCATGGGAGGGAGATGTTGATAAACCATGGGTAGAAAACCATACAGTTCATCAAAACCATATTTAGATATTATTGTGTGTTTTATAATCTATGGGATATGTAGACACACCCATTTTTAACTAGTATCGAGTTGTGGAACCCTGATGGGATGAATTTTGAGATCATTCTCAGATGATTGTTCCAAAAAAAGTCACCATATTTATATGAATCGAAAGACCCTTAAGAGACTGGGGATTGTTGAAAAAAATTGTGTTTCTTTATGAGTTCTTAATAATATAATAAGATATAATGTTGAGGTGTGATACCTTGAAGAACAAATTAACTGGACTGGGGTGGTGTTATTTGATGACTACAGTAAAGAAACATATAGTCTTAGAGATGGTAGTATTCATATCTTTATTTATAGAAATTTTCCATAAATAGTTTATAGTATTTGAAAAATATATCATGTTGATTAGGATCCAACTATGTGACGAGACTATTACTCGGTATAAAAATACTTTTACAAACCACTATAAAATATTCCATGAGGTAGTGATGATTGAGAGGCTGAAGGCCCATAATTTTTAGCTGTGTTGATGAATGACTATCATAGGTAAAATAGAAAATAAATTTTATTTCTTAATACAACACAAAGGCTGATTATAGTCATCTCACTTGAGGAGTGTCACAGTCAGTTCAATTTCTAATTTATATTTCACAATATCTAATTATTTTTTTATATTATTTATGAAAATAATTAGTTTTTGTTTTGGAAAACAGTGTAACTACATAAAAATAACACTATCATAACATGAATATGAAACATCGAATGAGGGTCAGAAAGAATGTTCTTGGTCATACAGTTGGTCACATGGGTTCTTTCATTATTTAATTGTTATTTAATTTCATTTTAATTATTTATTTGATGAGAGCTCAATAAAAAATTACATTTCTTGTACTTATTGAGTGTGTGATTTTTTCATTCCTTATGTACATGAAACCTCACATCCTCTAATAGTGAAATATGACAACACATCAATCAAGATGAAAATTCATAAAAGACTCAGATACATCGTATGTCATTTCATCACTTTAGGAAACCCCAGCACCAACGTTTGATGGTTTTCATCCTGATAATGGATAGAAAATAATGAATAAAATAAAATGAATCGAATTTGAAATAATTTTATGGCGGATGACCACTACAACCATTAAATACTCTCCTATCCCCAACAAAATGATTTAAAAAATATTGAAATGATAATTAATAATTAAGAAATCAACAAAACCTCCCCTATAAGAAACGATAGTGTTATTCAAATTCTATAAAAAATTGAAAATATATTACAGTGGAATTATAGAGAGATATAGATTGATATTAGGGTTTTAAGAGTAACAATGAGGGAAGAAAAAATGGAAACACATTAATAAAAAAGCTGCACGTGTTACATTAGAAGAGATAACAAAAACAAAAGAAAATAAATTGTATCTGCATAGACTATAGCCTCCTCTCCATCGGGGTTTGTAACTCTCCTTCATCATGGTTGAACTACTACTTATATAGGCCAAGGGGGTTCCATCCTTTGGTATTCAAATTCATGATCATCCAAATATCCCTGTACGATTCCTCCATATTCATTCTATCTAAAGACTTCTCTTTGTATCCCAATGTAATGATTGTATTTTTGAATGGTTTATTCTTGAAATTTATTCATAAATTTCCTTGTAATGTGTCAAATAAATTATCTTCATCTTTAATATTTATTAAAAGTTATCTCCAATTTAGTCCAAAACATTATTTAGGACAAGAAGAATCTTTAAATTTTATAAATTTGATTTCCCATGCATCTAGTAACCTGATATTTGTATAATAATGTGGGATATAGTTATTAATGTTTTCCTCTAATATTCTGTTTATAATTGTGTAATATAAAATATCTTTTGTCAGAAATACATGATATATAGACAATCTTCAAAAAACTCCAAATTTGTACTTAGATTTTTAGGCCTGATTTATTACCATATTTTGGGCCTTTAAATGATAGATTCAGATTGGGTTCCAGAAAAATAAAATTAATACAAATATTTATTTTATCCTAAAAAGGGTATTTCATAAATTACATTAGTGTATCAAATGTTATGGCCAAATTACATAAATAAATTAAAATAGATAAATTCAAAAATTATGACAATTTTTCAATAAAGCCCACAAATCCTCTAAAACCATAAAATGTGACAACTGAAATATAAATAACTATTTTATGGGATTAAAACCACTTCATGTTATTTTCAAATTTTAATG
Source organism: Viscum album (assembly GCA_963277665.1). Taxonomy (NCBI): domain Eukaryota; kingdom Viridiplantae; phylum Streptophyta; class Magnoliopsida; order Santalales; family Viscaceae; genus Viscum; species Viscum album. The sequence continues at coordinate 1,323,430,907 of OY728158.1, forward strand.
ATTTTTTTCATTACCCTCACACATAAACAATACTTTCCCTAGAGATTAAAATCTCACCACTATAAAATTAGAGGGAACAAATAATATCATTATTCAAATTTCAATGAAATAAAATTGAAACATCATAAATGTCAAATGAAATTATCAAATTTCAAATAAAATATAAATTCCATTTCCAATTTTTAAAATACAAAATAAATTCATGAATTTTACTTTTCCCCTATGTAAAATGATGGAACTTCTCCTTTCATTCATTCAAGCTCATCTATTCATTATTATTAAGCATATCGGACCACGATCTGGGTCAATTTTGAATATTTTCTCTCAGACCTCTTGAAATTATACATGTAGGTTTGTGATTAGATCATGATAATTATATCCATTTTAATAGGCTTTTAAACAAACTACATTCTTCACTTAATAAAGACAAAAGACATATAAAATCATGAGGGCTTCCATTAAAGGTTCAAAATAATATGATGCTTAAGTTTGGTAGGATTTGATACTTAAATAATAAGGCTCAAGGAGAAGGATTATATCATAATTAGAATTCATTTAAATATAAAATTGTAGTGAAATTTCCCCATTTAATGTAACAACTCCCACTTCCCCTGAACTAAAAATAAGGTCATAAACAAAGTAAATAATAATGAATTATTTTCTACACCATCTTAAAATTTCCACTAATATTATACTTTTTTTTATTTGTAAAATAATAATACCAATTTTTTTGAAAAAAATGTCTTACAATAATACTCACATCCTACATCTTACCAAATACGATAAAAAACTATAGGTCTAGTAATGATGATTTTTGTTTTTCCAAAATCACAACCATTTTTTCATATTTTTTGGATTTTTTTTTGATTTTCTTTCGAAAATAATAATTGGAAAATAATGATGAATCATGAATTAATTAACATCCTTGATTTATTCCCACAATAATCACCCCAAACATTTTCATTATAATGTAAATAATACCTTCAACCATGATTTTCATCACCTCACACTTCATATTTAAAACAACATGTAAACACTAAGAGGAGGCTAGGAATGGATAATAATGGATTGAATCATGGCTCATCCCTAACATGGTAATTAATGGTTTCTATGGATTAAAGAAGTACTGATTTAAAGGAAGAATTCTAAGGATAAGGTCTATTCGAAAGATGATTCTATCATTTTAATGTGTTTTTGCACAATCAAAGTTTTAAAAAATTTAAAACCATGTCCTACAAGGGAAAATTTCCCAATATCACTAATGAATTATGGTCAATAATAAATAAGAATTACTTATTTTATGAATCCTATCATGAATACAAATATAATTTCCTATAATCACTTAAGGTTTGATTAATAATAACAAATCAATTGAAATTTATTTCATAAATTAAAATCATGAATAATATTTGGGAAATTTCATTTACATGAGTAAACTAATTCCAAAAAATCATCAGTCATAATTTTAATTTCCATGATATATTTTAATCATCCAATTATCCATTTTACTCAATAAATAACATTAAAATATATATTTCAAAACATGTAATCATAGGATTTCTAAGAAACTTATGTCTCCTAGATAAGTATATGAAGGGAAAATATCAAGTGTCAGAATGAAATTTTCAAATTTAAACTCAAAATAGGTTCTCAAATATATTATAATCAGTTCAAAACTAAAACATTTAAAGTGAAATCCCTACTGAAATGACAATTAGTCCATTTTATCCAACATTTTGGGGGTCCCTAGAAAACAAAAATTACATGCATATTTTTCATCAAATGTTTGTCAATTTTCTTTTGATTTTCAATGATAAAACCCTTGAATTTTAGTGATTTAGTACATTATTGGTAATTTGATAAAAGAAAATTGAAGTGGATTAAAATTATTAAAAGGATTATTTTTCAATTCATAAATTTTTTTTAATATTTTGAATATTTTTGGAAATTTGGATAACTATTTGATTGATTTTTGGTTAAACATTAACCCATTATGTGGTCCCTCTACCACTGATCCAAAAAATCACAAGGCTTTCCCAATGGGAGCCCAACAAAGGTGGACAAGCAAGAAGGTCTGAAAGACTTGTGGGCACATAGGGGGATCATGCCCAAGCACATCATATGGGTGATGAAGCCCCATAGGTGGGTTGTTGGTGATAAAGCCCCACGATAAGAAAATTTGACCTGAAGGCCACATGGGTTGTTTGTTTCATGTCCCACATATGACTGTGTGGATGTGGTGTCTCGAGAGGCCACTATAGATTGTGAGTTCATGATGATTCGAGGACGAGCCATATTAAATCTCGTCACTAGTACCACCATTTTGATTTGGGATGCGATCCACATTGCACCGCCTCCACACTTCACCACAGACCATCGTGGTCCACTGATGTCTCACCACTTATGCCTCTTCTATATCTCCCCCACCACCCATATTAAAACTAGATTTATCATCAGCCACCTCTCTGGCCATATCCTTGACTTCGTGCTCCTTCACTGATCAAGGTCATCCCCAACACCTTCACCCACACCAGCATCGCATCTACCACTTGGCGGTGCCACCTCCTTCATCTAACCATGATCCACCTATTGTTGCATGGTCACATCCACATCCACATGGTCACCGGACGATAAGATCAGCTCGTACGATGTTGTCGTTTTAATGGCCTCCTCCAGCCAATTTGATGCCAAGTGGAGGAGGTCTCCATCATTATTTCCACACCCACAGACCACACAATTACTGCCCACAGCACTGAAGGACCCCCTATGACGTGTCATGGATGCATGCATGCAGCTACCATGACTACCACCAGATGCCCTGAAAGTCACTGCTCCACCTCTGCTCTGCTCCTTGACCAGTGTAGCAAACCCAAGTGACACCTACTTTGTCACTGTCTTCCAGCACCACCTTCACGTTTGCACTAGCCACTGTGCCCCCTCTTCACATTCTTCACACCAGGACACCTCATGTGCACCTCATCCTTATATGGAACCCACACACCATGTGTTACAAACATGCACACAAGATCCTCCCTTATATAGAACATGTCTACACTACCCCTAAACAATGAAAATTGTGGGTTTTCTTTCCATAGAAAGAGAAAACCACGTGTGGGGGTTAATTTCTAGCCCCCACATGGTTTTCTTGAAGGAAAATGGAGGGGAATTACATGATACTCACCTATAAAATAAATTTACCTCCACATTCCATAGGCATTAAATTATCAATATTACACATCTAATGAAAAAAGGGTAAGAAACCTCACCACCAAGGAGGATATCCTCCTCCTCCTTGAATATAATCTATTTTTTCAAGGAATATTCATTTTTTGATTCAATGAATCCATCTTACATGAGGGGGTCGAATCGTTGGTGAGTGGGTGAAGGGAAGGGGTTCTAATTTTTTGATGATTGAATTTTTAAATCTTTTTAAAAAAAGAATTATTTTCTTTTAATTAAATGGGTTTTAATTTAATTTATTTGTGACATTACCTTAATTGTGATTGTATTTTAATTTTTCATTAAATATTTAGATTTTTTTATATAAATATTTTTTCCCTTACTATATTTATTTATTTATTTAACCAACTAGTTAATTGAAAAAGAATATCACATACATGGGTGGTTTAGTGATTACAAAAACACATGAAGAATTTATGTTAGAAAGATTAAATTATTTAAGAAAAATAAATACCATATCTGGTACTACCTGAGTAATTAAAAATATCCAATTTTTATTTTTACACATTTACATACTATTAAATCAAAGGGGAATTAATGAAAAAACTTTTAATATCTTTGTTATAATATTTTGATCTAAAACCAAAAAAAATTAATTTTTCTCAAAAACAATGATGGTATCTCAAGGTGGGAAACCAAACCTAAATCCAATTATTATTCTATCATTATAAATTCACCAAAAATAAAAAAAAACTCTTATTTTCTTAAATAATTCAATATTGTTATTTATATGTGGCACCTAGATTCAAACAATACACTTTGTAGAACAAAATTCTAGTTACAAGTTGTACTACACCCTTAGAATATTTAATTTTATTCACACACCTCACAACAAGAATTTGTTAAAAATGTCATTATTTCTGGGGAGAATGTGTAAATATGCATGATTATGAACACTAATAAGGAACCACTCAATTTTGATCCTGATATAGATAGACCATTTATTTTATAGGCATAGGAATCTCAAACCAGAAAAAAAAAATGTAGAATAAATTAATTTAGAAGAATCAAGTGATCATTTATAACCACCATAATAGAACTGGACCCACACTAGACCTTGGGGGACTATTATTCCCCACGATTCCCCAACAAGCAGAATAGGTTAACCATGCGTGCATAAAATTAATTTGAGTGACATGTTAACATGATTCCTATACAGCCAAAATTTTATGGCCTCATAGTTGAGGATCCTAATTGTAACATTCAAAAATTTGTTTATGTGAGTTCAAGATTGAAATTAAGAGGAGTAATGCATGAGGATTTTTAGTGGAAGGAATTCCCTTTTTCACTTGAGGGTTTAGCTAAGGAGTGGTTGTAGATGTTATAACCTAGAAAATCCAAAACATGGATGATCTCAATTAGAGATCTAGGAAATGTTTCTTCCCAAATTACTGAAAATATAAATTAGGATGGAGATATAATCAAATCAACAAGCTCTCAACGAGACTCTTTTTGAGTACTAGGAATGATTCAAGAATCTTAGTGCAATATGGACACACCAAATAGTAGATCATCACCACTCCCAAGTTCTTTTATACCAAGGGATGATGGAAAAAATAGACAAATTTTGGATGAATCCTCTAGAGGAAAGTTGATTGAAAAACCACCTATATAATATTGGATCCTAATTAAGATGATAGCTCAAAATTCATTTCAATTCAAGATAATGAGATCTTGTAAAAAAAGTAATACATGTGGTAAGGAATTTTGACTCACCACCACACCTATCAAACATAATTCCAGAATTGACATTCCTTGTGAGATGAATGGATATTAAAAAAGTTGTGGATCACCCATATCCACCTCTGGTATGTGGATAATGTTCATCACCCAATAATAAAAGTGATCAAGGTACTAAGATACAGGATATAGAATGTTGGGCAGTTTCATTTCAGCAAAGCTAATTTCCACTAAATCAACAATGGAGAGAAGGTAAATCAAAATAAGGATTCAATGTTTGACCAAACCAAGATAGGCCACTATTTAAATAGAAATTTAGAACTAGACACCATTCCAAAAGATCTTATAGAAACAACAGTGCTCATCCTTCAAACAAATATGTTTTTAATAGCCTCCAACAAGTTCTATGAAGTACCACAAAGAAATGGAGACTGATGAACTGAAGAAGAATGTGAAAATTTTGGATAAAAAATTTAAAATATTAATAGATTTTCTAAACAAGAATCAAGGTAAAATCCCAACACAAACTGTCCCTAACCCAATGGATAATTTCAGTGAAATCACAACTCAAAGAGGCAAGGATCTTCCACCACCTAAGCCAAGTAAGTTAGATTATTTCAAAGAGAAACATAAATAGAAACTCAACCACCCCAAGAAGAATAAATAATCAAAAGTACATTGGAAGCAATGGGATAAAAGAGACAAAAATATACAATACCCTTTTACACATGCTTGATTGTCAAAGGCTCAAGAAGAACAAAATAGAAAAGAGATCCAAGAAACCTTCTGAAAGGATGAAATAAACATTACATTACAAGTGGAAATCCACCTAATAACAAACTATGTGATGTTCCTGAATTAAAAATTCTCCAAGATAAAGAAAAATGATAGGGATTAATGAATTATCTTTTGTAAAAAGTGTCTCAGATATAGTTACCCCACCCCCCATTACCCAAAAAATATCAAGATCCAAGGATATTATATATTCCCTATACAAGGCGTTATTTAAATTATTTCGATGATTTGTGTGACCTTGGATCATCCAAAAATGTTATGTCTAACTATCTCCCTTCAACTATGAAATATTTTAGTTGATTCCCACAAGAGTTGTTATCATACTAGAAAACAAATCCATCTTTTTTCATCTGGAGTAGTATAAGATATACTAGTGGGAGTTGATGGAATCATATTTTCATCATACTTTTACATACTCACTATGGATGAAGGAAATGCACTAGGAAATACACACATAATTTTGGCACGTGTATTCCAAAAAATATCTAAGATAGTCATCAATGTTCATAAATGAATCTTGACCACAATGCTTGAAGATTACAAGCTGCACATTAATGTCCTTGAATCAAAAATAAAACCTTCAAACAAACATTCAATCGTTGAACACTCCCACAGAGATGTTAGTGATCCCATTGAAAGATTATGTATGCTCTATGATGTTTTATCTTTATAAGATCACACGATGGGAGAAGAGATTATTTAAAAATATGAAAATTCAGAAATCACATCTAAATTGAATGATAATTTTTTGGATGAAACTAATATGGAACCCTTTTTAATGGGATTCTAGGATTTTCAGATAGGAGAAGTAAATTAATTGTTATCCATTGAATAATCATCGTGTCTTGAATTAAAACCCCACCCAATTTATTTGAAATATGTGTATCAATTAGAGGGAAAATAGTTTCCTATAATCATTAACAATTATTTATCTAGGACCCAGGAGAAAACACAAATTGATATAATAAAAATAAATGACCTAACCATAATATGGAGTTTTGAAGATATAACCTAAATCAAACCCAAAATATGCTAATATAGAATATTTTTATAAGAAGAATCTTTACCTATTCGAAAGCCCCAGAGGAGACTGAACCCTACCACCATGGATGTTGTGAAGAAATGAGTTGAATTTTTTTTTAGAATTTGACATAATTTACCCAATTGTTGACTCTCAATGTTCTAGCCTCATCTGTGTGGTTCTAAAGAAAATAAGGTTGACCATTGTGGAAAATGAAAAAAAAAACGATTTATTTTCCATGAGATTCTATTCTAGTTGGAAGGTGTGTATTGACTACAGAATACTAAACTAATTCATCCAAAAAGATCATTTATAAATCCCAATAATTGATCATGTGTTAGAAAGTATATAAGTTATAGAAAATTACTTTTTTATGTATTTTATGTATATTTTTAGGTCATGATTTACTAATAAGACATAGAATACATGACCTTCACTAGCCCTTTTGGGATATTTGCACACTAGAGGATGAAATTCGAAATGTGAAATTCCCCGGGTAAATTCTTACGATGTATAGTAAGCATTTTACTCTAATCACCTAGAATTATTCCAGGAGTTATTTCCTAATGAAATTAATATTTTTTCAAATTCATATTGTAATTTCATTTGAAATCATGATAATGTTGTGAAAATATGTAGGATAATATATTGATTTTAGACTTTGAAAAAATTTATTCCATGGTTGAAAATAGAAATTTGTTTACGAAATATCATTTATTATAATAGAATTTCTATCGATAAAACGAAAATTTAAGTGAAAAATTATTTTCAATAGACCACCTATGTGTGATAAATCAGATCATTTCTATGTCATGTGGGATTTTATAGAAGATTCATCAAATATTTGAGTAATATTTCCCTCCCACTTTTAGGGTTTCTATTAAAACTATAAGAAAATTTTTAAAGAATAATTTAAATAAGGAATTTAATGAGATGAGGTAGAATTTAATTACCCCACAAAAAAATATAGCCCCTGAATTGGGAACATTCATTTGAGTTACTTTGTGATGCTTCAAATAAAGATGTTGGAGCTGTTATTTCCCACGGAATTAAAGGAAACCCCCAAGTTAGAAACTCTACTTCAAAGATCCTAGATTCCACTAAATTTAACTACAGAACAACTGAAAATGTGTTTTTTCCAAATTCATTTTTTAGATATATTCTGGTCATATTTAATTGGAACTAAAGTACTGTTATATTAATACCATGAAACACTCAGGTTATTGATGAATAAGTATGATACCAACCCCATGCTGGTGATATGTGTAATCATCATTCAATAGTTTAATATTGTGATTAAATAAAGAAAGGGAGTTGAAAACCAGGTGAATGATCCCCAAACTGGGCTACCCAACACTGATGAAATAGAAATTCTAGAGCTGATCCCACTCAATGATCATATACTCAGAGAGCATCTCTACATCATTGATGAAGAAGTACCATTGTATGATGACATAGTAAATTATTTTTCCATGTATTAAGTACATTATTCACTTAAATCCCATTAGAAACATTAACTCAAACCTGAATATATATTCATTATCTAGGAGTATCCCTTACTTTGGAAAATTTTCCATGATAAGGTTTTAACAAGATTCTTCTAAACAAGTGCAATCGAATAAGTTTTTAAAATTTTTTATACACATTTTTTTGGAGGCCATTTTATCCTCATAGAACTACCATGAATTTTCTAAAATAATGAATCTATTAGACTACCTGGTTTAAAGAAGTTCATTGTTTTTGTATAAAATATAAATAGTGTCTATTTTTGGGAAACATTTCAAAATAGAAAAGCATTCCACAAAACATATCATTTTTAATGAAATATTTGATTTTTGGGGAATGGATTTTATGGGATGATTCCCCGTGTATTTTAGGGAATATTATATTTTACTTTATATTGATTATGTGTCAAAATGGGTGGAATCCAAAGAAACCAAAAAATTTGTTTCCAAATTTGTGTGTGATTTTTCCCTGGATAAAAAGTTTTTAGATTTGGAGTACCAATAACCGTCATAAGAAAACAAGGGTCACATTTTTGAAATAGAATAATGGAGGCTATCCTAAAGAAATATGGGGTGCACCGAATAATACATACACCTTACTATCCCCAAACAAATGGCCAAGATAAAGTATCAAACCATCAAATTAAAGAAATTTTGGAAAAGATTGTCAATTATAATAGAAAATATTAGAGGCAATGGTTTGAAGAAAAATTATGGTAATACTAGAAAACCTATAAGAAATAAATTGGAATGATCCCATATGGGTTGATTTATGTAAAATATCTCAGTAATAATTAAAATTGGAGCACCAAACATTCTAGGAAAGGAAAAAGGTGAATTTTGATTTTGAGTGTTTGGGGAAAGAGAGAAAACTATAATTGTATGATCTGGGTGAAATCATAAGAGAATACTTTAAAAATTCATGAATTTACAAATAATTAACTAATGTGGTAGATGAAAAATAGATATAACCAAATACCTTATGACATGTAGACCAAGTTCTACTCTATAATTCCAAACTGAATTTATTGAAAAGTATTCCTTATTCTATGTGGGAAATAACCTTTAATGATACAAAATCTAAATTTTTTTGTGCCATTGAGATTGATAAAAAATAAGGAGGAAAAACATTCATTATAAATGAGAAAATTCTGAATAAGTCCTATGGAATATTACATCATGAACCAGTAGAGGATATCAAGAACCTCCAAACCATATGTTGGTTTCTTCTCATTAGGTTAGGTATATCCAAGGACATTAACCATAGGAAAATACCTGAGAAATCTTGAGTTTCACTATTTTATAAGGATTTAGCACTTTGTTTCCTTTTTTATCACCTCTTTGAGCTTTAATGAAATGGTTCTTACATTGGTAGGGGCAGTTTTGATTTTTCAAGAAACATCATGGAAGGAAACCAAAAATCATACCCCAAGAAGTAGAGGAAGGGAACCAAAAGTTTTATTTCCAAATGAGGTTCTTTTTTATTGTATATACTTCTAATCACCAAAAATTTGTGTCTAAATAATATTTTGATATCAAAAGATAAATTTTCATTCCCACACTTGTATTCATGTTTTACTTGACTTATCAAGAATATGTGAGTTATATTAGGAATCATATGAGGTATTGTTTTAGATTCTAAATATTAATGATATTGAATGAGTAAAATGAAAAATTTGTAGTTCAAAGTGAAGGATGGATTTCAAAATGATGATTCATGTTTTGAAGGAAATAATTATTCATGTAAATGAAATTTCCCAACCATCATTCATACATTGACTTTATGAAATTCTGGTTAATTTATTTTTTATTATTTATCATTACTTGAGTGATTTCCCCAATTCATATTTCCCATTCCCGAGAGGATTTGTTGACCAAGTATTTCATATTTTATGTTTATCATATTTCATGAGTGATAGTGGGACATGTCAATAACAACAACATTAATTTAAATTTATCAAATATATGACTATGCAAAAACACATTTGAAATTATTTCGGCATACTTTGAAAAACCATTTATCTATCAAATACCACCTCTACATCGATCTTCATTTAGCCTATATATGCCATGAATGTACCTGTTAGTGAGTAGGTGTATTTCAATCCATTTTTTCTATTCTAACCATCCTCTATTTATTTTCTTGATATTTTAAAGTAGAATTGTTAGAGTTAAGGAAATATTTATATAATGGAATATTTACACTATCCTGAGAAACTGTGGTGGTTATTACTATATAATTTTTATAAAGTTGTGTGATATTTAATTATACTCTATTATTTTCTCCATCTTGAATATAAAAATAAAAATCAAAAAGAACTGAAACATTAATAAAAAATTTGTTTTGATTTGGGAAAACCAAAAACCACCATTATTGGACATGTGGTTTCTATCATTCATGGTTGGTGGTGGATTTGAGGTTTATTATAATCATAAAATTTGGAATAAAGTGGAATGGTTTTTGGATAAAGTAAAAACTATACACGTAAAAAAATTGAATATTCTAGAGGTGGCATGAATCATTCCTAAACATAAATTGATCACAATATTTATGTTGGACTTATATAATATTAGGTTCTATTACAATTTTAAGGGGCGAATATCCTTAAACTACATACATTGAATTTCATGATTTATGATTTAAGAGTTAAACTTCCTCCATGAGCTTTATTTTTAAATATAAAATCCTATCAACCTTATGAGTTGGTGACTTTAGAACCATATAATAATGTCCTCATATTTTAAGTTCTTTTTCCTTTTCACTATGGGGAATGTAATTATTTTACAATAATATGTATAAGGAGAATTTCCTCATGATATGGACATAAATATACCTGAATTCTATAATGAGTGATGAGAGAAAATATTGAAAGCGAGGTAGATCTGGATTTGTCATGATTAATAATAATGAATTGATGATTTTGAATGAATGAAAGGAGAAGTTCCATCATTTTTAAAAGTTGAAATGTAAAATACATGAATAAAATGTTTCATAAAAAATGGAAAATTGAATTGATATTTGATGTGACATTTAATCATTTAATTTGATATTGAAAATTATTTTATTTTTTTGCATTCAAACGTAAATAATTGTAAAAATAGAAACCTATGATCTTCCATGTTGGGATTTTATACTCAAGGAGAAGAATTTTTTTGTGTTGGGGTATTTGACAGGAAGAAAAACAATGAATATTTTTAATCAAATCAGGGTTATTTTTTAGATTTTAAATGATAAATTTCATAAATTTCACTGTTTTAGGAAATTAAGTGTAATTTGTGAAAAGGAAATAGAAATGGATTAAAATGACTAAAAGAATTATTTTTGAATTAAAACATTTATTTTTGAATATTTTGAATATTATTGGAAATTTGGCCAACAGTTTTATTAATTTTTGTGTACAAAATTACCCAATAGGCTATCCCATTACCACCAATCCACCATGTCACATGGCAATCGTGAAGGGCCAGCTGACCAACGTGGTCTGCTAGAAGGCCCTACAGACTAGAGTTCAGTCAGGGGATCATCCATGATCATAGCATGTTGGTGATGGAGCCACGGTGGTGTGTTGTGGGTGATCTAGCCCTGCAGAAAGCATTGGTGGCCCGATGGTCGTGCAGGCTGCATATGTGGAAACCTAAATTTGTGTGTGTGTGTGTGTGTTTGTGTGGTGTCCCATGATCCCACCCAAGAGTCGGAATGAATAGGGAATCCACAAAAATCCATATAATGGCTCAGCACCATTCCCACAATTTTGATGTGGGGCGGGATCTTTGCCACAACGACCCCACGCTCTAACGCAAACTGATGTGGTCTTTTTTAAGCACCCCACCTTCGCATCTTCTCCAACTCCCCCACCACCTTGCAAATCACCATACGTCATGTTTTCCACCGCTCCACCCTCAGTCCCACCTCTGTGAACCTCCATTACTTGACCTCACCCCCAGTACCTTCACCCACGCTAGCACCACTAGTGTCGCTCGGCGATTCCGCCTACTTCGTCTCTTCTAGAGCCACCTTTTGCTGCTAACTCACCCCCAATACATCATTTTCACCACCAGATACTCTCATATCATCATCTCTAACAACTATAAGGGCCTCCTCCGGCACTTGTGAAGGCCAGAGGAGGAGTTTTCCATCGTCGTTGCTGCACCCATGGACTGTAAGACTGTCTCTTGCAGCACTGAAGCCCCCCCACTGATGTCGTCAATCTTCATGAATGCATCCACCACCATCACAACTAAATACCCCTCATACCCCACTCATTTCCACTTTTCACATTATCTAGACCAGCATACACTAGAATCTTCTCCACTCATCATGTCGGCTTCCTCCCCGACCCTCGACCTCATTACTGACCACCTTTGCTTCAACCATGCCTCATCGCCATACTATCATTTTCACTGGCCACTAAGGCCCCACCATTTTCGCCTATGCACCAAGATGATTTTCATGAACATCCACCCTACATAGAACCAGAGCCCCATGGGTTCCTAGGATGCACCCAGTCTCCTCCCACATGCATAAACATCCAAATGGCCCATGAACACCTGTAACCGTTAGTGTTCCCCCGTCAGAAGGAGAGAAATTCCAGGGGTAATTTCTACCACTCCCCTCACTGTTTTATTAAAATACAAGTGAGAGTTATTCCACACTCCACTTCATTAAATCTTGGTGACCTCATTCTGTTTGTGTTACATCATGAAGCCTACCTATCTTATGAAAATAGGTGAAACAACACCACCACAAAAGGGGAGATCTACCTCCTTGAAATTACACCAATGTTTCATGGCCTCTTCATTTCCTGATTTAATGAACCCTTATTTCCTAGAGGGGTCTAATATTTAGTGATTGGGTGAATGGAAAGGGGATACACTTCTACGATGCTTGAGTTTATGAATATTTTCAACAAAAAAATATTATCTTCTTTAAATTAAATGGTTTTCAATTTTATTATATTTTGAATTTAAATTAAATGTGACTGTATTTAATTTTTTCCCTAAATATTAAGTTTCATTGATTTAATTAATATTCTAAACTTACTTGATTAATTTAATTTTTTACACCAATTGATTAATGTATAAATAAGATCAAGTAAAGTATAGTTTTAGTGATTGTTTCATTGGGAAATTTATTATTGAATGGGTTTCACTCGACAATTTACCTTCTTCAATTTTTCCTGAATCCCAAAATGGTTAATATATCAATATCTGGGTATAGAACTACTTCCCAAATACTAGGGGTCATCTGGGTTTGCAGGCCCAGTGGCTCATGGGGACTCTCACTGGAAAATATAATGGGTGTTCGGGCTCAGCGCAACCTTTGGGGGGGGGGGGATGTCACCTACTCTGGGACTCTCTTATCGATTTAAGATATGTTCATGAAATCCATCCTATATCATTATATGGTAATGGTTAACCTTATTTCATTTTCTTGATTGCGAACATGTACCAAAAAGGATTTTCATGTGTATATCATGTTTTCAAAATAACTATCTTATTTAATTATGTAGCATTGGACCATGGCCATGGTCAAGAACTATGGAGTTTATTACTACCCATAAATATTGATAGTGTCTTGGAAATGGGATTGAACCTCTATGAGGCATCCAATGGTTCCTATGAAAAAAGTAATCAAAACCCACATAGTTCATTGGATATAGTTTAAGGTCATATGACTGGACACATCAATGTAGTTTAATTTTATATGGTATGGATGTGAATATTAGGCTTGAAACCTGATGAGGCGTCCTACATATCCTATTTATTATAGAAATAAAATTCCACATTGTTATTGGGAATGAAATTTGTATCATGAAAGATATGACAATATAGGCATTTGGTGGGACTTATACAAATCCGACTGCTCTGGATTGGTTTTTTAGGAATGTTTCCCTTTGAGCTGTAAGGGAATGTAATTGGACATTCATCCTGATACTGAAGGTCCCATATTTGGGGTGTTCTAATCATGTTATTATCATAACCACCAATAATCCAAAATCCTACATGATCCATGATCAATTTTAGAAATAAGATACAATGATCGATTGGACACATTACATGACATCATATCTATACGGGGCAATCAAATTACTAATTACCTTTGAGAGGGGTGATCACCCATATCATGGTGGATATGGTATGGAGAAAAGGCCTTAGAATGGCCTACTACATATCCTGGATATGGTGGGAATTTGTGTCTTCGTACTCCAGTTCATCTCTCAACCGTCTGATGGATTAAGGTGAATGGTCACAGTCGGAGGAATTATGCACACATCTAGGGTTTTAAAAGTGATAGGGACTTGTACCATGGTGGGGGACCTCTTTATCAGGGACATATTATATTATTCTACTATTTGGGGCTTACTCTCTGAGGCTACCCTATTGGTGCACTCATATCATGTCATTGGTCAGGGAATACTCTCTGAGGCTTCTCTTGTGATGTGATAAATCTTTATTCTCTAGCGGATTAAAGAGAAGTGTTGATGACCATGATATTTTTTTCAAAAGAGTGATATCAAGAAGGTCACATGAAGGTATTAACCTAGCTCATCAGGTATAATTCTAACATGAAAGGGATATACTACTGAGGAATCTTATCCTAGGGTCAACATCACATGAGTCTATATATGTATGTTTTCTAAGGTTGGAGTTTCCTAGAGGACACGTTTGAATGATTTAATCCATCTACTGGGTAAGTCCTGATTGGATGCCCGTTATTTTGGGGCACCCATCGGACCTGGAAAACACATCCAATTATGGATCACCAATCAATTTTCAGGCCTTTGATGTCTTTGAATCGAAGAGGAGTCCTGTATATGATACTTCATTGGACAAAAGAGGGAATATCCAAGGTTTTTTCACATGATAAACTGAGTTTTCATAGATTTCGTCTTGGAATAAATGTGGACATGCCTAAGGAATTATGCATGATCAACTGGATTCCCTTAACTATATTTTCCTGAGTGAAGAAGACATGTAAATGGTTCTTTTCTTGTTCAGAGTGGGCATGTTAGGGTCTTGTGCATTTTTAGATGGCTAGTTTCTGGTGTCCCTGCATAATCAAGTAGGACATGTCTGAGGTCTTGTCCATGATCCAATGGTTCTTCACATGACCAAGAAGGAAATATTTGGCTTTCTAGTCCAGATCTCTTGGGGATATGGGTTGTGGATTTCCTGGGCATGTCGTGTTTCTATTAGCGACCGTGAACTACTTTCACCTTCTCCCTTTCGTTCAACTTTTTGTTATGTGACAATAGACTGAGATCACGAGATTGAATAAGAGTAATGTATATGATTTTTATTCATTTTATTGATGATGATGAATTTGACCAATATGTGTCATGTGTAGAGTATTCATGAATTTCGTGGATATGTTCTATTTGTCCTTAGGGTGATGCAGAGTTTCCCAGACATACGATAGGGCATCAATGTAGTGACCCTAAAAATCCAAGGGGAATTCTCATGAACAATATGAATATTCCTTGGGTTATCGCATGTCAACATGGACATGTCCATGGAAAATCACATGATCCTTATAATTATTTAGTTTCTCCTTCTCAACATCAGACCTTTCCTTGAAAAAACTCAGATGTGTCAACGGGGGGTCACCTAATCGATTTGTCTTACCCTATGGGTCATCACATGATCATGTTGACATGTGTATGTTGTGTCACGAGAGCTTTCCATCTTGTTCTAGAAATTTATTTTGATCATCATGGAATGTCCATGGTTGACTAAGGACATTATGAGACCATTAAAGGGTATTGGGATCGAAATTACTTGAACTATACCTTAACGCAATGGGGTCTCAAGGATATTATTATAGTAATTATTCAATTTAGCTTCAACAAGTATTCATCCAAAGGAATTATGAACTATTTTTCAAAGGAGGAATATGCACTAGAGTGTAAATATTGGAGGTAGATCATGTTCATAATATTTTTGCACATGTGAAGGGAATTTTCACATGTTTCTCCTTTGTTCATGTGATTCATGTGTGTTCAGAAGGGACTCATGAGCCTATGCACATGTGTGGAAGCATCCCCATGAACATTCCAGTCTGGGAATGGATCCATGATGCATGTGGAAAAAGATTTTCCCATTAGATTTCCCATATTATATGTGGTGTCTCCATGACTTTGCATGATACCCGCAACTTTTTTAACCACAATACATTCATACAGTCTTGTAATGAGATCCAAACTCATGAACATGGATGCGGCATATCAAAGCATGCATGGGTGATGGTGATTTCAAGGCTAAATGTGGGTGGAATATGACTCACATATCCTCACTATGTATATTCCAAGGGAGTCTATTGGGATCCTCTATTTCAGGGTGGCCAATTTGAAGGCCACATGTTGATGTTGTGGGACACCGAAAATTCTCACATAACCCTGGCTTTGTGAGGAAATATCCTATTAAAATATCCTTCCTTTTTATTTTCATATCCTCTTAATGGGGTCTCATGATAGGCCCTATAATCATGCATGAGGGACTGTGTATCAAAACATTTATATGCGTGAATGAGGAAACATTCTACATGTCAAGAACTAGTGCATAGACTTGGATGAAGGATCGATCATGAAGGTTGTGTGTGGGAATCGCAAGTCTATGTCTTTGCTACATTGCATGAGAGATTTTATATTTACCATTGGGTGACATATGGTTGTCAGCATGGGAGCCTCTCATGCCTGAAGACCTTCATTGGGTGGCCATAGAGAGATATCACCAAAACAAGTGACTCTTATGGATGTCCAAGAGGCACTCTTAAAAAGTGCATTGTGTTACAGAGTTTTCACATCCATCATGTGGTCACATGATCTCCCAAGGTTCATACAAAAAGGTACTCATAGGTATTGTATCATTGTTTTCAAAGGAGTATTCATGTTTGGGGGGTTATTATTGGGGGAAAACGTTTTAATTGCTACTTAGTAAATTGGAGGTTATGCTCGTGAGTCTTCATGTACACCAAGAGGTGTCTGAATGTGCTCGTGGATATTCACATGGACACTTTTCCTAAAATGGATATTTGCACCATGTTCCACTATTCATGTCAATCGCATAACTAAAAGGGAAGTGTCACATGATGGTATGAAGATTAAATTATCTATTTATGTGATCAAATGATCCTATGAAGATATTTCCAAGGGTTCAAGTGATTAAATCATTCAGATAATTCTTGTGGGAGAAGCCTTTGATTTATAAGTAGAATATCTCTAGTGGCAATGGATGACAGTTCTATTTCCTTAACTTTTCTTCTTTTATGGATCTATATCCCCTCTCCCTCTGTTGTTGTTGTTTCTAAATGGGGATGGGTTTAAATATTTTGTGGGAGTCCATTTGTGGAACCACTTTTCTTGTGTTGAGGAACACTTCCACCAGCTAACACATTTTATATCTCATCGCATGATCTTAATTCATGATATCCCATGATCATTTTGTTAGATAATTAGACACATATGTTCTTTTTAATTTTTTTCACGTGATCCTAAAGATTTTGAGTTAAATTGGATGGAAATACATGGAGGTATAAGGGGTTCATATTCGTAAAAATACATGTGATGCCTTCAAACATATGCATTGGTTCAGTCACATGATAAAATAATGATCATGTGATAGCCTAAATCACTATGGGGGAATATGTGGAAGCCACTAGTGCTTGAGTTTTGGATCTCATGGTGGATTTTTATTGGTTTCTCTATCACACAGTTATCAGAAAAGGATTGGAAATAGAAACCATAGTGATCACCTTGTGATCATTTGACTATCTTTGAGTTATCATGTCAAAATAGTAGCATCGGAGAGTAGTAACCATGTGGGGTGTTGAATATGAATTCTTAGGGTGTGTGATATCACTCTATTAAAATTCAGCAGGCATGTGACACATTTGAGTTTGGGTTAGCGCGGTATTGGATTGGATAGGATGTATGAGACAAGAGGAGGATGTGATCGAACGACATGGATAACTGGGTGGAATGATTGGACCACACGTGTTTGATCACCATGAAAACATATCTTCCCACATTTAATTCCTAATTTTCATCCCCCATGGTATAAAATACATTTTGTGACTTCTTTCCTTTAGCTGTAAATGGGGTTGGCACATGTACCATCTGCATCACCTCCACTCTACGAGAATCGGCCCACCTATATGCGTGTGCATGAGGTGTTTCACTCTGTGGACCCTATAAGCAGGCTTAAATCATCTCTTGTAAGAGATATGATCCCCCACTAGTCCACTGGTCCTTCTAAGATGAATCCCATGGGTGGGGATGACTTATTGTCACACATGAGCCTTAGTGCAATTGACATGGTTGGTCAGTGGCAAGCCATATTTATATCTGAGGGTCATAATGAAACTACCCCAACCACGTAGAATGACATTTAAAGTAGTATTTCATGTCTAAGGTGTTTCCTTAGGCCTTCATGCCTTCCCACTTACATGTATTATTTCATTGTTTGGAATAGTATTTGGATCTTCATAAATAATGTAAAAATTCACAAATATTGGTCCAAATAAAATTCCCCCTTCTAGAATGAGATTAGTCCAAACAAAAGAATCGGATTCTATGGTAAACGTAGATCCAATTGTCGCTCATCTGAATATCAATCAATAAAAGCTACTAAACATCCTTTGATAATACTTCATGAGTTTTTTCAAGTAACTCTCAAATTATATGAAGATGATATATTTGGCCACAACTACTTCATTGGATCCAATATGGGATGGTTCTTCATCCTAGGGCATGTATTCCATGAATTTGGAATGTATATGAGTTCCAAAATGGAACAGGTATTAGGTGGAATAAAAATCTATGGATGGATTCAATGTAAGGCAATTAGATGTCATTATGTATCCCTCCAGGATGGGAATAACGTCGTATGTAGTTCTAAAACATATCACTATGAATATCTAGTCATTCTTATGAGACGTAGTCTTATTGATTAAAAAATCTATGATAATGTCAATTAATATATGTAGCTCGTACATATGAGGGTGGATATCATGATATTTTATTGTGAAACCCCAGGTGAAGATCCATGTTCCCATGGATATGTTGATCAGATCATCCACAATGTTTATCCCTTGTCTTCCCTACCAAAATGATCCAATTTCCTAGATTTGAGTTCTTATCTTTTAACAGGTTTCTCTTAGAAAAATATTCCTGAGTTTTCACTAACATGAAATACATAATTAATTCTCCTTCTCTAGTTGTCATGAGATCATCTGATTTCTGAGGAAAATCAAGACATTTTATCCTACCAAAATTTGGAATGCTCTAACATTTTCCTATGTCAAGGGACATTGTAGGCAAAGATGGTTTTTTTCTTAGGCCATATGATGGACACCATGAGAATTTTATCTATTTTTGTTTATTTTATCACCCGAAATTATTAATATGATTCATATATTAGAAGACTTAGAGGGAATGAACTTGGGTTTTTCTCAGACTACCTTATTACATTTTTTCATCCTAATAAGTCTCCATACCTATTATATTTTATAAATTATCTAAATTTTCTTCATCAAAAAAAGTGTGTGTCTTGTGAGTGGAAACTAATCCCTTTCTTGGGATTCCATTTTTAGGCATTCACCATAGAGATTATTATATATCCTTATCTTTTATGGTCCAACAAGATAGACCATCATTGGGATACAATTTAGGGTCTTCTAGCCTAGACCTTTGGGGCACTATAGTTTAAGGTATTTTTTCTTAGAACTTTGGATTCCATGTATTTTAATTTCTTACAGAAAGTGCTATTATGGAATGTTGGTCTAATAAACATGGGATTAATTATAACAATATGGGTTGATGTGTTATACCCTAATGCTGCTATGGCTCACAAGGATTGAAGTTCCATTCTGTCAAGGAGGAGAATCCTTTAGTTAACATTTTATGAAACCTTATATGTTGATAGAATGGAAAAATACAGTTGATATCCAATATCATTAAAGGTATATAGTAGATTTAGTGGGCGAATATAGTTAATGGTGAAATTCATGGGGATTTAGGCCCACAGAGATAGTTGGGATGTGGGTGATGTAAATTACAACACTAAAATTTGGGACAATTAATATGGAATGAGATAGACATGCAAGAAATTTACGTTGACACTATGATGTATCAAATTCCACCACAATTCTATTTAGTCCCGAAAGGAATAACAATCCCTTTATACTAGGACACAATGTCTCTGGTCAATGTTTCTAAGACGCTCTATCTGAGTAGAATGACCAAACTGGGAGATGAATTTTCTTTACGAGGGGATATGAAATATTTGGGAACACTAATATAGATAGAAGATGAAGGTGGGTATGGAAGGATAAATATCTAAGATAAGTTTTATTACCCTAGTGAAATTTATCTCCAACCGAACTACTCGATCCCTATGCCATGTGGTTTTGAATAATGAGGTGTGGGCCACCAAAATGTTCAATAAGGAGGGGTCACATTCCGTCCTTGAGAAAGGGTACAAAGAATGGTGATGTAACTTCAAGGATATTAGATCCTCTTGTATATTTTGATTCAAATATTTTAAATCATATCCCAATGTTCTCAATTCATGAGGAAGGAATGGGACAACCACATCTAGGATATCATAAAACTCAATGGGGTTCTAAGTTTATCCGTGGTGATTTCATGCTCACAATAATCAAAAAGTCTTTTATGTTGGGCCAAGATGTCTTTGGTCGGCTAGTCTACTCCTTTCTTCCTTAGTAGCGCGGATGAGATGAGAGATGTATTTTCTTATTCAATGGAAATAAAAGGATTAGGACTACCTTAAATGATTTAGATAATGAAGTGGGATTTATGGAAAATATAAACTTTAAGAAGGGTTCGAGAACCCTAAAAGTTGTGCCACCACCTGTCAAACGTATTCTCATTGTACGGTTATCTAAAAAATCATTTCTCTAATATTTTCTTGTACTAGGGGGTATTGTGGAAAGATAATGGAATTTATAGGGGCTACAAATGAGAACCGTTGATATTTATTACATATGTAAAATTGTGCCCAATTTTTTTCCAAAACTATGAGGAAAACGAGTTTAATAGGTGGATACTCAACATTTCCTCAGGCTTCCCTTTGCAGGTTTCTGATCTGACATGTTTTGTGTCTATTTTGTTAAAATTTTACAGTCTTGTGATTTGGACCATTATAGGCTAGAGTAAAAGGTTATATATCATTGACTGAAATTTAGTATTTTTATGGTCATTATTTACAATGACCTAGTATTGGAGAAGTTACACAAGATCCTAATTAGGATACCCAGAGTCAATGGCACTCAAAAAAAATCCACGTGGCGGACAGAGATGTTGTAAACCAAGGCTCGATTTATTCAGATCATGAAAATTGATATGGTAGAATCATTCTGAGGATAACCTAAAACACAATCGGGTGATAGGTTCTGTCATGGTGACAATATAATCAAACGAATATAGACGAACTTTATATGGGACCATTATTTCACTGGCTTGTGAGTATAAATCCCTTTTTCATTAGTAACATGGCCAAACAATAGATATATTTTTTTATCTTCAAGGGAAGTGAATGGCTTGATGTAATCTAAGTCATATAATACATGAAGTGTGGAACATGGATTGAGGATCTCTTAAAAGATGATAGAAGCAACCTGTAATCTAGTTTACTTGGGTATGTCTCTTGGGGTTCATTGATAAGGAAAAAATAATTATAGATGGTCTACCTAGTTTATTATCATATAGTGAAGAAGTTTTTCTTGTATTATTAATGTCATTCGATATATAAGTTTTCAATGCAGTTTAAATTCATGTGGTAAGAAGGTATTTAAATGAATTTTAACATCATATAAGAAAGACATAAAAACCAATTTGTAAAGTGTAAATAATGTGGCTAGGATCAATTAATGGATATTGTTCGTCACTATGTATCCTATTAAAATGAGAATCATGCCACACATAGTTCTAAGAGATCATATAGTTTAATGTATTGCAATGAGGATGAAGTTTTTGATGTAATTTATTATCATGAAGCTTGGAAGATACGACATAGATTAATATCATGTAGTTAGGATATATGTGAATACTTTTTGGCCATGTCTGGAAAATCATATTATGTTAATATAATTGAGACACATAGTGTTGTTCCACGACGAAACCCAACATGAATGGGGACCGAATTTGTCTCATCCACACCACGTCCCATTCCAAGAAAAATTAGGCCAAAGACCAAAAAAGGATATACATGTGTCTGGGCCCAAAGATGAAATGTATGGGCTTCACTACTTATCTCATGATAGTTAGAATCAATCTACACATAGTTTTGGGAATTGAAATATTCTACGCAGTTCTGGCCCATATGTAGTGGTGGGTATTATTTTTAATAACAGTTGGAACTGGTCAAAAGATTAGAAATCAATGAATCACTACGTATCATGTTTTGGAATGAATCAAGCTACACATAATTACTCAAATTCCATGTTGTTTAACATCATACAGTAAGTAAAAATGGTGAGTTGACCTGAATAAATGAAGGAGTTGTGGTTGGACTGAAATATGGTGGCAAGGGAATCACTACATATCTCATTGGAAATGAGAATAAAACCACATATTGTTCATAGAGTAATATGAAATTTAACAACCTGTAGTAATGACATCAAGGTGTACCTCTTAAGGGGTATGTATGATGTAGCCTCCTATAACCCGGCATGAATAAGGAACATTAAGGCCCTTATCGTTCTATACATATACAAGGAATAAATGTGGCTGGTCCGAGAAAGAATGTGTTTAGGAGTCACTACATATCCCAAAAGGATGAAAATAATGCCACATGTAGTTCTGGAATATGGGAAAATAGGATACCAACACTAGCAATGGTGTTCCTATTAGATGAGGTTCAAAAGAACATACTATTTTATGTTGTGTAAGGGGAATTATCAACATAGTTTATCATCATGCGGTGACGAATCATCAAGACTAAAATGATATTATCTCAAGCTTCCATGCCGGGTTTGGTGTGGGGAGACCGTAACACGAATTCCTATGCTCATTTGGGCTATGATTGGTGCGAAAAACAAGGAATGACCAGTGTTCCATTCACTATTAAATGGAAATATAGGATATCATATGATTATTCTACACTGTGTGGTGGTTGGACCAAGATATTGGATCATGGATTCCTTACGTAACTCATTGAAAATTAGAGTCAATATGTACATTGTTCTAGGGGAACCTTGCAATTTAGCATAATGCAGAAATCACGTGATCCATGCATTTTAATATCTTGTGGTAAGTAAATTTTATATTTAGTTTAATGAATTTTTGTAAGGACATGATCTATGTAGTTTAATATATTCTAGTAAAGAGGATGTTTTTTATGTTTAACGTTATCTTGTAAGGACTATATCCATTTAGTTTAACGTCTTTAGGTAAGGAATAAGTACCATTCAGTTAAATATCTTGTGGTTAGGATTAAATTTTGTGTTGTGAGGTGGTTGGTCTGAGATATAAAATCATTGAATCACTAGGTATCTCATTGAAAATAAGAATCAGTATGTTTTTTGCTCTAGGGTAAGGATGTATTTTAATGTCATGTGGAATGGTTGTGAGCCATACAGTTTAACATCATACATTAAGTAAATCCATCATGAAGTTTAACATCTTAATATAAGGACATGATCCATGCAGTTTAATGTCTTGTAGTTAGGACAAGCATTGTATAGATTAATTTCATTTGGTATGTTTGATCTCCATGCATTTTAACATCTTTTAGAATGTATTATGATCCATGCATTATAACATGTTTCAGTACTGATGGACTTCCATACAATTCTATTTCATTAGTTAAAGTTGAATGAAGAGGATTATTATGATATATATTCTGATTATGAAAGTTATTGGACAACTCTTATAAATATTTCATGAGTTTTGGGTTATTTTAACTCTATCAATCCTGCAGATACCTGCACCTCCAACCAATCTTTGAAGACAAAGAATCTTTCTACTAGGTTCCAAAGAATTCAATGGTAGGGGAAAAAGTTATCCAATACTATCAACCCAAGATCATGTGGATTTATTGTTTATGGGAGTACCATAACCCCATTTTCCAATATGTATTAAAGTAATTTAGAGACATGATTCATTTTTAATGAATAAGGTTTTTTGGTCTTGATTTCATATATGGTCGATTGTCATTAGGGGGAGGCAGCTCATGCTCCAATGAAAAATTGGTTCATGTTATTCATAATGATCAATTGACTGGAGTGGGGATTTTGGTGGTTGTGGTTGCAACATTCCCATGTCCATATGCACTTGAAGCCAGTCATTACAGGAAAAGAAGCCTCATAAGTTTTTCCTGAGATATTGATGGTAGGCGCCATAGTTCTCATGGCCTACCAACCCCACCTCACTTATATTTCTTTACATTAATAGATCAGTGAAACCATTATCTATGGAATATCTAAAATAACATAGAACATGATTGGATTATAAGGAATACACATTCAACTGATTGTGTTCAATAGATGGGTGACCATAACACATATCCCACATTCTATCTATTCCATTAATGGTTCTAGTGCTTGACTGAATCTATAGTTTAGGTATAGAATTCAATTCCTTATTTGTCTTGGGGTAGGATCTGGAGCACTGGGTGACTCTGATGATGAAAAATCCTCCCATTTATTAAAATTTCTTGAGTATCTTGATATTTTTTAAGACTCCTGAGGTTATATGGATTCTTGAATTTCACTAATGGGGAGGTGGAAAATATGGTAACACCTATAGCCCTATGGCCTGGGTAACTTCACAAGATAGAGTAATTCTATAAATAGATACATGAACATCATTCCAAGGTGGATATATAGTTATTATTTCCACAATTATCACTTTTAGATCCATGTTCTCATGTTAGAGTCGAGCGATCATTTATTCTACAAAAGCTTCCATGTCATATTCGTTGGGTCAACTGGAATATTCCAAGAAAACAAACCTTCCACTATCGATAAAAGGTCTATTATATTATTATTGGGGTTTCAATTTGGATCCAAGAGTCTAAATCCACTACTACAACTTCCCATACAATCCATTGTCTTGACTCCATGGAATACTAACATGATCAATAACATTTTCTATAAATTCTTGGAGGTTATCATCAAGCCATTATTCTCTTATTCCAACAATGAGTGATATGCCATACTATAGAGAATCAATTGATTTCAGGAATTTATGATTGTACCCTTCCGGAGTATGGTCGAACAGATTTGATAGGGAGTATCTGGATCTGAATGATATCATATTGAATGAGACACAAGAAGGCTGGTGCTCCTCCATGAGGGAGTATTTCATTTGAAAGTATGGTTTTTGATATTCCATTTGAGGTTTCATATTCCATGATGATGATGAAACCATGGTAAAATTTTTATAAAATGCCCCATCTATATGGAATGGGGTGTTCCTTAGGACAATAAAGTCACTACGGATAGATGAGATGAAGCCAGATTCTTCTAAATAGGAGTGTCTTCGGGTTTTTCCTAGCCCACCGTTGGGACACATTAGTGTACCCTAGTCATATTGGAAGTAGCAGGTATATGAGATTCTCTTGATAAACATTTTTTATATATCCTAAATGGGATATTCTTCTAGGTGTCTCGTCCTGGATAGTTGGTGTAGGAACAACGTTCTTTACAACCCCTTGTGGAATCATGGGTGATTATCGGTGATGATAATCATAAAGGATTTAAACCCTCCTTAGTTACTATTAATTGATTTATTTTTCACATTTACTATCCTCATCCACCTACCTGACTTATGGAAGGTTTATGTTTATGCATTCTGTTGATAGTTTCATGAAAAGGATGAACATGGAAATAAGGGTCACTTCCTCTCCCATGGTTGGAATGGAAACGACGGTTGGTTGGAATCCATTCTATGAATGATTTAATGAGATGAATCTAGAGTTTTTATTGAGCTGTACATGTGTTATTATTGTCCCAATATGTTCACAAATTGATGATGAAGGTGGTGTTTTGGTGATAATGTACAGAAGGGCCTAACGTCCAAGGCTTTTTGTCCTGTAATCTCGAGATCCACCATCATGTTTCAGGAAGTCAAATAGATTGAATGAAATCATGATAAGTCCAGGGAGAATGGAACATGACACATTATCAGTACAATATCATATATAAGAGTACATGTTTGATCAAATACATTCACATTTAATGGTTAAATAGATGATCTGTTCTTTTTATATGTGGTCCAGGGATATTAAAAGAAACATTTTGAATCAACTGTATTTTTATGAGACAAGCATGACATAAACTGGACTAACTGGAGGAAGGGAAATCTATCCTTTTGTACCCATGAAAGTAATTCCACAGTTAAAGGATTCAGGTTGGGTTTACTATTTTTTATTAATAAATATGTAATGGAATGGATAACACTCATCACGTTACCATCTTCAATTTTACTTAAAACTTCTTGTGATTCCCCCATTAGTAACTGGGTACCGACTAGGTTTCCAAAGGAAAGAGGTCATCTAGGTTTTTAGGCCAATCGACTCTTGGGGACTTGAATTGGTCGGGAGGATGGAAGGTCGGTTTCATCACACATTGTTAGGGGGAATTGACGCCTACTTCAGGACTCCCCTATAAATATAAAATATGTTCGTGAAATCCTTCCTAGACATCGATATGAGATTTTTTCCCCTATGACAATGGATTCATTGAAAACATGTATAAATAGTGGTTGTTGTGTGTATATCATGGGTTCTCTTTCACTCTATTAGTTAATAATGATGCTTTGTCCCATGACCTTTCTCAAGAACTCTGGAGTTTATTTCTGCCCATAGATACGGCCGGTTTCCTAGAAATGCGATTGAACCTCTAAAAAGCAACGTATGTATCTTGGAAAATTTGGAATAAAAACCCTCTTAGTTTTTTGGGCATATTTTAATTTCGTATGACTAGACCCATCCCTACAATTTATCTTCATTTGGTAAGGATGTGAATATCATGATCGAACCCTGATGAGGCATCCTACGAATAATGTTTATGATAGAAATCAAAGTACACATAGTTTCTAAGAAAGACTTTTGAGTCAAGAGAGATATGAAAATATAGGCCTTAGTTTGGACTTCTACATATGAGACTACCCTGAATTTCTTCTTCATGAATGTTTCCCTTTGAGCTGTGAGGTGATGTAATTAGTCTTACTTTCCGATAGTGGGGGTCCTGTCTTTGGGGAGTTCTCATCATTATATTATAGCAATCATCATTAATACATATTCCCACATGATCCATGCTCAGTGTGAGAAAAAAGATACAACAATGGATTGGAAACAATACATGAGATCATATCCATATGGGACTTAAACATTATGGATCCCATTTAAGAGGAATGATCACCCATCTCTTGGTGGGTATGGTATATAACTGGGACCTTAGGAAGGATTCCAAAATATCCCACCAATGGTAGGAATTAGAGTCTTCACAGTTCAGTTCATTTCTCTACCTACTGATGCTTTAAGGTGAATGGTTTAACCTGGATGCAATATGTACACCGATAGGGTTTTAGGAGTGCTATATTCTTTTACCATATTGGAGGCCATTATGATCGGTGAAATATTATATTATTCTAGTAGTTGGGGCTTACGTACTAAGGATGCCCAACTGGTGCACTCATATAATGTCAGTGGACTTGGATTACAATTTGAGGATTACCATGTGGCATGCTCATTATTTATCCTCTGGAGGATTAAAGGGAAGTGGTGATGAGAATGATAGTTTATCCAAAATAATGATATCTAGATGGACACATGAAGTAACGAACCTAGCTAATTAAGAAAATTCATTTCATGGAAGGGGTATGTGATTGAAGAATATTATCCTGGGATCCACGTGAGATGGGTCCAAATTGGTATGTCAGATGGGGTTGGAATTTTATATAGGAATCAAATAACATGTTTTGACCATCTACTAGGAATATCTTTATTGGCTACCTGATATGTTCGAGAACCTCTATGTCAAGGAGAAAATATCCACAGATGGTTTCCTAATCAAATGGAACACCCTGGATGTCTTTGAATTGGAGAAGAATCATGTCTAAGAAACATTGTAGGACTGAAGCGAACATGTCTAGGGTTTTCTGAATGATCAACTGACTTATCATTGATTCATTCTCCTGATCAAGGAGGAAATGTATGAAGTCTTGTGCATGATCATCTAACTTTTCTTTGGTGTCTTCACTTATGTGAATTGTACGTGTCAAAGTTACATCACATGTCTATAGTGGGAATGTCATGGGTCTTGCACATGGTCTTATGAGTAGTCTTACGTGTCTTTTCATGATCAATGAGGATATGTATGAGGTCTTTATCATGATCTGAATGTCATTTTAACGACTAGGAGAGGTATGTCTAAACGAATAGCCATGAGGTCTTAGAGAGCAAGGTTGTGGTTTTCATTTGCGTGTTGTGTGTCTTGAAGCGACTGCAAACACCTATTGCATCCCCCTTTTGATATTTATTGTTTTATGTGACAATGGTAATAGATCACGCTAGTTAGTATGAGTAATGTATATGGTTTTTACTCCATTTTTGAATGTTGATACACATGACCAATATAGGTCACATGGAGAGTACACACACATTTTGTGGACATGATATGTTTATCCTCAGGGCGTCGCTGATTTTCCCGAACATACTCTAGGGATTCCATGTGGTGAGGCTAACAAGCCATGTGGCTTTCATATGATCAATATATCTTTTTTGTGGGCTATCTTAGGTCAGGGTTTATTTGTATCAAAACAATTGAACGATCCTTTTAGTATGACAATGACCCTTTCTCAAGATCATAGTTGTCCTTGTGACAACACAAATGTGTCAAGGCAGGTGGGGGTCACTTAATCAATTTGTCTTGGACTATGGTTCATCGTGCGACCATGTTGACATGTCAAAGGGGTTCCATGATACCCACCCATCTATTACGAGTCATTCGTTGTGATAGACATGGAATTTTATTGGTTTCCTAAGGGCTTCATGAGACAGTCAAAGGGTTTACATATTGCATGTCCTTGAACTATATATTCAAATGGAGGGATCTCACAGATATGCTTTAGGTCTTGTGTCCATTTGGTTCATACATGTATTAATCCAAATTGATTATTACCTATGAGACATGACATTAATATTCACCCAAGTGAACATGTTGGAGGTTGATCATATCCCTAAGCTTGGGCACACAAGAACGATTCTGCTTTGTTCATGTGATTCACATGGGTTAAGAAGGGACTCATTAGCCTATGCACATGTGTGGAGGATTAACCATGACTTGAATGTATGGGAATGGATCCATGATGCATGTAGACAAGGGTTTTCCCACTAGAAACCCTGTATTCTATTTGGTCTCTCTATAACATCACATGATGGATGCATCATTGGGATCTGAAAGATTGTCATGAAGCATCGTGATGAGCTCCACACTCATGCACAATGAGGTTGCATATCAAAGCACACATGGGTGATGCTGATTTCATGTATAGGAGTTCAGAGACTATAGGTAACATATCCTCACTTCATATATGCAGAGGGTGTTCAGGGGATCCTCCATGTTGGGGCGGACCCTTCTAAAGTTTTCTTCATATGTCATAGGACATCGATATTTCTTGAATGATTGTGTATTTGTGAGGACATCACCTATAATTGAATTATCACTTATGATTTGAATATCATCCAAATGGGGTCTCGAGAGAGGCCATATTGTCATGTGTGAGGGAATGTGTATCAAAGACATAATTTTCATGGATGGGGGAACATATTGTATGTTGAGGAGGAATTCATAAATTGGGTTGAAGGATCCTGCATGAGGACTACACATGGGTGTATCAAGTCCAAGGGTTTGAGACATCATGTGAGAGCTTGCATGTTTACCATTTTGCACCCTATAGTTTCTAGTATGGGAGCCTCTATTTCCTGAAGACATTCACTGGGTGGCTAAATAGTGATACCACATGACAAAGGGATTGTTTTCATGGGAAAGAGGAACTCGTAAAATGAACACCACGTGACATGTGTTTCACATCCAAAATGAGACCACCTAATCTCCCAAGGAACATTCAAGAGGTACACATACGGATTATATCTTTTTCTGTAAAGGAGGATGAAAAGTCAAGGGTCCCTATTTGGGCCACACCTTCTATGTACTACTTGGTAGAGATGAGTACATCCTCATGAGTCCACATGTATTCCAGGAGGTGTCTACATGTTTCCACGGTTGTTCAGTTGGACACTTCTCCTGACAAGGATCTTTACAAGATATTCCCCTATTAAAGTGGTTTTCATGACTAGAAGGTAAGGATCCCATGATGGTATATTGATGGAATTATTTGATCCTATGACCATGTTATACTGTAATGATCATTGATTACGTGATCCTCTAAAGATCGTGAAATGTTCTAACATGATGGCATCCCATGGATGATTCTAATGAGAGAATACTTTGATTTAGAAGGAGAAGATCTGTAGGGGCGATGGTCGAAGGTTCTATTTCTCCACCATTATTTCATTTCCAGACTCCTTCCTATCTCACTCTTCATGTGTTTTTTATTAATAGGAAGGGGTTTTTATAGGTGTGGGGAGGCATTTTGAGGATCATATTTCCTCAATGTGAGGGATGTGAGCACTGGCTGACACGTTAAAGATAACATCACATGATATTCATTCATGATGTCGCATGAACATTTCATCTGATCATGTGATGCCTCAGTATCTCTCCATTTGATCACATGACCCTAAAAATATTGTGTCAATAGGATTAAAATATTTGGAGGTGGAAGAGGTTAGCAGTTTTAAAATGGCTTGTGATGCCTTCTTCCTTCGTCATTGGTTCAGTCGCATGATCAAAATAATGATCATGAGGCACCCTTGGTCATGGTCATGGGAACATGCAGAAGCCACTAATACTCATGGTTTTGGTCTCGTAGTGGATTATATTGGTTGTATTAGTATAATGGTTATCAGTAAAGGATTAGAGGTGGTAACAAGAGTGATCAAAGTGTGATCATTCGACCATCGTTGATTCTTTGTACTGAACCAACAGTTTTAGGGAGCGTAATACAGGCGAGGGGTGGAGAAGAATCTTTGGGGTATGTGGGATCACATGACTCAAAATTTCAGGGTGAGGGACTTGTTTGAGTTCGGTTTTTTAAGTTGTGGGATCATTGTGGGTGGCTAGGATTAGGGGAAGATGTGATCAGATGAAACAGATCAATTGGTGGAATGATCAGACATTGAAGATTCAATCATCATGAAAATATCCCATCCCACATTGTATTCTCGATGTGCCTTACCCATGATATAAAATATATTCTTGTGATGATTTTTTATCATGCTGGAAATGGGATCAGTACCCATAATATCTACATCACCTCTACTCCATGGGCTTCGACCAACCTATGTGCGTACGATTGTGGGCTTGAGCACCATTGTCCGAATACATGGTCTCGACTCTACTCTTGAGGTAGATATGCTCCCCACTGGTCCACTGGTTAGTCTAGGCCAGCTCTCAAGGGAATAATCAACCTATGGTCCCACATGGGCCTTCATTTAAGTTGCTTGGCTGGTCACTGGAAAGCTACATTTTTTTGTAAGGGTGATAATGAAACTACCCAAACAACTAAGAATACAATTTCAAGTAGGATTTCCCATCTATGTTGTATCGCCTAAGCCTTCATGCATGCCCTATCCTATTTATTATTCCATTTTCTGGAATGGTCCTTGGATCTTCAGAGGAAGAGTAAAAAGATTCACAAATATTGGTGAATATAATGATTACTAAACACGTGAATAAATTATGTTCATCTAATTTAATTATTTTGGGATAATCAATACCATATTTGGTAATGATAGTGTAATTAAAAGTATCTCATTGTTATTTATAAACTTTGACAAATAATTAAATCAAAGATGAATTTCAAATGTAACTTTTATTCAATAAATTAAAATATTTTTATCTAAACATACAGATTCATTTTTTCTCAAAAACAATGATATCATCGCAATGAAAAAAATCCTACCTAAATCTAATTAATATTCTCTCATTATAAATTCACTAAACATATAAAAAATCTATTATTTGCATAATTCATTAAAAAATTATTTATAATTGACACCTAGACTTAAACACTTTTCTTTGGAGAATGAAATATTGGTTACCACTCTTATTACATCATTTGGATATTTAATTAGTTTTCCCACACCTCATGACAGGTGTGTGTCATTTCACTTCATTCATCATGATCAAAAAAAATAGAATTACTCAATTCAACACAAGGATCATTTCATTTTAGATCAAAATGTGTGGAGGGAGAGGGTATGAATAATGAGTAATTATTAAAATCAAATTGAAATATAATTCCTAGAAATAATGTTAAGGGTTAATTCTTGGTATAATACCCCATGTGGGTCCTGAATTTTTACTACATCAAGAGGGTAATTCAAGTTTTTATCTATAATATGTTGTCGGTTGGAGCGTCATGGATTTGAACCACCATATGTGGCTTTCCCCTGCACATGATTCTTCCTTCTTGGTGTGTAGAATTATA
Source organism: Viscum album (assembly GCA_963277665.1). Classification (NCBI taxonomy): domain Eukaryota; kingdom Viridiplantae; phylum Streptophyta; class Magnoliopsida; order Santalales; family Viscaceae; genus Viscum; species Viscum album. The sequence goes on from OY728158.1 coordinate 1,323,463,726, forward strand.
TGTTTAGATTACAATAGATCTTCCCCTTTCACAATTAGGTATAACTATCATGGTGTTGTAGAATGAAGTATGTTTCCTCATCATTTGTTGATGCTACTCATGCAACTCCCCTTGTTCTTCTAATGCTGGATCAACATGGGAAGCATGTGATGTAATTTTGATTGTTGGGATATAATTTATTTCTAATTTGATAGAATTTAAACATGAAGAATGTAAACAGGAATTCTCCCCTTTTGTGTGATTATCCTTTATCTCTTTCTTCTTGAGATATGCTATATGAGTTACTGCATAGACTTCCTCAAGTGTATCTTGTTCAAAATCAGGAATATCCATCTATTTCTTAATAGAATAATTTTTTATTTATTCTTATTTCTTTAATTAATGAAATGGATTGATAAATATGAAATTTAAAAATAATAAAAAGTGATAATCAAATCATATTTGATAAACTCATAAAAGAAAGAGTTCAAAGAATAATCATCATCATAAATTGTATCTATTTTAATATTTTTTTTATTGATGAGTGTTTCTTCTAGTCGCGTGGTGGCATATAAAGGTATGTATTTGGGCTCCTCCACCTATGTTTTCGAATAAAGTTCTTGGATTTACTCAAAAACCCTAGGAAATAGTAGTGGAAATTCATTCTTTACCTCGAATCTATTCAACTCAATCTAGAGTTGATCTATAAAGGTCATTGAATCATGAGGTGAGATCATGGTCTCTATGCCTCTTTTCTTTTACATTACCATTTCCATTGGAGAATAAAATTTTTATTTGAGGTCCTCCTAATTATAATTATTTTATTCTTCTTTCACCTATGAGTTATTATTCCACGAATTAAAACAATGGTTATTTGAAAACATCGTTGGAAAAGTAGTTATTTCAATTTTGTATTGAACAAAATATAGAAAAATATTTAAAAAAATGAGAATTTAAAAAAATCAAAATAACTACTTAGAACCTTGTAAAGGGTTCCATTTTTGACACACTCCTATCGTAGGGTTTAGAAAAAAGAATAATTATTTTCTAATTTTGCACAACAGCTAACTTGGGCCATCTCACTTGAGGATCTTCGTAATCTGATCAATCACTAAGTTCTAGATCACCTAATGAAATAATTTTTTTTATTATATTGTTTTAGAAAATAGTAGATTTTGGTTTTGTAAAATAATGAAACTAAAAAAAATCTATCCTAGCATGCATATGTAACACAAAATTACGGCCTAAACAAAAGTTCTTGGTCCTAGTGTAGTTCTCATGTGTTCTTTCATTATTTAATTATTTTTTAAATCCAATTTGATAATTGATTTCATGAATCCTCATTACCAAATTAATTTACATTTATTTATTGAGTGTGTAATTTTTGAATGCCTTAAGAACATGAAACATCACCTACTCCAATGTTCAAATAGGATAACACCTTAACCGATAATGAAATTACAGAATGAATCGACTCAACCATATGTCGTTTTATCACTTTAGGCAACCCTAACTCCACTATATGAAGGGTTTTACCAAGAGAATGGAGAGAAATATAATTAAATAATGAAATGGGATTGAATTGGAAATAATTTTGTGGTGGATGACTATCTCACATATACAATACTATCATATCCATTAAAAAAAGATTTAAAATAGGATCAATTAAAGAAAAATATTTAATATCATCACAAAACCCCTCCCAGGGCCAATCCTCTGGTTGAAAAATTTCCATTGAAAAGGGAAAAAAGATTATGATAGAAATATAAAAGAGGGAGAGAATTCTATTTGGGTTGGAAGAGAACAGAGGATGGAAGAATAAAAGGGATACACTTTAAAAAATATTCATGTGTAAAATTGGAAAATAAAAAAATGAAATAAAAAAAATTGTAGAAGCATGGACCTTAGCCTTTTATCCATCAGGGTGTGTAAATATCCTTCATTTTGTTTCAACTACTTCTTATATATAGTAAGTGGGTTCCATCATTTAGTTTTCAAGTTCTACATCTACCAAATATCCCTTTAATATATTTTGAAGATTTATTTAATATAAAGTTTTCTTATGGAAAATAATTTCAATTACTAAATTTGATAATGGTTTATTCATGAAATTTGTTCATAAATATATTTCTCAATTTACCAAAAAAAATGCTGGTTCATCTTCTTTGTTAATTAAATTTTATCCATAATTTAATATGACTATTTTATTATTTATAAGATAAAACATTGAATTTTTTTAATCTAAATTCCCTTGAATTTATAGATGTGGTGTTTGAAGAATAAATTGGGGCTCATAGTTATAAAATTTGGTCCTTTATATCTTCTACTTATAATTTTCATATTTTATCTACATATTACACCCATTTATGATATAGAGTACCATCATAAATAATCCCCAAATATATACACCAATTTTAAATCATGCCTTATATTCATCTTTTCGACCATCAAATGATGGAATAAGATTTGGGTCCAAAATAATGAAATCATTCCTATGATGTATCTAAGCATAAAAAAGGAATTTAATATAATAAATTAATGTATTAAATGTTATGGATAAAATAATTAAATTATTTAAAATAAATAACTTCCAAAATTAGGCCATTCTTCAAGCTAATAAAAAAGCTTCTAAACTATAAAATGTGAAATTTACATTGAAATGACTCTTTTGGGGGATTAATACCATTGAATTATTTTTAAATATATTCAATAAAATTGAGTGTGTCATGTTTCTTAAATATGATATTCAATCTTATGTTTCCATGATAATCCTCACCTAATATGCTAAATTGCTGGATAGAGTGTTGATAGATAAGCTTGACCTAGCAGGTAATTGATGGTTTATGGGAGTTTTTTTACTCTAAGTAGATGTTTTTTAATTAATTTAAATGAAATAAGATGAATTCTGAGTCTTGTTATATATAACAACATTAGTCCTCATCATGACATTTTTTGTGGCCTAGTAGAGTCCCTTTGATATGATATAATTTTAGAAAGGGTGGGCATTTGATGTGGGTTTGTACTGAGTCACCAAACAATTATGGTTCATGTAGTCACTTTGTCCACTTACAAATGTTATTTCCTATCTTTTCTATACTGTGTAGTGGAATAGTCTCATTAGTACCTAAAATGACTATGTGGTAATCAGATGTGTAATGAACTAAGTGGTTTCATCTATAGACTGCCTGAATGAAGCCTCATTATGCAGTAGAAGAGTTTCTTGATGAAGCTGATGTGAGTCCAGTGATAGTGAGACATACCATTAATATATATTCATGTTTAGTTTGTATTTTAATTGATACCAATGTATCTCATTCATTCATATTGACTCATGTTGTTTAGTTTTCAAAACATGCAATGGATTTTATTCCTTATGTGATGGATATTTTCACACACCATTGAATGGAGAGAGAGAAGTGTCTCTAATTCCCTCCTCGTGACTTATTATTATTAGTGACTTAGATAACCTACAATATTTTGGTTCATGAAGTGAAATATATTGATTTGATTCTCGGAATGGATTGGATAATTTCCCTTAAATACAGGAATGAATAATAACTTTGGATGGACACCTTTACTACCCCCAATTGGGTGTGATATTTGTTATAGGGATAATTGGACCGAATATCTAGTTGAGAAGGACTTTTGTTCCAAATATGGTTAAAATAATATCTATATTATCATTTTATGTTTAAAAAAGAATCTTTGAGTGGTGATCTTCCTCCATTTGTCATCGAGTTTCCCAACATGTTTCCATCTAAATTTTATGTCATTCTACCGATAAGGGATGTAAATATATCAATTTACTTGGTACTAGGTACCCAGTTTATCTTTATACCATGTTACATTATGGAACCTAATTAATTTAAAGTGTTGGATACTCATTTAGATGTTTTTTATACCATGGATTCATATTCTTAATTATGTCACCTTGGTTATTTCATATTCTTTTTTCAAATTAAACCAATGGGACTGTTTATATTTGGATGGATTATTGAAAACTCAATCATGTTTTGATAAAGATTGAGTATATATTCATAAATATTACATATCTTTTCTACTAATTGATAGTTATGAACTGGGTCTTTACGATATATCTTCAATCAAGTTATTACCAATTAAGAATTAAAGAATCTAATTTTTCAATGTCTACATTGCAGTGTTTTTATACAAATTATGAGTACCATGTTTTTCCTTTTGTTCTGACCAATTCTCCTGCAATTTTATTTTCCTTGATGGATAGGATATTACACTAGTAACTCGAAAATTTTGTAGGAGTATTTGTGTTTGAAATATTTTGTTTCTCTAAAACTAAGGAGGATCATATGAATCATTTTAGATAAGTTACCGAAATATTAAGGAATCGCTAATTTGTGAAAATATATCAAAATTTATTTTTAGGTTTTAGAAAGTAAGGTAGTTGGGACATGTGGTCACAAAAAATGGTATTTCAGTTGATGCTACAATGGTGAGGGCTTTTAGAACATGGGAAATAACACATAATGTCAACATGATATGTAAATATTTGTGGTTAGTGAGGTATTAACACTTGTTTGTCAATTATTTCTCAAAGTTATCTTCTCCAATGACCAACTTCACTCAAAAATCAGTTATGTTCTTATCAATTAAAAGTGTTAGAATTATTTTGGACGATTTGAATTTTATTTTGACTTTGGTACACTTTTTGAATCGTCTAGTTGTTGGGAAGGGCAATGTATTCCTTTGTAACATAACATGTTCATATTTGGGTAATATTGTCATGTAGGTTGATCGTGTAGTAGCATATGGTATACAGTAGCTTAGGCCAGATGAGAAGAATTATCCAACCTATTATCTCAAATTTCTAGCATTGATGAATGACTAAATATTATGTGGTATTATATTTTTTAGGAATGTTTTACCATCTATTTCAAACAAAAAAGTAAAAGAAACATATTCTTATGAAAATATTGTAATATCTGATAGTGGCATTGGTTGGAGTACCTGTAGTCATTTAATTTCGAAATTTCGAACCCAACCAGAGAGGGGAAGGTCATTACTAATGCCTCGATCATGAAATTTATAACATATATCATTAAATAATCATTGGAAGAGTATAATTTTATGTATCTCATTCATCATATTCACTTGGGAGTTTATGAGGATGAGGATGAGATTGTTCTAGTAAGCTTTTTAGAGACATCTTCTATTATTGAGATAATTTTTCAGTAGTAGCAGGTTGATGATGTGTTTTTTGAAATTAGAGAATCTATTTATATAGTGGATAACATCATTGAGTATTATTTTTCTTCTTAGGGTATTATATTTTTTCAGTACTGGAAGATCATAACTTTTCACATGAGAAGATAATTTATGGGAGATTTCCATAATTCCACGTGAGTAGAGAACCCTAAAACAACAATGATGTTATATAATATCTAGCGATGATTATAGTGGATAGGTAAGATATGAGACATTACTGATTTGGTTTTTAATTTTTATACATATCAACAAGTCAAGTAAGGGAAGCAAAAAACCTTCATGTTTTTTAATCCACTTCATGTGTTGAATAATATATAGGATTAGATTGTAATGGATTTTGTGGCCAGGATTCCATATACCCATTGAGGGGATAGTTTTAGATGGGTAGTGATCAATTATCATACCAAATCAGATAGATTTTTTCCATTAAAGATATGATCAGGGTTAAGGACTTATGGAGTCCTTATTTTCATGATATTATTAAACTGCATAGGGGTCAATATATTATTTCATTTAATATGGATCCCAGTTTCACTTATCATTTTTTGAGAGACCTTCAGAAGGAATTGGGATCCCTAGTCAGTCTAAGCACAACATAAAATCTATAGATGGAGAACCAGATAGAACGGTCTATAGATATCTTGGATGATATTCATTGATCCTTTACTCTTAACTTAGTGGATCTTCGGATAGCTTTTATGGGCTGGTTGAGTTACCTTATAACAACAATTATACATCATCCATTCATATGGAATAGTTTTGAAGCCTTGTATGGCCACCCATGTGAATCTATATTTAGTTGTTCAATGATTGATGAATCTTCCTTGATTGGAACTAGAATGCTCCAATAGAAAATGAAAATGTCCTAGTTTATTTTCTCATTGATAGTGATGGAATATATCCAATATAAATCTTATTTAGATCATTGTTGATATATTCTAGAGAATTTATTATTAAATAAGGTGTTTTGAGAGTTTTTTCTCACTTAGTTCATTGATGGATTGGGAAATAGATAAATTAGCCACCTAGATACATGATACTATTTGAAATTATTACGAATATTGGAAAAGTGTCTTACCACTTGTCATTTTCCACCTTATTTGTGCTCAGTTCAAAACATGTTCCACACATCAAAAAATTTAATGTATCTTTCCTAAAAAATCTCATCTTTTGAGATGGGAGGTCCTTTATATTGGTCAATATTTATATATGAGTTAGAATCCAATTTATATCATTTATTTTGATACAAATTTCCATCATGGTATGTTCATTAATTTTGTTCGAGTACTATTGGAACATGGTTCTGATTCACATGGGACTTAGGAGCATGTGGAAATAATTAGATATCAATGCCCTTATATCTATGATATAGAGTCTTCATGATAGGAATTATTGGGAAAAATAATCATATTTGGGGAATGGTGTGGCATCTCATTAACTATTTTAGGTAATACTTACCACTTTTCCTTGATCATCTATTATTTGGGAGTAGTTATAAGTCTTTACTGAGTTTTTGGATTTTTATTCTTGGTTTTATACTAGTATTTGAACCATAGTGAGTGATAATATGATGTAGAGTGTGTGTGGATGTGTTATTAGAGATCTAGAAAGCGTGTATCCAAATATCAATACACTTTCAAATATATCATGGATGCGGTGTGGTCTACTAGACTACATCATGGTGAGTTTTTCAAGCTCTTCCAGTCAGGTAGGGATGTGGTGTGGAGTGTGATCTAAGTCATAAATGTGGATATGGTTAATCTACTATTTTGGGGAGGATATGAGGTGGTCTATGGGATTTATCGTAGACATACCCTAGGTAGATAATATCTTATCATATCCTACACCATGGAATCCAAAAGATGGTTATCATGGGGTGATTTTGGTGTAGTCTCCCTTACTGTATTATGGTATACCCTCTTTACTATAGTCCTACACAATGTTGTCTTTGGTTTTGATATGGAATAGTTAGTTCTCGAACTAAAATTTTTGAGACTTTTTTATTCCAACATTCTCTCTATAAACTATATTCTACTCTATTGTTTTTCGATTCTCTTAAGAGGGTATTTTCCACCTCTATTATCTCTTCTTCTTTAATCGAATTATTAGTGGATTCGATCGATCCCTCCCTATTAATTGAATCATCTCTCATAGATAATCTATATTTTTTCTTATTCTACTCATTTAGGAGTGATAATTATCATCATTTTTTTTGATGCATCTGCACAGGTCATTCAATACGATCTAGCATTGATCATATTAGAAATATTTTTTTTCCCAAACTACACTTACAAAAAATACATTGTAAAGAGGAAGTTTGTGGTGAACACCACATGGATAACTAGTTGAAAAGATGCCAAAAGATTAAAACCATTCAAAATGATTCCTCACATTCACTCATCATGTTCATGTTTTCATAAACTAAGGTGTTTGGATATAAATCAAATAACAACACAGGGATTAGAATACATATTTGGGATTTAGGAAATTGATATACTTAAATATATCTTGAGATAGTTCGATGGAATAATATGAAATGTGGTGCAAGGGTCATAAGTTTTATTTGTTAAAGAAGTTGGATATACCTATGGTAAAACTATCCAGAATTCTGGGTATAGTTAACAACCGAGATGCATTACACTTATCTTCAATAAAGGAAGAATCACAGGCTAATGGTAATTGCCTACTCAACTCCAATTAGGTTAGTTTATATGAATTTCCCCATCCATGGTTAGGGATATGAAATATAATTTGGGGAAAATTTATATTATAATTTAGTTACTATCCATGTGGTTACTAAGGTTAAATTGAAGTATTCATTAGGTTTAGAAACACACCTACTCTTGACCCCTCCCTAAAGAATATTACCAATGAATGATGGTGATGATCTAATGAAAATAACTAAAATAAATTCTCAACAAATCAAATATAATTATTGGGAAATAATAAATCCAAAATTGAATTTAATTAATAATCAATAAAATTCTAACTATAACTGAATAAAAAAATGGAGATATGGTGCTAGAATTCGAGTAAAAACACAGTATTAAAATGGAAATTGTATTAAAAATATTATATCAAGGATATATTAATAAACCTAGATTTAAAAATACATAATAGGATTTGATAAAATGGGTAATGGAATGAATTAAACTATGTTTTAAAGGAAAAACGAGATGAAAAATTGGGGAAACACTAAAGAAAAAAATATGTCTAGACACCTCTAGTGTCATGAGCAACAAACGAATATTTATAATAATGAAAGATAAATGACATGTAAATCATTAAAATGACATATTATCATCATGTGCTTTTCGTCTCAAATTTTAAATCATGTATAATATTTAGATTTTATGTACTCATGATCCATAATGTCCCATAAATTTTTTGAATCTTTTGTGATCTTCGGGTTGTATATTTGACTAGATGGGATCTCAAACTTTTGCATGTCATATACATTCTACATGTCATGTATGTGATTCATGTCATGCACTTTCACCACATAGTGTAATCTTATTAGGATGTTGACGTTGAAAATCTCATAACATGTAATTTATTTTCAAATCAAGAAAAATATCACCGGATGGACTTTAGTCTTTAGTAATGATGTGAATAAGGAATAAATTACATGTATAGTTTTCATGACATGTATAAATTTTTATACATCTTTTAATAATTTAATCCTTTGAGTAAAAAACAAATAATTCCAAGGAAAACAAACTGAACCTGGGTATATCATCAAGTAAACCGCAGATAAGAAATAAATTAATTTATAAAAAAGTTGTATATAAGTTAGTATTATCAATATCCCTTACACTTGAACAATCATTTTTTATGAAAAAATCAACTCAATAGGGATTGAAATGAAAAATGTTTTAAAATAGAACTCATGTAGTATAATAACGAAAAAAATAAGTGTACGAATAAATAAGTATATATTGAAAAATCAATCATGTAGGGAAAATTAGTAATTCCCCATTGTTCAGTTTATTTATTCAGAATATTTCATCTTTTAATAACAATTTCATAACTATTCTATAAATTATATACCCATATTTCAATTTATCTCATAATAAATTTTTCCTCGTCACTCAATGTAAAATAAAATTGGAGTTCTTCTCATACCATGAATACATGTTCCTACCCATAGGCTTTAATTTAATATATCATCTCCACATTGTTAAAAAAATAAAAAATCAATCATGATGGATTCTGAAATATGGTTCAAATGAATCTGATGCTGGGGACAAATGAGAAAGCGTTAAAAAACGTTCCCAATATGAGGGCAAGATCTAATATATAATTTATAGAAAAAATTGTTCAGTGAAATGAAGTAACTCCTCCTAGATAGGATAAGTCCAAACACCAATAGCTCAGAGTAGGTAGAGGATTGTTCCTTGTAACTATTAATAGTTCTCCATATTCTATTCTTTTACATTTTATTTACAATGTGATAATAATTTCTTTCCTAGGTTCCACATTAATCACCTTGTGACACCTCAAGCTTCTACGGTACGCTTCTCTTTGAATAATGTGATAGCGTGTGTTGTACGCAACACCGAGTTCTAACACACCATAACTAATCAGACTAGCCGTTATGAATAGTAACACCTAATTTTTGAAATTATATATATTTTATATTTGAAAATGGACTTCATTTTTGGATTCGGAATATCAAAATTATCCTAGGGTGAAAATTTGGTACATTTCGGATAACTTTCATATTTTGATGAATAGTGAAAATTACTAAATTTTAATTAAAAACAACTTTTTTAATCAAAATAATTAATAGTGATAAATTATTAATTTGAGTGGTTTTAAAGTATATTTAGAATATATTTTTACCATTTAATATAATTTTGGTCATTGGACATAATTATACAATTAAACCGAACATAAACAAGTGTCAATCTTTTGATAGTTATTATCTCTTAAAAACACGCTTTTTGTTTTGACAGTGGGAATTAATTTTAAATTAATTTCTGCCACTTATGTGTTTTGAATTTAGGAAAATGGATTCCATATTTGGAATCAGGATGTTCAAATTGTGTAAATAGGTAACTTTTATTTTTAGACATTTTGAATAATTACTGCGGTAAATATTTTATTTACCATGGTTAAGGGTAAATCCGGTAAATAAGGGTTAATAAATATTATTATAATAATACTAAATTACCCTAAAACGTGTCTTAACCCTATTGGTTGATACATGGTCGACCATGAGCATCTTTGGGTCGATTTTGGAACCCCATGGATCCACTTGTAAGTGATAAGGACACTTTATTTTAATTAAGTCAAAATGAATACAAAAATGACACAAGCATATATCTTTTAGAAAAATAATTATTACATAGGTTTATATAGGTTGGATTTTAGATTATAAATATTAATTAGAAAGATAAAAATATTTCCTAAATAATGATATTTTATTTATAAATTTTATATATTAAATAATTTATTTTATTTATGACACAATGATGATGCAGTAATTACTATAATAGTGAAAAATTAAAATAATTGATATTATAAATACCCAAAAAAATATAATATGAAACTTTTAATGAATTAAACTAATTTTCTAGGATAATATGATATATTAGGATTGATTTAATTGACTTTTTTCTAAGTAATCAATCTGTTATGAGTTTCACAAAAATCAACTATTGAATAGTGTCAAAATTGACATAAAAGAGTTTTAAAACAAATATTATATTATTAATTGATATTAAATTCCTAAAAATCTAAGGTTCGGCCAAGAGACTTATATCAGGATAGGTTCATCATTAATGTACCACTTGGGGGTCTCTTGGATGTATATAGTAAGTTTATTAACCATATTATATAAAAATACAAAGAGACATTGTAAAAGTGAAACTAATTAACTTAGAGTTAATACTTAAAGATAAGGTTAATATAAGTACCCAAACCTGTATAAATTCTATTGGTTGAGTGGTTTTAGACCTATCCCCACTTTAACCTATGAAAAATCAACTTTGGAGCCATTAGAAACCGAATATGAATTTATTATAAATTAATATTTCTAGCTTTTCCAAAGGCGCCCCTCACCCCTCTTATAAAAGGGCACTCCTCCTTCTCATTTCTTCACACCCTCAAACCTTTTGGTTCGGCCAAACTCTGCCCAAATACTCTCCCAACATCCCTCACTACAACCGAGAGGCCTTAGTTTGATCATAAAGCCAACCTAAGGAGCTCTTTTGATCAAATTAAAAGGAAGAACCCGAAGAAGAGGTAATGATTTCACCACCCTTTTCCAAGTTCATTTCTTCTTCCACTTCTTCTTCCTTTGTTCTTACCATTCTAAAATTATAACTCCAGTATCTCACATATACTGTGATGTTATTATAAATATGGTACAACCATATTCAGTATTCTATCCACCCTTTGAATAACATGTCACCATACGTGCGTACGTACGGCTTACCGTCTCCACGTCGTGGTGTAATTGTTATTCAATATATTATTATTTGGATGGGTATAATAATGATGTGTAACTCATGTAAATAATAAATATAACATGTTAATGATTCTGTATATATTATATAACATCTATTTATATATTATTTTAATATCAAAATAATGATATTGTCGCTCGTGCGTACGTACGGACTACCATCTCCACGAACGCGATGAGATTCATTCTCCATCGTATCCATTCAAGTATAATTATCATTTGATGATTTAAAAATGATGTTTAAGGAATTGATATCATTCTGGATTTGAATAATATACAACCTATCCTTTACAAACATGTCTTACGTAACAAAACATATAAACGAAAACGAGTAAGTTAACACCTGAAACAACGATAATACTAAGATATTATTAACAAAGCAATGTTAAAAGATCATATATGATATCATATGAATGAATATGATTCTTGTATAATTTAATAACAATTATTTCACCATTATACAGGAGGTTAACCTACCCCAACCAAGGAAAAGTACAATGTAAGGGTTATTTCACAATCTCTTCATTATCCGAGGTCGTTTATACGTAATAATCTACTGGGATCTCTTTATCATCCACATCCATGTTTCTTAAAAATGTATTTCAAAACATTTTTACTATTTACTAAAATATGAGTTAAAGTCATTTATACCCTTTTTGACTTTTATAAGTGGTTTATAAAGGAATCATTCCGTCATTTTCAAAACAAGGTCCTTTTTAACCTTTTCGACAGAATTGAGGTAAGAATGTTTTTTTTTAACTTATACGGCGGGTGCGGTTATTTTACGCCGTTATAAAATCTTCAAAGCTTTCCTTACAAGCTTATAAGAATATTTTCAAAGAAAATGTTTTATTTTATATGGATCTTAAATGATTTCAAAATAAAAGGAGATATTTCTTTAAAAAGAATTTTGATTTCATCTATGTCAACATCCTTTGATGGATTTTAAGATTATTTGAAGTTGATTTATTATGATACAAAACTTCTATATTGTATTGAAGGTTTTGTGATATGTTTGACTATGGATGTGCTATTTTTATATCATTTATAGTTTATGGTGAAATTATTGACATTTCCTATGCTAGTTTTAATACGAATGGTTATGTTATGTTTAAACCTTTTCATATGGGAATGCATTGGACTTAATAAGTGACGGGTGGAGCCCGCTATAGCTCCTTGATGCATCGGTAGGTCTCATGAGACAAACTAGTGTCTTGGCACAAGGCCTTGACAAAATCTTTTTTGTAGTATTGGCACGAGGCCTTGGCTATGTGGTTATGATAGTCTGGCATTATGCATTCCAACATTATGAAAGTGGTTATTGATTTTTGCATGTGATTATTCGATTAGTAGAATATCCATGTGAATAAGTAAATGGAATTATTTCATTTTATTTATGCCATACCATGTTGAAAGTTCATGTTTAAAAGGCTTTTGTTTTAGTTATACATTTCCTTAAATGTTTATTCTTATTGATGAAAGTTTCCGCTATATTGTTATCCTTACTAGGCATTTGAGCTCACCCCTTTTTTATGTTTTATTTTTCCCAAGAAGTGAAGATGTAAGTTATGAATGACCTGCAGGGATATTATGAGGGGATTATAGTGTGGACTGTGGAAACATTATGTTGTTGTAGTAGTTTTTCATTTTATGATGTAATGGAAAACTTATGAATATATCTAGTGTTTCCAAGGCTACTAAACCAATCGGTATTTCGAGATTTGATCTTTCTTGTGATCATGCCAATGTTATGTAATTAATGCACCGACTCTAGGCAACTGGGGTCGGGGCGTTACAGTTGGTATCAGAGGAAGTTTAGTACAAACCTTGGAAGCTAGATTTAGATAAACTCTGATTAGAGCACGTAGACCTAACATGAACTTTGAGGATTAGTATAGAAGAACTTCCTAGAATTTTGGTATTGTAGAGATTTTGTGAATTTTCCGAGCAATACATCCCTGTCTGGATACGAGCAGGTAGAGGCGGCTCTGGCACAGATGTACCTAGGGGTAAAACCCGAAAACACCGCTTTGAGCTAGACTCAAACGGGAACTGGTGCACGACAACGGGCCTTGCTGCACTCTTGGTTACGACACTCCCGGGGGATATGCTTAGGTTAACTCTCATTTTCTTTACAAATCATTATGAAGGGTTTATGAGTATATACTTCCTCAAAGAAAACATTTTTATGATTATGGATTATATCCATAAATAGTTCAATTTATGTTAAGTGATTTATAAGTATGGGATTATGTATTTTGATTCATAAACTGATCTAGTTTATGCCATTGTTTAGAAATGGCGCCTAGTGGAAGTAATGGAAACCGTATCAATGCACGCACTCCATGTAGGGATTTCCCTCCTGCTCAAGATAATTATAGTGGGGCTAGTGATGCAACTGGTGCCGATCAGCTAATCACCATACTGGGACAACTTACTCAGGTTATGAATAATAACCTTACCCATATGGAGCACCCTGATCCGCAGCATGGAGGATCAATGTTAGATCGATTCATGAGGCAACAACCACCAACATTCAATGGGAGTAAAAATCCCTTAGTATCTGAGCAATGGATATTTTCCCTTGAGAAAATATTTCAGGCTTTGGGGAGCAATGAAAGGGAAAAAGTTATCATGGCAGTTTACCGCCTCACTGGAGATGCTGATCAATGGTGGTCATTAATTCAAAACATGAAGGAAGATGATGAAGTATCAAATATGGAATGGAGGGAGTTCAAAGATCTGTTTTTAGAAAAATACTTTCCTCGCGACCATCGAGCAGATATGGAAAAGCAATTTCTGAGTCTGAGACAAAAGGAGGATGAGAATGTCACAAAGTATGAGGCTAACTTTACAAGGTTAGCGAGGTACACTGGTGATTATATTCGCAACCCAAGAAGTAAGATTGATCATTTCTTTGATGGGTTAAAACCATTTCTCCGTCGAGCATTAGTCTCACAATCCTTTTCATCGTACGAAGACATTGTCTCATGTGCTATCAAGACCGAAAAGGAATTCTCTAAGTCTTATGACTTTAAAGCGAATCAAGAGAAGAAGAGAACTGCTGATCAATCTGGGAATGGAAATAAGGGGAAGAAGGGAAAGGTTGAATATCCATCTTGTGGTAAATGCGGGAAGAAACACCCCGGTGCTTGCCTGAAGGGAATGGGAGTCTGTTACAAGTGTGGTGAAAAAGGCCACCAAGCTCATGATTGCAAGGGGAAGAAGGAAGCTACCAACGTTCAGTGCTATAATTGCAGGGAGATGGGGCATTATGCAAATTCATGTCCTAAGCGTCAGGAGAACTTACCTCATAAAAGGCCAAGGGATCAAGGCTAGGCTTATGCTATCACTACTGTAGAGGTAGAAGCTCCAAAAGACGTGGTGGAAGGTAATTTAATGGTTTCCTCAAGTTTAGAAAATGCATTATTTGATTCTGGATCATCGCATTGTTTCTATCTTCCCAGTTTGCTAAGAAAATTAGATATTTCCAATTTGATTTAATAAGGGAGTTGTCAGTTAAAACTCCTAAGGGAAGTATCGTTGCAACAAAGTTTTGTGAATCAGTCCCCATTAGAGCACATAAATTTTCTTTATCTGCTGATCTCATCATCATACCTATGATTGAGTTTGATGTAATCCTCGGTATGGACTGGCTTTCAGACTATGATGCGAAGATTTATTGTAAGAAGAAAGAGGTTACGATTCTTGATGATAATGATAAGGAACACCTTATTTTTAGAGCAGAATCGTCACCACCTAATTCTTATTTAGATCCACCCCTAGTAGCTCAACTTAATTCAATTATTGTGGAGGAAGAGAATGAAATAACTGTCGGGTGAGGAAAGGAATGTTCACATAGAGTATGTACCTGTTGTGAAAGAATTTGTAGATGTATTTCCGGAAGATTTACCTGGACATCCTCCAGAACGAGAAGTTGAGTTTTCTATTGATTTGATTCCTGGATCAAGGCCTATATCGAAGACCCCTTATAGAATAGCCACTGTACAGTTAGTCGAACTAAAGAAACAACTAGAGGAATTGAGTAATAAGGGATTTATTCTCCCTAGTGTTTCTCCATGGGGAGCCCCTGTTCTTTTTGTTAAAAAGAAAGATGGATCTATGAGGTTATGTATCGACTACAGGGAGATCAATGCTATAACGATAAAGAACAAGTATCCCCTACCTCGTATTGATGATTTATTTGACCAACTGAATGGAGCTCAATACTTTTCAAAGATTTACCTTCGATCTGGATACCATCAGTTGTGTGTGAAGAAGGAAGACATTCCGAAGACAGCATTTCGAACCAGGTACGGGCATTACGAGTTTACTGTAATGTCGTTTGGATTGACTAATGCACCCTCTGTATTCATGGATCTGATGAATAGAGTTTTCAAGGAGTATCTCGATGAATTTGTGGTGGTATTTATTGATGATATCTTGGTATACTCCAAAACCTATGAAGATCATGAAAATCACTTGTGCATTATCTTGAAGACTCTGAGGAGGCATGAATTATATGGAAAGTTTAGCAAGTGTGAATTCTGGCTTCAAGAGATTTCTTTTCTTGGCCATATTGTCTCTAAAGATGGAATCTCTTTTGATCCTTCTAAGACCAAGGCAATCCAAGAATGGCCAGCACCTACGAGTATAACTGAGGTACGTAGTTTTATTGGTTTGGCAGGATATTATCGACGTTTCGTCCAGAATTTTGCCCGATTGGCTAACCCATTAACGAAGCTCACACGTAAAGGGGTTAAATTTGTTTGGACAAAAGAGTGTGAAGAATGTTTTGAAGAACTGAAGAAAATATTAGTCAATGCTCCTATATTGACTCTACCATCGGGGAATGATGGGTTCGTTATTTATAGTGATGCATCGAAGAAAGGACTTGGCTGTGTCCTTATGCAGAATGATAGAGTTATTGCCTATGCATCACGACAGTTGAAAATTCATGAACAAAACTATCCTAATCATGATCTCGAGTTAGCAGCAGTGATCTTTGCTTTGAAGATATGGAGGCACTACCTCTATGGTGAAAATGTGAGATTTATACTGATCACAAGAGTTTGAAGTATATTTTCTCACAAAAAGAACTCAACATGAGGCAAAGGAGATGGCTTGAATTACTCAAGGATTATGATTGCACGATACACTACCACCCGGTGAAAGCAAACAAAGTAGTAGATGCTTTGAGCAGAAAAGACCATGGAGTTTTGAACATGATGAGAATTGAAAGGGATCCAATTTTCATG
Source organism: Viscum album (assembly GCA_963277665.1). Taxonomy (NCBI): domain Eukaryota; kingdom Viridiplantae; phylum Streptophyta; class Magnoliopsida; order Santalales; family Viscaceae; genus Viscum; species Viscum album. The sequence goes on from OY728158.1 coordinate 1,323,480,676, forward strand.
GATCTAGTGAAGATGGACATGGGAATAACCAGGGAAGGTGAAACATCAATGCTTTTTCAAATGGTTTCCAAACCATCTTTACTAGGAAGGATTAAGAGTTCTCAGACCAATGATGAAGAATTTCAGAAGAAGATTAAAGCTGTGAATGATGGGAGATTGAGAGACTTTGTGTATGAAGATGGAATTTTGAAATTCGGGAAGAGACTTTGTGTTCCCAATATACCTGATCTAAAAAGGGAATTGCTGGATGATGCTCATAGTTCCAATTTCTCTATACACCCTGGGAGCACCAAAATGTATTGAGATTTGAAGGAACATTTTTGGTGGGACAATATGAAGAGGGAGATTGCTGATTTTGTGTCAAGATGTATGGTTTGTCAACAAGTGAAAGCTGGAAGGCAACAGCCTGGAGGAGTCATGCAACCTATTCCAATACCGGAGTGGAAATGGGACAATATTACGATGGACTTTGTCATGGGGCTACCAAAGACTCCTAGAAGGAATGATGCAATATGGGTTATTATTGATCGTCTTACCAAGTCAGCACATTTTCTTGCTATAAGAGAAGATCTACCCCTGGAACGTCTAGCAAGACTATATATTAATGAAGTTGTGAGACTTCATGGAGTACCCTTATCAATTGTTTCTGATCGTGATCCCCGTTTTACTTCAAGATTCTGGAAAAGTCTTCAGAAATCCCTGGATACTGAACTTCATTTGAGCACTGCTTACCACCCTCAGACAGACGGACAATCAGAACGGACTATTCAGACCTTAGAAGACATGTTGAGATCTCGCTCACTTGACTTTCAGGGTATGTGGGATCAATATTTACCTCTGGTAGAATTTTCCTATAACAATAGCTTCCATTCGAGTATTCAGATGGCACCATATGAAGCGTTATACAGAAAGAGATGTCGTACACCAACCTGTTGGGATGACGTCGGTGAAAGAAAACTTGTAGGTCCAAAACTGGTGGAGGAAACGATGGAAAAGGTGAAGGTAATCCAAAATCACATCAAAGCAGCTCAAAGTAGGCAGAAGAGCTATGCCGATAATAGAAGGAAGGATTTGGAATTTCAAGTCGGTGATCATGTTTTCCGGAAGGTATCTCCATGGAAGGGAGTCATAAGTTTTGGTAAGAAAGGTAAATTGAGTCCCAGGTACATCGGACCTTTCGAAATTCTAGAACGAATTGGGGCTGTAGCTTACCGATTGGCAATGCCGCCAGGTCTCTCCAAAGTTCACGATATGTTCCACGTATCTCTATTGAGGAAATACATGCCTGATCCCATGCATGTACTCACCTATGAGGAATTAGAACTGGAACCCGATCTGTCTTATTGCGAAGAGCCCGTCAGGATTCTTGATACAAGAGAACAAGTACTGAGAAACCGGACGACGCGTCTGGTAAATGTTTTGTGGAGAAATCATAAGATGGAAGAGGCAACGTGGGAACCCAAGGAACTTATGATGAAAAACCACCCGAGTCTTTTTTATGTAGTAATACCCTAGAAATTGCGAGGACACAATTATTTGAAGGAGAGGAGAATGTGACACCCCAAGCTTCTACGGTACGCTTCTCTTTGAATAATGTGATAGCGTGTGTTGTACGCAACACCGAGTTCTAACACACCATAACTAATCAAACTAGCCGTTATGAATAGTAACACCTACTTTTTGAAATTATATATATTTTATATTTGAAAATGGACTTCATTTTTGGATTCGGAATATCAAAATTAGCATAGGGTGAAAATTTGGTACATTTCGGATAACTTTCATATTTTGATGAATAGTGAAAATTACTAAATTTTAATTAAAAACAAATTTTTTAATAAAAATAATTAATAGTGATAAATTATTAATTTGAGTGGTTTTAAAGAATATTTAGAATATATTTTTACCATTTAATATAATTTTGGTCATTGGACATAATTATACAATTAAACCGAACATAAACAAGTGTCAATCTTTTGATAGTTATTATCTCTTAAAAACACGCTTTTTGTTTTGACAGCGGGAATTAATTTTAAATTAATTTCTGCCACTTCTGTGTTTTGAATTTAGGAAAATGGATTCCATATTTGGAATCAGGATGTTCAAATTGTGTAAATAGGTAACTTTTATTTTTAGACATTTTGAATAATTACTGCGGTAAATATTTTATTTACCATGGTTAAGGGTAAATCCGGTAAATAAGGGTTAAAAAATAATATTATAATAATACTAAATTACCCTAAAACGTGTCTTAACCCTATTGGTTGATACATGGTCGACCATGGGCATGTTTGGGTCGATTTTGGAACCCCATGGATCCACTTGTAAGTGATAATGACACTTTATTTTAATTAAGTCAAAATGAATACAAAAATGACACAAGCATATATATTTTAGAAAAATAATTGTTACATAGGGTTATATAAGTTGGATATTAGATTATAAATATTCATTAGAAAGATAAAAAGATTTACTAAATAATTATAGTTTATTTATAATTTTTATACATTAAATAAGTTATTTTATTTATGACACAATGATGATGCAGTAATTACTATAATAGTGAAAAATTAAAATAATTGATATTATAAATACCCAAAAAAAATATAATATGAAAATTTTAATGAATTAAACTAATTTTCTAGGATAATATGATATATTAGGATTGATTTAATTGACTTTTTTCGAAGTAATCAATCTGTTATGAGTTTCAAAAAAATCAACTATTGAATAGTGTCAAAATTGACAGAAAAGAGTTCTTAAAACAAATATTAGATTATTAATTGATATTAAATTCCTAAAAATCTAAGGTTCGGCCAAGAGACTTATATCAGGATAGGTTCATCATTAATGTACCACTTGGGGGTCGCTTGGATGTATATAGTAAGTTTATTAACCATATTATATAAAAATACAAAGAGACATTGTAAAAGTGAAACTAATTAACTTAGAGTTAATACTTAAAGATAAGGTTAATATAAGTACCCAAACCTGTATAAATTCTATTGGTTGAGTGGTGTTCGACCTATCCCCACCTTAACCTTTGAATAATCAACTTTGGAGCCATTAGAAACCGAATATGAATTTATTATAAATTAATATTTCTAGCTTTTCAAACGGTGCCCCTCACCCCTCTTATAAAAGGGCACTCCTCCTTCTCATTTCTTAACACCATAAAAGCTTTTTGGTTCTTCAAAACTCTGCCCAAATACTCTCCCAACATCCCTCACTACAACCTAGAGGCCTTAGTTTGATCCGAAAGCCACCCTATGGAGCTCTTTTGATCAAATCAAAAGGAAGAACCCGAAGAAGAGGTAATGATTTCACCACCCTTTTCCAAGTTCATTTCTTTTTCCACTTCTTCTTCCTTTGTTCTTACCATTCTAAAATAATAACTCCAGTATCTCACATATACTGTGATGTTATTATAAATATGGTACAACCATATTCAGTATTCTATCCACCCTTTGAATAACATGTCACCATACGTGCGTACGTACGGCTTACCGTCTCCACGTCGTGGTGTAATTGTTATTCAATATATTTTTATTTGGATGGGTATAATAATGATGTGTAACTCATGTAAATAATAAATATAACATGTTAATGATTCTGTATATATGATATAGCATCCATTTATATATTATTTTAATATCAAAATAATGATATTGTCGCTCGTGCGTACGTACGGACTACTGTCTCCACGAACGCGATGAGATTCATTCTCCATCGTATCCATTCAAGTATAATTATCATTTGATGATTTAAAAATGATGTTTAAGGAATTGATATCATTCTGGATTTGAATAATATACAACCTATCCTTTACAAACATGTCTTACGTAACAAAACATATAAACGAAAACGAGTAAGTTAACACCCGATACAACGATAATACTAAGATATTATTAACAAAGCAATGTTAAAAGATCATATATGATATCATATGAATGCATATGATTCTTGTATAATTTAATAACAATTATTTCACCATTATACAGGATGTTAACCTACCCCAACCAAGGAAAAGTACAAGGTAAGTGTTATTTCACAATCTCTTCATTATCCGAGGTTGTTTATACGTAATAATCTACTGGGATCTCTTTATCATCCACATCCATGTTTCTTAAAAATGTATTTCAAAACATTTTTACTATTTACTAAAATATGAGTTAAAGTCATTTATACCATTTTTGACTTTTATAAGTGGTTTATAAAGGAATCTTTCCATCATTTTCAAAACAAGGTCCTTTTTAATCTTTTCAACAGAATTGAGGTAAGAATGTTTTTTTAACTTATACGGCGGGTGCGGTTATTTTACGCCGTTATAAAATCTTCAAAGCTTTCCTTACAAGCTTATAAGAATATTTTCAAAGAAAATGTTTTATTATATATGGATCTTAAATGATTTCAAAATAAAAGGAGATATTTCTTTAAAAAGAATTTTGATTTCATCTATGTCAACATCCTTTGATGGATTTTAAGATTATTTGAAGTTGATTTATTATGATACAAAACTTCTATATTGTATTGAAGGTTTTGTGATATGTTTGACTATGGATGTTCTATTTTTATACCATTCATAGTTTATGGTGAAATTATTGACATTTCGTATGCTAGTTTTAATACGAAAGTTTATGTTATGTTTAAACCTTTTCATATGGGAATGCATTGGACTTAATAAGTGACAGGTGGAGCCCGCTATAGCTCCTCGATGCATCGGTAGGTCTCATGAGACAAACTAGTGTCTTGGCACAAGGCCTTGACAAAATCTTATTTGTAGTCTTGGCACGAGGCCTTGGCTATGTGGTTATGATAGTCTGGCATTATGCATTCCAACATTATGAAAGTGGTTATTTATTTTTTCATGTGATTATTCGATTAGTAGAATATCAATGTGAATAAGTAAATGGCATTATTTCATTTTATTTATGCCATACCATGTTGAAAGTTCATGTTTAAAAGGCTTTTGTTTTAGTTATACATTGCCTTAAATGTTTATTCTTATTGATGAAAGTTTCTGCTATATTGTTATCCTTACTGGGCATTTGAGCTCACCCCTTTTTTAAGTTTTATTTTTCCCAGGAAGTGAAGATGTAAGTTATGAATGACCTGCAGGGATATTATGAGAGGATTATAGTGTGGACTGTGGAAACATTATGTAGTTGTAGTAGTTTTTCATTTTATGATGTAATGTAAAACTTATGAATATATCTAGTGTTTCCAAGGCTACTAAACCAATCGGTCTTTCGAGATTTGATCTTTCTTGTGATCATGCCAATGTTATGTAATTAATGCACCGACTCTAGGCAACTGGGGTCGGGGCGTTACACACCTAACCACATAGAATCCATCACATGATTCATTGGTCTGGTATTAGTTCTTCTAAACCTTCCTAATATAAAACTCAATGTCTTTTTCATTTTTTTCTATATTTCTTATCTTAATAGAATTAGGTAATGAAATAAAAATTAAAAAATAATCATAGACCAAATCATATAAATCTCTTGAATGTTTCACCATACATCTCCTCATTTTTACCATCTTGTGCCCATCAGTAGTGAGAATTCCCAAAAACATTTTCAAAAGATATCACACATCATAGTAAGAGCAGCGTAGGAAGTGAAAAAAAATATTGAAATGGATCAAACATAACTTGGTTATTTAGGGATACTAAGAGATAAAAAAAGACTAATGTACAAGAGGGTCTTAAGAAAAAGTAACTTTCAAATATCAACTTAATATTTTTAAATGCTTAATTATTTTATTCATATCCTAAATAAGATCTCTCTAAATTTATAATAGATCTACATGTCGCCAATATTTCTCAAGAAATATTCTCATAAAATAATATGACAATGTTTTCATGGAATCCAATCGAAAATGGGAGTAGAATAGAATTACTTGAAGTCACTCCAGGCATAATATCCAATGAAAATTCAATTAAAATAAATATAAATAATCTATATTTAGAATTTACGTACTCAAATATATAATCATGTGAAATATATGTAGCAATATAAATGGATTTCAGCAATCATCAACCTAACATTGGTTTTTATTTAAATGGGCGTGATGAAATTTCATGTTTAATACATGTATTCAATGAAAAAATTCTCTTTTACTAGTGAAAATAGAGAATAATCCATGTGTATTGATAATAATGATCAAAAAATATTCCCACACAGCTAAAATGATACATTTTCTATATTGTGATGAAACTCATCATCTAAGAGATATCAATATAAGGATCGAAACAAATGAAATGGAAATTGAAATATTAAAACAAGGGAATCAAGAGTTCCCTATAGTTAATATCATTAAATGGGGAAACATATTGGATGTTGAATTAGAATTGGGATACCAATAAAAAAATTAGAAAAAATACCATCACTAGATAAACCCACATTCCTCTTAAGTTAATCTATTTATATGGATATGAATATTTAGGTTCAGAAAGATGACAGTAGGAGAAAAAAACTCAAATAAAAGAATGAAGATTAATATAGTGAACTCTGAAATGACCCACAAAAATGGAATCTAGTAAAGGTAATAAAACATTCCTAATCACACATCTAAAAAATATGAGGATTAGAAACAGTGAAAAATTATTCTTGGGTTCTCTAGGATGGCCTAGAGAAATGAAATGATATTTGTGGTAATCAGTGGTGGTGGTTCATATACATCCAGGCTAGTGGTGTCTAGTGGTATGGTAGTGGTAATAGGGGAGAAGCTTTTGGTAGAGGTGGTAGTGGTGTGGATGATGAGACATGAGATGGTGAGTTTGGGTTGGGTGCATGTTGGGTATGTGCTTCGTCATTACCAACAACATTTCCCACCTCCCAATGGTGTATTCTATAAATATTAATCAATAGACCCATCATTTGGAAGAAATTAATGTTGATAATATCCATTTAGTAGAGGTATGTGTGAGGCTGAGTGGAATCAAAGGTTCCATGTTTCCTATCTAGATGCATAATGAAGATACACGCCATTAGAATACCAAATTTACCCCATTTTTAGTTAGGTAGAACATTATTAACGTCTCAGACTTGTTTATAGAAAGGATGTACATAGTTGAGGGAAGGATAATCACCTCAATATTTCACACAATCATGTGAGCATCGCCTTGATCCATGCATGCATGAGCTAAATCCCATCGAATTATCTAAAGAGAAGCACCACAATGACGGGTTCTCTTCATTTTTCAATGATAAATAAGGAAATGTGGGTTTTATCTCTCATAAACTGAAATAATACATCATATATCATGATAGGATTGATATATAATGTTGAATAAATAGATAGTTGATAAATTTGACATATCAGATGTTGAGGTCGATGCCAAAGTCACCATGGGTGAGCTCCCATGACCTACCTTGGAGTTTAGATCTATCAGAGTCGATGGAAAACTCGAATATGTCTATGAACGTAATGAATATATCCCAAAATGTATCATTTTGAATCTGGGTAAAAGGTGAGGAGTGTAGCCGGCCGATGAGGTCAAGTACTTCCTTGGGAATAAAGATCCTCTAAAGCACTACGTTGTCCAATGTCTTGTATTTTTTCATGGTAATTTTCATGAGATAGATCAACCTAATCTAGTTCCCAGGTGGTCATAAGTTATGTTAGGGATGGTGGTGTGGTTGGGAAGAACCTTGATACCCACTGGATGAAGATTTTGAGTGCTTTTAAGTGAAATCGTAACTAATGTTGGAGGTAAAAAAATAGGTGGAAGGCTCGTTTGGCCTTAGAGGAGGATCCCTCCACCACTTGGGTGGTAGAGGTTTCTCATCACACTTTGGAGAATGTTTCATGGGATATGTAAGAACATATCTTGTCTTAGCCATTATAGATGAGATATATAGTGACCCTATCCTTTTATACATATCATTACATGATTTTATGCATAATTAAACAATATATTACATGCCAAGGATTGTAAAGTCTAGTGTCTTGGAAGACTAGGTACATAAAACTAAAAACATGAAACTAAATGAAGTATTTCAATATTTAATCTTCTTAAAGAGATCCTAACATTTATTGTTCTCATATTCCTTCATCATATAACCTATGTATAACACGAACAGAGGGATGAACAAAAAACTCAAGTAACTATAAGAATAAATCTTTATCACATTCGATATATGGCATGTTATAATGATATTGACGGAAAATTACATTTGTATTACCAAAAAACTTTTGAGGAAGAATTTGAGAAACCAAAATAATAGTCTGAAAAACTCATAACAACACAAGAAGATAAAAAAACCTAAAGAAAACAACCGAACCTACCCCACTGCAGTAATTGTGTCATGACAATAATCCTTCACCAACACATGACCCTTCAGCATGAAGTCTCACGCATAAGTGAATGGGTACGGTACTGGTGGCATAGCCTTACCATCTATCACAATCTAAAATGCATACAACGATGAAGACATCGTGCTCTGATCCAATTCCAGTGAAGGTCCAATTACAGAGCTGTAAACAAGAACCAAACTTCCAAATAAATACGAACAATAGTAAAAACTAGAGGGTTGAACATCTCTCACTAATAATCCTCTCAATCCAACTGACCAAAACCCCCAACTTAACTAAAATCGTTCAAGAGAAACTTAGTATAACCCAACTCCCTCTACCTCAAATGTTTCCTGGATATAGATGAAAATTGTAAGTCAGCAACCTCCGACATCATTATCTTAATCTTAGATGAAAGTTGGTCCCATGGCTGAATGTTCTCCTCAACATTGATTTTTCATCTATTGAAACCCCCTACCAGAATTGAGTCTTGACTTTCAATCCCTAAAAATTGTTCCTCATTTAGATTCACCTCTAGGGACCTCCCCATCATCTTAGTTTCCTACTCCTTAGTTGCGTTGAGCATTAAGACCTTCTCCATCAAAAATTCTTTTAAACATAAAAGGAGAACCACATCTTGATCACCCTATACCCCTAGAATCTGAAGGCTTATATACTCCATGTCCATCTTCTTGACCTTCATGTTATTTGTAGAGCGATTCTCTAAAGGACGAATTAACGAGGTGTATCCCTTATTCCCCTTCCTCTTCCGGAAATGCTTCTTGCTCCTTGGACGTGAATCCTCATCTTCTAATTGGCCATGTTCATTCCCTTCGTAAAACTTCACTCCGACCCCATCTCCCTAACCTAGGGTAAAATAATTAGAATTACATCGGCCTCTGGGAGGCCTTCAAACATACTATATAAGGAAATTGAGGTATAAATCAAGTGAATACCCCCTCCCACGTCCACCATTTGAAAATCACTTCCAATCCTATCACCGCTACCACCCCAAGGAGTATTCTGTATACACAAACCAGCCTCCCCATCTAGCTATATATGTCTTATAGCTTCGACTAGACTGGACTATACGAAACCACACCCCAAGAAATGAGGATGCTATCTAAGTTCCTCTAAAACAACACCCTATATGGAACAAGTTGTTTTCACCATAGGACACTCCTCATTGATATCAGATTGAGAATCACCTATATGTCTAGACTAACCATGCTGGGAAACTTCATTACCATTAGTCACTATGACTGGCCTGATCACACTACTGGGATCACCTATAAATATTCTAAATTCTTCCTCGTCTTTCAGATCAGGAGACAGAGAATGTGACTGCTCTTGCCTCACCAGATTAGGTACACATGAGTTCAAATGACCAGTTCCAGCTAAATTTATGCCAGGCCCTGGTCGTCTTGGACTCGACCATCAATTTGGACAACCCGAGCCATTCCTGGTAGACCGCGGCCTTCAACTGATATATTGCAGATTTCCCTGGATTGTCCTTCAACCAACAAAACCTCCACCATGCTATTCTCAGGTTTTCTATAATAACTGTTTCTCACATGGTTTTGAAATCCAGTATTCATTTCCCCCTGCATGCAGCTCTCCAGGGAATAACCCATCTATTTGAAAACATAACAAAAATGGAACAACACCTTATAGACAATAGGATGTTTAAACCAAAACTCTTCACCTATAGTGATTCAAACAATGTCAAATGGAACCCTTGATGCATCCACCTACACACACACTCGAGGGTGAACTGGATGACAAACATCATTGGTCCGGCTATTATAAAACATTTATTTTCCTTGAAGGATTCCATGAATTTTAACAACTGATTGATTTTGGAACGGAATAGGGTGATTCAAAAAGAATACCCAAAACACCAATGAGGTTTAATCATGATTCTTTTAAAAATCATAATACCATCTATACAGGTAAAATTGCGAGTCTTTGTAGTTGCGGGGAGCCCTCGACAAGTCCTTTTTCAAGTCTTCTTCCCAAGAAAAATGAATCAAAATATTTTTATTATCCAACAAAACTATTGTTTCCCTTTCTTGAAAATCCTATGAACCAAACACAAATATGTCAAACAGATTGAATAAGGGTCTTCTATTCTAAAATAGAGCGATCAAAGGCAGACTATGGAGAGTTGAAGCTTTGTTAAACTCAACAACCGAAATCGTCAGGTTAGGGCATCCATCTTGCATATCTGACACCTTAGGACTCATTAAACATAGAGGGAATATAGGAAGAAATTATGAGTTTGGGAATAGGACAAAGGATGATTCTGCTCTTTTGAGACACGGCAGAGGTCACTCCCCCGACAGAGGAGGAACCTGCTTGGAGGCCACCACCGTCACTGGCATATACCAATACTATTAAATTATCTATTATAATGATATTAAAAGACTTGGAACATATGGGATAATAACATATAAACATGGGATCATTTAAAAATGGAGTCATAATAATGTTGTGTAAACATAAAACATGAATTTAGTAGGATTCATGGATTGTTTCACATAAAGGAGAAAAGGTCAGATTAACCACCAAAATTGTCGCACAAGGTAGAACGAGTTAAGGATAAACTCCAACACCATTGCACATAATGTCACATGAGACTAAACACTACCAAAGGAATTAGAGCACTATCTGGGTGAACCCATAATAACATGTTCATTATTATTCCTTCCATATAAAGAATCATACATAATCAATTATACAAAAACATAAGGGTTACCCGTGGAAAGAATTGGGTAACATATTCACGTCATAATGCATAATAAATGGGCGTATCATAAAAGTTTCCATGATAAAATAAAATAAAACATGAATGGAAATTAATAATGGAATGTATTAATATATCATGAAAATTAATATCAATTGTGTTTGATAACATTCATAAATATCATTTTAGAAACATTATAATTAAAACATTTTAGTGCAGTCTGAGGAAAATATCAAAGATCACATTAAATTGAAAAGAGAATAAAATATTATATAAAACCAGATGTCAACAAATAATAATTTCAAAAAATATTATTAGTTTCATAAAAATAATGGTGGCATAAAATATATTATAGATTTCACTTGAAATATGGAAATAATTCATGAAGTTTCCTTAAAATGATTTTTCTTTTTAGGAAGTATTGAGGATGTAACAATTTAAAAACATGTAAATTATCGAATGAAAATGATGAATGGATCTTTAAACATGGGGTTTTAGACTAAAAACATAATTTATAATATGTAAATGAAAATAAATTATAACCGAATTTGGGTAAAAGGAAAGATAGAGAAACCTGGAGGAATAAAAAAGGTTCGGGTAGAATCCTGTACATTACTTCTGAAGGTGTTCATCCATTGATCATAATGACATGGATAACGAAATTAAAATAATAAATTAATATGTGAAAAATATATTATACCTTTAATGGATTTATTAAAACCGTATTATTTTATTCATGACCTTTTTGATGGGTTAAGATGTTTAATTAAGTGGTTTTGGAGCATTTGTTTCCTTGGTTTTCATGATTGGTTACCAATATATATGTAAGGATAAACATGTATGATGATAATGGTTGTACATAATTGAATTTGAATGGTATTAGAGACCACCCATAATATTATATGTTTATAAAATTTCTTTGGTTATTTTGAGGGAAGATGAATAATTATATAAAACATTAATGAAAACTGTTTTGGTTAATTAATGGTTTTAGATCACAACAAACACATTTTTCCCTCTAGAATAATATCATCATTAAAAAAATTACAGAATATGATAAAATAAATAATACATATATTATATTATGGTTCAACCATAATAATGGTTTCATGACCAAAATTGAATACGGTGAAATAAATTGAAAACATATAGTCCTAGAATGTGATGAACTGACAAATATCAGATGGTTTTTTCATTTCTATTATAAAAGGAGGGGAAAAGAGAGATCATGATTAATTATTCCATTACCATAAAAAATTTCAATTAAATTTAAGGTAATAGTGTTTACATATCATTTAGATGAATGGAGATGAAGAAATAAAAAAGAACGAAATGAACTTGAATGAAAATAAAAGAAATAAAAACGAGGAATTTACCTCCTGAATATATCTTCATTGAGAACATCTTTATAGCAGGGAATTTTGACTTTTGAAGAGACCAAGGGCAGATGGACTTGGTATAGAGGCTTATGGAGAGATTTTATCAGATATTTGACATCTCAAAAGTCTTGAGATGAGTGAAGAGTAGAGAAAATGAAGGGTGGTATTTATAGTGTAGGAGAGGAGGGGTTTCCAATTATTTTAATAATTAGTTTAATATTATTGCTTAAGAATATGAATATTATTGATTATTGTGAAAAAAATAGTACATAGAGTATGTGAGTTAGAACCAATGTCCATTTAAATCATCCATGTCTCATGCATGATGCAGATATTCATTTATCTAGCATTTATTGTAAATTATTGTATTTTACTATTCACCAAAGGTATTTTAGAAATATCACAAAAAATCTCCCCAATAATTTTTTATGTGTATAATTGAAAAATGAACTACATTTTATGAAAATAATATTGTAAATATGTAAAATTTAATTTATAATTTAATAATATAAATTACCTGAAAAATACAAATTTAAAATTTAAAATATCTTTTCTAACACTTTAAAAAATTAATTAATGTCTTTTAAAATTATATTTTAATAATAAGTCATCAAAATAATTATTTGTGAATAAATTTAATGAAAATAATTTTTATTTTAAACTATTATATTAATTATAATATTATAATTATATACACACGACTTATAAAAATACCAACACTTTATTAATAATTTTTAAAATAGTTATTTACATTTATTATGATATAACAATACCATATTATAACATGAAAGTTGTATAAATTTTATTCATATATTCATTGGTAAGGGTATTATTACATTGTCCAGTTTACTGTTCATAAGGGTAACATTACTACTTCAAAAGTAAACTTACTATTTTATCGGTATATATTTCCTAACTTCTACAGATATCATTTTATTTCACTCATTCTTCATTTATAATGTTTTAATTGTGTTATATATGTAATATTTTTTGATTATAATATAATAAATAATTATAATAATGAATTTCAATTGATAATACATTGTGTCATTACATTCTTCCCCCCTTAGGAAATTTCTGCCACGAAATTCTTGTATTCATTTTAAGCAGAAAATAGGTGTGGTTACATTTCCTTCATTGATTCCTCTAGTTCCCTTGTTGTATATTCATTCTTATGGTTCTACTATAGTAACTTGACCAGGTGAGTAGTAATGTGGAATTAAACATTATCTCTATGATCCAAGATCTTCAATGGATGCTCCTCGTAAGAAATATCATTATCCAAATGTACCTCCTCCGACGAGAGTATATGTGAAGGATCCGATATGTACATTCTTAAGAGGGATACAAATAATACATCATGTAATTTTGATATGGTAGGTGGAAGTTCGAGTTGATAGGTCATAACTCAAAAAGAATCAAAAATCTCGAAGGTGATGACATACCTATGAATTAGTATTCCTTTCTTTCTAAATCTCATGAATCTCTTCCATGGAGATACGTGGAAGAATACAATGTCCCTAAAATTGAACTCAAGGTCACATCGATGATTGTCAACATAACTCTTCAGTAAACATTAGGTTACCTTGATGTGCTGCTGAATGGTTTCAACCTTCTCCACCATTTCTTCATCAATTTCAGGTCCTTGCAGCTTACACTAACTGACTCCATCCCAACATGCCAGTGTTCTACAGCTTTTCCCCTAAAGGTATTCATATGTTTCCATTTGGATTATGGAGTGGAAACTATTTTTTAAGAGAAGTTACCCTTTGGAAGATGTTGGCCCCACCCTCCTTGTATGTCTATATAACATGATATCAATATATCATTCAATTTATGAATAGTTTACATAGATTGGCCATCAGTTTGAGGATTATAGGTCATGCTAAATTTCAACTCAGTTCTTAGAGAATGTTAGAGACATTTCCATAACATAGAGGTGAATCTTGGATCTTGATTAGATATAATAGATATTGGTACTCTATGAAACCTTACCACCTCTTTGATATATATTTGTAAAAGTTTATCTAATGATAATTCCTCCTGAATTATGATAAAGTGAGTTGTCATTGGACGATGATCCATAAAGACCCATGTTACACTGTTTCATCTTGATTTCTTTGGAAGTCTAGTGAAAAAGTCCATGGTAATGTTATCCCACTTCGATGATGGAATGGATAGATGTTTAATCATCCCCATATACTTTTGTATTTCTTCAATCACTTGTTTTCATATCAACCACTTTTATGTATATTCAGAAATCTCTTTATTCATATTATCCAACCAAATGTTCTCTCAATAAATCTTTTTTCTCCTTGGGTGAATAGAGAAGTTTGAGCTATGGGTGTCATTAAAAAGATCATTCATTATCTATGGATCCTATGGTAAACAATTGCATGACCCAAATATTATAAATCCTTCCTCATCAATCTTGAAATCGTATGATTTCTCATTTTTAATATCCTCCACCCTTTTCATAATTTCTACATCATTTCTCTGAGAATAATTGATTTTCCCAATGATGGATGGTCAAGAAACCATTTAAGAAAAGAATTTTTACATTCCTACCTTAAGGATTCCCATGAAGATCCTATGAAAATATATGAATATTAGATCCTTTTCAATTATCATCATTGATAATGATGCATGATCCTTTAATGTTCGAGTATCTTCCACATTTTTTGCCCTACAAGGATGGTAGTGGATTGATTAGTAATAATATGGGATGAGATCTAACCATCATTGATGGAACATATTATTCTCTTTCTATGTGAATATATATTTTCAACACTTATTATAAATATATATCTCAAACTTCTCCCAATAGAGATAATGTTTTCATATTTGCAACACAAAGATCATAGCCTCCAACTCCAAATCATTCATGGCATAGTTTTCCTCATGTATTATTAGCATTCATGAGGTGTAATATATCACATTATAATTTTTCATCATCACAAATCCAATGTGAATATTTAAATCATCAATGTAAACCATAAATAGTTCTCCTTTTGTCGAGAGTGTGAGTACTTGCAGAGTGATAAGACTCTTTTTGAGCTCTTTAATGCTTTCCTCACATTCATGAGTCCATAAAAACATAACCCTCTTTTGTATTAAATTTTTCATTGGATTTTATAACCAAGAAATGTTCATCCCAAATCATCGGTAATACCAGTTATACCAAGGATGCTACATATATTTATTATAGATGTTGGCTGGAGCCATTATTTGATTGCCATTATCTTGGAAGGGTCTATAGATATCCCTTTGATGGTGATATCATACCCCAAGAATGATACTTCCTCCATCTATAATTCATATTTATTGTTACTTTCATATAGTTTCTCCCATTGAAAAGTCTTTAGCACAATATTTAAATTCGTCTTGTGTTCCTCCTTTTTCTTGGAGTATATTAGAATATCATCGATAAATACTGCCAAAAATTTGTTGAGGTAATGTCTAAATACAATATCCATTAGATACATGAAAATTTCAGGAGAATTTGTGGGTTAAAATGGAATCACTATGAAATCATAGTGTCTATACCACATTTGAAATGAAATCATGGTAATATATTCCTTACTCACCATAAATAAGTTATATCCTGGCTAAACATCCACTATAAAGAAATAACTAGCCCCAAAAAATTGAATGAACAATTTAACAATATGAGGAACTGGATACATTTCCATTATCATTATTTTTTTATCACATGATAATCGAATGAAGAGTGGTATTGAATCATTCTTCTTATTGACAATAGGATTGGAGCTACCCATGGTGAATCACTTGGGTGTATAAAACTCTTTTCTAGATTCTACTATAACTACTTATTTAGGTATTCTAACTCTATGGCAAATATTAAATAATGTGTCTTTGATATAGGCAGAGATCCAGGAAAAATTTCAATTGAGAACTCAACTTATCGATCAGTAGGAATACTAGAAAATTCTTCAGAAAATACATCTGCGTGGTCTTGTACAATGGGTATGTCTTCGATCATGATTCTATCCTTTGTCTCAATCATTTGATCTATACATGTTTTATTATAATATAGTACTATACACACATGATACAATGATTATAAAAGTGATTCATCTTCCTCCTTACACTTGTATAAAATTGGAGGATTCTTCGTGATGTGAAGAGTGATCTCACTTTCCTGATAGATCATGTTATCTTTCTATAAAGATAGCCAAATGATGCCCAAGATAACATCAAACTCCACTAATAAAAGTATGAAATGATTTTATAGGAGGTCTATTCCACAAACATTTACCAGGGTGGTGTTATATAATTTAGATACAACAATTTCATTGTTTTCTATTCTCATAGATAACTGAAACTTCAAAATTTGAGGTCATTTATTAAGGGTTCTACTAAATATGTGTGATATAAAAGAGTATGTGGCACTAGAATCAAACAGTATGTTCACTATTATTGAATGAATACCTAGAGTACCTATCACAACATTGTTGTTCGACTCTACCTTAGTAGTGGTGATATCATAAGACCTTCCATGTTGTATTGGAGATTGTTGTGGATTTCCTCTGACAACCATTAGATTAGGGAAATTGATCACATAATTTCCCAGTCTATAGCTGTTGAAACACTACACTAATGGCTGAGCGTTGATATGAACATTCATTTATTGTTCCACATTAGTTTGATTCTTCATATCCATTTATAATATTTTAGCAAGATGTCAAATTCTTCTTAATTTGAAGAAATTATTGGCTCCCTTTAGATATTTCCCAAGATACGTCATCCAAAAATTTTGACATGTGGGACATTAAATATTCATTCCATCATGCTATTTATTTTCCAAAGATCCCATATTTTACTCAATTTTAGAATTTTTTTCCCTGGGACCACAAGGCCATTGAAATTCTCTGATATCTATTTCATCGTTGAGAGAACAATGGACATTCTTCTCATAACATTAAATGCCACGAATCAACCACACTTTTCACAAACTCGTCTTTAATTCACTATTTCAGTGTTCATGATAAAGTTAGAGGCATATCTTACAGGCCTAGTGATGTTTGCTTGATATTCCCCCATGGACTCATCTTCCATCTTCTTTTGTCATTGGAACTCTCTTTCCACCTTGTAATGGAGGGTTTGGGGAAAATATTTTTTGAAAAGAATTTCATTAATTCCTCCCAATCTATGGAATCAATTTCATAATGGGACTTGGTGTTCTTGATTAATGTGAACCACTGATCATCTTCCCCATCAAAATGACAGACATCCATTTGGAATTTCACTTCTTCTGAGCTTTAAAGGATACAAAACATCTTTTTAATTGAGTTTATCCACTGTTCTTTGATGAGGGAATTACACATGATTCATGTTATTATTCAAAACTTCAGTTGGATGAGAATGTATTGTTATAACATTTTGAGAACATGTTCCCATCATATCATGCATATCATTTAGGAAATCATCATATTTCCTATCACATTGATCATTTTAATGTTTTATTCTATATTTTTCGTTCACTAATAAAAAAACTATATAATTATATGGATTTAATACATAGCATTAAAGCATAAAAAGAAAACATTAAATATAAAACAATAAACTCTTAAAGTAAAATTATACCCAGACAAGTGATTCCCTTAGTTTAAATACTGGTTACCCATAATTAGTTTCATAACATTTATTCTTACAGTATTATTTTTTTATTCCATTAATAATGTTTCAAACAATGCATATGAATTTATCAATGTATATTTCATTGGAGTGTCAAACTAAGATTGCAACAATGATCATTTTTGTGCACTAGTTATCATTTGAGTCTTACTAAAGGAAGTGTTTTCAGTTTTTACCACAAGAGATATCAATTCTAGATCAAAATCCACTTCTTTATATCCAGACATGGATTTATTTACATGATAAACCAATTACTCTATATTTACCCAAATTTAGAGATGTTTTATTATACTTAGTCTCATTCCTAAGGTTCTTAATAATGTCCTCTTTCGAATCTCCAAAAATAACCAGATCTATAAATGATAACAACTATAGATAGACTATCATTTTACACATAACATTACATGATTTTAAGCATAATCAAACATCATATTACTATCCAAGGATCTTAAATTCTATTTTCATGGAATAAAACATACATAAAAATAAAAAAAATGAACTAAATGGAGAATTTATCTATTTATTATTCCTAAAGAGATCCTAAATTCCATTGTTCTCACACATTTTCATAGGATAACCTAGGGATAACACGAACAAATGGATAAGAAAAAAATCACATTAATGGAATAAATATAAGAATAATGCTTTATAACATGGGTTAGAAGGCATGATAGAATTATATAAAATGGTATGGAACATACAGAATCATAAAATATAAACATGGGATCATATAAACATGAAGACATAGTAATATGGAAGCAACATAAAAACTGATTTTAGAACGATTCAAGTATCATTTCATATAGAGTATCATATGTAAATGTTAATAACTAAGATCGTTTCACATGGTACCATGAGTCATGGCTAACCACTAAGACCGTTGCAAATAACGTCTCATGAAACGAAAATTTATCCAATTCATTGAAGCTCTATCTGGGAGCACCCATCATAACATGTTCATGAATATTATTTCAATATAAAAAATCATACATAATCAATCATAGATAAACATAAGGGTTACTTGTGGAAAGAATTCGGTATCATATTCATTGTCATCAACCATAATAAATGGGTGTATCATAAAAGTATCCATGATTGAAAGGAATAAAAATATACATGGACATTCATATGGAAAATAGTCATATATAATGATAATTAATTTCATTTTTAAAAGATAACAAGAAAAAAGTGCATTTAGGAAACTTTTTAACTTAAACATTTTATTGCTGTTTTAGGAAAATATCAATTATCAGTTGAAAAAGAAAAGAGAATAAACTTTTATATAAAATTAGAAGTGAACCAGTAATATTTTCATAATAATAATATTGGTTTTATAAAAATATCGATGTCTTAAAACTGATTATAAACAACACTTGAAATTGGGTATGAATTTGGGAAGTTCCATGAAAATGGTTTTTATTTTAAGAAAGTATTGAGGAGGGAGATATTTAAAAAAATGTATATCCACAAAAGACAATGACTAATAGATCCTGATAAATTATTTTGGAGAATTTATTAGATGTTCATAAAAAGAAAATATAACATCATTTGGGTAAAAAGAAAGTGGGAATACCTGAAGGAATAACGATGGTGTGGGTAGAATCCCTTACCATAAGTACGAAGTTGTTATTATATTTATTTTAATGTCTTGGACAACCAAATTAATCTAATTAATTAATATTTGTAACCCTATTATAAATGTAATTTATTTGGTATAACCCTATTATGTTCATTGAAGACCTTTTTATGGGTTAAGAGGTATAATTTTATTGTTAGGGAGCATTTGTTTCCTTGGTTTTCATGATTTGTTTAGAAATATACATATAAGGAAAACATGTAAGATGAGAATGGTTTTAAAAAATTAAAATGGTATATTATTATTGAAAATATAGAATATTTCATGGTTATAAAATTAATTTTTTTATTTTGAGTGAAGATGAATATTATATAAAACATTAATAGTTTTGGTATATTGGTGGTTTTTTATCAAAACGAACATAATTTTCTTTATAGATTAATATCATGTGTAAAAAAGACTCCAAAATATCACATAATACATAATAAATATATTATAGTCTGTTTTAGCCATAAAAATAGTATCATGACTAGAAATGAAGCTAGTAAAATAAATTTAAAACACATTTCCCTTGAATGTGGTGAATTAACACACCTTAGATGGGGTTTTCATTTCTAATAAAAATTTGAGGGGAAAAAGGGATGGTGGAGAATTATTCCATTTCCAAAACAACACTCCAGCACATGTATGCTACTATAGTTATCAAAACATTTTCATTAAAGGATGTGAGGAAAGAAAAATAAATAAATGAACATGAAAGAAAATAAAAGAAATGAAAAGAAGAATTTACCTCTTTCTTATATCGTCCTTCAAAACCTCTTTTGGTGAGAGGATTTTGTATTTTTAGGATACTAAGGGATATTGGAAATGGGAGTGGGGATTAGGGTGAGATTTTATCTGAATTTGTATAAGGATCAAGGCTTGATAGGACTGAAGAGATGAGGTAAAGTTGGGGATGGTATATATAGTGGTGTAGAGGAGGGGTTTCCCATTATTTTAATCAATAGTTTAATATTTTTTATTAAGACTATGAATATTCTGTATTCCTGTGATGAAAAATAGTAAATAGTCCATGTGAGTTTGAACTAATGGACATTTACATCATCCATCACTCAAGCATGATGCATAAATTCAATTATTTAGCATTTATCGTAAATTACCTTATTTTATTATTCACAAAAAATTCATGTATTTTAGAAAAGTCCCAAAAATTCACCCCAACCAATTTTTGATGTGTAGAATTCAAAAATTTATTCTATTTTATTTTTATATTTTTCTAAAAATTATAAATTTAATTTTAAATTAAAATCATAATTTAAATGAAAAATAAAATTTTATAAATTAAAACTTCATTTCTGACATTTTGAAAAATTAATTAAGGTATTATAAAATTAATTTATAATCATAAGTCATCAAAATACATATTTATGAATAAATTATATGAAAATAAATTTTCATTTAAATTATTTAATTAATTATTAAATTGTAATTAAATATACAAGACTTTCAGAAATACCAAAACATTATTAATAAATTTTAAAATATGTATTTACTTATACTATGATATAATTAAGTCTCATTTCTTTCCCACTAGATGTTCCTTTATGTGAAACAGAAAAGGTATCCCATATTTCAGGGGCAACATTACAAGGATAAATTCTGTTGAATTCATCATCTCTTAAAGAGAAATATATAGCACTTATAGCTATGCAATTGTTATTATAGGCAGTTTTGGTAGGTTCATCCCACGTTATTCTATCAGTAGAAGGAATCTTATTTTAATCTATGATGGAAGACCAAATTTCAAAACCCATACATTTTAAATGCATTTTCAATTTAATTTTCCATTGAGCATAGTTGGTTCCATTAAAGAATGTTTCTTATAAGTTGCATCACCTTCCTATATATTATCCAAAATAAAGAAATAATTTGAATGAGCTAGAAATTCAGAATTTATTGAAATTTACCGATCATTAATGTTAAACTACAATAACAGTTGAATAAGGATAAACAAAGTCTTTAGTAAATAGATTTTGATACCAAATGTAGATTGTAGTAGATTACTCGAGAGGGGAGGGTGTAAATAGATTATCTATAAAAATATTATGTTTAAAAGTATTCATAAAAAGGTATCCCAAATAATGTTAAACACAACCTAGGTAATCAAGGTTATATTGTTATGAAAGTTTAACTATTTGAATATCTTCATAAAATATTGATTAATTCTCAGTTATCTTAAGATCAATTATTAAGAATACTTTTGATGTGATTCTACTAAGGCAAAGAAATTATAACTTCTTTGCAAGATTAATTATCTAAGTGAATTTAGTGATTTCAGAATTATATAGTAAAGAAGTAAAACAAAGAAGACTAAATTATGCTTCAAAACATATATAAAACAAGTTTTTCAATATTAATCCAAGACCTAATCCACTTCACTTGGTGATCACCTGCCACCAAGCAGTTTATATATATAAATTTGATCCACAACCTGGATCAGAGTTAACAATAGTACACAAGACTGTCCAGGTGACAAGACCTCTTCCACAGTTCTTCGTGGGTACAAACTACCAGGCTACACAGCTACCTCTTCCACACTTATCTGTGGGTATACAAGTGTAAAAAGATATTCGAGAAAGGATATCTTGTATCCTTCAGTTTAATGTAGGTAACAGAGTGTGTTATTATACAGATACACACACTGGTGGAATGATAATAAAATGATACACAACAATGTAGAAATATTGATATATGTTTATAAATGCTCTAAGTGTTAGACTTTTCGGATCTATAATTATGAGATGAAGTAGTTGCCGAAATCAAGTCCTCAAATTGAGAATAGAGTGTCAAAAGTCAAATGTATCTAGCTTGTATTCTCTGTGATGTTCGACAGTGTGAAGATGTTCTCAATTCTAGAATTCAAGTATGCTTCGTGTGTTCTTTAGCAGTGTCGAATTTCATTTCAAAATTCGTTCTTCAAAAATTCTCTGAGTTTGTTCTTTATTATCAAACTTTTTTCATTTACCTTGTTTTTTTCTAAATGTTATTTCTAAACTGCAATACTTTTTTATCTTGGAGTGCAACTATTGGAGGTTTCAGGTTTGTTGTATTCTGCACCTCGTACCTCGTACTATCATGTGACATGTCTACAAAGAAACATTAATTATGTCAGTGCATTTAAAAGCTTCAAATATGACCGCTAGAGAGTAAATTGAATAAAGACAAAGAAGATTAAGAAATGGTGTCACAGTATTTCATGGAAACGATTTCTGGATTGGCCATGGTGTATCGTTCATGGTGTCTCATTCACAGTGTCTCATGGTTCCTGCAGTATCATGGTTTATAGTGGCTCATGGTTCATTGTGCCTCATTCACGGTTTTTTATGGTTCATGGTGTCTCATTTTTCACAGTGTCTCATTTTTTACGGTGTCTTGTTCTAGGTGTCTCATGATTTACTATGTCTCATTGTTCACAGTGTCTCATTGACGGTGGCTCATGGTTCTTGGTGTCTCATGGTTCACGGTGTATCATGGTTCACGGTGTCTCATGCCCCAGGAGATGGAAATTCCTCCCAGAACCCATCCAGTAGTGGATGAATCATCGAGTGATGGACAAGGGTATGCCTTAGTTAACACCGTAGAGCTAGTAAACCCCTACATAATTTATGATGGTGAGGAGCACCATGCGAATACTCCCATTGTTCCCAGTCGTCGCTAGCACCGACAAAGCCATTGAAATATGGGTTCTCTGCATGCCTTAATATGTACTTCTAGCCAGGCTGTGCATGCTACGGAAACCAAAAAGAAGGTCCAGTGTAGAGATCAACATGCGTAGCCTTCTCATCTGGTTTCATAAAAACCACCTTCACCGCCGTTTGTGTAGCATGATCACATTGAGACACTTAGACCTCGTCGTGACTAGCCACGCTCTATTACGAATGGGTCTCAGTCATCTGGCCCTCATCGGGTGGTCACTCTTCAGGATTTGACTAGTGAGTAGCAGGATATTCCAAGCACCTCTCGGCCGCTGGTCCAGCCGATAGGGCCCACCATACCTCATATCATAGAGCTTCCTTCTGTAAGTATAATTTTGTCCCTGGAATGGAATTATGATGTACTCAAACATATTTCTATCGTTACATCAAATGTATCCATCCATGAGACCTTCTCCTATCATCAGATAAGCATGAGTCCATCACTAAAGCTTTAAGAAGCCACATTCAGTTTGAGATAGAGGTAGAAGCCGCAGAATCCTTCCATGGTGAGGCCGTCGAACATTCTAAATGTCAGTCCATAGTCTCGTTCTCTATAGAAGATGAAGGGTCTCCCATACAGGGTCATATTCTCCCACAATACATCGTGGACACGTTTAATGGTGTGAACTTTCATCACTGTCTTGTCAGTACATGATCCCAGAACAACATAATCCCAACTCAAACATTGCAAAAACTAGCATTGTTCAAAGATAATCTGAGCTCCTATGAAATAAAAATCATAGGTTATGACTGGATAGAATAGAAACCGGTCAGAAAAATCTTCTTGTACCCCCATTTCCTTATGTACTACCTCAATGGTTGAGTGGGCGTACTCCAAGGTGATGGGTCTCCCTTTTCCTCTTTGGAATCCCACTATCTAGAAGACAACTAGTATATGAGAAAATAAAAAGAAGATTCAGGCTTTCAAGGTCGAGCATTCTACTATTGTGACTGACCGTGGATATTTCTAGATGATGCCTACATATTTTTATTCCACCAATTGGAGTCTACAACCATGGACATGGGATAATGCTTTTTTGTTCTGGAATGAGGGGAAGCACATTAATTTGTCTAAGTGATGTTTGATGATCACCTCGTACTCCTATAGGAATCATGCTCAGGTGATCCCAGAGCCCCCTACTCCTATAATGTATCAAGATATCCCCCCATGGAAACAACAATACGTCATACTTGATTGGTCCGTTGGGTTGGGATAAACTTTCTCGAGCCGATGCGCCAATATTGCTTTCATATCATCAAATGTGGACCCTTGGGTCGATGATCGGATAGGGTCAGGTCGATAGCTTTCATCACTATGGTTTCAGTAGTACCAAAGTCCCCCGATGAAATGTCCACCACCACTCAGGATCGTACCAATCTCCCATCAAGATCTTTTGAATTAGAGAAAACTCCTCCCACTAAGGATTCCACCTATATAAGTTAAGAAGAGGATGTAGAGGATTCTAACCCTTCCGTTGAAGTGGGAATTTCCACCACAATTGATGAATTGGTGCAAGTGAACCTCGGTAGTGAGATAGACCCAAAACACACATCGATCAATATCGATATGCTCATCGAGGAGAAACAACAGTATGTGGACATCCTTAAGTAGCACTGTTATGTATTCAAATAAATTTAAGATGAGATGCCCAAACTAGATCCTCAGGTAGCCTTCAACCGCCTTGGTCTACTGATATACCTTCACAGTTTCAAGAAACATCATAGAAAGATGCACTCTTCCCATGGTTCCATGGTCGAGCCCAAAGTTGAAAATATCATCAGAACCAATTTTTTCATGGAGGTATAGTACCCCTGATGGTTAGACAATATTTTACTTGTCAGGAAGAATAACGGACATATCATAGTCTACATTGACAATCAGGATCACAACCATCACTACCTAAAGGATGATTCTCCCCTTCATGTGATGAAGTCATTGGTCAATGCCCCATCCCGGTTCCAGGCCCTCTCATTCATGGATGGGTATTATGGGTACAACCGGTTTGAATGTCCCCCAAGGATTAGGAGTCTATAGACTTCAGGAAACAAAAAAGTACCTTTTATTACCAAGTCCTTCCATTCAGTTTAAAGAATATAGGTGCCACCTAAGAATGGGTTATGCATCTAATATTTAAGATGATCCTTGAGAAATTGGTGGAATGTTATGTGGATGATATGTTGGTCAAATCTCACCAGCATTAGGGCCATCTCAAATACCATGAAAAAGTGTTCTTCTTCCTCTGTTATCCCACTTGAAGACAAATCCATCAAAGTGTTCCTTCAGGGTCACCTCTAGAAAGTTTCTTGGATTCATTTTTAGATATAAGGGAATCAAAATCGACCCATAGAATATCTAGTCCATTCACGAGTTCCCTCCCCTAAGGAACCTATGGGAGCATTGAGTTTTCAAAGGCCACTTAGCCAACATATGCTGATTATTTTCGAATTTGGCCAGCAAGTCTAATCCATTTTCATGGCACATAAGAAAAGGAACTATCTACTACTGGGATGAAGAATGTCAAACTGCCTTCAAGGAAATCAAGCAGTACATAATCCAGATTTCAGTTCTAATTCCACTCATCTCTAGAAAGCCACTGGTCCTTTATGTGACTTCCTTAAAACAATTCCTCGTATCCCCTCTCACCCAAAAGATCAACGAGGTAACTGATAACAGTCTCTATTACCTCAACTGCTTGTTTATTGATAGAAAGACCATATAATCCTATATCGAGAAGAGCTTCTTTGAGAAGTTATTTAAAGTCTAGAAATTGCAACATTACTTGAAGCGCCATGAGGTACAACTAGTATCCCAAGTAGATCCACTGAAATACATCGTGAACAGAACAATGTTGGTAGGATTCCTAGCTCGGTGGGTTGTAATCCTTCAGTAGTTCGACATCAAGATTGTTTCTTAGAAGGCAATCAAGGGACAAGAATTTGCATACTTCATTGTCCCACATCCAGCTCATGCGGACTAGTACCTGGACCTTGATTTTCTCGATGAGGAAATCCCCTCATTGAACCAAGCCATTCCATGCTGGAAAATTTACATTGATGGTGATTCTTGGAGCCCCACCTATAGAGGACTTAAGGACCCCAGAATCAACAGAGGTGGCCTGGGTTTCATCTTCATCACTCAAGCACAATATGTCATGCCTTATTCATTCTTGTTGTCAGAAGGCTGAACCAACAATGAGGTAGAGTACTAAGCTCACATTAATAGCCATTAGATGACCCTCGAGATTGATTCTCCTCAATTTCATGTGAAAAGGGACTCCAAACTTGTCATCATGAAAATAAAAAATGACTATGTCATCAAAAATCTATAGCTCGTCCCACTATTGGAACACACCTTCCAGCTAATGGCATGATTCCCCTCTCATCCAGAAGTTACTCGTGTCCCTCAATCCAAGGACGGCAGAGATGATGCCTTGAAAAGACTAGTTGAATCACTTGTAGATCCTAAATAAGATGATTTAATTATCCATGTGGCACACCAGAGAGTCATCTCTACCTTAACTACAGATGACGATGATAGCCTGTAGGTGAGCCACCTTATTATTGGTGCCTCCACATCTGGACCTACAGGTCCCCCGAAAGCAGTGATTTAGGTGACTATCGACTGGTTAAACCCCTTTATCATGTATTTCTAAAACAGTAATCTCCCAACAGAATAGTATAAGTGTGAACGAATTCAATGTTGTGCATTAGAGTTTACCCTTCAGGAGGGTCTTGGTCTTGAGCAGATCCTCTACAAGCACATGTTTGATGGGATTATCCTACATTGAATCTAATGAGTTAATATTTATCAAGTTATGTAGGAGGTTCAGGATAGTTCTTGTGGGGATCAATAGACCGGGTCAATGTTATCTCACTAGATCCGAAGACTGGGGCATTTTTGGCCCTCCATGATCCATGACTACATCGAGTTCACAAAAAGGTTCCATGCAAGCCAAATTCATTCCAAATTCATTCATAGGCCTCCAGATCCTCTCCAAACTCTTATGTATTCTTAACCATTCATGGAATGGGGACTTGATGTTGTGGTATCATATCCATCGATGATAGCACGCTAGTGCAGGTTCATGCAGACCACTACAGATTTTTTTCGATGTGGGAAGTGGTAGTTCCTCTCTAGGAGGTCAAGGACCGTTCCATCATTGACTTTGTGATCTACAGGATCATCTACAAATTTAGAGTCCCTCACACAGTCCTCACTGATAATGAAACAATCTTTAGGGCATCATAATTGATGAACTTTTATGCCAGATACAACATCTATTCAAACCACACCTCCCGCTATCACAAGAAAAAAATGTACTGATCAAGGCATTCAACAAAACCCTCTCTAACATTCTACAGAAAATGGTTAGTCAGAACAAAATTTTTTTTCCAGAAAATCTCCCTGATTCCCTATGGGTTTATCGTAAGAAGAATCATAATTCCACCCAGGTGACCCAATATTCCCTAGTGTACGGAACAGATGTCATCCTGCCCAACAAGATTCAGTTTCCTTCATTGTGCCTAGCTATCTATAATCACCAAGAGCTAGATAAAGTTGCTAAAATTAAACTTCCTGTGTTGGAAGCACTCGACGACAATAGGCTTCATTCCCTACACCATCTAGAAAGTCCACAGAACAATATGAATAGATCTTTCTACAAGAAGTTCACCTATGTTCCCTTTTGCAAGGTGACATGGTGTTGGCCTTGAGATCACCAATGATACTCTGATGGAAAGCACCATAACCAAAGCCCAAATGGTAAGGACATTACATTATTCACATGTTTTACCCTAATGGTGCTTATTCCATAGTTATCATGGATGGTGAGCATATAACCCCTCTCACCAATGACAATTTCTTCAAGTAATACATTTCATGAGTCTTATGGTCCTGCATGTCTTTAAACTATACAGTCCTGCATGACCCTAAATGACATTATGGTACTACATGACCTTAAACTGTCTGGTATGACATGCCCTTAAACTATTATATCCCACATGAAATTAAACTATAAATTGTCTTGTAAGAAGTTAAACTGAATCCAACAACTATGTGTGGCTTGATCCCCATCATCACGGGATACATATGAATGCCGAGACATTTCATCTATCGATCCAATCCCAAACTCTTATATTTGGCTATTTCCTCTAGTTTTAGTTCTCTTGGAGGGCCCTACATTGTATAGTGAAGGTACCTTTGGACCCACTCTTGTCAGGATCACGATGATCGCACCATGAGATCCTTCCTCGTTCTTCTATCCTCACACGTTATTATCGTACAATGCTAAACTACATGACATTCAAGAACTACATGTGGTTTGATTCCCATATTCATAGGATACGTAGGTATTCCTAGAAATTTTTTCTGTTGGCCTAGCCCTAATCCTCATAATCTCTCCTCATTCCAGAAAAAATGGTTTGGTGCAGGCATTCTCCCTCCTATACATCATATTTATCATGACCGCACCATGAATCCTTTTTTGGGTACAGACCTGTTTCCTAGAAAACTCCTCATCTTCATGGACCCTTGGCCTGAGTTCCTTGAGAGGAGGTATGTGGTGTGATATGGGCTTATTTCCTCATTCATGTCGGGTCTCCAACAACCACGCCACTTACTTCTCCCTATAAATAGTTATTCCTTCCCTTATTCTGTACTAATATTTTCGAGTTGGATTCTATTGAATCAGGACCCTCAACACCATTTGGCAGTTCACTAGTGTGCCTAGGAGTACTCCATTCAAGACCTAGAGGTTCAGATTCTACCTGGATATGCTCTCACCCATTTTCCAAAAATCATGTTCATCATCATTGGGGTTCTCATCATCTTTCACATCCGAAAGGACCCCCAAATGGAATGGATATTTGGACCATGGTCTGTCCTACCATTTTAGGCTATCATATTTGAAGAATTCAAACTGAAAATTGATACATGTCCCATGTCACGAACATGTTTAGTGGTTGATACTCATTTTTTGTTCCCATTTCAAGTAACATGATATAAATACTATGATTCTCACATGGTCAAAAGTTATCCTCCATTGTCATGCCAACCCCATTGAGCCATAAATGGTGGTTTCATGATTTACATTGTTCTCACTCCATCATGTCAAAGTATAATTTTGACACTCTTGATGATATTATTCAGTGAAAATTCGCACGTTGGGAGGGAAAAGCTATGGTAAGGCACCATTCAGGGCTCTGCTCCGATTTTCCCTTTAACATATTCCACAAATTTCCAAGACCTCTTCTGCCCTTATTTCCCACCCAGAGTTGTCTCACATGGGCTTAGGGATAAGATTGAGGTCCGCACTCACTTGGAAGAGTCCCGCTTATCTATGGACTAAGTTCTATGACTGTAAACAAAGACAACACTGCATCCTTGCCACAAGACATTAGACTGCACGACATCTTTCAGAACTACGTTTGGATTGATTCACATCTCAATGGGATATGTAGGGATTCATGAAATTTTGTCCATTGGTCCAACCACTTATTTTATGTCCTCTACCAGCCCATCATCCTGAGGTTCCTTCCCTAGAATTGTGCATGGTGTGATGTGGTCCTCGTCCTCATTCATGCCAGGTATGATATTTCACGTCACACGTATTCCCCCTAAAACCATTTTTATCATATTTTTCACAAGACATATGACATTAAACTATGACTCCTAGTCCAACATAACATTAAACTATTATATCTTTGTTGAATGACATTAAAATTAAGGGTTGTTTCTACTATATGACCATAAACTGTGACATCATCATCACGACCGCACGATGAAAAATAAAATTGAATCATGGTGTCCTCACTTTAGGGGAAATCATGTTGGGTATTAGTTCTCCACCATAAAATTTTTCAATTACTACATATGGATTAATTTCTATAATGATACCCGGATTCTCTATCCAAGGTTTATCACTTCACAAAAAAAAGACACACATCTATCCTAAAGTACGAACCTGATCTAAAAAATACTACTTATTTCGGAGTGAGGGCCAGACCTTCCTGGAATCAGAACTACATATGGATTGATTTCAATTCTCATAGGGTACATAGGAATTCATGGGCACATTGCCTCAGGCCCAACCTAACTTTAACTTTTGGTCCCCCAACCTAAAAATTTCCATGGGATCACATTGTTGTGATACAAACTTCTACTAACGCCTTTCATGACTAATTTTACTAATTACATCACCATGTGTATCCCTCCTCTACTTCCATTTTGGCATGATCTCTATTATTGTAAAATAATATCACACCACATATTTCCCGTCAAACGTTAAATTGTATGAAATCTCTCAGAACTATATATGGCATGATTCTCATACTCATGGAATATGTCGGAATGCCCAGACATTCCATCTGTACGTCCTGCCCTAGGAATGAAAAATCATTCCCATCTCTTTATCCCCATGGCCCGAAGTCTTTTGGGAACATGTGGTGTGGGAGACACCTCTTTGGTTCTAATTCATGTCAGGTTTCACAACAGCCACACAATGTTCTTCCCTTATATTTTCCAATATGGTCCGAGTTCAATAACCCCCAAAAAATATCCCTATGGCAACTACGTGTCGGGTTTGGACACTTCAATACCCTACCCATAGTCTATTAAATCAATCCCCCCTTAATTTTCCATACTACGACAATATACTAGTGTAGTTCAACCCCCAGACCCTTTTCTATAGAAGGGGACTTGACTCCCTATATATGATACGTCTTATATCAAACTTAGTTGTGTTATGAAAAAGATCCTTTTTTTTGTAATTTTAACAGGGAGATTCCGTTGTTCCATCCCCAAGATTTGTGAGCTCGTTATTTGGATACTCATCCTCTACCATGTCTGAAGGGACCCCATTACATCATGGTACCATGCCACATTCTCTTACCTGTCATATTTGGTGAACGTCTATGAGGACCACAAATGACATTTGCGATAGGTCCCATGTTTTGAACATGGTCAGCGATCGACCCACATTTGTCTGTCCCTATTCCAGGCTACTGGGATATGGATGCTATGTTTTAGACATGGTCAACAGTTATCCCCTATTATCATGCCTCCATCATTGTTTTCCATATCTCGAGCATCATTATTCACATTTTTTCACTTCATTATGTTCAAGTGGAATTACAACATACATGGCTTTACCCCTTCGTGCATCTAGTTGCATTAAGTAGATAGATCAACATTGTGGGGACGCCATTCAGCAAGCGTACCACTTCCCCTAATGTGTGGCTCCTGGTACTAAGAAATTACTATCACTAATCCTTGATTCCCACATCGAGCACGACTCACATGGTCTTAGTAGTTTTGGTAGGATGTGTACTAGTGCAGGCATACCCCATTTGCTTTTACCATCCCGCATGCTATTAAAATACGCTCTCCAAACTACATTTGGCTTGATTATCATTCTTATGAGATACTAAGTGACGCCCAATTATATTTCCTCGGGCCTAGCCACATGTTCATTAACCATATTGGCCCCTCGGGCCCCAATTATGGTTAAGGAAGTATAACCCCATAAATTTGTGCACTGTACACACTGTACAATGTTTGAACTATGTGTTTGTTATCTTTGTTGGTATGACATAAAACTACAAGGAATTATATGTCCTTACTATATAAGATCATGTTTGGAAGTAGGTATGATCTCTGATCAAACCGATGTGCCCTCTTAATGTGTCTTGACCATGGTGGCATAACTTTAAAAGTGATGGACTCCATTCAAACAGCCAATCACTCTACCCTCCATGATTTTCATACCCTTTATTTGGATCATCATCTTATTTCATGTTTATAGAAACACCCTAACAGTATAAATGCTAGACCCATGGCTCGCATACTGTCATGGGATAACGTTTCCGAAAACAAAAGGATGAAATTTTGAATTAGGCCCCGTGATTCGAACATGGTCAGCGGTCGGGCCACATTTGTTATCCCCATATCAGGGTAAAACTATATGGATATTTTGTTTCCAATATGGTAAACATTTATCCTCTTATTTCATGCCACCCCTTCAATATTCCATATTTTTGTTATCATGATTTGCACTTTCCACTCCCCTACGTTTGGGTTGGTTCTAACTCCCTTAGAGTTACCTCGCTCCTATACTATAGTACATTAGAAAGGTCATAATTTGACAGTTCTGAGAGATTCATTTATTGGTCAGGCCTTCCCCATTCTTCTTGGATACCAATATGGGTTGTTTGGACCCTAAATTCCCATACTTTGGTTGGCATTCCCACAATCAAACGAAGTGAAGATGCGACCGTCCCTTGTTTCTCACATCTGGCATGACCCATGTGGGCTTAGGGATGGATTGATAATTATTTCATGATTATAGTTAGAATGAATTAAAATGAAAAAAGTGAATAATGTTATCATGCATGCAGTTCAGAACAAAAAGTAGTAAGGAAAATCAGATTATGGTTTCAGAAAAAATGAGGCCCTTAAGGATCGTTGCTTTGGAAGGACTGTTCCATTGCTACCACCTTCTGACTTGTGGCCTCCAGCATCACTTACCACCCCCTGAGATATTTAACTTCGACAAAAGTGGTATGGTGTAACTCATTAGACCTGGCCTGTGCCTGGACAGTTCATTTTTGAGCTCAATCATCTGGTGATTCTCCAGCACTATCTTCTCTTGAGCATCTTCCAGCTGAGCCCTCAATTGTTCAATGAGATAGGATTTGTTGGTAATGAATACCTCCCATTAATTTTCTTGTTCTTCAAGGTGTTGGACCTCATGATATTCCTCCAAGAATACTTGAGTACTATCTAAATCTTTCTGGCACTATGAAACTTTTGAACATTAGTTATCCTCATGTATCCTCTCCGCCATGTAATCAGAGATCATTATGTGAGGATGTTGAGAATCTACCCATCTAGCATAGAGGAAGCGTAGACATGTGTAGAGTGACCTCATATAGATTATCCATTCTTCTTGTGGAAGAATAAAAAATGTTTGATGCACTTCCATTCCTTTTCCCGTGTATTACAGCTCTCCTTGGTAGTGTCTGAGTTGGAATCATATATTGCCTCAAAGTCCATAGTCCTGTATTTGGGAAAAGCGGGCAGGATTTTGGTGGTGGGGTCCTCTTCTAGAATCCTTTATTCATCACCAACATCACCCTCATCAGGTAGGATCACTACCTAGGTAGCATTGTCACCTATTATTGAAGACTTCGACTATTCAGATACTATAGTGGGCCACCTAGGTTATTTCTTATATAAAGACAAATGTTTTCCTTGGTAGGCCTCCTACAGATTCCCTAGACTCGATGGTCTGTCGAACCACCAAACATTTTATCACTTCCTCATGAATCGGTGTCTTGGTTAACCAAATTCCCCAGAAAATATGACATATAATTACATTAGAAATATGGGATCCAAACGTGGCAGTTTCCAATGTCTGTGTTAAAGCAGGATCCACCGTCATGGGAGAGCCTTCGTCACTTGTCAACTCGATCACTGATGCCAGCTCCTCCTGAACTATATGAATGGAGGGGGACTTAGAGGCCACTATCTCGTCTCTTACTTCTGGATCATTTCCATCTACTCCAGTAGTAATCATCACCCTACCATGCTCGGTCCCGATAACATGCTCCTAAGAATGCTCCCCAACCTCCATTGGCACATCTTCATCCCTTGTGGGGATGGATTCCTATGCATCCTTTAGCATGTGTTCATAAATAGGATAGAGTTTAGTTGATGTATTATGATTTAGAAAAGATAAAGTCTATTGTATAGAAGATTTAAACTTACCTCGAGCTGCTATGCCAGTTCGGCATTGGAGACAACAATTTCGCCACACTCTAGAGAGCTCTGTTGATGAGTGGGAGCTTCTAAAGGCCCCTCACTAACAAGAACAAAAACTTGTTCCTCCTCCTCTTTTTCATCTCCACAGTCTTATCCATTTTCACCTTCTTCCACTCCTTCCTATTCTCTTTATTATTCCTCTATAACTTCATCCTTAGATGGAAACTTTTCTGGGTCATGTTCATGGCCAATAATTAAATTCAACAGGAGATGATGTTCTTTATACTGCCCATGCTTGTATGAATACATAT
Source organism: Viscum album (assembly GCA_963277665.1). Taxonomy (NCBI): domain Eukaryota; kingdom Viridiplantae; phylum Streptophyta; class Magnoliopsida; order Santalales; family Viscaceae; genus Viscum; species Viscum album. Next base: position 1,323,515,161 of record OY728158.1, read on the forward strand.
CCATATCTTTCAGGTATGCATTCCAGTGATGAAGGTTTACCCTATCTATCATCTGGATGTGCCCTATGTTTGGAAAATAAAGCCCGATGCATACCAACATCTGCCACAATTCTTCAGTAGACATAGATTGAAGCAGTGTTCTCCAAGAAGACCCTAGATCAGGGAAGATGACATCGACAGTTCACATTAAGTGTTACATGAGTTGCTTTCCCAAAAGTTCTCTAGCTAGCCCACACTTCCATTTCTAGGACCACCCTTCCTTGGATGGTGGAGGCATGTTCTCGGCTTTTGATGCTCTTACCGACGAAGTATCTTCCTGTTCTATGCTATCATCCCATCCCATTCTTTACCTCACCTCTCTCGCGTCTCCTTGTATACCTATCTGCCCTTCGGGATCTGTACTAGCTACCTTGATTTCCCAGATATGTTTCCAAAAAATCACCTAGAGATATGTTTTTGTTTCGTGTTCGGCATACTCTGTTGACAGGCATGCACTGACATCAGCGGGGGAAAGAATGATGATTTCACCCAATCCTACTATCATGAAAATAAGATATAATTTGTAGAGAATACAAGGATTACATTCATTGACAACCTATTTATATACATTCTTCGGCATCTGTTGCATGCAGGCGAACTGCCTGGAAAACTTAGTCAGCACATACGGTTCGCAAAAGATTTTACCGTCAATCTATGATATTAATACGCCACCCTCGATTTTTTTCAGGTACTCCATCTGCTCTAAGTCACCCATCACATCATCTAAAATTTGACCGACTAGGGGTCAGGAATGGGTGGAACTCAAAGTGGGTGTGGCTACCAATCTTTAGCTTGATCCCCTCTTCTTTGAGCATTAGTTGGGGGATTCCATAAATGTTCATGAGGGATGGCCACATACCATTACCAGTGGGAGAATGTAATTTGAGAAGTCATATCCACCACAGTGGGCTGTGACCCAGTCATGAAAAAGCTATCAAGACCTGCATATCCTCTTAGACGTACTTCCCCTTGATATATTCCCCAGAATACTGTACATCTTGTCCAACACTAGTACCCCCAAGTAAACAATGTTCATCACTTCCATAATCTTTTACATCACAAGAGTCCCTAGGCGGATCCCCATCATTGTGTCCCACACTAGAAATAGAAATACTCTTCAGAATGCGGCTAGAAACATAGAATATATATTATGTTTGGATCCCAAATTCCATTTATTCCAAAGCCCTGAAATCGGTGTTGCCCTGCCTTCAGGACCCTCCGGTATGATCCTACATTTCCCCTCTGAGATGTGTTCTGGTATTACATCCCTCAGCCAGGAATTTTTCAGTTGTGTCCTGCATCAGGAAAAGACTAAACCACCCTGATTATGATATATCAATTTGGATATATTTTATTTTCACCTCCTCTTTAGCCAGCTCCAGTAGGTGCCATGACATTATTTGGGTGTCTGTCTTATCCACCCAGAAAATCCCCATCGAAAGTTTCTCATCCTACTGGTACCCCTACAAGTGGATTCCACCAATTTAGTGGACGTCCCATAGACTGATTCCACCACCCCATGGTGGAGATGGAAGGTGTTGGTATTAGGGGACCATCGACTAAATAACTATGCTACTAGATCTTGCTGTCAGTAGAAGTGGAATTGTGACGTCCAAATGGATTCAAAAATTATGATAGACTATAGCTTCGACCCAAATTCCTCGCATGTTTGGAAGACCCAGTACTCCCAGGACCATTCATTGGTGATATTTCCCCCAGATCTCAAATCCCATTCCTGTCAACCCTTCATCTCATCAGTAATACTTCTACTGAATGTAAATGAATAATTATTGGGGCTTCCTTGGGAACTAGGTCACTTCCCACAACCATCCTGTTCTTGGGATTTAGGACATAAATGGCTATGTTATATTTTTTCCTAATATGATGGTCGTTGTTTATAATATGGAACTATGAGAGATTATCCTCATACATCCCTCATGGCCACGATGTATCTGTCTCGAAAACAGGCATCATCACCTACTCTAGATGGATGAAGTTACACTATGGAAGGCTATCGCTCATGAAATAAACTAGTTGAGCCTTTGTAAGCATGACAAAAGTCATCTGGTTAACAGATACAACCCTCCTTACATGAATAATTTGAGGGTTCATGATCATCTGAGTCCTTCTTGCAGCTACAGTGGACTCCCTCTCGCCATCTGTCTGTTGAGTGGCCATTTTGGAAATCCTAAGGGGTTGGGGAGAAATAATGACGATTCAGTGCTCAAAATATATAGTGGCGTGAAAATCTTGTGATTTTTGCGCAAAAGTCTAGATAGCACACAAAACCCAGAGTCGGCCACAGAATCTTATGCACGGATCAGGACCATTTTCGCACACTAGAGAAAAGCTCATGTCATGTAGAAAATGTTAATGTAGTGGCCTATGTGGGGGACCTCATCAAATTTATAGGCACAAACGCGCCTTCTGCCCCTGAAAAAAAAATGTTGTCTATGTAAATCACGATCTTGCACACACCGAACAACCACTTCCCCTCTTTTTTATTGTGACCCTCATAATCCGAGCTTCCGGTCCCCCATCAGCTCTGATTTTGAGGGGGGAATTAGTTGATTCCAAAATTTAGAGGGGTCCAAAATTTGGATGATAATGAGTAGAAATTGAATTCGGTTGGGAAATAGGAGATTTCATAACCCGGGAGGTAGATGCAAGCAAGATTCAGAGGATGCACGTAGGCGTACCTCTGATGCACAAAATCTTGTGCTCCCAATGCAATATAAAAGGCAGGCTTCTGCGGCAACCCCTCCGAATCTGAAAAAGGTGCTAGCACAAGAGTGCAAGAGTTACGCTCAATGCTCCTCCCGGCGTGCAAAAACATCCTAACCCAATGAAACATCAAAGGGGACCTAACACGCCGGCATATTCGAGAATCAATTAAATCTCGATCACATAGGAACCTGTCGGTGTGAAAACTCTTGCGTTCCCAATGCAATGTTAGTCGATCGTTTGCACGCAGTTCCCCTTGCACACCACCTTAAAGGATTTTGGCTAAAAAATGAATCAAACCATCTTCCCTTAAAGTACAAAAATAGAAGACGAAGCAACACTCTGTTGCATGAAATACACCTCTTCTGTGACCGCGTGAAAAACACCATGGCCTCAAGGTATTGTATCATACACGATAGGTCCCCCAAGGGTCCCCCTTCAAGTGGGACCTCATGGGCATGTTCCATGTCCATTTCCTATTACCCAAAGTCATTTGGGTATGAGATATCCCTCTCACGAACATGTTTCTCGAGAATTGGACAACTTTTACCCGCAACCATTCCATCTTGCACATAACCCTTCCATATTTCATGCAACCCTTCCATCTTGCGCTGAATACTTCTATCTTGCGTGATGTCTATCCTCTTGTGTGCATCCATCCATGTGTATTCTATTGTCTCAAATCCAGTCACCCATAGTCAGTGTATTAATTTAATACAATGGTTTGACTACTATTAATGATGTCTCGAAGGACTTGTTAGTTTAGATGTCTTGGAAAATAGATTACATACATGAACGGTAAATTATACATTAAAACATAAAACACAACATAAATTATCTGTTGTAAATTCCATTAATAACGTAAATTAACCCTGAATATCAAACATAATGCACTTCTTGGAATCCTAAGAAAAAGAAAACATAAGAAAGGTTTGAGATCGTATGCTCAGTAAGGATAAACTTTTTTAGAAACAATCATAAATAAGCATAAAAATATATGGAAATTGATAAAACTAAAACAAAATCCTTTTAAACATAAACATCAGCATAAAATGGAAATGATAAATCAAGTACTTCCATTTACTTATTCACATGGATATTCTACTAGTCGAATAATAACATGTAATGTCATTAGCTAATTTCATAATGATCAAATGCATAATGCAGGACATTATAACAACATAGTCAAGGCCTCGTGCCAAGACTAAAAAAAATATTTTTTCAAGGCCTTGTGCTAAAATAAAAGTTTCTCTCATGAGACCTACCGATTCATCAAGAAGCTATAACGGTCTCTACCCATCACTTACTAAGTTCAATGCATTTCTCATATGAAAATTTTAAACCATAACATTAACATTAGTATTAAAACTATAATATGAAATGCCAATACATTATCCATAAATCAGAAATGGTATACAAATAGCACATTCACAATCAAACATATCATAACTCATTCAATACAATATTGATGATTATATACATAATAAATCAACCTCAATCAAGTATAATATCCACAAATGATGTTGACATAGTTGAAATTAATCTATAAAACCCTTTGATAGAAATATACCATTTTCGTGAAAGCATTTAAAAGTATCATAATTTAGAAATGATGTTATTTAAAATTGATTTTTTGATCAAAGTTTCCCATACCACATTGAATCTTTTGAAAATAATTAACATTTTAAAACAATTATTTTCCTATAAATAAATCCTTAAATTTATGTTGAAAACATAGACCTAATTGAAATATATTTAGAAAACTAAATAATTAAAACATTTAAAATAATGATCAAGTTAAATATTACATTCCATAAAACCATAAAATATTCCTTTTGAAAGTATTTTAATGAAACATGGATATGGATGATAAATATGTCCTAATAAATACATACATATACACAATCTCTAATAAAAATAAGATTGAGGAATTAACCATCACCAACTACTTGTACTTGGTTGAGGGTATGGTAAACACTTGTATAATAGTAAAATTATTTTTATTAAATTATACATGAACCAAAAACAAAAATATTATATAATATATGATCTTATAATATTGCTTTGTTAATAGTATTTTAGTAGTATCATTGTTTCTCGTGTTAACTGATTCAGTTTACTTTATATGTGTTGTTACGTAACCCATGGTTGTTATGGGTAGGATTTATTTGATTTATATCCATAACGATATTAAGTTATTAAGAAAATTAATAATTAAAGGAAATTGATTCTTGAATGTTCATGAGGGTGAATGAATTTCATCGCAATCGTGGAGACAGTAATCAGTACGTACCAACGAACGCTACTTCCATTTCAGTTTTTTTATTTTAAATGGAAGTAAAACCAAATGTTACATAGGAATTTCGTTATTGAAATATAATAGAATATTTTATATACATTATGTATTTTTATTAACAACATCCTTTATATGTTCCATGTATGGTATGAAAGAGTCATATCACTTTGAGGGGGCGATAGTCCGCACTTTCTCAAATGAAATTATCATATATATAGAACATGAAATGAATAAATGTATGCTATAAAAGAGAATTAATGAAGATTATAGAAAAAATAAATTTCCAAAATATCATATATAATTACAGTGCCATCATAATTGTCACCATAAGAGGTGGTAGTAGAAGATTGAACAATCATCGTTTCGTGAGTTAGTAGTTCGCCGTCAACAGAAACATTATGTTCTATACCCATTAAATGGAGGTGTGTGTATGTTTAGTTTAAATAATTATAATTATAACAACATAGTATATTTACTATACTTTTGTATTTATAAAATAATTTAATAAAGAGTGTTTAGGTGGTTGGAGATGTAAAATAAATGAAAATAACTTAATAGAATATATTACCATTAAATCGGGTAAATCTCGTTGGTGTGAACTAAAAAGATTCCTTGAAGTTACTTATTACTATGGTATGGCTTCTATGTGTAATATAGGGATGTATATAGCTTTATTGGGTAGAGTTTTGGGGTTCTAATGGGCTTGAGAGGTGTCATAAACGGGTTATAGTTGGGTACTTTTTATAATGGGGAAGAGTGGATCTTTAAGAATGGTTGAAAATATTTTTTTATTATATAATTATTTTCAATTTATAAAAGTCCATATCTCATTAAAGTCAAAGATAAGATGACTCATGTTCTAAATAAAATCATCCAACAATAATTGGATAAGTTTTTTAAATTTTTTTAATTTTTATAATCTCATTTATTTAAATCATTCTTTAATAAGGTAAACATTGTTTCATTATTGTATCTTAAATAATTTTATTTATATGATGTCTAAAAATTAATAAATAAACAACCAGAGGTAATAAATCTTTTTATCTTTCATATGAATATTTATAGTTGAAAATATAACTTATATAACCCCATGTAAAAATTGATCTACTAAAAGATACATGTTTATATCATTTTTCTCATTACTTTAAAAAAATTAACATAAAGTGTCATTATCACTCTCATGTGGCTCCATGGGGTCCAAAAATTGACCCAAGGAGTACCATGGTTGGAAATGTATCAAATAATAGGAATAGGACACATTTTTGGGTAATTTAATATTATTGTAATAATATTGGTTTACCCTTATTTACCAGATTTACCCTTTAACCTTTGTCAATAAAATATTTACTGATATTAATATTCATAATGTCTAAAAATTAAATCTACCTATTTACACAAATTGGACCTCCTAATTCAAAATATTGAATCCATTTTTCAAAATTTGAAACACAGTTTTTGAAGAAATTAATTAAAAATTAATTCCCATTGTCAAAACAAAAAGCATGTTTTTAAGAAATAATAATTATCAAAATATTGACACTTGATTATGTCTAGTTTAAATGTGAAATTAAATCGAATTACCTAAATTTTATTAAATGATAATAAAATAATCTAATTATATTATAAAACCACTAAAATTTATAATTTAACACTATAATGTTTTTGGATTAAAAAGAAGTTTTCAATTTAAATTTCGTTTTTTCACTATTCATAAAATTATGAAAATTATCAAAAAGGTACCAAATTCTAAAGATTTATTTAGTTTCATTAAATTGAATATATAAAATTGTCAAATATTTGGTTTAAAAAAGGTTCTTCTTTATAAGGCAGTAAAATTTCAAATTTTAAAAAATGATTCTTTTATCTAAAAAATGTATTTTTTCTTATATTATATCTAAGAAAAACATAATATAGATTCTAAAATTATATGGATAATATAAAATAAAAAATTCAGTTAATAATATTCATAACCACTTTTTGAATGGCTAGTTTGGAAATTCATGGTGCGCTTGAACTCGGTGTTGTGTGTAGCGCATGTTATTGAATTACTTTGAAGTGATAACAAACAATGAAATAATGTGGTGTTACATTATCCCCACCTTAAAAAAATTGCATCCTCACAATTTGAAAATTTTCATTGAAAATAAATGGTTAAAAATCAAAAAAAATACATTTGTGGAAAACCCAGATCGAAAATTAGGTTAATGATATTTTGACTAAATTACAGGAAAAGAGAAATGATAAAGTTACCAACAAATTATGATCTCTATTAGAAATACCTTGGTTGAAATTAGAAATACATAATTAGATGGGAAAAATAAATATTTATAGGAAGTGATTGAGGTCATCAATCACAAACAAGTGTTTAATTGATAGCATCAGATCCATCAATATATGATTATTTAAAATATCATCATTTAAAAAAAACACAAGGTATTGGGATATCACATTTTTGTTTTTAAGATCCCTTCTCTAAAGTTTAATAATAAATTTATTCATAGAATAAGTGGAAAAAAATATAATTGAAAAGTATAGTTTCATCCTTCAACTATTTGCTACCACAAACTCATCTTTCACTCCAAAAGATAAAAAAATTCCATAATATTCTATTTATCCTAATCGTATAGGGTTCCAAAAATAATGATTTTAAAATTCATTTTTTAGTACATTTAAAATAACTACTTTATAGAAACTAGGACATCACATAGGCCAGTGTTAGGTGATGTACCTTTGTCACCATTTGGTTTTGGGTTCAAGTCTCGCGGCCTTTTCAGATGCGAGGGGTTGTCACCTGACCTCCAGGTTGTCCTTTTTATGACAGTACAAAAATAATCTTAAGAAATGCGTTAACCATAATAATAATATCAAATTTCAAACTTAATCTATTCTAAACATTAGACATATCTACAATACTTCTATCTGAAATCATTGCCCAAAATTAATATGGAAGGTCATATAATATACATGTGAATACCTTCATCATGCATTTTATTAAAAGTTGGTAATAAAATGAATTTCCAGAATAACATATTTGAATAGGTATGTACATATTGATTCCTTCAGAAAATCATAAACTATTGGATATACTTCTTAAATCCAAAAATGTTGTAATCACCAACAATGATGGAATAAAAAATATTAATTAATTTCAGGGTAGTCAATAATGTCCAATATAATTTATCCAAATCAATCATATCTTATTCCAAAATTAATACCACAGTATCAGGACCATATTGAATTTTATCATTCCTTCAACAATGTATTTTCCAAAAAATTTATCTTTCTATTGAGTCACTTTTCATGGTACAACCCAATCTCAAATCCTTAATGAAATAGTACTAAAAAACAATCCTTATATACTCCATATTTATTAGAACAAGTACATCATTGATAGAACAATCAAATGAAATAAATCATTAATGTCAACATAATAACACTAGTCCTTACTCTTCATATGTGGCAATTACATAACATGATTACCATCCAACAACATCGTTTTTGGTATACTCTAATGATTGGGAAATTGATTCACATAGTGTCCCAAAACATTGCAGATGAAGCATTGTACAGTTTAAACCTTTCTCATACCCATGAAATCACGTACTTGGTGTCATTTTTCTCCACACTTATAACAAAATCTCATTCCCTTGAAGCATCGCTACTAGAATTTTTAGCTTTCTAGGCGAGGACTTATAGCGACCGCTTTTTGGAGGCCACTAATACTATCAATAGCTACCCCCAAATGGCGGCCGCTATATTTTAATACAAAGAAAACCCCATTTTCCCCTCCCCGACCTCATGACCATATTTTCCCCTCCCCGACCTTGTGACCCACCCTCCCTGACCCCGCGACCGCATCCCCCTGCGACCCCGACCCCACGACCCGGAAACCTCAACCCTCGGTGACCCTGACCCCCGGCGACCCCTCCCTAACGCCTAGAAACCCTGACCCCCAATCTCCAGTGACCCCGACCCCAAGCGATCAATGACCCCAGGAGGTTGCCGGTGACCCATGAAACCCTCAGAAACCCCAAACCCCGGTGACCCCCACCCTCGGTGACCCCCAACCCCTTGTCTCTGTGTTGTGGCACCCGCAACCCTGGAGACCCCCACCACCTTGCCTTTGCACTGCGCCCCCCGCGACACCAACACCCCCTGCGACCCAGAAACCCTCACCCCTACCTCTGTGCTACACCTTTGGATAGTCCTGCTTCCGTCATCCCATCCGGAACCCACTGCATCCCTCCAAAAAGTCCTCCTGCCTCCGTTGGACCCTCCCAGTCCATTGTTCCCCACCATGTAGAACTCTCCCTTGCTTCACACAACAGTTCCGCCCCTTTTGAGTCTGGCTGTTGAACCCATGTCGTCAAGTCGTTGCATCGTCATGCATCGGCAATCGAGTCACACCCTGTTACCCACAGTTGAGTCATCTGGAGGAAATGTTTTTTATCCTTCAAATTTTGATTTTAAATTTTAATGATATGTGTTCTTTTTGAATTTAAATAAGATATTTCACTTTTGATTTCTATTAAATACAGATATAGATAGGAGTTGGATTGATATAAAGGTTAGGGTTTCAACTGATTTTTATGGGGGGATTAAACGATTTATGGATTTCACAAACAGATTTCCAAGCGATGTGATTTGTTGTTCATTCAGAAAATGTTCAAATAGATATCTCTTAAAATGAGATAGTGTTAGAGAACATTTGTTTTTGAATGGGTTTTTGAAAAACTATAGGACATGGACATGACATGGAGAAGATTATTTTTCATGTCATCACATAGAAAGTATTTATATGAATGTTGATTCAAGAACAGTTGATCATATGAACATAATGACAATGATATGTTGTGTCAGTTTCAACTTGAATATAGTAATATATTAAACGAAGACGTTGGATTGAGCAATCCCTGTTCTTCTGCAGATGAATAAGCATTGAAATTATTTTAAATTCTTGACGATGTGCGTACTGAATTATATCCTGGATGCACTAAATTTAGTAAACTATCATTCATCGTTGAATTGTAACACCTGATGGACTTGAACCATTGGTCAGACACCTCATTCGACATGTTGTTGGTATTGTTGAAGAAGGTACTCCCTGCTAGAGCGAAGATTCTAGAGTCATTTTATCAAGCTCGCAAGTTGAAAAATGTTTTTGGTTTTACTTATGATACAATTGATGCATGTAACCATAATTTTATGTTGTTAAGAAAAGATAATGTGCAATTAAATATTTTTACACATTTCTATATATCCAGGTGGAAGACCAATGAGATTAATCAAGGTAGTCAGATTCTTCATGAGAGAGTCTTGAATCAAGGGAAAAAAGTTTCCGCTAAATAGATGAGTTATTTTCCATTGAACCCAAGACTGAAGAAATTTTTATTGTCCACTAAAATTGCTAAATTGAGGACTTTTCATTCATAGAGAAAGAAAGAGCTTAATAAATTAACTCACCCGACAGATTCTTTGGAAAGAAAAGGGTTTGATCAAAGACACCCAGACATTTCCAAAGATGATTATAATATTCAACTGGGTTTGGCAGCATATGGTTTTAACCCATTTAGGTCCATGGTTGGTGTGACACATAGAAAGTGGTTAGTGGTGTTGGTTCCATACAACAATTCCCCATGGGTATGTATGAAGAAACCTTTTTTGTTACTTTCAATTATAATTGATGGACCGAGAGGACATGGTGATAAGATCGATGTTTATATGAAACCTTTGATTGATGAGCTGCATGAATTTTGGGCTGATGGTGTAATTTATTTTGACTCAGTAGCTAATGAAATGTTTAGACTAAGGGACGATTTGTTATGGGAAATTAATGATTTACTAGCGTATAATAACTTATCAGGTTGGAGTACAAAAGGGGAATTATCTTGCCCATGTAGTAATAAGAGTAAGAAATCAATATGGCTTAAGAACTGTAGAAAGTGGGTACATCATGGTCAAAAATGCTTTCTTCTCCCATTGCATAGGTTCTGAGAAGACCGTGTATCATTTGATGGGAATAGAGAGTATGACCCATCACCACAAATACTATCTGGGGTTGAAATTTGTGCACAACATGATCAAGAAAACATCCGTACAATGTATTATTTTCAAGATTTATTGGTTCCTGCATTGCCTTCTATTCATGTAACAAAAAGACATAGACATCATAATTGGAAGAAACTGAGTATTATTTTGAATTACCTTATTTTAAATATAATATTTTCAGACATAATTTGGATGTGATGCACATTTAAAAAAATGTATGTGATAATATATTGTGCACCATTTTAGGCATCAAGGGGAAATCAAAGGACAGTGCTAATGCTCGACATGATTTCCAAGAAATGAGATTGAGAAAACTGTTACATTTACAGCTGGGTGAAGGTAATCGTGCATAAATGCATGCTTCACAGTACCCAATGAGTAAAAAACTGAAACAAACATTTCTATCAATTTTGAAGACAATTAGGGTGACATATGGTTATTGTTATAGTATTTCTAAGTGTGCGAATATAAATATCATGATATTAGATGGTTTGAAAAGTCATGATAATTATATTCTGCTTAAAAAGTTAATTCCTATAGGAATTTTTAATTTCTTACCTATCTAGGTTGTTGATCCCTTGATTGGAGTTTCTAATTTTTCAGACTGCTCTGTTCTAGGTATCATCGCATGAGTGATTTGAAAATGTTGCAGGATAAGATTGTACTTGCACTATGTCACCTATAAAAACTATGTCCGCTATATTTTGTTAATGTCTTGATTCACTTGACCATGAATTTAACTGGTGAAGTCATTGTTGGAAGTACCGTGCAATTTAGGAGGATGTATCCAGTAGCGTGATACATAAATACATTGAAATGGTATGTGCGCAACAAAGCTCGTCCGGATGGTTTAATTGCCAAGGGATATTTAATTGATGAGTGTACTAATTTATGTGCATCATATATTGATGAGGTTGAAACAAAGATAGATAAAACGTCCTAGAATGACGAGGGTCCAATTGGAGAAATAATTACATTTGATATGTGGAACGACGAGTGGGTTCAAGCTCATCGATATGTGTTGTTAAACACTCCATCAGTTATGTCATTGAAACAGTAAGTTTCATAATTGATGTGTATTTTGTTTCTATATTTATTTTATTGCTTACCTTATATTTTTTGTGATTTAGGATGCAAATTGCTGAGTTCAAACGAGAAAGGCCCTGTGAAACTGACTATCAAATCCAAAAAAATCATTTCAACAAATTTCATGTGTGGTTCAAGACTCATGTACATATTATTGATTTAATATTTTATAGTGTAGCTTAGTTGTATTTTCACAATAATTTATCCATTAAACTATATATGTGAAATTTGCAGATTCAAAAGTCACGTGATTTAACCTAGCATGTGATGATGAACTCAACCAACTAGCTGGTGGTCCATTTATTACAGCTCATCGCTACAAGTCTTTGGATTCAAATGGATTCAGATTTGTATTAGTGTTGTTTACATAAACCCAGTAACACAAAATAGTGGTGTTGTTTGTTCTTTTGTTGGTGTGGGTTATTATTATGGATTACTGAGAGATATTATTGAGGTTATTTATGGTCGGGCTTAAAAAAATATTGTTAAGCTGTGATTGGTTAAATTCGGTTCATGGAATGACAGTTGATAACATCCAATTTACATTAGTAAACATTAACAATATGCTATATAAAGATGACTAAGTAAGAAATGAACCCTTTATACTGAAATTGTAGGTAGAAAAAGTTTAATTTCTCGGAATTCATTTTGATTGGAACGTTGTGGTGAAAATGTCTTGAAGAGGGGTTTTTTTAATTGACCAAGAGGAACCTGATGTTTTCTCATTTCCTAATCAAACACTTGACCAAAAAACAGTAGATGTATGAGATGGAGATATACAATGGGCCAGAGATACAGTTGAAGGAGATACCATATACTTGCATGATTAGTGAAAATTGTAATTATATCCCTAGTTATTGTTTGTAAAAATATTTATGAGTTATATATATATATATAAATTGCATTATTTAACATTAATTTCATTTAATGTAGGTATGTCAAAGGTTGGTCACCGTGGTTCACCTAATGTTGTCAATATGTAAGCTTTAATTTTTCTAAATTAATTTATTGTAATTTTATTTCTCTAATTCCCTAATAGTTTGTAATCATTAATTTATATTTTAATTGAATTATGAATTTATGTTTATCCGGATCTAGTTCGTATTCCAATAGATGCAGGGGTCCTGGTATAGGGGTTTTATCATGGAACACTAGAGCCCGATTGGATGTGTTATGTGATGACACATTTCATCCAATTGGATAAGGTGATACGGTATTGAGTTGTCAGTTTGGGAATATGATACGAGACTCAGAAAGATTCCCTCTGAAGACTGGTGAATGGAGTTCTTTCCCCCATGATATGATGGATAGATTATGGAGGGAGGTTCAGGTAAATTCAATGTTTACTTTTTCATGATATTATTATTATTAATGTCCCATCTACTGATAATTTTTTTAGCAGGATAATTTGACATCCTGTCCAGATGAGTTTCAGTCTGTATGTATTTCCAAATGCCGAAAATTATGGAAGGACTATAAGTCAAGGGTGAAAAGAGATCACTAGACACCATTTGCGGATGTGACATACATTCTACAGCGAGTCCCTCTGAGCATTCTTCATGCGTAGTGGCAGGATTTGGTTTTGTTTTGGTCGAGTGAGGCGACAATGGTAAGATTTATTGCTTTTAATCTATAAATGAATAATTTTTCAAATTTCAATTAAGTAAATATGTTGAATGTAGACACATTCTTCTCGTCAATCACATAATCAGGCGATGCAGGGCATGCCTTCTAGTCTTGTCACCCAACATGTGTCACAACTCATTCATGATGTAAGTTTAGAAATCACTATTCATTCATATATTAAAAATATTTTAGTATAACATGGTGAACCCCTTTATTATAGTTACACCAACGTGGCATGATGATCGATCAGATGTCCATATGGGAGAGGACTCGTAGGATGGGGGATCCCGATCTTTTCGTTGTTATAGTAAGAAAATTATTTACTAATAAATGTATTTTTATTTTATATAAATTATTCATATTTGTTCATTGATTCATTATATGCTACAGGATCAGTTTGATGCTCAGTTAGCAGAGTAGATAGAGGAGTAAAGTCGTAGTAATGTGAGTAAAGCTGAAATATTTCCTCGTGTCATGGGGCGAGAAGGTCATGGTTATTCTATGACTTATGGTGGTGGTGTCCTAAGACGTGCAGTTGTAAGAGAAGATCCAATGGGTGCATGAAGAGAGTTAGGGATGTGCACACAGACTGAGATAGATGCTTCCATGATGGATATGCAGCGCAGTTTTGATTTACAGTTTCTTCAGTTAGGTATAGAGTATGAGGAGTGATTTTAATAGATGTCATCACATGTCGATGAAATGACAACACAACAAGTGGCGCCACAGGCAAACAATAAAACGAACCACACCGAGATTGACTTTTATTGACATGTTTAAGATAGATAATATTGTATATATTGTAGGCTCCGAATATAGTTGGTGGACATCGCAGTGATATTTTTTTATCTAGATGAGAATGAACCCCATTAATGTGGTAATTTCATTTGTGTTGATGAATTATCTAGAAGTTTTTATATCCTTGATGAATTGAATCTTCCATTTTTACCAAGATAAGTTTGTTTTAGTATTTGTGGATGACATATTCGTGCACTACAAGACTGATGATGATCATACCCAATATCTTGACATCATCCAGATTACACTTATAAAGCATCGACTATACGCCAAACTATTTATATGTCATTTTCATATTGATTAGGTATAGTTATTGGTTCAAATAATCTCAGAGGAAGGTGTGTCAGTGGATGGAGAGAAACATCATGCAGTTGTTTCTTGGGAGAAGCCAAAGAACTTTTTCAATGTCTATAGCTTTCTAGGGTGAGTGAATTGTGAAATTATAGCATCCCGTCTTTTTATAACATAACTTTCATTTCATTACACAGAACTGAGGATATTTAAGGTTTAGTGTCTTGTAAACAAGGAACATTATACATGAAAAGAACAAAAAACACTATTCTTTAACACTTGAAAGGCTTCTACTTAAGTTCATCCTAGGTTCATTACTGCATCTCATAACCTGGGGACATAAATCAAATGAAAGGGTGAGCAGAAGGCCCAGTAAGGGAAACAAGAGAAACTTTTTACATGTGAACTTGAGATACTTCAATAAGGACATAAAAAGAACTTTAAGGCATGAGAAAGAAATCATGAGATACATCATAATAAAGATAAATTTTTTCATAACTTGAAGATGTGGCTGCAACATTTAATATTGACAATAGTTTCGTTTCACCAAGGTCCATCCACAAGGTGTCGTTAAAAATTACCAAGGTTATTCACCATGGCGTCGTTAAAAATGGTCATCTCTAGAGATTAAGTCTTTACCCAATGCATTAGAGCGCTATCAGGGCGCACCATTAAATTTTCCTTTATTATCATGTGAGCCACATATATCATCATCAATAATTTCATAAACAACCCATATAGAATAAAAGAAATGGGTTTCATTTCACAATCATAACGTTTTAAAAACTACTTTAAAGACATGATCTTATGTCACATTAAACCCATGGAATGGGAAAGAGGGTTTCATGTATGTAAATACCAGAATTTAAAATAGAACATTTTGATATATATGCGAATACCCCTGTAGAAATAAGAGCTTTGATTATTCACTTTATAACATAAAATAATTTTTAGAAAAGAGAGAGAGGCACTTTGAGATGAAAATTCTACAGCATAACGGCTCTGTTTCGGGGTTTTAGAAAACATTGAAAAGAGAGGGGACATGGGTCCAACATTCATAAATGACCCATAAAATAGTAGAGGGACAAAATATAAGGGATTTAAGAACATGGTAAAGAAATTTGACAATATACCATATGAAATGAAGAATATTAAAGGAAGACAAAAATAAGACTTCTCTTGTGAGAATTCGGCAGCCTAACGGCGTCACTTAAACATCAACAAAAATGATTTGACAAGGTCAAATAGGGTCTCTCATCATATGAAAAAAAGAGTCCAGTATGATAGATATAGATATCATACCCCAACATAATATAAAGGAACATGAAAGACTTAACATGAAAGTAGAAATTTGAAAAAGAGAAGGGTGAAAGAATCCCTCAAAAATTCGGCAGCCTAACGGTGCCACTTAAAACTTCAAAATGCTGGATTGAAGAGATAAAATGGGGTCTCTCATCCTATGAACATAAGAGTCCAGTGTGAAAGATATAGATATCATACCCCAACATAATAGAAAGGAACTTGAAAGACTTGACATGAAAGTAGAACTTTGAAAAAGAGAAGGGTGAAAGAATCCCTCAAAAATTCGGCAGCCTAACGGCGCCACTTAAAACATCAAAATACTGAATTGAAGTTATAAAATGGGGTCTGTCATCATATGATCATAAAAGATCAGTATGATAAATTTATAGATCATACCCCAACATGATAAAAAGGAACGTGAAATAATTTACATGAAAATAGATCTTGAAAAATTAGAAGGGAGAAAGAATCTGTTACAAAAATTTCGGCAGCCTAACGGCGCCACTTAAAACTTCATAAAAAGAAATAATGAGAGTAAGAGGGGATCTCTCATTATATGAACATAAAAAGGGAAGTAAGATAAGTATAAAAGAACATCCTCCAACATAAAAACATGGAGCATAAAAGGAATGACATAAAAGAGATCACTTGAAAAGAAAGATAGGGGTCGGATCCCTTACCTTAAAATGTAACTCTTAAACCTCAATGGTTGGGACCTTGAGGGCTTGGGGGCACCTTGGGAGGATCCCAAGGGAGGTAATGAGACCAGAACATCGTTGGGGAAGAGTGGGGAGTCGAATGGGTGAGAGGAGGGCTTGGTATTTATAGGGAAAGTGAGGGGACAATGCATTAATGGCCAAGGGACACCTCACATGTACTTTTCTCAAACCCATGTGCTCTCCCTTGGCATTTACCAAGGAGTTAGGCCACATGGGGCCCCCAAAACAATAATTCATCACCTTTGGCCGGAAACCCCTTAAAATATCACATTAAATCATCATGACACAGATATGATGTCATTAAACATATCGAAACCCTAAAACTGTATTTTTACTATTCACTGAAAATTCAACTTTCTCAGAAAAATCCCAAAATTTAACATTAACCAAATATCAATGCTATGATTTCAAAAATGATCTCCATTTTATAAAAATAATTTTCTAATTATTTTTATTTTTATTTTTAAATAAATACACTATTCACTGAAAATTCATTTTTTCAGAAAAAACCCCAAAAATTACCTTAACATAATATCGATGCTCTGAGTTCAAAAATAAAGTCCATTTTATAAAAAAAAATTTCTAAATATTTTTTTTATATTTTTAATTAAAAATCACTATTCACACGAAAAAATTAATACTTGAATAATAATTTATGAAACCGTTATTTAACCATTTTATTGAATCACGTTACTTAATCAAGGTGCCTAGATTATTTTAAAACTTTCTTTAAGAAAGATTACTAATTCATTTGGTCACATTACTAATCCTAAGCATAAAATCACTATTCACAATTTACTATTCATCAAAAATCAAGTTGATCTTATTAGACTATAAATTTCATACTGGACATAATTGTAGAAGACCATTTTTTGAAAATCATTAGACATCTTAAATTATTTAAGGTTTACATAAACATTTTTTAAAATATCCTTTTGAAAATTCATCAAAAAAATGCATTCTATTTTTATCCGGTCATTTGAAAATTCATAATCTTTATCATAAGAAGAAATCCCAATTTTTATTTAAAACAAGGATTACACAAGGCAATTACGGTCTCGTTACATAGCCCCTTATAATACCAGCATATGACCTAAGAGTAAGGTGTGCTAGGGTGATAGAATCTTAGGGCGGCTCGGTCAACATTGCCCGAGTAGTAATTTCTATCAGTTTGAACTTCTCGCGAAGGCGATTCCGTTCTAGCTTTACATGATGAAGTTCAGCTTGGGTTTGGTCCAGAGCAAAGTCCAATGGTGCTACCTCCTTCGCAAGCTCTGTTAGATGGGCTTCGATCGGTCCAAGACTACAAGGTGAGGCCATCAAATCTTCTTTCTTTAATAGTTAACCATGATTACTTATATTTAGAGACAATAATCAAAAAATTTTGTTCACAGCGTTCATATTGACTGATGGTCATATAACAGTCAAAACCCACTGGTCTCATTTTAATTATAATCATGTTTATCAAATAAAACATTTTTTTTGAGTATAAAAATAAAATAAAATTACACATGAAATTAGGAAACAAGATTTATTCAAAATTTTGGGCTGTTAGAGAAATGGTAATGCAGACAGCACGTCAATCAGAAGTGTGGTTTGCGCGGTACGACTCAATATGTGTTTTTTAAGTGTTGGGCATGCTTCATAAACACACGTGGGGGGGGGGGGGGGGTCGAAATGGGAAAAATGATTCCAGAATGGACTGAAATCAGATGACAACAATGGGTGAGTGAATTTTGAATTGGTCGCACAGAAGGCACGTCAATAGGACGTGCAGTTTGTGCGGTACGGCTCAATAAGCATTTTTTAGTGTTGGGCATGATTCACAAACGCACAGGGGGGGGGGGGTCCAAATAGGCCGAAAAAAGTCCAAATGGCCTGAAATCAGACGACAACAATGGGTGAGTGAATTTTGATGTGGTCGCGTAGATGGCACGTCAATCGGAGGTGTTGTGTGCCCGTGGTGGCTAAGAATGCTGTTCTGGTGTCACAAATAGCAAAAACGGGCGTTTAACGGTCAAATTCATTGAAGAAGACACTGTATTGACCTAATATCATACGTAAACAATATAATTAATATTCGTGATTTGTACGTGCAGACAGAACATCAATCAGACGTGTGTTTTGCGCGGTAGGGCTCAATATGTGTTTTTTCAGTGTTGGGCGCATTTCATAAAGGTACGTGGGGGGTCCAAATGGGCGGAATGATGTCAGAATGGCCTGAAATTAGATGAAAATAACGAGTTACTGAATTTTGAATTGTTCACTCATATGGCACATCAATCGGACGTGCTATGTGCTCGTGTTGACTGAGAACGTAGTTCTGGTGTCATAAACAGCAAAAACGGGCATTTAATGGTCAAATTCATAGAGAAAGACATCATATTGACATTAAATCCCAAGGAAACAATCTAATTATCACTAATTAAATGTATTATGACACATCACATCAATCGGACGTTCAGTTTGCACGGTACGGATGAATATGGATTTTTAAGTGTTGGGTACGCTTCATAAACACGCATGGGGGGGGGGGGGGGGCAAACGGGCCTAACGAAGTCAGAATGGACTAAAAAAAACATATGAGTTAATTTTAAAGTGGTTGAGTAGACGACACATCAATCAGAGGTGTAGTGTTCCCGCGTCGACCGAGAACGCACTTCTGGTGTCATAAATGGCCAAAACGGGCATTTAACAATCAAATTCATAGAGGAAGACATAGGATTGACCTGAAATCATAGGGTGAAAATCTGATTTTTATTATTTAAGTGTATGAGGATACAGAATGTCAATCAGATGTGCAGTTTGCGTGGTACGGATCAATATGTGTTTTTTAAGTGTTGTTCTGCTTCAAAAACACACGTGGGGGGGGGGTCCAAACCAGCCGAATGAAGTCATAATGGCCTTATATCATACAACAAGAATGGGTGAGTGAATTTTGAAGTGTTCGCAGAGACGACACATCAATCAGAGGTTCCGTGTTCCCATAATGACCGAGAACGCAGGTTGTCTGTCATAAATGGCCAAAACGGGCATTTAATAGTAAAATTCATAAAGGACGACATCAGATTGACCTGAAATCATAGGTATTCAATCTAATTATTATTCATGACTTGTAAAAGGAGACGAAACGTCAATCAGACGTGCAGTTTGCGCAGTACGGCTCAATATGTGGTTTTTAAGTGTTGACGCACTTTATAAATGCGTGTGGGGGTCCAAACCAGTCGAACGATTTCAGAATGGACTGAAATATGATGAAAAGAATGGTTGAATGAATTTAGAAGTGGTATCATAGACGTCATGTCAATCATAGGTGTTGTGTGCCCGTAGTGACCGAGAACGCAGTTCTGGTGTCATAAATGGAAAAAACGATCGTTTAACGGTCAAATTCATAGAAGATGACAACAGAATGACATGAAATCATAATGAAACAATATAATTATTATTCGTGATGTGTATGAGAAGACAAAACATCAATTGGACGTGCAGTTTGCACGATATAGCATAATATGCGTTTTTTAAGTATTGGGCGCGTTTCAAAAAAGCGCGTGGGGGGGGGGGATCTAAACGGGCCGAACGATGTCGGAATGGCCTGAAATAGGACGAAAAAAACAGGGTAGTGAATTTTGAATTGGTCATGTAGAAGTCACATCAATCGGACATGCGGTTTGCATGGTACGGCTCAATGTTCATTTTTTTGTGTTGGACGCACTTCATAAACGTGCGTTGGGGGGTCCAAATAGGCCGAATGAAGTCTGAATGGCCTGAAATCAGATGTCAACAATGGGTGAGTGAATTGTGAAGTGTTTGCACAGATGGCACATCAATCAGACGTGTCGTGTACCCACATTGACCGAGAACGCAGTTCTGGTGTCACAAACGGCCAAAACGGGTGTTTAACAACCAAATTCATAGCGTACGACATCTGATTGACCTAATATCCCAGAGAAACAATATAATTACATTTTGTGACGTGTATGAGGAGATGACACATCAATCGGACATGTTGTTTTCACAGTACGGCTCAATATGTATTTTTAAGTGTAGGGCGCGCATCATAAACGTGTGTGGGGGGTCCAAATGGGACGAACGAGATTGGAATGGCTTGAAATCCAATATCCACAATAGGTGAGTGAATTGTGAAGTTTTCGAGTAGACGACACATTAATCGGAGGTGTTGTGTGCCCGCGATGACCGAGAACGCACTTACGGTGTCCTAAACGGCCAAAACGGGCATTTAACAGTCAAATTCATAGCAGACGACATCAGATTGACCAGAAATCATTGGGGAAAAATGATTATTATTCGTGACATGTAAGAGGAGAAACACATCAATCAGACGTGCGGTTTGTGCGGTATAGCTCAATATGCGTTTTTTAAGTGTTGGCGTGCTTCATAAACGCGTGTGTGTGCGGGGGGGGGGGGGGGGGTTAAAACTAGCCAAAAGAAGTCAGAATGGCCTAAAATCATACTACAAGAATGGGTGAGTGAATTGTGAAGTGGTCGCGTAGAAGTCATGTCAATCAGAGGTACCGTGTGTTCGCAGTGATTGAGAATGCAGTTCTGGTGTCATAAATGGCCAAAACGGGCATTTAACTGTCCAATTCATAGAACACAACATAGGATTGACCAGAAATCATAGGGAAATGATCTAATTATTATTCGTGACTTGTACGAGGAGACAGAACGTCAATCGGACGTACGGTTTGCGCGGTATGGCTCAATATACATTTTTATGTGTTTGTGTGCTTTAGAAACATGCATTGGGGGGGGGGGGGTCGTCCAAACCAGCCGAACGAAGTCAGAATGGCCTGAAATCAGATGAAAAGAATGAGTGAGTGAATAGTGAAGTAGTCGCGTAGACGTCATGTCAATCAGAGGTGTCGTGTGCCTATAGTGACCGGGAACACTGTTCTGGTGTCATAAACGGCCAAAACAGGCATTTAACAGTCAAATTCATAGCAAAAGACATCAGATCAATTTGAAATCAATGTTCAACTGTATTATTATTATTAATGATATGTATGAGAAGACGACATGTCAATCGTTCTTGCGTTTTGTGTGGTACAACTCAATATGTGTTTTTAAGTGTTGGGTGCGCTTTATAAACTTGCATGGGGGAAGGGATACTAATGGTACAAACAATGTCGGAATGGACTGAAATTAGAAGAAAACAAAGGCTGAGTAAATTGTGAATTGGTCGCACAGACGGCACGTCAATCGGACGTGCGGTTTGCGTGGTACGGCTCAATGTGTGATTTTTTAAGTGTTGGGTGTGCTTCATAAACGCGTGTGGGGGGTCCAAACTGGCCGAATAAAGTTGGAATGTATTGTAATCAGATGAAAACAATGGGGGAGTAAATTTTAATGCGATCACATAGATGACAAATCAATCGGAGGTGTTGTGTGCCAGAGGTGACCGAGAACACAGTTTTGGTGTCATAAACTTCCAAAATGGGCGTTTAATGGTAAAATTCAAAGAGGAAGACATCAAATTGACCTCAAATCATAAGGAAATAATATAATTATTATTTATGACGTGTACGAGAAGAAGCCATGTAAATTAGACGTGCGGTTTGCGCGGTATAGATCAATATTCATTTTTAAGTATTGAGTGTGCTTCATAAATGCACGTGGGGGGTCCAAACGGGCCAAACTATGTCGGAATAGCCTGGAATCAAGAGGAAACAATGGGTGTGTGAATTGTGAATTTTTCCCGTAGAAGGCACTTCAATCGGACATGCGGTTTGTGTTGTACGGCTCAATAAGCAGTTGTTTAAGTGTTGGGCGTGCTTCATAAATGCACGTGGGGGGGGTCTAAACGGTCCGAACAAAGTCTGAATTTCCTGAAATATGTCAATAACAATGGGTGAGTTAATTGTGAAGTGTTCGCACATATGGAACATCAATCGGAGGTGTCATGTGCCCACAGTGACCGAGAATGCAGTTCTGGTGTCATAAACAGCCAAAACAAAAATTTAACGGTCAAATTCAAAGAGGACGACATTGGAATGACCTGATATCACAAGGAAACAATCTAATTATTATTCGTAACATGTAATCATAGAAGTAATGTTAATCAGACGTGCGGTTTGCGCGGTACGACTCAATATGCGTTTTTCTAACTGGCGAGCGCGCTTCATAAACACTTGTTGGGGGTCCAAATGGGCCGAACGATGTCAGAATGTCCTAAAATTGGACAATAACAATAGGTGAGTGAATTTTGAATTGGTCTCACAGATGGAAAGTCAGTCGTATGTTATGTGTGGCAGCATTGACCGAGAACACAGTTCTAGTGTCATAAACGGCCAAAATAGGATTTTAACGGTTAAATTCATAGAGGACGACATCAGATTGACCTGAAATAATAGTGAATCAATCTATTTATTAATTTTGACGTGTTCGAGGAGACGACATGTCAATCGGACTTGTGTTTTTCACTGTACATCTCAATATGCGTTTGTTATGTGTTGGGCACACTTCATAAACGCACATAGGGGGGTCCAAATGGGCATAATGAAGTCAGAATGGCCTGAAATCAGACTATAACAACCGGTGAGTGAATTTTATAGTGGTCGAGTAGACGTAAAGTCAATCGGTGGTGCGTTGTTCCTACGGTGACCGAGAATGCACTTCAGGTGTCACAAACAGTCAAAATGGGCTTTTAACTGTCAAATTGATAGCGTAAAACATCGTAATGACCTAAAATCATAGGGAAACAATATAATTATTATTCGTGACATGTACGAAGAGATGAAACATTAATCGGACATGCAGTTTTTGCGGTACAACTCAATATGATTTTTTTAAGTGTTGACGCTCTTAATAAATGGGCGTGGTGGGGTCCAAACCAGCCGAACAAATTCGAAATGGCCTAAAATCAGCTGAAAATAACATGTGATTGAATTTTTAAGTGTTCGCGTAGAAGTGACGTCAATAGAAGGTGTCGTGTGCCCGCAGTAACTGACAACGCAGTTCTGGTGTCATAAACGGCCAAAACAATCGTTTGACAATCAGATTCATAGCAGACGACACAGATTGACATGAAATCACAGGGCAACAAGATAATTATTATTCATGACTTGTACGAGAAGACGGCACGTCAATCGGACATGTAGTTTGCGTTGCACATCTCAATATGAATTTTTTATGTATTGGGTGCGCTTCATAAACACGTGTGGGGGGGGGGGGTCCAAACGGGCCAAAAAATATCGGAATGGCCTAAAATCAAGAGACAACAAGGGGTGAGTGAATTGTGAATTGGTCGTGTAGATGGAATTTCAATCGTAGGTGTCGTGTTCCGGAAGTGACCGAGAATGCAGTTCTGGTGTCATAAACGGCCAAAATGGGTGTTTAATAATCAAATTAATAGAGGGCGACATCGGATTGACCTGAAATCACAGAGAAAAAATCTAATTAAAACCATAAAATTAATGATTTTAAAATTTTAAAACCATTATCAAAATTATGAATATATTTTCAAAATAAAATACTTTCGATCTCTTATAGTAAGTTTGTATTAAAATATGTAAATTTGTTTCAATTATTTGTTTATAGGTGTTATTCGGTACTAGTTTTTTTATAAAATTTTGTTATGCAGTTTTATATGTTGATGGATGTTGAGCTTGGAAGATGAATGATGAAATTTATGTGTGTATATTTTATTGTGTAATCGATATTTTTTAAAAAAAATGAAAACCTAAATCGGACGTCATTTTGGCGGCCGTTGTAGGTCTGGGCTATAATGACCTCCGTTTGGCAGCTGCTTTAGCCCATTCATGCTTGCCTACAGTGTCTGCCAAATGTATACCACTGACAGCAACAAAGACAGGCCAAAAGCC
The DNA here is from genome assembly GCA_963277665.1 of Viscum album. Classification (NCBI taxonomy): domain Eukaryota; kingdom Viridiplantae; phylum Streptophyta; class Magnoliopsida; order Santalales; family Viscaceae; genus Viscum; species Viscum album. Next base: position 1,323,539,931 of record OY728158.1, read on the forward strand.
GCCGCCAAATTGGTGGACTCTTGGCAGATGTTATAGACCATTAGCGATTACTTTTGGCGGCCGCTAAAGGTCATGATTGTACTAGTACATTTACCAAGTTGATTCTTTCCAGAGTTATCACACATGGAAGAATCCTTCTTTACTTATTCCGTTTATCCATCTTTCCTTCAACCATCCTTTTCTTCTCTACCTTCCCTTCAAAGCCATAGGAATCAAATAATTCTTTACTTATCCTATTAACAGATGAAATTATTTATTTATATGATTATAATATGTGGTAGAATATTTCCTTTCTAAATATTGGCTTAATACCATGAATGATATGATCTTTCTTACTCTTTGGATCATTCATTTTTATGGAGTTCTCCTTCCACCTACGAGGTGGCATTTGTAAACAATGGCATAGACTAGGTTAGTTTATGAATCGTAAGGAATAATTCCAAACATTTAAAATACCTAACATAAATTGAAATGATTATGAATATAATCTATAATAATTAAAATAAATTATTTGAAGAATAATTTACTCCTAAATACTTAATAATGGCTTGTAAAAAAATGTAAATTATCCTATGTATATCCCCTGGGAGTGTCATAACAAATAGTGCCACAAGCCCCATTGTCGTGTTCCACGATTTCCTAAGTCAAGATCAAAACTCATTTTCATATTTTTTCATCCTAGGTACATCTATGCCCGAGCCACCTCTAGGAGCTCGTATCCAGACAGAGATGTATTGCATGGAAAATTCACAAAATCTCAACATTACCAAAAATCATGGAATTTCTTATATATTAATCCTCGAAGTCAATCTAAGGGTAATGTTCTCTAATAAAAGTTTTTATAAATATTGTTTTCAAGGTTATTGCTAAACTTCCTCTAATACCAACTGTAAATATCTGACCACAATTACCCAATGTTGGTGTATTATTAAATAACATTAGCATGATTACATGGAATCTTGTCCGGAAACACTGATCAGTTTAGATGTTTTTGAAAATAGATTACATACATGAATGTTATATTAAACATTCAAACATAAAATACAATATAAATAATCCATTGAGAATGCCATTATTCCCCTAGATTAACCCTGCATATCCAACATAATCCAGTTCATAGAATCCTGGGAAAAGATATAATAAGAATGTAGTGAGCTCAGATTCTTAGTAAAGATAACAATTAGTGGAAACTATCATAAATAAGCATAAACATTTATGGAAATGTATAAAACTAAAAAATATCCATTTAAATATAAATATTAGAATAATATGGCCATGATAAATCAAATAATTCAATTTACTTATTCGAATGGATATTCTACTTGTCAAATAATCACATGTAATATCAATAGCTATTTTTATAATGATGGAATGCATAATACCAGACATCATAACCACATAGTCAAGGCCTCGTGCCAAAACTACAAATAATATCTTGTCAAGTTCTTGTGCCAAAACACTAGTTTGTCTCATGATACCTACTGATGCATCGAGGAGCTGTAACAAGCTCCACCCATCACTTACTAAGTCCAATTCATTCCTCATATGAAAATGTGAAAACATAACATAAAAACATTGTATTAAACCTTTTATATGAAATATCAATACTTTATCCATAAATCATGAATAGTACAGAAATATCACATTCACATTCAAACATATCATAACTCATTCAATAAAATATTGAATATTGTATTCAAAATAAATAAACCTAAATCAAGAATAATATCCAAAAATGATGTTGACATAGTTGAAAATAATTAGTAAAACCCTCTGAGAGAAATATCCTTTTTTCATGAATGCATTTAAAAGTATCATAATTTATAAAGAAAGTTATTTTAAATAGTTTTTGAATCAATGTGTCCCATAACAATTTTACACTATTGAAAATAATTATCATTTTTAAACAATTATGTCCATATGAATAGATCCTTTAAATTATTTTGAAACCATGGACATTAATGAAAAATATTTAGAAAAATAAATCTTTAAAATACATGATGATCTAGTTAAATATTACCTATGATAGATCCTTAAAAGAATCATTTTTAAAGTATTTTTATGAAACATGGACATGTATGATAAATATTTCATAGTAAATACTTACATATAAACAATCTCGGATAATAATGAGTTGAGGAATTAACCCTTACCTTGTACGTTTCCTTGGTCGATGGTATGTTAAACTTCTGTTTAATAGTAACATCATTGTTATTAAATTATAAAATAACCACAAACATAAATATTATATCATATATGATCTTATAATATTGCATTGTTAATAATATTTAAGTAGTATCACTGTTTCAGGTGTTAACTAATTCGTATTCCTTTATGTGTTTTGTTACGTAAGACATTTTTATGAATAGGATGTATTTGATTCATATATAGAATTTTGTTAAGTTATTAAACATTGTATTAAATAATCAAATGAATATTATCCTTGAATGGTAACGATGGAGAATGAATCTCATTGCTTTCATGGAGACGGTAATATGTACATACGCACGAATGCTAATTCCATTTCATTTTTTTAAAAGGAAATAAAACAAACTGATGAATAGGTATATTTGTATTCCATTATAATATAATATTTTATATATGTTACTGAAGTTCATTAACACCATCTTTTATACGTTCCATATATGGTATGAATGAGTCATATCACTTTGAGAGGGAGGTAGTCTGCACTTACGCAAATGAAATTATCGTATATATATAGCATGAAAAGAATAAAGGTATAATATAAAATTAAATTAAAGAATATTATAGAAAAATTAGATATCATAAATATCATATATAATTATATTTCCATCATAATTTCCACTACAAGAGGTGGTATTAGAATATTGAACAATCATCCTTTCTTGAGGCAGTAGTTCGCCATCCACATAAACATTTTGTTATATACCTATTAATTGGAAGTGTGAGTAAGTTTAGTTCAAATAAATATAATTAAAACAACTTTTTTTATTTATGATACTGTTTTTGTTAAAAAATAATTGAATAAAGTGAATTTAGGGGGTTGGAGAAGTAAAATAATAGATAATATCTTAAGAGGATATGTTACCTTCAAATTGGGTAATTCCTTTTGGATTGAACCATAATGCTTCCTTGAAGTCCCTAATACCTAATGTAAGATTTCTATGTGGAATATAGGGATGTAGGGAGATTAATTTTTCGGAGTTTGGTTGTGTTAAGGGGCTTGAGAGGTGTGAGAAATGGGTTAGATCTGGGGGGCTTTTATAAGGGGAGAAGGGGCCTTTAGAAATGTTTGATAATATTATTTTATTATATAATGATTTTAGGTTTATAAAGGTCCAAAACTCGTTAAAGTATAATATATGATGACTATTGTTCGATATAGAATCATCCAATAGAAATTGGATAGGTTTTGGAGATTGTTTTATTTTTTATAATCTCATTTATTTAAATCATTCTTTGATGATGTAAACACTCCATCATTATTGTATCTTATACAATTTTATTTATCTGATGCATAAATTTTTTAATAAAACACCATGATGTAGGAAATATTTTTTTATTTTAAATAAATATTTATAGTTGAAAAAAAATATATATATAAACCCATGTAAATTTTTTTTTACTAAAAGATATTTGTTTATGTCATTTTGACTTTACTTTAAATTAATTAATATTATGTGTCATTATCATTCTCAAGTGAATCAATGGGGTCCCAAAATCATTCCAATGATTCCCATGGTCTATAATGTATCATATAAAAGTAGTATGACACATATTAGGGTGATTTAATATTATTATTATAATATTTTTGTACCCTTATTTATCATATTTAACCTTTAACAATGGTAAATAAAATATTTACTGAAGCAAATATTAATAATGTCTAAAAATAAAAGTTACCTATTTAAAAACATTAGGCCTCCGGATTCTAAATATGGAATACATTTTTTAAAATTCAAAACACAAAAGTTGAATAAATTAAAATAAAATTAATTCCCATTTTTGATACAAAAACCATGTTTTTAGAAAATAATAACTATTAAAATATTGAGACTTGTTTCTGTCTAGTTTAAATGTGAAATTATATCCAATAACCTAAATTATATTAAATGATAAAAATATAATCTAATGATACTTTAAAACCACTCAAATGTATAATTTAACACAATAGATAATTTTTATTAAAAACGTTGTTTTCAATTAAAATTTAGTTTTTCACTATTCATCAAAATATAAAAGTTATCAGAAAATTACAAAAAAATTACCCAAACTAAATTTTTATGTCCTTATTATAAATAATAATTTAATTTTATTAAATAGAATATATAAAAGATTCAAATATAGGTTTTAGAAAAGGTTCTCCATTAAAAGGCTGTAAAATTGCATTTTTTTAAAAAATAACACTTTTATTTAAAAAATGAATTTGTTCGTATATTATGTTTAAGAAACATAAAATATGGATTCTAAAATTATATAGCGAACATAAAATTTCAAATTCAGTTAATATTATTTGTAACCACTTTTTGAATGGCTAGTTTGGTAAGTCGTGGTGTGCTCGAACCTGGTGTTGCCTGTAGGGAGAGTTACTGAATTATTTTGAAGAGATAACATACTATGAAATCATGGGGTCTTTCATGTGCTCGATATGTCATCCCTACCTTAAGACAACATGTCTAAGCCCCTATTATGCGTAACACATCTATGTCACATGCCCTCTTCCCATGGGATGCTCCATGTTTGCACGAAGTGATTTCGTAGTCCCTTGGGTGATGCTTCCCATTGTTTTGCCTCCCCTCATGCTTCTACACATCTATGTCACACGCCCTCTTCCTATGAGACGCTCCATGTTTGCACGATGTGATTTCGCAGTCCCTTGGGTGATGCTTCCCATTGCTTTTCCTCGCCTCATTCTTCTTCACATAGGAACACTTACAGATGTTGATTATTCACATAGGAAATATTATGTGGACCCCTCAATGGATCACTCCAGAACACCACAACACCACATAATTGATGATTCCTCCCATTCCCTAATGGTGGTTGGGTCTCAGTTGTACGAGTCTTAGGTGTGCGGAGTGAACCAACCTCGTCTGAACTACAGAACGTTAAACTACCAACTGCCAATATCTCGAGCACATGATGTTAAACCATGGTCTCAACTTGTGCATCACACACTAGGTTCCCCATCTTGGAGATTCACTATGCCCACTGGTCTCCATGAGAGTGAGATCTTCCTCACATGTAATGAGATCCTCTTTGTTGGAGCAGCCTCTTTCTACTGGGAAATGGGCAGCCAACTTGGTGTAAGCACCTATTATTTCTTGCAGAAGGTAGTACCCCTGCACCTCCATTATTATTACATTCCATAGACCAATATGTGGGAGGGGCACATTGGACTAGTTTACCCTATCCCTCTCCCACTGGTCTTTGCCACCACATGGGCCTCCATCCTAGAGTATGTCCCAATCTCCATCTCCTAGGGCTGTGAACAATACGTAAGCCCATATTTCCTCTTTGGGCTGCTAACCATGCGTAATCCCCACACAACATCCCACAGAGAAACATTTCACGACGTTACCTTTAGGTCTTTGATACCTATTGTTTCTCACAATAAGAAATACTCTCATGGTATTAGAGTAAGAATCGACCATGACATCCTCTTTGGCCCGCCTTAGTGAGTAATCCCCAACAGCATCCCAAACTATGTGGACTTTGATCTTTTCCATGGAAATGTATTTAGGAAGCCTCCCTGAGGTTTAATCCCAATAACCATTAGTTCTGACTCCCTTGACATCAGTGCACCAACACCAATGCCAAAATACATGGACATTGATCTTTTCCATGGCAATGTATGTAGGAAGTATCCATGAGGTTCATGCCCAAAAACCAATTGGACCTGACTCGTTTCAGGATGGTTCACCCTCATCCCATATTACATAAAAATTAATGTCTCTTATTTTTCCCTGACGATATTAAACTATATCCATTCTAACTATGTGGGATTTGATCCATGTCTCCAAGATAGGGTACACTGGAAGCCTCTTTGACGTTCAAACCCATCCAGTGTTAAGCCGTTGTGACCCCATCCAATGGTAAGCCTTTGTGAACCCCAAACAGTAGAAAGTCATTGTCAACCCCATTCTATGGTAATCTATCATGTTCCCCAACCAATGGTAATTCGTTTTATCACCAATCAAAGGTAAGTCATTTTATTCCCCAACCAGCGATAAGCCATTGTCACCCCTGATCGACGGTAAGCCGTTGAGAACCCCAGTCAGTGGTAATCCATTATCAATTCCCCATAACTGATGTTCTACTTCCTTTGGGTCCCATCCTTGAATCCATTGTCACAAGCTATCTTCTCAGGTGTCTCAACACCTCACCCAACTACGCAAACATCGATTCCCTACCATTAAGATATGTAGGAAGTCTCTTCGAGGCTCCAGACCAACATCACTATCATCCTCACGTCATTTTCATATCATTCTCCAACCAATTCACTCGACCATCTATATCGATTCGAATTCTTACATGGGCCACCACATCCCGATGATATCATGTCACCCACATTCTCGCTACACCCAGCATTAGTTCTCCCCATAGGGGTTGCACCCACCTTATCCACCAGAGTTAGTGTTATAATAACTCCTATCCATTTCTGCTAGATGTTAAACTCATGGCATACCCTTTGTTAAACATGGGAATATGATGAAAAACTTAGAGTAATTCCCATGGAATATAATTCCCCACATTTAAAGTGGGATGCCACAGTGTTCTGTGCCCTCGAGAATCCCTATTATAAGGATAAGAAACCCAGATGCGCCAGTGATGTCCAAAATGACTACTCTCTGACAAAAGGTTGCTTCCCTAACAAGAACCGTTGGAATGTCCTGACAGAAGTAGTGTAATTAATTAGAGTCCATGATTATGTAGGACGAGAAAGAGCTTCACAATCAATGTCTTAATCTCTAAGGGAGACACAGACTAGGGTACACGTTCTGATGAGGAATCCACAGAAGGAGGAACCGAAATCCAATCATCTCGTTTCGATCACGGATAAAACTTTCCTGAATAAGAAACAGATTCCACCTACCTTTAGAAAGTGGGAGTGTGGGGAAAAAATCGGCATGTCCTCCCCAAACAGACGGATGCGCGTGCCCCAGTGAAAGCATCAGAAACAATAATGTCTTTACAAAATAATTAAAATAAACTCAAAGAGGTATTATTTTAGAGGGAAAACATTTATATAGTCATGTATCCCATTATTACATCATGTTTGGGTCATTATAATGTCACAATATTAATGTATATTTATATGGTATTTAATTTATTCAAGAAAATTTGACTATCCCATAAAATAATGGAAAAATAACCATTGGATATTTTTAATATTTTAGTTTCAAAAATAATATTTAGTTTTATCTAAAAATATTTCTAAAAATTTCATTTTCACTTTTAAAATGGTAATCGAATTTTATAGAAAATGGTGGGTTTTGGAAATAACAGTTTTAAACCCTAATAAAACATTACATTTGGATTCCGTAAAATTATATGATCATTTATATTTGATAATCATTATTTAGTAATAATATTTTATTAAAATATTATTTATTTTAAAAAATATGTAATTCATATAATCATTAATTTGAATTTGAAAATTAACAAAAAATACAAGTTGGGAATTATTTTATCAAACTAAAAAACATTTACAAAATAAAAATAATATGAAGAAAATATATTCATTACTATATAAAAAATAATTTACATACTAATATTCCTAGGGTCATGATATATATTCTTTTCATACACCAACATACTTCTTAAATGCTCTCTCCCTTGGAAACTCTAATAAATGTGTGTTATAGGGTATTATCCTACTAGTTGACCCCATCACTTATTTTATCTACATCGAATATTTTTTTAAACCCTATATTAATACTATTCATGTGATCTCAATTCAATGACTATATTTTTAAATGTAATGATACTTAATGATCATTTAAATCCAATTGAATGTAATAAAAAAATTAATTTAATGTTTTTTCTATAACCATATTACTTAATAATACATAAAAATGAATTTTCAGGGGTATTTTATTTATAAAAGATTGAGTTGTTATAGTGGTCACCCTTAATAAATTTCACCCTCGAAATTTTATTTTGCCTAAATAAAATAGATGTTTTTATCAATCCTTCATTACCTCCTCTAGTTCCCATATTACTTCTTAATACATATGGTTTCTCCACAAAAAATTAACAAGATTAATTTTCTTTTTTTGTAGAACATTTCTATACAATCTTCGATCTTCACTAGCTACTCCTCATAGTAAAGTTCATTCTTTAAATTTAAATCCTCTGGGTTGAGTACATGTGATGGGTCTGGTATATAAATTCTCAAGAGGGATACCTAGAATATATCTTGTACTTGAGATAGGTTTGGTGGGAGTTCTATTTAATTGGACATCTTTACAATGAGGACAGGGATCTAAAAGGGTCGATGTACCTTCAAAAATGATTTCACTTCTTCCCAAATCAAATCAATTTCTTCCATGGAGATATGGGGAGGAATACAATGTCTCAAATATCAAACTCTTGGTCTCATTTACTATTGTAATAATAGCTATTTTTTTGAAACTGAGAATAATTGATGTGATATTTAATGGTCATAGACTTCTCCCTCATTTCATCGACCATTTTAGGACCTATAAGATTTCATTCCTCAACTTCATCTAAACAAGAATGTATCCTGCACCACTTCTTATAATTGTATTCATAGAGAGTCATTTGGATGATCGAGTTGAAACTATTCTAGTAAGAGAACTCGACCAGAGGAAGATGTTGATCACGTCCTCCTTTGAAGAGAATTAACCATTCTCTACACATATCCTTATGTGTATGTCTAGTGCAATTATATTGGACATCAGTTTGTGGGTGATAAGATGTAATGAATTTCATCTCAGTGTTTAGAGCATTCTAAAGAAATTTCTGAATCATATAGGTGGATCGTGGATCTTGATCAGACACAATTAATAGGGGTACTCCATGTAGTCTTAGAAATTCTATAATTTATATATGTGTCATTTTATCTAGTGATAAATACTCATGAATTGAAATGAAGTGCGCATTCAATATAATATGATCCACAATAACCAAGATAGAATTGTTTCCTTCGGAATTCTTTGACTGTTTCGGTGAAAAAGTACCCCGTGATGTTTTCTCAATTCCACATTGGGTTGGTTAATGGTTGAATCATCCCCATTGACTTATGTATTCATTCCATCATGTGTTGACATAGCAGGAAATTTGATGTATAATCAGTGATATCCATCTTCATGTTGTCTCACCAGTATTTCTCTTAGAGAACTCAGCACATCATTTTGTTTCAGGGGTGAATGGAGAAAGTCATACTATGTGAATCATCCAATAGTTACTTCATTAACTCATGATTTTATAAAACCCATATTATTGACCCAAATCTCATAATTTATTATTCATTAACATTGAAATATGATGATTTCCCTTTTCAATAGCTTCCACTTTTTTCTAAATTTTCACATCATCTTTTTGATCATCTTTTAACCTTTCCAAAATAATTAGTTTATAAATCATTTTTTAGAATATTGGTTATATTCTTTTCTTAATGAATCTCCAAACCATCTTCTTTAAATTGAAGAATTCTAGATCCCTCTCAATTCTATTTAATGATATAATTATTGGGTCCTTTATACTCAGAGAACATGCCACCTTATTTTCATTAGTAGAATTTTAGTGGATTGAGAAATTTTAATCCTTGATGAGCTATAACCATCTTCGATAGGGCATATTATGCTCTATCAATGATAATATATATTTAAGTCTCTTGTGATCATTATATATCTCACACCACTTCCCTTAGAGATAATTATACTATATTTTCAACACAAATATCAAAATATCCATTGACATATAATGTGTGTGATAGTTTTTCTAATGTATTAACAACTTCCTTGAATCATATGGTATGAATTTTTCATTCTTCATTAACACACAACATAATCCTTTATTTGTGGCCTCACTAAATATTATGAATAGTTCCCCATGTGTGGTTAGTGTTAGCATAAGGGTGGTGACAATACTTATTTTTAATTCCCTAAAGCTTTATTGACATTCATTATTACATGGAAAATAGACTCCCTTCAATGTTAGCTAGGTAAGAGGGTTCGACAATCGTGAGAAATTTATTAAATATTACTGATAATTTCTAGATAACCCAAGGAAAAATGGATATATATCTTTGATGTTAGACACATAAAACCTTAAATTTATTTTTTCTTTGAAGGATCTATAGATTTTCCATTCCCTGTGATGGTATTCCCTATGAATGAGACTTCATTAAAAAAGAAATCACTCTTGTTATACATTACAAAAATCATCTCCTTTCACAAGGTCTTTAGCACAGTGATCATTTGAACATCATGATCCTCCATGGTTTTGGAGTATATTATTATATCATCTATAAATACAATGAAATTTTTTTCATGGTAATATCTAAATACTATATTCATCAATTCATTGATGATTTTTGGAGCATTAGTGAGCCCTAAAGGCATCACGGTTGACTTTGAGTATGTGTTCCTTATACGAAAAGAGGTTTTAGGGATACCTTCATTCATCACCCTTACTGGATAATCTCCCAACTGAATATCCACCAAGGATAAGTATTATAATCCATATAGTTGATCAAAAAATCATCAATATGTGTCAAAGGAAAGATGTTCTTTATCATGATTTTGATGAGCTCATGATAATCAATGAAAAGATGCAATATCATATCCTTATTCACGGTTAAGAGGATTGGTGCACACAATGGTGAAAGACATTGATGTTAAAACTATTTATCCGGATTATCCTATTATTTTTTCTTCAGTTCCTCAGGTTCCACTACAGTCAACCTATACGAACTCTTGGATGTTGGAAACAATCAAAGTATAAGATTGATTGAAAATTAATCCTTTTAGATACGAGGAAGAGTAGTTATGTCCTTAGGAAACAAATCATTTTATTCCCTCAAAATAGGAATTCCTTTGATGATGATACTTTCCTTAGTCTCAATCATTTGTGATAGATACCATTTCTCTAAGGGAAATAATATACATTCTTGAGATGATGGTTATAAAGAAGATTCACCATCCTCCTTCTACATGTTTATAATTGGGGGTTGATTTTCCATATAGATAGTGATTTCCATATTGCAGAAATTTATGTCGTATCTATATAGAGGAATACAATGCATGAAATGAATTGCATCAAATTTAAAAAAAGGGTGTATAACAAGGTTCACAGGGAAGTTTATCCCACAAACATTGATAAGGGAAGAGTTAATACTTGGGATGAAATAATTTCCCCATTTCCAATTTTCACCGGAATCTCTACTTTCATGATTGTTCGTGGGGTTTGGATAGTTCTACTAAACCATCATGATATGAAGTAATGTAAACTGATATATTCAAAAAGTATGCTCACTATTATTTAATAAATAACTAGTTTACATGTCACCTCTTTGTTGATAGGATTCACATCGGTGATAGTGGTGTAAAAAGTTCTCCCTCGCTGCCTTAGAGGTTTTTGGTTTCCTCCGAAACCCCTTGTACTAGGGAATTATTTTTTAATGTTCCTTGGTTCCTTGTAGAGGAATCAATGGAAAATGCATTGATGGTTCACCAGAGCATTACTTTCCTCTTGTTTGTTGTGGGATTCTCTTATAGACAGTTGATACCTAAGTCTCCTTCGTTCCGACACCAAAAACATTTCCTTATACCCTTTATGAAATTTATAGGGTGCTTATTCCCACACCCTTGATAAGTGGAATATTTTAATTTCATGGAACATATTGATTTCTCAATCGAAATAATGAAATTAAACTCCATTTTACACTTCTTATCCCTGTGATACACTTGAGATTCTCTGATCTCCATCGGGACCTTGAGGTCACATCAAAAAATATCATCATAGCTATCAAAGACATGGATATCCAAGGCTTTTTAAAGAGTAGGCTTTATCCCACCAATTAATCGGTCAACCATTCATTAGGTGGTAACAACAATACCAAAGGTGTAATGTGAAAGTATTTTGAAGATTTCCACATACACCCTAATCAACTCATTTTATTTTTTATTGAGGGAAAGGAAGTAGCTATCCTTTTTAAGAAATATATTGAGAGGAAAATATTAATCATAAAACATTTACTAGAATTCATTCTACTACATCACTTTGATTTAATCCTAAGGAATTATATTTTTTGTCAATTCCCCCACTTATCATCTTATCCCTCCATATGATAATCATCCAATATAACTTTCTCTTGTTTAAAACATTAAAGGATGTATGCTATTCTCTCAATGAATTTTATACATTATTCCATGATTAAGGGATCAGATGATCCATTGAGAGTATGGGGACATTCTCATAGAATGATCCTGATTATAGATTGTGATATTTTTTGACGGTGTAGGTTCTCCCTGTGATTTAGTTTTCTATTCATTACATGAGATCTAAGAGAGTATTTTCATGTCATTCACAATTCCAAATCCCATCGGGTTTAGCATCCCATTTGCACAGTTAGCATAATCCCCTTCATATTGATTTTCTACCAGATTCCTCTGATTTCAATACATTGTCCATAATAAAAGGAAAATATTGGGACAATATTTTTAAAAAAATTGACTCATAAAACAGAATCCAATGACATGAAATGAATAACATATAATTTAAAATTATCTCCTTAACTTATCAGTTTTAGGATTCAATTTATGTTATCCATGGATTATTTCCTAACATATATCCTTATGGGATTTTTGATGTTCACTTGGTAATGGTTTGTAATGAGATTATGAATTTCAAAAAGAATATATCATAGGAGTTTCCAAAAAAGTGTGCAGTAAGGCCTATTTTGGTGTATCAGATTACCCAGATTTAGGCCCATAACATCTTTTTGGAGTTGTTTCCCCAAGGTACATTTGTGTCAGTACAATGTCCACTTAAAAAATCTATACAGGGATGTATTTTCTTGATAAAAAACATACTCAATACTTGCCAAAATTTATATATGTTTTATTATAATTAGAATTATCTCTAAGGATTTCTCTATAGTTCTCTAATCATAAGGCTTTCTATAGAGTTTTCTAATCTTAATCCCAAAAATAACTACACATTTCCTATGATACCAAATATAATAACCCAGCCATTTATTTCACATCAATTCTTGATTTATTGAATGTGATTACACATAATAAAATCCAAAATATTGATAGGTATAGTGTATTTGGGAGTTAGGTACATTATACAACAAAGTAAAACATTAAGTACATCATCGTTAATGAAAACCACCATAAAATGTTCACAATACTAATTCATACATAAAAATACAAGGTAGATCCTAGGGATAAACATAAGAAATGGGAAAGATATAAATCATATTAAGGTAATAAAAAATACATAAAACAATTAATATGATACATGATAGATATTTGGCATATTAATGGGTCATAAAAAGATTAGGAAACACAAACATGAACAATGAGGCATGATAAACCATGGTAATCGTAAAGGAAACATGGGAAATGTGGCAACAACTTAAAACACTACATCATAAACATATGTCAAGGCTAAATCCCCCATGTATTTATGGTAAAAAAATATTCTATAAAGGATCCTAGTACACCCCTACCTAACATGATGTATCATGATACTAAATATTAGCCAATGCATTGGAGTATTATCTCAACTCACCCATCATAAATATTTCATTTTCCTGCTTAAGTGTTCCACAAAAATAATACAACAAGGATTAATTCAACACAAAAATGTATTAAACGATCATGGAAGGTAGAATAAGTACATTTACGCACCTATAAATAAGTATTTGTACATAATGGTGAATAAACATGATAAAAAATTATAATGTATTCACTTCACAATTATTTTCGAATGGAAAGTCACGGTTAAATTTTGGAAGCATAACAACCTTAAAAAATAAATTAATAAATATGGTTGAGGATAGATAATTGGGTCTCTAATAATTTAGTAATAAATTTTTTAATTATAGGGACATGTAAATACATTTCCCAACATTAGTAAATGGAAATAGAATGCATAAATTCTTAATTTAAATTGAAAAAAGGATAGAGGGTGAGGATCTCTCACAAGATTTTGGCATGATAACGACTTACGTAAGGGTCAAAATGGGGGATGATAAAAAAAATCATTAAAATTAAATTAAATGGGATGTAATGAAATGATTATAAATAAATTACATATTAACCATTTTAAATTACAAGAACTAATTTAAAATATGTTTCGTTAATTTGAAAGGAGGAGTGGAATGTCTCTAACTTGAATGTCTGACTCCAATGTCTTGGAAGATGATTATTGAGTTCTTGTGAGAACTTTTTGAGGACTATAGTGAGTTTAGGGAATGCAATTCATGTGCTCCAATTATTTTGAGTGAATAGAAATTGAATTTTGGGTGGTTTTACATAGGAAACGATGTAGAATTCATTGTTATTTTAGTTTTTTACCCTACATAATGAAATATTCAAAAAGACAAATCATCCCATGGTTTTTACCAATAGGGATTTTTATAAATTATTTTAGTACATAGATGTCCTAAATTAATAAATTATTTCCTTTGATTGAGTGAAGGTGATTCATACTCTTAAATAAATGATTTTAAAACTATAAAATAGTGTATAAATTTTGAGGATTTATAATGGATTTATAACATAATTCCACAAACATTAAATCACATTATTTTAAAGTTAAACATATAATGATCTATGTATCTCATTATTAAATCACTTTTGGGTCATTATTATTTCATTATATACAAATTATATTTATATTGTATTCAATTTTTTCCTAAAAGTTCGACTATCTCATAAAATAATGAGAAAATAACCATTATATAATTTCAACATTTTGATTCCAAAATTAATATTCATTTTATATAAATAATTTTCTAAATATTTTATTTTTTACTTTTAAAATAATAACTTGCTTTTATTGAAAAATAAGGGTTATTTGAAATAACATTTTTAACCCTAAAAAAACCTTATATTTGTATTTATAAAAATTATATCATCATTTATCTTTGATAAACATTATTTAATAATAAAATTTTATTAAAATATTATTTATTTCAAAATGAAATTATATCAAAAATTCATTAATTGAATTATAATATTAACCAGATATAATATTTTTGATTTATTGTATCAAACAAAAAATCATTTACAATGTAATAATAATAAGATAAAAATATATTCAATACTCTATAAAAAATAATCTACATACTTGTGCTTATAGGTTATCAATAAGTATCCCTTTAATAAACCATCATATACCCTAAGAGTAAGGTGCACGATGTTGGGGATTTTATGGGGTTTTTCGACGAACGTGGTTTGGGTCAAGATCTCAATAGGCTTGAACTTATCCTCGTTCATTGTTTTGCACTTGCATATGTTTTTGGATGTAATCTTGGTCTTGGTCTAGGGAAAATCCAAGAAATTATATCTCCCTCATAAGATCTAGTAAATGGAATTCATAGTGTATGATTCTAATGCTTGATGTTGTCACTTAATTTTTGTTTGTCAAATGGATTTTTAACCATACGTTTATATTTTTCATGTGATAAAATTTTTATGACTATATTATAAACTGTAAAGATACATAATGGTCATTTAAAACCAATTGGATATAATGAAACAAATTATTTTCATGTGTTTTCTATATCTATATTACATAATAATACATTTAAAATAATTATAATGGGAATGTTATTTATAAATGTTTGGTTTGTTACATAGTGCATTTTCCTTAACTGAATCCATTATAAATAGGTATATATTTACCTGATTTGATTATGTAGAGTTTGAGAATAAAAATCCCAGTCAGGTCTCAACATGTTTTTCCTTTAGAAAACTATGGTAGATAATCGAATCATTATTTTTTGAAAATAATATTGTGAGGATCCACATATATCTTCTATAAATGTTTAAAATGGATTAATTATATAATTTAGAATTAATAAAAATTAAACATGAATGTCAGGAGATAAATAACATTGAATTTTCATCCAATAATCATGTGATATTCCCTAAGGCTGGTAAGGTCAAAGCTCCAAAATATTCTCTTACTAATCATTTTTTAAACAAAATATATCTATATGGATATATACCATGAGATATAGTGCTATACAAAATATATGAGAAGAGTCACTTACTATCGAAGAATACTATACTAATAATGTATATAAGATAACTAGAAAGAATTCCATCAATATTTTGTAAGTTATTTTCCATGTGTTGCCCACCCAAGAACTAGAGATTATAATGATGTTGAAATATTATATAATAATATTTTTTTATACATTCACATTTACCTAAAGTGGTATATTATTTCTGGAAATTCCTTTAAAAATTGATACCATGAAACCTTCTAATTTAAAAAAATTATTTATCATGAAATTATACATTTATAACTAGATGAATTATGATATCAACTATATGGTCGGAATAAAAAAATTCAATATAAGAAAAAGATATAATAATTTTAATTATTATCTAAAATGATAGTGAATATTAAATAATAATCATTTAAATTACATTAGTCCAAAAATATGGAATATTAAACATTAAAATATTAAGAAGAACCATTTTAAAATATCAATCACATATAGTTCATATAAAAAATGTAACATAAAGAACCACCTAAAATATTTTATGAAATTAATTATAGTTGAAGTAAAACCACAAAAAAAGAGATGATTAAGGGCCCTTTTATCTTGATTAATATCCCTAAATGTTAAAATAAATCACTTATAATTAGAAAGAAAAATACTTAGGCCACCATTGAAAAAATTAGAGATGATAATTTAATACAGATATAGGTTAATATGATTAAAAAATCTATGTAAACACTTACAATTGGTTCACATAGTGGATTGATGATGAAATCCCAAATAACCTTGGTGAAAGAGAGTTATTTTCTAGTATCAATGTTTAGGGAGAAAATTATCAAATTAAGGATAAAATGGTTTATTTAATAATTTGAATTGGGAAAATGTATAAGTGTATTTCATAAAAAAATATCTAATGTATTTTTTAATGGTTAGGATGCATATCCTTGTAAACTATGAACTAACAATGTGAATGGCCCTAGAACACATTATTTTCCTTGAAATGATTCCTCAATATTTAGATTATTTATTATCATAATTTTTTATAGTTATTCACTAAATGTGTTCATATCATTGAAATGGGGTTCACCATGGATATGATTAAGCCACATACTTTTTATAGGTTCTATATGAGTATTCAGTATGGTTTCTCTTAACAATACACTAATTTGTATCCTCTTATTTTCATGAGGTCACTAAATGTATGATTTATCCACATGGTTATTTCTATCCATGTGTTAACAATGATTTAATGGTGTAAATTTCTATATATCTCCATTTCCACCAAAATTCTATAGAAAATATCCCCAAAATTAATAATTGGGTTAAAGAATAATAAATGAAACAACCCATACTTAAAAAATAAAACCATGGCTTATACAATATATATAAAATAAATAAATATAATTTATGAAAATAAAAGAAAATTAATATATAAATGATTTGAAATATATAATTAATAGTTTTTTGTTGGTTATATGGGAATTTATAATGTTTTCATGAAAAATAGTTATAAATGAAACTGAATTTAATTTATCTTTCATTTAATTTTGAATCAGTAAATTTAATATTAATTATCATTATATTATTTCATGGGTTTTTTCTATAAAATTATATTGAGTTATACTATTTCATAATTAGAAATTTTATTGACAGTAACCTACATATGAATGTGGGAATGGAATTTTTCTCTCTCTCTCCCTTTTTCAATTTCTTATTAGATCCCTTACTCTAATGGTTTTTTTCTATTTTCATTGTGTTTTATCAATTACAATATATTTTATTTAATTTTCATTAATATAATTTTTTCTATGAAATCCTAGATCAAATGACCAATAAGATAGTAGCTGAACTGGTAAGTCACATGGCCTCAATAATGCCTCTCTGTGTAATAGAGGTAGCCAATCAATAGTGAGGTTCTAAGGTGGTGATAGTGGGGAGACTATACCTTCATGATTAGAGTAGTTTAGTGGTATATCAGGTAATATATAAAAGGAATCATTGGAATTTGAAATAAATGAAAGACAGAGAAACAATATAATTATATAAACTTAATATTAAAGAAGGCCAACACTAATGTATAAAACAATTCTTGTCTAGATTATGATACAAAACTAAAATAGTAGAAATACATATGGTAATTGATATATTTTAGGATAAGAATAAGAAAAGGGAATAAAAATACCTACGTTTTATCTCCATGGGATTCCTAATCTCCAACACATTTAATGATTCTATCTTTTAGGTGCAAGGAAAACAACTGAAGTAATAATCCATGGTCATGTGAACATGAGATCTACTCAGGTTCCCAAGTGAAATTGTGGCATGATCAGGGTGTGAGATATAAACCCCAATAGGTTACCACCCACAGTTTCTATAGCTAAAACAAGTATGTGATTATAATATAAAATAGTGTGTATTTATAGATAGAATAATAAACATAACCGAATAAAATAACCTAAATCCAACTAAAGTTCTTGAAGGACACATGGTTGCTCTACTGACTTCATCTAACAACCAGAATAAGGTTTATGATCAGCATATATATATATATATTAGTTATATAATGTATTCATCTATATAAACAAATTACATATAGATGTAAGTGGCTATATACCCGGAATACTAGGCATTGGCTTAACTGGGGAAAAAACTGAGTCACCCATTACCAATGTGAATGATCCTATAGGCCCAAGATAAATGGTAACTTAACAAAATATCATTATGATTGGGAGAAATAATTTGCATCACTCAAGATGGTAAGGGCACCTTCATGTCAAAACTCGATGTCATGAGTGTAAAATAATTCCAACACTCAACAAGGGACATGGAAAATAATTCCCACCATCCACATAGTATAAATAGTGCGAGACATCTTGTTCAACAGCAAATGTAATGGATCATGAAACTTTCATGATAAACATAACCCTTTCCACCATCCATAGCTGATATCAAGTCATAAGAATATTTATAAATAAAATTCCATGAGATATTACCTATAATGATTTACATTCATTAAGACAAATCATAAATAAATGCATCACAATTATATTTATAGAATGTGCTAAGAATGAAATGATTGATGTGGCTTTTCCCCCATTTCATTTCATTTCAACAAAACCATTAAAATTCAATTAAAATAAGATGTATTTATTAAATTATAATAGAGTGTGTGATCTTTAAACCTCTTTTACACTTCATACCATTTATATCAGTCATCTCATTTACAAAAACAACCCACCATGAATAATCTATTCCGCTTAAAACAATCTATTGAATAAATTAAGACATGTAGATTAATTTTACAAGTATTAAGTGAATTTAAAATATTCCATAGTCATATGTGAAATATAATAAATGTTAAATCCCGTTTATAAAATAATCCAAGAACTAGAATGTTCTTGGGGTCATTGGGCACTTAGATATGATTGGGCCTAGTCATGAACTTACAAGGTGAAATGGTTCAATAACAATTTTTAATTGATAAAATCTGATTAATAATGCCAACATAAGACATTTCCTAGACAATACATATTTATCTAACATTAAAAATAGAGACATAGGTATTCACATATAAAGCAAGTCCAATCATGATAAAAAAATCACCACTTTGAAATTTCGGAGAAAGGGAAACTCATTCGAGGGGTTTTATTATAAAAACATGATATTTCTCAACGAACAATTCAACATGAATTATTACGAATCACATTAAAGAATCATAATTCAATAAATCACAAGATTAATTTTATAAAAACATCCTAATAAGGAAATATAATTTATAAAGGTTCAATATTTCACTTAATATGTTCTATTTTCAATTGGGAATTTAATTATACCAGAAATTCCATTTAAAATCTATGTTGAATGATTAGAGAGAGTTATGGAAATATAAAAAAGAATAAATAATGATTAAACATAATCCATCACATCCAAGGTGTGTATATTATCAAGGTTGACATCCTCATCTTATATAATAAGGCTCTGTGGGAGTAATACAAGGTGTGTCTACTAATTTAAAAAAAAGAATTCAATTTTAGGGAAAAACGTGGTGAAGTCTTATGTGAGGTTAAAGGGAAAAATTTATAATTAAATGTATATTTGAGAAAAAATTCATAGACCACAAAACTCATACTTAGGAAAATATAATCATCCAATGTCAAGGTCTAATTGCGTCTATTTTGGAATAAATCGATGAAATCGGTATTTTCCATGATAATAGGTAAATTGAAATCAAACCAAAATAACATAATATATTTTAAGAGAAAATAAAAATGGATTTAATAATAATTTAGAGCATACCGATGTGGATATATATATACTTAAATTGTTCGATTCGTACTTTGTACGAAGGATATTTTTCAAATCCTTCTAGAGGGAGGAGGTGGAACCCACTTTGCATGCGAGGGGATCTCACACGGCTGGAGGAGAAAAAAGATGAAGAAAAAGTTTTTTAAAACTCATTAAGTTCATTTTGATAATTTCATCATTAAAAATGGGTAGCAGAGTTTTGTCACATAGTTTACCAAATAGTCTTCCAATAATGCAGCTCCCACTACCTAGGAAACCCACCTCACATGGTTGTCCGACACATTTTTCTATAACGGTGCACCAACCACGTGTTTAATAGTGCAAGTTTTCTACCTATTTTGAACTAACCATGAGTGCTCAGTGAAAAATCTATGGAAGCCGTGCATATACCGTGTGACACATGTTGTACCTCTGGTTAAGGATTTACGATTTACTGCTCGTGGATTCATTGTTTCAAACAAACCTAACACCCTATTCAGCCTGCCCATACTTGATTTGTTTGGGCCACATCACATCCTAAACTCAATGATAACCCCAAGGGACTAATCAGGCATTTACCCAAGTATAAAAATAACACATATAATTGTTCCGACTCTCTGAATTATGTTATGAATCATAGTTAAATGAATTACAGATCCACTAAATTCCAAAAATTCAAATTCCATATAAATTCACCTTGTCTTCATACATAGTTCATTACAACTTTACCACCACAGAAAATATCATAATTGATAATCCTTTAGAAATAATGAAAACATCACATGACTGACAAGGGTACTTAATTCATATTCAATATTTTATGATACATTTCCAAACACCCTACCCACCTGCTAGCATTACTTAAAAATATGTCAATTAAGACATGAAAACTTGAGACAGTGATCATTATTCATTTGAAGCATCAATACAGTTATTACTCAAGCCCCTTGACCATGAGACATGACCATGTCATCCTATCTTGAAACATCTTTCTGATGGTGCTACCCATAATAAGTCTCATTTTAAAAGGGGGCCAATTTCGAGTCACGGTACCTACACCTTTAGAATTATGTTATGAATCATAGTTAAATGAATTACAGATCCACTAAATTCATATGTTGTACCTCATAGAAATGAAATGGTTGATCTTTATCATCTTTTCTCAAACTGGTCAAACAAGTATCCAAAGAAGAAACCATCAACCATTACACCACACCCTCCTTAACATGACAACATGCATAAAAATGTCTATTTCAAACAATTAACTTAATATAGAAGGATAAAAATTAGATCCACTTTGGATGGTTTATATTGAAGATTCTTGGGTTAGATGTACGATTCATTAGAAACTAAACCATGATGCCTATATCCAATCCAACTTTCATTTTCACCCATACATTAACTGATGTTCATACCAAACATCCATCGATGTTCCTAGTTCAATCAATCACATGACTATCTAAAATATCACGTATCAGCAAGAAAAAGGGATTAACCTAGATCCAGGCCACTGGAATCATCACCCCTTTTGAAGATTTCCTTATAGCCTCAAAATAATTGCTAGATAACAATGAATTTATTAAAATAGAGACCAAGGAACTAACCTAAGGTAGACGAAACTCTATACATATAAGTGATATGTTTTTAGAATTCCAATATGTATACATAGAAAAAATTACTAGACCCGAAAGGCGCCTTTGAGTGGTCATGTGAAAGGAAAATGGTTCATGTTTAAGAGTTTTTCCAAGGTGTTGTTACACGGGAACCCAAGTATCAGTTAGAAATAATAAAACCTTGGTAAAAACCATTTTTCCAATGATCAAAAAATATGTAAACCAAATATCTAGAAGAAAATATTTAAAACATTAGTGTAGTGAAATACTGATGCTCTCCTAGTGCATTGGTGGTTATTTCTAGATAGGGGAATGTTCATCGCTAAGCCAGTTCAGACTAAGAGGATATCAAGAATTCCAAAAATATTGGATACACTTCCATCACATTCAAGATGTTTTTTTTGTACAATATTCAACCAACCATACACAAATACCATGATTAAGAGTAGTAGAAACATTCTTGGTTGACTTAATGAAAGAATCTGAACTTCACATATTAATACATCATCACAAACAGAACACAAGAATTAACCAACCAATTAATATCATGATAGTTCAAGATTTAACATCAAATTATGGCCAATATAAATGGCCATTACAAATAGATTTTCATGCTGAAAATTACTTCATCATCGTGCATCCAAACAAATTTCTAGTATTATTCAAAAATTTCTAGCCTCAGGGGAATTCAAGAAAAATTGACCATTTTTAATGGTACTTCTTAGTTTTGTTTCTTCTATTTGGAAGTGAAGATATCCACCAAAACTTACATGATAATCTCCACCTTATGAGTGTCCAATTCATCAAAAGAATATATAACCAGCCACTCATAATTTCACTAGGTCAGATTCAAATCAACAAAATGTCAAATCATTTAACATGAATACAGAATCCAACCTAACTAGCGTGTCAAAACACCTGATCCTATTATAAGTAATATCGAGCATTGGGATGAACTTGATTCCATTAACTCCTAGTTCACAATACTATAATGATGACCAAAGAACATACTCAATATCCCAAGTATAAATTATTCCACAAAACTCAATCAGTTTGTTATATCATTTATAAATTTGATTGGAATTGCATATATGAATGTACACTACACAGTGGTTTCAAAAGAAAGGTGAAATATCCTCAATATTTTCTATAGGGTTTCTTCCATATGAATCTACATATAAGCTGTTCCATATTATAAATTTAACTAACATCCATTCTTCACCATTAACCATTCACCTAGATGAATATGTACTAAGTCTTCCAATGCTGGTGAAAAGAGAGGTTCAGGCAACCTACTAAATGGATGACTATTCCATAGGCATGTCTATCCTACTAAAACTAAGCATTTCTCAAT
This sequence comes from Viscum album, assembly GCA_963277665.1. NCBI lineage: Eukaryota > Viridiplantae > Streptophyta > Magnoliopsida > Santalales > Viscaceae > Viscum > Viscum album. The sequence goes on from OY728158.1 coordinate 1,323,563,383, forward strand.
GCTAAAACCCATAAAAAGGTTAGGGATACCGTGAACACCTTTCAAAACAAAGGGTTTCATTTGGAATCTAATGTCCAACTAGGGATAATGATTCCCGAATGACACCAATGTCAAAAATATCACTTCATTTAGAAAGGAATTTAACATTTAAAGGTGATACCTACCACTATCTAATCTTTTTAGAAACATAAAATCCAATCCTATCACTAGGTCATAGAAGATAGATTTCTCTTGGTCTTACGCCCATCATTTAATCCATTTCTCAAAACGAATATGACAGTATAAAAAAGTTACAATCATGTTCCAAGGAATATCAAAGAGAAAAACTACACATGAAAAATGGTTTAAACAAAGGATACCACCCAAGGTTTCATTTTCAAATCATTTCATTGACCTATATTCAAACATTAAATAGTTAAATTGAACTAAAATTGAGCATTAGGCACCAATTATTAAAAAAATTACAAAGTAAAAGATAAGGAGACCAACTGAGGTCCTGTTAATCCATCTCGGGTTCATCATAATAGAACCGAATAGCAATTGGTTAACTATTAATGTTTCAAAACAACCTAAGAGTGTTATCTCATAATACGAACTCCAAAACTGACCTAATTGGGCCTATTTGTGCATTTATCAAGGTAATTACCTGATATTCATGCCAGTGTGACAGAGTCAAAATCCTTTATGAAGGAAATCTTTTAATTTTAGTTCAAAATTATATAGACGTTTCATTTTATACATTTTAAGATAATACATATCATATATAATAGTTATATTACATTGGTTTCTATTTCCTAATCTGTAAATCACTTACACACTTTATAGACTGCAGACTAGCTCCCTTTTAATCAAATCCTATTCACATTAACATTTGAACTTTAGAATCCATTTTTTACACATTATAAATTGTCTCTAGATATGTATGTATTTAAAGGATTTTTTTACTACATGGTTGAAATTTTCCCAATAATAGTGTTACCATACACTTTACAATTTAAAACTACTTCGTTTTTAATTGCAACCAATATATATTACCCATGGAACCAATTATATAGTAAAAAAAATACTAATCGTTTTTTCATATGAATTAAAGCTAGTATCAGGTTATAATAATAGGCATGCTAATGAAAACAAAATCATGGCATAACACTCAAGGCACACGTTCAATAATTGAAAACAACTCAAAAAATGTGACTATATTGAATAACATATACCTAGAAAGTAAATTTTTATGTTCCTGTGATGATTTATGTAACCCTACATAATTTCCATTATAGAACATGTGAAACTGCAAAAAATTTAATAAATCAATAACGAGCATAAATTACACCAGTAACTCTAGGTGAAATAATAATCACTGTGACATAAAACGATATGAACAATGATCTCATCCCATGACACATGGTCTTTTCCATCTGGGTGGGGAGATCATTCCTAGACACAACTATTTTCCAAGCACTGAAACATTCATAGTCTCATTTATACCATCCCAAAATAGTATGAAAAGTGAAATAAAATAATCTATGATACCACTTTGTAACAACTAATCCTGACTGACCACTAAGACATTAGGTGGATCAGCGGGCCACATGGCCTCAAGCATGAATACCCGTATGCCTGAGGCTTCCGAATAATAGTGATGGTCTAAGGAGGTGATAGTGGGAAGTCTATAACCACATTCTTTGAGTAACACAATAGTATATCAGCTAATGTATAACATTAAATAATGGAAGATGTAAAAAATGAAAGATAGAGAAGAGGAATAATAATGTAATGTAAATATAAAATATGGCCAACACCAATGTATACATCAGTACATGTAGATATGGTAATACCCAAAAAATAGTAGACTTATTGTAGGAAAGTAATATGGTACAATATAAGAAAAATAAAAGGAAATACTTGAGAAAAATCTCTATGAGTATCTTGATATCAAACACAATTTTGTGGTCCAAACTCCAAAGTACAATCAAAAGAACATAAATAATAATATGTGTTCTTATAAACATGATATCCACTCACATGACCCAGTAAAATAAAATCTTGAGTATGGTGTAATATATAAATAGAAGTATTTTACTATCCACATTTTCTATAGCTAAAACAATTTCATGATTATAAAGTAATATAGTCTGAAGGTATTAATGAAATAAAAAATATAACTAAATAAAAAAAATAAAAAATCACTCTCAGATTTTGGAAGGAAATTTGGAAACTCTATATACTTCAGAACATGACTGAAATAATGCGTCTAATTAGTTACTATATATATTGTTATAATATATATATATAGTTTAGTTATATATTTCATCCACCTATATGAACCACGTATGTATGGGAATAAGTGACCATATACCTGGAATACAATGTGTTGGATAGATGGAGGTGTAACTCCATCAGCCATAGCTAGTATGAACAAGCCTATAAGCTCATTTCAAAGGGTACATGACCTACAACACATAATGAGTGGTAGAAATCATGATTTTTCACTCTAGATGGTGAGTGTGACTTCATGAAAACACATAAAATCATGAGTGTGTCATCATTTCAGTGCTAAAAAGGGATGTGGAACATGGTACCCACCATCCACAAAGTATAAATGGTGTGAGATATCATTCTTAACACCCATTATAAGGGATAATGACACCATCATGCTTAGAAGAACACTTAGCATCACCCACATCCCATATTGAGGCATAATTGAATTTATAATAAATATCTTGAAGTAATACCTCTCATGATTTACATTTAGTAGTCCCATCATAAATGAGGTAATCCAAATTATAGTTTTTTATGTACTAAGAGCGTAATGAACGATATGGCCTTTGAACCCTTTACATTTCATTTCAATTAAAACATTTAAATTTAATTCACATAATATATTATTATTAAATTATAAAATGAGGTGTAGTCTTGCATCGCTTTTTATACTACATTCTATCTGTATCAAAAATCTCATTTAAATAAAAAATCACTTTGAATAAGCTATTAATATTAAAACATTCCATTGAATCTATCAAAATATGGAAATTCATTTTACAAGGCTCAAGGTAACTTAAAAAAATACCATAGTAAAATTGTTTATTTTTTACATGGGTAATCCTATTTATAATGAAAATGAATCCCTACGAGGATCATGGGTTCATAGCTCACTTAGATAGGATTGGGCCATGTCATGCACTTAGAAGCATTGATTCTATAACAATTTAAAAATGGGTAAATCCATTTATTAGTACCAATAGAGACCATTTAATATGCATACTATATATATATATATCCTTATAAATAAATACATAGGTAATCACACTTTCAACAAGGCCAATCATGAAATAAAAAAAAATCACCACTTTGTAATTATGAAGATAGCTCACCTCATTTTAAGGGTTTTATTAAAAAAATGACATTGTTAATGTAAATATTTCATTATCATAATTATGTATCACATTCAAAAATCATAATTCAATCCAGAAAAATAATAATTTTAGAAAAAATACCTAACATGGAAATTTAAAAATGTTAAACATGGAACTTTTGTGGTTCCCTTCTCATTTTGGAATTTTGATTAAAAGGGTAAAATCCATTTAAAATATAGGTTTAATATTAGAATGTGTTTCTAAAAATTAAAAAATTGTACAACAAGTGGAAACATAATTCAACACACCCATGGGGTGTCTTTAATCAAGGTTTACATCCTCAGTTTATATAACAAGGCTCTATAAAAATAATAATGGTGTGTATACAAATTTAAAATGATTAACTCAATTTTAAGTCAACACACAGTAAATGTTTTCATGAAGTACAATGAAAAAATCCATAATTCAATGAATATTATTGGATAATCCATATACCACCTACCAAATAATTAAGATGTTCTACTCATCCAATATCATTGTTTGATTGGATCTAGTTTGGTTGAAATTGAAAAAATAATCATTTTCCTAGGAAAAAGAGAAAATGAACTCACGCTAAAATAACACAATATATTGGAACATAAAGTTATAAAAGATTCAATAGGAATTTATAGCCTACCAATGTGGATCCATAGAGACCAATGGAATTTGATAATGACTTATAATAGAGAAGATCCTACAAAGCCTACCCAAGGGATGAGGAGGAACCCACATTGCATGGAGGAGGAGCACACATGGTTGGAGTAGAAGAAAAATAAATAAAAATAGGTTTAAAACCCATTAAATTAATTTTGTAAATTTTACCCATAAAAACTGGGTCTCACAGTTTGGCCACACAGTTACCCAAATCGCCTACCAAACGTACGACTCCAACTACCTAGGAATCCCATATCGCACGTTGTCCAACATGGTTTTATCTAACTGTGTGGAATCTTTGTGATGAATAGTTAAAGGTTTCAACATAAGTGTAACTAATCATTCATCTTAGGTGCATGGTTTGGGTAAACTCTGTGTAGCTAGTACGACACATGTTACACCTCTAGTCTAGACTACATGGTTTACTGTTGGGGGAGTAGGGTTCCAAAAAAACTATGCTCCATGTTTATAACATCAAAACATTTGATTTTTGGGGCCCAATTCTTCCAAAACTCAATGAGATTCCTTGGGGGCCCCTCGGTCTTTTACCAATGTCTAAAAACAACACTTAAAAGTCTTCCAACTCTCAGAATTACATTCAGAAGCTCATATAAAGAACGGTCTATCCACTAAATACCAGAATTTAAATTCCCATATAATGATAACATGGTTTAAAACACTGGTCATTACATTTTCCTCTCTATATCCTATTAAAAATATTAATTTATTAAATTTTTGTTTATTAATAAACATTAAAATGTAAAATTTACTTATTCATTAATTTATATAAATTAATTTTTTTTTGAAATATTTTTCATCTGTATCAATTCAATTTTCTTATACTCCTTGATTATATTCTATGTTATCATTCCTATTTATCATCAGGGATGTATATTTATATAATAAACGACAATATTCCTCTATATGATTTAATTTAATATCATAGAAAAATTATTATATATCCCTTCATATGTTATTTATACTACATATTTTGATATATTTATGATTTTTTTCACGTGTATTTTGTGTACATATGAAAGGAATTTTTTATATAAACGGTGGTCCATGAATTATATTCCCTTCTAAAGAAATTGATAATTATTTATATGTCATGATATTAAACTTTTATTACCATGTGGGGAGTGAATCCAATCCACATTATTTATGGGATGTGGAGAGTAAAATTGATCCACTATGTTATATTTGTCATGGAGATTAACCTTGATTTATTAGTTATAATGATTATTTTTGTCCATATCTTTGTGTTTTGTTTATTTTTTATATTTCAAGGTTTTATATATATGTGTGTATGATTTTTATTCTATATTCATGATCATAGACTATGTTTTGATATACATATATGTTTTTCACTTATTTATCATTTTCATTAAGATAACATTTGTTTCTATTATCGATGTCACCTATATATTTTATTAAATTGGATTTTTATCATATGCATTATCATTTCATAATATATTTCATTTGTATTTTTCATGTAGTGATATGTATTGATTTTAATTTATGCATACATTTTTTGAGATAAAATTTTATATTATAATTCAAAACTAGATGGATACACTTGTAATAATAAAAGCCACAAAAATATATAATTTTAGGTTTATTTTTTAATTAAATTGATTTATTTATATCCACATGAAATTATGTAAAATAAATATTTTATGTATGATCAATATCATTGTCTATATAAGTAGTTTTTAGTTTAATTTGGGTACTTTTTAATGAAAAATAAGTGAATATAATTTATAAAAATATAGTTTTAATTAATGGTGTCAAGATTAATGTCATTTTCGGAATGATTCTCAAATTATTATGATGATTTAAATTTAATTTATTGGATTTTTTTACAAATCCAATGAAACTTATTTGATTTAGTTATTTTCTAGAACATGGAGGAACCAAGTTAGTAACGATTCTGAACAACATCCCAATGATTAAATATGACATGAAAGCTCATGTATTTGTGTTTATAAATTTTTTTCAGAGAAGAATAATGATCACACCATTACAAAAAAATTAACATTGATTCTTGAAAACATAATGGTACATAAAAAAATAATATTGTATTGATAGAAGATTCAAAATATTATGAATATGTAGTGATAGTGGATAGTCATGAAATTAAAATAAGTACAAATTTTAAATACATTGGTGGTTGTGAAACATTATGATGATGAATACTACACTATTGTAGGGGCTATTTTGGTACTCTAAAACTCCAATGAAAAATGGGGAAACCAAAAATTGGCCTTAGGAAATATATGATGAAATTTATTTAATAATTACTAAAAATGGAAAATTGAGAATCCCTTCACCATGGAAGAATAAATTTTGAATATCAGGTTCACTGGTGTGGAATCAAAAGAGGGAGATAACTATATTTCAAGCTATTTTGAAGATAAAATCTCTTGGAAAACAATATATTGTGGTTGTTACAGAAAAACCATAGTTGATTTTATATAAAAAGTTGAGGATAATGTATTTTATATTTTAGAACATCATGGGGAAGAAAATTTTTAGGTCCCCCCAAATCACTATAAAAATGAGATATTTGAAAAAATCAAAATAATGGATTTTAGATAATAGATTCAGTAATCATAGGGGTAGAATTATATGAATCAGTTGGGAAATTAATGAAGAGAAAATAATGGTGAGGAATTTTTTTTAAAATATATTCTCCTGACTATAAATTTTTTTAAAGGGGGAATAAGGAGAGGTGGACGGAGATCATAACAGCATTTTACTAAATTTCATCATGTTGAGTAACGATAAAAAGAATATTTATAATAGATCATGAAAATCATATAACATGTGATCTTTCAGTGATAAAAATTAATGAATATTAATAGTCTATTAAAGAACATATGTAGAATGAAAATACCCATTCTATTATAGTGTTTTCCTTTGTAATGATTTATAATGTGTGATCATCATGTCACATTCAATTTTATTCCCAATCTAAAAGAAGTGATAAAATTTAAAGGCTAAGGGGGTTCCCATGGATTGATAGAGGATCAATTTGAAAGAATTATAACACATAGAGTTATTTTTTTAATCCTCATAACATCAAACCACAATCAATGTATGCCCCTTACAATAACTAATTGTGGTAAAGAAAGTAAAACCTGCGTGTCACTATATTTAATTTAAATATCATGATATTTTGTTTGAAGGAAATTTTGACAGGTTTGAGTCATTATTTGTAAAATTAGATAGATATCTACTAGAATATATGTGGAATTGAACACCCTAATTTACTCTACCCATTTAAAAGGCTTTTGACTTGTGGTCATAAACTACATTCAACGTGCTTCATTAGTTTATGCTTAACCCTACATGAGAACTTGATTATTATTTGGTATATTAAATTTATGTATCTGAAAAACATTTCTGATAAGGGACATTGATATAAATGAAGATATTTAATGATGTTCCTTTAATATGGAAGTTGAAGTTATAAACTCACAATATATTAAAGAATATTTGGATAAAATGAATAAAATATATTTTCACGGATAATTTAATTAGATCCTTTAAAGGAAAGAATATTCAACTTCACACATATCAAAAATATGGGAATAAAAACATTTTAAATTATCTCAGTGGAACATTATGATGTTTCATGTATAGTAAAAAATACCATAAATAACATTGTTAATAATGAGATATTATGTGATAGGTTAACATGATCGAAGAAGATAATGTTTTTCTTATTGTTTAGTCATCCAAATATAGATTTTAGAACTAAGAAAATATTTTCAAAATTATAAGGGTTGATAATTAAAATAATCTTCACCGACCTCTAAATTTACGAGTGTAATGAAATCTTATACAACGACTATTCTCTAAAATAAATATGAAAATGAAGTTTTCAATGGTACTCTAATTATCAATTTAAAAAATACAAAACATTATGATGATTATATTCATACACATTCCACAATTTGGTTTAATATTTCTAAGATTATTGATTTAAAATATTAGGCCCCGGCCATAAACCTTACTTAATATTGAATTAAATGAATAATTCACATTGAAGATATTTTCCGGTTTAGTGTTTTAAGGAATTAGGACATAACTATTACATCTCAAAATATTACAAAGTGGACACTTCTACTAAGTTTCCATAAAATAACAACTCTTAAATAGAAACATGTCTAATTCCATGTTTTAGGTAGCATGACTTTTCTGTGGTCCCATCTTGACCCTTTTTCACATTAAGTCCTTTGAAAGACATTTCAAAAACATGGGATTTACATAAAAAGATCAGTAAGGGATATAAAAGTACGAAATGAAAACATTATTCCATGTATGAAATCATACTTTACTCATAAAACATATGCATTTTAACATACCTTATCAAATCATGAATAAATCATAGAAATCATAAGATATAAAGGTAACTTGAGGCATTCATAACATTCTTACATAGGGAGTAGCCCTCATGGTTACGTTTGGAATACCCATCACAGTATATTCCCTAAAATCTCTTTGGAGAAACCTTAGCATTTAACTCCTTCGCGTTACCCAATGGATTGGAGAGCCATATCGAGTTCACCTGCCCTTAGTTTATCACAGAACCACCCGTCTTAATAACAATGCCCAAGAACCATAACATAATCGTATAACATAAAACATGCATAAATGAAACATAACATTTACACTTTCCAATCACAATTTATCAATACAACACATTGATATAAAAACATTATGAAAACCATTTTCAATACCAGAATAAAATAAAAGTAAAACATGTTATTTATTTTTGTGTTTTTTTAAAAGGTTATGGTTTGTAGAGGAAGTCGAGGCTCAAATAATGGTCACGGTAGTGGAGAAGTCATTGCCGCCGCATACGTATAAAAAAACATTCCCATTGTTAATTTAGTAAATGGTTCATATAAAAAGATTCCTTTTGAATAAATGTAAAAGTCACAGGGGTTTATACACTGTATAAAAGAAAGTTGTGTATAAAACAAAATATGCCTCAATGAAAGGAGATTGAGACGAAGTCCCATACAAAGATCATTTTTTTAAATAAAATAGATCTTTTATTTGTATCCACTATATGTACAAATAAATAAAGTACAAATACAAGATAAGACATAATAATATCATGACATAATTTGAAAGTAGGAGATTAGCCCAATGAATGAAAATTGGGTTAAGAAGTTCCCTTACCTCATGTCCGATGTGACTTGATTGCTCTTTAATATCCTGAATAATAATATTGAGTTAATTTCTACTTGCTTAAGAAACTCTTTCAAGTTCATTATTCTTTCTATATCACTTATTACCATGTCATGACCACTATGAAATTATTTAAGTTAATAACAGTTTTTTAACGATCACTGGTACTTGAGTAAAAAATAAACAATTTATAATTACAATTTGTTCATGTATCCATTATATCCATAGTTATATTCATTATGTAGGTATCATATATATCATATATATCCATTATATACATGAATTTATAATAATACATAACATTTAGAGGTAAGAAATAAAATGCACCGTTCATGGAGACGGTAAGCCGAACGTATGCATGAACGCTACTTTCATTTCAATTTCGTATTTTATGGAATGGAATAATAATGAAATAAAGAAATATTATAATTCCAGTATATGTTCATATATAATATCATTAACTCCATCCCTTATACATCCCACATATGGCATTAACGAATCAAATCACTTTGAGGGGGCGGTAGTCCAAACTTCATAAAATGAAGATATCGCGTATACCCATAATGGAAGCCATAAAGGTATTCCATAAATGAAAAATACAGAAGCTTAAGGAAAACATAAACATATTATATATCATATATAAATATAGTGTCATCTTAATGGCCACCTTTGAAGGTGTTAGAAGAATATTGAACAATCATCATTTCGTGAGGTAGAAATTCGCCATCCACGGAAACAATATGCTCTTTAACCATTAGAAGAAGGTGTGTGTAACTGTAGCTCTAATAATTTTCATAAAGACATTCTATTATATTGAAGATACTGGTGTTGTTACAAAATAAAGTAATAAAAAGATTTTAGGGTGTTGGAGAAGCAAAATAAAACATAAGAACACAAGATAAGACACTACCTTTAAAACGGGTAACTCTTTTTGATTTGAGCTCAATGGCTTCCATGTAAAGACTTCTGCCCAAATTTAGGATTATAGGAGTAATAGAGGGATGTTTATAGACAAAATGGGCAATTTTTGGCTGATCCAAAGGCTTGAGAGGATTGGGTAAGGTGGTAGAGGTGGGGGCCTTTTATAAGAGAGGAGGAGGGGCACTCTTGGAATGTTATAAAATGTTACTTTATTATAAAATTCTTTTCGGATTTTAAAGGTCCCAAAATTATATATTTCTAGGATAAGGTGATAAGAGTTCTAAATCCACCCATACAATAAGTTTTTGACTAGTGTAAGTCTTATATGTTACATTATCTTTTCATTTTATTTAAATAGTTAAATAATGAGGTAATCGCCGCATCATCATGGTGTCCAAAATAATTTAATTTATTTAATATCTAAATATTATAAAAAATATATCTTGATGTATTACGTCTTTTTAGATTTCTAAATAATATTTATAGTCAAAATTTTGACTTGTATAACCCCATTTAAAAATTGTTTTAGTAAAACAACACATGTTTGTGACATTTTTATTTTAGCATTAAATAAAAAGTTATTAATGTCATTTTCCTACCTATGTGGCTCCATGGGTTCCACAAGTTGACCCATGGATTTTCTTGGTCGGCCATGACACATAAAATAAGGGTAGGAAATGTTTGAAGGTCATTTCATATTATTAAAACATTATTTTTACCTTAAATTATACTAATTACCTCTAATCGTGATTAAAAACATAAAAGTTCGTATTCACCAAAAAAATATTATAATCCCACTGAACCAAATTTTACTTCATAATGACAACCATGTATGTCGGATTTTTTAAATTCAAAACACAGAGGTGGTAAAATTTCATTTAAATGAAAAATTAGTTTTTTAAGTACCACTTAGTGGTTTCACTATTCATCAAAAATTGAAGTTTTTTCAGAAAAATACCAAAACATAACCCTAAGCTATATTTGATATTCCGAATTCAAAAATGATGTATATTTTAAAAACTTCAAATCATATATGTTACATTAACTAATTTAATAATTAATTCCTACTGTCAGAACAAATAGCGTGTTTTTATGAAACAATATATATCAAAAGATTGACAGTAGTTTAAGTCCAATTTCAAAGTGAAATAAATTTCAACGACCAATATTTGAATAAATGGTCAAAGTATTTTCTAATTTCACTTTAAAAACAATTCAAAATATAATATAATCATAAAAACAAATCATATTAAAAATTGTTTTTGAATTAAAAAACAACATTTTCCACTATTCATTAAAAAAATGAAATTTATCAGAAAAATACCAAAAATTTACATAAATTAAATTTTTATGTCTCTATTCTAAAATAAAATTTTATTTGGTCTAATAGAATGTATAAGAGTGACCAAAACTATATTTAATGACGGTTCACCATCAAAAGGCGATAAGTGGACCTTTAGTGAAAATTAGAGTATATATACCTAAAATTGAATTCTTTTCGTATTTTAAACCTCTATCCTTTATTGGATAATTGTAAAAACATTTAACAAACATATATAACCATATTTTTGTTATTTATATTCATTCCCGCCAATACAATGGCTACGTGTTAACTACCATTTAAAATAATATTATTTTATTACTAGTGTGCAACGTAAGATTTCAAAGAAACTCTGTGTTGCGTATCGGGTACGCTATCGAAAATAGAAACCCATTTAAAGTAAAATTAATATTTAATTCATAAATATTAATAAATATGAAAATGTTTTGTCCTTTATTTACCTGGGATGTTGCATCCTTCCCCCCTTTTTGGAATTGCGTCCTAGAAATATTATTCACTTATCAAAATAAGTGGGGGGTTTTATCCCTCATAGCTTTTTCAGATTCCCATGTTGCCTCGTCAACTATATGGTTTTTTCACAAAACCTTTACCTGGTGAATTACCTTATTCCACAACACTTTCTCTTTATGGTAAAGAATCTGGACTGGTTTTTCTTCATAAGAGAGATTCTCTTCCAACAAAACTACCTTTGGGCTCAAAACATGAGATGGATCTGGAATATACTTTCTCAACATCGAAACATGAAAAACATTGTGTACCTGAGATAAACTCGGAGATAAATCCACTCGGTAAGCAACTGATCCCACACCCTCCAGAATTTCATATTGTCCAATGAACCATGGACTTATCTTTCCTTTCTTACCAAATCGCATCACACATTTCCACGGTGAAACTTTGAGAAAACATGATCACCTGCCTCGAAAGATAGATCCTTACTTCTATTGTCTGCATAACTGTTCTGTCTACTCTGAGCTGTTCTCATGTGTTTCTTTTTTTTCTATCTCTTCTACCAATTCTGGTCCCATCATCTTCCTTTCACCCACTTCATCCCGAGAAGCTGGAGTTCGACACCGTTTCCCATATATTGCCTCAAACTATGCCATTTGTATACTAGAATGAAAAATGTTATTATATGAAAATTCTACCAAAGAAATATGTTGGTCCCAAATTCCCTGATAATCCATCGAAAAATCACGTATCATATACTACAATGTTTGAGTTGTTCGTTATGACTGCCTATCTGATTGAGGATGAAAATCTATACTAAATTTTAATTCAGTACCCAATGACTTTTGAAGGCCTTTCTAAAAGTTAGAAGTAAACCTGCGATCACGATCAGATACAATGGATAGGGTAACTCCATACAACCTGACTATCTCATTAAGATGCAATTGAGAAAGTTAATCTAGAGAGATTATATCTCGAATAGGAAGGAAATGAGAAGATTTGGTCAAGCGATCAACAATAACCCAGATAGCATTATTACCTCGAAATGTCTTCGGTAATTCCACAGCAAAGTCCATGGATATATTTTCCCAATTCCACTCTGGAACTGGTAAGGGCTGAAGCATCCCTTTCGGTAACTGCCGCACTGCTTTAACCTGCTGACAAGTCAAACACTTCACAATAAAATCAGCAATATCTCTTTTCATTCCATCCCACCAGTAATACTCCGGCAGATCTATGTACATCTTAGTACTGCCGGGATGAACTGAAAATGGAGAACTAACTCACTGTCTTTCTTCTGTGCTTGCTTGATTCTGTCTGATAAAAAAGATTTCACTGATACCTCAAACAAAATAGAAGGACATCCTGCAACAACTACTTTTATGCCAATGTTCATCAAATCCTTAACCAAAGGATCACGTTCCAAACACAACATTATTAATGAAGCATTACATTTTCGACTCAAAGCATCAACCACTTTATTTTCTTTTCCTAGATGGTAATGAATTGTAAAATCATAATCCTTGATTAATTCTAGCAAAATCCTCTATCTCATGTTCAATTCATTCTGAGTGAATATATACTTTAAACTTTTGTGATCGGTATATATTTCACACATTACTCCATACAAATGATGCCTCCAAAATATTAAAGTGAAAACAGCAACAGCTAATTCCAAATCATGTGTAGGGTAATTTACCTCATGAGTTTTCAACTGAAGTGAAGCATATGCAATTACCATATAATTCTGCATAAGGACACAAACACGTCCCTTCAACAAAGCATCACTGTATATAACAAACTCACCCTTCCTAGAAGGAAGTTCCAAAACTGGAGCATTCACCAATATTATTTTCAACTCCTGAAATCCATCATCACATCCTTTTGTCTAGATAAACTTAACACCCATCCGAGTTAGCTTAGTCATTGGACTAGATAACCATGAAAAATTTCTAACAAACCTTCGGTAATAGCCTACCATACCAAGAAAACTATGAATCTATGTTACATTTGCGGGTCTTGGCCATTATTCAATAACCTTTGTTTTTGTAGGATCAACAGTTATCCCATATTTAGAAACAATGCGACCATGGAAAGAAATTTTTGTTGCAACCAATACTCACACTTTCTGAATTTTCCGTACACTTTCTTTTCTTTTATGGTTTGCAATATAACCCTTAAAAGACTTTCATGCTTCACTTTACTTTTCGAAAACACCAATATATCATCAATAAAAATAGCAAACATTTTTCACCTGAGTCAACTGATCCATCACTGCAAAAAAATATTTAGTCCTGATTCTAACCATCTCAGGATACTGATATGAAATGACATTTCCCTTTGTATGCCTTCCCAGAAAATCTATTCTGTTTCCTCTACAAAAAACCATTCTTAACATAGAAATATCTTAGGAGAAGCAACATGGTAATCGTCAAATGCTATATCATTTCAATTTGACCATAAAAAAATATGTTTGGATAATCATTTAATAGAATTCTAACTCCTAAAGTTGTCTAAACCGACCTCTGATACCAACTATAAGGCCCTGACCTTAAACATTACTTAATATTGAATTAAATGAATAATTCACATTGAGGATATTTTCAGGTTTAGAGTTTTAGAGAATTTGGACATAAATATTACATCTCAAAAGATTACAAAGTAGACACTTCTACTAAGTTTCCATAAAATAAAAACACTTAAAAATAAACATTTCTAGTTCCATGTTTTTGATATCATGACTTTTCTTTGATCCCATCCTTGACCCTATTCCACATTATGTCATGTGAAAAACATTTAAAAAACTTGGGATGAGCATAAAAAGCTCAGTAGGGGATATAAAAGTACGAAATGAAAATATTTGTACATGTATGAAATCATACTTTACTTATAAAACATAATCATTTTAACATACATCATCAAATCATGAATAAATCATAGAAATCATAAGACATAAAGGTAACTTGAGGCATTCATAAAATTCTTACGTAGGGAGTAACCCTTATGGTTACGTTTTGAATACCCATCACAGTATATTCCTTAAAATATCTTCGGAAAAACATTAGCATTTGACTCTTTCTCATTACCCAATACATTGGGGAGCTATATTGGGCTCACCCTCCCTTGGATTACCACAGATCCACACGTCTTCATAACAATGCCCAGGAACCATAACATAATCGTATCACATATAACATGCATAATGGAAACATATCATTTCCACTTCTCAATCATAAGATATCAATACAACCCATTGATATAAAAACATTATGAAAACCATTTTCAATACAAAAATAAAAGAAAAGTAAAACATGGTATTTATTTTTTTTATATTTTTTATAAAAGGTTATGGCTTGTAGAGGAATCTGAAGCACAAATAATGGTCACAGTGGCAGAGAAGTCATTTCCGCCACATACATACTAAAAAAACATTCCCTTTTTTCATTTAGTAAACGCTTCATAAAAAATATTCCTTTTGAATAAACGTAAAATTCAAAGGGGTTTATACACCGTATAAAAGAAAGTTGTGTATAAAACCAAATATGCCTCAATGAAAGGATATTGAGACGAAGTCCCATACAAATATCATTTTTTAAATTAAATAGATCTATTATATGTATCCACTATAAGTACACATAAATAATGTACAAATACAAGATAGGACATTATAATATCATGACATAATTTGAAAGTAGGAGATTAACCCAAAGAATGGAAATTGGGTTAAAAAGTTCCCTTACCTCGTGTCCGACGTGACTTGATTGATCTTTAATCTCCTGAATAATAAACATGAGTTAATTTATACTTTCTTAAGATCATTTTTCAATTTCATTATTCTTTATATATCACTTGTTACCATGTCATGACCACTATGTAATTATTTAAGTTAATAACGGTTGTTTTAACGATCATTGGTACTTGAGTAAAAAATAAACTCTTTATAATTACAAGTTTTTCATGTATCCATTACATACATAGTTATATTAATTATGTAGAGATCATATATATCATATATATCTAATGTATACATGCATTTATAATATTAAATAACATTTAGAGGTAAGAAATGAAATGCACCATTCATGGAGACGGTAAGCCGTACGTATACATGAACGCTACTTTCATTTCTACTTCGTATTTTATGGAATGGAATCATAATGACATAAAGGTATATTATAATTCCAGTACAATCTCATATATAATATCTTTAACTCCATCCTTTATACGTCCCACATATTGAATTAAGAAATCAAATCACTTTGAGGGGGCGGTAGTCCGCACTTCCTAAAATGTAGATATCGCGTATACTCATAATGTAAGCCACAAAGGTATGACATAAATGAAAAACACAGAAGCATAAGGAAAAAATAAACATATTATATATCATATATAAATATAGTGTCATCTTAATGTCCACCTTTTAAGGTGTTAGATGAATATTGAACAATCATCATTTCGTGAGGCAGAAATTCGCCATCCATGGAAACAGTATGCTCTTTAACCATTAGATGAAGGTGTGTGTAAGTGTAGCTCTAATCCTTCTCAAAACTAAATCCTAGTATATTGAATACACTATTTTGGTTACAAAAGAAAGTAATAAAAAGTGTTTAGGGGGTTGGAGAAGAAAAATAAAACATAAGAACACAAGAGAAGACACTACCTTTAAAACGGGTAACTCTTTTTGAATTGAGTTAGGCTTCTTTGGAAATACTTCTGCCCAAAGTGAGGCTTCTAGGAGTAAGAGAGGGATGTGGGGAGACAAAATGGGCCGGGTTTTTCTGAGCCAAATGCTGAAGAGGTGTGGGTAAGGTGGTAGAGGTGGGGGCCTTTTTATAAGAGGGGAGGAATGACACTCTTGGAAAGTTATAAAAGGTTACTTTATTATAAAATGATATTCAGATTTTAAAGATCCCAAAAATATATATTTCGAGGATAAGGTGACAATATTTCTAACTCCAGCCATAAAATAAGTTTTTGACAAGTTTAGTTCATTTATTTTACATTATCTTTTCATTTTGTTTAAATCGTTAAATAATGAGGTAATCGTTGCATCATCATGGTGTAATAAATAATTTATTTTATTTAATGTCTAAAAATTATGAAAAATTATCATGATGTAAGAAATAATTATAGCTTCCTAATTAATTTTTATAGTCAAAATTATTTCTTGTATAACCCCATTTAAAAATTGTTTTAGTAAAATAGCACATGTTTGTGACATTTTTATTTTAACATTAAATAAAAAGTTATTAATGTCATTTTCCTACCAATGTGTCTCCATGGGGTCCTCAAGTTGACCCATGGATTTTATTGGTCGGCCATGACACAACTAATAATGTTAGGACATGTTTCAAGGTCATTTCATATTATTAAAACATTATTTTTACTTTAAATTATACTAATTACCTCTAATCGTGATTAAAAACTTAAAAGTTACTTTTCACCAAAAAATTATTTTAATCCCATTGAACAACATTTTACTTCCTAATGACAACCATGTATGTCTTATTTTTGAAATTCCAAACACAGAGGTGGAAAAATTTTATTTAAATGAAAAATCAGTTTTTTAAGTACCACTTAGTGGTTTCACTATTCATCAAAAATTGATGTTTTTCCGAAATATACCAAAACATCAATCTAAGCTGTATTTGATATTCCAAATTCAAAAATGATGTCTATTTTACAAAATTCAAATCATATATGTTACATTAATAAATTTAATAATTAATTTCCATTGTCAAAACATATAGCGTGTTTTTATGAAACAATACATATCAAATGATTTAGCCTAGTTTAAGTCCAATTTCAAAGTGAAATTAATTACAACCACTATTGGATTAAATGGTAAAAATATTTTCTAATTGCACTTTAAAACCAATTAAAAATATAATCTAATCATATAAACAAATTATATTAAAAAGAGATTTTGAATTAAACTACAACATTTGTCACTATTTATTAAAAAAATGAACTTTATCGGAAAAATAACAAAAATTTACAGAAAGTAAATTTTGATGTCCCGATTATAAAGATATTTTTTTTGGTCCAATAGAATTTATATGTGTGACCAAAACTATATTTAATGATGGTTCTCCATCAAAAGGCGATAAGTGGACCTTTAGTGAAAATTAGAGTATATATGCCTAATGTTGAATTCTTTTTGTATATTAAGCATTTATCCTTTATTGGATAAATGTAAAAACATTTAAGAAACATATATAACCATATTTTAGTTATTTATATTCATTCCCGCCAATAAAACGGCTGCGTGTTAACTACCATTTAAAATAATATTATTTTATTACTAGAGTGCAACGTAAGATTTCAAAGAAACTCTTTATTGCGTATCAGGTACGCTATCGAACATAGAAACACCTTTAAAGTAAAATTAATATTTAATTAGTAAATATTAAAAAATATGAAAATGTTTTATTCTTTATTTACCTAGGAAATTACATAAAAAATCAATGATATTATATTATGTAAATGATTGAAACACCAAGTGTTGTAATGATTATATCCTTTGTATTTTTGTCTACCATATTATTATTTATTGTAATATGCTTCTTGTAAATACATTTGGTCTTCCTTTAGGGTAACTTGATGTCACATTATTCATCGATTGGATCACAATATAGATATACTATATTAATTTATGACTTATCTATATCCAATTTCATACCCCTTACTGCCCAAGGATAATATATCAATGGAATGTTAATTAAGAACATAAAATGGAAACAAATTATTTTATATTAATATATTTCTAAATATTATGGGATATTTCAATAAAAAATGTTTGGGAATGATTCAATATTAATACTATACCAATTTTATAAGAATATGTTGACTTAGTATATGAATAATATATTGATCTTCCAAAATACCACAAGTTTTGGATTTCAACTGTTCTCATACAATGTGATATATCAATTTTAAGGCGTCTATAAATATTAACCCATATTTTTGTAGAATATGTGAAGAAAAAAATATAATATCATTTAAAAATGGATTGATCGTGTAAGATATTAACCATTCTTGGTGGTACGTCCTTATTTTAATAATGGTTAAATTTCAATTTTTGAATTATTAAATGTTTCTTGGAGATATGAAAAGTTTGGGGGTGTATCAATTTTTTTGGACACAAAAGGAGAAGGAAATAGTGGCTAAAAAGTTTGTAGTGCACAGTTGTTATTAATAGTACACCTAGCTGAGGAAACTATATAGCCAGAATTCCTCTAGAACTGAAGCTAAAACACAAGAACTCCATGGTTTGCCAAACCATGTGGTTTAATTTAGGATTCCATGCATTTTAGCACCTATTTGAAAAAGGGAGTCGCCTGGTTGGAACTCAATTTGGCCAACTGTGGGGCCTTTAAGATGATTTAATTTTCTATTTCTCCCTTTTGAGAATACATGATTCTTCCCATGTTTTCTCCACAATTCAACCCCCTCCATCATAGATGGTGAACTAGTAACTCCCAATTCTTCTATGGGATATTATCTTTCGATTCATGGCTTTTTGTAGAGACTTTGGGTGGGAATCAAAGATTCATATGAGTCTAACAATATTATCGCTTCCTTATTCTAGATTATGGCATGCAGAATCATTCTTCTTCTCCGGAAACCCTCAAACCCTCAGTTTTTTTTGGAGATTCTAGGATGGCGATTTAATGGAATTTTTAATTTTAATCATGGGAATAGGTTAGAAAGTGTTCATCAACATACATGAGTTTGGTTGTTTTAATGGTTTTATTCATAGTCATGATGTGTTATTTATATATCCAGTTGTGCAAATTTTCAACATTTCTATGTTTTGATTTATTGGGTTATGGAAAGTGGTTTAGACCTCATATTCAGGTGTAAGACCCTTCAAAAACATCATTGGGTTTTTTTTTATGATGTGGTATTGAACCTAGGGATACCCATGGGGTATGTTTTACACTAGATAATGGTGAAATAAATTGTTAGACATTAAGATATATGAAATATGAGAGTGAATGGGTTGTAAATTGTAATCAGATATGTGGGATTTCATAAAGTGTAAATTGAATTATTTATAATTTGGATTTTTTGAAATACCTAAAGGGATTTTGAAATGTTTTAGATAATGAGTTTAATATTTTGATCTGATTATGGTTTTTAATGAATATTTTAATGTTTTTATAGTGGGAAATGATTTATAATTAGGAATTTTCCACAAGGTGATAGAGAAAGTGGTTTTATTATTAGATATAAAATGATTAATTTTATTATGTTTATAGTTCCCATTTTTTTTAAATTACATAATAACATTTTTAAATGGTTAGAAACTTAAATGAAGGCCTTGGGACATAGTTTGGTTTCCAAAGAGGAATACTCATGTGTTAAAGGGGTCACATAAATAAGATTATGAATCATTATTTTTATTTTTTTATTACCATGTATTTTGAAATGAATTGGATGTTAATTGTTTTTTTATTTTAATATGTAATAAGGGTTGTTTTGGTATAATTATATACGTGTTTAATGAGTTATGGTTTTCAAATTGTATATATGTTGATATGAGTTAAGGTAGGTAAATTGTTGTTATGTAAAATGGTTGAAGAATCATGTGCACAAGGATTAGTGGTATGTGGGGTATTTACATGAGGTTCTATAACCATATGTTGTGTTGGATTAATGTTCTAAACCCTACCCTTACAATGATAGGGTTAGGGAGTCAGATTGAGGCTTTATAACCCTAAAATATTCATTTTATGAGAATATATGGACTGGGGAACCATGGAAAATGTTATGTAATGTATGTTTGGGATGTCAGACTAGGTGTATATGCATCCCAACGTATGGACATTTGATGGTTTTGGTTGTCGTACTGAGGTTATCTGCATCCCAAACATATGGACGTGGATTGATTACCAGACTGATCCTCTCTGGTATGTGTATTAATTTGGATTATTGAATTTACATGTGATTAAAAGTGTATAAACCGTTATTATTTGTATTAGGAATCTAGTGTGATGGAATCTTGTTCCACTAGTTGGTTACTCTTTTGAGAAATTAAAGCATAAAATGGTTACTAGGTAGTTTCATAAACATGAGATAAATTTATATGACATTACATTCTTTTTTTATTTGTGTTGATCGATTATATACATAACATAATGTATAGATTGGATATTTTTTATACACCATTGGTTTATGCCGACTCAGTTGTAATCAAACTCTGTTCAGGCCTCCAAGGCACTTGGGTACCTGAGTAGATGCCACTTGTTTTCCAATATAGGATCAAGATAGGTACTTGGTGTTTGGTTATGTATGGGATAGTTGGTTCGAGCATGGGTGGTCATGAATGGGATGGAACTCAGGTTCAGGTTAAGAATCTTTTGGTATTTTTGGTTTTGGGATTTTATTTTTATGACTTCCTAACATGTAGGGTATTCATAATTTTTTAAACTATGTGTACTTGGTTCCTTGATGGATCTTTCTTTATGATGTCCATTTAAGTTTTCTTGAAGTTTATTTTATCTTTTGATACTATTTCTACTATGGGTACTCTTGAAAGATGATATACTCTCCTCATTGAACCTCCATAGACTGATACTACCATTCGACAGCCTCTCAGATACAATGAGGCACAGCTGAGGTCATGAAATGACTAGGCTCAGGGAAATGGTTAAGGTGGATATTGAGTTAGGGACGTTACAAAGTGGTATTAGAGGAGGTTTTATTTTTTATTACTATTTTGGAATAGTTTAAAGATACAAGGATAGTTTTAGGGCTTGTAAATAAGCTCATTAATGGGTACCTAAAACCCCATATATGAGGGAAAATCTATGGTCCGAGTGGTGAGAATTTATGTTATGCTTTATTCTTTAATTTTTTCTTGATACATCCATCTAAAGTGGAACACATGGATGTCATGTTACTAGTTTAATTGATTTTATATCTTATCCCTAAATTTAAATAGAGGGGTTTTCAATTTATGCATCATTCTTGGGACATAGGAATGATAATTCATCTCTATGGTTCTTGTGATATATAGTTCATTGGGAATCACATGTTAGTATTGTACATTCTACTTATGGTATTAGATTGTTGATATTTCCTTGAAATGGTCATTAATTGAATTATTTTAAAATATAAAATTGAATAATTCTATAATTTTATAAATTTTTGGGAAAAAATGGTTTTGAAAGTGTAAATGAATCTATTTTAAAAATGGAAAATATTGAAATGAGAAACATTGGGTTTTAAATGGGAAAATTTAATTATGAAGGTAAATGGGAAACCGTGGAACCTATAATGCTATTGGGAATGGATATCCTTAGTTTTCTGATTGAACCCTATATATGGATAGTCTATGTTGTGAGGGTTCCCTTATTTGTGGCCATGATTTTGTGTCATTATACATTGTGGAGCTTGATTTAATGTTAAAATATATGGGCATGTTGTTCTCTCAATGAGGATGTGACCTTGGGTTATGATATGTTTTGTGGTAGTTTGTGTGTGGTCAACCTCACAGCTTATTATAATGTGAGTCATTTTTTGGACCCTAGAGTTAGTGTTTGACTCATAGTTATGAATTGAGTGTATGTGCATCCTTTGTGTGAATCCATAAGTAAATTTTCACTATGGTTCATTAAGAGTAGTGTGTTTTGGATTGGGGGTAAGAGTGCCACTCATGGGTAGTGAATTATTTTAGGTTTAACACATATGATTTAGAGAGGGATCCACTAGTATTTTCTTGATGTGGCTCCAGTTTTGGATGATGGAATTTTTTGAATTTCTAGGTGACCTATGAGTGAGCTCGGTCATGGTTTATAGTGTATTTGGATGTGTATTACATAGGTAAATGTTTTAGACATTGCTAGTGGAACACATAGATTTTTTCTTAGTGAATTTTTCTCATAGGGGGATTAGTGGAAAATGTTATTGATTTGGATATGTGAATATAGTTGGGGCTAGGAGTCGACAGTCTTAGAAAACCCTTGGAAGCCTCATAGGACGTTATCTAAACATTGAAGGTGCCATGGAATGTGAATCATGGGTGGTTTCTTTAGATTTTGAATCGATTCATTATTGGTTTCATCACGTTTTTGGTAAAAGTGAATGATTATTCCTTGGTTTCCTTCTTAGGGAGGCACATGAGTTCTTGTAGTTGGTTGTAATGTTGGTTTTAAAAGCGTGGATATTTTCGGTTTCTGAGATGCCGATTTTGAAAATGATTAATGGATGAATCAATGTTGTTTTTTGTTAGATAAGGGAAGGGTGACCAATGTTCGGATGAATGATTTTGTTTTGGAGGTGAAACATAGGGGAGGATAGTCATGTTTTTGGGATTGTTTGTATGAGTGGGATAAGTTTTGGGTGAGATATTGGTAATTCCATGAGGCCAATGAGGCTAACTGGCCAGGAGGCATAGTCAGATGACTTAGTAAAAAATTGGTCCTTGATCTAGAAATGTGTGACTCATGTGACCTAGTCTGGGGTTCAGAGTGTAGTTATATAAATATTTTATACCGTAAGGGATCTAGTGAGGTCTTGAATTGGGACCATTCTAGGAATAAATGTTATCATTTGGGATGAGTGAACAAGGGTCTTGGGATAAGAACTTGTTTTCGTGTGATTCCAATGTTAGAAGTGGGGTCATGAAAGGGACCATTTGGTTATTGATCAATGATATTGTTTTTGTCTTATTGGTCACTAGGGTCATGCGGGTAAGACTCAAGAAGTGTTTTAGTTGATTCCCTATAGGAATAATTAGTTTACAACTTCTTTATAGTGAGTTAGGAATATGTGTTGAGTTAATTAGGAAAACCCACTTGAATTGGAGGGATAGTGTTAATGAGATGTTAGATGAAAGTAAAGCATGATACATTCGATATGAAAAGGTGTCTAGATAGTGGGTGGTTACATTGGTGATGAATAATTTGTGATGGAGTTCATAAATGACTTCATAGAATAATTTTATCTATTGATGATCATGATCAATATCTTGAAATCATCTCATGTATGTTAAGTGAACTCTATCTTTATGCCGAGATACCAAAATGTGTTTTGGTTGGATATGAACCCTCTTGGAGGATTTTCTCCTTGAGCAGCACATGTAGAGATGGATGGTTGGAGATACACCATCAGTATTTTTGAGTGAGGTCCTCATGATTGACCAGATGTTAATGAATGATGAGGGTTTCGTTATCAAAATATATGGATGGCTATTGGTCAATGATGCTCAATTGTCTAAGGTAATGTAATATGGCCATGTTCATGTTTTTGGGTTCAGATTGTGATTAAATGATGAGTTGTGGTGGTCAGAATTAATTAAGAAATTTAGATAGTGAAAATCATAAGGTGGGCATCGTTATTTCATTCATTTATGTGTGGATGAGGTCATGGATTAAATGTGTTGGTTATAGAATTACAATAGTAAACCTCTAAGGACCATGTTTGGATTTCTTAGGAAAGGGAAGGTGGTCCATGGATGTGGTGGTTAATCTAGGCCAGAATTGGATTTTGAGGGAGAAACTAGTCACCCCTCATCGATTTTAGGATGACATAGGTGATTGTTTATGTAATTGTTATGGGTGATGAGAGGTATGATGATTTCATGGAGATTAACGGATTTTGTGATTGTGGAGTTTTACCAAATTTTGGGGAATTACTTCACCATGTGTGAGGAATTATGGTGGTATGCCATAGGTTATATGTTTATTTGGGAAGGTGAAAAGTGCAAAATTTCTATAGTGGATGATGAGTTTTTTGGGAAAATCTAGTTGTGGATGGTTAGAAATGGTATGGTAAGATGAATGGTCATGGTAGGATATAATCCACCACCAGTTTGGGGCCTTTTTGGAATGTGTGTTTCGTAAATAGAGGTGATCCTTAGAAGTGTCACATTGTTCTTAGCTGCTAATGGATGGTATAAAAATTTTCAATCTAGTAGATTTGAAAACAAATTGGAGGCCAATGAAGGTGGAGTTCACATGTATTCTTGGGTATGGTGAGTTGGAAAACAAGTTGGGTATGTTTTGGAGGATTTAGTTGAGATTCTGGTGGTTCTGTTCGATAGTGGAAGTTCCCAACACAATAGACGATGGTGGAAAACTAAAACATGTTTTGGGGAAAATATAGTTGTTTGGTGGTCTGTTTTGGAAACTACTATTTTTTCAGGTTGGGTGGACACATATATGAGTCTTCTTAATGTTTTCATCATAGAAATGGGAATTAGGTTAGGTTTTTAGCTGGTTGAATACCTTGAGGTGAGGGTTATTCTTAGGTTGTCTTTGGATCTTTGGAAGTTGAAATTGGTCATGGAACTTGGTTCATAAAATATCATAGTACAGTGGAATGTGACTAGAATATGTGTGTTCCTTTTGTGTCACCATTCATAGGTAACAGTCAGTGTTTTAGAAACTGGGTGTGATGGAACAAAGAAATCTGGGCCATGAGTTGTGGAGATGATCGGACCGAAGGTTCTCTAATTAGTTTTCCCATAGAACTATAGTTCTTTTTTGATATCCTCTTATGTGTTGGTTAAGTGATATCACCTGACCATTCCAGTTTTATTGGATTTTGGTCATGTTGGTTTGCAATTAATGGATCCCATATAGAGAATAAGGTTTGTGGTTGTAGGTCATAGAGGGAAAATTCTTTGGGTAAGTCTATCACATTAGTATGAGTATGGAGAAAAAATAGCCTTGGTCAAGAGGAGTATTATGAATAAAAGTAACTTGGTGGGAATGTGGCCCAATATTTAGGAATTGAAGGCTCACTATGGCTTGTATGTGTGGCTTAGGGGTGAGGAATTATAAGGTTGGGAGGTGGTAAGATCCTGAAATTTCTTAGAGGTATTACATTCTATAGATTTTGGTTAAACATTATTTTTTTTAATAATTTGGTGCCTCTTGGTTGTATGCGGATTTTGAATGTTTCAATACATTTTGGTATATGAAAGGATAAGGAAAAAGAGTCCAAATAGTGTGCAGTACATGGTTGGTGCACGATTAGTACAATCCATGTAACTGGCTAAGGAAACTATATGACAAGAACTCCTCTAAAAAAGTGGTTGGTACATGGGAATCATATTGTTTTCCAAACCAATAATGTTCATCCAAGAGATATTTTAGATTTTACACTCTTGAAAAAAGGTAGTCTCACTATTGGTTCACGGTTTGGAAAACCGAGCGGCCCCGCCATACATCCCTTAAAAATTCGGAATTTCTAATTTTTCCATCTCAAGATTAAATTTTTCTTCACATATTTTTACTCCCATTTGGCCCACTCTATTATGGGGGGTGAACCAAAATCCCCATCTTCTCCCATGGATAATTTATCCTTGATTCATGGCTATTTGAATTTAGTTTTGGTGTGGATTTAAGATCCCGGTTATTATAACACTCCTCTCTGTTCCTTTTTCCACATTAGTTCTTATAGAATCGTTCTTCTTATATTGAAACCCTAAAACCCTCAATTTTCCATAATATTCTATGATTGATATTTAATGGGTGTTTTAGTTCAAGTCAAGGTTGGTTTTTATGAAATCATTTATTAAAAATATTATTTAGGTGGTGTTAAATATTTTTTTCTTTCCATATTCATGTTTTTTAATATGTGCATGTAGTTGTGAAAAATCATTACCTTGTGGTGTTTTCATTTCATTGGTTAAGAAATGTGAATTGGGAATTATATTGAGGTGTGAGACCCTTAACAATCCTCGTTGGGTTCATTGATTATGTGAGACCAAAACTTGGTATGCCCATGGGGAATGTCAAACCCATGAAAATAGATAAATAAATTGGTAAATGTTGTGATAGGGGAAATATAATTGTGAATGGGTTGTAAATTGTAATCTGTTATGTGGTATTGGTTAAAGTGTATATTTAATTGATTATATGTATGATTTTATGAATTTCTTACTGGGATTTTGACATGGTTTAAATAATGTGTTTTGTTTTTATATCTAGTTATGATTTTTTGAAAGAGGGGAATGCTTTTAATGGAGGATTTAGCCTAAAGGTTATTTATAAAGTGGTTTTTTATTATAATTCAAATGATGATTTGTAGTGAGGGAATGGTTATCATTTTTTGTGAAAATTCCTTAATTATTCTTGAAATGGTTTGATATATAAATAAATGCCTTGAGGCATAGTATATTTTTTAAAGAAGAGGAAAAGTGTTTTAAAGGGGTTGTTTCAAGATAATATTGATTGAGTATTTTGATTTGTTTGTTATAATGGATTATGAAATGAATTTTATGTTTATTGGTTTCTATTTTTAATGTGTTATAAGTGGGTTTTGGTATAATGGTGTATTTTTTTTATGAGTTATGGTTTTAGAATGGAATATGTGTTAGTATGGGATAGGGATGGAAAACGGTTGTTGTGTAAAATGGTTAAGGAAGAATGAGCACATGGTTTAGTGGTATGTGAGGTATTGACTTGAGGCTCAATGCCCATGGCTTTGGTTATTCTGTGGCTCAAAATCCCTTCAATACAATTTTTGAGTTAGGGATTCATACTGAGGCTCTATTCCCCTAACAGTTTCATTTGATTAGACTACATCAATTGAGGATCCAGGGTAAGTGCTATGTAATGTATGGTTGAGATTTCAAAACAAGGCTATATGATTCACAACGTATGGTCAGGGTATAGTTTGGGATATTAGAGTGGGGCTATATCCTTCCCAAAATCCTTGGCATGTATTGATTACCAGACTATGGATCTGGGGTATGTTGGTAAACTAGTATTACAGAATTAACTTATAATTAAAACCATATAAACTATTATTCATTCTCTTGGGTATCCAAGGGGAATAAAGATAGTTTAATTATTGGGATACTCCTTTGATAACTTATAAAATAAGACAGTAACAAGTTAGTTATTTAATAATGTGAAACATTTATATTCCTTTAGTTACCTTTTTTTTGTGAACTTTTCTTATATACACACATTGCTGAATAGACAAAATATTTCTTGAGACACCATTAGTGATGTTATAATGTGTTTCAATAACACGCTACTCAGGCTTTCATGGCACTTCGGTACTCAAGTAGATGTTACTTATTTTCTGATGGAGTTTTAGGACATGGTCCTGGTGTTTGGTTGTGCATGGGATGGAGAGTTAGAGACCGGAGGTTAGGAATGGGATGGGAATTAGGTCCTTCTTTAGGAAACTTTTGTAGTTTGGGATTTTGTATTTTATGTGTATAACTACCTGACAAGTATGGTATTAATTATTTTTTTATAGCACATGTAAATGGTTACTTATCTGTCTTGCTGTTTGTTATCCAGTTATTTGTTATTAATGTTTATTTTGTCTATTGATATTGTTTCTGATGTGGGTAATTTGATAAGAAAGTACAGTCTCCTCATTATATATCCATAGAACCATGCTACTAGCCATTAGATTCTACTGTTTGAGGAGGTGCACCAGAGGTCATAAAATGTTCCAGCTCGGTGCACCTATTATTTTGACTCCCTGTTTGGGGATGTAAAAGACATAACAAACATCTTCACCATGGGTACACTATTAACTTTTTATTAAAATATAGGTGGGTTAATATTTCTTTTCATTAATTATTTCAAACATAAAGATATCATGATCAAGAATTAGTAACCTATAATCTTATTAATATAATCATTAATTATTTTCTTTTATATCAGTACATTAACATAAATCATACTATAAAATATTTGGAATCTATGAATTCAGATAATCCCATTTTATAAATAGACATTCCCTATCTATATTCTTGGAATTAATAAAAAATTTGTTTTTATGTTACAATGGTAAATATTCAGTAATATATATTGATAGTATTCTCAAATTTATAATATAATGTTAAAGCATAAAGAAATTTTTTTTGATTGTTTTTATAACATAATAAATAGATAAAATTTATAAAACATTTTGAATATATGAATTTTGGAAATAAAATTGTAATTTTTATGTCATTAATTCCAAATTTGGTAACCACGTATACTGATAAGGTAGTAATGATTATATGTATAGAAAAATATGAATAGAGCTTTAAGGAGTACATAAATAGGTTGTTCACTGAAATGGTAATCACACTACCTTATAGTGGAGAATTATTTTATTATATATATTGATTCTATATAGCATTAATTGGGGTTATGTTTATATAAAAATGGAATGGTTGTAGCTTATGTCTCACTTAAATTTATAGTATATGAGAAAAATACCCAACGGATAATTTAGATTAACCAGTGGTAGTATTTTCCTTACAGAAATATAGGAATTATGTTTTTTGAAGTAGTTGGGATATTCCAATATATTATGACAGTTTAAAGTATCTATTTAAATTAAAAAAATTGAACATGTATTGAAGAATAAGATTATAATTGATAAATTATTATGAATAATTAATAGATTATGAAATTGGGATGATAAACAAGGATGTTGATACTCTTGTTCGAAATGATCATAAAACCACATATACAATAGTGTTTTAATAAATCCCGATATTAATGTATATACAAAATATAGACATGAAAATAAAAAGCGAAAGAACAAAATTTTATCTTTACCCTATGATTTCTTAACTATATATCAATGCAATGATGTAAGAAAACATAATAGTGAGATGGATCTATATAATATTTTATGAAATATTTCAAATTTTATCCTTGAATTAGATAGAGTAAATATATGTTGAATAAAAATATTTTTCAAATCCAAATAAAAACTAATAAAAGATCTTTTAAATAATTCAAATAGAGTATACACCTATATTTAGATAAAAATGATATATATATATTTATGTGTGTCTTGGTATATAAATATCACATGATAAATTTTACTAGGGATAATTAAATAAATATTTCATAGAGTATACTATAAGATTATTAGCCAGCCTATTTGTTAATGATGAACAATAATAATTGAAT
Organism: Viscum album; assembly: GCA_963277665.1. Classification (NCBI taxonomy): domain Eukaryota; kingdom Viridiplantae; phylum Streptophyta; class Magnoliopsida; order Santalales; family Viscaceae; genus Viscum; species Viscum album. Next base: position 1,323,593,235 of record OY728158.1, read on the forward strand.
GGTATGAAAAAATATGTATGCATACACATATTTAAATGGGGTAACATAACCATAGAATTTTTTATTATTTACCCAAAGTCCTATGAAGGTATCAATGGAATTTTTTTTGAAGGTAAATCCAATTATAAATTTGGTATATATTATTTATATGTTAGAGGATTTGGTACTCGAATATCATGATACAATATATATATATAAAATAATTTATAAGGATATATAGGGGACAAATTTAAATTATATCTAATCAAATCAAAAGATCCCATTAATGTTTTAGAAAATAATTCATAAATAATTTAATAAATAAAAAAAAATTCAATACAAATAATCATTAGAATTATGGTATAGTCTAAAAGAACTATTTAGATTTGCAATATATGTATACAGATTTCATGATGGATTATTTAGGGGGATGGGATCAATATCTTAAATTATTTTTTCTCTTATTAAAAAATATATTCTACATTATCAATAATATTTAATTATATGAATTTTATTATGAGATGATATAGTGTGAAACCCTAATAATTTATGAATATTTTTCTAAAATGAGTTTATATTCTTATATTTCTAATGTGACACACAACACCGAGTTTAAACAAACCATGATACACTACTTTTGTAACCAAGAAGTTAAAATGTAGTGTATGAATATAAAAAACTAAATAATAAAATTTATATAGTTTAAAAATGAAAACAATAAATTCATTTGATACCAATTTATTAAAATTAAAATAAATATAATCATTTGTATGTTAAAGGAATTTTAATCATAAAAACTACATTTATATGCACAATTTTATTTTAAATTAATAAAATAAATTAATCACTACTTATGATTTATTTAAGTGGAATTTATATATTATATATTCAATAAAAAAATTATCTTTTATGTAATATTTTTTCAAAGAATATGATAAGAATAAAAAACAATTTATAGGTAAAAACAGTTTTTTTAAAGAGGGCTCATCCCATTTTGTGTAATTATTTTATTTTCCTCAAACTATTAGAAAATTTATTTGAAAAATTAAAATTAATTTTAAAAAAAATTAAATTTATCTTTCATTGAATATTTTATTTTTTTTATGAGCTAAATGTTTTGATTAATAGTGCAAAATATTGGCCGATTGAAAACTGCATTTTCATATAAAGATCATAAAAATTTATATTTTATTTTAAAAATAATTAAACAATAAAAATAAATTCAACAATATTTTTATTAATAAAATATATTTAATTTTAAGCAATGTTAAAATTAATTTATATTAATAACGTTATTTATTTATAAAAAATGTACGGGTCTAATTATAAATTAAATTCAAATACTTCAGTGAATTGAATTTATAAAAATGGATTCCAAATTTTTAAACATTATAAAAAAAGATAAGTAAAAAGGTAATAATTTTTTTAATAAATTGTAAAAATAGTATAAATTAATTTCAATGGTTAAATTCAGTAAATAGTATGTATAAAAATTAATTTTCTACACACATATGAATTTTATTTGATAAATTTGATTCCATTTCAAGAATCAGTGGGTTAAAATTATATATTAAGTCTCACTTGATGTTTTTATTAAAGGATAAATTATATTGTTAAATAAACAAAAATATTAATTCCATGGTGAAAACTAAATTCAAATAGTATATAAACTTCTTCGTTAAAGAAAAATATGATTAAAATATATTTATTTTGTGTTGGAGGTGTGGATTAGCCATATCTTCTATATTTTATATTATTTTAAAAATTTGGAGGAACATGGATTGAGTGTGACATTAAATTATTGAATAGTTTATGGGATTTATAAACATTCCACTTCACCTAAATTATAAAAGTCCATCTCCACATCTCACATCATCACCCCTCACCAGGCATTTGAATCTACCAACCCTTGCAAAAAATATCTCATAAAATTCCATATCCATGTTACAGAGCTACTATTTTTTAAAAACTACAAACCCTAGGGTCAATTATAAGATATATAAAGGGTTTTGTTGTAAATGAAGGTGGTTTGAAAGTGTACTAAGGAGGTTGTTAATTGAGTTAAGGGGTTTCTGGATCAAATTTATTTCTATAAGAATCATTCCATATTAACCAGCAATTTTATTTATGTGGTTTATATAATTCCTATAAATATATTTTATTATAATTATTATTAATTTTATTGGGATATAAATATCCATATAATTTCATTTCTTTAATGGGGATTATGATTCAAATTTTAGTAATGTGGTATATGTTTTAGGTCATGATATCATTATTTATCAAGATTGTTTATGATTATTTTTATGATGGTGAAATAAAATGATAAATCCCTAGAATCTAAAACATTATCTAATCTTATGTTTATTTCATGATATGAAATATTTTCCATTCATTTTATTCTATTTATGTTCTTAAGATACCAAATAGATGTTTTTAAGGAGAATTGACATTATTTCTCTTTTCAGTCAAAAATCAATTTTCATCCATAACCATGATTTCATAAAATTATTTTAAAATTTTAAATATTCATAAATGATGGTTTCATTTCATTTTTACCCATAAATTAATTTTCAATTTTTTTTAAAACTAATCTTCTTGTCATTTATCAAATGTGGTACTTTTCACTTTTTTCCAAAAATGTGAAAGGAATCGTTGTTGTACCATTTACATCATGAACTGAATTTTTCACCATCATAATCACTAAATTCATGGAATCTTCCATTATATTTTTTTTAATTTTACTATCAAAGATAATTTATAATTTATTATTTTGAATGTTTTAATATTTTAAAAATATATTTTCAATGTGGAAAGGGTATTTTTCTCAGGAATATATTAATGATCCTCTAATTGTAATTTGACCCATCAATGAAAACAACATTTGGTGTTGATTATGTTTTAAAGGGGATATAACCCCATGTTTATTTCAATATTCATTCTATTGATTTCTTATAATTATTATGATGATATATTTATGAAAAAAAAATTAATGGGCTTTTCTATAATGAGTTAAGGAAATGCTTATGACACCCCTTATCTTTTAATGGGTTAAGGTGTGATCATTTGATGATTTTTTATGATCCTATTAAATATTCATGTGTCAATTTCCATATGTGATGAGGTTTCTGTTACAAAACATAGAATTGTGGTTCCATTAATAGTTGAGGAAGGTTTGTTTTGTTATAAACTGAGTATGGGTGGTTTAGTTATATACTGAGAATGATTCATTCCAAAATAACATAATGATGGGTAATCACATTATAAATGTCAAATAAATTAGTTGATAATGGAATACTCATGAGATAATTATGTAATGTGTGAACTTAACCTCAATTTTAAAATGTTATGTGTAAACCTTGTTTTGTGTCTTCAAGGATATATGTGGACCTATTTTTATGTCCATATGGTTATGTGTGGAAATTGTTTTATATCTATATGGTTATGTGTATGCATGGTTTTAGGTATAAAGGTTACGCATTAACCTTTTCTCTTTTTTTCTTTTATTCCAGAGACAAGAATGGTCATTATTGACGAGGTCTCGGCATTAGGTTATGCATTAACCTAGGTTTATGTCCATATGTTTATGTGAGGGCCTAATTTCACATCATTAACTTAATTATTGAACTGGTTTCTGTTTATACATATTCACAATGTTAGTAGATTTATTCCATATACCTATGTCTATATCATTCTCTCATGGATTATATTAATTGATTACTATGATTATTCGTGTCTTATGTACTAAATTTATTTATTCCATGACTTAGAATTATGATATATTTTAAGAAGTGTATGGTTTGAAAATTTCAATCTCGTGTCCTCAAACACTTATTATCATGTTATATTGAAGTGATTATTGATATGTAAATTACATAACATTACTAATATTATAACCACATTCATTCTAATGTTTCCTTTCCCTAGGTCACAAATAAATTTTTTAATTAGGGTGTATCCTTGAAGAGTAATAAATAAGAAGAACATTTTGAGTTATATTTATGATATTTCATGATATAAATTTTTTTTATAGATTCTACAAAGGAAATTAACCAATATGGGCCTCTGGAGGGTATTTGTTAAATATTTTGAATATTCATTTAAAATGATGTAAAAACTATGTCTGAAAAACCTAGTTCATTACAGTTAATATAAAATAAATGTTTATTTAATCATTGTAGATTAATATTATAATAATTTTTTTTAAAACCTTGTGGATAAATTTTATGTATTTGATAACATTTTAATGTTTTGGTTTGAAACTGATTAATTTAATTTCCATGACATTACACCCATGCCTAGATACCACAAGTCAATTATTTTTGGTATAGTTGAATCAAGGGATAATAACTCTTAAATGAGAGCATTGATCTTTGACTACATCATCACCTAGTGTGTAACAATAGTCCTTGATTAAAAACTATTTTTACACTCTTCAGGGATATGGTTTGGTAAATAAACATTTTCTTTATTAAACATTATGGATGATTTGAATAGATGGTGATCATGGATGGACGAAGATAAACCTAAGTTGTCTTAGATTCAAAATATGGATTCTTAATTTATAAATGAAATAAATTATATTTCTTATTTATGTGGTTTTCTAATAAGATTGTTATTTCCCACAATTAAATATTTGTTTTTTTATAATAGAAGGGGATATAAAGAATATAGTTAAAATTAAATGTTATCTAAAATGTGTTAATGAAAAAATAAATGGGTTGATTATTGGAGTGAAGGATATTGTGATTAATTATAATTAGTTATCATGATATATCTTTAACAATATAAGTCGTAATCAACTCTTATACTTACCCAAGAAGATAATGAAAAATATTTCTAAGATCTTGGGTGGTGGATACAATAGATGAATAAAAAATTCATCTCCTATATGTCGAGAATATGGGAATAATCACATAAGGAAATTTCTCAGAAGAAAGAGGTGATGTTTTATGTGTGAAAAATAAGTTCATCTAGTAAATAATTTCTGAAAAAAATGAAATTTTCACCTAATGAAAAAGATGAGAAATTTTGTTTCCTAAGGATTCATCAATGGTTGAGTGTTTTAAATGTGGAATGTATGGAAAATATCAAATATATATGTTATAGGTGAAAACCTAAATATGTTAATTAGAAATATTATTTGAGTTATGGTTTTTTATTCAAGATTAAGAGACTATAACTGATGTATGAAATAAATGACATATTAAAGAATCAAATGATTAAGCCTAGTTAATGGTTTTAGAAAATAGTAGAATTATTGAAGTGTTTATATATTTGAACTCATGTTATCTTACATGAATCATAAAATATATAATTATTTTTATGTATAAAATTTTTATTATGGAATTCCAAGAATATGTTGATTGGTACTGATGACTTAAAAAACTAATTTAACAGAAATTTTATATTTTATCAAAAATAAATTTTTTATAGAAAATAAACCATAATATATTCTTGATGTTGATATAATGGTGTTTTTTTATAAATATATGATTTTTATGGATAAAGTAAAATAGATAGTATTTATTACCTTGGAACTAATTAATGATTTGTTGAAAAAGTGGTTTATGTTACCATTTATAGGGGGTACAACATATCTAGATTTATTGAATATATTCAATAAAATAAGGATTTAATGAATGAGGGTGTATGTATGTTTTTATTGAGGCTTTATGGTAATTCTAGTTATTGCAATGCATCAATAGAGCATGTTACCAAATTATTCACATATTTTTTATGTGACAATTTAGGAAAACATTATGACATTTTTGGGATAAAATTTATGATTATTTTGTAAATATAGTGAAATTGAATATAATGTTTTCAATTTATGAATGTTTTAAAGGATTACCATTTATGGAATGATGTACATTATTGTATGAATGATGTTTTAGATATTAATATATTATTTCATCTAATAACTATTTATCATCCAAGATGACTTGTTCTAGGAATTTTGGTTCTGATGATAACTAGAGATATAAAGAATGACCTATAATTATTTTATGAATCTTATGATTTCTTATAGGTTAATTTCAGTTCATCATAAATGAAAAACTCATCTTCATTTGTTATAGTAAGATATTAAGAGGAAATTAATTGAAGAATAACTAAAGCATGATATTTTCCTTATGAAATTGAAAGAAATAAAGTATGTATTTTTTTCTCATGTTTTAATATTGACAGTAAAAATTCCATAAACTATAATGAAAGGATATTTAGATAAAAATATTATCATATTACTTTCATTTATGAAAAATCAATGTTCTTTTAACTCATCATATTCTTATGGTTGTTTGGTGTTTAATATTCCCATGACAATATTCTCTAACACTATATATTAATCATTGGTAATTATTATTCCCCTAAATGTCTATATTTATAAATTCACTAATTTTATCCTATTGTAATATATTATTTGTTTTCATTTCATATTTACCTCATATATACCTTTAAATTATTTTCAGAGAATCTTTTATCAACCCATTTTATATTGTGGCTTTTATAAAATTTGATTATCAAAAGATAAATCCTTTATTACATTCACAAGTTCAAATTATAGGATAAAATTCATTAATGTTGGGAGAATGTAACACCCCATTATTTCATGAAATATTTTTTTTGAAATAAATTTAAATTTTTTGATATCTACGTTACATGAAACACCAAGTTTAAATAAACAAAATATCATATTATTATTAAATATCTATTAAAATAGATGGTGAGAATATTAATAACAAAATTAATAAAATCATATAGCTTAAAAATTATAAAAATAAGTTCATTGGTAATAAATTGACAATAAATGCAAAAATATAATCATTTTAATGTAAACAAATAATTTTTATAAAAATCTATTTTTATTCATGCAATGTGGTTTTATTATAACAATTACGATTAATATTTTATGGTTAATAATTTTAATGAAATTTAAATATTATATATTTAATAAATTTTTTAATAATTCTTCTAATATCTTTTACTGGAATTTTATATGATTAAATACAGTTTTATGCTTAAAAACTATTTATTTCAAAAGTTATTTATCACACTTTGTACACATATTTTAAAATTAAAATTTTCAAACTACTAGAAAAACAATTTGAGAAAAAAATACATTATTTAAATCAAAAATTTATAATTTTTTAGGTATAATTTTTATGAATTTTTAGAAAATATTGATGTTTTGATTATTATAGAATAATAGTCTTTTTTATTCAAAATTGCCTTCCCGTTTATATAATTTATATATTTCCATTTTTTTAAATTTGTTTTCGAATTAAGATAGCTAAATTATATTATGATTAATTTAACATAGGTCATTATAATCAATTTTATATTGAAATTTTATTCCAAATTTGTTTTATTTAAGAAAATGTTTACTTTATAAAACCTGGTTTTCATTGTGCTTGCGAGATTAATATGAAATTAAATTCAACTACATATTTCATTATAATTTGTTAAAATGAATTCAAATTTTTTAATTATAATAATTAATATTATTTTATAATTTAAACAATATTTTTTTATAAAGAATAGTTAAAATATTAGAAATTGGTTACTGCAATTAAGGTTAATATAGTGTTTTGTTCATTACATGATCTTATGTGAAAATTAATATTCCACACACATAGTTATTTTATTTGATAAATAATATTTCAATTTTTAAATTAGTGTTTTTAAATTTTATAATAATGAAAATTATTTAAAAGGATTATTGGATACATTACTTACGTAAATTAGTAGAAAAACATTTTTATATTAAGAAAACTAAATTAGTAAAAGATACAAAATATAGAGGTTATGGAAATGAATGTTTAAGGCATGTTATTTTTTGTGGTGTAGGTTTGGATCAAGCATATATTCCCTCCACTATATTATTTATCAATTAAGTGGAACATAGGTTAAGTGGACATTCTATAATTGAATCGTTTTTGGTACTAACAAAAATGTCACCCCACGTCAATTATAAGTGGGAACCTCCTCCCCTCTATTCTCCACACCTCACAAGCCATCTGGCTTAACCAATCCCTAAGAAAAATCTTCCCAAAATTCTTATTTCGGTATTAGATATAATTTTCTTACCAATAGAAAAACCCTAGGGTCCATAATAAGATATATAAGGGGGGTATTTATAATCGAATGAGGTTTTTACATGTAAGATAGATATTGAGACTTTAGGAAAGGAAATTTAGTATCACTTGTTTTTCTATGAGACTCGTTCCATATTTACCACTTTCTTATTTTGTGTGGCATATATAAATCCCATTAATTTTATTTATGATTATTATTATGAATTTTATGGGGATTTACATATTCATATAAGGTCCTTTAATTATTGGGATATATGATTCAAAAGTAACCAATGTGGTATACATTTTAGGTTTCAATCCCATTACTTAACAAGAATTTTTATGATTATACTTAAAATGATGAAATATTATGATATATCTCTGAATAAAAACATTAGTTTTTCAATACTCTGGTATTTTAGGGAAATCTCATGTTTTCTATTGATTTTCCCCTCTTCATGTACTCTAAATATAAAATGGAATTTTTAAATAAAATCAACATTATTTCTCTCTTCAGTCAAAAATCATTTTTCTTAAAAAACCTTGTATTCTAAAAATCATTTTAAGAATGTTTTTAATATTCTCAAATAATTTATTATAATCATTTTTACCCATGATTTACCTTTTAATTTTTTAAAGGTGTCTTCCTGTAATTTTTCAAATGATATTATTTTTACTTTTAACCAAATATGTGAAATGAATCATTATTTTATCAAATATGGCATGAATGCAATTTTATACCCTATTGATTACTAAATTAATTTAAGAATACATTATAAATTTCTAATTTTTTCAAGGAAAATGTATTCTTTAATATTTGGAAAATTTTCAGATTTTAAAATGTGTTTTTAAAAATGGAAAGATAATTGTTCCTAGGAATTATTTAATTATATTTTGAGGATAATTGTATTCATCAATGATGAAAACATTTGGTGATACTTATGTTTTACTGAGGATATAATCTAATGGTTCCTTTATTATTAGTTCTATAGATGGTTTATGATTATGATCATGATATGTTAAAAGAACATATTTATTTTCATGGGCTATGAAACTATGAATTGATTAAATGTTTATGAAACCATTTTCTTAAATGGATAATAATGAGATTATATGATGAATATTTTTTATCATGGGGAAAAATATGGGTGTATTTATTTATGTGATATGTGATTTCGTTTTAAACTATGGACATGTGGTTACATTATAAATTGGGAATTGTTGGATCCATTATAATCCATGTTTGGGGGGTTACATTATAGACCTAGGATTAGTGGTTCTTTTATAAACTGAATATGGGTGAGCATGTGATACCTATCTAATTAAGGGGATAAATATGGGTAAATAATGAGATAATTATTTTGTATTTGAACCATATTTCATATTCACACTGCCATATATGGACGTATTTTTATCTCCATAAGGTTATGTGTGGAACTTGTTTTTTGTCTATAAGGTTATGTTTTAATTTGGTTTAATGTACAAATGTTTATAAGTGGACCTAGATTCAATTCAATAAAGTTATATGTAGATATGGTTTCATGTCTAAAAGTATATGTGAGGGAATAATTTAATTTCATTAACTTAATGAGTGATACTGATGATTTATACATGTTCGCAATGTTATTAGATTACACATTTTTCACATTTCTATGTCTTTAACATGCTCTCATGGATTATGTTCATTGATGTCCTTTAGGATTCATGTTTTATAAAATAATAAAATTTACTCCATAACTGATTATTATGATCTATATTATCATATGTATGTTTTTCATGTGATATTGTCATGTTCCCGAACATTTATTCTCTTGTTAGCTTTAATTAATTTTTTGATATCTCCATTTCTTAAACATACTATGAACTTGAGATCACCCTTTTTTATGTTTAAATTCCCAAAGTCATGATGAAATGTTTTAAGTATATTATTTCAATGTAAATTACTAAATTAAAATATCATTGTGGGTTATGATAATGATATTTCATGAAATTTGAATATTTTTTAATAAGCCTCCATAGTAACTAAAATAATATGTTTACAGGGCTTTTATTTTAGAATTATTTTTATTATTCATGGTAAATTATGTAATTTATATGTAAGAAAAGTCTAGGTCATTATATATAGATAACACTATCATGTGAGGATAAATATTGGTACTAAATGCTATTGGTATCAGACTATTATAAAGAAATGAATAAGATAATTCTAACAACTATATAGAAATTTAAAGAAGAAAAATTTATTACAATATCTATATGGATAATATTTGATAAACATTAATGATTGATGTCGTAGTAAAAAAATTACTTCAAATATTTATAAGTAAAAGGGTGAGGTGTTTTATGAATAATGAAGAGTTAATCCCAAGATACAATGACCTATTTGATATTCTTGATCTCATGAGTTATGTAGCATATATAGTAGAAATTACATAAATCATTAGATAAATTCAATATATGTTCGTTATATAAACATAATATAGGTATTTAAAATAATCAACAAGAAGTATAGAAAATAGAGGTTATGCAATAAGAATATGATCTCTCTTATATAGGAAAATCAATAGATATCTTACATCTATGAGTAAATATACTATAAAAGAATTCAACTCAACTAATCAATGTTCTATAGTGAAATCATTTTTTGAGGAATATGTATGAGGATTTGAAGGTGTAATAATACAAAATAACCCTTGAAATTTGATTTATGTAATAATATTCGAAGAAAAATATTATTTAGTCAACTAATAATGAATGAACCAATAATTTATCTGGATGATTTTTAATAAGTTTATTTATTAAATATTTTCTATAATATGACTTACATAAAAAACAAAAAATTTGCATTATTTAATTATCATGGAATATTAAAAATAAAATTGATTAAAATAATAATCATAATTAATTCTATATTTACTATGAATTTGAAAAATAACATTTAAAAAATAAATACAATTATATAAAAATATCACAAGCATTAATTATTCTTCATTATGGTCTCCTAGGAATTTCTCACCATCAATTATTATTATAAAATTAATGGAAAATTTTATAAATATGATGGATGTTATGAGAAATAATTTATCTAACAAGATGAATATTTTTAAGATAAGTATTTATGGTTTTATTAGTTAATTAATAGGGTTAATGTGACCATTAAATAGGCATGAGGTATAGATATAGTTGTTTGTTTCACATATTTCTAAAAAAATATATTAAATTTTTTTAATTAGAATATAATTTTTTTATTTTTGAATAAATTGAAAAAAAAAATTGACATGAATAATGAAAAATTTTATTTTATTAAAACAATTATGTCATAATAACATAGTCTTTGTTATATAATAAATTATTTTATTTTGTTTTAAATATTTTATATTAAAATCTATCATATTTATAGTTTTCATTTGTTAAAATTTTTTATTTAGAATTAATATTTATATTCAAAATAAGTGCATTAAGTTCATATATTTGATAAATAATTTTTTTAGTGGAATAGTTATATACCTATTGTAAAAGTGGAATCCATTAACATAACTTTAAAAAACATTATGATTACCATAACATATATAAAATTAATTATTTATGATAATATTTTAACCATATCATTTTTATAACCACTATATAAAATATATTCATTTTAATGTTGCTAAATTATGTTTCATAAAATAATTTATAGCCATTCCCATTTATAATGGGAACATAGAGATAATATGACAGTGATTTCAAACATGGGTCTAGATAAATGCTAGTAACAGGACACACATGATGATAAAAAATTAATTGATGGGGGATTATTAACATTAAAACATATTCTCATGATGTTTTCACATTATTTTATTGACAAGAGGATATCAAAATGACTAGCCTAACAACAAAAACACCTAATGCTTTTGGTGTCATTGGATATTAAAATATATGGTATTTTTTTACTAGTCTCTCTACATGATACCATTGGACATATGTATTATTTTATCACTAAAATTAATGAATGATAAAAAAATGAAATGTTTTAAAAATGAAGATTCAATTGATCATGTTATTTTTTGTATGATGTTAATTGAATTGTCAATATAGTATTTTTTCAATTATGAAAGAAAGGTGGTATCAATGGAAATTTTTTTTGGATGAAAGTGCATTGTGTAAATAAATATTCAGGGTTGATGAAGTAATATCCATATAATATATTCAGAAAATATAAATAATGAATTAAATGATGACGTCATAATATATGAATCATTAATTATATAATACCCCAAGATGAAGAGATTATATTATAATACACATGTTTATAAATTTTTTTATGAATTATCATTATCACATTAGTGGAAATGATGTATTTAAAAAAACTACTATTTGTATTTGAGTACGACACACTACTACTATGATAACGGCCTATAAGGCCACACCCAATGTGCAATATGAAGTTCAACTAATTCAGAGGAATTAGATTTTATGATGAGGTGGACCCCTTACATAGGGGCTACTGAACATCTGATTGTGAGTGATCCTAAATGAAGAAAATAGTAAAATCAATTATAGATTTTTAATTTTTAAATAATTAGTATTAAATTTAATTCACAAGTCATGTACAAGCTATTTAACTATAAAAATTAAATCTCAGAAAATATTACTTTTCAAATTAATGTTATGAATTCATGTTCTGTTTAAACATTATCTGATAGATGAGTTATATTAATGGATCATAATTCATCATATCAAATTTAATAATTTTTTAAGTGATTGGTTAAATATTCATGACATACATGACATGTTTACTTTGTTATTCATGTCGTTTTTCATTCAAAGAGTGGTATCACTTATCTAATGGGTTATATTTGATTTTGGAATATTAAAACTATGTATTGAAAATAATTTATTATTTATAAAATTTGAGGTGAATAATTTTCATGATTTTCTCTCCTCAAACATTATCTTAAAAGGAATATAATGGGAAACCAAAGGTATGATAGAGAACACAATGACCCCTATATAGATTTAAATTATGTGATCATCTGACAATTTAAGGAACAATATAATGAATCTTATTCATCCATGATGGTACATGAAAATCATGGAATTTTATTCAGGGGAATTTCTTTCATATTTTTTTGTTGGAGAGGGTGTCTTGCATGGTACCTACATGAAATTATGATTCACATATATAAAGATAAAGATGATATCACATCCTTATATTGATGTACCTTTTTTACATCATTTTAATATAAAAAATTAATTTCATGATATCCCTAGTATGAATCATGTTTATTTATACTGAATCAAATATCTTCATAAATATTCGATATAAAAAAATGATTTTTATCCCACACATCCATGAAATACCAGGATTATTTTTTTTGTATAAAATGAAGGACCTCGGGAAACCCTGAGAGGGGAGGGGTGAATCAGGGTGACCACTTTTTCTTTTAAAGTGATGGATCTTGTTCCCACGTTGGTAGGAACTTGTTGAACCTGTATGATGATTATGATTAGAAGGAAAACATTCACATGCACATAGAAGACACAACACTTTTTACTTGGTTCACCACTAAGGGCTACGTCCATGGAGCAGACACCAACAAGTTGTCGGTCGTACCAAATTACACTAATCTTCACTAGCTGTGGATTACAAAGGTTTGGGCAGAGAAACTCTGTCCCAGGCTCACTGCCTTTACAAAGGATCAGGGATAGCTCATTGCTTCCCTCGGTTCACTCCCGTTGACTCCCCATAGCTCACTTCCATTGGTGTAGTCTCACTCAGTTTATAGACGTGAAGGTCTCTTCAATAGGTTTGCATTGAAGTCTTTGCCTCTACTCAGCATGAGACTCTGCTTTCATCGAAGTCCGGAAGAGATGCACTAGAACGCACAGAACGACTAAACCGGATAACCAAAACTTGCAGACAAACCTTACTGACAATTGCGCACAACACCAACCATTTGCGCGCAAAACCATCCTATTGCGCACAAAATTTACTTTTTTCGCGGAAAAATATTTTGCAGAAAAATCCCCTTTCTCGTGCAACTGGATCTTTTATGGGCGAACCCAATTTTTACGCGCAACTTTTCATTTTTTACGCATCTTGAAATTTTCCACGCAACTCCGAATATTTCGCGCAAGCCACTCTACGCGATCCTTTTTGCGCATCAGACCTCAGATCTTCTCTAAGTATTCAACAAATTTTGAATGAAGGGGGTCACCTCATATTTATAGGCGACTCAGACCCCCGCGCGCAAAATCCCCTTCGGTGCAAAAAACCTCTCATCTGGCGCATAATATTTCAAAAAGGTATCTTTTTCCGCGCACCTCTCCAGATATTTCGCGCAACCCATGCCTTTTACATTTTTCGACGGTGTGATTCTGAAACACTATTTGCGTGAAAAACTTCTCCCCTCTATTTCACGCACCATGCTGTTTTTCGCGCCCAGCTCAAGTATTTCATGGACAACCCTTATTTTCTACGCAGCCCATGCCTTTTCCCTTTTTCACCAATCTGATTTCGAAACACTATTTGTGCGAAAAACCTCAATCCACGATTTCGTGCATCTCACTGTTTTCTACGCCCAACATAAGTATTTCGTGCAAGCCTCTTATATTTCACGCACCACTTCTTTTATGTGCGAACCTCCTTTTGTATACTATCCATGTCTTCATTTTCTGATTTGGAGGACCAAAAATTTGGAAAACATTGGGAAACAGCGCCACCTTCAATACTGTTGTCTGCTTGATTAGTATGATCACTTTGCTGGAACACATTCAGAACTTCCACTGAGGATTGACAACAAACACAAACCAAACTCCAATTCCTGCATAGAACAACCATGGTTCCAACATAAATAAAATCATATAATTTCTCAATTTTATGATTAAATTTAATGTGAATGAATTTATATATTTTTCCTTCATATGTTCCAAATTCCACCAATTGAACGTTGATCCAAAGTTAAATTTCCATGATTTTTCAAACCCAATATTGAGATTAACTTTTATTATGTAGAATAAAGGAAAATGAATATATATTACTGACCATTATAGGGGAGGCATTGGTGTTTTTATTTCAAATTAAGAAAGAGTGATTTGGTGTTTGGGGAGTATGTTCACACACATAAAATGGAAAAAAGATATACATAAGGATAACTATGGTTCTCATTTTATTAAATTTCCCTCCATTAACAATGTGGGAAAACGATAAAGTCACATGATGTATTCATTATAGCTAATTTTTTTAATGTTTTGGAGAAACTCAAAATTGTTCTTACTAACTCTACATTCCTCATAATGGGTGAATCCCTCCACTGATAGTGTAACCCATCTTTGTCAGGACATTCAAAATCTACTCAACATATCCATGTGTACCAATGTCCTTAAACCCCTTTAGGGTTTATTTTATTTTTCAATGATCCATAAAATGTATATAAATATTACATTTAACATAAAAAACACCATATAATTTTATAAAAATGTTTCCAGGGTTCATTGACTAGTATATTAGGAATTAAATTCATCTTAATATATTTGTATTTATAATTAATTTTCATGTGTGGAATAATTTGGAAATTTGTTATTATTATGTGAGTTTAAGGAAGAGAAATTGATCATGATATAGGCTGGCCTATATTTATCCTGTGTTTATTATTTATTTATATAATTATTTCAATGTGTATTGTTTATATTAATAATATAATTAATTATAATCAATGAATTTCCCATCCAAATTATTATAATTATAAGGGGTATTTCTCCCAAATGAGATATTACCTATTTATATCTTTCATTACTAAGACATCATCACCAATGGGTGATACTTGTTTATTAATGGGGATGATAGAGGATACATTTGACATGCTGGGACATATTGATTCACTTCATGGGAGTTGATTTTGTTGGATAAGGTTAACAATTAAACTCAATATAGATACCACAAAATTTGTTATACATAGGGTGATGTTTGATCTATAATCGACATAATGGATCAAAAAATATAAATATCTCGTTTTTATGTGATTTATTTTTTATATTAAAGGTTTATTAGTTTTTAATTGTAGTTTATAAATGATGATATAGAATACTAAAACCATTTTTATAAATAAAAATATATTATCAAATGATGATTAGTTTCCATTTATGTGTGGAATTGTTTTAATAAAACTCACATAGTAACAAGAAGGATAAAATGAGTTTTTTTCACTCATGATGATAAATAAATTATGTAATGTCCTACCATGAAAATATTAATTCATAAATTTTCCACCACCTGAGTAATAGAAAAATCAGAGTTTTAGGTTCTTATTAGCCACAATTGAGGGTACCTCCCAAAATTAAGGAGTTCTCATAATACCGATGGGTTGAAAGAACTAAAATTAAAATCAAATAAAAACCATAGCAAGAATAGTTTGATTGTAGAGGCATTTATAGAGTGATACAACATAAGGATTCATAATAAGTGAAACTTTTCACAATTGAACAAGGTGTTGTCAGTTAATAAAATTGGAAATATAAAATTCTACTATAGAATCTCATAGTAGTAGAAATTCCCTAACACGTGATATATAGAGATGTTTTAGGATCAATTCCCACCTATAATATACAGGTTCTATATTATTTTTATTCATGTAGTTAATGGGTACTAGGACCTGAATAAAATATTATGAGGCTAATATATCAATAATTTTAATAAATGAAGATAAATGTCATATTTTCCTAATGAATAATTTTTGAAAAAGTTGGAATGTAATATTTCATCCCAAGACACTTATGATTTTTATTTCAATATTTTAAACATAAAATATAATAAAAATGAACCTATAATTCTTGAGTTCTTGGGTTATTGGAATATTCGATACATAAAATTTCAAAAAAATCCTAAAAAAATAACTTTATATAAATATATATCATCTGATCATTAAATACCATTTATCTTTTTTTTAACATATGATATCATGAGAAAATTAAAAAATGAAATGTGAGAGCTACATTATGGAAAAATGGAATAATCAATGTAAATAATAATGGAGAAGTAATATGTATGAGTCAATAGAGATATCATGATACAATAAAGAAAATTATTTCTAAAATTTGAACACAAAAAATGGAAATTATATTATTAAACCAAGGAATCATAAATATGTTGAAACATCATTTAACATGACATTATATGTATTTTTAATTGATCAATATAAAGAAATCATATCATAGTGTGTTAAGATAATAACAAGTGATCCGTGCATAGTATATAATTGGATTAAAATATTTTCTAATGTGTTGGGGGAAATTATTATTATTATACCACCCATAAAATTCAAATCATTTACAGGGATATGTATACCACATGTGGAAGTCTTACATAAGGAATAAGAAAAAATAGTTACCAATGAAATGGAATGGGTTACATAGTCTTGTCTTAAGAAATAACAAAATAAAATATCATTAATAGTTATATTGAATGTGGGATTGAAGATAAATTTATTTTAATAACTAAATATAGAGTAACCGTTCATCAAATTTAACTTCATTTGAAGAAACGTTTTTTGTAAGGCTTGTAGAGTTATTTTTGTAAATGAGCCTTTTTTGAGATGCTTTAATAAATTCTTAAATAATAATTAAAATTTGAAATTTAATAATTGTTTTAACTAAACTAGAATTAACCTGATTGGCTTCCAATAAAATGTTTAATTTTTTTAAAATCATGGAAATTAAAAATAATTTAAAATCGTCACTTGAAAAGAAATAATGAAGAGTATAGTTCCCTTTAATCTAGGATTCATAAGAGATACTGTTGATAAGGGGAGATAAAATACACGTATAAAATAAAACATAAATGAATAATAAAATAGTTATATTTTTATGGGATATATATATATATATAATTTTTGGATTTAGTTATATAAATAAAGAGGGAAATATTGTTAGAGAGAGAATGCATAACTCAAAAACGAAATTGGTGGTTCTGAAGTTACTTTATCTTAGGATCTGGATTTTCTAGAATGTTCATATAACTTCCTGGATAATAAATTCATCCTTATTAAATGATTTTTTCATATAAATTTTCATATATATTTAATATTTCAATATCTATTTATTATCATAATTTATTTACTTATTGCGTTGTTTGTTCTTAAATGGGATACTTCGAGTTGTTCAATTATTTTATTAGAAACAAGTTAAATAGTATGCTCTTAGTCATTGATGATGTAAAATAGATTTATAATCTCAATAATTTTATATTCTTTCTCCTTTATATTTCAATTTTCACAGGTGTAATATCTTTATTAGGGTTGAAAAGATTAGATTTAATCTATGAGATGTATCTCAGTATGCTTGTTTTGGACAACAAAAACATCTCTATAAAATATATTTTTATATCATTAAAATAGTAATTAAATTATTCATTATTAGATATTAAACGTGAAAAAAATATTTTATTTATTCACAGAATAAATTTTTAAAAACATCTATGTATTGAAATGATGAAAATGCAATGTTTCTTCCATAGAGGGGACAAACTGACCATGATAGGGGAGACATTTTTATTTTAAAATGATTGAATATAAAAGGTTATATAAAATGTATTAAATTAAATTATTAAATATTTATTGTATTTGTTATGATATCTAATTGTTTTTATGGTATTCATTTTTAGAAGGTATAAGAACAAATATTTAAAGAACTCAGTTTATAACATTACACTTCCTTTGGATATCCTTTCCTAGAGTAATCATAAATGGTCTTTATAATTGTAATTTATTGAAGACTATTATTTAATTTCTTGAGAAGTGGGTTTAGGACTGGTTTGGGAAATTTTTAAGGATCCATATGGTGACTGATGTTTGGGAAACATATTTATTATTGGTTGGTGTTTATAAGGGGATGATAAGGGTGTTTTATAATAGTGTTTTATATCTTCAATTAGGGACTCAATAAGTGATTAAATTTTAAGGTCCCTGTGAATATATATTATATGTTACAAAGCCGTATTTTTCTAACTTATACAAACATCAACATTCCATTATACACACTATTACAAAATATTCTATGTATATAGAACAGATACTGCAATTCATTATTGTCGAAAATTTTCATTTTTGTTAATGAAACATTCCAAAAATTCAGAAAAATTTAATTTCAACACACTGATTTAAAATAGTAAATAAATTTTGTAGAAATAAATTTCAATATTTAAGAATTTTTTTTAAAATAAAATACTGATTTTTTATAAAATAATAATTTTTTAACATGATTAGTTTTGAAACCCCTTAAAATTTTATTATGGTTTCATAAAATTATATCATCATTTTCATACAAAAATACAATATATATATATATATATTAATTCATGAAACTTTTCTATGAAAATTAATAATTATATTTCTTTCAAATTTTATTAAAAAATTTATTTTAATGAAACTAAAACAAAAACACATTTCCAAAAATATAATTATTTATTCTTTATGTCAATACTTTATTTTGAAACATTTAATAATTTTATTTTATATATGTTTATTTTATTTTATTTTTTAAAATAAAAAATAATATTTTATTATTTCATTGGTCTTGTTTCTATTCCAATGAAAATTTTAGTATTTTTAATTTTTATGTTTTTGTTTCAAGGATGATATTAGTTTTCTATTTAATTTAGATATATCTAATTTATATCCTTTAAAATAAAATAAATTATTTCCCAAGGCTCTATAGTTAATAATTTCACAAATTTCTATTTGGTTTCTAATGTTACATATCTTTCAAAATATATAATTCAATGGTGTTATTATTTTAGGCGACCAATGTTTTTCACATTATGCAGTTATATTTATTTTATTTTTCTATGTTTATCTTTCCATTATAAAACATTACATTTTAATGGATATAATTTTTCTCTAAATGTAATTTTCAAATTAAAATATTTAATTTTAGTATATATTCATTATTCGGTGCATGTGTTTTATATCATATTATATTACTATATATGAGAAATATATATTTAATTATAAGGAAATTTACACATATAAAATCATGGGTCATTACATGTATTAAAAACCTCAATGAGATAAATACTAGATGGTCAAACCATTCTTAAGATAACTAATTTATTATATTTTTTAGGTTCTTTTATATATTATATTTAATTTAATGGAAAATATAAATTTTGGAGTTCCCACGGACTAATGATCAAACATAAAAAGTAATTGATGGTGAAAAAATACATATAGTATTGTAATGTTAGGGTATATTTGGAAACATGGATACATAAACAAATGAATTAAAGGTGAACTATATCTTCTCCCATTGAGTTTTCAATATCTAGAAACCTTTTTAGACATTTCAAACATAATATCTTTCTTCATAACCAATAGAAAAGAAACATTAGAAATGATGAGCTCAGATTATCAATTTGGGTAAATAAGTGAGATGTCATTGATTATTTAAAAATTACACGTGAATAACAAAATGTAAACATCAGAATAACATTTGAAAACAATATCCTTAATATCATAAATCTCAATCTTGAGTCATGGGAAATAGATTCACAGTTCATAAGTCATGAATTATAAAGGAATCAAAGTAGATGATCCATGAGAACATAACATTGTTATAATACATATATTTTTGGATTACATATAAGAATAGAAAATCAATACCATATTATCTAGGGATCATTTCAAATATTATTATAGTGGAATGGTATAGCACCCCAAATCAGCATAGTTGTCATTGTCTACTCCCAATAATATTTTTGTATTAATATTCACCCTATATAATTAGGTTCAATCTATATTTCAGTATTTCTAATATCATGAGACAACAATATTTACCATGTGAAATTGAGGGCCATATAATTGTAGGACCACACATCACATAATGAAAATTTTACAAATGTGTTCCACAAGATCATAAATTAATAATAATATCATAAAACCTAAAAATGAAGTGGGAATAATAATCATTTCACCATTTGGTAACACATGTAAAAGAAATGTGTTTAATAAAAATTTCATTATATAATAACTAGTGAAGAAGAAATGGGTTTCATAATCATTTCATGAATTCATCATAAAATTACAAATGGAAAAGGAATGTCTTTCATAACCATTATATAATCCTAACCATAATACATACATATAAAGAATAATTATTATACCATTATATCATATTCCCAAATAATATTAATAGACATCAAAGTATATCATATAAGACAGAAAATTATTTTAAAACATCACATGGAAAATTTCATGAGAAAATATCCTATTGAATTTGAAAATGAATATTTAAAATACTTAAAAATTCCAAAATATTATGGAAGAAAATTAAGATCAAATTAATCATGTTTTCATGATGGATAAAACAAAATTAATTTCATGCATGGTAAAACTATGATTCATTTCACATTTTCGGTAAAAATTCAAATGTTACTCAGTAAGAAAAAGACAAGAAGTTTCATTTCAAAATATTTTTGAAAATTAAATCATTGTAAAAATTAAATATATAAAATCATTATAAAATATTAAAAATATTTTAGTAAACATTTTATGAAAGCATGGATATAGAAGAAAAAGGATTTTTGACCAATGAGAAAAAAATGTTGGGATTTATTAAATCATTCTTTTGGTATATTGAGTATATAACGAGATGAAAAGTATATGAAAAAAATATAATATCCATAAACGACATTAAGGGATGAAAATTCATGAGTTTTTATAGATAGATCGCATGATTTCTTAAATGTAATCATATTTATAATCAATAATGAAAAACAATGAGATTGTAACATCAAACCCTTTAAACATTTGTATGTTTTGAATCGAATACCCCATGAAAGAAAAATTTTTAGGTGTATATTTATATTACATAATTTTCATGATAATAATCTTAAAATAAATTAATTAATTTAATATACACAACACAAAAGAAACATGTGGTGAATTAAGAATGTGTCCCATAGAAAAAACGAGAGACATAAATACCCATCCTTAGGTCACAAACTTTTTCATACAAGATCAAAAATAAAATATAATGAATATAGGATTATTATAAAAATATTACAGGAGAATATTGATATATATCATACCATAACTTGTTTACTATTAATCCTTTATAACACATTCATTAATAATAATTTATTAAATCATTGTTCTTGGTGATTACTTCTTTATTTTTCTTGCATGTTTCAGTTTGGTATTTTTAGTCCTTTTACATTAATTATTGTTCCATCATCACTGGAATACTAATAATGATATAAATATCATATTTTTTTCATTGTATACATATTTATATTCCTAAATTAAGTTATATATAAAAATACATTTCACCATTAAAAGAGACGACGAGTTGTACGTGCACATGAATACTGTTTAATTTTTTCTATGGACAGAAATAAATAATGTTAAATAATAATTCACCATTATAGAATAATTTATATATCATTTATATCAAATATATTCTCATTAAATGTTTCCTTAATTCCAGCCATTCAACATTTAAATTCAAAACATATCACATCGCTTCTTGGATGTAGTATCCCACGCATACGTGCAAACACTATTATCATTTACTAACAGATTGGAATGTGAGATGGTAGATGTGATATTATAATTTTTTCAGTATAATAATGTCTCATATATCACATTATATATACATTAAATAATTAATTATATCCATCTTTTTTATGTGATGATGGAAAATGAATTACATTGGATCCCAAGGTGGTAGTTCGTTGTACACACGGTCAACATTTTCATTTCACATTTAATGGTAGAGGAGAAGGATATAGATTATTATATTAACATAAAACATATATTTATATGGAATATTATTTTCTCGTTATTTCATTATATTTTAATAATATTATAAGGAGGTGGAAGAAAAAAACATTTGATTATGAATGATAACTCTTCTTTAGACAACATCTTCATGTTTTCTTAAAAAAAATTATTTGGAGGTTCTGTCAAAACAATTAAAGAATATATGAACTAGGTAAGGAATTAAAAAGTTATTGGATTATGTAATTTCCTAACCAAAATCTCTAGATGTGTGAGAATTAATTGATAGTTTGTGCCCTTTTATAAGTAGTGGAGAGGACTAACTTGGATTTTTTTAGAAAACCCAGATATAAACTCATTTTAAACAAAATAAATGGTTACAAAATGGATCATTAAAAAAACTTATATTCTATATGGTCTATATATTTTCATGAATTATAAATTAGGTATGTTTATAGATCATTTAAACTTGAATTGTTTACATTTATCCACCAATAAACGTGTTTTAACCATAACCTCAGTTATGAATTTTTATTATTTATACAATTCATTATAAAAATATTAGTTAAAATTAGTATATAATAAAAAAATTGAATATTAAAAATATTAAATTCATTTTAACAAATTAAATTCATATAATCAGTTTAATTAATATAAAATTAGACCTGCAGATGTGACAAAAAAGAACTTTTCTGAATAATACTTTTTCATAAGTATAAAACGTACTTACATCAAAATTAAAAATATAATTTATCAAAATGAATTAAATTAGTTCATTAATAAAATTATTTTAATAATTTTAAATTATAAAATATAATAAAAAACTATAACTTGTATATTATTGTATGAAAAAATCATTTTTTAATCGTTAATTTTCACTATTCATTGATAAATTAATCTTTTCTAGTTTTTTTAGAAATCTCACTGTAGGAGAATTATAGAATGTTTTTTTAAAAATTGATTTTATTTTTTCAATTGTTTTTCTAAAATTGGGAAAATTTAATTTTATTATGTATTCATAAATGAAATAAAAAATATTTTTGGGAGAAAATAATGAATTTTTAAATTATATAAAGTCTCTAATAAAATTTAAACACTTTTTCCTCTATATATATTTTTTAAAATAATCATACATAATATTCATAAAATATATATTCTTATTCATTCCCCCAAATATAACATCTATTTTATAAAGGCCTTTTTGAATAAAAATATGAATAGTATGTTGTGGTTCATTAAAATCTGGTGTTGCTTGTAACACAAGTTTTCAACGAAATTTAATATATTTTAAAAAATGTATTTAATAAAATATTCTATTGTTAAATTCATTCCCACATGAAATGAATTTTACCCTGAATATTATGTTACTCTGATATATAAAACTAAGCATGCTTCTACATCACCATATCCTCCGTTTCTCCTGTAGCTTCTTCAAATTGGTTGGTTCAACATAAAACATTGACCTAGTGAGTGGTATTTTTTCATATCACTTTCTCTCTATGATTAAAAATCTCCACATATTTTTCATTATAGTAAAGATAGTGATCCAGTGGTATAAACTTTTATTTAATTAAAATTTTATTTAATTAAACTTTTATGATAATGTATGTAATTCTTCATGAGTTATATATGGAATACATCATTTAATTGACAGTGGTTCGGTGGAATCACCAAATGATAGTCAACAATCTCTACTTGAGAAATAGTCTTGAAAGGAAAAATATACATAGGGCTTAGTTATCCTTTCTTCCTAGATCACATAACATTGATCTATAGAGATATTTATAAAAAAATTCTCATGAACATCAAATTCCAGATCATGCAGGTTTTTAGCATTAAAATTATTTGCTGATTTTGAGTTAACATGATGTGTTGTTGAACTTCTCATAATTTTTCTGCCATTTACTAAACTCTCTGAGGTCCCTAATTTTTTATTTCTCCATCTTCGTACTAGAAAATTGGGGTCGTAAACTTATTTATGTAGAGTTATTACAGAGGATTCATCTGAATGTTTCAGTGTAATTTATTTTTGTAAGAATACTCAACTCTATAAGGGTTTTTATCTTAAAAACCTTTGAAATGTAACACCCAAAAAATTCACAATATATTTATTTTTAAGTAAATCCAATCCATTTGATAGATTTTAATTATAACCTAGATATTATGTTCGTGGGTATGAATACGAATAAATAAAATATGAAAAATATTTTTAAGAAATTTATAAATAAATACAATGGAAATATATTATTTAGAAATAAAATAAAAACCAGTTTAAAGGGAATGAAATGTTTTCTGGAAAACATTATTATTTTCTAAAAGGTGGATTGGTCATCTTTTTCACACATAAATTAAAATTCATTTTATAAAATTATGGAAAATTTATTTCAAAATATGAACTCAATTTGTATTAATAATATCTAAATTATCATAGTATGAATTATTGTTATTTATATAAAATTGTCATTTTTTATGAATGCTGAAAAAATATTGATTTTTATTAAAAACATCCTTTTTAATAGAAATTACATATCTTTTTCTACAATAATATAGTATAGATTCTACTTATTGTTATTTCCCTATAAAAAATTTCTCTGAATGTTACCTTAATGATGAATAATTTCACTGAAAAGCATATGGAATATCCTGAGACACATAATTGAATAAATCTAAGAAAGTTCTGACTAAGACCTTAAACTACTAAGGCATCAACAAATCTCATGTCTCATCTACAAAATTGGATTTTCTTGATCTAATAATCATCAGGACTTCATAATTACCAAATTGTATGAATCCTTCTGAATAATACCATATTCAAATCACAAGATAATTATTTTTTTTCATGTGATTTGTTTATCCACTATCAATTATCCATATTCTAGTTCATTCTAATGCTTTAAAGGAATTTTATACAACCTCATCTTACTCATCTCATTTATTAATTATCTATGTTTTTTACATAACACTGGGTATTTATTAATAATATTTAAATTCCTCAGAGAATGATGTTCAAACATAATCATGTATAGGTTAAACTTGAATTTGTGTTTTCATCACATTTTATGATACGTTGAGATGTAGCTTATGATCACATTCAATTTGCTTCAGCACATCTCTATACATTATTGATGAGAAATTTATTTCCATGTGAATGAATATTTAACACATAAAAAAGTGACCATCGAATGATTTCC
Organism: Viscum album; assembly: GCA_963277665.1. Taxonomy (NCBI): domain Eukaryota; kingdom Viridiplantae; phylum Streptophyta; class Magnoliopsida; order Santalales; family Viscaceae; genus Viscum; species Viscum album. The sequence continues at coordinate 1,323,619,233 of OY728158.1, forward strand.
TATAATATTATGCTCTATATGGATACCACTGTTAGTCATATTCTATTTGGTACCAATTGTTTATAAAAGATACCTTTTATGATTTTGCCACCTTTACACAATAATAAAATCTCATGAGGGGTGAATTATTTTGTGTCACTACTACACTAATATTTATACCTTAGGTTATCTTAATTTTATGGTTTATATTCACACCCAAGTTAATCATTATAATTAGACCAGATTCTTATGGTGTGACTTTAACCATTACTTCTTTCTACTTTTAATAAATCCCCAAAAACGATTTGTTATTCTAATTTATAATTTTCATCTCATAACATTTAATTTCTTATTTCATTAGAACATCGAACTCCAATTTTCCATTTTCTATGGTCCATTTGTATTTCTTTTTTGGAGTCAACAGTTTCTTCTGATCTTTTACATTCCTTCGCTAGTTGACATCCTCCTCCCCTATTATGAGTTTGTCTGGATCTTTTTTTATTACTCAAACCATCGATCATGCTTTTTTTATCTTCAATGTGGTTCTTGTACTCATTGATCATTTCTATGTTCTATGGAATTGAATTATTATGAATTTAAGATTCATCGATTAGCTCATAATTATCATTTTATTTACCCTGTATAAATTTTTTGTCAACAAGAACCACCCTATTGAATTTCTTTTTTTTTCACTCCCCAAACTTCTCTCTCGTCATGTGTTGATTCTAATTCTACCCAAATTTCAAATATTCCTTAAACTTCTCCGTAATCAATGACAATTTATTCCATTTTTCGAGATTTTTTTTCAACTTCCATATTCTTTGGAAATCAAATTATTTCATTTAATGAAATGATTCTTTATTTTTTTTAAATTTTCATGTTGGATGAAGATTTCTTCTTATAAGTTAGAAATTCATCTTCATCATAATCTTGAAACTTTTATGGCCTCCTTGTCGTAAGATTTATAGAATTTTGACATAGAAATCATGAAAGTGGGAGTTTCCCTATGATCTTTCCATTTCTTATTTTTATGTTTGATGAAAGGAATGATATGACTTTATCTATCTCTTCTTCTTCATAACCATCTTCAATAAAGAGAATCTTCATGGCCTATAATTCCAATTACTTAGACATAAATTTTTCTAAAGACTCATTATCATTATTTATAACCTCATATTCAACATTATTACTTTGAAATGAATACAATTTAAACACATTTAGATCCGTATATACTAATGCAAAAACTTTCAGATTGAATAGAGGTGTCAGTCTTCCCAAGATGTGCTTGAAATTTTTTACATATTCAACAAATTACTCCAAGACAATGCTTATCATCCAAAAAAACATTCACCTAGTCAAATAATCAATAAATAGTCTCTTTAGGGTGTATTCTAAGATCTTTATACTTGTTCTACATAACCTACAACTTTGCTTCTCTGAATTTTGAGTCTCCCTTATAAATATTTAGAAACCTTTACCACATAAAATGTGATTAATTACAATATATCACCATTGTATATATTTTATTTGATAGGGATACCCTAAATCAATGTTTCATTTTTATTAAACAAATAATTCAATTCAGTAAATGTCTGAGAAAGGACCACTATCCAGATTTCATGAAATAACATGCCTTACGGTTGTAAAGGGATCCATTCAAAAAGATAAGAAGTAGTTTTGTATCAAATTCTTCCACAATTGAAATTCTTTCCCATCAAATATAAGGATCCATTTATTATTGAAAACATCAATTTAAAATACTTAGATAGAAACAATAAAATTTACACATTCCTCTGATAACAATAGTTATCACAAATATGTTAAATACCCTGATGGGGGGGTGGTGAATCTGTGTGTGACAAATTAAAACAACCACACCTTTGGATGTTGTTTAATATTAAAATAAAATAACTCTTCTAATCGTTTTCCATTTAAATGTATCAATATAAATGAAATAATGCATGAAACACATTTATTTTTCTTCAAAACACTCACTGGGCTATATCCAAGGGGCATACAATAATAATCTATCGATGTACCAAATACACTAAGTCTCACTTACAATATAAAAAGTTTCACCTATATCACATCAATTCCAAAAATCAATACCTATAAAAATTTTATGGATATCCCAATACATATATAGGGTCACTCCCTCAATATCTCCTTTTATATATCACTAAAGATTGTAAGGATCACCTTCTTCCACTTCTTTTTCTCAATACTTTGTAGGCGATTCACACACAGTTTATGGAATTTTATGTCCATTAATTATTATTATAGAATAAAACCTCAGTTTTACATAGATACTCTATTGAAAATCAAAATTCACTCACTTGATAAAAATAACATTACCATTGATTCATTGGGAAATCATTTTTGAACACTTTAACGAGGATTACTACATTCATAAAGGGAACTTATTTCATCAAGCTTAATTAGACTTCATGAAGCAACCTACTTTCACTATGATCACTTATCCTTAATTAAGTACACAAATTGTTTGAAGCAAAATTATCCTTCATGAACTCCACCACTTTCATGATTCATACAATTTTATGTCATATTTCATAACCTCCATGAAATCTCTTTCATCGCTAACTTTTTTGTAATAATATCCTTCGTGAATCACCTTCATGAATTTGGAGCCCACTAATTCTCTATGGATTTGTATACTTTTATAAAGGTTTTAGATGCCTATTTATAGGAATTTCCTCCAATTAAAGAATTTATTGTCTACATAATCACTATATTGTGAATCTCTCCCATCTATTTTATAGCATCCCACCTTTTTATCACACAAACATTCATTACATTTTACAAAACCGAGGATCTTTAAGGTTTAGTGTCTTGGAAACCAGGAACATAAAACATGGAAAAATAAAACATTTTTCATAAACGCTTGAAAGGCTTCTACTTATGTTCATCCTAAGTTCATTACTGAATCTCATAACCTGGGGACGTACATCAAAAGAAAGGGTGAGCAGATGGCCCAGTAAGGGAAATAAGGGGAAACATTTAACTTGCGAACTTGAGATACATCAATAAAGTCATGAAAAAGAACATTAAGGCATGAGAAAGAAATCATGAGGCATATCATAATAAAAATAAAGTATTTCATAACTTGACGATGTGGCTACAACATTTAACATTTAAAATCATTTATATTTCACCAAGGTCCATCCCCATGGTGTCATTAAAAATTACCAAGGTTATTCACCAAGGCGTCGTTAAAAAATGGTCATCTCTAGAGATTAAGTCTTCAAACAATGAATTGGAGTGCTATTAGGGTGGACCCTTAAATTTATCTTTATTATCATGTGAGCCACATATATCATCATCAAACATTTCATAAACAACCCATATATCATAAATTAAATAGGTTTCATTTCATAGTAATCACATTTTTAATAAAACTGATTTAAAGACGTGATCTTTATGTCACTTTAAACCCACGGAAAAAGGAAAGCGTGTCTCATGTATGTAAATCACATAATTAAAATAGAAAATTTTGACATATATGTTAATACCCCTGTAGAAGAATGATCTTTGAGTATCAACTTAATAAAATAAAATAATTTGAAAAAAAGAAAGAGATTTTGACACAAAAATTATGCAGTATAACGACTATCATACATGGTTTTAGAAAACATTGAAAAGAGAGGTAACATGAGTCAACCAATCGTAAATGATACATAAAACAGTAGGGGAACAGAATATAAAGTATTTAAGAACATGGTAATGAAATTTTAATGATATACCATGTGAAACGAATAACTTGAAAGGAAGACAAAAAAATAAGATTTCTCTTTTGAGAATTTGGCACCCTAACGATGTCACTTAAAACTTCCAAAAATGGATTGACGAGATCAAATACGGTCTATCATCATATACACATAAATGATAAGTTTGATAGATATAGAGATAATACACCAACATAATAAAAATAAACTTTAATGTCTTGACGAGATAATAGAACGTGAAAATAAGAAGGGTGAACGAATCCCTTAAAAATTCGGCAGCCTAACGGCGTCACTAAAACATCGAAAAAATTAATTTACGAGATCAAATAGGTTCTCTCATAATATTAAAATAAAATATCAGTATTATATATATAGAAATAATACCCCAAAATAATAAAAAAGGAACTTCAAAGACATGACATGAAAATAGATCTTGAAAACAAGAAGGGAGAAAGTACCCCTTAAAAATTTGGCATCCTAACGACATCACATAAACTTAAATATATAAATTGAAGAGATCAAATAGGGTATCTCATCATATGAACATAAAATATCAGTATGATAGATATATAGATGATACCCCAACATAAAAAGTAATATGAAATACTTGACAAGAAAATAGAACTTGAAAATGAGAAGGGTGAAAGAATCCGTTACAAAAATTTTTGTCCGCCTACTTACGCCACTTAAACATTAATAAAACAAAATGATGAGAGTAAGAAGGGATATCTCATCATATGAACATGAAAAGGGAAGTAAGACAAATATAAAAGATCATCCTATAACATAAAAACATGGAGTATAAAAGAAATGACTTAAAAGAGAGTATTTGAAAAGAAAGAGAGAGTTTGGATCCCTTACCTTAAACGTAACTCTTAAAACTTAATGGTTGGGACCTTGAGAGCTTGGGGGAACCTTGGGAGGACTCTTTGGTTGTTAAGGGGACTATAAATTTGTTGAGGATGATTTTGGAGTTTAATGGATGAGAGTATGGCTTGGTATTTATAGGGAAAGTGAGGGGACAAGGCATTAATGGCCAAGGGACACCTCATTGGTGGTTTTGGCAAAACCATGGGATTTTCCGTGGTATTGGCCACTTGGGACACCACATACCTTATATTACTATTCATAAGTTGACCATATTGATTACATTCTTAATACATCATTTAATGATATCATTAAACACCCGTAACTTAAAAACTGTATTTTCACTATCCATCGAAAATTCAACTTTCTCAGAAAAATTCTAAAATTCAACCTTAACCAAATATCGATACTCTGATTTCAAAAATGAACTCCATTTTATAAAAATAATTTTATAAATATTTTTAATTAAATTTCTAAATAAAAAAACTATTCAAGGAAAATTTATTTTTTCAAAAAAATCCGCAACAATTACCTTAACATAGTTTCGATGCTCTGAGTTCAAAAATAAAGCCCAATTTATAAAAATAATTTTCTAAATATTTTTAATTTAATTTTAAATTAAAAAACACTATTCACCCAAAAAAACTAATACTTGATTAATAATTTATGAAACCGTTATTTAACCATTTTATTGAATCACATTACTTAATCAAGGTGCCTAGATTAGATTAATAATTTATTTAAGTGAGATTACTAATCCATTTGGTCACATTACTAGTCCTTAGCATAAAATCACTATTCATAATTTACTAATCATCAAAAATTAAGTTGATCTTATGAGACTCTAAATTTCGTACTGAAGTTAATTGTAGGAGACCATTTTTTGAAAATCAATACATGAAATTAGTTATCTAAGGTTTAAATAATTATTTTAAATTATCCTTTTTCTATATTTCATCAAAAATTTGCGTAATATATTTATCCGGAAATTTGAAAATTCACAAATTTCATCACAAGGAGAAATCTCAATTTTTATTTAAAATAAAGGATTACACGAGGCAGTTACGGTCTCCTTACATAGCCCCTTATAACCCCAGCATAGGACCTAAGTGTAAGGTGTGCTATGGTGATAGAATCTGAGGGCAGCTCGGCCAACATCGCACAAGTAGTAATTTCTATTAGATTGACCTTCTCATGAAGGCGATTCCGTTCCAGCTTCACCTGATGAATTTCAGCTTGGGTTTAGTGTAGCACAAAGCCCAATGGTGCTACCTCCTTCCCAAGTTCTGTTAGATGGGCTTCGATTGGCCTGAGACTACTGGATGAGGTCATCAAATCTTCTTTCTATATTAATTAACCAATATCACTAGTATTTAGAGACAATAATTGAAACTTTTAGTTTCCAACAGTCATATTGATTAATGGTCATATAACATTCAAAACCAAATGGTATTATTTTAATTATACTCATGTAATCAAATGAAACAGTTTTGATGAGAAAAAAAATAAAATAACACACAAAATTAGGAAACAAGATTTATTCAAAATTTCGGGTTGTTACAATCATCCCCCGTTAAGAAATTACATCCTCTAAATTTTTAATGTTGGGTTTTGAAATTTCATTAAATGTCCAACATCGGAAAATGAGTCAGTAAAACTATTAATTTAAATGAAAGAAAGGGAAGTACAATGGTCACCTGAGTTAACCCACACGAGGATTCCATGTAGGAAAACATAGACATGGAGGAGAAAACAAACGGTCATGTTTTGAGGGAGAGTGATAGAAAAAATGATTAGGATAAAGTTAACAACGAGAAAATAACAAACTTATGATGTGTGTAAACGGTCTTTAATTACCTAATAGAAAACATAAACCATCAACGTTTTTGTTTTACGTTCCTTTTTATAATTTTGAGGAATTAAATTACTACATAGAACAAAAACATATGGAAATATATCTAACTTCAAGTAGAGTTTCATGCTTTAATAAGTTTCTACCAAAACTAATATTTTCTCCAAACGATAAGCATTCAAAAACACTTGGTCTCATCAAAACACAAGAATCATCTTCTTAAGAGCCACGTAATCCACAAAAGACTAACTATCAATTTCTTCTGTCTTTAAACATTATCCCAAAAAACAGAAAGGGTTAGATAACAAAACTCTTCAAAAAGAAATCATCCCATAGGAAGGGAAACAACTTTTAAATCTTCAAAGTTACATGGTACTACCCAAAGTTCATCATATACTATTCCATAAATAGAAGTCCTTAAAATTCATCAAAATAAACCAAACTAAGATTGAAACCCAATTATATGAACGATCTCATAACATAGTCTTCCAAAATAGACTTTATCGTTCATCTCCAAACAAAATCAACCACTCTTATCATCTTATAACAAAAGTAACTAACCTAATCAGATATTCCCCAAGATAGGTTAATCATTTCCATATGTAACCTAATTTACTATTGTCCACCTTAAATTCATCGGTTCTTAAAAATATAATTCAACCCATACACATCAAAGAAAATACCATAGTAATCTATTTACCTCGATCAAATTGGGTTCCCAAAATAGTGAACGTCTTCCAAAATAATAATCATCTTTTAATCCCCTAATCACCCTTTTCTAAGAAGAACAGCTTCACTACATCAACATGTGGTACATAACAAAAGATGTTTTACCTAATGATATAAAATCATCTTAGGTAGTGACTCTATGATCGTAGAAAACATAAAAGATATGATCATAGAGCACGAACTAAAATACAACATGACATAGAAAATTATTGCCAAGAAGTTACATGTACATCAGTCATTATGATCCATCTCAGCATAGGACTTTCATTATTACCGTGTCCTAGAAGATTGTGGATGATCATCATGCTTCTCACCCATTCCAAGAGAGCATTTCCTTTGATAATGTATAACTTCTCCACATTTACGACATCGAAATGTATAAGGTACATTAGATCGAACCTTATCTCCTTTCATGACATTATCCATTTTTTTAAAGCAATTGGCTACTTTATGCCATATCTTCCCACACTTAAAACATCTCTCGGTTATTTTGTGACATTCTCATTGGTGCCTCTTCCCAAACTTTTTGAAAAAAATAAATTGGGTCTTCTTTCCCTTATCAACTTTATCAGATGAACATCCTTGAGACTTTGTCTTCTTCTTCCTTGATGAATTTGGGCATTCAACTAGGTACCAATTGTTAATTGTGATTTCTGATAGCTGGTTTGGCATAATCACAATATGTTCAACTTGATCTTTCATCATCTAGGTCACATTAATAGGGAAATTTTCACATTTCCTATCACATTGGTTGTTGGGACATGCTCTTCCATTTCCCGCCATTAACTTAGAAAATAACGTAAATTTAGGGGGCTTAAATACTTAGCCAATAATCATTAAAAGGAAACTTTACGAATAGAAGGATAAACTTGTAGAAGGAAAGTATACCCTAACATGTGATCCCCTAGGTTCCAATGTAGGTTATCCATGATCATATATTCATATGTGAATATTTATTTTATTTTATTTTTGTTCCTTTAATAATGGTTCATACTAAGCTTATTAATTTACCAAAGCATATCCTCTGGGAGTGTCATAACCAAGAGTGCAGCAAGGCCCATTTTCGTGTACTAGTTCCCATTTGAGTCTCGCTCAAAGCGGTGTTTTCAGGTTTTACCCATATGTACATCTGTTCCAAAGCCACCTCTACAAGCTCATATCCAGACAAGGATATATTTACTTTGCAATCCCTTACTTAATACTCACCAAAATACCAGAAAGATTTCCTATATTTAAAATTTTCTTTAGGGTTTTTACTAGAGTGTTCATATCCTAATTTCCACAAATTACTAAACCATCCTTTAATACCAACTATAGCATCCCACCTTTTTATCACATAAACTTTCATTACATTTTACAACACCGAGGAATTTTAAGGTTTAGTGTTTTGGAAAACAGGAACATAAAACATGAAAAAATAAAAAAATTTCTTAAATTCTTGAAAGGATTATCCATATGTTCATCCTAGGTTCATTACTACATCTCATAACCTGTGGACATACATCAAAAGAAATGGTGAGTAGAAGGCCCAACAAAGGAAACAAGGGGAAACATTTAACATGTGAACTTGAGATACATCAACAAAGTCATGAAAAAGAACATTAAGGCACGAGAAAGAAATAATGAGGCATATCATAATAAAAATAACATATTTCATAACTTGAAGATGGTGTTACAACATTTAACATTGAAAATCATTTCTATTTCACCAAGGTACATCCCCAGGGTGTCATTAAAAATTACAATGGTTATTCAGCAAGGCGTCGTTAAAAAATGGTCATCTCTAGAGATTTAGTCTTTACCCAATGCATTGGAGCGCTATCAGGGAGCACCCTTAAATTTGTCTTTATTATCATCTGAGACACATGTATAATCCTCAAACATTTCATAAACAACCCATATAGCATTAAATAAATGGCTTTCATTTCATAGTCATCACATTTTAAAAAAACAGCTTTAAAGACGTGATCTTTATGTCACATTAAACCCACGGAAAAAGGAAATCCGGTCTCATGTATGTAAATCCATGAATTAAAATTGACCATTTTGATATATAAGTGAATACCCCTATAGAAGAAAGATCTTTGAGTATTCTATTAATAAAATAAAATAATTTGAAAAATAAGAAAAAAAATTTGAGATGAAAATTCTACAGCATAATGGATATGATACATGGTTTTAGAAAATATTGAAAAGAGGGGGGACATTTGTCACCCACTCATAAATGATACATAAAACAGTAAGGAAACAGAATATAAAGTATTTAATAACATCGTAATGAAATGTCAATGATATACCATAAGAAACGAAGAACATGAATGGAAGACAAAAAAAATAAGATTTCTCTTATGAGAATTCGGCAGCCTAACGACGTCACTTAAAAAATCCAAAAATGGATTGAAGAGATCAAATAGGGTCTCTAATAATATAAAGATAAATGATAAGTATGATAGATATAGATATCATACCCCAACATAATAAAAAGAAACTTTAATGTCTTGACCAGAAAATAGAACATGAAAACGAGAAGGGTGAACGAATCCCTTAAAAATTAGGCAGCCTAACGACGTCACTTAAAATTCAAAAAAATGAATTGACGAGATCAAATAGGGTCTCTCATAATATTAACATAAAATATAATTATGATAGATATATATATCATACCCCAAAATAATAAAACGGAACATGAAAGACTTGACATGAAAATAGATCTTGAAAACGAGAAGGGTGAAAGAACCCCTTAAACATTCGGTAGCCTAATGACGTCACTTAAACATAAAAATATAAATTGAATAGATCAAATAGAGTCTCTAATAATATGAAAATAAAATATCAGTATGATATATATAGAGAGAATACCCCAACATAAAATGTTACTTGAAAGGCTTGACAAGAAAATAGAACTTGAAAATGAGAAGGGTGAAAGAATCAGTTACAAAAATTTCGGCAGCCTAACGGCGCCACATAAACATTCATAAAACGAAATGATGAGATTAAAAGAGGATATCTCATTATATGAACATGAAAAATGGATGTAAGAGGAATATAAAAGAACATCCTCCAACATAAGAACATGGAGCATAATGGAAATGACTTAAAAGAGAGTATTTGAAAATAAAGAGAGTTTGGATCCCTTACATTAAACGTAACTCTTAAAACTCAAAGGATGGGACCTCTAGGGAATAGGGAACATTTGGAGGACTCCTTGGGAGGTAAGGGAACCAAAAAATCGTTGAGGATGATTTTGGAGTCGAATGGATGAGAGGATGGATGAGTATTTATAGGGAAACTGAGGGGAGAAGGCATTAATGGTCAGGGGACACCTCATTGGTGGTTTTGGAAAAACCTTGGGTTTGACCATGGTATTTTCCATGGTATTGGCCACTTGGGACATCTCATACCTTATCTTACTATTCATAAGTTGATCATATTTATTACATACTTAATACTTCATTTAATGATGTCAATAAACACCCGTAACTTAAAAACTGTATTTTCACTATTTATCAAAAATTCAACTTTCTTAAAAAAATCCCAAAATTTAACCTTAAGCAAATACTAATGATCTGATTTCAAAAATGAACTCCATTTTATAAAAATAATTTTATAAATAAATTTATTTTTATTTATAAATAAAAACACAATTCACTGAAAATTCATTTTTCAAAAAAATCCCCAAAAATTACCATAACATAATATCGATGCTCTGAGTCCAAAAATAAATCCAATTTTATAAAAATAATTTTCTACATATTTTTAATTTAATTTTTAATGAAAAAACCTATTTACCCGAAAAAAACTATTACTTGACTATTAATTTATGAAACTGTTATTTAACCATTTTATTGAATCACATTACTTAATCAAGGAGACTAGATTATATTAATAATTTCTTTAAGTGAGATTACTAATCCATTTGGTCACATTACTAATCCTTAGCATAAAATCACTATTCATAATTGACTATTCATCAAAAATTAAGTTGATCTTATTAGACTCAAAATTTCATACTGAACATTATTGTAGAATACCATTTTTTGAAAATAATTACACATAATTAGTTATCTATGGTTTAAATAATTATTTTCCAATATCGTTTCTCTAGAATTCATTACAAATTTGCATACTATATTTATCTGGATATTTGAAAATTCACAAACTTCATCACAAGGAGAAATATGAATTTCTATTTAAAACAAAGGATTACACGAGGCAGTTACGGACTCCTTACATAGCCCCTTATAACCCCAGCATAGGACCTAAGTGTAAGGTGTTGTAAGGTGAGAGAATATGAGGGCAGCTTGGCCAACATCGCACGAGTAGTAATTTCTATTATCTTGAACTTCTTGCGAAGGCGATTTCATTCCAGCTTCACACGATGAAGTTCAGCTTGGGTTTGGTCTAGAGAAAATCCCAATGGTGCTACCTCCTTCCCATGTTCTGTTAGATGGGATTCGATTGAACCAAGACTACTCGATGAGGCCATCGAATATTCTTTCTATTTTAATTAACCATGATCACTTGTATTTAGAGACAATAATTGAAACGTTTAGTTTCCAACAGTCATATTGATCAATGGTCATATAACAGTCAAAACCCAATGGTCTAATTTTAATTATACTCATGTTATCAAACTGAAACAGTTTTGTTAAGTATAAAAAAATAAAATAACACAAAAAATAGGAAACAAGATTTATTCAAAATTTCAGGTCGTTACATAGTTTCTGGTTCTCCCTACATCGAGAAGCTCATAGAGATTTCACCATTTAGGAATATTCTAATAGTCACAAAGATTACCATAAAACCATTGAAAATTCATGATGATACCTATTTTATGATATAGACCTTAGTTAAACCTTCTTCTCTCTACATATTCTTCTTGAAAATCATGTATTTATAATATTTTTATTAGGCCTTTAAATAAACCCACTTTTCACGATGATTACTATCAAGATTTAGGACCCCAAAAAATTGGAAACAACTTGGAAGTATCATCACCGTATGTGTGACATTTTTTATATCAATCCTAGGGAATCCATTCCTTTTATTGGATATTTTTCAACATTCCATGTCAATAATATCTGTGGAACTCCATAACTGATCATGGAAACCCACTTTGTATAAAAAATAATCAACCCAAAAATACTAAAATGTTACATTCAGTGATATTTTTCCAACACCCTACCAAAAACAAGTTCTCTATTTCCCTCGCCTCATTATTTATTCCTTGTTTTTTGTTATAAATATTACCTAGTATTTGTTTTCGTCGAAACCAAAATAACTTTTCCAAAGAAGAGGTATTGTCATTAAACCAGTAGTTTATTTTATTTCTTCATATACCTAATAGAAATATTAGTAAATAATGATTTTAAAATTACATAAGTATATTATATATACTAAGGTGTTTTTAAGTTATGTTCATGACCTGAAACCATGTCCTCCTCTCTAAAATGGGAAAATAAAACATTGATAATGTGTATGGAAGACTACAACCTTGTGAACCGATGTCATTTTTTCCATCACCTCTTCTCTCAAATGGATATATTGGTGTATATAACATTTATATATGATATTTATGATATAATTATACATATAGAATTATATTATGATATATACATTCTTAATTTCCATTCTATATAGAATACGATAACGTCACTCATTAGTACGACAACCTATCACCTTATAAAGCGATATGATTCATTATCAAAAAAATTTATTTGGAAAATTATTATTATTAATTTAAGTTATATATAGTAATTTAAAAAAAGATTAAATATTATGGAAAATTATTGTTATGGCCCGGGTTTTTGGGGTCCATTACTTTGTGAAAATCTCAAGTTTGGTTTTCTAGTCTGGGAATCTCAGTGATGTTTGGCCTAACGGTAGGCATACAGGTATCCTTAGCCTACCGGTAGCCTTAGCCTACTGGTAGTGGGCCTACCGGTAGGTCGGTCTACCGGTAGCCGCAGCCTACCGATAGCTCGGCTACCGGTAGCAGCAGCCTACTGGTAGCTCGACTATCGATATCTGCAGACCACGAGTAGCTCTCAGCTACCGGTGGCTCTCTCCTACCCCCACGGGGTTTTCCAGTAGTGCATCTTTTTTGCATAAATTGGGTTTTAAACCATATTTTTACTCCGTTATGCTTATTTCAAAGCATAGTAATGCCCATAAATGTTGTTTAATTAAATATTTAATTAATTAACTGCCCAACCATTAATGATGTGTGGGGTGTCTCAACCTCGTGGTCAACCCACGACCCCGCTCCTTATGTGGTTTCATGTTGTCATCTCAACCATCCTCGAACTTTATAAACTAAAGGGTTCTCCCTAGGTTTCTTTTCTCGATCACCCTGTGCTAGTACCCTTCGTTCAGGCGATCAGCTTTTCATTCGGATGAGCCGCATCGCTATCCGAGAAGTTCCACGACCGGGCTTAGCGTCGATCATTGATAGTGGGTAGGGAAATTTATCCTTTGTCTCTCCCTTTTGTGTATCATGTGGGGTGGGAATGCTCTTGATTCTATAGAATTTGATAAACCCGAACCTTAATGAAGATAATGAACAGACTCTAAAGAACAAAGGGGGGGGGGGCTGTGATCGATGATGCTGCTTTGTTTAATGATCTTGTTTTTCTGAATTTTTGGGCTTGCGCCTACTAAAAATCATGGTCGTGGGTGGTATTTCTCTGTTCACTAACAAACCCTTGCCGGTAGTGATGTTTAAATGAATTTTATTGTGGTTTTGAACCCTCTGTGTAAAGGGAATTTATTAATTACGTATATTCTGCTAAATAAATTGGAAGCACTAGGATCAAATTTTTTTTGTGATAACCCCAATTAAAGCACATGGAAATTGAAATCATGGAGTGTGTTAAATCATATAAATCTAAAAATACTGGCATGTGCCTCTTTAGTGGTGGTGGTTTGGTTGTTTTCCTTTACAGGCCGTTAACTGGGTGATGTGGGTGGGGATGGGATCGCCTGTTATTATACTCTCAGTGGTCGTGAAATTGGGGATGGGAGCACCTGTGTTTTGCTTTCAGTGGTTGTGAATTTTTTGTCTGGGTGGGTAACTTTTTTATATAATGAATTGGGGTGGGACCCTCTATTGTTGAGAAACCCTTTTGGCTCCTGGATGTTGGACTGTTGGTTGTATCTTGGGGTTTTCATTGGTTGTTGTGGATTTACGAGAGAACCGGGTGTGGATGTTGTAGTTAATGCTTGATTGTTTGCTTTCCTTGGCTTATTCCTATGATTTCTAGTTTCCCAAGATGGTGTAGAACTTAATTAAACATCACTACCGAACATTAAAACGAATGGGACAAATGGGTTTTGTTGGGGAGAGTTGTGACTCGGACTTGAGTGTTGTTTGTGTTTCTTAGGCTGGCTGAAAAACCTAAACATGGTAGAGTTCTTGTTAAATATATATATACTTTTAGTTTTGTGTCTCTTATTCGCGCCCCACCCAAGTTGAGCACTTAGTTCCGAACAACCCCATTTCATGGGGGAGGGTGTTTTTCCCAACACTATTATTAGTGGCTGGTTATCAGCTCCTTTCTATTATTTTTCCCGGATAGCCCAAGTATCTTTAGGCGGGCTGTGATGTCCAAATGTCCATTATTATCCCAAGAACCTTATGGAGGGGTAGTGTGGTGTTTGGCCCTGGTGTGTGTAGGCAGGTGGTTTCCCAAGTGTTTTCTGGATGGGGCCCTGGTGTCTTCAAGCGTGGAAGTGGATCTTCTAGCCCATGTGTCTTCGGGTTTGGCGGTCGTGGTTCTGACCTAGATGATTGCAGGGATGGTTATGTGTGACAGTTGTGGCCCAGGTGTATAAGGGCGGGGTTTGGCCGTGGGACTGTGTGAGGTTGTGTCCCAGGTGTGTGCGGGCTGGGTTTGGCAGTGGGACTACGACAAGAATGGCGGGATTGGTTCGATGCGTAGGATTTCTTCCATAACTAGTGGGAATGTGGCGCGGGGTGACCAAACACCGATGTGCTCTTATTATATATATTACTTGACTTGAGTTATTTGGGTAGTGTTCCTTGGTGAGGTTTGGGTGGATTGTTTACCTTGTTAGGTGTTTGGTTTAATCTTTTTTCCATAGGACTTTAGTACGTTCCCCAACTTGTGCATGAGAGTATTTGGTTTTCCCTACTGAGTATACTTGTATGCTCACCCTACATATATAAAACTGATTTCAGGTTTCAATGAGTACTTCGTGGATTATGCAGGACCATACTAGCTCGGACCTTTGGGGAAGTTGCAGTTTCTATTTTTTATTCTTTGGTACTTTACCATTGTATTCACTTATACTTTGTGGTTTTTACTTTAGTAACATGCATTGTGAATAGTTCTTGGCTTTACTTTTACTTTTCGCTTTTGGTGTTGTTGGGTTTTACCATCTTATCTCCTGATCCTATTAAATGAAAAGGTTAATGCCTTCCATTTAGTGTGT
Organism: Viscum album; assembly: GCA_963277665.1. NCBI lineage: Eukaryota > Viridiplantae > Streptophyta > Magnoliopsida > Santalales > Viscaceae > Viscum > Viscum album. The sequence goes on from OY728158.1 coordinate 1,323,634,857, forward strand.
GATTATATACCCTTGGTGCTAGTCACCACTCCGGTACCTATTGACGGTGGGTTTCGGGGGTCATCATCTATCCTTCAACATAAAGAAGGAAGGTCCTAGAAATCTGCTAACCCTTCACTCCTTCTGGTGAAGGCGGGTCGTGATAGAATGGTATAATATGGAGGTCTATAGATAGGATGGATTTTGGAGTTAGGAACTGTGAGGATTTCATGGGATTGTTGGGAAACAGTGTTGGGTGACCATGGTGCGTGAATTAGGTCCGGGAAGACCGGCTTGGACACAGGATTTTAGGGCCCCCCCGTGATCCGATTCAAGGACTCTGGACCTACCGAACGACCAAGTGAGGCCATGATGATTGCAGGGTAGAGACCCTAGTAAAGTTACATGCATCATAATGACTTGTGTTCTCATGTTTCTAGGGTGTCTTGGGAATTAAGAATAAATAGAATGTTTAAGAAGTTTTAATAACAGTATTCTACACTTCTTGGGCTTAGGCATTCCCTGTTTAACATGCACCTATGGAACCTCGAAGGAGACCACGTTTGGTGCGGGAGATCGAGGCCCTGGAGACTACCTTGGCCGATCGGCAGAGAGCTGATCAAGAGGAGGAGGATGACTAGTGGAAGAAGAAACTTCAGGCCTTCCAGCGACAGACCCTCGAGAAGTTTGAGGGAATCACCTCTAATTTGAAGACGGAGGGCTGACAAGAAGAGCTAGTTATAGCCTTCGGCTTGATCCCTCTCTGATCGAGTACTGGGGTCCTCTGGCCGTCAGCCAAATTCGGGGAGCGACGCGTCAGTGGTGGAAAATTTACCTATAGGAGAAAAGAGAGGCTGAGGTGGCATGGACTGATTTCAAGAAGGAGTTCCGAGTGGAATTACTCTCTTCGAAGATAAAGGCGGAAAAGAGATAGGATCTAATCTCCCTCCAGCAGGGGAGTATGTAAGTGAGGGAGCTAGGAATCAAGTTCAAGGACATCTTATGTTTTTCTCCAGACGTCTTTCCCGATTAGGAGTCTCGAGAAAGGCATTTAAAGAAGGCTCTCCAACCCTCCCTCCAGTATGATGTGACCTCATTTATCCTGCCGACGTACTTGGAGTTCTAGAAGAAAGCCGAAGTGGTGGAGAGGATGCATGCTCTAGGAGGTGTGTCACGAGAGGGTATCCCGCTTGGGCCATCGAAGGGGAAGGCTGTCAGCACTAGGCCTCCAGCGTCAGGAGCCTCTAGGTTCCGACCAACAGGGGGTATACTGCAGTAGTTCCAGTTTCGGTCCCCGGGTCCTCGCCCTATTCCTTCGGGCCCGGGACCGCTGTGATTCGTCTGTGGGAGCCATGGAAATCTTTGGAGTCTGTGCCCGGACTAGGTACAGTACAGCTGTGGCGGAAAACCCCAGCACCCACCCGAGTAGCAACTTCCAGCCAGACCTTTCCAGCAGCAGTAGCAGGGACAACGACCACCCGCTCCTCCGAGGGCAGACATAGGAGGAGGAGGCCGACCTCAGGGCACTCTTCAGGGACCTCGACCGGGGCGTGTTCGGGGAGGTGGCCGACAGCCGAGGGGCAGAGGAGATGGGAGTGGACAGTTACACGCCATGGATGCAGCAGTTCTAGCAGGTCCGGAGGTTGTTCGAGGTATGATCAGTCTGTCTAGAACCCTTTCTTATGCCTTGTTCGATATCGGAGCTTCGCACTCCTTTATTTCACCCAGTCTAGCCTGTGCCTTTGGTCTAGATCTCGAGAGACTTCCAGTGCCCCTAGTGTTGAGCACACCAGTCTGAGGTCAGACCGACTTGTTATTTGTTTTTCGAGGATGCAGACTGATGATAGGGCCACATCAGTCGGTTAGGGATCTCCTTCTGCTATAGATACATACATACGATGTCATCCAAGTAATCGACTGGCTATTCTCTGTGTGTGCCATCATCGAATTATTATGAGGAAGGGTTGTGTTCTCATACTTGGGCAGCCGGCGTGTTACCTTCACTGGCGAGCGGAGTAGTCAGAAGGGCATCTGTCAAGATGAACCCCTACTCTCCTTGTTAGCCGAGCTGTCAGTAGAGTCAGTAGATGCTGAAATAGTGGAGGTTCCAGAGATCTTCTGTGAGTTTATGGATGTATTTCCTAAGGAGGTTACGACTCTACCCCCTCGATGGGATATCGAGTTTGGGATAGACTTGCAGCCTAGGGATCATCTGATCTCGATGGCTCCTTACCAGATGGAACCTTCGGAGCTACGGGAGTTGCGGATTCAGAATGACGATCTGACGAAGAGATGTTTTGTCCGACCGAGTGTGTCACCATGGGATGCTCCAGTCCTGTTCGCAAAGAGGGAATACGGTGGTCTCAGGTTGTGCATAGACTAAATGAGGCTGAATTAGGTGCCGATTAAGAATCGATACCCTCTTCTGAGGATAGAAAATCTTTCCGACCATCTGAAAGGGGCATGATGGTTCTCGAAGGTCGACCAGCGGTCTGGGTACCACCAGCTGAGAGTGATGGAGGGTGACATCCCGATGATGGCCTTCAGGTTCAGATATGGGTACTTTGAGTTTGTAGTCATGCCATTCGGTGTTATGAATGCCCCAATTGTGTTCATGGGGTTTGTGAAATCCATCTTCCGGGAGTACCTGGATCGGTTCGTAGTCGTGTTCATCGACGAAATCCTGATATATTCAAGATTAGAGGAAGATCGCGCGTATCACCTAAGGAAGGTTTGGGAGTTCCTCTGACAGCACCATCTCTATGGTAAGTTTTCAAAATGAATGTTTTGGACGTGAGAAGTGCACTTCCTTGGGCACGTAGTGTTCGAGCAAGGGGTAGCGGTGGACCCATCAAAAGATGAGGCAGTTGTTTCTTGGGCAGCACCCAAGAGTGTGGCTGAGGTTTTCAGTTTCCTCGGGCTAGCAGGTTACTATAGAAGGTTCGTACCCAACTTCTCCTTAGATGCATCCCCTTTGACATCCTTGACCAAGGAGGATCAGGTTTTCGTATTGAGTGAGTAGTGTGAGGTATACTTCAGCTATCTAAAGGATAAGTTGGTTAGTTCCCCAGTGCTGATACTACCAGAAGAAGGGGCGACCTATGAGGTATTCTGCGATGCTTCAGGGTAGGGCCTAGGGTGTGTTCTGATGCAGCGACAAGGGGTGATCTCTTATTGGTCTTGGCAGCTGCGCCCTCATGAGAGTAATTATGCCACCCACAACCTGGAGATTTTAGTGGTCATTTTTTGCACTGAAGATATGGTGGCACTACCTCATCGGAGAATGCTTTGTGGTATTCACAGATCACAAAAGCTTGAGGTATATCTTCTCCCAGCGGAACCTAAACTTGCAGTAATGGAGGTGGATGGAGTTCTTCTAGGACTACGACTTCGAGATATTCTACACTCCAGGGAAGGGGAATGTAGTGGCTGATGACTTGAGCAGGAGATCATAGAAGGATGTGGTCCGATAGTCGACAGACACCTGGAAGGAAATGGAGGAGTTGGCTGCCTTACACCTGGATGCGAGGAGGTATAGCGGTAGAGGTTTCCTATATCAGATGGCAGTACAGTCATCTCTGTTTCAGCAAGTGGATGAATCTCAGTGGGGAGACACAAAGTGAGAAGTGATGCACGACCGAGTTGCACAGGGAAATGCTCTGAAAGGATGTGCGGAGGATGGCCAAAACATGATGCTTTTCTAGGGAATGTTGTTTGTTCCAGAGGCGATACAGGGCAAGGTTCTCAGTGAGTTCCACAACCCACCCCTAGCAGTAAACCCTGGATTGTCCAAGATGTACCAAGGATTGAAGAGACAGTTTTGGTGGCCCAGAGTGAAGTGAGTAGTGGAAGAGTTTGTGGCTATGTACGTAGTGTGTTAGAAAGTGTAGGATGAACCCCGAGTTCCAGGCGGCCTACTGCAGTCTCTAGATGTCCCCGAGTGGAAGTGGGACGACATCTCGATGTATTTCTTCACGGTACTTCTCAAGGTCCATGGGGGATACGATGCCATCTGGGTGGTAGTGGACCGGTTGATGAAATCGGCTCAGTTTATGGCGATCAAGGAGTCAAGTGCAGTGGATGATTTGACATGAAAGTACATGGATGAGGTGGTGTGGTTTCAGGGAGTTCTGAAGTCTAGAGTCTCAAATAGGGATGCATAGTTTACCTCGCGAGTCTAGAGAGGGTTGAAGCATGATTTTGGGGCCCAGATACACCTTACAACTGGTTTCCATCCCCAGATAGATGGACAGACAGAGCGCACCATCCAGACCATGGAGGATATGCTGCGGGCATGTGTTCCAGACTCAGGAGGATCGTGGGTGCGATACTTGCCTCTGTTAGAGTTTGCCTACAATAATATCTATCACTCAACCATTGGTATGGATATGTTTGAAGCCTTGTATGGGATTCCATGCCGTTCATCTGTGTGTTGGACCGAAGTAGGAGAGGCAGGCATCCTTGGCCGGAAAGAGGTGTAGAGAACGACAGAGAAGGTTTAGCTCAGACAGGAAAGGATAAAGGTGGACCATGACCGACAGAAGTCGTATGCTGATACTAGGAGGAGGCCCTTGGCGTTTGAGGTTGGAGACCACGTGTTCTTGAAGGTACCCCCTTGGCATGGACAATAAAGGTTCATCAAAGGGAGTAATCTTTCATCGAGGTTCATTGGACCCTTCGAAGTGTTGCGGTGGGTCGGTGAAGTGGCTTATCAGCTAGCACTACCACCACCGCTACTGAGGATACATGATGTGTTCCATATGTCCCAGCTTCATCTTAACCTTCATGACTATTCACCAGTCCTTTATTGGGGAGAGATAGACATCAAAGATGATGTGACTTTTGTGGAATGACCAGTGATGATCGAGTATCGTGAGGAGAAGGTGCTCTATGGGCGAACCATCCCCTTGGTTCATGTGTTATGGAGACATGGTGGGCTTGAGTAGAGTGTGTGGGAGAGGGAAGCACAGATGTGTGCCCAGTACCCAGAGTTGTTTTGAGTTTTTTACTATTCGGTTTATAGATGTTGTGGTAGAACGTTTTACCTTATTGGATATGAAATAATGGTTTTCTTTCCTCTGAATGTGTGTGAAAAGTCCTGGATATGGGGAGGGGAGGAGCCAACCCCTAATCAAGACACATTAAGGTGGATGCGATTAAACCCGTGCGGGTGAGTCAGTGCCTCCCAAAGTGGATAGTATCTTGACATGGGGAAGGAGACTCCCCAACCCACATAACTGGGAAGTTTGACATGGTATGTTGCTTGGTTCTTGACAGAAATGTGTTCTTATGTTACAATGAGGTTCAATCTTGAGAGGTATCTTTTGAGGAGGATGTACAGACTCATTATTTGCTTCTAGGATGTTTTGATTCTCGAGGAGGAGACTCATTTAAGAGGTATCTGATGTTATGGCCTGGGATTTTGGGTTCCATTACTTTGTGAAAATATCAAGTTGGGTTTTCTATTCTGGGAATCATGGTAAAGTTTGGCCTAAAGGTAGGCCTACCGGTAGCCTTAGCCTACTGGTAGGGGTCCTACCGGTATCTTGGTCTACCGATAGTCGCAGCCTACCAATAGCTCTGTCCACCGGTAGCTCTGTCTACCAGCAGCTGCAGCTACTGGTAGCTCTATCTATCGGTCGCTCGGTCTACCGGTAGCAGCAGCCTACTGGTGGCTCGACTACCATTAGCAGCAGCCTACCGGTAGCTCAATTATTGGTATCTACAGCATATCGGTAGCCTTAAGAAACCGGTAGCTATCAGACACCAGTAGCTCTCAGCAACTGGTGGCTCTCAGCTACCAGTGGCTCTCACCTACCCCCACGGGTTTTTCCAGTAGGGCCTCCTTTTTGTGCAAATTGGGTTTTAAACCCTATTTTGACCCCTTTAGGCTTGTTTTAAAGCCCAGTAACGCCCATAAATGTCGTTTAATTAAATATTTAAATAATTAACAGCCCAACCATTAATGACGTGGGTGGTGTCTCAATCGCGTGGTCACCCCACGACCCTTCTCTTTATGTGGTTTCACATTATCATGTCAACTGTCCCCGACCTTTATAAACTAAAGGGTTCTCCACAGGTTTCTTTTCTCGATCACCCTGTGCTAGTACCCTTTGTTCATATGAGCATCTTTTTTTTCGGACGAGCCGCATCGCTATGCGTGAAGTTCCACACCCGGGCTTAGCGTCGATTGTTGATAGCAGGTAGGGAAAATTCTCCTTTGTCTCTCCATTTTGTGTATCATGCGGGGTGGGCATTCTCTTGATTCTGTAGAATTGGAAAAACCCAAACCTTAATGAAGATAATAAACGGACTCTAAAGAATGAAGGGGAGGTTGTGGTCAATGATGCTGCTTTATTTTATGATCTTGTTTTTCGGAATTTTCGGGATTATGCCTATTGAAAATCATGGTCGTGGGTGGTATTTCCATGTACACTAACAAACCCTCACCGCTAGTGATGTTTAAATGAAATGTATTGTGGTTTTGAACCCTCCGTGCAAAGGAAATTACTTAATTATATATATTCAGCTAAATAAATTGGAAGCACCGGGATCAATATTTTTTTGAGATAACCCCGGTTAAAGAACATGGAAATTGAAATCATGGAGTGCGTTAAATCTTATAAATATATAAAATACTGGCATGGGAATGATTAGTGGTTGTGGTTTGTTTGTTTTCCTTCATGGGCCGTTTCTTGGGTGATGTGGGTGGGGATGGGATCCCCTGTTATTATACTCTCAGTGGTCATGAAATTGGGGATGGGATCCACTGTGTTATGCTTTCAGTGGTTGTGAATTTTTGGACCGGGTGGTTACCTTGTTTATATCACGAATTGGGGTAGGACCCTCTATTGTTGAGAATCCCTTTTGGATCTTGGATGTTGGACTTGGGGCTGAATATTGGGGTTTTCCTTGGTTGTTGTGGATTTACGAGATAACCAGGTGTGGATGTTGTAGTTAATGCTTGACTATTTGCTGTCCTTGGCTTATTCTTATTCTTTTTAGTTTCCCAAGTAGGTGAAGAACTTAATTAAACATAACTACTGAACATGAAAACGAATGGGTAAAATGGGTTTTGTTGGCGAGAGTTGTGACTCAGACCTGAGTGTTGTTTTTGTTTCTTAGGCTAGTTAAAAAACCTAAACTTGGGAGAGTGCTTGTTACCTATATATATACTTGTATTTTTGTGTTTCTTATTCCCTCCCCACCCCCAAGTTGAGCACTTAATGTCGAACACCCCCATTTCATGGGGGAGGGTGTTTTCCCCAACTCTATTATTAGTGGCTGGTTATTAGCTCCTTTTTACACCCTTTCCCAGATAGCCCAAGTATCTTTGGGTGGGATGCGATGAAAAAATGTCCATTATTATCACAAGAACCTTTGGGCGAGGTAGTGTGGTGGTTGGCCCAGGTGTGTGTGGGTAGGTGGTTTCCCAAGTGTCTTCGGGATGAGGCACAGGTGTCTTCGGGCGTGGTAGTGGATCTTCTAGCCCAGGTGTCTTCGGGCATGGCAGTGGTGGTTCTGGACTAGTTGTTTTCAGGCATGGTTACGTGTGACAGTTGTGTCCTAGGTGTGTGTGGGCGGGGTCTGGCAGTGGGAATGTGTGAGGTTGTGGCCCAGGTGTGTGCGGGTTGGGTTTGGCAGTGGGACGACGATGAGAATGGTGGGATTGGTTCTATGTGTATGATGTCTTCAAAAACCAGTGGGAAAGTGGCGCGGGGTTCCCAAACATAGATGTTCTCTTATTATATATGTTACTTGACTTGCGTTATTTAAAGATTGTTCCTTGGTGAGGCTTGGGTGGATAGTTTACCTTGTTAGGTGTTTGGTTTACTCTTTCTTCCACAAGACATTAGTACGTTCCGCCACTTGTGCATGATATTGTTTTGTTTTCCCTACTAAGTATACTTGTATTCTCACCCTACGTATATAAACCTGCTTTCAGGTTTCCAGGAGGTCTTCGTGGATCGTGCAGGACCTTTCTAGCTCGGACCTTTGGGGCAGTTGCAGTTGCTGTTTTTCTTTCTTTGGTACTTTACCCTTGTAGTCAGTTGTACTTTTTGGTTTTTACTTTTGTAACAGGCATTCGGTATGGTTATTGGCTTTACTTTTACTTTCCACTTTTGGTGTTGTTGGGATTTACCATCTTATCTCCTAATCCTATTAAAAGAAAAGGGTAATTCCTTCCATTTAGTGTGTGATTCTATACCCTTGGTGATAGTCGCCACTCTGGGACCTATTGAAGGTGGGTTTCAGGGGTCATCGTCTATCCTTCAACATAAAGAAGGAAGGTCCTATCAATCTGTTGACCCTTCCCTCCATCTGGTGAAGGCGGGTCATGATAATTAATATATCATATAATATCTTACATTACATCCACTTATCAAATGATAATGTTGATTTTTTGAATGGCAGACTACCACCTCATAAAGCGATGTGATTAATTTATATTACCACATCACATGGATGGTTTGTGTAAGGTTATTTATAAAAATAATATGATATTCATGATATAATCATCATATTTGAAATAAAAAGTAACACTCACCATCCTTCCACCATGATCTTAAAATAATGTAAATGTTACTCATTCGTATGTATGACCTACCGTCTCCATGATTATAACATTGATCGTTTTTCATAATCATGTTTCAGATTTTATTTAATAATTATAATATATCTATAAAAATAATAATTATTTAATATTTACCTTTTTCTAGATTATTAATTAACAATCCCTTTAACCTTATTCCACTATCAAATGTGATTTTCAAAATATTACCCATTTATTGTGAAAACGTTCGACATGAAATTTATTGGTCAAGTAAATTTATATTATATAATAACAATTAAAATTAATGGAATAATAAAATTTAATATGTTTCTTATGAAATTAAATTATTAACGTAATCTTATTATTCAATAGTATATTGATAGTATGTGAATAAATTGGTCTCAATGTAAGGGATCTCTCTAAATTTTCTTTTCAATCAGGTTATGACCTTAATCTCTACAACTCAATTTATCTCTCATTATGGTTTCATAATTATTATAAATTATATATTTATTATCTCATATATATTCGTAGATTTTTCCCTTCCTTTGGTGGGGTAATACATGATTTATTATTATTTTTCAAATTCCATCTTTGCAAAATTTCATTTAATTATGATAAGAATTATGATTATGCCACACATATCCTTTCTATTGGTAATTATTATGTATGCCTTATGATTGATTTCATTTATGGAGAACACATAGATATTTAACATATCCTTATAGGTATACCCAGGTAGGTCTGTATAGCATTAGGTAAATATTTAGTCTCATGAGGTTTTGTGTATGAGATTTTGGAGTAAACATAACCCTTGATGGAACTTTTTACACTATGTGATATTGTTTAGGAAGTTATCCTTTACTCATGTTTATTTCATGTTATATGTTTTTAGAACATTTAAAATCATTACATGATCTTATGATACCATGTTTTTATATATTCTTCATGAAATTACTCATGGGCCATATATTTTATAATATCATGTTATAACTTTGACTGTTATGTTATGTTTCCTTATCATTTTTATTCCATTTCTAGGAATTTTAGATAACCACTTTAACTTTTTATTCCCCAAGTAATCCCAGGTAGTTTTAGGTGCTCAACTAAAATTTAGGATCTCAATATGGAGAATAAAATAAGTATTCCATATTTCATATTCTATTTCATGTAGTAAGAACCATGTTTTTCAAATACAGTAAAACTTTATTATTAGTGTAATATATTAATGGATATTTATTTTTAAAAATATTTTAATAATATGTATAGAACACTTGGGTTTCCATTTTTGGAATCAACGGAAATGATTAATCAACCATTGGAACTAGGATGGTAAAACATTAGTGATACCCCTAAGGAAAATTCTATGAATAAGACTATGTATAGATAAAATATCTTATAATCTTGGTGAAGTTTTGAGAAAGTGATTTTCAAGAAAACACCTCCTTATATGGATACTGAAAGTGGTTGTGGCTCCATAAGAGAGGTTCCTATGGGTAAAAACCTATAAAATAGTATATTTGTTTGGACTCAATAATCACTTAGTTCATGAAAATGGGACTTATTGCACACCTAGTTTGATACTCATAGGGGATATGACATAGAAATTCAAAAAGTCATTAGAAAGCATCATGAAGTGCATCAATGAATTTTTTTTCTAGAAATCCTACATGAATAATTAAAATGGATAATGTAGATTAAAACATGGAGTATAATAAGTCATGAAAAACTTATCATTCATGAGTTATTCCATTTTGTTTATATGTTTCCAATTAGTATGTTAAAGTATGCATATCCATTATTCTTATTTATTTTATTTAATGATATGAAATAAGAGAAACTGTGAAAAACACCAACATAATAAGCATTGAAATGATTAAACCCAATGATATGACTACCCGTATTTGAGAAGAAGATGATAACTTAATGGAAGTATTGGATCAAATAAAAAAAGAAATAAATAATAACATGGATTATTCAAAATACTATACTCTACATTATAATTAATAAGTTAAAGTTGAATATTTAAAGAGATAAATACCCCATAACATTAATGGAACTTCTGATCCCCTCATCATTGAAAATGGATTAACTCCATTGAAAAGATATTTACTATATTCCAATACGTAGAGAAAGGGAAATTTTTCTTGGATGTTTAACGAATTAAGAGATAAAATGATCAGTGGAGGACTTTGATCAATAAGAAAAATTATATAAAGGATATTGATTCCATTGAATATTAAAACTTCATGAAAATATTTATAAATAAATATTTTCCCTGAAATATATATCCTAGAATAGAGATAGAGTTCCCCAGTCTGGAGAAAAATGAAGAAGATGAAAACTTAAAAAGGGATGAAAGGTACACCTCTTTATTTTTTAGGAGTATGGAAATTAAGGTATACCATTTCCTTAGTTAATTAAATCATAGTAAATTGAAATATTTGGAGATTTTAGACTCTGGAAGTTAGGGATGTACTGTCTGTTGTGCGCTCTGAATTGAGATAGAGATCAGTGAATCTCAGTGGTATCATGGGATTAAAGACAAAGAAATTTATAATGTAGTTTAATTTGGGACCATTAATAATGAAATCACATGATGTAATGTAACCCCAACATCAAACTTGTTGAATGTGTGTGATGAAGCATCCCTAAAATTACCAAAGGGGAACTAAAATAGGATTTATGTATGGAAAAGAGGGGAATGAGTCAAATAGGTTCTATAAGTAATTTAATAATCCTTTTAATGAGGAAAATCGTATTTTCATCAAAAATATATCTTTAGTAAAATGATTTAACTGTAGGGAACATGATCTTTATATAAGCCAATTCCCTATAAAAATGGTTTCATAGAAAATCAACGAAAAAAATAACAAGGTCAAATGAAATGGTGTATGCTATAACCAAGTTTAAGGTGGATACTAAAAATGATTTTTTGATATGTATGTTATTTTTTAATTATGTATTTGTGAACATAGTTTTCTAATCTAGTTCAACACATTCATTCAAAATGTTAAATCTACAATGAACTGCTCAAAAAACACTTTAGAACATGGGGGTTGAGCTATTTTTGAGAACATAAAATGGAAGGATTGTTTCATCCCATGTATATAAATCCTCCCCACTAAATGTTTATTGAAAAAATATTCAATTAAATATCAACATGCTTACTTTAATAACGCTTGGTTCTATTTTGTACATAGATTGGATATCCTTATATAATTCCATCATCAATAGTCAACAGAAGGATATCATTATTCTGGTCCCAATACATCATCCAATTCTATAAAAGTGTTAGGAGGTGGATGCATCTATATTATAATCCTACATTAAATCATGGATATTATTTCTTTATGAGAAATCATATATATCCCAAATGATTGAGAAAAAGGGTAGAATCATCATTGAAGACATTCCAATTATAAGGGATTATACAGATGTATTCCCCAAAGAGATTTTTGGTCAATATTTAAATCAAGAGGGTGAGTTATCAATCAAAAATATATGTGGGTCTCTAATAATATCCATGACTCCTTATAGAATATCCATTGTTCAGTTAGAAAATTGATGAATTAGTTTTAAGTGAAACTCGAATTGGTTTTATAAACCCATGTGCTTCAACAAGGGGTTTCAGGTCCTCTTTTTCAATAAGTAGAATGGTTTAATGTGCCTATGAATTTATTATCATGAAACAAATAACAAAAAAACAAGTATCACCTACCGTATATAATATAAATTTTTGATCAACTTTGTGAATCTTAGTATTTTACTAAGGGGGACCATCATTTGGGATGTCACCCATTAAGGGTGAGAATGATGATATTCCAAAAACTTACATTAAAAATAATGGAAATTTTGAGTTTATAGTGATTCATTTTAGTCTACAAATTTCTCCAACAATATTTTTCGACTTGATTAATCTATTCTCTAGATATTCCAACGATAAATTTTGGGAAAATTTATAAATTATATTAATATTTATTTCAAATGAAATGGGGAGCATAAGGAGCATTTAAATATTTTTCCAAGGGATTTGATAAAGGATAACTTATATAAAAAGTATAGTAAATGTGGGTAAACGATGAATGAGGTAACATTATTGTTGAATAATATCACCAGCAAAGAGATATTTTTACACCCTTATAATAAAAAAGTAATTGGGGACTGTCCTAGACTAGCATATGTAATGGAGACTTGTAGTTTCCAAGGTTTACCTATGTATTACTAATGATTTTGGAATACTTCTTAGGGGAATTAAAACACACTGACCATGATATAATGTAAGGGAGTACAATTTTTATAGACAAGTGAATGTGAAGAAAGATTTAAATAGTTGAAAAGAGGTTTATCACTGCACCAATACCAACACTACCCTCAAGTAGGGCATTTTTTCGGTTTATATTGATTCTTAAAAGGCATTTTTTAGATATTTACAATTTCAGAATGAGAGAGTGATAACATGTTACTTAATGTAGTTTTCTGTTAATTAGAATAACTATCCCACACATGACATGGAGTTGGCTGCAGTGATCTTTGCATGGAAGATCTGGTGAGATTCTATTTATAAGGAGAAGTGTGAATTCAAACTGATCATAAGAGCCTAAAATATACATTCACACAAAAAGAGCATAACATTTTCAAATTAATATGGTTATATATGAATAATTACAATTGCTAATTAATCTATTTAAACCCTTGAAATTTTAAAAATGGTTGTAGAAGATCAAAGTCGAAATGATCCATCAATTTTATCAATGATGAGAATTCAGATGGATCCAATCATTTTATTTTTACAATAGATAGATATGAGTATAGTAAAAGGACACCTGTACTACCTTTTCCAAATAAAATCTCAACAATACATTCTTGAGTGGATCAAGGAGTCCTATAAATATGTGGGCCAGATATAGAAAATGTAGTGAATATTACGAAGTTAAACTTTTCTACTGATGGAATTATATATTTTTAAACCTAGATAATTGCCCCATTAAAACTAGATTTTTGTGGGAGATTCATGATAATTCACATACACCATCATTATATATTAATTCAAGAAGAATTAAAGTTTATATATTCCTAAAGGAAATCTTATGGTGTGATAACATGAAGAGGAAGATTGCAGAATTTATATGTGGATGCTTAGTATACTAAGAAGTCAAGGGTTAAATAAACAGTTCTTTTTTATGATGAAATAAATTTCCATACCATTACAAAAATTGAAAAACCTAACCAATTATTTCATCCTAGGACTCCCTAGGACTCCTAATGTAAATAATGCCATCTGGTTGGTAGTTGATCACCTTACAAAGTCATCACATTTTATTGCAATCAAGTATGACTTATCTTTTGAAAAATAACTAAGATATATATATAATATATGTTGTAATATTTCATGTATTTACACTCCACATTATATATGATAGAGATTTGATGTTTACATTAGGGTTATAGAGAATCCTATAGTAAGTGTTGCATACATAACACAATTTTAGCACTGCCTATCAACCTCGAATGGATGGTCATTGTAAGAGAACAATCCAAACTCTATAGGAATGATGTGGTCTTATTTAATGTATTTCCAAGGATTATGGAATCAACACCTTCCCTTAGTATTGTTCTTCTATAAAAATATTTTCCATTCTAGAATTCAAATTGAAACTTATAAGGCCCTTAATGGGAAGTGGTGTTAGAATTCAACATGATGGGATGATGATGAAGTGGAGAATTTTATAGCACCAAATATTTTCCAACATATGAGAGAGAATTTAAAAATTAATCAAACACAAATGAAATATATAAAACATTGAACACATATCTATTTATATTGTTTTTTACAAGACTAGGAGTTTGAGGTTAGAGATAAGGTGTTCATCTATATTTCACCATAGAAGAAGTTCCTAAGTTTCAAAATGAAGAGAGAGCTTATCCCAAGATAAATTATATCATTTTACATCATTGATTGCATCATAGTGGTGTTATACTAACTATAAATACCAACTAACCTATATAAAGTACATGATGAGTTCCATGTTTCCCTCCTGATAATGTATAAACCATACCCCTCACATGTGATGAATCAAAAGGTGGTTCCATGGGAGAACAGACTATCATATGAGTACTAGATGGTGAAGATTTTTGATAATAGAGAAAAAGTTATATGAAACCCAAAAACTCACATGGTTCAAGTGTTTTGAAAAACCATATGTTTAATATAGAATCTTTGTAACATGAAGAGGAAATACAGAAAAAGCACCATAATTTTTTTATCTTTGATAATAATATGAAATTTTAAAGGAGATATTATTTAATGGGAAAAGTGTAAAACCCTAATACATTAAGATATATTTATTGACAAATAAATTTAATCTCCTTGATAACTTTAGATGTCGTAACACTAGGTTTAAATGAAACAAGACACCCAATTAAAATATCGTTATGCATGACCATTATAACATAGTTTTCAAGTCAGTGGGTATGTAGGGGAATAACTAAATAATGAAACTTTTTTTTTACATATTTCCAAAAAATAAATATTTATATATTTATTTAAAATAAAATAATAACCACTTGAAAATGAAAGAAATATTTTCTAAAAACTATAATTATTTATCTAAAAGTCCTATTACTCATGATTTTCATGAATTTATTAAAATTAATTTTTAACTGATGTAAAAAACTATTTTTTAAAGATATTCATTTTTTAAATCATAATTTATAATTTTTCATAAGGTGAATTTTTTGGATTTTCCTATTTTTTTCAATGAATATTGACCTATACATATTTTTATTAAAAAAATATATTTTCATTTAATGAATTAACAAGAAAATTTTTATTTAATGTGTTTTTAAAATTATAATTTTCTATATTATATATTAATTAATCCATGAAATATCATTTGGATCAATTAAATCTATAATTTTAATATAAAAACAGTTTCTACTTTTGAATGTTTTTTTGGGAAAAGTGTTTTTCTAACTTGTATGTGTATAATTCAAAATAAAATTATACAAATTATATGAGTGTAATTTGTTAATATGGATTCCATATTTGAAATCATTATAATATATATTATATAATAATTTAAAATAAACGTTTTACAATAATTATTAGTTAAAAGACTAAAAAAATATTTACTATGGTTAAGGTAAAGACCGATTTATCAGAGACTAAACTAAAAATATGCATGTTAAATATTAAACCAAAAACATGAATAATTACTATTTTATGGTAATATTTTTGACCTCATATATTCTATGGTTATAAAAGTTTCTATTTTAGATCCTGGTTTCATTAGAAAAACAGGGTAGTAATTCATTCTTTTCATAAATTATTACTTCGTCCTCTCTCCTACTTTTCATAGTATACCCCGGCCCATATCCCTTTCAAACATTAAAAACCCTATAATTATGTGAATAACCTCCTAAATGAATTCCCTAATTCCCTAAAATCATCTTATAACCTTGTTTTGGTCATAAATCTAAACACCAAATTCTTTTAGTTTAAACCAAATGATGTTTTCTGAAGAAGGGATAGTGTCCTTAACCTAGGTTTTAATTTTATAAATTTATTGACCTATTTAAAATATTATGAAACCATGATGATTTAATTACATTAGTATATTACATGTACTGGGATTTTTTATGTTATTTTAATTACATACAACCATCTTCTCCTCTATTAAATGGGAAGCAATGGAGGTTGTCATGTGTACGGAGGAATCCTACCTCGAGAAGTGATATAATTAATTTTACACCACTCATTCATACTTCTAGACGAAAAAATGTATATTATGAATTTATGTTATATATATTGTTGGGAAACAATCTCAAAGTGCATCATTGACGTATTTTTGAGGTGATTGTGTTTGTTGACAAAGTGAACATCTGTGTTGTGATTGTTGACAATGCAAACAAGACATACAAATTTGTTGAAAAAGGGGATTTCATGGTAGAATTCCAAGTTAAAGATATGTGTTCAATTATCTTTGTTTTATTCAAGAACATCGACAAAGTAATGGATGATCTGGAGGCAGCGTAAAAGGAACAGATACAAGGTGGCGTTGTTTTCCAGTGTTTGCCAAATTTTTGGGCCTGAAAATCGACAAATGATGAAACGTGATTTTGGCAATGGGACATGCCCAATGATGTATTGGAGGATTGGAAACATGCACGCCATAGTTTTTTGAAGATCAGATCATCATAATATGGCAAAGGGATAAGGATCGTGCAAGAATTGTGTTGGTCGTGCAGGTGACTTGCGGGTTGAGAAAGGACCTGCGCGCTGGTGCCTAGGAGATTTGGAAACTGTGCACCTTTTGTTTTTTATGATCAGAAGATCAAAATATGGAAAAGGAAAGAGGGTCTCACAGGTATTTGGTTTGGTCATGCATGCGTATAAGAGGACAGAATACTTGCGCACCAATACTTTCATGCTGAGGGGTGACTTGCTTGGCGGCGGGGAGGGTGTCCAAAATTCCTATAAATACTAGACCACCTCTCCACATTTCTAAATGGAGTTCAACACATTGAGAAATCAGAGCTCTCGTCGCTCAGGTGTGGAAGTCGCGCAAGTGGTACTTGCACGCCATATTTGAAGAAGCACAATTTTTGTTAGTTGCGCGCCAATATTGGTTTGGGCATAAAAGGAAGTGAGTCGCACAAGTTTGGAGTTGAACAAGATTGTGTCACACAAGTGGTTGAGGAAGACTTGTGTGATAGTTGTGACTTGCACGCCAATACATACACATAGGATTTGACATGCGCACCAAGTAAGGTTGATCTCCAGCAGTGTTTCAGGGCTGTGTGGAAGCTGGAAGTTTGCCTGATACCTTTGGTGCAAAGAGGTATCCATCTATGGGTGAAAGTTAGACATCAACAGAGCATCTATATACAAGGGAAGATGCATTCCATCATAAAAATGAAGATACCTACAGGTCTATAAACTATTATTGGATCCTTTCCAATGTAGTGGGTGAAGGAAGAGGAAGAAGGTGATCATCTCCACCGGCAGTGAGCTAGAGAGTGAAGCAGGGAGTGACCCTTGGGGACGCAGTGAGCTGGCCCTAAACCTTTTAAAGGCAGTGAGCCTGGGATAGAGTGACTGTGCCCGAACCTTTTAATCCACAAATAGTGATTTTTAGTAAAATTTGGTACGACCGACAACCTATCGGCGTATGCTCCTTGGACGTAGCCCTTAGCGGTGAACCAAGTAAAATTAATGTGTCATGTTCTTGTTTTACTTTCTTTTTATATAGTGCAATAGGAAAGACAGAGAAGAGTTTTTTTCTTAATTGCGAATCAATATTAGAATAGGCTTTAATTTTAAATTTTTCATACCCTGATTCACCCCCCTCTCAGGGTATTCAGCCATATGGACCTAACAATTGGTATCAGAGGTAAAGGTTGATATTTGATATTCTCTCAATGGATGTCACTAATCATAAATAGATTTCGATCTTCGACGGATATAATTTTCAGATATGCAAGAATCGAATGCAATACTATTTCCGATCTTTGGGAATGGATGTGTTTTCAGCAGCTATTCATGGCATGACAGCTGATATTAATAGTGGTTCATTATCAAAAGCTGAGCATAGAGAGTTGGCTGCTGATGAAAACTCAATCAATGCCTTAGGGGTAGCCCATTGAAATCCCATCTACACAATGGTGATGTCATGCAAAACATCACATGCCATGTGGGAAAACTATTTAATATATATGAAGGAGATACAAAGGTCAGAGTGGAAAAGAATCAAGTGCTATGGAATAAGTATGAAGATCTTAA
Source organism: Viscum album (assembly GCA_963277665.1). NCBI lineage: Eukaryota > Viridiplantae > Streptophyta > Magnoliopsida > Santalales > Viscaceae > Viscum > Viscum album. The sequence goes on from OY728158.1 coordinate 1,323,653,174, forward strand.
GATGAACCCGAATGAGTCTGTTGATGCATTCTTTGAAAGGGTAAATATTGTTGTGTAAGATATGTGAGGACATGGCGAATTCATTGAAGACATAAATATCGTAAATCGCATCTTGACGAAGCGTCCACCACGGTTCAATCCGAATGTTTCATTACTAGAAGATAATGATCCGAAAGAGCTAACATTAGACAATTTTCACAGTACCTTGGTTGTATATGAGACGAGGAATGATGATAATGAGGCATTGGAAAAGGGGAAATCCAAAGAGATGGCATTTAAAGACATGATAAATCTCACCATTAAAGATGCTCAAGAAGAAGAAGAGATAGATTAGGTGATGTCATTCCTTTCTTCAAATCTGCAAAGAGGAAAAAGATTGTTTAAAGGGGTCCTTTCACTAGAATGCTTTCGATGTGGAAGGGTTGGTCATCTTGCAGCAAGGTTCCCCAAAAAGTTTCAAGATAACTATTATGAGGATGATGAAGTCGAAATTCCCAAGAAGAAGTATTCAGAATTTTTGAAAGGATAGAAACAATTCAAGTGAAATTACTTCAATAAGAAGAATCTTCTTTCACAAGAAATGGACAGTTCAGATGAGTCTGAGGATGAAGTGGTTGAGGAGTTTGAAAATTGTAATGATCATGGACAAAATGAAATAGTGGTTGTTGTTGGTAGTGCTCAAGAAAATGAAGAAGCTAACGCTGATGAAGAAGAAGAAGAAATTTAATGTAGAGTTCATGTGGAAGCTGAATTAGAAGAAGCTCTTGAAGAGATAGATATTTGGAGAGAAAAAACAAATAAATCCAACAAAGTGGTACATGATTCCATACTCTACATGAAATAGTATGAAGACGAGAAGTCTGAGCTTGTAAAACAAATAAGAAACCTTAAGTCATTAAGGCCAGAGAACACAAAAAAGGTTGATGAGCACAAGCTCAAGATTGAAGAATAGAAAAGGGAGATCGATGGCTTGAACGGAAAATTGAAAGATCACGTCAAGCATATCAAAGAGATTGAAGACGAAGTTTTTGGTCTACAGAGAAAAGTCAAAGACTAGGAAAAACCTTTGATTCCTAACGCATTCCTAGGAAGGGAGGTTGTTATGAAGACTGAAAAGATGAAAGAGGAGCATATTAGTTTAGTAGGGAAGAAGCAGGAATTGAGCTCATAATTTAAGGTTGTTTCAGGGCTTAATCAGAAACGAAAATATGTGACAATTGATGTCAGACCGCAAGAACCAGTCCCAAGATTGATGGTTGATTTTGGCATAAATCAGAATCCGAATATTCAATGATCCCAAGTGGAAACTCAAAGTGCTGAAGTACCAAAAAGGAATGAACTATATATCAGTTGTTATTGTTGTGGGAAGATGGGACATTCAAATTATGTGTGTTCCATATCCAAAAGATATCGAAGGGAACAAGAACAGAGGTGGTAGCCAAACAAAGAACCATTGTAAAGAACATATTTCTAAGGACACTATTTTTGGTGTGGATGATTTGGACACATGGCTAGGTACTATACCTTGACCATACAGAGAAATGAGCCAAAGCAGAATCAAAACATTCACATGCAAAAGATCAATAAACCCACAGGTGAGTTAAAAATGTAGAATAGATTTGCGGATTTTCAAGATGAAGCTGGTCCATCAAACTCTGAGAAAGAAAAGAAGTCTCAATCTATGTTGAGTGTGAAGGAATAATTATGGACCAAGAAGACGAAAGAAGAAAAGGCAGTAGTTGCAAAAATTTCCCTTAAAGAATCAGATCGTTCAGGAATATGGATCCTTGATAGTGGTTGCATATCCCATAAGATAGGGATCAAGGATCTCATTACAGACATAAAATATGACAATGAAGGATTTGTCATGTTTGTGAATGATGAAGGGCTGATGATTGTTGGTTCCGGAAAAGGACAAATTTAGGGGAAAAGAAATTATAAGTGATGATGTCCTAGTAGTAGAGGGGATTAGTCATAACTTACTCAGTGTCAGTCAATTATGTGACTCTAGACACTCTATCCGATTTACCAAGAAGTTTTGTGTTGTGAAAGAAAAAGATAGAGCAGTTGTTTTACAAGGAAAAAGGAAAAAAGGTAAATCTTTACCTTGTAAGTGGGGAAGAAGATATATGTCTTTAATTCAGAGAGGAAGAAAACCAGCTGTGGCATAAGTGACTTGGTCACCTATGTCAACCATTCATTGAATATCTGGAAAAATGTGATGATGCTAGAGACCTTCCTAAACTATCACATGATCATACACATACATGTGATGCCTGTCATCAAATGAAAAGCATCATAAAGACATATAGGCCAATGGAACAAAAATCAACCAGAGTTCTTGAATTAGAGAATGCTAATGTATGTTGACCTATCTCACCCCGAGACATAAATGGGAAAAGGTAATATGTCCTTTTCATTGATGATTATAGAATAATGGCTTGAGTATTTGTCATTACCCATAAGACAGATGTCTTCAGTTGTATCAACCAGTATAGGAGGGAATCAGAAAGGATACATGGGCAGAGAATTTGGAAGTTTCGTTCAGATAACAGTACAAAATTCACAAACATTCAAGTAGAAGACTATCTCGAGAAACACGGGATAAGGCATCAAGTTTCATCAGTGAGAACTCCCCAAAATAATGGAGTGGTTGAGATGAGAAATCAGATCATCAATAACATGGCCAGAATGATGCTCATTGAAAAGGACTTACCAGAGAAATTTTGGAAGGAAGCAGTTTTAAAATCAGTCTACATTTCGAACAGGTATCTTTTGTGTTTGAAAGAAGGGAAGACTCCGTATTAAATGTGGTACGGAAAGAATCCAACACTTAAATACTTCTGAATCTTTGGGAGTAAGTGCTTCATTTTCAATAAAGAAAATCACTGGAAGTTTGAGTCACAAGGAGATGAGGGGATATTCCTAGGCTACTCCGGGAAAAGCAAAGCATATAAACTCTTCAACAAAAGGCTGGGAAAAGATTTTGAGAGAAATGATGTCACTATCATCGAAAATGAACAGAATACTCAATGACCCAATGAACAATTTTCGGATGAATGTGATGACGAGGTAAGAAACACATGGGGAGTAGAAGTGGAAGAAGCAGACTCAGAAGAAGATACTGATGATGAGGAAGAGGAATCAAAGTCTGTGTCTCCAAGGAAGACAAAGAGGCGAGCTGAAATTGATAGGCAGAATATAATTCATGATCAGACAGCTCCAGTTCTTACTCGAAGAATGAAATCAATACAGAAAACATCATTTTTATCTCAGGTGGAGATGAAATTTTTTTCCGATCCAGCTGAAGATGAAAACTGGGTTCAATATTTGAATGAAGAGCTTGATTAGATTGAGAAGAACCAAACATGAGAGATTGTTTCGAGGCCAGATGATAAGAATGTTACCGGGACTAAATGGCTCTATCGCAACAAGATGAATGAAGATGGAACAATGACTTGGAAAAAGCACAGCTAGTGTGCAAGGGATACTCCCACATATAGGGAATAGATGTTGATGAGACATTTGCAATGGTTTCAAGGCTGGAGGCAATCAGATTATTTTTGGCCATAACAATTCAAAGAATGTTCAAGGTGTTCCAGATGGATGTCAAATCCACATTCTTGAATGTTGTTCTGGAAGAGGATATGTATATAGAGCAGCCAGATTGATTTCTCATTCTTGGGGATGAGAACAAAGTTTCAGGCTGAAGAAGGCATTATATGGGTTGAAACAAGCACCATGTGCATGGTACATACAGCTTGATTAGTACTTGATGAATCTTGGTTTCCAGCATGGAGGGGTTGATTACAATCTCTATTTCAGCAATGACAGTAATCAAGGAATGAGGGTGCTGGTGTATGTTGATGACATAATTTTTGGCGGATCAGATAAAGCTCAGTGCAGACATTTTTCAAAATTCATGAGAAATGAGTTTTAAATGTCAATGATTGGAGAGATAATGTTTTTCCATGGTCTATAGGTGACACTAGGAAGGAATAGAACATTCATTTCTCAATCTAAATATGCCAAGGATGTTCTGAGAAGGTTTGAAATGGTGAATTACAAGGAAATGAATACATTGGTTGCTACCTGGATGAAATTATCAAAAGATGAGGATAGAAAGACAGTTAATATTTTAGAATACTGGAAAATTATTGGAATTTTGTTGTACTTGATCGCAAGAAGGTCTGATACTATTTTTTCCACATGCCAAGTAGTGAGATATTAGAGTAATCCCAAGGAAAACCACATGCTTGCTGTGAAAAGAATACTTAGGTGTATCCATGGATGAATGGATTTTGGATTGACATATACTGAAAAATGTTAGTCTGATTTTTTGGGATATACTGATGCAGACTGGGCGGGTTAAGCAGATGATATAAAATCAACGTTAGGTGGCGCAATCTATCTTGGTGTATTATGTATTTCTTGGATAAGAAAGAAGCAAGATTGCATTTCATTGAGCACCGTGGAAGCTGAGTATATTGCGGTCACTCAAGCATGCACACAATTGTTGTGGATGAAGCAGTATTATGATGATATGGGAGTTGAAGTGAAGACTCTAATTGTAATCCAGTGTGATAACTAAAGTGCTATAAATCTCAGCAAAAATCATGTCTATAACTCAAGGACAAAGCACATTGAGATAAAGTATCATTTTATCAAGGGGAAAGTTGAGCAGGGAATCGTAAAGTTGGAGTATGTGCCTACAGAGCTACAGGTTGCAGACATTGTGACAAAGGCCTTACCCAAGGAAGAATTTTAAAGGCATCGACTGGCTTTGGGGGTTAATTCGAATCCCCGCACTTGAAGTAGTGTGGATGTGGAACAACCCACCTCTCCCCGAGGTATGGTGTGTGTTTTTCCCTAATGTACTGATACATGTTCTCTAATCTGTTACAGACTACTAAAGAGCAACCTTTGGGTTCATTGACAAAGGGGGAGAAAATAGTGATTATTCAAGGGGGAGATAGTGGGAAATTTGATAAATCATGGATAAAATTGGGAGAAGCTGACAGGTGGAGCAGCCATATAGGGGGAGATGAAGCTAGTTGAACTTGATTATCCAGAGCTTAGCTTGGACAACACATGAAATACGACTAAAGAGGTTTTGAAGCTGACAAGGGTTGAAGCTGTGAACAAAAAGAGGGAGCGTATTAAATCTGACGTTTCTAGAAGTGATCGATGAAGGAATAAATATCACAACAGCTGATGATCGTGATAAAAGCAAAAGAGAGATGTTGGAATGTGGTAAAAATATTTCCAACAATTGGTATCAGTTTGGGAAAAAATGATATCAGTTTGGTGTCAATAGTGGATTTCAGAGATAAAGTGAGTCATTGATGAACTTTTCATTTACTATTGTTTCTCATGCCGAGCATGTCTCAAGTGGGATTAGAGTATGTGTTGAGTAAATTATTGATCGCTATCAGGAATCGCAGAGGCGGATGGTGGCTGAAGAATTAACGATGTATCTTTTTATGGAAGAGTTTTCAACAAACCCAAATGGGGAGATTGTTGGGAAAAAATCTCTCAAGGCATCATTGAAGTATTTTTGCGGTGATTGTTTTTTTTGAAAAAGTGAACATCTGTGTTTTGATTGTTGACAATGAATACCATGACATAAAAATTTGATGACAAAGAAGATTTCATGGTGGCATGCCAAGTTCAAGAGTTGTGGTCAATGATCAAAGTTTTATTCATGAACGTCGACAAAGGAATGGATGATCTGGAGGCGGCATAAAAAGAACAGATACAAGGTGGCGCTGTTTTCATGTGTTTGAAAAAAGTTTGGGCCTGAAAATTGACAAATGAAGAAAAGTGTTTTTGGAAAAGGGTATTGTGTGCTGAGTTCTCAGTGGATAGGAAACATTCATGCCATATTTTTTTTAAGATCATATAATAAAAATATGGAAATGTGATAAGGATCATGCAAGTATTTGGTTGGTCTCGCAGGTGACTTGCGTGCCGATAAAGGACATGCGCGCCGGTGCCTAGGAGATTTGAAAATTTGTGCGCCTGTTGATTTTCAAGACTAGAAGATTAAAATATGGAAAAGGAAAGAGGTTTGTGTTGGTATTTGGTTTGGCCGCGCAGGTGTCTAATAGGACAGAAGACTTGCGCTCTAAAACTTGCGTGACGAGGGGTGACTTGCGCGGCATCAGGGAGGGTGTTAAAAATTCATAAAATAACTGGACCACCCCTCCTCATTTCTCAACGGAGTTCAACACTTTGAGAAATCAGATATCCCATCGTGCAGGTGTGGAAGTCTCGCAAGCTGGACTTGCGCGCCATATTTGAAGAAGCACAATTGTTTTTAGTTGTGCGCCAATATTGGTTTGGGCATAAAAAGAAGCGAGTCACACAATTTTGGATTTGAAGAAGATTGTGTCATGCAATTGGTTGAGGAAGACTTGTGCGATAGTTGTGACTTGTGCGACGATACATGCGTGCTAGATTTGACTTGCATGCCAAGCAAGGATGATCTCGAGCAGTGTTTCAGTGCTGCATAGAAGCAGGAAGTTTGCCCGATACCTTTGGTGAAAAGAGGTATCCATCTACGGGTGAAAGTTGGACTTCAACCGAGCATCTACATATAGAGGAAGATGCATTCCTTCATGCACATGAAGAGACCGACAGTTCTATAAACTGTGAGTGGATCCTTTCCAAAGCAGTGAGTGAAGGAAGAGGAAAAAGGTGATCCTCTCCAAAGGTAGTGAGCCAGAGAGAGAGAGAAGCAGGGAGTGACCCTTGGGGATGTAGTGAGATGACTTTAAACCTTATAAGGGCAGTGAGCCTGGGACATAGTGACTGTGCCCGAACGTTGTAATCCACAACTAGTGAAGTTTAGTAGAATTTGGTATGATAGACAACCTATCGGCGTATGCTCCTTGGACGTAGCCCTTAGTGGTGAACCAAGTAAAATTGATGTGTCATGTTCTTTCATTACTTTCTATTTATATTTTGCAACAAGAAAGAGATAGAAGAGTGTTTTTATTAACAACGAAACATTATCAGAATGTGCTTTAATTTTAAATTTGTCATTCCCTGAGTCACCCCGCTCTCAAGTTATTCAGCCTTGTGGACCTAACATATATGATAAAAATATACTTCTTCAATTATAATATCATAGATACATTCTTACTTTCAATTTTTATAGTAGTTGATAATGTAACTCATGTATATGGTGGAATAATTTTATGTTTATATATGATATTAAAAAATACTAACAATTCTATAAAAGTAATATATCATGTAATTTCTTACCTTATCATCCATTAAAAAAATGATCGTGTCGATCGTGTGTATGGAAGACTGCTGCATTACAGAGTGATGTGATTAATTTTTATTACAGAATAATATAAATTGTATAGTTATGGATATTTAAAAAATCATATGATATTTCTGATATAATGATCATATTTTAATGATAAAATGACACTTAACTTTATTCCACCATAATTTTCTAAAAATAGAAACATTAGGCATGCGTACATACGATATACAATATTTATGGTTGTGATATAAATATAATTTCATAACTATATTTAAGGATTTTTCTAAAATTAATTTTATTATATAAACTATTATTATGTAATGGTTAACATTATTTATATGATGAATTAATAATCAATTTAACTTTAGTCAACTTACTAAAGACAATTTGGAAATATAGGGCCATTTATCATTAAATCATGTGGTGTGAAATTAATTGGTTAAGTAAATAAATATGGAATAGTGAAAATTCAAATAAAATTAATAGAGAATAGAAATTTTCATAATCAATTAAATAATTAAAATAATTTTATTATTATGGATGATAAATAATGCACATGAAAAATCGCGCTTCAGGTAAGGGATCACTCTAAAAACCATATTCCTTCATGTTAAGAAATTTCAATCTCTGAGTCACATTATCTCTCCTTATTATTATAGAATACTCCTAAATAGTAAATATATTTCACTCACATCTGTACCTATATTATACTCCCATGATTTTTGTAATGACCAAAACATTTTTTAATTAAAATTACTCTTGATCTAATTAAATGTATTATTTTGAAAAATGGTTATACAACAAATGCACTTCCTTGGTTTTATGTTTTTAGATTTTAAAAAAAATTACAAATTGTTATAATAACATAGTCGTTGAAAAGTAATCATATGATTTGTATAAATATAGGGCTTTAACAAACCCTATTTACTCAGACAAATTAATGGATGAACTTATCTAGTAAAATTTATCTATAAGAAGCCCATTTTTTATATATCATAAAGGAGGTAGCATCACTGGGATTCACTCTTGACCCTTCCCAAGACGATATTTAACACATTAATCATGAACAGAACCTCCTACATGAGAAGTCTATGTTAAATGATATTACCACCAAAGCAATGTTATTCAAGCCGCGCCAAGATTTTATCACAAAACACACCATACCCTTAGGTGTTATGTGAGTGTTATAAGGAATTATGTATCAAGACCCTAGCACTATGATTATGTGCAATATTTTTTATTAAATAATATGCATTCAATATATTACTGTTACTTTTTAAATTGTTTTTAAAGTATGGATAATATTTTTAGTTAATATATCAATTCAATTAAGAAACCTATTTTGTTTAATTAATGGGTTTTTTAAATAAATAATATTTTAATAAAATATTATTGTTAAATTATTTTTATTAAATATAATTGATCATTTATTTTTATGAGTACAATAGTAATTGTTTTTATGTTTTGAATGATATTTTTTTTCAAATGATTTGAATTTTTGATAAATATCGGTTATTATTTTAATCATAAAAATTCAAATATTTAGAAAACTAATTAAATAAAATGAGTATTATTTGTTTATTCATGACATTGAAATTATGTAACGATGAATTTTTCATAATTTTAAGAGATATTCGATTTTTTGGGTAAATATTATATACCGTTTAAATATATAATTATATTTTATTATCAAACACTTTTGAGGTAAAGTGAGAAACCAAAAATTCAAACATAATAACCATTATATGAACAAAATAGAGAAAACTAGAAAATGAGAACTATCCCTCCCCAGCAATTTCACCATGATGATAAGGCTTCACCAAAGTATGTCAAATAGAAAGTTGTCCCATGTAGAAGCGTGGGTCCGGTATCGATGGCAAAGTCATACCCTCTCAATCATCCCAATCCAAATAACATGCACCGATGAAGCATTCATGCTATACTCCCCATATGAAATAGCTCCAAACTCCACCATAAAAACAAAATATAGGAATGGACGAAGAGAAGACAACTCTAACAAGAAAACCCCTCAAAAGAACCTACAAAATATCAGCTTAAACAGAGACATTAAATATGAAATTGAGATTACCAGGATCAAATTCTCTAAGAAATTTCTAGGATATGGAAGAAGCCAAGGTGCCTGGGGCCTCATTCATTTGCTTTTCAATTTCCAAATCCATCTGATCCCATATCTAAATGTATTATTTGATGCAAATCTTCCCCTCATTGAATCACCCCACCAGAATTAGATCCTTCTTGTCAATACATAAGTATTTCTCATCATTAGGAGTCATTCTTAGTGGCCTCCCCATTATTTTAAATGCCTCCCCTTTATTATCATTAAGCAGTAATACCTACTCAATCACTTCTTCATCAGAGCTAAGAAGTAATTCTAAGGATTGAACTCCCTGGTCGTCTGATCTCTGACTGCTGAAATACTCAGCATCCATCATCTTTCCGTTTTCCTTCTCACAGATCGGGTCTCTATAAGAGGTGGTAAAGAGGAGTAGTCCTTCCTACCGTTCCCCTCTTAATACTCTTATTACTTTTCGGGCTTAAATCTCCATCAACCAGTTGCTCGAGTTCACTTTCATTTGGATCCTCCACAGATACCCCATCACCATGAACCTGAATATTTGGATCCAAACTCAAACCATCTTCAGAAAGGAATCCAAATGAGATTCTCAAGTTGATATAAGTTCATCTCAAATAATTTGAACCCATGATTTAGCAGTTCTAGTTGAATTCGCTTCAGCAGCAGTAGCTCCCGACGTCCCCTTACACAAATCACTACTATTCAATAGTACAACCTTAGTGCAAGGAGCGACTGGGGAAACCTCCTCCCAACATACCAATTTCACTATAACCTCTATACTACCATTCAACTGATTTTCCATTGGAGGGACCTCAATCTAGAAAGCACCATTTCCATGTGGTTCAAAGGAGGATCCATCCAGATCATGCTTCAACCTATGGAACACATCAGACACGAGCATATTAGGCTGAGAAATAGAGGCCTTATTCACTCGATCAGTGTAAGAAATCCCCTCAACAGACGCATTGCCTTCCACTAGAGAATTTTTGAGATTCTCCTTCTCCACCATTTGTAGCATTCGGTATCCCTGACCTCCCCTGTCTAAACCCTCTGTTGATTGTCATGGTCCAACCTCCTCATGTTCTGGATCTTTGTCCGTACTGCCATCATTCGTCCTTCCCCAGGACAGGACTCTCCGATGGTAGGCCTCCATCGAGTGTCCTGACCTCTTACACTCTGAGAAGGGTTCGTAGCCAATTCCCCTACCTCTCCGCTTTACAGACCCCTAATGGAAAACATCAGAGGAGTGACCCAAATGCTTGCAGGAAGAACAAAAATCGGCCTAGTTTTCATAAATCACCCAATCTTTATTGCTATACTCCTCGTCGATTGTAATACAGACTTATTCAAAAGGAATTATAGGTGGGTCCAGTTACACACACACATATGGATTGACAGAGTGGAAAAACACTTCATTTCTACTATTGAAGAATAAAAATCTACCCACCAGATTACCAATCATCCTAGTAATGGATTGGTTTTGAAACGGTAAAGGCAGGTTTGGAAAACTTACACAAACTACAGTAGAAGGTGGATCTAGCATCATGTGAAAATCGAAATACCAACGAAAAGGACAGAATTGAAAACCATCGACGATACAGGGACCAATCGACCATGTTCTGATGAGGACCATATCAGAAGAAAACTGAATCATGAAATGCAGATTATCAAGAAGACCCACCATCGCCCTCTCGTGAAGATCCCATGAGCTGAAAAGGAACCTATCAAAATAATATACCGAAGGTATCCTCTATCGAAACAGAGATACCATGGTCAGATTCAAGAGCACTATGGATTCCAAAAACTCTGAAGATGAAATCTGAAGATTGGGGAGGTCGTCGAAGAGATCCTCAACCTTGGGACGTAGTGAGGATTTCGGGAAGGGAGGAAGACTATCGGGGTTAGAGAAGGGGAAGAAAGAAAGCCCTGCTCTACTGGAGGATGTCGAAGGTCCCTCATCCACTGGGGGAGGAGGGACCGACACTGTTGTCTCCGTCTTCACTGAGAGTCAAGCATTGGCCTAGGGTTTGCGTCGTTATCCATATCATGTTTCTTAAATGTATAATGTGTTTTATGACATAATGATGATGCAATAGTGATGTAAGAGAATATTATAAACAGCTTCTTCATCCAGTATATGTTTTAAGATTAAAATAATGTTATTTTAGATTTGTTTTATTAAATTTATGGTTCATTAGTAGACCCTCCAAGACGTAATATCCTTTTTAATTTTTAAAATGTTTTCCATAAGAGTCTGACTCACCTCCACATAACCAAGCCTAATAATAAACAAATTTCGGTTATTGGACATAAAAATTAATGTTTTCCACTCCCCCATGAAAAAAACTATTGAAAAAACCCATGGTTCTGTATTTGGTTTTGATTAGTTTAATCTATAGTGTCAAAAAACTAAATAATAAATAATTCACTCTCTTTTTCTATATAAACCCACTCAATATCTCATTACACTTCACAATAATCCTTTGGATCTCAACCAAAATCATCCTTAATATCGTTATAATCCTCCCAAGGCACCTCAATATCCCTAGAAACCTCTCTCAAGCATCTCCTAAGCCTTTGGGATGACACTTCCATGTAAGGGATTTATTCCATTATCCTTTTGTCAAAATTTCATTATATTGTTATGCCCTTTTTTAAATTAAATATTTTGGGGTATTATTTACAACCTCCCCTGTAATCACTACTGGAAATATGACTTTTCCCAATGCTTATATACCAACGGTTTGTTAAAACCGTTGGTATAGGTCCTTTTTTCCCAGAAGTTTGGCCAAACCGTTGGGAAATCCAACTTTGTGGCCACCTTTCCCAATGGTTTTCACAAACCATTGGGAAAGGGTATGGATTTCTCAACGGTATGGCCAAACAGTTGGGAAAAGACCACTTTGTGGCCACTATTGCCAACGGTTTTCCAAAACCACTGGGAAAGGTCCCCTAGAAATCATACTTCACCCCAGAATAAATTCCAGAATCAAGAACTATACCAACGGTTTTGACAACCGTTGGTATAGGTCCTGTTAATTTTTATCATATCTTTTTACTGAGAACATTATATAAATCAAAATTTAAAATATTTAGGATAATACATATATATATTTAAGTAATTATGTTCAGAAAACCCAGGTTAGGTTAGTGGTTAAGTTGTTCAATGATAAACTAGAGGTCCTGGGATCAAATCCCAATGAATGTTTTTTTGAAATAGATATACCAATGGTTCCATAACCATTGGTATAAATTTTCATATTACTTATACCAACAGTTTTCACAAAACCATTGGTATAGACCTATCCCAACGGATTTCTTGGAAACGGTTCTCAAAACCGTTGGTATAGGCTATACCAATGGTTTGGAGGCCTATAACAACGGTTCCAAACCGTTGGTATATGTTAGTTTTCCAGTAGTGAATGAACTCATTATTTTTTAATTATGAGATACCTCTTTTTCTCTCATTAATTCATCCCATGTACACCCATTATCATGCTGAAATTCTATAAGGAATTTATCTTTTCTCATTTACATTCATGAAATTATTTTCTATTATGGATCCAAATTCCATTACATATGTTGTGATATTATGTTCCATGACCCCCATACTATTGATTTAATGTAAAAATCATGATAGAGCCCTTTATCTCTCTCATAAACCAATTTTACGATTTATATTTGACATTGTTATATTGCCAAATTTACACAAAAATTTCGCATACCAAAATCATCATGAAAGTGAATACCATAAACATCTCTATATAAAGGGTACTCACCTTTATGAAAATGTACTTTTTTATTGAGTATGTACATTTATGTATTCTAAATCTTCTATTCATGAAATATATTATGGTGTTTAATGAATCCATGTTTAATGATACATGTTTCAAACTAATGCATGAAAAGAAATGTTTATAAAGGGTGTGCCCGGTTATAGCTTCAATGCATTGGGTAATAATTAGTGTAATGATACATCATGTGAAATGAGGGTTTAATCATTCTAATTCAAGTGAAATGAGGTTTTTACTACTTCTTATTCAATTTCAAGGAGGGTTTACTCATGCTCTGTATGCAATGAGCCCTGAATCAAGCAAATATCATGTAAAATGTTGTTTTCACATTTCCATGTTAGGATAAATATTATATATCATACCTTTATGTAACAATTTCTCTTGGGATTCAATGATATTTCTATTTCCTAACATGTAATATATTATTCATGTTATTCTTTGTTTACTCCCTTCCTAGGCTTTATATCTTTCCCTTTTCGTATGCATGTCCTTAGGTTATCTCTTACAATGATTAGTATGAAGGAATGTTATGGTCATGTAAAAGAAGATTTCAATAAAGATATTGTGTTTTCAGTTCTATGTTGTTATGTAAATGTTTCTAATTTTCCCAAGACACTAGACCTCTCGATCATCAGAGTTATATTAATTGGATTTTTTTTAATAAAACTTTTCTATGTGTGTAATATAGATGAGGGTTGTTATAGTTGGTGTTGGAGGATATGTTTATTTATTTTTGGGATTAGTATTAGAAAACCATAGTGAAATCCTTATGAATATGACTATGTATAATAAAAAATAACTTTTTTTGAGTATAGAGTAAGTGGTTTATCAAGAAAATATATCCCCATATGGATACAAACAAATTGAGTTTGCTTGGCACATATGTATCTAGAGGTAAAACCCGAAAAATCCACTTTTAGTAAGTCCCGAATGGGAACTGGTGTACAAAAATGGTCCTTGATGCACTCTTGGTTTGACACACTCGGTGTATATGATTAGTTAAATTCATAAACTATGTATGAACTATTATTATGGGAATAAAAAATGCCCCTAAGAATATATGTTTGGAAGTACATCATGAATAACATAGATTAGAGCCTATAAATTCATATGTTATGGAAATATAATTAATTTATATTTTATCTACTGTCTTTGTATTACCCTTTATGTGTTAACCATAGCCTTCCTTTTATTTATGCCAATGTCTAGTAGTAGGAGGACTCGAGCTAATAACTGATGCAAAAAAATTTATGTGATGACTGTTCTAATGATATCCCCAATACGATGGGAGTGGGAATCACAAACTTTTTCATGATACTTTCTCAATTAACTCATGTTCTTATTAGAAACATGGTCCAAGAATATCGTCCCCCCATTAAATAATAAGTGAAAATTTAGAGATTCATGAGATAAATGCCTCATATTTTAATGTATCATTTTATCCCTCAATCATAAAACAACGGATTAACTCCATTGAAAGGATCTTCTACATCCATAAATGTTAATAATGCGATTATTTTCTTCTATCTGCTTATTTTATAGAGGGTTAAGCTAATCAATGGTGGACATTGATCAATAATATGAAGCTTGAGGAAGAGATTGAGGCATTGGAGTGGAAGCATTTTTGGAAAATGTTTTTCAACAAATATTCCCCCACCCACTAACTTAAGATAGAAAGAGAATTCCTTTACCTAAAGTGAAAAAGGAAAATAATCCATAAAATCATACATGGAAAACATCAGAAGGCATGAATTATATGCATCTAGCTTTGTCATTACCTCGAATACAAGGTTGATCACTTCATTGGTGGGATAAAACCTATCCCATATAAGACCCTGGCAGTACATGACTTTGATAGCTATGAGGAAACTGTACGATGTGCCCTCAAAGTCGAAATGGTGATTGGAAAATCTCATGGGTATCATGGGGATAAGAAGCAGAAAGTGAGCTCTAATTCTGTATGTCTGATGAATAAATCCATTAGTGTAATAAAAATCTAACACCCCACATTCCAAAGTTTTGGAAAGAAGCACCCCAAAAAGTTCCTGAATGGAATGGTGAAATTCTTTAGGTGTTGAAGAGAATGTAACTTGGACATTAAATTTAGGAAAGAAAAAACCCACTATTGTGACAAATAAGAGGAACACACCGTGTGACCCTGAATGCATTGTTCATTACTTCAGCTGCAAAAAACATGGCACCGTGAAAACTAGTTCTCAAAGAAATGTGTTTTCGGAGGAAACAAACAGCCTCCAAGGCAGTAAGGGTGATATTGTTCAATCACTACCACCGTAGCAAACCCCAAAAATGATGTTGTGATAGGTACATTAATTATTCATCCACGAATATTAAATTTACTTTTTGATACTAGTTCTACACATTCTTTTATATCCCAAATGTTTAGTTGAACAATCCCAACACCACCACAAATTATGGAATTACATATGTCGGTCAGAATGGAAAATGTGGAAATCATTGCATCCCATGAATATAACTCCTCCAATTTCATAATTTATAGATTTAACTTCCTATCAATCCTCGGCATACTCCCTCTAGTGGAATTTGATGTGATACTTAGCATGGATTGGCATTCCTTATATAAGGACAACCTATATTTTTGTGAGAGGGAAATCAATCATTGTATAGAGAATCAACTCCTGATTCTGTACAAGTACATGGAAGGAGGATAAATATTCTTTAGAACCATCATCTCAAGCATAGATATTACTTCCCTATGAGCATTTGTATCTATCTCTGATGATTGATTATAAGGAATCACCCATCCTTGAATACATTCCTACTATGAGGGAATTCACTGAAGTGTTTCCCGAGGAATTGTTTGGTCTTCCTCCTATAAGAGATGATGAATTATCAGTTGATCTTATACTTGGGACATTACCATTATCCAATAATCTATATAGAATGGCTGTTGAAGATCATGTGGAGAAAAAGAAACAACTATAAGAGAATTTGGATTAAGGTTTTATATACCTAATTGCTTCACCATGGGGTGTACAAGTCCTATTCATCAATAAGAAGGATGGGTCAATGTGCCTTTTCTTTTATAATAGTGAGCTCAACAAAATCACGATAAAGAACAAGTATCCTCTCCCACAAATTGATGACTAGTTTGATTAGCTATGTGAAGCACAATACCTCTCTATTGTGGAACTGTGGTTAGGATTTTACCATGTAAAGGTTAAGAAGGGGGATATCCCCAAGACTTGTTTTCATAAAAGATACGGGCACTATGTATTCATATTAATTCTATTTAGACTCACTAATGATCTTGAAATCATCATGGCCTTTATGAATAGAGTCTTTAGATATTATCTCAACAAATTTGTGGTAGTCTTAATAAAATATTATAATACACTCCAAAACCAAGGAGGAGAATTAGAAGCATCTAAGAACTATACTGGAGGCCTTGATAGACGTAAATATCTTTGAAAATTATAGAAAGTTTGAGTTATGGTTGAAGGTGATATCATTCTTAAGTCATATGATCACAAGATGTGGGATATCCATGGATCCCTCCAAAACAGTGGCAATTGAGGGATGTATGAGGCCAATATCGGTGACCGATATCCGTAGAATCATGGGGTTAGATGGATATTATCCCTAATTTGTGATAAGTTTCTCAAAAGTGTCCAACTTTCTTACAAAGATCACTTGAAAGGGAGTAAATTTTTCATAGAGTGATGAATATGAAGATATCTTCAAGGAGTTGAAAAGGAGTCTTATTAATGTGCTCGTGCTCACACTACCAACAATTGATGAAATTTTTGTGGTATTTAGTGACTCTTTAAAGAGGTTTCTAGACTATGTGATGATACAAAATGAAAAAGTCATTTCTTATGCTTCAAGGAAATTGAATGTTCATGAACAAAACTATCCAACAGATGATCTAGAGTTGGTTATAGTAATATTTTCTTTGAAAATTTGTTCGCATTACCTCTATGGGATGAAATGTAAAATATATGAGTATCTCAAAATCCTCAAGTACATATTAACATAGAAATTTATTATTATGAACCAACAAAGATGGTTACATCTTATCAAAGACTATAACTTCTCAATCCATTACCACCCTAGGAAAGCGAACAATGTGGTGAATTCTTTAAGTAGAAAAGACCCAGAGATTATATCATTCTTGAGAGTTGAAAAGGATCCAATCTTGTTAGGTTTGATGAAGATGAACATGAAAATCCTAAATAAGGTAACATCACAAATCCCTTCACAAATTATTTCTCAACCATCTCTTTTGGAAAGGTAAAAGGATTCTCAAAAAGAAGATGTGGTAATTCATAATAATGTGGAACCTATCAGAAAAGGTAAATCCATAGATATTAATGTTAATGAAAAAGGAATTGTGAGATTTGGGTCAAGATTATGTGTTACATCAAATCATAATTTAATGAATGAACTTTTGGATGATTCAAATAGTTTGAATTTATCCATTCACCTAGGAAACACAAAGATGTATTGAGATATCTGAGAGCATTATTGGTGGGATAACATGAAGAAGGGTATTGCTGAGTATACATCCATCTGCCTAGTATGTCACCAAGAGAAATCTTGGAGGTAGAAGTCTAAGGGGATGATGCAACCATTACCCATACCAATATAGAAATGGGAAAACATCACCATCGACGTTGTCATTGGGCTTCTGAAGACATTAAAAGGAAAAATGTTATTTCGGTTGTTGTGGATCATTATACAAATACAAAAAAAATCAATGAAATTTTGGAGGATTTAACATTGGATCAACTAGCACAGATATACATCCGAGGAGTGGTATGGATGCAAGGAGTACCTCTATCAATTGTATCCGATCGAGATCCAATATTCACTTATATGTTCTAGAATATTCTACAACAAACTCTATATACTGATCTGAACTTCAATATGTCTTATCATCCTGAATCTGATGGCCAATCTGAGTAGACTATCCGAACACTTGATGAAATGTTGAGAGCATGCTCAATAGACTTCAATGGAGGATGGGATTATCATCTTCCTTTGGTTCAGTTCTCTTATAATAACAGTTTCCACTCAAGGATCCAAATGGAATCTTATGAATCCCTTTATGGGAACAGGTGTAGAGAAACGACATGTTGGGATGATGATGGGGAGTGGATACTCCTAGGTCTGGAAAAGGTCTATGAAATGGTAGAAAAGGTTAAGACCATCCAACAACACATTAATATTGCTCAGAGTCGACAAAAGAGTTATGTTGATATTCATCGACAAGACCTAGATTTTGATGTTAGATACATGGAATTCCTCTGAATATTACTATAGAAGAGAGTTATAATATTTGGGAAGAATGGAAATCTTAGTCTATGGTACATTGGCCCTTTTGAGATTTTTGATCGCATTAGAGAATTGGCCTATCAACTAGAACTACGATCTAACATATCATAAGTAGATGATGTTTTCCATGTGTCACTCTTAAGGAAGTACATACTATACCCATTAGATGTACTCAATCCAGAGGTTTTACAATGATAGAATGACCTCTTTTATAAATAGAAGCTGGTAATGATCTTAGATCGTAGAGAAATATTTCTACCAAATAAGACAATGCCCCATGCCAAGGTGTTATAGTGAAACCACAAGTCTAAAGAAGCAATGTGGGAATCAGAGGAAGTTATGAAGCAGAGTTACCCACATCTATTTTAGTGTTGGAAATGGAAATTTCAAGGTAAAATTTTCTTAAGGGGGGGGAGATTGTAACGACCCAAAAATTTATTAATGAATATTCCTCTTGATCTACATAGATGTATTGTTATGTAAAATTGTAATATAACATATATACTTCCTTGGTATTATGTTTTTGGTTTTTAAAATACAATTAATAATTTTTATTGTTGCTAATATATCCATTAAATATTGATCACATGATTAGTGTAAATATAGGGCTTTAACAAATCTAATTTACTCAATCAAAGGGACCAATGGCCTCATCTGGTAGATTTTCTCCCTTCAAATCCCATTTTTCAGAGTTCAAAAATGAGGTAGAATCACTGAGCTTCAATCTAGACCAATACCAAGACTAGATTCAACACATTAATCTTGAACAAAACTGCCAATGGGAGAAGTGAGAGTTATTATAGATTTCCACCTGAGTAATGTTATCTGAGCCACCCCAAGAGTTTGTCACCATTTCTCACCTTACACTTAGGGATTATGCAGGTTTAATAAGTGGTTAGGTAATAAGAACCTAGAACTATGATTTTTTGCATTATTTTTGTATAAATAATATACAATCATTTTATTATTATTACTTTGTAAATGGTTTTAAAAGAACACATAATATTTTTTGTTAAAATTTAAATTCAATTAAAAAAATAAATTTTTATATATTAATGGATTTATTAATTAAATAATATTTTAATAAAATATTATTACTAAATTTCATTTTATTAAATATAAATTATCATATAATTTTTATGAATAAAATTGTAATTTTTATTAAGTTCTGAAAGCTATTTTTGTCAAACACCTAAAATTTTTTATAAATGCTAGTTTTTATTTTAAAAGTAACAAAATTTTATATATTTAGAAATTTTTTAGGTAAAACGAATATTATTTTTTGATTTAGGATATTTAAAATATCTAACTCTTAATTTTTCATAATTTTATGACGTAGTAAAAAATTAAATACCATTAAAATATATAATGTGTTTTATGACATCATAATGACCCAGTAGTGATCCAATAAAATACTATAAATATTTTTTTTCGTCCATTATATGTCTTAAATTAAAAATAATGAGATTTTAGATTTTTTTATTTATTTTATGGTGACCTAGTGAACCCTCAATGACCAATAAAACATTTTAACTTTTTAAAATGTTTTCCTTGACTATATGACAAGACTACACATAAAAATCCTAATATTTTAATAAGTTTTGACATTAGAATTATAAAATAATTTGGTCTGCGCACCATTATCAAAAACCATGTGAAATAACAGTGGGATTGTTTTTGGTTTTGATTAGTTTAATATGTAGTGTCCAAAACCTAAAAAATAAAGAATTACCTCTCCTTTTCTATTTGAAACCACAGAATCTACCATTCCTATTCACTCAAAGCATTTGGATCTCCACCAACCTCTACCATCCCCTCTTTATAATCCTCTAATGTCACCCATGCTCTCTAGAAGCCTCTCTCGATCCTCTCCCAAGCCTTTGGGTTCACACTTCCAATTAAGTGATTTATTCCTTTCTCTTTTTTATCCAAAATTCATTATGTTGTTTCTTCATTTAATTTTCTATTAAAATGATTTGGGTATGATTTAGAACCTCACCATACTTCCCTCGTTAATTTTTAATGATTAGTTACATCTTTCTCTCTCATTAATGCCTCTAATGTACCCCTTTTACCATTCCAAAATTCAATAAGGAATTTCTCTCTTCTCATTTATATTAAAAAAATTCTATTATATTATGCATATAAATTCCAATACATATGTTGTTACATTATGTTCAATGACCCCCTTACTGTCCATTTCTTGTATAAATTATGATATACCCCTTTCTCTCTTATAAACCCATTTTAATATTTCTATTTGACGTAGTTATGTTGCCGAAGGTACATAAAAATTTCCCATTCCAAAATCATCATGTAAGTGAATACTATAACCATTTCTATATCAATGGTATTGAACATTATGCACATGGACATATTGAATGAGTAATAAAATATATGTATTCCACTTCTCATATTCGTGTAATAAATTATGAATTTTAATGAATAGATGTTGTATGATCCATTTGACACACTTATGTTGGAAATGAAATGTTTATAGATGGTGCGCCCAAATAGCACTCCAATGCATTGGATAAAGATTAGTATCATGATACTTCAATTGCATTGAGGTTGTACTCGTGGTAATTAAAGTGAAATGAGGGATTACTCTTTCTAATTAAAGTTCAATACGGGTTTACTCAAGCTTCATGTGAAATGAGCCTTGACTCATGCTAATATCATGTTAAATTTTGTTTCCACATTTCCATGTTATGATAATCCTACCATATCATTAATTTATTTTCATGTTTGTCTTGAGCTACATTTATATGCTCATTTCATAGCATGTGAAATATTCTTCATGTTATTACTTGTTTACACCGTTACTTGAATTTAGATATCACCATTTGTTATGCATGTCATCAGGTTAACACATGAATTGCTAAGTACGAAGAAATGTTGTAGTCGTGTAAAAGAAGTTTTCAATAAATATGTTGTGTTTTATGTTCAATGTTTTTATGTAATGTTCCTAATTTTTACAAGACAATAGACCGCTCGATCCTCAGAGTTTTCTTAAGTAAAAATTTATTTAATAAATCATGTCTATGTGTTTAATAAAGAGAATGATTGTTATAATTTTAGGAGTTAATACATTCCTTATGAGAATTTCTAAAATTCCTTAATTAAGAAATTTCATTTTATTATGATATGAAGCATGATTATGAAACCCATTTTCATTTCAATGTAATTGTTAAGATATTATATATGATTGATTTCATTTATGTGGAACACATAGACAATGAAGATTTTATCTTGGGTTCACCCAAATAGCTCTATAATTAATTTTATAATGATTTAGTCTCATATGGTTTCATTTTAAAGATTAGGGATTAAACATAATCCATTAAAATACATTGTCCACCATGGGATATTATCTAGTTATTTATCCTTGTATTAAATTAATATAATGTTATGTGTTGTTTCCACTTTAACTATAATTCAATTATCACATTATACGATATTCATTATGATATGATTCCATGAAATTACTCTTTATCTTTTTATTTTATGATATCATATTATCCAGTTGACATTTATGTTATGTTTCCATACCATGTTTATTCACATGTCAGGATTTTTAGTACATCACCTTTCTTTATTTATTCCCATGGATATACCATGTACTTTTTTGAGTTTAAATGGATTTTAGAAGATCATTATAGAGAATAAAATAAGGATTAATTGTTTTATGTTATATTTGATTTTATATGAAACTAAATTTATAAAGACGCTATAACTTTATGATCACTATGTTGTATTAATGGATATTTATTTTTAATAATCTTTTTATAATACTTGAAAATTACTTGGGTGGCCATATTAAATCCATATAACAAGAAATTTTAATAACCTATAATGTTTTAATGGTTTTATCAGACAGAACATCGTTCTGACGATAATATTCAACACTGAAATTCAACTCTATATCTAGGTCTTACTGATGACTTCACCAAAACAGTGATCTAAAAATCATATCCTCATTGGATATAATATAATTTCATTGGACCAAAATAAATTGGGTAAGAAAATCTTTTTTTTATCTAATATGTTTTTGTAGGAAAACTATTTTAAGAGAACCAGTAGAAGTCTATGGTACTTGGACAATGGATGGCCAAGACACGTGACAGGAGATTATTCATGCTTCAAGAATCTGATAAATATTGATGGTGCTCATGTCACTTTTGGTGGTGATTCTAAAGGAAAAATAATTGGCCATGGCCAAATTGGTTACTCAAATTCAAATTTATTTCCCAAATTACTTTTTTTGATGTATCAAAGCAAAATCTTTTATGTAAATCTCAATTGTGTGATAACGGTTTTTATTTTAAATTTGAATATTATTCATGAAATGCATTTATTTCTAAAAAATGATTTAGTATTTACTACCTTTATAAATTAAAATGTGTATGTTGTGGAAATATATTACAAAGTGTCTCAACATTTTTTATTCTTAAGTGTCTTTCTCAAAGAGTCTTGGATTAGGAATATAAGATTAGGACATTGAAATAATAATTCACTTAGAAATATTACTAGGAATGGACTACTCAAGTATATACCTAAGCTTAAGTTTCCAAATGAAAATGTCTGTAATCATTGTCAAAAGGTTAATCCATATAAAATAACATTCAATCCAAAGAAAGAAGATTCAACTTCATAGCCTCTTGAGTTGGTTCACATGGATTTTTTGAGCCATCTTGGGTTTGTAGTACTAATAGGAAGAAATATATCTATGTTCTAGTATATGACCATTCTAGGTAAACATGAACTTTCTTTTTTCCTCAAAAAAGTGAATAATGTTATCATTTCACCAAGTATGATAGAATATTAGAAAAACTAATTGGTCTCAGTATTAAAACCATATGAAGGGACCATGGCCATGAGTTTGAAAACCATGCGTTTGAATATTTTCTCTCACAAAATGGCTATATTAATAACTTCTTGACTCCTAGGACACCCCAATAGAATGGTGTTGTAGAAAGAATAAATATAACCTTACAACAGATAGACCATACTATGAATAATGAATATGACTTACCTGTAAATGTTTTGAAGAAGCTATCAATACAGCTTATAATATAATTAACAAAGACTTAATCAAACCAATTCTTAAGAGAACCCCCTCTAAGATATGGATCAACAGAAAAACCAATGTTAGTTACATCAAAGTCTTTGGTTTAAAAGTCTATATACTCAAAACAAAGGGAAATATTGACAAATATTCATAAAAAATTGATGAAGGAATGGTTCTAGTTTAGTTAGTCTCTATAAAAGCATATATAGTGATTAATAAAATAACTAAGTGTGTGGGAGAATCTATGTATGTATATTTTATGAAATAGACCCACTTGAACCAAAGACCTCCCAAGAAAATTATGAGGAAGATATGTCAAATCTAGACAAAAATGATAAGTTATCTTACCCTACTATTAAGAAACATGTTAACTCATATAGTTATATAAATTCTCCAAAATTTAGTCACGTAAAACCCGAACCTATTAAAGAAGCTAAAATTATTATCACTTATTTTTCTATATAAATTATAACTCTTATGAACAATCCTTTAGATGTTATAGTTGGTGAACTAGATGAAGGGACACATACTAGAGCTTCACTAAGAAAACAGGTTGAACATCAATCCTTTTGGTCACATATTATACCAAAAATCATTAATGATACAATCAATGATGAATTTTTGTAATGGATAAGCAAGAATAATTAAATCAGTTTGAATGAAATAATGTTTGGCTAGTTGTAGATAGACCCAATGAAACTTTGACTATATGAACTAAATGGTTGTTTAGAACTAAAGTATATTAAGTTGGTAATATTTTAAGAAATAAAGATACATTGTTTTCACAAGGTTATATTCAAGAATAAGGGATCAACTATGAGGAATGTTTTCATGATTTTCTAGAATTGAGGCCATTAAAATCTTGCTTGCATATGAAGTACATCATAACTTCACACTTTATAAAATGGATTTTAAGAGTGCCTTCATAAATGGGTATATATTTGGGGATTTTTTGTTGAAAAACCCCCTAGTTTTACAAACACTCCCTTTCCAAATCTTGTATTTAATTTTACAAAAGAATTATATGGTTTAAAGAAAGCTCTAATTTAATGGTATGATAAACAATGTAGTTTTCTTATTTCTTAAGGTCTTAGAAAGGTATATCTGATCCAACTCTTTTTATAAATTGAATTTATAAATATGTTTTAGTAGTTAAAATATATATTGATGATATTATTTTTTGATATTCTAAAAACTATATATGTGTTGACTTTTCAAAAATGATGACAAGTGAATTTGAAATGACTTTAATTGGGGAACAAAAATTCAATCATGTATTTCAAATCTTCCAAAATAAAGAAGGTATTATTTTAAATCAATGTAAATATACTAATGATATTTTAAAAAGGTTTTCCTTTGATAGTATAAAAAATTTGTCGCACTCCGATGAGTACCACCGGTAAGATGGATCTTGAGGAAAATGGTAATTTTTTTGATAAAAAAACTTATAGAATAATGATAGAGAGTCTAATCTACATAATGGATAGCAGTCCTACAATTATGTTTATTGTGTGTATGTGTGCCCATTTTCATGATAACCCTAAATAATATCATCTAAATACTTTTAAATGAATTTTCAAACACCTCAAATATACTACAAACTTATGATTGTTTTATCCTAGAGGACTACCTTTTGATTTATTGAGTTATTCTGATGCTACTTTTGGTGGTTTTCTGTTTTATAGAAAGAGAACCTCTTGTACATGTCACTTTTTGGTAAAGTCTCTAGTTTTATGGTGTAGTAAAAAAGAAAAATTTGTTAGCATTATCTAATTCTGAAGATGAATGCATAACTACTAGAAATTTGTGTGCTCATTTTGAGGATGAAACACACTTTTAATGAGTATATATATCAATTAATCCATGTCCCTATAAATTGTTATAAAACAAGTGATGTTAAAACCTATAAGAAGAAATTTTATCATTCTAGAATAATGAAAATTGATTTAGGACATCACTTTTTGAGAGATAGTTATAAAAAAGGTAATGTAAAACAATATTTTATTCACACTATTCATCAGCTTGCTGACATACTAACAAATCCATTGAACTCTGAAAGAATGAACTACATCAAACATGAATTGGGGATAATTAATTTGTGATGAACTTATATAGATGATTCATTATTTAATCCAAGTGTAGTTTCCACCCCATTAAGAAAAAATGTCAATTTATCTCTCAATGATAATGTTATTCTGACACTAATAATGTCATGTCGACACTAGTTGTGTCATTCAAATACTGTAATTCTGATACTGTCATGATGACACTAATAGTGTGATGATGATATTGTCTTACCGACACCTATATTGTCATGATGATACTATCAATATGAAACCGATAGAGTAATGTTGATATTATAATTATGACAGTTATATTGTCATTCTGATACATTCATGCCGACACCGATATAATCTATTATTTTATCTATCTTATGTTTTAACCAAAATGATGATATTTTATTTCGTTCTTTGATCCCAGTTCACGAATTTACGATCTATAATTCCCTAAATGATAAATTTTAGTTGATCCACTCTATTTATTACCCTCTCACATCAACCCTTACATTATCCTATCGTTTCTCCTTATCCTCAACCTTTCTCCTTCCATCCTTCAATCAGATAATCAGAAATGGAAAGAATAAAGCGTGAAAATGAAAGAGGATAAAGAGATGAGTCTAAATCTACAATGAAGAAGAAAAATAATATATCAATTCTAAGCATCTCAATCCAAGACTTGTGAACCATGTTGTAATACCAGGGAAGGTTTTCATTGCAGAATAGATATTAGTGAGTAATTAATTATTAATAATGATATTGCAAACCAATGGATGGTGGGATAGTTTTTAGATAATGATAGGCCTTTTTATTCGAAACATGTCCATTAATTCTACATAAATGACGAATTTCTAATCAATTTAAGTGAGGTATATTGGAAGAAATCTGTATTTAAAAAAAGTAGAATTTATTTTTCTTCTAGCGATTGGGCAGAATGCCTCAAGGTTCTACATGAAGGAATATTTTATTTCTATCTGGGAAATATTCCAAATGCATGTGAAATATTTTTCTATGTGATTGATTTGAAAGAGCTAACTAGGAATGATGAGCACATGAGTCATATTGAAACCGATCTAGATGGAGAGAGTATACACTCTTTAAAGTTTATTTTTCTTTATATTTGACCTATGAAAGGTTTTTTTCCTATTTGACGTATCAAGATGTATACTTGTTATATATGTTAATGAAAGGGCATAAGGATAATCTATATAAATACCTGATTTTTCACATTAGTGAGATTGATAGGCCCAACTATAAGACCAATTCCCTATACTACCCATGTATTATCTCATCTATGCTACAAGAGAAAGGATGTGTAGATAAAGGTAGTGAAAATGTTTCAGAATATAGTACAATTTCCTTGAGTATGTAGAATTCAAAGAGGATGAAAACCCATTGGAACCCATGGAATATTTAATGGGTTACTGATGAAGATAGATTTTATGAAAAATTAAACCCAGTGGATTATCCTGTTAGGAAATAGGATTTTGTGGATCTTGTACTAGGACTAACATATTTTGAGCCTATTTATTCTGATGAGGAAGAGGATACTACTCCTTATAGAGATCAAGGGTCTCCTATTGATGATAGAAGTGACACCACAAAAACTCAAAAAGGAATATCATATAGATCTCCTAGTCCACCACTAGAATTTCCTTCTCATGAACCAACTGTTAGTGACAATGTTGATGATGAGATAGATGTGTTAGGAAGTGTAGAGTTTGAAATCATGTCTAGTACTTCTAAAGTGAATTTAGAAGGAGGAGAAAATGAATAAGTAGTAGTTGAAAGAGAAACTGACTAAGGTATAGAAGAGGAATAAAATGGTAGTGGCAATAGAAGTGAGAAAAAATGGGATGATGGAAATGATGGAAATGATGAAAATGAATGATAGGATGAATGATGTTTAAGTTAAAAATAGATCTGATCGTCCTCTTGATGATCAAGAAGACAACATAGTGTCGGCAGATACTATGAATCAAGAACCCATTATAGACCCTCATGGTTATTAAGTAGTTAATATTGTAGAAGAGTTAGTGCTTCAAGATCCAAAATAAGTGCAATTTCAAATAACCCTTGTTCTTTAGTAGGTTTATAATAAAATAAGATATCATGTTGAGGGGGAGCATAAAAAAGGAATAGATTCATCTGTGGGAGGGCTTCAATTTAGAAGAGATCAAGCTGAGGGGGAGCATCAAGCCGGAAGAGTGATACTTGACACTCTCACTCCTTTAGATGAAGATATTATATTTGCATGGGAAAATAATCATAGATATGTAGCTCTTGTTTTTGACTATAAAGATTCAGCTGATAAAGTTTTTGTGCCTGTTCCAAGAGAATCAATGGCTCAGATCCCTTCAACTGACTATATCACTAAGTTTGATTTTGTGATGTTTAAAGAAGCAGTATGCTCGTCTATTAGGGAATATACTCAAGCTCAAGTTGTGTACATGATAAATACAACTGGTATGGTAAACTCTACAAAGGATTTGATTGAAGATACAATACAATCTATACACATTGATCCTACTCCATTTCAGGTAGTTGGTGTGAGCGAGACTAATGAAACCAAAGATTCAGAGAAGGTTATAATAGAGATAAAACCAAAAATTAATTTCAATGACTAAAAGGGTTGTTCCAAACAATACCGATCATGATACTGAGAAGAAAAAAATTGTTTCTTTTGTAAATGGGTTAACCTATGAGTATAAATGATGTTTGGGGACAATCCTTAATGTGCTTACGGAACACACCTAAGCTCCTTATAATCCTTCTACTTCTCCTCAGACTTCTCAATATTTGGATAGTGAGATGTTTAGATCTGTTTTTCGGGAAGAGATTCAATATTTTTTTTGTACTTATAGTATAGAAATGCTTGAAAAATTTGAGAAGAACATTAATCGTTTTCATGGTATGTTCAGATTTTATACAAAGGAAGAATAGTATACATATGAAGAACTCACAAAATGGATTTATTCCAATTTAATTATAATTTACACCATGAATTAGCTGACCAAACACCTTAATTATTTGGTAGGTAATATGAAATTTCTTCTAGTTACTCGGGATTTTAAGGATCAACATAAAAAATTGAAGGAATTCACACCACTTCTAGACATGTTTATAGAGAATAAGGAATATTTGAAAAAGTAAATGAAATACGTTGTGGAGATAATTGTAAATTTATAAATATGTTGAACAATATCTCCATGTTCAGAGTGAATCCAACGTGGTTCCAGTTGATGCACCTCTCAAACATCCTCTAGCCTCTTCATCCTCTCCCGGTACCTCTTTTCCACCTTTACCAAAGTTAATGCCAGTTGCTCAATCTTTGATCTAGATCTTGCCTATAATCACAGAGTAGATCCAACCTTATTTTCCAACCCAACCTACCCTTTCCCCTTTTGTTACTGAAGCCATTGTAATTCCTATAGTGAAAAATAATTCTAATCATTTATTATCTCAACCACCATCCCCTGAACATACTATTCATCCTTCTGTCAAAGGAATGGACAAACTAGATCCCAAGGAGTAATTTATATAAATTTTTGACATGGCTACTTGATTTTTTTATAATTCCACTGTATTGTACTCTAAATTAATTATGAAATTAAATGATATTTCATTTTCCCTTATTTGTATTATGCCTCTTTCCTTCTGGAGTTTTATTCATTAATATCTTTTCTCTATTATATTAATCCCAAAAGGTAGATAAAAAGGCATAGAATTATTCAATTTTACCTATAATTATGTGTGAACATTATCTGTAATTCCTATGGAAATATTAAATTGTATATAACAAGTAGAGTGACAATATTATACATCAACTGATTTTAATTTACAATGCCTTGATTTATGATCAACAAAAACGGATATGTTTTTGTCCCCTCTTTGGATTTATTGGTTTTAATAATCGGAAATCAAGTCCAATCATTTCAATAATGTTTATTTAAGTTTATATATTTTTAATTATGATTATCTATGATCAACTATGTATTTATCACATTCTTTGTATATTCATGTTGTAAGGCAATTAAAATAGAAAACATTGGCGATGTATGAGTCACTAACATCAAAAGAACAACTAAGACACTGGTAGAGTAAATGTCTCACTGATAGTTCAACTAAGACACTAACAGAAGTAATATCTCTCCAACAGAACGAATGAATCCATGACAGAAGGAATATCTCATCGACAGTGCAAACTAACTCACCAATAGATGACTCACTGATAGTGCAAATGAGACACTGATAGAAGGAATGACTAACTGATAGAAAAACAATTCACTGATGCAATGAGTCACTAAAACATGGATATACTGATAGAATGACTCACTTATATCAAGACACATTGATAACAATAAAACAAAACACCGATAAAGGAGTCACCAACATACTGTTTAAATTTTCCTTTATTTAAAATTATATCTAACGGTCAAATTTGAGTGTTATAATGCAGCTAATTAAATTAATGTTTTTTACAAACAACGTTAATGACGATACCAGTGGATAGTAATAGGTACGAAGTACCTTCCCATGTTAATTTTTAGCAAACATAAGACACCGGAAATAAAATGAAATCTTGTTGAAAGAGAAGGATAAAGAAAGATTATAGAAGAAATCATATACCAGCAATGATACTAGACTAAGATGAAGAAAAAAAACAAATAATTCTCTAATTTTTTCTAGTTGTTCTCTAAATGCGGATTGTTGTGCATCAAAGCTTCAATCATCTATGCAGAAAAAAACACTAAGGTGTATAATACCATTTTCTTGGAAACCATCCCACAAAACTCTAGCAACACTCTATTATAGTGTCTATTTCAAAAAAAGTATTCAATCTTCACATTTACAAAATACAAAGTGTCCAAATATTCACTTCATAACACACATATCCTTTTAAACTCTATATTTTTATTTTTTTTCTCAGTTGTGTACATTTTTACTACATTTCGAGTAGTGTGTGAATCTAGCTGTTAACCACACACTTTCTCTTGCACTGAACTGAAAGATACAAAATATCATTAAAAAAATATCTTTTTACGCCTGTTGAATCCCACATAGAACTGTGGTAGAGGTCCTATGTGACCTGGCTATTTCAGTTCCCATGTAGAACTGTGGTAGAGGTCTTGTGAGCTGGATAGTTTTTATACTGTTATGTAAACCCTGATCCAGGGTGTGGATCTAGGATTTTTGTATATATTTCTTTGTGGCAGGTGATCCCCAAGTTTGTATACTACTATGTAAACCCTTGTTGGGTGTTTTATATTATTCCTTCCATCACCTCGGAAAATTATAATTAAATAATTATGATATAATTAAATCAATATCTTCGATAAAATAATATATTATTATGATAATGAAAATCCTAAATCCATCTCATCTTTCATCCAATGGGATACATAATCAAAATTCATGTATATGGAGGAGTATCCCCCTGTAGAATGATAATATTTGTTTTCCATAACCAACTCTCAAAGATAAATATAATGATATATTTATTTTTTATATGTGATATTTATGATATTATTATACCTATTAAATTATATTGCCGTATCTATATTCTTACATTGAAACCCATTGGAAAAAATAATGTTAGTCGTGTGTAAGGCGGACTACCGCCTCACGAACCGATGTGATGTGTTTTCCATTTCTATTTTAGAAACATGGTAATAATGATAGATTAATTAAATATATATTATATTGGTAATATATTTATATTTATGTAATTTTTATGTCATATATTCCTCCTCTCATTTCATTACATGGGAATACGATAACATTGCTTGTGTATATGGTGGACTAACACCTCATGAAGTGATGTGATTCATTCTTCACATACTCATTACAAAAAAGATAATAAGAAAATGTATAAATAAAAATAAGTGATATATATGAAATATTAATTATTCTTTAATGTTAAAATATTTTTATCATTATTTCATTAAATCTATTTAGAAAATGGAAACAACGTTGATGTGTATGTATGGTCTACCGTCTCCATGAACGGTGTATTTATTTTTCAATCACTATCCTTTTTCGATTAATCTAAATACATATTTGATTAATATGTATGATAATTAAAAAATTATTAAAATTTTGGAGTTTATTGAACCCTTATAAATTTGATATTACCAAAAAAAATATAAAACATACGTGAAAAAAAAAAGCTATTGCAAAAAACATTATTTTATCATGGAATTATTTATAAATAGGTAATTAAACGTCACAAATAAATCATATATAGTATGATAACTATGAATATGGTTATTTAAATGTTTTATAATAAAATTATATTTTTTATACAGATGTTTCAAATGTATACAATGGAAGTTGAAACTTAAGTTAAGGTATTTTCATCTCACTTTTATTTTCTATGACACACAAGACATATTGAGATTAGGGTTATTTTATGTGGTGTATAGAATTTCTATGAATTTATTTAATGATTATTATCCTTAAAATTATGGGGATATATATATAAATATTAGGATATCTCATTCATGGTGTTTATGATTCAAATCTTAAAAAAGCTCTAAGTATTTTTATCTCAATTTGCCTTCTTGGGGAACTATGTAATATAAGTCACCTATATTATGCTATGAGGTGTATATATTCCCCATTTAACATCTTATATCATACATTTAATGAAATTATATGTTTATTTTAATTTTATTCATTCATGGTGATTATAGATCAATGTTATAAAAGTGGTGATAGTTTTATGTTACAATATCAATATTTCTCGGGATTGTTAATGAGTATGTTTCCAGTGACAAAATATTATGATATATATCTTAATAAACTTCTAACTTTTATTCCCATAAGTTTATTCTATTATATTACATTTTTTACGTTTTCGTTCCTCAGTTTATATACTCAAGAAATCAAAATAATAGGTTTATGAAAAATCGTACTGGTTCATCAGAAATGGTGTACCATGAAGTTAATCAGACTGACTTTGATAAGGAAATTCAATAGAGATGACTCTAAGAAGGAAATTCATTCAAACTAACACTGATAAGGATGTTAAATTTTGAATAAGTAGTAATAGGTCCATCGTAAGGAGTCGAAAAAGTTCCATCAGACTTTAGCTATATAGAAAGGAATATTGGAGCCTACAAGAGATATATAAATAGATTCACCTAATAGTAATGAAGAAAATTTAGAATGTTCAAGAAATAAGAATAAGGAAAAAAATAATGAAGATTATAGAATACTTGGTAAGAGTTTTATATGTAAAAATTTAAATTCAAATATGCATATATCTCATAGTTTTTTAATTTTGGTAAGTGGGCAATGTGTTCATGTTTCCTACCTTTTCCATTCTGGGATTCCTATAAATAGTTTCTATTACATTCATACTTTGTAAAATTTCTTGTATGATAAAAAGATAAAGCATAGAATAATTAAAGTGAACATTCTTTCTAGATGGGGATCTCATTATAAAATTGAACTTCTATTTTTTTAGTTATGGGACAAATAAATATTATTTTGAGCAGGTCGTATTGATTCTCTAGTACTAAAGAAGACCAGACTAATTTTTTTTTATAGTTTGTGATCTACAAATTTATAAATGGATGATCATATTGATTCGACCATACCAGTTCAGTCAGACTGGGTTAATTGGACTGAAGTTCACCAGATTCAGGGACATCAGACCCATGATCTTTTGTGTAGAAAATTAAACATATTCTTTTTTACTCTGTTGATCAATTTTATTTATAATAAAACATTTTAAACAAATAGTTTTCATTATAATATTTATTATTGGGAGATAGAAGGTGTGTAATGGGAGTTTTAAAATGTTTTATTCACTTATTCATAATGGCGAATTTCTGGAGACCCACAAGTGTGGATGTTGAAAAGATGTAGGTTCTCACACTGGGTCTGAAACTTTTTAATCTCATTTTATTAACTTAATTACCTATATTTTCATGCAAGACTATTCATAAAAATAGGATAATGATTTGAACATTAGTGGGTTAGAAAGTTTAAATTTAAAGAAGTATTGAATCATAAAAAATGTGAAAAACTAAATCAACCCCCACCCACTATTAGTAGTTATTCCATCCTTTGGAACTTCAATTGTTATTAGAGTAGAGGTTCCATTGTTGAATCCTTATCATGGATATTATTAATTATTTCAATAGTTTTTTGAATTCCAACATTTAATGGAGAAAATAATTGTGGATAGAAAAATATGATGGATCCAATCTTATATCACTTAGCCTAGAAGTTTTTAATGCTACTAAAATTGGTTTTCCACCTATTTATAATAACTAAATGATGACATTTTCTCATAAGAGTAGTATTTAAGTTTATCGAAAAGATAGAAATTATAGGCTTATATCCCTATCTGAAAATTTTATATTATGGTGATGGTTCTGCAAACATCAATGATTATGTAGGAAAGGTCGGAAAGTATTTTAAAATATAATAATAAATTGAATGATAAAAACATATAAATCTAGTTTAGTAATTATGAAGACATCAGATTGATATATAAAAAAACAATTAATTATTAATTCACGTAACTAAATTAAATATTTTCATCATAAGAGGATTTGGATATGTTTAAGATGATTCTACAATTTTATGAGAAACTTCTTAGAAAGTTTTAATTCAAAAATTTCATCTTTAGAAGATAATGATGATATATCTTTTTATGAATTTCATAACGTTCTTTTTGATTATGAAATTAGAGATTCATAAATGAAAATTAAGAATATAAATGATGAAATGAATTTTGATTCAATTTGAAAAATCAAAATATACCATTTTTAATATGTTGATCCTTGTGACTCTAATGATAAAGAGAATGATTATTTGAATGAAAAAAATCATGACTCTTATATATAAGAACTATCAAAGAGAGAGATGAATGTATTGAGGTAAACATCATCTACAATATATTGAGTGTGGTGGAATCAGACACTTTTCTATGAATTATCCAATGAAGAATATTCTAGAATATTGAGATGACTGTGATGAATAACCTCAATGAAATAAGTGTGAGAAAAGTTCTAAAGAATAAAGTCATACAATAAATCTAAAAGGAGTTCCACTTATAATAATTTATGTATGTGGAGTAAGAAATATGAATTATAACCAACTGATAATAATTCTTTGAAGGATGAATTTTATAAAAATTCACAACCATTATTAAAAAAAATTCAAAATTCAAATCATACTTATATAGTGAAGAAGTTGATGAAGAATCATATATAGAGTATCAACTCAAAATATAAATTGTTTCATGTATTGAGGAAAAAGGACCCTCAAGAATGAAATTATAGTAATAAATAAATATTGTGATGATGTTTTTGAAGGAAGTAAATATGTCATGAAGTAGGAGGAATAAAACATCCAGAAGATATTATGTTACAAACATAAAATTTCTAAAAATGGAAAGACAGTTAAAGATCTTATTAATAATTTGGATCCTAAGGAATAAGTAGGTAACACGTTTTAATAAAATATTATTGAGTTTATAATTACATTGATGAATATGAATGAAAACCTCAAAAAATATTTGGATGTAAAATAAGATACTTCTAGAGTTACTGAGAAGGATCAAAACAGGAATCCTGTGAAATATTTACACAAAAAAATAATGTTTCATATCATTCATATAACATTTTAGGTTATTTATTTTTTTTGGAAATATATTATTGATAAAGGATGTGAGAAATCTATCTCATCTACAAAAGATGAAAACACACTCATAAATGAAATTCGAATCTTGAGAATGGTTGAGTTGAAATAAGTTATCAACTTCCACAAAGTTTCAATATATAAAAATCATTCTTCACTAGAAAATCATGATTTGATGGATATATTTGTGTTGTGGAGTCAATGGATATATATTATATATTTGTTTTTTATAACATCCCACTTCCTAAAATATGGTTTTAACAAAGAGAACACACTGGTAAAAGAATGATTATTAACTTTCCAAACCCATGTAAAGTTAGAAAAGTAAAAACTCAAGATGTTAGAAAATTTTCAACAATATAAAGAATATATAGAAGATGTCTGTGGAATATGTGGTCAAACAGTTCACCAAGCCAAAATATGTATGACACTCTTTCTCAAACACGTTTCTTATGCTAGAAAAATATTTAATGAATAAAATTAAACAAATATCATTTGTGTTTGAGATAGATTTGAAAGCAATTAAAAGGACAAACCAAGGATACTTGACAGTGGGTTTTCATCACCTATGATAGGTGACATAAAAATCATGAATCATATTGAAAGTCATAATGGAATAGAATTTACCTTTAGTAATGATAGTTCTTTAAAAATTAGAGGACTTAAAACATATGATATTAAAGAATAAAAGTTAAAATATATGGATTTTTACTTTTTTGATGGGATAAAATATAACTTATTTAGTGTAAGTCAACATTGTGATGGTGGAAAATGAGTTATCTTTATAAACAATTATTGTATTATGAAAATTGATAATTATGGAAAATTTATGAAAAAAGGACAAAGAACTGTTGGGAATATCTTCCAAATATGAGATCATAATAACAATTTTTACTTGAGTAATGAAGATGAAAATAAGTTGTGTCACTGAATACTTGGCCAACATGGGTCAAAAACATGAAAAAACATTCTAATGTTTATATTGTTCATTATTTTCAAGAATTTATATGAATATAAGAAGTTGTTTATGTTACATCTCAAAAGAAGGAAAATTAGTAACAAAATTCAAAATAGAGTTGTGATTCAATCTAATATACCTAATGGGATTATTCATTATAATTTATGTAGTCCTGTGATATATTAATAAAAAAAGTATATTTATATGTCATTACTTCTATTGATGATTTCTATCAGATGATAAATATCATTTTTATGAAACATAAGTCTAAGGTTGTCGAAATGTTTAGATTTTTTCAACAATAATTTGGGAAATAAATGGGGTTTATATAAAGATGTTAAGAAGAGATAAAGGTTCCAAATTTAAAATAAATACTATTGAAAAATTTCTGAGAAATTATGTTATAAAACATTTGTATAGTTCTCTTTATACACCAAACAAACTCTATAGTAGAAATAAATAATAGAATATTGGTGGAAATGGGAATAAGTATGTTAATATAATACAAAATTTCAAAGTTATAAAGGAAGGAATCAATTATTACTCCTTTACATGTTCAAAATAGATGCTTTTTGATACTGAAAACTAACATGACTTCTCATAAAATCTGGCACGCTAAAAACCCTCATTAAAGTACTTTAAAATTTTTAGGAGTCCATATTTACTAAAAACAAAAAATAATGATCTTGAAAAGTATGATGAGAAATATATGTAATGAATTCATATTGGTTAATCACCCTGTGTAAAAAGTTACAAATGTGGGAACAAATGCTTACGAAGTTTGGTTGACTCATATGATGGGAATGTAATTGAAATTAAAAATTTCTTAACAAAAGTAAATGAGAATGCTATGGAGGATAAACTAGAGATTTACAATGATAGTGAATGATAATAAAAAAATACTTACAATATTAAGGAGAATTGTGTGATGAGGAACATTCATCTGGAAAAGAAACATTTAAATTTCATACATTACAAAATCATGTAGACTATGATTCCATTATTTCAAATCAGAATAATCTAGCTAATATAATAATATATCTCATATTAAAAAATCATACATCACATATCTCAAATGTTAAACTGGAATGAGTATTAAAATATAATAGAAAAATTAATTGGTGGATAATATGAATAAAGATTTGTATCATATTGATAAAAATGAAATAAGTGTACTTATTCCATGGCTAGTAAATAAAAATGTTATTAGAAAAAAGTGGGTTTATAAAAACAAATTGAATGAGTGTGGAGAATTTTCAAGAAACTAATCAATAATTTGATGTAAAGTCAATGACGACGTTGAAGATGTGTATTTTGAATAAACTTTTTACCCAAATGCATGATTATAAATTATTATAATTATTATATAATTATTTGGACATCATAATTACAAATTCAACAGATGGATATAAATTTAGATTTCTTGAATTGTGAGATTGAGGAAGATGTTTACATTAAAAAACCTTGTGGTAGTAAAAATTAAAATGATTAGAAATTTTTTTACAGATTTTAGAAATACATGTATGGGTTGAACCATCCGCATGTGTTTGTATTCGAAAAATAATATTTTGTTTAAGAATGTTGAATTTTTATTATGGAATAGTTTATAGTAACTTATATGTGAAAGAAGTTAACTCCATCACAATAATTGTTATTGTGTATGTGGATGATATTTTTTTTTCTACTATGGAATAAAATGTATTTAAAAATTTTAATGAGGCAATGATTAATAATTTTGAAATTTCTATTTTGGGAGAAATAACATTCTTCTCTATGTTAAAATTTTTTTAAAAAATAAAAGTACATTTTCTTATCTAAAAACAATTATGCCAGATAATTTTAAAATATGTTTGTGATTGAATAATCCAAATAAGTTTCTACTCTAATATCTATGAGCACAATGTTTGAAAAAATATGAGTCTATAAAAAGAGTTAATTAAATAGAATTTTGATAGTTTATAGGAAGACTAATTTACCGTACAGCCTCAAGACATGGTATTTTTTATAATATGAATTTGTGTTCCCGGAATAAAATAAATCTGAAAGAATCACATATTTTTGTAGAAAATATAATTCTGAGATATATCAAAGGAATAAATTAAAATGGGATATTATATAAAAAATATTATGATATGATGTTTAATGGTTATTATAATGCCTATTAGGATGGAGATTGTAATGATATAAAATCAACCATAGGAGGTAAAGTTGTCTTTGCTGAATATTGTGTGAGTTGGAATAGAATGAATCAAATTTTAGTAACATTAAGCACAACTGAATCACAATATGATGTAGCTACTCATGCTCGTACATTAATGTTGTGGATGAATGATCCGCTAGAATACATTGAACTGAAATTTTTTAATCCATTAAAGATTTTCTATGATAATTAGATTGAAATCGACATTTATAAAAATATTATCCAACATACAAGATCAAAACCCATTGATATAAAGTTTCACTATAAAAAAAGAAATTTTCTGGTAGAGTTGATTGATGAGTCAATATGGTTTTCTTATGACTTTTCCATTCCTTCATGTTTTGAAAATCACAAACACCCTATTTTAAGGAAAATTTAATTTTCCCTAAGAAATACTAGAATAATGAAAATATTCCTTCCCTAAGGAAAATTTATCCATACCCATGTTTTCATTATTCATTTTTTATTTTCTTTAATTCTAACTCATTTTATTTCTAATGTCTAAAAATCAGTTTTACATGTAAATCCTCAAAATTCTATAAATCCATGGTTATAGAGTATTATTTTTTATCAATCCAAATTCTATAAAATTCAGACTCGGAATTCTTTGAATTTTCGACTCTGAATTCTTATAAATTCAGACGATGAATCTCTAAAATTCAGACATCTAATTCTATGAAATCCAGACTCTGAATTCCTCAGAATTCAAACTCCAAATTTCTCAGAATTTAATCTCCAAATTCCTCAGAACTCGAACTCCAAATTCTTCAAAATTAAGACTTCAAATTCATTGGAATTCAGACACTAAAATATGAATAATTTAGGTTCCAAACTCATTGAAGAACATAATCCGAATATCGATGATTTAGGGACTCCAAGTGTTTATTTTTCTATACATCGAACATTATTTTTCTTTAGACTCTAAAAAAATTGATTTGGTAATGGAATTCTTTTTTTACACTTGTTATAGTTATAAAATGATGTCATACAATCTATATTTAACCAACCATTGTTTGAGTTACACGTGTACAGTTCCCTCTGAGATTCAAGAAAAAATATGACCATTAGTGGAGGGAGCTGACCGTTTGATAAGTTCCTATAAATAGGATCGCATTTGAATGAGCTCAAAAACTGGTTGATCACTCTAGATATTTCATGTTTTTGAAGTGATTTCTAGAGATAGAATATCATGCATTGGGCATACTGATAATCTTGTTTAGAAAACTTCATGAGACTCCAATTTGTTTCTGTATAGTTGAGGTCTTCCGGGGATAGGAAGACAGAGGTACCGAAAACCCTAAAGTTCAAGGTCTTTAATTGATAGGAAGACAGAGGTGATGACTACCTTAAAGATCGAGGTATTGTAGGGATAACAAGATAGATTCTGATATTCTTATTGATGACTTAACCTGGCGTGGTTAAGACAATGTTTCATGAAAGTATAAATCAAGGGACCTTTATCATGGGTTGTTAGATATCCTACTCTTTGGGTTGAAATATTTCATATTTGATACTTATTTTGGTTCATGTTTATTTCTAATTCCTATTGAAACAGTAAGAAAGTATAGCCTTCTTATACTTCCTTGTTCATTTGTATACTCTGATAAGCAATATTCTATAATATTTTAGGTAGAATTGTTTTCTTGTAACCTATCCATAAGATTCATTTTCAGAACCATATTTCCCAAACCTAGTAGGTTTGTAGAACTAAAACATGTTTTTTTAATATACCCTAGTTAAACTTGTTAAACATAGTTTTCCTTAAGGTAAAAAACAAATGTTTTTAAACAAAAAATTCACCACTATTGTAATTGAGCATCTAGATTCATATTTCGATCCAGAAATTGGTATCCAATGAGGTTTTTGAAATACTTATATTCACATATATGTTTTCTTGCTCAAATTTTTATTATTCTAAATATTTTTTTTTCATAGGATTTCTATCCTTGTTTAGAAACATTCACAATTAACAAGTTTGTTGAAAAATATTTTCTTTTAGATGGAAGTAATGAATGTCGGTTTGATTGAAAATCCAAATCCCACCAGACCACCTTTATTTGGATGGAATTATTATAAATATTTGAGATATTGTATGAAGACATTTTTTATTAGTACTGGAGTGGAAAAAAAATTTATTCTTATTGGAGATTACAAGATTCTTGATAAGGAAGTCAAAACGTTTACCAACCAATAAATGTAAAAATGTCAACTAAACTATAAGGTATGAAATACATTGTTCTGTTCCATGACCCAGAATATATATAGTCAGATTTATTCATTTGAAGTTGATAACTAAGTCTAGACTGAAACTTAATTTATTTTATTTCAAACACTTTTAGGGAATTTTAGAATCCATGGGACACAGACCGCACAAGAACACAACCAACACATACCAACATCAAAGAGTACCCAAAAAAACAACAAGAAAAAACCAGCAGAATCACTGATAATCATAACAACCATACTCGTCACCACACCCGATACATGAGTCCTCCTCCACAGTGGCTGATTTCCATTCAGAAGATGGTTTATATTGCCTCCATAGATTATTGCTTTGGACCTGGATCCTCATTTGGTCAAAATATCACTGCCCCTAACTCAATTTCATGGATATGTTATGTTTTTTAAAGCCAAGGATCACCCTGTGATCTTGCTTAGATGAAGCTCTGGTAATCTCTGCGCACGGAAGATAAGAATAATCATTCCTTGTTTTTAATCATGGGATATTCGACAACGTTCCAACATCATCATTCATCCAATTTTTCCAACCTTGAACTATATCACTGAAGGAACGAGTGCCCAATTCACTTTGATTTTCTTTATCACCCCCAGATGAATACAACCTCTTTTCAAATAGAGTCACTACCACATGTCCTTTGAAACCCTCGTCCTTTGACCTCCTTGGTCCAGGACTGTTGCATTCAATCATTGAAAGTCACCTAACCGCATATCCATTGCCTTTAGGAGGATCCTTCCCTTCACCCTCTGCCACTATTCTGCTAACATCTTCTTTTTCTGGAAAATTTCCAAATTCCCATCTAGGAAGCTCCTCCACAAGCAAAGAGGACTCCTCACGACCCCTCCCTTCATACAATAGGTTCTCCATGAATACCTCATCCACACCGCTGGCTTCCACATGATCAAAGATCAATCCTTCTTCTGTGATACTGTCAAACCTGTTGCTCAACTAAAGTAGAGGCCTCACTGGTAGAGCAGGACCTCCCTCTTCTTGGTTTCTGACTAAACTGGTCACCTCTATGGTAGTCACAACCCCTTCGCCTTCATCCAATTGTAAATTCTCATCCATAGCTCAATTCCTTTGAGGTTCTTCATGCCTCTCATCATGATTAAAAATAGCCTCCTTCTATGAACACTACCTAGAAGGCCCCTCCAAGTCATGTCTCATCCTTTTAAACACCTTGGCCACCGTTGGGTTGGGAGCCAATGCTTCCATCACCACAGGACCAAGAGAAAAAAAATCAAGATCCTTGCAAACTCCCTCTGAGGCATCTTGATGCTAAATACACAGTGTCTAAACCCCACCACAACTAACTGGACCACGCTCCCTTTGAACTAGAATAGCCTCCCTGAAAACTGCAGTTACATAACCATTTAAACTCCCCTCCCTCCTTTCCGAGATCAGGGTTGAAGGTCTCCTTCGATAAACCCCCACAAAGTGACCTAGACGATTACAAGTCGAACAAAATTCAGTCCAATTTTCATAAATGACCCTTTGTCTGCATCCATATTCCTTTTATATGGTTATACAAACAAAATCAAAGGAAATATGGGAATCATCAATTTCAACACAGAAATGAATATAAATAAATAATACAAGACTAAATCTATGAATGTTTAAAAATCCAATGACAGTAGGAGTTCCGGTGGTGGTATGTCTTCTGATGAATCCTCCGAGAATGAGTCTTATGGTAAGAAGAGTCTTGATATACTAGCCAAATTACACATTGAAAATAAGTGTCTAAGGTCCAAGGAACACGATTCTATATCTATAACTAATGTATATTTAAATTCAAATTATTGTGATAATAAATATTATGAATCTTTAGATGAAAAATCTTCTTCTGATTAAGATAATATATTACCTCCTTTTGAATAAGTGTCTAGGTTTGCTAAACTTCGTGATAATGAAAATTATAATCTTTAGAAAATGCTTGATAAAGAAAATTCTAGAATTTATATTCTTAATTTTTTAACATGTTTCAAAAAACCTTTTGGAAGTTAATTCTGTGAAGGATAAACTTTCTAACTATCTTGAAAATATAATTTATAAGAAAAAATATTTTAGAGACTAACTCTAGTTCTAAAAATAATTTTTTTAGGATAAAAACATGGTTTTTAAAATAAATTCCTAAATATTTTCTTTGAAAAATTGTTTATAAGAATTTCCCTCTGGTAAATAAAAACTTTGAAAATATGTATTCCCAAATTCGACCTATAATGAATCGTTCTGGTTTTAGTTATACCAATTCTAAACTGGTTTTTAGTAATAATTAGTTCATTCCTCAAAGTGCTCTATTATGCACTAAATTTCATTGTTTTCATATTTGGGTGAAAACCCATTCTTTAAACAATACCCGGTATATAGGTTTTCATTCATCATATTTTTATAAGAAAATGTGGATACCTAAATTTTTTCTTTCTTCAATTTTCGAAGCCAAGAAATTTTGGGTTCCGAAAGTTTAACACTCTTATTTTCAAGAAAGTAAAGAAATTACCAACAACAATACAAGGTACATGGATAGTATATGTTCTCAGCATATAAATGGTAATAATGTCTTTTTTGAAAAATTATCAAGACTAATGGAGGAAAAGAAACATTCCAAGATAATGCTCAAGGGGAAATTATTGGTATATGTAACACTTTTCTTCTTGAAAAAAAAACTGATTTCAAATGATTTATTTGTTAAAGGTATTCAGAACTACCTCATTAGAATAAGTCAATTATGTGACTAAAGTAACCTTGTCACTTTTAGGAATGATAAATTCTTAGTACACAATTCTATGAAATAGTTTATTCCTTATACCCATGGTCAACAGAATGTATACACACTAAACATAGAAGAACTTAAAATCTAAGATCATCATTGCCTTAGTTAAATGGAAGATCAATCATGGTTATGGAATAGAATATAAGAAACTATATCCTTAGGAACCTATTTAAACTATCTAGGAATTGAGTAGTTATGAATCTACCAGATTTTAGGATTGATTCTTCAAAATTATGTGATCCTTGTCAATATAGAATGCATCATAAATAAAGAATTAAATCATTTTGTGAAGCCTCAACTACTGATTCATTACAGTTGGGGCATATGGATAATTTTGTTCTAACACAAAATGGGAGCATTAGAGTCAAATACTATGTGTTTTTCTTAGTTGACAATTACACTAGATTTACATGGGTTTATTTTCTAGCGATGAAATCTAAATCTTTTTCTTATTTCAATATCATTAGAGCTCAACTTAAAAATGAGAAAAACCTTCCATTGATAATTATTCATAGTGATCAAGGAGGATAATTCCAAAATTATAATTTTAAAACTTTTAGTAGTAAGAAGGGATGTCCTCATAACTTCTCAGCACCAAGAACTCCTCAATAGAATGGTGTTGCTGAAAGAAGAAATCTAATTATTCAAGAGATAATAAGAACCATGCTAAGAGAATATTCTATAGCTAAATATTTTAGGGCAGAATCATTATGTACTTCTTGTTATACAATAAATTGAGTTTAAATTACTCCCATTCCTAATAAAACCCCCTTTGAGATATGGAATGGTAGAAAACCTAGACTTTCTTACTTGAAAGAATTTTGCTACAAAGTATTCATTATGAATACAAATGTTAATTTCCATAAATTCTCAACTAAATATGATG
Source organism: Viscum album (assembly GCA_963277665.1). NCBI lineage: Eukaryota > Viridiplantae > Streptophyta > Magnoliopsida > Santalales > Viscaceae > Viscum > Viscum album. The sequence continues at coordinate 1,323,697,496 of OY728158.1, forward strand.
AAGGAATTTTCCTAGGATACTCCACAACTTCTAGGGCCTGATGTGTCTTTAATAAAAATACATGTATTGTTAAAGAAACAATACATGTTAAATTTGATTAAACCGATCATTTTTTTAAACAACATAAACTAAAAAATTCATATGTGTTTTAAAAAAATGATTATCAACCGTTGAATAATGATCTTTTTGGTAAGGAAAATATTCATGAAAATATTTCTGAAAGATTTACCCCCGAAGACTTACTACTATATATTGATGACGAGGTTTTGCAAAACCCAAATCAGTTGTTTCTTAAGAATCATTGTATTGATAGTATCATTGGTGATGTAAATCAATCTGTAAGGACTAGATGTTCCATATGAAATGAATTAGAACATATAGTATTCCTTTTTCACTTAGAACCAAAAAATCCATGATAATGCTTTTGGTGATGATGAATGGATTAATTCCATTCAAGATGATATAAATTAATTCAAAAGGAATAAATTATAGAGCTTATTTGAAAGACCTAAGGAAACATCTGTTATTAGAGTAAAATGGGTCTTTGAAAATAAGTGTGATGACCATGGATTCATTATAATAAATAAGGATAGATTAGTTGCTAAAGTCTATAATCAACAAAATGGTATAGACACCGTAGAGTCATATGCTCCAGTATCCAGACATGAATCTATTTATATTTTACTTGAATTTGTAGTATTCTTTAATTTCAAACATTTTCAAATGGATGTTAAATGTGATTTCCTTAATGGTTATGTCAATTACGAGGGTTTTCTTGAACAAATTCCTGGTTTTGAAGATACATAACATCATAAGCATGTTTTCAATATTAAAAATGAATTATATGGACATAAAAAATCCCCTAGAGCCTGGTATAATAGACTTATAGGTTTTTTGTTATAAAATAATTATCTTAAGATAAATGCTGATCCAACCCTTTTTATAAATAATGATAAGAAAAATGTTTTGATTGTTCAAATTGATGTTGATGACATTTAATTTTGTTCTACTCACCAATATTTAACTGATTCCTTTGAGGATCTAACGAAATCTAAATTTTAAATGAATATGATGGGTGAGTTACTATTTTTCCTTGGTTTTCAAATCTCTAAAAAACAAAAAGGAACTTATATAACTCTACATAAGTATATTAAATATATTCCTAAAATTATGGATTTTAAAACACTAAGAATATATGTACTCCCATTGGTACCTCAAATTCACTTGATCTTGATGAATCTAAGAAACTAGTAGATCAAACATCATTTAGAGGTATGATAATAATTTTACTATACATGAAAACTAGTCATCCAGATATAATGTTTTCAGTATTATTATGTACAAGATATCAATATAATCCTAAGGAATCTCATTTAAAGGCAGTGAAAATAGTTTTTCTCTACATAAAGGAAACCATTGATTTAGAAATCTTTTATACTTCTAGAAATGATTTTGTTTTAAAAGGTTTTATGTATACTGACTTTGGTGGATGTAGAATGGATTGGAAAAGCACATATATTACTTTTCATTTCCTAGGATATTCATTAGTTTCTTGGTCATGAAAAAAACAACACTAAGTAGCACATTCCACTACTTAAGATGAATATGTAGTAGGTGGAAGTTGTTGTGCTCAAGTTTTGTGGATGCAACACACACTCCCAAATTATAGTATGAGTTTTACCAAAATGAAAATATTATGTGATAATAGTAGTTCCATTTCCCTATTTAAAATCCATACACATCACTCACATGAAAAACACATAGATATTGGGCATCACATTCTTAGACGTCACACACGAAAAGAAGATATCATTCATCAATTTATCAGAATGCAAGATCAACTTACAAATATTTTTCACGAAATATTTACCCTATGATAGTTGAATACATTAAATAGATGATAGGAATGATAACCATAAGGTAATCATCCATATTTTCTTTTTGTTGAAACCTATCTCCTTATAGTAAGAAACTTCTTTCCATAGGGAGAGTACATTTTAATGTAAATAAATTTTTTTAAAATAAATACTTTCATAATCAAAATTTTTTTAATCAAATTTTTTGTAGTCAAAATTTCCATGATCAAAATTTTCGTAGTCAAAATTTTATTTATGAAAAAAAAACATCAATCTAATTTTCTTCAAGAACATATTTCCTTATTATGATTAATTTTCCTAGAAATCTAGAAGGTATGATTTTTTTCGTAAATTTTCGTAATCATATTTTTACAAGTTGATATTTTTTATCTGTTTTAAAAATATTCTTCGGATTCACTCTTCCTTAAACTTGATGGTTTAGCATAAAACCCTCAAAAGATCAGAACCTACCAAATTACTTCTTCAACTATTATATGAATCTTCAGATCCGATCAAGTGTGTTTCAACTATTGGATCAATCAAGGAATTTGAACCATCATCTCAAACACCTATATAAGGATCCCCTGATTGCTGTACCACATCTATTATCAAATCCTTTCCATGTTGAACCCTTTCTACACTACTTTAATCTTTTTCAAATCTTCTGGGTTTTCTCAATTCCGAATGTCTGTGCAAGCTTCTTATCAGAAATAAATGTGGTTTGTTAAGGAAATTTATGAATAGAAGATAATCATATATAGGGTATTCAATCTGAATTACTTTGCTAAGTATGATTCTATCAGTTCAAACAATATCAAGCTAAATGATTGGGAGAGACTATGTGTATCAAAACAGAAGGCGCATGATCCAGATTATCCAGAGTTGCTAATTGAATTTTATGATCCAGTAAGTTTCATCAATGAAGTAGGGAGAGACACTTTTTCCTTCAAGAGTTATGGAAAGACCTACTCCCTTTTCTACACTAACGCTGCATGTTTAATTGTAATTCCATATTAGGTGAAGCTGAATTTGGAACCCATATATTATCGGATGTATCAGGTTCGTTTGAGAAAGAAAAGGCTTCAGATTTCCTTGGATCGAGTGATGTGAAGACTCTGATGATTATCCATATCTTTACAAACCTATGTATTCTTGAATTATGGGTTTATGGTTTTATTATTCTGAGAAAAGGGGATAAGGATACCCAAAAGAAAAGTGACATCTATATTCTGGATTTCATTGTTTACCTAAGGAAGATAAATTTGGTGATGTATATCTTGATTATAATTGAGAATATCAAGAATAGAAATTTGAAATATCAAATAACCATTTATCTGGATATTCTCTCAAAGATTATAGTTCTTTTCCTAGAGTCTTTCAACATTCCTTGAAGTTCTAAGACAAGAAATTTCAATGTAATTTTGTTGAGTGATGATACTCTCAGAAGGATGAAGGTTGGATTCAATAGTAAATCATGAGATTTATATGATTTCTCTAAATTAGAAATTGAATGTATTTCGAAGAAATCGGATGTGTCTGAAACATATAAGAAGGGTGAAAGGAATAAGAAAATGAGGGATCCCAAAGAGAAAGAAAAATTTTTGTGGCTAAGGAAACTCAATATGCACCCCCAAAACCAAAGAAGAAAAATACATACCCTGATGAAGTGGTTGTTAAGTGGGGAGAGGACAAGATGAACAAGAAGAAAGGTAATCCTATATTTGGCTTTGACCATGCTAAGGAATAATCCTTGAAGATGGAGGTTATTGAATATCTTGAGAAGAAAGAAAAAGGAAAATAAGTAGAGGAAGAAGATGTTGGATGCTGAAATCATTCAATACCTTCTCAAGGAAGCTGAGAAAGCTTCTAAACAATACTAGGTACTGGAATAGTTTTTGCAAGAATCACTCCCAGTGACTATGAAAGAAGTTGGTGATTCTTGAACCAGATCAAGAAAAATAAATTTTTCATGTGGGTGAAGTAGAAGAAGAAGAATAAGAAGAATAAGGAAGTGGTGATACCAAAGAAATGATAAGGAAAGTATAGGATTATCATCCGAATGATTTCCCTTCTGTGAAACTGTCAATTCAAACTTCTAAAGCAGATTCTTAAAAAATTGAAACACCAGGAAAAGAAGAAAATGGTCAGGATGAAATAAATAAACTATCTGAAGAGGATAGTATCAACCGTGACTTAATTCATCCAAGGTATTTTATGGTAGGATCCAAGAAATAACACCATGAGGAAGATAATATTGTTTAGTTTGAAGACAGTGAACACGAATCAACCAATTTAGAAGAGATTATTCAGAGAGCTTATAAGGGAATGTAGGTGTTGTTCAATACACCTAGTAAATGTGTGGTAAAAAATAATGATGATGGTGCTTTGTCTAAAAGGAAATATGAAGAGATAGAAAATGAATCCTTACCAAACAAACACTCTTCTTTAGAATCATCCTCTCTTGGACATGATTTTGGGTTACAATTTTTGAAAAATCTAGTTGATACCATTACCTTATTTCCGAGTATCAAATCGAGGTGGAAGATACTTCATCACTAATTTAATCAGAATGAACATTCAATCACCATGCTTATGGATAAGTTTGTAAATCTTGAGGCCAATTTCAAACATTATTTATAGAATATGAATCTCATAAAAGGTATTTCAAGAAAAATACGAATTTTTCAAGGATTACAATTGAATATCTTAGTGTCTTTGATAAATTTTAAGATAATGTTAAGGATGATATCGATAATAATTAATGGAAGAAAAAATATCATACTAAGGGTTTTTAAGAATAACTGTTTCTCTAGTAGACAATGCGGAAGGAAGGATTAAAGTACTTGAATGGGAAGATTAATTCATTGGCTATGAATTATAAGAAGGAAAGTGATCTCAGAATTCAGTTTGAATAAAATATTGTTAAGCATGAATAATTTTTAAAGGATCATGAAAATATTCTTAAGGATCAGGAAGAAATGATAAAATCCTCAGAGAAGAAAAATGCAGATCGGGATCAGCTGCTTCAGCATGTGGAAGAAGACTACAAAGAGATAAAGAAGCTAAAAACCATTGTGATGGATCTAAGAAAAAAAAAAGTGAAAGAAGGATAATTTTCCTAGATCCAATCATTTTTGTATTTCCTTCTATGTAAAAAATTCTTTCAATCATAATGGAATTTGGGTTTTTCTTTATATATTTGGTTTTTTAGTACTAATATTTTAGGTACTAATTTTTTCTGTTCCCTTTATTACTTTTTGAAAATCACAAAGGAGGTTAAAATAATGATAAAAATAATACTATGTAATAAAGATATTTCCCTATGTAAGGGGGGAGTTCATCCAAGAGGAAGTTCATATCAATGAAAATTTTCACATGCAAGAAAATGTAAAATATCATCCAGGAAATCAAGAATACAATTATTAGGATTTTCAAAACATAAGGGGGAGGTAGTAAAATTAAATACTATTCATAAGTAAAGGGAGATATGTTTTTATTTTTAAGTCTATAATTATTCTAAGTTCTTATATATATTTTTCGTAAGGAAGTTTATGTTTTCCAAAATGGGGTATATTGTTGTGTCAATAAGATTTCGTTATGACTTCCCCATTCCTACATGTTTTGAAAATAACAAAAACCCTATCTTAAGAAAAAAATTACTTTCCCTAAAAATTATCTTAATAAGGAAAATCATCCATCCCCAGTGAAAATTTATCCTTACCGATGTTTTCATTTTTTATTTTATAGTTTCTGTAGTTCTAACTCATTTTATTTTTAATGTCTAAAAATTGGTTTCACATATAAAACTCATAATCCTTTAAATCCTTGGATGTAGAGTATTATATTTATAGACTCTAAATTATATGAAAGTATAGAGGTAAACTTCATCTCAAATATATTTAGTGTGGTGGAATCAGACACTTTTCTATTAATTATCCCAAGAAGAATATTCAAGAATATTGAGTTGATTAGGATGAATATACTCAATGAAATTACTGTAAAAAAAAGTTCTAAAGAATAAAGTCATAAAATAAATCTAAAAGTAATTTTACATATAATAATATAGGTATGTAGAGTATGAAATATAAATTATAACCAACTGCTAATAATTCTTTGAAAGATGAATGTTAAGAAAAATTCAGAACCAATATTAAAAATTTTTAGAAATCCAAGGCTTACGTAGATAGTGAAGAAGTTGATGAAGAATCATATATTATGTATCAACTCATAAAATAAATCATTTCATGTATTGAGGAAAAAAATACCCTCAAGAAATAAATTATAGTAATGAATAAATATTTTGAAGTATTTTTTGAAGGAAGAAAATACGTTATGAAGTAGGAGGAATAATACATCTAGAAGATATTAAGTTACAAACATAAAATTTCTAAAAATTAAAAGACTGTTGAAGATATTATTATGAATTTGGATTCTACGGAATAACAAGTTAAGAAGTTTCAATAAAATCTTATTGAGTTTATAATTACATTGAAAAATATTAATGACAATCTGAAAAAAATATTTGGATGTAAAAGATGATAATTATAAAGTTAATGAGAAAGATCAAAACAGGAATCCTGTGAAATATTTAATCAAAAAAATAATGTTTCATATGATTCATCTAACATTTCAGATTCTAGATTTTTTTTTGGAAATATATTGTAGATAAAGAATGTGAGAATCCTATATCATCTACAAAAGTTGAAAACTCACTCATAAATGAAATATGCATCCTGAGAATGATTTAGTAGAAATAAGTTATCAAATTCCACAATGTCTCTTTAGAGAAAAATCATTCTTTACTAGAAAATCATTATTTTATGGATATATTTGTGTTGTGGAGTCACTGTAAATATATTATATAATTTTTTTGTAAACTATCACTTCCTAAAATAAGGTTAAAATAAAAAGAACACTATTTTAAAAGAAGGATAAGTAACTTTCCAAACCCATGTAAAGTTAGAAAAGTAAAAACTCAAGATGTTATAAACTTTTCAAAAAAATAGAATATCTAGAAGATGTTTTTGGAATATGTGATCAAACAATTCACCATACCAAAATATGTATGAAACTCTTTATCATACATGTTTATTATGCTAGAAAAAGAATATGTAATGAATAAAATTATACAAATATCATTTGTGGTTGAGATATCTTTGAAAGCAATTAAAAGGAACAAACCAATGATACATGACAGTGGTTTTTCAACACATATTATAGGTGATATAAAAATCATGAATCTTATTGAAAGTCATAATGGAATAGAATTTACCTTTTTTAATGATAGTTACATAAGAATAAGAAAACTAGAAATAAATGATATTTAAGAATAAAAGTTGAAATATAAGGAATTCTCTTTTTTTTGATTGGATAAAACATAACTTATTTAGTGTAAGTCAACATTGTGATGGTGGAAATTGAGTTATATTTATAAACGATTCTTGTGTTATGAAAATTGAGAATTATGGATAATTTATGACAAAAGGAAAAAGAACCGTTGGGAATATCTTCCAAATATGAGAGTTTAATAACAATTTTTACTTGAGTAATGAAGATTAAAATAAGTTATGTCACTGAATACTTGGCCAGCATGGGTAGAAAAACATGAAAAAACATTCTAATGTTTATATTGTTCATTATTTTCTACAATTTATATGAATATATGATGTTGTTAATGTTACTTCTCAAAAAAAAGGAAAATTAGTAACAAAATTCAAAAGAGAGTTGTCATTCAATCTAACATACCTGTTGGGATTATTCATTATAATTTTTGTAGTCCTGTTATATATTAATAAACAAATTTATATTTAAATGTCATTACTTTTATTGATGATTTCAATTAGATGATAAATATCATGTTTATGAAACATATGTGTATGGTTTTGGAAATGATTATATTCTTGCAAAAAGAATTTGGGAAATAAATGGTGGTTTATATAAAGAAGATAATAAGAGACGATAGTGCCAAATTTAAAATATCAACTATTGAAACAGTTCTGAGAAATTAAGGTATAAAACATCAGTATAGTTCTCCTTATACACCACAAAAATGTTATAGTAGACAGAAATAATATAACATTGGTGGAAATGGGAATAAGTATGTTAAAATAATAAAAACATTAAAATTTATATTAGAAGGAATCTATTATTACTATTTTACTTGTTAAAAATAGAAGCTTGTTGATACTGAAAACTAAAATGACTTCTCATTAAATGTGGTATGATATAAATCCTTCATTAATGTACTTTAAATTTTTTGGGAGTCCATATTTACTAAAAATAAAAAATCATGATCATGAAAAGTATGATGAGAAATATATGGAAGGAATTCATATTGGTTAATCACCCTATAGAAGAAGTTACAAATGTTGGAACAAATGCTTACAAAGGTTGGTCGAGTCATATAATGTGAAAGTAATTGAAAAAAAAAATTCTTAACAAAAGTAAATGAGAATTCTATGGAGGATAAAATAGAGATTTGCAATGATAGTGAAAGTTCATGAAAAAATACTTAAAATATTCAAGAGAATCGTGTGATAAGGAAAATTCATCTGTAAAAAAACATTTAAATTTCCAACTTTACAATATAATTTTGACTCTAAAAACATTATTTCAAATCATAATTCTCTAGCTAATAAAATAACATATCTCATATTAAAAAATTATACATCAGATATCTCAAATTTTAAACTGGAATGAGTTTTAAAAGATATTAAAATAATTAATGGGAGGATAATATGAATAAATATCTGTATCAAATTGATAAAAATGAAATAAGGGAACTTATTCCATGGCCAGTAAATAAAAATGTTATTAGGAAAAAGTGGGTTTATAAAAACTAATTTAATGAGTATGGATAATTTTCAAGAAACTAATCAAGAAATTTTTTTAAATCCAAAGGTGTGGATTTTGAAGAAACATTTTACCCAAATGCGTGATTAGAAATTATTAGAATGATTATATCAGTTTTTTGACATCATACTTAAAAATTTAACAGATGGATATAAATTTAGATTTCTTGAATTGTGAGATTGAGGAAGATGTTTACATTAAACAAACTTGTGGTTGTAAAAATTAAAATGATTAGAACAATGTTTGTAGATTGAATAAATACATGTATGGGTTGAACAATCCCCATGTGTTTGTTTTCGAAACAAAATTTTTGTTTAAGAATGTTGAATTTTTATTAAGGAATAGTTTATAGTAACTTATATGTGAAAGAAGTTAACTCTAGCACAATAATTGTTATTGTCTATGTGGATGATATAATTTTTTCTACTGAGGAAAAAAATATTTAAAAATTTTAATGAGGAAATGATCAATAATTTTGAAATTTCAATGTTGGGAGAACTAGCATTCTTCTCTAGGTTAAAAATAAAAAAAGTAAATTTTCATATCTCAAAACAATTATGCCAGATAATTTTTAAATATGTTTGTGATTGAAGAATCCAAATAAGTTTCTACTCTAATATCTATGGGCACAATGTTTAAGAAAAGATGAGTCTATAAAAAGAGTGAATTAAATAGACTTTTGAAAGCTGATAGGAAGACTAATTTACCTTAAAACCTCAAGACATGATATTGTTTATAATAATAATTTGTGTCCCCGGAATAAAAGCAAGCTAAAATAATCACATATTTTTGTAGAAAATATAATTCTGATATATATCAAAGGAATAAATTTACATGGAATATTATATAAAAAATATTATGAAATGATGTTTAATAGTTATAATGATGCCTATTAGTATAGAGATTGTAATGATATAAAATCAACCACAGGAGGAAAATATTTCTTTGCTGAATGTTGTGTGAGTTGGCATAGAATAAATCAAATTTTAGTCACATTAAGCACAAATTAATTAGAATATGATGCAGCTACTCAGGCTCGTACACTAATTTTGTGGATGAATGATCCGCTAGAATAATTTGAACTTCAATTTTATAATCCATTAATGACACTCTATGATAATTAGATTTCAATTGATATTTATAAAAATATTATCCAACATAAAAGATCAAAACACATTTATATAAATTTTCACTATAAAAAATTAAAATTTTTGCTAGAGTTGATTTTTGAGTCAATAAGGTTTCCTTATGACTTTTACATTCCTTCATGTTTTGAAAATCACAAACACCCTATCTTACGGAAAATTTTATTTTCCCTAAGAATTATTTCAATAAGGAAAATATTCCTTCCCCATGTAAAATTTAACCTTACCCATGTTTTCATTAATAATTTTATATTTTCTCAAATTCTAACTCATTTTATCTCAATAGTCTAAAAATTAGTTTCACATCTAAATCCTCAAAATTCTATAAATCCATGGTTATAGAGTATTCTATTTTCTCCCTCCAAATTCTCTGAAAGTAAGACTCGGAATTCTTTGAATTTTCGACTCTAAATTATTATAAATTTAGGAGATGAATCTCTAAAATTCAGACTTCTAATTCTATGAAATCCAGAATATGAATTCCTGTGAATTCAAACTCCTAATTCCTCATAATTTGAACTCCAAATTCTTCAAAATTCAGACTTCAAATTCATTAGAATTCATACTTTGAAATCTAAATAATTTAGGTTCCAAATTCTTTGAATAACATAATATGAATATCCATGATTTAGAGTTTCCAAGTGTGTATTTGTCTATACTTCAAACATTATTTTTTTTAAACTCTAGAAAAATGGATTTGGTTAAGAAACTATTTTTTTCATACACTTGTTATAGTTATGAAATGATGTCATACAATATATATTTAACCAACCGTTGTTTGAGTGACACTTGATCAGGTCCCTATGAGATTCAAGGGAAAATATGACAGTTGGAGGAGGGAGATGACCATTTAAGAAGATCCTATAAGTAGGAGCGCATTTGAATGAGCTCAAAAATTTGTTGATCACTCTAGAGATTTCATGTCGATAAAGTGATTTGAAGAGAGATAGAATATCATGCAATGGGCATACTGAACATCTTGTTTAGATTTTTTCATGAGACTCCAATTTTTTTCTGTATAGTTGAGGACTTCTGGGGATAGGAAGACAGAGGTACTGACTAACCTAAAGTTCAAGAACATCCATAGATAGGAAGAAGGAGGGGATGACTTCCTTAAATATCGAGGGATTATAGGGATAAAAAGATAGATTCTGATATTCTTATTGAGGTCTTACCCTGGTGTGGGTAAGACAGACTTTCTTGAAAGTATAAATCAAGGGACCTTTATCATGCGTTGTTGGATATCCTACACATTGGGTTAAAATATTTCATATTTGTTACTTATTTTGGTTCATGTTTATTTCTAATTCCTTTTGATAAAGTATAAAAGTATATCCTTCTTATACTTACTTTTTCTTTTGTATACTCTGATAATCAAGATTCTATAATCATTAAGGTAGAATCATTTTCTTGCAAACATTTCTTAAGATTCATTTTCAGAATCATATTTCCTGAACATAGTAGGTTTGTATAACTAAAATAGATTTTTTTAATCTACCTTCTTTAACCTTGTTAAACATAGTTTTCATTAAGGTTAAAAACGAATGTTTTTAAATAATCAATCCAACCCTATTGTAATTGAGCATCTACATTCATATTTCGATCCTACAATTGGTAAGAAGGGAGTTTTTTGAAATACTTATATTCACATATATGTTTTCTTGCTCATGCTTTTAATTTTCTAAATATTTTTTTCATATGATTTCTATCCTTGTTTAGAAAGTTTTACTATTAACAAGTTTTTGGAAATATATTTTCTGTTAGATGGAAGAAATTAATGGCAGTTCGATTGAAAATCTAAATCCAACTAGACCACATATATTTGAATGGCATTATTATGAATATTAGAGAGATTGTATGAAACTTTTTTTAGTACTTCAGTGGAAATTTTTTTATGATTATTGTAGATTACAAGATCCTTGATAAGGAAGTAAAAAATTTTACCTACCAATAAATGTAAAAATATCAACTAAACTGTAAGGTATGCAATACATTGTTGTGTTCCATGACCCAGAATATATATAGTAAGATTTCTTCATATGAAGTTGATAACTAAACCTAGAATGAAACATAATTTTTTTTATTTCAAACACTTTTAGGGAAAGTGAGAAACCATGGGACACAGACCGCCCAAGAACACAACCAACACAAACCAACATCAAAGAGCACCAAAAAACAATAAGAACAAACAAGAACAACCACTAATAATCATAATAACCATACTCGTCACCACACACGATACATGAGTCCTCTTCCGAAGTGGCCGATTTTCATTCAAGAGCTGGTTTATATTGACTGCATAGATTATCTCATTGGAAATGGCTCCTCATTTGTTCCAAAGACCACTGCCCCTGACTCGATTGCATGGATATTCTGTCTTTTTTAAAGGCAAGGATCACCCTGCGATCTCGCTTAGACGAAGCTCTACTAGTCTCCAAGCACGGTAGATAAGAATAATCCTTCTTTTTATTTCTTCTTGGGATAGCTCAAAACATTCCAACATCCCCATTCATCCCCTTTTTTCCACCTTGAACTATATCACTGAAGGAAAGAGTGCCCAATTCACTCAGATTTTCATTATCACCCCCAGATGAATACCCCCTCTAGTCAAATAGAGTCACTGCCACAGGTTATTTTGAAAAACTCGTCCTTTCCCTCCTTGGTCCAGGAGTGTTGCATTCAATCACCGAAAGGCACCTAACTGCATCTCCATTGTCTTTAGGAGGATCCTTACCTTCACCCTCTGACACTATTCTGCTATCCTCTTCTTTGTCTTGCAAATTTCCAAAGTCCCGGCTAGGAACTCCTCCACCGACAAAGAGGACTACTCACGACCCCTCCCTTCATACAATAGGTTATCTTTGAAGCCCTCACCCACATCCCAAGATTCCACATGATCAAAGATAAATCATTCATCTACGAGACTGTCAAACCTGTTGCTCAGCTGATATAGAGGCCTCACCGGTAGAGCAGAACCTCCCTCTTCTCGGTTTCTAACTGAACTAGTCGCCTCCATGGCAATCACAACACCTTCCCCTTCAGCCAGTTGTACATTCTCCTCTGTAGCTCCATTCCGTTGAGGTTCTTCGTGCCTCTCCTCACGATTAAAAATATCCTCCTTCTGTGAAAACTTCTTGGAAGGCCCCTCCAAGTCATGTCTAAGCCTACTAGACACCTTAGCCATTGTTGGGTTTGGATCCAACATTTCCATCGCCATAGGACCAGGAGAAAAAACATCAGGCTCCTTGCGAACTCCCTCTAAGGCATCTTGCTCCAAAAGACACAATGTATGAACCCCACCACAACTAACTAGACCATGCTCCCTCTGAACTGGGACAACCTCCCTGAAAATTGCAGTTTTATTACCATTTGAACTCTCCTCACTCCTTGCCACGATCTGGGTTGAAGTTCTCCTTTGGCAAACCCCCAGAGAGCGACCTAGATGATTAAAAGTCAAACAAAATTCAGTCCAATTTTCATAAATGACCCTTTTCATACATCTATATTCCTCTCCTATGTTAATGTAAACAAAATCAAAGGGAATCCGGGAAGCATCAATTTCGACACAGAAAGAAATAGAAATAAATAATACAAGACTAAAGCTATGAATGTTTCAAAATCCAATGACACTAGGAGTGCCAGTGGTGGTAACACTTCTGTTGAATCCTCTAAGAATGAGTCTTATGGTAAGAAGAATCTTGATATACATGCAAAATTACACATTGAAAATCAGGGTATAAGGGCCGAGGTATATGATGATGAATCTATAACTAATGTATATTTAAATTCAAATTACAGTGATAATAAATATTATGAATCTTTAGATGAAAAATATTCTTTAGATGGAGATAATATATTACCTACTTTTGAATAAGTTTCTAGGTTTTCTAAACTTCATGATAATGAAAATTATAAACTTTAGAAAATGCTTGATAAATAAAATTATAGAATTTATATTCTTACTTTTTAAAGTGATTCAAAAAACTTTTTAGAAGTTATTTCTATGAAAGATAAACTTTCTAAGTATCTTGAAAATATAAATTCTATGATAAAATATTTTAGAGACTAACTGTATTTATAAAACTAGTTTTTTAGGATAAAAACATTGTTTTTAAAACAATGTTCTAAATATATTCCTTGAGGAATTGTTTGTAAGACATTACCTCTGGTAAAGAAAAATTTGACAATATGTATTACCAAATTCGACCTATAAAGAAACGTTCTGGTTTTGGTTATACAAATTCTAAATAGGGTTTTAGTAATAATTGTTTAGTTCCACAAAGTGATCCATTATGCACTAATTTCCAGTGTTGTCATCTTTGGGTGAAAACCCATTATTTAAACAAAACCCAGTCTATATGTTTTCCTAAAGCATATTTTTCTATGAAACTGTGGATACCTAAAATTTTTCATTCTGAAATTCTCGGATCCAATAAAATTTGTGTTCCGAAAGTATAACACTATTATTTTCAGTAAAATAAATAAAGTATCAAAAACAATAAAAGCTACATGGATAGTGGATGTTCTCAGGATATAACTGGTAATAATATCTCTTTTGAAAAGATTATGATGACTAAAGGAGGAAAATAAACTTTCCAAGATAATGCTCAAGGGGAAATTATTGGTATAGGTAATAGTGTTCTTCTTGAAAAAACACTGATTTCAAATGTTTTATTTATTAAAGGTATTTAAAACTAACTTATTAAAATAAGTCTATTAGGTGATTAAAGTTACCTTGTGACTTTTAGGAATGATAATTGCTTAGTACACAATTCCACGGAAGAGTTTATTCCTTATGCCCATGGTCAACAGAATGTATACACACTAAACATAGAAGACCATAAAATCTAAGATCTTCATTGCCTTCGTGAAATGGAAGATCAATCTTGGTTATGGAATAGAAGCTATGACACTATAACCTTAGGAACCTATTTAAACTGTCTAGGAATAGACTAGTTACGGATCTACCAGATCTTCAGTTTGATTCTTCAAAAGTATCTTATCCTTGTCAATATGGGAAGAAACATAAATAAAGCATTAAATCAATTAGTGAAGTCACAACTACTAATGCATTAGTGTTGGGCCATATGGATATTTTTGTTCTAACACAAACTAGGAGCATTAGAGTCAAATACTATGTGTTTTTCATAGTTATTGTTACACTAGATTTACATGGGTCTATTTTCTAGTGATGAAATATGAAGCTTTTCCTTATTTAAAAATCATTAGAGCTCAACATACAAATTAGAAAAACCTTACATTCATAATTATTCATAGTGATCAGGGTGGATAATTCCAAAATTATGATTTTGAAACTTTTGGTAGTAAAAAGGGAAGTACTCATAACTTCTCAGCACATAGAACTCCTCAATAGAATGGTGTTGCTGAAAGAAGAAATCGAATTATTCAGGAGATAATAAGAACCATGCTAAGAGAATATTCTATAGCTATATATTTTTGGGCTGAAGCTTTATGTACTACTTTTTATAATATAAATTGAGTTGTAATTAGACCCTTTTTTATTAAACCCCCCTATGATATATGGAATGGTAGAGAACCTATACTTTCCTACTTGAAAGAATTTTGTTTCAAAGTATTCATTTTGAATACAAAAATAATTTATAGAAATTCACACCTAAATATGATGAAGGAATTTTTCTAGGCTACTCCACAACTTATATGGCTTGATGTGTTTTTAATAAAAATACTTGTATTGTTGAAGAAACAATACATATTAAATTTGATGAAACTGATCCTTTTGTCTATAAACAACATCAACCTAAATCTTTATATGTATTTTCAAAAACTGATTATCAACCCTTGAATAATGATCCTTCTGGTAAGGAAAATTTTCATGAAAATATTTCTGAAAGATTTACCGCAGAAGATTTCCTACCATATGTTGATGAACATGTTTTACAAAACCCAAATCAGTTGTTTCTTAAGAATAATTGTAGTGATTGTATCATTAGTGATGTAAAGCAATCTGTAAGGACTAGAAGTTCCTTAAGAAATGAATTAGAACATCTTGTATTCCTTTTTCAATTAGAACCAAAAAGGTACTGATGAAGCTTTTGGTGATGATGAATGGATAAAATCCAGTCAAGATGATATAAATTAATTCGAAAAGAATAAATTCTAGAGATTAGTTGAAATAACTAAAGAAAAATTTGTTATTAGAGTAAAATGGGTCTTCGAAAATAAGTGTGATGACCATGGATTCATTATAAGAAATAAGGATAGATTAGTTGCTAAAGTATATAATCAACAAAATGGTATAGAATATGAAGATTCATATTTTATAGTATCCATACATGAATTTATTCATATTTTAATTTCCTTTGAATCATTCTTTAAATTCAAACATTTTTAAATGGATGTTAAATGTGATTTCCATAATGGTTATGTCAAATAGGAAGTTGTTTTTGAACAACCTCCTGGTTTTGAAGAAACATAACGTTATAAACATATTTTCAATCTTAACAAAGCATTGTATGGATTTAAACAATCCCCTAGAGCTTGGTATAAAAGACTTATAGGCTTTTTGATATAAAATAATTATCTTAAGAAAAATGATGATCCAACCCTTTTTATAAATAATTATAAGAAAAATGTTTTGATTGTTCAAATTTATGTTGATGGCATTAAATTGTGTTCTACTCATAAATATTTGACCGATTCTTTTGAGGATCTATTGAAATCTAATTTTGAAGTGAATATGATGGGTGAGTTATCTTTTTAACTTGGTTTTCAAATCACTGAAAAACAAAAAGGAACTTATATAAATCTATATAAGTATATTAATGATATTCATAAAATTATGGATTTTAAAACACTAAGAGTATATATACTCCCATTGGTACCTCAAATTCACTTGATCTTGATGAATCTAGGATACTAGTAGATCAAACATCATTTAGAGGTGTGATAGGAATTTTATTATACATGACAACTAGTCATCCAGATATAATGTTTTCAGTATTCTTATGTTCAGGATATCAATCTAATCCGAAGGAATCTCATGTAAAGGAAGTGAATTTTTTTTCACTACTTAAAGGGAACCATTGATTTAGGAATATTTTATACTTCTAGAAATGATTTTGTTTTAAAAGGATTTTTGGATGATAACTTTGGTGGATGTATAATGGATTGGAAAAGCACATATATAACTTTTCATTTCATATGTTATTCATTAGTTTCATAGTCATGCAAAAAACAACACTCAGTATCACTTTCCACTACTAAAGATTAATGTGTAGTAGCTGGAAGTTGTTGGGCTCAAGTTTTGTGGGTGCAACACACACTCACAGACTATAGTATGAGTTTTACAGAAACAAAAATATTTTGTGATAATACTAGTGCCATTTGCATATTTAAAATCTATACACATCACTCACTTGGAAAACAAATTGATATTAGGAATGACATTCTTAGACAAGACACACAAAAAGAAGGTATCATTCATCAATTTATCAGAACACAAGATCAACGTACAAATAATTTTCACAAAATATTTACCCAATGATTGTTGAATACATTAAATAGAAGTTAAGAATGATAACCATTAGGTAATCATCCATATTCACTTCTTGCTGAAACCTATCTCCTTACAGTAAGAAACTACTATTCATATGGAGAGTACATTTTACTGTAAATCATAATTTTCATAATAAAAATTTTTGTAATAAAAATTTTCATAATCAAATTTTTTTGGTAAAAAAATATTACTGGGATCTATAGTTCTTCAAGGAGAATTTACTTCATTACAATTAATTTTCCTAGAAATATTGAAGGTATGATTTATTTCTTAAATTTTTGTAATCATATTTTTACATGTTTATATTAATTATCTGGTTTAAGAATCTTCTTCAGATTCATTATTTCATAAATTGGATGGTTTATCTTAAAAACATCAAAATATCAAAACCTACCAAATTACTTCTTCGGCTATTATCTCAATATTCAGTTCCGATCAAGTGTATTTCAACAATTGGATTTATCAATGCAGTTAAACCATCATCTCAAACACATATATAAGGATCCCGTGATGGATATCCCACATCTATTATCAACGATTTGGCATGTTGAACCCTTAATACTCTACTTTAGCATGTTTCTAATCTTCAGGGTTTTCTCAATTCTGAATTTTTGTGCAAGCTTCTTCTCAGAAATAAATGTGGTCTGTTAAGGAAATTTCTTAATAGAAGATTTAAAGAGAGAGTTTGGTCAATCTGAATTACTTTTCTATGTATGAATCTAACATTTCAAAGAATATCAAGATAAATGGATGGAAGATCCAATGTGTATCAAAACCAAAATCGCATGATCCGGTTTATCCAAAGTTACTAATTGAATAATATGATTCAGTATGTTTCATCAATGAAAGAGGGAGAGAAAAGTTTTCCTTCAAGATCTATGGAAAGACCTACTCTCTTTCCTACACCAACGTTGCATGTATAATTGGAATTCCATATTAGGTGAAGCTGAATTTGGCACCCAAAAATTATCGGATGTATCCGGTTTTTTTGAGAAGGAAAAGGCATTAGATTTCCTTGGATTGAGTAAAGTGAAGACTCAGAAGATTATCCATATCTCTAAAAACCTCTATATAATTGAATTATGGTTTTATGGTTTTATTATTCTTAGAAAATGTGATTTGGATACTGAGATGAAAACTGACATCTATATTCTGGATTTCATTGATTATCTAAGGAAGATAAATTTGGTGATGTATATCTTGATTACAATTGAGAATATAAAGAATATAAATTTGAAATATCAAATAATCATTTATCTAGATATTCTATCAATGATTATAGTTCTTTTCCTAGAGACTTTCAACATTCCATGAAGTTCTAAGCCATGAAATTTCAATGTAATGTTGTTGAGTGATGATACTCTTAGAAGTATGAAGGTTGGATTCAATAGTAAATCATGAGATTTCTATGATTTCTCTTAATTAGAAATTGAATCTATTCCAATGAAATCAGAAGTGTATGAAACAACTAAGAAGGGTAAATGGAAGAGGAAAATGAGGGATCCCAAAGAGAAAGAAAAATTCATGTTGCTATGGAAACTCAATATGCACCCCCAAAACCAAAGAAGCAAAATACATACCCCGATGAAGTGATTGTTAAGTGGAGAGAATTCATGAAGAACAAGATGCAATGGAATCCTACATTTGGATTGGACTATGCTAAGGAAAAAATCTTGAAGATGGAGGTTACTGAATTTCTTGAGAATAAATAAAAGGAAACTAATTATAGGAAGAAGATTTCGAATGCTGAAATCATTCAATTCCTTATCAAGGAACCTGGGAAAACTTCTAAACAACACCGGGTAATGGAATATTTTTTGCAAGAATCACTCCCAGTGACTCTGTGAAAGAAGTTGGTTATTCCGGAACCAGATAAAGAAAATTAAATAGTTCATGAGGAAGAAGTAGAAGAATAATACTAAGAAGAATAATCAATTGTTGATACCAAAGAAATGATAAGGAAAGTATAAAATTATCATGATAATGAAATCCCTTATAAGAAACTGTCAATTCAAACTTCTAAAGCAGATTCTTAAAAAATTTCTACACAAGGAAAAGAAGAAAATGGTCAGGAAGAAGTAATTAAACTATCTGAAGAGGATAATATCAAACATGACTTCAATCATCCAAAGGATGTTGTGGTAGGATCCAATAAATAACACCATGAGGAAGATAATATTGTTTAGTTTTAAGACAGTGAGCATAAATCAACCAATGTAGAATAGATTATTCAGAGAGCTTATAAGGGAATACAGGTGTTGGTCAATGCACCTAGAAAATCTGTGGTGAAAAATAATGATGTTCATGCTTTGTCAAAAATGAAAGATGAAGAGATAGAAAACGAATCCTTACAAAAAAAACACTCTACTTCAAAATCGTCCTCTCCTGGACCTGATTTTCTGGTACATTCTTTGAAAAATATAGTTGATACCATTACCTTATTTCCAAGTATCAACTCGTGGTGGCAGATGTTTCATCACTCATTTAATCAGAAAGAAGATTTAGTCACCATGCTTATGGATAAGTTTATAAATCTTGAGACCGATTTCAAACTTTATTTATTGAATATGAATATCATAAAAGATATTTCAAGAAAAATACAAAATTTTCAAGGATTACAATTAATGATATAAGATTCATTGATAAATTTGAAGATAATGTGAAGGATGCTTTCGGAAATAAATATTGGAAGATAAAATATCACAATAAGTGTTTTGAGAAAAAACTGTCTATGAAATAGACAACGCATATGCAAGAATTAATGTTCTTGAATGGGAAGCTTAATTCATTGGCTTTGAATTTAAATAAGGAAAGGGATCTCAGAATTTATTTTGAAGAAAATATTGTTATGCAAGAAGAATTTTTGAAGGCTCGTGAAAATATTCTTAAGGATTAGGAATAAAAGATAAAGACCTCAGAGAAGAAAAATGAAGATCAATATCAGATACTTAAGCATGTGGAAGATGATTACAAGGAGATAAAGAAGCAAAAAACTATTGTGAAGAATCTAATGAGAAAGGAGAAAGAAGGATAATTTTCCGAGATCTAATCATTTTTTTTATTTCCTTCTATGTACAAATTCATTCAATCATAATGGAATTTGGGTTTTCCTTTATATATTTGGTTTTTTAGTACTAATATTTTAGGTACTGATTTTTTTATTTTCCATTTATTAGTTTTGAAAATCACAAAGGAGGTGAAAGGAATGATAAAAATAATACTATGTAATAAAGAAATTTCTCTAAGTAAGGGGGAGCTCATCTAAGGGGAAGTTCTTATCAAAGAAAATTTTCGTACGTAAGAAAATGTAAAATATCATCCATGAAATCAAGAATACAATTATTAGGGATTTCAAAACATAAGGGGGAGTTAGTCATATTCACTATGATTCATAAGTAAAGGGAGATATGTTATTATTTTTAAGTCTATAATTATTCTATGTTCTTATATTCATTTTTGTAAGGATGTTTTTGTTTTCCAAAATGGGGTATATTGTTGTGTTAATAAGATTTCTTTATGACATCCCCATTCCTACATGTTTGGAAAATAACAAACACCCTATGTTAAGGTAAAAATTATTTTCCCTAAAAATTATCTTAATAAGGAAAATCTTCCTTCCCAAAGGAAAATTTACCCTTACCGTTGTTTTCATTTTTTATTT
Source organism: Viscum album (assembly GCA_963277665.1). NCBI lineage: Eukaryota > Viridiplantae > Streptophyta > Magnoliopsida > Santalales > Viscaceae > Viscum > Viscum album. The sequence continues at coordinate 1,323,718,547 of OY728158.1, forward strand.
TATAGTTTCTCTAATTCTAACTCATTTTATTTTTAAAGTCTAAAAATAAGTTTCACATCTAAAACTCAAAATCCTTTAAATCCTTGGATGTAGAGTATTCTATTTTCAGACTCTAAATTCTATAAAATTCATACTTTGATTTCTCTATTACTCTGACGCTAAATTATCTAAAATTTGGACACAAAATTCTTTAAAATTCAGACTCTGAATTCTCTGAAATTCGGACACCGAATTCTCTGAAATTTGGAATCTGAATTCTCTAAAATTATAACTCTGAATTCCATATAATTAGACTCAAAATTACTCAGAATTAACACTCTGAATTCTTCAGAATTAACACTCCAAATACTTCAGAATTCAGACTCTTAATTCTTTAGAATTCAGACTCTCAATTCATTTGAATTCATACTCTGAAATCTATAGGATCGTGGTTCTGAATTCCTTGAAAAACAGAATCTGAATATCCAGGATTTATAGTTTCCAAGTGTTTATCTGTATAGACTAAGAAAATTATTTTTCTTTTGACTGTGGGAAAATGGATTTTGTTATTCAGCCATATTTTTATTACACTTGTTATAGTTATGCAATAATTTTATACAATCTGTTTCAATCCAACTGTTGTGTGACTTGCACATGTAGAGGTCCCTCCAAGATTCAAGAAAAAATATGACAATTAGAGGAGGGAGCTGACCATTGGAGAATTTCCTATAAATAAGATCTCATTTGAATGAGATGAAAAACCAGTTGATCACTCTAGAGATTTCATGTTGTTGAAGTGATTTCTAGAGAGAGACACTGTCATGACATGTGCATACTGAGCATATTGTTCATCTTGCTTCGTGTGACTCCGATTGATACTGTGTATAGTCGAGGACTTCCAGGGATAGAAATATATATGTACCGACTACCTTAATGTTTCAAGACTTCCGTGGATATGAAGATAGGGTTGTCGAATACCTTAAATATCGAGGTCTTGCGGGGATATCAAGACAGATTCAAATAATCGTATTGAGGTCTTACCCGGGTGTGGGTAAGATTGACTTTCATTAATGTTTAAATCAATGGACATTTATCTAAAGTGGTTGCATATCCTACTCTTGGGTTTAAAATATTTCAAACTTGTTACTTGTTTTTTTCATGTTTATTTCAACTAAATTTTGATAAAGAAACAAAGTATAACCTCTTTTACATTCTTGTTTTTTATATACTCTGATAAACAAGATTCTATATGCTTTAAGGTGGAATCTTTTCCTTATAAACTTTTCATATGTTTCATTTCTGGAACCATATTTCTGAAACCTATCATGTTTGAAGAAATAAAAATGTTTTGTGTATCTACCTTGTTTAACCTTGTCAAACATAGTTTTCTTTAAATTAAAAAATGAAAATTTTTAATCATATAATTCACCCCCTCTTGTAATTGAGCATCTACATTCATATTTCGATCCTACATTGATATGCCAAAAAATATCTCAACAAAGTATCCAACTGCTAATATATTCATAAAATATTTTCCAAAAAAATATTTTTGGAATTAGGGTTGTATCTTCTTGTTCATCCTCATCACATGATTTTTTAAAACTCATAATAACATACCCCCACCATGCTTTGTATTATATTCAAAAGGAGGGGGGATAAAGTAACATTATTTTACTTTGTAATAATATTTTACTTAAATTTATTTAATGATTATGAATATATGGTTATTATAACATGGTGGAGGGAAAAGAAAGGGAGGGAAAGTGAAAATCGAGATGAAAATATAAACGTGAGGGGGAGTTTCCCAAAAAAATTGTTATCAATAAGGGATTAATTATTTCAAAAAAATCACTTTATCTAGTAGTTTGGTTTTAGGAACTATCTTTTATTAAATGCTACATATTGATAAATGTTTAAATCTATGAGTTGTTTACAAAATATTCATTTTGAAATATTGATCATAGTTTTAATTGTTGTTAATGATGGTTGAAAACAAATACAAAGGGGGATATTGAATAATATTTATGGTAATTAGTTTTAAGCAATTTTTTTATGATGGAAACTTATATTTTTGTATAAGAATTTTTTTTTATTTTCAAGATCATACCAAGCCGTTGGAATGAGGTTTTGTAAAAAAGTTGAATTCTTTGAAAGGATTGAACCTATACATAAACTTGGAGAAATTTTTTGTCTTCGTTAAATTTGTTTTTTGAAAAGAGGGTTATAGACCCAAAATATTAGACTAAAAATAATTGGACTCATAATATTTGAATGAGAAGCACTAGTCCTTGGATTCATCATAAATATGATGAATTTGATTAGAGACAATAATTTCCTAATATCCATTGGCATTAAGTTCAGATTTAACAAACTAAGAGTTTGTTATAAAGACTAAATTTCTAGAGTGAGATATTCAGAATGAATCCTAAGAGGTTGTTTTAATAAATTAAATTCAGGAGTTAAAACATATTAAATTTTTTACCCTTAGCTAGGCAATGATTTTTTGGTTTTTAATTTTCATATATAATATTTTTTACGAAAGAATTTTTATGAAAGCCTTATAGAGATACGTGTAGCTGTTCTAGAAATAAATATATCCATATGATCTAGAAGTACAAAAAAAATACTTTTATAAGTTTGAAAAAGTTATTATTAATGAATTTTGATTGATTTAAAAGTTCATGTTTAAATTATTCATCGAATATAGAAAATTTTAATTAGAATCCCATCATTATGAGTTCATTGTCCTACAGTAATCTGAGAAGATAAAGATGTTGGTTTGTTAGTCGGACTTAGAAATCAAAAATACTTATCATTATATCTAGAATAATGAGATGCATAAATATTAAGTTGTAAAAAGTTTTTTTCTCATAATCACATATAGAAAATAATTTTTTAGGTAATGGTCTATCAGACACAGTGTTCTATCTAATCATGTAGACTAACTCTCATAAGAAAAAATAATTAGACTGAATCTGAAGTGGAAAGTTAATTAGAATAACTCTATGAAAAATGTTCAAATTATGAAAATATGGAATAGTTTAATCATAATGTATGTAGTAGGATCTATCATACTGAAGATGAGGTTGGAAGGATGATCAATGATTAGAATGAAGATATAAATAGATTCACCAAATCAAACTAAAGAAAAGTAAGTATGTTTTTTGAAATATGATTATGTGAAATACTCAATAATATTCTATTATTTTTGTGAAGATTATAACATGAAATTAAATTACACATAGATCATGGGTTTTTTGAATTTTAGATAGAAGATAATGTTTTCAAGTTTCCTACCTTTCCCATTATGGGTTGCCTATAAATATTTTCTGAATACTTTTGCATTTTTTAAATTTTCACATAAGAAGAAAATGATGAGAGATAAATAATTATAGTGAAATTAATTTTTGGAAATAGATCTTATTAGATGATATATCATAATTTTTTTATTTACCAAACTGAGAAACAAAATTTTAAGAAGATATTATTGATTCGATCAGACTAGGGAAGATCGAATAATGATTTTTATTATAGTTTTAGAAGTTTATATTGAGAAAGGGACGATCATCTTATGTTTATCATACTGAGTTAATCAGAATGGGTTCATCGGAATGAAGGTCTTCCGATTTAGGGTCATTAGACCCAGGAACGTTTGTGGAGAAAATTGAACAAAGTATTTTTACTTTTGTTTGGGCTCAATTGATTTATAATAAAACTTTGTAAACTGATGAGTGTGAGTATAATATTTTCTATAGAGAGATTTGAGGTTTCTGACAAGAGTTTTCACATGTTTTATTCACATATTTTTAATAGTGATTTTATATAGAACCATGGGAGTGGCTATAGAAAAGATTTCTATTCTCACAAAGTAACTGAACCATGTAAATTTCATGTGATTTACTTACATTCATATTTCTATATGCATGATTATTTAAAAAAATATGATATGTATATCATCTTTATAATGTTTCAAGGGATATTTTTCAAAAATTATCTGAACTTATAAAAAGTGAACAACTGATTAGACCCTCCCTCTCAGATATTATTTAATCCTTTAGAAATTCAATTTTTACCCATGTTTGACTTTTTAATGATTGTTTTGGAATAAATATTCATGTGAGTTTCGAATCAATGCTCATTTTTCCTTTACTGAATTTATAATAGGAATATTTTTTGATGTGTTTGACGTGAAAAAAAATTCCACTATCGTGAAAATCATTTTCTTGGAGACTTTTATTATTATTTTTGAAGGTTATTATCAAGAGAAAATTATATTGAAATTGATTAATTTTTAAAAATATATATATAAAAGGAAAGGATATACTACTCTAGAAATATTTCAATTTATTTTAAATATTCCTTTATATATTTCAGTGTTTATTTTTGAATAATAGAATTCCCAAAATTATTTATGGATTTTTTGTTTTTAAAAAGTGACCATCAATAAAAATAATAATCAAGAAATGTTTTAAATGGCTCTTAAATATTCTATTATATATTTCAAATAGTATTTGTATCGAAAATGATCTCAATTTTTTTTAGGTTTTTTAATTTTTAATAGTTAATTTTCAAGGAATGTTTTTTTTCCTCGAGAAAAGTTCCATGTATATTTTCAAAATCCTTTTCCATGTAAAATTTCATCTTTTAATGTAACGTTTTCATTAGTGGAGATATGATTCAAGGATAACATTATAATTATTTGTCTTAATATTTTATTTTTATGATGACAATATTTTTATGGAACACGTTTATATTCTACGGGTCATACCATGATAAAATGATTATGAAACCTGCTTATTTTTTGATTGATTATGGTTTAATGAAATGATGAAATGATCCTAAAAAATGTTTTGTTCCTCAGTTTATTTTATGATAAAATGTTTATGAACCCGTTTTCATTTTATGTGTTCTAAAATGATTAATTTGTTATGATTTTATTGAACACACAAGTATGATTTCATTATGTGACTAGTGAAACCTATATCTCCCTCTAATACCTTGGGCAATGATTGAAATTTAATGAGATAAACATGAGTGGAATGGGGAGTGAACCCAGTTAAGTAAGATACTTTTTACACTATAATTTTATTGGGAGAGAACCTTAACAACTATGATGGTTTTTGGAGTGAACTTGTTCCACTATGATAGACTTGTAATCAATCCTTGGATAATAAAAAATTATTAATTATTGAAATTTCTATGCCATAAATCAACGTCTTATTCAAATTTTATATTCTTATGGTCCATATTATATTATTTCCTTGTAATTTATTTCATATAAACTACCAATATTTTTCCCAATATTCAAAATCATGATCTTTGATATAAAGGGTATGGTTTTCAAATTTTTTTCTCGTGTTCTCATACCCGTAATATCATTATATTATTATTTACATCCCTTTTTATCCCTAATGATCATATGATCTCATCCTTTCCATTTTTTATTTTCCCCGTGTAATGTTGAGAGGTTATAAGTAGGGTATGTCTAAGTATAGTTATATGTGGTATGACATTTATAGGAAATCTTTATGATCTTTCAAGAAAAAAATTCTTATAGTTTCAAAAGGATCTATACCTTTATAATTACCAATTGCATGTTTGTATAATGTAATTGATATATATTTAAAAAAATTTATCTTCTCTATATGGGAATTCAAGTTCATTATAGTTGGTATCAATGGAATGGATTATTTTGACTTTGAAAACTATGATGAGAAAAAATTAGTGAAGTATCTATGTATTTGTAGAACAATATGTCTTAAGATATTTCTAAGGATGAGTCAATGTATAGGAAAATATCCTAGAATTTTGGTAAATAATATAGTTAGTGGTTTCTAAGAAATTAAAACCCTCTCTATAGACTACAAGTAAATTTAAATCTAGAAAAGAGGTACCTAGGGGTAATGACTCTAGAAAAGTTGTATCGACAAGGACTCAATCATCTTCTAGTTTATGGAAATGAGCTATACTACACCCCTGGTTTGATACTCCTAGAGGGCATTATTGGGAAATTAAAAAACTCTTTACAACCCACCATGAATGATATAAATTTATCATGACCATGAATGGCCTAGGATACAATTAAGGTGTCATATATTGAAAAAAATTGTGTCATTAATTAGACATCCTATAGGAGAATTTTCATGATTATTTGGTTTCCTAATATGAATATAGTTTCTCACACAATGATATCCGATTCTAGTCAATTGAGAGAACTATAAGGGACTATATTGAAGACAAAAATGAAATAAAATGTTTTAATGATAAACCAAATGGGATGATGAGTGGATTTAAGGCTACTGTGATTATTCCTAAAATGGTATCATGATATATCATTAAAAAAATTTACTTAAACAAAATATCAGACACACTGATAATGGGAATGAAAGACTTTTTTGAGAGTTTGAGTGCAGGAGACTATGGAGGAAATAATATTTTTTTAATAAGTTGATTATAAAGGAATAATAACACAAGGTAATTTATTATAATATTGGGAAGATGATTTGAGGGAGGAAAAGGACACAAAAAATGTAATTTTGTTGGAAAAATAAAAAAATGTGTTAATGTAATATATGAGAATAATGGCCTCTCTAAGTTATCATCTATCGCTCAATGTTTCAAATGTGTAATGTATGGGTATTAAGAAAATAAATTTCCTAAAGGTAAATCTCATGAATATAACTTGAATTTCATTATGATTAATGGTTATATGGATGGCGATAAATAGATTTCAAATTCTATATAAATTGTATGATCACTTATAACAATATTTTTTATGTTGAATGTAATAAGTATGATTAAATTGAGGTTGATGAATATTAAGAAATGATTCAAATTTACTATTATATGAAATAGGTATTAAGGAATAATAATATGAATCCTAGTTAATGTTTTAAGAGTGTTATAAAATTATTGAAGGGTTTATGTACTAAAATTCAGAAAATTTAAAATATATAAGGATTTTTGATAGAATTTTTCATTAAGGATTTTCAAGAATATGTCGATTGGTACTGATGATCAAAAAATTTGGTTTATTTCAAAGGAGATGTTTTATTTAATATATATTTTTAAGGTAATAGATCACTTAATTTGTTATCGATGTTGAGATAACGATGTTGTGATAAAAATTTGTTAGATATGAATAGAGTAAATTAGATATAATGGATAACATTGGTACTGATTAATGATATATATATAAAGTGGTTTCTGTTTACAATAATCGAGTTTAGAACATTTTTGGATTTATATAATATGTTTAATAATATTTAGTTTTTCTTGAGGAATGTGGAATGAGTTAATTTTTTAAATGATGTAATTTTTTATTAAGAATTTATTATCAATGAGTTCACATATTTAGTATGTGAAATTAATAGATACTACATGTTGTTTGGGGGATTAATGGTATATTTATATTTTAAAATTTAGGACCTTATATTATAATTTATGGATTTCAATTTTGGTTAAACAAGGAGGATCCTTGATTTTAACTATTCATGGAATGAATTAATTTTAACTTTGGATGTTAATGGATACCATGTTCCAATAATTATGTTTTTTATAATAACTATATAATAAAGGAACAAATTTTCATTCTTTTATGGATCATATGATCCACTAGTTATTTATGAATTAAAAAATATCATAGACATTTCATAGATTAAGAGATGAAGATGAAATTAATAGAAGCACAACCAAAGGATGATACTGTTTTAATGAAATGGAATTAAATAAAGTATGTATATATTATTATAAAAATTCTAAATTTTAGGAAAAAGGATGTTCAAATAAAAATTAAACTCACTACTATTATCATATCTAAATATATCAATTAATTGTTTCACGCCTCTTTGGTTTATACTTTTTTAGTTGTTTATTTTTATATGTCCATTCAAATTTTTGTGATCAATGATCTATGTCATTATCCATCATTATTTAGACATTACACTTTTCTTTCATTTTAAAATCATCACTTCCTACCTAGTTTCTCTTATTTGGAAACCATGTATGTTTTTCAGATGACCATATCACATCGATTTCTATCATTCAAATGGAATGTTTTATTAACCCCATTTTGATTCTTGTTTCCCATAAAGTCATTTTAAAAATTTTAAAACATATTTTTCCAAGAGAAATTTTTAATTGTAAAGATGATATTTATTAAAGGGGTAGATAGTTAAAAACTACTATTTTTTTATTTTGTTTTTTAAATTAATTTTATTCTTTATAATATATTATGTATCATACAAAATTGTGTTGATCTTTCATTAAATTAAACATTTAGGTTTATTAGAATACACAAACAACCATGTTTAAATGAGTCATAACATAGTGAAAAAAATTTATTTAATATGATTGTTATCACCCAGAAGATAGAATAATGGGTATAAATATGATTAAATAATTTATAAAAATATATTGTGTAGAAATGTATACAAACTAAATTCATTAATGACTAATTAATTAAAAATGAATGTAAAAATAAGTAGATAATAAATGAAATATTCTTCTAGAAAAATATTCTTATGCACAAAAACACATTTCACCCCAAAAAAATAATCAATTAAATTTTTTACAATGATTTTAATGAACTTTATATATTATATATTCAATAATATTTCTAAAATTCATCTTATATGTATTGTAGACTATAGCTAATAATTAATCCAATTTTATATTAAAAACTAAAATATTATAACACATAGTTTTATCACTTTTGGTGTACTTATTTTAAAATTAGTTTATTCAAATTTTAGAAAATTTATTTGAAAAAGTAAAATTTATTTTTAAAATCTGAATTTAATCATTATCTTAGTATTAATTTTTGAATATTTTCATGGAATAAAAATTTTTCAATGATATATGAAAAATACAAATTTTTATTAACAATTTTCATGTCTTTTAAAGAATTTGAAAACATTAATGTTCTATTATTTTTTATTTATAAGTAAAATGTGTTATATTATATATCATTTAATCTAATTTTTTTCATTTTAATCAAATTCAAATTTAATTATTAATACTTTTTAATCTCTTATAAATTTTTTATTCAAAAAACAACCTTACAACATGTCTATGGGTTTAATTTTAAATTAAATATAACCACTTATGTCAATGGATTTTTAAAAAATGGATTCCATATTTTGAATTATAATAATTTATATTATATAATATATTAAAATAAAATTTTCAAAAAATTTAATAGTAAAAAATAGTAAAAATCATTTACCGAAGTTAACATAAAAATGTGTTCACCAGTGGGTTAAACTAAATAGATAAGGGATAAAAATGAGCCAAATTTTTCCAAAAAAACATTATGGAAATTGATTCATATTATCTCTTATAGTATCGATAACTGACTATTTTGGGATACATTTAACCAATGAAAAAATGTTATCACACTTTTTTATTTTCAAAAAATCAATGTGTTTCCACTCAACCCCAAAATAGTGTCACCATATATATTCTCCATTTCATGAAAAAAACTCATTGGTTAAATCAATACCAACCCAAATTAATTCCTTAATTATATCGTCACATCTTTTAATCCTTATTTTGGTCATAAAGGATTCATAATAATCCTTTTGTGCAATTTAAAAAAAGTTGTCAAAATAAGAGGTAATTCCCTTAACCGAGTGTTTCATTCAATTTCTTACTCCACAAAATTAAATTATAATTAATCCATTATTATACCATAATTTTAGTATCATCCATATAAATCTATTTTTTTATTTTAAATTAATTAACTATTCTATCAAATAGGATACCAAATCATCAATGGTGTGTACAATAAACTGAATCCTCATGAACCGATGTTATTCATTTTCCATTAACAACCCTTTGAGATGGATTTAATGATGGATTTATTGTCTATATATGATATTACTGATAATATTATACATACTAAATTATAATTCCATATATTCCTTCTAACATCCAAACTCATTAGAAAAAAATAATGTCACTCATCGGTATGATGAACTACCACCTCATAAACCGATGCAATGTTTTTTTCATTAATATATTACATTGATGGTAATAAGGATATATTAAATAAATATATATTATATTTTTAATATATTTTTACTAATGTAATTATTTTCTCATATATAACTCCTTACTTCTATTTTGTGGGACTACAATAGCATCACTCAAGTGTATGGTGGACTACTGCCTTGGGATGCGATGTGATTCATTCTTCACATATGATTTATATGGAAAGTAATAAAGATAGTATTAAATAAAAACATGTGATATATATGAAATAAAAATTATTATTTAGTGGTAATATGTTATTTAAATTTCATTTATTTAATCAATTTTGAAAAGGGAAATAATGTTAATGTGTTTGCAGGATATACTCACTCCATTAATGGTGTATTTCATTTTCGATCAATAAATATTATAGATTACTGTAAAAAAAAATATTTTTCATAAATATTATATTTATACCATGGTTAAAATTCCTTAAATTATGTATCCATGATCAAAATAAAAGGACCAATAATAGAAAATAAAAACATACACAAAAATCCAAGTAGTTATTACTTGAAACATGATTTTAACAAACAATTATTGATAAACGGATGATAAAAGGTTATATATAAATATTATATTGAATGATAAAAATGTTTTTGGTCATTTAATATATTTATAGTAAAATTTATTTATTATATAGGAGGTTCAAATGTGTACAAAAGATGTTGAGACCTAAGGTGAGGGATTTTTGTGTCACTTTTATTTTTTACGAGACACAATCCATATTCACCACGTGTTTATTTCATATGGTGTATAAAATGAACATTAATTTACTTTATTATTCATATAAATAATATTATGGGAATTTTCATATCTATTCAATGGTCTCTCTATCATGATTTTATATTTCAAATGTTACCAAAGTAATAAGGGGTTTTGTGTCTCAAATTGTCTTCTTGAGGACCTGAATTATGCTATGACAATATCCTATTCTATGAGGTGTATATAATTCCCCTTTGAAATTTAATATCATGAATATAATTAATTTAAATATATTAATTATTTCATTTAATTTTATTCTCCATTGTTATCATGATTCAATGATACCGAAGTGGTTATAGTCTTCTATTACAATCTCATAATTTATTAGGATTGTTTGTGATTATGCTTAAAATGATAAAATATTATGATATATCTCTAAATAAACAAATGAATTTTAATTTCATATAATAATTTAGATTAAATATATTTTTTCTATTCATTTTTCTTAATTAATGTTCTCAGAAGTTCAAAGGATGTTTTTTATGAAAAAAATATCATTATTTCTCTCTTTAATTGAAAAATTTTATACTTTCAAAACCAATTTTTCTAAAAAAAAATATAAGATGTTTGTACTATTAAAAAATTATTATGGGAATTTTTTTCCATTTTAACATATTACAATTTTTAAGGAATCTTTTTTATTTTTACAAATAATGCTAATTTTTCTTTTTAACGAAAATGTGAAAAGAATATTTAAATTAACATTAAGAACAAGAAATGAATTTATATTGGCTTGAAAATTTTTTCTATTAAGCATAATTCATAAGTATTCAATGTTATTTTAAATGAAAATGATTTATAAAATTTTTATTTTTTTAAAATAGTTTTTCAATGAGGAATAGAAAATTTCCTCCCAAAAATGTTTTCAATGTTTTTTAAAGATTTTTTTATAATTTTAGGATTTTATTTTCAGTGAAAAGTATTTCAAATTGTTTTTATAAATGTTTATTTTTAAAAACATATTTTACTCAAAAAATAATTTAAATTATTTTAACATATTCTTTTATAATTTTATAATTTTATTTTCGATGAAAAATGTTTCCAAACTGTTTTACTATTTTTTAGTTATCCAAATGTAATTTTTATGAAAACATATTCTTATCAAAAAATATTCCATGTGTCATTTCAAAATAATTTTCTATCTATGATGACAAACATTAATGTTAAATTTTTTATTGAAGAACTGATCCAAGGATTGAATTCTTATTTTTTATTTTTATGGTTTGTGTTTAGGAATAATATATTTTCATGAAAATCATTTCTCTTCAAAGGATTATACCATGATAAAATCCATATGAAAAATGTTTCATTTTCCATTGATTATGGTTTTATGAAATTATGAAATAATTATAAAACATGTTTCTTTCCCACATATTATGTAATAATGGAATTTTTCTAGAACCCATTTCATTTACCAGGTTCTGATATAATGAATATTGTATGATCTTATGGAATATATATGATTGATTTTATTTATGTGATAGGTGAGACCTATATGTCCCCCAAATTAATTATTTAAAAATTGAAATCAAAATATATAAAAATGTATAGAATGGGTAGTAAAACCATTACAGTAATATACTATGTCCACTATGATATTATTGGGAGTAAACCTTGAATATTACTATGTTTTTTGAATTGAACTCATTAAAATATGATATCCTTGTAAAATATCTTTGACTACTATATAAAATGATGTTTTTTATTATGTATAATCCAAAGATATATGTCCCATGATAATATAATATTTATATGGTTTATATTCTTAGATTTCATTACGATTGATTCTTCATGAACTACAAATATTTATTCCATGAATCAAGAATATAATATTTTCTATGTTAGTTATAGTTTTCAAATGTTATGTTCATGTTCTCATGCCCGTATACACATTATATTCTTATGTAGTTCCATTGTTTACTCTTAATGAGCATATAAGCCCACCATTTCTTATGTTTATGTTCCCTAATTAATGAATAATGGTTTTTAGTAGGGTATGTCTATAAAAATTACTACATGTGAATATATTTATTGTATATGTTGAAGATATTTCAACAAATAAAAATGATTTTCATATGTTATTAAAAAGTAGTGCATTATTCATATCCATATGCATTTGTGTATGTAATGAAATGAAAATTGATCTAATAATATTAAATCTAACTATATTATATTTATTTTTCATTAAAAACTATACAATAACCATTAATCATGGAGTGATTTGGGTTGTTAGGCCTCATATTTGGTTTATTTTTTGGAAAATCATGTGGCCTAATCATGAACCAGTTTTAAAATGGGAAAATAATCATTTAAAACTCCCTGATTAAATGTTAAAACTCTAATTTTTCCTCACATTTCATTCCAAGAACTCTTAGGGGAATTAAAATCCTCAATACCCATCCCATGGATTTAGAATAAAATCCTGTTACTTTTAGTTGCCAAGTGTTTTCCCATTATTTTTAGCTAATATACCCTATTTATAGGGTAATTTTTTGTTTGTTTTCTCCCAATTTAAGCTAAACCAGTTTCTAATTCCTGACATTGGGACTCATCTAACAATTAGGTTAATAGATTTTTACTTTTTATATAGTTTATTCTTTTATTTATGGTTTCATACAATGTTCAGTTAATCCTCCCTCTCCATGCTTGAACATGATTTTAGTAAATTGCTTAAATTTAGGTTATCGTAATTATAAACTCATTTTCCATACTTTTACCATAGATTTGGAAGACCTAGAATATCACATATGAAGTGAGTTTTACCTTGGAAAATATTTTAGAAATGGAATTTTTTTTTGAAAATTAAATTAGTTTTTATAATGATATTTATATTTTCAATGGTTAAAATGGAATTTCTATTTGAATTAGTGGTTGTAGAATGATCCTTCAAAACCATTCACTACCTAAATTAATTTAGAATATTAAAATTTTTAAACATCATTATAAATTGTATATTCCTTTTCAAAATTGTTTTTTTTGTTTTTAAGTGATTTGGATTTATGTGTAAATTACCTTAACTAGTGAACATGTTGTATGTGTTATGGAGTAATCATATGTTCAGTTATGTTTAATTAATTTGGAAAATACAAATGGGGTAATTTTTTAATGATATGGAAAATTCTAATATAGATGGTCTTATTTATGCAACACATAGAAAAATAATAAGGGTTAATAAATGATAACATATTTTCCTTCATCCATGATGGGGAAAAACATATATTGGGGTGATTTGTTATAAACTATTATACTCCTAGTAAAGAGGGTTGTTGTAACCAAAATACTCCCTATGTGGAATGTGATAATTAAAGAATAGTACATATGGATAATGTGAAATTTGGATTATTCCCTAGGTTTATGATTGTGATACAATTAGTGGATGAAATAATTGATTTGGATCATGTGGTTGTTCAAAGATATTGGAAATGAGATTTTATGAACATTGCTTAGGTTTGTGGAAATTACAAGCTATGATCATTATGAGAAATCTCCATCAGGGGAGTTCTTTATTTTTTCCAATTGTATTGGGTAGTGTTTTCATTGTGACATCCTTATAGACACCATAGTACTGGACAAAGTGGGTATAAATAAACATATCTATCATTGTAGAATTATGGAATTTTTGTTTTATTTTATATTTCTATGTAATTTTTATATAATTATTAAAATAAAAATTTTATGTACTTTCATACGAACATTATCTCATAATAGTTAATTTAGAGATGTTTTTCGTTATGGCCTAAATAGTAATACTCACACTATAATAATTCCACTACATCACTTAGGTACATTAGAAGATTCAATTATTTATTTCACGTTATATGTGTCGGGGAAATGGCCTATTGTGTGTTGTTATTTTTTGAATGTTGGAGTGGAGTGAAGGAGATAAAACGACACATGACTCATAAGTAATATGGGGACGGTTTTTAGTTTCATTATATTTATGATATTTTTTCCTGTATATATGATCCACCCTTGGGGGAATCTTCTAACTTTTTTGGAATACTTATTTATTGTGGAATTTGTCACTATATATTTTATCACTTACCATGATTTATTTTTAACGATTATGTGGTATGCAATTTAATTAATTTCTATTTCATATGCTATAATAACTCTAATTTTTTGGCCATTGTATCCCCATGATATTCTTACAGGACCTCACTACTAGTCAAAATCCTCTAGTGTCTGGGGTTGTATTCTAGAACTATGGGTAGACTATTAGTACATGTACCATTCTATTTCATAGTGAGTAAATATGATACAATGTTATATTAGAAACCCATTTTCTTTTTTTTACTATTTGGAAATTGTATATATAAGATTGTAAATTTTTCATGATTTTTAGAGATCTTGTGTGTTAGCGTTATCAACTCATACAGAGGGGAAAATCGGATTCTCCATGAATGTGAAATTTTAATTCTTTGGATTTTTTTTGTTATGGTTGGATATTATTTTCACCTCGAGTGACACACTTATGTGCGAATTTTTGTTTTATAGGATTTACATTTCATTCTAGACGAGTAATGAAATTATGGGATTATTCATACATATTTTATATAATGCAGGGACTCACATTACATGCAACATTCTAGGTTCCATGGTTTCTTCAGTGTCAACTAAATGTGTCTTTTGATTAGAATTGTCTTGTGATTCATGTTATCAATTGTTTATTTTTATTTATAATAGTAGTTCAGATTTTAATATCCAATATTCTATATTAACATAGTGATACATGATTATAATAATTATGATGTGTAAAACATCATATATGGTGTTTTATTTCTATAGAAATTTTGGTATCTTGATTGAACCATTCTATTTATGATCCATAGTCGTATAATCATATATTTATAGATTTGGGTTTTTATTTGTCAAATAAAATTCTAGTAAGAAACCAATAATTTTTTTACCTCTATATATTATGAAATTTTCTCTATCTCATAATGTCTTAGATTATTTTTTTTATTGGTTAACTGATGAATGTTTTAAAATATGAATCTGTAATGAC
Source organism: Viscum album (assembly GCA_963277665.1). Taxonomy (NCBI): domain Eukaryota; kingdom Viridiplantae; phylum Streptophyta; class Magnoliopsida; order Santalales; family Viscaceae; genus Viscum; species Viscum album. The sequence continues at coordinate 1,323,734,331 of OY728158.1, forward strand.
TTGGAATTTCAAAATGTGAATCTTTATGAAGTGATTCTTTTTAATAGTTTTGAGATTTCTAAATTTTTGGAATGTTATTTTTATAAAATTGTTGAATTTTAATCCTTTTTGAATGTAGAAAAATGGTAATCCCATTAATGTTTTAGATCAATGGCCTAAAGTATAATGTAAATCACTTAAGTTATATAGATAAATTTATTACCTATGTTGTTTGGAGTGCTTGTATGTGTTCCGTGAATTTGTGTTTGGGTAGTTGGGTTGTTATGAGAACCCATGTTTTGAGCCTAGTGATATGAGGTTGATATAACCATTTATACATAATTATGATGATGTAGACCAAAGTTATATTATTTTTGATACTAGGGAAAGATGATAGATCATTAGAATCTTGAGTTGGGTGTCCGCCGTGACAAATTTTGGGTGACATTGAGATAATGAATAGTGGTGTCTCATGATATGTAGCCATAGTTGGATATTGGTTAGGGACTAGGTGGTAGGTCCTTGTGAACCTTGATAACATCTCAATTTACTATGTTGGTGCCTTTTCAACGTTGAGTGGTACCCAAAATGTATTTTTACTCATTCTTGAGAGATTCCTCTAGTGGGGTGAGGCATCTGGTTGCTTCGATTTATACGATGGACACATATTCAGTGCTACATAAGGATTATAATGCTACTATTGAACATATGAGATTTTAATTCATTTTGTGAAGGACAATTTCATATAGAAGAAACTTTTCAAACATATGTCCTTGATAATTTCAATATTGATTTTTGGAATGTGGTAACTATGTAGGGAATAATTTTTTTTTCTTAAAGAAACATTCCAGGTGGTGGTCAGTCATGTGTATAAAGATAAAAAATGAGGTTTTAGGATTATTTTAAATGGTAATATTGGATTAATTGGTTAAAATTTAAGTTGTATATTTAGAGAATTGGTTGTTTCCTATTTAGAATTTTAGATCCTTGATTTTTTTGTAATTAACTAATGGGACAAATAGTTTCTTTATGTAATATAGACATAATGTGATTTTTACATATGGGTATTAGAGTAATATCTAGGTGAGAGTGTGAGTGTTCACCATTAACATACTTCGTGTAATTCATAGAGATTATATTGGTTCATTGAAGAATTGATGGTTGTGCATAACTAGTGAATTGATTCCTTAGATGGGTTGAATGCAAAATTTTCTATTTTATTAGTGCATGGTTTCAATGATGGTGGATAGGTATGTAGTAGTCAAGTGACATGGCCTATCAATCTAAAAGGATTATTCATATAGTATGTAGTGAGTGGATATGATGTCTTTATTTTTGAATGACTCTAGTTGGAATACATTTGTTTGTTGAAACATAGAATAAGTGAGGCTCCATTTTTAATAGGAGTGTTGCATGTACTCTAGGTTGATTCAGGTAAATATTTACATGATCATGGATTGTGGTTTGGTGGTGTGGTCTAGTTTATATGTGATGTGAATCTTAATTTTTTGGGTTAAGCTATATGATAGGTTGGTTCAGTAGTGTGAACTATTTCAAACAATGGTTTAAGCTTGTTCAGGTTAGTGAATACGATGCTTATCATGTTTTATATATACTCATATACTTGGGTGAGTAGAAGGATGATTACTATGATGATACATTAGAAAATGGATTCTTGATGTTTTGTTGGAAAACGAAATATCACCTGATAAAGAGGGTGTGTTTTTGGATCAAGGATATGTGAGATTGTTAACCCAGTAGCTTATTCCTAGTTAGGTGGTGATAGAATGATATTAATTGTTCCTAGGGATCGACATGATATTGTAAATATGGGGACCATCGAGGTTGTTTCTTGAGGAGAAGCGAAAGGAGGGAAATATGTCTTGGTTCTACTATATGGTATAAAGAGTGTGAAACTTTCCTTAAGTGAAATTTGGTGATTTTATGGTTGTATTTTCATGCCCTAAACGAATTGGATGTTTAATGGTTGATATAGATCATGTAAGTGAGCGAGTTTTTCATGTCCAATTGTTGTCTTTGGTGATGGATTTTTTGTTGGATTGGATTTTCTAGTTTTTCACTTGTGAAATAGAATGGAGATACTTAGACTGTAGGGTAATGGCATGCTCGAGAATGCAAAATTTGTCCAAGTAGAATAGTTGTGGTGCGTGGCTAGTATTTGTACAGTTATCATGGAACTAGATATTGGTGTGCATGTATCTTTAGTGAAATCTTTATTCCTTGTTAAATTTCATAAGTTGTATCTACGTGGTATTGTTCATACTCCAATAAGAGTTTTTGGGAACGTGTTGATTTTTCATGATTCAAAACCATTTTTTGTATTTCATAGTTTTTTAGATGGAGAGTATTATGGTCGTTTGGAGTTTTGACCACTAAATAACAACATAAGGTTGAGGTTGGACCATAATATGTTCTAGGAAAAAATAAGGTATACCTCTAATGATAATGTCATAATGGTTGGGTATTTCAAATGTGTGTTAATGGTGGAATACATGAATTCTGATATAGAGTTACCTAGATATGGTACAAAAACTTGGTTCAAATTGGATTCTATGAGGTGGGGTTAAAAAACATCTGGATCATCCTTAGAGTGGTGGTGAGCCTTATTCGAGTGTCAGTCAGTGACTTTTAAGAAGGAGAAAACAAGTTCAGGATACACATTAACATTTGAGTTACACCAATGTGTGATAAAATACGGACTTGAGATTGGTACTAGAATGGACAAATTCTCTGATGAGTGGAGTTTTAGAAAATTTATAACCATGTTTAATGGGTTGGAGGACCTCATTTGACCTGTTTCAATGGGAAAATGAAGATGGTGTGGGGTATAGATATTCAGAATCATCCTCTTGTGGTATGTGCTATAGGGGGAGTGTCATGTCCTAGGGTTTGTTTATGTGAGGACAAGATCATGTATTTGGATAGAAGGGCTCGGGTAAGTACCATCCTGGGGACTAAAATTTTAAATGATAGTAGTGTCATGTGTTTTTATGATATAGATATTAGTTTGTGGGTGTTGTGTCTTGGAGTTATATTGGGTGTTTGTGAGAGAAGGATACTGCTTGGAATCATTTTGATGACAAACCTATGATGGATAGGGTAAATAGATGACCACGATAGTGTGACAAGTGTTATGGAGAGATTTTTTAAGATCCCTTGTATGTAAGGGTTGAAAGTTACAAAAGAAGTTTATATTTTCTATTATTGGATAGAATAATTTGTGATTGGAGTATTAAATTTCAATTTATATTGTTTTTTCACCTTAAGAGATTTATTTTTGATGTGTTTTGGGTTTTGAGAGATGTCTTGGGTGTTCAATGAAGTTTAAGGTCCTCGTGGTTTGTATAATAGATTCCAGAGGGGGCATCCTAGGGAAAATATTTTGATTATGGCTAGTTCTAAACATGCACCTGAACCATGTCATATTGTTTTTCAAGACATAGAATTTATTTAAATCATTCATGTCTCTGAAAAATCATATGAATAATATAATAAATTATAGATTCGTGTATATTTTTTTCACATGGTTGTTAAATTATTTCCCACGAACCATGTAACATGGTTTTCCATATATAGTTATGCATCATGGTTGTTGTATAGTTTGAAAAATTATTTGGCCTAACCATGAACCTCTTTAAAAGTAGGGAAATTATTGTTTTCTCACTCTGCGATTCAATTTTTTAAAACCAAAATTTTCCCCTCCCCCACACATTCTTCCCATCACTTATCCCATATACGCCATAGTTATTCTCCCATTCACATGATCAGTTATCCAATTTTTTCATTATGAATTGGATTTTATATGTTTTTATCAGGATATCCTCATGAGTCTATTAGTGTTCTCCATTGTATTTTATTTTTTCTCCATTCTTGGTTGGTTCCCATTAATTTTAAAAAAATTCCGCAATTTTTTTGGTGTTTTTCGTGATTTCAATTTTCTCTGATTCAGGATGAAATAGTAGATGATACTTGAAATATTTACTTTTCTAATGTTGTGGTAGGTGTTCAGATACATTTATCACAATCTTATTCCTTATTTCTTGGAGTATTCTATGTGTGGAAATTTTGGTCTCGTCATTCTTGATATTTATTTTGGTATATTATTTAAATATAAGTTTCCATAACTAAATTACCATTTTTACAAACTGTAAACTTATATAGGGATACTTTATGAGGGAACAGGGTTTGAGTTTGAACATGTTAATTGGGTTCAAAATAGATTTTTCTAAAAAAATCACTAGCATTAATGAAATAATGTTTAAAATATTGAAAAGGGATTTATGTATAAATTTGGTGGTTTAGAAACGATATTTTAGAACCATAGTTATTATAAATTAATTTAAAAGTTTAATGTGGTTAAATGGGTTAATAAATGTCATGTAAATTATAATAACTGTGTTATGGGATTTGAAATAATTTTTAACCTAAATTTCCCTATGGGGTGGACATATTGTAAATCATATGAAATTACCATAATTATGTTTATAAATGGTTTTATAAAATTCTTTTAGGGGAAATGATGTTTTATATATGGTGGAAAATTTTCATTTGTGTGTTTTTATATATATGATATGGTAAAAATCTATAAAGTTTAGAATGTGATAACTTATTGTACTATAGTCTATATAAAAAAACCCATATTAAGGATATTTTTTATAACATGTATTCTCCCTAAGTGGAGGTTTGTGATAAACAAAATACTCCATGTTTTTTAATTGTGATTAAAAAATAATACTCAATATGGTTCTTGTTGACCTATAGAATACTCCATGGGTGGATTATTTTGAACTATTAGTGGAGGGAGAAAATTATTTTGAGCCTATAATTTTATTAATCGACTAATATGGGGAATTTAGAATAATTTCCAAGAACATTGATACTTACAAGTTAAGATTATGATAATTTTTATAAAGGAGGTTTGTGAAATAATTCTATTGTATTTGGAGGTGCAATCATTATAGAATTCTTAGACACACCCTGGTACTTAATGAGTCTGATATTTTTGAACTCAGGTGTCAACATGGACCTGATTCATTATTTTTATATTTTACATTTCTTATAAATTGTTTTATAATTTATAAAATGTATATTTTGAGCACATTCACATTAAAATTATCTCACACTATTTATTTTAGGGATTTCATTGGTGGAGGTCTTCATAGTTATACTCACACTCTTCTAAGGAGGCCATGGTACATGGGTAGCTGAGAAGGTTCTGATATTTTTCCCAGGATATATTTATATGGTGAATGGGACATATTATAAGGATCTTCTTGGTATGCTAGAGTGCATCAATGGAAACGGGACAGTGAAAGATTTCAGACCTGTTTAGGTTTGAGTTTTAAAGGTAGTATATTTATATTCTTTTATTATCTGATGTATACAATCTTTCAATACAATATCTACAAAAAATTTAAGGACAATAATTAATTACAGAATTTATTACTATATTTATTAATTACTTTCCTTACTTTATATACGTTGATTACTTGGATGTCTATATCTGATTAGTTTTATTTATATAGATATTAATACTATGATATTTATGGAATTGTCTCCCCATGGAATTATAAAGGTCCTTTCTTCTTATTGACCAACAAAGGAATGTGTGGATGTACAGTTGAGGTATTGGTGGGTATAAGAAATGGTCAGTGGCTCAAGGAAGTGGTGGATTACATTTTGAATATTTGATTGAAATGTATTACTGTATGGTAGCTCAATTAATATGAGTTATTGAACGCATTATGGTTTAAATTACATAGAATAACCTCTCAATGTATTATCAATTATCATAATGTTTCTTTCAAAGTTTCTATTAGTTTGAGACAAATAGGACATACTAAAATGAAGTTCTGTATTTACATCATGTTGGAGACTTATATAAAATTTAAAAGTGAACCTTGGATCACTATAAAAATGATTGAAGGTGGTTCTTCGTGTAGTCTCAACGAATCAAATATCAATATCATTGAATTTTTTTAAAGAGATTAATTTTTTTGAATATATATGAAGTGGTCAGTCTTAGATAGTTCATTCACTACAACAAGCATTTCACTTATCCTATTGGATGTCTTCACGTGACTGGGGACAAAGTCCATGGTTATGTTATCCCATTTCCATGTTGGTATTGGGTATCTTTACATATACGACATGGATTTTTGTTTCTATACATTAACATGAACATATATGAAAAACATTGACTTGTACTCAACAATATCATTACTTAATTTTTCCTGTAAGAAATGATCTCAAAGAACCTGGTATATATTGGTTCTTCTAGAATGTATGGAAAAATAAAAGTTATATGAATTATTAAATAGATTTTTATTTATTTTAGGAGAGGATGGAACGAAATTTCTTCTTCCAAACCAAATTAAAATGTATTTATCAAGGTAAAATTGATGAATCATCCCTTCCTTTAATTATTTCACCTACATTTATATCCCGAAATTATCCCTTTGTCCCACCTTAATATTATTTTGGACAAATGGTTAGAAAATCATTTGGGTAATTTATGTTTTCTTCCCCTCTATTATGATTTTAATAACCATCAATTTAATATCCATGGATAATGTTTTTTTCCTAATCTACATCATTGATAGAGTATCAGGTTCCTTTATAATAATATAATCATCTACGTTATTCAAAATTGTTAAATGGTATGTGATTGAGTTATCCTAGTTTTTAGTATATCTTAACAATCAACGATGATGCATGTTGATATCATTTTATGTAAATATATACAATAGAATATTGGGTTATGTATTTATTTCTCACATCTCACTATAGAGGTATTTCCACCATATATTAAAAGTAATGAACACAAATACAAACTTGAAATCATGTATCATGTAGTTTCATTTGTAGATATTAAACTATCACAAGGCAGAGTCTACAAAATTTTCATTCTACATGTGTAAAAACCACACGATATTTATTAAAGTACCACTTTATTTCACAAACACTTCACCACTAGATGGTAGTCTTAGTACAAATGTAGATATTTTCATGATCTTGATCTCTTTAATTTATTACTCAAATTATTTTATTAATGTATACTTTACCCATTTCTTTATTAACTTATTTAATGGACCATAAAATAATGAGAAATGATTCAAAAATAAAATTTAGTTCTTAGTTAATCTAAGAGAACTACATATTTTCAGGACCTTAGTGAGTTTGATTCACTATTAAATTCCCCTTTTCAATGAAGGTTCTATTGAAATTATATTACTTGTATTTTAATTCTCCATGAATTTGACTTTATACATTGAAAATTCACACTTATTAAACTTATAATGAATATTATACTTTATTATTATTTCTGTAATAAATCATATATGGTCTTCATGTTTCTCCTTTCTCTTAGATTAAATTAGAATATAATAATAAAGGATATTGAAAAAAACAAGTTTTTATAAAAATAATCTATTCATATAATTAATTAATATTTAATGGGAATGTGTAAGTCTATAGAGTATCCCTATGAACTGATAATTTCAATAAAATATACATATGGATGTCTTGTGGATATATTCCTTCACCACCACCTTCTGATGATATCTATAATGATACGCTCCACCTATGTAAATAAACAAATCTCCCCAAAATTTATTTCATAAGTAATCAATCCTTGGAAGGGGTAATTGTTCTTTATAGTGATCTTATTGATCACCCAGTTATTAATGAACTGAATTATATACCAATATTATTTTTACCGAAAGAGTATTAGTGAACCCCATGGTTGTGCACTTAGGTGTATGAAGCCTTTGTGTAAATTGATTAATATATGCATCTATAACTACTCCAGTTTAACGAGGGCCATCCTATATAATAATTATGAGATAGCAATAACTTTTAGTTTAGACTATATTGAGAAATCTACCATAGTATTTCAGGTAAGGATAAGAAACACTTTCGGTATAACATCATTATATTCCCTCACAATGGAAATTTCCTCATGGTTGGTGAATTCCATTGAGATAACCAATTGTGTATGGCATTATTCTTCTCTAGGTATTAAAACCCTCACCATTGAGGTATTTTAAAAAGGTGATTCATAAAATTTATCGAATTTGTACTGGATCATTGAATAGTTCAGAATATAGATACAAATTTCCTATTCATAATTATTTATGTGATCATTATATAACAAGATCCAATTCATGCCCTGTATAGTGTAAAATTCTAAAAAGGGATGGTTTATCAGATTCTATGGAAGATTCTTCCTTCAGGTGATAATAGGCGAGGATTCTAAAACTAGGGTAACATGGATCTCACCACTATGGGATTTTATTGATATCATTATATCATGTTTTTGGGTCATTTATTTAATAGTTCTCTTAATATTCTAGTCCATAAAGTAATGTCTATAACTACACTAGTACAAAAATGGTCTTTAACACTTTGTTTCAAATTTTGACGTTTTTTTTAACCGACGTTGAAGCTGCTGACATAAAAAATATGACTTTTTTACATCGGTTTTTTAAAATCAATGCCAAAAATGATTTAAATTAGCTTTTTAGCACCAGTTTTGTAAAAAAAAGATGCTAAAAATATCAAGCTGTGTCATTTTTGGTGTCGATTTCCTTAAAAACCGTTGCCAAAAAGATGAAAAAAATAGTTTTGGTGTCGGTTTTTAAAAAACATGACACCATAAATGATAAAATATATATTTTTGGCATAAGGTTTTACAAAAACTAATTCCATTAAGTAACTTTTAATTCCTACATGTTTTAGAGCATTTCCTAAGATTCTATTTGATTAGTCGTAGAGAAAAAAATTGTTACAGATCGAAATTTATGGTCGTCAGAAGTTGTACTTGTCAATGTTTCGATTGGTAGAACTCATTTCAAATAAATTTTTATCAATATAAATTAAAATCGCATACAACAAATGAAAATGGTGATCGATAATTAAATTTACACCATAGTTGGTAAATCTCATTCGAATGTTCTATAAAAGTAACTCAATAATAATAATAAATATTCTCCATAAGCAATATAATAGAGATTTTTGAATTGAAGGGAAAGAATAATAATTAAAATAAATTATTCGAAAAGGTACCGTGTTTAAATTAATGATTGAAGTCGCATTGCAAACTTGATTGAATTGAAGTGGATGAAAATATTGAACGAAGGATAAAATGGATTTATATATATTTAAAAAATATATTTTTGATAGCGTTGTATTGAAATGTAGGCGGGAATTTAAAAATGTTAAACATGAATTGTGAAAAAATTGAAATTTTGATCTCGTGTATTAGAGAATACACTTTAGTGTAGGCTTTGTAGAAAACCGACACCGAAAATTCCAATAGATTTCCTTTTTAACGTCAGTTTTGAAATAAACTAACACCAAAAAGAAAAAAAAATATTTTTGGCTTCAGTTTTTAAATAAACCGACACTAAAATTTAAAATAAAACACTTTTTCACATCGATTTTTTTCAAAACCGACACCAAAAACTAAAAAAATTATTTCGCGTTAGTTTTTAATGAAACCAACGTGAAAAAAACCAGAGTTAGTTTTGATAAAAAACAGCGCAAAAAATGAAAAAAAATTACATTGTTTTAGATAATTTCTTAAAATTATTTTTGAATGGTCATGGAGCTAAAATGAAGTTACAGATTAAAAGTTATGGTCTATGAAATATGGACTTCTTTATGACTTATATTAGAAAAGATCATCTTCCGACAACCATAACTTCTAATACGTTACTCCGTTTTTGCTCCACTACCTGTCAAATCAATGATTAGGAAATAATCTAAATCATAGTAGAAAAATTCTAATTTTTGGGGTCAGTTTTTGTAAAAACTGACGGCAAAAATATTTCTTTTAAGTTGTCACATCAGTTTTAAAAAAAACAGTTGCCCAAACTAATTTTTTTTCTTTTTGGCATCGGTTTTTAAATAAACCAACATCAAATGTTCTCCGGAAAAATATATTTCATCGGTTTATATGAAACTGCTGTCAAAATAACGACATTAAAAACCAATTTTCTACTAGTTATAGAATAATATAAAACTATCTACACTCATGAGTGAATATGAAGTATTCTATATATAAATTAATTTTCATATTCAACCTTTATAGTGGTGATGTCATATGCTTTCCATTTATCTTATGGATTTGGTGGTCACTAATGCTATTACTCTTGATGATTAATGCTTTAGTTTACTATATTCCACTGTTCCATTGGTCATTACTATTGAATAATTTCACCATGGGTGGTTTATTTGGAGGATCCTTCCTTTCAGATATAATGATTTATTGCTTCTCCATGTATCCTCAATATTCGTGAGTTTATTTTCCTTCTCTCCCTCCCATAATTTGTATTATCATCCCATTGTGGTAACATATATTATGCTTTATAAAAAATAATTGACATATGGGTGGTTATAACATCATTTCTTCATTTTTAATCAATCCACCCAAATGAATGTATGTTATTCTATTCATATATCTACAGCCAAAGGATTATTCTCCAAAACACATTCTATAATTTGAGAAAACATTGAAATATATATTTATAACTTCTTACGTATTATATATATATATTGTGATTCATGGAATTAAACCTCTAAGGAATCTATCAATTTTTCTATATTTCTTGATTACAAAACCTGAAACTTAAATCAAAATACTTCAGAAATTTTCCTTACAAGAGATGACATATTCACCCTCCATCTAGTTAAGCACCATGAATTCCCTATAATTTTTTTAAGAGTTCTAGAAAAATATATAATAATAAATATCTTCTTAATTTATTTCCACCCTATTTCAACATTACTTTTCTTTTATTTTTCTACAACTACTATTTATTAGACATTGTATTTTAAATAATAAATGGATAGAGTAACTTTATACTAAATATATTATTAGAGAAAATAAAAGATTCTTTCCATTGAGTCAACCCTCTATTCAATGACAAGAGGTTTGAAAAATATATTAAAATTTTGTGTCCATTTAAAAATAAAGGACTCAAGGTATTATTTCTCATTCTACATAAAGGTAGATGTTTCAATTGGTTCATGTTATTTTTCTTAGCATACGATAGTTGGGTAAGAATCAACATACTTTTTATAAATTCACTTCATATTGAATAAGAAATTTCATTTCAATAATTTTTCCACCACCACTAGCAAGGGTTGTTTGTTTCATTTATACTAGTTCCCACCATTTTCCATAATATAAATGGTTTGAAAAAATAATTATTCAATAATTCATAATCAATTAATTATTATGATCATATGATTTTTAATTTAATATCTCATGGTATCCTATTGTTAATAATATTTGTCATCTGGAATGGTGGTTAGAGGATCAGGAACATTAATAATTTTTTATGATGAATATGAATAATTACATTAGTTATATATCCTTCATATTTTTTTGTATATATTTTTTAATTACCCAAATAATATCCCACTAGTGTATCAATGAAAGTGAAAAACAATATCCCTTTTTCTATTCCTTATGTGGATCGACTTAATCCCTAATTAACCATTTTGGGGTTTTTACCCAATGGTATATTTATACAAAATCCAAATACACTTATAGAATCTATATATGGATTTTATTTCCCTAAAAAGACATTCTCTTTTACTTTACCAAAAAATAGGATGTATCCCATAAAACTCAAACTTATCCCTAGGCTTTTCAATAGAAATTTTTATTCCTAATTCTAAAAGTAACTAACCTATGATTTGATATCAATAATAGAGTCCCGACATTTTTAAAATTTATATTACAACATTTTAATATAAATAACACAATTATAAAACATTCAATAATATAACGTTTTAGTATCTTGAGAAAATTACAATCATTTATCACTTTTAAATAATAAAACATTAACATTATTTCCTTATTTCATTATATCCCTCCTAATGATATCATTTCGACTATACAGAAAATTATTCAACATAATATATATATATATATATATATATATATTAATGAAAGGGGTGAGATAAAATCCATGTTAGTAGAGGGATAACATATAAGTAATACAATATGAAAATTAATGGTAGATGGGTGAGCATAAAAATCATAATGATATTATATTCATGGAATTCTCCACATAATAAAATAATAATAATTTTAAATAGGCATACAATATAGAATTTAAATAATAATTAATTATTATAACATAGTGGTCAAATATAATACATATATGTGCACAATAATAACATTGTGTTCACAGAATACATATTTGATTAAATCATAACATCATAATTATGAACAAATCTATTATCATGTAAATTTCTAATTCATAGATTCTCATGATAAATATCATATTACCAAATTCATTAGCTGGTTAAAATATTATTTTTCCCACCATTACATTATAAAATTATCATAATAATGTTTGATATAATGAAATAGAGCATAAATAATCATAGTCATGAAATAAACCAAAGGACAGGAATGGGGTTTATGAATGTTTCTTAAAGGATAATTTCATGAATAACCATTGGGGTTATTAATTGAGTAAGGGAAGTCATATTTTTTATATTACATCGTAATTTTTTAGTGGATAATAAATAACTCAAGGTGATTTAATGTAATGATTATGTAAAATAAAGTTTATTTAAAAACTCATGGTTACTGGCCTAGAAAAAAATTATATGGGAAGAAATATTTATATTCCAAGAAAGAAAAGGTATATAATTGACAAAAAAATTATGTTCATAAATGGAACATTAATACTCAAAATAATGTCAAAATAAAATAAAACCCAAAAGGAAGAAGATGGGTTTGAGAATCCCCATACCTTTTATCCCGACGTATTTCATCATTTTTTCCCCTCTATATAATAATCATATTTTTAATGAAATAAAAACAAATAATGGAATTATATTAATTTTTTCACAATCAATCAATTATAATAATTTCATTATATATTTTAATTTCCATGTTCAACAATGAACCATTTTGATATCATATTTTTCGTAATGTATCTCATATTTCATTTATTATATGATCTTGATTTATTAATATATATAAATTATCATTATTAACTAAATTTTTCAATACATTGATATATTAATAAATTTTCATATCATAAGTAATTTATTATAATAATCCATAAGTGAGGGGATAAAAAAATAATTTTTAATGTCATATTTGGTGGTTAATCAACCGTTAATGGTACATTTTCTAAAGAAGATGTGAGTGATATAAAAAATGTGATTATATATTAAATAATTTTCTATGGGATATTAGCATAATCAAGATCAAGTTAATATATTGTTTTTTATGAAAATTTTAATAAGAAAAGAAGATGACAATATTGAATTTTAAAATGAAGAAAAATAAAATGATGAAAGGAAATTCCCTCTTTATTGAAGTTATTCGGTATCTATAGTTCTTAAAATCTAGAAAGAAAAGAGTTTTATTACTATAGAATTTACCTAAGGATGATATGTGGTGTAAGACAAGGTATTTGGATAGATACGTGGATTTTCTAAGTGAGGTGGGAGTGGATTTCTAAGGGGAGAGTGAGGGGTATTTATACTTTAGGAGAGGGTTCTTTTGGGATAACATATTGAATAAAATATAATTTTTAATCTAAACCTATTAATAGTAACATTTCTTCCATTGTGATATATTTTTGAAATAAATTTCATTACTTCAGAAATTTAAAAATATTTTAACTTGAATATATTTTTTTAACCAAAATGAATGAATAATAATGAAAAAATGTTTATTTAATGGGAAAAATTATACTTTTAGACATTGTAAAATTATTTTTAGGTTTTGGATTTAAATTTCATTTATTAATTAACTTATAAAATTTGTTTCTTTTTAATAATAATATTTTATAATTTATTAAGAAATTATTAGATCATGGAAGATGTTATTTAAAATATACATGTTATGAAAAATATATATTTTTAATAATAACGCAAAAACGTTGTATTGTAGAAAATTACAAAAAAATCCCTCAAATACAATTTTATGTGATGATTTTAAATATAAATATCAGTTTATCAATTTAATTTTCTATCATATTTTTTTAAATTATGGTATTTCATAATTACAATAAAATATATTGTATTAAAAATTTACTAATAGTATTTTTTGAGTTTTAATCTTGACATTAATTTTATGGAAATAAAATGTTTATATTTTATTAAATTAATCATAATAAATATTATTTATATTAGATTGATTAGTTTTGAAATGAAATTATTATTCTAATTTCTATGTTACTATACTCAATGGTAATGTAACTAATCCAATGTTTAGGCTACTAATCCAATGGTCATAATTCATCGTATAAATATATATTCATTCCCTTATACATCACTAAATACAATTCCTCTTAAGGTTTTATATTTTTTTCAATAATGTTATTTATTTTGTTAATATTTTTCTATAGTTTTTTTCATTGGATTGTTTAATCTAGAAGATCGAGGTGATCCAAATTTTCCCATATTTCTTTTAATATTTCCCATTTTAAAGAATTTTAATATAAGGAATTTTCATGGGTATAATTGTTGACTAATGTAAATTTGTTTATTAATTAAATAATGTGTTGTTGGTTTTTCCATGATTTGTATGTGTATAGTACTATGCATTATAATACAAAATATGTTAATTTAAGAAACAAATATTATTTATAAGCATTGGATCATTACATTAAAAGGATATATTTATGGATAAATAAAGGGTTTATATAATGGAATAATTAATTTACAATGTGTCTATAAGAGGACAGTGTAATCTACATGGTATTAAATAGAAATTACGTTTATAACATATAAAATTCCGATGTTAGTATTAATCATAGTTAAAACATAGTTGAAAGGGAATATTTTTTGACTAACATATTAGTCTAACATAAGTTATGGGAAATAACAATCTATTGGGATTGATCTATCAGTTACATGGAAAAATTCAATGTTCATCTTCTAAAAAGTTTTAGAAACATACCAAATTGAATAAATTGTGATATAACTGTTTTCAGTGTCATGTGAGAAAAATATCTCAAAGATAAAGTGTAAAATATATAATAAGATATTGTAATGTAGAGTAGAAAAGTGTACAATTTATTGTTGGATTTACCACATATTCTAATCACCATAATAAATATAAAATTTCCAATAAAAACATTATGGTAGAAAAATACCAAATAAATCTATGATAAATTCATAGGTAGTTGTCATAACAATAAAAGGGAACATGATAAAGTAAAATATTGTATATTTACTAGGTATATGGAGTAGAAGGATTGTGAATCATTTTATTTAACATTGTATTTCGTATAAGTAAATGAGAAAAAAAATATTATTAAATATTATAGTATCCATATAAACATGAATGAGTATATTATAGAATCCAGTATATCTAATGAAGTAGAATAAATAGGTCACTACAAAAAAGTGACTTTTACCAGCATAAATTTACTGACAGATATCATATATGTTGGTAAAAATGAAAAATTCCAACAGATATTAATTTTTGTTGTTATTAAATTTAAATACTTAAATTTATTTTTAAAAACACACATATATGTTGGTATTAATTGTTTAATACCAACAAACACTTTACCAACAATTAAATTTGTTACTTTATCATTTTAATACCAACAGTTTTTTTCCAATAAATTAATATGTAATTATTAATTATTATTACCAATAATTTTGTTCAACATAAAAATTTGAATTTATTATTTATTAAATACATAAGAAGAATTTAACTTGAAAAATGTTTGCAAATATTAGTTAATCATTTTCTAAAAAAAGTATATTGTTTACAAAAAAACATTCATATAAGACATATTTCTAATTTTATCACAAAAAACTAGGTTGTTATTAACACAGAAATATTGTGAATATTTGGAATAAATTTTAAATTTTATCCAATATATATTATATTTGACATATAATTAAAATTATATTTTAAATACATTTCAAAAGAATAAAATGTAACAAATAAATAAATAAATAAATTTTATTAATCGATGCATAAAAATAAACTGAAAAACGCACTGGTCTTTCCATTCATCCTGCTCCTCCCCTCTCCCCACATCATCATCTACTGCCGGCGCCGAATCCTGGACCAATAATCTTTGTTTTCACTCACATATGTGGTTCATCTCCATCGCCAACACCCACAACTGTAACACCCCGAGCTTCCACGATACGCATCTCATTCAATAATGCAATAGCTTGCATTGTACGCAAGTTCGAGTTCTAACACACCGCAACTAATCAAAATAGCCGTTATGAATAGTAATAACCACTTTTTAAAATTATAGAAATTTTATATTTCAAAATGGACTTTATTTTTGTATTCCTAATATTGAAATTAGCCTATGTTGAATTTTTTGTAATTTTCTGAGAACTTCAAAAATTTTATGAATAGTGAAAAATACTTAAAACAACTTTTTTAATCAAAATAATTCATAGTGATAAATTATACTATTGAGTGGTTTTAAAGTATAACTAGAATATATTTTTACCATTTTATCCAATGGTGGTCATTAGAATTAATTTAACATTGAAATTGGACATAAACAATTGCCAATCTTTTGATATAAATTGTTTCTTAAAAACACGCTATTTGTTGTGACAGCGGGAATTAATTATAAAATTAATTAATGCAACTTATATGTTTGTAATTTTGTAAAATAGACATCATTTTTGAATTCGGAATATCAATTATAGCTTAGGGTGAAATTTTGGCTTTGTTCTGAAAAACTTCAATTTTTGATGAATAGTGAAACCACTAAGTGGTAGTTAAATAACTGATTTTTCATTTAAATGAAATATTACCACTTCTGTGATTTGATTTTCAAAAATCCGACATACATGGTTGTCATTAAGAAGTAAAATGTGGGTCAATGAGATCAAAATAATTTTTTGGTGAATAGTAACTTTTAAGTTCTTAATCGCGATTAGAGGTAATTAGTGTAGTTTAAGGTAAAAATAATGTTTTAATAATATGAGATGAGCTTGACACTTGTCCTACTCCTATTGTATGAGTCATGGCCGACCAAGACAACCCATGGGTCAACTTGGGGTCCCCATGGAGCCACTTTGGTTGGAAAATGACATTAATATATATTTATTTAATGTTAAAATTAAATTGACACAAACATGAGTTGTTTTACTAAAACAGTTCTTAAGTGGGGTTAAACAAGTCAAAATTTTGACTATAAATATTCATTAGAAATCTAAAAAGATTTTATACATCATAGTATTTTTTTTATAATTTTTAGACATTAAATAAATTAAATTATTTATGACATCATTATGATGCAGCGATGACCTCATTATTTAACGATTTAAATAAAATGAGAAGATAATGCAAAATCCAAGGCTTACACTTGTCCAAAGCCTATTGGATGAGGAGATTTCGAAACCTTATCACCTTAGCCTAGAATTATATAAGTTTGGGACCTTTAGAATCCTAAAAGCATTGTGAAATAATGTAACATTTCAATCTTTTCAAATGTGCCCCTCCTCTCCACTTATAAAAGGCCCCCACCTCTCCCACCTCATTTACACTTTCAAGACATTTGGCTCGGCCAACCTCTGCCCAAATACTCTCCCAACATCCCTCTATTACTCCTAGAATCCTCACTTTGGGCAGAACTCTTCCCAAGGAAGCCTTTGGCTCAAATCAAAAAGAGTTACCCGATTTTGAGGTAATGTCTTTTCTAATGTTGTTTTGTTTTATTTTTCTTCTCCAACCCCCTAAAATCTTTTTATTAATTTCTTTTGTAACAACACCAGTATCCTCAATATACTAGGATGTTGTTATAAGAAGGATTCGAGCTACACTTACACACACCTACATCTAATGGTTAAAGAACATACAGTTTCTGTGGATAGCGAATTTCTGCCTCACGAAACGATGATTGTTCAAAACTCATATAACACCTTCAAAGGTGGCCATTAATATGTCACTATATTTATATATGATATATAATGTGTTTATGTTTTACTTATGCTTCTGTATTTCTCATTTATGGCTTACTTTATGATTTCCATTATGGGTAAAACGCGATAATTTCATTTTAGGAAGTGCGGACTACCGCCCCCTCAAAGTGATTTGAATCGTTAATGCCATATGTCGGATGTATAAAGGATGGAGTAAATGGTATTATACACTATATTATACTGTAATTATATTATACATTTATATAATTATGATTTAGTTCCATTAAATATGAAATTGAAATGAAAGTAGCGTTCATGCGTACGTACGGCTTACCGTCTCCATGAACGGTGCATTTCATTTCTCACCTCTAAATGTTACGTAATATTATAAATGAATGTATATACTGGATATATAATATATATATGACATCTAAATCATGAATATAATTCTGGATATAATGGATATTTCACCACATAAACAACTTGTAATTATAAGAAGCTTATTGTTGACTCAAGTACCAAATATCGACAAAACGACCGTTATTAACTTAAATAATTACATAATGTTCATATCATTGTAATAAGTCATATAATAAGGATAATGAAATTGAAAATGGTTCTTAATAAGGTATATATTAACCCTAGTTTATTATTCAGGAGGTTAAAGAACGGTTGAGTCAAGTCAGACACGAGGTAAGGGAACTTCTTAACCCAATTTCTATTCTTTGGGTTAATCTCCTACTTTCAAATTATGTCATGATATTGTTATGTCATATCTTGTATTTGTACTTTCTTTATGTGTAATTATAGTGAATACACATAATAGATATATTTTATTTAAATGATATTTGTAAGGGAATTTCTTAACCCAACTTCCATTCTTTGGGTTAATCTCCTACTTTCAAATTATGTCATGATATTATTATGTCCTATTTTGTATTTTTACTTTCTTTATGTGTACCTATAATGAATACACATAATAGATCTATTTTATTTTAAAAATGATCTTTTTAAGGACTTCGTCTCAATCTCCTTTCATTGAGGCATATTTGGTTTTATACACAACCTTCTTTTATACGATGTATAAACCCCTTTGACTTTTACGTTTATTCAAAAGGAATCTTTTTTATACGAAGCGTTTTGCTAAACGACAAAAGGGAATGTTTTTCTTTCCGTACTTATGCGGCGACAACGACTTCTCCGCCACCGTGACCATTATTTGAGTTTCGGCTTCCTCTACAAGCCATCATTTTCTTTTTTAATGAAAAATAAATACAAAGTTTTAACATTCTTTTATTTTGGTATTGAAAATGGTTTTGAAAGAGTTTTTATTATATCAATGTGTTGTATTGATATCTTGTGATTGAAATGTGGAAATGTTATGTTTCCTTTATGCATGTTTTATGTGATACGATTATGTTATGGTTTATGATATGTTTAAACCTATTCATATGAGGAATGTATTGGACTTAATATGTGATGGGCGGAGCCCGCTATAGCTCCTCGATGCATCGGTAGGTCTCATGAGACAACTAGACGTGGAATTGGCCGAGGCCCTTTCCCAATTTGATTTATGGTTTTGGCAGAGGCCTTAATCATTTTAGATGTCTTGGCCGAGGCCTTGACAAAATGTTTCAGAATGTCCGGCATTATACATTCCCTCATTATGAAAGTGGATATTGATATTGCATGTGATTATTCGACCAGTAGAATATCCATGTGAAGAAGTGAATGGCATTATCTCATTTTACTTATGCCATATTATGTTGATGATCAAGTTTAAAAGGCTTCTGTTTTTGTTATACATTGCCTTAAATGTTAATGTTTATTTATGAAAGCTTCCGCAATATTGTTATCCTTACTGAGCATCTGAGCTCACCCCTTTCAATGTTTTAATATTTTCCAGGATGTGAAGAAGTATTTTATGAATGACCTGCAGGGATAGTCAGAAGAGGATATGAGTGTGGACTATGGAGACTTTGTTATTGTAGTTTTTCACTTTATGATGTAATGTAACGTTTACGAATGTATCTAGTGTTTCCAAGGCTACTAAACTAATCGGTCTTTTGAGACTTGATCTTTTGTGATCATGCCAATGTTACGAAGTAATGCACCGAGTCTGGGTAGCTGGGGTCGGGGCGTTACAGTTGGTATCAGAGGCAGTTTAGTACTAACCTTGGAAGCTAGATATAGATAAACTCTGATTAGATCACATAGCCCGAAGATAGATTTTGAGGATTAGTATAGAAGAACTTCCTAGAATTTTGGTATTATAAAGATTTTGTGAGTTTTCCGAGCAACACATCCCTGTATCGATACGAGCAGGTAGAGACGGCTCTGGCACAGATGTACCTAGGGGTAAAACCCGAAAACACCGCTTTGAGCTAGACTCGAACGGGAACTGGTGCACGACAACGGGCCTTGCTGCACTCTTGGTTACGACACTCCCGGGGGATATGCTTAGGATAATTCTCATTTTACTTACAAACCACTATGAAGGGTTATGAGTACATACTTACTCAAAGAAAACATTTCTTTTTATGATTATGGATTATATCCATAAATAGTTCAATTTATGTAAAGTGTTTTACAAGTATGGAATTATGTATTTTGATTCATAAACTAACCTAGTTTATGCCGTTGTATAGAAATGGCGCCCAGTAGAAGGAATGTGAACTCCAGCAGTACGTATGATCCAAAGAGTAAGAAGGATAGTATCTTTCACGGTATTAAGACAACATTTCGAAGGGAAATAGTCTCCCATGTGTTATCAACATATGAAGAAATAGTATCATGTGTTAATAAGATAAGTAAAGAATTCTATGAGTCCTATGGCTTTGAAGCGAAGCAAGAGACGAAAGGGATGGAAGAGAGAATGATGGATAAAGGGATGAGGGGAAAGAAGAATTTTCCAATATGTGGTAATTGTGGGAAGAAACATCATGGAACTTGCCTAAAGGGAATGGGAGTTTGTTATAAGTGTAGAGAAAAAGGACACAAAGTGCGTGACTGCAAGGGTAAGAAAATGGTTTCAAATGTACAATGCTTCTTCTGCAAGGATTGGGGACACTACGCAAACCAATGTACAAATCATCAGAGCATGCCCCAAATGATGTTATTGGATAATAATCAAGTTATGATACTACCACAGATGAGGAGTAATGATTAGAGTTCTTATGTTGTTATTAAAGATTTTTTTTTAATTTGAGTGTTGTATCAATGATGTACTGGTTATAATAATTATGGAGTATATAAGGATTGTACTGCAGTACTATTTCATCAAGGACTTGAGATTGTGTGGAACCAAGAAAAGTGACTACACAGTAGGTTAAATTTTTGGAAAATATATGGTTGAGAGAAAGATAAACCATAATATGGTTTTGATACTGAGATTGTGATTTTGGAATAAGACGTGATTGATTTGGATAAATTATATTGGATATACTTAACTTCCTTGAAACTGATTGATGTTTTGTATACATTTTTGGATAGAAGGAGTATATCTAGTATTCTATAAGGAATAAGGGATCATGGTAATTCAGTATGTTTAAAAAGAATACATGATGAAGGTGTTCACATGTTGTTACGTGGGATAAAGGATCTTCATTATGTTTACCTTCCTTATAAAATTTGGACTGTGAGTTGGACAGAAGTATTTTGGATAACTATTAAGGTTGGAATGGATTAAGTTGAACTTTGGATAGTATTGTTTAAGGTTAAAACATTTATGAAGATTATTTTTGGAATAGTATAGTACTATATTTTTAGGAAAAGGACAACCTGCAGGGTGGGGAATAACCTGTCGCGTCGGACAAAGCTGCAGGAATCGAACCCACAATCATAGTGCGACAGGCCTTTATTTCCTACCACTAGCCCACAGGAAGTCCCTGGTTATTACAAAATAATTATACTAATCTAAATGGTATGTGTTAACATTTGGAACATTATACAATTAGTATAAGTATAATATTTTTGTGTTCTATTATCTTTTTGAGTGAAAGATGAGTTGAAGGTTGAAACTCTAATTGTCAAGCATAAATATATATATACCTATCTCTTATTCAATGAATAAATTAATTCTTAATCTTTAGTAAAGGGATATTAAAACAAAAAAATGTGTTATCCTAATATCTTATGTCTTGTTGAACTGATGATATTTTAAATCAACATAGATTGAAGGCTTTGAGGCCCTCAATTTGACAGTTGATTGTGATTGATGACCCCAATCGCTCCCTACAAATATTTACGTTTTTCCTCTAATTATATGTCTCTAATTGCCACCAATGTTCTCCTAATCGAGATCATAATTGGGTGGTGACTTGTTCATTTCCCTTTCCCTCTTATTAAGGCTAAATTTTATTAATCTTATTTCCGATGTGGGTTTTCCTCAAAGGTATTTTCTATTTTCAACCTTTTATTTTCCAAGAAAAATTTCAAATTGCGAGGACGCAATTTATTGAAGGAGGGGAGAATGTAACACCCCGAGCTTCCACGATACGCATCTCATTCAATAATGCAATAGCTTGCATTGTACGCAAGTTCGAGTTCTAACACAACGCAACTAATCAAAATAGCCGTTATGAATAGTAATAACCACTTTTTAAAATTATAGAAATTTTATATTTCAAAATGGACTTTATTTTTGTATTCCTAATATTGAAATTAGCCTATGTTGAATTTTTTGTAATTTTCTGAGAACTTCAAAAAATTTATGAATAGTGAAAAATACTTAAAACAACTTTTTTAATCAAAATAATTCATAGTGATAAATTATACTATTGAGTGGTTTTAAAGTATAACTAGAATATATTTTTACCATTTTATCCAATGGTGGTCATTAGAATTAATTTAACATTGAAATTGGACATAAACAATTGCCAATCTTTTGATATAAATTGTTTCTTAAAAACACGCTATTTGTTGTGACAGCGGGAATTAATTATAAAATTAATTAATGCAACTTATATGTTTGTAATTTTTTAAAATAGACATCATTTTTGAATTCGGAATATCAATTATAGCTTAGGGTGAAATTTTGGCTTTGTTCTGAAAAACTTCAATTTTTGATGAATAGTGAAACCACTAAGTGGTAGTTAAATAACTGATTTTTCATTTAAATGAAATATTACCACTTCTGTGATTTGATTTTCAAAAATCCGACATACATGGTTGTCATTAAGAAGTAAAATGTGGGTCAATGAGATCAAAATAATTTTTTGGTGAATAGTAACTTTTAAGTTCTTAATCGCGATTAGAGGTAATTAGTGTAGTTTAAGGTAAAAATAATGTTTTAATAATATGAGATGAGCTTGACACTTGTCCTACTCCTATTGTATGAGTCATGGCCGACCAAGACAACCCATGGGTCAACTTGGGGACCCCATGGATCCACTTTGGTTGGAAAATGACATTAATATATATTTATTTAATGTTAAAATTAAATTGACACAAACATGAGTTGTTTTACTAAAACAGTTCTTAAGTGGGGTTAAACAAGTCAATATTTTGACTATAAATATTCATTAGAAATATAAAAAGATTTTATACATCATAGTATTTTTTTTATAATTTTTAGACATTAAATAAATTAAATTATTTATGACATCATTATGATGCAGCGATGACCTCATTATTTAACGATTTAAATAAAATGAGAAGATAATGCAAAATCCAAGGCTTACACTTGTCCAAAGCCTATTGGATGAGGAGATTTCGAAACCTTATCACCTTAGCCTAGAATTATATAAGTTTGGGACCTTTAGAATCCTAAAAGCATTGTGAAATAATGTAACATTTCAATCTTTTCAAATGTGCCCCTCCTCTCCACTTATAAAAGGCCCCCACCTCTCACACCTCATTTACACTTTCAAGACATTTGGCTCGGCCAACCTCTGCCAAAATACTCTCCCAACATCCCTCTATTACTCCTAGAATCCTCACTTTGGGCAGAACTCTTCCCAAGGAAGCCTTTGGCTCAAATCAAAAAGAGTTACCCGATTTTGAGGTAATGTCTTTTCTAATGTTGTTTTGTTTTATTTTTCTTCTCCAACCCCCTAAAATCTTTTTATTAATTTCTTTTGTAACAACACCAGTATACTCAATATACTAGGATGTTGTTATAATAAGTATTCGAGCTACACTTACACACACCTACATCTAATGGTTAAAGAACATACAGTTTCTGTGGATAGCGAATTTCTGCCTCACGAAACGATGATTGTTCAACACTCATATAACACCTTCAAAGGTGGCCATTAAGATGTCACTATATTTATATATGATATATAATGTGTTTATGTTTTACTTATGCTTCTTTATTTCTCATTTATGGCTTACTTTATGATTTCCATTATGGGTAAAACGCGATAATTTCATTTTAGGAAGTGCGGACTACCGCCCCCTCAAAGTGATTTGAATCGTTAATGCCATATGTGGGATGTATAAAGGATGGAGTAAATGGTATTATACACTATATTATACTGGAATTATATTATACATTTATATCATTATGATTTAGTTCCATTAAATGTGAAATTGAAATGAAAGTAGCGTTCATGCGTACGTACGGCTTACCGTCTCCATGAACGGTGCATTTCATTTCTCACCTCTAAATGTTACGTAATATTATAAATGAATGTATATACTGGATATATAATATATATATGACATCTAAATCATGAATATAATTCTGGATATAATGGATATTTCACCACATAAACAACTTGTAATTATAAGAAGCTTATTGTTGACTCAAGTATCAAAGATCGACAAAACGACCGTTATTAACTTAAATAATTACATAATGTTCATATCATTGTAATAAGTGATATAATAAGGATAATGAAATTGAAAATGGTTCTTAATAAGGTATATATTAACCCTAGTTTATTATTCAGGAGGTTAAAGAACGGTTGAGTCAAGTTAGACACGAGGTAAGGGAACTTCTTAACCCAATTTCTATTCTTTGGGTTAATCTCCTACTTTCAAATTATGTCATGATATTGTTATGTCATATCTTGTATTTGTACTTTCTTTATGTGTAATTATAGTGAATACACATAATAGATATATTTTATTTAAATGATATTTGTAAGGGAATTTCTTAACCCAACTTCCATTCTTTGGGTTAATCTCCTACTTTCAAATTATGTCATGATATTATTATGTCCTATTTTGTATTTTTACTTTCTTTATGTGTACCTATAGTGAATACACATAATAGATCTATTTTATTTTAAAAATGATCTTTTTAAGGACTTCGTCTCAATATCCTTTCATTGAGGCATATTTGGTTTTATACACAACCTTCTTTTATACGATGTATAAACCCCTTTGACTTTTACGTTTATTCAAAAGGAATCTTTTTTATACGAAGCGTTTTGCTAAACGACAAAAGGGAATGTTTTTCTTTCCGTACATATGCGGCGACAACGACTTCTCCGCCACCGTGACCATTATTTGAGTTTCGGCTTCCTCTACAAGCCATCATTTTCTTTTTTAATGAAAAATAAATACAAAGTTTTAACATTCTTTTATTTTGGTATTGAAAATGGTTTTGAAAGAGTTTTTATTATATCAATGTGTTGTATTGATATCTTGTGATTGAAATGTGGAAATGTTATGTTTCCTTTATGCATGTTTTATGTGATACGATTATGTTATGGTTTATGATATGTTTAAACCTATTCATATGAGGAATGTATTGGACTTAATATGTGATGGGCGGAGCCCGCTATAGCTCCTCGATGCATCGGTAGGTCTCATGAGACAACTAGACGTGGAATTGGCCGAGGCCCTTTCCCAATTTGATTTATGGTTTTGGCAGAGGCCTTAATCATTTTAGATGTCTTGGCCGAGGCCTTGACAAAATGTTTCAGAATGTCCGGCATTATACATTCCCTCATTATGAAAGTGGTTATTGATATTGCATGTGATAATTCGACCAGTAGAATATCCATGTGAAGAAGTGAATGGCATTATCTCATTTTACTTATGCCATATTATGTTGATGATCAAGTTTAAAAGGCTTCTGTTTTTGTTATACATTGCCTTAAATGTTAATGTTTATTTATGAAAGCTTCTGCAATATTGTTATCCTTACTGAGCATCTGAGCTCACCCCTTTCAATGTTTTAATATTTTCCAGGATGTGAAGAAGTATTTTATGAATGACCTGCAGGGATAGTCAGAAGAGGATATGAGTGTGGACTATGGAGACTTTGTTATTGTAGTTTTTCACTTTATGATGTAATGTAACGTTTACGAATGTATCTAGTGTTTCCAAGGCTACTAAACTAATCGGTCTTTTGAGACTTGATCTTTTGTGATCATGCCAATGTTACGAAGTAATGCACCGAGTCTGGGTAGCTGGGGTCGGGGCGTTACAGTTGGTATCAGAGGCAGTTTAGTACTAACCTTGGAAGCTAGATATAGATAAACTCTGATTAGATCACATAGCCCGAAGATAGATTTTGAGGATTAGTATAGAAGAACTTCCTAGAATTTTGGTATTATAAAGATTTTGTGAGTTTTCCGAGCAACACATCCCTGTATCGATACGAGCAGGTAGAGACGGCTCTGGCACAAATGTACCTAGGGGTAAAACCCGAAAACACCGCTTTGAGCTAGACTCGAACGGGAACTGGTGCATGACAACGGGCCTTGCTGCACTCTTGGTTACGACACTCCCGGGGGATATGCTTAGGATAATTCTCATTTTACTTACAAACCACTATGAAGGGTTATGAGTACATACTTACTCAAAGAAAACATTTCTTTTTATGATTATGGATTATATCCATAAATAGTTCAATTTATGTAAAGTGTTTTACAAGTATGGAATTATGTATTTTGATTCATAAACTAACCTAGTTTATGCCGTTGTATAGAAATGGCGCCCAGTAGAAGGAATGTGAACTCCAGCAGTACGTATGATCCAAAGAGTAAGAAGGATAGTATCTTTCACGGTATTAAGCCATCATTTCGAAGGGAAATAGTCTCCCATGTGTTCTCAACATATGAAGAAATAGTATCATGTGTTAATAAGATAAGTAAAGAATTCTATGAGTCCTATGGCTTTGAAGCGAAGCAAGAGACGAAAGGGATGGAAGAGAGAATGATGGATAAAGGGATGAGGGGAAAGAAGAATTTTCCAATATGTGGTAATTGTGGGAAGAAACATCATGGAACTTGCCTAAAGGGAATGGGAGTTTGTTATAAGTGTAGAGAAAAAGGACACAAAGTGCGTGACTGCAAGGGTAAGAAAATGGTTTCAAATGTACAATGCTTCTTCTGCAAGGATTGGGGACACTACGCAAACCAATGTACAAATCATCAGAGCATGCCCCAAATGATGTTATTGGATAATAATCAAGTTATGATACTACCACAGATGAGGAGTAATGATTAGAGTTCTTATGTTGTTATTAAAGATTTTTTTTTTAATTTGAGTGTTGTATCAATGATGTACTGGTTATAATAATTATGGAGTATATAAGGATTGTACTGCAGTACTATTTCATCAAGGACTTGAGATTGTGTGGAACCAAGAAAAGTGACTCCACAGTAGGTTAAATTTTTGGAAAATATATGGTTGAGAGAAAGATAAACCATAATATGGTTTTGATACTGAGATTGTGATTTTGGAATAAGACGTGATTGATTTGGATAAATTATATTGGATATACTTAACTTCCTTGAAACTGATTGATGTTTTGTATACATTTTTGGATAGAAGGAGTATATCTAGTATTCTATAAGGAATAAGGGATCATGGTAATTCAGTATGTTTAAAAAGAATACATGATGAAGGTGTTCACATGTTGTTACGTGGGATAAAGGATCTTCATTATGTTTACCTTCCTTATAAAATTTGGACTGTGAGTTGGACAGAAGTATTTTGGATAACTATTAAGGTTGGAATGGATTAAGTTGAACTTTGGATAGTATTGTTTAAGGTTAAAACATTTATGAAGATTATTTTTGGAATAGTATAGTACTATATTTTTAGGAAAAGGACAACCTGCAGGGTGGGGAATAACCCGTCGCGTCGGACAAAGCTGCAGGAATCGAACCCACAATCATAGTGCGACAGGCCTTTATTTCCTACCACTAGCCCACATGAAGTCCCTGGTTGTTACAAAATAATTATACTAATCTAAATGGTATGTGTTAACATTTGGAACATTATACAATTAGTATAAGTATACTATTTTTGTGTTCTATTATCTTTTTGAGTGAAAGATGAGTTGAAGGTTGAAACTCTAATTGTCAAGCATAAATATATATATACCTATCTCTTATTCAATGAATAAATTAATTCTTAAACTTTAGTAAAGGGATATTAAAACAAAAAAATGTGTTATCCTAATATCTTATGTCTTGTTGAACTGATGATATTTTAAATCAACATAGATTGAAGGCTTTGAGGCCCTCAATTTGACAGTTGATTGTGATTGATGACCCCAATCGCTCCCTACAAATATTTACGTTTTTCCTCTAATTATATGTCTCTAATTGCCACCAATGTTCTCCTAATCGAGATCATAATTGGGTGGTGACTTGTTCATTTCCCTTTCCCTCTTATTAAGGCTAAATTTTATTAATCTTATTTCCGATGTGGGTTTTCCTCAAAGGTATTTTCTATTTTCAACCTTTTATTTTCCAAGAAAAATTTCAAATTGCGAGGACGCAATTTATTGAAGGAGGGGAGAATGTAACACCCCGAGCTTCCACGATACGCATCTCATTCAATAATGCAATAGCTTGCATTGTACGCAAGTTCGAGTTCTAACACACCGCAACTAATCAAAATAGCCGTTATGAATAGTAATAACCACTTTTTAAAATTATAGAAATTTTATATTTCAAAATGGACTTTATTTTTCTATTCCTAATATTGAAATTAGCCTATGTTGAATTTTTTGTAATTTTCTGAGAACTTCAAAAAATTTATGAATAGTGAAAAATACTTAAAACAACTTTTTTAATCAAAATAATTCATAGTGAAAAATTATACTATTGAGTGGTTTTAAAGTATAACTAGAATATATTTTTACCATTTTATCCAATGGTGGTCATTAGAATTAATTTAACATTGAAATTGGACATAAACAATTGCCAATCTTTTGATATAAATTGTTTCTTAAAAACACGCTATTTGTTGTGACAGCGGGAATTAATTATAAAATTAATTAATTCAACTTATATGTTTGTAATTTTTTAAAATAGACATCATTTTTGAATTCGGAATATCAATTATAGCTTAGGGTGAAATTTTGGCTTTGTTCTGAAAAACTTCAATTTTTGATGAATAGTGAAACCACTAAGTGGTAGTTAAATAACTGATTTTTCATTTAATGAAATATTACCACTTCTGTGATTTGATTTTCAAAAATCCGACATACATGGTTGTCATTAAGAAGTAAAATGTGGGTCAATGAGATCAAAATAATTTTTTGGTGAATAGTAACTTTTAAGTTCTTAATCGCGATTAGAGGTAATTAGTGTAGTTTAAGGTAAAAATAATGTTTTAATAATATGAGATGAGCTTGACACTTGTCCTACTCCTATTGTATGAGTCATGGCCGACCAAGACAACCCATGGGTCAACTTGGGGTCCCCATGGAGCCACTTTGGTTGGAAAATGACATTAATATATATTTATTTAATGTTAAAATTAAATTGACACAAACATGAGTTGTTTTACTAAAACAGTTCTTATGTGGGGTTAAACAAGTCAAAATTTTGACTATAAATATTCATTAGAAATCTAAAAAGATTTTATACATCATAGTATTTTTTTTATAATTTTTAGACATTAAATAAATTAAATTATTTATGACATCATTATGATGCAGCGATGACCTCATTATTTAACGATTTAAATAAAATGAGAAGATAATGCAAAATCCAAGGCTTACACTTGCCCAAAGCCTATTGGATGAGGATATTTCGAAACCTTATCACCTTAGCCTAGAATTATATAAGTTTGGGACCTTTAGAATCCTAAAAGCATTGTGAAATAATGTAACATTTCAATCTTTTCAAATGTGCCCCTCCTCTCCACTTATAAAAGGCCCCCACCTCTCCCACCTCATTTACACTTTCAAGCCATTTGGCTCGTCCAACCTCTGCCCAAATACTCTCCCAACATCCCTCTATTACTCCTAGAATCCTAACTTTGGGCAGAACTCTTCCCAAGGAAGCCTTTGGCTCAAATCAAAAAGAGTTACCCGATTTTGAGGTAATGTCTTTTCTAATGTTGTTTTGTTTTATTTTTCTTCTCCAACCCCCTAAACTCTTTTTATTCATTTCTTTTGTAACAACAACAGTATCCTCAATATACTAGGATGTTGTTATAAGAAGGATTCGAGCTACACTTACACACACCTACATCTAATGGTTAAAGAACATACGGTTTCTGTGGATGGCGAATTTCTGCCTCACGAAACGATGATTGTTCAACACTCATATAACACCTTCAAAGGTGGCCATTAAGATGTCACTATATTTATATATGATATATAATGTGTTTATGTTTTACTTATGCTTCTGTATTTCTCATTTATGGCTTACTTTATGATTTCCATTATGGGTAAAACGCGATAATTTCATTTTAGGAAGTGCGGACTACCGCCCCCTCAAAGTGATTTTAATCGTTAATGACATATGTGGGATGTATAAAGGATGGAGTAAATGGTATTATACACTATATTATACTGGAATTATATTATACATTTATATCATTATTATTTAGTTCCATTAAATATTAAATTGAAATGAAAGTTGCGTTCATGTGTACGTACGCCTTACCGTCTCCATGAACGGTGCATTTCATTTCTCACCTCTAAATGTTACGTAATATTATAAATGAATGTATATACTGGATATATAATATATATATGACATCTAAATCATGAATATAATTCTGGATATAATGGATATTTCACCACATAAACAACTTGTAATTATAAGAAGCTTATTGTTGACTCAAGTACCAAAGATCGAAAAAACGACCGTTATTAACTTAAATAATTACATAATGTTCATATCATTGTAATAAGTGATATAATAAGGATAATGAAATTGAAAATGGTTCTTAATAAGGTATATATTAACTCTAGTTTATTATTCAGGAGGTTAAAGAACGGTTGAGTCAAGTCAGACACGAGGTAAGGGAACTTCTTAACCCAATTTCTATTCTTTGGGTTAATCTCCTACTTTCAAATTATGTCATGATATTGTTATGTCATATCTTGTATTTGTACTTTCTTTATGTATAATTATAGTGAATACACATAATAGATATATTTTATTTAAATGATATTTGTAAGGGAATTTCTTAACCCAACTTCCATTCTTTGGGTTAATCTCCTACTTTCAAATTATGTCATGATATTATTATGTCCTATTTTGTATTTTTACTTTCTTTATGTGTACCTATAGTGAATACACATAATAGATCTATTTTATTTTAAAAATGATCTTTTTAAGGACTTCGTCTCAATCTCCTTTCATTGAGGCATATTTGGTTTTATACACAACCTTCTTTTATACGATGTATAAACCCCTTTGACTTTTACGTTTATTCAAAAGGAATCTTTTTTATACGAAGCGTTTTGCTAAACGACAAAAGGGAATGTTTTTCTTTCCGTACTTATGCGGCGACAACGACTTCTCCGCCGCCGTGACCATTATTTGAGTTTCGGCTTCCTCTACAAGCCATCATTTTCTTTTTTAATGAAAAATAAATACAAAGTTTTAACATTCTTTTATTTTGGTATTGAAAATGGTTTTGAAAGAGTTTTTATTATATCAATGTGTTGTATTGATATCTTGTGATTGAAATGTGGAAATGTTATGTTTCCTTTATGCATGTTTTATGTGATACGATTATGTTATGGTTTATGATATGTTTAATCCTATTCATATGAGGAATGTATTGGACTTAATATGTGATGGGTGGAGCCCGCTATAGCTCCTCGATGCATCGGTAGGTCTCATGAGACAACTAGACGTGGAATTGGCCGAGGCCCTTTCCCAATTTGATTTATGGTTTTGGCCGAGGCCTTAATCATTTTAGATGTCTTGGCCGAGGCCTTGACAAAATGTTTCAGAATGTCCGGCATTATACATTCCCTCATTATGAAAGTGGTTATTGATATTGCATGTGATTATTCGACCAGTAGAATATCCATGTGAAGAAGTGAATGGCATTATCTCATTTTACTTATGCCATATTATGTTGATGATCAAGTTTAAAAGGCTTCTGTTTTTGTTATACATTGCCTTAAATGTTAATGTTTATTTATGAAAGCTTCCGCAATATTGTTATCCGTACTGAGAATCTGAGCTCACCCCTTTCAATGTTTTAATATTTTCCAGGATGTGAAGAAGTATTTTATAAATGACCTGCAGGGATAGTCAGAAGAGGATATGAGTGTGGACTATGGAGACTTTGTTATTGTAGTTTTTCACTTTATGATGTAATGTAACGTTTACGAATGTATCTAGTGTTTCCAAGGCTACTAAACTAATCGGTCTTTCGAGACTTGATCTTTTGTGATCATGCCAATGTTACGAAGTAATGCACCGACTCTGGGTAGCTGGGGTCGGGGCGTTACAACAACCACACCCCTGTGATTCTTCACCACTAATTACAACCCATGTCTACTGATTCTCGGTTGATGTTTTTCACTTTCAATAAAAAAAATATTTTGTATAACCCATTTCGTATTCAAAAGGCCGATGATTGAGCCTCTTATTAGGTACACACTCTTTTTATTCAAATTTTAATCCTTTGAAATCATGGGCTTCTGGGGTTTTAATTGAATAGCAGTTACAGTTTCAGTGAAATGCCGATGAAATGTGTTTTCTGGGTTTTGTTTTTATTTATTTCCCTGGTGATTTTTGTTTGCTAATTGATTGATTCTCCATATCCACTCTAGTTTTTTGTGTCGGACCTACATACTTATACGCATCAATTCTCTTTGTATAATTTTCCATTTTATTGCTTGAATTGATGTAAATTTAATTAATCCATGTTGTTCTAACAAGATTTGGATATGGAGGAGAGGCTCAAGTCTTCCACTATGGATTCTGGCCTGGACATTGTACACAATTTTTCACATGAAAATCGGTCAAAATTTTGGACACATAGATTTTAATCATTGGAGTGAGGATAGGGGAGGAAGTAGAAAATAATCCACCACTAATGTAGTTTTAGAAAACTTTTTTGTTCTTTTTTTTAACGACTCATGCCACAATAATAAAGGAGATAGGAAATCCATCCAACCCTAGTGAATTGTCTTGGATAATGATTTGGATAGCATATAGAATGAATAATTCATCTAGGATGACCTTGAGACTAGAATTGTTCTGAACAGTGATAAATAAAGGGATGAGATTATAGAATGTTTTGTCTCCTAGGATGATACCATTCCATAGGGTCAATAAGAAAAGAGGAAGATTGGGGTGATTTCATAGGCCCTTTGACATTGAATTCATCAGCAAATAATCCATCTATTTTCATGTTGAGGTTCCCTATGAACCACCCTTCTTGGATACATGGACAAATACATTACATATTTTTATCCCATTCCTAAACCTATCGGGCACATGATTTCTCAAGTTCCAACTATTCTTCCTAAGAGAGTTTGTTGTTCAGCATATTAATCTTGACATCCTTGGTTTGGAAGAGATCAGCATCCCACCTTTATTAAAAATCAATGCCCACTCCCTATATCTCTATTTATTGAACATTCTAGGTTATATGTTTTAAAATATTATCAATCACTTATTCTATAAATGGTTATTTGGTATGCCACAATTTATTCGATAGGACCAAAAAATGTTGGACTTGTAATGGATTTTACCATTAATATTGAATAAACTACAGAAATATCCATTATGTATCCAAATATTTGTAAATTATATGTTCTTTTTCACCATAGGAAAACCATATATTCTGAGTATTAATGAAGAGTGATATAATATGGTGCGAGTAAAATGTACACTATAAGAAAAATATGATTAGTTCTGTTTACTTAGTGATGGTTTCCAAAAAAACTTGGAAAGGTTGAATATATAATTTCTAGTGATGTTTTTTTAAAAATAATTGATAAATGATATATTTAGTAGTGGTTTGTTCCGACCTCTTACATATATCTGATGTGATTTCATCCCTTATTTATCTAGGTATTAGGGATTATGATGAAAACAACATAGACATGTTTTGGAAGACATATGTGGATGATCACATTGAAATTTTGTATTCCGATTTTTCCTCTGCCATCATTAGTCATGGATGCATTTCTGTGTGTGGAGTACTTCCTTTCCGGAGCTCATGCCCCTAGAAATTACTCAATTGTTTTTTGAACAGGAGACCCTTCCACCATATGGTCTATTAATTAGTGATAAAGGGTGAAGTTGTGGGTGTTATATGTGGAAAAAGGGTAATGACATCCCACCATTTTGTTTTAATCAAAAAATATATATTCTGAAGATTACACATGAATATATTTTATGTCATTTTTTTTACCTTTTTATATGATGTGTGGATAAACATGGTTGTTTTAATTTTGTATTGCAATTTTATTGAGTAGCTATTATGCAGTTTATTTCTTGCCAATCTCAACCTACACCCACATGGTTGAGTGGTGTGTTCTTGATGTATTAGTGTTCTTATGTATGTT
This sequence comes from Viscum album, assembly GCA_963277665.1. Lineage (NCBI taxonomy): Eukaryota > Viridiplantae > Streptophyta > Magnoliopsida > Santalales > Viscaceae > Viscum > Viscum album. The sequence goes on from OY728158.1 coordinate 1,323,768,919, forward strand.
TTGACTTTATGTTAATTGTTTTAAACTGGAAAAGATCCAATTATCCTTCATCAAAGAATGAAAAGAAAACAACAGTAATAAAATTTCCTTGTGTTTGGATGTTAATTTTGAATATAAAGTTGCAGGCTTCGTGGAAAAAGGGTAATGGCTTCAATGATTGTTAACATGAAGTTTTGGGTGTTATATGTGGAAAAAGGGTAATGTCTTTCATGTGTTTTATTTATATTAAATGTTTTTTCCATGTAAATTGTTTTACAGTATAAAAAATCCAATTATCCTTCATCAAATAAGGAAAATAAAACACCAGTAAGAAACTTTCCTTCTGTTTGGATGTTAATATGAAGTTGCAGACTGCGTGTCAATTCTGAATATGAAGTTTTAGGTTATTTTTTCTTCTTGGTCTATATACTTCTGCATGATGGTGTTTTTGAGTAGCTATATCTAGTGTCTTCCTAGCTGAAAGCATGCTTTCTTAGACAATTTGAAGAATTTTTTATAGCTATGTACCTGTTGGCTTGTGATCATGGTGGATTTCATTACTTTTGGCACAAAACCTGATCGATATTTTATCTCTTTTGGACCTGTTGAGATTTTTTTCTCACCAGATCTTTGTTTTTCATGATCTGGTGGACAAAATTACATCTTTCATTATATTGAGCCTATTATGGAAGCATCACACATGCATGATTTCTACATTTAGCATTAGTTGATGCTTGAAGCAGTATCCCCTTATATGGACCACATATATAATTTTCTTGTGATCTATTCCAGTTTTTTTTCTTTTTTTGTAGTAAACAATTTTCTTATGGAAATCCAGAATGATATGTATTAATTTTGAATATGATGTTCCATGTAATGTTTTCTGCTTGGTCTATATAATTTTGCATGATAGTGTTTTGGAACTACTAGATCCAATATCTTCTTGGCTGAATTCATGGTTTCTCGGACAATTTGAAGATGGTTTGATATCTCTGTACCTATTAGCTACAGATCAAAGAGGATGCAATTACTTTAGGAACAAAATATAATTGATGTTTTATCTATTTTGGACATGTTGGGATGTTTTTTTCATGATAGATTTAGTTTCATGATTTGGTTGAACATGTTGCATTATATTGAGCCTGTTATGGTAGTCCTTCATGAATTTGATCTTACTTGGGCTGGCCTTGTATAATGGAAGCATCAGACTTTCATGATTTCTGCATTTAGCATTAGTACAAGCCTTAAGAATAATCCCCTTATATGGTCCACCTCTCTAAGTTCATTATGATCTATTCCAGTTTATTTTTTTAGTAGTAAAAAATATCTTTTTGAAATCCCAGATGCTGTGAAAATGGCATGTAGTTGTTGATCATTTTGGAGGTGAATTTTTTTTATTCTTTTTTCTGATTTTTTCTGCAAGTATATGTAGTCATATTAAATTTATTTCTTTTTTAAGATCATTACACCTCGTGTATGCCTTGTAACTATTGATTTCTTTAATAAATTTTGCAGACAATATTTACCAAAAAAAGGTGGAAATGATATTTTGAGACATGATAGTATTTGGTTTGTTTTTGGAATATTATTAGAGAAATGATGACTCAATATGAGTCATTCGGACTGCCAATAATTTATATGTCAATAGGGATGATGAAAAATGTTCAATATGCAAATAATTGTTTATACTTTTATTAATTTCTATTTTTTGCTTCAATACATGTAGATATTTTTCACTAATTTGTGTGTATTTTTTTGGTTATTTGTGATGTAGATATTGGAGCTGAAGGGTGAATCATACACTAGAGTTGCCTCATTAGAATGGATGTGCTGGAGGTGCCTCACTGGCAATGATGGGCTGGACACGCTAGAGCTGCTGGTGTTGGTGTTGATTCGCTAGAGCTGGGGTTGGGTCGCAGGAGCTGCTAGAGTTAGAGCTGACTCATTGGAGTAGGGGTTGGGTCATTTTGGGGGGGGATCGTGTTTGGGAGGATCCAGCAAGGGGGTGGGTGTCCAACGTTGTATTGATTTATTTTGTAATGAATTTAATTATTAATATAATTATTATTTTTCTAATATTGAACCTATGTTAAAATATTCTTTCATTTAATAATTAAATCATATTTATTAGATATGAGAAAGTAATAAATATAATATGAATTTTTACTAAAAAAAAATTAAAATTTTTATTCTAATGTAATTTATAACAAAATATTATATGTTGGTAATATTATTACCAACTGAAAAATTTGTCACCAAAACATGTTGTTAAATACTTTAACCAACATATATAGTATCTGTTGGTATTATTATAATTGCAACAGAACTATTTTATCTCTCGTAAAAACATTTAGCGATAGAATTTTTACTTACATTTTAGTGACAGAGACATATACGTTGGTATAATGTTTTACCAACAGAAAATAAAATTTTACCAACAGATATGCTCCTGTTGGAAAAAGGGACATATTTTGTTGTGTGTGAAGATTTTTATACTTCATTGATTCATAATTATAATGTAACATATTAGAATTTTATACATGATGAAAATATTAATAAATGTGTGATAGGAAATATTTCAATGTCATTAGAGATGTAAAAATGAATATTCTATGGGATACCATCTCGTGAGGTAATTTTAAATAAGTTTATGAAGTTAGATGTAGTAAAGTATCCATAATGGAAAATGTGGATGGATAAATAACATAGTAAATTACTATGTGAAATAATTATAATTTTATGTGTGAGAAAATATTTTGTTGGTTAGAAACAGTATATAGTGCATTGTGGAGTTTTATATATGTGGGTTTCGTAAAACAAACACGAAGATAAATTATTTGTTATAATATCCTGAATACATATATTTATTCATGATATTATATTTCCATAATTTCTATATTACTTACGATTATAATATTTACATTATATTTTCCTTGTATTATTTTTCATTTTATAAGAATATAGTAGTTCCTAACTATAATGAGTGCCTCAATATACCATTTTAATAATGTAAATTATATTTCATATTCTCAAGATACATCATACTAAATAATCATATAAAATATTAAAATAAAATTTTATGGGGTTCCATAACCATTGGTATTCTAATAATGTTCACATGCGATAGTCTTCAGTAGAGTATATCATGAGGACTGGATCTCTAATATGAACAAATACAGTTTTTGAGTGTCATGGAAAGTCAATTTCCACATGAAAGTGTATTGGTCTAATGAAATTTTATTACTAGTAGTGTATATAATTTTATAATGTAAATGTATGTGTGAAATATTTTATGAAATTTAATTTTATTAATGATATATCTTTGATTGAGTAAATATTTGGTGGTATGACATTGATGAAATGATCATGATAGGGTTTATCATTACTAAATGGAAGAATCTATATTTTTCCACAATACTGGGATGGTAGTGCCTTGTCTATAAGGATGTCTATTGTAGAAAAAGGAAAGTCCATCCAATAATGTAAACATTGAAAGTTAGTGTGAAAATTAATTACAAAAGAGAGTATTTATTGTAATTTATGTGATAAATAGACATAAATAGACTATTTACATTATTCATATTTATAGGATGTTATAATAATTTTAGATTATCCAAATATCATTATGGTATATTATGTGTTTCATCATGCTTTATTTGGTCTATTAGAATGAAATTTTACTATTAAGGTATTGAACTAATGGGTCACAAAAAAAAAGAATCACCACTTCATCCAATTAGAATGAATTAAAGTATATGATTAAGTTGACCCCATGTAAATGGAATTCTGAATGAATGAGTATAAAATATTGTAAGTGAATTAATGGATAAATTGAAGTACATATTATTAATTTTTATAATAATGAGTATTGATTTTATTTCCAAAGGATTAGATAAGTTATAAAGTTATAAAAACAGAATATAGGAAAATATTATTTGTTCAATGAATCATTACATGTTCAATGTTCACTAAATAGTTAAGGGAGGAATGATCCATATTAATGGATTATTGTTTAAGACACAAAATTTATCAATATCAAAAATTCATGGTGAAATATTTGTGACATGGAAGACCAATATTCTTTTTTTCATTGTATATTTGGTAGGTTAATGTATATTATGTTACCATAGGTCTTATGAAAAACAATTTAGAGAAAAATCTAAGCATAAAAGATAATTTTTGAGCGATAAAAAGGAATTAGTATCATTTTCATGACATTCAATCCTCCCACATCATCTTTCGTGGTTTAGAAATAGAAACTTAAGGGAATATCGAGAATAATATTATGCTTGTATGATTATTGATTTTATGATCTTGCTATGATTGAAGAGACATCATAAAAAACTGACTCTTCAATGATATTAAATTAATATCAATGTATAGTTTTATAGGTGTTTCAATGTGTTTAAGGATGATATAGGTGGAAAACACATACTGTAATAGACCTATAGAAATTAAAAGATGATTAGATTACAATGGGGATCATATCATTCCACCAAGAATTAATTTTTTTTTGACAGAAAATATAAATTTTCCATGATACAATATACGAATAGGTATTTCCATATGGAATGAAGTGCATTAGGATATATTTGTGTTAAAAAAAATTAAATTTTACCTTAATACATTATTTAGAAATATACATAGTTTCATCAATACATTAAATAATAATAAATATATTAAAACACTTTAAATCATTATTTATTTAAAATATAAAAAATAATACTCATCTCAGTAATTTAGCGAATCAAAATGCACATTTTAATTCAACTTCTGGGACCCTTTCTAACTCAAATTCACATTCATTAAGCAAGAAAGAATTAATATTTTAAAATATTTCACTCAAAATAATATGTAAAAGGACCCCTCCACTACTCCTTCCATAAAACACATATTGAATGGTCACTGCTACAATATATAAAAATATTTCATTAAATATTGTTTTATCCTATTTTTGACATCTATTGGTCCTAAAAATATTCCTAAATCCTTTATTAAAAACTAAGTTATTGGGATATAAATTTATTTCATCAATGAAAGTTACATGTTCTTACCAATAAATTTCATTTATAATATTATAAATATTATTTTAAAGTATAATTTAAGTATATAATAATATCTATATAGATTTATTATGTTTCAATAAAAAAACATTACAGTAATTTTAATTTATATTTATACTCATTTCATTTTTAGGTTTTTGGTTGTTCAACTACCTACATTAATATTATTATAATATTTTCATCATTTATATCTATGATGGAATTCTGAAAATAAATAATACAATATCTTGTATTTATAACTAAATAATTTTATATTCATAATTATAAAATAGTAGTATTAAAATTTAATTTTTATTGATATATAACTTATGGTTGAATAAATGACAAAATTTTAAAAAATCATATACCATTTATATACAGAACCATACATGTATAGTCCATAGAATTAGCATGCGGTTCCATAAGTTATAAAACAATTAGGATTAAAATTTATTTACTACTATATATATATATATTGGGATTATTAATAATGAATGATATTCTAGACAACATAATTAAAATAAGAATGGAAGAATAAATATTATTAACATTCGATGATTAAAATAAACTATGTGTAAATAATATATATGAAATAAATGAATATAATTTTAAATATATAGTTAAAAAATAAAAATATGGTTCTATAATAATGTGTTTGGAATTTTAAATTTATAGTCTATTCATTTAGAAAAAATTAAATAAATTCATAGTGATATTAAGTATATTTTATTTATCCCTCCATTCTATTGGAATCATTGAATTATATATCCATGTTCATTATGTTACTTCATTGATTTATTATCTATTGTTATATATATTTATATGGTTAAATAATTATTATTTCCATTAAATTTTACATATATACAATGGCAGAATGGTAATCCTTTTAAATCTCTTATTTTAAAATTTTTACCCTATCAAATTTTCCTATTACATCCTATTATTATTATTGTACACCTTCTTTTATAAAATAGATTATATCATGTTCTTAAAAAAAATTATTACCATCCTTCTATGATTTGAAAAAAAAATTAAGAATAATTTAGTTTTTTAGAAATAATTATAATTAAAATAATATTTGTTTTTAATTATTTACAATTACATATCTACCTAGGAATGATTTTTTCATATATGAATATTCCCATTTATTTTAAAAACACTGATTACTATCAATGTCATTGGGTGCTATTTTTCACTAGGGATGTAAATTTATGGAATAAATGATTTACTTTTTTAGGATGATTTTTATAACAAAATAATTTTTCTATTTAATGTTTTAGGGGTTAATTTTTTTATGTATTTTTATAGATTTATGGTTTTTATAATGTTAATATAAACGAAATATAAATTAATATATTTATAGTACGAGTGAGATAAAAATTACATAACACTCTAATAATTTTCATAGTGAATCATGTCTAATGGTTTTTAAACGTTTATATGACGTGATGAGAGAACCAAATCAAAAATTATTACACGATATTGAAGGGGAACCTAATCAACTATGTTATAATGATTTCAAATATTGATGTAGAATAACGATATTTGAAGTTATATTTATTTTGTATCCTCATTTTAAGATTAATTTTTTTTGTATTTTTGTTTCATATTCAAATAGGTATGATTTCCTTAGGATATATTCATAAACTATGAGTATATGTCTATATATATATATTTTCTTTTTGTTCACATATTCATGTAAGATGTCGCATCCGTATTATATATACATAATCTATAATATTACATGAATTGTCCTTACATCACATAATAAATCACACCATTAAACCCACATGTTTAGTTAATTTATATATTTGATGTATAATCATCTTATTTAACATCATTGCAATAAATTGCCAAGAATCACCCCATTCATTTCCCCCCTTTCATACATACAATATGTTATAATATTTTTAACACTATGGAGAATAGAAAATAATAGAGGGTTAGATCAGATGATATTTAGGGGGAATATAATTTATATCATTTAAATATCATAAGATATAATAAGAAAAACATATAATTATGATAACTTAATTTTACTTCATAAAAATTAATAATGAAATCGATGACAAAAAAATGATTATAAATCCAGAATCATACGGTATGGATTTCAGTATAACATAATAAATGATTTAGAAGAGTATGATAACATGATTCAATAATCATGATCTGTGAAATATTAATATTAGAATGTGGTATAATATAGACATATATAATAAAATGCATAAAAATAATTTATTTTGGTATGGATCACTTGAAAAAATATCATGATTTATTTTTCAGTCCAACAACAATGTTAACTGGCATCACTCATCATTTTAATAAAAATAGGGGATTGTGTTCACTCACCCATCCATTATATTTCATCTCATGTGATAAAATTTTAGGAAATGTATTATAGAGAAAAATGTTTTTTGGTCAAACAAATCACATTAAAAAATATAGTACATATGTGTGAATTAAAAACATTTATTCATTCATAACTACATAATATCATTATCTACACCTGAGAATTAATAATTTTTCATAATAATATTCATAGTGCATAAAAACAAAGCGTCCATTTAATTAAAGATGAATATTCCCTGAAAATATCTCCCAAATGGAATATAATAAACATCAAATGATATAAATATATACGAAAAGAAATTTATAAGGTAATCAAAAAAACTCTTAGAAAAAAAAGTAATATCATTTAAATTTGGATATATTTTAAAAATTTAAATAGATAATAACTCATTGAGTTTAAAAATATTCGTAATTAAAATGAAAATAAATTTGAAGAATAATTTAAAATTGAAAAGAATAGTCTTAAAGAAAATAAAAGAGAACAGTGGCAGAATGTGATTGTGATGAAAACGTTAATAATGATTTATTTCATAAAATTTAAAATAAAATATAATTTCAAAAAAATCATCTTATAAATTAGTTGATGTAGGGATAAGGAAATCCATTATAATATATGAAAAACATACTCATTAAAAAATTATAATTAAAACATTGAGATAAGGTCAGTTAAACATATATGAACAATTTTAAGTGAATGTGTAATGAATGAGATAGATAATTTTAAAAATAAATTTTATCCCATTAAAAAAATTTAGATAATAAAAAAGAATTATTTAGATAGAAAAAATATATGTTTTTATCCATATGAATTTTTTGACATAAAAAATATATATTTCAATTTGTTATTGGAAAATAAATCGTTACTTCTATCCTCAACTTCCACGAAATAAATTTAAACTAAAATATAATGAACATAACTTAATTAATTACTAATTTCATAACCATAAAAAATATGTCACCCTTCATTATTTAAAATACTATGTATGTATTAAAAATATGTTGGTTAGTTGGTGTTTATTTTCAACAACAGAAGATTGTAATGTTGTTTTTTTATAGGTTTGGTAATGGTGATACCAATCATTTTTCAATGATAAAACATTTATAATTAATAAATTATTAAATGTAAAAAATCATAGAGATTCAATTATTTTTATAGTCTCATGTTTAATTGATGAAATGTATCGTTAAATTTTGTGAGAATAAAATCCATAATGGGTATGTTATGGGTAATTTACAAATAATAAAAATTTACACTATAATGTTAATACATTTTTTTGTGTCAACATTCCTAATAATATTAATAATATATTATCCTTAAATATCATAAATTACTAGTATTAATTATTTTATATTTATTCATGTTTGAAATGGTTTTGATAGTACAACATCTTTTATGTATGTGGTTGAATCGACCCAAACAAGAACATGATATATAATTTAATGAGTATGTGTATCGAGTTATATAATAGTAATATCATTATAAAATATAAATATTGAATTTAATAGAACATCATTTAACTGATGGATGATATTTAAAAACAGTTGGTTTTAGATTTTAAATGATAATGATAGTGATTTACTAGACATAAACATGGATGAATTCACTCCCTCTGGAAAAGGATTCCTATAGAATGAAGGATTTTGGCCCACTTCTTGGAAGCAAAGGACATAAATACTATTGTAAGGATATGGAAAATATAATATTGTCTTTTATTAAAGTGCTAATGAAGGTAAATTTTATTTTTATGTTGGTAGATGAGGTGTCCTTAAATATATGATTTGTGTGGAGTTTCCGCAAATAATCATTCCTTAATGTGTATGAGATGAATATTTACATGGAAAATAGAATAATAATATATAATGGTAATGATTAGGTCCATGATATCTTCATATAAAAATCTATATATATATATATATATATTATAATTTTTAAATGTATCCCTATTTCACAATTTTAACTCATTTTATCTTATACCATGTTAAGAAAATATAATGTATAATAGAAACAATGTTCTTAATTAAAACAGGTTTCAAAAACTATTATTCCTTATATTTTTATTAATTATCCAAAAAATTATAATATTTTATTTATATATTTATAAATAATTGTTTTAATTATTTAATTATATTTTAACGAAATTATCCAATAAAATAAATCCACATAATATAATATGTATTATATAAAATATTATTTTCTATAAAATAAAATATATGTTCAAAAAATATATAGTATCATGTTAATTTCTCCCAATATTATTTATGTCAAATAAATGAAAAATGTTTTATGTACAACACATTTTATACATAATACAATAAAAAACTATCTATACTTATTGTATTCAAGAGTAAAAAACAACCACAAATCCAGAAACCAAATATCCAATGACCATATATTGAACAACAATCTGTATATAATTTTTAAATTACATTACTATATATATCATTTAACACTTTAGAAAAACTCATTCATACTTTTTCATTTAAATATATCCAAAATTTCTTATTTTATTTATAATTTTATCCATTCTTTCCAAGGTTATAATTAATTATATGTGACTTAACATGAACCATGATAAAAAATATTTCATGTTTTTTATCTTTTTATTTACATGTGATTTTATTCTTATTTTAACATTCATTATTTTATATCTTATTCAAATTTCATAATTAAAAATTATTTATATTATATTCTATTATTTTATACAAAGATGGTTTATCTTGGTTATTTTTAATATGGATTTATATTTGAAGAAACATATTAATCTCATTAATTGTATATAAATATAGTTTTATACCTTCTACCCCCCTAATCTAATTTTCAACAATAATCAAATGAAATAATAATGTGTTAATTTTTCATAATTTTACTTTTGGGTTCTTAGATTGTTTTATAAAAAATATTGAATTCATGCCTAAAAATTTAATAATTTAGTGGTCTTGCTTCAAAGTTTGTTTTCTATATGATCAATGGTATCTATAAATTACTCCCTATGATATGCCACTTTTTATGTTCAATAATCTATAATCTAAGAACATGTGAATAATCTGGTTTTTACATCCCAAAATATGATGCATGGAGCACATTGTAAACATATGAGGTGTTTGGTCAAAGTGTAATGCAATACAATACTACCCCCACATAGTTAATGTTTTAAAAAAGTCTAATGTTTATAGTGAAAATATTCCACTTCCTCAAGAATCACTGAACCCCCTTCTATAGTGATTTTTAAATGAATTAAATACATCAAACATAAATCTCAAAATAATATTAATGATTAATATTTTAGTGTTTATATCATATTTGTGCTTCATTGATGTCTCATTGAACGGTTTAAATCTTCATTAAAATCTCTTGAGCAAGATCATGTCTTAATAAAATTCACTCTAAAAAATCATCCAGAAATGATGTATCATTTATCTTATTTATATTTAATGCCTTTTATATTTCCACATAAATTTTATATTAAAAACTTTGGATACATTAGAACACTCTAATAAGAATATTCCAATACAATTCTATAATTAATTTCAATAAACAAGAAATATTCATATCGTCTAATGTCTTAATTTTTATTTCAACTAATCATCAATCTAAGGATTATAATCTATGCTAAATATTATAGAAGTACCTAATGGTTATTGATAATTTCTTAAGAAAGACATGGAAAACCTTATATCACAATCAAATAAAATGGAAAGTGGAACTCAATGCGACCTTACTGCAATCATTATGTATATCATGGTATGTTTATTCAGTGAGAAGTATTTGTGAATAGTAATGAAATGTGATGATATTATAAAACAATAAACTATAACCCATATTAAATTATTGATGTTATATATATTTATTAGTACTATAATAATACATGCTGATTTTATTCCATTCCCAAATAGGTGCTGGTAATTGTATCATCATACAATTCCTATAAGGTTATTTAGTCTTAAATTTTATCAAGATGAAGAATCGATATATATACACAGTCATCACCTTAATTATGTTTTCCCACTAACAATATATCTTTATAAATATTTACATATCTATACCTCTAGGATGGATAGAGAATAATGATATTTTTATATCACTTGAATTTTCTTCATTAATTATGGTAACAAAGGGAATTATAGTCATTTCTAGAATCTTATTTTTTATAATTATAATGGTTGAATTATAAAATATGTAGTAAATTATTTTATAGCTTTATATCTTACTTATTCTCATTATTTATCTTCAAATGGGTTGACGGTTGAGCAGTCAACTGGGAAAGATATGACTTCTCTCCACACATTATAATGTCATGGTATATAAATTGGAAATTAATTAACATCGAGTCTCTTTTAAACATAAAAATTGATAAGGTATAATGATTCTTTAAAAATATTGAATCATACAATTGGTTCACGTTCCTAGGGTGGTAATGTATTGGGCATCGTAGTCACTGATCAACACCATATATCTCATTTGATGTATATTGAACTCCTTCATTGTGAATATATACCTCAATCTCTTATGATCTACCTATATATATATATATATTCACCATATATATAATGATTTTACATTTTTAATGAATATATTAATGAAACTTTCTCCCAATCATTAAATGGGTTGTTTTTTCATTGGCCATTAATTTTAATGTGGCATAAGTCACCGCCATTTAATTTTAAATAAATAAATACATATATAAACTCTATGATGCATTTTTGTATATAAGAAATATTTATCTATTACAAGAATGTTGTGTACATGAGAAGTGACCAAAAGTTTATTATGATTATTTATATATTACTCATATTCATTTTCTAATGAAACGTGAATCTCTTATAAGCTATTAAGGTTAGTATATTTGAACATTGTAAGTAATTTTCTAAAAATAATCATTAATATTAATTAAATCTAAGAAAAATATATATCTGTGTAATTTTGGTTGTACTATTATATTCTATAAACCCATATATATTTAAATATATCCACATATATACATTCGCTTTTGAATAATGAATCAAGAATGTTAATTATTAATGCTAGAATTAACACTTTCTAAATTTTCTATACAATATATTCTTTCTCATTGTCATTATCACAATGATCAGATGATCTTCATTGTCTTTCTTTCACATGAAATATATTATAATATCATCAATAAATAATACCAAAAAATGATCAAGAAAATCTATAAATAATATTTCCTTAGACCTATGACGATTGAAGTAATTTTTTTATATGGATGGAGTCATTCCGGATAAATATATTTTATATTATATAAGAAAGTATCTGTTGGGTATATCCTATCTTCTCACCCATAATTTATGGTATCCAAAACCAAGATATATCATTGATAATTATTGAGACCCATAATTTTATTTGAAAAAAACATCAAGATGGGGGTATATGATGCTTTTTTTTAGCAAGATCTTGTTTATATCATAGAAATCAATGAATAGATTAATTATTATATCCATTTTTATAACAATAGGGATTTATGAACCCTATGGAGAAGCAAAATGGTTGATAAAACCCATATCATGATTCTATATAAGTTTGTATCTTCAATTAAAAAAATCATTAGATTCCATTAAAAAATATTCATTGATATGGTTAACATTGGGTATGACTCCTACTTAAAACTAAACTTTACGTTTTATGCAAATACTAGAAAATAATTATATAAACACATTGACCGATTCCATAATATTGGGAATGTATGAAATATTTATTCCCCTACCATATATTTTAGATATACACCCATAATTATTGTGAGCAAATAAAAATATTACTGATGATATTTCTATAAGTATTTTTTCATCATCATTGCATAAGTGGACAATCCGGGGTTGATTTTCATAAGAAATGTGATGACCCTATTCATGAAAATAAAATGGGGACTATGTGGAGAGGCATAATTGATGACTAATATAAAATTAAATTTTAATAGGAATTTAATAATAAGATCCTCATGAAATTTATTTTGGCAGTATTTAATCAGAACAAAGTTATAATCTTAAGATAAAATAATAATGGTATGGTATGTTTTCACTAATAAATAAAAAATGTTCCATTGGGTTAGGGATTTTTTGGTATTTTTAAAAATTCAATATATATTTTAGTGGGAATAAATACTATCTAAATTTAAAATATAGTTCTCTAGTAGATTATTAGTGTAAAAATTAAAAACATTTTTCTGACCTAATTCAGTAGAAGTGATTGCATAGGATTTTTCTTTATCACATATCAATGGATGTTTCTGATGTTGATTATCATCCCAAACCCCTATATTTGTGTTAGTGTTGGAATAATATTCATAATAATTATATTTCAATAATTTTAATGTGGGAATTGTATCATATTTATCTTTTTTTAGTGTATTAAATTTTTTGGATTCTTTATATCTCATTAAAATTAATTTGAATGATGGAATTCTATTCAGATCTTGATTCACTTCCCCAATACATTGAGGAAAATTCCTAAATAATTATCCCAGATTTTGTCTTATAGGAAGATCAATCATTATTCCTCATTATGTTTTCTCTAACAAGATTCATGGAAACAACATTGTTCCCTTAATATTTCCAAAATGAAGAGAATAATAAGACCACAAAATTTCAATTTTTACAAAAAGAAAACATCACACAATTTACTCATTAAAAAATAAGTACCTTATATTTGAATGTTTATAGATACAGGGTTTTACAAAAATAATGAAATGATTTTTTAGATAATATATCAATGATAAAACCACAATCATACCTTCTGAGTCTCTTAATGTTTTCATAATATGTATAACTAGATTAATCCTCTATTGGTATCATATACTTTAATTTTCACTACATTTTACTGTGAATATTTAAGGGAAAATTTTTTTTGACAAATATATTCCAAACTCTTTATATTACATGGGGTAGATTTATACCTATGTTTACTTGTTTGTGGGTCAGGTTTAAAAATCATCAACCTCACCTTTAAATTTATATATGATTAAATGTATCATATCATGATTAGAGCACTAGAATATATATATATATATATATATTCAATTTTTATGATCCACTAATATATAATTAACATATTGAATTACCAATTAATGGAGGGTAGAATTTGCTGCTTAATGGAATCAATATGTAGTTTTTTCATTTATAGTTCTTTGATGAGATAAATATTGTTTGTTTTATTATTAATTGTTTATAAAAGTTTAGTGAGAACCCCTACATAATTTTTTACCATGAACCCTATATATTTTTGTTTATCATTATGAAAATTATTATATTGTTTATCACACTGATTATTTATGCACTTTCTCATGAATCCCTCCGATTAACGAATTGAAAAAGGATAGTGTTAGTAATTGCATAATATATTATATGATAAGGATAATCAATCATAATTATTCTAATATTTTAAAACATTTATTACAAACTCTATCTTTTTGGTATCATACTAGATCCCTTTAACTTCAATATAGGTTGTTTAATGTTTACTTATTTTATTCTTTATAACATTATCCAAAAAAATAACTAAACCCCACATTGTTACCGACTAAGATAACCCAACCATAACAAATATAAGAAATACATAACTTTATATGAAATTTCATTAAATATAAAAATAAAACTACCCAAAACCGATATTCTGAGTGTCTTAATATATTATAAATATAAATATATTATGTTATAATATTATGCTAATTACACTACAATTGCATATCACTTAACCCCCATTTAAACATATGAAATATTATAATGTTTATTATAACCTAGGAAATTAAAACATAAGAACTAAAGAACATATAATCTCAGTAATGGGTGATCATAAGATACATCATCTGAAGATCCTATGTGATCATAATATGAATATGGGTGTTTTATAGCATAAACACATGACATGAAAATATCATATTAAAATCACACGCAGTAAAACATGGATTATTAATCATGATGAATGTTATATATTATTTTTCATTGAAAGAAAAATTAGACCTAAATATATGTAAACATGGGTCAATAATCACAAGGAATGAAAATATATAATATGAATTTGGCATACTTATTGAATTAGGAAAACAATGTGAACAAAAAATTATTTCTTATGCCAATCATCACTAAGACAATAATCTCATAGTGAAAAGAGTCCCATAACATAATGGGTTGGATTCACTCCACATTCTCATAAACCCAGGGAATTAGGATATTACCCTAGTTTTTATATGTTATCTCATAAGATATAAACATTTAAACAATTTAGTTAAATACACTAAAAATATGGGTAACCCATTATTTAATTAAAACCATACATATATGTTTTATATGAACATAAAAACATTAAAAAAATATTTCATATCATGATTAACCAAAGAGAAGGTAATTTTTTGAGGAACAATTTTCTCAATGAATAAATGAGAATAATTAGGAGTACGAATGTGGAAATTTTCATTAAATAAAATCTCAAGTTAATCATAAAAAAAATATTAAATAATATTGACATAGATATAAAACAAATTATAAGAACATTAATTTATTTATAAAAAATAAGAACACACATAAATCACATTTTGATACTTTTTTAAGAAAATTAAATTCTATATATTGATGGTTTAAATAGAAAAAAATGTAATTAATGTTCTACATAAATAATCGTAATTACCCAGAAAATATTCTTCATTATGAAGGAAAATAAAAATTGTGTTTAAAAGAGACACTGTATTAAATATTAAAGAAGATTTCACTCACAAACATTTTTATGAAATTTAAATTAAAATCAATAATTTTATTTTAAAAATAAATTATTTGAAGAATGGATAATATAAAAAAGGATATGAATAACATGGGTAGGGGGAAAATGAATATTTATTATATAAATGAGAAAAAAAATTCCATTTACAAGATTCATATCAATTTTATTAAGAATAAATAATTATGGAAATGGAATGAATATAGGAAAACCAAAAAAAAATTTGAGAATAAAATTGATTGGATTATTAGATAAATAAATTAATATTTCACTCAATGTAAAATTATAAATAACTGATGTAAAATTCAATGCCATACTGGAAAAACCATTAAATTAACTATTTAATTCTTATAAAACACTATAGAATCTTATAAAATAATCTTATTCAACCTAATAATATATTTTGAAAAAAGATTCCTATAAGTATCATTTGACACTATTATGTTATTTTAATTTATTACACATACATTAGTTATAAATTTTTTCATTATAAAATATTAATAATTTTTATTTTTTGTACAATTTTCATAATATAAATGTAAATACTTAATATTTGAAAATAAATTCAACATTCATAGATAATTATGGGTTGTGAAATCATTTTTTTAAATGACTTATATGGTCCCATTTTTATTTTATATAAGTTATGGGATTGGTTGACTCTGATAAAAACAATTATCACCATATTTCAAGTAATTTATCGATAAAAAATAGTTACTTCTTAATGAACATTATTTCTTATCACGTATATCAGACCACATTCATAGAATAAAATACTATATAATATTATATATCACATGTATTAATTTATTTATACTCACTAATTTTGGAAAAAATGATGTCGTTATAGTATCAGTCATGTAGGTTGTTGAGTTAAACCATATTAGAACATATTATATTAAGAAATGATTAAGATTATAGAGTTATATTATTCTATTATCAATTTTATAGAATAATAATTATTATAATATATAATAAATAAATTTGTATTATGATATTTAGAATGTCAATATTTGAGACGTTAACTGAAAAATATGGCCTAAAATAATATATTGTAATGAATTCACTCCTCAAAATAGGTTCCTTCCAAATAATGGATTAATTTATCCTTCTTATATCCCGAGGCTATCAAATGCGTGATAATGTTCTAAGAGATGTTTATTTGGATGAATTTTAACCAAAAACTAGTGGAAAATTATTTTGTTTAATATGGGTACTTTTTAGGATAGTTTGAATGACATTTCCATCAATACGCTTTCATTAGTATATAATGAATGTAATTTGTACTTGGAAATAGAGAAATCATATCCTAAGAGTGATCCGAGGTAAAAAATATACCATTATACACACATTTATAGATAATTTTTTAATATTTTTTTGTTACATTATTCCTCATTTCTTTATTTTTAACTCATTTTACCCTTTATCACATTACTTCACTTTTACGTGGATTACATTTTTTTAGATAAATATAAAATTAATAAATTTA
Organism: Viscum album; assembly: GCA_963277665.1. Taxonomy (NCBI): domain Eukaryota; kingdom Viridiplantae; phylum Streptophyta; class Magnoliopsida; order Santalales; family Viscaceae; genus Viscum; species Viscum album. The sequence continues at coordinate 1,323,786,500 of OY728158.1, forward strand.
ATTAAAACACTATGATTCTAAAATATACAAAAATATTTATATATTAATTTATTCAAAATGCGAACTAAAATAAATTTAATTAGGAAACACAATAAACGTATATTTTTTCTTAAAATAATATTTTATGTATAAAATTGGATTTATTCCTATTTCATAATAAGTAATAGATATTAGATGACTATTCAATAATCTATTTAAAATTTTAATAAAAACAATTCATTATGTTTTATAATAAAAATTTAGGTATAATATATTCTAAATAATGACAAGTAATATATTAATTATTAATTGAAAGAATTTTTATTTACCACAAATCATTAAATTTTGATTCTTTATAACTCATTTTTGGATAAATTATATATATTTAATTTAAAAATTATTAAATGAATGTTTTAAATATTTTTAATTGAAATTTTACTTTAAATGAATTAAATTAATTTTAAAATAGATTATTTATCAAAACAACTTCTCTAAAAAATAGATATTTTAATAAATAAATTTTTTTATTTTTATTTGATTATAAAATTATTTAATTAAATTATATTTCAATTATTTTATGAATAAAAATTTCATTACATGTATGTATAATAAGCATAAAACACTTATTAGATACAAGTATGCCAAATGACCACATTTACAATTACCATATATCCAATATAAATTTTTGACATGATAATATATTTGACAATAATATTGTATTCTTATATATACTTAAATGTTTTACTAATATAATGTCAAAATATTCATTTAGTTCTCCCAAAAATATTATATTACATTTCAATTGTATTTCATTCATTACATAGTTATAATTAGTTGTATTACTTTCAAGTAAAATCATTAGGATGATTATTTCATGTTCCCAAACATTCTAATTAAATTTTGTTTTATTTAACATGTAATGTTCATAGAGATGATTCATATTTTATTCTCATAATTAAATAACATTTTTATTGTATTTTATTTTATTGTGGTGTGCAAAAAAAATTAAATTCATTAAAGGGTTAAAATGTGGGGTGTAACATTATGATCATAATTAAAATCATTTACATTTATCTAATTAATATCTCTTATGTTTTTCTATATTAAGATTAATTTCCAACCCATAAATGTTTTTACCTATTTTTTCGTGAATTAACAGTTAATCACTTTTTTATAAGGAATTGGTTTTTAAATATTACATGAAAATATATTTATATTGCATTGCATAGTAAGAGAGATATTTTTCTAATATAGAAATACACTAAACCTAATTACTATGAGATTATGTTTTAATCATGAGTTGTTTTCAAAAATGATATAAAATAATATACAATACATGTATGTTATGTATGTTATAGTTCAGTTGGTATCATATAGTGGGATACCAATTGTTTAGGATTATGTCGTGAAGAATAATTGAATGAACCATAAAATAACATATGTTGAACTGATAGTGTCATTAGTTAAAACCTCTTATGATTGACTTTCATATAATTATTATTATTTACTCAACATTAGTTGGAAATTGTTTTATATCACTAACACTAGTATTTTATTTATTAAATAAATGATGATACATAATGGAATAGAGTGAAAAATTAATATGATGTAAGAAGAAATGATTTTCAAAATGAATAACCAATGGGTAGAGATATACAATGTAAAATATGATTTTTATTCATAACTAGATATTTCATGATATAAAAAACATCATTAGATATTTAAAACTCTCAAATGATAAATAAAAGAAATACTCAGTATTGAGTCTTAAAAGTGACATAAACCATTGTAACAACACTAAACAGTTCACCAGGTCCAACTGGGATGGCCACACAGCCTCATGTCTTCCTCCTTTTATGCAATAAGATTCTAATTAGTTGTTGGGGCTAGTTCCCAATATTTGGAAACGTATTACCTTGGTACAAATTCATCCGAACATATAAAAACTATACATTAATAATAATTTTTAATAAAACACATATTAATTATAGTAATAAAACTATATTAAACATATCATAGTTATGAAAAAATTAAACCATTCCAGCCATACATTAGTAGTCAAAAGTGATCACTATAGTATGTAACTCAATATATTGGATGTCTAAAAGTACAAGAGATCAGTGGTGGCTATGAAATAAATGGGCCAAAAGTATTTCCTTATGTTAATTCATTAAATAATTATGTCCACATATTAAATCCCATGAAATAAGGGGTTTAAATCCAAAAAATTAGATTAAAATTATATTATGATTGATATATTTCATAAAATGAATCATTGAGATTTAATATATTTCTGATATATTATAAATAAATTATTATTAAATGTGGCTACAATAACCATTCTATTGAATTTGATAGTTTTAATATGTATAAGAAAATTATGAAATAGATTTATATTTGATACACAATGAGACTTTATTGATTAAATCTTTGTAAATAATAACCTAACTTTTAGTGATGTCGTTTTATGTTTAAAAATTAAAAAATGGGTTTTACTACATTTTTGTGAAAATTATAAATAATTCCAATATTATAGAAATTATATTTTATGAAATGAATATTAAATTTTAAATCATAATTTTAAAATTTTCATAAGGTGAATGTTTTGGATTTTTCATCAATTGTTTATTTATAATTGAATAGTAAAATATATTTATTTTTCAAATATTGTCATTTATTTTCATTAAACAAAGTAACTTATAAATCAAATTTTATTTTATATTTAGTATCACATTTAAATTTCTTGGAATTCATTTATAATAATTTAATTAATTTTATTGAATCAATAATATTCATCAATTTTATATAATTACATATGTAGGCTCAAAAATGAATTCTACTAAAAAAATATTTGCTGAGTTTGATGAATTTATATTAAAGTTAATTTCTATGAATTATATAAATACAATAACGAAAAATGGAATCGATATTTGTAATCAAGAGTTTATAATTAGGAAACATTCCCCTTTTATTTTAAAACACAATGAATAGTAACTATGGTAAATATTTGTCACATTGGTATATGTAAAACAAGTAAAACATGGTTAAAATGATATAATACGACATCAAAATAAACCTATAAATTAACATTAATTTATTTTATGAGTGGTTTTATACTTTCATTATCCATTATTTAATGTTATGGAATTTTTTTTGCAATTTTATTTTATAATTACTTAAATATTATTTTAACTAAACCAAAATTCAATATGATTCTCCTTTCTCTTAAAAATATTTTTTTGAATTATAAAAATATTGTTATAGACGTTTATACATATATATTTAGTATTATTAATTACTTTTTATTATATTAAATTATTATCATTTTTATTGAAACAATAATGCCCCTAAATTCTTACACAAAGCCGGAAAAATATTTGTAGAAGAAGTAGAAAATTTAAAATATGAAAAACAAATTTTGGTATGTATTGAATTGTTCCATGAATTTAGTGGGAAATTATAATTTATACATCACGTTTAGTGGGTCAATATTATAAATAAATTATTTTCTTTATAAAATTAATGTTAAATTAAATGAATAGATTAAAAAATTACATTAATTATATTTCATGTTTGTAATATTTTATTAAATGATTTAAAAACATAATAATCATTAAATTTGAAACTCTTAATGGGAGGTGTAGATTCGTTCATTTTATGGACCATTTATGAACCAATTTTTACCTTATATGAATTTTTATAACACAAAAAAATAGAAAAATGTGTCACCATGGTTAATGATAAAAAGGTTTAATAGGGGTTAATATAGAGAGAAAAGGTTTAAAATTACCTTAATTCCGGTATAAATAAAATTTTATGAGTTGATTATTTCAATGCCTCATATTGAATTCTAAATTCATCCAATTTAGATTAATATGGACATAAACATTACAATATAATATTTTAATGTTTTAAAAAATTATATGTGTTCACTCCCTCTCTTATACAAGGAAACCTACTTATTTCTCTAATACAGACCTTCATGGGCCACTTATCTAAAAAAACCCAATCAAAACCTATTTTATGAATCCTTATCTATTATCTTGATGTTATGGTATTCTTCAATTACTATACCTAGGGTCCTTATGGAGAGATCCAAAGTGGGTTCTTCAAAAAAAAGCTACATCTCTTAACCGAGAATTTCCATTTTACTTCTTCTTTTACCAAATATAAATCTCTCATATAATTTTAAATATAATTACACCAATATCTCTTAAATTGTAGTGTTTATTTATTTTCATTTCATAATATTTATCCCTCTCATATCCATTATTTTGTAAATAAATGTATTGATCGGGTGTATTATAGACTACCACCTCTATGAAGTGATATGATCTATTTTCCATCACAATGTTTCATGGTTAATTATTTTCATGCATTAAATATTTATATATGATTTTATTAACATAATAATAATTATTTAAATATAATACATTTCTAAATTAGTATTTTTGCATCCATTCTATAATAAAAATATTTCATTTTTGTACTTGTGAACTACCACCACCAATGATTATAAAATTTTATTTTTCCTTTGTATTAATCTTTATAAAAAATTATAAAAGGAATATTCCATTAATTTTATTACTCAGGTAATTTTTAATAAACTGTGAAAAAACATTTCAAGTCATTACAATATGAATTTAATATCTATACATCATAAACCCTCAATGATTTATATCCTCCTTCACAAGTTTCCATTGTTATTTTCAAATAAATATTTTCCCAATATATTTCAGAAATAGTTATATTTTAAATAAGTTTTTTTAAAAATGAAAGGAATATTTTCCTAAATTAAAATTCAATTGATTATTAAAGAATTTTTTCATCTATGATGGTATCCTTTGTTGATACATATTCAATAAGGGGATAACATTCAGCGATACCATCCTCAAAATTTTTCCCATATGATTTATGGTTATGATGACATTATGATTGTAAAACAAAGCTATTTTCCAAAGGTTTTTCTATGATGATATGAGGAATTATTTATGATCTTGTGTCCTATGAATAAATTGATTCTGATTATGTGATGGGTTACATGGAATTTAATATCCCTCCAATGTATTAGGTAATGATGATGGGGTTGATATAATAATATGATATGATGTATTTGTAAAAATACTAAATGAAATATTATTAAATGAAATCCTAAGAGACATTTGAGTGATCTATATTGATGTTACTCGATAGAGAATGTTGGGAATAAGGTTGTAGGAATTTCTATTTTTGGAATTTTTCCATAGTGATATTGTTGAGAATCAAATTACTAAGGAAGATATTTTTAATTCATTTTTTTAGCCACAAACATAATCCATGTGAACATAAAATGTTCTCATGGATCACGATTTATTAATAATGGTTACACACAATTTTGACTTGTATTCTTGATAAAAATTCTTTATTCCATTATTTATAATTAGGGATATTTGAATAATTAGTTATGTTTAGTGTATGTTTTGATAATGATATCATAGCCTTATTATTATGATATGATACCTTTTTATTTTTGGTTGATATCTCTTTTTTTCAATTAATATCTAAGCTCACCCTTTCTTAGGTTTCCTTTCCCCGTGATATGTAGAAATGATTTAAGTTATGTTTTTTATTATATGTTTTAAATGAGGGAACATTTTTTCGGGATATATTTAAGATATTTCAAAATTTTATATGTTTATATATATATTATACAATGGATCTAATATTTTATGGTTATTTGGAATGTATTGTTATTAGTTGAAGTTAATATTCATCTAGAATGATGTAATATATGTGTATGAATTACTTGGGTCAACTATGTTTGTATTAGAGGAATGATTAGTTATTTTTATAGATTCTTATCAATGAACATTTTTGAAACCCCTATGGATAAAACTATGTATAGGATACCAATATAATGTATTTAAAATATAGATATATTAGGGGTTTTTTAATAATACATTAATGTCATGATAATATAAGTTGATTTGAACACAATAAAATACATCTGGTGGTAAAAACACCAAAACAAGTTGGTTGAGTATATCATGGTAATCATTATATTACATGGGGAATGAGTTGTGAGTACAAAATTTGTTTTAAAATCCTATAGTATTTTTATTTGTGTAATTAAAATTTTTATTATAAAATATTATGAATTAATGGAATGGATAATGATGATGGATCACATAGGATAAAAATAGGGTTTCATAGAGTGAAAATAACGTTTAATTATTTAAAAATCATACAAAGGATTTTTAATTAATATATGATTTCTCACTATGATTATGATTAACCACACTATGTTCTTTTATTTAATTAAATGGGTGAAATTAGATTGATATTTTTCAATGATTAATGTGATATATATCAATAATATTGTCCACCTAAGAATCCAAATTTAAGGAGAGATATAATGAAAAATTTTGTTATTAGGACTAATTACATATGTAATTATACGATTTAAAATATCAACTTTATTTAATTTCCTAATGCACCTAAAAAATAGAAAAATAGAGTTTTATGTGTGTTTAAATGATGAATATCATTGATGAAAGAAGAGTTAACATCTTAAATAACTAGAATGTGGGATAAAGTAGAAAATGGAATGACTCAAATAAATGGGAATGTGTTTTGTCTGAGGAAAGAAAATTGTATTGAGAAAGTAAACACTAAGTAAAAATTAAATAGTTTAAAGATGAAAATGAATTTTATCACAATTTAACATTCGTAATTCAAAAACAATTTTGTGGGTAACTTTGGAATTATCTCAGTCAATGCCATAGTTACAAGTGTTAACTCTATGATAAGGAATCATTTATTGTTTGATAATAATTGACATCGAATGATTGATGTGTTTATGTATTGGTATTATAAATTATGTTTTAGTGTATTTTTTACAATGATATTCAGGTTATAATACTTATGTAATGTATAAGGACTATTTTGTAGTAGTTTTCCTTAATTGATTTCTTGAATTATTTGAATGGTACTAGTAAACATGAAACGTTATTTTTTATTTAGGTGAAATGTTCATAAAACATGTGATTGATTGAAATGTTACCCATAATATGTTCCTGAAATTGAGATAACAATATTTTTTGTGACATATAAGTGATTATTATTGATAAAGTAAATTGCCTTGTCTGTGTAGAGTTATTTTTTGGAAGATTTATTTTTTCATTATTTTTTGTGGATATATGGTTCATTTTTGGAAAGGATTATAATTCATTAGAAGAATATTCGATCATAGTATTCATATGTATAGTATATGAAATTTTGAGATATATCATGTTTTAATATTATAAATGTTAATGTTGATCTTGGAATGAAATATGTAACAAAACTTTTATGTTTTGAGTATTAAATTTTTTCATATATATTGTGGACGATTCATAAGGATAAATATTTATGGAATGGATTATGTTTAGAATTGGTAATTATTATTTAGGTTTCAAAGATTAATGTTTTATATTTATCCATATTGGATAAATTTTTGTTAACATTTTAGATTTTTTAAATATGTGTATATATTTGTATTGACTTTGGGATCATACAATCAGCTAAAAGTTTATTTTCGTACTTTTAGAATGATAAATTCTTATTGAATATTAATTTAATAGATTAAGTGATGAAGTTAAAATTGATTTAAGCTTTACCAAGATATGAAATTATGATTATACGATAGAAATAAATAAAGTATCTCTATTTAATCATGTTTTCTATATTTATGTTAAATTAATCATTCATCTTTAGGAAATGGATCTTGAAATAAAAATACATGTACTTTACCTTTTTTTATAATTAATTCATTGTTTTTAACTCATCACTGATATATGGTTTTTTTCCATTAACATTATCATGGATATGTTTTACATCACTCACTATTTATACTTATAAATTATTTTTCTCCCCCGTGTATGAATTTTAACTCCCCGCCTATGTTCTGCATTTCAAGAAATCTGATTATGCATTATTTGAGGAATATTTTATATTTCTCCCATACACTTTTCGAAGTAATTTTTAAGATCCCTTTGTAAAATTTATATTTTATGTAATGGTATTTTCACATATTAGACGTTTAATAACACAAATAATAATATTATGACATAAACTTTTACTGGGGAGGAGTGTAATAACCATAAAATTTAGCTCAAAAGAATATTATTCTCAATATTTTTATTAACATTAATCCTTGAGCACCAATTGAATTGTAGTACCATATAAAAATATTACAATTTAAATGTTATAATTATAACATAGCCATTGAATTTATTTGTATGAATATGTGTTCATAAATTATGAATTATATTTATAATGGTCAAACTCTATAAAAATTTATTTATTAATTTATAATAAATAAGAACTCAATTTTTATTTATGTCATTTTAAGCATCCAAGATAAAAAGTGTTTTTTTGAAATTTTTATATAGAAAGTATTTTTAATTTATAAAAATAGTTTTAACTATATTTTATAAAATGTAAAATATTTTTTAAATTATTATATCAAAATTAACATAGTGGATTTTTTGGATTTTCTTGAAAAGAATTATTTTTTGGTGAATACTGTAAAATACAAAATTTTCAAATACTATCATTTCTTTTCACTAAATATAGTAGTTTAAAATTAAAAAAATATATAATTAATATGTTATTAAAGTTACATATAATTTTTATAATATATAATAATAAAAATAATTCCATTTGAATCAGTAATACATATGATTTTGGTATATGTAAAGACCCGTAAATTTCATGGAAAATATTTTTCTTAATTTTCTTTGGAATTTTAAAAAAGCGCGGTTTCTGACGGCACCTGATTCCGAGGCCCGGTGTGCCCGGAATCAATTTCCGAAGTTTGGCTCGGGTACGTTCAGTGAACGAACGAGCGGGAATTTCTAACTTTTGATCCGGTGCTCGGAATTGAAATCTGAGGACACCGATGAACTCGCAGCGCCGATATTCGCTTAAGGAGACCTTTCCGGAAGTTGCGTTTATTGCGGGATGAAAGTTAATTTTTGGGAGAATTATAAAATGTTTAATAAAAATGTAGAACACTTTTTATTTTATTTTTATGTTAGTTAACTTCTCCCTAAGGGAGTTAAAGGTGGGACCCACATCCACTTAACCTCCCTTGGGAGGATTAAGTTTGGTGGGGCCCACAAGAAACCCAACTTTTCAACTTCTCTCAAAACTCCCTTTAACCCCTCTTTAAATGTTTTGACAACTTAGCTTATTAATTAGGTTGAGTTGTTTAACTTTTTCAAACCTTTGAAATTCAAAAAGGTTTGGTTGAGTTAATAAAATAAGCTCTTAGCTTATTTTATTTGGTTAGATTTGTTTAGCCATCTTGAGAGGATTGAGAGCTTTTCTTTTTTCTTCAAACTTTGACGAAGAACGCTCAAGCTTTGACGAAGAACGCTCAAGCTCTAACGAAGAACGCCGCTCCTCTCTTCTTCGTCTTCCATGTCAACGAAAGGGAACACCGCTTCCTCCTCGGACTTCCTTCGTCAGCATACGGAGATTTGCCGACGACGTACCTCTTCGAACGTACCTCCTCGTCATCGGATTTGACGAACGTTTACCGCGACGCCCGACCGCCGCGACATTTTCTTCCACGGGTCGTTGACAATCTTCGAGCTTGAACCCAAGGTAGGGGTTGTTGTTGATTATTTATTTATTTATTTTATTATTGTTTGTGGTTCTAGCATGACTAATGTGAGGATATTGGATATTTAAATATGTGTTATCATTTAACGTGAGGGGGCCAGACCGCATGAACACGGCCGAACCCCCTCCTTTGTTCTTGATAATTTATCCTGCGGTTGAAACAAGATGGCGTGGTGCCATCGCACCACGCGGATATTCGCACATATATTGCGCGGCGTCGTTGCGCCGCGTCGTGGAAGGATCATCAAGAACGCGACGCCGTCGCGCCGCGTCAAAGGAATCGAAGGCGCGGCGGAGGGGCGCGGTGACGTCACACCGCGCCGGACGACGAACACCATGGCCGGTTCCGGGCCGTGGCGAGACGGGAAGACCGGCGGCAAGCCGGGCCGCCGGCGTCGGAAACCGGAAGGGGACCGGCTTGCCGGTCCCGTTGGAGAAAAACTGGCCGGCCAGGTGGCCGACCGGAAGGTCAAAGACCGGGGGAATAAATTCCCCCGGTCAACTCTCTAAACCCCCCCCCATTTATGAGGGGGGGCAGTTCCTTTGAGGGGGGGCAGGCGGCCCCCCGGTTTCTTCAAGCAGGCCCCCACGAGGGGGGCCAGATCTCCAAAGGGCGCGACACTTAAGCCGCGCCGCCAAGCTGGAAGCGGGGGCTTAGCCCCCCGCGCGTGACCCTAGCGGCGCCAGGCCGCGCCGCCGCCGGCCGGGCCGCACCGCTGCGCCGGTCCGCGCCGCCGCGCTGATCCGCCGCCGGCCGGGCCGGGTCGGACCCGGGTCGGGTCCACCCGGTTCGGGCCGACCCAAGGGGGGTCGGGTCGGGTCGGCCCGAACCCGGACCCCTCGTTTTCGAGACGGATTTGGTCTTTTGGCCATAACTTGAGCCACGGACCTCCGATTGACAAACCGTCTGCGGAAACACGATCCTTGGATCGAGATGGTCGTTTCAGTATTTAGCACTCAAAGTTTAGGCATAATTTGAGTTCGGCCGGGTTGGTTCGTTCACGAAACCAACCGGGCCTTCGGAGCGGAAACACTCATATCTTGAGCTACGGACGTCCGATTGACGTGCCGTCAGCTTTGTTGTGTTCCTCTTAGTGAGACGGATCTTTTGGCATACTCCGCCCGAGGTTTGGACGTAGGTGGAGTACGGTCAGGTTGGTTTTTCCTTAAAAACAAACCGGGCCCCGGGGACGAAAATGCCAATAACTCTCAGACCGGGCGTCCGATCGACGCGCCGTCTGTTGCATTGAGTTCCTGTTGACGATACGGAACTTTTGGATACATCAACTCTGGACTTTGTGACAGTTGATGTATCATCCTCTCGGCTCGTGGAGCGGATCCTCCTGTACGAGCTTGCTGTGTGCGGGAACCCTAGTGCTGGTTGCGACTGTGACTGCTACTACTGCTACTACTGCTACTATGACTGCGACGACGACAGTACAGAGATCCTGTGTGGATTCGAAGATGACGACTACAACACTCAGCGATCCTACGTGGATCAGTGCTACAGGTTCTGTGTGGGCCTGATCCCGTGTGGGTCCGATCCTGTGTGGGTCTTTGCACTCAGCGGTCCTGTGTGAACCAGCGCCTACAGGTCCTACATGGGCCCGATCCGGTGTGGGTCTTTTGCGGGGGTTAGTTACCTATCGATCCTTCGTGGGTCCGACGACTTAGATGAATCAGAGATCATCTTTATTGTCTTTTGAAGAAGTATACCTGTGTGAGATGAATCCTGTTGCTTTCCTGTGTGGATTGTGTTGTGCTATCCTGTGTGGATTACGTTTTTCTTTCCTGTGTGGAATACGTTTACTTTCCTGTGTGGACTGAGTTGTACTTGGGCTCAGAGGCTGGAGCGTATTTGAATTTGTTGACTTAGGTATATGTATGGGCATATACCTAAGCAGTGTCGGTTGTTACTTCGTGATTGTACCTTTCTTCGTGGTTTATCCTTTGTGGATTTGAGAGACCTTCAGGGGTCTCGGGGTCCCTATTGAGTAGCTTATACTCACCCCTGCATGGGCTTTGCCCGCACTACGTTGTGTTGGTTGCAGACGATGGACAGCGTTGATCTTAGCTGAGGCTTGCAGAGCAGGACGGTACCTAGAGGTGGACCACTAGGCGGGACGTGCTCGGAGCGGATGGCGGGACCCGTGGAGCAGTGGAGCTATCTGTACCCACCCTTCTGGTGGGATTTCCAGTGGACAGCTCGGTGTAGCGGCTTTTACTTTTCAGTTGATGTTTTCCCTTTCGAGTTGTACTTTACTTTCAGTTTGCGTTTGTATACTGGCCCATTTACTTTTCTGTACTATCAGTTGTACTCTGTTTTTGCTTAGAGTTTACTTTCCTCTTGCTTACTCTGTGGTGTTTGTTTACTTTACAAAGGCAATGCCTTCCCTTTTTACCGGGATTTACGCCTTGGTGCTAGTCGCCAGCCCCGGGCCTATGGAAGGCGGGCTTGGGGTAGTCACGGCACGGACCCCGAGGGCGGGTCGTGATAGTATAAGTTAATTATTAGGCACAAAAAATATTTTTAAAAATATTGTTTTTCATTGTGTTTTTGAATTTATATGAAAATTACTTTTTTCCACATATAAAAGTGTAATAATAAAAAATGGATTCTATATTTCAAATTAAGAGTTTAAAATTGCGTAAATATAAACCTCTTATTTTTTGATATTATGAATAGTCAACATGATAAATATTTTCCACCTAAAGAACATTAAAATAGGTAAAATATGGTTAAAGCTATGGAATAAGACATTAAAATAACCCCAAAACATATCATTGATCTATTGGATGAGTTTTTTAACTATCATAATCCTTGATTCTATGTTATGTAAAAAAACTTCTATTTTTCATTGATTATGAATTATATATTATCTTAAGTAACAAAAAATTCAAAATGATGCTTGATTTTCCTTCAAAAACTATAATATTTTATTCATGAGGATAAAAATTTGTAGTGCTTAATTATAAATAACTATTTTTAATTTTATATTTTTTTATGATATAAATTTATTTCTATTTTTGTGACATATTTACACAAAATACATATGCAGCACCAACACAGTTCTTGTGCAAGCAGTAAAAATATTTACTATACACTTTTCAAAAAATTAATTAATTTTTTGATGAAATATCTATTCCTAGGAATTTCATGGGTAATTATAATATTCTTGGGATTTTCAAGGGATATATATTCAAATTATATTTCTATCTTCCAAATATTAATGTAATATTAAATTAATAGCTCCAAAATTATTATTAATGATATTTTATGATATATAATATTCTATTAATTTTTATAAAAAAGAAGAAAAATATTTCAACAAGATACTAGGAATCAGAAATGTTAAAAAATTAATCAATTAATAATTTTAGAATAAATTGTCTCTTATAGTTAAATTTATAATTTCTAATAATTGGAAAATATTTTACCTTAGTTAAAGATAAAAAGGGTTTATGGGATAAAATACAAATATAAGGGTAAAAATGACCCAATGTATGAATCCATTTTATTGACATTATTTTGAAATAATATCATATTTAATTTTAAATTAATTTATTTTGGATTCACTTGGACATGTATGTACATTTATAATATTTTATTGTTTTGAAAAAGTATAAGAGCGCCCCTTTCCTCACCTTTAGAAGGGTAACTCATCTTTTATCATATAAAAACCATATTCAAGAAACATATATTGAACTAACCATATATAAAAATATTCTAAAAACCATTTATATAACCTATCATTTTTATATATCATATGTAGGTTCCTTATAAATATATCTAAAAGGGTTTCTTCAAAGAGAGAGTAATCATCTTAAAATAGCATTTTTATTTAATATATATATTTTCCTCATTTAATTTAATTAGAACCATTCCAATAAAATGAATTGACTTTATCTAAAAAACTATTATTTTATTATATTAATTTCATAACCTTTATCTATATCCTTTTCATCAAGTTGAAAATGAAAGTATCATTCATTGGAACATGCGGGTTATAGCCACCATGAAGTGATATACACCATTTTCCATCACCATCCTTCATGGATCCTCATTATGATGGATTTAATGTTTTTATATGATATTTATAAAATAATATGGATAATTGGACTACAATATCTTTTCAACCTTCTTAACGTTGCATCTTTTGGAAAATGATAATGTTTTTCGTGTGTCTGTGTAGACTACCTACATTACACAGTGATGCAATTTATTTATATTTTATTACTTACATGGATTATAATAATAATATATCTAATATATATATATATATATGATATAAATATTAAAATGTAAATTTTATTTGTTATTTGTCTTTTTCCCCATCATTCAAAATGTTTAAACATCACTCGTGTGTATATACAAACTATCACCTACATGAAGTGTTGTAATTTATTTTTCATACACATAATATATGAATCTATATAATAATTAAACATGATAATTAAGAAATTATTAAAAAACTATATATTTTTTAAAATGAATTATGCCCATTGACCAGGACTCTGGAACCAAAAAATGCATAAAAATGAAGCAATTATCACCAGGAATAGTGATTTTAATGATGAAATGTTTATAAATGTGTTATAATAAGTTAAAATTTAAATAATATGTGGTATTATATATATATGATAATTTTTCAATAATATATTTATAATAAATCAATATAAATTATAGAATTGGTTTTAATGTATAAAATATAAGTCATGTCATGACGTAAGGTTTTAACTTCCCACTTTTATTTCTTTGATAAATATTCCATATTATCCACCTCTTTCTATTTTTTAGTGTATTCTCATAAAATTAATGTACATAATTAATATTAATATTGAAAATTATGGGTATTTGAAAATTTATATATGGTTATATCATTCATGTGTTTTTTATTCATATATTTCTAATGTTGTAATGGTTCTAAATCTAAATATTGTTTTATTTAGAAAATTTTTATCTTATTAATCTATTATATTTTATGAGGTTTAAATACTACCCCATTGACATGTTATATCATGAATATAATCATGAATATGATACTTTATTTTTCATTGGATTTTATTCTTTCATGATTCATATCACTCAAAAGTTACCAAAGCACTAAGGGATTCATATTTCAATTACAATTAAATTATAAGTGTTTATACTTGAATTTCCAATGAGGAAAAATATATGTTTAATATCCAATAAAACCAATTTAATTTATTCTAATGTGGTTATTTTTTAGTGTCTTAGTAGAATTTTTCTCTTTTTAATACTCAAAATAGACCATAAAATATTTTCTATAAAAGCTTGTGTCATTCCTTATCTTCTAGACAGGAATCATTATCCTATATAAACATGTTCACTAAATTTTTTTAATAATTTTTTTAATATAAAAAAATGATTATAAAAATTCATTTTTAAACATGATTTAATTTCTATAAAATTCTTTAAAATGAACCTTATTTTATTTTCTGAATGAGATACTTTTTAGAGAAGGTATAAAAAATTCCTTTTTTTATCAATTATACAAGACCCAAATTTATGTCCAATAAAGCCACTAAATTTTTTTAAGTTTCATTTTCAATTTTTCATTTTTATATTGAAATAATATCTTTCTCAAATATATATTTAATTTTAATATTTTAAATTATATATTTCAAAATTAAAAAATATTTTCCTCCAAAAATATTCTAGTGATACTAAGTTATTTATCATCTATGATAAAATATTTTGAGATTACTTATTATTTATTAGAGATATGATCCAATGGTACTATTATTATTAATTATATTAATGCTTTATGGATATAATGTTGATATGTTTATAAATACCATTTATTTTACATGGTATATGCTTTCATGGTAAGATGAATGACTTATAATATTGTGGAATACATATGAATGGGTTATGATTATTTGAGTGTGGGCATGAAATTATTTAGCCCTCTAGTAAATCCTGTAATAATGAATGACATGAGAAACTCCTTAGTTATTCCAAAGTGAATAAAAACATTAGATATGATGGAGTAAATAGTCTCTGATGTTATCATAGAGTTAAATAAATTGAGGTTACTCATAATATACTATTGGAAATGAATAGGTGGGAATTTCCCTCTTGGGACGTTGTCCACAATGATAGTCTTAGTGGTGTTCCTTGACAAATGAGTTCTTTTCTATGATATTTTCTGTGCCAAAAACTTACTTCTTATGCATATGAAATTTTCCCATGACTCATGGTTGATTATTGGGGATTTCACATAGTTATGATTTATGTTTAAAAAAAAGAATTATGGAATGATCTATGACTAATGGTCTTTCGATGATTTTGTATTATTATTATATGTAATGATCATATTATTAAAACCTTGTAATTATGTTATTCTTAATTATGATCATTGATAGATATCTATTTTGTTTACTCTTATTAAGAATATGACCGTAGCCTATCATTTTTTTCCTTTCCATAAGTTATAAAGAATTATTTTTAGTATAGTATGTCTATAAATTTTACTTTGTTGTATGTTCATTCAGGTAGATTTTTAAGATCATTTAATAAATTTAATGTATATGAATACAATTAATAAATTCATTAAAACAATATAGTTTTGGTTCATTTATTATTAAGAAAGTTATTGATTATTCTTATAAAATTATCTAATATAAATTTATGAATTGATTAGATTTCATCATGGTCCTTCCCCTTACCAGATAATTGATATTCATGTAAATATACAAAGTAGGATTCTTATAAAGTTTTATACTATAGAATATTAGAATGAAACAATAAATAAGTCCATACCCTAAGTGATGAGATATATATCAATCTATATTTGACTGTGAATTTTTTTATAATAATAAATAATGAAATAAAAATGAAGAATGCTCCACTGATTTGTTATAATATAAAAATTTGCATGCCACAATTATAAATCATGCACGATACTATTATTTTTATAATTATAGAGTCATTTATTTGTATTGATACATCACTGACATCATTGGATGTGGTTTTTATGGTGTAACCTAGATAACATCTTCTATAGGACAAACTATCCCATCACACAGGGTAATTTACCATGGTTAAATTCTATTTACATCGTTTATGTTGGAGTTTTTTTATATGGAATTCCATTTCAATCATACCTAAATATACATAACAATAAATTATTTTGAGATAATGAACCACAATTATATCACATGTTATCAGAGAGGATGAATAAATGAGGATGGAATAACGGTTCCCACAACCAAATGAGTTAAATCCATACACTCGTCATAGGTATAGTTCAATGGTAATTAAATACCGCAACAGAACATAAAACTAAAAGAATAGTCACCTAAACAACACAAAAAACAATCATATTTAAACCTCTAGTTCTAACACACAATCAGTGTCACGTGAACTCCATTGAGTTATCCCACTAAAAAATATTTAGACTAAACCCTTCTAGATAAAAAAGTAGAAATTCCAAAACCTAAAACTTTTAAGAATTTTTTTATTATAAAAACCCTAAAATTATAAATTTAACATAGTTCCACTATAAACATGAGGAAACTCACAATGTTACAATCTAATCAAGGTATATTTACCAACCTTGATGCACTATACCAAACCTATTTTTATAAAACCCATGAACATTCACTAATATCTACCTTCTATAATAAATTTTATTAATAATTTAATCCAACTATTGATATTAATTCCCTATAAAGATGAATACAATGAACACCCACACATCTATAGTTTTTATAGATATTGATATACCTTGAAAATTCCAAAACTTAATAATGATATCCAACCTGAATCCATATAGAGTAAAAAATTGATGAGATTCCAATAGATTCATTTCTAAACCCCTATAATTAAAAAACAATATATAACCATTGAAATTAGTGATTTGAGGAGAATATATAATTTTTCTAGTTAAATTTACTGATTTCAAATATCACCTTTTTGGGAAGAGTGGGAACTGTTGCAAAAATCATGAAACAAATAAAAACTAATAGTAAAATAAATAATAAAACCTTTCCATAAATTTTTAAAGTTATTGGAATCATTCATATTATATTGCAACCATCGAATTTGGGTCACCTTAATATCATGTTCATCCTTGATAAGATCTTCAATGTGGTATGAAATATTTTCAATGTTATTAATATACTTCTTTAGATTGATATTCTAGTTGTTTAATCCTCGTGTAAAAATATGCTCTTGTATTTTGATTCAAAATTTTTTTTATGAATTTATATCAAATAAAAAAATTATTCCAAATAACTAATATAAATTAGTATAAATTGATTAAAAAATAAGGTAATATAGTGAGAAACATACACAAAGTGGATTTTTGAATTTTATGAGAATCAAATTGGTTTTAAAATAACCCTTTTGGAGCATGTAAAATCAAATAAGAACTTTAAAGGGTGTTTTAGCCTTGTTTTTGTCTAAGGATTATATGGAAACATTTTCTCCATTTCACCATTTAAATTAATTATATATATATATATATTTTACAAAAACTATGTAGGGATAATTATTGTGTAAACCTGTGGGTAATAGGACTACCATTTTAGTCAATTAATCATATTGGGGCATGAACCTATGGGTTAGGATGCAATAACCCTTTATAAATTATAACATAGTAACCATTTTCATGCATTAAAAAATTACCCAAAACATCACAATGAATCCCCTAGAAATGAAATCAATCACCTCCCCTGAACCTATAATTTAATGATACATAAAATCAACCCATGGTAAAAGTCCGCTATTTTAGCATTATATTAGAAATATTTCTAAATTGCATTTTAAAATTAATAAAAATACTCAAAAACTGACTCCAAACCTACAAAAAAACTTCTAATAACTAAAATAAATAGAAATAAGAAAGTAAAAAAATATTTAAAACACACCTCAGATTAATTATTTTAAACAACCACTATCTTTCGATGAATCATTATTTACACTAACACTTTAGGAGTGGATCCATATGATAGATAATATATTTTATATTCTTTAATATTTATATGATAAAATGGTTATTTTGGATGACTATAATTTTGATGGTGAATATGATGAATATTTAACCATAATCCTTTACACAAGGTGAAAGTTATAAATTGAATCCATGATATACAAGGATATTGTGAAACTTTTTTCAATAAATATTATCCACGGAGTCTTTATATCAAAAATGAGTGGAATCTCATCAAGTGTATAAACTGAGGATGGATATAATGTTTTAAATGAAGTGAAATTCACAATACCTAAAAGATATGTCTCTCTATTATCATTGATTATGAGAGTAAATTTGATTGATTATTTAATGGTTTAAAACAATGTTTCTAAAATGGATTATTGATAAGGTACCATTATTTCAATTAATAATGTTTTTTAATTTCTATTTTGAGTGAAATAAATATTATATACTATCATTATAATTAATGGTTTCATCATATGAAATGAAAAATTGATTTATGGAATCTATAATGATAAATATCTTCAATAAAACAATATTCAATTTTAATCATGTTCATAATATAATAATAAGTTAGTATAAAATAAGGAATATGGAAGAGGATTTTTTAAGTGTGTTGATAGAGGCCATTATACAAAAATCAACCAATAAAACTTGAAGTGGTTTGTTAACATGATAAAGGGGATCAATTTTTTTCCAATTTTTATTTTTCAAAATGTTCTAAATTTTATCGATATGAAAATAAAAGAACTAATACAGTGGTTAATGATGAATATTTATTTTATTATCTTATAATACTAATGGAGTAGGGAGGATCTTATGAAATCACTACCATCAAATTAGATCATGGAAATAAAGCACTAGAAGATAATATTATTATCCATTCAAGAGATGAAAATTTATTATTTAATTGTGGTTTTACACATTCATTAAGATATTCCATGATAAATAAGACAAAAAATTAACAATCATAATAACTGAATATTATATTATCATTTAAATATTATCATGGTGTAGAAAGAACATGTCACATTTAAAACACATCTATGAATAATTTTTCCAGAACGAAACTTCTTATAAATATATTTATTCTACACTACGGGGTCTTAAATGTGGTATTGTTCTCCAATTTTATCTCTGTATATAGATAATTTATTAATTATCACTATAGGGAACAAAATTTTCATATCATAATCTCTCCCAAGATTAAATATTGATAAAATTATTATATTGAAAATTATATGGTA
Organism: Viscum album; assembly: GCA_963277665.1. Lineage (NCBI taxonomy): Eukaryota > Viridiplantae > Streptophyta > Magnoliopsida > Santalales > Viscaceae > Viscum > Viscum album. Next base: position 1,323,806,337 of record OY728158.1, read on the forward strand.
AATAATTCCTTATTGAGAATCATAAAGACCAATAATGAAAGATATGTGGATAAAATGGTTAGGTTATGAAAAATGACGATGATATGATAATTATAAAAGAATAAAATTATTTTCATCAAGTAGATCTTCATAGTATTCCCTACATCATGAGGTTTCATTTTCTATTGAACATATATTTTCTATTATTCATATTTTGAATAGTCATTATACAGTGTACCATATTTAATTAGCATTATTTAATAAGAAACATTAAAAGATTTTGTAAAGGTATTTATATGACATTTTGAATCACCATGGGTATTTAAATCCACTTTTATTAGAATTTATATGAGTTAATATGTATTTTAATTAATTATTGTATGTTAAAAAATTTGTAATCCATCCAAATTTTTCCTTCCATTCTATTTATGATTCATTTAATAAATATCTTGAGACTGAATACTTATCATAATAGGACTTATGACATTGATATTATTAATTAATAATTAAAAATAAAGGATTTATATATGATTATTATCGTTATATTATACAAAAACATTTAATTTAAATTATGGATTTTAAATGTAAAAATTATCATTCTATATTCTGTGGTGTGATGAAAAAACTGTTTAGTGGTTACATAGATTAATTTTTTATTATCTTCGTTAATTATATTTTCATATATTATAGGATTAAGGAAAATCATGAATATTTTTTGAGGATTGGTTGAAGAACCTATGAAAGGATATATTATATGTCAAATTCATCATGTGTGATTTCTAAATTAAAAAATTATTATTCATTGATCATGTATTAGAAGAGGGGGTATATATTTATATCCTTTAAAGACATTGGTAATGAAAAACTATCCAACCCTAACTATTTTAATCGTGATATATATTTCATATTGTTTTGATACTATTGATGCTTTGTTAGAAATGTCTATTAATATTTGTGTTTAATTTTTTCAATATGAAACATAATTTAAAATTATGGTATTTAATTTATGGAATGGAATATCACAAAAAAATTAATAAGAAGCTAACACAGTCTACTATATAACGTTAATGTTTTTTCTATAATATTTACATGTAAACTGTTTTTATTCAATAAAGAAGTGAAACAAGTAATTATGCATATATGTACTCATTCAGAAATAGATAAAATTCACTTAAAATAACATGAATTATAATTTCCATTTCATCAATAACATCTCATTAGATTGATGACATGTTTAATTTTAATTTCCATAGTATAATCAAATTTCTGATAAATTATAAAACTCAATGAAGGAATAAAAAAATTAATTTTACGAATATTAAAAATATATCATAGATAAAAATAATTATTAGGTTATCAAATCCATTTGAATGAAACTCTTTGTTTTATCCATAACCAAAAATAACTGTTTAAAGAAAAAAAAATTATAAGTTCATAATTTACTAAAGTATAATGAAAAAAATATCACCGGAATTATGTAATTATAGATGTAATTAAATATTCTAATGTATGGTACACATATGTCATCTACTAAACCCATGAAAATGTGTTGATGATAATCCTAGATGATATTAACACAAATTTTCAAAACAAAAAAATTCTTCTAACATGATGTCCTATATAAAGATGTTAGATATTCCATTTTATACTATACATTTCATGTCCTTATATAACCAATAAATATGCCTACCTTTACATAATTGTGTTTTATACTTCACTAATACCATTTGTAATATCCCCACACCAGCCCATCGACATTAGGAGGACTGAGAAACCACACACCTTTGGTGATTCCCCATAGACACCAATGGAATGAAAAAGAAATTACTAAAAAATGGGAGGACATTCTAATAAATGGAAGATAAAATTTGATATATTACTTACAATAATATATTTAGAAATATATAAAGATGATTCACGAGTCAACATAAGACAAAACTACAATATATAAAACTTAAAATCAATAATCAATGTAAAATACACAATATAATTTAACAATATGACTATAAAACAAAAGTCTATAAAAGAGATATAATGTTCAAGATGTAACAATACCCATTGATCCACCTGATAAAATAAAAATTATCCTTAAACTCTATCACTAAAGATCACATATTCTATATTCTCACCTTTGATATTAAGAGGTTTTCCATTACGTACATCATGTCCTTTGATGACTATAAAAACTCCAGGATGAAAATGTAGGGGGTGGTTACACACTCCAAGTAGGTAATCCACAATACTTCCCACACATTCCACATAAAAATGATTTGGATAGATTGATTTTTATTCAAAACATGGGAGAATAATAATACAATAAATAGGCTATAGAAAATCAAATGTATATTATATTTTTAAAACCAACCAATTTTATATTGAAATTATTTCCATGAATACATATATACTCAGAAAGGATCGGAGCATGAGTAAAAACCATGAACCCCAAAATTTATTAAGAAATAGATAAAACTCAGGTGATTACACAAGGTACAATGATATTGTACCAGCAAGATAAAAGCGAACAGAAGATGGAAAATGGAAAAAAGCACCTAAAAAATCAATAAAAAGCCATAAGAGTTGGCATGAACAAAAGCATACTTCTTTTGAAGCACATACACTTTGCCGAAATCCTCAACCTATTTCTACATTTGTACTCACACAAGGTAACAACCTCTCACTCAGAAAAACAACCTCACATCAGTTTCTACAATAGAGAGGACTCAAAATAGAAAACAGAAAAAACATGTCATCTAGGCCAACATACTCATTTAATTTCTGAGTGACAAAATCTTCATCCTCTAAGGCATGAAATGAAAAAAGGCACAACCCATAAGTACAGATGACAAGGTCTGAAATTCCAAAACTTGTGTTATGGATGCATGGTGAGAGAATACAAGAGAAACATAGCAGGCTTGCTGCCTCCATTTTCATAGCACTGGTCCATGCCCTTGCTGCACTTCTTGCTTGTTGATCCATGCTAAAAAATGGCAAAAGGTCATCACTATTTTTATTTTGATCCTCTTATTTGTGTACTGTTTTGTTCCCCTTGCCAATAGAAAACACCTCCATTTCATCCATTGAGTAAAGAACTGAACTACTCATGGTGTCAGTGGTTATCATAAAGCATTCGTTCAATCGTCTCTTGATGATGTTTCCATCTAGCTCCATGCATATCCTCATTTTTTCATTCTATTTTCTAAAATCCTATTGAAGACGTTCCCTCTAAAAACATAAACAAAAAGTCATCAATTGATTTTACTGAGGATGAACCCCTCCATGTGTCCGTCAAGGGTCCATTAGAATTACTGTGGATCACCTCCGACCCTCCTTCATTAAACAGATCATCAAACACAATCTCTGATGCTGTTGATTTTCTCCTTGGTACACTGCTTTCCTTGGTATTGATACCAAATATCCATTCAAAATCATTTTAATCAGCTTGAGATTTCACAAGATCAACAGAGGGCCCACACACCCTCCTAGAGCTGAAGAACCATGAAAGAAGCAGCTGAGCCAGTCCTACGATATATCTATTCCCACCAAAGATGAAGGTAATTAAAATTACGGTCCTAATCGAGCTCAAATTCCACTATATCAAACATTCACTCCCTAATACTGAGATAGTCATCATCAAATAATTCCTTGTTAGAATATCTTCCAAAATACAGCCTTCTTATTCCTCAATCCAAGGGTATAAATCCTCCTTGTATCCATCCTTAATAACATGAGTGAAATTTTTAAGCTTAATTCTATCCTCTTGTTCATCAATCCAATGGTAGGGTTCTTCTTCACCCGATGAGGAGTTCCCCTCTTCTAGATTTTTATTGGGCACAGGCTGTGGAGGAATACTAATTTCCTTAATTAGAATCCCTAAAGATCTTGTAACAATGTCTCTCTATGGGTTAGATTAATCAATGAATTTTTTAGTCTTCTTGGAATGCATAGTGAAGAAACGATCAGGATTAGTAAGATGTTTCTTAACTTTTTTGGCACTCGAATGCATATAGGCATCCTCAATTTGAAATGCATGCTCATTATTAGCATTATTAGAATAATAAAAAATAGAGTGAGTCTCTTGGGAAGCCTCATGAGAAGGTAGAACAGCTCTTAAATTTTCATTAATAGGTTCAGAATTAAGGACCACATGTATAAACCCAGAAAAAACATCGACCTGTGCTCACTAAGGATTCACTGGAGAAGAATCCGGGATCATTGGAAACAAAAATGGGGCCTTCAAATTCGAGGATCCATCTTGTTCAACAAGAGGCCTTTTGTGCTTCTCAACCCAAACTGATTTTCTTTTACTCCTTGGAGATTTTCCAACATAACAATTATTCAAAGAGTCCTTCCTAGGGCCACAATCTCCAAGGGAGTGTCCAAGATGTAGTCAATTAGAGTAGTATCTTGGTATGTTTTTATAAACCACTTCTTGAAAAAAACCCACACCACCATTCTGGATCTAAATAATTAAAGTTAGTCGCTTTGTAAAGTAAACCACAACACACACATGCACAATCGATGACCTTTTGAGATTTTGAGTAGCAGAATCCAACTTAATGGGATAACCTATAAGATTAGCAATAGGAAAGAGGCCAAGTTGAATGAAGAAGTGAAATGGCAGTCATGGGAACCCTAACCAGACATGGACAATTGGGGATTTAGTGATCAAATCAAACGTATGGGAAAATTTAAGGACCTTCATCGTACATCCATAAAAAATCCAAGATCCCCTAGACGATAGCCAATAATTTTTATTTACAGAGGAGAAACAAATTGAAATATTCTGGGAGTTGAGCAACCCAATTTTAAAATCAGTAAAACCAATGGATTTTAATGATTTCCGTAAAAATATCCGAGAGGGATGACGCTTAAAGAATTTCCCAACAAGATCAAATATGATATCAGAAGATATAAAATGAACCTCCTCATTCGAAAAGGAAGTGGTCACATGACCTTTGTGGTGAAATGTCTTCAGATGAAAGGAATCAATTGGTGGCAGGTAGACATTATGTGCAACAGATTTGACATGAGTGTTCTCGACAACCACATCTGTGATGTTTTGTGAATCATGACGTCTGCACTCATCACCCTCTCTCAGCCACCCCATCAAATATCCTATTAATACATATATACAATACCAAAAAAATTCATGAATTATCACCATTGTAAATTACCACCCAATGAATATACTGCTAATATGGGAAAAACTGGACATACAAACATGCAAGAATAAATACATTCCTCTAGATACAATTCATCACCAGCCTGTAAAAATCTAGAGTCCACCAAATAATCATGGAAAAAATGTACGAAAAATAAGGCATGATCATATGAATTCATGAATACACACAAACCCATGAAATCTAGTGCATCACCAAATCATCACAATGGTCTTTTCCACATCAATAATTCCTTAATAATTTGAATTCATGGAAATATGAAACACATTCAAATTTTATATTAGTGACCATGGTTTATAAAATTCTAAACAAACATATTAAAACCAAATAAATGAATAATATTTTAATTAAAAAATATGGGATCATTCCCCACTACAATTATATGAAAATAATTTTCCCATTAAGATATATCCATAAATAATTAGTAGAGATAAAAGAATTAAATTTAACATAAAAAAACAATAATTTATGTTTTTTATAATTTTTTATAGAATGATAATCCATATATATTGAACATTAAATCAATGATGAAAGGGCATTTCACCCTCAACATCCAAGAGCTAAAAACACATACGAAATATTCACAACCAAATACCAATCAAAACATGACATGAAAACTATATCAAGATATGTAATCCCTATACTAGGGTTCCTTTCAATATAAAATAATATGTGGAAATCTCAGTATAATAAATATATGATATACCTTCAATTTTAATGTCTTACACAACAATATTCAAGGAGATTTGACATTAGAGTGAAAAAAACCAACAAAATCTATTAATATAACCCTTTGTTTTGAGAGACATAGATTGAAAAAGAAGAATGTGTTTTTATGGTAAATTTAGGTTTAAAACTATTTTCGGAATAATTTAATAAAAAAATTATTTGTCTTCATAGTTGTGTGACTTTTACTAGACCACACCTTGTACTGAATGGTTTTTCCATAGATTCTATCAAATCATGCCAGAACTATAAAAATAAGAGCTATTAAAAACATTTGGAGGCTACCAGGTTTCTGTAGGGTTTTTAAAAACCATTCACCAACTATGCTCCTACCCAGAATATCCAATACACTCTACATGATTACCTAATTTATTTTATGGTCTCTTGAAACCATTCGAAGTCTATGTGTCTAACAACCTGAGATTTTATAAGATATATTCTCTTTAATTTCATTCATATCTTTTGTTGTATGCTAAACCAAGATAATCTTTCACTATACGCAACACCGTATTAGCTTGTAGTATATGCAACGCTAATCTTGGATCGTGTTACACATAATTTCAAGTTTTTTATAGTAGTTATTCTACACAATTTTGAGTGTATTTATATATATATATTTAATGTATAAATGAAATATTGTTGGATTTTTTTTATACTCAACAACAAAGGATTCTTTCACTATATGCAACCCTATCTTAGCTTGCATTGCACACAATCACAACCTTCCTCGATAGCGTGTGTTGTATGCAATACTAAGTTTCACTAAACAACGATATATGGTTATAATATTATTATAAACAAGACATTATTAATAGAATAAAATACATTTTGAATTTTATAACCTTCTTATTCATCATACACATTTTATATAACATGGTATGAGAACTAGATAAAGTTTTTAGGTAAAATAAGTATTTTTAAAAAAATGTATTTTTGCAGCCTTTTGATGGTGCACCCACATTAAATATAGTTTTTGATGGGTTTATAAGTTCAATTTGACAAAATAAAATTCTTCCTTGGAATCAGGATATAAAAATTTACTTTGGATAAATTTTTCATATTATTCTGATAACATTCATATTTTGATGAATAGTTAAAACACGCTATATTTCAAATAAAAACTATTTTTTTCATCGCAATTATTTATATGGTTAGATTATAATATTTTAGTGGTTTTACATTATAAATATAAATTTTTACCATTTAATATAATTTATGTCATTATAATTGATTTTACATTGAATTCATAGGTAAAATCATTTCAATATTTTGCAATGTTTTAACTTTTAAAACACGTTTTCTTAACAACGAGATTAATTTTAAATTTATTACTGAAACTTCTGTGTTTTGAATTTTGAACAATGGATTCCATATTTGAATTAAGTGGGTCCAAATTATGTTAATAGGTTACTATTATTTTTTTGATGTTATGAATATAAACTACGGTAATTTTTATTTACTACACTTAAAGTTAAATCTGGTAATTAAGGGTAAAAATAATATTATAAAATATCCCTAACAATTTCCAAAATCCTATTTTATGAATAAAACTAGAATCATATCACCTAATGGTCAGACTAGATTCATTTCATTGATTTTTGACTATGAAATAATATAATTATTATTAAAACCAAAGAAAGTGACAACATGTCACTCTCTTAAATCATATAAGTGTAATAATTTTAATTTATTGATAAAAATCATATAAATTCGCTTATAAATATTACATAGAAAGATAATAAAATTATATACATCATATTAATTGATTTATAATTTTTAGGGGATAATTATCAATAATTATGACACAATATTAATTTTTGAATTATTTTATTTATTGAAATATCAAATAAAATATTTTAAAAGTATTAAAATAAATATTATATGAACTATTTAATGTGCTCCACTAATTTTAAATATGAATATGTCATGTTAGGAACCTATTAAATATTTTATTTCGAATATATCCTCTCTGTGGGGTTTACTTAAATTCAAATAAATGAATAGTGTCAAAATTGACACTATTGTTATATTATGAAATAACATATTATTAAATTGTTTAAAAATCACAAAAATATTTAAAAATTATAAATTTAACTTTATATAGTAGAAAATTTCATAAAGTATCTAATTTTGGAATATTAACAACACATCAGTGATTATTTATATCCATTTAGAATTTAGAATTTTATTACAACAAATAAAATTAAATAGATTAAATAAGGATAAATCAAAATGATAAGGATTAAAATAATATCCAAACATTTATAAATTTTATTTATTGATGATATTACAACCCTATTTCATCTAATCTCTTAATGGAGTCATTTTTGGAGGTTTTTATGTGGGTTTTGAATTTAATTTAAACTAATATTTTTGAGGATTTCAAAGGTGCCCCTCTCCTCCCTTATAAAAGGGAACCTCCTCCCTATCATCTTTACACAACATTGAACCTTCATGCTCGGCCAACTCCAGAAAATTTCTCTTCTAAACCTCCTTAGAAACATACTAGAGGATTTTGGATTCTTCAAAGATCAATTTTAGTGCCCGAAGATGAGGTTTCAAAGAGGCGTGTCGAAGAAGAGGTAATATCAGTTACATATTCTTTCAAATTTATTTTTTCTTCTACTTCTTCTTCTTTAGTTTTTTCATTTTGAACTAATAACATAAGTATCACTCATATAGTGATATGTTATTATAAATATGAAACAACACTGTTTCACCTTCTATCAATCTTAAGGAAAATGAAATCACCATGCGTGCGTACGTACGAAATATCGTCTCCACGTCGTGGTGTAATCTGTTTTTCCACCACCACCTTACTTGGATGGGTATAATGGTGTAAATAATAACTACATATAATTATTATAACATCAAACTAATTCTATGATATTATATCATTCACTACAATTCCATTCAATAAATATGGGAATGATATCATCGCTCGTGCGTATATACGGATTACCGTCTCCACAACGCGATGCAATTCATTTTTCATGTTAACAATTAAAGAATAATTATAAAGAATATATAATAAGTAATCATGAAATATATGACATAATAATTCTACTGGATTTATATATATATATGTATGTATGTCATATACTTAATTCCATTCAATTCAATAAGAAAACGAAAACATCGTTCATGCGTACGTACGGCCTACCATCTCCATGAACGGTGTATTTCGTTCCATTTATTGATCTATTATATATATGTATATTCTAAATACATATTATATATAAATCATTTTTTATTTTCTGTAATTATGTAATCATGATCTAAGTAATCATATTAACAATTACACGTCAAAACAGGGATGATTAATGAAACGATTTTACGCAAAATGCTACTTTAACATGAATTTACAAAAGAACGGGTAATATAAAGCCATAATTGAACCATATATGATATCATAACAATGAATATGATTCTGTAATCCATAAATGATATTATTTAAATCATTATACAGGAGGTTTGAATACGTACGAAGCATATTGGACCTAAGGTAAGGGATAATTATTCCAATCTCGTTCTTATCCGAGATTGTTTAATCGTAAGTATTTACTGGGGTTATTGTTATCATCCCTATCCATGTTTTATAAAAGTGTTTTCATGTATGTTTAAAGTCCTTTTTACCCATTTTTTACTTCCACCACAAGTTATGAAGGGAATATTTCTTTTTTTACCATACGGGGTACTTTTTGAATTTTCTGACAAAAGTACGAGCATAATGATTTTTTAACTTATAAGGCATGAACAGATTCTTACGGTTTCATAATTCCATATTTCCATGATGCTTCCTGTAAATGATTTCATGATTATTTTTTAAAAAATACTTTCTTTTAAAATTGCAGGTCATTTTGTGAGAAAAAAATGATTTTGAAGAAGAAAGGATATTTTCCTCAAGAATTCATTTCAAGTGTTTTGTCAATACTATTTTACATCAAAGATGAAATTATTTCATATCTGTACGTTTCAAGTATAATGAATCTATGATTTACATGGTTTAACTTTTCTTATGATTAAATTATATCCATTTGTTTTATATGGATTATGTTATGAGGGGATGACGTTTATAAAACCCATTTTATTCTTTGGGTTATGATGAATGATTTATGTTTAATTTGTGGCACAAGTAACAATGATTTCATTATGAGATGGGTGAGACCTATATCTCCCTCTAATGTATTGGGTAAAGATATATATCTCCTGATATAGACATGGCAGAAACGGAAAGTAAATCTCATTTAGTTATATAGGACTAGAATGGCAAGTAAAGCTGGTTCAGTATGTGTCTTTGCCCACTAAGATGGTCTTGGCAGCAATGCCTTGGAAAATATGGAAATCATAAAATGTGATTAATGGTTTCTAAAATTAAATGTTTTATTCCCATGCCATTTTATCATGATTGATGTTCCATTATGATCTATGCCTTATATACTACCATGTTTTATGTCATTGATCATGAATTTGATATTTAAATATTATGTTCTTGTTTTGAAGTTCAAATTTATATGGGTTGTTTTATTTTCTCCATATTTACCCTTACTGAGCATTTGATCTCACCCATTATATGTTTTATTTTCCTCAGGATATAAAGAATGTTTTTATGTAAACAAAATGGATGATCTTTATGAGAGATGTTTAATATCCTTCACCAAGATTAGAAGAGTATTTTCCACATTTCCAAAGACACAAAACTATTATGGTCCCTGTGTGTATTTTTTTGTTATGTATTAAGTATTCCAAAAAAGTAATATAATGTCCATGTACGTCAATATTTGGGTCTCTACAGTTGGTATTAGAGGAAAGGATTAGTTAACCTTTAGAAACATGGATGTGAAAACTTTAGTGAGATCCCTAGAGGTATTTCTACGGTATGTCTAAGGTGTCCTTATGGTTAAGTATAAGTATAAGTTATAGTTCTATAATTACGGAAACCATATTAGAATTAAACATAAGATGTTAGATATTGAAGGTACTTTGACTTTCTTATGTTGTTTTCTGAGCATGATTTTTGCCTCTCACACTATTCTTTTTGGGTTTTAGAAAATGGCTGTAAACTAGAGGATTCACGATAATGGAGGATATGATGGACAATGGAATGATATTCTTCATGATCTACCATATGAAATGGAATTTGAAAGGTGAAACATTGCTATTATAACTAATCATCAATCTCATAATATGATCAATATTCTCAACTTTGGTAATATTCCTGACTTAGCTAATAAGATAAAGATAGAGTTTCATGATGATCACATGGGAAAGAAAGTTCAATTTCCCTCATGTAAGTTATGTGGGAAGAGGAATCAAGGGGAATGTTTCAAAAGAACTGGAAGATGCTTTGGGTGTGGAAAATAAGTACACAAAGCCAGTAATTGCAAAGGAAAAGATTATGTTAACACCATGGACATGGATAATGGTATTTTAAAGACATCATAAATGGTTAAATGATTAAAATAAATAATGTACGGGCATTATGCAACCCAATTACCTAAGGGAAAATATCATGAAGAGATCTAACATGGTCGTATGGGTAGTATTTATGTTTATGATGATGAAGAGACTACACATGGTATGTGAGATGAATGATGTGTTGAGGAATACAATGATGAAGCTCAATCAATGGATTAAGAAGGTAGTGTAATGATTTAGGTTTTTCAAGAGTTATGTTGTATAGGTAATGGTACTATGGAATAAAGACCCATCTAAGGATTGTTAAACGATTGTTTTTCCTAAGTATTTGATAGTATATGTTAAATGGTACCAGTAACCATAAAAGGTTATTCGAATATTTTTGGAAAGTAGATGATATGAGCATAATGATGGGATAAGGAGAAAATAATAAGTATGATAGCATTCATGATCTCATGACTGATATAAGGACAAAGTGATATCATGGTTTGAGTATATCCAAATTTTGGGATTTTGGTATATGGAAAGAGTTAACCTTTGAAAGCAATCACGTTTTCACTAAGGTTCAATGGGTATGATTTTTCAATAGAATACATGTTTAAGGTTTTCACATGTTTGGAATGTGACCATCAATATATATATCATATGATATATGGGGGATAAATGATGGTATTCACATGCTCAGTAGATGACATTTCTAGTAATTGTTTTCTTTATACTATGAGCTTGGACATACGTATTTTGGATAAGCCTAAAGATTGGAATGGATTATGTTGGACATAAATTAGTATTGTCTATGTCTAGAAATTCTTTCAATATTATTGAAGGGATGTTATAATAATGTAGTTTTAGAAAAAGGAAAACCTGCAGGATGAGGAACAACCCGTCGCGTCAGACATGGCTGCGGGAATTAAACCCACAACCAAAGTGCGACAGGCCTTTATCGCGTACCACTGGCCCATAGGAAGTCCCTTGTTAGTAGAAAAAAGTTTTATTTTATTCAGAGGAATTATATATGAATTTTAAGTCAATTTTTTAAATCATATACGATTTATATCACCATATATAGACTTATGTATTTTTAATAACTTTTTCTTACCATTTATTTGAGACAGATGGAAGGATCCATCATTCTATTACATGATCTGCTAACACTTAAAGAATGGAAAATTCAACTTCATTTCATTAAGAGATGATGTGGAAAATTTTCAAGGCACAAACAACGGTGAGATTGTACCAAAATCAAGTTATTATTTCTTCTAATTAAAAATTTTTTACTTTAGGGAAATGATATTGAAAACCAAAAAGGTTGTCATAGTGCTCTTGTATCTGATAAATTAGATCATACCATATAACATCACAAATTTATGGCTCTGTGATTGGTGGTTTTTTCATATCCATGTTCTCTACCACTCTCCCTCAGAACATGATGGTATGATTTTTCTTCCAAATACATATTTTCACCTATGATCTTTTATATGGAAACCCAATGATGAGTTACTTCGGTTAATTGTTACATTTCAAACTTTAGTATTTAAAATTATGTTTTATTATTCTTTTTTACGATGTAGGTTTCTATGAATAGTAAATGATTTATAACCCTGACGAATTTCGAGGGAGAAATTAATTTTAACGGGGGTAGAATGTAACAACCCGAGATTTTATAAGATATATTCTTTTTAATTTCTTTCATATATTCTGTTATACACTATAATAAGATAATCTTGCGCTATACGCAACACTGTATTATCTTGGAGTTTACGCAACACTAATCTTCGATCGTGTTACAGACAATTTCAAGTTTGTTTGATAGTAGTTATTCTACACAATATTGAGTGTATATATATATTTATATATATTCAAAGTATAAATGAAATATGGTTGGATTTTGTTATATGCAACAACAAAGGAGTCTTGCACTACATGCAACCATGACTTGGATTGCATTACACGGAATCACAACCTTCCTCGATAGCGTGTGTTGTACGCAATATAGGGTTTCACTAAACAATGATATATGATTACAATATTATTATAAAATTTCCATTATGAATAGTAGAAAATACATTTTGAATTTTATAACATTATTATTCATCTTACACATTTTATAGAACATGGTATGAGAACAAGATAAATTTATTTGGTAAAATAAATATTTTTCAAAAAATGTAGTTTTGCAGCCTTTTGATGGCGCATCCACATTAAGTCTAGTTTTAGATGGGTTTATAAGTTCAATTTGACAAAATAAAATTCTTCTTTGGAATTAGGATATAAAAATTTTCTTTGGATAAATTTTTCATATTATTCTGATAACTTTCATATTTTAATGAATAGTAAAAAACACGCTATATTTTAAATAAAAACAATTTTTTTATCGTGATAATTTACATGGTTAGATTATAATATTTTGTGGTTATAAAGTATAAATAGAATATATTTTTACAATTTAATGTAATTTATGTCATTAGCATTGATTTTACTTTTAATTCATAGGTAAATTCATTTCAATCATTTGCAATGTTTTAACTTTTAAAACCCACTTTCTTAACAACAAGATTAATTTTAAATTTATTACTGAAAATTCAGTGTTTTGAATTTTTAAAAATGGAATCCATATTTTAATTCAGTGGGTACAAATTATTTTAATAGGTTACTTTAATTTTTTTGATGTTATGAATAGAAACTATGGTAATTTTTATTTAGTACAGTTAAAGTTAAATCTGGTAATTAAGGGTAAAAATAAGATTATAAAATTACCCTAAAACGTTCAAAAATTATTTTTTATGAAAAATAGTCGATTAATATCACCCAAGGGTTGGTCTAGATTCATATCATGGACTTTTGAACATTAAAATAATATAATTATTATTAAAACCAAAGAAAGTGACAACATGTCACTCTCTTAAATCGTATAAGTGTAATAATTTTAATTTAGTGATAAACATTATATAACTTGGGATATAAATAATCCGTAGAAAGTTAATAAAATTATCTAAATCACATAAACATATTTATAATTTTTAGGGATTAAATATTTATAATTAATTATGACACAATATTGATGTTGAAATTATATTATTGATTGAAATATCAAATAAATGATTATAAAAGTATTAAAATAAATATTATATAAACTATTTAATGTGATCCACTAATTTTATAGATTAATATGACATGTTAGAAACCTATTAAATATTTTAGTTCGAATATATCCTCTGTTTGTATTTTATTTAAATTCAAATAAATGAATAGTGCCAAAATTGACAATATTTGTATTTTTATAAAAATAACATAATATTAAATTGTTTAAAAATCACAAGAATATTTAAAAATTATAAATTGAAATTTATATAGTCTACAATGTCATAATGTATCCAATTATGTAAAATTAACAACACATAAGTGATTATTTATAGCCATTTAAAATTTAGAATTTTATTACCACGTATAAAATTAAATAGATTAAATAAGGATAAATCAAACTGATAAGGTTTAAAATAAGATCCAAACATGTCTAAATTTGTTTGGTTGATGATATTACAACCCACTATCATCTAAAATTTTAATTGAGTCATTTTTGGAGGTTTTTATGTGGGTATTGAATTTATATTAAACTAATATTTTTGAGGATTCCAAAGGTGCCCCTCTCCTCCCTTATAAAAGGGCACCTCCTCCCTCTCATCTTTACATAGAATTTAGCCTTCAATCTCAGCCAAAACCTGACCATTTACCTTAGAAACCTCCTTAGAAAAATACTAGAGGTACTGGTATTCTTCAAAGACCAATTTTAGTGCCCTAAGATGAGGTTTCAAAGAGGCGTGTCGAAGAAGAGGTAATACCCATTACTGATTCTTTCAACTTTATTTCTTCTTCTGCTTATTATTATTTAGTTGGTTAATTATGAATTAATAACATAAGTATCACTCTTATACTGATATTTTATTATAAATATTAAACAACCCTATTTCACCATATATCCATCCTTTAGAAAACGAAATCACCGCGCATGCGTACATACGGAATACCGTCTCCACGCCGTGGTGTAATCTGTTTTTCCACCACCACCTTACTTGGATGGGTATAATGGTGTAAAGAATAACTAAATATGATTATTATAACATCATAATTATTCAAAACTATTATATCATTCACTCCAATTCCATTCAATAAATATGGGAATGATATCATCGCTCGCGCGTACGTCTGGATTACCGTCTCCACGATGCGATGAGATTCATTTTCCATGTTAACAATTCAAGAATTATTATAAATTATATATAATAAGTAATCCTAAAATATATGACATAATAATGATACTATATTTATGTATATATATATATATATGTATGTCATCTACTTAATTCCATTCAATTCAATAAGGAGAAGAAAACAGGGTTCATGCGTACGTACGACCTACTGTCTCCTTGAATGGTGTATTTCATTCCATTTATCGATCTATCATATATATGAATATTCTGAATATATATTATATATAAATCATGTTTTATATTCTGGAATTAATTAATCATGGTCTATGTAATCATATTAATAATTGCAAGTCAATACACGGACGATAAATGAAACGATTTTACCCAAAACGCTACTTTAATACGAATTTACAAAAGAACCGGTAATATAAAGTCATAAGTGAACCGTATATGATATCATAACAATGAAGATGATTCTGTAATAATTCAATGACATTATTTAAATCATTATACAGGAGGTTAGGATAATAATGAAGCATATCAGACCTAAGGCATGAGATAATTATTCCAATCTCGTTCTTATCTAAGATTGTTTATTCGTAAGCATTTGTTGGGGTTATTGTTATCATCCATGTCCATGTTTTCTAAAAGTGTTTTCATGTATATTTAATGTACTTTTTACCCATATTGACTTTTACCTCATGATATGAATTGAATCTTTCTTTTGTTTACCATACGGGGTACTTTTTGACTTTTCCGACAAAAGTACGAGGAGAATGTTTTTTTAACTTATAGGGCATGAACAGATTCTTACGGTTTCATAACTCCTTATTTCCATGAAGCTTCCTATAAATGATTTTGTGATTATTTTCAACAAAATCCTATATTTTAAAACTGGATGTCATTTTTCGAAAATAAAATGATTTTGAAGAAGAAAGGATATTTTCCTCAAGAATTCATATCAAGTGTTTTGTCAAAACAATTTTTCATCAAAGATGAAATTAGTTTATATGTTTACATTTCAAGTATAATGTATCTATTATTAAGTGGTTTCACTTTTATTATGATGAAATTATATCCATTTGTTTTATAAGGATTATGTTATTATGGGATGACGTTTATGAAACCCATTTTATTCTTTGGGTTATGATGAATGATTTATGTTTAATTTGTGGCACAAGTAAAAATGATTTCATTATGAGATGGGTGGGACCTATATCTCCCTACAATGCATTGGGTAATGATTTATATCCCATGAAATATACATGGCTGAAATGGAATGTAAATCCTATTCAGCAATACAGGGTTGGAACATCAAGTAAACCCGGTTCAGTAAGAGACTTTTTCCACTAAGATGGTCTTGGTAGCAATGCATTGGATACTATGGAAATCACAACATGGGCTTAATGGTTGCCATAATTACATGTTTTATTCCAATACCATTTTATCATGAATGATGTTTTATTATGATATATGCCTTATGTACTGCCATGTTTTATGTCATTGCTCAAGAATTTGACGTTTAAATATTATGTTCATGATTTGAAGTTCAAATGTATATGGGTTGTTTTATTTTCTCCATACTTACCCATACTGAGCATTTGATCTCACCCTTTTTATGCTTTATTTTCCCCAAGATATAAAGAAAGGTTTTAGGTAAGAAAAAAGGGAATATCTTTATGGGAGATGTTGATGATCTTTCACCATGATTAGAAGATTATGATCCATGTTTCTAAAGACACTAAACTATTACGGTCCTTATGTGTCTGTTTTTGTTATGTATAATGTATTCCGTACAAGTAATGTAATTTCCATGTATTTCAAGATTTGGGTCTCTACAATGTCATCTTTAGTGACCCTCCAGAAGTTTAAAAAATCACTCTTAGATTTATTATAATGATCAAAAAAAATTACAACTTAAAATAATGAATAAAACAATGAAATAACATAAAATATGTGTTTTTGACATGAAACCAAAAAAACAAAAAAAAACCTAAAACCTTAACTAAAAAATCTAATTAAATTACATAACCAATGAATAAGAAATTTAATAACAAAAAACCATTTTGGGTGTTATAATTTTCCCAAAAAAAATGATTTATACTCTAAAAAATTTCTATTTGGATTCGTGATCAAAGATGAAATAATGATTAACTAATTTTTATAAACAAGACTAAAAATAAAAATATACCCATTAAATGATAGTTATAAAATATTATTAGGAATAAAAATCAATAAAAAAGGGAAGTTAGAGGATATTTAATGACCATGGATGAATCCAATATATTTCCTATAGTTATTGATATTAAGTGAACAATATATACGCTGATTTCTATCCAGAATAAGAACATTATAAGATTCATGTTTATATTTTAAATGAAAACTTTTCCTCATTAAGGATCACTGAAAACTCACTCATTAAGTCTAAAAAATGGATTTATTCTCTTCTAGGTAGTGATTGGTTGGGTAATAAAAATTATTATACTACATAAATGATCATAATATATCAAAATTATAATAACCACATATTTATATCACATATCAATTAATGATATTCTATCACCCTAACCTTTTAAGAACATTTATGAGAAGTATAATCATACATTACGAATATAACACAAAATATAGATAAGAAACACTCAATAGTGGTCACCAACCACTTATATTTATTATAATATATGAATTATAAAATAAAATGAACCTTTTCATAAAATCTCGATACAACATAAAATGGTTTAATAGTTTAAAATACTCACCAATTTCATTTATATTTTGAGTAACAACCTCTCTAAAATAAAATTTTAATGGAAATATTAAGAAATATAAAACATAATTTGATTTTGAATATAATTTTTATGACTCTTATTTTTATTAAAAATAATTAGCATCACTTTAAATGATGGTTAGAATAAAAAATAATACATGGAATCGATATAATATTAACCATCATGAAAATCTTATAGAATTGAAGGAATATCTTTAGATTTGACCATATTGGAAAGAGTCGTACAGATTTAATCTTACGGATCAATTGACTTAAATAAATAGATTTTAAATTCCTTTGTGTGGGTATCCTATAAAACCTATATAGAATACCCAATATGAAATAGAGATAGTTTTCATTGTGATAAACATGTCACAATGGTTTATTATACTCTATATTATTAAAATGATTTCACAAAAAATATTAACTCTTAGAAGAATAAGCATTCAAAAAATGGGATGGAATTTTATTTCCTCTAACTCTCTGAATGGGTTCTATATACATAAACATTCCTCTATGATAATTCCCTTTAACAAATCATGGTATAGTGTAACCTTAAATCATCACACACACGACCATCATAATCAACTCCACTCTCAAGGACTATTTTACTATATCCATGTAAGAGGATAGTCTAAAAGGTGACACCTTATAGTAATGATTTGGATAATGGACCCTTTAAATATAACAACCTTTCATAATATCATATATGAGTCACTCATGTATGTGGAGATTATATTGTGAAAAGTGATGAGATTACTCCAAAAATAGACAATCATTATACTCAAGGAAATACAATTCCATTGTTTGAGATAATTTTATATTTTCAAAGTAATATTTTTTAATTAACAATAACATGAATAATTACTACATATAAGGCAACAAAACTCTATTTTTATTATAAATTTACCTTTAAATATATACTATTATTAATAAATACATTTACTTGAAACCATAAACTAGAGAAATTAGTGATTCATTTTATTGAGTTAAAATTATTTAAATGATAGATCAATTCATTTTTTGAATGAAATATGAAATAATATTAGGAAACTTATAAGAGGAATAAGGCCTCAATAAAATACAACATCCATGAAATCATTGACAACATGGTATTATATGATGATCAAAACCCATATTATAATAATTAAAATAAGGCATAGAGTTAGAAATATTATATACGTACTGAGGGAGAAATAATTTAATAGGATGAATTACTTCCAGAATGCATTTAAAACTATATATAGGATTGAAATGTTTCAATTATAAATATTGTCACTAGAAATATAAGCATTGGATATATGGTAATTGAGTATATATATACTAAATAGTAATATTGAATTTTTATAAATTTTAAAAAAAATATTGAATGAAGAAAAATATAATATTTAACAAAAATATTTTCTTATAAAATATAAATATATATTATAGTTTATATATTATTATTAATATAAATTAATTATTTTATATATTTATAAATTTAAAGTAAAAATATTAATTCCATTTTAAGAGTAAAAAATAATATTTTAAGCTGATTTATTAAACACACCATGATATTTTTTAAAATTACACTTTTAAATTATTTTTAATTAATTGTCTTTAATTACGGTGTATTTTACCATAATAAATATTTAATTTTTATAAAAATTTAATTTATTTTTTAAAAACTAATTTTAAGCATATGGAATAAAAAATTCATTTTATTATTAAAAGGAATTTCTCTAAAACTTGAGACAATGTATTATGTGTTATTATATTAAATTTAATATTTATTAACTAATTTAGAAATAAAATATAATAAAATTGATTTATTAAATGAAATAATAATATTTAATTTAGGCTCTGTCTACAGATTAATTTGAGGGAAAAAATAATTTATCGAGGTAAAATTTGGTTTCCATGTTAAGAATTATATGCTTGTTTTGAATGAAGTTTTTTAAGTGTTTTGTGGTTTCATAAAAAAAATTAAATTGTTATAATTTAAATGATTATTCTAATGTAATTTAATTATAAAACATATTATATTAACACTCATTTAATTATTATTGAATTAGAAATTACAATTATAATGAATAATATTAAAAAACTCATTTTTCTAAATAAAAACATGTATATATAGAATGTGATATATTTTAAAAGATAAATATTCCATACCAAAAAGTGGAATTATATTAAATGGATTGAAAATATGGAACCAAAAAATCTAAATTAGTTAGTAGGTGTCTCTTTATATTTTTTGTTAATAAATAATTACTGTGTTAAATAATTAAACAAGGTAAAATGGGTAACTTGAACTACCTATTGTTTTTTATAATTAAAATGATATAAAGTCTTTCATGGTGAAAATTTATATTTCTAAAAGTAATAACAAAATGAATCACCTATATTTCATTGCATGACTCGTGTAATTATGATGTGATTCTTTCTTTACCCACCACCTTACATAGATTTTCTTGGAAACGTAAATTATTTTTATATTTGTGATGTGTTATCTTATACCCCATCCACAAAACTATTGTCCTTTAAAATATCATATATGTGAACTCATTTTTTATATCCAAGTGTCTTGTCCCAAATTTTTTGTTCTCTGATCATAATTACTAGTCCAAATCCCTTTATTCCAAGTGAATCCATCTTGATAAGAAAGGATTTCTTGAAAGTAATAATAAATTTTCATTCAATTTCATTGAAAACCACACCACCAATATTCCATAACATCATTCACTAATCAAAATATGTTCTATTAAAATAATTATTATTTTAAGAATTTTTTTTATCATTTTATAACTCTCCATTATTAATATTTTGTTTGTCATAACATTCTCTCATTCTGGTGTCTTTATTTTTAATTTAATATCTTGAGTGTTAGTGATGACATGATGATTTCAGATTTTATTCTTTACATTCTGTTACTTAGATTGGTTTGATTTAATAACTGAGGAATTTTTTAAATTTTCTAATTTAATTATGATTATCTAGTTTTTCAATTGAAATTATACCTATGTGTTGTGGGTAGTTCACACTTTACAATGTTCTCATGTTGGGTTATTGTTGTTTAGGAAATTGTATTAATTTTGGTTGACTTCCTTTTCTAGAATTTATGTGGAGTGGAAAATTTGAAAACTTATTAATGGATGAGACTCAATAATTAATCATTATTTATTTTGTAAATATTCATAGATAAGGTGAATTCCTTTATCTCAAGTTCATAAGAGGGGCTCGATAGATGTTAAATATTTAGAGGATTCCTTCATCTTGTACTAGATTAGTAGTATTCTATATATATTTTAAATGATGTGACCCATGGAGATATTGAAATGTGTTTGATTTCAAGGGGATGTCATAGAATGGGTGTTGATCCTATTTCTTTCAGTCGTATTGTTTATTCCTCTTTCCAATTAAGAGAAAATCATTTTTGTGGTCTATTGTGAGTGATTCAAGTATAATCTGTTTGATCATTTTAATTTAACCAGTAATCAAAAAGGGTGGTTGGGATGTTTCTAGAGTATAGTTATTTTAGAATTTTATTTATTGGGATACTATTGACCATGCATTTTTTAAGATAAAAATGATTAGTTAGATAAAACAATGAATCTGCCTTTAATTGAATTTTTCTATGATATTCTTTGACTCAAAGAATCACTAAGGCTGTGGTATTTATCTTAGAGTGTTCTCCAACTATTTTTGCATTCTACCTTTCAATAATCCATATTGTGGGTGACCATGTCTTAGTTTAAGATATATTTTTTATTATACATCATAGCTCAATCCTTCGTGTTATGGTTTGAGATCATTATTTAGAAATAATTTTGTTTTTGGTTTTAGAGATAAGGCCTAGTTTAAGTGATTTTTTGAATTCTCTTTATTTATTGGAATTTTTGTATATCCATTTTTTAATGGTGTCACTTTTGGCTTTCATTCGTTTCTTTTTTGGTTCTAGTTTTCAGTATGTCTGGTCATTTGTTCCTCTAGTGGACCATGTCGTTTCCAAAATTGAAGATATTATAACAGGAGATTGTGTTATGATGTAGAATATAATCACACCCAGAACTCCACATACCTTGTCATTCATTAAAATTATATATTTCTATAATTTTTCTTGATTTTTTGTTTGAATGTGAATGAATATTTTAATTTCAGGAGTGAAATATTATGATAGACAATGGCCACATTTTTTGTGGTGACCATTACACAAATAGTGAAATACATATAATGTCTTTAGAAAGAGGTTTTAATTATTTAATCATGGTTTAAATATTAATAAATCTAAACCATGATGATGTTTAGGTGTTTCCAGTGAGCATCACATAGTTGGAACATGGATTGGAAAACTAGGATGCTAAATTATGTGATCTACCATGTTTGTAAAATAAATGAAATTCAGAAAAAAAAACCATTAAATATCTATTTCCTTGTCTTATATAATTCTATTACCAGTAAATCCTAAATGTCCCTATACATTATCACCATCTCATTACCTCTCACAGGATCAATTTTATGTGTGATATGAATTGTTCATTAGAGAACCTCCCGATATGTGCCTTATATACCTATATATGACTCATTCCTCTTCCATTATATAGTTTTTCTCTTTCTTCTTTCCTCTAATCTAAGGTGACTAACCCCTTGGGTGTGGGGGGTGTAAAAAACATTATATTTGTGTATAAGGATTTTATATATAATATTGGGACATATTCTAGTGGCATCCATAAAAGGAGATGTGTTTTTATACGTTTAAGGTAGGAGGCATTATTTCTTAAGCTTCAAATTTAGACAACTTGAACGATTTCCTATTTTATTTCACGTTATAATTTAATTATTATAGAGATTATTTAATTTTTATTTAATTATGTGTTCTATAATATTTTCAAAACGTGAAATGGTATTTTGATTTAATTTAGGACATCTAAAATGGAAATGTGAATTTTAGATCCACATAAATGTTTGAAAAAATGACAATGGGTTTTTTAGAAAATATATTTTCTTAAAAGATAAATATGTTAACTAGATTCCTTTAATTTTTTTAAAGTCCAATAAACTATGATTTTGGTTGAATATCTAATTTAATGGGTGTTTTAAAAGGGTATTTTTAATTTTGATTATTTTTTATATAACTCTGTAATTATTTCATAGTGTTCTTTTAGTTTTTTATTGTTATTATTTAATATGATATTTTAAATAGATTTATTAGTTTTGATATTTGTTTGTTAATTATTTTCATCTTATAAGGGACATATATTTTTTCATGTGTATGGTTTAAAAGTGTTGGGTTTTGTTTGGATTCAAAAGGTGATCACTATGTTTTGGACCATGCTCTATAGACATAAAGTGTTGTTTGGAAACTAATAATTTTTTTTAACAATTTTCATTTCATAAAGAGGTGTCATGGAATGTTTTAAACATTAATATTGGCCAATAATATGATTTGGAATTATGTATTTTCATTAAACAGGGGGTTTTTTGGTATGGTTGTAAAGAATGTGAGGGGTATTTTATATATTGTTGTTGCTTTACATGGTTCATTTTTTCTCATAAACTAAACTCCCTTTTTATTGCACATAGGAACCTAGTTATATATATCATAATTTCTAGATTAACTTTCCATATTTTATTATTCCACAATAACTAATTATTTATGACTTTTTAAAAGGAATTGGGGTTATTGAAGGGTGTTAATATACATGTATGACACAGATTTTCCTTATCATTAATTGATTGGATGTTATGTCATGGGATTGGAGAAACCATGCCTGAAGTCCAATGAATAACCTCTATAGTTTCATGTATGGATAAATTGATTGAACATTATATAACAATCTAACAAGATGGTCTTGGATTCCAAAAACATTAGTTGACCTATTACTACCTCATGTTTCATATTTAAGGAATGTTTATTTTCAATTAATTTTAGTAAATTAACCTTGCTTATTACGTTAAATTGTCTTATAGAAATTCATGTTCATTTATTTCTGATTGTTGATTGATTTTCTATAGTTATGAATTGGTGTTTTCCATTTTTGGATTCTCTTTATATAAGGAAAATTGTGGGTTAATGTTTTTGGTTTTTTCATAGGGAGGGTTTTAAAATAAAAATTGTAAAAGTTGAATGTGCTCATTTACATTGAAAATAATCCCCTTTAAAATATAGTAATTTTTAAATTCCCTTAAAGGTTTAGTGGTGATTTAATGATTAATATTATCATAATGAGTAAATGAGACTAAATTAATATATTCTCAGGATTGTTTTCATCTAATATAAAATAATTATATTTATTAATAAATTTTCAAACTACAATGAAATGTTATTTCATTTTAATATTATGGATGGGGTGTAAATTTATCCTATATATTATTCATTTGTGAAGAATAAAAAAAGCATATCCTTGTTTATGATTATCTGTTTTCCCCACATGTGGAATTACATGTTTGAAATGCTCTTGGAGAACCTAAGTTGGACAATAACCATGGGTTACTAGGACGTTTCTCGTTATTATGTTTTATTTTTTCTTTTCTTATTCTTTTATCCAAGATGTATTGATCAATTATACCTTGTACATATTATTTAGTTCTTGTATAATCATGTTGTTCTAATTTAATATAAGGTTTTTATTTGTAGATCAATTTCAGTTTATTTCTTGTTCTTATTCTAAATTATCATATTTCATCATGTCAGAATTTTATGGACATTCCATTTTGTATTTTTTGTCAAATTATGTTACTTATTTAGTCCTGTTCAATGGGTAAAAAAATTCTTATGGTTACACTAAATTACCTTATAATAGTTACCATATAGAGGTGATTGGAAACCTGGATTGGATCTCATCATAAGAATGATCAAATACCCTTTTAGGGGTGGCCTATTTTAGTTTTTGATAACCTACATATCAAAAATGTTAGTGTAAGTACTTTGTTAATTACATGAATGTAAAGGGAAAATGAATCACTATATAATAGAATATCATTATGCACATGATTTTAGATGAAATAAGAAAATTCAATCAAAATTTTTGATATAGGGGCATTATATACTCAAAAAACAAACACATTACAATTTATCCATTTTATGAAGTGTGTGAATTATTTAAACAAATGAACCAAACCAAAGTTAACTTATTTCAAAAAACAACAACAACATGTTTATCCAAAGGGAAAATGAAGGTTTATGAAATCAAAAAAATTGAATGGAGGGATTCAAATTATGTGGTTTAATGTACATTAACTACTGACTCATGAATTATAAATATCTTGTTTTATTCTTGTTATAACCACTCTTTTTATACAATATTTTCTAAGATAATCAAATCTCCACCCCTATGATTAGATATTTAATTATAATTGAAAATTTCTAGTGGCGTGAAAATTTCATCCTCTTTCTATAATTCCAATATAATAGTGTTTTGTGGTATGATTCTTTTGAAAAATCTTTAATTCTCCCTTCAGTTGAATATGATGTGATTTTGGTCATGAATTGGTTCTCTTTACACATATGTAATATAAATTCAAAAAACAAGAAAATAAATTTTGATAAATAAACATATGATATTCAATTGGAAAAAGGATGATAATGAACACTATATGGGTATTAATTCCATTATATATGTTAGAATACTAAATCATTATGTATTTTTAGCTAAATTATTTTTTGGGATACTAAATAATTTGGATATTCCATTAATGATATAAATTATGTGTTTCATCACATTTCCTCACATTGTGGGGTTCGTATCCCATTAGAATATACGTATTCAATGTTTTTTACCTCATAGATACTCAAATATGTTTTTATTAGTGACTAATAATTAAAATTGATAAGATAAAATTTATTCAATGATCGATAATTGAAAATAGTAATGATTTTGTATCAATTTTTCTTTAAATGTTTAATATGATGAATAAATTGTGTCATATAAAACTAGACACTAAAAAATCAAGAAAACATTTATTTAGGTAAATGTAAAAATATTTTCGAATTAAATTCTATATGGAAAAGAAATACAATTAATATTATGATAAATAGAAGTAGGATATGATACGAAGTAAATAAGAAGATAATTAAAATGGAATCATTATCATTAGGATATGTATAAAATCATTAGACAAAATTGCATTAATGGTGTCACAAACCAAATCTAGTTGCCACTAATACTGGCACCAAATCGTGTCCATGATAATGAATGAAGGGTGTTCCTTATCCCAATAGGCTTTCAAAAGTACTCAGGTCTCAATAAATTAGGGTTGGGAATATTTACCCGAGTATGAATGCATAAAACATTAAAAACTCTCAATAATAAGAATATGAAATTTCAATGCCAAAGAAGACTTAGGAAAAAACTAGAACTGAATACATGGTTCTAAATAAGGTACAAGATGTCCAAAGATAAATAAAAAGAGTATAAATATAGACACTATGACTCCACATGACCAGGGGTCATCACCCCTGAGCTGCCTCTACAAAACCCTACCAAGAGGGGACTAACAACCCAAACCGCCTTTACTCAAGGCTTTGCCTTTACCTGTGTCAAAAATACTGAATTATACTTACACCCAATGTGTTTTTGTAGGGTTTTTCCTAATCCTAATATGATATCACCCAAATACCCCAAAGAGTATGCAATACAAGGTGACAAAGCAAATAGTTTTAATGTGTAATGGAAAGCGGTGATAAATTCCAAAAAATGAAACTTCCAATTGAAAATAGATTTCAAAATAAAAAATTCATAATTTTAACCCAATTATAAAAAACGTGTTAAATACTATAATTTTCGTCCAAACACAGTCCAATACTACAATAAATACCGCAAATCCAATGATCGCCAAAACCGGGAACACCCATAGGCAACTAGATAGTCTCAGGCCCTATGCACCTCAATCCTCGGAGAGTAGTAACCATAAAAACCATTATTCTCTTGCATGAGACAATGTTCAGGAACATACCCATAACTTATTGGTCCCCCATAATCATATATATATTTTAGTTATAGTTTTACTTATCCATTTTCTTAGTGAAATGGGGACAATACCCATCTGGTTCACTAGTCATACTAGTACATATCGACCCACCTAGGTACCTGGGTTTCCCCTTTTGTGCCCAAACAATTTAAGCATGATAAAAACATAAATTTTCATATAGAAACACCACTAATGTTTTCATAAATACAATACTGTATCTTTAAACACTTCATCCATCTTAAAACACACAACAAAACTTTTTGATTTTAAATACAACAACTTCTTAAAATCTCACATTATTTTGCACCCAAAATTCTTGGAATTATCCACTTTTCACACTATGTGAACACATTTAAGTCACTAAAACAAACTTCCATATCAATACCTTTCAATGAAACCAAAAATACAGTTATGTGGAATCTACATATGAAACAAGAAGTTATATCCATTAAAACCTCTATTTTGACACAAACATGGCACTTAAAGTCCATTTGCTTCACAAACACCATTTAAAAAAACTTTTTGCAGAAATAATTAACAAGATTAACCATTCAAAACACGCTTTTACACCCTAATACAGTTTAATATAATCAACATTGTAATTATACGGTATCCCCAAATAAACCAACAATAGATTCATATGAGAAACCCTAATTTCACATAAAATTTGCACAAAAAAATTCACCTGCATTACAAACACCACTAAAACCAATTTTTGCTGCAATAATCACATGAAATAAACATAAAAATATCATAAAAATATAATCTATGTAAAATTATTTCATAAAATTGGAATCACCTACCAATGTAATGAATATACTTTAATCCCATGGTGCAAAAACTCAAACGCACCACCTTCGCATCTCAAGGAGGGTAGATCAAGCCTAAAAACTGAAAAATGGACCATGAAAATCCATGTTTAAACCCTAGGTTCAAAACCATAACATATATTTATTTGGGACTTCAATTAAATTGGAAGAAACATCATATAAAGGGTAGGAACTAATAGGGCGAGAATCTTAATTGATATTATTTGAAGTTCCTCCACCAAATCCCCCATTGAAATTGGGTTCCAATGAGGGTTTTAGAGACTTGGAGGGCTACCAAAGATGAAATGGTCGAAAGAGGTAAGAAGGGTCTGAGTGAAGATAAATACCTGGAGGGAAAATAGGTAATCTAAACTAATTTTTAATGACCTGGACATTGGTGCACGGTTTGTGTGCACAGTTTGGAAAAAAGTTCACACTTTTTATCACCTTAAAACAACAATAAAATCCATAGAAATTTGTGGGGTATTAGAGGAGACGTTGGGGGGGATTCTAGGATAAAAATATATTGAATGTATGTACCTTCAATAATGAACATTGGTGAGAAAACTCTCCCCACCATGAAAACATTCTGTCTGGGAAAGTCGACTAGAGGATTGATCGGAAAACATGAATTGGTACTCTTCCTGAACCCATGACTTTTTCTCCCAGTTCTCATTATTATCACTAACATGATTCCAACTAACACAAACTAGTGGAATATACTTCCCTAAAATAAAATTCTCTTGGGAGTCCACTATTTGCACTGGCTGCTCAAAAGCTGTCAAGTCAGGCTCTATCTGTAGTTCTTCCCAACTCATCACATTGGATGGATCTAGGATGTATTTCTTCAACTGGGATACATGAAAGACATCATGGATGAATGTAAACTAATAAGGTAAAGAAAACCTGTATCCCACCCTTACAATAAACTAAGTGATCTCAAAAGGTCTGACATATTGCGACGTCAGCTTCCCTTGCTTTCCCAATCGACGATGGCCCAAACAAGGGGCCAACTTCAAGAATACCTTGTCGCCCATAGAAAACTCTAGGTCTCTATGCCTCTGATCAGCATAGGATTTATGGATAATCTGATCTATCAATAAATGATGCCTAATCAATTTGACCTTCTCATAAGTCTCTTGTACTAGATTTGACCCCTACATTGAGGTATTTCCTCCCTCATCACAAAAGTGGAGGGACCGACAAGGCCAGCCATAGGGCACCTTAAAAGGATCCATTAAAATAATGTATTTGTAACTATTATTATAATAAAACTCAACCAATAATAGATGTATATCCAAAGAACATCCAAAGTCCAAGACACATTCATGGAACATGTCCTCGAAAATCTGATTTTCCCACTCTGTCTAACCATTCGTCTGAGGGAGGAATGTCTTGTGAATCTTAATCTGAGACTCCAAGGCCATATGAAGGACTTACCAAAATTGAGATGTTAAACTAGGGTCTCTATCTAAGAAAACTTCTAATGGAACACAATGGATCCTTACCACCTCCTGAAGATACAAACGGCCGAACTCATTCACTTTAGTTGTATCTCAGATTGGAATGAAGTGAGATGATTTTGTTAGATGATCAATCACCACCCAAATGGAATTCTTTCCCATAGGTGTACAATGGAAGCTAGCAATGAAGTCCTAGGAAACCTCTCCCCACATCTAGGTAGTAATGGGTAATTGCTGGAGCAAACCGATTGGCTTTGTTTGTTCTGCATTCACCTACTAGATTGTGTAGAATGTCAACACAATGTCCGCTATGCCCCGTCGCATACCTGGACACCATAATTCTCGCCTCAGATCATAAAACATCTTGGTGGAATCTGGATGGTCATGCCACTAATATTGGTGTCTATCCATCATCACCACCTTCTGTAGGGATGAAGACACTACCGAACAGACTATAAAGCACAAGATTCCCTTGGGGGACGATGAACAATCAGAGGATGTCTCCCCACCCTGAAGAAATGGCCTTGACAGCTGACAAAGATCATCACTAAGATATTCTCGCTAAATCAACTCTAGGAGAGATGGTGTCAACTTAACAATCGCCAAGAACGCACCTCTATTTTTCTCCTTCGTCTCTACATGAATATGAGAAAAGGGTCCCCTAAAAGTCCACTCATCACTATACTTCCTTAAAGCTTTCACTGGAACTCTTCTTCTCGAGGATTCAGCCACCAAATTAACCTTTCCTGGGGTATAAATAACGTCAAAGTTGAACTCCTACATGTAATTAATCATGTGACGCTACCTCAAGTTGAGGTCCTTCTTCGAGAAGATATAGGCCAAGATTTTGTTATCTGAGTAGACCACAAAGAGGTAGTGACGCAATGTTTTGAAATCATGCATCACCATTGCCAACTCCAATTGGTGGGTTGGGTAATTCTTTTTGTGTTTTTGGAGTTGCTAAGATACATACATTGCCACATGATCATCCTGTAAAAGCACGCACCCAAGACCCATACTTGAAGAATCACAATGGAACACATACCCCTTCCCGACCTCATGAAAAATCATCGCGGGGGGGCGGTAGTCAACCGCCGCTTTAGCTCCTCAAAGGATTCCTGACATTCTGGGGCCCAGTCAAACGTCACCCCTTTTCGAATGAGAATTGTCAATAGTGATGCAAGACAATAGAAATCCCATATGAATAACCCATAATAATCATACATGCAAAGTAAACTCCTAATCTCGAGTACATTCATTGGTTTCTCCCACAACATGGCCTTATTGATCTTCTCTAGGTCCACTCAAACTCCCTGCTATGAGATCACTTTCACCTAAATCTCATTTACCTGATCCAAAAACTACACTTTGACAATATTTCATAGAGGTCGTGATGCCGCAAAGTATCTAGAATAATCCTCAAGTGATATTCAAGTTCTTCTTTAAGGGTAGAGTATACGAGAATATCATCCAAGAACACACAACGAATGAATCAAGATACTTATGGAACACACTATTCATGAGTTCCATAAATACCACTGGAGGATTGGACAATATACAGGGCATGACCAAGTACTCGAAGTGGAAATACCTGCTCTGGATGTCTGTCTTCGGGATATCTTCCCCATTCACCCTAAGTTGGTGGTATCCCAAAAGCAAGTATATTTTTGTGAACCAAATTTCCCCTTCAAGTGATCAAAAAAATCATCTATTTTTTTCAAAGGGTATTTTTTCATAATTGTTACCTTATTCAGCTTTTGGTAGTCAATTCACATCCAGAGTGATATGTCTGCCTTTTCTATGAAAAACATAGGAGTGTCCCAAGGAGAGACACTCATGTGAATTAATCCTTTGTATTCCAAGTCTTAGATTTGTATCAATAATTCTCGCAGCTCGATAGGGTTGATGGGTATAAGGGAATAGATATCGATTGTGTTATCATTTCCTGATAAATCGAGAACTTCCATCGTACTATGGGGGAAAATGAAAAATTATTCAGGAATACCTATGGAAACTCATTCACTACATGATGTAGTTCACCTTCAGGGGAAGTACCATAATCCTCTAGCACGAGTGACGATAACTGGAAGATAAGGCTTCCCAAATCTTGAAGTGGAGGCCCTATACAACCCGACTGATGATCCCATTCTCTAAGAAAAATATGACGACTCCCATCAGGTGTAGTGAAACTCACTCCACACCTATATAATTTGATGTTTTCCTAGAGGTACACTAGAAAATACATTCCAAGTATCAACTCAAAAATATCTATATATAATTCCATGAGTTCTCACTCCCTCTCAATACATTACATGGAGAGCACGCACGATGGGCACTGGAGACCCTACTCCTTTTTTCCCAACGTTGTCACCAACTCCAACAAAAAAAGACAACATCTCGGTTGGTAAATTCAGTATGTCCACAAAACATGTAGAAATGAAGGAAACAAAGTAACCTATATCAAAAAGAGTAGCAGCTTTAGAATATGCGATCAAAATGGCATCTCGAATTGTTGACGTTTCCACCAATGATCCTCTTGGTGCATGATCCACTGAATGGAGAAGTTCGGTTTCTGCCTGGGGATGACTGCTAGTCTGTGGTTGTGCCTTGAACTGGATATACGCAGAGGATGAACCAGCCCTACTACCATGACCACCAAATTGATACCCCCTGTCCTCGACCGCTCGGACTGTGCCGACACTCATCTTCAAGCTGATGATCTTTCCCCTCCCAGAAGTGGACATGCCACCCTATAGAAGTGGTAAAAATTCCCCATAGCATTGCACTGGTAACAAGTATTTAGAGGAAGTGGGAATGATATTTTGATGTTCCTCAGCTTCCCACACTGGTGGCACATGACCTATCTCGTATCAGAAGCCACAGAAGAAAATTGCCTAAAAGAGTACCTAGAACTACAACCTCGTTTCTTCACGTGTTCATCCCGCTACCTTTTTTTCTATTTATCTTTCACTAATCACTACTTATACTGATCTAGATAAACCATCCCAACCTTTCTGGTCAATCTCCACCATACATGCCCGGTCAATGACCTCATCTTATGTCCTCAACTTAAACAAGAACACAAGAGATTATATTTCTATTCGTAGACCATTATCAAACCATTGGGCCTTCGTTTGCTCGTTGGAGATGATTTCAGGGGCATACCGAACCAACTCAGTGAAACGGTTGGCAGACTCCATGACATTGAGATTGCACTGAACATGATCCATGAACTCTTGGAACCTGGCATATGCCAAGACCTCAGAGAACTACTGCTCATTGAAGACAGCCTTGAAATCTCCCCAACACATCTACTCATCCATCCTAGTCTGAAGAACCGATTCCCACCACCTACGGCTAGGATCCTACATTAAAAAGGAGGAATAATTTACCCTAATTTCCTCATCTGTATCCATGAACTTGACTATGTTCATGATCTTTTCAAGCAATTTTTCTACTTTCTCGGGCTCTATGCTGCCTCAGAAGGTGGGAGGCTTATTTTTCACTATCTATTGGGCCTTGTATTTTGAAGGACCAATCTCATCCTTTCAAAAATAAGGTTGAACAAGAGCTAGTCCCTGTCCTTGAGCCATGATATCCCCGACCATGGCCTCTACTATCCTATGATCAATTGGTGTGGGAGAGCACTCTCTTGCTTCCTCTTGTGGGTGCATAAGAGTATTCTATGAAGTCATGTTGCTACAAAATGCAATAGTCAAAAAACAAATGTCAATACCCAAATTCTGAAAAAATTTAATCAAATACATAAAATATTAATAATCTAAACACATTATAGTAGTAAAAGAAACAACTACTCCATTCCTTCTTGATGTCCACAGGTGGCCTACAACACACGCGTCTCATCTGGATGTAAAGCCAATCAGACAATTCCAACATCCCTGGTGACTCAAGGTATAACACAAGTGGTGAGGTCCATGCACCCTACTCATTAAAGAAACCTTGATCCCTAACATTCCTAGCTCTATTCTATCTATTCACATCATAAAATAGCAATATAACCTAAAAACATTGGGAACCTTTGATACCATTTTATCAAAAGATGAATCTGGTATCAACTAATACCGGCACCAAATAAAGCCCATAACAAGGCCCAAAGGGTGTTCCCTATCCCTACTAACTATAAAAAGTGCCCAAGTATCAATAAAGCAGTATTCAGAATGATTTATTTAAGTATTAATGCATAAAACATTAAAAACAATCAAAAACAAGAATATGAAATTCTAATGCCAAACCAGATTTAGGAAAAAACCATAACTAAATACATGGTTCTAAATAAGGTATAAGATGTCCCAAAATAAATAAAAATATCAGAAACATATCCACTAAGTCTCCTCATGACAAGGGGTCATCAAACCTGAGTCGTATCCACAATGCATCACCAAGAGGGGACTAACAACCCCATGCACGTTCAACTGAGGCATTGCCTTTATCTAAGTCAATCATAATTAAGTATACTTACACCCAAGGGGTGTAAGTAGGGTGTGAGACTAAAGAAAATAGGATATCACCCAAATATTCCAAAGAGTATTCAATATAATGTAAGAAATCATATAGTTTTAATGTGTAATGAAAAGTTATGATAAATTCCAAGAAATGCAACATCCTATTGAAAACAGTTTTCAATATAAAACATTCAGAATTTTAATGCAATTAAATAAACATTTTAGCTACTTTAAAGTGATTCCAAACAAACCATAATACTAGAGTAAATACAAAAAATCCTTTGAGCACCAAAACTACGAATACCCCTAGGAAACTAGATAGTCTCGGGCCCTATGAACCTCGTACCACTGTGAGAAGAAACCATAGAAAAGTTTGTTATTATGCATGATCCACTAGTAGGGAACATACCAATAACCTAATGGTATACCATAACAATACATATAGTTTATATATAGTTTTCATTATCCATTGTCTTAGTGAAACATGGACAACAACCATCTGGTTCACTGTCTTTACAAGTACATATCCTCTCACCAATGTACGCAGGCTTCCCCTTTCATGATCAAACAATTTAAGCATGCGTAAAACATCTATTTTCATATAAAAACACCACTACTATTCACAAAAAAACAATAAATTATCTATAAAAACATTATACCACTAAAAACACCCAACAAAACTTATTAATTTTCAGTGAAAAACATCTCAAAATCTCATATTGTTTTGCATGCAAAACTCTTTGAAATATCCACTTTACACACTATGTGAACACTCTTAAGTAACCAAAATAAAATGGAAGTTCAATACCCTTCAATGAAACCAACAGGTTAGTTATTCGGAAGCCCCATATGAACCAAGAAGTTATAATCATTAAAAAACCCGGTTATCAAAAAAACATGGAACTTAAAGTCCATTTACGTCACAAAAACCATTTAAACAAACATTCATAGCATCAACCAAAGAGAGTAACCATTAAAAACATTATTTTACACCATAATATAGTTAAATATATTCATATTAGTAGTTATAGGGAAGACCTAAATAAACCAATAAATGATTTTTATGAAAAAACCCAAATTTCACATAAAATTTGGACAAAAAATTTACTTTCATTAAAAAACACCACTGAAACCAATTTTTTCAGTAATAATCAAGTGAAACAAACCTTAAAATATCATAAACACCTCATATAGGTTACAAGGATTTCATAAAAATTGGAATCACCTACCAAATTAATGAAATCCCTTGAATCCATTGGTGCGAAAACTCAAACGCACAACCACTGCACCTCAAGGAGGGTAGATTAGTCCTAAAAATAGAATATTGGACTAAGAAATCCCAAAGGTTAAACCCTTTGTTCTAAACCCTACCCTCTGGTCATTTTAGAATTTAAATAAATTGTATGAAACATCATGTAAAGGGGAGGACCAAAGATGGGGATAAACTTACCTACGATTATTTGAAGTTCCTCCACCAAATCCCCCTTCAAAATGGGGTTCTAATGAGGGTTTGAGTGACTTGGAGAGATTCAGTGGCTGAAATGATCTAATGGGGGAAGAATTGACTGAGTTAGGACAATACTGGGAGGAAAATATGTCATTTTAACTCATTTTTAATGAGCTAGACATGGGCGCACAATTTTTGTGGACAGTTTGGCAAACTATGCACATAAACTAGTCTCCCTTATTTCTCCCCTACAAAAATCAAAATTCACCAAAACCTGTGGGCTATTAGGGGGGACTTCAGGGGGGATGTAAGGATAGAAAAATATGAAATGTATATACCTTTAATGAAGAAGTTTTGTGCGACAAATGGAAATGAGTTATAGAGAAATAAATATATTATATAGTTTGAGGTAGATGTAAATGAACTTTATTTCTGATTCTATGAATGTATGTTAGAGTTCATATAAGAATCAAATATAATGGTTATAAATATAGTCATTGTAAATATAGTAATTTGAAATATAGTCATATAAAATATGTTTGTTGTATATATGGTTGGTTGGTATGCATATATATAATAGGTATATTTAAATTATTTAAATCATAGTTGCAAATTTTACATAATATAATTATTGAATAAATCAAATGATAATATTTTAATAAAATATTTTATTAACTAATTATATTTTTTAATATGCTACATATTTCTATTTTTATTTTTAAAGAATATTTTTATTGTATTTATAAAATTAAAATAATTTATTTATTTAAAATTTATTGATAGAAAGAAAATTTAAAAAATGAATAATTTATTTTAATGGGTTGTGGTTAAAACTATTTAGTAAAATTTAATTTTTCCATGAAATGATTTTTATATATTATGAATTTATAAACTATTAAATTCAATTGATCACAATTAGATAAGTATATTATTGAAAAATATATATAAAATATTAAATTAATATTCATAAAGAAATTTCACATTGAATGAAATTAAAATAAATTCTGTTTATGCGTAAAAATTTACTTTTCTAATGAAAAAATATGTCTTATGTTTTTTGTATTAAAATTAAATTATTGAACTTTTAGAAATTAAATAAAATACAAATTATGTAATATTCTCAATAATTACATTCAAACTAGGTATTTTATTTTAATTTCATTTTTATGATTAATATTAATTTCTCATGGTAAATATTATTTTATATAACAAAGATAATAGGGTATTTTTCAAATATGTTTTTTATGTTTTGTGTGTTTTTATCAAAATATAATAACATTACCTATTTTAAATTATTACTCTAATAATAATGATATGTAAAAATACATATAATACAAATCTTTTAATTATTAATAAATAATAAATGATAATTATAATACTTAATATTTGAATGGACAATTTTCTATAAATCTATTTTATATATAAAAAAATTAAATATAAAAAAATTGTCATATATAAATTTAATATTGATAAATAGATTGCATGTTTTAAATCATCATGTATAAATTATCTATTAAGGGCCATGTTATATTTTTAGTTATTAAAATAATTATATTGGTAATTAATAAAAAAAGGTCAAAAGGGGTAAAATGATGTGGGTCCAGTGTTTTATAATTAAAGTGATATAAAATATTTCTATGAGATATTTCTTATATTTTAATTATAAACCTAATTTTATCTCTATAATTTTTATACAAAACTCATCGAACTCCCATGTACTTCCATTTTTAACATTTTTTAAACTTATGTATCCAATGAAATGTCCCTCATTATAAATTATAAAATTAGCACGTCTCTACCCCTTCCAAACCAATCAAATTATTATAATTATTCATTAAACCTTACCCATTTTCCTCTTCTATTTTTACCATGTTTTGAATCCTCTTATTATAATAAGGGGGTCTAAGGCCTTTATTCTATGGGAATTAATAATGAGAATGTGTCATTTCATTAAAGTAAGCAATAAGTAATTCTTATCTCTACCAAATTACATTGTCATCCATATCTTCCTAAACCTCATAAAAAATTTAACATTTTTCAATTAATATAATTATTCTTCTTTGAGAATGATATTATCATAATATAATTTTTTAAACTAACTCACTCTTTTTTAATAACATGTACTCATTTTGGTCACTTATACCACCTATATGAATGTAGTTATAATCCTTATATGATGAATGGCTAATAAAATATAAATTTCATTAATATAAATTAATAATGATTAAATTTAGTTTTTTTAAATTTTTTAATTTTAATACTATTATTTTACTTATTATTAATATTCTGACATTAAATCATTACAATCCACTGAAAACAACACGTTATAGATTTATTATTAGAGATTGGAAACCTAATCAACCATGGAATGAACCCAGAACATCATAACTAATTATGAATATTTTGTTCTTATTCTTTAAGTATATTGTATATGACATACCATTGAACATGGAATAATGATTAAAACTATTATATTACAATAGACAAGTAATGGTGGAAATGAAAAAAAAATTGATGATCATTATTATATATAAATAAGTGAAAACAATATAATAAATGAAAATAAAATATTATATAATTTTTTTATAATAATGAGGTTATAAGATAAGTAATTAAGGTATTTATATTTATTATATAGTCAGTGGTATTACTTTTGTAGATATCAAGTGTAAAGGTATTTGCCTTTCATCCAAATTTCCATTCTTTGGGAGATTTTTTCTATTAGACACAAATATTAATTTATATGGTGTATATATAACCAGTTTTACATATCATATCATTATTATATTAATATTCATAATACATACTGTATTATTTTTTCTATTTTAATTGATTTTGATTAAGGAGTTATTTAATCCATAAAGGGGGTTGTAAACACCATTTCATTTTATTTAATTTGTAATATTTCATCATGAACTTTGTTCATTTAGGATTTTTTTTTATTTTATCACGTTTTAATGTATTTTTTAATTTCCTCTTAATGTTCTCGTGAATTTTATTTTATCATGACTTAATGTTGTGTTGTACATTTAATAAGAATAATTATTTTCCTCTCTAATAACTCATTATTCTTAATTTTCATACTCATTATTTCCATAATGGTATTACAAGTTTGTATTTGAAAAAAATATGTATTATATTTTATAATTCTATAATTTATCTTGAGATCATTTGAAATGGAAAATTTTTTATTCATTTTAATGACGTGGATTTCAATTTTTTAAATACTAAGATGTTATATCCTTATACAATACAAGATATTTTATTCCAATATAAATTTTACATTCTATATATTTATATCATATTAAGATTATAATATTCAAATTTTACTTCTAAAATATTAGTTTAGAAAATATTCTGGTCATCATCAGGAAAATTATATTTAAAAGTTAATAATGGATTTATTTTTTACTTATATGATATTCATTACAATAGTGTAATAAGATCATTCCTTTTACAACTTTTTAATTGTATTAAGTTTCCCTATAGACTCTTTATATTTCATTATAAATATTCTATTACATGGAATACATTAATTCAAAAAGTAATACTTAAACCCCTTGTATTGTAATTTATTTTATTTTAAACAAATTTTATCAAAAACAATGAATATTTCATTTATTTTTCCAATAAAATTTTAACAATCATTTTAAAAATTGTTTCTTTTATATGTAATTATTACATAACAATTTTCAGATTATTTTAGGTTTATATGTTTCAATTATATTAATCCATTTTTTTGTGGGAGACTTATGTAAATGTTTTATTCAAATCTTCAGGAAACTAGTTTCATTCACAAAGGTTAATTATGTTATGATGAAATTATGAATGTTCCCATATAATTATGAAACATATACATATGTTGTGTCATTATGATACTAGTGATATATATATATATATCCCTTCAATGCATTGGGTTATTTTTTATATCTCATGAGATCCAAAATGGTACAAACGAATTTATCTTATGCCTAATGGTATATAGGTAATTAACCAATTTCAAATAGGATACTCAAGATGTTATCCCATTCCCATGAGTTTATTGGTGGTTGTCCTAACCTGAAAGAGTATAAGAGTTGTTTTACAAAAAAAATGGTACATAGGAGGAATGATTTATCCCAAAATGGTACAAATGAGGTTATCACAAGCCCAGTGGTACATGGGTGGTTATCCCAAACCCAAAAGGGTACACATGAATTTATCATTAGGGAAGGGTATATGAGTGGTTAACTGGAGCGAAAAGGGTACAATAGAGGTTATCCTAAGGACAAAAATTCATGAGTTGTTATCCTAACCCCAAAAATTTACATGACATGCTATCCTAATTGTGGTTTTTGGACCATTTTAATGAAGGGTAAATGGGTGGTTACCCCAAGTCTAAAAAACTTCTGAGCTACTTATATAAAGAATAATATACTATGGGAAGATAGTTCGACAAGACCATTGTGTCATGATTATAGGAAAACATTATCAGGATATATGTTTTCCACCTATATATGTTTCGTTTTCCTATGTTATACATAATTCTTAGGTATTGTTCTCATATTATTGACTCATATCTATATACCCATTTTTCTATTATCTTATAATGAATGATTTAATCCAATACTCGTGACTCCTGATATATAATTTTTTTGGGTATGATTAGATTTTATAATATCTTTATACCTTAATTATATTTTCATTCGCACATGTGAATATACTAATCCCATATGATATATGATTATTATGACTTACGTTTACCCATACTGGGCATTTGTGGTCACCTCTTTTTTATGACTCCATTATGTATGATATGAAAAATAATGTGATATGTAAACTTTATAGTTGGGTTACTAGTGAGGTGTGAAAATAAAAAAACATTCCATGCTAATTCTGTAACTAATATATAGTGAAACTGAACCTTTTGGTGCTAATTTTATCTGTGAATATTGGAAATGTATATTTTAGTTAGGAAAATTTTATT
Source organism: Viscum album (assembly GCA_963277665.1). Lineage (NCBI taxonomy): Eukaryota > Viridiplantae > Streptophyta > Magnoliopsida > Santalales > Viscaceae > Viscum > Viscum album. The sequence continues at coordinate 1,323,846,709 of OY728158.1, forward strand.
TAAGTTATTCTCTAGTTGTCTCTCCTAGTATCCAATTATTTATATAATTAAGGTAATTTTAATAATGGATCTTATAATTCTGGCATAGAGAGATCTATATGTCCCTCCTTTGGAATATGATGAATAATATATTCAAAAAAAATTAACAATAAAATTATATGTTCGTCTCGTAAAACATGTTCTTAAGGGATTAGTGAATTTTAAGGATATAAATAACTCCCTCAATTATATCCTTTAGATCTTACACCATATGGTAATATTGTTTTCTCATTAAATTTTGGGGGACCCATGTTAAAAAAAATAAAAATAGTCCCTTGGCGGAACCTATCAAGGAATAACACTGTTTTGTGGGACATGAATAGGTAAAAGTGATGGTTTTAGAAGATATCAATCAACAATATCATCAATATTTAGTAAATAATATATAGTTTCCTCTATAACTATTTAAAAATATTATTGAGGAAATAATATTGAATACTTTTATGGTAAAAAACTTTAAAATACACTCCAATGATTGAAATTAAATTAAACAACATAAAAATAGGAAAAAAATAAAAAAGCACCATGAAAATTATATTAAAATTATAATATTTTTTCCATTTATATATTAAATATATTAGTATGAATGAAATAAAAAATTTAAAACCCACTTTTGGTATAGAAAAAACATTTTTAAATTCTATACCATTTAATGAACAAACCATGAAAGGAATTTTCACAAACCATTCAACCAAATATTAGTAACATACTATGTAACATGTAAAGAGTGTCCCATTATTATAATTAAAATGGTTAATCATTAAGATAATTATGATATTTTTAATAATTTAAAATAATATTTCAAGAGGAGTTCATATTTGTTTTATTTTTGTACGGAATATATTATTGAGTTATTCAAACAAGGGAAGTATTTTCCAAAAATCACAAGAGATAGTTTATAAAGATACTAATGATTTATATATCTACAATACAAATGTAAACCTAAAAATTCACAAAAATAATATATTAGTCCAAAAATAATTAAAAAATAAAAATATGACATTTAATTCATCTAAGTCCAAATATTATTTAGAATATTATATAAAAAAATAAATCTAAAATCATATTTAAATTAATAATATCATTTTTATTTATTATAGAAACATTTTTATGGAACATTAATAACTATAAAATGTGTAAAAAAAATAAAACAAAACATCTACAAGATATATGTCATGTGTGTATAATGTACATCTCAAGCACAACACCAATGCAACTCAGTAGTCACTATTTCAGACTTTCCCAAGGATTAAATTTTACCAGAATAAAATGATAAATGAACTTATAAATTACATTTATTCTTCCCCACATCCCCTTACAACTCATGGGTTGAGCTAATAAGTGTCATATAAACACTAACTTATGACATAACACGTGTTTTTATATGATTTTCTCTCCAATATAACTAAATATCTTAAATATCATAAAATAATGAGGTCTCTAATTCTATTCTATAACTAGCCAACCTAGTTAAACCTAAAGAAACACCCAAGTTGGACCTTCACAAGATCTAGGGAGAAATCATGATATATATGGGATGAAAACTACTTTCATGTATTCAATATTTTATTTATTTTGATTTACTATCCCAATAAATCTATAATTATAACTAAATTTTCACTTGAATGACTTGTACGAATTTCAGATACATTAATTAGTCATATATGTTAAATATGAAGATTGAAATTAAAAAAAGGCCATTAAAAGAAAAATAATAACATATAATTTCAAAAAAATATATTAATAAACATAACCCATCATCTCATAACATAAAAGAAAAATCCTTAATGAAATGTCAATAATATAGTAGAGATAATAACAATATTAATTAAGGAAGTGGTGGGAAGCTATACATGATAAAACCAAAAAGGAATAACTAACCATATTCAAGAAGTAAATAACAAAAATAGATCTCTATACATAATATAAATGGACTTGATGGGTCTCCTAAAAAATACCCAAACCAAATCACCTGATCATCTACTTAGATTAAGAGGTACATTACTTAAACTGATATCAAAAGTCATAAGGACTATAAAAATAAAATTCTGGGTATATATGATTTGAGATATAATTTTTAGTAGGAATCCCCCATATATTCCAAGAATATCCTAATATCATAAATCCATTTAATAATAGTTTTAAATAAATCTATGAAAATGTGATTTCAAATATATGGAATACAAGTATCATAAGGCACTAACATAAAACTAATTGTTCTGAGATAAACAATTTTATTTTTTGAAATGAAATTAAATTTGAAATTTATATAAGTACTGGTTAACCATAGTTATTCAAAAAATTAATTTATTCCATATTTTAATATTCTTTTATTTAGGAAAAAAATTATCAAAACCCATTACTTGAGTAATATAAAAAAATTGTTAATGAAAAAATAATTTAAATCGATTTACTATTTATTATATAAAATTATTGATTAAAAAACTATGTAATGTATTTATATCTATATTGATTCAACTATTTAAATAGGAAGAACCCTTTTCCATTTATTAGAATAAAACTGACATTTATTCTTTTCCTAGGAAATGTTTTTCATATGGTATGGATTCTTATATAAACAAAAAACAGGACATTATTCACTAAATTCTTATCAATAATAAAAATTATATAAAATAATATTTATATACAATAAATAATAAATATAATTACATATTAATCCTCATGGGAAAGGGTAGGACACATGATACAATATATATAAAAAATATCTATATATATATAAATTGAATATCTAATGTCATCTGATTTCCTAAAATTCAATTTTATCTTCTTCCCCTAACATAAAGTCAAAATAATATAATTAATGAAAATTTATATCTGAGGGACACTATATTTATTAGTTTTATTATTATTGGGGAAATTGACCATATGATTATTACATAACTAACCATGGATTTCCATGACATAGAAATGGTGGTGTGAAATAAATCTAATATATATAACCATATTATATTATCTAATAAAAATTATAAATCACCCTTAACTCCATTAATAAATAATATAAATAGAACCATTTTATAACAAAAACATTAATATAAAACAATAAATCTTTATAATTATCCATACACTTAATATTTCATATACCGGAATAAATGTTTGGGAAAATATTATAAAGGGATAACATGAAGGTTATATAAAGGATCTAAATCAAATTAAATTTTAATAACAATCCATATAATGATTCAAAAAAAAATTGGGATAATAAATAGCATGAAATTAATCTATTTTAAATATAAAAACAATTCTATATTAGTTACTAAGGTGATAAAAATGAATCCCAACTACCAGAATAAGGCTCTTCCAAAGTTTCTAAAATAATCTTAATCATTATAAACCCATGATAAAATAGAAATAAAATCATTAAAATTTATAATATATCAATTTACAATATATATATTAATTAAATAATATAAAATAAATTTTTAGAATTTAAATAAACACATGTGGAAAATTAAATTAATTTAAATATTCAGATTAATTAAGACATGGAAGACTTATTCAATATCATAGAATATAATGAATAAACACATTAAATTTCATTTGACAATTATATAAATAATATAATAACAGTTTTGAAGATAAAAAATGGGTTAAAATATGAAATAAATAATAGTTTCCAATTTAGAAATTAAATGGATTCACCAACTATAATCATACTAAATAGTGAAGAGAAGTCATATTCTAACACTAATAAGTAATAGAATTGTTTAATGAGTAATTATAAAACCTAAATCAATGAAACCAAAAAATATAAATCCATAATAATAAAAAACCAAAACGCCATGTCCGTGGTGGTGAAATGACATAAATAAATAGGGAATTGAAGGGTTAAGGGAGAAGAGAGGAAGTGATTTTAGAGGAATTACTTGGAAGAATTAAATTTATAATGAACTTTTACAATATAGAATTGGTGGATAACCAAGGTGGTATTAGAGTAGAGGGAAAATATTATGTGGTAGAATAAGGGAAGGATGACCAAGTAAGGATTGTTATAGTGGGAGGCCTATGTGTGTGGGAAACATGGGAGAAAATTCCACTTAATTTGGGTCCTAAAAATAAAAAATAATTAGCTCATAAATATAAATGGGTAGATTTCATAATATGGGAGTATATATAGGATAACATTGAAATGAATTTCCTCTTTAAATAATGCATTGTATCTATTTTTAAATCCACAATCACAGTCATTGGCATTCACCTATCTTCTATAACATATAAAAATTATAAAAAAATATAAAAAATTAAAATTAAAATCCATAAAAAAATGAACAGAAAATTAATTAATTGAAAATTATAACATGGGTGTTACACTATACCATTCCAAGCATGGATATTATAAAACATGCAATGAAAGTTTATAAAAAATATATTATATGTTTCCATGTTCTTAAAATGTTTTTAAAAATGTAATCAAATAAAATTAACATTCATATAAAATTAATCTAAATAGTGAAATTATTAATGATAGGTTAGGATTGTGTTATAAATTATTTTTCAAATCAATCTCTATAAAAGTAAAGAAATAAAATATTATAGAAATCAATTATATATAGACTCAACACATTAATACATTTATAATTCTAATGTATGTATGGGATCCATTATGTAATAATATATCATTATAAATACCTCTTTATTTGTAGATCTAAAAAGTTATTATATTTTATCATTAATTTTTCAAAACATGATCTAGAAATTCCCCAGTCAATGTATATAACTTCACCAAAACATTGAGAATTCATAAATTATTCATATGACAGGTTTACAAAAATGAAAGACATCTAAGTTATATTTTAACAACAACCAAAAACACAAAATAAAAATTAAATAAAAATAAATTTCCATATAATATCTTAACAATCATCTTATATAATTATAGAACCATTAGATTACAAGATATCGTATGTAGAAATATTTTAAAATTTACATGATGCTCTTAAAAGATAAATCACAACATAAAAACCCCTCGATAAGATAATGCCATCTAAACACATAAAAACATTATAACAACCCTAATAATAGTATTTTCACATAAAAATAGAAATATATGTGGGAAGAATAAACCCATTAGGTATTCCTTGTGAAAATAAAAGTTAAATCAATTATTTTAGATTTTATTTTAACTTTTCATGCTAAAATTTACAAACAAAATCCCCAACCCTTATAATGGGAAACTGAAATGAAGAAATGATAAGGGAATAATGGGATAAAGGACTTGGATTAACATTGATTATAAATTTAAAAATACTAATGATTGAATCTATATATATAGATAAAGTATAATACTTGATATTCTACTGTAGTAGGTGTCAATATTTTCCATAACTATTTGAACATACATTTTATTGACATAGAAAGTTATGTTATTCATTATTATAGTTAAATTTTATTTTTTCTAAATTTTATAATTTTAATTTAATAAAAATTAATTTGTAGATTTATAATTTATAAATTATCAAAGGGTGAATTTTTAGTGTATTTTCTAAAAGGATCAATTTTAAGTGAATTAGAAAACATAGAGCTTTCACAAATACCATAGTTATTATGACTTTATCATAATATAAAAATTAATTAAAAAATTTATGAAATATTTATCAGAAACAAAAAATTTATTTAAGGGGTTATATATTTAATTTTAAAAACAATAATTTATTTTTAAAACCTAAACTCTAATTTTTGAACCTATGTTGAATTCGATTTTTGGTAAAAATATGTTGGTGTATCTTAGTTTAAAAATGTATTGAAAAGGCTTTATTTCTGGTTGTATTGAGTTTATTATCACATTAATTTTATTATTTTAAACAAAATCAAATAAAAGTAATATGAGTCAATAATATATATGATTTTGGTCTAGTTTTTATGTTGTAAATGTAATATTTAAAAAACTTATAAAATTATACATATGAGTATTAAAAATAATTTTTTCTACCTCCAAAAATTGAATCTTTTTAAAACAATTTCATTTATGGAATGATAATATTTAAAAAGAATTAAGGTCCATTTCATTTTAGGACAAAGAAATAAATATACATGGTAATAGTTAGTACCCACTTTTATGTTTAATTGGGGTAAAATGGTTATACTAAGGCGTAAGGTTACACACTATCCCATTACCATGTCTTTATATTAGATTATAGAGGCTTTTTCAGAAACCCTTATAAATTTTAATTATTTTACATTTTTGACCCATTTTACATGAAAATGAATTTATTTTTTATATTATGAAAGACATATTTAAAAAATTTACACTCGAGTAATATGTAAATAAACCCCCTCATCACACCATTTCTCCACATGATAATATAATCGTTGATGAACTAATAACTTCCAAAACATATTTTGAATGATCTGTCCATTGTCTGAGAGGTTTTGGTGTTTCAAAAAGATCAATTAATGAAGGCATGCTGAGTTTATTAAAGTATGATATTAGTAAAATACTTAATTTCTTTTATCGATCTCTATAAGGTGTAATTATTAATGAACATATAAATAATATATTATAACCATAATAATATCTTGAAATTTTAATCATGAGTCTACATGAATGTTATTGTATTTATGGAATGACCATTATGAACCTCCCTCACACACGTTATAAAATAAAAATGTTTTTTGTGTTGTGTGTTGACTATTACCACTATGATCGACTTATTCAATTTATTATATACTCATTAAATTGATATTTTTTAAAAAAATTATTTAATGAATATATCTATGTTAAATATGTAAATAATGTTGTGTTTATTTATTCTAGAATAATAATATTATGGTTTAATTAATTATTTATATTCCACATTTACTTCAATAAAATTTACCAAAACCAAACTCATTATGAGTTTAGTTTTTGAAATTTGTACCAATAAATGTAACATAATAAACCATGAGAATATTAAATAGTTATTAATCAACCATTACAATATATTTACCATTCTAAGTATAAGGACCCCATGATCATGGAATGGTAACTAAATTAACTATAGATAAGTTTAAAAGGTATAGTAAAAAATAATAACAGGAATATTCAATATTATCTATAAATAAAAAAATTATTAATTAATAAATTCTATATGATTAATAAAAAAAAATATATTAATAAGGTTTTGAAATAGATTATTAATGAGTCCTATTTTATTATAGAGGATTTTATATTGTGTCTGTGTTAGATAATGAATGAGGTAAGGTATATTCATCTAAATTTCACATCATTGGGGAATTTTCAAATTATAATAATAATTTTTTATATTGGGTATATAGTTCCACTTTTAAAAATTATATCATATTTAAATTTATATATATTTTATTTAAAGTTGAATTTCATTTTTTTACTTTCAATGATTTCTAATCAAAATTTAACAAATATTTAATGTTTTCTTTTCTAATTGCATTTTTTTGTGATCAATAACCTTTATTTTATATTTCCATATTCTTTATTTTGTATTTAAATTTACACTATATGTCTTGGAATTGTTAAGGTATTTTTATAATTTCTCTGACATTCTATATTTTTTTGAAAGTAATACTTTTAACACCATCTAACTTGTCATTTGTTACTTTCTTTACAAATGTGGGAAAATAATGTTCTTTAAAATTTTCCACATGGATGTGTTTTCACACTATAATGTGAATTCATCTCCATTAATATTAATTTACATATTTATATGGATATTTAAATGAAACTATTTTCCCACTTTTCATCGAATTTTCAATTTTTTAAAATTTTAAAAAATAGGATATTTTATGTTGTTTTTATAAACATATTATTTATTACATTTTAATTTATTAAAATACTTTTAAAATCCTTTTAAAATTCTTATGTTTCATAAGGGATATGATCTAATGTATGAAAAACATCTTACTGTATATAGCTTATGATGATTAATTAAATATTTTTTCATGAAATGTGTTTCCTGTCATGGGAAAACAAAACCATGATATAATTTTGATTTCCATCATGTTAAAAGAATTATAATATCATATATTCACCTATGATAAATTTATGGTATTATTTTCTCCCTTAGCATTTTTTATGATAATGTTCTCTATCATTCCTCATCTCCCCCATGACATTATTTTTTCTTGTTTTCTATGTTATATTATCTCTTGGATATATAATATATAATTTAAAACTTTGTATTATGATATTGGATTAATTTTATACCCATAATATGTCATGTTTAAAAGGTACTTGTGACATTGTTTTTTCAATTATAGTAATCAAGCTTTTATTTTTAATGAAATTGTAGCATGATTCACATAGTTTTATCCAGAAATGTATTAAAATATAAATTACCAAATATAATTAATATAATTTTTTAAAATTAATTTTAATTGGTAAATAAACATTTCAATATAATATTATTGTTAATTTTTGTGATTTTATAGAAATAATTGAATTTTTTTGTGAATAGTGAATTTTTTTATATAATATCAGTCATTTTATAAACATTTAATGACCTAATAAAGACTTGAATAATTAAAAAATAATATTTATAAATTGAATTTATATTATTTAATTTATATAATGAATATAAAAATATAATTTTAAAATTATAAATATATGATTAACATTTGGGAAATCTATGTAATGTTTTGGTTTAAATAAAAACTATTTTTGTTATTCATTAATTATAAAGTATATGCAAGGGTTTGTTGGGTTTTGGATATTTGAAATACTTTTTTCTCTCCTTTTATTTAAAATATCCCAATTAATTCCATTGTAATGAACATTATATTTTATTTTTCTATAAAATCAATTTTATTATTTAAATAGAACTTTTTTTAAAATAGTTACATTGAGTTTTTGGAAATTATATTAAAAAAACTTCTCCCAATTATTCAATTTTTTTTCATAAAAATTGATTCAATGTTTTTAATCATCATAATAATTATTAAGTTATATGTTTGACATAATATTTTTTTATAATGAACAGTAAAAACACTTAATCTTTTTAGAACATTTATTGTCAAAATGAGATTATAATGTGCAGAACAAATAGGTAATGTTAAAATGGAACTTAAAATAATATTGATTTTATTTTCTGAATATATTTAGTCATTATATTATAATAAATTCAAATTCATTTCCATTAGGTGCTACATGCACTTCAAAATAAATTTATATTAGTTAAAAAGTTTATGTAATTCTAATGTCACCTCCCCTATAACATAAAAAAAGGGGTATATTTTCCAATATTATTCAGAATAATTGATAAATTTTTGTCAACCATTTCATACCAAAATATAATACTGGATTCTATCTATTCATTAATGGTCTTTTTTTCATCTACTAAAACCATCACATGATGGACTAATGAGTTTTTCGAAGGAGGTCTCTTAAAGAAGTGGTAGTCATCATTACTAGTTCCTTAATAAAATTTGTTCTCTTGTTTTTTATAAAAATGTTGTATATATCCGAAAATAATTACACAAGTATAATAAATATATTATTAAATTATTATGATTATTTGGAAATAATTTTCCATGTCCTTTAAATCAAATGAGAATTGAAAGTATCACTTATCAGTAAATTTAGACTATAGTGTCCAAGTAGTGATATGAGTAATTTTCCATAGCCATATTTATTGGTTAGTTAATACAATGGATTTAGAATTTTATACAATATTTATGATGTAATTACGCTTCTAGAGTTTTTAGATCTTATATATATTCTTATCATCCATCCTGTTGGGAAATGATAACATCATATGTGTGTACGTTTAGACTACCACCTCCATGGAGCGATGTTATTTTTTTCATTTCCTATTTACATGGATTTTAATAAGAATATAAATATTGAATGTATATAAAATTTTTATATAATAATGAATCTATATTATTTAATTATTATTTACCTTTATTTTATTACATCAATGAATAAGTGGAAACATCTTCTATGTGTATGTTTGTACTATTCTCTCTACGTTGTGATGAAAATAAATTTTCATCGATACTTTATATATATAGTTATAAATGTTTATATAATGAAAAAATATGATAATAATAAAATAATTATGGTTATGGATTTGATGGAATCATGATAATGACAAAGGTATGAAAACTAAAAAACAAAAATATATAAGCAAAACAAAATAGTTAACACCATAAAATGATGATATTAGGAAATATAGATTGAAATGTTTTATGTGGATATTATATAGTATTATAAGTATGTATATGACTCTGGTATATAATAATAATAAATATAAATTTATTATTTAGGAGGTTATGTTCACATATGATAAAAATAAATCTTTTTGTAATGGTTTATTTCATAATCTCATAATTATTTATAGATGTTTATTATTATGTTTTTGTTTGAGGAATTTTATAATTTTTATGTTAGAACCCATATATTTTCTTATCAACTAGTTATGAATTAAAATAAGTCATTTTTATTTCATTTTATTATGTCTATATACTAAAATTTATGGAATAATTAAATAATGGATCCCCTAGTGAAATTATAGGGACCATTAGAAATAAATAAATGATATAATAGGGACTTTTAAAAATGATAAGTAATATGTGCTCCAAGATTGAATCTTTTAGTCAAGACTACAGTTACATGTACCAAAAACAATTCCCAATAAAATTATCCTATATTCAACAACATTCACCTCTCAGTAAATTTGAGGCACCAGAAATTTGTTTTTATATTAATTGAGAAAATAATCCTTTAAATCCAAGGATATCCTCCAAGAAGGCGATGATGTATTTAGCTAAATGGTTATTTCGATAAAAAGAGGAGTCAGTATTGAGAAAAATATTTCTATAGTTGTTATATATTAATGTTTTTAGATCCATGATGATCCCCTCCATTTACTTGTTGATTAGAAATTGTTATCAAACAATGTTTATTAAAGAAGGTGATTTAACTTCCCCTTTCATTCTTGAAGACTCCACCATATCCTGATGACCCTGTTTTTTCATATGAGGATCCATACATATTGGATTATATAAATCATTTTACATTATATTTAATATAATAGATAAAAACCATATATATATATCCATAAATATTCAATAAATAACCAACCAATTTCTAATAAAAAGTTCTTTTAGAGTGTCTCCAACCAAAACAATGTTGAATGATACTTATAGTTTTATTACTTGTAAGATATTTTATAAAATATTATTTAGATATATTTCATTCCCATAAAATATATTAACATTAGAGATTCCCCAGATTAAGGTTCCAAGTCTCCAAAATATCATCTCAGAGTTGGTTCCAAAACTAGGGATATGCCTCCCAAGAATATAAATTTCCAATAAAATAGTTCATCTTTTTTGCATTAGTTAAATTAAACTTAAAGAGACTAAATAACATAATCTAGAGGGTATATTTAAATGTAAATTAAAAGAATATAGGTTTTGTGGAGTCATACCCAACATTTTAGACAATACACTACATGTAGTGGTTCAATCCCATGATCATTAGTGTATCATTGGTTAGAAGCTTCAACCTAATTTTTCTCCATATAAGAACCCATATAGAGGGTGGAATTGAGTATTTAAACAAATGAGGGAACTTAATATTATAATAAATGTTCCTTCCAGAAAATAATATGTTATTAATCAATGTTCAATGTCACTTTGGTTCCCATTCTATAGATTCTTAATGATCCATGGAATTATAAGTGAATATATGACACGTTTTTGTAATTATAAAATCATCAGTTGGTTGCCCAATTTATTCCATAATCTTAATAAATGGGTCATAAAAATCCTCTTATAATATTTAAATTAATGATGTACTCGTACAATTAATCTTACAGAAACACATAGTATAATTAATATAAACTATACACATATCATACTTTATAACCTCAACATGGGTTCTCTTAATACAAATCCTAAGAGAGGAGTACTAATATTAATAATTCCTAGAGGAAAGTAGGTTTTATTATATGTATCTTAAAAACTATATGTATATATAAATCATCAACAACATTATCTATAATAATTGGTCTTTTAAAGAATCATTAAATATATCTATTTTTTAATTCCCATCACACCTTCTTTAATGGGATTAAAAAATAAACTCCATTTAATAAAAATATCTTTCATCTCAAAGATGGATCCAATCCAAATTAATTTAAAACAGTACTAATTTATTATTTTGATGAATATTCTAGGATATTTTTATTCAATGAAGGAGTAGAAAACATTTCGAGTAACAATTAACATAACAAGGGGTACTCTATTGGTAAGTGAGATATATTTTCAATTTCAGGAGCTTAGCTATTTCTTTATTTTTTTTTAATATTATACCTATATTGACCAAAATTAAGACAGTCTTTTAAGATATCTATTCCCAAGTAATTTATGGGTAAGGAACCTTTAGTAATTAATAATTTATTCTAAATTAGAAGCTTCCGACCTCCATTTATGTTAGGACCAATTTTCGTATATTTATTCCAAATGATTTTTTGATTGTGTAAATGTACATAATGGTCACGAATACCCTTGGTTGAAATGGTATTTTTAAATCCCCCTTAAAGAATAATTTTTAAATCATCAGAAAAGAATTGGATTAAGGGATCCATCACACCTCTATGACATGATAGGGTTATCTATGATCCATATCCCACCATATCAATGACTCACCTACTAAGATTATCCTCAGAAATACATAATAATAAAGCTAAAAGATGGCCAAATTATCTTATAAAACAATTGAAATATAATTAATAAGGTGGAATTATTTTAACAAAGGTATAGATTCTTATAAACATAAAAAATAGAAGATTATATCAATGGAATAATCATTAAATCTTTTCCTATGGATGACTTCACCCATGATACCCCGGTTAATTGTTTTAAAATAGATATGGATTTCTTGTATAAAACAATGCATCCAATTCTTCTTAGGTTCCTAATAATATTTATTCATAATCCCCCACTCATGTATATTCATATGTTATTTAATTTCATTTTCCTAGACCATAATATCCCCTTCAATGCCATGAAATAAATCCTTACATGTTACACTCTGTTAAAGTTTTATATCCTTTAAGACTATTACACAGACATCGATGCTATCTCTACAGAAAATTTTATTCAAAACATCTCAAACAATAATGATTTATTAGATCTATTTGATCAATAAATTGTTGATACTAAAGTATGTGGTCCTTTATCCTTTTAGAACAAAGTAAGAGTAAAAAGATAATGATAATTTGAGTTTTTATTAATGAGGGTCCAATATTAAATCTACTATAATTTATCCAAGTCACTAAAATTAACAAATATTTGATCCAGCTTATGAGAAACAATCCTATTATAATATCTCCAATACATAGTGAAGTTTTCCACATGTGGAGATACATCCACAAGATAATTTGATTTAGTACACTCATTATGTTACCTTATTTTAATACAGATGTTATGCTCTCCATTCATTTTTATGAGGACAAGGACACATTGAAATAACCTATTATATTCTAAGGAACCTAGATGATATAGTTTATGAGTCATATATCCTACAAAATTCCCTCCTTATTTGGATTCTCTTGAGATCATAAATTATGGATAAGAAAATATTACCCCTATAATATAATTAATCCATGAGATTATATTTTGGGTATCATAAGTAAATAAATTTAAGATGGTATACCTCTTAGAGATTAGCATGATTTTGGTCTCCAAAGGTGATGATTGATTAGTCTTGAAATTTATTTTTATAATTAACCAAGAATAATTTTCTTCCAGTTCCATATTTTAGTTAATATGTTTTCCAAAAAATTACTTTTGTCTAATGATTAATTTATTTCATGTTTATTAATTTATAAATATTTATATAATGGTTTAAAATGAACATTCATTCCTTTTTATAAATGAGGACCTTAAAACTAATGGTGTTAATAAAATAGATATTATAATACTTATTACACAAATGAGATTTCCTCCCTTCATGACTATTATTTGCATTGATTATTCAATTACATGTTTTCATTGTTTTTATCAATGAACGAAATCTAAAAATTCATAAAATTTATATATTCTATATACATGATTTCATAATATAAAGGTAATTTTAATTAAGAAACGTTCTAAAGGATATTTTAAAATTATATTCATCTTTATCAACATCCAACGATGACCTAATATTTTAATGGGGTTATACTCTAATGACACTATACACAATATTAATATAGATATATTATGATCATAGTTCATTATAGATTGTATGTGAAAAATATTAACATATTTTTTAAAAGTATTTTAATATGAATTTTGTGTTTTTATGCTTTTAATTATTATTTATTTATTTAATATTATGATTTAAGTAGACTTAGTAATTAATGTTATAAACCTATTATAGTCAATCGATTCACTGGTAAGTAACATTATAAAAACTAATATAGGAATTTGGCATATCCCATACACACACACACATACAAATATATATAATGTATATAAAAAAGGCCATGACTGTAAGATTATGATGTCCAACATTATGCTTTTAATCACTATGAAACCAGTTTTTGTTATCCATGAGATTATTTATGTTCATACTTTATCCATGAATGTAGCCCCCTTTTTAGTTATATAGAATACATAATTATAGTTTACCTCTAACATATTATTCATTATTTATTTACCTTATGATATAATTTTTCACACTTTCATTTACTACTCATCTGAGCACATCCTTTATTTCATTTTATTATTCACATGTAATGATATCGTCTTTAGTATCATAGAGTTGGTGGTTACTTTTTTACATTGTCATAAGATACATTAAATTATATCGCTATGGACCAAATAGTTCATTAGTATATGTAAACTAGATACATAAATGATTCATATATGATATTTTAAAACCCAAAGTATGGAATTAATTTTTTTGATAATATCATTATTCACACTAGATTATACATGAATATAATTCTTAGAAAACATATTTGATTATTGTGAAAGAAATAAAAATAAGGATGAGATCAAATGTTTAATAAGGGTCAAGTAAAATAAGAACTATATTAAATAAATAATCATAATCAACATGGAAAGATAAATGACTATAAAAAATTTCCATTTATATAACATGACTATAATGAATAGATAAATCGTAATGAATATCTCAATTTAAATAAATTAATATACAAGACATTTAACCAATAAAATGATAAAGAAATGTGTCTAGATAAAATATCAATGAAAAAATAACATGTATAATAATAATAGATAGATTCTCAATGAAGAAAATTATTAATTTTTAGAAGTCATGATATCATGAATCATGATACCTCTACTTACAAGAACATTGAGAAGACATTTTAATACTATGGGTAGGTATACACCAAAAACCCATTTAAATAAGTCTATCCACCTAATTAGTCTGATGAGGCTTACAGTGAAACAATGTGTCATCTATAACTTTGACCTACCCATCACTTTATGTCAAAATCATTACTCATATATTGAACAAGATATTTAATTCATTTACAATATGACTTTTCAACAAATTTATATATTGAGTAACATATAAATATTTTAAATAATTTACCTATTCAAACATATTCATTTAAAATTAAAATAAAATATGCATAATGATATATTGTTTATCTAATATGTATACTGATGATAAATAATATGCATATTTAGGGGAAATGTAATTTCCATTTATTATAAGAAAGTAAATATTTCAAGGGAATATTAATGATTACAAAAATTATTCATTAAAGAGAATTTCAATAATTTTAGCTGGTCTAACTAAATGAAAAAAAATCTAGAGAAATTATAATTATTGTATCAATAAAATTTATCCCTAGTGTATAATAATTAAACATGGTTTATTTTTTAATGAATATAATTACCAAAAAATTGTTATTAAAAACATTTTTAATATAAGTAACTTTTTCAATTTTATTGATTTAACAAAAATTTAATGAATTTTAGGAAAATAAATATATTTCATAGTAACCATTTAAAATTATAATGTAATATTTAAAACATTGATTGGTCATTATGAAATTAAATTTCATACATGTGGTACATGGTAAAACAAATATCTCTTTAATGTTATTTGTAAAATCTAAACAGACATTGTTTTGAAATCAAAATGAAGATTCCTTTCAAAAAAATTATTAAAAGTAAATCTTGGGTAATAATAAATTTAATAAATAATTTGGATAATGTTAAAAACAGTTATAAATTTTTTTATAAAACAGAGTTTTTGAAGAAAAATGATTCAGAACAGAATAGATAAATAAAATAATATTTTATAAAAAAATATTTTCTCAATGATTTATATTAACAAAGAATGTAATATATTACAATAACATGATAACATCATGAATAACCATAATAGAATAAAATTATGTGGTTAAATTTTAAAATTATCAAATAATTATCTTCAATGGACATTCAAGTAAAAACAGTCCTCATTAAAATGAGATTGAAACATAAATCTATTGCCCATTCGGTAACTTTTGAATAGTAAGCCCCATCAAAAGATTAAAATTAAAAGAAACATTAAATATCATGAAGCTAAATATATTAATTATATAAAATTTCTAAAGGTAAATTATATATACCACATAATGGAATAGATGGTGAATATAGAATATGTCTCAAGGCCGTAAAAGTAAGATGAGAAAGCCTTACCCCATTTATGATTTGCTTCAAACATGTTAAAAACATATATAATAAATATCGGTTTATTATTCATGTATTAAAAAACCATAATCATATATTTAACACCATATAATATTTACTTATAGCCTTTTTCCACCTATTTACTAACATTTCTCTATTAAAATCAATATTTTGGGGGATAATTTCTTTGTTTTTCATGTATGTTTTCATTCGGTAATTTTGGTCCTTTTAATTTGATAATGGGTCCATATTAACTAGAATTTAAATGATTAAATAAATATGTTATATATTGTTTATATATTTAATTATAGTAATATATAAAATTTATAGATATAAAATAGATTATATTATTAATGAAGATGGTATGCTGAATATATGGATGAACACTATTTTATCATTTTGTTTATGGATGGAATAAAAGGAAAATAAAGGTTAATTGACTATTATAGAATAGTTATTAAGTTATTTATATAATTTATATTAATAATACACTACCTTCTTACATTCCATGTAAAAAAATTGAAAAACATCTCAGAACACTTTGTGGAGGAGGTAATTCACATGTACGCACGAGTAACATCATTATCTTTCAACAGATTGGAATGTAAGAAGATATATGTGATATTATATTTTAAAAAATATGATTCTATAATAAATACACCATATAATCATTAATTTTAACGTTGCTACTTTCCATGTAAATCATAATATAAAAACAGAACACATCTCTTCCGGAGACATTAGTCTTCCGTACACATGAGGGACATTATCGTATCAACCATGGAATGGAATGTTAGATGGTGTATGTAATATAATAACTAATTAATAATAATAATTTCATAAATATAATTTAAATAATATTAATACATCATTAAATCTATCCTTTAATGGTGGTTATGGGAAACTCATTACACCAGTTTGAGAGGGGGTAGTCTGTTGTAAACATGATCTAGGTTTCATTTCCCAATTGATGTAAGGGGGATTAATATTAGTTATGAAATTTACAAATCATAATAATAATATATATTTTTTTAATGGTTTTATTATATTATAATATTTTAATATTTTTTGAAGGAGGATGAAAATGAAATAAAACAAATACGCATGTTTATGAATTTTACTTCTTCCTTAGAGAGCCACTTTAGGCTTATAACTAAAGAATTATTAAGACTACTTTCTAATAAAATTATTTCCTAGAATATTTGGATTTGTAATTAATGGAGATATTGGGCAGGTTATTTTACTAACCCATTTATTATGGAATTGTGAATATGGGAAGAGAGTGGGGGGCTTTTTATAAGTGGTAGACTAAACATAAAGTGAATGTTTGAAAATAATGTGCTACCCATGTTTTACTTGTTGAGGATACCTCAAAGATTAGTAATTAAAGAAGATTTTATGTTATAAGGGATCATTCAAGTTATAAAATGGTTTTTTGACGTGTTTTATGTCATTTTTAACACTTTTCTTCTTAGTTAAACTCCTAATAAACCCATTGTTACCATAATCGCGGTACTTAAATTTACCTATTTTCAAAATTAATAATGGTAAATAATTAATTTCGACATAATATATAATATATATTATGATTATTAATAATATTGAATCCATTTTTATAAATTCAATTTAGATATGTGGTAGAATTAAATTTAAAATAAACTCACAGACGCGTTGAAAAAACAGTTTTTCCATAGAAAAACATTCAAAAGATTAAATGATTGTATATAATAAATTTAAATGAAATTGATTAAAATTATCTAAATTAATTATATTTTAATAAAATTTATTTATTTTAACTCTAAACCTAATTTGGAATATAATTTTACAATCTAAATAATTATATGAAAGTGAAATTTTAGTAAAAATCAGTATTTTATATTATTCATCAAAAAACTATTCTTTTCAAAAAAAAAAACAAAAAATCATCCCCAAGATAATTTCTAAATGTATATTACAAAAATTAAAGTACTTTATTTATATATAATTTATAAATTTTGTAAAAAATATAATTTTAAAATATTTATATAGGGCGCGGCGACACGGCCATTTAGAAAAATACAATTTTTTAAAAAACTTTTTTTTTCTTTCAAATAAATATATTTTTACTTTTATTTATTATAAAAAAAATTATTTTGATAATAAGAATTAAAAATATATAAATTTCATAATTTAGTTAGTACTATTAATACCCATCAATTTAATGACTATGTCACAATATTATACTATATTAAAATTCATTTACACTAAGAGTTTCATTTTCTTAAGTCTATCGAAAAGATAAAATTTATTTAAAAAGGAATATAAAATAAAGTCTCCAAGGGTTATATTCTTATATAATATTGGTTTTTCATGTCATATATGGTATTGAGCCAAATTTTATTCGTTTAAAATCATAGGGTGTCACATTCTCCCCATTATCAATAAATTGATTCCTCTCAATTTTAGATTATGCTTGGATGTCAAAAGATTTATATTTTGGAAATTAATTTCTAAAAAACCGAAATTGTAAAAATAGTTAAAAAAATTCCACATAAAATTTTTATTGATAATCATGAATTATAGTATGGAAAAAAATACTAGGTTTCCATGTTGAAGAACATATGTTTGAAGTAACGATATGGACATAGAAGAGAAGTACAATTCCAAAATAATGATGGAGGATGATAGAGTTCATTGATAAAAAAAGGGAATGATAAATTGAATATTATGGTCCAAAATAAAATAAATCTATGATTAATTAAAATATAATTTAATACATCGGATAATAATAAAATTCGATAGAATTTTTAAGACCTTTTCCTAAAGTTAAGGGATTATTTTGCTATCCACTAATATAATGAAGTATTATTACTTGATATATTTTTATTTCATAACCACAATTTCTTTCATTGGTTGTGCTTAATTGCATTTACACTTCATCTCTTACTCCAAGAAATTAGATTCCAAAAATGATTTTTTATATTCCTTAATCACTAAAATGTTATTTTAACAAATCATAAAATCTATACAAGTGTGATAATTCTTACCTTCCATCTCAAAATATTTTCGAAAACTAATATAATCAACACAAGTTATATAAACCTCTACAGTTTCACAAATGGTTGAATATTAATATTTTTTTCATCAAATAAATTATGTGAAAATAATTATATATTAATTAGAACATTATTAGCCTTGTGGTTGGTGCAACAACAATGTCACCCTTTGGTTATGGGTTCATACCTAGTGTCCTGGACAAATGAAACAATTTGTCACCTGAAATCCAATATGACCTTTTTCTAAATCAATATTAATATAATCTCTATAACATTACAAAATTTTAAAAAAAAATTATTACCTCAATGTAAAATTAAAGATAAAACCTAATGGTTACCAATACCATTAAACTTATTCTTAAATAAGTAAGTGGGTTCATCCATAGATAACATTTTTACTAAAACAATAACGAAACCAAAGGGTCGTATTTCTATAATTGTCTCCCAAAACATCCTTAATAGTGTTATAGTCATACTAAAAAAAACCAAAAATGTTTTTTTGGGAATTTTAACATTTGATCAATTTTAAAATCATAAACCCATGATGTTATACATAAATCATATTCTAATAAAGAAATATGTTCTACTAAAATTTTGCACAATCCTTAGATATTTCATTATTCTTATTAACAAAATACCATTGAAAAAAATAATTCTACAATTTAATTATTTAATCCCAATATATATAAAATTCATCCATTTTATTTACAATATATATCCTTCTTGGACTTTGTGTTGTCCTTTATAAGAGGTAATTGACTCATATAATTCCCAGGATACCTGCATTTAAGACAAACAATTATAAATGGGTTCCTGTGAAGAAATTTGTTTCTTTATTTCATACAATTGATTTTTCATTGGAAATTCATTTCTTTATGCACTTATTTTTTAAAATTAAAACATTTTACCATTACTTTGAGACATTTACCTTAATTTCACTGTCCATATTTTTTACATGAAGGAAATTGATCCTTTTTTCCTCTATGATCTCTTCACTTAAGCTCTTAGTGAACTCAATCCTTCTCTTCCTTAGTGGGTTCAAGAGTTGTTTAATGCATAGGTTATTAAAAATATTACAGGACAAAAAATTAGGAAAAATAATGATATATTTCACTCTATTCATCATCCCATTTTTTCTCATAATCACTTCATTTTCCATCATATTAAATGTTAATATAATTTCTTCAAGTTTCATCCTTATATTAATACCAGAAATCATAGCGTGAGAAACATTAATCAATGTGGTAAAATATAAAATCATAAAGAATAATTTATATTATGTATAAATTATAACACCTTATTTTCAATCTACGAAACAATAGGTTTATCCTAGGTAAATCATTATAAATGTCTATTAAAATCCTTCATAATTGATGGTATAGAAAATGTAAATTATCCAAAGAATGTCCCTTAAGAGTGTCAAACTAAGTGCACAATAATGGTTATTATCATGTAATTAGTAATTCTCAAGTTAAACTTGATGCACATTTTTTAAATTTATTCCTCTAGTTATATCTATGTTAGAATAATGTTCACTTTTAGTATCTATAAAATGGTTTTTTTCTATGAAATACCACATAATATATTACTTAATAAAACATTATGATATTATTTTATACTTATCCATAAGAAATATTATTGGGTTATGTCCCCAAATCTATGTTTTTTAAATTATGTTTCCTAGGATTATACTAAAATTCATCTAAAACCATCCATATTGACCATGACCCTAGTATCCAAGAGTCAGGGGTTACTTTATTATAATCTCTAATGATACAAGGAATCCCATACTAAGTAACCAAATGGTTTAGTAGTCTTAGTAAACTTGATACATAAATAATTCCTATATTACATCTGGAGAAAAATTATAAAAAAATATTTTTTCAAGAATATCATTATTCCTTCTAGAATATCCTTGCATATCATTCTTATTACACTTCCTAGATTCCTAGGAATGGAAACAAAATAATGGTGATCATAAATCCTTAGTGAGGGTTAAGTACAATGGATGATATATTTAATAAATAAGAATAATCAAAATGTAATGGTGAATAAATGAAAATACAATCCATTAACGTAACTTGAATATCATAAATATATATATGCATTAATCAATATGACTATGACAATAATTGAATACACATTCCATTTAATCAATAAAATGATAATGAAATGAATCCATATATAATACCATTTTAAAAATATCATGGATAATAATAATAATGTAATTCTGAAAGAATTAAATTTTTAATTATTGGACATCATTATCTCAAGCATTATGATACCAATACATTGAATAAATTTCACAAGACCATTTAATATTATGGGTCAGTATACATGAAAAACAACCATTTATATAATGTTATAAAACTGAATCATCTAATGATACTACCAATGCATCTAATTTGTATTTATAGTTAGGCCTCACTCATCACTGCATGTCCAAATCATTTCTCATATTTCCAATAATCTAGTTAATTCATGATAAATATGTTTTTTCAACAAATGTCTACATCAAGTAAGGAATCTAGTTTAATAATAATTTCACCAGTCAATCATATAACACATAAAGTGAAATAATATATGAATAAAAGATATATTTTTTATTTGATAAATATATACATGACTAATTAAATGGATATTTAGAGGAAATATAATGTGTAATGATGACAAAAATTGAATATTTATTGGTAATTTTAATGATTATAAAAAATTAATCCAGAAATAGAATGTCAATAATTTCCGTTGTCAAAATGATCCAAAAACATCTATAAAAATAATATTCATTATATTAATTCAAAATAATCCCAATGAAACATCAGTACAATAATTTTTTGATTTCATTTATGAGTATAAATAACTTAAAATTTTTAATAAAAATTCTTTATGGAAAATAACTTTTTCAAAATAATGTTTTTTAAAGTTTAACAAAATATTTTGAATTTTTTTTATTGAAAGTATACTTTAAAACTTATAAAGGAATATTTAAAACCTTGATTTGCCATGATTCAATGAAATTCCATACATAATATTCACATTAAAACATATATATATTTTATAGTTTTTTGGAAAAATCCAAATGGTGCGTGTTTATAATATGAAATAAAGACAATTTTCCAAAATAAATAAAAAGTAAAACATATATAAAAACATATTCACGAAATCATTTGGATAATTATAAAAACCATTTTGATTTTTTTTATAAATCAACAATTTTTAAGAAATACGTTTTTTTATGAAAGAAAGAAATTATTTTGAATTTTATTAAGTAAATTTTCCCAGTACTTTTAATTACCAAAGAGATGAATTTTTATTATTACCTAAAAACATCATGATTAAATAGATTATAAAAAATAGAATGTCTTTTTTATATAATTATTGAATAATTTCCTTCAATGGAACTACATATATAAACAATCAAAATTAAAATAAGATTGAAACTTATATTTCATAGCCCTTTTGTAACTTTTGAATCATAATTCCCATTAATGGAATAACATAAAATGAAACATTACATAAAATAAATATAAACTTATTCCTGAATGTTATAAAATATAAAAATGGGATGTACATACACGATATAATGGAATAAGTGGTGAATATGATATATGTCTCATTGAAATAAATGTGAGATGAGAAACCCTTACACCAGGTCTGATTAGCATCATATATATTAAAACACAATAAACAAAACATATTGTTTTTATAAATCTATAATATAATCATACACAAAAATTTAAAAATAAATTTGATTTATTTATTTTCTGTTATCACCCATTAGTCAAAAATTATTTGTTAAAATCACAATTTTATTTAATTATTACTTCGTTTTTCATGTGTTATTTGGTTTGGTATTATTGGTAATTTAACTTTTAACATGGTTTCGTAATTACTATAATGTTAAACATGATTTAAATATCATATATATTCATTACATATGTATGTAGTGTAATCTGTAAAATTTTGAGAGAGAACATGTATTACACCATTCATAGAGACATTAAGTCATACAAATGCATGAACACTATATCCATTAATTCTCAATGGTTATAAATGTTAATAAACTATAATATAATCATTATTATGTTATATATATATTATATACTAATAAAATTCATAATTATTACCATATATGTAAAAAAATGAAAAACATCTTACATCGCTATGTAGAGGCGTTAGTCCACATGTATGCCCAAGTGCCATTATTGTTTCCCAAAATATTGGAAGGTAAAAAGTTATATGAGATATTTTATTTCTATAATTATGAATTTTTCATAAATATAAGATATATTAATTCCTTTTTTCATTAATAAGTTCCATGAAAAGTGTATGCAAAAAAATCACATCACTTTGTGACGTCGTAGTCTGTCGTACACACGAGATAGATTATAGTATCCCTCAAAAAATTGATTGTAAGAAATTATATGTGACATAATAATTATTGAAGAATAATGATCTCATAAAAATAAAATATATATATATGTTAAATCTATCATTATATATATCCTATAAATGTGGTGATGGAAAGTGTATTACATTTCTTTGTGAGAGGATAGTCTGCCGTAGACCTGATCTATGGGTTTATTTTCTGTTTGATGGATGTTGTGGTGGATATGGTTTATGAAATAAAAATATTAACATCAAATTATATATTGGATATTATTTTTATTATATTATTATATCATAATATTGTTTTAATTGTGTATAAGAATAAATAAACCAATATTCACATTTAATAATTTTACATCTTCATCAGAGAACCTCTTTAGTTATACACCTATAGATTTATTATGGAAGATTACTAACAAAAATAATGCCTATTGGATATTGGGTGAGAATTGAGGAATATATTATTTTAGTTTTCGGTTTAGAATTTGGGTTTTGAATGTGTGATTATGGGAGGACATGGTTGCCCTTTTGGGAATAGGGGGCATGGCACACATGGAATGTTAAAAAATATAAAGTGATACCCTAGTTTTTATCATAGAAAATGCAAAAAAATGTGTCAATTGAGAATATTAGAGATTCAAAAGTCTCAATATGTCCATAAAATGGGTTTTTGAAGAACAATTAGGTTATTTTTATCCCTTATATTATTAATTTAACCACCAGTACATTAATTTTTATCTTAACTTCAGTAATAAATTTTCACTATTTTCACAATTCATTGAGGTGGAAAATTCATTTGACATTATTACAGAAAAAAATATTTTTAATTGAACTATATAATCAATTTTTTCAAATTAAATTCATGGAATTAGAAAATTTTAATTTATAAATAAGCTCTTAGATACGTCGATAAAACAATTCTTCCAAAGGAAAATAATAAAAATGTAAAATTTTTTATCTCAAAATTCAATAAGAAATTAATTAAATTGAAATAAATTAGTTAAATTTTAATATAACGAATAATGTTTTCTTAAAAATAATTTTATAATAAAATAGAACCTTGTAAATGTTTTAACCAAAAGGCAGTTTTCATTAAAAATCAATATTTTTTACACTTTAACAAAAAATTTATCTTTCCTGGATAATTGTAAAAAATAAAACATATATAATTTTGACATATATATTTAAAAAATGAAGTATAATTTTTCAAATAAATTTTATTTCATTTTAAATCAATAATTTAAAAATATGTGTACAATGCATGATAACACCTCCTTTTAGAAAAATCCACTTTTTAGAAAACATTAGTTTTCATTAAAATGCTTCTTTATTTTATTTATAATTAATATATAACCAATGGAAATTTTCATATATGTGTAAAAAATATAATTTTCAAAATCTATTCATTAATTTTCATACCTACGAAATTAAAATCTAGGTTATAGTGGTGTATTATATTATAATTCATTTAGATATGGATTTATATATTCTGCTAATTATTAGAGAGATCAAATTAATTTAAAAATAAATATATCATAAAGTATCTGGTTTAACATTATTATCTATGATAAGTTTTTCATTTCATATAAACTATCAATCCTAATATTCTTCTATTTAAATCTGGAGTTGTTACAACCCAGGTTACCAAAAATGATTTTATGAAGGATTTTAGGCATATTCTATAAAAAGTGGTAGAATTATCACTAGAATATTATGTTGTATTTCTTGTATTAAAATGTAATATCATAATCATGTATGTATCTAGTCCTCAAGTACATCTAAATTATTCGGTCCTTTAGGATTTGTTTTCCTATATCATTATATAATGTACTAAAAGGGCCATCAAATAGAGGATACTATATTCACAATGTTACAATTTTCACCAATGGAAATTTATTATTATCCATTTGAACTAGATTTAGTAAAACATTATTAGGGACAATAACTATATGAAAAACTCTATTCATAATTCATTGTATGGGGTTCTATAATAAAACATTTTTAGTTAATATATTTTGTTTTTTCCTAGAAAATTCGTCCCTTTATATATAGTAGAATGTGGATTTGGTTGTGGTATAGATGTACCTTGGTGAAACACCTCAATATGGGGAGGATTGGGTATTAACTCGATCATCACCAATGAATAATATATGGGGAAAATATTTCACACATGTCTAGAAAATCATTGGGGATATTATATTATTGATTCACATACTCTTTTAGAATCATTGTAAATAATTTTGAAATATATTTATGGGTTGGAGATAGTTCCATTGTTACTAAACTTATAATTTTATAGATCACCTATACATAAATTTTCAATTTATGTTATTTTTTGTAGTATATTTTGAGTTATATATTATTATTTAAAATCTATAATGTTATGAGATAATTCAATAAATAAAATGGTTTGTAAATGGATCATACTATATGTAATGATAACCTTATCAATCCACATAATCAATATATGTATTTCCCTCCAAGGAAAGACAGTGAAGACAAAGATCGATCTAGATCTAGAGCCGAAAAATTATAATTATAACGTGGTTTCTAAATTAGGTTATGACAATTATCAAGTGCCTATATGGAGTGGATTTATAATAATCATCATTGGCACATCAATGTTGCACAACATCATTTTTAACAAGTTTATTATTTAACTATACTTATTAACCTTTAGTAGATAAGAAATAGATTATGTCTCTATAGAATTTACATACCTCATTAAAAATTAGTTCATGGGAGAATGTTATCATATCATTTTGTCATCATAAAAGAGATTATAATCAATGGTTCTCAGTGGTCTAGAAAAGTATGTATTCAAATGAAATAATTAGCATGGAGTGGAAGACTATCAAATAGATATTTATATAAAAATTCTTTTCTAATGAGTAATGTGATGTTATTGAGAGGTAGTTCTTTAATAAAATGAAAAATAAAGGAGTAACTGTTAATAAATGTGACTTTAACTATATAACATTCTCAACTCACATTTTAGGATTCTGTATGTAATATAAGAAGTAATATTAATTGTTTTTTATGGGATAAATCCTTTCCTTCATAGAGAATTAGTCACTTACAAATTAGCAATATATGTTTATATAATGTAAATTCCACCATGAAAATGAAATAACTCTATATATCTTATATTTTACAAGGTAAATAAGAAATTAAGTGGTTAGCATAGCACATAGAAAAAAATATATATATAAAAATGGAATAATTTATGGGTGGAATTTTCAATATCTAGTTAATTTGGAATGAAACACCATGGAACATGCTTGATGGGAATGAGATATTTCTGCAAGTGTGGAGATAAATTCTATAAGGCTCATCATTGAAAAGGAAATAAATAATAATCCAATATCCAATTCTTTAACTGAAAGTTGATGTAGAAATATTTAAGTTAATTCCTTAATTATATCAGTAGATTTACATAGAAAATCCCATGGGAGCCTAGGAAATATTATTCTATCACAATAGTTGAGGATTATGTTCCTAAATATGTATTGTTAGTTATGTCGATCATAGCCTCATATTTATCTAATATGTTTTTTAATATTGGATATTTAAAATCCATTACATTTTCCATTTTTTGGAGAAATTTTGATATTTCCCTAGAACCGTAATAAATTAATTTTCATAAAAGGCTCATAGTGTAAATGAAACTATTAGAAGGACATGATAGTGAGTTCTAATTATGGAACATAGTTATGACATGTTCACACAAATTATGATTATATCTATCATTGTATTTGATATAATATTTGATATATCTTCATTTTTAAATTATAATGTGAAAATTTCTTCTTGAGTGATATAGTTTTAGATTTTTTATGGTGATATAGAATCATGTTCATTACGATGGGAGACACATCATCTGAATCATATATGTATCTTCCTCCAGTAGTAATACATAATTTAATTATTATAGAAAAAGATAATACACCACCTATGAATGGGAATGGTTCCCTTAGACTAAAGGATGTACCTATTGTGAATGAATATATTGATGATTTTCATATTGAACTTCTAGGACCTACACATAAGCATGATGTTGACTTTTTCATTGATCTCATCCCTAGTGAAAAACATATATATAAGACCCCACATATGATAGATATATTTAATTATTTCAAATGAAGAAACAACAACGAGATTTGTGTGATAAGGGATTTATAGTCCCTGATTTTTCATAGTGGGAATCCCTTACGCTATTTATTAAGATGAAATATGGGTTTATGTGTTTTTGAATTGATTATAGGAAAATAAATTCCTATACTATAAATAAAATGTGTATCAGCCTTTGTATTGATGACATTATTGATTAAATTCAAGGAACATAAAAATTTTCGAAAAAAACACATCATCATTATAAGCATCATCTACTAAATATAACTAAGTACAATATTATAAAGTTGAAATTACAAACAAGGTATGAACATTATCAATTTATAGTAATTCAGGTTGGATGGACTAGTTCACCATCCTTTTTTAATATAATGAATTTTAAATTTTATTATTATCACAATAATTTAATTTTTGTATTTATTAATGATATCTTGATATACTATAAATGTTATAATGAGAATACTAGTCATTTGTGAATTTATTTTAAGACTCTTAGTGAAAAGGATTATATGGAAAATTTAAAAAATGTAAAATATGGATTCTAGATGTTTTTTTCTTTAAATTATTGTCTCTATGGATATAGTCTTTTTTGAACCTCTAATGATAGAGGAAGTTATGGAATGACCAACAAAAAATAATATAATTGAGGTGAATAGTTTTTATGGATTAACAGTTTACAATTGATGATTTGATCAAAATTTTATTGTTTAAATACACATTAACAATGTTGAAATTTAAAGGGTTTAAGTTCATATGATAACAATATAACAAGGAAGATTCAAAAGAATTAATGAGGAAAATTTTAAATTCATAACAATTAATTTTACATCCATGAAGGGAAATATTTTTGATATATAGTGATGTATTAATGAAATGATAGAGTAGTTTTATATGTATCAACATAGTTAAGAATTCATCAACAGTATTGTCTGACACATTATCTTGAGTTGGTATAAATTATATTTTTGTTATAGATAGTTATTAATTACCTTTATTGTGAAATATAAGATATATATATTGATCAAAAATGATTGAAATATTTCTTCTCGTAGAAATAGACAAACATGAGGCAATAGTGATGGTTGAAACTACTCAAGTACTATGCTTTCCAAACACACTAACACCCTTAGAAGTCAAATATGGGGGTTTATTCATTGAGTATGGATTATAATTTTTTTTACCAAAATGATGATTTTCAAATATCTGACATTCTTATATTTAGTATTGAATCATTAGATAAGTGGAACCATCACATCTATTTGAAATTATTTCCCAAAATTATTCATTATAGGACAAAAGTTCTCAGTTTGATGCTACGAATATTAAACAAAATTGAATCCATGATTGATGAGAAGTTTCTAGACGTTATCAATGATGATGGTATTTTGAAATTTGGAAATAATTGATGAGTTTCATCAAAGAATGAGATGGAAAGACAATTATAATGTGAATGTTATATATCAATTTTCTCTATGAACCTTGGTTTCAAAAAACTCTTTTAGGATTTGTTGGAACATTTTTGGTCGGATAATATGAATTCCGAAATTTCATACTATGATTCATGAATATTTTTTTATTAATTGGTAAAGGTAGAGTGATTAATTAAAAAAATATTCATGAAACCACTACCAATTATTGGAGGGAAAGGGAATGATATTGTTATGTATTTGTCATTAGATTGTATCAAACTCCTGGAATTAATGATTTCTTATTGGTTATTATTTATTGCCTTACCAACTTCAAAAATTTCCTCATTAGAAGGAATGGTATAACAATTTGGAACCTCACTTGTCTCTATATTAATGATTTTTTGATACTTAATAATTCACCTCATTGAATTGAATCTAACCAAGATCCATGGATTATATCGAAATTATATAAGGGTCTCTAGAGGGCTCCCAACACCAATCTATGTTTTATTGATTTCTACTATACAGAATCTGATGTTTATTATAAAATAAAATTTGACACATTAGATGATATTTTTAGGTTTTTTTATTGACTATATAGTTTTACGGGTAGGTATAAATATGTATTTGGAATGTTCACATAATAAAAGGTTTCAAAAAGTATTAAAATGGAACTAAATGAGTGACTATTCTGATGGAGGTTTCGTACTATAACTTGTAGATATTAATGTGGTCAAATAATGTTTATTTGTTAAGAACATGTTTAGGATACAATGGTTAAAGTTAATACAATTCAAAATATTTTTTAGGAAACTCATCATAGATAATAAAATTTAACCCAATAACAAATGTAATGGTTTAGAATTTCATGATGGAGACCATGTTTTGAAGGTATCTTGAAGGAAATGATTTATAAGATAAAAAAATATTGGAAACATTTGTCTAAAAAATTTCAATAAATTTAAAATTATGAAAATAATAAGATATTTGTAATAGTGGTTTTAAATTCCACCTAGCCCATATAATGTTCATTTTTTCCTCCACATCTCTTTATAATGGGACCACATTCCAAACCCAAAAAATGTTGTCCCCTCTGAGGAAATAAAATTGGATCCTGATTTACCATACTATAAAGAGACTATCCTAATTCTCAATATGAATGAATAAGTGTTATGGGATCATAAATCTTGGTCAGTAAATGTACACTAAATAAGTCATAAGAAAAAATTTGATGAGTGTAATGAACCTGCCTAGATCAACCTAACATGTCACCCAATCTATCTTTCCACGAGGCCTCAAGCTTGCCTCCTTGGATGTTAGAGGATGATGACTAGTGGAGATTGTCTAAAAGCTGTATCGGGAGACTATACCCTCAATTAAGAGATTAATAATAGTATAAACCAACCAAACACATAAAAAATAAAAACATCATAGTAAATATAATAAATAACTGAAAAAGCATTCTATAATAAATAAAATGCATAATATTGTCATAAATACTCAAAGCATGTAATACATACCATATCTAGTCACCCACTCATCTGACCACATATAACAAATAAATAAACCAATGATAAATATAATCATATCTTCTAACAATGTTGATACAAACTACATACATGGTCTCAATGATGCTCAAGTTATACCAGCCCATCATGAGACTCTACATGAGGGATCAACTTGATCAATCAGAAGTAGTACTCTGGCATATCCATCACACAAGATATTATCCTACCTAATGGTATACATTTTTTCATCATGAATAATGATTTGCATGTATAAACAGTGAGAAATAAATTTTAAGGGGTCATAATCAATGGTGGACCAATGATCTGCTACCATAAAAATTGCATACAATCATGATATGACCCGCCAAGTTGAAGTCTAATAGTAGTAAGAATAAAGAAACAAATAAAATGGGGGAAATCTAAGAAATTATCCAACCATTAGGTTCTATACTTACTGATGTGGTAAATCTAACCACACTCAAGCCCTTACCAGAATATTTTTAGCACACGGCTCACCAAACCATACAATTACCAGTGTGTTCTATAGATATACCTAGGATATCCATGATTTCTAAATGAAATAGGAATAATTTCCATACCGCATGGAATAAAATTATGAATACACCTAAAAAAGAACATCTGTTGGGACTTAGGACTCAAATAACATGATGTGAACAGATGACATGAACATAGAGTTCTACAAATCTAGAGAACCTATGAGTCTCAAAGGTGCAGTAGAAAAAACATGAGCTTGATCTATGGAATTAATATTTTCATATCCATAAATAAACTAGTACTACAAACAAAATACCCAGCCCATGGGATCACAATGATATCCACATCACATAAAAGGCGAATTTTTGAGTTCCTTAGCACATCCTAATCCAAAATACACACTATTTAGGGATAACTGTCAACCAGATTGGGTTTTCACTCATCCATATCATTCATTATCTCCCAAATAGTATATAATAATATCCATCTAATAATGGGGAGGAAAAAAATCAAAACTAAGGGAATATTCCTTATCCATGATATCCCAAAGGTCTGATTCTGAAAAAGAGACCGAAGAAGAAACAATCTCAAACATCACTGCCAAAGGATAACCAAACATGGGATGATCCAACCTCAAAACCACAATCAAAAAAGTTGAACTAACAATCATGATCCACTCTTTATTAAGAATCCATGAATCCTCTCTCAACACCCTAGATCTCAACATCCAATAAGAAGCCACCAAAAGATCTCAACAAAACATATTATATGAAAAAACAAAACATTAGGCTTCCATGGTCCCCAGTTCTATATAATAATATTTTTTTCAACTAGGGAATCCCCTTTTACACCCAATATCATGTTCCAAACTGAAATAAACAACCTTAATCAATCCCAATGATGCAAAAAGGTTAATACACCTTTATAGGGGATCTTCTAGCTCATCTAATATCAGGGGACATATCTATTGATGAAACATCCCAAATGACCTTCTACGGCCTCCATCTGATCCAGGATCAACAACTCACCCAATATGAATCCAAAATAACAATACCAGCAATAGAGACATTCACAATAGTCCTCATGACCGCATAAAAATTAGGAGACCCACCATAATGGTCCTCAGCACATGAAAAAAACACATCATTTAGGAATTCTCAATAGAAGAATATGAAAAACAATAATCACTTGATCAAAAACTATATCACAAGGGAATTCCCAATATTCCCTAAAATTTATATTATAATGTCAATATAAACCATCTATCACCGATATCCAAAGGTAGATACCATATTTAATGGATTTATTATCTCTTTTCTCCTTAAATAAATAATAAAAACATCTATTGTTTCTCCTTAAGGAACCATCCCCAACATACAGGGACAAACCAAGATCTCCTTTATAAAAGTAATAGTTCCTTCAAACTATATTATGTTCAAGAAAATGCAAATATATATTCATGTAAAACGCATGCCACGATTATCACTAAGCTCATAACCTGGACCTAGGACTTGCATCTCAAAACCAATATCCCCAAGGAGATTGATAAAAACAAACCTCAATGAAAAACTCATACTATTATATAAAATTCCAAAAAAACTATCAAGATGGCCTCTAAACTATGAAAGGATTCCCCTAATGTGATCAATATAGAAATAAATCAGAATATAATACTCTCATATTTAATTATGATATCATAGAGAAAATAGCAAAATCAGACCAATGTAGGAAATTTGTACATAAGATATACCCAAGGTACATAGAATCTATCCCATAAGTCCTCCATAGCTATGTACCATAGGCCACATTGAATGTAACTCCCATGTTGTTACCAATATATGTACCTCAGACCTACATGGCATGTAAAACACTAATTCACATGGAATATACTGCCTTTACACAGCATATAACCCCACATGGGTACTCTCCAATGTACTTGACATGTAATTTTCCTTATCATATAAACCTATATGATGTAAAGCACATATGGGTATAAATGAAAAAGAATTCCCACACATGGTTGTAGGCTACATACTCCGCCACACCCCAAAAGACTACTACATAATGTGTGCCCCTAGTAAATGTGGTGTAGTCCCAAAAACACCATATTCCTTGATCATAAAGAACACATGACACATTTTTATTGAACTAAATTTTGGGTACATGGATTTTACTTAATGGGAATCCCCCATAATATCATTAAATGTCTAATTTACTAGAACAATACACAGATCGATCCACTAGGGGTTCCAAAAATCCCAAAACATGCATTAAAAATTTTAAACACATAAACTATGGTGTTTTTTAGAAGAAATTTAGATGGTACTACCTAACGACAAAAAAAATTGATGATTTATTATAATATATGATATGTAACTAGTTCACAATGATCTGGTTCAACCGAAGCTCAACGGTGATGCCTCCTGGTCTCCCACTCACTCTCTTCTGTCCCTCTCCCTCTCTTGGTTGAGAAGCACCCAATGGGCGAGCTATGTATGATATGTGATAATGGATGAATTAAATAAGAAAAGGTGAAAAATAAATATTATGAAAAATGTAAAAAAAGTAAAATAAAAGAAATAGGTCTTTTCCCTAGCCCCAATACTTGATTCAAGGTTATGGATCTCCTTGGAAAAACACTCCATTCCTAACTCAACTACAATAATTCAATATCAATCTAACAGTATATTTGAAAGATAAAACTGAATGAACATTCTTGAATAAATTAATTTTTCATTAATTATATAATATATATTATGTGAAAATTTTAATGGGTTGGATTTCCACCAAACTCCTACACTACATTAAAACCCATGTTCTAGCACTAATTATGTGGCCATAAAAATTATCTGAGATCATATTATATGTGAAATTACCATTTTCAACAAAAAACACTGTAGGAAAAAAATGGCCTAATTTCCCTAAATTTTGAAAACCTGTGATGATGTGGTTCACTAAAAACACCCCACCATAACTAATTCTCACTCCTCAAAAAGATTCGATGTATTAATATCATTCATACTCTCCCAAAATCACTAGAACATCAAATAATATCTGAGCTATACAGTGATTAGTATAACAATGTCACCAACTATATTCCAATAAGATAAATATTCAACAGTAGCTAATATAATCCCACCACACTATAGAAGTATCAAAATAATCACCCCTTTTACCAATGGAAAACAAACATGGCCATGCTATGACCATTAAAAAATGAAATGGATAGTCATGGACAAAATTCTCACCCCTAATCACCAGCATGAAATATTATAGCATATAAGATCAAAAAACTAGTTATGAGAGGATCACAAACTCCAAAAGCATGTGGTTTACTCCCCATAATAAGGAATTCATCACTCTGCTCTCGAAATTACAAAAGTACTTTCTCTCATAGGTATAA
Source organism: Viscum album (assembly GCA_963277665.1). Taxonomy (NCBI): domain Eukaryota; kingdom Viridiplantae; phylum Streptophyta; class Magnoliopsida; order Santalales; family Viscaceae; genus Viscum; species Viscum album. The sequence goes on from OY728158.1 coordinate 1,323,881,735, forward strand.
ATCCTAATTAAACAAGGGTATTATTAATAAAAAAATCTTCCTCTACTCCTCACGAAGGTCAGTTCCAAATAATCATTGTCACCCTCGACACTTCCCATTATCATTGAGGCATATCCTATATTCCACGATCAACCACTTGGCCAACCTCCACTTGGGTGTCAATTCAGAACCAAAATAATCCAACACTGCTCTTACTACACTTCCCAAGGAGAAATAATGTTATAAAAATCCAATGGTCTAACCAAGCATTCCCTCTCAATGCATCCTCGAGAAATAGATCACTTTGAGAACTCTACTTATAAAACACCTTGAATCCTCATCCCTAACCACACTATGGTGACAACAAACCTCGGTGACCCCACTAAGGAATAACCACCACACCCAACCAAATCATGATTGAATTCATGAAGATGATCCCTTCCACAGGATCTAGTAGGAAATACGTGGAAAGAACAATTCTCTCCAAAGGAACACAACCCTATGATACGAGGGGAACCACCTCCTCTATGAAACTAGACTACAGTCCCAAGATACCATAGTCATCATTTCCCTTATTGACCCACAAACAGGGAACTCAAATCCCATTACCTATCGACAAGGGTTTACAAAAATCTATTAGTGAAGGGGACATATCACCAACACTAGTGAACCTCTCCCCATTGGATCTGTATGATTTTCCATCAGAGGAAAATATAGACAATAACACACTATAGACATCGACATGTTATTTAAAACCTACATGCCTAGAATTTTGAATGATCACTGGCCTCTCACCTATGGTCCAATAGACAAAAAAAAAAGAATAAACCATAATTCCATAAACTCAAGTGCATCATATGAGGTGAAATCACATAACCATAAAAATGAAAAACATGAAAAATAATCCCATGCACTTAGGAATTGGACATTATATAACCAAAGGTGTTATTGAGATACTAGTCATGTATTCATCACCTGTTCCGAAACATTCCTATACAAACTATCTACCAAATCCAAAAATCATAAAAACAAAAACTTTTGATACCATTTTTTAACAAACTTGTTTATGTTGACCTGATGGGTCAACTAATCAAGCTCGTGACTATGTCTCATGTCGTCCTTGAATACCAAAGGTTTCCAACCAGTGAAGATGGTCTAAAATGTATATTTGGGATACTATAACCTATTAGCTAGAGTTCAGTAATAGTTTAAAATAACCACACTCAAATATAGAGATCAACATGATAGTATTTTTAATAAATAACTAATATAGATTCTAGAATAATAAAAAAATTATAGAATACATCAATACAGACTCAAATTATAAAAAACATACCGTAGTCTATAACCCACTAGGTTGAACAAATATAAAAAAAACTAAAAATAAATAAAATTTCCCTACAACCAATACCAAGACAAACAAAATACCTAGTCTCCAATACGCTCGAGTTTCACTAGGAAAATCCTGAGACACTATATGATTATCTTATCTCATTCAAGTAACACTGGGCTACAACCCCATATATCATCAAAACTATTATCCAACCTAAATGTATACATCAGGCCGTCATGAACCCTGAGATGCATGTATATATGGGGATAATTAAATTAAATTAGGAATCCCTGAATTGTTGACCTACTATCTGCTATCATAATAAGTCCATGCACATGTGGTATTAAAACCCTATCCAAAAACAAATAGTAGTTGGTATAAAAGAAGAAACATCATAAAGGGGTGAATGAAAACACAAGAAATATTCTAACCAACTTGTTCTATCCCGATAGTTGTAGTAAATCGACCCCCTCTTTGGGCATTTCCAAAGGATTTACGAAAAATGACTCATCCTATTACACAATAACTAACATGTATGAAATATTTTAATATGAGCTCTAATATGTATAAATGAAACAGGCATGATAACCTAACACTATGGTGTAACCATAGGAATTTATATGAACAATAGAATGAATTATACTCTATGACTCAAATAACATTATATGAACTGGTGACAGAAACATCTAGGTAGAAACAACTAGTGATCCTATAGGTGTTGAAGTTTCAAGAGAACAAATATGGAATGATATGTGGACCCAAAAAGATAGGATCCATAAATAATCCAGAAGAATAAACAATAGCAATGTGGCCAGCGTATAACACCCCAAAAAATTTTGGTATGTTTCTCATAAATACTTTCAATTCATTAGATATCATATATTGAATGAATCACTAATTATCTGTGAAACAAAACTAGGTCATATAGTGGGGAAAGTCATAACCTTTCGAGTAAACTTAAATTTTCCATGTCTGTGTTTTGAATTTTAAAGAAATGGTTATATAATCTTGTGATTGTTATGTTATTTGGAGTATGATAGAACTAACTTGATTTTTAATGAATAGTAACATACACTTATTAATAGTAATATGAATAGTAACATGACCATTGTAAATATTAAATCATATTAATATTTTATTTTCAGGAGGTTATAAGATAACGAGATTTTGATTAATTTTTCAATGTATTAAAAATGAGTTATAGATTCAAAATTATTATTTTTGAATAAATTGTGATTTTATTTAAAAATTAAAATAATAATATTTAGAAATTTATATTCAAAAATGGAGTTCATTATTGAATTCTACATGTTGAAAAATGGTAAGGGTGAATGTTTGGGATATTTCTAAATTTTTTTATTTTTTTAATAGTAAAAATATTATTTTGTGTTTTGGAAGTTTAATGACCTCATAATGATATAATAATTAATATAGAATGATGGTATACTTGTGTAAAGAAATATATGACATGAGGTATCCCATGTGGCTAAATTACATGTTCAAATACCATGGGAAAGCCCATGGTTTTTCAAAATCCACTAATGAGGTGTCCCTTTTAATTAATAAAAAACTATTTCTCATTTACTATAAATACCCACTCCCCCCTTCGTTTCCTATAATTAAAAACTCATTATCCACTATTTTATAGTATTTTTTTCTCTATAGGATTCCTCCTAAGGTGTCCCCAATCCCCCAAGGTCATATATTTTATGTTTTGGGATATAATCTAAAAGGTAAGGGAATATACCATCCTTCTGTTTTCTTAATGTTTTAATTTTATGTTTTCTCTTTTATTTAAAATTATATTATGTCCGGAAATGTCCATACATATTACACATTATTTAAATTTTATGAATGATTTATGAGATACCCCCTTTATCTCATCAATGTATTTTATGAATTTTTAAGTGACGTCATTAGGCATCCGAATTTTCTTGAGGTATTTCTCCATTTGTTTTTAATTTTGAGTTCCTTTATTTCCATTTATTTCCTCATCTCCCCTCATCAAAATTAGATGATAATTATAGTAACTTAAATAAACTGAAATTTTATTATGATAATTTAAAATTTCATCATCATCACTATTTTTCCCCTCCTCTTATACAAAAAATGAAAACACCATCTGGGATGTGTTAATTTATCACATTCAAGGACGACGAGTTCTCAATTTTTATTAACATCTTCAATTATCATCATGAAACTATTTTTATGGTTTAAAAAGATCCAAATATATGTATTTAATATTATGTCATGTTCTAGAATCCTTAAACACTAGTACAACAAAATAATAATATAAAAAAAGTTCGTTTTTTACAAAACCGCCAAGTAAACCAAGCGTTTATCATTCTCGTTTATCAAAAAAGTCGTCCTCATGGTATGTAACCAAAATAATTAAAAATTAATTTATATCTCTATAAATTTAACTTATAATATTTATTAACAATTAATTATGCTTAAACAAAATACAAATGAGCTTCCATTCATGAATACAAGTAAACTGATCATGAAAACCAAGGATAAAAATGCTTCCAAAATAATAAAATTGAACCTGTTGAACACATCAAAAGGCCATGAATGAACCAATTATGGTAATAAATAATAAATTAAATGTCTAGTAGGATATTGAATTATTAATTAATGAGTCTAAATTTGATTATTAAGGTCTATAATATCTTTTAATGAACACTTTCAGACATAAGGTAAGGGGTCTCTTATCTCACTTTTAATTCTATGAGATTTCCATTGTTCGCCAATTATTTCGTGCATGTGGTGTATTGTGTACTACCATTTGATATATATTATCATTAATCTATTTATACTCATGTTATTCTATGATTCATTTGGCGGTTATATATATTTTTTGGTCATACGACTCTATTGATTACAACGTGGTAAGGGACATTATCTTCACTTCAATTTCATTGTCATTTACATGGTATTGTGCACCTAATCTTTCTTATGTGGTGTACCCACTAAAAATTTGAAATAATTTTTCATTTTTTAATTTAATATATATTATATATCCATATTTTGGATTCAATGATATTATTTTTGTCTAATGTTTTATACCCTCTTACATACGGTGTTTATTTTTAATATTGTTTTAACTTTGGAAATATTGATGAATCTGGATCCTCTACTCTAAGGATATTGGAAAGGTGGATTTTTATTGTATTAAATATATGAATAAATAATTATGTTGAAATTAATACATGGTTGGGTCCTACTATAGCCCCACGATGCATCGACAGGTCTCATGAGACAAATCTGTTGGCAAAAAACACATTGAGTTTGTTTCCAAAAAATAGATGAGTTTCTACCCCCAGACTTAAACCGTTTTTACTATATAGTGGTATCTTGTGCCAAATACAATACATCCAATTATTAATAATATCTATTTATTCATTTTTAGTTGTTACTATTCATGATGTTTTCACAATAACAAAATCTGTGGATGTAGTTTCTTTCTCATTTTATTAATGGAATGTGTTTTTCATTTATTCAACATGCAATATTGACTATGCCAGTTTTTTTATGATTCAGTTATTTTTGATTCATTATTTTTCTATTAGAAATCCTTATTAATCCATTGATCTAAACCCTTAAATTTTTTTTACCTTCAACAGGTTATGAGGAGGATACTATATATTGAGTTCTCATGGATGCAGTTTTTTTTCATTTTTTTTATGTATTGTATTGTGTTACCTTTCCTAATGTAATATGAGTAACATGTATGTATCTAGATTCTTCAACAATACTAAACTAATCATTCCTTTAGTATTTAATTCTTTTTAATTATGCCAATGGAATAAGTAATTCATCGGCTCCGAGATTATGGGTTCGGGGCGTTATAGTTGGTATCAGAGGAAGTTTAGTAGAAAACATGGAAAATGGATATAGAAAAATTAGATTAAGGAAAACTCCTTAATATAGTCTTTGAGGATAAACATATGATATTATATTGGTATTTTGGTAATTAATAGATTATGTAGATAATTCAAGATAATACATCCCTGTTTAGATACAAACAAGTAAAGGTGGCTCTGGCACAGATGTACTTAGGAGTGAATGCTCTGACAAGGAGTTTCGGGCTTTTCTCGGGGTATCCTGGTGCACGAAAATGGGCCTTGTTGTACTTTTGGTATGACACTTCTACGGGATATGTGTAAGATCATACTCATTTTCTTTACAAACCATTAGGATGGATTGGAATATAAATATTTCCATAAGAGAAACCATTTTTATGAGATTAGTTATGTATAGAATTTCAATTTATGCAATGTAATTTTCTATTTGAGATTATAAATTATCACTAATAACCTAATATAGTGTTTGACATTATTTATAAATTCTTGCTAATGGAAGAAGGGTAATCATTACTCATGGAAAATTTAAGGATTTCCCCACTGAGCAAGTCAACACAGTCAATGTTAGAGTGGATCATACCAGGAACATATTGGGACAATGCACTCAGGTAGTAACCAATAACCATGCTACACCTATGTTGGATCGTTTCATGCAGAAGAAGCCCCCATATTTTAGTGGGACTAATAATCTAGTGGTAGCTGAGCAGTGGATCAAGTCCCTTCAAAATATATTCATGGAATTAATAATCAATGAAATTGAAAAGGTATTGCTAGTAGTGTAATTTCTCAAGGGTGATGTTGAACAATGGTGGTCCTTGATCAAGAATACCACAGAGTAAGAAGAAATAGAAGATATGGAATGGAGTAATATTACGTAAATATACTTCTACTAATATTTCCCTCATGAGAAATGAATCAAAATGAAGATGAAATTCCTTGGCTTAAAGCAAAGGGAAGAAGACAATGTTGCAGAGTATGAGGCTACATTCACATGACTTTCCAGGTATGTCATAAATTATGTATGTAACTCGATATACAACATTGATCATCTCTTTTAAAGCTTTAGGACATTTCTTCTAAGGGAACTAGCTTCTCAATCATCTTCATCATATGATGGAATTTTATTAACATCCATAAAAATAGAGAATTAATTGTCTAGATCACATTTATTCAAGGGGAACAAAGAAAAGAAGTGGTGCTCTGATAACCAGGGAAAAGGAGAAGTTCCAAAGAAGAATAAGGGAATGAAGAAATTATAATTATGTGATAACTGTGAAAATATTCATCTTAGGAATTACTTGAAAGACATGGTTGTATGTTATAAGTGTGTAGAACATGGTCATTGATCTAATGATTGAAAGAGAAGAACAAGTCAATGATATTCAATGCTACAATTTTTGAGATATGGGACACTATAAAAATGATTGTTCTAAGTTCCAAGTAAAATTTCCTTAGAAAAGTACACAAGATAAAGGTACGTCTTATGCGATTACAATTGCATAGATTAAAGTTCATAATGATGTCGTTTCATGTACTTTAATTGTTTCCTCAAACTTCGCCAATGCATTATTTGACTCTCAATCATCACATTCATTTATATCTTCCCAGTATGGCAAGAAAATTAGACATTACCAATTTTATTTAATAAAGTAATTGATAGTCAAAACTCTTAGGGGTGTAGCATTGCAACAAAGGATTGCCTATCAATCCCCCTCATGACACATAAATGTGATTTTGTTTCTAATATTGTCATCATACCAATTATTTACTTTGATATAATTATTGATATGAATTGACTATAAAATTATTATGCAATGATATATTGAATGAAGAAGTAAGTTACTATTTTTGAAAATGGTTTAGAATCCCTTTTCTTTAGAGTATAATCCTTGTCATATAGTTTTTATCTAGATCCACCCCTATTATCTCTAATGAATGAAATTCTTGGAGAGGAATTGAACCCAATATCTATGGGAGAGGAGAGAAATATTCAAATTTATGATGTACATATATTGCTAGAATACATTGAAGAATTTTTAGAGGATATACCAGGACATCCTCTAGAGTGGAATGTTGAGTTCAATATTGATTTAATTCCTAGTGCATGACCTATATCAAAGACTCCCTATAAAATGGCCACTGTGGAATTAGTGGATCTAAAGAAACAACTAAATGAATTGATTGACAAAGGATTTGTTTAACCTATTGTTTCTATATGGGGAGCAGCTATCCTATTTTTCAAGGAGAAAGATGGATCCATTAGGCTATGAATTGATTATAAGGAAATAAATGCTATAATAATAAAGAATAAGTATCATATACCATGAATTTAAGATTTATTTTATCAACATTATGGGGAACAATATTATCGAGGATTGACCTTCAATCTGGATATCATCAGCTGGGTGTGGGGAAGGAATATATTCTAAAGACAGTATTACGAACCTGGTATGGGCATTATGTGTTTATAATGATGACTTTTTATAGACTAATGCACTCTCTATTTTCATATATCTAAGGAATAAATTTTTCAAGTAATATCTTGTTTAATATTTTTTGGTATTTATTGATGATATCCTGGTATACTCCAAAAGCTATGAATACAATGAGAATCACTTTCGGATTATTCTAAAAAATATTAGAATAAATCAATTATATTGGATTATTAGAAAGTACGAATTCTAGATTTAATTAGTTTATTTTTCTTGGCCATATTATATCTAAGTATGGAATCTTAGTTAATCCATTAATAGTAAAGGAAATATAATAATGTTCCACTCCAATAAACATAACTGAGTTATCTATTTATATTGGCTTACCTGGTTATTATTGGCATTTCATTTAGAATTTTTCCCGAGTGGATAACCCTCAAACCAATATTTCACCTAAAGGGGTCCTGTTTGTATGGTTGAACGAATGTAAATAATGCTTTGAATAATTGAAGAGAACATTGTTCAATGATTTTATTTTTAATCTTCTATCTAGAAATGATGAATTTGTGATATACAATGATTCATCAAGAAATTGATTGTGTTTCATCATTTTGAAAAATTTAAAGTTATTGCTTATGAATCAAGGAAGTTGAAGACTCATGAGAAAAATTAACCAACTCCTGACCATGAGTTAGCAGCCGTAATATTTTCACTAAAAATATGGAACCATTATATTTACAGTGAAAAATGTGAGATATATATGGATCATAAGAGTTCGATGTACATTTTTACATAGAAAGAACTCAACATGAGGAAAACGAGATGAATCGAGTTACTCAAAGATTATAATTATCCAATACACTACCACCCAAGAAAGGAAAATAATGTGGAAGATTCATTTAGAAGGAAAGATCATGGACTTTTGACCAAAATTAGGATTGAGATAGATTGTATATTCATGTATCTACTGAATATTGATATGGTAATTTTAAAGGAAGGGGAAACATCAGTATTGTTTCAAATGTTTGCTAAACCATATTTAACAGAGAAGATAATATTCTATCAATATAAAGATGAGAATCTACAGAAGAAAATTAATTTTGTCAAGGATGGGAGATTGGCAGATTTCGTGTATGAGGAAAGAGTTATAAAATTTGGAAAGAGGTTATGTGTTCCATATGTACCTGAGCTAGAAATGGAACTATTAGATGATTATCATAGATGCATGTTTTTATACACCCTCGTAGCTATAATATGTATTGATATCTAAAAGAACATTTTATCGGATAATATGATAAGATAAATTGCTGAATACGTGTCAAGGGGTCTATTTTCTCTACCGGTAAAGGCAGAGAGATGACATCCTAGAGGGGTGATGCATCCTCTACATTTTCATATGTGGAATTGGGATGAAATTATGATGGTTTTTTCATAGCACTACTAAGGAAACCTAGAAGGAATGATTCAATGTCGGTATTTTTTTATTATCTCAAAAAATCATCACATTTCCTTAATATAAGGGAGGATTTACCACTTGAGCACCTGGAAATAATTTATAATAGTGAATTTGTAAGACATAATGGTGCACCTATATTTATTGTGTCTAATCAAGATCCCTAGTTTACAAAAAAATTATGTAAAATTCCTCAAGAGTATTTGGATACTGAGCATTATATGAGTATTTCTTACACCCCCAAACCTTTGGACTATCCGAAAGGACAATTCAATCCCGGAAGACAAGTTGAGATCATGGTCTCTTGACTTTCAAGTTATGTGGGATCAATACTTACCTTTGGTTGAATTTTTCTACAATAATAGTTTCCATTCCAGCATTCAAATGGCACCATATAAGGAATTATATGGTAAGAGGTGTCCAACTCTAACTTGTTGGGATGGAGTTGGTGAGAGGAATATTTTTGTTCTAGTACATATTTAAGAGACAACTACGAAGGTGAAGAAAATATCGGCCCAAAACAAAGCAACCCAAAGTAGGCAAAAGAGTTATGCTGACAACAGAATAAAGGATTAGGAATTTCAAGTTGGAGATCATGTATTTCTAAAATTATCTTCATGGAAGGTGTCTTAAGGTTTAGATGGAATGGGAAACAGATCCCCAAGTACATCATAACATTTAAAATTCAGGAAAGTATCAGAGCTATAGATTACCATTTTGAAAAGCCACCAAGTCTCTCCAAAGATCATAATGTGTTCCATGATTCATTGTTAAATAAATACATTCCATACCCAATGCATGTACTCACCTATGAATAAAAAGAGTAGGGACATGATTTGTCATACTGTGAAGAGACTATCATGATTCTTGACACAAGAGATAAGGAATTGAGAAATTCCACAACATGTATAGTAAAGGTTGTTTGGGGAATCCACAAAAGGGGGGGAATCAATGTCGGAACCTGAGGATGTTATAAAGAAGAACCACCCATATCTTTTTTAAGGGATTTATACATGAAAAAAACATGAGGACAAACTTTTAGAAGGTGGGAATAATATAACACCCCAAAAACGTTTGTGTATGATTCTATTTAATACTTTCAATACATTAGATAGCCTATATTGAGTGAATCACTGAGCCTCTATGAAGAAACACTTTGTTATTTATTTGAGAAATCCATAACCTATCCATTAAACTTAAATTTTCTACATCTATGTTTTCAATTTCAAAAAATAGTCATCTATATTTGTGATCAGTATGTTATTTAGAGTCTGATAGAACCATCTTATTTTGATGAATAGTATCTTACCCTTCTGAATAGTTATATGAATTGTAATATGAAAATTGTAATTAGTAAATCATATTATTTTTTTATTTTGATTAGGTTGTAATATAATTGGATTTTGATTAATTTTTCTAGGTATTAATAAATGTGTTATATATTTAAAGTTGTTATTTTTGAATAAATTGTTTTTTAAAATTAAATTAATAATATTTAGAAAATTATTTTAAAAAATGGAGTTCATTTTTAAATTCTACATGTCAAAAAATGGTTAAGGTGAATTTTATTTATTTATCTAAAATACATGAATTTTTTGAATAGTATAAATAATGTTTTCAGTTTTCTATAGTTTACTGACATCATAATGACATAATAATTAATATTAAAGGATTTTATACTTATTTATAATAAATATGACATGATATTTCCCATGTGGCTAAATAACATGAGACAATACCATGGGAATGACCATGGATTTAGAAAAACCACTAATGAGGTGTCCCTTTTAATTAATAAAAAACTCCATCTCAATTATTATAAATACCCACGCACCCTTTAGTTTTCATTCATTACATACAAATTATTCTCTAATATCTAGTATTTTTACCTCCCAAAGAGTACTTCCATGGTGTCCTAAATCCCCCAAGGTCAAAACCATCATGTTTTGAGTGTTACCCTAGGAGTAATTTTTTTCATCGTTATGCTACCAATTTTCGTGAGGGATTTCTCAATTTTTATTTTATTTTGAGTACCTTTAATTCCTTTTCTTTGATCATAAACCCTTATAAAAAAATCAATGACAATTCTATTACCTTACATGAACTTTAATTTTATTATTCTTATGGAATATTTCAGCAACATCTCTCTTTTCCCCCTCTTTTTATAAAAAAAATAAATACACTCTTAAGATGTGTTAATTTATCACATTCAAGGATGATGAGTTCTCAATTTTTTTTACCATCATCAATTATGGTCATGGAACAATTTTTATGGTTAATAAAGATGAGAATATATTTATTTAATTTTATGTAATATTATAGAATCCTTACCCACTCATAATATAAAATAATAATACAAAACTAGTTCTTTTTGTACAAAACCTCCATGTAAACCAAGAAATTATCATTGTTTGTTATCAAACATGTAATCCTCATGGTATGTTACCAAATCATTATTAGATAATTTATATCTCTATAAATTGCACTAATAATATATATTAACAATTCTAGATTCTGAACCACAGTACAAATGAACTTCCATTCATGAATACAATTAAACAGATCGCGAAAACCAAAGATGAAAATGCTTACAAAATAATAAAAATAAACCTATTGAACCCATAAAAGGAGAAACGAATGAACCTAATAAGGTTATAATAAATAAATTTCATGTTGAGTAGTTTCTATAATTATTAATTAATGAGTATAAATTTGATTATCCAGGTCATTAAGATCAGTCAAAGAACACTTTCGGACAAAAGGTAAGGGATTTCTTATCTCAGTTTTAATTCTGTGAGATTTCCATTGTTCGCCAAATATTTCATGAATCTGGTGTACAATGTACTAAAATTTGATAAATATTATATTTATTTTATTTATATTCATTGTATTATAAGATTCATTTGGTGGGTTTTTTTATCATACGGCCAGATTGATTACAACGCGGTAAGGGACTTTATCTAAACATCCATTTCATTCTCATTTACTTTTAATTATTCACCTAATAATTATTATGTGGTGTACCCATTCCCCATTTGATATCCTCCTCCTCCTTCGATGGACCTACGACCTTCAGGTTTTATTGATTTTTGATAATCCATCTTTCAATGGGTGAGGCTGAACCCTTACAAAGCTCGTCGGCGTAAGTATTACATGGCCCATAGACCTTAGAGGAATTCATTGCCCATAGGCTTCAAAGATTACATACAACCCAAACTAACTACTTGGAACTACTCTTCCCTAGTGTACTCATCATGAAATAATCTCTCCACCTTCGCATGGTTGTTCAACTAGGATTTCTTGTGCATGCACAGGCTTGTCCCGGCGGTAGGTGTCATACCCTCTCATTCTTGCAATCCATGTAACTTCTGCTATGGTGAAATCTCTTTGGTCCTCCTTCTTCTGAAGCTTGTTCCTTATAGGTTTTATGGTTTTCATCTCCACTTATGGGGGCCCTAAGGCCTTGAGTTGGCTTAAAGTCCTTACTGACCCGAAGGCCTAGGTGGCACGAAGTCCTTAAAGGAATTGGAGACTAAATTAGTGTCCCAAAGGCCCAAACGGGGGAATATTCCATACTGCTATAGTGACAAACAGTTCCTTCTACAGTTCCTGTTATAGTACCTACTACAGTTCTGCACAGTACATGCTACAGTGCTTGCTACAGTACCCAGAAATTAGCCACCACCTGGATTTGATCCAAGGTCTCTTGGATGCACTTAAGGAGTCCTCACCAACTTGGTTGAGGCTCATGTGCCCATTTGAGGTCATTATTAATTTTAAATTCTAAATATATTATATATACTTATTCTGGTTTCATGGATATGATTATTATCTTAATCAGTATACCCTCTTCCATACGGTGTTTATGTGGAATATTATTTTAACAATGGAAATATTGATGAATCTGTATCCTATACTCTATAATGATATTGAAAAGAAGGATTTTACTTGTATTAAATCTATGAATAAATAATTATGTGGACTTGTAGAGATGTGAGAGGCCTTCTATATCCCCTTGATAAATCAACATGTCTCATGAAAAAAATTACTTGGTGATAACCCCTTCGAGTTTTTTTCCAAAAATCATGCGAGTTTCTACCCACAGACTTAAATCATTTCGATGGTATAGTGGTATCATGTTCCAGATACATGAACTCTAAAAAATAATCATATCTATATATTCATTTTTAGTTATTACTATCAATGAGGTTATCACAATGAAAAAATCTTGGGGTGAAGATTCATTCTCTATTTATTAATGGCGTGTTTTTTTATTTATTCACCATACCATATTGACTATGCGAGATTTTTTATGACTTAGTTATTTTTTATTCATGTTTCCACTATTAGAAACCCTTATTGATCATTTGATAACAACCCTTCCATTTTTTTCCTTCAAAAGGTTATGAAGAAGAGACCATATATTGAGTTCTGATGGATGAATTTTTTTTAGTTTTTGGTATGTATTTTATTGTGTTACCATTCTCATTGTAATATGAGATACATGAATGTATCTAGTTTCTTCGTGAATTCTAAACTAATCATTCCTTTGGGATTTCATTCCTTTTAATCATTAAAATGAAATAAGTAATTCATTATCTATGGGCATCAGGGGTCTGGGCGTTACCCTAAGAGCATAATGGAATACATGACACATACGAAGACCCACTCCATGAGTACCTCATAACCTCAAAATTCAAGAGATGCAACGGTCAAGGATAACACTCATCCAGATGGGGGTTTCACTCATACAGATATTCCATTATCTCCCTAATCAAATCGACAAATTCATATCCAATAGAGGTGAAAAACTGATCAAAACTCAGGGACAATATTCAAACCATGATATCACAATAGTCTCCTCCTAAACCCACATTTTTGAATAGAAACTACCTAAATAATCAAACCATTGTCCTACTGAAGATGGGATAGTCCAAACTTTCACCAACCAACCAATATTTGAACTAGTTTCATTGATATACTCTTAATAATGAAAGAATGAGACCTTTCATAGCATCTTGGGTTTCTGCATATAACAAAATAGACACGATGGGATATCAGCGACCCAAATCAAGGCCAAAACAAAAACTCAAGGCTACCAAATTCCTCAGGGATACAACATAATGTGATTTCCAACTAGGGACTCCCCTAATACACCCAAGATCTTGGCACATCCATGAAAAAAGATCCTCAACTAGCCCATAGGAAAAAATAAGATAAGGACTCCCTATGAGGCATTCCTCAAGATCATATAAAATAATGAGACATGCCCAATGTGGAAACATCCCAAATGGCCCTCGGTGATATCTAACTAATCCTAGATCGACAACACACCCAATAGTAATACAAAACCACAATCCCCTTAATAGGGTAATTATTAATAGTCATCATGATTACGACAATAGATGGAGACCATTCACAAGGGTTCCTCATTACAAGATAAAATAAAACATCTCATACTATCATTCACAATAGCCAACTAAGGAAACTAATAATCACTTGATCAGAAACTAGACCATAAGGGAATCCCTATGATTCCCTGAAAATTGTTTTGGAGGATCAACAACACCTATCTATAACCTCTATCTAAAGGTAGATATGCATCCCCAAGGCTCTAATATATCACGTCTCCTTAAACCTGAGATCTAAAATTCAAAAACTCTAACCATGAGGAAATTGTATTTATATGTGGGAAAACCCCAAGATATAATTAGAGATTATAACATATCATGTAGACTAGAATTTTTATAAATAACCTCAAATATATTTCTAGGGAACACTTGATCTGGGATGTCCCTTGAGCAGAAAACACTCACCAATTACTTAGAACTCACAACCCAACAAAACCCCCCTGCCCAAGAGGATTCTAACAAAACCTCAAAGAAAAACACATTCTGAACATTTAGAGTCCAAAATTCCATATAGATACCTCTGAGCACTGAAATAATTCAACCAACATTATCTAAATAAAAAATTGAATAAAATTGACTACTAACAATTCAAATTCTAATAAAATGGTGAAGTTAAGAAAAAAAAGAGAAGAAATGAAAAAAGGTACATGAATTATACCCCAGGCACACAACATGTATCCCAAAATACCTCCCTAGATATGCTTTCAGGGCCACTCGACATGTAATTTCCCAAATCACAAGATGTTTCCACCCTGTACACAGTCTGTACCCCCATGTGGGTACCAGATCATGAATCTCATCCCCACCCATCATGTAAAAAATCTGAGCACATGATGTGGGCCACCTATTTATGGTATATAATCCCACATGGGTTCTTTATCATGTACTTTTCTATGTGATCATCCTAGAAATGTATTCCTACACTGCATGCACACCACCTGGCGATTGGATGTGTACGATATGTGGCCAAGATCCCCTACACGAGGTTCATTGGAATCATCATTTTTTAGGCCTCAAGTTGAACGTTTATGGCTCTTATCGGAACAGTTTCATGAGGGTTGGGGGCATTGTTCACCATCAGCATGGCTCGGTGGTCCTGGACTTTAGTTGGTGGTTTGGTCCAGGTGATTCCCTATGGGATGAGGCTACCTCTTCGCTTAAGGGGTCGGAATTGTGTCACAACAATGGTTTCTCTATCCATCATGTGGAAACTGACTCCATGACTCTTTTTAATTCAATCCAAGGTACCTATAGCATCCCTTGTAATGTCTTCTATTTAATTCTCAACTGTAAGAAGTTTCTTCAAGGTGAGACTTTTCTGAATCATTCGTGGAGATAAGGAAACGAAGTCACGGACATCCTGGCGGCATGGGACTCCCCAAACAACCCATATTTTATTTTTAGTAGTATTGGATCTCTTCACCCTAAATGTGTTAGTTTGGATTACGTGGGTGCCTTAGGTATACATTTTTTTAGACCTCATTGATCTATTTCGGGATACGCCCCTCTTTTTCCTTTAATAAAATAAAATCTCAATGTTGGATGGATGGGGTGGCTAGTCGAGTACATGAAAATACCCCAGAAGCACTCTATATGGTGTATTACCCCTTTATATAGTCTTTAGTCCCCAGAAATAAATCTTCCATGAACTAGAATAACACACAACATGTTTTCTCTAAACAACACACTTGTACATGACATTCCCTGAATTGTAATCCCCCGAAATGGAGCAGAACAGATTATTTCCTATAAAAATACATAGATCATCTCACAAGGGAGCCCCAATAACCCCACAAAGGAATTAATCATAAAAACACATAAATTATATGCATTTTTATAAAAAAATTAAAAAGGCCTACTTCCAGGTTGAAAATGCCGATGATATAGTCTGATCTGTGATCCAAAGCTTTCACATAATGATCTCATGTGACCCGAGCATTATAGTGATGCATCCTCCTATCCCTCTCCCTCTATTTTATTAGAAACAACAACATAGGTGGGAACCACATACATGATAAGTCAATAGAGGAAGAGAAAATGAAAAGCAAAAAATAAAGAATAAATAAAATAAAAAATGAAAAATAAAATAAAGGGGGATCGGGCTCGGGATCTATACCCAACACATGGTTATACCTCTCTTAGGAAAAACCCACCACTCCCAACTAAACTATGGAAAAATAATATCAATACAATTCCATATTTGAATGGTATAACCAGATGAAAATTTGATAATGAATTAATATTTAACTAATTAAATGTTAAGAATTCTGTGAAAAATTTTGGGGCTCATATTTCCACCAAACACCTTTCCAAGGAAAAACATACTCTTCCAAGACCAATGGGGTGGTCAAAAAAATTATTTTAGACCATCGTATAGGTGAGGTTTCTATTTCTACCCAAAAATATTTTCAGGAGAAATGGTTCAAATTTATCAGGATTTTCACAGCCTATGTTGACACAGATCATTATAATAAGTGAGAACGTGATGATGTCTTGATGAATAACTACCAACATGTATTCATTAGGTGACATTTTAGACATTTTTTGGAAAAAATGTTTGAGGGATGGAAGAATGTAACAACTGATCATAAACTATAGAATATAATCATTCCTTTATGACGAAACAATACCATAATTCACATAGATTTATTTATGATATGTTTAAAACATAAATTCCAAAACACTATAAATTTAATTTCATTAAATTAAATACATTTTTCAATTTCACATGTCAAAATTATCTTAGGATTATTTTTTACGATTTTTTAGAAATATATTTTTTTCGATGAATTGGAAAAAATGCTGATTTTACATAAACATTATATTTCTTTCATTATAATATTACTTAAAATTTAATATAATGTATATAAAAAATAAAATGTTGAACTTATAGATATATAGGTAATATGTTTTTGAAATAAATAGTGTTTTTAGATTTACAATCGTAATCAATCATATAAAAGGGTTCTCTGGGTTTTGGATTGGTATTAAAGACAAATAGGTATCATTTGATTTGAAAAACAAAATAAACCAATTAGAATCAATATTTTACTATATTTTACTTTAAAATAACTTTCAACCTCAAAATAAACATTTTTCTAAAAAAAATTCATTATATTTTACAAACATATATTAAATTGTTTCCTCACTTATAAAAATTGATTTATGAGAATTTCAATGAATGTTTTTAATTAGATTAATTACTATTTGGTAATATGTTCAACATTATATTTTTCCAATATTCATAAAAAAAATAGTAAAAACTTCCACGGTTATGATTAAAAATTATTTACTATGGGTTGAACTTAGAGATAGGGGTAAAAATGACACAAAAAATATATAATTATTATTATTCGATGATATTTATGAATTATATTTGCTTACATTAAAATTCGAAGAAATTTGTTACCAATTTCACCATAAAATTAATTTATATTATTTAATTTTTAATTAATTCCATGTGTGTTTCTCACCTCAATTAATAAAGGGAACCAATTCTCTTTAATTTTTAATAATCAATTTATAGTCATGATCTTCCAAACCCTAACCAAAAACTTTATAATATTAAATTTATCATTATTTTTCTTATTTAATTTAAAAACTACCATACTATAATTGTTTAAAAGGAATGATAAATGAGGTATCTCAAAAAAGAAGTGATCAACTTTACTGACTATTTTAATATTTATTTCATCTCATACATCTTTTAAATAGGTCTAATCAATCCAAAAATAATAAATCTACTTTCATGAATATATTAAGGGGTAATAAATAATATGGGATAAAAAAGTTCATCCTCGTTTCCATAAAATAGGAAATGAAATCATTTCTCTTGTGTATATGCAGACTGCCACCTCAGAATAGACTTAAGATCCATTTTCCATCTCCAAATTTCATGGTTAGTTATTATAAAGGATATAATAATTTTATTTCATATTAATTACAAACATATTATTTTATAATTAAATGATCTTATCTATCTTCTTACCTCCCCAATCATTGGGAAATGATAACATCCCTCATTAATATATGTGGACCACCACATCAATGTAGTGATGAAAATAATTTTTAATTTTCTTATTACATGGATGGTAATATGGATATATTTAATTAATATATATGATATGTAATATATAATAATGAATATGAAAATTTAAATTTTTTATTTACTTTGATTTTGTTTCATCCATCAAAGGAGGTAGTGTAACTCATGAATGTGTATAGACTACTGTCTCCCCAAACTGATGCAATTAATATTTCATCCCCAACTTATATGGTTATTAAAATATTTTTAATTATTAAATACTATAATTATTACATGACTATAGTTTTGGATATTATGGAACCCTGAGAAATATGTAAGTATCAAAATAACTAAAATGAATGAGGCATGAAAAGTTAAATGATCATCCCTCATAAATGATTATTTTAATAATGATTTATAAAAAATGATGGTTGAATGATTATATGTGGATTATATATGATATTAAAAGTATATATATTAATCTGGTATATATTTATAGTAAATCGAAATTTTATATATAGGACGAAAAGTCAATTATAAGGCGTGTCAAACTTGTGGTAAGGATTTATTTCACAATCTCATCCTTATTCAGGATTATTTATATATAAGTTTAAATAAGTTTATTTATACTAAATTTATATCCTAAACCTATATATTTTCATTTATTATGTTTATTTATGGGAATTATATGTTTCCCTTTCATTTTTAGCAATCGATTTCCTCAAATTTTTGAAAAATGTTTTTATGGAAAATTCATGTTTGGTTTTCTATCTAGTTAGGGATATTTTTTTTCTATGTATATAATATCTTTAAAAAAATTCATGAATGATTTTAATATTCTAGACTGAATTATTAATGTAATTTTAAATCATTTTTACCTTGATAAAAATTATTTAAAAATAATTTTCATATATTTTTATAAATGGGGAATTTTTTTCTGAATGTGCAAATAAAATCATTATATAAACACATTATACTAGAATAACTATTATATCTATTAGGAATAATCATTTTATTGGATATTTACATATAGTTTTTCAATACTCATATCTTAAATATTTATTTACTAATTCTTTATTAATTTTTAGATTTAAAACCATTGGATTCAAAATAAAAATGGAATTTTATGAAGACATGTTCCAGGGTTATTTTAAAATTATTATAATCTATATCAATATCCATCGGAGAATCATATGAATTAATTGGGATATAATATAATGATACCATCCACTATAATACCATGACTATATTGT
This sequence comes from Viscum album, assembly GCA_963277665.1. Lineage (NCBI taxonomy): Eukaryota > Viridiplantae > Streptophyta > Magnoliopsida > Santalales > Viscaceae > Viscum > Viscum album. The sequence continues at coordinate 1,323,901,486 of OY728158.1, forward strand.
GATCATTTTACTCTAATGATTTATATTGTAAAATATAATCATTCTACAAGCTACTTTTTTATTAGGAATGTTTTTGTTTATTAATCATTTATTTCATATGAAGAATATATTGGAATTTTTATGCGCTGGGTATGAACTTTATATCCCCTCGTTTCATCATAGGTATAATGTGAAAATTGATTTTGGGTATTTTGTGTATGATTTCTAATGTCCATAAATTCATCAATAGGTCTAATTATGTATAATTTAATAGGATAAGAAATTAATGATATGATTATGTTGTTCAACTGAATAGATTCCCTCAATATGAAACAAGGTTTTTTATCCATAGGATTACCTATATTCCTATGGAAGACATATAATTTTTCTTAATTTTAGGATATTCTTTATGTGGCATATTCTTTATTATTAAAATATATTATATTTAATTTATTCTTTAATATGACTATGACAACTTTTATTTTACTCTTTCCCTTACTGAGCATCTGAGCTCACCCTTTATTATATTTGCATTTCCTCGTGTTTCCTTATAGATATTTATGAATGATTTTATAGACTTAAAAGAATAATTTAAAATGTAATCACAAGAATTGAATTTTTATTTTTATGTTTTCAAATTAAATTTAAGAATCATTTATGTATCTAGTATCCCAAGACTACGGAAGTATTTCATCATTCAGGATGTGACCTCTTGTATATTTTTTCAATGTAGCAAATTAACCATATGTTATGGGTTATTGGAGTTGGGGAGTAATGCCCCCTGATTTCATGAAATTCAAATTTTTCAAAAAAATTAAAATTTTCCAATGTCTTGAATTATACACAACACTAAGTTCGAACGAATTGTGATGTACTATTAACCTATAATTATTTAATATGACTGTCATTTCCTAGCAGTTGTATTTGATGGTTTGAATATTAACAATTAATTATAAAATTTATATATTTAAAAATATATAAAATTAATTCAAAGGAAATAAATTTATTAGAAATAAAAAAATCATTTTAAAATTAAACAAATTTCATTATGAAAACACTTTTTTAAGCATACAACATGTTTTGATCCTTAAAATTAAATTAGTCACTATTAGTGAATTGTATAAATGTAATTAATATAAAATACAATCTTTGAAATTATTTATCATTCATCTAATACTTTTTTTTGGGAATGAGATAAGAATAATTCCATTTTTATGATCAAAAATAAAATTTTTCAAAGAAAATGTTTTCTCGCATTTTAAAAAATTATTAAAAAATTATAAGTTTTTACTTCTAAATTTTTTTAAAAAAATTAAAATTAAATTTATTAATTAACATATCAAAATTATGATAGATTTAATTTTTAATGATTTTCAAAAAGATTAATTTCTCATTAAATAGTGAAAATTAATAAATTTTATTAAACATTTATTTTTGGTTAAAGAATTTATTAAGATATTTTTTTTAAAACAGGTTAAAAAACAAAATTATATAAATTATATAATAGATAATATAATTTATGGTATTTGAATAAAAATGATGTAAAATTTTGATATTAAAACTTTTTATACTTATGAATACATTTTCTTTAGAAACTGATTTTTCGTCACGTTCGCAGGTTTTATTTTAAATTAAAATTATCCAATTATGTGAATTGAATTTGATAAAATTGATTTAATGATTTTAGTCCAAAAAATTTATATTATATATTAAGGTAAAATTAATTTTTTAAATTAACTAAAAGTAAAGGTATGAAAAATTAATTATTTCAATAAAGGTTAAAATTGAGATCTATTTGTTACAAAGTTGTGTAAAAATTATTTTACAATACACATAAGATTGTTATTTTGAAAATTAGATTTCATATATATTAATAGTGGGTTGAATTTATCTAATAAGGATAATTTTAGTTTTATTATTAGTGAATAAATTCACTTAGTAAATAAAAAGTGACTAGTTACCATTGCAAAAACTAAATTGAAAAAAGTGAGTAAACAATAAGGTTATTGGAATTAAATGTTTAAAAAATGTGTATTATTTATTATTGAAGGTTTAAAATGACCATATAATATATAAAATTGGTTATTTTTTCAATTTTGGTGGCACATGGATAATGGGTAACTTTATATTATTGATTAGTTTTTGGTATTTATAAAATTATACTACTCAATTATAAAATGGGTCATCCCCCCTTCACTTATTCAAACCTTATAAGAAAGGTATCCCAACCAAACCCTACAAAATATCTCTAAAAAATACTTATATATTATTTTTTGATGATTTAATTCCCAAAATACAATCCCTAGAGTTATGAGTAAGGGATCCAATGGTGGTTTTCTAGGCGAAGGTAATTGTCTTCACTGTGATCTTTAATTTATAATTACTATCTTACAACCATTATTAATGTTTTAATATTTAATATATAATAAACCTAGTATCTACGACAAAAATAGATTTTTTATAATATATTAATAATCTATATCCATCTCTACTTCTATCAAATTGTAAATGAAACAGTCAATAGTGTGTATAGTGGACTACCGACTTGCGAACCAATATAGTTATTTTTCCATCACTACCTTTAATAGCTAGGGATAATGACAGATTTAATGTTTAGATTTGAAATTAATGAAATATTGATACTACTATAATTATAATACCAAATCTAACATCTTACCTTCCAATCCATTTGGAAACGATAACATCAGTCATTTGTATGTGTGGACCACTACTTCCATGAAGCGATGTGAAATGTTTTTCACAATATTTTGACATTGTCGGTGATAAGGATATATTTAATGAATATAAATACTATTTATTAAATAAATTTATTATATAATATTGGTATATTTTTTACCAATATTTTAATCCATTCATCAAAAAATTAGAAACTGTGTTCATGGGTATGTATGGCCTACCGTCTCCAAGAATTTTGTAATTCAATATCTATCTCTACCTCTAATGGATTACATTAAATATGTATATAATTAATATATATTATATTTATATTATGGATAAAATTATGGATAAAATGGACCCATAATCAATGTAAAAATGTTAAAAATACCAAAGCAAATTATATATGAAAAACGAAGTAGTTATTACCTGAAATGTTATTTTAACAAGAATTGTTAATAAATGTGTAATAAAATGTAATATGTATATCATATATGGAATTATATATATGATTATTTTTATATAATAAATATATACTAAACCTATATTTATCATTCATTGTGATTGAATGTGTATGTGGAATGTAATGACTTGGGGTAAAGTATTTCTGTATCAAACCGTGTTCCTGGGGACATATGTTTTGTTATGCGCCTATATTCTTTTATGATGTATATAGAACACCCCTTTTACATGTTATATTATCAATCTACTTCATTTCATGATATTTTTTGTTTAATTTTATGTAATTACTTAATTTTTGTTATGATTCAAATGATTCCCAAGTGTTAAGGGATTTTTGTCCCACTTTTATTTCTATGAAACATATACCATATTCACCACTTGTTTCATTTATGTGGTGTATATAATATTCATGAATGTATTTTATGATTATTATCATTAAAATTAACGTTAAATTAATAAAAAAAAAATTTATTTCTTTAATGGGGATTATATTAAAAAGTTATCGAAGTGGTAATTGTTTTTATTACAATCTCATTATTCGTCATAATTATTAATAATAAAGTTTTTTATGATGAAATATTATGATCTATAACTCAGAAAGATCATGATTTTTATTATTTAATAATTATTTTATTATTATACATGATTTTTTGTTAATTTCATCTCTTTCAGTATATAGAGACCACAATTTCTTTTTAGGAAACTCAACATTATTTCTCTCCAAAAAAAACCCATTTTCCATCAAAGTATATGTTTTCAAAAAATGTTATGAAGAATTTTTTTTATATTTTAAATTATATTATAAATAAATTTGTTCCCATGTTTTATTTTAAAAAAAATATATTAACAGTAATATTTTTTTAATTTTATAAATGAGGTAGTTTTGACTTTTTACAAAAACTGTTAATGAAATATTTGACTTAATGTGTATACAATCAATATAAATCTACACTGGAATGACCAAAACATTACTTGAAACATACCTTACAATATTTTAAGGTTATTTTCAATGAAATGTCTTCCTTAATAATTTGTATTTAATTATTTTAAAGTGGAATTTTATTATTTGAAATATTATTTTCCTAAATAAGGTTTTAATGATATTTTTATGGAATTTATATACATCAATGACAACAACCTTTAGACATTATTATATTTTTCTGGGAAAATGTTGAAATGGTACTGTTATTATTCTTTATTTTTATGTTTTATGCAAATTAATATTATGAATATATATTTATTTAACCCATTCCTTTCCCATGGGGTATACAATGATGAAATGTTTAAGAAACTCATTTCCACTCCAAATATTATGATATGATGAATGTTTCATGATATTGTGGAAAAAATGTATGTATTATGTGATGGGTGGAACATATATATCCCTACAATTAATTGTGTATTGATTTATATATAATTATATTATTATGGGAAACAAGCTACTATGCTAGATCCACTATAGGAAATAGGCTGATATGCTTGATCCATAATGGGAACCAAGTCAATCTGCACAATCCACTATAATAAATAAGAGATGATAATTAATATGTTATATTATGGGAAGGAGTTGTGGATTCATAAACCACTATGATATTATGGTCTCATTAGTAAACATTAATATATGAAATTTCTTCTATACTTATGATGGTTCCACACTTGTGTTCAGTGAAAATATGGTTCATGATATATTTATGATTATTTCTCACTTGTATGTCGCATGTATTTGAAATGACAATGTTTTATTACATGAAACATGTTTTTTTATCTATGACAGTCATGGTATGGTTTCAAAATGTTATTATTATTTTCTAGTAACCAAATTCTCATATTATGTTTATACATACCTTTTTAATCCTTTCTAAGAATTCGATCTCGCCCTTTAATATGTTTTATTTCTCCAGGTAATAAAGAATAGTATTATGGATGGTATGCCTATCAATGGTGTGTTTTAATATTAGTAATATATTATTATTCTGAATTATTGGGTTTCTTTGTTTTCCATTGATGTTAATAATCCTTATTCACCTATTTTCCACAATTAAATCATCTTTCGCTTCCCTTGAGATAGTTTCCAAGGTGCTTTTTCCCACACCGTCGACAAGTGGGATCATGGTTTTTCATTCCTTCCTGAGATTTATTTATTGATACTCTTGAAGAATACTCATTTTTATGTTTTATTTCCAATCCCATGAGACCATTTAGAGTCAATTTTCCCAATCAAAACATTGATAGAACAATATTAAATCTATTCATTGATTTCAATGTCCAAAACTGCTAATGATTTTCATATACAATGAATTTACCCACTAATGAAATGTTTCCTTACATTTGATTTTGATGAACAATCTAGATGTATAGCATACAGGACTTGAAATTGTTTCCCTATACACCCTGATAAACATTTTTCCCTTTTTATTCAGTACAAGGAACTCCATCTCCATTTTATGATTTTGATTTTGGGGGAAATATTTATTGAAAAATATTTTCTTAATATCCACCCTTACTATGGATTCAATATCCTCTTTTGTATCTAGGTTCTTGATTATTTTCCACCAATAATTTAATCCCCCTCAATACGATAAATGATTAGCACAAAATTTCCATGATCTGAGCATTAATATAAAGAAAATATCATGTCAATAGAGTTAATCCATTATCTATTGACAAGGGTATCATAATATCCACTAATGGTATGATTTATTTTTCATATAAAAGACTAGACTATAAAATTATCTTTTAAGTAGGCACATGGAATTCCACATGATTTTGGTTACTATTCATAACTTGAGCAAGTTGATCAAGTGCAATAATGATGTTCTCATTTAATGATCTCATATGGTTAAATATATCATTAGGGAAATCATCACACAGTGTTGCATTTTTTATATTGTATCTCCCATTTCTCACTATTAACTAAAAATAATATTAAAAAATATGATAATACATTAACATATAATTGGGAAAAATATAAAATTATACGGAATAACTTATAAATGAATTATATTTTCTAATATATGATTTTATTTATTTCAATCAATGTTATCCAAGGTAATGTTTCTTATTAGGTTTTAGAACATAAAAATATGTATAAGTCCTTCATAATATTTCATAAAGATTTATTGAATTTCAAAAAAAAATTCCCGTTACAGTTTCATTCCATTTCTATAACAATGCCTATTTTTCATAAAAGAGTTTTTGATTTAGTAAAATACAATTACACGCTTTTAGAGTAATTATCCTTAGTCACAATTGTTTGAGATCCAAATACACATGATTTATCTAGATAGGAATTTTTTCTATGTGGAAACCATTCACTCTATACATCACCAAAATTAATGGATTATTTCCAATATTTTGAATTATCCCAAGGGTTATCACTAAAGAATTATAGTTTGAATCTTGAAAAATAGGTAGACCTTATTCTGAGACCAAATATTATTACTGAATCCTTTTATACTCATTATTTCATGATTTTAGAATATAAATATTCAATAATTATATCCCAAAGAACATGAGGTCTAGTTTCCTCAGAATAATAAGAAATAATATATAGAAAAATAAACTAAAACAAGGTATACTAATTATTTATTTTATAATGAGATCCTAAATACATTTTAGCTCCTCAGACTATATAGGATAACCTATAGAAATCTAAAATAAAACAGTTGAGAAAAAATACTATAAATTGAATAAACATTTTAAGGAGACATAATGTGTGACTCAATGGTATAACATGATATCACAGTATAGAATTGCCATGTATAATCACATTGAATAATAATGTTAATAATATTGTATCATAACATCACAACAACATAGTAAATGTGTAAGAACATATAGCATGACATGACGATGAATTCATGCTAACTCACAAGATAGTATCACATGGTGAAAAAAGTACCATAAAGGATAAGGTTTATTCCCTCATTCCATACATAATTGCTCATTAGAAAAAAAATATTTACCCAATTCAGTGGAGTTCTAAGACACCAATAATAATATGTACATAGAAATGTGTTCTCTAAATGTTAATAAATCTAAAATCCTAAACATAATAATTACCCATGGAATCAAATAGCTTGAATTTGAGAAAAGAACTTATATAATTTATTAATCAATAAAATGAATTAATATAATGAAATTGTAGCATGATTCACATAGTTTTATCCAGAAATGTATTAAAATATAAATTACCAAATATAATTAATATAATTTATTAAAATTTATTTTAATTGGTAAATAAACATTTCAATATAATCTTATTGTTACTTTTTTAGATTTTATAGAAATAATTGAATTTTTTTGTGAATAGTGAAAATAATTTTTATATAATATCAGTCATTTTATCAATATTTAATGACCTAATAATGACTTGAATAATTAAAAAATCATATATATTAATTGAATTTATATTTTTGAATTTATATAATGAATATAAAAATATAACTTCAAACTTATAAATATATGATTAACATTTTGGAAATTTATGTAATGTTTTGGTTTAAATAAAAACTATTTTTGCTATTCATTAATAATGAAGTATATACAAGGATTAGTTGTGTTTTGGATATTTGAAAGTCTTTTTTCTCTCCTATTATTTAAAATATCCCAATTAATTCCATTGGAATGAACATTATATTTTATTTTTCTATAAAATCAATTTTATTATTTAAATAGAAGTTTATGTAAAAATAGTTACATTGAGTTTTTGGAAATTATATTAAAAAACCTCTCCCAGTTATTCAAATTTTTTCATAAAAATTGATTCAATATTTTTAATCATCATAATAATTATTAAGTTATATGTTTGACATAATATTTTTTTATAATGAACAGTAAAAACAATTAATCTTTTTACCACATTTATGGTCTAAATGATATTATCATGTGTTGAACAAATAGAAAATGTTAAAATGGAACTTAAAAAAATATTGATTTTTTTTTAATATATTTAGTCATTATATTATAATAAATTCAAATACATTTCCATTAGGTTCCACATGCACTTGAAAATGAATTTATATTAGTTAAATATTTTATGTAATTCTAATGATACCTCCCCCATAACTTAAAAAAGGGGGTATATTTTCCAATATTATTCAGAATAATTGATAAAAAAATTTCAACCTTTTCATAAAAAAATATAATACTTGATTCTATATATTCATTATTGATCTTTATTTCATCTACTAAAACCATCATATGATGACCTAATGAGTTTGTCAAAAGTGGTCTCTTAAAGAAGATGTATTCATCATTACTAGTTCCATAAAAAACATTGTTCACATGTTTTTTATAAAAATGATGTATATATTCTAAAATAATTACTCAAGTATAATAAATATATTATTAAATTATTATGATTATTTGGAAATAGTTTTCCATGTCCTTTAAATTAAATGAGAATTGAAATTATCGCTTATCAGTAAATATAGACTACATTGTCCAAGTAGTGATATGAATAATTTTCAATCACCATATTTATTGGTTAGTTAATATGATGGATTTATAATTTTATACAATATTTATGAAGTAATTATGCTTCTAGAGTTTTTATATCTTATCTATCTTCTTATCATCCATCTTGTTGGGAAACGATAACATCATATGTGAGTACGTTTAGACTACCACCTCCATGGAGCGATGTATTTTTTTTTCATTTCCTATTTACATGGATTTTAATAATAATATAATTATTGAATTTATATAAACTTTTTATATATTAATGAATCTATATTATTTAATTATTATTTACCTTTATTAATTACATCAATGAAAAAGTGGAAACATCTTCTGTGTGTATGTTTAAACTATTGTCTCTACATTGTGATGAAAATAATTTTTCATCGATACCTTATATGAATGGTTTTAAAAGTTTATATAGTGACAAAATATGATAATAATAAAATAATTATGGTTATGGATTTGACGGAATCATGATAACGATAAAGGGATGGAAACTAACAAACAAAAACATATAAGAAAAATAAAATAGTTAACACCATAAAATGTTGATATTAATAAATATAAATTGAAATGTTTTAAGTGGATATTATATAGTATTATAAGTATGTATATGAATTTGGTATATAATTATAATAAATATAAATTTATTATATAAGAGGTTAAGTTCACATATGAGGAGAATAAATCTTTTTTTAAGGGTTTATTTCATAATATCATACTTATTTAGAAATGTTTATTATTAAGTTTTTGTTTGAGGAATTTTATAATTTTTATGTTAGAACCCATATATTTTCTTATAAACTAGTTATGAATTAAAATAATACATTTTCAATTCATTTTAATCTGTCTATATTCTAAAATTTATGGAATAATTAAATAATGGATCCCCTTGTGAAATTATAGGGCCCATTATAAATAAATAAATGATATAAGAGGGACTTCTAAAAATGATAAGTAATATGTGCTCCAAGATTGAATCTATTAGTCAAGACTACAATTACATATACCAAAACCAATTCCCAATAAAATTATATTATATTCAACCACATTCACCTCTAAGTAAATATGAGGCACCATAAATTTGTTTTTCTTATAATTGATAAAATAATCCTTTGAATGCAATGATATCCTCTAATAAGGTGATGACGCATTAGCTAAATGGTTATTTCCAGAAAAAGAGGAGTCTGTATTGAGAAAAATATTTCTATAGTTGTTCTATATTAATGTTTTTTGATCCATGATGATCCCCTCCATTTACTTCTTGATATGAAATTTTTATCAAACAATCTTTATTAAAGAAAGTGATTTAACATCCCCTGGCATCCTTGAAGACTCCACCATATCCTCATGACCTTGTTTTTTCATATGAGGATCCATCCATATTGTATTATATAAATCCTTTTACATTATATTTAATATAATAGATAAAAACCAAATATATATATCCATAAATATTCTATAAATAAAAAACCAATTTAAAAAGAAGTTCTTTTACAGTGTCTCCAACCAAAACAATGTTGAATGATACTTATCATTTTATTACTAGTAGGATATCTTATATAATATTATTTAGATATAGTTCATTCCCGTAAAATATATTCACATTGGCTATTCACCATATTAAGGTTCCAAGTCTCCAAAATATCATCTCAGAGTTGGTTCCCAAACTAGGGATAAGCCTCTCAAGAATTTAAATTTCCAAGAAATTAGTTGAGATTTTATGTATTAGTTAAATTAAACTTAAAGAGACTAAATAACATAATCTAGAGGGGATATTTAATTGTAAATGAAAAGAATATATGTTTTTTGGAGTTATACCCTATATTTTAGACAATACACTACATGTAGTGGTTCAATACCATGTTCATTACTGTATCATTTGTTAGAAGCTTCAACCTAATTTTTCTACATATAAGCACCCATATAGAGGGTGGAATCAAGTATTTGAAAAAATGAGGGAATTTAATATTATAATACATATTCCTTCCAATAAAAAAATATTTTATTATTCAATATTCAATTTCACTTTGGTTCACATTCTATGGATTATTAAAGATCCATGGAATTATAAGTTAATATGTGACACGTTTTTGTGATTTTAAAATCAGCAGGTGGTTGCCCAATTTATTCCATAATCTTGATGAATGGGTCATAAAAATTCTCTTGGAATATTTAAATTAATGATGTACTCATACAATTAATCATACATAAACTCATAGTATAATTAAAATAAACCATACACATACCATACTTTATAACCTCAACATGGGTTCTCTTAATACAAATCCTAAGAGAGGAGTACTAATATTAATAATTCCTAGGGAAAAGTAGGTTTTATTATATGTATCTTAAAAACTATATGTATATATAATTCATCAACAACATTATCCATAAGAATTTGTCTCTCAAAGAATCATTAAATATATCCATTTTTTAATTCCTATCACACCTTCTTTAATTGGATTAAAAAATAAACTCCATTAAAAAAAATCCTTCATCTCAAAGATAGATCCAATCCAAATGAATTTCCAACAATACTGATTTAAAATTCTGTTGAATATTGTAGGACATTTTAAATCAATGAAGGAGTAGAAAACATTTGGAGTAATAATTATCCTAATAAGGGGTACTCTATTGGTTAGTGAGATATATTTTCAATTTCATGAGCTCAGCTATTTCTATATTTTTTTTAATATTATACCTATATTGACCAAAATTAATCCTTACTTTTAAGATAGCTATTCCCATTTAATTTATGGATAAGGAACATATACTAAATTATAATTTATTCTAAATTAGATGCTTCTGAACTCCATTGATGTTAGGACCATTTTTCTAATATTTATTCCAAATGATTTTTTGATTGTGTAAAGGTACATAATGGTCCCAAATACCCTTGGTTGAACTAGTATTTTTAAACACCCCTTAAAGAATCATTTTTAAATCATCAGAAAATAATTGTAGTGAGGGATCTATCACACCTCTATAACATTATAGGATCATATATGATCCATAACCCACCATATGAATGATTCACCTGCTATGATTATCCTCATAAATACTTAATAAGAAAGCCAAAAGATGGCCAAATTATCTTATAAAACAACTGAAATATAATTAATAATGTGGATTTATTTTAACAAAGGTATAGATTCTTATAAACATAAAAAATAGAAGATCATATTAATGGAATAATCATTAAATCTTTTCCTATGGTTTACTTCACCCATGATACCCCAATTAATTGTTTTAAAATAGATATGGATTTCTTGTATAAAACAATGCTTCCAATTCATCTTAGGTTCCTAATAATATTGATTCATAATCCCCCAATCTTGTATATTCATATGTTATTTAATTTAATTTTCCTAGACCTTAATATCCCCTTCAATTCCAAGAAATAAGTTCTTACTAGTTACACTCTGTTAATGTTTTATATCTTTTAAGACTATTAAAAAGACATCGAGGCTATCTCTACACACAATATTATTCAAATCATCTCAAACAATAATGATTTATTATATCTATTTGATCAATAAATTGTTGATTCTAAAGGTAAGTGGACCTTTATCCTTTTAGAACAAAGTAAGAGTTAAAAGATAATGATAATTTTAGTTTTTATTAATGAGGGTCCAATATTATATCTTCTATAATTTCTCCAAGTCACTAAAATAAGCAAATATTTGATCCATATTATGAGAAACAACCCTATTAGAATATCTCCAATAAATATTTAATTTTTCCACAAGTGGAGAGACAACCACAAGATAAATTGATTTAGTACTCTCAATATGTTACCTTATTTTAATACAGATGTTAGGCTCCCCATTCATTTTTATGAGGACAAGGAAACATTGAAATCACCTATTATATTCTATGTAACTTAGATGATCTAGTTTATGAGTCAAATCTCCTACAAAATTCCCTCCTTATTTGGATTCTCTTGAGATCATAAATTAAGGTTAAGAAAATACTACCCCTATAATATAATTAATCCATGAGATTATAGTTTGGGTATCATAAGTAATTAAATTTAATATGCTATCCCTCTTAGAGATTAACACCAATTTGGTCTCCAAATGTGATGATTGATTATTCTTGATATTTATTTATATAATTGTTCAAGAATAATTTTCTTCCATTTACATATTTTAGTTAATATGTTTTCCAAAATGATTTCTATTATCTAATGATTAATTTTATTCATATTTATTAATTTTTACATTTTTATATAATGGTTTAAAATTAACATTTATTTCTTTTCTTAAATGAGGACGTTAAAACTAATGGTGTTAATGAAATAGATATTATAACCCTTATTACACAAATGAAATTTCCTCCCTTCATGACTATTATATGCATTGATTATTCCATTACATGTTTTTATTGTTTTTATCAATGAATGAAATCAACAAATTCAAAAAATTTATATATTTTATATACATGATTTCATAATATAAAGGTAATTTTCATTATGAAATGTTCCAAAGGATAATTTAAAATTATATTCATCTTTATCAACATCCAACGATGAACTAATATTTTAATGGGGATATACTCTAATAACGGCATACACAATATTTATATAGATATATTATGATCATGTTACTTTATAGATTGTATGTTAAAAATAATAAAATATTTTATAAATGTATTTTAATATGAATTTTGAGTTTTTTATGTTCTTAATTAATATTTATTTATTTAATATTATTATTTTATTAGACATAGTAATTAATGGTATAATACTATTATAGACCATCGATTCATTGGTAAGTAACATTTTAAAAACTAATATGGGTATTTGTCATATTCGATATAAACACACACATATATATATATATAATGTATATAAACAAGGCCATGACTGTAAGATTATGATCTCCAATATTATGCATTAAATCATTATGAAACCAGTTTTGGTTATCCATGAGATTATTTATGTTCATACTTTTTCCCTGAATGAAGCCCCCTTTCTAGTTATATATAATAATTAATTATAGTTTACATCTAACATATTATTCATGATTTATTTACCTTATGATATAATTTTTTACACTTTCATTTAATAATCAGATGAGCACATCCTTTATTTCTTTTTATTAGTCACATGTAAAGATATCGTCTTTAGTATCCTAGAGTTGGTGGTTACTTTTTTACATAGTCATAAGATACTTGGAATTACATTGCTACGGATCAAATAGTTTATTAGTATATGTAAAATAGATACATAAATGATTCATATGTGATATTTTAAAACCCAAAGTATGGAATTAATTTTTTTTATAATATCATTATTCACTCTAGATTTTACATGAATATAATTAGTAGTAAACATATTAGATTATTGTGAAAGAAATAAAAATAAGGGTGAGATCAAATGTTAAATAAGGGTTAAGTACAATAAGAACTATATTAAATAAATAATCATAATAAGCATGGAAAGGTAAATGACTATAAATAATTTCCATTTACATAACATGACTATAATCAATAGAAAAATATAAATGAATATGTCAATTTAAATAAAATAATACACAAGACATTTATTCAAAAAAATGATATAGAAATGCATCTAGATAAAGTATCAAGGAAAAAATAACATGTATAATAATAATAGATAGATTCTCAATGAAGAAAGTTATTAATTTTTAGAAGTCATGATCTCATGAATCATGATACCTCTACTTACAAGAACATTGAGAAGACATTTTAATACTATGGGTAGGTATACACCGAAACCCAATTAAATAAGTCTATCCAACTAATTAGTCTCATGAGGCTTACAGTGAAACAGTTTTCTATCTATAACTATGACCTACACATCACTTTATGTCAAAATAATTACTCATATATTGATCAATATATATTTAATTCATTAACAATATGACTTATCAACAAATTTATATATTGAGTAACAAATAAATATTTAAAATAATTTCCCTATTCAAACCTATTAATTTAAAATTAAAATAAAATACGCATAATGATATATTGTTTATCTAATATGTATACTGATGATAAATAATATGCATATTCAGGGGAAATGAAATTTCTAATTATTATAAGAAAGTAAATATTTGAAGGGAATGTTAATGATTACAAAAATTATTCAATAAATAGAATTTCAATACTTTTTGATTGTCTAACTAGATGAAAATCATATAGAGAAATAATAATTATGGTATCAATAAAATTAATCCCTAGTGTATAATAATTAAACATGGTTTATTTCTTGATGAATATAATTACCATTAAATTTTTATTAAAAACATTTTTAATATAAGTAACTTTTTCAATTTTATTTTTTAAACAACAATTTAATGAATTTTATGAAAATATATTTATTTCATAGTAACCTTTTAAAATTATAATGTAATATTTAATGCAATGAGTTGTCATGATGAAATGAAATTTCATACATGTGGTACATGTTAAAACAAATACCTCTTTAATGTTATTTGTAAAATCCAAACAGACATTATTTTAAAATAAAAATGAAGATTCCTTTCAAAATTAATTTATTAAAAGTAAATCTTGGGTAATAATGAATTTAATAAATAATTTGGATAATGATTAAAATAGTTTTTAGTTTTTTTATAAAACATAGTTTTTAAAGAAAAAGGATTCACAATAGAATAGATTAATAAAATAATATTTTATTAAAAATATTTCCTCAATGATTTATATTAACAAATAAAGTAATATATTACAATAACATGATAACTTCATGAATAACCATAATAGAATAAAATTATGTGGTTAAATTATAAAATTATCAAATAATTATCTTCAATGGAAATTAAAGTAAAAACAATCCCCATTAAAATGAGATTGAAACATAAATCTCTTAACCATTCGGTAACTTTTTAATCATAAGCCCCATGAAAAGAATAAAATTTAAAGAAAAATTAAATATCCTGAATTTAAATATATTAATTATATAAAATTTCCAATGGTGAAGTATATATACCACATAATGGAATAGATGGTGAATATGGAATATGTCTCAAGGCCGTAAAAGTTAGATGAGAAAGCCTTACCCCATTTATGATTTACTTCAAACATGCTAAAAACATATATAATAAATATTGGTATATTATTTATGTATTAAAAAACCATAATCATATATTTAACACCATATAATATTTACTTATAGTCTATTTTCACCTGTTTATTAATATTTCTCTATTAAAATCAATATTTTGGGGGAAAATTTCATTGTTTTTCATATATGTTTTCATTCGGTAATTTTGGTCCTTTTAATTTTATAATGGGTCCGTATTATCTATAACATAAATTATTAACCAAATAAGTTATATATTCTTTATATGTTTAATTATAGTAATATATAAATGTTATAGATATAAAATAGATTATATTATTCATGAAGATGGTATGCTGAATGTATGCATAAACACTATTTCAACTTTTTGTTGATGAAAGGAATAAAAGGAAAATAAATGTTAATTAACTATTATAGAATAGTTATTAAGTTATTTATATAATATATATTAATAAAACCCTACCTTATTACTTTCCATGTAAAAAAATTGAAAAACATCTCAAAACACTATGTGGAGGAGGTAATTCACATGTACGCATGAGTAACATCATTGTCTTTCAACGGATTGGAATGTAAGAAGATATATGTTATATTATATTTTAAAAAATATGATTCTATAATAAATACACCATATAGTCATTGATTCTAACATTGCTACTTTCAATGTAAATCATAATATAAAAAACGGAACACATCTCTTCGGGAGACATTAGTCTTCCGTACACATGAGGGACATTATCGTATCACCCATGGAATGGAATGTTAGAAGGTGTATATAATATAATAATTAATTATTAATAATAATTTCATAAATATAATTTAAATAATATAATTACATCATTATATCTATCCTTTAAAGGTGGTTATGGGAAACTCATTATATCAGTTTGAGAGGCGGTAGTCTATTGTACACATGATCGAGGTTTCATTTCCCAATTAATGAAAGGGGGGATTAATATTAGTTATGAAATTTACAAATCAAAATAATAATATATATTTTTTAATGGTTTTATTATATTTTAATATTTTAATATTTTTTGAAGGAGGATGAATAAGAAATAAAACAAATACGCAGGTTTAAGAATTTTACTTCATCATTAGAGAGCCACTTTAGGATTATAACTAAAGTATTATTAATACGACTTTCTAATAAACTTATTTCCTATAATATTTAGATATTTAATTAATGGATATATTGGGGAGGTTATTTTACGAACCCATGGATTTTGATATTGTTAATATGGGAAGGGAGTGGGGGGCCTTTTATAAGTGGTGGACTAAACATAAAGGGAATGTTTGAAAATAATGTGATACCCATGTTTTACTAGTTGAGGATGCCTCAAAGATTAGTAATTAAAGAAAATTTTATGTTATAAGGTATCATTTAGGCTATAAAATGGGCGTTGGACGTGTTTTATGTCATTTTTAACACTTATCTTCTTATTTAAGCTCTTAGTAAACCCATTTTTTCCATAATTGTGGTACATAAATTTAACTATTTTCAATATTAATGATGTAAAATAATTAATTTCAACTTAATATATAATATATAATATGATTATTAATAATATTGAAACCATTTTAATAAATTCAATTTAGATATGTGGTAGAATTAAATTTAAAATAAACTCACAAACGCGATGAAAAAATAGTTTTTCCACAGAAAAACATTCAAAATATTAAATGATTATATATAAAAGATTTAAATGAAATTGATTAAAATTATCTGAATTAATTACATTTTAATAAAATTTCTTTATTCTAACTCTAAACCTAATTTAGAATATTATTTTACCATCTAAATTATTAAATGAAAGGGAAATTTTAGTAAAAACCTGTATTTTATATTATTCTTCAAAAAACTATTCTTTTCAAAAAAAAATAAAACAAAAATCATCCCAAAGATAATTTTCAAATGTATATAACAAAAATGAATGTAATTTATTTATATTTAATTTAAAAATTTGGTAAAAAATATACTTTTAAAATATTTATGTAGGGCGCGATGACACCACCATTTAGAAAAATATAATTTTTTTAAAAACCATTTTTTTTCTTTCAAATAAATATAATTTTACTTATAATTATTAAAAAAATTGTTTTAATAATAATAATTAAAAATATATAAATTTAATAATTTAGTTATTACTATTCATACCCATCAATTTAATGACTATGTCACAATAGTATAATATATTAAAATTCATTTACACTGAGAGTTTCATGTTCTTCAATCTTTTGAAGAGATAAAATTTATTTAAAAAGGAATATATAATAAAGTCTCCAAGGGTTATATTCTTATCTAATATTGTTTTTTCATGTCATATATGGTATTGAGCCAAATTTTATTCTTTTAAAACCATAGGGTGTCACATTCTCCCCATTATCAATAAATTGAGTCCTCTCAATTTTAGATTATGCTTAGATGTCAAAAGATTTATATTTTGGAAATTCATTTTTGAAAACCCCAAAATGTAAAAATTGTTAACAAAATCAATATAAATTTTCAATTGATAATCATGAATTGTACTGTGGAAACAAATACTAGGTTTCCAAGTTAGAGAACATATTTTTTAAGTAAAGTCATGGACATAGAAGAGAAGTACAATGCCCAAATAATGATGGGCAATTATAGAGTTCATTGATAAAAAGAAAGTGAATGATAAATTGAATATTATAGTCCAAAATACAATAAATCTATGATTAATTAAAATAACATTTAGTTCATCAGATAAGAAGGTAATTGGATAGAATTTTTATGACCTTTTCCTAAAGTTAAGGGATTATTTTACTATATAATAATATAAGGAAGTATTATTACTTGATATATTTTTATTTCATAACCAAAATTTATTTCATTGGTTGTGCTTAAATCAATTTACACATCATCTCTTTCTCCAAGAAATTATAATCCAAAAATGAATTTTTATATTGCTAAATCACTAAAATTTTCTTTTAACATATCATAAAATCCATAAATGTGTGATAATTCATTCTTTCCATCTCAAAATATTTTCCAAAACTGAAATGATCAACACAAGTTATATAAACCTCTATAGTTTCACAAATGGTTGAATGTTAATATTTTTTCATCAAATATATTATGTTAAAATAATTATATATTCATTAGAAGATTATATCGCCTTTTGGTTAGTGCAACAACAATGCCACCCTTTTGTTATGGGTTTATACCTAGTGTCATGGATAAATGAAACTGACTGTCACCTGAAATCCAAGATGACCTTTTTCTAAATCAATATTAATATAATCTCTATAACATTACAAAATTTTAAAATAATTTAATTTCCTCAATGTAAAATTCATGATAAAACCTAATGGTTACCAATACCATTAAACTTTTATTAAATAAGTAAGTGGGTTCATCCATATATAAAATTTTTACTAAAACAATAACTAATCCAAAGGGTTGTATTTCTATAATTGTCTCCCAAAATATCCTTAATCGCGGTATAGTCATATTAAAAAAACCTAAAAGGATTGTTTTTGAATATTAACTTTTGATCAATTTTAAAATCATAAACCCATGATGATATACCTAAATCATAATCTAATAATGATATATGTTCTACTAAAATTTAACAAAATCCTTAGATATTTCATTATTATTATTAACAAAATAACATTGGAAAAAATAATTCTACAATTTAATTATTTAATCCCAATATATATAAAATTCATCCATTTTATTTTAAACATATGTCCTTATTGGACTTTGTGTTATCCTTTATAAGAGGTAATTGACTCATATAATTCCTAGGTTACCTGCATTTAAGACAAAAAATTATAAATGGGTTCCTATGATGAAGTTTGTTTACTTATTTCATACAATTGATTTTTCATTGGAAGTTCATTTATTTATGCACTTATTTTCCACAATTAAAACATTTTACCATTAATTTGAGACATTTACCTTAGGGTCATTGTCCATATTTTTTACATGAAGGAAATTAGTCCTTTTTTCCTCTATGATCTCTTCACTCAAGATCTTAGTGAACTCAATCCATCTCTTCCTTAGTGGGTTCAGGAATTATTTAAGGTATAGGTTATTAAAAATATTCCAGGACAACAAATTAGGAAAAATAATGATATCTTTCACTCTATTCATCAAACCATTTTTTCTCATAATCACTTAATTTTCCTTCATATTAAATGTTAACATAATTTCTTCATGTTTAATCCGTAGATTAATACCAAAAATCATATCATGAGAAACATTAATCAATGTGGGAAAATATAAAATCATTAAGAATCATTTATATTATGTATCAATTATAACACCTTATTAGCAATCTACGAAACAAAATGATTATCCTAGGTAATTTATTATAAATTTATATTAAAATCCTTCATAATCGACGGTATAGAAAATGTAAATTATCCAAAGAATATCCCCTAGGAGTGTCAAAATAAGTGCACATTAATGGTTATTATCATGTAATAGGTAATTCTCAAGTTAATCTAGATGCACATTTTTCAAATTTATTCCCCTAGTTATATCTATGTTAGAATAATGTTCACTTTTAGTATATACACAAGGGTTTGTTTCTATGAAAAACCACATAATCTCTTACTTAAAAAAACATCAGGATTTTATTCATATACTTATACATAAGAAATATTATTTGTTTATGTCCCCAAATCTATGTTTTTTTAAATTAATTTCCCTAGGTTTATACTAAACTTCTTCTAAAACCATCCATAATGACCATGACCCTAGTATCCTAGAGTTAGGGGTTACTTTATTATAATCTCTAATGATACAAGGAATGTCATACTAAATAACCAAATATTTTAGTAGTCATAGTACACTTGATACATAAATGATTCCTATATTACATCTGGAGAAAAAATATAAAAAATATATTTTTTCAAGAATATCATTATTCCTTCTAGAATATCCTTGCATATCATTCTTATTACACTGCCTAGATTCTTAGGAAAGTAAACAAAATAATGGTGAACTTAAATCCTTAGTAAGGGTTAAGTATAATGAAAGATATATTTAATAAATAAGAATAATCAAAATGTAATGGTGAATAAATTAAAATAAATTCCATTATCATAACTTGAATATCATAAATATATATATGTTTTAATCAATATAACTATGAAAATAAATGAATACACATTCGATTTAATCAATAAAATGAAAATTAAATGAATCCATATATAATACCATTTTAAAAATATCATGGATAATAATATTAATGGAATTCTGAAAGAATTAAATTTTTAATTATTGTACATCATTATCTCAAGCATTATGATACCAATACTTTGAGTAAATTTCACAATACAATTTAATATTATGGGTCAGTATACATGAAAAACCACCATTTAGATAATATTATAAAACTGAATCATCTAATGAGACTACTAATGCATCTAATTTATATCTATTGCTAGGCCTCACTCATTACTTCATGTCCAAATCATTTATCATATTTCAAATAATCTATTTAATTCATGATAAATATGTATTTTCAACAAATTTCTACATCATGTAATGAATATAGTTTAACAATAATTTCACCATTCAATCATATAACAGATAAAGTGAAATAATATATGAATAAATGATATATTTTTTATTTAATAAATATATACATGACTAATTAAATGGATATTTAGAGGAAATTTAATGTGCAATGATGATAAAAATTGAATATTTATAGGGAAGGATAATGATTATAAAAAATTAATCCAGATATAGAATGTCAATAATTTCCGTGGTCAAAATGATCCTAAAACATCTATAAAAATAATATATATTGTATTAATTCAAAATAAGCCCAATGAAACCTAAGTACAAAATTTTTTTGATGTCATTGATGAGTATAAATACCTTAATATTTTTACTAAAATTTTCTTAAGGAAAATAACATTTTCAAAATAATTTTTTTTAAAAGTTTAACCAAATATTTTGAAATTTTTTTATTGAAAGTTTACTTTAAAACTTATAAAGGAATATTTAAAACCTTGAGTGGTCATTATTCAAGGAAATTATATACATAAAATTCATATTAAAACATATATACCTTTTATATTTTATTGGAAAAATGAAAATAGTGCATGTTTATAATATGAAATAAAGATAATTTTCCAAAAAAATTCAAAAGTAAAACATAGATAAAAATGTATTCAAAAAATCATTTGGATAATTATAAAAACATTTGTGATTTTTTTTATAAATCAACATTTTTCAAGAAATATGTTTTTTTGATGAAAGGGAGAAATTATTTTGAATTTTATTAAGAACATTTTCCCAGTCCTTTTAATTACCACAGATATGAATTTTTATTATTACCTAAAAATATCATGATTAAATAGATTATAAAAAAATATAAGGTCTTTTTTATATAATGATTGAATAATTTCCTTCAATGGAACTACGTATATAAAAAAACAAAATTAAAATGAGATTGAAACATATATATCTTAGCCCATTTGTAACTTTTGATTCATAATTCCCATTAATGGAATAACATAAAATAAAACATTACATAAAATAAATATAAATTGATTCATTAATGTTATAAAATATCAATATGGGATGTATATACACCATATAATGGAATAAGTGGTGAATATTATATATGACTCACGGAAATAAATGTGAGATGAGAAACCCTTACATCAGGTCTGATTAGCATCATACATATTAAAAAATCATATTCAAAACATTTTGTTTTAATAAATCTATCATATAATCATACTAAAAAAATTAAAAATAAATATGATTTATTTATTTTCTCTTATCACCCATTAGTCAAAAATTATTTGTTAAAATCACAATTTTATTTAATAATTACTTCGTTTTTCATGTGTGATTTGGTTTGGTATTTTTGGTAATTTAACTTTAAACATGGTTCCATAATTACTATAATGTTAAACATGATGTAAATATCATATATATTCATTATGTATTTATGTAGTGTAATCTATAAAATTTTTAGATAGAACATGTATTACACCATTCATAGAGAGAGTAATTCATACAAATGCATGAACAATGTATCCATTCTTTCTCAATGGTTATAAATGTAAATAAACTATAACAGAATCATTATTATGATTTATATGTAATTTATATTAATCAAATTCATAATTATTACCATATATGTAAAAAATGAAAAACATCTCACATCGCTATGTAGAGTCGTTAGTCCTCATGTATGCCCGAGCGGAATTATTGTTTTCCAAAATATTGGAAGGTAAAAAGTTATATGAGATATTTTATTTCAATAATTATGAGTTTTTCATAAATATACTATATATTAATTCATTTTTTCATTAATAATTTCCATGAAAAGTGTATGTGAAAAAAATCACATCACGTTGTGACACCGTAGTTTGCCGTACACACAAGATAGATTATAGTACCCCTCAATAAATTGAATGTAAGAAATTATATGTGATATAATAATTATAGAAGAATAATGATTTCATAAAAATAAAATATATATAAGTTAAATCCATCATTATATATATCCTATAAATTTGGTGATGGAAAATGTATTACATTGCATTGCGAGAGGATAGTCCGTTGTAGACCCGATCTATGGGTTTATTTTCTGTTTGATGGATGTTGTGGTGGATATGGTTTATGAAATAAAAATATTAACATCAAACTATGTAGTGTATATTATATTTATTATATTATTATATCATAATATTTTTCCAATTGTGTGTAAGAATAAATAAACCAATATTCACATTTAATAATTTTATATCTTCATCGGAGAGCCTCTTTAGTTATACACCTATAGATTTATTAGGGAGGATTACTAACAAAAATAATGCCTATTGGATGTTGGGAGAGAATTAAGGTATACATTATTTAAGTTTTCGGTTTAGAATTTGGGTTTTGGATGTGTGATTATGGGAGGAAATGGTTGTCCTTCTAGGAATGGGGGGCATGACACACATGGAATGTAAAAAAATATAAAGTGATACCCAAGTTTTTATCATCGAAAACGCTAAAAAATGTGTCAATTGAGAATATTAGAGATTTTAAAGTCTCAATATTTCCATAAAATGGGTTTTTAGAAAAAAAATAAGTTATTTGTATCCCTTATCTACTTACTTTAACCACTGGTACATTCATTTCTAACTTAACTATAGTAATAAATTTTCACTATTTTCAAAATTCATTGAGGTGAAAAATTAATTTGACATTATTATATTTAAAAATATTTTTAATTCAACTATGGAATCAATTTTTTCAAATTAAATTCATGGAATTAGAAAATTTTAATTTATAAATAATCTCTTAGATGTGTCGATAAAACAACTATTCCAAAGAAAAACATTAAAAATGTTAAATTTTTTATCTCAAAATTCAGTATGAAATTAATTAAATTGAAATAAATTAGTTAAATTTTAATATAATCGAATCAATTTTTCTTCAAAATAATTTTATAATAAAATATAACCTTGTAAGTGTTTTAACCAAAAGGCAGTTTTCATTAAAAATCAATATTTTTTATAATTTGACAAAATAATTATCTTTTCCGGATAATTGTAAAAAATAAAACAAATATAATTTTGACATATGTATTTAAAAAAAGAAGTATAATTTTTCAAATAAATAATATTTCATTTTAAAACAATAATTTTAAAATATGTGTACAATCTGTGATAACGCCTACTTTTAGAAAAATTCACTTTTTAGAAAACATATTTTTTTCATTAAAATTCTTCATTATTTTACTTATAATTAATATATAACGAATGGAAATTTTCATACATGTGTTAAAAATATAATTTCTAAAATGTATTAATTAATTTTCATACCTACCAAATTAAATTCTAGGTTATAGTGGTGTGCTATATTATAATTCATTTATATATGTATTTATATATTCTGCTAATTATTAAAGAGATCAAATTAATTTAAAAATAAATATATCATAAATTATCTTGTGTAACATTATTAACTATGATAAGTTTTTCATGTCATATAAACTATCAGTACTAATTTTCTTCTCTTTAAATCCTGATTTGTTACAACCTAGGATACCAAAAATGATTTTATGAATGATTTTAGGCATATTCTATAAAAAGTGGTACAATTATCACTAGAATATTATGTTGTATTTCTTGTATTAAAATGTAATTTCATAATCATGTATGTATCTAGTACTCAAGTAAAACTAAATTATTCGGTCCTTTAGGATTTTATGTCTTATATCATTAGATAACGTACTAAAAGGGCCATCAAATCTATGATACTATATTCACAGTGTTACAATTTTCACCAATGGAAATTT
The DNA here is from genome assembly GCA_963277665.1 of Viscum album. Taxonomy (NCBI): domain Eukaryota; kingdom Viridiplantae; phylum Streptophyta; class Magnoliopsida; order Santalales; family Viscaceae; genus Viscum; species Viscum album. Next base: position 1,323,926,428 of record OY728158.1, read on the forward strand.
ATTATTAACCATTTGAACTAGATTTAGTAAAACATTATTATGTACAATAACTATATGAAAAACTCTATGTAGAATTCATTGTATGGGGTTCTATAATAAATTATTTTTAGTAAATATATTGTGTTTTTTCCTGGAAAATTCATCCCTTTATATATAGTAGAATGTGGATTTTTTTTAGATGTACCTTGGGGAAACACCTCTATATGGGGAGGATTGGGTATTAACTAGATCATCACCAATGAATAATATATGGGGCAAAGATATCACACATGTCTAGAAAATCATTGGGGATATTCTATTCTTCATTCACATACTCTTTTAGAATCATTGTATGTAATTTTAAAATATATTTATAGGTTGGAGATAGTTACATTGTTACTAAACTTATAATTTTATAGATCACATATACATAAATTTTCAATTTATGTTATTTTTTGTAGTATATTTTGAGTTATATACTATTATTTAAAATCTATAATGTTATGAGATAATTCAACAAATAAAATGGTTTATAAATGGATCATATTGTATTGAATGATAACCTTATCAATCCACATAATCAATATATGTATTTCCCTCCATGGAAAGATAGTGAAGAAAAAGATGGATCTAGATCTAAAGCTAAACAATTATAATTATAATGTGGTTTCTAAATTACATTATGACAAATATCAGTTGCCTCTATGGAGTGGCTTTATAATAATCATCATTGGTACATCAATGCTGGAATACTTCATTTTGTAACAACCGTTATTATTTAACTATACTTATTAACCTTTAGTAGACAAGAAATAGATTATGTCTCTATAGAATATACATACCTCATTAAAAATGAGTGAATGGGATATTGTTATCATATCCTTTTGTCATCATAAAAGAGATTATAATTAACGGTTCTCAGTGATCTAGAATAGTGAGTATGCAAATGAAATAATTAGTATGGAGTGGAGGACTATCAATGAGATATTTATATTAAAATACTTTTCAAATGAGTAATGTGATGTTATTGAGAGGTTGTTCTTTAATAAAATGAAAAATAAAGGATTAACTGTTAATAAATGTGACTCTAACAATATAACATTCTCAACTCACATTTTTGGATTCTGTACGTAATATAAGAAGTCATATTAATTGTTTTTATGAGATAAATCCATTCCTTCAATGGGAATTAGTCACTTAGACAGTAGTAGTATAAGTTAATATAATGTAAATTCCATCATGAAAATGAAATAACACTATATATCTTATATTTTACAGGGTAAAAAATAAAGTAAGTAGATAGCATAGCACATAGAAAAAAAATAAATATATAAAAATGGAATAATGTCTGTGTGGATTTTTCAATATCAAATTAATTTGGAATGAAACACCATTAAACATGCTTGATGGGAATGAGATATTTCGGCAAGTGTGGAGATAAATTCCATTAGGCTCATCATTAAAAAGGAAATAAAGTATAATCCAATATCCAATTCTTTAACTGAAAGGTGATGTAGATCTATTTGAGTGAATTTCCTAATTATATCTGTACATTTACATAGAAAATCACATGGGATCCTGGGAAATATTAATCTATTAGTATATTTGAGTATTAAGTTCCTAAAGATGTATGTTAGTTATGTCCATCATAGCCTCATGTTTATCTAAAATGTTTTTTAATATTCGATATTCAAAATCCATTAAATTTTACATTTTTGTGGAGAAATTTTGATATTTCCCTAGAACCATAATAAATTAATTTTCATAAAAGGGTCATAGTGTAAATGAAACTATTAGAAGGACATGTTAGTGAGTTCTAATTATGGAACATAGTTATGACCTATTCGCACAAATTATGATTATATCTATCATTGTATTTGATATAATCTTTGATATATATTGAATTTTAAATTATAATGTGAAAATTTCTTTTTGAGTGATAGAGTTTAATATTGTTTATGGTGATATAGAATCATCTTCCTTACGATGGGAGACACATCTTCTGAATCATATATGGATCTTCCTATAGTAGTAATACATAATTTAATTATTATAGAAAAAGATAATACACCACCTATGAATGGGAATGGTGTCCATGGACTAGAGGATATACCTATTTTAAAGGAATATATTGATGATTTTCCTATTGTTCTTCTAGGAACTACACATAAGCATGATGTTGACTTTTTCATTTATCTCATCCCTAGTGAAAAACAAATATATAAGACCTCATATATGATAGATATATTTAATTATTTGAAATGAGCAAACAACAACTAGATTTATGTGATAATGGATTTATAGTCCCTGATTTTTCATAGTGGGAATCCCTTATGCTATTTATTAAGATGAAATATGGGTATATGTGTTTTTGTATTGATTATAGGAAAATAAATTCCTTTACTATAAATAAAAAGTATCTCAGCCTTTGTATTGATGACATGATTGATTAAATTCAAGGAACATAATTTTTTTTGAAAAACATATCATCATTATAGGTATCATCTACTAAATATAACCAAGTACAATATTATAAGGATGAAATTTCAAAAAAGGTATGAACATTATCAATTTATAGTAATTCCAGTTGGATGGACTAATTCACCATCCTTTTTTAATATAATGAATATTAAATTTTATTATTATCATAATAATTTAATTTTTTTATTTATTAATGATATCCTGATATACTATAAATTTTATAATAAGAATACTAGTAATTTGTGAATTTATTTTAAGACTCTTAGTGAAAAGGATTATATGGAAAATTTAGAAAATCTAAATTATGGATTCTAGATGTTTCTATTCTGTACATTATTTTCTCTATGGATATAGTCTTTTTTGATCCTCTAAATACATAGGAAGTGATGGAATGGCCAACAATAAAGAATATAACTGAGGTGCATAGTTTTGATGGATTAACAGTTTACTATTGATGATTTGATCAAAATTTTATTTATTAAATACACATTAACCATGTTGAAATTTAAAGGGTTTAAGTTCATATGATAACAATATTACAAGGTATATTCAAAAGAATTAATGAGGAGATTTTTCAATTCATAACAATTTATTTTCCAACCATGAAGGGAAATATTTTTTATATATAGTGATTTATTAATGAAATGATAGAGTAGTTTTCTATGTATCAACATAGTTAAGAATTCATCAACAGTATTTTCTGACATATTATCTTGAGTTGGAATACATTATTTTTTTATTATAGATAGATATTAATTACCTTTATGGTGAAATATAAGATATATATATGTATCAAAAATGATTCAAATACTTCTTCTCGTAGAAATAAATAAACATGAGGTAATGGGGATGGTTGGAACTACTCAAGTACTATGATTTCCAAACACACTAACACCCTTAGAAGTCAAATATGGGGGGTTTATTCATTGAGTATGGATTATAATTTTTTTACCAAAATGATGATTTTCAAATATCTAAAATTCTTATATTTAGTATAGAATCATTGGAGAAGTGGAACCATCACATCTATTCGAAATTATTTCCAAAAATTATTCATTATAGGAAAAAACTTCTCAGTTTGATGATACGAATATTAAAAATAAAATTGAATCCATGAATGATTATAAGTTTCTAGACTTTATCAATGATAATGGTAGTTTTAAATTTGGAAATAATTGATGAGATTAATCAAACAATGAGATGGAAACACAATTATAATTTCAATGTTATATATCAAATTTCTCTATGCACCTTGGTTTCAAAAAAATCATTTAGGATTTGTTGGAACATTTTTGGTTGGATAATTTGAATTCCAAAATTTCATACTATGATTCATGAATATATTTTTATTAATTTTTAAAGGATGAGTAGTTAATTAAAAAACGATTCAAGAAACCACTACCATTTATTGGAGGGAAAGGGAATGATATTGATATGTATTTGTCATTATATTGTATCAAACTCCTAAAATTAATGATTTCTTATTGGTTATTATTGATCGCCTTACCAAATTAAAAAATTTCCTAATTAGAAGGAATGGTATAACATTTGGGAACCTCACTTTTCTTCATATTAATGATGTTTCAATACTTAATATTTCACCCCTTTGAATTGAATCTAACCAAGATCTATGGATTAAATCAAAATTATATAAGAGTCTCTAGAAGGCTCCCAACACCAATCTATATTTTATTTATTTATACTATATACCAAATGATGTGTATTATAAAATAAAATTTGATACATTAGATGATATTTTTATGTTATTTTATTGACTTTATAGGTGTACGGGTAGGTATATAATTTGTTTTTGGAATGTTCACATAATAAAAGGTTTCATAAAGTATTAAAATGGAACCAAATGAGGAACTATTCTGATAGAGGTTTCATACTCTAAATTTTTGAGATTAATGTGGTCAAATAATTCTTATTGGTTAAGAACATATTTAAGAGATAGTGGTTAAAATGAATACAAATCAAAATAATTTTGAGGAAACTCATCATAGATAAAACAATTAACCCAATAACAAAAGTAATGTTTTAGAATTTCATGATAGAGACCATGTTTTGAAGGTATCTTGAAGGAAATGCTTTATTAGATTCAAAAATATTGGAAACATTTGTCTAAAAAATATCATGAAATTAAAAATTACGAAAATAATATGATATTTGTAACTGTGGTTTTAAATTCCACCTAGCCCATATAATGTTCATTTTTTTCCTCCACATCACTTTATAATGGAACCACATTCCAAACCCAAAGAATGTTGTCACGTCTGAGGAAATAAAATTGGATCCTGATGTATCATATTATAAAGAGACTATCCTAATTCTAAATATGAATGAATAAGTGTTACAGAATCAGAAATCATGGTCAGTGAATGTACACTAAATAAATCATAAGAAAAAAGTTGATGAGTGTGATGAACCTTCCAGGATCAACCTGACATGTCACCCAATCTATCTTTCCACAAGGCCTAAAGCTTGCCTCCTTGGATGTTAGAGGATGATGACCTGGGTGGATTGTCTAAAAGCTGTATCGGGAGACTATACCCACAATTATGAGAGTAATAATAGTATAAACTAACAAAACACATAAAAAAGATAAACATCATTGTAAACATAATAAATAACTAAAATAAAAGAATTTTATAATAAATGAAATGCATAATATTTGCATAATTACTCAAAACAAGAAAAACATACCATATCTAGTCACCCACTCATCTGACCACATATAACAAATAAATAAACCAATGATAAATATAATCATATCTTTTAACAATGTTGATACAAACCACATACATGGTCTCAATGATTCTCAAGTTGTACCAGCCCATCCTGAGACTCCACATGAGGGATAAACTTGATCAATAAGCACTAGTACTCTATCATATCAATCGCACATGATATTATCCTACCTAATGGTATACATTTGGCCTTCATGCATAATGAAGTGCATGTATAAATAGTGAGAAATAAATTTTAAAGGGTCATAATCAATGGTGGACCTATGATCTGCTGTCATAAAAATAACATACAATCATGATATGACCCACCAAGTTGAAATCTAATAGTAGCAAGAATAAAAAACAATTAAAATGGGGAAAATCTAAGAAATTATCCAACCATTCGGTTATATACTTACTGATGTGGCAAATCTAACCACACTTCAGCCCTTACCAGAAAATATTTAGCACACAACTCACCCAACCATACAATAACCAGTGTGTTCTATAGATAAACCTAGGATATCCATGATTCCTCAATGAAATGGGAATAGTTTCCATACCGCATGGAATAAAATTATGAATACACCTAAAAAAGAACATATGTTGGGTCTTAGGACTCAAATAACATGATGCGAACAGATGATATGAACATATAGGGCTACAAAACTAGAGATCCTATGAGTCTCAAAGGTGCTGTAGAAAAAACAAGAGCATGATATATGGAATTAATATGTTGGGATCCATAAATAAACTAGTACTATGAACAAAATACCCAGCCCATGGGATCACAATGATATCCACATCACATAAAAGATGAATTTTTTAGTTCATTTGCACATCTTAATCCAAAATACACACTATTTAGGGATAACTGTCATCAATATGGGGTTTTCACTCATCCATATCATTCATTATCTCCCAAATAGCATATAATAATATTCATATAATAGTGGGGAGGACCAAATCCAAACTAAGGGACAATTCCTTATCAATGATATCCCAAAGGTCTCATTCTGAAAATAGAGACCAAAGAAAAAAACAATCTAAAACATCACAGCCAAAGGATAACCAAACATGGTATGATCCAACCTCAAAATCACAATCAAAAAATTTGAACTAATAATCATGATCCACTCTTTACTAAGAAACCATGAAGACTCTCTCAACACCCTAGATCTCATCATCCAATAAGAAGCCACCAAAAGATCTCAACAAAACACTTTATATGATAAACCAAAACATTAGGCTTCCATGGTCCCCAGTTCTATAAAATATTTTTTTTTCTACTAGGTAATCCCCTTGTACAACCCATATCATGGTCCAAACTAAAATAAACAACCTTAATCAATCCAAATGATGCAAAAAGGTTAATACAACTTTATATGGGATCTTCTAGCTCATCCAAAATCATGGGACATCACTATTGATGAAACATCCCAAATGACCTTCTATGGCCTCCATCTGATCCAGGATGAACAACGCACCCAATAGGAATCCAAAATAACAATACCACCAATAGAGACAGTCATAATAGTCCACATGACTGCATGAAAATTAGGAGACCCACCATAAGGGTTCCTCAGCACAAGAGAAAAAAACATGTCAAATAGGAATTCTCAATAGAAGAATATGAAAACCACTAATCACTTGATGAAAAACTATATCACAAGGGAATTCCCAATATTCCCTCAAATTTATATTTTAATCTCAATATAAACCATCTATAACCAATATCCAAAGGTAGATACCAAATTTAATGGCTTTATTGTCTCTTTTCTCTATAAATAAATAATATAAACATCTATTGTTTCTCCTTACGAAACCAGCCCCAACATACAGGGACAAACCAAGATCTCCACTATAAATGTAATAGTTCCTTCCAATCATAATATGTTCAAGAAAACTCAAATAGATATCCATGTAAAACTCATGCCACGATTATCACTATGCTCACAACCTAAACCTAGGACTTGCATCCCAAAACCAAAATCCCCTAGGAGATTAATAAAAACAAACCTCAATGAAAAACTCATAATAATATATAAAATTCCAAAAAACTATAAATATGGCCTCTATACTAAGAAAGGAATCCCTTGATGTGATCTATATAAAAATAACTCATAATAGAATACTCTCAGGTTTAATTATGAAATCTTAGAGAAAACAGCGAAACCAGACCAATGTAGGAAATTTGTACATAGGATATACCCAAGGTACATAGATTCTATCCCATAAGTCCTCTATAGCTATGTACCATAGGCCACATGGAATGTAACTCCCATGTTGTTACCAATAAATGTACCTCAGACCCACATGTCATGTAAAACACCCATTCACATGGAATACACAGCCTTTACACAGCATATAACCCCACATGGGTACTCTACAATGTACTTGACATGTGTTCCCCTAGTAAATGTGGTGTAGTCCCAAAAAACACTATATTCCTTGATCATAGAGAACGCATGACACATATTTTTTGAAATAAGTTTTTGGTACATGGATTTCACTTAATGGGAATCCCCCATAATAGCATGAAATATCTGATTTACAAGAAAAATTCATAGATCGATCCACTAGGGGTTCCAAAAATCCCAAAACATGCATTAAAAATTTAAAACACATAAACTATTGTGATTTTTAGAAAAAAAATTATATGGTACTACCTAACGACAAAAACAATTGATGCTTTAGTCTAATATGTGATATGTAACTATTTCACAATGATCTTGTTCAACCGAAGCTCAACGGTGATGCCTCCCGGTCTCCCTCTCAATCTCTTCTACCCCTCTCCCTCTCTTGGTCGAGAATCACACAATGGGGGAGCTATGTATGAGATGTGATAATGGATGAATTAAATAAGAAAATGTGAAAAATAAATATTATGAAAAATGTAAAAAAAGTAAAATAAAAGAAATAGTTCTTTTCCCTAGCCCCAATACTTGATTCCAGGTTATGGCTGTACTTGAAAAAACACTCCATTCCTAACTCAACTACAATGATTCAATATCAATCTAACAATATATTTGAAAGATACAACTGAATGAACATTCTTGAATAAATTAATTTTTCATTAATTATATAATTATATTATGTGAAAATTTTAATGGGTTGGATTTTCACCAAACTCCTACACTATGATAAGACCCATGTTATAGCACTAATTATGTGGTCATAAAAATTATCTAAGATCATATTATATGTGAAATTAAAATTTTCCACAAATAACACTTTATGAAAAAAATGCAATAATTTCCCTTAATTTTGAAAATCTATGATGATGTGGTTCACTACAAACACCCCACTATAACTAATTCTCACTCCTTAATAAGCTTTGATGTATAACTATCATTCATGATCTCCCCAAATAACTAGAACATCAAATTAAATATGACCTATATAGTGATTAGTATAACAATGTCACGAACTATATCCCAATAAGATAAATATTCAACAGCAGCTGATATAATCCCACCCGACCATAGAAGTATCCATATCATCACTCCTTTTACCAATGGAAAACAACCTTGGCCATGCTATGACCATCAAAAAATGAAATGGATAGTAATGGACAAAATTCTCACCCCTAATCACCATCATGAAATATTATAGCCTATAAGATCAAAAAACAAGTTATGAGAGGATTACGAACTCCAAAAGCCTATGGTTTACTCCCCATCATAAGGAATTCATCACTCTGCTCTCGAAATTACAGAAGTACTTTCTCTTATAGGTATATGTCCTAATGAAACAGGGGTATGATTAATAAAAACCTCTTCCTCGAATCCTCACGTAGGTCAGTTCCAAATAAACATTGTCGACCTCGACACTCCCCATTATCATTGATGCATATCCCATATTCGACGATCAACCACTCAGCCAACCTCCACTAGGGTGTCAATTCAGAACCAAAAGAATCCAACAATTATCTTACTACACTACCCAAGGAGAAATAAAGTTATGAAAATCCAAAGGTCAACCCAAACATGCCCTCTCAATACATCGTTGAGAAATAGATCACTCTGAGTAATCTACTTATATAACACCTTGAATCCTCATCCTTAACCACACTATATTGATAACAATGCTCGGTGACCCCACCAAGGAAGAACCACCACACCCAACCAAATCATGATTGAAAACATGCAGATGATCCATTCCACAAGATCTAGTAGGAAATATGTGGAAAGAACAATTCTATCCAAAGGAAAACAATCCTAAGATACGAGGGGAACCACCTTCTCTATGAAACTAGACCACAATCCCAAGATACTCTAGTCATCATTTTCCTCATTGACCCACAAACAGGGAACTCAAATCCCATTACCTACCCACAAGGGTTTACATAAATCTATTAGTGAAGGGTCCACATCACCAACATTGGTGAACCTCTCCCAATAGGATCAGTATGATTTTTCATCAGAGGAAAATATAGAAAATAAAACACTATAGACATGGACATGTTATGTAAAACCTACATTCCAAGAATGTTGAATGATCACATGCCTTTCACTTATGGTCCAATAGAAAAAAAATAGAATAAACCATAAATCCATAATCTCAAGTGCATCCTACAAGGTGAAATCACATAACTATAAAAATGAAAAACATGAAAAATAATCCCAGGCCCTTAGAAATTGGACATATTATGACCAAAGGTGTTATTGAAATACTAGTCTTGTATTCATAACTTGTTCTGAAACATTCCTATACAAACTATCTACCAACTCTGCAAATTAGAAAAACAAAAACTTTTGATACCATTTTTTAACAAACTAGTTTATATTGACCTGATGGGTCATCTAATCTAGCTCACGACTATGTCTCATGTGGTCCTCGAATACCAAAGGTTTACAACCAGTGATGATGGCCTAAAAGGTGTATTTGGGATACTATAACCTATAGCTAGAGTTCAATAATAGTTTAAAATAACCACAATCATATATAGGGATCAACATGATAGTATTTTTAATAAATAACTAATATAGATTATAGAATAAAAAAACTTACAGAATACATCCATACAGACTCGAGGTATATAAAACATACCGTAGTCTATAACCCACTAGGTTGATCAAATATAAAAAAAACCAAAAATAAATAAAATTTTCCTACAACCAATACCAAGACAAACCAAATACCTAGTCTCCAACATGCTCGAGTTTCACTAGGAAAATCTTAAAAATCCATATGATTATCTTATCTCATTCAAGTAACACTGGGCTACAACCACATATATCATCAAACCTATGATCCAACCTAAATGTATACATCATGTCATCATGAACCCCGAGATGCATGTATATATGGGTATAATTAAATCAAATTAGGAAACCCCGAACGGTTGACCTAGGATCTGATATCATAATAAGTCCACGCACATGTGATATTAAAACCCTATCCAAAAACAAATAGTAGTTGGTATAAAAGAAGAAACATCATAAAGGGTTGAATGAAAACATAATAAATCTTCCAACCAATATGTTCTATCTCGACTGTTGTAGTAAACCGACCCCCTCTTTGGGAATTTCCAAAGGATTTATGAAAAATGACTCAGCCTATTACACAATAACTGACATGTATGAAATATTTTAATATGATCTCTAAGATGTATAAATGCAATAGGCATGATAACCTGACACTATGGTGTGACCATAATAATTCATACGAATAATAGAATCTATTATACTCTATGACTCCAATAACATTATATGAACATGTGACATGAATATCTAGGTAGAAACAACTAGAGATCCTATAGGTGTTGAAGTTTCAAGAGAAAAAATATGGAATGATATGTGAATCACTAAGTCTCTATGAAACAAAACTGGGTCAAATAGGGGAGAAACTCATAACCTTTTGAGTAAACATATTTTTCCACATCTGTGTTTTGAATTTTAAAAAATGGTCATATAATGTTATGATTGGTATGTTATTTGGAGTATGATAGAACCAACTTGTTTTTTTATGAATAGTAACATGCACTTATGAATAGTAATATGAATAGTAACATGACCCTTATAAATAGTAAATCATATTATTATATTATTTTCATGAGGTTATAAGATAATGAGATGTTGATTAATTTTTCAATGTATTAAAAATGAGTTATAGATTCGACATTGTTATTTTTGAATAAATTGTGATATTATTTAAAATTTAAATTAATAATATTTATGAATTTATTTACAAAAATGGAGTTCATTATTGAACTCTACATATTGAAAAATGGTAAGGGTGAATTTTTGGGATTTTTCTAAAAAATTTGGATTTTTTTAATAGTAAAAATATTATTTTGTGTTTTGGATGTTTAATGACTTCATAATGATCTAATAATGAATATAAAATGTTGGTATACTTTTGTAAAGAAATAAATTACATGTGGTATCCCAAGTAGATAAATTACATGTTCAAATACCATGGGCAAGCCCATGGTTATTAAAAATCCACTAATGAGGTGTCCCTTTTAATTAATAAAAATCTCTTTCTCATTTACAATAATTACCCACTCCCCCCTTTGTTTCCTATCATTAAAAACTCATTATCCACTATTTTATAGTATTTTTACCTCTATAGGAGTCCCCTCAAGGTGTCCTCAATCCCCCAAGGTCCCATATTTTCTGTTTTGGGATTTACTCTAAAAGTTAAGGGAATATACCATCCTTCTCTTTTCTTAATGTTTTCATTTTATGCTTTCTCTATTATTTAAAATTATATTATGTCAAGATATTTCATTAAATATTACCCATTATTTAAATTTTATGAAAGATTTATTAGAGACACCCTTTCTCTCATCAAAGTATTTTATGAATTTTTGAGTGACTTCATTAGGCATTCGAATTTTATTGAGGGATTTCTCAATTTTTCTTTTATTTCGAGTTCCTTATTTTCCATTTATTTCCTCATATCCCCTCATACAAATTATATTTTAATTATAGTAACTTAAATGAACTACAATTTTATTATGATAATTTAATATTTCATCATCATCTCTATTTTCCCCCTCCTCTTATACGAAAAATGAAGACACCATCTGGGATGTGTTAATTTATCACAATCAAGGATGACGAGTTCTCAATTTTTATTAACATCTTCAATTATGATCATGAAACTATTTGTATGGTTTAACCAGATCCAAATATATGTATTTAATATTATGTAATGTTCTGGAATCCTTACACACTAGTAATACAAAAAAAGTTTGTTTTTTACAAAACCGCCAAGTAAACCAAGCGTTTATCATTCTCGTTTATCAAAAAAGTCATCCTCATGGTATGTAACCAAAATAATTACTAAATAATTTAAATCTCTATCAATTTCAATTATAATATTTATTAACAATTAATTATTCTTAAACACATTACAAATTAACTTCCATTCACTAATACAAGTAAAGTGATCATGAAACCCAATGATGAAAATGCTTCCAAAATAATAAAATTGAACCCGTTGAACCCATCAAAAGGCCATGAATAAACCTAATATGATTATAAATAATAAATTAAATGTCTAGTAGGTTCTTGAATTATTAATTAGTGACTCTAAATTTGATTATTTAGGTCTTTAAGATATTTCAATGAACAGTTTATGACATAAGGTAAGGGGTTTCTTATCTCACTTTTAATTCTATGCAATTTCCATTGTTCTCCAATTATTTCATGCATGTGGTGTATTGTGTACTACCATTTTATATATATTATCATTATTATATTTATATTCATGTTATTATGTGATTCATTTGGTGGATATTTATTTTTTTTGGTCATACGACTCTATTGATTATAACGTGGTAAGGGACTTTATGTTCACTTCCATTTCATTGTCATTTACATGGTATTGTGCACCTAATCTTTCTTATGTGGTTTACCCACTAAAACATTGAAATAGTTTTTCATTTTAAAATTTAAAATATATTATATATCCATATTTTGGATTCAATGATATGATTATTTTCTAATGTTTTATACCCTCTTACATACGGTGTTTATTTTTAATATTGTTTTAACTTTGGAAATATTGATGAATCTGTATCCTCTACTCCACAGATATTGAGAAGGTGGATTTTAATTGTATTAAATAAATGAATAAATAATTATTTTGACATTAATACATGGTTGGGTCCTACTATATCCCCATGATGCATCGATAGGTCTCATCAGACAAATTTTTGGCGAAAACCCCGCTGTGTTTGTTTCCAAAAAAGAGACGAGTTTCTACCCACAGACATAAACCGTTTTTACAATATAGTGGTATCTTGTGACAAATACAATACATCTAATTATTAATCATATCTATTTATTCATTTTTAGTTGTTACTATTCATGAGGATTTCACAATAACAAAATATATGGAAGTAGTTTCATTCTCATTTTATTAATGGAATGTGTTTTTCATTTATTCACCATGCCATATTGAATATGCCAGTTTGTTTATGATTCAGTTATTTTTGATTCATGATTTTTCAATTAGTAATCCTTATTAATCCATTGATCTCAACCCTTCAATTTTTTTTACATTCAACAGGTTATGAGGAGGAGACGATATATTGAGTTCTTCAGGGATGCAATTTTTTTCATTTTTGTTATGTATTATATTGTGTTACATTTCCTAATGTAATATGAGTTACATGTATGTATCTAGATTCTTCAAGACTACTAAACAAATCATTCCTTAATATTTAATTCCTTTTAATCATGCCAATGTAATAAGTAATTCATCGGCTCTAAGATTATGGGTTCGTGGCGTTATAGTTGATATCAGAGGAAGTTTAGTAGCAAACATGGAAAATGGATTTAGACAAATTAGATTAAGAAAAACCCCTTAAGATAGTCTTTTGAGGATAAACATATGATATTATATTGGTATTTTGGTAATTAATATATTATTAAGATCATTCATGAAAATACATCCCTATTTATATACAAACAAGTAGAGGTGGCTCTGGAACAAATGTACTTAAGAATGAAAGCTCCCACAAGGAGTTTCAAGCTTGTCCCGAGTAATCCTTGTGCATGAAAATGGGCCTTTCTGCACTTTTGGTATGACTCTTCTAAGGGATATGATTAGGATCATACTCATTTTCTTTACAAACCATTATGAAGGATTGGAATATAATTATTTCCTCAAGAGAAACCATTTTTATGAGATTAGCTATGCATAGAATTTCAATTTATGCTAAGTAATTTTCTATTTGAGATTATAAATTATAACTAATAAACTAATATAGTGTTTGAAATTATTTATAAATTCTCCCTAATGGAAGAAGTTTAATCAATACTCGTGGAAAATTTAGGGATTTTCCCACTGAGCAAGTTAACATAGTCAATGTTAGAGTGGATCAGACCAGGACCATATTGGGAAAACGCACTGAGGTAGTAACCAATAACCATGCTACACCTATTTTGGATCGTTTCATGCTGAAGAAGCCCCCATATTTTAGTGGTACTAATAATCTAGTGTTAGATGAGCAGTTGATCATGTCCCTTGAAAATATATTCATGGAATTAATATTCAATGAAATTGAAAAGGTAGTGCTAGTAGTGTAATTTCTCAAGGGTGATGCTGATCAATGGTGGTCCTTGATCCAGAATACCACAGAGTAAGAAGATATATAAGATATGGAATGGAGTAATTTTATGAAAATATACTTCGACAAATATTTCACTCATGAGAAATGAATCAAAATGAAGAGGAAATTATCTGTCTTAAATCAAAGGGAAGAAGACAATGTTACAAAGTACGAGGATACCTTCACAAGACTTTCTAGGAATACCATAGATTATGTATGTAACTCCATAGAAAAGATTGATCATCTCTTTGAAGGACTTAAGACGTTTTTTCTAATGGAACAAGCTTCTCAATCATCTTCATCATATGATGAAATTTTATTAACATCTATAAAAATAGAGAAGTAATTTTATAGATCACATTTATTCAAGGGAAACCAAGATAAGAAGCGGTGCTCTGATAACCGTGGAAAAGGAGAATTTCCAAATAAGAATAAGGGAATGTAGAAATTATAATTATGTGAGAACTGTGAAAATATTTATCTTGGGAAATACTTTAAAGACATGGGTGTCTATTATAAGTGTGTAGAAAAAGGTCATTGATCTAATGATTCAAAGAGAAGAAACAATTCAATTATATTCAATGATTCAATTTTTTAGAGATGGGACACTATAAATATGATTGTTCAAGGTTCCAAGTAATCTTTCCTTAGAAAAGTCCACAAGAGAAAGGGAAGTCTTATGCGATTACAACTGCATAGATTAAAGTTCCTAATGATGTTGTTTCATGTACTTTAATTGTTTCCTCAAACTTCACCATTGCATTATTTGATTCGCAATCATCACATTCATTTATATCTCCCCATCATGCCAAGAATACTAGACATTCCAAATTTTATTTAATAATGTAATTTTCAGTTAAAACTCTTTGGGGTGTATCATTGCAACAATGGCTTGTCTATCAATCCCCATCATTACACATAAACGTTATTTTGTTTCAAAAATTTTCATCATACCAGTTATTTACTTTGATATAATTATTGATATGAATTGGCTATCAAATTATTATAAAATGATATATTATATGAAGAAGTAAGTTACTATTTTTTGAAAATGGTGAAGAATCCCTTAACATTAGAATAGAAACCTCATCATTTTATTCTTATCTAGATCCACCCCTATTAGCTATACTGAATGAAATTCTTGGAG
Source organism: Viscum album (assembly GCA_963277665.1). NCBI lineage: Eukaryota > Viridiplantae > Streptophyta > Magnoliopsida > Santalales > Viscaceae > Viscum > Viscum album. The sequence continues at coordinate 1,323,942,335 of OY728158.1, forward strand.
AGGAATTGAACCCAATATCTATGGACGAGGAAAGAAATCTTCAAATTGACGGTGTACATATATTGCAAGAATACATTGACGAATTTTTAGAGAATATACCAGGATATCCTCTAGAGTGGAAAGTTGAGTTCTATATTGATTTAATTCATGGTGCAAGACCTATATCAAAGACTCCATATAGAATGGCCACTGTTTAATAAGTTGATCTAAAGAAACAACTAAATGAATTGATTGACAAAGTATTTGTTTAACCAAGTGTTTCTCTATGGGGAGAACCTGTCCTACTTTTCAATAAGAAAGATGGATCCATGAGGCTATGAATTGATTATAAGGAAATAAATTTTATTATAATAAAGATTAAGTATCATATACCACGAATTAAAGATTTATTTTACAAACAATCATAAATGAGTTACACATTTTTATTGGAATACCTGGTTACTATCGACATTTCATTTATAAGTTTTCCCGTGTGGATAACCCAAAAACTAATCTTGCACCTAAAGGGGACTTGTTTGTATGGATGAAAGAATGTAAATAGTCATTTGAAGAATTGAAGAGAATATTGTTCAATGCTTTTATTTTTACTCTTCTATCTAGAAATGGTGGATTTGTGATATACAATGATTCATCAAAAATTGATTGGGTTTAATCATTATGAAAAATTTAATGTTATTGCTTATGAACCAAGGAAGTTGAAGAATCATGAGAAAAATTAACCAACTCATGACCATGAGTTAGCAGTAGTAATATTTTCTCTAAAAACATGGATATATTATATTTACAGTGATAGATGTGAGATATATATGGATCACAAGAGTTTGAAGTACATTTTTAGATAGAAATAACTCAACATAAGAAAAAGAGATGATTCGAGTTACTCAAAGATTATAAAATTTCAATACAGTACCACCCAGGAAAGGCAAATAATGTTGTAGATGCATTTAGAAGTAAAGATCATGGACTTTTGACCAAAATTAGTATTGAAATTGATTATATATTCATGTATCTACTGAATATGTATATGTTAATTGTAATGGAAGGGGAAACATCATTATTGTTTCAAATGTTTGCTAAACCATATTTAACAGAGAAGATAATAATCTCTCAATCTATAGATGAGAATCTACACAAGAAAATTAATGTTGTTAAGGATGGAAGATTGGCATATTTCGTGTATGAGGAAGGAGTTATGAAATTTGGAAAGTGGTTACGTGTTCCATATATACCTGATATTTCCCATGTGGCTAAATTCCATGAGACAATACCATGGGAAAGCCCATGGATTTAGAAAAACCACAAATGAGGTGTCCCATTTAATTGATAAAAAAACACCTCTAAATTATTATAAATATCCATGAACCCCTTAGTTTTCATTCATTACAAACAAATTATTCTCTAATATATGGTATTTTTACCTCACTATGAGTACTTCCATGCTGTCCTGAAACCCCCAATGTCCCAACCATCATGTTTTGAGAGTTACTCTACAGGGTAAGGGAATCTACCACCCTTCTCTTTTCATAAAGCAATAATTTTATATTTTCTCTATTATTTTCAATTTGATTATATTGGGATATTTCATTAAATATTATCATTTAAGTACATATTATTTAAGAGTGATTATAGACCTCCTTTCTCTATTCAAACTATTTTATGAATTTTTAAGTTACATCGTTATGCTGCAAATTTTCGTGAAGGATTTCTCAATTTTTCTTTTATTTCGAGTACCTTTTATTCCTTTTATTTGATCATAAACCCTTATAAAAATTCATTGACACTTATAGTACCTTAAATGAAATGTAATTTTATTATTCTTATAGAAAATTTCATCAACATCTCTCTTTTCCCCCTCCTCTTATACAAAAAATGAAAACACCGTTAAGATGTGTTAATTTATCACATTCAAGGATGATGAGTTCTCAATTTTTATTATCATCATCAATTATGGTCATGGAAAATTTTTTATGGTTGATACATATAAGAATATATATATATAATTTTATTTAATATTCTAGAATCCTTACACACTCATAATATAAAATAATAATACAAAACAAATTCATTATGTAGAAAACCTCCAAGTAAACCAAGAAATTATCATTGTCTATTATCAAAAAAGTACTCATAATGGTATGTAACCAAATAATTATAAGATAATTTATATCTCTATAAATTTCACTAATAATATATATTAACAATTATGGATTCTTAACCACATTACAAATAAACATTCATTCATGAATACAATTAAACAGATCACGAAAACCAATGATGAAAATGCTTCAAAAATAATAAAAATAAACCTATTGAACACATAAAAAAGGGAAATGAATGAACCTAATAAGGTTATAAGAAATAAATTTCATGATTAGTAGTTTCTAGAATTATTAATTAATGAGTATAAATTTGATTATTCAGGTCATTAAGATCCGTCAGAGAACACTTTCGGGCAAAAGTTAAGGGAATTCTTATCTCAGTTTTAATTCTGTGAGATTTCCATTGTTCATCAGTTATTTCATGAATGTGGTGTACTGTGTACTAACATCTAATATATATTATCATTATTAATTTTATATTCATGGTATTCTAAGATTCATTTGGTGGTTATTAATTTTTTTTGTCATACGACCAGATTGATTACAACGCGGTAAGGGACTTTATCTAAACATCCATTTCATTTGCATTTACTTGTTATTATTAACCTAATAATTATTATGTGGTATACCCACATCCCATTTTAGATCCTCCTCCTCCTCCAATAGCCTTAAGGCCTTCATTTTTTATGGATTTTTGATAGTCCCTCTTTCAATGGGTGAGGTTGATCCCTTACAAGGCCCGTATGTGTAAGTATTACATGGCCCATATTCCTTAGAGGAATTCATTTCCCATAGGCTTCAAAGATTACATAAAACCCAGACTAACTACTTGGAACTACCCCTCCCTAGTATATTCATCATGAAATAATCTCTGCACATTTTCATGGCTATTTGGCTAGGATTTACCGTGCATGCACAGGCTTGTCCCGACGGCAGGTGTCATACCCTCTCATTCTTGTAATCCACGCATCTTCTGCTATGGTGAAATCAATTTTCTCCTCCTTCCTCTAAGGCTTGTCACTTGTAGGTTGTATGGATTTCATCTCCACTTATGGGGGCCCGAAGGCCTTGAGGTAGACTAAAGTTCGTACTGACCGGAAGGCCTAGGTGGCCCGAAGGCCTTAAAGGACTTGGAGACCAAATCGGTTGCCCGAAGGCCCAAACAGGGGAATATTCCATGATGCTACAATGCCAAACAGTTCCTTCTATAGTTCCCACTATAGTAACTACTACAGTTCTACATAGTATATGCTACAGTACCAGCTACATTCTTTGCTACAGTGCCAAGAAATTAGCCTCCACCAGGATTTGATCCCATGTCTCTTGGATGCACTTAAAGATTCCTCACCAACTTGGTTGAGGCTCATGTTCCCATTTGAGATCATTCTTAATTTTAAATTCTAAATATATTATATATCCATATTCTGGTTTCATGGATTTTATTATTATATTAATATGTATACCCTCTTCCATACGGTGTTTATTTGGAATATTATTTTAACAATGTAAATATTGATGAATCTGTATCCTATACTTTATGCTGATATTGAGAAGAAGGATTGTACTTGTATTAAATCAATGAATAAATAATTATTTTGACTTGTAGAGATGTGAGGGCCCTGCTATATCCCCTTGATACATTGACATGTCTCATGAGACAAATTACTTGGTGAAAAACCCTTCGAGTTTGTTTCCAAATATTAGGCGAGTTTCCACCCACAGAATTAAACCATTTCGACGGTATAGTGGTATCATGTTCCATATACATGAAGTCTAATAAATAATAATATATATTTATTCATTTTTAGTTATTACTATCAATGAGGTTATCACAATGAAACAACCTTGGGATGAAGTTTCATTCTCAGATTATTAATGGCGTGTTTTTTTATTTATTCACCATACCATATTGACTATATGAGATTTTTTATGATTTATTTATTTTTTATTCATGCTTCTACTATTAGAAGCCCTTATTGATCATTTGATAACAACCCTTCCATTTTTTCCATAAATAGGTTATGAGGAGGAGACCATATATTGAGTTCTCATGGATGCAATTTTTTTAGTTTTTGGTATGTATTTTATTGTGTTACCATTTTCGTTGTAATATGAGTTACATGAATGTATATAGTTTCTTCATGAATACTAAACTAATCATTCCTTTGGGATTTCATTCATTTTAATCATTAAAATGAAATAAGTAATTCATCAGCTATGGGTATCAGGGGTTGGGGTGTTGCCCTAATAGCATAATGGAATACATGACACATACGAAGACCCACTCCATGAGTAACTCATAACCTCAAAATTCAAGAGATGAAATGGTCAAAGATAACACTCAACTAGATGGGGGTTTCACTCATTCAGATAGTTCATTATCTCCCTAATCAAATCGACAAATTCATATCCAATAGAGAAGAAAACCCGATCAAAACTCTGGGACAATATTCAAACCATGATATCCTAATAGTCTCCTCCTAAAACCACATTTTTGAATAGAAACTGCCTGAATAATAACAACTAATGGCCTACTGAAGATGGGATAGTCCGAACTCTAACCAAAAAACCAATATTTGAACTAGTTTCATTGATAAACTCTTAATAAAGAAAGAATGAGACCTTTCCTAGCAACTTGGGTCTCTGCATATAACAAAATAGACACCATGGGATATCAGCGACCCAACTCAACGCCAAAACCAAAACTCAAGGCTACCAAATTCCTCGGGGATACAACATAATGTGATGTCCAACTAGGGACTCCCCTAATACACCCAAGATCTGGGGCCATCCGTGAAAAAAGATCCTCAACTAGCCCATAAGAAAAAAATAAGATAAGGACGCATTATGAGGGGTTCTTTAAGATCATATAAAATAATGAGACATGCCAAATGTGGAAACATCCCAAATGGCCCTTAGCGATATCTAACTAATCCTCGATCGACAACACACCCAAAAATAATAAAACACCACAATCCCCTTAATAGGGTAATTACTAATAGTCCCCATGATTACAGCAATAGATGGAGACCATTCACAAGGGTTCCTCATTAAAAGATAAAATAAAACATCTCATACTATCATTCACAACATCCAACTATAGAAACTAATAATCACTTGATCAGAAACTAGACCATTAGATAATCCCTATGATTCCCACAAAATTGCCTTGGAGGATCAATAACACCCTGCTGTATCCTCTATCCAAAGGTAGATATGCATATCCAAGGCTCTAATAGTTCACGTATCATCAAACCTGAGATCTAAAATTCAACAACTCTAACCATGAAGAAATTGTATTTATATGTAGGAAAACCCCAAGATATAATTAGCAATTATAATATATCATGTAGACTAGAATTTTTCTAAATAACCTCAAATATATTTCTAGGGAACACTTGATCTGGGATATCCCTTGAGCAGAAAACACTCCCCAATTCCTTAGAACTCACAACCCATCCAAACCCCCCTACCCAAGAGGATTCTAAAAAAACATAAAAGAAAAACACATTATGAACATTTAGATTCCAAAATTCCATCTTGATAGCATATGAGCACAGAAATAATTCCACCAACATTATATAAATAAAAAAATGAATAAAATGGACTACTAACAAGTCCAATTCTTATAAATGGGTGAAATCAAGAAAACCCAGAGAAGAAATGAAAAAAGTTACATGAATTATACCCCAGGTACACAACATGTATCCCAAAATACCTCCCTAGATATGCTTTATGGGCCACTCGGATTGTAATTTCCTAAATCACAAGGTGTGTCCACCCTGTACACAGTCTGTACCCCCACGTGGTTACCAGATCATGTATCTCATCCCCACCCATCATGTAAAACATTTGAGCACATGATGTGGGCCACCTATTTATGGTCTATAATCCCACATGGGTTCTTTCTCATGTACTTGTCCATGTGATCTTCCTAGAAATGTATTCCTACACCACATGAACACCACATGGGGATTGGATGTGTATGATATGTGGCCATGAACCTCTACACGGGGTTCATTGGAATCCTCCTGTTTTAGGCCTCAAGATGAACGTTTATGGCTCTTATCTGAATGGTTTCATGAGGGATGGGGGTTTTGTTCGCAATCAGCATGGCTCAGTGGTCCTGGCCTTCAGTTGGTTGTTTGGTCCAGGTGATTCCCTCAGGGATGAGGCTACCTCTCTGCTTGAGGGGTTGTAATTGTGTCACAACCATGGTTTCTCTATCGATCATGTGGAAACTAACTCCATGACTCTTCTTAATTCAATCCAAGATACCTCTAGCATCCCTTGGACTGTCTTCCTTTCAATTCACAACTGCAAGAAGTTTCTTCAAGGTGACACTTATTTGAATCATTCGTGGAGATAAAGAAACAATGTCACGGACATCCTGGTGGCATGGGACTCCCCTGACAACCCTCATTTTATTTTTAGTAGTATTGGATCTCTTCCCCCTAAATGTGTCAGTTTGGTTGGAGCTGATGCCTTAGGTCTACATTTTTTTAGACCTCATTGATCTGTTTCGGGATAAAACCCTCTTTATCCTTTAATAAAATAAATTCTCAATGATTGATGGATGGGGTGTCTAGTAGAGTACATGTAAATACCCCATAAGACCTATATATGGTGTATTACCCCTTTATATAGTGTTTAGTCCCCAAAAATAAATCTTCCATGAACTAGAATAACACACGACATGTTTTCTCTAAACAACACACTTGTACATGACATTCCCCGAATTTTAATCCCCTGAAATGGACCAAAAAAGATTATTTCCTCTAAAAATACAAAGATCGTCTCACAAGGGAGCCACAATAAACCCTCAAAATAATTAAATATAAAAACCAATAAAATATATGCATTTTTAGAAATAAAAAATAAAAAGGCCAACCTCCATGTAGAAACTGTCAATGATATAGTCTGATTTGTGATCCAAAGAATTCACATAATGACCTCATTTGACCTAAGCATTATAGTGATGCCTCCTCCTATCCCTCTCACTCTCTTGTCTTAGAAACACCAACATAGGTGGGAACCACATACATGATAAGTCAATAGAGTAAGAGAAAAACGAAATTCATAAAATAAAGAATAAATAAAATAAAAAATGAAAAATAAAATAAAGGGGTATGGGGCATGGGATCAGCACCCATCACATGGTTATACCTCTCTTAGAAAAAACCCTCCACTCCCAACTAAACTATGAAAAAATAATATCAATACAATTCCCTATTTTAATGGTATAACCAGATGAACATGTGATAATGAATTAATATTTAACTAAATAAATATTAAGAATTCTTTGAAAAATTGAGGGGCTCAGATTTCCACAAAACACCTTTCCTAGGATGAACATACTCTTCCAAGACCAATGGGGTGGTCAAAATACTTATTTTAGACCATCTTATAGGTGAGATTTCCATTTCTACCTAAAAATATTTTCAGGAGAAATGGTTAAAATGTTTCATGATTTTCACACCCTCTGTTGACACAGATCATTATAATAAGTGAGAACCTGATGATGTCTTGATGAATAACTACCCACATGTATTCATTAGGTGACATTTTGGAAATTTTTTGGCAAAAATGTTTGAAGGATAGAAGAATGTAACAACTAAGCATTAACTATAGTATGTAGTCATTCCTTTATGACGAAACAATATAATAATTCACATAGATTTATTTATAATATGATTAAGACATAAATTCCAAAACTCTATAAATTTAATTTCATTAAATTATATTCATTCTTTATTTTCGCATGTCAAAATTATCTTAGGATTATTTTTTCAGATTTTGGAGAAAAATATTGTTTTTTGATGAATTGGAAAAAATGCTGATTTTACATAAACATTACATTTCTTACATTATAATATTACTTAAAATTTAATATAATGTATATAAAAAATATAATGTTGAACTTATAGATATATAGGTAATATTTTTTTGAATTAAATAGTGTTTTTTGATTTACTCTATTAATCAATCATATAAATGGGTTCTCTTGGTTTTGGATTAGTATTAAAGGCAAATAGGTATCATTTGATTTAAAAAACATAATAATCCAATTAGAATCAATATTATACTACATTTTACTGTAAAATAACTTTCATCCTTAAAATAAACATTTTTCTAAAAATAATTTGAATTATATTTTACAAACATATATTAAATTGTTTCCACACTTATAAAAATTGATTTATGAAAATTTAAATGAATATTTTTAATTAGAATAATTACTATTGGGTAATATGTTCATCATTATATTTTGACAATATTGATAGAAAAAATGGTAAAAAATTCCACTGTTTGCAGTAAAAATTATTTACTATGGGTTGAACTAAGGGATAGGGGTAAAAATGACACAAAAAATGTATAATTATTATTATTCGATGATATTTATACATTATATTTTCATACATTAAAATTCAAAGAAATTTTTTACCAATTTCACCATAAAATAAACTTATATTATTTATTTTTTAATTAATTGCATGTGTGTTTATCACCTCAATTAAAAAAGGAAACCTATTCTCTTTAATTATTAACAATCAATTTACAGTCATGATCTTCCAAGTCCTAACAAAAAACATTCTAATATTAATTTTATTCATTATTTTACATATGTTATTCAAAAACTTCCATATTATAATGGTTTAAACGGCATGATAAATGAGGTATCTCAAAGAAGAAGTGATCAACTTTACTGACTCTTTTATATTTATTTTGTCTTATACATGTTCTAAATAGGTTGAATCTATCCAAAAATAATAACTCTAGTTTCATCAATATATTAAGGGGTAATAAATAATATGTTATAAAATAATTCCTCCTCATTTCCATCAAATGGGAAATGAAATCATTAATCTTGTGTATATGCAGACTGCCACCTCAAAATAGCCTTAAGATCCATTTTACATCACCATATTTCATGGTTAGTTATTATCAAGGATATAATATTTTTATTTGATGTTAATTACAAACATATTATTTTATAATTAAATGATCTTATATATCTTCTTACCTCTCCAAACATTGGTAAATGACAACATCCCTCGTCAATATATGTAGACTACCACCTAAATGTAGTGATGTAATTTATATCTAATTTTCTCTATACATGGATGGTAATATGGATATATTTAATTTATATATATGATATGTAATATATAATAATGAATATGAAAATTTAAATTTTGTATTTGCTTTTATTTTTTTCATCCATCAAAGGAGGTAGTGTAACTCATTAATGTGTATAGACTACTGTCTCCCCAAACTGATGCAATTCATATTTCATCCCCAATATATATGGTTATTAAAATATTTTTAATTGTTAAATACTATAATTATTACATGACTATAGTTTAGGATATTATGGAACCATGAGAAATATGGAAACATGAGAAATATAGAAGTATCAAAATAACTGAAATGAATGAGGCATGAAAAGTTAAATGACCATCCCTCATAAATGATGATTTTTATAATGATTTATAAATAAATGAGGGTTGAATAATTATATGTGGATTATATATGATATTATAAGTATATATATTAATCTGGTATATATTTATAGTAAATTGAATTTTTATATATAGGATGAAAAGTCAATTATACGGTGTGTCAAACTTATGGTAAGGGTTTATTTCACAATCTCACCCTTCTTCCTGATTATTTATATATAAGATTAAATTAGTTTAATTATAATAAATTTATATCCTAACCATATATATTTTCATTTATTATATTTATTAATGGGAATTATATGTTTTCCTTTCATTTTTCGCAATCGATTTCCCCAAATTTCTGATTTGTTTTTGGAAAATTCAATTTTGGTTTTCTATTTAGTTAGGAATATTTTTTTCTATGTAGATTTTTTTCTTTAAAAAAACAAGAATGATTTTAATATTCTCGACTGAATTATTAATGTAATTTTAAGTCATTTTAAACTTGATAAAAATTATTTAAAATAAAGTTTCATATAATTTTATGAATGGGAAACTTTTTTACTAAATGTGTGAATAAAATCAATATCTAAACACTTTATAATAGAATAACTATTATATCTATTTGTAATATTCATTTTATTGGATATTTAAATGTACGTTTTCAATACTCATATCTAAAAAATTTATTTACTACTAATCTATAAATTTTTAGACTTAAAACCATTGGATTCAAAATAAAAATGGAATTTTATGAAGACATGTTTCATGGTTATTTTAAAATTATTATACTCAATATCAATATTCATCGGTGAATCATATGAATTAATTGGGATATAATATAATGATACCATCCACTATAATACCAAGGCTATATTCTGATAATGTTACTCTAATGATTTATAGTGGAAAATATAATCATTATGCAAGCTACATTTTTATTAGGAATGTTTTTGTTCATTAAGTTTTTAATTATTAATCATTTATTTCATATGAAGAATATATTAGAATTTTTATGCGTCACGTATGGACTTGTATATCCCCTCGTTTCATCATAGGTATGATGTGACAATTTATTTTGGGTATTTTGTGTATGATTTCAAAAGTCCATAAATTCATCAATAGTTCTAATTATGTATAATTTAATAGTATAATAAATTAATGATAATGATTATGATGTTCGACTAAATAGATTCCCTCAATATGAAACAAGGTTTTTTATCTATATGATTACATATATTCCTATGTCAGCCATATAATTTTTCTTATTTTTAGGATATTCGTTATGTGGACTATTTTTTATTATTATAATAGTTTATATTTAATTTATTCTTTAATACTACTATGACAGCTTTTATTTTACTCTTTCCCTTACTGAGCATCTAAGCTCACCCTTTATTATATTTCATTTCCTTATGTTTCCTTATAAATATTTATGAATTATTGTATGGACTTAAAAGAATAAATTAAAATGTAATCACAATAATTTTATTTTTATTTTTATGTTTTCAAATTAAATTTAAGAATCATTTTTGTATCTATTATCACAAGACTACTGAACTATTTCATCATTCAGGATGCAACCTCTTGTATCTTTATTCATTGTAGAAAATTAACCATATGTTATGGGTTATTGGAGTTGGGGAGTAATGCCCCATGATTTCATGAAATACATATTTTTCAAATAAATTAAAATTTTCCAATATCATGAATTATACACAACAATAAGTTCAATCAAATTGTGATGTACTATTAACATATTATTATTTAATTTGACTGTCATTTCCTAGACGTTGTATTAGATGGATTGAATATGAACAATGAATTATAAAAATTATATATTTAAAAATATATAAAATTAATTAAAAGGAAATAAATTTATTAGAAATAATAAAATCATTTGAAAATTAAACAAATGTCATTATGAAAAAACTTTTTTTAAGCATGCAACATGTTTTGACCCTTAAAATTAAATTAGTCACTATTAGTGAATTGTATAAATGTAATTCATATAAAATATAATATATTTAATTATTTATCATGCATATAATACATTTTATGGGCATGGGATAAGAATAATTCAATTTTTATGATCAAAAAATAAATTTTTCAAAGAAAATGGTTTCTCGCATTTTACAAAATTATTAAAAAATTATTTTTTTTACTACTAAAAATTATTTTTAAAAATTAATTTAAATTTATTAATTTACATATCATTATTATGAACGGTTTAATTTTTGATTAATTTCAAAAATGATTAATTTCTTATTAAATAGTGAAAATTAATAAATTTTATTAAACATTTCCTTTTTGGTTAAAGAATTTATTAAGATAATTTTTTTTAAATTGGTTAAAAAACAAAATTATATAAATTATATAATACTTAATATCATTTATGGTATTCGAAAAAGAAGGATGTAAAATTTTGATATTAAAACCTTTTATACTTATGAATACTTTTTCATTAGAAACTGATTTTTCATCACGTTCGTAGGTTTTATTTTAAATTCAAATTTTCAAAGTAAGTGAATTGAAATTGATAAAATTGAATTAATGTTTTTAGTCCAAAGAAATTATATTATATATAAAGGTAAAATTAATATTTTAAACTAAGTAAAAGTAAAGGATTGAAAAATTGTTTATTTCAATAAAGGTTAAAATTGAGATCTATTTGTTACAAACTTATGTAAAAATTATTTTTTCATACACATAAGATTGTTATTTTGAAAATTATATTTCATATATATTAATAGTGGGTAAAATTTATCTAAGAAGGATCATTTTAGTTTTATTCTTAGTTAATAAATTCACTTAGTAAATAAAAAGTTACGAGTTACCATTACGAAAACTAAATTGAAAAAAGTGAGTAAACAATAAGGTTATTGGAATTAAATGTTTAAAAAATCTGTATTATTTGTTATTGAAGGTTTTAAATGACCATATAATATATAAAATTTGTTATTTTTTCAATTTTGGTGGAACATGGATAATTAGTAACATTAGATTATTGATTAGTTTTTGGTATTTATAAAATTCCACTCCTCAATTATAAAACGGGTCCTCTTCCCTTCACTTATTAAAACCTCATAAGAAAGGTAGAACAACCAAACCATACAAAATATCTCCAAGAAATACTTATAAATTATTTTCTGATGATTTAATTCCCAAAATACAAACACTATAGTTATGAGTAAGGGATCCAATGGTGGTTTTATAGGCGAAGGTAATTGTCTTCACTATGATCTTTAATTTATAATTCGTATCTTACAACCATTATTCATGTTTTAATATTTAATATATAATAAAACTAGTATCTACCACAAAAATATATTTTTTTATAATATTTTAATAATGCATATCCATCTCTACCTCTATCAAATTGTAAATGAAACTGTCAATAGTGTGTACAGTAGACTACCGACTTGCGAACCGATATAGTTATTTTTCCATCACTACCTTTAATAAATAGGGATAATGACAGATTTAATGTTTAGATGTGAAATTAATGAAATATTGATACTCCTATAATTATAATACCAAATCTAACATCTTACCTTCTAATCCATTTGGAAACGATAACATCGGTCATTTGTACGTGTGGACCACTACATCCATGAAGCGACGTGAAATTTTTTTCACATTATTTTGACATTGTTAGTGATAAGGATATATTTAATGAATATAAATAATATTTATGAAATAAATTTATTATATAATATTGGTATATTTTTTACCAATATTTTAATCCATTCATCATGAAATTAGAAATAGGGTTCATGGGTACGAACGACCTACCGTCTCCATGAATTTTGTAATTCAATTTCAATCTCTACCTCTAATGGATTACATTAAATACATATATAATGAATATATATTATATTTATATTATGGTTAAAATTATGGATATAATGGACCCATAATCAATGTAAAAATGTTAAAAATACCACACCAAAATATATATGAAAAATTAAGTAGTTGTTACCTGAAATGTTATTTTAACAAAGAATAGTTAATAAATGGGTAATAAAATGTAATATGTATATCATATATGGAATTATATATATGATTATTTTTATATAATAAATATATACTAAACCTTTATTTATCATTCATTTTGATTGAATGTGGATGTGTAATTGTAATGACTTGGGGTTAGGTATTTATGTATCAAACTGTGTTGCCGGGGACATATGTTTTGTTATGCACCTATATTCTTTTATGATGTATATTTTAAACCCCTATTACAAGTTATATTATCAATATAGTTAATTTCATGATATTTATTGTTTCATTTTATGTAATTACATAATGGTTATTATGATTCAAATGTTTCCCAAGTGTTAAGGGATTTTTGTCCCACTTTTATTTCTATGGAACATATACCATATTCACCACTTGTTTCCTTTATGTGGTGTATATACTATTCATGAATGTATTTTATGATTATTATCATTAAAATTAATGTTAAATTAATAAAAATATAAATTTATTTCTTTAATGGGGCTTATATTGAAAAGTTATCGAAGTGGTAATTGTTTTTCTTACAATCTCATTATTTGTCAAAAAATTTAATATTGAAGTTTTTTATGATGAAATATTGTGATCTATAACTCAAAAAGATCATGATTTTTATTATTTTATATTTATTTCATTATAATACATGATTTTATTTTAATTTCCTCTCTTTCAGTATAATGAGACCACAATTTATTTTTAGAAAACTCAACTATATTTCTCTCAAAAAAATACCATTTTCCATCAAAGTATATGTTTTCAAAAAAATGTTATAAAGATATTTTTTTTCTATTTCAAAATTATATTATAAATAAATTTGTTCCCATGTTTTATTTTGAAAACATAATTTAAAAGTATTATTATTTTTTTATTTTTTGAATAAGGTAGTTTTGACTTTTTACAAAAATTGTTAATGAAATATTTGATGTAATGTGTATAAAATTAATATAAATCTACACTGGCATGACAAAAACATTATTTGAAACATGCCTTACAATATTTTAAGGTAATTTTCAATGAAATTTTTTCCTTAATCACTTGTATTTAATTATTTTAAAGAGGAAATTTCTTATTAGAAATTTTATTTTCCTAAAGAAGGTTTTAATGATATTGTTATGGAATTTTTATACATAAATGAAAACAACATTTAGATTTTCTTATATTTTTCTAGGAAAATGATCAAATGGTACCTTTATTATTCTTTATTTTTATGTTTTATGTATATTAATATTATGAATATATATTTATTGAACCCATATCTTTCCCATGGGGTATAAAATGATGAAATGTTTAAGAAACTCATTTCCACTCCATAGATTATGATATGATGAATGTTTCATGATATTGTGCCAAAAAAATGTATGTATTATGTGATGGGTGGGACATATATCTCCCTGCAATTAATTGTGTATTGATTTATATATAATGATATTATTATGGGAAAAAACTAATATGCTTGATCTACTATGGGATATACGCTGATATGCTTGATCCATAATGGGAACCAAGTCAATCTGCACAATCCACTATAATAAATAAGAGATTATAATTAATATGTTATCTTATGGGAAGGAGTTGTGGATTTATAACCCAGTATGATTTGATGGTCTTATTAGTAAGCATTAATATATGAAATGGATTCTATACATATGATGGTTCCACACTATTGTTGAAAGAAAATATGGTTCATGATATATTTATGATTATTTCTCCCTTCAATGTTGCATGTATTTGAAATTACAATGTTTTATTACATGAAAAATGTTTTTTTATCTATTACAGTCATGGTATGGTTTAAAAATGTTATTATTATTTTCTAGTAACCAAATTATCATGTTATGTTTATACCTACCTTTTTAATCCTTCCTAAGAATTCGATATCACCCTTTATATGTTTTTTTCTCAGGGTAATAAAGAAGAGTATTATTGATGGTATGCCTATGAATGGTGTGTTTTAATATTAGGAATATATTATTATTCTGCATTATTGGGATTCATTGTTTTCTATTGATGTTAATAATCCTTATTCACTTATTTTCCACAATTAAATCATCTTTTGGTTCCCTTGAGATAGTTTCCAAGGTGCTTTTTCCCACACCATTGACAAGTGGGATCATGGTTTTTTCTTTCCTCCTTGAGATTTATTTATTGATACTCTTGGAGAATACTCATTTTTATGTTTTATTTCCAATCCCATGAGACCATTGAGAATCAATGATCCCTATCGAAACATTCATAAAACAATATGAAATCTATTCATTGCTTTAAATGTCCAAAACCACTAATTATTTTCATATACAATGAATTTATCCACTAATTAAATGTTACCTTACTTTTTATTTTGATGAACAATCTAGAGGTATACCATACATGACTTGAAATTGTTTCCCTATACACCGTGATAAACATTTTTCCCTTTTTATTCAGTCCAAGGAACTCCATCTCCATTTTATGATTTTTATTTTGGGGGAAATATTTATTGAAAAATATTTTCATAATATCCACCCTTACTATGGAATCAATATTCTCTTTTGGATCTAGGTTCTTGATTATTGTCCACTAATAATTGAATCCCCCTTAATACGATAAATGATTAACACAAAATTCTCTTGATCTGAGCATTAAAATAAAGATAATATCATCCTAATAGAGTTAATCTATTATCTATTGAAAAGGGGATCATAATATCCACTAATGGTAGGATTTATTTTTCATATAAAAGACTAGAGTATAAAATTATCTTTTTAGTATGAAAATTTATTTCCACATGATTTTGGTTACTATTCATAACTTGATCAAGTTGATCAAGTGCAATAATGATGTTCTCATTTAATGATCTCATATGGTTAAATATATCATTAGAAAAATCATCACATTGTGTAGAATTTTTTATATGGTATCTCCCATTTCTCACGATCAACTAAAAATAATATTAAAAAGGACAATAATACATTAACATATAATTGGGAAAAATATAAAATGATAAAGAATAACTTATAAATGAATTGTATTTACTAATATATGATTTTATTTATTTCAATCAAGGTTATCTAATGTAATGTTTACTATTATATTTTAGAACATAAAAATATCTTTATGTCTTTCATAATATTTCATAAAGATTTATTGAATTTCAAAAACAAATCCCTTTAGAGTTTCATTCCATTTCTACAACAATGCCTATTTTTCATGAAAGATATTTTGATTTAGTAAAATCCAATTACACCCTTTTAGAGTAATTATCCTTAGGCACAATTGTTTGAGATCCAAGTCCACATGTATTATCTAGATATGATTTTTTTTCTTTGTGGAAACCAATCACACTATACATCACCAAAATTCATGGATTATTTCCAATAATTTGAATTACCCCAAGGGTTATCACTGAAGTATTCTAGTTTGAATCCGGAAAAATATTTAAACCTTATTTTGATACCAACTAATATTACTGAATCCTTTTATACACATTATTTCATGATTTTGAACATAAATATTCAATAATTATAACCCAAAGAACACGCGGTCTAGTGTCCTCAGAATAATAAGGACATAATATATAGAAAAATAAACTAAAATAAGGTATACTTATTTTATATTTTATAATGAGATCCTAAATAAATTTTAGCTCCTCGGACTATATAGGATAACCTATAGAAAACCAAAATAAAACAGTTGAGCTAAAATACTATACAAGGAATAAACATTTTAAGGAGAAATAATGTGTGACTCAATGGTATAACATGATATCATAGTATAGAATTACCTTGTATAATCACATTGAATAATAATGTAAATAATATTGTATCATAACATCACAAAAACATAGTAAATGTGTAAAAACAAATAGCATGACAGATGATGAATTCGGGCTAACTCAGTAGATAGTATCACATGGTGAAAAAAGTACCATAAAGTATTAGGTTTATTCCCTCATTCCATACATAACTTCTCATTATCAAAAAATATTTACCCAATTCAGTGGAGTTTTCGGACACCCATAATAATATGTACAGGCAAATGTGTTCCCCAAATGTAAATCAATCTTAAATCATAAACTTAATAATTATCCATGGAATGAAATTGGTTGAATTTGAGAAAAGAACTTTTATAATTTATTAAACAATATAATTAAATATTAAAAATATAGATATATAAATATTGGAGAAATATAAATATATTTTTTAAGCATTCCATGATATAAAAGGGAGAGATAGGTGACTTAGAGGGAGAATGGGCATAACCTAAAAAAATTGTATTTTAGTGAGATCTCTTACAATAATACCAAATCATGATGAACATTAATTATATTCCCAAATAAATAACATATATAGATTATTGAAATTATTAAGAACCATTTTAATGTTTAATATTCATGTTATATTCAATTACATAGTCATTTATGTTCATGTTGGATGTTTTGTCAATATTTGGATCATATGTCCAAAATCACATTGTTAATATGACTAACCAAAAAATAGATCAATAATTTATCATCTCCAAAATAATAATCATAAAATATTTTTAATTTTTATACATCATTTATACTTTTGAAACAAACTAAAAAATATGGTTATGAAAAATGTAATATGATACAATCATGGAAATAGTGTGTTATACGCACGCTTGAGTAACATTTCTAATTTTCAAAAATTGTTATGAAAATAAAGAAAGTGTTATTTTAACATTCCATAATGATCATTATATCAAAAATATCATACTATTTATATAAATTCACCTATACATAAAATATATATTTTATGACCATGAAACAATAATCGCATTTTATCATGGAGTTTGTAATCCACATGTGCACATAAACAAAATTATCATCTTTTAATGAATTGAAAGGAAAGAGAATATAATATATATTAATTTTTAGGTAGTTAAATTGGTCTTGAATATCATAAATATACATACAATCTATCATCATTGTTTTTTAGGAAAATTGATCTCTGAAAATTTGTTGTGGTGGGTTTGAGTATGGTTTCACAATTTTTCATGTTAGGTTCAACATGTGTTTTCACACCTGATCATTGAAGGTTGGATTATAATGGGATTTTTTCATGGAATTTGAAACACCTAATTACTCTCACATCAATTATGGCACATGGTCCTTATTCTAATGGAATGTGGTCATTGAGCAACATAATCAATAACACTTAATTACACACATTGGTCAAGATGATGGGAGTTTGGGATCGTCTCACCACTTTGGGTGCCATTATTTTCTAATATGGGACATTATTATAGATTTGATTTTTATTCTAGAATTAATTTTAAATTATGAGTATTGATATGGTCACCCCTATGTGATAGAAATCAATTATAGGCATCCGTTGATGGCAAACCATTTTTATGTATCTAAAGTTATCCATCTATGGAACCGTTTGTATGTTTCCAAGGCTCTCCATAAAATGTATAATCGATATGGATTAGAGGTCCTAAATTTTTTTTACATTTTTTGTGGTGATGGTTTTAAGTCAAAAAAATTAGGCCGTTTTGAATTTATATTCATCTAGGGTGACAAGAGTTTTCTTGATGTTGAGATCAGTCCCATGATAGGGGCTTCCTACAAATCCTCATTAGGGGAATTAGAACCCACATAGAACATTAATTCTTGAAAAGAAACACCATACCATTTAGGCCATGTGATAGGGGGAATACCATGAATTTTATCATCTTGTGAAAGTGATGGTTTGGGAATTATGCCAAAATGGATAGAGGGACCTAAAAGAAAAAAATCCGCTAATTTAAAAATTACGCTTCTGAGAATATCCTACAAAATATATGGGTGGGTTTGGGGTACTGGATTTGAACCATAGGTATGATTCTTACATATCTTGTTTATGAAAGAATCAAATACCATGTAGTTAGAAATTCTTGGTGCGTAAACCTACGAAGGAGGCCCAAGTGGTTGGTTCATTGGGAATATAGTCCTCTAAAGGTTTGTCTCAAAGTGAATATCTCCCTTTAAGGGGATGATGACATTATTGGTGATTATACCGAGTAGGAGGATCATTTAGTAAATATGTGATCATATTGATAACATGATTTACACAGACCTATAATCCCACGCGAGTCATATTTTGTGTGATAAAGAAGAGGAAGATATAGATCTAAAAAACTAGAGAATATCCTTTATAAAATGGGAGATGATGATGAGGATATGGGTGGTGGGGAATGTCCCACAATAAATACTCGGGGGTTTATCTATGAAGGGTTCTCTTTTAGAGATCCCCCCTCCTCCCCATTGTTCTGATAGAAGTGATAAATAGAATGTGTCTACAAGAAATTGTTATAGAAACCCAGCCTAAGAAGACATCTCACACATTCTGTAAGATGGGGATCATGGTAACCAAAATAGTATATGATTAAGGAAATTCTAAGTACCCTACCTATTATGTAGGATTAATGATTGAATTCTAATACCATAAGAATTTATGATCAAGATGGAATAATGGTATTACATAAGTATTGATCATGATTATATAGAGTCTTGGTAGGAGGTCCTATCGTGGTCTCTCAAAGACAAGGGTTTTGGATAATGGGATTCCAAGTAATTAGATATATGAAAAGAAGAATCAATGGGATTCTTCATGTAGGTGATATTAAGGTGAGCTAGAGGATTCATCATGAATTTGTTCTGTGTTATAGTTGGATACTTCCTCGTGTAGTTGATACAATAGTAAATCACTACATGGGTGGCCAAACAAGGGTGATACCTTTCCCATACCACCAAATGTCTCGTCATATTCTTCTAGAAGGGTCTCATGTTAGTCTGATCATCGAAAGGGGAATTTGACCTAAAATTTTTGGACTATGAGTAAGTGGTGATTCACAGAAGTATTTTATGTTTTAGGACTTGTACGAACTCTAATACTTATAATTTCATCAATTAAATTCTTTTTTGTCAAAGAAACCCACCTTGGTAGTTTTTTAGGGACTAGGTGAAAATTATGGTGAGTATAGACTCAAGCAGTTTCCTCCTCATTTTTTCCAAACCTAATGGGGATCCCATGGGTCCTATCTATATGAAATTGTGGGACTCTAGGTGGTGGTGGTGGTTCACATAGGTCACTATCATTGGTATATAAATTTGGAGTGACCTCCAGGAATCTCTAGGATCCCATATTTTGACAAACATGATGATGTTGAGAGTTCAGGATAGACTTGAATGATGATTCATATTGTGCCATACATGAGATCACTTGAGAGTGCACATAAAATCTTTTATTCCTTTCACTTATCTATTAATTGGGGTATTTTCCATTGAAACTTATCTTTCTCATTCATAAAAAATAGTTTCAACAGAAACCCCCAACCCCCAATATGATTGTATCCAATCAGAAGAGGGGGATCTGATCCTCAGGTAAATTGGAATACAGACATTGAGGGATCCACATTTTTTGCCTTCATATGTTTGTGTAGATTTTTGCTCAGTCTTAGAAAAAATTATTGGCCACAATTTATCATGAACTAATGGGCTACATAGGGTGTACATGTAGGCTGGCCATGTGAGAAGGCTTATACATGTACATTTGTATCAATAAATAGTGTTTCCCAACAAAATATGTTATCTTTCCAAAACTGTTATCATCTCCCACCTAGTATCATCCATTTAATAGTTTGTGATCATCCTACATTCTTACACTCAGTATTATCTATAAGAAAATTTCTTAAGTGGTGTTACATAGGAAGGGGTGTTTATTGAGGTGACCATAGTGAGGCACCTGTTTGAGGTGACCTTAGTAAGGAACTTGTACAAGGTGAATTTTTTGAGGAACCTATAGGGGTGATCTACCTAATTTTAGGGATTGACTCCCTATCACATACTTCTTCATCATAAAAATGTACCTTTTAATATATATAGTCCTTAGAAAAATAAATTTCACATAATTTATTTTAGATTTACTTTGGATGCCCGAATAGTTCAAGTCTGTGATGAAAAATATGTTTCATGAATCAAGGAGATGTTGGTAATTGTTAGGATTTATAAATATGAATTCTGTGACACTACTCTCCCATTTTATTAAAATAATTTGAATAAGTATCATCATGAATACCCTAAGAGTAACCAGTTTTAACTTTATGACCATGTATTCCTGATATATGTACTCCAAATCTATAGAATTATTTTCCACTTTTATGGTTATAGGTGTAAATGAATTTTACCACAACCAAAATCTCATCTAGGGTAGTATTCATTGATGATAGAATGGTACCATCTATATGTTTCAGGCATCACAATATTTGTTATATGGATCTAAACCCTTTCACTCCAAAATAAAAATTGAACTGCTACTCATATATCATATTCACTTCAAAGATATGTCAATGAAATGGTTTGAAGTAAGGTCGTTACATCCACTGTGGAGGGGGTTTCAAATCGATGTGGATGTGGGAATAATTGTTTTGAATAAATTGTGCTTAATTTGAACTTGAACTGAGGTGGTAAGCAACTAAAAGGCTATCTGGGTTTCTTACACATATGTGTACATGAACTCTAATATCATTACCAATATTTCTTGCTGATGAAGTATGAATACAAATACATTAAATATTACACATTAAGAATAAAACATTAGTTTATGGAAAATCATCATGACCTTAGGAGTGTCCATCATTAGAGAGATAAATTAAGAGTTAATCACTCTAAAAGTGGTCTGGGATGACACTGAAAGAATGTTTGATTTGGCATAGGAGCTGTTAAATATTTCCTAGGAAGTTAGGATGCAAGACCCTAGAATAAAAAGTAATGTCAATTCTAGGGCATTGAAGAAGGTTTTACTGGAACCAAATGGATAAAATTGTAGCTTCTAATTTTCAATGGGATGCCCCTTATTAAAAAACAGGGGAATCCCTATTATGTTTTTCCTATTTTGGAGATTTTTTAATATGACGAGTGAGGGTATGCATTCAAATATAACATACTCACAATAATTGGTGTCTCTGTATTCTTAGAAAAGTGTTCAAGAACCAACATAATGCTAGTTTACAAATGAAAAGGTAGCTTGAGTCTTGGGGAATTGTTCATTCACTACAAAAAGTTGACTTATACTATAAAATTTCAAAATCATATAATATAACTATGGTAAAACTGATTATTTCCATTAGATATTAAGTTTTATTGATATTAATTTAATATACAAACAAATATTTTTACCAACAAATATATCTATTAATAATAACTATGAAATACCAATAATTCTTTTACTAATACTTAAACATATCACTTTATTATATCAATACCATGATTTTTTAACAACATAAGAATCTATTATTAGTAACCATCATTACCAACATATATTTTAATATCAGATTAATATGTTATAATAAACTGTTGAAAAAAATAATACATTACCATTAATCGACATAGAAATATAATTTACTATAATATAATTTTAAAGAAAAACTTTGACAATCAGGTTATAATTGTTTGGTTCTTTGTTAAAATATATTGTTTTATATAGTAATTTAATTTTTATATTAAAATTTATTAAACATTAAACAACTAGTCAACATAAATACAGTAAGTTAATAATATTAATTTATGAAATAAAAAAATGTAAAAATAAATGAAGTAACATATTTTTATTAATAATTACATTTATATATTTAAATTTTAATTTTAATTATGGAAAAATTAAGAATAGATAAATAATTTTATATAATTTATAATTATATTTCAAATATTTTTAAATAATTTAATTTTTTTAATAATATTTTTTAATTAACATTTCTTTAAAAAATAAATATATATATTTGTTATTAATACAATTTTAAATTAATCTATTTCAATTTAATTTTTATTAACAATTTTGTTAATATGGTATACCACCCTACCTTTCCCCCCATATAAATTCCCCACCGAAATCTTGTGTGCCATTGAAATATCCTTCCTACATAAATCTATACCTCACCACTAAAACCCTTTCTACCTTGAAATATTTTCCATCGAGATTTTTTGTGAATAATTCCTCCTCTGTCTATGGGAAGATTGAAGTGTTTAATGTTGACTAGGATCCCCCTTCATTCATCTCCAAATTTATGTCCTTTAATATAACTCCACGGTGATTTCATCTTTTCCTCCTCCCAAACTAATATCCCTATCCTAAACGTTTCTAATCCCAAATCATTTTTCCCTTTGTTCTCATTAGATTATGATTCAACAAACCTATAAAGGTGTCCATTTTTTGAAAAATTACAAGGCCTTGATACCCTTCTAGGACTCCTCCACTAATTTCACAGCAATGTTTCTCTGAAGGGTTTAATTTTATATTCATGGTTCATTATAATTTTTTTATCAGTTTATTTCCTAGAAATATACTATTTCATATGTTTCATTTTTGGAAAAATGGGTTTTGTGGATTGAGACCATTCTCCATGTGAATAGGGTTTTAAAGTGGATTATGTTGGATTTACCTGAAATTTCACTATAGATTTTCTATAATCATATTATTTTACATGAAGTTTTACACAATTTACCTCATGGTGGTTCCTGGAAAGATTTTTCCTAACCCTTTCAATGGTTATTGGGGAATTATGAACATATATCAAATCCCAACAATCATATAATGTGGAAGTTAATTGCATGATATGGACAATGGAAAACTAGATTTTGGGTGGCATATAAGACAATTATTTTAGTTACTTTTCTATTTACATTATGATTATTATGTTAACTATTCCTTAGTATGTGGATGATAATCTACTTGAAAATACTAGATTGCAAGGTAATAGAAAATTCATGGTAGAGGTCGTCAAGAAGAACCTTCTTCACCATCTCGACCTCATAATCATGGGGGGGGTTTTGTGATGATGGAGATCTGTAGATTCTTTTCTATGAATAAATAGTTCTCTATAGGATCAAATTCATGGTATGTATCTTCATTTTTTATTCATAAATCACATAAAAATTAATCTTTAAATAATGATCGATTGAGTAAAATTTTCCATATAGATTTACCTCTAAAAATAAATCCCTTGGATTAGAATACCCGGAAATAAATGCTAAGGGGTTAACAAAATATACTTATTACTTGCATGAGAAGTAAAAAATCCAATTCATATACCATTATTTCAAATAATATAAAATATTTTCATATGACGAATTCAATTTAAATATATGTTATTTTATTCTTCCTAATCTCGGTTCAACTGGGGCTTCACAATGGTGATGGGGATCATTGGATATTGTGCTCCTGAGTATGCACTAACTATCCAGCTGACAACCAAATCAATTATGTATAGCTTTAGTGTAATTTTATTGTAAATGATTGTTGGAAGGCTTGTTATTAACAATTTTGGGTCCACTGATGAGAAGAATGTGATCATGTATGTTTTTATATCAAACTTAATTACAAGTGTATATTTTTTATAAACTAAAGGATGTATTTGAATGTTCAATTCCCTGTTATGTTAGTACTAACATTTTTGAAATAGGGAAGCTCATCATAATTGTTAATCCATTTCTTTAATGTATTTATTAGATGAAGGGTCTTTACCAAGATCTTATTACTTCAATAGATGTTTCTTTAAGGATGTTTCAAATCTGACCAATGACTAGTGATGAATTTTTTGTTATAGAATACATGGAATTCAATGAGAAATCAGGTTGTGACATTGTATTTTCCTTGGTCTCTAGTGATTTTTCATCAATTATTGAATTGAATTGTCAAAAATAATGGTAAATAAATGGAGATGTTCCTTAGACTAAATTTAATTTTCTTGAGTTTTCATGTTGGGAAATCTGATGTCTTTTTGTTGATTAAACTGGTAAGGTATTATTGGATCCCAAGTCTCATAATGATATTGGTTAATGTTGGAGACCTTTTTGGCGGTTTATAGGAATCTATCTTAGAGAATTTAATGGTGTTTTAAAGCCTCTTTACTGAGTCTTGATCCACCACCACGTATTTATTTATTAATCATTGCTATTGTTTTTTGTTTTAATTTCAATGATTTTCATATTTATTACACTTGGGTAAGATCCTCCAGGAGTATTTTTTTGAATTTTCTAGCATATTTTCATCTGGAGTTGGGTGTTTTGATTCATGCAGGGGTTTTTAAATGAGCTTTAAATCAAACAAGTATTGATTTAAAAATGGGGTTTTATGAATTTTGATAAAACTGAAGTATGTTTTTCAATATGGATAGTCTGATTTTTCCAGTTATGAAGTATTGAAATTTTTTTAATAGGGAAATGTTGTATATACTAATAAAAATACTATATGATATGACATATATTCTCCAGCCTACATAGATGATGCTTATATGCTTCCATTGGCGTTTGGGCCCTCTACCCTCAACATATAATCATGGGGCTCATTACATAATAATGAAAATCATATTACCTGATATCCATACTGGATCAGCTTCCCCTACCGTGTGGGATGGATCATTGCCCAGTGGGTTGATTTGTTTTATTTTATAGGCATCTATCCCGCTGCTAATTAATATTACAGACATATTTGTTTACTACTAATTATTGGTGATTAAATGATTCCATGCTCATGCGAAATTAATATGACCTTCATAATTAATTGGGGATGAATATCTACTTCCCACCACTAGTGTGAGTGCAACTAGTGGCTAGAATTTGGGATTATTAGTGGATTTCATCCACCTAGTGTGAGTTTATTTTTTGAGAATATATTTTATGATTTCTTATGTAGTTTATTTTGAAGTACATTGGGTAGTTTTTACTATAAATAATATTTTGGACCATCCTTGTATCATTCAAAATGCTGACCACATTGTTTTGTTTTGTTTTTTCGGTTTGTTTCCAGTTATTGTTCATTGTGTTTTATTTATTTTTTTTCATTTTAATTCGTTGTAACCCTTATAGTTTTCTTTTTTTATTTAATATTAATATAAAAATACATATAATTCTATAAGTGGCACTCACCTTTCTCTCAAATGAGCTGAGAAATTTCACTCTATGGTTACTAACATAAAAAGTAAATGTATTCCCTCACAAGTGATATGTTATGAATTTTTTGTCAAGTGTTGTAAAATGAAACCAATTACAAATATAATTGTTAGGTTTTAAGTGTTTCTCTATGGTTATATAATTAATTTCAACTGGACCTTTTGATATGGATTTATATAACACAATTGTTTTTGATTGGGTACCGTGGGAATTGTGCCACCTACCTTTATAAAAGATATAGTTATTGGATATTTTATTTTGGTTTTGTTATTTTTATTAAATGTTATGTCAACAAATATGTAGTGGTGGTTCCACTAACATTCTATTTATTACTCAAGTATACAAACTCAAATGCTTGTATGGTGTGAATTGGGTGCATAACGGGGTACTGTCTCTTTCATCTCATCCTAAGAACTATAAGTATCCAAATTCTTGAATAGGAATTTAGTTTATAAATTTTTTGTGATAATTGAGTTTTGTGCTGCTTGAATTTTATTTTTTACATCAAATTATCATAAACCCTAAATTTAGATTCATCCACAACTAAGGTGACTCTTTCATTGATGTTACATTTGGTAGAAATAGAACATGAATATGTTGTTCCTTTATTACAATTATATTTTCGACATTTTATTTAACCGTTAACTATGATTAAATGTATTATTTATTTGAATATTCCTTTTTTTATCACATTTCAACACACATTTTCCATTTATACCCATTAAACTATTGAAAACTCATTTTTATTTGACTTTTATATTTCCATTGAAAAGGATTCCATATGCAAAATATATCCTAATAATTTTTGGGTTTCATAACTTTGTAATATCCATGGGTTATTCTTTTTCATCAAAAGATATATCTTGGTAGAGGGAAAGGGGATGGAGTTCACATATGATGGGGTGACAACTTCTTCACATATAATGGCTTATATCCAATAAATAGTCATTTATTAGTTGTTTACTAGAATATTTTTTATCTTCCCCTAATTCAATGTCTTATAATTTATCATTTTTACAATCTAGATGATCATACTATTTTAAGGAAATAAACAGATTAGAATAATGAATGTAGTGGTATACATGATTTATCTATTTTTTCCGTCCCCTTACACTTTCATTTATTTCTATTTTGGTTTCAATTATGGTGGATATTTTTCAATAATTTGTGGGTATGTTGTTTGGTTGTTTCTGGTGTAGATCTCGAAGCTCAAGGGTGTGACATAAAAACGACTTGAGGATCCTCTTTGTACGAGATCTGGCATGGTTTGTTTCTTCTAATGCCCAACATAGAGGGTAAATAACGATATTTGGTGGGAGTAAAAATGTTTTTACCATGGAAGGTGATGGAGGACTATATTAAAGAGATGACATACCCTTGTGGTGGCTTCATTGATTGATCCAAGTTTTTTTTGGTTTTTATGATATTTTTATGTATAATGAAATATATATATTAATTTTTATTAATTTTATTAATATAATGATTATTTTTCTATGTTTGAACATATGCGAAAATAATCCTTGGATTGATAATTAAAATAGGTGTATCATATATGATAAATTAATATATATAATATATCATTTTACTAAAATTAAAATTTATAATATATATTTAAATGTAATTACTAGATAGATATTAAACGTTGGAAATATTATTATCAATAGAAAAACAATTTATATAAATATATTGCTAAACATTTTGACTGAATTATATATATATATATATATATATTATATGTTGGTTTGATTTTAATTGAATTATAACTACATTATCTGTCGCAATAACATTTAGAGAAAAACTATTTATCGACTATTTAGTGGCAGTTATATATTTGTTGGTAAAACATTTTACCCAAAGAAAGTGTAATTTTATAGTAGATATTTATATATTGAAAAATTTTAAATATTTTGTAGTGATGGTAGCCAAGTACGAAAAGGGTAAGAATGTATTGTTGTTAACTCCTATATTGGTATAGATCGAGTGGTTCATATTCCCTGGGCATATGAGGAAGGATCCCTTCAGGATTATAGGGCTATTTCTAGTGTTGTGAGGATGGATTATTGTGAAATTTAGTTCTTATGTCATCCCAAGTGAAGTTAATGTTTCTAGAGGTAATTTTTTAATTTTTTCAGACTATTTATCACATCCAAATCATTTTTTTGAATTATACAGAAGCCTTAAAGAATATAAATTTACTTAGATAATTCATTTTATTTCTATATGGGGATCCACCATGTGTAACATTCACAAACAATATAAAATTTTATGATGAACTTGGATAAAACATGATATTATTTGCGGATAACATTCTGGAAACCCAGAATGATAGAGATAGTATTTATGAATCCTATGCTTCATAAAAATTTTCATTCGAATTTAAGTATGTGATACAACCAACTATATTTGCCATATTCATGTTTCATTAGAGAATAGAATGATGATGTCTTTATAGCTCTAGAAACTAATGGATATAGATGCATCACAATTAATAATCATGTTACACCTATTAGGTGTATCCGTCAGTTTTACTTTTGGGTATGTTGATGCTTGGATCTTTTTACTCCCTTATAAGGCATTAAAAACAAGTATCCCCCTAAGTCAAATCAATGACTACTGTCGGACGAGCCAAGTTAGGTAGGAATTATTCTGCCATGGTTGATTATAGTAGATCTCTATAATCCACCAAATGACCCAAAATTTGGTCAAATATTCTTGGTAGAGTTAAAGAGATGGCACTTTTTGATCCATGTAGTTATAGTCATCGCTACTAGGATGGAATAGAGGCTCCATTTACCCATACTCCCTCAGAAGCTAAGTAGCCCCGAAAACCCATGAAATTAAGGGTTTTGGGGACTACTTCACATTCAAATGGGGTGAAATCATACTATTCTAATCATGTGTCAAATAAATTTTCACAATATAGACAATATGATGCCAAAGATTTATAGGTATTTATTCAATATAACATGAACATCTCGTAACATGGAGATATATTGGAATCCATAAACCTTCATCTGATACCAATCCTACTAAGGTGGGGACGTATATCCAAGATTTGGATATCTCACATATGACATTAATGATAGGATATGCTCATATATTCTAATATATGATACAATGGGTTACTTCTAAGGGGATATCTAATCAATATAATGAAGAATAAAATTAATTATTCACTTTTTTTATTGTATACTTCCATCCTTCCCTTCCTTTTCCTTACCTCCCTCCTCTTTTTTAAGCGTATTCCGCTAAATATGTACATAAATCTAATTCAAATAGGAAATAAATAGAGGAACCAAAATTATAGTCATCTTGATATGGTCTGACCAGTACCCCAATCAAGGATGAGAGGGCCAATCCCAAATTTGGGTAATTACCCATAGGATAAAGGCCAATGGAGGAGAAAATAGTTGGAGGAGGTTCTCTCTTTCCTTCCATATTATACATATTCAATGAAAAATATTTCTTCCTCCATCCTCCAAAGGTTAAGGAGTGACGAAGTTTGAAAATAATGGCAAATAACATCTTTAGCTTTAGTGAGTTTTCAAAACAAAATATTTTTAATTGGTCTAGAATATGTATTTGGTCCTACTTTTTGATTATATAATCCACTACCCTATCTTATACCTAGGGGCATAGAGATAATCCTAATATAATTGAGGACGGTACTCTCAATGAGGAGAAAATCCTTTATAGTGTGTTAATACCCCTATAAGAACTGCTGAGGGAAGAAACCACATCTTCTCCTTCCACTATAGAGGAATGGAAGAATACTAATAACTATCTAACTTATATTATAATTCATCATGGGGAAATAAATAACTTTTACCCATTATAAAATTACAGGTACCCTGCATATTATGGAGGTCCTTACAACCACCATTATCCCTATCACAATTATATAAGTGCATGATACTAATGATAGAGCCAATTTGGGTCCTAATACAAGAATCTCAAATACCCTTAATGGTGCGGATTCTAAGTGACAAAGTGGATTATATAATGAAATAATGGAAGAAAATTTTTATGATATTGATATTCCTATCACATTGGAGGATCTTGAGGACATTAATTATGAATTATATTGACCTGAGATTCCCCATTATTGTTTTCTCACATAGGATACCTCATTATTTCCAATACATTAAATTAAAGGTCTTAAATTTTGAGGCATTGGCTGTAGAGTACATTTCCAAGGTGTTCAATGACCATAGCACTCGGGTCCTTCCAACTCCCATTGTGGATGGAGAACTAGCTCAGGGAGGCTTAAAATTAGGGGATTTTTATGAGCCTTCTGTAGAAGTTTTAGAGAAGACTTAGGAAATCAATCCTCATTAGGAGATCCCAACTTAAATTACTAACTCCAAATATTCTAAGTAAAAATCGACCCATGAAATTGTTCCCTCAATGAGTTGGTGTTATCAACCACTTAGGTCCAATTTTACTTTCTATATACTATATTCCAATATTGATGACTGATTTCTCTCATCTTTTAGTAACATCCATTTCAATGGTTGAAACAGAAGGGGAAGTATCTACCTCGACTCACCCAATGATGGAAGGTGATGGTGAAATCACTCTAGTAAGGATTACACATGTCACCTCCATAGGAGAACTAATTTTAGAGTACACATTTCTTCATGAGAGAATATTCATGATAAGATTCGGGGTCAGGATTCTCTATGAGTATGTCACTCATTATTTTAGAAGTACATTTGGTAGTAGGTCTTTAGGACACCTATGGAGGATCTTCCTTCACAAATACATCATCTCCATATCATATTTATCATGTTGATGTTATGGTGGACTCGATTTCCAGATAATACACTTTACTATGATGGATATCATTCACCAATGGGAGTAAGAGATTCAGTCACAACAAATCTTTAATGAATAAATAATTCTCATAAAAAATGGTGATCTATGAGCAATATTTTTCCATATGAAGCTCAATAATTCCATGAAGTGGGAGGATTTAAAAAATAAGTTGAAGAGAAATCCCTTCAAATATTATATTTCTAATGGGTGATGGATACTTCCATGGTGGATCTCATATATATTTATCATTCACTATAATAAGTAAAAGCTAAGGGAAATATTTTAATTTTAACCATGGTAGATGTGTTTCACCTTTTTGAGGAGGATGAGACAATACATATAGTAGTGCTTCAATGGGATATTATCAAAGCTCAAGAGGCCCTTCAAAAATTCAAATGTTATGTTAATGTTCTTGTGTAATAAATAATAGAGAGACTTCAAATTGTGGATTATCCTCTAACATTTAACATCATGAATGAAAATAATTTTCATCTCAACCATTATGTATCATTTAACTGAATGTCCTTGTGCCAATGTGTTGTAATTAAATTGATAGTAACAGAAAGATGACCTATATTTTTTCAAGGTCTTCGGACCCTATGACTGTCAAATTAATATTACTAGAGCCATATGATAGACCCCACAAAATTTTTTATATTATATTACTACAGAAATTTTTCTTTTGTTAGGTATAAAAAGTTACATAATGGGTGAGACTTTTCTTTTTCTTAGGCCACCATTTATTGGATTTTCACCTACCGATTATTTTTCACCAATTTCTGATTTTTTTATAAATCTTGTAGAGTGCATGTATATTAATCTAAAACTCAAAACATTCCTAGGGTTCCCTTTGTGATTTTTCATCCTAGAGAGTGTTTTCTCATTGAATAGTAGTTTAATGTTTTATGAGTTAGAACAATGCAATTTTTTTTAGGTTGAATAGCATTGACCATAAATTATGGGGATACTGAATCTAGTAGGACTTATAGGAAATAATTCTCCAACACTTTTAGACATGAGGAGGTAAATTTATAATTCCAGATCTAGTAATTTTTGGATCCAAAGGTATGGAATGGGACAAGAACAAAAGTAAATTTCATAGACCATTTTCAAAAATAGACTCCCATTGTGATGTTGTTAGCGAGTATGAAGATAATATGATCATCTCCTAGGAAATAAAATTACTTTTATTAACATTCATTATTTGGAGGTGTATTAATCAAATCCATATTTGAGGTGCAATATTAATTGACATAATAAAGGTTTCTTTCAGGGTTATATGATTGTATCATCGATGGTTGTGGAAGATTTGTGATGCACTGAATTTCACAAAACCATAAATTATGGTTTGAGGATGTTATACATCCATAGATGAAGAAGAAATTTATATTATCATTTTCCATGGATGTGGTAATATCATTATACTCCATTCAATAGTTTTTCAATTTCGTGACTTGTGTTTCAATTCTCAACAATGATTAGAAACATGTGGCAAAGATAAGGGGTATACAATTTTTTCTATAGTGATTAGGCCTAGAATGAGAGATCTAGGAATCAATATATATCCCATTGGAATGATAATTAGAAAAATCATTATTCTGACATAAATTTTTGATAGTAGGACAACATCTATAATAGTGGTCCTCTCAGCTAAGGGAAACAACAATGTGTATTTTTGCATCATATGATAGAAAGATGAACCATGTAGTTTAATATCATGTGTTAATAATGTCACCTTTTAGTTTCAAATCATGAAAAATGGTTTTCTAGTATTCCATTTATTCTCTTTCATCAATGAATACACTTTAAATGTTGATCTATCTTGGAATTATTTAACATTATATGGGTGTGAAGGGGGGTGTGGTAAGTTGTGGCCTTCGTTTTTCTGGTTCCAAAAGTATGGTATCGGATAGTAATGTGAGGAATGAGAATGGACCATTTTTAAAAAGTGTTTTCAATTATAATTTTATCAAACCATATAGAGATAAGTGGATTATCTCACTGGGAAAATGAATTTGATTGAAAGACAATATTTGGAGGTGTATTCTACAAAGCCATGTTTTTAGGTATATTTTTCATTGTCAAAACAAAGGAATTTGTCATAGTTGGAAAGTCATATTATTGATATATATAAGATGTTAATGGGGATCTAGTCTTCCAATATATGAAATGTGATGTGTTAAATGAATGTTCCTATGTTTGATGGGCACTTTTAGGTCGGAATTGACTAGGAATGGATAAATTGGCCACTACATAAGTTTGATTCGTATCAAATAAAGTGTACATTTGTAATTGGAACATGGATTTTAGATATGTTCATCAATATATATCAAGTGGTAACAAGAATCAAACCACATTTAGTTCTTGATAGTGTTCCTTTCACGGGTCTAGTATGTATTCATGGAGATGAATTTTCTCAAATATGGGTTCACAAATGAAACTATAACCCAGCATGAACTCTCTTATGTGAATCTAGATCGTACATTGGGGAGTGGGGGAATAACTATTTCTATTTTTTGGTTAGTAAAGATTCTAGAATATGGTTTTCACTACATTTCACCATAGGATGAGAATAAAGCCACACATATTTTTAAGAATAATTCCCTACAATGATCATGTTATTGTGAATGGATGGGTGGATTTTATCATATTTTGGTTGGGTATAGATATAGAATATGGGAATCACTATGTATCTCATTCAGATGAGATTCATAAAACATGTATTTTTTTATAGGGTTGGTTAGTGACCAACAGTAATAATAGTGGTTCTATCATGAGAGGACCATTGTAGTGTTCAATTCAATGTTTTATAATAGGGATGCAAACCTTGTAGTTTAACATCATGTGGAAAGGAAATAGATTACCCTACATGAATATGAGGTATGAAATATTACACTTCAAAATTTCCATTGGAATAATGTACAGAATGTTTAATGTTGTGGTGATTTGGATGGTGAGGCAAACATACCCTGAGAGGAGGTCATTAACAAGATTCCAAAACCCATGTGATATATTCTTAGTGTAAGAAACAAGGAATGGTTAGGGATTCCATTATCAGATGTGGGTGATTCAACAAAATCTGGTGTGGATATTCAATAACACCAGTTGGTATAGAGTGTCATAGTCACCTATTAAGAAGCAATATGACATGAGTTAATGTTCTGTAGTTAAACACTAGTGAAGAGAATCATACCTGGGTTCAAAATTTGTTGTTGCACCAGATACCAAATGTCCCGACTCGACCCAATGGGGCTCGAGCGGTGACTCCCAAAACCCTCCTCCAATAGGCCAGGGGTTGGTGACTAGCACCGAGTAGGCTATCACACACAAGGGAGGAATTAGCCTAAGGTACCTGTAAACACGCACCCACTACACCTCCATGAAATAGTTTATAGATATATAAAACTGAAAAGTAAATACATGCATAAAACTATCCCAAAACAGAGTGAAACAGAAGTAAAAAAGGGAAAAACAAGGCCCACCAAAGGAAAACTACAAAAGTGTCCAACCTGCTTGGAAGAAGGGGTACGCAGCCAAAAGCATCATTGGAAAGCTCCTCGAAACAGCTCCGGTATGACCCCAAGTTCATACCTGCTCACTCAACTCCACCAACTCTGGGTCCTCCTAGTACTCCATCGAAATTCTTGTAGTCTGCACAAGACACAAACATGTACGGGAAAAGCCTGTGTAGGGGTGAGTATAACAATACTCAGTAGGAACCACAAAAACCCAAAACAAAGTGAGCAACTGAAAGGAAACAATCTGCTCATCCCAGCCAGAGGGAACCCATATGAGAGGGAAACCCCATCTTGTGACCATCCTTGGATAAACACAACTAGTAAGCTCAAACCAGGTTTATGCCCAAACATACACCTTGAACATCCAGATATACTTAGCTAATGCAGGAATCCACATGAGTTACCGACCTCATTCCCAGAAATGGTTCACAACTAGGATAGAACACTCCACGATCACTATCATCCCATACGACACCCATCCGAGAGACACACTCCATCGGGTACCACACAAACATCTCCGATGCTAACCCGAGATATCACGCTCTTCAGAAACCATCACTGAGGAAGCGACAATGAAACAGTAAGAACAACAAGATCCTAAGATAAGGGTTCACTTCTAGGGTCTTCTAGGGTATACCAGAACCCACACCAGTATAAGAAGATCTCACAGATAGGAGATCACTCCCAAGAGCCACTGGGGGATACCACAACCCGATCTGGTATTCGAAGATCTCACGGATAGGGGATCAATCCCAGTGTCCATTGGGGGATACCGCAACCTGATCTGGCACATTTCAGAAAACACATCACTCTAATAGAGGATCTTCACCTGTTTCACAACGGTCACGACGATTATGTAACCCTATCTGGTACATCTTCATCTAAGTATGGGATCATATAACCAAGGATACTGCAACCCTACTATAAACCACATGCTTTGTAGGGGACCATATACCTGATGATGCCAAAACCCTACTGAGCCTTACCCACTACGTAGGGGATCATATTCTCGATGATACCACAAACCCTACGGAGTTATCCTGCTAGACAGGGGATCGTCACCTGTGGATAAGCGGTCACAGCAATACCAAGAACCCGATCTTGGGAAACGATGCTAGAGGATCCCGCTCTAGGACCACCAGAGGGATGCCACAACACTAATAGATTAAACATCCCATCGAGAGGATCACAATCCAGTATTAAGGTTGTGATGTTGTGCGAACCCTCATAGGAATGAACTAAAGGAGTACCCTCAACCACTACTGATCCAAACGTCGCCAACCCAAGGGACCTGCCACAACGCCACACCGTGAACCTCCAACGCTGATATCGAGGCCACCATCGTGATCTATGAGAAAAAACACATATGATAGGTGGTTTTCTCACAAAAAACGGACAAACGGTGAGAAAGGCATTGATCACCATATCTATCCCGTGAGGGGCCCACCCTACGATCCTGAAACTCATCATGCGGACCATACCACTACGATCCCCTCGAAAAAACATGCTGGGTCGACTACTCGATCATCCCAAACAGACACCTGGTGAAAAAGGAAATATTCACCGAACCCAGCCTAGGTGGCTCCCACACCACGATCCTGAAACTCATCATGTAGATCAGAAAATTTTGATCCCCATAGAAAAACACACGGGATCGACTACTCGTTCGTCCAAAACAGACACCCGGTGGAAAAGTTGTGTTTCTCTAAAAACGCCAAAACCTGGCCTCATGGGGCTGACACCCCAATCATGGCCTCAACACTCGAAACCCAACAAGAAAATTCCTTCATACCATCGAGGCCTCAATTCCACTGATGGTACATCAATCGGATGCTCTTGGTAGAAGATACAACAGCCCGAAGTCAAATAATAATAAAATATCATTATTTTATTCGACATTTCTAGCACCCGAGCCACAATCCTAAAATTTGAAGCTCCCAAGCCCACCCCCAAGGGTCTGGCTGGTCGCCAGGGTCACGTCACCATAGACAGCAAGCGAATTTGATCTCCAGGGAGCATGATACAAGGTTTTTTAAACCCCCATGTACAAGAAAAAGGTCGGACCGGCCTGAACCAACCGCCGCCAGCCAATCCGTACGGCAGAGCGTGCTGCCGCGGCACGACGCAATGCGCACGCTCATCCGACCAATCCCCCACCATCAGGGTCCACGCTAATTGACTCCAGACGATCGTATCACGGCTGTCCATGATGATTTTTGTGGCCCACCATCGCCGAACCGGTGTCGCGCTGGAGGACCTTTTGAGGGCCACCTAGGGCACCTCGGGGGGTCCAAACGAGCATCTGAAGGCATCTGTGTGCCCCTGGGACTAGATCTATGCTTCTACAGTCTCAAAACAGATAATAACCAACCAAATTGTTATCTGTTATTTTAATATTTAAACCGCCTACCTGTTGGCGGATCGCCGAAGCTTCGAGTACAAAACGTGGCCCGCGACGCCCTGAAGCTTGACCCGCTGACGATCGACGCCGAAAACAGACATTTGTGGCTCGATTCGATGAAGAAAGGGATGAGGGAGGGGTTCATCACCTCATTTTCATACAAGGGGTTGGGGGAGATGGATATTTTTTTTAAATAAAAACATTATTTCATCTCCCCACCAACACGCCTCAGACCCGACACCCGGCATTGACCAAAACCGTGTCACGCCTAGGTTAAACATGGCTTTCTAAACGCAACAGAAGAATTGGATTTTCGATCTGAGGTTCCATTTAGAATTTATTTGATCGAAATCTCATAAATAAAATTTCCCATTTATTTAGGAAAACACCCCTAGTGGATTTTCTTACAGGAGGCATGCGCCCACAATGTTTATAACCCGCCTAGGGTAAACTGCATGCTTTGGACGCAACTGAGCCCCTAGATTCCAGTTCTAAGCTTCCTTTTTGGGGATAACAGACCCCTACCATGTTCATAGTATAAACATATTTATTATTTTTATAAAATTAATTCTGGGCACACCGGGCCACGGAATCGCACGCTGCCTTCATACCTATATTTGGACTTATTCATAGGAATATTAAAAAGTTTGAAAGGTCCAAAACCCGAGTCACTACTTCCTCCCTACCATTGAACCATTCATTCCCGAAAATCCATAAGCACAATGAAAGTGTTTGGACTCTCAACTAGGTCTCCCACGCCAGAGAGTTCGCCAATAAACACACCTACTCGAACACATAAGTCGGAGGGACTCATCCACCACACCTCAACACTATCCACTTTGGGAAGCACTGACTCTCCCACAAGGTTTTGATCATGTCACAAAAAACACATCTCTGTGGGGGAAGGTTCCCTCTTCCTCACTTATTTGAAGCATGCCCAAAAACACCCACACCGGTTCTTACCAATGCCCTTAACGAAACTCGATCAAGTAACGGAAAGGGAAGAGTAACTCTAAAAAGTGTCTACCAAACTACTACAGAAAGTAGAATGGACAAAAGGTGTACCTATATCCATCTGTGGAGCCTCTGGGTCAATAGCCTCTAAGGCTTGGAGCTGGCCTCACCCTCGACCACCAACTCCCTGAGCTTGGCCCGGACCACCTGGGGGTGGTGGTGGTGGAATATGATACCGCATACCACCTCGTGCTACTGCACCAGCTCCTTCACCATGTAATTCACCCTACGGACCTCTGTGCTCGAGACGTTGCCTCTTCCAAGGAGGTCTGTCGACCGACTCCCTCTCACTTGAACGATGAGTCAAAAAATCTCTAGAAATATGTCCCCAACTATCAAAAGCGTAGAACCGCCTCTCCTACGGATAACCAAAACTAGCATGCGATCCCTGTGAGCCCTGCGAGCCCTTAACCTCAGATCCTCCATCCTGGGGTCCCCTCCTGAAACATCTGCCATGCCCAGACCCCCACATCTGCCGCTGGCTACTGGCTACCAACATCCCAACAGTCACATGCCCAAAACTGACGGGCTGAATTTGATTAGACAAAAAACTCAACACCACCAAGGCTCACTCCAACAATCTAGTATAGGTGGGCAGACACAAAGAGACCACACCAGCCTGGTTATCTCTACGTAGGCCCTGCTCGAAGGTCTGAGCCCTAAAGAAAGTGTCTTGAACCCTATCTAGGGAGTAGTGAAATAGGTCTGTAAACCTCACTGAGTACACTAACATAGCCATGCCCTCTTTTCGAAGCTACAAAATCTCATGAATCTGTACTGACCTTAGTGTCACCGGATAGAACTCTTCCCTGAAGAGCCATTCTAACTCTGCCCACGTGAGTGTCTCATCATCATGGGACTACATTACTAGGCTCCACTATCTCCTGGTTGAACCATGCAGAAGGCCCTCCTCTAGGACCATCACTTGATCTCGAGGTTTCATCACTATGAGGAAAACACTGGTTAGTACTTCGAGACAATCATCAGCTGCCTGAGGGTCTAGATCACCCCGGAACCTCAGAGGTCGTTGACTCTAGAACTCATGCATCAAACTCAGCCTATGCACAACTTCATTCTGCACACCCCGAACAACCAGCTACTCGACAGGTGGTGGCTCAACTGGAAGACCACCTCATGGTGCAGCCTCAGAACATGTGCCTTGGTCTATAGCATCTACATGAGGCGTATTGTCACCACAATCCCGTTGTTGAACCCTCACTGGCTATCATCGTGGAGCTATCCTGAAATACAATCAATACGCAACATGGTCAAAGAGTATATCTGGAGAGCTGACTCAAGAAGAACAAGAGAAACCCAAAAACCCAGTCTTACACGATGCATGTACCGTTATGTCCCTGCAACTTGTGTCCGAATTTTTGGATTAGAAAGGTAGGTTATTTGAGTCCTAGTGAATGGATACCTCAGCCGCCGCACGAACACTGGAGTCTCTGGACGGAAATCCGAACTTGAAACATCTTGACAGTGCCGCAATGAAACCCAAACCAAACTCACAGCTAGACCAGCTATGCTCTGAGATCCCAAAGGTGGAACTTCCTATAATACCCCTCTTTCACGACCCGACCCAATGGGGCTCAAGCCGTGACTCCCCAAGCCAGCCTCCAATAGGCCATGGGTTGGCAACTATCGCCTAGTAGGCTATCACACACAAGGGAGACATTAACCTAAGGTACCTATACACATGCACCTTATAACACCCCGGGATTTTATGAGATATATTATTTTTAATTTCTTTGATGTCTTTTATTATACACTACACCAAGATTATCTTGTAATATAAACAAAACTGTATTAGATTGCAGTATACGCAACACTATTCTTGGCTCGTGTTACACACAATTTCAAGATCATTTTGTGGAAATTATTATACGCAAAATTAAGTATAGAATTTGTTCAATATGTTTTGTTTATGTTATACACAACACCAAACAGATCATTTACAACATGTAGCCTTAACTTGGCTTGAATTATACCCAATAAAGACCTTCTTTGATAGCGTGTGTAGTATGCAATACCAAGTTTCACTAAACGATATATTATTATAATATTATATAAACTAGCCATTATGAATAGTAATACCCACTTTTTGAAATTTTATAAATTTTATCATTCAAAATGGACTTCATTTTTGGATTTGGAATATCGAAATTAGCCTATGGTGAAATTTGGGTATTTTTCTGAAAACATTCTATTTTAGATGAATAGTGAAAACACTCGGTTACTATTTAAAAACCTACTTTTTATTTAAATATTTATTTATTTTATTTAAATTTATTTTAGGTCATAATTATACATAATACCTATAAAAGTTCAATATAATTCATTTGAATCATTTTATAATAATTTTTGATATATAAAATTTTATTGAACTTTTCACCGTCTTTTACCCACCTCCTATGAGAATTTGAAAATTTACATAAAAGTTAATTGTACAGCTTATGTGAGTGTAATTTCAAAAATCCAAGAGACACCTTTAATATCAAGGTGTAAAATGTTGTCCAATAAGATAAAAATGATTTTTGGGGAATAGAAACTTTTTACTTTTTTACCACGGCTAAAAGTAAATAGTGTAATTAAGGGTAAAAATGTTATTATTATTACCCTAACACATGTCCTAATTCTATTGGATAAGTTTATTTTGTCCTAAACAACCTTAGGAATAATATAGGACCATTTAGATCCACTTAGATTATATTAGGTCATTTATTATTATTTTATTTAAAGAATAGTTAAAATAGTTAAAATTAAAGTTTAATAAACATTTTTAATATAGGGTTATACATAAGATACATTCAACTATAAATATTTATTATAAAGATAAAAATATTTCCTACGTAATGGTATTTTATTTATAATTTTTATACATTAAATAAGTTAATTTATTAATGACACAATGATGACGCAGTAATTACCTTATTAATGAAATATTAATATAATTGATGTTATAAATACCCAAATAAATGTAATTTTTGACTTTTTATGAATTACAATATTTTTATAGGTTAATATGACATGTTAGTATATATTAAATCTACTTTTTTCAACAAATAATGTTGTTTTGAGTTTCACAAAAATCAATTACCAAATAGTTTCCAAATTGACAGAAAATAGTTTTTAAAACAAATATTATATTATTAATTGTTATTATATTCCTTAAAATCTAATGTTCGGCCAAATGACATAGATAAGGTTATATATTTTAATACAGAACCACTTGGGGTTCGTTTGTCTTGTTTTAGTATTCTTATTAACCATATAGTGTAAGAAAACAAGAAGACATAGTAAAAGTTAAATTGTTTAACTTATAGTTAAGTCTAAATGATATGGTTAAAATAGTAACCTAAACTTGTCTAAAACCTATTGGTTGAGAGTATGTCGACCCATACCCACTTTATCTTCGAAATAAATCAACTTGGAGCTATTATAAACCGAATATAACTTTATTATAAAATAATATTTTAAGTATTTCCAAAGGTGACCCTATCCTCCCTTATAAAAAGGGAACCCCTTCCCTCTTCTATTCACACCATTTTGATCCTCGAAGCTCAGCCAACCCCTGCAAATTAATCTTATAAACCACTATAGTGATATTATAGAGGTTCTGGTCTTCTCAAAATACCAACTATAGTGCCCTAAGAAGAATTTTAAAGGAGGTGCGTCGAAGAAGAGGTAATCTCTTCTAACGATTCATTCAAATTTCATTCATCTTCAACTTATTATTCGTTAGTTTCTTCATTATAAATTAATAACATAATTATTACTTATATACTGGTATGTTATTATAAATATGAAAAAACCCCATTTCACCTTCTATCCATCCTGTGGAAAACGAAATCACTGCTCGTGCGTACGTACGGAATACTATCTCCACGTTGTGGTGTAATCTGTTTTTCCACCACCACGTTACTTGGATGGGTACAATGGTGTAGAGAATAACTATATATGATTATTATAAAATCATACTGATTCTATGATATTATATCATCCTCTAATATTCCATTCAATAAATATGGGAACGATATCATCGCTCGTGCGTACGTACGGATTACCGTCTCCACGACATGATGAGATTCATTTTCCATGTTTATAATTCAAGAATGATTATAAAGTATATATAATAATTAATCATGAAATATATGACATAATAATGCTACTGGATTTATGTATATATGTATGTATTTCATCCACTTAATTCCATTCAAGTCAATTAGGAAAGGAAAACTGCGTTCATTCGTACGTACAACCTACCGTCTCCATGAATGGTGTATTTCATTTCATTCATCTGTTTATTATATATAAATATATAATGAATATATATGATATATAAATCATGATTTACATTCTAGATGTATGTAAATCATGATATAATTAATAATAATATCAAGAACAACAAATCGAAGCACGTACGATAAATGAAACGATTTTACCCAAAACACTACTTTAACGTGGAATTTATAAAAGAACGGGTATTATAAATTCATAATTTGTCACGCCCAGACATCATTTAGAGCTACGAATTTAATTTTAAATTTTTATTTCATGGGTTTAAATTGACGATTTATTTAATTTCATGGTTGAAGTGTGGGCAGAATCGATAAGAGGCTTCCGCAGTGGCGCTGATAAATGCGCGTTGATAAGTTCACGTTGATAAGTACGTGTTGGCTTTACATCGCTCGGCACATGATGCCGATCCACGAATGTTAAATAACCGGATAAAATTTAT
This sequence comes from Viscum album, assembly GCA_963277665.1. Taxonomy (NCBI): domain Eukaryota; kingdom Viridiplantae; phylum Streptophyta; class Magnoliopsida; order Santalales; family Viscaceae; genus Viscum; species Viscum album. The sequence continues at coordinate 1,323,985,316 of OY728158.1, forward strand.
TATGGTTTTATTGGTTATTATTGTATAATGATTATTATATTATTTTTATTATTATATTTTTATTATTGTTGATGTGGTTATTAGTTAGGTTAGATTTTATTTTTAGGTTAAAATTTATTTTTTCCCCAACTCATTATCTTTATTTTATTTTCTTCCTTATATTCTTTTCTTTTTATTCTCTTATATTATTTTCTTTTTCTTTATTTCATTTTCCTTTATTTATTTTCTCTTTTTTTTCTTCTTTCCTCACACTCCCTCCCCTCGGTGCACTGCTCATCTGCGGCTCCCCCTAACCCTAAAGCGCCGCAACTCTCCCCCTACTTCTCCCGCCCGGCCGCACCCCGATCTGCCTCGCACCCTCTCCCCTTCTCCCCCTGCTGCTCCCGCTTGGCCACACCCCGATCTGCCTCGCACCCTCTCCCCATCTCTCCCTGATGCTAATGCTCGGCCGCGCCCACTCCTACACCCTCTCGTCACCTCACCTCCCTTCTCACCCTCACTGCCGCACCTCCCCTTCTTCTTCCCTTTCTTTTTATTCTCCTCCTCTCCTCCTTATTCTTTTTCTCCTTCTCTCCGTCTTCTTCCTCATCTTCCCCAGCCGGCGCCCACTCCCTCTCCGCCCACTGTCTCCCCCATATCCAGGCAGCACTGCCCCTGTTGCACCCGCAATAGACCAGCCATGCTGGAACGCACCCGTTGCACCCAAGTCGGACCGCTCCACCGCACCTCCCTGTTCCGCCGCACCCGCTCGGCTGTACCCTATTTTTTTTTCTTTTGTGTTAATTTTATTTACGTTTTATTTTATTAACGTTTTATCTTGTTATTATTATTATCATGTTAATACTATTATTGTTATCATATTATTATTATTATTATATTATTATTATTATTATTATTGTTATCATTATTATATTATGGTTATGCTATTATTGTTATTATTATATTATTATTATTATTATTATATTATGGTTGTGCTATTATTATTATTATATTATATTATTATTGCTATTATGATTATGTTAATATTATAATTATTCTATATTTTCATTGTTATTATTATACTATTATTATTATTATTATATTATGTTATTTTTACTATTATGTTATTGTTATCACCATTATTATTTTTATGTTATCATTATTATTTTCATTATTATTATTATTATGTTAACATTATTATTGAACCTGTTTAACGATCTGCTGTTTTAGGACCTGTTTGACGGCTCAATATGGTGCGACCGTGGCGCAACAGGAGTTTTGCGTCGTGTCTTTTTCCATTCCTATTTGAGTTAGGTGATTCCACACTCAATTATCATCTGTAAATCTTTTGCGTGTTGGTTTAATTTTTCAGCACCTTGCTAATTAGTTTCCATGCTGAAAATTTTTTTCGGAATACTTTTTTAAATGTGCATTTAATTTTCCAGTAGTATATTTATGTGATGCAAGTCCATTTTTATTGTGAAAACATACATTGTCTATTTATTACTATTTGTAAACTATGCAGTGTGTGAGTTAGAAAGTGCGGATGACGCAGTTTGTGTTTTGGCGTGTCAGAATATGTTTTATTATATAAAGGGGTTTTGAGGGACTTTTTTAACCTTTAAAAATTTTTGCGACATGTTTGAAAATTGTTCAATAATTTTTCTTAGTGGTTTTCTTAATTAACAAAGTGATTTCGTTAAGTTATGCGTCTAGTTTAATTTAAAGCGTATGTAGTGTGGTTTATGTGTTTTTTAAAAAAGGTTTTGGTGTGTGTGTGGTTTTCAAAGAGGATATCAGTGTGCAGGTGTCATGTTTGGCTCAAAAGTGCTAATGTGACATGTTATGTGAACTTAGATATTTAGGTGAGCACAAGGAGCGAAGACGGGGTATTAGGTGGGGAGACTAGGACTAGTGATCTAGTGTTCCGGAGATGACCCGACCCGGTTTCACTGGCAGGTTTGACGATTGAAACACTAACTAAACATATGATATCTGAGGGTTGTAGCATTCTAAGCCACATGTTCTGAGGGTCGTGGCCTTCTAAGCCACGTTATCTGAGTTTTGTGGCTTCCTAAGCCACGTTTCCTGGAGACACGACATTCTAGGGTCCCACATGCTCTAGTACCCTTTTGGGGCTTTCCCATCCTTTGGTGCTACCAGTTACTTTGCATGAACAATGATACGTGATATGTCACTTGAATTATTACCCTAATGTGTCTATCTTGAACTATCCTTCATTTAAATCATTTTATGAAAACCATTTCTTTTTCAATTCTTTCTCTCTTTATTTAGCATTGAAAATGGTTTTTCTTTTGATAGTTGTGTGTGAAATCTTTTCTTAGTGATATCCTGTTGGGCGATTGCTCACACCCTACTTACACCCTTGGGTGTAAGTAGATTTTTTTACTTCTGATACAGGTAAGGGTCTAGATTTTGGGAGCAGTGGTTCAGGTTGTTAGCATGCCTATCTACGTGGCGTTTTGGTGGTGACTTAGGGGCGATGTCCTCACACCAGGCGACAATCCTTAGGTTGGTTTTTGGTCATCTTTTTTTAGTGTTATTTGCGTTTTGAATACTTGTGAACCAAAAACCTTCTTGGTTAACTACACGTTTGACTGTAACCTTTACTTCTGTTTGGTTTACATTGGTTGGCTGCTTTATATTTGTTCACTCAGGTAAATCGTTCCCAAAGTTTATTTTGATACCCGGGAACTTGTGCCAGCCCGTGGGGATCGGGAACGCCCTTCGGGCCTTGCCGCGGGCCAGGTCAGGCGTCAGTTCGGATGGCGACCCGACTTGGTTCGTGACAAAATGGTATCAAAGGAGGTTTGTTCGTGGTTTATGTTATTTGGGATGAGTTGGATTATACAGGAGTTGGGTTTGTCGGGGCTCAGAATTCTTGTTGCGAGTAGTGTGCCTGGCCAGCAGGCCTCGTGAAAGATACTGAGTCACCATGGGATGTCATGGTGCTTGTTTCACTTATTTTCTGGGTCGGACGTGCAGGCAGCAGATTGTACGTGGACACCAGGCAAGAAAAGTAAAGATTTTACGTGGAGTCATTTTTGCATGTTTGGTTTATTGATGAATATTTATCTTGTTGGAAAAAAATTTATTCCCTTTTTATTGATGGTTTTCTTTCTTGATTGCTTCCCTTTTGCAGTAAGATGCCTCCCCGAAGATCTCCCATGCACCCACGAGAGGAAGCCAGAGAGAGTTCCCCCGCGCCGCTTGATCAGAGATTGGTAGAGGCGATGGTCCGAGCCGTTCAGGCTTTGGGACAAGGGTCGACTCCTGCCCCCACCCCTATTCTAGCTAGAGGGGAAGAATTTGGCTCCAGGAAGGATAGAGCTCAGGAGTTTCTGAGGAGAAAATCTCCTTCTTTCCGAGGTGATTCAGAACCTCAGGAGTCAGAGGAGTGTTTTGAAAAGATAGAACGCATGTTCAATTTTCTTAACACACCCGAGGAAGTCAGGGTGAAGTGTACCTCATTCCAGCTGGAGGGTTCCAGTCGCAAATGGTGGGAATCAGTGGTCCAGGCTGGAAAACATGAGCACATGAGTTGGAAAGATTTCAAGGGTATCTTCAACGAGCAGTATTGTCCAGATTTCATAGCCTATGATAGATCTCGGGAGTTCATGGAGCTTTCGCAGGAGAATCAGACAGTGATGGATTATGCGAATCGCTTTGCTGAACTGGTACGGTACGCACCTGAGATAGTTTCGAGCGAATTCATGAAAGCTAGGAAGTTTGAGAAGGGCCTTCGACCAGAAATTCACTCCCATGTTTTCTTATTCAAGCTGAAGACTTATGCTGAGGTGGTCGATCGTGCCTGTATGGACGAGATTGACCAGAAGTGAAAGTCGGGGTTTTCTGGATCAGGGTCAGGGCTTGGCAGTGACAGTTCATTTGAGAAGAAGAGGAAGCGTGATGAGAAATGGAAGAAGAGTGATGGCAGCTCAGGTCATCCTCCCAGACAGTTTTCTTCTGGGGATTCTGGTGCAGGGTCTGTAGTGTTCCATCAGTGCGTAAGGGTAGGGAACATCCGACCTGTTTGTCCTTACCCTCCCAGACCATGCCATGGATGTGGAGTTGTGGGACATCTGCAGAGCTTCTGCAGGACTGCATGCCCATTCCAGAGTGGGGATAGATCTGTGGCTTCCAAAGGGGTATCAGTTCAGTTAGAGCCGACCAGAATGACAGGATCTCGGTTTGGTGGGCGTGGTGGTAGGACCAGATCGTCTTCAGGGCAGAGCCAGATCAGGGCAGAGCCTCAAGCGAGTGGTCATTCTCAGGGAGGGACCAGGCAACTGCATGATGTGGATCATGCACCAGCGGGATATGATGTAGGGACTTCAACAGTTCAAGGTACTATTCTAGTTTCATCTTCTATAGCTGCATTTTTATTTGATACCGATGCTTCAATTTCTTTCGTATCTGCTCATTTTGTGAATCTTCTGAACCTACCAACCGAGCTGTTATCATTTTCCATGGAGTTGGCAACACCGTTGGGGAAAAAGAGGGAGCAAGGCCTTAAGTGTCGATCGTGCACACTCTATGTGTCAGGAGTCGATATGGAATGGTATTTCTTGGTCCTTGACATGGACCTATTTGATGTGATCCTCGGTATGGATTGGCTGGTGCGCTTTCAAGCGCACATTGATTGCTATCGGCGCCGATTCAGTTTTACGGCACCAGATGGGACTCCCCAGTTATTTCATGGAGAATGGGATCCTCGGTCGGGACGCGCGGGACCTCCACTCCCTGATCTTGGAAATCATGCTCATCAGTTGTCGTCGCTCGCGCTGGAGGATGGTGGTGGTATTTCACAGGGCGGGTTACCTCATGTAGTGGATGAGTTCCTAGAGGTCTTCCCAGATGATTTTTCTAGCTTACCCCTAGAGAGGGACGAGGAGTTCTCGATTGAGTTGGCGCTGGGAACACAACCTATATCTCTTCCCTCATATCGCATGGCCCCCACCGAATTGAGGGAATTAAAGATACAGTTGGAAGATTTGGAATCCAAAGGATTCATTCGCCTGATCGTCTCTCCTTGGGCCGCACTAGTTTTATTCGCGAAGAAGGCCGATGGAACCCTATGGTTGTGCATTGATTACCGGAAATTGAACAAGGTAACCATCAAGAATAAATACCATTTTCCTCGGAATGACGATTTGTTCGACCAAATGTAGGGGGAAATGTGGTTCTCCAAGATTGATTTGTGTTAGGGATACCACCAGCTTAGTGTGATAGAAGCAGATATCCCGAAGACGGCTTTCCGAAGCAGGTATGGTCACTTCGAGTACTTGGTCATGCCTTTCGGACTGACTAATGCTCCTGCAGTTTTCATGGCGCTCATGAATAGGGTGTTCCACCAATATCTCGACTCATTTGTCGTGGTATTCGTGGATGAAATCTTGGTTTATTCTGGATCTGAGGAGGAGCATGAGCATCACCTGTGAGTTGTTTTGGGCACTTTGCGGGATCACCGCCTGTATGCCAAACTCTTGAAGTGCACTTTCGGGATCAGGGAAGTGAAGTTTCTAGGGAATTTCGTCTCAGAACAAGGGGTTCCAGTTGATCCTGAAAAGATCAGGGAAGTTATGTCATGGGTGCAGCCGAGAAATGTGTCTGAGATCAGGAGTTTCCTGGGCTTGGCTGGTTATCACATGCGCTTTGTCTGGGACTTCTCGTGGCTTGCCTCCCCCATGACCGCACTCACCCGGAAAGGGGTGAAGTTTGAGTGGAGCCCATAGTGTCAAGCATCTTTCGAGGAATTGAAGTGGCGTTTGACCACCGTACGTATGTTGACCTTACTAGGGTCAGGAAAAGGCTATGTGGTGTACTGTGATGCTTCAGGTACGTGCCTTGGATGTGTGCTCATGCAGGATGACCATGTTGTGGCTTATGGTTCTCGCTAACTCCGGACGCATGATAATAACTCTCTGACTCACGACTTAGAGTTGGCGGTAGTGATGTATGCCTTGAAGACGTGGTTCCACTATCTTTTTGGGGAGAAGTTTGTGGTCTATTCTGACCAGAAGATCCTGGCCTACATTTTCTCTCAGAGGGATCTCAATTTGAGGCAGCACCGTTTGGTCGAGTACCTGTAGGGTTTCGATTTCGATATTGTCTATACCCCTGGCAAGGGTAATGTGGTAGCTGATGCTTTGAGCAGAAAAGTACCAGTGTAGGCATTGAGGAAGTCCAGAGATGAGTGGACTTTGATGGGGCTCTTCGCCCAGATGCATTTGGAGAGTAGGGAGAACAGTGGAGGTACTTTCTTGGCTAGCATCCAGTTGACTCCTGCTCTTCTGGAGTTGATTCAGCGGAACAGCCTGGCGATGAGTTGTTGTTAGGGACAATAGGGACCTATATACCCTGAGAGGAGGGTGAATCAGGGTATGGATATTCTTTTTCATGGTTCTTCCTACCCCACTAGATCTTGACCTCTTTATTACAAGGTTCACTTTGTTTGCTATTGTGTTTAAACTATGATCACTTCTTTACTTCTTTATCTAATGATGATGCTTTGAATGCAATGCAGGGAAGCAAACAGATAGACACAGAGATTTTTACTTGGTTCACCCTCACTGGGCTACGTCCAAGGAGCATACGCCGACAAGTTTCCGGTCGTACCAAATTCCACTATACTTCACTAGCTATGGATTACAATGTTCGGGCTTGATCACTTCTATGCACAGGCTCACTACCTTTACACGTTTAGGGTCAACTCACTGCTTTCCCAAGGGTCACTCCCTGTTTCTCTCTCTCTGGCTCACTGCCGGTGGAGAGGATCACCTTCTTCCTCTTCCTAAGCTCACTGCTCTTGGAAGGAATCCACTCACAGTTTATAGACATGTAGGTCTCTTCATTTGCATGAATGAATGCATTTTCCTCTGTGTGTAGATGCTCTGTTGAAGTACAAATTTCACCCATAGATGAATATCTCTTTGCACCGAAGGTATCGGGCAACGTACCAGCTTCCACGTAGTCTGAGAAGCACCGCTGGAACAAAACCATACTTGGCGCGCAAGTCAATCTCGGCGCGCAAGTATCGGTGCACAAGTCACAATGAGGGCACAAGTCCTCCTCAGACACTTGCACGACTCAATCATACTCAACTCCAAACATGCCCGACTCTCTTCCTTTTACGCCCAAACCAATATTGGCGTGCAACTGCCAACCGGCGCGTAACTTCTAACACCGGCGCACAACTTCAACCACTGGCGCGCAACTTCACCAGTGCGACCACACACACCACCTGCGCGACCACCACACCTGCGTGACGGGAGATCTGATTTCTCAAAGACTTGAACTCCGTTCAAGAATAAGGAGGGGTGGTCTAGTATTTATAGGAAATCTGACCACCCTGCGCGACGGCGTGCAAGTCACCTACGCGACCCAGTTTCGGCGTGCAAGTCTTCTGTCCTTTTGGACACTTGCGCGACCAACTCCAAAACTTTCACGAAGCTACTTCCTTTGCCATATTTTGATCTTCTGATCTTGAAAAACATATGGCGCGCAAGTTTCCTATTCTCCAAGTCCTCGGCGCGCAAGTCCCTTTGCCAAAAACAATTTTCATCATCTGCCGATTTTCAGGCCCAAAAATTTGGCAAACACTGGAAAACGGCGCCAACTTGTATCTGTTCTTTTGTACCGCTTCCAGATCATCCATTCCTTTTATCGACGTTCTTGAATCAAACATGGTTCGTTGAACTCTGCTCTTGAACTCGACATTCCACCATGAAATCCTCTTTGTCAACAAAGTTGTATGTCATCGTTTTGCTTTGTCAACAATCACTACTCAGATGTCCACTTTGTCAACAAACACAATCACCACAAAAATGCTTCAATGACACCTTGAGATATTTTTGCCCAACAGTTGTGTCAGCGATCTATGCAGTTTCTTCATTGTGGGGAGACTCCTTCTGATCGGTCCTTGTCTTCCCATAGGGTCTTGTTCTTCAGAGTCCGTGTTGTGGTGTCGTTATCTCTATGGAAGGTGTTGATGCAGAATAGCCACCAATCTCAGGGGGTCGTCCATCCTGGTACCACCAAGATGTATTAAGATGTTCGTCGTCAGTTCTGGTGGCCAGGTATGAGACGGGACATAGCTGACTTCTTATCCAGATGTTACACCTGCCAGCAAGTGAACGCAGAGCATCAGAGACCATCTGGCCTACTCCAGCCATTACCCATTCCTACCTGGAAGTGGTACGAGGTCACCATGGACTTCATCATTGTCTTTCCTCATACACCTCGAGGGAGGAATTCTATCTGGGTGGTGATTGACCACTTGACAAAGTCATCTCACTTTATTCTGATCAGAGATACAGCGAAGGTAGTGGAACTGGGCCGCTTGTATGTTCAGGAGGTGGTCAGAATTCATGGTGTGCCGTCGGTAGTTGTTTCTGACAGGGACCCCCTCTTTATATCTCGATTTTGGGGAGGCCTCCAGCAGGCTTTGGGGTCGTAGATTAAGATGATAACGACATACCATCCCCAGACCGATGTCCAGACGGAGCGGGCGAATCAGATTCAGGAAGACATGCTCTGAGCCTGTGGGCTAGATTTTGGAGGCTCATGGGATAACCATTTGGGACTTGTCGAGTTTTCTTATAATAACAGTTACCAATATTCCATCAGAATGACACCCTTTGAGGCACTCTATGGTCAGCCTTTCCGGTCTCCTCTGTGTTGGGATGAGGTAAGAGAAGCCTCGCTCTTGGGACCGAGCCTTGTTCAGGAGACGTCTGAGAAGGTCAAACTGGTTAGGCAGTGATTTTTGATAGCTCAGAGTCGCCACAAGTCTTATGCAGATCAGAGGTAGCGGGACCTCGAGTTTTCAGTGGGGGACCGAGTGTTCCTTAAACTGGCCCATCACTTGGGTCACCGTCCTTTGGGAAAGCAGGGGAAGCTGACACCGAGATATGTCGGACCTTTCGAGATTCTTCAGCGGATTGGCAAGGTGGCATACATGTTAGCATTTCCCTCGTAGTTGACTTTGATTCACGACGTATTTCATATCTCAAAACTAAATAAGTATAACCCCGACCCATCGCATGTGCTGAATTGGGAGGAGCTAGAGATAGAGCCTGACTTGTCTGTGTCTGAGCGACTAGTGCAGATAGTGGATTCACAGGAGAAAGTGTTGCGTGGTAATTCCATCCCTCTAGTTCATATTCTTTGGCAGCACGGGAATAATGAACATGAATGTTGGGAGCAGAAGTCATGGGTTGAGCAGGAGTACCCATTTCTATTCTCTGATCAGGCTTTGAGCTGACTTTCCGAGGGCGGAAAGTTTTTAGTGTGGGGTGAATTGTCATGCCCAGACGTCATTTAGAGGTACGACTTTAATTTTAAATTTTTATTTCATGAGTTTAAATTGTCGGTTTATTTAATTGCATGATTGAAGTGGGGGCTGAATCGATAAGGGGACTCCGAAGTGGCACTGATAAATGCGCGTTGATAAGTGCGCGTTGATAAGTACGTGTTGGCTTTACATCGCTCGACACGTGATGCCGATCCACGAATGTTAAATAATCGGATAAAATTTATTATGGTTTTATTTGTTATTATTGTATTATGATTATTATATTATTGTTATTATTATATTATTATTATTGTTGTTGTGGTTATTAGTTAGGTTAGATTTTCTTTTTAGGTTCAAATTTATTTTTTCCCCATCTCCTTATTTTTATATTATTTTATTCCTTATTTTCTTTTCTTTTTATTCTCTTATTTTATTTTCTTTTCCTTTATTTCCTTTTACTTTATTTCTTTTCTGTTTTTTTTCTTCTCTCCCTCACACTCCCTCCCCGCGGCGCACTGCTCATCTGTGGCTCCCCCAAACCCTAAAGCGCTGCAACAATCCCCTGCTGCTCCCGCTCGGCCGTGCCCCGATCTGCCTCGCACCCTCTCCCCATCTCTCCCTACTGCTACTGCTCGGCCACGCCCGCTCCTACACCCTCTCGCCGCAGCGCCTCCTTGCTCACCCGCACCGTCGCACCTCCCCTTCTTATTCCCTTTCTTTTTCTTCTTCTCCTCTCCTCCTTCTTTTTCTTCTCCTTCTCTCCGTCATCTTCCTCCTCTTCCCCAGCCGGTGCCCTCTCCCTCTCTGCCCGCTGTCTCCCATATATCCAGGCAGCACCGCCCCTGTTGCACCCGCAACGGACCTGCCACGCCGGACCGCCCCTGTTGCACCCGCCTCGGACCGCTCCGCCGCACCTCCCCATTCCACCGCACCCGCTCGGCTGTACCCTGTTAGTTTTTATCTTTTGTGTTAATTTTATTTACGTTTTATTTTATTAACGTTTTATCTTGTTATTATTATTATCATGTTAATAATAATATTATTATCATATTATATTATTATTATTATTATTATTATTGTTATCATTATTATACTATAGTTATGCTATTATTATTATTATTATATTATTATTATTATTATTATATTATGGTTGTGCTATTATTATAATTATTATATTATATTATTATTGCTATTATGATTATGTTAATATTATAACTATGCTATATTTTCATTGTTATTATTATACTATTATTATTATTATATTATTATGTTATTATTACTATTATGTTATTGTTATCACCATTATTATTTTTACGTTATCATTATTATTGTTATTATTATTATTATTATGGTAACATTATTATTGAACATGTTTAACGATCTGTTGTTTTAGGACCTGTTTGACGGCTCAATACGGTGCGACCGTGGAGCAACGGGAGTTTTGCGCTGTGTCTTTTTCCGTTCCTATTTGAGATAGGTGATTCCACACTCAATTATCATCTGGAAATCTTTTGCTTCTTGGTTTAATTTTTTAGCACCTTTCTAATTGGTTTCCATGCTGAAAACTTTGTTCTGATTACTTTTTTAAATGTGCATCTAATTTTCCAGTAGTATATTTATGTGATGCAAGTCCATATCTATTGTGAAAACATACTTTGGATGTTAATTACTATTTGTAAATTGTGCAGTGTGTGAGTTAGAAAGTGCGGATGACACAGTTTGTGTTTTGGCATGTCAGGATATGTTTTATTATATAAAGGGGTTTTTAGTGACTTTTTAACCTTTAGAAATTTTTACAACATGTTTGAAAACTGTTCAATAATTTTTCTTAGTGGTTTTCTTAATTAACAAAGTGATTTCGTTAAGTTATGCGTCTAGTTTAATTTAAAGCGTAAGCAGTGTGGTGTAAGCTTTTTTTATAAAGGTTTTGGTGTGTGTGTGGTTTTCATAGAGGAAATCAGTGTGCAGGTGACACGTTTGGATCAAAAGTGATAATGTGACATGTTATGTGAACTTTGATATTTAGGTGAGCACATGGAGGGAAGCCGGGGTATTAGGTGGGGAGACTAGGACCAGTGAGCTAGTGTTCCGGAGATGACCCGACCCAGTTTCACTGGCAGGTTTGACGATTGCAACACTAACTAAACATATGATATCTGAGGGTCGTGGCCTTCTAAGCCACGTGTTCTGTGGGTCGTGGCCTTCTAAGCCACGTTATCTGAGGGTTGTGGCCGCCTAAGACATGTTTCACCGATACACGACGTTCTAAGGTCCCACATGCTCTAGTACCCTTTTGGGGCTTTCCCATCCTTTGCTGCTACCAGTTACTTTGTGTGCACAATGATACGTGATATGTCACTTGAATTATTACCCTAATGTGTTTATCTTGAACTATCCTTCCTTTAATTTGTTTTATGAAAACCATTTTTTTCACTTCTTTCTCTCTTTATTTAGCATTGCAAATGGATTGTCTTTTGATAGTTTTGTGTGGAATCTTTTCTTGGTGATATCCTGCTGGGCGATTTCTCACACCCTACTTACACCCTTGGGTGTAAGTAGATTTGTTTACTTCTGATACAGGTAAGGGTCCAGCTTTTGGGAGCAGTGGTTCAGGTTGTTAGCAGGCCTATATATGTGGCGTTTTGGTGGTGACTTAGGGGCGGTGTCCTCACACCGGGTGAAAGTCCTTAGGTTGGTTTTTGTTCGTCTTGTTTTAGTGATATTTGGGTTTTGAATACTTGTGAACCAAAAACCTGCTTGGTTAACTACACGTTTGACTGTAACCTTTACTTCTGTTTTGTTTACTTTGGTTGGATGCTTTATATGTGTTCAATCGGGTAAATCGTTCCCAATGATTATTTTGATACCCAGGCACTTGTGCCAGCCCGTGGGGATCGGGAACACCCTTTGGGCCTTGCCGCGGGCCGGGTCGGGCGTCGGTTCGGATGGTGACCCGACTTGGTTCGTGACATAATTGAACCATATATGATATCAAAACAATGAATATGAATCTTTAAAAATTTAATGACATTGTTTAAATCATTATACAGGAGGTCCGGATACATACGAACCATATCAGACATAAGGTAAGGGATAATCTCACAATGTCATTTTTATCCGATATTGATTATACTTCAGAATATACTAGGGAATATTTTTCATCCACATCCATGTTTCCTCAATATGTAATATTATTTCAATCATCCTATAATTTTTTAAATCCAATTTTACCCATCGGAGAGTTTTTAGTAATAGATATGAAAGGAATCTTTTTTCATTTTTAGTACGAGGTAGTTTTTTGACTTTTTTGGCCAAAGTACGAGAAGAATGTTTTTTTAAAATTATACGGCATGAATGGATATTAATGATTTCTTAGAATATTATTTCTATGATGCTTCCTTTACAAGTTTTGAAGTATATTTTTAATCAACATCTTTTAGTTTAATATTTTATGACATGTTATGAAAGGAAAAACAATTTTGAAGTAGAAAGGATATTTTACTCAAGAATGATGATTAAGTGTTTTATCAAAATTATTTTCCATCTAAGATAATATAGGGTTATGTTTCTATCCCTATTTTTACATTGATTTGATTATGTTATGATGAAATTAATTTTATGATGTCCTTTTCTCTTACATGGATTATGTTATGATGACATCAAGTTTAAGAATCCCATTTTTATTACATGGGTTGTGCAATGATATATGATTTATGATTTTGTGGCACACATAAGAATGGTATCATTATGAGTTGGGTGGGACCTATATCTCCCTCTAATGCATTGGGTAATGATTTATATCTCATGATATATACATTGCTGCAACGTCAAGTTAAACCGGTTTAGTGATACAGGACTGGAACGAGGAAAGAAATCGGTTCAGAAATGGACTTTGTCCACTAAGAAAGCCTTGGAAATGAGTCTTGACTAATAAGAAATGATTTTCTATTATTATTCTTGTATTCCACAATGTTTCGTGTTTTATTTTATGATTATTAGGATTACATTTCACTACTATGATTTATCCCATGTTATGATATTATGATCTCTTTTGCAGGTTATGATTTCCAAAATGTTATGTTCTTATGATTGGTATTTCTTTTGTATACCCTTATAGAGCATTTTAGCTCACCCTTTTGTATGTTTTCTTTTCCCTATGTCAGGAAGAAGGGTGTTATGTAAGATATGCCAAAACGGACTCTAGAAATGATAAAATAAAAGGGAGACAATGTAGATGATTTTTGAACCATTTGTTTATGTTTCCCATTTTCTAAAGACACTATACCTATACGGTCCTTTCCGGGGTTTGCTATATGTTTTAATAAATGTGCTTCATTTTTGATGTAATAACGATGTATGTAAAGTATGGTTCATTATACACGCACATACACCTCAATGAAATAGTGCATAGATATATAAAACTGAACAGTAAATGCATGCATACAACTATCCCAAACTATAGTTCAACAGAAGTACAAAATGGAAAAATAGGGCCAACCAAAACAAAACTAAAAAAGTGACCAACCTGCTCGGAAGAAGGGGTACGCCACCAAAAGCACCACGAGGATGCTCCTAGGAATAGCTCCAGTATGACCCCATGGTAAGACCCACTCACTCAACTCCACCTACTCCGCGTCCTCTTTGGACTCCATCGAAATGCCTATGGTCTGCACAGGACACAAATATGTGTGGGCAAAGCCCGTGCTGGGGTCTGTATAACAATACTCAGAAGGCACCCCAAAAACCCAAAACAAAGAGAGAAACTGAAAGGAAACTATCTACTCATCCAAGCCAGAGGGTACCAAGATGAGAGAAAAAATCTATCTCGTAACCATCCTTGGATAAACACAACTAGTGAGCTTAATCCATCTGTATTCCCAGACATACACCTTGAACATCCAGATATACTCATCTCTCGCAACAAGCCACATGAGGTACCAACCTCATCACCAACAACGGTTTAGAACTATGAGAGAACACTCCATGATCAATGTAATCCCAGATGACACCCTTCCGAGTGATTCACTACATTGGGTCCCACACAAACATATCAGACGCTCACACGAGAGATCACACTCGTCAGAAACCGTCACTGAAGAAACCACGCTGAAACAACAAGAACAAAAAACTCCTCAGATAAGGGATCACTCCTTGGGTCCACTAGAGGATAAAAGAACCCACACTGGTATAGGAAGATCTCATATATAGGGGATCACTCCTAGGATTCGATGGGGTATACCACAACCCCATATGGTATTCGAAGATCTTAGAGATAGGGGATCACTCCCAGTTTCCGCTGGGGGATACCAGAACCAGATCTGGAGCTCGTCAAAAAACACATCACTCAAATAGTGGATCGTCACCTATGTCAAGATGTTCACGATGATTCTGTAATACTGTCTAGTACATCTCGCGCTAAGTAGGGGATCATATATCCAATGATAACACAACCCTACTATAAACCACAAGCTGAGTAGGGGATCGTATACCCAATGACGCCACAACCCTACTGAGCACGGACCACTACATATGGAATCATATTACCGATGATGCCATAATCCCTACAGAGCGAACCTTCTAGATATGGGATCACCACCCGTGAATAAGTATCCATAGCGATTCCAAGATCCTGATCTAGGGAAACAATTTTAGAGGGTCCCGCTCTGGTCCCACCAGAGGGATGTCAATACTCTAACAGATTAAAAAGCCCATCGAGAGGATCCGAAACCAATACTAAGGTTATGATGCCGCACGAAACCATGTAGGAATGAACCAAGGGAGTACTATCAACAACTGTTGGTCCGAACGTCGCTAACCTGAGTGACCCGCCACAATGCCACACCGCACACCTCCAAGTCTGATACAGAGGCCACCATCGTGATCCACACGAAAAAAACACACAGGATTGGTGATTTACTCACCCAAAACGGACAACCGGGGAAAAAGGAACTATTAACCATAGCTAGCCCCTGTGGGGCCCACACTATGATCCCAAAACTCCTCAAGTGGGTCATACCACATGTGATCCCCTCGGTGAAACATGCGGGATCGAAAACTTGATCTTCCCAAATAGACACCTGGTGAATAAGGTATTATTCACCAAACCTAGCCCGGGTGGGGCCCACACCATGATCCCAAAACACATCAAGCGGATCACACCATTGTGATCCCCTCAGAAAAAACACACGGGATCAACTAGTCATTCATCCAAAACGGACACCCTGCAGAAAAGAAGTGTTTCTCTGAAAACGCCAAAACCCGTCCCCATGGGGCCAGCACCCCAAACTCGGTCCCAAAAATTGAAAACCAGTAGTAAAAGTTTGTTATACCATCGGGGACTCAACACCACTGATGGAACGACATTCAGATGCTCCTGGTAGAAGATACAACGGTCCGAAGTCGAATAATAATAAAATACCATTATTTTATTCGACGTTTCTAGAACTCGGGCCACGATCCCGAACATTGAATCCCCTGAACCCACACCTAAGGGTTTGCCTCGTTCCAAGGGTTGTGTTTCCATAGACTGCAGGCGATTTGGATCTTTAGGGAGCAAGATACAAGGGTTTTAAAACACCCGTGTACAAGTAAAGGGTCAGACTGGCCTGAACCGGCCGGCCCGCGCAGACGAACCCGACCACCGCCGCCGCCGGCCACTCCTGCCGGTGGGCCGTGCCACCGCAGCACAACACAGCGCGCGTGCGTGTCTAACTGACCCCTCACTATGGGGGTTGCTGCTAATTGATGGCGGACCGATGCATCGCGGTGGTCTCGGTTGAGTCCTGCGGCCCACTGTCGCCACCGCCCTGCCGAAGGACCTTCCAAGGGCCGTCAGGGGCACCCCGGGTGTCCAAATGTGCATCCGAAGGCTTATGTGTGCCCCTAGAGACAGGATCTAAGCATATGCAGTCTTAAAATAGAGAAAAACCAAGCAAATCGGGATCTGGGATTTTAAAACTCAAATCGCATACATGTTAGCAGATTGCCAAATCTTCGGGCACAAAATGACGCCCTGAAGCTCGATCCTCTAATGATCGGCACAGAAAACAGATGTTTGCGGCTTAATCCGGAGAAGAAATCTAGGTGGGAGGGGGGTCATCGCCTCCTGCGCGTACAAGGTTTTCGGGGAGATGAGGATTTTTATTTCGTTTTTTAAAATAAAAACTTTATTTCATCTCCCCGACAACACGCCTCCGACCCGACACCCAACGCCGACCAAAGTACATTGTCTTTTCTCACATGTCCATTAAAATTCATGAAAAACGACTCCTAGATTAATCGTCTAGAGAAAATATATCAAAAATGGATATTCATTGTGAATGAAATTGGAATTCTATACAAAAATAACATTATTCTCATATACTAGTGAATATAGGGCCACCTGTGTATCAATATGGTTTTTGTATGATAGGCCTTCAAGGCTTGCAGAAGCTTTTCAGGCTAATATTTCTTATCATTTTCTAGAAATTTTTATATAATGTTTGATTGTGTTATGTTAATGTCCTCTATCTATCCATTTTTAATTTCATGATTTCAAGATTAATTGTTAGACTCAATGTTTTATTCCTAGTCCAACCTATTCAACAAAGAATAATATAATTTCATGCCATATTTCATAAATATTTTATGGGGGACTCCAATAATGCTAATAATGTTGTAATTCATTAAATTTATTATACATTTTGCCTATAATTCATTGAGTTGTATTGCTTCAGCCAATTTGACGAAGTTAGTAGTAGTTAGGATATATTTAAACTATTTGGATACTATTAGAGGGTATGGTCCCATGAAATCCACTCATCATATAGTAAACAACATGGAGTATTTGGTAATGTGAATCATCTCTGGTATTTCATGGATCAAATTGGAATGAGTGTGAAATGTATGAAACATCTTAGTGAATTGTGTATAATCTTGCATCATCAAATGCTAGAAATATATGAGACACTTTATTTGAGGATAAATCATGGTTCATGATGGATGATCACCACATGAACCAATGTGGACCTCTTGAATATTGGTGACAGTCTCCTCTTCATCAATTCATATGATTAGGATTCTATCATGTCCTCATTTATAGAATTCCTTATGATGCCATGGTATTTCATAGATTATGAAATTAACTACCCAACACCAAATATTATCTTTCCTAAATCTATCAAATAGAATATTCCCACTCAAAAGATATTCTAGGATGGGAATCATCCAAAAACTCATTGATTTATCTAGTTTTGGGGTAGAATTGACCATCTTGATCTCTTCTAGTATACTACGAAAAAATGTTGGATGACTATTTTTTACTAATATCAGTTTTACAAAGCAATAGCTATATTTTATAGTGCACCTGTATATGCATTCTATGAGCACAAAACATGATTCAACCTTATCTCCTAATGGAATCTGGCTATAAATCCTCAAATGTAGTCAAGAAAGAAGACTATATCTTCTTTTGTAAAATCATAATAACCATTGAAATGATTGATTACAAACTCTGAATCACCATTTATTCTCATAATGGTTACCAGAATTTGTATTGTGAGTTCTAAGCCTGCAATAAGGGCCTTCTACACTTCCTCTTTTTTGGTATAGACTTCTGAAAACTAGAATGTATAAGGAAATTATTCCTTTGTTAGAGAGATATGTATAAACTCTAGTATGAACCTATTGAGCCTAGGGTATTCCATCAACATTCCTATTAGGATTTTGGATACACCATCAATATTTATTTGTAATTATATGGTGGATCCCTAGACGGAGAATATTTATTCATATAAAAATATGGTATTCCTTGGAATTTCTTCTAAAGATTGATTTCCTTTAGAGGAATCTAAAATTTCATTCCCCTTTGTTTTCATCCTTGGTATGGATAGGATGAAAAATGGCTTTAGGATGACCTACCACTATGACAACCATCCATTAAATATAGGGTGGTTGAAGATTTACTTTAGCAATTCAGGTTGGGAGACCAGATGGTGCCCAAGATATTGTAAGTAGGGCCTCAACATTTGAGTCGAAAATATTATCACCAGACATTTCATCTCAATAATTATATAACAAGTCCAGTATTGGGACCAGTTATACAGATATAATAGAGTCTATTTTAGGTTTTTACTTCATTCTTTTGTCTGAGAAAAAAATAATTATTGTCCTAAATGTGTCACATATATAATGATTGGATTTCTATTTCTAATTGGAATTAAAATTGGGGTACATAGAAGATAATTCTTTATACTCTATAAATATTATTTACATTTATCAATCCATTAATATGTGAACTCTTTTTCCTCAATGTGGTGAAGTGAAATCATTTTCTAGAAAAATTTTCTAAAATTTGTCGAATGTAGGAAAGGCATCATCGAATTTATCTAAAATATTTAATGTTTTCAAGTGGTATCATTTCAAGGATTTACTCATTTTTCCAATATCAACATATCATCCATAATGGAATAATATAATGGTAATAAAATTTCTTGAGGTAAAAAAATCACACTTTAAGGATCAAATTTTAAGGATATCATGTCAACGATTGTAGAAAATAGTTTCAAGGTTGGTGATCTGTTCAAAACAATAATAATATTTCACCACTAGATCATAAAAATATCACTCGAAATACCTTCAAATATAGTTTTTAAATTTGGTTTTCATGGAATTATTGTATATATCACCTCCATTTTTTAGGATGACAGGAAACACCTGATAATATTATAAACCTTGGGGTTCCCTATTGTAGTGACTTCTTTATCTTGAATGGTTATTTGGATTTGGTTATACACTAAATATCCATTCATAAGGAGATTAATTAGTGTCCATCCATCACACCAAACCAAATTTCTATTATTGGAACTAGGAATTCATCATTTGTATTTTTCTAATTATGATATCTTATATTGTTGTAAAATGATATTTTCCCATTTTTACTCTTTAATATGACTAATTAGAGAGCCATTTTGGGTAATGAACCTCCAAAAAAATGTTTTATTTGATGAGATTATAAACTTTGGAATCAATAATTGAAGCTTGCTTGAGATGTTTTCATTTCTTTACCTACTTTTAACCGTGATTATCTTTTGGTAGACCAAGGTGTGGGGTATCCATATCGTTATCGAGGGCTAGAAATTATTTTCAATTCCAAGAGAATAAATCATGATTCTATATTAATAAAATGGTATATACCTCTTTTTATTCAATGGGAATAGTCGCATGAATCATTATAAGTTTTATATATTTTTTATCTAGTTTTACCTATTAATGTTCATTGACATTAGTATAGACACCATCCTCAAATATTTGAGGAGTGTCTTCGTGGTCATCCTCTTCTCACACTTCCTCTTGTTCTTTGTATTCCTCTCTTCCTTAATTAATTTATTCATTGTGATGAATGATTGATGAATTTGGATATTTATAGTTAGTAAAAATATTGATATTATGATATTTATAGGTAAATGTATCTCTATTCTTTAATAGTGATGTGATAACTCCATTATAAATTGTTGATGATGTTTTGATTTGTGGAATTACTATGTATAAAGCAAGGTCACTTTCACCAAAAGAGTCACTATCAATAGGAGGATCAGGGACATCTTTATTAAATCCAAGATCAATTTTCATGACTAAAATGATGAGGGTTGGAAAATGTATTCTTATTTTTGAACTAAAATATTCTATCTAGTTGACTGGTCTCATTTTTTAATCCCCTGCCTATTTGAATTAAGTTTTTGGGGATATTTTCAGATGATTTGGTGTAGTAACCCACGAACATTTATCAATCAAGGGTTTATTTCCATCTCTGTGCTAAAATATTGTGTTAACATATTGAGCCTCATAGGATTTAAATAGATATTTATCACCCTATAATGTCCCACATTTTCCACTGATGTAGTACATTAGACATCAGTGATATGATGATGGTATTTCTCTATGTTGGTAAAAACAATGACATAAAAGAAATATAGTAAAATATATACCCCTCTAATGACCAGGAATTCGTAATTGGATACTAGATCCCCAAAATGAGTTATGATCCTGATCTGGACTAGGTTCATTTCCTTAATCATGTAATATCTCTAGAGTTTTAAAGGAGGAGACAGGTTGGATTCCCTCTAACCCAATAAAATAAGTGTTCAGATCAAATTGAGATTAAAACCTAAATTTTTTTCCTTCAAATGTCATCTGATATTGATTTTATATTGTTTTATTTACACATATATAGGTCGGATGTGTCACTAAATCACAAATTCCTTATTCCCTTCTATAAAATAGAAGACAAAAAGGCATTCCACATGGTCAATCTCTTCCTAGTATACCTCATCAGTAGTGACCTAACCTTTGAACACATAAGGGATTATAAACTTCACTACATGTTATCCCTAGAGATACCTTGATAGGATAAGAGCATATGTGATTGATAGCTTCACCAGTACTATAGCACAATATTTTAGGATATCATACTTCTAAGTCAAATTCATGAAACTTTCTATAGGGACATGTTCTATAGAAGGATCATTCGAGGAAGAAGTGTATAGGTAGGTGAGTTATTTGGATGAGTGGATATTGGGGGAACTTTTGCTACTTTGGATTCATATGGCTTGGCCTAGCTACCAACATTGTCAGACAAGGCTACAAAACCCCTTCCAATTGATCATCCAAAATAACTAGTCCTAGAATAATTTTATTAAATTTGTTTCCCTGTTCTTTTTATTATTGTTGAATGTCACTTCTGTGAGTATCAATATAATAATCCACCATGATGTGGATGTGTCCATTATATTGAGCTCAATCATGATCACATATTCCCATACCTCCTTAGCCTCTATGGACTTTATAGGGTTTTCCCTAATATTGTATAGAGAGCTCAAATTTTTAAGCCTTCACATCATTAGATAAGGGATCCATTAAATTAATAAAATTAATGGAACCAAAGATAAAATCATAATTTGATAGGGTTTACTCTTAACTAGATAATTCAAATGGTACTATATAGTGAGACAGAACCTGTGTTATTACTATTAGCATGAAATCTATAAGGTTCAAAACTTCTTTTGGTCTTAGTTCAGGCTCTTCTTCCTATGATTGTTTTCTAGTATTATGACTATACAACCTTTTAAAATATTGGGATTTGGATGACCAAAATGATACTAAAACGAGTCAAACTACAATATAGAGATTTTTGGTGTAGTTAATTTCTTTAAAAATTCCCTAATAATAAAATTATTTCAATTTTTTCCAGCATTCATTCATTGTGATTTTCTTCACTATTAATTATAAATTATTTACAATCGACATTTTCCCTTTTGAGTGGTAGTGGAAGCACATTCCACATTATCTAGTTTTTTAACCAATATTTACTTACCATGTTCAACCATATTTAATTGGATGTATTTAAAAACCAAAAAAATATTTTTTTAAAAAAAATCTATGATTGGGGAAATAATTAAAGCATATATCAAGCCCAATATGATCTGGCCTTTGGGGCACTATAATACATAATAAATTATTTTCCATGGGTTCTATAAAGTAGCCTAGAAATTTCTTATATAGAATGGTATAATTGCTATTTGTTCTATAATATTTGGAATGTTCAGTTCCCCTATACTCATAGTGATAAAGGTATTATTGCTGATGTTTCCAATCAGGGGGTGGTACTGTATGAGGAGGTGTGTTCTTTGGGGATAGAGCTAGCATAGAGTATTTTCTTAATGTTACCATTGCAGTTTCAACTCTACAAGTTCTATTTCTATGTGATTTCAGTACTACGTGAAAAATATACTAGGATCATAAAATAGAATCTTCTCACCATTATGATACTATAGAATGATTCAAAATCCACCTGGACACTTTTCACGAATGAGTGTCTATCAAATTTCTTCATGATGGTTCCCAATATAAGGACATAACAAATCCTATTATGGATGTTATAAACTCATGGATCAGGTCAATATCATACACTTGAAAATAAATTCTGAAACCCTTTCATTTTCATGCTATATGAACATTGATATATAGAGAACCATCATATTCTACAAAATAATGCTAAAATTATATGGTAGTTTTCATCGAAGATCCTTACACCCTTTTATTAATCCAGCTGGTTAACTGGTATATAAGGTGAAAGTTTTTATTTCTATTTATTGTACAAAACACTTACATTTGAATTCCTCTTACTATTATAGGGTTCCCTTTATGGTACCATATCATGAAAAATAGTGATTGATGTGTTTTTCTGAATCCCCCAATCCATTGAATGCGGGTAATGTTGGATTCCTGATGTTTGGACTAGAAGATTCATATCTCCCCATTCAGGGTACAACTTCCTTTTTGTACTAGTGCATGTAATCCTTCTATAACACTAATAGATCCACTAATGAATCAATAATTTTGATGATATATAGAGGAATTACTAATTACGATGGATCTAGAACAAATGGAAGAATATGTTGAGATAGTTGTGGTGGTTCTTATTATACTCATAATGGGTAACTAGTAGGGGTGGCCCCATGATGATTTGTTTACCATAGATCTAGTTACCACCCCAATGGTTAGAAGTCTTGATATCTCACTACTATGGTGTCTAAGTATTATGGTTATTGGTATCCCATATTTAGTAGATGTTATGACTCTACTGCAATTTTTTTAATGAATCCTAATTGATTTCTTCCATCAGCGATCTATTTAATATGAGTATCTCTTAGAAGAACTTGTATAAAAAGAATGTTTCCTCAGAGTAGTGACGCATTGAGTTTTATAAAATCAATAATAACTTCTTCGTAATGAGTAATTTACTCATCACTCATGATTGGTTCAAACTCTTTAGATAGAGGGTGAAATGTGGATGCACCTTTACCCTTTTCCTTGTAAAATGCTTACTGTGGAGGTTTTAGGGTAGAATTTTAAGGAGTCCTTATATTATTAAAAATCCTCTGGTTCTTAATGGTCAAGCGTTATTCTGTAATTTCCATATGGATTTTATTTGGGATGGAAATATCCTCCTCTTTTCCCCTATATTAGTTTTATACCTTCCATCATCCATAGGGTTTGTTTCTAATGGAGTTCATTAATTCACAACTAACTATTGGTTTCACAGTAGCATTGGGATGATAATATGTCAAGCTTCCCTAATAATATCTATCTAAAGAACTGTGATATTGAGGAGTGATTGTACCCTTGATAAATGACTATTGTTTGTGCCCTCTATGATTCCTTGTATTCTCCATAAATGATCCACATGGTGTCTCCATGGGAAGGGTGACTCGAAGGGAATCTTTAGATAGTATTATCATGTGTATTTTAATTGAGAATGTAGGGTCATGAAATGGGACGTGTAGGTTTTGGGAACAGTTGAAGCACATTGGTGAGTGTACCCAACAATAATTTCTCCATTAACAATGATCAATCTGAGATCCATAATACCACGTGAAAGTATCTTTACTACTAGGCACAAAATCAAGATCCTATACAAAGTTGTGAATCTAGATGGATTCCTTGTCTGCATCAAAGACCACTATATATTCGGAATATGTTGTAGAATCAGATACAACTTGTTTCGTCAAACTCTTCCAGCTCACATCTCCACCATTGAGATAGAAAACATATCCAGATTGTGACTTTAAAATGTTATAATCATTCTAAAAACCCGTATCAGAATACCCTCCGATGACAAGCTCCTCATCTCCTCCATACACCAGGAACATATCTTTAGTTCTTATCAGATACTTAGGCATTGTCTTAAGATCAGTCCAATGTTGTTCTCTTGGATCTGCTTGATATCTACCTACCATGATCGGTGCATATGAAACATGAAGCCTACTACATCACATGGCATACATGATAGATCTTATAGCCGAAGCATATGGGATCTTACTCGTCCTATGTTTCTCTTGTTGTGTCTGAGGACACATTCTCTTAGAATGATGTAGGCTATGTGACTCTGGAACCAATACACTCTTGGATTGTTCCATACTAAAACTCTTTATAATCTGGTCAATGTATGTACCTTGACTTAGTATAACCAACCTCTTGGATCTATCACAATTGATCTTGTCTCCTATAATATAGGCTACTTCACCCAAGTCCATCATGGAGAAACACTTATTCAACGAGTCCCTAAATGACTGTTAGACTATTAAATCATTTCCAATATGTAATAGGTTAACAACATACACTACTAGGATAATTACCTCTTTCCCATTAAACCTCTTATAAACACATGTCTCACATTTTCTCTTAATGAAACAAAATTTATTTATGGATTCATTAAATAGAATGTTCTATAATGTAGATGATTTCGTTATTTCACAAATAGATTTTTACAACATTAAAAAAAATTTGGATTCCCCTGTTGTCCCAAACCCTTCTGGTTGTGTCTTATAGACATCTTCCTAAAGGTTCCTTTTAAGGAATTTTTTTTGACGTCCATTTTTCAAATCCATTACTCATGGTAAGATGCTATGGAAAGTATTATTCTTATGGATTTAAACATGGAAACATGAGATAAGGTTTCATTATAGTCAATTCCATGATGTTTTCAGAATCCTTTTTCCACTATGCTTGCTTTATAGGTGATAACTTGACCTTCCATGCCCATTTTTCTCTTGAATACCGATTTTCATCCGAGAGGTTTTACATCAACTAGCTCATCGGCCAAAACCTAGACTTAGTTATGATACCCGAAATCCATCTTTTAATTCATAGCTTCTATCCATATTGTATCTTCTAGTATTTTTAAAGCTTACTTGTAGGTGATAGATTCATCATTGTTCAATAATAATGATTCACCATCCTCAGTGACTGAGAAACCAAATCTCTCGGGTTCCCTTACCTCTCTTGAGCTCCTATGTAATACTTGTGTTTCTAGAATTTATTCCATGGTGAACTATGGAATGTGTTCTTATACCAACTCTTGTGTATCTTGAGCATCAACTTTTTTGTAGTCAATATTGCTCCCACTATCCTTTTTCTGAGGATGTGATCCCTCTTAAGAAATACATATTGTTTGGAGACAATCACTTTCTTATCTGAAGGGTTATACAAGTAATATCCTTTCATTTCCTAGGGATATCCTATAAAGGTACACCTTGTAAATCTGGTGCTAATTTTTTGCTTGAGAAGGTCTTATCAAACACCTCACATCACCATACACTTGTGTATGAAAAAATGGGTTTCTTTCGATTCAATAACATGTTGGATTTCCATTTTCTTCCTCAGTTGTTACTTGGTTTAACGTGTATGCTACATTTTCTATTGCATATTTTGAAAAGGATTGTGGAATATTTGCATGAATCATTATAGACCTCACCATGTCTAACATGTTGTGCTTTCTATATTCACTAATACCATTAAACAATGGTTTATAATAAGGATTTATCTGAGATAGAATCCCAGACTCCAATAGATGATCAATGAACTCTTGGTTCAGATATTCTCTACCTCAATCTTGTCGAAGCTTCTTTATCTTATAAGAAAGCTGATTCTAGAAATCATTCACGAATTCCTTAAATTTTAATATGGACTCTGACTTATACCTCATTAAAAATACATAGCCATATCTACTCAAATTATCATTAAAACTAATGATGTAAGAATACCCACCTATAGAATCTACTAGAAATGGTCCACACACATTAGTTTTTACCAATCATGTAAGCTCTGTGACCCTTTCACCCTATCAACCGAAAGGCGGCTTAGTCATTTTACCTTGTAATGAAGAATGACATATTTCAAGTGGTTTTATCTCAGTATAGTCTAAATAACCATCTTATAAGAGCTTTGTCAAGAGCTTCTCTTTTACCTGACCGAGGTGGTGATGCCACAATTGGGTGATGTATGAGTCATTTGAGTTTGTTTTGTTATCTGTTTTCATAAATTAGTATTCGTAATTTAATATATACAAATAGTTATTTAAATGAACCATACCATAACATATGTTTTTATAAAAATGAATCAACCCTTATTTCCAAACATGAAACGAAATCCATCGATATCCAAACGTGATACAAAAATTATGTTCTTGGTAACACCATGTACATATTAACAATTATGTAAAACCAAAATCATTCTAGTTTTCAATAAGAGATGGTAATCACTAATGTCCAATGCAGTTAGCCTCGTTCCATTGGCAGCTTTAATATCCACCTCTCCTCTGTCAATCTTTCTAAATATACTTGTTTCTTGTATTTGAATATATGTGTCATCCCCATAAGCTGTATCTAATAACCAAAGTGTAGAAATGGAAATATTACTCTCGATAACGAATTCACCTTTAGAATCCCCTTGCTTCTAGGTGAAATCCCTCTTCCAGTGGACTGGCATGGCACATGTAAAACATATCGCCTCCCAGTCCTTTCCTTGCCTATGAATCTTATCCTTCTTGGAGGGATGGTGCTCAGGGGATTCCGACTGTTTATGAATCTTTGTACCCTTTGCCTTGTCCTTCATTTTCTTATTCACCATAAAGAATGTGGGTTTTTAATTTTCCATGTCTTTATCTACCTAGAAAATTATGTTTGGAAGATATGATAGACTCTTCTCATTGTTTATCATGTTTTATTTGACAATAAGGCTAGACATGGTCTTGGGCAGTGATGATATGATGAGATCTGTACACAACTCATCCGGGAAAATAATCACAAAGATGTCTAGGCATTCAATGTATCCAATAAGCTTGACTACATGAGGCCTAGATGGAGAAGCATCTCTAATGTTTTTTTTGACTAAATAATTGGAGATCACATATCTCTCTTGTCTCTCCTTCTCTTGATAGAGATCCTTATGGTGAGACATCATGTTATAAACATCCATGTATGCATGTTACTTCAACAGCTCATCAGACAGATCCGATAGTATGAAACATTAGACATATATGGATTCATTAATAGGTTTCATATATAGATATATTTCCTTATCAAATTAATCGTTTCTAGGCACAAATGTAATAGGCTCTTCCATCGCTTACAATTTCCTCTCATGGAAAAGGATGATGCGTAAACACCTCTTCCATTCCTGGAAATTGGTTCTGATGAGAAGGTTTTCCTTCATGATTACGGTTTATAATGATATGTATGAAATAAATTTTCTTATTGTTTCTACAAATTAATATGTGAAAGTGTTTTGTACATTATTATGACAAAACATAGACAAATAAATTAATTAATACTTATTAGTCTCCCACTATTTTATCAAAATCCATTAGCCCTCACCATTGGCATTGGAATATTCTATTTCTTGAATATTACAGTGGAAAGGATATATATTTCCCTTCGCATTTACCCAACTAATGTTGTTCATGAAACTTTGAGGGTTTTAGGTAGGCATTCCAAATTTTAACTGCATTAACTCGCAACTCCTTGATCCACCGAGTGGACTCCCCAATCCTGAAATCCCATTATTTTGGATTTCCTCATCCTTTGCCTCTTGGTTACAACATTTCCTACTGTGGAAGTCAACCCTTGATGTGAAACAAGTCATGTCAACCAAAAACCATGAATTATAATTCCTCGATAACTGAAATCACCCCAACTAGGCTTGGCCAAGCACTTTGAACTGTGGTTTGATTCTAAACAAGATTATAGAAGGCTATACCGAATTAATATTTCTTTGTGGAATTTTATCCTTATACATAAATTGACATTTTATTATATTTATTACATGTTGTTTAATATTATTTTGGATATACTTATGTGATTAAACATGTCTATGATAATGCTTTGTGCATAAGACAGTTTTATTTTAGTTCCATCTTGTAGGCTTGTTTAATTAATTAATTGTGTGATCGTGATAATACACCCACAATAAACCATGCAACTGTCCAAAATAAAATAAATGGTATGATCACAAGATTATTCTATTGGTTAGTTTAACTAGTGGTTGATAAACTTACCCAAGACCTAAGGGAGATACACCGTGAACCTTTTCGATTTGTATTTACAATTTTCCATATGTCCACATTTTGTATCTCCTTGGATTGGTTTGAACTTGAATTCTATCTTGAGTGACCTACACTAGCTTGCGAGCTCCATACATTAAATATTCATTTATCTCACTTGTTGGTGAGGGGTAAAATTTGGTTTTACCTAAATGAAATATTGGGCATGCATGCCCTACATATTAATGAGGAGAAGGATCACATGCCATCAAATTTAATTTAAATTAATAAATTAAAAGAAAAAATTCACATACAAAGGTCTTGGTCTAGCTCATGATCATCCCTACGTGCAACAATATTTACACATAAATAAAACTGAAATTCAATTCATTAATTGTTCTTGTTTAATACTAATCACGCTTGAATCAATTAATTATATTCAATTAATCAATCCTTTTATCATAAACATTTTTTCCTAAATTTCCTTGAGATTATCATCCATCATAATTTTAAAAAATAAATTCAGTTATAATTATTTGTACATAACTTGTACCCTAGAGGCCACCTGGTGAATTCCCATTCATAACTACCCAGTGAGTAGAAATGAAAATTATGCAGATGTAAAATTAAACAAATATATATAAAACACCTATCACGTGTTGTTCCTCAGCTTTACGCCTGCACTATGGTACACGTCTCAAGGGTTTGTATAATATAACAATAAATTTTAATAAATCTGTGTAATTTGGATGAGTACACAATGTGTAGTTCCGATTGCACAGTGTGTAATTTTGTTCATTGTAAATCCTAAATACATGCCCAAGGACATGATTTATAGATGTACTTCGGAAATAATTGGAGTACATGGCTTGTTTAGTGGGACTCACACTTTGTAGTTTCTATGTTACACAGTTTACATCTGGGCGAGACATGTACATGGTACAAAGTCCAACCCTAACCTGAAGGGACTACATGCTGTGTTCAGTGGGCCACATGACATTTAATCCAGAAACTGTGTGCCACCTATTCTTAGTCAACACACAGATTCTTAAAGACTTAGATAGAATCCAATGACATGGCCAGGTTTAGTGGACCATCCCAATTCATGGAACATAAAATAAACAACATATACTACTGAATACATGTTGTCTGTACTGGTGTTGTACGACCAAGAAGCTTTGGCACCACCAGATAAGATCCTCTATTTTATTTTAATCAAAATTAAAAGAAAAAAATGTTTCTGTATGGTGAAGGAGAAATGAAGGTGGAGAAATAGATCTTGATATTAATATTTATAGAATGAATAACTAGAATTGAAAAAACTAAATTATTAAATTCATAATTAACCAAAAATAACTAAATAATTATAATCAATGATATTACTGGCTCTGGTACCACTTATAGGTTCTGGGTGCAACGGGAGTGCATTGATGGGTGTACCCAACTTTAATTTTTCCATTTACAATTATCAATCTGAGATCAATCATGATAATAAAATGTAGGATCTTCATAATATAATGAAAAATGATAGAATTTAAGGGAGTCTCATAACCATATAGAGGATCATCATATGTTGGTTATAATTAAATTAATTAAAAGACAAGAATTACCTTGATAGAATTCTCTCCATTGGTGCTTTCAATCACGATCTGATGTGATTTGTCATTGTGTCATAGAATCCCAATGTAGGATTGCTCAAGCGATGATCCAAATGTGTTCCACATATCTATGGACACCACCGAAGGGATCTATGAGTGCAATCAAGGAAGATCCATTTCTTTCAATGTTTATCTTTGATCACCTTGAGAGCTGCTAGAAATGTACTCTCCTTGATCCGGTGGAGGAGGATATCTATCATAGCTTGAGAGCATTCTTGGAAGAAAAATAATTCTCTCTTATTTCGAGAGCTTTCTCTAGATCCATTTTTCACAACCACTAAAATGTCTAGGCTAATAAGAATTATATAAATGGGTTTATAATTTCTTAGAATAATAACATGAATTAATTACCCAAAAGATTTTATTTACTTTATTTAATTCATAGTAAGACCCCATGTCTAATAATAACATTTGATTATAATTATTAATTAACATGTAGCCAGTGAGTTACACCTTATATTATTTAATTAAATAAATAATATTATTCGCCAAAAATCCCTAGAAAAATTTCACGGTACGTATAAATTAATATAAATTGAGTGTACATTTTTTTTCCATTTTCTTTATTTCCTCCACCACATTTATTAGACCTTGAATAATGGATATATATTTCTCATATATATATCACTACATTATTCGCTAATAAATATATTATTACGCACATAATATTTTTTTTAATAACTAATGTCGAAATAAATGTGATCAAGAATCATGGAATAATTATTAAATGACAGTAAGAAATAATCTTTATTCAACTTGTTAAATTAATATTTAACTAAGATACTTGGACACACTTAGTGTGTGACCCTCAAGGCCTCTTTCTCAATGTAATTAGGAAGAGCCTCCCTAATGTCCAAGGTTGGCATCTAGAAACATGCCATGTCACCCATAGAGAATGAAGTTAATGCTGCATTGATGTGTCACCTCCTACGAATGCTTACCATGTAATGTAATCCATTTTCTCAATATATCAAATCAAGAGGGTTTCATGCTATTTCCATCAACCCATGTGCTCGATTATTGTTTCATTGAATTTTCAGAATTTAACTCGTGTATTCTTTACCATGGCCATGAATTTATTTAGGCTACGTCAATTCCATGCAAGGGCCTGAGATATCTACTTCCGTTATGGAACATAAGGGACAAATCCTTTCTCTCCTTACCCATTTATGAAGTATTACTCGTGATGCACCAAACATTTCCTACCTCACTGTGAATAGTTTGTCATCGTCGTTTTCGATGATACATCTAAGTGCATGAGTTGTAATCCCCTTTAATAATAATCATAATATCGAAAAATCAATACACAAGTCTGCATATAGAAACATCCAATGACACTATGAAATTTGGATTTCCAATTTGCGGGTCTCATTCTCATAATATCCTTGTGAATATTTTCAGGGGAACACACCATGATAATGTGTCTCAATGTTTTATGAGTTCTCACTCCTAATGGCCTGAATTATTTTTGTCCCTCAAATATCATCATCTGACCATAGAACATATATTCAAGAATAGTGTTATGGCACTTCTGGGTTCTCATCATAGCAGGGATTCACTATGAACTTTTATTGAAATGTCTATCCTTAAGACATTATCACATGCATTGTCACACCGAAGAAAAATCAAGACGTGAGAGGGTATTTATAAATGAATAAAGTACAAAGTAGTTGGTTATAGGCCACCAACTCCAACAGGAAAATCTGGCAAGGTTCTTCATCTAGCACTCCTTCTAATTGGAAAAATACTGACCACCATTGGGGAGGAGGAATAAGTAAAAATTCCACAAGACCTTTGGGTTGGGGTAGTTCCCACTTCACTACCATAACATTTCAGATTTCATTTTTTAGAATTTTTGGGGGATGTTGGTTTAAAATTCCCCCACCCCACCCTCTGGGATAAGGATTATCTTATATCACTATTGTTCTATCTCCCATAACTAATCTCTTAATTCTATAGATATTTTTTTGAGTATGAAAAGTGTATATTGTTTGGTTTTAACATGAGATACATTTTTTTGAATCCATTATTAATATTTAGTTATTGGCCTTCCTTAAACAATTATATTTCTCAGCCACTATATATTCCTCATGAAAGAGTCTTTAAATGGATCGTTCTTGTTCGCCCAAACAATTATGACATTTCTTGTGGAATGATTCCTAATGAGTGTGCCATTTTTTGTGGGTAGAGTTTGCTTTCAGGAGTCAGATAGATGCAATGGCATTTCCTATAATCACTTCTTGAGACCCTACTGATCGAGGAGTGAGGTAAAACACAATTCTCTATGATCTCCCCATTCCTGGATTTCGAAACCAGTTAGGGATTTAGTGATCAACTAGAATATCCTTAATACATAAAGACATTCATTTTAGAGAACATATTGTTGGTTCCACGAGTTTAAGAGTCTCATAACTAGATATGAATTTAAGTAAATTTGACGATGTAGTGCTTTGATTACCACGACATGATATTTATATCCATTATATGATAAGACATTAGTCATATTGTGAGACAGATTCTTCCATACATTTAGGAAAATTTCATGCACACATTATTTAAAAAATATTTTTGAAAACTCTATATTGATGATTGGATAAGGGCCAAAACATTATCAGTATATTCAATTCTGTTATTTTATTAATCATAAAAAATGTTTCTTCCTCTACTACTGTAGGATATTTCTCAACCATGTGTGACCAATGTGGATGTTTACCATCTTCCTTATTGTAAACTATAGGATTTGGGGGGGGGACGTAATTAATATAAGGGTGGTTCAAAGAAATTCCAATGCCTTGGGAAATATTTTGATTGAGAAATTAAATCAGTAGTAAATGGTAAGTCATCAGGAATTACTGGACTAATCTTCAAAATTTCCTCGTGATATGAGGGGTCTATCATAATTGATTTTGGAAGGTTAGGAACTTCTTCTCAAAATTAAATATACTCATGGGGAGGAACTTAATGAAAAATTCCATGTTGGGGAGGACTACTATAACAGTTTGACCTCTGACAGCAATGTGATGTTTTTTACAATATAACTTGGATAGGACCTTCTGTATGAATGATAGAAAGGGGAGTAGCTTATTATCATTTGATTTTTTAACCATGGGGACGAATTTTTTTGGTACTTACCAAGAGAATCATTTTAATGGTTGATTATTTCATGACCATGAATGAGAAATTTAGGGTATATATTTTTTATAGGTCCTCTAGAGTAGCCTGAAGTAATGTTGGAGGAGGATCAGAATAATTACAAATGATGCTTCAATTACTTGGTATAGGTTAGTAGGACCATAGGCCAATATTAGTTGATGTTTTATAACATAAAAAACCAACACAATAAGTATATAATTATTATTGTTTTTCTCATGTGTTTTCAATCACTTTTTCTAGGACTTATTTTTAGATGTTTCTTATTGGGAGGTCAGAGTGGCATACTGTGTACAATAATTTTCATGTACTAGAGTTTCCTAAGTGACTCACGTGTTTCTACCATAATTGGATGAAAGGATTATGAATTTTTGGAATGGATATATATACATATATATATATATATATTATAGTGGCCACTGTGATCATTTAGTGATATCCAGTTGGAATGGGGACATATGCCTAATCTTATTGTCCATTAATCATGGATTTTTTCTGGTGAACTTCCTTTATGGGAGTAGAGATGTGTGTTTTCACTTGACTGACCTTCATATTATACCAATGGGCCAAATTTACAATGGACGTGGGTTTTCCTTCCTAAATTTGAAACACTAGTGATGTGGTCATTATTTACTAACTAGTTTTCAAAATTTGGGAATGGAATGTTTCATGTATTTTAAATAATTCCAATATTTACTAAGAGATTACCTTATGTATAATAGTTTTATATTCCCACATCATGGTCTAATATGAGATAAATATATCTATAATACTACTTTCCATGTCAGTAAATACCAATATTCATCATCTATAGGGGAAGATACCTTGGTGCGACCCATGATTACTACAGATATATTCAGACACGTTTCATTGATTAATACCACATTTTATTGGTAGGATTGATATGCACAAGCAGGTATATTGGCCATATTGTATGGTTTCATTGTTTATTTTGAGAATGTTTCCCTGGAAGAAAGAAGGCTGTTAATATATTCTCTTATTTCCAAATACCACCATTTGGGGATTTTTCTAGGCACTCAGGTCTTATAAAACTAAGTCAGGGCCCCTCATCATGCTGAGTAAATTTCACTACACATTATTGGGGGTGGTGGTTATAGGAAGGATACCTTCATGGAGACTCCTATTCCCAAATAGTTTGAGACGATAGTAGGTTGTTTATTCTTTATTTATATAAGTAGTCATTGAGTGGATGTATTTTGGGCTCTATTTCCTTAAGGGATGTTCATGGGGCCTCTAAGGGTAGGACAATACCATTGAAGTGGTACTCCAAAACATGTTTGTTAAAAAAACCATTAATGAAGATTCTAGTTTAGTTATGGTTTCCTCTGGTATGGTTAAGATCCAATTTGGGTGGATGTTGATTCAAAAATATGTTTCAGTTGGTAGTCTTCTAGTCGATTTAAGAGTACAAAGATGAATGTTCCTAGAATTTTTATTTGACACAAATTAAAAAGATAAATTATCAAATTTTCATCACAATATGTGAATAAAATGTGAAATATATTATCTTAAGTGACCTATGTTTGGTTTGTATTCACATTGAAGGGGTCTTTGCATGTAGTGGACATAGTTATTTGGGTTAATTAAATTATTCATGTTGGGTTCTCCATTTTTTTCCAATGAAAACTAGAGCCCAATGAATGATTGTAGAGGGTTTGAATATGGTTCCACAATTTTCCACGTTAGGTTCATAATGTTTTTAACACCACCTTGTGGAAGGTTTTAATCCAATGGGGTTTTTAGGGAACTAGAAGCACCCAATAACTCTCTCCTCCATGATAGATCATGGACCTAATTTCCAATGTCTGGATGTCATGGGGGAAACTTAATCAATGAAACTTAAAAAATCACATTGGTCGAGAGGATGGGAGATCGGGCTCATCACACATGTTTGGGGGAAATTATTTATTGCACTAAGTCTCTATTATATATTTAAGACATATTCTCTAATGCATCCTAAATTACATGATTGTAAATGGTCAACCCAAAGAGTTAACAATTAATTATATGAATGCATTGATGTGAAACCATCTATATATATCTAAGGATATATATTTATGGAACCATCTATATTTATTACATTTTTTCCAATGGGATCATATGTATGTATTATATGTCCTCTATATTTGATTTTCTTGTTTTTTTGTGATGATGGTTTTAATCCACAATTTTAGTAATTCTACAATTTATCATCATCATCTAATAATGGTGTTATATTGATGTTGGGATCAATACCATGATAATGGAATCCTACATACCCTTATAAGATGAATCATAACCCATGTAGATCGATGCCACTTATCAGGACACATCATACCCTTTAGGGTCATGTGATGTGTTCTAGATCATTTTTTTTGTTGAGAAGGTTTTTTTCAACAATACATAATATTTTTATTTAAAGAGGGTTATTGTTGAGAACAATACTTTATCTCTATGATGATTTTGATTCTCACAAATTCCCTTAATTTTTTTCTTATGATTATATTTTAATTATATTTCAGGAATTTATTATTCAATGTATTTATATTTATGGGAGAAATATATAAGTTCCTGAAATATGAGATTTAATTTCTAACGTATTCGCATTAGCATGTTCTGGAAACACAATTCACGTTCTACATATTCGGGAATCCCTTAAGTGTGTTCTAGAATCATTGTTCTTACCCTATGTGGAGAAACGTAGCATAAGGATGAAATGCGGTGTATAATTTATGAGATATTGGAAAAGTATGGTTAATCAACTATATGTTATCGGAAATGTATGGAAGAGGAACCCTATGTTTGGAAGGAACACTATGTTTGGGATTTTGAAATGTATGGGAGAAGAACTATGCATAAGTTTTAAACTTTACTTTTGTTTCTCAAAGGTATTGTTCATCAACCTTACTTTTGAAGACAAGATTATGTTTCATCAAAATTATGGATCATGTTCTTTATGATTGGAAGCTTATAAAAGTATGGATCATTTGTCATACGTTTGAATATTGAAAAGAAAATTGTGGCTGATCAACCCTACATATTTATCGACCTTACAATTGTGATCTACTATACGCATGCTATACAGTTCAACCTTATGTTTGTCGTCGGAGAATTAAAGACGATATTATTTTGCAACGGTCTACAAGCAGTTTATTAGGCTGATTTTAAGCTTGATAAAAAGCTTTTGTTAATACATGTCTTTGACTGATCCAATGTTGGTTTATCTACAATTCAAAGGATCAATTTAAAAGAATCTTTTCATGCCAATTTTCAAGGGGATCTATGACTGCTCTGTTAATTAAAATATTTAAATCTTGCGAGTTAGAAGGTGACATTTATGGATCTAAATTTTGAGGACATGTGCTTGTAGTTATTATGTATATATATATATATATATAAATATTGTCAGAACAATAATGATGAATAATAAAGAAGGTAAAAATAGAGACTATCGAGATCTACAGATCTGCTGACTACGAAGAGTGAAAAAAACTCTGTTGGTTGAAGAAGAAAAATCACAATAGATGATTCACTCATTCTTCATCAAAGATCTATTGTGAATCTAATAATACTGAAGTTGAAAATTATTTTTCTATATATACTACTGCTAGATCGACTCAGAACAACTCTAACTTGAAGATCATTATTTCTAAAGATGATGATCCATCAACTGTCAATTTTATTATATTGAAATTGTGAAGAACAATGAGAAAGTATATTCAAAGAACAAATACTTATTTTTATCTTGAGTGACTGGATTCTCATTATAAGGTATGTAGTTTCTTTGAGTAAACCAGAAGGCTCTGTTTTTCATTAGATTTTAAAGATGTCAACTACATGTACTCATTTGTGGAACGATCTGTTGACAAGAAGACCAGATATAGAAAATCACCAATCTCGTGGAGTGGAGTGTGGGTATAGTGGACTAGGATCCTTCTGTTCCCCGAACCACTATACATCGCGTGTCTATGCTATTTAAATTTCCACTGTATTAATCCATATGATTTATATTGAAGGGAAGAACACGATTTCGCAAAGAATTTCTAAAATACATAATTCACCCCCATCTTGTGTATATTTGGTATAACCCGATCCAACTATTGGTATCAGAGGAGGATCCTTCTGATAAAGCCTTAACAAGATGAAATTGATTGAGGATTATAATCAGAGCAAGATGACTGCAACAAGAGAGGGAATGTATATGGCCAGAGCACTATACTTCAATGGTGAAAATTATAGATGCTTGAAATCAAGAATGATGGTATATTTAAAAAACCATGGATACAGAGTATATTCTAGGACTATGAATCCTTATGAAATACCAAAGAAAACTGAAACATGGAGTGCAGCAACTGAAGAATAATATGATATGAACTCAAAGGAAATGAATGCAATTATATGTGGTATAGGACATGATGAGTTCAATAGATAATCTCAATGCCCGAAAACATATTATATGTTGAAAACTATTACATTTGCTTATGAAGGAAATAAAAATTTCAGGAAAATGAGTTATGCTATTACTAATATTAAATTTGATACATTCAGAATGGTTGAAGGTGAAAGAATTACTCAAATGAATGGAAGAGTGATAGAAATTGTCAAAAATATAAGTTCCTTAGATTTACCAACCAAACAATATAATAAACATTTAAAAGTAGTAAGAGTGCTGCATACTAAATAAAATAGAATCTCTACTAAAATCAGACAGTCAACAGCTGTCAAAGACCAAACCATGAGAGAGATGATTGGAACACTTATGATATATGAAGCTGAGGTGGAAGATGAAGCAAATGATTATATGGTTCTGATAAAAATATATGAAACTTACATAAAAGTATCATATCAAGGGAAAAGAGAAAATCTAAAGAAAAAAAAGAAGTAAAAGTGAAATAAGAAAGTTCTGATTCGTCATGTTTTTATAAGAACTGGTTCAGCTAGCTAGAAAGTTTAGTAAATTCTACAGAAAGAAGAAAGGCTTCAGAAAAACATTCAGAAAGGATGAAAAGGAAGTCAGATGTTATAAGTGCAAGAATATGGTTTATATAAGACTTGATTGTCCTCAGTTTAAAGAATACAAGAAGAAGAAGTTTTTCAAATGGAATGATTATGAGGAAAAAAAGACAAGAAAGCAATGAAAGCTACAAGGAGTTTGTTTAAAGACTCCAGAAGCTCTTCAGATTCAGACTCAGAGAAGGAATAAGTTAATATTAAATCCAACATGTGCTTTATGGCAGAAACAGATGAGGTACAATCATATTACTCTCTTGACTCTAATAATGAATCTAATTACGAAACAATCTATTTTAATAGAAAACATGCATCATACTTTAACATGCTTGAAGTAAAATATAAATCACTTTTTAAGAAGAGTAAGTCATTAAATAATATTCACAAGGTTGTTTCAGATGAAAGAGTTACAATACTAAAACAATTTAAGGAGTTAAATGTTAAGTATAAGTCAATTAACATTAACTATACAGATCATGAAGCTAAAATAGAAACACTGAAAACTAAAGTAGAAACATATAAAAGTGAAACCCTCATTTTTACCAAAGGATAAATCTTCTTGAATTAAATTATTGTGAAAACTATCATTAAGAATGAAAAATTTGGAATTGGCAGTAAAGGTGAAAAACAAAAGCTATGAATAATTATTTTGTTCTGAGCACAAAAATATTAAATTGTAATTACTGTGGAACAAGGGGACATATTTCTAAAAACCATTTCTTAAGACAACCTCAAATAAGTGGCATTATGAAAGCTTTTTTTAAATAATTTATTTGATTTGGCTGAATTTAGAAAAACAAAGCAAGTCTGGATACATAGATCTTTACTGGCTAACAAAACTGGACGCAATAGAATATGTGTACAAAAACAATCTGTTTAAATGCCTTTGTAGGAAGCAGGTCACATAAGTAAAAAATACAATATTGTATATGGACAGTGGCTTCTCATGACATATAAGTGGAAGCTCATCCAATTTCATTACTCTTACTCAAAAATATAGTGGACTTGTCAATTTTGGTGATATTGTGAAAGGTAATATCATTGGCATTGGAACAGTAAGAGATCCAGAAGCTATTTCAATCAATAATGTACTTTATGTACAAGGATTGAAACACAATATAATTAGTATCTTTCAACTTTGTGATGATGGTTATGTTGTTAATTTTTCTAAAAATTGATGTTCTGTTTTCAAAAATAAACTACTTAAATTTAGATCACATAGAACCGGAAATGTGTATACCATGGATTTAAATTCCTTATGTAAACAACAAGTAAACTGCTTAACTGCTAAGATAAATTAATCTTGGACGTGGAATAGAAGACTTGAACAATGAAATATATATGTTTTACATAAATTATCCAAAAAAAAAATTAGATTCTGATTTACCTAGTCTCATGTTTGAAAGTGATTGATTTTGTGATGTATGTTAACTTGGCAAGTAACACAAATCATCCTTCAAATCTGTTAACAATATTGTCACATTTAAAGCTATAGAACATATCCATATGGATTAGTTTGGACATTCAAGAGTAGCATGCATGGATGGTAAACTATATGTATGTGTTTTAGTTGGAGACTATTCTAGATTTACATGGAATTACTCTTTAAATTTTAAAAATTGTGATTTTACATTATTTAGAGGTTTTTGCAAAGATGTTCAAAATGATAATGGTTTTAAAATAATTTCTTTATGAATTTATCATGTTGGAGAATTTGAGAATCTAGAATTCAATTATTTTTGCTCAAATATGGATATTAAACAAACCTTCTCTGATCCAAGAACACCTCAACAAAATGGAATTGTTGAAAGAAGAAATATGACTATTCATGAAATGGATAGAACTATGCTAAATGAATACATACTTCCTACCTCATTTTGGGCAGAAGCTATACGTACAGCCTACTATATAATAAATAGAGTTTTAATTACACCAATTATGAAAAATACACCCTATAAACTCTGGAATAACAGAAAACCTAAAGTAAATTACTTTAATGTTTTTGGATGAAAGTTTTACATCATAAACACCAATGACAATCTTGGTAAGTTTGATCCAAAATCTGATGAAGGAATTTTCTTAGGATATTCTGCTACTTCCAATGCTTATATAGTTTTTAATAAAAAGTCATGGTTTGTTGAAGAATCAGTTCCTGTGAAATTTGATGAAACAAATCCCTTTGGGAAAAGGACAGATCAAATAGAGGAGCTTGATTCTAATGATAAAATGAGACTTGAGAACCTGAAAGATGATCTTGAAAAATATATAAATGTAATTCAGTCTAGTCCAGAAGAACATGACACTAAATAACCTATATGTGTACTACCTATACATTCAAGGACCTTAAAGAATAACCCTTTAGAAACTATAATAGAAGACATAGAAACAAGAATAAAAACTAGAAGGAACGTAGGAAATATTGTTTAGTTTTCTGCCTTTCTATCCCAATATGAACCCAAGTATATAGGAGAAGCTTTAGATGATGAATGTTGGTTGATAGATATACTAGAAGAACTAAACCAGTTCAAAAGAAATGAACTCTGGAAATTAGTTGAAAGACCACAAAATTATCCAGTGTTTGGAACCAAATGGGTAGTTTGAATTAAACAAGATGATCAAGGAATAATAACTATAAATAATGAAACAAAAGTAGCTAAAGGATATAATCAAGAATAAGGTATATATTATTATGAGACCTTTACACTTTTAGCTAGATTAGAATTCATTAGAATCCTCGTAGCATATGCATCTCATATAAATTTATAATTATTTCAGATGGATGTTATGCCTTCCTTTTCAAATGGGTATTTAATGTAGTATGTTTATGATGAGCAACCTCCAGGTTTAGAAAATTTCCAAAATCTAGATTCTATTATTAAACATAGTAAAGCTATGTATGGCCTTAAACATGTACCTAGAGCTTGGTATGAAAGATTAATATCTTTTCTTTTGAAAAAATGATTTTACTGTTGGAATGATTGATCCAACACTATGTAAGAAAACTATAAATTCTAACATTTTATTGGTTCAAATTTATGTTGATGATGCTATTTATGGATAAACTTATAAATCAATTTGTCATGAGTTTTCAAATCATATGCAAAAAAAATTGAAATGATTATAATGGAAGAATTAAATTTCTTTTTAGGACTTCATATTTATGAAAAAGATTTTGGAAATGTATTAAATAAAATAAAATACAATACTGATTTACTAAAGAAATTTAGACATGAAAACATCAAGACATATGTAACGCCTATGTGTATTAATATAAAACTTGATTTGTATGAAACTAGAAAATCAATTGACAACAAGTAATATAGAGGTATGATCGGTAGTTTATTATATCTTAATGCTATCAGGCCGGATATAATGTATTCAGTATGTATTTGTGGAATATTTCAATCATATCCTAAAGAATATTATTTAACTACTATTTAATGAATTTTTAGATATTTAAAAGGAACTGTTTTTAAATCTCTTATTTATCCCAAAATGTATGATTTTAATTTAATTTCATATTCAGATGCAGACTTTGGAAGTTGTAGATTAGATAGGAAAATAACTTCGGCTACTTGTCAAATTTTATGAAAATACTTAGTGTCATTGTCAATTAAGAAACAACACTCAGTTTCCATGTCAACAACTGAGGCAGATTATGTATCTACTGGCAGTTGTTGTTCACAAGTGTTGTGGATGAAAAAAAAATCTAATAGATTTTGGACTATGTTTTAATAGTACACCTATTTTATGTGACAATACTAGTGCTATAAATATTTCAAAAAATACTATTAACCATTCTAGGACTATTCATATTGATATCAGATATCATTTTCTAGGAGACCATGTTCTTAAAAAAGGTATATTCTTATAATTTGTAAGTACTGAATTTCAATTAGCTGATATTTTTACCAAACCACTTCCCACTACAAGGTTTAATTTTATTAAGGGAGAGCTAGGTTTATTTAATTTTAAATAATGTTTTATTTTATTATGATGTTTCTTTATTTTTATACTGTTTAAAATAAATTAGTTATTTGTTTTCAAACAAAATAAGTTTTTTTCGCACGAACAATTTTATTTGTATTTAAAATCTTTGTAATGATTATTGATGACACAGGAATCAAGTCTATCTGAAATCGTTCGACTTCTGGATCATTTCATTTCTTCCAAAAACCCTTTTGAATCCACGAATCTTTACCACTCTTTGGCTATTTGAACCTAAACCTTCAAAACCCTAATCCCTTTTAAAACCTTCAGATATTTTTCGACAGAAATGGACAAAACCAAGAGAACCTATGAGGCTGAGATCATCACTGCCAAGAGACAATGCTCTGAAGGAAGGAAAATTTTGCAAGGAAATGTCATAGATCTAAAATGGTTATATCAGACGAACCAATTGCTAATGAAAGATCTTTCATTTAAAAACCTTGAAAAGACGTTTAATGGACATTTTACAGAATTTCTATAGGAGGTAGAACTTTTTTATTTCTTAAATCTGTTCAGTTTAGTCTGGGGGAAGATGAGGATACTATGGTCTCTAATATTGAATATAGAGATGTTTCAATATCCTCTTCGGATATTGGTCAGATACTACACTTCCATCATGATAGATTCATTCATTTTGATTTAATGAATATCAGAGATTTGGTACATAAATCAGAAAATATTATGTCTTTTCTTTTTTGGTTCTACATATATAAGGAAGATGATGATAATGGACTTGTAACTGGATCAAGAAATCCTTGTGATATTTGTCCAAACGGGGATTGCAACGAGAATGTCTGAGATAGAGAAAATATTGTATCGATACATGTATATAATATATCTGTTGATGAGTGATATAAAACATAATTTTCCTAGGTACCTGGTAAGGTACCTTCATTATTATTGTCAAACATAAACACACATGATTTTTTATCTGTTTGGTAGACTCATATCAAAAATTTGGTTCAAAAAGGATATGGTGAGGCTGGTGGAAGCCAGAGTTAAATGTCATCATATTAAAACTTTTGGTGATGGGACCTTGAGAAATATTGGTTACTTTTAGAGAAATTTGAAATTAGAACGTTTTCCCGTAGGAGCTGAAGAAGAAGAAAAGAGTTCTCAGGCTCAATCTGTTAAGTCTAAGGAGGGACAGGCTGAATCAAGAGTGAGAACTACTATAAGAAGAATAAGATTTGAAAATGAAGAAGCTCAAGAATAATGTATTCTGGATGGACTTCAAATTGAATGGAAAATAAATTCTAATTCTCATGAGGAACTTGGTTCACATATTTTAACAACAAGAGATTTACTCACTTACAGTTTTGTTAGATAAGAAGCTACTGTCAAGACACCAGAAGAGGATACTGCTCAAATTAAAGTGACTCATCAAGTAAAATATGAAGTTAAAGAAGAAGTTGAAACTGAGACTCCATAATAGGTTGTGGTTGTAACTAAAATTGAACCTCAAATTGTAGCTGAAGATGAAGTTACAATTGTAAAAGAAAAGGAGGAAGAGCCTGGTGAAAACGTTGCTAGTCATTATGAAAATAAAGAAGATATTATTTTATAAAATACCATGGAATGAATTATTACTGATACTCATGATGAAAATGCTTCTAAAGTTCATACAGAGGTAATTCATGATGATTTTTCTTTGGAATAGTCTAGATAAGACTCTAAGGAAAAGGTTGTGGACCAGCCAGCTCTGAAGGAAGAAAAAGAAAAATATGATGCAGACTCATTATCATTAGTACTTCTGCATCACATTGAAGCTGATGAAGATAATCAAGAATAGGGTGCCTCTGATTCAGTGGATAATAAAGTAGATGAGCTGAACAAGAAGTTGTTTTGTTTGGAATCTGAAAATGTTGCTCTGAAAAGAGCCTTAAATGAAGAACAGTTGAAATTTTAGAGACATAAAGGAAGTACATTTTCATGGAAAGAAGTTGAAAACTTTAAGAAAACGATTTTGACAGAGGTATGCAAGATGAAATCAAAAATGGTGATATAGTTAGATCTGTCATAGTTTAAAGACTATATGGAGACATAGTTTTCATCATTCAGGACTGGTGAAGATTGTGAATTTGGTACTTCACCTGATTTAATCAACAGATTTCAGGATATCACAACAACAATGACCAATATGAATGATATATTGCATGATTTTCAAGGCAATTATTCTCTACAATTAGTTTTATTAGATAATCATATATTTTTGGTTGACCAATTGACCTCAAGTGAACCAAGTATTAGAACTGTGCTAAATCAGTTCATAGAGAATTTAACTCTCTTTATGGATAATGAAATGAGAATTCATGATTTTTTCAGACTAAATAAGATAGAAGATATTCATATGACTCAGAAGAGTAGAGATCTTATTATTAATCTAGGATATGAAATGATGAGATGGTTGAGAGAGCAGTTGAAAAAAATCAAGTTCATTGTTCAGAGGAGATAAACCCTCTATCATACCCTTACAACACATTGATTCTTGAGGTAATAATAATTTTAACTTTTTTTAATGAAATTTTATTTCATTCTATATTTGTATAATTCTATTTGATTTACCGTCTTTGTTTAGATATACTAGTAATCCAGATTCAATTATTCACAAACAGTTACTAATAGAATTTACTTAAGTTCATGGCTACCTTAAAATATGTTCTATTTCATATTCTATTATTATGTTTTATATCACAATAGGGGGAGAAATTTGGATAAACACAACATTTTATTTTCACTATTTTAC
This sequence comes from Viscum album, assembly GCA_963277665.1. NCBI lineage: Eukaryota > Viridiplantae > Streptophyta > Magnoliopsida > Santalales > Viscaceae > Viscum > Viscum album. The sequence continues at coordinate 1,324,030,021 of OY728158.1, forward strand.
ATATTTTTAAATATTTTAAATATTTTTTCTCTACTCTTTATTGGGGAGAAATTTGGATACATATAAACTCTGTATTTTCAGTTTTTTATTTATATGTATTAAAATTTTTATGTGTTATCTTAATCCATTAATGGGGATAAATTATGTAAAATCTAATATTGTATTTATATTTTAAAAATTCAAAACTATATATAATTAATTTTGAAATTTGATTTCATTTATTATTTTTATGGGTTTTGTGATCATCATAAGGGGGAGATTATTGATCAAGTGTTGTTTTCAACAATACATAATATTATTACTTAACGGGGGAGATTTTTTAGAACAATACCTTATCTTTATGATGATTTTGAAGCTAAAAAATACCCTTAATTGTATTATAATAATTTTATTTTAGTTATATTTTAGGAGTGTATTATTCATTATATTTTTATTCTCTGGACGAAATATTTAGGTTCTTGAACAACTAGATTTAATTGATAATGTATTCATATTAGCGTGTTCTGGAAACACTGTTAATGCTCTACATATTCGGGATTTTCTTAAGTGTGTTCTCGAATCACAGTTCATAACATATGTAGAGAAATGTAATGTAAGGATGGAATGTGGTGTATACTTTATGACATATCAATGAAGTATAGTTAATCAACCATACATTATCAAAAAATTATAGAAGTGGAACCCTACGTTAGGAAGGAACCCTACATTTGGGATATTGAAATGTATGGGAGAAGAAATGTGTGTAAGTTTTAAACGTTACGTTTGTTTCTGAAAAGTATTATTCATCAACCTTACTTTTTTAAACAAATTTATGTTTCTTCATAAGTAGGGATCATGTTCCTTACGTTTGGAAGCCTATAAATGAATGTATAATTTATCATACATTTAAATATTGAAAATAAAAGTATGGATGATCTACCCTAAATTTTTTATGAACCTTACATTTGTGATCTACCTTACGCATGCTATACAGTTCAACCATACATTTGGCATCAGATAATTAAAGACGATATTATTATGCAACAGACTACAAGCGGTTTATTAGGCTGATTTTAAGCTGTATCAAAAAAAATTTAATACGTGTCTTTGACTGATTCAAATCAATTTTATTAAAGATTCCAAGGATTAATTTAATATGTGATTTTCCTGCCAAATTTCCAGGGGATTTACGACTGCTCAGTTAATTCCAATATATAAATCTTGCGAGTCAGAAGGAAACTTTTCTGGATCTAAATTTGCAAGATAAGTGCTCATCATTATTTTATATATATATATATAAAGAAATATATTTTGAACAAAAAATGACGAATAAAAATGACAAGAAAAATAGAGACTATCAAGATCTATAGATCTGCAGATTACGAAGAGCGACAAAGCTCTGTTTATTGAAAAGAAGAATCATGGTAGAAGATTCACTATTTCTTAATCAAAGATCTATTGTGAATCTACTACTTCTGAAGTTGTAAATTATATTTCTATATCTACTACACTCGGATTGACTCATAATTATTCTTACATGAAGATCATTATTTCTAAAGACGACGATCCATCTACTATCAATTGCATTCTATTGCAATTATGAAGAACAAAGAGAATGAATTTCTAAAGAACAAATACTTCTTTTTATCTTGAGTGACTGGATTCTCATTCTATGTTGTGTAGGTTCATTGAGTAAACCAGAAGGCTTTGTTTTTTTTTAGATTGTAAAGCTGTCAACTTCCTATACTCAGTTGTGGAACGTTCTATTGACAAGAGGACCAGATAGTGAAAATCACCATGCTCGTGGTGTAGAGTGTTAGTGGAGTGAACTAGGGGCCTTCTGTTCTCTGAACCATTATACATTGCGTGTCTCTTCTATTTTAATTTCCATTGTATTAATCCTTTTGATTTCAGCTAAAGGGAAGAACATGATTTCACAATGAATTTGTAAAAGACACAATTCACCCCCCTCTTGTGTATATTTGGTATAACTCAGTCCAACATTTTTATCTTTATATGGTGAGTATGTCTAGAATAATTGGTCATATCAATTGATGGGGTGGGACAAACACTAAAATTTCATGAGGAACCCATAGGGAATATATCCATCTAGGTTAAATATAAAGCTTCATGAAATATGACCCCTATAATCTTAGGGTGAGTTTGTGGTGATGGGTTAGAACCTCGGGGAGGCTTCTTAAATATCCCATTTTAATAGGAATACAATCCCATGTAGTCCAAAATGGTTGTGGATTACAACTACTGTGGTGGTCCAAGTAGTTTCTTCATAAATAATATATCCCTATGATGGTTTTTATCATTGATAATATATTCATTGGAGGGAGTGATAAAATTATTTTGGATTATACAGAGTATGAGACCCGATTAGAGAATATTTGAGCTTGCTGATGACATGAAAGAAACTAACCACTATGTAAACATGATTCATGCATGGTGTGAAAAACATAAGGAAGGTGAAGATCGAGAAATGTGAAAAATCGTTTTTTACTACTAGTGGATAAGGGAATGGATATTGAAAAGGGTGAATGTAACATATGAAATATAAGGGGATTTCTCAAAGGGGGATTCCTTTCTAGAAATACCCCACCCATACCATTTTAACAAGATAAATAGAGGGAGATGATGGGCATACATGAAATAGATTTCATAGCCCAACCCAAGAATCCATCAATCCCCATCCATAACTATTGGCCTCCTATAGTTTTAATTCCACAAATCTAGATCATAAATAATGCTTATATATGATTCAAATAACATTGTGTTTAATTATGTTTTACCTTGTTTTATTGTGATTCATAAATTTAAATTAATTTTAATTATGATTTCATATATCCATGATCTATTTTGTTGGTGTGTTACAACATAAGATAGGTTCACCAAAATTGGCCAAGTATGACCTACCAATGCATGACCTACCGACGCCTAACCTACCAATGCCTGACATGTCGATGTCTGACCTACCAATGCCTGAGCTATCGACACCTCACCTACCAAAACATCTCCTAATGATGCATCATATACCACTGACACATGCATGTCATGGGGTGTGGAAAAAACAAATATAACCTATGTTAAAATGTATTATATTTGGTTACCTAGGTTTTCTCCAGAGAGGAGTGTTCAATAATAGTGTTCGTCACTTAAAAATGATAATGAAGTGATGTTTTTTTGAAATTGTTTGATTCGGAAAATACATGAAACGAAATAAAGTAAATAAATTATGTGAGAGTTTTTAAAACAAATTGACAAATGATGTGATTTAAATCAGTGATATGAAAGGGTGATCAGGATTGGGTTTCCAATTGTAATTCTATCATAATTTATTTTACCAAATTCTCTTTTGCTAAGTCGTTAAGAGTGAGAAGCCACAATCATTTCTTCTCACTCCCGTGGTCAACTAAAAATGTGATAATAATCCTTACTAAAATCTTAGGTTGGTCTACTATCCTTCCAATGTGTAATAGAGTTGAAGAAAATACCACCAATTATCTTAGGCAATTCTCAATAAGGTCTTGTTTATCCCAAGTAATCAAGAAAATTCAATACTCCTCACACACGTACCGGTGATCACCGAGTACTTCACCACTAAGTCCTGGTCTATTACATCATTTATAAACCATAACCTCGTGGAGGGAGATATTGATCATTGAACAAATATAAATGAACAACATAATCTAAAATTATATACAATCGTACATGATAATAAAAACTGTTATAAGAAATTGAAACTGATTCACAGAAGAGAAAAGAGGATTTTAAAACATTAATTGTAGGAACTCATGGAATAAAACATGGAAACACTCTCCCTCCCCAATCAAACAGAGGTTTACCCCACCATGGTAAGCGTAATTATGACTAAGGGTCAAGAAGAACACATTACAAGACTAAGAAGTGCAAAACAATGAAAAGAATGAACATAAATTTGATCCTCCAGAATCTTTCTTCCGAGCATTTTCCTCCATTCTGCCCACCAGCCAGTCGAAACTCACTGAGGTCACTTCTTATAGAATGTTGTAAATAAATCTTTCTATCGACCCTCAAAATATCAAATCATATAGAATGGTGGAAAGGAATATATGTCTTGATTAGTGAGTTTAACTTATTCTGGCTGCCAAAGACTGTTTCACCCACTCAAATTTGACGCATTCAAAGATTGCCATAATGAGCTCCATAATTTATGAAATTTAATTTGAACCTTAATTTGGAAGTCCTATGTCGACACCAGCTAGAATCACCTCAATTTAAGGTCAGATTAATGACATATTGTAGATTTAATGTGTTGGGGTCCATTCTGCCAGTAATACTGAGTTCTCCACTTGATTGAATTTTCTGTACCATTGGGTTTTGAATTATGTTTTGGTCTAAAGAAAAAATTGAATCCCATGAGACCATGAATCCTAAAAAAGGATTCAATTCAATTGGACCATTATTTTAAAAGTAATACCCAAAAAACAGAAGTATATAAAACTATCAATTTTACAGAATTACCCCATTTTCACATTTAATCCCAAAATACACCAAAAACACAAAAATGATTAAAATACACTCAAATTGAATAATTGAGAGTAATTAAATCATTGAAAAAAAATTAATAATATTGAAAATATTAACTCTATCAATTACCCCACACTTATCACTTGGAATCAGGGACAAGTCAAAATCAAAATAAAATCAAAGTAAGTTCAAAACACATAACAATGAGCTCCATCAATTTGAAAAAAAGAAACAAAATATATCATTCCTCGTCAAAATCTATTATTTCGTGTTCTTAATTTAAGATAATTCAATATATTTAATCTTTATTTATCACCCCATGCACAAAAAAACACTTACCTAACTATCATTATCTCTCATCATAAATTTTTTTAGCAATTTCCTTCTCATCCAAACTCATACAAGGGTCATCGTAGGCTTGATAAATTCCTTAACATCCACCCGATGTGAGTCAAAGACATATGTATATCATGAGGACTTTTCAAGGTTGTTATGTGGCTTTAGGTTGGTAGGATTTTAGATGTGAATTTTATGAGGCTGAATGAAGAGGTATTGGCTCTTTTTGAAGCAAAATTTCATTACTCTAATTTCACACAAGTATGTTCTACTCTTCACTCCCCTTAGTCGAAAGTAAGCTCCTTCTTCACGGAATGTCAAGGAATGTTTAGAAATTTCATCATTTCAGCAGAAAACATTTCAATCTTCTCAAATATAATATTTCTTAAAAGCTCTAGAAAAGGAACATCTATCTTTCTTCATTAGAAGCTCCAGAAAAGCACATCTTCTCTCATCGTGAAAGCTCCAGAAATGGGACAACTTTTAGAAAAATTATTTTTTATTGCAATAACATCTCTTCAACATTTTATTTTCCACCCAATGTTGTGGAAAATGAGCTAGCACCACAAAATACATCATCCCCCACACTTAAGGTCAACTAGATCATGCAATTTCACTTCAAGAGCAGGTTAGATAGGGAAAATTGTCTTGTAATGTGGATAACCTAACAGGATGTTCATGGATTCTATAGGCTACAAGGATTAAATTTACAAGTTAGGTCAGAATGAAAGGGATTATATTGAAAAGGGGGCTTTCAAACCAAAGAAATACCTCAATCATTTAAATCACATGTACCCCAAACCCTTGTGTTTTTTAAGGAATAAATCAAATTCTGGTTAAAACAAGCATGGTATGGTTATCTCAAGAAGTAAGGTGAATGAAAATAATATGAAGAAAATGGTTTAGAAGCCTCACAAGAAATTGATTTTAATGATAAATACAGTGAAATATGTCATGACATTCAAATATCTGAGTATTTTTCATGGAGTTATCATAGAATTGAACTTGAAACAAAAGCATTTTAGCAATCATTTAAGCTCAGTTTCATGGAATAAATTGGTTCACTCAATGACATGGGTTTCAAATATATCAATGATAATCATTTCAAATGAAAATTTTAAAAAACACACAAAAATTGAAAAATAAACACACAAAAGTTTAAACACACACATTTTTTTGAAACAAATAAGAAAAAAAATAACACATAAAAATCCTAAACTATAATGGTTAACACCAAAAAACATAAATGATGCAGTGTCCGAAATGCTTTCAAATGTATTTAACACATACGAATATTGGAAATTGAATCACAGAAATCATGAAAATATAAATGAGAATTACTACCTAATGGAGTTTATTGATAAACAGGTTGGATGAGTGTGATCTCCTCCATTGGCTCTGATGGAATGGTCCAATGGAATTACATAAACCTGTGACAATTAACATTGAATGGATCCTTTGCTCTATCCTTCACAATGTACACAACACCAAAAGGATATACATGAGTAACTATATATGGATCTTCCCACCTGGTATGAAATTTACTTGGCATCAATTTGAGTCTTGAATTGAATAACAACACCTTTTCTACACGATGAATGTCATTTGGTAGGATTAGTTTTTCATCAGCCACTCTTGTTATCTCTTTGTAAATCCTGTAATTTTTAAATGATTCTATTCTAATTTCTTCAGCTCCTATAACTGCAATCTTCTCTCATTCCCATCACCATCAAGATCCAGATTCATCTTCCTCACAACCCATTATGCCTTGTGTTCCAATTCCATGGGTAGGAGACAACTTTTCCCATAAATCAACCTATATGGACTCATTCCAATTAGGGTTTTGTAGGCTGTACTGTAAGGACATAATGTGTCATCCAACCATTGTCTCCAATCCATCCTATTTGGGTTAATAGTCTTTTCCAAAATTCATTTGATATCCCTGTTGGACACTTCAACTTGCCCATTAGTCTGTGGATGATAGGCACATCATGTTTTATGATGCACCCCATACTTTTTCAAAAAATACTCCATTATCCTATTGAAAAAGTGAGTCCCTTGATCACTAATGATGGCTCTAAGAATTCCAAACCTAAAAAATATATTAACCCTGACAAAATCACAAACAACATTAGCATCGTCTGTCCGGGTGGCTTTTGCATCCACCCATTTGGAAACATAATCAACAAGAAGAAGAATATAAGAATCTCCAAATGACATTGGTAAAGGGCCCATAAAATCTATCCCCCAAACATCAAAAATTTAACAAAAAATAAGGGGATTTTGGGAAATTTCTTTTCTATTTGAAATATTTCTGTTAAAATGAAATTTTTCACACCGTTTTCAAAATTCATGAGAATCATTGAAAAGTGTTGGGCAATAAAGTCCAGATTCTAAAACCTTAATTGCTATACTTTGAGGTTTATACTGGACTCCACAAGAAAATTTGTGACAAAACTTAAATACATAATCAATTTCATTTTTAGGAAAACATCTTCTTATCATTTGGTCATTGCAAATTTTCCATAGAAATGGATCATCCCAGATGTAATATCTAGATTCACATTTCAATTTGTGAATTTGGTGAGAATTTAAATTAGATGAGACCTGATATGTTACCAAATAATTTACCATGTCAGCATACTATGGTACTTCTCCTACAATCAAGTACAACTGCTCTCTTGGAAGGAGATCATTTAGTGGTTCAGTGTCTGGAATTTCAACATCAGCAGTGTTAGGAAGTCTACTAAAGTGATCATCCACTTGGTTCTTAGATCCATTTTTATTCTATGTTGAAATATTGTAGTAATAGCGTCCATCTCACAAGCCTCGGTTTTGCTTCAGCCTTCTTCATCAAGTACCTAATATCTGCATGATTAGAAAACACAATAAATTTAGTTCCAAGAAGATATGATATAAATTATTCTAATGAAAAAACAACTGCTAAAAACTCTTTTACTGTTGTTTTGTAGATGAATTGGGACACATCTAAGGTTTTTGAGGCATATACAATGACTTGTGGCCCGCCCTCAATTCTCTGAGAAAGTACTTCTCCAACAGCTTGGTTTGAAGCATCATAATGTAGCTTGAATGCTTCTCCCCAATTGGGTGGCTGCATTACTGGTGCTGTAATCAATCTCATTTTTAACTCATCAATGGATTCTCTAAAATAACCATTGAAATCAAAATCATCATTTTCAAAAGTAATCTAGAGAGTGGGAGAGAAATCTTACTGAATGTTTTGATAATCCTCCTGTAGAATCCTGAATGTCCTAAAAATGATCTAACATGTTTCACACAAGTTGGGTAAGGAAAAGAATTTATCACTTAAATTTTTGATATATCAACTTCAATGCCTTTCTGAGAAATGACATGCCCAAGGAAAATTCCTCTCTCAATCATAAAATGACACATTTCAAAATTCTAAAAAATGTTATTCTCAATGCATGTTTTTAAATCTTTTTCAATATTTTTCAAGAAATGGTCAAAAGAATTTTCAAAAGTTGTGAAATCATCCAAGAAAAACTCCATGCAATCATCAATGTGATCAGAAAATATGCTTACCATACACCTCTAAAATGTATCTGGAGCATTACACAATCCAAATGGAATCCTTTTGTATGAAAAAGTGCCGAAAGGACAAGTAAAGGTATTATTATCTTGATCTTTGGGAGCAATGGGTACCTGAAAATAACATGAAAATCCATCCAAAAAGTAAAAATGAGTTTTACCTACCAACCTCTCTAGCATCTAGTCAATAAAAGGGATAGGGAAATGATATTTTTTGAGTGACCTGATTCAAATTCCTAAAATCTATTCATATTCTCTAGCTATTCTGAATTCTTACTGGGATTAAGTCATTCTTTTCATTCATCGCAATGGTTTGGCCAATTTTCTTTGGGACTACACAGATGGGGATAACCCATTGTGAATCGGATATGGGATAGATGATCCAAGCTTCTAACATCTTCTCAATCTATTTTTTCACAACCTCCATCAGGGTGGGGTTCAACCTCCTTTGGGGTTGTCTGACGAGTTTGGAATATCCTTCATGAAAAATTCTATGTGAGCAAAGTTTTGGGTTTAATCTAGGGATATCACCTAAGCTCCACCATATTGCTTGTAAATTATCTCTCAAAATATCAATCAATGATTTTTCTTGAGTTTCATATAGATTATTAGAAATTATTACTCGTAATTTCTCTCCTTCCAAAAGGTAAACATATTTTAAATCAGTGGGGAGTGTATTTAATTCTAGATTAGGAGGATGCTCAAGGGATGAAACTAAATTGAGGTTCTCCACTTCCAATAGTTTGAAATCATGAACACAAGAAATCATATCATATTCATCATCATTTAACAAATAATCAAATAAATCATAGTTTACCTCTTCTTCCAACAGGAAGTTAGAATCTCCAAGAGTTTGGGCATCCATATGTTCAGTGATATTTTTAATTGAAAAATTCTCTCCTAATGATAACAATTCATGAGAAATACCTGATTATTCAATTGGTTCTATACCATCTTCATGGGAGAGTGAGAATAGTGAATGATTATCTAATGGGTGCCTCATGGATTCAAAAATATTAAAGTGGACTGTGCTATCTCCAAATTTCATGGTAAGTCTCCCTTCATTGACATTGATGATGGTTTTATCTGTTTTCACGAAATGTCTTCCCAAAATGATGGGTGAGTGTGATGAGATCCTATCATCTTCCATATTCACACATAAAAGTCAGCAGGGAATAAAAGATCATTCACTTTTACCAAGACATCCACCAGAACTCCTAGGGGAAAACTATGGATCTATTTGCAAGCTGGACCACCACTCTTGTGGGTTTCAAGTCTCCCATCTGCAAAAAGTATATACTGAGTGAGGAAATACATTAATTGATGCACCTAAACGACACAAATCATTAGAGAAATTTAATGAACCAATGGTGCATGGAATAGAAAATGTCCCTGGATCTTGACATTTGGTAGGAAATTGTGGTGTGATAAGGGCTGAGACACTTCTTCCCAAACAGATCCTCACATTGATTTGAAGTCTCCTTTTCATGGTGCAAATATCCTTCAAAAATTTATCATACTTTTTAATTTTTGTAGTGCTTCAAGAAGAGGTATATTGATTTCCACTTTCTGAAAGTTTTCCAAAATTTCTTTTTGTAGTGTTTCTTCATGTAACCTCTTTGATTAAATCATCCTTGATAGAAATGGTTGTGGTATATCATTCTTCTCCCTTTTTTTCATTTGAAATGGTGTTTCTTGTTTCTTCTTCCTTGGCCTATCCTTATCATCCTCCTCTTTTTTATCTTCTTCCCGATGCATAGAATTCTCATCATTTCTAACTTCATTATCGCCTAGATCAGGTTTTCATGTTTCATTTTCAACGGTGGATGGTGGTTGTAGATCTTTTCCACTTCTTTTAGTTATAATATTAACATTCTCTTTTGGGTTTGGTTTTGTTTGGGAAGGGATTTTACCTATATTTTTGGTCATAAATTCCATGAGACTTTCAAACTTGTTGGACAAATCTTTACCAGTGTATTTTTGTCCTTCAAACACAGATTTTTGTTGGTTTTGAATTGGAGGTTGTGAACTGGGGGATGGTTTATCATAGGGTCTTTGGAGATTGGTTGGTTTTTGGTAAAAAGTCTGGTTATAAGATGGTTTCTGTTGAAATGGTGGTGGATTCTGGAATTGATTCGGGAATGGTGGATGGTTTTGAAACTGGTTTTGGTATGAGGGTCTACATTGATTCTGCTGATTTCCAAACCCATATTGGACTTGTTAAGGATCTATCCATCCTTGATTTTGTTTAAACTTCTTTGGCTAAAATTCTACTGCACATGTTTCCATTCCATGTATTTTAGAACATTGGTCAGTAAAATGATCAGGTGATGAGCATAAACCACATACTTTCGATGGCTCTTGTTGGTGACTAACTTGCTTCAAGGCCATCTGTCTCACCAAACTAGTAAGATCTTCAATCCTAGTTTCTAATAAGGTTGATGGATGAGAAGTGTTTACCACATGAATAGCTCTTGTTCTAATACCTCTTGTTCCATATTTTTGTGAGTTTTTGGAAATCTTCTCAATCAAGCCCTTGGATTCTTATTGTGACTTGTCAATCAGTGAACATCCAGATGATGCATCAAGAAGGTTTCTGTCATTTTCCAGTAGTACTTGATAGAAGAAGACAAGAAAGTGGTGTTCCTCAATGGATTTATGCGGACAGATGGCACATAGCTTCTTAAATCTCCCCCAGTACTCGTAAAGGGTTTCCCCAGATGATTGTCTTATGGCGTATATTTCCTTCTGAATGACTATTCTTCTAGAGGTGGGGAATAATCATTTCATAAAACATCTTACTAGGTCATTCCAGTCGTGCACGTCTCCTAGTTGTAGTCCTTACATCCATTCTTTTTCATCCCCATCCAATGAAAACGGAAATCCCTTCCACTTTACCTGATCCTCAGCAATTCCACGGGGTCTGAAAGTTGAGCACACATGTGTGAACTCTTTAATATGTTTGTTTGGATCTTCACCTTCCAAACCATGAAAATTTGGAAGAAAAGGAAACATGTTAGATTTCATTTCAAAATATTTATTTTACACTGGCATGGAAAGTATATTTTTTGATTAAGTAATTGTGGTCCACATAAGTCTCTAAGTGTTTGGTTTTGATTTTCATCCATGATGACAGGCTCAGAGTGAACACTTGAAGTTTCACTTGAATCTTCAAGGGGAACTTCCTCAGATTCAGATTCCAAAATAATTTTTCTAAGTATATTCAACAAGGTTCTTTCAATTTCAGGATATATGGGTAAAGGTTCAATTTTTCCGGTTCTAGTCATGCAATCTTGAAGAGAAAATATGAAAAGATAAAGGAATGAAAAAAAAGTTGGCACTACCTCCCCAGAAACGGCACCATGTTTTGACACGTACCTATCATGGAGTGTGGAAAAAACAAATATTACCTAAGTTAAAATGTATTATAGTGGGTTACCAAGGTTTTCTTCAGAGAGGAGTGCTCAACAATAGTGTTTGTCACTTAAAATAAGAGAAAGAAGTGATGTTTTTTTAAACAATTTTTGATTTGGAAAATACATAATCTAAATAATGTACGTAAACTAAGTGAATGTTTTTAAAATTAATCACAAATGATGTAATTTAAATAAGTGATACGAAATAGTGATCAGGTTAGGGTCGGTTTTCCAATTGTAATTCTATCATAGTTCATTTTACCCAATTCTCTTCTGCTAAATCGTTGAGAGTGAGAATCCACAATCACTTCTTCTCACTCCAGTGGTCAAATAAAAATGTGATAATAAACCTTACTAAAATCTTAGGTTGGGATAATCTCGTTAAAATGTCTAATATAGTTGTAGAAAATACCCCCAATTATCTTAGGCAATTCCTAATCGGGTCTTGTTTATCCCAAGTAACCAAGATCTTTCAATACTTTTCACACACATACTGGTGATCACCGAGTACATCACCACTAAGTCCTAGTCTCTTCCATCGTTTATAAACCATAACCTAGTTGAGGGAGATATTTATCACTGACCAAATATAAATTAACAATAGAATCTAAAATCACATACAATCGTACATGATAATAAAAAATGTTATAAGAAATTGAAACTTATTCGAAGAAGAGAAAAGAGGATTTAAACACATTAATAGAATGAACTCATGAAATACAACACAAAAAGACTCTCCCTCCCAAATCACATAGAATTTAACCCACCATGGTAAGGGTAATTTTGACTATGGGGAAAGAATGACACATTACAGGACTATGAAGTGGAAAACAATGAAAAGAAAGAACAGAAATTTGATTCTCCAGAATCTGTCTTCCAGAAGATTGCCTCTGTTCTGCCCACCGGATGGTTGTAACACACTGAGGTCGCTGCTTATAGAATGTTGTAAATGAAGTTTTCTATCGACCCTAAAAATATCAAAGCATTTGGACAGGTGGAAAGGAAGATATGTCTTGATTAGTGAGTTTAACTTCTTCTGACCGCCAAAGACGGTTTCACCCACTAAACTTTGGCGCGTTCAAATATTTCCTTAATGAGCTCCATAATTTATGAAATTTAATGTGAACCGTAATTTGGAAGTCCTATGTCGACACCAGCTAGAATAACCTCATTTTAAAGTGGGATGAATGAGATATTGTTGATTTAATGTGGTGGGGTCCATTCTGGCAGCAAGACTGAGTTCTCCAATTGATTGAATTTTATGTACCATTGGGGTTTGATTTGGGTTTTATTCTAGCAGAAAAACTTGAATCCCAAGAGCATATGAAGCCTAAAAAATGATTCACTTCAATTGGACCAATATTTTAAAAGTTATACCCGTAGAACAGAAGCTATATAAAACTGTCAATTTTTCAGAATTGCCTCATTTTCACATTTAAGCCCAAAATACACCAAAAACACATAAATGATGAAAATACAATAAAATTGAATAATATAGAGGGATTAAATCATTGAAAAAATATTAATAATATTGAAATTATTAACTATATCAACCACTATATCACCTATCGATAGACTGAGACACCAACCATCTGAGATAACGACTGTCTAAGTCACTGATAGATTCAGAATTATTTCTTTAAAATTCAAACTTATTACTAATGGTCATATATATAAAACTCAATGCTGTTAATTATATTAATGACACTATCAGTATTTTTTAGACAACACTTAATAATTCTAGAGAGTAGATCAATGTACAAGGTACCAAAGAATATGCTTCTTATCTGTTGCATTGTATAAAGAGCATATCTAATCAAAAAGAAAATTGAGGATCCATGATATCCGGCAGAGATCCATGGAACCTGTAGAACTCAAGAACTTAAATTAAAGAAACATAAATATATTACTAGGAAAAACAGTCAATGAACATATTTTTTAGAAACAATATATGAATGGAGAAGTGTACATCTACCAAGTCATACACCATACTAGAAACAATAGACAGAAGTTATCATGACACCCTATTTTTCTTGCATGTTTCCAGAAGTTGACTCCATCTCCACTGTTGTCGTGTTTATGGAGTCCAAAAGTTGAAAAGCACATCACACAGAGCCTTCTAAATCATACTGTCATTATGTTTCTCTGCCTGTGTACATTATTTAAATTTAGAGAAATGATGTTTTCTCTATTATATAAACACACACTGTCTCCAGTGCTAAACTAGAAGATACATAGACATATTAACAAAAGTATCTTTTTACACCTTATACTCTGATAGATAATAGTTGAATATCTCCCCACATGGACTGTTGTAATTTGATCTCCTAAAACAAACCATGGAAGATGTCTTGTTGACCTGTACAGCTGTGTATGTTGTATTTTACCACGATCTAGGGTGTGGATCAAATTTATTTATATAGATTGTTTGGTTTTATGTGATCACTGAGTGGAGATGATTAGGTATTGTCTTCAGACTAAAACACTTGTTCACATTCACTATGTGCTTTCATGTTTTGTTTTCTCTATTCTTATAATTATTTAAATCCATACAGTTTTAACTAGTAACTAATAAATCACTGAGAAGTCTTTCAAATAAAAAAATATTTTATAAATCTACTACTTTGGATAACTGAACCATACTGGATTTTAAATTGTGGGATTTTTTAAAAGAAGTAGATAGAAAATTTTATAGGAACTCAATTCACCCCCCCCCCCCCACATTGTGTTTCCTACTCCAACCAACATTCGATATCATAGGAATGTTTACTTACCAAAGTCTTCATGGTTTTCTAATATCTTCAACTATGATTTTAGTTGTCTTTTAAGGATCTATAAATTTCTAATAGTCTAAAATTTATTATTCTTTAAAATATTTCAAATATTTCATAAATGGAAAATTGATATGAAGGTGCCGCTACCAATTGACATCCCTAAATTAATTGAAAAAATTACTCACAATGGAAAATTAAAATGAAAATGCATTTAGAAAGTATGGGTTTTGAAATATGTCATGTTACAGTTTATGAATATAAAATTCCTAATACTTATAGGAACACTTGAAATTATTCTACTAAGGTAGCCTACAATAATAAATATAATGATATGAATGCATTAAAATTAACTTTAGAGAATGAATAATTTAATTGGATTTTTAAAAGTAAACCAAATTTTGAAATTTGGGATACACTAGAGGTTTCACATGATGGAACAATTAATGTCAAAGAAATGTGAATTAATACATATACCATTAAATATGATACCTTTAAAATGATGTCTGATGAACCTATATATAACATGTTTCTCAGGTTCAATGAAATTTTAAATATGATGGTCTCTCTGGGAAAGACAATCACATCCATGTAATAAGTAATGAGAATTCTCATATGTTTTCTAGAAAGATAGTGAGGATTCTCAATGCCAATAAGGGAATATATTGATATAAAAACTCTACCAGAAAAAGAGTTGATAGGACAACTAATTATGTATGAGGGAGAACTGAAGGTCAATAGAGAGTAATATGATGAACTAAAGATAAATTCAGTGGCATTCAAAATCACTTCTTCTAAACATAAATAAAACAAGAAACTACATGGTCATGATTAAAGTTCTAGAAATGTACAATCATCAAATGATAGTGATGAGTAAATGTATTAGCTAGACCAAAGATTAAAATTGTTCAATGAAAAGAATAAATTATTTAGAAATCCTCGTTATAAAGGTAAGTAAGACAATAAGGGAAATTGGGAAAATGAATAGAAGAGAAGTGAAAATAAAAATGAGATAGTCTATTATGATTGTAAGAAGATAGTACATGTAAAATATAATTTTCCGAGATTGAAGTAAAAATATAAGTATGAATACCAAGATAGAAAATATAATAATGCAATGAAGGCCACATGGATTTCTTTTAAGGATAATTGTACTGTATCTGAGTCATCCCATGTTGATAGGGATGACAAATCCAATATGTGTTTCATGAAAAACACATCTGCGGTAACCCTATCATCTCCTGAAAATAATAATTATTATTCTGGAGATGAATCTGATTCTAGAAATATAAAAAAATAAAAATTATTGAATATTTTAAAATAATTTAGGACACATGAAATAAATTAAATAATAAGTATCAATCTCTCAAGAATCAACATGTTATTTTAGTTTATATTGGGTAAAAACTTTCTATTGAAATGGAAAATACTTCTCAGTTTCTCAATGAGAATAATGAACTTAAACTGTCTAATGAGTAGTTAAAGAAAAAATTTGATAAGTTCACAAATTCTAAAGATACGTTATTTAATATTATTGGAAACTAATTTTCTCAAAATTATAATACTGGTATTAGTTATCAACCTAGAAAACAGAATTATTAAAAATAATTTGTATCAAAATCTGGAAAATTTGGTTTGATAAACAAAATTGAAAAATCTACTACAAGTTCCAGCATTAGAAATATTTTTACTACTACTAGTTTTTTTGGACCCAATAGGGTTTCTTTTCTAAGAGATTACAAACTACTTATTGGAAACCCATTAAAAAAATGTGGGTTCCCAAAGTATTAATTGAAAATGTTATTGGACCTAATAAAGACAGGGTACCAAAATCATTTCTTATTTGATTTATTTTTGATGGAAATATTTTTGAAGAGTTCCTATAAGAGAAAATGGTACTTGGATAGTGGGTGTTCAAGACATATGAAAGGGTACTATTAAAGCTTCAAGAAACATATAAATATTTATGGTGGGTACGCCACCTATGGTTATAATGTGAAAGGCCAAATTATTATCCATGTCCAAATCTGTAACACTGATTCAATTTTAATTTTTTAATTTTTTTTGGTCTTATGTATAATATTCATAGCATCTCATAGTTAGGTGATGATTAAATTCATGTTAAAATTAAAAATTATTCTATAAATTTTTTCAATTCTATGAATTATTTACTATTCACTTCTTTTAGAATTGAAAATCATTGTACTATGAATAGAGATTCATTAGTTTCAAAAAATATTTCTTGCATTAGTGCCTTTCACAAAGAGTCTTGGATTTATAATAAAAGATTATGCCATAATAATATTCACTACCATACAATTCTAACATAGAAAGGACTAGTCAAGGATATACCTAAACATGAGTTTCCAAATTATAACGTTTGTAATCCTGGTCAAAAGGGAAAACAATATAATGTATCTTTCATACCAAATAAATAAGATTCAACATCTAAACCTCTTGAGATGGTTCACAAGGATTTGTTTGGTCCATCTAGATTTTCATGTTTAAATGGGAAGCAATGTGTCTATGTTCTAGTAAATGACTTCTCTAGGTATATTTGGACTTAATTTTAGCTCACAAAATTGAATCATGTTATAATTTCACAAGTATTTCTAAGTTAGTTGAAAACGTAAGTGTACATATGATCAAAAAAAATAAGAAGTGATCATGGACATGATTTTGAAAATCAATAATTTGAATCATTTTCCTCAAAAAATGTCTATATTCATAACTTCTCTTCTCCTAGGACACCCCATCAGAACGGAGTTTTAAGATAAAATAGAACCTTTCAAGAAATATCCCGAACTACACCTACTGAATTTGATTTTCCAATTTATTTTTTTTAGAAGTTGTGAATACAAATTGTTGCATAATCAATAGATTTGTAATTAGAACTATCTTTATGAACCCCGCTATGGGTTATGGAACAATAGAAAACCTAAGGTTAATTACTTTAGTGTTTTTGGTTGAAAATAATTTATCCTCAATACAAAATATAATCTTGACAAGTTTTCCACCAAAAGTGATGATAGAATTTTTGATAGGCTATTCAACCTCTAGAAGAGCTTATATACTCTTTAATAAGAAAGCCATGTGTGTGGAAAAATCCTTTAATGTCAAATTTGATGAAATGGATCAACATGAGCCTAAGACACCCCTAAACAATATTGAGGTTGATTTTTCAAATCTATACCGGAATTCTAAACCTTATGAATCTAATGTTAAGAAAACTAAAAAATCCTCTAGATATGGAAATCTTCTAGATTCTGATAACAGTGAACCCAAACCTGTAGAAGAAACTAAAATAACAATCCCATTTTTTCAAGATCTGTTAGAACCCTTAAAAATCATCCCTTATATGTTATACATGGAGACTTTTATAATGGGACATGTACTATAGATTATCTAAGGAACCAGGTTGATCATCATTCATTTTTGTCACAGATTGAACCTAAGAAAATTAATGATGCAATCAATGATGAATTTTAGGTAATTGATATTCATGAATAATTGTATGTGTTTGAAAGAAACAAATTTTGGAAACTCGTTGATAGACCCAAAGACACCTGATAAATGGAACAATGTGGGTGTTTAGAAATAAAGCTGATGAAGTTTGAACTATAGTAAGGAATAAGGATAGATTAGTTGCAAAATTTAATAGTCAAGAATAAGTAATTGACTATGAATAAACATTTTCACATTTTTTCAGACTTAAATCCATTCGAATACTGATAGTTTATGGCGCACATATTGATTTCAAAATTTATCAAATGGATGTGAAAAGTGAATTTCTAAATGTGTATTTAATTCATGATTTTTCTCTTGAACAACCCCAATGTTTTACAAATAAACATTTTCTAAATCATGTTTTCAAATTAACAAAATCATTGTATGGTTTAAAATAGGATCCAGGGTCATTGTATGTTAGGCCCAACACTTTTCTTATTTCAAAAGGTTTTAAAAAAGGAATTTTTGATCCTACTCTATTCATAAAAAAGAATTTCAAAATATGTTTTTGTTGTTCAAATATATTTTGATGACATTATTTTTGGATCTTATGAAAAAAATTTATGTACTAATTTTCCAAAAATGATAAAAAACATAATTTGAGATGAATTTTATTGGTGAACTAAAATTTATTCTTGGATCTCAAATATTTCAAAATAAATAATGTATAATTTTAATTTAAAGTAAATACAATAAAGATGTTTTAAAATGTTTTGGGCAAGATATAGAAAAAATTAGTGATACACCTATGAGTACCACCTATAAATTAGATCTTGATTAAAATTGAATGTCTATTGATCAATCCAATTATAGAGGAATGATTTGAAGTATTCTCTACTTATCTTATTTTTGACCTGATATTATGTGTAGTATGTGTATGCGTGCTTGTTTTCAAGTAATTTCTAAAGATTCACATCTAATTTATTTTAACATAATTTTCAAATACCTCAAATATACTACCATCTTAGGATTGTTCTATCATAGAATAAAACTATTTGAATTAGTTAGTTATTATAATGATGAATTTTTTGGTTGCAAGACAGATAGAAAAATAACCTCTGTAACATGTCACTTTTTAGGAAAGTCTCTAGTTTCATGGTGTAGTAAGAAGAAAAATATTGTGGCATTATCTACTTTTGAAGATAAATACATAGTTGTTGGTAATTGTGATGATCATATTTTGTAGATGAAAAACCCATTATTAGTTTATGGATATCAATTTAGGAATATACACTATGAAAACATAAGTGCTATTAACATTTTTATGAATCCAGTTTCTCTTTCAAGAACAAATCATATTAATGTAATAAATCACATTTTGAGAGATCATTATAAAAAATGTGATATAAATCTAGATTGCATTGGCACTAGACATCATCTTTCTTCCATTTTTACTAATCCATTAATCTCTAAGATAATTAGTTACATCAGGCATGAGTTGGTAACGACCAACTTTGGGTGACTCACTGATGGTGTCTAAATAACATGACCCGGTGATGATATCTCACCGACATGACTCACCGATGATGTCTCACTAACGTTACACACCAATGTTGTCTCCCTGATGCGACTCACCAATGATGTCTCACTGACATGACTGACCAATGATGTCACAGTGACATGACTCACTGATGATGTCTCACCGACATGACTCACCAATAGTGACTTACCCATAGGTCTCACCGATGTGTCTTACTGATCAAAACATAGTATTTTTTATATTTAGAGTATAAAAAATAATTTTTTTAATTATTTAATTTTATTTTATTCTTAATTTATTATTTTATGATTTTAATACACTAGATGATATTATTATGGGCCGATCCAACCCTTTTTCTTTCTCTCACACTCCTTTCACACTCTTTCCTTCGAAACATTCCCTCCCGAACTCCTACTACATTTCTCCTTTAAACCTGAAACCCTTGAATATCATCAATTCCTCAAGTTAAAAATGTTTTTAGAGATTTTTGGGTGAGACACATCTATCTATGATGAAAATTGGTGAATATAGTCCACCTAAACCATAGCATGTTCATCCGAAACTCGCAAACAATAGCATAACCCTTGAGAAAAAATTACATTCAGAATAGTTGTTGACAAGTAAGTTTTTTCTATTGAATGTGTTGAAAACCCAATGTTTCTTAGATTCGTTCTCCAATAATGAGAGACTTTTTTAACCAAGACAAGTGCATGAGTTCACCATATATGTGTATTTTATACTTGAAGTGTTAGAGGTATTTTGGATCAAATTTTTTGTAGATGGAAAAAGAATCTATTTTTAATCCAAGCATTCTGAAGAATTCTTGAATGTATCCCATTAGGGTTAAAATGATGATCATCAGTTAAGTGCACCTCTAACAAGGGACATATTCTGTTTTGGGGAAGCATTGGATGATCTTAGTAGAAATGGAGATCATAGAACTCTTATAGCAATAGTGTTGAATAGCGAGTGTAGATTGCTATTCATGTTCATTCAACACCAATTATGTCATGGGATAGGGGACTTTACCTCCTTCAAATACCAATATGTCTATTTTATTTATTTACTGAAAGAGGGGAAAAAGGCTAACCTGTGTAGATATTTTATGGTGCATATAAGTGAGATGAGAATATGATTTTCCAAGAGTAATTATCTGTTTTATCATTGGATTCTCTGTGCTATGTAGAAAGAGAACGGTTTATTAAGTTAATGAGAAGAAATAGTTTCAGAATATGATGGCTATTTTTTGACCAAATCTATCTGTAAGAGGATGAAAAGAAATTGGAATCCCAGGAAGAATATGTGGGTTGAGGAAAATAACAAACTATATGAGGATTTTAATCCTATTGAGCACCCCTCAAGGCCACATATCATGGTTTATCCTAGTCTAGGGCCATATGGTGATGGTGCGAATTTAGATGATGATGATGTTGTGGAGGAATATCAAGGAAATCAGTCACCCAATGATCGTAGAAGTGACCCTGATATAGCTTAAAGTCTTAAAAGGATGACTTATGGTCCCACTAGCCCTCCTCAACCTTTACCCTCAAAGAAACCACTTCCAGCTGAGGATGATGATGAGAAGACTAAATATTTATAGAATATTGAGCATGTTAGTAGATCTTATAGTGATGACGAATCAAATGGTGAATAATGAGAATGTGGTAGTGAAGAAGAATACGATGATGGTGATAGAGATGAGAAAGAAAATTAAAAAGGTGACGACGCAAGTGGTAGAGAATACGATTGAAGTGATGAGGATGAATGAATTAATGAGTCTAATGGTGGATCAGATCAACCTAATGATGATCAATGTCTTGATGCTGAACCTATTGATCTTACATTAGAGCCTATTGTGCATGAATGTCATGCTGATACTCCTATACTGGAATAGGAATATGAAATAACTTTTTAATCCCATGAAACAATTTAAGAACATGTGGCTGATGAAATATCTCTATTCGATCATATGCATGATGAAGTTCATGCGGAAGAAGAAGTTCCAGTGACTCCAGTATAAGAAATTGTTTATATTAGAATGAATACTTTTATTGAGAATGAAGTATCTGTTGAGGGGGAGAGATAGGAAAACCGAGTGAAAGTTGATGTTATTACATGTATTGATGATTTTTTATTCCTATATAGAGAAAGGATATTGGTTATGTTACTATGGTTTTGGAGTACTCAGATTCAGAGGATAGTATAGCTTCTCATACTCTTGTAGCAGATAAAAAATCCGTGGCTCTATCATTTCCTATAGACTCTGTGCATAAGGATGATTTAAATGCTTTTAGGGAATAATATTTGGATGTGGTTAGATATTTCAATCCAAATCAACCTAATCTAGTTTCAATTCTCAATGAATGTGATGAATCTATGTTTATATAGAAGGTGGTTTTTCAGTTTGAACCTTGGATGATCTCACTATTGGAAGCAATTGTAACAGAAAATCAAAAAATGCATATTTCAATGGTCTCTACCATTACCAAGTTGACAATTAAATATAAAGAGTCTTAAGAAAGATTCTAAAATGTATTGGACATAAATCTTATGATTCGTTTGAGGATGATTCTCCTCCACCTAGAACTCCAGATCAAGAAATTTTAATGTTAGTTTTCAAAGATGTAGTGAATGATGCTTCAACTTCATCTACTAATCCTCCTTTATAAATTGATTAAAATTAGTTGAGATCAATATTTCAATATGTATTTCAAGGTACATCAACCTCATATATTCTTGTTGTTCACTCTACTGATTTTGAGATGATTAAAAATGTGAAATATAAAAACATTAAACCATAATGGGTGGAATTGATTCAGAAAGACTCAACGGGATCAAGAACAATTGTGACCACATCCCTGATAGAGATATATTTTACACCAAAGGTGCTACCAGGGATCCGGAAGAAGTAACCAAGATAGTTGACTTCTAATTTAATTGAATCTATTCTAAGAATCATCTAGAAATTCATTTCAAATTTTTGGTGGAAAATTTGGAGGTCCCACATTTTACTGAAGATATCAATGATCACGTCAAGGAGATTAAGGACATCACTCTGCTTATGGTTTGGGTGATGGTTGATTTATGAGAAGAATAAATCGAACACCTTTTTTAGTGTGACTACAAGTGATTTCAAGTGACAAGTGTCTTGAATATATCCATAATTGATGATAACTATACGGTATTTTATTAAATTTTGGGGTTCCACAAGTTCTATGGGGTTTTGTTTTTGGGAATGATTAAATTTTCATTTTTTGATCAATGGGTTGATGGAATCTGTCCACCAGTGATGTTGTTAGTTTGGTCAACCCAGATCTAGGAGTTAAGGAATTATATCTGATGGAATTAAATTTGGATGTGAAGTAAATGAGATGAGAAAAACATGAAGGAATTTCTCTGAAATTTAGCTAAACATTATGTTTATTATGGATTAACACATTTCATATATACTCCTATAAGAGGAAACTAGGGTTACACATAATTTTATATATAGTGTGTCGATTGGGCATCCCACATACCATGTGACCCTTATTAGACAATATTAATGTATATAGGGAGTACATTCCCAAGAGGCCATATGACCCCACATGTCATGTGTGATTTAGAACACCTCATGTACTTTAGAATGTTCATGGGATTTGGCTGATGGAACATGGAGAGTGATGGATCGAATTCTACGCAATATGTATGGTGTGTAGTACACCTCATGTACTTTAAAAAGTGAATGTGCTTGAACAAAAATCACACTTTGAGTGACAAACCAACCATTACATATCATGATTCATAGAAAAAATCTATTTATAATGAAGGAGAATGATCGTGTGAGGTGATTGGACACATGCAGATCCAGACTCAGTGAGACATGCCACATAGCTAATGGGGCATTCCATATTCTTCATCTAGGTCGAGTTAGAGGAATTTTTCTCCCAAAAAAAGCTTTTTTAATGAGAATGGGTTAGTTCACTTGAACTATATTAGTGTGGGACTATTCCCATAGTAAATACATTAGTATGTACTATAATGTATCTCATTATGAACATGTGATGAGAAAGTACCTCTACAGATTCGTTTTTTATAGAGTCAGGTATCCCTCCATGTGGACTGAGGTGTAATCCATTATAAATATTCACTAGGATAGGCCGGTAATCCCATTATTAATATCCATGTATTGTGACCCCTTTAGAGTGGGTTGATCTAATTTGGGTAAGATATCCCCTATTTATAAAGACCCATACTTTAGATACATTGTTAATACTTCAAAATTAAAGCGTACTTATTACATCATATAACAAAACCACGAAAGGACCATATAGGTATAGTGTCTTTAGAAACTGTGAAACATAAACAACTGGTTCATAAAGCGCCTACACTCTCTCCCATTTATTTCATCATATCTATAGTCCCTTTTGGAATATCTTACATAATAACCTTATTCCTGACCTGGGGAAAGAAAACAAACAAAAGGGTGAGCTCAAATGCTCAATAAGGGTAAACAAAAGAAATATCAATCACATCATATTCATAAGAACATAACTTTTGGAAATCTTAACCTACAAAAGAGAGAATAATTTCATAACGTGGGATAAATCATAGTAGTGAAATGTAATCCCAATAACCATAACATAAAAATGAAACTTTGTGTCATACACGCATAATCATAGAGAATAATTTCTTGTTAGTCAAGACTCATTGCCAAGACTATCTTAGTGGACAAAGTCCATTTCTAAACAGAGTTCACTCCTCGTTTCAGTCCTGTTTCACTGAACCGGTTTAACCTGTCGTTCTAGCCATGTCTATCTCATGAGATATAAAATATTTACCCAATGCATTGGAGGGAGATATAGGTCCCACCCATCTCATAATGATACCATTCTTATGTGTGCCACAAAATCATAAACCATACATCATAGCATAACCCATGTAATAAAAATGGAATTCTAATACAACATGACATCATAAAACAATTCATATAAGATAAAGGAATTCATAAAAATAATTCCATCACAACATAATCAAATCAATGTAATAATAGGGATAGAAACAGAACCCTATATTATCTTAGATGGAAAATAATTTTGATAAAACACTTGAACAACATTCTTGAGGAAAATATCCTTTCTTCTTCAAAAACATTTTCCTTTCTTAACATGTCATACAATTTTAAACTAAAATAAGTTGATTAAAAATAAACATGAAAAATTTTAAATGAAGCTTCTTGGAAATAATTTTTCAAAAATCCATACATGCCGTATAAGTTAAAAAAACATTCTTCTCGTACTTTTGTCGGAAAAGTCAAAAAGTACCTTGTCTGAAAAATGAAAAAATATTCCTTTCATATATTTTACTATAAACTCAAAAAAGGGTAAAAATGGATTTAGAAAATTTTAGGTGGATGGAAATAATATTACATATTGAGGAAACACGTATGTGGATGATAAAATACACCCCAGTAAATACCAATGTATAAACAATCTCAGATAAAAATGAGATTGTGATATTTCCCTAACCTTAGGTCCGATTTGCCTCGTAAGTGTCCGATAATCCTGTATAATGATTTAAATAATGTTATTGACTTATTCCAGAATCATAATTATTGTTATGATATCATATATGGTCATATTCTTAGCTTCTTAGTAGTAATATTTCATTGCTACTTGTTATTCGTGTGCTTATAACTTTTTGTTCTTATGCGTGTTTTGTCGAATAAATTATTATTCTTCTCTTTAGGTTATAGATACATTATTTCCAAAATGTTATTAGTGTAATATATATCATATTCATTCATTCAATTCATTTATATAATCATTATGAAATGAAGATCATGTAGAACGAGTCGCATCACATCGTGGAGACGGTATTCCGTACGTACGCACAAGTGATGATATCGTTCCAATGATTGTGTAATTGTATTGGAGTGTATGTATACTATTTCAGAATCAATATCACTTTATAATAGTCATATATAGTCATTATTTACACCATTATACCCATCCAAGTAAGGTGGTGGTGGAAAATAGATTACACCACGACGTGGAGACAGTATTCTGTACGTACGCACGCACGATGATTTCTTTTTCTGTAGGATGGATAGATGTTGAAATAGGGTTGTTTCATACTTATAATAACATATTAGTATATGAGTGATACTGATGTTATTACTTCATAATGAAACAACTAAATAAGAAGAAGTTGGAGAAGAATTAATTTGAAAAGGATAGGTAATGGATATTACCTCTTTTTGACGTGCCTCTTCTTAACCTCCTCATAGGGCACTAGGGTTGGTCTTTGAAGAAGACCAGAACCTCTAGGATGATTCTAGGGAAGTGGAGAGGAGATACGGGCAGGGGTTGGCCGATCGTGAAGGCTCAATGTGGTGTGAGTAAGAGAGGGAGGAGGTTCCCTTTTATAAGGGAGGAGAGGGGCACCTTTGGAAATCTTAAAAATATTAATTTATAATAAATCTAACCACACTTAAAATCCTCCAAAATGACTCATATCTGAATATTAGATGAGATAGTTTTTTAATCTCATCACCCGATAAAATTTAGACATGTTAGGTATTTATTTTAAACATTATCAACTTGATTTATCCTTATTTATCAATTTAATTTTATTTGTGGTAATAATATTTATTAATAATAATTACATATGTGTTGTGAATTTTCCATAATTTGACAGTTTATGAAATTCTAGACCATATAAAATTTAATTTATAATTTTTAAATATTTTTGTGATTTTTAATCAATTTTATAATATGTTATTTTTATAAAATAACAATAGTTTCAATTTTGACAGTATTCATTTATTTGAATTTAAATAAAATATATACAGAGGATATGTTCGAACTAAAATCTTTAATAGATTAATAAAATGTCATATGTATCTAGAAAAGTAGTGGAGAACATTAAATAGTGCATATAATAATTATTTTAATATTTTTAAACCCATTTATTTGATACATTAATTAATGAAATAATTTCAACATCACTGTTGTGTCATAATTAATAATAATTATTTAATACCCAAAAATTATAAATAAATTCCTATGATGTAGATACTAGTATTATCTTTCTGGATACTATTCATGTTCGAAGTTTCATTATGTTTATCACCAAATTAAAATTATTATACTTATAAGATTTAAGAAAGTGACATGTTGTCACATTCATTGGTTTTAATAATAATTAAATTATTTTCATGGAAAAAAGTCTATTAAATGAATCTAATCTGACCCTTATGTGATATGGGTCAACCTTTAGTCATACAATAAAATTTTGGCAGGTTTTAGGGTAATTTTATAATCTTATATTTATCCTTAATTACCTGATTTACCTTTAACTATGGTAAATAAAATTTATCGTGGTCACTATTCATAATGCCCAAAAAATAAAAAGTATCCTATTAACATAATTTGGACCCACTGATTCTGAATATGGAATCCATTTTTCAAAATTCAAAACATATAAGTTGCAGTAATTAATTTAAAATAAATCTCGTTGTTAAGAAAACGGGTTTTAGAAGTTAAAACATTGCCAAAGATTGAAATGTTTTTACCTATGAATTCAATGTGAAAGTACTGTTAATGACATACATTATATTAAATGGTAAAAATGTATTCTATCTATACTTTAAAACAATTCAATATTATAATTTAACCATATAAATTATCTCAATGAAAAAAGTTGTTTTTAATTAAAAATTAGCGTATTTTTACTATTCATCAAAATATGAAAGTTATCAGAAAAATATCATAAATATATCCAAAGTAAAGTTTAATATCCTGATTCAAAAGAAGAATTTTATTTTGTCAAATTGAACATATAAACGTGTTAAAAACTAGATTTAATGTGGGTGCGCCATCAAAAGGCGGCAAAACTGCCTTTTTTGTCAAATACTTATTTTACCCAAAAATAATTATTTTGTTCTCCTACCATGTTCTAGAAAATGTGTAAGATGAATAATAATGTTGAAAAATTTAAAATTCAGTAAATACTATTCATAACGGTCAGTTTATAATATTATAACAATTTATCGTTGTTTAGTGGAACTCGGTATTGCGTACCACACACGCTATCGAGGAATGTCGCGATTGTGTGTAGAGAAAGATTCCTTTGATGATTTATATAACATAAAAAAATATTTCTCATAAATGTCTCGGGTGTTACATTCTACCCCCCTTAAAAAGAAATTCGCCCTCGAAATTCGTCAATTTGTAACAAACAGATGAGGATACCTCTCCCTCATCATATCCCCAAGCTCCCATGTAGCTTCTTCTAATAGGTGGTTCCTTCATAAAACATTCACCAAGAGAGTGGTATTGTTTCGTAGGACTTTTTCACTACGATCCAGAATCTCTATCGGTTGTTCTTCATAAGAAAGATCTTGCTCCAGCGGTACAACTTCTGAGCTGAGTGCATGTGAAGGATCAGGTATGTACTTTCTCAGGAGAGATACATGGAAAACATTGTGAACTTGAGAGAGATTCGGTGGAAGCTCCAATCGGTAATCTACCTTCCCAACACGATCCAGTATTTCGAAAGGACCGATATATCTAGGGCTCAACTTCCCCTTCTTTCCAAATCTCATGACCCTCTTCCAGGGAGATATCCGTAAAAACACTTTATCACCCACTTAAATCTCTAGGTCTTTTCTTCAGTTGTCGGCATAACTATTCTGTCGACTCTGAGATGCTATTATGTGTTGTTGAATAGATCAGACCTTTTCTGTCATCTCATCAACAATATGAAGTCCTAATACCTTTCATTCCCCAACTTCATCCCAGGAAGTTGGAGTCCTGCATTTATTTCCTTAGAGAGCTTCATATGGAGCAATATGAATACTGGAGTGAAAGCTATTATTATAAGAAAATTCCACCAAAGGTAGGTGTTGATCCCAACCACCTTTGAAATCCATAGAGCAATCTCTCAACATATCTTCTAGATTTTGAATTTTTCTCTTAGACTGACCGTCTGTCTGAGGATGATAAGCAGTGCTGAAACTCAACTCTGTATCCAGAGTATGCTGAAGACTTCGCCAAAACATTGAGGTAAACCTCGGATCTTGATCAGATATAATAGAAAGTGGTACTCCATGCAATCTTACCACTTCCTTTACATATATCCTGGCAAGCTGATCCAGAGAGAAATCCTCTCTAATAGCGATGAAGTGTGCAGACTTTGTAAGACGATCAACTATGACCCAGATAGCATTATTGCCTTTGGATGTTTTAGGAATACCTGTGATAAAGTCCATAGTGATGTTTTACCATTTCCATTCGGCTAAGGGTAATGATTGTAACATCCCCTTATACTTCTTTCTCTCAGCTTTAACTTGCTAAAAAACCAAGCATCGAGAGACATATTCAGCAACATCTCTTTTCAGGTCATCCCACCAGAAGTACTCTTTTAGGTCCCTATACATCTTCGTGCTTCCAGGATGAATAGAGAATGAAGAACTATGAGCCTCATCCAGCAGATCCTTCTTTAATTCAGGGATGGGAGGAACACAAACCCGATTCCTGAACTTTATTATCCCATCACAATCAAGGTTGAATTCAGGAACATTTCTCACCATCGTTTGTAACTCGACATCTTATTTCTGTGCCTCTTTAATCTTCACATGTAGAGATTGTTGAACATTCATTTGAGAAAGATTCGATTTTCCCCCTTCCATTATAATTCCAAGATTCATCCTTTGTAAATCCATAAATATTGGATCTTTTTTGAACCTCATCATGGATAAACTGGCATGGTCTTGTCGACTTAATGCATCATCCACCTTGTTTGCTTTCCCAGGGTGATAATGAATTGAGCATTCGTAATCCTTAATCAGCTCCAACCATCTTCTCTGGCGCATATTCAGCTCCTTTTGTGTGAAAATATACTTTAAACTTTTATGATCAGTATAAATATCACACCTTTCACCATAAAGGTAATGCCTCCAAATCTTTAATGCAAAGATTACCGCATCTAACTGCAAATCATGAGTTGGGTAATTTTGCTCATGGATTTTCAACTGTCGTGAGGCATAAGCTATCACCATATCATTTTGCATAAGAACACACCTGAATCCCTTCTTGGATGCATCACTGTATATCACAAACCTTTCTCCACTACAAGCCAGTGTGAGATAGGTGCACTGGATAACCTTCTTTTCAACTCCTTGAAATTCTCTTCACATTCCTTCGTCCAGACAAACTTAACTCCTTTCCGAGTCAACTTGGTGAGTGGACTAGATAATCATGAAAAATATTTCACAAAATGTCGATAATATCCAGCCAAACCAAGAAAACTTCGGATCTCAGTTACTGTTGTTGGTCTTGACCATCTTTCGATAACCTCTGTTTTTGCTGGATCCACAGATATCCCCTCTTTTGAGATTATGTGACCCAAAAATGAAACTCTTTGAAGCCAAAATTCACACTTGGTAAATTTGGCATAAAGCTTCTCCTTTCTCAGGGTCTTCAATATAACTCTCAAGTGATCTTCAAGTTCTTCCTTTCTCTTTGAATAGACAAGAATATCGCCTATAAAGACTACCACAAACTGATCAAGATAGTCTCTAAAGACTCTATTCATTAGATCCATGAAGATAGCAGGGGCATTTGTAAGACCAAATGGGATCACTATAAATTCATAGTGTCCATACCTTGTACGGAAAGTCGTATTTGGTATATCCTCCTGTTTGACCCTTAATTGATGATACCCTGAACGAAGATCAATCTTGGAAAAGTATTGAGCTCCTCGTAGTTGGTCAAATAAGTCATCAATGCGTGGGAGAGGATATTTTTTCTTGATAGTGATCTTGTTAAGTTCTCGGTAATCAATGCAGAGTCTCATTGATCCATCTTTCTTCTTAACAAACAGAACATGTGCTCCCCAAGGTGACGCACTAGGGCATATGAATCCCTTGTCATGATTCTCTTGGATTTGGTTCTTCAATTCCTGCAACTCAATTGGGGCCATTCTATAAGGTGACTTTGAAATAGGTAAAGCACCCGGTATGAGTTCTATTGAAAACTCAACTTCACGATTTGGTGGAAGACCTGGCAATTCCTCCGGAAAGACATAATCAAACACACGTACAATGGTCATATTTTTAATTGTGAGTTTCTCACCAACCATTTGAGATAAATAACCTTCATTGAGTGGAATCAAGACCCATAAGATGGAAGAAATTTCTACTAGAAGGTTATGTCCATCCTTGCATCGATAGACGATCATAGATTGATCTGGAATATGAAATGTGACTTCCCTTATTCGGTAATTGATATGAGCTCCATATAAAGAAATCCAATCCATGCCAAGAATCAAATCAAATTCCACTATAGGAAGGATCACAAGATTTGCATGAAGCACTTTCCCACAAACTTCGATCGGAGAAGAATTATAAACTTTTGATGCGACTGTTGTGCCATTAGGGGTTGTTACAGCTAACTCAACATCTAATTGTTAAGGTAATACGGTGATATCCTTAGAAACTTCTTCAGAAATAAACGAGTGGGTGGATCTAGAATCAAATAAAACATTTGCTACATTATAGTGGATGGTAAGTGTACCTTTCACCACATCATTATCATACTCCACATCGCTGATAGAAATTGCATGTGACTTTTTTTGTCTTTATCCTTAAAAATTTGTTGACGTCGATCATCATCATCAACCCTTGGATTTGGGAATTGATTGTCCCAATGCCCCATCTCCTTGCAAATGAAACATTTAAGTGTAGTAGTTTCATTCTATGTGTACCTTCCTTTGTTTGCATCATTAGACATCTTCTTCCCATCATTGCGGCATTCAAATGCCCGATGACCTTCCTTTCCAAATTTGAAACATTTACTTGTCCCTTTAATACAACACCCTCCATGTTTCATTCCACACTTTGAGCATAAGGTAAAGCTCGTCTTCTTTTTAGTGTGCTCTTTAGATTTTCCTTTGAATTCCATTTTCCTCTTCTTATCAAACCCATATGACTGATGGGTTACTCCAATCTCCATCTCGACTTTGAGAGCACAACGAATGATTTCCTCGTAGCTATTGAAGTCCCTTATGGCTAACGCCCTTCGATGACTTGGTTTAAGCCACTAAATAATCGATCGATCTTACTCTCAGGTTGGATAATAATACTAGAAGTGTACCTTGAAAGTGTTGTAAAATTTTCTTCATAGGTACCAACAGATTCATCATCCTTTTTCTTCAGTTCAAGAAACTCTTTCTCCATCTTTGTTCGGTGAATACGAGGGATGTAATTATTAAAAAATAAGTTCTTGAACTCATCCCATTCCATGGACTTAATTTAATCCCTTTGACTCGTATTCTTAATAAGATTACATCATTGATCAGCATCACCTTCCAAACGATACACTTCTACGATGACTTTATCATGCTTAGAACATTGAAGAACTGAAAATATCTTTTTAGTAGTATTAATCCATTGTTCAGAAACTAATGGATTAGTAGACCAGCTGAATGAAGGAGGACGCTGTCTCATGAAGGATTCAACAGAATGCTGCTCCTTCCTTTGCTCGTTTGGAAGTCCTGCATGATTCATATCTTGAGAAAGTTGTGTGAGCATGGCTACATGATTTTTCATTCCAGCTCCCATAACGTTTGGTTGCTCAGGGGGACAATCATTGCATTTCCCATCACATTCCGCATTAACACGGTTCCTTTGGGTTCCAACCATTGACTAAAACCAAGAAGAATAGTGTGAGAAACTCTAATTATAATAGGAAAACCACATATTCAAGAATAAAATTTCACACTTAAGGTCTTATCATAGGTTGTTTCATGGCCATTTCTAAAACACTATGATTGTGTTCTATGCTTAGACTTATCCTTAGGATTATTACTAAGGATTTCACATCCTAGCTTCCAAAGATTGACTATACCATTACTCTGATACCAAATATAACGACCCATACTTTACATACATTGTTAATACTTCAAAATTGAAGCTTACTTATTACATCATATAACAAAACCACGAAAATACCGTATAGGTATAGTGTCTTTAGAAACTGGGAAACATAAACAACTGGTTCATAAAGCGTCTACACTGTCTCCCATTTATTTCATCATATCTATAGTCCCTTTTGGCATATCTTACTTAATAACCTTCTTCCTGACCTGGGGAAAGAAAACATACAAAAGGGTGAGCTCAAATTCTCAGTAAGGGTAAAAAAAAGAAATATCAATCACATCATATTCATAAGAACATAGCTTTTGGAAATCATAACCTGCAAAAGAGAGGATAATTTCATAACATGGGATAAATCATAGTAGTGAAATGTAATCCCAATAATCATAACTTAAAACATGAAACTTTGTGGCATACACACATAATAATAGAGAATAATTTCTTTTTATTCAAGACTCATTTCCAAGACTATCATAGTGGACAAAGTCCATTTCTGAACCGAGTTCACTCCTCGTTTCAGTCCTATTTCACTGAATCGGTTTAACCTGCCGTTCCATCCATGTCTATCTCATGAGATATAAAATCTTTACCCAATGAATTGGATGGAGATATAGGTCCCACCCATCTCATAATGATACCATTCTTATGTGTGCCACAAAATCATAAACCATACATCATAGCATAACCCATGTAATAAAAATGGGATTCTTAAAAAACATGAAATCATAAAACAATTCATATAAGATAAAGGAATTCCTAAAAATAATTCCATCACAACATAATCAAATCAATGTAATAGTAGAGATAGAAACAGAACCCTATATTATCTTATATGGAAAATAATTTTGATAAAACACTTGAACTCCATTTTTGAGGAAAATATCCTTTCTACTTTAAAAACATTTCCCTTTCTTAACATGTCATACAATTTTAAACTAAAATAAGTTGATTAAAAATAAACTTGAAAACTTGTAAAGGAAGATTCTTGGAAATATTGTTTTAAAAATCCATACATGTCGTATAAGTTAAAAAAACATTCCTCTCGTACTTTTGTCGAAAAACTCAAAAAGTACCCTGTACGAAAAACGAAAAAATATTCCTTTCATATATTTTACTATAAATTCAACAAAGGGTAAAAATGGATTTAAAAAATTTTAGGTGGATGGAAATAATATTACATATTTTGGAAACATGGATTTGGATGATAAAATACACCCCAGTGAATACAAAAGTATAAACAATCTCAGATAAAAATGAGATTGTGATATTTCCCTTACCTTAGGTCCGATTTGCCTCGTAATTGTCCGAATCTCCTGTATAATGATTTAAATAATGTTATTGACTTATTCCAGAATCATAATTATTGTTATGATATCATATATGGTCATATTCTTAGCTTCTTATTAGTAATATTTCATTGCTACTTGTTATTCGGGTGTTTATAACTTTTTGTTCTTATGCGTGTTTTGTCGAATAAATTCTTATTCTTCTCTTTAGGTTATAGATACATCATTTCCAGAATGGTATTATTTTAATATATATCATGTTCATTAATTCAATTCATTTATATAATCATTATGAAATTAAGATCATGTAGAACGAGTCGCATCACATCGTGGAGACGGTATTCCGTACGAACGCACGAGTGATGATATCGTTCCTATGATCGTGGAATTGTATTGGAGTGTATGTATACTATTTCAGAATCAATATCACTTTATAAAAATCATATATTGTCATTATTTACACCATTATACCCATCCAAGTAAGGTGGTGGTGGAAAATAGATTACACAACTGCGTGGAGACGGTATTCCGTACATACGCACGCACGATGATTTTTTTTCCGTATAATTGATAGATGTTGAAATAGGTTTGTTTCATACCTGTAATAACATATCAGTATATGAGTGATACTGATGTTATTACTTCATAATGAAACAACTAAAAAAGAAGAAGCTGAAGAAGAAAGAATTTGGAAAGGATCGGTAATGGATATTACCTCTTTTTGACGCGCCTCTTCTTAACCTCCTCTTAGGGCACTAGGGTTGGTCTTTGAAGAAGACCAGAACCTCTAGGATGATTCTAGGGAAGTGGATAGGAGATATTTTTAGGGGTTTTCCGATCTTGAAAGCTCAAAGTGGTGTGAGGAAGAGAGGGAGGAGGTGCCCTTTTATATGGGAGGAGAGGGGCACCTTTAGAAATCTTAAAAATATTAATTTATAATAAATCTAACCCCACATAAAAACCTCCAGAATGAATCATATCCAAATATTAGATGAGATAGGGTTGTAATAGCATCAACCAATAAATTTTATATATGTTAGGAATTTATTTTAAACATTATCAACTTGAT
Source organism: Viscum album (assembly GCA_963277665.1). Lineage (NCBI taxonomy): Eukaryota > Viridiplantae > Streptophyta > Magnoliopsida > Santalales > Viscaceae > Viscum > Viscum album. Next base: position 1,324,064,869 of record OY728158.1, read on the forward strand.
TTATCCTTATTTATCAATTTAATTTTATTTGTGGTAATAATATTTATTATTAATAATTACATATGTGTTGCGAATTTTCCATAATTTGACACTTTATGACATTGTAGACCATATACAATTTAATTTATAATTTTGAAATATTTTTTTGATTTTAATCAATTTTATAATATGTTATTTTTATAAAATAACAATAGTGTCAATTTTGACACTATTCATTTATTTGAATTTAAATAAAATATATACAGAGGATATGTTCAAAATAAAAGAATTAATAGATTAATAAAATGTCATATGTATCTAGAAAATTAGTTTCGGACATTAAATAGTGCATATAATAATTATTTTAATATTTTTAAAACCATTTATTTGATACATTAATTAATAAAATAATTTCAACATCATTGTTTTGTCATAATTAATGATAATTATATAATCACTAAAAATTCTAAATAAATTACTATGATGTAGATAATCGTATTAGATTTCTGGAGACTATTCAATTTCGCAGTTTCATTATGTTTATCACCAAATTAGAATTATTATACTTATAAGATTTAAGAAAGTGACATGTTGTCACATTCTTTGGTTTTAATAATAATTAAAATATTTTCATGGAAAAAAGTCTATTAAATGAATCTAATATGACTCTTTGGTGATATGGGTCGACTTTGAGTCATCCAATAGGATTTTGGCAGGTGTTAGGGTAATTTTATAATCTTATATTTACCCTTAATTACCTAATTCACCTTTAACTATGTTAATAAAATTTACCGTGATCACTATTCATAATTCTCAAAAAATAAAAAGTAGGCTATTAAAATAATTTGGACCGACTGATTCTGAATATTGAATCCATTTTTCAAAATTCAAAACATATAAGTTGTAGTAATTAATTTAAAATAAATCTCGTTGTTAAGAAAACAGGTTTTAGAAGTTAAAACATTGCCAAAGATTGAAATGTTTTTACCTATGAATTCAATGTGAAATTAATGATAAAGACATACAATATATTAAATGGTAAAAATATATTCTATCTATTCTTTAAAACCATTCAATATTATAATTTAACCATATAAATTATCTCAATGAAAAAATGTTTTTTTTAATTAAAAATTAGCGTATTTTTACTATTCATCAAAATATGAAAGTTATCATAAAAATATCAAAAATTTATCCAAAGTAAATTTTTATATCCTGATTCAAAAGAAGAATCTTATTTTGTCAAATTGAACTTACAAACGTGTTAAAAACAAGATTTAATGTCGTTGCACCATCAAAAGGCGGCAAAACTGCATTTTTTTTATAAGTACTTATTTTACTCAAAAAAATTTATTTTGTTCTCCTACCATGTTCTAGAAAATGTGTAAGATGAATAATAATGTTGTAAAATTTAAAATTCAGTTAATACTATTCATAAGGGTCAGTTTATAATATTATAACAATTTATCGTTGTTTAGTGGAACTCGGTATTGCGTACCACACACGCTATCGAGGAAGGTCATGATTGCGTGTAGCGAAAGATTCCTTTGATGATTTATATAACATAAAAACAAAATATTTCTCATAAAAGTCTCAGGTGTTACACTATTGGTAATGGGATTGATCCCCTTTTGGCTTATTTACATCTATTTTCTTTTGGTAGGTTGTAATATATTCAAGTGAGTATCTCATATGATCCCTCTTAGGTTGCTAGATGTTTCTTCAAGGAACAACCTGACTAATGTGACCTCTTATAAGAGTTACATAAGTATAAAATGGCTCAATGTGTGATTCCAATTTGATAAATGTTACAATTAATCCTCTCATAGAATCCTAGGATAGCATTGAGGGCATGATATTTCTTTGAGACATGGATTATACCATTGAACAAATATATTTTTTATTGTTTATTACATTACATTTTTTATTTAGTTTTGAATCAGTATTGATGATTTGGTTTTAGTGATTTATGATTATTCCTCTAGGTTTTTTTATACTCACCCATACATGGGATATTCCCACATATGTTGTGTCTTATGCCTATGAAAATCCTTTAAATAGATTCCTAGGGGAACTATGGGTAGGTAGATCTTAGTTATTATAGATGGAAAATAGATGGTTATAGTTTTTTTCATCGTGATAAAAATACCCAATTTAGACGGTTGGAACATTTTCAAGTTTCGGTGGGCTTGTATTTTGTATTATTAAAATTTTTATTCACTTTTTTATTTTTTAAAGTGGGATCAATGTTATGCATTAATTTATTGTATCATTTGTTTAGCATTTTCCATGATATACTAGTGTATGGTGGTGTGTGTGTGTAGGTACTTTAGTATAAGGCCACTCATGTTTGTATTAGGACTTCATGAAACAAATATCTAACATTCATCCTATTTTAGGATAGATTATGTGGTCATTCTTGTCTTACTTTAACCAACACATGCCTAGCTGTGTCGTGTCGTGACATGTTGCGTGTAAATCCCTAGAGGAAATACATACATGACCCACGACATGTACTAAACTCAGTTTTTTTAGCACTAGGTCATGATCATTCCTATGGTGAATGACCTGTAGAAATCATGGATCATGGTTATAATGTGATAAAAAAACAAGACTACTCACATGGTTAAATGTTTTTGGAGGAATTGGAAGTTTGAATAAGATTCATGGGAACCAGACGATGTGATGAAACAGGGATATTATTATTTTTTATAGCAGGGAGATGGAATTTATGTGGATAAATTCACATTAATGGTTGTATAATTTAACACCCCAAAACATTAGGATATATTTCTCATTAATTTAATTTGTACATTAGCATGTGATACACACAACCCCTAATCATAATGAATCATAACATAGTATATCATTATAACCATGGAATTAATTTTTCCATGTGAATAAGAATAACTTAATTTAAAAAACCTTATTTAAATGTTTTAGATAATGAAAATATATTGTTAAATTAGTACTCATTTTTTAGTAAAGTCATTATATACAATAAAAACATTTTCTCTCACAATATGGTACTTATTTTCTTCAGAGAAAAAAATATAATTAATTAGTAAAAATTTAATACAATATATTTCAGAAAATACAAAATCACTTTTTAAATAATACATTCAAAATAATATTAGAATTAATTATTGATAATTTTATGAAATTAATGATTTTTTTATGGATAGTAAAAACTATTGATTTTAATTTAAAACTATCATTTTGATTAAAGCATTTTAAAATTCCCATTTCTCATTAAAATTATTTTAAATATAAAATAAGTTTATGTATATCTTTAATTATATATTTATTGTAATTATAATTAATTATATATAGAATTTTTTTATAATACTTCGATACTGATGAAATTTGTTTTTTATTGGAAAAAATTAATTGTATTCTATGGGTTTACTTTTAAATTAAATTATATAAATTCAGTTAATTGAATTTGATAAAATGGATTCAATGTTTTGAAATAGAATATAATTTTTTTTAATGATGCCACATTCAATTTTGTACATAATTAATAGTAAAAGGGTAAAAATTAATCACTTCAGCTAAGGTTAAAAAGATTTTAACTCGGGGTGTTAAACAAAGAGATAACAGTACGTTTCTCAATTCGACTTCTCTAGATCATATTTTATTAACATATTTTGTCCGAATAGTTTCTCACTATTGAATCTCTATCCATTTCGAATCATTTTTCTTGAATATAAAATAATTATATTTTAATATTTTATTAAATTCCATCTGTGTCATTTCAAACACTTTTAAAAGAAAACCCATCCTTTATCTTGATTATGCAACATTGGGATAGATAGATCTACCATAAACTACCCAATTATATTATCAAATTCCATATCCATGATTTATACGTAATGGTCTTATTAAAATCCAATTCTAAGGATCCTTAATAAGGGATCTAAAGAAGACCTACCAAATAAGAGGTAATCATCCTACCTAATATATTTCAATTTATTTATTATTATACATTATATAAATCATTAATATTCAGAATTAAATAATATATTCAGTATACTCAACTGATTGTTATTTTATTATTATTATGTCACATCCATTATTCACCCTCTATTCCATCAAATGGGAGTTAAAGTATCGCATATGCATACGTGTGGACTAGTACATCAACATTGAGATAAAATTCATTATCCACCACAATATTGCATGGATATTAATTATGATTGGTTTATTTTTTATATAAAATTTTTTTGACATAATTGTGCTTCTATAAATATTATATCATTTATACATTATTACATTCCAATTTATTGGGAAATGATAACGTCCCTAGTGTGTATGTCTGCACTAACACCTCCTAGAAACGATGTAATTCATATTTAATTTCCACATTACATGGATGGTAATAAGGATAGGTTGTAAAAAGGATAGATTTATTAAATATATATTATAAATATGGTATAATAATTATTTTGAAAAGTGGAATTATGATTTTACTTTATTTCCTTCCATCCATCAGAAACCGAAAAGAGTGTTCATTTGTACATACAACCTATTATATTATTCAATTGTTTAATTATTTCTCCAATATATATCATTTATAGATTAATATATATATATATGATGAATATATATGTTATTAAAATCATTATTTACACACTTTAGATTATGGAATGGTGATCAAATTACATATAATGGATCTATCATACCCAAATTATTATGAAAAATGTAACTATTAACACTCGAGAATTGTGGTTTTAATAAGGAATAATGAATAAATGGGTGTTAGAAAGTAATAATTATATATTATCTGAAAAAATAATTATTTAAATGTATCTGTTATGGAATTAAAATAATCATAGATTTAATATACATGTGGTTAGAGATATTTTTAAACAATTTATACTTGAGGTAATGTGTTTATGCGACAATATAATTGTTCATTGGGTTTCTTTATGATTAAGTTTATGAATAATAAATTTTTTGATATTCCTCTCAATAATTTCATTATTTTTCTTATATTTTAATTACATTGTAATATTAAAAATTTTATTTCAGTTTTCATTATTTAAGAACTCAAGAGACAAAATAATGGTTTTATTGAAAATTTCACCTTATCTCTCTCTTCGGTTGATAAACTATTTCCTTCCATTTCCATGTTTTATAAAAAAATTATCAATAATTTTTTTAGTATTATATTATTACTTTTTTAATAAAAGTTTATACATTATTTAGTTTAAAAAAATTTTATAAGGAATCTTTATTTCATTTTCCGAATGAGGTACTTTTAAATTTTTACTAAAATATAAACGAAATCATTGTTTAAATGTACATGATATAAAATGAATTAACCTCCACAATGACTGCTCAATTATTTGATGATTCCATTGAAATATTACTTGGTTATTTTCAATGAAAAATGTTTTTGTAATATTTTTTACATTTTTATATTTTAAAGAACTGGTTTCAAAATTAAATGATTATTTTCCTAAAGAAATATTAAAGTTATATTTTCATCTTATTTTTATTTTTTATAACATCTATTCATGTTACATATGATTTACTTGGTGTATAATCCAAGGATACCATCTTTATAATTTATTTTAATGGTTTTTGATTTTAAAAGTGGTATGTTTATGAAACCCTTTTATTTTCCAGGGGTTATGGTTTGTTTAATTGCTAAAATATTTATGAAACATGTTTCATTACATGGGTTATGATATATGATGAATTTTTTAAGATCATATGGAATACATAATAATTTATTATGATTATTTGTTAGGTGGTCCTATAATTACACAACCCTCTATTTGATTGGTAAAATATGGATATCTCAGTATATAATAAGGATATGAATAGAGACTGGACACAATTTCATATGGAACTGTATGAACTATAAAAGAATTAGAGGGGACCATAACTAAGGATATGATATAATAGGTAGTAAACCCAATACACTCTGATAATCATGGATGTGATTTGTAACTACGTAAATGATTTTATAGGTTTATATATAGGTGATTTTTTTTCTAATTTTTTTCTCTCATGGATCATATTCATTGATTCCTTTATGTATCGTGTTTTATGAACTACAAAGATTTATGAAATGAAAAAGTATTATGGTCTATGATATAATTGATATAGTTTTCAATTAATAATCATAGGCTCTCCTAACCTTTTCATCATGTAATTCTTAATTTATCATATATATATATATATATATATCTTGATTTCCTTTATTGAAAATATGATCTAACCATTTCTTATGTTTCCTTTACCTAGGTTATGAAGAAAATTTTTATATATGATATGTCTAAGAATGGTTCTAGTTATGTTGAACACGGTGGGAGATGATGTAGAACTCTTTTAAATATGATGTTTATGTATCTATGTTTCCAATGACACATAACCTATATGATTATATAATGGTTCTCTTTTTTATGTATCTAATATTAATCTAATAATATGTAATGTTTACATATGAAATTTATGGGTCACTAAGTAATCATATTAACTACATTATTTTAAGTCTTAATCTTCTTCCACCTCCTCAAAATAAATTTTTCTCCTAATACTATAATGAAATATGTGTAATTTCTATATTAAATTGATATTATATTGATTTAAAAATTATTATGTAACTACATCCAATCTTTTAGAATAAGAATATGTTTCTAATGTTACAAGAGGACTACCACCTCAATGAACAATATATTTTAATTTTCATTACTAACATAAATGGATGATAAAAAAAATTATTTAGTAAAAAATATGATATTAATATGATAATTATGTTTTTTCTCCAATTGTAATATTAATGTTTAATGAATTATTATTATACCACCTTAAATTGATTAAAAATACCAAAAAGGGCTCTTTATAGGTTTCACCTATAATAATAATACCTAAAAATCCAATGAGAAAAACCTAAATATTCATAAATTAATTTTTAAAATTGATTCATATACATTGAACAGTTTATAAATAATGAAATCATTACCATAGAATTGTAACTGCATCTATTATGTCAAAGTAAACAATGAATAAACATAACTAATTACACTAACAATCAATAATAAAAAATTATATATAAAAATTAAGTAATAAATTAATAAAAAAATAATATATATGGTAATGATTATGATCAATGTTTTAGATTATATAATTTTTAGTCATTGTTTATTATATTACATGATTGAGTGCGTCTGACCGAGCGACGGTATGAGGTATGGCTTTTAAATCTCAATTTTTTTATTGAGACATGTTTCACATTATAAACGTGTTTGAAATTATAACATATATATATTAACCCTTTAACATTTTATGTCATACTAATATATATATTAATTTTATTTAATTTTTATTTTCATGTTATTATATTCATAGGGTTCTATTTCTAATGTTACCAATGTAATAAATGATTCCATTATGATATCACTTCTTTTTTTGTTGATAATATTTCTATTATATTACCATATAAATTATTTTTTTATAAATACTTTTATATATAATTATAATATTGGTTATGTATTTTTTTCATTGGATACATCATTTTATGATTTTTTAAAGGAATATTTTAAATATTTTTCAGATTATTTATTTTAAACTTTTTTTCAAAATTGGTAATGGAATGTTTTTTCATCTTATCCACATGGAAACATTTTTCACCCACATGAATATTGATCATTGTATGGATTCCGTTATATTTTACCCAGGTCATTAAAATAGTATATTGTTTTTTAAATAATACAAAAAGAAAAGGGTATTTATTCTTGTTTATAAAAACATATTTATATTGATTTAATAATATTATCTAAATATATTTCATCCTCCATTAATTATTCTTATGATTTAAAAGGATATTATCTCATAATAATATGCAATAAAATTCTCCAGTTGTCTTATGAAGATCATTTAAGGAAGTCTTCCTAATTCACATTTTTTCAACAAGTTAACTAATCTACAGTAGAATTATGATTTACAACATGTTCCTAACTTTTTTCTATCATACAATCATTTATAATGAATTTTTAATATTTTTATCTCTATAATGATTTTTTTATTAGGCTCTCTATTAAATTTTATCTTCTACTTCACTTTATTTTTCTATTATATCCATGTTATTTTATATAATGGCTATTTTCAATATTATCACTTATTTTCAATAGATAATTTGATGAAATTTTAAACCCATATGGTGTATGATTAAATGGAACCATCACCTGTGAATCTAAATAAAATGGAAAATTAATGAAAAATGGAGATGAATATTAAAAAAATATTACCTCAAGAATATGGGCTTAATCAATGGGAGAATATATGGGTTAATAATAGGGAAATTGGAAGGAGGAAGAGGGGAGTTATAACTCGTCATGATTCGAGAATGAGGGGGTAATAAATCCCCAACAAGTAGGAGAAAAATGGGCATTGAAACTACCATTTGTATTGTATTTGAGGAGAACCAGGAATAAGAATTATTTAACCATAAAATTTACCTATCCATTTGACAACTGTTTTAAAACATCTATCAAAACTATAGATTCATCTAGATGCTACACTCATGGATTTAACTAAATTTGTGGATGTAATGCACTAAAATCCTTATTCCCCAATTTCCATACCAAATTTCCACTATGTTCATTATGGTTAAGAATTAATTGTTTCATACCCAGGTAGACTGAACTATAAAATAAAAAAACACTTGAAAAGGTCCCTATATAATGATTACTACATAGTTTCACCTAAGACATATATGTAAATTTTTGTAATGGAAAAAATTATAGATTATCAATGTCAAGGAATCTAAACAATCTATTCAAGTATACGTATATAATAAAATTAATAATTTTAATAATATGAAAATTCAAAATTGGTGGTGTGATTATTCTCCATACCAAAATTATTTCAACCCAAATAATTCCATTGAATATTATGTAATATAAAGGAATGAAACAAACTCCAACATGTTAGGATGAGATGATAAGAAATGGAAAATGTATAAAGGACATAAATATGGGAACATTAGACTAAAACTACTCCTCTAAGGCTGACAGAACACATCCCTATATGAAATCCCACATCTCCAATAATAATTCATCCCTAAAATAGGATACATAAGTTCTAATGAAAACTAATACATATTCAGGTAACCCCAATATTTATGCGTCATCTAAAATAGTGGTTTGTGGATGTCCACACTATCTTAAAAGATAAAAATGATGAAAATAAAAAAATTAACAAATTGCCCAATGAAGAAAAGAAACCCTCTATCGATCATAAAAATCACCTCGAAAAAAGATAATCCCTTCATAAGGAACACACCATAAAAAAGATATAAATATCTAGAAACTCCTAAAACATGATCAAACAATGAAACAATGATTATAAATTATATAGGAATCACTAAATAGTAAAAAACATCAACAATATTTATTGACATGAATTTATTCTTTGGTTATGAAAATTAAAAAAATGGGATCCTAGATCCTTTCCCATAGAATACCACCCATGGTGTATCTAATAAAATGAATACATCTATAAAAAGTTTGAAACTAAGACACATTTGTTCCAAACCCCAAAGAAAATAATTAATGTTTCCATTACATATCCAATAAAACCAAAAATTCTATTCACCAGTATCCAAACAGAAACTATATGAAACATAAACACCAGTGAAGCATAAGATATGACACCACAACCAACATTTCATACGATTCTAAAACAAAATTTATAACCATATGATGGTATAAATACACTTTCATATAGTTACTCCTAATCCACTGAAAATCAAACCATCAGAGCAAGGTATTTTACTGAGAATGCAATATCCCCCAATGGATAGAGAACATAACTAAGTTATTTGAATACACCACTAGTGAATCTAGAGAATCATATGAGTAGGGAAGCTAATTATTCAAGAATAATAAGTTGGGTCCATGCGAAAAAAATATTCATTCCTTACCACATAATTTTTAGTCTATAAAGAACAACAAAAAGGAAGATATACCCATTTGAAATAAATAGAATAACCATAATGTTAATATTTTTAAATAGAAAATCAATATTATTCCATGGAGTTTTATAGAAGATGATTTTAAATTACAAAAAAGGGAAATAAAATAGTTCAATTCCTTTACATAAAACCAAATATTCCCACCAGAACAAAGGGAAAATTTTTAAATATTAAATCTATTAAAAAATAACAAATCACTTACACCATAAAAAAGATTTTCAAACATATTAAAAAAATCCCAATATAATTAAAATCCATTATAGTAAACATACTCCTATTATTTATTTTTTTAAAGACTCGTATTTACCATTTAAAACATAATAAAATCATTTAACACATTATTACTCTTAAGAATTATAATTTTTGTAAATGGAATTTCAAGGAACCTAATTTATTTTCGAAACTAACCAAAAATGTGTATACTTTTCAATGTACATAACATTAAATTAAAACAAATATTTTTTTATAAAACCAAAAAACCAATTATTAAAATAAAAAAATTATAAAATTACATTTCCCCTCCTAACAATATTCACAGCATGCCTGTAGGCAACACCCCAGCACAATTTTAACAAAAAACCTAATCATAAATTCACTTCATATCATAATGTCCAACATTATTCATATATCATAACTAGTATATGAGAATCATGGGATATAAAAAATTAAGCCTAGTAAAATATATAACCATAATGGAATTGTACATGTAGTTTTATGTTCCACAGAAAAATCATGAAAAAATTATAGAAGTGTTTCCTAGATCAGGAATTTGGTCACCTCCCAGTTTATCAGGTTGATCATACCAAACTCACCCAACTGATCCGTCATACAATTTTATCCCAAAATTAAACAAAACCCCCTATTTAAACACACAATGACAATGAATTTCAGTATAACAATAATTATAATATTAATGAAATAATAAATTTAGAATTCAATTCCCCACTACCCATTATAATTCAAGAATCATAAAGATAGGGATGGATCAAACACAATATCTTTACTAACCTCATGAGTCCCAATGTCCATACTACACTGCATTCTAACAAATAACACTGAATAACATAAAGGATCTTTGAGAATATAGGTCTAAATTTTGAAAATAACCTATGCTCTGATGGTATTTGTTACGAACCAAATCATGCTAACTAGACCAATCACCTATCCTAAACCATCCCCAGGACCAACTGAAATTTTTTATACCCATGGGAAATAAAGTATATCTTCTTTATTAAATTAAAAACAACATGGAATGAATTTACCCTTATATAAGATGTTAATAATAATTAGATAATTACCATTAAAGTGACATGGGACATCTATAAAATGGGTGTCCATGCTAAAAAATATAGAGTTAAAGATAATTAATGAAACTAAATCTAGAATTACATAAATAAACATTAAAAAAAACTATTATAATATAATTTAAACATAGTGAAAAAAATAAAAATTAAACATCATAAATAAATAAATAGAGTAGTCTAACGTGGTAAATATGAGGTATCCAAAAAAAATAATTAAATAGATTAAACATGAACCAATTACCACATGACTATATGGATTGATACCACCTACCACCTTCAGATAGAGACTCATGGCTGATAATTATCTTGAAATAATAAGAGACACAAATTTCGCTCCTACAATAAAATATAATAACTGCATACTCAAAATATTGTACACTTAGTGTGAACTAAACATTCCCAATTAGTTCTCACCGAATTATCCATATTATAACTTCCAAATATATTTCTTAATATTATAGTTTAAACTATATTTATAAAATTTTATTTTCCATGAAAATTCAAAATTTATAAAATATCACACCATAATCTATTGAAAATATTTTTCCATTAAATATATTTATTTGTAAAGAAAACATTTCTAAAATAACCCTTTTAATGTGCCTCATTTGGAAACATATATCAATGTATGATGAGATTAAAAAAATTGGCACTATATCAACAACTCACAATTAAAGTACTTTGATGTAGTACGTAGGTGTTATGGAAGTAATCAAGCTAGGGTAAAATAATAAATATGAAATTGGAGCCTACTAGAAAATATCATCAATGAAAATTTAAGAACATGGGACACTCAGTAGGTCATAGGGGAAGATAGACCTATAATTTATTATATATATCCGCCAAATGTTTTTCATATGATGTGTCCTAAAAAATACACATGCCGTTTAACTAACATAAATTTGATTCCTCTGGGGAACTCCCTATCTTTTCTTATTTCTAACTAGAGGGTACACTAGCAGATGTGTTGTTTAAAATAGTACAAAAAAATTATAGAACATTACCTTATCCCAAGTCACCAATGTTCTCAATAAGATGGAGTTTAGTAATCAATCCTGAAGATAATCACATGCTTCAATAAAGCCTAAATAGTAAATATGATGTCACTTACAACACCCTATCAAAAAAAATATCCCAATTCACATTCATTTATATAAATCATGAATTTCTAAATAATAAGTATACAAATTATAAAATTGGAAAATAACAAAACTAAAGAATACTAATCAAGGTGGATCTATTAATAGGGTCTCACAAAATTCCAAGTTAAAATACCTTTATAACGTCACAATCAAGGCTTAGAAATTAGCACTAGATGTCATGAATTAATGGCATACATTGAAATCCCAATTAAGGATAAAAACCATGGAAAATATAATTGGATAAAATTTTAAATGAAAACCATCTTTAAAATATGTTTCTATGATCAATGAAAACTTTAACACCAAACAACATTTCCCATTGAAATGTTGTTTTGAAAACCAAACATTTTATTAATTTTGAATTATAATTTAAAAACATTCACTATTGTCAAAAATTCATTCAAAGCATCATATAAATTTGAAAAGATATTTTTAAATTTAATCATATAATTTTCACCAATAAATAAACAATTACAACATTTAAAAACATAAAAGTCATAGAAACCCATTTATTCCTTATTATGAAAACCATAAAAATAATTTATCACCCATCGTAGGATGTGTTGATAATAAAATCATAGCATAATTTTTTTATTAAATATAAATCAATCCTAAAAATGGGAAAATGGTGGATTATATAGAAACACTCACAAAACATTGTGTGTAATAATACACATGTGATGATGAAAGCTCAAAAAATAATGTAGATGATGCCTAGTAGCCTTAGAGATTAAGAATCCCAATATTAGATCAACCTCAAACTCTAAAATTATACACCAAGTTATATGGGGTGCATTTAGAAGAAATATCAAATGGAAAAAAAGAAGAAAGGATAAGAATTAGATGTAAAGAGATTAAATTAATAATATAGGATTATTATATAGAAAAATCAAAGTGATGTTCCATGAAATAAAGTGGAGAAAATGTTAAGGAATTATAGATTGTGAGTCGAGTGAGTTGGATGAATAAATCCCAATATCAGTTCCAAATCCATGATTGGGTCATTAGTAATTTCAATATTTTTAAAAATTGGTTGAGACACAAGGTTAGGTTGCATAGTTTGGTATGCCATGCTCAAATTTATGGATTATATTAGAAGATAACTAGGCACTCACAAGGCTTGGACACATGATTTACCTAAATGGGTGACATCATCAAAGAACCCATGGTCAAAACTATATGGGGATATACATTGTTTATCTACATATATATATTATACTAATTGTGTGAAATCCATGAACCTGTATCATTACACACTAATTATATTATATGGTATCCAATAATATTCATACTATTTAGACTCAACTATTTTCTTACACTCTAGACTAAACCACACAAGAAAAAAACATAAGGAAAAGTACCCACATAAAGATGATTGAATGGTTTACCAGAAGCCTTATTTCGACCCAAAGAAAGTGGTGAAAATTTCATATTTAAAATTTCCCATGGAAACCATACAAAAATTATTTGACTATGTTTAAAGGATATAAATAAACAGAACTGTGGGAAAATACAATAATCGTGTTTTCACATGTTCAATGTAATAAAAATCATCATGGTTTCCAATTAATAATGATGATATTAAATCCATTTAGAATATATATTATTCCCATTTGAGCAATTTGCACATAATAATTAAACACTTTTAAAATCCTAATGAATGAAGTAAGTATCTCTTAAATGTATATACCCATAGTTTAGTAATATCATAGGAATCATATACTATCTATGTTATTTAACAATTTTCCGTTATCATTGAGTTTTTTTAAAATGGTTCATAACCTAAATCAAATTTTTTATTGTTTGTATATTTAAAATATTTATATTTTATACACTAAATAATTATTTTCATATCTTTTTCAATTAATATTATCTATTATATATATATTTCAATTCCTCTTTAACAATATTTGGTTCAATGTGTAAAATATATTCCATATGGTTAGAGATTATAAGGATTTATCATTCTTAAACACCATTGATCCTATCTATAAGGATGGATTTATGATCCTCATGATTTCTATGTTTAGTGTACCGAGTTATTCTTTGATTTATAACTTCCACAACTTTATAAATTTCAAAATCATATTGAAATTTTTTGAAAATTTATTACTATACCATGACGAGTCAAATGACATAAAAACCATTAATAATAACCATCATCAACTAAATATCCATGGGAAAATAAATTTCATATTTATTTTAATTCTCTACTAAAATAAAAAAAACTATGATCTTTTAATATTTTTATAATAAAACTTGTAACTAATTGCATAATGTGTGTATCCAAGAAATATCCCTTCATTCACAATACATTTCAAATTCACAAAAAAAGATCATTGGTTTAAAATTTAATATATTATTTTGGATACAATTATTCTCTTAATGTTCTGATTATTGACAAACTGTATCTCATAATGTCTATTTATGTAATTTATTTGAATTATAAACTCATTAAATATATAAATAATTTCAATATATTCTTTTCATAGAAATATTTTTTATGTTTCATAATATGATAACATAAATATCCTCAGTTCCCTGAAACTATACCTATTTTTTACCACTACTCCATTTTATTAGTTTTTTATGGATCACTATATTTTTGATCTATCATATGCTTCCTAATATATTTCACAATGAATTAATTCTTATAATCATATCTATTGTAAGACTGAAATAATTTGATAAAATCCCACCTGAATTTTAAGAAAATATGAAAATTGGTTAAACATATCATGATCTTGTGATCAACTCCATAAAATGAAGATGTAATTTAATTAATAATATTAATAATATTAACAAATAAAACTATTCCATTATATGATTCAATTAATATCTAACAATATAGAACTAAATATATGACTTTAAGTGGTTTATTTATTTTGATATCCATTAATTGTTAACTCTTTTTCTCCATCATTCCTTTTTTATACAAATCAAAAATATTCTTTCATTAAATAAGAATATATTTAATATTCCATTCATCTTGATATTTTATAATCTAAGCTATATTCTTTTCCATTAAATGGAAATTATTTATATTAAAAACCTAATCCACCTATTTATTTCATATACATAATTAGATTTTCTCAAGAGAAAATATAAAATCATTTTCATGTGCACACTATCCATTCATCCTGAACATGAAATCCTTATTCAACCTAATAACACATTCATTTTTTAAAAAATTAATGTCACTCCCAATTTCTCTATTTTGTGATACACTAATGATATTTTTCTACAAAACGTCAATAAGTTGAACATAACTGAAATAAAAAAATTATTAATATATTTTTCTTATAATTCAATTCATATTAAGTAAAACATTATTTCTGAATGTATTAACTTTTGAATAATATCCTTATTTAATTTTAAATAGTTATTTTTCATCAATCATGTGTCTTAAAAAACAAATTCCTTGTAAAACGAGTTTCCTTATTTTTCTACATTGTAATCCACATAAACCACCACCTCTTATTCTTGATTACCATATATCATAATATATTTTTAATATTTATTCCTCATAATACTTTTTAGTCTATCAAGATAGATGTTCTATATACCTGTATTGGTTGATTACACCTTCTACATGATTCCCCTCATGAGTTAAAAGTGTTATTCAATTTCACAATTTCATTTATATGTTTTCTAGGAAGGATAATTAAATATTCAATTAAGAATATACATGATTCATGGAATATTTATGATTTATGAGCTATAAATTATACATGTACAATTTCTTTTCCCTTATAGTATACATAACTAACATCTTCATTGATGTATATATATCATTTGTTTTAAATATTCTTCCTAAAAAATTATCTTATTGACCTTTCCTTAAACATAAATATCATTAAAACCAAATAACATTATCATTGTTCAGAGTATGTTTATTTGACATGTATTTTATATTATTATTCCCAACATTATCATTCTTATTGAATACCACATTATTTTTATGATACTTAGAACCATTATTTTTGTTCACAATTGATGTATTATACATTCATATTGATGTAAACACCTTAATCATTTTTTAAACTACTCAAAAATATTTTAGTTATAATAATGATTATTAAACACAATAGTTATTTGAATTATGGATATATTTTAATGCCACTTTGTGGAATCAAAATTATTCTTGATTAATATAGTATATAACCCAATTTATAGTAAAAATGTGGAATCCACTTGTCGAAATTTAATTACTATTTTTTTAATCAACCATTATCATCTGAAAGGTATTTACATTTTATTTATTATAATTATAATCTATTAGTAATCCCAAGAATGTTTTTAGTTTCTTTAAATATTTTATTAAATCACCCATTAATGAACCCACATCTAATTTTATACCACATAGTGATGGGTGAATTTATGGATTTTTTTGTGAATTATTTTTTATAATTAAACCTATGAGACGAGTGATATTTTGGTCCTCTCAATCCTAAATTAACTCAGTCTCATAATGTATTCAAAATAATGGAAATAAATCATGAAACATTTATATTTAAAATGTTATGTAAAAAAATAATACTATATTTCATTATTAGTGTGTCCACACAATTATAAATTCTTAAATATATATCTAATTAGTTACACCATGGATTGTCCAAGTTTTATCAAAATAGATTCCCACTATGATCATAATCCTGATTCTGACTACATTTTTACATTTTCAACTACCCACTATAATATATAGTCCAATATATTAAATAATATTTCGGTTGTAGAAGCCTATTCTATGCAACCTGGTGTAGATACCCCTCCATGAATAGATAAGATCAACTAATGTTCTCATGAAAATTCACTCCCTAATCTTTTATTACAAATGAAAAGATCTTCCGGTCTTGAAAATAACAATTGATATTTTAGTGTTTCATTTTCTCAACTTCACTAAAACATACACACATCATTTATATTTCATTTTGAATGAAAATTTGGTTCAATCACTCCTCACTCTATGATAATACTATAGATTGAGTTCTTAGAAATTTTATTCACATATATTATTCAAGAGAATAATGTTCTTAGTGAAACCATCCATTTTATTTTCAGAATATATTTATTCACAATATAATATCATCAATATTAGTTATCAAAATGAAATTTCATAAGAACAATTATCATTGATGAAAAAAAATCTCATCTATTATTATTGGTTGGGGGATTGTTGATTTTTATCATTAAAATTATTTGTTAAGTCTTCCACATTAATTCTTGGTGATTTAAGACAATTTCCATTGACAAAATTATTCCATAAAATATTCTATATTAAAATGTTTGAATAAAATATATGTATTTATGGGAATGTGACATGAAACTACACCATGAAACATGGATCACTTCTTAAATGGCCTTGATGATTCCTCATTCGATATTAGCTTAGATCATAATTTCCAAATATATTTTTTCATTAAAATATCCTTGATTTTCTCTGCATTTCCTTGAATAATATATATTATTAAATATAAAAATTATAATTTTTAGTTGGTTCTAATTTTTCTTTATTACCTCATATCATTTCGACTTCACAGATATATTTTTATTTAATTCCCCATAAAGTCTCCCTGGGTGAATTACATATATTTTACTCTATGAATGATTTAGATTAGTATTTATGTAAATTATAATTGACCCATATCCTCATAATTTCACAGTGTTATGACTTATGATGTTGGATTATACCCTATTAAGGTACTATACAGATATCTTTTCATAGTGATGGTTATTTTTGAAAAAAAAATATAACTTACAAAGTCATCATTAAAGGTTTTGTGTACACTATGATGTTCTATATACCCTATGAATGTACTTTTATAATACTTTTAATGTTTTGTGATCTATTTCAATTACATCATAGGGTCTATGAAAATTCAAAATATTGAAACTACTACCCAACTTTTACATTATGATGTCATATTTTTATATCCAATAAAGAGTGTAATGTTTAGGCAGTTTCCTATTTTTCATATCCTATACACCATCATTTTACACAACTAAAATAAAATCAAAAAATACGACTTGATTCAATGGTATTTCTCATTTAATAAAAAATAACTCAAAACATCATACAATGGTATTCCATTACATGAATCATTAGTATGATTGCGCATTGCTTAATAGATGTAAAATTAAACACATATACATCTTTTCTTCCCATATATATTACTCTTAAATTTTCTTATTTATACAAGTCAATATCCATCCATGAAAACATGGTTTATAATATATTTCCTCATCTATCAACACCTATAAAATTTTATATTTATGTAGAGATATCAAATTTCACATTTATAAGGGGAAGATATGATTATATTATCTAGTAATGTTCTTTATGAAGCAGGCAACAATTTCCTTTAATGTTCAACATTGAAATGACTCACTCAACCATGTTCTAATAAACATTTACATTTACATCTATTAAACTTATTCAAAAATCATAAAAATTGAATCATTTGGACATAAAAATTTCC
Source organism: Viscum album (assembly GCA_963277665.1). Classification (NCBI taxonomy): domain Eukaryota; kingdom Viridiplantae; phylum Streptophyta; class Magnoliopsida; order Santalales; family Viscaceae; genus Viscum; species Viscum album. The sequence continues at coordinate 1,324,083,761 of OY728158.1, forward strand.
ATTTTTGTATTTTATGGAAACACCCCATTCATCTTTACCAAATTCAATATAATTAAACTACACATAATTAAATATTAGTGCAATTTGAATATTATTATATTCATATATAATTTTCTTAAAACTACTTATAAAATTTTTTCCCAACATTTTCATTAAAAAATCTAGTACAAACATATTTTTATAGAAGTATGAATCCAAATGATTGACTTATAAATGAGAATGTAGGTAGTCATATATAGGTCTATGTGTGATAACTGGTAGCAGGGAAAAAATAATTATACCCAACCCAATAAATGTGGTCTATAACCTCAGTGTCATTTGATACTAACTAAGTTCACATTTTGGGGGTTTATTTATAAATATTAATCATGAGAACAAATATCATTCAAACATATCAACAATCTTGTTAGAATAGTTCACGTTAAATTCATTTAACTCACCCATTTTTCAATAATGTTTTATCAAACACCTCTCATAATTTATAAATATTTTTAATAAAATATAAAATAATGATTTTATGTGTGATTTTTGCACAATAATATTTTGTTTTGCAAAATTTTACAAAAAATATAGACTCACTATATGATGATATTTTAATTTCATTTCTTCTTACGTTATCTCATCAACTGATAGACACAATTCTGATTTTTTCAATTATTATCCCTTGTGATTGAAATTTTATTTTATTCAATAGTGTATGAAACACCCATAATTATACTTTACTTCCATGAATGTTAAATAAAAGGAAACAAAAATAATTGAATGAAGAGGGTCCCCAATGATCATTCGTAGTGACAACAAGGATGAGTTTTTCCCCTAAACCAAGTATCCTCATTCCTTCAACTAATCCTGAATTGGGATGTGTTAACATTAATTTTAAATTTCATTATTGGATACATGACTAAATTATTCTCATAAATTATTATTTTCTTTATAGTTCAATTAACCACCTCAATAGTTAAGTAAAATTAATTTCCATATCTATTGAATAATATTTTTAATATTTTTTATTCAATTAAAATTATAACACCATGGTGGGTGCTAAATTATTTATTTTCATTGTACCTTCTTAATAATCATAGATAAAAGACCAATAAAACTCTCTAGATCTTCACCATATCCCTTTATTTTAGAATCATAGGATTCAATAGCTTGTTTATTTTCTCATTACCCTTTTTATTGGTGTCCAAAGTCTTATCATCTTTTATAATATTCATGAAATATAGTGCTAATATAATTTCATAAGAAATGATAAGAATTGGATAATTATGCTATGAAAAATCCTCTATATCCTAAAAAAATGAAATCACTTGATCAAAAATATTTAGAACATTTATAATTCGATGTTTAATAGAAATAGATTCATATAGTTTTTCCTAAAAACATTGAATAATACTAACATAACTGAATCTAATGAAATGGTGATCCCTCATTACAACATCACCAATTTTAATGTCTTAAAATACACTAATGTTCCCTTTGAATTATTCTTTTATGATTTTGACATTATCTTTGTAACTGAACATCAATATTTCAAAAAGTTCATATATACTTTAGAGTCTTATGTCCATTGTTCAATAATTATCTGAATGGGAAATTATAATGACATTTTTATCATTGTAATATTCTTCCACATTTTTATTTTCAGTAATTTACATGGGATAATTATGAAGAATATTTTTAATTCCCATAGTATCATCATGTCAATCCTTTAGTAAAGTAAATGGATGGTAGTTAAATATCATATTCCTCCAAATATAATAGTTCACTTTATAAAATGTTTGAACTAACATACTATTCATTGAATTTATGATATACTGACTGAAAATTAACTTCTTTTATTATCAAATCACTTTTGAGGAACAAGTGAGAAACCATAGGACCAAAATTACAACTAAAAGACCAAACAAGAGAAAAGCCCATAAAAATATATAAGATCATACCCTCCCTAACAAATAAACTGAGAAGACCAACCTTCACCATTGGATGACCAATCAGCAGACTGTCTCGTGTAGGAATGCACATGCATGGAACTGATGGAATAATCATAACCTCTCAAACTATTGATTCTGAATTTCTGCTATAATGAGGGCTCAATTCTCTGAACCTCATCTGGAGTAGACCCATATAGAATGCAGGATATGAATCCCAAGAGTCACATAATATCTAAATACAACCAAAACTGGCCAAAAACAAACTCAAACCGAACTAGCATACCTCCCCAATCAGTCAAAAAGATCCACCATTTTAACATCATTGAAGAAAAGTTTTAGATTCCAAGAAAGAGATTCCCTACACAATTTCCAGTAGATTGAAGATACCTAAATACATGGTGCATACCAAAATACTTATTTGTTATTTAAAGGTAACTTGGGTTAGTTATAATATAACTTATTGAGACCATGTCTAATTAGGTACCACTGAGGGGGGTGAATCATTGCTAATCAATTTTTACAAATTATAGAATTTTATTCCACCACTTAAAAAAAGTTAAATTCATGATCCTATCAATCATAAATTTACAAGACTCACCTAATATGCATCGTAAAAAAAAATTAATCATAAGAGGAAATGATTTATAAGAATTGGAAAAAAAAATCCTCCTACTTTTCATAAGTTGATAGTTCCCCCAAAAATAGATTCAACACTATCCACCTGTAACACCCCAAGGATTTAAAATTATATTTAATATAGATTATTATTCATGAAACACTGAGCCTTTTCGAATCAAAACTTTTTTATTGTAAAATATGATAATTTACAATATATATACATTATAAGATAAATAAAATATTCCTTGAGTCATGGATGGTTTAAGAACCCTTGGTTCACGCTCACAGGAACTTATAACTGTATTTAGTCCCTGGAATCAACATTATAGGTGGTCTTGGGAAAATTAATAAGATTATATTAAATAATGAGAAATTTACCATCTCCTCAAATATAAAAACAATCCATCAATTCCACTTCTCTGCACACATTAAAATCTTTGAGACTAGACAAATATCTACCCAATACTCTTCCCAAGCTCCTCCCCCATGTTCATAAGCTCTTGAAATCATAAAAAGACCAAAATCCACCCCCTTAAGAAGATTCTCAATGAGGATTATTCAATTGGTAATATCCTCTTCCTTTTCAATTTTTTTCATGTTCTTTCTTTTATTATTATATCATTATATCCTCTATCCAAATGATCATGATAAATATATTATATTTTAGATAGTATAATTATATAATGTTAATGTAAGAACTATCATGAATCTCCATACCCCCTCTCTTTTATTTTAAAAAAAAACCATCATCTAAGAGGTACTGATTTACAACCTTCATGGACACCGAACATTATTTCTTTAATTTATCCTTCTAGTCTAGTCATAAAACAATTTTTATGGATGAACCAGAATAGAAAATATTTATTATGTCTTATTTAATATTATGGAACTAGTATATATAGATAGTACTAATTCTTATGACATAAATAGTTTGTGGTGATTGAAGTACCACCGTAATAATCAAAATGATTATCACCTAATGTATTATATGATGATTCATCCACATACCATATAACCATATGATATGTAAAACCATTTACAATTATATATTATCATCAACAACATTCAATTCCAAATCTGGATAATCGTACCCATTTACATGAACTTCATTACTTATACACTAGTGAACCGTGCATGAAAACCAAGAAAATATGGATAATCATACCCATTTACGTGAACTTCATTACTTATACACTAGGGAACCGTGCATGAAAAACGAGAAAATGAATGCTCTTGAACGATATAATTACACTTTACAACTCATAAACAAGGATATAAATGAACATAATAAACCAATAATAAGTCAAATAACTATTTAAAAGGATCATAATTAATAAAATAATGTATTTAATTTGATTATCCAGGATGTTATCATCAGGTGTAGAACTCAGTAAGACATAACGTACGTGTTTACTTTCCAAGCCATCATTTTCATTAGGGTTGTGATTTATTCCTCTATAAAGAAATGTAATTATTCATTAATTTTATATAATTCTTATAAATTTTGGCAATATGTTCCATAATGACTTTTTATGTTCATTTTATATTTTTTTTTGTGGAGACTACTTATTTCAAAAGGGTTCCATTCTCAATTCTTCATGATAAACAAGCCTGAGTAATGAGAACTTCCCAATTTATTACCTATTTTCAATTGAACTCTGTAATATATTTTAATCCACCATTATTTTTATAAAACAAAAAATTTAATCATAGAAAAACTTCCTCATATCATTTCTGGTTTTATGAAAATAATTTTCCAATAGAATACATATTTTCAAAGTAAATGTGTATTTCTCTAAAATATCCCTTGATTCTATTAGAGTATTGTTGCATATTTCAACACATCACTTGAATTTTATGTCTTATTGGGCTAATGTATTATTTTTATCGTACAAAATAATTCAATAAATGGTTTTTGATCAGTTTTATTATGGATTTTCTATCTTTATAACATTCAACATACTATTCATAAAGGTTAGTAATTTTGTTTACAAATTGGGGAATGTTACTTACATTGCATGTGATTATTTTTTTTATGTTTAAAACCATTCATATGAGAAATGAATTAGACATAGAACGTCATGAGTGGGGCCTGTTATACCCCCTTGATTCATATATAAGACTCATGAGACAATACAGAATTGGGTTTTGGTCGAGGGCTTACCATAGTATTTTTATACATCTTGGTTGATGCCTTGACAACATGTTTCATATAACCATCATTATGTATTCCTGCATTGTGAAATTAGTAATGGATATACCTGTATTTTATTCAACTAGTATAATATCCAATGTTATGATTCATTTTTTTATGATAATTTATATGGATTTATGTAATCAGCTTTCATTATTTCAATATTATTCTCAAGTAAATTTTTAAAGGCACGGTTTTTTAGTTATTCATCATGACTAATGTTTATGTTTATTGTAGAATGTGTTGTATTACTCACCCTTACTAAGAATATGATCTCACCCCTTTAATATGTTTTATTTTTTCCCTGGAAGTGAAGATGAATATTATTATGAACGACTTGCATGAATAATCCATGAGATTATGGGTGTTTCCAATGGAGTTTCAATGTTTATTTACTTTTATGTTATAATGTAAAACTTATGTTTGTATCTAGTTTTGAAAAACTACTAAACTATTCAATCCTTCATGATGAGAGATCCTTGTAAAAATACCAATGTATTAATATAAGGCACCAGTTCTGTGAAACTGGGGTCAAGGTCCTCCAAATTTGTATCAGTCAAAGTTTAGTAGAATCCTTGGAAACAATATTTAGATTATTAATATTATGAAACAAAACCCTAAGACAGACTTTGAGGATAAGAAAACTAGAACATCCTCGAATTTTGGTAAGGTATAGATTGTGTGTATATTCCTATAAAATAAATCCATATATAGATACTATCGGTGGATGTGGTTCTAGTACAAATATACTTAAGAGTAACAAATCCGAAAATGTATTATGGGCCTAACACAGGTAAACCTGATACAAAAAAATGGCACATACTATGCACCTAGTTTGAGATTCCCAGGGGATATTATTCGGATAATTAAAAAAATTACAAACCATTATGATGGATTTAAATTTAAATATGTCCCCAAAGAAACAATGCTTATGATTATGAAATTATACATTCATAAAATTGGAATTTATGTTAAGTGATTTATTATTCAACATTATAAATTATGATTCATAAATTAATTTTGTGTCTTTCATTATTTTGAAATGGCGCATAGTTTTAGGAATAGATACCACATGAAAGCATGTATCTGATGTAAGTATTTACTTCTTATGAAAAATAATTATGTTGCTTATGAAGCTATGATTGGTGTCAAGAAATGTATAACCATACTAGGATAGTTAACTCTTGTTATGGAAAATAACCTTACATGTATGAAGCATCCTGGTCAATAACCTACAGGGGAAATGTTATGCCTCTTTGTGAGAAAAAATTTTCCATCATTCAATGGTACTACAAACCCATTAATAGATGATTAGTGGATAAGTTCATTAGAGAAAATTTATATTTCTTTATAATGTAATGAATTAGAATAGGTTATCATGGAAGTTTATTTTCTATCGAGCGATGTGGATCAATAGTGGTAGTTAATGCAAAACATGAATGAGGAAGAAGAAAAAAATTAAATAAAATGTATAGAATTTAATGAAATATTGATAGAAAAATAATTTCCTCAAGAATAGTGAGTAGATATAGAGATGCAATTCTTGAGTTTGAAACAAAAAGTGAATAAAACATTGTGAAGTATGAAGATAAGTTTACAAGGAAATGCATGTTGCAGACTATTTATTTAATCTGAGGAGAAATATTGATCAATTATTTGATTGTTTAAACTCATTCCTCTGAAGGGTGATAGTTTCCCAAACATTCCCATTATATAAAGATATAGTCTCATGTGAAATTAAAATAGAGAAATAATTCTCTATGACTTATAACTTTAACTGTAAGAAAGATAATAGAGGGTGGAGGAGGAAAGAAAGGATAAATGGAAGAATAAAAGGGCCAGTTTTCCAACAGGTGATACTTGGGGAAATGAATACCCCATAGCCTACATAAAAGGAAAATGAGTATGTTACAAATTTGGAGAAAGATGAAACTAATATCATGATTTCAAGGGAAAGAAATAAGATTTCAATGTTCAATGATACAATTTTAATGATATGGGACATTATGCCAATGATTTTTCTAAGCATCAATGAAACATTACCCTAAGAAGGAAATGGGAAAGTCTAACCATATACAATAAAAAATGCTGAGGTTGAAGTTCCTAATGATGGTGAGGTAGGTAATTTAATCATTTCTTAAAACATAATCAATTCTTTATTTGATCTTGGATCATCACATTATATTATATCTATAGAGTTTTCCATGATTATTAGGGATTTACAATTAGATTTAAAAAATAAGTTATTAGTCAAAAATCCTAAGGGAAGTATCATTTTGTTAAAGATGTGTCGATCAGTCCCCCTTATGACACATAAATGTGCTTTAGTGTCTGACCTTATCATTATACCATTGATTTATTTTTATATAAATCTTGGTATGAATTTGGTTTCTAGTTATGATTTGAAAATATATTACAATAATGAAGAGGTTAAAATTTTTGACAATGATATAGAATTCATTATATTTAGGGAAGAAACTTCATCAATTTATTCTAATCTAGATCTACCCCCAGTAGCTCTGATGAATAAAATTCATGGGGAGGAAGGTAAAAAAATATGTATGGGTGAGGAAATAAATATTCAAATTGAGAACTTAACTATTTTAAAATAATACATTACTGTATTTCTAAAGGACTTACCTGGATATCCTTCAGAGTGTAAAATTTTGTTTTCTATTGATTCAATTCCGGGTTCAAGTCTTATATCAATGACTCTTTATATAATGGACAAAGTGGAATTAGTAGAATTGAGGAAAAACTAGAGGAATTGAGAGATAAATGATTTACCTTTCCTATTGTTTCTCTATGGGGAGCACTGATCTCTTTATCAAGAAGAAATATGGATCCAGGAGGTTATGCATTGACTATAGATAAATTAATGTTATTATAATAAAGATCATGTATCCCCTTCCTCAGATTAATGATTTATTTTATCAATTTCCTGGAGACCAATATTTTTTGAATATTGTCCATTGATTTTGATATTATCAGTTGTGTGTGAGGAAGGAAGATATTCCAAAGACATCATTTGAAAAAAGGTATGGGAATTACAAGTTTACATTAATGCCTTTTCGGCGGACTAATGCACCCACTATTTTCATGCATATAATGAATAGTTTTTTTCAAGGAATATATTTATGGCATTGTTGTTGTATTTATTGATGATATATTTTCATACTCTAAAATCTATGAATATCATGGGAATTACTTTCTCATTCTTCTAAATACTCCTAGAATAAATGAGTTATATGGGAAGTCTAGCAAGTGTGAATTATGGCTTCAAACAATTTATTTTCATGGTTATATTGTCTCTAAGAATGCAAAAAATGGTTGATCCTGTAAATATGAATGAATTTTGATGAATGTCCTAGTCCAAAACACTTAACTGAGGTATGTAGTTGTATTTATATTGAAAGTTATTGTTGGTATTTCATCCAGAACCTCACCCGACTAGATAACCTGTTAACCAAGCTTACTCGTAAAGGGGTTAAGTTCATATGGACAATAGAATATGAAGAATATTTATAAGAATTGAAGAATATTTTATTGAACACTCAAACCTTGACTTTACCAACATTAAATAGTGTATTTTTGATTTTTAATGATGCATCAAAGAAGGGACATGATTGTGTCCTTATGCAGAATGACGGGGTTGTTACCTATGCATCAAGGTAGTTAAAATTTCATGAACTAAACTATCAAACTCATGATATTGAGTTTGAAGATGTAATATTTTCTATAATGATATGGATACATTATCTATATGATGAAATATGTGACATATATACTGATCACAAGAGCATTAATTATATCTTATCAAAGAAATAACTCAACATGAGTCAAAGACAATTCCTCTAAATACTCACGGATTATGATTTCTCCACACACTACCACATAGGGAAGGAAAATAAGGTAGAAGATGCATTGAGTAGGAAGGTTCATGGAGTTTTTAACAAAATGGGGACTGAAAAATATCCAATGTACATGGATCTGGCTAGGATGGAAATGGGAATTATCCATGAAGGTGAATGATAATTATTTCTTCAATTGATTTCCTAACCATATTTATTGAAAAAATTTGAAATTTATTAATATGATGATGAGAAAATAAATAATAAATTTAATGTTGTGAATGATGGTAAGTTTCCAGACTTCGTGTGTGAGGATGGAATTATAAAATTTGGGAGAAGGCTGTGTGTTTCCCCTTTACCAAAGATAAAAAATGTAGTTATTGGAAAATTCCCATAGTTCTAATTTCTCTATAAACCCTAGTATCACTAAAATGTATAGATATATAAAGGAAAATTTTGGTGGTATGAAATGATGCATGAAATTGATGATTATGTATGAAGATGTTTTGTCAGTCAATAGGTGCAGGCTGAAAGAAAACAACTTAGAGGGGCCATGAAACCTATACCTATTCCTACATGTAAATGTGATGACATCATCGTGGATTTCATCACTGAATTTTCAAAAAATCCAAGAAGGAATGATTAAATATAGGTAATTATTGATCGACATTCCAAATATGCACATTTTCTCACTATAAGATAATATTTTCCACTAGATCATTTCACATGAAAATATATAAATGTAGTTGTAAGACTTCATAGAGAACCTCTCACAATTTTTGTTGATCTTGATCCATGATTTACATCAAAATTATGGAGAATTTTTTAGATATATTCAGATACTGAGCATCATTGGAGTACTCCTTATCACCCTTGAAATGAAGGATAATTAGAAAGGAAGATACAAACATTAGAATACATATTCAGATCATGCTCACATGATTTTCATGTTATGTGGGATCGGTATTTACCTTTGTTAGAGTTTTCCTACAATATTAGTTTCCATTCAAGTATTTAAATGGAACCATGTTAAGAATTATATAGAAAGAGATGTCTTACAAAAACATGTTGGGATGGAGTTAGTGAAAGGAATATTTTGGGCTCAGATCTAGTGGAAGAAATAATAGTAAAGTTTAAGACTATCCAAACCCATATCAAATCATCTCAATGTAGAAAAAGATCTGTGTATATAATTGTAGACACTATGAAATGTGTTCCATAAACTTTTCCAAAGATTGAAGATATGATTCTAACATAGAAAATGTAACACCCAAAGGTTTTGAAAATAACTATAAAATTCAATTTTATAATCTATCCATTAAAGACAACTTTGCCTCTTCTATGTTTTGAATTTCAAAAAATGGTCATCTAGAGTTATGTTCAGTAAGTCATTTGTAGTCTGATAGAACAAACTTGATTTTGGTTGAATAGTAACATACCCATAATAATATTAATATGAATAGTAATATGACCCTTATGAATAGTAAATAATAATATGATTTTATTTTCTTAAGGCAATAAGATAATGAGATCTTAATTAGTTTTTCAATGAAAAATAAAACTAATTGCACATTAAGATTGTTATTTTTAAAATTAACTATGACTTTATTTTAAAAAAAATTAAAAATACATAGAAAATTATTTTTAAAAAATTTATTCCACTTTTGAATTCTACATGTTGAGAAATGGTTAGGGTGAATTTTGGGAATTTTTCTAAAACTGTTAATTTTTCAGTGAATAGTAAAAAATACAGTTTTTAGTTTTGGTGTGTTTATGACATCATTAATGATGTCATAATGATTTCATAAATATGTTTGACTTTTTTATAGTTAGAAAAGATGTGAGGTGTCCTATGTGGATAAAAAAATTGGCAAACACCATGGGCAAGCCAATGGTTTTGCAAATACCACCCATGAGGTGTCCATTAGAAATTATTACAATAATCCATCACTTTTACTATAAATACCAACTCTTCCCTTCATTGAATTAATTACCAATTCTACCTCAATGAAGATCCGGCCTCATTACCTTCATATTCGTCCTCCCAAGTTTCCCTCAAGCCCCCAAGGTCCCAACCTTTATGTTCTAAGGGTTATTCTACAAGGTAAGAAAAATCTCAATTTCTTTCTTTTTTCCTTCCAAGTTCTCTTTTATGTGGTATAACTTTAATGTTTCCATACTATGTTATGATTTTTCTTCGTATTAATGATCTACAATATATTATGATTCATTTCTGGATAGGTGACCCTTGTCCCCTCTCTTTTTAATATTTTCTAAAACCATGTTGATTAGACATTAGGCTGCCGAATTTTTGTAAGTGATTTCATAATTATTCTTTTATTTTGAGTTGTTTATTTATTATTTCTTCATCTATTCATACCCAAGAGGAATGAAATCTATAGAATAATTAATATTCTTGATTTTCTCATGTTCATGAAAAATTCATCATAAATATATTTCTATTCCCCACTTGTTCAAGGAATTAAAAACATTGTCTTTGATGTGTCGACTTACCGACATCATGGATGGTGTGATTTAAATTTGAAATAATTCTGTCAATTCTGTTCATGAAACCATTTATATGGTTGAACCAGTTTATAATATTAGTGTTTTGACTCACCCATGATTATTTAATTCTTTGTTACTCATGGTTCTAATTTATAAAAAAATTAGGTTGTTATTATCAAAGAACCACTAAAACGATCTAAACGAACACCATTAATGATTTAACTAATCAATCATCATCATGGTATATAACCCAAAATAATTATAAGATCATTCATATCTAAATAATTTCTTTAATAATATGTATTAACAATTTTTTATGTTTAACCATGTTTAAAATAAACTTCCATTCATGAAAACAAGTAAACGAACCATGAAAACCAAGGGAGAAAATGCTTCCAAAACATGAAAATTGAACAATTGAACAAATATAAAGGGAAATGAATGAACCTAATAAGGTTATAATAAATCAATTACATGTATAGGAGGTTATGGACATAATAATTAATGAAGATAAATTTGATTATTCTTGTCATTAAAACAAATGAACCACACACATGAGAATAAGGTAAGGGGTTTCTCATCTCACTTTCATTTCTATGAGATTTTCATTATTCGCCACTTAATTATTGTGTGTGGTATATGTGTTCTAAAATTTTATATATATTATCATTATTCTTTTTATATTCATGTTAATCAATGATTCATTTGAGTTTTATTATGTTCTGGTCATATGATTCGACTGATTACATTGTTGTAAGGGCCTTTGTCTCAACTACCTTTTTGTTGTGACTATCCTTGTATTGTGAACCTAATAATCCGTATTTGGTTTACCTACTGCCCATTTTAGATAAATTTTAATTTGAAATTATATTGATAATAAATATCCATAATCTCATATCATTTATATGTTGTTGTCTCAACTGTATACCATCTTACATACGATGTTTATTTTGGAAAGTTATTTTAATTATGGAAATATTGATGAATATGTATACTCTACTCTATATGGATATTAAAAAAGCATATTGATATTGTTTTGAATCAAAGAATAAAGAATGATTTGGACATTAAGTGGTGGGTGGGGCCCTATACAGCCCCTCGATGCGTCGGTAGGTCTCATGAGACAAAACAGTTTGGTGAAAAACCCTTCGAGTATGTTTCCAAAAATCAGATAGGTTTCTACCCATAGAACTAAACGGTTCTTAAAGTATTATAGTTTCATGTTCCAGATATATGACATATAAATAATAAGCATTATCTTTTTTCAGTATCAGTTATTATTATTATCCATGAGGTTTTCACTATGACAAAATCTATGGATGAATTTTAATTCTCAGTTTATTAATGACATTAGTTATTCATTTATTCTTTATTCCATTTTGATTATGTTTGATTGATTCTGATTCACTTATTATTGTACTCATTCATCTGCTATTTTTAACCCTTACTAATCATTTGAGCTCACCCCTATCATTTCTTACCTTCAATAGGTGATGAAGATAAGGTATTTTATTGAGTTCGTGTGGTTGCGGTTTTTAGTTTTCATTATGTGTTTTATTTTGTAAACTTTTCTAATTTAATTTGAGTAACATATATGTATAGATTTTCTTTAAGTCTTATAAACTGATCATTCATTTGATATTTTCATTCCTTCTAACCATTCCATTATCACAAGTAATGCACCGGCTCCACCCTAGAGGGTTCGGGGTGTTACATTTGGTATCAGAGGAAGTTTAGTAGAAAACATGGAAAAAAGAGTAGGAAATTTATAGTATGGAACAAAGCCCTAGGGTAGTATATAATGATTAACATACAATAAATTCCTAGTGTTTTGGTAATTAATATATTATGTGGATATTTTAAGCAATACATCCATGTCTGGATACGACCAGGTAAAGGCAGCTCTGTCACAGATGTATCTAGGGGTAAAACCTAAAAACACCACTTTGATATAGACTCGAATGGGAACTAGTGCATGAAAATGGGCCTTGCTGAACTCTTTGTTACGACACTCCTAGGGGATATTTTTAGGATAATTCACATTTTCATTACAAGACATTATGAAAGGGATTAATATAAAATTTTCCTAAGTGGAAACTAGTAAAGAAGAACATACAGCTACTTACAATCACCAAATCTTCAAGCAGTCTTGTATTTCAGTATTGAAGGATTTTTTTCAACCATACTTGACAGGAAACAGCTAGTATGCACATATTCTTGCCATTTTTCTTCAATCCTTCCAATAGTCTTGTTTGTCAGCACCCATAGAAGTCAATCGGAAAGCTCCGATGAGAAATGCGGGCTAGACCCAACTATCTACCCCCACACATGAGTAATGTCAATGGCCATTTATAGGAAAATAAGGAAAGAAGTAGGAACATACACCTACTCCTAATACAAAATGGAAATATATTATCGTTCTGACCACCGAAGTGACCAAACCCATTTTATCAATGGTGAAAGGGCAGATGCAAATCCCTACCCATATTCTGGAAGCATGATAGGATATTATAACATCCACTTTACTAGTACCAGGTGAACAGACACATTAATCTGTCCCCATAGAAGGGATGCCACATCGTCATTCCATCCTGGAGCAGATACACACATTCGTTCCAGTCCAGTAGGGTAATGGGGCATACTCCGCCATATCATGCAGACAACAAGATTGGGAACATACTCCCTTTCAAATTGGAGGAAATTATTCTATATCAGTAACCAATCCAAGGAATGGTCATAAACCTTCCCATGATAACAACTATTCCTAGAAATTTAACTAAACTATGTAAAAATTAACATCCAAGAAGAAGTCTCACGATGAACTATTAGAAAACCAAGAGTCAAGCTGCGATTTGGCTCGTCTTAATTCTAGATTTCTTGAATCCCTCATACATTTATCTATTGCATCTCAATATCTTATTGGAGTGGTATTAGTAATTAAGAAGTTCCTCATCTAACGCTTCATCATGAAGTCTTGCTTCAATAAAATTTGGTCAATCCAGAGAACCTATCTCTAGATGAGAGCCACGTCAACCCTCTATGTGGCCAGAAGACCAAGGAGAATAATGATTCATCCCTTGTTGTAATCCACCTTGGTACTCCTCCCCATGAAGGTATTCACAATGAAATTACTCTCTGCAGTATTATTTCGTGTTGTCATGATTATTCTATATTTCATCATGTAGGGATGAGAAAGACCTTATATCTCTTGGCACATGAAAACACAAAACCAGTCATGTCTGTTGCATTATCATTGACAGGTGAATCTTTTTCTCAACCAGATGATATCTTAAGGGAATGATCATTCTCTAAACCTCCCTTGGGTCATTTATATTCTAATACAGATCATCCAATTTGGTCAGACCAATTAGAGAAATGTCTAGTAAAAGATGAAGAAGATATGTTAAACATGAGAAATCAATTGGCTATATGAGAAATATCAGCCATGTTCTGGCCTTTGGAAAATTCTCTGTATAACATTCCAGAATTCTTGGAAGAAGATTGTATTCATGATATCCGCATCAACATATGGAAGACTCTTTACCATTTGAAAACCAAAGTATTACCATATTATGAATATCAAAATCAGGTAAAGGTGATAGAAGTGTTGAAACATCAAATTGACTTGAAATATCTCTCAGTTTCCCAACATCCAAAGGTTCAAAAATAGAAGAGAACACTTTAGGGAGAAAGCCTTAATACTCTAAAGAGGTAGCCCTAGTTAATTCTTGACACCCCATCTGGTGTTCGTATCAGAGGATGAGGTGCACATTGATCATTTCATTTCACTGAACTTTAGAATCATCAAATTAAACCACAAGTGGTCTCATGAAATTTTATTTCCCACAACGAGCTACAATGAATTGAGTTCGTATGTAATCAAATGTACGCTCATGAACAGGCCTCAACTAGCCCTCATCAGGTTCAGGCCAAAAGAAAGAAAGATGTTGAGTTATTTTTATATCAAGCATCTAAAAATCACGAGAAGGCATCCCAATTAGAGGATGTCAGCTGTCAGAGAATGTAAATGTCTAAAATAGCACAATGATCTTCCAAAACATTTAATTTGATTGGTTGTTGGATAATATACCCAGCTAATGATCGACCCAAAATTCTCAAAACCAGTAGAGGAACTTCACGAATTTCATCCATATCATTTCAAGAACCACCCTAGATTGCACGGTTGGGAGATCATTTAATTCAACCATCAAATTCATTAAACAATTTTCATAAAATGGAAGAATACGAAAAGGAACAGCCCTAGCATTCAGGGATGGGGGCTTTTTCACTTCTACAATCCCCTCCTCTACAGAAGTTAGTTTTCTCTCGATTAGAGAAGAATCCACCAAGAGAACCCACAACTGAACAATCTGAGGATTCCCTTCGGGTTATTGTCTGCCAAACAGTTCCCAGGAATTCATCATACAAGGGAAAAGTCCCATGGAGGATACAGAGGGAAACAATATTAAAAATATACTAACAGAATTCCATCAATGCATTATGCGTCAGTAAATGTCATTAACACCATTACAAAAGTTCATCCAAAAAAGGATTCTAGTTAAGGGGAATAAAAAGATAGCGTTCTTATCCATAATATAGTACACACTAAGGCAAATGAATAAGTAGTTTGTACCTTAAATTAGAGGCATACCCAGAATCTTGGTATGCCTTCAAATAACAAAATACTACCCCTCTAAAAGGCATATAACTAGGGGACAGGTAAAAGTCATATTAAATATCACTATTCCACTGGATAACGTCAATCTATTTCTCTTGAAGAGATATTTTCACAACAATAAGAGGAGATAAAAGAGTTGAAAAGTCTCAATATAGAGTTACTTCGAAGCAGAATTTCTGCGAGACGTACTCCCCAAGCAGATCCTCAACATGAACATCCTATAAAAAGTCCTCAACAAATAGGATTTCTAGTAACTAAAGATGTGGATAATGAGTTCACTCCATTAGGTACACAACCAAGATAAGATCATGTACATACTAATTGGTCTATTGTCATGGGTTATCCAAGTCAAATACAAGCACCACCACCCGTAGTTTTTTTCGGTATTTTCATGAGATAATGATCTAGTTTTTATACCTACATAGGTTCCAACTCATCCATATATTCCCAATATTTTTATGAAAAAAATTGAGGCATTAACGACTGAATTGGAATCTAAGGAGGAATGACGTGTGCCAGTTCTGCTGGAAAAGAATGATTACATAGAATGGGTGGACATGATTCCTCCCCCACCAAATTTTTAGAATACCACATTTCCAATAATTAATGATTCATGAGATCCATAATAACATTTAACATAGTTTATTTCTCACTGTGATCCCATTATGGGAACTCCTCTACAATAAGAAGTAGTAAAGCTCAGGTGTTTTGTTCCATCACTACAGGGACCAGCTTATGTCTGGTATACAAGTTTATAATCTCAATCAATTATTGGATGGGAAGATCTCCACCAGAAATTCCTTCTTCAAATTTTCTCATCAGTAACGAAGAAGATAGTTTCTAATATTACCAATTGCAATCAAATGGATAATGAATGAGTTTTATATTTAATTGTGTAATGGAATGTATTAACATATTCTTTATGTCTGGAACTCCCTTAAGAAGAGTTGCTACCAATTTGTTTGGAAAATCAATGTGATGAGTTCTAAACACCACTGATCCCTGTAAAATAAATAGGAGGGTTTCAAGAACTTACTTTAATATCACAACAGATATAAGATTCTATTATAGAAACTATGGCTAAAACTCATTTAATTCCATCAACTTTGGGAAGGATAATAGGAAAAGAATAGGTTGTTACTGTTACATTCAAGCAAGCACATGTATCTGCTTCCACTTCAAAACCTTCATCGTATCGAACGGCTATGCCTCTAGAGCATCATCATCAATGACCATCTCGTCAAGATGATCATAGAGATCAAATGCTGAATCAATTTGAGGAATTAAAAAGAAAATTTCATTCCTTCTGGAATAAACATGTTCTCAGTTACTTCATCTTAGCTATGGAAAACAATTTGGTTCAATTTCAAAGGCCGATGAAACCAAAAAAATAAGGAGATAAAGTTATTCGAAATTAATGTCGCTTTCATAAGATGTTGGTGCATCCCATTCAGGAGTGTTTTGTTTTCAAGGACCTCCTACAAAAAATGGTAGACTATGGAAAAGTGAAACTGAAATGTTTTTCAACTAATGTAGCATGCGTTTCTATTACTGATCCATAGGAAAAAGGTGAGTGGTAGGAATTCAAAAGTATAAATGTGTAGAAATATGATGATTGGTTGATCAGGAAAATGATCAACCTAAATCATGCCATTTTACAAAAATATTTTAAATAATCGATTGTGTCTTCCACCACTCCTACCACAGTAAATCCACATTCATAAAAAGTTAAATCATCAAAGAAACGAGGTGATCAGAAGGACAAAGAGCAGTCTGAAGAAGAAGATCTTGTGTTAAAGCCAAATTTGTCCTTGACCCTGATAGATTTTATGCCACATATTTTAAGAGTACGGGAACCGTCCTACAAAATGGCATAACCAAAAATTACCTGTCAGATAGAATCTACATCAGATGAAGAATTGATCTTTGTTTTTGTCAACATTATCCACTTAACATATCTTTATGCCCATAGTGGTTCTGATTATAATGAGACATAATTTCTTGTACATAATTGGGGAACCACAGGAAGAGTCCAATTTTATGTATATAAGGGAAGACATGGTAATTCTAGAAACCACTATTTTAAATTTACCCCTAATCGAACCATATATGCAGTAGAAACTTGTGGAAGAGCTCTTAATCGGGCTCAACCAGAACAAGGAGTTTCTTCCATGCAAGATAGGTTCAGTTCTAACATGATCATTTTGGAGGACCGATTATAAGTCACACCATCTTTCTCTCAGTAAGTAGATAGACCTAGTCAGTCTAATCTACCAAAGCTATGAGTATTTCCAGCTTTTACTCTAACACATTGTACATCTACATCCGAAGTATAAACTTCTAAGACACCTACAAAACTGCATTTTCATACTATAAAATGTAGACCTATGGATCAAAACTATGATGTTTTGAAACAACTATCCCATGTAACGACAATGTTATCAATTATGGATTCCATGAATCTGTCAAAATATCTTCGAGAAGTACTTATTGAGGCTTTGTCAAGTCATCAAAGAGTTTGAAACTGAAGTTGTTGTAGCTGAGGTTTACCATATAGAGAGTAACCCTATAGAATTTCATGTAGTCATATCATTTACAGATTAATATGATGATGATGTTTTACATGTACATATCATAACCTTGTATTTATCTGGCTTGATGAATGACATAGACATCAGATGATCCTTCCTTGATAATGGTTGTGTAGTCAGCCTCATTCCAATTCATACCCTTCATTGATTGGGCCTGACTAAATCTGACTTATCACCTTCCACATTAACATTGCAAGGATATGAAAAGAATTAAAAAGAACCTATGGGAGTGATTACACTCAGAACTCAATTTGGAAATCTGTTGTCTAATTCATATTTCACGGTTGTTCATCTGGGCACAACCTTCAACATTCTTCATGGAGGTATTGGGTTGCGTCATCATGTGGGCATACCTTTTTCATACCAACAATGTATTAAGTCCTATTTTAATGGTCAAATAGGGAAATTTTATGATGAAATGGCTCCATTAAAAACATGTGAATCTCAATACATTGAGGTATATTTTTATCACACAAAAGGAATGAGGTCCACAAAAAAGGAAATAACCCGAGTAAAGGCTCTGAATAGTTTGGAAAAGATTCCAGCAAACCCAATCATACACATGACTACAAATTATGTTCTTCCCATCAATCAAATTGAAAGGGTAAAACCAATTCTAAGCACTCATCCAGTAACTTCCATAATATCAATTGTAGTAACTGAGTCTCACAGCAACAAAGAAATTGTCGATTCACCAAGTAGTGATGGAAGCTTAAATGGAGATGTATTCATACCATCTCCTGAACTACAGAAAGCCTCTACTTATACAATCAGAGTATAATAATTGGTATCAATGTTAGAGAAAGACAAATATGTTGATTCTCAATCCAACATCTCCTCTATATTACCCTAGAAAGGCCATTCATCATCAGTGGGGTCAGAAATAGTGGCATCTTCTTCAGGATGTTTTAATACATACTCCTCTTCTAACTAAGAACGTTTTGTTTCTTAATTTACTACGAAATTAGAGATATAATAAATAATACTTAATGAAGATGAAGAATAATATATCTGGGATTCTCCTCTGTCAATTGAGGATGGTGTCTCTACCACTATAGATAAGCTCAGAGAAATAAATCTGGGTACAAAAGAAGATTCATTCCGCACACTAATTAGTGTGTACATGACCTATAAAGAGATTTATGTTTATAATTCATTTATAAAGAAACATAGAGATATATTTTCTTGGAATTATTTAAAAATTCTTGGTCTTAACCATGATGTAGCCAGTCATCATTTCGGTTTCCTAGAAGAACATAACGTATTCAAGCAGGAAGCAAGAAGAACACACCAAACTCATGCCTCTAAAATTGAAGCTGAAGTTGATAAGATTTTAAAGGATAACTCTGTTAGGGAAGTTCAATATCACAAATATCTAGCCAAAATTTTTCCAGGGAAAAAGAAGAATTGGAAAATTAGTGTTTGCATTGATTTTAGAAATCTTAACGGGCATTTTCCAAAAGATGATTTTTCTGTTCTGATTTCAGAGCTTTTAATTGATGCAAGAGCTGTCAATGAATCTCTTTTCTTCATGGATGGCTACTCTGGGTATAATCAAAACCATATAGCTCTAGATGATGAAGAATCTATAGCCTTTAGAGCCCCTCAAGGTGTGTTTTTCTATCAGGTAATACCCTTTAGCTTAAATAATGAAGGTAAAACATACCAACGTTCCATGAACCATATCTTTAAACCCATTTTTGAGAAATTTGTTGGATTTTATGTGGATTATTCGGCAGTAAAATTTAGACAATGATCAAATTACTTGGAAGATCTAGAGATCATATTCAATAAACTTCAGCTACATAGTTTGAAGATGAATCCCTTGAAATGTTCTGTTGGGGAAACCTCGGGAATGCTCCTTGGCTTTGTTGTACGCCACCATGATATGAAATTTGATCCAAGGAAAACAAAATCAATTCGTGGTATGTCACCTCCTTGAAATTTAAAATAATTAATGGGACTCCAAAGACACTTGGCCTATATTAGGTGTTTTATCAAAATTTGGAAAACGAGTTTTTTCCCTTCACCAGATTAATGAAAAAGGGAGTCACCTATCACTGGACTAGATACATCTAAGAATAATTTGATAACATCGAGAAATATCTCTTTAGTCCAGCGCTAGTAATGCCACCTATTGATAGAAGTCCACTTATTCTTTATGTGACAACTTCAGAGTTATCATTGGATGCCTTCCTTGCTCAAAAGAACGATGATGGGAATGAGAAAAGTCCTTAATATCTAAGTCGAACTATGCTTTGATGCAGAAACTCAGTATTCATGTATTGAAAAGTGATATCTATCATTAATATTTGTAGTTCAGAAATTGAGGAATTACCTACAAATCATGAATTTCAATTGGAATCTCACAATAATCATCTCAAATTTATCCTCAGTCATCCTATGCTTACAGGGCATTTGGAATGGTGGGCAGTACTTTTTCAATAGTTTGATATCCAGTTTTTGCCACATATGATAATAAAAGGCCTAGATCTTGCCAAATACCATACTGAGCATCCATCTGTGGAAGATATATCATTGAATGTTAAACTTCCTAATTAAGAGGATTTCATTATTCAAGATGATTCCCAAACATAAGAAATGTACTTTGATGGTGCCTCCAGATGTTCAAAAAGTAAGAGAATGGAAAACCCTAAACTCAACAAAGTTGGGTTAGGAATTTTCCTTATTTCCCCAGAAAAAGCTTTATTTCCCTATTCCATCCTATTATTAGAAGGTCGTACCAAAAATAAATCATAATATCATGCTCTCATTGTAGGATTGGAATTGTCACTTATAGTGCATGTGAATCACATAAAAGTGAAAGGTAATTTAGAATTAGTAATCAAGATAATCAATGGGGAATATTCAATCAGAAAAGAAGAGTTAATCCAATTGTGTGATTACATTAGAGGGTTAATGGATTAATTTCCCTCAGATCTGTCATTGTCCAATGTCCCTAGATCAGAAAATTCTCAATATGATGCACTGGATAATGCATTTATAGCTCTGGAAGATAAAAATCGGGATGATACAATCATTAACATAGCTCATTGTTGCGTTGTATCTCCTTTAATTAAACCCATGATAGATTAAATTAATGGTATTATCCCTATTTCCAATCCATATGGTCATACGACAGGATAGAGAACACTCATTGTGGAATACCTTCAAAGTGGGGTACTTCAACAATATAAGGATGAAAAAAATAGATCGGATGATGAGCGGCCAATTTTACTCGTTATGATAGTCCAAACCACCAAAAGATCCTTCTCAAATGAGGCTTTGATGGAATCCTCCTCAAATGTATTGATGGAGAAGAATCTATAGCTATCATGAAAGAAGTGCATTCAAGAGCTCATGGTGCCCATCAGTCTGGGAATAGACTCCCTGATCACATCTGAATTCTTGGATACTTTTGTTCTTGAATGACATAGGATTGTACATATTTCACTAAGAAATGTCATCCCTACCATGTGAATGACAACTTCATTCAGCAACCCCTAGAGTTTCTACGTATAGATAAATACTCTTGTCCATTTTCCACATGGGGAATGGATATAGTTGGACCTTATCCTCCGGCCACATCTAAGAAATTAAAGTATATCCTTTCTAATACTGACTTCTTATCCAAATGGGTTGAAGTGATACCTCCCAATGAAGTTGGAGCCTAAAGCATTGTTCATTTTCTTAAAGCTAATATCATCACCAGATTTGGTGTACATCATATATTTTGATAGAAAATGGAGCCAATTTGTGTTCTGCTGAGGTAAAAAAGTTATATCAAGAATATAGTTTCAAATAAAACCATTCATCTCGCTATCATGTAGCGACCAATAGATAGATAGAGGTCTTCAATAAGAACCAATAAAATATACTCCAAAATATGGTGGATAATGATAATAAATCATGTCCTGATAAACTTTTGAATGCTTTATGGGATTATCACACTACTACCCATACTACAACCCAGGATACTCTTTAATCATATGTATATGAAACCGAAGCAGTCATTCTAATTTAAATGCAATTTCCTTCACACAGAGCTACAATTTGTGATCTATTTTCTGCAGATGATAAGTATTCGAAGGGGTTTAATAAGTTGGAACGATTAGATGAGAAAATATTTCATACTTTTCATCATTTAGAAGTCTATCAGAACAGAATAGAGTTATCTTTTAACAAAAACGATCACCTCCGTTAATTTCTTAAAGGAGAATTGGTTTTGGTCCTCAGGACTCCAATGATGCCAGGAATGAAACCTCCAATGCTTGTGTAGAGGTGGGAATTACCTTATTCCATACATAAGTTCTAATCAAATGAATCTTATTCGTTAATATCAATGGATGGAGAGCTTATTACAACTCCAACAAATGTGAGATTCATGATGAAATACATTCTGTAATTACATCACTAGGTCCTCACTGCAAGACTGAAAACTGAACAGCCCCCACATCCTTGCTACAAGACTAAAAGTAGCATAGCCCTCATGTCCTCGTTGCAAGACTGAGAACTTCACAGCCCCCATGTCCTCCCTACAAGAATAAAAACTACACCACCCCACTTCCTTACTTCGCGTCATAAAAATGCATAGTAAAAAGTCCTACATTCAATATATTAAATGACATAACAACCATAAGAATCCATGTTTCATGATGTTAAAATGTGTATCACTATTAGTCCTCGTTACACGACACTAAACTATACAGCTAACGTCTTCTCTACTTTACATTAGGATCATTCATCAAAAAGCATCATGGAAATCATTTCTACTTAATAGTGTCACAAGAGTCCCTCCCATCTCTATGTATGAGTCATATATGCATAGGAAACTTGTTTTAAGAACTACATGTGGATTTATTATAATCTATTTAAGATACATGGGGATTCTTAGATCTCCAATATTGGGCCCATCTGTAATAAATAAAATTATTTAGAATTTTCTTCTCCCGTATATAAACTTGATCAATAAAGAGTACTATTTTAACATACATGATTTTATTTTCAAACTATCTTGTGTCTTAAATTTAATCATTCTTCTAGAATGTGATAAAGCCCCTAGTCTCCCATGGAAAACTCAATTTTTGTGGGAAATGATTTTTTAAAGAACTATGTATGGCCTGATTTTCATCCATATGAGATACATAGAGATGCCTAGATCTCCAATCTTTGGCCCATCCCTGATATATAAAACAAACCCCCATTATTCCTTATATAAGAATAAAACCTGCATAGTAAATGTTTAATGAACTATGTAAGGCTTTATTATCATTTATATGAGATACGCAGAGAGGCATGGATCTCCAATCGTGGACCTAGCCACGATATATAAAACAAAACCCTTTATTCCTTATATAACAATCAAAACTTATTAGGGAATGTTTAAATAACTATGTATGTCTTGATTCGTTCCCCCACCAAGACACATATTGATACTTGGGTTTTATCCCTTAGTCCAGTTACAATATGTCTTTCTTTTCATATCATTTCATCTTCATCCATACTCAATGACGTTAAACTGGATGGAAATCTAAAACCCATATTCTTCACTTGTGACACCTTTGTGTTATAGAAGAAACCCTTACTACTACATATTTCTCAAATCGATCATATATCATGTGGGATTAGGAATTGGGTAAAAGGATTATTTTTATAAATAAGGTGTCTCAATTTCTTTTGAGGCTATCAATGTCTTCACTACTTGTCTTAAAACTGCAGAGTGTAATACCCTCATGAAATGACATTAAACTACACATCACAATGTTAATTTTGAAAGGAAACAAAGAAAGTCTTCATTTTACATATGAGTCAGATCTATATAAAGGACGTCAAAATCATACCCAATATTGATTCAAATATTTCTATTGTGCATTGAGAATAAACTCCTTTTATATTTCACAATATTAATCTTGAATATTTCCATATCATCATAATCATTCTTACAATTTCTAGTGACATAGTTTCTAATAATTGATAACTATTTTTCCTAACTGTGCAGCACATTCCCTTAGGTGGCCTTGTATAAATTTCCTACAAAAGAGACCTATCAGTCAAAAGATGCCAGTATTTGGGTATGAAACATATTCCCGTTTGGCCCTGAATAATACAACCCCAATAATGGGTTTGTAAAATTATTGTAAATTCATTCTTGTTTATAGTGTCTTTTTCTCTTTCAATCATTGATGAAAATATACAAGAATATGTTATTTAAAATAGTCATTCAGTTATATTTTTTCCATTATCTTTCTCTCAATCTAAAAAACTTCAAGACCATGATTTACAAATTTCCCTCTCCATGTGTTCAAATAAAAATGAAATAACCATGGAATCACTAGGTGAAATATCATATACCGTTTCCATTTATATTCCAAGTTGTATGACTTAAAACCATAGAAACCATACCTCCTACGTTTGGGTCAGACCTTCGTAGAAGTCTTATTCATCCGATTATTTGGAAATCTTGGTTGAAAATTCCCTTTCTATATTCATGTATCTTTCTCCATATATCAATATCTATGCTTTGAAAAATATGAATCTTAGTACACATTCTCTGACTTTTCGAAATACAATGTCATATTTCTAAGAAATCTTTTTCTTGAATATGTTGCACGCGCCCTTAGGTGGCCTTGAATAAGTGGTCTATATAATGGGCTTGTCAGTCAAAAGATTCCACTATTTGGCTTTGCAGTATATGCCCTAGTTTTCCATATATTATATAGCCCCCATAATGTGTTTTTCAAATAATAGAAACTTCATTCTTAGAAAAGACCATTTCTAATGCCTTTATCCATTTTTCCATATCATTCTTCAGATCTAGAAATTCTCAACTCACAATATACAATTTTCCCTTAAATACCTGAATATGGTATTATGTCTCCAAACTAATTCTCAAGAAATTGGTAGAGTATAATGCCTTTGTTCAGAGCTAAAGACCTTGAATTAAAGACACACAATTTCCTTACTACATGACTTAAAACTGCACAATACAATGTCCTCAATGCATGACTTAAAACTGCACAGTACAATTTCCTCACTATAGGACTTAAAGCTACACAGTTTTATATCAAAAATTCGTCTTTCTTATAGATTTTAATCATTCTTAATACACCAAATTTTTATAGAAGTGGTTTCCCAATTCATGACATTTTTCGCAATAAAATAACCATTTATTCATAAATTCCCTTTCATTGGAAAAACAACCCACTGTGGTCTTGAGTCACCCAAATCTTATTTTCCTTGTCTATAAATGGTAAAATGTTAAATTCATAAGAGTTGTTTTTCATGACTATGCTTCATGTTCACTTAGGTGGCCTTGCATAAGTTTCCTTCATAACGGGACGATCATTCAAAATTATCCACTATTTGGCTATGCAACAGATGCCCCAGTTGGGCCTACATAACCTAACTCCGATAACTATTTTTTCAAATAATGGTAACTTCGTTCTTAGAAGAGACTCCCCTTATGTTTATATATGTTGTAAATTTGGTGACCACAAAAATCATGGCTCCAGATTCCCCTTAGAAATATCTAAACAATATTAATGCAATTCCTAGCTGCTGGGTCTTGTTTTGGATCTAATTTCAACATTTATGGTCATATATATTTTGACCTTAAACATTAACTCTTTATAGTCCAAAATTCATGACTCTAAACTACCAACAACAAGAGACGTGGTACTCATCAGATTGAAAACCCACAAAGGGAAATCTAGACAAAAGTCAATTCCCATCTCACTAAAAACACATTTTTCTATGGTTTAGGTATTATTGAGAAATACAAGACATAATAATGTAATCTTGTATAGTTTTCTATATTACCCAAGTAAGAATCAAACTATTCTCATTTGGTCCCTTAGTTTAGGTAAAAATTAGATCATCCTTCCAAACATGATGTAGCTCCAAATGTTACCAAATGACGTTGGAATGTGTCAAAGTGCCCAACATTTACCTTAGAACGAGATTCTATTCATTCTTAATGAATCAAATTCTAAGGGGGGATTTTGTAAACTCTATGAAATGTGTTCCAAGAACTTCTCTGTAGATTGAAGATATGATTCTCACATAGACAACAAATGTCAAGTATGAGTAAATATGTTTTCACCATAAAGGATGAAGATGCAGGATAGATTTATATGTGCCAAAATATTACTCCATACTGAATGATAAGTGGAATGAGTCCCCCATCTAGGAGTAGGTAGTGGATTTCCATGATCAATGATGAAAAATTCTATACACATTAAATTCAATTTTTCAAGTTTATTCTGAGAAGAAATAGATTATTTACCATCCTAAAAAGTATATATCTCTTTTGGACCTTCGAATTGAATGGTAATAGATCCCAAAAAGACTTATGGATCAAGGGTTATGGAACTTGGAAGACAGATAAATTTCACAAAGGTACATATGCAAAGGCCCTACATGTAGTACCTATGCGGAAATATAATTCTACACCCCTACGCGGAAGAGCTACAAGAATGTCCTACGCAGAGAACCTGCATAGACAATATCCCTTCGAGAAGGTCCCCTCCATGACTCTAAATAAGACCCTTGGTTTTCCCATTTTAAGGATGGAAACATTTTAATGACTCCCTTAAACTCTCATTATGTAGCTCTTTTGCCCAGATCCCTCAAATTATCTCAGGTAGCTCTATAAATTATGATAGAAATGAAAATTAAATAGGATAAGCATGTTTTGAAATTAGTTCACAATGTTAACATATGTTTGGTTACCACATGTGAAATATATTTTTCAGTCATTATAAAAACCTTGTGTGGCACACCAACATGACACACCTATGTGGTACATCTATATGGTTCATCAACACAGGGTACCTACAGGGCACACATGCACGGGGTACCTATACAGAACACTTGAATGAGGTACATATGTGGCAGAGCTTGGTATACAGCCTACATACCAACTCATGTACCCTCTTCAAATCCATTCATGGTAGGGTATCTCCTTCCTTAATTCCCTCTTCTAAAATGGATTATGTTGAAGCCTCTACCAAAACCTCCTAACATATTAATATTTTGGGAAAAGAACATCAATTTGTCTCCTATTTGGGATTGTATATCCATAGTTAGAGGTTCCCCACATTTGTTTTACAATGGGTTTAGGGTTCTTGGAGGTTCTGTGGGTTTTTATATCCACAGTCCCATGGACCTTTCTCCTAGGAATAGTGTTGGGAAGTTCCCAGTTTGGAGGAGGGTTTGGGTCCTAACCTCTCCCTTTTCAAATAGATGACCTAGAACCTCAGATATCTAGTAGGGAAGGTAAATTTGACACTTTATTTTCCATACAATCAAAGGATAAGTCTCCCTCCAATACTAGGATTATTTTTAGGGCAACCATAATGGCATAATACCTTATCTTTACATGCAGGAGGTAACATCATTTCTCTTACTCTCTTCTTCGATGACAAAGATCAGAGGAGATATGGGAACATGGACATTAATTACCCTTTCCCTCTCTCATTGAGCTTTGTCACCATGGGAATACATCCTGGTGTAAGCCCATAACCTTCATACCTTCTTTATTTCATTAGTCCCTTGTTCAATGTAAAGAGAACAGAGGGAGGAATTATTGCCTTTCCCTCTTCCCAGGGCACCATTCCCTCATCCACTGTCGCCATCGTTGGCTCGTACACCTCTATTAGCAGAGGAGAAAAAGTGAGTGTCATTGTTGAATCTTTCATATCCTATTGTTTCTCAAACTGATCATGACTCACGTGGTCTTAATGATTCGTGATGATTATAATATATTCACAAACACCCATGCTGAATTGACTAAGAGAACTATAATTCCCACCATAATTGGGATATGTAAGAAGCCTTTCTAGGGCTCAATCTCACTGAACATCCTCTTAATAAATCCAACCCTATTTCCTTTAATCTAGGCGTGCTTTTTAGGAATAAACCCCTAAATTAAACCCCTATGTCATCAAGGCATCTTTTTTTTGAATTATGCACAAACTCATTTCTCTCAAAGGACTATACTCTCCACTAAGATTTATAAAACTACATGGGTATTGATTCCCATCCAAATGGGGTACGTAGGAAGCCTCCTTGAAGTTCAAACCCAACATTTCAAATCAACCATGTTATCCTTGATCCATATTCCTAAAAGGTTCTAATCTAACATGGAAACCCATAACCTTTACATGTTTGTTGTGTTGCATTGGCATAATTCCCTCACCAAAAATTCACTGAGCACCTTTCACTTAAATTTCCATGCCACATGACATTAAACTGTATGGTTAGGTCCTTATAAAATGACCTTAAAAGGTATGATGTGTCCCATTAAGCGGCACCAAACTACACGGGTCCTTATTCCTTTTGCAAGGATACATAGGTAGCCCATTTTATGGGTATGATACAAATATTAAAACAAGCATTCGTCTCCCGGGATGATGATAAATTCTAGAGTGCCCCGCTGAGTGGCTTAAAAACCAGTATCATCATAATGATGATTTGAAGAATATTAAAATAGTATTTTAGAGGATATCACTGATGGAGAACCTCAAATACATACAGATATCACTATTAATTAAGAACCATGAATACATACTGATGATTTTAAATTTTATACATGTTATTAAGTGATTGTAAATTCCAAGGAAAACTTATGTTATACTTGGTAAATAAATAAGGATTAATGAAAATATCTTAAATTTATGAAGAGAGTCCCAAAGTAGAAAACAATTTCCCTAAAAAAGGGTGTCATGAGTCTGACCTCCCATCATCTTGACCAATGCATATTATTAAGTATCATACTCTTTAAACATGATAGATGTCTGCCTGTGGAAAGCAGGTCCCCATTGGATAAAGAACTGCTGGCAGTTTCTGGATTAACAAATAAATCCAAAAGAAATTTCCTGGAAGCAGTGATTCATAAAACAAGAACACACATTTCAAGGAACTATAAAACAATAATAAAGGGAAGAGTTTTGAATTTTATGTGAGAGATCATGTTTTCATAAATGTATCTCCATGGAAAGTTGGTACAATATTTGGGAAGAAAAAAAAAATCCCTATGTATATTGGTCCTTTTGATATTCTGGAGAGCATTAGAGCTATGGATTATCATTTGGAAATGTTTCCTAGCCTTTATAATGTACACAATGTGTTCCATGTCCTATTGTTAAGGAAGTACATTCCATACCCAACACATTTACTCACAACTGAAGGAATAGAATTGGAACCCGACATATCTTACTATGAAGAGCCTATCCGAAATTTAGACACTAAAGAATAGGTGTTGAGGAATCTAACAACTTAGTGGTTAAAATTAATGTGGAAAATCATAAAATTAAAGAGGTGATGTGGTATCCTGAGGAAATTATAATGAAGAACTATGCAAATCATTTTATGAGGTTAAATTCTATAAATTTCGAGGTTGGATTTTTTGTAAGGGGGAATAATGTATCACACCAAGGATTTACAATTAAATTTAATATAGAATGTAATGCATGCAACACTATGTATCATCAAAACAAAAATTGGTTGTCGTAACCTAACCATTAAACATAATTTTTTGCAACTATGATTTGAATTTTGAACAACAGACATACAGGGTTGTGATCTGTAAGATATTTAGGGTCGGATAGGATCATGTTGCATTTTTTGTGAATAATAACTTGAACTTAGGAATAGTTATAAGACCCTTATGAATAGTAAATCAACCTAATGAATAGTAACGAAACCCATGAAAGTATAAATGAAATTTATGCACCTTATAAATGAAATAACTAAATAATTATATCATGGTATAAGTATGCGAATATTTAAAAATTAATAATTATGTGTTTGTATTTTTGTAAAAAAAAATATTTAATTAAAATGTTATAATTAAAAAACTGATATAAAAAAATTATTTTTCATAAAATTTATTCATAAATCAATTATTTTTTATCATATTTTTTTTGGATAATTTAATAATTCTTTAGCTAATTTTTTGGGTGTTATAAATTTGGGTTTAATTTTAAAAAAATGTATTTTTTGAGTAAATGAATATTTTAATTATAATTTAAATATATCATATTTAGAATATTATTTTCATAAAATGGAGTTTAGTTTTGAATTATACACATTGAAAAATGGTGATGATTAATTTTTGGTATTTTTCTGAAATACTTGATTTTTTAGAGAAATGTCAAATACAGTAATTTACAATATAAATTAATTATAAGCTAAATACACTATTCCATGAGTAATGGATCATGTAAGAAAAATTGGTTATAAATAAAATGTACTTGTTAATTTAGTTATTCTCAACCATTAACACTATTTTTTTCACGATCAATATAATAAAATAATGAATAAAATAAAGAGAAATTACACATCTAATCGACTATAAAAACCTCCCCTCACTTCCTCTTCTCCCCACACATTCCATGAATTTATCATTGTAAAATTTCTACCCAATATGCTTCCCATGATCCTTCCCTACTTTCATAATCTCTTTTTCTCATCAAAATACTAGAATCAGTACCCTTACAGAGATTCTCAAGGAGTAGTATTCAAGAGGTAAAATATTCTTCCTTTTCCTTTTATTTTTCTCTTGAAGTTTTTTCTTTTATTATCCTCGCCTCACCTCCTTTATCCAAATGATCATGAAAAATATAGTATCATGTATATACTATAATTAAATCACTTCAATGTAATAATCATCATCAGTCTCATTACTCCCCCTCTTATATTGAAACAATTATGTCATCGTCCGAGAGGTACTGATTTACAACCTTCGTGGGGGATGAACTTTAAATATTTAATGTATCCTTCCAAGCAAGTCATAAAACAATTTTTATGGTTAAAACATCTTAAAAAATATGTATTGTGTATTATTCAATTTTTGGAACCAGTACATATATAATACTAATTCATATGACAAAACTAGTTTAGGGTGATCAAAATACCACCGTAATAATCTAAACGATTATCACTAAATATCTTATCTAATGATTCATATAGGTAACATATAAATATATGATATATATAACCATTTACACTTTTTTATTCTCATTAAATACATTTTATTCATAATATTGATAATTTTATCCATTTAAATGAACTTCATTACTTATAAACAAGTGAACGAAATATTAAAACCAAGAAAACAAATACACTCAGACGATGAAATTAAACTATATCACTCATCAATAAGGCCATAAATGAACTTTATAATACTATAATAAAAAAAATACCTATATAAAAGGATATTAAATAAAATAATTAATGGATTTAATTTTATTATAATTGATTTTAATGTCATGTAAATAACTCATTCAAACATAAGGTAAGGGCTTCCTTCCCAAACCATCATTTTCATTAGGTTGTGATTTCATCATCTATAAACCAATTAAATTATTAATTTAATTTATTTAATTATTTTAAATTCTATTTATATGTTAAAAAACCTTTTATTCTGACAAGTTGATATTTTTTTCTGAAAACTACATGTTTTAAAAGGGTTTTGTTCTTAATTCTTTGTGATAAGAAAGCCCGATTAAAGGGAACTTACTGATTTCTTACCTATTTTAACATGCATTATATAATATATTTTAATCCATAATTATTTTAAAAAAACCAATTATTTCATCCTGGAAAAACTAACTTAGATCATTGTTTGTTTTATGCAAATATTTTTCCAAACGTCCTCTTATTTTCAAAGTAAAATTGTATTTCTCTAAAAAATTCCACGATGATTTTATTAGAGTATTGTGGCCTATTTCAACACCTATATTGACTTTTATATATTATTGAGCTTAATATATTATTTTTGTCATTCAAAATAGTTTATTAAATGGTTTTTTATCAGTTTGAATATGGATTTTCTATCATGATTCCATTCATCATTCTACTCTGAATGGTTAGTAATTATTTTTTAAAATTGGGGAATGTTATTTACATTAAAATTGTATACGATTTTTATGCTCAACCCCATTGATATGAGTAATTAATTGGACTTATAAATTTATGGGTGGGGCCAATATATCCCCTAGATGTAACGGTATATCTCCTGAGACAAAACAAAATTGGGTTTTGTCTAAGGCTTTGCCATAGTATTTTCAGACATCTTGGTCAAGGCCATGACAACATCTTTCAGATGTCCAATTTTTGAATTACCTCATTATGAAACTAGTAGTTAAAAAACAATGTGATTATTAAAATAGTAGAATATCCATGTTTATGTTTCATTCCTTTATAATAATTTATATTTCTTTTTGTAATCATCTTTTATTCCATACATATTATAAACAATTTTATTTTTAAAAGAAAATATTTTTGGTAATTCACAATGCCTAATGTTTATGTTTATGATAACATGTGATGTAGTACTTACCCTTACTGATCATCTAATCTCACCCCATTATTATATTTCATTTTCCCCAGGATGAGAAGATGAATATTATTATAAATGACATGTAGAAATAATATAATATTTTATGGGTGTTTCCAATGGAGTTGCATTACTATTTTTAATGTTTAAGTTGTAATTTAAAACATACATTTTTTTATGGTTTTAAATAAAAACTAAAATATTCAGTCATTTGGTATGAAACATCATTGTAAACATACCAATGTATTAATATAAGGCACCGACTCTGGGGAATTCGGGTTAGGGTCCTTCAATTCCCTATTGGTTACACCAATGATACTCCCAATACTATAAAGGCAGAGTCTCATGGTGTTCATATTTCTATGTCAAAGTGTAGTTATTATCATCCCAATGATCACTATAAGTTATGATCCAAAAAAATAAATAATTTTATTATTATCTATGCTATTCCTTCTCATCCTCAGGTAGATATCTCTCTATAAATAGAGTAGATCAACTATTCCACCCATGAAGTGAATTTTAATGATCCAAGATAGGTTATGAACAATTATTCCAATAAAAAAACTCAACCCAAAACATATAAAATCTTGTTCTATTTAGATTATTTTTAGTATACCAAAAAATTCATCCTTATTATTAAATGTATCTTAGCATATATATCTCATCACTTTATGATATTATAGTGTACTCGGTCCCTAAAGACTCAAGAATCACATAGTATTCCTGAGACTGAATTCTTAAATGATATTTTATTCTTATTTTAAAAACAGATATATATTTTAAAAATAATATCAATAATATTTTATTAAAAATATAATTCTATAAACTCAATTATTTTTTTATAATTATTTCTCATCTTTTATGATTGTTCAATGGATTATTTATTTATATGATTCAATATCCCATTCATGCCTTCTTAAATAAATTCTATTGACAGAAGCATGTTTAAGTTCATGATATACTTTCATGAAATACTCTATAGTAATATAGTTTAATATATTCCATGCATATATTGAACTATGACATGGTTATGCATCTTTCATTACTGATAACATCAAATAAATAGCAGGCAACATCATGTTTTGATATTGTCATGGATCATAATTAATCTAATTTATCGATGATATTAAATCTTCTTGAACAATAGTGTTGTAAATTATATGATATAATTTGAAAAATTTAATAATATGTCTCGTGAATTAAAATATATATTTCTATAAAATATCATATCTAATATTTCATATAGTTTTTCTAATTCTATAAGATATAACATCCATGTGGGTGTCATATAATGATTATACCCTAAAATGACTTCACTATAGAGTTTATATACCCTTTATAGACTCAAATATAAGGAAATTAAAAAAGGGTTATACCCCATGATGTTTTTATGTACCGTAAAATAGTGACTTACATTGATTTATACTATATTATGATACCTTATGAATGTTGAATTTACCATACATGAATGATCATAGGGTATGTATACAATAAATAGTATTTTTTAACCTATAAAGATACTTTTATTTAACTAATGACATTGGTATGTACCCTATGAAGTACATCATATAGTTCAGGACCATTAAATGTATTAAAAATCCTTCACCTCTTGTGATTGTGAAATCATATTGTTGTTCCGTATGAAGTGCATAGGGGTCATTCATTTTTTTTCATCATCTTTTACATCATCTCCAGATTTAACACAAATATATTCAAAACCCATAGAACCATAATATATATGCCTAACTGATTCCAAAATAACTCAAAAATATCATCCGAAGGTATTATATCACATGATACATCAGTGTTCATTTTTAGTGCTTCTGATATTGGTACACCAACTCTCAACATTTTTGGTTTCACTATAAATATATCCTTGAGTCACTATATTAATAGAATACCATATTATTCCTACAATAAATGATGTATAAAATTTTTCTTCATCCATCAAGATAATCTATATATTCAATTAAATAATATAACTCTAATAATTACATATTTAAGGTTCTACTATAATGTAGTTATCCCTCCATGTTCTTCATGAAATATCCATGAATTTTATTTTTCGTTTGACATAGAAGTGTTTTACATAATAGTTTTATCAGAAAAATATTAATATTACATATCACAACCTCATTAAAAACAAATAAACCCTCATTAAATTGGTTACTTCACCCTTCATTGTTGATTAGTCTATTTTAATCATGAAAATATCTTATTATGTTTGACATTTATATGGATTTCTTTAAAGATCCATTCTCATATTTCAATCATTTCCAACCAATTGTATCTTTAATATTTTATTTCGAACACACCACATGATACATTGTTAATATAAATTATTTTGGTGCATCCTCATCATTTTTTTCTACAATCATCTTTATCATCACTAGTGGGATATTTGGACTGTCTTGATTTGAATATAAAATCATGATTCCCTTCATCATTCTTAAGGATAGATGCCTCATCATCTCATAGTCAATCATGAAATTAATTATTGTATTAATGGTATACTAATCTATGAAATTATTAATAAGGTAAAAATATTTTCAACAAGAATTACTAGGAGTGTTCTCTCTATTTTCATTTACATCGAAGAATGTTGAAGAATTTCCCCATATCATTATATTGAGCCAGAAGTTTTTTTAACATTAATGAAGAACATATCCAAATATTAATATTCACCCATTAAATATCATCAAATTTACCATGAAATGTTTTAATAATAACTCTTTACCTTTATTATCTTTTATAATGATTTAATTTATTTTTATCAAAAATCGATAGACTTTTTATTTACCAGGACCTGTATATATTATTTGTTATAAATAGATTATAGTAACTCATTGTTTCTCTAATGTGATTTAATGTTATCTATGTACTATATTTTCTAATGTATACTATATTCAATAATGTGTAAATTATAATAAGATATTTAAGGAGTGCCTATGACAATTATTAAAATAAATATAAACATCAACTCTTTTTAGAAATTGATTATTCTACCATCCAATATCGGAGCACACTTCTTGTTTAAAGGAATCGTAATCACAAAAGATATCATTGTTAAAAAAATTATAATTAATGAATTAATAATGGATCCTATAGAATAACAACTAATAAAAAAACACTCCCAATATATTAATTAGAGGGGAGTAATTATTATTTATTGATTGTACATTTCTATTTTTTATTATTTCTTCTAACTTCATATAATTTTGTGGTATTTTGTGGTCAAAGAGGTATGAAGTTTAGACTACAAACAGATCAATAATTAACAAAAGAATATCATAACATGAATGGTCTATTACATTATCTACAATTTTAGATTATATATAGGTTGTAACATTACATAGGGAATCACATCTCTAAATATCATATGTAATATTTTAATGTTGAAAAATTATATATTTCACCTAAAATTTATTTGAGAAAATTGTTGTATCATTTATAATAATTCAATTATTGTAACTCCTAAGAATTTTCCCCTTTAGTTTTCTTATAATCCATGGTGATTCTAATGGATTTAATCATGTTTTGAGTTCCATTCATCAATGAAAACTCATATAATACTCCTCATCTCCTCTAATTGTTTATCCTTATACTCTTTTTCCCCTATATTTATGTCTTTAGGATTAAATACTTCATTGGATCAATTTTAAATTAGTGGATTTTATTTTTAGGGTTTTGACTAGTAGATTAAATATATTTCCTTCCACCTTGAGTTTGATTAATTTTGTGTTTTGTGAAATTATTTCATTGAGGTAGGCTTTTTTGTATGAACGAAAAGTTAATTTTAATACCATGACCAATATCCATTTTAATTATATTTTTGAATATCACATGATTGTATTGAGTATTTTTATTAACATTATTCAAATGAATCTGGGTTTTATATCATATATCATTTGACTCAAAATCATCTCCCATGATTCGTATAATTTAAATATATTTTTATGTGACCATGTAAACCAAGTGTTTGGTAAAATTAATGAATTTATGTTTTAAAAGAATTTTCATTTCAAGAAATAGCTCATTACATTCAATTAAATTATCGAATGTATTAATATAAAAATTAAAGGATTATTTGTGTTCATTTATTGTATTTATGTACTCTATGATATTTATATATGTGTTAATTTCATTTCAATGATTATTTAAAAAAATGGATTTCATAACATTTTTTAATAGTGGGTTCATTAAAAATATCATTTTGAACTTCTAAGAATGAATTTTCATCTTGAAAAAATACCATAGAAATATACCCAATATATTATTTATTTAAAATGCCTAAAATATCATTTCTTAAAAGATATTACTAATATATTGAATTTTAATGAGTAAAATGGGTTATTTATATAACGGTTTTTGGATGTTATGGTGTGTGTTTGAATGTGTCATTGTATATCTATTATTATCTATTTCTTTTTTATTCCAAAGATATTTTTTATTTGATTTAGGGAATAAATAGTGTCTAGTTAGACATTTTTGTACTTATTCTACTATCGTTTAAGATTATACTTTTCCTAATATACTATATTACAGTTTTATTCATTTATAGGGTACTTTCCCCATGGGTTGGCCATATATGATATTTTTGGCAATTTGGGATGTCATATTGTATCACGATCACTGATATGATGTATTTAATTTATTATTATCCTAGATTTCCAATTCATCTCCTATGTATTCCCATGATCACTGGTTTGAATTATATTATGAGCTTCTTGAGTTTACAACCTTTTTAAAATTGTCTTACTATTACTCTTTGATTGAAATTTACTTTAATATGTGTCTAACATTATGGGAGTCCCCGTTAGAATAAAAAATGGATCTCTTTTCTATAACTATTGAAACTAAAATGAAATTTTCAGTTGGTATTTTCTTTTGATATTTCACACGATTGGTTATCATTAAAGAATGGAATTACAAATAGTTTCATTTATTTCAAACTAAAAAAATCACAAAATGGTTTTAAATATATTTTTTTTAAAATTAGGTGATAAAATTATTTTTATTAAAATTAAATATTTAAATAAGAGTTGATGTAACTTGTTATTAATAAAAAAGGAAAATTATATTGGTATATTATCATTAAATATAGCATGAAATGGGATGATTTTTAAATTTTGTGAATTGGTTGTGAGAGGGTACCTATTAAAATGTATCCTTTATATTATTTATACTTAAGGTATAACATATGATCTACTATGATGTAAAAGAATTAATTAGGATTTGGATTATGATTAGTGGAGTTGATAAGTGAATATGCTTCACCAACATAGGGATGGTTGATAACATTATTATTTTAATTTAATTATTTTCCTCTTGTTGTATTATGACCCATCATTACATAATTTATTGAATTTTCATGTATTTATTTAATTTTTTATTAGTGAATTTTTAAATTTTTAGTTTTATAATTATATTTTCAAGTTTTTTTATGAATTATTATTTCATTATGATCAGTTGTTTAACATATGTAATGGCTATGAAAAACTTCCAACACGGAGTTTTATTTTTATATTTATTGATTATGTGTTGTTTTTCCCTATTTTTTCTTATTATTTAAAATATTATTTAGAGTGTGTGGGTCTTTAATGCCCTTCACTCTTTTCCATAGACCATCTAAATACCCTAGTGTGGGGTGACAGAGGTTGGTTCAGGAAAAAATATAATCAGATCACCGTCGTTACGAAGGAAATAATTCATAATTGGTTATAGGTGAGTTATTACAAGATAGGTGGTGGGGGAAAGTATAACTAGCTCTTTATTGATGGGAACCTTGAGATTCCATGGGATATTTGATTTTGAGTCATATATTTTAAACTGGTTCTTTATTGATGTTTTGAATATTTTTATCATGTTTGATGGTGTTTTGAGTTAAATTGAGTTTATACGGAATATTTGGATAATTTTATTTATTACAGGGTAAAAAGGGATAAGAACCTGAGGACTGGGATTAACTCACATAGTCTAGAAATAAATTTGAAGCCCATGTGAATGGTTCTAAGAATCACCAAGCAGTAGTTGTGTATTGGGAATATGGTCCAACAAGGCATGTATCTAAGTTATATATAAACAGTAAACACCATAGTATATTATCATTGATTTCATTTTATTTAAGTTTAATTTTAACTATTGTTTTTTATTTCAGTTATATTAAGAACAATGTTCATTTTATTTTCATGATATTGTTTCCAATAAGGTT
Organism: Viscum album; assembly: GCA_963277665.1. NCBI lineage: Eukaryota > Viridiplantae > Streptophyta > Magnoliopsida > Santalales > Viscaceae > Viscum > Viscum album. The sequence continues at coordinate 1,324,122,687 of OY728158.1, forward strand.
TTAAAAGTTTAAAACATTAGATAAATGATTAAATATTTTTGAGATATTAATGAATGAAATTAATGAGATTCATTTATATAATATTGATGTTTAGACTCTTAAAATGGTTTCAATGAATAATTTTTGAAATTGTAAATATCTGAAATTCTGTTTTAAAATCATGCAAAGGTTTTTCTCCACTCTAATCTTCATATCAAATGATTTTTTTGCAAGATGTATTTTGTTTTTTGGTTTTCTGAAAAAATAATAACATTAATTAAAAAGAATGAATTTTATAAAAAATAGTCAATTTTTATTTATAGATGAAATAAAACAGATACAGTACATAAATTCTTGAATTACGGAACAATGAAATTTTTTCAATGAAATTAATTTCATTTATGTGGGTTTCCTAGATATTTTATAATTGATTTCCTAGTTTTAATTGATATCATGGTATTTAGATTCAAGAAATTTTAAAACATTATATTTTTTATTTTTCACCATGTTTCTTAGTATCTGGTGTGCTAACTCACCATGTATTACTATAATATCAAGGGGATGTTGAGTTATATTCTCAACATGTGAACTATTTAGTTGATCAAACTTGATGATTATATTATAGAGTTTTATGTGTTGAATATTACTTACTTTTTTGTTCATCAAAATTACCATAATGTGGAAAGAAATTTTTTTTTTGAAGGATATATATAAATTTTAAGATCTCAAACATATTCATCATTACAAATTTTAAATTTTAAATTTTAAAAAACTCTTAATTTAACTAATATAGTCAAATTCGTTTATCAAACCAAAAGGAAGAATGTTAATGTCATCGTGTAACAAAATTTTTCAAAATAAGACCTGTAAAACCTTGAGTTTTTCAAACCTTTTTTCGAATAATTAATTTTTAGGTCTTATTTTGTACACTAACACATGATAATATTTCATTATTTGCTTCACTATGATATATTTTCACTACATACATCACCGGCTTGGCTTTTGTTACACACAATAATGTGTTTCTGTGAAATAACATTTTATTATTTTAATTATTTAAATGATATAGTTATAACCTAGCCTTTAAACATAGTAATATTAATAGAAATAAATAATTTTTTAAATATTAATTATATTTTTTTTATATAAATAAAACAAAGTTTTGGTAAAGTCTTTATATGTTTTAAATTACTATTTTCGCAAATGAAATGATTATTATTCCCTTTTAAAAGAACTATAAAAATAATTTAATAAACATTGAGAATTTAAATTTGATAAAATACACTTAATTTTTTAATTCTAAATCTCAAAATTATCTTAGGGTTATTTTTTCAAATTATTCCGAAAAATGAAATTTTTATGAATAGTGAAAAAATATGGAATTTTAATTCACAACAGGTTTTTAATATTATTAATTTTTATAGAAAAATTATATTTTAATTTGTTGTTAAAATATAATTATATAAATTATAAATAAATTAATACAATTTGGATCATTATAAAAAATTTCACAATGAAATTGGCAATGAAATCATTTCAAACTTTTAGACTTTTTCACTTTAAAAACACCTAGTCTCGTCCCATCTGTAGGATTTATTTTAATTTATTTTCTACCAATTATGAGATTATATTTTGGGAAAGTGGATTCCATATTTGGAATAAGTATAATTTATAATGTTTAATAAGATAAAATTATATTTTTACTAAACATGAACACTTCACTGAGCTTTTTGTGTGATAACTGGGTAGGTTCACCACTTATTGATCGGGTCAGCACAGTGGACTATGTCATTGATCATTGTATAAAAATCAAAGATAAAATGGAAAATATGAACATAGTGATGGATGAAATTTAATCCATAGAATACAACAATGAATTCACTAATCTGGAAGATCTCCTCATCTGGAAAGGATCTTCTACCAGTCTCCTGGACTGGAATAGCTTCTATATGTATCTAATTCATAGAGAACACCTGTGTATTATAGAATTTAACAAAAAAAATAGATGATACCCTACAAGTTTATCCTTCTATAGAGGATGTCATTAAACAAGATTCCAAAAGATGATATATTCAATGAGTATGAATTTCATTATGCTCTAAATGTCCTTATTCCATCAGCATAGAGAGGACCTAGACCAGTTATTTTTTAGTTATAAAATTGAAGTAGTATTATAGAAGGCTATATTCAGTTTTTTAGCTTAAAATACCCCAAAAATATTTTTTATAATATTTTTTGGCTTCCATTCACGTTTTCCATCTCTCCAGCAACGTTCCTGTCTTACCTTGGGTGGCTTATGCTGAGTTGATCCACTCCATATAGCAGGGTAGGAACAATTCCATCCAAAGTCTGATTAACTTCATCGCTGAACAAAACTTCGAGTGGATTACAGATGAATTTCAAAATACAAACACACTACACTTAAAAAGTGCAGAAACTCGATTGTGGACTTCATTATTATTAGGTGTCTCATTATAGAAGGTAATTTCCCTATCACCCATGGCACCTTTGATGTTTTCTAGATGCCACCCATTAGTGGTTGGATAACACGAAACACCGATGGGGATTCTAGGTGAAACACATGACCTTTATGTTATATATACATCTTCATATACCATCATGTGGTGGTGGTAGAGTTTCATCATGGTCCTTGTTTCCATGTCTCTGCACTAGAATTGGAAATGATGGGCCTTATTATGGCAGTCAAGATTTATCATAAAAGAAATTGAAGTTATATCTAGCTAGAATGTGATTCCACTATACTTTTACAATCTATATGAATGGGTAATATTCATGAATCATGGATACCTATGGGAAAATGGGTGATACTTCGTGAAATACTCTCTTCTATAAACTACTTCATCACTCAGACATTCTAGGAAGGAAACTATTTAGGGGATGAGATTTCAAATAAAGGGGTCTTTTCATAAATATGTATCTACTAAAACACTTTTCTAGATGAAATGGTTTTTATTTTTATCCAGGATAAATGTAAAATTTATAAATTTCAACTCTTGTAACCTTGCTTTGATACGATCCTTGAGCATTAAAGCTCACTTTTCTCAAAAATTGTAAAAATGATCATAATTAATGACTAAAGTTAGAAAATAAGGTATAAAAATGACCCTAAACTTATCTAAAAATTATTAGATAAAAATATTTCAACGATTCCACATATAATAATATATTATGTTCTATTTTTAACCATTTTGGGACAAGTAAAATGTGGGGATCACTCAAATGGTTTCAAGAATACCCAATGTGTCCTTTTCCCCCAATTATAAAATGCCACCTCTCCTCCCACTTTCTTTACACCTCACAAACACTTTTTCTCAAACAAACCACACCCAAATATCCTAAAAATAATCCTAAATTAATCCTACAAGCCTCAATATTGGCACAAATCCAACCATGTAATCCCTTTTGTGAAAACCAAAAAGAATTTACCCAAATAAGATGTAACACCCATTAACATGAACTTTCATTTTATTTCATTATAAACCATATAAAATATTATTATTAAATTATTATATACTAAAATAAATATCCTAAATAAACATATATATTTTTCAAATTTTTATACCAACACCTATACAAACTTCCATTAAATGGGTAAAGAATATATTGTTCGTTTGTACAATGGACTACCGCCTCACAAAACGATGTTGTTCGTTTTTCCCTTACCACCACACATTATTTGGAATTATGATGAAAATATTATTTATATATGATATATATCAGATTAATGACTTATTTATTCTTATTGAATTATTATATAAAACATATATTCCTTATTTTCATTTTATGTAAATATGATAACTTCATCTGTGGACGTGTGGACTACTGCCTCCTCGAAGTGATGTGATTCGTTCACACTTTACATGGAATGTATTAAGGATGGTTTAGTTAAAATATATGACATAATAATTATAATTTAATAATATTATGTATTTACATATATGTCATTTACATTAATTTCATTCAATACACCATGAAAATCGAAACAGCGTTCATGCATACGAATAGTCTACCGTCTCCATGAAAGATGTATTTCATTTAATATTTATATACTTTATATATTATTATAAATACATATATACTAAATATATATGATATTTATGTCATTTATATCTTTCTGGATATTATGGAATCATGATATAAGTAAGTGGAAAAAAATATAACAAATCAAGACAAATGCAAAAAACAATGAAGTTATTACCCGAAATGTAATTTTAACATGAAATTATTGATTAATAGTTAATATAAATTTAAAATAAAATAGCTTCTAGTGTGATATATAAAAATATGGTTATTTGGTAGATTTATAATATAATTATATGTATTATACATATTTTTTGAATGAGGAAGAAGAGATTCAGAACATAAGGTAAAGTGGTTTCTAGTCTCACTTTTATTTCTGCTAGACATTTACCATATTCATCACTGATTTCATTTGTGTGTTGGATATACATCCCATGAATATATTCTAATATTAATATAATTAAATTTATGGGTATTTACAAATACACTTTATTATCTATCTTGAATTTGGTTTATGTTTCAAAATTTACCAAATTGGTAATGTAGTTTTGTCTCAATTTTCCTTCTTTGAGACACATGTTTTACTATACACCAATATTATTTTACGAGGAGTATATATTGTCCCATTGAAATATTATATCACGAATATTATTCTTTTCATGATATTATAAGGTTCATGTAATTTTATTCTCTCATGTGTATTATAATTTAATGTTACCAAAGTGGTAAGAGTTTATTGCTACAATCTCATCATTTATCAAAATTGTTTAAGATTATGCTTCCATTGATAAAATATTATGATACATATCGAAAGAAACCTATAGAATTTTTGTATCCTTTGTTAGTTCATGATATATTCATTTATTTTTACTATTTTTACACTCTTTTGTTCTTAATATAATTATGAAAATGTTATTTGGGAAATATTGCCTTATTTCTCTCTTTAGTTAAAAATCTGTTTTTATCAAAAACCAATTTTTTTAAAATGTTTAAAAATGATGTTTTGAGATCATTTTGATGGAAAATAGTTCTTTAAATTTGTTTTATTTTTAAAAATTATTCTTTATAAGTTTTAAATTCTATTTTTAAATATAAAAAATTCAAAAAATAAATGTTTTAAAATTTATTTTTCCATTAAAAAAAGAAATTTTTTTCAAGAAATTTTTTTAAAAGATAATTAAAAATTATTTTCCATTTAAGATGACATATTTTGGTGTTAATAATACCTTTATAGCGAAATTATAAAGATATTCCATTCATATTATTTCAATTAATGGTTTTTGTTTTGATGGAATGATAGTTATGAAACTTGTTTCTCTTTCAAGGGTTATATGTTTGTGAAACCCATTTCTATTGCATGAGGTACATTCTTTTGAAAGTCTCTTATTCTCAGAAATTATTCTTTGATGAAATTTTTATGAAACCCATATCATTTCCACAGGTTATGATATGATGAAATTATTTTGATACACATCTCATTTCATTCGTAATGATATGAAGTTTAAAAACCCAATATTTTTTATGGGTCATGATATTATGATTTTTTATGATCTTATGCCACACATATGCATGATTTTTGTATGTGATTGGTGTAACCTATACTCCCTCAAATTAATTGTGTAAATATTTATATCTCTTGAGATAATGATGGGAATCAAGTTGATGGGCCTGATCCACTATGGATGATAGGGAAACCTGATTCACTATGGGGTGATAAGGAAACATGATAAAATATGGCAATATGAAGAAACCCAATCCACTATGGGGTGATGGGGATACTCAATACCTTATAAGAAAAGTACTACAAATTGGGTTGGTGGTGTGTCCCACATAGTATTTATCGTCCAAAGGATGTTCCCTGATATGTTTTGGTAATGCTCCTTCACTTATATGGAATGATATTAAATGTTTATGTGTCTTCCAAAATTCAATGTCATACTTATATGTTATGAATTCTTGGATTACACTCTTGATTGCCTTATGTTATATTTCATATAAACTGACAATATTTATTATATGATTCATATTTATGATCTTTGATATGAAGGTTATGATATCATAATTTCATGATCATGTTATCAAACCCTTATTCTCGTGATTATTCTTACATATATCCCTTGTTTACCCTTACTGAGTGTTTGATGTCACCCATTTTTTTTCCGTTCCCTAGGTTATGATTATATTCATTATGTATCATGTGTCTAAGAAGGTTTCTATTCATGAATAACCTAATGGGATATAATGTAGCTCACTTGTGTACAAATGTTTATGCTTCCATGTTTCCAAAGAAACTAAAATTATGTGGTCTTTCGGTGTCTATTTGTGTAATGTATTATGTATTCCACAAAAATTATGTAATATATATGTATGTTAAGTTAGGGTCTCTATATTTTGTATTAGATCAAAATTCCAGTGAACCATTCATATCTAGGATGAGAAAACCATAGTGACAACCCTAATTACATGAATATGGATATTTCTAAGGAAGGGGAAAAGTATAGTAAAATATCATAGAATTTTGGTAAAGGATAGAGTGAGTGGTTTCCTTATAACACATTTTATTCTAGATACAATAAGAGAATGTGTATTTGGTATAGAAATACATTAGGGTAACAACCCTAAAAACGTTTTATTGAGCTAGACTCGATCTAGAACTCATGCACGACAACATTCCTTACTACACACCTGGTTTTACACTCCAAGGGGATTTTATTTAGGAAATAACAAACTCTTCATTAACCATCATGATGGATTTAAATATTAGTAGGCTATGAATAACATAGGATAATCCTATGGTGTCATAGAAGGAGTCATTATTTAGACATCTTATAAGTTGGTTTTCATGATTTTGTGGTTCTTGGCTATGATAATTGTTTCTTACTCTATGATTTTTGATTTTAGTCAATGGTTGGAAATTGATGGAACCACATTAATGGTGATTGTGATGAACAATGCAATGATTGTTCTCATGAATAACTGAATTCTATGGGAGCTGTAATTAAAAATATCATTACTATGCTCACCCAAATTTCTCAAGATATTTACCATAATGGACTTCCATAGGGTAAAATTAATGAACAACATTTTATGGAGTCCTTTATGAGAAAACATCAACCTTATTTCATTAGTTATTATGATCCACTTGTTGCTGAAAAATGGATCGGTACCACTGAAAATATATGTTCCATCCTTCATTTTTTATAACATGATAAATTCATTCTCTACATCTATCATTTATAAGGTGTTGTGGGCCAGTGGTGGACTCTAATCAAGAATAAGTGGATGAAATGTGAAATTGAATCCATGGATTGGGATGAGTTTAAGAAATTTATTCTTTAATAAGTACATTCCTCATGTTCATCATACAGAGATAGAAAAGGAGTTTCATGAGTTAAATTAAAAGGATGATGAAATAGTCTATACCTATGAGGATAATTTTACATGACTTGTAAGTTATGATTCTAGAATTATTATCCGACCTGATAGTAAGGTTTTTTATTCTTCAGTGGAAAATATCCATGTCTGAGAAGGTAGTTGGGCATGATATACTTAAGTAGATATAAAAGGATTATTCATTGTGCCATAAAGGTTGAAATGGGGGTTTGATTAATGTATCAATCTCATAGTTTTAACAAGAATAGGAAGATGAAGTATAATGTAAAATATAAAAAATATGGAGATAAAAATATGATAATTAATTTATGTTATAAATGTGGAAATAAGCATGGAAGAAATTTTCTTATGGGGAACAATAATAACTCTCAGTGTAGAAGGGAACGAAATATGGAAATTTATTTCCAAACTGATGGGAAGAATTTAGATAATGATCTGAATATAGGGAAAGCTGCACAAGAAACACCTCCCACACTTCAGTGCTTCAAGAGTAACGAGAATGGCCATTATGCCAACCAGTTCCCAAACGTTAGGGTTAGTGATGACAATTGGTTTTAGAAACCTCTTAAACTGATGTATAAGAAGAAATGTCATGCGATAATTGTTTATAATCAAGGGTTAAACAATAATTTTTTGAAATTTATACTTATCATACAATCTTGACTTGATATTGTATTATTTTATTCTAGATCTACCCACTATTTCATATCCAAATAATTTTAAAGGGGTATTAAGATTAAACCAAAATGATTATATATACAATTAAAAGTGAAAACCCCTAATGGTATGACGATTTCCTCTAAATTATATGATTCCCCTTTTATTGACTTTTGATGGAATGTGATTCCCAAAAAACATTACATTCTTCTTTTGGTTGAATTTGATTCTATCTTAGGCATGGATTTTTCTACATAAATCCCACATCAATTTTTAAGTCAGGGAAGTTATGTTTGATTTTTAAATCCAACCTATTATTTTCTATCAATGGAAAATATGTATGAAATAAATATGGAGATAACATCCTATCTATGTGTCTTAATTCCAAATCAGAAAGAATTTTTGTACCAAATGGTTGGGGATAAACATGACAATGATAGTGTGGCTATTTTTTAGAAATGTTTTGATGTCTTTCAAAAAGATTTTCCTGGCCTTCCACATAAATGTAATGTTTATTTCTCTATAGAAATCAAACCTTGTGACACATAAATTGTAAATATTCCCTATAGAATGGACCCAAGTGAGTTTTAGGAATTGAATAATCAACTACAAGAAAACCATGATAAGGTATTTATTCGGACAAGTTTATCATCTTGGGGTATACCTGTTATTTTTTTAAATAAAAAATTTGATCAATATGAATGTAAATTTATTATTAGGTGTTGAAAAAGATCATAATCAAGCAAAAGTATCCTCTTACCCATATTTATGACTTCTTTGATTATCTGTATGGAGATCAGTACCATTACAAGACTAAACTTAGTTCTAGATATCATTAATTGAGGGTTAGGAAGGAGGATATACCCAAGACATCATTCTGTTCAAGGTATGGACACTATGAATATATCGTGATGCCCTTTTTTACTAAATCCCTTATTATAATAATGTATTTATTTAATGGAGTATTTTTATATTAACTTGATCAGTTCATGGTAGTCTTTATTGATGATATTCAGTTTTACTTAAAGAGAAAGGAAGAGAATGAAGACTACAAGTTAATTGTACTAAAACCTCTAAAGAGGGATAAACTATTACCAATTTAAAAACTGTGAATTTAGGATGAATAAGGTTTTATTTTTTTGTCACATAATGTTAATAAATTTTATAGTAGTTGATCCATCATAGAGAGGGTCTACTAAACATTGGCCTAGTCTAACCACAGTGACGAAGATCCATAGTTTTCTTGGTTTTGCTGGATATTATTGATTATTTGTAGATACTTTCTCATGCTTACCAAAACTTTTGACTAATTTACCTCAAAATGGTACCTAGTTGATATGGATAGATAAATTCGAGAAAATATTCCAATAACTAAAGAGATTGTTGGTCATCACACCTATGCTTACATTACAATGATGTGGAAAAGGGTTTTTAATCTATATTGATGCATCCAATAAAGTATTGGGATGCATTCTTATGTTGATTAATATGGTTATAGCATATGACTCAAAAAAATTGAAGATTCATCATAAAAAATTACCCAAATCAAGATTTGGAGTTAGTTATATTAATTTTTACATTAAAGATATGGATGAATTATCTTTATGGTGAAAACTGTGATATATATACTAATCATCAAATTATGAAATATCAATTGCCATATAAGGAGCTGAAAATGTTCTTCATAAGATGGTTAGAGTTTATAAATTATTATGATTACTTAATACATTACCACCCTGGGAAAGAAAACCAGGTGTGTGATGTTTTGAGTAAAAAAGATCATGTTATCTTGTCCTGGGAGAGGATCACAAAAGATACAATATTTCAAGATTTTCAAAGGATGGGGAATAACATTAGGTTTCTCATTTTAATATTCAATATTCAATCCAAGAGATGGTTAAAGAGGTGTAAAAGAATATATAGAGACGAAAATAAGGTTATAATTAATCATGAGTTTATCCATGAACAAGATAAATTGATAAGGTTCTGGAACCATGTATGTGTTCCATCCATACCAGATTTTAATGATATATTAGAGGAATATCATAACTCATCATTGTAAATTCATCTTTTAAATACAAACATGTATAAAGACATTAAATAATACTTCTAGTGGGATTGTATGAATTGGGATATCATAGAGTTTGCATCTCAATTCTTTGTGTGCCAACAAGTTAACGCTAAAATAAAAAAGTATAAGGGGGTGTTGCATCCATTACCCATACCATAATGAAAATGGGAGATCATCACTATGGATTTTTTCATTGGACTCTCTAAAACCTCTAAATCATTTAATATTATATGGGTTGTAGTTGATCTCCTTTCTAAGTCACAAAAATTCATTGTTATCAAAAAATACTTCGCTCAAGATCATCTATCCAATATATGCATTAAGGGAGTGGTAAGGTTTCATAGAGTATCACATTCCATTATATCTGATCAGGATCCAAGGTTTACCGAAATGTTCTAGATGAGTTTTCAGCCAAACCATGATACAAAATTGATATTTATAACTTCTTATCATACTCATATGGATTTTTAGTACAAATGAAAAATTCAAACCCCATAGGATATATTGATAAAGTGCTCTCTATATTTCAAAGTTGGATGGGATCAACAACTTCTTCTAGTTGAGTTTCATACAATAATAAATTTCACTCACACATTCTAATGGAACCTTATACAGTCCAATATATAAAGAAATGTAGAGATCTAATGCACTGGGATGAATTTAGAGAAAGAAAGATATTGGGAACTATGATTGATGGAGAAATGGATGAGAAGGTTAGAACCATTCAGCAGCATGTCAAGGAAGATCATAGTTATAAAAAAAACTTATATTGATAACCGTTGATGTGATCTAGAATTTGAATTTGGTGAGTTGTTTTTTCAATGAATCTCTCTCTAGAAGAAGGGTTTGAGATTCAGGAAGAAATGGAAACTTAGACCTATATATATTGGTCCCTTGGAAATTATTTATCATATCAGGATGGTATCCTATCACTTGGAACATTAAAACATTACTAATTCCATTATGGTTTTATGTATCTCTCCTGAGTAAGTTCATTCCTAACCATTCACATGTAATGAACTCAGAGTCCATACCACAAGAGTAGGATCATTCTTATGATGAATAAGGAGTTGAAATTATGGATTGAACAAATAATTTTCTTGGAGACAAGACAACTCACCTAGTCAAAGTTGTTTTTAGAAATCACCATTTAGAGAAAGCTACAAGGGAACTTGATGATATGATGAAGCAAAACTACACTCATTTTTTATCAGAATGGCAAATTCAATGGGAGAAATTCATTTTAATGAGTGTAGAAGATAACACACAGAATTTTATAAACCATTGTTTCAAATAAATTTTCATTGATGTATTGTGTTTCACACTACACCATGTCATGATTTCATTATATACTACACCAATATAATCTCTTGCTACACACAACACTGACTTGGATTACATTTCATGTGACACTGAGTTTATATGAAACAATATTTTATTATTATAAATATTTAAATGAGATAGTTATAACATAATAATAATTATTATTATTACTTCTAATAACTAATTTATAAAAATTGTTTTACAATTTTTTTCTAAAAATAAACCTTATTTTTGGTAAATAAATTATATGTTTGAAAAATAATTTCTCTCAAAAGAACTGATTTTTATGACCTTCTATGAAAAATAATAAAATTAATTTCAGAGACATTTATAATTTTAATTTTATAACATATTTTTTTTTGAATTCATAAATTCATAATTAGCTTAGGGTTTTTTTATTTTTATAAAAGACTTCCATTTTTATAAATAATGATGAATATTGAATTTTAATTCAAAACTTATTTATCATATGATTTATTTATATAGATAAATAAATTTTTAATTTGATTTTAAAGTATATTTATATAAATAATTAATTAAATAATCTATTTTTGTTAATTAGATCAAATTTCATAATTAAATTGTATATGAAAACATTTCAAATGTTTGGACTTTTTCACATTAAGAACTCATCATCTCATCCCCTCTCCAAGAGTAATTTTAATTTAATTTCACCCAATTATGTGATTAGAATTTTGAAAAATGGATTTCATATTTGGAATAATCATAATATTTAATTTATAATAAATTCAACCTAGTTTTCAACCAAAAATATTAGTAAAGTTATTTAAAATTAATTGTAGTGGTTAAGGTAAAAATGAGCTTAATTAATGACTAAAGTTAGAAAAAAAGATATAATAATGAACCAATGCTTCTCTATAAAATTTTTCATTTCAATATTTGAACGATTGAGCCTATAAAGATCTATAATGGTCAATTTTGAACCCCTGACACATGTAAAATGTTGGGAGCACTCAAAAATTTTCAAGATTACCCAATGTGCCTTTTCCCCACTTATAAAAGGCCTCTTATCCTCTCCCTCACTTTATACATATCAATTTATTTCTAATCAGCCAAAACCTACTAGAGTATCCTCCCATGTCTTCTCCCTTCATCAAATAATCCTTAATTTTGGAATAAATCCATCCAAGGAATCCCTTTAGTGAAACCCAATGGTGTGACCCAAAGAAGAGGTAACACACTTCAACAATCACATTCATTTTATTTACCTCTTCACCCTCTCAAATATTATTATTACCTTATTATATAATAATATTAGTATCCTAAACATACATATATGTTGTTATTATGTGGGTTATACCTACAAATACACACACTTTCATCAAAAGGGTAACGAACTTACTATTCATGTGTATGGCGGACTACCGCCTTGCGAAATGATGTCATTGTTTTCCTTTACCACCTCACATGGTTGGTCATTATGATGGACATAATATTTTTAAATGATATTTGTGATGTATTTATTCTTCTATAATTATTATATAAAACATAAATTCATTATTTCCATTTTTGTATATATGATAATTTCATTTGTGGATGTGTGGACTACTGCCTCCTCCAAGCAATGTGATTCATTCACACACTACATGAAATGTATTAATGATGGGTTTAGTTAACATATATGACGTATATTACAAAAATAATATACTTTAATGATATTATATTTATACATATATGTGTTTAACTTTCATTTCATTAAATATTCCTTGAAAATTGAAACAACATTCATGTGTACGTATGGCCTAGTGTCTCTATGAACGGTGTATTGAATTTTCTATTTATATGTTTTATTGGTAATTATATATACATATATATTGAATTTATATGATATTTATAATATTTATAATATTTTTTATATGATGGAATCATTATATAATTAATTGGACCAATAATATAACAAATCAATACACATGTGAAAAACAAATTGGTTATTACGTGAAATAAAATTTTAAGATGAAATTGTTGATAAATGGGTAATATAATGTCATAATAAAATTATATGTTGTGTGATATACAAGAATATGGTTATGTGGTAGATGTATAATAAACTTATATATATTATGAAGGAGTTTCGAATGAGTATAAAGAGAGTCAAGACCTGAGGTAAGGGGTTTTATTGTCTTGCTTTTATTTATGTGAGTCATATATCATATTCACCACTGGTACCTTTTATGTGGTGTATATACTGTCAATGATTGTGTTATATGATTCTAATCATTAAATTTATGGGTATTTAAATAAACAATTTATGATTTCTCTTTCATGGGGGTTATGTTTCAAGAAGATACCAAATCGAAAAGATAGTTTTTTATCAACTTTCCTTCTTTGAGACACATGTTTTACTATAAACATATATTCCTTTATGAAGTGTATATACTATCCTTTTGACATGTTATATCATGAATATTATTCTTTTCATGGTATTATAAGCTTCATGTAATGTTATTTTATTATGGTAATTATTACTTAATGTTACTAGAGAGGCAAGAGTTTATTGCTACAATCTCATCATTTCTCCGGATTGTTTACGATTGTAATTCCATTGGTATAATCCTATGATCAGTATATCAAGAACACTAATGATTTTTTTCTCCAATATTTATCCATGATATATTCATTTATTAGTATAAATTTTCCAATATTTTTTACTTAATAAACTTATGAAAATATTTTAAATGAAAACCTGAACTTATTTCTCTCTTCACTCAGAAATTTGTTTTATTAAAAAACTATGTATTCAAAAAATTCTTCAAAACAATTTTCAGAAAATTTTTTAAAATGATTTTTTAGATAATTTTCAAGGAAAATGGATTTTAACAATGTTTTATTTTGTTCAAATATTACATGATATGTTTCCAAATCTATTTTTGAAGAAACATGTTTTAAAAAATGATTAATGTTTTAAAAAGAGTTTTTCAAACAATAAATGATATTTTCCTCAAGAAATTTATTCAGATGATCTTACAAAATTAATTTCCATCTAAGATGACATCTATTTTTCTTACTCCTGCCTTTCTGTGGAAAGTATCCAAATGTTCCATTCTTATTATTTCTATCAATGGTTTAGATTTTGATGGCATGATGATTATGAAACTTGTTTCTATTTCAGGGGTTATATGTTTTTGAAACCTATTTCACATCCATGGGTTATATTCTTTTGGAACATGCTTCTTTTATGGGTTATGCGTTGATGATTTTTTTATTGAAACGTGTATCTTTTCCATGAGTTATGATAATATGTGATATTTATCATACTTATTTAATTTTTTGGTTTATGATATGATAATTATTAATCTTATCTGATTTATGGCTCATGATATGTTGATTGTTTATAATACTGTGGCATGCATATGTATGACTTCATTATGTATCATGTGGGACATATATCTCTCTCCGATGAATTTGATAAAGATTTATATAGCCTGAGATAATTATGGGAATCAATTCAATGGGCTTGATCTTCTATGAATATGGGGAAACTCGATCTACTATGGGAAGATGGGGTAACATCAGCTATGGGATGATAGGGATACCCGATCCATTATGGGAAGATAGGGAAACCCAATACCTTATAGGGAAAGGACTATTACTGGGAATGGTGGTGTGTCCCAACCAGTATGTGTAGTCCCCATGAAGTGACCTGTTATGTTTTAGTAAAGCACCTTGACTTAGAAGGAATGATATTACATGTTTATATGTATGCCATAATTCCATTTCTTATTTCTATGTTATACACTCATGTCATATACTATTGATTTAGATATGATTCATGTATTATTAACATCCGATTGTTTTTCATTATTCATGATTATGATCTTTGATATGAAAAGTATGATTTTCTAATTTTATGTCCATGCTCTCATACTCTTATAATCATGATTATGGTTACATATATCCCTTTTTTACCCTCATTGAGAATCTGAGCTCACCCCTTTTTATGTTTCCTTTCCCCCGCTTATGAAGATATTTATTATGTATCATGCATCTAGGAAGGGTGTTAGTCATGAATAACCTAGTGTGAGAAAATATAGCTCACTTATATACCGGTGTCTTTTCCATGTATCATGAGGAACTCAACTAATATGATCTTTGGGGGGTATATTTTTAAGACCTCAAGCTTCCACGGTACGCTTCTCTTTGAACAATACAGTAGCATGTGTTATACGCAAGTTCGAGTTCTAAAACACCACGACCAATCAACTAGCCATTATGAATAGTAATACCCAATTTTTGAAATTTTATACATTTTATCTTTCAAAATGGACTTCATTTTTGGATTCTTAATATCGAAATTAGACTAGGGTGAATTTGTTATACTTTTCTGATAACTTTAATATTTTGATGAATAGTGAAAATTACTAAATTTTAAATAAAAATAACTTTTCTAATCAAAATAATTAATAGTGAAAAATTATAAATTATAGTTATTTTAGAGTATAATTAGATTATATTTTTACCATTTAATCCAATGTTGGTCATTGGATATAAATTCACATTTAAACTGGAAATAAGCAAGTGTCAATCTTTTGATAGTTATTGTATCTTAAAAACACGCTTTTTGTTTTAACAATGGAAATTAATTTTAAATTAATTACTTCCAATTCAGTGTTTTGAATTTAGAAAAATGGATTCCATATTTAGAATCAGGAGTTTAAAATTTTCTAAATAGGTAACTTTTATTTTTAGACATTTGGAATAATTATTTCTGCAAATATTTTATTTACCGTGGTTAAAGGGTAAAACCGGTAAATAAGGGTAAAAAACTTATAATAATAATAATTTAACCTAAAACGTGTCCTAAACCTATTTTTTGATACTTTCCCGACCATGGGTATCTTAGGGTCGATTTTGTAACCCCATGGATCCACTTGTATGTGATAATGACACTTTATATTAATTATGTTATAGTAAAAACAAAAATGACATAAACATATATCTTTTAAGAAAACAATTTTTACATAGGGTTATAAATGTTATCTTTTTTACTATAAATATTAATTAAAAATCTGAAACTATTTCATACATAATGATATTTTATTTATAATTTTTAGTCATTTAATAATTAAATTTATTTATGACACAATAATGATGTAGTATTTTCCTATTTAATGAAAGAATCAAATAATTGGTATTATAAATATTAAAATAAATATAATTTGAATTTTTTGATTCCATCCATGAATATTATTGATTAATATGACATGTTGTGATTTATCAAATGAATTTGGTTCAAATTAATAATGTTTTTATGAAATTAACAAAAATAAATTATTAAATAGTGTCAAAAATGACATAAAAGAGTTTTTAAAACAAATATTATATTTTTAATTCATATTATATTCCTAAAAATCTATGTTTTGGACAAAGGACTTTTATAATGATAGGTTTATTATTAATGGAACTCTTGTGGGTCGCATGGAAGTATATATTAATTTTATTAACTATATAATATAAAAGTACAAAGTGACATCGTAAATGTAATACTATTTAACTAAGAGTTAAATATAAATTATAATGTCAATATAGTGACCCAAACATGTATAAAATCTATTGGTTGAAACAAATATGACCCATACCCACCTTGACCTTTAAATAATCTACTTTGGAGCCATTATAAACCGAATGTGAATTTATTATAAATTACTATTTCTAGCTTTTCCGAAGGTGCCCATCACCACTCTTATGAAAGGGCACTCACCCTTATATCTAATTTAAACCTTCATAGCCTTTTGACTTGACCAAAACCTGCCCAAATATTCTCTCAACTTCCCTAAATTTATCCTAGAGGCCTTAGTTTTATCATAAAGCCATCTTATTGAGCCCTTTTGATCAAATCAAAATGAAGAACCCGAAGAAGAGGTAATGTTTTCACCACCCTCTTTCATGTTCCTTTCTTCATCAACTTCTTCATTCTTCATTATTTCCATTATAAAATAATAAATCCAGTATATTTTATATACGATGATGTTATTATAAATATGGTACAACCATATTCAGTATTCTATCCATTCTTTTAATGAAATGTCACCATACGTGCGTACGTACGGCCTACCGTCTCCATGTCGTGGTGTAATTGTTATTCAATACATTATTATTCGGATGGGTATAATAATTATGTGTAATTCATGTAAATAATTAATATAACATGATAATTATTTTTTATATATGATATAAAATCTAATTATATATTATATTAATATCTAAAGACTTATATTGTCGCTCGTGCATACGTACAGATTACCTTCTCCACGAACGCGATGAGATTCATTCCCCATCGCATCCATTCAAGATTAAATTTCATTTGATGACTAAAAATAATTTTTAAATACATGATATAATTATGTATATGAATAATATACATCCCATCCATAACAAATATGTATCACATAAAAAAAAATATAAGGGAAAATGAATCCGTTAACACCCAAAACGATGATAATACTAAGATAATATTAACAAATCAATGTTGGAAGATCATATATGATATCCTATTAATGTATATGATTCTTTTATGATTTAATAACAATTATTTAACCATTATACAGGATGATAACCTACCCTCAACCAAGGAAAAGTACATGGTAAGGGTTTATTTCACAATCTCTTCATTTTCCTAGGTTGTTTATACGTAATTATCTACTGGGACCTCTTTATCATCCACATCCATGTTTCTTAAAAATGTATTTCAAATCATTATTAATATTTTACATACTATGGGTTAAATTCATTTATACCCTTTTATGAAATTTTATAAGATGTTTATAAAGGAATCTTTCTATCATTTTCCAAACAAGGTCCTTTTTAACCTTTTCGACCGATTTAAGGTAAGAATGTGTTTTTAACTTATACCGTGTGTGTGGCTATTTCATTCCATTATAAAATAGTTGAAGAATCCCTTACAATATTATAATAATATTTTGAATGTAAATAATTTATTTTATAAATATGTATCTTTTAAATTATTTCAAAAAAATAGATATTTCTCTCAAACAGTTTTGACTTCATCTATGTCAACATCTTTTGATATATTTTAAGCTTATTTGAAGTTGATTTATTATGAAAAAAACATCCATATTTTATTGATGGTTTTGTCATACATTTGACTATGGATGTGTTATTTTTATACCATTCAAGGTTTTCAAAAAAATTATTGAAATTTTGTATGCAATTTTTAATACGAATGTTTATGATATGTTTAAACCTATTCTGGGACGTTGACTACTTTACCTTTATCATCCTGAGATAGTTTCATCTGGGTAGATACCAAAGTATTCAGGTCCTTGAAACTTTCCTTTCTAAACCTTCTCAAAACTTCTTTAGCATATTTGTATTGAAAAATGAATGTGTCATTCTTTCCTTATTTCAATTGTAAACCAAGGAAAAATGTCAGCTCACGAATCATTGATATTTTGAACTCACTTTTCATGAATACAAACAATTTCTGCACTGCATTTCATCTGATCCTCCAAATAATATGTCATCAACATATACCATCATTATCATCCATTAATTCCTATCATGGTTTACTTATATATTATAATCAACTCCACAACACATAAAACTGATATTTTTCAGAAATTGATATGGCATTGAATACCATGCTCTTGGTACTTTCTTTAAACCATATACTTCCTTATTCACCTGAAAAACTATTTTCTCATCTTCATGGATGAGAAAACCATATATATTTTTAAAATAAACTTCTTCTTTTAGAACCTTGTTTAGAAATACTAATTTGAAAACCATCCAGAAAACCTTGAACTTTCTTTGGACTGTTATAGCCACAAATAATCAAATTGTACCTAGCATTGCAATAGGTGAAAACATTTCATCAACATCGATACCATCTATATGAGAGTACCATTTTCACAATAGTCGTTATTTGTTGTGAATCACAAAACCATCTTTATTCCTTTTGTTGTGAAAGACACATTTAGTCCCAAAGAATTATTTTTATGTTGGCCTCAGAAAAATATTCCATTTCTGATTCTTCTCAATTTTTTCAAGCTCTTCATTCATAGATTGGATCCAATTCTTATCACTAGCTTCTTCACCAAAACAATTAATCTCTACCTGTGATAAGTATGATGTTTGGGGTAGATTCTTCATCCTCCCTTTTTTCACTTGCAATGTCTGATAAACTTTTGAATGCTTTATGGGATTATCGGACCACTACCCATACTACAACCCAGGAAACTCCTTAATCATTTGTATATGAAACCAAAGTAGTCATTCTAATTTAAATGCAATTTCCTTCACACAGAGCTATAATTTGTGATCTATTTTCAATAGATGATAAGTATTAGAAGTGTTTTAATAAGTTGGAACAATTAGATGAGAAAATATTTCATACTTTGCATCATTTAGAAGTATATAAGAACAGAATAGAGTGGTCTTTTAACAAAAAAGATCACATCCGTTAATTTCTTAAAGGAGAATTGGTTTTGGTCGTCACGACTCCAATGATTCCAGGAATGAAAACTCCAAAGCTTTGTAGAGGTGGGAATTACTTTATTCCATATATAAGGTCTAATCAAATGAAGCTTATCCGTTAATATCAATGGATGGAGAGCTTATTACAACTCCAACCAATGTGAGATTCATGATGAAATACTTTGTGTAATTACATCACCATGTCCTCACTGCAAGACTTAAAACTGAACAGCCCCCACATCCTTGCTGCAAGACTAAAAGTAGCACAGCCCCCATGTCCTCGTTGCAAGATTGAGAACTTCACAGCCCCCACGTCCTCCTTACAAGAATAAAATCTACACCACCCCCACTTCCTTACTTCACGTCATAAAAATGCATAGTACAAAGTCCTACTTTCAATATATTAAATTACATAACAACCATAAGAATCCTTGTTTCATGATGTTAAAATGTGTATCACCATTAGTCCTCGTTACACGATACTAAACTATACAGTTATCTTCTTCTCTACTTTACATTAGTAGCATTCATTAGAAAGCATCATGGAAATCATTTCTACTTCATAGTGGCACAAGAGTCCCTCCAATCCCTATGTATGAGTCATATCTGCATAGGAAACTTGTTTTAAGAACTACATGTGGCTTTATTATAATCTATTTAAGATACATGGGGATGCTTAGATCTCCAATCATGGGCCCATCTGTAATCAAAAAAATTTATTTACCATTTTCTTCTCCCGTATATAAACTAGATCAATAAAGATTACTCTTTTAAGATACATGATTTTATTTTCATACTATCTTGTGTCTTAATTTTAATCATTCTTCTAGAATGTGATAAAGCCCCCAGTCTCCCATGGAAAACTCAATTTATGTGGGAAATGATTTTTTAAAGAACTATGTATGGCCTAATTTTCATCCATATGAGATACATAGAGATGCCTAGGTCTCCAATCATTGTCCCAGCCATGATATATAAAAAAACCCCCAATATTCCTTATATAAGAATAAAACCTACATTGGAAATGTTTAAAGAACTATGTAAGGCTTTATCTTCATCTATATGAGATACACAGAGAGGAATGGATCTCCAATCTTGGAACTAGCCACGATATATAAAACAAAACCCCTTTATTCCTTATATAACAATCAAAACTTCTTACGGAATGTTTAAATAACTATTTATGTCTTGATTCTTTCCCCCAGCAAGACGCATATTGATACTTGGGTTTTATCACTTAGTCCAGTTACAATATGTCTTTCTTTTCATATCATTTCATCTTCATCCTTACTCAATGACGTTAAACTGGATGGAAATCTAAAACCCATATTCTTCACTTATGTCACCATTGTGTTATAGAAGAAACCCTTACTACTACATATTTCTCAAACCGATCATATATCATGTGGGATTAGGAATTAGGTAAAATGATTATTTTTATAAATAAGGTGTCTCAATTTCTTGTGAGGCTATCAATGTCCTCACTACATGTCTTAAAACTGCAGAGTGTAATGCCCTCATGAAATGACATTAAACTGCACATCACAATGTTAATTTGAAATGAAACAAAGAAAGTCTCCATTTTGACATATTAGTCAGATCTATATAAAGGACTTCAAAATCATACCCAATATTTATTCAAATATTTCTATTGTGCATTGAGAATAAAATCCTTTTATATTTCACAATATTAATCTTTAATATTTCCATATCATCATAATCTTTCTTACAGTTTCTAGTGACATAGTTTCTAATAATTGAGAACTATTTTTCCTAACTGTGCAGCACATTCCCTTAGGTGGCCTTGTATAAATTTCCTACAAATCAGACCTATCAGTCAAAAGATGCCAGTATTTGGGTATGAAACATATTCCCTGTTGGCCCTGAATAATACATCCCCAATAATGGGTTTGTAAAATTATTGTAATTTCATTATTGTTTATAGTGTCTTTGTCTCATTCAATCATTGATGAAAATATACAAGAATCTGTTTTTTAAAATAGTCATTCAGTAATACTTTTTCCATTATCTTTCTCTCAATCTCAAAATCTTTAAGACCATGATTTACAAATTTCCCTCTCCACGTGTTCAAATAAATATGAAATAACCTTGGAATCACTAGGTGACATATCATATACCATTTCCATATATATTCCTAGTTGTATGACTTAAAACCATAGAAACCATACCTCCAACGATTGGGTCAGACCTTCATAGAAGTCCTATTCATCTGATTATTTGGAAATCTTGGTTGAAAATTCCCTTTCCATATTCATGTATCTTTCTCCATAAATCAAACTCTATGATTTGAAAAATATGAATCTTCGTACACATTCTCTGACTTTCTGAAATACAATGTCATATTTCTAAGAACTCTTTTTCCTAAATATGTTGCACGCGCCCTTAAGTGGCCTTAAATAAGTTGTCTATATAATGGGCTTGTCAGTCAAAAGATTACACTATTTGGCTTTGCAGTATATGCCCTAGTTTTCCATATATTATATAGGCCCCATAATGTGTTTCTCAAATAATATCAACTTCATTCTTATAAAAGACCATTTTTAATTCCTTTATCCATTTTTTCATATCATTCTTCAGATCTAGAAATTCTCAACTCACAATTTACAATTTTCCCTTAAATACCTAAATATGGAATTATGTCTCCAAACAAATTCTCAAGAAATTGGTAGGGTATAATCCCTTTGTTCATAGCTAAAGACCTTGAATTAAAGATACACAATTTCCTTACTACATGACTTAAAACTGCACAATACAATGTCCTCAATGCATGACTCAAAACTGCACAGTACAATTTCCTCACTATAGGACTTAAATCTACACAGTTTTACATCAAAAATTAACCTTTCTGATAAATTTTAATCATTCTTAATACACCAAATTTTTATAGAAGTGGTTTCCCAATTCATTACATTTTTCGGAATAAAATAACCATTTATTTATAAATTCCCTTTCATTGGAAAAACAACCCACCGTGGTCTTGAGTCACCCAAATCTTATTTTCCCTTGTATATCAATGGTAAAATGTTAAATTCATAAGAGTTGTTTTTCTTGAATATGCTTCATGTTCACTTATGTGGCCTTGTATAAGTTGCATTCAAAACGTGACTATCATTCAAAATTCTCCACTATTTGGCTACGCAACAGATGCCCCAGTTGGCCCTACATAACCTAACTCCCATAACTGTTTTTTCAAATAATGGTAACTTTGTTCTTGGAAGAGACTCCCCTTCTGTTTATATATGTTATAAATTTGGTGACCACAAAAATCATGGCTCCAGATTCCCCTTGGTAATATCTAAACAATATTAATGCAATTCCTAGCTACTGGGTCTTGTTTTGGATCTAATTTCAACATTTATGGTCATATCTATTTTGACCTCAAACATTAACTCTTTATAGTCCAACATTCATGACTCTAAACTACCAACAACAAGAGACGTGGTACTCATCAGATTAAAAACCCACAAAGGGAAATCTAGACAAAATTCAATTCACAACTCACTAAAAATACATTTTTGTATGGTTTAGGTATTATTGAGAAATACAATACATAATACAGTTATCTTGTAGGGTTTTCTATATTACCCAAGTAAGAATCAAACTATACTCATTAGGTCTCTTAGTTTAGGTAAAAATTAGAGCATCCTTCCAAACATGACGTAGCTCCAAATCTTACCAAATTACATTGGAATGCGTCAAAGTGCCCAAAATTTTCCTTAGAATGAGATTATATTCATTCTTAATGAATCAAATTCTAAGGGGGGATTTTGTAAACTCTAGGAAATGTGTTCCAAGAACTTTTCCGTAGATTGAAGATATGATTCTCACATAGACAGAAAATGTCAAGTATGAGTAAATATGTTTTCACCATGAAGGATGAAGATGTTGGGCGGAGAAGGAAGAAAGTGATGGCAAGAGGGGGAGTGAATTGCCTTTTAAAAAATAATTAACAGTTTAAAATCAAAGTAAATGTGCAGCGGAAATAAAATAGGAAAGACACAAAATTGATAACAGAGTTCGGCTTAAACCCAAGCCTACGTCTCCGCTCCCAACTCAACCGTTGAGAGATTTACTACCGCTTGATTTTTAATGGTTTTAGCAAGAAACCCACTAGACTTTAAGGTTAGTCTAGAACCTATTACATCTTGCTTTTATTGGTTGAGCAAGAACCCACTTGCTTTTAATGGTTGAGCAAGAACCCACTAGCCTTCTTACAGGTGAAGGATAGCTCACCTATGACTCAAGACTTTTAAAGGGAAGGCTTGACTAACCTCTTCACACCTTGAAGGTGGTGTGAGAACCCAATAGAGAGGATGAGAGAAAGAGATGGGGGTTTGTAGGCACAAACCCAAATTAAAGCTCAAAATGATAAAACAATGAAAACCCGTTATGGAGAAGTCTTGGGCGCAAAATGGATTGATGAAGTTGATGAAGAGCTCTCCCAAGCTTATATGGAGGTGCTCCTTGGATGTGGAAATGAGATGGAGCAAGTGGGTTTCCTTAAAGCAATCCGCCGGAGGTTCGCCAAATGATGTAAAATGTGTCCCGTGGGCTTCTTTATGTTTCGCTAGTGTTCTGGGGCTTCCTAGTCCTTTATTTATAGAGGGGGAACCCTCAAATGACCTTTGGGAGGCTTCGGAGCTGTTGGAGAGGCCTTTGGAGCCGTTGGGAGGCAAGTGGACAGGTCTAGTCAAAGCCCAACGACTAGTTTGACTGGCTCCACCAGCTGACCGGTGCTAGGCCACCGGTTGGCCGGTGCTTTGGAAAAGGGAGAGGGCTCGGGCTCAGGCACCACCGGATGGCCGGTGAGGAGGCCACCGGTTGGCCGGTGCTGAGACAGTATCTGACACTATTCTGCTGGGTGCCACAGGCTGGCCGGTGGTGGGACACCGGTTGGCCGGTGGTCTGGACAGAGGGATGCCTTCTGTCCAGGCCTCCATCGGCTGGCCGGTGTTCGTCCACCGGTTGGCCGGTGGGACTAAAGTCAGTCCACTTTGGCCTTCTTGCATTCTTGGCCCAATTCCTTGGCAACCTGAAATCATGCCTATCCTCCAAAAACACTTAAAACAATATTAGATAAATAAGAGAGTGATTGTGATCATGAAAATTAAACCACGAGGGGTACGAGAGGTACAACAATCTCCCCCTATTTTGATGATCACAATCACCAAAAAAAGCAATGTAAAAGATTGAAATGAAAGGCATGCTTTAAAGAATAAATTTAAAAGTAAAGCAAAGCATTAGAAAAAGATTTCTCCCCCAATCGACCAAGAATTTCTCCCCCTTTGTGATTATCAAAATAGCACGGGGCATAAAACTTGATTGAGGGAAATGTTGAAAAACAAGATTTTAAACCAATTGAAATTTTTGAAATTGAATTGAATGTTTTGAATTGAAAGTTTTGAATTGATGATTTTTTGAATTGAAAATTTGAATTGAAAATTTGAATTGAAAGTTTGAATTGAAAGTTTTGAATTGAGAATTTTGAAATGAAACTTTTGAATTGAAAGTTTGAATTGAATGTTTTGAATTGAGAATTTTGAATTGAAAATTTTGAATTGAAAGTTTTGAAATTGAAATCAAGAAGACTTAAACGATCCTAACTCCCCCTAAATAAAAACAACAAATCATCGGGGAGAGGATTTTGGAACCGAGACAAATTTTGGTTCGGTGAGACTCGCTAAAAGGGATTTTTCAATCCATACTTGTCTAGTGGCGGGTATTCTCCTATGAAATTCATCATTAAAGAAAATAGTTTTGGGCCTTCCATACCGGGCATTTTTGCAATCGCACTCATAAATTAAGTGCCCGGGTTTTTTGCAATAATTAAAAAATTTAAATTGGGAGCTCCCCCTAACAAAAAAAGTTGGAGCATGGGAAGAGGAAGCTTGCTTGGAATATCCAAGCCCTTGGGTGGTTCTAGATACGCATTGGGAACCTAGAAATTTGGTCAAATTTTGTTCCCCTTGGGTGAACTTGGCTAGGGATTCCCTTAAATCCTTGATTGTTGATTCCATAGACTCAACATCGGGAAGGTTTTGGACTTTGAGGGACAACTCCTCCTTTTCTTTGAGAAGTTGTTCCTTTTCGAAAGAGAGTTTTTTGAAATTATTTTTTAAAGCAACAAATTTGGAAGAAAGTTCCTGAAAACCTTCCTCCAATTGATCTCTTGCATGTTGGAGATCCTCATAAGATAAATGATTAAATGAATTTTAAGAACAAGAGGATGAGGAGTCGGAAGATGTTACCTCATGTAATTCCATTAGGCATTTTTTACCGTTGTCACTCGAGGAGGAGGAGGAGGAGGATGTGGAGATATCACTCCATGTGGCCTTGAATGCCTTCTTCTTTTCCTTTTGCTTGGACCTTTTCTTGTTGAGTGGACAATCGGGCTTGTAATGGCCTTTCTTGCCACACCCGTAACATGTTACCTCGGTCTCGGATTTTTCGTTGGGTTGAGCCTTGCGGGATTTCTTCTTTTTGTGCTTCTTCATGAATTTGTGCATCTTGCGGGCAAGATTCTCCATTTCTGAATCGCCGCTTGAAGAGGAAGATGAGGAGGAGGAGGAGCTTTCTTCTTTTTGAACTTTGAAGGAGATGTTCTTTGGAACTTTGATCGGTTTGCCTTCCTTTTCAGCTTGCCTCCTCATGGTGATCTCATAGCTCATGAGAGATCCGATGAGCTCTTCGACCGGCATGTTCTTGATGTCTTTTGCTTCTTGGATTGCTGTGACTTTTGGTGCCCATGTGCTTGGTAGGATCCAGAGGATCTTCTTGACCATTGTTTCTGCAGACACATCATCACCAAGGGACATTCTCCCATTGCAAACATCAGTAAAACGTGTAAACATTTCAGAAATTGATTCATGTGGGTGCATGGTGAAAGACTCAAAATCTTGACGGTACATGTCCAATCGAGTATCCTTGACATTGTTGGTCCCCTCATGGGTAACCTCCAAAAGTTTCCAGATTTCATGAGATGAGGTGCATGTGGAAACTCGATTGAATTCATTACGATCAAGGACGCAATGAAGAGCGTTCATGGATTTTCCATCAAGCTCGAAATTTTTAATGTCGGCTTGAGTCCATTTGGATTCATCGGGAGAAGACAGAGAATAACCATGCATGACAATTTTATAAATACGATAACCAATGCTTCTAAGAAAAGTGGTCATGCGGGTTTTCCAATAATTATAGTCGGTTCCATCAAAAACTGGAGCACGACCCAAAGAATAGCCTTCGGGGGAGAAAGAGGTTGATGCCATCACAATGGATCTTGAATTTGAAACTGGTGAAGGTATTACTCAAATTTTGCCTCTGATACCAATTGTTGGGCGGAGAAGGATGAAAGTGATGGCAATAGGGGGGGTGAATTGCCTTTTAAAAAATAATTAACAATTTAAAATCAATGTAAAAGTGCAGCGGAAATAAAATAGGCAAGACACAAAATTGATAACGGAGTTCGGCTTAAACCCAAGCCTACCTCTCCGCTCCCAACTCAACCATTGAGAGATTTACTACCGCTTGCTTTTTAATGGTTTTAGCAAGAAACCCACTAGACTTTAAGGTTAGTCTAGAACCTATTACAGCTTGCTTTTATTGGTTGAGCAAGAACCCACTTGCTTTTAATGGTTGAGCAAGAACCCACTGGCCTTCTTACAGGTGAAGGCTAGCTCACCTATGACTCAAGCCTTTTAAAGGGAAGGCTTGACTAACCTCTTCACACCATGAAGGTAGTGTGAGAACCCAAAAGAGAGGATGAGAGAAAGAGATGGGGGTTTGTAGGCACAAACCCAAATTAATGCTCAAAATGATAAAACAATGAAAAACCGAAATGGAGAAGTCTTGGGCGCCAAATGGATTGATGAAGTTGATGAAGAGCTCTCCCAAGCTTCTATGGAGGTGCTCCTTGGATGTGGAAATGAGATGGAGCAAGTGGGGTTCCTTGAAGCAATCCGCCGGAGGTTCGCCAAATGATGTAAAATGTGTCCCGTTGGCTTCCTTATGTTTTGCTAGTGTTCCAGGGATTCCTAGTCCTTTATTTATAGAGGGGGAACCCTCAAATGGCCTTTGGGAGGCTTCAGAGCCGTTGGAGAGGCCTTTGGAGCCGTTGGGAGGCAAGTGGACAGGTCTGGTCAAAGCCCAACGGCTAGTTTGACTGGCTCCAGCGGCTGACCGGTGCTAGGCCACCGGTTGGCCGGTGCTGAGACAGTAGCTGACACTATTCTGCTGGGTGCCATCGGCTGGCCGGTGGTGGGACACCGGTCGGCCGGTGGTCTGGACAGAGGGATTCCTTCTGTCCAGGCCTCCATCGGCTGGCCGGTGTTCGTCCACCGGTTGGCCTGTGGGACTGAAGTCAGTCCACTTTGGCCTTCTTGCTTTCTTGGCCCAATTCCTTGGCAACCAGAAATCATGCCTATCATCCAAAAACACTTAAAACAATATTAGATAAATAAGAGAGTGATTGTGATCATGAAAATTAAACTACGAGGGGTAATAGAGGTACAACAGAAGATGCAGGCTAGATTTATATGTGCCAAAATATTACTCCATACCGAATGATAAGTGGAATGATTCCCCCATCTATGAGTAGGTAGTGGATTTCCATGATCAATGATGAAAAGTTATAGACACATTAAATTCCATTTTTCAAGTTTATTCTGAGAAGAAATAGTGTATTTACCATCCTAAAAAGTATATATCTCTTTTAGACCATCGATTTGACTGGTCACAGATCCCAAACAGACTGATCGATCAAGGGTTATGGCACATGGAAGACAGATAAATTTCACAAAGGTACATACGCAAAGGCCCTACATGTTGGACCTATGCGGAAATATAATTCTACAACCCTACACAGAAGAGCTACCAGAATGGCCTATGCAGAGAACCTGCATAGACAATATCCCTTCAAGAAGGTCCCCTCCATGACTCTAAATAAGACCCTTGGTTTCCCCATTTTAAGGACGGAAAAATTTTAATGACTCCCTCAGACTCTCATTATGTAGCTCTTTTTCCCAGATCCCTCAAATTATCTCAGGTATCTCACTAAAGTATGATGGAAATGAAAATTAAATAGGATAAGCATGTTTTGAAATTAGTTCACAATGTTTCTGTAACACCCCGAGATTTTATGAAAAATATTATTAATTTCATTAATGTATTGTGTTGTATGCTACACCAAAAGGAGCTTTCACAACACGCATCCTTGAATTTCCTTGTATTACACGCAATCGCAACCCTCCTCAATAGCGTGTGTAGTACGCAATACTGAGTTTCACTAAATAACGATATGCTATTAAAATATTATTGAAACTACCCGTTTTGAATAGTAATAACAACTTTTTGAAATTTTATAAATTTTATTTTCCAAAATGGACTTCATTTTTGGATTCGGAATATCGAAATTAGCTTAGGATAAAATTTCGGTATTTTTCGGATAACTTTCATATTCTGATGAATAGTGAAAATTACTAAATTTTAATTAAAAACAACTTTTTTAATAGAAATAATTAATAGTGATAAATTGTTAATTTGAGTGGTTTTAAAGTATATTTAGAATATATTTTTACAATTTAATACAATTTTGGTCATTGGATGTAGTTTCACATTTAAACCACACATAAACAAGTGTCAATCTTTTGATAGTTATTATCTCTTAAAAACACGCTATTTGTTTTGATGACGGGAATTAATTTTTTAATTAGTTAATGTAACTGATATGTTATGAATTTGGTAAAATAAACATCATTTTTGAAATCATAAAATCAAATATAGCTTTGGCCTAATTTTTGGTATTTTTCTGAAAACTTTCAATTTTTGATGAATAGTGAAACCACTAAGTGGTAGTTAAAAAACTGAATTTTTCATAAAACATAATTTTACCGCTTCTGTGAGTGGAATTTCAAAAATCCTAGAGACACGGTTAATATCAAAGACTAAAATTTGGTTCAATGAGATGAAAATAATTTTTGGTGAATAGTAACTTTTTACTTTTATTTACCACAGTTAAAAGTAAATAGGGTAATTAAGGGTAAAAATGATATTATTATTACCCTAACACATGTCCTAATTCTATTGTACATGTGTAATTCGACTAAAAACAACCTTATGAATAAAATATGACCATTTAAGCCCACTTGGATTAGATTAGGACATTTATTATTAATTTATTTAAAGAAGGGTTAAAATAGTTAAAATCAATGTTTAATAAGTAAATCATTTTTAATATAGGGATATATATAAGATAAATTCGAAAATAAATATTCCTTAGAAAGATAACAATATTTCCTCCATAATGATATTTTATTTGTAATTTTTAGACATTAAATAATTTAATTTAATTGTGACACAACGATGATATAGTAATTATCTTATTAATGAAATATTGACATAATTGATGTTATAAATGCCCAAATAAATGTAATTTGAGACTTTTTATTAATTAAAATAATTTTCTAGGTTACTATGACATTTTTGTATTGATTTAATTAACATGGTTTGAACAAATCATTCTTTTATGATTTTCACAAAAATCAATTACTAAATAGTGTCAAAATAGACATAAAATAGTTTTTAAAACAAATATTATATTATTAATTGTTATTTTATTCCAAAAAATCTATGGTTCGGCCAAATGACTTAGATAAGGTTATATATATTTATAATAAACAACTTTGGGTTCTTTTGTCTTGATATAGTAAGTTTATTAACCTTATAGTATAAGAAAACAAGAAGACACGGTAAAAGTAAAATTATCTAACTTAAAGTTAAATCTAAATGATAAGATTAACATTGATACCTAAACATGTCTAAATTCTATTGGATGAGAGTATTTCGACCCCTAACCACCTTATCTTAGAAATATATCAATTTGGAGCTATTAAAAACCGAATTTGACTTTATAATAAAATAATATTTTTAGTTATTCCAAAGGTGCCCCTCTCCTCCTTTATAAAAGGGCACCTCCTCCCTCTCCTCCTCACACCAATTTGAGCATTCATTCTCGGCCAACCCCTGCCAAAATCCCTTCTACACTTCCCTAGTATCATCCTAGAGGTCATGGTATTCTTCAAAGACCATCCTTAGTTCTTTAAGTTGAGGTGAATAAAAGGCGCGTCAAAAAGAGGAGGTTCGGACAATTACGAAGAAAATCGGACTTAAGGTAAGGGAAATATCACAATCTCATTTTTATCCGAGATTGTTTATACTTTGGTATTTACTGGGGTGTATTTTATCATCCACATCCATGTTTCCTCAATATGTAATATTATTTCCATCCACCTACAATTTTTTAAATCCATTTTTACCCTTTGGTGAGTTTATAGTAAAATATATGAAAGGAATCTTTTGTTGTTTTTCGTACGAGGTACTTTTTGACTTTTCCGACAAAAGTACGAGAAGAATTATTTTTTTTAACTTATACGGAATGAATGAATTTTTAAAACATTATTTCCAAGAAGCTTCCTTTACAAGTTTTCATATTTATTTTTAATCAGCTTCTTTTAGTTTAGAATTGTATGACATGTTAAGAAAGGAAAAGTGTTTTTTTGCAGTAGAAAGGATATTTTCCTCAAGAATGGAGTTAAAGTGTTTCATAAAAAGTATTTTACATCTAAGATAATCAAGGTTTATGTTTCTATCCCTATTATTACATTGATTTTATTATGTTGTGATGGAATTATTTTTATGAATTCCTTTATCTTATATGAATTGTTTTATGATGTCATGTTGTTTAAGAATCCCATTTTTATTACATGGGTTATGCAATGATATATGATTTATGATTTTGTGGCACACATAAGAATGGTATAATTATGAGATGGGTGGGACCTATATTTCCCTCCAATGCATTGGGTAATGATTTTATATCTCATGAGATAGACATGGCTGGAACGGTAGGTTATACCAGTTCAGTGAAAAGGGACTGAAACGAGGGTGACTCGGTTCAGAAATGGACTTTGTCCACTAAGATAGTCTTGGAAATGAGTCTTGACTAACACGAAATGATTCTCTATGATTATGTGTGTATGCCAAAAAGTTTCATGTTTTATGTTATGATTATTGGGATTACATTTCACTAATATTATTTATCCCATGTTATGAAATTATGATCTCTTT
This sequence comes from Viscum album, assembly GCA_963277665.1. NCBI lineage: Eukaryota > Viridiplantae > Streptophyta > Magnoliopsida > Santalales > Viscaceae > Viscum > Viscum album. Next base: position 1,324,154,746 of record OY728158.1, read on the forward strand.
TTCAGGTTAAGATTTCCAAAAGATATGCTCTTATGAATATGACGTGATTGATATTTATTTTGTTTACCTTACTGAGTATTTGAGCTCAACCTTTTATGATTTATTTTCTCCAGGACATAAAGAAATGATTTAGGTTTTAAAAAAAGAAGATCTTTATGGGAGATGTTGAAGATCTTTCACCACGATTAGAAGATTATGTTCCGAGTTCCCAAAGACACTAAACTATTATGGTCCTTTTGTGTGTGTTTTTGTTATGTACTAAGTATTCCGCAAAAGTAATGTAATGTCCATGTACATCAAGCTTCAGGTCTCTACAGTTGGTATCATAGGAAAGGTTTAGTCAACCATTGGAAACTTGGATGCGAGAACTTTAGTGAGATCCCTAGAGATATTTCTAAGGTATGTCTAGGGATGTCCCTAAGGTTAAGTATAAGTATAGGTTATAGTCCTAGAATTGCACTAACGATCTTAGAATTAAACCTAAGATGTTATATATTGAAGGTACTCCCCCATTATTATGTTGTTTTCCCTAGCATGATTTTTTCCTCTCATGCTATTCTTTTTGGGTTTTATAAAATGGCTGGAAACATGATGATTCACAATAATGGAGGATATGATATACAATTGAATGATATTCTTCATGAGAAACCAAATGAAATGGGATTTGGTGGTCCAAAAATCATTATTATGTCGAATCATCAATCTCATAATATAATCAATAAAGTAAAATTCGGTAAGTTTCCTGACTCGGCTAATAAGAGAAAGATGGAGTTTCATGATGATCATAGAGGAAAGAAAGTTTAATTTCCCCTATGTAAATCATGTGGGAAGAGGCATCAAGAAGAATGTTTCAAAGGAACTGGAAGATTATTTGGGTGTGGAAAAGAAGGACACAAAGCTAGTAATTGAAAAGGAAAAGGTTCAGTTAACACCAGGGATGAGGATAATGGTATTGCTACGACATCAACAATGGTTAAATGTTTTAAATGTGGAATGTACGGGAATTATGAAAACCAATGCCATAAGGAAAAGTCTCATGAAGAGAATCAGTATGGTCGTATGGGTAGTATTTATGTTGAAGATGATGAAGAGACTACAAATGATATGTGAGATGAAAGAATTGTTGAAGATCGGTCAATGGTTTTAGAATGTAGTGGAATGATTACATGTTTATCATGTGTAATGTTGTATAAGTAATTTCATGGTACTATGGAATAAAGAGAAATATAAGGATTGTTACACTGTTGTCTTTCCTTGAGTTTTGAAAGTGTATGATTAATGGTACTCGTATCCATGAAAGGTTATTCAGATATTTTTGGAAAGTAGATGACAAGCGCATAATGAAGGGATAAGGGGAAAATTAAATATTTGATAGTATTCATGAGCTCATGACTGATATAAGGTAATATTTATATCATGGTTTGAGTATATATAATTTTGGGGTTTTGGTATGTGGAAAGAGTTAATTTTGACAGCACTCATGTTTTCACTAAGGTTCAATGGGTATTCATTTTTCAAGAGAATATAAGATTAAGGCCTTCGAACATTTGTAATGTGACCAACAAGACATGTCTTATGATATATGGGGATCAACGATGGTATTAACATGCTTCTTATATGAAATATTTGGTAATCGTTTTCACTGTAATATTGGACTACAGTATTTTGGATAAGCCTGAAGACTGGAATGGATTATGTTGGAAATAAGTTAGTATTGTCTAAGGATAGAAATTTTTTTCTATATTATTGATGGGATGTTATAGTAATATAGTTTTAGAAAAAGGACAACCTGTAGGACGGGCGACAGCCCATCGCGTCGGACAAGGCTGTGGGAATCGAACCCACAACTGAAATGTGACTGGCCTTTATTGCCTACCACTGGCCTACAAGAAGTCCATGTTTAGTAGAAACTAGTTTTATTATATTAATTAGTATGATATATGAAGTATAAGTCCATTTTAGGAACTATATAATATTAATCTCACTATAGATGGACTTATGTATTTTTTTTAACTTTTCTAACCTTTTGTTTGAGACAAATGGAATGACCCATCATTCTATCACATGATCTGCTAACACATCACGAATGAAAAATTCAACTTCATTTCTTTAAGGGGTGAAGGGGAAATTTTCCAAAGAACGACCAACGGTGAGACTATACCAAAATCACGAAAGTATTTTTTCTAATTCCAATTTCATCAACCTTAGAGAAATGATCTTGAAAACCAAAAATGTTGTCCTAGTGCTCTTATATCTGATTAATCAGATGGTACCTTAGATCGTCACAAATTTATGGCTTTGTGATTGATGGCTTTTCTATAACCATGTTCTCTACCACTCTCCATCAGAACATGATTGTTAGATTTCTATTCCATAACCATATTTTCACCTATGTGGAAACCCAGTGATTAGTTTATTTGGGTAACTGTTACGTTTCATACTATTGTTTTTAAAGATTGGTTTTGGTATTCCTTTTTACAATGTGGGTTTCTATTAAAGAAACTTTCAAGTAGTAAACCATTTATAACCCCGACGAATTTCGAGGGCGAAATTCATTTTAAGGGGGGTAGAATGTAACACCCCGAGATTTTATGAAAAATATTCTTAATTTCATTAATGTCTTGTGTTGTACGCTACACCAAAAGGAGATTTCACAACATGCATCCTTGAATTTCCTTGCATTACACGCAATCGCAACCCTCCTCGATAGCATGTGTAGTACGCAATACTGAGTTTCACTAAACAACGATATGCTATTAAAATATTATTGAAACTACCCGTTATGAATAGTAATAACCACTTTTTGAAATTTTGTAAATTTTATTTTTCAAAATGGACTTCATTTTTTGATTCGGAATAACGAAATTAGCTTAGGGTGAAATTTTGGTATTTTTCGGATAACTTTCATATTCTAATGAATAGTGAAAATTACTAAATTTTAATTAAAAACAACTATTTTATTAGAAATAATTAATAGTGATAAATTATTAATTTGAGTGGTTTTAAAGTATATTTAGAATATATTTTTAAAATTTAATACATTTTTGTTCATTGGATGTAATTTCACATTTAAACCACACATAAACAAGTGTCAATCTTTTGATAGTTATTATCTCTTAAAAACACGCTATTTGTTTTGACGACGGGAATTAATTTTTAAATTAGTTAATGTAACTGATATGTTTTGAATTTGGTAAAATAAACATCATTTTTGAAATCATAATATCAAATATAGCTTAGGCCTAATTTTTGTTATTTTTCTGAAAACGTTCAATTTATGATGAATAGTGAAACAACTATGTGGTAGTTAAAAAACTGAATTTTTCATAAAACATAATTTTACCGCTTCTGTGAGTGGAATTTCAAAAATCTGAGAGACACGGTTAATATCAAGGACTAAAATGTGGTTCAATGAGATGAAAATAATTTTGGGTGAATAGTAACTTTTTACTTTTATTTACCACGGTTAAAAGTAAATAGGGTAATTAAGGGTAAAAATGATATTATTATTACCCTAGCATATGTCCTAAATCTATTGAACAAGTGTAATTCGACCAAAAACAACCCTAGGAATAAAATATGACCATTTAAGCCCACTTGGATTAGATTAGGACATTTATTATTAATTTATTTAAAGACGGGTTAAAATAGTTAAAATCAATGTTTAATAAGTAAATAATTTTTAATATAGGTTTATACATAAGATAAATTCGACTATAAATATTCAATAGAATGATAAAACGATTTCCTACATAATGATATTTTATTTGTAATTTTTAGACCGTAAATAATTTAATTTATTTGTGACACAACGATGATGCAGTAATTATCTTATTAATGAAATATTGACATAATTGATGTTATAAATACCCAACTAAATGTAATTTGAGACTTTTTTGAATTACACTAATTTTCTAGGTTAATATGACATGTTAGTATTGATGTAAGTAAATGTTTTCGAACTAATCATTCTGTTATGATTTTCACAAAAATCAATTACTAAATAGGGTCAAAATTGACATAAAATAGTTTTTAAAACAAATATTATATTATTAATTGTTATTTAATTCCTAAAAATATAAGGTTAGGCCAAATGACTTGGATAAGGTTATATATATTAATAATAAACAACTTGGGGTTTGATTGTCTTTATATAGTATGTTTATTAACCTTATAGTATAAGAAAACAAGAAGACATGGTAAAAGTTAAATTATCTAACTTAAAGTTAAATCTAAATGATAAGGTTAAAATTGATACCTAAACTTGTCTAAATTCTATTGGATGAGATTATTTAGATGCCTACCCACCTTATTTTCGAAATATATCAATTTTAAGCTATTAAAAACCGAATTTGACTTTATAATAAATTAATATTTTTAGTTATTCCAAGGGTGCCCCTCTCCTCCCTTATAAAAGGGCACCTCCTCCCTCTCCTCCTCACACCAATTTGAGCATTCATGCTCGGCCAAACCCTGCCAAAATCTATTCTCCACTTCCCTAGTATCATCCTAGAGGTCCTGGTCTTCTTCAAAGACCATCCTTAGTTATTTAAGTGGAGTTTAAGAAAAGTCACGTCAAAAAGAGGGGGTTCGGACACTTACGAAGCAAATCGGACTTATGGTAAGGGAAATATCACAATCTCATTTTTATCCGAGATTTTTTATACATTGGTATTTACTATGGTGTATTTTATCATCCACATACATGTTTCCTCAATATGTAATATTATTTCCATCCACCTACCATTGTTTAAATCCATTTTTACCCATTGGTGAGTTTATAGTAAAAGATATGAAAGGAATCTTTTGTCGTTTTTCGTACGAGGTACTTTTTGACTTTTCTGAAAAAAGTACGAGAAGAATGTTTCTTTAACTTATACGAAATTAATGAATTTTTAAAACATTACTTACAAGAATCTTCTTTTACATGTTTTCAAATTTATTTTTAATCAACTTCTTTTAGTTTAGAATTGTATGACATGTTAAGAAAGGAAAAGTTTTTTTTGAAGTAGAAAGGATATTTCCTCAAGAATAGAGTTCAAGTGTTTTATCAAAATCATTTTCCATCTAAGAAAATAAAGGGTTATTTTTATATCCCTATTATTACATTGATTTGATTATGTTGTGGTGGAATTATGTTTATGAATTCCTTTATCTTATATTAATTGTTTTATGATGTCATGTTGTTTAAGAATCCCATTTTTATTACATGGGTTATGCAATGATGTATGATTTATGATTTTGTGGCACACATAAGAATGATATCATTATGAGATGGGTGGGACCTATATCTCCCTCCAATTCATTGGGTAAAGATTTTATATCTCATGAGATAGACATGGCTGGAACGGTAGGTTATACTGGTTCAGTGAAACAGGACTGAAATGAGGGTGACTCGGTTCAGAAATGGAGTTTTTCCACTAAGATAGTCTTGGCAATGAGTCTTGACTAACAAGAAATGATTCTCTATGATTATGTGTGTATTCCACAAAGTTTCATGTTTTAAGTTATGGTTATTGGGATTACATTTCACTACTATGATTTATCCCATGTTATGAAATTATGATCTCTTTTGCAGGTCAACATTTCCAAAAGATATGCTCTTATGAATATGACGTGATTGATATTTCTTTTGTTTACCCTTACTGAGCATTTGAGCTCACCCTTTTATGTTTTCTTTTCCCCATAACATAAAGAATTGATTTAGTTTTAAAAAAAATGATCTTTATGGTAGATGTTGAAGATATTTCACCATGATTAGAAGATTATGTTCCGAGTTTCCAAAGACACTAAACTATTACGGCCCTTGTGTGTGTGTTTTTGTTATGTACTAAGTATTCCACAAAAGCAATGTAATGTCCATGTATGTCAAGTTTCGGGTCTCTACAGTTTCCATATGATTGGTTCCCACAGGTGAAATATATTCTTCAGTCATTATAAAAACCTTGTGTGGCACACCAACATGACACACCTATGTGGTACATCTATACGGTTCATCAACGCGGGGTACCTACATGGCACACATGCACGGGGTACCTATGCAGAAGACTTGAACAAGGTATATAAGTGGTAGAGCTTGGTATACAGCCTACATACAAACTCATGTACCCTCTTCAAATCCATTCATGGTAGGGTATCTCCTTCCTTAGTTCCCTCTTATAAAAGGGATTATGTTGAAGCCTCCACCAAAACCTCCTAACATATCAATATTTTGGGAAAAGAACATCAATGTGTTTCCTATTTGGGATTGTGTATCCATAGTTAGAGGTTCCCCACATTTGTTTTACAATGGGTTTAGGGTTCTTGGAGTTTCTGTGGGTTTTTATATCCACAGTCCCATGGACCTTTCTCTTAGGAATAGTGTTGGGAAGTTCCCAGTTTGGAGGAGGGTTTGGGTCCTAACCTCTCCCTTCTCAAATAGAAGACCCGGAACCTCAGATATCTAGTAGTGAAGGTAAATTTAACACTTTATTTTCCATACAATCAAAGGAGAAGTCTCCCTCCCCTACTAGGATTATTTTTAGGGCAACCATAATGGAATAATACCTTATCTTTACTTGCAGGAGGTAACATCATTTCTCTTACTCTCTTCTTCGATGACAATGATCAGAGGAGATATGGGAACATGGACATTAATTACCCTTTCCCTCTCTCATTGAGCTTTGTCTCCATGGGCATACATCCTGGTGTAATCCCATAACCCTCATAAATTATTTATTTCATTGGTCCCTTGTTCAATGTAAAGAGAATAGAGGACGGACTTATTTCCTTGCCCTCTACCCAGGTCACCATTCCCTCATCCACCGTCCCCACCGTTGGCTCACACACCTCTATTAGCAGAGGAGAAAAAGTGAGTTTCATTGTTGAATCTTTCATATCCTATTGTTTCTCAAACTGATCATGGATCACGTGGTCTTAATGATTCGTGATGATTATAATATATTCACAAACACCCACACTGAATTGACTAAGAAAACTATAATTCCCACCATAATTGGGATATGTAAGAAGCCTTTCTAGGGATCGAGCTCACTAAACATCCTCTTCAGAAATCCAACCCTATTTCCTTTAATATGGGTGTTCTCCTTAGGAATAAACCCCTAAATTAAACACATATGTCATCAAGGCATCTTTTTTTAGAAGTAAGCCTAAACTCATTTCTCTCAAAGGAATATACTCTCCACTGAGATTTATAAAACTACAAGGGAATTGATTCCCATCCAAATGGGGTACGTTGGAAGCCTCATTGAAGTTCAAACCCAACATTTCAAATCAACCATGTTATCCTTGATCCATATTCCCAAAAGGTTCTAATCTAACATGGAAACCCATATCCTTTCCATGTTTGTTGCGCTGCTTCGGCATAATTCCCTCACCAAAACTTCACTGAGCACCTTTCACTTATATTTACTTGCCACATGACATTAAACTGTATGGTTAGGTTCTTATCAAATGACCTTAAAAGGTATGATGTGTCCCATTAAGCAGCACCGAACTATAAGGGTCCTTATTCCTTTCACAAGGATACATAGGTAACCCATTTTCTGGGTACGATCCCAATATTAAAACAAGTATTCGTCTCCCTGGATGATGATAAATTCTAGAGTGCCCCGCTGAGTGACTTAAAAACCAGTATCATCATGATGATGATTTGAAGAATATGAAAATAGTATTTTAGAGGATATCACTGATGGAGAACCTAAAATACATACAGATATCACTATTAATTAAGAACCATGAATACATACTGATGATTCTAAATTCAATACATGTTATTAAGTGATTGTAAATTCAAAGGAAAACTTATGTTATAATTGGTGAATTAATAAGGATTAATGAAAATACCTTAAATTTATGAAGAGAGTCCCAGAGTAGAAAACAATTTCCCTAAAAAAGGGTGTCATGAGTCTGACCTCCCATCCTCTTGACCAATGCACATTCCTAAGTATCATAATTTTTAAACATGACAGATGATTGCCTGTGGAAAGCAGGTCCCCATTGGATAATGAACTGCTGGCAGTTTCTGGTTTAATAAATATATCCAAAAGAAATTTTCTGGAAGCCGTGATTCATAAAACTAGAACACACATTTCAAGGAACTATAAAACAATAATAAAAGGAAGAGTTTTGAATTTTAAGTGGGAGATCATGTTTTCATAAATGTATCTCCATGGAAAGTTTGTACAAGATTTGGGAAGAAAGAAAAACAGATCCCTATGTATATTGGTCCTTTTGAAATTCTGGAGAGCATTAGAGCTATGGATTATCATTTGGCAATGTTGCCTAGCCTTTATAATATACATAATGTGTTCCATGTCTCATTTTTAAGGAAGTACATTCTATACCCAACACATTTACTCACAACTGAAGGAATAGAATTGGAACTCGACATATCTTACTATGAAGAGCCTATATAAAATTTAGACACTAAAGAATAGGTGTTGAGGAATCTAACAACTTAGCAGGTAAAATTAATGTGGAAAATCCAAAAATTAAAGAGGTGATGTGGGATCTTGAGGAAATTATAATGATGACCTATGCCAATAATTTTATGAGGTTAAATTCTATAAGTTTCGAGGCTGGATTTTTTGTAAGGGGGAAGAATGCATCACCCCAAGGATTTACAATTAAATTTAATATAGAATGTAATGCATGCAACACTATGTATCATCAAAACAAAAATTGGTTGTTGTAACCTAACCATTAAACATAATTTATTGCCAATATGATTTGAATTTTGAAAAACATACATACAGGGTTGTGATCAGTAAGATATTTAGGGTCGGATAGGATCAAGTTTCATTTTTTGTGAATAATAACTTGAACTTAGGAATAGTTATAAGACCCTTATGAATAGTAAATCAACCTAATGAATATTAACCAAACCCATGAAAGTATAAATGAAATTTATGCACCTTATAAATGAAATAACTAAATTATTATATCATGGTATAAGTATGTGAATATTTAAAAATTAATAATTAAGTGTTTGTATTTTTGTAAAAATAAATATTTAATTACAATGTTATAATTAAAAAATTGATATAAAAAAATATTTTTTATAAAATTTATTCATAAATCAATTATTTTTTATCCTATTTTTTTGGATACTTTAATAATTATTTAGCTATTTTTTTGGGTGTTATAAAATCAGGTTTAATTCAAAAAAATGTATTTTTTGAGTAAATGAATATTTTAATTATAAATTAAATATATCATATTTAGAATATTATTTTCATAAAATGGAGTTAAGTTTTGAATTATACACATTGAAAAATGGTGATGATTAATGTTTTGGTATTTTTCTAAAATACTTGATTTTTTATAGAAAAGTCAAGTACAGTAATTTACAATATAAATTAATTATAAGCTAAATACACTATTCCATGAGTAATGTCTGATGTAAGAACCAATGGTTATAATTAAAATGTACTTGTTAATTTATTTATTCTCAACCATTAACACTATTTGTTGTCTTGATCAATATAATAAAATAATGAATTAAATAATGAGAAATTACACATCTAATCGACTATAAAAACCTCCCCTCACTTCCTCTTCTCCCCAAACATTCCATGATTTTATCATTGTTAAATTTCTGTCCAATATGCTTCCCAAGATTCTCCCCCACATTCATAAGCTCTTTTTCTCATCAAAATACTAGAATCAGTACCCTTAAAGTGATTCTCAAGGAGTAGTATTCAAGAGGTAAAATATTCTTCCTTTTCCTTTTATTTTTCTTTTGAAGTTCTTTCTTTTTTTATTCTCGCCTCACCTCCTCTATCCAAATGATCATGAAAAATATAGTATCATTTATATACTATAATTAAATCACTTAAATGTAATAATCATCATCAATCTCATTACTCTCCCTCTTATATTGAAAAAATTATGTCATCGTCTGAGTGGTACTGATTTACAACCTTCGTGGGGGATGAACATTTAATATTTAATTTATCCTTCCAAGCAAGTCATAAAACAATTTTTATGGTTAAAACATCTTAGAAAATATTTATTATGTATTATTCAATGTTTTGGAACCATTATATATATAATACTAATTCATATGACAAAACAAGTTCAGGGTGATCGAAATACCGCCGTAATAATATAAACGAGTATCACTAAATATCTTATCTAATGATTCATATAGGTAACATATAAATATATGATATATATAACCATTTACACATTTTTCTTCTAATTAAATACATTTTATTCAAAATATTGATAATTGTATCCATTTAAATGAACTTCATTACTTATAAACAAGTGAACGAAATATTAAAACCAAGAAAACAAATACACTCAGATGATGAAATTAAACTATATCACTCAACAATAAGGCCATAAATGAGCTTTATAATACTATAATAAAAAAAATACCTCTATAAAAGGATATTAAATAAAATAATTAATGGATTTAATTTTATTATAATGGATTTTAATGTCAAGTAAATAACTCATTCGAACATAAGGTAAGGGCTTCCTTCCCAAACCATCATTTTCATTAGGTTGTGATTTCATCATCTATAAAACAATTAAATTATTAATTTAATTTATTTAATTATTTTAAATTCTGTTTATATGTTCACAAATCTTTTATTCTGTCCAGTTGATATTTTTTTTTTGAAAACTACATGTTTCAAAAGGGTTCTGTTTTTAATTCTTTGTGATAAGAAATCCCGATTAAAGGGAACTTAATGATTTCTTACCTATTTTCACATGCATTATATAATATATTTTAATACATAATTATTTTCAAAAAACCAATTATTTCATCCTAGATAAACTAACTTAGATCATTCTTTGTTTTATGCAAATATTTTTCCAAACGTCCTCTTATTTTCAAAGTAAAATTGTATTTCTCTAAAAAATTCCACGATGCTTTTATTAGAGTATTGTGGCCTATTTCAACACCTATATTGAATTTTATATCTTATTGAGATTAATATCTTATTTTTATCATTCAAAATAGTTTATTAAATGGTTTTTTATCAGTTTGAATATGGATTTTCTATCATGATTCCATTCATCATTCTACTCTGAATGGTTAGTAATTATTTTTTAAAATTGGGGAATGTTATTTACATTAAAATTGTATATGATTTTTATGCTCAACCCCATTTATATGAGTAATTAGTTGGACTTATAAATTTATGGGTGGGGCCAATATATCCCCTAGATGTAACGGTATATATCATGAGACAAAGAAAAATTGGGTTTTGGCTAAGGCTTTTCCATAGTATTTTCAGACATCTTGGTCAAGGCCATGACAACATCTTTCAGATGTCCAATTTTTGAATTACCTCATTATGAAACTAGTAGTTAACAAACAATGTGATTATTAAAATAATAGAATATCCATGTTTATGTTTCATTCCTTTATAATAATTTATATTTCTTTATGTAATCATCTTTCATTCCATACGTATTATAAACAATTTTATTTTTAAAAGAAAGTATTTTTAGTAATTCACAATGCCTAATGTTTATGTTTATGATAACATGTGATGTATTACTTACCCTTACTGATCATCGAATCTCACCCCTTTATTATATTGCATTTTCCCCCAGGATGAGAAGATGAATATTATTATAAATGACATGTAGAAATAATATAATATTTTATGGGTGTTTCCAATGGAGTTGCATTATTGTTTTTAATGTTTAAGTTGTAATTTAAAACATACATTTTTATATGGTTTTAAATAACAACTAAACTATTAAGTAATTTGGTATGAAACATCATTGTAAACATACCAATGTATTAATATAAGGCACCGACTCTGGGAAATTTGGGTTAGAGTCCTTACAATTCCTTATTGGTTACACCAATGATACTCCCAATACTATAAAGGGAGAGTCTCATGGTGTTCATATTTCTATGTCAAAGTGTAGTTATTATCATCCCAATGATCACTATAAGTTATGATCCAAAAAAAATAAATAATTTTATTATTATCTATGCTGCTCCTTCTTATCCTGAGGTAGATATCTCTCTATAAATAGAGTAGATCAACTATTCCACCCATGAAGTGAATTTTAATGATCCATGATAGGTTATGAACAATTATTCCAATAACAAAACTCAATCCAAAACATATAAAATCTTGTTCTATTTAGATTTTATAATAGTATACCAAAAAATTCATCCTTATTTGTAAATGTATCCTAGCATCTATATCTCATCACTTTATGATATTATAGTGTACTCTGTCCCTAAAGACTCAAGAATCACATAGTATTCCCGAGACTGAATTCTTAAATGATATTTTATTTTTATTTTAAAAACATATATATATTTTAAAAATAATATCAATAATATTTTATTAAAAATATAATTCTATAAACTCAATTATCTTTTTTTATAATTAATTCTCATATTTTAAGATTGTTCAATGGATTATTTATTTATATCATTCAATATCCCATTCATGCCTTCTTAAATAAATTCTATTGACTGCAGCATGTTTCAGTTCATGATATACTTTCATGAAATACTCTATAGTAATATAGTTTAATATATTCCATGCATATATTGAACTATGACATGGTTATGCATCTTTAATTACTGATAACATCAAAGAAATAGCAGGCAACATCATGTTTTGATATTGTCTTGGATCATAATTAATCTAATTTATCGATGATATTAAATCTTCTTGAACAATAGTGTTTTAAATTATATGATATAATTTAAAAAATTTAATAATATGTCTCGTGAATTAAAATATATATTTCTATAAAATATCATATCTAATATTTCATATAGTTTTTCTGATTCTATAAGATACAACATCCATGTGGGTGTCATATAATGATTATACCCTAAAATGACTTCACTATAGGGTTTATATACCCTTTATAGACTCAAATATAAGGAAATTAAAAAAAGGGTTATACCCCATGATGTTTTTATGTACCTTAAAATAGTGACTTACATTGATTTATACCATATTATGATACCTTATGAATGTTGAATTTACCCTATATGAATGATCATAGGGTATTTATACAATAAATAGTATTTTTTAACCTATAAAGATACTTTTATTTAACTAATGACATTGGTATGTACCCAATGAAGTACATCATATAGTTTAGGACCATTAAATTTATTAAAAATCCTTCACCTCTTGTGATTGTGAAATCATATTGTTGTTCGGTATGAAGTGCATAGGGGTCATTCATTTTTTTCACCATCTTTTACATCATCTCCAGATTTAACACAAATATATTCAAAAACCCATATAACCATAAAATATATGCCTAAATGATTCCAAAATAACTCAAAAATATCATCCAAAGGTATTATATCACATGAAACATCAGTGTTCATTTTTAGTGCTTCTGATATCTGTACACCAACTCTCAACATTCTTGGTTTCACTATAAATATATTCTTGAGTCACTATATTAAAAGAATACCATATTCTTCCTACAATAAATGTTGTATAAAATTTTTCTTCATCAGTCAAGATATTCTATATATTCAATTAAATAACATAACTCTAATAATTACATATTTAAGGTGCTACTATAATGTAGTTATCCCTCCATGTTCTTCATGAAATATCCTTGAATTTTATTTTTCGTTTGACATAGAAGTGTTGTACAAAATAGTTTTATCAGAGAAATATTAATATTACATATCACAACCTCATTAAAAACAAATAAACCCTCATTAAATTGGTTACTTCACCATTCATTAATGATTAATCTATTTTAATCATGAAAATATCTTATTATGTTTGACATTTATATAGATTTCTTTAAAGATCCATTCTCATATTTCAATGATTTCCAATCAATCATATCTTTAATATTTTATTTCAAACACACCACATGATACATTATTAATATAAATTATTTTGGTGCATCCTCATCATTTTTTTCTACAAACATCTTTATCATCACTAGTGGGATCTTTGGACTGTCTTGATTTGAATATAAAATCATGATTCCATTCATCATTCTTAAGGATAGATGCCTCATCATATCATAGTCAATCATGAAATTAATTAGTGTATTAATGGTATAATAATATATGAAATTATTAATAAGGTAAAAATATTTTCAACAAGAATTACTAGGAGTGTTCTCACTATTTTAATTTCCATTGAAGATTGTTGAAGAATTTCCCCATATCATTATATTGAGCCAGAAAGTTTTTTTACATTAATGAAGAACATATCCAAATATTAATATTCACCCATTAAATATCGTCAAATTTACCATGAAATGTTTTAATAATAACTCTTTACCTTTATTATCTTTTATAAGGATTTCATTTATTTTTATAAAAAATCGATAGACTTTTTATTTACCAGGACTTGTATATATTATTTGTTATAAATAGATTATAGTAACTCATATTTTCTCTAATGTGATTTAATGTTATCTATGTACTATATTTTCTAATGTATACTATATTCAATAATGTGTAAATTATAATAATATATATAAGGAGTGCCTATGACAATTATTAAAATAAATATAAACATCAACTCTTTTTAGAAATTGATTATTCTACCATCAAATATCGGAGCACACTTCTTGTTTAAAGAAATCATAATCACAAAAGATATAATTGTTAAAAAAATTATAATTAATGAATTAATAATGGATCCTATAGAATAACAACTAATAAAAAAACACTCCCATTATATTAATTAGAGGGGAGTATTTATTATTTATTGATTGTACATTTCTATTTTTTATTATTTCTTCTAACTTCATATAATTTTGTGCTATTTTGTGGTCAAAGAGGTATGAAGTTTAGACTACAAACAGATCAATAATTAACAAAAGAATTTCATAACATGAATGGTCTATTACATTATCTACAATTTTAGACTATATATAGGTTGTAACATTACATAGGGAATCACATCACTAAATATCATATGTAATATTTTAATGTTGAAAAATTATATATTTAACCTAAAATTTATTTGAGAAAATTGTTGTATCATTTCTAATAATTCAATGATTGTAACTCCTAGGAATTTTCCCCATTAGTTTTGTTATAATCCATGGTGATTATAATGTATTTCATCATGTTTTGAGTTCAATTCATCAATGAAAAATCATATAATACTCCTCATCTCCTCTAATTGTTTATCATTATACTCTTTTTCCTCTATATTTATGGCTTGAGGATTAAATACTTCATTGGATCAATTTTAAATTAGTGGATTTTACATTTAGGGATTTGACTAGTAGATTAAATATATTTCCTTCCACCTTGAGTTTGATTAATTTTGTGTTTTGTAAAATTATTTCATTGAGGTAGGCTTTTTTGTATGCATGAAAAATTAATTTTAATACCGTGACCAATATCCATTTAAATTAGAATTTTGAATATCACATGATTGTATTGAGAATTTTTATTAACATTATTCAAATGAATCTGGTTTTGATATCATATCTCATTTGACTCAAAATCATCTTCCATGATTCTTATAATTTAAATATATTTTTATGTGACCATGTAAACCAAGTGTTTGGTAAAATTAATGAATTTAAGTATTAAAAGAATTTTCATTTCAAGAAATATCTCATTACTTTCAATTACATTCTCAAATGTATTAATATTAAAATTAAAGGATTATTTGTGTTCATTTATTGTATTTATGTACTCTATGATAGTTATAGATGTGTTAATTACATTTCAATTATTATTTAAAAAAATGGATTTCATAACATTTTTTAATAGTGGGTTCCTTAAAAATATCATTTTGAACTTCTAAGAAGGAATTTTCGTCTTGAAAAAATACCATAGAAATATACCCAATATATTATTTATTTAAAATGCATAAAATATCTTTTATTAAAATATATTACTAATATATTGAATTTTCATGAGTAAAATGGGTTATTTATTTAACGGTTTTTGGATGTTATGGTGTGTTTTTGAATCTGTCAGTGTATATCTGTTATGATTTGTTTCTTTTTTATTCCAAAGATATTTTTTATTTGATTTAGGTAATAAAGAGTGTCTAGTTAGACATTTTTGTACTTATTCTACTATATTTTAAGATTATACTTTTCCTAATAGACTATAATACAGTTTTATTCATTTATAGGGTATTTTCCCCATTGGTTGGCCATATATGATATTTTTGGCCATTTGGGATGTCATATTGTATCACGATCACTGATATAATGGGTTTAATTTAGTATTATACTAGATTTACAATTCATCTCATTTGTATTACCATGATCACTAGTTTGAATTATATTATGATCTTCTTGAGTGTACAACCTTTTTAAAATTTTCTTTTTATTACTCTTTGATTGAAATTTACTTTATTATGTATCTAACATTGTGGGAGTCCCTATTAAAATAAAAAATGGAACTCTTTTCTATAACTATTGAAACTAAAATGAAATTTTCAGTTGGTATTTTCTTTTGATATTTCACACGATTGGTTATCATTAAAGAATGGAATTACAAATAGTTTCATTTATTTCAAACTGAAAAAAAAGTCAGAAAATGGTTTTAAATAGATATTTTTTAAAATGAGGTGATAAAATTATTTTGATTAAAATTAAATATTTAAATATGAGTTGATGTTACTTGTTTTTAATAAAAAAGGAAAATCATATTGGTATATTATCATTAAATATAACATGAAATGGAATGATTTTTAAATGTTCTGAATTGGTTGTTGAGTGGGTACCTATTAAAATGTATCCTTAATATTATTTATACTTAAGGTATAACATATGATCAACTATGATGTAAAATAATATCATTAGGATTTGGATTAGGATTAATGGAGTTTAGAAGTGAATATGCCTCACCAACATAGGGATGGTTGATAGCAGTATTATTTTAATTTAATTTTTTTCCTCTTGTGGTATTATGACACATCATTTTATAATTTATTGAATCTTCAGGTATTTTTTTATTTTTTTATTAGTTCATTTATAAATTTTTAGTTTTATAATTATATTTTCATGTTTTTTATGACTTCTTATTTCATTATGAGCAGTTGTTTAACATATGTAATGGCTATGAAAAACTTCCAACAGTTAGTTTTATTTTTATATCTATTGATTATGTGTTGTTTCCCCTATTTTTTGTTATTATTTCAAATATTATTTAGAGTGTGTGGATTTTTAATGCCCTTCACTCTTTTCCATAGACCATCTAAATACCCTAGTGTGGGGTGACAGAGGTTGGTTCAGGAAAAAATGTAATCAGATCACCCTCGTTACTAAGGAAATAATTTATAATTGGTTATAGGTGAGTTAGTACAAGATAGGTGGTGGGGGAAAGTCTAACTATCTCTTTATTGATGGGAACCTCGAGATTCCATTGGATATTTGATTTTGAGTCATATATTTTAAAATAGTTCTTTATTGATGTTTGGAATATTTTTTATCTTGTTTGATGGTGTTTTGAGTTAAATTGAGTTTATGTGGAATATTTGGAGGATTTTATTTATTACGGGGTAAAAAGGGATAAGAACCTGAGGACTGGGATTAACTCACATAGTCTTGAAATAAATTTAAAGCCCATGTGAATGGTTCTAATAATCACCAAGCAGTAGTTGTGTATTGGGAATATGGTCTAACAAGGCATGTATCTAATTTATATATAAACAGTCACCACCATAGTATATTATCATTGATTTCGTTTTATTTAAGTTTAATTTTAACTGTTGTTTTTTTATTTGAGTTATATTAAGAACAATTTTCATTTTATTTTCATGATATTTTTTTCAGTAAGGTTTTAAATGTTTAAAACATTAGATAAATGATTAATTATTTGTGTGATATTAATGAATGAATTTCATGAGATTCATTTATATAAACTCGATGTTTAGACTCTCAAAATGGTTTCAATGAATAATTTTTTAAATTGTAAAAATATGAAATTCTTTTTTATAATCATGAAATGGGTTTTCTCCACTCTAATCTTCAAATCAAATGAATTTTTTGCAAGATGTATTTTGTTTTTTGGTTTTCTAAAAAAATCATTACATTAATGAAAAAGAATGAATTTTAGAAAAAATAGTCAATTTTTATTTATAGATGAAATAAAACAGATACAGTACATAAATTCTTGAATTACGGAATAGTGATATTTTTTCAATGAAATTAATGTCATTTATGTGGGTTTCCTAGATATTTTATAATTTATTGCCTAGTTTTAATTGATATCATGGTATTTAGATTCAAGAAATTTTAAACCATCATATTTTTTATTTTTCACCATGTTTCTTAATATCTGGTTGGAAAACTCACCATGTATTACTATAATATCAAGGGGATGTTGAGGTATATTCTCAACATGTGAACTGTTTAGTTGATCAAAAATGAAGATTATATTATAGAGTTTTATGTGTTGAATATTACTTACTTTTTTGTTCATCAGAATTACCATAATGTTGGAAGAATTTTTTTATTTTTGAAGGATATTTATAAATTTTAGGATCTCTAACACGATCATCATTAAAAAATTTAATTTTTAATGTTTGAAAAACTCTAAATTTAACTAATATAGTCAAATTAGTGTATCAAACCAAAAGGATGAATGTTAATGTGATCGTGTAACCAAATTTTTCAAAATAAGACCTGTAAAACCGTGAGTTTTAAGTACCTTTTTTCGAATAATTTATTTTTATGTCTTATTTTGTACACTAACACATGATAATATTTCATTATTTGCTTCACTGTGATATGTTTTCACTACATGCATCACCGGAATGGCTTTTGTTACACACAATAATGCGTTTCTATGAAATAACATTTTATTATTTTAATTATTTAAATGATATAGTTATAACCTAGCCTTTAAACATAGTAATATTAATAGTAATAAATAATTTTTTAAATATTAATTATATTTTTTTATATAAATAAAACAACATTTTGGTAAATTCTTTATATGTTTTAAATTACAACTTTCGCAAATGAAATGATTAATATTCCCTTTTAAAAAACTATAAAAAAATTTAATAAACATTAATAATTTAAATTTGATAAAATAAACTTAATTTTTTAATTCTAAATCTCAAAATTATCTTAGGGTTATTTTTTCGGATTATTCCGAAAAATGAAATTTTTTATGAATAGTGAAAAATATGGAATTTTAATTCACAACTGGTTTTTAATCTAATTAATTTTTATAGAAAAATTATATTTTAATTTGTTTTAAAATATAATTATATAAATTATAAATAAATTAATACAATTTGGATCATTATAAAAAATTTCACAATGAAATTGGCAATGAAATCATTTCAAACTTTTAGACTTTTTCACTTTAAAAACACATAGTCTCGTCCCATCTGCAGGATTAATTTTAATTTATTTTCTACCAATTATGAGATTATATTTTGGGAAAATGGATTCCATATTTGGAATAAGTATAATTTACAATGTTTAATAAGGTAAAATTATATTTTTACTAAACATGAACACTTCACTGAGCTTTTTGTGTGATTACTGGGCAGGTTCACCACTTATTGATCGGGTCAGCACAATGGACTATGTCATTGATCATTGTATAACAATCAAAGATAAAATGGAAAATATGAACATAGTGATGGATGAAATTTCATCCATAGAATACAACTATGAATTCACTAATCTGGAAGATCTCCTCATCTAGAAAGGATCTTCTAACAGTCTCCTGGACTGGAATAGCTTCTATATGTATCTAGTTCATAGAGAACACCAGTGGATTAGAGAATTTAACAAAAAAATTAGATGATACCCTACAAGTTTATCCTTATATAGAGGATGTAATTAAACAAGAGTCCAAATGATGTTATCTTCAATGAGTATGGATTTCATTATGCGTTAAATGTGCCTTATTCCATCAGCATAGAGAGGACCTAGACCAATTATTTTTTAGTTATAAAATTGAAGCAGTATTATAGAAGGCTATATTCAGTTTTTTTGCATAATATACCCCAAAAATATTTTTTATAATATTTGTTGGCTTCCATTCACATTTTCCATCTCTCCAGCCACGTTCATGTCTTACCTATTGTGGCTTTTGCTGAGTTGATCTACTCCATCTAGCAGGGTAGGAACAATTCCATCCAAAGTCTGATTAAATTCATCGCTGAACAAAACATCGAGTGGATTACGGATGAATTTCAAAATACAAACACACTACACATAAAAAGTGCAGCAACTCAATTGTGGACTTCGTGATTCTTAGGTGTCTCATTATTGAAGGTAATTTCCCTATCACCCATGGAACCTTTGATGTTTTCTATATGCCACCCATTACTGGTTGGATAACGTGAAACATCGATGGGGATTCTAGGTGAAACACAGGACCTTTATGTTATATATACATCTTCATATACCATCATGGGTTGGTGGTAGAGTTTCATCATGGTCCTTGTTTCCATGTCTCTACACTAGAATTGGAAATGATGGGCCTTATTATGGCAATCAATATTTCTCATAAAAGAAATTGGTGTTATATCTAGCTAGAATGTGATTCCACTACACTTTTATAATCTATATGAATGGTTAATATTCATGAATCATGGATACCTATGGGAAAATGGGTGAAATTTCGTGAAATACTCTCTTCTATAAACTACTTCATCACTCAGACATTCTAGGAAGCAAACTATTTAGGTGATGAGATTGCAAATAAAGGGGTCTTTTCAGAATGATGTATCTACTAAAACACTTTTCCAGATGAAATGGTTTCTATTTTTATCCAGGATAAATGTAAAATTCCTTCATTTCAACTCTTGTAACCTTGCTTTGATCTGATCCTTGAGCATTATATCTCACTTTTCTCAAAAATTGTAAAAACGATCATAATTAATGACTAAAGTTAGAAAATAAGGTATAAAAATGACCCTAAACTTATCTAAAAATTATTAGATAAAAATTTTTCATCCATTCCACATATAATAATATATTATGCTCTATTTTTAACCATTTTGGGACATGTAAAATGTGGGGATCACTCAAATGGTTTCAAGAATACCCAATGTTTTCTTTTTACCCCAATTATAAAAGGCCACCTCTCCTCCCACTCTCTTTACACCTCACAAACACTTTATCTCATACAAACCACACCCAAATCTCTTAAAAAATCCTAAATTAATCCTATAAGCCTCAATATTGGCATAAATCCAACCATGTAATCCCTTTTGTGAAAACCAAAAAGAATTTACCCAAATAAGATGTAACACCCATTAACGAGAACTTTCATTTTATTTCATTATTTACCATATATATTATTATTATTAAATTAATATATAATAAAATAAATATCCTAAATATAAATATATTTTTTTCAAATTTTTAAACCAACACTTATACAAACTTCCATTAAATGGGTAAAGAATATATTGTTCTTTTGTACAACGGACTACCGCCTCACAAAACGATGTCGTTCGTTTTTCCCTTACCACCACTCATTATCTGGAATTATGATGAAAATAATATTTATATATGATATATATCATATTAATGACTTATTTATGCTTATTTAGTTATTATATAAAATATATATTCCTTATTTTCATTTTATGTAAATATGATAACTTCATTTGTGGGCGTGTGGACTACTGCCTCCTCGAAGTGATGTGATTCGTTCACACTTTACATGGAATGTATTAAGGATGGTTTAGTGAAAATATATGACATAATAAATGTAATTTAATAATATTATATATTTACAAATATGTCATTTACATTAATTTCATTAAATACACCATGAAAATCGAAACAGCGTTCATGCATACGAATAGTCTACCGTCTCCATGAACGATGTATTGCATTTTATATTTATATACTTTATATATTATT
Source organism: Viscum album (assembly GCA_963277665.1). NCBI lineage: Eukaryota > Viridiplantae > Streptophyta > Magnoliopsida > Santalales > Viscaceae > Viscum > Viscum album. Next base: position 1,324,176,553 of record OY728158.1, read on the forward strand.
ATAAATACATATATAATGAATATATATGATATTTATGTCATGAATATATTTCTGGATATTATTGAATCAGGATATAAGTAAGTGGAAAAAAATATAACAAATCAAGACAAATGCAGAAAACAAAGAAGTTATTACCCAAAATGTAATTTTAACATGAAATTATAGATTAATAGTTAATATAAATTAAAAATAAAATAGTTTATAGTGTGATATATAAAAATATGGTTATTTGGTATATTTATAATATAATTATATTTATTATACATATTTTTTTTATGAGGAAGAATAGATTCAGAACATAAGGTAAAGGGGTTTCTAGTCTCACTTTTATTTCTGCGAGACATTTACCATATTCATCACTAATTTCATTTGTGTGTTGGATATACTTCCCATGAATATATTATAATATTAATATAATTAAATTTATGGGTATTTACAAATACACTTTATTATCTATCTTTAATTTGTTTTATGTTTCAAAATTTACCAAATTGGTAATGTAGTTTTGTCTCAATTTTCCTTCTTTGAGACACATGTTTTACTATACACCAATATTATTTTACGAGGAGTATATATTGTCCCATTGAAATATTATATCATGAATATTATTCTTTTCATGATATTATAAGGTTCATGTAATTTTATTCTCTCGTGTGGATTATAATTTAATGTTACCAAAGTGGTAAGAGTTTATTGCTACAATCTCATCATTTATCAAAATTGTTTAAGATTATGCTTCCATTGATCAAATATTATGATACATATCGCAAGAAACCTATTGAATTTTTTTATCCTTTATTAGTTCATGATATATTCATTTATTTTTACTATTTTTACACTCTTTGTTTCTTAATATAATTATGAAAATGTTATTTGGAAAATATGGCTTTATTTCTCTCTTTAGTTAAAAATCTGTTTTTATCAAAAACCAATTTTTTAAAAATATTTAAAAATGATGTTTTGAGATAATTTTAAAGGAAAATAGTTTTTTAGATATGTTTTATTTTTAAAATTTATTATTTATACGTTTCAAATTCTATTTTTTAATATAAAAATTCAAAAAATTAAATGTTTTAAAATTTATTTTTCCATGGAAAAAAGAAAATTATTTCAAGAAATATTTTTAAAAGATAATTAAAAATTATTTTCCATATATGATGACATATATTGGTGTTAATAATACCTTTATAGCTAAATTATACAGATCATCCACTCATATTATTTCTATTTGTGGTTTTTGTTTTCATGGAATGATAGTTTTGAAACTTGTTTCTCTTTCAAGGGTTATATGTTTGTGAAACCCATTTCTATTGCATGAGGTACATTCATTTGAAAGTCTCTTCTTTTCACAAATTATTCAATGATGAAATTGTTATGAAACCCATATCATTTCCACATGTTATGATATGATGGAATTCTTTTGATACACATTTCATTTCATTGGTAATGATATGACATTTAAAAACCCAATATTTTTTATGGGTGATGATATTATGATTTTTTATGATCTTATGCCACACATATGAATAATTTTTGTATGTGATTGGTGTAAACTATACTCCATAAAAATAATTGTGTAAATATTTATATCTCTTGAGATAATGATGGGAATCAAGTTGATGGGTCTGATCCACTATGGATGATAAGGAAACCTGATTCACTATGGGGTGATAAGGAAATATGCTAAAATATAGCAATATGAAGAAACCCAATCCACTATGGGGTGATGGGGATACTCAACACCTTATAAGAAAAGTACTACAAATGGGGTTGGTGGTGTGTCCCACATAGTATGTATCATCCCAAGGATGTTCCCTGATATGTTTTGGTATTACTCCTTCACTTATATGGAATGATGTTACATGTTTATGTGTCTTCCAAAATTCAATGTCATACTTATATGTTATGAAATCATGGATTATACTCTTGATTCCCTTATGATTTATTTCAAATAAACTAACAATATTTATTCCATGATTCATATTTATGATCTTTGATATGAAGGATATGATATCATAATTTCATGATCATGTTATCAAACCCTTATTCTCATGATTATTCTTACATATATCCCTCGTTTACCCTTACTGAGTGTTTGATGTCACCCATTATTATTTTTCCTTTCCATAGCTTATGATTATATTCATTATGTATCATGTGTCTAAGAAGGTTTCTATTCATGAATAACCTAATGGGATATAATGTAGCTCACTTGTGTAAAAATTTTTGTGCTTCCATGTTTCCAAAGAAACTAAAATTGTGTGGTCTTTCAGTGTCTATTTGTGTAATTTATTTAGTATTCCACAAAAATGATTTCATATATATGTACGTTAAGTTAGGGTCTCTATATTTGGTATTAGATCAAAATTCCAGTGAACCATTGATATCTAGGATGATAAAACCATAGTGACAACCCTAATTACATGAATAAGGATATTTATAAGGAAGGGGAAAATTATAGTAAAATATCATAGAATTTTGGTAAAGGATAGAGTGAGTGGTTTCTTTGTAATACATTTTATTCCAAACACAATAAGAGAATGTGTCTTTGGTATAGAAGTACATTAGGGTAACAACCCTAAAAACGTTTTATTGAGCTAGACTCGATCTAGAACTCATGCACGACAACATTCCTTACTATATACCTGGTTTTACACTCCAAGGGTATTTTATTTAGGAATTCACAAACTCTTCATTAACCATCATGATGGATTTAAATATTAGTAGGCTATTAATAACTTAGGATAATCCTAAGGTGTCATAGATGGTGTCCTAATTTAGACATCCTATAAGTTGGTTTTCATGATTTTGTGGTTCTTGGATATGATAATTGTTTCTTACTCTATGCTTTTTGATTTTAGTCAATGGTTGGAACCTGATGGAACCACATTAATGGTGATTGCGATGAACAATGCAATGATTGTCCTCCTGAATAACTAAATTCTATAGGAGCTGTAATTAAAAATATCATTACTATGCCCAGCCAAATTTCTCAAGATATTAACCACAATGGAATTCCATATGGTAAAATTAATGAACAACATTTTATTAACTCCTTCATGAGAAAACATCCACCTTATTTCATCAGTTATTATGATCCACTTGTTGCTGAAAATGGATCGGTACCACTGAAAATATATGTTCCATCCTTCATTTTTCATATCATGATAAATTCATTCTCTCCATCTATCATTTATAAGGTGATGTGGGCTAGTGGTGGACTCTAATCAAGAATAAGTGGATGAAATATGAAATTGAATCCACGGATTAGGATGAGTTCCAGAAATTTAATCTTTAATAAGTACTTTCCTCATGTTCTTCGTACAGAGATAGAAAAGGAGATTCATGAGTTAAAGCAAAAGGATGATGAAATAATCTATACCTATGAGGATAATTTTACATGACTTGTAAGTTATGATTCTAGAATTATTATCCAACAGATAGTATGGTTTTTTTATTCTTTAGTGGCAAAAATCCATGTCTGAGAATGTAGTTGGGCATGATATACTTAAGAAGATATAAAAGGATTATTCATTATGCAATAAAGGTTGAAATGGAAGTTTGATTAATGTATCAATCTCACAGTTTTAACAAGAATAATAAGATGAAGTATAATGTAAAATATAAAAAATATGGAGAGAAGAATACGATACTTAATTTATGTTATAAATGTGGAAATAAGCATGGAATAAATTGTCTTATAGGGTACAATAATAACTCTCAGTGTAGAAGGGAAGGAAATATAGAAATTTATTTCCAAACTGATGGGAAGAATTTAGATAATGATGTAAATATAGGGAAATCTACACAAGAAACACCTCACACACTTCAGTGCTTCAAGAGTAACGTGAATGGCCATTATGCCAACCAGTTCCCAATCTTGAGGGTTAGTGATGACAATTGGTTTTAGAAACCTCTTAAACTGGTGTATAAGAAGAAATATCATGTGATAACTATTTATAATCATGGGTTAAACAATAATTTGGTGAAAGTTATACTTACCATACAATCTTGACTTGATAATGTATTATTTTATTCTAGATCTACCCACTATTTCATATCTAAATAATTTTAAAAGGGTATTAAGATTATACAATTAAAAGTGAAACCCCCTAATGGTATGACGATTTCCTCGGAATTTTATGATTCCCCTTTGATTGAATTCTGTTGGAATGTGATTCCCAAAAAACATTACATTCTTCTTTTGGTTGAATTTGATTCCATCTTAGGCATGGATTTATCTACATAAATCACACATCAATTTTTAAGTAAGGGAAGTTATGTTTGATTTTTAAATCCAACCTATGATTGTCTATCAATGGAAAATATATATGAAATTAATATGGAGATAACATCCTATCTATGTGTCTTAATTCCAAATCAGAAATAATTTTTGTACCAAAAGGTTGGGGATAAACGTGACAATGATAGTGTGACTATTTTTCAGAAATGTTTTGATGTCTTTCAAAATGATTTTCCTAGCCTTCCACATAAATATATAGTTTATTTCTCTATAGAAATCAAACCTTGTGACACATCAATTGAAAATATTCCCTATAGAATGGACCCAAGTGAGTTTTAGGAATTGAAGAATCATCTACAAGAAAACCTTGATAAGGTATTTATTCGGACAAGTGTATCATCTTCGGGTACACCTGTTATTTTTTTAAATAAAAAATTAGATCAATATGAATATAAATTTATTATTAGGTGTTGAAAAAGATCATAATCAAGCACAATTATCCTCTTACCATATTTATGGCTTCTTTGATTAACTGTATGGATATCAGTACCATTACAAGACTAAACATAGTTCTAGATATCATTAATTGAGGGTTAGGAAGGAGGATATACCCAAGACATCATTCTGTTCAAGGTATGAACACTATGAATATATAGTGATGCCCATTTTTACTAAATCAATTATTATAATCATGTATTTATATAATGGAGTATTTTTATATTACCTTGATTAGCTCATGGTAGTCTTTATTGATGATATTCAGTTTTACTTAAAGAGAGAGGAAGAGCATGAAGACTACAAGTTAATTGTACTAAAACCCCTAAAGAGGGATAAACTATAATCAAAATTTAAAAACTGTGAATTTAGGATGAAAAAGGTTTTATTTTTGTGTCACATAATCTTAATAAATTGTATAGTAGTTGGTTCATCATAGATAGGGTCTATTAAACATTGTCCTAGTCTAACCACAGTGACGAAGATCCATAGTTTTCTTGGTTTTGCTGGATATTATTGATTATTTGTAGAGAATTTCTCATGTTTACCAAACATTTTGACTCATTTACCTAAAAATGGTACCTAGTTGATATGGATAGATAAATTTGAGAAAATATTCCAATAACTAAAGAGATTTTTGGTCATCACACCTATGCTTACATTACACAGATGTAGAAAAGGGTTTTTAATCTATATTGATGCATCCAATAAAGTATTGGGATACATTATTATGTTGATTAATATGGTTATAGCATATGACTCAAAAAAATTGAAGATTCATCATAAAAAATTACCCAAATCAAGATTTGGAGTTAGTTATATTAATTTTTACATTAATGATATGGAGGAATGATCTTTATGGTGAAAAGTGTGATATATATACTAATCATCAAATTATGAAATATCAATTCACATATAAGGAGCTAAAAATGTTCTTCATAAGATGGTTAGAGTTTATAAATTATTATGATTACTTAATACATTACCACCCTGGGAATGAAAACCAGGTGTGTGATGTTTTGAGTAAAAAGGATAATGTTATCTTGTCCTCGGAGAGGATCACAAAAGATACAATATTTCAAGATTATCAAAGGATGGATCTGGAAATATTAAAGGATGGGGAACAATATTAGGTTTCTCATTTTAATATTCAATATTCAATCCAAGTGATGGTTAAAGAGGTGTAAAAGAATATTTAGAGATCAAAATAAGGTTATAATTAATCATGAGTTTATCCATTAACAAGATAAAATGATTAGGTTCTGGAACCATGTATGTGTTCCATCCATACCAGATTTTAATGATATATTAGAGGAATCTCATAACTCATCATTGTAAATTCATTTTGTAAATACAAAGATGTATAAAGACTTTAAATAAGACTTCTAGTGGGATTGAATGAATTGGGATATCATAGAGTTTGCATATCAATTCGTTGTGTGCCAACAAGTTAAGGCTAAAAGAAAAAAGTATAAGGGGGTGTTGCATCCATTACCCATACCATAATGAAAATGGGAGATCATCACTATGGACTTTTTCATTGGACTCTCTAAAACCTATAAATCATTTAATACTATATGGGTTGTAGTTGATCTCCTTACTAAGTCACAAAAATTCATTGTTATCAAAAAATACTTTGCTCAAGATCATCTATCCAGTATATGCATTAAGGGAGTTATAAGGTTTCATATAGTATCACATTCCATTATATCTGATCAGGATCCAAGGATTACATAAATGTTCTAGATGAGTTTTCAGCCAAACCATGATACAAGATTGATATTTATAACTTCTTATCATACTCATATGGATATTCAGTACAAATGAAAAATTCAAACCCTATAGGATATATTGATAAAGTCCTCTCTATATTTGAAAGTTGGTTGGGATCAACACCTTCTTCTAGTTGAGTTTCAAACAATAATAGATTTCACTCGCACATTCTAATGGAACCTCATACAGTCCAATATATGAAGAAATGAAGAGATCTAATGCAGTGGGATGAAGTTAGAGAAAGAAAGATATTGGGAACTGTGATTGATGGAGAAATGGATGATAAGGTTAGAACCATTCAGCAGCATGTCAAGGAAGCTCATAGTTATAAAAAAAGTTATATTGATAACCGTTGATGTGATCTAGAATTTGAATTTGGTGAGTTGTTTTTTCAATGAATATCTCTCTAGAAGAAGGTTTTGAGATTCAGGAAGAAATGGAAACTTATCCCTATATATATTGGTCCCTTGGAAATTATTTATCATATCAGGATGGTATCCTATCGCTTGGAACATTAAAACATTACTAATTCCATGATGTTCTTATGTATCTCTCCTGAGTAAGTTCATTCCTAACCATTCACATGTAATGAACTCAGAGTCCATACCACTAGTGTAGCATCATTCTTATGAGGAATAAGGAGTTGAAATTATGGATTGAACAGATAATGTTCTTGGAGACAATACAACTCAAATAGTCAATGTTGTTTATAGAAATCACTATTTAGATAAAGCTACAAGGGTACATGATGATATGATGAAGCAAAACTACACTCATTTTTTATCATAATGACAAATTCAAAGGGAGAAATTCATTTTAATGAGGGTAGAAGATAACACACAAAATTTTATAAACCATTGTTTCAAATAAAGTTTCATTGATGTATTGTGTTTCACACTACACCAGGTCATGATTTCATTATATACTACACCAATATAATATCCTGCTACACACAACACTGACTTGGCTTACATTTCATGTGACTGTGAGTTTATATGAAACAATATTTTATTATTATAAATATTTAAATGAGTTAGTTATAACATAATAATAATTACTATTAATATTAATACTATTAACTAATTTATAAAAAATGTTTTATAATTTTTTTCTAAAAATAAACCATATTTCTGGTAAATAATTTATTTGTTTGAAAAACATTTTCTCTCAAATGAACTGATTTTTATGCCCTTCTATGAAAAATAATAAAATTAATTTCAGAGACATTTATAATTTTAATTTTATAATATAATTTTTTTTTGAATTCATAAATTCATAATTAGCTTAGGGTTTTTTTTTTTTATAAAAGACTTCCATTTTTATAAATAAAGATGAATATTGAATTTTAATTCAAAACATATTTATCATATGATTTATTTATATAGATAAATTAAATATTAATTTTATTTCAATGTATATTTAGATAATTAATTAATTAATTAATTTAATTTTGTTAATTAGAGAAAATTTCATAATTAAATTGTATATGAAAACATTTCAAATGTTTGGACTTTTTCACATTAAGAACACATCATCTCATCCCCTATCCAAGAGTCATTTTAATTTAATTTCACCCAATTATGTGATTAGAATTTTGAAAAATGGATTTCATATTTGGAATAATCATAACATTTAATTTATAATAAAATCGACATAGTTTTCAACCAAAAATATTAGTAAAGTTATTTAAAATTAAATGTAGTGGTTAAGGTAAAAATTAGCTTAATTAATGACTAAAGATAGAAAAAAAGATATAATAATGAACAAATTCCTCCCTATAAATTTTTTTTTTCAATATTTGAACGAATGAGCCTATAATGATCTATAATGGTAAATTTTGAACCCCTGGCACATGTAAAATGTTGGGGTCACTCAAAACTTTTCAAGAATACCCAATGTGCCTTTTCCCCACTTATAAAAGGCCTCTTACCCTCTCCATCACTTTACACATATCAATCCATTTCTACTCAGCCAAAACCTACTAGAGTATCCTCTCATGTATCCTCCCTTAATCATATAATCCTTCCTTTTGGAATAAATCCAACCGAGGAATCCCTTTAGTGAAACCCAATGGTGTAACCCAAAGAAGAGGTAACACACTTCAACAATCACATTCATTTAATTTACCTCTTCACCCTCTCAAATATTCTTATTACCTTATTATATAATAATATTAGTATCCTAAACATACATATATGTTGTTTTTATGTGGGTTATACCTATACCTACACAAAATTTCATCAAAAGGGTAACGAACGTACTATTCATGTGTATGGCGGACTACCGCCTTGCGAAATGATGTCATTGTTTTCCTTTACCACCTCACATGGTTGGTCATTATGATGGAAATAATATTTTTAAATGATATTTGTGATGTATTTATTCTTCTATAATTATTATATAAAACATAAATTCATTATTTCCATTTTTGTATATATGATAATTTCATTTGTGGAGGTGTGAACTACTGCCTCCTCCAAGCAATGTGATTCATTCACACACTACATGAAATGTATTAATGATGGGTTTAGTGAACATATATGATGTATATCACATAAAAAATATACTTTAATGATATTGTATTTATACATATATGTGTTTAACTTTCATTTCATTAAATATTCCTTGAAAATTGAAACAACATTCATGTGTACGTACGACCTATTGTCTCTATGAACGGTGTATTGAATTTTATATTTATATGTTTTATTGATAATTATATATACATATATACTGAATTTATATGATATTTATAAAATTTATAATATTTTGGATATGATGGAATCATGATATAAGTAATTGGACAAATAATATAACAAATCAATACACATGTGAAAAACAAATTTGTTATTACTTGAAATGATATTTTAAGATGAAATTGTTGATAAATGGGTAATATAATGTCATAATAAAATAATATGTTCTGTGATATACAAGAATATGGTTATGTGGTAGATGTATAATAAACTTATATATGTTATGAAGGAGTTTTGAATGAGTATAAAGAGAGTCAAGACCCGAGGTAAGGGGTTTTATTGTCTCACTTTTATTTATGTGAGGCTTATATCATATTCACCACTGGTACATTTTATGTGGTGTATATACTTCCAATGATTGTATTATATGATTCAAATCATTAAATTTATGTGTATTTAAATAAAAATTTTATGATATCTCTTTCATGGGGGTTATGTTTCAATAATATACCAAATCGAAAAGGTAGTTTTTTCTCAACTTTCCTTCTTTGAGACACATGTTTTACTATAAACATATATTCCTTTAGAAAGTGTATATACTATCCTTTTGACATGTTATATCATGAATATTATTCATTTCATGGTATTATAAGCTTCATGTAATGTTATTTTATTATGGTAATTATTACTTAATGTTACCAAATAGGTTAGAGTTTATTGCTACAATCTCATCATTTCTCCGGATTGTTTATGATTATGATTCCATTGGTAAAATCCTATGATCAGTATATCAAGAACACTAATGATTTTTTTCTCCAATATTCATCCATGATATATTCATTTATTAGTATAATTTTTCCAATATTTTTTACTTAATACACTTATGAAAATATTTTAAATGAAAACCTAAAATTATTTCTCTCTTTGCTTAGAAATCTGTTTTATTAAAAAACTATGTATTCAAAAAATTCTTCAAAACATTTTTCAGAAATATTTTTAAAATTCTTTTTTAGAAATTTTTCAAGGGAAATGGATTTTAACAATGTTTTATTTTTTTCAAATCTTACTTGATAAGTTTTCAAATCTATTTTTGAAGAAACATGTTTTAAAAAATGATTAATGTTTTAAAAATACTTTTTCAAACAATAAATGATATTTTACTCAAGAAATTTATTCATATGATCTTACAAAATTAATTTCCATCTAAGATGACATCTATTTTTCTTACTCCTACCTTTCTGTGGAAATTAACCAAAAGTTCCATTCTTATTATTTCTATCAATGGTTTATATTTTGATGTCATGATGATTATGAAACTTGTTTCTATTTCAGGGGTTATATGTTTTTGAAACCTATTTCACATCCATGGGTTATATGCTTTTGGAACCTGCTTCTTTTATGGGTTATGCATTGATGATTTTTTATTGAAACATGTATCTTTTCCATGAGTTATGATAATATTTGATATTTATCATACTTATTTAATTTTTCGGTTTATGATATGATGATTATTACACCAATCTGATTTATGGCTCATGATATGATGATTGTTTATAATACTGTGGCTTGCATATGTATGACTTCATTATGTATCATGTGGGACATATATCTCTCTCCGATGAATTTGATAAAGATTTATATAGACTGAGATAATTATGGGAATCAATTCAATGGGCTTGATCTCTTATGAATATGGGGAAACTTGATCTACTATGGGAAGATGGGGGAACATCAGCTATGGGATGATAGGGATACCTGATCCATTATGGGAAGATAGGGAAACCCAATCCCTTATAGGGAATGGACTATTACTGGGGATGGTGGTGTGTCCCAACTAGTATGTGTAGTCCCCATAAAGTGACCTGATATGTTTTAGTAAAGCACCTTGACTTATAAGGAATGATATTACATGTTTATATGTCTGCCACAATTCCATTTCTTATTTCTATGTTATACACTCATGTCATATAATATTGATTCAGATATGATTCATGTATTATTAACATCTGATTATTATTTCATTATTCATGATTATGATCTTTGAAATGAAAAGTATGATTTTATAATTTTATTTTCATTCCCTCATACTCTTATAATCATGATTATGGTTACTTATATCCCTTTTTTACCCTTATTGAGAATCTGAGCTCACCCCTTTTTATGTTTCCTTTCCCCCTCTTATGAATATATTTATTATGTATCATGCATCTAGGAAGGGTGTTAGTCATGAATAACCTAGTGTGAGAAAATATAGCTCACTTATATACCGGTGTCTTTTCCATGTATCTAGAGGAACTCAACTAATATGGTCTTTGGGGGGTATATTTTTAAAACCTCAAGCTTCCACGGTACGCTTCTCTTTTAATAATACACTAGCATGTGTTATACGCAAGTTCGAGTTCTAAAACAGCACGACCAATCAACTAGCCATAATGAATAGTAATACACAATTTTTAAAATTTTATACATTTTATCATTCAAAATGGACTTCATTTTTGGATTCTGAATATCAAAATTAGACTAGGGTGAATTTTTTGTACTTTTCTGATAACTTTAATATTTTGATGAATAGTGAAAATTACTAAATTTTAAATAAAAACAACTTTTCTAATCGAAATAATTAATAGTGAAAAATTATAAATTATAGTTATTTTAGCGTATAATTAGATTATATTTTTACCATTTAATCCAATGTTGGTCATTGGATATAAATTCACATTTAAACTGGAAATAAGCAAGTGTCAATCTTTTGATAGTTATTGTATCCTAAAAAGACGCTTTTTGTTTTAACAATGGAAATTAATTTTAAATTAATTACTTCCAATTCAATGTTTTGAATTTAGAAAAATGGATTCCATATTTAGAATAAGGAGTTTAAAAGTTTCTAAATAGGTAACTTTTATTTTTAGACATTTGGAATAATTACTTCGGTAAATATTTTATTTACCGTGGTTAGAGGGAAAAACCGGTAAATAAGGGTAAAAAATTATAATAATAATAATTTACCCTAAAACGTGTCCTAACCCTATTATTTGACACATTCCAGACCATGGGTATCTTAGGGTCGATTTTGGAACCCCATGGATCCACTTGTATGTGATAATGACACTTTATATTAATTATGTTAAAGTAAAAAACAAAAATGACATAAACATATATCTTTTAAGAAAACAATTTTTACATTGGGTTATATATGTTAACTTTTCAACTATAAATATTAATTAAAAATCTAAAACTATTTCTTACATAATGAAATTTTATTTATAATTTTTATACATTAAATAATTAAATTTATTTATGACACAATAATGATGCAGTATTTTCCTCTTTAATGAAAGAATCAAATAATTGGTTTTATAAATATTAAAATAAATATAATTTGAATGTTTTGATTCCATCCATGAATATTATTGATTAATATGACATTTTATTATTTCTTAAATGAATTTGGTTCGAATTAATAACGTTTTTATGAAATTAACAAAAATAAATTATTAAATAGTGTCAAAATTGACATAAAAGAGTTTTTAAAACAAATATTATAATTTTAATTCATATTATATTCCAAAAAATTTATGGTTTGGACAAAGGACTTTTATAATGATAGTTGTATCATTAATGGAACACTTGGGGGTCACATGGAAGTATATATTATGTTTATTAACTATATAATATAAAAATACAAAGTGACATCGTAAATGTAATACTATTTAACTAAGAGTTAAATATAAATTATAATGTCAATATAGTGACCCAAACATGTATAAAATCTATTGGTTGAAATTAATATGACCCATCCCCACCTTGTCCTTTATATAATCTACTTTGGAGCCATTATAAACTGAATATGAATATATTATAAATTAATATTTCTAGCTTTTCTGAAGGTGCCCCTCACCACTCTTATGAATGGGCACACACCCTTATCTCTAATTTACACCTTCAAATCCTTTTTTCTTGACCAAAACCAGCCCAAATATTCTCTAAACTTCCCAAAATTTATCCTAGAGGCCTTAGTTTTATCAGAAATCCAACCAATGGATCCCTTTTGATCAAATCAAAAGGAAGAACCCGAAGAAGATGTAATGTTTTCACCACCCTCTTTCATGTTCCTTTCTTCTTCAACTTCTTCTTTCTTCATTATTTCCATTATAAAATAATAACTCCAGTATATTTAATATACGATGATGCTATTATAAATATGGTACAACCATATTCAGTATTCTATCCATCCTTTGAATGAAATGTCACCATACGTGTGTACGTACGGCCTACCGTCTCCATGTCGTGGTGTAATTGTTATTCAATACATTATTATTCAGACGGGTATAATAATTATGTGCAATTCATGTAAATAATAAATATAACATGATAATTATTTTTTATATATTATATAACATCTAATTATATATTATATTTATATCAAAAGACTGATATTGTCGCTCGTGCGTACGTACGGATTACCTTCTCCACGAACGCGATGAGATTCATTCCCCATCGCATCCATTCAAGATTAAATTTCATTTGATGACTAAAAATAATTTTTAAAGACATGATATCATTCTTTATATGAATAATATACATCCCATCCATAACAAATATGTATCAAATAACAAAAAATATAAGGGAAAACGAATCTGTTAACACCCAAAATGACGATAATACTAAGATATTATTAACAAATCAATGTTGAAAGATCATATATGATATCATATTAATGTATATGATTCTTGTATGATTTAATAACAATTAGTTAACCATTGTACAGAAGGATATCCTACCCTCATCCAAGGAAAAGTACATGGTAAGGGTTTATTTCACAATCTCTTCATTTTCCGAGGTTGTTTATACGTAATTATCTACTGGGACCTCTTTATCATCCACATCCATCTTTCTTAAAAATGTATTTCAAATCATTATTAATATTTTACATAATATGGGTTAAAGTCATTTATACCCTTTTTTTGAAATTTTATAAGATGTTTATAAAGGAATATTTTTGTCATTTTCCAAACCAGGTCCTTTTTAACGTTTTCGACCGATTTAAGGTAAGAATGTGTTTTTAACTTATACGGTGTGTGTGGCTATTTTATTCCATTATAAAATAGTTTAAGCTTCCCTTAAAATATTATAATAATATTTTCAATGTAAATAATTTATTTTATAATTATGTTGCTTTTAAATGATTTCAAAAAAAGAGATATTTCTCTCAAACAGTTTTTATTTCATCTATGTCAACATCTTTTGATATATTTTAAGCTTATTTGAAGTTGATTTATTATGATAAAAAACATCCATATTTTATTGAAGGTTTTGTCATAAATTTGACTATGGATGTGTTATTTTTATACCATTCATGGTTTTCAAATAAAGTATTGACATTTCGTATGCTAGTTTTAATACGAATGTTTATGATATGTTTAAACCTATTCTGGGACGTTGACTACTTTACCTTTATCATCCTGAGATAGTTTCATCTGGGTAGATACCGAAGTATTCAGGTCCTTGAAACTATACTTTCCAAACCATCTCAAAACTTGTTTAGCATATTTGTATTGAAAAATTAATGTGTCATTCTTTCCTTATTTCACTTGTAAACCAAGGAAAAATGTCAGCTCACGAATCATTGATATTTTGAACTCACATTTCATGAATACAAACAATGTCTGCATTGCATTTCCTCTGATCCTCCAAATAATATGTCATCAAAATATACCATCATTATCATCCATTGATTCCTATCACGGTTTACTTATATATTATAATCAACTCCACCACACATAAAATTGATATTTTCCAGAAATTGATCTGGCATTGAATACCATGCTCTTGGTACTTGCTTCAAACCATATAATTCCATATTCACCTGAAAAACTATTTTCTCATCTTCATGGATAGGAAAACCATTTAGATTTTTAAAATAAACTTCTTCTTTTAGAACCTTGTTTAGAAATACTAACTTGCAAACTATCCAGAAAACCTTGAACTTTCTTTGGACTGTTATAGCCACGAATAATCAAACTGTTCCTAGCCATTCAATAGGTGAAAACATTTCATCAACATCGATACCATCTATATGACAGTACCATTTTCACAATTGTCGTTCTTTGTTGTGAATCACTAATCCATCTTTATTACTTTTTTTGTGAAAGACCCATTTAGTCCCAAAGAATTTTTTTATGTTGGCCTCAAAACAATATTCCATTTCTGATTCTTCTCAATTTGTTCAAGCTTATCATTCATAGATTGGAACCAATTCTTATCACTAGCTGCTTCACCAAAACAGTTATTCTCTACCTATGATAAGAATGATGTTTGGGGTAGATTCTTCATCCTCCCTTTTTTCACTTGCAATGTCTGATCACCAATTATGTTTTATCTATTAATTTCATCTCTTCTATTTTGTACTTGGTCATTTACTGTGTTATCCTCATCCTTCTCATCATCTGAATCTTCTTCAGAATTAGCCACTAGAACTGACACATCCCCTGGTCTTCTTATTTCTTCATCACTATCCTCCTGAGAATAATTATGTATTTGAGGAATATTATTCTCATTTTTCACTATGGTTACATCATGTCTTTAAACAATATTTCTTATCCTCTTTTTGAAAAATTTATATTCTGTTTTTCTTTGATTATCCAATTAATATACCTTCATCTCCATGTGATTCAAACTTTCTATGTCTTCCCTTATTGAGAATGAAACACTTAATTTCAAAGATTATAATGTACCTCAATGATGGACTCTTTCCATACCATAGATAATATGGTTTCATCTCTTCTTTCAAACATAACAACACTCTATTTGATGTTTAGACTGCTGTCATTACTAATTATGTACAAAATTTATCGGGAAGGTCATTCTTAATGAGTATTTTTCTAACCAGGTTATTGACAATCTGATTTATTCTATCAACTAATCCATTATTCCATGGAGTTATTACCACTAAAACATGACACCTTATCTAATTTTTCTTGAGATAATCTTATACTTGGGTACTTTTGAATTCTATTCCATTATCTATTTGGATCTTATGGATTGTTTGACCCAACATCTTATAAAATTACATTTAATATGTTTTTATTCAATTGAATACCTCATATTGTGGGTGATGAGTGAAACCCATGACATTATGTTATAATACTCAATGAAGAGAGAATATTATCTCCTCATATCAAGTGATCTTGGTGAAATTGGTCCATACACATCAATATGAACTGACTCAAGAAATCCTGTTGACTTTTTCCCTTTTTCTTTATACGTATTTTGAATGACCATTCCGTTGTTAGAACCATGCCCATTTAATGAATGAAATGAAGTACAATTTGTGTTTTTTATCAATCCTCTTTAGATGTTCAGAATTTATTCTATGAAATGGATCATACAGGTCAAGTGGACAACATTACTGAAGGTGGCATTGTTTCCTTGTGTTTACAAAAATTTTGGTCCTAAAAATCAGAAAAAAGAAGAAATGTGTTCTTGGAAAAGGAAGGGGCACAAAATACTAGAGTTCTGTGAAGAAATAATGGAATGTGTGCTAAATTGGTTCTTCATGGAATAGTGAAATCACGTTGTATTTTTTTTGAGAAAAAGGTGTTTTGGGATCAAAATGCTGAAAATGGAAAAGGAATGAGCTGCGCAAAAAAATATGGAGTTGTGCATAGAAAAAATTTCCTACGTGAAAATCATTGTGTGTATAATCAGAGGTTTTGCATGACATGGTGGGTTTCGTGCAAGGGGGTGAGAAAATCATATAAATAAGAGGTGAACCCCATCACTCAACACAATTGAAGACTTATAGAAGATCATAGATCTAATGTGCGTAAAAGTTGTACAGAAAGGGAGTTATAGGGAATAGTTAATGTTGCGTGGAAAATATAAAGTTGCATGAAAATGTTAAAGTTGGGTGACAAAGTTAAACATGTGCATTAAGGTTGTAGTTGCGTGAAATATTTTCCATGAAAAAATAAAATCTTGCTCACAAAACTAAGATATTGTGTGCACAGGGTAGGTGTTGCTCGTAATTGTCAATGTAAACTGAATACATGATCTGAATATATAATGCAGTGGTTCAGTTATTTTAATTGAATCAATTCAGTACATTGTGCAAGTAGTGTCTCATGCTTAATAGAGACAAAGAATTCAATTCAAATCTATTGAAGCGACAATCTAGTCGATAAACTAGGATTTACGTCTCTCCAGGTAGTGAGCTAGTGGGAGTCATGGGAAGTGATCTAGGGGACATAGTGAGCTATCCCTGAACTTTTGTAAAGGTAGTCTGTCTGGGATAGAGTGACTTTGACCATGTATTGTAATACACAAACTTGTAAATATTAGTGGATTTATTTATGACTAACACACTATAAATGTATTCTCCTTAGACATAGCCCTTTGCAGTGAACCGATTAGACATACTATGTCATCTCCCTACTTTCATTTGTTTGACAGATTTATCAAGTTCCTACCAAGTTTGGAAAAAGATCCACAAATTTAAAAATAAAAAGTTAACACCATGATTCACCCCTCCCCTTTCTGGGTGTTATAGAGTCCTTCACCCTTATGACAGGAATCACATGTATTTGTACAGTCATGTGATAATCTTGGGAGTTCTCAAGAAGCATTATATTTCACCAGATCTTCATAGGATGTTTGTCTCACCTGGCCAATATGTTTTTCCAAAAAATAATTTTCAACTTCCTTGGATAGAAATCTCATATCTTCTTCTCCACTCACGAGTTAAATATTCTATTTTGAGTTCTTTACTTGTAATAAAACCTCACCATGTTTCTCGTTGATGAAAAGTAATTTCTTGGAAGATATTATGGCCATGTCCAGAGTCACACAATAGACATACGCATAATAATTTGTGATGATGACATTTAATAACCAATAAATCAGCACGTCTCATGTCTTTTCCCCCAAACATTTCTTTCCCAGAGCCAATGATTTTCAACCCTTCATCATTATCAAATATTACAATAGCTTTTTTATCATACTTAATTCCTATCACCAGATCCTTGTTTATTGTCATATAGGAGGCACATCCACTGTCAATTATCCATATCCCAGTGTGATCTGATGCCTTGAAGTCAATTTATGCAACCACTACCTACTCAGATATTTTCATTTTGATCCATGTTTCCAATTTCATACATTATATGGATTGATAATCTTGAAATTCCTCAGAATATTGTTGAATAACTTCATCTTGTATAAATAAAAGTTTGTTTTTCATTTTAGGCTCATTTGGTGATACATTATTCTTCTGCTTATAACCAACCTCAGTTTTCTTTGGCACCTTCCTCTGTATTGTTATTGAGAAATATCTTTCCATGTGTCCAAATCCTTCACACCTGAAACAACGACAACCAAATGATGACATGTAAAACTGATCCATAAATTAATAACTTTTTTGTTTTTCTTCCATTGTTACCTATTTTCTAAGGAACAAATTTTTTTAGTGTCCCATATTTCCACAACAAAAACATCTTATATGGGGTACATTCTTGTGTGTAAATATTGCACCATTGGTTATTAATTGTGTTCTCTGAATCTGTTTATTCTGCTT
Source organism: Viscum album (assembly GCA_963277665.1). Classification (NCBI taxonomy): domain Eukaryota; kingdom Viridiplantae; phylum Streptophyta; class Magnoliopsida; order Santalales; family Viscaceae; genus Viscum; species Viscum album. The sequence goes on from OY728158.1 coordinate 1,324,195,331, forward strand.
CAAACCCAAATCAATTTTCAATATGGGACTGGGTACTTGTTGTCTAACTTCAATCATCACAACTTTCTATTTTTTATCAAACCCCATGCTAGCCTAACCATTTTGATTTGATTGTTTCTTCTGTTATGCTAGACCACAATGCTCAACTTTTATCATCTCTGTTGTTTGTATGATCTTCTTTCTTAATGTTGTACATAGATTCAACAGTTTTTCTGGAACATTACCATTTCTTCACAGACCGATGAATTCCTATTCAAGTTCTTAGACACTTTTGATTTGTTATTTTCTAGTTTCTGTCAAAATATTGATCTCTCTTTCTTGTTCTTCAATTTTGATTTTGTACTCAAACAAATTTTAAGATCTTTATGGTGTTAAAAAATTAATTTCTTTAATTTTATTATTCATATTAGACTTATCTTCTTCCAACTGATGAAAATATAGTTTTGCATCATGAACCACTTTGTTAGCCTTCTTTATTTGGATCTCGAAACATCTATCTATTCCCAAGAAGATTCTAATTCAGCTTGAAGGTAAACTCTTCCTTTAACTTCTCATTATTCATTTTGAGTTTTTTCTTTTGTTATGGAGTTTCTGATAACTACCACCACAACATCTACCTCATGATCCTTGTAATCATCCAACTCTTCTGCCTTAGATTCTTCTGAACAATCATCTTCTTTTGAAAGTAGATTATTATTTTTGAAGAACATTCTCTTTTAAATTATCATACCTGTTTCATTGTATTATACTTATTTTGGGGAATTCCATCATTTTCTTTATCCTCATCTTCAAAATTCTTAGGAAACATTACTGCAAAATGTCCAATCTTTCCACATCAGAAGCATGCAAGTGGAAGTTTATCGATGAACATTCGTCTTCCTCTTTGTAGATTTGAATAGAGAAATGACATGACAACATACAAATTTTCTTCCTCCTGACCGTCTTCAGTAGAGGGCTTCTTCATGTCCATGAATGAAACTTATCTGGATTTTCCCTTTTTCACAACTTCAATATCGTCATTTCTCATCTCATATGAAATAAGGGTACTATGAAAGTTATCTAATGTCATCTCCTTTGGATAATTATCTTCTAATACTTAAACATTCACATTAAATCAAGGTGGAAGTTTCCTCAAGATACACTTCACAATATTTATATCTTCAATGACTTCTCCAAGACTCCACTACAACATTCACCCTATCAAATAACGGTTCAACAGAATCAGTTGGGTTCATTCTCAGATAATAAAATTTCTTCCAAAAATCTCAGATCATTGCCTCTCTATCCTTTGAATCCCCTTATTAAATATTTAGAATCTTCTTCGACATAGCATGTGATATTTTGATGGAAAACACATTCATATTAATTTTATTTTATTGGGATCCTCCAAAATCATTGATCCATTTATCACCTGCATCCAATTCTCTCATTAAAGCTTCTAATAGAGCACTACTATTGGTATTAGTTGATATTCCATGCATAGTTGTTGTGAATACATCCATTCATAATGATCATAAGTAATGCAGTATCTGATTCATACATAGTTGGAAATTGTTTTCATCGAAGATTGTAATTCCTTTGTGATTAACCACCACTATGTCTTCTACTAAGATAAGACTACTGAATTTTAAACATTCACCTTCATACCAACTGTTAGGTCCATTAGATCAAATATCTTGAGAGGGGGTTGAATCAGGGTATGATAGATTAAAACTTTTTCCCCTTCGGATCTTGTTTCATCATTAAATAAAATACACATATCTCTTTCTCCCATAGCAATATATGAACAAAAAATAAACCATGCACATGACACAATGATTTTTACTTGGTTCAACCCCACGAGGATACTTCCACATAGCATACAATGACGATGTGCTAATGTTCCAAATCCACTAAAGCTCACAACTGATTACCAAATTTGTGATAGATCTTCAATGCCCAAGCTCACTTCCTTTGCAAGGTTTAGGGTCTACTGACAACATTACCAAGGGTCACGCCCAATGTCTGTTCCTCTGACTCACTACCATTGGGAAGGATCATCGTCTTTATCTTCATTAGATCACTGCAATTAGAAAGAATTCACTCATAGTTTATGGACTTGAAGGTCCCTTCATTTTCAGGAAATAGTGAATCATCAACTATAGGTAGATGCTCTGTTGATATTCCTTTTTCACATGCAGATTAAATCCACTTTTTTATATACTGTTAGGTTAGTGGAAATTTTTTTCACAGACTATTTTAGAGATTTCCTAAGATTTCTTGAGCCCTCTGTGAACAGCCTTATCTATTCCACGTACTACCTTGCTTCCTCTATATATTATGTAGTGGGTATGGTAAGAGGACCACCTCCTCCATGAACTACCTCCAATTATGCGTACCAATTCTCTTTCACGGACTGCTTTTAATGTGGACTACATCTGCTAGTGATGTCATGTATTGACTCCATGAACCACCTCTGCATACCACTTCTTCATATCGTCTCTTCTTATGCATGTGGGTTCTTCCTCGACTGACCACCTTCCTTCCATGGAACCTTCTTCCATTGCAGGCTATAACGCCATGCAAAAAACCTTCTTCATACTTTCTTCCACGGAAACTACTCCAACCTTCGTGGAATTCTCCCTCATAAACTTCCTACAGACTTCACTGAATTCCTAGAGTAAATATTTTCTCTAATGGAATTTTCTCTACTTAATAATAGAATTAGTTCTCCTTATATTGGAAAATTGATCGAGAAAATCCATTAATGTGATATTACTCAAATATTCAATGTGGTAAAACCTTATCCACGCACCACTTCACCCACACGGTCCGTGTAATGTAACTCTTCCTACATGGTGTCCCGAAACACCATCACCTTTTTTAGAATGGAACCCTTTGTGGATTATCAAATCACCATCTCATTTCCACGAATGACAAGCCATCATGAATATTGCAAGCCTCGTCATACCACAAGACTTCACGAACTGTTTGTGTATGTGGTACATGCCTCACACTATATGGATCCATTCTTTTGTTGATACCCTTCGACGTTTCATGTAGAACCATATGTATTCTGTGAACTAGGCTTCATTATCCACATACATTCCTCCACAATGAGGAAATCATCCTATTCCGAAAAACAAACTCTAGATTTTATAGCCCAAAAATTTGGCCTTTGCAGCCCAAAAATTTGGAAAACACTAGGAAATTGTGCCACCATAAACACTTGTGTCGGCAAACACCAACCATGCCCATTCACAATCATATGGATTTTTGAAAAAACATGAACACACATAAAACATACCAAGAGGACACCATGAAGGATTTTTTCCCAACACATGTGGAATACGAATACCTCTATTTAGAAAAGTTATCTTCTTCCCATTAATAATATTGAATTTTGATTTGATGAAAAAATGATTGGTTAATCTCACTTTCCAAGAGATTAAACATGCATATTAATTGCTCTTGGAGTTGAACACTTAAAAAAACATATAAAAGTGATGGTTTTTCAATGAAATATCCATGAAAAACTATCTATTTTATTAATTTAGATGTTTTGGAATAATGTTTTAGATGTGAAAAAATTAAATAATTCAGAATCAATCTCGTCAATTGATTTTGATTAATGAAAGATGATGTGAAGAAGATAAAATAAAAAAACCAATATAATTAGATCCTCGAGAAAAAAAATATATGCAAGATTCATATCAATTTCCTGAATTATAGATTAAAAACAAGAATAATTAGAAATGAAAAAAAGGAATTATAAAATGAGGAGAATGAAATATTCCTTTGATTTTTCTATGAATCAGTTCTACAGAAGCTCTTCTCTCTTCGTCTGGAGCCTATGACTCTCTTCCTCTATCACTTTATAGAATTAAAAATATAAACTCCATATACTGTCTTCCTCTGTACTTATTATCTATTATTTATCATTTCATCACCGACATAATTTACTGACTTAGGTTAGTCTCCCCATGTTCCTCAATCACATGTCATACCCTCGGTATTTGACTCAATGGAATATGACTACAAATGCAATGTTCTATCCACTTCAACTAGCATGTTCTATTAAAATGATCTTGGACTCGACTCTGGATTGATTCTGCACAATAAGAACAAAAATTAATCAATTAACTTTTATTATAATCATTTATATAAAAATACAGTTTTTATAATTTTAACAAGGTATTATTGTTATTATAATTATTATTATTATTATAAGTGATTAATTTTATTATTATAATTCTTATATTTATATAAATATTAAATTAATATGTTTCTTAATTTATATTTATTTTATTATTATTATATTAATTATATTAATTATATTGTTTTTTTATTTTTATTTTCCTCTTCTTTTTATTTATGTCACACAGGGAGTCATCTTCTTCTAGTTTGGGTTTCTCGTCCTCCTCCTCACAAGTGGTGGCTTCATCCAAATCTGGAAAGGAAGGTTGAGATAGGGTTGCCCATTCATGATGGAATGACCTTACACCACCATAACTCAATGGAGAGTAGCATCGAATGGTTTGGGTGTGATATTTAAGCTTCGATCTCCTCTTGTTGACATCATTCATAGTGGTTTTGGGTCACTTTGTTAATCCGGGGTGGAAAAGGCTTAGACATTCAATGGTGGATCGCGATTTGCAGTGGAGAGCCTAGATTGGAGGCATGCTTAATCAGATCCACGGTGAATAGGTTTCTTCATCACATATCCTAGCATGGGGAAGGGGTGGTGACCTCAGAAGCTTCAACAATGCGAAGAGCATAAAAAAGGATATAGAAATTAAGGGGTATTACTCCACCACACATAATTTCATAGCGTGAATTGGTTTGAAAAATTTTCAATTAAATTTCTAACTAATCTATATGAAACAACTCAAAAAAATATGAAGCACATAAAAATGATATATAAATTAATTACACCCTTAATTAATTTGTATTGATTGAGGATACAGTAAGAAGGTCCTTGTGATTTGAGAACAAATGGGATCATTTCTATTTTCATAAAAATTCAACAACAATATTCCATAGGAAAAGTGAATATGTAAACAAAGATCACAAATCTAGTTGGAATGGAGAATAAAATGATAGAAAAATTATAGCACTTTATTATTAATAAAAAACAGAAAAACCACGGGTTGACTCCCATTATGCAATGAAGTTTATGTACCCATTTATACTTTCCACGTGACTAACCAAAGACAGTAGGTGGATGTGGTTTTTGTATTATGTGTAAAATACTATACTCTCCTTAACTCTACCAAGAAACGTTTATACTCATCAATAAAAAATGAATTTGAAATATTACTTTTGTTAGGTATGCTATGCACATTTGAAATTAATTCAGATTTGGTGAATTTATAATTTTTTTAAAGTGAAATTATTGAACATGGTGCTTCTAAAGGTGTGAGACAATATTCAAAGCACTCAAACTCATTCACAATAATAGTGAAATAAAAACTAGGGGTTCAAGGGGGTGGTTTCTTCATAATAGGTTCACGAATCGGTTTTTCAAGAGATGCATGTGAAGTTTCCTAATTAACACTCAAAAATGGTTTCACTTCCAAAAAAATCTTAGAACCATAAAGATTCAACACCCAAATAAATTTTTGAAGTCTTAGGAATGCATGGAAGAGTGAATTTTAGTTCATATAGAAACACAGGTATCATCGTTTTATAAATCTCTTTCAAAAATTCCACATTAGATAATTGAAAATTAGCATCATGTTATTATGATAAATTAACTCTTCATAAATCATCTAATATATTGAAATGAACTGTGTTGCATTTGTTGTCAATGAGGCATGATGTTGTCATGGAATGAATGGATGTCAAGGAATGTCAAGATGTGAATGACAAAGGATGTGATGGTGTTGGTGATGAATGGAGAATGGCCATGGTACTAAGATGCATGTCACTTATGAGATTCACTAAGTGACATAGGATGTTGTGGTTGAAACATTCTCCATCGATATCAGACGATTGTAGAACTAATCTTAATGTTTCAATACTTGTATCAATATGATACTAAGTGACAACACTCGAAGAATGGATGATGATGGAGCATCATCATAACATCAGACGATTGATGATCTGATCCATAAGTGTAAAGAACTTGTATCAAGATGATACAAAGTCACAACATGATTAGAATACCATGCATTGTAGTGATAATGCATGAGGAGTTGAAAGTGATCCATCCATAAGTTCTAAGTGGATGAAGTGGATTAAAGAAGTCCATGCACTATCACTTAGTGCATGTGAATTTGAAAAAGATCCAATTTGATCTCTGATTAGATCAATGAAGAACGTTGAAGAATTATTTGATTCAGGAGCTCATTTGATGAAGAACCTTCAAGAATTTACCTCCTAAGTAATGAATATATGTTGAGGAGATTGGAAGAATTCTTATGAAGAAGAAATGAAGAAGGGAGAAATGAAGAGGAAGGAGTGGCTCTTGGCATTTCACATTATGTATGTGGTTACTTTGTTTTTATAAAAAGTACTCTCATGCCTTTGCCAAAAAATATGTCCATCTAAGGCACCTTGAGGGTTCAAACCCTAAGGCATGGGCGCTAGGGCACCACGCCCATGGGGGAACCCGTGGGGAAAGCCAGGGCGGCAGGGGCGTAGGGAGCGAGCCCCCAAGAGTGTCAGCGTGCATAGTGGGCGCCAGTGGAGCGCCCGCAGGGAGCAGAGTGGGCGCAGAGCGCGCCCGCAAAGAGAACACGGTGCGGGGCGGCACCGTGGAGGGAGAAGATGCAACTAAGGTGAGGATGGGAGCGCTTGGGTGATAAACCGCGGAAAAACAGTGCGCCATTTCGAAGTGGGACGCGCAATTTTCTGCTGAGAAAATCGTGGCCATCCATCTGATCTTGCGGACGATCCGAGCCGCTCATCTAATTGCGCCATTCGCGATCTGATCCAGGCCGTCCGAGATTATCAGATTGCCTGATCTGACGGCTCCCCGTCCGTCCTTTTCCTTGAGCTCGCTCGAAGCCACCCGTGAGCCTCCGATGAACCAGGCGCCATCCGAGGGATGATTTCGAGATTCCGGCCACCTCCGATCGAAGTAAAGCATCCATGGTGATCGTCTGGCCAAGACGAACCGATCCATGCTTAAAAATATACTTGCATGCAATGTTTGGAGAGTTTTGGTATCCGGCCGAGGAAATACGAAGTTGCCGAGGTTTGGGTGTTTATGCTTGCATGTTTTGGATCGAAGGAAGGTCGTGCATGCGTTCTAAGTCGCATGCACGTAGAGAAAAATGAAATGAGAAGAACCAGCGGAGAACCGAGGAGAAAGTTCAAGATTTGAAAAAATCTTGAAGATCCGAATACTTCGGGGATTTGAATTTATAACCGCGCGTATGTTTTGAAGAATCCCTCTTCCTATATAAGTAGAGCTCGAGTCTCTCATTGATTTTTCTGATCTGTTGAAAACTCGAAGTCCCGTGAGTGCCGTATGTGCCTCGCGAAGTTTTGAAGCCACCGCGCAAATACCACTTGCGTGGCTGAAGTTCCTTGCGCGCAACCTCTTTGCGCGATAAGAAGAGAGGGTTGGGCAGCGCGAACTTGGGCGCTCCCTCTGTGCATCTCGGCCCCCTGCGCGGTAAGCACTTGCGTGGCAGTGGCCACCCGAGGCCTTGCGTGCCTTGCACTGGTTGCACCCGAGACTTGCGCGGCTGCAGTGGGTGTGCACCAAAGAAGACCCGAGGCATTAGTGCATTTGTGTGTGCATTCTTGAAGAGTGAAGACCACCACACTTTGTGTGTGTGTACATTTGAAAAGAAGGCCGAGGATAGCTTGGGTGTGCAAAAATAGTGAAGGCCACCACATTTGTGTGTGTGCAAAACAAGAGGAAGACCCGAGGCCATGTGTGTGCACAAAGAACAACACCAAGTGGTGTGTGCCAAGTGAAGTGGAAGACCACACTTTGAGTGTGTTTAATACGGGCAGTATCTTGTGCAAAGAGGGAGAACCCAAGGCTTAGTGCCTTTGTGTGCAAATTGAACAAGTGAAGCCCGTAGCCTTGTGGTTGTGCACACTTGAAGATTAAAAGAGAAAAACAAAGTGGGTGTGCAAAGTGGAAGAGTACAAGAAGGGAAGAAGGCCATAGGCATTTGTGTGTGCAAAAGAACTAAAAGGCAGAAACTAGTGTGTGTTCACTAAGTGAAGTGAACACACTTAGAAGAAGGAAGAAAGAGGAGACCCTCACACTAAAGTATAACACACATTTAAGTGTGTAAACACATTGAACAAAGTGTGAAGTTCAAGTGAGGAGGTGTGTGTTATAGTTGACTACACCCTTTGAGGGTTCACTGCACCAAGAATAGAAGAAGGGGAGTGCATGAATGCATGCATGCACATGCACACGTGAACAAAGCCAAATCTGGTTGTGTGCATTTGAGGAGTCCAAGACCAGGAGTTCTTGAAGAGTTTTGAGAAGCCATGCAATCAGTGTATGAGGATGCAGAGATGCCATGCACTTAGTGCATGAAGTTGATGTGATGTGAGACTGGACCAGACTGAAGTTAAAGACATCAATTGTCTGAGTATTCAATAATTGGAGAGAGGTCAGGTCATCCTGAGAAGAAGGAGAAAAATCCTGAGCAAGACGAGAAGACATGTTCATCACGAGTGAGCAGAGGTACAGAGCAAGGCCAGCAGTCTTTATCCTATACTGTTGAAGATACTTGAAGAAGCTTAAAGTGAAGAAGAGCTACTCGTGCGACTCGAGGAGCCAAGAGAAGACCCTGTGGGACTCAGGGAGAAGAAGTCTTCAGTGGGATTATGGAGCAGGCCAGTGGGACTCTGGTAACATTGTGGGACGCAGTATAAAGACCCTCCTATGGGACTCAGGAGAGATACAGTGGGACTCTGTATCGACCATTTTAATACTAACCGATTATAATGGAGAAACCATGTTGGGGCGTATAACCAACATGGCAAGGACGTAGGCCTTTGGTGTCGAACCTTGTAAATCCTTGTGTCGAGTGCCTTTACATTTACTGCATCATTCGTGGAAAGGTGAGAGATACAAGAAGAGTGGATCGAGGCTTTAACCAGCCATAGAGGTTTAATTGATAAAGAATCAATTAGTAAAAAGTTTTAAGGGATCACTGATTCACCCCCTCCCCCTCTCAGTGATTCACACTGATCTGGGAACTTCAATTGGTATCAGAGGGAAGGTTACCTCTAAAAGATCCAAGGGAGTCTTTATGAAGTGCATATTTGAGGAAATGAGTGACCAGCCTCAAATGGAGATATCTTCCAAGACTCTGAAAAACAGAATGAAGAAACAGGCAAAGAAGATGAAGAAGAAGGTTGTTGCAATCAGAGAAACTCCTTCTATGGAAAGAAATGTGAAAGTCACATCAGATGACAATTCCTTTTATCATTCTTCTGATGAAGCCTGCTCTAGCTGTGATGAAGATGGAAGGAACAATGATCTTCTAAATGCAATCAAATATCATCAGAAGACAGTCCCCAAGGAAGTGGCAATGTGTATAGCTACAGGTCTCCTTGATCTTCAAGAAGAAAAATTACAACTAGAAGATGAAGCCAATTCTCTGGAAGTCCAATTGGCAAAAAGGGTTGGCATAACCAACACTCTCAGAAAGCTAGTGAAGGCTAAAGATGAAACTGTTTCTCTTTGCAATGAAAGATATGAAGACACTGCTGAAGAATTGCAAAGAAGACTTTCTGAGAAAGAATTCTTTATGATAATGGTCAATGAAGTTTTCCATGCACTGGAAAAATTGCACAGAGTTTCAATGGTTGTCAAAGATTCTCAACTAGAAGACAAAGTCAAAAGGGTGAAGGAGCTTGACAACACATTGCATGAAATAAAGAAGGTGCATGATGACCAGATGGAACAGCTGAAACAGAATTGGGAAGGTAGGCTAAGATTGGTTGAGGATGAGAAGAACTCCCTCAACATGAAATGCTTTGAACTGGAGGTGATATTGAAAAATCTGCAATCACCCAAAGCTGAAGCCTCCTAGTCAGCTGAAAGAAGAAATGTTGCTACTCAAGTATGCATTGAGCAGGATGATTCTAAAAGAAAGAAATCCTCTAATAAAAGGGCAACAACTTCTAAAAAGAAGGTACCATCCATACCATCTTGTACTCATGCTTCTAAAAGTGTTTCTACTAAAAGTGCAGGATGGAAGAATGAATCCAAACAAGTATGGATGAAGACAGTGAAGAAAGAATGCTCTCCTGAAACAACACAACAATTCAAGACAGGTACCCTACAATCAGAAGGAATCAAAAAGTCAAGATTTGTGGGTCAGTGTTGGTGTTGTAATAAGTATGGGCACTGTGCAAAGGATTTTTGGTACAATCCACTGAATGTAAAATCACAAAGGAAGCCCATGCCAAGGGGGAGCAAGCCAGAAGAAAATAAGCAACATCCACAGGTCCAGAGACATCTGTTTACTGCTAATAGATTTGGATTACTTGACAACATCTGGGATGATTGCAAAAGTGGTCAAATAGATACATGTCAATCTCCAACTGTATCTAGAGCTCAAAAGATGAAAAGATCACAGAACCTGGCTCAGAAAGAATCCTTGGGAAGCAAGAAGAAAGCTGATGATTCTCCCAAGAAGGTTTTGAAAAAAGGAAAGAAGTCCTTGGAGTCTAAATCCAAGAAGGGTGATGCATCCAGAAGGACCACCAAGAAGAAAACATGCTTCTACTGTGGAAAGAAAGGCCATACCATGGATCGTTGTAAAGAAGCCATGAAATTCAATAGAGGCAGACTGGACTCAAACAGAAAATCCATCCAGAAGAAGCAGAAGGGATTGGTTGAAAATAAGTTGCCTAAGAAAGGTGGCTTAACAGTATCAAAAGAACCATGTGGAATTTCCAAACTGAGGCCTCACATCCAAATGACTTGTTAGTCATATGGCCTAATCAGTTGCAACTTGCCAGAGAACTGCAAAGAGCTGAAGATGAAGCACTGGCAATTGCTAAGGAAAAAAGGAAACAAAAGATTTCAGATGAAGATGTGTTGATATCCACACCAGCACAATCATCATTGAAGATCAAATGTGCAAGTGTGAAGAATGGTGAAAATGGGACATCTCGGTTGAGAGAATCTTCTCAACCTTGTTGTTCGCATTGATGAACCAAGGAGGTTCCATCTAATTCCCTAATCACTTGTATTTACATGTGCTAACATTACAGGGAATTGAAGATGATGATCATTCTCAACTGGAGGATGGTTTGGACAGAATGGAGTGCACCCCTTGAGGGGGAGCCAATCTGTAGAAGATGGGATTCTGAGATTTAATACCATCTTGAGAAAAGTGAAGGTATTCCAATCATACTTTCATCCCTTGTTTCTTAATTGAGTTTATCTTGTCAATTAAGGGGGAGTATGGATTGAAGACAAATGGATGAAATGGGGAGCTTTATCTTTTCACCTGAACTTTCTAATGAGTTTTGTGAAGTTGTGCAGGATTTAGAAATTTATTGTTATATCTAAAAAATTTCAACCCCTTGAAGCATGATCTCACATGTATAGTGAATGTTGGACAGCATTGAGTACCTTGGTTACATCACTCTTATTTTCTACACCGGGTTATCCCAAGTAGACTTAGAGTTTATTTACTAAAGGTTCTTTTCTAAAGAGAACATGTGACATCATCCCTCTCTCAGTGTTTTTCAAGAAAATACTTTTCAAAGGGAGGAAGAGATTTTTGAAAGAGAACCACACCACACCTTCGCATTTGGTTGCCAATAAGGGGGAGAAAATATTGGCACACATATTGACCCATTCATATGTGCTGAAGAAGTGTATTGACAACAAATACAGAGGGGAGATTGAAATGCACTGTGTTGCATTTGTTGTCAATGAGGCATGATGTTGTCATGGAATGAATGGATGTCAAGGAATGTCAAGATGTGAATGACAAAGGATGTGATGGTGTTGGTGATGAATGGAGAATGGCCATGGTACTAAGATGCATGTCACTTAGGAGATTCACTAAGTGACATAGGATGTTGTGGTTGAAACATTATCGATCGATATCAGACGATTGTAGAACTAATCTTAATGTTTCAATACTTGAATCAATATGATACTAAGTGACAACACTCGAAGAATGGATGATGATGGAGCATCATCATAACATCAGACGATTGATGAGCTGATCCGTAAGTGTAAAGAACTTGTATCAAGATGATACAAAGTCACAACATGATTAGAAGACCATGCATTGTAGTGACAATGCATGAGGAGTTGAAAGTGATCCATCCATAAGTTCTAAGTGGATGAAGTGGATTAAAGAAGTCCATGCACTATCACTTAGTGCATGTGAATTTGAAGAAGATCCAATTTGATCTCTGATTAGATAAATGAAGAACGTTGAAGAATTATTTGATTCAGGAGCTCGGTTGATGAAGAACCTTCAAGAATTTCCCTCCTAAGTAATGAATATATGTTGAGGAGATTTGAAGAATTCTTATGAAGAAGAAATGAAGAAGGGAGAAATGAAGAGGAAGGAGTGGCTCTTGGCATTTCACATTATGTATGTGGTTAATTTGTTTTTATACAAAATACTCTCATGCCTTTGCCAAAAAATATGGCCAGCCAAGGCACCTTGAGGGTTCAAACCCCAAGGCATGGGCGCTAGGGCACCACGCCCATGGGGGAACCCGTGGGGCAAGCCAGGGCGGCAGGGGCGTAGGGAGCGAGCCCCCAAGAGTGTCAGCATGCATAGTGGGCGCCAGTGGCGCGCCCGCAGGGAGCAGAGTGGGCGCAGAGCGCGCCCGCAAAGAGAACACGGTGCGGGGTGGCACCGTGGAGGGAGAAGATGCAACTGAGGTGAGGATGGGAGCGCTTGGGTGATAAACCGTGGAAAAACAGCGCGCCATTTCGATGTGGGACGCACATTTATTCCGCGGAGCAAATCGTGGCCATCCATCTGATCTTGCGGACGATCCGAGCCGCTCATCTAATCGCGCCATTCGCGATCTGATCCAGGCCGTCTGAGATTATCTGATCGCCTGATCCGACGGCTCCCCGTCCGTCCTCTTCCTTGAGCTCGCTCGATGCCACCCGCGAGCCTCCGAGGAACCAGGCGCCATCTGAGGGATGATTTCGAGATTCCGGCCACCTCCGATCGAAGTAAAGCGTCCATGGTGATCGTCTGGCCAAGACGAACCGATCCATGCTTAAAAATACACTTGCATGCAATGTTTGGAGAGTTTTGGTATCCGACCGAGGCAAGACGAAGTTGCCGAGGTTTGGGTGTTTATGCTTGCATGTTTTGGATCGAAGGAAGGTCGTGCATGCGTTCTAAGTCGCATGCACGTAGAGAAAAATGAAATGAGAAGAACCCGCGGAGAACCGAGGAGAATGTTAAAGATTTGAAAAAATATTGAAGATCCGAATACTTCGGGGATTTGAATTTATAACCACGCGGATGTTTTGAGGAATCCCTCTGCCTATATAAGGAGAGCTCGAGGCTCTCATTGATTTTTCTGATTTTTTGAAAACTCGAAGTCCCGTGAGTGTCGTATGTGCCTCGCGAAGTTTTGAAGCCACCGCGCAAATACCACTTGTGTGGCTGAAGTTCCTTGCGTGCAACCTCTTTGTGCAACAAGAAGAGAGGGTTGGGCAGCGCGAACTTGGGCGCTCCCTCTGTGCACCGCGGCCCCTTGTGCAGAAAGCACTTGCGCGGCAGTGGCTACCCGAGGCCTTGCGTGCCTTGCACTGGTTGCACCCGAGACTTGCGCGGCTGCAGTGGGTTTGCACCAAAGAAGACCCGAGGCCTTAGTGCATTTGTGTGTGCATTCTTGAAGAGTGAAGACCACCACACTTTGTGTGTGTGTACATTTGAAAAGAAGGCCGAGGATATCTTGGGTGTGCAAAAATAGTGAAGGCCACCACATTTGTGTGTGTGCAAAACAAGAGGAAGACCCGAGGCCATGTGTGTGCACAAAGAACAAAACCAAGTGGTGTGTGCCATGTGAAGTGGAAGACCACACTTTGAGTGTGTTTAATACGGGCAGTAGCTTGTGCAAAGAGGGAGAACCCAAGGCTTAGTGCCTTTGTGTGCAAATTGAACAAGTCAAGCCCGTAGCCTTGTGGTTGTGCACACTTGAAGATTAAAAGAGAAAAACAAAGTGGGTATGCAAAGTGGAAGAGTACAAGAAGGGAAGAAGGCTATAGGCATTTGTGTGTGCAAAAGAACTAAAAGGCCGAACCTAGTGTGTGTGCACTAAGTGAAGTGAACACACTTAGAAGAAGGAAGAAAGAGGAGACCCTCACACTAAAGTATAACACACATTTAAGTGTGTAAACACATTGAACAAAGTGTGAAGTTCAAGTGAGGAGGTGTGTGCTATAGTTGACTACACCCTCTGAGGGTTTACTGCACCAAGAAGAGAAGAAGGGGAGTGCATGCATGCATGCATGCACATGCACACGTGAACAAATCCAAATCTGGTTGTGTGCATTTGAGGAGTCCAAGACCAGGAGTTCATGAAGAGTTTTGAGAAGCCATGCAATCAGTGCATGAGGATGAAGAGATGCCATGTACTCAGTGCATGAAGCTGATGTGATGTGAGACTGGACCAGACTGAAGTTAAAGACATCAATTGTCTGAGTATTCAGTAATTGGAGAGAGGTCAGGTCATCCTGAGAAGAAGGAGATAAATCCTGAGCAAGACGAGAAGACATGTTCATCACGAGTGAGCAGAGGTAAAGATCAAGGCCAGCAGTCTTTATCCCAGACTGCTGAAGATACTTGAAGAAGGTTAAATTGAAGAAGAGACACTCATGCGACTTGAGGAACCAAGAGAAGACCATGTGGGACTCAGGGAGAAGAAGTCTTCAGTGGGATTCTGGAGCAGGCCAGTGGGACTCTGGTAACACTGTGGGACGCAGTATAAAGACCCTCCTATGGGACTCAGGAGAGATACAGTGGGACTCTGTATCGACCATTGTAATACTAACCGATTATAATGGAGAAACCATGTTGGGGCGTATAACCAACATGGCAAGGATGTAGGCCTTTGGTGTCGAACCTTGTAAATCCTTGTGTCGAGTGCCTTTACATTTACTGCATCATTCGTGGAAAGGTGAGAGATACAAGAAGAGTGGATCGAGGCTTTAACCAGCCATAGAGGTTTTATTGATAAAGAATCAATTAGTAAAAAGTTTTAAGGGAACACTGATTCACCCCCTCCCCCTCTCAGTGATTCACACTGATCTGGGCACTTCATATATGTTCATCGTCTCCTTGAATTTCAAATTTTAAAATTTAATTCTCAAAAAAAATTACACTTTTAGTTCAATTTTAGGTGGATAATTGTTTAGTTCAAATTTAAGAAATTGGGATTCCATAATTTTCAAATTTTGTAAATTTTCACCAGTTTTGAAAACAATATTTTCCATTTTGTTAAAAAAAGTTTTCAAAAGAATAATAGTGTGAGATCAAGGAAGTGAAATCTCATCAGTTAACATTTTTCAAAGAAGATTCCATCAAAGAATTTTTTACAATGCATTTCAAAGATAACTGGGTTCAGTATTTCAAAAGAATGATGATAACTTTTATTAATACATTCAAAATTATCACATTCAGTGATTTCATGTTTTTTAACTTATAAAACATTCCCAATTTCAGAAGCAGGATCATCAATCAAAAATTTATGAAAATAGTTTGAAGAATTTTTTACTTTTATGTTCTCATTATTCAAATTCTCCTTATCTAGATAAATAACATTTTCAAAACTCTTAAAATAGTGCACTTTTTAAATAATAGGGATCATGTAGAAAATGGTACAATTCTATTCAATTTCATTCAGTTGTTTCTCAACATTAACTAACTCATAAACCATTAAATTCTTGAATTATTAATCAGTGTTGATTTCTTCATTTATAGAATTGATTATTTTCACATTTCCTTCACCATCATTTACAGATTCTTCCCAATAATAAGTTTTTTTCTCAGTTTTTTCCTTATGATTCTTCTCAATATCAACTTTAAATTTCACATAATCATTTTCCTCATCCCTAAATTTAATTTTTTTTAAGTTTAATCTTTTTTTATGATACCCATCTTCAATTTGGTGAATTTTTCATTCTTTTATTCTGTGATTCACCAAATTAATCCAATTTTTTAAAAACATTTGACATCATTTGTTCCACCTTGGTATTATCATTGGGTTTTGGTTCATCTTTGAAATTTTCCAAGACTCTTCGGTCCACTACTTTGTAAAAATCTAGTGTTGGAAGTGTTTTGGGAGGTTAATGTGACTTTTTTCAACACCTTGATTTTTTTCTAGTATTTCCAATTCTCCAATGGTAGGTCACTAACGGTAGGTTCCAATAGCGAGTCAAGATGGTGAGTTATTATGCTGACTCGAGATAGTGAGTTGCAACGATGTCCCGAAATGGTGAGTCAAAAAATATATTCATAGTGGTGACTAGAGATTGTAGCTCACTGAACGATAACTCTTCCAATGCTGAGTCATCTTGCAGTAAGTTAGGACCGGTGAGTCCCAATAGTCACTTGCACCAACAACTCGTCAAATGGTGACTCACACCAATAGCTTGAAGTATGGTGACTCACACCAGTGACTCACAATGGATACATTCACCAGTTAATCAGAGTGGTGACTCATCTAATGACAATTCATTTCAAACATTTTTTCAAATTTCTTGAATTTTTCCTGTTTTTTCATTTTTTTACTTTTAACATTTTCTTTGTCATAAATTGATATTAATACCACATTTGAGTGGTTTTGATGCCGTTTCAAGGGTTATTACTCATATAATTAAATTCTTAAGCGTCTGAGGGATTTTAAATAGTTAAAGTAAATAATCTTTACTAGATCTGACTTTAATGGAAAATTAAAGACGTATCTAAACTGCATCCTAGTTTTATATTTTCCAAGCACTGAAACAACTTTTTCCCCTGTTCGTCATTCGTTGTTATTCCCTAGTACGAGACATCTCAAACCTTACTTCCCTGAGGAGTTTTTAAAGTGTGATGTAGCCTTTGGACAATGTTTTCCATGGAGGCTCTTCATACAGTATGTGCACCCCCTACTTTGGCGCAATAAGGATGTGATAATTGCTTCTTCTTCTATGTAGGATTTACTTCATCTATCTCAATTTTTTATCATGCTGTATTGGTATAAAAATATCTCGTTATAAATATAGTTAAATCCAAATTCAATAAAGATAATCGAATCAGTTTAAAATCAATAAACATGGGCTTGGGAATGTGATGCATGATCATACTGTTTTATTGTTATTTTGATCAATGTTGTGAATTTTATGGGATATATACCTATTGAAAATTGTGGTTGCTGGTTTTCCTTGGTTGCACAATTTTTTTTTGATTTAATGTTTGTCCGCTACTCAAAAAATAAATACATAGAATCTATCAACCATGTATATTCAACTAAAAAATGGATTTCCCAGGATAAAACTGTTTCTATGATAACCCTAGAATTAACAAGTTGAAATTGAGTATGGAATGACTTGTTAAATATCAATATTACTTTCATTGGACTGTGCGCTTGTGTTCTATGTGTGTGTTTTTTCTGACTTGTTTTATTGTATATTTGTAGGCATTGTTGTGTTATTTGGGCTAGTTTAGGTGGGGAAATGGAATATCAGGTTGAGAGTTTTTTTGATTGTGGAGAGGATGGGAAATATTGTGTAGTGGGGCTACGATCTGGTTGTTCTATTTTTATGTTTCTGGATGTGATGGGTGTGGTGTGGTTAAATAACAGGGTTTCTGAGAATGGTTGACATGATATTGGTAGTTGGTTGTTGCAATGAGTTGGGGGTTTTCCTTAGGGAGAGGATGGATTGGGATGAATTACGTTGAATAATTATGATGGAAGTGTTTGGTACGGGTTCTTCTCTATTAATAACCTAGCGAAAGCTTTCACATATCTTGAGATCGGTATGTTATTTCATCAATGATTGTTAAACATAGAGGAATGTGAAGTGGGATAATTTTTCGTGGTTATTTTACTTCTAGGTGACTTTTTAGGTGTGTCTTGTTGTGTGTTGTTCCTATTAGTTTCTTTGTTAGAGATAAAATTAATAAATTAATTGTTTTATAAAAAACAGTAATTGGTTAAATGAATTGGTTGGGGTATGGTTTGAGATTGTGGCTTCATGTGTGGTTGTTCATTTAAAGGTAGTAACAAAGTTGAAATTATTGTGAGTTGGTAATTTTTTTGAGAAACCGTAGGTAGGGAATGAGTTTTTGGTATTATACATAAATATACATGTATTTGCCTTGTGATTTCTATATGCACCCCATCCTAGATGATCACTACATGCCAAACACCCCCGTTGTCACGGGGGAGGGTGTCTTTCCCAAACATCCTGGTGGGAGGATTGATGGATGGTCACCCGATCTATCCTTATCCCTATTCTATGAGGTGGTAGAACATTATTCCCTGGGAATATTATGGTTTTTGAGGCCTATGTTTGTGGGGGAAATTTGTTCATTCTAAGGTGTTTTGGGATGAGATGAGTTGGGGTTTCCCAAGTGTCTTCAAGATGATTTTTGATGTGGTTTACCTGGTGTTTTCAGTATATGGCGTGGTTTGTGGCATAGGTGACTATGATCAGGATGTGGTGTGTTTTTTGAGGACCTAGTTGTTTTCAGGAAGTTTGTGATGTGGTTCTTTTATAAGTGGTGGGAGCATGAGGACATTTTTCAATTAATAAATACCGTCTTAACCAGTAGGAAAGTATAGTGGCATGCCCTATCATCTATGTGATTACTGTATTACATTACATGACTTTAATTACTTAGTTAGTGTACCTTTGTGGGGTTAGGGGGGTTATTATACCTTCTTAGGTGTTTTTGGTTCTGGTATTTTCTCATGGGAGCATTAGTATTCTTCTTCACTTGTGCACGATAGACTCTGGCTTTCCTATTGAGTATACCGGTATGCTCATCCTACATATAAAATGATTATTTTTAGGTTTCTATGAGGATTACATAGAATGTTTTAGACCTTAATTTCTTACACATTAGGAAGATAAGCATGTCTCCACTTATCCTTTCTTTTGGTGTTTACTTTGGAGTTTCATTGTATTCACAACAGTTGTATTTTAAACATGCATGTGGGATGGATTTTGGATATCTTATATATATATAGTACATGGAGTTTTTTTGAGATGAACCACCTTGTCCCTTTGTCTTATTTTATTTAAATGGTAAATGCCTCCCATTTTTGTGAGATTTTATAACCTTGGTGTTGGTCACCACCTTAGGGCCTATTAGAGGTGGGACTCGGGGGGGGGGGGTTATTATCTCCCTTTCTTCATTTCAATCCTAGGAGGGGAATCTCTGGAATAAGGGGTCATGAAAGAATGGTATCATAGTTGATGGTTAATATATATGAGGTATTTTGGAGTTATGAACAATGATTATTGCATGGGTTGGTAGGGAAATAGTTCCAGGTGACCATGGAGCATGAAATAGGCCATAGAAGATCAGCTAGGACACATGATTTTAGGGCATCCCATGATTCGATGCAAGGAATCTGGGTCTACTAAACAACCAAGTGGGGCTACACCATTTGTAAGGTAGAGACCCTTGGAAAGGTACATGCATCATAATTACTTGTTTTCATGTCTAAAATGGGTTGTTTTGGGGAATTTGAAATGGACAACGAAATGATTTAAATGAGTTAGGATGAATCTTAAATAAAACTCCATCCCACATCGACATAGGAATTCCTTATATACATTTTTCAGTTCTGGAACTTGGTTATTGTCTGTGGGTGGAGCAGGTAGTTGAGGCTCAGTAGGCTGATTCATTTGATCGTCAGAGGGTTGATTCAACGGAGGAGTATTAAAAGTGGAAGATAACATTAGGTGATTTCCAGCGGTAGGCCCTAGGAAAGTATGAGGTAGTTTTTTTAGACCTGGAGATAGAGAGATGGCTTGAGGATCTCAAAATCATCTTTAGTTTGATCTGAGATTCGAAGGAGTACTGGGTTCCTTTGGTAGTGAGCCAGATGTGAGGAGTTTCACATCAGTGGTGGCCATTGTACCTAGGGGATAGTAAGGAGGCTAACGTTCTATGGGTCTATTTTAAGTAGTTTTGAGAAAAATTCCTTTCATCAAGAATTAAGGCTAAGAAGAGGTAGGAATTACTCTCCTCTCTACAAGGGGAGTTCTTCGGCATATGGGATAGGGATTATGATTTGGGATATACTACATTTTGTTCCTAGATCTCTTTCCAGATGAGGAGTCATGTGATAGATTCCTAGAGGAAGCACTTCACCCTTCTATCTTGTAGATGGTTATTCCCTTTATGTTGCCAACGTACATCGAGGTTCTGAATAATGAATAAGTGATTGAGCTGATAAACTCATGAGGGGGTCTACCATAAGAGGGGCCCCAGTACAATTCTTCATAGAGGTAGGGTTACAAGCAGAAGGTCTTAGGCATCAGGGCCTTCAAGGTTTCGACCAATGAGAAGTCGACCTCAGTAGTTTCTGTTTTGAACTTCTGGTCCTCATGCCCATCCCATGAACTTGAGAGCAAGGTGTTTCATCTACAGAGTTTGTGTCCATATTCAAAACTAGTTCCCAACAACTGTTCAAGCTCAGTAGGTTGAAGATGGGTAGGTTCAACACCATCCTTATAAATAGCTATCTGTTATGCCATTTTAGCAAGAGGGACATTAGGATCATGCAACACGGAGGGGAGATGTAGTCATTATATGTCTATCTCATGGTGTTACATAGGGACCTCTACCTTAGAATAGTCATGGAGGCGGTCATCAGTAGAGGGCAAGAGGATCTGGGCATCATCATTTGCACACATCGGAGGTGGTAGTTATGATGGGACTGAATATTGTTGGAGGTACAATCATCTTGTTTAGTACCCTTTATTTTTATTTGATTGATTCAGAAGTTTCACAGTCCTTTTTTTCACGCACTATGGACTTTACTTTGGGACTATACATTTAGAGGCTTCTCGTGCCCCTTTTATTGAGTATTCCAGTCAAAGGTCAGAACAACTTGTTTGATGTATATTGGGGATGTAGACTGAAGGTGGGATAAAATCAGTCCCTTGGGGGTTCTTTTCTTGTTATAGATGCATCCATATGATTTCATTATAGTCATTGAATGGTTGTATTCAATGCATTATGTTATTCAATTATTCTGGAAAAGAGTTTTGTTTTCAGATGTGGATGATCGGTGTGTGGTTTTCATTGGTCAGCAGAGGTGACAGGTGGAAAATTGGTGTGTAGAGACACTTTTTTCCTTGTTGGATAAGATGTTAGTGGAATCAATATATGTTGGGATGATGGTGGTTATTAGAGTTATTAAGAAGTTCTTGAACTCTTTACTGGAGTAGGTTACGACTCTACCCCCTTGACGTGACGTTGAGTTCAGGATAGACATACAACTCGGAGCTTGTCCAATTTCGATGGATACTTATCAGATGGAACCTTCTCAGTTGCGATAATTGAGGACTCTGATTGATGACATAATGAATAAGTGATTTATCTGACCTAGAGTGTTAACTTGGGGGTGCTCTAATGTTGTTTGAAAAAAAGGAAGATGGTGGTCTGAGGTCGTGCATAGACTACAGGAGTTTAAATCTTGTGACAGTCTAGAATCATTACACCCTTCAGAGGATAGATGATCATTTCGGCCAACTAATAAGAACGAGTTGGACTTCTAAGATCGATATGAAGTCTTGATATCAGCAGTTGAGGGTGAAGGAGGGAGATATCCCAAAGAATCCTTTTAGATGTAGGTATGGAAACTTCATGTTCGTAATCATGTCTTTCGGTATTACGAATTCACCAGCTATGTTCATGGGGATTATGAACGCCTTCATTCATGAGTTACTATACTAGTTCTTCATCATATTCATCGATGACATATTGATATACACGAAATCAGTTGAGGATCATACTGAACATCTCAATACTATCTTTAATGTCCTTCAACGCCACCATCTCTTTGGAATGTTGTCCAAGTATAGGTTATGGACATGAGAAGTACATTTCCTTGGACATGTGGTGTCTCAAATGGGTGTGGATGTAGTCCTGTAAAATTTTGAGCATTTTTCTTTAGAAAAACCCAAGAATGTTTCATAAGTTCACTGTTTTCATGGTCTCATGGGCTATTATCGGAGGTTTTTACACGATTTCACTCATGTTGTAGCTCTGTTTACAGTTCTAACAAGAAAAGAAGAAATTTTTGTGTGGGGAAAGAAGTTCTAGGAATCATTTTTCTATCTAAATGGGAATTTTTTCGTTGCTCCGGTGCTTTGGTTTCTAGAGGATGCGGTGATGTTGGAAGTGTTTTGTGATACTTCCCATCTAGTCTTGGGATTCATCTTGATACAAAACCAAGAAGTGATCTCTTATGGGTCTAGGAAGTTACAACCCCACAAACGTAACTATGACACCAACAATATAGAGCTAGAATTGGTTGTGTTTGTGATGAATTTGTGGATGAATTACCTCATTGGGGAGTGCTTTGTGGTCTTCACAGATAAGAAGAGTTTGAGGTATATCATTTCCCAGTGAGATCTGAACTTGTGACAGTGAATTTTGATAGATTATCTTTAGAACTACATGTTTATGATCTCATACACCTTAGGAAAGGGGAATTTCATGGCCGATTGTGTGAGAAGTAATTCATAGATGGAGGTTTTTTGAGAATCTATGGATACTTGGAGACAATGGTGGAGTTGGTAGTCTTGCACTTGGATACAATGATGGAAAGCGGTAGTTCCTATTTTTTTAGATGATAGTACAATCTTCTCTGATGTAGGAGGTGGAGTATTCTCGGTGGGGAGACTCAGAGGTAGAGGTGATGTGCATTAGTGTTGACCATGGTGAAGCTTTGGAGGGATGGTCATAGGATGGTCAGAATCAAATTATGTTCCATATAAGGGTTTTTTCCTAATGGATATTTGAGATTGAGCCCTTAATGAGTTTCATAACTCACCATTAGTGGTACACCCATGAATTTCCAAGATATACCACAGCTTGAAGATGAATTTCTGGTGGCCTGGGATAAAATGGGAATTGATGGTGTCTGTGGAAATTTGCATAGTATTCCACTTGGTGAAGGCTAAGCACCATATTCTTGGTGATTTTTCACAACCCATGGATATCCTCTAATATAAGTGGGATGAAATTTTGATGGATTTAATCCCAGTATTTCCCAGATCTCAAGGAGGCTATGATGCTATTTGGGTAGTATTGTATCGGCTGACGATATCGGATTGCTTCTTAGTGATCAAGGAGTAGGGTGTAGTGAATGCCTTAGAAAAGAGATATGTGGATGTGGTGGTGCAGCTGTATGGAGTTCCGATATCCACTGTCTCAGATAGGGATGCACATTTTACCTCACAATTCTCAGGGAGAGGGGGGTGTGGCATACTTTTGGAACTCACTTACGCATCAACATTGCCTTATACCCTAAAACAGATGAGAAAATAGAATGAACTATCCAAATGCTATAGGATATGTTTCAATCATGCATCTTTGACTTTGGAGGAACCTGGGTGTGACACCAACCCTTGGTATTGTTTTCTTATAATAACATATACAACTATTCCATTACCATACATCCATTTGAAAATTTTTATAGATGATCATTTCATTCTCCATTGTGCTGGATAGAGGTTTGGGATATAGTTCTTATTTGTCCTAATGTAGTGCATAACATGACAGAGAAGGTTCATCTTGTTCGTGAGAGGATGAAAGTGGCAATGTACTAGTAGAAGTTGAATGTCAATTTTAAGAGGAAGCCCTTGGAGTTCGAGGTTGGGAACCATTTTTTCTTGATTGATTCCTCCAAACATGGGAGGAAAAGTTTTGGATGGGTTGAAAGCTTTCTCCCAAGTTAGTTGCACCCTTCGCGGTGTTGGGTAGAGTTGGTGAGGCGGCATACCAATTGGATATTCCACTGTATTTGGAGAGGACCTATGTTTTTTTTCACGTCTCTCAACTCCGTCGGTATCTTCATGATAAATCGCATATCATTTACTTGGGATATTTTAATATCAATTATGACATGACATATGTCGATCAGCTAGTAGAATTCTAGGATCATCGGGGGAAGGTGTTGTGTGGTCAGAAAAATTATTTTGGTTCGTGTGTTGTGGAGGCATGGTGGCTTGGAAGAGAGTCTGTGGGAGTGAGAAATTTTTATGTGTTCCCATTACCCAGGGTTGTTTTTAGTATTCCTTGTTCTATTTTGTTTTGAAATGTATTGTTTGAACCTTGTTTTTAAGAAATTATTTTCTTTCTATTGAGTTTAGATGTATGTGGTGTAATGTGTGATAAATTCCTGACATGTGAAAAGTGTAAGACCAGATTCCTAATCGAGACACATTAACTAAGATGTGATTAAACCCGTGTGGATGAGTTAGTATATCCTAAATCAGATAGTATATTAACATGGAATATGAAATTCCCTGGTTCATATTTTTTTGATGGTATGGTTTTTGAGCTTGCATGGTGTGTTTTATGATTGTTTAAATTGGCATGTTCAGCCAGTGACAGTTCTTGAGGTGTGACGATCATCTTGAGAGGTATCTCACAGGGTGGTTTCTTAGAACTCTTTTTTCAATTTGGTTTTGGTTTTTAATTCTCAAGGGAATGAATAGTTTGAGAGGTATCTAATGTAATTACCTGGACCTCTCTAATCTGCTACTTTCTGAAAATCTGGCGTTTAAAGTGTTCTGGAAGGTCAATGTGACTTATTTCAACTCCTTGATTTTTTTCCAATTTTCCAGTTTGTCCAATGGTAGGTAGCTGATGGTAGGATTCAATGTTGAGTCATGATGATGAATACCATCGATGAGTCGTGATGGTGACTCGTGATGGTGAGTAATTATGGTGACTCGTGATTGTTAGTTGCAATAGTGAGTCAAGATGGTGACTCGCGATAGATGGGAAAGGAGGAGTCTCAGGGCCTCTGGGATCCCCCTTCTTTGTCGTCCCCTGAACATAATTTCATCTCTTATAGATACCTGGTACATTTCTATCTCCCTCACCCTCTAAGGAGGTTAGAGGTTTTTAAATCACATTCTCATGTGGACGACATGGTAGCTCATCAGTTCAGCTCTTATCTTCCTCTTGGTGGTCTAGCGATGCTCGGTTCTTCTCTTCTCATTGATTGACTTACCAGTTTCCCCTCCCCCCCAGGTTGACATGATAGCCATGCCTACCTTGGTTGAAAATCCTCCCTGTTATTTAGTAGTCCCCTCAGTGGTCAATCTTTCTTCTAGAATGTATGTCTACAAGAATCTAAAGCCACTACGCCACACCAAATCCTAGAGCTACTCATCTCTAGTGGGATCATTCTCTCAGACTGAAGGTGTGTGCACAAGGGCTAGAATGAAAATCCTCTAGGTATTCTCTCCTTCCCCTTCTAGAAATCACAATGGCATATTGTCTGGGTCCAAAACTATGCACTGTGAGTCCCTATGTGAAGCCGTCTATCAAGGAATGCCCGGGGGCTTGGGGCTCAGGTGAAGTCGGATTTATTATACTCAGAGATTCCGAAATACAAAATCTCCCTCATTATGGTGCTTTAACCCAAGAATAATGATACCAAGCTTCCCAATATTTCTTTTTGTTTATGTATGAGGGATTCCATGCATACAGGGCCACGTAATTCTTATATCTGGAATTTCAAAAACAGTTCCATCATAGTGGTCTTTGTCGATGGATCGAGCTAGTATATTACCTCAAGAGTTACTTCGAAATCTAATTTTTTTTTTCATCAGGTTCATTTAGGAAATAAGTGACTCATAGAAAATATAGGAACATTGGGGGATCCGGGGTGCTTTCCCCCCAGAATCACTCCTTAGGTTGTGGTTGGGGACATCAACCCTGTGGTTTCTGTGCCGGAGAGAAGAGAAAAATGGCCCTTTTTGAGACGTGAAAGAGAAATATTTTCTCACTTTATGGCTTTCAATGATGTTATAGACCTGGGTTTCTTGGGGGACCCTTTTACATAGTGCAACAATAGAATATTAATCAATCTCTCATCGAGCCTCTTGAACTGTTGTATGGATAATGACCATGCCATATACCTCTTTTCCAACTCGATGGTGACACATTTAGTCCGTGGAATTTTTGATCATTCTCGGCTATTGGTTACTTTGTTTTGTAGGAAATAGAGGGAGGATCATTTTATTTTTTGACATCATTGGGAAGAAAATCCAGTTTATCTCCAGGCTGTTGAGAGCTCTTGGAATAAGACAACATGTGGAGCTCTTGGTTGTGTCTTCACTCCATGCTTCAAAGTCTGAAGGAAGATCTCAAATCTTGAGTATGCTAGCGACCCCCCTTCTTTATGGAATTGGACCAGGCTAAATCTGATGTTGAGAACCTGGAGACTAGCTTTGAGGATAATAGGGATGCTGAGATATTCAGGGAGCTGGCAGGGAAGATGGCAGTTATAGAGGATTTCTTTCTATGGAAGGAGCGAGTTGTCAGGGAGCAGTACAAAATCAACTGCCTCCATGAAGGTGATCGAAACAATACATATTCTCATGATTTCCATAAATATAGGAGGAGAACAAGTAGGACAAACATCTTCCATGATATTATTTCAAACTCTAATGATATTAATGTGCTGGGAGAGTTGGTGGTGTCCCACTTTCATGAGCTATTAGTAGGGACCACTACAAGAATGGGGGAGGATTATCCCGAGGGTTTTGAGGAGTTTTGAGAAGTCGTTTTTTCATTGATTTCCTATGAGGAAAACTCATTTTTGAGGCCATGACCAATACGGGTGAGGTGCATGCAGTGATTAAAGGTCTCAACCCAGAGAGTGCTCCAAGGTTGGATGGTTTTCCAGGATCATTCTATAGGGATTACTAATGTATTGTTGGGAAAGAGTTAACCATGGCGGTGCAAGAATTTTTCTGGGGAGCCAATCTCCCCAAGTGGTCAGTGTGACCTCTCTCATCCTAATTCAAAAAAACAAGGACCCTACATCTCTCTTCCACTACATGCCAATTAGACTTTGAAAATTATCATATAAGGTTCTTTATAGTGTCATCAGCAAATGGCTTTCTGGTCATATCTCCAGGTGGATTTCCAAAGAGAAACACCGCTTTGTTAAGGGGACATCGATTTAAGGGGCGATTTCTTTGACCCAAGAGCTGATCAGTTACATAAACTTCAAGTTACAATGTTCAAATATGGTAACTAAACTGAATATGGATAAGTCATATGATCAGGTTGAGTGTAATTTCATCATGAAGGTGCTTGTGTGGATGGGTTTTTCTAACATGTATACAGATCTCCTCTTAAGGTGTTTTAGTTCCCCTTGGATGTCTATCTCCTTTATGGAAAGAACTTTTGGTTTATATATGGTGGGGAGTAGTCTCTGAAAGGGTGACCTGTTATCCCCATATTATTCAATATTTCTCAGGATGT
Source organism: Viscum album (assembly GCA_963277665.1). NCBI lineage: Eukaryota > Viridiplantae > Streptophyta > Magnoliopsida > Santalales > Viscaceae > Viscum > Viscum album. The sequence goes on from OY728158.1 coordinate 1,324,222,759, forward strand.
TATCAGTCGTATCCTCGATAGGAGCTTGTTTTGGGGAATTATTTTTCCCTATAGGTGTCAGGCTCTTCATGACAAGGTGTCTCATCTCATGTTTGTGGAGTACATAATTATATTTATTAATCCTATTAAAATATCATTTAGAGGAATTAATGATGTCCTGGAGGCCTATTCCAAGTAGAGTAGTCAAATGATAAATCATTCGAAGAGCAGTTTTTATATCTCAAACAAGTGCTCAAACAAACGGGCTGCTTCTTCCGTGAGCATCTTGCACATGCATCGGGGATCCTTTGCTATGAAATATTTGGGCACCCCCTATCACCAAGGAAACCGAGTATCCAACACTTTTATCATCCCATTTACAGGTTAACATACATTTTATTTAATTGTATGAATTGGTTTTTTTCATTTGAAGGATGGATCTCTCTTGTGAATAACGTCTTGTCCACCATTCCCATACATGCTCTCTCCACTGTTAGGGTTCCCAAGAATGTCGTTTCCTCAATCAATTTAATTTTGTCCTATTTTATATGGGATGCCCATGTTGACTTCAAGAATTACTAGTCTTCAGGGGGGCATATGTCCAGGCCATATGGGGCATGCAGAATCAGTGTTCGGAACTTTTCGGTCACACTTTAATGCCTGCATGCTGAGCTCGGTAAGGAGTATGTGGAGTAGAACACCCTTTGGGGTTATCACATGATAGGGAAAGCCATGGGAGGTGACAACTGTAGGGGGAAGCCGTCGGTCTGGATATAATATTATCCACACCTTCAGAGGCTCTAGGACAACACTCACTGGAATGTTGGAAGGGGAGATATTTCCTTCTAGTTTCATAATTGGATGTGAGGGATTCTTGGCTTCCCTGGGTGCCTCGTCCCTAGGATTACATTCAAAGAGGCTAGTTTCTTTCTGAGCTTCATTGATTTTATTCTGAATCCCAAACAGATATCCATTTACAACATCATCATCTTTAATGAAGAGGCTCAAAGATGCATTTTCACCAAGTCTGCTTCCGGTGCTTTTTCATCTATGGATTTTTTCTGGTTGACATGATCAGGGGAAGTGGTGGATGTGTGGGGGGAGTTACTATAGAGGAATGAAATTCATGGGAAGATCAATTTAATTTTATGGAGGATTAAGAACCGTGCATTGGCCATAGTTTAAAATATTCCTCGCATGGGCATCTCTTCGATTTCCAGGTGCTTCTATTGTAGAATTCACAAGGCAAATACTTCTAATCGTCTTTTTTTTAAAGTGAATGGGCGTGTTAAATCTGGAGCTCATTTAGTGATTTCACTACATTTTTTTTGAGACACACTCATAATTTTTTGATTCTTGGTTTCACAGAACCCCTGCTGAAGGATCAGAGAGAAAGGTGATAGCATTGGTCCATCTTGATGGATGATGGTGCATATGGAAATTTCAGACTCCGGCTCGCTTTGAAGGGGTGGACACCATGTGTCACTCAATAATCATCCACACCAAAATCATGTTAATCTATTTCACAAGAATTATCAATTATTTGGAGGACTCCCCCACTCTCAATCTTATCGATTCAGGGATCTCATCCCTTACTATTAGAGACAGATAAGTGTTATAGGTGTGTTGGTCTCCTCACCCCTCAGGATTGAAACTCAACTCTGATGGTTCTTGAATCTCTGGTACTCTTCACGGAGGGGGGGTAGTTTGGGATTCTAGTGGTTATGTCATTCTCACCTTCAATTCATGTTTTGGTCATGTCTATACTCTCTAAGTCGAGGTGATGGCTCTTTTAATTGGTCTTCATATTTTCAAACAAAAGAATATCTCTATTACAGTAGTGGACATGGATTCCTTGATTCTTCATGACTGACTGAAGGGAATTGGCAAGGTGTCGTGTTCTATCATTTATACTATCAGACTATGTTGGAATTATTTTAGTAGATACATGGAGGTCCTTCATAATTGGAAGGAGGGGAACCAATTTGCAGACTTTCTGGCCTCTACAGCAACCAATTGAATATATATCACTTTCTTTTCCTGTTTAAATTCACTAACTCCTAAGGGGGTGATTCTGGTTAGAGAGGATTCCATTGGAATTCACTACCTTAGACCACCTTGAGATACTCACTTTGTATGCAGTGTTCAAGTAAATAAAATTTATGATTATTTTTATGATGATACTAGTGACCCATCTAACATTGAGTCATTTCCAAAAATTCGTCAAATTTCTAGAATTTTTCCTATTTTTTTAGTTTCGACCCTTTAACATTTTCATTGATATAAAATGAGTTTAGTTCCATATTTAAGTGGTTTTGTATCCTTTTAAAGGGCTATGAGTAATATATTTAAATTCATAAGACTATGGAGGATTTTAATTAGTCAAAGTGTGTAATCTTGATTGGATATGACTTTAATGGAAAATTAAAAATGTATCTAAACCACAACCTGTTTTTTGATATTAAAATGGCTGAAAAATAATCCACCATTATTCTTCAATATTTTTGTCCCCTAGTAAAATATTCCACAAACTATTCTTCCTCTAGGAGTTGTGAAATTGTGTTGTAGCCTTTGGAGCATGTTTTCGTTGGAGGCTCTTCCTGTTACATGTGTTCCCCTTGCTATGGCACAATAAGGAAGTGTAGATAGATTCTTCTTCCAAGTAGCTTTTACTTTGTATCTCTCAATTGTGTATCATGTGGGGTGGGAGTATGAATATATCCTTATGAATATAGTATAATCCAAATTTAGTAAATATAACCGAATCAGTTTAAAATCAATAATACGGGAGGGTGAAAGTGAAATATGATTGTACTGCTTTATTGATACTCTGATCAATATTGAGAATTTTACGGGCTATATGCCTTCTGAAAATCATGGTTGTTGGTCTTCCTTGGTTTCACACAGAATGTTTGGGAAATCATGTTTCACTGCTTCTCATTAAACAAATACAAGGAATCTATTAACCATGTTTATTCTTCTAAAACAAATGAATTCTCCAGGATCAAACGGTTTGTGTGATAGCACTGGAATTAACAAGTTGAGATTGAGTAAGGAATGCCTTATTAAAACTAAATAGTAATTTCCTTAGTACATAAATTTGTGTGTTGTGTGTGGGATTGTTCTGAATTGTGTTGTAGTAGAGTTGTGGGAATGGATGTGTGATGTGGGGTGGTTCAGATGGTGTAATGGAATCTTAGGTAGAGAGATTGTTTGATTATGGGATAGATTGGTAGTGTTGTCCATCGGGGTTGCAATTAGGTTGGGCTATGTTTGTGTTGCTAGATATGATGTGTGTGGTGTGGTTATGTAGTAGGGCTTCTGAGGATGGTTGTGATGAGATGTGTTGCTAGGTGTGTCCGTGAGTTTGGGGTTTTAATTGGTGAGAGGATGGATTGGGTGGAATGACATTGAAAAATGATGATGGTAGTGGTTGGGATGGGTGATTTATCATTAATAACAAGTAAAAAGATTTATCTTATCTCAGGATCAGTATTTTATGTTATTTATTGGTGTTAAACAGAGAGAAATGTGAAGTGGGTTAATTTTCCATGGTTGTTTTTCCTTTGGGTGACTTTTATTCTATGGGTTTTTTTGTTTTGTGCCTATTAGTTCCCCAAGTAGAGATGGAATGAATAAATTAATTGTTTAATAAAGAATTAGAATTTGTTAAACGAATTGGATGGGGGTATGATTTGAATTTGTGGCACGTTGTGTGGTTTTTCATTTAGAGGTAGCATCGAAGATTACATTATTGGGATCTATTTATTTTATTGAGAACTTATATGTTGGGAAGGAGTGTTTTGTATTATATATATATATATATCTACTTGTATTTTCCTTGCGATTTATATACTCACCAAACCCTACTTTAGAACTATGTGTCGGACACCCCCATCTTCACGGGGGAGAGTGTCATTCCCATACATCCCAGTGGGAGGATGGATGGTTGGCATCGATCTATTCACAGCTCCCTCATCCAGGTGAAGGTAGCCTAAGATTCATTGGGAAGATTGTGGTTTGGGAATCTCTGGTGTGTGCAGTTGAGTTCTACTTTCCCATGTGTCTTTGGGATGAGATGAGGTGCGCTTTCATAGGTGTCTTCGGTATGAGATGTGTTGTGCTTCCCATGAGTTTTTAGGATATGACGTGTTTTGTGGACCAAGTGTATGTGGGACGGATGTGGTGTGGTTTGTGAGGGCCAATGTGTGTGTCAACAGGTTGTGACATGGTTCATTCAGAAGAGGAGGGAGCATGAGGATGTTTTACATTAGTAAATGGTGGTTAAACCAGTGGGAAAGTGGTGTGGGGTACCCTATCATCGATGTTCTTACTATATTACTTTACATGATTAGTGTTACATGGTGAGTGTACCTTGGTGAGATGGGGATGGTTAGTATACCTGCTTAGGTGTTTTTGGTTCTACTGTATTCTCATGGGAACATTGTTATGCGTCTATCACTTATGTATGAGAGAGTATGGTTTTCATAATTAGTATACATGTATGTTCACCTTGTGTATATACAAACTATTTTCAGGTTTTTAGGGGTATTATGTGGACTATGTTGGACCTTTCTAGACCAGACCTTAGGACAGTTGTCATGTTGCTACTTAGCCTTGGATTTGGTATTTAATTTGGAGTTCTATTATATTGGTAACAGTTTTATTTTAAACATGCATGTGGGATGTATCATGGATTTATTATATATATATAGTACTTGGAGTTATTTTGAGATGGGCCATATAATATTCTAATATTGTTTTCTTTAAAAAGGGAATTGCCTCCCATTTTTTGAGATTGTATACCATTGGTGTTGGTCGCCACCCCAAGGTTTACTAGAGGCAGGGAAGAGGGGGTCATTGTATCCATTTCTTCATTTTCAACCTAGGAGGGGCATATTTAAAGGGAGGTGTTTGTGATAATAATAATCAATGTTTTCTTCATACTAATCAAATTGTTATTGCTCATTATAGACACATTGCTAAGTAGTTTTCCCATAGTAACCACAAAAAACATAATAAACCTAATATTTTTTACTCTATCCTCCTTGATATTCTTTTTTTAATAGTAATCAATAGCAAACACAATACAGTTTTCAATAAAAGAACAAAACACAATAGTAAATTCTTCAAACAACAATCACACTTGAAATAATATTATGGATAAGAAGTAAGGATTTTAAATTTGATCAACACACAGTGGGAAAAAGTAATTTAAATTCGTCTCAAACAATAGGTTCAAATATTATTTATATAATTTTTCATATTTTAAAAGATTTTTAAAAAAAATGTGTGTTTTAAAAAATAATAGGTCGCATAAAGCCTTCATAGACAATGGTTTCATAAACATGACATGTTCTTTATTATAATTTATAGTGTTTAATTATTTATAATCTCCCACTATAACTAATACAGTGGTAGTAGGGAATCAAACCCATGGGAACAAAATTAATGTGATCATGTACCCAAATATTTCAAAACAAAACCACTGTAAACAGTAGTTCAAATCATTATCAATTATTAAATTTTCATAATGAATGAAAATGATGATGAGATAGTGTTTTTTTTATAGAATTAGTAAATGTGAGAATAATGTTGATCAAAAAGTATAATCTAAAATAGGAATTATGATCAAGAAAGATTCATGGGGAATACTAATACCACCGGTATGAAAATATATCTTCTTTAGAGTAAATATTTGAATTTTCATTATAAAAAACGGGTATGATTAATCTCACATACTAGGAGATTAAACATAAATATTAATCGTTCTTGGAGTTCTCTACTTTAAGATTCAAAAAAAGAAATGGTTTCCTGATGAAATTGTCATCAGAAACAATCTCTCCAGTTGTTTCTGATGTTTTGAAATAATGCTTGAAATATTAAAAAATTTAAATAATTTAAAATCAATCTTGCCAAAGAATAATGATTCTTGAATGTTGATGCAAAAGTGATAAAATATAAAATCCAACAGAATTAGATTCCCTGAGAAAAATGAATTTATCCAATATTCATATATATATCAGTAATTCAAGATTATAAACAAGATCAATTATAAATGAAATGGAATTACAAAAGAATGAGAAATGAAACATCACATGATGTTGTTGTTAATCAATGCAACATAAGTTGTGTTCTGCTTGTCTAGAACCTATGGCCCTCTGCTTCTATTAGTTTTGAGAATTATATAGATGATATTTTAACGTCGCCTTCCTGATTACTTATTATTTATTATCTGCTATTTTATTATAGACATCTTCCACTTACATAGGATGATTTCATCAAATTCCTCAAACACCTATCACATCTCTGGTGCATCGTCTCTAGCCTGGTCTCCCCACTTTCCACTTCCTTTATCTGGTCTTGTACTCTTATGCTGATTTCTTTAAGGAATTGGTTTCCCATTTTTTCGGTTCCAGGTGTTTTTTTTAATTTGGCGGTAGCTTCATCATATGGGGTTGGCGGTATCACGGTTGTACTTCTCTGTTGATACCCTGAACAAACCCAATCATTGCTCTAGACTTTGGATCTGGCATCGTTTTCCTAGTTGGTTCACTGCGGTGGATGCTCAGAGGCATTGGGGTGTGTAGGTCATCTAGTCCTCGGTATTCCATGAGGTGCGTCTTTTGCTGGCCTCAATCCATGATGTTGTGGTCTATTTTTGATGGTGGCTATGTATGGTGCTTGGAGATTCTAGTGTATGTTTCTTCATTGATGTTCTGACAGATACATTCGTTGATCTGGCTTTATGCTCCACTCTCCCAGTTGATCGGATGTGGTGGTTTCTAGTAAGAATTGAGATGTGCGTTCATTCAGCCCTGGTGTCCCAGAAGGCATCCCCAGTTTTTATCCCATGCTATGGAGTATTTCAGTTTTTGAAGATCTTCAATGTGGTTGGTTTTGGTTGTTTGGTCTGATTCCCTGCTGATATTTGTGGTTTATTCCGGATACTTTCTTGTTTTTTTTGGTTCTTTCATCCTTAAAGATAAGGCATTCTTCGTTCTCATGTGGCTTGGGGCAGTGGTAGTGATGTTGCTGTTTAGGGCGACGGTGATGACCTTTAGTGGTTGGTTCTCGAAGGTTTTGGTGGTGATGACTATGTTTGCCTCATGTGTGGCGTGTGATGGGTAGTTGTTCGAGGAATTTATGATTTCATAAATTTTATATGGCTTTTGTTGGCTCAAAATATTTGAATTTTGAGTTTCGTTTTTTCAAAGCTGTGGTTATGGGGCCTTTGGTTGGTGCACAGTTCGAGATGGTATCAGGTCACGATGTATGAATTTTGAATTTGGAGTCTCCTAGTAGGTGGAGCCTTTTGAATTTTTCTGATTTTGTGATGAGGGTTTGTGTTTTGAATTCTAGGATTAAGATCGTTCTTGGTTTATGGTATTTTCATAGTTTCATTATGGAAGCTACCTGTCACATTTCATAGATCCGTTCCAAATGAGGTTTCAGAGTAGGATGCTTTCACTATCACATTGCCATCTGGATTTGGAAGATCGAGAGGGTATGTATTTTTTCCATCGGTACCAGACCCGTGCATCTATACATGGGACAGATTTCCGAGTTTCCATGCGATGGAGGATACATGAAATATCGATGTAGACACTGGGGAGGGGGCAGTTCCTCTTATCTTGTGCTGGGATGACTTATTTTTGGTTTTATTTGGATGCATTTGTTTGGGTTCACACTTATCCTTTAATAGTGTCCTTAGAAATACAAAAAAAATATTGGATATTAATAATAACAAATATATTTATTAGTATACTTAATATTATACTTATCATTGTTAATATATTTTCGAACTAAAAAATATATAAATTATTATTTTTATTATTATAATTATCATATTTATATAAATAATAAATTTTTATTTTTATTATATTATAGTTACTCAAATTATATTATATTATTAATATAATTTATTTATATATTAGTATAAAAATATTAATTATATTGTTGTTTTTTATTTTATTCTTTTCTTCTTACATGCATCGCACATTAATTACTCTCCTTCTAGTTCAGGAGGATCATCCTCCTCTTCCGGAGTAGTGGCTTCATTCTTAGTGGATTGGTGTTTCTTCTTACTTTCGGCATGGAAAAGGAGCATACAATGGAGAATCATGATTCGTAGTAGAAATCCTATTATGATGACGTGCTTAATCACATCTGAGGTGAATAGGGTTCCCCATCACATCTCCCTGCTCAGGGTTCGCTAGTAGTGGAATAGGGTTCGCTGGTGGTGGAAGGGGTAAATATGAGCTGGTGATGGATCTGGTACGAGCTTCTGGAAATGGAGGATGATGCTCAGCCAATGGTAGACTCTTTCTAATTGAACTAAGTGAGGCTGGTGGTGGCATCGCTCCAAGGCAATGGAAGTAGATCAATATTGGAACAGTTAATACATATGATCCAATGACAGATGCCATGTCCCTGTGAAAAATTCCAATGGTAGTAAAAAATGATAAATAAATGATGTTATCAAATAAAAATAATAAAACAATAAAAACTATTAAAAATGAATATAATTAATTAAAAAGTTAAAAAACATTAAAATTAATTGTTAAAATGAAGAAAAAATTAAAAAATAAAATTTCTTAAAAAATTTAACAAACTAAAAGATTAAATAAATTAAAATACTGATAACTAAACATAAATTTAAATACTAATCAATTTCAATATGAAATAATAAAACTCAAAATTGAAAAAATTTAATGCCACAAAAAATTGATTATGTAAACTGAATTTCCCCCATGAACCATTTTAAGAAGAAAGGGAAAATGTACCCTTATAATAAAGTGGATTTGATTCATTATTTTTTTAATGCTATACAAAAATTATTAATTTTGAAATTTTTATAATTGAATTAAACAAACATCAAAATGCATTTAACTATGACTTTCAAACATCTGTTTGCCTCTAAATGAGTAGATAGGCATAATTTTCATTTAAATAAATTTGACACAACTGAATGGATGGGACGTTTCAAAAATTACTTGAAGTAATAAATATCTCATCCAACTATTTTAGCTTAATGAATAAAAATAATTAATGAATAATGGAATGAAGATCGACCGAGATTAGGATTTTCATTTTATAGATCATGTAAAAGAATGTATTATAAGTTTGATTCACTCAAAAAGTTTTAATTGAATGATATTTGTACAACATTATCGCAAAAAATATGACAACGGAAAAATGATTTTAATAGGGAAAGTATTGATTTACATTATTAAATAGATGTGTTAATTAAGAAGTAACCTCTTCAAAGTGGCTTCACATCTTTCCAATTTTTGAAAAACATTAACCCACAGAAAGGGATTTGAAAATTTTTAAAGGGATTAGATGGGTAGACATTAAAGAATAGTTTAGACCAAATTATGAAAACTCATTACCCCACACATAAAACCAAACTTTTTCTCAAAGTTGAATTCAAAGGTGGAAGAAGAACACATAAGATGAATCATTCAAAATGATTTGAAATTCAACAGTTTAATACTATGTTCAAGAGTCACAATGAAGTTCAAACAAATTTTTTTTTCCAAAATAAATATATTTCGAAAAAATTATAAAGGTACATGCATTATTTTTATGGAATAGAAAAATAATTTTTATAAATTTCATACAGTAGCATGCTAGATATTGAAGGGATAGTGATGAGGGTGTCAACGAGTTTGAATATCATACTCAATTAGATTTTCAACAGTATAGGGAATTGAATACTAAACACCCTACATACACAAGAACACCCATTTAAAGGAAAAAAGTGGTATTACTCCCCCACACTTAATTTTATATAGTGAATAGATTTGAAAAAATTTCAATTAAATTTCTATCTAACTTATATGAAATAGCACCAGAAAAAAATGTAAAAAAAAAGATGTGTAAATTAATGTAAGTACTCCCATGATTAATTTTTATCTATTAAGGCTTCAAAAACTATCTCATTGTGATTTTAAAAAAACGGGAAATCTTCTCTTCTGATAACAACTTAGAAGAAACCTTCCATAAAAAAAGAATAGTTAGAACAAGAGAATAAATCCAGTAGGAATGAAGAACAAATGATAGTGTAAAAACAACACATTATTATTAATAGAAAACAAACAAAATTTCCATGAGTTGACTCCCATGAAACACTGAATTTACTGTCATTATTTATAATTTTCTAGAGTCTAATTGTAGTCACTCTATGGATTTATTTTATCATCCATGAAATACCACATTTAGTTCTCCCATTTTTTTAACAAATAATTGAAATTTTTGGGCACCTAGACATATAAAAACACAATAAAAACTCCCAATAGCTGCAAATATCCCTCAGAAACAATTATTAACATTAATTTATCTAATGTGTGTTCACCCTTTTCTTGTAGTTCATATTAGAAAATTTCATTCTCAAAACCAATGTTTTTTGAGTGTTTCAGTTATGTGTTAGGGGGAGAATTGTTTAGTTAGGCTTTATGAAATTTCTATTCTAAATTTTTTAAATTTAAACAATTTTTATATTGGTTGACAACACTATTTTTCCTTTTTTTAAACAATGTTTTACAAAAAAAGATTAATTTGAGAACATGGAAGTGAAAGCTTTTCAGTTAAACTTTCTTAAAATAAAATTTCCCCAACCTCTTCATTAGAATTCATTTCAAATATTTTTTAGTTCAAAATTTAAAAATATTGAATATCGCATTTATGAATAGTTTCAATATTATCCCAGTCAGTGATTTCAGGTTTGTTTTTCACTTCGAGGATATTCCAAATTTCTGGTTCAAGTTCATTACTAAAAAATTGAGAAAAACAGGATGATGTTTTTTTTATATTTATGTTCTCATTATTCATATTCTCTTTAATTTGAGCAATTAAATTCTAAAAAACAACTAAAATAATGAACATTTTCAAAACATGTTATCTTGTAGAGAATGGGACAATCCTATTCAATCTCTTGCATTTGTTTCTCAAAATTATCAAAATCACCACCGATAAAGTTCACAAAAAACTCATATGTGTTGTTTTATTCATTTAGAGAATTGGTTATTTCTAAATTTTCATCTTTTTTAATTTCAAATTATTTCCAATAACAATTTTTTTTCTAATTTTTGGCCTTATTCTCAATCTCAATCTCAATTTCATATTTTACACAATCATCTTCATCGTCAATATATTTATGTTTTTTTATGTTTAATCTTTTCCTACGATTACCATGATTTATTTGGTAGTTTTTTCATTCTGTACTTGTTTTCTTCATTAAATTAATAAAATTTTGAGAAACCTTCTAACATCATTTGCAACAGTTTGGAATAATCTATGAGTTAAGGTTCATAATAGTCATTGTTTTCTTTACAGTGATCATGCTAATGTGGCATGTTATAGACAGACTAGCATACATTGTTTCCATAGTTTCCAAAAAAGACAATAAACCACATTTTTTGAATGCATTTATCCATCTTGATATTTCATTTAATAAAAAACTGAAAAATAACAATAATAATATTTCACTAAAAGCACAAAACACTATACTAAAATAACCAAACAACAATCACACTTAAAATTATATTAGGGATATGTAGTAATAATTTTAATTCTCATCAACACAAAAAAGGAAGAACAAATTAAAATTCATCCCAAATAGAAAGTTACAATATTTTTTAAATTATTTGTCTTATTTTATATGTATTTTAAATATTGTTTTTATTGAAAATTAATTGGTATCTAGAAGCCTTCCCCAAAAATGGTGAAAAAAACATGAGACATTTTTCATTAAAACAAGAAATGTTTAACTATTTTTCATCTCCTACTATAACTAATACAGTGAAAGAAGGGTATCGAACCCAAGTGAAGACATCTAATGTGACTATATAACCAAATATTTTAAAATATGACCATTGTAAAAAGTTTTTAAAATATTATATAATATTTTAAATTTTTTATTAAATTTAAATGATGATGGAAATGTGATTATTTTAATTTAATTGGATGAGGTAAGAATAATTTTTATCAAATGGTAGAATGGAAATTGAGAAATAAGATCATGAAAGATGGGTGTGGACGTCTAGTACTATTGGTTTGAAAATATATCATCATCATAGTAAATATATTTAATTTACATTCTCAATAAATTGTTAGGTTAATCTCTCTCACAGATTGATTAAACATGTAAAACAATGGTTCGTTGAGTTCACCACATAAAGATACATAAAAAACAACGGTTTTTTTATAAATTATCATAAAAAAGATCTCAATGATTTTTTCTAAAGTCTTGAAATAAATTTTCAGATATGAAAAACAATTTTAATGAATTGAAAATCAATCTCACTGATCAATTTTGACTATTGAAAGATGACACGAAGAAGAAAATATATAATAACCAACAAAATTAGATCCACTGAGATAAAATAATTTATCCTAGATTCATATTTACATGAAGAATACAATTTAAAAAAAATAACAATTAAAATGATAAAGAATTAAAAAAGAAGGGGAAAATCTCTGTGATGTTTTGGTGAATCAATGCTATTGAAGATCTATTTTTCTCATATGGAACCTCTGAACCTCTATATCTTCCAGTTTTATGAATTCAAAAGATGATATCTAAATTTCATATTCCCCGTTACTTATTATATTTTAACTACCATTTTTTCAGTGACATCTACGGATGACATAGGCTAGTCTCATCAAATATATCGAACACATGTCATAGCCCTGATATGTGATTAAACTTCACGTGTCTTTAACAATTCCCTTTTAACAACTTCAATTGACTTTTTCTAGTAAAATACACTTAGACACGACTCTGGGATGATTAAGTACAACAAGAACAATAATTTATTAATAATTTTTCATTATAATTATTTATAAAAAAATATAAATTTTCTAATTATAACTCTAATATTAACATTTTTAATCTTATAAATATTAACAAATGCATTTATATGGAGGATAGATCAATAGACTCCAGGTGTGGGGAAACCCCTCTCCTAGGGTTCTCTAAGATATTTTCAGCTTCTCTCCACTTTCATTAGAGGATGCATGGTAGTTCTTCGTTTCCCAAGATATTCATTGACTAATATGATAGTGGTGGAGTTTTCCTTCTACACTGATGAATTTTCCTGATCAATTGTCTACTAATTTCTCTAGTAATCATCATCATTGGATTCCTACCCTCATTTTGAACCCTTCTTGGCCACCTTCATCCACAGATCGGTTACATATCTATGCTTCCCTAACATGATGTGGAATTCATACTTAATGAAATGGTGGATATATGATCCGGGGGAGATTCTTTGATGGGAGGAAGCTATCTGATGACTCTTCCATGCATCAGATGGTGTCCTGGTCCTTCAGGTGGTGGTGTGTGATGGTTCGGTGGAATCATTGTCATTGGACGATAGCTAAGGATTGTGTATGGATTATGTAGAGTTATCGATAGAAACAACGAGGGTTCATGTTAATCTGTGTGATCTAAAATGTTGTTGGAGATCTCTTACTTGGTGGCTAGATGATGATTTTGTTTCTCTGTTTTCCAGTGTGGTTTGGTTGTTTCCCATTCTGTTTTTGTACTAGTTGTTTTATGATATTCTACATGTTGAAGGTTTTGAGAAAAGGGGAAGCGTGGCGGGGTCGACACCCAACTTTTATTTTTACCATGATCAATGATTATTCCAGGATCAATATGATGATTAATGCTAGTATCCATGGAATAGAATCAATGATTTAGATAAAGAATAAAGATGTCTGAAACCTTTAGAGATGTTCTTGGACATCATGTTTATAATTAATTTAATTTATTTCATAAATAAAATAATCCCTCTATCTTCAGTATTTTCTTCATTGATGATGTTTATCATCTGAAAATGACCCTTCTAGATTATATTGTTGCACTAGCAAGGACGTAGACTAGAATCCTTGTAGCGGTGATCCACACATGCTCTGATGGCCTCTAATCGACACCGTTCATTCTATGGGTGCTATTGCAGTGAAGCGAGTGTCTTTTTTTGGTCGTTCTTCATTTCATGTTCCTTAGCCTTGAAGAACATATCTTATTATTGAGAGGGGAGGGAAGAGTATTCAAGATAGAAATTGTTTAGATCAATAATTCTCAATTCATCATGTGTGTGGTTCAGTACATGGCACAATATACGTATGTGTCTATTTATTGACATGGGGCATCATTTAAAATATTTAATTAGGTAACAGTAATTAAATACATTCATAACCTTAGAAAAAACTCTTGCTATTAATAATAATACCAAGTAATTATTTATGGTTCACCAACTTGCGCAAAATAGAATTATAAATAAAATTCTGTATCACTAAATAATAACAGTATTAATTTAATTTGTGCGAACTAGTTAAATAATTATTTATCATATTGCAAATAGTTATTTTACTATCAGAACATCCTTGTTCTTCTCAAATTCCACTTCCATTTATTGAACTCCTTGATAAATAAATAAATAATTTATTCTCTTAAATATATATTTTATTTACAAACTAGTAAATAAATATTTATTAAATGTTCAATAAAATAAATATATATATTTTACCCAAAATTCGGTGAATAAATATTTATTTAATTTATGAAATCGTTTTGACATGAATAGAATTATTTCATTGTCTTGAGAATAATATTTATTAATTAAATTCAAATATATTTTAACCGACACCACCATAAAAACCTAGAGTATGACCCTTTAGTATAATTTCTCATTGGTATTAGGAAGAATTGCCTAAATTACAAGAGTACTATCTAGCAAAGGGTCAAGGCACCCAAGACAAATAACTTAAATTCCCAATTTCAACATCCACATATGAATTCTCACTGTGTAATATAATCCCTTTTTAACAATATCTCATCAAGCAGGTTTCATGAAAGTGTCATAATCTTTTATGCTCGATATGTCATTCTTCGACTACCTGAAATAAACTCATCGTTACACCATGGGCATAAAATTTCACATTCTAGTTCTATTTTCAATCAAGTGGATGAGATATCAACATCCATAAATTGAAGGGAAAAATCCTTCCTTGACTTATCCATTAATAACATTCCACTCGGGACGCACCCAATGTACCCTACTTCTCGGAAACTATCTGCGTGACAGTTTTTGCCAGTAAATCAAAGTGCACGAGTCACGACATGTATTAATGATAATATTAAATTATAAGGATCATTACACACGCTCACATATAGAAATATCTGATTACAAAAAAATGTGGAATTCCTGCTGGCGGGTTTGTTCTCATAATCTCATGTCTTAGAAAATACCAAGTGAGAACTTCATGAGATGAAGTCTCATCTACTTATGAGTACTCACACCTGACGGTATGCATATTATGTGTCCCATCGTAGTATTTCATCTAACTTTAGAACTAAATTTAAGAATATTGTTATATAATTTCAAGTTTCTCATCATAACGAGGAACTGTCATGACCTTATCAATGCAAAAAATACTCTTGAACATTATTACATCATAGTCACGCATATCAATGAAACATATGTAATAATATGTTTATTATTTAAATAAATTAAATGTCTAAGTAATTAAAGTACAAATAGTTGGTTGTAGGACACCAACTCTTAAAACACCCAAATGAACTAGAGCCAACTACCTATGAATTTTAGTACGCAAGACCTCACATGGTGATAATGTTTCTACTAAGTCAAGGATTTAGTCATGGGGTCCACCACATTGTCTTCCAGGGAAATACTAATTTCTTCAACTTCACCTATCTAAGAAAAATCCCTCAAGAGATAATACTTTTGAATCATGTGCTTCGTCCACTGATTTGACCTTGGCTCTTTTGCGGGAGCCACCGCTACAGTTTTATCACAGTATAGTGTGATGGGATCTTTACTACTAGGTATCACATCTAGCTCCTGGAAAAATCTTCATAGCTGAAATGATTATTTAGCTACCTCAAAATATATGATATACTCGGACTCTAATGTAGAATTTGTGACCACACTCTGCATTGATCACTTCTATCTCACTACACATCCATTCAATGTGAAGATGTATCCTATTTGTGACTTCATATCATCTTGATTAATCTGGAAACTATAATTTTCATATCCTCTGATGACTAGTTCCTCATCTCCTCTATAAACTAGAAACATATCCCTAATATGCCTCAGATACTTTAGTATAGTCATAACTGCCATCTAATGGCGGTCACTTTGGTCACCATGATATCTGCCTACTGTACTCAATTCGTAAGCAACATTCAGCCTTGTACATAACATGTCATACATAACTGAACCAATCGTTGATGCGTATGGAGTCCTTTCCATTATTTTATTCCCTCGTGTGTTTGAGGACACATTTTTTGCGAAAGATGAATGTCACGTGATGCTGGCAGAAATACCCCCTTTGATTGTTCCATACTGAATATCTTTAGCATCATATCAATTTTATACTTTGAATTAGGCCCAACAATCTCTTGGAACTATCATGATGGTTATTGATCCCAAGAATATATGTTGCCTCACCCAAGTCCTTTATGGAGAAGAATGGATTGAACCATTACTTAACAGACTGTAAGACTGGTATCTCATTTCGATAAGTAATATGTCATCAATATATACTATTAGGAAACTGACTTCACTCCCACTAAATAGATTGTTGACGCAAGGCTCACATTCATTCATGAAAATATAAAATTTCATTATGGATCCATGAAAATGAATTTTCAATGACCTGGATGATTACTTAATCCATAAATGGATTTTTTTCAACTTTCATACCTTATTGGAATTCTTTGGAGTCATAAACCATTTGGGTTGTGTCAGGTAGAAATCTTTCTGAAGGTTCCCGTTAAGGAAGGTTGTTTTGAAATCCATTTTCTAAATATCATATTCCTGGTAATTAGTAATGTCTAATAGAATTCTGATGGATTTAAGCATTGAAAATGGTGAAAATGTTTCATGGTAGTCAATGTTGTAACGCCCCGACCCCAGTTACCCAGAGTCGGTGAATTATTACATAACATTGGAATTATAAAAAAAGATCAAGTCTCGAAAGACCGATTAGTTTATTAGCCTTGGAAACTCTAGATACATTCATATGTGTTACATTACATCATAAAATGAAAACTAAAACAACATATTGTATTCATATCCCCTCATATTATCCCTTCATGTCATTCAAAAAATACTACTTCACATCCTGGGAAAATAAAACATTGAAAGGGGTGTGCTCAGATGCTAAGTAAGGATAACAATATAGCGGAAACTTTCATAAATAAGTATAAATATTTAAGGCAATGTATAAATAAAACAAAAGCCTTTTAAACTTGAACTATCATAATATGGAAAAGTTAAAATGAATAATTCCATTTACTTATTCAAATGGATATTCTACTAGTCGAATAATCACAGGCAATATCAATAACCACTTTCATAATGATGGAATGTATAATTCCATACTATCATAACCACATATTCAAGGCCTTGTGGAAAGACTATAAATTATATTTTGTCAAGGCCTTGTGCCAAGAAACTAGTTTGTCTTATGAGACCAACCGATGCATTGAGGATCTATAGCGGGCTCCACCCATAACTTATTAAGTCCAATTCATTCCTCATATTAGTAGGTTTAAACATAACATAAAAATTCATATTAAAACTAGCATATGAAATGTCAATAATTTCTCCATAAACCATGAATTGTATAAAAATACCACATCCACAGTCAATAATATCACCTAACCTTCAATATAAGAAGGATTTTTTGTATAAAATTAAATCAACTACAAATAATCTTAAAATCCAACAAGGATGTCGACATTGATGAAATCAAAACTATTTGATTGAAATATCTCTTTTTTGAAATCATTTAAAGTCACACATTTATTAAGGAAGTAATTTAAAAGAGATTTTTGATTCAAAGTGTCCCATACCACTTTGTAACTTTTAAAAATAAATATCATTTCAAAACATTCATGTCCATATGAATCCATAAAATCATTTTGAAGACATGGTCATTAATTGAAATGTTTTAGAAAGATAAATCTTTAGAGCATTTAAAATTATGATCATGATAAAGAGTACCTTTCAGAAATTCTGAAAATATTCATTTTGAAATAATTTAAAATTGACATAATTATAAAATACATCATTTAATTTAAAAATATTCTTATAATCTTGTAAGGGATGCTTCAACGATTTCATAATAGCGGAAAATAGCCGCACCCTCCGTATAAGTTTAAAAAAAGACATTCTTACCTTAATTCTATCAAAAAGGTTAAAAAGGAAATTATTTGGAAAACGACAGAAAGATTCCATTATAAACTTGTTAAAAAAATTCAAACAAGGGTATAAATGACTTTAACCCATAGTCTGTAAAATAGTATGAATGATTTGAAATACATTTTTAAGAAACATGGATGTGGATGATAAAGAGGTTCCATTAGATAATTACATATAAACAACCACAGATAATGAAGTGATTGTGAAATAAACCCTTAACAATTTGGTAACATACGAAACATACAACCCATGAAAGAGGTATCATACAATGAATATGTAAATAAACATAAATTAAAGTTTATTACACAATGAATACAATTATGTGCAGTATGTACACCACAAAAAAGATAATAGTGGCAATATGGCATGAATCTCACGGGAATAAAGAGTGAGATTAAAACTCGTTACCTTGTACATTTCCTTGGTTTAGGGTAGTTTAACCTCCAGTATAATGGAGAAATAATTGTTATTAAATTATAAAAGAGTCATATACATTAATATGATATCATATATGATCTTTTAACATTACTTTGTTAATAATATCTTAGAATTATCGTCGTTTCGCGTGTAATTTACTCATTTTATTTTATATGTTTTGTTACATAAGACATGTTTGTTATGGATATGTTGTATCTTATTCATATCTAGAATTATATAAAATCCTTAAAATTATTCTATATCATAAGATGAGAATTATACTTGAATGGAAACAATTGGAAATTAATCTCATCGCGTTCGTGGAGACAGTAGTCCATACGTACGCACGAACGCTACTTCCATTTCATTTTTAATTTTAAAAGTAATAAAAAAAATGATACATAGCTATATTATTATTTTAGTATAATATAATATCTTATATTTGTTACTTAATTTCCTTAACACCATCTTTTATTTGTTCCATGCATGGTATGAACGAGTCATATCACTTTGAGGGGGCGGTAGTCCGCACTTCCTCAAATGAAATTATCGTATATATATACTACATGAAACAAATAATTTATGATATAAAATGGAATTAAAGAATATTATATATAAACTAAATATAATTAAAATAATATTTAATTATATTGTCGTCATAATAGCTACCATGAGAGGCGGTAGGAGATAATTAAACAATCATCATTTCGTGAGGAGTTTGGTTGCCATCCACAGAAACATTTTTTTCTTCACCCATTAGATAGAGGTGTGTGTAAGTGTAGTTCGAATACATCTCATAAAAATATCCAAATCTATTTTGGATACTGGTTTTGTAAAAAAATAAAATAATAATAAGATCCTAGGGGTTAGAGAAGTAAAATAAAAGAATAGAAGCTTAGAGAAATCGTTAACTTTAATTTGGGTTACTCCATTTGGATTGAACCAAAAGGACTCTTGAAGTGAATTATGCCTAAGATCAGGCTTCTAGGAGGAGGATAGGGATGTAGGGAGATTAACTGGGTAGAATTTGGATGAGCCAAAAGGCTTGAGAGGTGTGAGTAATTGGTTAGAAGTGGTGTCCTTTTACAAGGGGGGGGAGGGGCTCTTTAGGAAAAAATTAAAGTATTATTTTATAATAAATTCATATTCAGTTTATAAAGGCTCAAAACTGTATTATTTAATGAATAAGGTGGTGTGGATCTATAACCACTAATAAAATAGTTTTTAGACATGTTTGGGTCACTATTTTACCCGAATCATTTAGATTTAACTCTTAGTTAAATAGTTTGACATTTACCACGACTCTTTGTATTGTTATATTATATGGTTAATAAACATACTAAATACTTCCAAGAGACCCCTAAGTGGTCCATTAATGATACACCTATCATGATATAAGTCCTTTGGCCGAACCTTATATTTTTAGGAATAGAATATCAATTAATAATATAATATTTCTTTTAAAAACTCATTTATGTCAATTTTGACACTATTTGTTATTTTGTTTTTCTAAAAGTCATCACAACATTATTACATCGAACAAGAAAAATTAAATCAGCCCTAAAATGTCATAGTCACCTAGAAAATTCGTGGATATCATATGAACTTTGAAATTATATTTATTTTAATATTTATAATACCATTTATTTTATTCTTTCATTAATAAGGTAATTACTGCGTCATCATTGTGTCATAAATAAAAACATTTATTTAATGTCTAAAAATTATAAATAAAATTCCATGATGTAGTAAATATTTTTATATTTCTAATTAATATTTATAGTTGAATTTATCTTATGTATAGCCTTATATTAAAAATTGTTTAGTTAATAAACTTTGAATTTAACACTTTTAACTCTTCTTTAAATTAAATAATAATAAATGCCATAATCTAATCCAATTGGACCAAAGAAATTAATATTTTATTCATAATGTTGTTTTGGGTAGGATTATATTTAGCCAATATAATTAGGACCTGTGTTAGGGTAATAATAATATCATTTTTACCCATAATTACCATATTTACTTTTTACCGTGGTAAATAAAAGTAAAAAGTTTCTATTCACAAAAAAATTATTTTTATCTTATTGAACCACATTTTACTAATTTATATTAACCATGTCTCTCGTATTTTTGAAATTCAACTCAATGAAGTGGTAAAATTAAGTTTTATGTGAATTTACAAATTCTCCTAGGAGGTTGGTAAAATAATGTGAAAAGTTCAATAAAATTTTTATATATCTAAATTTATTATAAAATAACTCCAATGAATTACATTAAACTTATATAAGTATTATGTATATATTTTTTTAAAAAACAAATTTAAATAGATAATTATTTAATTAAAAATTCTGTTTTAAAATATAACTCAGTGTTTTTCACTATTCATCAAAAATTAAAAGTTTTCAGAAAAATACCAAAAAATCACCCTAAGGTAATTTTTATATTACGAATTCAATAATGAAGTCTATTTTACCAAATTAGAAACATATAAGTTACATTTATTAATTTAAAATTAATTCCCAGTGTCAAAACCAAATGGCGTATTTTTAAGAAATTATAACTATCTAAATTTTGACGCTTGTTTATGTCCAATTTCAATGTGAAATTACTTACAATGACCATCACTAGATTAAATGGCAAAAATATAATCTATTTATACTTACAACCCATTAAAACGTTTAATTTAACAATATAATTTATTTTTATTGAATTTTTTTTTCAGTTAATATATATTATTTTCACTATTCACCCAAATATGAATGTTATCAGAAAAACACCAAAACTTTTTTGAAACTAAAATATTATGTAATGATTCTAAAGAAGAAGTTTATTTTTTCAAATTGAATATATAAAAGTTTAAAAAATTGGCTTTAAAAATATTCTCCATTAAATGGTGGTAAAATTTCATTTTTGGTAAAATACTTCTTTTCTCTGAAAAAAATGTATTTGTTCTTACATTATGTCTAAGAAACTCGTAATATGGATTCTACAATTATAAATATTATATAAAGTTCAAAATTCAATTAATACTATTCATATCTGCTTTGGAATTGATAGTTTTGTAAGTCATGGTGCGCTAAAACTCGGTGTTATGTGTAGTGCAAGTTATTGAATTACTTTGAAGAAATAATGTACTATGAAATCTTGGGGTGTTACATTCTTCCCTCCTTAAATAGATTTGACTCTCGTAATTTGAAATAATTTTTTGAAAATAAATGGTTTAAAATATAAAATACCTTTGGGAAAACCCTCATCGGAAATTAGGTTAATAAAATCTTGTCTTAAGAAGAGGAAAAGGGAAATGAAAGGGTCACCACCAAATTATGATCTCGATTGAGAGAAATTTGGTGGAAATTAAAGACATATAATTGGAGGAAAAATGTAAATATTTATAGGTAGTAGTTGAGGTCATCAATCACAAACAAGTGTAAAATCGGGGGCCTTAAATTCATCAATTTATGATGATTTAAAATACCATCAGTTCAACAAAACATATGGTATTAGGATAACACATTTTTTGTTTTAAGATCCCTTCACTAATGTATATGAATTAATTTCTTCACAGAATCAGAGAATAAGAAAAATATATACATGACAAGTAGAGTCCCATCCTTTAACTAATTTCTACCACAAACTCATCAGTCACTCTAAACTATAATAGAATTTAAAAATAATATTATATTTATCTTATTCATATAGGGTTCAAAAAAATGAATTTATAATTCATCTACAAGATTTTTTTTAAAAGACTAAATTATTCAATCGAGGACATCACATGGGCCAGTGGTAGGTGATATACCATTGTCGCTCTTAGGTTGTAGGTTCAAGCCTTGCAGCCTTACCGGATGCGACGGGTTTTCACCCAATCTCCGGGATGTCCTTTTATGAAAATCCAAAAATAATCTCAAACTAGCATTATCCAAAATACATCTGTCCAAAATCACAATCCAAAAATTTATATGGAAGGTAAAAAATGAAGATACTTTTTTCCAAGTAATAATATGTGAACACCTTCATCATGTATTCTTTTAAAACACAACAATATCCTAAATTACCATAAAACCATATTGATTACATTCATGATCCCTTATTCTTTATCGAATACTAGATATACTCCTTCAATCCAAAAATGATGTAAACTCCAACAATGATGGGATATACAAATCATTAATCAGTTTCAAGTTAATCAAGAAAATCTAATATAATTTATCCAAATCAATCATGTATTATTCCAAATCACTACCTCAGTATTAGAACCATATTATGGTTTATCTTTCTCTTAACCATATATTTTCAAAAAATTTAACCTCATATTGAGTCACTTTTCTTGGTTCCACACAATCTCATGTCCTTAATCAAATAGTACTGTAGTAGAATCCTTATAAACTCCATAATTATTATAACCAGTATATTGTTGATACAAAACTCAAATGACATAATTCTCTAATAACAACATAATAACTCTAATCATTCCTTCTCATCTATGGTAGTATAATAACTTGATTATTATCCAATAGCATCATTTGGGGCATACTCTGATGATTTTGGCATTGGTTCGCATAGTGTCCCAACTCCTTGCAGATGAATCATTGTATGTTTGAAACCTTTTTCTTACCCATGCAGTCACATACATGGTGTCCTTTTTCTCCACACGTATAACAAACACTCATTACCTTCAAGAAAGTTCCAGGGTGTTTCTTCCCACAGTTATCACATATGGTAAAATCCTTCTTTTATTTCTTCCATTTATCCATCTTTCACTCTTCCATCCTTTTCGTCTCTTGCTTCCCTTCAAAGCCATAAGACTCAAGGAATACATTACTTATCTTATTAACACATGATATTATTTCTTCAGATGCTGAGAATACATGGGAGACTATTTCTCTTCTAAATGTTGTCTTCATACCATGAAAGATATGATCCGTCTTACTCCTTGGATCATACGTATTTTTGGAGTTCACATTCCTTCTACTGGGGGCCATTTCTATACAATAGCATAAACTATGTCAGTTTATGAATTGCAATAATTCCAAACTTATAAAATACCTAATGTAAATTTAAGAGTTTATAGATATATTTCATAATCATAATGATTTTTTCATTGAAGAAGTATATACTCATAAACCATTCATAGTGGTTTTTAAATAAAATGAGAATTATCCTAAGCATATCTCCCGGGAGTGTCGTAACCAAAAGTGCATCAAGGCCCATTTTCATGCACCTGTTTCCATTCGAGTCTAGCTCAAAGCGGTGTTTTTGGGTTTTACCCCTAGGTACATCTATGCCAGAGCTGCCTCTACCTGCTCATATCCAGACAAATATGTATTTCTCGGAAAACTCAAAAAATCTCGATAATACCGAAAATCTAGGAAGTTATTCTATACCAATCCTTAAACTCTATGTTAGGTCTATGTTCTCTAATCAGAGTTTATCTAAATCTAGCTTCCAAGGTTTGTACTAAACTTCCCATGATACCAACTGTAACACCCCAACCCCAGTTACCGAGAGTCATTTCATTATTAAATAACATTGACATGATCACAAAAGATCAAGTCTCAAAAGAAAAATTAGTTTAGTAGCCTTGAAAATGCTAGATACATTCATCAGTCTTACATTAAATTATAAACTGAAAACTACAACAACATATTGTCTTCATATCCCCTCATACTATCCCTGATTTAATTCATAAAATACTTCTTCACATCATGGGAATATAAAACATTGAAATGGGTGATCACAGATGCTTAGTAAGGATAAAAATATAGTGGAAACATTCACAAATAAGCATAAACATTTAAGGCAATGTATAAATAAAACAAAATCCTTTTAAACATGAAGTAGCATAATATGGCAACAATAAAATGAAATAATGCCATTTAATTATTCACATGGATATTCTACTAGTTTAATAATCACATGAAATATCAATAACCACTTTCATAATGATGGAATTCATAATTCCAGACTATCATAACCACATAGTCAAGGCCTTGTTCCAAGACTACAGATAAGATTTTGTCAAGGCCTTGTGCCAAGACACTAGTTTGTCTCATTATACCTATTGATGCATCGATGAGCTATAGAAGGCTCCACCCGTCAGTTATTAAGTCCAATGCATTCCTCATATGAATTAGTTTAAACATAACATAAACATTCATATTAAAACTAGAATACTAAATGTCAATACTCTCTACATAAACCAAGAATGGTAAAAAAATAACACATCTACACTCAATAATATCACAAAACCTTCAATATTATAAGGAATATTTGTATCATAATAAATCAAAATCAATTAAGATTAAAATCCATCAAGGATGTTGAAATTGATGAAATAAAAAATATTTGAGAGAAATATCTCTTTTTTGAATCCATTTAAAAGTCACACATTTATTAAGGAAGTAATTTAAAAGAGATTTGTGACTCAAAGTTTCCAGTACCAATTTGTATCATTTTAAAAGATATATAATTTAAAAAAATTCATGTCCATATGAATCCTTAAAATCATTTGGAAAATATGGACATTAATTAAAGATATTTAGAATGATAAATCAATAAAACATTTAAAATTTTGATCTTGATAAAGATTAACTTTCACAAATTCTGAAAATATTCATTTTGAAATCATTTAAAATTCACATAATTATAAAATAAAACATTTACATTCAAAATATTCTTATAAGATTTTAAGGGAAGCTTTGACGAATTTATAATGGCGGAAAATAGCCACACCCGCCTATAAGTAAAAAAAGATATTCTTACCTTAATTCATTCGAAAATGTTAAAAAGGAAATTGTTTGGAAAATGACAGAAACATTCCTTTATAAACTTCTTAAAAAAATTCAAACATGGGTATAAATTAATTTAACCAGTTTTCTGTAAAATAGTAAGAATGATTTGAAATAATTGTTTAAGAAACATGGATGTGGATGATAAAGAGGTCCCAGTAGATATTTATGTATAAACAACCTCGGATAATGAAAAGATTGTGAAATAAACCATTACAAATTTGGTAAATTAAGAAACATACACCCCATAAAAAGAGGTTTCATAAAATGAATATGTAAATAAACATAAATGACAGTTTATTACTAAAATAATACAATTATGGGCAGTACATACACCACACAAAAGGAAATAGTGGAAATATGGCATGAATCTCACGAGAATAAGGAGTGAGATGAAAACCCCTTACCTTGTATTTTTTCTCGGTTCAGGTTAGTTTAACCTCCTTTATAATGGGGAAATAATTTTTATTAAATTATAAAAGATTCATATAAATTAATTTGATATCATATATTATCTTTTAACACTGCTTTGTTAATAATATCTTAGTATTATCGTCATTACAGGTGTTAACTTACTCGTTTTATTTTATATGTTTCGTTATATATGTCATGTTTTTTATGGATAGATTGTATATTATTCAAATCCAGAATGATATAAAGTCCTTAAACATTATTTTTTATCATAAAATGAAAATTATACTTGAATGGATATGATGTATAATTAATCTCATCGCGTTCGTGGAGACGGTAGTCTGTATGTACGCATGAACGATACTTCCATTTATTTTTTAATTTTAAAATTAATCAAAACTAAATGATACAGAGGTATATTATTATTCCAGTATAATATAATATCTTCTATTTGTTACTTATGTTCATTAACACCATCCTTTATGTGTTCCATGTATGGTATGAACGAGTCATATCACTTTGAGGGGACGGTAGTACGCACTTTCTCAAATGAAAATACCGTATATATATATACAACATGAAAGAATAATGGTATGATATAAAATGGAAATATAGAAGCTTATATAAAAAATAAATATCATAAATATCATATTTAATTATATTTCCATCATAATGGCCACTATGAGAGGCTGTAGGAGATAATTGAACAATCATCATTTCGTGAGGCGTTTGTTGCCATCCAAAAAAACATTGTGTTATTCACCCATTAGATGGAGGTGTGTGTATGTGTAGTTCAAATAATTCCAATAAAATTATCCTAGTATATTTGGGATACTGTTTGTTTTACAAAAATTAATAATAATAATAGTTATGGGATTGGAGAAGTAAAATAAAATAAAAGAAGCTAAGAGAAATCGTTACCTTTATTTTGGGTAACTCCCTTTGGTATGAACCAAAAAGGACTCTTTAAGTGCCTTCTGCCTAAGGTAAGGCCTCTCAAAGGAGGATATGGATGTAGGGAGAATAATTTGGAAGAGGATGGACGAGCCAAAAGGCTTTATAGGTGTGAGGAATTGGTTAGAAGTGGTATCCTTTTATAAGGGGGAGGAGGGGCTCTTTATTAAAAACGTAAGGTATTATTTTATAATAAATTAATATTCGGTTTATAATAGCTTAAAAATGGATTATTTAAATTAAAAGGTGGGTATGGGTCGAAAATCACTCAACCAATAGGTTTTAGACATGTTTTGGTCACTATTTTACCCTTATCATTTAGATTTAACTTTTAGTTAAATAGTTTGACATTTACCATGTCTTTTTGTAATTTTATATTATATGGTTAATAAACATACTATATACTTCTAAGAGACTCCCAAGTGGTCCATTAATGATTCACCTATCATTCTATAAGTCCTTTGGCCGAACCTTAGATTTTTAGAAATAGAATATCAATTAATAATATAATTTTTGTTTTAAAAACTCATTTTGTCAACTTTGAAACTATTTGGAATTTTGTTTTTGTGAAAGTCATTAAAACATGATTACTTCGAAAAAGATACATTAAATAATCCCTAACATGTCATAGTAACCTAGAAAATTCTTTTATGGCATAAAAAAATTGAAATTATATTTATTTTAATATTTATAATACCATTTATTTGACTCTTTCATTAATATGGTAATTACTGCATCATCATTGTGTCATAAATAAATTTAATTATTTAATGTATAAAATTATAAATAAAATACCATGATGTAGGAAATCTTTTTATATTTCTAATTAATATTTATAGTTGAATATATCTTTTGTATAACCCTATTTTAAAACATGTTTAGTTAATAAACATGGAATTTTACACTTTTAACCTGTCTTTAAGTTAAATAATAATAAATGTCCTAATCTAATCCAAGTAGACCAAAAAGGTTCTTATTATTATATTTAAGTTTTTTTTGTCGAATTATACTTATCCTATATAATTAGGACATGTATTAGGGTAATAATAATATCATTTTTCCCTTAATTAACCTATTGACTTTTTACCGTGGTAAATAAAAGTAAAAAGTTACTATTCACCAAATATTATTTTTATCTTATTGAAAAAAAATTTACTCCTTGATATTAACCATGTCTCTCATATTTTAAAAATTCAACTCACAGAAGTGGTAAAATTAACTTTTATGTCAATTTACAAATTCTCCTAGGAGGTGGGTAAAAGATGGTGAAAAGTTCAATAAACTTTTTATATGTCTAAATTTATTATAAACTGACTCCATTGAATTAAATTAAACTTATATAGGTATTAAGTATATATTTTGTCATAAAATAAATTTAAATAAATAATTATTTTAAAAAATTTGTTTTAAACCATAACTCAGTGTTTTTCACTCTTCATAAAAAATTAAACGTTTTCATAAAAATACGACAAATTCACCCTAAGGTAAATTATATATTCCAAATTCAATAATTAATTCTATTTTAAAAAATTAAAAACATATAATTTGAATTTATTAATTTAAAATTAATTCCCGCTGTCAAAACCAAAAGACATATTTTTAAGAAATAATAACTATCAAATTTTTGACACTAGTTTATGTCCAATTTCAAACTGAAAGTATATAAAATGACCATAATTGGATTAAATGATAAAAATATAATCTATTTATACTTAAAAACCATTAGAAAGTTTAATTTAACACTATAAATTATATTGATTAAAAAATTTGTATTCAGCTAAAATATAGTATTTTCACTATTCACCCAAATATGAAAGTTATCAGAAAAACACCAAAATATTATTTAAACTAAAATCATATGTACAAATTCTAAAAAATAAGTTTATTTTGTCAAATTGAATATATAAAAGTTTAAAATATTCGATTTAAAAAGGATTTTCCATTAAAAGGCGGTTAAATTGCATTTTTTGAAAAATAATTCTTTTATCTAAGAAAATGTATTTCTTCTTACATTATGTCTATGAAAATCGTAATATGGATTCTAAAATTATAAGGATTATATAAAGTTAAAAATTCAGTTAATACTATTCATATCCACTTTTGAACAACTAGTTTGGTAAGTCATAGTGTGCTAAAAATCGGTGTTGCGTGTAGTGAAAGTTATTGAATTACATTGAAGAAATAAAGTACAATGGAATCTTGGGGTGTTAAAAATTCCTTGACACTATTTCAATCCTTTTTTAAACATTCATTCCTTATATGTGATTACCTGTCCTTCCATGTCCAGTTTCTTCTTGAATACCCATTTGAAAGCATGCAGATTTACATTAACTGGAGGATCTACCGAAATCCAAACTTGGTTTTGGTACATGGAATCCATTTCAGAATTCATGGATTTTTTCCAATTGGCAACATCTGTGCCACTTAATGATTTCTGGTAGGTTATAGGATAATTATTATCAACTAATAGTGATTAACCATCCTCAGCAACTAGAAAACCAAATCATTCTAGTTCTATAACCTCTCTTGTACTCCTACACAGGTCTTGTGTCTCTAGAACAGTTCTTTCTTCCATGGGGATTTGTAGAGTCTGTTCTTGTTCCAAATCTTTTATACCTTGATCCTCAACTTCATTGAAGTCTATATCGCTCCCACTATCTCTTTTTTTGATTTGATCCCTCTCAAGTAATATGGTGTGTATTTCGAGTATAACCTTTTTTTCTAGGGGGTTGTATAGATAATATCTCCTTGTTTCCATAGGGTATCCTAAAAAGGTACACATTGTGCCTAGGGTTTCATGTCTATTAAATTAATATGCCTTAACAAATCCATCACATCCCCACACATATAAATTCGATAATATGTCTTTCTTTCCACTCCAGAACTCATATGGAATACCATTTATCGATTTAGTTGGTAATTGGTTAAGTATGTGCACCATTGTTTGTAATGAATATCCCCAAACAGATAATGGAAGACTCAAATGACTCATAATTGATATCACCATGTCTAATAGGGTGCGATTTATTATGCCCTAAGCCTGCACTTCCAGACTCAGTGAATAAAAATGTTGTATAATTTTTTTTATAAATGAAACTGAACGATTACAAAACACTTTATACAAAAGAGGACTTTTTACCAGTCTAGGTTATGGAGGATTAAAAAATCTAACATTTATATGAGGTGAAAAAAATAAAACAATTGACTACTATGCTTCTGCGTGCGCTAACTCTAAATGAGATGACATCGGAAATTAAATTTCTAAGATACCTATGTAAATCATTTAAAAAAATAATGAGCATTCAATTTTCTTAGTAAAGAGTTTTGAAAACCATTGATAAATACCATTTATAAACATCCCTTTGATAATATACTCTAAAAGTTTAATTATAAATACATTTTTAAATTAACCTTTACAAAATACTATAATGCTTTAAAAATTAATTATACTTTGAAAATGCTTTTAATACTAATCTAGTGATTCATTTGAAAATATTATGAAATACCTTACAAAAATAAAACATCTGAGACCACTCGAAACTCTGAATGATATCTTGGGCCAACCCACTCGAGGGGTGGATTCACTCTCCAATTCCCTATCATGTTTACAATGTTCGAGTACCTGTTTTTTATAAAACATTTTTTTCTTTCATTAATTATATATAATTTTCACATGAGTTTTTACATTTAAAAACAAGTTATTAAAATACTCTTGTCCACCTATATAAATATATAAGTATATATATATATGTGAATTTTCTTTTATTGAAAAACACTTTGCGAGTATTGATTCTCCAAAACTCATGTCACTTGGCCTGTACATAAACACCCACATACATAATCTTCCATTGATAAAAATATCAATGACTTGATTTCTTTATTTAATTACATAAACCATTCATGTAATTCAAAATCATAAAATAATCATTATTATGCAAAGAAGATTATGAATTTTACATTTTTAAAATCAACATTTCATTCATGAGTAAAATTATAAATATAAACATGTACAATAGAACTTAAAATTATAACATGTCTATAAACATTTCATCCAATTCCGTTAAAAATCCATTTCTCTGTAAATTTTATCCACTATTCATGAGTATGTGTATATACCAAAATATTAATATGCATGTATAATGTTCTATGAAGAATCCGTGATATATGGCCAAAATCATTATATGAATATGACATGCATGCAGATCATCGAATAAAATTTATATAATTCCCTGAATAACCATTTTCTATATATTTTTGAATTATAAATATTTATAATTCAAATAAACATATATATTTTTTATCATTTTATTATATTTAAATAAAATCCATTATTATTTTTAGAATCTACAATCTTAAAATAGATAAAGAAATATCCTTACATATATATATATAAAATGATCCTTATTAAATAACTTGAAAAATAAATAACAGATCTATACACAAAACCACAAAACAAAGATCATATGTTTTTAAAATAATTATACAAACTATACCACAAAATGTGTTTCAAAAAATGAAGACTTGTATGTGTTTATAAAAAATAATAATTTATTCCCTTGCACAAAATTAAATAAATTTGAAAGAACATGATGACCAATTTAGAGAAACTCCATCAAAATAAATTATTAAATTAATGATCATTTAGGAAATAAGTAACCCCTTACAAGAATAAGATATTAAATTAAATAAATATTTGAAATAATTATCCCTTGATTTATATATTTGGAAAACTAAAGTCATATATATGTATATGAAAGTCTTAAAACAAATATAATTTGTTTAAAAAAATAAACTTTTAGAATGAGAAAGGTAAAATATAATTTAAATAACTGAAATTCTTTA
This sequence comes from Viscum album, assembly GCA_963277665.1. Lineage (NCBI taxonomy): Eukaryota > Viridiplantae > Streptophyta > Magnoliopsida > Santalales > Viscaceae > Viscum > Viscum album. The sequence continues at coordinate 1,324,254,398 of OY728158.1, forward strand.
CCCACTTAGAATTTAAGATTAAATACACATATGAATTATTTATCAATTAAACTCACGTTGTAGAAGTATTTTAACACATTTGAAATTCTAACCAAACATATTTATTTTGAATAAAATTTTCTTTTATAACTAAAATACCTTACAAAAATAAGATTTCAAAATAAGAAACTAAATATTTATCCCTTAACTATAATGGAACCTTATCAGACCATTGATGGAGCTAAGCAGGGCATTTATAGGTGATTTTTTCACTTAAATTTCTCACGGAGAATGGTAGTACCCAATCAGGTATTTAGAGAATGTGTATCACACAAAGAAGGAGTGAAATATCCCATTATACACACCCTCTAATGTTGGATAATAATTATCTATTTATTGACGTAAAAAACTATAGTGGTATTATATTATATGAAAATTTTGGTTTATATCATTTAAGAGTAGGGAATGATTTATAACTAAATATCAATTAAAAATATATCAAAAAATAAAGATTTGATGAATTTTGAATCAATTAAAAGTACTGTTATAAATTTGATGTTAATGTTTTGTTTTTTATAAATAATGGATATTTATAGATAGAATCAATCAAGAAAATTCAATTGAAAAATCAGATATCATTTTTTGTCAAGACTTATTCACCAAGAAATAATCTAAAGCCAAATAATAAACAAAAAATTGGTGAAAAATTATGCAAATACTGTTTTCAGATTTTAATATCGGTAATGTAAATGAACAATTCATGATGACTGAATACAAAAAGAGGAAAACATGTATTAATTTACACTGAAATAAATTTCCTGAATTTTAAAACTCAATAGGACTAGGAAAAACATGAAAAACAATACATTGTTATACTAATCATCCTAGAGATAATATTAAAATAAATAAAAATTGAATAAATAAAACCTTCTTGCGGTTTCAAAAAAATCGGGGGTCATTTTCCCAAAGTCCGAGTTCAAAACATTCAACATGACACATATCAAGTGAGTTTGACCCCTATCCATGCTTGGAACATAATGCTTCGAACCCTCTATATGCAAATGAATGCTAGACAACACTTGGGCTTCAATCTATGGTCGACATAGCCCAACTGAACTCAAACTTGCACTCTCCAACTCCTTGTTCGGGTTCGACCTTGGTTCGCAAAGAAGAAGATGAACCCTTATAACTTGGCCTCTTAAGTTGGAATGTCACTCGAACTTGATGGAAACTAGAACCGTGACTCCACTTCATCTCGCGCAGGGACTCCCCCACATAACCCTAATTCGGCCTCCTGAAAACCCCAAATGCAGGTATTCATTTTTTTAATATTTCATTTCACCGTTTGTTTTTCTGTTATGTCATATAATATATATATGTATTAAAATACCAATCATAGTTATGTATTAATATTGTATTATATGTTTAAAATTATCATATTTTTTATTTATCGTATTATTAATAATAATACTATTACTTATTTAAGAATATTTAATAAATTTATATTATTTAAACTATTTATTATTATAAAAAATTTATTTATAGAAAAATTATACATAATGTTATGAAATATGATCATTCATATTTAATTTATACAAATATTTATATATATAAACATTAATAGATAAAATGTATTATATACATATTAAATAATTTCTTATTTAAAAAACTTAATTTATAATATTCTTAGCTAATATATAAATTAACTAAATATAATGATTTGTAAGAACATTTATGTTAATTAATTGTTGGTATTAATCAGTATAAATTTCATTTTACAAAAATAATTATTTATTTGGGTATAAATTAGTATTAAAACTGTAAATATAAAACATGGTTTATATTTTAGTAATATTTATATCAAATTAATAGATAAAATCAAAATCTTATTTAAAATTTTATTTTTAATATTTTTGTCTTAATAAATTATTTACTTGTTTTATATGAATTCTTATTCTTTGATAACTGAAGTAATATCATTTATATTTATTATAATATAATTTAATCATTTTTAATCTTAACATTTAATTCAAAATTTCTGGGATGTTACATTCTTCCTCCCTTAAATGAATTGCACCCTCACAATTGTTTCATCTAACATAAAAAAAAGTCAGAATTTTCATCTTTAGAATTAATAAAAAATAGTAGAACCATTAAACAATCTAAAATCAACAACATCAAATATCCATATTTTTCTATACCGTTCATATGATACCAATTATAACGCCCCAAGCCCTCTCTTCCAGACTCAGTGCATAAAAATGCTGTATAATTTTGTTTGTAAAAGAAACCAAACGATTACACAACACTTTAAAAGAAAGAGGACCATTTATCAATCTAGTTTATGGAGGATTAAACAAAATCTAACATTTATCATAGGTGAAAAAATCAAAAACAATTGTCCAATGTGATTCTATGAGTGCTAACTTCTAAAGAGATGATATCTGAAATTAAACTTCTATGATACCTGTGAAAATTATTTTAAAATGAGTGAGCATTCAATTTTCCCAATAAGAAGTTTTTAAAACCATTGATAAATAACATTTCTAAAAATCCGTTTGATAATACATTTGAAACATTCAATTATAAATAGATTTGTAAAATAACCTTTTCAAAATACTGTAATACTTTGAAAAATAATTATACATTTAAAAAGTTTTTAAAATTAATCCAGTGATTCAATCGAAAATATTAAGAAATCCCTTACAAAAATAAAATAACTGAGACCACTTGGAACATTAAAGGCTATCTTGGGTCTACCCACTTGAGGGATGGATTAATATTATAACTCCCTATCATGTTTACAATGTTCGAGTACCAAATTCTTTATAAAACATTTTTTTCTTGACATACATATAATTTCCAATGGAGTTTTTAATATTGAAAACATTTTATTAAAATACTCATTTCCACTTATATCTATATATATGTATATATTTATTTGTGTGTTTTTTTTTGAAAAATACTTTGTGAGTATTGATTCCCCAAAACTCACGTCACTTGGAATGTACATATACACCCACCTACCCAATATTCCATTGATAAAAATATCAACGTGTCTTCACGATTTAATGACTTAAACCATTCATGTAATTAAAAATCATAAAATAATTATAATTATTCTTATAATATTATAAATGATACATTTTTAAAATCAACATTTCATTCATGAGTAAATTTATGAAAATAAACAAGTACAATTCAGCTAAAAATTATAACATGTATATAAAATTTTTATCCAATTCCATTAAAAATCTGTTTCATGGTAATGTTTATCCACTAATCATGAGTATGTGTGTATATATATATATATATGAATGTGCATGTATGAAGTTCCATGAACAATCATTGATATATGTCCAAAATAATTATATGAGTATGACATGGGTCATGATAATTTTTTCAGGCTCCTGGTTCTCTCGGCGTCGATGCCCTTGCGGCGAAATCGGCAGCGATGGCCCCTCCCTCCCGGGAGAAGGAAGGACGATCTGATCCTACTTACCCTCAGGCTCAAATATTCGATCCCTTCACTAACCCTAACTCCCTTCCTCATTTCCCAGCCACTTTCCTCAATCCTAAGGTCCCCGTCCTACACAATGGATGGCCCCAACTCAGGATTTCGATGAAGGAATTAAACGATGCTTTAAAACTTCACAAGACAACACTGGTGGCTCGATTCAGAGGTCGTCGATCCTCGGTTGACTCTTTTGACCTGTTCGTTTGCGATTCATTGGGTCTGAACGATTGAGCAGTGGTGGGTCTTCTCGATCGGTGCCACATAATGATACGATTCTCTTTAGAGGAAGATCTGATCATAGCATGGTCCTTCCCTCCTCACTCTTTCAATGGTTGTGGTTTTCATCTTTTTTGTAGGTCCTTCAAGTTATAATTGAAGAAGGATGTGCCTTCGACAGCAGTTTGGGTAAGCCTTCCATATCTACGGCTTCCTTTCCAGAATCCTTCGATTATTGGAATGTTGGGGAACGTGGTAGGCTGGTTCCTATGTTCTGATATACTCACTTCTTCACTTTGTCATCCAATCAATCATCTTCTCTGCGTTAAGGTGGATGTTTCTAAACTTCCTAAAGATTAGATTTGGATATTGGTGGGAGAGGAGCTGAGATGAAAACTGAGGGTGGTCTTTGAATCATGGACAACGTTTTGTTCACACTACCATCGGCTAGTCCACTCCTCTTCCTGATTCCATAGGGCTCTCAATATTTGCCATGTTTTGAGGGCTACTGGGGTGAATGATTAGATCGATTACTATGTCCACGATCCAAAGGATGGATGTGGGGTTGCCTCAGGGATTTCATCCCAGCAGGGTCCGCAGTTGACTGAGCAACATTCTAAAATGGGGCACCAAGGTGGTGAGACCTTTCCAGTTGAAATGGAAAGGTCCATATCCTATGAGTCAGGGCCCCTGGTTTCAGAATTTTCTACTCATTTAATGCAGGATCTTAACTTTTGTTCCTTACAGTAACGAGGCCCTCGGGAGGCTGTACTGTCACGACCCTCCCTCGGGGCCCGTGTCGTGACTACCCCAAGCCCGCATTCCATAGGCCAGGGGCTGGCGACTAGCACCAAGGCGTAAATCCCAACAAAATGGGAAGGCATTGCCTTTGAAAAGTAAACAAGCACCACAGAGTAAGCAAGCGGAAAAGTAAACACTAAGTAAAAACTGTACAAGCTGTGCTGAAAGAAAAAGGGTCCGGAAATACAAGCCCAACAGTAAAGTACAACTGAAAGGAAAAATAACAACTGAAAGGGAAAACTGTAGCGTCGAGCCGTCCTCTGGAAATCCCACCTGAAGGGTGGGTACAGATAGCCTCCACTACTCCTCGGGTCCACCTAACCGCTCCGAGTACGTCCCGCTCAGTGGTCCACCACCAGGTACCGTCCTGCTCAACATGCCTCCACCACGATCAGCGTTGTCCGTCGTCTGCAACCAACACAACGTAGTGCGGGCAAAGCCCGTGCAGGGGTGAGTATAAGCTACTCAGAAGGGACCCCGAGACCCCCTAAGGTCTCCCGAAATCCACAAAGGATAATCCACAATGGAATGATACAATCACGAAGTAACATCTGACACGGCTTAGGTATATGCCCATACATATACCTAAGTCATCAATTCTCGTTCGGCTCCAACGTTCGAGCCCAAGCACAACCCAGTCCACACAGGAAAGAAAAATGTACACCCACACAGGATAGCTCAACACGATCCACAAAGGAGAGTAAACAGTAAATCCACACAGGATAGCTCAACACAATCCACAAAGGAGAGTAACGCAGGATTCAGCTCACACAGGTATACTTCTTCGGATGACGATAAAGATGATCACTGATCCATCTAAGTCGTCGGACCCATGATGGATCGATATATAACTAACGCCCGTAATGACCCACACAGGATCGGGCCCACACAGGACCTGTAGGCGCTGGCTCACACAGAACCGCTGAGCGCGGACCCACACAAGATCGGACCCACACAGGATCGGGCCCACACAGGACCGGGCCCACATAGGACCTGTAGCACTGATCCACGGAGGATCGCTGAGTGCAGTAGTCATCGCAGTCCACTGATGATCTCTGCACAGTCGTCGCCGCAGTCCACTGAGGATCTCTGCACGGTCGTCGTCGGAGTCCATAGAGGATCTCTGCACAGTCGTCGCTGTCGAAGTAGCAGTCGCAGCCAGCCTAGGGTTCCCGCACACAGCAAGCTCATTCGGGAGGGTCCGCTCCACGAGCCGAGAGGCTGATACATCAACTGCCACAAAGTCCGATGTTGATGTATCCAAAAGTTCCGTATCGTCAACAGGAACTCAACGTCGCAGACGTCGCGTCAATCGGACGCTCGGTCTGAGAGTTATTGGCATTTTCGTCCTAGGGGTCCGGTTGATTTTTAAGGCAAAACCAACCCGACCGCACTCCACCTGCATCCAAACCTCGGGTGGAGTATTCCAAAAGATCTGTCTCACTTAGAGGAAAACAACAAAGCTGACTGCCCGTCAATCGGACGTCCGTAGCTCAAGATATGAGTGTTTCCACTCCGAGGGCCCGGTTGGTTGCGTGTACGAACCAACCCGGCCGAACTCAAAGTACTCCGAAACCTTGAGTGCGATATACCGAAACGACCGCCTCGATCCAAGGATCGTGTTTCCGCTGACGACGAGTCGTTTGGAAGCCCGTAGCTCTAGTTACAGGGGTTTTAACAAAGACCGTCCGAAGATGGGGGGTACGGGCCCGGGCCGACCCGGGCCGACCCCCCCCCCCCCCCCCCGGGAGTCGGCCGAACCGGGTCGACCCGACCCGGTCAGACCGGCCTGGCCCGGTTCGGCCGAGCGGCCGAACGGCCGAGGCACACGGGGCGCCGCCCCCGCGGCCTGGTGGTGCCGCGGCCCCCCGCGTGGGGCCGCGCTGAGTCGGGACGCGGCTTCAGCCGCGTCCGAGGAAACCGGACCCGCGCGGCCGCGGGTCCGTGGGTGCCGCCGCCGCCGCGCTGAGTCACGGCGGCCTGTCCGGCGGCGCGTCGGGGCGCCGCCGCTCCCGGCTGCCGGCGCCGCCGCTCCCGGCTGCCGGCGCCGCCGGCGAGTTCCTCGGGCCACCGGGATCGTTCTGGTGGTCTGATTCTCTTCCCGTCTGCGCCATTGCTCCTCCCGGGACTCGTTCTTCACTGCGGGATCGTCAAACATCCGTTGCGGCACGTTCCGTCGTCACCCGTCAAATCCGCACAAAACGAAGAATGACGTAGGGTCGTCGGGCCGTGTTCGTTTGGCCCGCACCCTCCGCGTTAGAGATCAACAAACGGGGGAATTTTATTCCACACAGGAAGCAACAATTTTAATAAGATTAAAATTGTTCATAATTCGGTTCTTTAATTTCTTTAAAGAAACATTGAGGGGAATAATAAAAAGGGTTAATTCCCAAAATAAATCCCTACCTCGTCGATCATCGCGCGCAGGCGTTCTTCGCGGAAAAGCTCGTCGCGGAAGAGAGGGATCGTCGCATCGTCGCGGGGAGGCGTCGCGTCGTCGCGGAATCCGGCGTTGAGTCGGCAAACTCAACGCACCATGAAACAACAGATTTAATTTAATTAATTAAATCCGTGTTTTTGGTTAAGAACCACGAAGGAGATAAGAAAGAAGGTCCGAGACTCTTACCTCAAGCAGCCGATCGAAGATCCGTCGCGGAGGAAGAGACGTCGCAGAAGAACGTTGTCGGCGTTGCGGATCACGGCGTCGCGTCGTTGATTTCCGGGTTCGGAGTTCTTCGCGTTCTCCTTGTTCCTTCTTCCTCCTTCACGAAGAATGCGAAGAATGCGAAGAATGCGAAGAACGCCGAACCCGGAAATCGACGACGCGACGCCGTGATCCGCAACGCCGACAACGTTCTTCTGCGATGTCTCTTCCTCCGCGACGGATCTTCGATCGGCTGCTTGAGGTAAGAGTCTCGGACCTTCCTTCTTATCTCCTTCATGGTTCTTAACCAAAAACACGGATTTAATTAATTAAATTAAATCTGTTGTTTCATGGTGCGTTGAGTTTGCCGACTCAACGCTGGATTCCGCGACGACGCGACGCCTCCCCGCGACGACACGACGATCCCTCTCTTCCGCGATGAGCTTTTCTGCGAAGAACGCCCGCGCGCGACGATCGATGAGGTAGGGATTTATTTTGGGAATTACCCCTTTTTATTATTCCCATCAATGTTTCTTTAAAGAAATTAAAGAACCGAATTATGAACAATCTTAATCTTATTAAAAAAATTTCTTCTTGTGTGGAATAAAATTCCCCCGTTTGTTTATCTCTAACGCGGAGGGTGCGGGCCAAACGAACACGGTCCGACGACCCTCCGTCGTTCTTCGTTTTGCGCGGATTTGACAGGCGACGACGGAACGTGCCGCAACGGATGTTTGATGATCCCGCAGTGAAGAACGAGTCCCGGGAAGAGCAATGGCGCAGACGGGAAGAGAATCGGACCACCGGAACGATCCCGGTGGCCCGCGGAACTCGCCGGCGGCGCGGGTCACCGGCGCGGCGGCGCCGGCAGCCGGGAGCGGCGGCGCCCCGGCGCGCCGCCGGATAGGCCACCGTGACTCAGCGCGGCAGCGGCGGCGCCCGCGGACCCGCGGCCGCGCGGGTCCGGTGCCCTCGGACGCGGCTGAAGCCGCGTCCCGACTCAGCGCGGCCCCACGCGGGGGGGCCGCGACACCACCAGGCCTCGGGGGCGGCGCCCCGCGTGCCTCGGCCATTCGGCCGCTCGGCCGAACCAGGCCAGGCCGGTCCGACCGGCAGGGCCGTCCCCTGGCCGGACCGGACTGGGTCGGGTCGACCCGGTTCAGCCGACTCCCGGGGGGGTCGGCCCGGGCCCGTACCCCCCCGTCTTCAGACTGTCTTCGTTCAGACGCCCGTAACATGAGCTACGGGCTTCCAAACGACTCTCCGTCAGCGGCAACGCGATCATTGGATTGAGGCGGTCGTTTCGGTATATCGTACTCCAGGTTTTGGAGTACTTTGAGTTCGGCCGGGTTGGTTCGTACACGAAACCAACCGGGCCCTCAGAGCGGAAACGCTCATATCTTGAGCTACGGACGTCCGATTGACGTGCCATCAGCTTTGTTGTTTTCCTTTAAGTGAGATGGATCTTTTGGCATACTCCGCCAGAGGTTTGGACGCAGGTGGAGTGCGGTCGGGTTGGTTTTTCCTTAAAAACCAACCGGGCCCCTGGGACGAAAATTCCAATAACTCTCAGACTTGGCGTCCGATTGACGCGCCGTCTACGACGTTGAGTTCCTGTTGACGATACGGAACTTTTGGATACATCAACTTCGGACTTTGTGTCAGTTGATGTATCTGCCTCTCGGCTCGTGGAGCGGACCCTCCCGAACGAGCTTGCTGTGTGCGGGGACCCTAGGCTGGCTGCGACTGCTACTTCGACAGCGACGACTGTGCAGAGATCCTCTGTGGACTCCGACGACGACCGTGCAGAGATCCTCAGTGGACTGCAGCGACGAATGTGTAGAGATCCTCAGTGGACTGCAACGACTATTGCACTCAGCGATCCTCTGTGTATCAGTGTTACAGGTCCTGTGTGGGCCCGGTCCTGTGTGGGCCCGATCCTGTGTGGGTCCGATCCTGTGTGGGTACGCGCTCAGCGGTTCTGTGTGAGCCAGCGCCTACAGGTCCTGTGTGGGCCCGATCCTGTGTGGGTCATTGCGGGGGTTAGTTACCTATCGATCCTTCGTGGGTCCGATGACTTAGATGGATCAGTGATCATCTTTATCTTCATCCGAAGAAGTATACCTGCGTGAGCTGAATCTTGCGTTACTGTCCTTTGTGGATTATGTTGAGCTATCCTGTGTGGATTTACGGTTTACTCTCCATTGTGGATTGTGTTGAGCTATCCTGTGTGGATTTACTGTTTACTCTCCTTTGTGGATTATGTTGAGCTATCCGGTGTGGGTGTACGTTTTGCTTTCCTGTGTGGACTGGGTTGTGCTTGGGCTCGGACGTTGGAGCCGAACGGGAATTGATGACTTAGGTATATGTTTGGGAATATACCTAAGCCGTGTCAGATGTTACTTAATGATTGTATCCTTCCTTTGTGGATTATCCTTTGTGGATTTCGGGAGACCTTCGGCGGTCTCGGGGTCCCTTCTGAGTAGCTTATACTCACCCCTGCACGGGCTTTGCCCGCACTACGTTGTGTTCGTTGCAGACGACGGACAGCGCTGATCGTGGTGGAGGTGTGTGGAGCAGGACGGTATCTGGAGGTGGACCACTGAGCGGAACATACTCGGAGTGGTCAGGTGGACCCGAGGAGCAGTGGAGGCTATCTGTACCCACCCTTCAGGTGGTATTTCCAGAGGACGGCATGACGCTACAGTTTTCCCTTTCAGGTTCTGTTTTTCCTTTTAGTTTTACTTTACTGTTGGGCTTGTATTTCTGGCCCCTTTTTCTTTCAGCACAGCTTTTACAGTTTTTACTTAGTGTTTACTTTCCCTCTTTCTTACTCTGTGGTGCTTGTTTATTTTTCAAAGGAAATGCCTTCCCTTTTTGTTGGGATTTACGCCTTGGTGCTAGTCGCCAGCCCCTGGCCTATGGAAGGCGGGATTGGGGTAGTCACGGCACGGGCCCCGAGGGCGGGTCGTGACATGTACCCAATCCCTCAACATGGACTACAACAATGGATGTCAACCTAGATAAGTAGGTTCTGGGGAGAACTTCGGAGCTGGGGGTCTGATGTCCATGGGTATTGTGCCAATCGATGGTACTTATGCCCAGGAGGTGGGTGCATGTGGTATTTCCATCGCTGAGAGTAGTCATCCTATAGATACCCAAGCACGGGTGTTGACATTGAATAATGATGGTAACTATCTAAACTCGAGGGGAACTTTGGATAGCCTCAAATTATATAATATATTTGACTGTTTGACCAACGAGGGGGGCTCGGACTATAAACTGTTTTTTACCTCTGAAGATGAATCTAGTGGAGATGGCCCACCCTCATATGATGTTGTTACAAGAGGGGTTGGAAAGGGCCTACATAGAACAAGGAGAAATATGGGGAATAAAGAAAAACAGAGACCCATGAAGATGCATTGTGCCCAAGATGCAGAAGACAAAGGGGCATAGGGACTACTCCTACCTCCCTAGGACAATGGAGACTCAGACATCAATGAAATTCGGAACTCCAAAGGAACACAAAGCCCAAATAGTGGAAGGCGAGGAGGTTCAGAAAATACAGGAAGGTAGTTGTGAGGTTTTTTTTCTTACTAGACATGAGGGTGAAAAGGGGCCTCCGAGCTCGGTGTGTCAATGTCAGAATAACTCCAATGATGACTCACATAGATAGATAGTTTAGATGTTGAATCAAATGGACTTACTTTTGAACTGTGATGAGGAAATGGATGACAACACGCTGGATATTCCGGAGTTAAAGACGATGAGACCGCTTTAGGTGACCTTTACTAAGGAGTAGGGTAAGTTTATCGACAAGCAGTCTTGCATTTTTCTTAGAGGATGCAACATGGGAAGGATCAGCAAGGAGGAACACTTGCAATCTTCCTACATACTAGAAATGCTCTGTGAAGGAGTACTAACGGGTGATTCTGACATCCAAATAAAGTCTATTCCCCAGATATTGTTTAGAGAGCCTCGCTCAAATCAGCTTAAACTTTTCATTAACAAATCAGTTGTGACCTTTGGGGCTGAATCAGGCAAGGTGTGACGGTTCTCACTTTTCCCTTAAAAGTGATTGAAAATTAAAATTTTAATGTTGGATGGTGAAAAAAAGTATGACATACATTCAGATCAGTCAATTAAATTGATATAATTCAATGAATAACCATTTACTATATTTTTTTGATTTATAAATATTTATAAATAAATTGAATATATATATTTTTTATCATTATATTATATATTAATAAAATCTCTTATAAATTTTATAATTTATAATCTTAAACTAGATAAAAATATCCTTATATGTAAATATATAAAATGATTCTTTATTAATATCTTTGAAAATAAATAATAAATCTATACCCAAAACCACATAATAAAGATCATATGTTTCTAAACTAATTATACAAACTATACCTCAAAATTTGTTTCGAAAAATGAAGACTCATATGTTTTTATAAACAATAATAATTGATTCCCTTGCACAAAATTAAATAAATTCAAAATAACTTAATGACTAATGGAGAAAAATCCATCAAAATCAACAATGAAATTAAGAATAATTTAGTAAATAAGTAATACCTTAAAAGAATAAGATATTAAATTAAATAAATATTTGAAATATTTATCCCCTTCCTTATATATTCGAAAAACTAAAGTCATATATATGTATATGAAAATATTAAAATAAATATAATTTATTTTAAAAAAATACCTTAGCATGATAAAGGTAAAATAAAATTTAAATAAATGAAATCCAATAACCACAAATAAATTAAGATTAAATTACACATATGTATAATTTTTCAATTAAACTCACTTGGACGAAGAATGTTGACCCAATTGAAATTCTAACCAAACATATTTATCTTTAATAAAATTTTCTTATAAAACTAAAACACCATGAAAAAATAAGATTTAAAAATAAGAAACTAAATATTTTCCCTTACCTCTAATGGAACCTTATTAGACCATTGATGGAGCTATGAAAGGCATTGACAAGTGATTTGTTTCTCTTAAATTTCTCACGGGGAAAGGTATTACCCAATCAGGTATGTACAAAACGCGCATCACTCAAAAGATTGAAACATCTCATAATACATACCCCCTGATGATGAATTAAAATGAACTATTTATAGACTTCAAAAACTATACTTGTATTATATTATATGAAAAAAAAATTATATCATTTAATAGGAGGGTGTGATTGATAACTGAATCTCAATTAAATAAATATATCCAAAAATAAAATTCATTGAATTTTGAAACAAAAAAAATGTACTGTCATAAATTTGATGTTAATGTTCTGTATTGTTTTTATAAAACACCTATAGTTACAGATATAATCAATCAAGAAAATTCAATTTCAAAATATGATATCATATTTGGTCATGACTTCATCACAACGAAATAATCCAGATCCAAATAATAAACAAATAATTGTTGAAAATTTATTCCCATGTCATTTTTAGATTTTAACATTGGTAATGTAAACAAAAAATTGATGATGATTTAATGAAAAAATAGGAAAAACTGTATTAATTCAGACTGAAATTAAGTTCATGAATTTCAAAACTCAATAAAACCAGCAAAAAGATTACAAGCGATAAATTGTTATACTAATCGGCCAACATATAAGATCCAGATAAACCAAAATTGAATAAAAAACATACTTGCAGTTATAGAAAAATCAGAAGTTGTTTTCTACAAGTCTGACTTCGTAACCTTCAACCTTAGATAGATCAAGTGCATTTGAACTGTAACCGTGCTTCAAACATGATGCTTTGAAACCTCTATATGAAAATGAATTCTAGAAGACACCTAGACTTCAATCTAAGGTTGACGTAGCCCAACTGAACTCGAACTCGTGCTCTCTGTCTCCTCGTTCGGGTTTGACCTCTATTTAGTAAGAATAAGACATACCCTTACGTCTTGGACTTGACCTGTACCATTGCTCGAACTCAATAGAAATGAGACCCATGACCCCACGTCATCTCACACAGGGACTCCCCTGCATAACCCTAATTAGGCCTCCCGAAAACCCCTAACACGGTTATTCTTTTTTTAATATTTAATTTCACCATTTTTTTATATTATATCATCATATATATATGTATGTATTAAAATACAAATCAAAAATATGTATTAATATCATATTATCTATTTTAAATTATCATAATTTTTTTATCTTATTAAAAAATAATAATATTATTACTTATTTAATAAAAATTCAAAAATTTATATAAGTTAAACTATTTTTTATTATAAAAAATTTATTTATAGAAATATTATATTTAATATTATGAAATATTATCATTCATATTTCATTTATACCAATATATATATATATATACCTTAATATATAAAACATATTTTATACATATTAAATCAATTCTTATTTTAAAAAATTTTAATTTGTAATCATCTTAGTTAACATATCAATTAACTCAATATAATTATTTATAACAACATTAATGTTAATTAATATTTGGTAGTAATCTGTATAAATTCTATTTTACAAAAATAGTTATTTATTTGGTGGAAATTAGTATTAAAACTATAAATAAAAACACTTGGTATATATTTCAGTAACATTTATTTCAAATTAATATATAAAAGAAAAACTAAAAATAAAATTTTATTTTTAAGATTTTTTTCTTAATATTTTATTTACTTCTTTTATGTAAATTCTCATTCTTTGATAACTAAAGTAATATAATTTCAATGTATTATAATTTAATTTAATCATATTTAATGTTAACATTTCATTCAAAATTTCTGTGATGTTACATGGTTCCTCCTTTCACTCACATCATTCCACTGGGGCATATATTGAAGAGTGAGTTAGGATATGATCCCAAACTCGCGTAAGTAATCAATGAAGTCTTGATTAGGATATTCTCCACCAGAGTTTGAGTGGTGTTTCTTAATCTTCTTACCGAGTAGGTTCTCAAATTAATTGTTGTATTCATTGAAATTATCAAAAGAATCCAACTTATACATCAGTAAGTAGATATATCCATATCTACTAAAATATTTAGTAAAAGTTATGAAATATGAGTACCCTCCCGTTGATTCAACTGGAAATGGTCCACACACATTGGTATGAACCAATTCAATAAGTTCTTTAGCCCTTTCACCTTTACCCCTGAATGGAGATTTGTTCATTTTTCCTTGTAAACATTCATGACATACACCAAGTGGTTTTAGTTCAAAAGAATATAAATATCAATCTTATGGTAACTTTGTCAAGAATTTCTTGTTTACATTACCTAGCTAATAATTCCATAGGAGGGTGTGGTATGAATTATGTGATGTATCATTATAACTGATTCGCATTACTTGGTTTGTGTAATCCAACATATAAAGACCATTATATAAATGTGACATACCAAAACAAATTCTTTCTTGTTATAAGAAGAAACATTAATTTCCAAACATGAAAACAAATCCATGTGTATCTAATCTCGATACAGAAATAATGTTTTCAGTAATAGATTCCACATAATAAACACCGTTTAACACCAAAATCATCCCAGTTTCCAACGTAATGTGGTAGTCCCTAACAACTATAGTTGAAAGTCTAGCTCCATTGGATGCTCATAGATTTACCTCCCCTCAGTCAATCTTCCTGAATCTACATGATTCTTGTATTTGGATACGTATATAAGCACCAAAAGTTGTATCTAAAATCCAATTTGTAGAAACAGTTAGATTGCATTTGATATGAAATGCACATGAAGCTTCCCCTTGCATCTTAGTCTGGGTGTAGTTCTTCTTCCAGTGGCCCTTCTTGCTACATGCGAAACAAACAGCCTCCTATTCCCATGCCTCCCCTTTGATCTTCCTTTTCTTGGAATGTTGCAAAGAATCGTTGGGATTAAAGTGTCTACCTTACCATTCCTCTTTTTCAACATAAAGACAGAAGGATTTTTGCACTTTATATCATTGTCCACTTAGTGAATGAGGATAAAAAGATCAGATAGAGACATCACAATGTTGTTCAAATTGAAATTGACAACAAAGTTAGAGAAGCTCCTAGGGAGTGATCTGAGAGTGATATAGTTTCCCAGTTCATTGTAGAGTTTAAACCCTAGAACATCTAGGTGCTCAATATAGACAATGAGCTTGACTAAATGAGGCAAGG
Organism: Viscum album; assembly: GCA_963277665.1. Taxonomy (NCBI): domain Eukaryota; kingdom Viridiplantae; phylum Streptophyta; class Magnoliopsida; order Santalales; family Viscaceae; genus Viscum; species Viscum album. The sequence goes on from OY728158.1 coordinate 1,324,269,707, forward strand.
ATGGGGAACCTTCCCTAAGATTACTCTGAAAGAGTGCCTTTATATCTCAATCCTTTCATGTATTTCTCTCTCCTAGAAAAGATCATGGAGCTGATCGATTATGCAATAATAATCCATGTTTTTATGGGTCATCATGAGCTCACTAGACATTTATGATAACATCAAACATTGAATTTCGACTGCTTTTTTCACATGATTCTTATAGAACATGAAATCATCACCACTCTCCTCTTTGGAATGAATATTAGGTTATGTTGACTCCAGCACATATGGCTTTCGTTCTTGGCGTAGGATAACCTAAAGTCGTCTAAACCATTCTTGGAAGTTACTGCTGGTGATGATGTGGTATTTATTCAGAATTGATCATAGGGATAGTGTGTTTAAAAATATCATCATTTTTATTCTACAATTAAAAGAGCCGATCTTTAGTACTTTAATGATTAAATTTTATGAGAAATAATAAATTTTTATTAAGTCTCACACTATTTTATCAAGTCCAAATGGCCTTCACCATTGAACTCAGAATATCCAGTTTCCATGACATTCTAGTGGAAAGGATATATATTCCCCTTCACATAATAGAAACAAGGGCTGGTTAAGCTATTAGATGGTATTTAGGTAGGCAGGTCTTTGCCAACTACGGGCTTTCAGCTTCTAGATCTGTTGAGTGTACTCCCCAATCCTGAAATCATGAATTTGGATTTCCTCCACAATTTCCACCAATATGACATCATTTATAGAAATGGATAATCCCCTTAATGTAATATGGTTAAGTCCACCCGAAACCTTTCATAATGGATTCCTTTATAAAAGTAAGTGTCCCAACAAGGGTTGGTTAAATACATAGTGTTATTGATTTTTCCCATTCATAAAGAAACAAATGGCTTGGTCTAAATTAATATTTTATTTGAGGTATTTTTATCCCTTATGCATGAATATATTATTATAATTATCAGATTCTTGTTAAAAATAAGTGGAACTTACTTAAGTTATTAAACATGTCTTGATAATATTTTCATATATGCTTGGTTTATTTTAGTTCTATCTTGGAATCTTGTTTAATTCATTATTTATGTGATCGTGACAACAATAGACGTATGTGTCTATTTGTTGAAATGGGGATTCAGTTACAATATTTAATTGTGTAACAAAAATTAAATATATCCATAACCTTAGATAAACCCCATGCTATTAATAATAATATCATGTCATTATTTATGGGGTGCTAACTTGTGCAAAATGGAATTATGAATAAAATTCTACATCACAAATTAATAACATCGTTATTTTAATTTGTTTCAACTAGTTAATAATTATTTATGATCTTGAAAATAATTATTTTACTATGAAAGCGGTCATGGTATGCTTGAAATCCACTTCCATTTATTGAACACCTAAATAAATAAATAAATAATTTATTCTCTCAAATAAATATTTTATTTAAAAACTAGTAAATAAATATTTATTAAATATTCAATAAAATAAATAAATATATTTTAACCACAATCTGGTCAATAAATATTTATTTAATTTATGAAATCATTTAAACTTAAATTAATTTATTCGATTATCTTGAGAATAATATTTATTAATTAAATTCAAATATTTTTTAACCAGGACCACCATGAATACATAGTTTGTGACCCTCTATGATTCTTTCTTTTTTACATTAGGCAATCTTGCCTGAAGTCCATGGCTACTGTCATGAATCGGGTCAAGGAACCCGAGAGAAAGAACCTAACGTCACAACAATGACATCCACATACAAATGCTCATTGTGTAATATAATCCCTTTGTCGTAATATCTCATCAAGCTGGTTTCATGATAGTTTCATCAAACATTATTGTTGATACATCATTCATTAACTACCTGAAATAAACTCATCATTACACCAAGGCCATGAAATTTTGTGATACGGTTATTTTTCATTCAACGGGCCGAGATAACAACTTCCATAAATTTAGGGGGAAATCCTTCCTCAACTTTTCCATTAATAACATTCTAATCATGACACACAAAGCTTATCCTACATCTCACCAACTGTCTGTGTGATAGTTTTCATCAGTAAATCAAAGTGTGTGAGTCGTGAAACGTATTAATGATAATCATAAAATCTATGGATCATTACACACACTTTCATATATAAATAACTAATGACACCAAAACATGCAGAATTTCTGATGGTGGGTTTGTTCTCATAATCTTATGCCTTGGAGATTACCGTGTGTGAACATCATGAGAGGAAGTATAATCATCTTACAAGTTCTCACACAAGATAGTCTTCATGCTATGTGTTCTGTCATAGTATTCCATCCAACCATATAACTATATTTATGATTATTATTATTGCATTTCACGATTCTCATCATAGCGGAGAACTGTCGTGACCTTATCACAAGTACTATAAGACATTATTACATCATAGTCCTGAAGAACAGAAAACACAATGTGATAATATGTTTAATATTTAAATACATTAAATGTACATGTAATCAATGTAAAACTAGTTGGCTCTAAGACACCAACATTACACTTGAAACTATAGTCTTTATATTTTGTTTCATCACATTAGGATGGTGGTGCACCGTCTTATAGGTACTGCTGGGTGGGAGACCTCCAAAGAGGGATGGGTCTGCAAACACCCAACATCCATCAATCTATCCTCCCTCTTGATCAATAGATGGAAGCTTAATTTGATTTTAAAAAGTGATTATGTCTTAATTTTTGTTGCATTGTGTTGACTTGTTGCGATTTCCTCACAAGCTTTAACTACCGGGTGTCTCAAAATAGAGATAGGTTTGCTGACACAGATCATTCAGTCCTCCCCCTACATGTCAATGTGTATGGGAGGGGTGATCTATCTCATTTTGTTGCTGTCATAGTGAAAATTCTTGGAAGAGGGAGAAACACACTTTCATTTAGTTACTTCAATGTTAGATTGTTTGTCGAGGGATTTTCTATAGCTTATCTTGTCATTTTCTTCCCATTCATGGTGGCATGACCTTCCACCAACATAACATATTTTAAAACATTGATGAATATTTTGGGTATTATAGTCATGCCTCAACCTCCTCTAATTGATATCATTCATGGTGGTTCAGTGTCACAAATTCAATATGGCATAGAAAAGGTTTAGATACTCAATGAAAGATTGCGATTTTTCAGTGGAGATCCTAGTTTGGAGATGTTCCTAAATAGATCCATTGTGAGTAGGGTTCTTAATTGCATCTCCCATCTTGGGGTTTCACAGTAGCTAACTCATTATCTTCAATGACATGGAATGGTGGAGTTCTTCAATAGAGACAACCATTGGTGGTTCAGGTTTTTAGATCAGTGTGATATGGCTCAGGTTAGAGAGGTCAAGATCCCCACGTAAACTTTTATTTTTCATATTCAAGGCCTAATTTGGGTTTTCAGCTTCCATCGACACTGTCCTATAATCGATGGACTGGTAGATGAGATATAATAGAGGAATTTCAATTGTGGGAGGCTTTATTGTATTTGGTGGTGGCTTCGTGGTGGAAGAAAGAGTGGTTGAGGATCTATGGTGGTGTTATGGTTTGGTTGTGGATGATCATTAATTCTTTTGTGGTAGTAAGGAGAAGAAGGATGTTGTGGAATTACATGACATAAGGTGGTTATCTAGAATAAATATAGGGTTCACTAGCGGTGGTAGGGTTTTCCTAATGGTGGATGATTGATACTGGGGTTGGAGGTGGATCTATGTCAATTTGTTGGCAATAGTAGATGATTCTTGGCTAACAACATATCATTTCTGGTAGGAGGAGGGAGGTGAGGCTAGCAGTGGCACCACTAGAATGTAATGGTGGTGGATCTTTATCTATTGGTGGGTCAATATCAGAATAGTGGATGGCCCCAATAGTTGAGAGTCTATTCCAAAAGTAGACGCCCTGCCCTAGTGGTAGATCACGTATTATCATATCCAATCCTACAAAATAGTGGATCATCCCATTATGCGATGAGGTGATGACATGTGGGTTTATTACATGACGTGATCGTGTAAGGGGATGAAATGAAGGGTATATTGGTCTTGCGGAAAAAACATTATGGCAGATGATCTACCTCTCTCAAATCAACGAGATTCCCTATTTTTAATTTATAATAATATATTATATATTAAACAAATATGAATAATTGTGATATATTTTGAACTGAATATATTTTTAATTGAAAATATATTTTTCCTCTAAAAAAATAGTATGCACTTCTTAAAATTGACCAAAAAATATGAGTTTTGTGTTTTTTTATCATTTGAATAATGCCAACATATTTTAGTTAATATTTTTAAGTGCGAGAATTTTTTAAAAACATGATTAACATTAATGTGTTAATTTTATTTTAAAATAAATTATATTAGTAATTAAAATAATTTGTTTTTATTTAATAAACTATGTTATTTTATTTAAAAAAGAAGTAAAAAAATATGTGATCAAAATATATTTTTAATCATTAGGGTTAAAATTAATATATTTTATTAGACATCATTAATGTCATATAATTTTATTTAAATGCGTAGAAGAATATTTAGTTTATTTTATTTTAAATAAAATTATTATTGTAAATTGAATGAAATTTTTTTTTAAAAGGTTTTATGACATTTTGAAAAGGCAATAATTTATATTTTTAAAAATAGTTTTTAAATTATTTTGTTTAAAGTAATAAATTTTCTTTATTATTTTTAAATTCATGTAATTTATTAAAATGTATAAGAAATATTTGTTTTTTAGACAAATTAAATTATTAAAATTTTACTAATCATCTTAAAAAGATATTGTTTATTAAGAGAAACACGTTTCTCTAAAATGATAAAAAACTATTGTTTAAGTAATAAAAATCCATAGAGAATTTTAACTAAAGATTTTCATTAAAATTATTAAAGGACATTTCTATAAAATTACCCTAGATATTTTCATTTAATAACTTCAATGAATATTACATTAAACAATTGCAATGACAAATTTATAACTTGAGTTATTTAGTGAAATTGTTTTCATTGAATATTAGTGTAAATTTCTAGAATATGCAATATTAAATAGTAAATTATATAATATTTATAAAACTTATATAAAAAAGATGAGAAATATTTTATATAATTTTCTGTATTATAAATACATTTATAAAAATTAATATTTATTAATATTTTTTTTTGTTAAATTTATACTTTTATTGTATTGTGAAACTTCTACCCGAATATCCCTTGGAACTTCCACAGGAACATCCTCTTAATAGCTTTATAATTGTTATTATAATAGACATTGAATAAAATATATTACATATATTATATATAATTTCATTTAATATAAATATATTTATAAAAATTTAACTTTTATTAATATATTATATAGATTTATAAATATATACTTTTGTTTTTAAATGGAACATCAATTGAAATTTCAATTGAAAATTCAACTAGAACATCCACTAGAACTTCCTATTAATAAATTTATAATTATTATTTGTATTGATGTTGTATAAAATATATTACATATATTATATATAATTTATTTGTAATGTTTGTGTATGGGTGTATATAGGATACATGTGGGGATTTATAATCATGTTTATTTACATTATAGGTTTAACATTTGTTTTTCTAGGATGTTTCCAATGATCATTCAGATTATATTAGGGAAAGTAGGAGGAGATGAGAAAAAATGTATCTCTTAACACATGGGGATGGTTGGTAGTGATTTTATTTATTTGTGCCTTTTCTTCCGACATATCATACCACCAGGATACCCCATTTTAAACTCTTTTTATTTGTATTTTATTTTTTATTAGTTTGATTATTAATTTTTAATTATATCATTTAACGTATATCATGTTTTTATTTATCTATTTAGGGAACTATATATTTCATTATAAATTTATATATTTTATGGAGACATCATACTAAACATTCAATGGGATGTTCCATGTATATCACTATTTATTGGTGAAATTGTTGAATTTTGAGTAATTTATGTGTCTATAATACTGATTTCTATCTCATTGGGATCCTCAAATCCCTTAGGATATTCCACTGATATAATCCCCTACCTGACCAAGGGTTTCCGTAGGTAGGGTCATGAAAAGAACACATAAAATCCAAAATAATTTCTTCATAATATATCAAATTAAATGAAGTAACATGCTCTGATACTGACAGTCTGGCCCTTATGAGAGATGTAAAGGCTATAAGGGTGGGGAGATTTAGTTGTAAAAAAAATCAAAATTATGATATATATATATATATTATTGATTCAATTGTTGATGAATTAAAAAAATGTGATGCTCAGAAATATAGGGATATTGAAAAAATATGACACAAAAGTTTATATATAGTCCACTAATTCTTTTTATCCCATGAATAAGAAGTATTATCCAATGTATATGATCCTATTATCCATTATTGAATATTATTATCAAAGATAATGTTGATTTATAATAAATATGAAATTATGAAACTATATGTACATGAAAATTATAAATGTGAATTAATAAGTAAATCAGTCTTCTAAAACATCATTAATCCCTTCAAATGATGGTTGAAGTGTATATTTTGTATCATATATAGTTATAGTAACAAATTTGTGTAAAACACCCATGAATTATATTTTTGATGATATCATGTTTTATATCACATTTCAAAATGGTTCTCCTCATTTTAGAGAACTAAAATATATTATTGAATAACTTCCATGTGATATTGAATAACACTTGGTCCAAATGAGTTCCTAAAATTATAGATCATATCCTAAAAATATCTCCAAAATATTATATTAAAATAAAAATAATATACAACTAATTTTATTTCATTATGGAATGAAACAAATCATCATGGTTCAATAACATTGAGTAAATTTAGCATTGTTTATGATCAAATTCATGTGAATAAGTATTACTATATATGGAATGAAAAAATATACATTTGAAAGCAGCATTAATAATGTAATAAAGGAATATAATTAATGATTTGTAGAGGATTATTTCTATTGATATGTTATAATAAAAAGTGCAATATAAAAATTATATGGCCATTGGGTATATAAGTAGTCATTGGGTAAACATATAGAAAATTGGTGTCTTTAAATTTTCATAATTTATATATAATTTCTTTTATAAATATGGAATTGTTAATTATATATTAAATTATATATATATAATTAAAAAAAATAAAAATGAAGTGATGATAATATAATCATTCATTTCTTAGGTATATCTTTTCACTCTAAAAACATATTTTTAAAAGAAATAATTATATTTTTTAAATTTTAAATTTATCATATTGAGAATTTTATTTTAATACTATAAATTATATATATTGAATCAGGCTCTTTAAATTAAGAATGAGGGTAGATATTATTTTGTGGTACAAAAAATAATTTTTTGGGGGTGAACAGTAAAATTGAATTGTATATAAGAAATGATGTAAAATACCATATATGGTAAAATTGACATAAAAAATATAAAAAATTAATATATTTATCAATAATTTTGAGAATAATTATAATCCTATTTCCATTTATGGGATAATTATATTCTCAAAATGGTATTATGTAGCCACTAAAGAGAAATATTTATTCGTATTCCACTCAAACTCAAATATAAAAGGAACCTTCGTCTACACATTCAAAAAAAAACCCATTGTTTGGTTTCATAACTAATATATAATAATATTTTCACCTATATATTTCCCTCTCATGTTTTCACACATGTGGTCATAATGAGTCCCATATCATTTATTACATAGGTAGCTGCTAAGAAAAGAATTGATTTTTCCAATAAATCTATTTTGTTATCCATTATTCTCTTTTTTATCATCTTCATTCATTTTTAATACGAATAAAATATAATAAGATATAAAACCATCATTATGATACATCAAAAATGATATTAGAATAATCGAACTATATTTTTTTATCATACATTCACTGTAGAATATTATTGTTTGGGTCAGTTTAACCACGTACCAGAATGATGCTATTTTATTTTCATCATTTTCGAGATGGATATGTTTGGAAGAATTAAACTATCAAGATATGGTAATAATATGGAAAATATGTTATGTTTATGTTTATATAAATTTAATAAAAATATTATATCCCCCATTAATAAAATATATCATTATTTAATAAATAATAACTAATTAGGGAGTTATTTATTGTTTACTTGTTACCCTAATCTATGAAATCTATAAAAGAATCATGGGTTTTTATATGTAACAACTAGGCCCCAGTGACAGCACAACCACCTCGCCTTAACATTGTCGTCTAGTCCTGGCCCACCAAGTACCACCAGTTGCCCCCCAAACATGTGGTCCCCACCCTAGGGCCCACCCACGTTCCTGAACAGGTCATCGGACTAATGATAGTCCCCACAGGCAAACACATTTCCTTTCCAGTGTGCTTTGTCCTCACTCACACACACCCTGGGTAACATCATAGAAGGCCATCCATCCTAACCACTACTCTAGGCCAAGCATGATTATTTATAGAGTTCTAATCATGTAGGCTCTTGAAAAGGAAGGTGCAACTTGTTGACATGAGTCATATAATTTAGTCATTTAACCCTTTATCATTTTGGGGTGTTATACTCACCCCCCATTAGAGAACAACATCCTCATTGTGGGCCCTACATCTCAACCTAGGCATTGCACTGCATTTAAGGCTGGGTTCCTCCTTTGATACCAAATGTAACAACTGGGCCTCAGTAATAGCACAACCACCACACATTAACATGGCCGTCGGGTTAGAACGTGAGAGAGAACTATATAGGTGAAACGATTATTAGATATTAGAGATAAAACCAAACAAGGGATTTGTATTTGAATGTGTAGATAAAGGTTCCTTTTATGTATGATTTTGAGTAGAATACTAATAAATATTTCTCTTTAGTGGATACATAATACCATTTTGAGAATAAAATTATCCCATAAATGAAATTATGATTGTAATTATTACCTTAATTATTGAGTAATATATTAATTTTGTATATTTTTTATGTCAATTTATCTATTATTCTTTTTTTATCATCTTCATTCATTTTTAGTACAAGTAAAATAAAATAAGATATAAAAAAATTAGTATACTAATTTTCAAATGATATTAGAAAAATATAACTATATTTTATTTTCATACATTCATTATATAATATTCTTGTTTGGGTCTATTTAACCACCTACCAGAATAATGAAATTTTATTTTCATCATTTTCGAGATGGATATGTGTCAAAGAATAAAACTATCAAGATATGGTAATAGTTTGGAAAATTTGTTCTGTTTTTGTTTATATAAATTTAACAAAAATATTATATTCACCATTAATGAAATAATTTTTTCTTTAATAAATATTCAGTAGTGAGGTAATTCTTTGCAGTTTACTTGATACCCTAATCCATGACATCTATAGAATAATCATGGGTTTTTATATGTAACAACAGGGCCCTAGTGACAACACAACCACCCCGCCTTAACATGGCCATTTGGTCCAGGCCCACCAGGCACCACCGGTTGCCCCACAGACACGTGGTCCCCACCCTTGGGCCCACCAACGTGCCTGAATAGGTCAACTGACTAATGATACTCACCACATTCTAGCACATTTCCTTTCTAATGGGCTTTGTCCTCAATCAGACAGACCCTAGGTAACTTCATAGAAGGTCACCCATCTTGACCACTATTCCAGCCCAAGCATGCTTAACAATAGATTTCTAATCAGGTAGGCACCCAAAATGGAAGTTGCACCTTCTTGACATGAGTCAAATCATTTAGTCATTTAACCCTTTATCATTTTGGGGTGTTATAATAACCCCCCCCCCCCCCCCTTAGAGAACAAAATCCTCATTGTGGGCCCTACATCTCAAACCAGGCAGTGCACCACACGTAAGACTGGGTTCCTCCTTTGATAACAAATGTTACAACTGGGCCTCGGTGACAGCACAACCACCCTGCCTTAATATGGCCGTCAGGTCCTAGCCCACCAAGTACCACCAGTTGCCCCACACACATGTGGTCCCCACCCTGGGGCCTACCCACGTGTCTTAACAGGTCATTTGACTAATGATAGTCCCCGCAGGCCGACAAATGCCCTTTCCAGTGTGATTTGTCCTCACTCACACACACCCTGAGTAACTTCCCAGTAGGTCACCCATCCTAACCACTACTCCCGGGATAAAATATTTAACTATGGAGTTCTAATCAGGTAGGATCCCAAAAAGGAAGGTGCACCTTGTAGACATGAGTCATGTTATTTAGTCATTTAACCATTTATCATTTTGGGGTGTTACATTATAAATTATTGATAAATTTATTTTTACCGTGAGTATTCTAGATATTATGTGATTATTCATAAGGAATGATATAAAATATAATCTTACAAAAACAATCATTCAACAATTTAAACTACTAAACTATGATGATAAAAATATAAATTAAATAACTATAATATTTAAAAAATTAATAGAATTGAATAATTATTTCAACATGAAACATTGTTCTTGGATCATTGATTAAGTATAAAAGTATTTATACTTTTTTATAATCTTTCTCGTCGAATTAACCAATTGGTTTTAAATGGTTTTAAATGTGGATTATTTTCGAGACCAGAAACACCCTTTTGTTCTCACATCTATAATAGGCTATAGGCCATATTTCCAAAAGAATGAGGTTATTGAGTTTTATTTACAATAAAACTTAAGAGATAACTTTGTTCTGTAGGATGGGAGTTGGGTTCATCAGACTATATTGGTGGGGAATTATATCCACCACTGTGACTCTGTTATATATTTAAGATATATTCCAGAATCATTCCCCATACCAAAGATGGGATTGGTTACCCTAACATTCATAACTGGTTGATGAATGATGATACGAGTGCCTGTACATATAGGAGGAATCCTAAAAATGGCATATATGTGTGTATATGATATTATAGATATTATTAAAATTTATCACATAATGATCCTAATTGGGGGAAATATTATGATCTATATCCATACAATAGGAAACTCTAGAGTTAATCACCATCTCAAAGGTCTGTAGGTGTTTAAAGTGTCATGATTGAGCCTATAAAGTTGGATTCATATGTAACACAGAGAAATTAATTAGGATCCTTGTATTCCATGACATGTCATGCATTTTAGGGTAATGTGAAATTGATTAATCCATGAAGTTTAATGTCTTTCTATAAGGATGTCTTGGTAAAATGATTCTAGAAATTATTTGTTTGGGATATACTATGGAGAATCCATTTGTGTTCAACATAAAAGATAATATGTCCATATGAGGATGAGTTGGTATCATAAAAGGTATGGCCATATGAAGATGATCCACATCGATAATTTTCCCCGAATAAAAATAACATAGCTTGACCCTAAATAAATATAGCCTTCTGGGTGGGGGGAAATATTTCATCAGGAAAATTCCTAATAAAATATGTTCTATGGGGAATATGTAACCAATGGATAAGACATATAGACATGTATAAGTATGGATATGGGAAGGGTGGATATGAAATATCTCATAATGGATAATTTCTATTGAGACTACCAATGAGAGGTTGTTGATGTTGGGTTTTAACATCAGGGAGGTGTATAATGTATCTCTTATAGTAGAGAATAAAATCCAACATAGTTCATGTATCTCCATTCAAGGTAATATGATATAACCATACCATGTAGTTTAATGTTCAGTAGAATATTAAATTTTTATGGTCAATTATATATTATAAATGAGAGAGATTAGTCCTTGGAGATGTGTCCTGCATAATTTTTATTTGATGAATTAGAGTCTACATATTTTGTATGTTTATTTATTAGTAACTCATCCAACAATTCCCTATGATACATCACTAGGAGTAAAAAACATTGACAAATATTAGAATATAGTAAGGAAATGCACCTATATAGGAGTATCATGTTAGATTATTTTTTATCATTGAAATGGAATGAACTTTTAAGGTCTTTATGACCATGTGATTTATTATTCATGAGAGAAGAAAGATAGGTAAAATTATTATACACATTGCATGAGAGTGCAAGGATATACCCATGTGGGTCTTACACACTATGTCAACCTATATATGCTCCATAAATTGTGTGGACCATTGAAGGAAAAGATATTTGGGATTACATATAGCGATGTTTCTCATAATTGGTTCATTTTGGTATCTATATTATACATAAAGGATGTACAAATAGAATTATTATTATGAGTCTCGGGGGTAATATTTCTCAACAAGATAAGAATTATAATCTTGCATATGAGATATTGAAATGTGAATCCTACATATATGATGGTTTTAGAGTTTCCATAGGGAATATATTCACCTGTAAAAAATAATGGAAATGTATTGGATATAGGGAATGAACCTGAATGGAATCCAATATATCCTAATTATAATAGTAATCAGAGTCATTATAGTTCATGTGGGTGTTTTTATTATGTTGATACGATGATTAATGAAAATACATGAGGTAACATAAGTCATCATCAGTTTCATAAACAAGATTTATAAAAGGTTTAAGAACATAGAATATGGTGAATATATTTATCAATTAATAAAAACCATCCAATTTATCCAAATTACAAAAGGAATCAATGTCATTGTATTTTACTTTTTCCCTTCACAGTTTGGAGGCATGTGAGAACAACTGGACACATAATGTTTATGGTCTTGTGATCTAAAGAGTATTAAAGGATGTTAAGTGGAATATACTTGTAGAATATGATGTTTTTATGAGTGTTTTACAGAAATTTATTAGAGTTAGGAAATTTCATGAATGTTATGTGGTCATGTGCTTCATGTGAATAGGGAAATATCATGCGATTCCTATGAAGGTGTTGGGTCACATGATTGTGAATGGGAGTGAGGGTCGTCATATCACATAAGGGGTAAGGGGGTATGTGAGCATGTAATAGAATAAGTAATATGTGATTTGTAGAGCTATTATCATTGTTATTAGATATTTTGACATGATCACATGTAACACCCCAAAAATTCTAAGTGAGTAAGCTTTTATTTGATAATAGGTATGAAACGCAACACCAGCCGTATAAATGAATATATAAACTTGAGAATTTATCATATATTAAATATTTTAAATAATATAATATATTTTATAGCTTATAATTCATGTAATAATAAGATATATTTCATCACATGTAACAAACATTTTCTTTGATAATTTGTGCTACACGCAAGACTGAGTATTACCAAATAACAATATATTATTACAATATTGTTATTTAATACAAAACTATATAAACTATATATAAAATTAGTCACTATGAATAGAATTAAGTAACTTATGAAAATATATATTTTATAATAATATAATACACATTCATTGGTTAATGATTAATTAGAAATGAAAATATAGAAACCAATTGAATATAAAAGAAACTATTTTTATTTTTATGCTCCCAAAGGTTTTTTTCTCAATAAATTACATTAATTAAAACTAGTGAATTATATTAATGAAATATATATGTTATATATTCAATAAAATATTTTTTATATTAAAAATATTTATTTTATAGGAATAAGATGATAACAAACCCAATTTTATGCATAAAACCTATATTTTTATAATGGAACTTTAACTGTCTTATAATGGAGAACCTATTTTAAATCCGGTTTTTGTCATTTTTTTTAAATTTTATATGTTAAAATATTTTTTTAATATAAATTTAAAAATTATATTTGTGTGTATTTTTTTTATTTTTCTATGAGGATTTATATTATGGTGAATTGTAAAAAACATGGAATTTTAATTGAAAACTGTTTTTTCCTTAATTTATTTATATAGTTATTTTATATTTTAAATTAGTTTTAAAGTAAAATTAATCTATAATAAATTATTTTATTTTATTCATTTATTTTTAATCAATTTCACATTGAAATTGGATATAAACGCATCTCAAACTTTTAGGCATTTTTATTTTAAAACCCTGCATTGTTGTCCTGTATTTGGGATTAATTTTAAATTAATTTATACCACTTATGTGATTGGAATTTATAAAAATGGATTCCCTATTTTGGAACATAATAATTTATAATTTCAAAATAACTCAATTAGTTTTTTTAAAAAATATTAGTGGATGTAATTAAAATTAATTACAATGATTAAGGAAAAAATTAGTTTAACAAGAGACTAGACCTTAAAATTAAGCAACAAAATAGAATAGAAACTAGTAAAAACTCGATTGGATGTTTATATTTCAACCATATAATCACTTTTATCGTGTTTTTACAATTATTTTATCCACTTTACTGGGTAAAAATGTTAGTGGAATACACTATTCAAAAATTTACAAGAATGCTTTTCATCCTCCACTATAAAATGGAACTCACTGCTCCCACTTATTAACACATCTCAAGCCCTTTGTCTCAACCAAAATCTACAAAAATAATCTCCAAAATTCCATCACCTCCTCATATAAGCCTCAATTTTGTTATAAAGAAAACTAAAGAAGTATCATCTAAAAACCAAAAGGAGTTACCCAAATAAGAGGTAATGATATTCAACGACCACTTTAGTTTTATTTGTTTCTCAACCCATTCATTTATTATAATTACTTACATATATAATAACATAAGTATACTAATTATTATGAGATTTTTTTATATTTCGGGTTATAACTAAACTTATAAACACTTCATATAACTGTTTATGAACATACCGTTCATGTAGGGAGATATATTGCCTCACAAAATGATGATTGATTATTTTTCCATTACCACCTCTCATGGTTAGACATTATTATTGACAAGATTTTCATATATGATATATATGATATTAACAATTTATTAATTATTATTTAATTTCTATATAACATTAAACCTTATTCATTCCATTTTTCGGGAATAAGATAATATCATTTGTGGAAGTGTGGACAATGACCTCCTTAAAACGGTGTGATTCGTTCACGCTATACATTAAATGCATAAAAGATGGTTTTAATAAAACTATGAATAATATATAACATAATTATTAATAAAAAATTATAATGTAAATAAATATATATAAATATATTTTATTTTTCATTCTTATAAATATGATAAGGAAATGGAAGTACTATTCATATGTACATATGACCTATCGTCTCCATGAACGGTTCATTTCATTTCCTATCTCCAAATTTTATGGATTATTAAAAATAAATATAATATATATATATGATATTTAAATCATGATTTACATTCATAATGTTGTGAAATCATGATAAAGTTAATAAGTAAAATGGGTAACAACTTAAAAAATACTCGACAAACTAGGAAATTAATACCGAAATAGTGAAAACAATGAAAAAATATTAACAAATAGGTAATAAGATATTATAAGAAGTTATATGATATTATAAATATTATTATAGTTATGGTATAAGTTATTTACATATTTAAAACCTTTATACATGAGGTTATTGGTGGTTCATCTAAAAATGAAAATGCAAGGTAAGGGACTTTCATCTCATTTTTTAATATTTGTAAGATAAATGTCACATTCAGCACTTAATGTTTTTGTGTGGTGTAAATATTTACCATTATGATATATTATACAATGAATTATTTTATATTAATGGGTTTTGGAGTTTAAATTTTTTACTTTCTTTCTATTCGGATTTTATTTAAAATTTACCAAGTAGTAATGAATTTCATATCCAAACTCCTTTTCATTGGGTTATATTACATCCTTTCCATAGTTAATATTCTGAGATTATGTGTGTAATATCTTTTTAATATATATTATTTTACTTCAACTTGTTTTACGTGGATTTACATTTGACATACATAATCAATTCATTTATTTTTTATCACATCAATGTTATGGTATTGTCAAGGGTTTACTTCAAAATCACATTTTGTCCGGGAATGGTTACACATAAACTTCCATTTGAGAAAATTGATGTATAATTATTTAATAAACTATTTAATTTACTTATTACAAGGTTATTTATGATATTTACTATGTAATATTACCATTTTCTCACTCTTTGGTACTCCAAATGTTTTAAAAAATATTGTTTATAAAACCTAACATTATTTATCTCCTTGGCCGGAGAACGTATTTTCTTATAAAATCCATATTTTATTAAAAAAATTCAAAATTTGTTTTACCTTTAAAAATGATTTATTAAATAAATTTTCCCCTTTTTTATTTTACAAATTTTTACAAATGAATCTTCTTGTCTTTTTCTGAATAAGAAACGTTTCTATAATTTTTACCAAGAAAAAGGAATGTTATTTATACCTTGTATGTAATGTATGGATTTACTCATTTTAATTCCTTTAAATATTCATTTTAAAGTTTAAACGGATTAATTTTAAATAAATATTTGGTTTTAAAATTCATTTTCAAAAAAAAATTACTTTCAAAATTTTTTTCAAATGAAAAGGATATTTTCCTTAAGATAGTTTTTAAAAGTGAATTTTATAGTATTTTATTTCACTAACAAAAACAACCCATTATATTACTCCATTTTTGATATTTTATATCAACACCATCCTTATTTATCCACTGTATGGTTTATGATTTATTTGGACAAGGATAATATTAACATTCAATTCCTTGATTCCTTATTAGTCCCCTTGAAATATTCAATTTCCAATGATCATTTGACAATGAATTTCCCCTAATTATCCATATCATTTATCATGGATATGTATATTTCATAAACTATATATCATTTTCACATATGGTGCTTACATTGATAGTTATTTTATTTTATGGGGAAATATTGATAAATCCAAATTCTATACTCAAGATGGATATTTGAAAAGGTATATTTTTTTCAATTAAATCAAATATTAGATATGTTTAATACTTCAGAAATGCAATGAAGGTTGGTTCCAAAAGTATATATATCCCCTTAATGGATTTATAGGTTCAAGTGAGACAAATTATATTTGAAAATTAATAACTTCTATAGCTATATTTTTAAACTGTCTAGAGGATATATTTTGAGAGTAGAGGTTTTCATGTGCCTGAGACATGACTTATAATAATTAAACATTGTGTTTATTTTTATTTAGTCTTCATTATCCATTAGATTTTAACCATGAAAATAACTTTGGATGTATTTCATTCTCATTTCGTTGATTAAATGTCACGTGTTTCAGGTTCTTACCTTTCCATATTGATATTTCCCTATCTAGTTATTTAAATGGAATGTGTTTTTAGTTATTTTTCATTCCATATTTTTTATACACTTTCATTTTAGTTTATTGATTTTATTTCATGTTTATTCATTTATTAACATACCATAATGACTATTTTTATTGATTCATTATTGATTCCATTGTACATACCGTAACTGATCATTTGAGCTCACTGTTAATATTTTCCGTAGGATTTCATAAAGTATACTAAGAATGATATGAAAGGATATAATAAACGGTATAAAGTTATTATCCTTGACAAAAATTATGTTATAATTTTTTATTCATTTGAAATTCAATACTTGTGTGTGTATCTTGTTTTCCACGACTAATAAAATGTTCGGTCTTTTTGGGTTGAAATTTACTTATATCTTATTCAAATATAAGGGTACAATGGCACTGGCTCTAGGATACTGGGGTCAGGGTGCTACAGTTGTTATCAGATATGGTTTTGTAGAAACCTTTAGAACTAGATTTAGGGTAATATAAATTAGATAAATTAACCATAAGGTATATTTTGAGGATATATATTGAATAACATCCTAATTTTTTTATTAGAGATCCATTATGTTGCTTTACTAGAAATAAATATTTTTTGGATATTGTATGTTGACGTGATTCTAGTGCAGATGTACCAAGGGTATCAACTCTGAAAAGGTGTGATGGGCCTTACTTGTGCATAACCTAGTAAATGACAGTCAACATTACTGCGCACCTGGTTTGACCCTCTCAAGGGATACACATTTGATAATTTAAATTTAATTTTCAAACCATTATTAATGATATAAATAGATAAGGAAAATTAATTTCCACGGTTAAAACATATATCAAAGATCACCTTATGTTGAAATAAAATGGTTAAAGTATTCACTAAGATTCTATAATTATATTTGTGAGTTATTCTTACCAATAGTATTATGGTTTTAATAATCATGAAACATTGAAGGGTTGTTTAAAATTATAGAATCACATATCTTCTCATTAACATAATATTGAATAATACCATCATGGGATTATGAGATTATGGTTGACCATTATTCTTAAGTCTTAAACATATCATTAGGTTTTATGTGATTAAAGATAATTTGGAAGAAATTCATGGAAATTCAACTCATTAGATTAAAATTTGTTTTAGTGGAAAATCCATTTGTGGAATAACTAGATATTATAGACATGATTTTAAATTTTCTAATAACCTATAGTGTTATTATGATCATTAATTAAATTTTAATAATTTTCAAATAATATTTTTAGATTTAGTAAACAAATGTTGTTTTGAAAACCCTAGTAAAAATGATATGCTATGATTAATTTCATTTTAAGGATATCCATCTTACATTTTTTTTAAACGTTATTGAAATTATATTAATATGATTTTATAAAAGGAAATACTATAATATGGGTGGAAAACCATCAATTTTGGAATGGCTGTAGAACATGAACCCATGACTGAAGGATGATAAGGGTTTCATGTCTACCAGTAGCCTACATGATGTCCTCATTAAATTTTCATTTTTTATGTAAAAAAATTTAAAATAAATCTTAATGATGAACCAATAGTGTAAATTGTTTTGTTTAGTGATTTGTAAATTAACAATATTGGATTAGGAGAATAGTTAGAAACAAATGTAAATACTTTATGGGCTTAACAATACATTAAAAGTTTATTTTAGTGATTCAGAAATCAAAGTTAATTTTTGTATATCCATTTATTGAATAAAGGGTTGAATTATAATTTTATTAAAGAACATCCTAAATATTTAATTATTTATATGAAATCAAAACCTATAAATTAAATATATTTTCTTTATATTCTTAGGTACTAAAATAATTACTCAACATTAATAAATTGATTAAAAATAAAATATTTCCCTAATACCTTTTTTTTTGAAATGGTGGTCTTTTAAATTATCATTGATTTATAGCTTTGAGCCCCTAAAATTTCAATTGATCATTCACTTGGTTATGATCGATGAACTAAATTAATCCCCATGAATATTTACCCTTTTACTCCAAGTCCATATATTAACATTCCACTAATGTTCTCCTACATAAAAAACTTGTTATATATTATTCAATATAACCTTGGTATCTCACATTCTCTCTTTTTAAGTGGAATTTATAATACTACTTCTCAATATGTGGTATTTAAATAAAGGAATATTCAAATATCAAACAACTTATTACCAATATGGCGTTTAAATTGTGATCCCATAATTTATTTAAGGTGGGGATAATGTAACACCCCAAAAATTCTACGAGAGTAAAATTTTATTTGATATACTATATGACACAAAACAAAAAACATAGAAAGGAATATATCCTCTTAATACATTATGGTATATTTTATATTTTAGACAATTTATTATATTATATATCTTTCAATTCACATAATTATGAGTTAGCATGCATCATACACAACAAATAATTTCTTCGATAACTTGTGATACATGTAAGACTGAGTTTTCCCAAACCAATAGATGTTATTAAAATTTTATTATTTGATATAATATGATATAAACTGGTAGTTAAATTAGTGGTTATGTAATGACCCAAATTTTCCTCAGACATTATTTTGTGAAATTCTATTTCTTGTGGTGATCTTTGGGGTCGTAGTGGTTTTCTTTGGGAGTTTTCCAAAAAACCAGTTTCGAAAAATTGTTTCACAAAAACAGTGGCACACCAAATTGTTGTAACACCGTAATGGTGGAACTATATCAGTGGAACCATAATGGTGAAACACGAAAATGGTGGAACCATAATGGTGGCATCGTGATGGTGGCAAACCAAACGGTGGCTCACACTTTTCCAAATTTCTAGTTTTCCCAATTTGTCCAACATTATCTAATTTCACCCCTCTTATTTTTCATTTGACATAAAATAAGTTTAAATCCTTATATGGGATTTTTTAAGGGCGTTTCATATGTCATTAATTATATTTTTAATAACCTAATACTTTGGGGACTTTGAGATTTTTCAACGACGCGATCTTGGCCACAATCTGACTTTAATGGCCTTCAGAACCATTTCCTTCCATTGATATAGGATGTGGATTTTTTTATAAAATCTGATATCCTCCCAGATCTTTTATTTTGGTTCACCTAGAGACCTCCTCTCTGGACATGTTTTACACATATGTTAGATCCCTTTTTTATCTAGTTTTTCTTAGAGTTTTCTATTACTCATGTGACCCCATATTTTGGCACATAGAGGAGTTTCAGTCTGCTTTTGTATCAAGTAAGGATTCTTCAACCTCTCTTTATATGTGTATCATGAATGGTGTGTGCACTAATTATTCATTGTGATTAATGGGAGAATACTTTTATTAGAAGGGAAATAAATGATGAGGACTGTGATGATCAAAATATAATGGGTAGGGAATTTAAGATTATTTGATGTTGATCAATTTTTTATCTACTATATTTGTTTATTTTTATGGGTTTTTTGACTATATGAATTCTAAAAATCATGGCCATTGGTGGTCTTTTCTTATGCACTAGTGATGTTTTATTTTATTTTTTGTCATTCTTTGTTAACTGGATGCAATATAAAATCTAATTAATAACATATATTTGGATAAATAAATGGATGCCCCAAGATCAAGAATGATGTGTGATCACTGCTATTTATCAAAGTCGAATTAATTAAACCCAATTGAATAAATCATTATATCCTTTTCTTCATGGTGTGGATGTGTGCTATGTTCAATTGGGGTTTTGTGATTTGTGTGGGCTGTGCGGTGCAATTGTTGGTAGCATGGTTATGGGTATAGGGGTGGACATAGGGGATGACATTATGTCTTGGGGATGTAATGTTTGTCTAGTGGGTAGTTGTTTGGTGGTGTTTTGATGGGGTATTTGTGTATGGGTTGGTACATGATTTTTGATGTAACTCAGGTTAATGGTTTTCCTAATTGTGAAATGGATGAACTTGTAGGTAGTTATAATTACATTGTTTTATGTTGTGGATATCAAAGGTGTTTGTGCAGTGGGAATGTGGCATGGTTTAGCTTATTATGTTGGTTATGGCTATGGATGGTAGTTTCCCTTGGTAGTGATGGAATAAGTTAAACTGAACCCATTAGATAATAAATGGAAAGTGGTTAAATTAAAAGGTGTTAAGCTTGGGTTTTATTGTTTATGAATGTGTGGTTGTGTATATAGGGGTAGTAGTAAACGTGGTTCAATGTAGGCTGGTTTTTTGTTTGAAACCTGTAGGTTGTGATGACTGTTTTCTAAAATATATATAAAAAATATAGTTCCTTGGGAATTCTATGCACACCTCACCCTTGTTGGACACCATCTTCTTAACCCCCCAATTTTATGGGGTGGGTGCCTTTCCCAGCATCCCGATGTCAGGATGGATGGAGGGTTATGTGATTTCATCCTCACACCCTCGTTTGAGATTTAACCGATCATGCATATCTGGTAAGGCTGTAATGGATTGAGTCTTACCATAGTCCAAGATATTATGGGATGGTTTTGTTGTGGATGAGGTCCCTAGGTGTTTTCAGGCAATGATTTTTTTCCCAAGTCCCATTGGGATGAGGCCCGAGTGTCTTCGGGTGAGAGGTGTGGTTGTTGTGTCTCATGTATCTGTGAGAAAGTTGCATGGTGTGGTTGTGGACCAGGTGTCTGGGGGTGGGATTTATGTGCGGTTTTAGGAATAGGTGTGTGCGTGTAGGTTGTGGCAGTGGGACTGCATTTTGGAAGAGTGGTAGATTTAAGACGTTTACAGTTAGGAATGAGCAGCTAAATATTAGGAAAGTGTTGCAGGGTACCCAAATGTCGATGTGCTTATACTACTACATTACTTTACTTTCATTTTTTGGTGAGTTTATCATGGTGAGGCTGTTTTGTATAGTACTCCTTGGTAGGTGCTTTGAGGTTATACAATTCTCTCATAGGGGCATTAGTATGTTCCCCCGCTTCTGCATGGGTGGCTTTAGTTTTTACACTAGCTATACTTGTATACTCACCCTACATTTGTAAAACTATTTTCAGGTTTTTAAGAGGACATTGAGTACCATACAAAACTTTACTAGCTCGTGTGTCGGGATATTTTTTGTGCTGCTACGTAGTCTCTTTCTTTTGGTACTTTCTTTGGTTGTACTTTTTTCGCAGTTGACATTTAAATCATTCATGGGTCGGATTTTGGTTTCCTTTATATAAATGTTTGGTGTTTTTTCAGATTTTTAACATCTTATTTCACAATCCTATTTTCATTAATATGGGTAATTCCTTCCATTTTTTGTGATATTTTATACCCTTGGTGCTAGTCGGCACTCTGGAGCCTATTGAAGGCAGGACTCAGGGTCATTATATCTCATTCATCTTGAAGAAGGATGGGAATCCAACTTTGTTATCCCTTCCCTCATCCTGAAGATGACGGGTCATGATAGAGTGGTACCAGAGGTGGTGGTTGAGAGATAGTATGGAGTTCCGAGTTAGGAACATTTAGGATTGCAAGGAATGGTAGGGAAATGGTGTTAGGAAATATTGGTAAATGAGATAGGCAAGGGAAGACCATCAAGGACGCGAAATATTAGCCCCCATATGATCTGATGCAAGGACTCAAAACCTAGCGAATGACCAAGTGAGGCTACACTAATTGCAGGTTATATAACCTAAGAAAGGTACATAAATTATAATAACTTATGTTCTTATGTGTCTCTAGTGTTTTGGGAATTTAAAATAAATGAAGAGTTAAAGTGAATTTAAAAGAAAATTTCCATACTAACCAGGCTTAGGAGTTCATTGTCTACCATTTTTTCCTATGGAACCCAAACGTCCCCCACATGTAGTACGAGTAGTTAATTCCCATCAAGATGACCTGTTGATTAGAGGAGGGCTGAAAAAGAAAATGAAAATGACATGTGGTAGAATAACCATCATGCTTTAC
The DNA here is from genome assembly GCA_963277665.1 of Viscum album. NCBI lineage: Eukaryota > Viridiplantae > Streptophyta > Magnoliopsida > Santalales > Viscaceae > Viscum > Viscum album. Next base: position 1,324,292,769 of record OY728158.1, read on the forward strand.
AGCGGCAGACCCTGGGGAAGTATGAATGAAACAGTTTACACATAGAGATGGAGGAATTTCATGGGGAGTAGAAAATTACCTTTACCTTGATTCATGCTCCGAGGTAGTACTAGGTTCCTCTATTAAATATCTATATATGAGGATCATAGTGTCCGTGGTGGACACTTTACCTTAGGGAGAGGAATGAGAACAATTTCTCAAGGGATGACTTTGAGAAGGAGTTTCGGGCAGACCTTCCTTCCTCAATGATGAAGGACAAGAATAGGAATGACCTACTGTCCCTCCAGAAGGGGAGTATGTAGACAATGGAACTAAGGATCATGTTAAAGGATCTCCAAAAATTTACTCTGTATCTTTTTCCAGATTAGGATTCATGGACAAGGAACTTGGAGGAGGCACTCTGACCATATCTATAGTATGTCGTCACTACCATTACCCTTCCAACATATTCAAAAGTTCATAAGACGTCCAAATTAGTTGAGAGGATGAAATTTAAAGGAGGTGTACCATGAGATGGGATCCAACTGATTTCATTGAAGGGGAATGAAATCAGTGGAAGGTCTTCAACGCTATGGCCTTCTAGGTTTCAGCCAATGATAATTAAGCCTCAGCAGTTCCAGTTCTGATCACTTTGTCCTTTCCTGTTCTTCATGGGCCCAGGACTTAAGTTCTTTGTATGTGGAGGTCATGGACATCTTCGAAACTAGTTTCCAATTCTAGCTCAATATGGAGGTGGTGGGTGGGTTCAACACCCACTTCAGCAACAGTTGATGACCAGACCTTTTCAGCAGTAGGGAAATCATGTCCCCACTCTATCGATGGTAGATAGTGTGGGTGGTGTCTAACCATAGGGTTTTCCTGAAGGACCTCAACCAGCACATGGTTGGGGAGGTGGCTTATAATCGAGGGGTATAGGGGCTTGGTGTGTGCAGTTTGACACCGTTGAGGCAATACTTCTAGTAGGTCGAAGGTTGTTCGAGGTACTATTAGTCTATTTAGAACTATTTCTTGTTCTTTCTTTGATTCAAGAGCTTCACACTCATTTGTTTCCTCTAGTCACACCCATCTTTTAGAACTAGAGGTAGAGACAATTTCCACGCCCCTAGGGTTGAGCATGTGATTTGGAGATCAAACGAGTTTGTTTGATGTTTTTCGAGGATTTTGATTGATGTTGGGACCCCAAAACTCTAGTGGGGATGTATTACTGCTATAGATGCAGTCATATGATGTCATCTTAGGAATCTACTAGTTGTTTTATTTGAACAGTATTATTAATGCTTCCAGAGAAGAGTAATGTTTTCATGTGTGGATGGCCATCTTTTAGTTTTCATTGGCGAGTAGGGCTGTTAGTTGGGCAGTCGGTCTGTAGATCCACTTCTCTCCTTATCGGCTAAGCTGTTTGTGGGATTATCAGACACATAGATGGTGGAGGTTTCTGGATTTTTTAGAGAGTTATTGTATGTATTATTAGAGGAGGTTGTGGATCTACCCCTCAATATGACTTTGAGTTCCGAATAGAATTGCAACCTGGTTCTCGTCCGATTTCGATGGCTCCTTATCAGATAACACCTTCTGAGTTGTGGGATTTTTTTATTCAGGTCGAGAAATTGATGAAAAAGGGTTTCATCTAGCCAATTGTGTCATTGTGGGGTTCTCCAGTATTGTTTACAAAGAATTCAGATGATGTCTTCAGTCTATGCATAGATTATTGGATATAAAATCAGGTAATAGTCAAGAACTGTTAACCTCTCCCGAGAATAGATGATTTTTTGACTAGTTAAGGGGAGTAGGTTGCTTCTGAAATATTGATCTATGGTTAGGATATCACTAGTTGAGGGTGAAGGAGGGTGACATCATGAAGACTGCTTTCGTGTGTAGGTATAGGCACTTCGAGTTTGTGGTCATTCTCTTTGGTGTTATCAACACACCATTAATGTCCATGGGTCTCAAAAACTCTATCTTATGCAAGTTCCTGGACGGATTCGTCAACGTGTTCATCGATGAAATTATGATTTACTCAATGTTAGAGGAGGAGCATGATGAACACCTCAAGAAGATATTGAAGGTCCTCCAGAAGCACCACCTCTATGGGAAGTTATCCAAGTGAAATTTTGGGATGTGAGAGGTGAACTTCCCTGGACATGTGGTTTCCTGGAATGGGATATTAGTTAACCTATCAATGATCGAGTTGGAAGTTTTTTGGGAAGTACCTAAGAATGTGGAAAAGGTTCATAGCTTCTTAGGTCTAGCAGGCTATTACCGGAGGTTTGTACCCAAGTTCTATTGAGTTGAATATCTATTGATAGATTTGACTAGAAAAGTCATGGAATTTATGTGGAGTGAGCAGTGTCAAGAAAATTTCAAATACCAGAAGGGGAAGCTAGTCAGTGGTACAGTGCTTTGGTTTCTAGAGGAAGGGGTGACATTCAAGGTGTTATTTGATGCTTCCAATCTAGGCTTGGAATGTGTGCTGATGCAGCAGTGCGGAGTGATCTATTTTGGGTCTAGGTAGTTACATCCACATGAATGTAACTATGTCACTGATGATCTAAAGGTTACAATGTTAATATTTTCATTGATGTTGTGGCAACATTACCTTATCGGGGAGTGCTTTTTGGTCTTCACGGATCACAAGATCATGAGTTATATATTCTCTAAGTGAGACATGAACTTGTTGTAGTGATGGCGGATGGAATTTCACTAGGACTAAGACATAGATACATATTACACCTTAGTAAAGGGGAATGTGGTGGATTATTCCTCAAGAAGAAAGTCACATAATGAGGTAGTTCAGGAATCTACAGATGCTTGGAGGACAATGGAGGAGTTGATAGCTCTGTACCTGGATGATAGGGTTGATAGTGAAAGATGCTATCAGTTTTGGATGATAGTATAGTCTTCCCTGATGTGGTAGGTGGAGGGGTCTTAGTGTTGAGACATTGAGACTAAAGTTATGAATGATCGCGTTGTCCAGGGTGATGCACTGGAGGGATGGTCGGAGGATAGTCTGAATCAGATGATGTTCCATGAGAAGCTATTTTCACTAGTGGTAATGTGTGAGGGAGTTCTCCATGAGTTCTACAGCTCAACCCTAGCATTGTATCCAGGAGTTTCTAAACTGAAGAGAGGCTTGAGAGAATAGTTTTTGTGGCTCGGGGTGAAGCAGGAAGTGATGGAGTTTGTTTCAATGTTCCTAGTGTGTTAGTAGGTGAAGGATGAGAATTGTGTTCCTAGTGGTATGTTGTATCCCTTAGACATTCTATAGTGGAAGTGGAATCAAATATTGATGGATTTTGTCACGGGATTACCTAGGACATAGTGTAGATGTGATGATATTTGAGTAGTAGTGGATCAATTGACAAAATTATCTCACTTCTTAGTGATCAAGAGGTCGATCATGGTGGATACCTTATCACAGAGGTATGTGGATGAGGTGGTGTGGCTGCATGGAGTTACAAGATTCATTGTCCCTAATCGGAATACACATTTTATGTCGCAAGTCTGGAGGGAATTTCAGCATTCGTTTGACACTCAGTTATGCCTCAACAATTCATTTCACCATCATATGGATATAAATATATATAGGATCATCCAAACATTGGAGGACATTTTACAAGCATGTTTTATAGACTTTAGTGGGTATTGGGTGTGAAATTTTCCATTGTTAGAGTTTTCTTACAATAATATATATCACTCATCCAGTGGTATCACACCATTTGTTGCACTATATGACAGGCTGTCACATTCGCCATTATGCTGGATGGAATTAGTGAGGTATCTATTCATGGTCCAAACATGGCGTAGTGTATGATAGAGAAGTGACATCTTGTCTCTAAGAGGATGAAGGCAGCACAAGACCGACATAAGTCGTATGCTGATAATTGGATGACGACTTTGGAGTTCGAGGTTGGGAACCATGTATTCTTGAAGGTTTCCACTCGACATGGGTAGTTAAGGTTTGGTATAGGGAGAAATATTTCTTCCAGGTTTATATGACCTTTCGAGGTGTTGGGATGAGTTGGTGAGGTGGAATATCTGTTGGCATTGCCACTGTGGTTAGAGGGGATCCACAATGTATTCCATGTCTCTCAACTCTGTTGGTATCTACACGATGACTCCCACATCATTGGCTGGGGAGAGTGTGATATTGAGAATTTTGTTACATTTGTGGAGCGACTAGTAAGAATCAAGGATTGTGAGGATAAGGTGCTTCATGGATAGAAAATTCTTTTTTTTGTTTGTTATGGAGGCATGTTGGCCTCAAAGAGCGTGGTTTGGAGAGAGAGGCACAGATGTGTTCCCACTACATGGAACTATTCTGAGTTTTTCTCTTATTTTTTTCTTTTTTCATTACATATGATGTAATACATGACCTCGTTCATTGTGATATGAGTTGTTTCACTATTCCCTAAATGTGTGTGAAAAGTCCTAACTATGTGGAGGGAAGGATCTGATCCTTGATCAAGACGTATTAATGCGGATGTGATTGAACCCATGTGAGTGAGTCAGTTCCACCCAAAGTGTATAATATATTGACATGGAGGATCAGGCTCCCTAATCCATGTGTCCAGATAGTGTCAATTTTGGTGTTTGTGTGGTTGTTTGGTCTAGTAGCGGTCGGTGAGCTGTTCTTGGATGTTCCAGTTTTCTCACTAGTTTTTTAACAACAGAAGGTAGTTTATCCTTGAGAGGTATCTTATGGGGTGGTTCTTTGGACCCCTATTTTTCTAGGTTTGGTTTTCAATTATCGAGGAAAATAATATATTGCGATGTGTCTGATGTAATGACCCAGATTTCCTTATGCCATTCCATTGTGAAAATCTAATTCTTGTGGTGCACTTTGGGGGTTATAGTGGTTTGATTCGGGAGTTTGTAAATAATAAAATTTCACAAAATGGTTTTACCAAAACAGTGCCACCATAACAGTGGAACACCGAAATAGTGGGACCATAATATAGGCGCACCGAAATAGTGGCACTGTATGCTGTCCTATATTCTTTTTTCTATTGGTACACCTAGTGCCCTAATCTCTAGATGATTCATGCACCTATGATAGATCTCTTTCCTGTCTAGTTTTTCTTGGAGTTTCTTATTTCTTGTGCAACACCATTTTTTGGGTAAAAGAGGAGTTTTGGTCTCCTATTTTTTCATGTTGGGATTCTTAAGCCTCTCTTTATTTGTTTATCATGTGGGGTGGGTGTACTAACTATTCTTTATGAAGAAAGGATGAATAATGCTCTTAAAAGAGTAATAAATTTGGGGGAATATTGTGATCAAAAGATAACAGGCAGGGAATTAAAGATGACTATATGTTATCACTTGTTTTATCTACTATATTGTTTTATTTTTAAATATTTTTTGTGGTTGTATGGATTTTGAAAATCAGGGCCATTAGTGATCTTTTCTAGCGCACTGATGATGCTCTATTTTTGTTGTGATGCTTTGTTAACTAGATGCAACATGGAATCTAATTAATCATATATATTTGGTTAAATAAATTAATGGCCCAGGATCAAACCTTTTGTGTGATCACCCCTATTATTCAAATAAAAATTAAAGAGCCACAGTTGGATAAATCTAAATATCCTTATCTTGATGGTGTGGTTCTGTGTTGTATTATATTGGGGTTTTGTGCTTTCTGTGGGTTGTGTGGTGAAATCATTGGTGTCATGGTTATGGGTGTAGGGGTGGATAGCGGGGTTGAACTTTTGTTTGGGGGATGACCTATTTGTGTAGCAGGGTTGCTATTTTATGGTGTTTTTATGTTGTATTTCAGTATGGGGTGGTACAAGAGGTGTTCAGGAACATAGGTAAAGGTTTTTTCTAATTTTGTAATAGATGAAATTGTAGGTAGTGGGACCGCCTTCGGTTTATGTTGTGGCCATCGAACATGTTTGTGCAATGGGATTGCGGCTTGGTTTGGCTTGTTGTGTTTGGTATGGTTGTGGATGGTAGTTTCCCCCGGTTGTGCTGGAATAATTAAATGTGAAACCCTTAATTAATGAATGGAAAGTGGTTAAATGAAATGGGGTTAGAATTTTGTTTTATTGTAGATATTTGGGTGGTTGTTCATATATGGGTAGTATAAAATGTGGTTCTATGTGGGCTGGTTGTTTTTTTGAATCCCGTAGGTTGGGATGAGTGTTTTCTTACCAATATGTTTAAATTTTACATCCTTGTGATTTATATATGAACCCCACCATTATTGAGCACCATGTGCTGAACACCCCCATTTCATGTGGGAGGGTTTCTTTTCCATCATTTTGGTGGGAGGATGGATGGGTGGTTACTGAATTTCTTCCTCGCACCCTCTTCTGGGTTCTAATAACTAGAGCATTTTAGGCAGATTGTAATTAATTGAGGTTTACCATATTTTATGATCATTTATTCAGGTTTTCTTTTGGAGAAGGGGCTTGGGCCTTTTCGGGCCATGATTGTTTTCGAAAGAATCATTCGGATGATGCACAGGTGTCTTCAGGTGAGATGTGTGGTTGTTGTCACCCATGTGTCTATAGGTGAGATGTGTGGTGTGATTGTGGCCCAAGCATATGTGGGTGGGAATTTTGTGTTGTTTATCCTAGGTGTGTGTGGGAAGGTTGTGTTAGTGGGACAACATTTTGGAAGAGTAGTAGCATCAAGACGTTTTCTGTTAGGAATGAGCAGCTGACCAGTGGAAAAGTGGTGTGGGGTACCCCAAATGTCGATGCACTTATACTACTGCATTACTTGACTTGTGTTATTTGTTGAGTTTTCCTTGGTTAGGTTCGACAGGTTAGTAATCCTTGGTAGGTTCTCTGAGCGTCTATTGTTCTCTCACAGGGGAATTAGTATGTTCCCCAACTTCTTCACGGGTGGATTTAATTTTCCTACTAGGTATAATTGTATATTAAAGCTATGTTTTTTAAACTATTTTCAAGTTTATGGGAGGACTTTGAAGACTGTGTTAGACTTTACTAGCTCAATCATTGGGAAACTTGTTGTGCTATTGCTTAGTCTCGTTCTTTTGGAACTTTCTTTGGTGCTTTGGTTGTACTTTTGTCACAATTTACATTTAAATCATTCATGGGTTGAATTTTGGTTTTATTTATATGAATGTTTGGTGTTGTTTTCTATTTTTACCATCTTATCTCCCAATCATGTTTTCATTAAAAATGGTAATGCCTTTCATTTTTTCTGAGATTTTATACCATTGGGGCTAGTCTCCACTTTGGGTCCTATTGAAGGCAGGACTCATGGGTCATTTTCTCTCATTCATCTTGAAGAAGGAAGGGTGTGGAAATTTTCTGTAATTTACCTCATCTTGAAGGAGTCCGTGATAGGTTATGAATATTATTAAATAAGTTATGAAAATATATGGTCTATAAATTTATAATATGGATTCATTGGTAACCAATTAATTTTAAATGAAATTATAGAAAATAATTGAATATAAAGGGAACATTTTTTATTTTTATGTACCTAAAGTAGTTATGTATTAATTATTTAAATTAATTGCAATTAGTGAATTATATTAATGAAATATATATGATATATATTCAATAAAATATTTTTTATGCTCATTCAATTTATTTTATAGGAAGAAAATGAGAACAATACCAATTTTATACATAATAACCGATATTTTTATAAATTCACTTATACCGCCTTCTAACAGAGAACCTATTTTAAATCCAATTTTGTAACATTAATGATTTTTATATGTAAAAATAATGTTTATTTTTTAAATAGAAACATAAAAATTATCTTATGGTGAATGTTTTGTATTTTTTTGTGAGGGTTTATTTTTTATAACAAGTGAAAACCACTGAATTTTACTTGAAAGCTATTTGTTCTCTAATTTAATTATATAGTTAAATTATAATTTAAATTGGTTTTTAATTCACTTTAGATAAATAATACTTTTTGTAATCAAATTTTGGTTATTGTAATCAGTTTCACATTGAAATTGGATGAAAACACATTTTAATTTTTTGAAAATTTTTACTATAGAAACACGCTTTGTCGTCCCATTTGTGGGAATAAATATAAATTAATTTCTACCACTTCTGTGATTGTAATTTGGAAAAATGGATTCCATGTTTTTTTCATAATAATTTATAGTTTTCAATAATTTCAACTTAGTTTTTTACCATAAATATTAGTGAAGGTAATCAAAATTAATTACAACGAATAAGAAAACTAGATTAACAAGGAACTAAAACATAATATTAAGGGCCAAAATGACCTAGAAACATGTACAATAGACATTGGATGTTATTATTTCAACCCTATACTCGCATTACATGAATTTATACCGTTATTTGATCCACATTACATGGGATAAACATAGGTGGAATTCCCTTTTAAAAAATTTACAAGAATGCCTCTCATATATGATGGTCAGTTATTCTATTACATAGCCAAAATTTTATACTGACGGTGAGCTTTCTCCAACTATGAGTCATTTCTAGTGGTGAATGAACCACAATGGTGAGTCATCCATGGTGGTGAATCATCTTCAATGGTGAGTCATACTTATCCAATTTGTTTTGTCTACCTTATAATGTAAAATGGTACCATAAACATAAAACGCTTTACTATCATAATAAACTTGATTTTTTGATCAATAAAACATGGGTTCCAAAAAATGGGAATGACCATTAAGGGTCAATAAGAAGAGTAAAAAATGTTATGATAAATATAATGTCCTTAAATTCTATGAGACATCATTGATAAAAAAATCTCATCATATAACATCCTTCAGAGATCCTTCGAGAATTCATTAATCTCTGGTGTCTGGGAACCAACTATTTCCAAACACCCCATGTCGAGGAATGGGTCATACTATGGGAAATTTTCTAGCATAAGAGGATAACTCATCAAGGGGATATTAATGGTGAGTTCCTCTAATATTTGAAAATTTTAGAGGACCCTAAATTGACTCCCTATTTATCATGGTATATGATTATAATTATAAGGGTTAAATTTAATAAAAAGATGACAGTTTTTTCAATTATTTATATCAATTACGAGATTATAATTTTCCTTTGTTGAAAATTTTCTTTGAAAAATGTGGTACACCATAATCACTATCTTACATGATAGGTTTGGTATAGTTATGGCTTTTATTAGTCAATTCTTGAGGCTGGGGAATAATGCTCATTGGGATACAAGGTGTACCTTGGTGTGTCCCCAAGTCATTGTTTTGTGGGATTTCTAGCCATGTTTCTTAATAGATGGTTACTATAAGTTAGGTTGGATCATTTGGGTGTTCATGTTGTAATAATTTTTATAAAAACCCAATAGAAATATAAGATACCCCAAAACCTTTACAAAAAAACCTTTTATCATCTCCATGAACTCCATGGTGACATTCAACTGGTGACACAACTTATTGGATTAGAGGGCCAATAATGTTTTTGTTCAAAGGGATAAGATAAGGTTATCACTTTTATAATTACCAAAACACTATTTAAATTATTCATTCCCTATTTATCCCATGTAAACTAAATGTATTTGGTGTTTTGGGGATATAGTGAACCATATATTTCATAGATAAATATTGCATAGAAAGTGAATTATCATACTACATAATAATATTTTCTTTATTATAATTATATACTAGATCTATTTACATACTCATTAAATCATATATTCTACACCTTTTACATCTCAAACCCTATTTATTAAAAAAATCCAACAAAAACCATCCTTTTTAGTTGTAAACTATTTCTTTTTCATCAAAATTTCTATTATATAGTTCTGATCATCATAAAATGATCATGATTCCTCATTTAAAATTTTATATTTCTAATAAAAATATCACATATATTTATTATATAAATATTTATAATATTTTATAAAAGGTGTAAAGTCCCCAACCCAGATGCCACTTCATCGATGCTCCATGCTAGGTCACCACATGACCTCAAACACATCTCCCCATATATTAGAGGTTATCGACTAGCAGCAATGGTCTAATAAGTCATGTGGGGAGATTATACCCTCTTTACCAGAGTAAGAAAAAACCAAAAAAATTATTAATAGAGGAAACAATATTCCCTAACCAATGATCATGCATAATCAAACATCTTCCAAAACCAGGTTCAACCCATAAACTAACAATAACTATGTAATGTCATGCAAAAGTGCCAAAAGTGAAAGAAAACCAAAAAAAAGAATAATGGAAGAATACCCAAAGTGGTCCTAACTCCATGTCTAGATCCTCATCCATGAACCTCCCTAGGCTAACTCAATTCCCTAGAACATGGCCTTTTCCCCTACTACCATGAAGTCTGCTCAAGTACCCAATGTCTCCCAAGCAGGGTGTGAGTATAACTCATTAGTTCACCACCAACGGTGTCTATAAAATATCTAGTCTAATATACAGTTCATTAAAGGAGTAAATAAATGAAAAGGAAATTAAAATTAAATGTATATTCCTTTAGTTAACAATATTCAATTCAACCATTTCTATAAAATTTATCATTTTTGACTCTTAATCCCTCTTCATTGCTTAGTTCATTTTCATTAGGTGTTTCATGGGTTGGGAATTTAACTCATTTACACATGGGTTTAAACCAATAAAAAATATGCATAAAAGAAAGGGTTAATTCCCTATCTCTCTAGAGGAAAACAAATCAAAACAAAAACTTCATAGTCACCTAGAAGCCTCATTCCTGGTTGTTTCATAAAATGAAACTGTTAAAGGAATAGAGCTACATCCCCTTACATAACCCATGAATTAAGTGGTGGAGGTTAGATCCTTAGTATAACTCGACCCATGGGCGTAGAACCTCAATTAAATAACCTACACTACCATTCCATGTGCACGTACATATTTATCAAATCACCACACACATACCATATCTCAAACCTTACTCAAAACAATATACTTAACAATCACAATAGATAACAGTCAACATGGGAATTAATATTATTCCATAACCCAATAAAACATTTACCACTTACATTATATATTAATTTTATCCCAATTCCCATTATCATGCCCTAACACATTAGGTGTATTCCATAATTCTCTTTATATCAACCCATTTAACATTTTCCTTAATTATTTTGTGAAACCCCATTCATTATATTTCTAAATTCTAAAGCTGATTTACTATTTAACAAGCTCATAGTTTTCTTATTTACTATCCCAATAAGACATTTATAACATAATTCATAGTCCATTTAAAATAATCAAAATTAACCCAATTAACCCATTTTCATGCCATTCCAAACAAACCCTTACACTTCAAAAAATAGATTAGTGGTGGTTTTTTAGAGAGGGTTATGCAGAACACCCTTTAAATTTATTTTAGAGGGGGTTATTCACATCCCCCAATAATCATCAAATTTAGAGGGCTTTCACAACCTCCACTAAATTTTTATCATTTTTTCTTTGTAATATTAGGTTGGATTTTAGAGGCAGTCTTTTCAAAAAAACAACTTATTTAATAATTAGTGTCCCTATATGCTCATTTGGATTTTGAAGGGATTATATATATATATAATATTCATTTTGATATATATTAGGGTATATATATAATGGAAAATTGTTTTATAATGGAAATAGTAGCTGTTTTCAACCCCTTATAATATCATAAATTAAAGGGGGTTCATGAACTGTCATTAATCCCAGAGATTATTGGGGGTTGTGAACCCCATATAATTTATGAAATTAGAGGGGTTTTGAACCCAATCTCATTTTCGACAATAGAGGGGGTTCATGAACCACCACTAATCCCTTTGAATAGAGGGTTTTGATCCCCCCCTTAATATTTTTTTTCAATAAAACTCATATAAATTCAAATTTAATAATATATATGTGTGGGTCTACATGTGCGTGTACACACACACACAAAAACAAACACCCATAAATATACTACATAAAAATATTATATCAATGTATTTACATGAATTATAATATATATATATATATTATATAAATACTTTAAATATATACTTATACAAATAAACGAAAAATGTATACATATATAAATATTGGGATGCATAATATAAATGTAATTATAAATATATTTATTCAAAATATATATATAGTTTATATATGGTTTTATATATTCTATACATTTATACTATGATTTATATTACACATGTTTTATATTAAAAACATTTTATCACATATTTATGTGAAAATACATTAATATTATATTATGTATGAAAATAAATATAATATAGAAAAAATTAAAATTAAATATAAATATTATATATTTATATTATATTATAAATATTTTATTATATATAAATTTATATATATTATATAAATATTTTATAAATATTTCAGTATACCATATTATTTATAAATTAATTAATTAAATACATATATTATTTAATTATATTATATATTTTAAATTATATGATTGTATATAATTGTATTTATATTTTTACATAAAACTTATTGCATAATTTCTTGTACATTTAGATATATATTTATTTGTATAAATTTTATTTCATTTAACATTCTATATAACATAAAAGAATGAACATATAATATAAATATATAGATAGATATAATTTATTTAAATAATAAATCATATAAAACCCCAAGCTTTTATTTTTTATAATTTATATAATAATAATAATAAATATATTTTTAAATAATATATTTTTGATTTTGTATTATATATAATAAATTTTGTATGATATAAAATTTATACAAATAAATATATATTAGTGTACAAAATATTATTGAACTATATATATTGAAATACATGTATATAAATATACATAATATTATAAAATTACATTTAATGAAATACATATAAATTTATGTGCATAATGATAAATATATGTATTGAAATACATTGTATACATATTTTTATAAGTTGCATTTCATATAATATTAATTATATATTTGTATAAATTGTATTTCATATAACACTGTATAAAATTATGTATAAATTTTATTGCCTATATAATATTTGTATAAATTGTATATCATGTAATATTAATTATATATAATAAAAATATTTGTATAAATTGTATTTCATATATATGTATTTCATATAATATTAATTATATATAATTTAATAAAATTTATAAAAACAAATATATATTAGTTTACATAATAATAAATATATATATTGAAATGAGTTATATAAATATATATTCAAAGATATTATATAAATATATTAAATAAATACTTATATATGTATTATATAAATATATTAAAAAAATACATATATATATATTTTATATAAATAAACCTGTACATAATATTTAAATATATATTTATGTACATAAATAATTTATATAAATATATTTATAAATATATAAAAATATGTGTTTATACATAACATAAATAGAATTATAAAATATATAATCAAATATATGTAAATAAATATATACAATATATATATTATATAAATGTACAAATTTAATATAAAATAAATGTATTATAATATAAATACATAAATACATAATATAAAAATGTATATATTATTTTATAAAATTATATATGCACTTAAATATTTATTGAAATAATTTTTATTTGAATTAGCCTCATAATATATATAAATACAATAATGTATAAAATATTAACAAAATTAATATGCCATAGTGGTAGAGGCGTTGGAATATTATGTTGGAGGCATGGGGTGCGGGTGATGGGAACAGAAAGGGAGGGATGACCCTGGGTGACAGTAATGTATTGGAATGGGAGGGGTCACGCGGTAGTGGAAGTGGATCTTTAGGGAGCATGGTTGGCTTGAACGAGAGGGATGCGAGTGGAACTGGTACTAGGGGTACTGGGTATCACGAACTGGAGGGGAGGGGTGGCTGTACAGGAGGGGAGGGTTGGTTGTACAAGAGGTTTATAAAACCCAAATAAATTATTTAGAGGCGGTTCTAGAAACCACCTCTAATTTAGTTCAATTATAGGGGGACAAAAACCCATATAATTTATTATTAAATAAATGTGGTGAACCTCTTCTAAAATGTCTCATGCAACTCAGCAAGCAGTGATTTCCAACCATCACTAATTTGATCAATAATATAGAGGGTTTAAAACCCCCTCTAAATTGAGATTCAATGGTGAAATTTGAGGAAATTTAACAACTTCTAATTGAATTGCCACTACATTTTTCATTACTTTACCCGTGGTTCCACAAAATCACCTCTAACAATAATAGGCAAGCATAATAGTGATAGTTCATTATAACTGCTGCTAATGAGTTTATAAGGGGTTATAAAACATTCAAAACTAAAAAAATAACCCCCTCTAATCGGGTAATTTTTTTGTAGTATTATTCCATTGTCAACCCCAGTCAAAACTACAATTATCCCATTTTATAATCTACCAACCATGTCAATATGTTTTTCTAGGGCTCTACATTATCACACAACAACAATACACATAACTTTACTAATTTCTAGGTTCGAAAATGTCCGCACACCCCATTGGTGGCCATAAATTGTTCTACTCGACCTCAAAGCATCCCAAAATGATCATGAGAGGTTCAATTAATCATATATACACCCATTTTAGAAAATATCAATAAAAAACCAGAAGGAAATTAAGAGATAACCCGGAACTCAACCAAACATGCACACATCAACTCAATGACTATGGGATATAACTTGTAGACAACCTACATTGAATATTTTGATGAGCGCACTCTCAATCATCGCCTTAGATCCAGATTCAAACTCCATTTGAATACCTAACCTAGATTCCACTGGGAAAATGGGTTTAGGTGTTTAGAAGAAGAAATCCAAAACTAGAAACCTTAATCTGGAAATGAGATCATAGGGAAGCATTATACTTACCCAGAGCTTTGATTTGCCACCAATGATGCTCAAACATTCAAGAATCAAAGGAGAACTACCCTTGGTAATATTAGGTCATATAAGTTCATCACTAGGGTTTTAAGGAGGAAGAATGAGGGAAAATATTCTGAACACCTTAAAATATTGATGGGAAAATCATGAAAATTACCACTTTTTAAAGGGCGCCTAGATTAGAAAACTGTGAGACAACCGCGTGCCTACCTCTTTCTGAAATGGGGATGAGGCACACAGTTACTTTGGAATCCCAAATGGTTTAAAAACCATGCACTAGAAATGCTAAACGTCTTTTCCATAGCCCGCATGGTTTGGATCTCCCCTTGAATGGTTTCCCAAACTATGCACCCCTCCTCCAAGATAGCACAATTTGGGTAGATTGTTTACACTAACCATGCACCATCTATGCAACTTGAATAGAATGAGAGTTTTTATTTTTCTATCATGTCCTGAACCACCAGGACACCCCTGAGCATTCTCATACACCCAGGAAAAATTTCATTAACCCAAAACAAGAGATTCAAACCAAAATTTAAATGGGGAAATGCATTCCCGATGTTTGGGATCTTACAAACTCTCCAACTTATAATGGATCTTCCTAGAGATGTGCTCCCATGCATCACTAAGAGTCTATAGAGAAGAGATCAGGACACTGTGCCTATACATCCCACTCCCTTTCACAAGTTTCTTCTTGAACATTCACAAGCTACCATTGTACATGAACTAAAGGCACATACTTACCTCATAATACATTCTCACCATGATAAAAAAATATGAACTGGATGCTCCTAAAAGGTCGCATCATACTCAAGCTCAAAATCATCAACATCAGTTACATGATCTGGGCTAGGGTGATACTTATGAAGCTATTACACATGGAAAACATCATGCATCCCACTACACCACATTGTATGATCCAATAGATACGCCATCGGTCAGATCATCTCCACGATCTCAAATAGTCCCACGCACATGGGTGACAACTGGACCTATTTCAAATTCAATGGTGACCCAACCTTGAAGACCCTAAATAAACACATGATTACCCAACACAAACATGAGAGGTCAATGATGCCTATTCACATATGATTTATACCCACTGTTGGCACCAAAAATATGGCCCAAAAGAAAGGAACAAAAAAGAAGGCTGGTGCGCTGCCTCATGAAGCACAGCCGCGAAGCACCGCCGCGAAGCACCCACGCGAAGCGCCCCAACCATCGCTGTCTCGCGAAGCTCCTGAGGCGGTAATGCTCCGCGAATGCATTTGACGTTCGCGAGCCGCCGCGAAGCTCCTGAGGCGGTAATGCTCCGCGAACGCATTTGACGTTCGCGAGCCGCCGCGAAGCTTCTGAGGTGGTAATGCTCTGCGAACGCATTTGAAGTTCACGATCCGCCACGAAGATCCTAAGGCGGTAATCCTCCGCGAACGCATTTAACGTTTGTGAGCTGCCGCGAAGCTCCAGAGGTGGTAATGCTCGGCGGACGACGTTGACGTTCGCGAGAACGCCGCGAAGCACCGAAGGCGGCGCGCGAGTTCTACTTCGCGGCACCCCTTCCCTATAAATACTGGACTCCCCCTGAGTCCTGAGGATGGACAATCCGACCTTTCAGGTTCTCCTCCCCCGAATCGCGAAGCACGCTTTGCCCCGGGAATCATGAGCTCTGCGAGGTACTTCTACTTCGTGAGACTCCTCTGCATTGTCTCGTTTTGATCCCCTCTTCCGAGAGGGATGCCCTTCGTGAAGCTCAAGGGAATTCGCGAAGGAAGGGGATTCCCAAGGGAACCCGGGCAGCCGCAGAGCGTTTATGCTTCGCGAAACACCCAACCCATGCTAGTGATCCCTATGCTAAGGCAGGATCGCTACACATCACGAAGTATACTGCTTCGCAGGATCCTGCTTCGCGAGGCACCCCTTCATCACGAGGCAGTGCTCCGCGAACATTGTTCCACTTCGCGAAGCACCTTCCACTCACACCTATGCCCCATGCTAAGGCCAAGGCACTCCACTTCGCGAAGCACACTCTTTTGCTAAGCGATTCCTCTTCTCGTGCGACCCTCCAGGTTTGCACGACGTGATTTCAAAGTCCCATGGACAATACCACCCATAGCGTTGCTTCGCCTAATGCTTCTTCGCATAGGCACGCTAACGGCTATTGCTTCTTTGCATATCCACGCTAACGTGGACCCCTCGATGGTTCGTTCCATGACCCCCCCCCCCCCCCCCCCCTTAACCATGGACATACTAGTACCTTCCCTTCCCCAAGGACCAGAGGGTACCGGTTATGTAAGTACTAGGGGTGTGGAGTGAAGCCACCTCGTCCGAGCTGCAGGATGTTAAACTGCCAAGCACCACGTCCTCAACACATGATGTTAAACTATGATCCGACCTCGTCCCCCTCACGAAGGGACCCCCTAGGTCGAACATTTTTTTACACCACTCGTCTCCACGGGAATGGAACTCTTCCTCACATGGAATGAGATCCTCCTTGTCGGAGTGGCGTATGTTCGTAGGAGAAGGGCGACCCTAGTTCCCCAACGGATGGTTGCACCTCTGCATCTCCCTACTTCCCCACTACCAAGGTCAGTGGAGGGCGTGATAGGGAACGAGGCACCTCCCATCGTCGGACCAAGGTCCATCTTTCCCGCGCTTTGTCGCGCCATGGGCCTCCATCCTAGAGTAAGTCCCAACACCGTGGGCCGCCTAACGCGTAAGCCCCTTTTCACTTCTCACGGACGCATCCTTCGCGACGTGATCGTCAGGTCCTTACAACCTCTTCTTTCTCACACCGAGAATGACCACGTGGGAATAGAGTGACCATCGACCCTGACCCCCACCCATAGTGAACTACGAGGACTTTGATCCATGTCAAGGAATGGTATGTAGGAAGCCTCTATGTGGTTCAAGCCCACCCGTCATTTCACGTCGGGTCTCACCCCCGTCCTACATGACGTTAAACTACATTCTGGTTCAGTGGTAAGCCGTTGCGACCCATCTTAGCGAACTACGAGGACTTTGATCCATGTCAAGGCATGGTACGTAGGAAGCCTCTATGAGGTTCAAGCCCACCTGTCATCCATTCACGTCGGGTCCCATTCACGTCCAGCATGACGTTAAACTGCAATTCCAGTCCGACGGCAAGCCGTTGTGACTAACCCGAACTATGTGGTCTTTGATCCATGTCAAGGCATGTTACGTAGGAAGCCTCCACGAGGTTCAAAGCCACCATCTGGTCGTTCCAACCCCATTCACGTTGGTTCACCCCCGTGCCGCATGACATTAAACTGCATTACCCAATCCGAACTATGAGGACTTTGATTCATGTCAAGGCATGGTACGTAGGAAGCCTCCCCGAGGTTCAAGCCCAACTCCAATCGGACTAAGGTCCCTCACTTACGTCGATTCGCCGACACCCACCGCCTGTCGTTTATTCACGCCCGGGTTCACTATCGTCCCGCATGACGTAAAACTGTATTCCATCAATCCCCTGAACTATGAGGACTTTGATCCATGTCAAGGCATGGTACGTAGGAAACCTTCCCAAGGTTCAAGCCCACCACTAGTGGACCCATGGGTCTACTTTCACGTCGGTACGCTGACGATGCTCATCGGGACAAGGTCCACCTTCACGTCGGTTTATCGGCGTCATCCCGAACTACGCGGACTTTGATTCCCTGCCACAGGGATACATAGGAAGCCTCGTCAAGGCTCAAGCCCAACTTCACTGTCGCCGCCTGCGGTGGTCCCATTTCACTCTCCCTCTACTCCATTCATCAACCTACCACCCGCCCCGATTCTCGCCCGGACCGTCTTATCCCGGTGAGACCATGTCGGTACGCTCTTCTTCACAGCCACCCATGGGCTGGCCCCAGTATCGATATCCCTTCAAGGAGGATCCCTCAATCTGATCTATCCTAGATAATGCTCTGGTTGGGTTGGTCCATCTCCGCTGGACGTTAAACTTGCGGCATAACCTGTGTTAAACACAGGAAGCTGAGGAAAACCTCAGATATGTGTCTAGGACATATAATTCCCCGCGCTCGATGTGGGATGCCTCGGGCCTCCACGCCCTCGAGAATCCTTGTGGCCAAGGATAACAGATAGACATGCCAGGTACCCCAGCATCCAGACACACTACTAATGCCTCAACGTGACTACTACCCTGACTGAAGGTTGCTGCCCTGACTGGACCCCTTGGAATGTCCCGACAGAAGCAGTGTAATTAACCGGCGTCCATGGAAGCATGGCACTGGGAAGAGTTTCACGAACTACGTATTAAATCTATGAGGGAGACCCCGACTAGGTGACATGTTCTGAGGAGGAATACACAGGAGGAAGAACCGAAATCCCATTATCCTGTTTCGATCAAGGAGAAGACATCCCTGAACAAGGAGCGAATGCCGCCCGCCTTTGGAAAGCGGGAATGCAGGGCAACAAAAGCGCTACGCGTCCTCCTCCACGGACGGACGGGCGCGCGCCCCGGCGAAAGCGTCGGAAACAGAAATGGTGAACCCGATGTGAAATTCTTCTCCTCAATATGGGGATTAGTAGCGTTCGAGACACTAGTAGATTGACGTGTCACCGGATCCAGATATATGGTGCCTGGTCCCGCCAAGAAAATAGCGGGCCTGTCGTGAAACTCACTGGAAGTCGGGGCAGTAGAAGGAACCAGGTTTTTGTTATAGAGACGCGATCACCGTCCACTCCCTGCCCACACAAGAGTAGGGGCAACACCGCCACGATCACCCCACGTAAAGCCGCTACCGCGACGACGGCCGCCACATCGCGGAATACGGGGCGCCCACATCCCCTTTCCCCATCAGAGGTCATCCAGTGAAGGGTGATCAACAACCTCGTGCGCCGGTACGAGGAAGAAGGGGTCATCCCAACCCAGGATATGGCCCGCCTGGACCTGTAGGCCTCCAGGTCCCGCCGTCAACGCCGCCCTAACAGGCCGCGCAGGGAGCCCCTGCTCCCCACCCCAACATTCAACCATTTCAGGAGCTTGTCTCTGGAACGCCTTGACGACTCCTCGCCTTACGTTGAAGAGGCGGGCGCCGTCCGGCTCAGCCCGCTCAGGGTCCCGACCCGAGGGCTCCAGGAGAGAGCTCCTACTCGGCTGCGTCAGCGCCGCCGTCCGGCCCCGCAGGAAGAGCAGGCAGGCTACGTCCCTGCACCACCTGCACCAGCCCGCCTGACCCGACGTCAGCGCCGGGCACGGGCTGAGGACGCTCGCCCAGGCGCGTCAACGTCGACAGCTACAGTGGCCCTGATTCACCGCCGACGTGCATCATGAAGCCCCTGCATACACTGAGCAGGGGAACTCCTTCACCCAACCAGGATCGAGACCCCAACCGCCCCACGGGCAGGCTGGGTTGACTCTCCGGGTTGCAGGCCCAAGTGGTGATCGCCGCGAGCTAACCCGCGCTAATTTCACCTCGTACGGAGGTCCTCCCCGTACCACTACTCCACAGGGCGTGGGCCTTCCCCGCTCCGAGGTTCGTCATGGAGGCATGCCTCGTGCTACCCCCATCCCGCAGGAAGACATACCCCGCGGCAGTGACGCTCAGCGCGGAAACATTTCCCGCACCCGTTGTATAGGGTATGGAGTCCATCCTCCTGCCCCCGACCGCCAACCTGAAGGCACCGTCCATCCAGTCCTTCTCTAATGTGGGGGCCTTCCCTACGTCCTCTCGGCAACCGGCAAAGGTCCTCCTCGCCCCAGCAACTCGAGGAGTGAAGGTCGGCCTCGCTCCACTCGCATCGACCATGGAGGTCCTCCCCATGCTTCTGCCGGTTCCAACAGAGGCCCCACCCACATGGGTACTGTACATGGAGGTCTTCCCCATGTACCCTTCGAAATTTTCCCCGGTGCCCCTCGCACCCCGGCTATCTCGAGTGGGGGCCCTCTCCGCCACAGCCTCAGCGCTGCCCCGAGGCTGCCTGATAGGGGTCAACCCTGTCCCGAAGAGCCACCCCGGGGCAGGAGAGCAGGTCGTCGCCTCAACAAGAAGAACCCTGGGAAGGCCCAGGTGGAGATCAAACATGCCCGCTTCTCCGACTCGGAAGCGGAATGCGATTCAGCGATGGAACCTTCTCCTCGCTCCTCCGTATCAAGGACTGGGGAAGAAACCAGACGCTTTAGCCTCATTCTCCCGGAATTTGAGGTCCACCATATTCCCATCTCCCTCCGCAGGTACATCCAAGAGGAAGAAATATTGGGAATTCCACAGGTCTCGACCGCACAATCACCGCCTCTATCACCAGAAGATCCCTCTACCTCTACCAGAGATCACGGAGAGTTATTTTGGGGGCCAACGACGGTAGAGCGGTGACACAATCTATCACCGGTAGCCGCGACTCCTGTTCCGGAAGGTGTGGTTATCAGCCCGTAGTATCATGACATCGTGGCTAGGTCACCTCACTCTTCGGAGGATGGCCTGGAATTCGGTGGCTAGTTATCTCGTTTGCCGTATTCTCCACCGCCGAGCTTACTATCTCAGAGGTCCGCCTCGGTACCGCTACCGGTCCCTCATCCGCCCCTGGTTGACGAGTGGGGAAACATAGGGCCAGACCCGGAGTCCGAGCCCAGGATCTTCTGGAGTATCCTTGCAGTGGATTACTTCCCGGAGAAGTTCTGGCCGACGGCGGTGCTGAATTTCCACATACCAGAGTCTCTTACCCCTGATGACGTGGGGTGCTTTTGTCGAACCCTATGGGCGAAACATTTCCGCCTTCGTTATGAACGGGTGGTGTACCCCAGAAGTCGAGAGCACTTCAAAGAAATCAGCGAGCAGTGTCGCCTGATCGATGCGGCTGCACTTCTTGTGGCCCAGCACCCTGAGTCGCCAGGACACCAGAGCGCCCTTCAACGAAAGTGCATTCAGAGTCTTAAAGCACTCCGCAGAATCGTCAGGGAAGCCACCCCCCATGTGAAAGTCCGTGGTTGGGGACACTATGCCGCTCTCCTCTTCGACCCTATCTAACGGCAGCCTGATTCGCTATGCGACATCGAGGACATGCCCTCAAGAGGGGTCGCAGTCCACCTGGCTGACTTTGTGGATAAGGAAGATGAGATTGAATTCCTTGATGGAGACTTACCACCCGAGGGCGTACCGCCGCTGCACGACCCATCAGGGAGAGTTACCCGTCAGCAGAGAAACCTGCTAGGTCTCCCTGTACCCACCAAGTCGCTGGTACTCGGTCGAAACACTGGAAAGGGTAAGGAGCACGTCGGAACAGTCAAGCACTCTGACCCGTCTGCCTCTGTGCAGAAAACGGATGAAGATCCCGAGAAGGCCACGTGACGCCAGCTACTTGCTGAGCATAAGAGGCTGGTTAACGAACTCTTGGCTGAGCGCGCCGCAGAGCGGCGACCCGACTATGGTAATCCCAGGCCGGGGCAGCAGGGGTATGAACAATTCCACCCGGTGAGATGCCTCCAGGCAACCCTGATCATGCTACTACCATAGATAGGGCAGAAGCCGGAACGTATGGAAAGAGGGCACGATACGTCTCTCCAAATCCCCCCGAGCGATTAGGAAATCTAAAGAATCCAATTCGGGTTCCCCCAGTCGCCCCGCAGGTCGTCCAGCCAGTTGACCCACGAGCGGCCGGAGCCGTCTACCGTGTTGAAGAACCTGTCAATGCACTTGTGGTTAGGGATCCCCGTCAAGACAGGGACCCCCACCCGGAGGATCTTATCGCGGCACTCACAGCCCGCCTCGAAGCGTTGGAAACGCGGAAGGTGGCGGTCCCACCAGATGGAAAGCCTTATCCCGCGTGGGTGGATGATAAGCCCGCACCTCCGGGTTTTGGGGACCCCACTATCTCGCCTTTTAACAGGACAGGGGACCCGCCGCAGCACTTGGCTCATTTTTCTTCCAGGTGTGGCCCCATGCTGGGGACCCCGGCTCAGCAAGAAGCCGCCAAGCTCCGATGTTTCGTACAAACATTGGAAGGTCTGGCATTCGTCTGGTACAGCCAGCTCCCTATCGGATTGGTGACCGGTTGGGAGCATCTTCTCCTGGAGTTCTTATACCAGTTCAGCTCCACCATGCGAAAGACCAGCATTGTAGACCTCTTCAAGTGCAAGCAAAGGCCTGATGAGCGGGTTGCAGATTTCATCGCCCGGTGGAAGGGACTTACGTATTCCCTCGATATTCCACTGACTCAGGAGCAACTACTGACGATGTGTCTGGGGAACGTCAAGACAGAGCTGGTACCCTCCCTGATCACCCAGAACTACCCTGGTGGGTTCAGAGATTTCTCGGATAAGGCTCAACACCTTGAGGAAGCCCTGCAACAGGCCTGTCAGGCGCGTTTGTTGCCCCCTATGATCTCGGCCAGGAGGACCGCCAGGGCTGAACCCGCCACGGTGGCCCAAATAGAAGCCTCAAGGCAGCTGGAGTTGCTGCCGGCGGCACCACCCCCGCAACCCCGCAGAGGTCCTCCAGCTCAAGCACAGGCTCCTGCCCAGCAGCGACCGCCTCAGAACCGACAGGTTCCCCCGCGCAACGCGCCACTGCCACCAAGGCGAGACAATCAGGCGCCCCCTCCTCGGCAGGCCCCTCCGGCCCCTCGTCAGGGCCCGGCCCCTAGGGCCCCCTATCCGGAAAGAAGGTACCAGACCTATTCGTTCAACGAAAATCAGGTCCCTGGCTACTTTCGAAGTGATCTAGAGCAATGGATTGTGCGTCTGCCTGAGTGCAGAAGGCCGACAGAGGCGAATCTCACCGATCACCCCAACTACTGCCTTTATCATCGGTTTCTGGGGCACACCCTCAAGCAATTCTATGTGTTTAATGACTGGCTTCAGGACCAGGTCAACAACAACATAGTCAAGTTGGGATCAGCACCAGCGCAAGTGGTAGGTGTCATTGCAGGATCAGAGATCGGCAGCGACAGTGAAGGTGAGTGGCAGCAGGTCCCCAGCCACGGGTCCCGGAAATACGACGACTGGATGGCTCGAAAAACCATCTTCTGTGCCCATGGAATCATCCAGGCGCGCCTGAAGCAGCCAGAACCTTCAGAAGAAGTAGCCGGTGCCTCCGCATCATCTTCACAGTCGACCTCTTCCCAAAAGGGAAAGCAGCGTCAACACAAGAAGAAGCAATGCGCACCGCCAGTGTCGTCGTCATCCTGCACTCTCGGCGACTTTATGCCCCCTGAAATGGGGATTCCTCCCAGAATCCACCCAGCGGTGGATGAATCCTCGAGTGACAGCCAGGGGTACGCTTCGGTTAACACCGTGGAGTTGGTAAAGCCCTATATGACCCCGACGAGGGGGAACGTCAGGCAGACCTCCCCAACGTTTCCAGCCGACGTCAACGTCAGCAAAATCGCAATCGCGCCGGTCATCGAGGTACGTCAGCAGGCACTTTTGGCCAAGCCGTGCATGCTACTGAGACCAGGAAGCAAGCTCAGTGCAGATCTCATCATGCGCAACCCCATCTAACGCCCTCGGCTCTACCTCCACCGCCGTTCGTGCTACTGGATCGGGTGGAGTTGCCTTCTTCGTATCACAGTCAGTCCTGCCCTGCTACAGGCCGGCCTCCCCTGTCCGATCCTAGTCCGGAGACTACTCATCAGGATTCTAGTAGTAGGCAGCAAGATGTACCCAGTACTAGTCAATCTCCTGTTCATCCGGCCGGACCCGTTGTGTCTCCAAATGTCGAACGACCTCCTGTAAGCAGAGGCTCGCGTTTGACACGAAAGTACGATGTTCTGAAGCACCTGGCCGGCATTCCGGCGAGGCTCTCCATCCTTGAGGCCCTTCGCCTGTCATCTGAAATGCGCGAGGCACTTTCCGAGGCCCTAAAGAGCCCCCTCTAGTTCGAGACGAAGGTAGCAGCTGCAGAAGCCTTCCATACCGAGACGATTGAAAACGCAGAATGTCAGGCGGTTATCTCGTTATCTGGTGAAGACGAAGACCCTCTTATACAGGGGCACATTCTCCCGTTGTACGTCACTTGCCACTTCAATGGTGTGGAAGTCCGTCGTTGGCTTGTTGACACATGTTCCAGAACCAATCGAATTCCGACCCGGACGCTGCGAAAGCTGGGTCTATCCGAAGGTGATTTAACTCCCTCTGACCTCAGGATCCAGGGGTACGACAGGACAGAGCAAACCTCAGTCGGAAAGATCCGCCTGAAGACTCAGTTCGGTGGCTTAATTGCTAGCACCGAGTTCATGGTTGTCTCTCAGGACACCGCCTACAATGCATTGATGGGTAGGCCATGGCTCCATCTGCATGCAGCGGTCCCTTCGTCGTATCACCAGTGCCTCAAGTACTCGCTCAACGGTCGAGTAGGCGTGCTCCAAGGAGACGCGTCCCCTTTTGCTTCTTGTGAGGCATGCTATCTGGATGCGGGTTATTACAAAAGTAAGGACAAGCAAATCCTGGTAAGCGAGGATGAACCCGCCCCGGTCACAAGTGATCCCTGGGCAAGCATGGATGACTCCTACATCCTCCCGATCCACCGGTTGGAGGACACGACCCCCGACATGGGACAATGTTTTGTTGTTTCGGGTATAAAAGGAAGGCATGTTCCCGTGTCCATGTGACGACGGAAAATCACCTCATACTCCTACATCAACCAGGCTCAAGTCATCCCGGAACCTCATACCCCTGTACGGTACCGGAGTGTCAAGATAATGACAACGGCGGTGCGCCATACGTGTCTCTTCCGCAGGTCTGGAATTAACAGACTCAGGCCGACACGTCACCACTGCTTTGATATCATCAAATGTGGCCCTCTAGGCCGAAGGCCAGATGGGATAGGGTCGACTGCCTTAATTGCTATGGTCTCAATGGCAAGCGAGTCTCCCGATGTGATGACCGCTGCTGCCCGAGTCGGCACCAGCTGCCCCTCGGATTTTGATAGCCAGAAGTACCCCCTGTCGCGGGAATCCCCCCCACGGGTTGGGAGGAAGACTTGGAGGATGCTCCCCCAACCTTTGAAGAAGGAATATCAACCACAGTTGATGAACTGGTACAGGTGAACCTTGGTAGCGAGGCAGATCTGAAACCCACATTGATCAGTGTAGCCATGTCCCCCGAGGAGCGGCAGCAGTATGTAGACTTCCTCAAACAACACCGTGATGTGTTTTCATGGAGTTACAATGAGATGCCAGGGCTAGATCCCCAGGTGGTCGTTCACCGTCTGGGCCTCCCGGCAAAACATTGTGGGTTTAAGCAGCCTCCCAAGAAGATGCACCCTTCTCATGGTGCTATGGTTGAGGCCGAAGTTGACAAGCTAATCAAAGCCAACTTCATCAAGGATGTCTAGTACCCCAAGTGGCTTGACAACATTGTGCCAGTCAGGAAGAAGAATGGACAGATTAGAGTCTTCATCGACTTCTGTGATCTTAATCGCCACTGCCCAAAGGATGACTTCCCACTCCCGGTGACAGAGCTGTTGATTGGCGCCACGGCCGGGTTCCAAGCCCTCTCTTTCATGGATGGGTATTTCGGGTATAACCAGATCTGGATGGCCCCTGAAGACGAGGAGTCCCCTGCCTTCAGGGCTCCCCAAGGTACCTTTTTCTACCAGGTAATGTCATTCGGTTTGAAAAATGCAGGTGCCACTTATCAGAGGGCCATGCATCGCATATTCAAACCTATTCTCGTGAATTTGGTGGAATGCTATGTGAATGAGCTCGTAGTCAAATCATGCCAGCGCCAGGACCATCTCAATGACCTTGAGAAAGTGTTTGGTTTCCTCCGTTCCCGTCACCTGAAGATCAACCCGCTGAAGTGTGCTTTCGGGGTCACCTCCGGGAAGTTTCTGGGCTTTGTTGTCAGATACTGAGGTATCGAGATCGACCCGGAGAAGATCAAGGCCATCAGCCAAATGCCTCCCCCGAGAAACATTCGGGAGCTTCGATGTCTTCAAGGCCACTTAGCCTATACACGCCGATTCATCGCAAATCTGGCCGGCAAGTGTAATCCCTTTTCCCGGCTCATGAAGAAGGGCGCCACCTATGAATGGGATGAGGAGTGTCGGACCGCCTTCGAGGATATCAAGCAGTATCTGCTCCAACCTCCGGTCTTGATGCCACCCATCTCTAGAAAGCCACTGGTCCTTTATGTGACAGCCCTGGAGAGATCCCTCGGTGCACTGCTCGCCCAGAAGAATAACGAGGGTACTGAGAATAGTCTCTACTATCTCAGCCGCATGCTTCTCGATACGGAGATCAGATACTCCCCTATCGAAAAAAGCTGCCTTGCGCTCGTATTCGCCATGCAGAAGTTGCGACATTACCTGCAGTACCACGAGGTGCAATTGGTCTCCCGGGTAGACCCACTGAAGTACATCCTGTACCGTCCCATGCTGACTGGCCGACTGGCACGGTGGGCGGTGATTCTCCAGCAGTTTGATATCAGGTTTGTACCTCAGAAGGCCATTAAGGGACATGCATTGGCAAACTGTTTAGCTGCCCATCCAACCTCCGCGGATCAATCCCTGGACCTGAATTTCCCTGATGAGACGATCCTCTCAGTCGATCATGCTGCCCCGTGTTGGAAAATGCATTTCAAAAGCGCCTCCCGGAGCCCCACCGGTTGGAGGCTCAACGATCCCAAGCTCAACAGAGTGGTCCTGGGTATTGTCTTTATTACCCCGGCGCAAGCCATCCTGCCATACTCATTCCTGTTGTCAGAAGGTTGTACGAACAATAAGGCAGAGTACCAAGCTCTCATCATCGGCCTCGAGTTGGCCCTTGAGATCCATGTGCCCCATCTACATGTGAAGGGGGATTCCGAGCTGGTAATCAAACAGGTTAATGGCGACTACATCGTCCGGAAGCCAGAGCTCGCACCATTGCTGGAGTACACCGTTCACCTAATGGCCCAGTTCTCCCCTCGACCAGAGGTTACCCATGTCCCACGGTCGCAGAACGGTCAAGAAGACGCCCTGGATGGCTTAGCTGCGTCGCTCGCAGAACCCGAGCAAGATGATTTGGTCATACATGTGGCCCACCGGAGAGTCATTGCCCCCGCCACCCAAGAGGACCATGATGGCCTACGGGTAAGCCATATCACCGCCGGACCCTCCATATCGGGAGTCCCTGGTTCGTCAGACGCAGTGGTTGAAACCACCCCCGACTGGAGAGCACCTTTTGTCGAGTATCTCCAAAATGGTCAGCTCCCGGACGACCGGGCCGAACGTGAGTGAATCCGACACCGCGCACTGCAATTTACCCTCCAGAGTGGCCCCAGTCTCGAACAAATCCTCTATAAGCGTAGTTTCGATGGTGTCCTTCTCCTTTGCCTACAAGGAGGGGAGATACCTCAAGTTATGCAAGAGGTTCACGCCGGTTCCTATGGCGCCCATCAAGCTAGGCCGAAACTGTCCCATCAAATCTAGAGGTTAGGATACTTTTGGCCCTCTATGATCCACGATTGTATTGGATATGCCAAGAGATGCCACAAGTGCCAAGTACATGCCAACTTATTGCATCGGCCGCCAGAGCCACTCCACCCCACCAAGTACTCTTGGCCATTTGCGGTATGGGGACTTGATGTAGTGGGACCGTATCCACCGGCAACAACCCGCCAGTGTAGGTTCATCCTGACTGCTACAGATTTCTTCTACAAGTGGGCAGAGGCAGTTCCGCTCAAAGAGGTCAAGGCCCGTTCCATCGTTGACTTTGTGAGCTCCAACATTATCCACCGGTTTTGGGTACCTCACGCCGTCCTCACCGATAACGGCACCAACTTCCGAGCAGCTGAATTGAAGAAATTGTACGCTAAGTACGAAATATGGTCGAACCATACCTCCCGCTACCACGCGCAGGCGAATAGACAGATCGAGGCGTTCAACAAGACCCTCTCTAACATTCTGCAGAAGATGGTTGGTCAGAATAAGAAAAGTCGGCCGGACAAGCTCCCCAACGCCCTCTGGGCTAACTGGACGACGACTCGCAACTCTACCCAGGTGACCCCATATTCCCTGGTGTATGGATCTGAGGCCGTCCTACCCATTGAGATACAGCTGCCGTCGTTACGCACTGTAGTTTATGACCACCAGACATCAGATGAGGTAGCCGAGATCCGTTTGGCTAAATTAGAAGCACTGGATGAGAACCGGCATCGTGCCCTGCACAATCTGGAAAGGCATCAGGACAAGATAGAAAGAGACTTTGACAAGAAGGTTCATCTTTGCTCTTTACTATAGGGCGACCTGGTACTGGCCCTTCGAGTGCCAATGATTCCCATTAGGAAACCGCCCAAGTTAGAACTCAAATGGGAAGGGCCTTATATCATCCATAAGGTTTACCCCAATGGAGAATACTCTTTGGTGACCACGGATGGGGTGCGTATAACCCCTCCCACCAATGCCAAATTCCTTAAACGATACTTTGCCTAGGGCAAAAAGGTCCAGCACGTCCCTAAACTGCGAGATGGTCCTGCACGACCCTAAACTGCATCCTTGTCCATCCTGCAAGACGTTAAACTTCAATCTGGTCAGGCCTTCTTGATCGAGGCTCATCCTCAGGCCCCTTGGCCTCCTCGGGCCCCCAGCCCCGTCGTCACCGCGAGACATTAAACAGCAAGCTGGTCAGGTCTCCCTGACCGCGGACCGGCCTCAGGTCCCCTGGTTTTCCCTGATCTATTCTCTTGCGGGATTGTGCGGTATGGTGTAGGACTACGTCCTCATTCACGTCTGATTACTCGTCGTACCGTACATATCCCCAAATGAGATGCTTCTTATCATCCCTCATGACGTTAAACTGCATTTCCAGAACTACGTATGGCTTGATTCTCATCCTTATGAGATACGTAGGAACGCTCAGACGCCTCGTCTTGAGCCCAGCCCCAAGCTTTTCTCTCCCACTATCCCCCCTGGGAATAGTTTCCTTGGAGGATCTTGGTGTAGCAGGGAGTAGGCTTTCCTGGCCCCGCTTATGCAACCCTGCTCGCACAAGGATTGTAAGGGTCGCACCATGTGCCCTCTCCCGTTCTTCTATTCCTTACACGCCCTCACCGCATTACGCTAAACTGCATGGACTTCATGAACTACGTATGGCTTGACTCTCATCCTTATGAGATATGTAGGAATGCCTGGACATTTCGTCTATTGGCCCAGCCCAAAAGCCAAAATCTTCCCCTCGGGTCAAGACATGGCAGGGTGCACACTTTTGCCCCAAACTCACTTTGAGCAAGCCTCGACCCGGCTGCACATCCCCCTGGAGATGTTTTCCAATTTCATGGATGGATACATCTATGCTTCACCCACTTCTTGACTGGGTTTCCATCATTTTTCACACCTAGAGGGACCCCCAAGGACGACCTGGATACAATGCCCAAGGGCTCTCCTACCGATACGAGCCAACGCCCCCGAGGGTTTTCAAGCAACAAGCCGATACAAGTCCCGCGTTGCGAATTTGGTCCGCAGTCGACGCTCATTTGTTGCTCCCATATGGGTCACCATAGGAACGCTGCGTTTCGAATATGGTCAACAATGTCTTGGATCTTCGGGTCCACCCCGAGATGTCCCAGACATCGAGTGCAGTGATTCGTTCTACCCCATCCCGAGGTGACAAACTTCCCCCAGGTGGTGCTAGCAATCAGGCCCCTTGGCCTTTCCGGGCCACGTCCCAGGATTCATCATAAGGTTGTACGGTGTGATGTGGGACTATGTCCTCATTCACATCGGGATCATGTACCATGTCGTACGCCCTCCCTTTACGAGGCCCAGCCTCAGGCCCCTTGGCCTTCTCGGGTCCCCGACCCTCGTCCTCATGTAAGACGTTAAACTGCAAACCAGTCAGGCCTTCCTGACTGATGCCTGACCTTAGGCCCCTTGGACTTTCTGGGCCACGGCCCAGGATTCCTCATAAGTGTGTACGGTGTGATGTGGGACTATGTCCTCATTCACGTCGGGATCATGTACCATGCCGTACGCCCTCCCTTTACGAGGCCCAGTCTTAGGCCCCTTGGCCTTCTCGGGTCCCCGACCCTCGTCCTCATGTAAGACGTTAAACTGCAAACTAGTCAGGCCTTCCGGACTGATGCCTGACCTTAGGCCCCTTGGCCTTTCCGGGCCACGGCCCAGGATTCCTCATAAGGGTGTACGGTGTGACGTGGGACTATGTCCTCATTCACGTCGGGATCATGTACCATGTCGTACGCCCTCCATTTACGAGGCCCAGCCTCAGGCCCCTTGGCCTTCTCGGGTCCCCGACCCTCGTTCTCATTGCAAGACATTAAACTACAAGTAGGTCAGGCCTTCTTGACCAATGCCTAAACATCGGGCCCCTTGGCCTTTCCGGGCCACGACCCAGGTCCTCTCTTATAGGAGTATATGGTGTGGTGTGGGACTATGTCCTCATTCGTGTTGGCTTCTTCACCATACCGTACACCTCCCTTGTTTAGAGGTATATTACTCCTTTTCTCGTCCCGTATGACGTTAAACTACATATAGAGAACTATGTGTGGCTTGACTCCCATCCTCATGGGATACGTAGGACCACCGGAATGTCCAAGATTCAGGTCCAGCCCCATCTCTCGGGAATTCTCATCCCATCCTGGCCCCTTGGCCTATCCTTCCTCCATGAGAGGATTATATGGTGTGGTGTGGGATTATGTCCTCATTCACGATGGTCTAGAAATGACCACGCCATGTCCCCCCCTACTGAGCTGTTTCGTCGTTCCCTTTTTCGGCGGTTCACCAATGTGCTTAAGAGTACTCTGGTTTATTACCTGGAATGCCAAGCATTACTCGGACACGTCCGCACCCACTTTCCAGGCTTTGCGTATCCCTGCATCAGGGCTTTCATCATCTCTCACACCTGGAGGGACCCCCAATAATGGCCTGGATACTACGCCCAAGGGCTCTCCAACCATTACGGGCCAATGCCCCCGGGGGTTTTGGACAACAAATCGATAAAATCCCACGTTGCAAATATGGTCAGCGGTCGATGCTCGTTTGTTGTTCCCACCTCAGGCTAACGCGATATGGACGCTGTGTTTCCACCATGGTTAACAGTTTTCCTCTATCGCCATGCCAACCCATTAAGCCCAAGTGCCGAGTACACGATTCACACCCTTCACCACTTCATCATGTCCAAGTAGAATCTCAGAACTCTTGGTACTTTTCCTTTGTGCACGTCTGCGCATTGGGAGAACAAGCTGCATCAAAGGTGTCCTTCGAAACTCTCTGCCGACTCCCCTTTGATAGACTCCCCAAGTATTGCGATAAGGATCTTCCCCCCTTGTTTCCCACACCGAGTTTATCTCACGTGGGCTTAGGGATTGGGTTGACATCTTTGCTTACTCGGGAGTTGTCACCATCCACGGTCCGAGCTCTAAGACCATAAACTAAGATTCTCATCTGGAACTACGTTCAAGACCCCTTGTCTTTGGGTCCATCTTGAGTTCAGCAAGTTAACCTCTCTGGTCCTGCCTTCAGGACCCCGACCACGGGACCACGTGGCGTTGTGTAGGACCACGTCCTCATTCAGGTCAGGTTTGCAATAGCTACACCACGCACACCCCGTTCTGAGAGTTATCCCTCCTATTCCTTGTCCTGCATGACATTAAAAGGCATCCTTCATAATTACGTGTGGCTTGATTCCCATCTTCATGGGATACGTAGGACCACCTGAATGTCTAGGATTCGGGTCCAGCCCCACCTCTTAGTGATCTCCTGATCTCCCGGTCACCTAGGCCACTTGGTCTATCCCTCTCCGGGAGGGGGATGTGTAGGTATGATACAAGGTTTTGGGCACCGTGCCCCCTTCCCTTGGGAATCTTCCATCTCTCGATCACCCTCACGGTTGAGTCCCTTGACTCCTTGCAGTGGTTCACCCATGTATTAAGATTACTCTGGTCTAGGACCAAGAGTGTCAGATTCAACTTGATCAGGTTCCTTCCACTTGTCAAGCTTCGTGTTCCCCTCCATTCGGGCTTCCATCACCTTTCACACCTGGAGGGACCCCCAAGAACGGCCTGGATACTACGCCCAAGGGCTCTCCTACCGTTACGGGCCAACGCCCCTGAGGGTTTTGGACAACAAATCGATAAAATCCCGCGTTGCGAATTTGGTCAGCGGTCGATGCTCATTTGTTTGTCCTCATCTCAGGCTAATGCGACCGGATGCTGTGTTGCGAACATGGTCAGAAGTATTCCTCTGTCGTCACGCCAGCCCCTTTAGTCCTTGAATGTTGGTTTCATGATTCACATCATTTTCCACCCCATCATGTTCAAGTGGAATCTCGACACTTTTGGCGCTATCCCTCAGTGCACCTTTTCATGTCAGGGGGACAAAGCAGCAATCGGGTGTCCTTCGGGGATCCCATGGTCCGAGATCTAAGACCATAAACTAATATCCATTCAGAACTACGTGTAGCATGATTCCCATCCTCATGGGATACGTAGGACCGCCCGGACACCCTGTCTTCGGGTACATCCCATTTAGAGAGCCAGTCTCTCCCCCGGTTTCACCTCTTACCTCTATATAGGCCCATCGGCCTAAGGTTTCCCTCTCCGAATGGCATACAATCTGATGTGGGATCATGTCTCCATCAATTGTGTTTTATAAACACTGTGCACATTTCCTGACTAGCATCGTCTCTGCTATGTCTGTGTTGCATGACGATAAAATGCATGCTTGGTCCTATCATACGACCCTAAACTGTGACATTATCGTCCTGGCTGCACGACGAAAAACAGCACCGCATTGTGGTAACCTCATTGTAGAGGACATCACGTTGGGTATTGTCCATGTGCCATGTCATTTTTCAATTCCCATCATGGCTTGATCCTTGTGGCGACATCACTGCCTACTATTCTAGGCATGTCGCTTCACAAAAAAAACCATTCACCTTAAAGAACAAACAAGATACAACAAATTCCGCTTCTTTTAGTGCAAGGGCCACGCCCGCACTCCCCTTTTCCCCTGACACTGGTATCCTACCATGTCACGATCCAGAACTACGTATGGCTTGATTCTTATCCTTATGAGATACGTAGGAGCGCCCGGGCACTTCCCCGTGGGCCCAGCCTAACCTTTGTGTTCGGTCCCTCGACTCGAGCATTTCCCCAGAGAATGCATGGTAAGTAGGGCTTAGGTCCTCCTTCACGTCGGGTCTTCACGCCATGCGTCCCCTACTCCCTTTACCCATTTATGGTCAAAGGTCCATTCAGAACTACGTATGGATTGATTCTCATCCTTATGAGATATGTAGGAGCGCCCGGGCACTTCCCCGCGGGCCCAGTCTAACTTTCCCTTTCGGTCCCTTGACTGAAAACCTCTCCCAAGGAGGTTGCGCGGTGTGATATGGGGTTGTGCCCTCATTCACGTCGAGTGGTTCACCGCGCCGTACACACCTCCTATTCCCGTTCACGCCAGGTGTTTGAGTTACTCCAGCATGTGCCTCTTATGTTTCCTCTCACCCATGGTCCGAATTCTATGACCCTAAACTAAGACCCCCCCAAGGGAAAGGAATCTTCTCCCTCTCCCTAATACGTTTCGTTGCTGTATTCAGATGTGTTTTTACAAAGATCTCTAAGTGTGGGATTGTCACAGGGACATTCCCCTCGTCCCATTACCAAGCTTCGTGAGCTCGCTATTTGGATCCTCATCCTCTTCCACATCCAAAAGGACCCTCGGACGACATGGATACTAGGCTTAAGGGCTCTCCATGAATGCTGGACCTAAGGGCCCTTCAATCGTTTTGGGCCAACGTACCCATAGATATTGGACAACAAATCGATAAAATCTCGCGTTGCGAATACGTTCAGCGGTCGATGCTCATTTGTCTGTCCCCATTCAAGGCTAACGCGACAGGATGTTGTGTTGCGAACATGGTCAGCAGTTATCCTCCATCGCCACGCCGCCATCATCGTGATCTGAATCTCGAGCATCATGATTCACACATTTCCACCTCCTCATGTTCAAGTGGAATTCCATCATACTCGGCTCTTTCTCTTCGCGCATCTAGATGCGCTAAATGATCGTGTTAGTGTCATTGGGCCGGTATTCACCGAGCGTCCCTTTGCCCTAACCTGCCCCTCTCTGTGTCGGGAAATTCCCACCACTAATTGTTTCCCACACCGAGCACGACTCACGTGGGCTTAGTAGTTTTGGTGAGATGTGTACCAACACGGTCGGGCTTCTCATCGTCCTGCATGACATTAAAATGCGCTTCCAGAACTACGTATGGCTTGATTCCCATCCTCATGGGGTACATAGGAATAACCGGCTACTCTGCTTCAGGCCCAGCCCAATACTCACTCTTTGTCCCTCGACCTGAAGAGTTTCCTCCGGGGGTACATGGTGTGATTTGGACTCCAAGTCCTAATTCGCGTCGGTTTCATATCTACCGTGCCACACACTTCCTTCCCTCTTATCCCACGTCCTATCATGTGACGTTAAACTACAGGAGTCTATGTGTCCTCAACGCATGACATTAAACTGCGGTTCTACCCTGAACAAGTTCAGGATGCCCCAAGATCCCACGGGGAAGTGACAGATCCCCTCGCCAGAGAGGCCCTGTCTGAAAGAAGGAATGATCCATGATCAAACTGATGCGACTATCTGGCGTACTCCCACCACAGTGGTGTAACTACCCTAAGTGTTGGATTCTGTTCGGACAGACCATCACTCCATATTCCACGCTTTGCGTGCCCCTTATTCGGACCCTCGTCCCCTTTCATGTCTCACGGGACCCCCTAATGGCCTGGTCTCATGCCGCATCGGCTCACCTACCATCTTGGGCCAACGTCCCGGAAGACGGGTCATACCTGGAAGGACCCCCTAACCGTATAGATGTTTGACCTATGGTCCGCCTACTATCCTGGGCCAACGTCCCGAAAGATTGATCGACGACAAATTGATAAAATCCCGCGTTGAGAATACGGCCAGCGGTCGATGCTCATTTGTTGTCCCCATTTTAGTCTAATGTAGTAAGAATACCATTTCTCTGCCACGGTTAACGGTTGACCCTTATTGTCACGACATCCCCACAGTGTTCCGGATCCTGGGTGTCGTGATTCACACTTCCCAATTTCATCTGTTTGGACCGATTTCAGCGCCCCTGGCGTTGCCCCGTTCGTGCATAAGAGCACGTTGAAGAAACGGTAATTCGGCTATCCTGAAAGTTCCTTCTCCCATCAAGCCCTTCCCGTCTCCCAGAAATCCGGACTAGTAATCCAAATCCCAAACATCGGGCTCGACCCATGTAGGCCTGGGGAATTGTCGCCGAACGTCCCGCAAACATTGTAGGGATGTAACAAGGCAAATCGACAGTGGAAATCATGTGTGCTACGACATTCAGAACAAAGGTAAAAGTTGGACGCACGAAAGTACCAATAAAGGGTTTTGGATTTGTTACAATACTCGGGGGTCGACTTCCCCCATGGACGGGTTGACCCCGTCAAAAGAGCGTTGCAGCTCTGCCACCCGTTGAATTGCGGCATCCAAGGCTTGCTGCCGCTGAATCAGCTCCCGCTCCTCCTCAGCAGCGGCGGGGCGTAGTTCGTCATTCCTGGCTTTGGCCCTCTCCATGCCAGCTTGAATGACATCCATCTCTCCAGAGGTCTGCCTCGTATGCTCTTCTGCCTCTGCCAGCTGGGTCTTCAACAGTGAGACCAGCTCAGTTTGTGCATCAAGAGAGGCTGAAAGCGCATCTGCTCGGGTCTCCATCTGTTGAACCTCGCCTTCAGCCTCCTGAAGCTTCTTGATGCTGGTCGCTTTCCTCCGCTGCCAGCCCACGCTGTGGTCGCGATCATGCTCCCGGATCTTCTCAGCCATAAGATCTCGGATGAGTGCGTAAGGAAGTTGGGAATCCACTCCCCCAATGCACAGTTCGCGCAACCGCGAGTGAAGCCTATCCATTTCGGCCAGCCATTGTGCTTGGAGAGTGTCCGTGATAAAGCGTGCGATCAGCTTCCATGACCGGCGGCGGACTATGCTGTTGTCTTCCTCGTCGGAGGCCATTTCGTCCCAGTCTGCGCGATTGGAAGGCTCGTACGTGGGATATGCCTGTAGGAAATCCTCGGCAGGATCAACATCTGGTGTTGAATCCTGTGCGACACCTGGCGCCGAAGCAAGTGCGACAGAAATGGGACCGACCGGTTGATCCTCTTCCTCGGATTCCACCTCAATAACTTCGGGTACGGCCCTGCTGGTGGTCCCGCCAGTGACAATGTGCGTCGCAGCTTGAGGAGATGGAGGGACTATTGCCACCATCACCGGCATACCCCTAGGAGGGACGCCACCAGACATCCCGACCAGCCTTGCCGCAACGGCCCACGCCAGTCGAAGAACTGTACGACAGAGAGGGACAAACATTAGTTGGCACGGTCTACATGTGACAACGAGGAGACCGGTGGAGGAGACTTATGGAGATCGACCTCCGAGCACTGCTCTTGAGCCGGTACTGACGGGACCCTGAGACGAGGCCCCCTGTATACTGTTGGAAGGTCTGGAGATTCCGGCGGAGCCACCTCGGGCGCTCTGGTCCCACCAGATGCGGAACTGGACGTAGCCATAGGAGCAGGTTCTGAAGGTCCTGCATCATCACCCGCCAAGGAGCGAGAAAGAGGCCTATGAACAAGTTCCTCCTGCATGGCTCAAACATTGGTGAGATGTCCATAGGGACCCAATAACAGATCCAAAGGAAAGATGTTCAGAATGCTACCTCGAGAGCCTCCGCGAAATCGTCGGATTCTGAGCCTCAGTCTTCGACCTCACCCTCCTCCAGCGTGCTCCCTCCTCCAGCCTCGTCCTCCCGAGAGGAGTCCTCTGATTCCTCCGGCAAGGGGAAGCGCTCCCTCAGATCGGCAGCCGATAACTGTGGGGGGACCATCTGATTCAACAGTACCCTCACCCGGTCTGTCATTGGGAGAGGGACACCACTGGAGTGGACGTAATCCTCCAACTCTTCTAGGTACTGTTCTGCCTCTGCCGGAGACGCCATGAATCTAGCCCAAACTGGGCCTATGACCGGCAATTCCATCCTGAGGCGATTCAGGTGGGCCCATATCTCGGATGGGCTGAGGAATTGCCGGTTGACATCCCAAATGTCCCAAGCTTCCGGGAAGACGGCATCCTCTGCCATGTCAATGTGACGCAGGTGCTTCCCCAGAGCCTGAGTGGATATCCTGCGAAATCCCCTCGGTGGTCGCCCCTCCGGATGACCCTGCTCTTCCAGAATCACTGGATCTACTGCTGCGTCCATACCCTCGGCCGGTGCGGGTCTCGCCGCCATGGCAGCCCCGCTACCGCGAGCGGCCCTAGCTGCCCTCCGACCCTAACCTCGAGATAGAGGAGGCCCACCGTCACCAACCCGGATCGTTGGCTGCTTCAGCATCTCCCCTGGGTAAGCAGCCTCCTAACTGATGGCGTACTCTTTCACCAATCCTAAAGCGGCGGTGGATGGAGGCAATGAAATCCGTATCTTTCCATCTTCTCGTGTGAACATGAGCCACAGCTGCCTCATCACACACGGGTGCTCCTCGTG
The DNA here is from genome assembly GCA_963277665.1 of Viscum album. Classification (NCBI taxonomy): domain Eukaryota; kingdom Viridiplantae; phylum Streptophyta; class Magnoliopsida; order Santalales; family Viscaceae; genus Viscum; species Viscum album. The sequence continues at coordinate 1,324,331,025 of OY728158.1, forward strand.
ACGCACCTCCCAGTAGACCTGCGGGGTCAGCCGCTGGAGGCACCAGAACTACCTCGCAAACCGATGCGGAGTGTACGGTTCACAGAGCGGCTCACGATCTATTCGTGCCACCAAAACTCCACCTCGGAAGTCTAGGAGGTAAGCCCGATGTTCTTCTGTTCCCCGTCCGTCATCAGTAAGCATCCTCGTCGGCAATGGGAAGGGGTGGAAGTTAAACTCATCCGCCCTCCACACCCTATTCAGCACCATCGGAACGGCTAGTTTGAATGGGAAGCTCCTGACCACGTTCAGGATGGAGGGGCGGAAGTTTGATCCCGGCGGCGAAATGGAGTTTGGATACTCGTAAATCCCCCTGATATGCACTGCGATCCACCCATACAGGAGGTGGAAGGGCCCGCATATCCTTGGCGGCTTCTTGCCCTCGCTAATATGCCGCAGCATTCTGTATAGTTTGATGAGCATCGGGATCCCCAGGTTGATCCGCTGCCCCATGGACAACATCGACGCCATGATAAACGAGCTGGGCCGCACCCCCATGCTTGTATCTCTCACCGGAAGGATCCAGCCACAGATGAGAGCCGCGATGAACGCTGCCAGCCTGACTATCGGCTGTTGTTTAGTGCTGACACTGAAACCCCAAGTCTTCCATTGGTTGTCCTCCAAGACCCGCCAATACGAGTGCCCCTTGCCCTGTTGGGCCACCCTTGGACAAGTCCGAGGCCTCGGAGGGAACTCTCGATTCTCTGGGAAATTCAGGAAGCATTTGAACCATCTCTTAAAATGGACATCCCTCACTGCCTCCTTGTCCTCTCCGGGGACAAGTGCCATCAGCGCCGATGCCAGTCGCGGCATTTTCTCTGCATCTCCCCACGCGCTGACAACGGGAAGGAATTCGTCATACATAGCCCCCAATATTGGGACCCCAAAAATCTGGTGGACATCCCACATGCTGATGCCCACCTCCCCGTGATGCAGGTGAAAAGTGTTGGTCCTAGATGACCATCTACTCAGCAACTCCGGTATTAGCTTCTTCGGTTGGTAAATGTAGAATTGGGAGCCCATGCCGCCTCATACAACCCCACTCTCCTCAGCTCAGCCCCGAACTCCTCGCATGAGGTGCCTACCCAGTAGGCCCATGCCTAGTCATCAGTAAAGTTGCTGCCCTGGCGCAGGTCCCACTCATCGGACCATCCCTTCTTCAAATCCTGCAAAGCCGCCTTCAGCATGGTACGGTAGAGGGGAGGAGAAGTGTCCGGCTGCAGTGGCTTCCTGTCAATGTTGTTCACATGGTTGTAGAGACAGTAAGAGGTAACGGGTGTGAAGTCCTCCCGCGCGTGACTATCGGCCGCCCTGAACCATTGGTGCTGGCACGGTGTGCTCCTGAACCAGCAAGTTGGTTCATCCCTACTCGCATCAGGGATGAAGACGTAATCCCTCAGCCTGAAGTTGTACAATGGCAGTTCCTTGCATTGCGGGTAATCCTTCTGACCCTCCGATAGCAGATCTGTCAATGAAGTGTGGTCCGAATGGCTTCGGATCATCTCCCCCAGGCCTGGACAGTTGGCCATCTCATCCCGACGAGCAGCATCTGCAAGGACCCCCAAAACTACCTCTTGATGGGCCATTTTAACTCTGGTCCTCAGAAAAGAATTTTTCTCGCTGGATCGAGAAGCTCGGCCGGGAAGACGAATCGTGAAGCCGGATCGCGAAGATCGGTCACGAGACCAAACCGCGAAGTCTGGCCAAGGCCGACAAGAAGAGGTTCGCTTGGCGCGAACGCGGAGTCAGAGACCCGCGGTTCGCCGCGAAGCTCGATTCGCGGAGTGTTGTCGCGGAGTACGCGGAGCTTCGCGAAGTCGAGAGCACAAAAAGACAAGGAAGGCACGTGAAGACAAAAGTGGTCGGCCCCCCCTTTTTATAGGCGGCGACCACGGAGCATCGCGGCGCGTCCGGATCTGTGGCTCCGGTCAGCACAGCGGGCCCCCTTCGCGAAGCCGCTTCGCGAACCGCCGACGATTTTGGTGATTTTCCCTCATACTTCGACCCTTCGCCCTCCGCGGCTCCAACTCTGAGGGGGGGCATTTTTTGGCGCCAAAAATATGGCCCGAAAGAAAGGAACGAAAAAGAAGGCTGGCGCGCTGCCTCGCGAAGCACAGCCGCGAAGCACAGCCGCGAAGCACCGCCGCGAAGCACCCACGCGAAGCGCCCCGACCATCGCTGTCTCGCGAAGCTCCTGAGGCGGTAATGCTCTGCGAACGCATTTGACGTTCGCGATCCGCCGCGAAGCTCCTGAGGCGGTAATCCTCCACGAATGCATTTGACGTTCGCGAGCCGCCGCGAAGCTCCAGAGGCGGTAATGCTCCGCGGACGACGTTGACGTTCGCGAGCGCGCCGCGAAGCACCGAAGGCGGTGCGCGAGTTCTACTTCGCGGCGCCCCTTCCCTATAAATACTGGACTCCCCCTGAGTCCCGAGGACGGACAATCCGACCTTTCGGCTTCTCCTCTCCCTAATCGCGATGCACGCTTTGCCCTGGGAATCATGAGCTCCGCGAGGTACTTCTACTTCGCGAGACTCCTCTGCATTGTCTCGTTTTGAGCCCCTCTTCCGAGAGGGATGCCCTTCGCGAAGCTCAAGGGCATTCGCGATGGAAGGGGATTCCCAAGGGAACCCGAGCAGACGCGGAGCGTTTATGCTTCGCAAAACACCCAACCCATGCTAGGGATCCCTATGCTAAGGCAGGATCGCTACACATCACGAAGCACACTGCTTGCAGGATCCTGCTTCGCGAGGCACCCCTTCTTCGCGAGGCAGTGCTCCGCGAACACTGTTCCACTACGCGAAGCACCTTCCACTGACACCTATGCCCCATGCTAAGGCCAAGGCACTCTACTTCGCGAAGCACACTCCTATTCTTAGTGACTACTCTTTCTGTGCGACCCTCTAGGTTTGCACGATGTGATTTCAAAGTCCCATGGACAATATCACCCGTAGCGTTGCTTCGCCTAATGCTTCTTTGCATAGGCACGCTAACGGCTATTGCTTCTTCGCATAGCCACGCTAACGTGGACCTCTAGATGGTTCTTTCCATGACCCCCCTTAACCATGGCCTTACTGGTACCTTACCTTCCCCAAGGACCAGAGGGTACCAGTTATGTAAGTCCTAGGGGTGTGGAGTGAACCCACCTTGTCCGAGCTGCAGGACGTTAAACTGCCAAACACCACGTCCTCAACACATGACGTTAAACTATGATCCGACCTCGTCCCCCTCATGAAGGGTCCCCCCAGGTCGAACATTTTTTACACCACTCGTATCCACGGGAATGGAACTCTTCCTCACATGGAATGAGATCCTCCTTGTCGGAGTGGAGTATGTTCGTAGGAGAAGGGCGACCCTAGTTCCCCAACGGATGGCTGCACCTCTGCATCTCCGTACTTCCCCACTACCAAGGTCAGTGGAGGGTGTGATAGGGAATGAGGCACCTCCCATCGTCGTACCAAGGTCCATCTTTCCCGCGCTTTGTCGCGCCATGGGCCTCCATCCTGGATTAAGTCCCAACACCGTGGGCCACCTAACGCGTAAGCCCCTTTTCAATTCTCACGGACGCATCCTTCACGACATGATCGTCAGGTCCTTGCAACCTCTTGTTTCTCACACCGAGCATGACTCACGTGGGCTTAGAGTGAGCATCGACCCTAACCCCCCACCCATAGTGAACTACGAGGACTTTGATCCATGTCAAGGCATGGTATGTAGGAAGCCTCTATGAGGTTTAAGCCCACCCGTCATTTCACGTCGGGTCTCACCCCCGTCCAGCACGACGTTAAACTGCATTCTGGTCCAGTGGTAAGCCGTTGCGACCCATCTTAGCAAACTACGAGGACTTTGATCCATGTCAAGGAATGGTACGTAGGAAGCCTCTATGAGGTTCAAGCCCACCCGTCATCCATTCACGTCGGGTCCCATTCACGTCCAACATGACGTTAAACTGCAATTCTAGTCTGACGGCAAGCCGTTGTGACTAACCCGAACTACGATGTCTTTGATCCATGTCAAGGCATGGTACGTAGGAAGCCTCCACGAGGTTCAAAGCCACCATCTGGTCGTTCCAACCTCATTCACGTTGGTTCACCCCCATCCCGCATGACGTTAAACTGCATTACCCAATCCGAACTACGAGGACTTTGATTCATGTCAAGCCATGGTACGTAGGAAGCCTCTACGTGGTTCAAGCCCAACTCACATCAGACTAAGGTCCCTCACTTACGTTGGTTCGCCGACACCCACCGCCCGTCGTTTATTCACGTCAGGGTTCACTATCATCTCGCATGAAGTAAAACTTTATTCCATCAATCCCCTGAACTACGAGGACTTTGATCCATGTCAAGGCATGGTACGTAGGAAACCTTCCAAAGGTTCAAGCCCACCACTAGTGGACCCATGGGTCTACTTTCACGTCGGTATGCTGACGATGCTCATTGGGCCAAGGTCCACCTTCACGTCGGTTTATCGGCGTCATCCCGAACTACGTGGACTTTGATTCCCTGCCACGGGGATACGTAGGAATCCTCGTCAAGGCTCAAGCCCAACATCACTGTCGCCCCCTGTGGTGGTCCCATTTCACTCTCCCTCCACTCCATTCATCAACCTACCACCCGTCCCGATTCTCGCCCGGACCGTCTTATCCCGGTGAGACCATGTCAGTACGCTCTTCTTCACAGCCGCCCATGGGCTGGCCCCAGTATCGATATCCCTTCAAGAAGGATCCCTTAATCCGATCTATCCAAGCTAATGCTCTGGTTGGGTTGGTCCGTCTCCGCTGGACGTTAAACTTGCGGCATACCCTGTGTTAAACATGGGAAGCTGAGGAAAACCTCAGATATGTGTCTATGACATATAATTCCCCGCGCTCGATGTGGGATGCCTCGGGCCTCCATGCCCTCGAGAAGCCTTGTGGCCAAGGATAACAGACAGACATGCCAGGTACCCTAGCATCCAGACACGCTACTGATGCCTCAACGTGACTACTCCCCTAACTGAAGGTTGCTGCCCTGACTGGACCACTTGGAATGTCCCGACAGAAGCAGTGTATTTAACCGGCGTCCATGGAAACATGGCACTGGGAAGAGTTTCACGAACTACGTATTAAATCTATGAGGGAGAACCGGACTAGGTGACGAGTTCTGAGGAGAAATCCACAGGAGGAAGAACCGACATCCCATCTTCCCGTTTCGATCAAGGAGCAGACGTCCCTGAACAAGGAGCGAATGCCGCCCGCCTTTGGAAAGCGGGAATGCGGGGCAACAAAAGCGCCGCGCGTCCTCCTCCACGGACGGACGAGTGCGCGCCCCGGTAAAAGTGTCGGAAACACCCACTCTAAGTCATTTTCATAGATTTATGAATTAACTGAACCTGATCTGATGTCTCCTATATGAGACTCGGCCCCACCAGCTCTGATTCACTAATTTCCATCCAACACAATAGTGATTGACATTTTCTTCCATAATGCACCTCGATTGGTGCCATCTAAATAGTATCATGAAAACTATTATTGTAAACAAAATCCATAATGGCCACAATACTTTCCCATGATCCGCCAAAATCTAGGACACAAGCCATCAACATGTCATATAATACCTAAATATTATTCATTGTCTTCACATCGATCTACAGGTGGAAAGATGTACCCAAATACACCTGGGTACCAATTGCCTTCTACAATTCCTGCCAAAAGTAGGATGTGAAAATCAGCCCATGATCTAAAACTATAGTTCTCATTACTCCATGAAACCTCACTATTTGTTGAACATATTTTTCACCCAAATGATCAATAGTGAATTTCTCTTGAATCATCATGAAATTATCCACCTTAGTCAACTGATCCATAGCCACCCATATTACATCCTTCGTATGAGGCATTCTCAGAAGAACCACTATTAAATGCATCATTACATCATCTCGCATACATTATATAATGAGAAATATCTATGACAACCTACCCAAGCCTTGATTCTCTCCCTTCACCAATTGATAGGTAATGCATAGTACCACAAAAACCCACAACCTCTTTCTTCATTCTCGGCCACCAATACAGCCTATGATGATAACGATACATCTTGTTCAAAATAGGATACACTACCCACTTATATTCACTAAACTCACACATGAAATCTTCCAACATACTTACCGATAGAACCACATGAACGAAAACATAATCAATTCCATCATCACCAATAGCCCAACTATAAGGTGACTCCCCACCATTAATACTTTCCCTCATTTCCAAACACTATGTGTAACGACCCAATGTATTATCAATTAAAGTACCTTCTTATAATTATTTATTGTAGTATAATTATATAATATTACGTATAAAACAGAATAAAAAACTTATAAATGAATAATGAGTAAAAAAGGGTATCTCTAGATGTTAAGAAACATATACTAATGAAATAGTATCTTAACCTTTGGAATAGTAATGTGACCCTTATGAATAATAAACCAGCCTATTGAATAGTAACACAACTAATGAAAGTATAAAAAAATATACCCATATTATAAGTGATAATATGACATAATTATATCATAGTATTAGAATGTATATATTTAAAAAATTATTAATTAAGTGTTTGTATTTGTGTAAGTTATGATCATTTAATTACAATTTTATGATTAATTTAATAATTTAAAATAAAATTTATTTTAAGAAAATTTATTCATAAATAAGTATTTTACAGCTTAGGAGTATAATATAATTTTATGATACCTAAATTAAATTTTCAATGTGTTAGAAAAGCATTTTTAAATTTACAATTTTTATTTTTTAGTATTATTATGATTTTAATTAAAAAATAAATTTTACATATTTAGAAATTATGTTCATAAAATGGAGTTATTTTTTGAATTATACATGTCAAAAATTGGTTAGGTTGAATTATTGGGATTTTTCTAAAATACTTGAATTTTGGTGAATAGTAAAATACAATTATTTACGATAAATGCTAAATAAATGAATTTTTGCATCATGATTAAGTCATGGATGATGTAAATGGCCATTTATTTGAATCCACATTCAATATTTACTATTTTTTCATAATATTCAGGACTATTCATAGTATAGAGAAAATATATTAAACTAATGATTAAAATAATAGGAAACCCCTCCTCTCCTCCAATATAAATACCACACCTATTTACCTCCACTTCTCACATATCTCAATCCTTGTTCCCTGTCTAATTTATATTAAAATATCTAACTAAGACCATATTTCATGTCCATCAGCCCTTGGTATCTTCAAGAGACCAAATCCTATTCCTTAAAGAGTTTATTAAGGAAGTTATATTAAAGTGTTAAATTTCTCTTTTCATTTATTTTATTTTCATTCAAGTTCCTTTCTTTATTATTCTTTCATCACCTCCTTTCATCCAAATTTTAAGATAACTCCAGTACCTTACATGTACAAGATTTATTTTATGATAGTGTAATAATACATCATCATCACTCATTTCCCCTCCTTTTATACTAGAAATTAAAACACCATTTGAGATGTGTTAATTTATCAAATTCAAGGATGACATGTTTTCAATTTCTATTACAATATTAAATTATGGTCATGAAAACATTTTTTTAGTTTAAAGGGACTATAATATATGTATTATGTATAATTTAAATTTCCAATATCATTTTTTCATAGGATATATATTTATAAATCAAAATGTGTTCATTGTGATTAAAAACCGCCAATTAACCAAAAGATTTATCATTAAATATTTATAAAATAATGCATCTTCAGTAAAAATTATCAAATGAATTTTATAACCATGTAATATTATGGATTTTTACTAATAACATACAAATTCAATTTTGGACAACCACTCTCATCTTACATGTATATCCCTGCTGATTTCCAACCTCTTCATAAGGAGGACTGTAATATGATTATGTAATTTAGACTCATGAAATATCTTCTTTGTTTTTATAAAAAAAATTATATGGTTTTTTTTTCATGGAACCACCCCCCTAAAAAAGTGAATAACACCATTATACTTAAGGTAAGGTATTATACCCGATCCTCCACTATTCCTTCGTGTTGCTCTATCTTTAGTTTTACCCAAATGAAGTTATCTATTATTTTTATGTACATATTCTAAATGTTGTTTATGTCAGGACCCCCTCCCACCAAAGATGCCCCTCCGATACTGGAAATGGTGAAAGGGAGAAAATCATCCCCGAGTCCCACCTCTAGTAGGCCCCCGAGTGGTGACTAGCACCAAGGGTATGAGTTTTCACAATTATTGGAGGCATTACCCGTTTTATTATTTAAGATCGGGAAATACGATGAGTCAAAAACCAAAGGAAAAAAATAACAAGTAAATAAATCCAAACCAATCCCACATGCATGTTTAAACAGTTCTGAAACAAAGTACAAGTACAAGAAAGCTCAAAAGTACAATACCAAGAGAAACAAGAGTACAACAAACTGCAACAACTCCAACTGTCCCGACTAGTAGGGTCCCACATGGCCATGGTAGTCCTCCCAGAAACATGAAAGTAAACGTAGGGTGAGCATACATGTATACAAAATAGGGAAACCTAAAGCTCTTGTGCACAAGTGGGGAGACATTCTAATGTCCCATGAGAACAACAAAAGAAACCAAAACCTATCACGAAATTCTATCCACTCATCCCCATCAGCCACACTCGCCAAAACACATAACAACATGTAGTAGTATATAAGAACAAGAGTATTTGGTACTCCACACCATTTCCCACTAGTTATCTGCTCTTCATAATGGAGAACGTCCTGACACTACCACACTCTTCCCACCTGTATATACTTGGTCATCACAACCACATATCAAGCTCGAACACACCTTGGCCTCACAACCACATATCCTGCCCGCACACACCTGGGCCTCACAACCATATATCTCTCCCACACAGACCTAGGCCTCACAACCACATATCCCGCCCGCACACACCTTGGCCTCATCCCGAAGATTCTTTGGAAAAAGTAAACCTACCCGAAGAGACTTGGTCTAATATCACCCCAATAGAAACCTACATAAAGAGTCTTAGGTGTAAGGTCGCCTCAAGAAATCATAGCTTATGGAAGAAGGAGTATGAAGGAGCTAGAAACTAAGGGTTAAACACCCTTTCCCATGAAATGGGAGTGTTCGGCACTAAGTGCTCAACATGGGTGGGGTATGAAAAAACACAAAGATACAGATATATATATATATATACCAAACACAAAGCCCAACCTATGGATTCTATACCGAGAAACTGAGCACGTGCCTCAGCACTGCTATATCTAATTTTGCATGCAACAAAAAACCCCAACCCCATTTAGGTTTTCACGTTTCAATAGAATTAGTTTATTAGTTCCTTAACTACTGAGAAATTATCCACAAACAACCATATCAATCGTTCGTAAAACATATCCCTTCCATCCACAAATCAAGTTAGGAAAACACATGCAACACAAACAAGACCCTTCTTATTAAACAACTAACCCTGTTGATTATGATTCCCAATCCATTACCATGCCCCACCATTCGTGAACTCTTCCGCATTTATTTATTATTCACAACCCATAGTTCGTTCACATTCAAACACATCCCTGAAGCCCCACTGCCAACCACCATAACCAAAAACACACCGAAACCCATACATCATCATCCCTTGATACCATTTATTGAAGCCCCGCTGCCCATCACCAACATAGCACTCACACCAACCCACAACCAATCCAACCACAGCCCCACTGCTCACTCGATCCACAACAACCCACAAAACACTCCATTCACATAAATTAACCCTAACCAGCACCCACAAGTTTATTATTTCAGTTTTTTTCAACCGGGGTGATCACACAAGGGTTTCAGTTATTCATTTAATCATCCAACTTTACGTGATTAATCAATTCCCAAACTCCAAAAATTTTCCATCTATAAACGGTCTAGAAAGATAGGGAAGGATTTAATTGCATATGAAAATGCCCCTAATGACTGTGATTTTCAGTAGACATAATCCTATCCAATTCCGAACTTAATATCACAGGATATAAATATTGTAACTGCATTCACATTCTTCACATTACCATTATATAATCCATTTATTATATTTATTAATCTGGGTCAACTGTGTTTCACAAAACAAGAGGAAACCCACCCCTCATGATGCACAATTTAGAGAGATGAAGGTAAGATCCCAACCTCCACAGGTTCTGATCTCCCCGCTCCCCAGGATCAACTTTATAAGACGCTCGTCGGCGTCTGTCGCTTTTATCAAATCCTGGAAAAACCTCCTCAGGTGGAATCTAGGATGTAAAGGCTGAAGTAAAGACAACAGATCCATGCTCAAAAGTTCTTCCTCGTCGTTACAATCTCGTGGCCACTGACGGATCGTAAATCGGATCTCGGAAGAAGAAGTTATGGAAGAAAAGAGCATTGGAGTCTCCTAGAAGAGCTCTGCTCGAAGGAATCGGGAGAAGAGGAGTGATCTGAAAAGGGGGAGAGAACCCATACTTTTATAGGCTATAAAAACAAAATTACATGGCATGTACTTCCTAGTACATGGCGTGTACTCGGCCATTTCACATGGTCACCACTCGGCTTCCAACACGACCTTCATCATGGAATGCGACTGTTGACTTGTAAACACACGGTTTGAGGGTAACATGTACACGGGGAGGGACTACACGACATGTAGTATGGGATACACGGCGTGTACTCATTTATTTTATGCGGAAAGGAAACAACATCAACATGGAACATGTCCGTTGACTGGTTAACACATTGTTTGAGGGTAACGCATACACGGGGAGGAACAACACGACGTGTTGTATGGGCTAGACGGCATGTACTCATTTATTTCACATGGCAAGGTCACGGCTTCGACACGGGGTATACATGGCGAGGTGGTACACAGAGTGTACTCACACTGCATGGTATGTAGTTACAAAATTCTGAAAAGTCTGGGAAAAGTAGATTTTACCCTCCAGAACACTCCATGACCTTTTTTTTGACAACGGAATGGACCGAAGAGGTCCTGGCCATTACATCAGATACCTCTTAAAACATTCTCGTCCATGAGAATTCAAAAGCAAACCCAGAGGAACCCAACAAGATACCTCTTAGGTCTCTCGTTATAACATCAACCCATCCAACAACCCTTATCATATGTGTTAGGAATTCATTCTCCTATGTCGAGATATTATCCGCTTTAGGTGGCACTGACTCACCTGCACGGGTTTAATCGCATCCTCATTAATGCGTATCGATTTAGAATTGGTTCTTCCCACCTCCCTACATTAGGATTTTTCAACATTCACTACCCCCAACACCATACAACCAACACACTTCCCGAACACGTGGTTTGGGGAAATTACTTCTCCTATGTCGAGATATTATTCGCATTAGGCGGCACTGACTCGCCCGCACGGGTTTAATCACATCCGCATTAATGCGTATCGATTAAGGATCAGGTTTTTCCCTTTCCCCACACATCCGGACATGCTACACAATTCTATAGAACAAGGAAACAAAAAGTCTCACAATCGACAAGCCAAGCATTCCATATATCAAAGGTACATAGTATAACATCAAAAAAAGCTCAGAAGAACAAAGAAAAACACAAGTCAAAACAACTCTGGTTACTGAGCGTGCATCTGAGCCTCCCACTCCCAAGTGCTCTCTTCGAGGCCTCCATGGCTCCACAACACTTGAACCAAGGCGATGGTTCATCCACGGAGCACCTTCTCTTTTCGATCCTCGATTCTGACTGGTCGCTCCTCAAAGGTCTCGTCGTCTCCCATGTCTAAATCTCCCCTGTGGATAACGTGAGAGTCGTTGTGTAAGTACCGACGAAGCTGGGAGACGTGGAAGACGTCATGAACCTTCTCCAATGGATGTGGCTGGGGTAGCTGATATGCCACCTCACTGACTCACCTCAGCACCTAGAAGGTCCATTGAACCTAGGGGAGAGCTTAATCCCTTTCCCAAACCTCTGCTGCCCCCATCGAGGGGAAACCATCAATAACACATGATCTCCCACCTCGAACACCAAGGGCCTCCCCTGACGATCAGCATAAGACTTCATTCGGTCATCTGCCGCTTTCATCCACTCACGCACAAGCTACACTTTCTATGTGGTGCTCTGTACTACCTCTGGCCCAAGGGAACCTTTCTCACCATCCTCTGCCCAGCAAATGGGTGAATGACATGGTATTCTATACAAAGCCTCAAATAGTGCCATTCCAATAGTAGAGTGGAAGCTGTTGTTGTAGGGAAACACAACTAAAGGAAAGTTTCATACCCATGACCCTCTAAAATCTGGAACGCATGATCGCAGCATGTCCGGCAACATTTGGATAGTCCGCTATGTCTGCCCATCGGTCTGGGGGTGGAAAGAAGTGCTAAGGCGTAGCTGGGTGCCAAAAGCATGATGTAACCCCCTCCTGAATCGTGAGGTAAACTGAGAATCTCGATCTGAGATGATAGTCTTCAAAACTCCATGAAAATTCACCCCCTCATCTACGTACCTTTGTGCTAACGTACTCACTGGGCCTGACTCCTTAATTTCTATAAAGTGAGCTAATTTTGTCAGTCGTTCCACCACTACCCAGATAGCATCATAACTACCCTGAGCTCTGGGTAGTCCTGTGATGAAGTCTATTGAGATGTCATTCCATTTCCACTCTGGGAAATCTAATGGATGCAACAAACCACTGGGAACACGGTGTTCAGCCTTCACTTGCTGACACACTAGGCACTTAGCCACAAACTCTGCCACTGCCCGTTTCACCCCCTGGCACCAAAACTGTTCCCTCAGGCCTCGGTACATTTTTGAAACCCCTAGATGTACCGCCAAGGCTGGGATATAGAACTCACGGAGAACTATCTCACGCATCGCCTCTGGAACAAACATCCTTTCATGAAAAAGCATCTGATGTCGGCTGTCCTCTGACCATCCTTCTAGAGTGTTTCCTTGATCGATACAATCCCTCATTACTTCTACCGTGGAGTCTCCTCACTGAGACTCTTCCACCTACTGCAACAAGTGGATTGCACCGTCATCTGAAACAAATAACCTCTAACACCCTCTACCCTTGCATCCAAGTGCAAGGAAGCCAACTCTCCCATCACACTCTAAGCATCAAGAGATTCCCGAACCACTTCCTTATGCAACTTCCTACTCCGGTCATCACCCATAACCTTGTCCTTACCTTCAGTTTAAGAGATATCGAAGTCATAGTCTTTGAGAAACTCGACCCATCTCCGCTGCCGTAAGTTCAGGTCATGCTAGGAGAAGATATAACCTATGCTCTTGTGATCTGAGAAGACCACAAACCGCTCCCCAAAGAGGTAATGTTTCCGCAATTTCAGTGCGAACACTACTGCTGCAAGCTCTAGGTCATGGGTGGAATTGTTACGCTCGTGAGGGCGCAACTGCCTAGAACCATAACAGATCCCACCCTTCTTCCACATCAGTACGCACCCCAAACCAAGGCCAGAAGCATCAAAAAACACCTCGTACAACAACCATTCCTCTGGAAACCTGATTACGGGATCATTGACCAACATTTCCTTCAGGTAGTCCAAAGCTATCTGGCACTTCTCACTCCATAGGAAGACCTGTTTATTCCTAGTCAAAGCCGTCAATGGAGCAGAAACTCGAGAGAAGTCTGAAATAAACCTCCAATAATAACCTACCAACCCCATGAAACTGCGATCCTCTGCCACGCTCTTGGGTGCCGCCCAAGAAACAACTGCCTATACCTTCGACGGGTCCACTGACACTCCATGCTGAGACACTACATGCCCAAGGAAGTGTACTTCTTGTGTAAAGAACTTACACTTTGACAATTTCCAATAAAGATGGTGGTGTCGAAGGACTTCTAATACATCCCTGAGATGCTCAATGTGCTCCTCCTCTGATCTTGATGAGATCAGTATGTCATCGATAAACACAATGACGAACCGGTCCAAAAACTCTCTGAAGAAAAGGTTCATAAGTCCCATGAAAATAGTTGGTGTATTTGTAAATCCAAACGGCATCACTACAGACTCGAAGTGTCCATACCCGCAACTAAAAGTCGTCTTCGAGATGTCACTATTCTTAACCCTCAGTTGATGATATCCAGATCATAGATCAATATTAGAAAACCAACCTTCTCCCCTCAGCTGGTCGATGAGATCATGTATCCTTGGAAGGGGTTAAGGATTCTTGACTATTACCTGATTCAACCTTCGGTAGTCTATGCATAACCATAGACCACCATCTGCCTTCTTTACGAACAAAACTAAAGCACCCCATGGTGACATGCTGGGTCAAAAAAAACCCTTCTCCATCAGATCATCAATCTGAATCCGAAACTCCCACAACACCGAAGGTGCCATCCGATAAGTGGCCATCTAACTCGGATAGGCACTAGGTTGTACGTCTATCCTGAACTCAACGTCACATCGAGGGGGGGGGGGGGGTGGTACAGTCACAACCTCCTTGGGAAAAACATCGAGGAATTCCCCAAAAACCTCTGGGACATCCACCATCTCTATATCAGCTGAAACCACTGATAACCCACCTAACAAGGAAAGGAGAGGCTTTACATGTCGGCTTCCCAACTGATAGCTCCTCTCGTGAAAAAAAGATACATGATGCACATCCATGTCGGAGAACATAACCCTTCTACGGAAGCAGTTGATAACGGAAGTAACAGAAAACAACCAGTCGATGCCTAGGATGACATCATATGGTTGCATCTGTAGCAAAATAAGGTCCCCACTAGATCGATGTGGCCCCAATGTCAGCCCACATCCCCGACAAACACTAGATACGCTCGTTTGTCCTCCAACTAGTGTACTCAGCACCAGGGGTATGGAAATTCTATCTACATCTAGACCCAAAGCATGGGTTAGACTGGCTGAAACAAAGGAGTGTGAAGCTCCTGAATTGAACAAGGCAGAAACGAGAGTGCTGAACAAACAAATCATACCTCGCACTACCTCTAGTCTTGTTGGAGCTGTCAACTATGCTTCGTGCAACTGTCCACGCCCAGCTCCTCTACCTATCTGATGTCGAAAACCTCCCTGACCACATCCTGGTCGAGGTCCCTGAGGAGATCCCTGAGGTCGGCCTCCTCTTGCAAAGTCTGCCCTCGGAGGAGCAGGGTCCTGCTACTGCTAGAAGGGCCTTGCCAGTAACCGCTACAACTGAGGCGGGCGCTGAACCTGCCCACCTCCACCGTAATGACCTCAGGTCGGGCACAGACTCTGAATGTGCCTGAAACCTCCATAAGAGAAACAATTCGGTCCTAGGATTGTGAAAAAGGGGTGAGGACCTGAAGATCTAAATTGGAACTTATGGGTCCTTCTCCCTACCGACCTGAGTCTAGAATGTGCTGTTGCAGGAGACCTGCTGCTGAATGCCTTCTCTTTCGATGAACCCGGCTGGATCCCCTCATGTGGTGCACCGCCCTGTGAGTGAATCCTCTCTATAACCTCTTCCTTCTTATGTACTGCAAAGTACGTCAGAAGGGTGAAGGGGGTGACATCATACTGGAGCGAAGGACGAAGCACCTCCTCCAAACGTCTTTCCTGAGACACCTCATCTAGAAAGAGATCCGAAGAAAAGCGTCTGAGATCCTTGAACTTGAGCCCCAACTCTCGTACTAACATACTCCCATACCGAAGGGAGAGTAATTCCTACCACTTCTCTACCTTGATCATGGAATAAAGGAATTCCTCACTGAATTCCTTCTCAAATTCAGCCCACGGAACCTCTGTCTCTATCCTCTCTCCAAGGTAGAGCGTCCACCACAGACGTGCTGCACCTCTCACCTGAATGACTTCTAGGGTAACCTAGTACTCCCTCGGAGCACATATCAAAGTAAAAGTGATCCCTAGCTCCTCAATCCACCCCTTTGTCTCCATATCCAAAGTACTACCCTCGTACTTCTTAAGGGTTTGTCACTGGAATGAACATAGAGTCTTCTGCCACTGGCTATCTTCCTCCTCTCAGTCAATCCTTAACTGATTCACCGCCTGAATCTTCTGGGCCTCGGCTGTCTGATCCACCCAGGGACATTGTCCAGGTGCCATAGCTATGGGGTAAATGAAGATTACCTAAGACTAAGTAATAAGGAAATTTCTCAAGGTTTTATTTTATCATTTTTATTTCAATTTCATTCCCAGAACACCCAAATAAAGTGAAACACAATCATGATGATGCATGTAACTTCCCTAAGGTATCTACCCTGAAATCAATATAGTCTCACTTGGTCATTTGGTTGGCATAGAGTCCTTGCATCAGATCACAGGGGGCCCTAAAATCTAGTGTCCTAACCAGTCTTCCATGCCCTATGTCATGCACCAAGATCAACCGACATTGTTGCCCTACCATCCCTTGTAATCCTCACTGTTCCTAACTCCAGACTCCATCCTATCTCTCAACCATCCGCTCTGATACCATTCTGTCATGACCCCCTCCCACCAAAGATGCCCCTCCTGAGCTGGCCGTGGTGAAAGGGAGATAATGACCCCCGAGTCCCGCCTCCAGTAGGCCCCAGAGTGGCAACTAGCACCAAGGGTATAAATTTTCACAAATATGGTAGGTATTACCCTTTTTATTATTTAATTTCAGGAAATCGGATGACTCAAACACTAATGGAAAAAGGAACAAGTAAATAAACCCAAACCAATCCCACATGCATGTTTAAACAGTTCTGAAACAAAGTACAAGTACAAGAAAGCTCAAAAGTACAATACCAAGAGAAACAAGAGTACAGAAAATTGCAACAACTCCAACATTCCTGACTAGTAGGGTCCCGCATGGCCCTAGTAGTCCTCTTTGAAACCAGAAAGTAAACGTAGGGTGAGCATACAAGTATACTCAGTAGGGAAACCTAAATCTCTCGTGCAGAAGTGGGGAGACATCCTAATGTCCCGTGAGAACAACAGAAGAAACAAAAACATTTCAAGGAATTATATCCACCCAACCTCCCCATCCACACTCACCAAAAAACAAAACAAAAGGTAGTAGTATATAAGAATACAAGTATTGGGTACCCTGCACCATTTACCACTAGTCAGCTACTCTTCCTAATGGAGAACGTCCTGACGCTACCACACTCTTCCCGCTCGTACACACCTGGGCCCCACAACCAAATATCCTGCCCATACACACCTGGGCCTCACAACCACATATCCCGCCCGCACACACCTGGGCCTCACAACCACATATCCCGCCCGCACACACCTGGGCCTCACAACCACATATCCCGCCCGCACACACCTCGGCCTCATCCTGAAGATTATTGGGAAAAAGTAAACCTGCCCAAAGAGTCTTAGGCTAATACCACCCCAATCAAATCCTACCTGACGAGTCTTAGGTGTAAGGTCGCCTCAAGCCATCACAGCCTATCGAAGAAGGAGTAAGAAGGAGTTAGTAACTAAGGGGAAAACACCCTCTCCCATGAAATGGGAGTGTTCGACACTAAGTTCTCAACATGGTTGGGGTGCAACAAAACACAAAGATACAGATATATATATATATATTTATACCAAACACACATCCCAACCTATGGCTTCTAAACAGAGAATCTGAGCATGTGCCTCAGCACTTCTATATCGAAGTATGCATAAAACAAACAACCCCAACCCCATTTAGGTTTTCAAATTTCAATAGAATTAGTTTATTAGTTCCTTAACTACTGGGAAATTATCCACAACCAACCATATCAATCGTTTGTAAAACATATCCCTGCCATCCACAAATCATGTTGGGAAAACACATGCAACACAAACAAGTCCCTTCTTATTAACCAACCAACCCCGTTGATTATTATTCCCGTTCCATTACCATGACCCACCATTCATTAACTCTTCCACTTTTATTTATTATTCACAACCCATAGTTCATTCACATTAAAACCCATCCATGCAGCCCTGCTACCAACCACCATAACCACAAACACACCTAAACCCGTACATCATCATCCCTTGATACCATTTATCACAGCCCCGCTGCCCTTCGCCAACATAGCATTCACACCAACCCACAACCAAGCCAACCGCATCCCCACTGCTCACTCGATCCACAACAACCCAAAAAACACTCCCTTCACATAAATAAACCCTAACCAACACTCACATATTTATTATTTCATTTTTGTTCAACTGGGGTGATCACACAAGGGTTCTGGTTATTCATTTAATCAGCCAACATTACGTGATTAACCAATTCCCACATTCCACAAAGTTTCCAACCATAAATGGTCTAGAAAGATTGGGAAGCATTTAATTGTGCAAGAGAAGGCCCCCAATGACCATGATTTTCAGTAGGCATAATCCTATTCACTTCACAACATAATATCATTGGATATAAATATTGTAAATGCATTCACGAACATCCCATCCTGGTTATATGAGCCAATTATTATCTTTATTAAATAGGTTCAACAGTGTTTCATGAAACAAGAGGAAACCCACCCCGTATGATGCACAATTTAGAGATACGAATGTAAGATACCTACCTCCACAGGTTCTGATCACAATGCTCACCCGAATCAACTTTCTAAGATGTTCTTCGGCATCTGTCACTTCTGTAAAATCCTGGAAAACCCTCCTAGAGTGGAATCTAGGAAGGAAAGACAAAAGGGAAGACAACAAATCCAGGCTCAGAAGTTCCGCATCGTCGTTACGATCCTGTGGCCGCTAACGGATCGTAAATCGGAGCTCGGGCGAAGATGTTATGGAAGAAAAGAGCATTCGAGTCTCTTGGGAGAGCTCTGCTCGAAGGAATGGGGAGTAGAGGAGTGACTTGAAAAGGAGGAGAGGCCCCCTCCTTTTATAGGCAAGAAAAACAAAATTATACAGCGTGTACTTCCTAGTACACGATGTGTATGCGGCCATTTCACACGGTCACCATGCGGCATCCAACACGACCTTCAACGCGGAACGCAGCCGTTGACTGGTCAACACACGGTTTGAGGGTAACGCGTACGCGCGGGGGGGGGGGGGGTGGACTACATGGTGTGTAGTATGGGATACATGGCGTGTACTCATTTATTTCACGCGGCAAGGACATTGTATCAACACAACACATGGCCGTTGACTGGTCAACAGACAGTTTGAGGGTAACGCGTACGCATGGAAGAACTACATGTCGTATAGTATAGGCTACACGGTGTGTACTCATTTATTCACATGGAAAGGACACGACTTCAACACGGGGTATACCCAGCAAGATGGTACATGGAGTGTACTCACACTACACGAAGTGCAGTTACAAAATTCTGAAAAGTGTGGGAAAAGACCATTTTACCCTTTAGAACACTTCATGAAATTCTTTTTGACAAAGGAATGGGCCGGAGAGGTCTGGGCCATTGTAGTTTACATACTCTAAACTCATGTATAATGTTCTATTAATAATTATCTTTTCGGGATATATTTGTTTTTAAGTTGTTCCTTCCTCAATACTTCCCGATAAGAAAAATAATTTGAGGGAACTTCCCAAATTCATACTCAATTTTAATATCAATATATAATTTTTTAAGCCAAAATTGTTTTTAAAAAACCACTATTTTTATTATGAAAAACTTATTGTTTCACTTATGGTTTTATATAAAATATTATTCTCTTTTCTATTTGAAATTCTCTTTAGTATTATCTTTAAAACCGTGCTAAAATGTGTTAATGCTCATATTTCATAAATAATATTATTACATGTTGTCACTTCTATTTGAAATAAATTACCTTGATATATGATTATTTTCCCCTATGAATTTCCATGTACATTTTAATTCCTTTCATTCACTGACACTAGTATGACATGACCATTCATTATGATTTATGACATGATTATGATACCCATTTGTTTCCATGGGCACCCTTATGTTTATGTATGATTTATTATGTAGGATTATTTATGTGGAAAGTATATTCATGAAAATGATTCGATAGGTGAGACCATATAGTGTTTCAATTCATTGGGAAAAGTTGAGTCACATGAGACGTTATGTGCAACGATCATAGAGGTTATTCTTGACTCGTGCAACCATAAGAAATAGTATTGTTGGTTTAACTTGGCTTGTGCTCCTCTATGTGAATCGAGCCTCTAATTGTTGTAATGTAATTTTTTATTTTGTTGTCACATTACTGTGAATCCATGTTTATATGCTCCCATATTAATATGTAGTGATTCTATATGATCCATGACTTTTTATATCATTATGGAATGCCTTCTAACTAATGTGCTAAATCTTTGTTCTTATATCTATTCCCTTACTGGGTTTTTTAGCACATCCCTTTGTTAATGTTATCCATAGGTTATCCTATAAATATGTATTCACACAATATAAGTTAAGATATATTTATGAATATTAAATAAATAAAGGTTTTATTTAGTCCCATGTTATCAGTTTTATGTACCTAGTCTTCCAGGAGACTTTACCACCATCGTCTTGTAGTATGATGTTTTATTATGATTAAAATCATATAATGATATGTGTAAAATGATAGGGTCTCTATTGTTGGTATCATAGTATGGTATAATTATTTTTGGTGATTTGGAATAGAGAACATTAGTAAGAACTTTAGGGATGTGACTAAGTAGAAGAAAACATCCATAAATTTTGGTAAGTATAGAGTAAGTGGTTTGTCCAGAAAATATTTACCTATCTGGATTTGAACAAGAGGATGTGTCTCTATAACATATGTATCTAGGGGTAAAACCCAAAAAAACTATTTGAGATATAATCTAATGGGAACTGGTGCATGACAATGAGCCTTTCTGCAACCTTGGTTTGACACTCCTAGGGGATACACTTCGGTAAATTCATAAGATTAGTACCAACAATTATTAAAGAAAAAGATAAAATACCATAAGAATATATGTTATGAAACCGATCATGGATAATCTAGATTAAAACCTTGGGAATCACAAGTTAGGATATAATTTTCCTTTAAGATTTTATCCTATTGTGTTTAACTTTATTTATACCTATTAGATAAGTATTCATTCCCACTAATTGTATGTTATTTATCTTAGTTAATGGTGGAAAATATAAAAACATGTTCTAACAATAAATGTGATATGTAATGTGATGATTTCCATAATGATATGCCTGATATGATGGGAATCGGTGATCAAAACATTGTGATACACTATAGCATAAATTGTGTTTAGCGGTGGTTTTTGAAATCACTTCTAAACCTTTTTTTAGAATGGTTTCACAAGATTTTATAATAAATCGCCATGAAAATATTATTTAACACCACTAACCATTCCCCTATCCTGACCACTTTTCACCCCGCTTCCGTCACTTCCCACGGCCCTCGTCTTCCTCTGCGACCCCGGCGACCCCACGACACCCACGACCCCAGACCCCGGTGACCCCAGCGACCCCGTGACTGCGCTTCCCCCGGCCCCCGGAGACCCCGGTGACCTATGTATATTGACCCTTTAACTCTTTTTATATCCTATTTTCTTCTCATTATTCATTTAGAGAATTATCTAGTAGTCTCAATGGTCTATATGTTTATGAGTTTGTGATTATGTATTTCCTTGTTTCATTTGGAGTCATTGGTTAAGTAATGTGATTTGGGGACTTAAATTTAGGTTTTAAACCATTCACAATCCTTTTTGTGTTTGTTGATGACGTAAGACCAAACCTATTGATACCCATGGAATATGAAAAAACCTTTATAATGGTGAAATTAATTGGTTAACATTAAAATGGGGTAAATTTTAGAGCAAATTTGCTCTAAATTTTAATTGGGAATGTGGGTGTGGTTAAAGGGTAAAATGAAATAATTATATGTAATTATTTTTTAAATTCCCAAGGGTCTCTTGAAATGGTTTGAAATATGTGTTTGGTATTTTAATCTGGTTAGGAATTTTATATGATGAAAATGACGCTTTAAAGGTTGGTTTTATTATGATATTTCAAATGATTATTTGAATTTGGGGTTTAAAAAATATCTTATGAAAACTATAAATGGTTGGTTTGAATGGTTGATTTAGAAATTAAATCCTTGAAGAATTTTTTAGTTTTAAAAGTGGAATACCCATGTTTTAAGTGGTGGATTCTAAATGATTTCAAATGAGTACTTGAATTGTGTTTATAACATTATTTGGTTTTAACGATTTTTTGGGACCATAATAATTAACTGGATATATTGTTTAGTAAGATATAAACCATGGGGATTTATTTGTCATGTGAACATTGTTATAAAATGAACTAAATTATGAATGTTACTAGTTAACAAACTATGATAAGGGGGTGTATGGAATAATTGTATATGTGTAATGGGTTATGTTTGTGAAAGATAAATGTGATAAATGTTTATGGTTATAAATAGTAAATATGTGAAATGGTTGTGTTTTTTAGTTGACAGATTAGTTAGTGATAAAGAAGAATGTTCTCATGTATTAATATTGGGTGGGGTAGTGGATTGAGGCTCCTGCAACAGGTTGATCGGACTGATAATGTAGGACCAAAAAAGTATTGCATGGGTTAGGGAGTAATATTGAGGCTCTACGTCCCTAATTATTGAAAGTGTGAATTCACCTATATTGAGGCTATAGGGTGATGTAATTCACACAGACATAGGCTCCATGAGGAGGTAATATAACTGTAATAATGCTCCAAGGTGTGGTAATGCACCAATACTAAGGCTCCAATGTGGGGTGATTGATATGATATAGTTTCCCATGTGTTTTTTGGATAGATGAGATTGCTAGTTACTCACAGGGTGCTTGGTATGATGTAGTTGACTAGGTGTCTTTAAGTGAGATTATATATATGGTATTGGAGCACTTGGACATATTAAATTGGAGTTTAGTTCAAATAGGGTTGTCCAGTAATGATTTTGGTGTCTATATGTGTGGTCCAATATCCTTCATGTTATAACCAAGTGAGTTACACATAATTCTTGGTCCCATTAATGATTACTTAGTGTATCCCATTTCCTACATAGATTTATCCCATAGGCATTGCTTTTTTAATTCAGAACCATTTCTTGGTGGATGTTTATATAGATATTTAGTAATATCATGGTGCTTATTTCTGTTCATTTCTTGTTTTAGTTATTTTTTTGGTTTAATTTTTACTATATAATGTGTTAAATCTACCCATGTTTTATATAAGAATTGTAGATTTTTTACTAAAATGGCTAAATCAGGTGATTTATGTAGTTTAAATCTTCTATTTGTGAATAATAAACTCTATAACTATATTTAAAATAATTATTTTTGAATCTTTTTAATAAAATGAATTACTAAATATTTCTAAGACTATTAATATCACAGTTTTCATACACATTCATGTGTGTGTGTAAATTCTATCTTTTCATTCTAATTCCATGATTTTGATTTATAGTTATTTGTTTCATCTTGTTCCATTAATGGACATTGGAATGTTTTGACTTTTTGGAGATCACATGGAGATGTTTTGAGTTGTGAATATGGTTGTGACTTTTTTTGGGAAATTTTATTTTGAGATAGTTCAACTAGTTTTATTTTGTATTTAATTTCTTTTTTGTATTTTCTTTCTCTATATGTTATCCAAACTAGATGATTTTTCATTAATATGTATTGTCTTGGATGAAAGTAATCACTTTCATTGAATATTATGTTTTTGTAATCTTACATTATCATATATATGAATCTATTTATCTATTTAGTAGTAACTATGTGTTTTAATTTTTTTTATTATTGTGCAGACACATTGTGATATACGTGGATAAAAGCTGGATCACATTACCGAGGAACACACCTCAGTATGTTAAGGTTTTGAATGAGTTTTTAGATTTTTCAATTTCTAATAGATCCGTTGAAGGGAGAATAAGATGCCCATGTCCTAAATGTAAATTTAGAACATGGTTGAAGAGAGATGGCGTTTATGAACATTTAATATTGAAGCAATTCCCTGGTCAATATTTGGGTTGGAGTTGTCATGGATAATTGAACGTTACAGAAAGATTGAGCACTGATGTTAACCTATATAATGAGGTCCCAAGTTCTTCGACATTGGAAAATGAAATGCAAAACCTCATAAATGATGCATTCAGCACTACAAAACCCCACTGATATCATCAAATAATATTAGAACAACCAAGAATAGGGTGCTACAAATTACAACATGAAAAGTGATGTTTTTGAGACTTTTACACAGACAGATCAAGATTGTAACATATCATTGGATCCTCCTCTTGATTCTGTGGATCCAAATGTAAGAGAAAACTTCACCGAGGAAAACGCATTTCAAGATTTAGTTGACGATGGAAATCAAGAGTAGTATAGCGGGTGTTTGAAATATTCAAAGCATTCATTTCTGCAGAGGTTGTACGATATCAGATGTCTATGTGGAATTAAAAATAAGGCAATGTCCACAATATTGGAATTGATTCGTTATTCATTTCTTGAAGCAAAAATCCCAGAATCTTTTTATGATATGAAAAAGTTGTTAACAAGCTAGGTTTGAATTATACAAAAATACATGCATGTCCCAGTGATTGTATGCTTTATTGGGGAGAGGATTCAAGTAGACAGAATTTCAAAAAAAGTTCTTCTTCTAGATGGCAGTCAAAGGGTGATGGTGGAAATCTGAATGACCATAATTTCATGGAGAAGAAGAAAAGGAACACACCTAAAAAGGGTTTTCATTACTTTTCCTTGAATCCTCGATTTCATAGATTATTCAGGTCATCGAAAACCGCCGAACACATGAAGTGGCATTCTGTATATAAAAACAATGATGGGTTAAAGATACATCCATGAGATTCCAAATTTTGGAATACATTTGATTCATTACATCTAGACTTCTCAGCTGATCCTAGGAATGTTCGATTGGGATTGGTTGCCAATGGATTCAACCCATTTGGGACTTTGAGTACCAGTTATAGAATTTAGCCAGTTGTATTGAACCCTTATAATCTGCCTTCATGGATGTGAATGCAAAAAACATATTTAATCATTTTGATGATTATTCCTAGAAAACAATGCCTGGAAATGATATAGACATATACTTGCAACCTTTGATTGATGAATTGCAGAAGTTATGGAGCAACGATGTTGAGGCATTTGATGCTTCTTCTAAAAAAATGTTCAAAATGCATGCTGCTTTAATATGGACCATTAGTGAATTCCAAGGTGTTGGGAATTTTTCTAGTCGGATCACTTACACGGGTTTGGCTTGCCCCGTCTGTAACTTTGATTTTGATCCCAAAAGGCTACCTCATAGTATAAAATGGTGCTTCTTGTGCCTTCAATGATTCCTTGATGCATCTCAAAGATTTCAGATGAACTGATAAAAATTTAATGGTTCCATTGATCGTAGACCACCACCGATGTTGTTAACTGGTTAGGAAATATTGACACATCTTGAAAATATTGAAACAGAATTTGGGAATGTTCATCATTTGAATGAGAGCAGAAAACGGGTCTGAAGTTCATCGTCAGATGAAATCAGAACGCAAAAATGGAAGAAAGAAAGTATATTTTTCAAACTCCCCAATTGGGATTGTAATTTTTTGAGGCACAATCTTGATGTGACGCATATTGAGAATAATTTCTATGATAATTTTATTTTCACATTATTAATGAGCATGAAAACTCAAAGGATCATCTCAATGCTCACAAAGACTAACATGTAATGAACATAAAATGTGATCTCTGGCCAGATGAGAATGAATAATATGCACTGTCCATTTTTCAATGAAAAATAGTGATAAAGATACATTCCTTCTAGTTTTAAAGAATGTGAAGGTATCTGATGGGTATTTGAGTAACATCTCTAGGTGTGTTGACTTTAAGAATCGTAAGTTACATGTATTGAAAAGTCATGATTCACATATTTTGTTACAACAATTACCACCATTGACATTGCTTACATTATTACCTGAAAAAGTTACTGCTATTGTAAACTAATTATGCACATTTGTTCAAGAAATTATGTGAGAATGATCTACATCCATTTCAGCTTGACAACCTCTAGGATAGGTTTGTATTGACCCTTTTTCAATGGAGATGATCTTTCCTCCTTCGTTTTTTACTTTCATGATGCATTTAACTGTGCATTTGGTTGAGGAAGCTAAATTATGATGACCTGTTCATTATCGATGGATGTATCCAATTGATAGATATTTTATTTATATGTTTTTTATTTAGGTAAACAATATTTTTCATTTAAATAAATGATTAATATTATTAATTTATTTCATATATATCTTGGGCATTTGAAAGCATACATGAGAAATAAAGCTCAACTAGAAGGCTCTATTGCTGAATGATATTTGGATAAGGAGTGTCTTATAGTTTGTTCCAGATATTTGGATGATATTGAGATAAGATTTAATCATGTTGGACGTGTTGAAGACACATCAAATCAATCTCAAATGCATCAGAAACCAAAAATATTTCCTGCAATTGGCTAATCAGTTGGGAGGACATCATATGTGACACTGACAGAATTGGAATTATTACAGGCTCATAGATATGTGCTGCTGAATTGTGAAATTTCAAATCCATTAATTGAAGAGTTGAGGATACAAACAAAGAGAAGAATGAGAGGCCAAACACGAAATGGGAAATATTTAATGAATGATGGGAATAAAGAGGTTTTATAATGGTTTCCCTGATGTGTAAGTTCAAAAATATTGCAATAAATATGAATATTAGTTTGAAACATAAATTTTGTAAATCTATTAAATTATATTTCTTTTTTATGATCATGAATATTGATACTCGAGCAGACTTGTCAGAATATTTGATGTTTCTTGCTAGAGTTCCAATAAAACAAGGTATAAAGTTTGACGCTTATAATGTGAATGGGTTTAGATTTCATACAGTCAATCAAAAAGTGGGTTTGAAAACATAGAATATTGGTATATTTACATTTTCTGAAGAGGGATACTATGGAAATATGCATGATATTATTTAATTAAACTACCACGGACATTTTTCTGTTGTTTTATTCAAATGAAAATGGGTAAATATTATCAGAGGTGTTAAAAGAGATTCCATGCAATTTATTTCTGTGAACTTCTCTTGCTTGATGGATGTTTGTGATCGTGAACTGTATGATCCATATATCTTAGCATTGCAAGAAAAAATGGTATATTATGTGAATGATGTTTTGGATGAAGGGTGGAGTGTATTTGTTCACATAATACAAAGATAATTGTATGATATGGGTGATGAAGTGGAAGATTTGACCTCTGAAATTGAATTTCATCAACCACAGGAAGTAGAATTATTTGTCTATCATGATATTGAAAATATTAGTCTAGCAAGGATGAATGAAGTGGATTAAGAAATAGAGAATGAAATCGACACGATTGAAAGGGAAAATGATTATATGTACAATTATTTATTCATTCAGCAACCACTTGTTTTATTTATATGGTCATTCATTATCATTGTTATATATATTTTTTCTGTTAGTACTAGTCATCTATTATCATTTTTATTTTTTTTCTGCAATTTTTTTTTGAAATATATAATCTGAACTAAATTTTATTTGATTAAATGTCAGGAATTCCAATGAAAAATCGGTACGCTATTTTATCTAGTTCTACAACAGATGATAATCCATCTAGCTCCCTCCCCACTGCATCTGAGGCACTAGCTACCTACACCCCTACACCATCTCCCCCGGAACCATCTGTCACACCATATGTCGGTGTCCCATTAGAGGCTAAGTTGTCGAATCCCCCTTCATAAGACTTATAAGTGGGGCGGTGAGACACCCCTTCCAGTTCATCACGGACATACTGGAGTGTCACTTTCATAGGTACAAATTTTAATTAAATAAATTTTCTGCATTTTGTTTATAGTAATTGTTTTCTCATTGAAGATGAAAAAAATGAATCCATGGAGAAATAAATAAAAAGGTTATATGTCTGGAATATGAATGGTAAGAAGATAGTCATGCCATTTGATTCTTATGGGGTCCCTACAGATGACATTGTGGGGTTACCTGGCAAGATTCTAGACCAGCTGGCACTGGAGCACATTTCCCTTCCTATTTCATATGATGATTGGAGAAATATGCCTCTAAGATGAATAAATTATGTTTTTTATTCCCAAATAATGGTAATTTTATTAGATTATGGTTTAATTTAATTTCATGTAACAAATATGTTGAAAATGAATTTATGTATACATATGTTCTTCAACATTATAGTTACTAATGTGATAGCACAAAAGTGGACGTTGAAAAATCTTGGTAAGAAATGGAAAGATTTAAAATGGAGATTGTGGTGTGATGTCAACGATACTATGTTGACTGTGCAAAAAATGTACGAGAAGCTACCCAGTGTGGTATAGAAAGAACAATGGAAAGTTTTTGTTGACAGATATCATGATTAGAAGCGGATGGTATTGAAATATATATTATTATATTATCTTCATTTTACATTTATAAATGTATATGAAGAGGAGATGACATTGAATACATTACTGTTAAATTGCATTTTATTTATATCAGGACCTCTCAAGATAGAATGCATCATACCGGGCTAAATTATTCATCCCTCACACTACAGGCTCAAAAAGATTTTCTAGAATCCGAACGACATTGGTAATCTTTTAATTATTTTAAATATTTATAAGACAATGTTATATGTTCAATATATTGAATTGTTTATTTATATTTTCTTAATCCTATCATAGAGTTTTGGGCACAAAGCATCTTGAACTGAACTGTGGTTGGATGTTCACAAAAAATTAGATGGAAGTTTTGTTAATGAGCCTGCAAAAGAAGTTGGGGTATAAAGTCAATTTTTTATAATAATAACTTATTACCAGTTTTTTCTATGTTAATATATATTGATAATTGATTTATAGTTAAAAATTGAAGAACTATGGGATGTTAATCCTAGACAGTCCTACTCAATCTCCCAGGATAACCCAGTTGCTAAAGTCGTTATGAAGGAGCATCCTGGCAGAGTACGCGGGATGGGTTTTGGACCCGTACATTCTGAGGTCCTTGGCTTGCCACTAGGGATTATAGTTGCCTCTACTTCTGGTTACAGTTAGTTCATACCGAAAGATGCTCAAAGGAAGATTGTTTCTCTACGAACCACAATTCAAGATCAGGGGGCTTAGATATCTGCTTTGCAGAACGTGATGACAGATATACATCATCAGATGAACATATATTCCCCCGGCGGTAGTTTATAGACTGGTGGTCAGCAGGTAAATCACAAAAAATCAAAAATCATTAAGTTTTCAAACATTCATTGGTTTTATGTTTTAATATAAATATGCAATATTATTTAATTTTAAATATAATGTTCTTACATGTGATAGAAAAAAGTGGAGATGGAGATGGAGAGGGTGACGATGCATCATCGAACCATGAGTAGTTGTATTATCAATGTCATGAACAAATATGGGAGCAATTAGTTTGTATATTTACCATGTGTGGCACATACTTTTCCACCAAACATTTTCATGTCCTAAAATTTTCTGGATTTCTCATGTTTCCTTTTATTCATTTTATTGATTACGGATCTTTCCTTTTATGTCTGGATTTCTCTAGTGTGGTATACATCATTCCAGTTAGGCCTGTGTTTGAATTGGTAGTCGAGATATTGGATGACTAGGAGTTAATCCCATTTTTGATGTGTTGAATAAATTCTTGATGCCTAATATTATAATATGTAATTATTAAATATCATCATCCAAGAAGGTATACCCTTATGAAATTGGTATCATATGACACCGTGAATCACAAAAACATGTGGATTGGTAACTTTTTATTCGGAACTATTTTATATGAAACCAATAGAAAATGATTTTCATTTTCCATAACACAAACATAACCTTGTTTTCTATTTGAGCATAATATGTTTCTTGTTATATAAATCCTAATTTCCCAAAATTATTCATGAATATATAAAAAATTACATGTAGTTCCATGAATAAAACCTTAGAGAACAATAATATCTCATAGCTCGCTTATCACCCAAGGTGAAATAACATCCAACTATAACATCAAACAACAATAACAAGAATCCCAAAACAAGAACCTTGGTTTTCCCCCATATATGGGTTAGATAATCCCTCAAAAAAACACATTACCAAGGACTGAAACACCTTAATATCATATAAGACATTAAAATAATTATTCAATAGAATATAAAATGGCTTTGATACAATATTGTGACGCCATTACCTAGGTTCCCCTAAATTGGTTCCCCAAACCAATGTGCCACATGACCATATGAATTCTTCCTCATGTAAAAGTGGCTTCCTACTAGAATTGAGGGTCCAATGAGGTATATATGGATAATATACCATATTTACCAGTGTAAAACAATTTTATAAGTCAATTTAAATGATAACCAACAACCTCCATGGAAACAAGGAATGGATTATGCTATCACTACTAATGAGGTGGATCTGGACAATGATGTGGTGACATGTATGCTAGTTATTCATTAAAGAATAGATAATGTAAAATTTGATTCTAGTTCTTCGTATTCTTTCATATCTTGCAAGATTAATAGAACTATTTAAAAACCACCTAAAAATTTGGAGGTTGGGTTATCTGTGAGAAAAAAAATGGGGAAATTATTGTATCCAAGGTTTATAACTCCCCCTCAGTAAATGATTGTAGAGTAGACCTCCCAAAAAATCTTTTCATATATTAGTGGAGTACGATGATATTTTGGGCATGGATTGACAATCTTAATACAAATCCAACATTAAATGTTGGGAAAGGGATATCACTCTTCACATCCCAGAGTATCCTCCAATCTTGTACAAGTGTAAGGAAGAAGATGAATCTCCATTAGAATCATCATATCAAATTTGGATAATGTTTTATTTTCAGAAAGCATATCTTTCTCAAATTATTGAGATTAAGGAGATTATACTTCTCAAAAATATTTCCATCATGAGGGATTACACTGTTGTATTCCCTAAATAATTTTTAGACTTCCTCTTGATCAAGATTTTGAGTTATCAATTGAACTTATTCTTGGATCCCAACCTATATTAAAGACACCTTAAATAATGGCCACTATTGAGCTGGAAGAGCTGAATAAGTAGTTATAGGAGAATCTAGAAAAGGTTTTTATACGCTCGAATGATTCAACATGGGGTGCACCAATCCACTTTGTTAAAAATAACGATAGATCAATGTGCCTCATCATTGATTATCGTGAGATCAATAAAATCATGATAAATAACAAGTATCTCATTCATCATATGGATTAATTGTTTGATAAACTATATGGGGAATGTTATTTCTCTGAGGTGGACCTTTAGTCAGGATATCAATATTTAAAGCTGAAGAAGGAAGATATTCCCAAAAATGACTTTTGAATGAGGTAAGGACACTATGAGTTCATAGTGATGCACATTAGACTCAATAAGTCTATATTAATATTCATGGATTAAATTAATAGAGTCTATAGAGATTACCTCATCAAATTTGTGGTATTCTTTATCGAGGATATTCTGATTTACTCTATGAGCAAGTAGGAACATGAGGAGTATTTGAATACTGTGTTGATGAATTTACGTAGGGAGAAAATTTATTCAATGTATAGTAAATGTGATTTCTTGGTGGAGGAAGTATCATTCTTGGGGGTATGTTATCACTAGCAATGGAATATCTATGGACCCTTCAATGAAAAGGGAAATTGAAGAGTGTCCCAGGACAACATCTATAATAGATATCCATAGCTGTCTGGGTCTAGCAAGGTATTATCGGTGATTTGTGAAGCAATTTTCATGATTTTCAAACCCAATGACCAAACTGACATGGAAGGGGGTGAAGTCATTATGGAATCAAGATTGTGTGGAAACCATTAAGTAGCAGAAAAAGAAGCTTTTCAGTGCACCAATACTCACACTCACGATAAGTGGTGAACTCTTTGTGGTGTACCATAATGCTTCAAAGAATTGATTAGGATGTTTCACGATGAAAAATGGTAAAGTGATATCCTATGACACAAGTATTCTAATGATACATGTGAAAAAATATCCATGATATGATATGGAGTTGGCGACTGTGATCTTTGTGTTAAAAATAAGGTTGAATTATCTACATTGGGAGAAGTATGAGATATATAATGATCACAAGAGTCTCAAATATATTTTCACATATAAGGAGATTAATATGTTCTAGTGAAGATGGTTAGATCTCATTAAGGATTTTGATTGCTTAATCCACTACAATCCTGATAAGGAAAATTAGGTGGTAGATGAGTTGAAAGGATTTTGCATCTTTATCAACGATGAGAGTTGAAAAGGATTAAATATTATTATATTTTCAGTAGATAGACATGAGAATCATTAAGGTAGTATCATGATTAGTCCTTTCTCAAATGATTTTTGACTATCCCTTATAGATAAAATAATGGATGCTCAAAGAAATGATTTACAAATTCAGAAAAGCGTGGAAGCTACTAGAAATTGGAAATCCTCTGAGTTAAAGATTTATGAGGAAGACGTTTTAAGATTTGGGTCAAAATTATGTGTACCATCGGATTCATAGATTTAGAAGGATATTTCTAATGACACACAGAGCTAGAACTTTTATATTCACCTAGGGAACATAAAGATGTATCAATATCTCCAAGTTAACTTTTAGTAGGACAATATGAAGGACATTACTGAATATACATCAAAGTGTCTTTTATGTCAACATGTGAATCCTGAAAAAAAAAATTATAAGGGGATGATGAAACCACTATCCATTCTAACATGGAAGTGGGAGAACATCACCATGGAAATTTACACTAGAATTACCTAGACATCTAAAGGAAACAAGGCTATATGGGTCATTGTTGATCGTCTTACAAAGACAGATCACTTTTTCAAAATATTAGAGGAATTATCATTTGATCAACTTGCATGGATATATATCAAATAGGTGGTAAGGATACATGGATTAAAACTATCTATTTTATCTGATAGAGATTCGAGATTCACCCCGATGTTTTCGAAAAGTCTCTGTCATGCTCTAAGAACATAACTAAATTTAAATATGGCCTATCATCCTCAAACTATTTTCCAATATGAGAGAAAAATTCATACATCAGAAGATATGATGAGATAATGTTCTATGGACTTCAAAGGATGGTGGGACTGACATCTTCCACTGGTTGAATTCTCTTACAACAATAGTTTCCACTACAACATCTAAATGAAACCAGATGAAGACCTTTATGGGAAAAGGTGTAGAACACTATCCTGTTGGAATGAAGTCAGTGAGCATAAGCTTATAGAACCTAAAATGGTAGATGAAATGGTGGAGAAGGTGAATTCCATTTGGAAACACATCAAGGGAGCCCAAAGTTGACATAAGATTTATGCAGACAATTTTCGACAGGACATTGAGTTCAATGATAGAGACATGGTATTTCTCTGCATATCTCCATGGAAGAAGTTCATGACGTTCGGGAATAAAGAAAATCTATTCCCCAGGTACATCGGCCCCTACGAGATTCTTGACTGTGTTGGAGTTGTAACCTATCGACTAGCACTTCCACCTACCACGTCTATGGTACACAATTTCTTCCATGTATCCCTCTTAAATAACTACATACTAAAACCTTCACATATACTGTAACACCTGAGAATTTTATGAGAAATATTTTGTTTTTATGTTATATAAATCATCAAATGAATCTTTCGCTACACGCAATCGCGACCTTCCTCGATAGCATGTGTGGTACGCAATACCGAGTTCCACTAAACAACGATAAATTGTTATAATATTATAAACTGACCGTTATGAATAGTATTAATTGAATTTTAAATTTTACAACATTATTATTCATCTTACACATTTTCTAGAACATGGTAGGAGAACAAAATAATTTTTTTTGGGTAAAATAAGTTTTTATCAAAAAATGCAGTTTTGCCGCCTTTTGATGGCGCAACCACATTAAATCTTGTTTTTAACACGTTCATAAGTTCAATTTTACAAAATAAAATTCTTCTTTTGAATCAGGATATAAAAATTCACTTTGGATAAATTTTTTATATTTTTCTGATAACTTTCATATTTTGATGAATAGTAAAAATACGCTAATTTTTTTTTAAAAACAACTTTTTTCATTGAGTTAATTTATATGGTTAAATTATAATATTGAATGGTTTTAAATTATTTTAGAATATATTTTTACCATTTAATATAATTTATGTCATTAGCATTAATTTCACATTGAATTCATAGGTAAAAACATTTCAATCTTTGGCAATGTTTTAACTCCTATAACCTGTTTTCTTAATAACGAGATTTATTTTAAATTAATTACTGAAAATTATATGTTTTGAATTTTTAAAAATGGATTCCATATTCAGAATCAGTGGGTACAAATTATGTTAATAGGATACATTTTTTTGGGCATTATGAATAGTAACCATGGTAAATTTTATTTACCATAGTTAAAGGTAAATCAGGTAATTAAGGGTAAATATAAGATAATAAAATTAACCTCACACCTTCCAAAATCCTATTGTATGACTAAAAGTCGACCCATATCACCTAATGGTCGGATTAGATTTATTTAATAGACTTTTTTCAATGAAAATAATTTAATTATTATTAAAACCAAAGAATGTTAAAACATGTCACTTTATTAACTCCTATAAGTATAATAATTTTAATTTAGTGATAACCATAATGAAAATTCAAAACTGAATAGTCTCTAGAAAGCTAATACAATTATATACATCATAGAAATTTATTTAGAATTTTTAGGGATTATATAATTATCATTAATTATGATACAATAGTGATGTTGAAATTATTTTATTAATTAAAGTATCAAATAAATGGTTTTAAAAATATTAAAATAATTAATATATGCACTATTTATTGTTCTCCACTAATTTTCTAGACACATATGACATTTTATTAATCTATTAATGCTTTTAGTTCGAACATATCTTCTGTATATATTTTATTTAAATTCAAATAAATGAATAGTGTCAAAATTGACACTTGTTATTTTTTAAAAATAACATATTATAAAATTGTTTAAAAATGACAAAAATATTTAAAAATTATAAATTAAATTTTATATGGTCTAAAATGTCATAAAGTGTCAAATTATGGATATTTCACAACACATATGTAATTATTAATAATAAATATTATTACCACAAATAAAATTAAATTGATAAATAAGGATAAATCAAGTTGATAATGTTTAAAATAAATTCCTAACATGTCTAAATTTTATTGGTTGATGAGATTACAACCCTATATCATCTAATCTTCGTATATGAGTCATTTTTGGAGGTTTTTAAGTGCGGTTAGATTTATTATAAATTAATAGTTTTAAGATTTCCAAAGGTGCCCCTCTCCTCCCTTATAAAAGGGCACCTCCTGCCTCTCTTCCTCACACCACTTTGAGCCTTCAAGATCGGAACAACCCTACCAATATCTCCTCTCCAATTCCCTATAATCATCTTAGAGGTTCTGGTCTTCTTCAAAGACCATCCCTAGTGCCCTAAGAGGAGGTTAAGAAGAGGCGCATCAAAAAGAGGTAATATCCATTACCGATCCTTTCCAAATTCTTTCTTCTTCAACTTATTCTTCATTAGTTGTTTCATTATGAAGTAATAACATAAGTATCAATAATATACTGATATGTTATTATAAGTACGAAACAACCCTATTTAAACATCTATCCATCCTACGGAAAAAGAAATCACCGCGCGTGCGTACGTACGGAATACCGTCTCCACGTCATGGTGTAATCTATTTTCCACCACCACCGTACTTGGATGGGTATAATGGTGTAAATAATGACTATATATGACTATTATAAAGTGATATTGATTCTGAAATAGTATACATACACTCCAATACAATTCCACGATCATAGGAATGATATCATCACTCGTGCGTACGTACGAAATACCATCTCCACGATGTGATGCGACTCGTTCTACATGATCTTCATTCCATAATGATTATATAAATGAATTGAATGAATTGAATGAATTAATATTATATATATTACACTAATACCATTCTGGAAATGATGTATCTATAACCTAAAGATAAGAATAAGAATTTATTTGACAAAACACGCATAAGAACAAAAAGTTATAAACACCCGAATAACAAGTAGCAATGAAATATTACTACTAAGAAGCTATGAATATGACCATATATGATATCATAACAATAATTATGATTCTGTAATAAGTCAATAACATTATTTAAATCATTATACAGGAGGTTCAGACACTTACGAGGCAAATCGGACCTATGGTAAGGGAAATATCACAATCTCATTTTTATCCGAGATTGTTTATACTTTGGTATTTACTGGGGTGTATTTTATCATCCACATCCATGTTTCCTCAATATGTAATAATATTTCCATCCACCTAAAATTTTTTAAATCCATTTTTACCCTTTTTTGAGTTTATAGTAAAATATATGAAAGGAATATTTTGTCATTTTTCGTACAGGGTACTTTTTGACTTTTCTGACAAAAGTACGAGAAGAATGTTTTTTTAACTTATACGGAATGTATGGATTTTTAAAACATTATTTCCAAGAAGCTTCCTTTACATGTTTTCATGTTTATTTTTAATCAACTTCTTTTAGTTTAAAATTTTATGACATGTTAAGAAAGGAAAATGTTTTTGAAGTAGAAAGGATAATTTCCTCAAGAATGGAGTTCAAGTGTTTTATCAAAATTATTTTCCATATAAGATAATATAGGGTTATATTTCTATCCTTATTATTACATTGATTTGATTATGTTGTGATGGAATTATTTTTTATGAATTCCTTTATCTTATATGAATTGTTTTATGATGTCATGTTGTTTAAGAATCCCAATTTTATTACATGGGTTATGCTATGATGTATGGTTTATGATTTTGAGGTACACATAAGAATGCTATCATTATGAGATGGGTGGGACCTATATATCCCTCAAATGCATTGGGTAAAGATTTTATATCTCATGAGATAGACATGTCTGGAACAACAGTTTAAACCGGTTCAGTGAAACAGGACTGAAACGAGGAGTGAACTCAGTTCAGAAATGGACTTTGTCCACTAAGATAGTCTGGGAAATGAGTCTTGACTAACAAGAAATGATTCTCTATGATTATGTGTGTATGCCACAATGTATCATGTTTTAAGTTATGATTATTGGGATTATATTTCACTACTATGATTTATCCCATGTTATGAAATTATACTCTCTTTTGCAGGTTAAGATTTCCAAAAGTTATGTTCTTATGAATATGATGTGATTGATATTTTTTTTTACCCTTACTGAGAATTTGAGCTCACCCTTTTGTATTTTTTCTTTCCCCAGGTCAGGATGAAGGTTATTAAGTATGATATTCCAAAAGGGACTATAGATATGATGAAATAAATGGGAGACAGTGTAGACGCTTTATGAACCAGTTGTTTATGTTTCCCAGTTTCTAAAGACACTATACCTATATGGTCCCTTCGTGGTTTTTTTATACGATGTAATATGTACGCTTCAATTTTGAAGTATCAACAATGTATGTAAAGTATGGGTTGTTATAGTTGGTATCAGAGGGAGGTTATAGTCAACCTTTGAAAACTAGGATGTGAAAGCCTTAGTAAGAATCCTAAGGATAAGTCTAAGCATAGAACACAATCGTAGTATTTTAGAAATGGCAACGAACAACCTATGATAAGACCTTAAGTGTGAAATTTTATTCTGGATTATGTTGTTTTACTATTATAATTAGTGTTTCTCACACTATTATTCTTGGTTTTAGTCAATGGATGGAACCTGAAGGAACCGTGTTAATGCGGAATGCGACGGGCAATGCCATGATTGTCCCCCTGAGTAGCCAAACGTTATGGGAGCTGGAATGAAAAATCTTGTAGCCATGCTCACACAACTTTCTCAAGATATGAATCGTTCAGGACTTCCAAACGATCAAAGGAAGGAGCAACATTCTGTTGAATACTTCATGAGACAGCGTCCTCCTTCATTCAGCGGGTCTACTGATCCATTAGTTGCTGAACAATGGATTAGTACTACTGAAAATATATTTTCAGTTCTTCAATGTTCTGAGCATGATAAATTCATCTTAGCAGTGTATCGTTTGGAAGGTGATGCTGATCAATGGTGGAATCTTATTAAGAATACGAGTCAAAGGGATGAAATTGAGTCCATGGAATGGGATGAGTTCAGGAACTTATTTTTTAATAAGTACTTCCCTCGTATTCTCCAAACAAAGATGGAAAAAGAGTTTCTTGAACTGAAGCAAAATGATGATGAATCTGTTAGTACCTATGAAGCAAATTTTACAAGACTTTCAAGGTATGCTTTTGGTATTATTATCCAACCTAAGAGTAAGATCGATCGATTCTTTAGTGGTTTATAACCATGTTTTCGAAGGGCGTTAGCCATAAGGGACTTCAATAGCTACGAGGAAATCATTTGATGTGCTCTCAAAGTCGAGATGGATATTGGAGTAACCCATTAGTCATATGGGTTTGATAAGAAGAGGAAAATGGAATTTAAAGGAAAATCTAAAGACCACACTGAAAAGAAGATGAGCATTCCCTTATGCTCAATGTGTGGAAAGAAACATGGAGGGAGTTGTCTTAAAGGTACAAGTAAATGTATCAAATGTGAAAAGGAAGGTCATCAGGCATTTGAATGCCGCAATGATGGGAAGAAGATGTCTAATGATGAAAAAAAGGAAGGGAAACACAGAATGAACCTACTACACTTCAATGTTTCAAGTGCAAGGAGATGGGGCATTATGCCAATAAATGCCCAAATCCAAGGGTTGATGATGATGGTCGACGTCAACAAACTCTTAAGGCTAAAGTCAATGGAATGTCACATGCAATTTCTATCAGCGATGTGGAGTACGATAACGATGTGGTGAAAGGTGCACTTACCATCCACTCTAAAGTAGAAAATGTATTATTTGATCTTGGATCCACCCACTCCTTTATTTTTGATGAAGTTTCTAAGGATATCACCGTATTACTTCAACAATTAGATGTTGAGTTAGCTGTGACAACCCCTAATGGCACAACAGTCGCATCAAAAGTTTATAATTCTTATCCGATCGAAGTTTGTGGGAAAGTGCTTCCTGCAAATCTTGTGATCCTTCCTAGAGTGGAATTTGATGTGATTCGTGGCATGGATTGGATTTCTTTATATGGAGCTCATATCAATTTCCAAAGAAGGGAAGTCACATTTCATATTCTAGATCAATCTATGATCGTCTATCGATGCAAGGATGAACATAACCTTCCAGTGGAAATTTCTTCCATCATATGGGTCTTGATTCCACTTAATGAAGGTTATTTATCTCAAATGGTTGGTGAGAAACTCACAATTAAGAATATTCCCATTGTACGGGAGTTTGATTATGTCTTTCCAGAGGAATTGTCGGGTCTTCCACCAAATCGTGAAGTTGAGTTTTCAATAGAACTCGTACCGGGTGCTTTACCTATTTCAAAGTCACCTTATAGAATGGCCCCAATTGAGTTGTAGGAATTAAAGAAGCAACTCCAATAGAATCTTGATAAGGGATTCATACGCCCTAGTGCGTCACCTTGGGGAGCACCTGTTCTTTTTGTTAAGAAGAAAGATGGATCAATGAGAATCTGCATTGATTATCGAGAACTTAACAAGATCACTATCAAGAACAAATATCTTCTCCCACAGATTGATGACTTATTTGACCAACTACGAGGAGCTCAATACTTTTCCAAGAATGATCTTCATTCAGGGTATCATCAATTAAGGGTCAAAAGGGAGGATATACCAAAGATGGCTTTCCGTACAAGGTATGGACACTATGAATTTATAGTGATGCCATTTGGTCTTACAAATGCCCCTGCTATCTTCATGGATCTAATGAATAGAGTCTTTAGAGACTATCTTGATCAGTTTGTGGTAGTCTTTATAGATGATATTCTTCTCTATTAAAATAGCAAAGAAGAACATGAAGATCACTTGAGAATTATATTGAAGACCCTGAGAAAGGGGAAGCTTTATGCCAAATTTACCAAGTGTGAATTTTGGCTTCAAAGAGTTTCATTTTTGGGTCACATAATCTCAAAAGAGGGGATATCTGTGGATCCAGCAAAAACAGAGGTTATCAAAAGATGGTCGAGACCAACAACAGTAACTGAGATCCGAAGTTTTCTTGGTTTGGCTGGATATTATCGACGTTTTGTGAAAGATTTTTCACGATTATCTAATCCACTCACCAAGTTGACTCAGAAAGGAGTTAAGTTTGTCTGGACGGAGGAATGTGAAAAGAATTTCAAGGAGTTAAAAATAAGGTTATCTAGTGCACCTGTGCTCACACTGCCTTGTAGTGGAGAAAGGTGTGTGATCTACAGTGATGCTTCCAAGAATGGATTGGGGTGTGTTCTTCTGCAAAATGATATGGTGATAGCTTATGCATCACGACAGTTGAAAATCCATGAGGAAAATTACCCAACTCATGATTTGGAGTTAGCTGCGGTAATCTTTGCATTAAAGATTTGGAGGCATTACCTTTATGGTGAAAGGTGTGATATTTATACTGATCATAAAAGTTTAAAGTATATTTTCAAACAAAAGGTGCTGAATATGCGCTAGAGAAGATGGTTGGAGCTGATTAAGGATTACGACTTCTCAATTCATTATCACCCTGGGAAAGAAAACAAGGTGGCAGATGCATTAAGTCGACTAGACCATGCTAGTTTATCCATGATGAGGATCACAAAAGATCCAATATTTATGGATTTACAAAGGATGAATCTTGGAATTATAATGGAAGGGGAAAAATCGTATCTTTCTCAAATGAATGTTCAACCATTTCTACATGTGAAGATTAAAGAGGCACAGAAAGAAGATGTCGAGTTACAAAAGAAGGTGAGAAATGTTCCTGAATTCAACCTTTATGGTGATGGGATAATAAAGTTCAAGAATTGGGTTTGTGTTCCTCCCATCCCCGAATTAAAGAATGAGCTGCTGGATGAGGCTCATAGTTCTTCATTCTCTATTCATACTGGAAGCACGAATATGTATAGGGACCTAAAAGAGTACTTCTAGCGGGATGGCATGAAAAGAGTGTTGCTAAATATGTCTCTCGATGCTTGGTTTGTCAGCAAGTTAAAGCTGAGAGACAGAAGTCTAAGGGGATGTTACAATCATTACCCATACCTGAATGGAAATGGGAAAACATCACTATGGATTTTGTCACAGGACTTCCTAAAACATCCAAAGGCAATAATGCTATCTGGGTCATAGTTGATCGTCTTACAAAGTCTGCACACTTCATCGCTATTAGAGAGGATTTCTCTCTAGATCATCTTGCCAGGATATATGTAAAGGAATTAGTAAGATTTCATGGAGTACCACTTTCTATTATATCTGATCGGGATCCGAGGTTTACCTCAATGTTTTGGCGAAGTCTTCAGCATACTCTGGATACAGAGTTGAGTTTTAGCACTGCTTATTATCCTTAGACAGACGGTCATTCTGAGAGAACAATTCAAAATCTAGAAGATATGTTGAGAGATTGCTCTATGAATTTCAAAGGTGGTTGGGATCAACACCTACCTTTGGTGGAATTTTCTTATAATAATAGCCTTCACTCCAGTATTCAGATGGCTCCTTATGAAGCTCTCTATGGAAAGAAATGCGGGACTCCAACTTGTTGGGATGATGTTGGGGAAAGAAAGCTATTAGGACCTGATATTGTTGATGAGATGGCAGAAAAGGTCTGATCTATTCAACAACACATAATAGCAGCTCAGAGTCGATAGAAAAGTTATGCCAAAAACCAAAGAAAAGACCTAGAGTTTGAAGTGGGTGATAAAGTGTTCTTACGAATATCTCCCTGGAAGAGGGTCATGAGATTTGGAAAGAAGGGGAAGTTGAGCCCTAGATATATCGGTCCTTTCGAAATATTGGATCGTGTTGGGAAGGTAGCTTACCGATTGGCGCTTCCACCGAATCTCTCTCTAGTTCACGATGTGTTCCATGTTTCTCTCCTGAGAAAGTACATACCTGATCCTTCACATGTACTCAGCTCAGAAGTTGTACCGCTGGAGCAAGATCTTCTTTATGAAGAACAACCGATAGAGATTCTGTATCATAGTGAAAAAGTCCTACGAAACAAGACCACTCGCTTGGTGAAAGTTTTATGGAGGAACCACCAATTTGAAGAAGCTACATGGGAGCTTGAGGATATGTTGAGGGAGAGGTATCTTTATCTGTTTGTTACAAAGTGATGAATTTCGAGGGATAAATTAATTTTAAGGGGGGTAGAATGTAACACTCTATACTTTTATGACAAATATTTTTTTATGTTATATAAATCATCAAAGTAATCTTTCGCTACATGCAATCACGACCTTCCTCGATAGCGTGTGTGGTATGCAATACCGAGTTCCACTAAACAATGATAAATTGTTATAATATTATAAACTGACCCTTATGAATAGTATTAACTGAATTATAAATTTTACAACATTATTATTCATCTTACACATTTTCTAGAACATGGTAGGAGAACAAAATAAATTTTTTTGGGTAAAATAAGTATTTATCAAAAAATGCAGTTTTGCCGCCTTTTGATGGCGCACCCACATTAAATCTAGTTTTTAACACATTTATAAGTTCAATTTGAAAAAAATTAAATTCTTCTTTTGAATCAGGATATAAAAATTTAATTTGGATAGATTTTTTATATTTTTCTGATAACTTTCATATTTTGATGAATATTAAAAATACACTAATTTTTAATTAAAAACAACTTTTTTCATTGATATAATTTATATGGTTAAATTATAATATTGAATGGTTTTAAATTATAGATAGAATATATTTTTACAATTTAGCATTAATTTCGCATTGAATTCATAGGTAAAAACATTTCAATCTTTGGCAATGTTTTAACTTCTAAAACTCATTTTCTTAACAATGGGATTTATTTTAAATTAATTACTACAAATTATATGTTTTGAATTTTGAAAATTAGATTCCATATTCAGAATCAGTGGGTCCAAATTATGTTAATAGACTACTTTTTATTTTTGGGGCATTATGAATAGTAACCACGGTAAATTTTATTTACCAGAGTTAAAGGTAAATCGGGTGGTTAAGGGTAAATATAAGATTATAAAATTACCCTAACACCTGCCAAAATCCTATTGGATGACTCAAACTCGACCCATATCACCTAAGGGTTGGATTAGATTTATTTAATAGACTTTTTTCCATGAAAATAATTTAATTATTATTAAAACCAAAGAATGTGACAACATGTCACTTTCTTAAATCTTATAAGTATAATAATTTTAATTTGGTGATAAACTTAATGAATCTTCAAACATGAATAGTCTACAGAAGGATAATACAGTTATCTACATCATAGGAATTTATTTAGGATTTTTAGGGACAAAATAATTATCATTAATTATGACACAATAGTGATGTTGAAAATATTTTATTAATTAAAGTATCAAATAAATGGTTTTAGAAATATTAAAATAATTATTATATGCACTATTTTATGTTCTCCACTAATTTTCTATAAACATATGACATTTTATTAATCTATTAAAGCTTTTAGTTCGAACATATCCTCTGTATATATTTTATTTAAATTCAAATAAATGAATAGTGTCAAAATTGACACTATTGTTATTTTATAAAAATAACATATTATAAAATTGTTTAAAAATCACAAAAAAATTTACAAATTATAAATTAAATTTTATATGGTCGAAAATGTCATAAAGTGACAAATTATGGAAAATTCACGACACATGTAATTATTAATAATAAATATTATTACCACAAATAATATTAAATTGATAAATAAGGATAAATCAAGTTGATAATGTTTAAAATAAATTCCTAACATGTCTAAATATTATTGGTTGATGAGATTACAACCCTATATCATCTAATCTTAGAATATGAGTCATTTTTGGAGGTTTTTAAGTGGGGATAGATTTATTATAAATTAATATTTTTAAGATTTCCAAAGGTGCCTCTCTCCTCCCTTATAAAAGGGAACCTCCTCCCTCTCTTCCTCACACCACTTTGAGCCTACAAGCTCAGCCAAACCCTACCAATATCTCCTCTCCACTTCCCTAGAATAATCCTATAGGTTCTGGTCTTCTTCAAAGACCAACCCTAGTGCCCTATGAGGAGGTGAAGAAGAGGCGCGTCAAAAAGAGATAATATCCATTACCGATCCTTTCCAAATTCTTTCTTCTTCAACATCTTCTTATTTAATTTTTTTATTATTAATTAATAACATAAGTATCACTCATATAATGATATGTTATTATAAGTATTAAACAACCCTATTTCAACATCTATCCATCCTACGGAAAAAGAAATCACCGCACGTGCGTACGTACAGAATACCGTCTCCACGCCGTGGTGTAATCTATTTTCCACCACCACCTTACTTGGATGGGTATAATGGTGTAAATAATGACTATATATGACTATTATAAAGTGATATTTATTCTTAAATAGTATACATACACTCCAATAAAATTCCACGATCATTGGAATGATATCATCACTCATGTGTACGTACGGAATACCGTCTCCACGATGTGATGCGACTCGTTCTACATGATATTCATTTCATAATTATTATATAAATGAAATGAATGAATTAATATGATATATATTACACTAATACCATTCTGGAAATGATTTATCTATAACCTAAAGAGAAGAATAAGAATTTATTTGACAAAACACGCATAAGAACAAAAAGTTATAAACACCCGAATAACAAGTAGCAATGAAATATTACTACTAAGAAGCTAAGAATATGACCATATATGATATCATAACAAT
This sequence comes from Viscum album, assembly GCA_963277665.1. Classification (NCBI taxonomy): domain Eukaryota; kingdom Viridiplantae; phylum Streptophyta; class Magnoliopsida; order Santalales; family Viscaceae; genus Viscum; species Viscum album. The sequence continues at coordinate 1,324,375,863 of OY728158.1, forward strand.
AATTATGATTCTGGAATAAGTCAATAACATTATTTAAATCATTATACAGGAGGATCAGACACTAACGAGGTAAATCGGACCTATGGTAAGGTAAATATCACAATCTCATTTTTATCCGAGATTGTTTACACTTTGGTATTTACTGGGGTGTATTTTATCATCCACATCCATGTTTCCTCAATATGTAATATTATTTCCATCCACCTAAAAAATTTTAAATCCATTTTCACCATTTGTTGAGTTTATAGTAAAATATATGAAAGGATTATTTTGTCGTTTTTCGTACAAGGTACTTTTTGACTTTTCCGACAAAAGTACGAGAAGAATGTTTTTTTAACTTATACGGCATGTATGGATTTTTAAAACATTATTTCCAAGAAGCTTACTTTACAAGTTTTCAAGTTTTATTTAATCAACTTCTTTTAGTTTAAAATTGTTTGACATGTTAAGAAAGGAAAATGTTTTTGAAGTAGAATGGATATTTTCCTCAAGAATGGAGTTCAAGTGTTTTATCAAAATTATTTTCCATATAAGATAATATAGGTTTATGTTTCTATCCCTATTATTACATTGATTTGATTATGTTGGGATGGAATTATTTTTATGAATTCCTTTATCTTATATGAATTTTTTACATGATGTCATGTTGTTTAAGAATCCCATTTTTATTACATGGGTTATGCTATGATGTATGGTTTATGATTTTGTGGCACACATAATAATGGCATCATTATGAGATGGGTGGGACCCATATCTCCCTCCAATTCATTGGATAAATATTTTATATCTCATGAGATAGACATGGCTGGAACGGAAAGTTAAACCAGTTCAGTGAAACATGACTGAAACGAGGAGTGAACTCAGTTTAGAAATGGACTTTGTCCACTAAGATAGTCTTGGAAATGAGTCTTGACTAACAAGAAATGATTCTCTATGATTATGTGTGTATGCCACAAAGTTTCATGTTTTATGTTATGATTATTGGAATTACATTTTACTACTCTGATTTATCCCATGTTATGAAATTATGCTCTCTTTTGCAGGTTAAAATTTCTAAAAGTTATGTTCTTATGAATATAATGTGATTGATATTTCTTTTGTTTACCCTTAATGAGCATTTGAGCTCACCCTTTTGTATGTTTTCTTTCCACAGGTCAGGAAGTAGGTTATTAAGTAAGATATGCCAAAAGGGACTATAGATATGATGAAATAAATGGGAGATAGTGTAGATGCTTTATGAACCAGTTGTTTATGTTACCCAGTTTCTAAAGACACTATACCTATATGGTCCTTTCGTGGTTTTGTTATATGATTTAATAAGTACGCTTCAATTTTGAAGTATTCACAATGTATGTAAAGTATGGGTCGTTATATATACTCTCTTTAGAGGTTCTAGAGTTAGAGAATGATCTATCTTATGAGAAGTAGCTAGTGAATATCTTAGATCATAGAGATAATGTTATACAAAACATGACTGCTCACTTGGTCAAAGTAGTATGGTGGAACCATAAGATTGAAGAGGCAACAGTGGAACTAGAGGAGGAAATGAAGGAAAAGTACCCACACCGTTTTACGACATAGAATATAAAATGGAATTTCAAGGTTGAAATTTCTCAAGGGGATGAATAATGTAACGAACCAAGGTTTTATTGATGAAATTCCATTATTATAATTATGTATTGCAGTATAATAATATAAGATTACGTATATAACACAATAAAAACCTTATAAATTAATAATGTGTAAAACAAAAGTCATCTCTAGAAGTTAACGAACGTATACCAATGAAATAGTAGCTTCACCTTTGGAATAGTAATGTGACCCTTATGAATAGTAAACTGACCATTTGAATCGTAACCTCACTAATAAAAGTATAAATAATATTTATCCATCTTATAAGTGACAATATTATATTAATATATCATATTACAGGTAGGTAAATATTTTAAAAATTATTAATTAGTTGTTGGTATTTTTGTAAGTCATGTACCTTTAATTACAATTTTATGATTAATTTAATTATTTAAAAAAAAATTCATTTTCATAAATTTTATTAATATATAATTATTTTGAGAATTATGATTATAAGATAACTTTACACGACCATAATTAATTTTTTAAAGTGTTAGAAAAGTTGTTTTAATTTTAAAATTTGTATTTTTCAAGAAAAGTATGATTTTAATTAAAAAATAAATTTCACATATTTAGAAAATTATTTCATAAAATGGAGTTAATTTTTGAATTCTATATGTGAAAAAAATATGTTTAATATTTGGGATTTTTCTAAAATACTTGAATTTTCGGTGAATACTAAAATATGATAATATACAATAAATGATAAATAAATGAATTTATACATCATTCTTGAGTCATAGATTTTGTAAATGAACTTTGGTTCGAACTCACATGAAATATTTACTGTTTTTGGTCACAAGAATCAAGACTATTCATAGTCTTGAGAAATAACATTAAACAAATGTTTAATATAATGGGAAACCCCTCCTCTCCTCCACTATAAATACCACCCCTCATTACCTCCTCTCCTCAAACCTCTCAAGCCTTGTGCCTTTTCTTAATTGTACTCAAAATTCTCCCTAATCCACTCTCTCATGTCCATCACCCTTGGCCTCTTCAAAAGCCCAAATCCTTTTCCCAAAGGAGGTTCTCACGGAAGTTATATTCAAGAGGCAGATTCCTCTTTTAATTTCAGTTATTTTCATTCAAGTTCCTTTCATTCTTTTTATTTCCTCACCAAATTTCATCCAAATTTTATGATAACTACATTAACATACATGTAATGTAATTTTTTTTATGAAAATGGAATAATTTACCATCATCTCTCCTTTCCCCTTCTTTTATACTAGAAATGAAAAAACCAAATGAGATGTGTTAATTTATAAAATTCAAGGACGACGGGTTTTCAATTTCTATTATCATCTTCAATTCTGGACAAGAAACCTTTTTTAGTGTTGAAAATGACTATAATATTAGTATTATATATTATTTAGTGTTCTATAATCATTTTGTACACATGATATTAATTTAAAAATCAAATTGAGTTCGTTGTGATCATGAACTGCCAATTAACCCAAACAATTATCATTAATGTTTTATATAATGATTCATATTCATTTACAATAACCAAATTAATTTTATAACCATGTAATATTATGGTTGTTAAATAATAACATAAAACTTCTATTTTGGATAACCATTATTAGCTTACATGTTTATCCATACATATATATAAGTAAACCAATCATGAAAACCAAGGAAACAAACACTCCTAATCAATTAAATTGAACCTCTTAAGCCATCAAAAAGGTCATGAATGAACATAATAAGTTTATAATTTATAAATATAATTAATAATAGGTTATGGAAATATCAATTTATGAAAATAATTTATTTATCTAGGACATTATGATCAAGTGCAGGTCACCATCAGACTTAAGGTATGAGATTCTACATGAACCTCCATTAGTCCTTCAGGTTGCTCTATATTTATTTTTACCCAAATGAAGTTATCATCACTCTTTATGTAAATATTCTAAATTATATTTATATACTCAAAAATATTGTATCATGGTCTACTAATCATTATCTTTTGAGGATATAAATTTTTTTAAGTGGTTCCATCCTCAATACTTCCCAATAAGGAAACCAATTTAAGGGAAATTCATAAATTCTTACTCAATTTCAAGAGCACTATATAATCTGTTTTAAGCCAAAATTATTTTTTCAAAAACAATATTTTTATTATTAAAATATTCTTTCTTCACTTATGGTTTTATAGAAATGGTTATTCTCTTTTCTATTTTAAATTCCCATTATTATATCCCATAAAATTACACTAAAGTGTTTTAATGCTAAAATTTCTTAAATACTCTTCTTACATGTTATCAATTATATTTGACATAACTTTCCATGATATATTCTTATTTTACATTAAGAATTTCCTTGTATGTATTAATTTCTTTATTTTATGGACACATGTATGATACAACCATTTATTTTTCTTTATGACATGATTATGATTCCCGTTTCGTTCCATGGGTAGCATGATGTTTATGTATGATTATTTATATGGAAAGAATATCTAAAACATGTTATCATTGGTGAACCTAGAAATCTCTAAAATGCATTGGGTAAAGTTTATTCTCATGAGACGTTATGTACAACGATCTTGGTGGTTTTCCTTGACTTGTGAAGCCATGTGCAACAGTCTTGGTGGGTAACCGTGACTTCTACTCCTCTATGTGCAATGAGCCTTGACTCATGATAAAGTCATGTATTATATTTCATCCACAATACTATGAATCCATTTTTATATTATCCCACAGTTATATGTTATGATTCCATATGTTCCATGACTTTTTTATATCATTATGTCACACCTTATAACTAATGTGCTAAAGCTTTGTTCTTAGGTTTATTCCCTTGGATTTTTATCTCATAGCTTTATTCTAGTTATCCCCAGGTTATCCTATGAAGATGTTTTAGTATAATGGAATTTAATAGCTCTTTATGAAGATTAAAAAAAATGTTTTATTTTTTCCAATGTTATCAGTTTTATGTACATAGTATTCCAAGACACTTGAATTTACAATCCTTGAATTGTAATATGATGTTTTATTATTCTGAAAATCATGTAATAATATGCGTAAAAGGTTTGGGTTTCTTTACTTAGTATACTCATGACTACTCTCCTTGAACTAACTCAAAAGTGCAGACTCAACTATCAAGGATTCAATGGTAGTCTACGTAGGTCCATCCTACAGCTCAAGATGAATCTCATCAAACAACACCCTCATCTTCCACTCACAAATAGACACCTTAACTGCCTAACTCTGAGTTTTCAAACTCAAAGAATCTATAACACTGTTCCCATTCCCTGATGTATAAACCAATTCTAAATCAATGGATTGTAGGTCCTCTACCCATATTCACTGCCAAATATTCCGATCATATTGGTTGAAGATGTGCTCAATACTTTTTTGATCTGTATACATGGTAAAATGTTCTCCCAAAAAGTAATGATGCCAACATTTCATGTCATAAACCATTGCAGCCAAATCAAGACCATGAATAGGGTAATATTTTTCATGATGCCTCAACAACCATGACCCACACACAAAAACCTGATCATCCTGCATCAACACAACTCCATAACCAACACCAAACAAATCAAAAAACATAATGTACCCTTTACCAGAGTTAGGTAATGTTAGAATTGGTGTGGTATTGAACCACTTCTTCAACTCATTCAAGGCATCTTTACATGACTCAGTCCACTCAAACTTGATACCTTTTTTGTTCATGCTCGAATGTGGAACTATCAAATGGTAGAAATCCATTAAAAACCATCAGTAATAACTAGCCAATCCAAGAAAGCTTCAAATGTTAAAATCATTATTGGTCCTCTCACATGATACCACTACTTCACCTTCTATATATCTACTTACACACCCTCTTATGAGATAATATGACGCAAGTAATGCACTATATAAATCCAAAAATGATATTTGGATATCTTATCATATAGACTATGCTCTCTTAGTATAATCAGAACGTACTCAAGATGTTTGTCATGATCGTCATGGGTTTTAGAGTACACCAATATGTCATCATCAAATATTAATACAAAATGTTCTATATAAGGAAGGAAGATTTAGTTCCTCAAATCTTTAAACATTTTTGGTTCATTGATCAACCAGAAAGATATCAAAACAAACTAATACAACCCGTACATACCCCTGAAGGATATCCATGGTATATCAGAAGGCCCCACCCTTAAATGGTGATACCTGGATCTCACATCAATTTCGAAAAACACTAAAGAACCACTCATTGGTCAAATAGATCATCAATATGAGGAAGATGGTATCTATTATTAACCATTATCTAATTTATATTTCTATAATTAATGAAAAACCGAAATGATCCATTGGATGTCATAGAAAATATCATGGGATATCCCCTAGGTGATGTTCTAGGATGGATGATCCCTTTTCGCTCCAAATCCTCTAGTTGAACCTCAAGTTCCATGAGTTCTGCCGATTCCATTATATTTGGAGGAATGGAAACTGGTTGTTCTTGTGGAAAAAACAGTATTGTGAACACAACATCTCTATCGAGTGGAATCCCCATGAAGTCACCAGGAATCAATCCTGGTACTGATCCACCATACGAGGGAGGAAAAGATTTTATACTCCTCCACCATCAAGTAAAAGATAAGCTACATGGGATGTGAGTTCAACCAACAACTGGCAAAATGGCCCGACACAGCCAACCATGATATCCCATTCACCTCGATCGACATACATGTCTCCCCTTGGATTCATTAATATTAATCTATGATGGTAGGATTAAATACATGCATGATACAATACTAAACAATCCATACCCAAAATCAAATAGAAACTTTTCATTCAAGTGTGAACAACTCCAATAGAAAACAATATGCACCAACATCAATATAACACCCCTTACACTAACTGATATCTTCTGTTCACACCCCCAATGATGAATCAATTGACATAACCCCACATAAACATTCCATTGCTAAGCCTAACACAACTACAAGATGAGAAGACACAAAATATTGTCAGAAACCTGTATCAAATATAACATTATCAATCATAGATGTAAAAAGTATCACATCTCAAACAATTTATTGTCTAGCCTCACCACCTCCATGTGTAGACTGAACCACATTAAACTGAACTACCCTTTTATCAAGGCTCTGACCAGAGTTCTTGGTGATAGAGTATCCTACTAATACAAGCTCTCTCCCCCTATGTTACCATGCTTGCCACCTCTACCAGTAAGACACATAGAACTCCAACTCCTTGATTGATATGAGGTAACTAACCCCCTTCTTAAACTATACATCATACTGAAACCTTCATAGATTTCCAACTGATTAGGATTCTTATAGAACCCTTGCACATGCCTCAACTTTCCGCATGACTGACACTCAACTTGTGGCCAAGGACACTATTCACACTTGTACCCCAACCCGCCACACTGATAACAAAACCCCTAATATATACCCTTAGAGTCTTATCCTTTCTTTTGACTACTCTTCACAGTTCCACCATGATGGAAACTCCCAAAATGACACTTATTGACCACAAAATACACACCATTGGTGCTCCCAACTAATACCAAAAGCCAACTACCTAAAGTACCGTTTTGTTTTCTTAAAAAATAAAGGCTCGATCCACTACCTCTGAAAACCTCTTCAAAAAAAATATATTCACTTGGGACCTAATCTCATGTCTAATATTTTATTAGAAATGATTTTTTATAGTTTCTTTGTCCCCTTCCAACACTGGAATGAAGTGTTGCAAGTCCATGAAACTAATAGAATAATCCATCACTAATATGGGCCCTTGGGTTAATGTAATAAATTCCACAGACATCACATGCCTCAAGGTATTTGGATAGAAATTATCTATAAACTATTCCTAGAATTATTTCGATAGCATTCCTTCAGCCTGTTCGGTCTGAATGATGATGTCCTACCAACACATTTCCTGACCGTGCAACATATATGCAGAAAACATTACTCACTTCTCCGAGGAAGTCTCTAAAAGTTCAAGAATAATCATGATAGAATATATCAAAAACATTAATGACTCTATCCATCCCTCTCTAGTGAATGTGGGAGTGTGTTGTTGTTGGAACTCTCTAGTCAGTTTTACCATACTAGGCGCAACCCACCCTCGGTCCGCTTCCATCGTCTGCATAAAATGAGAGGAGTTCTCACGAAATATCTATTCTCTATTACCCTAAATCACTAGGTCTTTTTACTCCACTAAATGGGGATAATTATCAGCAACATACTATTTTATCCCTTCCAGAACATGTCTTCATGGTGTCATTTCACTACAATTCCAACCACGATCTTTATAACACGTAACATAAATCTTTCACATTTCATATAAACTAAGGCCCTCAACATTCCATAATCAATTTATTTCACAAACACCACCTAAATAGAAACTATTACATAGAGAACACTACCCCCAACCATCCCTACCATGGGTTATAGATAATCTTGTTAAAACAACATACTTAGTCATGAGGATTTCATTAGACACCTTTTGGGAACCACATTCATGTTCCCCATATGCATCTTCCTATGAGACATATTTCCCATTCCACAAATATCCAAAACAATATATTGATTCACTTGCACACATAAATAAGAAAAATTATTTAACCATTATTAAACATTTAATTTCCTTTTTAACCATTTCTTCATTTTATTAGACACTATTTTCTTTATGTTTTTCAAGAAGTTCAAATGCATTTGACACTTTTATATCTCGCACATCCGTCTCATGTGTGTCTATCATGCGGCATGTCACATATATACCTAGGTTACTATAATGATGAATGAATTTGAAATCAATTCCATTTAATTCATGAGATAAAGACCATAAAACGTTCACACCACACAATATGTCCATCACACAATGGTGAAATATCATCAAATGTAACAACACACCAAAAGAACAGTAATTACCAACCTAGGTGACTTAGAATTTACCTTGTAATTGGGTTAGATACCATCCATAATGACCTCATTTCCAAGACCCAACACATACTAATCTCTTATCTACCAACCCGAAATAGTAAGGCATAGAAAATACCTGCTCTAATACCACTTTGTAATGTCCTCAATCCCGAATCTACTCAATCGGTGGACTGATCTATGTCACCACATGACCTCAAGCATTCCTCCGCGTATGCCTAATGTTTCCAAATATAGGAGAGGGTCTAATAATTATTATGGGGAGACTATACCCATATTAAAAGAGTAATCCACAGTAGAAAAATATATAAATATAAGAAACAATATGCAGTATCCAATGAAAAATCACAATCAAACGTCTCTTAAAATTGAGTACAACCCACAAAAAAAACAATAAATATGCCATGTCATGATATAGTACCAAAATTGTAGGAAGCCCAAAATAAATACAAATGGAAGAATCCCAAAAGTGGTCCAAACTCAATGTCAGAAACCTCATCTGTGCACCTCGCAGGCCCGACTCAATTCCCAAGCAATAGGCATTTTCACTTATCCTGACATGCAACCACGAAATATTCTCAGGTACCCAATGGCACCTGAGAAGGGTGTGAGTATATCTTAATAGGACACCACCAATGGTTTCTACAATATATATAGTTTAATAGATAGTTCATGTAAGGAGTAAATAAATTACAAGGAAAGAAAAAGAAAACTCATGTGCTATTAGTTAACAATATTCTCTTTAACCGTTTCAATAATAATTGTTGTTTTCTTTGTATAAGACCTATTCTTTTCACAGTTCATTTTAATATTGGGTTTCACAGGTTAGGAATTTACATTATTTATACATGGGTATAAACCAATAAAAACTATTCACAAGGAAATAGTTAAGTCCCTATCTCACTAGGGGAAAACTCGTCATAACAAAAATACCACCTGGATATCCTCAGTCTTGGTGGTTTCATCAAATGAAACCATTAGGTCAATTGAGATCTGTCCCCTTCCATTACCCAATCATTCAGGGGTGGAGTTTAGAGCCTCATTGTAACTCAGCCCATGTGTATAAAATACAACGTCAATAACCTACACTACCAATCAATGTGCACAAACTTATTTATCCAATAAACACAAACATATCATATAAAAACCATACTAGAAAATAAACATAAAAATCACAATGCTTAAAAATTAACATGGTAATTAATATTATGATATAACCTAATAACACATTTACCATTTACATTACATCTCCCTTTTATCCTAATTCACATTGTCATGCCCTAACCTATTAAGCATGTTCCACAATTCCCTTTACATCAACCCATTTAACATTTTCATTAATTACCTTGTGAAATCCCGTACATTATATTTCTCAATTCTCAATCTGATTACCCATTTTACAAGTTCATCATTTCATATGCACTATCCCTATTATGAATTTCTAACATAACTTATAGACCATTTGAAACAATCATAATTAACCCAATTGAACCATATTCATGCCATTCTAAACAACCCCTTATTCCATTATAAATCCTAGACACAAATACCCTTATTCAATTTTAAAATGAACAAACCATATCAATATGTTTTTCTTGGGATCTAAATCATCACACATCAACTCTAAATATAATTTTACCAATTTATAGGTTCGAAAATGTCATCACACCACATGGGAGGCCCTAAATCTTTTTATTCAACCTCGATACATCACATGGGGATCCTGGTTGGTTCAATTCTTCATTTAGAAATCCTACCAAAGGAACCAAATTCACTATAAGAGATATCCATTAAAGCAACCAAACATGCACAAATCAACTCAAACACTCTGGTAAATAACAGAAAGACCACTTACATTGAAACTGATGATGAACGCACTCTCAATAATAACCTTAGATCCTGATTCAAACACCCATTAATGCCCTAACATAGATTCCACTAGAAAAATAGGGTTATATGGATTTGTTAGAAGATATCCAAAACCAGAAGCGGTAATTTAGAAATGAGATCAATGGGAAGTATTTTAATTACCCAATGATTCAATCTGCAACAACAGTTATCGAAATGGACAAGAATGAAAGGAGAACCACCCTTGATAAGATTGGGTCATAGAATTTCATCATTTGGATTGTAAAAATGAAAAATAAGGGAAAAATTGGGTGATCACCATAAAATACTGAGGGGGAAATATTGTAAATTCACAATTTTTAATGGGAACATGGTTTAACAGCTTAGTTTTCTAAACCGTGCAATAATTGTGTGAATTCATCTATCAGAGAGGGGGATGAGTTTCATGGTTACATGGGAATGTTGCATGTAGAGACCCAAATCTTGGCGTACATAGACATTACATTACTTATTTGGAATACTTAATATATAACAAAAACAGACGCACATGGACCGTAATAGTTTAGTGTCTTTGGAATCTCGGAACATAATCTTCTAATCGTGGTGAAAAATCATTAACATCTCCCATAATGATCTTCCACTTTTGTTTTCTTACCTAAAACCTTTCTTTAAATCATGGGGAAAAGAAAACATATAAAGGGTTAGCTCAAATGCTCCATAAGTGTTAGCATAGAGAAAATAAAACAAATCATATACATTTGAACTAAAAAAACATGAACATAATGTTTAAACATCAAGATCTTGAGCAATGACATAAAACATATCAGTACGTAAGGAATAGATCATAATGGGAGAGGAATCATGATAAAATATCATGGGAATAAAACATGTAATTGTGGAAACCATTAAGCACATGTTATGATTTCCATAGTAGCCAACTCATTACTGCCAAGACCATCTTAGTGGACAAAGTCCCTTTCTGAATCGAGTTCATTCCTCGTTTCAGTCCTGTAACACTGAATTAGATTAACTTACCGTTCCAGCCATGTCTATCTCATGAGATTTAAATTATTACCCAATGCATTGCAGGGAGATATAGGTCCTACCCATCTCATAATGAAATCATTCTGACTTGTACCACAACATAAACATAAATCATTCATCATAACCCAAAGATTAAAATAGGTATCATAAACATCATTCCATCATAAAACAATCCAAATAAAACAAATCTATATTTCATCAAAAGAAAATTTAAACCATGTAAATCATAGATACATTATACTGGAACCATACACATATTTAATAATGTCATCTTTGATGGAAAATGGTTTTGATAAAACACTTGAAATGAATTCTTGAGGAAAATATCCATTCTTCATCAAAATCATTTTCTTTTCAAAAAATTCCATTCAATTTTAAAAGAAAAACATTTTATTGAAAATAAACAAGAAATCATGTAGAGTATTCTTCATGAAAATAAGGCATTATAAAACCGTAAAAAAATCCATTCATGCCGTATAAGTTAAAAATAACATTCTTCTCGTACTTTTGTCGGAAAAGTCAAAGAGTTCCTCATGTGGTAAACAAAAGTACGATTCCTTTCATAAAATGTGTTAAATTTAAAAAATGGGTAAAAAGGACTTTAAAAATACATGAAAACATTTTTAGAAAACATGGGCATGGTTGATAACAATAACCCCAGTAAATACTTATGAATAATAATCTCAGATAAGAACGAGATTGGAATAGTTATCCCATAAAAAGATAATTTTGTAATTAAAATAGATCACATATGTGTATTCACTATAGAGTAACATAAAGAAATTATAAATACATGATAAGCCATAAAAATTCATTTCTCACATAATCAAAGAATGACATAAACATGAAAGAGAAGATCAACCCAATGAACGGAAATTGGGTTAAAAAGATCACATACCTCGTGCCCGACTTGACTCGATCGTTCTTTAATCTCCTGAATAATAAACCAAATTTAATTTATACTTGCTTAAGAATATTTTTCAAGTTTATTATTCCTTTTATATCACATATTACCATGTTATTAATATTATGTAACCATTTATGTTAATAACGTTCGTTTTGTCGATATTTGGTACTTGAGTCAAAAATGGACTTCTTATAATTACATGTTGTTCATGTGGTCAAAGGTTCATTATATCCAGAATTATATTCATGATTTATATATCATATATATCATATATATCCAGTATATACCTGTATTTATAATAGTACATAACATATGGAGGTATGAAATGAAATGCACCACTCATGGAGACGGTAAGTCGTACGTATACATGAATGCTACTTTCATTACTATTTCATATTTTAATGGAATTTAAACATAATGATAGATAGGTATATTAAAATTCCATTATAATATCATATATAATATCATTAACTCCATCCTTTACACATCCCACATAAGGCATTAACGAATCACATCACTTTGAGGGGGCGGTAGTCTGCACTTCTTCAAATGAGATTATCGTATTTACCCACTATGAAAACAATAAAGGGTTGATATAATTGGGAATTATATAAGAATAAGTAAATAATAAACATAATATATATCATATATAAATAAAGTTCCATCATAATGGCCACCATGAGAGGCGGTAGGATAAAATCGATCAATCATCGTTTCGTGAGGCGTTAGTTTTCCATCCACAGAAACATTATGTTTTTAATCCATTAGATGGAGATGTGTGTATGTGTAGTTAGAATAATTCTCATAACAGTATCCTATTATAATGAGGATACTAGTGTTGTTACAAAATAAAGGACTAAAAAGAGTTTAGGGGTTGGAGAAGTAGAATAAAAGAAAACAATTTAAGAGAAACAATTACCTTTAATTTGGGTAACTTCCTTTGGTTTGAACCAAAAGGACTTCTTGGAGTGACTTATTCCTAAGTTAAGGCTTCTAGGGGGCAGGAAGGGATGTAGGGAGATTAATTGGGAAGAGTTTGGTCGAGGAAAATTGATTGAGAGTTGTGAGTAATTGGATAGAAATGGTCTCCTTTTATAAGGGGGAGGAAGGGCTCTTTTGGAATGTGTGAAAATATTATTTTATTATTAACTTATCTTCCATTTCAAAATTTCCAGAAATCATTAAAAAGGAATATTAGATGACTCATGGTCGAAATAAAATCATCCAATAATAATTGGGCATGTTTTGGATAATATTTTAATCATTATAATCTTATTTATTTAAATCATTTATTAATGAGGTAAATACTGCATCAATATTGTGTCATAAATAATTTAATTTATTTGATGTCTAAAAATTATTAAAAAAATACCATCATTTAGAAAATATTTTTATATTTACAATTAATATTTATAGTCGAAAATATAATGTATATAACCCATTATAAAAATTAATTACTAATAAATTTTTCTTAATGTCAATTTTGACATTACATTAAATTAATTAATCCAAATTGTCATTATCACTAACAAGTGGCTCAATGGGGTCCAAAAATAGACCCAAGGATTCCCATGGTCGTCCACTACTCATCCAATATGTTTAGGACATGTGTTAAGGTAATTTTGAATTATTATAATATTCATTTAACCATGAATTACCCTATTTACCATTAACCACCGTAAATAATAGTCAAATCTTACTATTCACCAAAAATTATTTTCATCTTATTGAACTAAATTTTACTTCTTGATAACAACCATGTATGTCGTATTTTTTAAAATCAATTCACAGAAGTGTTAAAATTTCATTTAAATGAAAAATTCAGTTTTTTATCTACCACTAAGTGGTGTCACTATTCATCAACAATTGATGTTTTTCAGAAAAATACCAAAAATTTAGCTTAAGATATATTTGATATTATGAATTCAAAAATGGTGTCTATTTTTCCAAATTCAAAACATATAAGTGGAAATAAAGAATTTTAAAATTAATTTCCGTTATCAAATCAAATAGCGTGTTTTTAAGAAATAATAACTATCATAAGATTGATACTTGTTTATTTCCAATTTCAAAGTGAAATTAATTCCATTGAAAAACATTGGATTAAATGGTAAAAATATATTTTAATTGCACTTTATAACAAATTAAAAAGATAATCTAACCATATAAATTATTTCGATGAAAAAAGGCGATTTTAATTAAAATATAGCGTGTTTTTATTAGTCATTAAAATATGAAAGATATCAGAATAATATAAAAAGTTTATACAAAGTAAATTTTTATATCCTTATTACGAAGAAGAATTTTATTTTGTCATATTAGACTTATAGACATGTCAAAAACTAGATTTAATGTTGCTGCGCCATCAAAAGGCGGCAAAACTGCATTTTTTTAAAATACTAATTTTACCCGAAAAATTTATTTTGTTCTCATACCATATTTTATAAAATGTTTAATATGAATTATAATTTCAAAAAATTCAAAATTTATTTACCACTATACATAACATCTAGTCCATAATAAATTTATAACAATATATCGTTGTTTAGTGAAACCCGATATTGTGTACAACACATGCTATCGAGGAAGGTCGTGATTTTGTGTAATGCAAGCTAGTCAGGGTTGCGTGTTGTGAAAAACTCCTTCATTGTTTTGTATAATAGAATCCAACCATATTTAATTTATATATATATATACACTCAATGTTTCATAGAATAACTACTATCAAATGAACATGAAATTGTGTGTAACACGATCCAAGAATAGTATTGTGTATACTGCAAGCTAATACTGTGTTGTGTATAGCACAAGATAATTTTGGTGTAGTATACGACACAATACATCAATGAAATTAAAAATAATAATTCTCATAAAATCTCGGTGTGTTACATTCTACCCCCTTTAAAATGAATTTCACCCTCGAAATTCGTCCGGGTTATAAATGGTTTAATACATGAAAGTTTCTTTCATAGAAACCCACATCATTAAAAGGAACAACAAAACTGAATTTTAAAAACTAAATTATGAAACATAATGGTTACCCAAATTAACTAATCACTGGGTTTCCACATAGGATGTCATCGGTGAAAATGTGGATATGGAAAAAAAATCTAACCATCATGTTCTGATGGAGAGTGGTACAGAACATGGCTATGAAAAAGCCAACAATCACAAAGACATAAATTTTTGATGATATAATGTACCATCTAATTCATCGGATATAAGGTCACTAGGACAACATTTTTGGTTTTGAAGATCATTTTCCTAATTTTGAAAATTCTGAAATAGAATAAATACATACTTTATTTCGGTATAATCTCACCTTTGTTCATGCCTTGAACAATTTCCACTTCATATCTTATAGAAATGAAGTTCAATTTGTCATTCGTGAAGTGTTAGCAGATCATGTGATAGAATGATGGGTCATTCCATATGTCTCAAACAAAAGGTTAGCGAAAGTTATCAAATATACATAAGTCCATCTATGGTGAGGTTAATTGTATATGATTCCAAAAATGGACTTATACATCATCTATCATACTTCTTAATAAAACTAGTTTCTACTAACCATGGACTTTCTGTTGGCCAGTGGTAGGCGATAAAGGCCTGTCACACATTGGTTGTGGGTTCGATTCCAACAGCCTTGTCCGACGCGACAGGTTTTCTCCCATCATACGGGTTTTCCTTTTCCTAAAACTATACAATTATAATATTCCAAAAATAATATTGAAAAAAGTTCGACCCTAAAACTATACGAACTTATGTCCAACATAATCCATTCCAATATTTAGGTTTATCTAAAATACTTCTATCCAAGCTCATAGTATAAAGAAAAAAATTATTATAAATTTCATCTACCGAGCATGTGAATACCATCATTTATACCCCATATAATATATATCTTGTTGATCACATTCCAAACATTTGAATACCTTAATCGTGTATTCTATTGCAACATGAATTACCATTGAACCATAGTGAAAACATGAATGCTGTCAAAAGTTAACTCATTCCACATACCAAAATCCAAAAATTTCAATATACTCAAACCATGATATCACTTTTTCCTTATATCAGTCATGAGCTCATGAATACTATCAAACATATTATTTTATCATTATCCCATCACTATGCGCGTATCATCTTCTTTCCAAAAATATTTCAATCACTTGTCATGGTTATCGATGCCATATTCGTATGGAAAACCACAATGGACCAATATATAGGTATTTCAATATACCTTATATGTACCTCAACAACATTATTCTTGAATACCAATACATAAACAATTAAAACCATCCTCTTCAATGATTGTCATGGAATAAACCCTTCCATGATTTAGAAGTATCCTCTTTGGTCAGGGCATTGAGTTGGGTAATCCCCATGGTCTCTACAGATAATACATTGAACTACAAAACAGTATGTCACTCTATGAACTTTGTCTCCACACAGATAACATCTTCCCCTCCATTTGATGTATTCATGAAAGTTATTCTTTCCAAATTTAGAAATCTCAATCTTCCTTTCTCTATGCTCCTCAACATGTGATCATGCATAAATGTCCATCTTCCTCTTATTTTATGGATTGTGAATACCACTAAAGTTCACCTTGTTAATCATATATTGCGATGAATGATTAAGCAAAATCAAAAAATATTTCTTTCTAGGAATTACACAATTTATTTTCTCATAGTCACCAATTTGTCGATTGGATTCAATGTTGACCCAGTTCCTTCTGTTTCCCTCCATTGACTAAAACCAAATACCATGGTGTAATAAAAAGTTAAAATAATGAGGAACCATGTAATCATAAAAAGTTACTTATGAGATGTCTAACTTATCACACATTATTTAATCCATGACACCTTAAGTTCACCCTAGGTTATTCATGATCGTCAACATAATTCTAGGATTGTAACCTATAGTTATTCTAAACCTTAGGGACATCCCTAGACATACCGTATAAATATCTCTAGGATCTCACTAATGTTCTCGCATCCTAGTTTCCAAAGGTTGAATAATCCTTTCCGATGATACCAACTGTAGAGACCCAAATCAGGGCATACATAGACATTACATTACTTTTTCTGAATACTTAATACATAACAAAACCAGACACACAAGGACTATAATAGTTTAGTGTCTTTGGAAACATGGAACATAATCTTCTATTCGTAGTGAATGATCTTCAACATCTCCCATAAAGATCTTTCACTTTTGTTTTCTTACCTAAAACCTCTCTTTAAATCCTGGGGAAATGAAAACATATAAAGGGTGAGCTCAAATTCTCCGTAAGGGTAAGCATGAAGAAAATAAAACAAATCATATACATTTGAACTAAAAAAAATGAACATATTGTTTAAACATCAAGATCATGAGAAATGACGTAAAACCTGTTAGTATATAAGGCATAGATCAAAATGGGACATCAATCATGATAAAATATCATGGGAATAAAATGTGTAATTGTGGAAACCATTAAGCACATGTTATGATTTACATAATAGCCAATACATTACTACAAAGACCATCTTAGTGGACAACGTCCCTTTCTGAATCGAGTTCATTCCTTGTTTCAGTCCTGTAACACTGAACAAGATTAACTTACAATTCCATCCATATCTATCTCATGAGATATAAATCTTTACCCAATGCATTGGAGGGTGATATAGGTCCCACCCATCTCTTAATTATATCATTCTTACTTGTTCCACAACATTAACATAAACCATTCATCATAACCCAAATATTAAAATGGGTTTCATAAACATCATTCCATCATAAAATAATCCATATAAAAAAAATGCATATTTCATCATAATAAAAGTGAAACCATGAAAATCATAGAAACATTATACTGGATACATACACATTTGTAATAATTTCATCTTAGATGGAAAATGGTTTTGATAAAACACTTGAAATGAATTCTTGAGAAAAATATCCTTTCTTCTTCAAAATCATTTTCTTTTCAAAAAATACCATGAAATTTTAAAAGAAAAAGATTTTATTGAAAATAACCCTGAAATCTTGTAGTGTAAGCTTCATGAAAATAAGGCATTATGAAACCGTAAAAAATCTATTCACGTCATATAATTTTAAAACAACATTCTTCTCTTACTTTTGTTGAAAAAGTCAAAGAGTTCCTCGTGTGGTAAAAAAAGTAATATTCCTTTCATAAAATGTGGTAAATTTCAAAAAATGGGTAAAAAGGACATTAAAAATACATGAAAACATTTTTAGAAAACATGGGCATGGATGATAACAATAACCCCAGTAAATACTTATGAATAACAGTCTCAGATAAGAACGAGATTGGAATACTTATATCTTACAAAGATATTTTTGTAAATAAAATAGATCACTTATGTATATTCACTATAAGGTCTCATAAAGAAAGTATAAATACATGATAAGATATAAAAATTCATTTCTCACATAATCAAAGAATGACATAAACAAGAAAGAGAAGATCAACCCAAAGAACGAAAATTGGGTTAAGAAGATCCCTTACCTCGTGCCCGACTTGACTCGATCGTTCATTAATCTCCGGAATAATAAACCAAAGTTAATTTATATTTTCTTAAGAACCTTTTTCAAGTTTATTATTCCTTTTATATCACTTATCACCATGCTATAAATATTATGTTACCATTTAAGTTAATAACGTTCGTTTTGTCGATATTTGGTACTTGAGTCAAAAATGGACTTCTTATAATTACATGTTGTTCATGTGGTCAAAGGTTCATTATATCAAAAATGATATTCATGATTTATATATCATATATATCATATATATATATATATACAGTATATACATTTATTTATAATAGTACATAACATACGGAGGTATGAAATGAAATACACCGTTCATGGAGACGGTAAGCTGAACGTACGCATGAACGCTACTTTCATTTTTATTTATTATTTTAATGGAATTGAAACTTAATTATACGTAGATATATTATAATTCCAGTATAATATCAGATATAATATCATTACCTCCATCCTTTACACATCCCACATAAGGAATTAACGAATCACATCACTTTGAGGGGGCGGTAGTCCACACTTCCTCAAATGAGATTATCGTATTTAACCACTATGGAAACCATAATGGCTTGATATAATTAGAAAGTAAAAAATCATAAGATAATAATAAACATAATATACATCATATATAAATACAGTTCCATCATAATGGCCACCATGAGAGGCGGTAGGATAAAATCGAACAATCATCGTTTCATGAGGCGTTAGTTTTCCATCCACCGAATCATTATGTTCTTCATCCATTAGATGGAGTTGTGTGTAAGTGTAGTTATAATCCTTATAATAAAAACATCCTAGTATATTGAGGACACTAGTGTTGTTACAAAAGAAAGGATTAAAAAGAGTTTAGGGGTTGGAGAAGTAGAATAAAATAAAACAATTTAAGAGAAACTGTTACCTTTAATTTGGGTAACTTTCTTTGGATTGAACCAAAAGGACTTCTTGGAGTGCATTATGACAAAGTTAAGGCTTATATGGAGAGGATAGGGATGAAGGGAGATTAATTTGGTAGATTTTGGACGATCCAGATGGCTTGAGAGGTGTGAGGAATTGGATAGAAATGGTCTCCTTTTATAAGTGGGGGAGGGGCTCTTTGGGAAAGTGTGAAAATTTTATTTTATAATAAACTTATCTTCGGTTTAAAAAGATCCTAAAATAATTAAAGAGGAAGATAATATGACTCCGGGTCTAAATAAAATCTTCCAATCAGAATTGGACATGTTTTGGATAATATTTTAATCATTATAATCTTATTTATTTAAATAATTTATTAATGAGGTAAATACTACATCATTATTGTGTCAAAAATAATTTAATTTATTGGATGTCTAAAAATTAAAAAACAAATACCGTCATGTAGGAAATATTTTTATCATTCCAATGAATATTTATAGTCGAAAAGATAATTTATATAACCCCTTATAAAAAATAATTACTAAATTATTTTTGTTAATGTCCATTTTGTCTTTACATTAAACAAAGTAATCCAAATTTTCATTATCACTACAATGTGGCTCAATGGGGTCCCAAAATAGACCCAAGGATGACCATGGTCAGCCACTACTCATCCAATAAGGTTAAGACAAGTGTTAAGGTAGTTTTGAATTATTATAATATTCTTTTAACCTTGAATTACCTTATTTACCTTTAACTGCGGTAAATAAAAGTCATAAATTACTAATCACAAAAAATTATTTTCATCTAATTGGACCACATTTTACTTCTTGATAACAACCATGTATGTTGTATTTTTTAAATTCAATTCACAGAAGTGGTAAAATTTCATTTAAATGAAAAAGTCGGTTTTTTTAACTACCACTAAGTGGTGTCACTATTCGTTAAAAAATGAAGTTTTTCAGTAAAATACAAAAAATTCATCCGAATCAATATTTGATATTCTGAATTCAAAAATTATGTCTATTTTGAAAAATTCAAAACCTAGAAGTGGAATTAATTAATTTTAATATTAATTCTCGTTATAAAAAAATAGCGTGTTTTTAAGAAACATTAAAGATCAAAAGATTTAAACTTATCTATGTCCAATTTCAAAGTGAAATTAATTCCAATGATCAACATTGAATTAAATGGTAAAAATATATTCTAATTAAATTTTAAACCCAATTAAAAATATAATCTAACCATATAACTTATTGCGATGAAAAAAGTTATTTTCAATTAAAATATAGCATGTTTTTACAATTCATTATAATATGAATGTTATCAGAATAATATGAAAAAAAATTCCAAAGTAAATTTTTATATCCTGATTCCAAAGAAGAATTCTATTTTCTCAAATTGGACTTATAGACATGTGAAAAACTAGATTTAAATTGGGTGCGCCATCAAAAGGCATCAAAACTGTATTTTTTGAAAAATAATTATTTTACCCAAACAATTTATTTTATTTAAAACCATATTTTATAAAATGTCTAAGATGAATTATAATGTCATAAAATTCAAAATTTATTTACTAATATACATAACGGCTAGTCCATAACAATATTATCACAATATATCTTTGTTTAGTGAAACCCAGTATTGCGTACGAAAAACGCTATCGAGGAAGGTCTCGATTGCGTGTAATGCAAGATAAGTCATGGTTGCATGTTATGCAAGAATCCTTCATTGATTCTTATAACAAAATCCAAACATATTTCATCTATAAACACACATATATATATACACACACACTCAATGTTGCGTAGAATAACTATTATCAAACGAACATCAAATTGTGTGTCACACGATCCAAGAATAGTATTGTGTATACTGTAAGCTAATACGGTGTTGCATATAGCACAAGCTAATTTTGGTGTAGTTTACGGCACAAGACATCAATGAAATTAAAAAGAATAATTCTCATAAAATCTCGGGGTGTTACATTGCATTGTTTGAAAACCTTATGTCAGCCATGTGGAACACCTCTACCAAAGCCCACACAGTTTGGCTCTCCCTATTTAGTGGTTTCTCAAACTATGCACCCCTACCCATGCCTATCATGGTTTTGGGGCATGTTTTACACTAACTATGTTCCAACCATGCAACATTCATATAATGGGCATTTTTCTTTTTTCCTTTGGGTCGTGAAACCTTGAGACCCCCCCTTGAGATTCCGTATACACCCAAGAAACATTTCATTATCTCAAAAAAAGAGATTCAAACCAAAATTTAATAAAGGACACACCTACATGAAGTACCAGATCTTATAAATTGTAATTATTGAAAAATATATTACACCATTCATAAGTACATCAGGCCATACATAAAAATTAACACTTTATTCAAATTTATGATAGATGGAATGAAAAATAAATAAATAATAATTCTCCTTTCCAAAATCATTATTATATAATAAATATAAAATATATAAAATAAATATATCATTATTTCCATCCATGTAATAATAAAATTAAAAACTATTCTCACATATTCATTGAGGTGGTAGTCCACAAGTATGAACTTGTGAAGTTATATCTTACAATAGATATGGAGGTAGGAAGGTACTTATGGTATTATAATTTAAGAAGAATGAATATTTCATAAATATAATATATAAACATCATACCCACCATAATAACTATCCATTAAATATTGTCATGTAAAATTATTTATATCTATGTATGGATGTGGTAGTCCAAACATACACATGAACGATACATTAATTTCTCAATTAAAATAAAATAAGATAGATAATAGTAATTTCATAATCATAATAAACATTTATTATATTGAGTATAATGAATTTATTATTTTTTTATAAATACCATAAATTTATAGATGGTAGAAGAAGAAATAAATTGATTGATGTCAGGTGTGAATATCTCCTCTTATTCAGTAGGCTACTTTTAGATATCTTCTTGAGGTCCCATTGAATTGACATTCAAGAATAAAAATGCATCTTATCCATGGATAGGGATGTTGAGAATAGGGTTGTGTAGGTTTTGATTGATAAATGTGGATTAATGCCATGTAAATAAATGTGATAATGGTGTCATTTTATAAGGTAGGAAAATTAAACACATGGAATTACAAAAAATAATGATGATTTCATTATGAATCCAGATCATTCAAAATGGACATAGATTTGAATAAAAATATGATAATATAAATATATAATCATACAATGGAATTCATATAGATTTATTTGTCATTTTAAACTTTATATTTTACTTTAACTCCCCAGTTATCCAATTTTAATCTTAATTTTGGTAACTAATTTTTAATATTAATGTGTTATGATTTTACTCATAAGGTTCCAATTGGATCCTAAATGACCAAGGGATGAAATTTTTGAACTTTTAACATCCAACTTATCAACTTGGTAGATTTTAATTTTTTAATTAATTTATTGCAATATTATAGTCATTAAATACTCTGACTTTTATTTTAATAACTATTCATATAATTTTAATTTAAAGACATCATGATTGAAAGGGTATTCAAATATAAACGGTTCACACATTCCTTGTATTTTTTCGTCTTCTGTAAAATTAATGGAACACAATAATCATCCAAATTTTATTTCTTTTAATAATTTTTCAGTCATTTATTTTTTTTTCTATTAATTTACTAAATACTATATTTTCACTACATAATCATTTAAGGTAACTGTTAAGTCACTAAAAATTAGAAAAAAAGTAACATGATAAAAAAAATTATTCAATATTTTGAATAAAACTTTATAACCAAACAAATCCTCTTTGAAATATTATAATGAAAATATTGAGTTAATAATGTCAAGAGAGTGACATTTTGTATTTATACTTCTCTTAAAATAAAATAAACATCATAATCAAATAAAATGACATAATGTAGCCATATTTTGAAGACTTCAATGTGAATTGTTGAACTCTACTAATCCTAAAGAAAAAAAGGAAATTGTTAATGTAATTTTGTAACTATAACCTAATGTTTTAATATTGTTTACCCATTTTACCATTACTAAGGTAACTAAAATATACCATGGTTACAATTCGTACTGAATAAAAATAATAGATCCTATTAACTAAATTTAAATCCCATGATTCCAAATATGGGATCCATTTTTCAGTTTTAAACTTTGATAATTGTTTGAAATTAATTTTAATATAAGTGTATAAAATAATACAAGGAATTTTTTGAAAATAATACATTTTAAGCATAAAACGTGATTTTTTATTATCAAAAAATTAGTAAAACAGTATATGAATGTTAAAGAATGTTTCTAAATTTATAATATATAGATTTAATTAAAATCATTCACCAATAGTTTTTAATTTTTTTTATTAAGATAAAAAACACATTGTGCCCATAAAAAATAATTTTTCGAAAAGCATTGATTTTAGTTTCAAATGATTTTAATTTTCTTTAATAATTAATTTCTAACAAAATAATTTATTTTATTCTTGTTTAAATCATTTTTTTAATAAATTAGTTTGTCCAATTCAAACATTTCAATCTAATTGCTTGGTGATAACAACCGCATTAAATAATAATATTTTAATGGTATATCTCTATTTTTTTAAACACATTATTGTGTATAATTAATGATTTTCCTATAAATAAATTTTATTTATAAAGTAATATATCATAAAATCATTGTTTGATGAATTATATTCCCAAAAAATTTAAATTAAACATCAAAATTACATCACTCTGATACAAATAAATGATGATATCTATGTTTCATCACATCCTCATGTTCCTAGTTAGCTACATTTAATTTATTATTCCCCCAAAGAACACTAACCAGGTGAGTAGCATTATTTCATAACATTTCATCTCAACAATTCAATATATCATAAAATAAATAGTCATTAGAAAAGTCATCATCTAATGGTATGACCTCCCGGTTTAGTACATGTGATGGATTAGGTATGCATATCCTTATGATAGATACATGGAAACATAGTGGACATGAGAGAGGTTTTTTAGAATTACCAAGTTATAATTTACCATCAAATGCAGAAAAATAATCTCAAATGGGCCAATTCACCTGGGGTGCTAGTTTCCTATCATTTAGAATCTCATAACCTTCTTCAAAGTAAAAATTCATAGAAATACCTTCTCACTAAAATTGAATTAAATATTTAAATAAAAATTATCAACATAAAATTTATATCATACTATCTATATGTATGAGAATGATAACCAGAACTAAAACACATCTCTCTACCAAAAGAATGATGAATATTTTTGTTCAACATTGATATAAAACTTGAATCCTAATCAGATGTTATAAAATTTGGTACTCTATTAATAATTTCAATTTGATTAAAGAATAATCATGTATGATCACCAAGAGATAAATATTCTCTAATATCAATGAAATGTGCTGAATTCATAAGGCAATCGACTATAACCCATATAACATTCTGTCCATTAGATGTTTTTGGGAGTTTAATGAAAAAATAAATGTTATTTATTTCCATTTTTATGGTTAATGGGTATACCATTCCATTATACTTAGTTCTGGAAGCCTAATCTTACATACATACCAACCAATGAAATACCTACTCTATAATATCACTCTTCATGCTATCACACCAGAAATATTCTTTCATATCACTATCAATCTTCTTACATCAATGATTAATATATAATGATAAACTATGAACCTAATATAATATCTCATTCTTTAAATATGATGTATATGGAAACAAATATATTTACCAAACCTTATCAATTTATCAATACCAAGGTTAAACCTCAAAATGTTTCTGTCATTCTTTTATTGTTCCATATCATCCACCAACACCTCTTTAATCATCACATAGATAGATGGATAAAAACTCATTTTTGAAGGATAAAACTTATCTCCTTACTTTTTGATTTATTAATCCATCCATTGTAATATCTGAAAATTTAGATCTTTGGTGATCCTCATCATGGATAATGTAGAATAATCTTTTTGACACAAGTTATTGATCCACTTATTTTCTTTCATAGGGTGGTAATCTATTAAGAAATCATAATAATTAATAAAATCCAACCATTATCTTCTAAAAATACTCATTCATATTTAGTAAATATAAACAATATAATTTTTTATCAATATATATATATATATCACACCTTTCTCCACCATTGTAATGAATCAACAGCAATAATGAAAAAATTGCCATAATTAACTTCAAATAATGAGTTGGGTAATTTTTATCATTAAAAATAAATTGGATTGATTCATAAGCTATCACCATATCATTCTACATGATGATGCATCATAGACCCTTCTTTGTTGAATCACTATATATTACAAACCCTTCTCTACTACATGGTAACATTTTAACAGGTATTCTGATTAACCTTATCTTTAGTTCAATGAACCTTTCTCTACATTCAATTGTACAATGGAACATAGAACCCTTCCAAGTTAACTTAGTGATTAGAGTAGATATCAAAGATAAATTCCTCACA
Organism: Viscum album; assembly: GCA_963277665.1. Lineage (NCBI taxonomy): Eukaryota > Viridiplantae > Streptophyta > Magnoliopsida > Santalales > Viscaceae > Viscum > Viscum album. The sequence goes on from OY728158.1 coordinate 1,324,402,154, forward strand.
ACTATTTGAAAACATCACCCCAACCATGAAAAATATAGATGTCAGTCACAATGGTTGGTTGAGGATAGTTTTCAATAATTATCTCACTGATTGATCCACCAATATACCCTCTCATGGGATTATATGACCCAAAGATGAAACATTATATATGTAAAACTCAGACTTTGTAAAATTTGAATATAACATATCCTTCCTCAAGTACATTAGTAAAAACATCATGTGAAATTTATTCCCTTCATTAATCTTTGAATATATAAGAATTCCATATATAAATACTACCACAACCAATCAAGGTCAACTATAAAGACTCTGTTCATTAAATCCATGAAGATATTATGGTATTATTATAACCAAATAAAATAACTATAAATTCATTATGTCTATAACATGTATTTAATGATGTATTGGGTATATCATATTTCTTGGCGATCAATTGATGATATCAATAATAAAGATTAATCATGGGAAACAATTAAGATATATCTAATTGATCAAAAATATCTTCAAAAAGGGGTATAACATACCCATTCATTATAGTGATCTTGTTATGTATTCTATAATCAATTAAAAGTGACATTGATCCGATTTTTTACTTACCAAATATAATAGGTTCACCATACGGTGATTCACTTTAACGAATGATTCCCTTATTAATATTATTTAGGAGTTTCTTCTTCAATTCCACAACTCAGTTTGGGTTATTCTATATGGATTCAATGAACTAGTTGTAGCACTAAGTATAATTTATATTGAAAACAAAATTTTAAGACTAGGAAAATCATTCTAAAAGACATAAAAAACTCCCAAACAATAATCATATCATTTATTTTGATTTTCTCACCATCTATCTGAGATAAAAAAAACTTTTGAATAGGAATAAAGGACTATATAATGGATATTATTTCCATTGGAAGTTCATATTTATCATTACAATAATTGATGAAAATAAGTTGGTTTGAAATATAAAATGCCACATACCTTCCTCAGAAATTGATATGTGATTTATATTAATAAATACCATCTATATATAAGATAACATGAAATACAATTAGAGGCAGAATAATATGACTTTTAGGATGATAATTACAAAAAATCGAATCACAGGAGAATCAAAATTTTTAGATGCGACCATAATACCATTAGGGGTTTTCAATAATAAATCAATATATAATAATTGAGGTTGTATTGTGATATTATTATAAAATTAATTATTTATAAAATAGTGGGTAGATCCATAATCATATAAGACATTAGTAGATTAAGAGTGTATGGTAATAATACCTTTAAGAACATCATTAATATACCCACATAGACAATATTGATTGTATGATACTTCAATTGGTATCTATGCTTATGAGTTTACTAACATTTATCATCACCAATAACCATGTAATTTGATTTGTAATTAGAAAAATTACCATAATTCTATAAATTGATACAATGGAGTTTGGGTGGTGTATTCTGTGGTTATATTCCCCCTTCATTGTATAACTTTTTCCCATCTCTTCATCATTTAACTTCTTGATGGCCTTCCTTTATACACATAATGGATATCCTTATTATCTTATGAAAACATCATCAATGTCTCTTTCCACAGAGCGAGGATAATTGAAGGGTCATCCTTATCCCTCCACTATTTCTATTATTATAATTTCCTTTGAATTATATATTTTATTTTCCAATAAAAATAATGAAATTTATAGGAAACACAGAACTATATTTATACCTTAGTAACACATTAAATTATTTCATCATAAATACTCATGTACCTTATAGATAATTCTATTTAGACACATAGATTTAATCTGTGGAAGATTTTATCAATCATATATTACAATTCAATGATAAAATCAAAAGGGTAACTCATATGTCTTAAAATATTTTACTCATATTCAATGATGGATCCATCATCGTTATTCTTTAGATCAATTAATTACATTTATATTTTAATTTAAATAATATGATAAATGAATTTATTGAAAAATTTCATTTAAAACTCAACCAACTATATGACGCCAATTTCTTCATTTTTACTCATGTTCTTAATTAGAGTCCACTTTTGGTATGATTTTCCTTCTAAACGATAGATGGGAAAATAATTTTTTTATTCTTATAAAAAAATATATTGGAAAATATCATTTCCCTTATACTGATCCATTTCATGGAAATAATATAAAAACTAGATGCATTAAATGAAGGCAGATGTTACCTTATGGAGGACTTAATAAAATTATATTCTGTACATTTCTCAATTAGAATCTCTGTGTGGTTCAAATCTTGACAAAGATGTGCAATCATAGAAATGATAATTTTTATTTTAAAACCAATAAAATATGTTTTATTGATAGGAAAATCATTTAATTTTCTATAAAATTCAGTATTAAAAAATTTCAATTAAGTTAAAACCACTGAATAAAATCCAAAATCATACGATGAGAAACAATAATCATACTTAGAAACCACATAATTATGAAAAATAATTTATATAATATTTAAATAATGACACCTTATTTTCAATATATGATACATTTGTTTTAACCTATGTCATACACGATCATCATCAATTCAAAACATTTATCTTTTTTTATAAATAAAATGTGAATTATCCCCAAAATATCCCAATGAGTTTTAAACTAGGTGCATAATAATAACATAATCACCTTGAACGTGAATGATGATCCTGATATACTCCACCAAATCCTTCTTTTATATTACCCCAAAATGCAATTATTCCAAAACCACATCCAGTTATAGTATCTTGGTAAGGATTATTTGTGAGGAAAACCACACACTAATCATTACCATAAATTATGATGATATCCTATGCATAAGATTATCCACTGGTGACTCATTAATATTTTATCTTCCTAGTTTACAAAGGGAACTAAAAATTATCTTATACAGATTGCAGAGACACATACTTTTTATACATAAATATTATATGTTACTAAATCAATATTCATAACATTAAATGATAATCCATTCCAGAACCATATTCGTTTAGTGTATTTGGTAACACAGATACATAAACAACATATTTATAAGATATCTACATTATCTCTCATATTTTTCTCCCAAACCAGAATCCTTCTTAGAAAACCCATATAGAATTATTTTCTTCATATCCTTGGGAAATGAAGAAATAACAATGGGAGATATTATTTTATTTGTATACGAAAACAAGGGATATGTCCAAGATAATTTAAATAGAAGATGAGAAAATTGGGTATTGGAACATGAGCTTAACATATGTAAATGGAACCCACTAGTTATTAGATAAAAAACTTTATTAATGGAATAAATCTATGTAGTTCATAAGACAAGGATCATAAAGGGATCAAACAACATAATCCAGGAGATCATAACTTTCGAATTAGATCACAACATTATATAATGGGATAAAGTGTGGAAAAATCATGAGCATAGAATTAATATTTCAAGGATTCTCAATTGGACCTTTATAACACAGTTGGCTTGGCATTACTACCCATGTGCATACATCATGATAGATATAAGCTCCATATACCCTATTTTATGCTTGGGATAACCTCTCGTGTACCCAATTGTAATAGTCATGGGATATCCACACATGTACCCATTTATTTCTCAAAAAACTAATCTTTACCCAATTAATTTGAGGGATATATAATCTTGGGCCAACCAGTCATTATATCCTAAATCGATTCATATGTATAACATAAGATCATTAAAATATTCATCAAAACATAACATACAGAAAATAAAATGGGATTCATTAATATTTCATCATCATAAACATAAGACATCTAGAGAAATCACAAATATGGTATCATTAGATTTTATTTTCTATTAAATATGAAGTGATATAAAAGGATGTTTTCATAGATTAAAAACAACATTAAAATGTCTTTAGAACATTTCCTGAGAAAAATAAAATTTTTTATTTGAATTGAAAATTTTAAAATATATGATTTTCCTTAATATAATAAAAAAATTTCGATCAAAATAACCACGTAAAATTTTAATTTCATAATAAATTAATCAAGTGTTCATGATGGTGATAAACTGTTTTTATTCAATTTATTTTAAACCAATTATTCCATTCAAATTATCTCTAAAAATTCATAAGTTTTTCAAGAAATAGAAAAGAAGATTTATTCTAATACATTATGAAATGATATTAAATCATGGATAAAATATTACTATAAAACATAAAAGGTAATAATAAAATAATTCTTGATTTTTTTGAAATCATGGATAAGGAAGAAAAAGTATTTTTAACCAAAGAGATAAATAATGTTGATTTTCCTTAAAAATATAAATTTTTTCTCTTGAGTTCTTAGAGGAAGTAAAATTAAAAGGAAAGATGTATTATTATAATATGATTAGAGTATATAAAATTTCATTATATTATTGTGTTTTAGATCGTGAAATTTTATTATCATAAGGATAATTATAAACAATCCTAATAAACCATGATCTTATTACATAAATTCTTTTCCTAAAGTTTAAATTGATTCCAAAGATCTTTAAACACAATTATAATAAATTTAAAATTATTATAATTACATAAAATATTTATGTACAAACTCATAAAATCATATATTATCTATTTATAATAATTAACGACTAATTTATTAATAATTACATATTAATATTTTTATTTCTAGGTGTCAACTATTTCTTTTTTCAAAAGAATTCTTGTTCTATAGTCTTTGTCAGTATACATTGATTATGGTTCCATCATCTCTAGAATGTTATTTATGATATAAATATAAAATATATTCATTATATAAAAATTTATAATATTCACTACATGGTAGTTTTATTAAAATATATTACACCATTCCTATTGATGATAGGCCATACGTACACATGAACACAGTTTGGACGCAACAAATAATGGAATAAAATAATGGTAAATTATTATTGACCTTTATAGAATCATTATTCAATCATAAATATCATATTTATATAATATATCCATCGTAAATATAATCAATGTATGGAAAAATTGAAAAAAAGTCACACCGCTTCATGGAGGTGGTAGTCCAAACAAATGAAAAATAGAAGTTATCCTTTTAAAACATATAGGAAGGTAATAAGGTTGATATGATATTATAATTAATGGATAATAATTATTTCATAAATATCATATATATATATATATGCACTTTAAACTCATCATGATAACCATCCATGATAGATTGTGATGATCAATGAATTGTATTTCTTTGTGGATGTAGTAGTCCACACATACACACAAGTTATACTTTAACAACACATTGGATAGAAAATAGGATGGAAAATGTTACTTCTATAATAATAATAAAATATCAATGTATTTAGGATATCATAGTTATTATTTTAGAATGAATTCAGTATATTTAAACTGGTTATAAGATTAAATAAATTGAAATAAGTCAAGAAGGAATATTAGCTCCTCTTTAATAGGCCCCATTTATATCACTTATTCAGGACACATGGAGTGGTATTTCAAGAATAAAAACTCCTATAATTCAGGGATATATAAGTTTATAAGATAATTTTTAATGGTTTGGTCAGGATAGATGGTTGAATGTGGATTAATTGAAATATAGAAGGGGTATCATTTTACAAGGGAGGTAAATTTCACACATTGAATTTCAAAAACATATTATAATATAATTAAGTGATTATCAAAAAAATCTTCATAATAGATAGATATTTGGAAAAGAGTGGCTATAGTAAAAATAACATTATCCAATTAAATTTAGATCAATTTAGGTGTCATTTTAAAACATATAATTTTTTTAACCCCATTGTAAACAAATTTTAATCAAATCTTAGTGAAGAATTCAAAATATTAAAGGGAAAAAATAGTACATTTAAGGTAATAATTGCCTCATAAATTACCTAGGGATTTAATTTTTGACCATATATCATACTACTTATCCTTATTCGATATATATATATATATATATATATATATATATAGACAATTTAATAAAATTTATTTATCTTATAAAAATTATTATAGTCAAATTATAAAATTTTCACATAATATTATTTTTAAGACCACATTATTGTAAAGGAATTCAAATATAAAACATTCATGTATTCCTAATATGTTATATTTTTAAATAAATTAGTAGACATAATTATTATGTTAATTATTATTAAATTTTATATTTATTAAATCATTTATATTTTCTATACTAATTGAATAAATAATGTGTCGGTGTTGTGTATACATTTAATATAATTATTAAAAAATTAAAAATATGAAATATATTACCATTAAAAAAAATAATATTTAGTATTTAAAATAAAAATTTACAACAAAACTTATATTTTTTATAAATATAAACAAATTTAGAGTTATTAAAATCATGGGAGTGATATTTTCAATTAATGCTTTACTTAAAATAATATAAAGGTCATAATAAAATTTATATGGCACGAAGTGGAATTATTTTTCAGAAATGAAAGATAATTTTGAAACTCTTACCATCCTATATGATATTTTCAAGTGATAGATGAATTTAAATGTCTTAAACTATGGTTTTAACCTTATTTCCCTATTTTATCCTTGCTAGGGGGGGAAATTTTACAGTGGTTGCTATTAATAATGAAAAAATAAATAAAATAAAACTATTAAATGAATTTAAATCTATCAATTTTAAACATTGAATCTATTTTTTGGGATTCAATTTCTATAGGTGGTAGATATTCTTATTAAATGAGTGCACAAAACATGATAAAAACTATTTTTATAAAAATAAATTCTTATGCATAAATTTTCATTTATTCTTATCCCATGCTTAGTAAAAATATTAAATATAACACCCCGACCCCAATTACCCAGAGTCAGTGAATTATTACATAACATTGTCATGATCAAAAAAGATCAAGTCTCGAAAGACCGATTAGTTTAGTAGACTTGGAACCACTAGATACATTCATATGTCTTACATTACATGATAAAATGAAAAACTACAACAAAATATTGTCTCTATAGACCACACTCATATCCCCTCATACTATCCCGACAGGTCATTCATAAAATAATTTTTCACATCCTGGGTAAAATAAAACATAGAAAGGGGTGAGCTCAGATGCCTAGTAAGGATAAAAATATAGCGGAAACTTTCATAAATAAGCATAAACATTTAAGGATATGTATAACTAAAACAAAAGCCTTTTAAACATGAATTTCATCATAATATAAAAAAATATAAAATGAAATAATGACATTTACATATTCACATGGATATTTTACTAGTCTAATAATCACATGAAATATCAATAACCACTTTCATATTGTTGTAATGCATAATTCCATACTATCATAACCACATAGTCAAGGCCTCGTGCGAAGACTACAAATAAGATTTTTTCAAGGCCTTTTTCCAAGACACTAGTTTGTCTCATGGGACCTACCGATGCATCGAGGAGCTATAGTGGGATCCACCCGTCACTTATTAAGTCTAATTCATTCCTTATATGAACAGGTTTAAACATAACATAAACATTCATATTAAAACTAAAATATGAAATGTCAATACTTTTTCTATAAACCATGAATGGTATAAAAATAACATATCTACAGTTAAACATATCACAAAACCTTCAATAAAATATGGAAGTTTTGTATCATAATAAATCAACTTCAATAAGCTCAAAATCCATCAAATGATGAGGACATAGATGAAATCAAAACTATTTGAGAGAAATATCTTTTTTTAAATCATTGAAAAGTCACACATTTATAAAGGAAGCAATTTAAAAGAGATTTTTGAATCGAAGTGTCCCATACCACATTGAAACTTTTAAAAATAAATATAATTTCAAAACATTCATGTCCATATAAATAAATCCGTATAACCATTTTTAAAACATGGACATTAATTAAAAAGATTAGGAAATATAAATCTTTAAAACATTTAAAATTCTGATCTTGATAAAGAGTACCTATCACAAATTCTTAAAATATTCATTTTGAAATCATTTAAAAGTCACATAATTATAAAATAAAACATTTAATTTCAAAATATTCTTATAAGTTTGTAAGGGATGTTTCTATGATTCTTATAACAGCAAAAAATATCCACACCCTCCATATAAGTTATAAAAAATACATTCTTACCATAATTTTGTCGAAAAGGTTATAAAGGACATTGTTTGGAAAGAGAAAAAAATATTCATTTATAAACATCTTATAAAAATTAAACAAGGGTATAAATTAATTTAACCCATAGTCTATAAAATAGTAATAATGATTTGAAATACATTTTTGAGAAACATGGATGTGGATGATTAAGCGGACCCAATAGATAATTACACATAAACAACCTCGGATAATGAAGAGATTGTGAAATAAACCCTTACCTTGTATTTTTCCTTAGTCGATGGTATGATAACCTTATATATAATAGTTAAAAAATTGTTATAAAATTATACAAGAACCATATACATAATTATGATATCATATATGGTCTTTTAACATTTCATTTTTAATAATATCATAGTATTATCATCGTTTCAGGTGTTAACTTACTCATTTTCTTTAATATGTTTTGTTACATAATCCGTTTTTATGTTGGATAGGTTTATCTTATTCATATCCATAATGATATCAAATACCTAAACATTATTTTTAATCATTAAATGAGAATTAGACTTGAATGGATACGATGGGGAATGAATCTCATCGCGTTCGTGGAGAAAGTAGTTCGTACGTACGCACGAGAGAAAATATCATTCTTTTGATATTGAAATAATATATAATTGGATGGTATATCATATATAAAGAATAATTATAATGTTATATTTTTTATTTACTTAAATTACACATCAATATCATACCCATCCAAATAATAATGTTTTGAATAACAATTACACCGCGACGTGGAGACGGTAAGCCGTACGTACGCACGTATGGTGACATATCATTCAAAAGATGGATAGAATAATGAATATGGTTGCACCATATTTATAATAACATCACAGTATATAGAAGATACTGTAGTTATTTTTTTTATAATGGAAATAACAAATAAATAAGTTGAAGAAGAAAGGAACTTGAAAGAGGGGGGGTGAAATTATTACCTCTTATTCGGGTTCTTCCTTTTGATTTGATCAAAAAGGATCTTTAAGTTGGATTTCTGACCTATGTAAGGACACTAGTATTAAGGTAGGATAGTTGAAAGGGTATTTGGGTAGAGTTTGGCTGAACCAAATGGATTTGAAGGTGTGAAGTATTGGTTATATGTAGTGTCCTTTTTTAAGGAGGAGGAGGGGCTCTCTAGGAAAAACATAAAGTATTGAAATATAATAAATTCATATTTGGTTTATAATGGCTAAAATGTGGATTATTCGGAGTCTAAGGTGGGTAGGGGTAGAAATATTTTCATACAATAGATTTTATACTGGTTTGGGTCACTATATTAACCTTATCATTTATATTTAACTCTTAGTTAAATAGTATGACATTTACAATGTCACATTATTGTTTTATATTATATGGTTAATAAACTTACTATATGCTTCCAATAAACCCTCAAGTGGTCCATTAATGATACACCTAAAATTATACAAGTCCTTTGGCCAATCCTTAGATTTTTAGGAATATAATATGAATTAATAATATAATATTTTTTAAAAAACTTTTTTATGTCAATTTTGAAAATATTTAATAATTTATTTTTGTTAAAGTGTTAAAAACATTTTAAATTCGAACCAAAATCATTTAAGCAATCATAACATGTCTTGTTAACCAATATAATTCGTGGATATCATCAAAAAATTCATATTATATTTATTTTAACATGTATAATACCAAGTATTTGACTTTTTCATTAATACGGAAAATACAGCATCATTATTGTGTCATTAATATATTTTACTAATCAATGTCTAAAAATTATAAATAAAATACAATTATGTAGGAAATATTTTTATCTTTATAATGAATATTTATAGTAGAAAATATAACATATATAACAATATGTAAAAATTGTTTTTCTAAAATATGTATGCTTTTGTCATTTCTGTATTTTCTTTAACTTAATTAAAATAAAGTGTCATTATCACTTATAAGTGGATCCATGGGGTACTAAAATCGACTCAAAGATGCCCATGTTCGGACATGTATGAACCAATAGGGTTAGGATGCGTTTTAGGGTAATTTATTATTATTATAATATTAATTTGCTACCCTTATTTACAGGATTTACCTTTTAACCATGGTAAATAAAATATTTACCGAAGTAATTATTCAAAATGTATAAAAATAAAAGTTAACTATTTACACAATTTAGAACTCCTGATTATAAATATGGAATCCATTTTTCTAAATTAATAACACAGAATTGGCAGAAATTAATTTAAAATTTATTCTCGTTGTCGAAACAAAAAGCGTGTTTTTAACAAATAATAACTATCATAAGATTGAAACTTTCTTATGTCTAGTTTAAATATGAAATTATGTAAAATGACAAACATTGGATTAAATGGTAAAATTATAATCTAATTATACTTTAAAATCACTCAAATTCATAATTTATCATTATTAATTATTTCGATTAAAAAAGTTGTTTTTAATTAAAATATTGTAATTTTCATTATTCATCAAAATATGAAAGTTATCAGAAAAGTACCAAAATTTCACCCTTAGATAATTTCAATATTCTGTATCCAAAAGTGAATTCTATTTTACCAAATTTAGAACATAAAAGTTGAACTTATTAATTTAAAATTATTTCCCGTTGTCAAACCCAAAAGGTGTATTTTTAAGAAATAATAACTATCAAAATCTTGACACTTGTTTATGTCCAATTTCAAAGTGAAATTACTTACAATGACCATCATTTGATTAAATTGTAAAAATATAATCTATTTATAATTCCAAACCATTAAAATGTATTATTTATCAATATAAATTATTTTTATTAAAAAAGTTGTTTTCAGTTAAAATATAGTATTTTCACTATTCACCCAAATATTAAAGTTATCAGAAAAACACCAAAACATTATTGAAACTAAATTCTTATGTCCCGATTCTAAATAAGAAGTTATTTTTGTAAAATGTAATATATAAAAATTTCAAATATTGGATTTAAAAAGGCCTCAACATTAAAATGCGGTAAAATTTCATTTTTTGAAAAATAATTCATCTATCTGAAAAAATGTATTTGTTCATACATTATGTCTAAGAAACTCATAATATGGATTCTAAAATTATAAGGATTATATAAATTTCAAAATTCAGTTAATACTATTCATAACCGCTTTTGAAAGGCTTGTTTGGTATGTCATGGTGTGCTAGAACTTGGTGTTGTGTGTAGTGCAAGTAATTGAATTACTTTGAAAAAAATAACAAACTATGAATTTTTAGGATGTTACATTATTCATTCCTTTAATAAATTGCATCCTCGCAATTTGAAATTATTTTTCAAAAATAAATTGTTGAAAATAGAAAATACCTTTTGGAAAACCTACATCAGAAATTAGGTTAAAAAATTTTAGTCTTAATAAGAGGAAAAGGGAAATGAAAGGGTCACCACTAAATTATGATCTCATTTAAGAGAAAATTGGTGGAAATTAGAGACATATAATTTAAGGAAAAACTTAAATATTTATAGGTAGTGATTGAGGTCATCAATCACAAACAAGTGTAAAATTAAGGGCCTTAAATTCTCCAATCTCTGACGATTTAAAATACCATCAGTTCAACAAAACATATGCTATTAGGATAACACGTTTTTTGTTTTAAAATCCTTTCACTCAAGTATAAGAATTAATTTCTTCATTGAATAATATAAGAAGAAAAAAATATACTTGACAAGTAGAGTCTCAACCTTTAACTAATTTCTACCACAAACTCAACTTTCACTCTAAACGATAATAGAACCAAAAATTAATATTCTATTTATCCTATTTTTGTAGTGTTCAAAAAAATTAATTCATCTACCAGATTTTAAAAAAAAAAGACTACATTATTCAATCTAGGACATCACGTGGGCCAGTGGTAGGTGATACACCATTGTCGCTCTTCGGTTGCGGGTTCAAGTCTTGCGGCCTTGTCAGATGCGAAAGATTGTCGTCCGACCTCCGGGTTGTCCTTTTATGGAAATCCAAAAATAATATCAAAATAGAATTATCCAAAATACATCTATCCAAACTCTCAGTCCAAATTTTATAAGGAAGTTAAACACAATGAAGATCCTTTTTGCCGATTAGTAACATGTGAACACCTTCATCATGTATTCTTTTAAAACACTACAACATCGTAAATTACCATAAAACCTTATTGATTGCATTCATGATCCCTTATTACTTATAGAATAATGTATGTACTCCTTCTATCCAAAAATTTTGTAAACTCCTACAATGATGGAATATACAAATCATTAATCAGTTTCAAGGTAGGCAAGAATATCCAATATAATTTATCCAAATAAATCATGTATTATTCCAAAATCACTACATCGGCATGAGAAACATATTATGGTTTATCTTTCTATCAGCCATATATTTTCAGAAAATTTAACCTTCTATTGAGTCACTTGGTTCCACACATTCTCAAGTCCTTAATGAAATAGTACTACAATAAAATCATTATATACTACATAATTATTATAACCTGTGCATTGTTGATACAACACTAAAATGACATAATTCTCTAATAACAACATAATAAATCTAATCATTCCTCTTCATCTGTGGTAGTATCATAACTTGATTATTATCAAATAGCATCGTTTGGGGAATACTCTGATGATTTGGACATTGGTTCGCGTAGTGTCTCAACTCCTTGCAGATTAAGCATTGTACATTTGAAACATTTTTCTCACCCTTGCAGTCACGTATATGGTGTCCTTTTTTCTCCACACTTATAACAAACTCCCATTCCCTATAAGAAAGTTCTAGGGTGTTATTCCCACAGTTATCACATATGGGAAAATTATTCTTTTCCCACTTCCCTTTATCCATCTTTTTCTCTTCCATCATTTTCTTCTCTTGCTTCCCTTCAAAGCCTTATGACTCAGAGAATTCTTTACTTATCATATTAACACATGAAACTATTTTTTAATATGTTGAGAATACATGGGAGACTATTTCACTTCTAAATGTTGGCTTAATACCATGAAAAATATGATCCTTCTTACTCTTTGGATCATACGTATTGTTGGAGTTCACATTCCTTCTACTGGGCGCCATTTCTATACAATGGAATACACTATGTCAGTTGATGAAATGAAATGAATAATTCCATTCTTGTTAAATACCTAATGTAGACTAAACAGTTTATGGATATAATCAAAAATAAAAATGTTTTCATCGAGTAAGTATATAATCATAAACCCTTTATAATGGTTTGTAAAGAAAATGATAATTATCCAAAGCATATCCCCCAAGAGTGTCATAACCAAGAGTGAAGCAAGGCCCATTGTCGTGCACTAGTTCATGTTCGAGTCTGGCTCAAAGAGGTGTTTTCGGGGTTTACCCCTAGGTACCTCTGTTCCAGAGCCGCCTCTACCTACTCATATCCAGACAGGGATGTATTGCTCCGAAAACTCACAAAATATCTACAATACCAAAATTCTAGGAAGTTCTTCTATACTGATCCTCAAAGTCCATCTTAGGTCTATGTGATCTAATCATAGTTTATCTAAATATAGCTTCCACAGTTTATACTAAACTTTCTCTGATACCAACTGTAACGCCTCGACCCCAGTTACCCAGAGTCGGTGCATTATTACATAAAATTGGCATGATCACAAAAGATCAAGTCTTGAAAGACAAATTAGTTTAGTAGCCTTAGAATCACTAGATGCATTCATTTGTCTTACATTACATGATAAAAAGAAAAACTACAACAACATATTGTCTCCATAGACCACACTCATATCCTCTCATACTATCCATGCATATTATTCATAAAATAATTCTTCACATATTGGGGAAAATAAAACATAGAAATGGGTGAGATTAGATGCTTAGTAAGGATAACAATATATCAGAAATTTTCATAAATAAGCATAAACATTTAAGGCAATGTATAACTAAAACAAAAGCCTTTTAAAGTTTAACTTCGACATAATATAGAAAAAAATAAAATGAAATAATGCCATTTACTTATTCACATGGGTATTTTACTAGTCCAATAATCACATGCAATATCAATAACAACTTTCATAATGTTGGAATGCATAATTCTAGACTATCATAACCACATAGTCAAGGCCTCGTGCCAAGACTACAAATAATATTTTGTCAAGGCTTTGTGCCTAGACACTATTTTGTCTCATGAGACCTACCAATGCATCGATTAGCTATAGCGGGCTCTACCCATCACTTATTAAGTCCAATGAATTCCTCATATGAACAAGCTTAAACATAACATAAACATTCATATTAAAACTATCATACCAAATGTTAATAAGTTCTCTATAAACCATGATGGTATAAAAATAACACATCCACAGTCAAACATATCACAAAACCTTCAATACAATATGGATGTTTTGTATCATAAAAATCAACTTCAATAAGCTTAGAATCCATCAATGGATGTTGACATAATTGAAATCAAAACAATTTTAGGGAAATATCTCTTTTTTTAAATCATTGAAAAGTCACGCATTTATAAAGGAAGCTATTTAAAAGAGATACTTGAATCAAAGTGTCGCATACCACATTGAAACATTTGAAAAGAAATATCATTTCAAAAAATTCATGTCCATAAAAATAAATCCTTAAAATCATTTTGAAAACATGGACATTAATTAAAATTATTTAGAAAGATAAATCTTTGAAACGTCTAAAATTCTGATCTTGATCAAGATTACCTTTCACAAAATTTTAAAATATTCATTTTTAAATCATTTAAAAGTCACATAATTATAAAATAACACATTTAGATTTAAAATATTCTTATTATCATGTAAGGGATGCTTAGACAATCTTTATAAGGGCAGAAAATAGCCGCAACCGCCATATAAGTTAAAAAAATACATTCTTACCATAATTTTGTCAAAAAAGTTAAAAAGGACCTTGTTTGGAATGCGACGAAATGATTTCTTTATAAAAATATTATAAAAAGTCACAAGGGCATAAATGAAATTAACCAATAGTCTATAAAATATTATGAATGATTTGAAATACATTTTTGAGAAACATGAATGTGGATGATTAAGAGGTCGCAGTAGATAATTACATATAAACTACCTCGAATAACGAAAAGAATGTGAAATAAACCCTTAATTTTTACTTTTCCTTAGTAGATGGTATGTTAACCTCCTGTATAATAGTTAAAAACTTTTTATTAAATTATAAAAGAACCATATACAATATTATGATATCTTATATGGTCTTTTAACTTTTCATTTTTAATAATATCTTAGTATTATCGTGGTTTTGGGTGTTAAATTACTCATTTTATTTAATATGTTTTGTTACATAAGCCATGGTTTTTGTGGATAGGATGTATATTATTCATATATAAAATGATATGAAGAAACTAAAAATTATTTTTAATCATCAAATCAGAATTAGACTTGAATGGATACGATGGGGAATGAATCTCATCGCGTTCGTGGAGACGATATTCCGTATGTACGCACGAGCGACAATATCATTCTTTTTATGTTAAAATAATATATAATTGGATGATATATCATATATAAAGAATTATTATAATGTTATGTTTATTATTTACTTCAATTACACAACAATATCATACCCATCCTTATAATAATGTTTTGAATAACAATTACACCACGACGTGGAGACGGTAAGTCGTACGTACGCACGTATGGTGACATGTCATTCAAAGGATGGATAGAATACTAAACATGGTTGTAAAATATTTATAATAATATCACATTATATATAAGACACTGGATTTATTGATTTAGAATGGAAATAACAAAGAAAGTAGAAGTTGAAGAAGAAAGGATCCTGAAAGAGGGTGGTGAAATTATTACCTCTTCTTCAGGTTCTTCCTTTTGATTTGATCAAAAGGGATCCTTAAGTTGGAATTCTGACTAAAGGATGGGCATTGGAATTAAGGGAGGATTATTGAGAGGGTATTTGGGCAGAGGTTGGCCAAACCAAAAGAATTTGAATTTATGATTAATTGGTTATAAGTGGTGTCCTTTTATTAGGGGGAGGGGGGCTCTCTAGAAAAAACATAAAGTATTAATTTATCATAAATTAATATTCGGTTTATAATGGCTCAAAAGTGGATTATTAAAATTATAAGATGGGGATGGGTCGAAATCCTTTCATCCAATATATTTTAGACAGGTTTGGGTCACAATATTAACCTTATAATTTTTATTTATCTCTTAGTTAAATTGTTTGACATTTACCATGTCACTTTATATTTTTATGTTTTATGGTTAATAAACATACTATTTACATACAAGAGACCCCCAGGTGGTCTATAAATGATACTCCTATCATTATATAAGTCTTTTGGCCGAACCTTGTATTTTTAGGAATACAATATGAATTAATAGTATAATGTTCTTTTAAAAAAACTCTTTTATGTCAAATTTTACAATATGTAATAATTTATTTTTGTTAAAGTCATAAAAACTTTATTAATCAGAACCAAATTCATTTAAGCAATAATTAAATGTCATAATAACCAATAAAATTCGTGTATGTCATCAAAACTATAAAATTAAATTTATTTTAACATTTATAATACCAATTATTTGATTCTTTCATTAATAAGGAAAATACTACATCATTATTGTGTGAAAAATATATTTGATTAATAAATGTCTAAAAATTATAAATGAAATACCATTATGTAAGAAATAGTTTTATCTTTATAATTAATTTTTTTAGTTGACAATATAACATATATAATCATATGTAAAAATTATTTTTCTAAAAGATATATTCTTTTGTCATTTTGGTATTTACGTTAACTTAATTAATACAAAGTGTCATTATCACTTACAAGTTGATCCATGGGTCCCAATATAGACCCAAAGATTCCCATGGTCAGAAATGTATAAACCAATAGGGTTAGGACACGTTTTAGGGTAATTTAGTTTTTTATAATATTATTTTTTACCCTTATTTACCGGATTTAACCTTTAACCATGGTAAATAAAATATTTACCGAAGTAATTATACAAAATGTCTAAACATAAAAGTTACCTATTTTCACAATTTGAAACTCATGTATCTAAATATTGAATCTATTTTTCAAAATTTATAACACATAATTGGAAGAAATTAATTTAAAATTAATTCCCATTGTCGAAACAAAAAGCATTTTTTAACAAATAATAACTATCATAAGATTGAAACTTTTTTATGTCTAGTTTAAATATGGAATTTTGTCCAATGACCAACATTGGATGGAATGGTAAAATTATAATCTAATTATACTTTAAAATAACTCAAATTTTTAAATTATCACTATTAATTATTTTGATTAAAAAATTTGTTTTTAATTAAAATTTTGTAATTTTCACTATTCATCAAAATATGAAAGTTATCAGAAAAGTACCAAAATTTCACCCTAAGCTAATTTAGATATTATGAATCCAAAAATGAAGTCTATTTTTCCAAGTTCAGAATATAAAAGTTGAATTTATTAATTTAAAATTATTTCCCGCTCTCAAAACCAAAAGGCGTACTTTTTAAGAAAGAATAACTATCAAAAGTTTGACACTTGTTTATGTCCAATTTCAAAGTGAAATTACATGAAATTAACATAATTGGTTAAATGGTAAAAATATAATCTATTTACACTTACATACCATTAAATTTTATAAATTAGCAATAAAAATTATTTTTATTAAAAAAGTTGTTTCCAGTTAAAATATACTATTTTCACTATTCACCAACATATAAAAGTTATCAGAAAAACACCAAAACTTTATTGAAACTAAATTATTATTTCCCGATTCTAAAGAAGAATTTAATTTTGTAAAATTAAATATATAAAAGTTTCAAATATTGGATTTAAAAAGGCTTCACCATTAAAAGGCAGTAGAATTGCATTTTTTTTAATACATTTTTATCTGAAAAAAAAAAAATTTATTCCAAAATTATGTCTAAGAAACTCATAATATGGATTCTAAAATTATAAGGATTATATAAAGTTCAAAATTCAGTTATTACTATTCATAACCACTTTTGAACATCGTGTTTGGTAAGTCATGGTGTGCTAGAACTCGGGGTTGCGTGTAGTGGAAGTTACTGAATTACTTTGAAAAAATATCGTACTATGAAATCATGGGGTGTTATATTAAATTATTGTTAATTTTTTTATTAGATATAAAATATACACATTTCATTAAAATCATTCACCAAAAGTGATTAATTTAATTAGTTATTATAAAAAAGTGTAGTGGTCGTAAAAAATCATTTCCGAAAAACATATCTTATACTATGAAATGTTTTTTAATTTCATATCTAATCAATTGATAAAAAATGAATTTACATAATAAATGTGTAAAACATACTATTATAATAAATTACATAGTCCTATTCATACCCAATAGTCCAACATTTATGATATAATTGTTACATTAAATAATAATATTTTAATAATATTTCGTCGTTCAATTTAAATTGTTATTGCGTGTAAATAAAAATATCAATGAAATAAAATTTATTTATAGGGAAATATATCAAAAAATCATAGGGTGTTACTGGGGATGATACTAAATGTTAATGAGGTTGAAAATAAGTAACACAACTACCATATTTTTAACTTTATGTTGTACTCTTCATGTTATAGGTTTATTATTGGTAATGGGAGTGGATCCCATGGTGAGAGGTAATACAAAATCTCACAAGTAAATGGGGTCCATATAGTTCACTATGATGAATTAGTCATTTGTGAAACATACACCCTTATATATTTTCTCACATGTATCATTGTACCCATAATATTTCATCCATTCCTTTTACCACCATTTGAGGCGAATGAAAATGTGGACTTATTCATTAGTTCTTTTGGATGTTAATGTGTGACGATAATAAATCCAAAATCACCCTACCTACCATATTTTCTTTCATTTACTTGTAACTGGATTATAAAAAATATTGGGTGGAATCTTACTATGTTTTTATAATAGTATAATTAAGTGGGTGATTAGTTAATCATCATACTTATCTGAACTCCTTTCCTATTGATATATTGAAACTAATTGAGCACTTGAGAATCCCTTCCTAAAAACACCCCCATCATTATGACTATTCTTATTATAATGAGGCAGAGTTTATTAGGGAAACTTGACCCTACGTATTAATAGCGGGTGGCACACTGATCGGAGTATTGTGAGAGAATATTATTGGCAGATATAGAGTAACCCATGCCTGTAGAGACCCGTATCTTGACGTACATTGACATTACATTACTTTTGCGGAACACTTAGTACATAACAAAAACACACACACAATGATCGTAATAGTTTAGTGTCTTTGGAAACTCGGAACGTAATCTTCTAATCCTGGTGAAAGATCTTCAAAATCTCCCACAAAGATATTACTTTTTTTTACCTAAAACCTTTCTTTATATCCTGGGGAAAAGAAAACATAAAAGGGTGAGCTCAAATGCTTAGTAAGGGTAAACAAAAGAAATATCAATCACATAATTTTCATAAGAACATAACATTTTTGGAAATCTTAACCTGCAAAAGAGAGCATAATTTCATAACATGGTATAAATCATAGTAGTGAAAATGAAACCCTTAATTAAAACATTACTCATTGTGGCATACACACATAATCATAGAGAATCATTTCTTGTTAGTCAAGACTCATTGCCAAGACTATCTTAGTGGACAAAGTCCCTTTCTGAATCGAGTAATCCTCGTTTCAGTCCTGTTTCACTGAACCAGTATAACCTACCATTCCAGCCATGTCTATCTCATGAGATATGAAATCTTTACCCAATGCATTGGAGGGAGATATAGGTCCCACCCATCTCATAATGATACCATTCTTATGTGTGCCACAAAATCATAAATCATACATCATTTCATAACCCATGTAATAAAAATGGGATTCTTAAACAACATGACATCATAAAACCATTCATATAAGATAAAGGAATTCATAAACATAATTCCATCACAAAATAGTCAAATCAATGTAAAAATATGGATAGAAACAGAACCCTTTATTATCTTATATGGAAAATAATTTTGATAAAACACTTGAAATGAATTCTTGAGGAAAATATCCTTTCTTCTTCAAAATCAATTTCTTTTCACAAAACATCATGCAATTTTAAAAGAAAGAGATTTTATTAAAAAAAGTCATGAAATCTTTTGGAGGAAGCTTCATGAAAATAAGGCTTTATCAAACCATAAAAATCCATTCGTTCCGTTTAAGTTAAAAAAACATTCTTCGTACTTTTGTCAGAAAAGTCAAAAAGTACCTCGTACGAAAAAAGAAAAAAAAATATTCCTTTCATATCCTTTACTAAAAACTCATCGAAGAGTAAAATTGGATTTAAACTATTTTAGGTGGATGGAAATAATATTACATATTGAGGAAACATGGATGTGGATGATAAAATACACCCTAGTAAATACTTACGAATAAACAATCTCGGATAAAAATGAGATTGTGATATTTCCCTTACCTTAGGTCCGATTTGCTTCGTATGTGTCCGAACCTCCTGTATAATGATTTAAATAATGTCATTGACTTATTAAAGAATCATATTCATTTTTATGATATCATATATGGTTCACTTATGACTTTATATTACCCGTTCTTTTGTAAATTCTATGTTAAAGAAGCGTTTTGGGTAAAATCGTTTCATTTATCGTAGGTGTTTTGACTTGTTGTTCTTGACATTATTATTACTTATATCATGATTTACTTACTTCCAGAATATAAGATATGATTTATATATCATATATATTCAGTATATATATATATATATATATATATATATATATAATAGATAGATAAATGAAATGAAAAACACCGTTCATGGAGACGGTAGTCCGTACGTACGCATGAACGCTGTTTTCCTTTCCCTATTGTCTTGAATGGAAGTAAGTAGATGACATACATATATATATATACATAAATCCAGTAGCTTTATAATGTCATATTTTTCATTATTATTTCTTATATATACTTTATAATCATTCTTAAATGGTTAACATGGAGAATGAATCTCATCGCGTCGTGGAGACGGTATTCCGTATGTACGCACGAGCGATGATATCATTTCCATAAATATTGAATTTAATTGGAGTGGATTATACAATATATCAGAATCAATATGATGTTGTAATAACTATGTATAGTTATTCTTTACACCATTATACCCATCCATGTAAGGTGGTGGTGGAAAATAGATTACACCACGGCGTGGAGACGGTATTTCGTACGTACGCACGCGCGGTGATTTCTTTTTCCGTAGGATGGATAGATGGTGAAATAGGGTTTTTTCATACTTATAATAACATATCAGTATATGAGTGATACTGATGTTATTACTTCATAATGAAACAACCTAAGAAGAAGAAGTGGAAGAAGAAATAAAGATGAAAGAATTGGTAACGGTAATTACCTCTTCTTTGAAGTGCCTCTTTGAGACCTCCTCTTAGGGCACTAAAATTGGTCTTTGAGGAAGACCAGAAGCTCTAGGATGTTGCTAGGGAAGTGGAGAGGAGAAATTGGCAGGGGTTGGCCGAGCTTGAGTGCTCAAATTGGTGTGAGAAGGAGGGGAAGGAGGTGTCCTTTTATAGGGGAGGAGAGGGGCACCTTAGGAATATCTCAAAATATTATTTTATATTAAAGTCAAAATCTGTTTATAATGGTTCCAAAGGGTATTATTTCGAAGATAAAGTGGGGATGGATCGAAATCCTATCAACCAATAGGATTTAGACAAGTTTAGTGTATTATTTTAACCTTATCAATTAGATTTAACTCTAAGTTAAATAATTTAACTTTTACCGTGTCTTTTTGTTTTCTTTCACTATATGGTTAATAAACTTACTATAACATTCCAAAAGAACCCCAAATTGTATATTATTAATACATATATCCTTATCTAAGTCATTTGGACGAACCTTAGATTTTTAGGAATAAAATAACAATTAATAATATAATATTTGATTTAAAAACTATTTTGTGTCAATTTTGACACTATTTGATATATGATTTTTGTGAAAGTCATAACAGAATTATATGTTCGAACCAAGTTGATTAAATCATCACTAATATATCATAGTAACCTAGAAAATTAGTGTAATTCATAAAATGTCTTAAATTACATTTATTTTGGTATTTATATTATCAATTATGTCAATATTTCATTAATAAGATAATTACCGCATCATCTTTGTGTCATAAATAAATTATATTATTTGATATCTAAAAATTAAAAATAAAATACCATCATGTAGGAAATCTTTTTATCTTTCTAATGAATATTTATAGTCTAATTTATCTTATGTATAACCCCATATGAAAAATGATTTACTTATTAAACTTTGATTTTAACTATTTTAACCCTTCTTTAAATAAATTAATAATAAATGTCCTAATCTAATCCAAGTGGGCCTAAATGGTCATATTTTATTCCTAAGTTTGTTTTTGGTTGAATTAAACTTGTCCAATAGAATTAGGACATGTGTTAGGGTAATATTAATATCATATTTACCCTTAGTTAACCTATTTACTATTAACCGCGGTAAAAAAAAGTAAAAAGTTACTATTCACCAAAAATTATTTTCATCTCATTGAACCACATTTTAGTCCTTGATATTAACCGTGTCTCTCGGATTTTCAAAATTCCATTCACAGAAGCGGTAAAATTAAGTTTTATGCAAAATTCAGTTTTTAACCTACCACTTAGTAGTTTCACTATTCATCAAAAATTGATGTTTTTCAGAACAATGCCAAAATTTCATCCCAAGCTATATTTCATATTCCGAATTCAAAAATGAAGTCTATTTTACCAAATTCATAACATAAAAGTTGCATTAATTAATTTTATAATTAAATCCCGCTGTTAAAACAAATAGCGTGTTTTTAAGAAGCAATATATATCAAAAGATTGACACTTGTTTATGTCTAGTTTAAATGTGAAATTACATCCAATGACCAACATTGTATTAAATTGTAAAAATATATTATAAATATACTTTAAAACCACTCAAATTAATGATTTATCACTATTAATTATTTCGATTAAAAAAGTTGTTTTTAATTATAATTTAGTAATTTTCACTATTCATCAGAATATGAAAGTTATCCGAAAAGTACCAAAATTTCACCTTAGGCTAAATTCGATACTCCGAATCCAAAAATAAAGTTCATTTTGAAAATTAAGATTTACTGGATTTCGAAAAGTGTTTATTACTATTCATAACGGCTAGTTTTAATAATATTTTTATAGCATATCGTTGTTTAGTGAAACTCGATATTGCGTACTACACACGCTATCGAGGAAGGTCGCGATTGCGTGTAATGCAAGACAAGTCAAGGATGTGTGTTGTGCAAGCTCCTTTTGGTGTAGCGTACAACACAAGACATTAATAAAATTAAAAAGAATATTTTTTTATAAAATCTTGGGCTATTACATTCTACCCCCCTTAAAATGAATTTCGCCCTCGAAATTCGTCGGGGTTATAAATGGTTTACTATTCGAAAGTTTCTTTAATAGAAACCCACATCGTAAAAAGGAATATCAAAACCAATCTTTAAAAACAAAAGTATGAAACGTAACAGTTACCCAAATAAACTAATCATTGGGTTTCCACATAGGTGAAAATATGGATATGGAAGAGAAATCTAACCATCATGTTCTGATGGAGAGTGGTAGAGAACATGGCTATGGAAAATCCAGTAATCAAAAATCCTTAGATTTGTGATGATATAAGGTACCATCTGATTCATCAGGTATAAGATCACTAGGACAACATTTTTGGTTTTCAAGATCATTTCCCTAAAGATGAAAATTTGAATTAGAATAAATACTTACTTTATTTTGGTACAATCTCACTGTTGTTCGTGCCTTTAACAATATCCACTTCATCTCTTAAATAAATGAAGTTGAATTTGTTATTCGTGAAGTGTTAGCAGATCATGTGATAGAATGACGGGTCATTCCATCTGTCTCAAACAAAAGGTTAGCAAAAATTATATGCATAAATCGATCTATAGTGAGATTAATCATATATGGTTCCTAAAATGGACTTATACTTCATATATCATACTGCTTAATATAATAAAACTAGTTTCTACTAAACAGGGACTTCCTATAGGCCAGTGGTAGGCGATAAAGGCCAGTCGCACTTCGGTTGTGGGTTCGATTCCTACAGCCTTGTCCGAAGCGATGGGCTGTCGCCCGTCCTGTAGGTTGTCCCTTTTTCTAAAACTACGTTACTATAACATCCCATCAATAATATCGAAAATCTTCTATCCTTAAACAATACTAACTTATGTCCAACATAATCCAGTCTAATCTTTAGGCTTATACATAATACTGCAGTCCACTCTCATAATATAGTGACATCGATTACCAGAGATTTAATACAGTCGTTGATCCCCACATATCATAAGATATGTCTTGTTGGTCACATTCCAAACATTCAAAGTCCTTAATCGTGTATTCTCTTGAATACCTTAGTGAAAACATGAGTGCAGTTAAAAGTTAACACTTTCCACATACCAAAATCCTCAAAATTCTATATACTCAAACCATGATATCACTTAGTCCTTATATCAATCATGAGCTCATGAATATAATCAAACACCCCATTATCTTATTATTCCTTCATTGTGCGCATATCATCTAAATTCTAAAAATATCTGAATAACCTTTCATGGATAGTGGTACCATTAATCATACACTTTCATAACTCAAGGAAAGACAACAGTGTAACAATCCTTAGACATCTCTTTATTCCATAGTACCATGAGATTTCTTATACAACATTACACATGATAAACATGTAATCATTCCACTACATTCTTAAACCATTGACCGAGCTTCAAAAATTCTTTCATCTCACATATCATTTGTAGTGTCTTCATCATCATCCACATAAATACTACCCATATGACCATACTGATTCTCTTCATGAGTCTTTCCCTTAGGGAATTTGTTTGCATAATGGTCATACATTCCACATTTAAAACACTTAACCATTTTTGATGTCGTAGCAATACCATTATCCTCATCCATGGTGTTAACCGACCCTTTTCCTTTGCACTTACTTGCTTTGTGTCCTTCTTTTCCACACCCAAAGCATCTTCCAGTTCCCTTGAAACATTCTCCTTGATGCCTCTTCCCACATGATTTACATAGGGGAAATTGAACTTTCTTTCCTCTATGATCATCATGAAACTCCATCTTTCTCTTATTAGTCGAGTCAGGAAACTTACCAAATTTTACTTTATTGATCATATTATGAGATTGCTGATTCGGCATAATAATGATCTTTGGACTTCCAAATCCCATTTCATTTGGTTTCTCATGAAGAATATCATTCCATTGTCCATCATATCCTCCATTATCGTGAATCATCTTGTTTCCAGCCATTTTCTAAAACCCAGAAAAGAATAGTGTGAGAGGTAAAAATCATGCTAGGGAAAACAACATAATAAAGGGGGAGTACCTTCAATATCCAACATCTTAGGTTTAATTCTATGATCATTAGCGTAATTCTATTACTATAACCTATATGTATACGTATCCCTAGGGACATCCCTAGACATACCTTAAAAATATCTCTAGGGATCTCACTAACGTTTTCGCATCCTAGTTTCCAAAGGTTGACTAAACCTTTCCTCTGATACCAACTGTAGAGACCCGAAGCTTATCGTACATTGACATTACATTACTTTTTCGGAATACTTAGTACATAACAAAAACACACACACAAGGATCGTAATAGTTTAGTGTCTTTGGAAACTCGGAATGTAATCTTCTAATCCTAGTGAAAGATCTTCAAAATCTCCCACAAAGATCTTCCTTTTTTTTTACCTAAAACCTTTCTTTATATCCTGGGGAAAAGAAAACATAAAAGGGTGAGCTCAAATGCTCAGTAAGGGTAAACAAAAGAAATATCAATCACATAATTTTCATAAGAACATAACATTTTTGGAAATCTTAACCTGCAAAAGAGAGCATAATTTCATAACATGGGATAAATCATAGT
The DNA here is from genome assembly GCA_963277665.1 of Viscum album. Lineage (NCBI taxonomy): Eukaryota > Viridiplantae > Streptophyta > Magnoliopsida > Santalales > Viscaceae > Viscum > Viscum album. Next base: position 1,324,428,290 of record OY728158.1, read on the forward strand.
AGTGAAAATGAAACCCTTAATTAAAACATTACTCATTGTGGCATACACACATAATCATAGAGAATCATTTCTTGTTAGTCAAGACTCATTGCCAAGACTATCTTAGTGGACAAAGTCCCTTTCTGAATCGAGTAATCCTCGTTTCAGTCCTGTTTCACTGAACCGGTATAACCTACCATTCCAGCCATGTCTATCTCATGAGATATGAAATCTTTACCCAATGCATTGGAGGGAGATATAGGTCCCACCCATCTCATAATGATACCATTCTTATGTGTGCCACAAAATCATAAATCATACATCATTTCATAACCCATGTAATAAAAATGGGATTCTTAAACAACATGACATCATAAAACCATTCATATAAGATAAAGGAATTCATAAACATAATTCCATCACAACATAGTCAAATCAATGTAAAAATATGGATAGAAACAGAACCCTTTATTATCTTAGATGGAAAATAATTTTGATAAAACACTTGAAATGAATTCTTGAGGAAAATATCCTTTCTTCTTCAAAATCAATTTCTTTTCACAAAACATCATGCAATTTTAAAAGAAAGAGATTTTATTAAAAAAAGTCATGAAATCTTTTGGAGGAAGCTTCATGAAAATAAGGCTTTATAAAACCATAAAAATCCATTCGTGCCGTTTAAGTTAAAAAAACATTCTTCGTACTTTTGTCAGAAAAGTCAAAAAGTACCTCGTACGAAAAACGAAAAAAAAAATATTCCTTTCATATCCTTTACTAAAAACTCATCGAAGAGTAAAATTGGATTTAAACTATTTTAGGTGGATGGAAATAATATTACATATTGAGGAAACATGGATGTGGATGATAAAATACACCCCAGTAAATACTTACGAATAAACAATCTCGGATAAAAATGAGATTGTGATATTTCCCTTACCTTAGGTCCGATTTGCTTCGTATGTGTCCGAACCTCCTGTATAATGATTTAAATAATGTCATTGACTTATTAAAGAATCATATTCATTTTTATGATATCATATATGGTTCACTTATGACATTATATTACCCGTTCTTTTGTAAATTCTATGTTAAAGAAGCGTTTTGGGTAAAATCGTTTCATTTATCGTAGGTGTTTTGACTTGTTGTTCTTGACATTATTATTACTTATATCATGATTTACTTACTTCCAGAATATAAGATATGATTTATATATCATATATATTCAGTATATATATATATATATATAATAGATAGATAAATGAAATGAAAAACACCGTTCATGGAGACGGTAGTCCGTACGTACGCATGAACGCTGTTTTCCTTTCCCTATTGTCTTGAATGGAAGTAAGTAGATGACATGAATATATATATATACATAAATCCAGTAGCTTTATAATGTCATATTTTTCATTATTATTTCTTATATATACATTATAATCATTCTTAAATGGTTAACATGGAGAATGAATCTCATCGCGTCGTGGAGACGGTATTCCGTACGTACGCACGAGCGATGATATCATTTCCATAAATATTGAATTTAATTGGAGTGGATTATACAATATATCAGAATCAATATGATGTTGTAATAACTATGTATAGTTATTTTTTACACCATTATACCCATCCATGTAAGGTGGTGGTGGAAAATAGATTACACCACGGCGTGGAGATGGTATTTCGTACGAACGCATGCGCGGTGATTTCTTTTTCCGTAGGATGGATAGATGGTGAAATAGGGTTGTTTCATACTTATAATAACATATCAGTATATGAGTGATACTGATGTTATTACTTCATAATGAAACAACCTAAGAAGAAGAAGTGGAAGAAGAAATAAAGATGAAAGAATTGGTAACGGTAATTACCTCTTCTTTGAAGTGCCTCTTTGAGACCTCCTCTTAGGGCACTAAAATTGGTCTTTGAGGAAGACCAGAACCTCTAGGATGTTTCTAGGGAAGTGGAGAGGAGAAATTGGCAGGGGTTGGCCGAGCTTGAGTGCTCAAATTGGTGTGAGGAGGAGGGGAAGGAGGTGTCCTTTTATAGGGGAGGAGAGGGGCACCTTAGGAATATCTCAAAATATTATTTTATATTAAAGTAAAAATCGGTTTATAATGGTTCCAAAGGGTCTTATTTCGAAGATAAAGTGGGGATGGGTCGAAATCCTATCAACCAATAGGATTTAGACAAGTTTAGGGTATTATTTTAACCTTATCAATTAGATTTAACTCTAAGTTAAATAATTTAACTTTTACCGTGTCTTTTTGTTTTCTTTCACTATATGGTTAATAAACTTACTATAACATGCCAAAAGAACCTCAAATTGTATATTATTAATACATATATCCTTATCTAAGTCATTTGGCCGAACCTTAGATTTTTAGGAATAAAATAACAATTAATAATATAATATTTGATTTAAAAACTATTCTGTGTCAATTTTGACACTATTTGATATATGATTTTTGTGAAAGTCATAACAGAATTATATGTTCGAACCAAGTTTATTAAATCATCACTAATATATCATAGTAACCTAGAAAATTAGTGGAATTCATAAAAAGTCTTAAATTACATTTATTTTGGTATTTATATTATCAATTATGTCAATATTTCATTAATAAGATAATTACTGCATCATCTTTGTGTCATAAATAAATTATATTATTTGATGTCTAAAAATTACAAATAAAATACCATCATGTAGGAAATCTTTTTAGCTTTCTAATGAATTTTTATAGTCTAATTTATCTTATGTATAACCACATATGAAAAATGATTTACTTATTAAACTTTGATTTTAACTATTTTAACCATTCTTTAAATAAATTAATAATAAATGTCCTAATCTAATCCAAGTGGGCCTAAATGGTCATATTTTATTCCTAAGTTTGTTTTTGGTCGAATTACACTTGTCCAATAGAATTAGGACATGTGTTAGGGTAATATTAATATCATATTTACCCTTAGTTACCCTATTTACTATTAACCGCGGTAAAAAAAAGTAAAAAGTTACTATTCACCAAAAATTATTTTCATCTCATTGAACCACATTTTAGTCCTTGATATTAACCGTGTCTCTCGGATTTTCAAAATTACATTCACAGAAGCGGTAAAATTAAGTTTTATGCAAAATTCAGTTTTTAACCTACCACTTAGTAGTTTCACTATTCATCAAAAATTGATGTTTTTCAGAACAATGCCAAAATTTCATCCCAAGCTATATTTCATATTCCGAATTCAAAAATGAAGTCTATTTTACCAAATTCATAACATAAAAGTTGCATTAATTAATTTTATAATTAAATCCCGCTGTTAAAACAAATAGCGTGTTTTTAAGAAGCAATATCTATCAAAAGATTGACACTTGTTTATGTCTAGTTTAAATGTGAAATTACATCCAATGACCAACATTGTATTAAATTGTAAAAATATATTATAAATATACTTTAAAACCACTCAAATCAATGATTTATCACTATTAATTATTTCGATTAAAAAAGTTGTTTTTAATTATAATTTAGTAATTTTCACTATTCATCAGAATATGAAAGTTATCCGAAAAGTACCAAAATTTCACCTTAGGCTAAATTCGATACTCCGAATCCAAAAATAAAGTTCATTTTGAAAAATAAGATTTACTGGATTTCGAAAAGTGTTTATTACTATTCATAACGGCCAGTTTTAATAATATTTTTATAGCATATCGTTGTTTAGTGAAACTCGATATTGCGTACTACACACGCTATCGAGGAAGGCCGCGATTGCGTGTAATGCAAGACAAGTCAAGGATGTGTGTTGTGCAAGCTCCTTTTGGTGTAGCGTACAACACAAGACATTAATAAAATTAAAAAGAATATTTTTTTATAAAATCTTGGGCTGTTACAATGCCATATTTTTTTCATCCCCATTCACTAGGATAGACATTCCCCATCATGATTGTTACCTGAATATATCTCCAACATCCTTACTTGTACACTTACACACTTTAGAATATTTACAAAATATAGGGTAACACAAAGAATATCCTTACAAAAATTTTGTGCTTTCATTGTAGGGACAGTATGGGAGAAAATCCACAATTAAGGGTAATTCCTATGTTAACACTTCCTCTACTTGGGTAAAAAATACTATAATTGTTATATATTATATGAAATCATACAGGGAATCCTAATGACTCAGAAAAAACAATATAGTCATGATAAATATCTATAAAACATTGGTAATAAATTATTTTTACTCTAATAAATGAGTTAATTTTTAATGGAACTTTAATAGAATAATTATTTAACCTCATAGTTGTGCGAGTGGATAAGCAATTCAAATACATAGATTATAGAATATGAATAATTTATTGATCAAAATAAGGATGATATTTCAACGAAAAAAACCATACTTGGGGCAACTAAAAAAGTTGGTAATGATTTATTATATCTGATTGATACTCTTTTTTCTTGTAAAACATTGAAGAAATTGAGCAGGCAAGTCATATGAATCCAATTGAGGAGTCCCACTAGGTTATGATCAATCAGGAAATCATAGAAGGACAAATTTTAATATGACCCTTTTGATTTTCTTTCATAAGGGATAATAAGAGAGACACTATACTATATAGATTTTACCTTTTTATAGGTTTTAATAGAAAAATTATAAAAATTCCATGTGTTGTATTTTTCCTCCACTCATTTAACCATATACATTACATGATGACACAAAATTATATAGATCACCAAAATTGATCAAGATTTCTCATCATATTGAGTAAACCCAAATAAAAACTCAAACAAATGAGTCATGATGTATTACTCTTGAGAATAAACCACATAAGATCATTGGAATAAAAACCATTGTTAAAATATTAGGGTCATCCCATTAAAAATTTTCAGCTTTAAGGGGATGAAATGGGGGAACATGTCGTAGAGAGAGATTTCTTTGATAATTTCCAGATCTAGTGGACTATATAGAATAACAAAAATATTATTGATATCCTATATTTTGATCTATAACTTTGGTTATCTTTCTCTATTATGTTTATTTTTTACTATATTTCCATGTGAAAGAATTTGTGGTAAGATACTCACCATTTTATTAGGCCTCCCATAGTAGTTTTCATTACCCAAAATGTTTTTGGAAACTATTTATATATTCTAAATATTTAAAATTACACATATGTTTTGTGTGTAGAAAAAGGAGACATAAATTGTTCATATACTGACTATTATTTATTTTCAATCTGACAAGAACAATGTCTAATTCCATATAAAATTTAGTCCATTGAATATGAAAAACTATAGGTGATGTTAACGAGTAGTCATCTATGATGTAATAATGTTATAGTTTTAATTTTTTATATTTCATACCTATTTTGGATGTAGTTTATGAATGTATAGTTTGGATATTTTGTTGTTGATTTCTAGGTTATTGTACCCGGTTCATTCTATTTTTTATTTTAATTTTATATAGTTGGGAACAAATTTTGTTAAATATTTATTTCATATAACATGATCCATAGGTTTTTAGAAAAATATCCAGTCCTGATTCCATATTTCATTTCTTATAGGGATCGTATTGGGGTGATGAAATGGGAAAAAATTACCATGGATTGTCATGACTAATAACGTGGTAATGAGTTTCAATATAATGTTTCTATGGATCAAAGAGATCGAAGTAAATTTTTACAATACAAATATTATTCTATTTGATAGGCCCTAGGCTCATATTCATGTTCTACGGAAAAGAATATATTGTAAAATATTTATAGTACCTTGAAAATGATTACACGGATCACTAGAGTCCATGGATGATTAGTAGTGGATTCAAGTGATTAAGACATGAAGTGGATTATAATGGAATAATATTGTAACACCTTAATATTCTATGGTACGACTCTTTTAAATTTTAATATCTTCGATAATATATGATTCATGAAAAACTATGATTAAAAATATAATATAATATTAAATATGATTGTTGGAATTGTAATGTTACCATTAGAAAGGGTAACATAAAAAATATAATAGTAAACTCATCTATGAAATTTTAAATAATTTTTTCACATCTTATTAATTAAAATATGGTATATTTATATCATTGAATATGTAAATAAATATTTAAAAACGATAAATTTAGTGTTGGTATTTTTGTGAACATAAATATTTATTTAAAATTTTATAATTAATATAATAATTTAAAATAAAATATGTTTTTATAAAATATATTCATAAAATAATATTTTTTTTCCTATAATTTTAAGAAAATATTATGAGACATTAATTACGTTTTCTATGTCTCGGAACATCAGTTATAATTTTTAAAATTTTTGTTGATTATATTTTAATTTTAATTAAAAATAAAATTTAGAAAATTTAGAAAATAATTTACAAAAAATATAGTTCATTTTTGAATTCTACATATCTAAGAATGGTGAGGTTGAATTATTGTGAATTTTATGAAGTAATTGAATTTTTTGGTAAATTGTGAAATATGGTAATTTATGGTATATATAAATTGTAAGATAAATACACTATTACATGAGTCATAATTGATGTAAGAACCATAATCTCAAAATTCCCATCATTTTTTAATATATTCAGTGGTAATGATCAAACTATTCGTAGTCTTGATCCAAAATAAAAAAATGATTAAAATAATTAAAATCCCCTCTCCTCCACTATAAATACCACCCCTCACCACATATTCTGCTTACACATACAATGCCTTTAAGCTTGCTTATAATATACCCATTTACACTCCCATACACTCCCCAAGGTTCTTTTATTTTTGGTCTCACCAAAATTCATTTTCAAATTTCCATAATGATGTTCTGAAGGAGAAGAATTCAACAGGTAAATACTTTTTCATTCTCTTTCAATTTCATTTAATTTATTTTCTAATTATTCTATTATTAAATATTCTACAAAAAAATGCATCATAACTTTGGTATATTATATATACTATAGTTTTATTATGTTAATGTTTGATCCATCAACAAACCCCTCATCCTCCCCCTTTTATTCTAAAAATGAAAACATCATTTGTGATATATCGATTAACCACCATCATGGATGATGCAATTTCATTTTCCATTACCACCTTCATGGCGGGTTATAAAAAAAATAATTATGGTTAAATAATATCTTATTATAAATATTATAAGTTATATAGATTTTGGAACCAGTATATATACATGATATTAATAAATAAAACAAAACTAGTTCGTGATTATCAAAAAGCTGCCAAAATAATCTAAACGGTTATCATTAAAATTTTATCTAATGAATCATCCTCATATATGAAAAAGAAATTATAAGACCATTTAATATTCTATATGTTCATTAATAATATATAATTTCAATTATGTATAATTATTCACATTTTACATTATCTTTCATACATGTATACAAGTGAATCAATCTTGAAAATCAAGGAAACAAACACACCGAGACGATGAAATTGAATATGATAACTCATAAAAATGGACATAAATGAACTCAATAAAATTATACCAAATACAATACATGTTTAATAGGTTTTAAATTAAATTATTAATTAATATTATTTCATTTTTTGAATATTAATTATAGGTGCATAATACTTTCAAACATAAGGTAAGCGATTCTCCCTGAACAACCATTTTTCATTCTGGTTACGATTTATCTCTCTTTAGCACAATTTAATGCTTATTTATTTTTTATATAATCACAATAAATTCAGTTTATATTTTGAAAAATAATTTATCAAGATCATTTTATTCTCCATGGATGAGAAATATATTATTTTATAAGGTTCTGTTATTAATTCTTCCAAATAAGCAAACCCGGTTTAAGGGAACATCCTAGTTTCTTACCCATTTTCATGTACACTACATTATATGATTTAAGACACCAATAATTTTCTAAAATCAATCATTTTCTCATGATTAAATATCGTTTTTTAATTTATGGTTTTATACAAAAAATATTCATTTTTTCTATTTTAAAGACTCTTTTGTAATGTCCATTAAACCATACTAAATCGACTCACTTCTAAAGTCTCATAAATGTTATTTTTAGATATTTTCACTTCAGTTGGTAATAATCAATTCCTAAAATTTAATTTAATTTCTTCTAACTTTTAACTTATATTATATTCATGTTTATATTCTTATTTCATAAAAAATACGAATGATTTTCCAAAATAACTGTTCCTTCCAAAGTAAAAATTGTATTCTCTTATGAATTCCGCAACAATTTTATTCGATAATTTTCATCTATTTCAACACCCTCTATTGATTATTATTCTAAATTGGGTCTGATAATTTATGAAATCAGATACCATATTTTATTAAATGGTTTATGATTAGTTTGATTGTGGATGTGTTACTTTGATACCATTCACCATATTACTCAGAATGGTTAGTGATTATGATTATTGATTGGAGAAAGGAATTTAATTTTAATATGTATATATTTTTTATGTTTAAATCCATTAATATGAAGAATTAATTGGAAATATTATGTGATGGTTGGTTCCCATTATATATAATCGATGAATTGGCAGGTACCATGAGACAAACTAGCGTGGGTTTTTACCTTCTTATGTGGGATGTCTTGGCCAGAACCTTGACAAAATGTTTCAAATGCCCAAAAATATTAATTCCCTCATTATGATATGATTAATTTATATTAGATGTGATTATCTGACTATTAGAAAATACTTGTCTATGTTTTAGTCTCATGTGATTTTTTATATGACATTATTTAATCAGTTTTTATTCTTGTTATATTTTGGTCATGTTTATATTTTAATGGCATGTATTTTTTAGTTATTCAACACACCATAATGTTTATGTTTATTTATGATAGCTTCAATTATATTTCCTACCCTTTATAAGCCTCCTAGATCTCTCTTTTATTTTTTTTTTAATTTTTCCCCATGAAGATAAGATGTGTATTATTAATGACTTGAAATGATAATCTAGGAGTTTATGGGTGCTTCAGATGGAGTTTATTTGTTTTTATTCTTTTAAGATTGGTAATGTAATTTTTTTTAGTTGTTTTTAAAAATCTACTAAATTATTTGGTCCTTTTTAATGAAATCTCTTATTTATATAACCAATGTAATTTTATTAATAATCATGTCTAGGATACCAGGGTTAGGGTCTTTATAGTTGGTATCAAAGGAATTTTATTACAATCCTTGGAAACTAGATTTAAAAAACATATATTAGGGAATATAACCCTAAGATAGAATTTGGGGATAAAAATAAAAGAAAATCCTATAATTTTGGAAAAGTATACATTATATTGGTCTTCATATAAATACATCCATGTCTAGAAACTACAAGTGTACTTGGTTCTGGAACAAATATACCTTGGGGAAACAACTCCATCAAGGTGAGTCAGGTTTGACTTGACATTACCTAGTATAGGAAAATGGGCCTTATTACAAAAACGGTTTGAAATTCTTGGGGAACATTCTTAAGATAATTCATATTTTATTTACGAACTATTGTGATTGATTTAATATTAATTATGTCCCCAAATAAATGATGTTTATGGTTATGATATTATCTATGATTAAATTTTCAATTTATGTTAAGTGTTTTACATGTTTGAAATTATGTATTATGATTTATAATGTAATTTAATGTATGATAGGGTTTATTAATGGATCATAGTGGAAGGAATGAAACTCATATCAATGCACATACTCTATATAGTGATTTACCTCCTATACAAGACAACAATGTTGGAACTGGAGGTACAATTGGTGCCGAACAACTCATAAATATATTGGTACAAATAAATCTTATTATGAACAATAAAATTACCTGAATGGAGAATATATATCCAAAAAAGTGGAGGGACAATTCTAGAACACTTCATGAGTCAACGACCTTTATCAATCAATGGTATTATAAATCCATTTGTACCTAAGAAAAGGATAAGTTCCTTAAAATAGATATTTTTTTCTTTGTGATGTAGTGAAAGGGAGAAGGTTTTCACAAAAATATATCATCTATTATGATATGTGAATCAATTGTGGTCATTTATTCAAAAAAGGAGAAGAAATAAATAGAAAACCTGGAATCAAAGGATGTGTGGAACTTTTATTGGAAAAATATGTCCCCTGTGAACAACAAGCGGATATAGAGCGAAAATTATTGAATCAATGGAAGAAAGAGGATTAAAATATTTCTAAGTATGAATCCTATTTTAAAAGTTTATCATGACTGATACATAATATATACACAATCCAAATATAAATATCGATGGAATATTTGATGGGTAAAAACCATTCCTCTGAAGGGAACTGGTCTACCAAAAATTCTCATCATACGAAAATATAGTATCATGTACTATTAAGGGACAAAAAGAATTATCTAGGTCTTATGAATTTCATGGAAAATAATAGAAGAATAGGAATGCTTAACATTCTGGAAACGGAAATAAGAAAAATGGGAATAAGAGAATATTTTACTTTCAATCCTACATTAAATGTAGAAATAAATATCATGGAATATTGTTATTTGGGATGAGATTTTATTACAAGTGTGGATAAAAAGTCTACCAAGCTCGTGATTGAAAGTAATTAAAATATCTACAACAGTTCAATGATAAAATTATAATGATCTGAGACATTATGAAAATGATTGTCCTAATCATTGTGTAAATATTCCCTTGAGAATGACAATGGTATAAGGAAAAGATTATTTGATCACAACTACTGAACTTGAATTTCTTTATGATGTGGTGGTAGGTAATTTAATCATTTCATCAAACATATCCTAGGATTTATTTTATTCTAGATAATCACACTCTTTTTTATCTACTTAGTTTTCCATGAAAGTTAGATATTTCCCATTTGATTAAATAAGGGAGTGGTGAATCAAAACTCTTATGAGTTGTCCCATTATAGCACAAATGTGCTAGCCAGTCCCCTTTATAACACATATAAACACTTAAGTTGGTAACCTTATCATCATAACTAAGGTTTACTTTGTTATAATCTTTTCTCTGGACTCGATTTCAAAATATTAAGAAAAAATCTATTGTAAGAAGAAAGAAACTATGATTTGTGAGGAAGATGTAGAATCCCTTATCATTAGAGCCAAAACCTCATCATCCAATTCTTACCTAGATCCACACCCAATAGCTCTAATGAATGAAGTTATTATTGTGTAAGGGAAGAAAATCTATGGATTAGGAAATAAATTATCAAATTGATAATATACATGCTGTGTAAGAATAAATTGATTTATTTCCATAGTATTTACATAGACACCCCTCAGAGCATGGAGTTGATTTTTCTATTGATTTAGTCAATGATTCAAGGACAATATAAACTAATCCTTACAAAATAATAACTATAGAATTAGTAGAGATGAATAAAAAACTAGATCAGTTGAGTAATAAGGGATTTATTCACCCTAGTGTTTCTCCACAGGGACACCCTATTCTCATTATTAAGAAGAAAGATGGATCCATAAAGTTTTTTATTGACTACAAAGAAATAAATTCTATTATAATAAATAATTAGTATCCTCTCCCTTTCATTTATGATTTATTTGATCAAATTTAAATAGATCAATGTTTTTTTAAGATTGAATTTTGTTTGGTATATCATTAATTTCATGTAAAAAAGGAAGATATTATAAAGACAATATTTTGAACTAGGTATAGACATTATGAGTTTACAGTAATTCCATTTGGACTGTCTAATGACCCCTATATTTTTATGGATCTAACTAATAGAGTATTCAAGCAATATCGCCATAATAGTTTTGTTTTATTTATTAATTTTTACTTGATATACTCTAAATATTATGAGGACCATGAGAACAACTTTCAAATTGATCTAAAAACTCTAAGAAGAAAAAAATTATATGAGAAGTTTAGAAAATGTAAATTCTGGATTCAAATAGTTTCTTTTCTTGGCCATATTATCTATAATAATGTAATATTATTTGATCCTATGAAAGAAAATGAAGTTATCAAATTGACTATAGTAATGAAAATAATCGAAGTTTGTAGTTTCCTAGGTTTAATAGGTTACTATAAGAATTTCATTCATAATTTTTCTAGATTAGCTAACCCGACAACAAATCCTACTCATAAAGAGGTTATGTTCATATGGAAAAAATAATGTGATGATTCCTTTGAATAATTTATGAAGATATTAGTGAATTATTAGATCTTGACTCTATAATTGGGAAATGGTCAATATTTGATTTATAGTGACAAATCAAATAAAGGACATGGTTGTTTCCTTATTTAGAATGATAGATTTATTTCCTATGAATCAATAAAATTTAAAACTCATGAACAGAACTAACCAACTCTTGATCTTGAGTTAACAACTGTAATCATTTCTCTAAAAATATAGAGAAAATATCTCTATAGTGAAATATGTGAGATATATATAGACCACAAAAGCTTTAAATATAACTTATCATAGAAAGAACTCAACATGAGGAAATGGTGATGGCCCGAGCTACTCAAGGATTATGATTATTCAATACACTACAACCCAAGTAAGAAAAATAAGGCAACATATGCTATGGGCAGGTTGGGTTATGGAGTTATAAACAAAATGAGGATTGAAAAGGACCCTCTGTGCATAGATCTATTAGTGAGAGAAATTGAAATTATCAAAGGAGGTGAAGCATCACTACTTTTTCAAAAGGATTCCAAACCGTATTTATCAAAAAAGATTAAAAGTTCAATTTCTAATGATAAGAATATTAAAAATAAAATTAAAGTTGTGATTGCTAGGAAATTATTTGAAATTGTATATGAAGATGGAATTTTGAAATTTGGGAAGTTTCTTTGTGTTCCTTCTATAACAGAGATAAAAAAGAAATTATTGGATGATTCTCATAGCTCGAATATCTCTATACACCTTGGTATCACTAAGATGTATATTTATTTGAAGGAACAATTCTTGTGGGATAATATGAAGTGGGAAATTCATGATTATGTATCAAGATGTTTAGTATGTAAACATGTGAAGACTGAAATTCAACATCCTAGAGGATTCATGCAACCTCTTCCAATTCCTCTATTGAAATGGTATGGAATTACTGTGTATTTATTCACTTGATTTCCAAATACTATAATAAATAATGATTCAATATGGGTAATTATTGATAGACTTACCAAATCTAAACATTTCATTGTTACAAGGGAGGATTTTCTACAAGAGCGCCATTCACAACTCCATATTAATTAAGTTGTAAGACTTAATGAAGAACCTCTTTCAATTGTTTCTGATTGTGATCCATGATTTACATCGAAATTCTCGAAAATTATATATAATGATTTAGACACTGAGCTTCATTTGAGAACCACTTATCACTATCAAACTGATAGAAAATCAAAAATGACCATTGATACTTTAGAATACCTTTTGAGTTCATTCTCATTTGACATTAAATGTATGCATGATCAATATTTTCCTTATGTTGAATTTTCCTATAATAATAGCTTCCATTCAAGTATTAAAATATCATTATATGAAGAATTATATGGAAAGAGATATCGTACATCAACTTGTTTGGCTGAAGTTGGTGAATGAAAAATTATAGGAATAGAACTTGTGAAGGAAACAACGACAAAGGTCAAAACTATTTAGTCCCATATTAAAGTATCTCAAATTCAGAAAAAAAAAGTTATGATGATAGCGGAATTAAAGATTTAGAGCTTAAAATTTGAGATCATGTCTGCATAAATGTATCTCTATAAAAGATTGTTATAAGATTTTGAAAGAAATCAAAAATAAGCCCCAAGTATTTTGGAAATTTTGAAATTTTAAAGACAATTGGGGATGTGGAATATTATTTAGTGATTCTACCTATCCTTTATAATGTACAAAGTGTATTCCACATCTCTTTGTTAAGGAAGTACATGACTCACCCAATGTATGCAATCACTTCTGATGGAATGTAATTTGAACCTAATTTATCTTACTTTGAATAGCCTACCCAGCTTATGGACACTAAGGAACATATGTTGAGGAATTGGACGACTCAGCTGGAAAAGGTACATTGAAAAAACCATAAAATCCCGGAGGTGACTTGGGAACCGTAGAAAACTATGATAAATAAATACTCAAATATTTTTATGATGTGAAATTTTTGGAATTTCATGGAAGTATTTTTTTGAAGGAGATGAGAATAAAAAACTGAAATATTTTGTAGTATGCCAATTTTAAAATTTAATATCTTTGATAGTTTATGTTCCACAAAACACCATGTTTAAAACTATAATATACTATTAAATATGACCATTGGAATAGTAATATAACCATTAAGCATATTAATATGAAAAATATAATGTTAAACTCACCTATGATATTATATATAAAATTTGGGTATCTTATACATGGTAACATTGTATATTTACATCATTAAATAAGTAATTAAATGTTTTAAAAATGATAAATTAATTTTAGAAGTTTTTTTGAAACATAAATATTTATTTAAATTTTTTAAATTAATATAATAATTTAATAAAAAAAATTCATAAAATAGATTCATAAATTAATATTTTTTTGTCTTATGATTATTATATAATTTTATGATACCTTAATTAAATTTTATAAGTGTCATAAAATCAGTTATAAATTTTAAATGGGTATTTTAAAATGAATAATTATTTTAATTAAAAATTAAAATTTTTCATATTTAGAAAATTATTTTCAAAAAATTGAGGTCATTTTTTAATTCTATACATCGAAAAAATGGTTTTGCTTAATTTCCGGTTTTTTTCTGAAATTGTTGAATTTATGGGGAATAGTGAAATACGATTATTTACGGTATATATACATTATAAGATAAATACACCATTACTTGAGTCTTGAATGATGTAATAAATATAATCTCAAATATCCCTTAATTAGTTAATATAATTAGTGATAATTCCCAAACTATTCAGAGTCTTGGGTCCAAATAACAAACGAATGATTAAAATAATCAAAAAAACCCTCTCATCCAATATAAATACCCCCCCTCACCACCTCTTGTCCTCACCCTTAAAAAGACAACTATATTTATTATATTCTGGCCGTTTACTCTCAAAAATATCTCTCACAAGTTTTTGTCTTTATAGTCCCACCAAAAGTTCTTTTTAATGTTCCTTAATGAGGTTCACAACGAGAAAAATTCAAGAGGTAAATAGTTTTTCATTATCTTTCAATTTTATTTAATGTATTTTATTCTAATTAGATCTTTACCTCCTATATAAAAACAATAATAATAATTCAAATATCTTATATATATTATAATTTTATTATTTCAATGTAATATCCACCATCAAACACCTTATCCTCCCCCCTTTATTCTAAAAATGAAAACATTATATTTGATGTGTTGAGTTACTACTATCATGGACGATAAAACATCATTTGATAATACTACCTTACAGGATGGTTATAAGAATATAATTATGTTTAAAAAATATTATATTATAAATATTATATGCTATTTTGTGTTTTAGAACCAATATATATATATATATTATATTAATTAATAATACCAAACAAGTTCACGATGATCGAAAAACCACCAAAATAATCTAAACGATTATCTTTAAAGTTGTATCTAACGAATCATTATTTTATCATGAAAAATATAATAAATGATACAATTAAATATTATTTATTTTTATTTATAAATTATAATATCGATTTTGGATAATTATTTCCACATTACATGATCCTCCACACATATATACAAGTGACCCAATATTGAAAATCAAGGAAATGACTACACCTGAAAGATGAAACTGAATATTATAACTCATTAAAAATTCCATAAATAAACATAATAATATTATACTAAATAAATTTAAAGTTTAATAGGTTATTAATTAAATTATTAATTTTTTTATTTTCATTATCCAATAAATGATGTATAAGTATGGAACACTTTTAGACATAAGGTAGGGGATTCTCCCCAAACATCCAATTTTCATTTGGGTTACAGTTTTTCACTTTTTACCCAAATTGATTTCCTATTTGTTTTTATAAACTCATTAAAATTATATTTATATGTTCTGAAATCTTGTATCTATACGATTTCCTCCTCCTTTTATGGAAAATAAATGATTTTATAAGGTTCCCTTCCCAATTCTATATGATAATAAGAGCGATTTAAGAGAACTTCCCAGTTTCTTACCCATTTTCATGTACACTCCACAAAATATTATAAGAAAAAATTATTTTTATAAAATCAAAAATTTTATCATGAAAAAATATGTTTTTTCTTTGATTTTTATAAAAAAATTATGCATTTTTCTATTTTAAAGACTCTTTAGTATTTTCCACAAACCATACTAAAGCGGCTCAGTTATAAAGTCTTTTAAATGGAAATTTTACAAATTTTTATATTAGTTGGAAATAATTTATGGATAAAATATAATTTATTCTTCATAGATATTTGTTTTATTGGGTATACATTTTTATAGTCTAATTTCCTAAAAAATACAAATTATTTTCCTAGTGAACACTTCTTTTTAAAGTAAAAAGGTATTTTCTATTAGGAATTCCTCAAAGATTTTATTAGAGTTTCTTCACCAATTTTAACACCCAATCCTGAATATTATTCTCAATTGGGATTTATATTTTAGGAAATCATCTACTATATTTTGTCAAATGGTTTATGATAAGTTCCACTGTGGATGTTCTACTTTGATACCATTCTCCATATTACTCAGAATGGTTTGTGATTATGTTTTCTGATTGGGAAAGTTTATTTACATTTCATATGTATATATTGTTTATGCTTAACCTAAATGATAGTAATAATTAATTGGACTTATTATGTAATCTGTGGGTACCACTATAGCCTCTTGATAAATCAGTAGGTATCATGATACAATCTGGATTAGGTTTTTACCCACTTATGTATGGTGTCTTGGCCAAAGCTTTGACGATATGTTTATTATGTCTGGCATTATGCATTATCTAATTATTTTACTAGTAATTGAAATTATATGTGATTATTTGACTATTACAATATCCATGGATATGTTTTCTTCTATTTATAATTTCATATGGCATTATTTAATATGTTTTTATTCCTTCCATATTATGCTCATGTTTATGT
Source organism: Viscum album (assembly GCA_963277665.1). Classification (NCBI taxonomy): domain Eukaryota; kingdom Viridiplantae; phylum Streptophyta; class Magnoliopsida; order Santalales; family Viscaceae; genus Viscum; species Viscum album. The sequence continues at coordinate 1,324,445,355 of OY728158.1, forward strand.
GTTAATGTAATGTGTTTTTAGTTATTCACCACGTCTTATTGTTGATGTTTATTTTTGATAGCTTTTTCTATATTGATTACCCTTATTGGGCATCAGATCTCATCCCTTTATAGTGTTTTATTTTAATCTAGGATGCGAATATGTATATTATAAATGACTTATAGGGAAAATCTAAGATTTTATTTGTATTTCCAATTAGGTAGCTTTTTTTTTGATTTCAAGGATGTAATGTAACAAATATGTTTGTATCTAGTATTAAAAATCTACTAAACTATCTTTTCCCTTTGGGACGTGATTTCTTGTTCATGGTACCAATGTAATTAAGTAAGGCAATAGCTCTAATCTAATGGGGTTGGGGTCTTTACAAATATTCATGAAGGGTTCTAGAACACTTCCTCACCGCTTCAACGATGAGTATTCAAAAAGGGTTATGGAACCCCACATCCTTGGTTCAAATATTTGTATTAAATATGGGTTCTAGACACAACAACATTTCTATAGGAACATGTATTATATATGGTGTTATAGGGTTAGCGTTATCAAATAATATTGCATATTTGGGTTATGGAAAGTCTAAATATCAACTTATGAGTATGAATAAATAATGGTGGCATGAGATATACATGTTAGGGTTTCTCATAAATCAATACAAGGTTATGTGTTTTACCCTAATATTGATAGGTCACATAGGTTTAAAAGGTCCTTTTTCAGGAAAACATGAATCTAGTTATGGGTTAGTCACTCATATGAAAGTGAAAGGGGAAGACATTCATAATAAAGTAGAGGGTAATTTGAATATGCAAATACACCTCACCAAGTAACATAGATTGTTTATGATGATTCAATCACATGGGAAATAAATTAGTATATAGATATAATCCTATAAAAGTAGGGTTTTGGTACCATTGAGATAATTTATATTGAAAGGGAAAATTGACACATGATATGAATTATGGGTCAGATACCAGTATAGATGACATTGATAAAATGGAAATTTAGGTTTGGGTATTGAATCACAAACTAAAAATAATATTATTTATGATCTCATGATGGGGACCACCCAAAAGGTTCAAGAATGAGATAATGCATCCCTTATTTAGGAACTAATATGGTATCTGTTGATGCAACATTGAGGATGTCAATTCAGTATGAATAGTTTTATTATCGGGTTTTTAATTCATAACCTATGAATATTAGATACAATAAGTAGTGGTGAATGGTTGAGTAGGTCAACCATTAGTAATGGAAGATATAAATATAATAAAAAATGTAGAAAACTTCTTATGGGATTAAGAGGGGCTTCCTCTAGAACCAAATTATCCCATAGGATGTAATATCAAAGGAATTCTGTATTTAAACAATGAATTAATGTCGTGTACCAATATATCAATGATCATTTTTTCCATTTTTCTATGTGACAGAACCCAAAGTAATAACTCAAGGTCATAGGTTTCCAATAAAAATTCATAAAATCCGATAAGTTGTGGGTATTAACTCATATATGAATAATATGAATATGGATCATGGGGTAAGAAATATTCATGAAGGGTTCATGAACCCTTAAGATCTATGTATCTATGTAGTGATCATGTAACCAATTGGTGAGATTTGATAAGTCATTATTCTGACTTTTGTATAGACTGAATGGGTAAAATGATCATATATAAAATTTTCTATGCTGAAGGGACGAACCCTTAGAGATTTGTGATTCTTCCATTTTATACTCTAACATTTATTAATATCATTTAACAGTTTCATTCTTAGTTAACAAATACATGGAATTTCATAGACTGTTGTTTGTAGGTTTTCAGTCTGACAAGTATTGTTTCTCTTTCACTAGAATTTTAGGGTATTTATATTTGGACCATCAGTGGATAGAGTTTAAGGTCATATATCATTGATAAAAATACACATATTTTATGTTCATTATGGATATACAAATTATGAGGGAGGTTTGTGAAAAAAATTCAACATTGGTTTCCCAAGGCATATAACACACCAAAATCTTTTGAACATCAGAGAAAAATGTTTTAAATCATGGATCAATTTTCATAGAACATGAGTAATGGTATAGTAAAAAAGGGATGTTTTGGAATCACTTGGAGCTAGTAGACTTTATAGTTGTGTTGTTAAGGATCACATGAACCAGATGACATTATTTAAAAGTAAGGAAACCTCACGATGATGGATCAATAGACTTTATTTATATATAAATCATGAATATCTAGATATAGAGTATCATTTAAGCTATATTAACACTATTAAAAGGGTCTTTGAAGGTTTTTAGCAATTAAAGACACTCAAAAAAATTAATATTTATGTATTGAGGGCCTCATGAATCCCTGTTGATGTATCATGAACCCTGTTTGACCACTATTAGGTTAATTTAGTCTATCAATATTGAATGACAATGGATGTTGTTTTGTGTTGCGTAACACTATGAAATGAGGATTCAACATTCAAATAGTTTAATGTAATGTGACAATGAAAAATACAACTCTAAAAAATCATACTCAAATGTGAAAAACCATATGTAATAAAACTCTTAAAAAAGATGGGTGATTATCTATGACTTGACCAATCCATCGATGTTTATGGTATTTTGTGGTAGAAGATTTACATATCCCATCATTCATCATGACATTCACAAAAGGATCATTAGAAAAAAAACCTATATCTTATGTGATTCATGCTCATTATGGGGAAAATTATGTGCACATAGAACAACCCATACTATTCCAGATAGGGGTTCATGGTTAAGAGGGATAGGGGACATTGGGGACATCCTACCATAACCTAGGTTTCCTAATGATAAAACCTAGGTTAAAGAATGTGACGTAGATCTAGAAGAAAAACTGGAGGATTCCGTTTTCCAATTTTGGGTTTTATACAGATTTTATTTTTATGGCAGGCTAAAGTAAATTATATTAGTATTGGAAACCGATGAGACCTATTTTGCTTTCTGTGTTATTTGATCAAGTGTCAAAGAGAGATGGAGGGAATTTTCAATTTTTATTACAGAGATAATTTGGATTCCAATATGTGTCCTATAAGGTTTTTTGTAATGAAATATGTATCTCTTTATTTTATTTTTTAATAGAAATCTCTTTCCAGTGCTAGTCTATATGCAGAGGAAGGGGTACATGCATGTTTTTAATGGATGTTTCTAGGCCCAAGATAAGATATTTAAGAGTCAAAACATATCCTATGATAATGGTAATCATGTAACCCCTCGATACATTGGGGTATTTTTACATAAATATAACAAAATCAAAATATTTATTTACATGAAACACTGAGTTATGCTTTCATTACACATAACACCGAGTTTATCTTGTGTTACACTCAATACTGAGATTAAATAATACATTAAATATAATTAAAATATAACTATTTATTATGATAGTTGTCACGTAGCCATTAGAATGATGGGTATGGATATGATTAAATAAATTATGAAAATATTTGGTTTAAAAATGTATAACAAATGAATTCTTCTGTTACCAATTAATTTTAAATGAAAATAAAATCCATTATAAAATAAATGAAATATTTTTTGAAAAACAAAATTTATTTAAAAATGTGCAATTTATATAAATAATTTTAAATAATAATTTTTGGTTAATGGTTATAATAAAATTAATATTCTTTATATTAATTATAATTTTTAAAAATCATCCTATATTTTACTAGACATGAGAGAATAATAAATCTAATTTTATGCTTAAAATTTTCATTTTTCTAAAAAGTAGTGCGATCTCCTTTTCCAAAATTATTTTTATATAATATGTTTCCACTTTTAGAAAATTTATTTGAAAAAATATAATTCATTTTTTAAATCAACATGTAAAATTGTTCAAAGGGGGAATGTTGTGGATTTTTTGTAAAAGATTAATTTTTCAGTGAATATTTAAAAAAAATTGGTTGTTTTAGAAAATTTCCTTTTCATTCAAAGAATCAATAGATAAATTTTATTATAATATGGGTTTAAAAGTTAAAATAGTATAATTATATATATATTAATATAATTTTATCATTGGAATATATTATATAATATTTTTTATATAAATAATTTTAAACTTTTGAAACTTTTCACTTTGGAAAACCGCTTTTTCCTCCCATATGTGGGATTAATTTTAAATTACAATTTTCCAATTATTTGAATGTAATATGGAAACATAGATTCCATATATGTAATTAGAATAATTTAAATTTTATAATATGGTTAACTTGATTTTTGATCATTACAAAATGTAAAGTTTGTAAAAATTAATTTCCATGGTTAAGGTAAAAATGAGTTTTCTTGGGGGTTAAACTAACAAATAAATGGTAAAATGAACTATAAACTTATAAAACATCAATTTAATAGTAATATGTAGACCTTAACACATCTACAGTTTAATAATGGACCATTTTGGAGCATTGTGGCATGTGGAAAATGTGGTTACAACATTTTCTTTTCATAATGTATAACTATGCCACTCACCTCACTTATAAAAGTCCACCCACTATACTATCATATTTTCACATAAAAATAAATTACTTAAAATAATAACAACAAAAATAACTTAATTAAATCCCTCATCTCATATTTTAAGCCAAATTGTTTTCATAAATATAATCCATGAAGGCTTTTGGTTTAAACAAAAAGAAGTTGTTTGTAGAAGAGGTAACGTTCCAAACCGAGCATTTTATATTATTTTTAAAATGATAATTTAAACATTATGATATAATATACTTAGTATAATACATATATAATGATGTTTTTATGTTATGATAATGACCTAAAACCATCTACAATTCCATTAAATGTGATAAAAATTCATCATTCGTGTGTATGGTGGACTACTGCCTGGATAACCGATGTTATTCATCATCCATCACCACCAATAATGGATGGATATAATAATGGATTTAATGTTTGTATATTATATTTATTATATTATTATTTATCCATAATGGTAATATAACATATAACTTTTTACCTCCCAACCCGTTGGAAAATAATAATATCGCTCTTGTGTACGGCAGACTATCGCATTGCGAATTGATGTGATGTAATTATCATTTCTATTTTAATTAATAGTAATAAGGATATAGTAAATTAAAATATATTATATTTTTAATATAATTATACTTATTTAATTATTATATCAAATATACCTTCTTACGTACCATTCCAATGGGGATACAGTAAAGTCGTTCATGTGTGCGGCAGACTGCCACCTTGTGAAGCGTTGTGATTCATTTTTCACTAACACTTTCATTAAAGATAATTTGGGTAAATGTAATGAATATATTTTATGTATATGAAATGACTGTATATTGTAAAGGGAATATTTTACTAACCTTTTTTATGTCAATCGATGATAAAATGGAAACAGTGTTCATGTGTACGTACGACATACAATATCCACGAACGATGTATTTTATTTTCAATAAATAATATTAATGGATTAATATAAATAAATATTTAATAATTATATTTTATATTTATATCATGTTTAAAATTATGTAAAATATATAAACATGATAAATGTAAATTTATAGAAAATTCCAAACCAAACCATATGTGGAAAAAAGTGGTTCCAACCCAAAACAAAATTTTAACATGGAATTGTTAATCAATGGTAATGAAATTTTCTATTAAATCATAAATGGTATTATATATATGATTATGTATCTTTAATATATCTATAATAAACTAATATTTATTATACACGAGTTATAAACATCAATGATGGAATTCAAACATATGGTAAGGTATTTTCATCAAACTTAATACTAATGTGAGACACATGTTATATTCACCATATATTTCCTTTACATGGTATATATACATCCCATGAATGTATTTTATTATGATTATACTTAAAATTAATTGTATTTAAATATCAATTTTTATCAATATTTCATGGGGATTAAAGTAAAAAATATTCCAATGCAACATTATATTTGTTTCTAAAATTTCCTTCTTAGAGACATATGTTGTTTTATGCACTAATTTTTTTATGAGGTGAAAATTATTCCATTTTGAATATTTATAAAATAAATATCCTTATATTAATGTTATTTTTTGTTTGATTTAAATTTATTTTTTCATGGGGATTATAATTCAATGTTACCAAAGTGGTAATGGTTTTATGATATAATCTCATCGTTTATCATGATTATTTATGTTTATGTTTCTAATAATTAAATATTACTATCTATATCTCATTAAAATCATGTATTTTCTTCTTATTGGATTATTTCAGGAGGATATATTTTTTCACTACATTTTCATTGATTTATTTACTTAAAAATTCAAAGGATTGTTTTTAATAAAAATAATCTTTATTTATCTCTTCAGTATAAAACTAACATTTATTTGAAATTCATTTTTTCTAAAAATGCTTCCAAAAAATATTTCAACAGTATTAAAATTGTTTATTAATGATATTTTTAACTATGTTTTAATTTTTATAAAACAAATTCAAAGAAATATTAATATCATTTTGCAAACAAGGTCTTGTTAGAGTTTACAAAAAATGTTAATGGAATTAATGTTTTAACATGTATGATATTTCATTCTGTCATGAGCACTAAACGTTTTAAAGAATAATTTATATGTTTCAAAAAATTATTTTAAAAGAAATAACTTTTTATAATATTTATGAATTTTCAGTTTTGAAAATCATATTTCAAAGAATGTTTATTTTCCACACAAAATATTTTAAATGACTTTAAAAGCTTTATTTATAAGATTCAATGTTTATATTCAAGAAAAATGATTTAATATTTTTTTTGTTTTTAGTATTAAAATTGATTTTAAAAAAGTTCATTTCCCTCCATTTTTTATAATTATTTTTAGATATTCAATTATAAGTTTCAAAGGCTATTTTCCACAAAAATTATTTTCATAGTTTTTACGAAATTCTAGTTTTGAAAATGTTTTTATCGATGAAATGGATTTTGAAATTTGTTTCTTATTTAGAAAGTTTTTTTCAAAGTGGAAATTATATTTTCCATAATAAATGTTCAATTTTATCTTTCAAAATCATTTACCATGTATGATGACAACTTTTGATGCTACATATGATTTACTGGGGATATAATCCAAGGATACCATTCATATTATTTATCTGAATGGTTTATGTTTATGATTAAAAGATATTTATAAATCCCATTTCTCTTCCACATGTTATATCATGATAAAAATATTATGAATTCCGCTTATTTTTCTATAGGTTATTTTTTGATGAAATTATGAAATTATTATAAAACAAGTTTCTTTTCAATAGGTTATGTTATGCTAAAATGTTTATAAAACTAGTTTCTTTTATTGATTTCTCATATGATAAAGGTTTTATGATCTTGTGTCACACATATGTATGATTCTCATTATGTGATGGGTTGGAAATATATATACCTTCAATTCATTGGATAAAGAATGATATATAAGTAGATAAATATGATTGGAATGAATGTTGAACCATGTTCAGTAGGGGACTTTTTCCACTATGATAGTCTTGGGAGTGTACCTTGAATACTACGTCAGTTTGGGGAGTGAACCCATTTAATAATGTTAGTCATTTAAATTATCTTTGAACTGTTATGGAAATGATTTTCTATTCTTATGTGTATGCCATAAATTATGGATTATGCCAATGTTATATTCTAATTGATCATATTATTTTATTACATTAAGAGACACATATTATAAAGTTATATGATTCATGAAATTACTTGAATTTATGATATATGATATTATGGGAATTTTTTCTAATATTATTCTCATCTTCTGATAACCTTATGTGCATGATATGTTGATATATTCTTTTTTTAACCTTACTAATAATACGAGCTCACCCTTTCTTATGTTTCCAATCCATAGGTTATGAAGAATTGTTTTGGGTACAGAATATCAATGAATATTACTATATGGGATGATCTTAATGGGAGATGTTGTATATATTTCATAAAATAATAAGATCACGTTTCTAGTCTCCAATGTCACTATACCTTTAAAATCTATAGGTGTGTGTTTGAATAATGTAATGAATATTTATATAAAATGATATAATATCATTATATGAGAATTCTAGGTCACTAAATTTGTTATTAGAGGATAGGTTTAGATAACCATTATAATCTAGGATGATAAAACATTAGTGCGATCCCTTTGAATATTTATAAGGATAATTCTAATGATATTTCTTAGGATGAATCAAAGAATGGAAAATTTCAGAGAATTTTGGTAAAGGATTGACCTAGTGGTCTATAAGAACTTATATCCTTATCTAGATAATATAAGTGCAAGTGGATCTAAAAAAAATAACCTATTGTTAATAACTCTAAAAAGGGCACATTGATCTAGACATGGTCATCACTTAGTTATATATAATAAGCCTTATTACACAAATGTTTTAACACTCACGTGGGATATGAGTTTGAAATTCAAAAAATATTTATAAACTATCATTATGGATTTAAATAATAACCATTAATGACCTTTATTAATGATTAGTTTTCATTTATTAAATATATGGTGTCATGATTAAGATGTACTATAAGTATTTTTTCATGATTATATGGTATTCCTACTACGATCATAATTTTTCACAATATGTTTTATGTTTTTAGACATTGGAAGGAACCATAAAAAACTGAAATATCAAATAACTTGATTGAAAATGTTTTCATGAGAAACAAAATGTGATGAAGGCTGTAGATAAGGATATTTTGAATATGCATAATCAGTTATCATGATACGTGATAATAAAATTTCACCTTAACCAACTCTCAAATTCACCAAAGAAGATAAGGACAATGTTCACTGAGAACTATGGTGGTGGAGATCATGAATGAAAGAAAATTCAGATTTATATATGTCCTGAATGTGTTAAAAAATACCCACATGAATGTCTCATTGGAATGAAAAGATTTTTCAAGTTTGGAACAGAATGGCACAAAATGAGTAATTTCAAATGAAAAATTAAATGTTTGGTTAATTAAATGGAATATAATAATGGTATTCCTAAGGTATCATCAGTGGTTGAATGTTTTAAATATATAAATTTTACGAATTATGTAAATTGACGTCATTTGGGGATTGATCATGAATAAAATCATCCAGGTTATATGATTAATTTTTATACTATTGATGATGAAGAGACTAAGAATGACATATAAAAGGTATGGAATTTTATAATAGTATATTTTTTTATGCTAAACAAAATATGAATGATTAATTTTTGGTTGATTAATGTTATGAAATGATTCATATTTGATATTATAGGAAAGTGGTATTATGTGTTAAGATGATGATTCATTATTAATGGTTTAAGAATAAAGGGGGTCATTATTGTGTTTTTATTTTGAAATTTAATAATTACGTTATATGAAGTGAGAAGTACAAAAGGATTTTTCTATATATGTTTCCAATTAAATATTTTAAAGAAATTTTTTAATTGTACTAATCACCTATAAGTGTGATTTAATGGTTAGGTGTTATTTTATGGAAAAAAAATTAAAGAAAGATAACACTTAATATATTTTGAATACTAAGATATTGATGTTAGGATAAAGAGATGAGGGATATTAATAATGTAAATTGGATTTTATTAATGACCTTGGAACTAATTAACGATTTATGGATAATGCGTACTATATTATCATTGATTGAGTTTATATCATTATGGGATTTATAGAATATATTTAATAATCTATGATTTTATTCAAGGAGTGAGGAAGTACATATGTTCTCATTATGGTTTTATAGTAATTCAATTTATTAACATGTTTCATGAAAATATATGACCAAGATAATCCCATATTTTGTATTTGATAATTATGAGATACCTTGTGATATTTCGGTGATTAATGATTACTTGATTTTTAGAATTTCAGGGTTATTCTTTATAAATTTTAAATATTGGGAGGCTCTTAATGTGATAAATTTATGGAATGTCCTCAGTTGATATTTGTATGTAGTTTTATATGTTAATGTATTAATTCACCATATGATGATATATATATATATTGGATGACAAGTACTAACCATTTTTATTTTTATGATAACTAGATATAGAGGGAATGAATTATCATTTTATTGTTGATCTTGGGATCCATTAGTGTTTCAGGCATAAAAAAATTCATCTTCATTTATTTGAGGTGATGTGAAGTGGAAATTGATTGAACCATAACAAAAGAATGAAATTGTTATTACAATACAGTATAATGCTAATCTGTAGGTATATCAGTCCCTTTGAAATTCTTATTCGTATTGTGTTGTTAACCTATCAATTGATGCTTCCACTAAACCCTCTGAGGTTCACTATGCATTCTATTTATCTCTCATGGGTAATTACATACTTGTCAGATCACGTGTACTAAACTCATAGGTCATACCACTAGAGCATGATTTTTATTTTGATAAAAGATTGGTAGAGATTATGGATCAAACAAAGAATGTTCTATGAAACAAGACCGATCAATTGTTCAATGTTTTCAGGGAATAAATACAATATTGAGGAATTAATATGGGAACTTGAGGATGTAATGATGTATATTTATCCAAGTGTGTTGTTAAGAAAATGATAAATTTTCATATAAAAATTAATTTTTGGGGGGTAGAATATAACAACCATTTATTTTTTAAATTTTATATTTTGAAATAAATTTAATATTTTTATATATTTATCTACACATAAAATTGAGTTTAACTTGCATTATACACAATCCTATGTTTATCTTGTGTAATAAGAAACATCATGTTCAAATGAAACATAACATAATATTAAAATACTATTATTTAATATGATAGTTATCGCATATCCTTTATAATAGATGTTATGAATATAATTAAATAAATTATGAACATACATTGTTTAAAATGCATATAAAATTATTATTTTTGGGACCAATTAATTCGAACATAAAATAAAATCTATTTTAAATTGAAGGAAATGTTTTTATTATTAATTATTTCTATGCAAATAAACATAATTTTCTTCTAAAAAATAAAAAAAATTACATTTGGAGATATTTTAATAAATTTTATATATTATATATTAATTAAATTTTTTAACATTATTATTATAATTTTTTGTAGACAAGAGATAAGAATAAATTATATTTTACTTTTCAAAAATATATTTTTTTTTAAAGTAGGTTTGCCACCTTTTGAATACTTATTTCAAAATTAATTTTTTTATGTTTTATAATTTTTATGAGATATTAAAATTCATTTTTTAAATATACATATCACAATTATCTTAGGGTGACATTTTTTTATTTTTCTAAAAAGAGTAATGTTTTTATGAATATTGAAAATTACTAGTTTTTATTGAAAATTTTATTTCTACTCAAATAATTTTCAAGATAAATTACATTATAATATAAGAATAAAAGTAAAAAATTTTCATCTTAAATCTATTAATACAATTTTGGTATTTTTATTCATTTTCATATTGAATTTCGATATATCATTTTTATTAACTTTTAAATCGTTTCTCTTTGGAAAACCAATTTTTCGTTGGGTCTGTGCGATTAATTTTAGATTAAATTTTTATAAATTATGTGAATGGAATTTTAAAATATGTATTCATAATTTTAATAATAATAATCTATATTTTATAATATGAATATCTTATTTTTTACCACTATTAATAATAAATGCAGTAAAAATTAATTGCCATGGAAAAGGTGAAAATGGCTTTACTATGGGTTAAACTAAAAAGATAAGGGGTAAAATAACTTTAATATTTTCCAACACCTATATTATGGATATAGTTTTACCTTATCAGCAATAATGTTTTATAATGGACTATATTTTATCCTTTTCAAATAAGAAAATGTGGTCACCAATTTTTTTTCTCAAACAGTACCAGTGTGCCACTAACCACACTTATAAATGGGAACCCACTATCCTACCCTCTTAACAATTAAAAAACCTATTTTCTCATCGAATTAATTAAAAAATAACATCCTTAATTAGCTCCACTTATTCAATAGGATTTATTTTTTTCATAAACTTGACCTAGTAAGTACAGTTTTGAAAACCAAAAAAAGTTGTCCTGAAATAGGTTACGTACCAAGGTAAGTGTTTTATTTTATTTATTCCTCCACATATTAAATTATTATTAAACTATTATGATATAATAAAATATTTATCATCCATTTAATATTTATATGAGCTAAAACCACGTCCACTTTCACCAAATTTGATACAAAATCATTATTCATTTTTATAACAAACAACCACCTCATGAACTGATGTTATTCATTTTCCAGCACTACCTATCACGACTGGATATTGTGTTCAATTTAATTTATATATATGATATTAATGATAATATTATAATTCTTTTATTATAATACCACACCAATTTATTTCCTACCAAAAAATTGGAAAACAATAACGTCGCCCGTGTGTATGGAAGAATATTTCCTTGTGAACCAATGTGATGTGTTTTTCATGTGTATTTTATGTTAATTTTATTAAGTATATATTAAAGGAATATATATGATATTAATTAAAAAATTATAATTCTATAATTATGAAATCACATATACCATCTTACTTTCCATTCTGTGGGGGATACAATAACGTTGTTCTTGTGTACATATGATTATCACCTCAAAAAATGATGTGATTCATTTATCATTAAATCTTTTCATGAAATTTAATTAGGGTAAATTTAATAAATATATGTGATATATGTGAAAAAAAAATTATTATATAATATTAAACAATTATTTACCTTTCCTTTATTCCATTCTTCGAGAAAATTGAAAAAATGTTCATGTGGATACACGGTCTACCGTCTCCATTAAAGGTGTATTTCATTTTCTATATCTAAAAATAATGGATTAAAATAAATAAATAAATAAATAATACATATTATATTTTTATCATGTTTCAAATTCTGTAACTTCCATTACCATGTTTAATGTTAATGGACTGAAAATACCAAACCAAAACATATGTTAAAAATGAAGTAGTTATTACTAGAAATGTAATTTTAACAAAGAATTATTAATGAATGAATAATGAAATTCATAAGAAAATAATATATTTTATTATTAATTTGTGTATTGATATGTAATATATATATATATATATAATAACATATAATTAATAGAAATTTGTTAGGAAAGTGTATGAAGGATGTTGAAACACAAGGTAAGGGGTCTCTTTCTCACTTTTAACTTTAGTAGGACAAATGTAATATTCACCAAAAATATATTTTATGTGGTGTATATAGTAATCATGAATTTATTTTATAATTCATACTTTAAAAATTATGGAGTTTACAGATCAATTTTAGGATCTATCTTTCTTGGTGTTTACATTTCAAAAGTTACTAAAGTGGTAAGAATTTCTTATTTAATTAGGACTCTTTGAGACATACATTGTGTTATGATCCTACTTTAATTTATGAGGAATCTGTAATAAAACATTTTAGTTTAATATCATTAATAATATAATATTAATGATATTTTAATTCTAATTTTTTATTATTCTTTCATAGGGAATACAACTCAATGTTACCAGAGTGGTAATGGTGATAAGATACAATATAGTCGTTTATCAGGATTATTTATTTTTCTGATTTTGATGAAGAAATGTTATGATCAATGTCATAATAAAATAATCATTTTTATTATAAAATAATTATTTAATGAGAATACCATTTTTATTTCATTTTCCACACATTATGCACTCAATATTTCAATGCAATATTTTTAATAAAAATCGTCTTCATATCTCCCTTTGGTCAAAAATATGTTTTTCTTCAAAACAAATACCTTATAATATTATTTTCAAATTTTTTTTAAAAATTATCCAGATGATTTATTATAGAAAATATGGCCCATTTTTTTGTTTGTCAAAAGTTTTTGAAAGGAATCATTATGTCATTTCCAAACAAGTATCATTTTTCATTTACCAAAAATGTGAATGTGATATTTGTTTTATCATTTATGACATTTCCCACTATCATTTACACTCATTTTTTTTAAATAATCCATTACAACTTTCAACTTTTTTTTAATGAAAATGATATAAATAATTCATTATGAATTTTCAGTTTTAAAATTATATTTTTAATTAAATGATATTTTCATCAAGAATTTTTATAAATTATATTTACAGATTTCATTGTAGGTTTCAAATTATATTTTAAATAAAAATTATTTCCAAAATGTATTATGAATTATTTATTTTAAAAATTTATTTCAAAAGAAAGGTAATTTAACTCAAGATATGTTTTAATTGAATTTTAAATATTCCATTTTAATTTTTAAAGGCTATTTTCAATGATACTTAGTTTCTTACTATTTCTTAATTTTATTAAAGTTTATTTTCAAAGAGAATGATTTTAATGTTGTTTACTCTTTGAAAAGTGTTTTTCAAAGATAAAAGAATATTATCCTCAAGAAAAGTTCATTGTGGTATTTAAAAATCATTTCTATCTAATATGACATCCATTGATGTTATATATAAATTACCGAGGATTTATTAGAAGGATAACATTACTAGTCTTTCTATGGATGGATTATGATTATGATGAAAAGGTGTTTATGAAACATATTTATTTTATATGGGTTATAATAATATAATTTTTTTTATGAAACATGATTCTTTTTCCATGAGTTATTCTATGATGAAATGGTGAAATTATTATCATACCTATTTCATTTCTACATGTTATAGTATTAAGAAATATTTACAAAACTCATTTATTTTATTAGGATCTAATCTAATGAATGTGTTATTATCTTGTGGCATTCATATTTTTGTTTATCATTATGTTATGGGAGGGACCAATATCCCCCTTTAATGAATTGGGTAAATACTGATATCTCTTGAGATAAAGAAGACTGTTATGGGGAGTGATCCTTGTTAAGTAAGATTCATTTTGCACTATGATTTTATTATTAGTGAACCATGGATACTATGATGGTTTGGGGAGTGAACCAACTCCACAATAATAGTCTTGGTAATTTCCCTTGAATTAATAAAGAAATTATTTTCTATTCTTATGTGTATGTGACGATTTTCTTATTGAACTGATATGTTCTCAGGTCTCATGTTACTTTCTTCCATTATGATTAATGTTTTATGAACTAATATGATATATTTCACGACTGATGTTTTTGTTCTGTGATATGAAGGGTAAATTTTTCAAATGTTATTTTCATGTTATCATAACTGTATGCTCATGATTTGTTGTTATATCCATTCTTTACCCATGATAATCATCTGAGCTCACCCTTTCATATATTTCCTTTCCCAAGGTTATGAAGGAGGGTTTTAAGTGGGTTATGTATAGAAAGAGTAATATTTTAGATGATATATATGGGAGATGATGAAGATATTTCATGAAATACAAGTATCATTTTTATGGTCTCCAAAGGCACTATACCTTTAGGATCCTCAGAAAATTGTTTTTATAATGTAATGAATGTTCATCTAGAAAAATGTCATATCTATGTATGAGAATATTGGGTCTCTAAAAATTAATCCACATGTATTTCATATAGGGATCCTTAAATAGATAAAACACATATGTATGGAGAGGAGAATTTCCATGAACGTATGCATAATATTTTTGAGGTCACATCCACATAAATATAATCATCTTCAAGGAATAAGAATTTAGACCTACCATAGTGTACTATTTATAGGGAGGTAAAATTACTACATTAAAGTTTAGAAATTATGGTTATATGAAAACTTATAAAATCTATATGTTGGACTGAGATAATAGGATTGTGTGTCGCTACATATGATGTTCTATTTGGAGTCAAACCATGTGTTCTTATAGGCGTGAATGCAACTCATACAATTCTGAATCTTATGAAGAGGGTTTTGTATTTTCACACATCCATTTTTTGTGGTTATGGATTTCAACACTTCAAGGTGAGATAGATCATTTTCATACCTAATAACAATATAAAATTATATAGTAATCACTTAAGTTCCCTACATGTATATAGCCTGTATAAGGGGAAAGAAAGGGGTCATTATTTTAGGAATTGATGTAGGTCCATAATAAAGGATATGGGTGATGCAATGTATCATGTACAAAATATAATAAAACCACATTGTTTCATGTAGAAAAAGGCACCTTGCTTATTTCATAGTCATATTCAAGGGAAAAGAATATATTTATAATCAAGGGGATGTTTTCCACAATGGTCTGGGTGTATGAACACTATCACATATCAAAAGATAAGGTCCTTCATATTGGTAATTAAACATACATATGAGGGAATATTAATGGTCTTACAGTTTAATTAGGGTGACAACTTTGACATAGAAAATGTATTGGGGATAGTTATGTGAAGTTACCTATATGGTTCTGAAACATGTGCATTGAGAGGGAAAATATTTTTTTTTGGCATTACAGCTAGGACTAGGATAAGGGGTTTAAAAATCACTATGTATCTTGTATAGATAGAAATAAGGACACACATAGTTATTGATGTTAAAAGAGGGTACCCTACATAGTTTTGACTCATATAAAAGGAAATAAAAATGGGGTATTATTATTTTAAATTTTTTAGATAGAATAAGGATGAAAAATCCAAGAATCACAACATATCCCATATGAATCGAAATAATTCCTCATGTAATACTTCTAATGAATGATTAATTAAATAGTTATAGATCACATGTAACTAATAAGTTGAATTGAAAATTTAAGGGAAATTTCAACTGAGTTCCAAAGACCACTTTAGGAATCATGTTATTGTGAGCCACTCCAAACAGTTCAATGTTATACAGAATATAATTTCTCCTTGCATTATAATGTCATATTATGGGGATAGTGGATGTGTAGTTTAACATCATAAAATCAGGACATTAAGTATACATCTTTTTGTCATAATTCTAGAACAAGGGTGATATATAGGTTTATGTATTAGTACTAGGACTTATGATGGAATTTACATGGGTATAATCAAAATCCCAAGGGAAGGAATATTTATTCTATAATGGGTAAGGGAAACACCCTACATAAATGAGAGAATGCTCCAGTACTCAGAAAATTTGAGTTCCTTTTGAAATTATAATATGGGATGTTGGAAATATATCCTTTATATAAAGTTTTTATAGGTCTAGAGTGTATGTTATAGATATCAGTACATGTTTTCAAATATTAGGAATATATCCATACACAACTTTTTGAAAATAAACTCCACATACTGATTGAGATCATTTATATGAAGAGTGAATTTTAAGATCATTCCAAATCTAAAAAATTTAAATTATTGTAATATTTACCAATTATGATATTCATTTTAATGTATTTAAGTAAGGAAATAGAGAGTTTAGTATCAATGAATCATGTTATTGGGTCTGTGATTGGTGTTCATATACACCACTACGTATTCCAAAATAATTAGAAACAAGCCATACATGGTCCATGAAAAGATGTTCCCTACACATACCATGACCATATATAGAGTGGAGGAATTTTGGTCATTTCCTAAGTGAGCCTTGTCATTATAGTTATTTAAGGGTCCTCAATGCAGATGGAGCTCTCACATGGAAGAGGGATATTTTAATGTTCTACTCTGGTATAAGGATAGATAATTTGGTCATATTATAGATTTATTTATGGGGGGTATATTCCACATATCCATAAATGGATATAAATCTTTTGAAGTTAAGGGATTATATGAGACTCCCCAATGTCATCGATTTACAGTATTATAGGAATGAACATATATTTAATATTTTGACATTATAAAACTAGGATGTATGTGCTATTTAGTTTAGAGTCATACTAAAATAACTACAGTACCCATTTTTATATTATAAAAAGTATTTTCTAAGAAATATTTCATTGGTCGGTTGTGTGATGTGATCCCCTTATATCTTAGTTATAGAGTAACCCCTATAGGAATAAATCATATATATGATGTATGATCATTCCCATATGTATTTTAACTTTAGATACTTCCTTACAGATATTAAAAAGGCCATGAGAACCAATACCAATTCTCCTTGTATGAACTAGTATAGGTATGATTTTATATTAGAGGATTACATTTTCCAATTTTGATGGACTGTGAGGTTGTGTAATTTATTGAACCAATTCTCATAAATTCATTCCATCACGTCATGTTTCTTAATTTATTTTACCTCTTCTTATAGATGAGTAAATATAGAGATTCAGAGTGATTCTAACTATATATTGATGGGTAAAACTGCCTCTAATACATTAAAAAATGAGTATAGTATTGTCTTTATGGTTGTGTGGGTTGTGGTGACTTAGTAACAGAAGGAATACATGAGTTTTTTGGATACGATTCATCTATTTTTCCAACATTTTCTTGAGTATATTTTATTAAGTTTTATAAGATGCCACTATCATCCCATTTACCACTACATTATTGTGTAAAGAATTTTTCGACTCGAGGTTATAGTCTTGATATGTATTCTTTTACATAGAATAATAGAATTTTGTCCCATTAGAAATCAATATTTTATAAGGAATGCTAAATCTAGTAATGTTATTAAAATTAATAAAGATTATCATTTTATAAATATTGAATTCCTTGAGTGTTAGAGTCATGACCCTTTTGGAGAATAATTAATTACTAGTATAGATATATTTGAATTTCTAGATTTAACTAGAGGATACAGTCCCCTAACATCTATTCACCATATAGAATGGGTCTAGGAGTATTTTTTAGTATGAAACAACTCTAGGGGATGATTTATAATGTTCGATTTTATTTAAAATCATGAAAATTCATGGTATATTCCATGTTTTCTTATTTCATTATTTTCTAAAAATAACCAATACTTCTCAATTGGTGGGAGTCTCTAGTCCTAGTGTGGATAGTGCCACATTTTCCTAAATCAAAACCCTACATCATAGAGAGGTAATGTACTTTTTCATTTCATCTTATTTGGAATTCATAAGAACCCCATTTGTAGAAATTTTTTAATTCTGCCCCTCATGAAGGGTGAAGTTTTATATATGGATCAAGATATGTTCTTTCACAACTTGATCTGATGGGAGGGTTCTATTTTAAAGATAATCCATTAAACTATTCATCAATCTAATAACGAGTGTCAATTCCTTGTCTATGGGGAAGAAATTTCCCATTTGATTTCCTCTGTCATAGAATATAACTGAGGATATCACCATTTGGTGCATGATTTTGATAACCTTATTATCCTATATGGGATCTACAATGACTGTGGAATCATTATCTAGTGCACCGACATGTGCATTCTATGAATGAGAAACATGATATAAGTTTGGATCAAAAAGGAATTCCTCCATATAAACCCACCTGTAATAGAAGATGTGGGGTCAAACTATCTTCATGATAGAATATTCACTATTCTTCTATTTTATCACTAACCCCAAATCACATTTTACATTAATATAGTCTATCAACAACTGAAATTATAGCTCTTGGTCTATAATAAGGTCTTGGTATATATCCTTATTTGTTGTGTGGCTCCAAGATAGATGAAATGAGTTGGAAAAAGTGCTTTTGATGAGGAAAAAAAGTCAATTCATAGGCATAAAAAATTAAGCATCATAATTTATATTATTTTCCTTGTAATGATTAATGAGGCTTAATAAGAATACAACTTCTTTGTTTTGGGAGTATCATGGGTATGGGGAAAACCTTTTCTGATAGATCCACGTTTACTGACATGCATTACATCGAAATATGTTCTATGAGGATGTCTGATAGTGCATTCCCTTTATTTTCATCTTTAATACAACTTATATTTCATATTAGTGTATACTGACCATAAATTGGGCTAGAATCCTTTTCAGTATTATAGGAATGATAATGTAAATTAGATGGTTGATATGAGGGACCATGCAGTTTATACAATGCTAAAATCAGTTTATCAACATTTGTACTATAATGATGTGTGAAAGAGAACTATTTTATATATTATTTTACTGGATATCAAAATTTATTATCAAATGGATAATATAATATTCGTTTTTTTATACCTTACATCATTTTTATGTAATAATGGAAGAGATTTATCTTTACATAGAGGTCACATATATGATAAGTGACTTCCCATATTTTACCGGCATCAAAACTAATGGATGTAGTAGATATTTTGTGAGGTTATTAATTCCATAATTGAAGCCTTTATCATATTTATTTAAAAAAAATTAATCATTAAAAATGTTAAGGGAGTGCATTTTTTGGCCATGTGGGCTATGAAATCTCTAATATAGTTGAGTCGTCCCTATGGTCCCTTCAACTCTTTAATGTTTTAATGAGGTTTCCGTATGAGGATCTCCCTTATCTACTCTGGATTGACCTCAACACCACAGTGGCATACCATGAATCCAAGGAACATCTATAATGTTACCCCAAAGCACATATCAGAGGTTTAAACATTAATAATTACTATTTTAATTTTCCAAAGACTACATAAAGGTTTTGGAGATGATCACAGTGTTTCTGGAACATAACTAACTGGTAATCAATATAGAATTGTAAAATATTCCAAATACGTATTTGATGATGTAATGCATGGTGAGTTGGTATGTGGGATTGGCCTTATTCACTCTAAAGTAATTAAAATGATAAAAAATATCCCATTGTGTTATCTAAATGTGATGGATTCATCAACATTATGGTACATCTTCATTATAATATACCATGAGTATCTATTTATATACGAAAGTTCTTGGAAGACTATAGTTGCATCAATTATTTGTTGTAGGATCAAAACTGGAAGGTTATCCATTGAAAATGTAAGTTGATATCCCTAGAAAAGATTTAGATCATTATCATATCATTCTTTTTATTAAAGGATAAAAATATGGATATCTATTTTGGGTACTATACCACTAAGATGATTTTCTATGCGGTGAGAATATCAACTTAGGAATCCACATTGGAGGCATGATAGGGTTGTACTCTCCAGTTAGCCTATTTGATACCTCGATGGTCATCTAGTAGGAGGAGGTATTGGGTATCCATATTTGGGTCCAACCCTATAATCTCTATATGGTTCACGGAAAACATATAATAGTGTTATATAATTTATAATAAATGCATATCTATCACTTTCATAGGATTGGTAGCACTAATCAAAGTGGGAATAAAGTCTTATTCAATTCATTGATATACTTATTTGAGCTCGTTAATGGTTTTCAAATAAACTTCCTAAAATTATTATACAACATCCTTGAGGTCATCATCATCACATTTCATCTCAATTTCATCAAAAGTTTCATCAGGGAAGCATGATTCCATATAAGTATATATGTCTTTCTTAAGGAGTAACAGAATATCAAAATAAACATCTATATACAAACTATAAGGGACACCATTAAAGTTTTTTTAGATTATTTCTACATTCTTTTCTATTATTGGGGGTAGAAAGAGTATGTATATGTCATGTTTCAAGATGTTTTTTCAGGAAATTTTATATTTCCATTGACTGAATAAGGAATGTTTCCAGTTCAAAAGGAACAAAAAAGCCTATTTTAATGGGATCACATCATTTAGCATGACTGTGATTGTGTGTACATAGGAAAATGATGTTTTTTTGGTTATTGGTGTCTCTATAAAGCTACATATGACTCCTTGATCGAGTATATAGGTAGTATATAGTAATTATGGATCATGATTTAGGGGCTTGTAATAGAATTTCCCAATCAATTGGGATATACAAACCACATAGAACCAAAACTCGTTTTTTAGTTTCCTTGCCTCTTTTAGAAACCTGTATTAACATACTAGGGATAAAATTGTTCAAAAAAAAATTTGATCACCATACAAGCTACCAACATTTCCATTTATGGGATATTTCAATCATTTTTTAAATGTTTTTGGGAAAACCATGTGGTGATGAAGCCAAGGTATGAAGAGTAGAAAACTATAAAACATGCCTTACAGGATAACTATGAATTGAAAATTACATATTTTGTCCTCTAATAGGGAATTGATCATTATCTTTCCAGGGGTATTTTTAACTCTCTTTTCCTGACCTTGAATGATCAGCTTCATTGGAGATAAATAATTTTCACTATAAAAAAATGTCAATGCGTCCACACCATTATGAGATTAACTGTGGTGCCATTTTCAAATAGTGACCATTAAATGTAACCATTATTGAGAATCCCTATAATATATATGGGTATAATATGTCATTGAATAAATTATTCCTAATAATGATATATAAATGAGATGGTGTCATGTAATTATGTTGAATCTATTTCTTTTTGATAAACCTATTCTTTGGATAATTATATCTCAAAAACAGGGGGACTCTGGAGGGAATTTGATAGAGGATCCATAAGTTCTTTTTATTAATAAATAGTATCCAAGATCGAGATTTCATCTAGGATAACTACTATCTATTTCATAATGACGTACTTCTATACCAATGGTCTATTTTTTCCAACATGGGGTCTCAAATTAGTTTGTTGATTAGGGGATATATTTCATAATGTAGATGGATATGAAACTTGTGTTGAAGTCTATGGTGTATCTATTGATAATGAAATGGGCTAATCTAGATTACACATTGTCCTTGGCTAATCAAATAGTTATACTCATCCAAACCTTTCATTAAAAACATATAGTTTTCCATAACACTTGGAGGACCCAATGTATTAACATTTTCCCTATGGGAACTATTAAAATCCTACAAATAGGTTTTGGCTGCATTTGCGGAATCATTAGGGATGTGGCTAGGATACGTAACATGGGGAAAAATGTACCTTTATATTTTTATTTGACCTTTTTTCTTATACTCAAGATCCTAGGTTAATATGATGATATCATATTCATATACATATTTATCATCATACAAGGTGTCTAATGAGTGGATGAAATTAACGATACTGAAGTGAATATATTTATCCCACTAGGATCCCATATGGTAGGGAAATATATACACTCCAAATGATGGAGGAATTAAATATACTAGAGTCATGGCCAGTATGGGAGTTATATGAGACTCTATTTTTATGACCAATTCAACATTGTTGATTATGTATTCCTCTTAAGGTTATGTTTTTTAATGTCACATTGGATGATGCATAGGCTTTTAGATCCATGATTGGCTGATGAAGTTTTGTTTCAAGAATACAGTGAGCATGGTCATCAATCCTTCTGATCATATAATCATTGAACATTTCTTCACAACTGGAAAGATAAACTTTCCAGCCACCTTCTTATTTAGAAGGGGTGGTGGAAACATGGGCCACCTATGGTGGGTCTTATACTAGTATAAATTTTCTAAAATAAAAAATACCATGGAGTATTACCTTGAAGGTAATGAAGTTTTGTATGGTGTAGATGATCCTCTAATAAAAATGGAAATAATATGGATGATCATTAAGGGAGACCTCACTTTTTTCCTATTTATAGATAGTTTAATGAGATTATTTTCCATGGATATGAGGAAATATCTTGGAACCTATTTATTTAAAAATGAAAATAAATTTTCTTCCTTTCCTCAAATCTATGAGAACCCTAATCGCTTTTTGAATCAATTGGTGTCATGAACCAACCCAGGTTGACCCTGAACAGGTCACCTGTGTCAACTTGAGATAAGGCCTGAGAGGCGTTCCCAATCCTCTTATGCTGGAAGCTAGTTCCAGAGCATCAATAGTGAAACAATGGTAATGATTTCACAAAAAAAATGAAATAGAGGAAACAAAATTACCATCCAAAACTAAATATATTTACCAAAATAAAAATCATTTATATAAGAAGAGAAAATATAACTACCTGAACAACAAAAACCAGACTGAACCTGACAACCACAACAACTTCATGTGACCCTTAGGGTCACTATCCAATAACAATACAAACTATATCCCATGGAGATCATTACCAAGTTGGAACCAATAAAAATGACTAAAAATAATAATGAACAATATGCGTGAGTATTAAAACTTAGTAGCCAAACCCAAACAAATCTATTCCCAATGCACTTACTTTAAAATAAAAGAGATTTAAATTCTTAGTTTCTAATACAATATATAAAACTTTCCTTTTCACGCATTTTCTATTTAAAACAAAACACATTCAATTTACGTTGTCTCTATTCAAATCTAAATTCTTTTCTAAGAATCATACATTAAATGTTTTAAGGATAAAGATGATTTTTTTTATTTAAATATGGGGAAAGGAAGTTTAAAAAAAATTTGAAAATTTTTTCCATAAACCTTTGAAATCTAAAACATAACTATTAACAAATAAGTACACCATGTGAGGAAACAAAAACATTATCACATAAAAATAAAAATTGAAAAAATAAAATGCAAGAGTAACCCACCAATGAAGCATCTCATTCATCCACTACAAAAAACTAAGTGCTGAAGAGCATGAGAGATGACCAGAGATCAGTTGATATTATAGAACATACTTACATCTATTTTATCCCAAACACTCGACTCACCTGATGTAATCAACTCACCATCATGCTCAGTCACACCCTACCTGTTCTGACTGAAGTATACTCTCCCATAGTAACAAAAAAAACCAAATCCCTCGCTATGGGACACTATCCAGAGAAAAATCATAAGGTAGTGAAACAAATATTCACTAAAAATATGTTATCTATTCCAGGTTCCCATGTCAAGACTAAATTGGTGGTGATACAACAAATTACAACTAAGTATATAATCACATGAGCATATATCATAGATAAGAAAGTAAAAAAATGACCGCCTGAGTTACCCCTAGGAACAATTTCTTTCATTTCAACCATTTGATCATAGGTGAGCCTCTAAATGTGGGCCTCCCACAACATTCCACATAAATATGTAAAGAGAATCATCCAAGGATACTTTTCAAGTCAACAATTATCATAAAAGAACCAAATGACACTCAAACACCCTTTATAAACCCCCCCCCTTCAAAGAACTATACACACCTTTAAAAAGGTCAAAAAAACATTTGAAACATCAAATCAATTTTTGGAAAATTTTATTTTAGCAGTCACACCAAATTAACCAACCAAATTCTCATTCACAAAAATGAAAAATGATCCACACACCATCATCACATTCCAAACCATTTTCCCATCCACAAAATATAAACAATTTAAAATCCAAAACCAGTTAGAAAAAAACCCATTTAAGAAACCCTGACAATAATTTTAGAGGACAAATACCTTTACTAAGATAAAACTAGGATTGAAAATTTTCAAATCACATACAAAAGTCAACCGGGCATTTTATGAAACTCTTAGTTTGCATAGATTAACAAAACAACCCCACATACTTCAATGTGAAATGAAAACTACCTCATATAACATCAAACAATTAATATAAAAATCATACATTAGTAATTAACATCCATGGAATGTGTGAAAATAACGAAACCAATGATTATTAAATTTAAAGGAAATGTAAAAATGGAAACCTACCTAAAACCACAATTGATTCAACAATGCCCACATAAAATAACTCCATAAGGGTCCCATGGTGCAAGAAAAACCAAGAGAAACCTTAAACGCACAAAACCACCAGTTTAAACATAGGAATCCAAGAGACTAATGGGGAAATAGAAACTCACGAGAGAATGGAAGAGGGAGGAAGAGAAAGAATAGAAGAGGTGAATACCTAGATAAATGAACCTAAAACATTAAATAAAACCCTAGATCCAACCTTAACATGAGGAGAAGAATCTTGGAGAGGAAGGGAGAGGATCCCTTTTTGTTTCACATATTAGGAGAGGGGAATAATAGATGTTTTAATGTTTAAAATATAAGAGGGTAGGATAGTCAAATCACTTTTTTAATGACCTAGGCACTATGCACGGTTAAGCTGCATGGTTTCCCAAACTATGTGCCAACCGTGCGCCCCTTACTGGACCCACTATGAACTCACATGATTTGGCCACAAGGTTCTGTTAAACCATGATCCAACCATGAGAAATGGTTATATCCAAAAAATGCAGAACCATGCACATACCTTACACATGGTTTTCATAATCGTACTTAGGCCTTGTGACCTTGACCAGAGACAGCCCAAATCACACATATTTCCTATGGGAGGTCGTATGATTTCCTCTAAAAATGTTCCAACCAAACACCACCTATAATTTGACACACAATCACAAATATTCACAAAAAATTCATGGAGAAACTAAATAATAAATATGATACAAAAAATAAAGAAAGGTACACCTAAAAATAAGAAAACTGATTTCACAATTCTACCCACCATTATGCATTTTCCCACAGAAAGCCACAACATCTCCAGTTAATTGATCACAGAGAAAGGTACACTTACTTTCAAGATCCAATTTACCAACTGAAGAGAACATCAAAACCACAAAACAGTAATATGTACTTAAACTTGTAAATAAACAAATGAACCCAAATGCACACCTCAAGAAATGAAGGAAAACCTTATACCTAAAGCCAAAAACCTTACCACAATGAAACCATTAGTCCTCCCCTAAGGGGCCCAACCATTACATAGGAGAGGAGGAATTAATAATGATATGAATGAAAAATAATATTCACTAGATTCAATTCAGGATGTCAAAGTGAATTCCAAATAATTTTAAAATTTCAGCTGGATTCCCAAACAACAAATCCTGCCAAACACCAACAATCTAGACTGGCAATACCACACACCAACCTTGGTATATTCCACATAGACTGGGCCTCACATCAAGTGGGCCCTAATGTAAGTAACTCTAAACCAAGTTGAACACAAATCCATGATCCATAATCGTTATGAGACACAACCATATATAGATGATCACAAACCTAAACTGATCTATAAAGTAAACCCACATAAAGAAAAACATGTCAAGATTCACATTTGAAATGGAACAACCATTAGAATTTTAGGAAGATTTGAACACCATAACTTCTTACAACCAAAGAGAGACCTTCATACAACAAGGACCTCAATGAGAAAATGAGGATTCTATGACTTATACCACAATGAAGAACCTTCCAAGATAAAGAAACTGCAATAGAGAAACTTAAAATATCCACAATACAATGGTAAATATAAAATCTAGACCACAATATTCCACACCCATGTGATTCATTACTATGAGTAATATTTACACTAGGCATTGCGGTTGGATCCCAGATGTACTAATGCATCCATTTACTCATAGTTAAGAGCGGATAATCTACAATCAAAACTCATTCTCTTGGTGTCATGAGTTGTCACACATCACCCATGGTAGAACATAAATAATATGACACACCGTGATAATCACTTTTCTCCAACAAGTCATATACACCATGGGAGGTGTTTAGAAGATTCAAGTACATCACCCTATTTCACGATAATTATAAATAATATAAATGGGGTACAAATGGATCAACCCTCCTCTTATAATAGAAAAATTAATAATTTCCAAAAGATGTGCATTCATTAAAATATGAACTCCCAAAATATACCAATAATACTTTATTTTTCCCAGGAATGAAAAAAACATAACAAGACTACTACAACGGGAGGAACACTCAAATGTGAAGGGTATTAAAACTGAACTCGTGCCTAAGCCTTACTCATAAAAATGGGATGGGGTGTCTTTTGAATGGGTGGGTTTGGATCCACATAACTTCCTAGAAACACCATGACTGAACCATTCGAGGAGACCTAGATGCCCACAGGTACAACATGACATTGGCACATTTATACATGATGGCTTCTTATGACAAGTCATTCTGCACTGATGACACGCCATGATCTGACACATAGAATAGGTTGATGAATATTCTATAGGCATTTTAATTTTATGATCATCACCAACGACATTAGGATGCTTTCTGATATCCATATAAATATTCCCACCACTACTTCCAAAGACTAGTGAAAGTTTCTCTACCTCAATAACCCTCGTTAAAACATCTTCAACACAAAAAACATGCCTCACCACATTGGTAAAAGTGGTTAGACTAAACATTGACTCACTAAAAAATAGATTAAGATGAATACAATTCTAAAAATGTTGTTTCATTAAGGATTCATCCTAAGACCAGTCTGAATGGTAAGGAACTAGTTCCAAAAAATAACTAAATATCTACAACACAGATCCATCACCATTCTGTAGAATTCAAATCTCAATCCCCTTCCTCACCTTCACTACCTCAGAGAAATACTACAGAATAAATTAAGCACTAAATAAATTCTAGGAAAGTTCATTCCAAGTATTTTTTTGAGACAATGACTTCAACCACATACAAGTCAAACCTTCAAGAATAAAGGTAGGGAAAATCACATTTAATAACCCAAGAAACTGAAGAAAACTTAAGATCCTTTCAATTTTCGTCATACACTCTTCTACATTAAAAGGATCTACATGATCATAAAAGAGAAGAGGATTCATCATTTGAAACTCAAGAAGGAAGTTCATAGATTGATCAACTGGAGGGTTTGTTAATGTTGAACCACTAATAGTTTCACCTCAAATATCCATAGAATCCTTGGCAGTGGCATACACTAAGAAATAAAAAACCAAGAACTTTATCAAAAACCAACTCACCATCAGGATATAAAACTAAAAACAAAAAAAAACAACATTCCCAAATCCTAAGAAAAACATCTACATCAACACTGGTTATCAACATATCACATCATTTCCTCGTAGGAACAGTTCTTGGAATCCAGAAAAATTGTCATGTTACAGTCGCCAGTGATATTCTATAGAGCCTGACAGATGCATATTTTCATACCAAAGAGGCACCCATAAAAAAATTCCATAAATACTCAATCTCAAACATACATACATTCATGTGAGGGCCCATGATAATACCAGAGGTCAAAAAAACATTTCCATTTTCTGATAAAAATGTCCAACCTATGTTTTAAATTCTCAATATACTTCCCATTTTAATTTTTCACAAATACTTTTTTGAATATCACAAACTGTTCAATATAAACCAATTTTCAAACTCCATATTTCAACCCGTTTTATTCCATTCTAAAATAAAAATCCCCTTAATTAGATCCAAAAACGCAATTGATACCATTCAAAACATTTCCATTATGAATTTTTTGATTAAAAACTAATTTTTCATTTCATCCAATTTCTAAAACATTATTTAAATTAAATTAGTGATTCTCAAACTAACAATTTCCATAAACACCGTGTTTGGATTATATAAATTCAATTTTAGTAATCCAATTACCATTTTAACCCAAATGTAATCTTATAAAAATCCATTTTATAATGATTTATTCAAAATAAATCCTAAAATCATTTTTCATCTTCCCAAAAACAAAACCACTACCACATAAAATCATGTTTTCATAATTTTACAATAAGGGTTTTCAAAAAAAATTCAGAACCAGGAGCATCCCAAAACAACTCATAAGTGTAAAATAGTGTTTATGGGTTACTTGGCTATATGGTTGGTGGCCATATGCCAATCATGAAGTCGTCATTAGTAGCCTTTTAGAACCATGTCCCGTGCTCTACATGGATTTACAGGCCCCACAAGATTGCAGAGTCCTTTGGACGAACTCCCATTTTGAACCCAAAACATCAAACATCCATAAATAACAATATAAAATAATAAAAATATTACTTCCCATAATAAAAATGAGGATTCTCATCCAATGTGTTGGATAGACACTCCCTCATACCTGTACCCCTAACTTTGATAGTCCTACTACATCTACCTCAACATCCCAAATAGAAAAGTGTGCTCTAAATGCCATGTACCCTAACAGACCAACCTCTAATGATACTATGTTTTCAAAAACCATCCTGGTTCGACCCCAAACCAGTCACCCGATTCAGCTCGATGAAAATCCTGAGAGGCGTTCCCAATCCTCCCGGGATGGTCACTAGTGCTGGGGAATCAAAAGAGAAACAAAGGGATGATTTCACACAAAATAAATAAATGAAATACCATAAACAAATAGAGATGACAGAATAAAATAGATTTACAAAATTGAACAAAATTTATAAATGAACTAAAAATACAACAACCTGAACAAAAATACCCAAACAGAACTTCATGGCCACAATGACTCCATGTGACCCGGAGGGTCACTCTCTAATACTAAAACCAAGCATAACCCATAATGATCAAAACCAATATGGAATCTACACAAAATGATAAAAAAATGAAAGAACTATAGGTGAAAGTATTAAAAAATAGTAGGCATACCTAAAAAAATAAATTCCCAATGGACTTCCTTTAAAAAAAGAAACATATATTATATGATTGACATAAAATATATACAATTAGGATTTTCAAACATTTTCACATTAAAATAAATCATGTTCCAATTTCATTTTTTATATTCAAATTTATATTCATTTACAAGAATAAGACATTAACATTTAAAAGGATAAAGACAATTTTTCTAAAAAAATGTTGAAAGGATGTATAAAAATTTTCCAATACATTTTCCATAACCCTTTATAATCCAACACATCACTTTTGACAAACAAGTGCACCATATTGGGAAACAAAAATAGTGATCACGTGATAACAAAAATGGAAAATATTTCATGAAAATTTAACCAACCAATGAAGTGTCTCAATCATCCACCACAGAAAACTTCATATTGAATAACATGGGAGATCCTAGGATCTTATTGGATAATATAGAACATACTTACATCTGAATCATCCTGAAGGCATGCCTCACCCGATGAAATCAAATCACCCACAAGTTCAATAAAACCCTAATTAGTATGACCGAGGAGCACAATAACATAAAAACAAAAAAACAAGTCTCCTACCATGGGAAACTATCGAGATAAAAATTCTAAATACGTTTAGCAATCGTTCATCAAAAATCCCCTTGTTATGCCAGATTCTGATGTCAAGACTAAAGTGGGATACATCGAAGAAATTTCAAGTGAGAATCCAATCACATGAACATAAATCCTACACAAGAAAATCACACAACAAATCACCCTTGAGTTACCCCTAGGAACAATCTACTACATTTAAACAATTTGAGCCCAAGGGATCCTCTCAGCATGAGTCTCCCAAAAATATTCAACATAACTGAAGAAAGTTAATAAAATAAAGAGAGTTTTCATGCCAACAATTTTAACAAAAGCACAAAACTATCCTCACAAACCCTTTATAAAAATCACCCTCTTCCAAAAAACCAAACACACCTTTTAAAAATGTTCATACACACCATTTTAAATTTCTGAACTATTTTTAGAAAATTTCATTTAAGCACTCACACCAAATTTTGAAACCAAATTCACTTTTATAAAAATTTCAAATGGTCCACACACCATCATCACATTCCAAAATATTTTTTGAACCATCAAACATACACCACTTTAATATGAAAAACCATTAAGTAAAACACCATTTAAGAAAATCAAACCATCATTTTATAACCAAATACCTTTATCAAGAAAAAAATATTCTTCATTAAATGAAAATTAGTTACCAAATATAATCATGAATTCTATCAAACACATGGTGT
The DNA here is from genome assembly GCA_963277665.1 of Viscum album. Classification (NCBI taxonomy): domain Eukaryota; kingdom Viridiplantae; phylum Streptophyta; class Magnoliopsida; order Santalales; family Viscaceae; genus Viscum; species Viscum album. The sequence goes on from OY728158.1 coordinate 1,324,476,758, forward strand.
ACAGATATTAACAAAACAATTACATATACATAAAAGTTCTAATTAAATCACATAATTTTATATAAAAATTATTCTAAAAAGAATGCATCACTAATTAACATCCATGGAAGGTGAAAAAAAAATAAACCAATGATTAGTTAATTTAAAGGGAAAGTGAAAAGGGAAACCTACCTCCAACCACAAGAGCATCAATAAGGCCCACTTGAAATAACTCTATGTGGGTTACAATGATAATGAAAAACCAAGAGAAAACATAAAAAATTCCAAATTTAAATTAAAAAAACATGAAGCCTACATCCCTGAGACCAATGGGGGAAGAATAACTGATAAAGAAATGGAAGAGGGAGGAAGGGGAAAAAGTGAAGAGGAGAATACTTTGGGAAATCACCCTAACACCTTAAAGAAAATTCTATATATAACCTTTTCAGGATGAGAGGAAGCTTAGAGAAGAAGGGAGGGTATCCCTTTGTGTCATACGAACCAATATAGGGGAAGATATAGAGTTTTAGGTTTAAAAATCTAAGAGGGTAGAATGGTCAAATATCATTTTTAATGACCTACGAATAGTTCATAGTTAGGAATTATGGTTTCTTAAACTGTGCGCCAATCATGAACCAATTATTGAACTGAGCACTTTCATGGTTTGGATGCATGGTTTCGTAAACCATTCACCAACATTGTGACATGGTTTTGTCCAAAATTATATAACCCTACGCAAAAATTTAACATAGTTTTTCTAACCATTATTAGGTCTTGAACCCTTGGCCAAAGACACCCCAATGATTACATAGTTTCCTAGGGGAGGTCGCATGGTTTCCTCTAACCAGGCTCCAATTATACACCACTTGATATCAATAAAAAATATACTCTTTTCATCAAATAAATCCAAGAGAAACTAAATAATGGACATGGGATGAAAAATAAAAAAGGAACACATCAATGTAAAAAATCTATGATGTGACAATGGGGGGGTTTTAAATATAGTTTCAACATAGTAGGGGTCATTAGGGGAGGTGGAGAATTCCAGGTTCCCCAGGAGTTCGTTTCTAGGGTTATTCATGATAGTGGATGTTTCCCCCATGCCAGACCTTTTCCCCTGTATTTTGATAATGGGAAGAGATTTATCTTTGGTTCATAAAATTATTTTCTCTAGAAACATTGTCATGACTACAAAATATGATATTTTCCTTGAATATTTTTAAATTATTAGTATTTTCTATTTCTTTCATGATGTTTTATCGAATATAATACTAGAAACTACTTATGTGGGGGAGGGAAGCTGATAGAAAAATCATTTTCCACCATCTTTCTATGAAGGCATGGACCCCTTAATTATCACGATATTTTTAGTCTACGAGGATAAATATCATTATTTTATTTTCCAAAGAGTTGAATTGGTAGACTAATTGATGAATAAGGATTTTTGGTCAATAATACACCCTTATTGGACACTAAAATTCCTGACAAATGAAAGCCACACTATTATCTATAAGAAAATCCACAATTATTTGATCTATTTCATGTTGCATTGGCCCATCATGGAGCCACATCATGACTCAATGTGTGAGATATATTACTCTGGATCTATCATGACATCGATGGATTAGAAAATAATGTTATCAAAATTGGCTAGCGGGAGAGTGTTATCTATCAATTTAGGATACATCATTCATTTAGACTACATAAGGGAATGGTTCCCTTTTATGGGATCCATTTGGGTAGTAAGATACACGATGTTGTTTTGATGTTTTGTGGGTACCATTTTTGATAATATCTTCTGAATGAGCTGTGGGAGAATATTTAACTAATCAACCTAAATATAATAGATGTGGTTTACCCATCCATTTTAGGAACTAGAGATTGTCTAGATATGGTATGTTGTCATCATAAATGCAGATTATCTGGTCTTCCTCAATTCATTTTTTTATATAATGTATTTGCATATATCTATATCTAGATTGATTCAAAAATATTATCCTTATAGGTTTATTGAATTCCTTCATATGGGAGGGAGGTGAGGTAATTTATTTAACTTCTAGAAGATATTTAGTGGTAATTTTCCCTTGACAAATTCTACATTGGGCTATATGAGGCTACATATTTTTATTTCCATACTTTACCAACCTCTCTTCCACAAAATTTATTTTTTACATTATTTTTTGTGAGTGGGATGTATCCATTTTTTTCTTTATTTATAGTATAATAGCATCGAGGTGGTTGAGGATATTTATTTTTTGGTTCCATCTTTTGTTTCCGACTTTTATTTACGGTGTGTTCAACCTTGGTTTGTACATTGGTTCATCCCACATATAATAATACTATTTATGTATTGTGTCCTAATGTATTCTCATCTCAATTTGTATCATTTAATATATTGTTAGTTAATATGTTCATAAATGAATATTGTGTGACCATAATCACTACATCATTTTCTAATTCAAAGTGATGTTTTGTATCTCCCTCATCCCATTAAAATTTTTGATAAAGATCATCCATCTACCACTACCTCATGCAGAGAAATTGTATATTTTTAACCTTTTAAGGTTTGATATTCTATTTTAGATGATCCATTTGTTTTACTTTATGAATACTAATATTGATGGAGTCTCAATACATGCTTGTTGAAAAATCCCTAAATAAAAGGGTTGTGTCACAAGGTGGGAGAAATAGTTGGGGTGTCGACTAGTGGTCGGCACTACCAAGTCTAGAGAAGTATGATCTTAATTAGTAATATAATAATAATATTCAAAACACTATGGGAAAGAGATGATGTGGGGACCCCACTAGTATTTTCTAAATCTATTGAGGATTCGATGATTCTTGTGAAATTGTTTTTGGTAAATATTCCCCCATCCTCATGGATTAGGTTTCTCCTCACTGGCTATCATAGAAGATACCAATGAAGTCATATTTATTTGTTGTATTTTAACTATAGAATTGGCTTGGTGAATACCCATCACAAGGTAAGAGCTACATTCCCTAGGGAAATATAGAACATCATGCTATTTAAACCTTCTCATCTATATTGCAGTTCTATCTTTTTAGGGTATTTTTATTAGATATAATCAATAGTCCTAAATCTCCACTCATTATTCTTTTGTATCATTTAAATGGGGGAGTTTTACTAGATTTACCAAATTAAACCCATCTTTCATTGCTCAATGATCACTCATGACACATTAACACAATAATTTGTTATATCTGAGGCACTTATTTATATTGGAGATTCTGTAAAGTGTAATGATCCATATTCAACCTATTCATAGTTATATACATCTGCATATGATAAAGTGATTATTTTTTTAATGAATGATAGTTTGTGGAGGAAATATTATTATACACTTGGGAAATTAGTTTCAAACCAGAAGACACAAACCATTAAAAATTTAGCTAGGTCTATCTAGTATCACAGCATTTTTAGAGACTGAATATGATCCTCATATCCTTAATAAAGAGGTTCATACCCTTTATCCATTTAAAGGGTTCCTATAATATTTTGAATGTATAATACATGAAATAATATTTTAGATCATCTGAGATATCATAACTGGAGTTAGTGATAGAACAAAACATTGTCAAAAGGTTTCTCTAATCAAAATCATTCCATAAGTCCAATTTATATTCTTCCGCATCATAGTCATATTCTACTACCTAGTTAGACCACATAGGTCATTTTTTTATTCAATAACTCTTGGCCCTTGGATGGTGGGGACAATGATCAATGCTCTATAATTCCTGTTGACTAAGATGAGGTATTTGTAGAGATTTATAGGAAACTATATATTGCTATCTATGTTTTTTTGAGAACCTATCATTACAAAGTTACATTGACATGGGTATGACATCCTTATATGGGTGATATATCATCATTGGGAGGTTTTCAACAATAAATATTAGATTTTGGATCACCATAATCTATCTTTTTACTACTATGATGTGGAATATCATGGTAGATATCTTCTTATTCTTTAGATTAATAGTGGTTATAACGTTAAGAAGCATTAAATATTCAAATCATGGCCTCCTGGAAACAATTATTACATAATATGGTAATATATTCCTTATACCTCTTTGTGATCAGAATATACTGACCTACCAATTTGGGATGTGAAGGTGTATGGATTTACTATTTGAAAGCTACTAGTATATGTTAATAACCACCTTAAATGTTATAATATGGGTTTACTTATGAGAATATGCTAGATTATGTTGTTGATATTCTGTATTTTCAGTTGGAAAATAAGAATTCCATTGGGCACCTATGAGAATAATAATTTAAAACCAAGATAAACATAGAAGATGGCCCTGATTCAAATGTGAATTATGAACTGTAATATTAAAATGGACTGATTGACTATGATAAGGGAAAAGATATCCTCATCTATTTCTTATGATCTATGTTGCTCAATACCTCCATTGGTATGAGAAGTGAAATACCATTGACTTCTTTAAGCTACTGGATTATATTGATTATCTTTTTTACGACATATAATATCCTTTCCTAGTATTAATATTGGTATATTCCAATGTCCTATATTTGAGAGAGAATAAGGGCTGAATTCTAGGAATCATTTGGATTCTTTTAGCATCCTAGTTTAATATGAATATGCACCTATCATGTGGAGATTGTCAAACTGTGTTGAAATCCCCCAATCAAAATGGGGATATAAACCTGGTCCTATGCTTTGTCCTTTATATATATTTATATAGAGATAATCCTCCTAGATCATATAAAATATCAACTTTTCCTGAATTATCCATTTGTACATGTTAGTCATTCTTATTCAACGATATAGTTTTACAATGTTGAGTATGTTTCTATCCCTATATCATTAATGGAATGAATCATACATGCTCTGACTTCACTACCTGAATATATTTGCTCCTATAAAGGGTACGTTCGAGAATATAGGCCTTAACATTCATACCTGCAAGGACATGGGTATAAGCATCTTTAATTAAAATGGTGATATATTCCCAATAATGTAAATCATTTTAAATCAGAATATGTGAATGGAAACCTGGTGGTAGGAGAGAATATGTGACTAAATCTAATCACTACTTGGATTTGATGGATGAGTTTGTATGGGTGAGATGAAATATGAAATGACTTATAGGTTTCCTTTTGAATATTTTAGTGCGATACTTTGGTGCATATGGGCATGTGAGCCTACATCCTACAGTCTACATCCTTCCATACCATGAGGGTGATCCTTGATGCCTAGATATTAGTGTTGGGGGACAAATCAATTTCCTTTTTGTTTCTAGAGGAAGGAATTTATGGGAAAAACAGAATTATCAAAAAAATTCACTGATTAGTGCATCATATATATATATATATATAACTCTTAATTAATGATGCATCAAAAATATATATTTTTTATAATTGTTGGAATATGATTCATGTCGTGATCATCATTTTTATTTTCATTAGAAATGCATGATAAAATGATATGAAGTATGTTCAACCCATATTTTTGTAAATAAATGATTTACAATGTGTTACCCACTTTATCTTACATAAAATAAAAATAAAATGGCCCAATGTGCAGAAACCTAATTTATATTTTTTTATTCAGGGAAAGATTCATGTATGGTTCACCGATTTTATTGTGTAGAAAAAAAATGTCATGAAATTATATAACTCGATTACTATTTTGGTTTTAGTAATGGAATGTTTAACGAATTGTACAACTTCTTTGTACTTATCTGAAATAAGGTTTTTGGGATGGTGTTTTATTGTGGAATTCCTAATATAGATTACAAAAAATTTATGTTGGATTCCCAAAAGTTTTTTGGATGGTTTATAATGCAGCTATTCCATGAACCGGAAACACCTAGTAGTTCCCACAACTATAATAGGCTATAGCCTTTCTTTCTAGAGGTAGGTGGTAACTGTGGTTTCTTTCAAATGATTCATTGGAACTCACATTTGTTTAGATAATATGAGGTCATGTTTATCATACCCTATCTGGTGGTAGGGGAATATTATATACTTTGATTCTCTCTTATAGATTTTGGATATGTTTCTGAATCAATCACCATATCTAATACAAGACTGGTTACCCTATCAATTATAACTGGTTTCTGACTCTTAATGTGTGTTTTTATACATATAAGAGGAAACCAATATATTTTGTCTTCTATATATTTAAAATATTCTCTATCTTATTACAAGTTATTATTTAATTACACTGGTTGTGGGTCTTCTATGTTTTAGATATATATTGATAAGTGATCTCATATTTCTTTCCATATATGAGGGTGTTAGGAGTTTATGGTGTCTATATCAAGTATGTAAAGTTGGTTATTATGTTTTCATATATAAGGATTCAGAAATAATGTAATTCATTACATGTCATATCTTTTAGGTTTATTTGACATGGACCAATCCATGTAGCTTAATTACATGTTGTATGGTCATATAGTCAAAATGTTTTTTGAAATTATGATTGAGAGTCATACACATGAGTAGCCCTTTCTGGTTTTCCTCAAAGAGAATATGGCCTAATGAAGATGAGTTAGTATCACATGGATTATGGCCCTGTAGAGATGATACATATAGGGAATATAGACCCAATGGTGGAAACATAGTAGTAAAAGGAAGGAATATATCCCTTATGGTGGGGGCATGATTTTATTTCTTCAAATAATATGGTTTGTGGGAAATGTGGTCCTAACATATGAGAAATATAGACTTAGAAGAGTATGTTCATGTATTTTAGGGACACTAATGATCTTAAGAATAATATGGGCTGATGAGATGGACAATGAATAATTATAAATGTTGGGTACATTGTTTAGTGAGTTATCCTATGTATCCCATTAAACCAATAATAAAATTACATGTATTTTGATTGACACCATAAAAGATCATATGATAAGACAATATATTTATTTTTAATGTAGTGAACCAAGGATTCATATGGGGAATGTTAATTATTAGATACGGGGGAGATCAAGATTTTATGAGTAATCTTATGTATCTTATGAGAGAACGAATCAAAGTCTATGTCATTCGAATGTTTAAAAAGAGCATATACAAATGATATTGCCCTAGTTTTCTTCATTAAAAGTATGGCCCTTTGTATGTGAGGAGGATATATTTTGGAATTACAATTAAAGAGGTGTCCCATGTTGTAAGAATATGTTTCATACTAATGACAGAACCATTCTGGTTCTATATACCTATATAAGATATGCTCGGTGTGAGAAACAACAGATTGTGAATGATCAAATGTATTACAAGAGGGCATACAGTTAAATCCATATAGGTCTTACACAACAGGGTTTCAGTAAGAAAAAATAGTGAAATAATATACCAATGAATAAAAAGAAGTGTGTGGATAAACCTATAAAAGATGCCTATAATTGGTGTATTCAATTTTGTGGTATTTATACTAAGGTCATCCTATGAGATGTATGATTATGTGTCTTGGGGAGAATATGGATCTATGAGAGAAGAATTATAATATTCCATATGTGAAATTGAAATGTGAAATCTAAATATATGAGGGTATCGTGGTTTCCCTGAGGAAAAAATACTCTTGTAATGACCAATTGAAATATATTGGATATAGAGCTTATGTCTTAAAAATAAATCCTATATATCAAAATTATAATATGAATCAGAGTCAACCTAGTTCATATCATTGTTTTTTTCACATTCATGGAATGCCCATTATAAGTCCTTCAACCCATGTAAGTCATGCTTAGTGTGTGGGATAAGATATATAAAATGATTAACTACATTTTATACAGTGAATATAGACTTAAGATCATAAAAAATAATTCTTCATATCCATATATGTATAAGAATCATTGTCCTCATCAGTTATATATTCATTTGACCACAGATGGGATTATGAGGTGGACTCGAATCATAAAGATTATGGACCTATGATATGTGAAGTATTGTACGATGTTACGGGGTTTATGATTTTGGATAAATATGGAGATAATGGAGGTTTAGTGGACCTCAGGAGAGATGAGATATCCCATGAATATATTGGGGTTATTTTCTTCCCATGAAGATAGTAGGATCATGTGCTTTAAAAGATAATTTTGGAGTCATGATATCACATAAGGGTGAATGGGTCATGAAAATACAAAAGGGGAAAAGGGGCCATACAAGTATATTATTTCATAAGGTTTGTGTGATTAACATAACTGATATATTTGTTATTCAATCACATAATGTGACCATATTACAATGAATTCATTTATAATCACATAATTGTGAAATAATCTTGGAATCCCATGATTGGGGGGGGGGTCACACGATCAGGTCTCGTATTAGTGGCCAAATTTTAAAAATTCTTATTATTCTTCAAAAATAATTCTATGTTACTTATAGATTATATCAAGAATTAACCTCTACTATTTTGTGATTTTTTTTCTTTGATAATTCTTCTCTCTCAAAAATTTCTTTTTATTCTCATATATGTGTCTCCTTCAGATCTTTATAAACATCAGGGGGTAAGAATCACCCTTATATCTATTAATATTAACACTATGTAAAAGACGTATACCTTGGTCTAATAAAAAGGAAGGATTATGGATAATACACCCATAGATCGTCCACTGCATGTAACTGAGTCGCACATCATTGAGGAATCCTCCTAACAAATGTCATGAGAAAAATAAACTATGTGATAAAACCATAACATACATCCTATCACTAAATATTTTCCACTTATCTAGTTTTCATGGGGTAGTTCTTTACATGAGGTGTATGCCATATAAGGAATGATGACATGAGACCCTCCCACCATGGATGTCATTTCTTAACTGACTCATGTGGTTGGGTTTCATTTGAATGTTACATGACTCTAGGGGTTTCACATGGAGAATAAAACCATCTTGATCCACCCCATCTTGGATATACTTGCCTATCCAACTCATGTTATCAGCATTTTATTTTGATCCACATTGGGATACACAATTGAGTACATATATTAGGTGTCACATAAATAGGATTAGGTTAAAAAATCATATGTATTTTTAAGGGCTATAAGATATTGTGACCCAATTGCATGACCCTTAAATGGTCAATAATTTTGAATATAAAACAAGCCTTTGTGAATTATATATTTTCTAATTTGAATTTGGAAAACATTAATTTGGTAAGATACAACAATAATTTAAAATCGAATAAATATAAATAAGGCAATGAAATAAAAGATTACTATGGGTATTTATGTTACACATCGTGTTAGACTGTGATTAAGAAAAAATAGAGTGAAGGTAATGAATTTTCTATTAACATTATTTTCATTTGAAATCATTCTATCCAATATCCATTGTCATTTTTCAGTTTCTTTTATTTATTATATAACATTAACAATTATTCAATGGTTTTTTAATTTTACATTCCATTGATCGGAAGTTATTTTGAGGGTTGGAATGGAATATTTCTCACTCTCTTCATTTATGTTTCATGTACAAAAAAATCATCTCACAATATTATTTTATATACATTAAATTATTTAAATATAAGTTATCTTATTATATGTGCATTAAAATAAGTTTTATTACCCATATCATTCTTTTATGAATAATTTATTTAGAGTTACATTGTTTTCAAAATATTTAAAAATTAATAAATGTTTTCTCATTTTTATAAATTGTTTTTAATATATATGTGGTAAGAATTATACATGTAATTATTTCAGTAAAATATAAAGTATCATGTTTTCATATTGATATTCATAATTTAAAAACAAATAAAATTTTTATTTATTTATTTAAATATTTTAAATATTCATTTATATAAAATTATTAAATGATGTGAATATTATGTATTCCTATATTTATCTAATAAACTTATTCTTTGGAAATTTACATTAATTTCCCTATTTTAAATGTAAGAAAAAAAGAAGATTTATTTATTATATATACCTTGAATTTAGTTTCTTATAGAGTAATTAGATAAAATTTAGATGTTGAGTATATATTACACATATTTTTTTGTTTGGGTTATGAGTATATGAGGGGCCCTTTAGAGGAATGAACTATGTGTAGATGGACATTGGGATGGTCTTATCACTCTCATGGATGCATACAACTAATATAGAAAGGTAGGAGTTGTTTATCTATCATTTAATTGTTTCTAATGTTGGGGTTATTTTATTTCATTTAATTATAATTCATTAAATTACATTGTTTCGTGTATGTAATGTTTATGATGCATATGGATATGAATAAATATATTTGGTTTGTTTTTTTGGAAGAGTAACACAAAACGTAAATTTTTTTAATGACATAAATTTTAATTAATATTGAGCATATTAAATTTTTATATTAATTATAGATTCTAAAACTGAAACATTAGTGAATGAATAATTATAAGATTTAAAAATTGGCCAATAAATTTCAAATGATGTTATAGGAATGGATTTTATTTTCAGGTGATTTATATTAAATTAATGAGGCTAAAAAACACTAAAATACTAAGTACGAGGTTCCTTTCAAAGAAAACACATGCCAAGAACATGATCATCCAACAATATAGGATGAAGTGAAAGTATGGTTCATATGGATTATCATGTCAAAGCATGGCTGATGTGGAAAACCCAAAGATTAAGGTAACAGTGTTTAGTTAAGAACCATGGTGACACTCATCTGGGAAAATAATATATTTATAATACTAGAAGAATATAATAACATATTATAGAAATAATTTGTACGTAAAAATAGTTTTCCAATCATATGGAAAATATTTATATATAATATTGTTGAAAAAATCATACTCAAATTATTATATTTATACGGTTTATTCTAATATTGATTCATTAGTAAAATATGGATCATAGCCCACAAAATGTAATGATGTATGGGGTCATCATTTTAATGGGAGTAAATTTATTAAATTTCCTCTATGGAATGATTTAAAACAAGATACTCACCCATATACATGTCTATTATGTAGATTATTTTATGCATCATAATTATCATTATGTGGTCTTTTATAAGCAAGTCACTGATTTTATATAATGCCGAGTGGTGTTTCTAAAGATAATAGTTCATAGAATCTGGATTTGGTTGTTATCGAAAACAATTTCTCCCATTTTGACTCCCAAGAATTGAATATCTCGTGTAAATCACATATTTCAATATATAAACATAGTCCCAAAAATTAAAGAAAATTGCGAAAAGGATACATAGATCTATTTCTATATGGAGTCAATATTTTTTAAAATAAAGTTAAAAACTAATGATGAATGTCTACCAAGTTGATAAAATATCTAATAGGATAATTGATATAATGTTCAATACATAAATATAAATTTTAGTTCAATATTAATTTTTATAGTATGGGGTTTTCATACATTATTATAAATAAGAGTTATTATATATACATGTGTTGACCCTGAATTTCAGATAGGGATGGCATTGGGTCCTTTCGAAGTAAGCAAAGGCCTATCGAGGGGGATTGGAAGATTCCTCTACGTGTGAGAATGTTGCATGGAAAAATTATAGGCAGCACGCAAGATTTTCTCCAGCATGCAATCCCTTGCATTCCCAATGCGATTTCGAAGGGAGGATTCCATGACAACCCACCAAAAACCCTCCAACGAATTTTCATTAAAGTCATTTTTTGGTGTGAAAACCCTACCAATGCGACGTCAAAGGCAGGCTTCGGTGGCCCCCACCCAAAACTGCCAAAGGCATTTGTGCCTAAGAGCCTAGGGTTGGAGTAGAACTCCTTTCAACCCAAAAAATATTGCACGCCCAATGCGATATCAAAGGGACCCCTACATGATAGCGTTCTCGGAAATTAGTTAAGGCCCAAGCGCGATGGGACAGTGCATGCACAAGGTACCCAACGGTGTGTAAACCCTTCTGCACCCAATGCGATGTCAAACACATCCCTTGCACATGACTCTTCTTGTGCTCAAACTCTAGGGTTTTTGGCTATAAATTGAAATGAACCCCGCCCTTTCAGGACTATTACAGAAGACAAAGCAATGCTCTACTGTGTGAAATACACAACTTATGTGACCGCATGAAAAACAAAATGGCCTCAAGGTATTGGATCTTTCGTGATTGGTCCCCAAAGGGTAATGTTTCGGGTGGGCCCTCTTGGGCGTGATACTCTTCCATTTCCTTTTTCCAAAATCCATTTTCCCGCAAAAGATCAATCTTGCACGTAGGTTTCCCCCTACCTCAGGTCTATTTTTTCCGCATCCTTATAGTTTTCACGCTACCATTACATCCTGGATGCATCCTTATAGTTTGTGTGAAACTATTCCACCTTGCACGCACCCCCTCATCTTGTGTGTGACATTTATTCTATGCTCGTTTTGCCTTCCTTAACATAAGACACCATGTCTGAACCCCTATTACATGTATCATATCCATTTCATGCACCATTCTCCCATACGACCCACTAGGTTCGTACGAAGTGACTTCAATGTCCCTTGGGTGGTGCTTTACATGACACTTTATAGCCTTATGATTCTTCGGATAGGCAAGCTAATGGAAATTGCTTCTTCTCATAGACATGATAACATGGGACCCTCAATGTATCACTCAACGACACCCCGTCACCACTAAATTGTGGATTCCTTCCCTTCACTAAGGGCAGGCGGGTATCAATTATATATGTTCTAGGGGTGCGGAGGAAACCCACCTCATCCGAGATGTAGGATTTTAAACTTTCAAGTTTCATCATCCTCATCACATGATATTAAACTATGACTCTCCCCCCACACTCTATGTGGGGCACCCCATCTCAGACATTCTCTATGCCTAATCGTCTCCACGGGAGTGAGATCTTTCTCACATGGAATGAGATCCTCTTTTTTGGAGTGGTTACTATTCATAGGAAAGGGAAACTGTCTTGGTGTAGTCCCCTAGCCTTTATTGTAGGAGGCAACACCCCTGCTCCTCCTTTCTTCTTCGGTTCCAAAGTTCAGAGTGGGGGATGGGCACCAGAATCCTCCTCTATTTTGTTCCAAATTCATCTCATGTTGGTTTTTGTCTCCACTCCGGCCTCCACCCTGGAGTAAGTCCCAAATTTTATCTCCCTGGGCTACAGACCACACGTAAGCCAATGTTTTCTCTTTGTACTGCTAACCACGGATAAGCCTTAGTTTCTTTTTTGGTTGGATAACAACATGTAAGCCCCACTCCACTACCCACAGATTCACTTTTCACAATGTGATCATCAAGTCTTTTCTACCTCTTATTTATCATACCGATCATGACTCAAATGGGTTTCGAGTAATCATTTACCGTGTAATCATCTTCGGGCTACCCTAGAATGTTTACCAACACTAGTTCAAACTACATGTAATTTGATCCTTGTCTCCTAGGAAAGGTACATTTGAAGCCTCCCGGAAGTTCAAGACCAACACATACTTGGTCCCGAACCATTTATGTCGGTTCACAAAATGCTTCTGAACTAGGTGGAATTTGATCTGTGTCTCCTAGGCATGGTATATAGGAAGACTCCTTGAGGTTAAATCCCAACACCTACATTGTCCCGACCCCTTCATGTAGATTTACCATACTCTTCTGAACTACGTGGACATTGACTATTGCCTCCTATGAAAGGTACATAGGAAGCCTCCTGAGGTTCAAGCCCAACACATACTTGGTCTGGACCCCCTCATGTCAGTTCACCAAACGCTTCTGAACTACATGTAATTTGATCCTTGTCTCCCAGGAAAGGTATGTAAGAAGCCTCCATAAGGTTCAATCCCAACACCTACTTGGTCTCGACCCCTTCATGTCAGTTCACCAAATGCTTCTGAACTACTTGGAATTTGATCCTTGTGTCATAGGAAAGGTATGTAGGGAGACTCCCTAAGGTTCTAGCCCAACACCTACTTGGTCCCGACCCCTTCATTTTGGTTCACCAACTACTTCCGAACATCATGATCTTTGATCCTCACCAAGGTAATCAATGTAGGAAGCCTCTCTGAGGTTCATGTCCAACAACCATTGTTCCCAACCCCTTCATGTCGTTTCAACAAATGATTATGAACTATGTGGACATTGATCCTTGTATCCTTGTAAAGGTACATAGGAAGCCTCCCCGAGATTCAATCATAACACCCATCGGTCTCGAAAACTTCACGTCGTCCCACACTTCATACTGCATGATGTTAAACTATATCTACCCTTTCAAAATACATGGTATTTGATCCTTGTCACCTAGGAAAGGTACGTAGGAAGCCTACCTAAGGCCCATCCACAATCAGTGGTATGGCGTTGTGATCCCCCACCAATGGTAAGCCATTGTAACCGCAATCAGCAGTATGTCGTTGTGATCCCCAACCACTGGTAAGCCATTGGAAACCCAATCAGTGATAAGCCATTTTCAACCCCAACCAGCGGTAAGCCATTGGGTTCCCCAATCGATGGTAAGCTATTGTAGTCCCATTTGTTGGGACCCCCATCTCTGGTCCGCCCCTCTGGCATCAGACTAACCTAGGCTTCTAATAATGTGTAATCCCCAATATATCATTGGGTCATTGTGCCCTGTGCACACCCCAATTCTATAACCTCATCCAAAACTAAGTGGACTTTGATCCTTGCCAAGGAAAGGTAAATAATAATCCTCCATGAGGATCAATCCAATCACCCATGTATCATCTAGGACTCTCCATTGTTCCCCCTGTGCTTCGGGAAGGTCATTCCCCAATTTGGAAGTTCCACTAACTTTAGGTCCCATCCAGGCATCCATTTTCATGGTCCACCTCCTCAGGTGTCCCATCACCCCACTAAACTACACAAACATTGATTCCCTACCATGGGGATACGTAGGAAGTCTCTTCGAGGATCAAGCCCAAAGATATTGTTACCTTCATGATGGTTCCATCTCATTCCCCTTCACTTCATTAAACTCTCCATATCCATCATGATTCATACACAGGTGGCCACATCCTAGTGAGATCATTCCATCCACTACTTCACTACCCCTAGCAGTAATCAAGTACATAACCATGTGTTATTACCTACATCAATGTTCCCTCCTGGGTAAGCAGCCATCTAATCCACTCCTGTCAATGTTCTGATCAGTTCGATCCATCTCTGTTATACGTTAAACTCATTAAATACACTGTGTTAAACATGTGAAGCAGAGGAAAATCATAGAGACACGCCTATGTCATATAATACCCTACATTTGATGTGGGATGCCTTGGGATTCTACTCCCTCAAGAATCCCGATCATAAGGTGATGAAACAAAGATGCACTAGTGTTCCAGTGTCCAGACATGCTAGTGATGTCCAACATCACTAATCTTCCAATTAAAGGTTTCTACCCTGACTGAACCCCTTGGAATGTCCTGACAAAAGCAATGTAATTAACCAACGCCCATGAATATATGGAACTGTTAAGAGTTTCATGAACAGTTTCTTAATCGTTAAGGGAGACCCGGACTAGGTAACGAGTTCTGATGAAGAATCCACCGAAGGAGAACCGACATCCCATCATCATATTTTGATCAAGGAGAAAGCGTCCCTAAATAGGTGACAGATATCGACCGTCTTTGGAAAGCAGGAATGTGGGGAAACAATCAGCGCGTCCTCCTCAATAGATGGATGTTCACCCCAACGAAAGCATCCGAAACATAAATAGTGAACCTGGCATGAAATTATTCTCCTCAATGTGAATATTAGTAGCGTTTGAGGAATCGATAGACTAGAATGTCACCGGATCCTGTTATCCGATGCTGGGTCCCACTATGAATATAGTGGCCCTGGCATGAAACTCACCAGAAGTTGGGGAAGATAAAACATTGGACATCTCGATCTGCGACGTTGTCAGCCTGGATCCTTCCTACCAGCCATGGAAGACAGAATAGAACTAGGGAACTAGGCGTCGATTTCCTAGTTTCGGCACTAATGGTCTAATCTGCCAGCCTTTCAGGACCCAATATTCCATAATGGGAAACCGATCACTACCCATCCACCGATGTATGGGTAGGGGAATTGTTAACATGAAAACCATGTGCGACTCCACCACTTCTATGGTAGTCTCCACATCCACAAATTCTAGGTTCACATGCCTTATATCCCCTTCTGAATTAATTCAGAGAAGGGTGATATACGACCTCATCCACCGATATTAGGAGTATGGAATTATTCTGACTAGAGATATGGCCTGCCAAGATTTAGAGGCATCTACACCTCGTCGCCACCACTGCCCCCAAGGGTCATTCAGGTAGCCACTACTCCCCACTCTGATGCACAATTGCTTTAGGAGCCTCTCCCAAGAATGCTTCAATGAATCCCTCCCCTACAATGATGAGATAGGCAGGGTCCGGGCCAGCCCAGCCGGGATCCCATTCTAGGGGCTCCCAAGGAGGGCCCCCACTAGGTTGCGCCTGAACTACCACCCAAACCCACTGGTCGAGGGGCAGGTAAGCTATGTGTATGCAACACCATACATAGTATTGTTGACCCGACACTAGCATCGGGTGTAGGCTGAGGAGGATGCTCGTCGAGGGGCATCAACGTCAGCAACTACCATGGATCATGCCACCGCCGACGTATACCATCATTCCCCTCTATATTTTGAGCATGGAAACTCATATAACCAACTATAATCGGGGCCCCAATTTCCCCATGGGTAGGCTGAGTTGACTCTCCTGGTTGCTGGCATAGGTAACACCCACCACGGGCCAACCCGCTGCAATGACACCTAGTACATAGTTCCTCCCTATACCGCCACCATTAAGAACACGGGTCCTCCCCACAACCAAGATTGGCATGGTGGTCTGCCCCAAGACACCTTCAATACAAATGAGGGTCCACCTCACGTTAGTAACACTCAGTGCTGAAACCACTTTTGTGCTCATGCCATTAGGTATGGAGTCATTCCTCCTACCACAGGCCGCCAATGTGGAGATGTTACACATTTGATAAATCTCGAACGTGGGGGCCTTCCCCATGTCCTTATAGCAGCCAGTGAAGGTCCTTCTCACCACAAAAATTAGATTAGTGAAGGTCTTCGATTCTTCATTAGCACCCAGCATGAGTGTCCTCCCCATGTACATCTTGACAAGTTCGAGGACCCTCCTCATACCGACGCTTCTTGGGGAGATAATCTTGGAGGCCCTACCCATGATTCTACCTGCTCCATCACTTTTCACATATATTCCCTCCACACATCTTCCAGTGGACACTGAGGTCCTCACCGTGTTCCCTTTGACATATAACCAAGTTCTCCTCGCACCCCAGCTCACTCAGGAAGATGTCCTCTCTACCCCAGCACCAGCTCGGCCGAAGGACCTCCTCGATCCAAGAATCTACCCTACTCCGAAGTGCCATACCGGTGCAGGAAGGCTAGCCAACACCACCATAAAAAGAATGCTTGGAAGATTCTGACCAAGATTAAACCAGTACTATTCTTAGATTCTGAGGTGGAATACGACTCAGTAATGTAACCCTCGCCTAGATCCTCTGTGTCAAGGGACGGGGTAGGAATGAGGCACCTCAGCCTTATACATCCATAATGTGTGGTCCATCGGATCCCTGCCTCATTTCGCAGATACATCCAGGGGGACGATGATTTTGCGTCTCCCTAGGGTCCATCCAAGCAGTCAACACCTTCATCACAAGGATAATTCTATACCTCAACCAGAGATCGTAAAGAGTTATTATGGGGATTGATGGTGAATAATAGACAACATGGTCCACCACCCGTAGCCGTATTCCCTGCACCAGAAACAACGGTCACCGGCCCAGCTTATCATGATGTTGTGGCAAATTCACCGCAGTCTTCAGAGGATAACTTGAGATGCGGCTTCTTGTTAGCCCTCTTTCCCTATTCTCCACCAGCCAGCCTACAATCTGAGCAGTCTGCATTAGTACCGCTACATGTTTTCCAGCTACTTTCAGTTGAAGAGTTGGGAAAAGAAGGGCCAGACGCTGAATTTGTGCCGAGGAGCTTGTCGTACATTCTTGCAGTAGACCATTTCCCAGAGATGTTTTGGCCTGTCAATGCACCAAACATTAGTGCACTAGAGTCTCTCACCCAGATGGAAGTTGAATGCTTTCTCTAGACCCTAGGGCTGATGAATTTTTATATTCTTCATTGATGAGTTGCCTACCCAAAGAATGATGCACACATCAAAGACACTGGTCAACAATTTCATCTGGATGATCTGGCCGCACACCCTATGACCCAGCGCCCTAAGTCAAATGGCTATCATAGGACCCTCCAACAAAGATGCATCCATATCTTTAAAGTGATCTACAATATTATCAAGGAGGCTTCCCCCACATGCAGATATTTGGTCGGGGGAAGTACGCAGCCCTCCATTTTAGTTCTATCCAGTGCCAGCCCAATTTTCTAGGCGATTTTGAGGATATGCCTCTAGCCAGAGTCATGGTTAACATGGCCGTTCTATTGGAGGAAGAGATAGAGATAACACTCATGGGGGAAAACATTCCCCTGGGGGAGTGCCACAAATTTTGGACCCGTCAGGAAGGGTTACTTTCCAACAGAAAAATCTAATGGGTCTTCACGTACCCATCAAGGAATTGGACCTCAGCCAAAATCTCAACATGAGAATGGAGCACCTCAGATCCGTCAAACCCTCTAAATCGTCTGTATCATTACAAAAGATAGAGTATGATCCCAAGAAATATGCATTACATCAACCGCTCACTGAGAATATGAAAATGGTCGATGTCCTCCTCGCTAAGTGTGCTACGGAGTGACATCCAGACTACGGTGATCCACAACTGGGGCAGCAGGTGTAGACACAACTTCCCCAAGTTAATTTCTACCCAAGGACCCTAACCATCCTACCCACACAGATAGGGTTGATGCTAGAAATTATGGCAAGAGGGTGCAATATGTGTCACCAAATCCACTAGAGCGATGAGATAATCCCGAGACACAGCTCAGGCTCCCCCAGCCACTCCGCAGGTCATCCCATCAATTCCTCCATGAGTCAATGGGACTGCCTATCGCGTTGAAGATCCCAACAATGCACCGGTGGTCAGGGATCCCCGTCAAGATAAGAACCGAATTCCATATGATACCATGGCGACACTCATTGCTCACCTCGAGGCACTAGAAACGTGAAAGGTTTCCATCCCACCTGATGAAAATTCATATCTGGTGTGGGTGGACAATAAGCCATCACCCATGGGATTCAAAAATCCTATCTTTTTACCCATTAATGGGATGAGCGACCCACTTCAAAAATTTTCCCACATTATTCCAAGGTGTGGGCCCATGTTGGGAACTTCAGCACAACAGAAGGCTACCAAAATTCAATGCTTCTTACACACATTGGAAGGGCATGGATTTGTCTGGTGTAGCCATCTACCCATCAGATCAATAACTGACTAGGAAGATCTTCGTAGGTGACTTATTTACTAGTTCAGTTCCACTACTCAGAAGAAGTGTATTTCGGACCTCTTCAAGTGAATTTAGAGGTCTTATTAGCAAGTCGTGGACTTTTTTGTCTAGTGTAAAAGGCTCACATACTCCCTTAACATTCCACTAACTCAAGAATATATATTGAAGATGTGTTTGGGGAATGTCAAGATGGAACTGGTCCTCTCTCTGATCACCCATAACTACCTCAGGGGATTTCGAGACATCTCTGATATGGCACATCGCCTAGAGGAATCCTTGCAACATGCCATGTAGGCACGTCTGTTGCCTCCAGTGATTCCCGTGAGAAGGGACGCTAAGGTAGAACCCACCGTAGTGACCCAAATAGAGGCCCCCAGGCAACTAGAGTTGCTAACAGTAGATCCACCACCACAGAATCACAAAGGCCCTCCACCTCAGGCATAGCCCTCGGCCCAGAGACGCCCACCATAGAACAGGAAGGTGCCCCCAGGAAATGCACTACCACCTCCCATGTAATATAACCAAGCTCCGCCTCCTCGCCAAGATTCTCCAGAACCACGTCAGGGTCAGGCTCCCAGAGCTGCCTTTATGGATAGGGGAAACCAAATATTCTCATTTAATGAGGCTCAGTTCCCCGACTATTTATGAGGTTCATTGGAAAAGGGTATTGTACATTTTCATGAATGCAGGAGGCCAGAAGAGGTGGGTCTCATTGATCACCCCAATTACTAACCCTATCACTAGATCCTGGGGAATACCCTTAAACAGTGCTACATGATTATGGAATGTATTAAATACTAGGATGAAAACAACCTATTTTGGTTGGGACCAGCTCTAGTACATGTGGAATGAGTATTCTTGAAGCTCAATAGTAGGAGTGACAATGAAGGCAAATGAAATCAGGTTTCTAACAGCAGGTCCCATAAGTTTTGTGACTGGATGGCTCATAAGTCAATTTACCATTCCCATGGAATTATCTGGTATGTCTGAAACAAACTAAACCTTTAGAATATGTCGTGCCACCCACAACTAGTACCTATGCATCAATGGCTCAGTCATCCTCTTCCCAGAAGAGAAATCATCAGCGACGTAAGGTAAAATAATGTCCCCCGCCAATTCTATCGTCACCATGTACTCTCGTCGACTTCATGCCCCAAGAGATAGATATACCCCCTATAATCCTTCTAGTAATGGATGATTCTTCATGTGATAGTCAAGGGTATGCCTCAGTTAACACTGTAGATCCGGTAAACCCCTACATGATTTCTGGTTGTGAGGAGCACCAGGCAGATACACCCCATGCTCCCAACCATCTCCAGCATCGACAAAGCCATGAAAATATGGGTCGTCTGTGTGCCTCGGTCCGAACTTCCAACCAGGCTATACAAGAAACTGAAACAATATAGAAGGTCCAACGCAGAGCTTTTCATGTACATGCTTCTCAACTGCTGTCATCAGATCTGCCTTCACCCCCATTTGTGCTTCTTGATCAGGCGGAGCCACCTTGATCGTGCTGTGATCATCCATGCTCTTCCACGGACCAGAATATTTCATTTGGACATCATCTAGTAGTCACTCCATAGGATTCAGCCAGTGGTTAGTAGGATATTCCCAGCACTAGTTGGCCACCAGTCAGCCACCAGTCCAGCCGGCACGGCCTGCCATGCCTCCTGTCACAGAGTGACCATCTGTAAGCAAGATCTCACACCTTGAATGGAAGAATGATTCCATCAAAACTATCTCCATAAATCCAAAAAGGATATCCATCCTTGAGTCCCTTCTACTATCATTAGATATGACTGAATTCCTCATCAAGGCTTTAAGAAGCCCCCTCTAGTTCGATACGGAGGTAGCTGCTGCAGAATCCATCCATGCTAAGGATATTGGGCATGCTGAATGCCAGGTCATTATCTCATTATGAGGAGAAGATCAAGTCTCTCCCATAATAGGGAAAATCCACCCACTTTAAATCACCAGCCATTTTAATGGTGTGGAGTTTCGTCACTGTCTTGTTGACATAGGCTCCAGGATCAACCTAATCCTGACTCAGACACTATGAAAATTGGGGTTGTCTGACGATAATCTAAAACCATATAACATGAAATTCCAAGGCTATTATAGGATATAACAGACACCTCTTAAAAAAATTCTTTTAATGGCCTATTTTGGTGGTTTGGTATCCAGAACCGAGTTCATGGTTGTCTCCTAGGTCATTGCTTACAATGTGTTGATGGGTAGGCCATGACTCCACCTGCATACAGAGGTTTTTTCATCATACCACATGTGCCTCAAGTACTCCCTTAATGGTAAAGTGGGTGTACATCAAGGTGACACATCTCCCTTTTCCTCTTGTGAATCGCCCTATCCCGATACCGATTATTAAAAAAGAAATGAGAAGCATATCGAGGCTAATGAAGTATAGCACGTTACGGCTGCAACCGACCTGTGGACAGATCTGGATGATGCATACATATTTTCGACCCATCGATTGGAGGATAAAACCCCAAACATGGAGAAATTCATAGTTGTTTCTAGAACTAGGGGGAGAACATTCCAAATTCAAAGTGAAACTGAAAAATCACCTCATACATCTACACGAATTAGCTCAAGTGATCCTAGAGCTCCCTACCCCCATAAGGTATCAGGATGTCTCCCTATGGGAACAAAAATACGCCATAGTTTCTTGTTTCTCCAGGATGGGGTAAACTAGATCAAGTCGGAAGGTCAATATTACATCGATATCATCAATCATGGACCCTTATGCCGAAGAACAAATGGGATCATATCGACAGCCTTCGTCTCTATGGTTTCTCCAGCACAGGAGTCCTCCGATGCAGTGTCCACCACCACCCAGGCTGGTACCAGTCTTATATTGGGATATGTTGACTCACAGGAAACTCCTCCTACTGAGCATCCCTCCTTTATAAGTGAAGAAGTGGATTTATATGATGCTCATCCTACCTTTTAAGAGGGTGTCTCCACCACAGTCGATGAAATGGTACAAGTGAACCTCGGTAGCAAGACGGACCCCAAACCCACATTGATCAGGGATTCTATGCCCATCAAGGAGCAAAAATAGTACGTGGACTTCCTCAATCGACACTATGATGTATTTTCTTGGAGAAATAATGAAATTTTGGGGCTGGATCCTTGGGTAGTCATCCACCACCTCAGCCTCCTGACAAACCACCACATGTTTAAGCAGCCTCCCAGAAACATGAACACTTCTCATAGTGACATGGTCACGGCCGAAGTCAATAAGGTCAACAGATATGATTTCGTTAAGGAATTATAGTACCCCAAATGGATAGCCAAAGTTATGCCAGTTAGGAAGAATAATATACATCACAGAGTCTGCATCGACTTTTGGGATCTCAACCGTCATTGCTGAAGGATTCTTTTTCCCTCCCTAGGATGAAATTTTTATCTGATTCTATAGCAAGGTTCTAATACCTCTCATTTATAGATTATAGCGACTCGGCCTTTTCTTACATTACTATTACATCATTTAAAATATAAACAACATAATAGTATTATACATGGAGGATCCAGAGGTTTAGTGTCTTGGGAAAACTAGGACAACACATAACAAGTACAACATCAAGCATAAAAATTCATTTAATCTCTTCTTCTATAGCTTCTTAGTAGCACTTGTCCTCTCCTTAGTACATGTAGCCACCTGAGGATATACATAAAAAGGGGTGAGCTAAAATCCCAGTAAGAGGATAGATAAGAATAATATAGCATGGGGTGAGCATAATCATGAAGAAGATCTTGAACATGAGAGGAGTATAAACAATAAACTTGAAATGTGGCAAAGCATAAAAATGAAACATCATGTCTTAGTGGTTAACTACCATACATACTTGTGAACAAATCTAGCATCATGTTCATGAATCATTTTAGATTTACTCATGAGATTCATCACTTTACCCAATTCATGGGAGCGCTATATAATTCCGGGTGCACCCGTCACATTTAAACATTCATATTGCGCTATATAATTCCGGGCGCACCCGTCACATCATAACATTATCATTATCATGTTTTCCACATAGAACACATATCAAACCTGTACATAAATAACCCATGGAAAGGAATGGGTTTAATCTCATAATAACACATTCATAAGCTTTGGGTTCCCAAAAGAAATAGGGAACAACATACTTGATATAAGAACCATCAACCTTGAATGAGAGGTAAAAGGTGAGATCTTGAAAGAAGGGTTCTTTTGGAAAACATTTTGATGGACATAAAAACTAGTGACAAACATGTATATCCCAGAAAAGTAAAGGAAAAGATGAAAAAAAGACCTTTGAGGAATAACCATGTCAAAAATGGAGTGAAAGAGGGAGAACCCGAAGGAAGAAAATTGGGTTCGAGATTTCCCCTTACCTTGTACCCGAATGCCTCCTCCACTTTAATGTCCTGTATAATGACATTATATTCATTAATTAGAAATTCCAGAACCTTTTATACATTAATAGGGTTCATTCTGGTTTCATTATTTCATATTATGTTCCTTTGGATGTCTTATAGAGTTTAAAAACATTGTTCGGGAATGTTTGTTTTTATGGTTTTCTTGAACGGTCCACTTGTATTCTTAAATTGATGTTTGGGTAGATCATGGGTAAACATCCAGAACTGATATTACATGTAATTTTTGATATTACAGAAGCTTGAATGATTTTATAATGAGTTATATTAGATCCAAGTGGATGAATCATTAGATAAAAATTTAATGATGGTTATTTGGGTTAATTTGAGCGGTTTTTGGATCACAACCAACTCATTTTAACTTTTCACTTAGTAGTATGGCCATAGGTTATTTCCAGAACATAAAATAGAACATAATACATATAAAATATTCTGGTTCAACCATAAAAATGGTTTCATGACCATATTGAAGGTAGAAATGGAAGAAGAGAGCATGTTGTTTTTGAAGGTGATAAATTATCACCACATGAACAACGTTCTCTTTAATAAAATAAAAGGAAGAGGGAAAGGGTGTTGGGTGATATAATATACCATTAGAATCATAATATTACAATATATATATAATACTGGATTTACAAAACAATTTGGATGAATATAGGTTGGAAGAGATCATGAAAGGAACTTGAACTTGAAAGGAAATTAAAGGAGAAGAGGGAGAGAAATTACCTTTAGAATCCTTCTCTTGAGATCCCCTTTAAGGAAGATAGGCTTGGTCTTTTGATGAGACCAGAAGCTTTTGGACGTGGTGGATGAGCTAGGGAAGGTTTTTGGGTAGAATTTAGAGAAGGCTTGGAGCTTGAGAGGTGTGAGTAAAAGAGGGAGTGAAGGGTGGCTTTTATAGTGGAGGGGAGAGGGGTTTCCTTAATATAAAATTGATTTGTTTATTAATTCCACCAAAGACAATGAATAGTGAGTCTTGGATGACCAATAATAGTAA
This sequence comes from Viscum album, assembly GCA_963277665.1. Classification (NCBI taxonomy): domain Eukaryota; kingdom Viridiplantae; phylum Streptophyta; class Magnoliopsida; order Santalales; family Viscaceae; genus Viscum; species Viscum album. The sequence continues at coordinate 1,324,501,522 of OY728158.1, forward strand.
TTTTATAATTTAATCCCGAACCAAGTGGGCGTACATCAGCAGAACATCAGCAATGACTCAATTAATACATTATTTAGCTTTTATTGTGAATTATCGGATTCCACTATTCATCAACAATTCAAGTACCTCAGAAAAATCCCAAAAATTTACCCCAACCATTTTTCGACGTGTAGAATCCAAAAATGAAGTCCATTTTTCAAAAATAATTTTCTATGTATTATTAATTTAATATTTAAATAAAATCATAATTTACTTAAAAAACAGTTTTTAAGATTAAAACTGATTTTATAGTTCTTTCAAATATTACGTAGGGTCTTATAAAATTATCTAAAAACTATTAGAAATTGATTCAATACTATATGAATACATTACAGGGGAATAAATATTATTTTAAATTAATTAATTAAATATAATTAATTATTTATGACTTATAAAATACAAAAAGGTTTACTAAGGTCAAATTATCACTTTCTATGATGTCTAAATTTTATTTTATTATTCATAGGTAACGTTACTCTTATTTACTATTCATAAGGGTCATATTACTATTCATAAGGGTAGGTTACTATTCATAAGGGTAGGTTACTATTCACAAAAAATTATTTTTGTTTCATTAGACTCCAAAAACTATCTTGAGCACAACCGTGTATGCTGGATTTTTAAAATTCCAAACATAGGGGTGACAAAATTATGTTTAAAGGTCACTTATCACATAGTAGTTCATTATTTTGTGTTTTTATGACATAGATATAAGAAGTTAATTTTCCATTGAAAACATTGGGTCGTTACATTCTTCCCCCCTTAAGAAATTTCGCCCCCGAAATTTCACTTTACACAAACAGGTGAAGGTACTTATCCTTCATTACCTCACCTCGTTCCCACCTTTTTCTAAAATAGAAAAGGTTAGAACAAAACATAATTAAACAAGTCATGAATAACTTATCCTTTTAAACAATTATACCAAAAATATAACATATGGGATCCCTAGGTAAATATCCTTGTGTGCATATTTGTACTTAGTCTCATGCTAGAGGTTTTCTTTAGGGTTCACTAATCCTAATTCCCAAATTAACTAAACCTTTCCTCTGATACCAACTATAGAGACCCGACCTTTTCTTACATTACTATTACATCATTTCAAAGATAAACAACATAATAGTATTATACATGGAGGATCCAGAGGTTTAGTGTCTTGGGAAAACTAGGACAACACATAACAAGTACAACATCAAGCATAAAAATTCATTTAATCTCTTCTTCTATAGATTCTTAGTAGCACTTGTCTTCTCCTTAGTACATGTAGCCACCTGAGGATATACATCAAAAGGGGTGAGCTAAAATCCCAGTAAGAAGATAGATAAGAACAATATAGGATGGGTTGAGCATAATCATGAAGAAGATCTTGAACATGAGAGGAGTATAAATAATAAACTTGAAATGTGGCAAAGCATAAAAATGAAACATAATGTCTTAGTGGTTAACTACCACACATACTTGTGAACAAAGCTAGCATCATGTTCACGCATCATTTCACATTTACTCATGAGATTCATCACTTTACCCAATGCATTGGAGTGCTATATAATTTTGGGCGCACCCGTCACATTTAAACATTCATATTGCGCTATATAATTCCGGGCGCACCCGTCACATCATAACATTATCATTATCATGTTTGCCACATAGAAAACATATCAAACATGTACATAAATAACCCATGGAAAGGAATGGGTTTCATCTCATAATAACACATTCATAGGCTTTGGGTTCCCAAAAGAAAGAGGGAACAACATACTTGATATAAGAACCATCAACCTTGAATGAGAGGTAAAAGGTGAGATCTTGAAAGAAGAGTTCTTTTGGAAAACATTTTGATGGACATAAAAACCAGTGACAAACATGTATATCCCAGAAAATTAAAGGAAAAGATGAACAAAAGACCTTTGAGGAGTAACCATGTCAAAAAATGGAGTGAAAGAGGGAGAACCTGAAGGAAGAAAATTGGGTTCGAGATTTCCCCTTACGTTGTACCCGAATGCCTCCTTCTCTTTAATGTCCTGTATAATGACATTATATTCATTAATTAGAAATTCCATAACCTTTTATACATTAATAGGGTTCATTATGGTTTCATTATTTAATATTATGTTCCTTTTGATGTCTTATAGAGTTTAAAAACACTGTTCGGGGATGTTCATTTTTATGGTTTTCTTGAACAGTCCACTTGTATTCTTAAATTAATGTTTGGGTAGATCATGGGTAAACATCCATAACTGATATTACATGTAATTAATGATATTACAGAAGCATGAATGATTTTATAATGAGTTATATTAGATCCAAGTGGATGAATCATTAGATAAAAATTTAATGATGGTTATTTGGGTTAATTTGAGCGGTTTTTGGATCACAACCGACTCATTTTAACTTTTCACTTAGTAGTATGGACATAGGTTATTTCCAGAACATAAAATAGAACATAATACATTTAAAATATTCTGTTTCAACCATAAAAATAGTTTCATGACCAGATTGAAGGTAGAAATGGAAGAAGAGAGCATGTTGTTTTTGAAGGTGATAAATTATCACCACATGAACAACGTTCTCTTTAATAAAATAAAAGGAAGAGGGAAAGGGTGTGGGGTGATATAATATACCATTAGAATCATAATATTACATTATATATATAATACTGGATTTACAAAACAATTTGGATGAAGATAGGTTGGAAGAGATCAAGAAAGGAACTTGGACTTGAAAGGAAATTAAAGGAGAAGAGGGAGAGAAATTACCTTTAGAATCCTTCTCTTGAGATCCTCTTCAAGGAAGCTAGGCTTGGTCTTTTGATGAGACCATCAGCTTTTGGACGTGGTGGATGAGCTAGGGAAGGTGTTTGGGAAGAATTTAGAGAAGGCTTGGAGCTTGAGAGGTGTGAGGAAAAGAGGGAGTGAAGGGTGACTTTTATATTGGAGGGGAGAGGGGTTTCCTTAATATAAAATTGATTAGATTATTAATTCCACCAAAGACAAGGAATAGTGAGTCTTGGATGACCAATAATAGTAATTTTATAATGTAATCCCGAACCAAGTGGGCTTACATCAGCATAACATCAGCAATGACTCAATTAATACATTATTTAGCTTTTATTGTGAATTATCGGATTCCACTATTCATCAAAAATTCAAGTACCTCAGAAAAATCCCAAAACTTTACCCCAACCATTTTTTGACGTGTAGAATCCAAAAATGAAGTTCATTTTTCAAACATAATTTTCTATGTATTATTAATTTAATATTTAAATAAAATCACAATTTACTTATAAAAACTGTTTTTAAGATTAAAACTGATTTTATAGTTCTTTCAAATATTACGTAGGGTGTTATAAAATTATCTAAAAACTATTAGAAATTGATTAAATAAAATATGAATACATTCCAGGGGAATAAATATTATTTTAAATTAATTAATTAAATATAATTAATTATTTATGAATTATAAAATACCAAATCGTTTACTAAGGTCAAATTATCACTTTCTATGATGTCTAAATTTTATTGTATTATTCATAGGTAATGTTACTCTTATTTACTATTCATAAGGGTCATATTACTATTCATAAGGGTTGGTTACTATTCATAAGGGTAGGTTACTATTCACCAAAAATTATTTTTGTTTCATTAGACTCCAAAAACTATCTTGAGCACAACCGTGTATGCTGGATTTTTAAAATTCCAAACATAGGGGTGAAAAAATTATTTTTAAAGGTCACTTATCACATAGTAGTTCATTATTTTGTGTTTTTATGACATAGATATAATAAGTGAATTTTGCATTGAAAACTTTGGGTCGTTACATAGATGGGTACTCTGGGTATAACTAGATCTGAATGGCTCCTGATGATGAAAAGTCTTTGGACTTCAGGGTAACACAAGGCACTTTTTGTTACCATGTCATGCCCTTTTGTCAATAGGATGCTGGTGCCACCTATCAATGGGCTATGCATCGCATATTTAAGACGATCCTTGAGACACTAGTGGAAGGATACATAGATGATCTAGTGGTTAAATTCTGCCAGTGTAAGGACCATCTCAATGACCTTTGGAGAGTTTTCGGCTTCCTCTGTTCTCACCACCTGAAGATGAACCCATTGGAGTGTGACTTTGGGGTCACCTATGAGAAGTTTCTTTATTTTGTTGTCAGATACAGGGGCATAGAGATTGACCTGGAAAATATCAAGTCCATCATCCAAATGCCCCCCACCGAGCAACATTTGGGAGCTTTAAGGCTTCCAAGCCCTCTTTTCCAAAAAACACTGATTCATTGTGAATTTGGCCAGAATTATTAAGCCCTCTTCTCATCTAATGAAGGAAGACATTGTCTATGAGTGGGGATGATAATGTCAATAAACTTTTGAGGAAATCAATAAGTATTTTCTCTAGCATCCGTTTATAATTCCACTTGTCTCCAAAAATCCACTGGTCCTTTATGTAACCACATTGGAACAATCTCCCAGTGCCCTTATCGCCCAAAAGAACAATGAGGGAATAGAGAATAATCTCTACTATCTCAGTTGCATGATCCTTGATACGGAGACCGGATACTACCCTATCTAGATGAGATTTCTTACACTGGTATTCGAAGTATAAAAATTGCAAAATTAGTTATAACACCATGAGGTATAGTTGGTGTCCCAGGTGGATCCACTGAAGTACATCCTAATCCTCCCAATGATGATAGCCAGTATAGCCCGGTGAGTAGTTACTCTTCAGCAGTTAGACATCAAGTTTTTTCCCCAGAAGGCTATAAAGGGGCAAGCATTGGAATATTTCTTTATTGTTCATCCAGCTCTCATGGACAAGTCTATGGACCTTGATTTTCTTGATGAGGTAATCCTCTCAGTAGACCAAGCCATTCCATGCTGGAAAATGCACTTTGATAATAATTCTTGAAGCCCTACCAGTAGAAGGCTCCATGACCCCTGGATCAACAAAGTAGTATTGGGAATCATCTTCATCACCCAACACAAGCCATTCTTCAGTATTCATTGCTTTTTCAGAAGGCTGAACCAACAATGAGGTAGAGTAACAGGCTCTGATTACTGGCCTTGAGTTACCCCTCAAGATTGACATTCCCCACTTGCATGTGAAAGGGGAATCCAAACTAGTCATTAAGAAGATCAAAAGTGACTATGTCGTCAGGAAGCCAGAGTTACTACCTCTGTTGGAATGTACCCTCCAGCTGATGGCTCGGTTCCCATCTCAGTCAGAAGTTACCCATGTCCCTCGATCCTAGAATAGTGAAGCTAACAACCTGGCTAGCCTAGCTACATCACTTTCATATCCAGAACAAGATGATTTTAATATTCATGTGGCACACTAGAGAGTAATCATTACCATTACTCCAGATAAGGATGAAAACCCACATGTAATCCACCTTACTACCAAATCCTCCACGTCTGGACCTCTAGGTCCCTCAGATGTAGTGATTGATGTGACACCTGACTAGAGAACCACCTTTGTCGAGTACCTCCATGACGGTAATCTCTCGGCAGATTGGGCTGAGTTCAAGAGTATCAGATTCCCCATGTTACAGTTTACCCTTCAGGGAAGTTCTGGTCTATAGTATATCTTTTACAAGAGTGGGTTTGATGGTGTTCTCCTTCGTTTCATTCACAGAGTTGAGATTTCTCAAGTCATGCATGAGTTTCATGTCGGTTCCTGCAGGGCTCATCAGACCGGGCTGAAACTATCTCCCAAAATTCATAGACTGAGGTATTTTTGGCCATCCATGATCCATGACTACATCGTGTTTTCCAAGAGGTTCCATGCATTCCAAATTCATACCAACTTTTTGAATCAACCTCTACAGACTTTCCACACTACCATGTAATCTTGTCCCTTTACGGTCTTGGGACTCGATGTCTTGGGACCATATCAAACAGAGATAACTCACCAATGCAGGTTTATTCTGACTGCTATTGATTTATTTTCCAAGTGGGTAGATGAAATCATGCTCAAGGAGGCCAAGGTTCATTATATCTTTTAATTTGTGAGCTCCAATAACATTTACCAGTTTGGAGTCCCTCACGTCTTCCTCACCAATAATGACACCAAATTTTGGGCAGTAGATTTGAAGAAATTGTACGCCAAATACAACATATATTTTAAAAATACATCCCACTACCATGTGCAAGAAAATGGGAATATTGAGGAATTCAACAAACCCCTCTATAACATTCTACAAGAAATGGATGGTCAGAACAAGAATAGTTGGCCGGACAATATCCCCAAATCCCTCTGGGCTTATCAGATGATGACTCATAATTCCACACAGGTGACCCCATACTCCTTGGTGTATGGAACAGAGGTCCTACTACACATTAAGATTTAGTTGACTTCATTACGCATAAATTTAGTCGATCAGCAATTACCAAATAAAGTAGCTAAAATACATTTGGTTGAATTGGAACCACTCGACGAGAACATGCTTCGTACCCTGCAAAATCTGGAGAGGCATCAGAATAAGATAGCTAGATATTTTAACATGAAAGTTCTCCTTCTCTCTTTCTTGAAAGGTGAAATTGTGTTGGCCTTGAGAACACCAATGATACGTTGATAAAAACCACCCATGTTTCAATCCAATTGGGAAGGACCTTACATCATTCACAGGATTTACCCCAATGGTTCATACTCTCTATTTCCTATGGATGGAGAGCGTATAACTTCTCCCACCAATGTCGTGTTCCTCAAGAATCACTTGGCCCGAGTAAATGTGTCCTATATGACCTTAAACTATTATTTCCCACATTACATTAAATTGTATGTCATCCCATAGGATGCTAAATGGTACCTGGTCCTACATGACCTTAAACTATCATGTCCTACATGACATTAAATTTTATTTCATCCCATAAGATGTTAAATGGTACCTGTTCCCACATGACCTTGAACTGTTCCATTCATACCACAAGATGTTAAATTTTTTGTTTCTTTTGAACTGAAGTACGTGAAAAATTTCATAATTTGTCCTTCATGAAGCTAAACTGTGAGTGGAAGAAGTACCTCATGTCTTGTATGAAATTAAACAGTATGTCATCTCATAAAATTTTAAACTGTATCTGGTCTGACATGACCATAAATGGTTATGTCTCGCATGACATTAAACTGTGTGCCGTCCCACAAGACGTTAAAATCCATTTAATGAACTACGTATAACTTGATTCCCATGCTCATGGGATATGTATAAATGCTCGAATTCCTCGTCTTGAGTCCAGCCACAGATTCCTTTTTGACTATCCCCCTAGTTATAGTTCTCTTGTAAGATCCTGAATGGTGTTGTGTAATCCCATTTGGCCCCAATCATGTCTGGATTATAATGAGCACACCATGTTCTCTTCCTTGTTCTTCTGTTCTCCCACATCCTCACCACACAATGCTAAACTACATGGCCTTCAATTACTATGTATGGATTCATTCTGATACTTATGGGATAAGAATGAATACCCATACATTTCATCCATATGCCCAGCCCCAAACTTCATGATTGTTCCTTAGGTCGAAAAACAATGTGTGGTGAAAGATTTTTTCTTCCTTTATTTCAGGTACATCATGAACGCACCATATATCCCCATCCCTTGAGATCCCCACCTCTTTCATTGTCCATCTTGACGTTAAATTACACAGGCATATTTATGATTCACACACTCCCTATCCTTGGGATTCTATCATCATTCATATCCAAGAGGGCCCCTGAATGGTATGGATGCTCACCCCAAGGTCTCTCTTACCATTATGGGCCAACATCCTTGAGGGATTCAAATGAAAATTTGATACAAATACCACGATGCGAATATGGTTAGCAGATGATTCTCATTTGTTCATTCCCATTTTAGGTCAAATTACATGGATGTTTCATTTCAATCATAGTCAATAGCTATCCATTTTCATTGTCACCACCCCCATATGTCCCAAGAATTAGGTGTAGTGGTTCATTTTGTCCCTCTATCTGTTCAAATGTTAGTCTTCCTTGGGCAGAAGTGTGAGACCAACTGTCGTACCCTTATATACTGGGTAGAGCCTTGCAATACTCCTTGTTTGCCAAACCTAGTGTTACTCACATGGGATTAAGAGATTTCGCAAGGGAAGACCCACATAAGGGGAGGGAACATATCTACGATCTGAGACCTATGTCCTTAAAATATGTGCACTATCGTCCTCACCGAAAGATGTTAAACTACAAATTGGTTTGGAATTCCAGTCTTATATCCCTCAAACTTGTCGGCCCCCTGTCATATGTTCTCATCTAGGATTGTGTGGTGTGGTATAGAATTATGTCCTCATTCACATTGAGCTATTTTTTCCATTCTACGTATATCCCCTTCAGATATCCTTCATTCATTTATTTTTCTTCTATAAGCTTAGGTCCTTCCATGCTCTGCGCGTCCCATCATTTAGGCTTCCATCATCATTCATATTCAAAAGGATACCTGAATAGCATGGATGACAGGCCCTAGGACTCTCCTACCATTTCATGCCAACATCCCCAAAGATTTCGGGCAACAATTTGATACAAGTCCCATGATGAAAATGTGGTCAACAGTTGATGCTCAATTTTTTCCCCCAAACTCCGATCACACAAGGACAAATACTGTGTTGAGGATATTTTCAACAGTTATCCTATATCATTGTTTCTATTTTGTGGGTTTCAACCATCATGATGATACTCCCTCTCCACTCATTTATCCCATGCATGTGACATTAAACGATGAATCTATGGTCCAATCCCTAAAACCTTAAACTAGGAGAACCATCATCCTCATTGTATGATGTTAACCAAAAAACTAGTTTGGATGCCCTATTTCATGTCCGTAAACATTTTTTGCCCCTTTGACAAGAATTCATTCATGATTTTATGATGTCGTGTGATCTTATGTCCTCATTTAACTTAGGCCACTCACTGTGCCGTACACATCCCTCATTGGAATACATTTCCCATATTTGCGTCCTCACTGTATGATGTTAAAATTTACAACATCATTCCTCAAAAAAATGTATGGCTCTACACCCATCCTTATGAGATACATAAGACCGCCCAAACACTTAGTCTTCGGGTTCAAACACATCTCTTGGAAACCTCTTTATTATTTTCATGGCCCCCTGGCCTGAGTTCTCCAATGAGAGGGGTATGTTGTGTGGTGTGGGCTCCAGGTCCTCATTCATGTCGAGTTTGTAACAACCACACCATGTACCTCTTTCTCATGAGATCCCTTTCCTCCCTTTCCCTAACCATCTTTTCATGTCGACAACTATTAAGTTGGACCCCTCGACCCTCTCCAGCAATTCCCCAATGTGCCCAAGAGTACAATGGTTTAGAACCTAGAGTTCCAGATTCAACATAGACATGCTCTCTCCCATTTTTCAGGCTTTATGTCCCATTAATTTGATTTTTCATCAATTTTCACATCCAAAGGGACCCCTAGATGAAATAGATGCTCGGCCTAATGGATTCTCCTACTATTTTGGGCCAACTTCCTTGAGGGTTTCAAATGAAAAATTGATAATAATCCTGCATTACGAACATGGTCAGCGGTTGATGCTCATTTTTTGTTTCCATTCCAGGTCACACGATATGGATAATATGTTTCAAACAAGGTCAAAAATTATCCTCCATCATCTTGCCAACCCCATCAATCCCAAAATGTTAGTTTCATGATTCACATCTCTTTCCACCCCATCATGTCCAAGTGGAATTTCGACACTCTTGGTACTATCCCTCAGTATGCATTTACACGTTAGGAGGATAAATCTATGGTAAGGTGTCATTTGGGGATCCACACCGATTTCACCGTCACGTGTAATCCATGTGTTGTAAGGACCTTTTCCACCCTTGTTTCCCACACAAAGATTCACTCACATGGGATTAGGGATTAGATTGAAGTTTTCTCTCAATTGGAAGAGTTTTTCTTCTACATGGTATAATCTCTAAGACATTAAACTAAGATCTCATTATATGTTCTCTCCTTAAAAATTCATATATCTCGATTCCCCTGCTCATGGGTTTCATAGGAATGCGTAGACATTTCGTCTTTGGGTCCAGCTCCGGTTCCACTAATTATCTCTTATGTTCAGCCTTTTAGGCCATGAATTTTATAGGATTTCATGTTGTGACGTGAGTGGGATTATGTCCTCATTCACGTAGGGTATGTAATAGTCACACCACAAACTCCCATTGTACGATCTTGTCTCTCCTACCTCCTATCCCGCAAGACATTAAATTGTTTGTCATCCAACATGATGTTAAACTGTATATTCTCTTACATGACCTTAAACGGTTACATCCCACATGATGTAAACCTGCACTCTCAGAACTATGTATGGATTGATTCCTATCCTCATGGGACACATAGGAACACCTGGATGTTTCATCCACAGGTCCATCCCCTTATTTTCTGACCTTTTCCTCCCCCTCAGCTGAGGTTTTCTTCCTTATAATCACACGTGGTGTGATGTGGACCTCATCCACATTCACATAAAGCATGCTTCATGATGTCATTCACATTCCACTTATGTTTTCATAGGACGTTAAACTATTGTGTCTTTATTGCACGAAATTAAAATTCATCGGTTGGTCCTATCACACGACCCTAAAACTGCGACATTATTATCCTAGCATCATGACAAAAACGATAACTGCATTGTGATGTCCTCACTCGAGGGGAAATAATTATGGGTATTGGTCACCCATCATACCATTTTTTAATGACTACATGAAGCTTTATTCCTACTGTGATACCATGATTTTTTGTCCTTGGTTTATCGCTTCACAAAAAAAACACATCTACCCAAAAGGACAAACAATATCTATCAAATGCTGCTTATTTTTGTGTGAGGGCCAGACCCACATGACCTTATTATTCCTGGCAGTGGTACATTAAAATGATATCTCTAGAAATATGTACAGCTTGATTCCCATTCTCATGGGGTATATAGGAATTCTCGGACACTATGCCTCGAGCTCAGCCTAACATTCACTTTTGGTCCCTCAACCTAAAAGATTCCCAGGGAGCACATTGTGGTATGGGATTATTCATCTTTCATGTCGGGTTTTATTTTTACCACACCATGTGTCTCCCTCACTCCTTTCCATCTATGGTCCGAGCTCTATGACCATAAACTAAGACCACTCTGTGTCTTTTCTCCAAGACGTTAAACTGCACGACATCTTCCATAACTACGTATATATTGATTCCCATCCTCATGGGATACGTAATAATGCCCAAGAATCTTGTATTCAGGTCCATCCCTAGGAATTTTAAATCATGTGCCTTATTTTTAGGCCCCTTAGTCCGAACTCTTTTGGGGAAACATGTAACTACATCTTTTCCATGAACATGTTTAAGATTCCCCATGATAATTATGGGATGCATCAGTTTTCATTCTATAGAGGATTCCACATACCGGCATTGGTCTCTGACCACACCGTGCTTTAGGAACTTCATTTTCTTTATTCTCATCTACGTGGGATACATAGATACATCATAGCCTTTTTCCTATGTCCTAGCCTCAGGGTCATCAACCCTTCTTGCCCCTTGGCCCTAATCATGGTCCAGGCAGTATGACCTTAGAATTATGTGCACCGTCTACACTGTACAACACTAAACTACATGTCTAACATCTACAAGTCATGAAAGGTACTCAACAGCAAGGTGAATTTTGGATGAAAGTTTTATCTTTGATCAGACAGACATAGCATCCTAATGTGTTTCAACCATGGTGGTGTAATTTCAAGAGAGTTGGAATCCATTTAAATAACAAATCATTCCACACTACACACATTGCATGAACTTTATTTTGATCCTCATTTCCTTTCACTTCTTAAGGAACCCCCTAACAATAAGGATTCTCAGCCTATAGCTCGCGTACTGTCATGGGGCAGCATTCCGGAAGACTAATGGAAGACATTTTGAGTCAGGCCCCGTGTTTCGAACATGGTTAATGGCCAACCCTCATTTTTTCCCTATATTAGGATAACACAATAGGGATGTTGTGTTTTGTGCATGGTCCAAAATTACCCATTGTATTCATTCCACATTCACAACATTCCTAACCTTGGGTATCGTGATTCACACATTCCATCCCCTATGATTGGATTTATTCTAACACTGATGGTGTTACCCCCTCGTGAACTAGAGTACATTGGGAAGTTGATAATTCGACTATTCTGAGAGATTTATTCTCTTGTTAGGCTTCCCCCTTTCTTCTTAGAAGACTGAGTGGGTCTTTTCTACCCTGGATGTACGAAATTTGGTTGGAATTAAACAATCAAACAAATTGACGACATGACCATCCCTTTTTTCTCATATTGGTAACGTCCCATGTGAGATTAGGGATGGATTTATAATTATTTAACGATTATGGTTAGAATTCATGAAACAGAAAAAACAATTGAATAATTTGTTCATGCACACAGTTCAAAATTAGCAAAAGTGAAGAAGAATAAGTTTATGTGTTTGGCCAAAACAAGACCCTTAAAGATCTTCATTTTGGATGGATTACCCCGGTGTTTCCACCTTCTGACTTGTGGCCTCTCGGATTGCTTCTTTCCCCCAGAGATCCTTCCCTTCATTAGTAGTTGTAGAGCATAACTCATTTTACCTAGCATGTGACCATGATTGTTCAGTTTGGAGCTTAATAATTTCATGATTCACCTGCATTATTTTCTCCTGAGCTTTCGCCACCTGGGCCCTCAATTTCTCAATGAGCTCGGGGTGGTTTGCAATTAATTACTACCATTATTTTTCATGCACTTAAAGGAGTTATACCTCCTACTCCACCATCTGTAATTCCTGAGTATTCTATGACTCTTTCTAGAATTGGGAAATGTTGGAACATTTACTATTCTCCCGGGTCTTCTCCTCTATGTAATCACGGATCATTACATGATTATGGTGAGAATTTACCCCTCCAGCACAGAGAAAGTGTAGCCAGTTGTAGAGAAACCCAATCTGGATTAGCCATTCTGCCTGTGGCTGGCTGAGAAAGAATTAGATGGACTTCCACACCTTACTCCATGTCATATGGTTCTACTTAGAAACATCTTTGTAAGAATCGTATATCTTCTTAGGGTCTGTAGGCTTGTACTTAGGGAAAGAAGCTATGAGTTCAATAGCAGGGTCTTCTTCATGAATTCCTTCTTATTTATTGGCTTCACCCTTTTTGGGATGGAGCTCGACCTCAACACCATTACCACCCATTATCATATCCTCCGGATCATCAAGTACCGGGGTGGGGCTGCCTCGAACGGTTGCTTCTACAAGAGCTGATGTCGTCACCGACAGTTCTCCAACAGATGTTCCAGACCCGATGGTCTATCGAGACTCCAACCGTGAAATAGCTACATTGGGTATTAGTGTATTGGTTAACTGAATTTACTGGCAATGTATTGTGCCAACAATGATAAGGTCTTACGGGAGCCAAGTGCGACAATGTCTAGCACCTGTGTTTTGGTGGGAGCTGCCACAAAATGAGATCCTTTGGCACTTGTTAACTCGATCACCAAAACCAACTCCTCCCAGATCATGGGGATGTAGGGATTCTCAAACGCTCCCATTTCGTCTCTTCCTTTGGGCTCACCACTAATTGTTCCAGCCGTAATAGGTTCCCCACCTTGTTCAGTTTTGATGACATGTTCCTGATAACATTCTTATACATCCATAGGTGCATCTTCATCCCCTATAGGTAAGGATTCTTGGGAACCCTCACCCCTGTGTTCGTAAAACGGACAGAGTTCAGTTAACAAACTGGGATTGTGATAAGATAAAGTCCAGTTGTGATAAGAGTAAGACTCACTTCATGCTTCTCAGCCAGTTCTGCATCAGAGCATACAATTTCACCGCTCTCCTAAGATCTTCACTAGTGAGCAAGAGCTTATAAGGGTCCATCACCACCAAGACCTTCAAAATGGTCCTCCACCTCTTCTTCTTCATCTCCACCTCTTACCCTTCTTCATCTTCTTCCTCTTCTTCCTCTTCTTCCTTTTCATCATCTTCTTCCTCTTCTTCATCTTATTCTTCTTCTTCTTCTTCCTCCCATATACCTTTATCCTTGGATGATAGCTTCTCTGGGTCATGTTCTTGGACATGCATCCGTTTTACCAGGAGATGAAGTTCTTCATACCGCCCCACTTGAAATAGTACATATCCATAGCTATCAGGTATGCATGCCAACAATGAAATTTTACCCTATTCGTCATTTGGATTTTCCCAATGTTGGGAAAACTGAGCCTAGTGCGCACCTACCTCCACCAAAACTCTTCAATGGTCATAGAATGTCATTGTTTTCTCTAATAATACCTCAGAGAGGAGAAGATAACCTCGGCATTTGGCTTCACGATGTGCCTGAGTTTCTTTCCCAAATGTTCTCTAGCCGGCCCACAAGGCCGCACCAAGGACCACCACTCCACATAAGGTAGAGGCACATTATCAGCTTTTGACACTCCTACCGTTGATGTGTTGGACTATTCCATGTTAGCCACCTGACCCATTCTTTTTTGACCTCTCCCATGGAACTACGTCTACCTCCCTTCTCTTCAGGTTCGGAAATGGTTGCCTTGATTTTCAACATGTGTTTTCAAAGAATCGCCTCTGGATAATTTTTTGTCTAGTGTCTAGCATACTCTATTGACATGAATTTACTGACGTTAGTAGGGGGAAGAGTGATGATTCCCCCAAGCCTTACGTTGTAAAAATAATAGACAATTGGTGGAGAATACAATAATGATGTTCTTCCTGAACAATTGTATATACTTTCCTCGGCAAACATTGTGTTCACCTGAACTACCTGGAAAACCTGTTTGGCACGTACGGTTCACAAAAGATTTTACCATCAATCTGAGATACTAGTTCACCACTCCTAATTCATTCTAGGTACTCCATATACTCCAATGGTCCCCAACCATCAATTTGACCAACCGGGGTCAAGAATGGATGAAATTCAAAATGGGTTTGGCTGCTGATCTTGAACTTGGTCCCTTCTTCTCTGAGCGTATGTTGGTGGATTCTGGCGATGTTGAAGAGGGATAGCCGCACACCGCTAGTAAGGGGGGTAGTGGAATTCAAGAAGTAATACCCACCACAGTGGGCTACGACGCATCCAAGAGGAATCGGGAAAATTCCACATATCCTCCATGTCATACTTCCCCTCGAGATAAGCCCCTGAATACTTTACAGCCTAGACAACACCAGCACCCCCAAGATAACCTTGTTCTTCGCTGCCATAATATCGTCCATCACTCTCATCCCTATGCGGACCCCCATACTTGTGTACCTCATAAGAAATAGCCACCCACTCAAGAATGCATCAAGAATCCTGATATATCATACATTTGTGCCTCGACGTTCATTTATTCCAAAGCCCCATGATTTGTACTCTCCTTCCTCGAGGACCCTCCAACTTGATCCCACTTTTTCCCTATAAGATATGTTCTATCATTGCTTCCCTCAGCCTAGAATCTTTATAGTTGTGTCTTGCATCCGGAAAAATATAAACCATCCTGAATAATATATGTCCTTTAGAATATATTTTATTTTTAAATCCTCTTTAGAAAGATCTAGCAGGTTCCATGACAGGATGTGGTTGCCCGTCCTATCCCACCAGACATTCAATGTTGGGAGGAACTCGTCATACTAGTACCCCTCCAAGGGGATTCCCCCAATGTAGTGGATGTCCCACAGACTGATTCCCACCTCCCCATGGTGGAGGTGGAAGGAGTTGGTTTTGGGAGAACAATGACTAAACAATTCCGGTACCAAGTACGACTACCTATAGAAGTGAAATTAGGACATCCAGACGGCTTTGGATAGACTGATAGATCACAGATCACGCCCTATATTCTCGCATGTCTGGCATACCTAGTACAACCATTCCCATTCAACAGTGAGGTTGCCTCTGGATCTGAAATCCCATTCGTTCCAACCCTTCATCTCATTAGTAATACTTCATCTGAAAGTACTTGCATAAAGAGTCGGAGATTCCTGAGGAACCAGACCACTCGCTACAATTGTCCTGGTCATCCGCTTTAGGACATATATGGATATGCTATGTGTTTCTCTAGTGGGATGGTCATTGTTTGTGATATTGAACCGCGGGAGACTATCCTTGCGGGTCACCCTTTACCATAGTTTATCCATATTGAATCTGAGCATCACAACCTCCTCCAGAAGGCTGATGTTCTATAATGATAGGCTATTAGTTAGGACATAATCATTTTGAACTTGCTTAAGAATGCTAAAAGGCATCTGATTATCATACAAAACCCTCCTCGTATAAAGAATTTGGGGGTTCATGATCATCTGATTCGTCTTTGAAGCCTCAATGTCCTCCCTCTCAGCACCAGTATGTTGGGTGGACATTTTTGAAGTCCATAGGGTCTGCGCGAAAGAATGTGGAATCAGTGTGAAAATCAGTAGGTGCACAAAACAATTCTTCTAGCATGAAAGTGACCAAAATGCGCACAAAACAATGAAATAGTCCTAGAAACTTATGCGATGTTTGGGAGCTTTTTCGTGCATGAGATAAAAGAACTTTTCATTTGAAAAACATCAAATTAGGGACCCTTGTGGGGGACCTCATCCTATTTATAGGTGCGAACGCATCTTCTACGCACGAGAAAGTGGATTGTGGGGCCAAATCCCGTTATTTCATGCAATGAATGGGCAATTACATACTTTTCAGCATGACCATTAGAATCTGATCTTCGGGTCCCCCTTCTACTTCGATTCATTGGGTGGAATTTTTTGACACTGAATTTCAGATTGGACCGACATTGGGTCCTTTCGAAGAAGGAATATGCCAGTCGAAGGGGAGAAGAAGATTCCACCACATGAGAGGAAGTTGTGCGTAAGAATTATAGGCAACACACAAGATTTTCACCAGCACACAAACCCTTGCGCGCCCAATATGACATTAAAGGTAGGCTTCTACAGCTACGTCCCAAAAACCTACCAAGGTAGTTTCATGCAAGAATTATGCCCGGTGTGCAAGACATTTTCTATCATGCAAACCATTGCGATCCCAATGCGACATCATATGTAGGCTTCTACGGCCCCCACACGAAACCGCCAAAGCCGCTGGCATGCACAAGACCGGGGATGCGCAAAACAATCTTTCCGACATGAAACATCATGCATGCCCAATGCAACGTCAAAGGATTCCTTGCACGACGACGTGATTGAAAATTAGTTATGGCCGGAGAGTGAAAGGAAAGTGTGCACGCAAGGTACCTGGCGGTGCGTAAACCATTACATGCCCAATGCGATTTAAAACCCCCCCTTGGGCATGACTCCTCGTGAACGTATCCTCTAGGTGTTTTGACTATAAATTGAAATGAACCCTCAACCCTTCAGGATAGTTACAGAAGGTGAAGCGATGCTCTGCTGCACGAAGGACACATCATCCGTGACCACGTGAAAAACACTATGGCCTCAGCGTATTGGATCTTTCATGACATGTCCCCAAGGGTCCTCCTTTTGGTGGGCCCTATTGGGTGTGATCCTCATCCATTTCCTTTTTCCCAATGTCTATTGTGCACAAAATATCCCTCGGTTATGTAGGTTTCCCCCTGCATTGGGTATATTTTTCACGCTTTTATCCGGTTTGCACGCAACCATTGCTACCTTCATGCAACCTTCCAGTTTTCACGCAACCATTCCACCATGCACGCATCCTTCCGGATTGCACACAACCATTTAATCTTGAGCGCACCCCCCTCATCTGGCGTGTAACATTACTTTTGGACTCCATGTGATGTCCTTACCCTAAGGAACCATGTTCAAATCACTCTTATGTGCGACATATCTTTGTCATGAACCTTTCTCCCATACGACCCACCAAGTTTGTAAGAAGTGACTTCAACTTTCATTGGGTGGTGCTTTACGTGGTGTTCCATAGCCTTATGCTTATTCTCATAGGCACGCTAAAGTATATTTCTTCTTTGTATAGCCACTCTAACATGGACGCCTCAAAGGATCACTCCACGATAACCCCTCACCACTGCATTGAAGATGCCTTCCCATCCCCAAGGGTGGGTGGGTATCAGTTATGTATGTCCAACTAGTGCGGAGATAACCTACCTCATCTGAGCAAAAGGACGTTAAACTAACAAGCGCCATCGTCCTCAGCACAAGACATTAAACTATGACCTCACCCTGCATACTCTATGCAAGGCACCCCATCTCAAATATTCTATACACCCACTTGACTCCACGGGAGTGAGATCTTCCTCACATGGAATGAGATTCTCTTTGCTAGAGTGGTGCCTATCTACGGGGAAGGGAAATCACCTATGTGTAGGCCCCTATCCTTTCTTGCAGGAGGCAACACCCATGCTCCTCCTTTGTTCTTTAGTTCCAAATTCCAAAGTGGGGGATGGGCATCAGAACCCTCCTCTCTTCCATGTCAAATCCCTCTCACGTAAGACATTTTCACCACTTGGGCCTATATCATGGATTAAGTACCAATTTTTATCTCACTGGGATGTTAACCATGCGTAATCCTCTATTTCCTCTTTGGTATGTTAACCATGCATTAGACCTTGTTTCCTCTTTGGGTTGCAAACCACGCATATGCCCCTGTTTTTTTTCTTTGGGTAGCTAACCACGCGTAAGCCCCTGTTTCCTTTTTGGGTGGATAACAACATGTATGACCCACTACACTTCCCACAAATACAGCTTTCATACTGTGATCATCAATTATTCACTGCCTCTTGTTTCTCACACCGAGCATGACTCACGTGGGCTAATAGTAAGCATTGACCAGGGAATCATCTTCGGTACACCATAGAGTGTTCACCGACACCATTCTGAACTACGTGGAATTTGATCCTTGTCTCCTTGGCATGGTATGTAGGAACCCTCCCTGAGGTTTTAGCCCAACAACTACTTCTTACTGACCCCTTAATGTAAGTTCACCAAACTCTTCCGAACTATGTGGACTTAGATCTATGTCTCATAGGTAAGGTACGTAGGAAACCTCCCTGAGGTTCAATCCCAACACCTTCTTCCCTACCCCTTCTTGTCGGTTCACCAAATGCTTCTGAACTATGTGGACTTTAATCCTTGTATCTTTGGAAAGGTACGTAGGAAGCCTTCCTATGGTTCAAGCCTAACACCTACTTGTTCATGAACCCTTCATGTAAGTTCACCAAATGCTTCGGAACTACAGGAATTTGATCCTTGTATCCTAGGAGAGGTTTGTAGGAAGCCTCCTTGAGGTTCAAGCCCAACACCTAAATGGTCCCAACACCTTTATGTCAGTTCACCAAACGCTTCTGAACTATATAGACTTTGATCATTTCCTCCTAGGAAAGGGACATAGGAAGACTCCCTTTGGTTCAATCCCAATGCCAACTTGGTCCTAACCCCCTCATGTCGGTTCACCAAATGTTTCAGAACTACATGGACTTTGACCCTTTCCAAGGAATGGTACGTAGGAAGCCTCTCTGAGGATTATGCCCAAAAACCATTGGACCTTACCCCTTCATGTAAGTTCAACAAATTCTTAAAAACTACATGGATTTTATCCTTTTCTCCTAGGAAAGTTATGTAAAAAGACTCCCTGAGGTTCAAGCCCAAAATCCATCGTTTCCGGCTACTTCATTTGTGTCCACCCTTTGTCCTGCATGATGTTAAACTGTTGTTTCCCTCTGGAATAGGGGATGACCTCATTGATTGAAGGCTCAAACATTCCAATCGATTTATAATGGGTTTATTCATAGAACTAGAAACATCCAATGATTCCATATCCATTTGGACATACTATCCGAAGGTAGGAGCCCATTAGTTGTGGACCGATAAGGCTTAGTAATTTTCATTGGTCGAGAGGATGAGAGGTCGGACTCATCACACCTTTTTGAGGGGAATTATTGTCTACTATGGGACTCTCTTTATAGATTTAAGTTATGTTCATGATTCCTTATTAAATTACCAAGTATAAAATGAGATTTCCTTTAGTCTGACAATCAATCATTGATATGTAAGAAATTCAAAGAATCTTTTATATGTATTTGAGGTTCTTCATCGATGAAGAATCATCTGTATTTGTTAGAGATTCTTAGTTGATGGTATCCTTAAAATACATAATAGTATCTTGGTTATTATGATGACCATACTGGTTTTAAGGCCTCTTATTGGGGCACTTGAGGTTTATTATCATTCAGGAGGACATAGATTATTTCAGAACTGGGATCGTAATAGTTGATGGGCTACCTACGTATCCTTTGTTTTGGAAAAGGTATTCGAACCCACGTAGTTCGAATAAGGGAGTATGATTTTTATGATTAATGTCTCAAAGAAAGATGTCATAATTACTTTTACACTTTATGCTCATGTGAGTCATACTTGGTGTGAGAAACAAGAGGTATTGGTAAAACCAGACAATTGTTCCATGAATGATGTAATCATAAGAAATGATGTGGGGAATATGTACGTATGACTGCCCAAAATAGATGAGGATTAAGATTTACATTAGGGAAGAAATCCAGGATCTGGATCCATAAAGGTATATGTACTTTATAGAGATTTGGATACTCTAATCTTGGGACTTACTCCTAAGGAAGATGCCCATGTTAGAAGGGGACTTATGATTGGGTTTTATTCGTGAGAAGAAAGCCCATACCAAAAAGGAAATTAAGAATGGGGATTACTCCTGAAAAGGAGGCCTAGGTTAAAGGGATTTGAAAATTAAAGGGATTTGGGGCTTACTCCTAAGGAGGAGGCCCATATTTGAGACTGGTGCATACTCTTGAAAAGGAGGCCCAGGTTAAGGGAATTATGGTTGGGGATTACTCCTTAGGAGGATGCCCATATTTGAGACTGGGTCTTACTCCTGAAAATGAGGCCCAGGTTAAAATAGGACATGGGGCATACTCCTCAGGAGGATTCCCATATTTGAGACTGGTGCTTACTCCGGAAAAGGAGGCCCAGGTTAAGGGAATTATGGTTGGGGCTTACTCCTAAGGAAGATACCCATATTTGAGACTGGGGATTACTCCTGAAAATGAGGCCCAAGTTTGAGAATTATGACTGGGGATTATTCCTGAAAAGGAGGACCAGGTTAAGGATTCTCTCATCCTAAAGGATGAGGTTGAATTAAAGAAATCTCAATATTTAGTGACATAACGATCTATAAATCTCTAAAATTTTTAGAGATGTTCCATGGAGTTTCTTTCAGATAAGGAAGTCAAATCAATAAATCATGCCATAATGGCTTTGAAGAGTGTCTTGAAGACTGAATCATTAATAGGATAAGTGGAATGGAATAAGTGGGGTGAAGTGGGCAGGAAATGCACCCAAAAAGGTAGGGGCACGCAAGTCCTGGAAGGCGTGCAGGTACTGTGTGGGCGCGCAAGTCCTGGTCGCGCAGGTATACCTGCCCGACACATGGGTACTTGCGTGATTTTCAGTCCTTTAGTAATACTTTGCTGAGACTTGGTGCAAACCCTTGGTATTATCCCTAGAGGCTTTCCAGAAGATGGTGCACATGTTCTGATAAATAAGTAGGGTGGCTCACAAGTGTGTTCATTTACCTTAAGGGTAAACCACTCAGGTTCACAAGTGTTAGTGAATTCTAACACTTATACCACACTCCTCTTGTTTAGACCTTCCATTATAGGTAAATAATTATCTTAGAGGTGTTCGGAAGACCTGAAGAAGAGACTTGGGAATTCAGAGCACTGTCTATGAATTTTGTAAAAATTACTCCTCTCAATGGGGGGCCCACTGGGGGTAATTACAGGATGGAGAATACCCCGAGCGGTTATCCTTTAGGGCGCGCAAGTCACCTGCATGACCATTAGGTGGCGTGAAAGTATACTTGCGCGACAGAGAGGGAACTTGTGCGACCCTTGTGCTTTTGAAGCTTTGTTCATGCCTTTTTGATTTTTGATGATTTCTTCAAAGGGTGAATCAATTTTTGCTAAGTCATTTACCTTTCCATTCTTTTAGACAATGTGACGAAAAGGAGAGTCAACAAAAAGTCCCCCCCCCCCCTCATAGTTGGATCCGAATGAAATGAGGATGTGACTCAGAGGATAAGAATAAAACTAAAGGAAAGGCGGTGCGCAAGTGTATGGCACACAGGCTGTGGCGCGCAACTTCCAGCTGGACAGACTTCGGCACGCAGGGTATGGCTGTGGCTAATAAATATGTGACCCCATTTCTGTACAAAGCATCTGGATTTCAAACATTCTAGATCTAGCCACGCATGTGGCCTTCGCCACGCAGGTTGCACTATTTTCCACTGTTTCTTTGCTGTCAGGCTGCTCTATAGGTGTTTAGACTTGCGTGGTTTATTCTTGTGTGTCAAAAACTAGAGCGGTTCACTAACACTTGTACGCCATGTTTAGACTTGTGCGCCTTAATTACTTTTCCATTTTTCTGAATTCCTTCACAAATTTTATGAAAAATAAACCCATTTAAGAGTTAGTTTATTCAACATTTGTGCAGATTCAATGGCTCTCAGGAGAATCAGAACGGCTGATGAACTGGCTAGCAAGCGGATTGATGACATGATGAACATTTTTGGCCATGATTACTATGATATCTGTGACAACACTCTCCCAGATTAGGCTAAGTACTTGAGGAAATATCATCTTAATTTCCCACAAAGAATCTACCTGTCTCTGTATGGTCATGGTCATCTGCAAAGAGTAAATATTCCAGATGCAAAGAACTATACTCCTGAGATGCAGTTGCACGGCTACTCCTCTATTTCAGCTATGTTGTGCATTAAGAGCAACAAAAATGGTGTGAACATTCAAATTTTTCCACCATGTCATTTCCTTGCAAATATGAAAATGGAAAACCCATGGGCTGAAATTTTTTTCGCTGCCGGTTGGTGGAGAGAAGACAAACATGGAATTAGAGAAATATATGAAAAGATTACTCTCTCCAAATGGATCTTTACATCCAATGCTCCATTCTCAAAACCATGTATCCATCTTCCAAGTCTCTTGGACAGAAACTGAGTCACTCTTTGATTAGTAGAAAAGTTTCTCAAACCGCACTCGAGAACATCCTTTTAAAATTCTTCCAATAAGAGCTGGTATCACTGTATCTATTATTATATCTAGTTGAATGAATAAATTCCAGGAGGTTGCTAATAAATCTCGGGATGTCGTAAATCAAATTAAGAGTTATGTTGAAATCCTTTTGTAATTATTGAAAAAGAGAAGAGACTCCAGTCTATGGATGTCCTTCTATCTCCTGTGTATCAATTAAAAACACTTTCATCTTCAATTATTTGTACCTGCATTCTTTTGCTACGCGATTTAAATTTAACCTAATCCAATGGGCCAAGTAAGCATAGTTAGATTTTTACTAGGATTATTATAAATAACCCTAAAATCTTTGAATTTTTTAATTGCTCAATATTACCTAAATAATACAAAATGTATGTTTAGTGAGCTGGAACTTGACTTTTATTCAGAGTTCCTTTGTCTTTTGTGGGCAGTTTAAAGTCATTCGTGTCGGACATAAAGAGGCTAATGTTTAAGGTCGAAATAGCTTTGACTGAATGAAATAGAATTGAATCAATTCATTGACAATTTATTTGAAAACATATTACCATACTCAATTATGTGGGAAAATATGTAAACTATGGATTAAGAATATGTGAATCTGAGGAATGATATGAAAAAGAGCTAAAAGGCATTAGAAGAAGTAGTTTCCAATAATGATGTTACTATTATTTAACAAACTCGTTTGGGGGTTGAATTATATAGGGCCACCTAAGGGAATTGGCTGCATAGTCAAATAAATAGTATTTTTTGGTTAACAAGTCTGTTATGTAGACTATTTATGCAAGGCCGCCTAAGGGCACGTGCTGCATAGTCAGGCAAAAGAACTCTCAGAATTTTACATTCGTAGTGATAAAAAGCCAGTGAAAGTTTATGGAGATTCAAATTTTCCAAAGTATATAGTTTGTTTTATGGTAAAAGGTACTTGTATATGAAGAAGATATTTCCAAACAAGATTATCAAAGAACTGGATGGATATCACTCCTATGAAGGTCTGACCCAAACTTAGGGAAGGAGAATATAAACTATATACTTGATTACTTTCATATCCTGAAAAATGATATGGGAAAAATATTTTAAGGATGACTATTTTTTTGTGTATCCCTATATACTGTCATTTAAGACCAATAAGGACAAAAGTGGCTTTCTTCCTAAGAATGATGTTACCAGTATCCGGCAAACCCATTAGGGGGTCAAATAATGCAGGGCCACCTAAGGGCATTGGCTTCATAGTCAGATAATAGTATCTTTTGCCTGACAAATCTGTTATGGAGACTGTTTATGCAAGGCCGCCTAAGTGTACGTACTGCATTGTCAGGTAAAAGAACTCTCAGAAATTTGACATTTTTGTGACTAAAAGTCAAGAAAAGGGTTATTAAGATCTGAAAATATTTAAGGTCAGGATTATGACACATAAAGATGGGTATTGTCAAATGTATACAGAGATACACAGATCAATGCTAACCATAATCATGTTGTGGCTGGGTCCTGAATTGAAATGTTGTACTTCACTATGTATATCATAAGGATGGGAATCAAGCCATACGTAGTTCTTAAACTACATTTTAACTTCATGTGGGACAAAAGGATTAGAGATCTTAGTTTAGGGTCATAAATCTTGGACCATTATAAGAAATACACAGTGTGTGTTTTCATGGGGACTTTTCAGCCAAGGGACTTAAAGTGGAATTTGGGTTTAGGCCCAAAAGACTTGGGGCTAGATTCGAGGGACAGTAGAACGTTCCTACGTATCCCATAAGGATGGGAATCAAACCCACATATTTCTTGAAATACCCTCTGTACAAATTTGGTTTGTACTTGTGAAGGGTGAAAAGGGACTTTATTGCAGTGATGGTTTAACCCAAGATAAACGGTTTGGGCATTGCCATGTATGCACGTAGACTTTGAAATGAAACATGATTGAAAAATCAATGTAAATTATGGTTCCTGATGATGTGAGGGTATCAAAAAATATTTTTAGTTTATTGGAATACTGGACAAAACAGTGCTGTAAAGTTTAACGTCGTATAGCAAGGACGAAAGTGAATCAACGTAAAGATATTTATTCTTGGGATGATTTCATGAATCAACATCGTATGAGATGGAGGTGAACCGATGTGAAGAGATGGGTTTTGTGCTTGAACCTTGGGAGGTTTCCTATGTAGCCAGCATGGAACGAAAGGATCAATGTCCACGTAGTTCAATTAAGTAATGAATTAATGATCAAATTGCTCATGGGGACAAAGACCTAAAAAATGATGTTGTTGGGACTTACACATGGTTAGTGGCCCAGAGAGAGTGTTATGGTTGAGGTTTGATCTAATCTCACATGATTCATACTCAGTATGAGACACAAGAGGTAACAACAACCTTAACGATGCACAGTTTAATGTCATGTTGGACATATAAAGGGACTATGCAGTTTAAAGTCTTTCAGTTAGGAGTATTGGTGCTGCACAGTTTAGTGTCATGTAGCAGGGACAAAGTACAGTTTAATTTCATGTAGGACGTATCAAAGCACATTCTGTACGGTTTAGCATAATGTGTTTAGGACGATGGAGACAACACAGTTTAATGTCATGTTGGACAAAAAGACGATTGTGCAGTTTAATGTCATGCAGTAAGGACAAAAGAGTACACCATTTAACGTCATGTTGGATGTATTAGGGAATTTTTTCATAGTTTAACATCATGTTGGATGAAAGTAACACAAATAGTTTAAGGACATATGTATGGACCATTGATGATGTCGTTTAACATCATGCTGGACGTAATGGACGTTTTCACAGTTTAACGTCATGTTAAATGAAAAAGGGGCAATACAGTTTAGCCTCATGTTGGATGAAAGTCCGAATAGTTTAAGGTCATATGCATGGACCATGGATGGTGCAGTTTAATGTCATGATGGACGTAAGGGACTTCTGTATAGTTTAGCATCATGTAGTTAGGACGTTACAGTTTAACGTCATGTGAGAAGAAAGGAATACAAATAGTTTAAGATCGTATGTATGGACCGTTTCATTATAGTTTAACGTCATATAGCAAGGACGATGAAGGGGACATAGTTTAACATCATGTTGGACGTATGTGCAAATAGTTTAGGGTCATATGCATGGACAGTTGATGATGCAGTTTAACGTCTTACTGGACGGTGGTGCAGTTTAAGGTCATGTCAGACCATGGATGATATATTTTGTGTTTATACAAAATACTTCTTCAAAAATTTGGCATTGGTTGGAGTAGTGATGATTTCTCCATACATCGAGATTAATTAATAAGCTCCATTGGAGTAGACCCTTTGTATTGGGTAAGGTCATTCCCATTTTGGCTCAAGCTTGGGAGGTTTCCTTCCTGGTATCATTGGAGTTCTACGACCTAATACCAATTCTCCCTTAGTGAATGAACGAAGACAAACGTTTTTGTTAAAATCTCGTTCTATTAGATTCTAATAGACTTCCAAGTGGTGAAAAATGCACAATCTTTTCACATCTAATCATTCCAATTCATTCAATCTCTTTTGAGATTCTTCATCTGTAGATGATTGATCAAAAATGGAAACTATGAGCGTGGGTAGTTGAACTTCAATTGGCAAGACTACTTTCGTTCCATATACCAATTAATATGGAGTTTACTGAGTTGTAGTGCGGGTGGTCGTTCTATAAGCCCATAAAGCATGAAAGAGTTTATCAGGCCATGATTTCTTATCTTTATCCACCACATTTTGCAGTATATTTGACAGAGTCTTGTTGAAAGCTTCTATCTGGCCGTTGGCCACTTCATGATATCGAGATGAATAGTTGGATTTGATTTTGTATTCTTGATACAATTTCTTCACCTTTGATGAACAAAATTTGGTGCCATTTTTCATCAATATGGTATGAAGGACACCAAATCTGGTAATGACGTTGGAATTGATGAAGCTAACAATGCACTTAAAACTGAATTCCTCGAGAGGTATTGCCTCTGCCCACTTGGAAATGAAATCAGTAGCAGTAAGAATATACTTAAACTGCTTGGCCATAGCTGAAGGGTATGGTCCCACCACATCCATTCCCCGTGTGGAAAATGGCCACGAGTATTTAGCTGTATGAAGAAACTCTGGAGGTTGATGAATGAAATTGGCATGTACTTGGCATGAATGAAACATCTTTGTGAAATCAACATAATCTTGTATCATTGAAGTCCAAAAGTATCCAAGCCTTCGAATCTGATCAGACAGTCTATGTCCAGACTGGTGGGCACCATAGACTCATGCATGCACTTCTTTCATGACATCCATTGTCTGTTCACCATCAATGCACCGGGAGAGAACTCCATCAAAACCATGGTTGTAGTGAATTTTCACTAGGTGATCTGGGA
Organism: Viscum album; assembly: GCA_963277665.1. NCBI lineage: Eukaryota > Viridiplantae > Streptophyta > Magnoliopsida > Santalales > Viscaceae > Viscum > Viscum album. Next base: position 1,324,528,951 of record OY728158.1, read on the forward strand.
TATCATAAAGAGTAAAATTGAACACACGTCGCAAAATTTGTTCTTTTTCAGCTCTATCAGGTGGATGTTTTCCATTTTTAAGCTATTCCCTGATACATGACATCTATCCTGTAATATGACCATACAGTTCAGGAATGGGACTAATTTCATTAATTTCCTCTGTTCTGATTCGAACATAAGGTGAAATTGCATGATGGTGGGCAATACTGATGGTTGTCTCGTCCCATTTTGGATCTTCCAGAGCTGTGGCTATATTAGCCAGTGCATCAGCTTGAGCATTTTGTGATCGCGAGACAAAAGAAAATGTCAGTTCCGAAGGGAATTCCACAACTAACTCTCTGACGTAATCATACAAAGGGGTTATTTCTTCTTTTCTGATGACATAATACCCATTGACTTGTTTGATTACTAGGTATGAATCACCTTTCACCATTAATTGATTCACTTGTGCTTGAAGCACCAATTCCAATCTTGCGATGAGAGCTTGGTATTCTGCTTCATTATTGGTACCACCTTCCCACAATATGAAGGAATAAGGTTACACTTCGTTTTATGGAGAAATGAGCAAAATTCCTAAGCCAACTTTCTTGAATATAGGATTTTCCATTTTCCTCCCTGTTGGACTTCTGGAAGCACCATCAAAATACATTTCCCATTCCTGAGGACTTTCTTGAATAGATAAGATTTCCACATCAGGGAGTTCAATATCTGAAGATGTGTCTTCCACTGAAGGGTGTTCAGCCTGGAAATGAGCCAGAGCTTGGCCCTTTATTTCCTTTTGAGACACATACTTAATATCAAATTGCTGCAAAATAACTTCCCACCTTTCCAGACATCTTTTAAGAATTGTAGGACTAAAGATAAATTTGAGCGGGTTATTGCGAGATACCAATTGGACCTCATGATGTTGCAGGTAGTGTCTCAACTTCTGAACTGCAAAGATTAATTCTAGGCAGCACTTCTCAGTACTTTAATACAGCGTTTCTGCTTCAAGCATAGTCCGACTGAGTTAGTAGAGGTTGTTTTCATTCACATCGTCATTCTTCTGAGCAAGAAAGTCACCCAAGGATCACTCTAGAGATATCACGTAGTGGATAAGTTGTCTTCCTTCAATAGGTGGCATGAGTACCGGTGGAATCAAGAGATATTTCTTGAGAATATCGAATGCTTCATGACATTATTCAGTCCACTAATAAGTGACTGCCTTCTTCATCAATTTGGTGAAGGGTAATCTTTTTCCTGCCAAATTGGAGATGAAACGCTGAATATAGGATAAGTGTCCTTGAAGTCGTCTTAATTCATTCAAATTTCGAGGAGGTGAAATACCAAGGATTGACTTTTCCTTCTCAGGATCGACTTCAGTACCATGATGGTGTACAAAAAAGCTACGAAATTTTCCTGAGGTTACCCCAAAAGCACATTTTAAGGGGTTCATCTTCAAATTATGTTGCTAAAGCATGCGGAATATGACTTCCAAATCAGTCAAGTGATTAGAACGTTGTTTGGATTTAACCACAAAATCGTCTACATAGCATTCAACAAACTTCCCTAGAAAGGGTTTGAAGATACGATGCATGGCACACTGATATGTAGCGCCTGCATTCTTTAAGCCAAAGGGAATTACTCAGTAGCAAAACACACCCTGAGGGGCTCTGAAGGATTTTGATTCCTCATCTTTTGGGGCCATTCAGATTTGAGTATATCTTGAATATCCATCCATGAAGGAAAGTTCTTCATATCCAACTGTTGCATCAATTAAATGTTCTGTAATCTGAACTGGGAAATCATCCTTAGGGCAATGTCGATTAAGATCCCTGAAATCGATGCAAACTCTAATCTGTCCATTCTTCTACTTTACAGGGACAATATTATCCAACCACTTGGGATATTGAACTTCTCTGACGAATTTAGCTTTGATAAGCTTATACACTTCAGCTTCAATTTTTTAAGCATAAGTTGGGTGTGTTCTTCTCGCGGCTTGCTTAAATCCTCGATGTTCTTCTGGTAAACCCAAATGATGAGTAGCAACATCAGGATCAAGCCCGGGCATTTCTTTATAGTTACAAGCAAATATATATCTATATTTATTTAGAAAGGATATATACATCTCTTTCTCTTCAAGATTCAGGGCCGCACTGATTAAAGTGGGGCGTGGATCTTCTTTTGTACCCAAATTTATTTCTATGAGTTCATCCATGGTGGTAGAGATACCCTCTTCAAATGATGGAAGAGAATCTCTGAGGTCTTCCTCTTCTTCATGATCATGTGTTATTTATTCCATTTCTACTTGCATAGTAGATGATAAAGTATAATATTCATGATCAGAAGAGATGTCAAAATTTTCACATCTTGAAGAAGAAGCTATCATTTCCGACTCAATTGATAATGAAGGGTCTTCTTTTGGTAATAAAGAGGAGATAATGGATTGAGAATCGACATCATTGATCACCTCTAATATTTCTATAACTTCTTATGGCCTAATTTCTGAAGTATAGTTTTGTTGGATTTCAGAAGATGAAATGAAGACGTCATCATTTGGGCTTTCATCACTGCTTTGAGAATGACCAATTTCTCCCATGTTGTCTGGCTTGATTTTCATAATTGACATTATGGATCTTTCCATAAGACAATTTTGATTTGGTTATATCCTGTCAATTTGACTGATATACAACACATAATCTGTACTCACATGGGCAAATGGATTTACTAGAATCTTTTCCAAACCATATGGTGCATTAATTTTGGTAATCTCCTTTTTTGTAAATTTATCCCTTCCCTTCATGTGATAGAATTTCGCCTCAATGTATTGAGACTCACATGTCTTGAATGAGGCCTTATCACCATACAATGTCCCAACTTTACCATCGAAACAATATTTGATACATTGATGGTATGATGAAGGGATAGCCGCATGTTGATGTAGCCATGGTCTTCCATGCAGGATGTTGAAGGCTGAGTCTAAATCAACAACCATGAAATCTGAATTGGATACAAGATCTCAAAACTGAGTTCTGAGTGTAACTTCACCCAGTGGGTCTTGTTAATTTTTATCATATACTTGTAACATCATGGTATAAGGAGATAAATTAGATTCTGTGGGACCCAATCAACAAAGTGTACGAATGGTCATGAGGTTGACTACTGAACCATTGTCAATGAAAAATCTTCGGACATCTAATCCATTGACCTTTACAGATAAGTACAAAGGTCTAATATTCCCATGCACAACATCATCTTCATCTTCATCAGTAAAAGATATTATTTCATGGCATTCTGCAGGATTATTCTCTATGTGATAGACTTCAGCTGCATCAATTTCAGTTTTAAACGCCTTGAGGACATGACAAATCCTCGATGAGTGCCTCCCGAAGATCTTTTGACATATTCAAAGCATCCAGAATTGATAACTTGGCATGTACATGGGCCAAGTGTTTCAATACATCATACTTTTGATCCAGAGGTCTGCATTTCCCAAAAAGAACATGTCATCTAATAGGTTACTAGGAAGTTGATGCTTTGGAATTTGATGCATCTTGTTCCGGGATAGGAGTTGGTATTACTCCTGGCTTTGGAAGATTAGACCAATTAGGTCTATTTACATGATGAGAGGAAGAATATGGATCCTTCAACCGGTCTTCCAAAATAACTGTGTCATGACTGAATTTTCTATTGGTGGAAGAACTTGCTTGTTCTTACTGATCTTGTTGAAGGGCTCTACCACGAGTTTCTACTGTGTACACAGTTCTAGCAGAGGTAGAATTGGAATAGTGGCTTCTGAAAGATCTAGGTCTTCCATTGTATCCTGAACGTCTGGAAATTCCTCTGATTCCTCCGTTTGATACAAGTAATTCAGGCTCATAGAAATCGAAACTGCGACTGGCATATGGATCTATTAATTGAATCATATTAACAGAACCGAAAATAAACTCTTCATCCGATGAGGACTCTGCCTGACTAGCCAATTTGAGATGTGCCGTTTGGTGGGGCGGTGGCTGTTGATTTGAAGTAGATGGCATGATGTCCACCAGAGTCAAAGACAACTTAAGCTTTGACACATACTCATCTTCTTCTTATTCTTTCTATTTCTTGGAATTATGCCACCCTTTGGAGGATTTTCCATCTGAAGAAGAATTTGTTGCGGCATTCATGGAAGAAGGTACAATTGGTTTCATCAATCGTGTTCACTAAATAGCATGACTTTGATTGATCATATTTCTGACCATCCAATCATCATATTTTTGTGCAATTTTTCTTTTGACTTCTTTCCACTCGCCTTCCTCCTCTGGAAAAATAGCAATAACACATGCTACCTATACTCACGAGCCTTTCAGTTTGACTTTTCCCAAGTCGAACATCTTTTGCAGGAGGTCTTTAAAGACAAAACACACCTGGATGGGATTCCCCAACATTTGATGAATGGGGAAATAATTGGTATGGTCTTCATCTCCTTCCTTGTTTGGCCTCTTTGGCCTTGGCAGCTGAACCAAATTATTCTCCAGGGCCGAAATGAAGTAACTAGGACTTGTTCATTTCTGAAAGAGTATGCTTTTCTATTCAAATCCTCAAATTGTTTTTGTCTTTGATCTTTTTTATCATCTTGACGAAACGGCCTTTATTGTTGGCGTTCCGGAGGTGGAGCCCTTCTAAAAGACGATGGTTTTGAGGTAGAAGCAGGTACATGTGCTTGTTTAAGCATAACTGTAGCAGTTTCTGCTTTACCCATTCTCCTTCTTACAGCTGATGGAATTACACAAGATTTAGCCTTAGAATGTATAAGAGAATATTCAGTTTGTTGAGAGATTGAAGTAAGGTCTCAAAACCCTCCTGTGTATTTCACAGGGATCAGAGGTGTGCGTAATTCGTTACGCATATTTTCCACACAGATTGGCAACAGTTCTTCTTGAGGGAGTGCTAAGCTCAGGGAATATGTTAATCTCTTCCAGCGAGCAATGAAATCAGAGACTCTTTAATTCTCCCATTTCTTACAGTTTGTAAGATCAAAAACTATTTTCTTTGGAAAAGTTGATCAGAATTGAAGAATAAATCATTGACGGAGATCTTCCCATCCTGTAATTGACCAGGACTTCAAGCTTGTGTACCAGACAAAGGCTGGTCCTTACAAGGTTCACATGAAGCATCTGAGTTTCACTGCTTCTTGCTGCTCCAGAGTTCCCATCATTGGATTGCAACAAGACATGTAATGCATCAAATGTTGTTTAGGGTTGCTGGATCCATTGAAAATAGGGAATACAACATTCCCAAAATTTGATGGGGGAGAGATTGAATCTACCCATTTAGGGTAAGCATTATTTTCTGGTTGAAACTGCGCACGCTTACCTTCCATAGTCTCTAACTGAGCTGTTAATGAATCAATGGTAGTTATTAACTTTTGAATAACATTCGGATGAACATGGACTTGGGCAGGTGCAATGACTGGAGTCTGGACAGATATGGAAGCTGGTACTGCAATTGATGGAAGCAATGCCAATTGTTGTTGCACTTGACCCATAGGATTAGACCTGTGAGGGTGTACTGAGAAAGGAGGATATTATTGATCCATCTCTGTAGCTGCAAAAAACTCCCTTGGCTGACTGAATCCAGCACGCTTAGGAGGAAGACTACCCTGAAGTAGTTCTGCATTCATCCTCCTCAATTCCTTCATTTCTTCCTCCTATTGTGCAAATATTTGCTCTAGTGAGAGCGATGGGCCTTCTCAGAGGAAGTATATGTAACATTATTCTTTCCCTTCCCCTTGTTTGATCCCTTTCGGAGAGGGGGAAGTGGGTTATTTGAAGGATCACCCAGATTCTGGGTAAACCTTTGACTTCGTGTACGCACACCTTCTTCATTTGTGTTTGTGCATACAACTTCCTGAGCGGGAACCTCTTCATCTGAGTCCCCTGAGTGAGCCTCATCTGGTGGATCAGCAACAACGACATTGATGACATTGATTGATGCATAACACATCACATCCCTTCTATCAGCATTTCTGTGATATTTTCTTCATCCATGTCTTTGATGAGACATTGCCTTTTGTTGACTCAATCCCTCAATAACTTCTTAATGATAAGTAATTTGGAGAGAATCTCCTGATACATTGGCTCTTCGTTCCTCTTGAGGATTCCTCCCCAATCGAGAGATGACCGACTTTCTCTAAGGAGGGGATTGATGATTTGAAAAAATCCGTAGTCCGGTGGACTGGGGCTCTTCCTGCTATCTTTTCTCAACTCTTCGAATCTTATTTGTTGATTCCGAGGGTTGGTTTAAAAGAGTCCCCAGTCTGGAGAGCTGGGGCGGCTCTTGACATGCTATGTCTAAGACATTCTTAAAAGCTCTCCTAATCTTGCGGACCTTAGTCCGAAAATTAGTTGGATGCATCAACCTGTATCCACTATTATCACCTGGTTGAAATGACTGTTGGATGATTTCTGACACTTCTGTCACTTGATGATGTTCTTGCTCCATACGAGAGTCATGTTCAATATTCTAGTTTTCTTGATGCAGGAGTAGTTCAACAACTTGTTCTCTGTAATCATGATTTCGAGAGGAAGTAGATGAGGCATGTTCTTGGACAATATTTTGATTACAAACAAAGCTCATTGACTATGGTCGGCCATGGGCAATAACATTGCATGAGACCATTTTCGGTGGGCTTTGCTGACCGGAGAGCACCGTGAAATGTAGATCTCCAGGAACACCCCATCCTCTGACATGAATACTAGATGGGGAATTGGAAATTAACTGGCACAATCTTCTTAGTGCGCCAATGCATGAATGGTGAAGGGCTCTCTACTGCTTTTCAGCCTTCAGATATCGATAGACTGATAGAGATGCCAAATAAAAATGATGTTGTAACCCTTCTATTATCTTAAGATGATTTTCATATTCTTCATAAGATAATAATTTCTTTTTCAACTAACAAAGAGTTTTCCATATGTTGAGATGAATATCATGAATCCCATCTTCCGTTAACATCTCTGGAATGTCATACTGAGAGTCAGCCAGAGGCCAAAACATAACTGGCACTTTACCTTTTCCCAGTTGTTTTATCATGTTCAGTATTTACTCTTTATCATTCAATGAAGATTATTCTACTTGATTTGACCAGAGTTAGTGCTTCCTTGTTGCTTCATCGGATTCAACAAGATTGGTAGAGAAATTTCTAATCAAACTATAAGATGCATGACTTAGGGGTGGTTCGGAGAAATACATACACCATGGGCTATCTTCCGATTGAGAAAGTATTTCACCTTCTAGCGATGAAGCATCAGACATGATTGGTTTATCATTTTCATGTGCCTCATGATAAGAGGGCTTTCTTAGCACTACATTGTCCACTGGAGAATTTTCTGGGCAATGTGAATCACTACTGTGGAGAGGACTTTCGCAACGAAATTCATCATCATGGGGAGGACCACCATGGTGGGTTACAGCAAAAGATGAGATCTCTTTCTCCTTCGTCTTCTGACCACACAGATGGTTCCTATGGTTCTCATCTGAAGATGAAACTTCGAGATCAACCAAATTTTCATAAAGCAAGCCTTCATGAGGAAGTGTCTATTAAAGAACATCAGAATTGATGTTCCCACTATTGGGAAATGAGGTGGTAGAATCTTTAATTCCAACAGATAACTGTCTGAGGGCTTCAAGAAGTCAATCATTGAAGAAGGCCTTGTTACAAATTGGCTATTGATCTCATGACTGTGCTGGGCGGGTCTTTTTCTTAGATGCCTTCTTACTCACCTTAGAAACCAATTGATGACGAAAGTGGCTGCTCTGAGCAGGTGTATGTGCCTGATTAGGAGAGATGTCCAGGTTAGACTGACGATCTCCACTCAAATCATGTGTATGTGCCTGACTTGGTTGTCCATATGATATGGGGGAGTATACCCCAGAACCCTCTTGGACTGGAACAGATGTGTGTGTCTGTTCCGGATTGAACTGTTGATGTGTCACTCCACTGGTAGGGATAGATTAATGTGTCATTCCCTGAGATGATGCTGAATCTATTTTAATATCCTGGAAAGCATCCAGAATATGAGCAAGGATTTTCTTCTGCTCTTTCACCATTGATAAAATATTTTTTTTGACTTCAGCTGTCGGAACGAGGATATATTTTTCCATTCCGTTCTTGGAGTAGGTGTATGTTCTTGCTCCTATCCTCAGTTTCCTATCAGTGAATCCTGATTGTACTCAAGTTTGGGGGAAAATAGTTGAGTTTGCCTCCTATTTGTCGGAAGATCTATCCGACTGACTTCTTAGTGTGCTACTAAGGGAGACTGTTGGTAGGCTTGAATAAAACTAGCAGGTGTATGTGCCTACTGATTGCAATTCGCCGAACGTGGTTGACGAGCTCCATCATATGTAGTCAGAAGAACCTTCTGACTAGATGATGATGTATAAATAAGTGTATGTTACTGCCTATAGTACTCCACCGTAATTTCCTGGCGGGATTGATGTGATGCTGCCAGACGAGTCTGTTGGACATAGGAATTAAAACGGGCAGGTGTATGTGCCCGCTCGTTGATTGCCATCAAGATAGGTTGGTGTACTTATCTGGAGACGGTAGAGATGAGAACCTACTCACTGTTGACTGGAATCCACCTCTGGAGGTTTGTCTTGCCTGCTCGGGTTTGAGGAACCTGAGACGAACACCTGGAGTCAGTACCCTCATCATGTTGAGGGCGTACTGCCACATGAGTCTGGTGGTGATTGTTGATAGTAACCCTCAGTAAGGACTCCTGCTTCATTGAATTAAGGCCCTGGGGGACCTACTCATTCACCTCCCCAGAATATGTGAGTGAATGGTGATTGCGTTCCGTGGATAACAACTCGAAATGGTTGGAGGTGGTAGTTAGCACCGCTTGTTTCTTGATCACTGGTCGTTGTTTTCTGGATGACCATGTTGAATTGTTCACTTGGAGGGCTTTTCGATCAGCCTCCAGAGATGGAATGGTACTGTGTTGACATTACTCCTTAACAAGCGAATGTGATACCCAGCGTTGAACATGCTGAGTAGGTGATGCCATCCTCAGAGCGTATGACGATCCAGTAGGAGTAGCAACGGTGGCATTTTCAGCAGCGGTATTCATAGCAGTTGTAAAGACCCGTAAAATTCAAGGGAATGTTTTTCTTAATTTTATTTGGAATTTTACAAAAGCGCGGTTTCTGACGGCACCAGATTTTGAGGCCCGGAGTGCCCAGAATCATTTTCCGAAGTTTGGCTCGGGTACGTTCAGTGAACCAATGAGTGGGAATTTCTAACTTTTGATCCGGTGCTCGGAATTTAAATCTGAGGACACCGATGAACTCGCAGCGCCGATATTCGCTTAAGGAGACCTTTTCTGAGGTTACGTTTATTTCGGGTTGAGAGTTAGATTTTTTTGGGTTTTAGAATAAGTTAAATAAAATTTGTAGAATACAATTTTTATTTTAAATTGTTGTTTTTTTTTAAAACCTCCCAAAGGGAGTTAGGGGTGGGACCCATAACCACATAACCTCCCTTGGGAGGATTATGTGTGGTGGGGCCCACACGAACCCCAACTCCTCAACTTCTCTCAAAACCTCCCCTTTAACCCTTTTCAATTAATGTTTGACAACTTGGTTTAATTAATTAAGGTGGGTTGTTTTGAATTTCAAACCATTGAAATTCAAGTTATTATTTGTGTAAATAAAATAAACCTTAGCTTATTTTATTTTGGTTAGCCATCTTGAGAGGATTTGAGAGCTCCTTCTTCTTCTTCAAACATTGACGAAGAACACGAAGAACACTCAAGCTCCGACGAAGAACACCACTTCTCTCTTCTTCGTAGCCGGTTGTTTCCGAAGATCGACGACGCCTTCCGTTTCAACGAAAGGGAACGCCGCTTACTCCTCGGACTTCCTTCGTCGGCTTACGAAGATTCACCAACGACGTACCTCTTCGGACGTACCGCTTCGTCAACAGAATTGACGAACGTTTACCGCGACGCCCGACCTCCGCGACGTTGTCTTCTGCCGGTCGTTGACGAACATCGTACTTGAAACCGAGGTAGGGGTTTAATTATTGCTTTTGTTCATGATTTATACCCGAGAATATTTCTTCGTGAAATTTATCAAATTGTTAGCAATTAACGCTGGGGGGCCAGACCGTACGAACACGGCCGACCCTCCTCCTTTTCATATTGATTTTTGTTGTGGATTGAGACGGGTGAGGCGCGGTGCCGTCGCACCGCGCAGGATCATACGACAAGAAATGTGTGGCGCCGTCGTGCCGTGTTGTAAAATAATGCAAGGACGCGACGCCGTCACGCCGCTTCGAAGAGAGTTGAAGGCGCCGCGGCCGGAGCGGGGCCGCGGCGGTGGGGCACGGTGTCATCGCACTGCGCCGAACGACGAAGGCCGCGGCTGGTTCCGGGCCGCGGCGGGACGAGAGGACCGGCGGCTAGCCGGGCCGCCGGTGTCGGAAGCCGGAAGGGGGGACCGGCCTTGCCGGTCCCGTTGAGGAAGAACCGGCCGGCCATGTTGGGCCGGCCGGAAGGGAGCAGGACCGGGGGAATAAATTCCCCTGGCTGGCCAAAACCGGCCCCCCATAATGGGGGGGCCGCAGTTACACCAACGGGGGGGGGGGGAGCGCCCCCCCGTTTTGTTTCAAAAGAAGGCCCCCACGAGGGGGGGCCGGTTTCTCCAAAGGCACGGCTTTCAGCCGCGCCGCCAGCAGAGAAGCGGCGGCCTTGCCCCCCGAGCGTGGCACCCGAGCGGCGCCCAGGCCGCTGCCGTCGGCCGCGCCGCCGGCCGGGCCGGGTCGGACCCGGTTTGGGCCGACCCGGGGGGGGGGGGTCGGGCTGGGTCGGCCCGGACCCGGACCCCCCGTTTTCGAATAGACTTCGGTCTTTTGGCTATAACTTGAGCTACGGACCTCCGATTGATGAACCGTCAGCGGCGATGTGATCCTTGGATCCAAACGGTCGATTCAGTATATTGCACTCAAGGTTTCGGAATACTTTGAGTTCGGCCGGGATGGTTCGTACACGAAACCAACCGGGCCCTCGGAGCGGAAACACTCATATCTTGAGCTACGGACATCCGATTGACGTGCCGTCAGCTTTGTTGTGTTCCTCTTAGCGAGACAGATCTTTTGGCATACTCCACCCGAGGTTTGGATGCAGGTGGAGTATGGTCGGGTTGGTTTTTCCTTAAAAACCAACCGGGCCCCTCGGACGAAAAATCCAATAACTCTCAGACCGGGCGTCCGATCGACGCGCAGTCTGTTGCGTTGAGTTCCTGTTGACGATACGAAACTTTTGGATACATCAACTCTGGACTTTGTGACAGTTGATGTATCAGCCTCTCGGTTCGTGGAGCGGACCCTCCTGAACGAGCTTGCTGTGTGCGGAAACCCTAGTGATGGCTGCGACTGTGACTGCTACTGCTACTGTGACTGCGACAACGACAGTACATAGATCCTGTGTGGATTCGACGACGACTACAACACTCGGCGATCCTACGTGGATCAGTGCTACAGGTCCTGTGTGGGCCCGATCTTGTGTGGGTCCGATCCTGTGTGGGTCTTTGCGCTCAGCGGTCCTGTGTGAACCAGCGCCTACAGGTCCTGTGTGGGCCCGATCCTGTGTGAGTCTTTGCAGGGGTTAGTTACCTATCGATCCTTCGTGGGTCCGACGACTTATATGGATCAGAGATCATCTTTATCGTCTATCGAAGAAGTATACCTGTGTGAGCTGAATCCTGTTGCTTTCCTGTGTGGATTGTGTTGTTCTATCCTGTGTGGATTTCGTTTTGCTTTCCTGTTTGGAATACGTATACTTTCCTGTGTGTACTGAGTTGTACTTGGGCTCGGTGGTTGGAGCGTATTGGAATTGATGACTTAGGTATATGTATGGGCATATACCTAAGTAGTGTCGGTTGTTACTTTGTGTTTGTATCTCACCTTTTTGGTTTATCCTTTGTGGATTTTGGGAGACCTTCAGGGGTCTCGGGGTCCCTACTGAGTAGCTTATACTCACCCCTTCACGGGCTATGCCCGCACTACGTTGTGTTGGTTGCAGACGACGGACAACGTTGATCTTGGCTGAGGCTTGCAGAGCAGGACAGTACCTGGAGGTGGACCACTGGGCGGGACGTGTTCGGAGCCAGACGGCGGGACCCGAGGAGCAGTGGAGCTATCTGTACCCACCCTTCAGGTGGGATTTCCAATGGATAGCTCAGAGTAGCCGCTTTTACTTTACAGTATTTGTTTTCCCTTTCGAGTTGTACTTTACTTTCAGTTTGGGTTTGTATACTGGCCCATTTACTTTTCCGCACCTTCAGTTGTACTCTGTTTTTACTTAGTGTTTACTTTTCCACTTACTTACTCTATGGTGTTTGTTTACATTTCAAAGGCAATGCCTTCCCTTTTACTGGGAATTACGCCATGGTGCTAGTCGCCAGCCCCTGGCCTATGGAAGGCGGGCTTGGGGTAGTCACGGCATGGGCCCCGAGGGTGGGTCATGACAAATTGGTATCAGAGGAGTTCGGTTCTACCGCAAACTCTGATATTTTATATGAGAAGCAATAATGTTTAGCGTATTGATTGTGGTTATCAGTCCAGGGAGTCCATTGTTGGTGCGGCGGCCGACGTATCTGTACACCAGGACCCTGACAACTGATTTCCGACTTAATGAATGAAAACATTGATTGTGTGTGTGTTTCAATGTTTTCTTTTGATTACTATATATCAGCTCACCAGGTATACTGCTCTGACCGTGGTGCACCTGATTCCTTTTCAGGATGGCCCCATGATGGCAGCCAGCTAGGGTTCTGAGAGTTGAGTGTGACGACAGCCCACCGAGCGACGAGGCCTCGGTGCAGGGCCCTTTGTCAGCAGTGGCACCAGCGGTAGCGCTACCCGCCGAGCCACTGATGCTTCCAGCACCAGCCGCTGACGACGCACGTCGCCTTGGAGCTCTGCACGAGTTCCAGCGCCAGCGACCGCCTAGGTTCCGTGGGGAGACGGACCCCCAGGCAGCAGAGGACTGGCTGGAGGCAGTGGTACGAGTTTTTAGGCTAGTGAGGACACCTGCAGACCTCATGGTGATCCTCGCTGTGAGCCTACTGCACGCAGAAGCAGGACGATGGTGGAGCTTGATGCTCTAGGTGCACGATGAGGCATCTCTACTATGGACAGACTTTGAGAGCCTCTTCCGCTCGGAGTTCATCCCAGCCACCCTTCGTGCGGTGTGTATCCAGGAGCTTCTTCAGCTGCGGCAGGGCAGCATGACGGTCGCTCAGTACTCGGCGAGATTTACTGATCTCTCGCGCTACTCGACCGACATGGTACGGGACCCATTCTTCTGGGCCCGGACCTTCGAGCGGGGTTTGAGACACGAGATCAGGGCATCGCTGATCTCCCTCAGCATACCGACTCAGACAGGAGTACTGGAGCGGGCCCTTTTGATCGAGAGTTTCCTTGCTGAGTCTACACCAGCACCGAGACCCATTGCAGGGCGGCACGTGGTAGAGTCATCTGCAGCAGGCAGTCGACGGATTACTCAGGGGTCCAGACAGGCCAGACCTTCAGACAGACGACCTCTGGACACTGGCTCAGCAGTGCGGGGCACACAGCACGAAGCCAGTCTTTCGAGAGGCAGAAAATGCTACTCATGCGGCGGGCAGGGCCACATGGCTCGTGACTGCCCGACCCGCCATGCAGAGGAGCAGCAGACGGTTGATGAACCACCTAGGCAGAGGCAGAAGTTCGGCCGTGGCGGTCCGCAGGGAGGAGGCAGACGAGGCAGAGGAGCTAGCCGAGCAGTAGGTGGTGGGCGACGCTTTGAGGCTCTACCACCACCACCACCAAGAGGTCCACCCCGCCCTCAGGGGAGAGCACAGCTTCAGGCAGCTAAATCTTACGATCATGGAGCTTTGGAAGCGGGTGGACTAGTGCGGGACTAGCTCCAGGCATAGAGGCCTTTCCCATAATGCCTCTAACTTCGTAGTTTGTGTTGCCTTGTGTCCTTGTTCTTTAAGTTGAAGTAATAAAAGATACTTGCCTTGGTGACTTTTTTTTCTTGTCTTTTGTTTGTTTTTACTAAGAGGTGCCGGTTAAAAACTGTTGACTTGACCCTCACTTGCGAGATTCTTACTGGAGGAAACCCAGTGACCACACACTGATGCCGACAATGTGACTCAACCCTTGGAGGTGAGAGTAACAGTTGGATCTCTTGGTAGCAGCGTCGAGGCCTTACGACGTCATCCATGCCATGAATTAACTAATCATGACGGGAATGACTGTATTAGGCAAGGAACGTGGTTCATCCGGGGGATGGGACCGGATTTCACTTTTTGGCAAAGGAGAAATCATTGCAGCTTTGCAGAACGTTAAGGAGGAAAGGGAAACCCTTCGTGTGGTCAGACAGATATCAGCAGAGCTTCCAGGAGCTGAGACAGAGATTGACCAATGCACCTATCCTGAGTTTGCCTGATGAGGGAGTAGGGTACGTAGTCTACTACGATGCATCAGGGACCGGACTCGGATGTGTTCTGATGCAGGTGTGGGAAGTGATCGCCTATGGATCACGTCAGTTGAGGCTGCATGAGCAGAACTACGCTACCCATGACCTGGAGTTAGCAGCAGTGGTCTTCGCTCTGAAGACATAGTGACATTACCTAATGGGCGAACGTTTTACAATCTTTTCTGATCATCAGAGTCTCAGGTATATCTTCTCGTAGAAGGACCTGAACCTGAGATAGCGGCGATGGCTCGAGTTCCTCCAGGACTATGACTTTGAGATAGTCTATACTCCTGGGAAGGGGAACGTAGTAGCCGATGCCCTCAGCAGGAGGACGGGCATTCAACTACTTGAGGAGGCGACAGAGTAGCTAGCCTCTTTGCAGATATCCTTCGTGGATAGAGATGGATCAACCTTCCTCCAGTCTCTCACAGTCTCCCCTCCACTACTGTAGCGGGTCAGAGAGGAACAGCGTGAGGACGCTGACTGTGAGACACGGCGTGCACAGATATCGTCGGGATAGGCACCTGATGGTTTCTCCCTTGGAGCAGAGCACGACATCCTTTTCAGAGGACGTACCATGGTACCAGTCGCTTTAAGAGAGGAGGTGTTGAGAGAGTTTCACACTTCTCCTTTGGTGGTACAACCAGAAGTGGCGAAGATGTACTAGGATCTCAGACGACAGCACTGGTGGCCGGGTATGAAGAAGGCTGTAGCAGAGTTCGTTTCTCGATGCCTCACCTGCCAGCAGGTGAAGGCAGAGCATCAGGTACCAGCAGGCTTGGTACAGCCCTTGGAGGTCCCGGAGTGGAAGTGGGACGTCATATCTATGGACTTTGTGACTGGACTTCCACGCACTTCCAGAGGTCACGACTCCATCTGGGTGATTGTTGACCTACTCACCAAGTCGGCACACTTCTTACCCATCAGAGAGCAGGGTTCAGTGGAGAGCTTGGGACGTCTCTACGTTCAGGAGATTGTGCGGCTCCACGGTGTGCCATCATCTATCATCTCCGATCGAGATGATCGATTTACTTCCCGGCTTTGGAAGGGGTTACAGGAGGCGTTCAGGACGCAGCTACGTCTGAGCACAGCTTTTCACCCTCAGACGGATGGTCAGACAGAGAGGACCATTCAGACTCTCGAGGACATGCTCCACGCATGTGTCCTCGACTTTGGTCATAGATGGGAGGACCACCTACCCTTGGTGGAGTTTGCATACTACAACAGCTACCACTCCACCATCGGGATGGCACCATACGAGGCGTTGTACGGCTGACCTTGTAGATCTTCTTTGGGCTGGACAGACCCTGGGGAGTCAGCACTTGTGGGACCGGAGATGGTCCAGGCCACGATAGAGAAGGTCCAGGCCATCCAGGAGCGGATGAGGACAGCTCAGAGCTGGCAGAAGTCATACGCTGACAGGAGGCGGAGGCCACTAGAGTTCGAGGATGGCGACCACGTCTTCTTGCGGGTCTCACCTCGACGTGGTATACAGAGATTTGGCCGAGGCAGAAAGTTATCTCCGCGCTTCAATCGGACCCTTCCAGGTCCTCAGCAGGATTGGCGAGGTGGCTTATCGCCTGGCTCTACCACCTCAGTTGCACCGGGTGCACGACGTCTTCCACGTATCTCAACTGAGGAGATCTGTGAACGACCCGACACACATCATTGACCATGGGGAGCTTGACGTTGACGATGGGGTGACTATTACGGAGGTCCCGGTGGAGATAGATGATCGACATGAGCGGGTCCTATGTGGAAGATCGATTCCTCTTGTGCGCATCAGATGGCAGCACGGGAACCACCAGGAGAGCACATGGGAGCGGGAGGCTCAGATGTGTGCTCAGTACCCTCATTTGTTTCCCTAGTTTTTGATGTATCTTTATGGGGACGTAAAGCCCTGAGGTGGGAGTTATGTAAAGACCCGTAAAATTCAAGGGAAATTTTTTCTTAATTTTCTTTGGAATTTTACAAAAGCGCGGTTTCTGACGGCACCTGATTCCGATGTCCGGTGTGCCCGGAATCATTTTCCGAAGTTTGGCTCGGGTACGTTCAGTGAATGAAAGAGCGGGTATTTCTAACTTTTGATCCGGTGCTCGGAATTGAAATCCGAGGACACCGATGAACTCGCAGCGCCGATATTCTCTTAAGGAGACCTTTTCCGAGGTTGCATTTATTTCGGGTTGAGAGATAGTTTTTTTTGGGTTTTAGAATAAGTTAAATAAAATTTGTAGAATACAATTTCTATTTTAACTTGTTGTTTTTTTTAAAAACCTCCCAATGTGAGTTAGTGGTGGGACCCACAACCACATAACCTCCCTTGGGAGGATTAAGTGTGGTGGGGCCCACACGAACCCCAACTCCTCAACTTCTCTCAAAACCTCCCCTTTAACCCTTTTCAATTAATGTTTGACAACTTGGTTTAATTAATTAAGGTGGGTTGTTTTGAATTTCAAACCTTTGAAATTCAAGTTGTTATTTGTGTAAATAAAATAAGCCTTAGCTTATTTTTTTTAGGTTAGCCATCTTGAGAGGATTTGAGAGCTCCTTCTTCTTCTTCAAACATTGACGAAGAACACGAAGAACACTCAAGCTCCGACGAAGAACGCCGCTCCCCTATTCTTCGTAGCCGGTTGTTTCTAAAGATCGACGACGCCTTCTGTGTCAACGAAAGGGAACACCGCTTCCTCCTCGGACTTCCTTCGTCGGCTTACGAAGATTCACCAACGACGTACCTCTTCGGACGTACCTCTTCGTCAATGGAATTGACGAATGTTTACCGCGACGCCCGACCTCCGCGACGTTGTCTTCCGCGGGTCGTTGATGAACATCGTACTTGAAACCGAGGTAGGGGTTTAATTATTGCTTTTGTTCATGATTTATACCCGAGAATATTTCTTCGTGAATGTTATCAAATTGTTATCAATTAACGTGAGGGGGCCGGACCGTACGAACACGGCCGACCCTCCTCCTTTTCATATTGATTTTTGTTGTGGATTGAGACGGGTGAGGCGCGGTGCCGTCGCACCGCGCAGGATCATACGACAAGAAATGTGCGGCGCCGTCGCTCCGCGTTGTAAAATAATGCAAGGACACGACGTCGTCACGCCGCGTCGAAGAGAGTTGAAGGCGCCGTGGTCGGAGCGGGGCCGCGACGGTGGGGCACGGTGCCGTCACACCGCGCCGAACGACGAAGGCCGCGGCCGGTTCCGGGCCGCGGCGGGACGAGAGGACCGACGGCTAGCCGTGCCGCCAGTGTCGGAAGCCGGAAGGGGGGACCGGCCTTGCCGGTCCCGTTAAGGAAGAACCGGCTGGCCATGTTGGGCCGGCCGGAAGGGAGAAGGACCGGGGGAATAAATTCCCCTGGATGGCCAAAACCGGCCCCCCATAATGGGGGGGCCGCGGTTACACCAAGGGGGGGGGGGGGCAGGCCCCCCTCCCCCCGTTTTTTTTCAAAAGCAGTCCCCCATGAGGGGGGGCCGGTTTCTCCAAAGGCGCGGCTTTCAGCCGCGCCACCAGCAGAGAAGTGGGGGCCTTGCCCCCCGCGCGTGGCACCTGAGCGGCGCCCAGGCCGCCGCCGCCGGCCAGGACGCGCCGCCGTGCTGGACCGCACTGTCGCACCGCCGTGCCGGACCGCGCCGCCGGCAGGGCCGGGTTGACCCGGTTCGGGCCGACCCAGGGGGGGGGGGGTCGGGCCAAGTCAGCCCGGACCCGGACCCCCCCGTTTTCGAATCGACTTCGGTCTTTTGGCTATAACTTGAGCTACGGACCTCCGATTGACGAACTGTCAGCGGCTATGAGATACTTGGATCGAACCGGTCGATTCGGTATACCGCACTCAAGGTTTCAGAATACTTTGAGTTCGGCCGGGTTGGTTCGTACACGAAACCAACCCGGCCCTCGGAGCGGAAAACACTCATATCTTGAGCTACGGACATCCGATTGACATGCCATCAGCTTTGTTGTGATCCTCTTAGTGAGACGAATCTTTTGGCATACTCCGCCAGAGGTTTGGACGCAGGTGGAGTACGGTCGGGTTGGTTTTTCCTTAAAAACCAACCGGGCCCCTGGGACGAAAAATCCAATAACTCTCAGACCGGACGTCCGATCGACGCGCCGTCTGTTGCGTTCAGTTTCTGTTGATGATATGGAACTTATGGATACATCAACTCTGGACTTTGTTACAGTTGATGTATCAGCCTCTAGGTTCATGGAGCGGACCCTCCTGATCGAGCTTGCTGTGTGCGGGAACCCTAGTGCTGGCTGCGACTGTGACTGCTACTGCTACTGCTACTGTGACTGCGACGACGACAGTACAGAGATCCTATGTGGATTCGACGACGACTACAGCACTCAACGATCCTACATGGATCAGTGCTATAGGTCCTGTGTGGGCCCGATCCTGTGTGGGTCCGATCCTGTGTGGGTCTTTGCGCTCAGCGGTCCTGTGTGAACCAGCACCTACAGGTCCTGTGTGGGCCCGATCCTGTGTGGGTCTTTGAGGGGGTTAGTTACCTATCGATCCTTCGTGGGTCCGACGACTTAGATGGATCAGAGATCATCTTTATCATCTATCGAAGAAGTATACCTGTGTGAGCTCAATCCTGTTGCTTTCCTGTGTGGATTGTGTTGTGCTATCCTATGTGGATATTGTTTTGCTTTCCTGTGTGGAATACGTATACTTTCCTGTGTAAACTGAGTTGTACTTGGGCTCGGAGGTTGGAGCGTATTGGAATTGATGACTTAGGTATATGTATGGGCATATACCTAAGCAGTTTCGGTTGTTACTTCGTGTTTGTATCTCACCTTTCTGGTTTATCCTTTGTTGATTTTGGGAGACCTTCAGGGGTCTCGGGGTCCCTACTGAGTAGCTTATACTCACCCCTGCATGGGCTATGCCCGCACTATGTTGTGTTGGTTGCAGACGACGGACAACGTTGATCTTGGCTGAGGCGTGCAGAGCAGGATGGTACCTGGAGGTGGAGCACTGGGCGGGACGTGTTTGGAGCCGGACGGCGGGACCCGAGGAGCAGTGGAGCTATCTGTACCTACCCTTCAGGTGGGATTTCCAGTGGACAGCTCGGAGTAGCGGCTTTTACTTTATAGTTGTTGTTTTCCCTTTCGAGTTGTACTTTACTTTCAGTTTGGGTTTTATACTGGCCCATTTACTTTTCCGCACTTTCAGTTGTACTCTGTTTTTACTTAGTGTTTACTTTTCCGCTTACTTACTCTATGGTGTTTGTTTACTTTTCAAAGGCAATGCCTTCCCTTTTACTAGGAATTATGCCTTGGTGCTAGTCGGCAGCCCCTGGCCTATAGAAGGCGGGCTTGGGGTAGTCACGGCACGGGCCCCGAGGGTGGGTCGTGACAGCAGTGGTATTCATTGGTGTGAACTTGAGAGCAACAATTTGTTAAAATTCAGAAAATCATGAAAAAGAGTGCCTTTTTTATGTAGCAGACGTAATCAAGATAAATTCAACTACTACATGTTTTGGATGTGTACATATGTCAATGATTGTTTTGTTGGATCTCTCATTGAGTTTTAAATATGGGCCTAACAAATAATAAAAACATTATTTTAACTTGGTTAAGGATTCACGTCGGGTTCACCATTTTTTGTTTTCCTTCGGAATCAGGGATGACCTCGTTTATTGAAGGTTCAAACATTCAAATCAGTTTCTAACGGGTTTGTTCGTAGAACCGGAAACATCCAATGATTCCATATCCATTTGGACCTACTTTCTAAAGGTAGGAACTCATTAGTTGTGGACTTATAAGGAATAATAATTTTCATTGGTCGAGAGGATGGGAGGTCGGACTCATGACATCTTTTTTATTGGAATTATTGTCTACTCCGGGACTCTCTTTATAGATTTAAGGTATGTTCAGGAATATATATTACATCACCAAGTATAAAATGAGCTTTCCTTTAGTATGACAATCAATGATTGATATGTAGGAAATTCAAAGAATATTTTATATGTATTCGAGGTTCTTCATCGATGAAGAATCATCTGTATTTGTTAAAGATTCTTAGTTGACGGTATCCTTAAAATACATAAAAGTATCTTGGTCATTATGATGACCATACATGTTTTAAATCCACTCAGTGGGGCACTTTAAGTTTATTTTCATTCAAGAGGACATGGATTATTTCATAATTGGGATCATACCCGTTAATGGGCTACCTACATATCCTTTGTTTTGGAAAAGGAATCAAAACCCACGTAGTTCGAATAAGGGAGTATGATGTTTATGATTGATGTCTCAAAGAAAGATGTCATAATTACTTTTACACTCTAAGCTCACGTGAGTCTTGCTCGGTGTGAGAAACAAAATGTATTGGTAAAACCAGACAATTGCGCCATGAAATATGCAAACATAAGAAATGATGTGGGGATAATGTATGTATGACTCCCCAAAATAGATGAGGATTAAGATTTAATTCAGGGAAGAAATACAAGATCAGGGTCTATAAAGGTATATGCACTTTTTGGAGATTTGGATACTCTAATCTTGGGACTTACTCCTAAAGAATATGCCCAAGTTAGGAGGGGATGTATGATTGGGATTTATTCCTGAGAAGGAAGCCCAGATCAAAAAGGAAATTTAGACTGGGGCTTACTCCTGAAAAGGAGGCCCAGGTTAAAGGGATTTTAAAATTAAAGGGATTTGGGGCTTACTCCTAAGGAGGAGGCCCATATTTTAGACTGGTTCTTACTCATGAAAAGGAGGCCCATGTTAATGTAATTATGGTTGGGGCTTACTCATGAGGAGGATGCCCATATTTGAGACTGGGGATTACTCCTGAAAAGGAGGCCGAGGTTAAGAGAGGACTTGGGGCTTACTCATAAGGAGGATTCCCATATTTGAGACTGGTGATTACTCCTGTAAAGGAGGCCCAGGTAAAAGGTATTGTGGTTGGGGCTTACTCTTGAGGAGGATGCCCATATTTGAGACTGGGGCTTACTCATGAAAAGGAGGCCCAGATTTGAGAATTATGACTGGTGCTTATTCCTGAAAAGGAGGCCCAGGTTAAGGGTTCTCTCATCTTAAAGGATGAGGTTGAATGAATGAAATCTCAATCATTAGGGACATAAAGATCTATAAATCACTAGACTTTTGAGAGATGTTCCATGAAGTTCCTTTCAGATAAAGAATCCAAATCAAGAAATCATTCCATTAATGGCTTTGAAGAGTGCCTTGAAGACTGAATCTTGAATAGGAGAAGTGGAATGTCATACGATGGGTGAAGTGGGCAGGAAAGACACCCAAAAAGGTAGGGGCGCACAGGTACTGCGTGGGCGCGCAAGTCCTGGTCACGCAGGTATACCTGCGTGACACATGGGTACCTGCGCGATTTTAAATCCTTGAGTAATACATGGGCAAGACTTGGATCAAACCCTTCGTATTATCCCTAGAGGCTTTCCAGAATATAGCGCACAAGTTCTGATGAAGAAGTTGGGCGGCGTGCAAGTGTGTTCATTTACCTTAAGGGTAAAACACTTAGGCGCTCATGTGTTAGTGAATTCTACCACTTAGACCTTACTCCTCCTGTTTTGACCTTCCATTATAGGTAAAGAATTACTTTAGAAGAGTTCAGAAGACCTGAAGAAGAGACATGGGCGTTCAGAGCTCTGTCTGTGAATTCTGGAAAAATTCCTCCTCTCAATGGGGGGCCCACCGGGGGTATTTATAGGCTGGAGAAGACCCCGGGTGGTTATCCTTTAGGTCATGCAAGTCACTTGCACGACCATTAGGTGGTGCGCAAGTATACTTGCGCGAAAGTGAGGGAACTTGCGCGACCCTTGTGCTTTTGAAGCTTTGTTCATGCCTTTGTCTATTTTTGATGAATTCTTCAAAGGATGAATTACTTTGTGCTAAGTCATTTCCCTTTCCATTCTTTTAGACAATGTGACAAAAAGGAACTTCATCTACTGTATCTACTGTTTCAAACTACGTGGGATTTGATTTTTTTCTCCTAGGCATGGTATGTAAGAAGCCTCCCTAAGGTCCAACCCTAATCTGTGGAATTAAATTGTGATCCACAACCTGTGTTAAGCCGTTGGAACCCCAGTCAGTGGTATTCTGTTGTGATCCCAAACTAGCGGTAAGCTGTTGGAACCCCAATTAGCAGTTAGGCATTGTCAATTCCAAACTATGGTAAGATTTTTTGTTCCCCAATTGATGTTAACCCATTGTAGTCCCTTTTCTTGGGAAACCATCTCTGGTCTTTCCTTGTGGTGTCAGAACAACCTGGGATGCTAATCACCTGTAAGACCCAATATATCATTGGGTCGTTGTCCTCTGCGCACAACCTGATTATATACCACCATATTAAACTATGTGTAATTTGATCCTTTCCATGGAAAGGTACGTAGGAAGCTACCAAATAGTTCAATCCCATCACCCATTTCTCATCTAGGTCTCTCCCTTGAGGCCCTTGTGTTTCGGGATGGTGATGCCCCAACTATGAAGTTACACTTCCTTTGCATCCCATCCGCATATCCATTCTCACGTGCCACCTCCTAATGTGTCACATCGCCCCCTAAACTATGTAGACTTTGATTCCATTCCATAGGGATACGTAGGTAGTCTTTTTGAGGCTCAAAACCAACACTTCTGTTTCTAATGCTTTCTGCCGGGGCGCGCGCACATCCGTAATGCAGGGGAGGACGCACAGCTTGTAGCCCCCCATTCCCGCTTTCTAAAGCCGGGCGACATCCGTTCCTTTTTCCGGGACGTCTGCTCCTTGATTGAAACTGGGATGATGGGATGTCGGTTCTTCATTCTGTGGATTCCGCCTCGGAGCTCGTCACCTAGTCCGGGTCTCCCTCATAGATTTAAGGCGTGTTTGTGAATCTCATTACCAGTGCCATAACTTCATGGACACCAGTTAATTACGCTGCTTCCATCGAGACGCTCCAAGGGGTTTGGTCAGGGCAGCATCCTTCGGTTAAGGGAATGATCATGATGAGGTGTTGTTGGCGTGTCTTGACGCTGGGGGATTGGCAAGTCTATCATTTGTCCCTTATTATTGGGCTTCTCGAGGGCACGGAAGCACGAGGCATCCCACATCATATGTGGGGAATTTTATGTCATAGGCATGTATCTGAGGTTTTTCTCAGCTTCCCATGTTTAACACGGGGTATTCCACAAGCTTAACGTCTAGCGGGGACAGATCGGACTGATCAGAACACTGAGAGTGGATCATATTGAAGAACCCCTAGAGGGAACGCCGATATTGGAGCCATCACGTGGGAAGATTCCCAGATATTATGGAGTGGAATTAGGTGGAATGACCCCACATGGATGTGGTGGACTGGGTAAGAAACAGTATGGGTGATGAAGTGAAGGGGGATTGAACCTTGTGGAGTCCTCCTACGTATCCCCGAGACCGGGAATCAAAGTCCACGTAGTTTGATGATACGGTGGGACACCTGAAAAGGCGAACAATGAGAATGAACGCATGGATGTGGCCCATAGGAAGTATGACCACTGGGCTAGAGAATGAGCTTCCTGAGGTGCATGGTCTCGAGGGAGAGGTCAGGGTGGGACGTGGGTGTTGGTCTCGGACCTCCTGGAGGCTTCCTACATATCATGCCTTAACATGGATCAATGACCCCATAGTTTGGGTATATAGTATAACGTCATGCGAGACAGGGGGCATTTGGGGCTTACACCCTGAGGCGGCCCATGGTGCTGGAAAACTGACGTGAAGAGGGTCAAAACGACTGTGTTGTGGGCTTGAACCTCGTGGAGGCTTCCAACGTTCCATGCCTTAACATGGATCAAAGTCCTCGTAGTTCACTGGAGGTGGGTTCAGTGTTGGTGCTCACTCTAAGCTCACGTGATTCATGCTCGGTGTGAGAAACAAGTGGTTGCAGGGTCCTCACGATCACGTCGGAATGGGTGCGTCCGTGAGAAGCAAAGAGGGGATTACACGTTGAGCCACCCATGGTGCCAGGACATACTCCAGGATGGTGGCCCAAGGTGTAAAAAATCACAGAGGGAGATGGATTTGGGACCAAACAAAGGAGATGGCTCGTTCCCTATCATGCCCTCCATTGGCCTTGGCAGTGAGGAAGTACAGAGGTGCATGGGTGCTACCTTCCTCAAGAGGGGATTTGGGCTTACACCAAGGTGGCTGCCCTTCCCCCGTGGAAAAATTCCACTCCGAGAAAGAGGATATCATTCTATGTGAAGAATATTCCACTCCTATGGATACGAGTGGGCGTGAAGAATTTCCGAGCTGGGGGGACCCTGCATGCGAGGCACAGGTCCAGATCATAGCTTAACATCATTTGTTGAGGAAGAGGTGCTTGGTAGTTTAATTTCCTACAACTTGGACAAGGTGGGTTCGCTCCACACCCATAGGATTTACATAACTGGCACCCTCAACCCCTTGTGGGAGGGAAGGCATCAACAAGTCTGTTGTGATGGGGGGTCGCAGTGCGAACCATCAAGGGGTCCATGTTAGCGTGGCTATGCGAAGATGCAATAGCCGTTAGCATTCCTATGCAAATAAGCATGAGGAAAATCAACACAATGGGAAACACCACCCAAGCGACCTTTAGGTTACATACGAGCCTAGAAGGCCGCACGGGAAAACAACACATGGCGTGCAAGCCCGGGATGGCGGACATCGGGCGCCTACATAGGGAGGCGCCCGGGGGGAGTCGAGGTGAGGGGTCCCTGGGTTTGCGCGCAAAGAAAGGGTTTGTGGGAAAAATTTTGGGGTGGTACGTAATTGGGGAATATGGATTGTGCACAGCTAGGAGGATCATGCACAAATGAGGTGAATTGCGCGTGAGTGGAAAAGGCTAAACCCTAAGTTAAGGCCACACCCAACGAAGGGATTGTGCGCACTTGAACCTTTTTGAGTGAAACAGAAGGAATTTCATGCATGGTAGGAACCCTGAAGGGTTTGGAATTTTATTTAAGCTAGTGGGATTGCGCGCAAAGGGGGATCACGGGGCGAGGTTGCACGAAAAACATCAGTACCTGAAGGTCATCTTGCGCGCATAGAAGTCATATTTCACGCACGAGAGCTGGTTCAACTTCTGCAACCCTGAAATGGAAAGGTTTCGCTTCTATTTATAGGCCTGCAGCGTCGCTGAATCTAGGCGGTGTGAAAAATTTGGCGCGCTAGAGATGGAGGTGCAAAAAGTTTACCGCGCGGGCGCGGCCGTGCAAAAATTGTGTGCCGGCGCCGGGGACCTTTCACGAATCCTGGACTCCTTTCGCGTGGCCCACATTTTCCCGCGCACATCCTCCTTTATTTCACACAGCTCTTCCGGGCCCTCCAGACCTAGCCTCTAGGTCCGAATATGACTCTGTTTCATCATTTTGAAACTTTATTTAGGAGTTACGGACTTTTCGGCGTCTAAAAATTCCACCCTTGGAATTGGATCGGCGAGAGGTCGCAACGATCGTATTCCGAGGGAAACGCCGATGTGTTGGACTTCATGGGACCTCTACGCGTAGAAACAGTCGCGGCACACAAAACACAGGTTCGGCATGGAATACGCTTTCTGCGTGGCACAGATCCCCCGACATCGCCAATAAAAGGGGCCATGGGCCATCTGCTCCATACGCAACTTTCCCACGTGATAAGATCCAAGATATCGTGTGCGAAATTTTCTCTACACCTTCACATAAAACATGCTATGGAAGTGCACAATTCCTTCTGGTTTTTGGCCGGATTTTATGCACCATCCCGGGATATTCTGCACTGGTCACTCCGATTTCGCGGTCAACTTTAGAATTTCGCGCAACGGATCCAGATTTCGCACAACCCATCCCGATTCGACGAAACACATCTGGATTTCACGCAACTCTCTCAAAGAAATTGAGATGGCCACAAACCATGTTTATGAGAGGGAAGCCGCCACTCGTAGAGTTGAAATGGCGGTGAATGAGGAGGTTTATGGCACTAGAGTGGTTGTTTCCAACAACCACACCTTGTTCAACCTACTAACCCCCACCCAGAAGGAGTATCCTCTATCCAACAGCCATCCTCTATGGAACATCGGAATCTTGGAGGAGGTTCCATTGTCGGGCTTCGATATTGACACACCATAGTCATGGGTGACCCGAGAGGATGACCTTCCCCGACACAATATCACCAACAATGGTCGTCCTGCCAGAGAGACCAGACACATGGATGTGTATGTCATGAACCCAAGGACTATGACCATTGATAAGGGTGATCGTGTTGCGAAGAGTTCTCCAACCCTCTATAGGAGAACGTTCCGTCAGATCAACATGAAAAACACTACTGACTGGCTGTAGGATTTGCATCTGTGGTTCGACGGAAACATCACCAGTGAGTGGGCCTAGGCATACTTGGTTCTCCATACATGAGACCAATTCGTGGCCAAGATGTGGAACATTGGTCTGTTCAAGGTGATCTGGACATCGCAGTTCCACTTCTACCGCCAACCTGAACTCGATTTGGAGCTATTCACCCGGTGGTCCCCTGACACCAACACAATCCACCTTCACCATGGGGAAGTCAGTATCAGCCTCTGGGACGCCAACTGCATCATAGGTATCCCACTAGATGGATATCAATATGATGATTTCCTTCCGCCAATGAACACCTGAGAGGAAAGATCATGGACACCCCATGCTGACATGGAACCATCTAGACTTGGCCAAAGAGAGGTTGTAGATCAAGGACTTTCTGAAGGACATCGCCTACAAGGACTGGTTCAGCATGTTCCTGGAGAATGACATGGCAGACAAGATGTCCGGATTGAAAAAACGGTGCCCAACTACAGCTCAGAGGAGCAATAATGGATCGTACTAGAGGATCCTGGAGGTGGGGAACACCAATCGTGGGGCTACCGCGTTATTGAGGCTTGGGACCCGAATGTCTGATATGCCGGGTTCCTCACCACCTTCCTGAGTGGCTGGCTCCTGCTGGTGCGAGACGCAAGGATGGGCGTCCATCCAGCAACCCTGGTGATGGCGGGCACCATGGCCACCAACAAAAGTTTCAGCCTGGGGGTCCTCGTGCTTATTAGGATGTATTCCATTCTGGGATGCATCTCAAGAGGGGGGTCACCTCAGAGGGTGTGTGGCCCTTTCCAGATTCTCCATGGCTGGGTGGCAGCTCATCTTGGCAGGTACACTTTCCCTAACACCGTTCATCCGCCAGGCAACGACATGTGACCATCTATTCTAAACATTTCCGGGGTCGCACCGAAGATGCTCAACGGGGAGGGAGTGAGGATCAGAATTGTTAACCATTCCAACATCAACTTCATCCCATTTCCCAACCAGATCGGCCAAATGGTAGAAAACGGTAAAGGCTAGCTGGAGTATCAGGAATACTTCCAGAGCATCTAAGGCGGGGTTCATGTGGCTCAGATTGACGTGAATATCATCTGTGAGCCTTACATGTCGTCCCGATTTTCCAGGAAGTTCGGGTGCCTCTAAAGAATACCGAAGTGGGTATTCACGGATGTCTGGGAGGAGAGGAATCCCCACGTCCTTCATCAGATGTGCTTAATGTTCACAACATATGGATCTGGAAACATCATCACCATGCCTCCCACCGGGGCCGATGCTGGCCTATCAACCAACTATGCTGAACACTGGGGTATAGTGTACCCTGAGAGGCTTTTGCGCAAGCGAGTTCGGCAACTCGAGTCTACCCACGTGGAAACTGGGCTACAAGAGAGCATGCAAGATGCTGCTGGAAGGGGGGGATGAGGGGCCCACCAGGCAGCGAGGCCTGTGCAGGTCAGGACCTCAGCAACGGGGACATCACATAGTGTTTCTACGACCTCATTTCCCATAGGGGGGTCACACGGTGAAAATATTGCAAACCTGAATTGAATGAGGACATAATCCCACCCCACACTACACGGTTTCGTAGTGAAGGTCCCAATGGCGAGAGAGACATGATGAATTAACATACCTCAAGATAGACACAAAGACAAGGGGTCTGGGCATCCCTACATACCCCATAAGAATGGGGATTAAACCATACATAGTTCTTGAGGGGTGACACGGCACGAGAACGTTCCTGTTCTAAGGATGAATGGGTCGTGCGGGTCTAGCCATCACACCAAAAGAAGCGACATTTGATGTAACTTGTTTTTCCATGAAGGTGAATGCCTTTTCTTTTGTGGAGAGACCTACCAAGGGTAGAAATTCTTGGAATAGACACAATAATCAAGCTGTATACAGGTGTTGAAAAATGGTATGGTAATTGACCATTACCCAACATGATGCCACCTATGGAGAGGGCATCATAATGCAGTGCCATTTTTTGTCGTGCGGCCGGGATGATATCATCACAGTTTATTGTCATGTGGTAGGACCAACCAGCACAGTTTAATGTCATACGGCTTGGACCCAAGGGAATTCACAAGATGTGGGAAAGAATACCTGTTGTGGATGAGGACATAATCCCATACCATCACTACGCGCGATTCCGGGAGAAGAGCCTCAGGACAAGGGGACGGTGAGGGTTTAAAGATCAAGGGATAGGAGACACTAGCCTCCAGCTGAGCTAGGCATGAAATGCAATGTTGGAGAGACCCCTAATTTCCCATGGGGATGAGGGTCAAGCTATTCATGGTTCTTAGAGAAGACCCACGCCCATAATCATAGCACTCGGATCACGGGATCCCCGAGAGATGTCGTAACGCAGCTCTGTCTTCCTGACGTGTGGAAGTGAACTCAAGGTTAGTGAAAGGAGTTCTGAGATGCCACCTTGACATGATGGGGTGGAACATAATGTGAATCAGGAAACCGACATTTAGGGACTGAAGGAGTTGGCGTGACGAAGGGGGATTACTTGTGCCCAGGTTCGCAACACAATGTCCTGTCTTGTTAGCCTGAAACGAGGACAATCAAATGAGAATCAACCACTCAGCATATTTGCAATGCAGGATTTTGTATCAATTTGTGGTCTGAAACCCTTGGGGGAATTTTCCCATGATGGTATGAGAGCCCTTAGGCGTTGTATCTAGGCCATTATTGGGGGTCCCTCCGGGTGTGAAAGATAATGGGGGGCCGAATGAACGGGAGCACGAAGCCTGAAAGGTGGAGGAAACTTGCCTAAGTTGAATCTGACACTCTAGGTCCTCGAGCAGAGTACGCTGAACACATTAGTGGACCACTGAAAAGGGTCAAAGGGCTCAGTTAGAGACCGGACAAAAGATTGCGGATTCATGGGAGAAGGGGGAATGGTGCCAAATTCCCTATACCACACCTATATATCCCCCTCGTGGAGAGGGATAGACCAAGAGGCCGAGGTGACTGGGAGATTGTGGGATATCTTAAGAGATGGGGCTGGAACAGAAATCTTGGTGTTCAGGCAGTCCTACATATCCCATAAAGATGGGAATCTCATGACACGTAGTTCTAGAGGCAGAGTTTAATGTCATGTAGGATGATTTGAGACATTTCATCTGGGAATGCGTACGACGCGGCGAGTAACCCAATGTGAATGAGTACACGACCCCACACCACATCGTACAATTCCACGGAAGACATCCTAGGTCGGGGGCCCAAGACCAACTTCGGTTAGGGAGGCCTGACCAGCTTGTAGTTTAATGTCGTGTAGGACGAGCATGCAATTTATTGTCATGCGGGACCGTAGGGGCCCAAATGTTGGGCCAATTGTAGTTCAAGGTCATGTTGGAAAAAATGAAGTTTTAGGGTCGTGCAGGACTAGGAAAGAATCTTTGATTATGGTCTTAGTACTTGGACCACGGGTTCCGGAAAAATACTATTTAAGGAACCTAGCATTGGTGGGAGGAGTTATACGCTCACCATCCATGGTCACCGGGGAGTATGCACCATTGGGATAGAACTTATGGACAATGAAAGGTCCCTTCTATTTGGGCTCCAAATTGGGTGGTTTCCTGCCAGGGATCATTGGCGCCCTGAGGGAGAGTACCAGGTCACCTTGCAGGAAGGGGCATATGCGAACCTTCTAATTGAAAGCTCAATCCATCCTTCTCTGATGCCTTTCCAGGTTGTGCAAAGCACAAATCCTATTCTCATACAACTCTTCCAATTAAGATAGATGGATTTTGGAAACTCTATATGGTGCTTGATAGTCGTACACCGCTGTGTGCAATGAGGGAAACTGAATCTCAATGGGCGGGATGGCCTCAGTCCCATGCACCAGGGAATACGGGGTCACCTGGGTGGAATTACGAGTCGTCGTCCGATAATCACAGAGGGCGTTGGGGAGATTATACAGACAACTACTCTTGTTCTGACCAACCATCTTTTGAATAACGTTAGATAGGGTTTTGTTAAACGCCTCGATCTGTCCATTTGTCTGCGCATGATAACGGGAGGTATGGTTAGAGTGAATGTTGTACTTGGTGTACAATTTAATCAGCTCGACTGCTCAGAAGTTGGTGTCGTTATCAGTGAGAATAGCGTGAGGTACTCCAAATCAATAGATTAAGTTGGAACTCACGAAGTCAGGGATAGAACGGGCCTTGAACTCCTTGAGAGGAATTGCCTCTACCCACTTGGAAAAGAAATCCATAGTGGTCAGAATGAACCGGCATTGGTGGGCCATTGCTGGTGGGTAAGGTCCTACAGCATCCAACCCCCAGACTATAAAGGTCCAAGAATACTTGTTAGTGTGGAGAGGATATGGTGGCCAATGTACGAAGCTAGCATGAACTTGGCATGCATGGCACCTCTTGGCGCACACGATGCAATCATGGATCATGGAGGGCCAGAAGTACCCCAACCTCCGAATCTGGTGAGTCAACATTGACCCAGCCTGATGGGCACCACAGGAACCAACATGAACGTCTTGCATGACATGTGTAATCTCGACTCCTTGAAGGAGAGAGATGAGAACCCCATCAAATATACGTTCGTAAAGGATCTGCCCAAGACTGGAACCACTCAAACGGGTAAACTGTAGCGCACAGCATCGGATTCGCTCGCACTCGGCATGGTCCACCAGAAGATTACCGTGTTGTAGGTATTCAACCAAGGGGTTCCTCCAATAGGGATCTATTTCAATCACCATATCTGAAGTACTCGGGGCTCCTAATGTGGGGGCACCAGCAGTAAGGTGGTTTACCCGTGGGCCACAATCGCCCTCCGGGATTACGGGAGCGATGACTCTCTGGTGTTCCACGTGGATAACCAGGTCATCCTGTTCGGGCTCTGCAAGTGATGCGGCCAAGCCAGCCAAAGAATCTGCTCGACCGTTCTGTGACCGAGGAATATTAACGACCTCAGGCCGAGAAGGGAACTGGGCCATTAGATGGAGGGTGCACTCCAACAATGGCATGATTTCTGGATTTCTGACAACATAGCCTCCATTGACCTATTTAATTACTAGCTCAGAGTCCCCCTTCACATGTAGATGGGGCACATTGATCTCGAGGGCCAGCTCGAGGCCAGTAATGAGGGCATGATACTCTGCCTCGTTGTTAGTGCAGCCCTCCGACAACAGGAATGAGTATGGAAGAATGGCCTACTATGGGGTGATGAAGATGACACCCATGCCCACCCTATTGAGCATATGATCGTTGCGTCCCCTACTGGTGGGGCTCTCGGAGGCACTATCAGAGTACATTTTCCAACATGGGATGACATGATCGACTGAGAGGATTGCCTCATCAGGAAAACCAATGTCCAGCGGCTGATCCACTGAGGTTGGGTGGGCAGCTAGAAAGTCTGCCAATGCCTGTCCTTTGATAGCCTTCTACAGCACAAACCTGATGTCGAACTGTTGGAGGATAACCCCCCACTATGCCAATCAGCCAGTCAACATAAGACGGTTCAGGATGCACATCAATGGGTCTACCCGAGAGACCAGCTGTACCTCATGATGCTGTAAGTAGTGCCACATTTCTTCATAGCAAATACAAGTTCCAGATAGCTCTTCTCGATGGGTGAATACCTGACTTCCATTCTGAGGAGCATGCAACTGAGGTAGTCGAGGCTATTCTCTGTTCCCTCATTGTTCTTCTGGGCGACAAGCTCAACAAAGGACCGTTCCAGGGCGGTCACATAAAGGACTAGCAGCTTGGCAGAGACTGGTGGTATCAAGACTGGAGGTTGGAGAATATATCACTCCATTTCCTCGAAGGCTTTCTGACACTCTTCTTCCCATTCATAGGGGGTGCATTTCTTCATGAGCCTGGAAAAGGGATTACACTTGCAAGATAGATTCGCAATGAATCAGTGTATATAGGCTATGTGGCCTTGGAGACCTCGAATCTCCAGAATATTACTCAGGGGAGGCATTTGGCTGATGGCATTGATATTCTCCGGGTCTATCTCAATGCCTCAGTACCTAACTACAAAGCCAAAGAACTTGCTAGAGGAGACCCCGAAAGCACACTTCAATGGGTTCATCTTCAGGTGGCGGGAACAGAGGAATCTGAACACTTTTTCAAGGTCCTTGAGATGGTCCTAGCTCTGGCGTGATTTGACTACCTGATCATCCACATAGCATTCCACCAACGTTCCCAGAATCGGCTTGAATATGTGATGCATGGCCCGCTGATAGGTGGCACCAGCATTATTGAGGCCGAAGGGAATAACCCGATAATTGAAAGTACCTTGGGGTTCCCTGAAGGAATTGGAATCCTCATCCTCAGGAGCCATCCTGATCTGGTTGTACCCCGAATACCAATCCACGAAAGAGAGGGCTTCGAACTTGGTCATGGCATCAATCAAGCACTCTATCATTGGAAGGGGAAAATCATCCTTTGGACAGTGGCGATTGATATTGTGGATGTCGATACAGACTCTGATTTGTCTGTTCTTCTTCCTGACTAGCACAATGATGGCTAGCCACCAAGGGTACTGAACTTCTTTAATGATGTTGTCTTTGATAAGCTTGTCAACTTCGGCCTCAACCATGGCACTGTGAGAAGGGTTCATCTTTCTGGGAGGGTTTTTGAACCCCTGATGGTTTGCCGGGAGACCAAGGCGATGGATAGCTACCTGAGGATCTAATCCTGGCATCTCAACAAAACTCCAAGTGATCAAATCATGGTGCTGTCTTAGGAATTCCACATTCCGATACTGCTCCTCGGGAGGCATGGAGGCACTGACCAATGTGGGTCTCAGGTCCGCCTCTCTACCGAGGATCACCTGTACCAACTCGTCGACCTCGGTTGATACGCCTTCCTCACGGGGGGGGGGGCATCTTCTATGTCCTCTTCTCCACTTGTGAAGGGATCATCCGCAGGGGGAGCTTCTTCTGGGCCACCAGACTCCGATGGGAAATTGGTTCTAGCTTGGGCGATAGTGGTAATCATATCAAGAGACTCATGCGCCACTGAGACCATAACAATGAATGCAGTTGATCCAATCCCATATGGTCTACAGCCCAAGGGTCCACGCTTGATGAAATCAAAGTAGTAGTGGCGCGTTGGCTTGAGCTGGTTGATTCCAGCCCGATGGAAGAGACATGTATGACATACCGCTGTTTCCATGAGCCTAACATCCCGATACCGTACAGGGGTAAGAGGTTTCGGGATCACCCGAGCCTGGTTGATGTAGGAGTATGAGGTGATTTTCCACCATCGCTTGGACATGGGAACATGACTTCCTATTATACCTCAAACAACAATGAATTGAACCATGTCAGGGGTCGTAGCCTCTAATCGATGGATTGGGAAGACATAAGAGTCATCCAGACCTGCCCAGGGATCACTTGTGACAGGGGTGGTTTCATACTCACTTTCCAAAATCTACTTATCCCTGCTCTTGTAATAGTCAGCGTCTAGATAACGGGCTTCACAAGAGGAAAAATGAGATGCATCTCCTTGGAGCATGCCCAATCGACCATTAAGGGAGTTTATGAGGCAATGGTGATACGATGAGGGGACCGCCGCATGAAGGCGGAGCCACGACCTACCCATCAATGCATTGTAGGCAGTGTCCTGGGAGACAACCATGAATTCGGTGCTGGAAATTAAGCCACCGAACTTGGTCTTCAAACAGATCATGCCGACCGGGGTTTGCCTGGTCCTGTCGTATCCCTGGATTCTGAGGTCGGAGGGAGTTAAATCATCCTCACACAAACCCAGCTTCTAAAGTGTGTGGGTCGAGATTAGGTTAAATGTAGAGCCCATGTCAACAATAAAATGGTGGAATTCCACTCCATTAAACTAACCAGTGATGTAAAGTGGGAAAATATGCCTCTATATGGGAGGGTCTTTGTCTTCACCGAAGAATGATATAAATGCCTAGCATTCGACATCCTCAATTGCCTCAGCATGGAAGGCTTTTGCAGCTGCTATCTCCATCTCGAACTGGAGGGGGCTCCTTTGGGCCTCGGAAAGAACCTCCCGCATTTCAGACGACAGGAGATGATCCTCAAGGATAGAAAGCCTCGCTGGAATGTCGGCGAGGTTATTTAGAACATCATACTTCTGAGCCAGATGCGAGCTTCTGCTTATAGGAGGCCGCTCTGCGATTGGGGGTACGACGGGTCTTGACGGCCTGGCTGGTGGCTAACTGGTGCTAGGCATATCTCATTGTTCACTAGTCAAAGCCTAAAGAGTGTCTTCTGGATGAGGACTGGAAGGCTGGAGTCGGATGGTGATAGGGTGGAGCTAGTCGCGGCACGACCGAGGTGGTTCTTCCTGTTCTAGCAACACAAACGGTGGTGGAGGTGGACTTTTCACCACCGGATGTAGGGGCTTCGTGTGCTGATCTCTGCACTGTGCCTGATGTCTGGTCTCTGTAGCGTGCACATCCTGGCTAGATGTTCCAACTATCATGCCCCGTTGATTCATGTAACCATGGCTCCGACGTCTCTGGCGATGGCTGGTGACATTGGGAAGGTCTACCTGATGTTCCTCATCGTCAGGAGTCAAAAAGAGATTTACCAACTCTACGGTGTTAACCTATGTGCACCCTAGAACGTTACTTGATGAATCATTCACCATTGGGCGGATTCTAGGAGGTATTCTCATCTCCGAGGGCATGATGTTTCCGAGAGTGTAGGACGACTACGAAAGTGGTGGAGCGCGTTGCTTCATCTTGCGCCTCCACTATATTCTCTTTTGGGAAGAGGGTGGCTAAGACGACGATTCCGAAGTAGTAAACTATTCTTCTGAGGGATCTGGATGATTCAGCCATGCATGGATGATGCCATGGGCATGGGCGACCGTCTTGCGGGCCATCCAGTCATTATACTTCTGGGACCCATGGTCAGAAACCTGCTTCCATTCACCTTTTTCGCCATTACTGCCATCCGATCCCACAAAGATAGCTCCCACTTGGGTTGGGGCTGGGCCCAACCTGACTATAATGTTGTAAACCTGGTCTTGGAGCCAGTCCATGAACACGTAGCATCGCTGGATGGTGTTCCCCAATGTCCGACGATAAGGGTAGTAGTTGGGTTGATCAGTGAGATGTGCCTCTTCTAGTTTTCGGCACTCAAGCAGCCGCACAATTATCTGCTCCAAGGCACTGCAGAAGTAACAGGGGCCCTAAGCTTTGCCAAACGAGTAGTATTGAATCCTTTTATCAAGAATGGGGGCTCTATAAGGATGACCCTGACGAGCGGTGGGAGGAGCATGCCAAGGAGGTAGAAACAGATTATCTCACCTATGAAGCGGCGATGCGTATCGTGGAGGCACTTGCCAATTCTGAGGCAGTCCCTGCTAGGCTGAAAGTTGTGCCTGTGGGGGAGGAACCCTATGGGTCTGTGGATCTGGCCTCACTAGAAGAAATTATAGCTACCTGGGGGCCCCTATCTGGGCCACATCGGTGGGCTCGGCTCTGGTAAATCTCCGTTTTGGGATTACAGTATGTATCAAACATTACTGACTGGCCTGTTGTAGGGATTCTTCGAGCTGCTGAGCCTTGTCTGAGAAGTCCCGCAACCCTCCCGGGTAATCTGAGTGATTAGAGAAGGAACCAGCTCTGCCTTGATGATCCCTTCACAAATTTTCAGTAATTTCTCTTGAGTCAACGACATGTGAAGCGAGTATGTGAGCCCCGTCCACCAGGTGATGAAGTCTGCGACTCACTCATCAGGCTTTTTCTAGAACCTGAAGAGGTCTGCGATGTTTGTCTTCCGGGTGGTGGAACTAAACTGGAAGAAGAATTTAATATGAAGGTCCTCCAAACTAGTCATGGATATGACAGAGAGGTGGCTATACCAGATGACCGTCGGCCCTTCAAGTGTCTAAACAATGAAACAGAGCATGGCGGCCTCCTGGAACGCTGGAGTCCCTAACATTGGCCCACACCTTTAGCTGATGTGGGTCGGGTGCTGCGGAGGGTCTCTGGTACCGTTAAAGGGGGTGAAAGTGGGGTTCCCAAATCCCAAAGGTGCTGGCATATCATCCACCCATGCTGGGTATGGCTTGCCATCTGGTGGGATCACCACCTGCCGAGTCTCCAAATCCTCTAAGCGGGTGATGAGCGCTGCCATCAGATCATCTGGATGTGGGTTCCTGTCCTGACGGGGATCCCTAACCACAAGTGCATTATAGGCTCTTCAATTCGGTAGACAAGCACGACAGCTCGTGGATCATCTGGTGGAGCGACCCTTGGTGCAGCAGGAGGAACCCGAGTGGGGTCTCTCGTGTGATCACACCGTTCAAGATGGTTTGTCAAAAAATATTGCACCCTCTTTCCCTGGGGTCTGGCCTCTACTTTGTCAGCAAACACGGCATGATCGAGGTTGCCTGAAGAAATCTCATCGAGGGGTAGTTTCTCCTTCTCCTGCTGCTCCGGCCTACGATCACTATAGTCGGGTCGTCGCTCTGCAATGAGTTTAGCCAGAAGCACATCGACAAACCTCTTCTACTCAGCAAGCTGTTGGCACAGCGTGGCCTTCTTGGGATCTTCCATTTCCTTATGCATTGAGGCTGGCAGATCAGAAATCTTGATAGCCCCAATGTTCTATTTACCCTTGCCGATATTTCGGCTCAGTATTAATGCCTCAGTGGGTGTGGGGAGACCTAGGAGGTTCCTCTACTAATGAGTTATCCTCCCCGATGCGTCTAGTAATGACTTGTCTCCAGGGGGTGAGTCCCCATCAAGAAGTTCGAGACCATTCCCCTCTCCTGACAGATCAACCATGTTGAATACCGCTACCCTCGGGGGCAGGTCCTCAAGGATGCCCAATGAGTCGGGCTGCCGATGAATCACACTGAAGAGAAGGGAAGCATATTTTCCCCATCCACGGACGAGCGCATGGGGGGTGGACTCCTCGATAACTCTATGGAGTACTTGGAAACTCTGAACGCATTGTCATTGGAGGGCCCTGTGGTGGCCAAGTTATTCTGGGTGCTGAACTATAGGGAGCGTGGCCAGGTCGATCTGACATCATTTCTCGCCGATATCCTCGAGGTGTGCTCGGCTCCCGGGATAGGTCACTTTCTGGTGGCGAATATGAGAGTGAGTCACCCTGAGGGTCTGGCAGAAACATTCAAACTCTCCCAGGGTGAGCAATTCTGGTGTATCAAAATCCAATCCCACGACCAGCCAAAACTTCTTGGGGAAGTTTCCTGCTGTGAGGATGTTCCAGAAGCTCCACAACTCAGGTTCAGGATCCGGCACTTGATGGCCCCGCTCATCAACTGGGAGTGGCTGGGGAACTGGTAGCGGTGCCGAAGCAAGCCATTGGGCCAGTGGGCTAGCCAGCAGAGAATACGACGAGCAGGAAGATTGTTCGCCGAATCCTAGGTCATTCTCCAAGGGTTGTAGTGTCCTAGATGCCACATCACGATAGGATGGACTGGTGAATGGGCCTCCCATCACAGTGCCGGTGTTTGCTGGGAGTATGCTATGTTGTGGTACTTCCACCATCGACCCCCAGAAAAGGTCTTTGTAATCTCTGGTCGAGGTGGAAGGTGCTCTCGGAGAGGCCAATGGTGACTGCAAGTTCAACCCCTGGGAGTACGCCAAGTCCTCGTCCTCCTGGATATACCTTCGGAGAGAGGTGGGTATTGTATGGATATTGCATTCGAGGAGTACGAGGCAGACGCTCCACGTCCTTATCCCAGCCCTTGACTTAACGGATGGAGGGGAGGGCTCCATTTCTAAGTCGTACTCCACCTCGGAGTCTGAGAAACGTACTCATCTGATTTCCATCCGGCCTTCATTTGTAATTTCACTTACGGTGACGACGGCCCGCTATCCTTACCCTGGGTGGCTCCTCGGGGCAAGGCTGATTTCTGTCATGGAGTCCTCTGGTCGTACTGGTGTTGGGGTAGAGTGGACCGAAGGCCGGCGTGTAAGGATAACTAGGGAAAATGTTGAATGGAAAATGGGGAGGACCTCCATGCGGGTGAGTTACCGGATATGAAACGGCTCTAGAATTGTGGTCTGTGGTAGGGGAAGTGACCTCGCGCCCCTTGTAGTTGGAACTAGAGAGAGCCCCACATAGAGTGTTCTTTTCACAGGGAAGCCCCTTACCTACAACAATGGTGGTGCTAGCCAGGCCTCCGAACCGAGGTTGGAAGGAGGGCGGGCCCATACCTTCTAGAATGGTGGCATGGAGTAGGCCTTCATACTGGATGGCAGTACCGTGAAGTGGTCTACGGTAGTCATTGCCTGTGACAGCGACCGGGAGAGTCGGCCTAACCTGTCTGTGGGGCGGTCGGGGCCTCGATCCGGATTGGGCATATAACTTCCCTCACTCAACGTGTGGGGGGGTTTGATGAGAGGAGTCAGCAGTGGCTCGGGCCACAGTGGTTGCCGACGTTGATTCCCCAGGGCGAGATTCATCTCCCGCTCATGCCCAACACTATCATCGGATCAAGTGGGTTGGATCTAGTGGTGCGGACACATGGATTGCCTGCTCATCGGCCTGGGGAGTTAGGCGGTGGCGTCGACGTGGCCTAGCAGGGGCCTTTTCCATGAACTCCAGGAGCGAGTTTCCGAGTGGGCCAACCCGGAAACCCCCTACCTCGTTAGCGTAGGGGGGAAGAGGTGTCAAAGAGTGTTGGGGATAATCTCCCAAAACGGTTGATCTTCAGGGTGGGGAGTGGAAGATCCCTACGCGGCCCTCAAGGCATAGTTGGCGGTCAATCACAACGGCCTCAAGGTCCAAATGGTCCATGTCCCTGGTGTGGATGACCCCATCCTCCTCGTACCTACGCACAAGATCATTGATCAACCTTCGTTGGATAATCTCTGATGGGGAGAGGGGGCATGAGCGCCTAACAGTCTTTGCGGTTGAAGCAGCTATGGAAGAGGCAGAACCACGCGGGGTGGCCACGTTAGTATTGCCTCTGCCCCTATGCAGGTGGAGATCGAGCTCCAGATGTAGCGATCTAATTCCTGCCAACATAGAGATGAACCCATTAATACTAATAGGAAAAGAGATCGAAAAAAATAGCCCAACACCATTCTGTATTCCATGGTTTGTAAGAGGGATCCACGCTGTCAACATCGTAGAACAGAGTACTGATCATCCAGACTTCCCCAACCCCAGGCAGGTTTCACGTCCTGGTGCTGGGTCCCCAGACCTGGAGACATGCTAATCTTCTGACACCCCCAACTCTACCAGTCTCTATATTGAGGAGAATAGATTCACGTCGGGTTCACCATTTTCTATTTATGACGCTTTCCAAAAGGGATCACGCACATCTGTTAGGAAGGGGAGGACGCACAACTTGTATCCTCGCATTCCCGCTTTCCAAAGGCGGGAAACATCCATTCCTCATTTAGGGACGTCTGCTCCTTGATCGAATCTGGGATGATGAGATGTCGGTTCTTCCTTCCGTGGATTCCTCCTTGAAGCTCGTCACCTAGTCCAGGTCTGCCTCATAGATTTAAGACGTGTTCATGAATCTAGTTCCTGGTTCCATATCTTCATGGACACCAGTTAATTACACTGCTTCCGTCAAGACGCTCCAAGGGGTCTCGTCGGGGCAGCAACCTTCGATTAAGAGAATGGTCACACTGAGGTGTCGTTGGCATGTCTTGACACTGGGGGATTGGAATATATGTATTCCGTCCTTTATTATAGGGCTTATAGATGGGGCGGAAGCCCGAGGCATCCCACATTGAATGCGGGGAATTGCATGCTGTAGGCATGTATCTGAGGTTTTCCCCTTCTTACCATGTTTATCACAGGTTATTCCACAACCATAACATCTAGCGGGGACGGATCAGACTGATCAGAACACTGAGAGTTGTTCAGATTGAAGAACCCCCTAGATGGAACGCCGATATTGGGGCCAGCACGTGGGCGGCTTTCCGGATACTGTGGAGTGGAAAGAGGTGGCCTGAACCCCCTGGGATGTCGCGGCCTGGGTAAGAATCAGGATGGGTGATGAAGTGAAGGGGTATTGAACCTCATGGAGGCCTCCTACATATTCTCATGATAGGGAATCAAAGTCCACGTAGTTTGATGATACAGTGGGACACCTGAAAAGGCGACCTGTGAGAATGAACGCATGGATGGGTCCCGGAGGAAGTATAACCTCTAGGCTAGGGCACGAGCTTCCCGAGGCATGTGGGCTTGAGGGAGAGGTCAGGGTGAGACGTGGGTGGTGGTCTTGAACCTCATCAAGTCTTCCTACGTACCATTCCTTAAAATGGATAAAAGACCTCGTAGTTTGGGTATACAGTTTAACGTCATGCGGGATGGGGGGCATTTGGGGCTTACACCCTGAGGTGGCCCATGGTGCTGGAGAACCGACGTGAAGGGGGTCAAAACGACGGGGTTGTGGGCTTGAACTTCATGGAGGATTCTTACATACCATTCCTTAACATGGATCAAAGTCCTCATAGTTTGCTGGAGGTGGGGTCAGTGTCATTGCTCACTCTAAGCTCAGGTGAATCATGCTTGGTGTGAGAAACAAGAGGTTGCAGGGACCTGAAGAACACGTCGCAAATGGTGGATCCGTGAGAAGCGAAGAGATGCTTATGCGTTGAACATCCCATGGTTTTGGGACTTCTTCTAGGATG
This sequence comes from Viscum album, assembly GCA_963277665.1. Taxonomy (NCBI): domain Eukaryota; kingdom Viridiplantae; phylum Streptophyta; class Magnoliopsida; order Santalales; family Viscaceae; genus Viscum; species Viscum album. Next base: position 1,324,570,344 of record OY728158.1, read on the forward strand.
GAGGCTCGAGGTGTGAAAACGTGCAGAGGGAGAGGAATTTGTGACCGAACAAAGGAGATTCCTTGTTCCCTATCACGCCCTCCACTGGCCTTGGTAGTGGGGAAGTACAGAGGTGCATGTGTGCTACCTTTCGAAAGAGGGGCTACGGGCCTACACCAAGGTTGATTCCCTTCCCCTGTGGACAAAAGACACTCCGAGAAGGAGGATATCATTTAATGGGAGGAAGATTCCACTCCCGTGGAGACGAGTCGGAATAAAGAATGTCCGAGCCGGGGGGACCCTGCATGTGAGGCACGAGACTGGATCATAGTTTAACGTCATGTGTTGAGGACGAGGTGCTTGGATGTTTAACGTCCTGCAGCTCAGACGAGGTGGGTTCGCTCCACACCCCTAGGACTTACATAACCAGCACCCTCTACCCCTTGTGGTAGGGAAGGCATCGGCAAGGCCATTGTAAAGGGGGTCGCAGAGTGAACCATCGAGGGGTCCACATTAGCGTGGCTATGCGAAGAAGCAATAGCCATTAGCATGCCTATGCGAAGAAGCATGAGGCAAAGCAACGCAACGGGAAAAATCTCCCAAGGGACCTTGAGGTTACTTCGTACGTGCCAGGAAGGCCGCACAGGAAAACAACACATGGCGTGCATGCCCGGTATGGAGGACATCAGGCACCTACGCAGGGAGGAACCTGGGGGGCGTTGAGATGAGGGGTACCGGGGTCTACGTGCAAAGAAAGGGTTTGCATGAAATATGCCAGGATGACTTAGAATTGGGGAAGAGGGATTGCGTGTGGGTAGAAGGATCACACACAAAAGAGGTGAATTGTGCATGAGTGGAAAAGGACGAACCCTAAGGTAAGGACACACCTAACGAAGGGATTGCACGCACTTGAACCTTTTTGTGGGAACAGAAGGAATTGTGCACAAGGGAAGAACCCTGAAAGGGTTTGAAATTTTATTTAAGATAGTGGGATTGCATGAAAAGGCGGATCCCAGAGTGAGGTTGCACGAAAATGGTCAGTACCTGAAGGTCATCTTGCGCAAGCCGAAGTCCTATTTCACGCATGAGAGCCAGTTAAAATTTTTCAACCCTACAATGGAAGGGGTCCCCTTTTATTTATAGGCCTCTAGTGCCGTGGAATTTAGGCAGCGCATGAAATTTGGCGCGCCCGAGACGACGGCCTGAAAAGTTAACCGCACGGGCGTGGGCGCACAAAAATTGTGCGACGACATCGAGACCTTTTGTGAATCTTGGACTCCTTTCGCACGACCCACATTTTTCCATGCACATCCTCCTTTATTTCGCGCCGCAATTCCGGGCCATCTGGACATGGCCTTCGGGTCTGAATATGACTTCATGTCATCATTTCGAATCTTCCATTAGGATTTACAGACTTTTCGGCGTCTACCACTTCCATTACCTTTATGATAGTTCCTCTTATCCATCCTCCACTTCATTAAACACTCTATATCCATCATGATTCATACCCGGGCCATCACATCCCGGTGAGATCATTTCATCCACCTCTTCACTTCCCCTATAATAAATCAGGTACCTAACCACACATTAGATCCAACATCAGTGTTCCCTCAAGGGGTTGTACCCATCTTATTCACTCCTGTTAGTGTTCTGATAAGTCTATTCCATCTCTTTTAGACGTTATACTCATGAAATACCATGTGTTATACATGGGAAGATGGGGAAAACCTCAGAGAAATTTCTACGGAATATAATTTACCGCATTTGACATGGGATGCCTCGAGATTCTGTGGCCTCAAGAAGACCTATCATAAGGGGAAGAATCCCAAATAAGGTAGTGTTTTAACATCTAGATATGCGAGTGATGTCAAACGTGACTAATCCCCTGACTAAAGGTTTATACCTTGACCGAAACCCTTGTAATGTCTTGAAATAATTTATGTAAATAACCGGCTTTCATGAAGATATGTCACTGGGAAGAGTTTCACGAACAACTTCTTAATATTTAAGGGAGACTCATACTAGGTAACGAGATCCATGGAAGAATATATGGAAGGAGGAACATGAATCCCATAATGTTATATTGATCAAGGAGAAAACATCCCTGAACAGGCGATGGATGCCACTGGCCATAAGAAAGAGGGAATGTAGGGAAACAATCAGTGCACCCCCCTCGACAGACGGATGTGCGCCCATGTGAAAGCGTCAGAAACAACATGAATGAATTTTTTTATGGAATTTAAAATAAGAAGAATTATTTATAGATTCAAGAAATGTAAAATAAAATTTATTTCATTTATAATATGAAGGTTTAGTTTGTTTTTACAACACTTATCATTATCATTGTGGCCTTTGAAATATAAAGGAGAATAAAATTAAATGGATGAGTGGAAACTGGTTTTTGAACACATATTATAACATCCAAAATTAATATTGTTCCATTTATTTTATTTATTATTAATAAAAATAATTTAATTTATTTTTCAAGTGAGACTTTTTATTTTTATCAAAAATATTTTCTATGTACATGGTACAGTGAACATGGTTTAAGGGAAACCGTGTATGTACACTTAAATAAGAGAATTTATCATTGAATCTTTTCTTTCATTGTTTGGTTTGTGTAGGTAGCAAATAGTTTATATCAAACAATGTGTGTTTCAATGGGAATGGTTGGGGATATTTTATTACATGAAATGCTTTTAAATTGGTTGTTCACTATTAGGAGATATAATAAACCAATAGTACAAAACAGTGTATAAAATTTCAAAGATGTTTTAAACAGTCATCACACAATATACCCATCACACCCATGGTATTATTAATTAATTTATTAAATATTTTTTGATATTATTTAATTTATTCAGTGTGTTTTGGTGTTTTGGGATATAATTTTATAACATTTTAGAGATTTTTTAGGGCATAATGATAGGCCACATGGTTAGTAAACCATGAAGATCCCATATCATTTTCTCTGTATTAGGATAGTATCATTTGATTTAGTTAGTGAATGAATTATCCATCAATGTTGAATCCTAGTACTAACCATGCATGTTTTTTTTGAGTTCCCATTATATGTTATATGGTTGTTCCACATATTTCTAAAACATTAAAGAAAACCAATCAACATACCCTGATTTTAAATTTTATTTTATTTTCATTTCCCCATCCAATTTATTTTTTACCCTTCATGCATATCCTCCATGGTTGAATCCCCCTTATCTCAGGACCCACTCTCTATGCTGACCCCTTCTAATTTATCCCCTCTCACTTCTGGACTCCTCCCTTACATGTCCTCTATCACTAATATCTCCCCCTACTGGTGGCTCCACTCACATGGTCTCCCTTACATGTGAAACCATGGATAAAATGCTCTTTTTGTGCACCCTACCCCCAAACAAAAATACACTTATTCACATGAACATTTCTCCCCATTTAATAGAGACTCAATGTAAAACACCTTAGGTATGGACTCTGATTCTTTATCATATATATTATACTATGCATTCTTCCACTCTTATTGCCATATTTGCTTACAAATAACCCTATGTCTAGTTGTATATTTATGTTTTTGGTTTTATTTTGTTTATAGGGTTCATGGAGGTCAAATATTGTTTTTGAACATCTTCCATTGGACTAGATGAAGTTTATATCATAGTATCCTGGTTCTTCTAGTTTTAGGTATTTTTCCCAATGCATATGAATTTTATTTATAATCCCTTTATTATTTATTGTTTTCAATATTTTATTTAATTAATTGTTTTAATATATGATTGAAAAATGGGGTTTTCAAACAGTTTAATGGATTTTTTCATTTAGTACAATTATTTCTCCTATAATTTAAATAGAAATGTAAAATGATAATCATTTTAAAAACTATTTTAGTATTTATTTTAAGTTAATTCATGTTATTTAAATATAGTTTGACCCCTCTTGGGTGAAAAAATAGATCAATGTATTTGTTTGAATTTTTAGGGGTTTTGAGATAATTTAATGAAATTCTTAAAATGTATTTCCAAATGGACATAATAATATTTTTTTACAAATTTATTTGAATTGCATTTTTAGATGGTTCTTGGAAATTCAAATAATAGGAAGGGTATTACAAAAAAAAATTGACAGAAAATATTAGTATTTTTTAATTTATATTGATATATATATATATATATATATATGACGTTTTTCCATATATTAATGGGTGTATAAATATATTTATACACATTTATGTGTATATATTGACATGAGATTTTGTGAACTTTTACAGTTAAATAAATATATTTGTATGAATGTGTTTGTATATATGTGTACAACTATAAAATAGGTTTTTTATCTATTGGATTCAAAAAGAAAATTACAAGGCACAATTTGATAGTTTAATTATTTTCTATATTTTTTCATGTGTGTGAGATACTCTTGAACCCCATTTAACATTGAATGACTTGGATTGTGGCCCTTGGGATGTGCTTTGTAATTCTTAATAAGTGATGTATTTTTATTCAAGAATGTTTCTTAACAGAAAATTGTAGGAAAGGTGAGTTATTTTTATTTTATGTGACAATAGTATTTCTGACTATTTACTATTTATTCTTATTATCGATTGTTATCATTTCATTTTTTACCAACCTTACTTTATTTTGGTGATTTGAAACAAGGTTCCTAGGTGAGCTAACATAGTCAATATTGGCGCCTGTTAAACTATCTATGTTAGTGAGGCAAATGTGGGTTTCTAATAGCCAGTGACTTGATGGTATTTTATACCAATTAATGGAACACAACTAGATAGTGATTTTTGTCACTCATTTTTTATAAGAGTATGATATATTTCAAAAAAACAACCCAATTTAAAGAGATGTTTTAGGAAATAGTTATTTCATGCATTCTCTCAAGTGATCCCATATAAGTCCCAACCCATGTCATCGTGTAGGTATAAAATGAGCACATAGATTCATTATAGTGGTCTATAAATGAACACACCAAGACTCATACATGTCACACCTTCATAAAATACATATTCCAGTGATATGTGGAAACCACATCATTCAGCCAGAGTCTGGATATTTCATATAAATAGTACCATTTGGCCCCCATTTGACATGGCTAAAATCTGGAGGAAATCATTCGAATCATTACTCACCGTAGTCCTTTTCCCATGTCCTCAAAACCCCAGGTAGTTCTCTAACCCCCAATATAAGAATGAATTAATTAATTTCCAAGGATTAGTGTTCCAACCAGGAATAAAATTTTAAACACATGAGATAGGATCCAATTACTACTAGTAAAATAATAATACATTGAAGCACCCCGCCAAAGATTATACCTATACAAGAACATTACATAGAAACCTAAGGAGGACCTTGGTGGTCCAAGATGGTTCTTCTCATTTCTAGCTTTCCAATTTTTTCTTCACCTGGGCATCACTTATGTGAGGTGGCCTAAAAATTTACTAGGCACCACTTGCATGAGGAAACCTCAATATCCCCCATGTATCACATGTATGAGGAATATTTTTGAGTCTTCTTTTCAAATATATAATGATTGGGAACCCCATGGACCACGTCCCCCATCTGAGAGGGACTAAGACAAGACCTCATATAAACGGGAGGGAAGGGGATATCAAAAACGAAATCCCTCTTTGTTAAAGAACATAGTCTTCATTATCCACCAACTTTAGATATCATCACCCATATCCACTAGTGGATTAAGGAAATTGTGTAGACAAACATATATTCTACTTCATGTTGTTTCTCACACAGATCATGACCCGTGTGGGCATAGAGACTAAGGGGTTTCATGAAATTATTATGATCAAATATTCCCCAACTTAGCCTCCTACTCGGTATAATCTCCAACCATGTTATCACCCCCTCAAAGGGCCATAAACCCATCGAGAAAAACCTTTATAGTTATATATTCCTAATGAAGAAATAACTTAGTCCTCATCGGTATTTGTAAGACATAACCATTTTATACTATGTGGGATTTGATTCCTTTCAAAATTGTATGCATAGGAATCCTCCCTATGGTTAAAAACTATCACCCCAAATGAATGTTGGTCCATGTTTCAAGCCATAATGAATGTCAACTTTAGTATATTGAGTTGAATGCACACTCAATGAGGCACCATAACTAAAATGAAAACTAGAGATTCATAAGAGTGGAAAGAATAAATTATGACCATAATGTGCTTGCCAACGGGTTAGAATATTTAAGTTCAATAGATATCATCAATGATTTCAAAGGCAAGGTCAATTGTTTTTCAAAGTTCAGTACATATGGTACCTTAAATATGAATGGTTTACAATTTCATTATAATTCATTCTAATAAACAATGAAAATAGTTTTTAGAACATCATAATGGTTTCTAAGGGTGGAATTGTAGAGAAGGATATCTTTTTTTCCTATAGCTCCCTTACAAGATGTAGTTATTTTGGATGTATACAAAACACCTGAAACACCCATGCATATACTTCCATGGATTGATAAATAAATTTTACCTCTCTTTGGGGAAATAATGGTTGAAAATTTAATTATCCCTAATCAATGAGGGAATGTGATGATTCTCCCTATAATTCATTATTATTTTTAAATATAAAAGATAACATACTTCAGTGGATGATTTTGAAATACCTACATCACCTAATGAAAACCATGGTAGTCATTAATTTTGTGTGTTAGTTGAAAAATGTGTATTTGGTGTAAAATTGATCCCATCCATCTCAATTTAGAGATGTTGAGATCTGTTATTTTTTGATTCTTTTAGTTCAATACCATGCCCTGATTCCTATAATAGAATCATTATCTGATGCAGAGTGTCCCCACATAATCTAAATATAATGTATTTTATATAGATGAACATATGGGGGGCCTTTTAATAAGACCCCCATAATGACATCAGTTGAAAATTACATTTCCTTCAACATATTTTCTACATTATAGGCTATATAAAATATTATTAATGGAAATTCAAGTCTAATGTAAAGGTGTTGATTTTTCCCCAATAGTAACTGATGTCACACTAGTTGAAGATCTTGATTTTAGAATCAATGACTCTTTCCATGAACGTCAAAATTTCATCACATTATAATGAATCTCTATATTCAATAGTGTAAAGAATGTTGAAAAGCAGTTTCATGGTAGGATGGTCCATGTTGGACTAAATTCATCAATAATTGGATACTACTAAGAAAGTGATAGAAGATTAGTATTTCATGGCCATGGAAGAGGACATATAAAGGATTTATTGTTTCACATAGGAAGAAGTGTTATGGTGTGATGAATAGGTTGATGAAATGATGTTAATTATGTAGTATTATACCATTAATTAATTAAATAAAATGGGCACCCCACATCCATAGTCCATTGAGAATTCTCTTCAAGAGTACCTAATGTCATTCATCCTTTTGTATCTGTCAGGAGTTTGGGAAAGAGACTGAAAATTTATTATTATCCACTCCAATTTTCTTGATAAATAAAAACAATTTTCTATATTGAAAAATTTTCAATTTATATAATTCAATATTTCTTAAACCATCTTGTTGGTCGGAGTGGATACTCAAGAGGGGGGTTAATTGCATTCCAAATAAAAATTTTTGTCAAAAATATTTCTCTTAAAATCCCCCAATTTAAAAACAATGTTAAACTGTAGTGAATCTATACAGAGTGTAAATGTTCAATCAGTTTCTCAAAGATTGATTAGGTCTCAGTTTGCTTAATCTGAAGATTAAATTAACTTTTGAAACTGACTTACTGATTTACAATAAGTATAAACACTTACAAATTTAACTTTCAAAGTAGCTTTAAATAGTTTTGTATTTCAAAGTAATAGCAGCGGAATAAGTATATATTTTACTTATAGACTTAAATTAAAATTCTCAGCAGAGTTAACCAAGAGGTTTAGTCTGAAGCCGAGACTTAGTCCTCTCAACAATTTATATAAATTGATCCACACCCTGAATCGGGGTTAACAATAGTGAACGACTATCCAGGCCACACAGGGACCTCTACCATAGTTCTTTGTGGGAAACAAAAATAATTACCAGGCCACACACGAACCTCTTCCATAGTTGTTGTGGGTAAACAAGAATAAAAAATTGTGGTTTGAGGATTTTGATATCCTCCAGTTCAGCATAGGAGTCAGTGTGTGTATAAGATATAGAGAGTAGACACACAACTCAAAAATGTAAGTAAAATAATCACTGAGAGATGATGTATCATGGTGTAGAAAGCTCTAGTGATTGGCAGTGTAGCTCTGGACTCGTTGGATTCATAAAAAATGCTTCTAAGTCCTTCTCTGTTTTTTCCCTTGAAAAACAGAGTATCGTGATTCACTTCCTTCACTTCCAGTGTAGTTGTTCAGCTCAAGTATGTGTAGTCATTGTAGCTCTTGAGCTTCTTCTTTGAACTTGTGTTCTTGATGTATATCAATGTTCTTCAAGTTCTTCTTCTCATGTATATGGAAGAATTATCTGTCTTTTTGTATCTTCGTATCTGTTGTATATCTGTGTGTATCTTTTTGTGTTGTATTGTCGTCGTGTATCTTTACTGCAGCTCGATCTTCCTTTTATTCCACGAGCTCCGGTAGTAGGAATGATTACCTTTTTAGAGGTACGAGGTACGGTCCCCTGACATTCCAACAATAAACATTAAATAACATTAATTGCATTAAAAACATCAAAAATGACTGTTAGAGTTAAATACGAATTTATAGAAATTCAAACACTTTTCATGACTATCGGTGAGTCATGTGATCGGTGGGACATTTTGAATCTGTATTGGTTTCGGTAGCATCAACATCGGTGTCTCAGCTTCGGTGTCTCAGAATTGGTGTCTCAGCATCGGTGTCTTAAGATCGGTGTCTTAGCATCGGTGTCTCAGCATCGGTGTCTCACCATCAGTGTCTTATGATCGTTGTCTCAGCATCGGTGTCTCAGCATCGGTGTCTCAGCACATCTGTATCGGTGACACATGATCGTCGGTAGCTATCGGTGCAACCGTTCATTATCGGTGCGACCGTTCACCATCGGTGCGACCGTTCATCATCGGTGCAACCGTTCATCATCGGTGCGACCTTTCATCATTGGTGAGATCGTTCATCATCAGTGCGACCGTTCATCATCGGTGTGACCATTCATCATCGGTGCGACCGTTCATCATCAGTGCGACCGATCATCGTCGGTGTGACCATTCATTATCTGTGCGACCGTTCATCATCAGTGACTCAAGAAAATGACTATCGGTGAGTCAAGATGAGGAATTCTTACAAAGTGTCTATTCAATCCAGAATACTTCCATGTCAACCATAACCATACATTGATCATAGAAAAACAATTTTAGATATGATTTAAACATATTTAGAACAAGTTGAACAAGAGATTAAATGGAAATAAATAAAACGAAGATTTGTGATTATTAAAATAACCATTCCATAGAGAGTTCAACAATATCCCCCTTTTTATAATCACAAATCAATGGAATAAATGAAAGGAGAATACAATATTTCCTCCATTATGCTCCCCCTATAAAAAATAATATACGCCAAAAGATAAAACATGGTTACAATATCAACCAGAACATATATATATATATAACTGAGGCATTCTCCTCTTTCAACATTTCTCCCACTGTGTATATATGCTTCTCATAAATATCCATCATGGGCATTCAGGTCACCCATACAAACATGATGCATCCATAGATGATGCATCCATAGTTCACATATGCATGCATGATTCACCTGTTTTCTCTCAGTGATTTCTCTCCCCCTTTTGGATTATCCAAAAGAAGAGATTAAATAAAGATAAGCAAGAAGATTTCATACCAACAAAGGGTACACATATTACAAACAAAAGAGAATAGTTCTGAAAAAACAAACACCTATCAAAAAAATGACAGTAACATATATTTCTATTGATACAAGGGAGCTTTCCCTTTAGCAGTAGGAGGTATTGATGGTCCATAAGGTTGTTGGGTAGAAGGTGGAACTGGACTTATGGAGAAAGAAGGTAGGATGACCTGAGCTGGATGAATTGTGGGTTCCAAGGTCACCTGCTACAAAGATGGTCATTCTGAAGGTTGTTGTTGAAAGACTGGTCTAATACTGGAAAGAGCTTGAGAAACAGAAATCTGGCCAGGAGCAACATCTGATGATTGCAGAGTCTGAGTTGTAGGAAAAACAATGGAATTTTCTTGCACATGAAGGTATGGTTTTAGCAAGTTTATGATGTCCTGAATGACTTCTCCACCGTTATTAAGGGATTTTTCAAAATCATCCTTATTTTGCATGAAATTTTCTAATGTGGGGGTAAAATTTTTTAACTGCTGATCTTAAGCTTTAAAAGCTTGAGTCACTAGAGGGAGTCTCAGATTATCATCCAGTACTTCAAAATGATGATTCAACTCATGATTTGTGTAGATATTAGAGAAATAATGATCTACTTTATATTTAATCTCCTTTTGAGATTTTGTAGCATCAGCCGAATACAATTGTACCATTTTATGCACATGATCACTATGCTCTTTCATTTTCTTCAAAGAATCTAAATCTAAAATCTTCCCAAGAGCCTCCATATCTTCTCTAACAACATCTCTTAATTTATCTAATTCTTGACCAGTGATCTTGGTCACCTTGGCATTGCCAGCCTGAGCAATAACCTGAGTAATCTAAGATTTTAACTTCCTCAAGTCTTCTTTCTTCAAATGTTCAATCAGATTTCTTAACACTTCCATCATGCTAGAGATGGTTGTTCTGAACTCACCTGACAAAGAAACAAGATTGCTGCCTAACTCTGTAAGTGTTTGATTCAAAGAGGTAACATGCCTGCCAATTGATTCACTGTAATTACACAGGTCTGTTTTGATAAGGATTTCCACTCTTTGAGCCAAATCATTCGTAGAAGCATTAGATAAAGTCAATGCAGTAGGAGCAGGAATATGAGATAAATCACTTTTCACAGTCTCTCAAATAGATTGAATCACTTCAATCTTGAAATTATCAGAATCTGACTGAGCAACTGCTGGATCAGTTCTACTTTGAGATACTGAAGGATCTGGTCTGACATCTGTTCTTTGCAAAAACGTGCCAATGAATTGAGCCTTAACAGAATCACTTATGCCTGAAAGATCCACTTCTACACCTTCTTCTTCCTCTTGGTAGTCTAATCCTAGAACATCAAGACCTGGATGCTCTTTCCATGCCACTTTGCATGAAGGGTATAGAGGTTTCACAAACAGTGCTCATCCAGAATTTTCAAAAGGGACTTCCTCTTCCTTATCACTCACCAGTTGTTCTGTCCTCTCAACTTCAGGAACATGTTCTTGCTCAAGTGGTTGGGGGTGAGGATCATCTTGGATCACATATTGACCTTCTAATGGTCGAACATCAGCATAATCATCATCAACATCATCACCATTACTTTCACTATCACCTCTACTACCATCACCATCAGCATCACCCTTATCACCATCACCACCTTCATCATCATCATTATCATCATTAACTGATCTATCATTAAAATTGTCTGTACTTCCAGATTTATACTCCTCGGAAGTTGATTCATTAGTCTCGCATTCTTCATCATCATCTAAAAGTAGTGCAATTTATGGTAAATTGAGAGGAGGACTTGATGAACCAAATTCCATCCTTCTTCTCTATAGTCTAACAGTATTAGGATCACTCCATTCATCAGGAGATGATTCATCCTCTTATTCAGCATTTAGATTCTCATCAGCTTCATCTTCTTCTTCTGTTCCTTTCTTACTGGATTCACCAGTTTCTTTAGGAGCAACTACGTCCTCTTCCTCATCCGAAAAGATCACTTCCTCACTAGGATTTATTCTAGGATCTCTTACTTCCCTTGGTCTCCTTGGATGATCAGTAGGATTGAAAGACTCATATAACTTTTCTTCATCAGCAACCTAGGATTTCTTCCATGGTTTCCAATTGATTTTCATTCTATTACAAATAACTTTGTTGAAACAAAAGGTAACAGATGAGATACACTCATCTCTATCATCCACACAGCTACGAATTTCAGCATGGAAGAAATTTGTTTAGAATAAAACAGAGTGGTAGCTTTATTTGAAGGTTTTTGCATCTCAACAATATGCTCAGAAAAATATCTAAATAGATTGATCTTTTCACCATTCAGCAAAAGAAAAATCATAAAAACATCTTGATACTTTACTGCAGAAAAATCAATTTTTCTCAGACATACCTAATATTGAATAAATTTGAACAGGATTCGGTTCTCACCATCCAAATCAGCATCAATTATCCTTCGCGATTCAGACTTCATAGTCAAAACTTCTAGGACTAACTCATAAGAAAAGTAATCAGTTGTGGGTGGAATATTACCAGAATAGTCCATGTATCTTCCATTGTGAGGTACTCCTAGACATTCATCACATTGTTTGGATGAAAACGTGATCTTTTTCCCTTTTACTGTAGAATACAATATTGCAGCCTCTACTTCGTTCAAATCTATATCCAGGTTCAAATAGAACTCGTGCACTAGCTTCGGGTAAAAGACTCTTTCATTATTAAAGAACCACTCCTTCCAGCCTTGAGTTTCCAAAACATTCAAGAGAACCTACTTGATAGATAATACCCAATCCGAACAAATTTCTTTTTCAGTTGTAACTTCTTGTTTTTCTAGCTTCGGGTTCATAGACCTCTGCGTCGTACTGCTCGACTCACCTCGAGCATGCTTGATAGATGATGTTCCTTTAGATTCCTTTCTCTTTCTCTTTTTCTTGGCCATTTTGAGGTGTTGAGACAATCAAGAGGTTTGGAATGATTCAAAAGGCTCGGGTTATAGAGAAGAGAGGAGAGAGTTCATGTAACACCCCAAGCTTCTACGGTACGTTTCCCTTTGAATAATGTGATAGCGTGTGTTGTACGCAACCTCGAGTTCTAACACACACCACAACTAATTAAACTAGCCGTTGTGAATAGTAATACCTAATTTTTGAAATCATATATATTCTATATTTCAAAATGGACTTCATTTTTGGATTCGGAATATCAAAATTAGCCTAGGGTGAAATTTTGGTACATTTCGGATAACTTTCATATTTTGATGAATAGTGAAAATTTCTAAATTTTAATTAAAAACAACTTTTTTAATCAAAATAATTAATAGTGATAAATTATGAATTTGAGTGGTTTTAAAGTATATTTAGAATATATTTTTACCATTCAATTTAATGTTTATCATTGGACATAATTTTACAATTAAACCGAACATAAACAAGTGTCAATCTTTTGATAGTTATTATCTCTTAAAAACACGCTTTTTGTTTTGACAGCGGGAATTAATTTTAAATTAATTTCTGCCACTTCTGTGTTTTGAATTTAGGAAAATGGATTCCTTATTTGGAATCAGGATGTTCAAATTGTGTAAATAGGTAACTTTTATTTTTAGACATTTTGAATAGTTACTGTGGTAAATATTTTATTTACCATGGTTAAAGGGTAAATCCGGTAAATAAGGGTTAAAAAAATAATATTATAATAATACAAAATTACCCTAAAACGTGTCCTAACCTTATTGGTGGACACATACCCGACCATGGGCATCCTTTGGTCAATTTGGGGACCCCTTGGAGCCACTTGTATGTGGTAGGGACACTTTATATTAATAAAGTTAAAATAAAAATAAAAATGGCATAAGCTTACATCTTTTAGAAGAACAATTTTTACATAGGGTTATACATGTTGGATTTTCGATTATAAATATTCATTAGAAAGCTAAAAAGATTTCCCACATAATGCTATTTTATTTATAATTTTTAGACATTATATAATTTATTTTATTTATGACACAATGATGATGCAGTAATTACTAAAATAGTGAAAAATAAAAATAATTGATCTTATAAATACCAAAATAATTATAATATGAAACTTTTAATGAATTAAACTAATTTTCTATGATAATATGATATATTAGGATTGATTTAATTGACTTTGTTCGAAGTAATCAATCTGTTAGGAGTTTCACAAAAATCAACTATTAAATAGTGTCAAAATTGACATAAAAGAGTTCTTAAAACAAATATTATATTATTAATTGATATTAAATTCCTAAAAATCTAAGGTTCGGCCAAGAGACTTATATTATGATAGGGTCCTCATTAATGGACCACTTGGGGGTCGCTTGGATGTATATAGTAAGTTTATTAATCATATTATATAAAAATACAAAGAGACATTGTAAAAGTGAAACTAATTAACTTAGAGTTAATACTTAAAGATAAGGTTAATATAAGTACCCAAACCTGTCTAAATTCTATTGGATGAGTTGTTTTCGACCTATCCCCACCTCATCCTTTGAATAGTCAACTTTGGAGCCTTTAGAAACCGAATATGAATTTATTATAAATTAATATTTCTAACTTTTCCAAAGGTGCCCCTCACCCCTCTTATAAAAGGGCACCACTCCTTCTCATTTCTTCACACCTTCAAAGCCTTTTGGTTCGGCCAAACTCTGCCCAAATACTCTCCCAACATCCCTCAATACAACCTATAGGCCTTAGTTTGATCAGAAAGCCAACCTAAGGAGCCCTTTTGATCAAATCAAAAGGAAGAACCCGAAGAAGAGGTAATGATTTCACCACCCTTTTCTAAGTTCATTTCTTCTTCCACTTCTTCTTCCTTTGTTCTTACCATTCTGAAATAATAACTCCAGTATCTCACATATACTGTGATGTTATTATAAATATGGTACAATCATATTCAGTATTCTATCCACCCTTTGAATAACATGTCACCATACGTGCGTACGTACGGCTTACCGTCTCCACGTCGTGGTGTAATTGTTATTCAATATAATATTATTTGGATGGGTATAATAATGATTTGTAACTCATGTAAATAATAAATATAACATGTTAATTATTCTGTATATATGATATACCATCCATTTATATATTATTTTAATATCAAAAGAATGATATTGTCGCTCGTGCGTACGTACGGACTACCGTCTCCACGAACGCGATGAGATTCATTCTCCATCGTATCCATTCAAGTATAATTATCATTTGATGATTTAAAAATGATGTTTAAGGACTGTATATCATTCTGGATATGAATAAGATACAACAACCATGGCTTATGTAACAAAACATATAAAAGAAAATGAGTAAGTTAACTCCCGAAACGACGATAATTCTAAGATATTATTAACAAATCAATGTTAAAAGATCATATATGATATCATATTAATATATATGATTCTTGTATAATTTAATAACAACTATTTCACCATTATACAGGAGGTTGACCTACCCCAACCAAGGAAAAGTACAAGGTAAGGGTTATTTCCCAATCTCTTCATTATCCGAGGTTGTATTATACGTAATAATCTACTGGGATCTCTTTATCATCCACATCCATGTTTCTTAAAAATGTATTTCAAAACATTTTTACTATTTACAAGAATATGGGTTAAAGTCATTTATACCTTTTTTTATGACTTTTTATAAGAGGTTTATAAAGGAATCTTTCCGTCGTTTTCAAAACAAGGTCCTTTTTAACCTTTTCGACAGAATTGAGGTAAGAATGTTTTTTTTAACTTATACGGCGGGTGCGGTTATTTTACGCCGTTATAAAATCTTCAAAGCTTTCCTTACAAGCTTATAAGAATATTTTCAAAGAAAATGTTTTATTTTATATGGATCTTAAATGATTTCAAAATAAAAGGAGATATTTCTTTAAAAAGAATTTTGATTTCATCTATGTCAACATCCTTTGATGGATTTTAAGATTATTTGAAGTTGATTTATTATGATACAAAACTTCTATATTGTATTGAAGGTTTTGTGATATGTTTGACTGTGGATGTGCTATTTTTATACCATTCATAGTTTATTGTGAAAGTATTGACATTTCGTATGCTAGTTTTAATACGAATGTTTATGTTATGTTTATACCTTTTCATATGGGAATGCATTGGACTTAATAAGTGACGGGTGGAGCCCGCTATAGCTCCTCGATGCATCGGTAGGTCTCATGAGACAAACTAGTGTCTTGGCACAAGGCCTTGACAAAATCTTATTTGTAGTCTTGGCACGAGGCCTTGGCTATGTGGTTATGATAGTCTGGCATTATGCATTCCAACATTATGAAAGTGGTTATTTATTTTTTCATGTGATTATTCGATTAGTGGAATATCCATGTGAATAAGTAAATGGCATTATTTCATTTTATTTATGCCATACCATGTTGAAAGTTCATGTTTAAAAGGCTTTTGTTTTAGTTATACATTGCCTTAAATGTTTATTCTTATTGATGAAAGTTTCCGCTATATTGTTATCCTTAGTGGGCATTTGAGCTCACCCCTTTTCTATGTTTTATTTTTCCCAGGAAGTGAAGATGTAAGTTATGAATGACCTGCAGGGATATTATGAGGGGATTGTAGTGTGGACTGTGGAAACATTATGTTGTTGTAGTAGTTTTTGATTTTATGATGTAATGTAAAACTTATGAATATATCTAGTGTTTCCAAGGCTACTAAACCAATCGGTCTTTCGAGATTTGATCTTTCTTGTGATCATGCCAATGTTATGTAATAATGCACCGACTCTAGGAAACTAGGGTCGGGGCGTTACAGTTGGTATCAGAGGAAGTTTAGTACAAACCTTGGAAGCTAGATTTAGATAAACTCTGATTAGAGCACGTAGACCTAAGATGAACTTTGAGGATTAGTATAGAAGAACTTCCTAGAATTTTGGTATTGTAGAGACTTTGTGAGTTTTGCGAGCAATACATCCCTGTCTGGATACGAGCAGGTAGAGGCGGCTCTGGCACAGATGTACCTAGGGGTAAAACCCGAAAACACCGCTTTGAGCTAGACTCGAACGGGAACTGGTGCACGACAACGGGCCTTGCTGCACTCTTGGTTACGACACTCCCGGGGGATATGCTTAGGATAACTCTCACTTTCTTTACAAATCATTATGAAGGGTTTATGAGTATATACTTCCTCAAAGAAAACATATTTATGATTATGGATTATATCCATAGATAGTTCAATTTATGTTAAGTGTTTTATAAGTATGGGATTATGTATTTTGATTCATAAACTGATCTAGTTTATGCCATTGTTTAGAAATGGCGCCTAGTGGAAGAAATGGAAACCGTATCAATGCACGCACTCCATGTAGGGATTTCCCTCCTGCTCAAGATAATTATAGTGGGGCTCGTGATGCAACTGGTGCTGATCAGCTAATCACCGTACTGGGACAACTTACTCAGGTTATGAATAATAACCTTACCCGTATGGAGCACCCTGATCCGCAGCGTGGAGGATCAATGTTAGATCGATTCATGAGACAACAACCACCAACGTTCAATGGAAGTACAAATCCCTTAGTAGCTGAGCAATGGATATTTTCCCTAGAGAAAATATTTCAGGCTTTGGGGAGTAGTGAAAGGGAAAAAGTTACCATGGCAGTTTACCGCCTCACTGGAGATGCTGATCAATGGTGGTCATTGATTCAAAACATGAAGGAAGATGATGAAGTATCAAACATGGAATGGAGGGAGTTCAAAGATCTGTTTTTAGAAAAATACTTTCCTCGCGACCATCGAGCAGATATGGAAAGGCAATTTCTGAGTCTGAGACAAAAGGAGGATGAGAATGTCACAAAGTATGAGGCTAACTTTACAAGGTTAGCGAGGTATGCTGGAGATTATATTCGCAACCCAAGAAGTAAGATTGATCGTTTCTTTGATGGGTTAAAACCATTTCTCCGTCGAGCATTAGTCTCACAATCCTTTTCATCGTACGAAGACATTGTCTCATGTGCTATCAAGACCGAAAAGGAATTCTCTAAGTCTTATGACTTTAAAGCAAAGCAAGAGAAGAAGAGACCTGCTGATCAATCTGGGAATGGAAATAAGGGGAAGAAGGGAAAGGTTGAATATCCATCTTGTGGTAAGTGCGGGAAGAAACACCCCGGTGCTTGCCTGAAGGGAATGGGAGTCTGTTACAAGTGTGGTGAAAAAGGCCACCAAGCTCATGATTGCAAGGGGAAGAAGGAAGCTACCAACGTTCAGTGCTACAATTGCAGGGAGATGGGGCATTATGCAAATGCATGTCCTAAGCGTCAGGAGAACTTACCTCAGAAAAGGCCAAGGGATCAAGGCCAGGCTTATGCTATCACTACTGCTGAGGTAGAAGCTCCGAAAGACGTGGTGGCAGGTAATTTAATGGTTTCCTCAAGTTTAGCAAATGCATTATTTGATTCTGGATCATCGCATTGTTTCATATCTTCCCAGTTTGCTAAGAAAATTAGATATTTCCAATTTGATTTAATAAGGGAGTTGTCAGTTAAAACTCCTAAGGGAAGTATCGTTGCAACAAAGTTTTGTGAATCAGTCCCCATTAGAGCACATAAATTTTCTTTATCTGCTGATTTCATCGTCATACCTATGATTGAGTTTGATATAATCCTCGGTATGGACTGGCTTTCGGACTATGATGCGAAGATTTATTGTAAGAAGAAAGAGGTTATGATTCTTGATGATAATGATAAAGAACACCTTATTTTTAGAGCAGAATCGTCACCACCTAATTCTTATTTAGATCCACCCCCTGTAGCTCAACTTAATTCAATTATCGGGGAGGAAGAGACTGAAATAACTGTCGGTGAGGAAAGGAATGTTCAAATAGAAGATGTACCTATTGTGAAAGAATTTGTAGATGTATTTCCGGAAGATTTACCTGGACATCCTCCAGAACGAGAAGTTGAGTTTTCTATTGATTTGATTCCTGGATCAAGGCCTATATCGAAGACCCCTTATAGAATGGCCACTGTAGAGCTAGTCGAACTAAAGAAACAACTAGAGGAATTGAGTAATAAGGGATTTATTCTCCCTAGTGTTTCTCCATGGGGATCCCCTGTTCTTTTTGTTAAAACGAAAGATGGATCTATGAGGTTATGTATCGACTACAGGGAGATCAATGCTATAACGATAAAGAACAAGTATCCCCTACCTCGTATTGATGATTTATTTGACCAACTGCATGGAGCTCAATACTTTTCAAAGATTGACCTTCGATCTGGATACCATCAGTTGTGTGTGAAGAAGGAAGACATTCCGAAGACAGCATTTCGAACCAGGTACGGGCATTACGAGTTTACTGTAATGCCATTTGGATTGACTAATGCACCCTCTGTATTCATGGATCTGATGAATAGAGTTTTCAAGGAGTATCTCGATGAATTTGTAGTGGTATTTATTGATGATATCTTGGTATACTCCAAAACCTACGAAGATCATGAAAATCACTTGCGCATTATCTTGAAGACTCTGAGGAGGCATGAATTATATGGAAAGTTTAGCAAGTGTGAATTCTGGCTTCAGGAGATTTCTTTTCTTGGCCATATTGTCTCTAAAGATGGAATCTCTGTTGATCCTTCTAAGACCAAGGCAATCCAAGAATGGACAGCACCTACGAGTATAACTGAGGTACGTAGTTTTATTGGCTTGGCAGGTTATTATCGACGTTTCGTCCAGAATTTTGCCCGATTGGCTAACCCATTAACGAAGCTCACACGTAAAGGGGTTAAATTTGTTTGGACAAAAGAGTGTGAAGAATGTTTCGAAGAACTGAAGAGAAGATTAGTCAATGCTCCTATATTGACTCTACCATCGGGGAATGATGGGTTCGTTATTTATAGTGATGCATCAAAGAAAGGACTTGGCTGTGTCCTTATGCAGAATGATAGAGTTATTGCCTATGCATCACGACAGTTGAAAATTCATGAACAAAACTATCCTACTCATGATCTTGAGTTAGCAGCTGTGATCTTTGCTTTGAAGATATGGAGGCACTACCTCTATGGTGAAAAATGTGAGATTTATACTGATCACAAGAGTTTGAAGTATATTTTCTCACAAAAAGAACTCAACATGAGGCAAAGGAGATGGCTTGAATTACTCAAGGATTATGATTGTACGATACACTACCACCCGGGGAAGGCAAACAAGGTGGCAGATGCTTTGAGTAGAAAAGACCATGGAGTTTTGAACAATATGAGAATTGAAAGGGATCCAATTTTCATGGATCTAGTGAAAATGGACATGGGAATAACCAGGGAAGGTGAAACATCAATGCTTTTTCAAATGGTTGCCAAACCATCTTTACTAGAAAGGATTAAGAGTTCTCAGACCGATGATGACGAATTCCAAAAGAAGATTAAAGCTGTGAATGATGGGAGATTGAGAGACTTTGTGTATGAAGATGGAATTTTGAAATTCGGGAAGAGACTTTGTGTTCCCAATATACCTGATCTAAAAAGGGAATTGCTGGATGATGCTCATAGTTCCAATTTCTCTATACACCCTGGGAGCACCAAAATGTATAGAGATTTGAAAGAACATTTTTGGTGGGACAACATGAAGAGGGAGATTGCTGATTTTGTGTCAAGATGTATGGTTTGTCAACAAGTGAAAGCTGGAAGGCAACAGCCTGGAGGAGTCATGCAACCTCTTCCCATACCGGAGTGGAAATGGGACAATATTACGATGGACTTTGTCATGGGGCTACCAAAGACTCCTAGAAGGAACGATGCAATATGGGTTATTGTTGATCGTCTTACCATGTCAGCACATTTTCTTGCTATAAGAGAAGATCTACCCCTGGAACGTCTAGCAAGACTATATATTAATGAAGTTGTGAGACTTCATGGAGTACCCCTATCGATTGTTTCTGATCGTGATCCCCGTTTTACTTCAAGATTTTGGAAAAGTCTTCAGAAATCCCTAGATACTGAACTTCATTTGAGCACTGCTTACCACCCTCAGACAGACGGACAATCAGAACGGACTATTCAGACCTTAGAAGACATGTTGAGATCTTGCTCACTTGACTTTCAGGGTATGTGGGATCAATATTTACCACTGGTAGAATTTTCCAATAACAATAGCTTCCATTCGAGTATACAGATGGCACCATATGAAGCGTTATACGGAAAGAGATGTCGTACACCAACCTGTTGGGATGACGTTGGTGAAAGAAAACTTGTAGGCCCAGAGCTGGTGGAGGAAACGGTGGAAAAGGTGAAAGTAATCCAAAATCACATTAAAGCAGCTCAAAGTAGGCAGAAGAGCTATGCCGATAATCGAAGGAAGGATTTGGAATTTCAAGTCGGTGATCATGTTTTCCTGAAGGTATCTCCATGGAAGGGAGTCATACGTTTTGGTAAGAAAGGTAAATTGAGTCCCAGGTACATCGGACCTTTCGAAATTCTAGAACGAATTGGGGCTGTGGCTTACCGATTGGCAATGCCGCCAAGTCTCTCCAAAGTTCACGATGTGTTCCACGTATCTCTGTTGAGGAAATACATGCCTGACCCAACGCATGTACTCACCTATGAGGAATTAGAACTGGAACCCGATCTTTCCTATTGTGAAGAGCCCGTCAAGATTCTTGATACGAGAGAACAAGTGCTGAGAAACCGGACGACGCGTCTGGTAAAAGTTTTGTGGAGGAATCATAAGATGGAAGAGGCAACGTGGGAACCCGAGGAACTTATGATAAAGAACCACCCGAGTCTTTTTATGCAGTAATACCCTAGAAATTGCGAGGACGCAATTATTTGAAGGAGGGGAGAATGTAACACCCCAAGCTTCTACGGTACGTTTCCCTTTGAATAATGCGATAGCGTGTGTTGTACGCAACCTCGAGTTCTAACACACACCACAACTAATTAAACTAGCCGTTGTGAATAGTAATACCTAATTTTTGAAATCATATATATTCTATATTTCAAAATGGACTTCATTTTTGGATTCGGAATATCAAAATTAGCCTAGGGTGAAATTTTGGTACATTTCGGATAACTTTCATATTTTGATGAATAGTGAAAATTTCTAAATTTTAATTAAAAACAACTTTTTTAATCAAAATAATTAATAGTGATAAATTATGAATTTGAGTGGTTTTAAAGTATATTTAGAATATATTTTTACCATTCAATTTAATGTTTATCATTGGACATAATTTTACAATTAAACCGAACATAAACAAGTGTCAATCTTTTGATAGTTATTATCTCTTAAAAACACGCTTTTTGTTTTGACAGTGGGAATTAATTTTAAATTAATTTCTGACACTTCTGTGTTTTGAATTTAGGAAAATGGATTCCATATTTGGAATCAGGATGTTCAAATTGTGTAAATAGGTAACTTTTATTTTTAGACATTTTGAATAGTTACTGTGGTAAATATTTTATTTACCATGGTTAAAGGGTAAATCCGGTAAATAAGGGTTAAAAAAATAATATTATAATAATACAAAATTACCCTAAAACGTGTCCTAACCTTATTGGTGGACACATACCCGACCATGGGCATCCTTTGGTCAATTTGGGGACCCCTTGGAGCCACTTGTATGTGGTAGGGACACTTTATATTAATAAAGTTAAAATAAAAATAAAAATGGCATAAGCTTACATCTTTTAGAAGAACAATTTTTACATAGGGTTATACATGTTGGATTTTCGATTATAAATATTCATTAGAAATCTAAAAGGATTTCCCACATAATGATATTTTATTTATAATTTTTAGACATTATATAATTTATTTTATTTATGACACAATGATGATGCAGTAATTACTAAAATAGTGAAAAATAAAAATAATTGATCTTATAAATACCCAAATAATTATAATATGAAACTTTTAATGAATTAAACTAATTTTATATGATAATATGATATATTAGGATTGATTTAATTGACTTTGTTCGAAGTAATCAATCTGTTAGGAGTTTCACAAAAATCAACTATTAAATAGTGTCAAAATTGACATAAAAGAGTTCTTAAAACAAATATTATATTATTAATTGATATTAAATTCCTAAAAATCTAAGGTTCGGCAAAGAGACTTATATTATGATAGGTTCCTCATTAATGGACCACTTGGGGGTCGCTTGGATGTATATAGTAAGTTTATTAATCATATTATATAAAAATACAAAGAGACATTGTAAAAGTGAAACTAATTAACTTAGAGTTAATACTTAAAGATAAGGTTAATATAAGTACCCAAACCTGTCTAAATTCTATTGGATGAGTTGTTTTCGACCTATCCCCACCTCATCCTTTGAATAGTCAACTTTGGAGCCTTTAGAAACCGAATATGAATTTATTATAAATTAATATTTCTAACTTTTCCAAAGGTGCCCCTCAGCCCTCTTATAAAAGGGCACTCCTCCTTCTCATTTCTTCACACCTTCAAAGCCTTTTGGTTCGGCCAAACTCTGCCCAAATACTCTCCCAACATCCCTCAATACAACCTAGAGGCCTTAGTTTGATCAGAAAGCCAACCTAAGGAGCCCTTTTGATCAAATCAAAAGGAAGAACCCGAAGAAGAGGTAATGATTTCACCACCCTTTTCTAAGTTCATTTCTTCTTCCACTTCTTCTTCCTTTGTTCTTACCATTCTGAAATAATAACTCCAGTATCTCACATATACTGTGATGTTATTATAAATATGGTACAATCATATTCAGTATTCTATCCACCCTTTGAATAACATGTCACCATACGTGCGTACGTACGGCTTACCGTCTCCACGTCGTGGTGTAATTGTTATTCAATATAATATTATTTGGATGGGTATAATAATGATGTGTAACTCATGTAAATAATAAATATAACATGTTAATGATTCTGTATATATGATATACCATCCATTTATATATTATTTTAATATCAAAAGAATGATATTGTCGCTCGTGCGTACGTACGGACTACCGTCTCCACGAACGCGATGAGATTCATTCTCCATCGTATCCATTCAAGTATAATTATCATTTGATGATTTAAAAATGATGTTTAAGGACTGTATATCATTATGGATATGAATAAGATACAACAACCATGGCTTATGTAACAAAACATATAAAAGAAAATGAGTAAGTTAACTCCCGAAACGACGATAATTCTAAGATATTATTAACAAATCAATGTTAAAAGATCATATATGATATCATATTAATATATATGATTCTTGTATAATTTAATAACAACTATTTCACCATTATACAGGAGGTTAACCTACCCCAACCAAGGAAAAGTACAAGGTAAGGGTTATTTCCCAATCTCTTCATTATCCGAGGTTGTATTATACGTAATAATCTACTGGGATCTCTTTATCATCCACATCCATGTTTCTTAAAAATGTATTTCAAAACATTTTTACTATTTACAAGAATATGGGTTAAAGTCATTTATACCTTTTTTTTTGACTTTTTATAAGAGGTTTATAAAGGAATCTTTCCGTCGTTTTCAAAACAAGGTCCTTTTTAACCTTTTCGACAGAATTGAGGTAAGAATGTTTTTTTTTAACTTATACGGCGGGTGCGGTTATTTTACGCCGTTATAAAATCTTCAAAGCTTTCCTTACAAGCTTATAAGAATATTTTCAAAGAAAATGTTTTATTTTATATGGATCTTAAATGATTTCAAAATAAAAGGAGATATTTTTTTAAAAAGAATTTTGATTTCATCTATGTCAACATCCTTTGATGGATTTTAAGATTATTTGAAGTTGATTTATTATGATACAAAACTTCTATATTGTATTGAAGGTTTTGTGATATGTTTGACTGTGGATGTGCTATTTTTATACCATTCATAGTTTATTGTGAAAGTATTGACATTTCGTATGCTAGTTTTAATACGAATGTTTATGTTATGTTTAAACCTTTTCATATGGGAATGCATTGGACTTAATAAGTGACGGGTGGAGCCCGCTATAGCTCCTCGATGCATCGGTAGGTCTCATGAGACAAACTAGTGTCTTGGCACAAGGCCTTGACAAAATCTTATTTGTAGTCTTGGCACGAGGCCTTGGCTATGTGGTTATGATAGTCTGGCATTATGCATTCCAACATTATGAAAGTGGTTATTTATTTTTTCATGTGATTATTCGATTAGTGGAATATCCATGTGAATAAGTAAATGGCATTATTTCATTTTATTTATGCCATACCATGTTGAAAGTTCATGTTTAAAAGGCTTTTGTTTTAGTTATACATTGCCTTAAATGTTTATTCTTATTGATGAAAGTTTCCTCTATATTGTTATCCTTACTGGGCATTTGAGCTCACCCCTTTTCTATGTTTTATTTTTCCCAGGAAGTGAAGATGTAAGTTATGAATGACCTGCAGGGATATTATGAGGGGATTGTAGTGTGGACTGTGGAAACATTATGTTGTTGTAGTAGTTTTTGATTTTATGATGTAATGTAAAACTTATGAATATATCTAGTGTTTCCAAGGCTACTAAACCAATCGGTCTTTCGAGATTTGATCTTTCTTGTGATCATGCCAATGTTATGTAATAATGCACCGACTCTAGGAAACTAGGGTCGGGGCGTTACAGTTCAGCGGGAAATAGAAGATCAACAGTCTTTAGAGAATGGAATATCCCCATGTCATTATTTGTATCATTTAGGGTTATAGATAATAAAATATCGATTAAGTAAAACAAATTCATTTTTAAACACAAAAAAATAGTATAACCCAATTGTTAGCAATAGTCAACATGACAGATCAGTTTGACAGATCGGTTTGACAGATCAGTTTCACAGATCGGTTTCACATATCGGTTTGATAGATCGGTTTCACAGATCGGTTTGACAGATCGATTTGACAGATCGGTCTGATAGATCAATTTCATAGATCTATCATACCTAACTCTTGTTTAATCGAGTTTAACCTTTCAAAATTTAAGGGATTAGTGGAAATATCAGCTAATTGATGTTCAGTACCTATAAACTCAAGAGTGATGTCACATTTTTGGCAGTGATATCTCAAAAAGTGATTTCTGACATCAATGTGTTTGGTTCTAGAGTGAGACACAGGGTTCCTTGAAATGTTAATTTCACTAGTGTTATCACAGTTAATTGAAATATGCTTAAAATCATCTCCATAGTCCAAAAGAGTGTGTTTCATCTGCAGAATTTGTGCACAACAACTACCAGTAGCAATGTATTCTGCTTCAGCAGTAGATAATGCAACCGAGTTCTGTTTCTTACTACACCAAGATACTAAGGATTGACCCAATAAATGACAAGTTCTAGATGTTCTCTTCCTATGTAACTTGCAACCAGAAAAGTCAGCATCTGAATAACTGATTAGCTCAAAAGATTGTCTTTTTGGATAAAACAAGCGTAAGTTTACAATGTGTTTAATATACTTAAAAATTATTTTTACAGCAATTAAATGAGATTCTTTCGGGTTAGCTTGAAATCTTACACACATACACACACTAAACATAATATCTGGTCGACTAGATGTAAGGTAAAATAAGCTTCCAATCATACCTCTATAATTGGTTTGATCCACTAGTTTCCCAGCTTCATCTGCATCTAATTTATAGATTGTAGTCATTGGAGTATCACTTTCCTTAATACTATCCAAACCAAAAAGTTTTAGAAGATCCTTTCTGTATTTACTTTGAGTCAAAATAATACCATTTTCATTTTGAAAAACATGAAATCCAAGAAAATATTTATGTTCTCCCATTAAACTCATTTCAAAATCATTTTGCATGCTCTTTGAAAATTCAGTACATAAAGAAGGTTTAGAATATCCAAAAATAAAATCATCAACATAGATTTAAACTATTAAAACATCTTTAGAAATTCTTTTAATAAAAAGAGTTTGATCAGCAACCCCTTTAGTAAAACATTTTGAAATAACAAAATTACTAAGTCTATCATACCAAGCTCTTGGAGCTTACTTTAATCCATATAAAGCTTTAGAAAATTTAAAAACAAGATTTGGAAAATGAGGATTAATAAATCCAGGTGGTTGTTCTACAAAAATATCTTCCAAAATAAACCCATCTAGAAAATCACTTTTGACATCCATTTGATATAACTTGAAATCCAGATGTGCAGCATATGCAAGTGAGATCCTAATGGCTTCTAATCTGGCTACAAGTGCCAATGTTTCCTCATAGTCTATACCTTCTTATTGACTAAATCCTTGTGCAACTATCCTAGCTTTGTTTCTAACTATGTTTCCAGACTCATCAACATTGTTTCTAAACACCCATTTTGTGCCTATTGTTAAAGTGTCCTCAGGTCTGTCAACTAATTCCCAAACATTGATTCATTGAAATTGATTTAACTCTTCTTGCATAACCATTACCCAAAATTCATCATTGATAGCATTATTGATATTTTTAGGTTCTTGCTGTGAAATAAAGGCTTGATGTTCAACGTGGTTTCTTAGAGAAGCTCTAGTCTGTGTCCCTCTATCAAGATTACCAACAACAGCATCTAAAGTATGATTCTTAAGAATTCTGGTTGATCTAGTAAAGGTAGGACTAGAAAATTCAGGTTCTTCTCTAGGTTCGGGTTCATTAGGTACAGATTCTGGAATAAATCCATAAATGGTTTTCTTTATAACAGGTTCTTTAGATTTGTCATTAAGGTCTAGAACAGATAAATCATCTTCAAGATTTTCAAGAGATGTTTTAGGATCATGTGGATCAGTTTCATAAAATTGTATGTGAACAGAGTTTTACACACACTTGGTTCTTTTATTGAAAACTCTATAAGCCTTGCTAGTTAAAGAATATCCAAAAGAGATTCCTTCATCAATCTTAGAAGCAAACTTATCAAGATTATCTTTTGTATTGAGAATAAAAACTTTGCAGCCAAAGACTCTAAAGTAACTAACTTTAGGTTTTCTATCATTCCACAACTCATATGGGGTCTACTTAAGAACTTGTCTAATTAAGACTCTATTAATGATATAACAAGCTGTATTGACAGCTTCAGCCCAAAAGTAAATTGGCAGGTCATATTCATTAAGCATAGTCCTTGAAATTTCTTGAAGGGTTCTATTTCTTCTTTCTACTACACCATTCCACTGAGGTGTCCTAGGAGCAGAAAAGTTATGACTATAGCCATTATGCGAGCAGTAGGATTCAAACTCATGATTCTCAAACTCAGGACCATGATCACTTCTTAGGGTTTTAATCTTAAGTCCACTGAGGTTTTCTACAGCCTCAGAATATTTGATAAAGTAAGAACAAGATTCACTTTTGTGAGCTAAGAAGTATACCCAAGTATATCTAGAAAAGTAATCTACTAGAACATAGACATAATGCTTCCCATTTAAACTAGAAACACTTGATGGTCTAAACAAGTCCATGTGAACCAACTCCAGAGGTTGAGAAGTAGATACTTATTTCTTTGATTTAAAAGAATATTTATGTTGCTTTCCCTTTTGACAGAGATTACAAACTTTTTCAATTGGGAATTCAAGTTTAGGTAGGTATATAACCAAGTTTTTTCTAGTTATTTTTCTAAGTGAATGGATGTTTTAGTGTCCTAATCTTCTATGCCAAAGCCAATACCCTTTATGAAATGCATTTAGATAAGTATCAATTTTCTTAGCTAATGAATTTAAATCAACTCCATAAACATTTTCATTTCTTAAAGTAGAATAGACTAATTTTTAGAAATAAAAACATTACAAAAATCATTTTAAAATTCGACATTAAAACCATCATCCCACAATTGAGAAATAATTAACAAATTATATTTCAGTCCATCAGCAAATAAAACTTTTTAAATTCAAAGTGAATCAGTGTTACCTATTTGGCCTAGGCCAATGATTTTTCCTTTAGAATTATCACCAAAGGTGACACGACCTCCATCAATCTTTATTAAACTCTTAAAGCATGAGTAATCTCCATACATGTGTCTCGAACATCCACTGTTCGAGTACCATACCTTCTTGTGAGAACTCTTCAAACAAGTTTCCTACAAAGTAGATTTAGATGGAAAATGAATTTGGTACCGAGATCTTCTTGGGTCCAGAGAGGTTAGCAGTCAATGATTTTGGTACCCACAATTGTCTTATGGGTTTCATACAATTTACAGAATCAATAAATTTTGAAAGATAAAATTTATTTGATCTATAACTATGTGAATTACTAGTTGAAGCATTTGAATATCCAAAACTTGAACTACCTAAATTCTGTTTGGATTTAGGAATAAATCTAGTTTTGGTAATTTTTCTTTATCCAGGTTAGTATCCTATACCAGTAGTATATCTAGGTGAAATATTCTTACATAGCATTTGAGTAAGAGTATCTTTTCTATTTGTGATCTTTTCTAAATCCTTCCTAAGTTTCTCATTTGACAATTTCAGTTCAGTGTTTTCTTTAAGCAACTGAGCATTATTTTCCATTTCTATCTCAAGATCAGATTTATGTTTAACAGTTAAAGAATAATGTTTCATTAAACCTTTGTATTTGTATTTCATCTCATTACAGTTTTCTTCCAACATATCACAGTTTTCGAACAATTCAGATTTTGACATATTTTCAGAATCAAAATCATCTCTAGAACAATATGAATTTAAAGCAGGAGTTTCAGATGTTACCTCAGATGTTTTTTTCATGAAACACATGTTGGCATGATTCTTTTCAGAATCAGGCATTTGAGATTCACGTGTACTATCTTCAGATGCACTCTAAGTAGCTTTCATAGCTTTATTGTACTTACTTTCTTTGTAATCACATTTCTTCTTGAATTTTAACATTGGGCAGTCTTCTTTAATGTGTCCTTTTCTTTTGCACTCATAGAAAACAACTTCATCACATATATCTGGCTTTTTCCAGTCCATCTTCCAATGTCCCTTGTTGTCATACTTTCCTTTGTAATTTGGTTTTTTGAAAAATTTATTCTTCCTATAAAATTTCTCAAACCTCCTAGCTATCTGATCCATTTCAGCATCACTATCTGAATCAGAATATTAACCTGTTCAACTCTCAGTAGGTATTTTCATTTTCTCCTTATCTTAGCTATTTGAAGCAGTAGTCTTGAAAGCAACCGATTTTTTCTTAGGTTCATCATCTTCCTCTTTATTTACCTTGAGTTCTTCCTCACACATAATGAGCTTACCAATAAGTTCTTTGACAGGCAAAGCTCCAATGTCACATGATTTTCAAATTGAAACAGATGTACCTCTCCATCGGTCTGGTAAACATCTCAATATTCTCATGATTTGTTCCTTTGCTGGAAAAGCCTTTCTGAGTGAACTCATTGTATTGACTATCTCATTGAACCTGAGATACATATCAGAAATAGGTTCATTAGTCTTCATTTTAAAATTATCATATTTAATTGCATATGTATTCAATATCATTTCCTTAACATTATTTGTTCCTTCATGAGAAACACCCAAGGTATCCCAAATTTCAAAAGTAGTTTTACAAGCAGAAATTCTATTAAACTCCTCATCTCCTAAAGCACAGTACAGGGCATTCATGTCTCTACAGTTATTATTGTAAGCAGCCTTTGTAGGTTTATCCCAAGTTGTTCGTTTAGTTTCTAGAATTTTATATTGAGACTCTATAGCAGTCCAGATATCAAAACCCATACATTCTAAATGAATTTTCTTTTTAAGTTTCCACTGCGCATATTTTATACCATTGATGAAAGGTGTCCTGTTAGTAGCAACACCCTCTAGTCTATTTTCCATTGCTAGATTTTAGAAATATAATTTAAATAGATAAAATTTATAACTAACATAAATTTATGATCTTTAAATATTCAACTAAAATCAAAGTTTGAAAACAGAGTGTTTCAATAATCATTAAACAAAAACAAAACCTCTGATACCAAATATTGGTCGGAGTGGATACTCAAGAGGGGGTGAATTGAGTTCCAATTAAAGATTTCTGTTAAAAATATTTCTCTTAAAATCCCCAAATCTAAAAACAAAGTTAAACTATAGTGAATATATACTGAGTGTAAATGTTCAATCCATTTCTCAAAGATTGATTAGGTATCAGTTGACTTAATCTGAAGATTAAATTAACTTTTGAAACTGACTTACTAATTTACAATAAGTATAAACACTTGCGAATTTAACTATCAGAGTAGCTTTAAAATAGTTATGTATTTCAAAGTAATGGAAGCAGAATAAGTATATAGTTTACTTATAGAATTAAATTAAAATTAACAGTAGAGTTATCCAAGAGTTTCGGTCTTAATCTGAGACTTAGTCCTCTCAATAATTTATATAAATTGATCCACACCCTGGATTGGGGTTAAAAATAGTGAACGGCTGTCCAGGCCACATTGGGACCTCTACCACAGTTCTTTGTGGGAAACAAAAACAATGACCAGGCCACACACGGACCTCTTCCATAGTTGTCGTGGGTAAACAAGAATAAAAAGTTGTGGTTTGAGGATTTTGATATCCTCCAGTTCATCACTGGAGTCAGTGTGTGTGTGTGTATAAGATATAGAGAGTACACACACAACTCAGAAATGTATGTAAAATAATCACTAAGAGAGAATATATCAGGGTGTAGAAAGCTCTATTGATTGGTAGTGCAGCTTTGGATTCGTTGGATTCAGCAGAAATGCTTCTAAGTCCTTCTCTAGTTTTTCCATTGAAAAATAGAGTATCGTGTTTCAATTCCTTCACTTCCAGTGTAGGTGTTTAGGGCAAGTATGTGTAGTCATTGTAGCTCTTGATATTCTTCTTTGAACTTGTGTTCTTGATGTATATCAATGTTCTTCAAGTTCTTCTTCTCATGTATATGGAAGAATTATCGCCCTTTTTGTATCTTCTTATCTGTTCTATATCTGTTTGTATCTTTTTGTGTTGTATTGTCGTCGTGTCTCTTTACTGCAGATCGATCTTCCATTTATTCCACGAGCTTCAGTAGTAGGAATGATTACCATTTCAGAGGTACGAGGTACGATCCCCTGACATGCCAACAATCAATATTAAATAACATTAATTGCATTAAAAACATCAAAAATGAACGTTAGATTTAAATACGAATTTTTAGAAATTCAAACAGTTTTCATGACTATCAGTGAGTCATGTGATCGGTGAGACATTTTGAATCTATATTGGTTTCGGTAGCATCAACATCGGTGTCTCAGCATCAGTGTCTCAGCATCAGTGTCTTATGATCGGTGTCTCAGCATCGGTGTCTCAGCATCGATATCTCACCATCGGTGTCTTATGATCGGTGTCTCAGCATCGGTGTCTCATCATCGGTGTCTCAACACGTCTGTATCGGTGACACATGATTGTCGGTAGCTATCAGTGCGACTGTTCATTATCAGTGTGACCATTCATCATCGGTGCGACCGTTCGTCATCGGTGCGACCGCTCATCATCGGTGCGACTGTTCATCATCGGTGCGATAGTTCATCATTGGTGCGACCGTTCATCATCGGTTCCATCGTTCATCATCGGTGCGACCGTTCATCATCGGTGCGACCGTTCATTATCGGTGTGACCGTTCATCATCGGTGACTCGGGAAAATGACTATCGGTGAGTCAAGATGAGGAATTCTTACAAAGTGTTTGTTCAATCTAGAATACCTCCAGGTCAACCATAACCATACATTGGTCATAGATAAACATGTGTAGATATGATTTAAACATATTTAGAACAATTTGAACAAGAGATTAAAATAAAATAAATAAAACTAAGATTTGTGATTATTACAATAACCATTCCACAGAGAGCTCAACACATCTATTCATGATAATCATTTACAGTCATAATATGTAACTTCATAATAATTAAATTAGTATAAACATTAAATGGTAGTCAATTAGTTAAATTATTACTTTTAAACACATGATTCTATGATTTAATATATGATCCAATCAGTTATCATTTAAATTATTTCCTTTGAATGTATATAGGAATTATAGATATGCATCTCTTGTACAATAACAATAATACATGGTATGTTAATGAGAAAAATTACTTGAACATTCAGTTTCATTTTAAGATTGTACACATATATTTTTATTTTTAAGATATATTTAGGTATTATTTATCATCTTCATACATAATGGTTATTTCATTCATGTATGGCAGATTCCAATGTATCTACAAAATTAAAATCTTGATGGGGGTATTGAATGATTATTTAAATCCTCAAAAGGGATCATGTACATAGAAAATACTGATTTATTCAATTTTAATTGATTATAAAAACAAATATATGTGAGGTAGAGAAGGGTTCTCAATGTTTTTACAAGGCAGATTATCATAGTGAGCATAGATCATATTTTATCAATGAGTATAGTTGGTACCCATAATTTTTTTATCATCATGATTCATCTATGACTTTTCATTATGGTTTTTAGGAAGGATATATAGATGGTAGGAGAATGGATTTTTTCATCAGGTGGTCAGTTTATGTTTTTTAGCATATGATTACTTTTTACATTCTCTTTTCTCTTAGGAATGCTAATTTTTCTTAGGTTATGTAGGCTTTATTCCTAGAACAGTGGGACTCAAAATTTTCCCTATATATATTTTGTGGGTTTTCATCCTGGAGAGTATAACGACTCATTAAATTGGCAACATGAGGGCAGACATGTAGAAACAATGGACAATTTTTATTAGATTAGACTACACTAATTGAATTCTTCCATGATATATATAGAAAAAATATATTTATAATCATGACATTAAGAGAGATCCCAATGATATTATTGGGAAACCCATGTATGGGTTCATACAATATACAACCATTATTCCAAAACATGAAATATTCAGTTAGCATATTTCATAATAATGGTAATTGGATATTAATATGTGAATGAATCGGTGAAAATATTGGTATAGAATACCTCAAAGAAATTTTATAGAGTTTTAGTAATAACACTCAAATAGATTATAAAGTGTGTGGTGTAAAAACATAAATCCAACTTAAAAGCTAGAGGTTTCCCAAAACCATTTCTCATGGAATTTAAATAGTGTAAATCCTAACTTATAGTATCTAGATAGGGGAGTGATGAAATGGAAAAAATATGTTGGGGTTGACAACTAGATAATTTTTAATTTTGGGTTCCATAGAAGTATTTTTATGGGAATATGGGGTTTGGGGTCCTGCTCATCAAGATGAATACATGAATCAGGTTTGAAGGAACAATATGTGTAGAATATTTCATTACTAATTATTGGTTTCCATTTTAGAATTATATACACCCATTACAAAAAAGGTTTAGTGTATTGTGGTGATTAATCCTCTCAAGGTATAAATAGATTCATAAAAAAGGATATTCAAAAGGTGATTGGAATGCACGATTCTAAAATTGTCCAAGGTGAGGTTGTGTTATATTATTTAAAATAAATGTATGGTGATGGTGAACTATTTATAGGTACCATTTTTATGGTTAAAATGTATCTAAATATTAATAAATTATAATAATACTAAATCACATCTTTAATCATATAATTATTTCTTCATATCATTGTGTATAATAAAGAATTGATTGATGATAATGTAGTGTTTATATTCTAGAAGGGGGTTGGAATTGAAGAAATATGTTGTTAGACATAGGATAGGTAATCTGAACATCATTACAAATCTAGTAATATAATTAATAAATGCACATATAGTTATTATAGGGTTCATTAAGTATATCATACTTAATCACTTCAGTGAATGGGGATATAAATAGATTCTATAGCAAGGGAAAACATAATGATTCCAAAAATAAATAGGAAATCATTTCATCCCAAGGGTTAAATTGATCATGGGAATTGTTGTAGATAAATGATATGATGTCTATCTATCACTATGGATCATATGAAAATGGAATGAAGAAAAACACAGATCTTGATAAGTTATTTTTTATTACAATTTAGTCTACGATCCAGAATTAATCAATATATATACAAATATATATAAAAGATATTGATCTAAATATATGACATCTCAATGAATTTTGAATATTAATAACCTAATAGGAATTATGGAAATTCCCAAAATATGGGAGTGAATGGATAAAGAATTATTTTGTTACTAGGTTTAAGAGATATTAATCAAATGTTACTATGTAACCAAAAATATAAGGGATCATGAAAAAAATAGTTCATATAGGGATTATTCTGTGTATATTTAGCTCATGATTGTTGAAATTTATTACAATTATATCCTATTCTAATGATATATAAGAGAAAACATGTTGTCAATGATGTGTGATGAAACACTATGAAATAATTCATGGAAATAGATATAGTTTATCCTAACATGTGGTTATAGATATGAATCCCTATACCAATAGACTCTAGAATGGATATGAACCTCATGTAAAGAAATAATGTCATAATGATTAGACTACACTATGTATTTTAATATTTTACATGATATAATATTATGTATTTCTAGGTAATTTATTTTGACTTGGACCTGGAATACAGTAGTTTATGTTTATTTGATAAGGATAATTTCCATGAATTTTAATATCAATAAAAATAATTAATTTTCAATATAGTATACTACCTTGTGGCTAGGATATAAAGATCCCAAAAGAAACTATGGAAGCATATTTCTTTATAAATTTTTAATTTGTATAAGGACTGATATGATCTTTATCCATTTTTATTAATGAGAATACAATATTGATGGGTCCAAAAAAATTGTATCTCTTACATCAGGAATTTTATCCTTGAGATCCTTGAAGTTTATAAATATTATAATGATTTTCATTGGATGAA
Organism: Viscum album; assembly: GCA_963277665.1. NCBI lineage: Eukaryota > Viridiplantae > Streptophyta > Magnoliopsida > Santalales > Viscaceae > Viscum > Viscum album. The sequence goes on from OY728158.1 coordinate 1,324,605,861, forward strand.
TTAGTGGAGATATAACTTCTCATGGATTTATTATGTAACATTATTATAATTACTGTAAAGGTTGTGTAGTGTGTGTAATTTTTTTTCATTTAGTGGCTCTAATTCATCAAGTCATATATACGAATGGAAAGATTTAGATAATTAAATAAGGATTGTGATATGAAGTGATGGTTATTGAATGCTGATGGGTGGAAATTTTTTAGTCACATACAAATATGATCATGGGTTCATCCAAGAAATATTATGGGATACAGTGTGCTTAGATGAAAAATCATGCATAAGATTATTTGGAGATAAATTCTTTTATTTTTCAAACATATTTTTGAAGTTATTATAATGATATTTTCTAATGGAATATAACTGTCTTTTTGTGGCTCTATGATAATAGGATGAGTTATTTTATTGGATACTATAATTATCAAGTTCCTTCTTTGATTTGTAAGTAATGAATATTTTTGATCCCCTCAATATTGATTTTCAGACACTATATCTTGTAATGATACTCTATGTCATGAAATTTATGATAGATTTTGTTTTAATATTCTTGAGTGGAACAAATTTGGCCCATTTGAAGATGGAATTATTGATTTCATGAATACACTAGAACATACTAGGTGTTGATTATTGGATTTGGATATATGAAATATATCTAGCACATATAAAATAGACAATAGTACATTATGGTGTGCACCACCCTTGGGTTTTGATGAATAATGTTGTAATTTTTATGAAAAGAATGAAATTTCATTCTAAAATTTATGAAATACTAAATCATTAAGGGATATAATTATCTATTTCTATTTATTTGTTGGGCGATATTGGTTCCTAACAGGTGGGAGCCATGGGTCCCTAAAAGGACTACATTCACAATAGCGAGGCTCTCTCATCCTATGATGAACTTGAGGAGGTAACCATAAATTAATTTTCTGTATGAATTTTAGTAAATTTGGGTGATTGTAATTAATTATATTTTCAACCTAATTATAATTTATTATTCTTTGTCTCTTTCAAAATGGAAAATCTTATATTGGATGTAGTCAATTATAGGAGATGTGCATGTCATTATGTTATTGTTCCTCAAGTTCAAAAACATTCCATGTCCAATGGTGGTAATGATATAAATAATATCTTATATTAAATTAAAATTAAATGCAATGAACACCCTACTATATGTTAGGTTAACCATTACCTCATACTGATTTTGATCAATCAATATTTTTTTTTGTATTTTCCAAGGAATCATCATAAGCATTATATGATTTTAGAATATGAAATAATGTTGGATATTATGGTAATTGTACTATCAAGTCTCACGTATATAAGTGTAATGGAATCATCTACCCCTATATAATATAATAATCAATAGGGAATTACATTATATAAATATCTTAATCTACTTTACTATTTAATCAAGTTAACAATATTTTCCATGAATGTTCCAAGACAATAATAAAAGTATGGTATTCTATCTAATTATATGTGAATCCTTCTTAAAATAATAAAGATTAATGAAGATATTATATTATATCATAAATGAATACAATATCTATCCCATCCCCATTTCACTATTATTTATCAGTCCATATATTTTTTTGAGCTCTTAAAGAATGCATCAAAGTACTTATTCTCTGTTTGGGAGGTTTCATGGAGAGAAATAGTTTATTCATTTGGTAGATCAAATTTTAATGACATATTTTTCATTATAGGGTGTCCCGTGATAAAATATTCTTACATATTCATAGTAATTTCCTTTAGAGACACCAACTATATATAAAACTATTTCATAATTTCCATCCCCCATGATAGATTCAAAATTAATAGTGGGTGTTTTAGGATATATTGGAGAAAATCAACATGACATACCAAGTCAAACTCAAGTATTTTCAAATATATTAATTCCTTATACACTCTGAATATAAACACAATGAACTTCTTCTAGATATCAAAATATCATGTTTAAAAATTATATATTTTCTTAATAAGATAATATAGACTTTTTCCCTTTACATCATATTTAATCTGACTAAAGTTTGTACCGTGTGATTGTTCATGGGTTTTGATGGATATAATGAGAGGAATTCCTTTTACAATAAACACTAAGGCTGAGTAGAATAAAGGGTGTTGTTGGAGAAAATTCATGTATTTATGAACATCTTTATTCCATTGATATAAGACCACTTTCTATATTAATATGGAAAATGGAAAATGTTTTCCAATGATATTAGTTATGATGAGTTTAATATAGGAAATACATCCCTGGATTCCTTTCAGTTACATGACATTTCGAGAAGGTCTAATATCAAGATTCACATTGGTTTTTTCAGATCTAACTTCAATATTGTGATTTCGTACCATGAATCCTAGAAATTATCTACATAGTGAACCCACTGTTAATTTTATAGACTTTAGATAAAATTTTAGATACCAAATTTTTTTGAATATTTTCTCAAGATGAGAAATATGTGGACATAATTATTATGAAATGAATAAAAACCTGTTTATGTATTACTCTGTAGTTTTTCTTATAATAAAAATAAAAATAGGGTTCTTATAAACTTTTCATGTAGTCTGAATGTTTATTAACCTAATGTGATATATATATCAATATTATAACCACTAAGGTGTCCAGAATATAGTGGAATTCTAATAATTAGGGGTCATTCATATCAGTTCACAACTATAATACACATCCAAAATGGTGGGGTACACGAAACCATTTAATTCATCGATGACATATTCTATTATTAGGAAAGAGAATTTTCTTAAATGATATATGATATCCCTAAAATAAATTATGACACTAATTTTACCAATTTTTTCTTGATAGGGTATATTTTAATGTTCCATGTCAGATATCAAATGGAATTGGAATAAATTATCTTATAAAACACATATTATACCATGGAAAATGCTTTATATGAATTTTCCATTATTATTGATTATATCTATAGTTTTCATCATGTAGACCAAAATGATTAGAAAAAACCTAGGGATCCATCCATGAAATTTCAGTATAATCCAAATCAAATATATCTCATTAATATATTATTAAAGTGGCTTATTTCACTTATACATAGGGATTCATAGTGAAATACTCAATATTGATCATATTTTTTGATAAATACTAGAACTCACTTATCTATGGTCGCAAATGGTTGTTGATAATACATCCTAAAATACTATAATATGATTATTATTTCTTCATCATAGTTTTGAAGAGTGGAAAATTGAATGGCGTTTTTAGATATTTTAGTGGTTGTGGGGGATTTTTTTTACATTTATTGGAAACACATACTTTTTCCAAATATATATTGGTTCATATAACATAGTTTTCAATATTATAATAATAGAGAATGTTCTTAAACCTCATTTTATCCTTTTAGGATTCATTTTAAGTTAATTAATGATTCATGGTTGTGTGATTCAATTTTCAGTCAAACATATATTCATTTAGAGGTGATCAAGGGAATGACTGTTAACCACAGAATATAAATTGGTATTTTTCTCTATTGGGAGAGACTAAAAGATTGAGTATTCTTCCTAATCATTATATAATAGGAATCTAATTGGAGTATTAATTTATAGTAAATTATAAACTATTTACCCCCAATGACTTCCCAAATTATGTGTTTTTACCTTAATTATTTTTATTGGAAACATAAAGTATCCCTTGAGATCACTCTAGGTATTTATATGTGTTATTTAATGTCCATTTGGGGTATTAATTTGTGATGGATTATCTACTATTATCTTTACCCTCCAGTTTATAATATCCTTTTCTATATATTGAGATTCATAAGAAAAATATAGGAAACTGACATTGTAATATACCATTATTTTCCCATCAAAATATTATTTGATACATCAGTGATATGAAATAGAACTACCAGGTGTGTATAAATCCATTGACTTCATAGAAACACATAAATCCATGTCACAGAATACATACATGAATTCAATATCAAAAAAATGGGGTATTTGAACTCAAATATAAGATTGGCCCTCTTAAAGGTTGTCTATTAGATATTTTTATACCTCTAAGTTTTCATGTCCAAGACGATTAATTTTACCTCACCGTTTCTCAAACATCATAGAGTTGGGACCTCTATGTCATTGATCCATTAATGATGAATGAAAATGGATTTTAAAATATTTATACTATTGATCATTCCAGATATATAGAATGTCATGACATTCAAATGTATTGAATCTTCATGTTCTTGTTATATGAAAAGGAATATTTGGAATTATATGGATTTAGTTTCTATGAAATATTAATTTATTGTATTATATTAATTATTAATCACCTGATGTATTAAAAGGTCCTTAATAATTTCATCTCTATGTTTTGTTGAATTATGAATGGAATCCCAAATTTAGAGAATACTCTATATGATATAGATACATTTAAAAATATAATATTTATTGACCATCAACATATGATCACATAAATGATGTTTCAATCTAGACAAGGAATATAGACTAGAAGAATGCTTCATAGACAACTCTATTCATTGAGCAAAACTAAGAGATATTTTCTCTATCTACCAGTTGGGATGAACCGACCATCATGTGTTTCAATGTTGTTCAAAAAAATATATCTTATCTATTTGATATGATACTGTAATTCTATTTGAATAACCCCATGAGGATTTAGGATTAGATAAATATTAATTTTGATCCCATTAGAGTGGTTTACATTAGGTTTTGGCTCTATACCTAGCTGTGTTGGAAATGATTCATGAAAATCATGGTCCCATGATATATCATATTCACTGATATGTATATATTTTTAATTATAATGACTGTTGAAATATGGTTAAAAATTATTAATCATTAAAGAGGTGTTTATACACTGAATGACATTGGTCGATATGTTTTAGGTCTCCCATAATTTGGAGGTTTTGAATATTGTGGTGGATATTGTATTTTGATTTACAGCAGAATGATTTCTAAAATTGTCTTAAAAATAATGTATTCTTTTAGTGTATCTTCTTATAATTAATTATGTTTACAAAAAAATTACACTATAATGGATTTGATGATGAATATGTATTTACATGTAGGAAAAAGGAAATTTGGGTTATAAATGATTGATTCAGTTATTCCTATACTATTGTGTGATCCATGACAACCAATTTACTATTCATTTAGGCATTAGATTTGTTTGTATATATGATCCATATTTCCTACCACACTTCTTATACATTTAGTAGAGTGGTTGAGACAAAAATAATTTACACTGTGTGCTATCACTAATTTACCTACCATTTAATAGGATTCTCCTAAAGTATATCCTTGAAATGAAGCATTAATGAATATTTTAATTTATTTTCTGGTGCGTAGTGTTGTAATAAAGTTGATCATTCCGAAATATTTCATTTGGTCCCATGATATTTGATAATTTAACTATGAAATTATCTAAGGAAATGATGAAGAATATTATAATATATTACATTCAAAAGGAATACCCTCTGAATATTTAATCATTAATGTAAAGATGTTTGTTTACTTCTTCTTTCTTGACGATATATTTTATTATACATATTTTCTTCAGGAGGAGGTAGAATATGATATTTTGTAGTAATAAGATATGGAATTGGGATTGATTTTGATTTTGGTGTGAATGTTAATACCTCACCTTTACTAGATTTTTTACCCTATTTTTATTACATCAACTAGGATATGAATCTAGAATGCTAACTGGAATCCTCCTAGCATGTTGAAATAGATTTAGACACCCAAAAACCGCCATAGAATTCCTAGAGATTGAGTTTTTTTTTCAAATCATCCAAGATACTTCCCTTCATATATATAATAGATTCTCATAGGGAGGATTCATATTTACTGAATAAATTTATCAAATCCATATTGGGATAAGGCTTAAAACTCTCTAATTTTGAAATTTGTTTCAATTTTATAGGTCACATATCAGCATATTTTTGATCATGGATCATAATTTGAATTGTAATCTATAAACAAAATTCCCAATTAGATTCACACCAGTCTATTGTGTTAATATATTATAAAAATATGGGTCCCCACTATGGTTGGAGAAATCTCATGATATATACAACCTCTTGATGTTATAGTGTTTTGATAATGGGTTCAAATTAAGATATGAAGTGTGGGATATATTTATTTTGATATCCAATACCGTTTCATATTAGATATTTTAAATTCAAAAAGTTATGGGGAATATTTTTTATGTAAATTCAATTTGGAATATTATTTCAAACATAGTTATTGTAGTACACATCATTTTTCCATTGATATAATTTTAGTAACAAAAGTATCAATTGAAAAAATTTGTTTCTGCGAATATATATCCTTGGATGAAACTTGAGCATTATTTGTTGGAAGATCTAGTAGATGTAGGATCAAAAATGCTAACTATTTATACCAAATTTCAGTTAACCAAAGTCATATCATTAAAAAATGAAGCGGTCAATTCATTAAGGGATAAAATTCACGATGCTCAATGGAAATCCAGGTAAAATAGACTAGTTGTGTGAACTTTAGGTTTTCTTGATGATTATTTAGTTATATTATTAGTCAATATGTTCATTCGTATTATATAATACTTACTAGAGTATATATATATTACATATCTTTGGAGTTTTACTCAGTATATATATTTCTCCATAGTAATTAGAAATTGAGTTTCTTTAGTATATAAAACATCAATACATATATTGAAATGTTATCATTAATGGATTTATGTTCAAAATCATTGGCGGGTGGTGGGGATATAGATATATCCACACAATTCCACTTGAATTTTGGAATTTTTTTCATACTATGTGGTAGTTAGATAATTGGATAAGTTCTCATATCTTGATTCTCCTTCATATTTTGATTATAACCGAATTCTATATATAATGCAATGTTGACCCCATTATTAGTGATTCATCCTCTTTATGTACTTCAATTTCAGTGTTACATTCCATGTCATCCATAACTACAACGTCAAAATTTGTGGCTACCAATCCAATCATTATCTTCATAAGAGAGTAATCATACTCAACATACATTGAATACATATTATTTTGAAAACCAAAATAATTCTTCATATATTACTTCTTGGTTGCATGATTTAACTTGTAGACCGTGCAAGGTTTAAATATCTCACCATGAAAATCTATTTAATTTTGGTTTCGATTTGTTATCCTGGTGGTGTATTGGAAACTTTTCAATAAACATGCTACTTATATGGGATATTAATTATAAAGTTCAAAAAATCATAATATAATTTCATATGGATTTTCTCAATGTATGATAAATACTCAAATCCACAGAGGATATGGATGGGGATATTTCTAATGGTTATATGTGTTTATGTTTGTTTTTATATTCTAACATTACAAATTTTCCCTTATATAGATTTAATGACTATAAGGGTGGTGGTGGTGACAAAAACCCCCAGTTCAATGGGATGGGATACTCCCATAATAAAACTGGGGATATTTCTACAACAATATTCTTATACTTCTTGTATTCCATCCTTGAATGAGATAGATGAAACACCATTCTAGTATGAGTAGTTTTTTACTTTTTATGTTTTTATACAGTTGTACACAACATTCTCCTATAATAGTGGGAATTTTGGACCTTCCTAAAAACTTGATAAAAATGTATATCAATGTCTCTCAATAAATTAGTATACCATATTTAGGATTTATAGATATTGGGATTTCATTGGACTAAAAAACCTTCATTGTAAAAACTATGTTCTATGACTCAGTCAGATGAGATGGAATTTAATGCTTCCTTCCCGAATAATTTTTTTGGATATAATATGATTTTAAATATAGATCTATATATCCCCTTAACATTAAGATAATATGAGGTGTGAAATATTATTTGGTAGAGAAACATCATAATATTAGTGAAAATAATGATTGAAAAACTCATGATCTATACCATACACAGGTTTTTATCCCACAAAAACTAGAACAAAAAAAACTATACAAAAATAATAATCCAATATATTGATATGGTTAAGAAGTTCCTAATAAGATAAGAATTTTATCATGATAATATGGAGAGGCCCACACTTTTTGTGATGTAAATAAAGTATGAAATCCATATTTAGTTTCATTGGTACATCATACTGAGGTGAAAGAATTGGGAAAAAAGGCTGGTGTTCATTCCTTTCCAAATTCACTATAAAAGATCATGTAAATTTATTCATATAGAGTGAGTAGTTATTCATTATGACGTGATCATAAAGGTTGTTTCTATAATTATTATTTATAAGGTGTTGGATCACTTATAAAATACTCGATAATATCAAATGGTGAAAGGCTTAGGTGAGAAATAAAAGATTATTTTAACATCAGAGAACCCATAGGTTATTATAAGATTTGATTTATTGATAATGAGATAGTCGATGTAGATAGACTGAGTTTCATGAGTACCTATTGATATAAGTAAAACGAAGAAGTATATTTGATATGCGGAGAACCTTCATATCATGAAGACCTATCATTGTGGGGAGGATGTTAGTAGAGGGAACCATGAGTAGATCTTATAAGGTTAATTTCTTTTTATTATTTCATGTGGAGGACCTCCAGTTTGCCTATTAGTGAAATATCATATGCAATGAATGATCTGGGGTAGACCTAAAATGTTTTTTGATTCATTTCCATTGGTGGGATTTTACAGTTACCAATATCAAATGAGTTGGAAATAAAATACATCCATTATGGCTTACCTTTATTTTAGACTAAGGAATTATTTGAATGGAGTATTGAGGTTTTCCTTTGGGATTGTTCTTGTTATTTCCATAGGAGGGTACACCATAGAGGATTCTCTAGGGAAGACCTTTTGAGATAGAAGTCTTCATTAGATAATGTGTAAGACCTCTATCATTGTTAATCACAATAATTTTATAATTTTTATTCTAATCATATAATATATTCTTAATACTTCTAGGAGGACTAATATATTGGATACTCTATGAAGGACCTCAAGATCTGTTGCATATTCTAATTTTTTGATGTCATTCATAGTGTGTACTCTTGGGAATTTCTATAGCATTATTTATCATTGTAGAATGAGGATAAATTTTTTGTCCATAAATATATTATCCTTTTGAGAAAGATAAATGTGATTCATGATACACAGTCAAAGAAAACTGAAGTGCCACAAATATATAACTATCTACAACGGATTGAACCTGCTTTTGGATTTTATATTTCCCTTTAACATTACTCTTAGAAAATAATTATGGGGAGAACATACTTGTATCCTATATCATAATTAGGGTAATTGGGGATCTCCAATGAACCTCATTAATTGGATCACACTTTATTAAATCCTTGATTTCTATTGGGGTATGAAGAATAGCTTTGTATGTGTAAGAATTAATAGGGATATTGTCCTTCTACTTAAATTCAGTTTCAATATGGTTATGACAATGGAATTCATAGGTTGTAATAAGGATATGGGAATGCTCATCAGCTATCACTAAAATATTATTACAAACATCTATGATATGGAAATAAAGAAGGATATTAGAGTCACCATTAGTTACTATCAGCATATGATGATGAATCTTATAAATATTTATGGGAGATGAAATACGAGACTTCTACAAAATTCATATATCTTACAAACCTTTTAGTCCCCTTAGGTGTCCTTGTAAGAAAAACTATTGTAAGGGTCTTTTGAACATCATCCACATAATAATTTTAAGGAGATGATGATACAAAAAAATTGGTCATAGTGGCAACTAGTGGGATCCTACCTAGTATGAAACTAAACAATAGTGTATATGTAGTCGATATCCACTTCCAAATCCTTATTTTATAGGATTTTTTATAACCTATAGAATGAAACAACTAAAGAAGTTGAATGTGGAAATAGGTGGAAAATGTATCTCAATAGGACATAATTCATAAGATGGTTTATAAGTATTCACATCATATTGGATTTAAGGAGTCACCTCAATTGTCATTATAGGAAATTGACTTGATTCTCCCATACATGTTAATTCACCAACTAGTATAAGGATAAATGGGTTATCGATATTGACTATATAGTAAATGTATTCATGACCATTATCATAGTCAAATTGTTTTCATGGTTCATGGGATGGTAGTGTGATGTATAGTGATGTTTTTTGTGGTTATGAACAACATGTCCAGTAATATTAACAAGTGACATTGTTATTGTCAATGATTTTTGGATTCTAATAGATGATCACGAGGTAATCAACAACAAACAAGGAACCTATCAATGTATCATTGGATGAAAAATTTAATTAACACTCAATCTCTTTCATGGGTATAGGATTTAATGCCTTGATCACTATTTTAAAAGCAACTTTTTACTCATAGAAAAATTTTGTTTTTTACATTCTAATGAGAATCTATACTATTAAAAGGAAAGATCCATCATGATAACATCAAGTTGTGATGATGGAACCATTTATCCGATGAGATAATGGGAGATCGTTTCATCACATATTAGGTCTGAATTTTTTATTTACAAATCCATTATTGATTTAATTTATATTTTTGAAATTGTTCCTCATAAAAATACTTTTATATTCTACCATGAATGTGATCAATCAATACCATAAATCCATATGAACAAATTCTTCCATTATAGTTTCTCTAATTGACCGGAAAATTTCATTAATTAAATTTATATTTTTTTCAAAGAATAAATCCCCAACATTTTGTTTTTTTGATTTATATAAATAATTTTTAGTTTTTATAGATATTATAACAATTCTAGTGAAAATGTTTATATTCATTGTTTTATATTATATAATCATTTTAACAAAATAATCCAATAATACATATTTTATTATTTTTTTTGGAAGTATTAAAATTTAAAACATGAAATGAATAATATTTTGATTATGTCTTATTTCATATGAAATTTACAATTTTTTTTTCACGTATACAAATTTGGTATGAAATCTATGAATGTTTATTACTTTAGGGAGTCCTCAAAATTCTTTTACAAATAAAAAACATTTTTCAATTAGTATGTGAGTTCATAATACCTTCCACCATGATTTTTATCGATTATATCCATCATTTAATAATTTCAAACTTCATATGACTTTTCTAGGGGATCTCATATGACTTTTTGTGATGTTATATAACATTGAAAATTGAAATCCGTATTACATTATCTCATAATACTGAAATATAATTATATATTGAAATCTTTACAAACTATAGAAAATTATCTGATTTTTTACATATTTAAATTCCATGAAAAAATGGAAAAGATCAGACCATGCCTAATGTAAACTAGCTACTCCATAAAAGAATTAGTAGGCATTCTCATTAGAATTTCAACAACCAAACTTCTTGAACACATGACATCATATTATTGGGAAATAAAGATTCAAATGTCATCATATGATTTAAATATGACTAATTGTATTAACCACATGAATACCTAATGAAATAATTCATTAGAAATCTAATGTTATCACTACAACATTGAAGCTGATTATGAAATTCTATGAATGAACATGATGGTTCTGAATATATGAATTTATATATTTTCTCATTTAATTTTTTTACCTTTATCATGGATGTTAAATGAGGGTGTGATCCATTCAAAATTAAGTGAAGATTCAAACTGTACTAGATGAAAATGACTAGATCACTTAGAAAAAAGGGGTTTAGATCTAGATAATCTCTCCATATCATGCTAAACATCCAAAAATCCAAGAGAAATGGAGATATAATGAATCTTACATTTTATGTTTTGTACATCTTTTTATTATTTTTTAATTTTCCTAGAAACTAAACATTGTAATGATGGATTACATTTTCAGTCATAATAACACATTCTTAAAAAAAATCATGGAATTTTGTTAAACTTATGAATGTAAAATTTCAATTTTTTTCTTAATATTGTTAAAGGAGGTATCACATTTTCGTAGAATATGTTCAATCTGTTCTAGTTTCACAGATAACCTTGGATAATAGAATCACATTCATTAGAAGAAAAATACACATTTTAAGGCCTCATTGTGGTTTATAATAAAAATTTTAGGACAACTTAATGGTATTTGACTTTGATTTGATGAATTTAACCATGTAATATAATTTAGTTATGGATAAAATGAATGATTGAAGTGTTGAATCTTGTCCACTACTACTATCTCATTTATTTCCATCCAATTAGAATTAATTATGATTTTAAATCTATTTCCTAAGTTCATTATAATATAATATATTTTTTGTAAATTATCATTTTTTAATGTTATTCCCACAGAAATTTTCTAAAAAAATAAAGAAATAACTTAAAACAATGATATTTTTGAACATATTTATCATCATCAATGCGACAATATAGTAGGGACAAAAAATAAAACTTTATTTTTGTGATAAAATATTGACTGAGAAATCAGGAAAATAATAATACTATTATTTTCTCAATTTATAGTTTTTCATATAAAGATAATTTATTTTTATATAAAATTAAATTTAACATTGATTACTCATTTATTTTCCCTTTTGATAAAAATTTTACTTAGACATGTATGGAAGTGATTAAGAAATAAAATGTTAAAAAAATTATCTATTTTTAATATGTTATTAATGTATTTTAATTATTATTACATCAGTAAATTAATTGAGTGAATCCATAATTAAAAAAGAATTTGATGAAAATGAAACCCCTATAAAACCAAGTTTATATAATATATAATAATGATTTGATGAGTTGAGAGAAAAATTGAACTTTTTTTTCAATTTTATAGTAAAATTAGGCCATTAAATCATAAATAAAAACTAATGTGATTGGAATAAACAAATATTCAATATTAAATTATGGGACTGAATTTATTGATAATTAAATTCTATTGGGGATACCCAATTTTAGAGATTATAATTTATAGAATTTATGGAAATAATTTAAAAATGTCAAAGAATCATTTGAACTATTTAAATTTTAAGAACACTCAAAAGAATATGAAATGCTACCAAATCTCCATGATAATGACATAAAATATATTCACTGAAAAAAGAACTAGATCTTGAGATTTCATAGAGAGAAGCCTTATACATATATTTATTTTGGATATATTATGTTGCTAATAAACAATTCATATTTTTTAATATGAATACTTTAAACATACATGCCATCAATGGAATTATATTCCCAAAAAAATGTAGCGTAAAATGAAATTATGGACTAAATTATGGAAAAAAATAAAAGAACTGGTTGAGATAGTCCTTGGTATACATAAATATGATTCAACATTTAGTATATTTTATGATCAATTCAAATTCCCAGATGTTATAGAATAATTATTTGATTTTGGAATAATTTTTCATAAAATAAGGCATTTATTTTTAGAAAATTTGTTGTTGGTGAGGTGAAATTATACTTGGATCCCTTTTCCACTACCCCATTGGGGCTATGATGACTGGGAAAATAGATTTAAATTTTCTTCTTTGTGATATTCAAAAACTAGAGCATGCTAAAAATGGGAAGAACTAAAAATATTTTGCAGTTTTCAAACATATAGTGTTTTTTAATAATATTTTAATATTTTTTTCTTGTTTGTTTAATGGTTTACAAGTGATAATAGATAATAGATTTTATAAAGTTTACTGTAAAAAGAAAAGGATAGTTTTTTGATTCCTTCTATCATACAAATTCTATTTCTATAAATTAATATTTATAATTCTCATAATGACCATAACATATTTGGATATTTCACAAATTACGTTTTTGGGGGTGGAACATCCTTTTTTAGTATTTTAAATTTTAATTTTTTTATTTAAATTTATTAAATTTTATTTAACATTGTCAAAATATTTTTTTTCTATATTTTTCTATTTTTATAGGTTTTTAAATAATTATATTCTAAAATAAATAAAATTGTTTTTCTAAAAAACATGGTTAAAGAGTGAACCAATTTATCTAATAGAATTGGGTTTAAATAAATGATGATATAGACTTTGTTTTATATTAATTTGATTTGGGAAATTCCTGAAAATTATGTTAGTTTCTAAATCCTATTTTAGAAGTCAATTTCAAGATCATGAAATCATTATGAATAGAGTGATCTAATAATATTCTGACATATTATGTAGATTCACCTCATTTCAGGGGATATCCCTTCAATGACTAATTTGATAGAATTTTATTTGTCAAAACATATGATTTTTAATAACATGTGTTGAAAATTTCTAAATCAATTACATGATTTTAAAATAAACTTATTCAAAAAGAAATTTATAGTTGGGAATTATATTCTAATTTTATCCTTATATACCAATATAAATATATAAAAACATTTTAGTTATCCATATTACAAGCCTATATAGTTATCCAACCTATTATAAATGATAAAGTTATATGACATATGTGAACTAAAGTGTGGGGTAATTTTATCTTATGGATATATACATAATTTTTTGCTACATTGGGAGGAATCAATATAGTTTATAAGTTTTTTCTGGGTAAAAAAAGTTATTTAGAAACTACACTCTTCTAATGTTGTTCCAAAGTTGATTGTTAGTATAATGATGTGAATAAAAGATGACGACTGTTTAAATATTTGAAAAAATAGTGATAAATAAAAAATGTTATGTTTAAAATCGGTGTATTCATTCTATAATGTTTGGAGGGGGTGGATTTACACTACTATTTTGATTTTCAATAAACCAAAACATCCTTCAAAAATAATTATATAATGTATATGAATACATAATAAGATAAAATTGAAATCTACCAAAGGTAGTTATGTGGATTAAATGGTGAAAATAAAATGATTAATGGGTTTATATTCCAGGTTGTTTTAATGATTTTGAATGATTATTATTTCAAAGAAAGATAGTAAGGGGAAGTCAATTCTTGAGTGAAAACTGAATCATGATTTTTCCTCCAGATATAAAACACACACTTTATTCATTCAATGACTTTTTAAATTTTAAATATAACATCCATTAAAAACTAAGCATAAATTTAATTTACTCATGAAAAGCACATGTTAATGACTCAACTGGGTGGATATGAAGATAATATCAAGCCTATAGTTTCCCCTATATATATTTGGATGAGAAAATAATTTATAAAAAAACTATAATATGTATGGGGAGAGGAAATTATAGTGAATTTTTTGTGTGTGTGTCGGAGGATACAAAAACGCTGAATGGATTCAATTAACGTAATACGAAATATGAAATTAATTCATTTTCAGAGTAATGATAATTTTGGAACAAATTGTTTTGAATTTTTAATTTAACTTCTACTTGTGCTTTGAAATTGCTCGAAATTATTTTTTATGGTTACATTCTCACAAGTCAAATTATTATGTGTGGGTGAATTTAGAGATCTAATCATTTAATTACATTTTATGAGTATTTAAATGAATAAATTGCCACTATTTAATATTAATTTTTTTAAATTAAATCATTTTTTTAATAATATATTTGGAATTATTATTAAAATGGAATTATTCATGGGTTTTATGGGTTTTTCCCTTTTTAGAAATAATTTATCAATCCTTGTTTTAATCTTAATCTTTAGAAATGTTACATTTTTGAACATGAAATGGGGAAAATTTGATATAATTTATGGAATACAACTTCTAGGGAATTCAGAATGAATTATATTAAAATTGTATAAATTTTGTGATTTTATATGATTTATTGTTCACCTTGTATGTATTTTTATAGTTTAATAACATTCATTCATTAAATATTTTCTTTCATATAGATTTGGTCCATACATCCAATTAGGTATTTATATCGGAAAGGAAATTTCAATTTTATATGTATTTTCTAAGAGTTATTATATTTTTTTTATAATGTGTATGGAATTCAAAAAAATATCCCGTATGAATTTCTTTCACTCTATTTAAGAATGCAAATAGAATAAATTTCATGAATACTAAATAATATTATAGGTTCTTTTAATTTTTTAAATATTAGTAACTAAAAAAGAAAATGATTCCACACTGATAAAAAATTTATATCTATATGGGTATTCCAACACATTACCTATGCCATTTTTATAGACCAACATTATTAGCTATGTGGAATCATATTAATTTGAGATTAAGATTTGATTATTATGTGATGATAAAAAGAGTATTGAATTCACAATCCATATAAAAAACTCTTTAAGGCATACATTATAAACCAAATATAGAATCTTACACAAGGATGATGATTATGAAAAGTGTTTCAAGGGCATTAAATATCACTACATGATTTGAATATTGTTTCATTTGAAAATAATTTCCCTTAATTCATGAATGTATATGGAGAATGTGATATAAAATAGAAATTGGTGATATTAACACTTTATGAGACAATATGGTTTGAATTTAATCACTAACAAGTGTTTTTTTAAAACAAATATAGCCATGTAATGGTAAATTACCAAGGGATTGTAGGTAATAGGTATTCAATTACACTTTTCTTTTTATTTTCCCATTTAGTTGTATTATTTTATATTTTTTAATAAAATATATATTTTAAGTGAAGGTTATTGTTTTATTTCTTAATTATAATTTATTTTAAACTATTCTAATTTTTTTAAACATATAAATGTGATGATTTTTCATTCTATATATAATTATTATGTTAGTTATCAGTATTGAGATGAATAATATCTTGACACAACCCACATGGGCCTGGCTAGCTAACAATAAGTTTTGTGTGACACCTAAACTTACCTCCAATAGGATAGGTTTTAGAGAGCTTTGACTCTTACACATAGATATTACATCATTTTAGACTAATTTTAATAAAATTCCTAATGATCATAGATGTATGGTGCATTTAATGAGTAAAAACACAATATCATTATTTTATGAATTGTATTCAATAACTCCAATTAACATATTCCCAAATATTATTATTCATTGAAATACCCTAAATAAATTATTTCTTCATAATCTGGGGAATTGAAACATAATAAAGGATGGACTCGGTTGTATAGTAAAGGTAAACTTGGGAGATATATACATTTCATGAGTATAAGGGTATGATAACATGTGAATAACATTTGAAAACCATACCCAAAATATCATAGATCATAAACCTTAGTAATGTAATAAATCATAGTAGTTCATAACACATGAATCATAATATAATCAAGAAACATGATCCATGAGAACATAACATTAGAAGAATACATAGATATGTGTTATAAATAGAAAAATATTCAATTATTTACTTATTTGTTCATGGATCATTTCAATGACTGATTTTGGAATGGATTCACTCCCCAACCATCACATTATTCATGGTTCACTCCCAAGTAACTCATATTGGATAATTTCCATTACTAAATTGGGTTCTCTCCTGGTTCCAATCCGATATATCTTAGGATATTTAAATAATTACCCAATTTATTATAGGGTGATATAGTCCTCACACATCACTTAATTAAAATAATACATGAGTGTGCCGTAAAAATATAAAACATTTATCCTATTGGTACATGTTAAAGGAAATTGGTTTTATAAACATTTAATCATAGATAACTAATGGAAAAGAAATATGTTTTATAATCATTTGATATTTTTAATGAAATTATAACCCATAAAAAAATAATTGAGTTTCATATAAATTTTTTTATAGTATAATCCATGAAAAATAATTTAGTTTCATGAAATATTTATCACGGAACAACTTATGAAAAATTAGAGGGTTTCATAAATATATTTAAATCATAAATATAAACCATCCGGAGAATAAATAAGAATGGAAACCATGGATCATATCATTAGTTAATAATACTAAAAAACCAAGGATGTTATCACAGATGAAAATTTATTTCTAAAGATCACTGGGAACATTTTTGTCTGAAAATATCCTTTCTACCTTGAAAAACGCTTTTATAAACATATATTTTTTAAATATATTCCATAAAAAATATCATTTTTATATTATAATAGAATATATAAAAATTGTTTAAATAATTTCAGAAGGAAGATATCATTTCCTCTTTGAAAAATAATTTAAAACGTAAACATTAAAAAAACAATTTCATTGAAAATTTCCTTTGAAAAAATTTAAAGGAATATATAAAAATCATGGAACGAATTTCTTGTATAAAATATCATTTACACATTGTGTAAAAAAATTAAATTATACAACATTTTAAAAATAATATTCATTTAAAATAAAATTTTAAAACACATAATTGAAGCTTTAAGCCAAATAATGGTCATGGTAGTGAAAATCTTATTCATGATGTATATTTTAAAAAACATTTCTTTCCCATTTTCAGTAAAAGACCAATTACCCTTCATTGTAAAATAACATGATTATTTCTTTTTGAAAAACTCTTTAAAAATTTTGAAATAAATAACTAGTTTTTTTATAAAATCTACTATATGATGATAAAATATTTTTGAAATTGTTTTTAGAAAACAATGATTTGGAAGGGAATGTTTTTTTATTGGATAGAGAAATAAAGATGATTTTTCATAAAAACCTTATTTCTGAAAAATTGAGTACATAAAGAGGAAACAATCAATGTAAATCATGTATTCTCATATAATAAATATAGTAGAAAAAAATTCATGACCTTTTTGAGATATTTAACGTAATAATTCATAATTAGAAGCAAAATTATCAACATTCTTAATAAATGATTAGATTGTATCAAAAAACCATTACCACATTGGAAGAATTTAATCATAAGAAAATTAAAATTGAGATCCTAAAATGGATATGTAAATCACAAATATGTTTAGGAAAATAATCATAAAATATATATTTTTGAAGTATATAATATGCATAAATTAATAGGTGGTGAATATGGAATGTGTTTCATAGGTGTAAAAAGTGAGATGAAAATCACCTACCTTAAGTATTGACTTTCTTAATACACATTAAACATCATATATAATAGATATCTATTTATTATAAATCTATTATAGAATAATAATTAAATATATCATTCCATATATAATTTACTTACGACCTTTTATTACACATTTATATAAATGTTCATGTTAAATTCATGTTTCACATAATAACTTATTTTTTTGTATTTTTGGGTTTGGTATTTCTGATCCTATTACCTTGATCCTAGTTCCATAATATCTGGAAAGTTAAATATGATATATATATAATATATATTAATTATATATCTATTTAGATTTATCCATAAATTTTAGATATATAAAATTAAATACACCATTCATGGAGATGACAGGATGCATATATGCATGAACACCATTTACATTTACTCATAAGAAAGAAATAAAGGTTAAATGATATATTTTTCAAAATACCAACCCCAGTTACCCAGAGAAAGTGCCTTATATCAAAAAATTATTATAAAATACAAGGTATATGTATCCCATAATACTGAATAGTTTAGAAGTTTTTGAAAACCAGATGAAAACATAAGATTTACATTATGAATTTAAAGGAAATATAATATAGAAATTCCACTAGAAATATATATAAATCCTAGATTATCCCTTCATGTCATTGATAATATTCATATTTTAATCTCGAGGGAAATTAAAACATAATAAAGGAGTGGTAATAGATGCTAAATAAGGGTAATTAAGATATCAAAAGTTATTATAAACATAATCATTAAGTCTAGTGAATAACTAAAAACACATTCCTTTGAAAATAAACTAGATAATTCTATAATAGTAATGAAAGCTATGAAAATAAATCTATATAACTAATCATAAGATAATGAAACAAAATCATGAATAAACTATTGATACATCACATGGTTTATTAATCACTAATATTATAGCGAGGGAATGAAAAATTCAAAATATATTAATCATATCATAAAGGTCTCAGCAAATATGTCTGAAAATACTAGTGTATAACCCCAGTTAAAACACAATTCTAATTTGTCTCCTTATACCTATCGATGAATAGAGGTGCTATAAAGGGCCCCTAACATCACTTTATAAGTCCAATTAACTCATCATATGAATGTGTCCCAACATAAACAACATTAACAGATGAAATATATATAACTTCCTCTAATCTATAATCATAATCACTAAACAATATGAGTAGCATGGTGAATGGTATCAATATATCACATCCACAGTCAAAAGAGTCACAAAATGCTTAATAACATATTATTTATAAAAATTATAACATCTTAATAAACAAAAAATCAAAATAGGTGCTGAAAGAGATTAAAATACTCTAATAAAACCATTGAGTAATTATTGAGAAAAACAACTCTTTTTCATTGCAAAGAATAGTTATTTCAGAAAAAATCATTTTTATTTTTCATAATTGTTTGTATAAAACCAGTAATAAAAAATTGGTGTTTTTCATAAAACAATTAGACATATTAGAAAAATAATGGTTTCTCAAAATAGATTATGGATCGTACTTTAAAATGAGTAAGAAATCGAGATGTTCTTATAAATTGGGCTTGTGTATCAGGAAGAATTAAAAAGGAACATTGAAAAAAACATGTATTTATTATCAAATAAATATTAATTGATATGGAGTCATGATTTGATAAATTATACCTAGAATTTAGAACAATTATAATAAAAAAATGAAGAATTATATTGGTGTATATAGGAAGAAAGCATAACCTAAATGAAAATGGCGGTTTGGGAAGAAACCCCTCACCTTATATCTGAATGTGTTTTGCAATTGAACTTAAGGTAATGGATAATAAAATTAAATCTATTAATAAATTAATATCTTTTATAAGTTTATTTTATTTATCATAATTTCATGAATTTCATTTATTTTCTTTTTTGATGAGTTTTAAGATAAAATATTATTTCTCGGTAGCATTTGTTTCCTTGGTTTTCACGATCAATAATCTTATAGATGAGTATGGATGTTCATGTTGAATGGGTATAATTCTAAAAAATTGAATTTATATGATATTAATAAACATATTTAAATTTAAATATTTATATATTTACTTTATTTATATAGTATGAGGATGAATCATTACATATGACATTTAGTGATAATCATTTTCATTTTTACAATGGTTATTGATCATAATGAAATAATTTTGTTTTATAATTTTGTATTATGTAAATATGTTACATAATAAATATAAGAAATATTTTAATACATTTATTATAGTCTGTTTTAACTATAAAATTGGTTTAATTACCATCCATTAAAGATAAATTGAAGAACAAAAATCAGTTGTCCGCAAAGGTTGTAAATCAACACCTCTCGGACGATGATTTCATCTTTAAAATAAAATAGATATTGAATGGATTATGAGTAAGGATATTCCAGGAACATGATATAATTTTAGTGTATATATTATATTGGATTATTCATTCTCATTTAGACCAAATATGTTTGAAGAGAATAATAAAAAAAGAACATGAAAATAGATTAAATGGAAAAGGAAGAGGATTTTACCTGTTGAATTATTCTCCTTGAGATCCTGCTTTGGATTTTATTGTCACTTTATGAGACCAAGTGAACCAAGATTTGAGGTAGACGCTTGGGGAGAATATTGTGAAAAATGTATACCGGTCTCAATAGATATGAGGTGTGAGGATAATTGCTGGGGATGGGCGGTATTTATAGTGTAGAAGAGTGGTGATTTCCCAATATTTTGTACAACATTTTATTATTTTTATAAAGGAAAGAAAAAATAGTGATTCTTGTGAATAAATTGAGTAATAAGTTTATGTGAGTTTTAACCATGGGTTCTTACCTCATCCAAACATATCCTATCCGTCAATAAATCAGGTATTTAACATTTATCGTAGGTTATCATATTTTATTATTCACTAAAAATTCAAGTATTTTATAAATAACGAAAAAATTGAACCAAACCATTTTATGATGTGTAGAACTCAAAAATAAACTTAAATTTATGAGAATAATTTTCTAAATGTGACAAATTTAATTTTTAATTAAACCCATAATTTACTCAAGAAATACATATTTTAAATTTATAATTGATTTTATAACACCTTCAAAAATTAACTAAGGTCTCATAAAATTAGTTTAAAATCATAATACAACACAATTTTAATTTATGAATACATTTTATTTTAAATAATTTCATTAATTTTTAAATTTCAAATAAATATTTATGACTTACAAAAATACCAACAATTAATTTAAGAAAATTTTAAATATTCATTTACTTATACTATAATATAATCACACGATCCATTCATTTATAATGTGTCAAAATTTTATTTATACTTTCATGGATGATGTTACTTTTTAGTAGTGTGATTTAAATTTCATAAGGGTCAAATTACTATTCTAAGGGTCAAGTTACGATCTCATCTGTTTAGGTTTGTTAACATTTAAAAATATATCTTATTTAATCCATTCATCATTTATGATGTTTGTATTATATTCTTTATATAATTTTATGTGATATATACTATATGAAATAATCATAAGAAATAAAATTTCATTTAGAGATTATTGGGTTGGCATATTCTCCCCTCCTACAAAAATCTCATCCTCAAAATTTCATGATTGTCACCCCAAAAAAGATTTGGGTAGTTCTTCACCATAAGCTTCTCTAGATCCCATGTCACCTCTTCAATTTTTTTTCATTTTCCAAAGTACCTTTAAAAAATGATTCATCAAATTCCTCAAAACCTATTCTTTAGTGTCTAGAATATAGATAGGCTCTGCAGAGTAAGATATGTAAGGTATTAATTCTATTCCTTTGGAAGAGATTACATGTGTTGGGTCTGGCATGTACTTCCTTAACAAATAGATTTGGAACACATTTTCTACAATAGAAAGGCTAGGAATCATTTCCAAACGATAATCCATAGATCCAATTATCCCTATAATTTAAAAATGGCCAATTTTTCTAGGGCCCAGGTTCCATTTCCTCCAAAATATTAAAACACCCTTCCACAGAGACACATTCAACAAAACATGATATCCAACATGAAATTCAAAAACCTTTCTTCGATTAATAGCATAACAATTTTTTCCACTTTTAACTTCTTTGATATGGGTTTGAAAAGTATTTTTCTTCGCTATTGTTTACTCCACAATATATTTCCCAACAAGATACCTTTCACTAACATAATCCCAATATATTGTTGTACTTCATATCTTACCATATATCACTTCCAATGGTGCCATTGGAATAATTGAATGGAAACCATTATTGTTAGAAAACTCTACCAAAATAAATGATGATGCCACATACCTTAAAAGCTGATGGAGAATGATATCAACTTTCCTTCTAGTGTTTAATGGTCTTTTAGACTACCAGTTAGTTTGAGGGTGATAAGAATTACTCAAAGTAAGATCAGTATCCAAATAAATTTGAATACTTTTCCAAAACCTTCATATATATCATTGATCACGATTAGAAACAATTGAAATAGGTGATCCATAATGTTTTAAAAATTCGTTAATATAGATTCATTCAAGGTGATATAGTGAAAATTCTTCTTTTATAGAGAGGAAATTTTCAAATTTGGTATGTCGATCAACAATCA
The DNA here is from genome assembly GCA_963277665.1 of Viscum album. Lineage (NCBI taxonomy): Eukaryota > Viridiplantae > Streptophyta > Magnoliopsida > Santalales > Viscaceae > Viscum > Viscum album. Next base: position 1,324,629,283 of record OY728158.1, read on the forward strand.
CTAATATTTCATTATTTTTTCTTGGTGTTTTTGAAAATTCAGTGAAATAATCCATAGATATGTCATCCCTTTTCCATGTAGGAATAGGAAGGGGTTTCATGAAACCTCTTGGATATTTTCTTTCAGCCATAACCAATTAACAGAGTAGAAATCATGATACCTAATTAGCAGTTTAAAATTCCATATTATCCTAGTAGAAACATTAATTTAGGTCTTCATACATCTTAGTACCACTATGTTGTATAGTGAAATTTGAGCTCTAGGCATCATCGAATAACTCCCTTTTTAGATTGGCTATATAGGGAACACATAGCCTCCTTCCAAATTTAATAATTATATCTTCACACATGACATTTGGAAACTTCCCATCTTTCATAGCTTTAATTTTGATGAATATTTTCATCATCACACATATAACATTTAATTAATTCCAATAAATATGGTTGAGAAACTGATTTAAAAAGAAATTATGTTTTACCTTCCTTGATAATCCCCATATTTATATTTTCTAGATCCATGTAAACATAGTCCTTATCAATCCTAATTTTGTTCAGAACACTATGATCCTTCATGCTCAATCCATCTTTTATTTTATTCACATTCCCATGATGGTAGTGTGTTGAAAAATTATAACCCTTGAGAATCATGATCCACTAAATTTTCATAATGTTGAGTTATTTCTTTGAGAAGATCTATTTAAAGCACATTGAATTTGTATATGTCTCACATATTTCACCATAGATATAGTGTCTCCATATTTCCAGAGAAAATATTACAGATTATAACTCAAGATCATGAGTAAGATAATTCTATTCATGAATTTTTAACTACGTTGATGAATATTTGATAACTCTATCATTCTGTATAAGGAAAAAACCGGGTCCTTTATTTAACACATCATTATAAATCTCAAATCCATCATTTCCTGATATTAGAGTAATGATTGGAGCATTCACTAATGTCTTATTCAATCAATCAAAAACATTCCTCACATTATTTTATCACTAAAAACTTTACCCCTTTAAAAGAATGATTGGTTAAGGGGTTAGCTAATTGGGAAACGTTATAAAGAAAACAATGATAATAACATGATAAACTAATAAAAATACATGCCTTAGTAATGTTCATTGGTTTAGGTCATTCCTAATCCACCGTTTTCTTCGAAAGATCAACTGAGACTCCATACGTAGAGAAAATATTGCTTAGATATTACAATGATTGTAACCGAAATTCATATATTCTAAACATCCAATATAATTCATTGTTTATAGGAGTCTTCAGAACAACTCTCAAGTGATTCTTAGGGTATTTTTAGATTTTTTAGTATACTAAGATGTCATCAAAAAATACCACACCAAATTAATCAGGATATTCCTTGAAAACTATATTAAATATATCTATGAAAATGGATGATGCATTAGTCAGTCCAAATATAATTATTGTGATCTTGTGATGTCAATACCTGGTTTGAAATAATATATTTTGAATATCGTCCTTCTTCAAATGCAATTAGTGATATCCATATCGGTGATCAATATTTTAAAAATATTAGGCTCTTTGATGTTGATAAAATAAATCATTAATCCGAGGCAGTAGATACTTGTTGTTTATCATAATAGAATTTATATCCCTAGAGTCAATGCATAGTCTTATAGATCCATATTTCTTATTTACAAAAAAGGAGATATCAATGGAGAAACACTAGTGTAAATAAATCTCTTACTACTCAACTCCTCTAGTTGTTTTTTCAAATACACTAATTCCACTATGGCCGTTCTATAAGGATTCTTGGTTATAGGCCTTGTACCAAGAATTAAATCAATAGAAAGATCAATTTCCTACTCAGGAGGATATCCAGGTAAATCCTTTTGAAATACATCAATGTATTATTGTATAATAGGTACACCCTCAATTTAAATATTTAGTTCCTCACCCATATATATTTTGTTCTCTTCATCCTAAATAATGGAATATATTAAACATACTGGGGGTGGATCAAGATAAGAATCAGATGAAGAGGTTTTTACTATAATGATAAGGGAGTATAAAACATTCTATAAAATTATTACTTCTTTCATTTTGCAATATATTTTCACAAAATAATTTGAAATCCAATTTATACCGTGTATTATATCAAAATCAATCAAGGATCTGATGATATGGTTATCAACTAAAGAATTTTTATCTGTCATAAAAGGGATATATAGACACATATTCATTTCAAATTATAATTCCATAAGGTGTTTTGAGTGAAAACCCCTTTATTAAATCAAAAGGGTAATTTATAATTTTCGTGGAAAATTTGGATGATATAAAATAATGGAATGATGAAAATAAAATAAATAATTGGATATGTTTGAGGAAATGATTAAATCACCTACCACTAAATCATTAGGTTCTTCAATGTTAACAATTGTGATCCCATAAGACTGACCTTGACCCCTTGGCCTTTTATGGGGAATTTTCCCTTGATGCATAGGACAATAATTTTCATAATGACCAATATCATTACAATTATATCATTGAATATTGGTACCTTATTTATTTCCCGTGAAATAAAAATCTTTGTAGTATTTTTCTCCACACCAATAACATACTCCTTTTCTTTTTAAGAAGGCTCTACGATGTTTCCTTCCACAAGTATCACATGTCAGAAAACTCCCTTTTTTATTCTTCCATTTATCTATTCTTTCCTCCACCAACATTTTATTCTATTATTTTCCCTTAAATTCAGATGAATTGGAGAATTATTTTTCTATCTTGATATCCCATGAGACTATATCTTTGCATGATGAGAAATATAGGGAGATAAGTTCCCTTCATAGAAATTGTTTTTAACCATAACATTATTGATAAATATTGATCCTTGGATTACGTATATAGTCAGTGGTATGCCTTTATAACCTTGTCTAGTTAGCTTTATACATTGTAACATTCTCATCCTCATTTTTCCTCAGGTTCTAGAATTTTTTTTCCATATCCTATCATTGTTCATGATGAAAATATTTTTCTATTAAAATTTCTCTAAAATCCCTTAATCCCATATTTTGAATTTCATTATCTACATTTTTGTTTTGTATTAGATACCAACAATGATCTTTATCTCTTAATAGATGCTAAAATTCCATGACAACCTTATCCCTTTTGTTAATTCCAAAATATAGAAATTTATTCTCTAAGGATCTTATCCACTACTCAGTTACAAATGTGTTCGTACAAAAATGTAACGATTGAGATCATTGTCACATAAAGATGTCTAAAATTTCTCCTCCATGTTATAGATCAGGATGCTCCATACATGTAATCTTATTTTTCATAACATGAGTCAGTTATCCCAGTATATTTATATGTTTCCCAGCACTTGTTACAACCCTAATACTGACATCATTATTTTTCATAGGAAGGAAATCCATACATGGGATACGTTAATTGTTATGGTTTCCATTCCTTACACTAGGCTCTATTTAAAAATAATGTAATACACTAGATTAGATTATTAATTGTAATGTATAATCTCAAACTAGAAAAACAATTAAGCTAAATTGAAGTTGTATGCCTAGATAATCTCATAATCATAAAAATGGTTTATTTGGGGATATATTTAATTTTAAATACATTATAATGGCTTGTAAATATAATGTGACTTATCCTAAGAATATCCCTTGGGAGTGTCAAACTAGATTTGTAGTAAGGCCCATTTTCATGAACTATGTTACCCCGTATCAGGATCGAGAAACCTTTTCTAAGATGAAACCCCTAGCTATATCTTTACTAGAACCACATCTACATGAAGTATCCTGACATGGATATATTTCTAAGAGGATCCAAATAATATCTATATTACCAAAATTTTATAATATTATTATATTTTTATCCACAAAGTATATATTAGGGTTATGTTCTCTGTCTTTTGTAAATATAATTTCCAAGATTTAAACTGAAATTTCTTTGATACCAACTTTAAAAAACCCGACCGTAGTTTCCCAGATCTGGTGCCTTATATTAATACATTGGTATAAAAGACTAGAAGGATGTATATTGATGGACATAATATTATTGTAGTTTTGTAAATCCAGATACAAATATAATATTTTCATTATGACTTGAAAGTAAATTCAATATAAAAATTCCATTGGAAACATACATAACTCTTATATTATCCTTGACATTCATTCATAATATTCATCTTCAAATCCTGTGAAAAAACAAATCATAAGAAAATAGTGAGTTCAAATTCTCAATAAGGTTAATTAATACAGTATAAATTTTCATAAACAAAAACATTCGGCATGATGGATTACAAAAAACATATGCCTTTAAAAATAAACATTAACATGACATGAAAGTATTGAATGATGTGTAAATAAATTCATATACCGAATAATAATAGAATAAAACTTAATCAAGGATGTTATACTACTCAAACATCACATGGTTTATCAATTTCTAATATCATAATGGGGGAATTAATAATTTCAGACATTTGAAACATATCATCAAGGCCTCGACCAAAACCCAATTTTATTTTGTTACATGAGGCCTATAGATTCTTAGATGGGCTATAGAGGGCCGTACACATCACATTATAAGTCTAATTAACTACTAATTTGAATGGGGATTAACATAATGAACCTGGACACATGAATAGAAAATAACTTTCTTCAATATGTAATCACAATCACTAACCAATTTGAGTACCATGGTTAATGGTATCAAGATAGCACAACCATAGTAAAAATAGTCATAAAGAATTTTATAAAATATGGTATATGACATTGATAATATCTATAAAACGCTTTAAATTCAATATAGTTTTTTAAATAGAATAAAATACACTAATATAATCCTTAAGGAATTTTTGAGGGAAATACCCCTTTTCCTTTGAAAATAAACGTTCTTTTAGAAAAAATCATATTTATTATTCATAATTATTTGTTTAAAACCAATAATTAAAAAATATAGTTTATCTTGAAAAAATTAGTTATTTTATAAAAATAATGGTTTCTAAAAATATATTATGGATGGTACTTGAGAATGGGTAACAAATCGAGACGTTCCCCTTAACCGGGCTTGCGTATCAGGAAGAATTAGAAATGGAACCTTGAAAAAATACATTAATTTGTTATAGATGAATGATTAAGTGATATGGAAACATTATTTTTGAATTTGTACACTGGATTTAGAATAATTATATAATGATAATAAATAATTATATTGTTTTATAGATGAAGAAAGCATAACCAGAATGAAAATAAAGGTTTGGGAAGAAAACTCGTACCTGATGTTCGAATGTGTTATACACATGACCATAACATAATAGATAATAAAATTATGTAAATTAATAAATTCAGAACATTATATACATTTATATTATTTAATATTATTTTATTAATTTTATTTATGGCTTTATGATTAGGTATAAGATACTTTTTTATTTATCGTGAGTGTTCGTTTCCTCGGTTTTCACGATAAGTATACCTGTATATGAGTATGTAAGTTATTGTAGAATTGGAATATTTATACAGAATTTAATTTTTAGGAAATTAATATAAATAATAAAGTGTAAATAGTGATATATATTATTTTTTTATATAGTATTAGGATGAATCATTAGATAATACATTTAGTGACAATCGTTTTCATTATTATAGAGGTAATTGATCATAACAAACTCATTTTGTTTTATCATTTAGTATTATATAAATATTTTTTTTCTAAAACATAAGAAACGTTATAATAAATATAATATATTTTATTTTGACTATAAAAATAGATTTATTACCAACCATGAAAGATAAATTCAAGAATCAAAATCTGTCATCCATGAAGGCTGCAAATCAGCACCTATCGAACAATTATTTCATTTTTAAAATAAATGTGAGATAGAAAAGGGTTTTAGTACGGATATACCATTAACATGATATAGTTATATTATATATATTATACTAGTGTTATCCCCATAATTTGGATAGGTTATTTCAAGATAGAATAATAAAAGAAATGAACCTGAAAATATATTAAAAGGAAAAGGAAGAGGATTTTATATCATGAATTCTCCTCCTTGAAAACCTCATTGGGGAAATGGTTTTAGTATTTTTATTAGACCAATAGAAAATAGAAATGAGGAATATATTTGGGAGATTATTTGGATGGAACGTGACAGGATAAATGTCATATAGATGTGAGGAGATGGGGTGGTGAGTGGTGGTATTTTTATAGTTGAGAAGAGGGGTGATTTCTCATAATTTTATTATTTTGATCAAGACAGTCAATAGTGTTGATTACTGTGACTGAAGATAGTAATAATTGCATTAGATTTCAAATTAAGGGTTCTTAAATTATCCAAACATTAAATATGACTCAATAAATAATTTATTTATTATTTATCAAATATCATCTTATTTTACTAGTCACAACAAATTAACGTATTTTAGGAAAATACAAAAAATTCACCAAAGACATATATAGATGTGAAGAATTCAAAAATGAACTCTATTTTCAGAGAATAATTTTCTATATATTATAAATTTAATATTTACTTCAACCAATCATTTACTAATCAAATACAGATTCTAAATCCATAACTGATTTTATAACATTTTAAAAAATTAACAAAGGTCTCATAAAATTATCTTAAAGTCATAATACAAATTAATTTTAATTAATGTATACATTTTATTTGAATATATTTTATTTTAAATAATTTTATTAATTATAAAATTTTAATTAAATATTTAAGACTTACAAAAATACCAACAATTAATATAACAATTTTCAAAATATTCATATACTTATACTCTAATATAATTACATGATTCTTTCATTTATAAATACAAACATTTATTTATACATTCATGGTTGATTTTAATATTAATTAGTCTGATTTACTATTCATAAGGGCCATATTACTATTCCTAGGTTCATATTACTATTTCATCGATATAGGTTCCTTAACTTTTATAAATACAACTTATTTAGTTCATTATTCATTTCTAATATTTTTATTATGTTCTCTATGTGATTTTATTTGAACTATACTATATGTGTTAAACATATGAAGATAAATTTCATTGATAGAGTTCTATGTCTTTAGAATATTAATATTCCTTCATTATTTTAATTTCATATATATATAGATATATAATTATCACGTTTTTATTTAAACGTATCTTCATAACCTTCTTTGTAACGATTTCATTAAAAACAAATCACATCTCTATGTAAGGTGGTAGTCCGACATACACACTAACAATGTTTTAATATCCCCTAAATAATGGAATGTTAGAAGCTATAGGTGATATAATAATTTTATATATATAATAATACTACCAATATAATATGTATTCATTTAATATATTCTTAAAACCATCTTGGTAAAACAGAAATAAAAATACATCATATCGGTTCGCGAGACGGTAGTCCGCTATACACACTATGGATGTTACTATTTTCTAACAAGATGGGTCGTTAGAAAACATATATTGTATTATAATTAAAGAGTTATATTAATATTATAAATGTTATATAAAAATATTAAATCCATTATTTTATCCAGTCATGGTCATTGGTGATATAAAACGAATAAATTCGGTTCGTGAGACAGTATTCTTTCATACACACCAATGATGATTTTGATACCCATTTAATGAAAGTTTTTATGGATATAGATTATTAAATAAACATAATACCTTATAAGAATAAATATGTTTTTGTTATTTTATCACATTTGTAAATTATTTAAAAGAGTTTTAAGAAATGTAAAAGAAAAAGGCAATGTTAAAAACAAGACCTCTTCCTCTGGAAACCAAATTAAGTTTAACTAAATACTTTTTATATTGGATTTATTATCTCAACATGAACTATTAGATGTGGGGATTTAAGTAAAGAAGAAATATTGGGATGTATTAGAAGAACCCTTTTTTGTAATTGTGGAGGGGAGTAAAGAGTGGATGAAAATTTATTAGTGAGGTGAGTGCAAACTTGTAATTATTGATATGAAAAATGTGTACACATATTTTAATGATGACACTAGTCTTCAAAATGTGACATTTTGAATCATTAGAGGTTATAATGTTTAAATATTTTCACAAAATGGGTGTTGTAAATGTTTAAATGTCATTTTAACCCTTATCTTTATAGTTTCAACCTACATAATATTGTTTTAACTTTAACCATGGTATGTAATTTATTTTATAATTAATATTCAATATATATAAAAAATTAACTTGACCATATTAAAAAATAAATATTATTCTGATACCAATTATAGAATAAATTTTTTCAAATCCCAATCAAATAAGTAGAAAATTTTAAATTAAAATTAATCCAACAGATTCAATAACAACATTGTAACGTCCCTGACCCTAAATCCACTAAACCAGTGCTCAGAGCTAGTTAGCCACATGGCCTCAATCATGCTTCCCCACACAACATAGTTTTTCCTAATAGTGCAAATAGTCAAATAAGTCACATGGGGACACTATAACATCTTTAACAATGTAATCCACAATAGAGAACAATATAAATTGCCGAAAAAATATGAAATAACCAAAGAACATGTATATTCAAACATCTCCCAAGACCATGTATAACCCAAAAACCAACAATAACTATGTCATATAATGCTACAATACCAAAATTTTAGGAATCCCAAAATAAATACAATCACAAGAATCCTTAAAGTGGTCCTAACTCCATGTCCAAAACCTCATCCATTCACCTCTCAGGAAAGAGTTAGTCCCCAAGTATGGGGCCTTTTCCCTTATTTGGACTTGGAAAAATGAAATTATGTCAGGTAACTAAAAGATCCAAAAATGGTGTCTGTATAAATCAGTAGGCCACCAAGAACATTTTCTACAAAATATTCATTCTAATAGATTTTGAATGCATGGAGTAAATAAATGAAAAGTTAAGAAAAAGACAATTCGTTTTCCATTAGTTAACAATATTCACCATTTCCATATCTCTCTTAATTAAAATTTTCTCCGTTTAATATCTATTGATTTATTAGTTAATTTTCATCAATTGTTTCATGGTCTAGCGATATACATCATTTACATATGGGTTTAACCCAAAAACATCAATGCATTAGGGAAATAGTTAAGTTCCCATTTCCCTAGGCGAAAACACATCGTAATAAAAATTCCATATAATGTATTAACATTTCATATGATATTTTTTAGTAATAAATTCTATATTGATTTATTTCACATATTTCATATGAAAAATGAATTGGAATTATTATGTTATGAGTGGGAAATGTTATATCCCCACAATGCATTAGTATGTATCATCAGAGAAACTAGATATGGTTTTTGATGTTGTTCCCATTTATATAGACATCTTGGGACAATGCTTGATGTTATTAGATATATTCTAACAACCCTCAATGAAATTAGATGACTGGAATAATCCTTGATAGTATGTTTTAAATTTCATGTACTATGAATTCCTTCATTAGGAATTCAGTTATTGATATTCCATTTGAATATTTTATTAGTTATAATTTCCATGGTTTGGTTTCAAGAAAATGTGATTATTTATATGGAATTATTTTATCTTCTATTTTTATTTCCATATTATACTCAAGTTATTGATAAAATGGAATATTATAAAATAATTTAAATTTTTATATTGATTTGGATTTATTTTTTCTTTTATTTCACAATATGCTTACCCTTACTAATCAGCTTAACTAACCACTTTCTTATATTTAATTTTCCCTAGAATACTTGGAAGTATTTTTGTGATTGATATATTGGGACACTCTAATGGGAATAATTAAATTTTCTAATAAAATTAGTTTATTAGTTTATTTTTAAAATTTCTTATTAATTTCATATAAGTATCTTGTTTACTAAGACTACTAAACTATTTGGACCTTCAGGATGAGATTCCTTGTATCTTATGTCTATATAATAACGTAGATATCGTGTTTAGAAAACTAGGTATGGGGTTGATAAAAGGAAAATTTATTAATAATGTAAATAATTAATATATTTTTATTTCTCATAGGATAAACAAATAACATGTTGATTTGAACTCAAGAATAGGGACATAACACATTTAAGAATTCATTTAAACTTTTTTAAAGATTTTTATAACAATTGTTCGTTCCTAGTACAAATTCTGAAAATTAATTGATGGTGCATTTTTATGGAAATAAATGAATTATAATGTAAATTATATATCCCTTTTGACTTTATATCAATTGGTTTTAAAATTAATATTTCTACATATTTTATATAGTGTTTTTTGAAAAAAAAACATAATGTTGAACATTAATGTTTACATTATCAATAGTGTTTCTCTCAAATGTAACCATTATTCTATTTATCGATTAAATTAAAACATTTCATGTTTTACTCAATGAAAAAATCACATTCCCTATATGATGGTAATTTTCAAAAACATTCTTTGAATTAAATGGATATTTTGATATCCAAAATTATTTTTCTTATGGGTGCGAAGAATATTTTTATAAGTATACATGATTTAATTTGTTATGATGATGTTATGGTTCTTAGAAACTGTTTGTGATGATTATTGTGACTAATATACTTCACAATGAAGAGTTATACCAATATAGGTCATTATTATGTGTTATCACTATATACTTATCAAATGAATTACAAATAGGGATAATGTTAAAAGGTTACGTTTCTCTAATGAGATTGTTGGAATTTACTAAGTAGGATATTAAATTTGTAAGAGTGAAAATATGAGTGAAATTGAAATTATTTACTATGTTATATACATTATTTATCTATTATTTATATGGGTTTTTATATAAATATTTGGATTTCATTATTTTAAATAATAGACTTAATTTTTAATGAAATTTCATGATTCTTCTTAAGGATGAAATGTATATATTTTTTAAAAATTATTCATGTGCTTTTAATGATTGAAAGGTATACATTACGGATATTGTATTTCCTTAAATATTTCATATATAATTTGTTATGAAAATATTTTTTAAATGAATTAGGTTTCTTGGGTAAATAAATGTAAATTTTTTAGCTCAAATTTTATTTCTAAAGAAAGGACAAATTGTATGAGTATTCATGGACTAATGAGACAATTTCTTTATTTTTCTATGTTACTTAATGATATTTTATTCTTATCCAATTTTTTAAAATAAATTCACATGTTTTTAAGGATGATTACAGATAATTATGTGATCATGTTGAAAATTGTGAAGTTATTTTAGGAAATAAAATCATATTATATCCTAAAAGTTTAGTATTTTGGGAAAAATATATATTGGGTGGATTTTCCCATTTTCTGAGGAAAGATATATTTATATTAATGTGAAGACCTAATATTATAAAAATATAAAAATAAAATATCTATCATAATGAATGAAAATGTATTCATTTATAAATAATAAATTTTATAGACTGTTTACTGTTAGGTCCCTATAAATTTCCTTCATATAAGAACCATATAACTCTTGTGATATTACCTAGAGAACCACAGATGGTTTCACCAATTTTTTTGAAAAATGTTTTCCTCAAAAAAAATTCCAATAATATAAAAAATAAACCCATATGATTTATAAAATCAAAAAAATGATATGAATCGTGAAAGAAGGGGAATACCGCAAACTAGGGGTGTTAAATGGAGATCCTAAAATCAGAAAGATAAGATCATATTGTTTTATAATCATTGATACATTAACTTACCCCATACTTTAGTGGGTCTATTAATCCACTTACTATCTATTAATGGATCAATTTGATGTAAAATACATTTTCCATTCACCAATTCTCAAAATTTTAGAATGTTGTTATAATCATTTATTATATAGATTGTGAGGCTCACTAATCACAGAAACTCATTAAGAATAACTTGAAAAAATGAATAATTTCAAGCAATATAATGGGATAAATTCAATAATTTATTCTTTATCATATTATTCCTCAATCTCTTCATATGTAGATGGACATGTGATTCCTAGAGATCAAATGAAATGATGAGGAATTAATATGAAATTATGAAGAACACTTTAAGAGGCTACTGATGTATAACTCTTGATTTATCTAGGATGTTGAAAGTAAAATTAACCACTTCTTCGCTGGATTAGAATCCTTTTCATTGAAGGTAGTTATCTATAAGAAACTTTAAAATCTATGAAGAGATTTTATGATTTGCACATAAGGTGGAAATAAAAGATATGGAATCTAATTATTCTAGAGAAAAGAAAATTAAGTTACAGTATCATTGAATCTCTAATTACAATTCACATAGTGGAATAAAAATTTAACTACCTACAAGTCAAAAATGTGGGATTAATCACACCAGTAATTACATGAAGTGTACATGGAATTTTGTTATGTGCGGTAAATTAATACACCAGGATCTTTACATCTAAATTGGTTCTAATATGATGATTAAAATCTTGGATTACTAAAAGGCCACAATTTAAGTTCCACCAACACATAAAAGATTTAAATGTAATGATTTTATTCATTACATGAATCAGTGTCCAACCCCAGCTAAAATGAACAGAAGATATATTAGAAAACTCTTAAACCAAGGGAAGGGGTGAGGTCATATGAAATCAACACTACTATGGATGATAAGAATAATTAATTAGTGAATGGAAAAGTTATCCTCAAATCCAAAGTTATGAATTATTAATTTATCCTATTTATTCACATTAATTTTATCATACATGTTTGATTAGAATGTTGGATTATCCCCTCAGATACTGGATATTGAACTATCTATGAAAACTCATAGTGGAAGGATAAATGTGTCTATGATAAATAATTCATCTCTAATAAATATTTCTAGAAATATAATGTTTATTAATCTAGTTATTCTTCCCATAATAGAATTAGATATAATATTTTTAATTGGATGGATCGTTATGAGAAGAGATAATATCATTTATTGGGATAAAGAAATCTCATTTAATTTCCCAAATAATCATGTTATCATGTATAAATTCAAGGATGGTTATGAAATCATTGGGGATTAAAAATCACCAATATGGGTTATAATACACAATAATTTGGGACTCTTGGCTCAAATTATTGGGTAGTAAGTCAACATCGATGAAGATCCTATTATATGTGAGTATATTGATATATTTTTAGATGTACTTCTTGGCATTCACCCCAAGTATGAGGTTGGGTTTTCAATCAAAATCATAATGAAATCCAAAAATATTGTAAGGATTCAGCATAAAATGGATCTCATTTAATTATAGGAATTAATGAAGAAACTAAATTTGAATTTGGAAAATGTTTTCATATTCCCCAATACCATGGGTTTCACCAGTCCCCTTTGATTAAAATAAGGATGGATCGTTATGTATTTTCATTGTTTATAATGAGATTAATAATATAAATATAGATAATAAATATCCTATACCTTGTATTGATGGTTTGTTTAGTCAACTCATAGTATTTTAGTAATTATCTATGATTGAAGTTTAATCAAGATATCATTAGTTATGGGTTAAATTGGTTGGAATTTTTAGGATATCATTCTATATCATGTATGCACAATATGAACATATAAGGATTCCATTTGTAATTTTGAATTATATTTCCATATTGATGGATAAAATTAATATAGTCTATAGAGGCTACCTTGACAATTTTTTTATTTATATATGATATTCATATATATTCAAATGTAATTGAAGATAATGAAGATCATTTATATATATTTTTTGAATACTATGTTAAAGGATAAATTTCACACTTGATTTAGTAAGTGTGAATTAATGGTGTATAAGTTATAATTATTGGGTTATGTAATCACAATTAAAGGAATATCATTATATCCAAAAAAGATTGATGTTATCGATCCATGTACATGACTTACCACTTTTATTGAGATCTATAAATTTATTGGTATGGTATTGTCAATTATTTGTGAGAAATTACTTCTGGATATCATATTTAATAAAAAAATTAACACAAAATGGAGTGAAGTTAATTTTTAATTAGGAATGTAATGAATGATTCAAGGAACTAAAAATGAGGTGGGTTACAGAATCTTTTTATAAACTACCAAGCAGTGTGGAAGGGTTTGAAATATATAGTGATGTTTCAAAGAAGGTATTGGGATGTGACCTCATGAAAAATGATAAGATAATTGGTTATTCTGTGCGTAAACTAAACATTATTTATCAAAATTAACTAACATAAGATTTGGAGTTTGTAGGTATTATCTTTTCATTTGTGATTTGGTGATCTTATCTATCAGTGAAAATTTTGATATACACACTAATGAATATAGTTACAAATATATATCCTTACAAAATGAATTGAATAGAAAAAATTATATGGTTGGATTTGAAAAAGTGTTATTCATTCTCCATATATTACCACCCAAAGAATAAACATAATATAGTTGATACTATATGTTGGAAAGATCATTCCACTCTATCAAAGACAAGTGGTATATGAGACCCAATACTCATTAATTTGTAATTAATTATTCATGAAGTTTTAATTAATGATTAATAAAATCAATAATAGATGGATTAATCATATATTTAATAACATTTTACTCATCCTTCCATCCACATAATTATTAAATAATCCTAGAAAGAAGTTTTACTTCATTCTAGAAATTTAGTGAATATTATAAAGATAAAATTTAATAAATATGGAGATAAAATTTATAGAAAATATACATATATTTCCAATTAAAAAATTAATTAAACAATGAAATTTTGGATTAATAACATAGAGAGTCGTTCTCTATTTATCCAAGCTGTATGAAGATGTATGTAGATATAAAATGACACTTCTAGTGGGATATCATGAAGAGAGAAATTGAAAAACACTATTATTGATTCTTGATTTTCCAAATTGTTAATTCTAAATTATTGAAGACTAAGTGGATGAAATAACTATTACAGATACTATTATGTATTTGGGAAAACATCAATTTGGATTTATTCTTAGGACTACCCAAAATTTCTATGACCTATAATGTTCTTTGGGTTTTTGTCGATCTCCTTAATAAGTCAATTAATTTTATTTCCATCAGAGAATATTTATCTCCTAACCAGCTCCTTAATATATAAATAATGGAAGTGGAAAGACTATATAGATTACCAATCATTATTTTATCAAATCTAGATTTGATTATTACACTACGGTTCAAGAAAAGACTTCAAAAATCATTGGACATATAGCTATGTTTAAGCTCTACTTGTCATACTTAGATGGATGGTTAGTCTGAGGGGACCATTCAAAATCTAAATTATATTCTATTTTCTTGTTTTATTTACATTAATTGTTATTGGTATCAACACCTCCCCCTGTTAGAGATATCATATAACAACGATTTCTATTCTAGATTTTATATAGAACCATATAAGGATCTTTATTAGAAGAGATATAGGGATCTAATATGTTTGGATGAATCTTGACATAAAAAGATAAGAGAAATTATCCTTTTCCCTCAAATCATAGAAAAGGTTCATCTAAATACCCACCCTTTAATCGATGGTGAAATTCAATGTAGTTTTGAATCAACACTTTTAGATTCTCATGAGGGGTAAAATTGTCAATTTCCCCAAGAATGTGACCCTGGATTACTTTTCAAATTAATATGTTTGTCCATAAAGAGGGTTTTCACCGTAGTATAAGAGTTTGGTTGAATTCTAAGTTGTTTGATTTTTGAAGAAATATATAATATTTAAATAATTGAAAATTAATTTATTTTTTCACATTTGAATGGTGATATCTATTTAACAGAGCATGATATTGAGATTATAACATCACAGTTGAGTCAAGAATGACTTTTTTTCTAGGAAATGAATATACTCTAAATGAATACCATTACTGGGAATGACTATTTTAACTATTCATTTTATTTATTTTAATTAAAAAAATTATTAAATTTATACTACAAGAAAATTTCCCAGTACCCATGGTTTCAAACCGTGTACCAACGGTTTAAGGAAATGTGGGCTCCCGAGGCATCGAGATTTCCCTATACTCATAGTTTTGTTGAAACTGTGGATGTGGACCATTTAAATTTCATTTTACATATTATTCTGGTAAATCGTGGGTATAGAAAGGTTTATTGAAAGCACAAATACCCATGGTTCACTAAACTGGGGGTATAGATAGATACGCAGTAGCATATATACCCATAGTTTTTCAAACTATGGGTATATATGGGTTTCCTAGAAACAATAGCTACCAACCTTGGTTTCATCTTGCTACTACAAACTAGAATGAAAACCACAATGAAATCACACCCCTCCCCCTTGCAAACCCCAATCTCCCCATGGACACCCCTTGCTCCCCTACCTTCCCCCAAGATAGACACCCAACACACCCCATCACCCCTTGAACACCCCTAATCTCCCCTATACACCCCTACATCCCCTCCCTTCCCCCCTGGATAGACCCCCCTGGCACACCCCCTCTCCCCTTGTACACCTCACTCTGCCCTTGGACAGAACCCCCTTTCACCCCCCTTGGACACCCCTAGAAACCCCCCACTGGACACCCCCAGGACACCCTTGGGAGAGCATGTGTGTGTTGGTATATGGGTAGATATAGTCATGGGTCTACCCTTATAACATTTATTCTTTCATGTGAGTTAATATAATTAGGAAAAAGATGAGGGGTTTGGTCATTCGGTTAACCCTTAGTTCAATAATTTACTATATATTTGGAAATAATACTTGTTGTAGTGGTAATTTATTTGAAATTGTATATTCCCATGGGGATGTTTCGATAAGAAATGTAAAATTCGTAGAGGGATTTTCTTTTATATATTTTATGTGAAACACGTGTAGGGTAAGGGGGTTATTTATGTTTGATAAAACATCCATAGCGGTTGTTTTATTTTTTGTGTGAAAATGCCTTTAGGGAATTTTTCGATACTCGATTAGAAGAATATCACCTGAGAGGTTTGTGTTACCTGTCAGATTATAACTTGGATAATAAAATTCCCATATGGTATATATGTGTTACTATTGGCTGGGAAAACATTTATAAAGGATTTCCATGATACAGGGATGAGAAAATCCAATATGGGTGGTTGTTGTTACCATTATTTGATATACAATTGATTTGGAGATGGAATTGATCGTACATGTTTGGATGAACCTTACATATTTGTCTACCATGGAGACTTGAGTTTTTTACTAGTTAGCCTGATCACCACAAGATGCTCAGAGACACCCTGACATTAGAAGATTATTGGATGGTTGATCGTGCTCATATATATAATGATCAATGATGTTTATTGGGCTTGTCCTGGGTTATATGTATACACACATGTCATGGTTTTGATATAATGCTTAGATCAATCCCCATGATATATTCAATGACACTCATTATCTAGTTGAAGAAGCTATTGTTGATTAGGGTATCAGGCTTGATGATTGAAACTGGTCTTGTTTCAAGGTAGGAATTGGTCCCCCTAGGTGGTACATTTTTTGTCTATTTATTTAATTATTTATTTTTCTTAATTATTTATTGAATAGGATGGTCATCTTTTAGGCACATGTAATTGAAAACAGATTAAAGCTCCACCATTGAAGGTGGCCAATCAAGGATTATATTATCCCCCTTTTATGGTCACCCTGGTGATCATGAAAATCTTATATCTTATTCAAGGTTGATAAGAGAAACAATATATCCTGGGATGAGGCCTAGTGTTGCATGATTGGTTAGAGCTTATCATATGGAGCCTTATATAAAGATGAGGTAATTCAAAAGTAATGGTGATTTGGTATGTGGTCTGACTCGATGTTAGAGGAGGATCCAAAAATATATATTTTAAGTATATTTATTTCGTATATGTGGTTGAACCAGTGGGTGACCAACTAATGTTTATATAATAATTGTTTCATTTGTATGATGTATTTAATTTGTTATTGAACAATTTTAATTGTTGTTTAATTTATCTCCGTACTCAATGGTTATGGATTGTGTATGGTTCATTGTTATTTTATTGTCAGAATAAACACTAAAATATGGTGAATAGTCTCTCAATGTACCACATTAGACCCTTACTACATGTCGTCAATCATTTTAATACAAGGAGTTGTGACTGAGGTAACATAATAACCTTTTTTGGGAACCAATTAGTAATATGAGGTAGGGAGACATCACATTTAAACCATTCACCTATATATAAAATTATTATAAATTCAATGAAATTGTTATACTAATAAGAATTAACAACATCTAGAGTATAATGGTGGTAATAAGTTGTTACTTTGAATGTCTTTGTTGAAATGGTTCATCAGATTTGGAATGAGAAGTTGAACCCAAGATACATTAGTCCCTTCAAGATCATTGATCATGTTAGCATCATAGCCTATCACATGGAACATCCTACAAACCTCTCTCATGTGCATGATTTGTTCCACCTATTATTTATGAGGAAGAAAAAACATGATCCATCACATGTACTTAGATCAAATGTTGTACAATTGGAATATTAACATGTATTTGAAAAATAAAATAAATAGATCTTTGATTGAAGAGTCAAGAAACTAATGAATAAGAAAACCCATCTAGTCAATGTTCAATAGAGGAGTCATAAGCATAAGGAGGATACATTGTAACCTAAGGATGCGGTGAGGGAAAGTACACTCACTTTTCTTCTACTATGTAATAACTTCTATAGGATCAAATTATTTTTAGGTGTATAATGTAATGACCCATGTTAATTAAATATTTCTCCTTAAATAAATATGGTGTACAAAAGATTATTTAACTGTGTAACACCAAAATAAAATGATTCACAAGATATTATAGAATATAATTATAATAAATATAAAACCTATAGTGTATAATAATATAGTAATCAATTATAAATGAATACAAAATAGGATTAATAATACTTAATGCTTAAATTGTCCATTTTTTCAAAAATATAAATCCCCTTTATATATATTGTTTAAAAAAAAGTATTAATAATTTCATTTTAATTTTTTAAAATGAAATTCACTTTTATATCATAATTCTAAAATTAACTTAGGTTGAATTTTTATAACATCTCTAAAATAATTAATTTTCAGATGAACTGAGATAAATATTGTTTTTACCAAAACTATACCTTTCGTGAATATATTATTAAAACATTAAAAACTTAAATTTTATAAAAGATTTTAACTACTCAAATAGGTATTAAATGAGTCAAATTATTTATTTTAAACTAATATTTTAATCTTATAAATCCCATTTTAAACAATTTAAAACATAAGTAACATTTCATTCTAATTAAAATCTTATTTTTAGTCTTTTCTTCAAAAAAATATTCAGGGTGATTTTTTTTTCATTTTATTGAATACATATTATATTTACACGTTTTATAAAAAAAATTATATCATTAGAGTCGATGTTATTGATAAATTTATACTTCACACAAATTTGACGCTTAAATGACACTAAAATGGTATTTATGTGTTATGTGAATAGATGTTAAAATTATAATTCTAAATTTTAAAAATTTGTTCGATAAGATAAATTATATATTTAAAATCATTATTTTCATATAAATTTAACATGATCAGTTTTAATTTTTTCATTAAAGCTATTTACCATGGTGTAAAAATCGGTTATAATTGTAAAATTAAAAAGTATAAATTTTTTTAGTAAGTTTGAAAGACCTAAAACATTTAAAAAACCATTACTATAAGTGCGTTTGTTATATTTTTCTTATAAAACCATCCAATGATCTATTAACTTACACCATTAGAGTCTATGACCCTTGAATAATGTCAAACCATTATTGAATTGTAATGAGTACCTAAAAAATTACCATTCTCATCACTTATAAAAGGGGATCACTACCTCCACACCTTGGTAAACCTATTCATTTACCTTTTAAAATAAAAATATTAAATTATTATCCACATATTAAATTTACTCATGTTAATAAGACTTTCATCTTTGTTAAATATCCAGAAGACATCCCTTCCAAGGATACTTTAAAGAGAAATCCCATGTTCTCAATGTGATTATTTCTTACTCATAAGTTTTATTATAATATTCCTATTGAAAAAACAATCTAGTAACCATAATATAATTATATAACTATTAAAAAAAGCTTTAATTTTATTATATTAATATATCAACTATTATTCAATCCTTTCCATCCACTAAGAAAAACAATACATCGATCATGCGTACATGCAGACTACCACCTCCACGACGTGATGTGGTTGATTTTTCATCACCACCTCTCTTGTTTAGTAAAAATTATAGATTTTAGAATTGAATATTTTTACTAATTAAAAATTATAAATATTAAATTATAATTTACCACATACCTTAATTCTATCTCATTCATTGATAAATGAAATTGTTAACAGAAATTGAAAGAGAACTTCCACCACCATGAAGTAACATATCTCATATTTCAAATTGTATCTTTATTAATTATTAAAATATAATAAAATAAAATTTATATACTAAAAAATTTAAATATTATTCTTACTCTACTATAATAATGATATTATTTAAAAATAATAACTTTTATAACGATATTAACCCAATGCTTAGAGTATATTCACATTCGGGTCGATTTAGCCACCTACATGAATAATGAAATAACTATTTATCACGGATGACTAAGGAAACATAACTATAATTCTTATTGTAAATAAATTATTAAATAATGATTGTTTTATTATTTTGAAATGTTGATATTAACCAATAAACTTATTTGTATAATTCCAGCAAATTGTTCGATAAAAATAACCAAAATTTGTTCATTGTCATTTTTATCTTCGTAAACTATATCCATGATTACCATATAAAGATAGAGAATTTCAAAAAATGATGAAAAAAATATTAACATATCTAAACTATTCTAAAAATTATTGACTTTTATTGATTTAATGAGGATAAACATCAGCATTTTAAAACATTCATGAAATAATAAATGTTTATAACACTTGAGGTTAAAATTAAGTAATCATTGAATATTATATTCTTAATAAATTACTATAAATGAAGTATATAAAATTTAAAATATAATTTCAAATTTTGTGAAATATTTTATTATTATGTTAATATTTGTTATATAGGATTAATAGTGTGATTAAATATGAAGGAATTTAAGGAAAGGATATCACCGACTCAATTATTTTCTCATTGGGTTAGAGGATTTCCAACATGATTTTACCCATAAAGGTTTCAATGATCATAAATGTCCCCTACTTAATATATTATTATTATTATTTGGTTTTGAAATATTTCTCTTCATCATCAACATATTTTTAAATGAACTACCTTCTCAAACAATAGTGTTAAATTGATAAAAAGAACTCTCATTCTCAAAAATGTATCTTTCTCTTGCATGTCCATGTTCTCCCTATCAAAATAATTTTATAATGAAAATAATTTTTTTTCCTTTTATACTCCCCTTATTTCCCCTTATCACATTTAAAAAAATCTTCTATCCTTTCTCTGATGATTATTTATTTAAAACAATACACTAGTGCTTAATAATGTTATTTCGTTTCAAGTTAAAAATAATATTTTCCACAGAAAATTTATTATCTTGAACATTTTTTATTTAAAATGATCCAATATTTATAAATCATATGACAATTGTTTTCAAAATAATTCATCTTTTTCTATAAAAATGTGATGAATATAATTTCTATCTGTCACTTTTTAATGATGATTTTTAAAACATTTTGCGAACACATTCCTATTTTAACCTTGATTTTCTACTAAGGAATTTATATCATGATGTAATGTTTTAATCAACTAATAAATTCTATTATAATATTATAACTTTTTTAAAATAGACTTTATATGTCGTATTATTTTATAAGTTCATGTTATGTGAAGTTTTTTTCTTAAAAATTCATGAAACCCATTCTCTTTACAAGGGTTCTTTATTACAAAATGATGACTGATTGTTATTTTGTGGTACACATATGTATGGATAATGATGTGTGTGGTCCTATATCATGTAATATTCTGATATTTTATAAACAAATATTATATTTTATTGCTTACAAGATATGATGAAACTGAGCTTAAATAAATCATAAATTTTTTTATATAAATACGATAGTTATAACTTAGTTTTTGAATTGGTTAATATGGATAGTATTAACTAATTTATGAAATATTTATAAATATTAAAATCAATGAAAAATTGTTGATTCATAATTATGAAATAATCAATAAATTTTAAGAAGAGATATTTTATTCTTCAAAAAGACATTCTTTTAAAAAATGGGTTATTATTTTTTTGAGAAAATATTATAATTAATTTATAGAAATTCTTTAAATTTTATTTGATAAAAATTAAATAATTACTTAAATAAACATTTATAAATTATCTTTGACCAATTTTTTATGATTTTTATTGAAAGATTGATTTTCCAATGAATAGTGAAAAATAACGATTTCTAATGAAAATATTATTTTTATTTAATGTACATACAAAGTACCATTTTATGTAAAAAATAAAAACATTAATTAAATAATATTATTAATAATAAAATTAAATTTATTAAAAACAATTTTATTGATTAATTTGGTATAAAAACATTTTTATACTTAAAGAGTCGTTTTTTTTGAAAGACTAGTTTTCATTGCTTTTTACATTGTAATCTTTGATATATTTTTTCAAATTACAGAAATTTAATAATGAAAAGATGTATAAAATATTTTGAATAATAAGTTACATATTTGAAAAATTTGTCCCATTAAGATTTTATCAATATGAATAGTAATTTTAGTAAATAATTATCACCAAGGAATGGTAAATCAGGTAATTATGATTAAAAACAATATGATAAGGGCTAAATAACGCCCCTAACACATACATTAATCCTATTTTATGACATTATTTCTTCTATTTAAAACAATTCTTCTAACATAAGGAAACTCAATGCCATATTTCTTTGATTTGAACCTTTATAGTATTTAAGAAAATTGTAAACTCAAAAATGTCACTCTATTTCTTTTGATATCTATATTATTTTGTGAAATAGATAATACCATGTAATTATTTGTTCTAAAATAAATATATGAAATATAAATTATTATTTATTCATCAAAATTTATTTGTAATTATTATTGGAAAAAACTACTTTTAATACTTATGCATTGCTGACATAATATTTATTCAATTAATAGAAAAATTAAATAAATGTTTTTAAAAATGTTAAATGTAATCTACTTTGATTGATTTATTAGGTACCATTAGTTTTTATATAAAAATAATATAATACATAAATTTAACTTATTATATTATAATTACATTTTTTCATGTTGGTTTCCAAGTCAAAATAAATGAATATTTTCCAAAATGTCATTATTATTAATTTATAATAAATTATTTTTTATTAAATTATTTAAAGTTAATATAAATTATATATTCCTCCAAATTATTGTTATATTTTTTAAAATATAAATTATTTTCCATTTATAGGCCACTATTCCTTTCTTTCACTATATTGACCCCTAAAGAATAAAACCTTCATTATCATGATAATTGGAAAAAGGGTTATCAATGGTTAAGGCAAATTGATATGGGTAAAAACAAAATAAAATCGTGAAAATTTTCTATTGGAGGATAATATTTATTGAATGTTATTATAATATTATAATTATATTATTTTGGATCTTTTTTATGTAAAAAATTATTTATATTCATTTAATATTTTAAGTAATTCAAGAAGTGTCTATGCCCTCACTTATAAAAGAGAACATCCTCTCCTATTTAATTCACACTTGAAAAAAAATTTATTTATAAAAAAACTCATACCCAAATATGTTGGTAATATCACTCCCAACATTTTATATGTCTTGGTGCGGCATGGATATGAACCTTATAGGATATTTGGTATAATGTAGGGGCAGTTAACTGAAGAAGAGTAATAGTATATAATCGATGGTTTTAGTTTTATTACTACATATACCTACTTAAACTATTCTTAAAAAATGTTAAAATAATGAAACCATTTTCTTTTATATATTAATATTTAATTATATTAATTTAATCACCTAAATCCATCCCTTATTCCATTAAATGGGAAATAAAACCGCCGTTCATGTGTACAATGAACCACCACCTCTTGAATTGATATAATTAATTTTCATTCACCACCTCTCATGGCTGGATATAATGATTGATTTAATAAATATATATTATTTATGATATTATTATAATTATTGGAATGCTAATTTTTATTTATCTTTATTTTTCCAATCATTGAAAATAAAAACAATCTCAATGCATATGTATGGCCTACTCTCTCTTTGAACAGTGCAATTAAATCTTTTATCTCAATATTTTATTGGTGAATCTATATATATATATGTTGAATATATAATATATTATTATCATTTTTATAATTATTTAGATTAATTACCAATAACAAATTTATAAATATCGAGACTTTCAAACCAGAACATGCATGAAAAACAAAGTAGTTATCACCCAAAATAGTGATTTTAATAAAGGAATATTAAAAAATGTGTGGTAATATATTATAATAAAATATTATATGGGATGAAAAATATTATTATGGTTCAATATGACATTTATAATAAATATATATTTAGTAAATAATAATTTCTATAACATACAATTAATTTCAACAGTTTAGGGGAGGACACTCTCTAAACCACTCTTTTTTCGGGATAAACCACTCTCTCTATACAATATTTTATCTCTATATTTTATGTTATATATTTCATTCCCATTATATATGTATATATATTATATATATATACCTATCTTATTATCTTTTTATTTTATTGGGTATTATATTCTATAATTATGTTTCTCAATTTCCACAATAAAAATCATTCCAGATTAAGCGCTGCATTTTTATTCATTAATCCTTTTATGTATTTCTCATTTAAATTATTTATTCTATACAGAAAACATTATTTAGAGAGTTAGGATAAGGTAATAAGATATTAAAATCCATTATATTTAATTATATTTTCCCTTTTGAATCATTATAAAATTTCCTTTTATTATGATTTATGGTAAGATTGTACAACCCATTAATCTTTACGGGTAATTTTTGTGAATATGACTTGTGATTGATTTTCATTTGTGGAACACGTAATCAATAACATTTTATGATGGGTTTTTCTAGATATATCTCTAATTAATTAGGCAATCATTTTTCTAATTATACATGATATATGATATTAGGGATGATACCTAATCGATGATGGGACTCTTTACACCAACTAATGCTTTATTGGTAGTTAAACATGACATATACTAATGTCATGTTTTGTGTTGGTGAAAAATATTTGATATTCACACTATCCAATGTTACCATGTTATTTATGTTTTTTTCCATGTTATTAATCATGTTCCTTCTCTTTTATTATATAATATTATATATTCTACTCATACATTATTAATCCTTATCATATTTATCCCCTTACTGGGATTTTAAGATCACCCCTTACTCTGTGTATTTCGAAGGTCATCCCATATAGTTTTAGGTGCTCAATGTGATTTAAACTAACATAATAAATATTAATACAATGGAATTTTGTTTTCACATTGATGATTCATATACATAGTCTTTTTAAGACATTAGGTCTTTCAATCCTTGTTTTTATATAATGGATAATTATATTAAAATTCATGAAATAATTTGTGTGAAAAAGAATGGGTTACTATATATCACCCTCAAATTAATTATTTAAGTTTGATTAATCATGATATAGTAATGAATATATATAATTATCTTCTTCACAAAGGAGTGGTCAAAATGATTTCACTCACATTTTAATGCACAAACATAAAGAATTTGTTCAGTGTAGTGAATTTACACTAGGAAAGGTCTAACCTCTGTCGGTCTAGGCCAACTGTGAAATGTAGTTTACGGATGTTATAATGTATAAAATAAATGGATTTTTTTTAATTTTAACTTTATTCAATGATATGTTTTCTATTTTTTTAATAAGAAGCTTGGTAGGGACCCATGGATCGATTTATAACCAAGATGAATTCCTTAAAGGTTCTGGATAGAACCTTAGAGAAATCTATCAACGGATGAGGACAAGATAGTGGATCAATATTATTGTTGACAAATCACTATAGAAAAATAATCCTCTATTGAAAATGATCCTTTCCTAGGTAGGGTATTAATATTTCAGATTATTCTTAGACAGATCTTATTATTCATAATGAACACGGATCAACCATCAAACATTTTGACCCACAGATCGATCATTCTTATGGGATGAGTTTTATTTATAGGATTTTATTAGAAAGGTAGGATTTTTGTAATTTCATTGATTTTTATTGATTGTTCTTTTGGAATGGATCGAAGCCATAATTAACAATGAATGGGATTTGCTCCTTGGGTTTTACCTTGTACATTTATCCCCCTAAATTCTTTGTGTTATTTATTTTCTTCTTGTTATTAATGGTTTAAAAAATGATCATTATTTTTTCATTTTGTGGAACAACAATCCAATATTGAAGCTTCAACATCAGTATGACTCGACGGACGTGCGACGATGGTTACAGAAGCAGATCAAACGACGATGGGTGTCGATTTTTCATTCTTCATTGAAAATAAATAACGATGAAGGTGTAATATTCTATGTTTATTCGAGGATGAAATATTGCTGATTCAATGATGGCGTGACAGTACTTTCTTAATGAGGCACAACTGGGATCAGTGCCGAGAGTGATGGGGAAGGTGAAAGAGTGTGAACTATAGTTTCTGAAAAATCCCGATGAACATGATTTATATTTTAGAATACAGGATGTGTGTGTCCCCCTGAGTGGAAGCTAGGGTTTTGGGAAAAAGTAATGTTTCACACAGTGTGTGACACTGATCACATGGAATGTGTTTCCTTCCCCATTACTTAGTGTGTATCTCGGAATATACAAATAGATTGGGTGAAGTACCTGGGGTTATGAGATGTCATGTACTCCACCACATCACTTGGATGAACTGATTACATGGATTTACCCATGTACTAGTACATGGGTAG
This sequence comes from Viscum album, assembly GCA_963277665.1. NCBI lineage: Eukaryota > Viridiplantae > Streptophyta > Magnoliopsida > Santalales > Viscaceae > Viscum > Viscum album. The sequence continues at coordinate 1,324,656,240 of OY728158.1, forward strand.
AGCTACGCAGGTTGACCCCACATACTGTAATTTGGCCAGAGTAGATAGGGTAGACCCTAGATGTAAGGGAATGGTGTGTAGGTCCTTTTATAGGTTGTGTACTCTCTTTTTACACATCATTTTCTATGACACTGGTTATTATACACAGGGTCAAAGAACAGGGTGTGTATCTTTACTACATATTGAGTATTCCTTTATTAATGGATCAAATATAGTGTCCACTGTATCATGGAAAGGATTTATTAGGTTTCAAGCCCTTGATAATTTCCTTAATGGTTTTTGGTTATCATTTCCAACTCAAAAGAGTATTATCCATTCAGTAGAAATTTCTTGAGAGATTCATTGGAATCCCCTCTAAGAGGCCCCGAGCAGCATCATCTATTAATTCATTATTCCCTTGGTCTAGTATTATGTATTTATGTGGCAAACATCACTGGGTGCCAATCCTATACTTAGATGTTTAAACCGGATGGAGTTGTTGGTATCACCCCAAGGCCCAATAATTGTTCCTTGTCCATGTATCGTATCTCTATTTAGATCTATTAGTGTATCTACCTCATGATGGTTACCGATGAATTGTAATTCTCAGGTGGACATCATCAGTTCCATCAGACTCAAGAGTGTGTTCTCTGAGATGAGTGTTCTATGGAATCTTCAGACTGAATCCCTAGTGTTTGTATGCATCATATATGATATACCTCTAAACTGTGTGTATTCCTTTGAGTATATCTAGATATTATTGTAATATGTGTTGTAGACATATACTATTAAGAGGTGAATGCATTTTTCTTGGTGCATTTGTTTGTGGTTTCAGGTTTTCGTATAGAGTATTGTTATACTCACCCTTACACAAGATTTTCCCAGATGTTTTATTTATTGAGCAGATAAGTTACCTTTTGGCGGGCCAAGACATGGCATAGATTTGTGATTTTAGGCAAGTCGAGGTGTTCCTACAATATTGAGCATTAGTCCCAGTACCAATCTTGTTGGCAGGTTGGACTTTGTATTTTACTCTCTCCTTATTTTGGTGGGTTTTTATTCCATCTATGTTTAATTTACTTCACGTCACTTCCAATCATACATTGTTTTTTGGGATAGTGGAATGCTTTCATTTTTTTATTTGTTTTTTATTTCAGAATTTATGGGATTGGAGATGTGCTCATGCATATAAATAAAAATGAAATGTATCCCATGTTTGTGATATTCCTACCCAGTTCTAGTCACCATACCATAGCCTATTTGAGGAACGATTGGGGAGTAGTTCCATGGGCCCACATGGATGGTTCGTGACCCAGTTGTAACAGAACTAGTATGTTCTATCTTTAGACTGTGAGTTTATGTGATTTTATTTAGGCAACAGTGTTAAGTGTTTGGAGTTTATATTTCAGACCAGGGACTCCAGTTTTGGTGGGGGAAACCAACATATCTACACACAAGGAGTTATATAAAATTCTTTTCAACTCGATACATGAAAACACTGGTTGTAGGGAAAATGATGGTGCCTACATCTTATTAGAATGGGTTATGATTCAATGTATTTCCTGATTCATCTCTATAGGTATAATAATTGACCATGGTATATCTTGTTTTCTTACAAGATTCCCCAAGATGCATACCATATAGGATTCATTAGATTGATCATGAGGATTAACCCCTCAGTGAGGATGATTCGATACATGGACCAGTTCCCCATGTGTTTTCTCCAGTTGGTGCACCGGGTATACCACTACATGTGAAGAAGAATGAAGTACACACAATACAATCATGTGAGGAACATAATCTGAGTTTTCACCATTAGTTTTAGAGATAGAGAACCCTTAGTTTCTGAGGAGAGAATAACCCTCATACGATAGAGTATTGTCTTGAAGTAGTGACCTATGTTTTCCACATAGTCCATACACCAACAAACTAAAAGCTGATCCTTGCAGTGATCCTTATTCATGGTTCAGTAGGGAGATGGCTGAGTTTGGATATAAACACTCATGAAGAGGTGACTATTTCATAGAAATAGTTTGAGCTTCTATTTAAATATTATTTCTCATCAGTTGTTCTGAGATATGTGCGTATTCAAGAGCTTCTTCAGTTTCAGTAGGGTATCTTTTTGGTGGATAACTATTCATCACGTTTCTCCAAACATTCCAGGAACACAATGAATATGTTTTGGGATCATTACATAAATGATTAAACTTTTGAGAGAGGTCCATATAGATACATTTGAGCTAGCATTATCCCTTTAATTATTCTGATGTATGTTGGAGTGCATGAGTGAGCTTCGACGGTCAGAAACTTCTTGGCTGAGTAGATACAATTGATGATAGTCAGTAGTGGATCAGAATATGTAGAGTCTTTAGTAGAAGGAATCCAACATCATTATTAGGGATCTACATGTTGGATACATTTCCGGAGGAGAAACCAGCATAGAGGGTATGCAGTTCACGGTTCACAAGGTTGATCCAGCCAAACTAGGGAGAGGTGATTCTATTCATCTGACGGGAGAAAACATCTCACTCAAGATTTTTCAAACCTTCAAGATACTGATAGAGAGATAGTGGATAGACATTGAGGTATAGACAATGATTAGAGAAGGAAAATCCACAAGGTGATGGACATGGAAGATGATATGGGAGATCAACCATTGTTGGTTGATGTTTCTACATGTTTCCACCACCACCCTTTGTATGTACACTCTAGGATCCATGAGTTGTAGGATATGGGTGGGGATATCTATATGTGGTCAAGGAATATGACAATGATTCTCTGGGAATGATTCAAGGTAGGATCTGTGTCTTTTATAATTTATTTCCAGTACCGATTGACACAGGTTCAAGTCATTATTTTATCTCCATATATCCTGGTCGATTCCAAGTGATTCGAGTTGAACCATTAACTCAGCCATTATGCTTGGAGACAAGCAATGGATAATACTCAGTGATCATACATCTATGATTATAGTTTGACTTGATCCTTGGAGGTGATAATTTTTGTTTGAACCTCTTGGTGGCAGTGTTGAGTCCTCATGATGTCATTCATGGTATGGATTTGTTATCCAATGTCTCTATCCCGATTGATTGTTTTAGGATAATTGTGAATTGTTTCCACAATGATGGCATAATTTTTTTCCATTATTGATGAGAGGGAAACCCAGGAAGCATAGGATGGACTCTTTTATTAGAGGGTATACCCGATTACTCACGATTTTGCTATCCTAACCCTCAATTCCTCAAATGTTATGAGCTTCTAGTATCCTATTGTGGTGGTGGAGTATGAGGATGCCATCCCTGATGATGTTTGAGGATTACCTTTCTATTGTGGTATATACATCTACATTGACTAACAACCGGGGATGAAACCCATATTTACACCAAAAATTGGATTTCTCCCATAGAGATTCATGGGTTGAGAGTGTAGTTTGAGGACTTGTAGAGGAAGGGCTTCATTTGACCGAACATTTCACCCTGGGAAATGATTGTTCTGTTTTTTTAAAAGGTGGATGAGAGCATGAGGTTTTCTGTGGACTAATAAAACTTTTAACCGGTGATGATGAAGAATATTTATCCACTATTGAAGATTAATGACCTCTATAATTACTGGAGAGGGGAACGATGGTTCTCAAATGTTGTCCTTTGATCAAGATGTCACCTGTTGCGAGTAAAGTACAAGGATATACTAAAGATGGTTTTTAGTTTTTTCTATGATCATTATGAGTACATGGTGATGACTCTTGGAATTAAGAACACCCTCACTGTGTTCATGAATCTCAAGAACATGATATTTCATCTTGAAATAGATCATTTCGTTATGGTCTTTTTCGATGGTATCATTATGTAGTCGACACATGGGGAGTTTCACATGAGACAAATAAGGATGGTTCTAGATGTACATTGAGAAAACTAACTCTATGGGAAGATCTCAAAGTTCTATTTTTGGATTTAGGAGTTCTACTTTCTAGGACATGTTATCTCATTAGATGGAGTGGTAGTGGACCCATCCAAGGTGGAGGCAGTGTTAGCATGGGATCCACCTATGAGTGTAACTGTGGTGCGGAGCTTCCTAAGGATGGAAGGCTATTACCAGAGATTCATACCTAATTTCTCCATGATATCATCGCAAATATAATCTTTGAATCAAAATTGGTATCCTTTCATGTGGATAGAAAATTTCCAAATGGCTTTTCATAAGTTGGTGTATAGTTTGAAGAGTGATCTGATCTTGAGATTGTCAGAGGAGGGTGTTGAGTACGTAGTGTTTTGTAATTCATTAGAATCATGGATTGGTTGTGTCATGATGTACAGGATTGTGTTAATTTTCTATGGGTCACTCCAGTTGAGGCCAAATGAGCTGAAATATTAGACCCATGATCATGAGTGGGTTACCATAGTCATTGCATTGAAGATGTGGTGATACTAACTGATAGGAAAGAGGCTTATCTTCTAATCTGATCACAACAATCTCATGTATATCTTCTATCATAAGGATATAAACTTGATATAGAGGCTATTTATATAGTTTATCCAGGACTATGAATTTTATATTATCTATACTCGTAGTAAGGATAACATGGTGGAAGATGATCTTAGCAGGATATCTAGTTAACAGTTGTTGAAAGAGGCATCAGATAAATTGACATCATTACAGTTATCCTTTGGGTATGGAGATGTATCTTCTTACCTCCATTTGGTGGTTCTCACCGCTCCACTCTTATATAGATTTATAGAGGCACATCCTGGGGATACAAACTATAAGACTATACTTTCTACGATGTCCACAGAAAAAGAACTGGATAGATATTCACAAGGTGGAGAGCATGTATTCCTTTTCATAAGATGCACAATAGTACAAGTGGTGTTGTGGGTGGTTGTTATATTGTAGTTTCATAAATCCCATTTGGAGGTACATACTATAGTAGAAATGATGTACCAAGACCTATGATTTCAGTTTTGGTGGAGAGGGATGACAAAGGTAGTGGAATAGTTTATATCCCAATGCCTTGTGTGCCATCTAGTGAAGGATGAGCACCAGGTTTCATCTAGATTACCGTATCCCCATGGATTCCAGAATGGATGTGGGATGGGATATCGATGGACTTCGTGACTGGTTTACCATTTATATATAAGGTTCACTATTCCATTTGGATGATCGTGGAATGACACACCAAGTCGTACCACATCATATCTATCTGATAGAAGAGTTCAATAGAGAGATTGGGAAGCCTGTATGTGTAGAAGATAGTTCGACTCCATGGAGTCCCACTGATGATAGTTTCTAATTGTGATGATTGATTTACATAAAAGTTGTGGAAGGTATTATAGGAGGCATTTGGGACTTACTTATACTTGATCCTGACGTTTCACCCCCATAAATATGGTCAAATGGAGCATACCATTCAGGGTATGGATGACATGTTGTGAGCTTGGAGGTTAGACTTCAACCATATTTGGGAGGATCACCTACCATTAGTGGAGTTCAAATACAAAAATATCTACCATTATTCCATTTTTATGACACCATTACACGGTTTGTATAGTTGACCCTATCGGTCACCACCTTGTTAGACTGACCAAGGAGAGTCAGCACTCATTGGCCTGGAGATGGTGTGAGATACTACAGAAAAGGTGCAGACCATCTAGTAACAATTTAAGACTACAAATACTCATCAAAAAACTAATTCAGATTTCTAATAGAGGCCATTTATGTTCGAGAAAGGATACCATTTTTTCCTTTGAGTTTCACCTTTATGGGGATTAGAAATATTTTTTTTGGGGAAGCAACTTATCATCGAGGTTTATCAGCCCTTTTCAGATACTAGGTAGAGATGGTGAGGCGACACACCACATAGCTCTACCCCCATAGTTAGACCAAGTACATGAAATATTCCACGTGTCATAACTAAGGAGGTACATGTATTGTCTCTCACACTTTATCGATTGGTAAGAGATGGACATTTATAATGAAGTGACATTTGCTAAGTACCATGCGAGGATTGAGGATCGGCCTGAGAGGATTATTTTTAGGAAAACTATTCCTTTAGTGCATGTCCGGTGACAGAACGGTAATATCCAAGAGTAAAAATTGGAGTAAGAGTCTCATATTCTTGCTCGGTACCCACATCTTTTTCAATAGCCTTATTATTGGCTTTTTGGAGATGTAATTCCCTAAGGATGGGAAAATTTAATGTCCCGGATTTTTTGGTATATTGTTTTAAAATATTATACTGAATTAATTTAAGTCTACGGGCTAATATGATAGGTAATTACAAGGATTGATGTGCCTAGAATAAATTATTTAAATATACTAAATATATTAAATAGAATGTGTGAGAAGATTTCTTGAAAAATTGGATTAACTTCTAAAAAGGTTCCTAAATTAGAAATCTAAGGGTACCATTGCGTTTAGATCAAAGAATTAAACTTGTTTAGGCATAACATTAGCTAGTGTAGTTCGGCTGTGAATAGTAGTTTTCATACATTTTATCAAAAAAAATTGAATATTTATTTTATTTTAACATTATGCTATGATGTGTTGTATCTATTTTTAATAAGAAGAATTATAGGGACCCAGGGTTAGAATTTATAACCCCAAAGAATTTTATGATGGCTTTAGAGAGATCCTTAGAAAAATATCTTGATAGACGAAGATGATATAACAGATCGATATTGTTCTTGACCGATCACCATCTGAAATGGATCCCTAATAGCTAGTGATCCTATCCACAATAAGGATTTTTTATTTCATAATATTCTTTCCCAATTCTTATAATTAAAGAAAAACACATATCAACTAAAAAACAGGTTGACCCATAGATTGATCATTCTTACGGGAGGGGTTTTATTTTCAATATTTTATTTTTGTGGTTCGATTTTTGGGAATTGATTTAGGTTTTCTTTACCATTATTATGGTATGGATCAAGGCCAGAAGGAACAATGGTCAAGGTTCATTCCATGGGGGTTTCCTTGTTCATTTCATCGCAAAAATTCACTGTGTTATTCATGATTTTAGTGGATTACAAATAAAATTATCATTGTTCTTTCGTTTCTTTTTGAAATGAATCATTATTTAATATTTGACAACGGTATGACTCGATGAAGGTGTGATGGTTGTTGTGATAGTGGATTAAATGAGGGTGGATTTCTATTTATCATTCCTCACCAGAAATGATGAACAATGATGATGTTGTTTTCCGAGTTGATTAAAGGCCCGAATCATATAGATTTAGTGATAGAGTCACTAGAAGACCTTGGATATGGAGTTTTCTAAAGATTAATGTTAAGAATCAGTGGATAGAGTGAGAAGGAATATGACTAAGCATGGAAATTTTTTTTCTGGAAAATCCAGATGAAGGTGGCTTGTATTTCATAATATATTGTGTGTGGGGCCCCTGAGTATCTACTAGGGTTTTGGGATGCAATGAAGTGTCACACGACATGTGACACAAGTCAAATGGTGTGTGGGCCCTTCCTCGGGACTCAACAAGTATCTATGAAGATACATGGACATGGTGCTATGTACACGAGGTTATGATATGAAGTGTACTCCCCCACATGGCTTGGATGAACTAGTTACTTGGATTAACCCATGTACTGGTACATAGGCTGAACTACATGGGTTTAATCTATTTACAGGAACACTGCCAGAGTACATGGATAGACCCCAGATGTAAGGGCACAGTGAGTAAATATATCTACACAAAGTTAACCATATTTTTTCATGACATGTTCTATGACATGGGTTGTTGTACATGGGTACTACCCGAGGTCATGAAACACTGCATGTTACCCTACTACACACCATGTATACCTTTTTACATGTCTTGAATCTCTTATCCACCATATATTGTACAATATTTGATAGGGTTTGTGACCTTAGTAGTTTCCATGAAGGTTGGTGAGTATCATTTCCTACTCATAAGATTATGATCCCTTCAGTATGACTTACCTAATGGAGTCATTGGAATCCCCGTACAAAGGCCCATAGAAGGATCCCTACTTCATTCTTCATGCACTAGGTAGAGTCCTTAGTATTGACACGAAAGACATTGTCATGCATCGATTCTATACATATAAGGTTAATCCAGATATAGTAGTTTGTATCACCCCATGGCCCTCGCAATAATCCTCATCTGTGTATCACATCTGTCTTTCAATTTATCAGTGTATCTCTCTCATGATAGTTTCCGATGAAAAGTACTTCTTTTAATAACATCATCTGTTCCATAATACCCAAGACTATGTTATCCCAGATAATTTGGTATGTAATCTTTGGACTGAATCCCTAGTATTGGTATACAGTAATTGTGACTTACCTCTAGACTATGTGACTTAGTATGAGTATATCTGGATATTCTTGTAATAAGTGTTGTAGAAATATATGATGTATAAATAACGGTATATTCATTTTTTTATTTTTTTTGGTTTCAGGGTGTCTTATTGAGTCTTTTAATACTCACCCTTGCACATGATTTTCCCACACATGTCATGTCTTGGGAAGACGAGTGACCTTTTGACCTACCAGATCCAGATAGAGCATTTTGAGTTTATACAGGATGAGGTATTCCTATGATATCAAGTAGTAGTCCCAATACCTATATTTTTTAAAGGATAGACTATGTATTTTACAATCACTTCCTTTTGTTGGGATCAAATTTTAGACCATTTTAGTTTATTTCAATTTACTTCCAATCATACTCTATTGGTTGGGATAGTGGTATTCATGAATTTGTTTCTTAATGGTTCCTTATTACAGTATTTACGGGCTTGGAGATGTGTGGGTGTGTGTACATATAAATATAAAATGCCTCCCATGTTGCTGATATTGCTACTGGATGCTAGTCACCACCCCCTAGACTATTGGAGGCAAGATTGGAGAGTCAAAGAATAGGCCCTACTAGGATGAGTTTTGACAGACGACACATCAATATAGTATCATTTTTAATATTATCCATTTTATCATGGTTTTGAGTGAAATGTTTTGATAACTTATACCTTTACAAACCCATACAACTGGTACACTACCTAATTATACTATTGAATAAGAGATATACTATAATTAGGCCAAATCATATATTTTTCACTTTGAACTATGTTATTGATCTCAAATTATTTTAATGTTCATTATATATTCCATTGAAATCACTAATGTTCCACTATTGATCAAACCTGTTAAATATTTAGTATGGTTCAATATCACTAATTACACTATCTAAAATCATTTCCTTCTAAACAACCGTTACTAATGAGATATCATAGGATTATTCAAGATCATGGTTTCTATAAAGGTCCCTGCAGGAATCTTTTTAACTATAATCAACATCAAAATATATACATATACATCCATATCCAAAACCCTCTTTCTTCCAAAGCATTACATTTGGAGTAATTAATTAAGAAAATTTAATTAATCACTGTTTTATACATAAAAAACTAATATGAAAATATTTTTCCAATTTTCTTGCCTTGTTTCATCATAGAAATTCAATAAAAAGTATTTAAAATATATAAATGATATTTATTTTGACATAATTAGCATTTAAATTTCTTTATTATGATATAAGTATAAAAAATAAGTAAAATTTTATTTTTAAAATCCTTATACAGAGAAGGTATGTTTTCCATTTTTCCAAAAATTTATATCAAAATGGACATGTGATAGAAAAAGGAAATGCAATGTGCACTCTAATATATCGTTATATGATAAAAAAGATGGGGGTATGGAATAATCATGAAATAACATTTTTATATTGGTAGTGGTTTTTGTCACACATGTTTTACTACTGTATCTAAAACATTTCCATTATAAGTCTAATATTAATAATTTATCCCAATGAACATGTAATGGGAATCCTTCAAATACCCAAATAGATTTGATAGATTTACTCCCTTGAAAAAATATATTGTTTTTTAGTGATTGGAGTGTTGGTCTCTAATAGTTTATTTTTGATAAGTCGTCATAGTGATTCCATGTGGACTTATGACACAATCATATAATAATGATACAATTGTTATATATCTGACAGATGGTCGATATTGTTATCACATGTTATCTCCCCTATATAATCATGAACACTTTCCACCCTGTCAAAAAATAAAAATGTATCACTCACCTAGAACTAATTCTATAGATTATTATCATTAGTTCATATTATCTTCATTTGAATCGCCATCATATTATTCTATTTTTTTTGGTTTTAAATTTATATGCCCTAACCCCTTGATATCCTTTAATAACCCTAAATACATAAATTAATTTGTGTCCTTTATCTATGTCCTTTTTTAGTTTTGATAACTATAAGAAAACACCAATAATGGTGGTGGATATATATCGACTCGTAATGGCCTTCTGTGTCCAAGGCCAGTACCACTGACCATTATTTTGGCACAAAAATCTCAATTTGACAGGGCTATTAGGTGGTTGGTGATACACTAACAACTAAAAATTCTCTAAATAATAAAAATAAAAATATTATGTAATAAAAACATTTATAAAATATATTTCATAAATTATACACATCAACTATAATTCATATAATTGATCAAATAAATTGCTCAAAAATATTACCTATATGGGACCATTATTTCTTCCATATAATTCTATGATCTTTTTAGACATTGTATTTAATACAATACTATTTTTTAAAGAGATGTATATACGGATTTATAGATAAAATTGTCCCACTAGAGGCCTGAAACACAAAATTACCAACATCACTCCTAAATGAAAACACATTTTATTGAGTAACACTACAATAATGAACATTAAAATTTTGTTCTAGTTTATAAAATATTTTAATTTCTTATTTTAATGTCATTGTTCATGAAAAAATAACTTTTTTATTTTAACTCTGAATTTTTCATTTTACTCCATCAAAACTTATTAGAATATAATTCATTGAATTTGGATTCCAATTCTACAAGTAGAATAAAAATTGTAGTTAAATTATCAATATAAATATATGTCATTATTAATAAAAATTCATAATTTTATCGTATGTTTTAGTAGTGGAGTTTTATGTGGTGGTCAAATGTTGAATTCAATGGTCTCAATTAATGGTAGCTATAAGATTTTGTGAAATAATTATGGTTTGAGGAGTTGATGGTTTTGTAGTTTTTCACATATATAATATGTGGTATATCTCATATAATTTACTCACACAACCAATTCATTCATTCTTCTCCACTAGAGAGTCATTTCATTGTATGTTGATGGAAAAATAGGAAAAGGTAACAACTTATAAAATTACGAACAACAAATCATCGATGAATTATGATTGGTAAATTTAATACTTCATTATATTTATTTCTATAGTTTTATCCTGAATTATTTTTTATATTTGGTTGTCTAATGTTTAATAGATTATAGAAATGATATTTTAGATTATGATTTTATGGTTGAATAAAAATGTGGTTATTATATGAAATTTATTTTCCTTATTTTGTGTACAATTTTAATACAATTTTCTTTAGTTAAACTTTTGAAGTAGTTTTTTTTGAGTTAATAGTATGAAAATGGAACAATAGTTTATAATTATGTATAATTTTTTACATTTGTGATTGTATATGTACTTAAATATCATGAATGAGTTTTAGTTAGTAGATACATGATTCAGAATGTAACAGATTGATTTATATTGGTTATGTGGAAGGTATAATGTAACGTTGTAAATATCATATAGTATTGTATTGATAAATTAGTGTTCTTATAATGGGAATTAATGTATTTAAATATGATTTAATCTATGAATTTTCTATATCTACATGTCTTAGTAAAAAATTAAAAAAAGAATAAATTTACAAGTCATTGAAGGATGCATCTTCATTTATTTTTTGCGTTTTTTGTTTTGAATAAATATGAATAAGTGGATCAATTATGAGATTTAGATATTTAATTTTTTTGATCTTGTATTATATTTCATGTTTAATTACTTAATTTGAGAATGTATTTTCGGGTCTCTGTAAATAATTTTTTATCTAATTAGGCAATTGATCAATCAATTTTTCAACTATTCATCTCAATAAAAATATACGTGTGGTATAACTCTAAAGGTCAACAAAGGACAGATTTAAATATTTTTACATGACTTAATTAGGATTATTTTGGATTGAAAAAAAATCAATGGAAGAGTTTTTTATAATAATGAAAAAAATTTACCTACAATAAAACAAAATTATATGACACATGATAAGTGTATAACCTATAAATGGTTACCCTTATTGTATATATTATAAAATTTAGACCAATGTAAATTACATGGTTAGTTCTTAACATGAAATAATATGAATGAAAATCATGCATAGTTTGAAAACGTGATCATTTAAATTAATCTAATGGTTCATTGAGTTTTAAAATTTATTTTTAAATAATTATTATATTCATTTTTTGTAAAAAAATTTACATTAAAACTCATTTATAGTGTAAAATCCTTTAATTTTTAATAAATATTAGACTCTCATAAAATGGGACTAATAAAATAAATTATGAAATAAAATAGAATATTTTTTTGGAATTTAATTCGTCTTCTATTATGAAAATGGAATCGTTTGGTGGACCCTAACTAGCGACTGAAAAAAACTATGTTCTAAATTTGAATGATTTGGGTAAACACATTTTTTTTTTGAATAATGTTTAGTGATTAATATGTTTTCAATCATTATATTTTTTAAAAATCTATTTTATAGGTGAATGTTAAATTTATTTATTATGTTATTTATTAGAAATTGAATTTCAATGACCTCATTAGAAAGATTCTAGGAATTTTATATATTATTTTTGAATTTAATGTGGTAAATTTTGTTTTGAAAAAGAATATTTGTATTTTATATTCAAAAATAATTATTGTAATTAGTTTCTCTATTTTAGGATTCAGTGTACATTCCTTGTAGTACCCATAATAGAATTATTATTATTTATTATGGGTGCCTCAGTTCAAATAGTCGGTGATAAATAGTAGTCAAATATACTGGAAATGACAATTAGGTGGTGTAACTTGCATTTTTTTTTCTAGATATTTTTTGAGATCTGGGGGATTTATTCACACCATTGGGAATTTACTCTTAGTTAATCTAGATTATTAATGGTGGTAATTATATAGATGAACAAGAATTATTTATTGTATAAATAATCATCTATAACTATGTGATATCTATTAGGAGGAAAAATCATCATGGTAAGGATTGTATAATACTCTTATTTTCTATATTTATATAAATTATTGGATTATAAATTTTTTTTAAATGAAAAATAGTTTTGATTGAAATTTTTTTACACCACATTTTTTATTTAGTGTTTATAATATTGGTTTATTATTAGGTTTTTTAGAATAAATTCATTAAATGTGGTAAAGTTATTATACTACAATTTTGGGCTAATTGGTTAGTAGATAATAGTTTTGGTTTTTAAATGGTTATTTGTATATAAAAATTATTTTTTATCATTATAATTTTATTTTATATGGTAATATATTGTTTTGGAGGTTTTGAAGATGAATTCAGGTGAAAAGGGTAATTTTTGAGAAATTTACAGGTAATGCATAGTATGTGAATGAACCATCAAATTTAGGATTTCATAAAACAAAAATTTTTAGGAAATATAAATGTGGGGAATGGTTTGATGAAAATTAGAAATCAATTATGAAGATAAAAAAGGGTAGATAATAATTAATACTCATAGGGTAAATGGTTTATAAATTCCATGTATATATTATAAATTGTCCTAAAATATTATAATTTATCATGAAAATTATAATTTTACCCTAATTGTTTTCCCTACATAGGGGCAAGATACAAGGATACCCTTCTTATGATTTCATTTATATTCCACATTCTTCAAATATAATCCCCCTTCCATCCTAATGTTTCAGTATATCTAATCAAATGAAAATCCCCTCTACTTATACTTATATTCTTCTTCTTTCTCAAACATTATGGTGGTCTGGAAAAAATAAATGATTTTATTGTTTTATAATGGCCTAGAAAAATACTTTAGAATGTTAGATATTTTTCTTGGTCAGGATAAAAATATTGATGGGAGGTTTATTTTACGTCATTAGGCGAGTCACCCATGTCGACATTTTTATAGTAATTATTTCACTATTTTACCAGAAATATGGTTTTTAAGGGATTTTGTTGAGTGTTAAATAATTTATTTTTATCAGATTTTAATAGATGATTTTTATGATAGGAATAATGGATGATTTTGGATATTTAGAGTTGATATGACATATATGGCCCCATTTTCATTCTATTATTATTTAGATATCTATTTTTTTTTTATAAAAACGATAGAACAATTCTTAGAGGTGTGGTTAAAATTGGAAATATGTGGTCTTAAGTAGTAAACCTAATGTTGATGAGAGAGGGTTACAAAATTTATAATAGGTTTTAGTTAAGGTATTTCTTGATGAGAGAGGGTTACAAAATTTGGAGTGGTGGAGGATTTTTATTAAGGATAGTAGTTATGATTAATTTGTTGGTTATTATTGTAAGGGACTTTGATTGGTTTTGGGATTGTAGTTTGTATGATAGAATATGAAATAATTGAGTGGAATGCTTTATTGGTTGGATTATGATTACTTTTTTATCTTATTTTTTATTTTCATTATCATTTCATTAATTATAATGAGTTGATGTTTACATCATGTGATTCTTCAGTAACATGAATTGCATATGGATACATGCTGTAAAAACCATGATTCACATGTACATGGAAATCATGTGGAGATATATAATTAAATTACAACTTGTTTTTATATTATCCCACCTCATGTGAATATTATAAAAAATGTAGATGATATTTATCTTGAGCTTTTGGTAAGTCGGTGAACTGTTGGGATGGTATACGAGTTGTATCTATTTTGTGCGAGTGGAATTAGGGAATAACTTAGTTTTAGGTCCCTTAATTTTTATAATTGTGTTTGGTTTTAGTCTTATGTTTTGTTTTTTATATTTTTATAAATTCTATTTACCTCATTCATATGTTGTTATAATTTTATTATACATTGTGGTGTTTCATTTGTAGTGGGAGAAAATCATCCTCATAATTTTTATTCATTAATCTCTATGCAATAATTCATTGAATTTGTAATTTTTATGATCTATTAAGTTCCATGTTATATTATATTTTGGCATAGATATTGGGTTTGAGTAATCAGTTTGCGTTTTAGAATTACAAGAAAGTAATAAAAATACTAGTTAAAAGAAAATGACTCCTCTTGTGAACTAGTGAGGTTGTTTGAAATGAAATTATTGTATTTATCGATGTTATGGAGGATTTTATATGAAATAATAAATTTGAAACAATTTTTATTATTATTGGTAAACATGAGAGTATTATGGTTATCAATGGTGATGATAATTCATGTTTTTAGCAATACAATATTGGAGGTCTGAGCCATATTATTGAGAAGGGATACAATGGTATAGGTTGATCCATATTATTGGATGTCAACGGGAATAACCACAATGATATGGTAGTGTTATAATCACCATGGGAAAGAATACATCAATGAAGGTCATAGTTTGTAGGATAAAATTATATTATATATGGCTGGATCCATATCATAGATATGGAGTTTCATCATTAGAGCTAATGTGCATCCCTGGAGGATAGAGTGAGCTCAATATCTTTATTGGGGGAAGGTATATATCACTAAAGGGTGGAACACGTATTAAAGATACTAAATATATAGTTTAATATTAAAGGGGTTAGTCTTAAGTCAATCCCATAATTTCTTGGATTCCAAACCCCTAATATTGTCAACCAAAATAAGAGTGGTTTAAAAAAAAATAGGATTCAAATTTTAGAGTTTTATAACTTGAGTTAGTAAATAAGGGAAGAATTAGAATGCATGAATTATTTTTGGAAGTGGTTTTCAATTTTTATTTAATGAAATTTTTCTTGAAATGAACCTCTGGAGATATTGGGAAGATATCTGTGAAAGTTTATAGTTTTTTATATAAAAAAATAAAAAACATGTGTGCAATGGACAAGATCATGCCCTGAAGATGGGTTCATATGAATAACATTATGTAATGGTAAAGATATGGGAGTTATGATAAGTTATAATTTCTATAATGGATATCAATATTCATTATAGGGAATTTTTATACTTTAATAAGGATCCCATGACTGAAAATTTTGGAAATTTTAGGGGAATAATTTATAACATAGAAATTATTCGTATCATGTTGTAACAAAGCACCAATCTTGGTATGTGGGATTTTTTCACATTCCATAATACTATAAGTTCCTTTATAATTCATGTTATAGTATAGAAATTTCTTAACCACATGAAATTTTTTTTTTATAAATTTAACCTTCGCTAAACTGATGATGAAACAAACTACTATGACACACTTAAAGAGATCTACCCCATAATCTGAGGGGGGTCCAAAATGAAACAACCCATTATTTATGTAAGAATTTTAATTTTATGTGTTCCACACCAAAAAAATGTCCATAATTGCATTATTTGTTTAATAATAAATAATTTTCAATATTTTAATGTATTTCAACATGGGATATATTACAATTAATAATATAGATTTTAAATTGACATTAATTGATGATTTTATGGACCAACTAGTAGGAATGTAGTGGTAAAATTTAAATGATTAATTTATCATATTAATATGGGGGTGTTTAAGAAATGTATTAGAAAGAGGAATATATGATATTTATAGTTCATTGATGCATATGAAATTTGACAGAGAATAATTTTTTTTCAGAATAACATATTAAAGATATAAATTTATTAAATTAGATTGAGGAAAAATAATAACACCTTCATTTATTTACAATTTTTTCATATTGTGGTAATTTTTTAGAGTGACCATTGTGGTGATATTTATGTTCACTTATCTTGATGCAGTGTGTATAATGAAAATTTAATTGAATAACCCTTGGATTAGTAGTGATACATTCTATAACACATTAAATAATAATAGTGAGTAGTGATTCATCTATTAAATTAGTATGTATTCAATGTATTATCCTTGTAGTATCACTTAGTGGTGAAAAAGTAAAATTATTATTGTCATGTATATTAATTTCATACATGGATGTTGGGGATGTGAGTTTTATTATGACAGATTCATATCATTCACAATAATGTTTGGGAAAGACCGATTTGAATTCAATATTAAAAAACACACACCCTAATTCACCACAATCTTACAATGTTCTTTATACTTTTGGTTGTATAATTCAGTATCATATATACAATGTTAATCTTGGTTTACCATTCAATTGATGATTATTGATATGGTTAGTATCATAAACTAAAATAGAGTTCTGTTGATTGATGGATGTAATTTGTAGATTTGAAATTAATAAGTGTGATAAATTATATAGTATCTTATAATTTATGGGTTCTCTATGTTCATACATGGGAAAAAAATTAATGATCTCATATAATTTTCATTGAATGAGATGGATAATAATTTTTTAAATTCTAACATAAACTCATAAAATAGATTATCTATATAATTTGAAAATCATATATATATATATATATATATATTTACATATATATAAATATATCTTTCTTTGTGTTCTCAGATTCTCATCCATAAAGGACATATGGGATAATTTAACCAATATATTAAAATTTTAATACAAATTGAAAGTGAATATGTTCTATGTATTTTACAAAAAAAATTGATTTATAAATGAATCCAAGAAAGAGGATTGGTAGGTTTTATAAAAAAATTATTGAGGTTATTCCTTTCATTATTGTTCATGGAAATGAGAATAAATATAGATACATTAAATAAAATTATGTATGGATTGAAAATTGTCTACAATCCTAAGGTATGTACACTCAAGGAGAGAAATATTTGTGGATAATACATTGGATGATCAACAAAGTATCTTGTTTGCGTATGAGATGTCTAAAAATATTGAAGGAACAATGATTCATTCATTAAAAGAGACTATATTTATTATTATGGAGAATATATATAATCATGATTCTATATATGAAAATAAATATGAAAGTGAAGCATTTATATCTCATGTATAAAAAGAATTAAATAATGTTAAATGAAGCCTTGAAAAAACTTTTTCATATACTTTTTATCATTGATGGAATGATCTAAAAATTCCTAAAAGAATTTAATGAATAATTAGGGGATAATATGGTGAAGATGAATATATACAAAAATTGTTAATTAAGTTCCCCATATATGAAGCATAAAATCTAAAACACATCCAAAATAATGTTATAGTGAAATGGAATTGTGATTAAGGACAAGGATAGTGATAAATTTTAAATCAAAGAAGGTGAAACCAAATTCAAATAAAATTTGGGGGATTCTATACTGGAAGAATTTGAGAAAGATCAATATCAAAACAAGGAAGAAATTAAACAAGGTGGAAATTTTTATCTCATGATGGAACTTAAATGTTGTCTTGAACACCATAACCCATATTTCATGAAGAATAGAAAATAAGTGTATTATTAATGTAATCATAAAAAATGATAAACATAAAGATAAAGTCACTTAGTTAAATAGTATTGGTAAAAATTTTGGGAAACTAAATAATAATTAAAATAATTTGTGGACATTGAGTTAAAAATTAATGAATAAGATAAGGTGAAAAATGAACTCAATACATGTCTCTTTGAAAAAGAAAAAACGATTTAAATAACTAAAGAATAATAAATGACATTAAAAATAATCTTTTTGGTGAAATGAAACAATGTTTTTGAAAGAAAATGTTTTATTTTAGAACAATATTAGATTACCAATTAAATAAAAGGATAAAATATGAACTATGAGTGTTGAGAAAGAGTTTTACAATAAAATACTCAACACATGGGTAAGAGTGGAATTTTATTTTACGATAAAACATATAATGTTTGGATAGTGAGTATAACTGATAAATAAAAATATAAAGTCATAGATAGATCCTATCCATCAAAAAAATAGAAATTACCATGCATCTATGTAACTAGAATAAATAATCTATTACCTTTTCCATGGACCATTTGAAACTCAATACATACTCATTAAAGACAACATAAATTAAGAATGAAAAAAAATAAAATTATAAAAAAATGAATGAAGACAATGAATTTATGTGATTTAGAAAAACTAGCAAAACATGTGAAACAAAAACATCACTAAATGAGTAAATAAGAGATTAAAATAGAATGAATAAATCAAAAAAATAAGATAATAAAAGATTACGTTTAACATAAAACCATTATTAGCTAATGTTACCAAAATACCAATTCATAGTTAACCATAGTAGCAACATTTTATAAGTTTTGTTCAACCACTATTCAAATAAAATGTAAAATTGACCACATGATCACAACTTTTGGGTGAATTATGCTACCTCAAATGAACTTATAAATCAGTAGTGTAGGCTTACAAACATTTCCATGGAGATTCATGGATCATTTCGATCTTTTGAAACACATATTAAAACTTCTACACTTTTTTATATCTATAATCATCCATCATGATATATTAATCCTCTGTAGCCTCTTGGAAACTCAATCCATTTGAACATTGCCTCTTAAATCCTCATCTAGATTCATCATCACCAATGATACTAGATTAAATTTATGGCTCAAATACCACCTTTGTATATTACTAGTATAAATTTATAGAATTTACACCTTTTTATAAAATACAATTCTTACATATAAAATGGATTATAAAACCAATTCTAATAATATCCCACTTGTGATTCATTTTTTGGATTCATTACCACGTCATACTAGTAATAATTAATATGTATTGTAACTCCCTTCATTATTTCCTTACTTCTATTATATCAGTTATTCAGTGATATTATGACCTCCCCATTCCCATGAAGTGTTATTTTAGTTCAATGTGCTTCATCAAGGAGTTAAATTTCCTATTCTGGGATATGCGAATTGGGATTTGGTTGTCATATAAAAACATGATAATATCATGATTTATTTTGATCTTCCCTAGTAGACCCTTCATCTATACAAAATCATTTATTTATTTCATAAAAAATACATACTCAACATTTATAGTTGATAATGAAAATATAAATTATAACTATGAAATGTTGATCACATCAGTTCCTCTGAATGTATCTATTAGTTCTCCCAATTAATGTCTATCACCCCTAATGTAAAATGATAAAACCCCTTTTGGTGGATCATGTTTTATAAAATAGAGTATTATATTCATGATTCATGTAGATTTCAAAGGATCCCTAATCAATAAATTATTATTTTACCAAGGCTGGTAGTGTAGTGAACATCTTAGGGTCGATATCTCAAAGAGGCCACTCACACAACACAATTATTTTATGGAATATATTTATAATCAAAAAATATTTTACTAAATAATATAATAATATAATGGGGGTTTAAAATCAATAAGATATAAAAAATATGAATGACCACAAGTTATAAAAAACACATTTAAGTAAACAAATAATTTAGTGGAAGAATACTATTACTCTCCAATGTTCATAGAAATGTAATATTATTAGAAAAACATAATATCAATATTCTTTTCAATGTTTCATATCACACCACAAACCGTTATTTTAGTCATAATTTCCCCACATTGATACCTCTATATATGACGCAATACCCATTCTAATATTGGATATGATTCATGTTTATGAAATATAATATCTTATTTATAGTCCACGACAAGCATGACTCAACCAAATGAGGGAAAAAATATTGATAACAATGAAGATGAACTCATTGGTTAAGAAAATAGGGACATAAATTACCATAATAAATTTAAAAACCAATGAAATTCTAATATTATAATATATAAATATCCTATAATAAAAAAAACTTAATAAAAACTACCCCAACCTCAAAAAATAGTGTTGTTATTTCCTTATTTTAATGAAGATGAACATCACAAAGATGGAGAGAACAAAAAAAATAGTGTATATAAATTAAATGGAGGGATAAAATAATATAAATTTGAAATGTAGAAGATTATAATAGAAAATAAAACCCTACTTAGCTAATGAAAATGTATAACTCTCTGGAAGCGTTTGAAAGTACATATTTATAAGCATGTGGGTTGGATCATTCTCACTCAAAATCTATCATATGAATTTTGGCATGAGTTTGGAACATTTCATGGATGAATCTAAAAAATTGAACATTCTTAAAGTTATCCCTATATATCATTCATTTTATATATCAAAATTTAAGCTACATTTCACACATGTATCCCGATTTATTATATAATTACTCAAGAAAATATTTTTGTCTAGTTAGAATATTGTAACTCTAATGTTATAGTTTCCCATAAATTTTAATCATGAAAAATGCAGTGTCATGAGAATTAGATGTTAATGAAAATTTCCCCAGAATATTTTCTATATATATCAATAAAATCAACAAATCTATTTTATATTTTTTGAGATAAGATCCAAAATTTAAAATTCATCAACAACATGAAAAAATTCCGAGGCCCCACCTGTCAGTTTCATCTATGAAAAAATATTTTTCATTTTACTATTGGTTCAGTTAGATGAAATATATCCCAAAGACAATGTGATCCTAAAAAAAATTATTTCCAAAATTTATATTAGTGTATTAAATGTTATGGATGAAATATACCTATAAATAAAAATATTTAAAATCTAAATTTAATCTTTTTTTTCTTAGATTTGTTCAAATTATTCATAAAAACTAAAATGTGATAATTATCCTTAAAATAAATGATAAATAGATTAAAATAATTAATTATAAAATAAAATGTTTGAATATATTATCTTTATTACCCCTTAATTGACCCATGAACTCCACATACGTCGTCATATATCCACGTAAACATTTAAACCAAAACAAAAAGTGATATGACGTTAAAGATATTCTATAAAAATCGAATTTCATAATTTATCATCAATGAAAAATAACATTCATTTTCTTGCCTCAAATTTAAATTAATTAAACCATAAAAATCTATCCAATTCCCCATCATAGATAACTCAGATAGAAATTCATTTTATTCCTCAGTGAAGAAAATTCTAATCATGGGTTATAATCAAACACAGAAATTGTATCTGTCATCATAGGATTGTGAAAATTTTCACATCTTCTAACTATGATATATGAAATTTTTTAAAATCACAAGGTCATTACATGTAGATTTGAATGAATAAAGTATGGTGGTTAAAAATATTTTCAAAAAAATTAAAGAAATGAAATTGGAATTTGAAATATTAAAAATAATGAATACATATTCAAATGAAAACATAGTTAATTCCTCACTAAATTCAACCAAAAAATATGTACACTACACGACCAATTTTTAATAACATCATCCATAAGTCAAAAAAAGAATGAAATTGAGGAATTCATACAAATTAGTTTTTTTCCATTTTTTTCATTTTTTATTAGAAGATAATATAAAAATATAAAATAACTAATTAATGAAAATATCATATAATTAATTAGAATGAATAATTCATGATCATATCTATTATTTCAATTTTTTTATTTTTTATTTTTTGATGTACATTATTATTTGAATGAAGTGTATTTAATATTGAATCATGACAATTTTTCAAATTCCAAAAATGTTGGTTCCCCCCTTAAACACACTGAAAATGAGATGAATCCTAATGAAAACACATAGAAGGACCTTACCCCACAATTAAACATGAAATATTCATGCATAAATATTGTGAGTGAAGGTAGTCAAGAAAAAAAAATCTTGTGATGTGGCACAATACTTTTTGAAAGCTAAAGGTTTATAAAGAATATACAAAGATAGATGTAAATTTAGGTAACATGTTAAATATATATAGATCCAAAATAAATCCCTTTTCATGTTAACAATTTTCATGAAGTCTAATTCCTTGATATAGAAAACTCAAATGTTATGGTCCACACAAAAAAATTAAGTTTCTCTCAATAATGTGTGGGAATTTGGAATAATATCTCAAAATGGTTCATAATTCCTCATAGGATAGAAAAAATATTTAAGTCATTATTTCCTTGATATGTAATTAATACATAATTCAAAATAATAACAATTATAGAATATAAACATCATGAAAACAATTTCCACATCTATAATATTTTAAAATCTATTTCATTACAAGTTTTGAAAAATACCACAAAATCAATTCAATGATGAAAAATGAAAAAAATATTTATTTAATAAAAAAAATCTCGAATTGAAAAAATGATAAATAAAACACACAAAAACATCTAATAAGGTTGGCAGTCCCCCCATTCCTAAATTCGATTTCCCCTCATTTATGTTTCTAAAAATAAAAATACAATTGTATAAAAATTAAAGAGAATGAAAGATATAACCTAAAACTATTTTCAAGTGGTTTTTTAGAGTTAATATACTAAACACTATAACATTATACATATCAAATGATGAAAAATACATATAATAAATTTATTAAAATGAAAAAATTAAATGGAAATAAATAAAAGAAATGATTCTCTTTTTGGACCCCTATGTGGGTTCTTGGTTTTTATAACTTCTATATAGAAATTTGCAACATACTATCCCCAATTATAATGTGGATGGTCTTCATTCCCGAAAATCACAACATGATAATTATCCCGAAACTCAAAAGTGGATTCTAAGAGTGGGAATCCTAATGAAAAGAAGAAATTTCTCAAACCCCAAGATAGAGGTAAGAGGGAACTTTATGTAAAAAGGGGGAGGGAATAAAAGATATAGTGGATATTCATCTAATTCACAAATCCTTTCTCTATATGATATAAAATATTATGTATCAGAGGTAGTCAGACCAACATAATCTCCTCAAGCTCTTAGTTTTCTAGAAATACCAAATGTTTTATGGTTTCGTATTTAAACTATAATAACATTTTCTCTGAAATGATGTGTTTTTCACTTTAATAATTTTCCAAGGAATAAAAAATTTTAGTCAAACATGAAAAATAATCATGATGTATATTTGGTTTTAATTATAAATAATTTATTATTGAATAAAATGAATGATCAAAAATTCAATCTTTATAAAAATATTCAGCTTCAAACACTTTATCTTTATGAATATCCATAGGTAATTTTTTTGTTAGAATGTGAAATATATCATCTAAGATTTAATTATAATCATACCCAGGTTCATTAACTATGAATTTTTCTTGAATGACCTTTAATTCAAATAAATTATTTTTGTCATTCAAAAGAAAATATTTTCTCCCCATGAAAGAAGTGGAAAAGATCTTCATTTGGTTACTCAATTTTTTGAGTATTCTAAAAATATTATTCACATACATATTAAATGATTCTTCTCTAATAAACTCATCAAAATATTTAACAATAAATGTGTTTCGGTGCGGATGTGCGTCGGGTTACGCTGTTCCGCCAGGACGCGTTCGCGCGTGCACCCGTTGACCCGAGGGGATGGGCGCGCGGCTTGTGGTCCCGCATTCCCGCTTTCCAAGGGCGGGCGGCATTCGTCCCTTATTCAGGGGCGTCTGCTCCTTGATCGAAACCGGGATGATGGGATGTCGGCTCCTCCTTCCTTGGACGTCTCCTCGGAACTCGTCACCTAATCCGGGTCTCCCTCATAGACTTAAGAATGTTCGTGAATCTCGTTCCCGGCGCCATATCTTCATGGACACCGGTTAATTACGCTGCTTCCGCCCGGACGTTCCAAGGAGTCTGGTCGGGGCAGCAACCTGCGGTGAGAAGGCCGGGTGGCTCTGGGTGCTGGGGGCGTGTCGTAACACTGCGGCTCTGCACGTCTGTCTTCCGTCCCTAATAGGGCTTCTCGAAGGCATGATGGCCTGAGGCATCCCGCACGGGGTGCGGGGAACTGCGTCACCTGAGGTTTTCCTCAGCTTCCCATGTTTAACACGGGGTATGCCGCGAGTTTAATGTCCAGCGGGGACGACATCGGACCGATCAACACGAAAAGTGGATCAGATGACAGAACCCCTTGCGGGGAACCTCCGACGCTGGGGCCAGCACACGGGCGGCTTCCCAAGTAACGTGGAGTGGAGTGAAGTGGCATGACCCCACCGGGATGTGGCGGCCCGGGTAAGGATCAGGATGGATGATGGAGTGAAGAGCTTGGACCTCGTAGGGGCTTCCTACGTACCGCGCGTTAGCACGGATCAAAGTCAACGTAGTTCGGGTATACAGTTTAACGTCATGCTGGACGTCGGCAAGCCGACTCACGAAGAGGTCGAGGCCGCCGGGCGGAGGATTGAACCGAACCACCTCGCACAGAGGGGGATGGAACGGCCGGGTGGATCACAGTTTCACGTCATGCTGGACGATAAAAGGAGAAATGGAAAAGGGGAGCTGTGGGGAGGCACCATGGAGATACACACAGGCAGTCTCCCACAGGGGCGGATTCATGGTTGAATCGACGCAAGCGTGAACCCTGGAGGGGTCCACTGATGGACGAACCGACGTAAATACGACCGGGACGACCAGGTGGCGGGCTTGAACCTCAGGGAGGCTTCCTACGTACCCTGTATAGGAGACAGGGATCAAAGTCCACGTAGTTCATTCTGCCAGGACTTACGCACTTGGGGCAGCCCGGATGCGGCGAAGCTCAGTTGGAAGGGACTTGGACCGAAAGCAGAAGACACCTCGATCCCAGTCATACCCTCTACTGGCTCCGGCAGTGGGGAGGCGCAATGGAGATACACATGTGCAGCCTCCCACGAGAAACTAGGGGTTTGTAATACCCTGCCCCCGTAGGGAAAATCCACTCCCATTAAATTGTCCCAAAAGCGGGACAATCCCGACATCCCTGCAGAGACGAGCGGGTGGGGGCCACGTCCAAACCGGGGGAGACCCTGCGTGCAGAGCACGGGATCGGATGATGCGGACGGTTTAACGTCTTTCCGGACGAAGCACAGTTTAACGTCATGTGTTGAGGACGAAGCGGTCGGTTTAACGTCTTGCCGGACGAAGTACAGTTTAACGTCGTGTGTTAAGGACGAAACACTTGGCAGTTTAACGTCTTGCAGCGCGGACGATGGGGGCTAGGCAGTTTAGCGTCGTGCAGCTTGGACGGGTGTGCGGTTTAACGTCATGCTGGACGTATGGGCAGTTTAACGTCATGCTGGACATTGTGCAGTTTAACGTCATACAGGACGAATATGCAGTTTAACGTCATGCTGGACGTATGGGCAGTTTAACGTCATGCTGGACATTGTGCAGTTTAACGTCATGCAGGACGAATATGCAGTTTAACGTCATGCCGGACGTATGATTGCCGCCGATGGGTCCGTGTCACTTCGCACGAGCCTGGAAGGCTGCACGGGAAGACAGCGCACGGTTCGGGCACCCAAGACGAGGATCATCGGGCGCCACGCAGGCGGGTACCCTCAGGGGGGTCGAGGGAGGCGACCCCGGCGGGTTGCGCGCAAAATAGGAGCTTTGCGCGCAAAACCGCGGGTCGGCGCGCAAAATGGCGGGCTGGCGCGCAATTGGGCCAGCGCTTCGCGCGCGGATGATTGGGATTGCGCGCACCGGGCTTCGGACAGCTCGCGGGGGCAACGGCTCATTCTCTAACGAATGGCCACTTTGAAGATGGGGGTGCGCGCAATCGGGTTGGATTGCGCGCACCCGGGGGCAATTGTGCGCAAGAAGCCTCTTTTGCACGCAAAGGCCTTCGGGTTGCAATTTATTCAAAGGAAATGAGCCAAGGGGATTGCGCGCGAAGACGGACCCCAAGGCTCTATTGCGCGAAAGAAAGGAGGTTACCTGAAGATCGGCATTGCGCGCGGAAGGGGTTGGATTGCGCGAACGAGCGACGCTTCGGATTCCGGCAACCTTCAAAACGTCGGGGGTTGCCTTATATTTATAGGCAACCCCGGGCGCGGAATCCGGGCTCGGGCGCGCAATTCGTTTCGCGGGCGCGGAATCAGGACTCAGCGCGCAAAGGCGCCGCGCAGGCCGCGCGCGCGCAAAATAGCGCGCCGGCCCAGCGCATTGCGCGCATCCCGGGAGGATTGCGCGCCGCGCCTTAACTTTGCGCGCGAGCCTCTGAAATTTCGCGCAAGTCCTCCGGGCCCTCCGGAACGTGCCTCTGACTCCAAATATCACTTCGCTTTCCGCATCCGGAGCTTCGTTTGGGAACAACGGACTTTTCCGGCGTCTACAAAATGGTTATAAAAATAACTTTGTAATTTCATCCTATCCTAATAAATTAATGATAAGAAATGAAGTTCTATTTTTATAATTTTTGAAATATTTGATTTTTTATGAATAATAGTATGTATTTTTCATTGAAAAAAATCAAATGGAAATTATTATTTAATATTAATGGATTTTATATTTTTATATAACTAATAATATAGTAAAATATTTTTTAACATCTCTCTATTTGTCTATTGTTTCTCATGTTGATCACAGATTGAAATATTTTTTTTAAAATCTCAATGTTTCTCAAAAGTTCTGTAGCAGATCATAGAGTAAAATATTTTAAAAATATCTATGTTTAAATAAAGTTATAAAATATTAATCTCAACATAATTTCATAGATACTATATGATATTTGTTTTTTTCATTGTACTTACCTATTGTTAATGTTCTATTTTTTATAAATTTTCATTCTCAGAACTACACTTTTAAGACACACATGTTTTAAATTGATGTTGTGTATCTTTCATGATGCAAAGAATTTTATTTTTAATTATTGTGTTTATTTATTTTTATATATAGAAGAATTTATTTCGTTCAATAGGACTATGTTTTTATTTATTTAATTATATTCCTCCAAATATATATTATTCTATCAATTATGAAGAAAACTATGAGATGAACCAATGTTCAGCAATCTATATCTCATCTTGTTTCTTCTGGATTATCAACTTCTCATACCAAGATATATTTTTGAGGTTCCCTATAAGTCAAACTAAATGAATCATAAATCATTTATTATATGTTTTTAACTATCTTCACTTTTTTTCTAAGTTCCTTCTTTAGAAGGACATGTTTATTGAAAATCCCCAAGCTCGTTGAGAGAGTGTTGGTGGAGTGGACTAGGATATCTTTCTACCTCAATCCACAATATTTTTTTTATTTTCATTATTATTTCACTTTATAATTTGTTTGAATTAAATAGTAATACATATCATTACAAATCATACATAATTATTTTGTTAAAATTATCCATCTATTTTTTAGTGGAAATAAATCACCAGCACCCCTCTTTTTTCCTTATATTTTTTCTACATTAAAATTATTGTCAAAGGATAAACATTTGAATAATGTTGTAAAGATATTTTAAGATTATGATAATGTTCTATATGAATAAATATGTCGATGGATGAAATCAAAGAAGGCATTTCATTGAATAGAGTTCTATATTTCAATGGAGAAAATAATGGATGTCAGAAAGCACTTATGGCCATCTAGTTGAAGAATATTAGTTTCAAAGCATATATGAAGGATGTTAAGTCATATGAGATCTCAAATGAAGGAATAAAAAATGTTATGATATCTATGAATATGTTATTATGTTAATCAAATATCCAAGATTGAAATAATTTGTGGAAATGGTCCTGATTAATAAAAATCGTGTCTTTCAGTTCCCTAATACATATTAGTTATAGATGAAAATTTTAGTTGACAATGAAGGAATTGATAATTTCATAATGTTGAGTTACAAAAATATATAATTGTTTTTATACTTTTAAAATGTATCAAAGATAAATTATTAATCAAATGAATAGAATATTTCATAAAAGAGTCAATGGTTTTTCTTTTATGTGATATATAATTTTAGAACTAGATGACTAATTGAACCTACTTAGAGTTTTAACCTATTAGATGAAAGGAATATATAATACTATCAACAAATACACACCTGTTAAAATGGAATCATTTAAATAATTGATTGGTATACTAATAATATATGAGGCTAAAATGAAAGATATCATTGAAGATCACAAAATGATCAAGAAGTATAATACTTATTTTAAAGATAATATTCCAAAAGAAGAAAATATATTAATTAGAGATATTATATTCTAAATCGATTCATTTTATTCCTACTATATAGTTGAAATGGATCACTTATATTGAAGATTTAATAAGTTATATAATTGAAAGATAATGTTTATTAATTATTTAAATGATTCCATTAAGAGTGGTCGTTAACTGAAAGAGGTTACACATTATAAATTAAAAACAGCTATGGAAAATCAGATATTATATTCCACAACTTAAGGGGGTATGAAAAAAATAAAAAAAAGTTCCAAATTAAATATGAGTATGAATGCAATGTAAAGAGGTCTATGAATGATATATTTAGTGATTTTGAAGACTTCAGTAACTCATCATTTTTTATTCCAAACATGAGAAATCGAATTATAATGTAAACATATTACTAAGGAATAAGACATAAAATCATAATCTTCTTCTAATTTAGATTCTAAAATATGATCAAATAGACAATTAGATGAATAATTTTACATTATTGAAGAATTATATGAATTCCTTTTAAAAATTCATAAATTGTTAATGAATATTCCCAATGATATGTTAAGTAAAAATGATGACATGTTAAAAACATGTATAATTGAAAGATATATTAAGTAACTATACTTCAGAATTTACTGGGCATGAATTTAAAGTTTTATAGATACGTGCTGAAGTAGAATAATTTAAATGTTCTAGTCGCGTGCTTAGCAAGGGAGAAGAATATTGACACACGACTCATATAAATAATTTATCAAAAAATGAATTATATGGTATTTATAATAAAAGTGAAAAACCCCGAGGTTTATAGAAAATATGTTTTTCTTATTTCAAAGAATCATATCATATTTGGAGTTAGATATTTTTACTATATTATTAAGTAACAATATGTTAATAAAATTTTCTTAAAAAACCACAATTTTTTAGTGTTAAAAATTATTATGTTTTATGGGATTTATCTAATGTTGATTCCTACAAGGTCATATTGATTTGGTTTCCCAACTATTTACTTGATTCCCCAAGTGAATATAGGTACCAAAAAATACTTTATTTGATATTTTAGTAGGTGAAAATCCATGGGTACATAAATGAAAAATTGTATATAAATTATGGCTTCCCAAGGAATATGAGGGACACATTTAAAATTTATATTCATTGTTAAAATTATATGGAGTTGGGGTCCCCATTTGTGATAGCTCTAAATGAAAACTCTTTTAGTTTGGATGATTTGGATATCCAAAATTAGTGATCATCAAAATTTTTCTATCTGTTCAGGGATTAAAGAATAATATTATGGGAATTTTTCCACTATGTGATAATGGTTTTCCAATTCTTTTTCTAACACGGATAGATAAATATTTATAGATAAATTTCTTATGTTTAGAGGACATATAAATAAAAATGATATTATTTTAGTCATTAGTTTCTTGTTTTAATATAATTTGAACATTTTAATTCATAAAATAATTGATTCCTGGAAATATAAAATGATACTTATTCATTAAAATGTATTTTCTTTATATATATTATCTAAGAATTATTTATTTTTATATCTGCCCATTCTTGAGTTTAATGATAATAAAATTTTTCATGCATTCAGAATAAGAATGTTGAATAAGTAATTATTCAAATCTATTAACAATGTTATTATAAGTAAATTATTAGAACCCATCCACATAGATTTTTTAGAACCCCTGATGTATAATTATGGAAGGAAAATTAGTTTTTTCGATCAATGATTTTTTTTTCGTATTTTGAAGGTTTTATTTTCTAGAATATAAAAATAATTTTTTTTGTATTTTTGTATGTTTTTGTATGTTTTTGGAAAAAGGAAAAGAATTAAAAAAATTCACTGATAAGTGATCATGGATATACTTATGAGAGTCATGAATGAAATTATTATTTTCTAAAACATGGGAAATAATAATATTATTTCTAATCCCAGAACAGCTGAATATAATTGAACTATAGAAATAATATATAGAAATTTTCCAAAAATGGAAAAAAATATGTTCAATTAATATATTATTCATATTTATTAATAGGTATAAATTATAAATATATATTCCCATATCATTAATTGAGTATTAATGAGTCCGTTTCTCCAAAAGACACTATATGGGTTAAGAAATAATTGAAATCTCAATGATTGGATACTTTAACAAATTTATATGAATGGTGAAAATCATGAACACTAAATAAAATAATTGTATGTTTTATTTAAAGAATGATAAAATAATATTTCTTGGGTATTCTACTACTTATAAATTTTATAGATTATTTAATAAAAATTCAAGGATAGCTAATAAATCTGTTCATGTTTTGTTTGATGAAAGATGACTATTTGATCACAACAAAATTCAAATAGATTAAGTAACAAAAATTTTACATAATTTGAGACTTGATTCTTTTATAATCATATATAAAATTAAATTATAATATGAATTTAATCAGTCCATTTCCAATTAACAATAAAATATGAAACATGATAGTGTTCTAATTGGACAACCTTGATCATTAAAGGACTTCCCATTAGTGTCTACTATATAAGATTGAGAAGAATAAATTAAGAATAGGAAAAATATAGGAATCCTTGATTAGTTTTTCCTCCTTCGTATTCCATTTTAACCTAGTAGTATAGAATAATACATAGATGGTGAGAGTTAGATGTTCACTATATTAGAGGAACCAAAACACTTTAACTGGAATGATTTTTGGGAATTAGTTGATAGGATCTCAAATCATTTTATCAAATGATGAAATTGGATATTTAAGAATGAGAATGATTAACCGGTTATAATTAATAGGAATAAGGCTAATAATGTTTATAAGAGTTATAATGAGGTGTAATGAATAGATTTTGGGGAATATTTTTTTTTCTATTTTCTAGGTTTGAAACCATCGGGATCATTTTTGACTATAATTATCATATAAACATTAAATTGTACCAATGTGATATCAAATATACCTTTTTTATTTTTATTTATATGGGTATGTTATGTTAAAAAAATATATTTTTAAAAAACCATTATCTACCATATTTTTTTTAAACATACTAATGGAATTTATGGCCTCAAAAAATCTCTAAGGGATTGGTATGAAATATTGAGTTCTTATATTTTATAGAATTAGTTTTTAGTGTTAGTTGATCTTAATATGTGAAATAAAACAATTTATTCTAATATTTTATTAGTTTATAGTTATGTAGTTGATGTTATTATTTAGTCAACTACTCAAAATCATTGTAAATATTTTTTAGAAATTATGGAAAAATAATTTTAAATGATTATAATAGAGAAAAAATTATTTCACGGATTTCAAAGATATTAACATGTTTTTTGGAATTTCATAAATAAAAGTGAATGTATTATTGATTTATTAAATAATTTTGGTCCAAAATATTGTAATGAATATACAAATCACATGTTCACTAACAAAAAACATTATTTAGATGAAGCTAAGAAGCAAGTAGAAAACAAGTTATTTTGAAGTATGACTAGTAGTTTTATATATCATACATCTAGAAAACTAGACACCATGTTTTCTTTTTCCCTTTTTGAAATATTCTAGTCAAACCAAAAATAATATCATATATTTCTATTAAAAGTTATATAAGATATTTAAAATGAACTATTTTTATATATATTCATTATCTAAAAAAATTTAGTTGTTATTTTATTTCATATTTAGATGTTGAATTTGGTGGGTGTAGATTATATATACAAATAACCTCATTTACTTGTCACATTTTAGAAAATTCCCCAGTTTCTAGGTCTAGTTAAAGGAAATATTTATTTTCAAAATCTACCACCAAGTTAGGATATATATTTATTATCAATTGTTGTGAATACGTTTTGTGGATGAAACACACATTTCCTAACGTATGACACTATTTTAATCATATTTATATTTTATGCGATAATAATAGTGATATTAAAATTTCAAAAAATAATGTGAGACATTTTTGGACTAGGCATATTGATATATTACATATGTGTTTCATAGACCATGTCTACAATATGGATATTAATTTGTAATATTTTAATACTATGTTTTAACTTTTGGAAAAATTAAAAACCACTTCCCAATACATGATTTTTTTTATTAATGGGATTTACGTTTCTTATTTTTAAGGAATGATTTTAATTTTCATCTTAATATTTGTGTATGTTTTTTTATTTATCTATATTGTATTCAATTTATATTTTTTTCTTATAAATTTTATTTTCATAATGTATTTTTGAAATATTTATTTATTTTTAAGAAACCCCAAATGATTACACTTAAAATTTTAAATGAAAAATAAATTTGTTCTAAAACTGTCAAAACAAGACCCTTCTTTCACTTCCATTTGAACCTATAACCTTTCAATCTCCCAAAATCTCAGTCTCTTTCTAATCCTATATTTTCTAAATCATTAATCATATGATTATCAAAATATAAAAGATTAAGAGAATATATGAATCTGGTTTGAATGGTATAAAGAATCATGGTTCATAATATTCTAAATAAAAAGAACATTAAGTAAAAGTCAATGATTTTTAGTGTAAGTATCAGACATATTTGATGTTTAAGCAAGTGAAAATATTTAATAAATGGAATATATATTTTGTTTGGGGTAATTTTGAGTATGTATATGAGAAAACATAAAATAATTTAATGATAATAATCAGTTAATCTTTGGTGACACTGATGATCTTGTTTCTTAATAGGTTTAAAATAAATTGTTTTTAATCTCTATAGAATATATGGTTCATCTTTTCAAATTATGATCATAATGAACTTTATCACATCTATCTATAATGTATTTTTATAGTGTTTAATAATCTATAAGAATCATTGCCTTCTATTTTGGAACAAATCAAATAAATAAAATTATAGTAAAATATTTCAAGGTAGATATAAAAAATTTAGTTAAATTTATTTTGACTGATGTTGTACTAAGGATATCTTAGTTGGTGAAAATTTTATTTTCAGAAATGTATAATATATATTTGTATTGAGCTACATTGATGTAGATATAAGTAGATACATATTAATATATGTGATCCTTTTTTATCACAAGGATTTTAGAATGGATTTATATACCTATAAAATAATGTTTTCTCTATTTATTTACAATATTGGAATGATTATTAACATCTGAATAGGATTAAGATTCCGTCACAATAATGTGTTTTCTACTATAACTCAAAGGTAGTTTTCATTTTTTAGCCTATGAGAAGAGGAAATATGGTTCATGTTGAAGCTAATAAGGAAGAATAATCAGTTTCTCATGATAAGGGGGAGAATAGAATCATAAGATTATCATGTTCATTGAGATGTTGGGAAAAAAGTCTGAAACTCTCATGTAGATTGCAGTGTTGGTTTAAATAAAGTGGATGTTAGTTTAGAAGATCTTATTTTGGTGGTTAAGAAAATCATTTTATTACAAGGAGAAGGCATGTACAACCTGAAAATATTTTATCTGGGTTTGGAAGATTACTCTAAGTTCCAGTATATTATGAAGAACCATTAGTTCAGGTAAATCCTAAGGCATTCATTGTTATACACAATAGAATAATAGGAGATCATGCACAAGTAGATAAATTGGTAGATTTTAGTGTTATGATGTTTTAGTAGTAGGTTTCTGAACTTCAAAAAATAGATATGAATATTTCTAATGTTGATTAAGTGTTGGCAATATTTTCTAAGGATGAGAACAACTAGTATAGGAAACTTCTCATTATTTAGGTTCCCAAAGAACTGAATAAATTCATTTTTAAGAGTCTTCTTTAGGAGAGAAAGTATGTAACCCTGTAGTTTTTTTATAAAAGGTGGAGGTAGTCCCTATCTAATTGGAAATGAGAGAACAAACAATAGGATCCGTATGGGGAGCGAGAATAAAAAAGAAGACTTCTCAAATCATAGAAGCACATAACTTTTTCTACTATATTTCACTGAGTATTTTTTCTTATGCTTGAATTTCATTCTATTCAAGAAAAACATCTTTTTCATTCCCTCATAAAACCTCTAGGTATCCCTAAACTTTGAAGAAGTTCTTTAATCCATTAAAATATGATCTTGACATTAGTGATGTTAAGTTCAAAGTTATCTACCTACTCCTCCATTTTATTTTTTTAAAGTATATGGAGTAGACTATTAAATAAGTAAATACAGTTATAGATGTTCTTGGTGAACTATCATCTCCTTTTGGTAATTTTGTAGAGCTCTAATCACTTTATTTAGTTGAAGTTGGATAACCTTATAAAAAGTATATAAAAGTAACATTGGGAAATATTTATGATTCTATATTTGATGCTCATGTTCAAATTATTGATGAAGGTATCCTCTTATGGTTTTACTAGCTAAAATATGGAGTGGTGAACCTTTAGAAAAAACTCAATATTTATTCACGGTATGTTGAAGAACTATTGAATTTATATATTTCCATAAATAATTTTGACACTTTGTATCCTCAATATAAATATTTAACATAATATTTATTGATAAATATATAAATACCATTAGAGGATCTTATAGGCATGGATGACAGAATTTTAGTATCTTAAAGTATTATAGCGTGACTCTTCACACTTCATTAAAAAATTATAAATAGATTGATTATAATTTAACTTCTAATAAGATATTATTTAGGATTTAAGTCAATCAAATGTGTGAAATGTTTGGAATATATGTTTCATTTTCTATGGTTATTAATAATCCACTGAATGTAAATCTGCAATAACTTCTAAAGATAATCTAGTACTCGTAGTTCTTAATGAAGGAGTTGACTATGCTCCTAAATCATAACTTCAAGGAGCTGAGGAAAGTTATAATTGTCGTCCATAAAACATTCTATGATTCCCTAACCATATAATTTTATTCTTCTCATGATCCTTAACCTGATCATTCCTCTAACACTACACTATAACTTTTTAGACCTTAAGATAAAAATACTTGTAATTTAAATAATTTATAAAATAATATATTTTATTATTTCTATAATAATTATTTTCTATTTACTATCATTTTATGTTTATTATCAAATTCATATTTTTTGACACATTTATTTATGAATTACATCACATTTTTTAAAACTTTTGTTTTATATTCAATGTGTTTTAAACTATTTATATTATTTTTTACAGTTCAAAGGGGGTATGGATAACCACAACAATCTATTATTTTATTAAATAAATATGTATTTGTTTCATTAGTAATTGAAACTAGTGTTTATAAATGTATATTTATATAGGTTTAGTGGTTCCTAAAAAGAGGGAGATAGTTGTGCATATGAATGATTATCAAACAATATAATTAATTTAATAAAAATATTTATGCTCAAAAACACTCTCATGTTTTTACTAGTGATTTTACATTAAGTGAATATTAGTGTTATATTTATTAATATAATTAATTTATTTCTCATGAATTATGGATTGTATTTCCTCTTTAATCAGATAATGTTTTTTTCTTATAATTATTCTCCTTTTTTAAGTAGTCTAGAATTAAACATAAAATCTAGTATTGTTTCCCAACATTGGTACCCTACTATATCTTTATGTTAAATTTTAGGCATATGGGCCTAACATTTGAAAAATAATACTAATACTACAAACTTACATTTAAAGTTAATGTAAGGTTTGGGAACATAAATTTTCCGATGAACCCTATGTTTGATAATTTAATGTTGGGTATATTAACCCATCATTGGGAATAAAATTTACATTTTGAATTTTAAATTTTATGATTTAAAATGTATAGAGACTCTACATTGAAGCACTCGTCTGTGGGATTTTAATTTCAAATATTTTACATGATTTATTTAATGGTTTCACTAGAGTAAATATATCCTAAAAATCAATTAAACTGTTATTTTAGTTTCTATTCAACAATTTATTAAATCATTCACATATATAAGTGAATAAATTATTTTCCATGTAAAATATAAATTCTATTTCGGATGCACTATATATTTTGAAGAAAATGGTTTATCTGGTGATATGTATAGATCTTGAAAATAATAAAATTGATTTTATTATTTAATCTCAATGGATTTTATAATTGATATAGATAATTATATAGAAATTTTTTGTAAATTATTCTTGGTTTCTCTAAGGTTATATTAGGTGATCAAATAGTCAAATCATTTTTAAAAATTTTATACTTATATAATGTTCGATGATATGAATATATTTTAATTTTTATTAGGAATTTATAAGAATATTATTTCTATTTTTTGACATACCAACTTATTGTTAATATTATACAGTTTTTTGAATTTATTTCTTAGGACTACACTTTGTATACATACATGTTTGAAAATTTTATTGTGTATCCTTCATCCTACTGAGAAGTCAATTATTGGATGTTTTACATTATGATCTTAAATAAAACAACCTTGAGTTTCTTCAAAATGATTTTTTTATGATTTATTTTTGTATATTCCAAAAAAGTAATTATTCATTCAGTTATAGAGAAAACTATAATTAGAACCATTATTTAATATTCTACATTTCATATTTACTATTTTGTAGTTTCATATTCTTATACAAAGAAGTGTTTGTGGGGTTCCATGTAAAATAAATGGAATACCTTGTAAAATTATTTTTCTAAGGTGCTAACAACATGAACACCTTTTTAACAATCCATAGATTAAAGAACATGTTTAGTGAAAATAATCAAGATCATAGATTGATAATTAATGGTGGGGACTGGAGGATTTTATTTTTTCAAAAACCACTATTATTTATTTATTTTTCATTTCTTTATTATTCCACAACACAATTTGTTTGAAAACAATAGTACTGCAATTCTTTCCAAATAATAAATAGGGATTGGGATTAAATTATCCATGTTTTTTAAAAGGACACAATTCACCCCCCACTCTTCTGTCTTTGTATCATTCTCGCCTCACACATTGAACCCTTAATGTACTTGAGGATCCAATTGATGGATTCCAAGTGTCTCATTACAATATTTTCCAAAAACATACTGACCAAACCTAACATTTTACTGATATCCAGGATTTTATAATCATGGAATACATGAGACATCTAATATATGATTCCTATGAAACCATATCGTTGTACTTATCCTATATATCCATTTTAAGAGTCTGTTCATTTCAATGATTGAACTGTCCTACAAGGGGACTTCTAATAGAATTTTACTCATGCATTCTCTATTTTTTCAATATATTCTAGGTTTACTTTATTTGTGAAATTAAAAAATATAGATCTCAAGACTCTTTGAATCATCATTCCCATATTCACTTAGAGGATCCCAAATCCTCCAACTAGAAACATATTGGAAAATCATACCTCAAATTTTCCATACCTCACCTACATTTTTCTTCATAAAACTAATCCATCAAAATTCCGAACAAAAATTATGAAACTTCAATCATCATGAACCTTCAATTAAAAGAATTTAATTTCAACTCTCTAAAAATAGGTGTACTCTATAATAACGTTATGAATTTCTTAATTCTATTTCTGAGGCCATATATTCTTCTCTTGATATTAGAAACAATAAAATCAATATTTTCCAATATGAAACCATTTTAATACTCAATGTATATTTCTTCTACTAAATTTTTATGAAGGAACAATTTCTAAAAATCATGTTGTTCATGAAAAAATTAATTCTTGGAAACTAGTGTAAGAACCACAGAAATAATTTTCTTTTTCACAATAGGAGATAAAATATTTTCAAAATATATTATCTTTTATTATTATACATCCTTCCAAAATAGTTATACCTTATACTAAAATCTACCTTTTTTTCTTAATTTTGATTATAAACTCATATATTATGAAGTGAACACATTCATTTTCAATGTTCTATTAGATACCATATTTCAAAAATCGAAATAAAATCAAATTATTCCTTATTTTCTCACACAAAATATTAAGAGTTACCTAGATTTATCTCCTAACTGAGGATTTTGGGTTTCCCAATATCTTTGATAAGTAGAAATTATATTTTTTAATCAACCTCTATATTGAACTTTTTTCCCTTGAAGAACACCTCAAATCCTCAATATCATCTCCTTCCAAATATCAAAATTCTAGAAAACATAAATAATATTACACTATCAATAATAATTTAGCTACATCAATCCTCTAAACATTCAAAATCTCATTAATGTTTTTTTCGAAACCATTGCGTGCCTCTAAAAATCCATCTTTTTTGATCCATTAAAATCCTGAAAACACTTTAACTCAAATTAGTTCGTCATTATATTTTTATATTGATTCATTTTTCCTAATAGAATCATCTTACTAATATTTATCTGTCCACAATATATCCTCATTGAAGAGTTTGTTCTAGAATATAATACCATTTCACTCACTATTATCCCATAGTCGAAAACAATTTTTTTATTATTTTAATAACTAAATAAATATAATGACCCATGTTTTTCATTCATGGATGTTACATCATTATAGATTAATATTAAATACATTACACCAACACAAACCTATAGACCATAATATTTTAGTGACTTTGGAGAATAGGAACACAATTATATAATTTAGTGAATGTTCTCCAATATCTCTCACAATGATCTTCCAATTAATTACTTATCTTAAACACACCCTAATTACTTACATTATTCATAACATTTTAAACAGAAACATAAGAAAGGGTGAGATCAAATGATAAGTAAAGGTACATAATGGAAACACCTAAGAATAACATTAGCATAATGATATGGTAACTTGAGAATAACAATTTAATACCATACCCTATATATAAAATATCCAAATCCTGATTCACTATGAAAATATTGGAAGTTTATAAGACATGGATCATAATGAAATAAAAAATTATGAATCATTAGAGCAAAACATTGGATATATATATATATATTTGGCATACAGAGAAGCATAAAAATATTATGTCAAGTCTACCCACTATAAAATAAAAAACATGATAGGATTTTGATAACCACCAATGTACCTACTTGAGGATTGAGATGACCTCCTATATACCATCTTTCGGGCTTGGGATAACCTCCCATATACCCCTTGAGCTCATATAACAATAATCATTACTGAATTAATTAGAGTGAGATATATGTCCCATCCTTCATATAATAAAAAACATATAAATGGGTTTCATAATATCACAAAACATTAATTATATCAGGACCTTTAAAATGAAATGGGTTTCATAAAAATTTCATCATACAAAAACCATTGGGAAAGAGAAAAGTTTCATAATCATTTTATCATTTCATCATTGCATATCCCATAAAAGAATTTTGTTTTATAATACTTCTATCCTAGAATAACATGTGGGAGAGAAATGGGTTTTATAAATATCATTTCATAATAAATAATTTAGAGGAAGAATGTGAATTGTATAATTGGTTAATATGCCCAGTAAACAATAGTTAATATCAACAGATTTCCTCTTAGATATAAAATAAATTTAAAATACCATTACTAACATTTCTTTAGAAAAATAATTTTTTATTTCAAAATCGTTTTTTAATACAAAAAATTTTGAAATTCCATTTCATTGAAAATAAACCTAAAATATTATAAAGGAATAATTAAAAATCATTTAAAAATTTTATTGAGGAAAATATACTTTCTATATGAAAAACACTTTTAAAAATATAAAACATGTTGAAAATAAATTTATTGAAAAATAAATACGAAAAAATATAAAGGAACCTTCAAATAAAATAATTTTAATGATAATGGGACATTTTGTTCCTACTACACATGTTAAAAAATATTCCTTTCACATTTTCAGTTAATAAAAATGGGAATTGTTTGGTATACTATATGAAAATTTTATTCAGAAAATTTAAAAAAATTGGTAATTTTTTTTAAAAAAATCATTTTAGAAATTCGAAGAAAATATTGGAAGTTTTTTATAGAAGACCTGGTTTTGTAAGAATAAATGGTTTTCGACTAAGAATCCATTTTATATGAAAACATATCTTTTGAACGCTTGAGTACATAAAAAGAGGAAAATTAAAGAAATACATTTATTCTCATGTAATAACCATATGATAAGAAAATTCATGACTTACGCAATATATAGATGACAATATTTCTCAATATGGAAGCATAATCATTGAAATGAATGTCTTGAAGGCCATATTTTTATTTATTTTTTGGATAATCCACCATTTATTAGTTGAAGGGAAACATTTACATGACCTGTAGAACCAAGGTACATAGCTAATATATGACCCAATACATGACCTTAATGTCCCAAGACATGAAACACTTAATAAATCCCCTCACCTACGTCTTCATCTTGATGTTTTTGAGATCCCCTACTCACATGGCTTATCAGCTAGCATTGCCTCATGCAGAGTTATACGGTGTCTAGTCCTGATGGTAGTTTTCCTAACCTTTATTTCTTCCAATCTTGTTATCTCTTCTCTAGTGGGTTTTTTTCTCAGAATCCTCGTTTGGGTCTGCTCCTGTGTGGTCTACCCGAGTTGCTTCTTTTTATTTTCTGTGTCCTGAAAGCCATGTGGCCCGAAAACCATTTATGGCCCAAAGGTCATTACATCCCGAAGGCCTAATGGACTTAAGGCCTTTATTTTCCCGAAGGCCCTTATACCCATTGGCCAAATGGGTGGCTCGATCACCCAAAGAATATGAATAATGTTCGCTTCTATAGTAATGAACATTACCTTCTACTGTAATCACTATAATACTACTATAGTCGCCTAACAATTAACCCCCACTAGGATTTGATTCTGAGACTCTTAGATGCCAAGCATAAGTCTTTACCTCCCATATACTGGCTCCTTGTATAATCATAAACAATCTTAATAAACAACGATATTCTATCCTATGTTTCTTACCACTATAATAACTTTGATTCATAATCCCCATAAAAGAATAACGTTAAATAAAACATGAAATATCCTAAAAATCCAGATATTCTAGATATAACATGTAGAGGGGTAGTATATACACCTCATAGAAGAAGATATTTTCATATAATAACATATTTTCCAAAGATGGAAAATGGTACAAGAATCATTTACCTATTTGTTAACTTTTTAACCAGAATCCCCAATAAAGAGAGATCATAAAACAGATACGTAAACTCTAATAAATTTTAGGATAATAATTATAACATACTTTTAGGAGAAGTATATATACAAAATAAATGAAATATTTGTTATTTTTGGCATGGGTATTATATAAGTAAAATCTGAGATGAAAATACATTACATATTTATTAATCTTTTGAATTAGAAGCCCAAAAAATCATAACATCAAATGAATCATTAAATATTATAACATACTAGGATTTTATGAAATATATTCTTTCATATTAATTTAACTTATTTAATATCCTATGTTAAAAGAAATACATAGTTTATCTTTCTTCACATTAAATACCATGTTTATCATTTTCTTACACAACATCGAGTTTCTTTTATGACTAGTTTTACACAGAAGTCCCAGTTTTAACAGAAAATAAACTAGTATTAATAGTATTATTTAACTTGATTTTTATCACCTATCCATTAGAATGGAACAGATTAATTATATAAAATGAATTATTAAAAAATAGTTTATATGTGTTCAAAAAATGGATTCCATGGTTACCAAATAATTATAAATAAATATAAATTCATGTTGAACATAATGGATGTGTTTCATGAAAAACTTTTTTTATGAGAATAATGGTGTATTGTCTTAATAAATTTAATTAATAAATTTAGTTAAATATGTAAATTAAATCTATATGTTATATATTCAATAAAAATTATATAAATTCATCAAATAATTTTGAGAGGCCTAATATTAGGAATAAATTTATTTTGAAGTATAAAATAATTATAATTTTTCTAGAAGGATGTTTCACCGCCTTTTAATGGATAACTTGTTTTGAATATTGTTTTAGTGACATTTATAAGTTATATTTTACAAAATAAACATTATTTTTTATATATTAACATGAAAATTATCTTGGAGAGATTTTTTTTATTTTTCAGGGATGTTTCAATTTTTGAGGAATAATATAAAACACTGAATTATGTTGAAAAATAACATTTTTTGTCTAATTTATATCTATAGTAAAATTATATTTAGAAATGAATTTATATTTAAATTATATAAAATATTCATAAATTAATTCAATTTAGTCAATTTTAACCAATTTCACATTGATATTTGATACAAAATCATTTCCCACTTTTGATCATTTTCTATATAAAAACCTGATGTCTCATCCCATCCGTGGGATTAATTATAAATTATAATCTACAAATTATGTCATATTAATTTACCAAAATGGATTAAATATTTTGTTATAATAATAATTTAAATTTTATAGAAAAGAAAAATATGTTTTTTACTACAAATATTTTTCAAAGAAATTAGAATTAATTACAATGATTAAGGAATAAAATAGTTCAATTAATGGATTAACTTTAATTTTAATGATAAAAATAACCTATAAAGATGTAAAAAAATTTTGTGGCCATATTTACACCATATACATTATTTTTTATAAAATGGATCATTTTTTTAGGAACATTATGTAAGGGAGACCCCCTAATACAGTTTACCATTTTATATTTAAAAACAATGTCACACCTCCTCCATTATAAAGAGACATTCACACTATTATCTTCATCAGTACTCTCAAGAATTGTTTTTCATCCAAATCTGGACCAAATAAACTGCATGTGTCACTCTTATAATTCAATGATACTCAATTTTTTCTTAAAACAAATCATGTATATTTTTTGGTGTAATTTAAAATCTATTACTCGAAGAAGAGGTAATGTTATTCAATGAAAACTTATGTTTTGTTTCTTTCTCCCCACCTTAAGATAATGGTATTCAATGATTATATATTAAATAAGTATCCTAAATGTACTGAGATTTTCTTATGTTATGTTTATTACCTAAAACCACACACACTTACATCAAATGGGATATGCACTAAATGTTTGTGTGTACAACAAAATATATCCTCATGAACTGATGTCATTCATTCTTCAATTACTATCTATCAAGGTTGATAATAATAATTTATTAATAGTTTATACTTTATATTTATGATATTTCTAAAATTATTATAGATATTTATTCTTTATATCACATA
This sequence comes from Viscum album, assembly GCA_963277665.1. Classification (NCBI taxonomy): domain Eukaryota; kingdom Viridiplantae; phylum Streptophyta; class Magnoliopsida; order Santalales; family Viscaceae; genus Viscum; species Viscum album. The sequence continues at coordinate 1,324,700,226 of OY728158.1, forward strand.
TACACTTTTTACATTTCATATTGTAGGGGTTATGATAACATTGCTCATGTATACAACAGACTACCGCCTCGCAAAGAGATGTGAAGTGTTTTCACTATTCTGTTACATGTAAGGTAATAAGGGTAACACAAATGATTTTATATGATATAAATGATATAATTATTATAATTATTACATAATAACCTTTTTTAAAATAAAATATATAAATTTTTTTATAATGCATACAGACAATGAAAAATTTATAATGTCCTTCATGGGTGTGTGGACTAGCACCACCACAAAGTGATGTGATTCCTTTAGAATCATATTAATTATATATATATGAATATGTGATTCAATAATATTTTTTAATATATAATTATTATTATATAAATATAAATTTTACTTACCTCTTTTCCATGATGATCTTTGGAAAATGGGAACGTTACTCATTCGTCTGAACAACCTACAGTCTCCACGATTATAATGTTGGTTCATTTTTCAAAACTATATTTCATGATTTGTTATTAGAGAATAATTTATTTATAAATAAGATTATTATGTAATGATTATTATTTTGTATATGTTTATATAATGACCCCAATGACCATAGTTGACCTACCAAAGAAATTTTTGACACATAAGATGAATATTTCCAAAACATATGACATAAACAAAATTGATTAATAGCTATACATAACTAGATTATAAGTGAAAAAAATTCATAATAAACATGCAAAATTTTATCAATATATTTAATAAGTAACATAAGTTATTTATTTATTAATATAATGAACCAACATAAAGAATCAGACTCAAGGTAAAGATATTTCCGGCCATACTTTTTTTCGTTGGGAATTATGAAACATTCACCACTTATATGTGATTTTTTGTGTATATAAATAAAATAAATTTATTATATGATTATCATAAATAAATTTATGGGGTTTAAAATATCTATTTTTTGATTTATCTTTCATGGGGTTTAGAGTTTCAAACTTACAAAAGCAGTAAGAGAATTTATTTCAATCTCCTTTAATTTAGGCATTTTTATTGATGATACAACCACCTTCTTTTATGATGTGTATGTATATAACCATTAATGTATCATCTCATTAAGTTCTAAATTATAATTTTATTTATTGTTTTTAAAATTTTATCCATCATGGGTTTTATGATTCAAATGTTTCAAAGTGGAATGGAAAACTATTTAATATTCAAAGATTATTTTCCTCTAGAATGTTTTTAATGATCCTTTAAGGTAATTTCCATTCACCAGAGTCATCAATAATTATTTTTACTTATCCTACAAAGGGTATATTTATTGTTTATACCATCCTTATTCTTTCTTTAGATGGATTTTTACTTTTTCAATGGGATAGTTATGAAACCTGTTTCTTTTACAGTACATAATAGTGTATTAAATATATTGTTATATAACCCATTTCATTTACATTTGTTTATCATTTTTCAATGTTATTTTTACAGAAGCATTTTCTTTTCAATAGTTTTACCATTTTTGAAATATAGTTTTTTGAACCCATTTCATTTACATGGTTTAATCATCTTTCAAATATATTTTTTAACCATTTTCAAAGAGATTTTTATGGAACACATTTATTTTCCAGGGGTTAATCTTGATTAAATGATATTTTAATAGAACCCATTTCTTTTTTGTGGATTAATAATGTTTCAAATAGATTCTTAGGGAACCCATTTATTTTCCATGGGTAAATAATTATTCAAATAGATAGTTATGGAAGCCATTTCTGTATAATTGGTATACTATTTTTCAAATAGTTTTGTTAGGAAACCATTTTTTCTCCACAGGTTTATCATGTATCAATTAGATTGAAAAGAAACCAATTTATTTTCATGTGTTGACAATGTTATAAAAGAAAAACTGATTTTTTATATGAGTTTTATGATCAATTTTTTTTGTTTTAATGAAGTATTACATTATAATTATATGATGGGGAATCCCAGATAAAGATGGGGGATGAAGTTCTAGATTTTAAAATGGGGTGTCCCAGATAGTATCGGTTTATCCCGATATAACTTTTATAATGGGTTGTCTTAGATAGTGCTAGTTCAGCTTGTTATAGATCTCTAATGCATTGGTTAATGATTATATTGGAAATCAGAGGTATGGTGATTCCAATTTTCATGGGGTTATTTGTGGGTTCTATAAGGTTTCTTTAAGGGTTTAGTGAGATAATGTTCCAAGAAACCAATATAATTTCCAGATGTTGGATATTTTTTTATAATGTTTATCATGATCGGGATTGATATCACATGAATCCTGATAACTGATTTTGATTACTTTTTTCATTTTCTATATTTTTATTTTTCATGATATAGTTATTAATGTGTGTTAAATCCTTCATTATTCACTCATGAACATTGATTATGTCATCATACGATTAATCACTCTTATTCTGATTGATTACATTCAATTGTTAATGCTTATGTCTATTCTTACTGATAATCTGAGTTTTCCATTCTTATATTTCTATTTTACCTTTTTTTAATAATTAAATTGATAGACTTATGTCTAGAAGGCATTTCATTTCGATGATGATGAAAGATTAATGTAAAGAAATAAAATATGGGTCAAGTGGGAGATATGCTCATTTTATTATTTTAAATATATATATAGTTGTTTTTCATAGTCTTAAAAAACTGGAAAACTAGAAGTTCCTAAATAATGTAAGAAATCCAATATTTTATTTTGATCTTATATGGTTTAGATGAAAAATTTGGTTCACAATTCTCAAAATTCAAAATAGAAGTGTAATGTTCATGGTTTCAGTACAGGATCTGGGATTTCAGATGCTAGGATGGTATAGTTAATATCAATGGTATGGTTAGATAACTTTAGAGATTAGGATGTTTTCATGTGATATTATATTAAGAGTTATATATACCATCATAATTTTATAAATTAAACTTGAAAATTAGTTCAATGTTATAGAAACCCCATTTTAGATTTCAAATAATGAAAACAATTGAGGTTATTAATGAAAATTTTGAATACATTTATCATTCTTTTGGTTATTCATAACCCCTTGAATGAAAATGAATTTATATTTGGGTATTAATTATTTTTGTCATGTTTAAAAGAAAACATTTCAACCCGTATGATGGGTAACAAGTCATCGCACCGAGAAAGGTGGTGGGTCTTTAAATGATCACAGAAATACAATAAGGGTTTTGGGAATAACACTAGAATACATGATGTCCTGGTTAGTATTACCTTTTTACTGAGGTTTAATATTATTTTTGGTTTGAAACATTTTGTATTTTATTATATGAATAATGGTTCACTTATATTGAAGAAAATATAATATAATTTTTCTAATACTTAGATTTCAATCATAGTTTAGATACGATTAAATAAGTTTAAGGACTGTTACTTATGAAATATTTTTTTTAACATCGGTATTATTTTTTAATTTTGAATAATAAATTATCATGTGAAGTTTTACTCATTTTTTTAATTATATTACCATTCTCTAATGATTTGGATTTTGTAAATATCTAAATATAGGTGGAATAATTTGACTATCATGTTTATGTCTATGTGATCTTTAAAAGTTCATTTTTATACTTCCAGAATAAGAAATTTTATCTTGAATGCTCATTATCTAAAAAATGATATTTTGGTGGAATTTGGTTAAAGGATAAAAATTTAAATTTTAAATAAGTATATTTCATTATGATTTCAGTCTAGATGGTTTATTAATCCTCCAATATTAGGAAAAAGGCTCTAGAAATGTAATGTTATCATATTACTATATTTTCTGATGATATCAAAGACCATTTCCACACATATTTTCTTGAATTTTTGTTTTCGTTGACTTCCTCATAACCACATTCTATATCATTCTCTATTAGTCCATGTAATTTAGTTTTTCCTTCTAAGTCTATATTTTAATTTCACACCATTATTCTACCTATGTGGAAGCCTAGTTATGTTAAACTTCATATGACCTTTCTATTTAAAAAATTTCGTTTTTATGGGTAGCTTTTTATATTTCATTTGTATGATGTGGGTTTCAATAAAGTAATTCTAAAAATGTTAAACCTTTGATAACCCAAATGAATTTTGAGGGAGAAATTCATTTTAAGGAGGGTAGGATGTAACATCCTGATATTTCATGAAATATATTTTTTCAAATAAATTTAAATTATTCATTATGTTTTTTTACACACAATATATACTTTATAATTCTTATAATGAAAAACCCTATTTATCTTAGGTTGAACGCAACATCGTGTTTCTTTGATAACTATTGTTACATGCAAGACCCTGTTTTATAAAAAATAGTATACTATTAATATTATAGATTCCCATTATAGTTATGACTTGAACAATAGAATGGTGAAAATGAATGAGATTAACAAAATTATGAAAATATAGTTTAAATTTTTTTATAAAATGGATTCACTGATAACAAATTAAGTTGAAATGAATTTAAATACTAATTAAATATTAAGGATGTGTTTTTATGAGAAATTATTTTTATGACCACCATAGTGTTTTATCATAATAATTTAAATTAATAACTATTAAAAAAATATATTAATTAAAATTTTATGTTATTTTTTAAAAAATTAATCTAATAATTTTGATAGGATTAATATAAGAATAATTCCATTTTTAATCATAAAAAATATTATTTATTTGAAGATCTTTTCACTAACTTTTAATTAACTTGTTTTAAATATAGATTCTGACATGTTAGTAATTCATATTTGAAAAAATAAACTTTCTTTTTTTAATATTAAGATAATAATTATCTTAGTTTGGTATTTTTAGTTTTATGGGAAGTTTCATTTTTTTTTGAACAGTGTAAAACACTGAATTTTAATTAAATATTGCATTTTCATCTAAATTATTTATATAGTTAAATTATATTTTAAATTTGTTTCAATGTAACTTTAGATAAATCATATATCAATATATATATATTTTCATTGGAATCAATTTCATATTGAACTTTGATATAAAAATATTTTAAACTTTGGAACATTTTCTCTTCAAAAACATGTTTACTCGTCCCCACTATGGGAATAATTTTAAATTAATTATGAATATTTTATGATTTTGATTTCCAAAAAATGGATTAAATATTATTATTAATTATAATATATAGTTTCTAGTGAGTTATACATATTTTTGACCAAAAATATTAGGACAAGAAGGTAAAATTATTTTCCATGATTCTGGTAAAAATGAGTTTACTTAGTGGTTAAACATTAATCTTTAGGAGTAAAATGAACATGACCTTGTCCAAAACACATTTTATGGATCTATTTAGACCATATATCATATTTCATTGAAAATTTATCATTATTGGAGAATCATGATTAAAGGGATACCTCCGAAAAATGTCTACCCTCTATATATTTACAATAATGTCACTCCTCTACCACTATAAAAGGTCATTAAATCTCCCCACATATTGACATCTATAAATATTTTAGATCATCCAATACCTTAAAAATTAAACTCAAAACATCACTAAAGTCATCCAGGAGGCCTAAATCTTGTAATAAATTAACCCAAGGAAGTCCTTTGATGCAAACCAAATGAAGTTACCTGAAGAGTAGGTAAGGTTCTTCGACGAACACTTTCGTTTTGTTTCTTTATTCAACCCTAAAATTATTATTATTAAAGGATTATATAATATTCTCATTATATTTAATGTACATATATTATGTTATTTTAATGTTATGACATACACCAACACACAATTCTCTCAAATTGGACACAAAATCATGGTTCTTGTGTATTGTGGGCTTCTGTCTCACGAAACAATGTCATTCGTTCTTCTAAAACAACCTTTAAAGGTTGGGAATAATGATGTATTTATATTTTATAAAATATGTTTATGATTTTTATAAAATAATTACACTTAATTATTCATTATATCTTACACTCCCTTTTTAAATATCAAATCGTAGGGAATATGAAAACATTTTCTCATGTATACGGTAGACGGATGCCTCGTGAGGCGATGTGATGCATTTACACTAATGTGTTACATGGAATGTAATAAGGGTAGTTATAAATAATATATATTATATATATGAAATAATTATGATACTAATGACATAATTACCTTATTTGAATATAATATATCATTATCTTTATTATCCTTTCACACATAGAAAAAGTTATAACATTTTTTGTGGATGTGTTGACTACCTGCTCCTCGAAGTGACTGAAAATTATTATTTTAGATTATATTATAAACCCCTTTTATGGAAGAAGGGGGACCTAACATGACTTCAAGGAAATAAGACATTAAACTGTTCCCAAAGGGTGAAAATCCATAAAACCAAATCACAACAACAAGGGAAACCCCTCCCCTACCTAAAACAATCAGTCCTGCTTCCACCTTCTCATCGTTACTTGGCTAGATATATCTTTCAATAATTCATTAGCTTGGTACCGTTAAAAAGGGACATACCCTCTCAAACGTCTGATTCAAAATAGTAATGATATTATGAAAACTAAACTATAAACCTCATCTGGAACTACCCTTGATGTAAAAATTGAAGCCTTGACGCTTGTACCTTTGACCACACAGTAGAATACACCACCCAAGAAGAATCAATCAAAATCAATGATTCGCACATCAGATTCACCACATGACCAAACCCATAACCAACCATCATAATAATACCAATCTCAATACCATCTGATCGAAAAAAATCTTTCAACACCACTCAAAAAATCATGAACATCACCAAATAAGAAACCAGTAAAAAAACTCAGGAAAGATAGCCAAGACCTCCCCCCCCCCCCCGAGATATGCTAGATTCGTCACCAACCACACCAGAAGCACACTGGAGATGTTTCCAAGCCACGCCGCTTTGATCCGAGAAGTAGAGCAATGTTGGGCCATGACATTGCTGAGACTGAGAATCCAGCCACACTAAATTGAGCTGAAACATCGGAGACACACCAGGAAAATCTCGATACCGAGAAGCTGAGCCCCATTGATCCGAGTAATAATCCAGAGCAACAGCAAGCCTCATCATCATTGATGACCCAGAGTCAACGCTGAGCAAAATTGCAGCCACAAGATCCACACCGACACAGATCTACACTATATCCGAGAAGATCCAGAGGGCCGATGTTGAGACCGAATAACACTAGAGGATGGAGGGAGATTGGATGAGGAAGAAACCCTATCTTCTGTTAGGAGTGTGAGAATATGCTTAGAGGGCCTCTATTTCCCCTAATTTGTTTTCCACACAATATTTTTTTTGTATTATTTAAAATCCACTTTTTGGGTAAATAGAAACCATATAAGAGAGGTTAAGCATATTCCATATCCACATCCATATCCACATAACCACAACATTCAAAATTAAAAAGTCAATATTCAAATTACAGAAGGAAATATTCAAAATACATCCACATAAACCTGGAGCCACGAGTAAAGCCATCTCGATTCACATTCCATCGACCATCATGACCTCGAACATAAAGAAACGTCTCGATTCATCACCACTATAAACTTCGTCACCACTGTCATATCAACATCGTCAATACTGTCATTGATGCCTATCAATACCACAAGCATCGTCGCCGATCAAAACTACCCCAACCCAACATCGTCGCATGTTATCCTTATCATCGGAACCGTTGTATCCATGACCATAAAACACTATCTTCATAGACACCAAAACCGATTTCAACCCACAAAATATGAACTAGAGGAACCATTGTTAATTCACCTCATCATCATCATCTACATCGACTCCATCACCAAAAAAGAAATGAAAATCACCGAATAGGCCAAAAATAGACCCATTCGCTGAGTGACGAAAAATAGTATTAAAAAAAATAAACCACGCCTAACCATCCAAAACAAAGAAGACACGAGGAAACACAATCGACACCACCAGATGTAGTCAAGAACCGTTCACCAAAGCAGTCACTACCAGCCAAACATTCAATCTAGTAGGAAAAAATGAATCACACCAAGCAACCCATCAATTCAACTCATGAATGAAGATGAAAGAGGAAAAACCCAAAATAGGACATGGGATTGTACCATAGGAAAGAACTCGATGATGAAGGAAACATGGAAATATATCCAGAACCAAAAAAGAAAGAGGGACAGAACCTAAGTAATGGATTGGGATTGTGATTCAACCCCATGAAATAAGGACCAACTCTGGTAAAACCTAGAAATATTTCTTCTGCCAAATAGGTATCTGAAAACCTCAGGGTATATCGTGCTCGAAATCCAACCTAGATTGGGGCTAGGGAACCCAAGATTAGAGCACCGAGAGTCGGATAGGGAGAAAACCAAACCACTTACACAGAGCATGAAAAGGTGTGAGAGAGGGAGAGAGAGAAAGAAAACGAACAGAGACCGCATCCATAGTGAGTGAGAGAGAATAAATAACATGAGAGGAATATTTTAGAGGATCACCGACGGGAGAAACCGAAACCCTATGAGATGTGAGTCAGGCCTATGGTTCAGGAGCGACCAAGAGAGTGAGGCGCCAAGAGCTAAAAGCTCCTCGATATGATGTGACTTCTTTTTCATAAAAATAATTCTATATATAATTCTATTTTATTAAATAGTTGTTTTGAGATATAATTATAATTCTTTAAAAATAAATGTTACTTAACTCCATTCTATATTCATCGCTGAAAAAATGGAACAATACTCATGCATATGTATGGCCAACCGTCTCTATGATTATAAAATTGGATCATTTTTCATAACCATATACCATGAATGGTTTTAAAGGAATGATATGTGTATAAATATGATTATTAGGTAATTATTATTATTTTTTAGTTTAAATAATGACCTCATTGACCTTATTTGACCTACAAAGGTCAGTTTTGAGAGATAAACTGAATATATTCAAATTATCTGACCTAAACATAATTTATTAAGCAATTATATTTAACTGGTTTATAAGTGAAATATAAGTAATAATAAAATTTTAAATGGTTATCATGAAATTAATTAATAAAAAAATGTTTATTATTCATGAAGATAAATAACACAAATTAAGAATTAGCCTCAATATAAAGGTATTTATAATATCACTTTTATATATGTTAGCCTTATGATATATTCCCAACATATTTTTATTGTGGCATGTATATAATACCCATGGATTTATTTTATGATTCATATACATTAATTTATTTGGTTTTATTATTCCATATTGGGAAATATATTTTTTATGGTTTATGGTTTCATAGTTACCAAAGCGGTGCATGACTTCTCCTCAATCACATTTCATTGAGGCATTTTCATTGATTTTATAAACCCCAGCATCTTATGTAATAGGTATATAAAGATATTTTTAAAATTTCATAACATGAATTTATTTATTCTAATGTTACTTAATGTTTTTAACAGTCATTCCATCATAGATATTATTAGTCAAATGTTTCAAAATGGCATAGGACACTTTGGAATGTTTAAAGATTATTTTCTTTAAGAATGTACTTAATGATATTTTAAGGGAGATTCCATTCACCAATGTCAACAATAATTTATGTTACTGATCCTCACCTATGGGTTTTTTATTAATACCATCCTTATTATTTCTTTTCTATGGATTATGATTATTTAAAAGGGATTGTTATTATAGTGACCCTCACTTTTCGTACATTAATATTACATAAAATATGTCTAATACTAAGAACATTATAAAAATAAACACCCAAATACTATACAAGTATATTTCTTTTTTGTAAACATGAAATCAAAAACACTGATACATAAGTGGGCTATATTATCTACAACTTGGTTCTTCTTCACTAGCCCCATTCATAAACATATCAAAAATAATACATATATTCATAACCTGGGGAAGGAAACATAAAAAGGTGTGATCTTGGATTCTCAATAAGGGTAAAAAGGGATACATTTAAGAATAATCATGAGCCTAAGGGGAGAGAACATGATAATGAAAATATAGTATCAAAACCAGAATACCAAAAATTATATCCATGAAACAAGGCATAAATCTTCGATGTTCATAAGAGATGAACCATTAGGAAATAAAGAACATAATCTATAAAATAATAAAATAGGAATAAAACATGGAATTTGGGAAGACGTATAAATATATGAGGGGATTTAAATAGTATCCAAGGCATTACATAAAAGACCATCTTAATAGTATGGGTTCACTCCCCATAACATCTTGGTACTTATGAATCACTCATATAGAGATTTAATTGCCATGTGTTCACTCCCCATACAATACTAGTAGTCATGGTTCACTCCCATGGCCATCATGGTAGTCACGGTTCATTCTCAATACCATCTTAGTGTATCTCCTAAGATATAAATAATTACCCAATGAATTAAAGGGAGATATTGGCCCCACTCATCTAATAGTGAAATCCGACATACATGTTCAAGAACATAATAAATAGTCATATCATAACCCATGAAATGAAATGGGTATTATTAACATGTAATAATATCATAAAAATTTGAAAATATAGGTTTCGTAGTAATCTTGTCAAAAACTTAACCAATGAAAAGAATTTGGTTTTAAAAATATATATCCCAAGAAAGAGAAAGAATTTTCATAAACTCATGTCATAAAAACATAATATATTTAGAGAAATAATATGAATGAAAAAATTGAATACTTTCACCAAAAATGAATGAGTAACAACAATGTATGTAATATTATATGGGAAATATTTTTAAAATATCTTTTAAAAACATTTCAATAGGATAATACCCATTTTACATTGAAAAATGTTATTAAAACCACTAAACCATTTGAAATTTTTTTTCTTTGAAGATATCATTGAAAATATATAATGGATGAATTGAATCCCATAAAATTTTAAAATAAATTTTCAGTGAAAATGGGATTCAGGGATATTTTGAATACATTTTTTATTTTTTTAAATATGGTTTTTGAATATAATTGATTTCTGACCGAAGAGAGAGAGAATGATATTTTACATAAAATCATTATCCTAAGTAATAAAGAGGGATAAAATGGTACTAATACATAAGGATATGTTGAATAATGATATGATAATAAAACTCATCAATGTTTTGTAGAGATATGTTTTAATATTTCATCAATGAAAAAATAATCATTAACAATCTTGGGATCTGATGAGATTGTTTCAATATATTACTACCATATGGTAATTTGGGATCATACTCTCCATTTAATAAAATTAATTAAAATAGAGCATAATATATAATTAAAAAATTAATATTCGTTATATAAAATTTAAAATTGAAGTATATACACCTTTAAAAATATTTTAGGAGTATAACAGAACATGAGTCCCAAAGAAAAAAATTAAGACAATATTATTTTACCAATTTAGTTAATTTTTAAATGTTAAAACATTAATGAAATATAAATATATATATATATATATACATACCCATAAAATTAAATATAATATACATATAATTCATTAATACGTAGTACATACCCCACAAAAAATAGGTGGGTTGTGAATATGGCATGTATCTCATTGAAATAAAAGTGAGATTAAACTCCCTTATCATGGGACTTGACTCACTTCATAATAATAAAATATTCCTATAAAATAAATGTAAGTTTATTATAGAAATTTAAATAAGAAAATTATAATATCTAATACCATATATGGTTTTATTATGACCTTATATTACCCTCTTGTTAACAATCATTTGTTAAGGTTTCACTTCAGGTAATATTCGCTCTATTCTTTACATGTGTCTTGATTTATAATATCTTTGGTAGTTATACATATATCATGATTTCCATAATGTAAAACATAATATATAAAACATGTATATTAATTATAATTGTATTATTAAATGGAATACACCGTTCACAGAGACGATTAGTTGTACGTATGCATGAATGTTGTTTCCATTTATATTATCGTATTGAACGAAATAAGGTAAATAAAATATGTATAAATATCTATCCATAAAAGTATTTTTATTATATAATATATATCATATATTTTTACTAAACCCATCCTTAATACTTTCCACGTAGTGTGTGAATGAATAACATCTCTTTGTGTGAGCTGTAGTCCACAATTCCTCAAATGAAATTATCGTATTTACACCAAATAAAAAGAATAAATATATGTTTTAAAATGGTGAAAAATTCTTAAATACATAATATATATAGTATATGAAATATTTAAATAGAGATATCATCATAATTTCTAACTTCACAGGTGGTAAAGGAACAATAAACAATCATCATTTAATGTGTTAGTAGTTCGTCGTACATGTAAAGAGTATTTTTGTAACCCATTAGATGGAAGTGTGTTTATGTCTAGGTAAAACACATAGAATAAAAAATTACTTGTATATTTAATAAACTAATGTCTTTTTTAAAATTTTGGAATAATAATAGTGTAGGGGTGGATAAATAAAATAAAATAAAGGAGCTTCCGAGAAGACGTTACCTCTTAATCGGTTAACTCCTTTTGGTTTGTGCCAAAAGGATTCCTTGGATTGATATGTGACCAAATAAAGAATCAACGTAATAATACATGGATGTTGGTAAGTGTATTGGGAATATATTTTCCAAACCTAATGAGTTTTAGAGGTGTATAGAGTATAAATAGGTGGTGGCCTTTTGTAATGTAGGAGGAGTGACACTCTTGTAATAATTTTTAATAAGGAAACCCCACCCACATTTGTTATATTTCATGTTGATCCAATAATGAAAAAAAGAATATAATAGGGAATATAGGGTATATATATTTCCATTAAATGTATTTTGGAATAATTTATAGGTCGTTACGGGTCTTAAAGGAGCGGTTTAGTCCCATGTTAATATTACTTTTACCTTAATCATTATAATTAATTTAAATCACATTCACTAATAGTTTTTTTTCAAAAAATAAGTTTAAATAATTATAAATTATACATTATAATTATTAGAAATATTGGAACAACTTTTCCAAATTCAAAACACCTATGTGGATTAAAATAAGTTTAAATTAATCCCATATTGTGGTTGACAATGCGGGTTTTAATGTAAAAACATTCAAAAGATTGATATGTTTTTATACACATTTTAATGTTAAATTTATCTAAATGACCTAAATTGTATTGATTGATAAAAATAGTATTTAATTACATTTTTGAAACCAATTAAAAATATAATTTAACATTATAAATAAATTAGATGAAAATACAGTTTTGAATTAAAATCTAGTGTTTTTTCAATTTTCATCAAAAATTGATGTTTCTTAGAAAAACCAAAACATTCACCATAAGAAAATTATGGCACCAAAAAATAAAAAATAAAACATATTTCATCAAATTAAATTTTAAATGTTTCTAAAATTATTTTTTTGTTATTTTTCAAAGAAATACATTAAAAGCAGTTTGTTTGAGAAAATAGTTTTTTAAACATATTAGGATTTTACCAGAAATAATATTTTTCATTATCAATATAATATTTTTATATAATACTATTAAAAAATACATTTTAAAAATAGTTATTATTATTCGTATAACTAATTTTAACAGCTAGATTATAATTATATAATTTAAATTACTCTAATAGTAAAATGATGTTTCGTAGAAACATCATGTTAGACCCCAGAGCTCCCTAAGAGGGGAGGGGTAAATTTGGGTGTCAACTTTTATTTTTTAATAAATAAATCATGGTACCTAGTTGTTAGGAACTCATTTAAATTTTCAGATGGAATAGTACAGTAATAAAGCATTAACATGAAATGATACAACATGACAATTTTACATTGTTCACCACAAAGAGCTAGTTCAAGTATCATGCACTAAAAATGTGTTGATAATACCAAAATCCACTAATATTCACTAGTGGTGGATTAAAAAGATTCAATACTATCACTCTATTCCATGAACACTACCTTTAAGATGGTTTATTGATAGCTCACTACATCCCTTAAAATAATTCCATCGATTTCCCATAACTCACTTTCTTGGGAGAATTCTTACTCAGTTTATCGACATGAATTTTTCTTTAACATATTTTCATTGAATTGATTATCTCTATATAGCATGAGACACTACTATCATTGATGTCCTTAATTGATGCACTTGGAATGACCTATCCACTTCAAATAGTATATTCAAAACTTCATTTCGTGAATCTCACTACCTTGATGAAGCTCCCTACCTTTGTTGAACAAACTACCAATACGAATAAATCCTAACATATGAGAGCACCATTTCTTTCATGGAACAAATTGCCTTCTTGAATCACCATTTCCTTCGCAGAAAAACCCCTTTTTTATGGTCACTGACTCACCCTGGTATACCACATCATCGCGAATTACTCATTAACAAAAAGAAATAGAATCAGTTAAGACTCATAATGTATTTTCATGATGCTCAAGCTCACAGTGATTTTATTTTTCATTGATCTCCCTTGGCTACTAAAAAACAATGTGAATCTAGATTTTCCATGACAAATACATCCTATGTGAAGACGGGTAGCCTCTTATTTATTGGATTAGTCATTTGAAAATCTCCACTACCTCCAGTGAATTTTCTAAATCGACCAAAAACATATTTTCGGTGCACTACCTTTAATGAAGAACCATTTTAATTTTCTATTGTTTTGATTATCTTCTTCAAAACCATTGCACAAACACAATGCAACAATTCTCCTAATCGTAATGATCAAAGTAACTTATCAAGATTCTTCAATTCTCCGCCATTCATGATGCTTGTTATAATCACAAAGCACACCGTCAGAATTCTTTATTCCCTCAGAAATTAGAATTCTTAAATCCCATCTCCACAAAACTCATTACTTTACCATATTTTCATATTTTATATAGGGAAAACAAATTCATGATGCTTTCCATTATCAAATTTTTGGACACCAAAATTTTGGAAAACATTAGGAAATGACACTACATTCAATAATATGTTCTGTGTGAACTGTAAGATCTCTTTACATGTAATATACCGGATTTTTGTTGAGGATTCACAAAAATCCCAAACCATACTCTGTTTATAGAAATGACTAGTCTTTTTTTCTAAAATATTAGTGTTGTGTATAGCGTACACTAAGTTAGTGTTACCTGTAATATACACCAAAATGATACTATGTGTAACATACACCAATTAGATGTTTTGTTTAACATATTTTGATTTGATTCCACATGAAAGGAATATTTAACTTAGTGAATTGTGAGACATAAATTATAATTTAATTTATTCAAGAAAAACTTTCTATAAAAACTAAGGGTGTTACATTCTACCACACATAAAATGAATTTCACCATTGAAAATAATTACTCAGGTAAAAAAATGAGTATAATTCTACTTCATTATATCCTCAAGTTACCATGTAACTTCCTATAATTGGTGATTTCCCCAAAAACTATTGTCTGGGTGTGTGGTATTTTTTAATAGGACTTTCTATGATTGGTCATTAATTTCAATTGGTTTTTCATAGTAAGAAAGATCATGATCCAGTGGTATAACCTCTATGTTAATTAGACGCGAGGGGTTATGTATGTACTTCCTCATGAGAGATACAAAGAAAACATCATAAACATCAGATATATTTTGAGGAAATTACATTTTGTAGGATATAATCACAATATAATCAAGAATCTCAAAGTGATTGATATATCTGGGGATTAGTTTCCATTCCTTCATGAATATCATAACATTCGTATAAGGTATGTATCATAGAAACACATATTCAACAATTTCAACTTATATATCATGTCTTTGGTTATAAACAAAACGTTTCTTCCAGATTTAATCTTATTTGATATGTTTCTGAATGGTTTTTACCTTCTCATCCATTTCATCAGAAATATCATGTCCCAATATCTTTCTTTCTCTAACCTCATCTTAGCACGTTGGAGGTCTACACTTCATACCATATAGGGTTGACCATTCATTTGAGAAAGATATTATTTTCCTCTTCCATCAGGAATTCTATATGCATACTGTTCAAATCCAGAAATATTGGATCTTTTTTAATCCTCATCATGGATAAGATAGTCTGATCCTTCCAAATCAAAGCATCGACCACCTGGTTCAATTTCCTAGGGTACTAATGTACTATGTAGTCATAATCCTTTATCAACTCTAACCATATTCTCGGGAACATGTTCAACTAATTCTATGTGAATATATATTTCAGATATTTATTATCAGTATATATATCACACTTTTCTTGATAAAGATAATGCCTCCATATCTTTTATGAAAAAATGAAAATCGCATACTCCAAAGCATGAGTTGAGTAATTTTTCTCATGAATCATCAAATATCATGGATCATAGGCTATAACTGGGCTATTCTGAATAAAAACCATCCAAATACCTTCTTAGATTAATCACTATATATAACAAACCCTTCTAAGACAGTTGTTAATTTAATCATAGGTGCAATTACTGACCTTCTCTTTAGTTCCATGAATACTTCTTCACATTCATCTTTCCAACGGAACTTGAAACCTTTCCGAGTTAACTTGGGTAGAGAATTAGATTGTTGTGAAAAATTATCCACAAACCATCGATAATATCTAGCTAAACGAATAAATATATAGATCTCAGTAAACATTGTTGTTATAGTAAATCATTCAATAGCCGCTATTTTTTATGGATCTACAGATATACTAGCTCTAAATATAATGTAACACAAAAATGAACCATGTGCAACAAAAATTCACACTCCTTAAATTTATCATATTTCTTATCATTCATTAGGTTCTTTAATACAATTCTCAAGTGATCTTCATGTTCTTCCTTTCTATTTTAAACGATAATAATGAAATCTATAAAGACTAACACAAACTAATAAAGTTTATATATAAATACTATATTCATTAATCATGTTAAGATAATTGAGGAATTAGTAAGACAGAGGAATAAATATATATTCATAGAGTCCATTCTTTGTAAATAATGTTGTATTAAGTATATCCTCATTCTTGACCCTCAATTGATGATATCCAGAATGCAGTCAGTGGTTAAAAATTATTGACCTCCACGTAGTTGATCAAACAAGTCATACTTATGGGGAAGAGGGTAATTGTTCTTGATTTTTATCTTTATAAACTCCCAATAATCAACAAAGAGTCTCATTGATCCATATTTTTTTCACAAAAAATAGGTGCACCATATGGTGACACACATGGACGAATGAATCAGTTATCAATGTTTTTTTTTTGATTTGTTTCTTCAAATCTTGAAAATCAATTAAGGAACTTTTATAAGGAGTCTTTGAAATTTGTGAGTAACCAAGCATGATTTATATTAATAACTCAACTTATTGTTTTTTGGAAGGCTATGCAACTCTTCTGGAATGAATTCCACCTAATTCTGAAAAATATAGATTTCATCGATGCCTATTTTTTCCCTAACTAATTGAGAGAAACGACCATTTTGAATTGGAATCAAGACCCATACACTGGATGTAATCTACAAAATAAGTTCACACATATATTCACATTGATGGATGATCATAGTAGGGTTTGAAATATAAAATATAACATCCCTTCCATGATAGTTGATGTGGGATTTATGTTGATAAATTTAATCTATGACTAAGATAACGTCAAACTAAACCAACATATAAATAGAAATATGTATAGGAAGCACATTCCAATAAACGTCAACCAGATATGAGTCAATGAATTGAGATGGAATCATCATTCCATTAGGTTTTTTTACTACTAATTCCACATCTAATGGTTTTGGTGGAATCTCACCACCAATAGAAAATTATTTAGATATGAAATAGTGGGTAGATCCATAACCAAATATGTCATTAACAATTATAGTTTGGAATGTATGTGTACCATTCATCATATTTTCATCCCAACCCTCATCAGAAATAGAAATTTCATGGGATTTTTCCTTGTCCCTGAGCTAAAGAGCTTCCTGATATCACTCATCAAACCTATCCCTTAGTTTTTGGAATTAGTTATCATAATTCTCATTCTCATTTAAATTGTATCACTAAACCAATGGAAGATAATTTTGTGCCACTTTTTCCCCATTCTCAACATTATCTTACTTCTTCCCATCACTTTGACAATCAAATTATTAATGCCCTTCCCTTTCACAGTTAGAATAGTTATTATACCCCTAAAGAAAATTTCTTCGTTTATTATGACCACACATAGAGCATAAATGGAAGCTCATATTCTTCTCTAAATAGTATTTTAGATTTTATATTAAACTCCATATTCCTCTTCTTATCAAAACCATTTGGTTGTTACGTGACTCAAACCTCTATTTCATATTTTATTACTCAATTCACAATATCTTCCTAGATACTAAATAATTTTTTAGAAAGATCCATTCTAAGACTTGGCATTAATACATTGAAGAACCTCTCAACATTAAATTCATTTTGGATGATAATTCATGAAGCATACCTCATATGTATTATGAAATTATCCTTATATATACAAACAGATTCATCATCCCTTTACTTAAACTCAATGAAGTCTTTCTCTGCCTTGGTATGAATAATCTGAGTAAAGTTCTTGTTGAAATATAAGTTCTTGAATTCATCTGAATCCATGGATTCAATATCATCTCACAGCCTTGTATTCTTTATTAGAGTCCACCACTAGTCTTCTTCTCCTTATAAATTATTGACTACAATAATTACTTTGTCATGTTTTAAAAGATAGATAAAAATAATATCCTTCTAGTATTACTAATCCATTGTTTAAAAAGTTTTATTTAGAAGACACTCTAAACTAAGGTAGACATTTCTTGATGAATGACTTAATAGAATGTTGTTCCTTTTCTCATTTTAAACCCACTATGATTCATATATTGGGAATTTTGTGTGAGTATAAAAATGTGGTTTTCCATTCCATATCTATTGCATTCAATTTCTCAGGCATAAAATCATTGCATTGTTGATAATAATCACAACTAACGCAACTCCTTTGGGTTATATCCATTGACTAAAACCAAAAAGCATATATGGAGAAACAATTATCATATCGAGGACCAATATGATCAGGAAAATTCACTTATCGGATGTTTAAATTATGACACATTCTAAAATATATGACACCTATGGTTTATCCTAGGTTATTCATTGGAAACTTCTATTTGAATCCTTCATTATTGTTTATTAAGAGTTTATGAATTCCCAAAGCCTATCTGTCAGGAGTGTTAGACCATGTGTGTAGTAAGGCTCATTGTCATGTTCCAGATTTCTCCAAGTCCAGCCCAGAATATATTTTCAGAGTTTTTACCCAAATTTACATCTACTCTAGATCCACATCCACTTGTAGTATCTAGACATGGATGTATTTCTAGGAAATCACTCACTCAATCTTTTACAAAAACTATAGTATATTTTCCTACAATTTTATTTATTCTTATACTTAAACTTAGACATTTCCATAAGTATCTAACTATGTTCATCTCATTATATCTTCAAATGTTTAACTAAACCATTTCTGTGATACAAATAATATAGACCCTCTATTTTCATACATTTATATTAAAAAATCTTTTAGAATACATAAGACATTAAAAAATAGACTCTCAAAGACTGTACTAGTCTAGTGCCTTTAAAAACATGGAAAATTAAACACTGATACATAAGTGAGGTAAATTATCTCCCACTTGGTTCTTTTGGACTATTCCCCCTATTAGACATGTCAAACATAAAACTTATATTCATATCCTAGGGAGAAAAACAAAAATGGGGTGAGCTCAGAAGCTTAGTAAGGTTAAATAAGGGTGATATGTAATCATTATCATGAGCATAAGGGTATAGGAACATGATTTGGGAAATATAATATCATGCCTTAAATAAAAAAGATCATATACATGAAACATGTCATTAAGATTCCTCGTTTATAATACATGAATCCTAAGGTAATAAAGAATGTAATCCTCAAAATAATAACATAGGAATAAAACATATAATTATAGAAGACGCGTAAGCATAAAATATGATTTCCATTGTATGCAAGACATCGATTCCATGAACATATTGGTAGTATGGGCTCACTACACATACTATATTGGTAGTCATGGTTCACTCCCATGGCCATCTTATTAGCATGATTTCACTCCTCATATCATCTTGGTAGTCTTGGTTCACTAGCAGGGCCATCTTAGCAGTCAAGATTCATTCCCAATACCATATTATTCAATCTCATGAGTTATAAATCTTTTCCCAATGCAATAGAGGGATATATATTTCATACACATCTCATAGTGAAATAATTCAAATAGTTTCCATATGGTCAAAAATATTAATATCATACCCATGAAATGAAATGGGTATTATAAACATGTATTCATATCATAACGTATGAAAAAATTACGGATTCATGATCATTTCATCATAAACATAACTCAGGAAATGAAGCGGGATGAAAAATCATATATCTTGTGAAAGAGAAATGGGTTTCATAAAAATCACACCATCAAAACATAATCCATTCAGAGAAAAAATAAAAATGGAAACATTGAATAATTTTCCCAAAAGGCAGGATTTACACGAAGAGGTGTTGTCATAGAAGGTAAATAATTTTGAATTGTAATTTAAAAACATTTCTTGAGTGATATAATATTTTTACATTTAGAAACACTTTCTAAAACATTAAAACTTTTTAAAACATTTTTATTTGAGAATTTTTTTGAAAACCTATAAAGGAAGCACTGAAAACCATAAAAATTTAAAATCATTTTTTCTTGAAAATTGGACTCAAATATATTTTTAAAACATTTCTAATTTTTTTTAAAACATGATTTTTGAGTAAAATAGATATTCGACCGAAGTGAGAGATAGTATGATTTTACATAAAACAATTATTTTATGTAATAATGATTGGAAAATGGTTCTGATACATGATTATATCTTTAATAACCATAGTAGAATAAAATTCATTAATTTTCATCCAATAAGTGTCATAATATTTCATCAATGAAGTGTAATCATTAAAAATCATGACAATGGATGAGATTGTTTCAATAAACTCATACCAAATTATTAATTGGGATCACACTCTCCATTTAAGAAAAGTAAATTACTTGTTGGATATGATATCATTAAAATAATTAAAATGGTGATATGACATGTAAAATTGACTTATATGAGCCTCCAAAAAATAATTTAGTTTCACAACACAATATTATTCACAAAGAATGAAAATTCAGATAAACCTATTTTACTGAGTTGGTAACATTTGAAAAATAAACCTCATTAATGAATGATCATAAATTGTATATGAAAATACCAAAAAAATTAATTAATATATATATAAATAATTAATAGGAAGTACATTCCAAAAAAGTGGTCCATTGATAAACCATGGTCACAAAACATAATTATAAAAGAAAATAAAGAGTACACAAAGTTGAGGGTAGAAGATAGGGTACCCCACCAACTCAAAATACATATAGCAAAGTTAACATTTCCTTCCACGACCCTATCCACGAGGTCCACATCTACCGCTTGGATGTCTTCCCCTTTTCCATTGTATAGGGGTATTCCAAGCACCACATGTATCAACAATCTCCACCGGTTCATCAAGTGCATCATCATTAGGATCCCCATTTTCCAGCACCACCCCTTCCACATTCAACACCATGCCTCCTAGAATTTTCCCCTCTTTTCCATCATCATTGCCACTAGATCCACCGTGAGTGACTACATGCTCCTTGTCCGCAATTCCTGGAGCTCATCATCCAACAGATCCACACCCTTGTTTTTTTATTGAAAGTGGATACCATAAAAATCCAATGTAGATAAAAGTGAGTATAGGGTCAAAATATTTGCATTAAATTTATTTTGTATAGGTTTATAGGTCTTTTGCGCCTTAAGGTTATAGTTTAGACCATTATTAAGAATAATTTAACCTTAATTATTATAATTAATTTAAATAACATTCATTAATTTATTTTGTAAAAAAAACATAGTTGGACTTATTATAAATTATAATTTTTTTTCATTCCAAATATAGAATCCATTCTTCCAAATTATAATCATATAAGTGGAAAGAAATAATTAAAAATTAATCCAGTAGTGGGGTCCACAATGCGGTTTTTTAAAGTAAAAAACATTCAATAGTTTACTATGTTTTTGTACCCATGTATAAAGTGAAAATGATCTCAATGACCTAAATTTTATTAATTGATAAAAATATTACGAAATTAAAATTTAAAACTAATTTAAAATATAAATTAACCTTTTAAATTAATTATATAAAAAATCATTTTTGAATTAAAATCTAGTATTTTTTCCCATTCATCTAAAAAATGCAGTTTCATAGAAAAAAACCAGAAATTTTACCTAAGATATTTTTGATATCATAAATTAAAAAATAATGTTTATTTTATAAAATAAAATTTATAAATGGGTCTAAAATTAATGTTATTATTTTTCAAGTAAGTACATTAAAAAGTAGTTCATGTGAGAAAATGGTATTTTTAGAAATATATGGACTTTACAAAAATTATACAGTTCATTGTCAATATGATTTATTTATATAATCTAATTATAAAGCGTTTTTTAAAAGTATTTATTACTATTCAAATAAATATTTTTTCACACAAAAGTTATAATTATATCATTTAAATAATTATAATAGTAAAATGATGCTTCGTGGAATCCTAGATGTTGGGTGTAACGTACACCGAGTCAGTGTTTCATGTATCATACACTAAGTTGATATTGCATGTAACAATCTCCAAGTCAATATTCGTTGTAACCTACACCGAGTAGATTCCATGTGAAAGGAATTTTTGACTTAGTTCATTCCAAGAAATAAATAAAAATTAAATTTATTCGAGAAAAAATATCAATAAATACTGCTAGTGTTTGAATTATAGAACTATTTTCTTTTCCATCAGTTAATAATATTTCAATGAGATTGGTATGGAAAACATTTTTTCATTGGGTCAATCATGACTTTAATATATTTTTATGGACCCCATTTTTTATGAGTTAACAACGTTTCAAATATATTGTTATGAATCCCATTTATTTTACGTGGACTAATAATGTTTTAAAGAGATTTTTCTGAAATAACTTTCTTCTTTGTGAGAGAATTATGTCCAAAATATATTTCAATAGAAATTGTTTTTTTTCATTTGATAACCATGATTCAAAGATATTTTTTTGGAACCCATTTATTTTCTTTGGGATAACCATGTTTCAAAAAAAATTCATGTAACACCTTTTTTCCCATGGTTTAATTATGTTTCAATTAAGATGTTATGGAACCCATTTATTTTTTGTTGATTAATAATGTTTCCAAGAGATTTTTATAGAACCCGTTTATTTTCCATCGGTTAATCACGTTTGAATGATATTGTTTTGGAACAACATTTTTCCATGGTTTAACCATTATTTAAGTATATTGTTAAGAAATCCATCCCTTTTCCAGGGCTTAATCATATCTTAAAGAGATTATAAAAAAACCATTTAATTTTAATGTGTTGACTGAGTTATAAAAGTATAAGGATTTATTATTTGAGTTTTATAATGAGTGTGTCTAGTTAATGAAGTGGTACATGAGCATTATACAATGGGATGGACCAGATAGCACTTGGTAATCCTGTTGCAACTATAATGATGGGGCATCCAAAATAGAATCGAGTGATCCTGTTATATCTTATACGATGATGTGGCTCTGGTAGAAATGGGTGATCTCATTATGGCTCTCCAATTCATTGGGTAATGATTATATAAGAATTTGGTTTTATAGTTATTCTAATTTGTAAGGGTTCGACAAGGGTTCTGTAAGGTTTCAATGGGACAATGTTCTAAGATACAAATATGTTTTATTTATGATTTATATGGGGTTAAAATATTTCCCATGATCAATATTTATATCTCAGTGATCGTGATTATTTATTCTTTTGAATGTTTCATTTTTTATGTTTTCATATTTTATGGTGCATTTATTGATGTGTGTTATTTACTTTATGATTCAGTCATGAAATTTAATTATATCATCTTACACTTAAGCACTCTTAATCTCATTGACTAAAATAAATTGTTTATTATTTTATATACCCTTAATAATAATTTTATCTCACCCTTCTTATATATCCTTTTCCCCATGTATTAAAAAATTATATTGGACGTGTTATGTTTAGAATTGAATTAATATGAATGATGACGATATATCAATGTGAAAAACTAAAATATTCAGTAAGTGGTAAAAATCCTAATTTAAATTCATGTAAATTGAAAATTTGGTAGTTTTAACTATTTATATAAAACTCTAAACATAAAAGGATCTCCAAAATGTATGTGATATCTGTTTTCCTTTAGATTTTTTAAGGTTTAGATGAAAAGTTTATATTACAATTATCAGCATTCAAGACAGAAGTGTAGAGTTCATGATTTCAGCTTAAGATCCAATATTTTGGGTTCTAGGAAATTATAAATATAATGAAAATAAATTTAATCATGATATAACATTTAAATGGGAATTATATACACCACAAAAAATATACGGGTGCTGAATATTCATATTTCTAACCGAAATAAAAGAGAGACTATAAATAACTTACAGAAACCATATCATTGATGTGATAATTAATCAATGAAATTATTGTGTTTTTAAAGGTAAATAAAGATAAACAAATTAGAAATAAAAAATAAAATATTCAGATGTCATTACACACACAATTTCAGCATGACATAATCAATTAGGCAGAAGTTTATCCCAATTGATGAAAATTTAGTTAAGAAATCTCTTACTATAAGTCTTGAATTCCTTCAAACACATTCAACCATATTTTATAATAAATTTAAATTTATTATAAATATATTAGACAAATATACATATATATATATCATACTATATAATATTAACTTTTTTCATTCGATCACACATTTATTAACAATTCTATATTAATGGTAAGATTCAGGTAATAAATCCATTTTTTTTTGTATATATTTTTTATTACTATTATATTTTTCATGGTTAAATTATATCCACAATTATTACTGGGATATAAATATAATATATATTCCATATATATTTAATTATAAAAATCCATAAAATATTGTGATAGAGAATGAAATACACTTTTAATAAAGATGGTGTACCACACATATGCATGAACATTATTTCCATTTTTTCTATAATTGAAAAAAATAAAGATAAATTATATATTATCATTAATTTTTTTTAATAAATATCACATAAAATCATTAAATCTGTCCTTTTTACGTTCCTTGTAATTCATAAAAAATCAAATCGCTTTGTGAGAAGGTAGCCCACCATACACATGGGTGATGTTATCTTATTTACAAAATGGAAATCATGATGTTATGTGTGATATAACAATTTAATATTCATAATAATATTATAAATATTATATATAAACAACAAATATTACATTATGTTCATCCATTAGAGGTGGTTATGCAAAACTGAATGACGTTAGTTCATTACGCGGTAGTCTATAATATACAAGATTGATTATTTTCTAACCCATTTGTTGGAAATGTTGATGTTTATATGTCATAAAAATAACATAAAATTTTATATTTTTTATGATACTAAGGTTGATATGTCATCATGGTATAATAATGTTTTAAGTATTTGGAGGCAGAAATAAAACAAAAATTTATGTTGAGGAATGGTAGCTCTTCTTCATCAGTACAATGTATTATTGAAACAAATTACTTCCTATGATAGGTTTCTATAAAAAAAATAAGGCTTATAAGGTGATATATGGAACATGGGAAGTGATTTGGGAAGCTATTTCCTAAACTAAAAGGGTTTTAAGGTGTAACGAATATTAGAGAGGTGGTGGACATTTATATGTGATATGAGTGGATAACTTGTAGTTTTTTGTAATGAAAAAAGTCTTCCAAAGTTTTTTATCAAAAAAAGGACCCAAAATGGGGTATTCTCAATAATATATGTGATAAGAACAAAATATGTCTATAAAATGGTTTTTTAAAATATAATGAACCATCCTTAAAAATAACTGAATATTGAGTTTATGACAAGATTTTTTATTTCTTTCACATGGAAGATCATACCGGGTAAAGAGTTTTATGGTGTTAGGTCATAAATCAAACATAAAAAACTATAAAATATAATGTGGAAACATATGATCGTAATCCATATTTTCTACCATATAATGATTTTAAAAAATAAATCATGATCCTTATTGTGAAAACTCTTCCTGACTTTTGAAATGAATTATTTCAACCCCTTACTCATCCTTATGTCCTGTGAAAAACAATAAAAATATGGGATGATCATAAAAACTCAATAAGGGATATAAAAATAAAGGAACCATAATACATTGATAAAAATTAAAACCCATGAAAAAATTATCATAATTTAATACTTTTCACCCTTAATAAATAGTAGATACAATCCTTTTTAAATAAAATCATTTCATAACTTTTTATAATCATGAGAATACCTTAAAATCAATAGAAAACATAGAAAATACTTAAAGGTTTCTTGGAAAATAATTATAATTTTCACACTTATAAAAGGAATAACCATGTTCTTGACTATCAAACATGCCACTATTACAAATAGAACAGCCATACAGCCAATTTCCATACCCAATGCATTGGAGGGCTTTCATTGACCCACCCATTATTGGGTTATCATGGAACCAAACGTCATTGGTTTATTATGGAACCAACCATCAAAGCTATAGGCACAATTATATTATCATAACATTTTTTATAATGCAATTTTCTATATTTAATTTATAAAATTTCATTGGAAAAAATAAGAAAACATTTCATGATATTGAAATAATCAATCCATTCCCAAAACACATTTTCAATAAAAAATAAAAAGATGGGTTTCAATTTATTTTAAAAAAATGAATGACAATTAAGGAACCAAAATATGAAAATAAATAGGTAATTTCTTCTAAAATAATTTTATATCCATATAAATAATTATTTATAATAATATCAACAATAATAAAATTGGGGAAGGATTAAATCATTAAACATTCAAAGTGTACCTTACCAATTTTAATATTCAAATAACAATATTCATGAAAGAATAACATTTAATGAAAATTAAATAAGTCGATCATATATAAAATATGGTTATAGAATGTAAAAGGGAATTTATATACACATTATAAATGAATAAATGAGCATATCATCAAGAAATGTCTCGATGAAAAGAGAATGAGACGAAATCCCTTACATTGAGTCCGAATTGTCACATGTTTCTTTAAATTCTATAATAATAAACATAGGATAATTATTAACTTGATTTATAATTTTTTTACATTTATTACTACTTTTATTCCACATTTTACAATGGTTTAATCAAATACTTAAACAATTATGTTTACATTTGGTGTTTTTACCATATTCGGTTTTTGTGTCAAAAAGGTCATTGGTAGGTGAACTATGGTCAAATGGGTCATTATATAAACATATACAGAATAATAATAATTAGATAATATTAATATCTATACAAAAATTAATCTTTTCAAACAAATCCTAATAGATGGTTATGAAAATGAACCAATGTTACAATAATTAAGATGGTAGGTCATACATACGCATAAGTAATGTTCCCATTATTCAATAATAATTATTAAAAGAGGGTAAGTAACATTTATCATTACATAATGATAAATATATATTATATAACATATTATTTAATAATTAAAACTTATATATATAATTCTTGTGATGTAAAAATGAATCACATCACATCGAGAAGGCGGTAGTCCACATGTCTATGAACGACGTTATAACTTTTTCAATGTGTGGAAGGGTAAAAAAGAAAATGATATATTATATTTAAATAAATGTAATTATTTCATAAATATCATATATATTTCATGTATGTAACATATGTTTAATCAAATGCATCCTTTATACATTCTATGTAATGTGTGAACATATCCCATCGCTTAGGGGAGGGGGTAGACCAATTGTCCAAAAATGACATTATCGTATTTACACAAGATTAAAAGTAAGAAGGTATGTGTATATAAACACTATATAAGAATGAATAAATAATAAATATCATATAAAAATGTTTCTCCCATAATAATCCTCAACCATAATAGGTGGTAAAAGAAGAATGAACGACATCATTATGAGAGGTCGTTGTTTATCTTACATGAACTGCAATTTTATCACCCATTTTATAAAAGTATGTAGTAGTGTAGGTATAAAAATTAACATAATAACATATCAGTATATTTAGGATATTAATACTTATATATATGTGTGGAATAATATGAAATTATGTGAGTGCAGAAGGAACCGATATAAAAATATTATTGATGAAAGTTACCTATTCTTCAGGAGACCCTTTTTGGTTTGCACCAAAGGACTTCTTGGTTAGATTTATGCCCAAGTTGAGGGATCTAGAGAAAAGAAATTAATTTTGGGAGATTATTTAGGCAGGGTTTTTATGAGAAAAAAATATCTTGAGATGTGTAAATATAGGTGGAGGAGAGTAGGCCTTTTATTGGAAGGGAAAAGGACATATTGGATATTCTGGAAAATAATTGTCTTCTACCCACGTTTTACATGTCTCCCAAGGTATAAAAATATACCATTATTGATCATTAAATATTTTATGGTATAAATATGTCAAAAAATAATTTTCATAAAAGTGTCTGGTAGTTTTGAAACCATATTTTCCATGTTTAGTAATTAGTTAAACTCATTTTTTTTCATAATCACAATAATTAATTTTATTTACTTTTACTAATAATTTAGGATAAAATATAATTTTAAATTGTTATAAATTATAAATTAAATGGATTAAAAATATGGAATCCATTTTTTATAAATTCCATTCACATAATTGGTATAAACTAATTGAAAATTAATATCCTGGACATGAGGTGACATCCAGTTTTTAACATGAAAATGTTTAAAAGTTTGTTATGTTTTTATATCAAAATTCAATGTGAAATTGTTTTCAAAGATGTAAATTAGATTAAATGATATGAATTGGATCTAATTATACATTTTAACCGGTCTAAATCATTATTTACCTATGTAAATAAATTTTATGAAATAGTTGTTATGAACTAAAATTCCATATTATTCATTATTCATCAAAATATGAAAGTTCTCTTAAAAATATCAAAATTTAAACCATATTAAATTTTGATATTTATATTGCAAAAAAAATTATATTTTTTTCATATAAAAGTTTTAATATTGTGAAAATGTTATTTAAAATATGCACGCCGAAAAAATGGTGCAAAATTGTCTTCTACAAATATAGAGTTTTTTATGATTAAAATTAGATTTGTTCTTATTTTATTGCAATAAAATTTATTGGTTTAATGTAAAAAATTTAATAAACAAGTGTAATCATATTATAGTTATTATTATTATTATTCATGGCTACCAATACAATTACTAGGCGATAACTACTACATAAAATAATTATATTAACCATATATAATTTTTCAGTGTAACTCAATCATCCGGGAAATATAAGATTTTAGAGAAAATCATTACTGTGTGTTGGGTAAGAAATTGGAAATGAAGTCATTTTTTAATGAGAAATTAATATATAATTCTTCAATAAAAAAATATGAATAATACATATTCAATCTTAACTTGGGATGTCACATCCTTCCCCCTCTTTGGAAATTGCATCATCAAAGTTGTATTCCCTTACTAAATAAGTTGGGAATTTTTATCTCATTACATTTTATGATTCCCATTTGACCACTTCAACAATAAGGTTTTCTCATCGATCATTGACCTGATAAATTACCATATTCTGAAAAACATTCTCAATGTAATTACAAACCAAAACTGGTTGTTCCTCTTATGAAGGATTCTATTCTTTCTGGAAAAAATCATGACTCAAAACATGAGATAAATTTGGTATATTCCTCGTTAATATTAAATCATAACTTATGTTGTGTACCTGGTATAAAATCGAAGGTAAGACCACTTGATAGGAAACTGATCCAACATTTTCTAGGATTTCATATGGTCCAATGAACCATGGACACATCTTCCCCTTCTTACCAAAACACATCACACAATTCCATGGAGGAACTTTGAGAAAGACATGATAACCTACCTCAAATTAATGTTATTTCCTTTAATTATCATCATAAGTCTTCTACCTCCTCTAATATGTCCAAATGTGTCATTGAATCAGCAAAAATTTCATTATCATTTCCTCTACTAACTTTACTTCTGTTAATTTCTTGTCACCTACATATTCCCAAAACGTGGGTGTTTAAAACCACTTTCCATATAATTCTTTAAATGGTGTCATTTTTATAATGGAATGATAAATTGAAAGAGTTGTATTTTGGTGATCCGAATATACCATGAAATTGATTATCTATTTTAGTTAATTGGTACATCCTTTCTCTAGATAATCTATTGAATGATCATGGTGTTGTCTAATAAAATGATCAACTATTAACATATTCCTTTTTTATAGATTTGGATGATCTCTTTCCTGAAAACCACCATTGTATATAACATGTGTTAACTTATCCATCACTACAACAAACTACGGTGTTTTAATTCCAAAAATTTCTGGATGTTTATTTTTAAATTATTTATTCTTCTCTGTTGCTTCCCACTAGTACTTAATTGTATCCTATGTAGAAATATATTCTGAAAAGAACATACTTTAGAATAATAATTATGGTAATCATTAAATTCTCTAACATTTTTACTTGAACAGAAGTTTAAATCTCTGAATAGAAACATATTAATATTACCCTAAACTCTAAAGTTATATAATGTAAACTATGATACCAAATCTAAGAACTCGACCTTAATTATAACATAATATTTAGTTAAGTAAATAATTTTCATTTCTTTCCCATGGAATATCCTTTCAGGTTTAGAGTTTTATATAATTACACCATTACTCATATATAACAAAACTATAAAAATAAAATGATTACAATTTTAATTATTATCCATTTTTTCAGCATATAAAACAATTACAAAATAAATCATGATCTCTTTTAAAGAAATTATTCATGTCTTTTGATAAGAATTATTCCAATCCCTTAATAATTTTTAGAACATGTAAAAACATTAAAAAAATAAAATGATCATAAAATATCAGAATGGGATATAAAAATAAAGAACCCATTAGTTCATTGATAAAAATTAAAACCAATGATAAGATTGTGATAATGTAATACTTTTCACCCTTAATAATTGTAAAAAAATTCTTATGTAAATAATCTCATTTCATACATTTCTCCTAATCATGGGATTACCATAAAACCAACAGATAACATAAAAAAGGCATTAGAAATATTAGGACATCATTATAATTATCACTCTTATAAATGTAATATCAACGTTGACAACTTTTATAAATATTAATCTTACAAATTTAATATTCACACAACTGAATTTCATACCCAAAAAATTGGAGGGCTATCACGGACCCACCCATCATTGGTCTATCATGGAGCCACCTAATATTGTTTTCTTATGGAACCACCTACCAAATGTCGATGTACTACTATATAATCATAGCACATAAAGGATTGAAATTTTCAAAGTTAAAATCATAAAATTTCATTTTCAATCCTAAGAATAAAATAAAAGATATTGAAATATTCTATTTCATAAAACCCATTTTTAATAAAAAAAATACCCAAAAAAGAGAAAGATAGTTGTCATTTTATTTTAAAAACATGAAGGCTTGTAAAAGAAAACAAAATATAAAAATAGAAATAAAATTAATTCTATAGTCCTGTTATAAAAATATAAATAAATATATAAAATAATACAAAGAATATTGTAATGGAGTAAATATTAAATCTTTAAACATTCAAGGAATCCCATATCACACTGAACAATAAAATCGTAAGACACATGAAAGAATAAAATTTAAAAAAACATTAAATTATATAAGAATAGATAAAATATTTATATTTAATTTCAATGGTTCTATATATACACTTTATAAACTAATAAAGGTGTATATTATCAAGAAATGTATCTATGTAAGGAAATTGAGATATAATCTGTTAGCTTGAGTCTGACTTGTCCCATGTGTCTTGAATGTAATGATTAATAAAATTATGTGAATTATTGACATGATTCAGAAACTTTTATATGTTTATAAATAATTTTATTTAACTTCTTAATTTTTTTTAAATAACTAAATAAAAACTAGTGTTTATGTAGGGATTTTTGATCATAGTTGGTTTATGTGTCAAAAATGACTTTGGTATGTCAACTATTGTCAAATGGATCATAATATAAACATATCCATAATAATAATAATTAAGTAATAATCATATCTATAAATAAATTAAACTTTTGAGACCAATAGTGAGTGATTTTTATGAAAATTGTAACAGTTTTACAATTATTGAGATGATAGGTCATACGTACACATGAGTAACATTCCCATTTTTCAACGATCCTTACAGAAAGAGGGTAAATGAAATATATATTTAAAAAATGATAATTATTTCATATATAAAATATTATCTAGTCATATATACATATTTATAATTCTTTAGATATAAAAATAAATCACATCACATTGAGGAGGCGGTAGTCCACACGCTCATAATCGACATTATCACTTTTTCAGTGTGTCAAATGGTAATAATGAAAATTATAGATTATATTTATAGAAATTTTATTATGTCACTAATATAATAGAGATGTAATTTATGTTAAATATTTTAAATTAAATTCATCCTTAATAATTTCCAGGTAATGTGTGAACTTATCACATGGTTTTGAGGAGGCGATAGTCCACACATCTACAAACGACATTATCATATTTACACAAAATGGAAAGCATGAAGGTATGTTTATATAAAAAATATATAAGAATGAATAAATAATATATATCATATATATGTATATATATATATATATATATCATATAATAATATTGATTCTATCAGAATTCCGAACCATGAGAGGTGGTAAGGGAAGAACGAATGACATCGTTACGTGAGGTGGTAGTTCATCGTACCTGAATGGTAATTTTGTCACATATTTGATGGAAGTTTGTATAGATATAGGTTGGAATCATAACATAATCACATATTAATATATTTAAGACATTTATTTTGTTATATAATCCTGTAATAATAATAAATTAAGGTATTAGAGAAGGAAACTAAATAAAAAATGCATGTGGATGAAAATTACCCCTTCTTAAGCTAACTTATTTTTGTTTACACCAACGAGCTTCATGGTTCCCTTTATAACAAATGTGACGAATATAGGGTGGGTGTAGGGATTTTTGGATATTATTTGGGTATTTGTTTCTAGTAAAAAGGGATTGATATGTGTCAAGAGAGGGGAAGGAGATGAGGCCATTTATAAGAAGGGGAAAAGGACACATTGGAATTTCATGAAAATAACTGTGTGCTCATCACGTTTTACATGTCCCCAATGGTTAAAAATAGACAATTATAGAACCTCTAAGGAAAAAAAGTTGAAATTTGTCTACATAATAATTTTTATACATGTTCAGGGTCATTGTAAACATTGTTTTCCAATTTGAGTCATTAATTGATCTCTCTTTTTCTCAAGCACTGTAATTAATTTTAACTAATTTTACTACTGATTTTGGTAAAAAAATAAGTTTACATTATTAGACATTATAAATTACAATGATTCCAAATTCGGAATCCATATTACCTAATCAAAAAAACAAAATTTTTATAAATTAATTTAAAATTAATCCTATAGATGGGATGTGAAATCAAGTTTTTAAAGTGAAAATGTTTAGAAATTGGATATGTTTTTTTATCTAAATTCAATGTGAAATTATTTCCAATGACCTAATTTAGAATTAAATATATAAAATTTATCTTGTTATTGAATTAAACTAATCCAAAATAAAATGTAACTATATAATTAAATTGGATGAAAAAAAATATTAGTAAACTAAAATTCCATATTATTCACTATTCTTCAAAATATGAAAATTCGCAGAAAAATGACAAATATTATCCCAAAGTATATTTTGATATTTATAATTATAAATAAAATTATTTTTTCTTATAAAATTATAAAACAATTACTAATACTTATTTATAATTTGTGCGCTATTAAAACACAGGAAAACTACGTTTTAAAAATATAGAACTTTTTAATGCATAAAATTGGATTTATTCTTATTTTAAACTTACAATATTTATTGGATCAATGTTAAAATAATAATTAACATGTGTAAACCAAATATAGATAGTCATATTCATTCCCGCCAATACAAATAATAGGCAATCACTACAACTTAAAATAATATTATTAAAAATATATTATTTTTTGGTGTAATTTAGTCTTGTGTGCAACGTAATATTTCAGATAAACTCATTACTGCATTTCGGGTATGCTATTGGACATAACATCCCTTTTTAAGGTAAAATTAATATCTAATTAATAAATATTAAAAAATAAAAAATATATTTATTCTATAATTAACCTGGACGTTATAGGACATGCATTGAAATATTTTTTACCTTATATTTTTAGTTTAACCACCCTTCCTAAGTAAACCATGTTTTGCCGAAAACCATGTTAAATTATTTTTACTATTTTTAGAATTCTATTTGAAAAAAAATTATTTAAACTAATTATTTATTATATTTTTTTTCTTAATCCAAGTATGGAATGTTTTTTACAAATTTCATTAACATTAGTGGTAAAATATAATTTAAATTTAATCATGTGGACTTGAAGAGAATACAATTTTTTAAAGATAAACTGTTAAAATGTATAGAAATTTTATATAAATATTCAATATGAAATAAATAATAATTGAATAAGTTAGATTTATGGATGTAAAATAAGATAAATTTTACTTTAAAACTAATTGAAATATAATTTTACTTTATAAATAAATTATACAAAAATACATTTTTCAATTAAAATTCAGTATTATTCATTATTATTAAAAAATATCCATTTTTTTAAAATATAAAAAGCTAAAAAAAAATTATTTTTAAACTATGATTTAAAAAATTAATTTTTTTATAATATATATATTAAAATGGGAATAAATTAAATTTAAAAATAACGATAGAAGCAACGAAAAAATGGGGTTTGAGAACTATATTCATTCAAGAATAAGATTATTTTATATTAACACAATGTCTGATAATGATCACATTATGAATATAAATTAAAATTTATTTATATATCATATATAAATTTCATCAAAATCATTCCTCACTATGGATTATTTTTATTAGCTAAAATGAATAAACATTTTTCACTTTAAAATAGTTTTTAGAATACCCCAATTTTAAACCCAAAAACAAACATATAATAAAATACAACATAAAATTTATTAAAAATTAATAAAGATGATTAATTATTAATAAATAATTTATATTTTATGTTAAAACATAATTATTAATTTAAATTACGTAATTTATTTAATACAAATTATAGTTTTACAAAAATATGTATTTTTCTCTATTAACTGAAAAATCAATATTTTGGAAAAAAGTCAATAATTTCACTAGTAGTTGATTTTTATATGAATATATAAAAAATGATATTCGTTTACTCAAATGTTTTTTCTAAAATCTCCATGAATTATATATAATTATTTCTCATAAAAATTAATAAAAATCATTTTTTCATGAAATCATATTTTTTATGAATATAATTACAATACTAAAAACTGAATGCATATTTACGTTGAACTTATAAATAAATTTATATTTAGTAGGAAATTTATATATATATTTATTATATTCATTCAATCATATTTAATAGGTGGGTTATAACAGAAATATTTAAAATAATAATGTTTCATGGTTAACTAAAGCTCAATGTCGTGTATCCTGCACAATTTCTCAGAATATTTTTGTTGTTTTGACACATAATATTAAAAATATTAAATAAATTCAAAAAATTAAAAAAATCCCATAATGTCACATTCTACCCCCATAAAATGAATTTCTCCCTTAAAATTTGTCTCAGTCATCAAAGGTTAATCATTTGAGAATTCCTTCATATAAATGAACATTGTACAAAAAAATAATATAACTTCATTTAAATAGGAAAGCTAGAAACATAAAGGATAAGTATAGTAACTCATAACAAGGTTTTTACATATGAGAACATAGATTTCAAGTGGTGATTTGGACATAGAATAAAAGTGTAAATAATTATAGTGAGTGATAGATACCATTGATCATAAGAATGTCGATGATTGAGAAAATGTTAACAACCACAAAATCATAATCTAAATAAATGTGATAAAGGTCATTAATGTTATAAAAAAATGATGATAATATGACAATAATTTACATCAATATCCTCTTCCCAATTGTGGTTAATTTTTTTCCAACTTCATTGAGATCATATGAAAATGTAATTACTTGAAATCGTTCTATTTAATAATAAAAATTTCATCCTTTTTTCATGGCTTCATCAATTTACACTTCTTGTATTACTCCAATAAATAAAGTTGATTTTTTTCCAGAGCAATAACAGATCATAATATCCCTAAGTTTAATGATAAGTCATTCAATATATCTTTCGTAATCATAAAAAATTTGTTAGAAAAATTTATCCAAAAATCATTATAGTCTAAAATAATATGTTAATATCTAAAACATAATGTAAATTTCAACATAAACCATTCCATAAATGGATTAACTATTAACTCTTCCCAAATTTAAAAGTAATAAGGATGGTCACTAAATTTTGAGAAAATCAACTTATCATTAATCCATGAAACAACATGAAATATCACTTCATTACAAAAAACAAACATGCAAATACTATAATCATGTATTATTTTGAAACATTGTAATAACATGAATTAGCAAAAAAACTTATTGAAACACACATTATTATTTATTACTTGAAAAAACCATAGATTATATAATATATTATATAAATCCAACAATGATGTAAAATCCCTAAATGATAACATAAACTACTTTGTATACAAAGCATTGATTAGTTTCAAGGACACCAACACTATTAAATTTACTTAATTCATATAAATCATATCATTATTCGAACTAAAAAACATTTTTTAACAATAAAGAAAATATGAACTCATAAATGTTACCATTACCATTAATTATATGTAAATAAAATTTCAAGGTATCCCTCCTAAAAACCAAAATAATGTATTGTCATTAATGTACCCTGAAATACCCTTAATCTGTATAAACTATCATCAAATAAAACCTCATGAGGGGTGTCTAAGAATTTTTCTTTATCAGAAACCAAAAACTTATAAACCCATGATGGAGTCCATAACTCTTATGTTATTATTAAATGTATATATTAATGCTTCCAAAAATAACATAATCCTTAGGTGTTTCATGATTATTACAACCCAAATACCATTGTAGAAATACATTTACAACATAATATAAGAATCCCTAAACCTAAATACACTTGTCCTACCACATTAATAATTGAATTAGAATAGTTCCTTCCATGGTATAGAACTAAGATATTGTTTCAGGTCATTGAGTTAGATAATTCTTCTGTTCACTATACATAAGACATTAAAATCCTCAAATTTTTTTCTCTGAATGACCTTGTTTTCTACAAAGATAACATATTCACCTTCATTTCACATATTCATTTAGGTTCTTCTTCCCACCATCTTTTCATGTAGTATGTTAATCTTCTTTCCTCTATTTATTATAATATAAAATTTCATAAAATTTAGTCTTCCTCTTATTTTACAGATTAGGAATCAATATTATGTTCACATTACTTGTCATATAGTGTCATATATAATTAGGTATAATCTCAATATCTATCTCTCAAGTCCCAATATAATTTGGATGTTCAAATTAATAATACATTTTGTCATATTTAGTGTTAACATGATTCCTTCTAGTTCCATCAATTGAGTAAATTCAAAAATCATAGTATATGAAACAATATTCATGATGTGGAAGGACATAGTAATGTTAAAACACATATAATCATTCTAAATCATGGTAAATTTATTAATAAATGAAAACTTAGGTTTATCATAGTTCATTCATTATCATCTTCTATTTAAATCTTCCAGGATGGTTCATAAAGTGTTTATGAATTTAAAATGAATATTTCTTGGGAGTATCAAACCTTATGTGTAGCAAGGAACATTTTCATTCACCAAGAAACATTCGATTCTAGCTTAATTTATCTTTTCCAAAGTAATTACCCCCAGAAACATCTGTTTTAGATCCAGATTCACTTTTAGTGTCTATATAGAGATATAATTTCATGGAAACTAATCACTCTATATTTTACCAAATTTCCAAGATATTTTTCTATAAATTGAATAATTTATATACTTTCCCATAAATATATCCCTAGAAATATAATTTGAAAGATATTTAGGGATATCATTAAATGTTTTCATCTTAGTTTCCAAAGGTTAACTAAACCTCTCCTACGATACCAACTATAACGACCCAATATTTTTATACATGGATATTACATATTTTTATATGATTATTCAACACATTACACAAAAAAACTCATAAAGAACATAATTGTTTAGTTTATTTCGATACTAGGAACATAATATGATAATTTGGGGAAATATATTTAATGTAACCCATAAATATCTTACCATTGAGTACTCTCTATTGAAATACCCTATTAAAAACAATTCTTCAAAAATTGTGGAATGTAAATAAGAATGGGTGATCTCATATGCTCAATAAGGGTAAAAAAGGGATATACATAAACATAACATTAACAAAAATATATGAGAACATGAATATAAAATTTTAAAAGCATACATTTCATATCAAAGATCATAATATTGTGTCATGGAATTAATATTGATGGTTTATATCCCATGGTACATATGAAAATAAAATAACATAATCCATGATAGAAAAAAATTATGATAATACTATGATTTGTGGAATAAATAGAAGAATGGAAAATATTATTTAAAGGCTACCCACTAAGACATTGATACCATATTAGGATTTGGAAAACCACTCGTGTACCTGCTTTGCGCATGGGATGACCTCAAATGTACCTTTTTTGTGAATGGGATATCCACATGTGTACCCATTGAGTTATGTTACATTAATCATGAATCAATAAATTGGATGGAGATATAGGCCCCATCTATCACATAATAAAAATCTTATACATGTGTTCTACAAGATCTTAAAATATTCATCATATTATAACTCATGAAATGAAATGGGTTTCAAAAACATTTCTACATATCGTAACCTTAGGAACATATATTGGTTCTATAATTATTTCATCATAGAATAAATTATGAGAAGGAATATTGTTTCATAACAATTATATCATGGTATAACCGAGGGATATGAAATAGTTTTAATACAAATATTGTCATAAAAAACCATTCAGACAAATAATAAGAATGATATCCCTAGTTCATATCCCCAGTAAAGAATAGGTAACTTCAATAGATGTCATATTAGATGGAAATTGATTTTGAAAGAACATTTAAAACATTTCTTTATGAAAATAAATTTTCAATGAAAATTATTTTTAATAAAGAAAACACTTTTAAAATCAAATCCTTTGAAAATAAACTTGACTGATTATAAAGGAATCATTCAGAATTATTTAAAACAATTATAGAGGAAAATATCCTTTAATTTTTGAAAAAAATCATAATATAAAATATTATTATAGTATATTTATTTTTAAATAACCTTTAAATCATATAAAGGCTGATTCGAAAAAAATAATAGTAATGATAAAAGAATGATTCATTCATTCCCTATTTGTTAAAGAAAATATACCTACCACATTTTTGTTAATATCCAATTATGAATTGTTTGGAAAACAACATGAAGATTAAATTCAATGAATTTTGAAAAAAATAAAAAAAATGGGTAAACTATTATTTAATAAACACTTTGTAAGATGTAACAAAAATTTTGAAAACATTTTTAGAAAACATGGTTTTAGAAGAAAAAGGGGTTTCAACCAAAAAGATGATTTTTCATAAAAACATTATTTTTAAACTCTTGTGTAAAAATGGGGAGAATAATTAAAGGAAAACATGTGTTATCAATACATATTCATATGATGATATAATTTTTATGTTTCTTGGAGGATAGATTACAATATTCTATCATTTTAAAACATAATCATAGACCTTCCCGATAAGTGATGTGCATGTAACATAAAACTCTTCCCACATGGGTAAATTTGAATAAAAATTTCCATGAGAGAATAACATTAAATGAAAAATGAAATATCATGTAAATATGGATATTCATGATATAACATCTCAAGAGTAAATATATAAACAACATGGAGGAAAATAGTTGCACAACGTAACTTATGGGCCGAAGAAAGAAAATTGAGAGAAAAATCCCTTACCAATTTGTTAAG
Source organism: Viscum album (assembly GCA_963277665.1). Lineage (NCBI taxonomy): Eukaryota > Viridiplantae > Streptophyta > Magnoliopsida > Santalales > Viscaceae > Viscum > Viscum album. Next base: position 1,324,740,488 of record OY728158.1, read on the forward strand.
TTTTGAACCAGAAAACCCATGAAAGAGATATCCTAAAATGGATTTGAAAATAAAAATAATTTTATAAAAGTAATCAAATATAAATTCATGTGTGTTATATATTTTACATAAAATAAATATGTGGTTAATACAGAAAGTTCCTCATAGAATTAAAAAATTAAGACGGAAATACCGTACCCCTTTAGTTATCTTTTAATTCACAAGACCTTATTAACAATATCATAAAATGAAACATTAAATATAATGAAAATAATTAATTTTCTGATATAACATGTCAAATGGATATTATATAGACCAAAAAAAAAAGAAACAAGTTTTGAATTTTCATATGTCTCTTTTAAATAATAGATAAACTAGAAATCCATTAAAATTCCATATTAGTGATGTAGGGTTTAATCAATGAAATTATTGTGTGTATAAAATGTAAATCCACAAAAAAGTGGATATACCACATCAAATAATAAAATTTTATTAAACATAAGATCTTATCAGGGCATAATCAATGTAGTAGAAATTTAACCTAATGGATGGTCATTCTGTTAAAAAATATCATACCTTAATAATCAAATTCCTTGGAACATGTTAGAAACCCGTATTTAATAAATATAATTTTATTATACATATATTACAGAACCATAAAAATATATAGCATACCACATATGTTTTACTTACATCCATTTTATTATATTGTTTTTAATAATTCAATGATAAAGCTACGTTTTGAGTAACATCATAGTTCTCCATATATATTTTGATTTATTATTTTTGGTCCCATTAAGCTGATCATTGTTAAATCATATAAATAATATTTAGAAATTATATAAATATCACAGACACACACACAGATATATATATATATATATTCAGTATATATATTTCTAGTTATCTATCATATTTAGTGATAGAGAATGAAATAAACCATTCATAAAGATGGAAGGTCGTACGTATGAATGAATGTTTCTTCCATTTTATTTTTTAATTTTATGAAAGAAACATTAATGAGGTATTATCATTCTAGAATATTTTTTATATGTTATATATCACATAAGTTAATTAATAAAATCTTTATTACCTTCCATGTAAGGAATGAATGAATCACTGTAAATACCTAGAAATTCCATGTAATGTATTTTAATTATATTGGAATTTTACAAGTCTGCAAAAATTGATGGCGTGTGATTCTGAGGCCCAGTCTGCCCAGAATGAATTTATGACCTTTTTTGGGTACGTTCATTAAACGCATGAGCGGGTTTTTGTAAATTTTGAACCAGTTCTCGGAATTTAAATATGAGGGCACCGTTGAACTTCTAGCACCGATATTCGCCTAAAAAGACCTTCACCTCGACTACAGTTGGTCGAGGTTGAAGGATAGATTTTTTGTTTTCGTGTAAATGAAAAATAAAATAAAATAAACTTCTATTTTATTTTTGTTAAAACCTCCCAAATGAATGTTAAAGAGGTGGGGACCACCTGAACTAAAACCCCGATTACAAAATTAAATGTGGGGACCACTCGAACCCCCTTTAAGAAGAGAAAACCTCTCAACTCCCCTACTTTAATTATGCCAACTCTCGATTTAGTTGTTGTAGCCAATTAAAAATTAATTATATGTGTCCACAATTAAATTGTGCCAACATAATCGATCTTCGTAATTTAAATTATATTCGCACCTATTTCCTTTGGGAGGATATGGTTGGCATAGGAAAAGGGGAGGACTTGTGGATGATCTTCTCCAACGAAGAATTAACCCTTCCTCTCTAACAAAGAGCACATCCTCCAAATGAAGAATTCCATCTCCATCAAAGAATGTTCTTCGGAGCCAAGAAAGAGGATGACGCACGATCCCAACATCAAAAGCATGTTATGGAGGTGATGATCACCCTCATTGGCTTCACTATTTTCATCTCACAGCACTTAAATGAACCTTTGAGGTAGGTTTGGTTGTCTGAATTTTTCCCCCTTATCATTCTTGACGATTCTTTGTGATTCAAGCTTTATCGTGTTGTTTTCTATCACCCTAACATGGAGGGTGCATGACAAAAGAACATGGGCCATCCTCTCCACAATCCTTTGAAGTTTTTTTTGTGTTCTTAGTGATGGTGTAGGACAACAACCGGCACAGGTGGGGCATGAGAATGACATCCGACATTCCGCAGGCTGCGATGCATGCGGTGGCGCGCGACTGCATGCCCGATGGATGAGAACTGTAGCCTTGTGTCATGACAAAGTGGGAATGGTGGTCTCCTCCCTACCGACCGTCAGCAAAGGCATTAAAAATGACAGGGTCATGCATAGAGTATGGTTGGCCATCTGGCCAGCCACTGCGGACCCCGGCACCGTGGCGGACCACCGCACCGCGGCCGCCCCACCGCATAACGGGCGCCCGACCACACAATGCCCCCCACCCACACCGCGACCACCCAGGCCGAACCGCCCAGTGTGGGTTTGTCCACCAAGAGTGGGACGGACTGTCCAGTGTGGGCCAGGTCACCCAGCATAGGCGTTGCCTCCTAGCGCATACCGAGCCATACCCAGACCAACACCAACCCATTTTCGCTCTTTTGGCCATATCTCGAGCTAAACGCGTCATTTTGAAGAACCATCTGTGGTGTCAGAAACCTTGTTCTGTGACAGTCCATTTGGTATACCCAATTTTAGTTTTGGATATTTTTGTGGTACGGTCGAGTTGGATCGTGCACAAATCAAACCGGGCCCTCGGGTTTTAAAGGCCAATAACATACAGACCGAGTGTCTAATTGACACACCGTCTATTATGGTGAGACACCTTTTACACGGCGGTTCTTTGGGATACTTCTTTGTTGGATTTCATGGAAGTTGTAGTATCGACCTATGGCTTGAGGAGTTTACCTTCTCGGAATCAAGTGAGCTTAGTGCGGGAACCCTGTAGATGGCTGTAACATGAAAAATGGATCCTTAGAGGGTTTTTATTTGAGGATTCCACATGGATCCGCTCTAGTAATCCATGTGGTACTACTTTAGGATCCTATGTGGGTATTCAATACTAGGGTCTTGTGTGGTTCTGACAATGTACTAGGATCCTGCGTGGGTCTGCTGTACTATGATCATGTGTGAGTCTAACGATGTACTAGGATCTAGTCTGGGTCTGCTGTACTGGGATCCTGTGTGGGTCTGATGATGTATTGTGATCCTACATGGGTGTTTCTCTTAACATAGTAATATGATTCAGTAGTTACATCTTTTCATCTATACTACTATATTTAATATATACCAGGTATGAGCTGAGTCCTTACCTTCGTGGTGATACCTTTGTGGTATTTTTCTATGTGGTGTACATATGTGGTACTTTCCTTCATGGTGATACCTTGGAGGTATTCATCTATGTGGAATACCCGTGTGGTACTTACCTTTTTGGTATTCCATCCTTAGTAGAACAGTTGAGATTTGGGATTTTTATTTGGACCCTGTGTTTCCTCCTGATTGAGATGGGTATACATGATAAATTAGGTATACGTATGGGAATATAACTATATAGGGTTTTCACTAGTTTACATGCTTTGTGGTTTATCCTTTGTTGATTTTGTGTGACCTTGAGGGTCTCGGGGTCTCTAATTAGTATCGTTATACTCACCATTGTATGGGCTTCTCCCACACCTTGTTCTGTTTGGTGCACACAACAGACAGCACTGATCGGGGCGGAGGGTACCAGGATTGCACAGTGCCCGGAGGTGGACCATATGGTGTGTCAGTATGTAGAGGAGACAGGCAGATGTGGAGTGATGAGGAGGCGATATATACCTAACCTTCCAGAACTAACCTCGGAGGATGACCCAGTAGCTATATTTTTCTTTCTTCAATTGTATTGTATTTTTAGTTGTACGTTTACCTTTACTGTTGGGCTAGTATTCCGTACCCTTTTACTTTCAGCACTCTTTTTTTCTATACAGTTTACTTGTGTTCGTATCTCAATGTGTGCTTGGTTGAGTGTGTTTACTAGATATAAAGGCAAGGCCTTCCCATTTTTAGGGAATATGCCTTTTGGTGCTAGTAAATAGCCCTGGGCCTATGGAAGGCAGGCATGGGGTAGTCACGGCATGAGCCCTGGGGGACGGGTCATGACAATCACCACGCTTTGTGAAACAGTAGTCTGCCACACACATGAGCAATGTTATCAAATTCCCAAAAACTGGAAATCATGATGGTATGTGTGATATAATAATTATTTAATAATAATATAATTATGATATATATATAATAAATCCTTCATCATCTTCATCCCTGATAGGTGGTAATAGAAAAACAAATGACATCAGTTCACGAGGCGGTAGTTCGACATACACACAAATGATTATTTCATAACAAAATTTATGGATGTGGTGATGGTTATAGGTAATTAAATTAACATAAAAATATATAAAATATTTTTATTTATATTTTTATTATATAATCATTACTTAAAAATAATTTAAGTAGGTGGAGGAAGAAATAAAACAAAAGAATCTTGTTGATGAATGTTACCTCTTTTCGGGTATCCTCCTTAGGTTTTCAAAAAAATCCTTACATGGTTGTATTTATGTTTAAAATATGTATTTTAGGAATATAAAATAGAATTTGGGAATATATTTTGGTCTTTATTTCCCTAACGAAATGTTTTTTAATGTGTGAAGAAGAGAAGATAGGTGGTGGACTTTTATAAGTATGGAGTGGCACACTTGTAATTGTTATTAAAGAATAAGGTGTACCTACATTTTTTTCAAGAAAAAGGCCACAAAATGGATTATTCACCAGACGATAAGATATATAGTTTATATAGTGCAATAAAATAGATTTTTTTTAATTTTTTTTGTTTTTTTTCAACTATGATCATTTTAGTTAAACCCCCACCCCCAAAAAACCCATTTTTACATTAACCACGGTAAATAATTTTTAGAATTTTTCTGTTCATTTTGGTCAAATATATGTTTTACCATATTACAGAATATAATTTATGGTGATTTAAAATATATAAACCATTTTTTCCAAATTCAATTTACATATGTGGGAAATTGAAATTTCAAATTAATCTTGCAGATGTGATAAGAAAGCGTGTTTGAAAGATAAAACGTTCAAAAGTATAAAATTATTTTATATCAAAAATCAATATAAAATTGATTCTCATGACCTAAATTGGATTATTGTAATTATAATTTCAGTAATTATATTTTGAAAATAATTTATAATTTAATTTATGTTTATAAATAAATTAAATAAAAATAAAACTTTTAATTGAATTATTCTATTTCTCATTATTAATAATTAAAATTTATCATTTCAAAGAACACTAAAAAATTAATCATAATATTATTTTGAAATGATTATTTAAATAATAATGTTTTTATTTTAAAATAAATTTCCTTAAATTGGGGAAAAATTAAAACAAAACCCACATAAGAAACAAAACAATATGCGTTTTGAGGTATTTTTTTTGAAGCACAAGATGATTTTATATTAACTCTATGTCAAATAATAATAACTATATGTATCTGAAATAATATTTATTGATATGTATTTATATTTCATTTAATCCATTCCTCATTATGGATTATTTTAAATAATTAAAATGGAGAATCATTATACACTTTAAAATAGTTTTCCGGGAAATACACACTTTTAAAACCAAAAAAACAATCTTATATTAAGACCCCTTATATATATTTGATTTCAAAGTAATTAATTGGATTAAATATTCATAAATAATTATTATGTCACCTTAAAACAAAATTTTGAATTTAATTTACTTGATGTATTGAAAATATATGATATTTGTACAAAAATAATTATTTTTCAAAAATCATTGAGAAAATATATTTTTTTTAAAAATTCTAAATATTTCCAAATAATTTAATTTAAATATGAATCTTTCAATAATTAATTTCATTTTATCGAATAAATTTTCAAAAAATTCTATAAATTTATAATAATATTTTTTCATAAAAATCAATTTTGGATGAAAGCATATTTTTTATTAATATAATTACATACCAAAAAAATATTGATTATTTACTTAAAATTTATAAATGAATTTATATAGAGTATGAAATTTATATTTATATTTTAAAAGTAGTTAATACCATTCCTACCTTCCTATTTATGAATATGTTTATAACAAATATATTTTCAGTACTATTAATCAATGGTTAACTAATGCTTGGAGTCACATGTCATGCATCATTTTTTAGAAACTCATTGTTGCCTTTAACAAAAAATATAAAAAATTCATTTGAAAAAACATTTCAAAAAATATTTGGGTGTTATAATAAACCCATCTAGGACTTAGATTCCAACTTATCCCAATATTATGAATCAATATTATCATACCTAAAACACCTAAATACTTTTATATGAGTAAATTTCAACTTCATTATGGGATAATTATCATATTAATGTTGTTATTCCAAATATTTAAAAAGATTATAATTCATGAGGCATGAAACATGGTAAACAAATTTATTTTAAAATTTATTTTGAAAATTAGAACTTGTAATCAGTATTATAACACTCTGGATCACTATCAGATTCATATATTTGTCATAATAATTTTTCACATGTGTTATCAGATAAAGTTTTCATATCTAGATTCAATGAATTTGACTGAATGTTAAGAAATCACATTATCTTTACTAAACTCTATTTTTATCCCAATTTTTATCTTTACTATTGTTTTGAATTAAACCGTGGATTTCAATATGATTAATTTCTATATTAAATTGGATATCTGTATGAGTAAAATCACTCACACATTTCATGTAAAATCATTAATGAAGGTAATGTAACGTATTGATCCACCATGAGATCAAACCAGTGATGTTCCACATACATCTATAGAAACTAGCTCATTCGTCCAATTCCTTTGGTAATTTCCAAACATATTGAACAAATCATTCCATTTAATTGATAATATATTGCCCTCAAATTTTCTATACTACATATGAGCATGATTCTATAATTGTTTATCGACCACATTCTATAAAACGTTCTCACTAGTGTGGCCAAAATGGTTATTCCATAACTTCACAATTATAAAATTTAGTTTGTCTATCATGCATGAAAACATCAAGAACCAAGATCAGTTATAATGTTTTTCCATTCACACCACAGGGTAAAAGATCCTCTTAATCAGTAAGGTGATGCATTACAATGATTTCAGACACATAATTGTGCATTCATCCTCTTTTAAAAGTGGAATCATATGATGATCTATAAGCAAGAATCATGTACTTCATCAATATCATTAAAATCAGAACCTTGTAAAACAATCCTCTTCATCTACAGAGCTTTAATATAAAAAGGAATAAAAATTTATGTAATTAACATAAATATATTTATAATCTTTCTATAAATGTCTCTCCATTCTATAGTTCCAACATTTGTTGTCAGTTGGGATAGTTCACTTCCCATAGATCTTATCTCTTCTTTCCCCCAATTTTCTTCTAACATCATTGGGTCATTAATCCCCTATATTCATTACTAAATGAACTTCCTTTATCACTTAAAACATTTATTTATTATGCATCTTCATTTAAGATCAAATTGTTCATATCCATAAAGAACGAGTCATTCATTCCATTGGAATTAATCACAAAATTAACTATTGGGTCCCATGATTCCAAAAGTGAAACTAGAATAATTAATTCCCACATAACTCTAAAAAACTTCAAACCAGCTGAGTATAGATAACAATTCATAAAATTGATCTCATTTTTATGATCACCTTATGTCTGTAACGCCCCGACCCTAGTTACCCAGAGTCGGTGCATTATTACATAACATTGGCATGATCACAAGAAAGATCAAATCTCGAAAGACCGATTGGTTTAGTAGCCTTGGAAACACTAGATATATTCATAAGTTTTACATTACATCATAAAATGAAAAACTACTACAACAACATAATGTTTCCACAGTCCACACTATAATCCCCTCATAATATCCCTGCAGGTCATTCATAACTTACATCTTCACTTCCTGGGAAAAATAACACATAGAAAAGGGGTGAGCTCAAATGCCCAATAAGGATAACAATATAGCGGAAACTTTCATCAATAAGAATAAACATTTAAGGAAATGTATAACTAAAACAAAAGCCTTTTAAACATGAACTTTCAACATGGTATGGCATAAATAAAATGAAATAATTCCATTTACTTATTCACATGGATATTCTACTAATCGAATAATCACATGCAAAAATCAATAACCACTTACATAATGTTGGAATGCATAATGCCAGACTATCATAACCACATAGCCAAGGCCTCGTGCCAAGACTACAAATAAGTTTTTTTCAAGGCCTTGTGCCAAGACACTAGTTTGTCTCATGAGACCTACCGATGCATCGAGGAGCTATAGCGGGCTCCACCCGTCACTTATTAAGTCCAATGCATTCCCATATGAAAAGGTTTAAACCTAACATAAACATTCGTATTAAAACTAGCATACGAAATGTCAATAATTTCACCATAAACTATGAATGGTATAAAAATAGAACATCCACAGTCAAACATATCACAAAACCTTCAATACAATATAGAAGTTTTGTATCATAATAAATCAACTTCAAATAATCTTAAAATCCATCAAAGGATGTTGACATAGATGAAATCAAATTTCTTTTTAAAGAAATATCTCCTTTTATTTTGAAATCATTTAATATCCATATAAAATAAAACATTTTCTTTGAAAATATTCTTATAAGCTTGTAAGGAAAGCTTTGAAGATTTTATAACGGCGTAAAATAACCACACCCGCCGTATAAGTTAAAAAAACATTCTTACCTCAATTCTGTCGAAAAGGTTAAAAAGGACCTTGTTTTGAAAATGACGGAAAGATTCCTTTATAAAACACTTATAAAAGTCAAAAAGGGTATAAATGACTTTAACTCATATTTTAGTAAATAGTAAAAATGTTTTGAAATACATTTTTACGAAACATGGATGTGGATGATAAAGAGATCCCAGTAGATTATTACGTATAAACAACCTTGGATAATGAAGAGGTTGTAAAGTAAACCCTTACCTTGTACTTTTCCTTGGTTGGGGTAGGTTAACCTCCTGTATAATGGTGAAATAGTTGTTATTAAATTATACAAGAATCATATATATTAATATGATATCATATATGATCTTTTAACATTGATTTGTTAATAATATCTTAGAATTATCGTCGTTTCGGGAGTTAACTTACTCATTTTCTTTTATATGTTTTGTAACATAAGCCATGGTTGTTGTATCTTATTCAAATCCAGAATGATATCCAGTCCTTAAACATCATTTTTAAATCATCAAATGATAATTATACTTGAATGGATACGATGGAGAATGAATCTCATCGCGTTCGTGGAGACGGTAGTCCGTACGTACGCACGAGCGACAATATCATTCTTTTTATATTAAAATAATATATAAATGGATGGTATATCATATATACAGAATCATTAACATGTTATATTTATTATTTACATGAGTTACACATCATTATTATACCCATACAAATAATATTATATTGAATAACAATTACACCACGACGTGGAGACGGTAAGCCGTACGTACGCACGTATGGTGACATGTTATTCAAAGGGTGGATAGAATACTGAATATGGTTGTACCATATTTATAATAACATCACAGTATATGTGAGATACTGGAGTTTTTATTTTAGAATGGTAAGAACAAAGGAAGAAGAAGTGGAAGAAGAAATGAACTTGGAGAAGGGTGGTGAAATCATTACCTCTTCTTCGGGTTCTTCCTTTTGATTTGATCAATAGGGCTCCTTAGGTTGGCTTTATGATCAAACTAAAACCTCTAGGTTGTATTGAGGGATGTTGGGAGAGTATTTGGGCAGAGTTTGGCCGAACCAAAAGGCTTTTATGGTGTGAAGAAATGGGAAGGAGGAGTGCCCTTTTATAAGAGGGGTGAGGGGCACCTTTGGAAAAGCTAGAAATATTAATTTATAATAAATTCATATTCGATTTCTAAAGGCTCCAAAGTTGATTATTCAAATGTTAAGGTGGGGATAGGTCTAAAACCACTCAACCAATAGAATTTAGACAGGTTTGGGTACTTATATTAACCTTATCATTAAGTATTAACTATAAGTTAATTAGTTTCACTTTTACAATGTCTCTTTGTATTTTTATATAATATGATTAATAAACTTACTATATACATCCAAGAGACCCCCAAGTGGTCCAGTAATGATGAAACTATCATGATATAAGTCTCTTGGCCGAACCGTAGATTTTTAGGAATTTAATATCAATTAATAATATAATATTTGTTTTAAGAACTCTTTTATGTCAATTTTGACACTATTCAATAGTTGATTTTTTTGATACTCATAACAGATTGATTACTTCGAAAAAAGTCAATTAAAGCAATCCTAATATATCATAGTATCCTATAAAATTATTTTAATTCATTAAAAGTTTCATTTATTATTTTTTTGGGTATTTATAATATCAATTATTTTAATTTTTCACTATTATAGTAATTACTGCATCATCATTGTGTCATAAATAAAATAAATTATTTAATGTATAAAAATTATAAATAAATTATCATTATGTAGGAAATCCTTTTAACTTTCTAATGAATATTTATAATCTAACATCCAACATATATAACCCTATGTAACAATTGTTTTTCTAAAAGATATATGCTTGTGTCATTTTTGTATTCATTTTAACTTAATTAAAATAAAGTGTCATTATCAATTACAAGTGGATCCATGGGGTCCCAAAATAGACCCAAAGATGCCCATGGTCGACCATGTATCAACCAATAGGGTTAAGACACGTTTTAGGGTAATTTAGAATTATTATAATATTATTTTTTTAACCCTTATTTACCGGATTTACCCTTAACCATGGTAAATAAAATATTTACCGCAGTAATTATTCAAAATGTCTAAAAATAAAAGTTATCTATTTACACAATTTGAACATCCTGATTCCAAATATGGAATCCATTTTCCTAAATTCAAATCACAGAAGTGGCAGAAATTAATTTAAAATTAATTCTCGCTGTCAAAACAAAAAGCGTGTTTTTAAGAGATAATAACTATCAAAAGATTGACACTTGTTTAAGTTCGGTTTAATTGTAAAATTATGTCCAATTACCAACATTATATTAAATGGTAAAAATATATTCTAAATATACTTTAAAACCACTCAAATTCGTAATTTATCACTATTAATTATTTTGATTAAAAAAGTTGTTTTTAATTAAAATTTAGTAATTTTCACTATTCATCAAAATATGAAAGTTATCCGAAATGTACCAAAATTTCACCTTAGGCTAAATTCGATATTCCGAATTCAAAAATGAAGTCCATTTTCAAATATAAAATATATATAATTTCAAAAAGAAGGTATTACTATTCATAATGGCTAGTTTGATTAGTTATGGTGTGTTAGAACTCGGTGTTGCGTACAACACACGCTATCACATTATTCAAAGAGAAGCGTACCGTAGAAGCTTGGGGTGTTACATTCTCCCCTCCTTCAAATAATTGCGTCCTCGCAATTTCTAGGGTATTACTGCATAAAAAGACTCTGGTGGTTCTTCATCATAAGTTCCTCGGGTTCCCACGTTGCCTCTTCCATCTTATGGTTTCTCCACAAAACTTTTACCAGACGCGTCGTCCGGTTTCTCAGCACTTGTTCTCTCGTATCAAGAATCTTGACGGGCTCTTCGCAATAAGACAGATCAGGTTCCAGTTCTAATTCCTCATAGGTGAGTACATGCGTCGGATCAGGCATGTATTTCCTCAATAGAGATACGTGGAACACATCGTGAACTTTGGAGAGACTTGGCGGCATTGCCAATCGATAAGCTACAACCCCAATTCGTTCTAGAATTTCGAAAGGTCCGATGTACCTGGGACTCAATTTACCATTTTTACCAAAACGTATGACTCCCTTCCACGGAGATACCTTCAGGAAAACATGATCACCGACTTGAAATTCCAAATCCTTCCTTCGATTATCGGCATAGCTCTTCTGCCTACTTTGAGCTGCTTTGATGTGATTTTGGATTACTTTCACCTTTTCCACCGTTTCCTCCACCATTTCTGGGCCTACAAGTTTTCTTTCACCAACGTCATCCCAACATGTTGGTGTACGACATCTCTTTCCATATAACGCTTCATATGGTGCCATCTGAATACTCGAATGGAAGCTATTGTTATAGGAAAATTCTACCAGAGGTAAATATTGATCCCACATACCCTGAAAGTCAAGTGAGCAAGATCTCAACATGTCTTCTAAGGTTTGAATAGTCCGTTCTGATTGTCCGTCTGTCTGAGGGTGGTAAGCAGTGCTCAAATGAAGTTCAGTATCCAGGGATTTCTGAAGACTTTTCTAGAATCTTGAAGTAAAACAGGGATCACGATCAGAAACGATTGATAAGGGTACTCCATGAAGTCTCACAACTTCATTAATATATAGTCTTTCTATACGTTCCAGGGGTAGATCTTCTCTTATAGCAAGAAAATGTGCCGACTTGGTAAGAAGATCAACAATAACCCATATTGCATCGTTCCTTCTAGGAGTCTTTGGTAGCCCCATGACAAAGTCCATCGTAACATTGTCCCATTTCCACTCCGGTATGGGAAGAGGTTGCATGACTCCTCCAGGCTGTTGCCTTCCAGCTTTCACTTGTTGACAAACCATACATCTTGACACAAAATCAGCAATCTCCCTCTTCATGTTGTCCCACCAAAAATGTTCCTTCAAATCTCTATACATTTTTTTGCTCCCAGGGTGTATAGAGAAATTGGAACTATGAGCATCATCCAGCAATTCCCTTTTTAGATCAGGTAAATCGGGAACACAAAGTCTCTTCCCGAATTTCAAAATTCCATCTTCATACACAAAGTCTCTCAATCTCCCATCATTCACAGCTTTATTCTTCTTCTGAAATTCTTCATCATCGGTCTGAGAACTCTTAATCCTTTCTAGTAAAGATGGTTTGGCAACCATTTGAAAAATCATTGATGTTTCACCTTCCCTGGTTATTCCCATGTCCATCTTCACTAGATCCATGAAAATTTGATCCCTTTCAATTCTCATATTGTTCAAAACTCCATGGTCTTTTCTACTCAAAGCATCTGCCACCTTGTTTGCCTTCCCCGGGTGGTAGTGTATCGTACAATCATAATCCTTGAGTAATTCAATCCATCTCCTTTGCCTCATGTTGAGTTCTTTTTGTGAGAAAATATACTTCAAACTCTTGTGATAAGTATAAATCTCACATTTTTCACCATAGAGGTAGTGCCTCTATATCTTCAAAGAAAAGATAACAGCTGCTAACTCAAGATCATGAGTAGGATAGTTTTGTTCGTGAATTTTCAACTGTCGTGATGCATAGGCAATAACTCTATCATTCTGCATAAGGACACAACCAAGTCCTTTCTTCGATGCATCACTATAAATAACGAACCCATCATTCCCCGATGGTAGAGTCAATATAGGAGCATTGACTAATCTTTTCTTCAGTTCTTCAAAACATTCTTCACACTGTTTTGTCCAAACAAATTTAACCCCTTTACGTGTGAGCTTCGTTAATGGGTTAGCCAATCGGGCAAAATTCTGGACGAAACGTCGATAATAACCTGCCAAACCAATAAAACTACGTACCTCAGTTATACTCGTAGGTGCTGGCCATTCTTGGATTGCCTTGGTCTTAGAAGGATCAACAGAGATTCCATCTTTAGAGACAATATGGCCAAGAAAAGAAATCTCCTGAAGCCAGAATTCACACTTGCTAAACTTCCCATATAATTCATGCCTCCTCAGAGTCTTCAAGATAATGCGCAAGTGATTTTCATGATCTTCGTAGGTTTTGGAGTATACCAAGATATCATCAATAAATACCACCACAAATTCATCGAGATACTCCTTGAAAACTCTATTCATTAGATCCATGAATACAGAGGGTGCATTAGTCAATCCAAACGGCATTACAGTAAACTCGTAATGCCCGTACCTGGTTCGAAATGTTGTTTTCGGAATGTCTTCCTTCTTCACACACAACTGATGGTATCCAGATCGAAGGTCAATCTCTGAAAAGTATTGAGCTTCATGCAGTTGGTCAAATAAATCATCAATACGAGGTAGGGGATACTTGTTCTTTATCGTTATAGCGTTGATCTCCCTGTAGTCGATACATAACCTCATAGATCCGTCTTTCTTTTTAACAAAAAGAACAGGGGCTCCCCATGGAGAAACACTAGGGCGAATAAATCCCTTATTACTCAATTCCTCTAGTTGTTTCTTTAGTTCGACTAACTCTACAGTGGCTATTCTATAAGGGGTCTTCGATATAGGCCTTGATCCAGGAATCAAATCAATGGAAAACTCAACTTCTCGTTCTGGAGGATGTCCAGGTAAATCTTCCGGAAATACATCTACAAATTCTTTCACAACAGGTACACACTCTATTTGAACATTCCTTTCCTCACCGACAGTTATTTCATTCTCTTCCTCCCCAATAATTGAATTAAGTTGAGCTACTAGGGGTGGATCTAAATAAGAATTAGGTGGTGACGATTCTGCTATAAAAATAAGGTGTTCCTTATCATTATCATCAAGAATCGTAACCTCTTTCTTCTTACAATAAATCTTTGCATCATAGTCCGAAAGCCAGTCCATACCGAGGATTATATCAAACTCAATCATAGGTATGATGATGAGATCAGCAGATAAAGAAAATTTATGTGCTCTAATGGGGACTGATTCACAAAACTTTGTTGCAACGATACTTCCCTTAGGAGTTTTAACTGACAACTCCCTTATTAAATCAAATTGGAAATATCTAATTTTCTTAGCAAACTGGGAAGATATGAAACAATGCGATGATCCAGAATCAAATAATGCATTTTCTAAACTTGAGGAAACCATTAAATTACCTGCCACCACGTCTTTCGGAGCTTCTACCTCAGTAGTAGTGATAGCATAAGCCTGGCCTTGATCCCTTGGCCTTTTCTGAGGTAAGTTCTCCTGACGCTTAGGACATGCATTTGCATAATCCCCCATCTCCCTGCAATTGTAGCACTGAACGTTGGTAGCTTCCTTCTTCCCCTTGAAATCATGAGCTTGGTGGCCTTTTCACCACACTTGTAACAGACTCCCATTCCCTTCAAGCAAGTACCAGGATGTTTCTTCCCGCATTTACCACAAGATGGATATTCAACCTTTCCCTTCTTCCCCTTATTTCCATTCCCATATTGATCAGCAGGTCTCTTCTTCTCTTGCTTTTCTTTAAAGTCATAAGACTTAGAGAATTCCTTTTCGTTCTTGATAGCACATGAGTTAATGTCTTCGTACGATGAAAAGGATTGTGAGACTAACGCTCGACGGAGAAATGGTTTTAACCCATCAAAGAAACGATCAATCTTACTTCTTGGGTTACGAATATAATCACCAGCGTACCTCGCTAACCTTGTAAAGTTAGCCTCATACTTTGTGACATTCTCATCCTCCTTTTGTCTCAGACTCAGAAATTGCCTTTCCATATCTGCTCGATGGTCGCGAGGGAAGTATTTTTCTAAAAACAGATCTTTGAATTCCCTCCATTCTATATTTGATACTTCATCATCTTCCTTCATGTTTTGAATCAATGACCACCATTGATCAGCATCTCCAGTGAGGCGGTAAACTGCCATGATAACATTTTCCCTTTCACTGCTCCCCAAAGCCTGAAATATTTTCTCTAGGGAATTTATCCATTGCTCAGCTACTAAGGGATTTGTACTCCCATTGAACGTTGGTGGTTGTTGCCTCATGAATCGATCTAACATTGATCCTCCATGCTGCGGATCAGGGTGCTCCATACGGGTAAGGTTATTATTCATAACCTGAGTAAGTTGTCCCAGTATGGTGATTAGCTGATCGGCACCAGTTGCATCACCAGCCCCACTATAATTATCTTGAGCAGGAGGGCAATCCCTACATGGAGTGCGTGCATTGATACAGTTTCCATTTCTTCCACTAGGCGCCATTTCTAAACAATGGCATAAACTAGATCAGTTTATGAATCAAAATACATAATCCCATACTTATAAAACACTTAACATAAATTGAACTATTTATGGATATAATCCATAATCATAAAAATGTTTTCTTTGAGGAAGTATATACTCATAAACCCTTCATAATGATTTGTAAAGAAAATGAGAGTTATCCTAAGCATATCCCCCGGGAGTGTCGTAACCAAGAGTGCAGCAAGGCCCGTTGTCGTGCACCAGTTCCCGTTCGAGTCTAGCTCAAAGCGGTGTTTTCGGGTTTTACCCCTAGGTACATCTGTGCCAGAGCCGCCTCTACCAGCTCGTATCCAGACAGGGATGTATTGCTCGGAAAACTCACAAAATCTCTACAATACCAAAATTCTAGGAAGTTCTTCTATACTAATCCTCAAAGTTCATCTTAGGTCTACGTGCTCTAATCAGAGTTTATCTAAATCTAGCTTCCAAGGTTTGTACTAAACTTACCCTGATACCAACTGTAACGCCCTGACCCTAGTTACCCAGAGTCGGTGCATTATTACATAACATTGGCATGATCACAAGAAAGATCAAATCTCGAAAGACCGATTGGTTTAGTAGCCTTGGAAACACTAGATATATTCATAAGTTTTACATTACATCATAAAATGAAAAACTACTACAACAACATAATGTTTCCACAGTCCACACTATAATCCCCTCATAATATCCCTGCAGGTCATTCATAACTTACATCTTCACTTCCTGGGAAAAATAAAACATAGAAAAGGGGTGATCTCAAATGCCCAGTAAGGATAACAATATAGCAGAAACTTTCATCATTAAGAATAAACATTTAAGGCAATGTATAACTAAAACAAAAGCCTTTTAAACATGAACTTTCAACATGGTATGGCATAAATAAAATGAAATAATTCCATTTACTTATTCACATGGATATTCTACTAATCGAATAATCACATGCAAAAATCAATAACCACTTTCATAATGTTGGAATGCATAATGCCAGACTATCATAACCACATAGCCAAGGCCTCGTGCCAAGACTACAAATAATTTTTTGTCAAGGCCTTTTGCCAAGACACTAGTTTGTCTCATGAGACCTATCGATGCATCGAGGAGCTATAGCGGGCTCCACCCGTCACTTATTAAGTCCAATGCATTCCCATATGAAAAGGATTAAACATAACATAAACATTCGTATTAAAACTAGCATACGAAATGTCAATACATTCACCATAAACTATGAATGGTATAAAAATAGCACATCCATAGTCAAACATATCACAAAACCTTCAATACAATATAGATGTTTTGTATCATAATAAATCAACTTCAAATAATCTTAAAATCTATCAAAGGATGTTGACATAGATGAAATCAAAATTCTTTTTAAAGAAATATCTCCTTTTATTTTGAAATCATTTAAGATCCATATAAAATAAAACATTTTCTTTGAAAATATTCTTATAAGCTTGTAAGGAAAGCTTTGAAGATTTTATAACGGTGTAAAATAACCGCACCCACCGTATAAGTTAAAAAAACATTCTTACCTCAATTCTGTCGAAAAGGTTAAAAAGGACCTTGTTTTGAAAATGACGGAAAGATTCCTTTATAAACCACTTATAAAAGTCAAAAAGGGTATAAATGACTTTAACTCATATTTTAGTAAATAGTAAAAATGTTTTGAAATACATTTTTAAGAAACATGGATGTGGATGATAAAGAGATCCCAGTAGATTATTACGTATAAACAACCTTGGATAATGAAGAGGTTGTAAAGTAAACTCATACCTTGTAATTTTCCTTGGATTGGGTAGGTTAACCTCCTGTATAATGGTGAAATAGTTGTTATTAAATTATACAAGAACCATATATATTAATATGATATCATATATGATCTTTTAACATTGATTTGTTAATAATATCTTAGAATTATCGTCGTTTCGGGAGTTAACTTACTCATTTTCTTTTATATGTTTTGTTACATAATCCATGGTTGTTGTATCTTATTCATATCCAGAATGATATCCAGTCCTTAAACATCATTTTTAAATCATAAAATGATAATTATACTTGAATGGATACGATGGAGAATGAATCTCATCGCGTTCGTGGAGACGGTAGTCCGTACGTACGCACGAGCGACAACATCATTCTTTTGATATTAAAATAATATATAAATGGATGGTATATCATATATACAGAATCATTAACATGTTATATTTATTATTTACATGAGTTACACATCATTATTATACCCATCCAAATAATATTATATTGAATAACAATTACACCACGACGTGGAGACGGTAAGCCGTACGTACGCACGTATGGTGACATGTTATTCATAGGGTGGATAGAATACAGAATATGATTGTTCCATATTTATAATAACATCACATTATATGTGAGATACTGGAGTTATTATTTTAGAATGGTAAGAACAAAGGAAGAAGAAGTGGAAGAAGAAATGAACTTGGAGAAGGGTGGTGAAATCATTACCTCTTCTTCGGGTTCTTCCTTTTGATTTGATCAAAAGGGCTCCTTAGGTTGGCTTTCTGATCAAACTAAGGCCTATAGATTGTAGTGAGGGATGCTGGGAGAGTATTTGGGTAGAGTTTGGTCGAACCAAAAGGCTTTTATGGTGTGAAGAAATGAGAAGGAAGAGTGCCCTTTTATAAGAGGGGTGAGGGGCACCTTTGGAAAAGCTAGAAATATTAATTTATAATAAATTCATATTCGGTTTCTAAAGGCTAAAAAGTTGATTATTCAAAGTTGAAGGTGGGGACAGGTCTAAAACCACTCAACCAATAGAATTTAGACAGGTTTGGGTACTTATATTAACCTTATCTTTAAGTATTAACTCTAAGTTAATTAGTTTCACTTTTACAATGTCTCTTTGTATTTTTATATAATATGGTTAATAAACTTACTATATACATCCAAGCGACCCCAAAGTGGTACATTAATGATTAACCTATCATGATATAAGTCTCTTGGCCGAACCGTAGATTTTTAGGAATTTAATATCAATTAATAATATAATATTTGTTTTAAGAACTCTTTTATGTCAATTTTGACACTATTCAATAGTTGATTTTTGTGAAACTCATAACAGATTGATTACTTCGAACAAAGTCAATTAAAGAAATCCTAATATATCATATTATCCTATAAAATTAGTTTAATTCATTAAATGTTTCATATTATATTTTTTTGGGTATTTATAATATCAATTATTTTAATTTTTCACTATTATAGTAATTACTGCATCATCAGTGTGTCATAAATAAAATAAATTATTTAATGTCTAAAAATTATAAATAAAATATGATTATGTAGGGAATCTTTTTATCTTTCTAATGAATATTTATAATCTAAAATCCAACATATATAACCCTATGTAACAATTGTTTTTCTAAAAGATATATGCTTGTGTCATTTTTGTATTCATTTTAACTTAATTAAAATAAAGTGTTATTATCAATTACAAGTGGATCCATGGGGTCCCAAAATAGACCCAAAGATGCCCATGGTCGACCATGTATCAACCAATAGGGTTAAGAAACGTTTTAGGGTAATTTAGTATTATTATAATATTATTTTTTTTAACCCTTATTTACCGGATTTACCCTTAACCATGGTAAATAAAATATTTACCGCAGTAATTATTCAAAATGTCTAAAAATAAAAGTTATCTATTTACACAATTTGAACATCCTGATTCCAAATATGGAATCCATTTTCCTAAATTCAAAACACAGAAGTGGCAGAAATTAATTTAAAATTAATTCCCGCTGTCAAAACAAAAAGCGTGTTTTTAAGAGATAATAACTATCAAAAGATTGACACTTGTTTTTGTTCGGTTTAATTGTAAAATTATTTCCAATGACCAACATTATATTAAATGGTAAAAATATATTATAAATATACTTTAAAACCACTCAAATTCGTAATTTATCACTATTAATTATTTTGATTAAAAAAGTTGTTTTTAATTACAATTTAGTAATTTTCATTATTCCTCAAAATATGAAAGTTATCCGAAATGTACCAAAATTTCACCTTAGGCTAAATTCGATATTCCGAATCCAAAAATGAAGTCCATTTTCAAATATAAAATATATATAATTTCAAAAAAAAGTTATTACTATTCATAACGGCTAGTTTGATTAGTTATGGTGTGTTAGAACTCGGTGTTGCGTACAACACACGCTATCACATTATTCAAAGAGAAGCGTACCGTAGAAGCTTGGGGTGTTACAATGTCCCTCCTTCTAATATCCTCATGTCAAAAATATACAGAAAATTACCTCTATATTCATTACGAAAGGCTTCTCATACAGGTTTAAAAAACTAGACTTAAATTTTTCAGTTATCATTAAATTACAGATACAAAAATCTACATTTTGAATAAAAATAATTTTGAAAACATAAAAAACCTACAATCAAGCCTATCTAACTCAGACTTATCCTTTTATTTCTTTTTCTTCCCAGTAATAGAATGATTAATATCCTTTAAAAATTGTTGTACCTCAACTTTCACCTTTTTAAAACCAATGTCCAATTCGTCAAACTTATGCACAATCAAAATCACCCATGAACTATACTCATAGATCATTTTCTAAAATAAAAGAATTAAACAAATAATTAATACTATCTAGGAGGACCCAAGCACCACACAATTATATTTTACATTATTTAAAAAACATAAAAATTACATCTCACAAATAAATGTGAAACACCAATGACCCAATGTTTTAGTTTCATTGGATACTAAATCTATAAATTTATTATTTCTCATTTTTTATTTAAAATCTACCATAAAATATTTCGTACCTTTTATCCATTTAAGCACACCATACTTAATACCATCATTCATTACTGGGGGGAATAGAAATATAATAATGGGTGAGATCAAAATCCCAGTAAAAGGAAAAATTATCAGTGAGTTGGGTCATAAGAATGTGTGTAAACATGACTATGGGATAAATATATAATTAAAAAGAATAATTTTTGTATAAATATGATGAATGTGTAATGATTATTATTCTGTATATGTTTAAATAATAACCTCATTGACCTTAGTTTTCCTCCCAATGTAATTTTTGACAAATAATCTGAATATTGTCAAAACATCTGACTTAATCATAATTGATTAAGTAATTATATATAACTAGTTTAAAAGTGAAATAAAATTAATAATAAACATAGAATATTTTCTCAATATAATTAATAATTAACATATGTTTATTATTCATGAAGATAAGTAACAAATATGATTAATCAGACTCAAGGTAAAGAAATTTTCAGTCTTACTTTTATTTCTGTGAGAATTATGAAAAATTCACCACTTATATATTTTTTGGTGTATAACAATACCTTGAATTTAATATATGATTCTTAAAATTAAATTTATGGGGTTTAAAATATCTATTTTAGGATCTATCATTCAAGGGGTTTAATGTTTCAAACTTACAAAAGTGGTAAGTGACTTCATCTCAATCTCCTTTCATTGAGCCATTTTTGTTGATGTTACATCAAATTTGTTTTATGAGTTGTATATACATACCATTAACATATCATCTCATAAAATTTTAAATTATAATGTTATTTATTATTTTGATAAATTTTATTCCATCATGGGTCTCATGATACAAATGTTTCAAAGTGGTATGGTAATCTTTTGAATGTTTACTGATTATTTTCCTTTAGAATGTTTTTAATGATCCATTAAGGGAATTTATATTCATTAACATCATCAAAAATTAATGTTACCTATCCTCCATATGGTATATTTATTATTTATACCATCCTTATTCTTTATTTAGATGGAGTATGACAATTTCAAAGGTATTGTGATGGAACCCATTTCATTTCCATGTGTTAATAATGAATTAAAGAGATTTTTATGGAACCCTTTTCATTTCCATGTGTTGATAATTTTTCAAAAATATTTTTACAGAAACCATTACTTATCTATGGTTTAACCATCTTAAAAATATTTTGTTGTGAATCGATTTCATTTACATGGTTTAATCATTTTTCAAATATATTTTTTATAAAACTAGTTTCGTTTCCAATGGTTGATTATGTTATAAATAGATTGATATATAACCCATTTAATTTAAAAGGTTCA
Organism: Viscum album; assembly: GCA_963277665.1. NCBI lineage: Eukaryota > Viridiplantae > Streptophyta > Magnoliopsida > Santalales > Viscaceae > Viscum > Viscum album. Next base: position 1,324,762,650 of record OY728158.1, read on the forward strand.
ACCATGTTTCAAAGAGATTTTTATGGAACCCATTTCTTTTCTATGGTATAACCATGTTTCAACAGGATTGTTATGCACCCCATTTCTTTTCGAAAGGTTAATATTATTTAAATGAGATTATAATTGAACCCATTTTTTGTTAGTGGGTTAATCGTGTTTCAAATAGATTCTTAGGGAACCCATTTATTTTCAATGGGTAAATCATTTTTCAAATAGATAGTTATGGATGCCATTTCTTTTCCATTTCTATACCATTTTTCAATGATTTTTTTAAGAAAACCATATTTTCATTAGGGGTTAATCATGTCTCAAAGAGATTGAAAAGAAACTTATTTATTTTTAAAGGGGTGATGAGGTGATAAAAGAATAATGAATTTTTATATGAGTTTTATGACCTATTTGTTTTTTGTTTTCATGAACTGTTACTTGATAATTATTTGATGGGGAATCCTGTAATGTGTTGGGTGAGATAGTTCTAGCTTCTATAATGGTGTTTCCCAGATAGTGTCGGGTTATCCCTTTACAACTTATATGATGGGGTGGCTGTGATAGATATAGGTGAGCCCGTTATAGCTCTCTAATGGATTGTTTAATGATTATATTGGAAATCGAATGTATGTTGATTTTAATTTTCCTGGGTTATTTATAGGTTATATAAGGGTTCTATAAGGTTTCAATGAAATGATGTTCCAAGATTCCAATATTTTTTCTTGATGTTGGTATTTTTTTTAATGTTTCTCATGACTGGGATTGATATCACATGGATCCTAATTTTTTATTCTGATTAATTTTTCATTTTTTATGTTTTCACATTCCATGATCCAGTTGTTAATGTGTATGAATTTCTTTATGATTCACTCATGAACATTGATTATGTCAGCATACCATTAATAACTCTTATACTAATTTATTACATTAAATTGTAAATGATTATGTCTACCCTTACTGATAATCAGAGTTTTACCTTTTATATTTCAATTTCCCCAGGTTTTTAATAATGATATTTGAATAATTATGTCTATAGGATATTTCATAGGGATGATGATGATGTATTAATGTGAAAAATAAAAGATGGGTTAAGTGGGAGATATGATCATTTAAAATTTTTTTAGTTGTATATATAGGTGTTTTTCATAGTCTTCTAAAACTATAAACCTAAAAGTTCATACAGAATGTATATTATCTATGTTTTTCTATTTATGTTATAAAGATTATAGGAAAACTTTGGTTCATAATTGTCAACATTCAAGATGGAAGTGTAATGTTCATGATTTCAGTAAAGGATCTGGGATTTCATGTGCTAGGATGTTATAGTTTGTATCAAAGGTAGTTATATATAACATCAGAGATTATGGTGTTTTCATGTGATATTATATTAAGAGTAATAGATACCATAATAGGTTTTTAAATCAATCTTGACCATAAGTTGAATATTTTAGACACCCCATTTTAGATTTCAAAATAGATAAAAAATTAGAGGTTCATAAATAAATTTTAAAAGGATTTTATTTTTGCTTGGGTTATTCATAACCCCTTGAATGAAAATAAAGATATATTTGGGGATTAAATATTTTTTCATGTTTAAAGAAAAAAATGTCAACCCGTATTCTAGGTTACAACCCATCACACCCAGAACAGTGGTGGGGATTAAACCGTTCACTGAAATTCAGTAATGTATTTCGGAATAAAACTAGAATAAATTATGTCTTGTTCAGTATTTCCATGTTTTATTATGGTTAATATTATGCTTTGTTTTGAAACATTTGAAATTTTTTTATAGTAATAATGGGTTACTTATCTTGGTTGAATATATTATCAAATACTTCTAATATTTTGGTTTCAAACATAGTTTTGATATGATTAAATAATTTTAAGAATTGTTACTTATAAAATAACTTTGTTTCAACTTGGTTATTATTTTTGAAATTTGAATATTAGTTTATCACATGAAGTTTTACTCATTTTTTGAATTATTTTACCACGTTCATACAATTATAGTTTTGGTTAATGTCTATATTTATGTGGAATAATTTTACTATCATGTTTATGGCTATGTGATCTTTAAAAGTTGATTTTTATGATTTAACCATTAGAAAGTTTCTCTTGAATACTCTTTTTCTAGAAAAAAATATTATACTTTAGTGGAATTTGGTGAAAAGATAATATTTTACTTTTCAATTATGTATATTTCTTTATGATTTCAGTCAAGATTGTGAATTTATCCTCCAATATTAGTAATAAGATATTGAAATGTAATGTTATCATATTACAATATTTTCTGATGATATCAATGACCATTTCCACACAAATTTTCTGGAATTTTTTTTTTCATCTACTTCCTCAAAACCACATTCTCTATCATTCTCTATTAGTCAATGTAAATTAGTTATTCCATCTGAGTCTATCTTTTAATTTCACACCAATATTCTCCCTCTGTGGACGAAAGGTTATGTTTAACTTCAGCTGACCTATATATTTCCAAATAAATTTTTATGGGTTTTTTTATTTATTAAATTTGTTCGATGTGGGTTTCAATAAACCAATTCTGAGAATGTTAAACCTTTTATTTCCCAAATGAATTTTTATTGAGAAATTCATTTTAAGGAGGGTTGGATGTAACATCTTGATATATTATGAAATATCTTGTTTCAAAATAATTTAAATTATTTGATTTTTTTTGTTACACATAATACACACTTTATATTTATTTATATGCAAAACCATGTTTATCTTGGGTTGAATTCAAAATCATGTTTCTTTGATGACTATGTTACATGCAAGACCCTGTTTTATTAGGAGATATTATACAATTAATATTATAGGTTCTCATTATAGTCATCACCTAAAAATTTGAATGGTGAAAATGAATAAGATTAAATAAATTATGAAAATATTGTTTACAAATGTTTTTAAAATTGATTCAATGAAAACCAATTAATTAGAAATGAAAATAAAGTCTACTTGAATATTAAAGATGTGTTTTTCTGAAAAACTATTTTTTATGACCAGAATAGATTTTTATCATAATAAATTTAATTAATACCTATTAGAAAAATTTATTAATTAAAATTATATGTTATTTTTTCAAATTCATCGAATATTTCTGATAGGATTAATATAAGAATAAATTCATTTTTAATTATAATAGCATTATTTTTCTAGAAGGTCATTTCACTACCATTTAATGTTGAACTTGTTTATATATAGATTTTGACATGTTAATAAATTATATTTGAAAAAAATATTTTTTTTAATATGAACATACAAATTATCCTACGGTGATTTTTTTTTATTATTAGAGGAATTTTCATTTTTTTGTTGAGTAATGTAAAACACTGAATTTTAATTGAATACTGCATTTTCATCTAAATTTTTTATACAGATAACTTATATTTTAAATTTTTTTAGAATAATGTTAGATAAATTATATATCAATAAATCCAGTTTATTTAGTTGGAATTAATTTCATACTGAAATTGGATATAATAATATTTGAAACATTGGAATATTTTATTTTTATAAACTTGTTGTCTCTTCCCCAGTATGGGATTAATTTTAACTTAAATTATAAATATTTGAGGATTTTTAATTCACTATACGAATTAACTACTTTTATTATTAATATACATTTTCTTGTGAGGTATACATAGTTTTTGACCTAAAATATTTGAGGAAGTAATTAAAATTAATTTCAGTGATTACGGTAAAAATGAGTTTACTTAGTCATTAAACATTAATCAGAAGGTGTAAAATGACCATGAACTTGTCCAAAACCGATTTTATGGAAATATTTAAACCATATATCATATTTAACTAAAATATTATCATTATTATAGGAACATTATGTAAGGGAGACCACCCAATAACCACTACCATTTTTATATTTACAAAAATGTCACTCTTATGTAACTATAAAATGAAATTCACTCTCCCCACTTATTCAAACCTACAAATAATTTTAGATTATCCAATACCTTAATAAAACTCAAAAAATATGTAAACTCATCCTGGAGGCCAGAATCTGGTAATAAATAATCCCAAGGAAGCCTTTTTTCTATATACCACATTTAGTTACCTGAAGAAGAGGTAATATTCTTCAACAAGCACTTTCGTATTATTTCATTATCCAACCTGAAAATTATTATTATTACATGATTATATAATATCCTTAGTATATATAATATAAATATATTTTGTTTTTTTAAGGTTATGACATACACCAAAAGACAATTACATCAAATGGGACATGAAATCATGGTTCATGTGTATTGTGGACTACCATCTCAAGAACCGATGTCATTTGTTCTTCCATAACCACCTTTCATGGTTGTGAAGAATGATGGATTTATATTATATAAATTATATTTATAATTTTTATAAAATAATTACACTTATTTAGTCATTATATTATTGACATCCTTTTTAAATTTCATATCATAGGGAATATGACATCATTTTCTCATGTATACTAAAGACTACCACATCGTGAATCGATGTGAATCATTTACACTAACATGTTACATGTAAGGTAATAAGTGTAACTATAATTAATATATATTATATATATGAAATAATTATGATACTAGTGGCATAATTATCTATATCATCCCAAGTAAATAAAGAATAATAAATTTTAATATTTATTAATATTTGTGAATTAATTATTAATTTTTCTTGTAATAGAATTCTATTTTCGATGGATTACCTGATATGCAACAACGAGTTTCTTTGGAATCATACATTGGACAATAATAATATAATATTATTACATTTAATGGTAGTTAACGCCTAGCCATTGTATTGGTGGAAATGAACAGAACTAACTAAAATATGAATATATATGTTTGTTAAATGTCTTTACATTTATCATATAAATTTTAGGGGCCTAAAATAAGAATGAATCTTATTTTAGGCATAACATTATCTTATATTCTTTAAAAGGTTATTTTACCACCTTTTGATAGGGAACCCTCTTTAAAGATAGTTCTTGCCACTTTTATAAGTTCCATTTTAAAAAATAAAATTCTTTTTTAGAATTGGGACATTAAAATTTACATTGGGAAAAATATTCATTTTTTCCCATAAAATTCATTTTTAAATGAATAGTAAAAAATATTGTTTTTTAATTCAAAATTGCATTTTAATCTAAATTATTTATATGGTTTTATTATCTTTTAAAATATTTATAGTTTAATTGAATTATATATTTACCATTTAATCCAATTTTGGTCATTGGAAGTAATTTCACAATGAAATTGTACATAAATAAGTGTCAATCATTTGATAGTTATTATTTCTTAAAAACACGCCTTTTGTTTTGACAGAAAAAATTAATTTTAAATTAATTTCTTCTACTTAAAAATTTTTAATTAGGGAAAATGGAAACCATATTTGGAATTAGGAGGACCAAATTTTGTAAATAGGTATCTTTTATATTTTGACAATATGAATATTTACTTCAGTAAAAATTTTATTTTCCATGGTTAAAGGATAAATTTGGTAAATAAGGGTAACAAAATATTAATATAATAATAATAAACTACCCTAACAAGTTTCATAATCCTATTGGTTAATACATTTCCGACCATGGGTATCCTTGGGTTGATTTTGGGACCACATAGAGCCATTTATGATTGATAATGACACTTTATGTTAATTAATTTAATGTAAATTCAAAAATGACAAAAACAAATATCTTTTAGTAAATAAATTTTTACATGGAGTTATATAAGTTATATCTTCGACAATAAATATTAATTTTAAGCTAAAAATATTTCCAACATCATGGTAGTTTTTTTATAATTTTCATACATCATATAAATATAAATATTTATGACACAATGATGATGCAGTCATTACCTCATTGACAAATGATTTAAAGAAATAAGATTATAAATTATAATAAAAATATCCAAAACCTGTCCAATTATTATTTTATATTTTATTTCTAAAATGAGTAATCTTATCTTGTACTTTAATTTTTTTATAGTTTTTTATATCAAAAATAAGTTTATAATAAAATAATTTATTCAAACTTTCCTAAAGAGCCCCCCCCCCCGCTTATAAATGGACACCACTTATAACCCATTCCTCACATCTCTAAATCCCCTTGGCTCATCCAAACTCAGCCTAAATAAGCTATCTAATTTTATATCCTTCTCTTAAAAGCCTTAACTTAGGAAGAAGGGACTTCAAGTAAACATTTTGGTTCAAACCAAAGAGAGATACCCGATTTAATGATAACATCTACTTTTAAATTCTTTTTTTTTATTTTACATATACATCCCCATAAACTCGTTTTATTCCTTTAGTTTATAAAAAAACCTGTATTCTCAATATACTAGGTAGTTGTTATGAGAATTATTCGAACTACATTTACACACACATCCATCTATTGGGTAAATAACATACTATTTCGGTGGACGACGAGCTACTATCTCACTAAATGATGATTGTTCAATATTCTGCTACTACCTCTTATGGTGGACATTAAATTGGAACATTATTTATATATGATATATATTATATTTATTTGGTTTCTATTCTTTGGTATTTTTCATTTATAGAATACGTTTATGGTTTCCGTAGTGGGTAAATATGATAATTTCATTTGAGGAAGTGCGGACTACCACCCCCTCCAAATGATATGAATCATTCATGACTTATGTGAGACATAAAAAGGATATAGTTGATGAAATTATATATTATATTATACTGTAATAATAATATAACAATGAATCATTATCTTTTAATTCCATTAAAATATTAAATAGAAATGAATGTATTGTTCATGTGTACGTACAGCTTACCGTCTCCATGAATGGTGCTTTTCATTTCATATCTCCAAATGTTATTTAATATTATAAATACATATATACTGGATTTATATGATATATATTATATATAAATCATAAATATCATTCTTGAGATAATGAAATTTCAACCACGTGATTAAAATTATAATTATAACATGTTAATTTTTAACACATGTTCTGAATATCAATAAAATGTCTGATATGAACTCAAATAATAATCCAATTGTTATATTAAGGTAATAAGTGATATAAAAGGGATATTAAATATTAAAATTTTCTTAATCAGGTATAAATTAACATAAGTTTATTATTCAGGAAGAACAAGGAACATACAAGACAAGTCGGACTTGAGGTAAGGGATTTCTTTTCTCACTTTTAATTCCGTGAGATTTCCATTGTTCTCCACTTATTTCTTTAATGTAGAGTATTTATTACAGAACATTGATATATATTATCATTATTACAATTATATTAATGATATTATGTGATTTAATTCTTGGTTATTAACTTTTCGTCTTATGACTTAATTGATTACAACGTGGTAAGGGGTTTTCATCTCATTTTTCCCCGTGAGATTCATGCAATATTTTCCACTATTTTCTTTAGTGTGGTGTATGTACTACCCATGATTGTAATATTTGTGTAATATAATTTAATTTATATGTATTTAAATCTTCATTATATGACCCTTATTTAATGTCTAGTATGTTTCTTAAGTTTCCAAATTGGTAAGGGAACCTTTCACTCTCCTCTTTTTAAAAGATATTTTTTGTTATGTCTTTTATTTTAAATCTTCCTGTGTTGGGATGGGTTATTATTTATCGTTAATGTTGTAAATTATATTTCCAAGTGATGAGATACTCTTTCATCTCTCAATAAATTATTTTTTTATTTTTCAAGTGGCATCATTGTGCTGTCAAATTTCTCTAACGAAACTTCTCAACCCAAATTCAATTCTTTGGGTTAAACTTATACATCATGATTATGTCATGTTATAAATATGTGAGAATGATATCTTATTGTTTCAAACATAATATCCTCTTATATTGAGTGTATTAGTATTTTTTACACATAAATATTTAATTGATTTATCCTTAATCTAATGATACCATCTTTATAAGGCATTTCTTCTAAATTTACAGTCCCTTGAGACTTCATTGTAGTTATTCGCCAATTCACTTTTTGATGGTGTATATACATCCCTTTGAAATATTATATCACGAATATATTTATTCTCATTATATTATAAGTTTTGGTTTATTCTATTATTCAATTCTGTTTAATCAAGTGTTTCTCAAGTTTTATGAGACTCTTTAACTAAAACATCGTTTTAAAAGAATTAAAGAATTATTATTATAATTTTCTCATTAATTTACATGTTTTCGAAATGGTTTTTATTATTTATTTATATGGATATTAATGTTTTAAAATTTTAATTCCTTTAAAACCTTCAATGTTGTGTGGGACATTTTGATTCAAAAGACTCTTTATTAAATGTTTTAAATTATTTCAAAAATGGTTTTATTAAGCATTGATTATGTCAATATTTTGAAATGATATATTTTAATTGAAATGTGGAAATGTTATTAGTGAAATTTTATTTTTGAAATATTTTATGTATTATGATTTTATAATGGTACTTCTATATTTGACAGGTGGTTACGTGATAAATAAAATGATGGGTGGTGCCGTGATAATCCAAGATGGGTGGTTACGTTATAACCTCCAATACATTGGGTATGGAATTCGGCCGTATGGATATTCTATTTAGTGATATTTTTGGAAGTCGACCATATGGTTGTTCTATTTAAGTATGTCTATGTACCAAGTTAACTTTGTATGCTATGTGTTCTTTATATGGGTTTTATGGTAATCTATTGGTTAAAAAGGGTAAGCAATGATCTTTTATCCACTGAAGAGTATTTACTACTTCATAAAGGTGAAAAGTATTACTTATGATAAATTATTAATGGTTTAATTTTTGTTTTGAAAAGATAATATTTTTCCTTCTTTTTGTATCCCTTACTGAGTTTTTGGCTCATCCCATGTTTTTTAAATGTTTTTTCACCAGACATATAGTGGAATAGGGTCAAGGATGGGATAAAGGAAAAGTCATGCTTTCTAAAACATGGAAATATACATGTTTCTTTTTAAGAGTTTTTATTTGATAAAAAAATGGATACTGAGTAGTAGTGTCTACATTTAACATTCATGTTGACATATAATAGTTATGGATTAATTCTATAAAACTCCAAATATGAAAAGTTCCTCAATGTGAAATCATGATTTAACTCAAGATTATGTAATGTTTATGACTTGTTCCTTATAGTTGATATCAGAGGTTCGTTTAGATAAATTTAGAGGTTAGAGTGTAATTTAAGCATAAGTGACATAACCATAGTGGTTAGAATATTATAAAGATATATAATTATTTTAGATAAATTAAATGTGATTAAGATAACATGAATAAGTCTATCATAGTATTTACCCTCCTCATAAGATATTATATGATTATTTTACCGATATACACACACTGGCCTTTTGGGTTTTACTAAATGGGTGGATATATAAGGCACCAAAGTAACAATGGATGTGAAGAAAACTATTAAGATTTTCTTAATGAGCAACTAAATGAAATGGGAGATACAATGAGAATCCTTGTGGTTATTCTTAACCAACTATTTGGAGTCATCATTGACCACCTGAATCTTGGTGATTTTTATAAGGCATCGTATATGCGAGAAGAAAATCCCTACGGATGTTCAAGTAATAATCATAAAGGTAAGTATATTAAAAAACCTATGTGTCTAGGATGTGGAAATAAAAACTAGGAAATTTCATCAAAGGAACGATAAGATGTTTCAAATGTGGTAATGAAGGCCATGAAGCAAGATCTATCCATGGAAAAAAGAAGAGTCTAGATGACTCCAGGAAAAAGAAAAAAAATCATTCTAAGGGACAATTAAATGTTTTAAATGTGGTGTGAATGGTCACAACACAAATATATGTCATGCGAAGAATTTTTGGGAAATGGATCAGTAAGATCATACAAATATACATTTACCGATTTCTAATTCCATTCCAATTGAAGATGAGGAAACTGAAAATGACATTTGAAAGGTATGGATTATTTCTAAGCTCATGTTTTGAAATTACATAAATCATTTGATATTATGCATGATTTTGTTTATAGGAATTAATTATAAAAGAATAAGATGGGAAACCATGGATAAGGGATCAGTAAAGATTTTTTATGGTTAAGAGTTCTATATTTTAGGAATTGAATAGTTTTGTATAATGGTATGTTTGAATGTATTAATGATGGGATTAATTTGGAATATTTTTCCCTTATGTGTAACCCTAATGTTTGATATGTAAATATTTTATTCAAAGGAGAATAATATTTTCTTTTGAGTTTACATTTATAAAGAACCATTTGGGATTATATGATCCATGAATTTGAGGCAATTATAGTTTATTACATTTTGGGTTGCAAAATGAATGTTATTAGATAACCTTTGTGGTTAAAATATGTTATGATTATTTTTAATGAATTAATCTCATTTTTGGGATTTTTATTAAATTATATTCTTTTTCTACGAGGACAACATGTAGACCGTGTGACAACCCGTCGCGTCAGACAAAGCTGCAGGATTCAAACCCATAACCAAAGTGTGATTGAGATTTATCGCCTACCACTAGACTATGTGAAGTCCATGGTCAGTATGAATAATTCATTTTATTTATAGGATTTTAATAATTAATAATAAGTTAGATTTGGGTTATCTATGTAAATTATTAACCTATCATATAGAATATATGATTAGTTTAATTACTCTTCAGTATGACACATTAAGAGTAGTCAATGTTATTTGGAGACAGATGTTAAGAATTATATTGGAAGACTATACGATTAAATCCTTATGAGTTTTTAATTTCAATTATATTTTGGATTGTTTTGAATAATGTTAAGTAAAATTTTATATTGAATGGTCTTTCCAGAACATTGGGAACTATTGTTGAAACTTGGAGATTAATAGTAGTTTTTCTTTTTATAAAGGATTATCCTTTTTGGGGATTTTCAGATCTCGTACTAAACGTTTTGGGATCACTTGATATCTAAAGACAGGGGAAATATAAAGTTCATCTTATTTGGATTATATGATACTCTAGAAGTTTATTCTAGTTATTTTAATGTGACCATGTTAGTTCGAATACTCATTATTTGGAGAAAAGATGAGTTTCTGGTGGAAATTTAGTAAAGAATGAAAGTCTTCATGAAATGTAAGTATGTTTCCTTATGTTTTTAAGCTCATAAATAAATTCTTCGACATTATGAAAAGTAACTTAAAACAAAAACATTATCTTTTACATTTTTTTACTGGGGAATCAAAGACGTTTAACCCATCACAAGTTTGTGATTTTCTGATGGATAACTTTCCTCATAATAGTGTTTTCTATCACTCTCTATTGGATGGTTTGTTTTATCATCAATGTCATTGTTTTCATGTAATCCTAGTATTTGTTATGTCTAGTGACCTTCTTGATTCTATTTATTTCTTTTAATGTGATAGTTTTATTTACTCCTTTTCCGATTTAGGACATCTAATGATGTTTCCAAGCTCAATTTTAAAATTATAAGGATGTAATTTCTAAAAGGGGGAAGGATGTAACATCCCAGGTAAATAAAGAATAATATATTTTCATATTTATTAATACTTGTTAATTAAATATTAATTTTACTTTAAATAGGATTTTATGTTCGATGGCTTACTTGATATACAACAATGGATTTCCATGAAATATTACATTGTTCACTAATAATATAATAAAATTATTTTAAATGGTAGTTAAAACCTAGCCATTGTATTGGCGGGAATTAACAGAACTAACTAAAATATTATTATAAATGTTTGTTAAATTTCTTTTCATTTATCCAATAAATTTTAGAGGCTTAAAATAATAATTAATCATATTCCAAGCATGAAATACTCTAATATTATTTAAAAGGTCTTTTTATCGTTTTTTGATGGAAAACCCTCCTTAAATATAGTTTTGGTCACATTAATATGTTATATTTGACAAAATTGAATTCTTCTTTAGAATAGGCACATAAAAATTTACTTTGGGTAAAATTTTGTTATTTTTCTGATAAAATTAATTTTTAAATTAATAGTGAAAAATACTGTATTTTAATTTAAAACTGCCTTTTAATCTAATTTATTTATTTAAATTTATTATATTTTAAAATTGTTTTATTATTTAATTAGATTATATTTTTACCATGTAATCCAATTTTGGAAATTAGAAGTAATTTTACTTTGAAATTGGACATAAATAAGTGTCAATCTTTCGATAGTTAGTATTTATTAAAAACACACCTTTTCTTTTGACAGCGGAAATTAATTATAAACTAATTTCTGCCACTTCGGTGTTTTTAATTTAGAAAAATGGATTTCAAATTTCAAATTAAATGGTCCAAATTTTTTAAATATATAAATTTTATTTTTAGGCAATATGAATATTTACATTAGTAAAAATTTTATTTTCCATGGTTAAAGGGTAAATCTGGTAAATAAGGGTAACAAAATATTATAATAATAATATAAAATTAACCTAACATGTGTCCTAATCCTATTGGTTAATACCTTAATGACCCTGGGTATCCTTTTGTGGATTTTGGGACCCCATGGTGACACTTATTAGTGATAATGAAACTTTATATTAATTAATTTAATGTAAATAATAAAATGACCTAAACCAATATATTTTATTAAATCAATTTTTACATGGGGTTATATAAGTTATCTCTTAGACTATATATATTAATTTGAAATCTATATTTATTTCCCACATTATGGTATATTTTTATAATTTTTAGACATAAAAAAAATATTTTTGACACAATAATGTTGCAGTAATTACTTCAATAATGAATGATTTAAATAAATAAGATTATAAATACTAAAAAAATATCTAAAACCTGTCCAATTCTTATTGGAAGATTTTTTTCACACAAGAGTAATATTTTCTTCTACTCTAATGATTTTTGGACCTTTTGAAATTGATGATAAGTTAATAATAAAACAATTGTTTCAAACATTCCAAAAGAACTCCTCTCCCCTTATTAAAGGACACCACTTCTAACCCATTCCTCACACCTCTCAAGACCCTTGTCTCATCCAAAATTTGACAAAATAAGCTCCCCACACCCCTATCCTCCACTTAATAAGCCTTACCTAAGGAATAAGGCACTTTAAGTAAACATTTTGGTTCAAACCAAATGGAGATACCAAATTTAAAGGTAACAACTTCTTTGAAGGTCTTTTTTTATTTTACTTATCCATACCCCTTAACTCATTATATTAATTTCCTTTATAAAAAACCAATATCCTCAATATACAATGTTGTTTTTGTGAGAATTATTCTACCCACACTCACACACACCTCAATCTAATGGGTAAATAACGTACTGTTTCTATGGATGACTAACTAATGCCTCGTGAAACGATGATTGATTAATATTCTCCTATAACCTCTTATGTTGGATATTGAGATTTAACTGTGTTTATATGTGATATATATTATATTAATTTAGTTCCTAGGATTATTTATTTTTAATTTATATAATACCTTAATGGTTTCCATAGTGGGTAAATATGATAATTTCATTTGAGGAAGTGCAGACTACCGCCCCCTCAAAGTGATATGAATCGTTCATGATTTATGTGGGAAGTATAAAGGATGGAGTTAATGAAATTATATATGATATTATACTGGAATTATAATATACCAATTTTGAATTATTTATTCATTCCATTAAAATACGAAATAAAAATGAAAGTAGTGTTCATGCGTACGTATGACTTACCGTCTCCATGATCAATGCATTTCATTTATTATCTCCAAATGTTATGTACTATTATAAATAAAAATATACATGATTTTTATGATATATATGATATATAAATCATAAATATAATTCTATATATAATGGAATTTCGACCGCATGAACAATTTATAATTCTAACTAGTTCATTTTTAACTCAAGTTCCGGGCATCAACAAAATGTCCAATATGAACTCAAATAATTAAATAATTGTTATAGCATGGTAATAAGTGATATTAAAAAGATAATAAACTTGAAAATGTTCTTAAGGAAGTATAAATTAACTTAATATTATTATTGAGGAATAACAAGGAACATACAAGACAAGTCATACTTGAGGTAATGGATTTCATATCTAACATCTAATTCCATGGGATTTTTATTGTTTGCCACATAATTCTTGCATGCAGTGTATTGTTTACATCAATTTTATATATATTATCCTGATTCTATTTATATTCATGTTATTATGTGATTCATTTTGTTGTTATTATCTTTTGGTCAAACGACTCAATGTATTACAACGTGGTAAGGGGTTTTCATCTCACTTTTTCTTCCCGTGAGATTCATGCTATATTTGCCACTATTTTCTTTTATGTGGTGTATGTACTACCCATTATTGTATTCATTGTGTAATATAATTTAATTTTGGGTACTTATATATTTATTGTATGACCATTCTTTAATTTGGCGTATCTTTCGTAAATTTCTAAATTGGTAAGGGAACCTTTCACTATCCTCTTTGTAAAAGACATCTTTTTTATTCCTTTTAGTTTAAATATTCTTGTGCGAGGATATGTTATTATATATCCTTAATTCTGTAAATTTTATTTCCATGTGATTAGATACCATTTCCTCTCTCATCAAATTTATTTTAAAGTGACGTCTTTATGCTGTTGAATTTCTACAAGGGAACTTTTTAACCCAATTTCAATTATTTGGGTTAAACTTATATTTCATGATTATGTCTTGTTATAAATATGTCTGAATGACCTATGATTTTTTCACACTTAATATCCACTTATATTGATGTTATTATTATTTGTCACGCATAATTGATTTATCATTAATCTAAGGATATTGTATTTATAAGGGATTTCACCTCAATTTACATTCCCTTACAAATTCATTGTTGTTATGTGCCAATTAACATTTATATGGCGTATATACTACCCTTTGAAACATTATATCATGAATATCCTAATTATCATGATATTATAAGTTATGTTTTATTCTATTCTTCAATTTTGTTTTTCATGTGTTTCTCAAGTGTTACGAGTCTCTTTAACTGAAACATCATGTTAAAAGCTTTATAGAATTATTCTTTTAAATCATTCTCATTAATGTCCATGTTTTAAATATGATTATTAGTATTTATTTAAATGTAAATTAATGTTTTAAAATTTAAATTATTTTAAAAGATTCAAAGTGGTATTGGAAACATTGATTCAAAAATATCTTTATTAAATGTTTTAAATGGTTTTGAAAATTGTTTGATTAGGCATTGATTATATCAATATCTTGATATGATATATTGTAATTGAAATGTGGAAATCTAATTAGTGAAATGTTTATATTTCCAATATTTTATGTGTTATTATTTTATAATGGTACTTGGACATTTGATGGGTTGTTACGTGATTAACCAAATGAAGGGTGGTGCCAGGATAAACTCTGATGGATGGTTACGTTATAACATCCAATGAATTAGGTATGGAATTCGGTCGTATGGCTATAAAATTTAGCGATATGTGTGGAATTAGATTGTATGGTCATTCCATTTAAATATGTGTATGTCCAATTTTACCTTTATATGTTATGTGTTCTTTCTATGGGTATTATGGTAATATTTTTGTTACAAAAGGGTAAGCGATGATCTTTAATTCAGTGAAGATTATTTAATAATTCATAAAGGTGAAAATTATTACTTATAATAAATAATTCATAGTTTACTTTTTTATTTTAAAAACTAATATTTTCCTTCTTTGTGTATCCCTTACTGAGCTTTTTTGTCATACCATGTTTTTGAAATATTTTCTCACAGGACATGAAGTGGAATATAGTCAAGGATGGGATCAAGGAAAATCCATCATATCTAAAATATGGAACTAGACATGTTTCTTTTTAAGTGTTTTTATTTTATGAAGAAAATGGATATTGAGTAGTAGTGTCTTCATGTAATATTCAAGTTGATATGTAATAGTTAGGGCCTAATACTCTAAAAATCTAAATCTGAAAAGATCCTCAATGTGAATTCTTGATTTAACTCAAGATTATGTAATTTTTAAGGTCAGGTCCTTATATTATCTTCTTTAAATATAATATATCATTTTCTTTATTAGCCTTTCACACAGGGGAAAATTTATAACATTGTTCGTGGATGTTTTGACTACCGGCTCCTCGAAGGGATGTGATTCTATTTTCATAAAAATAAATCTATATAAAATAATATTTTATTAGATATTTTTTAAGATATAATGATAATTATTAAAAAATAAATGACACTTAACTCTATTCCCAAATCATCACTGAAAAATTGGAACAGTACTCATGCATACGTATGACATACCATCTCTATAATTAAAAAATTGGATAATTTTTCATTACCATAATCCATGACTACTTTGATAATATTAATTTGTGTATAAATATGATTATTAGGTAATTATTATAATTATTTATTTTAAATAATTACATCATTGACCTTATTCGACCTACCAAATTCATTTTTGAGAGATAAACCGAATATGGTCCAAATATCAAACTTAAAAATAATTGATTAAAAAAATTATATTTTAATAGATTATAAGTGAAATATAATTAATAATAAATTTTCAAATGGTTATCATTAAATTAAATAATTAACAAAAGTTTATTATTTTGGATGATAAGAAACAAAAATGAAGAATCATCCTTTTGGTAAGAATATTCCTAATTTCACTTTTATTTATGGGAGAATTATGCCATATCCACCACTTATTTTTATTGTTTCAATTATATACTACCCATGGATATATTTTATAAATCATATACATTAATGTATGGGGTTTTATGTGTCCATATTAGGGAATATATATTGTGGGGTTTACGATTTCATAGTTAACAATGTGGTATAGGAATTCGCCTCAATCTCATTTCAATCAGGCATTTTTGTTGATTTTATAAACCCCATAATCTAATATAACATATATATAAAGCTACTTTTGACATATAATAACATGAATTTATTTATTCTACTGTTATTTAATGTTTATTATATGTTATTATATCATGGATATTATTATCTAATTGTTTAAAAGTGTCATGGGAGACTTTGGCATTTTTAATGATTATTTCCCTTACGAATGTTCTAAATTCTATTTTAAAGGAATTTCCATTCATCAATGTCAATAATACAAGTTTTTACTAATATTTAACAGGTTATTTTTTGATACCATCCACATTCCTTTATTTGGATGGATTATGATTATTTCAAAGGGATTGTTATTATATCGACCCTCTCTTCTCTTAAATTATCATTACATAACATTTGTGGAATACTAAAAAAATTATTAAAATAAACACCCAAAATAATGTAAAAGTACATTTTGTTTTCAAATCTAGAAAAAATAATCACTAATACATATGTGGGATATATTATCAACCACTAGGTTCTTCTTGACTATCCCCATTCTTAGGCACATCAAACATAATAAATATATTCATAACCTGGTGAAGGAAACATAAATAGGGATGAGCTTGGATTCTCAATAAGGGTAAAAATGTAGATATATAATAATAATCATAACCTAAGGGTATGAGAACATGATAATGAAATTATAGTATCTAACCCTGAATACCAAATATCATATGCATGAAATAAGGTATAGTGCTTAGCAGCTCATAAGACATGTTTCATTATGAAATAATGAACATAATCTATACATGAATAACATATGAATAATTCACAGTATTAGGGATGGCATATAAAAATATGAGAGGATATCCATAGTTTTTGAGGAATCACATCCAGGACCATCTTAGTAGTATGGGTTCACTCCCCATACCATATTTGGAGTCATATTTTACTCCCATGGCTATCAAATTAGCAAGATTTCACTCCCCATACCATACTAGTAGTCATGGTTCACTCCCACGACCATCATGGTAGTTAAGGATCATTCCCAAGACTAACTTAGACTATCTCGTGATATATAAATAACCACCCGAAGAATTGGAGGGATATATAAGTCCCACTCATCTCATAGTGAAATCAGAAATACATGTTCCAAAAGATAATAAATAATCATATCATAAACCATGAAATAAAATGGGTATTGTAAACATTTAATCATATCCTAACATATGGAAAATATAGGTTTTTTATGTCATGAACACTCCCCCGGGGCCCGTGTCGTGACTACCCCAAGCCTACCTTCAATAGGATAGGGGCTGGTGACTTGCAACAAAGGTGTATTCCCTAAAACTAGGAAGGCATTGCGTTTATAACCTTTAAACACACGCAACCAAGCACATATAAAGATACAAACTCAAGAAAACTATATAACCAAAAGAGAGTGCTGAAAGTAAAGGGGTTAGAATACAAGCCCAATAGTAAAATTAAAAGTACAACTAAAATAGAAAACAACTGAAGAAAGTGGAAAAGGCAGCTACTGGGTCATCCTGCGGGTTCCTACCTGAAGGGTATGTACATATCACCTCCTTAGTAAACCATGTCTGTTTGTCTCCTCTGCGTATTGACACACCATATGGACAACGTCTAGGTACCATGCAGTTCGGATATACTCATATTTAGTCAGCACTGTCCATCGTCTGCATCCTACACAACAAGGTAAAATTATAGCCCGTGCAGGGGTGAGTATAATGATACATAGTAGGGACCCCAAGACCCTCAAGGTAGCAGAAAAATACACCAAGGACAAACCACAAAGTATAAATCAACAGATAACCCTACATAGATATACGCCCATTCATATACATATGTTATCAAGTAATCAATCTCATTCATGAGGAAAACATAGAAAAATTGACTCAGCTCAAACCAGGATTTTATTCTTGGGGTTGTATCAAGTGATATAAACTGTCACATTGTCAAAACCTCAGCTGCTAGAGAACTCCTCCTCTATCGAGTATAGTGGGCCTGCTGTGAAACCAAGGCACTTCCAACAAACCTTGGATCGCTGAGGTAATATTCTTGTCGTTTACCATGGATCTGCCGCTTCACTAAGCGCGTTCTCCACCGTGGGACTGTCGCAACACCAAGTGCGCTTCCCCTCGTAGCCTAGTGAGGTACTCTTCTTATCGAGTATCGTGGGTCTGCAGTGACACTAAGGCACTCCCCATTGTGGCTCAACCGCGACACCAAGGCGCTCCCCACTGGGCTAGTAAAGTCACTCTGAGTTAAAACGGTCAGCAGTCGTTAGGTGTCATCCAGCTACTAGGTGTCCACACTATGCTCACTCGTCTCTGGGAGGATTAGCTCCACAAACTACTAGTTGATACTACAACTGTCACAAATTCCCACAAATAATTATCTCGATGGTCTTCCACGTCATAGAGGTCTCAACGTAACAGACGACATGTCAATCAGACGCCTAGTCTGTGAGTTATTATCATTTTAGTCCCGGGGTTCTGGTTGGATTCTTGATCGATCCAACCTGACTGTTTCCCACCTAAATCTAAATCTTAGTGGGGTATATCTCAAAGGGACTGAATCACTCAAGGATTTCCACACCGCTGATGGTTCGTCAAAGAGACATCTGATTCCAAAGTTATGGGGACAAGAAAGTAAATGGGCCCTAGTGGGCCCAGGTCTGGTCCAACCCAGTCTGACAGACCCATTCCAACTCGGACTAGGCCAATTCAGTTCAGGTCGACCCAACCCAACCCACTGGGTCTGGCCGGGCATGCAGTGTGGCCTGGCCTGTTGGGTTCGACCCGACAGGCCACAAGGGGCCGCAGAGGACCACGGGTGGTGACGAGGGTGCGAGGTCATGGGGCGTCTTTGAAGGCCGATAGGGAGCAAGAGATAGGGAGCCTTGATTGGCCGCAGGTGGCGCAAACCAGGGTGGCTTGGTCGGGGTGTGCTGCGGGATCAGGCGAGAGGGTGGAACGTCGCAGGTGGCTCGGCCGCGGCGCGGAGCCAGGGAGCGCGGCAAGTTCGGTCGGGAGGTCGTAATACTGCGGGGGCGATGCAGGTTGTGGAGGCCATAGGTGGAAGTGTCATAGCCTTTGTCACCTTCTTACATTTTTAATAGTACACCAATGAAGAATGGCAGAGGGGTCGGGCTATGTTGGATTCGACCATACCCTCTACGTTTGGGTGGTAGCATATGGGTCACATTGAAATAAGAATGACACGAATACAAATTCACACAACGTTTCATTACCATACCTCAAAAGTAACCATGGTTAGAAAGATGTAAAAATTATTATCATAGAAAATAAACCCCCTACTTGATCGATTGATGACATTGACGAATAGGGAAGAAGGTGAAGTTGTCATCGTTCATCGTGTCTGCCACACACCTCCAATCCCGAGATCGTTCATCGGTTCAATGTAGTCAAAGATGTTCCTCCTTGAATGGGGTGTCACATGGAAGAAATCGAAGTCAGCATTCTTCGTCAGTGGAGTGTTCTTCGTTGGGGAGCACATTCTTCATTGGAGAATGTGTTCTTCATTATAGAGCGTAATCCTCCAAGTGTTGGGCACCATGACACTCTACTAGGACTTCGTCGCTTGGTGAAGCCATCCCAAATCCTCCTCCCTAGCTCTATATATATAGAAGAGGTGGGAGAGATATGTATCGATCATGGAATTTATGACTGTTCATTTATTATAAACCTTCCTAAATTCCAACAACGCTATAACTTAATATTTAAAGAGGGTCAATCCAATTAATATACTTTTTCATAATAAAGTGGTACGTTGGCCAAATTCAAATTGGATTTATTAAATTCGCTCAATTAAATGGGGGATCATTGGTACAATTAATTTGGAGGAATCTCAAGAGGCTCCTACACATTAACGAGCATGTTGAAGAGGTTTTGACCTTAGGTGGTACCCACCACCATATCCTCTCGTGGGAGGTTAGGTTTGGGTGGTCTCCACCACCATTACCTCTCATGGGAGGTTAAGGTCTAGTGGTCCCCACTTCCCAACTTCCAAAAGTGTTTGTTTACAACAAAATAATATAAAAAGTGTGTTTATTTTATTTTATTAATTCCACGAAAAACCTAAAAATTAACTTCCACTCTCGACCAACTACCGTTGAGGTGAAGGTCTCTTTAAGTGAAAACTGGTGCTGCGAGTTCAACGATGCCCTCAGATTCCAATTACGAGCACCGGTTTAAATGTTAGAAAAACCTTCTTGCACATTTACTAGACGTACAAGGACAAAACATGAGTAATTAATTCTAGGCACTCTGGGCCTCAGAATCACACTCCGTCAATTTTCGCGGACTCATAAAATTTCCATTTATTTAAAAAATATTACATAGAAATTATGGGTCATTGCATTGTCCCCACGCCTGGCTTTAAGTCCTCGTAAGTCACATAAAAAACTAGGGAAATAATTGTGGGTACTGAGCATGCATCTGAGCCTTCCACTCCCATGTGCTCTCTTGGAGGGTCATGTGCTGCCAGTGAGAGTGCAACAGAGGTATCGACTGTCAACGAAGGACCTGCTCCTATCAATCCTCAGTCACTACCAGAATGTCTGTAAATGTATCCCCATTATCGTTGTCCAGATTTCCATGGTCAATGATGTGAGAATGGTCATGCATGTATAACCTCAGCTATTTTATATGGAAGACTTCATTCACCCGGTGCAACTGAGGTGGAAGAGCTAAGCGGTAATCCACCTCTCCAACTCTACTGAGGACATAAAAAGGTCTGATGAACCTCGGAGATAACTTGCCGCCTTAGCCAAATATCCACAAACCTCGTCGAGGTGAGACCCGTAGAAAGACTTGATAACCATCCTCGAACTCTCGATGTCTCGGTCTCTACTCTACCAACGACTTATTCTTACTCTGTGCAGTCCTTATCCACTATCATATGATCATCCCCTTCTCTGTGGTAGCCTGTAGCATCTCTAGTCCCATGTGTGTTGACTCCCCTAGGTCAGTCAAGCTAAAAGGTGATCTGCAAGGTCACTCGTACAACGCCTCGATAGGTGTCATCCCAATGGTGGAGTGATAGCTATTGTTGTATGAAAACTCTTCCAAAGGAAATTGATCCCCCCATATATGATCAAAGTTGAGGACATAAGAACACAGCATGTCATGGAGGGTTTGAATGGTCCGCTCAGTCTGGCCATCTATCTGAGGTTGGAAGGCGGTGCTCAAATGAAGTTTTGTCTCGAAAGCCTCATACAACCCCTTCCGTAGCCGGGAAGTAAAACATGCATCATGATCGAAAGTGATCATCAAGGGTACCACATGTAACCGCACAATCTCCGGCATATAGAGGCATCCCAAGATCTCTACTGAACCCTGCTCTATGATCGGTAGGAAGTTGGCTGACTTAGTGAGTCGGTCGACGGTCACCCAGATAGAGTCATGATCACTGGATGTACGTGGAATTAATATCATGAAGTCCATAGATATCCCATCCCACTTCCACTATAGGACCTCTAAAAGATGATCCAAGACTACTGGTACCTAATTCTCTGCCTTCACTTGCTGAAAAGTGAGGCATCGAGAGACAAACTCTACAACTTCTTTCTTAATTCTTGGACACCAGTGAAGTCTATGAAGATCCTGATACATCTTCACCACTCCGGGGTCTACCACTGCAGGGTATGTGTAGAACTCCAATGAATCTTCCTCTTGAAGTGACATTAGTACCATAGTATGCCCTCTGAAGATGATGAAGTTCTCCCCACCTTCTGAAAATCCATTAGGTGTATTTCTTGTGGATATCTGAGCAAGTCACGTCTCGCAGTCAGCGTCCCCACATTGTGCCTCACTAACTAGATGAAGAAGATGTGGAGTGACATTAAGATACTATAGAAAAGCTGCTCTATCTCTATCCACAAAGGATATATGTAAAGCATCCAGTTTATATGTCGTCTCGCCTAAATGTTGTATAACAGATCTCCTACTGAGTGGATCTGCTACAACATTCCCTACCACAGGAGTATATACTATCTCGAAGTCATAGTCTTGGAGTAAATCCGTCCAACATCCATGTCACAGTTTCAGGTCCTTCTGGTAGATGATATACCTAATACTATTGTGATCAGAGTACACTGTAAAACGCTCTCCCATCAGACAGTGCCCCTACATCTTCAATTAGAATAGCAGTACTGGTAACTCCAGGTCATGGGTTGTGTAGTTCTTCTCATTTTTTCTCAGTTGTCGAGAGTCATATGCTATCACTACTCGGTCCAGCATTAGGAAACATCCGAGTCCGGTCCCTGATTCATCGTAGTAGACTACGTACCCTACTCCCTCCTCTGGTAGCCTCAAAATGGAGGCACTAGTCAGGCTCTGCCTCATGTTCTGAAAACTCTGCTGGAATTTCTCCAACCAAATGAAGGGTTTCCCATTCTTCGTCTAGAATAATATTGGTGCTGCAACTCTAGAGAAATCTAGCACAAATCTCTGGTAGTATCCAACCAAACATAGGAAACTACGTATGTCCATCACACTCCTGGGTATATCCCAAGAAAGTACCGCCTTAATATTTGATAGATCCACTACAACTCTAGCCTCTGATATGACATATCCCATTTATTTAACCTCTCATATCTAGAACTGGCACTTCGGAAGCTTCCATAAAGTCGGTTCTCTTTTAGTGTGGCCATTAGTACCCGAATATGGCAGGCATTCTCCTCCTTAGTAGTCGAGTAGATCAGAATGTCATCGATGAAGACTACTATGAAGAGATTTTGGTATTGCTAAAAGATCTAGTTCATGAGTCACATGAACATTGTTGGAGCATTGTTTATGATGAATGGCATAACCAACAACTCGTAGTGGCCATACCGATATCTAAAGGATGCCTCCTACACATCCTTGTCTCGTACTCTGAGCTGGCGATAGCCTGATCTGAATTATATCTTTGAGAAACATCGTTCTTCCTTCAGCTGACCGAAACGGTCGTCAATCCTCTAGAGTGGGAACTTGTTCTTCATGTTCACCTAATTTAGGAGATGATATTTGACATAAAGTTTCAAGCTCCCATATGCCTTTTTAGTGAATAGAATCGGGGCTTCCAAAGGTGAAACACTGGGCCAGATGAATCTTCTCTCCTACAAGTCCTCTAGTGGTACCCACAACTCTCGAAGCACCGCGGGAGCCATCTCATATGTTGGCGTAGATATCAGTTCCCTCTTAGGGTATAGGTAAATGGAAAATTCCACCTCTCTGCAAGGAGGTAGATCTAGAACATCATCCGAGGAAATATCTGCGTACTGGTCCACCACTACAGGACAATTCAGACTCTCTACATCAACAGCTCTGAGGGTAAGGCTAGCAAACTGATGAGTGAAAGGCTGCACTCTCCTCTAGGTATGTCCATCTTGCTCTGCAATGGCTCCCTTCATGCTGGTGAAGGTAAACCTGGCCCCATCAGTGTGGACACACCGTACTTTGCGCCTTATACAGTCAATCTGAACATAGACTTTAGATAAACAGTTGATACCCCAAATGATGTTGTAAGGACTTTACTCCACTACTAAAAGATCCCAACTGATAATCTCACCTCATAGAAAAAGCTCGAACTGCTGGAACCAATGTGTAATCATCGAGTCTTCTTTCATAGGAGTCTATAGCTGTACGGATCGAGGGAACGACTTTTTCGAAATCTCTGAGCTCCGAACGAGGGTACTAGCAATAAAAGAATGACTGAAACCTGTGTCTATTAGTATTGAAGCTATGGTGGAGTAGACATAGATCATATCTCATATCATCTCCGGAGCACCATGTCGTAGGCCTCATCTTCCTAGAGCTGAGCTCTCCCCTATCCACCAGCTCCCTTCGGTTGGGGTGGACCTCTTGGTGGTGGTGACTGTAATATCTCGAACTATCGCCCACTTCCAACTACACGACCAGATTATCTACCACATCTTCCTGCTCCCACGTAGAAAACCTTGAATGAACATATGTCTCTTCCTGGGCGGTCCCTTAACCATTTTATGATCATCCATATGATGGGTCGGATGGTCAAAAGCCATGTTACCCAGCCCACCGCATGTGAAACACTGCCCAGTCCTGGAATGTTTGTTTCTGCCTCTCGTGCCTCGAACAAATAAATCTGAATCATGAGGTCGTCCACCTTTATGTCTGGCCCCCCTAGAACTATGTGACATCTGTCAGTTTCCAGCTATAGAATACTCTGCTACATGATGGCTGGTAGTGGGTCACGCTTCTGGTGACTGCTCAGCAAGGAAACTCTCCACCATGAGGAATCTCTATAACACCCCCGCCTATGCCGGGATGTTGAGTGAGATCATCGAAACCCTGATCTCTCGCCTGAGCCTCTAATGCAGATGAAGTAACTTCTAAATGTGCACTATGTGAAGAGTTACTGGGTGAATCTTTGACCAAAATAGGCTCTCAAAGTCTGCCCAGAGAAGAATCACCTCATCATGAACTCGGAGCATCAAACTCCACCATCTGTCTGCAACTACCTGTAGAAGGCTGGCGGAATGGATAACCATGAAATCAGCTTTTGTCCCTAATAATAAGAAAACACCCAAGATGGCCTCCAGCCAATCCTCAGATGCCTTTGGGTCCATCTCTCCCCTGAACCTAGGTAGCCTATGGTGCTGGAACACATGAAACGCGCTCAAGCGGTGTGATCTGTCTCCTACTGGGGTTGCTGGCATTAGTGGACCAATGGGGAATGGTACTGCTGGTACCTCCATTGTTGCATCTAGTAGAAGATGGACCTGCACCGAGTCCTCATCGCTCGGTGTGCTATCAATGCGTAGAACTCTCAGAACACTAGTTGGTTGTCTATGTGGAGGCATTTTGAAAAGAAATAGGTGGGATATGATCAAAAATTTATACCTTTTGAGGTGACCTGGTGAGGTGACTTAAATAAAACTTTTGAAATCCCATACGCAATCAATATTTTCGGGCACCGAGTTGGAAATCAAAAGTCTGGGTCCTGGTGAATCGATACATTGGCTGACGCACCAACACTAGACTCAATAAACTGAACCCTGCACTCCCTACACTTAACACTATTGATTCACAAAAAAAAGATCATAGTCTTATGTTTTGTGGTAGAACTGACTCCTCTGATAACAATTTGTCATGACCTGTCCTCTGGGGCCCATGTCGTGACTACCCCAAGCCCACCTTCTATAGGCTAGGGGCTGGAGATTAGAACCAAAGGCGTATTCCCTAAAACTGGGAAGGCATTGCCTTTATAACCTGTAAACACATGAAACCTAGCACACAACAACATACTAACTCAAGAAAAATGTATAACCAAAAGAGAGTGATGAAAGTAAAGGGGCCTAAAAATAATTCCATTAGTAAAATTACAAGTACAACTGAAAGCCAAATCAACTGAAGAAAGTGAAAAAGGTAGCTACTGGGTCATCCCTCCGGGTTCTTACCTGAAGGGTGTGTACAAAAAGCCTCCTCAGTACACCACGTCTGTCCGTCTCCTCCAACTATCGACACGCCATATGGTCCTCCTCTAGGAAACATCTAGTTCTGGTATTCTTAGCCTCATTCAGATTTTTTGTCTTTTATATCCAACACAACAAGGTGCAGGTATAACCCATCTAGGGGTGAGAAAAATGATACTCAGTAGTGTCCCAAAGACCCTCAAGGTATCACAAAAATCCACCAAGGATAAAACAAAAATATGAAATAAATATATAGCTCTAATTAGGTATATGACCATATATATACATATGTTATCAAGTAATCCATCTCAATCATGAGGAAAACACATAAAAAACTGACTCAGCTCAAACCGGGATATTATTCATGGGGTAGTATCAAGTAACATCCCCAGTCACATTATCAAAACCTAGGCTTTTGGGAAACTCCTCCTCTATCGAGTAAAGTGGGACTACCATGACACCAAGGTGCTTCCCACTAACCATGGATTGCTGAGGTACTCCTCCTACAGAGTACTATGGATCTTCCGTGTCATCAAAAAAGCTCCCCATTGTGGGTATTTCGCATCACCAAGCACACTCCACCTCATAGCCTGCTAAGGTACTCCTCCTGACGAGTACTGTGGGTCTACCGTGACACGAAGTCTCTCCCCACTATGGAACTCCCGTGACATCAAGGGGCTCCCCACTGGGCTTGTTGAGTCACTCCGTGTCGAAACGGTCAGTAGTCGTCAGGTCTCAGCCAACTACTAGGTCTCCGTACCATAATCACTCATCTCCGGAAGGATCCACTCCACATGATACTGGTCAATACTCCAACTATCACAAATCCCCATGAGGATGTATCTCAAAGGTCTTCCTTCTCATAGGGGTCTCAATGTAACAGACATTGCGTCAATGGGATGCCTGATCTGTGAGTTATTAGCCTTTTTAGTCCTGGGGCCTAGTTGGATTCACGCTCGATCTAACTAGAACGTTTACAACCTCAATATAAATCTTATTGGATATCTGTAAATGGGATTGAATCGCTCAAAGATTTCCAGTGTCATTGACGGTTCATCAAATGGATGTACGGTGCCAAAGATACATCCAAAAGAAAGTAAATGGGCCATAGTGGGCTCGGGTCTGGTCCGACCTTGTCGTCCCGACCTGGCCTGACCAGGCCTAGGCCTACCTGGTTCGGGTCAACATGGCCCAACCCACTAGGTTTGGCTGGGCATGCAGTGCGGCCCAGCCCGTTGGGTTGGTCCGGCCTGCTGGGTTCTGCCCGACAGGCCACGAGGGGCTACGGAGGGCCATCGATGGCTGCGAGCGTGCGAGGCTGTGGGGCAGCTAGGAGGGCCAGCGGGTAGCGTGATAATGGGAAGTGCGAGTCAGGGCTACTTGGATAGCCGGTTCGTCCGGGAGGTTGGAGCACCACGAGAGGGCGGGGCCAGTTCGGCTGGGGCGCCGTGGGGCGTGGGGCTGGTTCGGCCGGGGCACCGTGGGGCTGGTTTTGCTGGGGGGCCAGAGTGCCGCGGTGCAGTCCGACAAAGGTCCAGAGCTAGGGATCGCTACCGGTTAGGCCGGGAGTGTTGAACATAGTGGGTGGCTCGGCCGGAGCGCAGATCTGAGGTGTGTGGCCTATTCTGTCGGGAGGGTGGAACGCCGTGGGGGCGGTGCGGAGGCCGTGGGTGGTGGCGCCATTGCCTTCATCACCTTCCTCCATTTTGAAGAGTACACCAAAGAAGAAAGGTAGATGGGTCAGACCATGTTGGTTTGGCCCATACCCTCCACGTTAGGGTGGTAGCATATGGCTCAACAAGAAAGAAGAATGACAAGCATACAACTTCCCACAACGTTCCATTACCAAACTACTAAAGCAACCATGGTAAGAAATATGTGAAACGTATTATCACGCAAAATAAACCCCCTACATGATCATTTGATGACGTCAACAAAGTGGGAAAAAGGTGCAGTTTTCATCCTTCATTGCGTCCGCCAAACACCTCCAATCTCGAGCTTGTGTGTCAGTTCATTGTAGTTGAAGACATTCCTATTTGAAGGGGCTATCCCGAGGAAGAAATTGAAGTCGACATTCTTCATTGGTGGAGTTTTGTTCATTTGAGAGCACATTTTTCGTTGGAGAACGCGTTATTCTTTGGACAGTGTAATCCTCCAAGTGTTGGGCATCGCGACACTTTACCAGCGCTTCGTCTCTTGTTGAAGCCATCTTAAATCCTCCTCCCATGCTCCATATATATAGGGGATGGGGAGAGGTATTAACAATCGTGGAATTTATGGCAGTTCATTTATAAGTAACCTTCCAAAATTCCAACGACACTGTTACTTATTATTTAAGAAGGGTCAAACCAATTAATTTACATTGGCATAATAAAGTGGTGCGTTGGCACAATTCAAATTTGGATTATTTAAATTGGATCAATTAAGTGGGGGAGGGTTGGAATAATTAATGTGGAGGAAGCTCAAGAGGCTCTGCCACATTAATGAGGGAGTTGAAGAGGTTTAGGCCTCAGGTAGTCCCCATCACCATAACCTCTAATGGGAGGTCATGTTTGGGTGGTCCTCACCATCATAACCTCTCTTTGGAAGTTACGGTTTTGTGGTCCCCACTTCCCAACTTCAACAAGTAGGTGGTTACATCAAAATAAAATAAAAAGTGTGTATATTTTTAGTTTTTTAATTCCATGAAAATCCCAAATACTAACTTCTACCCTCAACCAACTACCATCAATGTGAAAGTCTCTTTATGAGAAAACTGACATTCCGAGTTCAACAGTGCCCTCAAATTTCAATTTTGAGCACTGGTTTAAATTTTATAAAAATCCACTCACACGTTTGCTGAATGTACTAGAAAAAAAATTCACAAATTCATTCAAGGTACTCATGGACTCGGAATCACGCACCGCCAATTTTCACGGACTCGTAAAATTCCTATTTATTTAAAAAAACTATACACGGAAATTATGGGTCTTTACATTGTAATCATCTAGTCATAAACATATCCAATGAAATACATTGGGGTTTAAAAGAATATATCCCATGATAGAGAAACATGTTTCATAAAATCATGTCATAAAATCATAATATATTTAGAGAAATAATACAAATGGAAACATTGAAAAATTTCACCATAAAGTCATTAGTTCAAATAATGGATGTTATATTAGATGGGAAATAATTTTTATATATTTTTTAAAAACATTTCTTGAAAAAAATATCTTTTTTACACTGAAAAATGATTTTTAAACCATAAAACCTGTTAAAAAAATTTATTTTAAAATATAATTGAAAACATATAGTGGAATTATTGATAACCATAAAAATATTTAAATACATTTTCAGTGAAAAGTAGCTTCAATTATATTTTGAAAACATTTTTAATTTTTTTAACATTGGTTTTGAATATAATATATTTTTGACTGAAGAGAGACACAATGATATTTTACATAAAAACATTATCCTATGTAAGAAAGAGAGATAAAATGGTACTAATAAATGAGGATATTTTGAATAATTAGATGATAAGAAAACTCATCAATGTTCTATAGATATTGTTTATTATATTTTTTCAATGAATAATAACCTTAACAAACATGGAAAGAGATACCACATGGTTACATGTGATTATACTCTCCATGTAAAGAAATTAATTTACATGAGGCTTAATATATCATTAAAATATGGAGATTAATTATATAAAATTTAAAAGGGAAATATAAAAACCTTGAAAAATATTTTAGGATTATAACAAAACACGAGTCTCAAAGAAGGAAAATTAAGATAAAACTATTTTTACAATTTAGTAACTTTTGAAACATTAACCCATGGAAAAAATATCATTAAATTTATATCTATAAATTCCCATAAAATTAAATTTAATATACATATAATTATTTAATATTTAGTACATACACTACAAAAAATAGGTGAGTGGTGAATAAGGAATGTATCTCGTAGAAATAAAAGTGATATAAAATTTCCATACCTTGTGTCTTGACTAACTTAATACTCAAAAACGATTAAAATAAAATAAATGTAATTTTATAATAAATATTTAACTAAGAAAAGTATAATATATAATACCATATATGGTTTTATTATGACCCTTTGTTACTTTCTTGTTTGAAATCCTTTGGTAAGGTTTCAATTTGGGTAATATTTGCTTTGTTATTCGCATGTGTCTTGATTTGTTATAACTTTGGTAGTTATACATATATCATGATTTACAGAATGTAAAACATATTATAAAAAACATTTATATTAATTATATTTTTATCATAATAATCTATAAAATATAGATGTATAAAATGGAATACACCATTCTTGGAGATAATAAGTTGTACGTACGGATGAACATTGTTTCCCTTTTTATTATCATATTGAAAGAAAGAAGGTAAAAACACACACATATATATATAATTATTATAGTATAATTATTATATCATATATATCATATAATTTTTCTGATAGTTTCCTTAATACACTCCATGTAGTGTGTGAATTAATCACATCCCTTTGCGTGAGTGGTAGTCCACAATTCCTCAAATGAAATTATCGTATTTACACCAAATGAAAAGATTAAATATAAGTGTTTAAATGATGAAAAATTCATAAAGAAATGATACAAATAATATATTAATTATATAAATAGAGTTTCCATAATAATTTCTACCATGAGAGGTGGTAAAGGAAAAATGAATGATCATCATTTTGTGAGACGGTAGTTCATCGTACGTGTAAGGAGTATATTAATTACCCATTAAATGGAAGTGTGTTTATGTATATGGTGAACTATTAGAACAAAAACATCATTTTATATTTAATATTATGGTTTTTCTAAAAATTATGGAATATGAATATAGGAGGGGTGGAGAAATAAAATAAAAGAAATGATCTTTAGAGAAAACGTTACCTCTCAATCGGGTTACTCTTTTTGTTTGTTCCAAAAGGATTCCTTGGATTTCTCCATGACCAAATAAATTATTAAAGAAGGAAGGGGGTGATTTTGGGATGTTTATTGGGAATATATATTCCAAATTTATGGATATTTAGAGGTGTAAAGAGTAGAAAGAGGTGGTGGACTTTTGTAATGGAGGAGGAGTGGAACTATTGTAATATTTTTTAAATGGGAAACACCACCCACATTTGTTTTACTGAAAGTTGATCAAATAAAGATAAAAATACTATCAAATGGAATATATGGTACATATATTTCTATTAAAAGGAATATGGAAAATTTTATATGACTTTTTGGGTCTTAAGGGAGTAGCTAGTCCCTTATTAAAATTAATTTAACGTTAATCATTATAATTAATTTTAATCACATTCACTAATATTTTTTATGTCAACAAATAAGATTACCTAATTAGAAATGAGAAATTATGATTATTATAAATAGGAAAACAATTTTTAAAAAGTCAAAACACCTAATTAGAAGAAAATAATTTAAAATTAATCCCAGATTCAGGTAAACAATGCATGTTTTTAAAGTAAAAACATTCAAAAGTTTGCTATGTTTTTAAAAACATTTTTAAAAGTGTAATTTATCTCAATGAACTGAATTGTTTTAATTGTTAAAAATATTATCTAATTAAAATTTGAAAACAATTTGAAAAAAATTAACCTTATAAATAAAAAAGTTGATAACATAGTTTTGAATTAAAATCCCTTATTTTTCACTATTCGTCCAAAATTAATGTTTCTTAGAAAGAACCCAATAATTAACCCTATGAAAATTTAGACATAAAAAATAAAAAAATGAAAAATATTTTATCAAATTCAATTTTAAATGTGTCTAAAATTAATTTTTTTATTTTTCATAGAAGGATATTTAAATCAGTTCATTTGAGAAAATAGTATTTTTAAACATATAATAATTTTACATGAAATAATATCTCTCATTATCAATATATTTTATTCATATTAGATAATTATTTTGAAATTTTTTTAATATTATTTATTATTATTCATTTATCTAATTTTAATAGCTAGATTATAATTATATCATTTAAATAATTTTAATAGTTAAATGATGTTTTGTAGAAACATAATGTATGACCCTAGAGAATCATGAGAGTGGATGGGTGAATCTGGGTGTAAAATTTTTATTTTAAATCAACAAATCATGTTACCTGGTTTATAGGAACTCGTTTAACTTTTTTGTTGGAATAGTATTGTAATAAGGCATTAACATGAAAAAATACAACATAAAAATTTTACTTGGTTCACCACTAAGAGCTTGTCCAAGGAGCATGTGATGAAAGTGTGTTGATCATAAAAATGTACAGAAATCATCATTAATTGTGGATTAAAAATATTCGATACAGTCAATATGTTCTATAAACACTACCTTTACAATGGTTCATGGATAGCTCACTACATCCATTAGAACACTTCTGCCAACTCCCCCTAACTCACTACCTTGGGAGAAATCTTACTCAGTTTATCAACTTGAAGGAAACATCAACATATTTTCATTTAATTCATTATCTCAATCCAGCATGAGACATTAGTTTCATTGAATCCCTGAATTGATGCACATGGGAAGCCCTATCCACTTAAAAAATGATATTCAAAACTTTTTTTCATGAAGCTCACTGCCTTCTTGAAATTCCCTTCCTGGAATAAACATCCATCATGATGCACTCCTCCTTTCTCAGAGCACCATTACATTCATGGAACAAACTGCCCTTGTGAATCACCCTTTTCATCGAGGAAAAACACCTTCATGAAGCTCACTGAGTCACCAAGGTATACAACACCATCGTGAAGTACTCATTAACCAAATCATTTACATCAGTTATGACTCATTAAGTATTTTCATGATTCTCAAGATCATATAGAATCTGTTTTCTATGGAGCTCCCTTGGATTCTCTAAAACAATGTGATTTTGGATTTTCCTTGAATAAAGAGTCCATAGTAAATAGGGTCAGCCTCTTATTTATATGCTCAGTCATTAGCAAAGTGCTACTACCTCTAGATAGTTTTCCAGGTCTATCAAAAATATATTTTTAGTGCACCTCCATTCTCTAAGCACCATTGAGATTTTAAATTGTTGTGATTCTTTCCATAAAAAACATTTCACCACCACGATTCTATATTTCACAAAAATCATAGAGATCACCGTCACCAATCACGATGATTAAATTCTCCATTTTTCGCGATGCTCATCATAGTCACAAAGCACACTGTCATAATTCATTATTCACTCAAGAAACACAATTCTCAAATCTCATATCCTTGAAACTCATTCCTTTACCATATTTTCATATGATATACATGAAAATAAAATTTACGATGCTTCAAATTATCCAAATATTCGACATATTTTTTTTCAAAATATTAGGAAATGAATCCTCCTTAAATATAGTTGTCTTCTTGTACTATAAGATCTCTTTTCCTTATAAAATACCTGATCTTTTATTGAGGATTGAAAAAAAACACAAACCATACTCTTTTAACAGAAAATACTTATCTTGGTTCCAACATAACCATGTTGCATGTAGCTTATGCCAAGTTGGTGTTACGAGTATCATACACTAAGATGATATTTTGTTTAAAATATGCCAATTTGATGTTTTGTTTAACATATTTTTAGTTTATTCCTAGTTTAAGTAATGTTTTAATTATTGAAATGTTAGAAATATATGAAAATTTAATTTATTCCAGAAAAACGGTCCATAAAAACATATGGTGTTACATTCTACACCATATAAAATGAATTTTAACCTAGAAATTCTTCACTCGGGAAAAAAATGAGGTTAATTATACTTAATCATATCTTAAAGTTATTATGTATCTTCCTTTAACTAGTGAGTTGTCCACAAAACATTGACATGTTGTGTGGTCTTGCTTAAAAGAATTTTCTATGAACGGTCTATAATTTAAACAGGTTTTCCTTAGTAAAAAAGAACCTGCTCCAGGGGTATGACCTATAAGTTAATTACATGTGAGTGGTCAGGTATGTACATCCTCGTGAGAGATACATATAACACATCATGAACTTTAGAGTGATTTTTAAGAATTTCAATTTCATACTCTATAATCAAGATATAATCAAGAATCTCAAAGGGACCGATATACCTAGGGATTAGTTTCCATTTCTTCTTGAGTATCATAACCTTTTTATAATTTAAGATTCATATAAATTTTTTTTAACTAAATTCAACTTATAGATCATGTCGTTGGATTTCAGAAAAACATTTCCTCCAGCTTTAAGCATACATGATATGTTTCTAAATAGTTCTAAACTTATCAACCATTTCTTCTAAAATCTCATGTCCAAATTGCTTTCTTTCTCCATTCTCATATAATCATGTTTGAGATCTAAACTTATTCCCATATATGGATTCATAATCTTCCATCTGAAGACTTGATTGAATGATATTTTTATAAGAAAAATCTACTAATGGATGGTGTTGATCCCAACTACATTTGAAATCTAATGAAAAATATCTCAATATATCCCGTAGGGTATGAGTTTTTCCTTTAGATTGACCATATATTTGAAGATAATAATAAGTGTTGAAACTAAATTTTGTATCATGTTCTTGAAAAATACTTTTCTGGAATATTGATATAATCCTTGGATCCCAATATGATATGATGGAATGTAGCACTCCATGTATCTATACCACTTATGTAACTTATATCCACGCAAGCTAATCTAGAGAGAAATCTTCTCTAATAGTAATGAAGTGATCTAATTGTTATGATGATTGACTACCACCCATATATTATTAAACAATTTAGAGTATTTGGGTAGTCCAATTAAAATAATCAATTGTGAGGTTCTCCCATTTCCATTATTTTATTGTTAATGGATGCAACATACCCTTTGAAATTTTACTTTTAGCCTTAACTTGTTGGAATACCAAGCACCGAGATACATAATCTATGATATCTATCTTTCTCCCATCCCACTATAATTATTCATTCAAGTCCTTGTATATCTTTTTACTTCTAGGAAAAATAGTGAATGATGAACTATGAGCTTCCTCTAATAGATCCTTCTTATAATCTTGTATGTAAGAAACACATTAATAGTTCCTGAACATTATCATTCCATCATGATAATGTTTGAACTCAGGAATAGTTCTGAGTTTTATTTTTAGCGCTTCATCTTTATTCTATGCCTCCTTAATCTTTACTTGGATATAGGGTTGAACATTTATTTAAGGAAGATAAGATTTTCCTCCTCCTTTAGTATTTATTGGTGTATCCTTTGTAAATCCATAAATATTTGATCTTTTGTGATCATTATCATGTATTAGCTGGCATGATCCTTATAAATCAAAGAATCAACCACATTGTTCAATTTTTCCCAGGGTGGTAATGTACTATTTAGTCATAATCCTTTATCAACGTTAACTATATTCTCAGGAACATGTTCAACTCATTCTATGTTAACATATATTTCATACTTTTATGATCGGTATATATATCACACTTTTGTCAATAAAGATAATGCCTCTATATCTTTAATGCAAATATTACCACTGCTAACTCCAATTAAAGAGTAGGGTAATTTTTCACATGAATCTTTAATTTTCATGAATCGAAGGCTATAACTGGGTTATTATGAATACAAAACCAGCTTAATACCTTCTTGTATTCTTCTATATATATTAAAAGGCATTATCAACTACATGGTTATGTATACATAAGTACACCAACTGACCTTATCTTTAGTTCATTGAATTTGTATTTCACATTCATCTGTCCAATAGAACTTGACACCTATCAGAGTTAAATTGGTCAGAGAATTAGATAGTCATAAGAAATTATGCACAAACCATCAATAATATCCAGCTAAACCAAGAAATCTATAGATCTCAATCACCATGGTTCATCTAGGACAACATTCAATAACCACTATTTTTTATATATATTAATATACCATCTCTCAAGATTATGTGACCCAAAAATGAACTGTGTGCAACAAAAACTCACACTCTGTAAGTTTATCATATTTCTAATCATTCATTTGGATCTTTAGTACAATTCTCATGTGCTCTTCATGCACTTCCTATCTCTTTGAAAGGATAAGAATATCACTTATAAAGACTACCACAAACTAATTGATGTAATATCTAAAGAATTTATTCATTAAATCCATGAAGATAATAGGGGAATTAGTAAGACAAAAAAGAATCAATATATATTCATAGTGTCTATACCTTGTACAGAATTTCGTCTTCGGTATATCCTCATTTTTGACAAACAATTTGTGATATCGTGAATGAAGGTCAATATTTAAAAAGTGTTTATCTCCACATAGGTGATCAAACAAGTCATCAATATGGGAAAGATGGTACCTGTTCTTAATTTTGAAATTTTTGAACTCCCAATAATCAATATAGAGTATCATTGATCCATATTTGTTTTCACAGAAAAATAGGTGCACCCCCAGGTGACACAATTGGATGAATGAATCCCTAAATCAAAGTTTTTTGGAGTTGTTTCTTCAATTCATACAACTAATTTGAGGAAATTATATAAAGAATTATTTAAATTGGTGTGGAACTAGGTACAATTTATATTGATAACTGAGCTTATTTTTTTAGAATGCCATGAAACTCTTCTAGAATGACATCCACACAATTCTAAACAATATGGATATCATCGATGCCAATTTTCTCCCAAACCATTTGATATAAACGACCCTTTTGAATGGAAATCACAACCAAAACATTGGATGTAATTTCCATAAGAAGTTTAGACATTTCATCACACTGATGTATGATTATAGGAGGGTTTGAAATATAAAATATAAAGTCTCTTCCTCAAAAATTGAGTGAGCTTTAGGTAGATAAATATATGTGATGCCTAAGATGGCCTCAAATTTCACCAATATATGTATATAAATATGTGTAGGAAGCACATTCCCATAATCATCAACCCATGAGGGGTCATAGACATGAGATGCAATCATCATAAAATTAGGTATTTTCACTACTAATTCTACATCAAATTGATTTGGTGGAATCTAAATATGCATAGAAAATTATTTATATATGAAAGAGTGGGTAGATCCAGAATCAAATATGACATTAAGAGTTTTAGAGTGGATGTTCATTTTACCTTTCAACACATCATTATCACAAACCTCATTAGAAATAGGAATTTAATGAGATTTCCCCTTGTCCGTAAGCTCAATCTCTTCCTAATGTCATTCATAAACCTGAGCCCTAGGGTTTGTGTATTGGTTAGAATAATTATCATTCTACTTACACATGTATAACTAAATCATAGGAGGTTTATTATGTGACGTTTTTCCCCATTCGCAACATTAGAAAACTTCTCCCCATTACTTCAATAATCCAACTCCTGATTTCCTTCCCTTCCACACGTAAAACATTTATTATACCCCCGAAGACAATTTCTTCCTTACTTATGACCACACAGAGAGAATAAAGGGAATCTCATATTCTTCTATTCATGGTTTTTTGATTTTCCATTAAACTACATATTCCTATTCCTATCAAAACCATGAGGTTGATACGTGACTCGAACCTCCATTTCATCATTTTTACACAACACACAATATCTTCAAGGCTACAAAATTCTCTTATTGAAAGCCCCCTTCTGAGACTTGGCATTAATCCATTGAAGAACCTATCAATATTAGATTCATGTTGGATGATAATTCTTGAAGCATACCACATATGTCTTGTGAAATTATCCTTATATGTACCAATATATTCATCATCCCTTTTATTCAACTCAATGAAATCTTTCTACGACATAGTATGAATAATTTAAGGAAAGTAATTGTTGAAAAACAAGTTCTTGAACTCATCTGAATCCTTGGATTCAATATCATCTTAATGCCTTGTATTCTTGATTAGAGTCCCCCAGAAGAATGATTCTCCTTATAAAGGATAAACTTTCAGAATGACTTTCTCATGCTCAAAAAATAGAGAGAATAGAATATCATTCTAGTAGTACTAATCCATTGTTTTAAAGAATTGGATCAGAAGAACCTATAAAATAAGGTAAACAATGCCTCATGAATAACTTAATTGAATGTTGTTCCCTCTTTTTCTCATTGAAATCCACCATGTTTCATATATTGAAAAAGTTTTGTGATCATAAAAAGAAGGTTTTCCATTCCATCGCCCTTAGAATTCAGTTTCTCAAGAGGACAATCAAACATTATCTATCATAATCACCACGAACAATGTTCCTTTTGGTTCCATCCATTGAGTAAAACCAATAAAGCATCAAGTGTGAAACAATTATCATATCAAGAAACAATATAATAATGAAAAGTCACATATATTATGTATAAATTATAACACCTTCAATAGTATATGACACCTTATGTTTATAATAGGTTATTAATTGGAAAATTCTATTTAAATCCTTCATGACTATTCATTAAGTGTTTGTGAATTCCCAAAGAATATCAGTCAGGAGTGTCAAACCATGTGTGTAGTAAGGCCCATTTTCATGTACAAGATTACCCCAATTCAAGCCAATAATATCTTGTTATAGTTGTTTCCCCAATGTTCATTTATTCTAGATCCACATCCACTTGTAGTATCTAGACATGAATGTATTTCAAGGAAACAACTCACTCAATCCTTTAAAAAAAATTCCGGTACATTTTCTTATACTTTTATTTATTAATATACATGACCCTAGACATATCCTCCGGTTTCTATCTAAGTGTTTCTCATAATAGCTTAAAATAGTTAACTAAAACTATACTATGATACCAAGTACATAAACTCTATCATTTAATACATTTATATTAAATAAATTTTTTAGAATAGTGAAAACATTAAAAAAATAGATGCTCAAAGACAATAAAACTCTAGTGCCTTTGGAAACATGGAAAATTAAACATTGATACATTGATAAGCTACATCATCTCCCACTTGGTTCTTCTAGACTATTCCACTTTTCAGACACGTCAAAAAAAATATATCTTCATAAACTGGGGAGAAAAATAAATAAGGGTTGTGCTTAGTTTCTCAGTATGGGTAAAAAAGGGATATATGTAGAAATTATCATGAGAATACGAGTATGAGAATGTGATCATGAAAATTTAAGATCATACCCTGAATATCAAAGATCATATGCATGAAACATTGCATAAAGCATCATATTTCATAGGACATTAATCATATAGAAATAAATAATGTAATCCATGAAATAATTACATTGGTATAAAACTTGTAATTATGGATGATGCATAAGAATATAATATGATTTCCATAATATCCAAGGAATCTATTCCAATAAAATCTTGGTAGTATGGGTTCACTCCCATTACCATATTATTAGCATTAGTTCACTTCGCATATCATCTTGGTAGTCATTATTCTCTCCTATGACCATATTACTAGTCACGATTTACTCCCAATTACATATTATTCTATCTCACAAGATATAAATCTTTTCCCAATTCATTTGAGGGTTATATAGGTCCCAAAAATATCATAGTGAAATCACACATACATGTTCCATAAGGTAAAAAATAATCATATCATAATCCATGAAATGAAATGGGTATTATAAACATGTAATCATATCATAACATATGAATAAATATAGGTTTCATAATCATTTCATCATAAACACAACTCAAAAAAAGAAACGGGTTTCCAAAGCATATATCTCGTGAAATCGAAATAGGTTTCATAAATATCATGCCAGGTAAACATAATCCATTCAAAGAAAAAATATAAATGGAAACATTGAATAATTTCCCTTGAAAGATAGGAGTTACAACAAGATATGTTATAGTAGATGAGAAATAATTTTTAAATATAATTTAAAAAAAATCATCATGCAAATAACCTTTCGACATTTACAAACAATTTTTAAAACATTAATCCTTTTTAAAACATTTTTATATGAGAATTTATATGATGTCATATCAAGGAATCATTGAAAACCGAAAAAATAAATTAAATCCTTTTTCTTAAAAAATGAATTAAAATATGTTCTTAAAACATTTTTGAAAACATTTTTTAATGCTTGGTTTTTGAGTTTTATAGATTTCCGACCAAAGTGAGAGACAATTAGATTTTAGATAAAAAATTATCACAAGTACCAAAGAGTAGAACATAGTGCTGATAAATGAGGATATAATTAATAAACATAGGATAAGAGACCTAATTATTTTTCATTATATAAGGGTTGTAATATTTCAATAAATAAGATTAATCATTAACATTCTTGCAAAGTTATGATATTATTTTGATAAACTCTTACCACTTCATTACTTGGGATCATACTATCAATTTTAGAAAAGTAAATGACTTGTAGGATATGATATCTGGATAATAAGTAGATTCATTATAAAACATGTAAAATTTAATTATATAAGTCTCTAAAATATAATTTAGGTGCATAACAAAACAATATTCTCAAAGTTGGAAAATTGGGACAAAACCATTTTAATGATTTGGTATCTTTTGAAAAATAAACCCCATGAATGAAAAATCATAAAATGGATATGTAAATACTGATAAAATTAAGTTTGAGAAACATATAATTAATTAATTGGTAGTACATACATCACACAAAATAGTTGCGTGATGATTAATGTATGTATCTCGCCGAAATAAAAGTGAGATGTAATTATCTTACCTTGTGGATTTACTCTCATTGTACTCATAACAAATTCATGTATAATAAATGTAAGATTGTGAAACATATTTATAGAATCATATTATTATATTTTATACCATATATGGTTTTATTATGACCTTATATTACCCTCTTTTTAACAATGTTTTGTTAAGGATTCACTTCAGGTAATATTCTCTTTGTTTTTTGCATGTGACTTAATTTTTATATATTATTTTTTATAATTATATATTGATTTCAAGAATTTAAAACATGACATAAAAATAATTTAAATTTATTATATGTGTATTATATTAATCTATGTATTATAGAAGTAAGAAATATATTACACTATTCATGGTGACAGTAATCTGTGCGTATGCATGAGCGTTGTGTCTGGTTTTGTTGTTGTATTGAAAGAATAATGTAAATGAAATATGTGTATATATACATATATATACATATATATTTGTTATATTATAATTATTATATCATATATATTATATAATTTCACTAAACCTGTCATTAATACACTTCATGTAAAGTGTGAATGAATCACATCTCTTATAGGGGGTGGTGCTCCACACCTCCTCAAATGAAATTATCATATTTAAACCAAATAAAAATTATAAATATATGTGTTTTAAATGGATTAAATAAGATTAAACACATAAAAAATTAATATATTATATAAAAAATAATTTTCATCATAGTGTTCACCTTGAGAAGCAGTAATGGAAATAATGAACAATCATCATTCAGTGAGGTTGTACTTCTCCTTACACATAAACAGTATGTTCATTACCCATTATATAGTAGTTCGTGTAAATGTTTGTCGAACCATTGGAATAAATAAAGTTACATGTATATTTATGATACCGGTGTTGTAATAATATAATGAAATAAGGAGTGTGAATGGGTGTAGAAATATAATAAAAGAATGGATCTTGAGAGAAGATGTTATCTCTTAATTGGGTAACTCCTTTTGGTTTGTTCCAAAATGCTTCCTTGTATTTATTTCTTAGAAAAGAAATACTTTAAGAAGTAATGAATAGATTTTGGTATGTTTATTTGGCAGATATTTTCCATACCTATGTATTTTGAGAGTTGTTAAGAAGAGGGATAGGGGTGGCCATTAATAAGGTGGATGGATTGTCACTCTTGTACAATTTTAGAAAAGGGAAACCCTACCCTTGTTTTTTATTTAAATTTGATACCATAATGATACAAAGTAGATAAAAGGGAATATATGGTTTAAATATTTCCATCAAATTCATTTTTGACAGGTTTATATTTATTTTTAGGCCTCAAGGTTATGGTTTAGTCCCTTCTTAATCTTAATTTAACCTTAATTATTTTAATTAGTTTAAATAAGTTTCATTAATATTTTTGGTAACAAAAATAAGATGGAATTATTTTAATTTTTAATTTTTTTATTCCAAATATTGAATATATTTTTCAAAATTATAAAAAATATAAGCCCCCGGCCTTAAACCTTACTTAATATTGAATTAAATGAATAATTCACATAGAGGATATTTTCAGGTTTAGAGTTTTAGAGAATTAGGACATAACTATTACATATCAAAAGATTAAAAGTAGACACTTATACTTAGTTTCCATAAAATAAAAACTCTTAGAAAGAAACATGTCTAGTTCCATGTTTTAGATTGCATGAATTTTCTGTGATGCCATAATCGACCCTATTCCACATTAAGTCCTGCGAAAAACATTTCAAAAACATGGGATGAGCATAAAAAGCTGAGTAAGGGATATAAAAAGTACAAAATGAAAACATTGTTCCATGTATGAAATCATACTTTAATCATAAAACATAATCATTTTAAAATACAACATCAAATCATGAATAAATCATAGAAATCATAAGAGATAAAGGTAACTTGAGGCATTCATAACATTATTACGTATGGAGTAACCCTAATGGTTACATTTGGAATACCCATCACAGTATATTACATAAAATCTCTTCGAAGAAACCTTAACATTTAACTCCTTCGCGTTACCCAATGCATTGAAGAGCTATATCGGGCTCACCCGCCCTTAGTTTATCATGGAACCAACCGTCTTCATACCAATGCCCAAGAACCATAACATAATCGTATCACATAAAACATGCATAAAGGAAACATAACATTTCCACTTTTAAATTACAAGATTCCAATACAACACATTGATATAAAAACATTATGAAAACCATTTTCAATACCAAAATAAAAGAAACGTAAAACATGGTATTTATTTTTTCATTTTTTTTAAAATGGTTATGGCTAGTAGAGGAAGCCGAAGATCAAATAATGGTCACGGTGGCGGATAAGTCATTGTCACCATATACGTACGGCAAAAAAAACATTCCCTTTTGTTGTTTAGTATACGCTTCGTATAAAAAAATTCCTTTTGAGTAAACGTAAAATTCAAAGGGGTTTATACACCGTATAAAAGAATGTTGAGTATAAAACATAATATGCCTCAATTAAAGGATATTGAGACGAAGTCCCAT
The DNA here is from genome assembly GCA_963277665.1 of Viscum album. Lineage (NCBI taxonomy): Eukaryota > Viridiplantae > Streptophyta > Magnoliopsida > Santalales > Viscaceae > Viscum > Viscum album. Next base: position 1,324,806,049 of record OY728158.1, read on the forward strand.
AAAAGGATAATTTTTTATATAAAATAGATCTATTATGTGTATCCACTATAAGTACACATAAATAAAGTACAAATAAAATAAAAGACATAATAATATCATGGCATAATTTGAAAGTAGGAGATTAACCCAGAGAATGGAAATTTGGTTAATAAGTTCCCTTACCTCATGTCCGACGTGACTCGATAGCTCTTTAATCTCCTGAATAATAAACTTGAGTAAATTTATACTTTCTTAAGAACCTTTTTCAAGTTCATTAGTCCTTATATATCACTTATTACCATGTCATGAACACTATGTAATTATTTAAGTTAATAACGGTCATTTTAACGATCATTGGTACTTGAGTCAAAAATAAACTCTTTATAATTACAAGTTGTTCATGTATCCATTATATACAGAGTTATATTCATTATGTAGATATCATATATATCATATATATCCAGTATATAAATGCATTTATATTATTACATAACATTTAGAGGTATGAAATGAAATGCATCGTTCATGGAGACGGTAAGCCGTACGTACGGATGAACGCTACATTCATTTCTATTTCGTATTTTATGAAATGGAATCATAATGAAATAAAGGTATATTATAATTCCAGTATAATTTTATATATAATATCATTAACTCCATACTTTACACATCCCACATATGGCATTAACGAATTAAATCACTTTGAGGGGGTGGTAGTCCACACTTCCTAAAATGAAGATATCGTGTATACCCAAAATGGAAGCCATAAAGGTATGCCATAAATAAAAAATACAGAATCTTAAGGAATACATAAACATATTATATATCATATATAATTATAGTATCATCTTAATGGCCACCTTTGAAGGTGTTGTAAGAATATTGAACAATCATCGTTTTGTGAGGCAGAAATTCGCCTTCCACAGAAACAGTATGATCTTTAACCATTAGATGAAGGTGTGTGTAAGTGTGGCTCTAATACTTCTAATAAAAAAATACTAGTATATTTAATATACTGGTTTTGTTACAAAATAAAGGAATAAAAAGAGTTTAGGGGGTTGGAGAAGCAAAATAAACATAAGAACACAAGAGAAGACATTATCTTTAAAACGGGTAACTGTTTTTGATTTGAGCTCAATGGCTTCCTTGGAAATATTTCTGCCCAAAGTGAGGCTTCCAGGACTAAGAGAGGTATGTGGAGAGAAAAAATGGGCAGAGGTTGGCTGAGCCAAAGGCTTGAGAGGTGTGGGTATGGTGGTAGAGGTGGGGGCCTTTTATAAGAGGAGAGGAGGGGCACTATTGGAAAGTTATAAAAGGTTACTTTATTGTAAAATGATTTCTAGATTTTAAAGGTCCCAAAACTATACATTTCTAGTATAAGGTGACAATAGTTCTCAATCCACCCATCCATTAGGTTTTTGACAAGTGTAGGTCTTATATTTTACATTATCTTTTCATTTTATTTAAATCATTAAATAATGAGGTAATCACTGCATCATCATGGTGTCATAAATAATTTAATCTATTTAATGTCTAAAAATTATAAAAATATATCATGATGTAGGAAATCTTTTAATATTTCTAATGATTATTTATAGTCAAAATTATGACTTGTATAACCCCATTTAAATTTGTTTTTAGTAAAACAAAACATGTTTGTGACATTTTTAATTTAACATTAAATAAAAAGTTATTAATGTCATTTTCCTACCAAAGTGGCTTCATGGGGTCCTCAAGTTGACCCATGGATTGTCTTAGTCGGTCATGACACATCCAATAAGGGTAGGACATGTTTCAAAGTCATTTCATATTATTAAAACATTATTTTTACCTTAAATTATACTAATTACCTCTAATCGTGATTCTAAAGAAGAATTTTATTTGGTCCAGTAGAATGTATAAGAGTGACCAAAACTATATTTAATGACACGTTTCCATCAAAATGCGATTAGTGGACCTTTAGTGAAAATTTATAGTATATATGCCTAAAATTGAATTCTTTTCGTATTTTAAGCCTTTATCCTTTATTGGATAAATGTAAAAACATTTAACAAACATATATAATCATATTTTAGTTATTTCTATTCATTCCCACCAATACAACGACTACGTGTTAACTGCCATTTAAAATAATATTATTTTATTACTAGTGTGCAATGAAAGATTTCAAAGAAACTCTTTGTTGCGTATCAGGTACACTATCGAACATAGCAACCCCTTTAAAGTAAAATTAATATTTAATTCAAAAATATTAATAAATATGAAAATGTTTTAATCTTTATTTACCTAGGATGTTACATCCTTCCCCCCTTTTGGGAATTGCGTCCTCGCAATTTTATTCACTTATCAAAATAAGTGTGGGTATTTATCCCTCATAGCATTTTCAGATTCCCATGTTGCCTCTTCAACCATATGATTTTTCCACAAAACCATTACCTGGTGAATTACCTTATTCCGTAACTCTTGCTCTCTATGGTCAGGAATTTGGACCATTTGTTTTTCATAAGAGATATTCTCTTCCAACTGAACTAACTCTGGGCTCAGAACATGATATGGATCGAGAATATACTTTCTCAATATCAAAACCTGAAAAACATTGTGTACCTGAGTTAACTCAGAGGTAAACCCACTCGGTAAGAAACTGATCCAACTCTCTCCAGAATTTCATATGGTCCAATAAACCTTGGACACAACTTTCCTTTCTTACCAAATCGTATAACACTTTTCCAAGGTGAAAATTTGAGAAAAACATGATCACCTACCTCAAAATATAGATCCTTCCTCCTGTTGTTTGCATAACTTTTCTGTCTACTCTGAGTTGTTCTCATGTGTTTCGGAATCAGCTGAACTTTTTCTGCCATCTCTTCTACCAATTCTAGTCCCATAATCTTCCTTTCACTAACATCATCCCAAAAAGCTAGAGTTCGACACTGCTTCCCATATAATGCCTCAAATGGTGCCATCTATATACTGGAATGAAAACTGTTATTATATGAAAATTCAACCAATGAAAGATGTTGGCCCCAACTTCCCTGATAATCCATCGAACAAGAACGTAGCATATCCTCCAAAGTATGAATTGTTCTTTCTGACTGCCCATCTGATTGAAGATAAAAAGCTATACTAAAATTTAATTCAGTACCCAACGACTTCTGAAGGCCTTTCCAAAAGTAAGAAGTAAACCTGGGATCATGATCAGATACAATGGATAGGGGACCTCAGTGCAACCTGACTATCACTTTATGTTACAATCGAGATAGATTATCTAGAGAGAAATTATCTTGAATATGAAAGAAATGAGCAGATTTAGTCAAGCGATCAACAATGACCCAGATTGCATTATTACCTCGAGATGTCTTCGGTAATCCCACAACAAAGTCCATGGATATATTTTCCCATTTCCACTCTGGCACTGGTAAAGGATGAAGCATCCCTTTCGGTAACTGCTTCTCTTCTTTAACCTGCTAACAAGTCAAACACTTCACAGTAAAATCAGGAACATCTCTTTTCATTCCATCCCACCAGTAATACTCCCGCAGATCTCTGTACATCATAGAACTTCCAGGATGAACTGAAAACAGAGAACTATGAGCTTCACATAACAACTATATCTTCAAATTTGTGTCACAAGGCACACACAATCTCTTCCCAAATCTCAAGACACAATCATTATCAATGTTTAATTGAGACAACTTAACCTTATGAACCAGATCTACCTTTTTCTGAAACTCACTATCTTTCTTCTGTGCTTGCTTGATTCTGTCTGATAGAGAAGATTTCACTGATACCTAAAACAAAACAGTAGGACATCATGCTCCAACAAATTTTATGCCAAATTTCATCAAATCCTTAACCAACGGTTCATGTTCCAAATGCAACAATGTTAATGAAGCATTACGTTTTCAACTCAAAGAATCAGCCACTTTATTTTCTTTTCTCAGATGGTAATGAATTGTAAAATCATAATCCTTCATTAATTATAGCCATCTCCTCTGTCTCATTTTCAATTATTTCTGAGTAAATATATACTTTAAACTATTGTGATCGGTATATATTTCACACTTTACTCCATACAAATGATGCCTCCAAATTTTTAAAGAAAAAACAATAGCAGCTAATTCCAAATCATGTGTAGGGTAATTTACCACATGAGTTTTCAACTGACGTGAAGCATATGAAATTACCTGATCATTCTGCATAAGGTCACATCCAAGTCCCTTCAACGAAGCATCACTATATATAACAAACTCACCATTCCTAGAAGGAAGTTCCAAAACTGGAGCATTCACCAACCTTATTTTCAACTCCTGAAAACAATCATCACATCCTTTTGTCTAGATAAACTTAACACCCTTCTGAGTTAGCATAGTCATTAGAATAGAAAACCGTGAAAATTTTCTAACAACCCATCTGTAATAGCCTACCAAACCATTAAAACTATGAATCTCGGTTTTATTTGTGGTACTTGGCCATTTTTCAATAACCTTTGTTTTTGCAGGATCAACAGTTATCCCAACTTTAGAAACAATGTGACCATGGAAAGAAATTTGTTGCATCCAAAACTCACACTTGCAGAATTTTCCATACTGTTTATTTTCTTTTAAGGTCTGCAAGATAACCCTTTAATGAATATCATGCTCCTCTTTACTTTTAGAAAACACCAAAATATCATCAATAAAAACAACCAACATTTTTCACCTGAGTCAACTGAGCCATCACTAAAACAAACTCTTTAGTTCTGATTCTGACCATCTTAGGGCACAGATTTGAGTGGTCATTTCCCACTGTATGCCTTCCAAGAAAATCTGTTATGTTTCCTCTCCAAAAAACCATTCTTAACAGAGAAATATCTTACAAGAAGTAACATGGTAATCTTCAAATGCTATATCATTTCATTTTGACCATAAAAAATATTTTTGGGAAATCATTTAATAGATTTATAACTCCTAAAATTGTCTAAACCGACCTCTGATACCAACTATAAGGCCCCGACCTTAAACCATACTTAATATTGAATGAAATGAATAATTCACATTGAGGATCTTTTCTGGTTTAGAGTTTTAGAGAATTAGGACATAACTATTACATCTCAAAAGATTACAAATTAGACACTTCTACTATGTTTCCATAAAATAAAAACTCTTAAAAAGAAAAATATCTAGTTCCATGTTTTAGATACCATGACTTTTCCATGATCCCATCATTGAACCTATTCCACATTATGCCCTGTGAAAAACATTTCAAAAACATGGGATAAGCATAAAAAGCTCAGTAAGGGATATAAAAGTACGAAATGAAAACATTAGTCCTTGTATGAAATCATACTTTACTCATAAAACATAATAATTTTAACATACCCCATCAAATGATGAATAAATCATAGAAATCATAAGACATAAAGCTAACTTTAGGCATTCATAACATTCTTACGTAGGGAGTAACCGTTATGGTTATGTTTGGAATACCCATCATAGTATATTCCCTAAAATATCCTCGGATAAACCTTAGAGTTTAACTCTTTCGTGTTACCCAATGCATTGGAGAGATATATCGGGCTCACCCAACCTTAGTTTATCACGAAACCACCCATCTTCATAACAATGCCCAAGAACCATAACATAATCTTATCACATAAAGCATTAATAAAGGAAACATAACATTTTCACTTTTCAATCACAAGTTATCAATACAACACATTGATATAAAAACATTATGAAAACCATTTTCAATACCTAAATAAAAGAAAAGTAAAACATGGTATTTCTTTTTTCATTTTTTTAAAAAAATGTTATGGCTTGTAGATGAAGCCGAAGCTCAAATAATGGTCACGACAGCGGAGAAGTCATTGTCGCCGCATAGGTACGACAAAAAAAACATTACCTTTTTTCAATTAGTAAATTCTTCGTATAAAAAAGATTCCTTTTGAGTAAACGTAAAAGTAAAAGGGGTTTATACACCGTATAAAAGAAAGTTGTGTATAAAATATAATATGCCTCAATGAAAGGAGATTGAGATGAAGTCCCATACAAAGATGATTTTTTTAAAATAAAATAGATCTATTATGTGTATCCACTATATGTACACATAAATAATGTACAAATGCAAGATAGGACATAATAATATCATGAAATAATTTGAATGTAGGAGATTAAACCAAAGAATGGAAATTGGGTTAAGAAGTTCCCTTACCTCGTGTCCGACATGACTCGATTGCTATTTAATCTCCTGGATAATAAACTTGAGTTAATTTCTAATTTCTTAAGAACCTTTTTCAAGTTCATTATTCCTTCTATATCACTTATTACCATTTCATGAACACTATGTAATTATTTAAGTTAATTATGGTCGTTTTAACGATCATTGGTACTTGAGTCAAAAATAAACTCTTTATAATTACAAGTTGTTCATGTATCCACTATATCCAGAGTTATATTCATTATATAGATATCATATATACCATATATATCCAGTATATACATGAATTTATAATATTACATAACATTTAGAGGTATGATATGAAATGCACCGTTCATGGAGGCGGTAAGTCGTACGTACGCATGAACGCTACTTTCCATTTTATTTCATATTTTATGGAATGAAGTCATAATTAAATAAAGATATATTATAATTATAGTATAATTTCATATATAATATAATTAACTCCATCCTTTATACATCCCACATATGGCATTAACGAATCAAATCACTTTGAGAGGGCGGTAGTCTGCACTTCCTAAAATGAAGATATCACGTATTCCCAAAATTGAAACCATAATGGTATGAAATAAATGAAAAATACATAAGCCTAAGGAAAACATAAAAATATTATACATCATATATAAATATAGTGTCATCTTAATGTCCACCTATGAAGGTGTTAGAAGAATATTGAACAATCATCGTTTCGTGAGGCAGAAATTCGCCATCCACGGAAACAGTATGCTCCTTAACCATTAGATGAAGGTGTGTGCAAGTGTGGCTCTAATACTTCTCATAACAAAATCCTAGTATATTGAAGATACTGGTGTTGTTACAAAAGAAAGGAATAAAAAGAGATTAGGGGGTTGGAGAAGCAAAATAAAACATAAGAACACCAGAGAAGACACTACCTTTAAAACGGGTAACACTTTTTGATTTGAGATCAAAGGATTATTTGGAAAGACTTCTGCCCAAAGTGAGGCTTCTAGAAGTAAGATAGGGATGTGGAGAGACAAAATTTGCAGGGTTCGGCCGAGCCAAAAGCTTGAGAGGAGTGGGTAAGGTGGTAGAGGTGGGGTCCTTTTATAAGAGGACAGGAGGGGCACTCTTGGAAAGTTATAAAAGGTTACTTTATTATAGAATGATTTTCGGATTTTAAAGGTCCCAAAATTATATATTTCTAGGATAAGGTGATAAGAGTTAAAAATCCACCCATCCAATAAGTTTTTTACAATTTTAGGTCTTAGAGTTTACATTATCTTTTCATTTTATTTAAATCATTAAATAATGAGGTATTCGCTGCATCATCATGGTGTCATAAATAATTTAATTTATTTAATGTCTAAAAATTATAAAAAAATATCATGATGTAGGAAATATTGTTATATTTATAGTAAAAATTATGACTTGTATAACCCCATTTAAAAATTGTTTTAGTAAAAAAACACATGTTTGTGACATTTTTATTTTAACATTTAATTAAAAGTTATTAATGTCATTTTCCTACCAAAGTGGCTCCATGGGGTCCTGAAGTTGACCCATGGATTGTCCTGGTCGTCCATGACACGTCCAATAAGGGTAGGACATGTGTCAAGGTAATTTCATATTATTAAAACATTATTTTTACCTTAAATTATACTAATTACCTCTAATCGCGATTAAAAACTTAAACGTTACTATTCACCAAAATTTATTTTAATCCCATTGAACCACATTTTACTTCTTAATGAAAACCATGTATGTTGGATTTTTGAAATTCAAAACACAGAGGTGGTAAATTTTCATTTAAACAAAAAATCAGTTTTTTAAGTAACACTTCGTGGTTTCACTATTCAACAAAAATCAAGTTTTCTAGAAAAATACCAAAAATTCACCCTAAGATCTATTTGATATTCCGATTTAAAAATTAATGTCTATTTAAAAAAATTAAAAACGTTTGGGTTACAATAAATAATTTAATAATTAATTCCCGCTGTCAGAACAAATAGCGTGTTTTTATGAAACAATATATATCAAAAGATTGACACTAGTTTAAGTCCAATTTCAAAGTGAAATTAATTACAATAACCACTATTGGATTAAATGGTAAAAATATATTCTAATTTTTCTTAAAAAACAATTCAAAATATAATATAATTATGTAAATAAATTATATTAAAAAGAGGTTTTGAATTAAAATACAACATTTTTCACTATTCATCAAAAATTGAACTTTATCGGACAAATACAAAAATTTACACAAAGTAAATTTTGATGTCCCGATTCTAAACAAGAATTTTATTTGGTCCAATAGAATGTATATAAGTTACCAAAACTCTATTTAATGACGGTTCTCCATCAAAAGACGATAAGTGGACCTTTAGTGAAAATTTGAAGTATATATGCCTAAAATTGAGTTCTTTTCGTATTTTAAGCCTCTATCATTTATTGAATAAATGTAAAAACATTTAACAAACATATATAATCATAATTTAGTTATTTATATTGATTCCCTCAAATACAACGGCTATGTGTTAACTACCATTTAAAATAATATTATTTTATTACTAGTGTGCAATGTAAGATTTCAAAGAAACTCTTTGTTGCGTATCAGGTACGCTATCGAACATAGAAACCCCATTAAATTAAAATTAATATTCAATTCGTAAATTTTAATAAATATGAAAATGTTTTATTCTTTATTTACCTGGGATGTTACAATAAAATAGTGCCAAAAGCAAATTTAAAATTAATCTCATTGTGGGGACGATAATACAAGTTTTTAATATAAAAATATTGAATAGTTTTCTAAGTTTTTATACCCACATTTAATGTGAATTTGATCTCAATGACCTAATTTATATTAATTGATAAAGATATTATCTAATTAAAATTTAAATATAATTTAAAATATAATTTGACCTTTAAATGAATTAGATGGAAAATAATTTTTGCATTAAAATCTGGTATTTTCGCTATTCATCTAAAAATGTAGTTTCTCAGAAAAAACCTAGAAATTTTACCTAAGCTAATTTGGAAATTATAATTTAAAAAATACAGTTTTTTTTATAAAATGAACTTTATAAATGTGTTTCGAATTAATGTTATTATTTTTCAAATACATACATTAAATTTTTTTCATTTGATAAAATGGTATTTTTAGACATATAAGGATATTACAAAAACATCTGAATTTCATTATCAATATGTTTTAATTATATAAATCAATTTTATAGAATATTTTTAAATTATTTATTACTATTAATATAAATAATTTTAATATCTATGTTATAATTATCTCATTTAAATAATTATAATTCTAAAATTATAATTCTTAGTTTCCTCGATGTTGGGTGTAATGTACACCATGTCAGTGTTCCATGTAACCTACACTAAGTCTTTGTTGCATGTGACATACATGAAGTCATTGTTATGTGTAAATTAAAATTAGTTTATTCTATGTGAATGGAATTTTTTACTTGATTCTTTGCAAGAAATAAATGAAAATTAAATTTATTTGAGAAAAAAAGTTCCATAAAAACACATAGTGTTACAATTATAGAACTAGTTTCTTTTCCATCGATCAATAATGTTTCAAAGAGATTGGTATAGAACCCATTTTTCCATGGGTAAATCATGATTCAAATAGATTTTTATGGGCCACATTTTTTCCCTAGGTTAACCACATTTCAAATATATGGTTATGAATCCCATTTACTTTACGTGGATTAACAATGTTTCTAAGAGATTGTTGTGAAATAGGTTTTTTGTGGGTGAATTATATTCTAAATACATTTATATGGAAATTGTTTTGTTTCTATAGTATTACCAAGAATCAGACATATTTTTATGGAATGGATTTTTTTATGGGATAACCATATTTTAAAAAGATTTTCATGGAACCTCCTTATTTTCAATGGGTTAGTCAGGCTTTAAATAGATTTTTTTAGAACCAATTTCATTTTTTTGGGTTAATAATGTTTCTAGGAAATATTTATGGAACCCATATATTTTTCATAAGTTAATCATGTTTCAAAGATATTGTTTTGGAACCACACTTTTCCATGGGTCAATAATGTTTTATGTATATTGTTAATAAAACCATCTCTTTTCCATGGGTTAATCATATTTTAAAGCGATTGAAAAGAAAACCATTTAATATTAATGTGTTGATCAAGTAATAAAAGTATAATGATTTCTTCTATTAGTTTCATTATGAGTTATACTTTTTAGTGTAGTTGTCTACATGCATTATACAATGGGGTGGATGTGATAGCACCTGGTAATCCTATTATAACTAATATGATTGGGTAAACAAAATAGCATTGGGTGATATCATTGTATATTATATGATGATTTGGACCAGCTAGAAATGTGTGAGCTCTTTATGGGCCTCTAATTCATTGATTAATGATTATATTGGTATTCAGTTGTATGGTTATTCCAATATATAAGAATTCATCAAGGGTTCTATAAGGGTTCAATGAGATGATGATCCAATATACAAATAAGTTTTTATGATTTATATGAATTTAATATGTTTCTTGTAATAAATATTTATATCTCATGGATCATGATTATTGATTCTCATGTTTGTTTAATTTTCCTACTTTTCATATTTGATGGTGAAGTTATTGATGGTTGTGAGTTCCTTTAGAATTCTGTCATGCATTTTGATTATCTCATCTTACCCTTAAGCACTCTTATTCTCATTGATGAAATTTAGTTGATAATTATTTATATACCCTTAATAAAAATATTATCTCACCCTTCTTATGTATCCTTTTCCCTAGGTTTTAAAAAATTATACTAGATGTGTTAGGTCCAGAGGGGATTTAATATGAATGATGAATAATTATTAATGTGAAAAAAATAAAAGCTTCATTAAGTGGTACAAATGTTAATTTAAATTCATGTAAATTGTATATTTAAGAGTTTTCAGTGTTAATTTAAATTCCTAAACATAATATGTCCTCTAAAATGTATCTGATCTATGTTTTATTTTGATTTGTAAGGTTTAGATGAAAACATAGGGTTACAATTATCAACATTCAAGAAGGAAATGTAGAGTTCAATATTTCATCATAGGATCCAGGAGATCAGGTTCTAAGATATTATAAATATAATGAAAATAAAATTAATCATGATATAACATGTAAAATGGGAATTATATACACTGCACAAAATAAAAGAGTGGTGAATATTCGTATTTCTCATAGAAATAAAAGAGAGACTATAAATACCTTACAAGAACCATATCATTGAAGTGGGGATTAATCGCTGAAATGATTATTTGTATCAAAGGTAAACATAAATAAATCAATTGGAAATACAATATAAAGTAATTAGGTGTTGTTACACAAAAAATATTATCATGAGGTAATCAATGCATTAGAAGTCTAAACATGTTGATGAAAATTTAGTTAAGAAATCTCTTACTATAAGTCTTGACATCATTCCAACTCATTAAACATTATTTTATAATAAATATAAGTTTACTATAAATATTTTAGATAATAATACTTATATATATTATTCCATATAAGATTTACTTATTTCCTTCAATCATCCTTTTATTAACAATTCCATATTAATGGAATGTTTTAGGTAATAATTCCATTGTATTTCAAATATTTTTTTTTCTATTTTTAGTCCTATTAATTTGATCATAGTTCCATTATATCAACATTTTTTTACAGGGATATAAATATCAGATATATTTAGTATATATTTTATAGTGTAATCAATAAAATTTTTTGATAGAGAATGAAATACACTGTTCATAGAGACAGTATAAAATACGTATCCCTGAACATTGTTTCCATTTTCTTTTAGAATTGAAATAAATTATGGAAAATTATATATTATCATTAAAAAATCATTTTTATTTAATAAATATCACTCATGGTCATTAAATCCATAATTATTACCTTCCTTGTAAAGCATAAAAAAATCAAATCACTTTGTGAGATTGTACTCTATCGTACACATGGGTGACATTATCTTATTCCCAATAATTGAAATCTTGATGGTATGTGTGATATAATAATTTTATAATAATAATAATATCATAAATATTATATATAAACAATAAATATTACATTATGTTCATCCTTTAGAGGAGTTAATGGGAAACCTAATGACGTTGGTTTGTTAGGCGGTCGTCTGTCATATACATGACTAATGATTTTTTAACCCATTTGATGGAAATATAGATTTTTATATGTCTACAACTAAACGTAAAAATTTATATGTCTTTTATGATACATATTTTGATATATCATCATGGAATAATAATAATTGAAGGATTTTGATGAATAAATAAAACAAAAATGTATATTGATGAATGATACCTATTTTTCATTTATCCACATTATGATTGAACCAAAATCCTTCATATGTTGGGTTTTTATAAAAAATGAGGCTTCTAGGGTGAGATAGAAAACATGGGAAGTGATTTGGCATTGTATTTCCTAAACCAAAGTTTTTTAAGGTGTCATGAATATTGGTGTGCTAGTGGCCTTTTATATTTCAGATGAGTGGATAACTTGTAATTTTTTATAAAGAAAAAGGTGTTACCATGTTTTTCTCATGAAAATATAATCCAAAATAGATTATTCTCAGTAATATAAGTGATAAGGTAAAAATAATACAATAAAATGGGTTTTAAAAATATAAGGACCTGACCTTAAAAATAACATAATCTTGGGTTTATGACAAGAATTTTTCATTCTTTCACATGGATGATCATTTCACGTTTAGAGTTTAAGGGTATTAGGCCATAACTCATAAGTAACAAAACTATAAAATATAAAGTGGAAACTTATGATCATAATACATTTTTTCTACCATATAAAACTTTTAAAAATAAATCGTGATATCTTTTATGAAAACACTTCATGACATTCTATAAGAATTATTTTAATCTCTTACTCACCCTTATGTCCTATAAAAACAACAAAGACATGGGATGATCGTAAAAACTCAATAAGGGATGTAAAAATAATGAAACCATTGTCCATTTTTAAAAATTAAAAACAAATAAAAAATTATCATAAAGTAATACTTTTCACCTTTAATAAATAGTAAATACATTCATTTTTAAATAAAATCATTTCATAGATATTTCTAATCACGAGAATACCTTAAAATAAATAGAAAACAGATAAAATATATAATGTTTTCTGGGAAAATAATTATACTTTTCACTCTTAATAATGGAATAACCATGCATTTGACTTTCATACATACCACTCATACAAATGGAATAGCCATACGACGAATTTACATACACAATGCATGGGAGGGCAATCACAGACCCATCTATTATTTGTTTATCATGGAACCACATATCATTAGTTTATTTTAGAAGAACACATAAATGTCGAAGTACAATTATATAATCATAACATTAAAATAATTCAATTTTCGACATTTCACATGTAAAATTTCATTTTAAGTCTAATAAAACATTTCATAATATTGAAATAATCAATCCATTCCCAAAAACCTATTTTCAATAAAAAAATCTAAAATACGGGTTTCAATTTGATTTAAAAACATAATGGCCTATAAAAGAACCCAAATATTAAAATACACATAAAATTTCCTCTTGAATTATTTTATATCTATATAAATAAATATATAAAATAATATCAAGAATATTGAAAGTGAGGAAAGATTATTTCTATTAACATTCAAAGAAAACCATACCATTTTGAATATTCAAATAATAATATACATGAAAGAATAAAATATAAAAAAACATTAAATAGATTGATCATAGATAAACTATGGATATCGAAGGTCAATGGGGGTGTATATACACTTTATAAATGAATAAAGGATCATATAATCCAGAAATGTCTCAATGGAAGGAGATTGGGATGAAATTTCATACATTCATCTGAATTGTCACATATGTCTTTAAATTATAGAATAATAAACATAGGTTAATTATTAACATGATTAAAAATTTTATTTACATTTATGGTTAATTTTATTTCACATATTAAAAATTTTAAAACCCCTACATAAATAATTAAATTTACATTTGGTGTTTTGACCGTTTTCAATTTTTGTGTCAAAAAGGTCATTGGTAGGTCAACAATGGTAAAAGGGCTCATTATATAAACATATATTGAATAATATTTATTAAATAATTATCATATTTATACATAAATTATACTTTTAAAACAAATCCTAAATGATTGTTTTAACAATGAACCAACGTTACAATCATGAATATGGTTGGACGTGCATACACATGAGTAATATTCCCATTCTTCAATGTTCATTATCAAAATTAGGTAAGTAAAATTTATGTAAACATAATGATAATTATATATTATATAAAATATTATTTATTCATTAAAACATATATATATAATTCTTCTAATATACAATGTAATCACATCACATCGAGGAGGCGATAGTCTATATGTCCAAAAACTATGTTATTGCTTTTTCCGTGCGTCAAAGGGTAAAAAAGAAAATGATATATTATATTTAAATAAAGGTAATTATTACATAAATATGACATATATTTCATGCATATAACATATTTTTTATTAAAAAAACTTTTATGCATTCCATGTATCGTGTGAACATATCCAATCGCTTTGGGGAGGTGGTAGCCCACATGTCCAAAAAACAACATTATCATAATAACATAAAATTAAAAGCATGAAGATATGTGTATATAAAAACTAGATAAGAATTAATAATTAATAAAAATCATATATATGTATATATAATATAAAAATATTGTTCCCATAATAATACTCAACCATGATATGTGGTAATGGAAGAATGACCAACATCGTTACGAGAGGTCGTAGTTCATCGTACATGAACTGTAATTTTATCACCCATTTTATAAAAGTATTTGTTGGTGTAGGTATAAAAATTAAAATAAGAACATATCAGTATATTTAGGATATTAGTATATATATATATATATGCATGGAATATTATGAGATTAAGTGATTGAAGATGGAAACATTGTAAAAATCATGTTGATGAAAGTTACCTATTCTTTGAGAGACCCTTTTAGGTTTTCACCAAATGACTTCTTTGTTAGATTTATGCCCAAATTGAGGACTCTAGGGTGAGGGAAGAAATTTTGGGAGATTATTTGGGCTGGGATTGTATGATAAAATATGTCTTGATATGGGTAAAGATAAGGATATTAGAGGAGGCCTTTTATTAGAGTGGAAAATGAAATATTGGATATTATTGAATATAATTGTCTTCTACCCACGTTTTGCATGTCACCCAAGGGAAAAAATAGAAATTTATAGATCATTAAATTTCTAATGGTCTAAATATTTCCAAAAAATAATTTTCATTAATGTGTAGGGTGGTTTTTAAACCATATGTTCTAGGTTTATTAATTAGTTAAGTTTGTGTTTTTCATAATCACTATAATTAATTTTATTTAATTTTACTGATAAATTTGGATGAAAAATAATTTGAAATTATTTTAAATTATAAATTGAATGGATTAAAAATAAGGAATCTATTTTTTTAAATTCCATACACATAAATTGTATAAAATAAATTAAAATTAATATCGAGAAAAGATGTTACAACAAGTTTCAAAATTGAATGTCTGTTAAGTTTTTATATCTAAATTCAATGTGAAATGGTTTCCAGTGACCTAAATTAGTTTTAATGATATAAATTTGATCTAATTATACATTAAAACAAGTCTAATGTTATATTTAACTATATAAATAAAATGGATGAAAATTATATTTTGAACTAAAATTTTGTATTTTCCACTATTCATCAAAATATGAAAGTTCTAAGTAAATTACCAATTTTTTTAAGACTGAGATCCTGCCCAGAAATAAATTACCAAAATTTCGCCCAAATAGAATTTTGAAATTTATATTTCAAAAAATAATTTTATTTTTTCATATAAAAGATTTAAAACTATCAAAATTTGATTTAAAATAGGCACGAGATAAAAAGGGTCTAAAACATTCTTTTCTAAATATAGAGTTTTTAATGCTTAAACTTTGATCTGTTATTATTTTAAATGAATAAAACTTATCATGTGAATGAAAAAAAATTCATAAACAAGTTTAAACATTATATAGTTATTATTATTAATCATTCCCCCCAAATACAATGACTAGGCCATAAATACCACTTAAAATTATTATATTAACAATATATTATTTGTTACTGAAACTCAATCTTCCATGAAACATAATATTTCAGTGAAAATTATTACTATGTATTGGGTAAGATATTTGACAAGACATCCATTTTTAAGGTAAAATTACTATATAATTCATCAATTTTAATAAAAATGAATAATACATATTTTATCTTAACCTGAGAAGTTACATCCTTCCCCCATTTTGGAAATTGCATTCTCAAAATTTCAATCCCTTATCAAATAAGTGGAGAATTTTTATCTCATTATATATTCATATTCCCATTTTAACTCTTTAGCCATATGGTTTTACCATTGAAACTTGACCTGATGAATTACCTTATTCCGCAAAACATTCTCTATGTAGTTAAGAACCTGAACTGGTTCTTCCTCATATGAAAGATTCTCTTCCATCTGAACTACTTCAGGACTAAAAACATGAGATGAATTTGATACATACTTCCTTAACATTAAACCATGACATATGTTGTGTATCTCGGATAAACTAAAAGGTAAGACCAATTTATAGGCAACTTATCCAAAATTATCTAAGATTTTATATGGCCCAATGAACCATGGAATCAACCTCCCCTTATTACAAAACACATAACACATTTCCATGGAGAAACGTTAAGAAAATCATGATCACCGACCTCAAAAGAAAGATATTTCATCTGATCATCTCCATAAATCTTCTTCTTACTCTAAACTTTCCCCATGTGTTATTAAATTTGCTAAACATTCCTTATCCTTTACTCTACTAACTTTGGTCCCATTAACTTATTATATCCTACATAATCCCAAAACTCTAGTGTTAGACACTGATTTCCATATAATTTATAGAATTGTGTCATTTTTATACTAGATTGAAAAATATTATTATAATAAAAATCATCCAAAGAATGGTGACAATCCCAAATTCTATTGAAAACCATTCCGAATGAAGAATCATATCTTTCATAGTCTAAATAATATGCTTTAACTATCGATTATATTTAGTATTAAAAGCTAAACTAAAATTTAATTCAATACAAAATGAAATCTAAAGTCAATTCCCAAAATTGTATGTGGAAATGGGATCATGGTTTGATAAAATGGAGAATCACTCCATGTAACTTCACAATCTCCATTAGACATAGTCTAGAAAGATGATGTAGAGATATTTTATCATGAATGGGGAGATAATTTGTAGATTTGGTTAATCGATCAATAATAATCCAAATCTCAATATTACCATGAGAATTATTTTGAAATACAACCATAAAATCCATTGATATATTTTCTAATTTCCACTCTACTATGGAGTTGGTTTAATTATCAGATTTGGTAATAATCAATCTTATTTACCTTGTTCACAAGTCAAACACTTCACGATAAAGTCTGCAAAATATCTTATCATTCTATCCAATCGGTAATACTCCGGAAGGCCTCTATACATCTTAGTGCTATGTTGATGAACTGATAATGGTGAACTATGAGCTTCAGTCAAAATACATTACAATAATATGAATCACAAGGCACGCATAATCTTTTTCAAAATTGTAACACACCTTCTTCATTAAAATTAAAAGCAGTTAACTTACCATTATTAAGAAATTATACTTATTTCTTTTAAATATTGATCCACCTTCTAAGTCGCCTTAATTATTTCTAACAATGTTGACTACACTGACACCATAAAAAATAGAGGATGTTCCAACATCAAAAACTTATAAGAAAAATTGGTCAAATCATTAACCAAAGGATCACATTTCAAATGTAACATGTTTAACTTGTCATTAATTTTTTTGACTCAATGAATCTGTCACCCTGTTTTATTTTCTAGGATTATAATCATCTTGTCATAATCCTTGATTAGTCCTAGCCATATCCTCTATCTCAGTTCCAATTACTTCCATGTGAATATATATATAATACTTTTTTATCAGTATATATTTCACACATTACTCAACACAAATGATACCTTAATTTTTTTAAATTAAAACAATATCATTTATTTCCAAATCATGCATAGGGTAATTCCACTGAATAGTTTTTAGCTAACGTGATTCATAAGTAATTACCTTATCATTATGCATTATAACACAACTAAGTATTTTTAATGAAAGATAACTATAGATGAAAAAATATCCATTTCTAGAATGAAGGTCCAAAATAGTTGCATTGATGATTGTTTTTATTAGTTCTTGAAAATAAAAATCTCCTTCATCAATCCAGATAATAGTAACATTCAATAATGTTAGGTTAGTTAGTGGGATATATATAAAAGAAAAGTTTTCAAAAAACTATCAATAATAATACACTAATACCAAAAAACTACAAATCCCAATGAAATTAGTAGGTCTTGGACAATCTTCAAAAATGTTTATTAGCGGGGGCAATAGTTATGCCTTCTTTTGATTCAATATGTCAAATGAAGTAAATATTTTCAAACAAAATCCACTCTTAATAAACATTACATATTATTTATTTTATTTTATTATTTCAAAGAAAATCTATAAGATCTTTCCATATTCCACATGGAATTTAAAATATACCGAAATATTATCTCTAAAGTCAAATAAAAACTTATCCATGTTTTTTTTCTATCATAAGTTGAATAGTCTTACAAAAATATACTAAAATTCACTCCATTACAATAAATAAATATTATCCCATTATCAAATATTCATAACCATTTACCACCAATAAAAGGTTTCACTTATAAAATGATAAATTGAAAGAGTTACATTTTAGTGATCTGAATAACCCATGAAATTGAATATATTTTCAAGGATATTATCATATCCTATCGCTTCCACTATGTCAGATGATCCATTGAATGATGGTTGTGTTGACTCATTAAATGACTGATTATAGACATGTTTCTTCATGGTAAATTTGGTTAATCTCTTGGACAGACACCACCACTGTATATAGCCTCTATCAACTGATCAATCACTACAGCAAACTACTCAGTTTTAATTCCATCCATTTCAAGATGTTTATCTAGAAATAAATTATTCCTCTCGGTTCCTACCCACTAGTGCTTCCTATTTTCTTCTATATATAACTATTCTGAAAAAACGTACTTTAGAATAATTATTTAGGTAATCATTAAAGTTCATAACATTTTAACTTGAACAAAAGTTAAAATACCTCAGTTGAAAGTTATTAATATTACCATAACATCTAATTTTATATAAACAAACCTATAATACCAACTCTAGGTACCCGGCCTTAAAAATAACTAACTATTTATTTAATTAAGTATTTTACATTATTTCACATGGATTATCATATTAGGTTGAGTGTTTTATATTATTACTCCATAACTCATACATAACAAAACTAAAAAATACAAAGCGGACACTTTTAATTAGTAACCATTTTTCCCCCATATAAAACAATTACAAAATAAATCATGATATTTTTTATGAAAACTCATCATGACATTCGAGAAGAATTTTTCCAATCTGTTACACATCCTTATAACCTATGAAAAACATTAAAAACATTAGATAAACATAAAATATCAGTAAAAAATATAAAAAAAGGAACCGATTAGTCCATTGATAATCATTAAAACACATGAAAATATTATCATAATGTAATAATTTTCACCCTTAAGAAATATAAAATACATTCCTATGTAAATAATCTCATTTCATACATTTCTTATAATCATGGTATTACCATAAACCCATAGTGAACACAAACAATACATAAAGGTATATTGGGACATCATTAAAACTATCACTCTTATAAATGGAATATCAATGTGGCCAACTTTCATAAATTTTAGTCTTAAAAATTTAATATCCATACAACCGACTTTCATACCTAATGAATTGTAGGGATATCACATACCCACCGATCATCGGTTTATCATGGAACAACCCATTATTGGTTTATTAAGGATCCACCTATCAAATGTTGAAGTACATCTATATAATCTTAACACATAAAAGATTGAAATTTTCAACATTTCAATCATAAAATCTAATTTTAAATCATTATAAAACATTAAAATATATTTAAATAATCAATTCATTCCTAAACCCCATTTTCAATAACAAAATACCTAAAGAAAAAAATTATGGTTTTCATTTTATTTTAAAAACATTAAAACTTGTAAATGAAACAAAACATGAAAATAGTAACAAAATTTCCACTATGGAACTTTTATATCAATATAAAAAAATATATAAAATAATAAAAAGAATATTGTAATGTAGGAAAGATAAATTTTTTAAATATTCAATGCATCTCATACCACCTTAAATAGTAAAATCATAAGACATATAAAAAAATCAAATTTTAAAAAATTAAATAATATGATAATAGATAAAATATGTATAGGGAATTTCAAAGGATATTTATTAACACATTATAAACTAATAAAGTTGCATATAATCAAGAAATGACTCAATGAATGGAAATTGAGATGAAATCTCATACCTTGAGTTCGACCAATCCCCTGTGTCTTGAACATCTTGAATAATAAAATTATGCTAATTATTTACATGATTTAGTACCTTTTTTATGATTATAATAAATTTTATTTATCTTATTAAAATGTTGTAAATAAATAAATAAACAATTATGTTTTCGTTTGGAGTTTTGACTATATTTGTTTTTTGTGTCAAAAATGGCATTGGTATGTCAACTATTCTCAACAGGGGTAATTATATTAACAAATCCAAAATAATAATCAAGAAATAATTATCATATTAATAAATCAATTAATATTTTGATACCAATCACGAATGATTGTTATGAAAATTGTACCAATTTTAAAATCATGGAGATGGTAGGCCATACACACGCATGAGTAACGTTCTAATTTTTCCAAGATCCATATTGGGAGAGGGTTAGAAACATTTATTTTTAAAAAGTTAAATTATATAATATATAAAATATAATTTAGTCATATATACTTATAGATAATTATTTTTATGTAAAAAAGGAATCACATCACGCTGATGAGGCAGTAGTCCACACGTCTAAAATCGATGTTATAACTTTTTTAGTATGTCAAATGGTAATAAATAAAATGATAGATTATATTTATAGATAGTAAATTATGTCACTATTATCATATATATGTTATTTATGAAAAAATATTTTTAATTAAATTCATCTTTAATACATTCCATGTAATGAGTGAACTTATCACATCTCTTTAAGGAGGTGTTAGTCTACACATCCACAAATGATGTAATCATATTTACAAAAAATGGAAAGAAAAAAAGTTATGTTTATATAAAAAATATATAATAATGAATAAATCATATAAATAATATATATATCATATAAAAATATTGGGTCTATCATAATTACCAACCATGAGATGTGGTAATGGGAGAACGAATGGGATCGTTACATGAGGCGGTAGTTCATCGTACATAAATTGTAATTTTGACACACATTTGATGGACGTGTGTATAGATGTAGGTATAAAACAAAACATAATAACAAATCAATATATTTATGATGTTTCTTTTTTTATATAATCTTGTACTAATAATAAATTAATGGATTGAAGAAGGAAACAAAGTAAAAAATTCATGTTGATAAAAGTTTCCACTACTTCAGGTAACTTCTTTTTTGTTTGGACCAAATGACTTCTTGGTTTCCTTTATACCAAAGGTGAGGAATATAGGGTGAGGTTAGGGATTTTGAGAGATTTTTTGGATAGTTTTTTTGACAAAAAATGGGTTTATATGTGTAAGGAGAGGGGGAGGAGATGAGGCCTTTTATAAGAAGGGAAAAGGACATATTAGGTATTCTTGAAAATAATTATGTGGTCCTCACTTTTTACTTGTTCCCCAAGGGTTAAAACTAGATCATTATAAATACATTGAGGTTAAATAGTGTAAATGTTTCTAGATGATTTTTTATACATGTTCAGGGTCATTGTAAACCTTATTTTCCCATTTTAGTAATTAATTAAACTCATTTTGTTAATCACGCTAATTAATTTTACTACAAAATTTTGTTAAAAACAATTTACCTTATTAGACATTATAAAATATAATGACTCCAAATATGGAATCCATTTTTCATAATTCCAAAAACATAATTGGTAGAAATTAATTTAAAATTAATCCCACAGACGGGATGTGGCATCAGTTATAAACATAAAAATGATCAAAAATTGGATATGATTTTTATCTAAATTCAATGTAAAGTTGTTTCAAATGACATATCTTAGTATTAAAATATAAAAATGTTCTAGTTATTAAAAAAAAATACATAACATAATTTGGCTAAATAAATAAATTAGACAAAAAATAGTTGTGAACTAAAATTCCATATTATTCATTATTCATAATAATATGAAAGTTATCAGAAAAATACCAAAATTTCCCCCAATGTAAATTTTGATATTTATATTTATAAAAAGAATTTTAATTTTTTTTAAAAAATTATAAAAATTATAAAAATATTTATTTAAAATAGGTGTGTTGTTAAAATGTGGAAAAACAAACTTTTAAAAAATATAGAACTTCTTTATGCTTAAAATTGGATTTATTCTTATTTTAAACCTATAAAATTTATTTTATGAATGTAACAAAAAAATAAGAAACATGTTTAAATATAATATAGTTAGTCATATTCATCCCCACTAATATAATGGATAGTCGATAACTACCACTTAAAATAATATTATTAACAATATTTTATTTTTTGGTGTAATTTAGGCTTGCGTACAACGTAATATTTTGGATAAAGTCATTTTGGCATGCCAGGTAAGTTATTAGACATAACATCGCTTTTTAAGGTAAAATTAATATCTAATTAAAAAATATTAATAAATAAAATATATTTATTTTATAATTACCTGGGACATTATAAGACATGAATTGGGTTATTTTTTACCATATATTTTTAGTTTAACCCCCCTCTCCCTAGGTAAACCAATTTTTACCATAATTTTGTTAAAGATTTTTTACTATTATGAAAATTCATTTTGGAACAAAAATTAAATTAAACTAAATATTTAATATAAATTTAATTAATCCAAATATAGAGTCTATTTTTCCAAATTTCATTCGCGTAATTTGGAAATTATAATTTAATTTTATCATGTCGACTTGATGGGAAAACAGATTTTTCCTGAGAAACTATTCAATTGTATAGAACTTTTGAATATATAAATTAAATATGAAATAAATTTTAATTAATTAAATTGGATTAATTGATGTACAATATTTATAATCTTACATTAAAAATGAAAATATATTTTATCTTTATAAATAAATTATATGAAAAGGCAGTTTTCAATTAAAATTATGTATTTTTCAGAATTGATAAAAATAATTTTCATTTTAAAAATATATAATAAATTTACCCTAATTTTATTTTGAAACTATTATTTAAAAATGTGTTATATTTTTTATAATAAATATTATAAAATTATATAAATTAAATTAAAAAAACCAAAGACGTGACGAAAAAACTGGTTTTGAGAACTGTATTAATTCAAGAATAAGAATATTTTATATTAACTATATGTCTAATAATTATCAATTAATTAATATAAATTAAATTTATTTATATATAATATATAAATTTCATTCAAATAATTTTCACTCTGGATTGTTTTAATTAGCTTAAATGAATAAACATTATGCATTTTAGAAATAGTTTTCAGATAACCCAATTTTAAACAAAAAAACATATAATAAAATACAATATAAAAATGATTAAAATTTAACGATGTTGATTAATTATTTATAAATAATTCATATGTTATTTTAATATATAATTTTGAATTTAAACTAATTAATTCATTGAAACCAAATGATAGTTTTACAAAAAATAGTCTTTTTCTCTATTCATTGAAAAATCAATATTTTGTGAAAAATTCAATAATTTCACCTTATGTTTTTTTTATATGAATATATCAAAAAAGTTATTCATTTAATAAAATTTGATTTCTAAAATCTCAATAAATTATCCACAATTATTTCTCATAAAATGAAATAAAATCATTTTTTGAAGAAATCGTATTTTTGATGATTATAATTACATTACTAAAAATTGACTCCTTATTTACATTGAATTTATAAATAATTTTATATCTAGTAGGAAGTTTTTATTTATAATTACATAATTTGTTATTAATATTTATAAAATCTTATTTAATTGGGGGTTTATAATGGAAATATTGAAAATTATATTGTTTCAAGGTTCACTAAAGCTCGGTGTCATGTATCATGCAAAATTTACAAGAATCTCTTTGTTGTTTTGACACATAATAGAAAAAAGATTAAATTATTTAAAAAAATATTTCATGAAATCTCATTATGTCAGATTCTATACTTGTAAATGAATTTCTCTCTTGAAATTTGTCTCAATCGTTAAAGGTTTAACATTTAAAAATTCTTTCATAGAAATGAATAGTATAACTATATAAAAAAACATCATTTAAATAGGAAATTTAGAAACATAAAGGATACTTAAAGTAACTCATAACTATGTTTTGAAATAGGGGAACGTAGATTGCAAGTGATGATTTGGACATCAATGAAAATCGTAGAAAAATATAGTGAGTGATAGATATCATTGATCATATAAAAGTTGATGATCCAGACAATATTAACAACCACAGAATCATAATCCAAATAGGTGTGATAAAGGTCATTGATTTCATAAAAAATTATGATAATATGACAATATTTTACTTCAATATCATCTCCATAATTTTGGGTAATTCATTTTCCATATACACTAAAAACATATAAAAATTTACATACTTGAAATCCTTCCATTTAATAAGAACAATTTCATCCTTTTTTATGCCTTGATCAATTTCCCCTTCATGTATTACTCCAAAAAATAATGATCAATTTTATTCCTGGAAAAATAATGGATCATAATATCCATAAAGACAATGATAATTTATTTCATATATCATTAGTTATCATCAAAATAAATTAGAATAATTTATACATAAATCTTCATAGGATGAAATAATACATTAATCTCTAAAACATAATACAAAGTTCAAAATAAACCATTACATAAATGTTTAACCTTATAACTCTACCAAACATTACAAATAATAAATAAGGTCACTAAATTTTGAAAAAAATAAACTTAACATTAATCCCAAAAACAACATGAAATAACTCTCTACTATACAAAAAAAAAATGTGAATACCATAGTCATGTTTTCTCTTAAAACATGTTTATAACATGAATTACCTTAGAAAAACATTGAAACACACATTCTTCCTCATTACTTGAATACAAAAAAATATTATTTAATATATTCCATAAATCCAACAATGATGTAAAATCCCTCAATGATTACATAAACCACTTTATCTAAAAATCATTGACCAGTTTCAAAGCCATTAATACTATCCAATTTATTTAATTCATATCAATCATATCATTATTCAAACTAAATACCATTTTCTAAACATTAAAGATAATATGTTCTCCAAAATGTTACCAGCACCATTATTTATATTTATAGAAAGTGTAAAGGAATACCTACTCAACACCAAACGAATGTATTGTCATTAATGTACCCTGAAATACCCTTAATCTAGATAATATCTCATCACATAAAACCTCTTGAGGGGTGTATAAGAATTTTATTTTATAATAAAAAAATCTTATAAACCCATGATTGAATCCATAACTCTTATGTTAATCTGAAATTGATATATTTATGCTTTAAAAAACACATAATCTTTAGGTGTTTCATGATTATTACTACCAAAATACCATTATGGATATATATCTACAATATACTTTATGAGTCCCAATTCATAAATACTCTTTTCCTACAATGTAAATGATTGAAATAGAATAGTTCCTTCCTTGGAATAGAATTAATATATTCTTTCAGGTCATTGAGTTAGATAATTCATGTGTTCCCTATACATAAGGTATTGATATCCTCATCTATTTCCCACTCAATGAACTTATTTTCTACACAGATAACATATTCCCCTCTATTTGAGATATTCATCTAGGTTCTTCTTCCCACTATCGTGTTATGTAGGAAGCTAAATATTTTTTCTTCTTTGTTCATTACAATATAAAATTTCATAAACCATAGTCTTCCCATTATTTTACACATTAGGAATTTATCCCATGTTTACATTATTAATCATATTTTTTCATAGATAATTAGGTATAATCAAAATATATATCTCTCAAGTCATAATCTAATTCTGATGCTCAAATTCATCAAATATTTTGTTCTATTTAGTGTTAACATGATTACTTATGGTTCTATCCATTGATTAAATTCAAAAATCATAGTGTATGAAACAATAATCATGATAGGGAACTACATAATCATGTAAGAGCACATATAATAATTATATATTAAGATAACATTATTAATTTATGACAACTTAGGTTTATCCTAGTTTATTCATTATAATCATATATTTAACTCTTGTAGGCGGGTGGCTCGAGGCTATCAACAGAAGGTTTTGTATAACTTTGAATTTGTGATTTCTTTGGCTTTCATGAATCTTCACAGGTTGGTTGAGATCTAATTTTAAATTTTGAATTTTGAATTTCGAATTGTATTGTTAAATCTAGATCCAAAGTTTTCTATTTATTGAATGTACGGCTACCGCTAACCCATAAAGTAGATTTTTAGAAAATAAATAAATGGATTTGGTGGAGTATAAATAATATAACTTTGGAGTATCAAACCATGTTTGTATTAAGGAACATTTTCATTCACTAAGAGATGATCGATTTTAGCTCAATGCCCCCATTTCAAAGTAATTACCCATAGGAAATATGTTCCAGATCCACATTAACCTTTCGTATTTATATAGAGATGTGATTTCAGGGAAACTAATCACTCTAACTTTTACCAAAATTCCAGGACATTTTTCTATAATTAAAATAATCCGTATATTTTTCCTTAGATATATCATTAGAAATATACTTTAATATATATGTAGGGTTATCACTAAATTTATTCATCCTAGTTTCGAATTTCTATCTAAACATCTATTATAATACCTACTATAATGACTCAATATTTTTATACATGGATATTAAATATTTTTATATGATTATTCAATACATTACACAAAAAAACTCTTGAGGAACATAATATTTTAGTTTAATTTATAAAAAGAACATAATATACTAATTTTTGGAAATATATTTAATGTAATCCATACAGATATTACCACTGAGTACTCTCAATATAAATACCCTATTCAAAACCATTATTTATAACCTGTAGATTGTAAATAGGAATGGGTGATCTCAGATGCTCAATAAGGGTTAACAGGGGAGATACATAAAAATAACATTAACCAAAATATATGGGAACATTAGAATAAAATTTTAAAACCATACCTTTCATATCAAAATTCATAATATTTTGTCATAGAAATAATATTGATAGTTTATATCCCATGGAACATATGGAAATAAAATAACATGAAACATGATAGAACACCATTATCATAATACAATGATTTTTGGAATACACCGAAGAATGGAATATATTATTTCAAGTCTACCCACTAGGACATTCATATCATATTAGGCTTTGGATAACCACTCATATAACTACATTGAGCATGGGATGTCCTCCCATAAACCTTTTTTTGGGAATGAGATATCCATATGTATACCATTTGAGCTTATGTAACACTAATCATTACTCATCAAATTGGATAGAGATATAGGTCTCATCCATAAAATAATAAAAATATGATATGTGTGTTCCACAATATCTTAGAGAATTCATCATATTATAACCCATGAAATGAAATGGGTTTCAGAAACATTTCCTCATATGATAACTTAAGGAAAAGAGATTGGTTCAATATTTATTTTATCATTTCAACATAAAATAAACAATGATAAAGAATATGGTTTCGTAATAATTCTACCCTAGTATAACCCATGGATGTGAAATAGGTTTAATAGAAATATTTTTATATAATACTATACATAGAAAGAATAAAAATTATATCCTCGGTTTATATCCCAAGTAAATAATAGGCAACGTCAACAGATGTCATATTAGATGGAAATTGATTTTAAAAGAACATTTAAAACATTTCTTTACAAACAAATATTCAATGAAAATCACTATTAATAAATAATTTTTTTAAATCAATTCCCTTGAAAATAATCTTAATGGCTTATACACAAATGATTCAAAATTATATAAAATATTTCTTGAGGAAAATATCCTTTAAGCATTGAAGAAAATGAAAAACATAAAATAGTATTAAAATAAATTTATTTTCAAATAACCTTCAAAACATATAAAGGTCGAACAAAAACAAATAATAGTGATGATAAAACCATGATTCATTCATTTAATATGTGTTAAAGAAAATATTCCATTCATATTTTTGATTAAATCCAATTACAAATTATTTAGAAAAAAACATGCATATAAAATTTAATAAATTTAAAAAATAAAAATAAAAAATCAGTAAAATTTTATTTAATAAACCATTTGGAAAATGTTAAAAAAAATTAATTTCTTTTAGAAAACATGGTTTTGGAATAAAACGTGTTTTCAACTGAAAAACAGATTTTTCTAAGAAACATTTTTTTTAAACTCTCGAGTAAAAAAAGAGAGAAAATATAATTGAAAACATTTATTCTAAAGACATATTCATAGGATGAGAGAAATTATAATTTTATGGAACTATAGATCACAATATTTTATCATTTTCAAACATAATCATATACTGTCCTGATAAATGATGAGACTGTAACATAAAACTCTTCCCATGTTAGTGACTTTTAATCAAAATCCCCATAAGATAATAACATTATATTAAATAATAAATGTCATGAAAATAATAATATTCAGGATATAACATGTCAAAAGGTAGTATATACACAACATGTATGAATATAGGTGCGTATCATAACTTATGTTCCAATAAAAGAAAATTGAGAATAAAATCCCTTATCAATTTGTTAACATTAGAACCAGAAAACATATGAAAGAGATATCATTAAATGGATATGAAAAGAAAAATAATTTTATAAAGGTAATCAAAGATACATTCGTGGGTATTATATACATCAACTAAAATAAATATGTGGTAGATATGGAATTTTCCACAAAGAATTAAAAAAGAGAGATGAAAATCCCATAACACTTTAGTATTATTTTGAACCATAAGACCCTATTAAGAATAAAATGAAATGAAACATTACATATCATTGAAATTGTAACACCCCAGGTAAATGTAGAATATGAAATTTTTATATTTATCCCTATTTTTGAATAAAATTTTAGTATTAATTTAAAGGGAACGCTATGCTCGATGGCTTACCCAATACGCAACAACGAGTTCCTTGGAAATCTTACGTTGCACTCTAATAATAAAATAATTTTATTTTAAATTGTAGTTAACACCCAGACGTTGTAATGACGAGAATGAACAGAACTAACTACAAAATTATTATATATGTTTGTCAAATATTTTTACTTTTTACAAAAAATGTCAGAGGATTAAAAATGCGAATGAATCCAATTTTAAGCATAAACATTCTAATAATCTTTAAAAGGTCGATTAACCGTATTTTGATAGCAAACCTCTTTTAAATCCAATTATGAAAATTTTATGTGTTATATTTGGAAAAATAAAATTCTTCTTTAAAATCAGGACATCAAAATTTACTTTGTATAAAGTTTTGGTAGTTTTACGATAAAGTTCATTTTTAATGAATAATTGAAAAATGTTGTATTTTTATTCAAAACCTATTTTTAATATTATTTATTTATATGATTAGATCATCTTTTTAGTTGGTTTTAAAGGTCAATTAGAATATATTTTTACCATTTAATCCAATGGTGGTAATTGGAATTAATTTATATTTGAAATTGGACTTAAATCATTGTCAATCTTTTAATAGATATTGTTTCTTAAAAACTCGCTATTTGTTTTGACAGCAGGAATTAATTATAAAATTAATTAATTCAACTTATATGTTTTGAATTTTTTAAAATAGAAATAATTTTTGAATTCGAAATATCAAATATAGCTTAGGGTGAATTTTTGAAATTTTTCTGAAAAACGTCAATTTTTGATGAATAGTGAACCCACTAAGTAGTAGTTTAAAAATAGATTTTTCGTTTAAATGAACCTTTACCACTTTTGTGATTTGAATTTCAAAAATTCGACATACATGGTTTTCATTAGGATGTAAAATGTGGTTCAATGGGATTAAAATAATTTTTTGGTGAATAGTAACTTTTATGTTTTATTAATCACGATAAAAGGTAATTAGTGTAATTTACTTTAATGATAATGTTATAATAATATAAAATGACTTTGACTCATGTACTACCCTTATTGGATGAGTCATGGTCTACCATGAAAATCCATGGGTCAACTTGGGGACTCCATGGATCCACTTTGGTAGGAAAATGACATTAATAACTTTTTTATTTAAAGTTAAAATTAAAACGTCACAAACATGTGTTGTTTTACTAAAACTATTTTTACCTGGGGTTATACAAGTCATATTTTTGACTATAAATATTAATTAGAAATTTAAAATTATTTCCTACATCATGATATAAAATTTATAATTTTTATACATTAAAAAAATTAAATTAATTATGACACCATGATGATGCAGCGATTACCTCATTATTTAACGATTTAAATAAAATGAAAAGATAATGTAAAATCTAAGACCTAAACTTGTAAAAAACTTATTTGATGTTTGTATTTAGAACTATTATCACCTTATCCTCGAAATATATAATTGTGGGATCTTTAAAATCCGAAAATCATTTTATAATAATGTTACTTTTCAAAACTTTCCAAGAGTGCCCCTCCTCTCCTCTTATAAAAGGCCCCCACCTCTACCACCGTACCCACATCTCTCAAACCTTTAGATCAGCCAACACCTGACCATTTTGTCTCTCCACTTCCATATATTACTTTTAGAAGCCTCACTTTTGGATGAAGTCTTTCCAAGAAAGCCTTTGAGCTCAAATCAAAAAGAGTTACCCGATTTAAAGGTAAAGTCTTCCCTAGTGTTATTTTGTTTTATTTTGCTTCTCCAACCCCCTAAACATTTTGTATTACTTTATTTTGTAACAACACCAGTATATTAAATATATTTGGATGTTTTTATAAGAATTATTCGATCCACACTTACACACACATTCATCTAATGGTTAAAGAACATACTATTTCTGTGGATGGCGAATTACTGCATCACAAAACGATGATTGTTCAATATTCTTTTAACACCTTTAAAGGTGGACATTATGATGTAAATGTATTTTATATATGATATATATGTTATTTATGTTTTCTATATGATTCTTTATTTTATATTTAAATCATACATTTATTCTTTTCATGCTGTGCAAATGCGATAATTTTATATGAGAAAGTGTGGACTACCGCCCCCTCAAGTGATGTGACTCGTTCATTCAATACATGGAATGTATAAATAATTAAATTAATGAACATATGTGACATATATAACATATATATTATACTTTAATTATTATATATATATATATATATATATCTCA
The DNA here is from genome assembly GCA_963277665.1 of Viscum album. Lineage (NCBI taxonomy): Eukaryota > Viridiplantae > Streptophyta > Magnoliopsida > Santalales > Viscaceae > Viscum > Viscum album. The sequence goes on from OY728158.1 coordinate 1,324,837,890, forward strand.
TTTATTTTTAATTCCATTAATATGACAAAAAAATGAAAGTAGCGTTCATTCGTACATACAGCCTACCATCTCCATGAACGATGCATTTAATTTTTTATCTCCAAATTTTATGGAATATTATAAAATGAATATTTAATGGATATATATGATATTTTAATCATTAATACTATTCTGGAAATTATTTACTTATAACTGCATGGACAATCATTTTCAAACAAGTTCATTTTTGTCTCATGTACCAAACATCGGCAAAAACGTCTGATATGAACTAACATTATTAAACAAATATTATAACATTATAATATGTGATATGAACTGAATAATAATATTTAATAGAGTTCCTTAAGAAATAATAAGTTTACCAAAGTTTATTATTCAGGAATATAAAGAAACGAACAAGACAAGTCAGACTTGAGTTAAGGGATCCTACCCATCTCTTTCTTTTTTTAGTTGACTATTTTATGTCATTCCTTTTAAGCTCATATTTCTTATTATTGGGATGTTTTTTATATTAAGATTACTATAAGTTTTATGTTCATATGATGAGAGACCCTATTTTCTCTCCTCAATCCATTTTGGATGTTTTGAGTGGTGCCGTTAGGCTGCCGAATTTTCGTAATAGATCCAACCTCTCTCTTTCTTTTTAAGTACTCTCCTTTATGTCACTTATTTTAAGCTCCTCTTTGTTATGTTGGGGGATGTCATTTTATATTCCTATTTCTGAAAAATTTATGTTAATATGAAGAGAGACCCTATTTGATCTCATCAATCCATTTTTGGAAGTTTTAAGTGGCGCGGTTAGGCTGCCATGTTTTGTAAGGGATTTTTCGTCTCACTTTTTTTCCTGTGAGATTTATGCTAAAATTTCCACCATTTTATTTGAGTGGTATATTTAATTCCCATTATTTTACTTTTTTTTGTAATATACATTTGTTTATGAGTATTTACATAAATGTTGTATTTTCCTTATTTCATGGGGTGTATGTTTCGAAAGATACCCAAGTCGGTAAGGGAACCTTTCACCCTCCTCTTTTTAAAGACTTCTTTTGTTGGGTCATTTAATTTACATATTGTAATGTCGGGATATGTTCCTATAAATACTTATTGATATAAATTTTATGTCCAAGTGATGAGATACCCTTTTTATCACTCATTAACTCATTTTCTGAATTTTGAAGTGATGCCGTTAGGATGTCAAATTTTTGCAAGGGAACTTCTTAACAGAATTTTGATTCTTTGGGATAAACTTATACTCCATGAATATGTTGTTCTATGAATGTGTGTGAATGACCTCTGATTTTTTTACACTTAATATCCACTTATATTTGTTGTATTCGTTTGTCACTCATAATTATATAATTGATTTATCCTTATTCTGAGGATAGCCTCTTTGTAAAGGAATTCGTCTCCATCTCCTTTAATTGAGGCATATTTTGTTCTAATACAAGAATTTCTTTTATACGGTGTATAAACCCCTTTAAATTTTAATTTTCTACAAAAGGAATCTTTTTATACTAAGCGTTTTACAAAACGACAAAAAGGAATGTCTCTTTTAACGTACGTGGTGACAATGACCTTTTCCGCCGCTACGTGTATTATTTGGACTTTGGCTTCCTCAATAAGACGTAATGTTTTTAAAAGTAAATAAATACCATATAATCTTTTAAGTATTTTGGTATTGAAAATGGTTTTTATAATGGGTTTGTTGTGTAAATATATTTTAGTGAAATGTTGTGATCGAAATGAGGAAATTTTTTCTTTCCATTATATTTGTTTTATGTCTTATGATTTTATAATGGTACGTGGACATTTGACGGGTGGTTACGTGATAAACCATATGACGGGTGGTGTCGTGAATACCAGGATGGGTGGTTACGTTATAACCTTCAATGCATTGGGTATGGAAGTTGGCCGTATGGATATTCCATTAAGTGATATGTGTGTAAGTCAACCGAATGGTTATTCCATTTAAGAATGATTATGTCCCAAGTTACCTTTATATGTTATGTATATGGGTTTTATGGTAATATTTTGGTTACAAAAGGGTAAGTAATGATCTTTTATTCATTGAAGAGTTTATACTACTTCATAAATGTGAAAAGTATTACATTGATAAAGTATTCATGGTTTACTTGTTGTTTTGAAAAACTAACATTTTTCTTCTTTGTGTATCCCTTACTGGGCTTTTTATGATCATCCCAATTTTTTTTGAAATGTTTTTCACAGGACATAAAGTTTAATAGGGTCAAGGATGGGATCAAATAAATGTCAGGAGGTCTTAAATATGGAATTATACATGTTTCTTTTTAAGAGTTTTTATTTTATAGAAACTCAGTAGAAATGTCTACTTTGTAATTTTTTGAGATGTAATAATTATGTCATAATTCTCTAAAACTCTAAACATGAAAATATACTCAATGTGAATAATTCATTTAATTCAATATAAGTAATGATTAAGGTGGGGTCCTTATAGTTGGTATCAGAGGTCGGTTTAGACAACTTTATGGATTAGGAGTTTTTGTTAGACACATGGTTAGTCCCTATATCTATTATTTCAGTTAAATACTTGTTTTATAACTTTTTTCAGTTCAAGTAAAGTCAGTTACAAATGGAAGTAAGAGGATCTAAAATGACATTACTACCTCTTCCTGATGACATGCTTGCAATAATTATTGCAAAGTCATGTTCGGATGATTGTGAAAATTTTTCTAGCATAAAACTCACTTGCAAGAAGTTGTTTGAGATATCAAACACCTCCACTATACCTCGTTATCATCGTGGATCATGGGTTTTATTTAGACAATTACTATTTTCACAATATTCTCATATTTTCAAGAAAGATAAATATTATCAAGGTATTTTCAAATATTTTACCTTATCACAAGAATTTGAAGCATATTATGATTTTAAAAATGGTGCTGAGGAAGGAGACCCTTGTGTAAACTATCTATATTTGATTTTAAAATATAGTCTCTTAGCACATAGTTATGCTATTTGAGAAGGAAAAATAATAGAAAGTTTCAACTCAAATTATGTCTCAATATTTTATAGAAATCATGTTTTTTCAGATGTTTTGAAATTATATGTCATACATGATTATTTTCCAAAACTGTTTTTTTGTGAACACCAATATGACCCATGTTGTACAAGGTGTATTTTTATGGAGGAAGGAAATGATTTTGAAGGATCTATAAATCATTGTTGTAAGTCATGGGACTTCTACCTACGTGAACAAGATGATGATGAAACCAAGGGGACGCCATGCTCAAGGTATGCTGTTATTCATTTTGGCAATCGTTTTATTTTATCTTATGGTGGTGAAATAAGACTGCAAGAATTAAGATATTGAGATCGTAATGAATTTGGGTGAAAATGGGAGGTATAGAGAAAATATTGAGGTTAAAACAAGTTAGGGTTATTTTTGGAGTTTTATAAAAAGGACAACACACAGACCGTGTGACAACCCATCGCGTCGGACAAAGCTGTGGGAATCGAACCCACAACCAAAGTGTGAATGGTATTTATCACCTACCACTGGACAACGTAAAGTCCCTAGTTAGTAAGACTTATTCTTATTAGTTAGATGATTTTATGGATTAAGAGTAATGTGATTTTGGGTTATCCATGGATATTATTAACCTACCATGGAGGATATGTTATTATGTTAATTACTCTTCAATATGAGACTTTTAGAGAAACTGATGTTATTTGGAGATAAGTGTTAATTTTTACCTTAGAAGACTAGGTGATAAAATCCTTCAAATATTTGGGTTTCAATCTTAGTTTGGTTTACTTTGAATAATCTTATGGACAAATTCTTTATCGAATGGTCTTCGTTGAACTTTCGGTTTCGTTGGAAAATTTTTGGAGATTAAGAATAGATTTTCTTTTTATAAAGGGTTATCCTTTTCTGGATTATTTGATCTTGTTCTAACAATTTTGGTTTTGGTAATGGTGTAAATACATGGGAAATATATATTTCTCTTTTGAGGATAAGGTGATTCTCTAGAAGTTGATTATAGTACTCTTAATGTGAACAAGTCTTTTTAAATACTCATAATTTGGGGAAAGTATGAGTCTATGCAAGAAATCTAGTAAAAGTTGAAAGTCAACATGACAAGTATGTATGATTCAATAAGATAAAAAATTAATTCCTCAATGAAAAGTAACTTAAAACAAAAAATTTTTCTATTAACTTTTCCTACTGGGGAATCGAATACTGTTTAACCCACCACAAGTTTGTGATTTTCTTTTGGTTAACATTCTCCTAAACATGTTTTCTATCACTCTCCCTCAGAACATGAACCTTTGATTTTTCTTCCATATCCATGTTCTCCTACATGGAATCTTAGTATGGGTTAACTCGAGTGACCCTTGTACTTATATTTCTTTATTTTAAAGTGATTTTTTTACCGACTCTTATTCCGATGTGGGACTTTCAATGATGTTTCCGAGCACAATTTTAAAATTGTGATGACGCAATTACCTAAAGGGGTGAAGGATGTAACACCCCAGGTAAATAAAGAATATGAAATTTTTATATTTATCCCTATTTGTGAATAAAAGTTTAGTATTAATATAAAGGGAACACTATGCTGGATGACTTACCCAATATACAACAATGAGTTCTTTTGAAATCTTATGTTGCACTCTAATAATAAAATAATTTTATTTTAAATGGAAGTTAACACCTAGCCGTTGTAATGAAGGGAATGAACAGAACTAACTACAAAATGATTATATATGATTGTCAAATATTTTTACTTTTTACAATAAATGTTAGAGGATTAAAATTGCGAATGAATCCAATTTTAAGCGTAAACATTCTAATGTTCTTTAAAAGGTCGATTAACCGCCTTTTGATGGCGAAACTCTTTTAAATAAATTTTTGACAATTTTATGAGTTATATTTGAAAAATAAAATTAATTTTTAAAATCCAGACATCAAAATTTACTTCGTATAAATTTTTGGTATTTTTACGATAAAGTTCATTTTTAATGAATAAGTGAAATATGTTGTATTTTTATTCAAATCCACTTTTTGATCTAATTTATTTATATGATTAGATCATATTTTTAATTATTTTTAAATTGAAATTAGTATATATTTTTACCATTTAATCCATTGGTGTTCATTGGATTTAATTTCAATTTAAATTGGACTTAAACTAGTGTCAATATTTTAATAGATATTGTTTTTTTAAAAACACGCTATTTGTTTTGACAGCGGGAATTAATTATTAAATTATTTAATGAAACTTATATGTTTTCAATCTTGTAAAATAGACATCATTTTTGAATTCAGAATATCAAATGTAGCTTAGGGTGAATTTTTGGTATTTTTCTGAACAACTTCAATTTTTGATGAATAGTGAAACCACTAAGTGGTAGTTTAAAAACTGATCTTTCGTTTAAATAAAACTTTACCACTTCTTTGATTTGAATTTAAAAAATCTGACATACATGGTTTTCATTAGGATATAAAATGTGGTTCAATGGGATTAAAATAATGTTTTGGTTAATAGTAACTTTTAAGTTTTATTAATCACGATTAAAGTTAATTAGTGTAATTTAAAGTAAATATAATGTTATAATAATATTAAATGACTTTGACACATGTCCTAAGCTTATTGGATGAGTCATGGCCGACCAAGACAATCCATGGGTCAACTTGGGGACCCCATGGAGCCACTTTTCTAGGAAAATGACATTAATAACTTTTTATTTAAAGTTAAAATTATGATGTCACAAACATGTGTTGTTTTACTAAAACAATTTTTATATGGGGTTATACAAGTAATATTTTTGACTATAAATATTCATTATAAATATAAAAATATTTCCTACATCATGATATTTTTTTATAATTTTTGGACATTAAATAAATTAAATTATTTATGACATCATGATGATGCAACGATTTCCTCATTATTTAAAAATTTAAATAAAATGAAAAGATAATGTAAAATATAAGACCTAAACTTCTAAAAAACCTATTTTATGTGTGTATTTTGAACTATTATCACCTTCTCCTCGAAATATATAATTTTGGGACATTTAAAATCTGAAAATCATTTTATAATAATGTTACTTTTTAAGACTTTCCAAGAGTGCCCCTCCTCTCCACTTATAAAAGGCCCCCACATATACCACCTTACCCACACTTCTTAGAAATTTGGATCGGCCAAACCCTGCCCATTTTGTCTTTACACATCTGTATATTACTTCTAGAAGCCTCAATTTGGGCAGAAGGCTTTCCACATAAGCCTTTTATATCAAATCAAAAAGAGTTACCCGGTTTAAAGGTAAAGTCTTCCCTAGTGTTCTTTTGTTTTATTTTGTTTCTCCAACCCACTAAACGTTTTTTATTCCTTTATTTTGTAACAACACCAGTATCTTCAATATATTTGGATTTTGTTACAAGAATTATTCTAGCCACACTTAGACACACATCCATCTATTGGTTAAAGAACATACTGTTTCTGTGGATGGAGAATTACTGCCTCACGAAATGATGATTGTTCAATATTCTTTTAACACCTTTAAAGGTGGAAATTATGATCCCATTGTATTCTATATATGATATATATGTTATTTATGTTTTCTATATGATTGTTTATTTTATATTTAAAACATACTTTTATTCTTTGCATGTTGTGCAAATGCGATAATTTCATATGAGGAAATGTGGACTACTGCCCCCTCAAGTGATGTGACTTGTTCATGCAATACATGGAATGTATAAATAATGATATTAATGATCATATGTTACCTATATAACATATATATTATACTTTAATTATAATATATATATATATCTCATTTATTTTTAATTCCATTAATATGACAAAAAAATGAAAGTAGCGTTCATGTGTACTTATGGCCTACCGTCTCCATGAACGGTGCTTTTCATTTTTTATCTCCTAATGTTATATAATAGTATAAAATGAATATGTACTAGATATATATGATATTTTAATCATTAATACTTTTGTGAAAATTATTTACTTATAACTATATGGGAAATCATTTTCAGACAAATTCATTTTTGACTCATGTACCAAACATCAGCAAAAACGACTGATATGAAATGACATTATTAAACAATTTTTATAACATTATAATATGTGATATGAACTGAATAATAATCTTTAAAGGAGTTCCTTAAGCAATTATAAATTGACCAATGTTTATTATTCAGGAATATAAAGAAATGAACAAGACAAGTCGGACTTGAGGTAAGGGATCCTACCCCTCTCTTTCATTTTAAGTACACTTTTTTATGTTATTCATTTTAACCTCATATTTCTTATGATTGGGATGTACTTTAATATTAATCATATTTTAATTTCTACGTTCATATGATTAGATACCCTATTTTCTCTCTTCAATCCATTTTGGAAGTTTTGAGTGGAGCTGTTAGGCTGCCGAAGTTTCGTAAGAGATCCAACATCTCTCTTTCTTTTTAAGTACTCTCCTTTATGTCACTTATTTTAAGATCCTCTCTCTTATGTTGGGGGATGTTATATTATATTCCTCTTTCTGTACATTTTATGTTAATATGATTAGAGACCTTATTTGATCTCATGAATCCATTTTTGGATGTTTTAAGTGGCGCTGTTAGGCTGCCGAGTTTTCGTAAGCGATTTTTCGTCTCACTTTTATTCCTGTCATATTTATTATACATTTTCCACCATTTCCTTTGAGTGTTATAAGTACATACCATTATTCTACTAATTGTGTAATATACATTCTTTTATTATTATTTACATCAATGTTGTATTGTCCTTCTTTCATGGGGTGTATGTTTCAAAAGATACCCAAGTCGATAAGGGAACCTTTCACCCTCCTCTTTTTAAAGACTTCTATTGTTAGGTATTTTAATTTACATATTGTAATGTTGGGATATGTTATTCTATATCCTTATTGATTTAAATTTTATTTCCAAGTGATGAGATACCCTTTTTATCTCTCATCAACTCATTTTCTGAATTTTGAAGTGACGCCGTTAGACTGTCAAATTTTTGCAAGGGAACTTCTTAACCCAATTTTGATTCTTTGGGATAAACATTTACACCTTGAATATGTCATTCTATGAATATGTGTGAATGACCTCTGATTGTTTTACACTTAATATCCACTTCTATTTGGTGTATTCATTTGTCACACATAATTATGTAATTGATTTATCCTTAATCTGAGGATACCGTCTTTGTAAGGGACTTCGTCTCAATCTCATTTCATTGAGGATTATTTTGTTCTAATACAAGACATTCATTTAAACGGTGTATAAACCCCTTTGACTTTTAATTTTATACAAAATGAATATTTTTCTATGAAGTTTTTTAGAAAACGACAAAAAGGAATGTCTCTTTCAACGTACACGGTGACAACGACCTTTTCTACCGCCGCGAGTATTATTTGGACTTTGGCTTCCTCAACAAGCCGTAATGTTTTTAAAAGTAAATAAATACCATATACTCTTTTAGGTATTTTGGTATTAAAAATGGTTTTTATAATGGTTTTTTATGTCAATATATTTTAGTGATATATTTTGATCTAAATGTGGAAATGTTTTCTTTCCATTATATTTGGTTTATGTCTTATGATTTTATAATGGTACTTGGACATTTTATAGGTGGTTACGTGATAAACCATATGACGGGTGGTGCCGTGAATACCTGGACAGGTGGTTACGTTATAACCTCCAATTCATTGGGTATGGAACTCGGTTGTATGACTATTCCATTAAGTGGTATGTGTGGAATTTGACCATATGGTTATTCAATTTAAGTATGATTATGTCCCTAGTTAACTTTATATGTTATATATATGGGTTTTATGGTAATATTTTGGTTAAAAATGGGTAATTAATGATCTTTTATTCATTGAAGAGTTTATACTACTTCATAAAGGTGAAAAGTATTACTTTGATAAAGTATTCATGGTTTACTTGTTGTTTTGAAAAACTAACAGTTTTCCTTCTTTGTGTATCCCTTACTGAGATTTTTATGCTCATCCCAAGTTTTTTTTGAAATGTTTTTCATAGGAAATAAAGTTGAATAGGGTCAAGTATTGGATCAAGGAAATATTAGGTGGTCTAAAACATGGAACTAGACATGTTTCTTTTTAAGATTCTTTATTTTATGGAAACTTAGTAGAAGTGTCTACTTTGTAATCTTTTGAGATGTAAAAGTTATGTCCTAATTCTCTAAAACTCTAAACCTGAAAATATCCTCAATGTGAATTATTCATTTAATTCAATATAAGTAATGTTTACGGTGGGGTCCTTATATAAATAATGATTTTTATGATATAAAATGTCAAAAGGTTATTATATACACCAAAAAAAAGAAAAAGTCTTGAATTTTCATATGTCTCCTCAAAATTATAGAGAAACTAGAAATCTATTAAAAATATCACATTATTGATGGAGGGTTTAATCAAAGAAATTATTGTGTGTATAAAATTTAAATCCACATAAAAAACTAGATATAGTATATAAATTAATAAAATTTAATTACACAACAGATCGTACCATGACATAATCAATGAAGTATAAGTTTGACCTAATGGATGGACACTATTAAAAAATATCATACCTTATGTATCGAGTTCCTCTAAACGTCTTAGAAACTCCAATATAATAAATATAATTTTATTGTACATATATTAAAGAACCATAATAATATATATCATACCATATATGATTTACTTATGTCCATTTATTATATAGTTTTTAATAATTCTATGTTAAAGCTACATTTTATGTTAAAAAACATTGTTTTTCATATATATTTTGATTTATTATTTTTTTCCCAATTAAATTAATCATGGTTTAATAATATAAAATATAATAAAAAATTATATAAATATCAAATATATATTTATTATATTTATTTCTAGTTATCTATATGATTTAGTGATAGAGAATGAAATACACCAGTCATAGAGACGGTAGGTCATACGTACGGATGAGCGTTGCTTCCCTTTTCTTTTCGGATTAAATATAAAGAATGATATATGATGTATTATCATTATAGAATATTTTTTTGTGTTATATATAACATATGTTCATTAAAACTATCCTTATTACATTCTATGTAAATAATTAATGAATCACATCACTTCATGAGATGATATTCTACATTACACATAAGTGATGCTATCGTATTCCCACAAAATAGAAAGCATAATGGTATGTGTGATAAAAAAATTAATTAAAAACAATATCATTATTAAAAACATATATGAACAATAAATCATTCATTATTCACATCCTTCAGATATGGTAATGGAAAAACAAATGACATCGGATCATGAGGAAGTTGTCGGACATACACACGAATGTCGATTTCATAAAAAAATGACATAAGTGGGGATGGTTGTAGGTAATTACCATAACATTAAAATATATAATATATTTTATCACATGTTTTATTATATAATCATGGTATAAAAATATTTTAAGTAGGTGAGGAAAAAATTCAAAAAAAATTATTTTTGATGAATGTTACCTCTTCTTCGGGTATCCTCCATATGATTTCACCAAAGCCTTCATAGATTAGATTTATGTAAAAAATGTATTTTTGGATTATTGAATATAATTTAGGAAGTTATCTGGGAATTTATTTCCCTAAAAATTTTATTTTCAGGTTTGAAGAAGAGAATATATATGGTGGACTGTTATAAGTGAGGTTACTGTCACACTTGTAATCGTTTTTAAAGAAAAACGTGTACCCATATTTTTCTGATGCTAGAAGGCCAAAAAATATCTTATTACCAATAACAGAATGTATACAGTCTAAATATTTCCATAAAATGGATGTTTTAAATTGTTTGGTTTATTTTCAACCATGATCATTTTAGTTAAACCCCCCCCAATAAAACCATTTTTACCTTAACCACGGTAATGTATTTTTATAACTTTACTATTAATTTTGGGAAAATATACGGTTTACCATTATATATAATATAATTTATGTTAATTTAACATATATAAATCATTTTTTTTCAAATTTAATTCACCTAAGTGGAAAATATAACTAAAAAATTATTCATGCAGACGTGTTGAAAAAGCATGCTTTAAAGAGAAAATGATCAAAATGTTACAATTATTTTATATCAAAATTGAATATAAAATTGACTCCAATGGAATAAATTGTATTAATGGATTTATAATTTCCATAATAATACTTTAAAAAAATTATAATATAATTTATGTTTATAAATAAATTAAAATAAAATCAATATTTCAATTAAAATTTTCTATTTTTCCTTATTAATAGTTAAAATTAATCATTTCAGAAAACTCTCAGAAATTAAAAAAATATTATATGGATATAATTAATTAATAAATGTTGTTTTTATTTTAAAATAAATTTCCTAATATTGGAAAATAAATAAAAACAAAACCCACATAAGAAACAAAAAATATCGTTTTTGAGGTATTTGTTTTCAAGTACAACATGATGTTATAATAAAATTATCTCTAATAATAATTGTTATATAAATATGAAATATCATTTATTGATATAATCTATATATATCATTTAATGCATTCCTCATTATGGATTATTTTAATTAATTAAAATGGAGAAACATTATACACATTAAAATAGTTTTTAGAAAACAATCCCATTTAAAACCCAAAAACTAATCTTATATTAATATCCCATATACATTTTATTTAAAAGTAATTAATTATACTAAATATTAATAGATAGTAACTATGTCACTTTAAAACATAATTGTGAATTTAATTTCTTTGATTTATTAGAATGAAATTTAATTTTTAAAAAATCGTTAATTTTAAAACTTAGTAAAAATATATATATTTTCCTAAATATCCAAAACCTTCCCAATAATTTAATTTGAATATGAATATTTCAAAAATTAATTTCATTTTATCAAATAGAATTTCAAAAATATATTTATATTTATAATAATATTTTCTCATAAAAATAAATAAACTTCAATTTTGGATGAAAACATTTTTTTGATCAATATAATTACTTAATAAAAAATTCATTGATTATTTACGAGAAATTTATAAATACATTAATATAGAGTATGATATATATATATATATATCAAAAGTAGTTAATACCATTCAAACCTTCTTATTTAACAATATGTTTCTAACGAATATATTTTAAGTAATTTTAATCAATGGTTAACAAATGCTTGGTGTCACATGACTCACCTGATTTTAGAGAAATTTATTGTTGTGTGTAACACATTATATCAAAAAAAAATTTCGTTTGAAAAAATATTTCAGAAAATATATGGGGGTCACAAAAAACTCGTCCAAGACATAGTTTCCAACTTATCCGCAAGAACCTCTTAATATTTAATGTAAAGCATGTCAAGTATTTTGGATACATAATTATGCTTGAATCCTCTATTAAATGTTGAATCAAATTAAGATCTAGAACCAATAATCTAGGACTTCATCAAACTCATTAAAATTAGAACCATGTGAAACAATCCAATTTATTTATATTGTTTTAAGATAAAATGGGAAAAAATTTATGGAATTAACAGGAATATCTTTATAATCATCCCATAAATGTATCTCCTTTCTATATTTAAAATATATAGGGTTAGTTGGGATAGCTCACTTCCTATGCATCTTATATCTTATTTCCCTAAATTTACTTCTAACCTCTTTGATTATAGAATCCCTTATATTACTTACTAAATGAAATTAATTTTTCACATCAATCATGTTTATTTTTTATGTATATGCATTTAAGATCAAGTTGTTAATCTCCACAAACACCAAGTCATTCTTTCCACTTAAATTACTCACAAAATTAACTATTGTGTCCCATGATTCTTGTAGTGAAAATAGTATAATTAATCCCCATATAACTATAGAAAACATCAAACCAACTAATTATAACTACCTCTTTATCATATTTAACTCATTTAGATGATCACCTTATGACCTTCCTTTTAATTTTCTCATGTCCAAAATCTACCCAAGGTTAACTCTATATTCATTGTGAAAGGATTCTCATATAGGTTTAGAAGATTAGAATTATATTTTTTTAATTATCATTACTTTACATATACTAAAATAAATATTTTGGATCAACATAATTTAGAAAACATCCACCACCTTCCTATCATGTATATCCATCTAAGGCTTATCTATTTATTTCTATTTCATCTTTGTCAAATAAAGATAAATATTATTTAAAAATTCTTGTTCCTCAACTTGCACCTTCTAAAAACTAGTGTCCAATTCATCTAACTTATCAACACTCTAAATCACCCCTGACCTGTACCCTAGATCTTATTCTATAATTAAAACATTAGACATATTATTTGATACCATCTAGGAGGACCCAAGAAAAAAAACATTTATATTTTACATTATAGAAAAAACACAAACATTACATCTCACAAATAATTGTGAAACCACATAACCCAAAGTTTTAGTTTCATTGGATTCTAACAATATAAATTTATTATTTCCCATTTGTTATCTAAAATCTCCCTAAAAAATCTTTTTCACGTGTTATCATTATTGAAACATCATAATTAATACCATCATTTATTACTGGCGGGAATGGAAATATAATAATGGCTGAGATCAAACTCTTAGTAAACGAAAAATTTATCAATGAGTTCAATCAAAATCATGTGAGTAAACATGAGTAGGTGATAAATCAATAATTAAAAAGAATATATAATTTTAATTGTATCTTGAAGTAATATTAAAATGAGATATAACCTCAAAGTATCATATAAATACCATTGAATTGGAATATAATAAAATTAACCAATATTCATGACCCATTGAGTAATACATTGGATTAAAGCATAACATAGAATTGTGGTATAATAATAATAATAGGGAACTATAAAATTATAAACATTGATGAGTTCAATCATTTACATTTGAAAAAATGTAAATAAAGACTTTTTTAACCATGTACATGAAAAAATTTCAATATCTCATGATATATAAAACAGCATATAATGCATTGGATGGATATATAAGACCCAAACATAACATAATTATAAACCGTGTATATTTGTGGTACATGAACATGAAAAAAAACAATTACATAATTTATTAATTAACCCATGAGAAAGGAATTGTATTTTTGAAAACACAAATAATACATTTTCATAATTCATATATAGAAATGATATTGATGGTATCATTGGTTCGTATTACAAATGAAGCATATGAAGTATTAATATATGTTCAAATATATGAAAATAAATTTTATAAGTTCATTAGAAACTTTCTCTCATAAATAATAATAAATTTTCATCTCTATTGAGAACATTTATATTAAAATAAAATAATTTTTAAATTGCTTTCTGTATAATTTAACATGGAAACCCATGAAAACATAGATAGTATATTTTATAAAGAAAACTAATCAAGACAATAGAAAAATGAATTTATGTGAACTAATTTAAAAAATTACAATTTGAAGCATTTCTAGAGAAATTCATGAAAATATAAAATTAATTGTATAGAAACTGTTTAAAATTATTCCTTTTTAACTTTTACAAGTAAAGTAAAAGTTAATAAAAACTAACCACAAGAAATCAGAGAAGCATAAATAAGAAAATATATAAATCAATATAAATCTTCATAAATATGGGGAATTTTTGAAGATTAAAAATTAGAGATATGTTTAGTCTCATTTATATACATTATTTTTGTTTAATTATGAAATTTATTTTGCTGAAATGGTAATAATACATATAAACCCTGTCACGAACCAAATCTGGTCGCCTTCAAAATTGGCACCCGACCCGGTCCATGGCAAGACCCGAAGGGCATTCCTGATCCCCATGGGCTGGCACAAGTACCCGGGTATCATAAAATGAGAATTGGGAACGATTTACCCGAGTTTATAATCTTAAAATTACAAAAGAATCCAATAAAACGAATCTGGATTTCTCAAACCAAACAATCTTTTACAAAAATTCAGAACTGAATTACATAGCGTAAAACAACTCAAAAAGACTATACCAAAGGTACAAAACCAAAATGAAATTGACCAAGAACCTCCACATGGAAATAGACACCTCCCTCAAGCCATCCCCACAAGACTTTACCACCACGGACCTGCTAGAAACCCGAACCAATGGTACTAAAAACTGTACCCAACCTGCGACAAAAAAAACCAAGTCTACTTACACCCAAGGGTGTATGTAGGGTGTGATACAATGCCCAGTAGGATATCACCACTAAGATATTCCATGTGATAAACATTTAAAGACAAAAAGCATGCAAGTTTTCAAAAACATAAAAAAACTAGTTAAAATTTCTAAAAGATGCAACTTAAAAAAAATCAGTTTTCAAGTGGGCTAATTTAAAGAATAAACACTTTTAAAATAAATAACAAGGCTACTGAATTTTCCATCCACTCATACCATATGCCTATGATAAGCACAAAATATCTAGTGAGCACAAGCCATGGGAAATAACCCCTAGGCACTAGCTAGTTGTGGGTCCCAGGTACCTCGTATCTCGATGAGAGTAACCATCACAAATATTCATTCTCATGCACGATCCACTAGTAGGGTACATACCCATAACCTAGTGGTCCCAAATCATCATCATCAAAATTTAGTTAGAGTTGTAAGGGCCAATCTTGCTAAGAGAAACTAAGGCCAAACCCCACGGATTCACTATCATACTAGTACACGTCCACCCACCTAAATACCCGGGTTTTCCCTTTGTGATCAAACAAGTTCAATAAGTCAATGAATATAATATTCACAACAAAATAATATATTCTCATATCATAAATTCACCAAACATCCCACATTTATACAACAGAAGTCACAAAAGTCCACTTTTCATTCAAATTGATTTTGAAATCCGACTCACACCAAAATATCCCACAACACTTTTCATATTTCTTTAACACTTCCAAGAAATCATTAAACAATTTTATAAAACCAATCCAATATATTACAACTCTCATAAAATCCCACTCACTTGTTACATAACACCCCTTTTACCTTGAAAATCATTTTATCATTAAACTTACACGAAAGAGCCCACAAACAAGTTTCGCTCCAACATCACAATTTACTAAAACATTACAGAAATTTACAAAACATTCTAAAAATATTTTGAAATATTAAAACATCACTTCACCTATCAAAACCACATAATACGTGAAAACATATACCAAACAGTACATATTCACCCTTTTCCCACTTTGTTTAACTAACTAAAACATTTACAATTTTCATAAAAAGAACTCAACTGGTGAAAATATGTCTTGCACAAAAAACTCATTTCAAAAACCTATTATTAAGCCAAAATCACACCAATATCTTACCAAAACAGAATTGGAATCCCAATCAACATGTATTAATCCACTTTCAAATGTTATATAATCACCTTGAACAATATCACAAAAGATACCCATGAGAACACAAAAATCCATAAAACACATTCAAAGAGTATAACACGGTTACACACATAAAACCCATTAAAAGACCCTCATTTTTAGGCCCACATGACACTATATTATTACCCAACCAAAATTGGTAGCCCCGTTCAACAACTAATAAATCAATTCCACATCTTACAAAACTGCTACAAGAGATAACTCAAGAAATACATTTGAAAAATACATACTTCGAACAAAAATGTAACTTTAATACCAAATTCTTTTCTATTTCTACCAAAAATGGTTTTCGCATAATAAAAAGCATATAAGGAATATGAAAAATTATTTAATCAAGAAAACTAACTCATCATTAAATGGTTACCCATAGAATCACCTACCGAATGTGTCGAAACCCTCAAATATTGGTGCGAAACATCACCCGCACGACCGCCGCACCTCAACGAAGTTAAAAGAAACCTAAAACCTCAATATTTCACCCAAAATACATTAATTTAGAACCTAGTCACGAAATCTAAATTCTGTAATTTTTTATAATTCAGGAATTAGGGAAGAAACCCTAAGCAATTTGAAAGAGGAATGAAATAGACTCACCTACTTGAAGTATCTTGAATTAATCACTCCAAAAAAAATATTTGCTGGACATTAAAACATCCAAAATTAAGGGATTGTTCGAACAAGATTTATGAGATAATTTAGGAACTGGAATGGAGGGAAAATAGTAAGAATTGAGAGAGTTAAGAAGGGATGAAGTTACCTCTTCAATTCTGGCCGATTTGAGACACCCTATAAAGATCATCCCTAATTAGCGATTTCAAAGAGCCCCAAGGAGGGGGGAAAAGTCAATGGGAGCGCGTCTGGGTTTCTTAGGGTCGAGAGGGAGGTGGAATCACCGAAAAAACGCAAATAGTTAAGGAGATTTAAAAACCTTAAATATTATTTTTAATGCAGGAAATTGGCCTTCGGGCAGGCCCAATATCTTAAATAAAAATACATATCCACCATGATTATGGATTTATAAAGGCTAGAAATTTATATTTTGGTGTTAATAGGTTAGAGGATACCATTTAGGAATTAGAATAAGGGAAAAATATTAAAAAATGAAAATTTTATAAAGGAAGCAAAATTTATTTTTAAATTTGGAATTGTGCTCACGGTTTGGCCCAATTCGTGAAAACTCCTCTATTTCTCCATAAAACCTTTGGAAACCATCCAAAACAAAGAATGAAAGGAAAATAAATGATATTTTCCGTCAAAATATGTCATGTATGTGAAAATTCTCCCCACCATGAAAACTTTCCATCCTCGGAAAGCTACAGAAAGGCCAGATACGAAAGCCAAACCCAACTGATAAACCAAGATGTACTCCCTTTCCAGGTTTCGCCCCCAAAGTCCAAAACACCTCAATTGATCAATTAAGGAAGGAATACTTCACAACAAACTCATACATCACTTTCCTGAAACAATCAATCACATTCAAGCTTTATTCGAAAGGAAAACTCCTCAAACACCATCCAAACAATACACAAGCAATTCACTCAAACGAACAACAACATTGAACAAGGTTACACATACCTTGCTATAACTAAACCATTGGGAACTCTCCAATCTCAATGGTAACCCAAGGAAGATTTAGGTAGCTTGATAGATCTGAATGAGACTACTTACCACCAATCCTTGACCATTGATAAGTCTAAGTTATCTGTACGGGGGAAAAATAGGCTCCCCACCATAAGAACCAACAATCTTAATCGACCAGCATGAGATGGTATAGAAAGACCTCAAAATATAAAGTGTTGGGACGACCACATGGTTAGTCTGCATGGTTTGGGAAACCATGAACTAACAGTGGAGATTCGTCTATCTACATGGTTTTTGGGGCATGGTCACTACTAACCAAGTGCAAACCATGTGGTCAGCCTGTCTAGCCAAACTTCATACCTTTCTCTAAAGAATCAATGGAAAGTATAGGGGGAGGGAATAACATTGTGTGATGACATGGGTACAAGGCCCTCTACCTATTTCCACCGAACAGGAACAGTAGAAGAAATATGATGACACCATAGGTTTGAACTCTTCTTATCTTTCATATTGAGGATAGGACTTTGCACAAGGGTTTAAATGACAATGGGGTTTCCCCTGACTACGCGCCAGCTTCTCTCCAGGACCTATGGCTGGAGATCAAAATATTGAAGCATCTTCAGCCTCGCAGTTAAGATTTGGAAACCACCTGAATGAGAATTCTTCTTTCATTTAAAACAAAAACTACACTGAAATCCCCGATATGTTTTTCCAAGACATGACACATTCCAAATTCACTTTTCCCTAACTCGATATTTTACTGAAACAAGGCATTAGAAGATGTACACACATCACACCTTGTTTGTTTGGGTGAGAAACAATAGCATTAAAGAACACTTATACTCACCTTCCTCTAAAATGGAATATATTTTTTTGTTTTTTTCAAGGGAGACATTCTCCCAACATAATAGAGACTCTCAGATGATTGCCCAAATTTCACCTTTACAATCAATCGAGCACATGACATCAAAAGGAATCACCGAACATGACCATTATGACTAATATAAACAATGAATAGAGAGGGAACTTGTACAACATCCCCAAACAACACACAATTCTAGAAAGTGGCCATAATATCCTATCATGACCAGATTTCCCACACTATTAGTTTAACATGAACTCCTTCTTCGAAGAGACTATGAAGGACCGAGAGTTCCTCTTAGACACTATCCAAATACTCATCCCTGCTAACAACCCCAGAACACTTCCACCTTCGAAAAATTAAGAAACTTAAGAGGCTAAGGTCACTTTCAACCTTCAATAATCAATCTCACACTACAAAAGGATACACAAAACTAATAAAGGAAAGGGTGTATACTCAATATAAAAATTTCAAGAAATAGATTCCTTATATTGATCAACTGGAGGATTTTCCAATGGAGAAACAATCTGGGTTGCGCTTCAGTTATGCATTAACATTTAATGGGGCGTACCTTATCCAATGAGATAACTTAAGGACCCAACCAATCTGGTCCATTGGTCAAAAAAAGCCATAAACCAGCTCCAAACACATGAAGGGAACCACCGTAAAGGCATCCCAAAACATTTTTCAAAAGAGAGCACTAACCGTCCCTACAACACTACTTACCGACCAAACACAAACCCAAAACACAGTTCAAACAGAAGGGGTTCTTGGAATCAAAACATCCCACAACATCAACATTTTCAAAAAGCCATAATACAAACCATACAAAAATATTCATCAAGACATTATGTTTTTCTTTAAAAGTAATTCTTTTATAACAAACAGTTTAGTAGTAAGCTTATCCACCAATGGTACCCCATGGGCCTCACACATGCATGCTTTTCTGCCACACTAGGCACCCTCCTCATATCTGTCCCAGAACTCAACCAGTCATGCCATCAACCATCCATTATCCCATATAACCCCATGCATGTGGTAACTCATGAAAATACCAAAGGTTAAAACAAATATTCCTTCCACTTTTCAAAACCAAAACGGCCAACCAACACATCCTTTTTCTCAAAACTGCTAACCAAGGGATCCAAATCCCAATTCAAATATTACTAAAATTTTCATAAAGAAACAACCATTTTTACAAGAACTCAATTTCATGTTATTCACATCAATTTCAAAAAATCTCATCCCAAAAAAACACTCTATGATAGTTTAGAAAACACTATTGGAAACAATTTTTCAAAACCAACTTCAGTATAGTTTCTGCTTTCAAAAGAGGTGTAAGCACATCATTTTCCATTTAAAAATAATTATGAATATTTAGTTCCGATATTTCATAAATCAAACCATTCCATATTTATTTTAAAATCATTTCACAAAAACTTTACACTTGTTAAAACCAAGTCACTTTAAAACCAATGTTCAAATATTTCAAAACTAAAGAACACAAGACAATGCGAGAGGAAACTAGTTTTAGTGGGTGACTTCGACATATGGTTGGCGACCATATTCCAATCAATTCACTGTCACAGAGAGTGTTCTTGGAAATATCCTCAGCTCCACATGGCTTTCCTGGCCCTGTGAGCATACTGATACCATTAACCCAACTCTCTTTTCATTTCCCCTAATCATCATTAAACCAAGAAAACCAAAGGACCCTGAAAGGTCCTGACTTCCCCAGGAGACGTGAATCCCGTCATGAGGTGTGGTGATTAGCCACACTACTCATAACTGAAATTCAATGTCCCAGAAATCCTAACTCCATATTATCCTGATTGTTCCCCAAATAACATGACCCAAAGAGAGCGAACCACCCTCTGATACCATTTTGTCACCAACCGAATCCGGTCGCCTTCAAAATCGGCACCCGACCCGGTCCATGGAAAGACCCGAAGGGCATTACCGATCCCCATGGGCTGGCACAAGTGCCCGGGTATCCTAAAATGAGAATTGGGAACGATTTACCCGAGTTTATAATCTTAAAACAACAAACGAATCGAATAAAATGAATCTGGATTTTTCAGACCATACAATCTTTTACAAATATTCAGAACTGAATTACATAGCGTAAAACAACTCAAAAAGACTATACCAAAGGTAAAAAACCAAAATGAAATAGCCCAAGAAACTCCACAGGGCAGGAGGCACCTCCCTCGAGCCATCCCCATAAGACTTCACCTCCAAGGACCTGCTAGAAACCCGAACCAATGGTACTAAAAACTGTACCCAACCTGCGACAACAAAAATAACCAAGTCTACTTACACCCAAGGGTGTAAGTTGGGTGTGATCTAATGCCCAGTATGATTCCACCACTAAGAGATTCCATGTGATAAAAATTTAAAGACAAAACGCATGAAAGTTTTCAAAAACATAAAAAAAACTAGTTACAATTTCTAAAAGATGCAACATAAAAAAAATCAGTTTTCAAGTGGGATAATTTAAAGAATAAACACTTTTAAAATAAATACCAAGGCTACTAAATTTTCTTGCCACTCATACCATATGCCGACGATAAGCACAAAATATCTTGTGGGCACAAGCAATGGGAAATAACCCCTAGGAACAAGCTAGTTGTGGGTCAAGGGTACCTCGTATCTTGGTGAGAGTAACCATCACAAATATCCATTCTCGTGCACGAGCCACTAGTAGGGTACATACCCATAACCTAGTGGTCCCCAATCATCATCATCATAATTTAGTTAGAGTTGTAAGTGTCAATATTGCTAAGTGAAACTGAGGCCAAACCCCACAGATTCACTAGAATACTGGTACACGTACACCCACCTAGATACCCGGGTTTTCCCTTTGTGCTCAAACAAATTCCCTAGCATACTAGTACAAGTCTAGTGAATCTGTGGGGTTTGGCCTCAGTTTCACTTAGCAAGATTGACGCTTACAACTCTAACTAAATTATGATGATGATGATTGGGGACCACTAGGTTATGGGTATGTACCCTACTAGTGGATCGTGCATGAGAATGGATATTTGTGATGGTTACTCTCATCGAGATACGAGGTACCTGGGACCCACAACTAGCTAGTTCCTAGGGGTTATTTCCCATTACTTGTGCTCACTAGATATTTTGTGCTTATCGTCGGCATATGGTATGATTGGCTGGAAAATTCAGTAGCCTTGGTATTTATTTTAAAAGTGTTTATTCTTTATATTAGCCCACATGAAAACTGATTTTTCTTCAGTTGTATCTTTTAGAAATTGTAACTAGTTTTTTTTATGTTTTTAAAAACCTGCATGCTTTTCGTCTTTAAATGTTTATCACATGGAATATCTTAGTGGTGGTATCCTATTGGGCATTGGATCACACCCTACTTACACCCTTGGGTGTAAGTAGACTTGGTTATTTTTGTTGTCACAGGTTGGGTACAGTTTTTAGTACGATTGGTTCGGGTTTCTAGCAGGTCCTTGGTGGTGAAGTCTTGTGGGGATGGCTTGAGGGAGGTGCCTCTTGACATGCGGAGGTTCTTGGTCTATTTAATTTTGGTTATGTACCTTTGGTATAGTCTTTTTGAGTTGTTTTATGCTATGCAATTCAGTTCTGAATTTTTGTAAAAGATTGTTTGGTTTGAGAAATCCAGATTCGTTTTATTGGATTCTTTTGTTGTTTTAAGTTTATAAACTCAGGTAAATCGTTCCCAATTCTCATTTTATGATACCCGGGCACTTTTTCCAGCCCGTGTGGATCGGGAACGCCCTTCGGGTCTTGCCATGGTCCGGGTTGGGTGCCGATTTTAAAGGTGACCAGATTCGGTTCGTGACAAACCCCAAGAAGAACTAGAGTATAAGAAAATATGTGAGGTTTAAGAGAGAAATTAAAAAACATTAACCCAAATAAAAATTTAGATATAGAAAATTTCAAATTTGAAATATGGTTAGAAAATAAACTCATACCTTTACTCATAATTTCTAAGAAGTCTCTTTAAACAATTTAATGACTTATTTCCTTCTAAATACGGGTTCCTTATGAATGATGGATTTGGATTCCTTCTTGTGACATGAAGCTATCAAACATTGAATATTGATTTTAGAGAGGTAAAATGATCATTTAAATAATATAGAACCAAATCGATGGAATATTTTAGAATATGTAGGGAAGGGGTCCTTTCATAGGCGAGTGTTTAGTGATATTTTTACAAATACAAATTCATTCTATCAGTATGGGATGTCTTTTCGCATAGAAAATGGATCCAAAGTGGAAAAATAGATATGGGTGACACATCCACTAATAAAAACCATTAAGAGATAAGGTTTCAAGATATTTTAAGTATTTACAAAAATTTTTATGACTTTTTTACTTCATTTTACCATTACCACAGTAACGGAATTTTTTTCTTTAGTAGCTATTTTATAACTAAAAATAAAATTGTTCTTCTGACCTAATTTTTAATTGTTGGTCATGAATTTGAACTCCATTGAATATAATTTTAATTATAAATATAAAAATATTAACTTCTAATAGAAAACATAATATATATATATATATATAATATTCCTATTATAGAAAATAACTTTTAAAACATTAAGTGATCCTAATAATATTTAATAAATTTAAATATTTAATGAAGAATAATGTGATTGTATATTCACAATAATATTAAATTAGATTCATCATTAAAAAGTGATAAATCTAATTTATTAATATTAATATACATCACATTAAAATTAATTCCTTGAAGAGTATCTCTTTTTTACATTAAATGATTTTAATCACATTCCCTTAAAATTAATTCTTTTTATTATAAACATTAAATTTTATCAATAAATATGTATTTGAATATATTTTAATATTTTATAACTACATCAACTCATTCCTTAATAATAATAATATATCATGCATAAAAATATACTTTTACAGAAAAATATTTTAATTAAACACTTTCTTTTTATTTCATTCATGATTTATTAATTATTTTTTAATTAAATTATTTTTAAATTATTGTTAAAAATTATACAAATTTGTTATACCTATTGGATATATACATACACAATGAACAAATATTCAATGTCCATATTTACAACAACAAAATATATAATGGTCACATTTGATTCCAGTACAGATCTTTACTTATAATCTTATTCATTTAATGGTAATATATAATGGTCATATTTTTCACTATAATATCATCCTATACATTTAATTATCTATTAACATGTATAATTTATTTGTAATTATTTGAATTATTTCCTATGGTGTCAATAAAATTTTAGATCTTCTTTGAAACCCATGAGGATAAAGATTTTATATTCAATGAATTTTTATTTACTTGTGGGTTTATTCATATTATAATTTTCATAATGATATTTCATATTGTATTCTCATAATTTATTGATTTACATCTCACATTTTAATATTTTATCCCAATAAATTTTTTAGAGATTTTTTTTATTTTGGTGTTGTATGTGAAACATGTTATTCAATAAAATATTTATTTAATGGAAAAATACATAGTAAAATGATGGGTCATTACATTATAGAACATTAAAATAAATTTATCATGATATTTTATTTATATAATTAAATACAATAAGATTAATTATTCCTAATTTAGAATTTGAGTCCCTATACTGTTTCCCCAACCATTGGATCCCTACATGACAAATTTACAAGGTGAATGTTCATGTTATCAATACAATAGTTTGTGTATTTATTAGAACTAAAAATTGGATTTAAATATGATTTTAACGAACTGTTAATCCCATAACTATTAAAATACTCTCTTCATATGTACTAAAAGACAGTGATAACAAAACCATATATCAGTGCTAAAAATAGAACTGATAAATTCCCCTTTTATCATTGCTTAAAAAACACTCAAAATGGTACCATTGTAAGCACACTTTTTTGAGCACTGATTAAGGTGTAAAAATTTATATTTATAGAGTTTTCCACGCCCATGACCACTTTTCACCATATTTTTTAGTACTATTCACCCACTCTCCTCCACCCCACCTATAACCCAATTTCCACCCCTATCAGTTCTCATAATGGCCCCTTTCAGTGATCCTCAGAATTCCATCCTACTGTTCACCACCCGCACACATGGATTCAATTCATGTACCTCTATTTTGGATCCAGAATTCCTTTAAAATTTCACCAACATGTTTTATTGTATATTTTATAACATTTAAATTTAGTTATATATTTATATATCTATTTATTTACATATATTTTTATTCTCATATTTATATAATTATTTATAAATACATTTATAAATTATATGTGTTTGTGTCGTTATGATATATTCATATACATATATATTTTTTAAATATATTATATATTATTCCTCATTTAAAAGTATTACAATACAAACGTAAAATTATATATGTTTATTAATACACACACATAAGTCTATGTAAAAATTATATATATATATATATATATATTAATGTATATATATATTCATATATTTTTATATTGAAAAAAATGGTTATATATTTTTTAATTAAATTTTTATAATATATGTATATATTTTTATATAGATTTTATACATTAAACACACATATATATCAATATCTTTACACATATATATATATATATATTTATACAAATTGACATATAATTGTACATTTACATATAAATTTTTTATAATGTATTTAAAACTATTTACTATAACATATGTTTACATACTATATTTAATGATAATGATAATTATTTATTTATAAAAATACATTTATATATGATCTATATACAAAATATTAATACACACATATATATTTATACACACAATTCTACAATTATATTTCTCACATTGACATAAAAATATTTACATATATATATATATATATATAAATTAGAGTAAACTTATAAATAAATATTTCTTTTTTGAAACAGACACATGTGTATTTATAACCATTACTTTTATATTTATATATATACATATTAATGAATTTTTATATAGAAAATAAAATGGATAATTTTTTATTTTCAATAAAATGAATAATGACTATTTATTTCCATTTGCATTATATTTATAGAAATAATTTTTTAGGAACATTTGTTTAAATATATACTTATACATTTGATTTATTTTAACTAAGTATAAAAAAATATATTTATTTAATGATTACTAAAAATAAAATATAAAAAATTTTATAATTTCAAAATAATAATTTCTATATTAATGTAATACTTGAGAATAAATTTAGTCTACACTGAAAAAGGACCAGAAGAATCTCTTAATCAAACTGAAATACTTTTAAATACTTAAAAATTAGGTTATCCTAACTAAAATATTGGTTTTGGAGGACTTATAGACCTTTCTTGAAATCAACAATACACTGAATAGTGTCCCCCTGGCTAATCACTATATAGATCTCCACCCTTTCATTGATTTGATATGTCGCAAATCCCAAATAGACACCTGGATCACAGGTTATGGCCATTTGATGTTCAAGTCATGTTTTCAACATATTTTATATCATTTATTAGTTTGTTGAATTTTTATGTATTCCAATTATTATTAAATGACTATTAATCAATAGTAGTTATTAAATTATTAATTAATAATTTTTTTGAATTATTTTATAATCCTTTTTGACTAAATATATTATATTTTAAGTGTCAATGTGTATTTAACCATAACAAAATCATATGTTAAAAAATATTATATATATCTCAATATAAATATATTTATATATTTATATATTATTTTTAATGGCATATAATATTTTTATCAAATATATCCTTTATCAGGGCTAGTTAAAAATGCGGATAAAGTAGCATCTTTATGAGTGATTTTTTCTATTGTTAATAAAGGGGTAATTTATCAGTGATAATAAAAAGGCACTGATAATGGGGGGATTTATTAGTTTTTATTAGCACTGTTAAAGGAAACCCTTTCTATGTACTAGTATAAAGTCACAAATAAATGTGGCATTTATTAGTGCTACAAAAAAGAACTAATAAAGAACTTCTTTTATCAGTTCATTTTTAGTGGCTCTGAAAAAGTCCACTTTTATCATTTCTTTTTTAATAAAAATTATAATGGGGATCTTTATCAGTTTTTTGATAGATATTATAAAAGGTAAATTTATCATTTCATTTACAAGGATGATATGGGCTAGTGCTAGAAAAACCCAAAATTTTAGTTTTTTATGATGTAATTTATCTCTATGCTCTGTGGTCTCCATTGGTTGTTTCTCATATGAAAAATATTATTCCAGTCATATGACATCTGAGTCTAGTACATTTGAAGAGTCATGTTTTCAAATCTGAAAAGGTGATACGTTGAAGATATCATTCATTTGGGAGAGGTTTAGTCTATGTGAAAGTTGAAAATATATTATCTCCACAATACAATTTATTTTGAAGGGCCCAATATATCTAAGCCTTAACATTCCCATTATACAAAAAATATCATAACCATTTTCTATAGGGAGGTCAAAAACAATATTTTATATCTAATTTTAAACTCCAAATCTCATTAAAAGTTATCATTGTATATCTTCTTCCAACATTTTTTAGTATTAATGTGATGTTTAATGTTTTGAATGTTTTTCTCCGTCTACTGAGAAATATGTACTCTCAATAGTTTATGCTCTACAATATAATTCTAATATTTATTTTTTTTACACCTATTCCCATATAGATCCTTACATGGTTCTATTTGAATTCTATAATGGAAATTATCTTGTTATGACATCTCTTTTAGGGGAAGGATTTGATCCCAACATACATTGAAGTCTATTTAATAGAATTTCAACTTATCATCTAGGTTTAAATGATATTTTCGAATTTAAAATTATTCTAAGGATGATAAAAACTATTGAATCACTAATTTTTATTCAATTCTTATTAATAACTTCTAAATAATATCAACGTAAAACTCAAATTATTATTAGATATAATTGAGAGTGGTAATCCATGCATCATTACCAAATCCTTTAAATATGTCATAGAAACTTGATAAAGTGATAAATATTCTCAAATGAAAAATTAATGTACTAAATGTGTAAAGTGATTAAGAAAAACCTCAATGTAACTATAAAATTTATTTATTTTTGGATATATTCAACAAATTATATCATGATATTCTTCTATTTCCATAATGATATGTGTAATGGTTTTATACCCTTAGAATTTAATTTTTCGCAAGTAACATGATGGAATACAATGATGGGAATATGTATAGTATACATTAGATGAATGAGAACATTTTATGGAATTGAGTGGTTCTAGAAGAGCTTCATTTTCATTTTATTTTTAGTATAAAATGTTTTTTCCTTCAGCATTTTGTAATGAATTTTTAAAGCGTTTTGTCACACTCTTGGACATTGTAAGAACATGATTTTATTGGATCAATGAGACGAAGAAATGTTTCGAATGTGTGTTGTAGAAGGTGTATGGAAGATTAATAGAGGTTATCTTATCATGTCCAAATGATTAAAATTTGGGGAAATATATCTATCATGAAGGGATGTAGGAGATACACATTCTATAATAACATATTCAAATTGTTCGTAACTATAGAATAATCAATTTGGTCACCTTAATGATAAATAATTATGATTTTTGAATATAGTGGTATATAGAAGATGGATCAATTAGGCATCATAAGATGTGACAGATATATACTCTAAAAGAAATAGAATGATTATTATAATATTTATATAATAACACCTTGATTCTAGAAGATATAATTAATTTATATAGGTGTTTTTGGAGCATCCCTAGTTATTTATTATACAAAATCTAGGTACATTGTTATATTAATTAATTATTATACAATAAAATCATGGTTATAATTATTGGAACATAAATTTGATGTGATTTATATTTTTTTCAATATATGTACCTGGTGGAAAAGAAATAATAAATGAGATTAGAAGTTTGAAATCATTCAATTATAGTGAGTTTACTGGAAGGAGTTCTTGAAATTAATGTGAGAAATGAAGAATCTTGTATGAGAATATTGTTTTGAAAACACCTATGGAAAATGTTACTGGTAAAATAATGAATCTTATGTTGATGTATAGGTCCTAAAGTATGATTTCACATTATAGAATGTAGAAGGAGTTTTTGGGAGGAAACAATACACACAAAAACATAATTAATTTAAAAAATTCAGTCATTTCTAGTTGAAAATAGATATCATAAAAATGTGTGGTCAGAAATATTATTTATTTTTTTGACCATAGAGTTTTTGTAAATTTTCCTATAGTCTTGTGAATAAAAAAGATAGATATAAGCTTGAAGATGAATCACATCCATGGTTCTTTAGAGGTTAAGGAGAAAAGGTATTTTGGTCTTTGACTTTGGTATGATGGAAATAAGAAATTATGAAGAATTTGGAATGTTCTATTCAATGAGATGATCTTTTGGAAATATTTTCACTTGATGAAGAAGGAGTTTATAGAAAAACGATTCATCTATATTCCATATTTATTTTAATAGTGGTTATATAGGATCACATGTTCCAAAAAATTCATATCTCTCTAAATCTAATAGAATGACTAATATTTTAGAAGGAATTGAAAATGATAGAGTATGAAGTTTTTTTATTTCACATATTAGAAGGTATATATAAAATATAAAGTATTATAGATAATAAATCATGAGTTAGGTAAGGTGATATCCTAAAATCTATAATTCTTAAAGAAGATAAATTATAGGTTAATATTTTTTCTCTTAAAGGATAAGACAATTGGTGTATAGGTGTAGATTTTATTTAGGTTTTTCCCATATAATGGATGTAATAGAACTAGATAGTCATGATAAAAATGTTACTCTATGTGATTTACAAAATTAATATTTATAAATTTTGGATGATTAGGATTAAATATTAGTGAAAAAAACATATGAGTTGGCATAACTACCACTTGGGAAGAATGGACTTGAAATAAGTGGGTTTTATAGTTAAAAAATGAAGTTGAAAAAGGATGATATATAATGAAAAGATGGTTGTAAAATGGTTTCAACTTAAATAAGGTATTTATCTCTCTGAGGCATTCTCTCTAGTAGTAAATTATGATACTATGTGAACTTTATTATGTATGGATGCTTCCAGAAATTTTGATATTGAAAAAATGGAAGTGAATAAAAATTTTCTTCATTGGAGTTTTGAGGAATAAATTTAAATGAAGAAACATATTGGTTTTATATATTAGTAGAATCATTTCTATGTTTTCTAAATATGAATTATTTATGGTATAAAACAATTACCATGATTTTTGAGGCTATATGTTTAGATCATTCATTGAAGAGAAAGGTTTCATATAAAATAAATTGGACAATTACTTATATCAGAATGATTTCAATTAGAATGATTTCATCATTTAGATTTTTTATATGGATGATGTGTTGTTGGTAAGAAAAAATATTCGTCTTATTTGATACCTGAATGAGGACATGTTTGGAAATTTTAAAATGAATGATCTTGCAAATGAATAGAATATTTTAGACATTGGGATTAAATGTGATAATAAAATTTGAAGAACGTTTTTATCTTAGAGGTATTATATATAAAATATAATTTATATATTAATAATTATTGAAATGAAACATATTTAAAATATTATCAGTGGTCACATTAAACATTAAAGGATTAGGATAAAAATAAGAGGAGGATGACATGTATATGGACAAAGTTCTATATGAATTAACAGTCAGATGTTTTAGGTAGTCTATGGTATGTGCATGTCAAAACAGTAATCATATAGTGGGAGTGGTCACCTGTTTTAGAGAAAATATAATGAATTTTAACTTGGATGATATTAAATGTATCATTAATTAATTAAATGGAATATAAGGTACATATTTTTTCTCAGAGATTATGATTATTTTCTTAGGTTCGTATAAACAAATGTGGAGGTTGATTCTGATTCTATGAAGAGAACAACTACATATGTCTACACTTTTATAGTAATCATGGAATGTTGGAATTATAGGCTATATCAATTAATTTCACATCAAACAATAGATGAAATGCATGTGGTTGTTAAAAATGCAAGTAATCATATGGTATGGTTAAATAATTTATTGGAATAACATAGATATTGATAGTGGAAATGGTTATTATTTTGTGATACCCAAAAGTAATTAATTTTTCAACATAATAAGAGATTCATTCAAAAACAAAACACAATGATCTAAAGTATATGTACAGAGGGATGATATTAGAAGATGGTGGGTTTGAGTAATGGAAGGTATATGGGAAGACAATATTGGGTATAGTTTTACGAAGAGTTTGGATTTAGAAATACCAAAGTAGAAAAAATCATATGTTGGGAATGGGTGATAATAATGATATGGAGAACCATTTTATATAGTGGAAACATAATGATGTTTTTAAGAAGTTAAAGGTGGTTCAATAGCATTTTACATAATATAGTCATTAAATGGATGATTACTGTGAATTTTAGAAGTCTACATCTCTTGAAATTAATCAATCGACCCAATTAAGGGGTTCTAAATGATCATAATTTTTATTGGAGTTATGGAAATTCTATTTTTCTTTTATTCATTCTGAATGGATTTATTTGAAAGGATTTTGTTTAGAATGTGTTCATTTGACATGCTACATGAAAATGGGTGTTTTTCTAGAATTTTAATATTATATTTCTAAATAATAGGGATATTTATTTATGTTTTTTTTGTGTTTAATGGTTTATCATAGATATGAGTCGCATTTAATATTTCTACATGAGATCATTATAGGGAATTATGATATGGATGGACTCTCACACTTTTCAGACATCTTTAAAACTAAATGAATGAATATTAATAACTATATATAGAGAGAGATGATAATATTGTTCCTAGTGTAAAATATACTCTTTGAAATTGTGATTGTTTTTTCTAATAATCTAGAACATACTCTTAATTAATGATTTTTTTTTAAAAATCATTTCAATGAAATTAAATGTTGTCATTTTTCACCCATGGAAATATGAAATTGAATAAAAACCAAATAAAAAGTGGTCTTTACATTATTACATTTACTTTTATTGTATATAATTTTTTTATTGAACATAGATGAAGTGATTTTGAATTAGTGGTAATAATTTTGGTGAAATCTATTTCTAAAAAGTTCAAGAATATTAAGATAGAGTGTTCCAATTGAATCTATTATTTCAAGATGATTCTAGAATAATTTTTTTCAATTTTTTACCATAATGAAAGGGTATTGAAATTCTCAGCATATAAATAATCAATATATATATTCCAAAATCTACCTCTTTATGTTGTCACACAAAAAATTCTCCTTGATATCTATATACATATTTTCTCTTTCTAAGATGGATAGTGAATGATGAGATATGAACATCATCCAATGAATATTTCCTTAATTACTGTATTTAAGGGACATGTATTCATTTATGGAATTTTATAATTCCATCCCTATAAATTTTGAACTCTAGAATATTCCCTACGTTCAATGATAATCATATATCCTCCTTCTGTGCTTCCTTGATCTTCACAATAAAGTATTTTTTACCATTTATTTGGTACTAATATAATTTATCCCATTTAATTAGATTTTCATGGTCTATCATATACAAATACATGAGTATTAGGTCTCTTTAAATCTTTATAATGGATATGGAAGTATAATCCATCATGATCATAGAATTTTCAACCTTGTTTTCTTTCCCAGATTGGTAACTTTTGATGTATACATAGTCTATAATTAACTCTAACTATCTCTTTTAGAATATGTTCAACTCATTTTATGTATATATATACTTTAAGATCTTTTGTTCATTATATATTTAAAAATTTTCATTTTAGAGAAAATGCCTCCAAATATTTAATGATAATATGACCAATCCATCTCCAAATCATGGTTTAGGGAATTTTACTAATGAATGTTTAATTTAGATGATGCATACAATTCCACAATGTCATTTTCATGGAAAAAATACAAATCCCTTATTTTATACATCATTTTATATTGAATCCCCTTTGCATTTGTAGGGTCGTGTGAGTACAGGTGAAATGCCCAACATTTTTTTGAGATCCTTGAAATTTTTTTCATATTCATCTATCTAGAAGAACATAAATCCCTACTGAGTTAACTTGGTTAGTAGATTTAAAATTAAAGAGAAAGTTCTCACCAAGGATCAAAAATATAATTTCAATCCAAAAAAGTTACATATATATGTTATAGTGATTTTTATAAGACATTACCAAATCACTTGAGTCATTAAGGTATCCACATATATACCATCTCTTATGATTACATAACTCAGTAATGATACTTTATACATTTAGAATTCAAACCATCTATATTCAACAAAAAAGTTCACCATTTTCTAGGTTTATATCATAATACTCAAATAAGCATCATTATATTAACAGACCTTGTAATATATTATAATATAATAAATAAATTCTATAAAAATTTTATCAACGTAATATCTAAAGACTCTATTCATCATCTCCATTTATATAGTGTGAGATTTTATAAGTCTGAATTGAATAACTATGAAATCATAAAGTCCATATCATTTATGAAAGTCTGGATTTTCTATATCCACATTTTTATGCTTAATTTATGATTTAATTGTCAATTGTCAATCATTAAGAAGTATTTATCCCCTTTTAATTAACCAAACAAGTCAGCAATACAAGGTATGTGATACATGTTCTTGACCATATTTTATTCTATTAAAAATAATAAACTTATTGATGCAATGATCCATCTTTATTATTAAAAACAAATACCATTGAACCCAGTGGTGAAGCACTTGGCTATATAAACCCCCTTTTTAAATTATTTCGATGGTTTTTCTACACTTTTTCTAATTCAAGGTAGATTTTTCTATAAGGAAGCTTTGATATAAGAATAGAACCAGTCATGAGTTATATTAATTAATAAACCATGTGTTCTAGCTGAATACCACATATTTTTCCTGAAATACACCAATACATTCACATATAATCTAATTTTATTCAATTTTGAGTTCATTTCCAAGAATTTGAGTGATGTAACCCCATGATTGGTTTTTATGATCTATATAATTGAATTAATTTTCATTAGCAGTTCATGGTTATACTTTTACCAATAGATGATCATATATTGATTCGAGATATGAAATATTACTTCCATATCATTGCAATTTATATGGAATATGTGTAGAGATATTCAATACATGCCAAAAATCACATCAAGTACCACATAAGGGAGAATAATAAATCATTTAGGAATCACATTCCTATAAACATATATCAAATAGGATACTTATACTTTATATATAATCATCATACCACTAGATGTATTCACCAATAGTTCAGTATCTACCCATTAGGGATATGAGTTATTAGTCATGTATACTTTTCAACATATAATAGAATGCGTATTAAACAACTAAAATAATATGTTATTAATATTGATCTTACATTTTAGCACCCAAATATTATGATTATATCTTTACTCCCCTATAAAAACAAAAAATATTATTTAGGTATTAAAATATAATTACCAGATTAAGAAATCATAGTATAAGTCAAACCTATACTAATATGTCATAAATTATGAATCCTTAATTTTAAACTATGATAAATTTTGTCTAACCTAGGTTTATTTAATTTTGGTTCTATTATACTTCTTAACATGTACCCCAAATGAA
Organism: Viscum album; assembly: GCA_963277665.1. Classification (NCBI taxonomy): domain Eukaryota; kingdom Viridiplantae; phylum Streptophyta; class Magnoliopsida; order Santalales; family Viscaceae; genus Viscum; species Viscum album. The sequence continues at coordinate 1,324,872,380 of OY728158.1, forward strand.
CTAAACTATGCTCTGGTACCAATTGATGAATCCTAGACTCGCACTCCTTGATCAGGTGCTAAAATAATAACATTACACATATTATATGTTACCAACTAAGATGACCCAAGCACAACAAACATATATTTTACATCATTTCATAACATAAACATTACATCCTATAAATAATAACACAACCCTATAACCCAAAGGTTTAGTGTCAATTGATAGTTTCTAAATAAATTTATTATTTCAATTTCCTTCATCAATATATAAAACAAATATATCACATTCATGTCATTTGTTTAGACAAATCATACATAATAGTGTTTTTCTGTACCTATGTAATAGAAACAATACTAATTATTAAATGCTCAGAAATGAAAAATCTTATCAAAGAGTCATTAAGGGTTTGATCATAGGAATGTGATGAGATATGGTTATGGGAGAAATTTCTAATTAAAAATAAAATGGATTCATAAAATTTATGCATAGGGAATCATTGAAGTATATATAACCTCAAAGAATCACATATATACTACGTAAAAATAATGTAGATACATGAGACAATAGTCATGGGCCATGTATAATAACCCTTTTATGTGTCATAACATTTACATAGGTAATAAGAGTAATCATATGGAATAATAACATGATGAAATGAACTAACAGTAATACTATCCAGACTTAATCATGTGAAAAAGCTACCAGCAATCATTTCCATGCACAAAATTGTGAAAATAGATACCCAAAATCTTTTCCACACACAGAAAATATGGACAAACCAACCAAAAACCATGTACAAGAACAAATGTATATAAACATTTACCTGTACTAATGTAAAAAAACCCGAACATCCTTATCTCATGATATATAAAACATTAACCAATCCATTAGAGTTATATATCAGATTCACCCATCACATAATAATAAACTATAAAAATGTGATTCACATGAACAAGAAAAGAATCATAATAATTTATCATAGTCTATATTGAGAATGAATATAGATGGTATTGCAACATCCTATCTTTTCTAATGAGTTGTTTCCCCTGGTATATTTAAATTTAAATTTTGGTGCATGGTCCAACATTAATTTTTGGGCTTAAAGACATAATCTTTAGAGTTTGAATGAATTTTTTTTATAATTTTTAAATGGGTTTTAAGGATCGTTAAATTCCTTGAGGGTTTTAATTTCATTTGGAAGCATAAAGGTCTAGAAACCTAGTTTCAGGTAAGGCATACATAGTCTCATAGTTCATGCATGGTTTTTATAATCTTTTGGCCTAAACCATTTTGACTATTTTTCAAAGGGGTATTGTTTTTTCTAACCATGCAGCCCACTCAATGAAATTGTGCACAAGAGTGAAAGTGTATAGACTTTCTTGCATAGATGGCGCATAGTTTGTCAAACTTTGTGGCCAAACAGTTTGAGGTTTCATTCCTTCAGGACAGTGCGAACCACACTATTGGATCATGGTTTTCTATACCAAGTTGTATCTATTTATCTTTTTAATGAGGCCAAATGACCATCTTATCCCTTACTTTAATTAATAGGTTTCATCCTCTCCTCATTCTCCCATGCATGCTCCTCCTCAAGCAGACTGTGGATCTCTCACTTCCAATATACTAGTCATTGATCATCTATCAACATTTTATCTCTAATTAATTATATATTGTGGTATATGGATTCCTCTCAGCAACACCTTCAATCCTCTTTCATCTATTCTTTTTTTGTCTCTCCATAGGAAATGTAAAATCTATGTGAGCTCCTTTTACATATTTTCATGTTATTTGTATAAAACTCTATTTTCCTCTAATAAAACTCAAATTAGAGTTTATTATTTGGTAAGAGAGCACCAACGGGTCTATGGTAGGTGGTTCCTCGACTTATCCTTAAATATACGGGTGTTTTGGGGTGAATTATTTAATATGAACATCTAGGTTATCTAGGTGAAACCCATAATAAATTAATTCATTTCAATAAATCATTTATTTTATGTTATGAGATTTCGTTGCGATTGACCAAGTATATTTAAATATGATAATATGATTATGAGGATTATGACTAGTTAGGAAGGTTATAATAGCTATCCAATTTAATTAATTATTTTTATATGACTTAATTGGGTCCATGAGAAAGTGACATACATTGTCTGATGTATTAAGGTGAGGTTGATCATCGGGAGGGAGATGAAATATTTTATTGGGCTGAGGGTGTGATCCAAGATACATTAAGTGATGTTGATCACTAGGTTTAGGCTATATAGTTTATTCGGATTAATGAAATGTTATCTTTAGGCTGAGGGAATGGCCCATAAGACATGAGATGGTGTTGACCATCTAGACATGGGTGATGTAGTCTCATGTGGAAATGTAGTTTATGAATAGTGTTTATTTTGAAATGATGGTGATTTCAAATCACCATTGTTTGTTGACATTGTCATTGGTGTAATTTTCATAGAGATAGGAAACATTTGAGGTGGTGTTTACCACCTGTTTTGGGTGGAGGCCTCCATATTTACAATGACTTAGCGGATGGTGTTTACTATTAGTTATAGATGTGGTATTTATCATTGAAATATATGATTTAATGTATTTTATATCATCATTTTAGGCTCAGGCTCTTCATAATATTTGTGGTTGATGGACAGGGATTATTGGGGGATGAGTATCTATCTTCCTTAGGACATTCAGTTTTTTGAGTTGATGGTGTGTCACTACTTATTAGATGATGGATATCACTGTGCCTTGGGAAATTGGGTTGTTGAGATAATTAAAAAATATTATATATTGAAGGATGTATATGATCGCTCCTAGAGATGTTGAGATGTTAATCCCACGGTTTCTTTTGAATGGATGTCTATAGGACATGTGATGTATTATTGGGCATGCTGATTAGATTTCAGTTACTTGAGTGGTGGCACATGAGGTGTCAGATGGTCCAAGGTTCTATGTGGAATGTTTGAGGTTGAGATAAGTAGGTACATCCAGTATTACTGACCACCAAAATATCATTCCACTCTAGTGTTTTCTAAAGTAGGTGGAATGATCACATATAGATAATGAGCACATGTGGAGTGAGTTTATTATTATTATGTGTGTGTTGTTGATATTTATTTTTGTATGTATAAAAATTATAATTATAGATATAAGTCACACACACATTGGCGGTGGCCAATTGAGTTCATACTCAAACCCTACACAAGCCCCTTAGGACATGTGTAGACTTTATATTTTTTAGATCATGCATGTGGTCAAGCTCAAGAGATAAACCATAGTGATCACATATGTACTCCATTTTCATAAGACGGGAGATCCATCTTTTGGGTCTTATATGTATAATTTTGCGGTCTTCCATAGTTGACCTTTCTCATCAATTTTGTATTACCTATCCCCACATATATTTTTTATCTTAAAATGGAATTATTCCTTGGTCTTGTTTTTACTAAAATTGTTTTTATATTATACTATTATTTTTTTCTATTGTCCCCCAATTATGGTCTTTATTCCACGGTGTTTTCTATATAATGACCATTATTATTAGCATCACCAAAGGGTATAATATCCCAATTATCTCTTAATTGTACCCTAATAGATATTATTAATCCTTTGGCATATGTGGAGGCATGCCTAAGGACTTGTGGACACTGGACCGGAGCATAAATTATGTGGAAAACCAGTTCATGATGCTATAAATTTTATTAGACGTTTTTCATTCTCTTTTTTACAATTTGGTTAACGGAACACTGGAAACAATGAATTGTTCCAAATTGGGTAAAGAGCTCATATTTGGGTTCCCGCATCTCCATAAAGAGGGGAAAATCCATGTTTCTTGGGGAGGGAAATTTATGTTGTGATTTGTGTTGTTACAATTGATTTATTTCCACCTCGAGTGGTGCACTTCGGTGTTATGTTACTGGATTATGAGATTTTGCCCCTTATCCTAGTATGGAAGGGGATGAATGTTTGTGTATCACGATAGGTACATAATCTCTTATGATGTTTTTTAATTCTTTTGGTTTTAATTGGGATCCTAGAATGTTCTATGAGGGATTGGGGTACATAAAGCATCATGAGAAAGCTACATGGTTTTTTACTTCTTAGAATTTTTGGTGTAATTCTACTCAGCCAACAAAGGTATGAGGTTCACGAGGAGTTAAAATATGTGATTCCATTCTTCTAAGGTATGTATGGGTCTGAATATTTCAAGGGTAGATATGAGTAATAAAATGGGTTAGTTATTTAAAATGTCAAAAAAAGAAGATAAATAGTGTTTTCTAATATATCCTTTTAGTGGAATTCAACTCAACCACCCCAAATTGATGATAACATATTTTTACTGATATGCGATGACTGACTCCATTATGGGTAGTAAAGGGTTCATGAAACCATATGATATGTGATACCTAACTCTGATATGGGTAGGTAAGGGTCCATGAGTCTAAATTTCATTTGATATTGGTGTGGTAGGGTAGTGTAAGGGTTGTGATATGTGAATCCTGATACATCATTCCATATCAATAATATATATTACTTCTATGGATTTTTTGACTATGGTATTTTGTATTATATGTGATTCTACCAAGAAAAGTTTCTGTGGAGTTTCAGGAGGGTAGAGATGCAGTGATACTTTGGCATGCAAGGGATGAGGCCCCTGAGGGTTTGGATGAGGATCTTGAGATTTAGGATGATCAATATCCACATATAAAGTCTCTGGTATGGGTGGGGAAACTATATAAGGTGGAAGATTTTGGGCCATGTCTAGATGAGAAAATTAGAGCAAGCTCGATGAAATTAATACTGGGTATTGATAGGGGAGCTTAAAGAGATGATATATAAATCAATTATTTGACATGTGAATTCCAGTCATAGTACCCACCATTATTTCAAGGTGAGGGTGGACTGTATGAAGATGAGAACTATATCCAGTTTTTTTAGATGATTTTTGACCGACTCAGTAAACCCCCAGATCAGAGTGTGAAGTTGGATACTAGTATGATCAGATGACTATAAAAGTATTGTTGGAATGTACAGGTGTAGGATGTTAGACATGAGGGACTTGATTTGAAGGATTTTGAGACTATTTTCTTCGATCATTTTTTCTCAAATATGTAAATGAATGGTCCAACCATTGTATTCATTATCAAATAGTTTGAAGATACATCCATTATGGATTACGTAGTGAATTTAATAGGAAAATCTATATTCGTTCCTTTTATGGTGGTTGATGACATCACCAAATTGATGAATTTTGAGGATGGGTTACCACATTCTATCAGGGTGTACGTAAATATCTTCAGGTGTACCTTGTTCGCAGAGGTGGTGAATCATGCGCTTATAGCTGATTGAAACACAACTGATTGGTCATATTCAATTTTGGTGATAGAATATGTTGAGCTAGCGATGATGAATAATGTATTCAAAATAAAGACTATGAGGATTGTCAATAGGGAAGTCATGCCAGAAATTCAGGAAGACAACAAGGATGGGATTATCAGTGGTGGGATTCTAGTGTATGAATCTAAGGCATTTTTACACTCCATGTGAGAGACCACTAATGGAGTGTCGAGCATGTGGTCAGCTTGGGCATCTAGATAGGTTCTACAGGAATACTTCCAAGATTGTTGGGAGCCCTGTACTGGGTTACACTCATAGATATGAGGTAGTTCTTGGAGCAGTACAAGGATATTTTATCCTCCATTCTACTACCAGTGTAGGTTTTGGAAGGGAGATATAGACCAATTAGTGACATTAGTATTTTATAGTCAGTGGAGCTCTACAAGTTGGTCAACCCTCATGTAGTAAGTCTTAGTCTAGGTTCATGGTGTTCATTTGGTATGTTCATATCAAGATAGGGAGATAAATAAATTTATAGTTACATTATGATGGTGGTAATGTCCCATTTTTTATTATGATGGACGGTTTTGGTGCATGAGTTTCACATGTGATAACTTAATCAACCAGGTAATTGTTAGTATGTGGGAATCATGTATGATGTGTGATATGTATGAGTTTAAGCATCTAGAATTATTTTCTGCATCGATTAGGATGTGTCTATTATATGAGGTTTCTAGTCATTAATATTATGATGGGAAAGAGTGTGTGTATATATATATAGTATTCATTAATACTTTTAAGAATCTGGTGTGATGCATAATCTTTAGGCATTTATTGAGATGTGAGACTCTTGGGAGTTTTTCATGACATAGGTACTAATGAGAATCTGATGACATGTAGGATTTGATTGGGGTCAGGATTTATTTAGGTGTAATTGAGAACATGATGATGTTATGTAATGATTCTATAACTTGTGATGAATTTTATTTCTAGGGATAGTCAGTGGAACTATCAAATATTTGATTATTTGGTCGGTAAGTGACTAGGTAGTTAATTCCTAATGTGAGATTTTCTACAAGTGTAATTGACCATGAATAATAACCTGGGTATACTATAATAATGTAAATTACATGGTTATGTTTTGTACCATGTCAATGTAAATAGACATAGCTTGGGGATGTGCTATATTAAGGTTGGGAGGTTGTAACATCTTGGTTTTTTTGAATGGGTTGTTTTCCTAACAAAATTTTAATTTTATGGTTTGTGGATGGATACATTATTTTTTTTTTGTGATTCAAGAAATAATAATATGATTTTTAATACGTTTTATGTCATTTTTAGATATTTTTTAAGTCTCGTTGAGTTAGTTGAGTGTTTGAATAGTTTTCAGATGCATCAGGATTCAAAACCCTGATTTTACGAAACAAAAATAGGGGTTCATGGTTTGCCTAACCATGAATCCTATTTTTCAAAGGGGAATGGTTTTTTAACATTTTTTCACCTTTAAATAAATAATTCACTAGATTTTAGGTGTGAAGAGTCACCCTCATGTTTGGAACATTGTATTTCAAAATATGTGGTCGGACTGTGTGATCTGACTTTCCATTGGGAAAGTGAGTACAACATGGTTGGAGCATGTTTTGAAAAACCATTTTTCAACCATGATGATTTTTAAAGAGTAAAAAATGATAGTTTTACCCTTATATATTTAATATTATTTATCCCCACTTGTTCCTCCCATGTGTATTCCAACTCTCCAAGAGCATTGAGCTCCCACGTCACATTTCCTTAGCATTGAGACTCCTTTATATGTGCTCTAATACAATATCTGTCCGTGGATAGGGATTCCTCTCGATATGTCATTCAACAATATTGCTTCTATTATTATTTTTCTATCATGATAAATAATGATAAATCAGTGTGAGATCTTTTTCCTTATTTTCAAGGCAATTACAAAAATTATATGTTCATCAGATGCGTTTAGAATTAGAGGCCATTATTTGATGTTAAATCCTGAAATTGTTTAAAGTAAGTGGAAAATTTATTTATCGTTAAATATATGTGTGTTATAAGGAATATTATTAAATACAAGAATAATGGTTTTTTGTGTGACAACCTGAATAAATTATTACTTTTCGTTGAATTTTTTAGTTTATGTTATGTGATTCCATTTTGGATGCCCTGGTCTAATTAAATAATCTAATATTTTTTTTGGGATTTTTACCAATTAGGAAGGTTATGAAAGTTCTTAAATTAAATTAATTAAATTTATATGACTAAATTGGTTGAATGGGAACATCAATATTATTTATTGAGGTATTAAGGTGTTGAAGATAATTGGGACTGAGATGAAATGATGAATCGAGATGAGGTTGTGGTCCGATATACAAGGTGTGATGTTGATCACCCGGTTGAGATGACATGGTTCCATTAGATTAAAGTGAAACGATTTTCAAGATGAGGTCAAGGACCACAAGACATGGGAAGGTGTTTACCATAATGACCTGGGTGACATGGTCTCATGTAGAAATAATGTTTTATATAGTGTTTCTTTGGAAAGTTTGGTGATTTTTCTCATAATTATTGGTGTAAGATGTCGTTAGAGTCATTTTCACACATATGGGAATACATTTTGTGGTTTTGGACACTCATTGTGGGTGGAGGCCTCTCCCATTATAGCTTCTAATGTGATAGTGTTGACCATCAGTTATTTTTTCTTCTGGAAATGGGGATGACCTTTTTTGTTTAAGGTTCAAACATTCATATTGATTTCTAACAGATTTATTCGTAGAACTGGAAACACACAATGATTCAATATCAATTTGGACCTACTTTCGAAAGGTCAGTGCTCATTAGATGTGGAGCAATGATGCTTTAGAATTTGTATTGGTCGAGAGGAAGGGAGGTTAGGCTCATCATAGCTTTTTGGGGGGAATTATTTCCTACTCTGGGACTCTCTTATAGATTTAAGTTATGTTCACGAATCCTAATTAATTCACCAAGAATTAAAAATTAGTTTTACTTTAGATTTGGAAAACAATGATTGATATGTTTGGGATTTAGAGAATCTTTTAAATGTATTTGAGGTTCTTCATTGATAGAGATTCATCTATATGTATTGAATATTCTAAGTCAATGGTATCTTTAAATATATTATATAAAAATCTCATGGTCATTATGATGACCATACTACTTTTAAATCCACTCAGGGGGTAACTTGAAGTTTACATTCATTCAGAAAGACATGGATTATTTATGAGTTGGGATCATACCTGCAGATGGGCTACCTACGTGTCCTTGTTAAAAAGGAATCAGAACCCACGTAGTTCGATAAAAATAATATTGTTTAACATCGTATGGGAAGGAAAAGAATTAATGAAAATTGGCCTTGAACCTTATAATGGCTTCCTATGTACTCTACTTTTATGGCAGAGATCAAAGTCCACGTAGTCCGGGAAAAGAAATATGAGGTTTATCTATAGTTAAATGGCCAAAAAAGAGATGTCATGATTACATTTACACTCTAAGCCCATGTGAGTCATGCTCAGTGTGAGAAACAAGAAGTATCAAAAAACCTGAAAATGGTGCCACGAAAGATGATGTTATGAGAGATGATGTGGTGCTTATGTATGTATGATGGCCCCAAGTAAATGGAAACTAGGACTTAGGAATGAAGCCCAAGAGCTAGGTCCATAATGGTATTTGTACTTTATGGAGATTTGGAATTTTAACTCGTGACTTACTCCTGAGATGGAGGGCCATGTTAAAGGGCTTGAGAATTGGGGGTTACTCTTAAGAAGGAGTCCTAGGTTAAAGGAAATAATGACTAGGGCTTACTCCTGAGAAGGAGGCCCAAATCAAAATATCCTCTCATCTCAAAGGATGAGGTTATATAAGAAACCCCTAACTGTTGTGACATATGTCTTGTATGCCATAAGGTTTTTGGGAAATTTTATCACAGAATTCCTTTCAGATAAAGAAGACAACAAAGGAAAAATGCCATAATTAGCTTTAAAGAGGTCTTTGAAGGCTATGTATTGAAGAGGATAGGAGGATTTGAGGAAAGGAGGTGACTAAGAAGGAGGCGTGCAAGTATTGTTCTGGCACACAAGTCCTGGACCGTCATGTATACTTGCGTGACATGATTCACCTTGGGAGATGAATAATATTTAGGGTAATACATGGGCGAATTTGAACTCATTCCCTTAGTATCCTCCCTAGAGGCTTCCAAAAGGGTGGCGCGCAAGTTCCCTTGAGAGGGCAAGGCGGCACACAAGTGTCTTCATTTTTCTTAAGGACTTGACACTTAGGCGTGCGTGTATTAGAGAGTTCTAACACTTAGCCCTTATTCTTCCACTTTAGAGATTTGATTCATGGTATAGAAATAACTTATAATTGTTTGGAAGACATTATACAAAGACTTGGGCGACCAAATCTTGAATATGAGTTTTGAAAAATTCATCCCCTTAAATGGAGTGGCCACATGGGATATTTATAGTCCACTGGGCACATTGGGTGAAAAAATGAATGAGGAGTGCAAGTTACTTGAGCGGCCAATATGTGGCATGATGGTGACTTGTGCGGTGCGTAGGATACTTGTGTGACACCCTCCAAATGAGTTCTTGGTTCATCCCTTTGTCTATTTTTGATGTTCTTCGAAGGGTGACCCCCAATGGGCTTAAGGTATTCCCCTTTTCCATTCGTTAGACACTGTGACAGAAATGAGCATCACCAAAAGTCCCCCCTCAGAGTTGGATCCTAAAAAGGAACGATTTTTTGACTCTGAGGAAAACGAGAAACAAGGGTTCGATGGTGCACAGGTGTTGGCGCGCAGGTTCCGGCGCGTAGGTTTGTAGGATCGTCTATATATATGGGCGTCACTTTGCAAAAAACATCCTGACTTCAAAGCTTTTGAGCTCTCTTCGTGAAAGTGTCTTCATCTCCTCAGTCGATCGCTTTTTTTTGTTTCGCGCTTCACCAGTAGGGATTTCTAATTGCGCGACATTACTTGCACGACCAAACTTGTGCAACCAAACATTCACACTGTAATGACTTAGCCATTTTTTTCATCAAAATTATTTCATTAAAATCGGCTTACTTAAAAGTTAACTGTTATATCATTGTGCTAATTCGATGGATGCCAAAAGAATTGGATCGGCTGATTAGTTGGCCAGTAAGAGAATAGATGATATGACAGACATCGTTGGCCATGTCTATTATGATATCTGTGATAGCACTCTCCCAGATTTGGATAGGTACTTGAAAAAATATAATTTCAACTTCCCACAGAGCATTTACTTGCCTTTATATGGCCATGGTAATCTGCAAGGATTCAACATTTTAGAGGAAAATAATTATATTCCTCATTACTGGTTTCAAACATACACCAATTTCACTTCAGCAAATGTCTCAATTGCAGGATCATTTCTCAATGCTGGGACAGTGGAGAAGGCATTCATAATGCATCATAGACCATGTGATCCGGATTTAAAGCCTCACAATCTTGAGCTGCTGCCACATTGCTATCCCTCTATTTTCTGAAATTCTCAGATGGATCAATCCAATTGATAGGAAAAAAGTTGGGATTTCCATCCCGGAGGAGGTGTGAAGATGACTTGGATGTGGGAATATCGGGTGCGACAATCCTATGTAGAGTTTGTCGAGGATCTGAAGGGAGCTGCAATAGATGAAAACGTATGGGCCCGGAAGACATATGTCCACAGGAATGATAATCTTGTGCTGGAGCTAATCAGTCTCAAGAGCCCGGAAACCAATTCTTTCTATCTGACTCATGGAGAAGTAGCCATCATCTTGTGTGATGTCTTCAAGATATCGGGGCTCTAATTTTGGGAGATATGAATGATGAATTCATCCCCCCCAAGGTGACCTATAATGATTCAGAAAAGACTCCATCTTTGGCTCAAGAGTTATTGAAAATTTTCCACATGCTAAAGAATTCAAAGTCTGCCAAAACTAATCCAAGAAAGGACATTCTTCCAGAGGAGTGGATAGATATGTTTCTCATCAAGAAGAATAAGAAGATTCCAACCTATACTCGTCCTACAAGCTTTCCCAGAATAGAGTAGAGGGGTGCTCTTGGCACATTCTATCCAACTCTAGAAGCGAGAGAGGTTGAAAAGTGGGGGTATGTAGTGGATCAAAGAATCCCAGAGAAGACCAGTATGGCGGGCTTTTTATCTTGGTTTCTCAGTGTTTATCTTCTTCCAGTTAGGGATTCGATGGGAGGCGTCAGGCCAGGGACGTTCATTGTTGCATCCAAGTTGGTTTAGAGAATAATGGTTGGGTTGACCACCATGATTTTAGCGAAGATTCATAGGATCTTACTCCATGTCTATATGGGTAAGTATCCTTTGAGAATAGTGGGACCATTCCATGTTTTGTGGGGACGGATCACCACTCATTTCAGGACATACACAGTACACAGTGGAGTACAGGTTCCTGGAAGTTCTTTTATGTAATCGGTGCAGAAATTTTCTGGAATTTCCATGTTGTCCCTCAATTCCTATGATCTGAAGGTGAGGCTGAACATGTTCAAGGAATTTCATTTATTTCCCTATAGAAACCTGCCAAACCAGGAGTTTTTTTGATGATGGAACAACTATCCTGGGATTGAGGTCATATATACTGGATTGTAGAGATAGTGTATTGGCCACTAGAATTGACAGAGAGATTATATGCGAGGCCTATGCACCATGTAGATTTTCACAACAATTCAAGTGTCTACAACAGATTGTTGTATCCCCTCCTGTGCGTGTCAGGTCAGAGTAGCATCCAATGGTTTCCTGACAACTATGGTTGCTGGTAGCTATGGAGAAAACCAGGGCAGGGTTTGATATACCAGTTGCTAGAGCGGAGAGTCAGTTGACATCATGGTATGCCATGAACTGGGTAGCATCATACCCTGACGGGTAATGAATCATCTGGTCACTAGGGTGGGGACAAAAAAGGGAGTCGTCAGGAAAGAAACCCATCATTTAGAAGGTTATTCTTCCTCACCCGGAGCTGATTCACTGGGTTCCTCACCCGGTACTGATTCACCGGATTCCCCGGATAGGGATGACGATGCACGACATGCATCAACGTGGCCTCGTGCTAGATATAATCCCCCTGCCATAGTCAGGAGACCTACTCCATCGACTCCTGGTAAGTTATATCATTGAGGAAATTTAGTCTCTATTATTTTATAGAGAAACATGTTTCATTTTCTTATCCTTTAACTGTGATTACAGGAGTTGGGAAGAAGTTGAATTCCCAGATTATAGGAAACTCCTCACGGCCTTCTGGTGCACATGCTGAATATTAACAACCAAAGGTTGTCTAGACAAGGAGGTGTTTATATTGTAATGATGAAACCGCCTGGATGGAATTATGAAAAGGGCTACATATCTCTGGAGTATGGAATCTCTGCACTTCTGATGATATCCGCTTCGAGGATAACCCCGATGAAGTTCAAGATTGCATCAGAGAGCTAGAAATGCTCATATATTTTACTAATTATTCCATTCCTATTACTAAGCGGGTAAAGAAACTGATGAATCATGGAACCACTGAGGGGATTGGTGCTTCAGTAGAGAAGGAGTGGCATGATTACGTCGCTACTGAAGATGTAAATTTCTTTCCTTATTTTCATTGCAACTTAATTTCAATAAAATATTTTTCACTCAAGGAAATTAATTTTTTCATCTTGTATCTTGTTATGAAAGGAACTACTGAGGTCCCTTCACTATAGTACAGCCCTGGTGGGACCACTCTTGGAGCCGCTGAATCTCCTCCTGAGCCAGGAGAGGTATCTCCAGGATGGAAAGACTTGGATGAGGAGTTAGACGGGTATTTTCACTATCCAATACCTGTATTTGGATGTGGTGAAGTGAACACAACCAAAAAGTCAAAGAAGAAAAGTAATCAAAGGATGAAGTCCACAACTAGATGCTTCATCAGTAGTGGTAAGTCTTTTGGATAGTCATGAATCCTAACTCATGAAAAGATTTATCATACTTCTTCAGATTGTAGGGGCTTCTTCGATTTACCCTTTTAGGGAGAGGACTGACCCTCCTCTGAGGATGATGGAGGGTGATGGTGAACAGTCTCAAATTCATGTTGACCTGGCTGCTCTTGAAGAAACGTGGAGAGAAGATGAGCCAGCTTCTATTCCCAATATTGCTTCTGTTTCTACTTCAAGGAGATAAGATCTTACTTTTGGTAAATTATCAATACATGATAGAACGTTGAATTAAGACATCAAATGATTTCCATTTTGTGATGCCTTAGATTCAACACGTACACCAGATCATTTGGCGACTACTGCAACTGACTCCGCAATTTTCTCTAAGGAAGTTGTTCAGGGTCAGAGGTCACAGGAGGAGGGTCGCCAAGAAGACATGTCAAATGCTCACATTGGTGAGACTAACCAGGAATCTGAAATATCATTGTATGAAATGATGAAACTTTGAACGTCTTTTGAAGAAATTTTAGATCATGTTAAATTACCATGTTATTTAGAAGATTTTGGATGTGAGTGTTATTCATCATCCTGTTAAATTGTTTTTATTACATCTCTGACCATGATTGGTTGAAATGTGTGGTTCCGTCTGAGCAATATGATTATCTTCTAATGCTTGAAGGGGGTAAATACAACTATATCATTGCAAAGACGCTAGCTCAATTGGATCTTAACCCGGAAGAGCTTCCTGAAACCCATCCTGAAAATCTTGTTGAAGCTAGGAAAGACAGGGAGGAGCCTTCTCATGTTGTTTATCTATCGTTAGTTAAAAGATAATAATAGTTGTGGATGTACATCATTTCCAAGACAGATAATCAATTTTTTTTATCCTTTGTAACTAACAAAAGCTTTCAATTGACTATGCAGGGCCATCAATTTCAGTGGCTAGATCTGGAGGTGAAGCCTCAACCTTAGCCCCAACAGGAGTAGAAAGTGAAGTACCAAGGGTCAGGGATAGAAAAAGAAGAACATGTCAATCCTTTAAGTGCATTAAATCTAAACTATATTCCCCCCTATGATAGTGATGCTAAATCAGACCCAGAGGTGAAAAAGGTACTCCAATTCTCACGTCGCAAGGCATGACAGACTATATGGAAGATCATATCTGAAGTGCCTCTTGAAGAGCTATCTTCAAAGATCCAGCGACTATCATCATTGTTCGCCATGCTGGGAATTGGTTGTTTGGGATATTAAGAGATCCATACCATAGTCAAACAATTTATCTTAAGGATGGAATAGGAGTAAAGGTTCTATCAAGACTGACCAGAGCGAGGTTGTTGACCAATATCGGAGAATTCAAGGTTGCGGTGTCCTGAGATGATGCTGATCATGCTGCAATGCTGAAGGATATGAAGCATAAGATAAAGGAAAAAAAATTCCAGCAGATTCATCTTCAGCAATAGTTAGCTTCCATTACTGGGGAACCTGACGAGCTTAACAATTCATTGGAAGGAGTCCAAACAAATGGTACGAAATCCATCGCAGATGAAACTAAGGCACTCCATCATGCTAAAAAGTGTGAAGCTGGTCGAGTGAATGAACTTCATGTGGCTCCCGATGAAGCTCAGGATTCCATAAACCAAATTAAAAGTTATGTTGAAAGCCTCTTGTAATTATTTAAAAAGAGAATATACTCCAATCTGTGGATGTTCTTCTAATCATGTGCATCAATGAAAAAGACATTTCATATTCAATCATTTGTACCTGAATTATTTTTCTAATTACTTATATATTATATATATATTTTTTACCTAAGTTATTGGGCCTAATAAGAATAGTTTTATTTTTTATAGGATTATACAAACAACCCCACAATCTTTGCATCTTTTGTTTCTCAATATTGCCTAAATCATACAATATGTACGTTTAGTGAGATGGGACTCAACTTTTGTTCAGAGATCCTTTTATAAGTTCCAAATTAAATGATTACCCTATCTTTTGTTGGCATTTTAAAGTCATTCATGTGGTACATAAAAATAATAATGTTTAAGGTCAAATAGCTTTGTCTGAATGGATTAAAATTGACTCAATTCCTTGATAATTTGTTTGAAAACATATTACCACATTTGAGTATGGGGGGAAACAAGTAAACTGTGACTTAATAAATTTTGAATCTATGGTATGATGTGCCAAAATGGATAAAAGGAATTAGAGGAAGTATTTCTTAAGAGTGAAGTTAACACTATTTGACAAATCCGTTAGGGGGGGAATTATGCAGGTCCTCCTAAGGGCATTTGCTGCATAGTCAAATAATAGCATCTTTGGGCTGACAAGTCCATTACGTAGACTATTTATGCAAGTCCTCCTAATGCCATGTGCTTCATGGTCAGGCAAAAGAATTCGTGGGTATCAGACATTTTGTGACCAGAAGTCAAGAAAAGGGTTATGGAGATCTGGAAGTATTTATGATTAGGAGTATGACACATGAAAATGGGTATTTTCCAATGCATGGAGGACATACATAGAACAATAATGACCATAATCATATTGTGGATGAATTCTGAATTGAGATGTTGGACTTCACATCATATCTCATTAGGATGAGAATCAAGCTATACATAGTTCTTGAAATACAGTTTAACATCATGTGTGATGAGAGCGTAGGAGATCTTAGTTTAGGGTGGTAGAGCTCGGACCATAATGAGAGAGACACATTGTGTTTTTGTTATAAATCTGATGTGAATAATGACCAGGGTTTTAATATCACATTCATGTGCTCGCATGTGGACTTTTTTTCCAAGGGACTAAAAGTGGGGTTTGGGGTTAGGCCCAAAGATTTGGCGCTGGGTTCAAGGGATGCTCGAAAATTCCTAAATATCCCATAAGGATGGGAATAAATCCATACGAAGTTCTTGAAATACCCTCTTTACATATTTGGTTCATACATGTGAAGGGTGAAAGTGGATTTTCGTGCAATGATGGTTGGATCCAAGATTAAAGGTTCAGGCATTTCCATGTATGCGTGTAGTCCTTGGAATATAACATGATTGGAGATCAATGTCAACAATTATTCCCTCTCTATTGAGGGTGCCAAAGACTATTGTAGTTTATTTTCGTACATGCCAAACATGCGAACAATTTAAGGTCATATGCATGGACCGGTGCTGCATAGTTTAGCGTCATGTAGCTTGGACGTATTATTATGCAGTTTAATGTCTTGTAGTGAGGACAATGGGGGATTTTATAGTTTAACATCATATAGCAAGGGCGATGATGAAAAAATGTGAATATATTTGTTTCAGGGGGGTCTTCACATATCAACATCGTATGATATGGAGGTGAATCGATGTGAAGATATTGGTTTTGGTCTTGATCCTCGGAAGGTTGCCAACGTACCCAGACTAGAAGGCAAGGATCAAAGTCCAAGTAGTCCGATTGAAAATGAATTTGTGATCAAGTTGTACTTGAGGAAAACCCGAAGATGGTAGAGGGACTTACGCGTGGTTAGCGGCCCAAAGAGGGTGTTATGGTTGAAGCTTACTCTAAGCTCACGTGAGTCATGCACGGTGTGAGAAACATGAGGTAACCAAAACACTAATTATGCACAGTTTTCCATCATATATGACATATAAGGGACTATTTCATAGTTTAAATGTAATGTGTCACAGACATGGGGTGCTGGGTAATTTAACATCTTGCAGCTCAGACGAACAGTTTAACGTCATGTTGGAAAATAGAGGGGACACAGTTTAACGTTATGTTGTATGATAGAGGGGTTATGCAGTTTAATGTCCTACATTAAGGAAAAAAGGGACCATGCAGTTTAAAGTCTTGCAGTGAGAACTATAGGGTGTATTTTTGTTAAACAAAATACTTCTTCAAGAATCTTTTATTGGTTGGATTTGTAATGAGTTCTCCATCCATTGAGATTAAAGAATAAGCTCAATCGGAGTAGACCATACGTATTGAATAAAGTCCTTCCCACTTTGGTTCAATCATTGATGTTTTTTTCCTCGTATCATTGGAGTTCTGAGGATCAATACCAAATCTCCTTGGATGAATGAATGAAGATGGAATTTTTTATTAAAAGAACATGATATTCGATTCTGATACACTTCCAAGGGGTGTAGGGTGTACAACCTATTTTCATATAATTTTTACAATTCATCAAATCGCTTCTAAGACTGTTTATCTATGCATGACTGATCACAAATGGATACTCTAAGTGAAGGTAATTGAACCTCAATGGGAAATACTACTTCTATTCTATATACCAATGAATATGGAGTTGACCGCATAGTAGTGTGTGTGGTGGTCTGATAAGCCCATAAAAATGTAAAAGTTTATTAGGCTAGGATTTCATATCTTTAACCACCATTATTTGCACTATGTTCAAAAGAGTCTTATTGAAAGCTTATATTTGGCCATTGGCCACTACATGATACATAGATGAATGGTTGGGTTTGATTTTGTATTCTTGATACAACTTTCTCACCTCAAATGAACAAAAGTTAGTGCCATTATCTGTCAATATGGTATCAGGGACACCAAATTTGGTAATGATATTAGACTTGATGAAGATAACAATGCCTTTAGAACTAACTTCATTGAGATGTATAGCCTCTACCCATTTGGAAATGAAATCAGTAGTAGTAATAATATACTTAAACTGCTTGGATGTAGCCGGAGGATATGGTCCTACTAAATATATTCCCCATGTGGAAAATGACCATGAGTATATAGTTGTTTGAAGAAACTCTGGGGGTTGATGAATGAAGTTGGAACATACATTGAAATAATGACACTTCTTAATGAAATCAACACAATATTACATCATTTAAGTTCAGAAGTATCCAAGCCTTCAGATTTGACCAGAAAGTCTATGTCCATACTCATGGGAACCACAAAATCCTACATGTACTTCATTCATGACAGCTATTATCTCTTCACCATCAATACATCTGAAGATAATTCTATCAAAACATCTCCTGTAGAGAATGTTTTGGTGATTTGGGCTATCATAAAGAGTAAAATTTACCACACGTCTTTGGACTTGTTCTATCTCGGCTCTATCAGGTGTGAGTGTTCCATTTTTATGGTATTCCCTGATTGGTGTCATCCATCCAATAGTAGGACCATATGGTTCAGAAATGGGACTGATTTCATTGATTTCCTCTGTTCTAATTTGAACAAAAGGTAAAACTACATGATGGTGGGAAATACTGATGATTATTTCATCCCAATTTGGATCTTCTAGGGATGTGTCTACATTAGCCAATGCATCAACATTTTCATTTTGTGATTACAGGACATAAGAAAATGTATGTTCTAAGGGAAACTCCACCATTAACTCTCTGACGTAACACACAAAGGGATTAACTCTTCTTTTATGGTGGAATAATCCCCATTTATTTGTTTGATTACCAAATATGAATCATGTTTTACCCTCAAGTGATTCACCTATGCCGGAAGCACCAATTCCAAGCCTGAGATGAGAACATGATATTCTGCTTCAATATTTGTATCTCCTTCAAACAATAAGAAGAAATTGGGTAGCACTACCTTTCCTATTGAAATAAGAACGATTCCTAACCCAATATTATTTAATTTAGGATCTTCATTTTCTTCCCTATTGTACTTATGGAGGCACCATCAAAGTACATTTCCCATGTTTAAGGATTATCTTGAATAGAGACGAATTCCTCATCCGGAAGTTCAATATTTAACGTTTTATCATCAAAATATGGGTGTTTAGCTAGAAAATCAACCAGAACATCGCCCTTTATTGCCTTTTGAGACACATAATTGATGTCAAACTGCTGCAAAATAACTGCCCACCTTTCCAGACGTCCTGTAAGCATTGGACAACTAAGAATAAATTTGAGTGGGTTATTACGAGATAACAAATAGACCTCAATATGTTGAAGGTAGTGTCTCAATTTCTAAACTGTAAAGATTATTTCTAGCCAGCACATTTCAATACTTGAATATCGAGTTTATGCCTCAAGCATATTCTAGCTGAGATAATAAATAATGTTTTCATTCCTAGCATCATTCTTTTGGGTAAGGAAGGCACCCAATTATTTCTCAAAAGCTGTCATAAAGAGAATAAGTGGTCTTCCTTAAACGGGTGGAATTAATACCGGTTGACTCAATATATACCTCTTGACAATATAGAATGCTTCTTGACATTCTTCAGTCCACTGGTTGGTGACTCCCTTCTTCATTAATTTGGTGAATGGTAAACACTTTCATGCCAAATTGGCAATGAAACACCAAATATAGGCCATGTTTCCTTGAAGTCCTCTTAATTATTTCAAATTTCGAGGAGGTGACATATCAAGGACTTATTTTTTCATCTCAGGATCAACTTTGATACCACGATGGCGTACAAAAAAGCTGAGAACTTCTCATGAGGTTACCCCGAAAGCACATTTCAATGGGTTCATCTTCAAATTGTGTTGTCGAGGTTTGTTGAATTTAATTTCCAGATCATCAATGTGATCAGAACGTTTTTGGATTTAACCACCACATCATCCACATAACATTCAACAAATTTCCATAAAAAGGATATGAAGATATGGTGCATAGCACATTGTAACGTTGCACCTGCATTTTTCAAGCCAAAGGGAATTACCCGATAGCAAAACACACTTTGAGGAGATCTAATGGCTGTAGACTCCTCGTCCTCTATGGCCATTCATATTTGATTATACAAAAAATTACCATCCATGAAGGAAAGAGCTTTGTAGCCAGCTGTTGCATCAATTAAGAGTTATGTGATCATAAATGGAAAATCTTCCTTGGGACAATTCCAATTAAGTTCTCTGATGTCAATGTAAACTCTAATTTTTCCAATATTCTCTTTCACAGAGACAATATTATCCTTCCATTTTGGGTACTGAACTTCTATGATGAAGTTATCTTTGATAAGATTATCAACTCCATCTTCAATTTTGGAGGCATAAGAAGGGTGTGTTCTTCTTATGGATTTCTTGAATCCTCGATGTTCTTTTGGAAAACCCAATTGATGGGTGGAAACATCGAGATCAAGACCTGGCATTTATGTATAATTCCAAGCAAATACATCACAATTTTTCTTTAAAAATGAAGTATACATTTCTTGCTCTTCAATAGTCATGGCTGCACTAATTAATGTGGTGCGTGGATATTCTTTTGTACCTATATTTATTTCCATGAGTTCACCCACAGTGGTAGAGATACCCTCTTCAAATGTTAGAGGAGAAGCTATGAGATCTTCCTCTTCTTATTCAATATGTGTTACTTCCTCTGTTTCTACTTGAGTAGTAGATGATGAATCAGAACTTCTAAAGTTATTGGAGAAGTTAAAACTTGAACATCTTGAAGAAGAGGCTGACATTTCTGACCCTATAGATGATGAAGGGTCTTTATGAGGCGATAGAGAGTATATGAGGGATTCAAAATTGACATCATCATTTTCCTTTGGCATTCCTATAAATTCTTTTGATATGGTTGATGATGTATAGAATTTTTGGATTTCAACAGATGAAATGGAGACATCTCTATTTAATCTTTCATCAATGCTTGGAAAATCAACAACTTCTCCCATGATATCTGGCTCGATTTCCATAACTAATATTATGGACATTTCCATAGGAGTGTTTGGATTTAGGTCTATCCTATCAATTTGACTAATAGGTAACACAGAATCTATACTCACATGTGTGAATGGGTTTACTGGAATCTTTTCCAAACCATATGAAGCATTAATTTTGGTGACCTTATTTGTCTTGGATGTTTCCTTTCCCTCCATGTGATAAAATTAATCCTCAATTTATTGAGATTCACACATTCTGAATGGGGCCTTGTCACCATATAGTGTCCCAATTTTACCATTTAAACAATATTTGAGACATTGATGGTACGACGAAGGAACGACTACATATTGATGTTTCCAGGGACATCCAAGAAAAATGCTGAAGGCTGTGTCCTAACAAACCAACATAAAATTTGAATTAGACACATGGTCTCCAATCTGAATTCTGAGTGTAATTTTACCCAGAGTTTATTTTTCATTCATAACATATCCTTGCAACATCAATGTAGAAGGAGATAAATCAGATTTAGTGAGGCCTAATCGACGAAGTGTACGAATAGGAATGATATTGACTCATGAACCATTATCAATGAAATCTCATCGGATGTCTATATCATTTACTTTTCCAGATAAATACAAACGTCTAATATGTCCATGTAAAAAATCATCTTCATCTTCATCTGTAAAAGATATCACTGCATGGAATTCTGCAGGATCATTATCTATATGGTAGACTACAGCTTCAGCAATTTCAGTTTAGAATTCTTAAGGACTTGAAAAAGCATCAATAAGAACCTCCCAAAGATCTTTTGATAGATTCAAGGAATCCACAATTGATAACTTGGTCGGTACGTGGGAAAAATGTTTCAAGACAACATACTTTTGGCCTAATGTTCTGCATTCCCCATCAGAAAAATATGGTTTTGTAGGTTCCTTCAAAGTTGATTCTTTGGAATTAGATGCATCTCGTATCGAGGTAGGAGTTGGAAACACTCCTGGAATCTATAGATTAGACTGACTAGGTCTATCTATTTTCTAAGAGGAGAAAAATGTAACCTCTAATCAGTCTATGAAAATAACTATGTTAGGACTAAATCTACCATGTTGGAAAGAACTTTCGTGTTCCTGTTGATCCCGATGATGGGATTTTACACAAGTTTATGTCGCATAAACAGTTCTAGAAGGGGTAGGATTGAAATAGTGGCTTCTAGAATATCCACATCATCCCCTGTATCCTAAAACTCTGTCTCTTCCTCTAATGCCTCTGTTAGATAAAGGGAGCTTAGGCTCATCATAATCGAAAATGTCTTTGGAATACTGATATATTAAATGAATCATGCTAACAGAACCAAAGATCAATTCTTCATCTGATTAATATTCTGCCTGATTAGCCAGTTCAGGTTATGCCATTTGGTGGGGCGATGCCTGTACTTTTGAAAAAGGTGGCATAAAATCTGCCAGAGTCAGAGAAAATTTAGGCTTTGACATGAACTCATCTTTTTCTGACTACTCTTCTTTCTTCAAATTACACAGCTTCTTTGAAGATTATCTTTTTGATGAAGGGGGTTTTTTTGTGGAATTAATAGAAGAATACACAATTGGTTGATTCAATTGTATTCGTAAAATGAAATGAGATCGGTTGATCATTTTCTTGACCATAAAATCATCATATTTCCGCGTATTTTTACATTTGACTTCATGCCACTCTCCTTATTCCTCTAAATTAGTAGCAGTAACACATGATAACTGGGCGGAAGAACCTTCCAGTTTTACCTGTCCAGAGTCAACCAACATTTGAAGGATGTCTTTGAAGAAAAAAAACTCCTGATTAAACATGAAATGATTAGGGAGGTCTTCATCTCCTTACATGTTCAAACTTTTGGGCCTTGGAAACTGAACCATGTTTTTTTTCTAGAGCCAAGATGAAGTAACCTGAAATGTGTTCATTCCAGAAAGAATAAACTTTGTTCTTAAAATCATCAAACTATTTTCGGCTTCGATATTTTTGATCATCTATATGAGGCGGCCGTTCTTGTTGACGTTCAAGAGGTGGAGCCCTTCGATATGATGATGTTTTTGAAGTGGAAGCAGGTACATGTGCATACTTAAATGTAACTATAGTAGTCTCTGATTTCCCTATTCTCCTTCCTAGAACTGATGGAATTACATGAGTTTTATCCTTAGTCTTTATAATATAATCATCTATATGCTAAGCAATTGATGTAAGGTCGCGAAACCCTCCGGTATATTTTACAGGGATCAATAGTGTGCATAATTCATCACGCAGATTTTCCACACAGATTGGAAACAACTCTTTTTGAGAGAGTGCTAAACTTAAGGAATATGTTAATCCCTTCCAGTGAGCAATGAAATCCGAAACTCTTTCATTCTCCCTTTTCATACAATTGGTAAGATCAAAAACTGTTTTCTCTAGAAACATTGAGCTAAATTAATGATGAAATCTTTGATAGAGATCTTCTCACCCTGTAGTTGACCGAGATTGCAAACATGTATACCATACAAAACCAGATCCTTGTAATGACTATACAAAACACCTGAGCTTAACTTCTTCTTTTCGTTGACGATTTCCCATCATAGGATCACAACGATAAAAAAAATGTGTTATGTGTTGTTCTGGATCTCCCAAACCATTAAAAATTGGGAATGTGGTACTTGTAAAATTTTATGGGGGAGGAATTCCATCCAACCATTCCGGTGAAGAACACTTTTCTGGTTGAATTTTTGCATGATTTCCTTCTATATCTACAAACCGAGATGTTAATGACTCAAAGGTAGTCATTAATTTTTGTGAAACATCTGGTTGAGCTTAGACATGAGAAAGTGCAAAAACTGGAGTTTGGACGGGAGTAGCGACTGAGACTGCCACTGATGGTAGTATTGCCTGTTGTTGTTGGGTATGACCTATAGGATTGGACCTGTGAGGGTGTAATTGTAATGGGGGATATTATTGATCCATCCCAGTAGTTGTAACAAATTCCCTTGATTGACTAACTCCAGCATGATTAGAAGGAATACTACCTTGAAGTAGTTCTGCATTTATCCTCCTTAATTCCTTCATTTCTTCCTCTTGTCATGCGAACCTTTCCTCTAGTGAGAGTTATTGGCCTTCTCCAGAGGTAGGGTGGGGTGTAACCTAACTTTTACCCTTTTCCATGGCATGATTATTTCTAGAGTATGGAAGGGCATTACCTGAAGGAATATCTTTCCCTTGGGCGACCCTCTATCTTTTGGTACAGACACCTCCTTCATTCGTTTCTATGTGCACAGCCTCTTGAATAAGAACTTCTTCATCTGGTCTTTCTGAGTGATCCTGTTGTTCTAGGGGATCAGTGACAACAACATTGATGACATTTATCAATGCGTAACTCATTGCATACCTTCTGTCAGTGCTTCTATGACAATGTCTTTTTCCATGTTCTTTATGAGACATTTCCTTTTGTTTAGTTGATCCCTCAAGAAATTCTTGATGAAACCTAATTTGGAGGGAATCTCTTGATAATTCGGCTCTGCATTCTTCTTATGGCTTCTGCCCTAATCGAGAGAAGACTAACATTCACTGAGGAAGAGATTGAGAATTTAAAAAAGTCCCCAGTCTGGTGGATTGTGGTTTTTCCTATTTTTCCTACTCAACTCCTCGAATACTATCTATTTATTCTCCAGGTTGGATTAAATGATTCTCCAACCTGGAAAGATGTGGTGTCTCTTGAGCTTCTACATATGAAACTTTCTTAAAATCCCTATTGATTTTGCGAAGTTTAGTCTAGAAATTGGCCGGATTCATCAACCTACATCCACTCAAATCACCTGGATCAGATGACCGTGGGATTATTTATGACACCTCTGTCACCTAATAATGTGCATTCTTTAATTGAGAAACCTCTTTCATATTCTCATTTTCATGATGCAAGAGTAATTTGATAACTAGTCCTTTATATGCCTCACTTTGGGAAGAACTGGTTAAGGCTTGTTCTGGGGAAAGCATTTGATTATGCACAGAACTAGTTAAATTTGGCCACCATGGGCAATAACATTGTATGAGACCACTTTTGGTGGGATTTTTTCACTAGAGAGCACAATGAAATGCAATGCTCCCTGAACACCCCATCCCCTAATATGAATACTAGATGGGGAATTGGTAATTTACTGGTACAACCTTTTCAATGTGCCAATGCATGAACGCTGAAGGGATATCAGCTGCTTTTCAACCTTTGGATGTCAGGAAACTGAGAGAGATGCCATGTCAATTTGGTGTTGCAACCCTTATATTATCTTGACATGATTTTGATATTCATCATAAGTTAATATTTTCACTTTTAAGTGACAAAGAGTTTTCCATATGTTGAGACAAATATCGTGAATGCAATCTTCTGTCAACATATCAAGAATATCATACTGAGAGTCAGCCAAAGGCCAAAAACATGACTGGTATTTCACCTCTCTCCAATTTTTTCTCATATTCAGCACATCCTCTTTGTCATTCGAGGAAGATTATTCTACTTTATTGGACCAAAGCTCATGCTTCATTGTTTCTTCATCGGATTCAAAAATATTGGTAGAGAATTCATTTTTTCAAATTAGAAGATGAATGACCCCAGGGTGGTTAGGAGAATGACCTACACCTCGTGCTATATTCTGATTGAGAATTTATTTCACCTACTAGTGGTAAGGCATCAGGCATGACTGGTTTCGCATTTGACAGTGCCTCAAGATAAGAGGGCATTCTCATTACTACATTGTCCATTGAATAATTTTCCAGGAAATGTGAATTACTACTAAGGAGAGGGCTTTCGAAGCTAAATTCATCATCGTCCTAGGGAGGACCACTATGGTGGGTTACATCAAAAGATGAAACCTCTTGCTCTTGGTTTTCTGGCCATGTAGAGGGTTATCGTGGCTTTTATTTGAAGATAATACTTCGAGATTAACCGAATTTTTAAGAAGAAAGCCTTCATAAGGAAGTTCCTGATTAAGACCTTTATAATTATTGTTTTTACTTATAGAATCTGGAAATGAGGGAGTGGATTCTTGAGTTACAACAGAAAATTGTCTGAGGGCTTCATGAACTCCAAAATTGATCAAGGCTTTATTGGAGATTGGATCTTTATCGTTCAAGTGTGCTTGATGGGACTTTTTCTTGGAAGCCTTCTTACTCACTTTGGAAACCACTTGTTGACAAAAGTGGTTATAATGGGCAGGTGTATGTGCCTACTCAAGAGAAATAGTCAGGTTAGTCTGATTATCCCCATTTAAATTGGGTGTACATGCCCGACTTGAGGGTCCATATGACATAGAGGAGTAGGCCCCACAACCCTCATGGACTGGAAAATAGGTGTGTATCTGCTCTAGGGTGACATGTGGATGAGTCACTCCGTGACTACCCCAAGCCCGCCTTCCATAGGCCAGGGGCTGGAAACTAGCACCAAGGCGTAAATCCCGGTAAAAAGGGAAGGCCTTGCCTTTGTAAAGTAAACAAAAACCACAGAGTAAGCAAGCGGAAATTAAACACTAAGTAAAAACAGAGTACAACTGAAAGTGCAGAAAAGTAAAGGGGCCAGTATACAAACCCATACTGAAAGTAAAGTACAACTCGAAAGGGAAAACATCAACTGTAAAGTAAAAGCTGCTACTCCGAGCTGTTCACTAGAAATCCCACATGAAGGGTGAGTACAGATAGCTCCACTGCTCCTCGGGTCCCGCCGTCCACTCCGAGTACGTCCCGCCCAGTGGTCCACCTCCAGGTACCGTCCTGCTCTGCAAGCCTCAGCCAAGATCAACGCTGTCCGTCGTCTGCAACCAATACAACGTAGTGCGGGCATGGCCCATGCAGGGGTGAGTATAAGCTACTTAGTAGGGACCCCGAGACCCCTGAAGGTCTCCCAAAATCCACAAAGGATAAACCACAAAGGTGAGATACAAACACGAAGTAACAACCGACATTGCTTAGGTATATGCCCATACATATACCTAAGTCATCAATTCCAACACGCTCCATCCTCCGAGCCCAAGTACAACTCAGTCCACACAGGAAAGTAAACGTATTCCACACAGGAAAGCAAAACGAAATCCACACAGGATAGCACAACACAATCCACACAGGAAAACAACTGGATTCAGCTCACACAGGTATACTTCTTCTAAAGACGATAAAGATGATCTCTGATCCATCTATGTCGTCGGACCCACGAAGGATCGATAGGTAACTAACCCCCGCAAAAGACCCACACAGGATCGGGCCCACATAGGACCTATAGGCGATGGTTCACACAGGACCGCTGAGCGCAAAGACCCACACAGGATCGAACCCACACAGGATCGGGCCCATACAGGACCTGTAGCACTGATCCACGTAGGATCGCTTAGTGTTGTAGTCGTCGTCGTCGAATCCACACAGGATCTCTGTACTGTCATCGTCGCAGTCACAGTAGCAGTAGCAGTAGCAGTAGTAGTCACAGTAACAGTCGCAGCCAGCACTAGGGTTCCCGCACACAGCAAGCTCATACAGGATGGTCCGCTCCACGAGCCGAGAGGATGATACATCAACTGTCACAAAGTCCAGAGTTGATGTATCCAAAAGTTCTGTATTGCTAACAGGAACTCAACGCAATAGACGGCGCGTCGATCAGACGCCCGGTCTGAGAGTTATTGGCTTTTTCGTCCCAGGGGCCCTGTTGGTTTTTAAGGCAAAACCAGCCCGACCGTACTCCACCTCCGTCCAAACCTCGGGTGGAGTATGCCAAAAGATCCTTCTCACAAAGAGAAACACAACAAAGCCGACGACACATCAATCAGACGTCCGTAGCTCAAGATATGAGTGTTTCCGCTCCAAAGGCCCGGTTGGTTTCGTGAACGAACCAACCCGGCCGAACTCAAAGTATTCCGAAACTTTGAGTGCGATATACCAAATCGACCGTCTCGATCCAACGATCGTGTAGCTGCTGACGGTTCGTCAATCGGAGGTCCGTGGCACATGTTATGGCCAAAAGACCGAAGACGATTCGAAAACGGGGGGTCCGAGTCCGGGCCGACCCGGCCCGGCGCGGTCCGGCGCGGCGGCGCGTCCCGGCCGGCCGCGGCGTGGCCTGGCGCCGCTGGGTGCCACGCGCGGGGGGTATAGCCCCCACTTCTAGCTTTTGGTGGCACGGCTTTTAGCCGCGCCTTTGGAGAACCGCCACCCCCCTCGTGGGGGCCTGCTTTGAGGGAAACCGGGGGGCCGCCTGCCCCCCTCAAGGAACCCCCCCCCCTCATAAATGGTGGGGAATTAGAGTTGACTGGGGGAATTAAATTCCCCCGGTCTTTGACCTTCCGGCCGGCCCACCTGGCCGGCCGATTTTTCTTCAACGGGACCGGTAAAGCCCGTCCCCTTCCGGTTTCCGATGCCGGCGGCCCGGCGAGCCGCCGGTCTTCTCGTCCCGCCGCGGCCCAGAACCGGCCGCGGTGTTCGTCTTCCGGTGCGGTGCGACGGCACCGCGCCCCACCGCTGCGGCCCCGCTGCGGCCGCGACACCTTCGGTTCCCTTCGACGCGGCGCGACGGCATCACGTTCATGATAATCCATCCACGACGCGACGCGACGGCGTCGCGTAAATAAGCCGGGTGATTCCCGCGTGGTGCGACGACACCATGCCTTCTCGTTCATCCACAGGATTATATAAATAACCACGAACAAAGGAGGGGGAATTCGGCCGTGTTTGTGCGGTCCGACCCCCCTCTCATTAGATGATAACTCTAAAATATTTAATTACAAGATTATAATTCTAGAACCAAGAACGAGAGTAAGGAAATAAACCACAACAAACCCCTACCTTGGGTTCAAGTTCGAAGATCGTCAACGACCCACGAAAGACAACGTCACGGAGGTCGGGCGTCACAGTAATCGTTCGTCAAGTCCGATGATGAAGAGGTACGTCCGAAGAGGTACGTCGTTGGCGAATCTTCGTAAGCTGACGAAGGAAGTCCGAGGAGGAAGCGGCATTCCCTTTCGTTGACACAGAAGGCGTCGTTGATCTTCGGATACAATCGGCTACGAAGAAGAGAGGAGCGGCGTTCTTCTTCGGAGCTCGAAGGTTCTTCGCGTTCTTCGTCAAGCTTGAAGAAGAAGAAGAAGAAGAAGAAGAAGAAGGAGAAGGCTTCAAAAACTCTCAAGAGGCTAGAGAATTCTAACCAAATAAAATAAGCTAAGAGCTTATTTTATTTACTCAACAAAACCTTTTTGAATTTCAAAGGTTTGAAAAAGTTTAATCATCTCAACCCAATTAATAAGCTAAGTTGTCAATTACATTTAAAAAGGGGAGTTAAGGGAGTTTTGAGAGGAGATGGAAAGCTGGGTTTCGTGTGGGCCCCAACACACTTAATCCTCCCAAGGGAGGTTAAGTGGATGTGGGTACCACCTTTAACTTCCTTTGAGAGGAGTTAACCAACAAGTAAGAAAAATAAAAAGTGTTCCACATTTTTTTTTTAACTTTTTTAAAAATCTCCCAAAAACTAACTTTTGTCCCGCAATAAACGCAACTACGGAAAAGGTCTCCTTAAGCGAATATCGGCGCTGCGAGTTCATCGGTGTCCTCGGATTTCAATTCCGAGCACCAGATCAAATGTTAGAAATTCCCACTCGTTCATTCACTGAACGTACCCGAGCCAAACTTCAGAAATTGATTCTGGGCACTCCGGGCCTCGGAATCAGGTGCCGTTAGAAACCGCGCTCCTGTAAAATTCCAAAGAAAATTAAGAAAACATTTCCCTTGAATTTTACGGGTCTTTACAAGTCACCTTGGGTGACGAATAATCTATAGGGTAATCCTTGGGTGACTTTGATCTCAAGAACTTAGTATCATCCCTACAGACTTCCAAAATGGTGTCACACATGTAACCTTGAGAGGTAAAGGTAGAACGCAACTGTCTTCATTTCCCTTATTGACTGGACACTTAGGCGTGCAAGTATTAATGAGTTCTAACACTTAGGCCGTATTCTTCCTCTTTAGAGATTCCATTCTAGGTAAAGAATTACCTTATAAGTGTTTGGAGGATGTCAGACAAAGACATGGGCGACTAGAGATTGAATCTGAGTTTTCAAAAATTTGTCCACTTGAATGGGGGGGGGGGGACAGGGGCTATTTATAGACCACTGGGAACATTGGAAAAAAAAAGGAATAGGGCACACAAGTGACTTGTTCGACCCATATGTGGCGTGAAAGTCACTTTTACGGTGCACATGATACTTACGCAATGCCCACCAAATGAGTTCTTAGCTCATCCCTTTGTCAATTTTTGATGTTATTCAAAGGGAGACCCATATTGGGCTTAAGGTATTACCCTTTTCCATTCATTGGAATCTGTGATGGAAAGGAGCATCAATAGTTATATCTAAGGTTCTCACTGTAGAAACTCATGAGAGATGGTATTTGAGACCATCAGTTGGGGGATGATGCTCATAATTATATTTTAGGTTGATGTTCTTGGATTATTGGATGGTGGATATCATTGTTCTTTAGGACATCGAGTTGTTAAGGTGATAATGTGTTATTATGTATAGGAGGATGGATATAATTATTTCTTGGGATGTTAGGTTGTTGAACAATTTGAGATTTATTATATATATTAGAGTATGAATATAATCGTGACTTGAGACATTGAGTTATTGATATGATAGTGAATTTTAAATGGAGTTCTAAGGGACCTGTGATTTACTGTTAGGAATGAAGATGGAATTTTAGTTACTCGATTGGTAGAACATGAGCTTTTATATGGAATGAGGTTCCAAGTTATATTTATGAGGTTGAGATACCATGGTAAATGTAGTAAAACTCATTGTGGATATATCATTCCACTCCATCATTGGCCAAATTAGGTGAAACACTAACTTGTGGAAGTTAGAGACAAGTGGTGGGAGTTGATTATTTTTTATGCATGTTGCTAACATTTATTTATGTATTTATATACTATATAATTATGGATATAAGATAGGAACAAGTTGGTTGTGTAATAATTAGTTTATACTCACAACCAATAAATCCACCTTGGGATGTATTTAGAAATAATGGGTTTTTCATCCAATAAGGGATCATGATCGAGATCTATACTACAGTTGTCAGGAATGGACTTCTTTTTAAACAGATGGATGGAAATGGACATGGCAGTTCCTCTACATTGAGGTGACCCTTATTTTGGGTTATTATATATAAACATATGTGCTCATCCACGAGATCCCTTCATCATCTATTTTTTAAAACATATATTGACATATTTTTATTATTTTCAAATAGTATTATTCCATGGGATTTTTATTACTACTGCTATTTTTTTATTCTTCTACTATGTTTATTATTTTTATTATAATCTTATGGCCATTCTTAAATTATATTATATAAATCTAGAAGATTATTATTTTCATCAAAATAGGGAATAATCACCCCACTATAACCTAATCGAACCTTGAATACTTGTTAGTAACCTTTGGAATTTTGGTAGGTGATCCTAAGTCCTAGCGTCAACTAGCCCGAACCATAGAAAAAGTGGGAAAACAGGATGGGATGCTAATGATATCCATAGAGAATACTACTTGTTAAGAAAAAGAATCAGTAAAAGATGTTGAAATCAATGAAAATAATTTTTTTAAATTAAATAAAAATTTTCTTTTAAAAATAAGAATAAATATTATTTAATTTTGATAACATTTAATTTAAGATATAATAATTTATAAATCAATAGGAATAAAAATGACTTTAAAAAAATATAGAAACATTGAGAAAAATATTCATTAATAAAATTAATGATCATAATAGGAAAATGTGTCCATATTAAATATGTTAATATTATGGGTATTTACACACTTATAAAGATATATATGTCAATAAAAATTACATGTGTAGAAATGTTTTAAAATGATTTCTATGAAACCATTGAAAAAATTTAAAAGGTAAGAGAAATGGACTTAATAAATCATAAATTCATATATATAATGAAATTCATAAAAAATTATAAATATACGTACATAAAGGATAAAAGATCCTAAAAAATATTTAATGTTGATCACATTTATGAGAAATATTTTTCGTTAAATTGTGTACCTAAGGGAGGTGAAATGGTAAGAATACATGTAATCTATAATAAATTCCTAATAATAAGAAAATAGATGGGGTTTTGGAGAGAAAAAACAAAATTTAGAAAAATTTATATTCATGTATAAATAATATTAAATTTATTATAGTATTATATAGAAAATTGTTATATTTACTTTTTTTTATGTGAAGGAACATTATCCTCTTTGATGAATTGTATCCTTCTTAATCTGGGTTCTTCAGAATAAATGATTTTGTCTTCCTTCATGGAATCAAAATCTACAAAAAGTATAAGAAAAATTTGGGAGAGGTGAAATGTACACATATTCTAGAGATAACATTACTCCGGGAGGGTTTTGTTAGTAGTGGGTAGGGAGTCCATCTATAGGTTTTTTTTTGTGTCATTTTCCAAAATATCAATTCCTTAATCAGTAAGGAATGTCTTTTTTTACATGGAAATTTGATATATTGTCCAAAATAATGGAAACAAATCATGAATTTCCTCATAAAAACAATTTTGAGTTAAGGTTTTATTATATTTTATGTATTTTCACTTAGTTAATGACTTTTTTACTCATTTTACCTTTGTGGTAACCCAATTTGTAACTTAGTAACTTATTTTTATCGTTAATAATGAAATTAGTAATCTAACATAATTTCGACATTATGATTACAATTTGAAACTGTAGATAATATAATTCAAATTACCAATAAAATAAATCTATCTTCTAATTAAAAATAATATACACATATAACTTTCTTTTATAGTAAAGTACTTTCTAAAGAATAAATGTTCTATATATTACTTCATAATAATTACTATTTAAATAATTTTTAACCTATTTTTATATAAATTGAAACATTACATTGTATCCATCATTAAAAAGTAATATATTTAATTTATTAATAAAAATACACATTAATTTAAAAATAGTTCTTAAAAAAATATCATTTTTAACTTAAATTATTTTAATAAAATTCCATTAAAATTAATTATTTGTATTCAGAACATTAAATATTATAAAAACATATGTATTAGAAACAATATTTGAGTTTTATAGATAGATTAATCAATTATTTGAAAAGAATAATAATAATAGTAATAATAATAATATATAGTGAATAAAAATATATTTTTATACGAAAATATGTAAATTAAATATAATATTTTTATTTAATTACAATTTTATTTACTATTTTCGAAATGTATTTTTTTTAATTTTATAAAAAAACACGGTTTTTGTATACCTACTAGATACATGCATATCAAAAAAGAATATATCCACCAATCATATATGTAATGATCATATTTCATTCATATATATATCATTACATACTTCACTAAACTCATTTATACTATTCATTTAATTCTCTTTCAACATGTAAATTATATTTATAATTAATTTCCAAATTTATGTAGTTTCATTCAATGTTATTTTCATAAGAGAAAATCCATAGGGTAATGATTTTATATTTATAGTATTTATATATACATCTGTATATATTCCTTGTGTAATTTTTTTAATTATGTTTCATATTTTATTCCTATAATTTT
This sequence comes from Viscum album, assembly GCA_963277665.1. Classification (NCBI taxonomy): domain Eukaryota; kingdom Viridiplantae; phylum Streptophyta; class Magnoliopsida; order Santalales; family Viscaceae; genus Viscum; species Viscum album. Next base: position 1,324,905,867 of record OY728158.1, read on the forward strand.
TTATTGTTTATCTCAAACTGGAAAAATTTTATATCAGTAAAATATATTATGCTTTGTTTTAGTTTTCTATTTAATCTGAAGTAATTTATTCATCAAAATATTTATTTATATGAAAAATAGATAGTTAAATCATGGGGTGTTACAGCCTCACCTTTCAATCTTATAAGGAAAAATTCTAAAATAAAATTCTCTCACTATACCAAAATAAGGTGAATGAAAACTAAATTAGGTTTCGTGGAATTCATTTTTTAATCTATCCTTCATAACTATGAACCATGATTAAATAACATATAATATACAAAATGCAGTAGTTATAAAATTACCCATCTTTAGAAACCAAATTTTTTGAAAAACAATACCATAATTTTTAATAAAATTGGCATTATGGATTGATGTATATTGCATCAATATGTTGCAGACCACAACCACGCACCGTTTGGAACCCAGTAGACACTCACTGCTAAAATACTTGTTGAAATAATAAATAAATATATACAATTCACATAATAAAGAAACACAAGTATTTTATGTGATGAACAAAAATTCAAAGTTAAAAGGAAATAATAACTTCACTAGATGAGTAAACAGAATATTATAATGGAACAATTAACTCCAAATAATGTTATAACATAGTATTAAGCTTAAACCAAAACCTTTATTAGTACAAATGGACCCAAAAACATTTATAGGAAATCATATTAGCTAAATTTAAGAAATTAAGGATCCAAAAGAATCTCTGATTCATAGAAAACTGACCACATGATCTCACCCATTGGCTAAATACCACCACATCCGCTGAAATCATTAATCATTATGGATTTCTCCTAGATTGGTTCACCTACATTCCCACATCAATGCATTATTCTAAAAAATATTCTCCAACTTGCCCACTTTTTCTTGTCTCTAGACTCATCCAAAGTGAAAATTTAATCCTATATATCCTCTTGGACACTCAAACTATTTTAAAATAGCATCCAATATCATTATATATATTCACCATCACCAATTATGCTAGTTATGGATTTTTTGTTTTACTAACTCCTTTCATCCAGAATCGGGTTGATGTTTCAGAAGTTTATCTTGTCTATATAAATTATTGGTTCTCTTGAAATGATATTCTCACACCATGACTAATAATAAATAACTAGAAAGGATAATCAATAACAATTCAACAATGAAAATAGATAAAATCACGTTCACCTTATTAAAAAAAACATTTAATGGATAATATTTCCATTTTTTCAATAATGGCCACAGTGATATTTGTTGATAGAATGGAAAAAGTGGGAATAATGTTATTGAATTCAAATAATAAAGGATTCAATAAAAGTGAACCTCATTCCTTGGAAAATATATTCTCTATATTTAAATAAGATAGAGTGTATGACTACCCCTCTTATAAATGAATGAGTACATACTATCTTTCATATAAAATCAAACAAATGTTTCATGGAAGAAAAAACAAGAGTAAATATACTTTTATTCTACATAATATAGCTATAAAAGAAATAAATAATAACCATGCGTGGATTTTTTAAAGTGGGTGATAATCTCACATTATCACGAATAGGAATATTTTGAATAATATAACAATTCATATTGATACTATGGTCTAATTTATAAATGATTTCATTTTGAATACACAGAGGATTTGAAAGGTAATTCTTCCTAGATATTAATTGAAGAACATTAAATTACTATATGTTGAGGGTCTTTAATATAATCTATTATGTTTAATACAAATTTTTGACATATGTATCAATGATAAATTTAACTAAATTCATTCCAAATAAAAGTACAGGATTGAAATTCCTTAATAAAGGGTTGAGTAATGAATTAAAACATGTATCAAGTAAATAGTATGGTAAATAAATTAAACCTCATAGTAAAGAAGGATAATAACTTATGAAATCATAGGATTAAAAATATATATGAATAGAGTGTAGAGAATTTATCAAATCTAAAGGTTATGATTGAAATTATAAATATGAAGTGTGATCATGAGGAGACATTTAGTAGATATATGAGTAAAAATGATTGAAAATCCTAATTCATAAAACCAAAAATATAGAATAAAATTTATTAAATATAATTTATATCAATGATTCATGTCCAATGACACATCATGTAATATAAGGTGAGTAGTATTTCAACCAAGTTATTAATGAGTATAACAAAATAGGTTGAATTATGTTTATGAAAACCAGTAAAGTGGAGATATAATAAATAAAAGGATTCCAAAGGGGAGATAAAAATGAATCTACATAGTCAAAAAAAATTATTTGATTGGATAATGGCAAATTTTATACCTCAATTAATGTGGAGAATTATTTTCATAGTCACATAATCAAGCATGTTGTTTCATCAATGAAGTTTCTATAGGAAAATGGAGTTATAAAGTGGTGTAAGAGAATTTTAAAAATATTTAGAAGAGGTTTTTATTATTGAAAATTATATTTCATGACATCATTAGAAGTAAAAGATATATATGGATTTTTCACACATAATTGTTTTTCTTTTATAAGTACTATAGAGTAGAAGAAAACCCGGGGAATGTTTCCAATAATGAATCCAATACTTAAAAATTTAAATTTTTTCAAAGTGTTATGTTTAAAATAATGTATCAAATGAAGGAAAATATGATGATGTAGATTATGAGTGAGTAATTGTTTCTACTCAAAAAAGTCAATGTCAAATTAATACTTCACTAAGATATTAAAAATCAATTTATCAAGAAATGATGTGAAATAAATGAAAGAAAAGTTTGGTATAAAATACAAAAACTCAAATTGGGAAGAAATGTTTTATAAAGATAAGGATTCTTACACAAGTTATAGTGGTTTCAAAAATACATCACATGAAGTAGATTCCAAATTTTAATTGAAAGAAGTGGACATAGATGATATTTTATCATTCAATAAAAATAAAAATATAATTATTGAGGTTGATAAATATTATATCATTAGAAAAATATTCCCTAACACAAACTTAGAGGATGAAGATTATAGATAACACTATTATATTATCTTAGGTGGAACCAAATTCATTCAAGAATGTTGTAATGGATGATTAATGGGTAATTATGATGAATGAATAGTTTAAATAAATAGTGAAAATTAGACATGGGTTCTTGTAAAAAGTATAGAATATCACAACATCATTGGAATAATGTGGGTAATTGAGAAAAAAATAAATGAATATGGAAAATTGAACCTAAAAAAGATGAGATTTAGAGAATACCCCAACCCATGTATCACATAACTATTGGTTACATTATTACATTTTCACTAAATAAACATAATTTTATTTGAAAGGACTGGATAGTTTATTAGTCTTGTAGAGACAGATTAAAATCTGATTCCAATATTAAATTAGAAATATAAAATACAAAGAATTAAATCATTCATTCATCCTCTATATTAGTCATAGAACCCTTATTTATATACTGGGGGAAATAAAAATAAAAAGGTTTTCTTATAAACAAGGTAAGTGAATTCATAGAGAGGAATATTATATTTCATAAATAATATGTATGTAATAAATGATGATTAAAATAATTCCATATAAATAATCACGTGAACTAGAAGCTCATCCATGGGTCTCATAAAAAAGAAAATAATCACATGGAAATTAATAACTAATTTCATAATGACGGAATCCATAATTTCAAATATCTTAAACATATAATTAAGTCCTAATCAATGTAATTTTAAAATATCATCAAGGACCTTTTCCATGAAATCTGTATAAATGGTTAAGACCTCAGACAAAACAAAATCTAGTCTGTCTCATGAGACCTATTGATGTATCGAAGGTCTATAACATGAACCTCCCTTCATAGAAAAATTATAATTAATTCCTCATATTAAAGTGGTGAAACATAATCAACATTCATATTAAAAAACTAGCTTAAAAATTTCTAATATTTTCCTCAATCAACAAATATAATCATAAACCATCAAGAGTAATATGGACCATTGAATCAAAATAGTACATCCCCAGTCAAACTGATTATAAATATTCTAATGAAATAATAAGGATGTTATCAATACACCTTATCCTTATTGGATCATATGTAATATAGGCAATGTTGTCATTAATGAATTAAAATAATAAAAAATCATTATGAAAATTCTTTATGAAAATATCCTTTTCAGTTTTAAATCAATTTAAAAAAGCAAAAAAAATTATAATATTAAGAAAAAAATTATATTTTAAATTAAATGTGTAAACTTTTAATATATTTTAAAAAAATCATAAATTATAGTGGTAAATTCATTTCATTCAATATAATTTAAAAAACATTCCTTTCACACTATTGAAAAAAAGTACCTCATTCCGAAAACAATATGAAGTTTCCTTCTCAAATAGTATTTCAAAAATTCAAACATGGGTAAATATTTATTTAATAAATAATTTTCAATGTTTCTAAAGAATACATGAAAATATTTTTAGAAAATATGTACATGGATGAAAACTCTCCCCCAATGGGGATAAACTCAAATATTAATGACATTGTGAAATAAATCCCTGTCCCGTATCCAAATTTCATCATACATGTTCTAACATCTAGTATAATAAATATATATTTTTTATCAATATATTAGAGAACCATTATCTTATATATCATAGCATATGTGAATTACCTATAACCATTTAAAACCCTTTTATTAACAATTTTTTATTTAATAATCTATTTCGTGTAATAACTGTTTCACCTATCATGTACGTTTTAGTGTAGTGGTTTCAGATATAGTACTTTTATCATGTTTCCATCACCTATGGAATGTTAATAATGATATAAAATAATATATATTAATTATATATATGTATTTATAATAATATCTAAAAGTTATATATAGAAAAATGAACTACACTGTCTATCGAGATGGTATGCCATACGTACACCGGAATGATGTTTCCATTTTTTGATGGATAGAAAAAATAAAGTTATATAATTATTCACATTTATAGGATAAATATTATATAATTTAAATCATATATATTTATCAAATTCATCTTCATTACCATCCAAATAAAGTATGTATGAAAAGGAATCACTTCACTTTTCCATGGTGGTGGTCCACATGAATTCACGAGTGGTGTTATCATTTCCAAATGAGTATTAAGTTAAAAAGATAGATATTATAGTATAATTATAAATGTATAATTATTTTATAAATATAATATATAAAAATTAATCCTTTCATAATCCCTATCCATAAAATATGTTAATGGAAAATTTATTGTATCGTTATATGGGGATGGTAAGCCGTAAATACGCACGATGAATAATTTCACTTCCCATTTCATGGGAATGAGGGTTTATAATGGTGGTTTCATAATAATTTTTTAACATTACATTATTATTTATACTTATCTATCAATATATTTAGTGGATTTAAAATAATAATTAAAATCAAATTGATCAGTTAAGGTCATTACCTCTTCTCCAGAATAACTCATTTGTATCTCCTCTTAAGGATATTGGGGTTTGTATTTTGGTGAGACCATAACCACATAAATGAATCATGGTAATTAAAAAAACAGTTTTGGTAGGATATGGATGAGATATAATAATCAAAGTGTTTAAATTAAGTGATGGTGTAAGGTCTCTTTTATAATTGAGGCAAGGGGATCTTTGGAATTTCCAAAAATAATAAATTATAATAATGTCATTCAAAAGAAATATGAATCCCAATGGATATATATTCAATCCTATGGTTCTTTATGGTTGAAATATAATCAAAACATAAATTTTCAATTGGTACATGAGGTGTTTTAGAACCTATGTTGTGATTTAACCCCTTAATTTACCTATTTTAACATTAACCACATTAACATCATTTTCAATCAAAAAAGTATATAATTTTACATATTAAGTGAAAACATGGCTCATAAATGGAAATGGTATAACATTTTTTTATGATATATTATCCACCTTGTACTATTTAAATATTTTAATGATTTATAAATAATTTAATAAAATATTGTTTTGATAAATTGTCATTAATATCAATTCTCACAATATATATTTATGTTGAAAATAATATATATAAAAAGTTTTATTTCAAATATAACCAATTAAAAAATCAATAATATGTTATATTCATATAACAAATTCATGTAACACTATAAATCACTCAAATTATTATACTTTTAATAATTTTAATATGAATTATTTTATTTTTCTAGTGATTAAATAAATATTATATTAGTGTTGTAAAAATATTTATTTTAATTAAATAATCACTAAAATTTTAAAAAAAATTATCATCCTGAAGATAGATTCAATATTCTCAAAAATTGAAATTTATATTCTTTCAAAACATGATTTTCCATTACGTGAAAACATAATATATATTTAAAACTAAGAGAGTGACATTTTCTAATCTTCTTTGACTTAAATATAATAATGGTCATTTTTATGGAAAAGTGTCCATTGAACATTTTAATATTTATCCAAAGGTGATATTAGTATAATAAACTTCTTCTAATAAAAATTGTAATGGAAAATGATGACCTTATAACATATTTTTAATCAAGATCAAGTAGAATTACTCATTACTGAAGTGATAAATTTTTCCATAGTTACTTTTTATTTAGAAAAAATGGACATATTTAACATATTTTAACATTATAATTAAAAATATGAAACCATTTTATTAAATTCAACACCAATATGTTTCATAATTAAATTTAAAATCAAAACACAAAACACAATGAATTGTAGTTTTATAGAAATTTTTTTATGTATATAAATGTTAGAAAAATTCAATAATAAAATTGATCATAATAAAATTAATGGAATTATAAATCATATAAAAAAAATTTACATTAAAATATTTTAAAATTAAAATTCCCTTTTTAAAATGCTCTAAAAAATAAATTTTCAATAAAAACCAATGTTTTCACTATTCATTGAATAATCAATCTTTTAGAAAAATACCCAAAACCACCTTAAGATAATTTTAATATATTTATTTCAAAAATTATATAATTTTAATGAAATAAAATTTATATATGTTCCATAGAATATTTATAACATTTTCTCACAATAATTAAAGAATACAATTTTTGAAAAAAATGTATTTCTAATGCATAAAATAACATTTCTAAAAATTGAGTAAGTATTTAATGATCCATAATCAATGAATTTTTATTATTAAGGTACTTTATATTTATTTAAAAATTCAGTAAAAACTAATCATACCATGCAATTAAATGGAATGCATATAAAGGTCATATTTAAATAATATTATTTTGTTGTTCATTTAATCTCAATGTTGTGTGTATTACATGATATCAATCCTAATTTTACTCTTTTAAAATATCAAGGTGTTATATTATCCCCACATAAATAAACTGTATCATCCCAATTTGTAATTTGTTCATTTTTTTATTGAAAATTTATTTTTTGGAATACCCATATTGTAAAAAGTGCTAATAAAATTTATTATTGAAATAATGGAAAGATAAATAAAATGGTCATTTGGAGTAACAAAAAATTAGGTTTCTAAATAAGATCATTTTAGTGGGAAGTGAGAATATAGACATGAATTCCAAATATAACATTCAACTACTTATAGAGATATATGGAAGATGGGAATGAGAAAGTTAACTATCACAAGAACGTAAATCTATGATGGGTGAAAAGGCCCTTGATTTCTCTATAAAAAAAGTAAAAGGATAACCTTTCTATTTTATTGTACCTTTCCTAAATTTGAGGGATTATTTTAATAACTATATAATTCACTATAGAACATAAACTTACTTGATTCTTTCTATATAATAATAACAATCTCATCCTTTTGCTGTGATTTAATATATTTCGACTTCATTTATTATTTCTGTAAATGGATAATTGAGGTGAATTATTTATACATGAATCACTAAATTAATCTTTTATCCAGTCATATTATCAATTAGTAATTTCTTCTTCATATAAAAATTTTCGAAAACCATAATGGTTAGCAAGGATTAATAAAAATAGTAAATTAGACATTAACCTAAGACAATATTATCCAAACTTCAACTCAATCAATTTCATAAGTAGTTAAACATAATTATCCTCCGAAATATATTTGACCAAATTCAAAAATCCAATAATTTATGTACAAGGTCTCTACATTTAAAAATTCAGTTTATCATTAATACCACATAAATTTACTCTTAGTGTCAAATGTAAATACCTTGGTCACATGATAGTTACTTGAATCACCATAAAAGCATTAAGAAAACATACATTATTAAAAGAATTAAATAGATTTTTATTCCTAAATAAAATATTATATTATAAATAAAAAATCTAAAAATTAATTCAACTTCAGCCTGATTTAATTTTTCATTAAATTACTAACCATTTTCATAGTCACCAATAATATCCCATTTTATTCTTCAATGTAAATATTAGCTTCATATAAACAAATCATTTTGAACTCAAGATCATGAAAATATTATTTGTTATCTTTTCCTTATTCATGTATTCTATAAAAGGATCAACATCCCAATAAATCACGTTTCTTACTTATCTGAACCACTCAATATATGCATCGAAACCCTTAAAGAAAAAATATTGTATTAAAATGGTTATACGTGTCATGATTTTTAAAATTTAAATATCATTGATAAAAATAATTCATTAATATACTTATTGAATTTAAATACACAATAAATTTAATCAGTCTACTTAAATATTTGTAATAATATAAGCTTCACCTCAATCCCTTATTTTTTACTGCGATGAATCTCTATGATGCTTGAGGAATTTTTTTCATAGTGCCCCATATCCTTATATTTGAAATAATGAATGTTATTGTTCTTACCATTATAATAATTTATCATATTTACTTTGTATCCTCACATTATGTAAACTCCAATTCCATTAAATATATTACCAAAATGTTTCATTTCACAATTAGCATATATGGGAAAATACTTCTTTCCCATCTTCCTATCATCCATTTTTTTATCCATCCTCTTGTTTTATTCATTTCTTTAAGAAACATAATACATGGACAATTATTTCTCTATCTTAATATAAAATGATATTATATCCTTAAATGATGATAATATTAGGTTGACTAGTAACCTTGAAAGGATTATATTTAACCCATCAATGAAACATTCGATATTTCTTATTGTATTATGTACATTTTCTATAATATGACTTCCTAACCTTGTAAATTTTGCTGCATTCCTGGAAACATTTTCATCTTCCCATTATTAGAAACATAATAATTTTTTCTCCAAATCTACACGTTTTTTTGATAGAAATAGTTTTCTAAAGTTCCTTAAATCTTGCAATTCCATTCTTGTTATTTCCTCTTCATAATTAGTGATTTCAACTAATGACCACCATTAATTCACATCTCTTAATAGATGAAAAACGAAAATAAAACCCTTCTCCCTTTCATTACTTCATAAATGGAGAAATATATATTCTAAGGAACTTATCAATTAATAATCTATGAATGGGTTTTTACTCCCATTAAATAATGGAGTTTGTGGACTGAGGAAGAGATAAATCGTTGTTACATCATGATATAGATAAGCAGTCTATTCTATACAGGAAAGTTTATTTGTCATAATCTAAGTCAGCTTTTAAAATATATTTATATATTTTTTATCTCTAGATATAACTCAATATCTATCTATATCTTTATTATCTTTCACAGAATGAAAATCCCTATATTGATTACATACATTGATATGGTTTCCATTCATTCTTCTAGGATCCATTTCAAAATAAATGAATATACTAGATTAGATCATGACATTATGAACTATAATATAATATTTCAGAACTAGTATAATAATTAACATAAATATATAATTTTCTATGACTAATTCAAAAATCATAATATTGGTTTCATTGATAATATTCTTAAAGTCTGTCATATGGTTATGTTACCTAATCTATGTCTTCATATATACAGTTCCAAAGGATTCTACTAAACTTGATATGATACCTAATATATAGAACCCATCCAAATTATCTTATAGTTGGTGGTTACTTAATTAAATTGGAACCTGATACAAGTAATCACATCCTAAAGGACTGAATATTTTTGTATTCATGAATAACAAAACACAAACCTCATTCCCATATTACATTGAAAATATAAAATAAATATAATAAAATAATTATTTTCATCCTTAAGGATTTTCTTAATACCCAACTTCATATACGAGGGAGAAGTGAAAAGGAATAAAATCATGAGACTATATTCTGAAAAAGAGCATGCACATAATGGAAGCTAATAAGGTATGAATAAAATGGAACGAATAAACGATGATCAAAATAATTTCATATAAATAATCACATTATCTATAAATTCATACATGGAGATAATAAAAATTAGAATAACCATAGGGACACTAATAACTGATTTCATAATTAAGTAATGTATAGTGTATTATATTTGAAACATAAATCCAATTCATCTTCCAAAAAATATGAGAATACAATTAAGGCGTGATTCCATGACATCTTCCTAAATTGGTAAGGCCTCATCCAAAACCCAATCTAATTTATCTAATGATACAAACCATTTCATGAAGGGGATATATATGTTCATTCCTATCACATTCTATGTATAATCCATTCCTCATATAAAATGGGTGAAACATAATGAATTTTAATATTCATATTGAAATATGAGAATATTAATTATTATTTCATTTCCCAATAAATAAGTATATTCATAAACCATTCAGTATAATATGGTATATGGAATAAAAATAATACATCACCTATAAAATGATCATAAAAAATACAAATAAATAATAAGAATGGTATCATTTCAATATATATTTATTGGTACATAATTAAAATAATGGATGTTGTCTTTGATAAAAATAACCTCCATAAATATTTTATTCAAAACAATCATGAGAAAAATACCCTTTTCACATTGAAAATATTTTTTTTTAAATATAGAATATTTGTAAAAACATTTTATATGAAAAGAAACATGGAAACATGTAACATAAACTTTTAAAAAATAGTGGTCATGATTGTGTGATTTTTCTTTCATGCCAAATAACTTTAAAAAATCCTTTCACACTATTTTAAAAAACAACCTGGTTCAGAAAACAACAATAAAATTCCTTTGAAACCATTTTCTAAAAAGAAAAATATGTGTAAAAATTATTTTAATTAATCCTTTGGTATATTATTAAAAAAATAATGAAAATATTTTTAGAATAAATGGTCATGGAAGAAAATACTCCCCCCCAGAAGAGACAATCACAGATTGAAATGATATTGTTAAAATCATTTTTTAGGGTAATAACTACTTCATTTTTTAGGTATGTTTTAGTTTAGTAGCTTTCATTAATGTACTTTGATCAGGTTTCCATAATATAAATAAATTTAACAATGATATAAAAATAATATATAATCATTATATATATTTATAGTAATCAATAAAATTTAGTTATATAACAATTAATTTGATCGTTTATGGAGATGATATCTTGTACGTACCTGTGAACACCGTTTCAATTTTTTGACGGATAGAATGAAAAAAGGTAAATAATTATTCACCTTTACATAATAATAATTTAATAAATTAAATATCATATATTTATAAAAAATATTCTCATTACTATTCAAGTAATATATAAATGAAATGAATCACATAACTTCATAGAGGTGGTAGTCCACACAAACGCATGATCAACATTGTTATTTTCCAATAAATTTGAAGGTATGAGGTTGGGTATGATTATTTAATTATATAAGAATATTTATGTCATAAATATCAGATATATATATAAACATTAAACTCATCATAGTTACCATTCATAAAATATGGCGATGAAAAATGAACTGTATTGTCACCAGAAGATGGTAAGTCAAACATACGTATGTGCGATTCTTTCATTTCCCATTTGATGAAAAAGAGGGTGGAAAGTGGATGTTTCATTATAATGATTCAATTTTAGTATATTTACCAAACTGGTGTTACATTATCAGAAAAAAAATATTTATTTAGAGGAGTTAAAAGTATAATTGAATAATTATGTGACTGTTTAAGGTGATTATATTTTTTTCTAAGAACTCCTTTGCAACTCCTCTAAATGATCATAGGGTTGATTGCTTTGGGAGAACATAGATGTGGAAGTTAATCAGGGTTCTTTACAACATCATTTCATTAATAATTTCATGATTTACTTAATTAAATGTGAAGTAATTGTCAAATAATAGAGCTATAGTCATATTATTTTCTAATTTATTAATCATTCAATTTTTTATTTAACTGGTTTTTTTACATTTAAGTAATCAATTATGTTTTCTTAGATTAAAATAAATATTTATTTCCAATTTTATATATGAATATTTATTTCACGTGTGTCTATTTTTAGTGTTGATAATTTTCAATTATATGTTATATCATTAAAATTTTAACTGATAAATGAAAATTTAATGTAATTATATGTATATTTTTTTAAATTTAATATAATTACTTTTAATTTCAAACATTAATAATTCAATAGGACTCAATTATTAACATAATAAATTAAATTTTATTTTAAAACATTTATTTTTTTAACTTTTTGAATTTTACTTATAAATTACATTTTTAATAAATAATACGAATTAATTTTTAATGTTAAATATTTTTATTTCAACATTCTATTTAATTATTAAATTTTAATATAAATTGATTATATTAATAATTTTTTTATTCTTGTAAATTTCAATTGATTCCAATAAGTGATTCGCATTAAAGGCCATCCTATTATGTGTTTAACATCCTAGTGAATGTATTTTAATAATTCAATTATAATAGGGTGAATTGTAATTAATTTCACCAGGAAGAAAAAAATATCAATTTTAACAAGTTATAATTAAATTCCCCCTGCTAATATATCTATTTTATTTCTCTCTACCCATTATTAGTACTTGATAATCTTATGATCCTTTATATTTTCTTTCAAAAAATAACTGATTCTTCATCAAATGTCTCTCATGAATATAAAATTATAAGAAAATATTACTCCACTATTATTGGGGATATTGATTTCATATTTTGGTTGCGTTATCACAATCACACATCTCTGGATTTCAGACACCCTGCACACTACTATATAGTAGGAATTTGGAGAAATAAATTATTAAACAAGCATGTATTCAATTACATACATACCATTTTTTGTGAAATTTTCTGGGAAGGGTTTTGTGTATCCAAGTCTCAAACCATAAAAAATATAATTCAAAATAGACAACTAATTTCATAAAACAAATCTCAAAACATCTTTTAAAAATATATTGCATAAAAAATCAAAATGTTGGTGAAAAACATAGTATTTCAATATTATTATTTTGATTATTTTTGTGATCTATTTTTTGGGAATTTTTTATTACATCTTGATGAATGTGCACAACAAAATCATCCGATATAATAGAGACTTATTTTCCTGAATAAAAAATTAATTTATTTCTTTAAAAATTAAATGAATATAGAAATGGGAAACATTGGAGAGAGAGATCCTCTTAACAATGAGTATAATTTTCAACTAGAAATCAGTCATGGGGAAAATGAGAGTCCTAGGATGAGAGAGTTTCAACTCCCTCAAGTATCAAGAAGATCCTTTTCAATTATATTGTCTCATAAACCCTTAATCTAAGAGCTTAGAAATTCACATCTACTTTTTTTACTATATTTAATGGATTATATAATAAATATTGACTGACCTTCATTAAATAATTTAATAATATAGTGAAATAGTAAACTCTACTGAGGCTAAATGAAAATGATCATATTATGATAGTACTTCTATATTGTCTCGAATAGAATACTCAAAACTATTTTATTTTGATTATATGAGAATATTTATTTAAACTGGTATCATGATTACTATTCTTTTATGATCATATTTTATCCCCATATAATTAGGGGAGTGATAAGAACAAAAATAACATGTTTTTATCAAGAGTATGGGGAATACGTTCATGAGGCATGTGATATGTTTAAGGTCCTTCTTAGGTAGTTTCCTAATCACCAACATTAATCACATTTCTATATGGATAATTTCAATGAAGGATTTCCCTCATCAGAATAGAATTTGATAGGTCAGTCAGATGAGGGTAATTATACAGAATAGACTGATGAAGAGTTGAGACATATATTAAATAATGATTATTTGAACTCAATACATAATAACTCTAAAAGTAAAATATTTAATAGAGTTAGAAAAATAGATATTTGGGGATCCATGAAAATTCTCCACTAGCTAATATACAAGATCAATATTAGTCACTAATGAATCAAATGAAAAACCATGTTTTAATCAAGTGAACTATACAAATGAAAACCAATATATTAGTGATTAGTGTGCTCAATGTAGGATGTTCCAACATACTAATGTTTTTTCAAATTTTTGATATTCCAACCCAATAATATGAGAATAGTAATCTTGCATGATATTGTCCCATGATTCCCAATAAAGATAATAATTTTTCAAAAATTACAATCAATGTTATAGGAACCATCCAAATAATTCTTTGAAATAACAAGAAATTATAAGATAATCTTCTTTCTCAAGTTACCAAAACCAACCTAGGGAAGAAAATTAAAAATCAATAAAAGGTGGAAACATTCAATTTCTAAGAGATTTTGGATGGACAAAATCTTAATATAATGGATTATAATTTATAAATATTTGACTCACAAGAAGATAGATTCGACTTTTAAAAGGAACAACATGAATATGGTAGTGTTGAAGATGAATCAAGAATTAAAAATATAGAATTAAAAATGGTAAAATAGAATTATAAATGGCATCTAGATGTAGGGGAAAACTTTATAGCATAACTAAAAAACCCTTAAAAAACATCACATAAATGGAAAGGAAAATTGGATTAAAAACACAACCATAAGTTGAAAAAACCCTAGTATTTGCCAAAAATGAAATCTGAACGATTGTGGAATTCAAACACAGGATAAAACGTAGTTCAGAAATGAGTGGAAAATTCTTGAAATTGAAATAAATTTTAACTTTTCAACTAGAAATCAATATTTTTTTTTCTACACCTAAAAAATAGAATCATAAAATTATAGAGGTTTCTAGGGATATAGCATATAGTTTAAAAATTATGCCCCACCCATGCCATTCCATGAAAAATTGAAACCAAATAACAAACACATGGTTTCACTACACACTTTCATTGGGTTTCTAACCAAATTCCATAATAATATTCTTTTCGTTAAATCCTTAATAAAAAATATTTTATATTATATATCCTCACTAAAGATTGTTGCGATATCCTTCAAAATAAAATACCTTGAAATCATAAATATCCTTATATATTTTTCATTACCTCTAGCTTAGTGAATAGTTTCCGAATCAATTACCTTTGTGATCATGGTTCTATAATAAATCCACTCTCATTCTCAATGTTTCAATAGCTAATAACGGTTAGAATTTAATCCACCACTACTATTATATATTTGGCTACCATTCATTCACACGTCTCTTGGGTAAGATTTATGACATGATATTAGGAGTTTGAATGTTCTTTCTGCTAGTATACATTCTATTTTAGACATTAAGTGTGACCTGAAGGTCCCAATCATCCATGATATCACCTTTTTAGCCTTTGGATGAGCTATTATAGATGTTTAAAATGTGAAATTAATCATTATGTTTGGTGATTAATAAGACGAGTTCAATGTTTTTAAAAATAATAAGGAATGAAAATTTGTTTAAAGCTATTCTATAGTGGATTTTTTAGAATATGATTGCACATTAGAACATTTATAGGAGTCCAGAAAGAAATTCTTGGGGGATGAAATTACATTGGAAGATAAAAATTCAGTTACCCACATTATTAAATCGACTAATAGTGAGAATACTAAAACATTTCCACAAGTAGTCAACAATCATGTTCCTACTCTCAGGAGTTAATAGAATAATGAATCTTCTATGTTAGAGTATAATTATTTATTTAAATAAAATCGGTTGATTCTCATTCTACAAAAAATTCAGAATAATTTGAAAATGTGGAGGTATAGATAATAGAAAATATTTATGCTTTTACCTTGATATATTTACTGTATTCTAATCTTAAAATACTATAGACAGAGTTGTCCACATTGGAATATAATGAATAAAAACTTAAAACAAGTTATAAAATTTAATATAAATTTTTAAAATTTAAAATTACATAAAATAAATATGTTTAATATATCTTTAATGACCTGTATTTTTATAAATAAATTTGATT
This sequence comes from Viscum album, assembly GCA_963277665.1. Classification (NCBI taxonomy): domain Eukaryota; kingdom Viridiplantae; phylum Streptophyta; class Magnoliopsida; order Santalales; family Viscaceae; genus Viscum; species Viscum album. Next base: position 1,324,922,104 of record OY728158.1, read on the forward strand.
TTTTTAATTACATGTATTATTACGTATTGTGGTTATAAAAACACATGAAATTCCATTATTTTATTATATATTATATAATCTTAAGGACCATTGTGCATCATTTTTGTTTACAATATAGTCTTTAAATGGTTATCGTAAGATTAGTATAACTATAAGGTTTTAACAAATCCAATTGTCACATAAAGAAATGTAATGGCATCAACCAGTAAGATCATACCATATAAATACCTTTTATTAAAAATGATGAGGGAGATATAATCTTTATGGTTTTTTTATGACCAAGACCAAGTTGGGATCTAACAACTATATCATGAGTGAAATCATTTATGAGATAAGTTCATGCTCATCGATATCACAACCCAAACCATGTATTTCGTACCACCCAATTAAAATATCACTGTTGTGTACCTTACTCTTAGGTAATTTCATACTTTATAAAAGGTATATGTATCAAGACCATAGTAATATGATTATTTATGTTGTACTCTCAGTATAATAATATTCATATTTTTTCTTATCATTACATTATAAATGATGTTGATTTGAATACAATAAAACATTAATTGTATTATTAATTAGAATTCTATTTTAGTTAATACATTTATTTTGATGATTTAAATTATTTTTTTAAAAAAAACTAATATTTCAATGAAATATTATTATTAAGTAATGTTAAATAAAAGTATCATATAATATTTATTAATAAAAATATAATTTTTATAAGTGTTTAAAAACTGTTATTGTTAAAAAACCAACATTTCTCAATAAATGTTGATTATAATTTTAAAAGAAAAATAAATATATTTAGAATATAATTCTGATATGAGGAATAATATTTTTTGAAATAGAGTGTCGAAATTATACCATAGTGAAGTTTTCATTGTATTCTTAGATAGTCTAATTTTTTGGAAAACATTAAATACCATATAAATATATGGTGTGTATTATGACATCATAATGACAAAAAAGTGATGTAATAAATTCAATATATTGTTACATGCCAAAATATATTTTTAACTTTAAAATAATTAGAATTTATTATTATTTTAGTAATTTTATTAATCCTTTTTGAATCATCCATAATATTTAATATATTTTACGGTTTTAAAATCACTTCATTTCGAGTATGACTCACTTCCACATAAGCAAGGTTTTTATTTAATTATGTTTATCCATTTACCTTATAAAATAATTAAAACCAATCACATATGGAATAAACCATTGACAAATACCATTGAATGTTTTTTGGATTTAGTTATTTTATTATATAATGTCCAAAACCTATGTTTGAGAAACGATAATTAAGTCCCCACTACTTTCCTATATAAACCCACAGAATCTCCAATTTATCTTTACTATAAATCCTTTTAATAATTAATAACTCTTACTTAAACACTCTATAGTCCTCAAAAGGTTCCTACAAGCTCTCAATAAGTGCCTCTAAATCATTTGGATTAACACACTGAAGCAAGAGATCATCACATTCTCTTATTTATTCATGATTCTTTATTATATTATAACTTTTATTTCTAATTCGTTATTTCAATATTTGTTTTTACATGTCCCTATTATTTCCCATTTTATTTCTAAATTATGAGATCACCATTTATATCTCATCATAAAGTTTTATTAATTTTTATGTGATGTCGTTATGCTGCTGAAATTGCTCCCTGATTTTCAATTCCAAAACAATTGTGTAGTGAATACCATAGTCATTTTCTATCAATAGAGATCACCTTCATACAATTATACTAATTTGACAAGGGAATTACATGTATTTATTCTACACTCCTTTATCATAGAGTTAAATGTGATGATTAATGAATCAATGATATATAATTGATGTAGAACACTTAAGAATGTGAATGAAATGAATGTGATTGGTGTGTTAAAGATTATATAATGCTCTAATGCAATGGGTAATATTTAGCCTCATGAGACAACATGTTGGGACATGTGGTGAACCTGATTCCATTAGGGGAATTTTTTATAACAGTTTATTGCTAGTTATAATTGACATATGTTTATAACATAGTTTTTATGATTTTGATTCATTTCCCATGTTTACTTTATGATTATCATGATATATCATGCCTTATAGTTCAGGTTTATGATTCTCACCCATTTTATGCACCATTGATATTCCTACTGTCTAAAATGTATTATATTCCTCATGTTATTCAATGTTTATTCACTTATTGTGCTTTATATCTCACCCATTTATCATGTATATCCAAATTTTATCCCATTATGTTTTATATGCAAACATGTTAAGGTAGTTTTCAATAAATATGATTTTTTATTCTTATTTTATGTTTCTATGTAATATACCTTATTCTGAAAGACATTATAATTATGAATATTTTAGGTTTTATTATTAGTAATGTGATGAAATAAATAATGAATTTATGTGTAATAAATATATGGGTTGTCACAGTTGGTATCAGAAGAAAAAATTAGATATTTTTCTGGTTTAAGATTAAAAAACTCTATTGAAATCTTTAGGGACAAGAATAATTATATGAAAATGTTCTTAAATTTTATTTATGTACAGAGTATGTGTTTTATCATGAAAATACATCCCTTCCTAGAACTATAAATGGATGTGGATCTAGAACTGATGTATATAATAGTAAAACTCAATAAAAACATGTTGAGCTAGACTCGATGGGGATATGGTGCATGAGAAAGAGCCTTTATGCATACATATTTTGAAACTACCCTGGGATATACTTTTGTAAACTCACATGCACATTATGAACCATTATTAAGGGTATAAAAAATGACCATAATTATATATTTTAATAAATATATCATGGATAACATAGATTGAAGCCTAGAAATTCCTAATTTAAGAAAATAAATATAATTTATAAGTTATCAACTTAATGTCATCGGACTCCGTTTTTGTGTTTAATAGTTAAAAAATAACCATCCCTAATTTTCATTTTTATTGTAGCCAATGTCCAAAAATAAGAAGAAGTGAGTAAACAACAAATGTGAAAGAAATTTGATGACTACCCTAATGATATTCCCCACCCAATGGGAGAGAGAATCGCGAACTTTATGTTGATACTCTATCAGCTAATTTAGGTTATGAAGATAAACCATGATTAGAATGAGATTCCAAATCCTCCTCAGAGAGAATATGTTGTGATTGAGACATTTTGTAAAAAGTAATTTTACTTTCAATGGATCATATGATCTATTTATCGTGGGTTAGTGGATTGACTCCATTGAGAAGATATTCTCTACCATTCAATGATTATAACAATAAAATATTATACTAGTTGCTTATCAAATAATGGGAGAATTTGATCAGCGGTAAACACTGATCAGAAATATGTAGCTTGGAGAAGATATCTAAGTGATGGGTGGAATGAATTCTAGAAATTGTTTTGGATAATCATTTTCCTCAAAATCTCTGACTTAAAATGGAAAGGGGTTTCCATTCCCACAAGAAAAATGATGAAGAATCTATCAGGGTGTGTAAGAAAAACTTCATAAGACCTGCAAAACACCCCTCCAAATTTTTCATTACCCCTAAATGCAGGTTTCATTACTTATTTGATGGGATAAAACCTATTATTTAAAAATACTTTGCAATCCAAGACCATGATAGATAGAAGGAAATTTTCTGATGTTCCCTCAAAGATGAGATGGAGGTTTGAGAATCTCAAGGATATCATAGGGATAAGAAGTGGAATGTGGAGTTTAATTCTAGAAGTTCTATATAGAAATATAATGGTGCCAATAAATTTCAATATACCACCTTTCAAAGTTGAGGAAAAAGAACCCCTAAAAGTTTCTAAAGGGGACGAGGAAATTCTTTATGTGTGGGAAGAATGGGCACTTATCCATTGATTGATGATAGGAGAATACCAAAAATGTGTTAGATGACATGAATACTGCAATAATCGCTCAGTTCATGGTTTATATATCCAATTTTAAGGAACCAAGGAACATTGAAAAAAATGCACTAAGAAAGGGGTTTTTAAAGACAACCAATAACCTCCATCGAATCACGAGAGAGAATTTTCCATCACACCCACTGTGGTGGATCTCGAATATGAAGTGGTCACATGTATAATGGTTTTTATTTCGAGAATAGTGAACATGCATTTGGATTTTGGTTGTATAAATTCTTTTATAACATGAATTTTTAGAAGAACTACTAAAACACCACCAAAAGCATGCAAGTGGATATATCAGTGAAAATGAAAAATTGGATTATTATTGCATCCCAAGTATATAACTCATCCACTATCACAATTTGTTTGATTAACATCCCCGAAAAACTATTCATACTCCCTTTAGTAAATTTTGATACAATTCTTGGTATGAATTGACATTATCTATAAGGATCCAACATAAATTTTTTTGAGAAGGAAATCACCCATGGTATCATGAATCAACACCATATTTTTTCAAAGTTGAAGGATGAGGTTGAGACTTTTTTAGGAAAAAGCATGGCAACAATAGATATTATTAACCTATGAGAAATCATATTTGGCTCAAATTATTGAGTCTAAAAAAGTAATAATCCTTGAAAAAACTCCCACTTTTAGTGAATATGATGATGTTTTTCATGAGTAATTTCCTGGTCTTACTCATAGTCGAGAAGTTTACTTTTTTAATCAATATTATTTCTGTGGAATTACTATTATTCATGACTCAATACTGAATTGATGTTGGGGAAATCAAGAAGTTGAATAAAAATATATAGTTGAATCTAGAAAATGGGTTTAGACGCCCAAGTGCTTCACCGTGTGGTGCACTGGTCTTCTTCATCAAGAAGAAGGATGGGTCAATGTGCCTTTACATTAATAATTGGATGCTCAACAAGATCACAATAAAGAAAAAGTATCATCTTCGATGGATTTATGACTTGTTCGAACAACTATGTGGACAATGATAATTCTACAATGTGGATCTATAGTAGGGGTATTATTATATTATGGTAAAGAAGGATGATATCCCCAAGAATGATTTTCATACAAGGAATTGGAACTATTAGTTCATAGTAATTCCATTTGGAATATTTAATGATACACTAATATTAATGGAATAGAAAAATATAGTATTTAATTATTTCCTCAAAATATTTTTTATATTTATAGTTTAATATATAATATACTATGAAGGCAAAGAGGAGCATGAGGCTCATCTGATAATTGCACTAAATACCAGGGGGAATGGGGAGCTCTTTGTTAAGTACAAAAAACATGAGTTTTGGTGGAAGGAATTATCTTTCGTGGGGAATATCATCACAAGTAATGAGATATTAGTATATCCTTAAATGATAGATGCAATTGAAGGATTGTTGAGGGCAATATCTGTGATAGATATATATATTTTTATTGGATTACATAGGTACTATCATCATTTTCTGAGAAATTTCTTGTGATTTTCAAACCCTATTACCCCACAAACTTGTAAGGGTGGTAAGTTTTATTAGAATTTTGAATGTGAAGAGATCACCAAGGAGTTAAAAAGGAGACTCGTCACTAAACATGTTCTCACACTACCCACATGTAGAGAAATGTTTGTGGTATTCAGTGATGCTTCGAAGAAGGAATTTGGTTTTGTGTTAACACCGAATAAAATATTCATTGCCTTTTCTTCAAGGCAGTTGAATAATCATGAATAGTACTTCCCAACAAATGATCCGGTGCAATCTACCATGATCGTTTCCTTGAAAATGGGGTGGCACTATCTCTTTGGGGATAATTGTACGATATATACAGATCAAAAAATCCTCAAGTATTTATTCACATAGAAAGGGATGAATATGTACCGGTGATGATGGTTATAAATGATCATGGACAATAATATCACAATCTACTACCATCCCGGTAAGGAAAATAAAATGGATGATGTTCTAAGTAGAAATGATACATCAATTTCATCATTTATGATAATCGAGAGGGTTCATTTCTTCTTATATTTGAAAATGATGGACATAGGAATCATAAATGAAGGTACATCATCAGTCATTTCACAGATTATTTCTAAACCATACCTTACAGATTGGATAAAGGATTCAAAAAGGGATGTTGTTGGAATTCAGATGAAATTTGAAACTATAAGGAAATTGAAATCCTCAATGTTCTCTTTTAATGAAGAAGGAGTTGTCAGATTTTGATCAAGACTATGTGTACCATTAAATCATGAGTTAAATTAGATATTTGATTATGCACATAGCTCAACCATCTCAATCTACCCAAGAAAAAAAATATGTATTGAGATATACTAGATAACTATTGGTGGGAAAACATGAAGAAAGAGATCATATAATATATATAAAATTCATTGGTATGCCATCATGTGAAGGATGTAAGAAAAAAGTATAAGTTGGTGACGCAACTATTACTTATACCAACCTCGAAATTAGAAAACATCGCCATGGATTTTGTCACAATAATTTTGAAAAAATCTAGAGGAAATAATTATATATATTTTTTGTTGTGGATCATCTTAAAAATTCAATTAAATTTATCTTAATTCAATATAACTTATCACTTTATCAACTTTCATGTATATAAATAAAATATGTGATGAGAATACATGGAGTAATACTATAAATTGTATTCAATCATGATCTTTGATTTACCTCTTTGTTTTCAAAAAGTATCAAACATGATAAAAACACTAAGTTGAATAGTAGTACTAAAACTAGTGTCCAGTCTAAGTAGATTATTTAGAAATAATAAGAAATGCTGAGAGAATGTTTTATGGACTTAAAAAGGGGATGATACCAACATCTACCTCTGGTCATGTTTTTATACAACAATAGATTCCACGTGAGAATCTAGATAGATCCATATAAATCCCGTTTTGGGAAAATATGTGGACTACTAGTATGTTGTGATGAAATCACTGAACATAAGCTTCTAGGACCTAAAATGGTTAATGAAATGGAATATAAGGTGAAAACCTTTCCAAAAAACATCAAGTAATCCCAAAGTCGACATAAGAGATATGAGGATAATCTTTGATGATATCCAGAGTTTCGGTTTTGAGACAAGGTATTCATCTGCATATCTCCATGGAATAAATTAATGAGGTTTGGGAAGAAGGGAATGCTTATTCAAAGATACAATTGTAACAACGAGATCCTTGACCATAGTAAAGCAGTTTCTTATTGACTAGAACTACCTCTTATCCTATCTCATGTAAATGATGTATTCCATGTATCTCTATTGATGTAGTACATACCAAACCACTCACATGTTCTCAATCTATATGTGAGACCATTGGAAAATGATCTTTACTATGAAGAATAACTGACGATGTTGTTAGATCATAGAGACAAAGTTGTACGAAATGATACAATGAACCTGAACAAAATATTGTGGAGAAAACACAAGTTCAATGAATCAATGTGGGATCCATATGAAGTGATGAAACATAATTACCTTCATCTGTTTTAGTGTGGGAAAATAAAATTTCAAGGGTGATCTTTCTTAAGCGGGGAATATTGTAATGACCGAAGATGTTATAAATATAAGTCTCCTTTTAATTTAATAAAATGTATTATTTTCTAAAATGGTAATAGAAAACACATTCACTTCCATGATTTTATTATATCCTATCTAATTATAACGGCTGTTAAGAATCATTACATTTGATAATAAAGTTGTTCAATATCAATCATAAAATTTTTATAAATATTGGGTTTTAACAAATATAATTAGTACATAATAAGGAATTCATGACCTCAACTAGTAGGATCATACCATATGATCCCCATTTATCATAGCCTATGAAGGAGATATAATATTTAGGATTTTACCTTAATAAATCCCAAGATGAGATCCAACAACTTAATCATGAGAAAAAACATTTATAGGGGAAGTTTAAGCTCATAATGATCGCAACCCAAACCATGTACGTCAAACCACCCCATGAAATTCTCACTATTGGTATCCTTACTCATAGGGAGTTTTTTGTTGTATTAAATTGAAATGTATCATGACCATAATAATGTGAATATGAATTTTTTATTTTGAATAAAATAATGTTGATAATTAATTCATATTATTACTTTATAAATGACATTTATTTTTCTAGAATAAAACAAAAATGGTATATTCAATTACTATTCAATTTAAATGAAGAAATATTTTTTGATAAAATAATATATTTTTTAAATAAAAAATATTTTTATAAAATATTATTATTAAATAATGTTTAGTAAAATTATCATATAATTTTTAATAATTCAAATTTAATATTTATAAAGTTTTGATAACTGTTGTTGTAAAAAAACTCACCTTTTCTAAATAAATGTTAATTTTTATTTTAAATGTGAAAATACAAATATTTAATTTTTTTTTGGAAAAATTAATATTATTTTTGGAATCATAATGTTGAAGTTTCACAATGGTTAATTTTTATAATTTTATAATACATTCAAAATTTCAGGTAACAATTAAATACACAATAAATATACAGTGTGTATTATGACATCATGATAACCCAAGAGTGATGTAGTTAATACTAGACAAAGTATCCACAACCAAATACATGTTTTAAATTTAAAATAATGTTATTTTTTGTTTATTTTATTATTTTAATAAATCCTTTTTTAACCTTAAAAAACAATTAATATATTTTTAATGTTTTAGAATCATTTCAATAAATGTGTGACTCACTTCCACATAAGAGAGGTATTGTTTTATTATGTTTGGCCCTTGGAATTATAAGAGAATGAAATAATCTACCATTTTTCATAAACCATAGAAAAAACCATGGGATGTTTTGTGTGTTTGGTTATTTTATTATATAGTGTCCATAACATATATTTGAGAAATGATAAATAAATCCTTACTCCACCTTTCAAAAAAGAAGAAGTCCCCACACTTTTCTTATATAAACTCACCCAAGATCCTATTTATTGTCAGTGAAAATCTATTGATCACATCCTTACTCCACCCTATCCACTCTAGATCCCTCCCAAGGTGACCCCAATTTCTCAAGAAGCTCCTCTCAAGCATTTGTATTCACACACTGATGTAAGGGACCCTCGCCTTCCCTTATTTATTCAAGTTTCTTTATTATATTATCCATTCCATTTCCAATTCCTGCCATTGGGATATTTTTACCATGTCCCAATTATTACTCATTTGATTTCAAAATTATTAGAGACCACATTTCCTATGATGAACACATTTTATGAATTTTTATGTTAAATTTTTATGTTGTAAAGATTTCCCTAGGATTTTCCATGCCAAAACAATTATGTAGTGAACACCATTCAAATTTATTATAAAGTTTTTTCACCTTAATACCCTAATATATTTTTGACATGGGACTTAAATTTGTGTATTATACACCATATTATTTTTTAATAAAATATTATTATTAATTAATCCATGATATGTTATCAATCTAGCGCAATTAAGCATGAGAATGACATGAATATGATGGGTGAACCTGGGATTATGTAGTGCTCCAATACATTAGGTAATGTTTAGTGTCATGAGAAATCATATTTCGATATTGAGTGAACATAAATCCTTTTATGGTGCTTTTTCATTCATGATATCTTAGAATTTATCCTTGATCTATGATTATGAGGCATTATTTTAAGCTGTTTCCACATTTACCATGTTTACATTATGATTATCATGTTATGTCATGTATCTTTGTTCATGTTAATGATTTTCACACATTTTATTCTCCATTGATATGACTATTGTATAACGTGTATTAATTTCTTCATGTTATTCCATGTTTATTCCCATACTATGATTTTTAGCTATCCCAATTCTTATATTTGTCCCCAGGTTTTCCCATACAGTTTTATGTACGATCATGTTAAAGATGTTTTCAATAAATAATATTTTTTCTCTTTTTTAAGTTGTTATGTAAAAAACATAATTCCAAAAGACACTATACTTATGTATCATCTAGCTCGTATTATGTCAAATTTAATGTGATAAAAAATGAGTTAATGTGTAATAAATAGAAGGGATTTCATAATCATAGACCTCTTAGGCCCAATATTATTCCATCGAGTAATGAAACACCTAGTATGTTAGCTTAAACTTATCTCATCACACTAGAAATACTCATTTTTTGGTGATTATTCAATATTTTCAATAATTATTTCATGTAAAATAAAATAATATTATGAGGAAAATTTATTATGTGTCCAAAAAAATTTAAAACAAAAATATTTTGGCCCATAATTGATATAAAATTAATTATACCTAATATCTGCATGTATAATATTTTTATGGAATTATACACCAAAACAAGAGTATAATGTAAAACAAGACAAAACTAGAATATAAATTTGCTTTGAGAGATGAGTTAATCATGAAAATATATTTTGTAATTAAATACAAATTGTTTATAGTGCTTAGGTCAATTAGGTCCAATTTTTACCATAGAAGGGAGGTATCATTGTAGTAACTAATGATAAAATTAAAAAAATTAATTTAATAAAAGAAAGAAAATAGATAATTAGTATAGAATACAGAAATATCAATTGAACTACTAGGAAAGTTCATTTTGCTTGGTCTTTATATGATGAAATACTTGCAATTCTTACTGGAAATGAGTTCTTCTATTTTCATTATGGTAATTCATGGTATAATTCAATTCTTGTATCCTAATAATATTAAGGTAAATAAAACTTTCACATTCTCATTTGTGACATTTTATTATTAGATAATTACATTTGGATTATGTGGTGTACCCAAAAACTTTTAAAGATGTATGATGGATATATTTGTTCATATGATAGAGATAATTATTGAGGAATTAATTTAAGACTACTCTATTGTTTATTTCACATTTGAGAGTTGTTTAGGAATTTTAGATTTTCTTTAGAGACTAATATAGTTATAAACTATTAACAATTATAGTTTTTAGTAATTAAAGGAATATTGTAGTGTAATATAGTGTCTAATAGGGGATTATATATTGATACTAGTAAGAATTAAGTAATTCCAAATTTACCCCAAATGAAATTGCTAAGGGTGTTACATGTTTTTTGGGGAATGCTAGTTTTTTCTGGAGTTTTATCAAATATTATTAAAAAATTTAAAATCTCTTATTTTATTAGTTGCTAAAAGATACACCATTAATTTTTTGATCAAACATGTGTGAAATCATTTAATTTTCTTAGGAAAAAACTATCTTAATCACCTATCATAACTTCAACTGATTTTAAATTTCATTTCAAAATTTAGTGTGATGTAAGTAATATGGATATTAGATTAATAATAGGAATGGGGAATGACAAGAGGTTTTATGTGGTGTATTATGGTACAATATTGCAATATAATGCCCAAAGGAATTACATCATTTTTATGAAATTGATTTTAATTGATTTTCATATTAAGAAGTTTAGGAAGTACCTTTTAGTTTCAATATCCATAATATTTTAAAAACATTTTTCCTTGAAGTATATTATGTGAAATAAAGAGTAAAAAACTATACTCATTAGGTGTATACTTGATTCTCGCTCAAATTTACCCAAGAGAAGAAGGTAAGATGGTCCGTGTTGTTTAGCTTGGGTTGTCGAATCCTCAGAGACCTAAGAAGTAACCTATAGACATGTACATTATATGGACTATTTTTGGATATGAAGTGTCCAAAATGGGTTGATTTTAGATGGGTTTAATGTAACTCTAAGATACATAATTTAATTCAATTTAAAAGAATGAGTTGATCCTAGGATATCGCTCGGGGTGGATTGGACGTATTTCCTTTTTAATGATTTCAATTTCTTATATTTGAGATTGGTTCATTTAAAGAGATAAAACAACATCATCACTTACTGGTTTAAAGCCTACACCCTTTATGACTAATCACCTATACACTTGAAAGGTCAAAATTTTGAGCACTTCAAGGTAAAGGTTTGTAATAGCACTTGAAATGTGTGGCCTTAAATTCAACAAGGACGATGGAGTTTCAAAAACATCAAATAAAACACTCAATTAAAGAAGTGATTATACATTAATGAGGTGATAAATAACATAAAATCCAGCCCCTTTCTACTCCCTTGTGTCAACCCATAATTGGTTTATCCCTCCATTGATCCCATGGTTTCAATGGAAGCGGAAAGTAGACTCATGAGGGAGGAAATGGAGAAGTAAAGAAAACAATAAAAATAAAATGATCACTCCACCGTTGTGTGAATAATTTCACAAGGTTTTGTATGAATAAATTCACACCATGATCCAACGGTATCAAAGTTATATGAATAAAAATAGAATAAGAGTATAAGACGAACATTTATTAAGAAATTAAAGTGAATTGAACAACTTAGATGTGAATGACAAATTTCAGACAACAAAATTGCAGCATAACATTACAATTGAATAAAGCATCCAAGATTATTCAATAATCCAACACCACTACCTTAAATATTCATTTTTGAGGCCATGGGTCAAGCCTCCAACAGTCCATGTCTCCTCAATTAATTTTGGTAGGCCATAGGTGGTTGGAAAGTAATGGAGAGTTGATTTTTCCACCCTTGACCCGAGGTGGCATCCAGCTTTCCTTTACCAAACGAACACGCTTGGAAGGCCTTCTAGATGGCCGGATCCGAGTGGGCCATAGAAGGAGATAATGGAGATCCAGAGGTATTCTAATCTCCTGTAAACGTTTGGTCCATTTGGAGTTGTGGATTTCGAGATATGATCATATTAATAGGATGTTTTTCTTGGCCGCAGAATCTGGCCCAGAATTTAATCTCTAAATTGGGATAACTAAATGACTACAATGTAGGCCGAATTAGCATTGGATACTGAAACATGATTTGTTCCTATATATTTCATCTAGAATCCCACATCATTTGGGATTCATTGGGTCGGTATGTTGAGCCCCACAGTCTCATCAGTGGGATGGTGTCCACTCTGACTTCTCCAGAATTGCTTCCTTTAATCACAAAATATCCCCATCTTCTTCCATGAATTATCCATTGATCCCTAAATGAAACATGATAATATTGAAGTGTAAATCAATTTACCAGAATATCAAATTGAAATATTTATAATTAAATTCTTTAAAATCAGATGAATCATTGGGTAATTTAAATGATGTTAAAAAATGTACCACATAATAGTGCATTTTAAGAAGGTGTTACAATCATAATGTGAAATCATTTTCAAAGTGTAAAATTCACTAAATTGGTGTTTATGAATAAAAAATAACATGAATATTATTTATATTAACAATGAATATTATCCTCATTTAGTGGATAATCACACCCCCCAACTTGAGTTTTGTTATTCCCAAGAAAAATATATCTCAACAATATGAAATTTGAATTCCCTTTTCAAAAACATTTTAATACACAATGATCACCAGAAACCCATATACCAAACAATCATGAAACCCATCAAAATATTTTAATACAAGATAGTTTCATAAGAAGATCCCAATCCCAATCCCATTCCTTTGTTCAAATTAATTGCCATATTTCATCCAATATCAATTAAGTATGAGGATGTGTTGTGCATCACAATAGACATGGGGGGGGGGTCCATCTTTATTCAAGGAGAAAATTACGGAAGCGCTAGGTGGAATCACATTTCAATATTAAGATGAGTATTCAAAAAAAATATATTATATATATATTTTTTTTGTTTTTTTTGTTTTTGTTTTTGCAATTTTTCCATAGTAATTGAAATTGCACTCAAAAGAGTCAACCCCTATAGAGAGACTTTGTCGATGACTTCCAGGCTCAAAGACCATAGGGAACCATGTGAAGCCCACATACTCGGGCATCATATCGAGTAAACTCAGTCAAAAACAAATTCAAATTACCTATAATAGAGATAAAATTACTAATTGTGGGCCAGACAACTATGGAGTCATGATCCCCAAGTGTCAAAAGCCACGCATTAGGTCATTTCATTGCTCTACATGACAATTTTAATTTTTTTTAATACTCATATTAAACTAAAATGATCACCAAACCTATGATATTTATTTAGGGGACCCCATGAACTCAAACTAACACCCCACTATCCAAAGGACGTGCATTGTGATCTTTTTTTATTTGGAAGAAAATATAAACAATGAAATATCACATTGGACAGCCACACTTTCCAAAATATTTGCTCAAGAAATTATACAAGGATTAAAATCAGAATCAGGGCATGCTAAATTATTTTATATTCAGTTTCAAAGTGTGCAATGTGTATTACCATGTTCAAAGTTAAAGGAAATTTTCCTTCCATTTACAATTTTTTTTTCAAATCATTCAATTGTTTTACACAAAATCATTTTTTTATTTTATCTCCCCCCAACTTAAAATAACACTGTCCCCAGTGTTTAAAGAAGTGAAAATTTAGAAGGGGGTAGAGGAATAAAAGGTGAGTTCAGTAAGGAAATTGAAATATCATGATCATGGAATGAAGTTACCTGGTGGTAGAAGTTTGAAGTTCTTGCTGCTCCAATTTAGTCCTTTGATCTCTTGGGGGATTTAGGCACCTCCTTGATTGAACATGTATCACCCAAAATAGTTCATGAACCATAAAAAGAAGAACAAACCAGACAAAACAAACAACACAATGACTTATTTAATTCCAAGTATCATCAATTTTATGGTTTTTCCTATTTTTCTGTTTTTTTAATCAAACTAATGATACATTGTCTTCTTTTAATTTTTCGTGTAAGGTATTACTCAGGGATCACACCTCGTGAAACGGATGAATATGGTTCTACCCTTTCATACCCATCCATACTCATAATATAAGAACATGTCAACAGACTTTTCTTAAATATCAAAATGATTATTTAATCCGATTTGAAATATAAATTTTATTAAAAAAACAAAATGATAGGAAACTTGAAAACCATGGGTTGCCTCCCATGCAACGCTTTGTTTAACGTCGTTATCCCGAAATGGACCCAAAATCTATCAAATTTTTCTTGGCTCATAGGTTGGCTTAGTTAACTCAACCTCTATTTCCTGTTTATTGAATGATTCATTGAACGATTTTGACCTTTGACTATTGACCTTGAAAATGCAACCACTTGTGGGATCTTGAATCTCTACTGCCTCATGGGGGAATACATGATGCACTATGAATGGTCCTAACCATATAGACCTTAACTTTCCCGGGTGTAAATTATGTTTTGAACAATACAAGAGCACATGTTTTCCCGGTTCAAAATGTTTGACCTTGATATTCATAGATTGGTAGGCTTTAACTCTAGCTTTATTGATCCTTCAATTTTCATAATCCTCCATCCTTAGTTACTTCAGTTCATTGGGATCTAATTTCTTTTTTGTTCCGGCCAATGAGAGGTCATAATCCATTTTCTTAATTGCCCAAAAGGCCTTATGCTCAACTTCAACAGGTAAATGGAATTCTTTTCCATAAACCAACCTATATGGGAACATTAGTTAAATGGTTTTATATGCGGTTCGATAGGCCCAAAGAGCATTTAATAGTTTCTCAGACCAATCTTTACTAGAGGGGTTGACAGTTTTTTGAAGAATTTGCTTTATCTGCCTATTCGCTAACTCATCTTGAACATTAGTTTGAGGATGGTATGCAGTTGATAGTTTATGAGAAATACCATACTTATACATGAGTGAAGAGAATGGGCGGTTGTAGAAATGGGTTCCTCGATCACGGATTATAGCCCTAGTAATTCCAAATTGAGAAAATGTATTCTCTTTTAGAAATCAAATCACTACTTGATAATCATTGAAATTAGTGGGAATGGATTCATCCCATTTTGAGACATAATCAACAGCTAAACGGATATAAAGGTATCCCCTAGATTTTTGGAAGTGTCCCATGAAATCAATTACCCAATAGTCAAATATTTCAACCACTAAGATGCGAGTGAGTGGCATTTGATTCTTTTTTTGTGATGGACCCTACTTGTTGACACCTATGACAACTTTGAAAAAATGTGTACATGTCCCTTGAGAGGGTGATCTAGAAGAGACCACATTGAAGAATCTTAGTAGATGTTTTTTTAGAGGAAAAGTGACCTCCATATGCCTCACTATCACAGAATTTAAGGATGGACACTTGTTCAGATTATGGGACACACCTCATAATGACTTGGTATGTGCAGAACTTATAGAGGTATGGATTATCAAACACATAGTGTCTAACATCAGAAAGGAATTTCCTTCATGATTGAGTCCCTAATAATTTTGGAATGATTCCTGTAACTAATAAATTGTCTATGTCGGCATACCAAGGGAAATCACTCACAGAGTACATGTGTTCATCAGGAAATGAATCAGGCACAGAAAGGTGATTTGAGTTTTCCTTGAATTCCATCCTAGAGAGGTGATCAACAACAAAATTTTCAACAACATTTTTATCCTTGATTGTGAGGTCAAATTCTTATAAGAGAAGGACCCACCGAATCAGTCTAGCCTTAGCATCTTGTTTTTTGAAGAGGTATTTTAATGCAGAATGGTCAGTGAACACAGTGATGGGGGATCCTAAGTGGTAGGACCTAACCTTCTCTAAGGTAAAAACAATAGCAATTAACTCCTTTTTAGTGGTGGTGTAGTTAATTTGGGAATCATTTAAGGATTTTCATGCATAAGCAACGACATAAGGATTTTTATCACAATGTTGTCCTAACACAGCTCCTACAGAAAAGTCACTGGCATCACACATAAGTTTCAAAGGAAGGTTCCAATTTGGAGATTTTATGATGGGGGGAGATGTGAGAGAGGATTTGAGGGTTGAGAATGAACCCTCATATCTTTCTGTCCAAAAAAAAATGGAGCATCCTTTACTAGGAGAGCACAAAGGGGATGAGAGATTGAACTAAAGTCCTTGATGAATCATCTATTGAAACCATCATGTCCTAAGAAATACCTCTCTTCCTTGATAGTTTTGGGTGATGGAAGGTGACGAATGATGTCAACATTGTATTTATCAACTTCAATCCCATTACTTGAGACCAGATGACCTAAAACTAGTCCCTCTTTAACCATTAAATTGAATTTCTCCCAGTTTAGGATCAGATTCTTTTCTTCACATCTTGACAAGACTCTGTCAACATTCCTCAGACATCCCTCAAATGAATGCCCAGACACAGAGAAGTCATCCATGACGACCTATAGAAAATCCCCTACAATGTCTGAGAGGATTCCCATCATGCACCGTTTGAAGGTTCCAGGGGCATTGCATAACCCGAAGGGCATGTGTTTGAAAGCAAAGGTTCCGAATGGACATGTGAATGTAGTCTTCCCTTGATCCTGTAAGGAGACCTCAATTTAATTATACCCTGAGTACCCATCTAAGAAATAGTAGAATGCATGACCTGCCACTCTCTCAAGGACTTGGTCAATGAATGGTAAGGGGAAATGGTCCTTCTTGGTGAATGAGTTTAGCTTCATATAGTCAATGCAGACCCTCCATCCACTACTCACCCTTGTTGGAAGAATTTCTCCATCCTCATTGGTTATCACTGTGATTCCATCATTTTTTGTACCACTTGGATTGGGCTCACCCATTCACTCTTTTCTATGGGATATATGATACCAGCTTTTAGCAATTTCAGGAGTTCGTTTCTTACTACCAACATGAGATTAAGATTGATTCGCCATTGAGGTTGACGACATGGCTTTGAATCAGATTCCAAAACAATCCTATGAGTCCCGTTAAGTGGGCTAATCCGAGGAATATCAGAAATGGTCTAACTAATGGCTTTATTATGCTTCATACGGACATCTAGAATCATCCTTTCATGATTGGCTTCAAGAGAAGAAGAAATGACAATAGGATGTGTTTGATTGTCCTCTAGGAAAGCATACTTGAGTGTAGTGGGAATCTCCTTAAATTCAAGATCAGGTTGGTTTGGAATTTCAGCAGAATATTGGGACATTGGATCGAGTTCAATTTCTTTTTTTAGAGTTTCAGATAGGATTGATTCCCCACATGTAGAAGTTTCACCTACTATATTGTCTTGATCAGATTTAGGGAAGGAATTTGGAGTGGTCTCCATGAAAGTGGTTTTTTTGAAAGGTTTCACTAATTTTTGGACCTAAGACTTCATCATAAGAGCAATTTGAAAATTATTCAAGCCAAGGAGATAAACTTCCTTCATATGAACAAAGGAAATAAATCTCATCCTTACTTTAACATTCATCAAATATTCCTTGATGTTCCATGGATTCATTATCAATACTTCCTATCATGTTTACTTCATGAATGTCCTCATCATCCCCTATTTGTGAGCTTTCATTATAGATGTTCAAGTAAAGACTCATGTTCCCAAAGGTGATGGTCATGTTCCCATTTCAAACTCGAATAATAGAGTATAGTGTTGCAAGGAATGGATGAACAAGAATGATTGGGGTTTGTTTCTTATTTCCTAAGTTTAGATGGTTGTCAAGGACAATGAAATCAGCAGGGTAGATGAAGTTTTCAACCTTTACCAGAACGTCCTTCAAAATCCCATTTGGAACCCTAATGCTACGATCAGCAAGCTAAAGTGTGACAGATGTGGGTTGGAGTTCTTCTAGGCCTAACTGGTAGTACATAGCATATGGGATGAGATTGACATTAGCACCTAGATCACACAAGGCCTTGACAACTTTGCTTTCTCCTAGTTCAGTATTGATGTAAGGGAAACCTGGGTCTTTCAACTTAGGAGGAATGGTCCCTTGAATGGTGGTACTCACATTAGCAGCCCAAAGGACTTGGTTTTTATGTGAAAATTTTCTTTAAAAATTGCATAAGTCCTTAAGGTACTTTGAGTAGGCAGGTATGGTTTGGATTGCATCGAGAAGGGATATGTTCAACTTGACTTGTAAAAAGATTTCCCTCAATGTTTCACTCAGTTCAGGCTAGGGTTTCCCCCTCATGTGTTGAGGAAATGGTGCAAGTTGTGGGGTTGTTTGTTGAAGAGTTGTTTCTTTCACATTGTTATCAGTTTTCTCAGTTTTATCTTGGGGTTCATTTGAATTTTCATCCAAGTTTGAATCTTTAGGTGGGTTCTGAATTAGTTGTTCATGTTTCTCAATTGATTTCCCACATCTTAAAACATTTACAACCTTTAGTTGTTCATGAGTTTTTTGAGCACAACTTGACTATCCCCTTGAAGTTGAGGAGGGCACTGCCTGAGTAGGCATGGGTGCCTTTCCAGTTTTGATGGTTTGAAGTTATTATTTTAGGGAAGATACTTCTGAGTTCATCCTCTCCATTTTTTTGCACAGTTTTTCTATTATGCTATGTGGAACAATTTGGGTTGGTTTTTGAGAAGATTGGTTTATCCCAGGGGGATATTCTATAGGTGGTATGGTTTGTTGAAAATGGATTAGTGGATGTTGGTATTGGATATGTTGGGTTTGGAAGTAGTTATGGGTTTGGTAGTTCTGATAGGGGTAAGGATTTTTTCCCTGTGGTTGGTTATGTTGTTGGTTATCTTTCCAGCAGAAGCCTGGGTGGTCATTATTCCTTGGGTTGAAGTTGTTTTGGTATTGAGGCTTTTGAAAGTTCAAAGCATTTACTTCTGCTGGGGGTCCTCCTAAAATAACATCCTTGATGGATGGAATGGTAGGGCAGTTGTCTGTCTTATGGTCATGTTTTTCACAAATTGTGCAAATAGGGTATACAGTTTGGATTTCATGGACTTTCCTAAGGTCTATCTCTTCAACCTTCTTAGAGAGTGCTGCGAGTTTAGACCTAAGGCTTTCCTCTTATTTTAGTGTATGAATTCCATTATTTTTTTTATGTCTTTTCAGAATAAGGTGAAGTTCCCCATGTTTGGTTTTTTTAGAAAGGCTTTCTAGATACTTGTAAGAATCAGTTGGGGCTTTGTTTTTAAAGGTTCCATTACACATCATGTCAATGAATTGTTTGTTCCCTCGACCCAACCCTTCATAGAAAATTCTCACTTGTTCCAGAATAAAAAAACCATGGTGTGAAACCATGTTTAGAGTGTCTTTGAACCTCTCCCATGTTTCATAGAATGAATCTCCCTCTTTTTCAAAAAAGTTTTGGATACTCTTTTTAAGTGCAATTGTTTTGTGGTGGGGAAAGGATTTTTTTGTAGAATTCTCTTCGTAGTTGGTCCCAAGAGTTGATGGATGATGGTCTCAAATTGTTTATCCAATTTTTAGATCGATCCTTTAAAGAAAAAGGAAATAGCCTCATCTTAGCTGACTCTAGTTGATGTGTGGGACACATGGTTTCTACGATGTCATTGAACTCCTTAATGTGAAGGTAGGGCATCTCGGACTCCATTCCATGGAATGTGGGAAGATGGTTTAGGACATGGGGTTTAAAGATGTAGTTGGAATCTCCTAGGGAACTATGTCAAATTCATGAGGGGGCATTGGTCCAGGAAGGTGTGAGGTATTCATTCATGGTTTGATCAATTTTGTTCCCCAAGTTTGTGGCTGCCTCATTTGGGTTTCCATTTTGGTTCCCACCCGGGTTTATGATTTGGTTTCGTTGAAGACACTACATTGAAATTGGATCAATTATTGACTCGAGGGTGTTTTCAAGAATAGGATCTAATGGAAAGAGTTCTATTGGTGTACTTGGCTCCCCAACCCAAGGACTATCCACCCTAACTAGACGGTTTGATTGATCGCGGTTGTAGGTGGGCATGCGCCAAAAGAGAAAAAAACTAGAAAGGGGACAAGATAAGAGAATTTGGATGAGAAAATAATAAATGGGGGAGTATAGAATGGTTGTTTAGAATACTTAATTGGGACCCTGGAAACAGCACCAAAATTTGATTCTCACTGAAATTTACCCAAGAGAATAAGGTAAGACGATCCTTGTAGTTTAGCTTGAGTTGTCGAATCCTCAGAGACCAAAAAAGTACCCTATATACACGTACATTCTATGGAATATTTTTGTCTATGAAGTGTCCAACAGGGGTTGATTTTAGATTGTTTTAAAGGAACTCTATGAGACATAATTGAATTCAATTTAAAAGAATGAGTTGATCCTAGGTTATCGCTCGGGATGGATTGGACATATTTCCTTTTTAATGATTTCAATTTCTTATATTTGAGATGGGTTCATTTAAGGAGATAAAACAACATCATCACTTACTGGTTTAATGCCTACACCCTTTAATACTAATCACCTATACTCTTGAAGGATCAATGTTTTGAGCACTTCAAGGTAAAGGTTCGTATTAGCACATGAAGTGTGTGGCTTTAAATTCAACAAGGATGATGGAGTTTAAAAATCATCAAACAAAAATCTCAATTAAAGAAGTGATTATACATTAAGGAGGTGATAAATAACATCCAATACAGCCCATTTATACTCCCTTGGATAAACCCATAATTGGGTTATCCCTCCATTGATCCCATGGTTTCAATGGAAGCAGAAAGTAGACTCATGAGGGAGGAAATGGAGAAGTAAAGAAAACAACAAAAATAAAATGATCACTCCACCGTTGTGTGAATAATTTCACGACGTTTGGTGGGAATAAATTTACACCTTGATCCAAAGGTATAAAAGTGATCTTAATAAAAATAGAATAAGAGTATAAGAAGAACTTTTATTTAGAAACTAAAGTGAATTGAACAACTTACATGTGAAAGACAAATTTGAGACAGCAAAATTGCAGCATAACATTACAATTGAACAAAGCATCCAAGATTCTTCAATAATCCAACACCGCTGCCTTAAATAAGCAGTTTTGAGCCCTTGCGTTGATCCTCCAACATTCCAAGTCTTTTAAATTAATTTTGGTAGGCCATAGGTTGGTGGAATGTAAGGGAGAGTTGATTTTTTCACCCTTGCCCCAAGGTGGCAGCCATCTTTCCTTTACCGAATAGGTGCACTTGGAAGACCTTCTAGATGGCCGAATAAAAGTGGGACATAGAAAAAGAAAATGGATATCCTGATGTTTTCTAACGGCATGTAAATGTATGGCCCATATGGTGTTGTGTAAGCCGAGATATGATCATATTAGTGGGATGTTTTTCTGGGCTGCAGAATCTGGCCTAGAATTTTATCTCTAACATGGGCCACCTAAATGACCACAACGTAGGACGACTTAGCGTTGTATCATGAAGAGTGATTTGTTCCTATACATTTATTATAGCCTCAAAAAAATATGGGATTCATTGGGTCATTATGTAGAGCCCCACAGGCTCATCAGTGGGCTGTTGTCCAATATGACTTGTCCAGAATTGCTTCCTTTCATCACAAAATATCCCTATCTTCTTCCATGAATTTTTCATTGATCCCTACATGAAACATGATCATATTGAAGTTTAAATCAATTTAACAAAATTTCAAATTGAAATATGTATAATTAAATTCCTTAAAATCAGATAAATCATTGGGAACTTTAAATTATGTTCAAAAATGTACCACATAATAGTGCATTTTAAGAAGGAATTACATTCATAATGTGAAATGATGTTCAAAGTGTAAAATGCACTAAAATGGTGTTTATGAATAAAATAGAACATGAATATTATTTATATTAACACTGAATATTATCCTGATTTAGTGGCTAATCAATACTCTTATTACAAGAGTTATATGTGGAGAATAGTGATAAGCATGGTGCTGGTAATGTAGTTCTAAATCATCTACCATGGTTATCCAAAATCCAGCGTGAACATCCTAAGGAAATAAATTCGTAAATTCTTGATGAAAATGTATTATATGTCTCTATTAATTAATCTTCATGGTTGACATATTTCTATAATTTATTGAAAGAAAGTTTCTGTCCCAAACATTTTTCAAATAATAAGTGGAAAAAGTTCATTTCGAAGCATATTTACTATCCTAGGGATAATGATTTGCTTTAAAAAAATGTGTTGATGGTATTATGAGAGGGTGTGTTCTAAAGGAATAAATTATACCCATTTTGGAGAGTTTTCACTTGTCACCGTAGGGAGTTTATCTTGTTAGGGATATAATAGCCCAAAAATTCATCTAATCGCTATTTTATAAGCCTGCCATTTTAAAGGATTCTATGGGTTTTCTAGGGGGATCTGATGTATTTTGATGATTAGAAAATGTTGGAAGAAAGAAGGATCTACCTCTAAAATCAATTTTAGAAGACGATATTTTTTATGTTTGGGGGATATATTTTATAGGACATTTTTCTATTTTCTCATTGGAATGAGTACATTTTAGTAGTTATTGGTTATGTTTTGAAATGGGTTGATATAGTATAAATTCCCAATAATCATACCTGTAGAGAGATAAAATTTATTAAAAGTGATATATTATCATGTTTTTCTAGTTCAAGAGCTTTTCCCACTGATAATGGAACTAATTTTCCTAAAACAAATTAAATCATTAATGTAAAAATATGGCAGTTCCTAATGAACTAGAACTTATTTCCAACCAAAATTTGGGGACAAGTTGAAATTATTAATAGTGATAAAAAACATAGTTTAGAGAAAAAATCATAATTTCATAAATCAATGTTCGTCAAAAATGTAAAAAACATTATCTTCTTATAGAAAAACATTTGAGTCACCAATATGTTTGTCTCCATAAAGGATATTATTTGGAAAATATTTTCATTTACCTATTGAGTTGCAACATAATACACTTTGGGTTCCAAAATTTTTAAACCATGATTTTAAGACTACTGGATAAAGAAAATTGATAGATCTCAGTGAGCTAGATGAGGTTTGAAGATAGTCTTATGAATGTGATAGGATTTTTATGAATGTTCCATGGTATTAATTGATTTTTTAATTCAAAAAAGAGACCTTAAGTGTAACACCCTAAGATTTTATGAGATATATTCATTTTAATTTCTTTCATATATTCTATTATACACTACACCAAGATTATCTTTCGTTATACGAAACACAATATTATCTTGCAGTATATGCAACACTATTCTTGGATTGTGTTACACTCAATTTCAAGTTCGTTTGATAGTAGATATTGTACGCAACATAGAGTGTATAAATATATAAATATATATATTCAATGTATAAGTGAAATATGGTTGGATTATTTTATATGCAACAACAAAGGAGTATTTCACTACACGCAACCTTGACTTGGTTTGTGTTACACGCAATCACGACCATCCTCGATAGCGTGTGTAGTACGCAATACCGAGTTTCACTAAATAGTGATATATTGTTATAATATTATTATGGAATAGCTGATATGAATAGTATTAACTAAATTTTTAATTTTAAAACATTATTATTCATCTTACAGATTTTATAAAATATGGTATGTGAACAAAATAATTTTTTCGGGTAAAATAAGTATTTTTCAAAAAATACAGTTTTACCGCCTTTTGATGGTGCACCAACATTAAATCTAGTTTTTAACATTTTTATAAGTGAAATTTGAAAAAATAAAATTCTTCTTTGGAATCAGGATATAAAAATTTATTTTGGATAAAATTTTCATATTATTCTCATAACTTTTATATTTTAATGAATAGTAAAAACTCGCTATATTTTAATTAAAAATAACTTTTTCAGCGTAATAATTTATATGGTAAAACTATTATATTGAATGATTTTAAAGTATAAATAGAATATATTTTTACCATTTAATATTATTTATGTCATTAGAATTTATTTTACTTGAGTTCATATGTAAAATCATTTCAATCTTTTGCAATGTTTTAACTTTTAAAAAACTTGTTTTCTTAACAACGGTATTAATTTTAAATTAATTAATGAAACTTATGTGTTTTTGAATTTTGAAAAATGGATTCCATATTGGAATTCAGTGGGTCCAAATTATGTTAATAGGTTACTTTTATTGTTTTGATATTATAAATAGTAACTGCCATAATTTTTATTTACTACATTTAAAGGTAAATCTGGTAATTAAGAGTAAAAATAAGATTATAAAATTACCCTATCACTTGCCAAAACCATACTGTATGAATAAAATACGAACCATATCACATAAGGGTCGGACTAGATTCTTTTCATGGACTTTTTACAGTGATATAATATAATTATTATTAAAACCAAAGAAAGTGACAACATGTCACTCTATTAAATCTTATAAGTGTAATAATTTTAATTTAGTGATAAACATCATATAACTTCAGATATAAATAGTTCTTTGAACTATAATAAAATTATATACATCATATAAATTTATTTATAATTTTTATGGATTAAATAATTCATATTAATTATGACACAATAGTGATGTTGAAATTATTTTATTGGTTGAAATATCAAAAAAATGATTTTAATGGTATTGAAATAAATATTATATGAACTATTTAATGTGCTCCACTAATTTTATAGATAAATATGACATGTTATTAATCTATTAAATCTTTTAGTTAGAATATATCTTATATATATATTTTATTTAAATTCAAATAATTGAATACTGTCAAAATTGAAACTATTGTTATTTTATAAAAATTACATATTATAAAAATTGTTTAAAAATAATAAAAATATTTGAAAATTATAAATTAAAATTTAAATGTTATAAAATGTAATAAATCATAAAATTATGGAAAATTCACAACATATAAGTAATTATTTATAATGATTTAAAATTTAGAATATTATTACCACAAATAAAATTAAATAGAATATATAAGGATAAATCAAGTTGATAATGTTTAAAATAAATTCCCAACTTGTCTAAATTTTATTGGATTATGAGATTACCAAAATATCTCATTTGAGCTTCTTATTTGAGTCATTTTGGTGGTTTTTATGTGGGTTTGGAATTTATTATATATTAATATTTCTTATAATTCCAATGGTGCCCCTCTCCTCCCTTAAAAAAGGCACCTCCTCCCTCTCCTCCTCACACCTTTTTGAGCCTTCAAGCATATCCAACCCCTGCACATTTCCCTTATAAACCTCCTTATAAACATACTAGTGGTCCTTTTCTTCTTCAAAGACCAATTTTAGTGCCATAAGAGGAGGTTTCAAAGAGGCATGTTGAAGAAGCGGTAATATCCGTTATCGATTCTTTCAAATTTATTTCTTCCTCTACTTCTTCTTCTTTAGTTTTTTAATTATGAATTAAAAACATCAGTATCACTAATATACTGATATGTTATTATAAATATGAAACAACACTATTTCACCTTCTATCCATCCTAAGGAAAATGAAATCACCACGCGTGCGTACGTACAGATTACCGTCTCCATGTCGTGGTGTAATCTGTTTTTTCACCACCACATTACATGGATTTATATAATGGTGAAAATAATAACTACATATGATTATTATAACATAATACTGATTCTATGTTATTATATCATTCACTCCAATTCTATTAATTAAATATGGGAATGATATCATCGCTCGTGCGTACGTACGGATTACCGTCTCCACGATGCGATGAGATTCGTTTTTCATGTTAACAATTCAAGAATGATTATAAAGTATATATAATAAGAAATCCTGAAATATATGACATAATAATGATACTGGATTTATGTATATATATATTTATGTCATCTACTTAATTCCATTCAATTTAATAAGGAAACGAAAATAGCATTTATGAGTATGTACGACCTACCATCTCCATGAACGGTGTATTTCATTCCATTTATCGATCTATTATATAATTTTATATTAGGAATGAATATTATATATAAAAATGTTTTATATTCTGGAATTAAGAAATCATTATCTAAGTAATCATATTAATAATTACAAGTCAAAACACGGATGATAAATGAAATGATTTTACCCAAAACGCTATTTTAACAAGAATTTACAAAAGAACGGGTAATATAACGTCATAAGTGAACCATATATGATATCATAACAATGAATATGATTCTGTAATAATTCAATGACATTATTTAAATAATTATACAGGAGGTTCAGATACGTACGAAGCATATTGGACCTAAGGTAAGGGATAATTTTTCAAATATCATTTTTATCCGATATTTCTTATACGTAAGTATTTTCTAGGGTTATATTTTTCATCCATGCCCATAAAATGGTTTTCATAAAGTGTTTAATATTATTACATGTATGTTTAAAGTCATTATTACCCTTCTTTTACTTTTACTTTGTGTTGTGGAAGGAATATTTGTTTTGTTTACCATATGTGGTACTTTTTGACTTTTCCATTAAAAGTACGAGGAGAATGTTTTTTTAACCTATACGGCATGAACAGATTTTTACGGTTTCATAACACCTTATTTTCATTAAAGTTTCTCTACAATATTTCATGATTATTTTCAACAAAATCCTTTTCTTTTAAAATTCCATGGCATTTTTTGAAAAGAAAATGATTTGGTAGAAGAAAGGATATTTTCCTCAAGAATTCATTTCAAGTGTTTTATCAAAACCATTTTCCATCCAAGATGACATTATTTCATATGTGTATGTTTCAAGTATAATTTCTCAATGATTTACATGGTTTTACTTTTCTTATGATGAAATGATATCCATTTTTTTGTAGGGATTATGTTATAATGTGATGATGTTTATGAACCCCATTTTATACTTTGGGTAATGATGAATGATTTATGTTCATGTTGTGGAACAAGTGAGAATTATTTCATTATGAGATGTGTGGGACCTATATATCCCTCTAATTCATTGTGTAAAGATTTATATCTCATGAGATAGAGATGGTTGGAATGGAAAGTAATTTTGGTTCAGTAATACAGGGCTACAACGGAAAGTAAACCCGATTCAATAAGAGACATTGTCCACTAAGATGGTCTTAACAACAATGCCTTGTCTATTATAAAATCATATCATGTGATTAAAATTTTTCCACAATTAAAAATTGTATTCCCATGCTATTTTATCATGATTTATGTTCCATTATGATCTATGCCTTACGTACTACCATGTTTTATGTCATTTCTCAAGATCTTGATGTTTAAACATTATGTTCATGTTTTTAAGTTAAAATATATATGGTTTGTTTTATTTTCTCCATGCTTACCCTTACTGATCATTTGAGCTAACCCTTTTTTTCAGCAGGATTAAATGAATGGTTTTATGTAAGGAAACAAAAAGGGGAAAATCGTTTTGGGAGATGTTGAGGATCTTTCATCATGATTAGAAGTTTATATTCCATGTTTCCATAGACACTAAACTATTATGGTCCTTTGGTGTCTATTTTATTATGTAATAGATATTCCTCTAGAGTAATGTAATGTCTATGTGCGTCAAGCTTTGGGTCTCTTCAGTTGGTATCAGAGGAAAGGTTTAGATAACCTTTGGAAACTAGGATGCGAAAACTTTAGTGGGATCCCTAGAGATATTTCTAAGGTATGTCTAGGGATGTCCCTAAGGTTAAGTATAAGTATAGGTTATAGTCCTAGAATTATGTTAAAAATCATAGAATTAACACTAAGATGTTATATATTGAAGGACACCCCCATTATTATGTTGTTTTCCCTAGCATGAGTTTTGCCTCTCACACTATTCTTTTTGGGTTTTAGACAATGGCTGGAACTCTAAGGAACCGTGTTGATCAATGTAATGGATGATACAATGATTGTCATCCTGAACAAACCAACGTTATGGGAGATGGAGTGTAAAATATTATTGCTATACTTACACAAACTATGAATCATTCTGGACATCCAAATGAGTAGAGAAGGGAACAATATTCTATTGAGTCCTTCATGAGGCAATATCCGCCTTCTTTCAGTGGGACTTCTGATCAACTTGTTGCTGAACAATAGATCAGTACCATTGAAATGATATTTTCCAAACTTCGCTATTCAGAACATGAAAAATTCATTCTGTCTATTTACCATTTAGAAGGTGAAGCAGATCAATGGTGGACTCTAATTAAGAATACGAGGCCCCAAGATGAAATTGAATCCATGGAATGGGATGAGTTCAAGAACTTATTTTTCAATAAGTACTTCCCTCGTATCCATCGAACAATGATGGAAAAAGATTTCCTTGAGCTTAAGCAAAAGGATGATGAATATGTTGGTATATACAAAGCAAATTTTATGAGGATTGCAAGGTATGCATCTGGATTTATCATCCAACCTAAAAGTAAAGTTGATCGATTCTTTAGTGGATTAAAACCAAGTCTTCGAAGGGCATTAGCTATAAGATACTTTAGTAGCTATGAAGAAATTGTGTGTTGTGCTATCAAGGTAGAACTGGAAGTTGGTGTTACATATCCATCTCATGGTTTTGACAAGAAATGAAATATGGAGTTCAAGGAGAAATCTCAGAATAATGGTGAAAAGAAGATGAATGTTTCTTTATGCTCAATGTGTGGACAGAAGCATGGTAGAGATTGTCTTAAAGGGACTAGAAAATGTTTCAAGCGTGGAAAAGAAGGTCATCGAGTAGATGAGTGTTGAAGTAATGGAAAAGGGTTTCTAATGATGTGAATAGAGAAAAGACTACAGAGAACGCACCACCAACACTTCAATGCTTCATGTGCAAGGAAATGGGGCATTATGCTAATCAATTCCCTAATCCAATGGTTAATGATGATCAACATGACCAACCACTTAAGGCAAAGGATAAGGGGAAGTCACATGTGATCACTATTTTTTATGTTGAGTATGACACTGATGTTTTTAATTATTAAGTGTTTATGCAATTGGATTTAAAAATAGTATCATGGAATCTCATTTATGGTATCGTTGAATTTTGGAATATCTATGTATTGGTTTTCAATAATTATATGGTACCGGTAACCATGAAAAGTGATTGAAATATGTATTGGAAAGAAGATGATATGTGCATAATGAAGGGATAAAGAAAAAATGAAATGAGCTCATGACTGATATAAGGACAATGTTATATCATGGTTTCAGTATATAGAAATTTCGGGATTTTGGTATGTAGAAATAGTTAGCTTTTGATAGCATTCATGTTTTCACTATGGTTTAATGTGTATTCATTTTTCAAGAGAATACATGATTACAGTATTCACATGTCTGGAATGTGACCAACAAGATATATTTTATGATATATGGGGTATAAATGATGGTATTCACATGCTCGGTAGATGACATTTCTAGTAATTGTTTTCATTATACTATGGGTTTGGACAAAAGTATTTTGGATAAGCATAAATATTGGAATGAATTAAGATAATATTGTTTAAGGATAAAACCTTTTTTCTATATTATTGCAGAAATGTTATAATACTGTAGTTTTATATAATGGACAACCCATAGGATGGGCGACAACCCATCGCGTCAGACAAGGATGCGGTAATTGAACCCATAACCAAAGTGCGACAGGACATTAGCGCCAACCACTAGCCTACAGGAAGTCCTTGGTTAGTGGAAACTAGTTTTATTTTAATAAGTGGTATGATAGATGAAGTATAAGTTAATATTTGGAATCATATATGATTAACCTCATCATAGATAGACTTATGTATATTTGATAACTTTTTCCAACCTTTTGTTTGAAACAGATTGAATGACCCATTATTCTATCACATGATCTGCTAACACTTCACGAATAACAAATTCAGCTACATTTTTTTAAGAGATGTAGTGGAAATTGTTTAAGGCACAAACAACAGTTATATTGTACCAAAATCATGTAAGTATTTCTTTTAGTTCATTAACTATAGGGAAAAGATCATGAAAACAAAAAATGTTGTCCTAGTGCTATTATATCTGATTGTTCAGATGGTACCTTAGATCATCAGAAATTTATGGCTTTGTGATTGTTGGATTTATCATAACCATGTCCTCTACCACTCTCCATCAGAACTTGATGGTTAGATTTCACTTCCATATCCATATTTTCACCTATGTTATCATATGTGGAAACTCAGTGATTAGTTAATTTGGGTAAAAGTTACGTTTCATACTTTAGTTTTTAAAGAAAAGTTTTGGTATTGCTTTT
Source organism: Viscum album (assembly GCA_963277665.1). NCBI lineage: Eukaryota > Viridiplantae > Streptophyta > Magnoliopsida > Santalales > Viscaceae > Viscum > Viscum album. Next base: position 1,324,952,841 of record OY728158.1, read on the forward strand.
TTACGATGTCGGTTTCTATGAAAGAAACTCTCATGTAATAAACCATTTATAACCCCGACGAATTTCGAGGGAAAAATTCATTTTAAGGGGGGTAGAATGTAACACCCCGAGATTTTATAAGATATATTATTTCTAATTTCTTTCATATATTCTGTTGTACGCTACACGAAGATTATCTTTCACTATTTGCAACACCATATTAGCTTGCAGTATACGGAACACTATTCTTGGATTGTGTTACACACAATTTCAAGTCTGTTTGATAGTAGTTATTCTACGCAACATTGAGTGTGTCTATATATATAAATATATATATTCAATGTATAAATGAAATATGGTTGTATTCTATTATACGCAACAACAATGGAGTTTTTCACTACATGTAACCATGACTTGGCTTGCGTTACACGCAATTGCTACCTTCCTCGATAGGGTGTGTAGTACGCAATACCAGGTTTAACTAAACAATGATATTTTTTTATAATATAATCATGGACTAGTATCTATTAATATTATTAACTACATTTTAAATTTTATAACATTATTATTCAGCTTACACATTTTCTAAAACATGGTATGCGAACAATATAAATATTTCGGGTAAAATAATTATATTTCAAAAAATACAGTTTTGCCGCCTTTTGATGGAGAAACCACTTTAAATCTAGTTTTTGACATTTTTATAAGTTTAATTTGACAAAATAAAATTCTTCTTTGGAACCAGGATATAAAAATTTACTTTGGACAATTTTTCGTACTATTCTGATAACTTTCATATTTTAATGAATAGTAAAAAACACACTATATTTTATTTAAAAAAAACATCATTCATCATAATAATTTATATGGTTAAATTATAATTCTGAATGAATTTAAATTATAAATAGAATATGTTTTTACCATTTAATATAATTTATTTCATTAGCATTGATTTTACAATGAATTCAAATGTAAAATCATTTCAATCTTTTGCAATGTTTTAACTTTTAAAAAACACGCTTTCTTAACAACATGATTAATTTTAAATTAATTACTGTAACCTCTGTATTTTGAATTTTGAAAAAATGGATTCCATATTTGAATTAAGTGGGTCCAAATTTTTTAAATAGGTTACTTTTATTTTTTTGATATTATAAATAGTAACTATGGTAATTTTTCATTTACTACAGTTAAAGGAAAATCTGGTAAATAAGGGTAACAATAGGATTATAAAATTCTCCTAACACTTTCCAAAATCTTATTGGATGAATAAAAGCCGAACCATATCACCTAAGGGTTGGAATAGATTCATTTCATGGACACATGACCATGAAATAATATAATTATTATAAAATCCAAAGAAAATGACAACATGTCACTCTCTTAAATATTATAAGTGTAATAATTTTAATTTAGTGATAAACATCATATAACATCGTATATAAATAGTCCTTAGAAATATAATAAAATTATCTACATCATATGAATTTATTTATAATTTTTAGGGATTAAATAATTATCATTAATTATGACACAATAGCGAGGTTGAAATTATTTTATTGATTGAAATATCAAATAAATGATTTTAAAAGTATTACAATAAATATTATATGAACTATTTGATTTTCTCCACTAATTTTCTACATAAATATGAAATGTTATTAATCTATTAAATCTTTTATTTAGAACATATCTTCTGTATATATTTTATTTAAATTCAAATAAATGAATAGTGTCAAAATTTACAGTATTGTTATTTTATAAAAAGTACATATTATAAAAGTGTTTAAAAATAAAAAACATATTTAAAAATTATTAATTTCATTTTATGTCGTCGAAAATGTAATAAATCATAAAATTATGGACAATTAACAACATATAAGTAATTATTTATAATTATTTAAAACTTAGAATATTATTACCACAAATAAAATTAAATAGATTATATAAGGATAAATCAAGTTGATAATGTTTAAAATATACTTCTAACTTGTATAAATTTTATTGGTTGATGAGATTACAACAATATATCATCTAATATTTGGATTTGAGTCATTTTTTAGGTTTTTATGTGGGGTTGTAATTTATTATAAATTAATATTTCTTATAATTCCAAAGGTTCCCCTCACCTCCCTTATCAAAGGGCACCGTATCCCTCTCTTCCTCACACCTTTTTTAGCATTCAAGCTCGGCTAAAAACCGAACATTTACCTTTTAACTTCCTTAGAAACATACTAGAGTTCCTGGTATTCTTTAAAGACCAATTTTAGTTCCCTAAGTGGAGGTTTCAAAGAGGCGTGTCGAAGAAGAGGTAATATTTGTTAACGATTCTTTCAAATTTATTTTTCTTCTAATTATTATTCTTAGATTTTTCATTATGAATTAATAACATCAGTATCACTAATATACTAATATGTTATTATAAATATGAAAAAACACTATTTCACATTCGATCCATCCTAAGGAAAATGAAATCACCACGCGTACGTACGTACGGAATACCGTCTCCACACCGTGGTGTAATATGTTTTTTCACCACCACCTTACTTGGATGGGTATAATGGTGTAAAGAATAACTACATATGATTATTATAACATCATACTGATTCTAATATTTTATATCATTCTCTCCAATTCCATTCAATAAATATGGTAATGATATCATTGCTCGTGCGTATGTACGGATTACCATCTCCACGACGCGATGAGATTCATTTTCCATGTTAACAATTGAAGAATGATTATAAAGTATATATAATAAGTAATCATGAAATATATTAACTAATAATGCTACTGGATTTTTGTATATATATATGTATTTCATCTACATAATTCCATTCTATTCAATAGGTAAACAAAAATAGCATTCATGCGTACGTACGGCCTACCGTCTCCATAAATGGTGTGTTTCATTCCATTTGTCGTTCTAATAAATATATGTATATTCTGAATATATATTATATATAATTCATGTTTTATATTCTGGAATTAAGTAATCATGATGTAGAGACCCGAATCATTACGTACAAGGACATTACACTACTTTTGCGGAATAATTAATACATAACAAAATCAGAAACACAAGGACCAAAACAGTTTAGTGTATTTGGAAACTCGTAATATAATATTCTAATCGTGGTGAAAGATATTCAATATCTCCCATAAAGTTCATCCATTTTTTTCTTACCTAAAACCTTTCTTTATATCCTGGGAAAAAGAAAACATAAAATGGGTGAGGTCAAATGCTCATTAAGGGTAAGCATAGAGAACATAAAACAACCCTTAGACATTTGAATGTAAAAAAACATGAGCATAAAATCTAAACATCAAAATATTAAGCAATGACATAAAACATGGAAGTACGTAAGTCATAGATCATGGAGAAACATTAATCAGGATAAATTATCTTTGGAATAAAACATGTAATTGTGGCAACCATTAAGCACATGATATGATTTCTATATTAGCCAAGGCATTGCTGCCAAGACCATTTTACTGGACAAAGTACCTTTCTGAATCGAGTTCACTCCTCATTTCAGTCCTGTAACACTGAACCAGAATAAATTACCATTCCATCCATGTCTATCTCATGAGATATAAATCATAACCCAATAAATTGGATGGAGATATAGGTCCCACCCATATCATAATGAAATAATTCTTACTTGTGCCACAAAATAAACTTAAAACATTCACCATAACTCAAAGAATAAAATGGGTTTCATAAACATCATCCCATCATCGCATAATCCATATAAAACAAATGTAAATTTCATCATAAGAAAAGTGAAACCATGTAAATCATAGAGACATTAAACTTGAAACATACACATATGAAATAATGTCATATTATATGGAAAATGGTTTTGATAAAACATTTGAAATGAATTCCTGAGAAAAATATCCTTTTTTCTTCAAAATCAATTTCTTTTCACAAAACATCATGCAATTTAGAAAGAAGTAGATTTTTTTGAAAATATTCATGAAATATTTTGGAGGAAGCTTCATGAAAATAATGCTTTATAAAACCGTAAAAATCTGTTCGTGCCGTATAAGTTAAAAAAACATTCTTCTCATACTTTTTCCAGAAAAGTCAAAAAAGTACCTCGTAAAAGAATGATTCCATACATACCATGTATTAAAAGTCCAAAATGGGTTAACATGACATTAAACACACATGAAACCATTTTTAGTAAACATAGACATTGATGAGAACAATAACCCCAGTAAATACTTACGAATAAACAATCTCGGATAAGAACAAGATTGGAAAAGTTATCCCTTACCTTAGGTCTAATATGCTTCATACGTATCTGAACCTCCTGTATAATGATTTAAATAATGTCATTGACTTATTACAGAATCATATTCATTGTTTTTATATCATATATGTTTCACTTATGACTTTATATTACCCGTTCTTTTGTAAATTCCACGTTAAATCAGCGTTTTCGTTAAAATAATTTCTTTTATCATATGTGTTTCGACTTATTGTTTTTGATAATATTACTTATATCCTGATATAAATGATTTATATATAATATATATTAATCATATACATATATATATTATAGATCGATAAAAGGAATGAAATACACCATTCATGGAGACAGTAGGCCTTACGTATGCATGAACGCCGTTTTCATTTCCTGGTTGAATTGAATGAAATTAAATACATGACATATATATATATATATACATAAATCCAGTAGAATTATTATGTCATATATTTCATTATTATTCATTATATATACTTTATAATCATTCTGGAATAGTTAATTATGGAAAATGAATCTCATCGCGTTCGTGGAGACGGTAGTCCGTACGTACGCACGAGCGATGATATCATTCCCATGATCGTGGAATAATATTAAAGTGTATGAATAATATTAAATAATCAATATCAATTTAAAATAATCATATATATTCTCTAATTTCACCATTATACCCATCCATGTAAGGTGGTGGTGGAAAATAGATTACACCACAGCGTGGAGACAATATTCCTTACGTACGCACGCGCGATGATTTCGTTTTCCGTAGGATGGATAGATGGTGAAATATGGTTGTTTCATACATATAATAACATATCAGTATATGAGTGATACTGATGTTATTACTTCATAATGAAACAACTAAAGAATAAGAAGTGGAAGAAGAAATAAAGTTGAAAGAATCGGTAACAGACATTACCTCTTCTTTGAAGCACCTCTTTAGGGCCTCCTCTTAGGGCACTAAAATCGGTCTTTAAAGAATACCAGGACCTCTAGGATATTTCTAGGTAAGTGTAGAAAGTAATTTTTCAGGGGTTGGCCGATATTGAAGGCTCAATGTGGTGTGAGGAAGAGAGGGAGGAGGTGCCCTTTTATAAGGGAGGAGAGGGGCACCTTTGGAATAAATAAAAATATTATTTTATTATAAAGTCATATTCGGTTTTTAATAGCTCCAAATTGAGTTATTTCGAAGCTAAGGTGGGGATGGGTCTAAATAATCTCATCCAATAAAATTTAGAAAAGTTTAGGATTCTATTTTAACCTTATCATTTAGATTTAACTTTAAGTTAAATAATTTTTCTTTTACTGTGTCTTCTTGTTTTCTTACACTATAAGGATAATAAACTTACTATAACAAACCAAACAAACGCAAATTTGTTTATTATTAATATATAAAACATTATATAATTTATTTTTCCGAACCATATATTTTTAGGAAAAAAATAATAATTAATAATATAATATTTGTTTTAAAAACTATTTGATGTCAATTTTGACACTATTTGGTAATTGATTTTTGTGAAAATCATAACAGAATTATTAGTTCGAAAAAAGTTAACTAAATTAATACTAACATGTCATATTAACCTAAAAAAATTAGTGTAATTCTTAAAAAGATTTAAATTACATTTATTTGGGTATTTATAACATCAATTATGTCAATATTTCCTTAATAAGATAATTATTTCATCATCATTGTGTCATAAATAAATTAAATTATTTAATGTCTAAAAATTATAAATAAACTACCATTATTTAAGAAATCTTTTTATCCTTCTAATGAATATTTATAGTCTAATTTATCATATGTATAACCCTATATTAATAATGATTTAGTTATTAATCATTGATTTTAACTATTTTAACCCTTCTTTAAATAAATTAATAATAAATGTCCTAATCTAATAAAAGAGGGCCTAAATGGTCATATTTTATCCCTAAGGTTGTTTTTGGTCGAATTATACTTATCCAATAGAATTAGGACATGTGTTAGGGTAATAATAATATCATTTTTACCCTTAATTACCCTATTTACTTTTAACCGTGGTAAAAAAAGGAAAAAGGTACAATTTACCAAAAATTATTTTCATCTCATTGAACCACATTTTAGTACATTATATTAAACGTGTGTCTCGGATTTTCAAAATTACACTCACAGAAGCGGTAAAATTATGTTTTCTGTAAATTTGGAAATTCTCCTATGAGGTGGGTAAAAGACTGTGAAAAGTTCAATAAAATTTTGATATATCTAAAATTATTATAAAATGACTCCAATGAATTAATTGAACTTATATATGTATTATGTATCAATTTTGACCTTAAATAAATTTAAATAAAATAAATAATTATTTAAATAAAAATCCATTTTTTGAATAGTAACCCAGTGTTTTCACTATTCATCAAAAATTGAAAGTTTTCTGAAAAATACCAAAAATTCACCCTAGGCTAATTTTGATATTCTGAATCCAAAAATGAGATCCATTTCAAAAAAATAAAATTTAAAAAATTTCAAAAAGTGGGTATTACTATTCATAACCGCTACTTTATATAACATATCATTGTTTAGCGAAACTCGGTATTACGTACAACACATGCTATCGAGGAAGGTCGCGATTGCGTGTAATGAAATCCAAGTAAGGGTTGCGTGTAGTGCAAGACTTATTTGTTGTTTTGTATACCAGAATCCAACCATATTTAATTTATACATTGAATATATATATATATATATATATATACACTCAATGTTGCGTAGAATGACTATTATAAAACGAACATGAAGTTGTGTGTAACACAATCTAAGAATAGTGTTGCGTATACTTCAAGATAATACAATGTTATGTATCGCGCAAGGAAATCTTGTTGTAGCTTACAACACAAGACATAAATGAAATCAAAAGAATATTTTTCATAAAATCTCGTGGTGTTACATTCTACCCCCCTTAAAATGAATTTTGCCCTCGAAATTTGTCGGGGTTATAAATCATTTACAATTTATAGAAACCCACATCGTAAAAATGAATACCAAAACTTAATTTTAAAAAATAAAGTATGAAATGTAACGATTACCCAAAGAAACTCATCACTGGGTTTCCATATAGGAGAACATAGGTGAAAATATGGATATGGAAGAAAAATCTAACCATCATGTTCTGATGGAGAGTGGTAGAGAACATGGCTATAAAAAAGCCATCAATCATAAAGCCAGAGATTTTTGATGATATAAGGTACCATCTGATTCATCGGATATAAGGGAACTTGGGAAACATTTTTGGTTTTCATGATCATTTCCCTAAAGTTGATGAAATTGGAATTAGAAGAAATACTTTCGTGATTTTGGTATAGTCTCACCGTTGGTCGTTCTTTGGACAATTTCTACTTCATCTCTTAAAGAAATGAAGTTGAATTTGTCATTAGTGAAGTGTTAGCAGATCATGTGATAGAATGATGGGTCATTCCATCTGTCCCAAACAAAAGGTTATAAAAGTTATCAAAAATACATAAGTCCATCTATAGTGAGATTAATCATATATGGTTTCTAAAATGGACTTATACTTCATATATCATACTGCTTAATATAATAAAACTAGTTTCTATTAAACAGGGACTTCCTGTAGGCCAGTGGTAGGTGATAAATGCTAGTCACACTTCGGTTGTGGGTTTGATTCCCACAGCCTTGTCTGACGCGACGGGTTGTCACCCATTCTGCAGGTTGTCCATTTTCTAAAACTACAATACTATAACATACCATTAATAATATCAAAAAAATTTATATACTAACTTATGTCCAAAATAATCCATTCAAATATTTGGGCGTATCTAAAATACTTCAGTCCAAACTCATAGTATAAAGAAAACAATTTCTAGAAAGTATATCTACTAAGAATGTGAATACAAGCATTTATTCCACATATATCATAAGATATATCTTGTTGGTTGCATTCCAAACACATGAATACCGTATTCATATATTCTCTTGAAACATAAATTACCATAGAACCTTAGTGAAAACATGAATACTGTCAAAAGGTAACTCTTTCCACATACAAAAATCTGAAAATTCTATATACTCAAACCATGATATAACCTTATCCTTATATCAGTCATGAGCTCATGAATACTATCAAAAATTTAATTTTCTCCTTGTCCCTTCACTATGTGCATATCATCTATTTTACAAAAATATCTGAATAACCATTCATTATTACTGGTACCATTCATCATACACATTCAAAACTAAAGGAAAGACAACAGTGTAACAATCCTTAGATGTCTCTTCATTCTATAGTACCATGAGATTACTTATACAACATTACAATTGGTAAACATGTAATCATTCCACTACATTCTTAAACCATTGACCGAGCTTCAACAATTCTTTCATCTCACATATCATTTATAGTCTCTTCATCATCATCAACATAAATACTACCCATACGACCATACTGATTCTATTCATGAGAATTTCCCTTAGTGAATTGGTTTTCATAATGCCCGTACATTCCACATTTAAAACATTTAACAACTGTTCATGTCGTAGAAATACCATTATCATCATCCATGGTGTTAACTGAACCTTTTCCTTTGCACTTACTGGCTTTGTGTCCTTCTTTTCCACACCCAAAGCATCTTCTAGTTCCATTGAAACATTCTCCTTGATTCCTCTTCCCACATTATTTACATAGGGGAAATTGAACTTTCTTTCCTCTATGATCATCATGAAACTCCATCTTTCTCTTATTAGCCGAGTCAGGAAACATACCAAATTTGAGTTTATTGGTCATATTATTAGATTTCTGATTCAGCATAATAAGGTTGTTTGGACTTCCAAATCCCATTTCATTTGGTTTCTCATGAATAATATCATTCCATTTTCCATCATATCCTTCATTATCCTGAATCATCTTGTTTCCAGCCATTTTCTAAAACCCAAAAAGAATAGTGTGAGAGAAAAAAATCATAATCAAGGGGGAGTAACTTCAATATCTAACATCTTAGGTTTAATCTAATATCATTACCATAATTCTAGTACTATAACCTAAACTTATACTTAACCTTAGGGACATCCCTAGACATAACTTATAAATATCTGTATGGATCTCACTAAAGTTCTCGTATCCTAGTCTCCAAAGGTTGACTAAATCTTTCCTCTGATACCAACTGTAGATACCCGAAGCTTGACGTACATGGACATTACATTACTTTTGCGGAATAATTAACACATAACAAAATCAGACACACAAGGACCATAATTGTTTAGTGTCTTTTGAAACTCGAAATATAATCTTCTAATCGTGGTGAAAGATCATCAACATCTCCCATAAAGATAATCCCTTTTTTTCATACCTAAAACCTTTCTTTATATCTTGGGGAAAAGAAAACATAAAAGGGGTGATCTCAAATGCTCAGTAAGGGTAAGCATAGATAACATAAAACAATCCTTAGACATTTGAGTGTAAAAAAACATGAGCATAAAATCCAAACATCAAAATCGTGAGCAATGACATAAAACATGGAAGTACATAAGGCATAGATCATGAATAAACATTAATCATGATAAATTAGCATGGGAATAAAACATGTAATTGTGGAAACCATTAAGAAAATGATATGATTTCCATAGTAGCCAAGGCATTGCTTCCAGGACCATCTTAGTTGACAAATTCCCTTTCTGAATCGAGTTCACTCCTCGTTTTAGTCCTGTAACACTGAACCCGATTAACTTACCATTCCAGCCATGTCTATCTCATTAGATATAAATCTTTACCCAATGCATTGTAGGGAGATATAGGTCCCACCCATCTCATAATTAAATCATTTTTACTTGTGCCACAAAATAAACTTAAAACATTCACCATAACCCAAAGAATAAAATGGGTTTCATAAACATCATCCTATCATCTCATAATCCATATAAAAAATGTACATTTCATCATAAGAAAAGTGAAACCATGTAAATCATAGAGGCATTAAACTTGATACATATACATATGAAATAATGTCATCTTAGATGGAAAATGGTTTTGATAAAACATTTGAAATGAATTATTAAGGAAAATATCCTTTCTTCTTCAAAATCAATTTATTTTCACAAAATGTCATGCAATTTTAAAAGAAGTATATTTTTTTTGAAAATAGGCATGAAATATTTTGGAGGAAGCTTCATGAAAATAAGGCTTTATAAAACCGTAAAAATTTGTTCGTGCTGTATAAGTTAAAAAACATTCTTCTCATAATGTTGTCGGAAAAGTCAACAAAGTACCTTGTAAAAGAAAGATTTCATACATACCACGTATTAAAAGTCAAAAATGGGTAAAAAAGACATTAAACATACATGAAACCATTTTTAAGAAACATATACATGGATGGGAACAGTAACCCCAGTAAATACTTACGAATAACCAATCTCGGATAAGAACGAGATTGGAAAAGTTATCCCTTACCTTAGGTATGATATGATTTGTACGTATCCGAACCTCATGTATAATGATTTAAATAATGCCATTGACTTATTACAGAATCATATTCATTCTTATAATATCATATATGTTTCACTTATGACTTTTTATTACCCGTTCTTTTGTATATTCCATGTTAAATCACCGTTTTGGGTAAAATCATTTCATTTATCATATGTTTTTCGACTTGTTGTTCTTGATATTATTAATTATATCCTGATTTACATGATTTATATATAATATATATTCATCATATACATATATATATTATAGATCGATAAAAGGAATGAAATACACCGTTCTTGGAGATGGTAAACCGTATGTACGCATGAACGTTGTTTTCATTTTCTTATTGAATTGAATGAAATTAAATAGATGATATATATATATACCTAAATCCAGTAGAATTATTATGTCATATATTTCATTATTATTCATTATATATACTTTATAATCATTCTAGAATGGTTAATCATGGAAAATGAATCTTCTCGCATTTGTGGAGACGGTAGTCCGTACGTACGCACAAACGATGATATCATTACCATGATCGTGGAATTGTATTAAAGTGTATGTATAATATTAAAGAATAAATATCAGTTTACAATAATCATATATATTCATTACTTTCCGCATTATACCCATCCATTTAACGTGGTGGTGGAAAATAGATTACACCACGGCGTGGAGACGGTATTCCGTACGTATGCACGTATGGTGATTTCATTTTTCGTAGGCTGGATAGATGGTGAAATATGGTTGTTTCATACTTATAATAACATATCAGTATATTAGTGATAATTATGTTATTACTTTATAATGAAACAACTAAATAAGAAGAAGTGGAAGAAGAAATAAAGTTGAAAGAATTGGTAACGAACATTACCTCTTTTTTGAAGCGCCTCTTTGAGACCTCCTCTTAGGGCACTAAAATTGGACTTTGAAGAAGACCAGGACATCTAAGATGTTTCTAGGGAAGTGGAGAAGATAATATTTCAGGGGTTGGACGATCTTGAAGGCTCAAAGTGGTGTGAGGAAGAGAGGGAGGAGGTTCCCTTTTATAAGGGAGGAGAGGGGCACCTTTGGAATAACTAAAAATATTATTTTATTATAAAGTCATAATCGGTTTTTAATAGCTCCAAATTGAGTTATTTTGAATCTAAGGTGGGGATGGGTCGAAATCCTGTTATCCTATTAAATTTAGACAAGTTTAGGTTTCTATTTTAACCTTCTCATTTAGATTTAACTTTAAGTTAAATAATTTTTCTTTTACCGTGTCTTCTTGTTTTTTTACACTATAAGGTTAATAAACTTACTATAACAAGCCAAAATAACCCCCAAGTTGTTTATTACTAATATATATAACCTTATATATGTCATTTGGCCGAACCTTATATTTTTAGGAATAAAAAAACAATTATTAAGATAATAATTATTTTAAAAAATATTTGATGTAAATTTTGACACTATTTGGTAATTGATTTTTGCGAAAATCATAACAGAATGATTAGTTCGAATAAAGTTAACTAAATCAATAATAACATGTCATATTAACCTAGAAAATTAGTTTAATTCATAAAAATTCTCAAATTACATTTATATGGGTATTTATAACATCAATTATGTCAATATTTCATTAATAAGATAATCACTGCATCATCATTGTGTCATAAATAAATTAAATTATATAATGTCTAAAGATTATAAATAAATTAGAATTATGTAGGAAATCTTTGTATCTTCATAATGAATATTTATAGTCTAATTTATCTTATGTATAACACTATATTAAAAATTATTTATTTATTAAACATTGATTTTAACTATTTTAACCCTTATTTAAATAAATTAATAATAAATGTCCTAATCTAAACCAAGTGGGCCTAAATGGACATATTTTATTCCTAAGGTTTCTTTTGGTCGAATTATACTTATCCAATAGAATTATGACATGTTTTAGGGTAATACTAATATCATTTTTACACATAATTACCATATTTAATTTTAACCGTGGTAAAAAAAAGTAAAAAGTTATTATTCACCAAAACTTATTTTCATCTCATTGAACCAAATTTTAGTCCTTGATATTAACTGTGTCTCTATTATTTTCAAAATTCTACTCACAGAAGAGGTAAAATTATGTTTTATGTGAATTTGCAAATTCTCCTAGGAGGTGGGTAAAAGACCGTGAAAAGTTGAATACAATTTTTATATATCTAAAATTATTATAAAATGACTCCATTGAATTACATTGAACGTATATAGGTTTTATGTATCAATTTTTACCTAAAATAAATTTAAATAAAATCAATAATTATTTAAGAAAAAGTCGGTTTTTGAATAGTAACCCAGTGTTTTCACTATTCATAAAAAATTGAAAGTTTTCAGAAAAATAACAAAAATTCACCCTGGGCTAATTTCGATATTCTGAATCCAAAAATGAAGTCCATTTCGAAAGATAAAATTTATAAAATTTCAAAAAGTGGGTATTACTATTCATAACGGCTAGTTTATATAACATATCGTTGTTTAGCGAAACTCGGTATTGCGTACAACACACGCTATCGAGGAAAGTGGTGATTGCGTGTAATGCAAGCCAAGTTAGGGTTGCCTGTAGTGCAAGAATTCTTTGTTGTTTTGTATAACATAATCCAAACATATTTAATTTATACACTGAATATCTATATATACACTCAATGTTGCATAGAATGACTACTATAAAACGAACATGAAATTGTGTGTAAAACATTCTAAGAATAGTGTTGTGCATACTTCAAGCTAATACAGTGTCGCGTATAGTGCAAGGAAATCTTGTTGTAGCTTACAACACAAGACATCAATGAAATTAAAAGATTATTTTTCATAAAATCTCGGGGTGTTACACATGATCTAAGTACTCATATTAATAATTACAAGTCAAAACACGGACGATAAATGAAACGATTTTACCCAAAACACTATTTTAACATGAATTTACAAAAGAACGGGTAATATAAAGTCATAAGTGAACCATGTATGATATCATAACAATGAAGATGATTCTGTAATAATTCAATGACATTATTTAAATCATTATACATGAGGTTCAGATACGTACGAAGCATATCAGACCTAAGGTAAGTGATAATTTTGCAAATCTCATTTTTATCCGATATTTCTTATACGTAAGTATTTTCTGGGGTTACATTTTTCTTGCATGCCAATAAATTTTTTTATAAAGTGTTTAATATTCTTCCATGTATGTTTAAAGTCATTATTACCCTTCTTTGACTTTTACTTTGTGTTATGGATGGAATCTTTCTTTTGTTTACCATATATGGTACTTTTTGACTTTTCCGTTAAAAGTACGAGGAAAATGTTTTTTTAACTTATACATCATGAACAGATTTTTATGGTTTCATAACACTATATTTTCATGATGATTACTCTACAGTATTTCATGATTATTTTCAACAAAATCCCTTTCTTTTAAAATTTCAAGGAATTTTATGAAAAGAAAATGATTTTGAAAAAGAAAGGATATTTTCCTCAAGAATTCATTTCAAGTGTTTTATCAAAACCATTTTCCATACATGATGACATTATTTCATATGTGTATGTTTTAAGTATAATTTCTCTATGATTTACATGGTTTTACTTTTCTTATGATGAAATGATATCCATTTTTTTATGGATTATGTTATGATGGGATGATTTTTATAAAACCCATTTTATACATTGGGTAATGATGAATGATTTATGTTCATGTTGTGGCACAAGTAAGAATGATTTCATTATGAGATGGGTGGTACCTATATCTCCCTCTAATGAATTGTGTAAAGATTTATATCTCATGAGATAAACATGGCTGAAATAGAAAGTAAATCTGGTTCAGTAATATAGGGCTAGAACGGCAAGTAAACATGGTTCAGTAAGTGACTTTGTCCACTAAGATGGTATTGGCAGCAATGCCTTGGATACTATTGAAATCATATCATGTGCTTAATGTTTTTAAACAATTAAAATTTTTATTCCCATGCTATTTTATCATGATTGATGTTCCATTATGATCTATGCCTTACGTACTGCCATGTTTTATGTCATTTCTCAAGATCTTGATGTTTAAACATTATGTTTATGTTTTTATGTTCAAAAATATATGGTTTGTTTTATTTTCTCCATGCGTACCCTTACTGATCATTTGAGCTCTCCCTTTTTATGTTTTATTTTCCCCCAGGATTAGAAGAAAGGTTTTAGGTAAGGAAACAAAAAGGGGAAGATCATAATGCCAGATGTTGAAGATCTTTCAACATGATTAGAAGATTATATTCCAAGTTTACAAATACACTAAACTATTATGGTCCTTTGGTGTCTATTTTTTTATGTATTCGATATTCCGCAAGAGTAATATAATGTCTATGTACGTCAAGATTTGGGTATCTACATAGAGACTAGAAATAAGGGTCGTATAATTAATTATATACTTATGGTCTTTCTTGTAAAATTTAAATTTATAATTTTCTAGACCATTAATGTTCATAGAGTGATGAAAAATTAATCTATATAAATTATTAGAGAAGAAAATAGACTAATTCTGGTAAATGTTCAGAGAACCAAACAATGTTCAGAAGGGAACCAAAATATCATGGATGAATCTTTGTGCTTCAATATTGATATTTCACTAATGTATAACTAAATAATTTAAATTCATTGTTTCATGGGATTCTTCCAATAGACTTTCAGTGTGTTTAATTTTAGTTTTCTATGAATAATGTGTTGTTTTATTCTTTGTTTTATTCATTGTTTCTACTAGATATAAATTCCTGATCTCCCTCATCATTTTTCTTTTATAATATAGTTGGTATCAATAGAAGAATATAGTTCCATTTTATTCTGAATTCATGTAGTAACTGCATCCTCGAGCATCACTAGATAAAACATCCCAAACCAAACCTTTGGATTTTCATTAAAAATGAGATTAACCTATTATAATTTTATGTCAATAATTTTCATTTTATAGGAACATTACAATAATATACCATTTAATTTACTCATAGTACAATCATTTACTTGATCTATGAAATGAAAATCATAATCCAGGATGAGCTTCTTTCATTTATTCATTATTTTTTTATTTATTAATCTAAAATCATTGGATGAGTAATTTATCAATCACTTTAATTATTGAACCTAGTCATCTATTAAGTTAGTACTAATTATTTGTGTGATATATTATGTGTGTCAATGCTCCTAGAGGTAAATATAAGTTTGGGAGTTTTAACTAAATTCAAATAAATTTTTTATTCAATTCCAATTTTTTAAATCACATTAGTATTTAGAACAATAATTAAATCCTTAACTCAAATAAAATTCTTTGAGAAGAAATTTATAAATTATTCTGTAAAGGATCAAAAGGGAAAATAATTTTTTTAATAATCTATTTTTATCTTTATAATTTTTTAATTTAGAGTTTAATTATTTTCCACTGAAATTGATTAGTAATTTCTTTTGAAAAAACATTTTTAAGTGTTGGATAATTTGATGTGGAATTTAATTGGGGTGTTTATTCACATCATTTCATTAATTTTATAGTTTTTTAATAATAAAGTGTGCCTTAAATGTCAAATTATTTATGTGTGGTAATTTTCCTTTTTAAATTATTAATTGATCATTTTTTAAGTATAGTTGTGTATTTTTACATTGAAATAATCAATTATATCTGGCTATATTTTCTTTATATTTTATTTCTAACTAGCTTTTAGAATATTAATTTTAAGTGTGTCTATTTTTTATGTTGGAAATTTCAAATGAGAAATTTAATACTTATATTTTATTCAATAAATTTGAATTTAATTTAATTTATATCTCTCATAATTTGATTTTAATAGTTTTGAATTATAATTTTCAATTTTAATAATTTATTATCTTTCAATTATAAATTTAATAAATATTATTTTATTTCAAACCTTTTATTTTTTTTAAATTTTTCTAATATTACAAATAATTGACTTTTTAAATAATTTATTTAAATATATTTATAAATATAATATTTTCTAATATTTTCATAATATTTTAAATTTTAATATTTTTTACTTTATTTACATGCTATAGTATTGTTATTGTTCTAATAATATGGTGTTTTAAAGATGGTTGTTGCCATTTTCATCCAATACTTTTTTCTACCAGACATAATTTATATACTGGCAGAAGAACAATTTATCGTCACTCTGCATGCTTTCTACCATTCACTAATGGTACTATCATTCTTCTATACAACGAAAATATTGTGTATATTCCACATGAATTATACTATTAGGTGTACCACTACTTATCCTATCTATGGATCTACTGTAAGCTTGTTCCATATGGTACTATGTCCCTTGGTACAACCAAAGATCCACCATTTATGTTAGATAACATCCCACGATACACTCATTATTCCTCCACCTTCTAACATCACTGTCATAACCTATTGAAGTTTTCTCCGCCATTTGACTAAGTAGTGGTATCCCAAGACTTATATTCTAGGTAAAGTATTTTGAAAAGGGACACATGAGTCATGTTGATCCACATATTTTTGAATTTTAAAAGCAGACCCATTGAATCTCATGATTTTCAGTCAAAGAAGATTCTAACCACCTAAATTTCTCCACCGCCATATTAAACCCCTCGATATTGTGCCAACTATAAATAAATAAAAAGTATCTAATTTTTGTGATACCATGATAAACCTAACATAGTGGTAAAGAAAACAATTTATTTTCTCAAAAAAATTTAGAATAAGCCACATCCTTAAGTCTCACCAGGATCTGAGAGCAATGAACCGGTTGGAATATCTTGTAGGGGAAAATAAATTGGAATCGTGGTTGGAATTATGATAGTAATACTAAAACCAACAATGACAGGAGAAACAATTTTATTCAATATGAACTAGATCCATTACAATTTTAATTCACATAAGATTAGTGCATGATGAAGAAGAATTTTATTCCATTGAAGGACAAGGAGGATCAATTTATTCATTGAGAAATGGATGAATTCATGTTTATGTCATCACCACTAATTTTAATCCATGGTTCGCTGGATTAGTTTGAGGAAGAGGAAAAATTTTCTAAATTTTTGAGGTCCAATCAACAGAAAGATAATGATGGTTTGACTCCGATATATGTAGTCATACCTTTTTTTATTTCAATATTCCCATTGAATGTCTATTTTAGTTTATCTTCTCTTATTTCTGGTGTAAGGTGTGGCTAATAGGATTTCTAAAAAATATTTTGATCACATTTTTATGGCATGAACATATAATTCTTAAGAAACTGCTACTATGGGGTTGTTATTAGATGAAGAACTATAAGATTATATCACTTTTCTATGCCAAATGCATGTTGGATAAAATTAGGCCACAGATCTACGATGCCTATTACATGAAAGAAATAATTTTGTAAAAAATAAATCATGTTAGTAATTATTAAAGATTAATTTTTAATATAGAAAATGTGTGTATTATTTATTATTTAGAGGGGATATTATAATCTGAAGTTGAATTTTAAAATACACTAATAGTTGACACATATTCGGTGAAAAATAGTAAATTGGTCAATGTTGGTGAAAAAATAGGTGGAATACCTAAAATATAATGAAAATAAAAACTTTTCTAGAATACTTAAATTTGATAATTTTACAATAGAAGAAATAAAAAGAGCATAAAATAAATTGGGATGAATGTTCTGAATGAGGGATATATAGAGTAGTATAAATCTTTTGTAGTGCTATTTACAATAAGATTAGGGGTATATTTCTTTCTCATACTTTTCTAATTCCATATCGATTATAATTTTTGTAAAATATGAATTAATTATTTAATTTAATATGGTTTTTTACAATTATTGTTCTTGTGGAATTTCTTTCTTATTATTAGATTTCTCACTATTTATTAATTAGTTTTTTAAAAAATCAACATGCCTCTTAATGTAAAAACATCATATTCAACCGATAAGATTGTTTGTCTCGACAATTTTTAAATTTCCATAATCTTCAGATGAAT
The DNA here is from genome assembly GCA_963277665.1 of Viscum album. Lineage (NCBI taxonomy): Eukaryota > Viridiplantae > Streptophyta > Magnoliopsida > Santalales > Viscaceae > Viscum > Viscum album. The sequence continues at coordinate 1,324,971,572 of OY728158.1, forward strand.
ATATAAAGTGTATAACATCATGGTTTATCCTATTGCATGTTTAATATCATCATGAAAGAGATTAATCAATCAATTATTATGGGAGATATTTAAATGAATTTCACTTTTAAGAAGAAATCAATTTTAACCAATTTTAATAAACTTTCCCATACTATTTTCTCAATTGTATTTATCAGTACCCATTCTTATTGGTCGATAATATTTTATTCTTTATTATATTATTTTAAAAAAATAATTGATTCTTTGTCAAGTATATTTATTAACTAGTGAAAAATAAAATAAGAACCTATTTTCCACAATTTTTGTTATGTTTATTTAAAAAATTTGGTTTCACAATCAAATTAACCCTTCCTTGCGAGTTAAAAAAACCTACGCACTTCTATATATTAGGAGGTAGAAGATATATATAATTAATCTCGCAAGTATTCAATGACATATATAATAACCATCACTTATAGAATATGGGTAGGGAAGTTTATAATAGAGTATGGATGTCGACGGTGGAGCTATAATAGTCAAATTGGTTTAAGGATGTGATGGAGGGGGTTCCCACTTATAATTGTGGTGACCGATACTTTTTGACTCATAGTAAATTCATTGTCAATAAAAATGAATCCAAATAGATAATTATTCAACCCTAGGGGAAGATATAGTATAAATATCATGAACAAATACAATTTTACTAGTTAATTTACTGTTTCGAACCTTATCTTTTGGTTTAAACCATTAATTAACTTATTCTAACAATAATATAGGTAAAGAATTATTCACTCTTAAAAAGTAAGTAATTTAACATATATGGTGAAGATGGATCATAAAAGGCCAATGGATACAATTTTAGTCCATATATTATATACCTTTCCCTCTTTCAATATTTTAATTATTATTAAATAATATAATAAAATATTATTTTAATATATCATTATTAATGTCAATTTTAACACTATTCATTTTATTTGACTTCAATGCATCAAAAATAAGTTGGATCAGAAATATAATTAATCTAAAAAGTAATAATACTTCATTTTTATCTAAAAAATTAATGAAAAACTATAAATAACTAAAATTATATAACTTTTCACATTTTTTATATCATTTATTTTAAAAAATCACTCATTTAATTAATCCATTAAACATATAAATTTCAATCATAAGGTGATATCAGACTAATGAAATTTATCTAATAATAATTAGTATAAATTAATATGTCCTTATCACATAATTTTAACCTAGATTAATTAGATTTACCCTTTATAAAGGTGATAAATTTTACCATTATTACAATTCATACGGAACAAAATTAAAATCAGCCTCTTTATCAACATTTCACCATAGGATTCCAAATATGGAATCCATTTTATTAAATTTAGTTCCAATAAATGGTAAAATTTTATTAAAAAACAAAATATAAAACACAATGAAATACAGTTATTCAGTGATATCCCATTTCATCTATAAAAATGTTTTTATACCACATTAAATCATAAATATGATTATAATAAATTTAATAGATTAATTAATAATATATAAAAACTAATTCTACATTGACATGAATTTAATATAAAATTTATCATTGTAAACGCACGAAAAAAATAGTGTTTTCAATAAAAAGGTGTATTTATCATTATTGATTAAAAAATTAGAATTTTTAGAAAAATATAGAATTAAAATCTAAGATAATTTTGATCTGATGATTTTAACAATAATATTATTCTTTATAAAATAAAATTTAATATTTTTTCATAAATAAATTATAATATTTTATCACAAAAACGAATCAAAATAATATTTGAAGAATATTTATTTATAAAGTATACAATAACCTTTCTGAAAATTTTGAACATGTTTCATAAAAATAAATAAAAGAATATTCATTGTGTATGCAATTTATTTATTTTTTAAAATTATGTTAATAAAATTAATACCCATCAATTCAATTGCTTGGTTATAGCAGGCATATTTAAAAAATCGTATTTATTGGTTCATTTTAACCTGGTGTTGTGTTTTGAATATATTATCGAAAATAATTCTATTCTTTTATAGTATTAGTTGTTATAGATTTTATGTAATAGTTATTATCAAATAGTGTACATATATTTGTTATAGAATTTTTTCCCCTGGTGGATAACCTTATTTTGATAGAGCTTTTCATGGTGGTTATAATTATAAGTGGATATAAAGCTTATCAAATAGATGTAAAGATATAATTATTGAATGAAGTTATCAAAGATAAAGTGTATATTAAACATCTAGTGGGTTATAAACTAGTGGGTTTTTAATCATTATGAGTATAGAGATGGTTTGTCGATTTAAAAAGGCCACTTATAGCTTGAAACACATTCCTTGGTGACAGTATTCCCATTGGAAATTCTCATTAGAGTGGTAGAATTACATATATGTATTGTTGATAAAAACATATATGTTAAATCTTCTAAAGTTAATTTGTTCAAGGTACTTGTCTATGTATATGATATCACTTTTATTGGAAGAGAACATGTGGATTCTTGATGGGAAATGGTGTATTTTTTGTTAATATATCATGATGAATAAATTTCAATTTATAAATGAAGATGAAGTTCTACATGATTATTGATTGTCATAGAAATAGAATATATAGAATAATTTAAAAAACATTGAGGAAGAATTGTTTAATAAATATACAGCATATTTAAGATTTTTAGGGGATAGTTATCAATTCATTGGATTTCATTCTTTATTAGAAAATTATCCATTAACATATGGAAATTTTCAATCTATTCATAATTGAAAACACATATTTTAATTTTATTTGAAATGTTTATAGTGACTATAATAATGTTTGTTTGAAGGTAAATAGATCATTATTTGAGTGTTGTAAAAAGTGTATTGAGAATAAGTTTAAAAGTGGTTAATTATATTATGGTTGGAGAAAATTGAAGAAGAAATGAATAATATTTGAGGAGGACTTTGAGAAGTTCTAAATACATAGGAATGATTTACATAATGATGATTATTAAATATAACACTTAGAATATTAATAAATATTGAATGTATTAAAAATATGGGCTAAGACAACCCAAAACCAATAACCTAATAAGCCAACAATAATCCTATTTTATTATTGAGAGATATCATGGATCGACAAACCTATGGTTATCATGTGGAGTAGTATGGATGTAGATCTTGTGCATGAGAAAGAAATGGTTAATGAAGGTAGGATAGTGGTTGAAGGATAAACCATTAAATAGGTTGGAATGATCATAATGCTTGTTAGACGTACTAATTTTGTTTCAACATATCTCAATATTTTATATGTTTTGATCCTCACAAAATCGGCATTTATTTTTTAAAAATATCTAATTTTTTTTCTTCAGGTTATTAGGATTTTTCTAAAAATAATATTTTATTTCTCGATATTTTGTATAAACATTATTTATTCAAAGATAAAGTATTTTTTCTAATGAAAATATCATAAGATGCTATAAATTATCATAAAAGTTAATAATTATCATATCTTATTTTCATAAACTGATAGATATATATTTTTTATCTAACTAAATCATCATATAATTTGATAGATATCATCAAACAACAATTTAAATTCCAAACAATGTATATTATCTTATTAGAGACATATGTATGTGATTTTTCATATGAGGTAGAATGATATCTTATGAGTCATGGTTATAATAATGTAAATTATCATATGAAGATTATTTTTTCATTAAAGAACCAAATATTCCTATGTGCTGGAATGTTGGTATGTCTGTATTCAAAAAAAGAAAATTATCATATGACTTGAAGATTTATCATATGACGATCAAAACATAATATGGGGATAAAATTTATCATACAAAAAAATATTTCCAATTAATTTTTACAACAAATAATGGATTTTATTAAGAAAGTGTGAAATATCATACAAGAAGTTTATCATTTAATGTTGAATATTTATCTCCAAGTAAAATATTTCTCTAGAATTTTGAATCAAGAATTTCTCTAAATCCTATAAATTTTTGAATACCATAAGAATCATTGATGATGATAATTAAATCTAAAGACAAATTACTTTGATGTGATTGTTTTTATAGTATTTATTCACACTTTTGACGTATTAATTAAAAATATTGAATCTCGAATTAAGGTCATACCTACATACATTTATCTCTAAAATTATAATGGCCAAATTAGAAAATAATAAATAAATATTTTTCCAAAAATTCCATTGTTCTAATGGAGACACTCATTATAGTCAGCATCAGGCTATGTTTTGGATCTTTGGAAATTGAAGGTCACATGCATGAGAAGTTAATATATTTTAGGAACATTCTATTTTCTCTTGAGTAATAGAGTATTTAGGTAGTTTCAAATTCAAAAATTTATAGAGTGAGATTGAAAATACATCTATTTTAATAATTTAAAAAACAATATATTATTTCCTATACATTCAAACAAATCATTTTTTTAAATAATAAAAAACATTTTTTTCTACTATTTTATAAATAACTTGTCATTTATAAATAGATGACTTCTAGAGATAATTTTTGATGTTTTATTCTTTCTCAAAATTAATGTCTCATGTTTTGTCAGTAGAATCTTTCAACTATGATCAAAATATGAATATAATTTCAATATATTATATATTTTTTAAATACTCTATATAAGTATTTTAAAGTAAAAAATAATAGTGAAACATTGTTACACCTTTTTGTAACATGTTTTAGTTTCTTGCACTCAACTGGAGAGGTCCCTAGGAAAAGAACTTACATAGTGAAAATAACCAAACGCACAGAGAGACCATCGGTGGAGTAGACTATGTGATTATTGTGACTGGAACAAATATAAATTCCCAATATTATGTTATATTATTTTCTATTTTTTTCTACGGTTAATTGATAAAATATTTAGGATCAGGTAAAGGTCCAATTTTTTTTGTGGTCAAAATTTGAAAAACTAAAATCACTCCCCTTTTTGAGTCATTATGTAACTCTTATTAGATAAAAAATTGGTATCAATGGAATATAATCTTGATTTATAAATTTTAAAAATAATTATGTTGATAAGACTATATAAAAATAGATAAAATGGATGAAAATAGAGGTGTATAGTTTATGATCGGGCCCCTAATTTTAATGATAAAAACTATGGGCACTAGAAGGATTAGAATACTTGATATATGAAAAATATTTTTCTAAATGTTTATCTAAAATCCATCAAGACTTATTTTTTTAAAAAAAATATATAAAAAGGGGATTCTACAACATAGGGTAAAAATGATCTAAACTCCAAATCTAAGAATGTTATTATATATGGAACTAATTAGGATAAGTTTAATAGTGTTTCCCAATGTTCTACAACAAATTAAATGTGTAGAAAAATATATTTATCTTATTATGGTATTGATAGTGTATAAAATCATAGGCATAACATTTCCAAACTGAAGTTTAACACATTCATAATGATTTATAGTGAGAGGATCACTTACAAGAATGAAGGATGATAAAAATTATAAACAATGTGGCTACTTTAGGATCTAATTTTCCTAAAATTGATGAATATCTTAATGTTCTAAAATTTCAACCATCCAATGAAAGTATAATTTTAGTTGTCATTAAGAAATATACTACGATGAAACATTTCCAAATAAATGACCTCATTATCACACTCACGATTACTAAGGTTGAAATGGAAACAGAGGCATGAGAGAGTATTATTATAAACCATTATTATTTAAAGGAATCTAATTCAATGGATGGTAATAAAAAATATACATTATTTCCACACGGATTTATTGATGATTATTCAATAAATTATGAATCATGTGATGATCTTTCTCAATTTTTCAATAGGTTCAAAATGTTCTATAATAGGAGAATATGTTTGAAACAAATATTTAGAAATGTGCAAAAAGATCGATTGAAATATCAAGGAAATAATATACTCTAAATGAATGAGGATTGGGTATATTTTACCTAATTATCCCTAATATAAAAATAATAAAGCATGAAAATAATTATAAATAGAAATAAGACTATAAAAAGAAGAATAAATATAAGAAAAAAACATAGATTCCCTAATATAAATCCATTAATGACACAAATTCTGATACCAATGATATAGAATATATTTAGATGTAAAATATGTGTTTCAGTTCACAAATTTTGAGGCACATTCCACTTCTTATTCTTCTTCAAAATTTAAATCAAGAAGTCTCTATTATGAGAAATTAAATGAGTAATTTTTATATGATAAAACCACTGTGACTCTTTGAATAGAAAGAAAAATTATCTAACGAAATTTCATGAGGATTTAAACAAGAGTATTTTTGAATAAGAACTTAAAGTAGATGAGTCTTCTTTTAGCTGTGATTTCCAAGGCAATAAAATAAAATAATTAGAAGATTAATTTTAAAAAATAACAGATTCTCCTTCTATTTTCACGGAGTTTGGGAAATATTTTAATAAAATCCTAGTTTAAAACAAATAGAAGAATGAAATATATTTCTTATAAAGTAAATAATATAACACAATTTACATAAAAATTATGTTATACATAGTTCCAAAAACAAAAATATCTCTAATACCTCATTGATGTTGTTTTGAGGAAAACAGTCATCTTAAAAATGATTTTATTTTTAATAAACTCTTTGATATGTGTAATAATGAAAAAAAATTATTAGAATAATATTAAAAAACAATAATTAAGAGAGTTTTAGAATACATAAAATCATTTGGATTCCAAAATCTTTTGTATATAACATTATTGTGCATAAGGGTATTTGGGAACCAAAAAATACATTTTTTAATTATTTTTATAGCAACAAATATAGGTAAAATATATTATAAATATTATATATTCAACGCATATGTGTTAATATTTTTTTAGCCATTACACACCATTAAATAAGTATAGAGTACATGTAATATTGGGTGAAAATAGTATAGAAAATATTATTAATATTTGATCTATTAATGATCCCAATACAATCGTAATCCATAAAGTACTTCATTTTGAAGGAATAAATCACATCATGGTAAGTATTTCTCAATTTGTATTATAATGTATATTTATATAATTTTTAAAATAATTCTTGTTTCATTTTTTAAAATAAATTACTTAAATTTAGGTCTCCAATAATTTTATATGAGTATAGAGTAGATCTTCATTATTTTTGAAAAAAAAGTTCAAAATTTATCAGTTTAAATTGATGAATCATGGATTTGGTAGAGGACGCGTAGACATTTTAATGTGTATTATTGAATGAAAGTTTCTATAAAAAATACAACTTATGATATACAGTTTTTAAAATTGGATAAAATGAGGCAATGAGATACATGCCAAATGGGAAAAAAATCAAATAATCTTTTAATAAAAATAAGGATGTTTCTTCATCTATACCACTTAGAACTATTAATATGGATATTTTTTGAAATTATTGAAATGATAATCATGCTGAAAATTAAATTTTTATGTTTTTTTGGATGATTGTTGAATCTTTACAAAGGTTTATTTCTTGAACCTAAAAATGAGCATTTCTCTATTTTTGTTAATTTTTATAATATTGTTCAAAATGTAAAATTATCTAAAATGTTTACCTTTATAAGTGATCAAGGGGGATAAATTTTTATCCATAAATTCAATTCATTTTTTTTTCAAAAAATGGAATCAAACATACATATTTTCATACAGAACACCTCAAAAAAATGTGATGTTGAAAGGAGAAATTGGAACAAAAAAATTATAGAAAATAATTGTGTGGAAAAAGAATACCTACACAAATTTGGGATGAATCAATTAACACAATATGTTTTATCATAAATAGAGTTATCTTAAGGAATACCTTAAATAAAATAACTTATGAGATATGAAATAATAAAAAACCAATGTTTAGATAGTTTAATGTTTTTTGATGAAATTTTTATATGTTGAACACTAAAGACAATCTTGGTAAGATAAATTAAATGTCCGGTAATCGAATCCCCCTAGTTTATTATTCTATTTTTAAATCCTATAGATTTTTTAATAAAAAGACAATGTTGTTTGAAAAATATACTCATGTGAAATTTTATGAATGTGATACTTTTAATAACAAACAATCATTTTGATGACTTGAGTTATTGAATGGTAAAATTCATACTTAGGCCGATTTTTTATAGTAAAAAGGATGATGATTTGGTATAATATTATGATTGATATAGTTCATAAAGGGAAGAAACTAATGAACTTGGAAGTTTATTACATAGAAACCCATTAACCCTTAAAAATAATCATCTATAAACTATTATAGTAAACCTAGATAAAAGAGTTATAACTATAATAATTGTGTAAAATATTACTTATTTTTTCCCTTTTTATCCCAAATGGAACCTAACCATATAATAGAATACTTAGATGTTGACAGTTGGGTGGTTTCTATATAATAAGAATTAAAGTGGTTCAAAAGAAACAAGGTATGTTAATTATTTTATAGAAATTCAGATTAACCTATTTTTGGAAACAATTGGGTATTTATAAATAAGAAGGATAATAAAGTTGTGATAACAAGTAATAAGGGTATATCTATATTTTCAAAGACTACAATCAGGAAGAAGTAATATATTATGAATAAACCTTTTACCTAGAGACAAGTTTTAAAATAAATAGAATAATTTTATCTTATTCATCATCTATGAATCCTAAAATATATCATATGGATCTTTAATGTTATTTTCTAAATGGGTTTTACTAGAAGATTTATACGTTGAAAAAACACTACATTATTAACACCATCATTTTTTAAAAAAATATCAAATTACCGATGTTTTTTATTCTCTTAAACAATCACCTATAACATGGTATGGAATATTTACTTCATTTAAATTATCAAATGGATTTACTATTGTTTTGAAAGACCCCATGTTATTTTAGAAAAATTATTCCAATATATTTTACTTGTGAAAATATATGTTGATGAAGTTATATTTTTAAAAACAAATTAAAAAACATTTCATGAATTTTAAAAACTATTGTAAAGAAATTGAAATGAGCATAATGGGTGAGTCAAATAATTTCCTTAGATTTCAAAAATACCAAAAAAATTTGGGAATTTTTTAGTCAATATAAATACATTGATGATTTATTACTATTTTACGAATAAATAATTCAATGATATATTCAACTCTATTGTGTTACAACATTAATCTTGAATTGGATAATGATGGAAAAGATGTTTATAATAAGATATTTTTATAAATAATTAGAATCATTATTTATCTAACTACTAGTAGACCAAATATTATGTTTTAAGTTTACTTACATATAATATTTCACACTAATCCAAAGGAATCTAATTTAAAAACTACTAAAACAATATTAATATATTTGAAAGGAATTATATACTTATCTTTAACATTTCCAAAGACATTCTATTTATATTTAACATCATATTCTATTTCCAATTTTACTAGTTATAAACTTTATAGAAAAATAAATTTTGTAACCTTACACTTCATAGTGAAATGACTAGTTTCATGGTCAATTAAAAAAATGATGCATTATCAATTATTGAAGTCAAAAAAATTCAGTTTGTAGTTTTTGTACTCTGGTTTATTTATAAAACACTTCTTAATGGAAATTGGATTTAATTTTTATAATGTTCCCAAAAAATGTGATAACACTTATGCAATCATCATTTCTAAAAAATGGATAAATCATTTATACACCAAGAATATTGATTTAAAAATCACTTAAGTTGAAACTATACTCATAAGGGTGGTATATCACTTTAATTTTTTTATACTAAATATCAATTGGGATTAATATTTACTATAACATTTTTTCAAAAAATAGATTTCATTTAGTAAAACTGAATTAGGGTTATTTAATTTACTTATATTTAATTTTATAATTATTAATATATTATTCTACTTATTTATTTAATATATTACATGATATTTTTCTTTGATAATATTTATTTTAAATAAACTATGTTAATATATTAATTTAAAATAATTCTTTACACATCCTATTTAGTTTTATTGTGATTTATTTTATTTTATTTTACTATGAGAAAGATGTAATGTGACTCTACATATTTCGAAATAGAAATAATGAATCACTTGAACTTAAAAACCCTTTCCAAACAATTGAAAATCAAACTAATAATGTCAAATCCTTCAAGCCTCAATCCACATTCATTATTTTTGAGAATGATAAAATAAAAAAGAGTTTCAAAAGTTAGTCAGGAAGCTCGAAAAATCTAAAAGTCCTGTGCAAAATTATAAATGGAAAGACTATATATTTTTTTGATTGGATCATACAAAATTTATGGAAAAACAATTTATGAACTTCCGTGGATAGGTGTTAATATTTTATGAAATAATAAAATACTTATTTCAATAAAATAAATTTTTAAATATTTATCAAGGTACCGATTTTAACTTTTAAGATGTAGAAGTTTTTTTGATTTTAAAAGACGGTGGAAAAAGATTCCTGATTTCCTATGTTTGTTTTAATGAAGTCATTATCTACCCTCATGGAGGATATTTTTAATTCAGTTCATTGCTAGTGAATACAGATGATATCAAACCCACTAATATTATGACTTCTTCGTTTATTTATCTACTCATTGAGATGAAGTTTGTTAAGTATTTGGAATTTGATCAGAAGATATTGGCGAATTCATTCATACTAAAATCATTCATAGGAATTATGATATTAAGAAAATTCCACCACTGGATATATATCTCATATATATATTGTTAGTTGAGAAGAAAATAAATTTACCATAGTATATTATTATATTTATTTACATTTCTTACCAGAAATCATGTTTATTTTATCCATATGGTAGTATTTTGTCATTTCATTTTAAAAAATATAGAGTCTATCTGAGTTAGGTTATAGAATCCATGTTCCATGTCCTAATTACACATAGACATATTTTCTTTAATAAAATTAGATATTCTTTATCTTATCCAAGAGAAAATTATTACTTATTGGTGTTAATGAATTAATAGATATACCTACTCAGTTTGCGGGGGAGACTATTGTTGTTGATCCTACTAAAGTTCAAAGAGATCTAGAGAACTCATTAGATAATGTTCCCCTAGTTTTAATAAGCAGGTTAATGAGTAATTTTTCTAGATAAATTCCCTCTTTGATAGTTGCTCATGTAATGATTGAGGAACAATCTTCTCAGAATGTATGTTCTTCTGAGAAACTCTCTACTAGACAAGATAATGAAGTTATTGTTGCTGAAGAAGATTATCAGTAACCTATCATTGAGTTTGTTACACCTCATGAAGTAATAAATAAAACTCATGTTGTTGATAATGTTGAGTAACAGAAAAATAAAGATAATTAATACCATGATACTTCCTTTATATGATTAATGTTTATAGAATTCGTATATTCATGTACTATCTCAAGTCATGGTGATATTCATCCAACATTCACCATTTTGTTTCAAAAAAAATTATCTATGTTATTTACATTCTACTTGATCATTCTGCTCAAGTTTTTAAGACCGAGAATGATGGACTAATTCATGTTTCAAAAAAATAATGTCTCTAAAGAAGAAGAATACGAAATTATTCAAGAAACATCTCTTGACATGGATGATAAATGAAGTGGTAATTTCAAAAATCCATCTCATATTGCGGTAAAAAAATGTGTTTTTTTAGATCCTTTCATTTAATAGAAAAAGGTATGTATAGAAGATGAAGAATTTGAGAACACAAAATATACAATTATTCATACATTTAAGTCTTCAAATATGAAGTTTCAATCTGCAAATTCAAATAGCGTGTCTAAAGAAAATTTTGTTGTCAAAATTATATTTCATTAAGTTGTAAGAGGTGATAAAATATTTTTCCTAGAAAATGAAGAATCTTCTTGTAGTATAATCATACATTTCTTCTTTAAAATCTTATAATGTTAAATCTATCATGACAAACATGAACCATATGAATTAAATTTCCCTTTATCTGTTTTGATTCTTGGATAAATTTCATCCTCCTACTAACCTAATATCCCCTTAAAAATATTTTAACATTGTTTCTAATAATCATGAGAATATTTACATAGATGAATTTATGTAAAATGGAAATGTTTACGAGCATAATTGTGTTATGGAATCTATGGACACCATTTAAGATTTGAGAAAAGATATCTTTTTAATATATTTTTTAAATATAACTCTCAAAGATGAAGGGAAATAATATAAAAGAATCTTGAATAGTCGATTGGTTTTATGGAGGATATGATTACTTTTATCAATGAATATTCAGTGGAAACTCCATATTTTACCAAAATATCTATACATTAAGTTCTCAATGGGAATATTTATTATAAAAAATCTACACTATATAAAGGATTTACGTAAGTCAGTTTTGAAATGATTTCAAGATGTTTATTAATTATATTATGAGGAAACTAAACATAATAATGAATTTAAAACTAGTGAAATATTATTTTAAATTTTAATTATGGATATTTTTTATACAAAGGAAATAAGGTTTTTTTGTAAAAAATTATTTCATATGATTTTCTTCAATTATTATATAATTTTTTGATAAATTATAATATACATGATAGAAAATATATGTGATTTATGAAATCCTATATGATAAGAATAAAGTTCCCAAAGATGATATTTTTAATCATCAAGATGTATTTTAAAGCTAAAATCAGGGAAATAATTTTTCCCTACTCGACTTCTTTCAACATGTTCTTATTTCCAATGTATAAATATATGTAATTTCATTATTACAGATCATCGGAAGGATAAATAATGCTGATTAAAATCCTATATATTATAAATATATTAGTGAAATTATTCATGGGTTGCTTTAACCTTAAAATAATTTAGATAAATAATGATATTGTATAAGCATAAATTCGACCGGAAGAATCTATAACTAGTAGGTAAATCCCTTTCACCATAGTATTTTTCTAATTCTCTACTTTTTATTCCTATACTGATGAAAGATCAAGTTAGATTCATGATGAGAAAATTTCCATTCCTAAGAAACTATCTTGGGACATTTCTGTTCTGGGTTTAGAAAGGACTAAACTTTCCTTGTCGATTCCAATCTATTGAATGTTTTTTCCTTCCTCTACTTCATCCAAGACATACCCAGAACAAAAATAATGGTTAATTTTTTTATTTGTTTTATATTTTGGTTATCTTAAATTTTGTTTATTCCATGTGGTTATTTTAATTAATTAAAATCATTAATTTATATTTTTTCGAACTCTTACTATTCTCTTTGTTGTAATATTTCATTTCAACTAGTCAAATGTCAAATTTTGAACATTTCAATAATATATATTATTCCAGTTCAAAAATAACCATGATAAGTTTAATGTATTATATTAATTCACATATGATACTTATTGATATCATAAAAAGGGTAGAAGATATTTAAAGTGAAATTTTACTTTTTTGATCAAGTTTATAAAATATTATATTTATTTTATGATGTGTTTTGCGATTATAAAAATAGGGGATATTATTGATCATATTAATTTTTTTGCAACATATCTCAATAAATTATATGTTTTGATGATAAAAACCACTATTTTTTAGATTCATTCTGCTTATTTGTTTTGTTATTACGTAGTTTCATAAAGTAATATTTCATTTTAGCAAAAATTTTTGGAACAAATGTTTTTTAAGTGTAGATAATTTATTCTAAAAAAATATTTAAAAATTTGATACATTATCATTAAAGGTAATAAAATATCATAAAAAATATTATTTTTTATACATTAACTTATTCGTATTTTTTTCTAAGGAAATCATCAAACGAGATGACAAATATCATCACACTAAATTTCAAATTCCATACAATTTATATAAAACTATTAAATCCTTATGTATGATATTTAACATACAAGGTATAAGAATATCTTATAATTCATTCTTTTGTAAAAGTAAATTAATATAAAATGGCCAGCCTATAATATGACCCACTAAATTTTCCCACTGTCTCATAAATATAGAATTTTTTTACATGAAACAGGTAATGAGAATTCAAAGTAAGTATTTGTTTTAGATGAATAAAAAACATCATTTGAGGAAATAAATTATCTTACAAATCAATGTTACTATTTTATTTATCTTCTAAATAAAATATTACCTTTTGAAATTTTGAAATATCATACAGAGATATTTATCTTATAATTTTTAATATTTATGTTAGTGAATGAATATTTTTTTATTTTTCAATTCGGGAATTTCTCTTTCTCAAAGATTTTTAATGGTAGGCAATATTTTAAAGAAGATAATTTCCCATGATGATGATTTATTTTGGATACCATCATTACTGAAAATAGTGATCTCTACAATTTATATTTTTAGAATAAAAAGTCACAAGCTATAATAGAAGCTTTCTTTTAGGACTTTTCAATGTTCATTGGATGGGTATATTTTTTATAATCTTTCAAATTAAAAATTTAGTATAAGAAGAATGAAAAATATCTTTTCTTAAATATTGAAAGTGATACTCTATTTTTTCTTGTACCAATAAGTGATTCATTTGTTTTTTGAGAAGAAGAGAAAAATAATTGATGTTTAAATTATTATAATTACATATAATATGCAGTATAGATACCTTATTAAGCACACTATTGATGTTCTATTTTTTATCTGGATGAATGTATCATCTCTTTTTAGTTTCCTCATACAACTATGAGCATAATTAGACTGTCTTTCAAACATATTTTTTCATTTTCAAAAATAGTGGATAGGCCATAAAAGATGGGAGAGCCTAGTGAAAGTTCATAACTACTTTTTGTAACAATAAATTGTTAATGGACATAACTATTGAGGTATTTTGGAAAAGGACCAGTATAGTGAAAATCAATGATGTCACATAGAAATAATTAGTGTAGTTGACTTGGGGATTCATGTGTGTTGAACCACTCTGAATTCATTATGTTATATACTTCTATTTTGTGTTTTTTATTTATCATATTCAATTGATAAAATATTTAAGGGTAGGCCGAGGTAAAATTTATTTGGGGTCCAAATTTTATCAAACTAATTCACGCCACACCCTCTTAAATCATTCTCTAACTCATATCTAACTTAAAGTATAATGAGTTTGATTATTTTGGGGGTTGAATCAGGTTCAATGGATGAGTGTTATAAGAGGATCATTGCATTATAATTAATTATAAATTATATCTATTTAATGGATGTGGGGTGCTTCGAAGTCATTTCACTATTACTCTATGATTTTATATATGCATGGAAAGGGCCATATATTTTAGAATGTAAATATTTTGAATTAAGATGTTTGTTTCACAGAATAGTTGAATATGAATTATTTTTGGATTAAATATAATGACCCATAAATTAACTACATTGATATTACATCAAAATTGAGTTATATTCCTTTCAATGTATAAAAAATATATTATAGTAATGTACAGTTTTACTATCTTTTGAGAGTAGGAATCATAAACAACTGATTCGTAAAACATATACATTGTATCGTACTTATTTTTTCATAATTTGACTCATTTTTGACATATATTTAATAATAAATATCTTCATGTCTAGAGGAAAAGAAATATATGAAAGGATGGGCTCAAATGCTCATTAATTGTAAACAAGGTAAATATCAAACATATCATAATCATAACACATAAGAACATAACATTTGAGTGTCTTATTCAGCATATGAAGGATCATGATATCATGTCATGGGGTAAAAGTTAATAAGAATTAATGTTCATAATCCCAAATTAGATAACATAATAAATTATGTTTTGGGTCATTCACATTACCATAGAAAATAATTTCATATTAGTCAGGGATCATTCCCAAGATCATTATAACATACAAAGTCTGTTACAAAACATAGTTTACTTTTAGTTCTTTCCCTGTATTATTGAACTTGGTTTAATTTTCATTCCATTCATATATATATCATGATATATAAATGTTTACACAATTCATTGGGGGATATATAGGTCTCATTCATCTTATAATGAAATCATTCTTATTTTTGTCACGAGAACATAAATCAATCATCAACGTATAAGTTTAGAAATAAATTTGGTTTCTTGTACATAATTCTTCATAACATAATCCATATAAAACAAATATATTTAATAAATATAATTCCATAATATAAATAATCAACCATAAAAATAATTTTTATTTTATACGTGAAACATATCCTTAATCTTGGTCAGAAAATAACATTGATAAAAACTGTAAATTAATTCTTGATGAAAATATGCATTCTTCTAGAAAAACATTTTCTTTTCTAAAAATTCCATGAAATTTTAAAAGAAAAGAATTTATTTTATAATGAAATTGAATAATTGTAAAGGAATATTCATATGTATAAAGTGTTGTAAAAGTGTGATAATTTGTTCCTTCCATATAAGATAAAAGACATTCTCCTCATACTTTTTTCTAAAAAAGTCAACAAGTACGTCATACTGAATGTGAAAAAATATTCATTTCATACAATTTAATTAAAATTAACCAATTGGTAAAATTTACTTTAAACAATTTTATAATAATATAAATACTATTACATATTTAGTAAATATGGAAATGGATGATAAATATACCCTACTAAATAATTTCATATAAACAATCTCTGATAAAAATGATATTGAAAAATTATCCCTTACCTTAGTTATAATGTCCTTCGTATGTATTTAAACCTCACGTATAATGATTTAAATTTTATCCTTGAATTATTTTAGAGTCATATTAATTTTTATGATATCATATATGATTATATTGTTATCAGTTTGTTATTATCATTTCATTGTTATTCATTATTCATATATCAACTCCTTTATGTTCTTATGCATGTTTTGTCTGATATGTTCATGTTCCACTTATTATGTTATAATTATTTCATTTAAATAATTTATTAGTATAATATATGTAATATTAATTAATTTAATACCTTTATATAGTGAGGTTTTAATGAAGATCATGTAGAAAGAATTGCAACGTATTTTAGAGGCAGTAGGTCGTACGTACGAACGAGCGATGATATCAATGCCATAATTGTTGAATGTTATTTAAGTGGATGATGTATAATATTTAAAAATCAGTATCATGTTCTAATAATCATATATATATATTGTTTCCATCAATATAACCATCCATGTTTGGTGGTGGTGAAAAACATATTACACCACGACATGGAGACTGTAAGTTGTACATACCCGCACGTGGTGATTTTGTTTTTCGTAAGATGGATAGAAGGTGGAATATGGTTGATTAATAATTATAATAATATATCAGTATATTATTGATACTGATTTTATTACTTTATATTGAAACAAATAAGGATGATTATGTTGATGAAGAATGAATTTTCACACAATCGGTAGAAGAGATTACTTCTTCCTCGACGTGTTTCCTCTAAATCTATTCTTAGAGCACAAGATTTGGTCTTTAAAGATTACCATAACCTATATATTATAAATTAAAAAAATTATAATGAAAAAGGGTAGAATATTTCTGAGTTTTAAGGCTCAAAGTGAAGTGAATATGTGAGGGGGGTGCCCTTTTATAATAGAGGTGAAGGGAATTTTTGGAAACTCCATAAAAAGTAAATTATAATAAAATTAAACCCTACCAAAAGAACCCTAAAAAATGTTTCAATTTCGAAGATGAGATGAGATAGGGTTGTAATCTCATCAACCAATAAATATTTTACAAGTATTTCTGTAAATTTAAACCTTATCATTTTAATTAACACTTAGTTATTCTATTTAATTTTTAACATGGTTAACAAAAATTTTAATGTTAAAAGTGATTAATATTTACTTATTTTCTGTAACATAAACCATAAATAATTATATTAGATAATTTTATACCATATAATAATTATTATATAAAATTTTTAAAAATTATTTTTTAAAAAAAATTTAACAAGGAATTTTTTTAACAAACAATCAATGGTGTCAATTTTTACACTATTCAATTCAATGATTTTTAAAAATATTAATATAAAAATATATATTCTAACAAAAAATTATATTATTTTTTAGGAGTTTATGTTATTTTTAAAATTCTTTAGACATGTCAATTAGCCAAAATTATATTTACTTTTAAAATTGTAATAACATTTATTTGAAATTTATATTAATAAAATAATTATTACAATAGTTTTGTGTAATATTTTAATATTTTTATTTATTGAATAAAAATTCAAAATAAAATACTATTAAAAAGATAAATATTATATACTTCAGAAGTATACTTTTTGTTTAATTTATCATTTAGAAAATATAATATTTAAAATGTTATACTTATTAAGTTATGAAGGTGACAACTTTAACATCACTTTAAATAAAATACTATAAGTGTCAGAATCCATTATATAAGGCTTCAAATGGTCCATTACACAACCCATGGATGATTATGGTTGATATATACTTGAAAAATAATATTTGGTCTCGTTTTTTGTTCTCTTAATGGGTATTATTATTTTAATATAAACTATTTTATTGATTTTTCATCAATTAAATAATTTATGCATCATTAATTTATAAGATATTAAAACAATTATTTATTTCAAAATAATTAAAAATTAATTACCATTATAATGGAAAAAATAGCTTTAAAATGATTATTATAAAAAAATTTGTCTTTAGTATATCCTTATACTAAAGATCATTTAGTTATTAATATTTGAGAGAGACATATTTAACTATTCATTAAATTATATAAAATAAATTACATAATCTCATCCAAGTGGATTAAAATGGATACCATTTCAGCCCAAGGATTATTTAGGTGGAAATACATTAATCTAATGATATTAATACAAGTGTTAGGTTAATTTTATAATTGTATTAATGCCCTTAATTTCTTGGTTAACCCTTTTACCATATTAATAAAAAGTACTAATATTACTATTCATAATGCCTAAAAATAAAATAAATATATTTATATTATTTGGACCTATAAATTCCAAATATAGTCATAATTTCATAAATTCAAAACACAAAATTTGCAACAATCAATTTAAAATTAATCTCATTGTCAGAAAGAGAAAATGTTTTTTAAAAGCTAAAACATTGGAAAAGATTGAAATGTTTTTACTTCTGAATTCAATATAAAATTAATTATAATGACATAAATTATATTTAATGATAAAAATTTATTCTATTTACACTTTAAAGCTATACAATATTATAATTTAACCATATAAATTAAATTTATCAAAGAAATGTTTTTTTTCACATAAACTTTAGGGTATTTTTACTATTCATCAAAACAATAATGTTATTAGAAAAATATCATAAACTCATCCAATGTAAATTTGTATATACATCTTAAATATGAAATGTTAATTTTGTCATATAAAAATTATTAATGCGTCAAAATATTAATATAAAAGGGTTTCTCCATTCAAAGTCATAAAATTTCCCTTTTAAAAAAAATATCAGGTCTTATACATCAAATAGGTTTTATTCATACCCTATAACAAAAATATCTATTGGATGGATATCAAAAATATTTTATTAATTATATAACATATATATCTTATTAATTTAATTACTAATAGAAATTCACTAAAAATAATAATATATAATTGATTTATATTTTTCCTAAATAATGGATAACCATGGAATTCACAATGCATTTTCATAAGTAAGGTATACTTGTTCCCGATAACCTAATAGAAATGATATAATGGTAATTTTATACTAAGGTTGTCTCGTGATTAATTTAAAATATTTATTTTATGTAATGAATTATAATAAATAATTAAAATTCTTTAAATAATATATTTTATAAAAACATTAGAGTGTCACCTTATACCCCCTATAAACAGAATTTCGCAGTCTCAATTCATAACATGGAAACAAAAAAATGAGGATAAATATCCCTAATTGTATCCTCAAGTTACCATGTAGCTTCCTCAATTTGGTGATTGCACGATAAACCATAAACCAAGCAAGTTGTATTGTTTCGTTGAAATATTTATATATGATCTAGAATCTCTACCCATTATTCTTCATAATAAAGATCTTTCTCCAGTGGTAAGACTTCTGAGTTTAGTACATGTGAAGGATCTATTATGTACTTTCTCTGGAGTGATACTTGGGACACATCATGAAATTGAGAGAGATTAAGTGGAATCAAAAATCCATAAGCTACCTTCCCAACACGTTCTAGAATTTCAAAGGGACCAATATACCTAGGTATGAGTTTCACTTCGTTCCAAATCTCATAACTCTCTTCCAGGGAGATATTCGTAGAAACATCATATCACCCACTTCAAAATTTAGGTCTTATTTTTCAGCATTGATTTTTAATCGAATCTGAGCTTCTATTATGTGTTCTTGGATATATTTAACATTTTCTGCAATTTCATCAAGAAGTTCAGGTCCTAATATCTTTCTTTAGCCAACATCATCCCAGCAAGTTATAGTTCTACACTTCTATCAATAAATAGATTTATAAATATCCATAGGAATAATGGAGTGAATGATATCATTGTAATAACATTTCACCAAATATAAATTTTGATCTCAACCACCTTTGGTAATCCATAGATCAAGGTTTCAACACGTATTACAGTGTTTGAATTTTCCTCTCAAACTGCCATTATTTATGAGGATGATAAGTAGTGCTGAAACATAACATTATATCAAGAGCCTAGTGAAGATTTATCTAGAGCATTGTGGTAAAACTCAGATCCCAATCAGATGTAATGGAAATTGGTACTCCGTGAAATCCTACCAATTCCATTACATATTTTCCGGAAAGATGATAAAGATAGAAATTCCTTCTAATATCAATGAAGTGCATTGATTTTGTAGGGTGATCATCTATATCTCAAATATCATTATTTTCTATGGATGTTTTTGGAAGTCTGAAGAAAAAGTCCATAGTGATGTTTTCCCATTTCTATTCCTGTATGGGTGATGGTTGTAACATCCCCATAGACTTCTGTCTCTCATATTTAACTTTCTAAAAAAACATGCATCGAGAGACATATTCATCAATATCTCTTTCCATTCAATCCCAGAAAAAATACTCTTTCAGGTCCATCTACATCTTTGGGATTACAGGGTGAATAGATATTAAAGAACTATGAGCCTCATCCAATAGCTCCTTTCTTATTTCTGATATGGGGGGAATACGAACCCGATTCCTGAACCATATTATTCCATCACCATAAAGGTATAATTTAGGATCATTTCCCACCTTTTTTAGATCTAAACATTTTTTCTAAACCTCCTTAATCATCATTTGTATAGTTGTTCAAACAATAATTTTAGAAAGATAATATTTCTCCCCTAATTAAAAATTTCAACATCTATCTTTTTTGAATCCATTAATATTGGATTCTTTTTTATCCTCATCATTGATAGTCTAGCATGGTCTTGTCGACTCAAATAATCTTCCAACTTATTCACTTTCCCAAGGTGGTAAGGTACTGATCTATCACAATCATTAATCAAATCCATCCATATTCTTTGTCCCATATTCATCTCCTTTTCTCTAAAAATATACATTAAAATTTTATGATCAGTATAAATATAAAAGCTATCATCATAAAAATAATTCCTTCCAATATTGAATACAAATATTACTGTAGCTAACTCCAAATCATGAGTTGGGTGATTTTTATCTCATATTTTCAACATCCATGATTTATAAGATATGAAAATATAATTTTTCAACATAAATATTCCCAACCACTTCTCTGATGCATTATTGTAGATCACAATCGGTTCCTCACTACAAGGTAGTGTGAGCAAACCTGCACTGGATAAACTACATTTTAGCTCTTTAAAATTCTCTTAAAATTCTTCTATCAATATGAACTAAACTTATTTCCAAGTAAACATGGTGATTGGATTAGATAATCATTAAAATTATTTAAAAAACATTCGATAATATATAGCCAATCAAGGAAAACATGGGATCTCAGTTACCATTTTTGGTTTCATTCAACTTTCAACAACTCTTGTTTCTATGGATCCACAGATATCCCATCACATGAGTTTATGTGACCCAAAAATTAATCTTCTTAAATCCAAAAGTCACAAATACTAAAATTTTCATAAATATTCTCCTTTATTAGAGTCTTCAGTACCATTTTCAAGTGTTCTTCATGTTCTTAATTTCTCTTCGAATATAAAAGAATATAATCTATAAATACTACCAAAAAATAATCAAGATAGTCTCTAAAGAATCTATTCATTATATCCATGAAGATAGTTGGGGAATTAGTAAGATAGAGATGAATAATTATAAATTCATAGTTTTCGTACCTGGTATATAATATTGTATTTGGTATATCCTCATTTTTTACCATTAATTATTGATATCCTAAATAAAGATCGACCTTGGAATGTTATTGAGCTCTACATAGTAGGTCTAATAATTCATCAATGAGAGGGAGATGATATTTTTTCTTGATAGTGATATTTTTAGGTTCCCAATAATTAATGAAGACTATCATTGATCCATATTTCTTCTTAACAAACTGAACTGGTGCTCCCTAAGGTGACGAACAAGGGTGTACGATTCACTTATCAAGATTATCTTGGAGTTTCTTCTTGAATTCCTACAAATAAATTTGGTCCATTCTATATGGTGTCTTTGAAATAGGTATAACACCCAGTATAAGTTCTATTAAAAACTCAACTTCACGATTTGGTGGAAGACCTAGAAATTCCACCTGAAAGATGTCATCTAACACTTGTAAAATGGTTGTATTATTAATCAAGAGTTCATACCCAATAATTTGATATAAATAAACTTAATTTATAGAAATCAAGAACCATAAAATAGAAGAAATTTCTATTAGAAGGTTATATTCATCCTTTCATCGATAGATGATCATAAATTCATCTTCAATATGAAATGTGACATCCCTTCATTGGTAATTGATCTGAGATCCATGTTGAAATATCCAATCCATGACAAGAATCACATCAAATTTCACTATAGGAAGGATCACAATATTTTTCGGAATTAGTATCCAACAAACTTCAATCAGAGATGAATTATAAACATTTGATGCGACTATTGTTCCATTTAGAGTTTTCATAGATAACTCAATATCAAATTGTTGTGGAAATACATTGATACCCTTAGAATATTATTCATAAATAAAATAGTGTATGGATCTATAATAAAATAAAACATCTTTTACTTTAGAGTTGATTGTAAGTGTACCTCACACCACTTCATTATCATACTCCACATCACTAATAGTGATTGCATGTGACATTCCATTTTATTTGGCCTTAAGAGTTTTTGACAACTATCATCATAATGAACACATGGATTTGGGAATTGATGAGAATAATGTCCCATTTACTTTAACATTTATCATTGAATTGTAGAAGGTGTATTCTGTGTAAGCTTTTCTCTATTTGCATCATTAGACATCTTTTTTTCCAACACATCAGCAATCAACTACCGGATGACCTTATTTTACACACATAAAACATTTACTGATACCTTTAATAGAATTTCCTCCATGTATCATTCCAAACTGTGGGCATAAGGAATAAATAATTTTATGTTTAGTGGGGTCTTTAGATTTTCCTTTGAATTCCATTTTTATCTTCTTATCAAAACTATTGGACTGGTAGATTACTCTAATATCTATCTCAACCCTCAGATAAAATCAATCAATTTCCATGTATCTATTAATGTCCCTTATGGTTAATTACCTTTAGATATATGGTTTTAAGCCACTAAATAATCGATCAAATTTAATCTTATATTAGATAATAATTCTAGAATCATACCTTGCAAATATTGTAAAATTTTCTTCATAGGTACCAATAGATTTATCAGCCTTTTTCTTAAGTTCAAGCAACTACTTCTCCATCGTTATTGGAATAATATTAGGAAAGTACATGTTAAAAAATAATTTATTAAACTCAACCTTTTCCCTGGAATCAATTCCATTTAATGTCTTCGTATTCTTGATAAGATTCCATCATTGATCAGCTTCACCTTCTAAACGATAGACTTCTAGGATGACATTATCATGTTCAAAACATTATAGAACTAAAAATATAATTTCTATGCTATTCATCCTATGTTCAGACACTAATGGATCAGAAGACCTCCTGGAAGATGGTGGATACTACCTCATGAAGGACTCAACGAAAGGTTTCTATATCATTTTCTCTTTTGGAAGTCTTAAAATATACATAGCTTGAGAAAGTTATTTGATAATAGATACATGATTTTTCATTCCATATCCCATAAAAGTTGATTTCTGAGGATTTCAATAATTGTATTGTTCATCGCATTCAGTAATAACATGGTTCCTTTGGGTTCCACCCATTGACTAAAACCAAATAAGAATAGTGTTAGAAACATTAATAATAACATGAAAAATAACCTAAACAAGAATAAAATTTCAATTTAAGACACTTAATGTTTTATCCTAAGTTATTCATGGTAATTTCAAAAACAAAAGTATTGTAACCTATACTTCGACATATCTTTAGGGTTCTTACTAAGGCTTTCTTGTCCTACTTTGTAAAGGGTAACTATAACTTTCCTCTCATACCAACTTTAATGACCCATACATTAAAATCATTGATATTACTTCAAAATTTGATTATATTAATTACAACATATAATAAATCCACAATATTACTTTATAGGTATAGTTTCCTTAGAAACTAGTAAACAAAAACAACCAGTTTATAAAACATCTACATATTCTATTACTTATTTCATTATAACTAGATTTCTTCTGAACATATCTTACATAATTCCCTTTTCCATGACCTGGGGAATATAAACAAATGAATGGGTGTTATTGAATACACATTAAGGGTAAAAAATGAATTATCAATCATATTAAAATTATGAGACATAAGAACATAACATTTAAAAGTCTTATCCTATATATGAAATATCCAAATATCATGTCATGGGATAAAAGGTCACAAGAATTAATGTTCATAATCCCATAAGTCGTAACATAATACATGAAGTTTTTAGCATATAAATAATCATAGAAAAACATTTCATATTATTCAAGGCTCATTTCCAAGACCATTATAGCAGAAAAATTTCATTACATAACTAGGTTTACTTTCCATTCCAGTCTTGTATTATTGTAGCATGTATTATTGCAGCCGTAACTATTCACATTTGGCCACCAGTTTGGGATTGGAGTCCTTAAATCCTTTGATCCACCCAGGTATTCTGGTTAATAAGGCATTTGGGCCATATTTAAGTCCTTCGGGCCACCTCAATGCCTTCCGGCCACATAATCAGCCCTAAACACACTCTAGAAAAAATGAGCATCCCTAGAAGAGGATTCAGAGTAGGCGCATTCACAATAGTAGAACCAATGGATTTGGAAGAATGAGGGGGTATGGAAATGCCATCAGGACTAGCATGTGCTTGAACATGAAGCTTAGCCAGATTTCTATACAAAGGTGGAGAGCTACTATAACGATGCAGATGCTGGGGAGAGGAAATTCATTGTAGGTGTAGTCTGGATGAATTCCCTAAGACCTTCAGGTCTAGTATTGTTTCATAAGCCCATGGGTCATGTAATCAATAAGAATACGTGCCTTTTAAGGGTTCTCCATCATCCCTTGAAAGGGGTTTTATCAAAAATCAATAAAAAAATGAAGGCCTTCGGGCCATTCAGGTTTGATGGAAAATAATTTTTATAAAACACATGAAATTAATTCTTGAGGAAAATACACTTTCTTCTTCAAAAACATTTTCTTCTCACAAAATGAAACAAAATTTTAATAGAAAATATTTTTATTGAAAATAAACATTAAATATTTTAAAGTAAGCCTCATTGAAATAAGGTATTATAAAAGTGTGAGAATTGGTTCATGTCATGTAAGTTAAAAAAAAATTTGTTGTACCTTTTCCAGAAATGTCAAAAAGTACCTCATATAGAAAATGACATAAGATTCCTTTCATACCATTTAATAAAAAATAAAAAATGGGTGAAATTGACTTTAAAAATCTTAAAAAGAAGAGAAATAATATTACATATTTATGAAACATGTACATGTATGACAAATATACCCTCATAAATACTTACGTATAAACAATATTAGATAATAAAGAGATTGTGAAATTATCCCCTACATTAGGTCCAATTTACTTTTTATGTATCTGAAACTCCTTTATAATTATTTAAATGATTTAATTGACTTATTAAATAATCATAGTAATTTTTGGGAAATCAGTTATTATTATATTATCATTCGTTTGTTAGTAACATTTTATTGTCCCTCATTATTGAGATATTAACTTCTTTATGTTATTATACATGTTTTGGAAGATAAGTTCTTGTTACACTTATTAGGTTGTAGTTATATCATTTAAATACTTATATTACTATAATATATATCATATTAATTCATTGAATTTATGTATATAATCATGGTTTAATGAAGATCTTATATAATGAATCACATCTCATTGTGGAGACGATAGACCGTGTGTACGCACGAGCAACGATATCTTTCCCATAAGTGTCGAATGGTATTAAATTGGATGGAATATAATATTGTAAAATAAGTATCATGTTATAATAATAATATATAGTTGTTATTTCCATCATTATACCCATCCATGTAAGGTTGTTGTGAAAAACCGATTACAGCACTGCGTAGAGATGGTAAATCGTATATATGCACGCATGGTGATTTTTTTTCATATGATAAATAGAAGGAAGAATATGGGTATTTCATAATTATAATAACACATTAGAATATGATTGACTCTTATGTTATTACTTTATATTGGAACAAATAATGAATATGATTTATAAAAAGAAATAAGTTTTAATTAATCAGTTGAAGACATTACCTCTTCCTCAACGTGCATCCTCTAAATCTATTCTTAGGGAACAAGAGTTGTTCATTAAAGATGACCAGAACCTATTGAATGAAAATATGGATGTTTATAAGGAAACCTTTAGGGGATTACCAATCCTGAAGACTCAAAGTGAAGTGCATAAGTGATGGAGGAGGTTCTCTTTTATAATTGAGGTGAGGGGCACTTTGTGAAACTCGAGAAATAACAATTTATAATAAAATCTAACCCCACAAAAAACTTCCAAAATGACCTAATTTTGGAGATAAGATGATATAAAGTTGTAATATCATCTACCTAGAGATTTTAAACAAGTATTTTTGTCAATTTAAAAATTATATTGTTAATGAACACTTAGTTATTCTATTTAATTTTAAACTAGGGTAACACATAATTCATTGTTAAAATGGTGAAATATTTACATTTTATACATAAAATAGACAAAAAATAAATATATTTTCTGATTTTATTACATGTAATAATTATTATATATTTTTTTTAAAAAAGAAAATAATTTAAATAATTTAATCAATCGTTATTTTGATAAATAATCAATAGTATAAAATTTGACATTATCCAATTTATTAATTTTTTAAAATATTTATTTAACAAGATAACATTGAAAAAACTAGTTTATTATATTACTAAAAGTTCAAGGTCCACTAATAAATTCATTAAAAATGTTAATTTTCCCAAATTATATTTTATTTAATATTTTTAATATCATTAATTTGATATTTATCTTAAAAAAATAATTACTACAATAAGTTTTTGTAATTATATAATATGGTAATTTGTTGAATAAAAATTAAAATTAAAATACTATGATGATAATAAATCTATTTTATTTAATAGGAATACTTTTAGTAGAATTTATCTTAAGGAAAATTCAATATTAAAAATTATATACTTATTAAATTATGGAGGTGACTACTTTAACATCACTTTAAATAAAATAATATAACTGCATTGTCCCTTCTATAAGGCTCCAAATAATCTCTAACTCAACCCTTGGATGATTATGGTAAATATATACTCAAAAAATAAGATTTTTTAAGTTTTTTATATCTTTTAATGTGTATTATTGTTTTAATAAAAACTATATTAGTTATTTGTCATAAATTAAATTATTCATGCATCATTAATGTAAAAGATATTAAAGTAAATATTTATTTCCTAAAAATTACCAATAAATTACCATGATAAATGAAAAAATTTTATATTTTAAAATAGTATTTATAATATAAATTATCATTAGTCTATACATATAGTAAAAATTATTTAGTTATTAAAATTTTAGTGAGATATATTTAACTTTTATTTAAATAAAATAATTTAAATGTCTTAATCTTGTCCATGTGGATTCAAATGGATACGATTTCAACCCAATGATGATTTAAGTAGAATAACATCATCTAGTGATATTAATACAAGAATTAGGGTAATTATAAAATAGTATTTTTACCCTTAATTACCTCGTTTTCACTTTTACCATTTTAATAAAAATTACCGAAATTACTATTCATAATGACAAAAAATAAGATAAATAAATTTACATGATTTGGATATATTGATTCCAAATATAGAGTACATTTTTAAAATTTCAATTCATTGAATTTTTAGTAATTAATTTAAAATTAATTCCATTGTCGGAATGGTTGATCGGGTTTAAAAGCTAAAACATTGTAATAGATTGAAATATTTTTACATCTGAATTCAATATAAATTTAATTTTAATGAGATAAATAATGTTGAAGAATAAAAATATATTATATTTATACTTTAATACCATTAAATATTATAATTTTACCATATAAATTATTTTAATGGAAAAAACTTATTTTCACATAAAATTTATTGTATATTTACTATTAATTAAAACTTGAAAGTTATTAAAAAATGTCATAAATTTATCCAAAGTAAATTATTATATCCCAATTAAAATTAAATTATTTATGTTGTCATATAAAAATTATTAATGTTACAAAATCGTAATTTAAAAGGGGTTATCCATTCAAAGCCTTAAAATTACCATTTAAAAAATCTATGTTTTTATACAACAAATTGGTTTTATTCATACCCTATGACCAAAATATCTATTGGATGAATATAAAATATATTTTATTAATTATATAACATATATATATCATTAATTTCATTAAAAATACTAATTTAGTCAAAAATAAAAATGTGAAATAGATTTATATGTTTCATAAATAAGTGATAGCCAATGAATTCACAATTCATTTTCTTATGTTAGTTATACTTATTACTGCCAACCTAACAGCTAGGATATAACCTTAATTTTATACTAATGGAGTCATGTGGTTTTCCTAAAATAATTATTTCATGCAATACATGCTACTAAATAATTAAAATTATTTAAATAAAGTATTTCATAAAAACATTCCAGTGTTACATTAAATGTGGTCAATCATACTCTATAAATATTGTGAACTCATAGAAGTTATATAAGTCTAACATAATGATATAATTCTAATAATTATCTCAAAAAAATACGTTTTATTAAACATTGTATGAGGGAGATAATCCAAACTACTTATAGCAATGGGAAGTATAATAAGATTGTTAGATTACATGATATTTTTCTTGTTAAGATGAAGGTGAATATGGGGCCCTATATAATCCAAGATTTAATGAGGAAGAAATATTTTTATGTGAACTAAGGTTTCATGATGTTTATACAATGACAAAACTATGAATTTTCTATTTTGTGGAGGATAATGAGTAGTTCACACTTGCATTGCTAGAATAAGATGATTAGTGTGAGAATGATTTGAGTTGATGTGTGAATTATATAAAAATTTCATAAAGAAAAAAACATAAATTAATTACACAAAATATTCATGCATATATAAATAAAATAATCTGAATAGTCTATTTCATGGACAGAACCAGATTAATATTAAAGAGTAAATATTTATAAATTGAGAGTTGAGTTGGAAATAATATTTTCCATATATTAAGTGGATTGTGGAATAATAAAACTATAAATTTATTCATGATCATTATGTTCATCATTCTAATTATATTGTGAGTCAAAGTAGAAGTTTCATCTTCTAAATACTGAACTGACTTACAGGCAGTTGATATTTCTAAAATAGTGTTATTTGATGAACATGAATTATGGAATATGATCAGTCAATTGATGCAAGGACATATAAATTATAATGTATAACTTGTTGATGATTTTTTAGAGAATAATCTTTACAGAACTGGGGTTACTAGTATTTGTAACACCCTTTAATATTTGGTTGTTTTAGTATTAAAATGTCATTTATGGTAATTGAATGATACCTACATGAAACATGTGTGATTGTATAACCGTTTTCATCAGTTGAAATTTCATTGATAATAATATCCCAAAAAACCATAGATTAATCATGATAAGAAGTAGACTCTCACATTCAGACTAAACCTTAAAAAATATTCATGTTCTATTATTTCATTTTTTACCTTCATTAAATGTTTATGTGACTTTTTATAGTTCATATAAGATCCATTTATCTTATCCAGGGTATAGGTTCTAGTTTCATAGATGTTAATTGAAAGGATCATATAAAATTGACAAAATTTTGTCACACTAGTTAACCCTCACCGCCTCTATGTTTCTCTAACTAATCCAATGGGATCTATAAGTGGTATCAAAGTTAATCTAGTTTTTCCTCTAATTGGGTATAAATTTTATTTATAATTTCTAAAATATTTACAAGATGTTCAAATATGAATAAAATTGTGATGTACCTTAGATTGAGATATCAAATTTTACCCCTAATAAAAATAAATGATATTTTTTATCCAAAATGATAAAAACATTAATAATAAAGAGGAAATAATATTGATAAAAATATAAAAGAATAAAAATTAGGATCAGTAACCATTTTTAGGCGATTAAGGTGATAATGTTTTGTCTCCCCAATATATATATAATGATCACTTTCAATAAACAAGTTCAATCAATGGAATGAAAGATAAGTATAAACACATTAAAATCATTGAGGATTTACACTCTCAATTTGAAAGGTATGGGAAAAATTTCCCTATTGAATTAATTTTATATATAATTGTATTCAATATGTAACATCTCAAATAAAAATAATAGCTAAAAAATAATTCTATAAAATATAGCATCCACTAGGAAATAAATTAAAAGGTATAATGATCTCACATACCTATTGAAAGGAAATGAATAATCTATAACGTGTTAAATGAAAGGATTTCATTTTTTTTGATGAAAATTAGAAATTAGTTTTGTGTGAGAAAGAAGAAAAAAATATTTTACATAGAGAAATTATCCTTGATTTTTAATGGATTCCCAATATATTAATGAATTTCAATGATCTAAAACCAAAAAATCAAAGATATAATGATAAAGGACCTTCACATTCTATAAAATAAAGTAGAATAAGTTATGATGAATTCATTTAGAATATGTAGAATGATTGGGAAAAAAGTTTGAGTTTTATTGATGATGTGAAAAACTCCATCAACATGATGAATCTTAAAATTCATGTTAAATTGAGAAATATTTAATCTCTGTCACATTGCAATGAAATATTTTACATCACTGAAGATAAATTTTAAAGTCGTGATGTTAATAATGTTGTGACAATAATGATCTCTAGTGAAGTAATACGTGGACTTGAACCATTTTTCAATGTTTTGATGAATATCATAGATACTCAACTTGATGAAAACACCATTACAATAATATTTCATCACCTGTTGTGGGAAGAAAAGACCAATAATCATAAAGATTATATTCAAAATATTTTTCCTATAAAAAGACACTAGTGGTATGATTGGGTGTTTAATAAACTTAATTGATAGCTGACCTAATATAATATTTATTGTATGTATGTGTTCCTAATATTATGAAAATCCAAAATAATCTCAATTAAATGATGTTAAAATAATTTTGAGATACTTAAAGAGTATACCTAATTTTTTTAGGAATAAATTATAAGCCATGTATTTAAATTATTCATTGATCTTGATATTAATTTTGGAGGTTATATTAAATATAGAAAAAGAACCAATGAAACATTTAATTTTCTAAAAAAAGTATCTGGTTTCTTTATGTTGTAAAATTCATAACTCTATTTCCTTATTAAGTGCGGAAGTTGTTTACATAGCTGCAGGAAGTTTTTGGGCACAAATTTTGTGTATGAAACACACATTACAAGAAAATAGTTATTAATTTCATTTTTTCCCTATAAATTGTGATAATTTAAGTGGTATGAGTACTTTTAGAATCTCATATCACATTCTATGACAAATGATATAGATATAAGACACCACATTTTGAGATAAAACTTTCAAAAAATTAGGATTAATTTTAAGACATTGGAACTAAACATCACCAATATGAAATATTTATACAGCCTCTAAATATTGAAAGATAAAATCATATCAACCATGAGTTATGAATGATAAATTATTTTAAATATCTCATTTTAGTTCATAACAACTGTATTTATTCATGGTCATAAATATATCTTATTAAATATTTTTTTATATTTCCAAACATATATTTTTATTAAAATTTCTTCCATTTTGTGTTTTATACGATGATCTCTCTACTCCGGTAATAGTTTTCAATAAGTTAGGACCATACAGCCTACTAACTAACCTTGAAATTGTTTTCATATAGTCATTTAACTAACCATTATAATTTATTCATGTGGCTATATAGACTATTTTGATACCTCTAAGATACCAAAATACATGTCAGACAATAACTTAATTAATCGTAACTTATTTAAGTAACTTCTTTAATGATCCTATAATCATTTAAACATCCGTGTGTGTTTAAATGTAAAATAAGTGTTATATCATGATATATTTTATGTTTAATATTATTTTAATTTCTAAATTATTTAATTGAATTGAATATGGATACAAATAAACACAAATCTATATAAATTTTACTCTCCCTCTCTCTGTATATCTCTATTTTGAATATCTTGATGTCTTATCTCACAAATTGATCATTTTTAAACAATTTCATCACTCAAAACCAAAGCTAGTCATCCTATGGTTTAAATCAAAAAATAATAATGGTTATAATTAGAAGATATTTTTATGTCTCATCTCTCATTATTTCATCTCCATCAATGAAATCAAAGAAAACAAGATTCCTCGATCAATTTAGTCATGCATCACAACCCTTATATTCATGATCGATCAATGGGTTTTGAAAAATTAGTTATGTATAGTGATTGATAATGAGAAACTACTTAGTGTGGAAATTGATTAAAAATATAGTATGGAATGATTTGTTGTATTAAAATGGAAAGACATTTTATCTTATATTTTTAAATGTGTTATTTTTTAATATGGCGTTTAATACTAATGATTTACGGGATACCATTCTACTAGTTGTAAATGAATAAATTTTAGTTCTCTCTTTCACAATTAGCCCTAACTCTTTGAATGGTTCTAATATGGGTGAGTATGGGGACTATCAATTTTTATATCTTATCAATCATGCTCATTTTGAGTTTTTAAATACTCTTGAGGAACAAACATGGAACAAAACTCTCAAAGTACCAATTATTATAGAATTGAACAGAGAGTGCATGTTATTGGTAAAATTTATCCAACAATAGATTAATCCTAGGAAAAAGGACATCAAATTTTTATGGAATCAATATCTATTTTTTATTTTTCTGTTGAATGATAGAATACAGATATGTATGTTGAGGTACATTATGAAGAATATGATAGAGTTATAAAAAACCACCTCTAGATTTAAATTTTTTATATAAAAAGTATATCTTGTCTCTATTGTAATTAAAAGTTTTAGTTCCTGAGGATTAATTAGGAATAATTTCTTTTTGTGGGTTTTTCCTACATTAACTTTTTTTAGGCATATGAAGATAAATTGGAACCTATGGATGAAATAATGGGTAGAAAATAATGATAATAGATATGAAAGTTCAATCTTATCTGAGATATAGTAATAACAAATAACAAATTATATCCAGGTCTAAAACCAATTTATGAAGATTAGTATTCAACTTGATAAAATTAATTTCAGTATTAATTTTAAGAAGAGGAATATAGAGCTACTAATCATAGTGAAGAATAAAATAGAGCACATAAGGATGATAAAATCTCTTTATTATTGGATATTGTGGATCTACTAATTCCCCATACCTCTACCATCTTAAGAATAATAATTGAGAGATAAGGATTGTGATGATACTCAGGTGTTAATAATTGATATTTTTAAAGATATTATGTGGGAGGACATTGGCACAGATGATAACGATAGTATTAAAACATAATCTACCTTGTGTTTTTTTGGAAGTACACATATGAAAAGTAGACGAAAATAGACTCCTGAATTAGAGGGGATTTATTTTATGGTAGTAATGATCATGGAGGTAGTCAACCTAACATGGTGGACCTTCCATATCTTCTAGTGAAAATATTTCTAATGGGTACTTAATTTCTCAGATAGATCTTCAAGAAAGTGTTGATGTGTCTTCTATCAGACTAACAATAGATCATGTTCTTAGAGAGTTATTTATTCATACACCTAATTAATATGTTGAGGAAAAACATATAGTGGTGGTGCGAACATTATTGGATCTAAAGAGACATTCCACATTGAAGGAATTGAAGATGTAACTGTTCAAATTCTAGAATATTAGTCTTCGAGGCCAATGATTTTGACTTTAGAAATTGTGCTAGGTGGAAAGTATTGTTCACTTGGTATATATATACATATCCTGCCACCTCTATATATATCCTTTATGACTAAGTACTTTTTTAATGAGTTACAATATGATTTGATAGGTTTATTAATATAAATTATCATTAGTTTGGATATTTTAGTTGAACCATTATAGATGAAGGAATATCAAGGATAATAAATACTATCATATTTTATTTTCAATAAATCCATCATTTAAAAATGAATTTGTTGGATAATGATATTGAGATCTTAAGAGCATAAGTTGTAGCTTTACAAATAGACCTCTAATATTTTATGTTGATATTAAATGTCCTATGAAGCGTTCAACCTCATAATATCCTCCTACAGTACCTTCTTCTATTTCACCTCATTCTCCTATGAAAAATTATTTTAAGTAGTGTCCTTAAATGTATTTGTATTTTATCCTAATCACGTATAAATATTATAATCATAAGAGTGTCACCACCTTTGGTGTTATACATAAAAAAAACTTTTAAAATAACATTTGTATGTATACTTTTATTTAAGATAATTGCATATTTATTTTGAAAACAATGAAAACCCAAAAATAACATAACTCACCCATTTGTCTCATTTCAATTTTATTTTGAATAATTTTAAGAAACATTTATACACATGGTGTTTTTAGATGAACCAAAAATAATTTTCTTATTATAGATATTCACTACAAAACAACCTTTGAAATTAGTTTAACAATTATAATAGGATAAACTATTCCATTTGAAAATTATTATAAAATCAAGTAGGATATGAGCCTATCATAGAAATCCCTAGGAGACTATTGTAAACAATACTAGTAGTTAGATTGTTTAAAAAATTGATTTTGAAAATGTGGATTTTAAAATATTTGTGGGTTATCCACAAAAACATCTTCATCAATATATCCATTAAGAAATGAATACTTGTTATCCATTTGATATCGTTTTAAATTTATCATTTTATCACGTGAATGCATTATTATAATGGATTCAACTCATGATACTTGTGAAATGGATTCTTCTTAATAAATAAACTCGTCTTGACTAAATTATTCTAAAACCAATATAAATTTCTTTTTTATAATTGATCTAGACTCATTAACCTTTTTTTATATACACATTTTTTATCGTAGTTAGTTATCCATTAGATCAATCAACTGATTCTTAGACATAATTTAATTCAAAAACATCAATTATTCTTGCATAGATATCACCAATTTCTCATCATCCACTTCTTCACATATGTTCATAGGTTCAATATAAGAAAAATATTGTTGATTAACCCAATTTATTTGTGGGTCTTGGGTTTGATTACAATTATCTGGGTCTCTAAAAAACTTTAGATTGTTTAAAACATGATTTTGAAAATGTGTATTTTAAAATATTGGTGGGTTCTCAAAAAAAACATCTTCATCAATATAACCATTATGAAATGAACACTTGTTATCCATTTGATATAGTTTTAAATTAATCATTTTATCACGTGAATGCATTATTATAATGGATTCAACACATGATACTTGTGAAATGGAATCTTCATAATAAATAAACTCGTCTTAACTAAATTATTCTGAAACCAATATAATTTCTTTTTTATAATTGATCCAGACTCATTATGTTTTTTTTTATGTACAAATTTTTTGTAGTATTTAATTATTCATTAGACCAATCAACTGATTATTAGACATCATTTCATTCGAAAACTTCAATTATTCTTTCATAGATATCACCAAATTCTCATCATCTACTTCTTCACTTATGTTCATAGGTTCAATAGGAGAAAAAATATTGATGATTAACCCAATTTATTTGTGGGTCTTGGGTTTGAGTACAATTATCTGTGTCTCTAAAAACATCATACTTGGGATGATTTTTGATAGTTATAAAGGTTCTAGGGACTATTTTACATAGTTATTCATTGTATTATTCTAGGATAAAAATTATTTATGATCTCAGTGGGTATATTTATTAGTAAAATAATTATCAAGTTTAGAAGCTTTAAATATATTATTGATATTTAAACATGACATATCATCATCAAGGTTTCCTAGAGAAATATTAGGTTCATGTGGACTTGGATCATCAAAATTGAGCGATAAATATTCTTACCAACATATGATTTTTTTTATTAAAGACTCAGTATTCCATATTATTGGTCAAATAACCAGGATAATTACTTTATTGTTTTTAATTGAAAACATTTCAGGGATCTCATTTGTATTTGTAATGAATAATTTTCATCAAAAAGCTCTAAAATAATTTAATTTGATCGTTATATCATTTAGTAAGTAAAATATATAATTTTTCAATATAATTCAAGTGTATAGTATTTTGATTACATAATATTATGGGTTACCATAATTAGCCCAAAAATAGATAGGTAATTCATATTCCTTAAACATAATCTTATAAATTTATTTATAATTTATATTTATCCATTCACCAAATATATTTTGATGATTTGTTATGGGAAAAAATTATTATGGTCATGTTATAAGATGAGAAATTAAAATTCTATATTCTAAAATTCATGATCATGATTACTTCATAGTTTTTTATAGTTAGTCCACTATGGTTATCTATGAGTTATTAATATTTAGGAAAATAAGAGAGTGCATCATTTCTATTAATTAAGTAAAAAACCATGTATATCTTGAATAGACATCAATAATTACAAAACAATACAATTTTCCAACTAAACTAGAAATGTTTGGCAGTCCAAATAAATCCATGTGATCTAATTCTAGTGGTTTAATGGTCAAAACCACTTTGTTTGTTTTGATAAATATTTTTTTAAATTTCCCATTTGATGGGGATTACACACATTGTCATCATGTAATCATATATTGGGTAGATCATTGAATAATCCATTATTATTAATATTTTTAAGTCAGTATATATTTAATTTTCATAGTATCTTATGTAATATCCAATATTCTCTTTGAAAATCCATAAATCAAGAAACATTTTGAGAAACTAAATTATCTAAATTAATAAAAGTAACATTATCATTTCTCAAATTAGTAAATATTAAATCATGCTCAAAATCATAAATTTTAAAATGATATTTTCAAATATTACTTAAATGCCATTATTATACAAATTATAAATATAAACAATATTAATTTTTATGTATTTAGAAAACTAAACATTATAAATAAGTGTATGTTCCAAGTTACTGATATGTCAAAGTCCAATAATATTCTATTTTTCATCATCGAAAAAAGTTCATGTCCATCATCGAATTTTACAATGTTCTTAAAGAATGAATTGTGTCTAGTCATATTTCAATGGAATCCACTTTCCATATGCCATATATTTGTATGGTATCTTTAAAAATACATTTCCAAAACATAATCAAACAAGAAAAACCTATGTTTCCCAGATTTTATTTGGGCCAGACTGACTAAAAATTACATTTTTACTGATAAAGAGGAAAATAATTTTTAATAATACTTACATAGTGGGGATGGATGTGGTGGAGAAAAATGTAATCTCCCATGATAATGAGTTTCGAGTCACTTGGTATGGATCCAGTTAAAAAATAATAAATGGTTTAGTTAAAAGGATCTCCTTTGGTGGAAAAAGAGTCAGCAATAAAATTGACTTCCCTCCTTACATGAATGACCTTAATACACTAATCAACAAGAAATCTACACTTATTAATAAGGTACTCCAACTACCATTTTGGGATAAATTTACATTGAATAAACACAACTTGTAGTTTGGAATTGGATTCAACCTCTATAATATAAATTTTGAAAACATTAAAAATGGAAAGACCACTGACCATAGATATTTCTTCATCCCATAAAGAGTTTCACATTACATAGTATGATTTGCATTCGAAAATACCTAAACACCATATATCTTGCACTATGCCTCCTCCTCTAATGCCTCCATCCAATCATGATCCATTAACATTGCGCCTCAAACCCATTAATGGAGGTCTCCATCAATCCCATGTACCCAATCTATCTCTACCACTCTATTTCGTAGTTCCATGAAACATGTGTTCCAATCTAAGAATCACTTCTACCATGATGTTTCCATTGGATATATTCATAGATTTAGAATCACCCAATAGTTCTTTATCTAAAAGGGGCCTTCTTTCCAAAGGTAGGCGTTCATTATGTTTGAACATTACGATACTTAAGAATGTGAATTGGTTGAGAGGATGGTAGGTCGGACTCATCAAAACCTTTTAGTGGGATTGTTGTTTACTCTGGGAATCTATTTATAATGTTAATATATTTTAATTAATCCTGATTAATTGACCAAGTATAACTTCAGTATTTCTTTGAATGAACAATCACTTATTAACATGTGTCAAATTTAGAATCATCCATATGTATTCGAGGTTCTTCATTAATGGAGATATCTGTATGTATTCAGGGTTCTCTATCTATGGTATCCTATCATATACTACATAGATATTCTTTTATTCATCGTTATTATGATACTGGTTTTTAATCCATTCAGTGGGCCACTCTAGATTTTATTTTCATCTATGGAGACGAAGGTTTGTTTTGATATTGGGATCGTACACATAAAATCGGCTACCTACATATCCTTGTGAAAGGAATCATAACCCTCATAGTTTGGTGCCACTTAACGGGACACGTCATACCTTTTTAGGTCATGTGATAAGGATATAACCATATAGTTTAATGTCATGTGATATGGATATCTAAGATAAGTGTGTTTAGTAAATGTTTGGTGTGGGACTTATGCCGAAGCGGCCCAAGGAACATGGAATGATATGGGTTTCCAAATAAGATTAGAACATGTTGGGGATATAGACCAAGGAGAATATGGTTGATTTGAAAGTGTTGGGTTTGAACCTCAAAGAGGCTTCCTACGTATCCCTTGTGGTTTGGAATAAAATACCATGTAGTTCAATAAGTCTCATTGGAGAGTATATTCCATTAAGAGAAATGATATTGGTATTACTTCATGAAAAGGATTCCTTGGGGATTTGGGGGGTTTAATGTTTGGAGTATTTCTAAGGAGGATGCCCAGATTAAGGGAATTATGGTTGGATTCGTGAAGAGGATATCCAATGAGCTCGATCCCTGAGAAATGATTTCTATGTATCCTGGTTTGAACAAGAATAAAAGTTCTCATAGTTCATGTTCTTGCAACAATGTTGTGATCATGAAAAATCTATAAGCCCATGTGAGTCATACTTGGTGTGAGAAATAAAAGGATGTCAAATATTATACAATGCCACCCACACTTTTTCTCCTCCACTAGTGGAAGAGGGTGCGCCTATGGTAGTGATGGTGGATGAGCGCAAGACAATCCAAGAATAGGGAGAGGCTAAGAGACCTCCCTATATTCTCTTTACATTAGACAAGGGTCCAATGTAATGATGGATTGAATGTAATGAAAGTAGAGAGGAGAAAAACTACAATCTGTTACTTGAATGGTTATGGGCTTATACTAGGATGGTTTCCCTATATATTGGTTGGGGATTACTCTTAATGAGTATGCCAATTTGATGTTTGGTTAGGGAGTACTCCTATGTAGAATTCCCATATGGGAATTGGATTGGGGTTAAACCTAAAAAGGTTTCCCATTTGGTAATTAGTTGGGGATTTCTCTTAATAAGAATTTCTATTTGGGAATTGGTTGGGGGTTACTCCAAAAGATATTACCCATTTGGGAATTGGTTGGGGATTACTCCAAAAGAGGATGCCCATGTAAGGTTTGAACTAGAATAGGAGTCAAGTTAATGAGGATTGAAGAGTTTAATGAGGAATATATCAACTCAATATACTCAAGAAATCTATAAGGAGAGTCCAATCTCATATCGTGTGAAGAGATCCAAGAGGAGTAACTCAACTCAAGGCACTTCATTGAGTGTGATAGAGTGCCTAAAATCATGGTATTCCAAGGTTGGATGTTGGGAAACACAATGGGAGAAATGGACAATTTTGTTGACCTGAACTGAAAATTTCATGGTGTGACTCTCCTGTGTTCACGGGGGTTAGTGACAGAAGTGATGGGACTAGCCGGAAGGGCTGGGACTGTTGTCCATAACTGATCCTGATTAGGGGTGAGGGGGCGCAGGCTCTATGGTTTTGACCAGTGGAGTCATGCAAGTGCTCCACTATTGTCCATTTCATAGGTGATCTGCATAGCTCCCCCACATAGGTGTGTCGCACAGGTGCTCCTTTTAGGTGCTCCACAAAGGTGCTCGGCGCATGTGTGTTTCATAGGTGCGTTGCACCTCTCCATGTGTTCTAGACATTGATAGGACTTTGAACCACATATCCCCATTTAATTCCATCTTATCTCATGTTTTATAGAGCTACCAACGAATGTTTGGGTCATCTGGATGAAACTGCTACGCAATGGGAGATTTGGGAATTCTTCTAACTTTTTCCACATTTGAAATAGGGAGCCTAAGGGTCCTATTTATAGGAATGGAGAGAACATGGTCAAAGGGATGTTTTTAATGAAGGTCCTCCATGTAGGTCCTCTCCATAGGTCCTACACGTAGTGTTGTAAAATTTATATAACCGCGTAGGTCCTCTATGTAGGTCCCCTACACAGGTCTCCCATGTAGGTCCTACATGTAGGTCCCTTTGTGAAATTTATCCATCATCCAAGTTCCATAACATTTGGTCCACAATTCTGTTTGGGATCTGAGTCCAGTCAAATATAAGGTCATGATGATATCTACACTTATATATGTGTTAAATACACCATGCCATCTCAAAATAAATTTGGATATTGGATTTAATGTGTTGATACCTTTTCATCGTCAATCATGGAAATACACATCCTACTCCTGCATGGGGGAATCATTTCACTTATCCGTCGGTATAGAGTAGTATTTTAGAATATAGAAATCCATCATTAATCTTCTTCCTTCCAATTGATAATATATTTTCTCGTAATTTAAAATATTTTTCTATTTGTGAAATATATAT
Source organism: Viscum album (assembly GCA_963277665.1). NCBI lineage: Eukaryota > Viridiplantae > Streptophyta > Magnoliopsida > Santalales > Viscaceae > Viscum > Viscum album. The sequence continues at coordinate 1,325,013,038 of OY728158.1, forward strand.
TTACTGTACGAAAAATCACATGGAATACATTTCATTGTGTTTACACACTCCCACAGAAATGCAACACCACCCTAGGTATAATCATATACATATAGTATGAGTTTCTTTCACAATTAATTACATCCTATAGTTCAGAAAATTGATATCTCATTAATGCCAACATAAAATTGGAGAAGTAAGAAAAACCTTCCCTTACATTGTTACATGCCTTCTATATGGTCCAACATTCCATAGTAAAGACTATGATATAAGATTTTATTTCGGTGTAGTTTTTATTTGCACAATGAATCTTGGATTATAAGAATTTATGTATATCATCCCCACTACTAGATACTTTCATGTTTTTACCAAGAAAACTCTAAATTCCATACTCCCAATCCAATTTAATAATTAGATTCTTGATTGTTTCACAAATCAATGAAAACAACCCCAGCAATGGGAATAAAGAGAGATACCCTTATTCTATAAATTTCCATCATTATGTAAGGATCGGTTTCCAAGTTTCTATACTAGGATGTCAATTTTTTATGGTTTTCCCTTGAACCGCAGTATCAAGTCATATCCATCATTTCAAATATAAACCTTCATCGCCTCTCGATAAACACAGTTTGATAATTTTCCAGATGAAGATAATGTAATGTCATACCTTTCTAGCTCGTCAATTAGAGTAATATACTTGAAAATATTATTTTGATGGCGGTCGATGGTTGAGTTCATAAAAATAGAAAACAATATATCCTCTTTAAAAAATTTATGGTACTAGAAAACCAATTAAAAAGGGGGATACATGCCCAATTTTCCTTCAAAATTTTGATATTTTGAAGACCTACCACCAACCTGGAATACCTTCCCGTTTCTCACATTAAACAATCATATAAATTTGAAGACCTATAGATCACTCGGCCCTTACTTCCTACTATATCAAGTCTTCTCTGAATCTATTTCTCCTGAACCTTTCCCATAACAAATATACTTCAATGATCTCAAATGTTAATTTTTCTTTCATGGATTACATGGATTCTGTAACATTGTACAAATTAATTCCACCTTTGGTAATGGTTTTATCAATCAACTTCCAACTCACAGTGTGGAATTTATCATTTTGGATTGCATACCAAATGAATCTGGTCATGGTTTAGTCAATCTAATTGACCTTCAGTTCTTGGATTATAAACATAACATGCATGTGAATATAGGATAGAACATAAATCACCCACGTGATATGACCTCCAAAGAAAATGAATATCCATTTATAATTGTTAATAAAACCTATAGATTGATTAATAATTCCCTTGAACAAATCGTTATCTATTCTTACATTCAATATGGGAGCTCCTAAGTAATTATTTGAGAGCTGAAGCCTTTATATCCCCAATTTATTATAAATTTCCCTGCTACACTGGTACAATCATTTTTTTGAGATATGAAATTTTCTATTTTCTTGGTTGATCATTTTCCCACATTGATTTCCATAATTCTCCATTATTTTTTTGAACTCTTCTGTGGACCTAAGCCTACCATTCTTAAAAAAAGTATTTTATTACCAAACATTAAATTGGAAGTGATGTTATTAGTGGGTCTATTTTTGTATGGTAGGATAGACCTTTATTCAAATCCATGTTTTGTAATCCTAGTGAGTGAATATTGGGATAGGATAAAGATGTTTATAGAGATCATATAACCATTCTTTATTCCATGAACCATCTAGAAAAAAACTGAAACCCTTCACCATGAATGAAATAGATATCGATGGTGAAGAGTAACATCTAAATACTATGTCTCAAAACCAATCTTTGAACACAAACTTCCTCCAAAATCAGATAATGAGGCACTATTCAAGTTTTTCATATGATTTATTAAAATAAAATTTATTGATAATATTTTATCTGATGGTATTGTTGTTGATTATGTCAACCATTTCCTTTGTGATCCCCACTTCCCCTTGGATACCTCTCTATTGGATGAAGTCAGGTTGTTCCAATGATATAATCCTTGGAATGATATGACTAAATCTTATTTTTCAAATTCCTGGAAGTAATTTATTAATGTAGTACCATAGTTATAGGGGATGTTTATGGTTAATCATCATGTAATACTGAACCTCTATAATAAGAGCCACCCTATGATGACAATATACTCTCGGTAGTGCCCCGCTATTGAAAAAATCATATTGTGTTTCTCGAAACTTCTCTTTGATGATCAAACAGGTTGAAATTTTAAAGGATCATTGAAATACATCTAAACCAGCATCACTATCTAGATTCATATTATTAACCTCCTATTTAATAACCTCCTCTCCAAGAATTGACTCTAACTCTTAATTATACCTTTCCTCAAAAAACATTGGAATGTATTATAAGAACCCATGTTCTTCATTATTGCCAAAACATTAGTCACTAATGCTTCTTCATCAATCCAAAAGCTACTAAAAATGATTAAAATCCATTTTAACTACAACTTCTATGTCCCCCATATATGACTCATCTGGTAACATTAGGTTAATATTTCTAGATACCATATTTTCATTGCTACACGCCAAAAAGTAAGTTGTGTTATGATCTCCCTTCTGTAGCCAAAGGGAATGAGACATCTCCCTGTAAAAAATTTCAATATCTAGCAACTTTTATTCTAGCTAACTTTGTTTCTCAATCAAAATGATGAATATATATTAATAAAAATTTTCCTGAATGATCTCTTTAAGGAATACAATCTCCATTTGTCTTCCTTCCACGTTTTCAATAGGGTTTGGTCTAAAGAAAATCAACTCTTAAATATCCTTACTCGAGCTCCTTATATGCATTTTCACCCCAACCAATGGATTAACAATATAATTTCTATTTCTATAACTCGTATTCATAAGGTAAAACATTTCAACATAATCCTAGAACTTGAAAAAATTTAATGATCTATTATTCTTTGGTCACTCATTAGATGCACCACTAGAAGAGCATGATCCGAGATAAATATGGGAAGATGGGTAACTAAATTTTTTTTTGAAGGATTCCATTCCTTTAATTTTGATTAAGAATTGATCTTTCCTACTACAAACATGACTATTCCATATGTGATTGTTACACTACAATAATCTATTACATGAGAAGTATTGATCCATTAATTCATTAGCTTCCATGAAATCCCTAAATTGTTGAATTTATTGTATTTAGCAACTCCCACTCCTCTTTTATCTGGTATGTCAGCAATGGTATTGATGTATCCACCTATGAACAATGAGTGATTCCATGGATAGAAATTATATAGGTTCTTCCACAACATTTATCTCCTAGAAACATTGCATTTATGATAGACCAAAGAAAAGTAGGTAAGATGGTTCCCCAAGGTTACCTTAGTTTTTGTATACAGTTCCAAAGAGTCCATATATTTTATGGATATTCTATGGTTATATAAAAATGAGATAAATGAAATACATGAATTAACATGCATGAATTCCATAAAGATGAACCATTTTGTTAAGAAATCTTTTTGATCCACCTTTTCCATAGGTTCAATAATTGTTAGAACATATATTTTTATATTCCTAGAATATTTGAAAACATAATCACACATAGCATTTACACCCAATACCCATTAATTCTAGATCATAAAATAGATCACATAATGATAGAATCATTAAACGTGTTGTTTGACATAAAACCCTCATTCGAACCTACACAAGAAAGAATAGAGTCCATCAATCTTGCACGAATAATGTAGATACTAGTGGTTGGATTTGATAATATTCTTGATCCATTATCCTCCTTGGATTATTCTCCCTAAAGAGAAGAAACTCCCCCTGGAACCTCTACTAATGATTCAAACTAGTTGGGTGAACGTGGGGAGAGGTCCAAAGGAAAATTAGGAGGGACCAATGCAGATAATTTTAGTTGGAGATGATTTTTGGAGATTCACATGGGTTACAATGGACTAAATTCTTAGTTTATCCATAGTTACTTGGATCCTAAAGCTCTTTCATATGGTTATTACGAGTTCCCATTAACAAAACAATTCTTATATGGTGAATGAAAATATAGAGTAAAAAGAAAATGATATTGAGGAAATGGAAAGGTTTGAGAGATTTTGGGATCCACAATATATTCTGAGCTCACTCTCTCAAAAAAAGTAAAATAAATATGGAATAATGTATATAGGGGATTGACATACTCTTAGATATCATGAATGGTAGGTCCGCGCCTAAAAATTATAATGATAACACAGAATTGGCAGGCAGTGCATGAGCCTCAATATCCAATTTTGAAATTCCATCCTTTCTTCTCATACTCTCTTGTAAATTAGAAGAATATGTAGGCTAGATAAAATTCATATGGATACCCTAATGCATCATGGAAGGATCCTGAATGGAACTAGAAGAAACCTTACCAACATTTAGGGATGCCACCAAAGCACCTAATAAAGATAAAAACCGCATGTGTCTATAATAATCAAGATAGTTTCCTATATGACAAAAGTGAGCACATAAAAGAGGGGGATATTGGAGAAATATATTTTTCCACTAGGAGAAATCCCTACCCACTATTATAAACACTCTCTACTGATGAATCACCACTAGATCCAATTACATACAAATTTGAGGATACAAAATAGACTAAAGTCGCTGATTTTCCTCATAAAAATATCATACCCCCCCCCCATTTAAACTCCCAACACCTTCAACATCGATGGCTTTTGGAAGGGTAACTATTGTTCGTCTATCCTGACCAACATCCCAGTTATTATTAAGCCCAAACCTAGGTTTTTTTCTCTAAGATGACCAAGAAAAATTAAATATCCATGATCCATAATGACTAGATTCTCTAGGCCAAGCACACAAAAAATCATCCCAAGAATATAGTTGAATGAATAAGGCATACCTGGAGAGGATCAACACCACCAGTTTCTTTTGGAGACCTCAAAAGGCACAACTATATAGAAGAAAAAATGAATATGTTTATCATGCCCAAAGGTAGCCACAATAGAATGTTTATGGAGTTCCAATACATCACTAAGTTACTCCACCGACAATTTCACCACCCGGAATACTTTTACCCTATCTTCGCAACTATGGGAAATAAATATGGGAGGTACGAAGGGAAAATACTTCCATTAATATCTACCAAAACCCAGAAGGGCTTATCTGAATGATAGAGGAACCAAGATCCCCACCATACGATCAGATCAAGAAGTCAGTGGAAGGAAACCCTATTAGTATAGTTTATCAACTTCATCAAATTATGGTGCTCGACATGCCATTTAAGGGGGAGCTAAAGAAGAACCATGTAGAAGGAACAGAGTATCTGATGCTGGGGGAGCCACCCATCAAAGAGAATTCGACAAATAAATCTATTTGAATCCACATCTATTTCATATGTTTCCTTATAAAAATATTAAAATATTTTGATAGAAAATCCTTTTTAGGTCCAAAATTTACCTGGTTATTTCCAAAACCAAATGATTCCTCAGGCTAAGAGAATAATGTATTATTCTTTGATCTATGAAGAAAATTATTTTTAAACAAAAAACATATATTTAGATATATATACCCAATTATATATTTGGATATAGGGTGTTGTTTTATAACCATTATTGTGTTAAAGGATTTTCTACTATTAAAAAACTATTTAGAAACATTTTTTGTGTTTTTCTTTTTCCATTTTTAAATAAGAATATTCCTTTATTATATTGGAATTCTTTTCCTTTGCCTATAATATGATTAGTTTTATCATCAACTCATAAAACATTCATCTATTCCATTTTTTATAATTATTTTTTTATTAATTCACTGAATCTTCATGTAAAACAAAATATTCTTTTAATTATTTACTTCACATTTTAGAGTAATTAGATATATCAGAAGAAAAAATAGATTTTACCTCTAAATTAAAATCCATAATGTAAGGATTTTAATTTCCATTTGAATATTCTAACCTAGATTCAGCTACACGAGATCTATACTCAGATGTACTCTTAGTGGACTTCATTTCTATCTTTAGTATTTTATATTTATCATTATAATTATTTATACAATAAGTCATTGGATATTCATATTTTTTATATCCTATCCTCTTACAATAATTAATGGTAATATAAGCTGAGGAGTCCTCCATTTTCAATTTTTTATAGTTTTATATTTTATCATAATTTATTTTATGGTTTTTTTAAAAAACAAAATCTCTTTTATGAAGCTTCTTGAATTTTATTATAAGTTGATCCATTTCATCATCACTATTTATATCATCTTCACTTCCACTTATACGTCCATGTTTGAAAAATTCCTTGGATTTTGAATTTTATTCCTTAAATTCAATAGTTTTCCTTTGTTGTTCATCAGCTTCACTATTCACATTTTAATCTTATTCACACATCATCAAATTTATAGTTAAATATTTTTCTATAAGTATATTGATATCACATGATTCTTGAATAGAGACATCAATGCCTTTGCATTTACCTGGTAGAAATATCATGATCCTCAATAATTAAGCATTATCATCCATATTTTTTTATGTGTAATCATAGTTTTTATGATATCATTGTACATGAGATACATTTCAGAGTTAGATTCGTTGAAATTAATTTTTTATTTATCATACTTAATATTATTTTCATGTAATCTTGTTTATTTAACATTATATGCTACTTCATGAGATAGAGAAAGGGTATCCTAATTTTTTTAATCAGTATCACAATAAGGTATTCTATTAAAATCATATTACTCTAATGAATAAAAAACATATAATTCAATAAAAAATGGTTTGAATTATTATACGGTATAATTGTTTCATCCCACTATTTTCTAGTATCATTTGGTTTTTTATGTTACTCTTCAATAGATCCCCAGATGTGAAAAATCATAGTCTCAAGAGGAATATTTTTTTTATTTTCAACTGAGTATAATTATAGGCATTAGAATAATGAGGTATATTTTTAGCATAACCTTTAGAAGTGTCATCAATAATGATAAAATAAATAAGTAAAATAAATTAAAAGGTTATTTTTTAATAACTTGATTGGTGTCAGAAAAATAAAAACACTACTCTAATACCAAATGTGCATCCAAGTGGATATCTTGAGAGGGGGTTAATTGAGATTCCAATTTAAAATTTCAATTAAAAATCAATTTAATAACCCAAAAATAAAATAATCCCAGTTAACAAATAATGTAGTTATAATGAATTTTATGTTTTGAAATAGTTTCTCAAGGGCCATAAGAAAACCGAATTAAAACTAGTTTGAAATTGATTTAACTTTGGATGATATTTTATTCACACAAAAATAAACTGTACTGCATAAAATGTTAAAGATCCAAAATATTTTTCGTAAATAATATTATATAAAATAATTATAGAAAAATATATAAAATATATAACTAGTGAAAATAATTTGAAAAACTATTGAATGCAAAGAAACTTGAACAAATTAATGATTTGAAAATGAATAGGATTAGATCAATGATGGATCTTAATCCTATCCACATGAAATTAACCTACTTTGATGAAAATTTATTAGATCATAATAAACATGATCCACAATCTAGATCAGGTTTTAGAGATACAAATGCAACCATGGTAGTCTAGTCTTTAACTAGCCTCTTTCATATTTATTATATAGATAAAAGGTGTAAAATAACAAAATAAATTGTATCTGTTACTCTTCAATACATGGAAGGATCATGCACATACAAATATAAAGGAAAATACAAACATATTAGGAATGTAAACTAATGAAAGGGATTGTGAAGATAATAAAAGAGATTTTTAGATCAGCTCAATCTGACCAGCTACAATTGATCAATTTCCATTAAATATTTCCTTGAATTTTTTTTGAATAGGTATTTCAATGAGAAGAAAAATAACATTGTGTATTAGAAACACACAATAAAGAAGTCATTATGATCTTAGTATTTTACTATTAGTCTCCACCTATTTTTCATCATGTTCTTCTTAAAGAGAATGTTTTATTTAATTTTTCATTGTATAATTTTTATAGAATAATAAATGTGATTATTATTGTAATTTTTGATCTTTAAATGATTTAAATTATTAGTAAATTCTTTAAAATGTGACTATTGTAATTCAAAAATTATTCACTACATTAATTAGACATAGTCCTGTGACTTTTCAGTCACTTCACTTTTTTGTAACTTGATATGATCACATGATATACAGTCACTTGGTCTTATGGTCACATGATCTAGTCCCTTTACATGTGTTCACATGGTCTTATGATCACTGGACATGGTTATTTGATCTTCTTATGTGATCACTTAAGTCCTTCACATTATCACATAAGTTATTTATGAGGTAGGTTCAAAACATTACCAAAATTAACTCTTTGTCTACAAGTTCAGTTGAAATCTTCTCATGGTCACTTGAACACCTCAAGGGGTTGTTTAATACTCTCACAGCCTGTTCAAGACATAGAAAAAATTTTCATACCTGATATGTGGTCACATTGTTATTCATGTGGTAAATGTTTTAAATTTACAATATCTTTAATATGGTTTATGGTTTAAATACTATTTCTTATTCACCAAACACTTTTAAGGCGAAGTGATAACCCATATAGAAATACAGTTTAATCCCCAGAAGATATGACATTTATGTTAAAGAAAAATTTGAGATTATTAGAATCATATTATCTAAACATTATCTAGGGAATAGAGCTTACCTGGGTGCCTGGTTTGTCCCTCAAGACGTCCTCATAATATTCCACAAAGATGTCCCAAGACTGCATATATTCCTCCAAGTTAATATTCCCCGTGTTGAATCCTATAATGAAGAAGTGGTTATGCCTATCAATCCATTTACAATGGTAATCATGTTTATTTTAACTTTCTTTATATGGTAGGATGATATGCTCAATTAAATACTTACCCATTTTATCGATTTTTTTAATTACATTTGAATATCATAAAACATAAAATAATAAATAACAAAAGAATCAAGATTTTTCAGAATTAAAATAAAGAGTTTCTAGAAAAATATGATTGAAGTTTTTACCTATAAATTAATTTTTTTAAAGTTCATTTGTACTAATTTTGACTTTATTTACAATGGTTTAAATGGAATATTTTTAAATTTTTTCCAAAACTATTTTTTCATGATATATTAAAAAAGTGTGAAAATAATGTTATCTTTTAACATATACAGTATGAATGAATTTTTTTATCACCATGACCATTATTTTATTCAAAATTACATTACAATATTACATTATTATTTCAAAATAAAATATTTTTATTAGTATTCTATGAATTTTTAGTATTTTAAGACACAAAATGAAAAGTGTATTATTTTTTAAATGTATTTAAAAGAATTTTGAAAGTAGTTTGTAACTTTATTAGTAACCAAATTTTTAAGTAATTTATTTTTAATGTTAGAATTTTATTTTATTTTATATTTCTAAAAAGATTTTTTAGGATATTTACATTCATTTTTGAGGAATTGATTGTCTTCTTTCATTATTTATTAATTTACGGTTTTATGTTCATTAAATGTCTCATTGTGAGATTACCTATCACTATTCATCATTTCATTGTACATCATTTTCTCCCTCAATTCCATATAATAATTATTATGGATATATACAACATCACTTTCACAACATTGATATTGTCTCAACCATATATCATTTTTAAATATAGTATATATTGAAGGAGGTTTATTAATAAAGTTATTCCATTTTTCTGGGGAAATATATCATATTGTTGAATCAATATAGATAAATTTTGATTTAAAAGATATTTTTACAATAAAATTTATTTATTATTCAACATATGAAGAATCCATTGGATTTGAAAGTGACTGGGGGAGATTAATTACAGATAGCCTCTCAATGTATTGACATGACTCATGAGATAAAACAGTGAACCTACCTTATGATATGGTAGTCCAGTTTACAGAAATCCATCTATTAATAATTTCATGTATGAGGAATTGATAGTTAAAATCATAATATCTCAACCATGGATTTGATGGAGAGATCATGAAGTTTTAGATTTATGTATTTTTCTTATAATTAATTTAGTTTCCATTATCCATGTGATTCTTATGTTGATATCAGCTATGGAAGTACTTTAAACAAAAAAATTGGGTTGAATGGAATGTGTTTTTATTATACACTCTACCCTATATATTATTTATTACTTAATCATAATATATTCTACTATGCATAACTCATATAGATCATCTAATTTCAACCATTATTGGTTATCCTTTCCCCATGATATAATAAAAGATATTTTAATGATTTTTAGGATGAAATAATGTTTCTTATGTAATGTTTTTATATTTCCAATGTGATAAGCATGTCATATAGGTATCTATTTTTATAGGACTTGTAAATTGATTGATCATTGATGGTGTGATACATTGTATCATATACCAATGTAAAATAATTAACATTAATTATGGGTTACTAGAGCAAGGGTTGTAACGGTAGGTATCTGTTAAAGTTTAGTAAGAACCTTGGGAAGTTTATTTTTAAATATACATAGTTAACATGATAATTATGATAATTACTTATATTATTTTGGAACTTTTTCTATTTTAGATATTTTTAATTTATGCCTCAATTTTCATGATGATTATAAGGTAACTAAGTTTCTTATATTGTTTTGAGATGGAAGCTAGTAAAAGGTAGGTAATCCACACCCATAGTAAATTTAGGTATTTTACTACCAAGAAATACAAAACAACTAGTTTTATATATGATTATATTATAAAAAAAATGAGGAATCGGACCCAGATTATAATATGTACAGTTTCCAATATAGAGATTCATCTTGTTCCACAGTGTGATGAACCTATGATTGCTTTCTTTATGTACACGAAGACTCCATATTTTAATGTAATTAATTATTTATTGGTTTATAAGACATATATTGATTCCATTGGAATGTTATTTATGTCCTTTGGAGGTAGAAACATTGAATGGGTTGTTGTGGTAGTGTATTTTCTAAAGGGAAATTTTGATCAATGGTAGTCATTGATCCAAAACAGTAAAGAATTTTATCAAATATAAAGTATTAAATGAAGAACCTTTAAATTGATATTATATAATAAATTATTATATTAATAGAATTAAGAAAAACTAGATAAAAATGTCATAAAATTAAAGAAAAATGATAAATAAATTATTGTAGAGTATGGTGCTAACATTTTAATATTAGACATGCATGTTGAAATATATATAAAAAATCATAAATGACGATTAATTGGTTTATTGATGTTCTCAATCAACATATATAACATGGATTTCTTTTATCAATCAATTTAATCATATAATGATATTGTATCCAGTTTTATAAAAATAGTGAAATAATTATATAAATAGTATATATTTTATGGAAGTAAATAATAGAATAGGTTGGATAAGTACCAAGAAAAAATAAATGCATCAAAGAAGAATAAAGGGGATATGTGATTTCGAACATGTTATAATTTTGGATAGAAACAACTAAGTACTTTCTTAGTGGGAATATGAGTTGAAATCAATTGTATAGAAATAGATCATATGTCTTATGAATGCATGGGAAAGAATGAAACAACTATTATACAGTTCTTCAACTATAAATATATGGGTTATTTTTCAATCCAATGACCCATGTTTCAGGGGAACTATTAGAAGAATATGTCCAGGGGAGAAGGCCATTATTTTTTTTCTACAGCTGAGGTGAAGGTTCCTAGAGATATAGTGGTATGTAACTTGATCATAACCTCAAAATTAGTTATTGATTTATCTGAATATAGATCTTTACACTATTTTATATCATATATGTTTTATAAGAAAAGTAGATATTTCCCTATCACATTAATTAGGGGTTTTTCAATAAAGACTCATACTGTTAATGTTATTACAGCAATGATATATCTATCAATTCCAATTATGACACATAGAAATACCCTATTTTCAATATTGATTATTATACATATGGATGAAATTTACCAAATCCTTATTTTGGATCTTCATTCTGATTATAGATAAAAAATTTACCAATGAAGAGAGATTACATTTAGGATGGAGATATGGAATCCATTACCTTTATATGTGAGACTACATCTTCTGAATCATATTTTGATCCACCACCAGTATATATCTTTAGTGAAATCCATGAAAAAAATTATCAGACACAACCTATGAATGAGAAACACACTTTAGAATAGATAATTTACCTTTTGTGTATTAATATATTAATGTGTATCCAAAATAACAACCAAAAAATTTACATGAGAATAAAATTTATTTTTCTATTATTAATATCCCTGGTGTGAATATTATGGTGAATAGTCTATATAATATGGACATAAAATAATTAATGTAATTTTGATTGAACTATGGGATTTTCATGATTCGACATTTATGCACCTCTAATGTTTCAACATGGGGAGCCATTATTCTTTTTCAAGAAAAAACATGGTCTATGTTATTATGCATCGATTACATGTAATTAAATTCCAATACTATAAATAACTATAATCCACAACCATTATCGATGAATTAATTGATTAACTTCAAGAAGTTCAATATTTTTCTTAGATTTACATTTTTTCTGAGTATCATCCTCTATTATTAATGATTGAAGTTATTCTAAATATGGAATTTTATATGAGATATCAACATTATAAATTTATAATAATTCCCTCTGGATTAACTAATAAACCCTCTATTTTTATGGATCTTATGTACATAGTTCTTTAGGAATATTAATAAGATTTAATAGGGGTATTTATTGATGATATCGTGATATAGTCAAAAATATATGATGAGAATTTGAACCATTTAGGAATAATTTTTAAGACACTTATTGAAAATGAGTTTTATGGAAAATTTCAAAAATATAATTCATGGATTCATAAAAATTCTTATCCTAGAAATTTTTTCTATAAGGATATAATATCATTTGATAATTCAAAGAAAAATGTAGGTATGGAATGGAAAACACAAATAACTATAACTGAGGTGCACATTTTCTATGGTTAGCGGGTTACTAACAAAAATATGTTCAAACAAAATTCTCAATTATCTAACTTATAGAAAAATTTGACATTTAAAGGTGTTAATTTCTTCTAGTGATAATAATGTAAAGAAATATATAGAAGAATTAAATAGAGTATTAGTTAATTTTTTGAAATTTACTTTACAATCAAGAAGGGATAGATTTGGTATACACAATGATGCATCAAATAAGGGACATGTATATGTCCTTATATTTAATAATAATATTTTTTTATGAATTATGATAGTTAATCATTCATGAAAAATATAATCAAACTCATTATCTCATGTTGGAATACATAATATCTTTATTGACGATATAGAGGAACCACCTTTATAATGATAGTCAGAAATATATATAGATCACAAAAGTTTTAAATACTACATATCACATAAATAACTCTATATGAAGTAAATTTGATTTCTAGATCTACTCAAAGATAATGACATCTCAATATACTACCACTCTAGTATGTAAAATAAGGTGGATAATGCATTGAGTGAGAAATATCATGGGGATTTGACTAAAATGAGTACTAAAAATATCCTATATTCATGGAATTTGTATTGTTGTATATGGGATTCATTAAGGAAGGGAAAATATCACATCTATTATAAATGATTTCCAATACATCCTTATTGTTAAAAATAAAGAGTCTTTTTCTTTATGATAAAAATTTATAAAATCAAATAAAATTCATTATTGATGATAAGTTGATATACATCGTATATGAAAATGGTATATTGAAATTTGGAAAGTTTATATGTGTACATCCGTGCCTACACAAAAAATAAAATAATTTGATGAAGATCATAGATCAAATTTATTTACACACCCTAGCAGCATAAAAATAAATTTTTATTCAAAGGAAAAAAATTTATGTGATGATAAAACATGTGAAATTTAAGACTATGTATTGAGATGATTGGTGTGTCGGTAGGCATGGCCTATGATTCATCATCCTAAAGGAGTCATGAGAAATTTACTTATTATGTTGTTGAAATGGGAGGATATTACCATAAAATTTATCACCGAATTGAAAAATACTTTGAGAAAAAATGATTCCATATGGTTAATTATTTATCTACTTAATAAACACACACATATTCTCACTATAATGGAAAATATACCTCTTGATCACCTAACATAACTCCATATTAAAGTAGTTATGAGACTTTATGGTGCATTATATTTTATTATATTTGATCTTAACCACCAATTTACATTGAAATTATAAAAGATTTTTAAGATGTTTCTTGATACCAAGATATATTTGATCACTACTTATCATCCATAAACTAGTGGATAGTCTGAAATAACAATTAAATCATTACAATACTTGATGATCTCTTGCTCAATTTACTTTCAAGGTACGTGTAGATAATATTTAAATTTGGCAGAATTTTATTACAATAATAGATTCCATTCAAGAATTAAAATGACACCATATGAAGTGTTTTATGGGAAAATATTTTTTATGCCAAATTATTGTGATTATATTATTTAATGTAATCTTTTAGGCCTATAACTTGTTCATGAGACAACAAATAATGGAAGAAATATTCTGAATCATATCGAGATAGATCAAAATTTGAACAAGAGATATGAGGTTAACCAAATGGATGGTTTATAATTTCAAGTAGGGGAATATGTTTTCATAAAGTTATCTTCATGGAAGGTTGTTTTAAGGATAAAAATTAAATGTAATAAAGGAGTTATATTTTATGTCTATAATGAATTGGTGTTGTTTATTACTATTTTTAAATTATTCTTATCCTCTACAATGTTCATGATATATTTTATATATAAATATTAAGTGAATTCCAGAGCAATTTCATATTTTCAAATAATTTTAAATAGAGTTTAATACTCATGTATCTTACTATGAAGAGCCTCTCCATATTCTTGACACTATATAATAAGTGTTGGTGAATAAAATGAATCAATTTATAAAATTACATTACAAAAATCCTAAAAATTGAAGAGGAAATATGGGAACCGTAAGTATTCAAGAGGAATTAATACTCACATATATTCATAAGGTTATATTCTTTAAATTTCTAGGACTAAATTATTTACGTATGAAATAATGTGACACCTGAGATTCAATTATAGTATGTAATATATTCTTTATTAATATATAATATCATAATTAATATATCTTTATTCAATAATGTGATTAAAAACTAAATTATTTTTTTGGAAATTAAATTTTATGAAATGAATATAATATTGTAATTTAGCACGTCAAAATTATCATAAGTTGTATTTTTGTGATTTTCCAAAAATCTTTTATTTTTTGTTGAACAGTGAAAAATATTAATTTAAAAAATATTGTCTCTTCTTCGAAAGTATAATGATTTAAAAATATTTTTTATTTTTTAAAAAAAATATCTTATATAACTTATATATTTAATATATGCAACATAATTTGTATAAAAATATAATTCTGAACATGTAAATATATTCTTATCATTTTGAAAATCTATGAAATGGTTTTGTTCAAATAAAAAATGATTTATGTTCTTCTATCTTAACAATTTTTTTATATCGTAACTTTCCATTTTTATTTTAACGGAAAATGCATGTTTTTTATTTAATATAATCCAATTTATTCAATTAGAGTAAATATCATTATTTATTTTTTTGTCAAATCATTTTTACGCTTAAAAACAAAAAATTTCGGAAAATGGTTTTATTTTCATTTCCAAATAGATATTTTAAAGGTAATTTTTACCACATATAGAAATTAAATCTTGTAAAATGAATTCCATATTTTGAATTCTTATAATTAATATTACATACTTTTTTAAACATAATTTTTTTCATAATTAATTGTAACCATGGTAAATATTTATCACTTCGATTAAGGGTAAAATAAGTTAAAAGGGTTGATTTTAATGGATGTGGCATCAATAAAACATAAGAAACTTTAATAAAACACAAATATTAGTCTTATTTATAACATAAATTTATAATATTCATTGATATGATAATATTTTTCCACCGGACTTGGGTAAAAAATAAATTATATTACAAATGCTTACATATTTGAAAATTTTCCTCTCACATCATGTTTGAAAGGGAACCCCCTTTCATCTATTCTCCGAACTACATGATTCACATAGATCAATAAATCCATACCCAAATACATTCATTGTATTATATTTATCATCTAAGATTCCATGGTCTCATTAAATTACTACTACAATAATTCTTAATTTGTATTCCAAAGGAGGTTTCAAAAATATTAGGTACACGATCTTACTAAGATTTTTTAATATCATTTCTTCTTAAACATCCTCAAAATATTCAATAACTATAGTAACATAATTAAATAATTATATTTATTATAAAAATATTTTTTTTATTTTAATGGTGCATTAATTTCTATTTCCCTTCCATCCTATAGAAAATGAAAATAACACACATGTATATGTATGGCCTACTGTCCCCATGTAGCGGTGTAATTGTCTTTCATAAACACTCTTATTTCAAGGTTATAAATTTATAATTACTATATATATGTGATTTTTATTAGATAATTATGATTCAAAAAATATATTATATCATTTACAATTTTACCATTACATCTACTGAAATATTATATCATCACTCGTACATACGTGTAGACCACCACTACCACAAAATGATGTGATGCATTTTTCTATTACCACCTTAAATGGAATATTAAAAAATTTATATAATAAATAAAAATAATATTCATGGATTTTTTATAATATTTTAGATGATATAACCTTTTCATGACTCTTTTAGTCCTGGAAAATATGCGGATGTTATTTTAGATAAATCGAACGAAAAAACATAAATTATCGACATAAGGAAGAACTATTCAATGAGTGGATTAAAAATTTTATAGAAGGACCATAAAATTTGAATTTATATGAAATATTTTATTAAAAATTTATTTATTAAATTTAAATTCATTATATTTGAGTACTAAACATGTATGATCAAACAAAGACCTATCGTATGATATTTCAGTTATGATCTCAATTTATTTTGGGATTGATTATGTTTATATTTACATTGAGAAATTAAATGATTAAAATAAGTTAGAAACCAATTTTATTATACTTTGTTTATGTTGGGTTTTTAATATTTTATTTTAATCTTTTTCAATTTTTGATCAAGAGTCAGTAAGTAATTTACAAGTAAGTTATTCAGAGCTTATTTCTTATTATCAATCAGTGTGCTTATTCATCTATATACAAGTTCTTCAAATTGTTTTATAAATTTTTTACCGATATAATTATTTTTAAAGTTAATATCAAATACCATGTTTTTATTTATTGTTTTTTTAAAAATTAAAATTTTAAAGAAAAAAACTGAACAAGTCTTTTTCATTATTCTTTAAAAGTGTTTGAAAGGAATATACCCATTCAATTTGTATGGTATTAATTAATTTTCTTATCATCAAGACAATTATTTGATTCGAATATTAAATTATAATTTTTTTATTTTCAATGAAAATATTCTTATCAATATTATTCGAAATTCTGATGAATAAATGTCTTATACATTATAAACTATGAAATAACTATTTAGTGATAACCACCATGGATGGAATCCTTGGATAATCTATTATCAATTACCATCCCAAATAATCTTAGATAGTACGGTATTTTATACCAAATGATATTAATATTTATACATTACAACTAGCATGGACGGTGGTATATGATATTTTTTAGCACACATTACGTGAGCTGTATTTGTTGTTGAGAGACGTTAATATGATGAAAAATAATTGAAGTGATGAAACATCTTGGAAGATTACAAGTATATACAATATTATGTCTATATATAATTTATAAATTATATCTTACAATAGTTTGTTTGAATATTTGAGGAGCTCCATTTATATTTTTTCAGAATATTATAAATACATATGGATTAATATGAATATTTCATCAATTCCATGAATAAATATTTGATTAGAATATTTTATATGACATTGGTATTATATGATGAATTTAATATCTCTTTTTTTAAGAGTTTGGTAAAAATATCCCCAACCACATCCATCCAAGAAACTTGTTCAATTGTATGTGTGGGAGTAAAGCTCTACTCTAGAGATCTTATTTTCCATATATATCTAGAGGTGGCAGGTCGAGGGGTGCATAGAAGAACAAGAGATTCTATATAAGTGGGTATAGAAAGCATACAATACACATTGGAGAAATTGGTTCCACCTTGTAGGGAAGTAAAATGGATGAGAAAGAGGATGCCCATAATGGACCTAGATACAAGCAATTAGAGATATTTATAAGTGAATACTATTATTATGTGTTGAAATCATATGGACAAGTACGATTTAAGACAACCCTAAACATGTTAATTGTTTAGAAATAATTTAAAATACAGATATATTGGCTCGAAAAATGTTTTTTTTCTCACCTCTCATCACTTCCTCCATGGGCTCGTGAAATGTATGTGATCACATTGACCAATCAGAAACAAAATTTGTGATCTACAACTTGTATTTTTTCAATTGACCATATAAATGGAAGAGAAATAATAATTTTAAATATTATGACTTAATTATGGGGACAAGATACCACACAATGAGATTATACTGACCATAAATTATGTAGATCAACTCTTAGATGGATGTTGACCATACAATTACCATATCGACCGTACAATCATCAATATTGATCGAACAACTTATGTTTATCGACCATCAATGTAATTATCGTCCAAAAGTGTTACATTGATCGAATACATGACCAAATATTTGATCATCCATGAAATATAGAGTTATCATGTGTGGTGAATAATAGAGTATTCAAATTTGAAAGCATGAGATGTTCCAACATCAAGGAGTCAGTTCAAGATACATGCTTTTAGCTTTATGATTACAAATTTGTATCAAAGGATAAATGAATATTCATGTATGAATTATCTATTTAATTATGTAGAATAATATATACATATTATGGATGCCTTAAATTTTTTTAGAATATTATAGGTGAACATATATCTAATAAAATAGGGGCACTATTTTATGAAGATTTTTTTAGGCTGGTTAGTGAATGGAGAAGAATTCCAAAGGATTATTTTGATGTCAGGTGATGTGTTGGAAATTTAAAGAAATTGTCATTTAAATAAATTCAGGATTTTGGATGTTACATTTAAGGGAGAATTTTTAGAATTTTATTTTCAATAAATGAGTTGATTTTTATAATTATGATTATGTTTATGAAACTTTTAATTCATGGAATTGTCATAGAGGGGTGAATTAATAGATTTAGAGATTCATGGATCTTTTCAAATGAGTTTCATAAGTATAAATTCATGTGACATTTTGAATTAAATCATACAAGAAATATGGAAATTATAATAACTATAATAGTTACTACAGATTTTTTTATTTACAGTTAATTTAAATATATTTGGTTTTGAAAAGTTAAAGATAAGTCCCAGCATTTTGAATATGGTCGATATAAGAGGTTGATGGAATAGAAGGATTTTTATAAATAGTCTACATAATTTATTTTTTGATTTTTACATAATGTTACATTTAATAAATTCCAAAAATATCATGAGGAATTTTTTTTGGTTAACTTCATACATAAAAAAATAAAATGAAACATGGGTACGTCGACATTATTTAAAACATCTAAACATGCCCTTATATTCCATTAATCATCTAATACTGTAGAAGATAACCTGTGAATGTACATTAAAAAGTGGTGAGATATCAAGCCCAGTAAGGGAATAATAAAATCATAACATGAAGAAAGAAATAAATGTGATTCAAAAGACATAACAATGTGACATAAGATTGAGATAATAATAAACACGAACATTGAAAAATAGTAAAAAACATATCATCAAGGTAACATAGGAATGCAACAGTAACATATAATAGGACATCATAAGAATAAGTCCATGATAAGTATGGAGAAATCATTATATAGTGTTCCCAGGATAACATAATTTACACTATATGTGGTATCTTATAAGATTAAAACATTATCTGATCCATTATATGGAAAAATAATTACGAGCCCACCAATCACATTAATATCATAAACATGAATTAGCGTGAAATAGAAATCATTCCAAATAACAATTTACGTCATCAATTTCAATCACATAATTAAAAAGTGATGGTTATTTAAATTTATTTCTATAATAAATTAAGGAAAGATATAGCTTGGTGAATAACCTTGAGTGAAAACAGGGATGGGTATTGAAAATATAAATGTTGGGAAAAAAAATTCATAAAATAATTTCAACAACATAATAATGGTAAATAATGGTTCCTTTATTGGTTTAGTGAGATTGAATGGTGGTATATCATTATATAATATCCATAAGGTATCTAAATGTATTTGAAAAAACAAATTAGAACCTCAAAAAATTAGAAATAAAAAGGATTAATATAAATAATGTACATTAATAAAGTTAAGATGAAAATGACCCCTTGCTATGATAAGATACTTATAAAAGCTCTGTAGTAGCAGCTTAAGATCTTGGGAACACCTTGGGAGGGTTTTCTTAAGAGTTAGAGAGAGTTACATAATTCTCAATGGTTCTTTAGTGAAGAGAAGTGGTAGGTTGGGTGGGTGTTTATATAAAAGGGAGGTGAATTTCATATTAATTTATTAAATTATGTTTCGGAATCTATATGATAAAATTATCAAAGACACAAACCTTTCGATGGGATTTAACCATGTTTTCTTCCAAAAACGGTTGTTTTAAATATTCTATAGTTACAATAATTTAACATATTAAAACAATATCACTGGTGATTTAGAATTGATTCAAGTTTATAAAGAATTTATTTTAAAACATTAAAATATAATATAGGTTTTTAAGGATTAATTAAAGGTCTATAGATATACAATAAAAATTTTAAAGAAATATTATTTTAGAGTATAAATTAGTATTTATTCATGTATAACTTTTTTATAATTTATTCCATCACCTTTGTGTAATTATGATATCATAATGAAGACCGTATATATATTCCATATTAATTTTTTACACCAAAAATCTATTGTCTCAAAAAATTAAGATGAATTCACCATTAAAAATTTTCAAAATGATAATATAAAAAATTATATTTATTTTTTAAAAATATTTATTTTAATTTGATAATTTACACTTAAATAAAAAACATTAATTACTAGAATACTTATTTTTAGGATACTAACAAATTTCTGACCATTATAAAGGTTGCATTGGAAATTATTGAAGTATATTATCACTAATATAAAAATAAATATTATCTAACAAGATTATTTTAAGAAAATAATATTTATTTGAGAAAATATTGATGGTTTTTAAAAATAGTGTTTCAATTAAAACAATATATTTCAAAAAAATATAATTTTGATTTCATCATATAAAAATCTAATTTAAATCTAATTAAACTATTTCAAATACATTATGTTTTCCATGTATTCCTCTTGGGAATGTATAATAAGTGTATAGAAATAATCTCATGTAATGATATACCATCTTTCACTCTCACTAAATCCTTCAATGAATCTTTATGTACAAACTTTATGCTCCAAAAATTATCTTATGAATTTAATTTTGTAAACCCATTGTACTTCCTCAGGAGGGATACATGGGACACATCATGTAAATGAGATAGGTTAGGACAATGTTCTAGTTAATAGGACACAACATTTATGCAACCAATAATCTCAAAGGGGGTGATGTACCTAGGACTAAGATTTACCTTCTTACCAATTCTTGTGAATTGGTTCACTGTGATTTATGAAGGAACTACTTATCTTTGACCTTAAAATCCATGTCTCATCGATAATTATATATATATATATATTGTTAATTTTCTGTAGAATTCATATGGAATTGAATGGTCTGAGCCTTATCAATCAACTCTTGGATAATATCAGGTCTTATAATCTCCCACTCTCTATCTTTTTCCTATCATGTTGGTGTCCATCATCTCTTCCCATATAGAGCATCATAAGCTTCCATTTGAATTCAATAATGGAAACTATTTTTATATGAGAATAAAAATAGGTGAAGGTGTTGACCCAAACATCCTTGTAAATACATTGAATAATAACTCAATGTATCCTCTATAGTTTAAAAATATATTTTAGAGAGAACATCCATTTGGTGATTCTATGTAATACCAAACCACAACTTTGTATATAGTTCTTATTAAATGAATCACCAGAACCTCGATGTAAACCTCATATCTCGATCCGATATAATTTAAAGTGGTACTACATTTAGTCTTACTACTTTTATTGTGTATATAGTATTGAGTTGTAATATAGAGAAATATTCTTTTATATTATTTACATGCACCATGTTTGTAAAGAAACTGACTTCCACCCAGATGGTGGTATTTCCTTTAGAATTTATGGGGAGTTCTATGAACAAATACATGGATATGTTTTACAATTTCTATAATTTCATGTGAAATGGTTCAATCATAATATTATAATTCTATAATTCATCCTTCAATTTTTGGAATACCATGTATCGAGAAAAAAATTTCTAAATCTCTGTCCTCATGTTCTCCCACCGAAAGTTTTGCTTTACATTACTATACAACATATAGATTACAAGATAAATACATGAGGATGATATATGAACAAGATCCAGAACTTCCATCTTCAACTATGGTATTTATGGGACACATTTCTGGGTTCAAAAACATATAACTCTACATTTAGAAAATTTTAACTCTAGAATATTCCCTACCAATCTCTGCAGCTCCCCATAATCATTATAGGACTCCTTCATTCTCTAAAAAATTTATGGTTGAGAGGTTATTTGATCACGTTAGGATGAATTATTTTTTATTATTCCAATTTTTATCTTTTTTATGATGAATAATATTGGATCCCTTTCAATCCCCATCTTGGATAAGTTTGTGAGATCCTTTATACCCATAGATTCTACATCTTTGGTCACCTTCATTGAATAATAATTTAGTTTACAATAATAATCCTTGATCATCTATAAACCCCTTTATTAGCTCATATGTATCTCTTTTTTTTAATATATACTTACATATTTTATAATACAAATATATTTCACACTTCTTCACTTAGAGTCAATGTTTCTAAATCATTAATGTGAAGATTATTATAGAAAATTCTAGTTCATGAATTGGGTAGTTGTTATCATGGATATTTTATTGAATGGTATCATAGACTAGAACTTCTTCATCTCCCTTCAGTACACACCCCATTCCTTTTTTGATGCATTGATGTAGATTAAAAATAATTCCTTGATAATAGGTAATGTGACTATAGGTTCCATGACTAGCATCTTCTTTAACTATTTAACAATATCTTCACATTCATTAGTCTTGAAAAATATCACTCCCTTCTATGTTATCTTAGTTATTTTTCTTTTCAATCATGGAGATTGTATCACAAATCAATGATAATTCCAATATAGTCCAAGGAAAAAACATGTCTCCATATTAGATGTTGGTCTAATCCATCCCCCAATTGCCTATGTTTTCGAAAGATCCATAAATATCCCTTTACTGGGGATAAAATTCCCTAGAATGTTATTGTATCCACCCAAAACATTAATTTATGGTACATCACAAATTAATATTCAATTCACATGTACTTAACTATAACATTCAAAATTCTCCTCATTCTCTTACTTACTTTCAATGTAGATAATAATATCACCCATAAATACAACCATATATTTTTCATGTTAATCCATTAATACTCAATTTATAAATTCCATGATGATATATAGAGAATTAGTGAGTCCAAATTAAATCACAATGAACTCATAGTTCCCATAACTTATATGAAAATAAGTGTGTGGGATATCCTCCATTTCAACTTCTACATCATAAAATATCAGCATAAGATCAACCTTACATAATTATTGGGATCCATATTTCTGATCGAACAAGGGATGAATCTATATTGGTGGATACTAATATTTTATTGTTATCATATTGATCTCATGATAATCAATGCATAGGCACATTGATTCATCCTTTATACTATTAAGATGATCGACACACTCTATGAGGATGCACTTTGGTGTATAAAACCTTTATCTATATTCTTTAGTTGTTTGTTATTAAGATCCTGAAGTTAAATATTTGAAATTTTATATGCATTATTGGATATTGGAATGGATTTAGGTATAATTTTGATTGATAATGTAACCACATGGCCTGTAGGAATTGAAATAGAATTATATAGGAAAAAAATCTGTTTTTTCTCGCATAATGGGCATGTAATTAGGGATGAAAATTTTCTTAGTCGCAAATATTTTATCTTGATATGATTTATTATAAGGAAATAATTTTTATGTGTGATATAATGATTCCAAAAGAGATTCATCATCATAATTTCAATTTTATAGTGTCATATGGAAATTTTTAATACAATGGGTGACCTAATTCAATCATTAATTGCTGATATATCTATTTAAAGAAATATAATACATACCTATAAGTTCATAAAATTATACTAAAGGGAGTATCAAAATGTTCATAGGTAGGTTCCTACCAAACTTTTTGATATGGGATAAGTTATTTACATGGGATGAAATGATTTTCCCATTTTCCTTTTACAATTAAACTTCCACTTCAATGTTTGGAGGGGGAGTTTCAATAGTTCTACTAAACATGTGTGATTAGAAATAATGTACAAATCAAAAATAAAAAAATAAATTTACTATACTTGAATGAATAACATGCATAACTATCCCCATATATTTTTATGTATCCAACTGAAAAAATTTGATGGAATAATGTTTCCCTTTCCCTATAGGAATTAGTGGTTATTGTCATTAGTTATAATCAACAAAACTTCTCTTAGTGAATTTATTTTCATTGTTTCCATAGTTCTTGTAGTTGTAACATTGGAAAACAAACTAAGGGTTGAATGGAGAATTTATTTATTACATCATAGTGGTGGATTTTTATCATCGTTATTCACAAGATAGGTTCCCATATTTCCCACACATAAATCAGATTCTTGTCCCCTTTAAAAAAATTGGGAAACTTCTTCCCACACTTTTGACAAGTAGGTTATTGGACTTTCTTTCCACTTTCATATTTCTTTATTCCCCCCCCCCCCTTAATTAGACACTACTATCCAGTTCCTATCTATAGACCTATGAGACACTACTGGATAATTTATCACTATTTAGTCATTGAGGAAAAATTTGAAAATTACCTTATAGTTCTCAAATCCCAGAATACCCAAAGTGACTTTTTGATTCAGGTTTATCCAACTAAATATTTTTTCAACTTTACTTTTTGGGTCAACGGAAAAGATGGAGGTATATCACTCAATTATTATGAAGTTTTCTCATATTCCATGACATATTATTCTTCCTTTTTATTTAGTCCAATTAAATCCCTCCATATTTTATGTTCGAGAGTTTGAGGAAAATATTTATCAAAAATAAATTCTGGAATTATTTCTACTCCATATCTTCTATCTAATCCTATAAATTATTATTTTTGATCAACATCTACCATTGATTAGCATCTCTCTCTATATTGATAAACAATTATAATGACCTCATCTTGATTAGATAATTTAAGGATGGAGAAGATAGTTTCAATTGAGTTATTATATTGTTCCCTAGTTAATGGATCATGATAACCATTAGAAATTAGGGGCCTTTTTCACATAAATGTCTAAATTAAAACATTATCACTATTTGGGGGCGTGGGTTTTCCCCCGGATTCATGTCACTATTCAAACCATTAGTTAACTGATTAAGTATTTTCATGAATTTCTAATCTAATACTCTCATTAGGTAGGTAATCCCATTTGAAAAGGCATTATATTTCAATCACATTGGGTGTTAACTCAATTATTATTATTTATAGCAATTGAATAAAATGGAGGAAAAATTTTAGGTTCATAATTTTCATAATATTTCACACATAAAATAAAAGAAATTAAAATTAAAAAGATAAATCATAAATTAAAAAATAGTCCATAACCAATAAATTTATAGGTTTCAATCTTAGTTTACCATGGATTATTTATTGACATATTATTTTATGGTCTTTTTTATTCCCTCCATAATGTTTCGCAAAGAACCTACTAATTTACCATTCCATAACACTTGGAGTTTCAAAATAGTTGTTTCACAAGGACTCTTTTATGTACCAGGTGACGATTGATTTAATGACCAATGCACCCGTTTTAGTGTTATTACCCTTAAGTACCACTATTCTAGAGCCACATATTTGTATAGTAATCATATAGTGAATTTAATATTTGGAAACCACTTACTCAATATTTTACAAAAATTAATGTATGTTTTTATATGTTTAGACCTACCACAATATATTTCACTGATGTTTTCTAATATTAATCCCAAAAAATAAATATAATTTTACTTAATAATAACTATGAATAACCATTATCTTCAACACACTATATTTAATTATTTATTATATAAATATGCACTTAATAAAATCCCCAAAGATCATGAGGCCTTTTGTTTTTCGGTAAAAAACACATAGCAAAATAACTCCAAATGTGGTTACACCAATTTTTTTTAAACTCCAAAACATTCCCTTATATTCCAATAATATTTTATTACTACATGGAATAACCTATGTAAATTCATAATAAATGGGTGAAATATGAATCCCAATAAAGAAAAAATCAACTAATTACCTGACGAAGGTAATACTTGTGAATTAAGTGGTATATCGAGGTTACATAAAAAGTGAGAATAAAAAATATAAGCATTGAAGCATGATATAATATGATAACATGAGGGCAAAATACGAATTTAGAAACAATATAAAAATGACCTCACTAGAATAAGTCAAGGATAACTATTGAGAAATAATAACATTGTTTTCTTAGGATAAACTCTCAAACACAATACAAGTTAACTCATGACATAAAAATGTTATGTAATTTATTAGATGGATATATAATTTCAGACCCACCCATATCATTCATATCATTTACATACATTTGTTTTTCATATAGATCATACAACCGAAGAATGTGTTTCATATATTTTAATCTAATGATTTGGGATTGCAGGATACATACACATAATTCCTAATTTGAATAATGATAGGTATATCTAGGTAAATATACTTGAGTGGAAATGGGTATCGGTATTCAAAATTCAAAATTTGGGCATGGAAAATCACATGATTATTTTGGAAGCATAACATATTTACATAATGGTTCATGAAATTAATTAATGAGAGTGAATGATTCTCTCTTATTACATGGAAATAATTAATGTAGTAATGGGATGTGGAAAACTACCATAAAAATGAAACATTGTAAATTAAAAGGATTAATATAATGAAATTGCATGAATAAAAAGAATCGGAGGAGGATCTCTCACCTATATAGGAAAGATCTAAAATCATCAGAAGATATTATTAAGAGATTGTGAGTACCATAGAAGTAATTTATATAAGGATAGGGAGGGGAAATATGTGATAAATGGGTTTTGAGTGAAGATGAGTGGGAGTATGGGTGGGTATTTATTTAAAAATAGATGGTAATTATTTATTAATTTCTAAAATTAGGTTTTCAACTCCATATGATAAAATAATCGAAGAAGAAAACCATTTCATGATTTTTTACCAAGATTTATTCCAATGAAGAGTAATTTTGAATATCTTATTAGCCTAAAAACCAACATATCAAAATAATACCATTGGGTATTTGGAATTTAGTCTTTTTCATAAATAATTGATTTTAAAACAATAAAATATAATATATGTTTTGGACAATCATTAATGTTTTATAAAATTAATTAAATAGATTAAAAAACATATTATTTTAATTTATAAAATCAATGTTTTCTCATTTATTCCTTTTATATAATTCATTACATCACTTTTAGGCTATTATGATATCTTATACAAACCATATATTTATATCATATTTAATTTTTACTCGAAAAACAATTGTATCATAAAATTAAGAAAAATTAACCATTTTAATAAATTTATGTGCTGATTTAAAAAATATTTTTTATTTTTTTGAAAATAATTCTATAAATATGAGAATTTAAACATCTAAATAATATTTTTTATTTACTGAAAAATACATTTTTTGATACTATATTCTTTTTGACCTTTAATAAATTGAATTCGACTAAATTTAATTATATTAGCCCTTAAGTATACATAAATAAAATTTAATAAGATTATTTTATGAAAATAGTATTTATTTAAAAATTCAAATTTATCAAAGGGATTATTTTAATTTAATATTTATATTTCAAAAAACATTAATTTTTGTTATTTAGATAATATTTTAATTTTCATCAACTCATATATAATTATTTATATAAAGTAACAGTGAAAAGGGATAAATTTAATAAATATTTTATTAAAGTGAGAATATAAAAAATCATACTACTACGGCATAGGTAAATAAATCATTTTTACATTGGCATGCACCGTAAGTGTAAAGTGTGTGATGGTTCAACTTTCTTGGCATGGCTCTACTAAAGGAGTTTGTTTCATGACCTCGATAAGGATGATCGTCTCCTATAAATGGTTACTATGAAACATACATATTTTAATATCATATTGGTAATTGTTATCAGATAATTCTAGTGATTCAATATCCCTCAAAAGTTTTGATAAATTATCTTCATAGGGTGTGATCATACTGGTCAAGGCCAATGCTTCTTCTGTCTGTATCTACTAAACTTTATCATAACCCATAATATATACCAATCATAATAATCACTATGTAATGACTATATTATCATTGGTCATGATTCATAATATTCATTTAAATAATAATGTCTCTATTTTATAATGGAACAAAATAACCAATGTAGTGCATGAGTTTTCTAAAACTACATTACGAAATAAATACTTTATTCATTCAAAATGTAATTTCACTTATAAAAGTTTTGTCATTAAAATATTAAATCACGTAGTACTTGGTAACTAAAATCATGATTTTTAATTATTTTTTAAATTTAAAATTGTAGAAGTGAGATTGAAAATAAGTTACTAGAAATGTAGTTGTGTGTTTGTGTGTATGTGTGTATATTATAGGTTTTGAATATTGATGTTTTTGAAAATATGATACAATAACTAGAGATAATATTTTTATGGTATTTTGGAATAATATAGAGACCTAACTCTAGTCATTAATATATATCCTAAAGAGTTAATTAATTAAAAATAGATCCAGTAAAATTATTTTTTTACTAAAGATGAAAGAAGGTAAAGGTAGGAGAAAGAAAATAGGGGATAATAAAATACAATTTTTTTCATATTTTTTCATTAGAAGAATACTAAGGATGCTAAGGAGAAGAGAGATAATGAGAATAGAGTGTTTTGTATATCTTATTTCATAGGGTGGAGAATAAGAAGAGATGTTTTTGGTATACTAATGATTATGAAATAATAATACTATGAGGATGTGGAGAACATATTACCACCATCAAAATAAATATAATTCATATATGGTAAAGTTATTTCTTAGTGTTGAAAATAAATTTAAGATGTTTTAGAATTTCCCTATTCGTAGTATAAATATCCAGAAAGGATCTTTTCATGAATTTTGTTATCTCTTGTCTATGGACTCATATTTGTTCTATCTCGCCACTTTAGTTCATTGTACCACCCTTCAGGTTCATGATTTTTTTGGCAGACCCACAATAAAAAGTATCTCATTATAATGGAATATATTATAAAGAACTATTTACCAGATTCACTACGGTCTATAATTTATTATTAAAATGATAACCTTATAAAAATATTTTAAACATTGTATATATGATAACAAATTATTGAAAGGTAAGGTAATATTATGATATAATACGGTTTATAAAATGTGTAATAGTTAAAGGGATAAAATTATAAAATTAAAATAACATTTACCCAATATTGATTTACCCCGTTATTGTTGATCATATATATAAGTGGTCATATTGATTGGTATCAGATTTATGATGATATAAATTAGATTCTATTTATATTAAATTAATATTTTGTAATATTTTTCATGTATTTCATGAAATTTGAATAAATTGTACTTTGGGATAAGTACTATCTATATCATATTGGAACTCAGTTTCTTCCATGACTTTGATCAATAGGAAAAAGAAATAGAAAATGAATATGGGGAAGTTGTACCTCTTATAAAAATAGGAAGATGTTTTAGGTGATCCAAATAAGGAAGACAAAGTTATTTTTTACGAAACATAATATGTGGTCCAATATAACACCATGTATATTGAAATCATTTCTATCTATGTGGGATTCATGTATTCAACTGATCCTAAGATATGTGAAGATTCATTCTTAATCTATACATTTGCATAACTGAGTAGATATAATCACATGTTAGTAGATTTATATATTGAATAATTAAAGGATATGATGTATTATATTCCAAGATATTTAGTTTTTATTATTAGTGGGATTTTTTAAAACATAAATGAAGAAATTACTAAACTTGATGGTGATATAGAAAACATAGATAATTATTTGAAGAAAATAGTGTTGGCCTATAAAAATCTTTCTAAGAGGGTTTTATCCTTTAAATACATATAATTACATCTTGAAGATATGTTCACTATGTTTTAAACATAGTGTCTTAATACAATTGTTGAGTAGAATTAGGCAATTGATAAATTTTAGAAGAATAGCCTAAAATTTGAAAAATTGATAAAAAATATTCATGTCAAGGATTTGAAATTGGAATTGAAATCCATAATGACCAAGTTCCATTATTAATTTTTCTAATAAAAGGTAAAAATAATGAATATTAAGTGTAAAGAGTGAGGAAATACTATGAAGATAGATTTTTATTCATTGAATACCTTAAGAATTCTCTCAATATGAACTATCAAGAATTTGAAATCAAATTGTAATTTTTGTAAATGACCCATATTGAGACCACGCAATCAAAAAAAGTGATGATTTTTTTATAATACATAATTTTTTAAAGAGTATTATTATTATTAAAG
Organism: Viscum album; assembly: GCA_963277665.1. Taxonomy (NCBI): domain Eukaryota; kingdom Viridiplantae; phylum Streptophyta; class Magnoliopsida; order Santalales; family Viscaceae; genus Viscum; species Viscum album. The sequence continues at coordinate 1,325,043,984 of OY728158.1, forward strand.
ACCTATAACATGTGATTGGAAAATTGTGGCATCATTTAATGATCTATCGCAAGCAGTAGTGAAGGAAATGCTTCCATCCATACCCATTTGTAAGGATTTATCTAAAAACATTTCATGATAAGTTAAATATTAAAAATATATATATATTAATGGATTAATTTAAGGGTTTATAATTTTAAAACGATTTATATTATGTATAGAAGAATAATTGTGGAAGTTTGTTCCCCAAGTTCATCCCAACCAGTGGTGAAAGAAGTAACAATATAGCTTAATCAAAAATTTGGATCCCTAATAGTTAAAGAAAAATATGTTTGGATTTTTATGGTCTCATTGGTGTTCTAAAAGATTCATGAATATTGAATTAGTTATTAGTATAATTTATAGAAATATCATTCTCAAAGGAGGCCCATTTTTAATGGAAAAAATACAACATAAAAAATAGCATCTAAAAATAATGATTAATTTTTCTAAATCAAATAGAATTAATATTTTTGATAAAATATCTGATTCTTGTATCTATAGTGGTCAAAAAAATAGTACATGTACATCTCAACATGTATCAATAGAAAATGAGAATAAAATTCCAAAAAGGATAAAAATAGAGGAAAAATGATCTTGGGTCAAAAGGAAATGTAATCGGAAAATTATAATATTCCTAATAATTCATGATAGAAAATTTTGTTTTCCATGAACAAAAAGAAGAAATAAGAACAATTATAAATAATTCCCAGTAATATTAGAAATAGTTTAAATTTAATAATATTTATTGTTATTTAAATCTCTCATAAATTTCTAGGTTTAAAATATAAACAAACTTCCACTATACTTAAATACATTCTTATAATCTAGAAATAATATTTATAGAGAGTAATAATGTTTTTATAGGAACCATAAATATTAAGAGATAAAGAGGGAAAATAGATTCAACATGAAAAGACTAATTTCATGAGAGGTTGGTAAAAAATTAAAAATCTTATGAAGAAGTAGTTATTTGTGTGAGATACAAAAAGATAATACAAAATAAAAATGTTTTTTAATTTTTTTTCAAGAATAATAATGAACCATTAAAAATAATCAACAATTCGCTGTACATGAAGGATAATTAGTACACATGATCTCTACAAAAATTATTTAAAGAATTTAGTAAATTCATTATCCTTAAATAAATATCAAAAGTTGTAACCAATTTTGAAATCATTTAAAATAGAGAAATATGGTTGAGAGAAACACATCAACCTTTGGTTTCCATTGAGGAATAAAGATATCCACCATATTACCTTACTCTTTATGTATTTTATTTCTTCATAAAATTCATGAAATCAAATGTGAGGCATCGTATCTGGGAAGAACCTGAGAAAGAGAATATTTTTTAATGGTTGGATAGCTATATACCTAGGATACCATCCTATTTTGATCTCTGAGTTTTTAATTCATATTAATATGAATGAAATAAGGTTATACTTGTTGATGTTGTGGAATGTGTCGAATCTAGATGTCCACAAGTTTATGATCCATTTTTTTGTATTATAAAAATGGAATCATGAATAATATATATCAAATATAATCATAATTATTAATATCATTATGAATTTCTACATGAGTGTGACTCAAGTGGAGAATCTTGAAATATATTTTGAAATCATTATCTAAAAAAAATCTGATTATTCTGGAATGTGTTTGAGGATCACTTCATTAAAGAGGATTTATTTTCTTATCTAAAATCCATGAAAACAAGAAAATAATAATTCAAAGTTTGAGAAATTAAATTCATCAATGAAATAATAAAATATAAATGTTGAATAATTTTCATGTCTCTTAATCCGGTAATTTTTACTTGAATACTATTAACATGTTTGTTGATGTGAGTGTAGGAGTTTCATATTGATTTATTCTATAATTATGTTTTATCAAAATTAATATATTCATCCTAGAATACAGTTATTCATTCATTAAAGGAAATATTATGTGTTCTCAATTCATTTGAAATCATTCAATTTATAAAGTACATCCTTTTTCTATGTCAAACCATCTTTTTTAAAATTATGCATGGATTAAGAAAACATATAAAGGAATTGTTAGTTAAAATTTTCTAAGTATTAATTAATAACAACATTCTAGAGTAATTTTCATGTATTTTCAATAAGTTTGAGATAATGTGAAATTAAATATTGATAATATTCATGGAGTGAAGAAATTTCACATATTGGAACATCATTGAGAATATATCTCTAAAATATACCAATAGAGAGATTGTTGATCCCACTACATGTGATATGTATTTTCTTTCAATAGATATCAATATGATGAATAGGAATCGATGTGAAGATTGTTATTATAAGATTATAGGTATTCCCAATATAATTACACATTAATAATGTGTATATAATTTATAATTGAAATCAAGGAAGAAGTGTTTTCAATATTTTAGGTTCTCTTTCTATGTTATTTAAAAGACAGAAATATATATTTATGAAGAATGATATTTGGGGTGTACCATAAAAATAATATTGTATTAATAGATATGTGATGGTAATGGGATTAGATATATAACATATAAACACACTTTATAATAGTTTATTAGAAATAAGGCCCACCTTAAGAAAGCCAAGGAAATGGATCAACAACATATATGGGATAATATCTTTACCATAAAGTAGACGACAATGAATTTATAAACCTTGGTGATGGGTGGAATAAAACATAGTGGAACAAAATAGGATTTATATATAGGAATAGCATGAACATAGCACACATAGGATTAAATGGTTCCATCATACGAGGGGCATGGTAGTGAAGACCGAGGAAGCCCGTTGCAGACCTAGATACTCGCAACTAGGGAGATTTAGAAGCACATAATATTTTTAAGTGGATGAATAATATAAATATGTTTTATGTGGTACAAAACTATAATTGAAAATTTTTAACCTTTCATTTAAAGGAGAAATGTATTGGACATAAAAATTATTTTTTCACCAAATTTCTCATCTTCCTTATAGGGCTTGTGAGATTTCTATGTGAACATTGATCAACTACAGACCAAATTATTTATTGCAAACATGTGTTATTATAATCAACTGCATGAAGGGTCATGTGACTACACACTAAGATAGTGTGACTTCATGAAGGGTTCAAGAAACTACATAGTGATATTGGATTGACCATATGTTATATGGAGTGACTTTTTGAAGGAAATCGAACTAAAAATGATAAAATCAACCAAACTATCAACTAAATCGGCCACATAACTTATTCATATCGATATTTTATGTAATTACCAACTATAATTGTTACATCGATTAAAAATGGAAAAAAATTAGCTCAACCACAAAAGATGAAGCTACCATGCATGGTGAAAAATAGATTATTTAAATCATCATGAAAGATAGGTTTTTGATATGGATTGGCGAGTTTGAGATTCATCCTTACAGCTTCATGTTCAAGCTTTTGTATCAAAGGATAAAAAGAAAATCCACGTCCAAATTATCTATTGGATTATAAAATATAATATATTCATATTTTGAATAAATTATATTGTTTTAGATACTTCCCTATGAACATGTATAAAATGAAATATGGCCACATTATTATTATATTTCATTACCATATTTTATGAAAGGATAATAATTACCAAACTATATTTGATTTAGTTGATGATTGGTGATGTGTTCTTTATTTTAACACAACTATCATGATAATAAAATCATGATTCTTTCTATTTTATTAAAGGTGTAACTTATTGATTATTATTTTCAATAAATGAAGAAACCATTATTCGAATGCATGCATATTTATATAAAACTGTAAATACAAGGAAATATCATAGAGATATTAAGTAGGATATATTGAGGATTATGGATCTGTCATAAGGATTTATTGACATTTAAATCCTCAAGGTATAGTGAATTTAGACACGTGATACCCATGGAAAGGAGAATAACTAAAAAATTTGAAAAAATTTCTTCCAGTTACAGATAATGTAAGTATATATTCTTTTTTTGATAAAAATATGATGTCACAAAATGTGGATCTAGTGGATGGAAGAGTCAAATGATCCCAGTGAATTTTAATAAGCATAATACATTGCAATTAAAATCACTTATTTACATAGTTTCATAAATACATAAATATATTACATATGGATAAAGTAATTAAATGACACGTCAGTTAAAATATATATATATATAAAATGTTTTTGAATATTGATATTTCTGAATATATGTTATAAAAACTAGAGAGAATATTTTTATGTCATTAAAGCAGAGTATAGGGAATAGATTTTCGAAATTCATATACATACTAATGTGTTGAATAATTGAAAATATATCTAGTTTAATATTTTATTTGTTGAATAATAAATAGGGTAGAAGAAGAAAGAAAATATATGGTAAGAGAAGAGATATTTTGGCATATCTATTTTACAGAAAGAAAGAGGATGGGGAAGTTGAGAGGAGAAAAGATGAGAGTGTTGTCAATATTCCTTACTATATGGAGGTGAAGATGGAGAAGAATTTATTGGAGGCTTCTATAAAAGAAACTATAAAAGGACGAGAAGAGGGTCAATTCATAACTTCAACAATCAATAGATGACACATTTGGTGAAGGAATTTATTGGTATTGAAAATTAATTAATGCAGTAGAAGACTATCTATATAGGTAGAATAAATTTCGTTTTTAGAGAAAGATTTTTACTATATTTTCGATAGTCCAAGGACATTATATTATTTTATGTCTTCTTATTGATTATAGGGTACAGCAATTTTGGTTTAATATTGTTTTCCAGTCAACCCGCTATAATATGTATCTCATTATATTGGCTAGGGTGATAGAAGATTATTTCTCAATTACACCATGGACTAGCATTTCTTATTGAATAGTGAACATTTTTATCATTTTTTACACTTTTTTGTGTGATAAATAATAAAGTAAATATAAGAGAACTAGAGAACTGTGATCCTAATAGTTGTAAGAGGTAGAGGGATAAAAATATTAAATTGGAATAAAATGTCCACAACACAGATTCACCCCCTCCCCCTTAGTGTTTAGAATATCCCAAAGTGGTCCTGTCAAATATAAAAAAATCATATAACATGATACACCCACAAGAATGAAAAAATCATTTTTTACAAGAAAGTTATATTAAATGACTAAATATATCATATTATATGATATATATATATTATATGTATCATATATATATATATACATTTAGGTTGTATGGAATATCTCTTTCAATGTATTAGTTTCACTAAAGCCTAATCGACCTTGTTATATCTTACATTATATCATATCATATCTGATAGATTGTTCAATATCCAAAACTCATTTTGGATATCTTCTAAATACCGTTATTTAAATATATCATCAACTTAACCCTGTCTCACATCATATGTAATACATCCTGAATACTCATCCAAAACTTGTTTGGATAAATTCTTAAACAATTTTAAATAATCTCCCAATATAAAAATCACCCCCTATTCTGTTAACCAAAATTATGAACACATGGGACATTATAGCAAGGAAAATAAATATGAATCTCTAGATCCATAAATAAATGTAAAGAGTTTCCTCTATAAAATAATCAATGTTACTTATTCTATAATGGTATATGGCATGATCTGAATCAAACATATTTATCCCTATACATGTGTCTACCAGTTGTATCACATTCTAGAATGTATTCTCATGAGTTCCTTTTTCAGAGTAACCATCAGGCATTGAGTTTGTCAAAACCACATATCCAACTGATATGTATTTAGTTTCTAATTATATATAGACCAGGTTTATGAATAAATCACATTAAATTCAACTTTATGTATAAGCACATCACTTTCCCATTGTCCAAATAAAAAGGAACATCATATGTACTATATTGGTGAAAATGCATACTCCACAATCTATCTTAATCATGGGACTATATGTAATACTCATAATACAAAAGGACAAATCTCATCCTAGATGACATCCAAAAAATGAAACGATTAGCTATATACCCAACCACCACCTAACTAGCTAGGCCCCAATGATTTTATAAGAAATATATCAAAGTATAAAGTTTCTCATGATAAGTATCTCTCTATCCAAGTATTGGGAACTCAAAATTTCATCCATACAACCCTAATATACCAAAAAAATGTATGAAACCCCGTGTGTTACAGTTAGTGGGTCATCCATTAGAAATAAACAAATTGTGCCTCATTTCCATATAAAGTATTAGTATACAAGAATCCAACTCATGATAAATTTAAAATTCAATCATAACATATAATATTCACTAAAAACATTGGTTAGGGATATCTAAAAAATCATATATTAAGAGTTCAAATGTCATTTCATTTCATGAAATATATATCATTATAATGATATATGCATGTCATTTAATTCGAATTCATCTTACACACCATAAAAAATTATTGTGATCTATGAAATATATGTCAATCATTAGGAGAGTCTAAATAAATTAAAAGAATAATTAATGTGATTGGGATACTTGTGAAACATGGAAATAGAGTGAATATTGGTGGGGATAAAGATGGAATGAGATGAAATGGAACCAAACGAGATCAGAGACAAATATGGAATGGAATGTGGGGTGGAGGTGGGGGATGTTGAGGGAAGAGGTAAGATTTTAATAAACTGTGGAAGGAAATCTATAGATGTTTTTTTGGATTCTTGATTTTTATGGATGTTTATGGATTGTGATGATGCATGAGTGGGAATTTTAAGGAAACCAAATCACATTTAATGTGGTGTCATTGAAAGATAAAAAGTATATAAGGTGGAAAATGAATTTGAGAATGAAATCTAGAATGAAGATACCTTAGATCTGCATTGTTTTTTCTTCATTCATACCATAGATCTATTCCATTATCTTTACAATCACCTCCACCTGACCACATTAATGCAATTACACATGCGATTCCAAGATTACATCTGAAAAAAATATTGAGAAAAATAAAATAGAAAAAAGAGTTTCATTAAAGAAGGAATTTCTCATTCTTGAAATATTACACCATCTTGAGCCCACTCTATAGAATCCGAAAATTGAGATATTTCCCCATCATCTGAATTTTTTCCTTCTTAATGTATTGCAAACATTTTTGGGTTGGGAGTTTAAATTCTATCCTAAATAGGCCAATCCTGTGTATGTGGAGAGGCAACCAGATTTCTTTTCCTTGATTTGAGACACTCAACCATGATAAAAATCTTTAATAGTCATCCTTAAACTACTTTAAAACTCCTGAAAACATGATATTGATCCACAAAAATAGATGAATATTGATTAAATATTTTTTAAAATCATAATTAATATCACTATTCTATATAAATATGATGAAGTATAGACAATAACTTAATATATAATATGAAAACACATATAAGTGAATTTATATTCCAAAAACAAAACATTATCTTACTATAAGGCCGGTACTAACATCACCATCATATCCACATGGATTTTACACTCATCACTGGTTGTGTCTAATGAGTGATATTCATAGTTGAGCCCAAGCATGTAAAGAGAAAAATGAAAAGGCTTGTCGAGCATAGTTGTGAAATGTGAAGAAAAAATTTCTGGGCATTCAACAACAAAGTTTTAATGAATCAAAGGGGAATATAATAATGTTTAAAAATGTTTATAAAAGCACTATACCTGATTTTCATATTCAATGAATCCATATAACTTGAAGTAACAAAAAGATATCAATTCAGTGAATATATATAAACAAGGTCTTTAAATTATAATTTTTTTCTTGAATATAATTTTCTCAGAGTATTACATCACATCATAATCCATCCAGATGACCAATTCAAATGATTCCATTCTAAGTAACAATAAGTATAAAATAAAAATGATATACATTATACTAATTTTAACAAGTTATATCAAAATAGGTGAAGAAATTTATGATTGAATAATTATAAAAAATACTCTTATACAAATTATTATTATTCATTATATATGTAATGGAATATCAATTTTGGAGAAACAATAGTATCATATTGTGATATTTTACAAAATAAACATTCATTCTGAATACTTTTAAGGAACCGCTACATGAATATATATTTAATTACAAATTAAGGTAATTAATGATTAATTTAATATGTAGATTTGAGTCTAGTAATGATATTTTATGAAAAATAGATCCTGAATTGACTTTATAGAAAATAAACTATTTCAAATTTTGATATTGACAATGGTATATTATAAATACATTTTTTTAATAAATATAGTAACATGAAAACAAAAAACATATAAAAAATAAAATTAAATATTAAAAAATACATTTAACCTGATATAATGATAAATTACATATAACATTTGTAATGTTACTATGTAAGAAAAATCATACAGAAAAATTAAAAAAAGGACTGAACATAAATATAAAAAAATATATTAATTTTTTTTGTTGAAATCCTTACCTATTAGTATAAGTAAATTTATATATTTTGTAAGATGTGGAATAAGCACTTTGCTTAAATACTTATAATTCCATAGAAACACTTTTGTTTAATTGTTTTATTATTAAAATAACTATATTTAAATAACTTCTAATTTCTTCCCTTTTAGCAGGATATTCTTGATTGAAAAATAATTTCTAATTGTTTTTATAATGAACATTTTATGTACCCTGTAAGTGAATATTCATTGAGTCAATAATTTTAAAATGTAAAGAGTTCATACAATTAGAGATAAATATTATTATATAGGATACAATATCACTATTAAATAGGAATATGATATGTAATTATATAGATGATAATCTAAATTCCCCCTGTAGGTAGTTGGGGTGGTAGAGGGAGATAGTTTGTGGGGTGTGGGGCGCCATTTGAGGGGTCGAGGCCGATGGACATTTTTCATGTAGCATGCATATGAATGGAACCCACCATTTAAATTGAAAAATAAATAATGAAGATGAATGTCTTTGTAGTAAAATGATAAAAGTAAGAAAACATTATTTAACTATTACATGGGATTGATGGTGAGGTCAACATGTAATGTATTAAATGGGTTTTATTTTTTTGAATGAATGGATAAAATAAAATTAATGTAAAACTATACAATTGAAATAACATTAAATTTAGGGGAAAAGGGGATATCTATATAAAACTAAAATGAAGTTAAAATAAAAAGAATCTAAAAATAAATTAAGAAGAATGTTTAGAAAACATAAATAATAAAAAATCATAGGCAAATTACCGTTTCACTCTAAAGAGAAATTTGGATTCATATTTGTCGCAGCTCCACATAACCCCTCAATAAAACAAGGCAATGATGTTAATGTAACCTCCTTAGATGATGGAATTATTAGAGTAGCATAAGTTCATTAAAATGATAGTGATATGATGCCAACAGTACATCATAATACCTCTATAGTTGTGTTAATAATATACCAACAATGTATCATAATAAATATATATGAATAAAAAATCATTTTACTTTATTTGAAACCAACATTGTACCTGTGTTCCTAAAAAATTTATTTAATCTATCGAGTTTAAAATGGTTGATTAAACTAATTATTCAAAACTAATTCATAGTTTCAATTGTTTTCCTAAAATACTTGGATTAAAGTTTGTTTGCCTTATTAAACATATAAAATGTTTCGTCACTAAACATGTAATGTGTAATTTATATGAAATCATAGAGTATATATTAGTTAAATAAGATAAATAATAGAAATTAATATATAAAATAATTAATAGTTTGGTATGGGATATTTACTATACATATACTGTATAAATTACTCCCATTCTTGGTTGATTCAACCCCAGACATGATATAATTTATCATATACAAGGGAATTATTATAAAATAATATATAAAAGTTAAATACAAAACATGGAGGTGGAAAGGGAAAGGTTTATATAAATGAATATCTCTCTATAACTGACACTATCCTTGAATTATCTATTTAGCTTAATATTGATAAATGTAACTACCAAGTCATTACACCAGCTAAATGCTTAGATTTATTTGTCTTAATTGATAAAAAACTATTTGGGAGTGAAGTTTTAGGGAATGAATCACTACTAATATTAATGTTGGTCATCCTAGAAATATTTTTGTCCCAAATGTCACGAATTTCATTTTTGAGTGTGTTGTAGATAGTAATAAAATGCCAGTAGATATGGTTAATCATAGTGTTGATTAGCCCAGTTAGGTATCATGTTCACTGAAGATGTCTGACTCTATTTGATGCACTCTGGAAGAGGAAACCAATTCCAATTATTTAGAATAATCACATGATAGACATAGTTGTATTCAAGATAAATTTGTTTCGCATTCTCCTTTGGAGGGAAACATTATAAAGGATGTAGTTTTGCTGATAAAGAATCAATAACTTGGTATGGATGTGGGTGAGTCACTACTGGTTCTTGAAATCCAATAGTAGTTGTTGAACATACCTTTAGTAGTGATAAATATAAATGACATTGGAAAAACTCTAGAACCTACTCTTGGGGAGACTTTCCTGAGAACCTCTTCTTAGGTAAGCATCCATGATTCATTTTACCTACTTGATCAGGACATTAGTGTTTACATTCAGGTGGAAACTACCATTATGTCTAAGGATGGATTTTCATTGTTTTTAGATTTTAATGGGATGAAATATATGAAATTTTATTGTGTTAAAAATATTCCAATGTTGTGATTTTAAGGAAGCCTAATCACATTCTACATGGTTCATTGAATGCGAAGTGGAATATATAGAAATGGATGGAAGGATGTGATATGTGAGTAAATCGGTCTTTTCCTAGAAAACATGATTGGTAAGAAGATGTTTGAAGTGGTAATAATAGTAATGGAATCGGTCTCAGAGAGGTGTACATGTATATGGAGGAATTATAAAGAAGATCCACTTGTTGTGTGAGGCATGGTGAATAGTATACATGATGAAATTGATACTGAAAAATTAATATATATTTAAAAAAATTATTTGAATGTTCATGGAAAAAAGTAGTTTTCAAAACATATGACAGTTTTTTTAATGATAATATAGTTAATATTTAGATGTTAACTGGAATCATAAAAAATATGTACACCAATGGAGGGTAGAGTGGTTCTATGTAAAAATTGACAGAGGAAGAAGAAAATAAATCTAGTGTGTATGTATATACATGTGCTCCTACAATATTTTGATTTATGAAGGGGAAAAATCTTGTTTTCATAATATACATAAAATGATAACAAAAATATGTTACCTTTTATGATGTTATAGCCTTTATTGCAGTAGGAACCCTGACATTTGAATAGGGACAATACTTTATGATATGATTTATGAAAGCACAAGGTCATATTTAATCAAATGAAAATGTTAGATGAAATCAAAGGCCGAAAAAATTATAAAATAAAATATAGGGAAAAATTAATGTGGTCAGATGAAAAATAATTATATGTATTTGAAATTAAATAATTATATGAATGAAAATATAAAGATGTTTGATATATAGGGAAATGTAGTGAAAAAATGATATCACGGGGGAAGAAGAAATAAAATACTAATAAATTCATATACAAAAAAATACATACATGGAACAAAGATGAGTTAATATTTAAATAAAAAACATAAATTCGGTATTGAGAGAGTAAATATTATAATAATAAACATACATATAAGTGATTTTTTTTCATAAATATATATATATATATATATATATATCCGAATCTCTTTATATGATTATATATATCAGAATATATAAAAACATGTAAAAAAACATTTTATCTGGTAGCACAATTTGAATCCTCCTATTGAAATACCCACATCCTTTCATTTCCTCACAATGATGAATATGTATTATAGTATCTTCTAAAATCATGAAGACAATGAATATCTAAATTAATTCATGTATAGAAATGTTAAAAATATATAATATATATAATAAAAAATGTAAGAAAGTTCATTACAGAAATATTTAATGAATACATATAATAGATTCAATATTGAAAAAATAAATATAAATGGCCTATCTTGGAATGGTTATATGCCTATCGTATATATTTTTTGAATGCATTACTTAATACAGTTATACTATGGTAGTATAAACTGACTATGTATAGTTTAAATTAGTTAATATATGTTGGTTTTGACATAAAAACATCACTAGTTCATTGCTATTGAATATTAAATTTCAAAATACATAATGATTATACTTTTCAAAAATTATGTAAATAAAAAACCCCACATACTTACAGAAACCCATTACTGGAAACAAATACATTCATATAATAATTAATAAACATGATAATTTTTTAAATATTAGATGAATGTATAATTCTTATAAAAAAATAAGGTAGATACACATAAATTGAATTTATATGTTTTTTTACCACCATATTTCCAAATTCATTCTTTGAACAATAAATACATACCATAATATTTCTATAGGTGGGTGGGGTAACCAATTTCTAAGCGAACTCCTGTTGATAATTATGAAAAATAATTATATATCGAGACAAAAGTCTGAGGTGGGGACAACACATTTAATGTTGGCTTAATGTTATAACACATAAAATATTAATTATTACCTGTATATTCTCTATATACCAATAAATGTAAATTTTTCTTGTCATAAACTATTTCTACAAGTATAAATTTATTTTTAAAATATTATTACATGTACATTTACAAACATGTATGTTATAAAAAATGAAAATTTAAAAATAAACAATTATTATTAACAAATTTGAACTTGTTTGAATGGATATGAACCAATATATTTTCATTGAAAAATATGAATAGATAAGAACAAAATAATTAAAATATGAATTTTCTTTTGAAAAAAAATTATGAATCTATATATTAAAATGGCATTATACAAAATTGTAAAAAACTTATCCTTGGTGGGCCAAATGAAAATAAATGATATTTTTGAGTATTTGGGTCAATGAATGTTGAATAAGTTGAAGAGTCAATTGGAGAGACTATAATCTCAACACTAAAAATTTATGATAAAAATTTTAACTGAACAAGAAATAAAATATCACATTGCAAGAAAGGAAATGATGGCTAAGAAAAGAGGTTACGACTAAAGGATATGATTTATGAATTCCAAAATAAAATTGTTATGAAATAAAATTATACTTCCATGATAAATTACATGAGAAGAAACAAGATATAGAATAAAATCATCAAAAAAGTAATGTTGGATTATAAATTATATAGAAGAACTCAAATCATAATATAGAGGAATCATTTTATACAAATTATAGGTAAATAATCGACAAAAATTAAAAATAATGAGATAATAATTATAAACTACAGAACACATAAACTGAAGTACCTTAGAAAATGTAATCAATAGATTATTGTAAAAAAAATTTGTGGAACCATTGAAATATAATTATACTATAAACCTGGAATGGGGTGATTCAAGTAAAACGTTATGCATGTCAAATAGGTCCACATCGAGAAATAATATGGTGGAGTTGACAATCGACTCACCTGTATCAACTGTATGGGGAATTTCATCTAGGGGAACATATCAATAGATTCATGTAAAACATTATATGGAAAACTTAAAACACAATATAACCATAATCCTTGTATAAGATGATTCAAGTAAAAAATTCTACATGTCTAATTGGTCCACATCAGGAAATTAGGAGGTTGAGTTGATTATCGGATCATTTATATCGACCGTAGATGTAATATCCTCTAGGGGATGGATGTCGAAAGTAGGACATAATAAATCCTAAGAACCCTAGATATAAAAAATAACATAGGCATATTGATGGACGAAAGCTTGTGTTGATGAAAATAATTGTTAATTAGAATGTCAATTCTAAAAAAACAATAAAAAATTTGAACTTTGATAAAGTGGTCATAATAAAATATATTTATAAATGACATATAGTGGGACAATATAACACATGAAACATTAAAATTTGGTAGATTATTGATACCAAATATGTTGACAAATAGAAAAATAATGAAATATCACTAATGTAGAACATATATAGAATCATTCCAAATCAGATTCACTTAAACGTATAGGGTCTTGGGTGATACATTCAGAATTTTTGTACCTAAAAATGAATCAATGATAAACATATAAAATTAATTAATAAAAACATTATGATAATTTTCAATAAAATCAAAATTTAAACATAAATAGAATACATATATAGGTAATTTTAAATATTTTTGACATATATCATAAAATAATACTCATACCAAGAATCATCAATTAAGAATGTTAAAGATTCCTGGTGGTGGGGTACTCATGCCCATGTGCATGACACTCTAATTATTATATGAAATATTACCAAACAGATTCTCCTACATTATAGTGGAAACCATCCGTAGCTGATCAATCTCAGGCAGTGCGGTCTACTGATGTTAATATGTGTCACCCTTGAACATTAAAAACTATAACACATGTATTGAAATTCTAATGAAAAGAAAATTATGAACTGAATTAAATTAAACATTAAAATTAAGAGGCAAACATGTTAATTAACAAAAAATTTAACATCTATTAAAAATAATATCACAGTAGGATAATTGATAGTTATATTAATAGTAATTCTAATAATGACAAATTAAAATAGAAAAATTAGAGGTTAATGTTAAATATAAAATTTATATCAGAATAATGGATAATGTGTTTCAAGAATTATGATAGATAAGTTTAAATTATATTCTAAAACATATAATAAATATTGCAGAATGATTCTTTCGATGCAGGTTTCCTATTCTTAAAAAATATTTTTAAATATTTAAAAACAAATTATTAGTGAGAAAAATAGAAAAAAATTATGAATCTATGATCCATTCTAAAAATGTAATATAACTCTGTATAGATCTCATACTTGTTGCAGATGAGGTCAATGTTGATGTATTGTTCATTCCATGCATGATTAACCAAAAAGACTACTGATAACATGAATGTAAATTATAAAGAAAAAATATAAGAAATGGAATATAATAATTAATTGATACTAAAAGGGTTATATTGTTTGATGAGCCTCAAATATGGTTAATCATTTCATGAATATGAAATAAATAAAAACAATATAGGTATTAAATTAATTTATGTGGAACACTACATAAATGGAATAAAAACAACATACCGTAATAATAATAAACACCATTTTATTATATCTGATTCAGCAACCTATTTTCCAAAATGATAATAGTGAATAATTTTTATTAATTATTTATAATCGAGTAAAAATTGATATTAAATAACTTGACTTTATATACAGTATCCCACATTGCCTCTATATTTGATTGAAAAAAATGAATAATGAACAAAATATAAACCCCATCTAAAACACTAAGATACAATAATCCAGTTCCACATGGAGTGAAAAGTACCTAAATTTCACTTACAAAACCCAAGATAGTTTTTTTTCATGACCCAACTAAGCTATATGCTTAATATTTATGACATTATCATCAATTAATTATTCCAAATCCAATTCCTCTATGTCAAATTTAGGTTGGCACTAATGGTTTCATTCTACAATAACATTGAATAATTTTTATACCACCAACAAATACTCAAAATTGAGAAGCAGATTCAATGAGTCAAAGGACTCTTTAAATCCCAAACACTTTCAATGAGTTAAAAAATCACAAAATAAAGGACTCCTATGACCAAAAACAACAATCTAATACATAATCAAGGATTAGAAAAACCTCTAAAAAATTCCCACATATGGTCTCCATCTATCAATCCTAAGACCTTTTATCATACGTTAATAATATTGAGGAGTTTTAGGTATTTGGTTTGATATGGCCAAGGAAAATTTATTTATAGGAAGAGATAAAGATAGAGGTGCAGGAAATGGATTCAGAGGTAGATGAGGCAAAGGATTCAGATTCAATAAACACAGATGCTGGAAACTGTGTGACATTGTGGAAGAACCATCAACCATTAGAAAGAAGCAGGGGAGTTATAAATAGGGGAGGGGAATAATGGGAGTGGGTGGAGGAGGTGGAGGAGGTACATGAGGTGAAGTTGGATAGGAGGTGGTAGAGAAGGGTAGTCGGGGAGTTGTAGGTGGAGAGGGAGTCAAGGAAGGAGATGGGGAATCATGAGGGGAGCGAGAAGATATATAAGGGTGCGGGGGAGTAATTCTGGAGGAAATGGTGAGTGTATTTTAAGGAGAGGGATACATGTATGGTATATTTGTTGTGTAGATGACATGTGGAAGAATTTTTATAATCTTTAATATAGTTAATAGATAAAAAGTGGAGAGTTCCTTTAATATGATACATTTTATATTATTAAAACTTTTTTAAGAATACATAATAAAACCCTATATAAGACCATGTATATAATATAATATATGTTAGACTGCAATATTATCTATATATATGTTACACTTTATAAGGTTTTGTTAACTTATTACATCTGAAATAAACTCCTTCCACATCATTATATGATGATTTGAGAAAACCCTACCAGTAAACTCTTTAGTGAGTATTATTGATGAAAAAAATTGGTACAATGGTGAGATTTGGGTATCATATTCTTAATGTTAAATTTCGTAAAAATAATCAAACTCCATAAATCAAAAACATTAAATGTTATGATGTCAAATTTTTCAGTCTACTGTGTATATAAGCATCATTCTTGGAAAACTTCAATAAAACATTTCCTTGAAACCTGTTGGTAGATCCATTAATTATTTACATTATTACATACAAGTCCATCCTAAAACCATTTATGATAAAGTGTTGTTTATTTTATAATTTTAACAAAATATAAATATTGATAACTATTTTTGCATACCCTAAAACTATTTTAATATGTTAAGTGTAATTGACTTTGTATTTTTATTATAATAACAATTTTAGAAATAGTTATATTCAATTTCACATGATAACTAAATGAATCTCTTTTAATTATTCATTACAATCATATATCCTCAACTATTTAGGATATTAAGTGCAGATTACATAAATTTTATATTGATATAATAAAATATTTTCCAAATACAAACTTCTTTAAATTCGTACAAACTGCCAAAATATTCTTGGACATATACACTCATTTATTTTAAAATTTTTAAATTATCTATATTTGGACAAACTCCCTCAAGCATCTTATACAATATATTATTTTCATAATATCTTTCAATGATATATAAACTCATTTGTATTAAAAAATAATAATTATTTCCTTTTAATGTAAAATTTTATAAAGAAATTACTAATAACAGATATTATATGTTATGCTATGAATTTATAGAATTTATTTGAAAAAAAGACATTATTATTTTAAAAAATATCACTGATGGGTGGGGAAAATATCTTCACTCATTTTTTTATAAATATATGGATATGAAATTTTATTCTTGATAGAATATTTTTAGCATTATATACTTTAATAACATATTATTTAATCTAGTGAATCATAAACCATGTAAATTGAATTCATTAACTTGTATTGTTCATAAAAAATATTAATTAATAAAAAAAATTCTTATCATTCAAGGGAAATGATATTAATATACACTTACATTATTTAGATCACTTTAATCATGAGAAACTTCTTTAAATTCAAATATTTTATCATGTAACTCATTACTTCATAATTTTAATGAAATCTATAAACCTTATTAATTCACCCTTTTATTTTTAACTCGTGTATATTTACATAACTTGTAATGTATACCTTTGGTATCAGATACCCATTGAAACCAAATAATCAATTTCTATAATACTGATGCCTAATATGGATATTCCAAATAATTTCACAAACCCCTTTATGTATGAAGAATAATTCCATCTTATGGAATCATTAATCATTCCATCATGATTTTACTTTTAGGATTCAATGACTTTTATTGGATTATAGGGAAAATATATTTTGGAGACAAAAAATAATTTTACATCTTTTGGTTTGAACATTTACCAACTTGTATTATCAATAAAACAGCATGACCTATATATCATCTACCCAATTCATCTATTCTCAATATATTTATTATATTGTGTATAATTTTCTTGAATTCAACCAGATTATCATAACATCTCCTCAGATGAAAGCATAATTAATTCCTTAACCATAATAATATTTAAGGAAATATTTTGTCTCAGTAAGTCATTAACATAATCGGTCAAATTCAATGCTTCTCATAAGAATCTAAATTCACCTATTGAATAATATAAATAGGTTGTTACCCAAGAAGTTGTTTTTCTGAAAAATAGAATTTCTCCTTAACATAAGAAATTTTATTAAGTTTATTATCTTAGTAGATACTTATATGAAGCTTCCCCTTCATGTAGGATTTATTGTAAATCCATTTTTTAGGATTATGAAGGTTCTATTTTTATACAACATAATAATTAATCAAATGAGTTTCCTGTTTTAATATCATTTAGAAAGTAATTTTGTTAAATAGCATTCCTATAAAATGATAACCTCTTTGTAATTTGTCATAATACTCATGGTTATAAGATCCATATTTTATCATTACTTACACTAGAGATCATGTAATCAATCCCTTACTATATATGGTATAAAAGTATTTTCAATCAAATCGTATATGAATCTTAGATAGCTAAGTAGATAAAATCATTACCTAGATTTATCATTTGTATTCACTCAACTAGATTCTTATGTTATCGTAATTGTTATGAATTCCAAAATAAGTGAAATAAAAATAAAATTCCATGAAGAAGGTATATAATAGTTAGGGCTAAATCATTACTTTCTTTATTTCCATATGATAATCCATGGTAACCTAATGGTTAGGGTCACCTGTAGTGAATGACTGAGGTATGACAAGTGTCTCTTTGGAATAATTAAAACACTTATTATTTTTAAGGAAATTTAATATTACAATATTATCTCATGTTATTTACTTTATTTTAATAGGATTCTAGTGATTTATTTTGTAATTATATTCCCTCCATAAAATGAATATGTTCAAACTATATTGATGTGTACCTCTTTACATGCCTCACAGTTTGTGTTACTCACCTACAAATAGATGCCAAACATATTTACATACATCCTAATGATTATCATGAATAAGTTTCATTTTAAAGGTTTATAATTATATGAAATTTTCAATCCTCACATTAAAAACCCAAGAGACATAGTTTTTCGACCCCACCTTTATAAAATAAGGTGTAAGCCTCCTAGATAATGAAAATTTGTGTCCAATGTCCCTTTACCAAGGGATACATTACTAAATAGATTATCCATTTAGTCATAACTCAAATACAAACATGTATAAATTATATTATACAACTAAATTCATGTTAATAACATTAATTATACACCAAATTAAAGGAACGTGGAAACTAAATCCAATGTCAAACTTAGCATGGAACTATTTACATTCATGTAAGATTATATCTAAAATTACTATAACCATTTTAACTAAATTATAAAAATATTACCATTATATAAAATTTATAACCATGAATAATAAAAAGGTGAATAATTTTTAAATTAATTAACAAATAAAAAAATTAAACATGAGATAAATATTTATGAACAATATAAAAATAAAATCTGGTCAAAAATACATTATAATTTATTTATACATTTTGAAAATTTTATAATCATTAATATAGACACATTATATAGATTTTATAATATTAATTCCTTAATATTATTCATTATATAAAATTTCACTTAAAAATATGACATTTCATGAAATACAAAAAAATTATATTTAAATTTGCCTAATGAAAAAATTCCATATAAACTAAATATCACATAATTAACTTTATTTAATAATTGATCAAATTAATCATCAAAACTAATTTTGATATTTTTTAGATTATAACCTGAATAACTCCCTTAATTTGAACAATATAAATTATGTATTATGAGAAAATCATAGTCTTATGATATAAACCGTTTATATTTTATTTTTATTCTGTGATTTATAAAAACACATTATAAATTACCCTATGATTTATAAATATAAAATTACAAGATCCATCGATTGAAAAAACCAAATAAATGGTTGCAAACAAATTATTAGAAAATTCACAAACACAGACATGAATATAAGTAATAGGATTACGAGATTTAAGATCCCAAGAGGAAAAAAAATACAAAAGTGATAGTAATACAACATCCATACAACCGAAAAATTAATAAAATAATAACATAAATTATTTTGCTTGTAATACATTATTTCACAAAATATTATCCTTTACAATTTATTAGATACATTTACACAACAATATATAAAATTTAAAAAATATAAAAACATCAATTCAATGGTTGAATCACTATTTGTAAATAAATTTGTAACTCTAGTTTAATTTTCATCATATCCCATCAATTATAAAACTCAAATCTATAAATTAAAATAAAATGTAACAAAATTTAGTTGGTATAGAGATTCTTCTAAAACATAATGTGTTTTGAATTCCAAATATCGTATAGTTTGAAAAAAAGATGTTGGAAACCTCAGAAAACTACAATTTGCTCCCTAAAACTAGAACATATAGATTTCCATGAACCTAAATACAAACATCCCCCTATAAAACAATCAGTTACAAGACCATCCAATAATAAGACGATTAACTTCTTACTCACATGAAATAATGGTCCATCAGTATTATCTCTTAATAAATCTTCCATTTTCAACCAAAATAAGGAAATTGAAAAAATAGTACACTTATATCCTAAACATATTTAATAAAAACTACACAATAATAGCTATAAGGCATTCCATATAATTTTTTAAATGTTTATTTATTATTATGATTTAATACTTTATATTATTTATTAATAAATTTTTACAAACTATTAATTAATGATTTAAAAAAATTTAAAATTAATTAATTTTTAAAAAACATTATATATTTATAAATATCCCTAAAATATCAGGTTTTATTATTTCTAAATAATTTATAAATAATATAATTCAATTTATAACTGAATTTAACGAACAATATTTTTTTCCCATCAATTGAATTATATGATCCATGACGAATCCTAGGATATGATTGATAGTCTAGTGGTTAAAAATATTAGTCATGTTCTATAATAGATGTATGTATTTTCATATATGATAGACCTTCTATATTTAATGATACACATTGATGTATTCAATGATATTTGATTCTTTGTTCTATAAAATGGTTCAATTTATTTCATTGGATATTGTATCTCAATATTATAAACTATTATTAGTGAAAATAAAAGGATTTCTTCTAAAAAAATAGTTATTTTATCCTCATATAATAAAGAATGATTAAATTTGAAAAAACAAGTAATTGAAACATATTTCTTAATTAGTCTTATAACATGAAATATAATTGAAAAGTATTTATTTACCATAATAATTTAAGGAATATAATGACTTGGTAAATTTTCATACAAATTATTGGTCCTGAAGAAATATAAAAACACTATTAAGATGATGTAAAATTGATTAATGAAAAAAATTCCACTATCATCATTTTAGAGAAATGAATCCAGGGAAAATGATAAATGAAGAAAAATAATGTGTACACTAAACTATTGTTTTAACTATATCATTCTTCATACATTTATGACAATGATCATTGCAGTGGTAGTCAAAATACATCCCACCTCTAGAAGTATTCATAGTTTTTTCAATCCCCTAATGTTTTAGTGTGATTCCTCTTCTCACCATGATGTGTTAGTACCTCATCATGTAAAGGTGGAAGAACAAGGGGAGATTTGATTTTAAGGGAGTTTCATAAAAACACGAACATGAGAAAATAATATTATTGTCTCATGGAATTATTATCTCTATATAGTTCTTGTGTACAATTTTAGGGCATTCATAAATTTACTCATTATTTATAACACACTAGTAAATGCTTCAGAAACTTTATGAAACTCTTGTATGAATGCATATCATATGTTCTTCTTTTTATGAATCACCATATCATATATCCAATAATAAAATATCAATATAGTGGTAAATGGAATATGATATATACCAATTTTATAATATGATATACTTTGTAAGAATTAAGAAACCCATTTTTTAAATTTATTTCCTCTTTAATGATTTGTTATTTTTTACAATGCAATAAAAATTTTATATTCATATATATAAATGTTTTATGGATTGTCTTTTTCATGATATGTGTCATTGAATGTGATAGGATCATATCATTAATTCTAAAGAGAGTATTAATTCATTTAATTGTGATAATAAAAATATATACTCCTAATCCCCCCCCCCTCTTAGGTTGTGATTGGGACCATTGTTTGAAATAGAGGTGGACTCATGTTTTAGATTATCATAATATTATTATGAATAATAATATATTTAATGATTAAAAATTATAAATAGAAGAAGGAATTGGGATATGATTACATATATATATATGGATACAATAGCTTGATAGAATTATTTAATGGGTAGTGTGGATGTTATAATTATGGATGTTCACAATTGTATTGTTAATATCAATAGAGCTAATGATTCTATTTTTTTTACTAGTGTATTGGTATTATCAATGGTACAAGATGATGAGATAAAGACATAGAATTAGAGATATTGGTAATTGTGGGATGATATATATTAGTATTCATTATATGTTTATATAATTTAATAGGTTATGTTCATTCATCATTTATTATATAAATTCTACCTGATATTTGTGATTATGTAGAACCTATCATCACATTGATGTAAGCTTACTGTGTAAATAATGAGGAATATCTAATAATGAAATTATTTAAAAAACATGAGACAAAAATGATTAATAAATTATGATAAAAATAATGAAAAATAACATAATAAATTATGTTGTTCAATAAGAAGCTCTACTTCAATGGAGAGGTAAAATAATTTTTATTATGTGAAGGGGTTAAAATTAAAATCCAAGAATATCCAAAAAACTATCTAAGATTAATCTCATAAACCATAAAATAATTTTATTATACCCTATGTTTCTACAAAACTCTATGTTACTATAGTACTTATATCTCCATATTTTTTCCATGATGATATAACTATCATTAACGGTGTCTCTAATAATCATTCCTATAATTGTCTAACTTACTATGTAATTCCAAAATATATTTCAAACGTTCTTATACCTAAAACCATAAAAGAAGGTTCATACTTCCACAGAAACCCTTAGAAACATCATTACGATGATCTAACTATAAGAATAATAAATTTTGTGTTTAGTATGTCTTTCTATTGTTTTGGAAAACAGTATTTGGATAGTCATAATCTATAATTACAATAATCTCACACTTGGAGACTGGTCTAAAAACTAGCCACTTTTCAATGTCCCATTTTTTCATTCCATATTCTATTTATAAAACTTATTCACCAATAAATTTGAATAATGGTGTATAAGTGCCTCAATTTCTCAGTACAAATTAAAATTTTCTATATGTCTACCAGATTGTTGGTTTAGATAATATTTTTTAATTTAAAAACATAGTTTTTTTATCAAACCTTTGATAATATGGTACCTCAAATGAATATAGATTATATTGTCCTGAATCACTATGTTATTTATAAGATTCATTACACTTAGAATATCATATTTCAATACAGTTTACTCTTAATTTCTATATTTCTGTTCTAATAATTTTTTATACCCAACCATATTCTTCCTAAAATTTATTTTAGAAACATACTCTAGTTGAATATTATATAGTTTTTATACCTTATACATATAATATAATAATCTTATATGGTCCCTCCACAATTAAATACATGACTTATGAATCTACTACTATTGAAACCATCTCTAATTCCAGTAACCATATACCCTTATAAAAATTATCATTTTCTTAAATATAGAGATATATTCATTATTCCATTAAAATATCTTAGTATCCACTTTAGGTATGAAACTTTTTTTATGTGTTAACTATATACATAGTCACCACTCACATTATATGAAAAATATTATATAATTTATAAAAAAGGATATACATTGTGCTTCTTACAAGAAATTTATGAGGAACCTTGTCTATGTACTCGACCTCATTCTCTATATTAGGTGTTTACTCCAATGAAAAAATAAAATATCTTTCTAGGGGAATAAAAAATTAATTTTTTTCTAGAATACTAAACCTTCTGAAATCTATTACAATGTAGTCATCTTGTGACAACATTGAGTTTTCATCTACATTGTCTCTAGTAATCTTAATCTTTATAATATTATTAAAATCTTCAATGTCTTTAATTTTAAAATCAATAGAAAAGATATAACAATTCACAAAGTAAAATTTAAAAAATGAATCCAAATTTAGTTATTTATATTAATTTATTGGGTAATTTGGGGTTAGAAAGAGTTTTAAAGGGAGAATGGGTATGATTTAGATTGAATAAATTGAAATTTTTAGGTTATAGGAGTACCAAGTCGATGGTCGATACTATCAAGTACATAGTAGCCTCTAGAAGAGTGGAAAAAGATGACTACCTAGCCACTGGGTGACTAGTGGCATTACACTAAGTACCCAATGGACAATAGATGGTTAGTATACCCAAATATTTTTAGAGAAAATAGAATAATTTTTTAAATTTCTTTAATGTAAATATTATTTTTTTATTTATTTTTTTCTTATAAATAAATAGGTGATTTGGATTTTGGAGTAGCCCCTCCCATAAATACCTCTCCTCCATTTATAGTTCTTTATAATAGTTGTTGACATTTTAACGAACGGATTATAAATCCCTACCCTCTGTTATTATTTGGGTCCCATTAATTTTATTATGATTCGTGGTGATCCCCTCCCCCCAATACCTGAAGATAAACATAGGAATACTATTTATTATAAAACATATTCCCTCTCACATGTTTCTAAAGAGTTATATGGATGGAAGCAAGGGATGGTTTCTGACCAAAATTAATAATTAGTTACATTAAAAAATTATATAAAAGTATTAGTCTTGATAATTTCTCTTTGTAAAGATTTAATAATAATTCCATAGATTATTAGTAATCTTCTTATTATTAATTTATTCAATCTTTCTGCATAAATATATCATTATAACATCTATAAAAATTATTATAGACTCCCAAAAATAAATTATATAGTTGGTGCTCATTGTAATTAATTTATTCAGGATTTTAGGGGTCATTAATGGGATGTGATCATATATATCATGATATATGTTAGATATTAGTAGTGAATTTTTTTTATATGGGTGCCTTCAATAAATTACCTCATATAATGGGTTTGTAGTTTGTTATATTCCCACATATTTAGGATTTTAAAATTCTTATTTTGATCATTACATTTCTTTGAGGAATTTAGTTCATTCTAATGGGTTTCTGAGAAGGGAATGATATAGGTGAGATTGGTTTCAATAGTGTTATAGTTATCACATGGGAACGAATGCCAAATTTTATAATATTTAATATTCTTTATTGTATTATAATTTAATTAATAATTAAAGTTTTGTCACATTCTACCCATATTATGTTAATTCTACATACACTTACATTTACGATTGTATATTTTTCATTATGCGGTGACCACCTACAAGGTAAAATGTAATCACACCCTATATGAATCTATTTGGGTATTTTTAGACATAATAATTCATTTTTTATATAAGTAAAAGTTCATAATGTTTGATGGTTAATGGGGTTATAGCTGTACATGACACTTTTAAAGTTGGTGTCGATCCCTCCTCTGTGGTGATGGTTTTTAGTATTTAATAATTTCTTATATTCTCTTTGGTTTATGAGTTTTATGAACTGACCATGTCATGTGTTATGTAATTTTTATTCACAAATTTTATGGGATTTCATTTCACTTTTTATAACATATGATTATTGACGTTATAAATAATTTCGAAACATATTTGGTTATTTATTTTGGATTATAGTGACGGTAAATCACCTCCAATTAAATTATTTATTCAAAAAAAATATTCCAACCATAGGTGATCAAGAAGTGTTTTTGAGATCATGTGGTGATTTTAGTCACATTAATTAATCAAAACTATGTCATTAAAAAATGTTGTATGAGGCAAGATATGAAATTATGTCTATAGTAATAAACTAGATATGGGATCACAAATACTAAAAAAGATAACCATACATATTCATGTGCAGTATTATTATGATGTAAAAATTAGTTACCAAGGAAGTATAATATTGTGTAAGTTTAATCAACACTTGATTGGGTTTATTTTATATATTTTCTTTTTTTATTAGTTATATGTCTTAAATAAATATTAATAGTGAAGGTAAGATTATTTTCAGTTTTATTTATTCTAAATGGTTTTAGTTAACTATAGTATACTAAATAAGTATTTTGTATTTTCTCTAAAGGTTATCTACAATAATATAACAAACTAAAATATATATGTACCCTTATTATTTTTCACCTAATTATTATTTTTTTGAATAAATTATATTTAATGTTTATAGTGGTGTCTTATAGAAGATAGAGTCCTAAATATCCAATCACTAAAAATTTATTCAAAATCAAGAAATCATTTTGACACTATATCTCTAGAAAAATTAGAGTAAAATCACCAACCAAAATGAAAAACCAAAGCCATCAAACCACATCTATGTTGAAACCCAAACCACAAAATGAATATCATTTCTTGTCTAAGCAGTACTTATAAAACCAAAAAATTCACTTCTACGACATTATTTTATCCCTTTTGAAGTCACCTATTGAATTCAAATACTCCACCTCAATTATATTAAGCAACCTAACTGAACCACACCTACCTACTACCCTAAATATGGATCAAACAGATAGGTCGAAATAATTACATGAGAGATACAAAAGTGTTGGGAATAACATCATCCACCACTAAATAAATTTAGAGTCCAATAGGATGATTCCAAAAAAATAGTAGAAGAAATCACCAGCATTGAAGGGATAAACTTGCTAGATTTTTTAGAAGGATTCACATATCCAGTGAACAAAATTCATTGATATTAAAAGAAATTAAAAATATTATAAAGGGTGGGAAAAGGTGACCTTGGTGACTAAATTTTCACTTCCTTAGGGGATGTTACCTCCCAATATAAACTAGGCACTCACAAAAATCATTATTCATGAAGAAAACATGATTCCTTTTCCTATTTGATTTTCTCAAAGTAAGAGAAGAGATACCATCACCAATAAAAAATGACTTGAATTTAGAAAGAAAAATTAAATAATTGACTTCCACTATTTGATCTGAAATCAATCTGTTTATTGATACTAGAAGATTAAAAGATTCCCTGACATGATCAACTACTATAAATATATTTACTCTACTTGATTCATAATGTCCCACCATGAATCATTCTTATAAAATATATATAAATTAATAATTCTAGTTTTATTATGGGAATTTCACATGCCCAGGTAATTGTTTTCACCATATCTTGGAATGAAGAATAATTATTTATATTGATACCTTATAAATGGTTTATTTATTTCATTGAAAAATATTTAACCCACACTTTCTACTTATTATTTGTTATCATTTACATTATTTTAGTTTTTGAAAGATTAATCAACTGATTAATTGATATCTGAAGGAGTGACTGATTTGAAAATTTATTGTTAATATATTTTACTCAAGAAAACGAAATGGTTATTCTATTATGAATTCATTTTAACTTTTGGAAATTGTATTATGAAATATTTTATTGAATTTTTACATGTTAAACATCACCTAATATGATTTTTTTCAAATACTTCATTGATAATAATCTAATATAAGTTATATATTATAAAATAAATAAGTGATATTTGTTACAATTTTTAAGGCCCCATTGTTTTTAATGATATTAAGGTGAGATTATATTTTGGGAATTATTATGAAATGGTATGGGTATCCAATATATTTCTCAATAGAGAAATTTAAATTTTTAAAATTTGGATTCTTATTGAAATATTTGGAAAACAATTATTATGAAATAGAAAAATTGAAATATACTACCTATTTGTTTTCTCTTGTACATTTTTGTTATGGGAAATTTTTTTTCAAGAGTGGGTTATAATAATTTAAGTGTTTATTTTTTTAATTTGGTTAATGATTATTTTTTTTGGAATCATTTATTGAGTAAAATTATTAGTTGTTCATTATGATAATTGGAATTATTAGAAATATTGTAAAATAATTGGCGAGTATTATAACACATTTGGATAGGTTTTGATGTCAAATAAAATATTTATATTAATAAATTCAGTTAGGTTTTTTAGTATAGAAATTTTGATAAAATATTTGAGGGGTTCAGATAAAAATGTTTTGTATTAATGTTAGGAAATAATTTATTTTGAATATGTTTTGGAACTATATGGTATTTAAAATTAATTTAAATTGAAAATATAAATTTGATGGTTATTTTTTATTTTCATAAATAGTTATAGTTTAATGTGAATGGTTTAATTCTAATTATATAAGATTTTGAAGAAAATATTGTTTTACTATGTTTTTATTTAAATGTATTCTCCAAATTATATATTAGAAAAATATGTGTAATTTTTTTAACATTTTATTTACTTTCAATTTTTTGAAATGTCTTGATTGGATTCTGGTAATTAATTTTATATATATTAACAATTGTTTTTTTTCTATTTATAATATTTAAAACAACTTTTTTATCGTGTTCCAAAGGATAAAAAAATATTTATTAAACACTTTTAATTGAATAATATTGTTTTTTTATAAGTTATGTTCATTGAATAATAGGGTTATGTTTTTGAAAGTTTTTTTAAAAAGTTTTGGATATGTTTTTTGAAAATATAACTTTTTTGGTGATGTTTAAAATTGATTTGTATGACAGAAATATTAGTTTCCCAAATGATATATTAGAATGGATTTGAAATAACCATATAAATATTTTTGGAATGAATAATATAAATATAAATCTAGTTTTAATTATGTTATTTTGATTAGAACATTTATTTGATAAATGAGTACATTTCATTAATATTAGATGGTGTTTGGATTCTTTTGAACGATAATGATATTTCAGGGTGAGTGTAGGTTTTCAAAAGTGGTTTTTTCATGAGGAAAAAATAATTTATGTTATTATCTCCCATAAAATTTGTTCATTTTTGAATATGTTTCTAGATTCAATGAATTTTATGTATAAGTTTATTTTTTTATGAAATAGATTTCTATTTGTTTTTTGAAAAATCATTTGTGTGTGTTTGAATTGGTTGATATGAAATGGATTGAAAACAATTTTGAGTCCCTGAAATGATTTGTTGTAATTTAATATTGTAAAAACCCATTTTATATATAATTTTATTATGAAATTATTAAGTATATTTGATTGAAATAGATTTTTTTACATGAATTTAATTGGATATTATGTTTTATTTGAATAAAATTTAATTGGAATCATGTTTCTGGGTGAATTATGAATATTTTAGAAATTAAGTATAGTTGAATGATGAGATTAGTTACTTTATAATAATAATGATTGTTAATCAAAGTTATTATAAAGAGTTAGTGTTATTGATAGGATAATAAAATTTTGTTGATATGATTATTTCAATGAGATTTATCATAGCTAAAGCATTATTTTGGAACTTAAATAGAAATATAAATTTGATAAGAATGATCTTGTTAATTTTTTAATGTGTTCTGAGATGTTTTTTATTTCCTATTTAATCATCACATGGAAATTTTTATTTTGCCTTTCCATGTGTGTGTTTCATCATTTAAAATTTTGTGAGACAAATTAGTATGTTATTTAGAAATTAGTATAAAATCTAAAATGGAATGGTATACTGATAATTTTTATATTATATAAAGTGTTAGCTAAATTAGGTGAATTTTATTTGTTATTTTAATAATGATGAGTCATGAATTGAAATAATATTTTTGATGAAAAAGAATATATAATTTATATTTTGTTGTGATAACATTTTTGTTAGTTTCTTATTTTTATTGTTTTTATTTATTGAATAAATAAATGACAAAATTTTAAATATATAAAATTTAGGGTTTGATGCATTTATCAATAAATTAGTGTGGTTTTCAATGTAATAAAAATGATTATTTATTTACTTATAATTGATTTAATATATTAATTTTATTTTTATAATGGATGTTTATTTAAAAATTGAATAATTCATATGTGTTAGATATTTATTTTATTATACTTCAATCTAGAATTGAGGGGTTATTTTAATGTTAGGTTAAATATAAAACTTGATTAACATTGTATATTTTGAACTATGTGATTCAATTGTGATCTTTGTAGATTAATTTTTCTATTTATATTAAATATCATTTATATATTAGAATCTAATTATTTCTGTAGCCTTTAGATAAATATTTTCAAATAGTATGGTGATTAAAAAATATTACTCAAAGTTATTTTTGGATTTTTTAAAATATGAAGAGTCTGTTTTTTACTATATGATTATATTGTAATAAGATATCATATTATTATTTTTTTGTATTTGACTTTAATAATATATTCTTATTAGGTTTCAACAAGCAGTTGTAAAAAAATAATTATGTCACTTAGTCTATTTTTATAGTTTATTAGTCCAATATATATTTATTTATTTGGATATTAAATTGATCTTATAATTTTTTATTATGTTCAATTTTCCTATTCAATAAAATTGTAATTTTTTTAAATCTATATAGCCTAACTAATTTAAAAACCACAACATTAAATTTAACCATGGGATAAATGTTTCATCGGTGGTAAGGTAATGAATGGGTTATATTTGTCATGGTTTCATAGTAACTGATCTCTATTTTAATATCTTAATTTGTTTATATTGGATATTTGGATTAGTTGTTGTCTTGGGATTCTGTATATTTTTATTATTATTATTAAAGTAGTTCCACATCATTAGTTATTTCTCATATATAGATATTTTTTGTCCTTAGCTAGAATCACTAATTTCTATGAGCCTTTGATGGAGTATTTTCCTCGGTTTTATCTTTATATTAAGGGATATTAGTATATAGTGAATGGTTTTAAAAGGTTTCCTAGGTCACTAGTGTATTTTATACTATATTCTCTGAGATTATTCCCTGAAAGGAGAATCCTGAGAGTGGGTAGTTTTTTATTATTGTTATTGTTAAATATTATAAATTCTTCTATATAGAGTTATTTAAATTGATTTATTGGTTAATAGTAGGTTAAAATTAGTTTTAGTATAACAATGTGTTATTTTTAGAGGAAGGAAATTGAATTACTGTTGTCAGGGTAGCAATGAGTGGCTGATAGATATCATCGGTTACATAGTTTCCTCCAATTGTGTTGGAAGAGGATATTACCTCAATAATATATTATAAGTGGTATTTCACTAAGTACCATGTGTCCTTAAAATGGTTTATCTAATCCAACTCGGTACCCAATAGAGAGATTAATATTTATTAAAAAGATTTTAAGTTAAAGTTATAATTTTATATATCATTTCTTATGATTTAACTGTTCTTTGTTATTTTTGGGGGAATGCCTCAGTAAAAATCCCCTTAACCATTCCAACTTCTTCCCATTCTTACCATAATTACTCATAGCTCTCATCTTCATCTTAATAATCATTGGGGTTGTAGGTGTGATCTTTTAAAAGTGAGGTTAAGTTAATGTAACTAATTCTTCATAATTTCTATTATTATCTTTTTGTATAGAGAATAAATATCTAACCTCCATCATCCTTAGTGATCTCAGAGATTTTTTTTATTGATGGTGATCCCTACCTCAAATATATTTTAAGAGATTAATTGATAATGTATTAAGTATGTGACTTATCTTCTATAATTTATTTTTAAAGTGTTATGATGGTAAAAAAATTGTTGGTGTGAGATATAAATAAAGAATTATTTTCCTATTAATTTATATATAATAATTGTTTAATTATTATTCCATTGATCATGACCTATTATTATTTTATTATTTAAGAAACTCTTATTTTATAAATTTTTCATAATTGTATCAATTAAAATGAATAAAACCTCTCAAAAGGTAAGTATTTGGTAGGCTCTATTTTTAATTTATATAGGTATTTTTATGATCAAGATTGGGCTGGGAAATATTAAAAAAATATATATTTATATATATTTATATATATATTTATAATGATCTATATTCTATATTGGTATCAGTAGTGATAATTTTAGGTTATATGGGAAGCTTTCCTATTTTCCCTCGTATTGAGGATGTCCTGTTTCTTATTTTCCATCATATTGAGGATGTGAAATTTCTTATTTCTCTCTTATAATTTTATTGAGGATGCCTAGTTTCTTTCAATTAGATTATGAGTATGTCTCGATGTGGGAGATATTAGATTCTATGGTAGACTAGTTAGTGAATAGGAAGCAATGATAAATATTAAATAGTACACATTTTTTTATAATTGTGTTTTTTCACATATTTGGAATTTATAAATTGTTGAACTTTTAGAAAATTTATTGGAAGTAATTTTAATAAAATATGGTCATATAATTAGTATTTTTTTAACACAACTAAAAATTATCTAAAAAATATTATTTTTGATTAAAATAGTAAAACTAAAATTTCTTCTTTAATGAAGTGTCTTATTGAGAATTGAATTTCATCATTATGTCCTGAACATGGTGTTTCCTATTGACTAAATGTTTAGGAATTTTCTATACATGTTTGAATTTTTAGTGGTAGTGTAAAGAATTAAATAAAAAATATTATAATATATAAAAACATATTTTAACTTAAAATTATCCCTATGAATTTATATTATGTATTATTTAGAATGGATTATTTTTTAGAGGGTTATATTAACATGGTTACCACAACCAATGATAGAGTAATTCATTAGAGAAAAATAAATTTATATAAAATCATAATTACTTATTTAGAACATTATTTCTGTGATAATATGATGCCTTAAAATTAAAGTATCTCCAACTTTATCTATGATTTTAATATAATTTTGAAATTAATTAATAATGAATGTTAAAAAATGATACAGTGAAATTTGAATTAAATCAATCCGTGTCATGGATTAAGGTTATTTTTAGACATAATTTTGATCAAAAAAATATTTATATTTTTTTGATGACAAGAACATAAAATCCATGATAAGTAACTACTATATCTGGATTCTATGACATAATATAAATCAAATTACAAATTGTTTTTGAAATTTAAATATATAAATTTAGATATTATATAGAGATGATTGATTTTTTAATGGTAGAAAAAAACATAATTATTAAGAAAAAAGAGATTACAAGTGTCTAAAGGACAATATCATGTTACAATCTTTTTCATGAAAGGAAATCAGATCGGCAGGGAGGCCATCAAAACAGGTGATTTCTTGATTGGCCCCCCCATGTTTGCAAGGACATCATCAAAAAATTTGTCTTGTCGATATAAATGTGTGATGATATAGTAGATATCTGTAAGGGAACAATTGAAATCTATCCAATGAGTAGTAATCCGCCAAGAAAGATGAGTTACGCCATTCCAAATAACTTGCACAACGGTTGTCATGTCACTTTCAATCCAGATATTGTTCCAACCAAAGAAGACTAAAATGTCAATGGTATTAGTCAAACCTAGCATCTCATTTTATAGGGAGGTTTCAAAGACATATTTTCAGATGAAAAATCCATGAATCTGCCCGAGATGATTCCTGATGACCGTACCACACCCTACAGGCCCCAGGGTTCCCTGGGAGGCACCATAAATATCGATTTTGATCCATCCGGGTAGAGGGGCCCACTAGAATACCTCTATAGTGTGATGTGGTTGACAGAAAGTTTCGTTTTTCTGTAGCCACTTCATGATAACAAAGTCTTGAACAGTGTTGTGGAAATGACCCTTTTTTATTAAAGTAGCATCATGTACATCAATAAGGATCTACATATGTCCTACATTCAGATTGAGTAAGAAATTTTGAATGATAATAGCATTACGATCACACTAGATCACATAGTGGAGTTCAGAATATATAGAGAAGAAACGGTTCTTGATTTGTTGAGAGCCTTCCATTTCTTCACCACTCCTTAGTTGAGTTTTAACAGAGTCAAAAAACAACCATCGGAAATCAAAATCATCAATAATATACTTCCAAAGAGAATAAGTATTATAATAATAAAGAAAAATGTGGTTGGCATCTTCCCTCTATTGATTGTAGATTCTGTACATAGATAAAAGATGGATACCAAAGGATTAATGGAAAGTTTAGGTGGTAACTCTGTTCTAAGCAAGACTCCATATGAGATTTAATCTCAAAGGTTTAATCTGTAGTTTGATAAAATGTTTGAGCTGACAATAATCAATATCAGAATCACTAAAATAATGATTGTAGAAATTTTTAAAGGTGAGCATACCATTGTGATCTTATTTCCAAACCAATAAATCCATAGTGTGGAAAAGAGAGTAATTTTAAAAACATTAAGAATATTATCAGGGAGGTGATAATGTTGGGAATTTATAATATCATTGATAGTGATTTTGTTTTTTTAAAGAGTGTAATCTGAAGAAATTATAGAGAATAAAGGCGTGCCAACCTATTTCTCATGCCAAAATTTCTTAGAAGAGACACTCAAGCCATCCATCTAGCATTAATCATCATTTTGTTGAAGGAGTGTTTGATGGAAGAAAAAATTGATGAATTACTGAAACTATAGTTTCCCATCTTAGGTTAGGTAGGTAATCGATTTTTAAGAAAGTTGATAGAAACTGAAGGATTTTGAAGAAGGTTCCAAGTAAGTAAAGAATGAAGGACTTACTTTATGAGTTTTATATTTTTAATACCAATACCACCATCTCAATGGGAATGTAATAGGTTAACCATGGAATGGTCACAAACATTCTTTCTAGGGTACTACCCAGTAGAGATGAAATTATTAATGGAAACTTTTTTTTAATGAGACCAACATTCCATTTATATGTCATCATGGAGTATATTATTTTGTATACAATAGTTTATTTAACATGGAAAGCCCTACCTACCATGCAAATATCATTACCTTTACACAAAGCTAACTATTTAAGAACATAGTCAATAATAGATAGAAAATGTCAAAATTTGGGCCTGCCCCAAAATATGTGGACGTCAAGGTAAGTGAAAGGAAATACACCTTATTTAAGGCCAAGGTGGTTGATAATGCTACATTTTAGGTTGGGGGGATGTTTTTTCCAAAGAATATGCAGTATTTGTTCCAACTAAAGGTTGTCCAGAAACCTCTTCATAGTGTGAGAGTGTAGTTTTGAGGCTGATGATGTTCTTTTTATCACCTTGAAGGAATATAAAAATGTCATCATCATAAAAAAGTTTATTAGGAGAATTTATATTACTAGATACATGAATGGGTTTCAGTTTATTTTGGGCCAATATACGATTAATCAGGAAGGGAAGATGGTCTTCGGATATTGAGAAATGGATGGAAGAGAGATGATCACCTTGTCTGACACATTTAGTGCTTTTAAAACAACTTTTGTGGGAGCCGTTAATCAAAATGGATATAGATGCTGAGCTAAAAAGAGTTCTGATCACATAGATGAATTGTGTATTAAAACCGTAGCCTTGCAGGACATTCAATATAAATCACTTATCCATGGTGTCAAAGGATTTCTCGATGTCAAGTTTAATAGAAATGTTACCAACTCTGTTGGGTTTATTCATGTTTTTGACACATTCTGAAGAAAGACAGATACAATTCTGATTGGATCTTCCCTTTATGAAACCAAATTGGTTCCAAGAGAAAATTTTATCTGTTATGGTAGAAAGTCTGTTAGCAATGATTTTAGTGATAATTTTATAAATAATATTTATAACATAAATGGGTTTAAACTTTTAAATCTCATAGGAATTATCCATTTTAGGGATTAAGGCTAGAAAGTTAGCATTGATGGAATATAGGAGCACCCTTTTAGAGAAAAATAATTTTAAAAGGTTACCAACATCATTATGGATAATATCCCAATAACGTTAATAGAAACCATTATTGAAAATATCA
Source organism: Viscum album (assembly GCA_963277665.1). Classification (NCBI taxonomy): domain Eukaryota; kingdom Viridiplantae; phylum Streptophyta; class Magnoliopsida; order Santalales; family Viscaceae; genus Viscum; species Viscum album. The sequence continues at coordinate 1,325,079,808 of OY728158.1, forward strand.
TGACCTGAAGAACTATCAGGATTCCGACTAAATATAGTGTCTTTGTATTGCATGGTATTCATCCCCCGCATATATCCAATAAATGTAATTGTATAGAGTACAATCTATCAGCGTCACCATATATTTGAGGCTTCATCTTTGTTAAATCCGTAAAATTAATATTTTTTATCATATTTTGGGTGTTAAATATTGTTATACATAGGTCTGCAGCATGGTTGATTTGAAGTGGAAGATCTTACCACTTGGTAAATTGTCATGTGGAACCCTTGATTGGATGAGAGAGTATAATTCTTGTTGGGGCATATGGGGAAACTAATTTCAATTTAAAATTTGATATATACCCATATCAACATTAAAAAAGTATAAGAACATTAAAAGGATCGTTTTGGAAAATTTTATTGGACTAAATTATCTATTTAGAAATATTTATGAGTCAATAATTCATATTGATTTCATCTTATTTTTACCTTCGAGAAATATTTATATTTTTTATGTGGTTAGGATGTAGAAGATAATTTTAATTCATGATGTCATAATAGAAGATGTTTTATAATCATAATAGCTAAAAATATTACACTAATCAATGAATTTACTATTATTAATTTAGTAATAATTTGTATATTTATATTTAATATTTAGAATAAATTAATCACTCTGAGAAAATGTTCAATATCATTAGCCCAAAAATCAATGTAATAATGTGAATTAAATTAATATGGGTTTTAGTAAATTTAGCTAACAATTAGAAATTTAAAATTGATAATTAAGTAAATTTTTATTAAACTAAAAATAATTTTTATGTCTTTTTGTATTTAGGAATTTGAGATAAAAAATGATTTAACAAATTATTGTGAAATAAAATAAAATAAAGGGAGTATAATGGTTAAGAATTGTTTGAGGGGAATGTAATTAATTATGAAATTGTATATTGATCTTATAGAAATTTATTAAATATTTTGTGGAATTAAAACTTATTATCATTAATCATATGAAAATACTGAAAATAATATTTATTTGACATGAGATATTTTTTTTGTTAGACAAAATGTGTGTTATGAAACACATGTGATGATATGAAATGATAATTTCTGACATAAAATAATTATTCAAAAGTTATAATTTTTTTAAAACACACTGCATACTAATTTAGAAAAAGAAAATAAAGTATGAATTTGTTTCCAAAAATAATATAAGAGTTATTTTTGTGTTTTTTATATTAACTAAAATAAATAAAGAAATCATTAATATATCCTATTTATCTTGTTGGAGTCAATTTCTTGTAGTTGTGATTTTTTTATTTCTTATGTGGTGGTTTGGTGGAATTCTAGAAAATCTAGTTGGGCATCAAGTATCAATTTTCCAACTAATTCCCTAGTGCATAATAATCATATAACAACCCAAAATTTTATAAATAAAAGCAGTTTTTTAAATTAATAAATTCCTTATTATGAAATATAGTTATAAAAAACACAGGTGTTGAATTTCATTTTTTTTTATTTTGGACTATTTTAAAATATGTTCGTAATTTTTATATTAAGATTAAAAGATCATTAAATATCCTAACCATTGATAATATAGTCACTCTACATTAATAATGATGATTTTAATGTCACGACCCATCCCATGGGGCCTGTGTCGTGAATATCCCTAGCGTGCCTTTCATAGGCTAGGGGTTGGATACTAGCACAAAAATGCATATTCCGGAAAAATTGGAAGGAACATCCTTTAAACCTACAAACAAACAGTCTTAGAATACCACGAGCACAACCCATGTAGTAAAACTGTAGTAGTAAAAAGATGTATATTTAAAGTATAAGGGGTGAGTACTTTAATTAATGCGACCGGAGTACATGCCAAACTGAAAAGTATAACAGCAACAGAAAAAAAGCTCCCAAAATTGACTGTCATTTTTCCTACCTAAAGTGTGGGTATAGCTCAGGGTCGGTCTTCACTGTGGAATATCACATCTAAAGTTCCACCTTCGAGCACCATACAGTCCTTGCTCCCAACCCTTGGTCAAAGCTATATATACTCTTCACAAGACCCAACAAGGAGCTGGAGATGCCCTTGCAAGGTTGAGTATAACGATACTCAGTAGGGACCCCCAAACACCCAAAGGTCTCCTAGAGATCAACAAAATAAAAACCAAAATGGAAGACCTTAATCATGAAGAAGAAAGAAATAGTGAACTCAAACCATGAATACAAATCAGATTTCAGGAATAATTAGGGTAATTCTTAATCTATATCATTTTATTCCATAATGAAGTTTCCACAACTGAACCATGAAGGAGTTGTTCCATTGTCGATCCGCACAGGTTCGTAGGTCGCTGATTCACAAACAGTGACTCTAAGGTTGGTACCTCGTTGGTAGTACACTATTTATACTCATAGGGTCACTAAAATGTGGATCCACATAGGGTCACTAGAATAGTGATTCACACAGGGTCGTTGGAAGGAAGATCCACATAGGGTCCCTCGATGTTGTTCCACACAGGGTCACTATGATGTTGATCTACACAGGGTCGCTACTTCCAAGACAGTCAGCCATAAGATTCCCACTTATAGAACACTTGTTTTAGGGAGAACCTCTACTCAAGACATTAGTCATATCTCAACAGGTAAAAAGTCTTAAAAATTGTATTCCCAATGGATTCCCTATCACTGGGGTCCCAATGTGATAGATGGTGCATCGATCGAATGTCTAGTCTGTGAGATATGGGCACTTTTTGTAAAAATGGAATGGTTGGATTTATGTCTGATCTAACCCAAGTCGTACATCAAACTCTGTCAAAACTCACTTAGAGTATCTACAAAGGACTTCCTTCCCAAAATGGTCCTTATGACACATTCGACGTATCGATCGAATGCTCGGTCAGTTAGTTATATCTCGTTCTATGAACAAGAGTGATTATACCTCGGTCTGGCCCGGCTCGGTCGGGCCCGCCTGTATATGCCAAAGGGACCGCTTCCCAAAATGGATCCCAATACCACTGACTATGTGTCAAACAGAAACCCTGTTGTTTAGTTATGGGCAATTATTTTTTCAGTGGCCAGTTGGATCTGAGCTCAGTCTGACTCGGTCTGATCGGACCGACGCAACAGTTCCGGGGGTCTACCTGACCCCACCAAGGTCTGGCCCACTGAGAGTTGTCCTAGTTCACTAGGTCCGACCAGTTGGGGTCGAACCATGGGTCTCGGGCTCGTGACGCTGTTTCCACTGCCTGTTGGGTGGGGCTCAGCCCACCTGCACTGGCCTACTGGGCCGCGGGTCCGGCCTAACCCGCTGGCAGGTCTGACCCACTAGATGAGTCTAGCCCAAATGGTCAGCACGGGTCCACCAAAAGGCAGACCATCTTCTCCACTGGCCCCAGGGTTGTGGTGTCATTTCACCCAGCCAGTGGGGCACTGCCCCACAGCTTGAAACGGTTGGATGTTTGGCCAACCGGCACCGCCAACAAGGCGAGACATGGGGTCACGCCACCCTCCTCCTACAGTATCCCACGGGTCGCGGATCTTGCCACTTGTGGCGCCTACGAGAGCCACCCTTATCCTGCACGGCTGGCTCATGCTGGCCTTCCTTGGCCGCCATGGTGCGCAACGGCACGCCGCATTCCATCTCTCGCTGCTAGTCATTCCAGGTCTCCTCCACCCGCTGCTGATATGGCGCACTGAAATTTTCTTCCACAACCCACCAAACACGCTCTGGAGGTCTGTTTTCTTATGTCATCAATGCCTCTGAGGCTCTCAAATCACCATCTCTACTACATGTTCTATGGTTTTATTTTTCATCTCCATTCAGATAAATGTTCTAGAATAATGAGACAAATATCATATAAGCGGATTGTCTGGGCCTTGTTTGTTTGGACCGCACCTTCTGAGTTAATATTACCTCAATAGTTCTACAATTTATCTCACAAATATTAAATTTACAACATTCCCCTAACCTCGATTACACTTCCACTGATGATGATCCACAAAACCTCAATCATCATTGTCGTCAGTTTGTGATTTGACGGTGCTCGTCACTACTCACTGAAACTGATCTTGTCCTCCACGTGTTTTGTGTCGCGGTACATTACCAGGGCATCGTCTCTTGGTGAATTTGTTCCAAACCCCTCCCTGATCTCCATATAAATAGGAGAGGTAAGAGGTTGGTAATGTTTCGAGAAATTTATGAGGTTCGTTTTGTTAATGAACCTAAAAAATTCCAACGGTACGGTTAAAAAAGATCGAAAAATTTAACTTTTTCACCCGACCTACTGTGGTCGAAGTGAAGCCTCCATTAACCGAATCTCGTGGTTGTGGATTCAACTATGTCCTTGAATTTTTAATCAAAGAACCATTTCAAAAGTCAGAAAATTTCGCCCACACATTTACTGAACGTACCTAAAAATGTTCATAAATTCATTTTGGGCACACCGAGCATCGGAATCACGCACCTTCAATTTTCACAGACTCTTAATAATTCCTTATAATTATAATAAAATTACTTGAAAAAATCATGGATTTTACATTCCTCCTACCTTATGGATTTTCATCCCATGAAGATAAAACATATAATAAGGAAAAAAAATAGTGGTATTGTGCATGAATCTGAGCCTCCCTCTCCCATGTGTTCTCTAGGAGGTTCCTGTGCTGTCAGAGAACATGCACCAGAGGGATTGGTCGTCCTTGGGGGAATCGCTCTTGTTAGCCATCAATCTCCACTGTAAGCTCCATAAATGTCACCCTATAATCAATGTCGAACTCTCCCCAGTCAATTATGTGTGATGGATGATGCACATACTTTCTCATCTATGACACATGGAAAATTTCATAAACCTGATGCATATGTGGGGGAAGAGCTATGAGATATGCCACCTCCCCAAATCTGCTGAGAAACTGAAAGGGTCCGATAAACCTTGGAGATATCTTGTCACCCCAGCCAATTCTCAACAAACCTCATCAAGGTGAGACCCATAGGAAGAGAAGGTCGCTGTCCTTGAACTCCAAATTTCTCCATCTCCTGTCAGCATAAGACTTATGTCTCCTTTTTATAGTCTTCATTTTCTCCTTAATGATCTACACCTTCTCATTGGTATCCCGTACCAACTCCTGACCCATAAGTGCTGACTCCCCTGGGTCCTTCCAGCATAAATTTGATCTGCATGATCGACCGTACAAGGACTCAAACTGTGCCATACTGATGGTGGAGTGATAGCTATTGTTGTAAATAAACTCTACCAAGGGAAAGTGATCCTTCCAACAGCGGCCAAAATATATGATGCAAGCATAAAGCATGTCCTCTAGTGTCTGAATGTTCTGCTCCATTTGACCATCCATCTGAGGATGAAAGGCGATGCTCAAACGTAGTTGAGTCTCGAACCCCTCCTGCAGTCCCTTCGACAACCAAGATGTAAAACGTGTGTCACGGTTTGAGACGATCATCGATGGAACCCCAAGAAGCAGTACAATATCTTTTAAGTATTGGCATCCCAATCCTTCTAAGGATCCATACACTCAGGTGGATAGGAAGTGGGCCGACTTGGTGAGTTTCTCAATGACCACCAAGATGGAATCATGGCCCGTGGACGTACGTGGTATCCCATTCACGAAATCCTTGGAAATACCATCCCACTTCCACTCTTGTAACTCTAATAGTTTCACTAATCCTATTGTAACCTGATGCTCATCTATCACGTGCTAGCAAGTGTTCGTCGTGACACAAACTCAGCCACTGCATTCTTCATCCCTAGCCACTAGTGCTAACATCGGAGGTCCTAATACATCTTCACCACACCATGATGTATTAAAAAAGGGGACATATTGAACTCCCTCTACACCTCCGCCTGTAGCACCATTGGTAACATGGTCCATCCTCTAAAGAGGATGACGTGTTCCCCCCCCCCCTTCATAAAATCCATCAAGTGCCTATCCTGATGATATCTGGGCACATTGAGCCTCACAGTCAACACCCCCAAGATGTGCCTCCTAAACTCGCTGAATAATTTGGGGGGGTCATAGTCCTAGACTGAAGGTAGTCTTCTCCATATCTCTACAAAAAGGATATCTACAATGAGGTTAGCTGCTCGGTTGCATCACTCAGCAACTGCAGACTAGACCTCCTGCTGAGTTCATCTTCTACTACATTTCCCTTCCCAGGTGTATATACTATCTCAAAGTCATAGTTCAGGTGGAACTCTTGAAAACATCATTGTCTCAGGTTTAGGTCCTTTTATGAGAATATATACCTAAGACTCTTGTGATCATTGTAAATAGTAAACTGTTCACACAACATGTAGTGTCACCACATCATCAAGGTGAAGACCACTGCTGCTAACTCTAGGTCATGGGTAGTGTAGTCCTGCTCTTGTTGTCTTAGCTGTCATGAACTATAAGTGATCACTTCTCACTCCTGCATCAGGATACATCAATGTTTGGTCCCTGTTGCATCGTAGTACACTACATAACCAACACCCTCTTCTGGTATCCTGAATATGGGGGTACTCATAAGTCTCTACCTCAACTATTGAAAACTCTTCTGGCATCTCTCCATTCCCATGAAGGGATATCCTTTCTTCATCAACGCTGACAAGGGTTTTATTACACTAGAAAAGTCAACCACAAATCTCTATTAGTACCCACCCAACCCCAGGAAACTTCTCACCTTGGCCACACTCCTGGGTGGCTCCAAATATAGCATAACCTATATCTTCACTGAATCCACTACAACGCCAGCCTCTGAGATAATGTGTCCCAGAAAGTGGACCTCCCGTCTCCAGAACAGAAACATCAAGAGATTACCATAACACTAGTGCTCTTAGAGTGTATCCAGAAATATTTGAAGATGATAGGTATTCTCCTTAGCCAGGCCAAGTGTATCAAGATGTCGTCTATGAAGACCAACACAAAGAGATCAAGGTATGGCTGAACGATTCTTTTCATGAGTCCCTTGAACAATGTAGGGGCATTGGTCATGCCAAATAGCATAACCAATAATTTGTAGTTTCTATACTGACATCTGATGGTCGTCTTCTGCACATCCTCATCTCTTACCACAAACTGATGATAGCCTGATATAAGGTCTATGTTTGAAAACCAACGATCCCCCTTCAGCTGATCAAAGAGATCAGCAGTCCTAGAATGTGGATAATATTTCTTCACGGTCTCCTGGTTTAGGTGCATATAATCTACACAGATCCTCATACTCTCATCTTCCTTATTAGCATAAAAAATTCCGGTCTTCCCATGATGAAACACTGGGACCTATAAACTACTTCCTCTACAAGTCATCCAACTGTACCCATAACTCGCGAAGCTCCACAAGAGACATCTGATATACTTTTGTAGATATCGGTGTTGTTCCAAGGTACAGTTCGATGTAGAAGTGAACCTCTCTATGAAGAGGTAGTCCCAGAATAGCACCAGGGAAGTCATCAACATATTAGTCCACCACTAAAGGATAGCTAGAACTCTCAACTTCAACTGCTCTGAGGGTAAGGCTAACCATATGATATGTGAGCAGCTGCACCCTCCTCTGAGTAAGTTCATCCTCTTTTTCAAAGGTTCTCTTATCATTGGTGATTGAAAACCTGGTCCCATACTTGTGGAAACACCACACTTTTCACCTAATACAGGCAATCTAAGCATAGATTATGGATAACTAGTCCATACCAAATATGATGTCGTAAGGCCTCAACAGTGCTACTAGAAGATCTCAAACGAAGCTCCCACCTCCTGCAGTAAGCTAACACTACAGAACCCAATCTATAATCATAGAATCATCTCCCTTTGGTGTATCTAATCATAAAGATCGAGCCAACAACGACACTAGAATCTCTGAGCCTCGAATGAGAGTTGTGGAAATGAAATACTGACTGGCACTTGTGTCTATAATAACAACAGTTAAGGTGGAGAAGCCACAAATCATATGACAAACCCTCTCTGGATTACTATGGTCATAGGCCACAGTTTCCAAGAGCTGAGCTCTTCCATATCCACATGGTTCCTATAGTTGGGGTGGACCACCTGGATGTGGTGGTGGTAGAACCTCAAATCACTGCCCCCCACCTACTCCAATGCCTTCTCCTCTTCCATATCTTTCACCCTACGGACCTCCTCAATCAAATATCTTCCTCTTCCTCAGGGTTTCCTTGACCATGTGTTGGTTGTCAGTGTAACGCCCCGACCCCAGTTACCTAGAGTTGTTACATTATTACATAACATTGGCATGATCACAAAAAAGATCAAATCTCGAAAGACCGATTGGTTTAGTAGCCTTGGAAACACTAGATATATTCATAAAGTTTTACATTACATCATAAAAATGAAAACTACAACAACATAGTCTCAATAGTCCACACTCGTATCCCCTCATACTATCCCTACAGGTCATTCATAATTTACTTCTTCACATCCTGGGAAAAATAAAACATAGAAAAGGGGTGAGCTCAAATGCCCAGTAAGGATAAAAATATAGCAGAAACATTCATAAATAAGAATAAACATTTAAGACAATATATAACTAAAAAAAGCCTTTTAAACTTGAACTTCACCAGAGTATGGTAAAAATAAAATGAAATAATTGAATTTTCATTTTCACATGGATATTCTACTAATTGAATAATCACATGAAATATCAATAACCACTTTCATAATGATGGAATGCATAATTCCAGACTATCATAACCACATAGGCAAGGCCTCGTGCCAAGACTAAAAATAAGATTTTGTCAAGGCCTTGTGCCAAGACAATAGTTTGTCTCATGAGACCAACTGATGCATCGAGGAGCTATAGCGGGATCCACCCGTCACTTATTAAGTCCAATGCATTCTTCTTATGAACAGGTTTAAACATAACATAAACATTCAAATTAAAACTAGAATACGAAATGTCAATACTTTCACCACAAACCAAGAATAGTATAAAAATAACACATCCAAAGTCAAACATATCACGAAACCTTCAATACAATATGAAAGTTTTGTTTCATAATAATTCAACTTCAAATAAGATTAAAATCCATCAAAGGATGTTGACATTGATGAAATCAAAATTATTTGAGAGAAATGTATGTTTTTTGAAATCATTTAAAAGTCATATATTTATAAAAGCAAACATTTACTTTGAAAATATTCTTATATGCTTGTAAGGGAAGATTTGACGATTTTATAATGGAGTAAAATAGCCGCACCCACTGTATAAGTTAGAAAAAATTCTTACCTTAATTCTGTCGAAAAGGTTAAAAAGGACATTGTTTGGAAAATGACAGAAAGATTCATTTATAAACAACTTATAAAAGTCAACAAGGGTATAAATTACTTTAACCCATATTCTAGTAAATAGATAAAAAATGTTTTGAAACACATTTTTAAGAAACATGGATGTGGATGATAAAGAAGTCCCAGTAGATTATTATATATAAACAACCTCAGATAATGAAGAGATTGCGAAATAAAGACTTACCTTGTACTTTTCCATGGTTGGGGTAGGTTAACCTCCTGTATAACGGTGAAATAATTGTTATTAAATTATACATGAATCATATACATTAATATGATATCATATATGATCTTTTAACATTGATTTGTTAATAATATCTTAGTATTATCATTGTTTCAGGTGTTAACTTACTTGTTTTCTTTTGTATGTTTTGTTATGTAAGATGTGTTTTTGATGGATAAGTTATATCTTATTCATATCCATAATGATATCAAGTCCTTAGATACTATTATTAATCATTAAATGAGAATTATACTTGAATGGATACGATGGAGAACGAATCTCATCACATTCGTAGAGACGGTAGTCCGTACATACGCACGAGCGACAATATCATTATTTTGATATTAAAATAATATATAATTGGATGATATATCATATATACCGAATAATTATAATGTTATATTTAATATTTACATGAATTACACATCATTATTATACCCATCCAAATAATAATTTATTGAATAACAATTACACCACAACGTTGAGACGGTAATCCGTACGTACACACGTACGATGACATGTTATTAATAGGATGGATAGAATACTGAATATGGTTGTACCATATTTATAATAACATAATAGTATATATAAGATACTGGAGTTATTATTTTAGAATGGGAAAGAAAGAAGTAGTTGAATAAGAAAGGAACTTGAAAGAGAGTGGTGAAAACATTACCTCTTCTTCGGGTTGTTCCTTTTGATTTGATCAAAAGGACTCCATTGGTTGGCTTTCTGACTAAAGGAAGGCCTCTAGGATGAAGTGAGGGAAGTTGAGAGAGTATTTGGGTAGAGTTTGGCCGAGCCAAATGGCTTTGAAGGTGTGAATTAATGAGAAGGGGGAGTTCCCTTATATAAGTGGGGTGAGGGGCACCTTTGGAAAAGCTAGAAATATTATTTTATAATAAATTCATATTCGGTTTATAATGTCTACAAAGTGTATTATTTAAAGTTTAAGGTGGTTATGGGTCGAAAACCACTCAACCAATATAATTTAGACAGGTTTGGGTCATTATATTAACCTTATCATTTAGTTTTAACTTTTAGTTAATTAGTTTGACACCCATCATGTCACTTTGTATTTTTATATTATATAGTTAATAAACTTACTATATACCTCCAAGAGACCCCAAGTGGTCCATTAATGATACACCTATCATGATATAAGTCTCTTGGCCAAACCTTAAATTTTTAGGAATTGAATATCAATTATTAATATAATATTTTTCTTAAAAACTCTTTTATGTCAATTTTGACACTATTTGGAAAATTGATTTTTCGTGAAAATCATCAAAGAATGATTACTTTGAAAACAGTTACTTAAATCATTCCTAACATGTCAGATTAACCTATAAAATAAGTTTAATTCATAAAAAGTCTCATATTATATTTATTTGGGTATTTATAATATCAATTATTTTAATTTTTCACTATAATGGTAATTTCTGCATTATCATTGGGTCATAAATAAATTAAATTATTTAATGTCTAAAATTTATAAAAAAATATCTTTATGTAGAAAATAGTTTTAGATTTATAAATAATACTTACAATCAAATTTATCTTATGTATAACCCTATATTGAAATTTTTTTTGTAAATAAACTTTGATTTTAACTCTTTTAACTCTTCTTTGAATTAAATAATAATAAATGTCCTAATCTAATCCATGTGGACCTAAATGATAATATTTCATTCTTAAGGTTGTTTTTGGTCGAGATAAACTTGTCCAATAGATTTAGGACATTTGTTAGGGTAATATTAATATCATTTTTACCCTTAATTACCCTATTTACTTTTAACCGTGGTAAATAAAATCAAAAGGTTACTATTCACAAAAAAATTATTTTTGTAACGCCCCGACCCTAGTTACCCAGAGTCGGTGCATTATTACATAACATTGGCATGATCACAAGAAAGATCAAATCTCGAAAGACCGATTGGTTTAGTAGCCTTGGAAACACTAGATATATTCATAAGTTTTACATTACATCATAAAATGAAAAACTAATACAACAACATAATGTTTCCACAGTCCACACTATAATCCCCTCATAATATCCCTGCAGGTCATTCATAACATACATCTTCACATCCTGGGAAAAATAAAACATAGAAAAGGGGTGAGCTCAAATGCCCAGTAAGGATAACAATATAGCGGAAACTTTCATAAATAAGAATAAACTTTTAAGGCAATGTATAACTAAAACAAAAGCCTTTCAAACATGAACTTTCAACATGGTATGGCATAAATAAAATGAAATAATTCCATTTACTTATTCACATGGATATTCTACTAATCGAATAATCACATGAAAAAATCAATAACCACTTTCATAATGTTGGAATGCATAATTCCAGACTATCATAACCACATAGTCAAGACCTCGTGCCAAGACTATAAATAAAATTTTGTCAAGGCCTTGTGCCAAGACACTAGTTTGTCTCATGAGACCTACCGATGCATCGAGGAGCTATAGCGGGCTCCACCCGTCACTTATTAAGTCCAATTCATTCCTATATGAAAAGGTTTAAACATAACATAAACATTCGTATTAAAACTAGCATACGAAATGTCAATACTTTCACCATAAACTATGAATGGTATAAAAATAGCACATCCACAGTCAAACATATCACAAAACCTTCAATACAATATAGAAGTTTTGTATCATAATAAATCAGCTTCAAATAATCTTAAAATCCATCAAAGGATGTTGACATAGATGAAATCAAAATTCTTTTTAAAGAAATATCTCCTTTTATTTTGAAATCATTTAAGATCCATATAAAAAATTTTCTTTGAAATTAATCTTATAATCTTGTAAGGGAATCTTTGAAGATTTTATAACGGCGGAAAATAGCCGCACCCGCCGTATAAGTTAAAAAAAACATTCTTACCTTAATTCTATCGAAAAGGTTAAAAAGGACCTTGTTTTGAAAACGACCGAAATATTCCTTTATAAACCACTTATAAAAGTAAAAAAGGGTATAAATGACTTTAACTCATATTCTAGTAAATAGTAAAAAAAAAATTGAAATGCATTTTTATGAAACATGGATGTGGATGATAAAGAGATCCCAGTAGATTATTACGTATAAACAACATTGGATAATGAAGAGGTTGTAAAGTAAACCCTTACCTTGTACTTTTCCTTGGTTGGGGTAGGTTAACCTTATGTATAATGGTGAAATAATTGTTATTAAATTATACAAGAATCATATACATTAATATGATATCATATATGATCTTTTAATATTGATTTGATAATAATATCTTAGTATTATCGTTGTTTCGGGTGTGAACTTACTTGTCTGCTTTTGTATGTTTTGTTATGTAAGACATGTTTGTAAAGGATAGGTTGTATATTATTCAAATCCAGAATGGTATCAAGTCCTTAAACATCATTTTTAAATCATCAAATGATAATTTTACTTGAATGGATACGATGGAGGATGAATCTCATCGCGTTCGTGGAGACGGTAGTCCGTACGTACGCACGAGCGACAATATCATTCTTTTGATATTAAAATAATATATAAATGGATGGTATATCATATATACAGAATCATTAACATGTTATATTTATTATTTACATGAGTTACACATCATTATTATACCCATCCAAATAATAATATATTGAATAACAATTACACCACAACGTGGAGACGGTAAGCCGTACGTACGCACGTATGGTGACATGTTATTCAAAGGGTGGATAGAATACTGAATATGATTGTAACATATTTATAATAACATCACAGTATATTTAAGATACTGGAGTTATTATTTTAGAATGGTAAGAACAAAGAAAGAGGATGTGGAAGAAGAAAAGAACTTAGAAAAGGGTGGTGAAATCATTACCTCTTCTTCGGGTTCTTCCTTTTGATTTGATCAAAAGGGCTCCTTAGGTTGGCTTTCTGATCAAACTAAGGCCTCTAGGTTGTATTGAGGGATGTTGTTAGAGTATTTGGGCAGAGTTTGGCCGAACCAAAAGGCTTGGAAGGTGTGAACAAATGAGAAGGAGGAGTGCCCTTTTATAAGAGCGGTGAGGGGCACCTTTGGAAAAGCTAGAAATATTAATTTATAATAAATTCATATTCGGTTTCCAATGGCTCCAAAGTTGACTATTCAAAGGCTAAGGTGGGGATAGGTCAATAACCACTCAACCAATAGAATTTAGACAGGTTTGGGTACTTATATTAACCTTATCGTTAAGTATTAACTCTAAGTTAATTAGTTTCACTTTTACAATGTCTCTTTGTATTTTTATATAATATGGTTAATAAACTTACTACATACATCCAATAGACCCCCAAGTGGTCCATTAATGATGAACATATCATGAAATAAGTCCCTTGGCCGAACCTTATATTTTTAGGAATTTAATATCAATTAATAATATAATATTTGTTTTAAGAACTCTTTTATGTCAATTTTGACACTATTCAATAGTTGATTTTTGTGAAACTCATAACAGATTGATTACTTCGAACAAAGTCAATTAAATCAATCCTAATATATCATATTATCCTAGAAAATTAGTTTAATTCGTTAAAAGTTTCATATTATATTTATTTTGGTATTTATAATATCAATTATTTTACTTTTTCACTATTATAGTAATTATTGCATTATCATTGTGTCATAAATAAAATAAATTATTTAATGTCTAAAAATTATAAATAAAATATCATTATGTAGGAAATCTTTTTCTATTTCTAATGAATATTTATAATCTAAAATCCAACATATATAACCTTATTTAACAATTGTTGTTTTAAAAGATATATGCTTGTGTCATTTTTGTATTCATTTTAACTATATTAAAATAAAGTGTCATTATCACTTACAAGTGGATCCATGGGGTCCCAAAATCGACCCAAAGATGCCCATGGTCGACCATGTATCAACCAATAGGGTTAAGACACGTTTTAGGGTAATTTAGTATTATTATAATATTATTTTTTTTAACCCTTATTTACCGGATTTACCCTTAACCATGGTAAATAAAATATTTACCGCAGTAATTATTCAAAATGTCTAAAAATAAAAGTTACCTATTTACACAATTTGAACATCCTGATTCCAAATATGGAATCCATTTTCCTAAATTCAAAGCATAGAAGTGGCAGAAATTAATTTAAAATTAATTCCCGCTGTCAAAACAAAAAGCGTGTTTTTAAGAGATAATAACTATCAAAAGATTGACACTTGTTTATGTTCGGTTTAATTGTAAAATTATGTCCAATGACCAACATTATATTAAATGGTAAAAATATATTCTAAATATACTTTAATACCACTCAAATTCATAATTTATCAATATTAATTATTTTGATTAAAAAAGTTGTTTTTAATTAAAATTTAGTAATTTTCACTATTCATCAAAATATGAAAGTTATCCGAAATGTACCAAAATTTCACCCTAGGCTAATTTCAATATTCTGAATCCAAAAATGAAGTCCATTTTGAAATATAAAATATATATGATTTCAAAAAGTAGGTATTACTATTCACAACGGCTAGTTTAATCGGTTGTGGTGTGTGTTAAAACTTGAAGTTGCGTACAACACACGCTACTGTTTTATTCAAAGGAAAGCGTACCGTGGAAGCTTGGGATGTTTTATTTTAAAATTTTTTGATGTCCCCTTTTAGTCAAAAGTTTAAAATATTTTATTTAAAAAGGGTTCACTATTAAAAGTTGGTAAAACTACAATACTGAAAATGAATTTGTTCTTACACTATGTCTAAGAAACTCATAATATGGATTCTAAAATTATAAGGATTATATAAAGTTTAAAATTTAGTTAATACTATTCATAACCTCTTTTGAACAGCTTGTTTGGTAAGTCATGGTGCGCTTGAACTCGGTGTTGCGTGTAGTACAAGTTATTGAATTATTTTGAAGAAATAACACACTATGAAATCTTGGGGTGTTACATTCTCCCCTCCTTCAATAAATTGCGTCCTCGCAATTTGAAATTGTTCTTCGAAAATAAAAGGTTGAAAATATAAAATATATTTGTGGGAAAACCCACATCCGAAATTGGGTTACTAAAATTTAGTCTTAATATGTGGAAAAGAGAAATGAAAGGGTCACCACCAAATTATGATCTCGATTAGGAGAACATTGGTGGCAATTAGAGACATATAATTGGAGGAAAAACATAAATATTTATAGGTAGTGATTGAGGTCATCAATCACAAACAAGTATAAAATTGAGGTCCTTAAACTCATCAATCTATGATGATTTGAAGTACCATCGGTTCAACAAAATATAGGGTATTGGGATAACACATTTTTGACATTTCAAAATATCTTAGTTGAAATCCCACATCGAAGAATGAATTAATGAGGCCTCTATTTAAAATAAAGAGTGGAAAGTATGAAGATTACCGAAAATAACACATACTAGGGTTCCATGTAGGAAAATATGGATATGGAAGAGAAATCTAACCATCAATTATCTGATGGAGAGTGGTAGAGAACATGGCTATGAAAAGGCCAACAATCACAAAGCCATAAATTAGTGATGATTTAAGGTACCATCTAGGACAACATTTTTTGTTCTGAGTTTCTTTTATTAATGTTGAGGAATTTATTTATGAGATTGGCTAAGATAATAAGGAGATATACTTACTTTATAATTAGAGTTTTGTCCATTAATAAATTTCTACCACAAACTCATCTTTCACTCTAAAAGATAATAGAACGTAAAAAAATTTTCTATTTATACTATTCGTACAGGGTTCCAAAATAAATGAATTTATAATTCATCTACCAGATCTTTTAAAAAAAACTACATTATTTAATCCAGGGCATCTCGTGGGCCAGTGGTAGGTGATACACCCTTGTCGCCCTTCGGTTGCGGGTTCAAGTCTCGCAGCCTTGCCGGACGCGACGGGTTGCCGCCCGACCTCCGGGTTGTCCTTTTATGGTAATCCAAAATAATCCAAACTAGAACTATCCAAAATACTTCTGTCCAAACTCACAGTCCAACATTTATAAGGAAGGTAAACATAATATAGATCCTTTTTACCGCGTAATAGCATATGAATACCTTCATCTTGTATTCTTTTAATACACTGAAACATCCTGAATTACCATATTCCTTATTGATTACATTCATGCTCCCCTATTCCATATAGAATGCTGGATATACTTCATCAATCCAAAAATGTTTTAAACCCCAAAAAAATGATGGAATATACAAATCATTAATCAGTTCCAAGGTAGTCAAGAATATCCAATATAATTTATCCAAAACAATCACATATTATTCCAAAATCACTACCTCAGTATCAGAACTATATTATGATTTATCATTCTCTCAACCATATATTTTCCAAAAATTTATCCTGCTATTGAGTCACTTTTCTTTGTTCCACACAATCTCAAGTCCTTAATGAAATAGTACTGCAGTACAATCCTTATATACTCCATAATTATTATAACAAGTACATTGTTGATAAAACACTCAATTCATCTTCATCTGTGGTAGTATCATAACTTGATTATTATCCAATAACATCATTTGCGGCATAGTCTGATGACTGGGACATAGGTTCGCGTAGTGTCCAAACTCCTTGAAAATGAAGCATTGTACATTTAAAACCATTTTCTTACCCTTGCAGTCACGTACTTTGTGCCCTTTTCCTCCACACTTATAACAAACTCCCATTCCTTTCAGGCAAGTTCCAGGGTGTTTCTTTCCACAGTTACCACATATGGGAAAATTCTTCTTTTCCCTCTTCCCTTTATCCATCATTCTCTCTTCCATCCCTTTCTTCTCTTGCTTCCCTTCAAAGCCATAGGACTCAGTAAACTCTTTACTTATCTTATCAACACATGATATTATTTCTTTATATGATGATAATACATGGGAGACTATTTCTCTTATAAATTCTAGCTTAAGACCATGAAAGATATGATCCTTCCTTCTCTTTGGATCATGTGCATTTCTGGAGTTCTCATTCCTTCTACTGGGCGCCATTTCTAAACAATGGCATACACTAGATTAGTTTATGAATCAAAATACATAATCCCATACTTATAAAACACTTAACATAAATTGAACTATTTATGGATATAATCCATAAAAATGTCTCCTTTGAGGATGTATATACTCATAAACCCTTCATAATGGTTTGTAAAGAAAATGAGAATTATCCTAAGCATATCACTCGGGAGTGTCGTAACCAAGAGTGCAGCAAGGCCCGTTGTCGTGCACCAGTTCCCGTTCGAGTCTAGCTCAAAGTGGTGTTTTCGGGTTTTACCCCTAGGTACATCTGTGCCAGAGCCGTCTCTACCTGCTCGTATCCAGACAGGGATTTATTGCTCGGAAAACTCACAAAATCCCTACAATACCAAAATTCTAGGAAGTTCTTCTATACTAATCCTCAAAGTTCATCTTAGGTCTACGTGCTCTAATCAGAGTTTATCTAAATCTAGTTTCCAAGGTTTGTACTAAACTTCCTCTAATACCAACTGTAACGCCCCAACCCTAGTTACCCAGAGTCGGTGCATTATTACATAACATTGGTATGATCACAAGAAAGATCAAATCTCGAAAGACCGATTGGTTTAGTAGCCTTGGAAACACTAGATATATTCATAAGTTTTACATTACATCATAAAATGAAAAACAAATACAACAACATAATGTTTCCACAGTCCACACTATAATCCCCTCATAATATCCCTGCAGGTCGTTCATAACTTACATCTTCACATCCTGGGAAAAATAAAACATAGAAAAGGGGTGAGCTCAAATGCCCAGTAAGGATAACAATATAGCGGAAACTTTCATAAATAAGAATAAACTTTTAAGGCAATGTATAACTAAAACAAAAGCCTTTCAAACATGAACTTTCAACATGGTATGGAATAAATAAAATGAAATAATTCCATTTACTTATTCACATGGATATTCTACTAATCGAATAATCACATGAAAAAATCAATAACCACTTTCATAATGTTGGAATGCATAATGCCAGACTATCATAACCACATAGTCAAGACCTCGTGCCAAGACTACAAATAAGATTTTGTCAAGGCCTTGTGCCAAGACACTAGTTTGTCTCATGAGACCTACCGATGCATCGAGGAGCTATAGCGGGCTCCACACGTCACTTATTAAGTCCAATGCATTCCCATATGAAAAGGTTTAAACATAACATAAACATTCGTATTAAAACTAGCATACGAAATTTCAATACTTTCACCATAAACTATGAATGGTATAAAAATAGCACATCCACAGTCAAACATATCACAAAACCTTCAATACAATATAGAAGTTTTGTATCATAATAAATAAACTTCAAATAATCTTAAAATCCATCAAAGGATGTTGACATAGATGAAATCAAAATTCTTTTTAAAGAAATATGTCCTTTTATTTTGAAATCATTTAAGATCCATATAAAACATTTTCTTTGAAAATAATCTTATAAGCTTGTAAGGGAAGCTTTGAAGATTTTATAACGGCGGAAAATAGCTGCACCCGTCGTATAAGTTAAAAAAACATTCTTACCTTAATTCTGTCGAAAAGGATAAAAGGACCTTGTTTTGAAAACGACCGAAAGATTTCTTTATAAACCACTTATAAAAGTCAAAAAGGGTATAAATGACTTTAACTCATATTCTAGTAAATAGTAAAAAATGTTTTGAAATGCATTTTTAAGAAACATGGATGTGGATGATAAAGAGATCCCAGTAGATTATTACGTATAAACAACCTTGGATAATGAAGAGGTTGTAAAGTAAACCCTTACCTTGTACTTTTCCTTGGTTGGGGTAGGTTAACCTCCTGTATAATGGTGAAATAATTGTTATTAAATTATACAAGAATCATATACATTAATATGATATCATATATGATCTTTTAATATTGATTTGATAATAATATCTTAGTATTATCGCTGTTTCGGGTGTGAACTTACTTGTTTGATTTTGTATGTTTTGTTACGTAAGACATGTTTGTAAAGGATAGGTTATATATTATTCAAATCCAGAATGGTATAAAGTCCTTAAACATCATTTTTAAATCATCAAATGATAATTATACTTGAATGGATACGATGGAGGATGAATCTCATCGCGTTCGTGGAGACGGTAGTCCGTACGTACGCACAAGCGACAATATCATTCTTTTGATATTAAAATAATATATAAATGGATGGTATATCATATATACAGAATCATTAACATGTTATATTTATTATTTACATGAGTTACACATCATTATTATACCCATACAAATAATAATATATTGAATAACAATTACACCACGACGTGGAGACGGTAAGCCGTACGTACGCACGTATGGTGACATGTTATTCAAAGGGTGGATAGAATACTGAATATGGTTGTACCATAGTTATAATAACATCACAGTTTATGTAAGATACTGGAGTTATTATTTTATAATGGTAAGAACAAAGAAAGAGGAAGTGGAAGAAGAAAGGAACTTAGAAAAGGGTGGTGAAATCATTACCTCTTCTTCGGGTTCTTCCTTTTGATTTGATCAAAAGGGCTCCTTAGGTTGGCTTTATGATCAAACTAAGGCCTCTAGGTTGTATTGAGGGATGTTTGGAGAGTATTTGGGCAGAGTTTGGCCGAACCAAAAGGCTTGGAAGGTGTGAAGAAATGAGAAGGAGGAGTGCCCTTTTATAAGAGGGGTGAGGGGCACCTTTGGAAAAGCTAGAAATATTAATTTATAATAAATTCATATTCGGTTTCCAATGGCTCCAAAGTTAACTATTCAAATGCTAAGGTGGGGATAGGTCGAAAACCACTCAACCAATAGAATTTAGACAGGTTTGGATACTTATATTAACCTTATCTTTAAGTATTAACTCTAAGTTAATTAGTTTCACTTTTACAATGTCTCTTTGTATTTTTATATAATATGGTTAATAAACTTACTAAATACATCCAAGCGACCCCCAAGTGGTCCATTAATTATGAACCTATCATGACATAAGTCTCTTGGCCGAACATTAGATTTTTAAGAATTTAATATCAATTAATAATATAATATTTGTTTTAAGAACTCTTTTATGTCAATTTTGACACTATTCAATAGTTGATTTTTTTGAAACTCATAACAGATTGATTACTTCGAACAAAGTCAATTAAATAAATACTAATATATCATATTATCGTAGAAAATTAGTTTAATTCATTAAAAGTTTCATATTATATTTATTTTGGTATTTATAATATCAATTATTTTAATTTTTCACTATTATAGTAATTACTGCATCATCATTGTGTCATAAATAAAATAAATTATTTAATGTCGAAAAATTATAAATAAAATATCATTATGTAGGAACTCTTTTTATCTTTCTAATGAATATTTATAATCTAAAATAAAACATATATAACCTTATGTAACAATTGTTATTCTAAAAGATATATGCTTGTGTCATTTTTGTATTCATTTTAACTATATTAAAATAAAGTGTCATTATCACTTACAAGTGGATCCATGGGGTCCCAAAATAGACCCAAAGATGCCCATGGTCGACCATGTATCAACCAATAGGGTTAAGACACGTTTTAGGGTAATTTAGTATTATTATAATATTATTATTTTTTAACCCTTATTTACCGGATTTACCCTTAACCATGGTAAATAAAATATTTACCGCAGTAATTATTCAAAATGTCTAAAAATAAAAGTTACCTATTTAAAAAATTTGAACATCCTTATTCCAAATATGGAATCCATTTTCCTAAATTCAAAACACAGAAGTGGCAGAAATAAATTTAAAATTAATTCCCACTGTCAAAACAAAAAGCGTGTTTTTAAGAGATAATAACTATCAAAAGATTGACACTTGTTTATGTTCGGTTTAATTGTAAAATTATGTCCAATGACCAACATTATATTAAATGGTAAAAATATATTCTAAATATACTTTAAAACCACTGAAATTCATAATTTATCAATATTAATTATTTTGATTAAAAAAGTTGTTTTTAATTAAAATTTAGTAATTTTCATTATTCATCAAAATATGAAAGTTATCCGAAATGTACCAAAATTTTACCCTAGGCTAATTTCAATATTCCAAATCCAAAAATGAAGTCCATTTTGAAATATAAAATATATATGATTTCAAAAAGTAGGTATTACTATTCACAACGGCTAGTTTAATCGGTTGTGGTGTGTGTTAAAACTCGAAGTTGCGTACAACACACGCTACTGTTTTATTCAAAGGAAAGCGTACCGTGGAAGCTTTGGATGTTTTATTTTAAATTTTTTTGATGTCCCCATTTAGTCAAACGTTTAAAATATTTTATTTAAAAAGGGTTCACTATTAAAAGTTGGTAAAACTACAATACTGAAAATGAATTTGTTCTTACACTATGTCTAAGAAACTCATAATATGGATTCTAAAATTATAAGGATTATATAAAGTTTAAAATTTAGTTAATATTATTCATAACCTCTTTTGAACAGCTTGTTTGGTAAGTCATGGTGCGCTTGAACTCGGTGTTGCGTGTAGTGAAAGTTATTGAATTATTTTGAAGAAATAACACACTATGAAATCTTGGGGTGTTACAATTTTCATCTTATTGAACCACATTTTACTCTTTGATATTAACCGTGTCTCTCCGATTTTTGAAATTCCACTCACAGAAGTGGTAAAATTATATTTTATGAAAAATTCAGTTTTTTAACTACCACTTAGTGGTTCCACTATTCATCAAAAAATGAAGTTTTTCAGAAAAATACCAAAATTTCACCCTAGGCAAATTTCGAAATTACGAATCCAAAAATGAAATACATTTTGAAAAATAAAATTTATAAATTTCAAAAATTAGGTATTACTATTCATAACGGCTAGTTTGATTGGTTGTGGTGTGTTAGAACTCGATGTTGCGTACAACACACACTATTGCATTATTCAAAGAGAAGCGTACCATAGATGCATGGGGTGTTACATTCTCCCCTCCTTCAAAAAATTTCGTCCTAGAAATTTCTAGAATACTACCGCATGAAAAGAATCAGGTGGTTCTTCATCATATGTTCCTTGGGTTTCCACGTTGCCTCTTCCATCTTATGGTTTGTCCAAAAGACTTTTACCAGACAAGTCGTCCGGTTTCTGAGTACTTGTTCTCTCATATCAAGAATCATGACGGGCTCTTCGCAATAAGACATATTGGGTTCCAGTTCTAATTACTCATAGGTGAGTACATGCGTTGGGTCAGGCATTTATTTCCTCAACAGAGATACGTGGAACACATCATGAACTTTGAAGAGACTTGGAGGCATTTCCAATTGGTAAGCTACATCCCCAATTCTTTCTAGAATTTCGAAAGGTCTGATGTACCTGGGACTCAATTTAATTTTCTTACCAAAATGTATGACTCGCCTCCATGGAGATACCTTTAAGAAAACATGATCACTAACTTGAAATTCCAAATCCTTCCTTTGATTATCGGCATAGTTATTCTGCTTACTTTGAGCTACTTTGATATGGTTTTGGATTACCTTCACGTTTTCCATCATTTCCCCCACCAGTTCTGGGCCTACAAGTTTTCTTTCATCAACGTCATCCCAACGGGTTTGTGTGCGACATCGCTTTCTATAAAATGCTTCATATGGTTCCATATGAATACTCGAATGGAAGTTATTGTTATAGGAAAATTCTACCAGAGGTAAATATTGATCCCACATACCCTGAGTGTCATATGAGCAGGATCTCAACATGTCTTCTAATGTTTGAATAGTTCGTTATGATTGTCCATCTATTTGAGGGTGGTAAGTAGTGATCAAATTAAGTTCAGTATCCAAGGATTTTTGAAGACTCATCCATAATATTGATGTAAAATGAGGATCATTGACAGAAACAATCGATAGGGGTACTCCATGAAGTCTCACCACTTCAATAATATATAGTCTTTCTAGACGTTCCAGTGGTAGATCTTCTCTTATAGCAAGAAAATGTGCTGACTTCGTAAGATGATCAACAATAACCCATATTGCATCATTCCTTCTAGGAGTCTTTGGTAGCCCCATGACAAAGTCCATCATAATATTGTCCCTTTTCCACTCAGGTATGGGAAGAGGTTTCATGACTCTTCCAGGCTGTTGCCTTCCAGCTTTCACTTGTTGAAAAACCATACATCTTGACACAAAATCAGCAATCTCCCTCTTCATGTTTTCCCACCAAAAATTTTCCTTCAAGTATCTAT
Organism: Viscum album; assembly: GCA_963277665.1. Taxonomy (NCBI): domain Eukaryota; kingdom Viridiplantae; phylum Streptophyta; class Magnoliopsida; order Santalales; family Viscaceae; genus Viscum; species Viscum album. The sequence continues at coordinate 1,325,103,512 of OY728158.1, forward strand.
ACATTTTGGTGCTCCCAGGGTGTATAGAGAAATTGGAACTATGAGAATCATCCAGAAATTCCCTCTTTAGATCAGGTATATTGGGAACACAAAGTCTTTTCCGGAATTTCAAAATTCCATCTTCATACACAAAGTCTTTCAATATCCCATCATTCACAGCTTTAATCTTCTTTTGAAATTCTTCATCATCGGTCAGAGAACTCTTAATTCTTTATAGTAAAGATGGTTTGGCAACCATTTGAAAAATCATTGATGTTTCACCTTCCATAGTTATTCCCATGTCCATATTCACTAGATCCATGAAAATTGGATCCCTTTCAATCCTCATATTGTTCGAAACTCCATGGTCTTTTCTGCTCAAAGAATATGCAACCTTGTTTGCTTTCCCCGGGTGGTAGTGTATCATACAATCATAATCCTTGAGTAATTCAAGCCATCTCTATTGCCTCATGTTCAGTTCTTTTGGTGAGAAAATATACTTCGAAATCTTGTGATCAGTATAAATCTCACATTTTTCACCATAGAGGTAGTGTCTCCATATCTTCAAAGAAAATATCATAGCTTCTAACTCGAGATCATGAGTAGGATAGTTTTGTTCATGAATTTTCAACTGTCGTGATGCATAGGAAATAATCCTATCATTCTGCATAAGGACACAACCAAGTCCTTTCTTCGATGCATCACTATAAATAAAGAACCCATCATTCCCTGATGGTAGAGTCAACATAGAAGCATTGACTAATCTTCTCTTCAGTTCTTCAAAACATTCTTCACACTCTTTTTTCCAAACAAATTTAACCCCTTTACGTGTGAGCTTCGTTAATGGGTTTGCCAACCGAGCAAAATTATAGACGAAACGTCGATAATAACCTGCTAAACCAATAAAACTATGTACCACAGTTATACTCGTCGGTGCAGGCCATTCTTGGATTGCCTTGGTCTTAGAAGGATCAACATAGATTCCATCTTTAGAGACAATATGTCCAAGAAAAGAAATTTTCTGAAGCTAGAATTCACAATTTCTAAACATCCCATATAATTTATGTCTTCTTAGAGTCTTCAGGATAATGAGCAAGTGATTTTCATGATCTTCGTATCTTTTGGAGTATACCAAGATATCATCAATAAATACCACCAAAAATTCATCGACATATTCCTTGAAAACTCTATTCATTAGATCCATGAATACATATGGTGCATTAGTCAATCCAAAAGGGATTACTGTAAACTCGAAATGCATGTACCTTGTTCGAAATGTTGTCTTCGGAATTTCTTCCTTCTTCACACACAACTGATGGAATCCAGATCTAAGGCCAATCTTTGAAATGTATTGAGCTCCATGCAGTTGGTCAAATAAATCATCAATGTGAGGTATGGGATACTTGTTCTTTATTGTTATAGCATGGATCTCCCTGTAGTCGATACATAACCTCATAGATCCATCTTTATTTTTAACAAAAAGAATAGGGACTCCACATAGAGAAACACTAGGGTGAATAGACCCCTTGTTACTCAATTCCTCTAGTTGTTTATTTAGTTCAACTAATTATACAGTGGACATTCTATAAGGGGTATTTGATATAGGCCTTGATCCAGGAATTAAATCAATGGAAAACTCAACTTCTCGTTCTGGAGGATGTCCAGGTAAATCTTCCGGAAATACATCTACATATCCTTTCACAATAGGTACATCCTCTATTTGAACATTACATTCCTCACCCACTATAATTTCATCCTCTTCCTCCCCAATAAATGAATTTAGTTGAGCTTCTAGGGGTGGATCTAGATAAGAATTAGATGGTGACGATTCTGCTCTAAAGATAAGGTGTTCCTTATCATCATCATCAAAAATCGTAACCTCCTTCTTCTTACAATAAATATTGGCATCATGGTTTGAAAGCCAATCCATACCGAAGATTATATCATACTCAATCATAGGTATGATGATGAGATCAGTGGATAAAGAAGATTTTTGTGCTCTAATGGGGACTAGTTCAAAAAACTTTGTTGCAATGATACATCCCTTAGGGTTTTAACTGAAAACCCCCTTGTTAAATATAATTGAAAATATCTAATTTTCTTAGCAAACTAGGAAGATATGAAACAATGAGATGATCTATAATCAAATAATGCATTTGCTAAACTTGAGGAAACCATGAAATTACGTGCCACCACATCTTTCGGAGATTCTACCTTAGCAGTAGTTATAGCATAAGCTTGGCCTTGATCCCTTGTCCTTTTCTGAGGTAAGATCCAATGACGGTTAGTACATTCATTTTCATAATGTCCCATCTCCCTGCAATTGTAGCATTGGACATCGGTAGCTTCTTTCTTCCCCTTACAATCACGAGCTTGGTGGACTTTTTCACCACACTTGTAACAGACTCTAGTTCCTTTTAAGAATGTTCTGGGGTGTTTATTCCCACATTTACTAGAGGATGAATATTCAGCTTTCCCTTCTTACCTTTATTTACATTCCCAGATTGATCAGCCTATCTCTTCTTCTCTTGCTTTGCTTTAAATTCATATGAGTTAGAGAATTATTTCTCTATCTTGATAACACATGAGACAATGTCTTCGTACGACGAGAAGGATTGTGAGACTAATTCTTGACAGAGAAATGGTTTTAACCCATCAAATAGATGATCAATCCTAGTTCTTGGGTTACATTTATAATCTCTAGCATACCTTGCTAACCATATAAAGTTAGCCTCATACATTGCGACATTCTCATCCTCCTTTTTTCTTAGACTCGAAAATTGTCTTTCCATATCTGCTCGATGGTCACGAGGAAAGTATTTTTCAAAAAACAGATATTTGAACTCCCTCTATTCCATATTTTATACTTCATAATCTTCCTTCGTGTTTTGAATCAATGACCACCATTGATCAGCATATCCAGTGAGGCGGTAAACTGCCATGATTACTTTTTCCTTTTCATTACTCCCCAAAGCCTGAAATATTTTTTCTAGGGAATTTATCCATTGCTCAGCTACTAAGGGATTTGTACTCCCATTGAACATTGGTGGTTGTTTCCTCATGAAGCGATCTAACAATGATCCTCCATGCTGCGGATCAGGGTGCTCCATACGAGTGAGGTTATTATTCATAACCTGAGTGAGTTGTCTCAGTATGGTGATTAGCTGATCGGCACCAGCTGCATCACCAGCTCCACTATAATTATCTTAAGCAAGAGGGAAATTCCTACATGGAGTGCATGGATTGATACGATTTCCATTTCTTCCACTAGGCGCCATTTCTAAACAATGACATAAACTAGATCAGTTTATGAATCAAAATACATAATTTCATACTTATGAAACACATAAAAAAAATTGAATTGTTTATGGATATAATCCATAATCATAAAAATGTTTTCTTTGAGGAATTATATACTCATAAACACTTCATAATGATTTTTAAAGAAAATGAGAGTTATCCTATGTATATCCCCTGGGAGTGTCGTAACCAATAGTGCAGCAAGGCCCGTTGTCATCAACCAGTTCCCGTCGGAGTCTATCTCAAAGCGGAGTTTTCGGGTATTACCCCTAGGTACATCTATTCCAGATCCGCCTCTACCTGCTCGTATCCAGACAGGGATGTATTGCTCGAAAAACTCACAAAATCTATACAATACCAAAATTCTAGTAAGTTCTTCTATACTAATCCTCAAAGTCTATCTTAAATCTATGTGCCCTAATTAGATTTTATCTAAATCTAGCTTCCAAGGTTTTTACTAAACGTCCTCTGATACCAACTGTAACTTCCCGACCCCAGTTACCCAGAGTCGGTGGATTATTACATAACATTGGCATGATCACAAGAAAGATCAAATCTCGAAAGACCGATTGGTTTAGTATCATTAGAAACACTAGATATATTCATAATGTTTTACATTACATCATAAAAATGAAAACTACAACAACATAGTCTCCATAGTCCACACTCTTATCCCCTGATACTATCCCTGCAGGTCATTCATAATTTACTACTTCACATCCTGGGAAAAATAAAACATAGAAAAGGGGTGAGCTCAAATGCCCAATAAGGATAACAATATAGAGGAAACTTTCATAAATAAGAATAAACATTTAAGGCAATATATAACTAAAACAAAAGACTTTTAAACTTGAACTTCAACATAGTATGGCAAAAATAAAATGAAATAATGCCATTTACTTATTCACATGGATATTCTACTAATCGAATAATCACATTCAATTTCAATAACCACTTTTATAATGATGTAATGAATAATTCCAGACTATCATAACCACATAGCCAAGGCCTCGTGCCAAGACTAAAAATAATATTTTGTCAAGACCTTGTTCCAAGACACTAGTTTGTCTCATGAGACCTACCAATGCATCGAGGAGATATAGCAGTCTCCACTCGTCACTTATTAAGTCGAATGCATTCCTCATATGAAGAGGTTTAAACATAACATCAACATTCGTATTAAAACCAGCATACGAAATGTCAATACTTTCACCATAAACCATGAATGGTATAAAAATAACACATCCATAGTCAAACATATCACAAAACCTTCAATACAATATGGAAGTTTTGTTTCATAATAATTCAACTTCAAATAAGCTTAAAATCCATCAAAGGATGTTGACATAGATGAAATCAAAATTGTTTGAGAGAAATATCTCTTTTTTGAAATCATTTAAAAGTTGAATAATTATAAAAGAAAACATTTAATTTGAAAATATTCTTAAAATATTGTAAGAGAAGATTTGATGATTTTATAATGGCGGAAAATAGTTGCACCCTCCGTATATGTTAAAAACCATTCTTACCTTAATGCTGTCGAAAAGGTTAAAAAGGACCCTGTTTGGAAAACGACAGAAATATTGCTTTATAAACCACATAAAAAAATAAAAAACTGTATAAATGACTTTAACCCATATTATAGTAAATAGTAAAAAAATGTTTTGAAATTCATTTTGAACAAACATGGATGTGGATGATAAAGAAGTCCTAGTAGATTGTTATATATAAACAACCTCGGATAATGAAGAGATTGCGAAATAAACCATTACCTTGTACTTTTCCTTGTTTGGGGTAGTTTGACCTCCTGTATAATGGTAAAATAATTGTTATTAAATTATACAAGAATCATATACATTAATATTATATCATATATGATCTTTTAACATTGATTTGTTAATAATATCTTAGTATTATCGTTGTTTCGGGTGGTAACTTACTCGTTTTCTTTTATATGTTTTGTTACGTAAGCCGTGTTTGTCATGGATAGGTTGTATCGTATTCATATACTGAATGATATCAAGTCCTTAGATAATATTATTAATCATCAAATGATAATTAGACTTGAATTGATACGATGGAGAATGAATCTCATCGTATTCGTGGAGACGGAAGTCCATACGTACGCACGAGTGACAATATCATTCTTTTGATATTAAAATAATATATAATTGGATGGTATATCATATATATAGAATAATTATCATGTTATATTTATTATTTACATGAATTACACATCATTATTATACCCATCCAAATAATAATTTATTGAATAACAATTACACCACGCCATGGAGACGGTAAGCCGTACGTACACACGTATGGTGACATGTTATTCATAGGATGGATAGAATACTGAATATGTTTGTACCATACTTATAATAAAATCATAGTATATATAAGATACTGGAGTTATTATTTTATAATGGGAAATAAATAAGAAGTTGAAGAAGAAAGGAACTTGAAAGAGGGTGGTGAAAACATTACCTCTTCTTCGGGTTCTTCCTTTTGATTTGATCAAAAGGGATCCTTAGGGTGGATTTTTGACTAAAGGAAGGACTCAAGGATGAAGTGAGGTAAGTTGAGAGAGTATTTGGGAAGATTTTGGCCGAGCCAAATGGCCTTGAAGGTGTGAAGTAATGAGAAGGGCGAGTGCCCTTTTATAAGAAGGGTGAGGGGAACCTTTGGAAAAGCTAGAAATATTATTTTATAATAAATTCATATTCGGTTTCTAATGGCCCAAAAGTAGATTATTTAGTGTTTAAGGTGGTTATGGGTCGCAAACCACTCAAACAATAGAATTTAGACAGGTTTTGGTCATTATATTATCCTTATCTTTTAGTTTTAACTCTTAGTTAATTAGTTTGACACTTACCATGTCACTTTGTATTTTTATATTATATAGTTAATAAACATAATATATACCTCTAAGATACCCCCAAGTGGTCCATTAATGATACACCTATCATGATATAAGTCTCCTTCCCTAACCGTAGATTTTTAGGAATTTAATATCAATTAATAATATAATATTTGTTTTAAAAACTCTTTTATGTCAGTTTTGACACTATTTGGATAATTGATTTTTGTGAAAATCATAACATAATTATTACATAGAAAAAAGTTACTTACATCATTTCTAGAATGTCATATTAACCTATAAAATTATTTTAAGTCATAAAAAGTCTCAAATTATATTTATTTGGGTATTTATAATATCAATTATTTTATTTTTTCACTATTATGCTAATTTCTGCATTATCATTGTGTCATAAATAAATTAAATTATTTAATGTCTAAAATTTATAAATAAAATATAATTATGTAAAAAATATTTTTATCTTTCTAATTAATATTTAAAATCTAATTTATCTTATGTATAACCCTATATTAAAAATGTTTTATTAAATAAATGTTGATTTTAACTCTTTTAACTCTTCTTTGAATTAAATAATAATAAATGTCATAATCTAATCCATGTGGACCTCAATGATAAAATTTTATTCCTAAGTTTGTTTTTGGTCGAGATACACTTGTCCAATAGAATTAGGACATGCGTTAGGGTAATATTAATATCATTTTTACCCTTAACTACCCTATTTACTTTTAACCGTGGTAAATAAAAGTAAAAAGTTACTATTCACCAAAAATTATTTTCATCTCATTGAACCACATTTTACTCCTTGATATTAACCGTGTCTCTCTAATTTTTGAAATTACACTAATAGAAGCGGTAAAATTATGTTATATGAAAAATTCATTTTTTTAACTACCACTTAGTGGATTCACTATTCATCAAAAAATGAAGTTTTTCAGAAAAATACAAAAATTTCACCCTAGTCTAATTTCGATATTCCGAATCCAAAAATGAAGTCCATTTTGAAAAATAAAATTTATAAATTTCAAAAATTAGGTATTACTATTCATAACAGCTAGTTTGATTGGTTGTGGTATGTTAGAACTCGATGTTGCGTACAACACACGTTATTTCATTTTTAAAAGAGAAGCGTACCGTAGAAGCATGTGGTGTTACAGTTAGTGTAGTTGGTCTGGCAGTCACGAGCCATGTCAGCTTGCCCGCCGCACGTGAAGTACATTATGATCCTATGCTGGCATGCTCTACCTCATGAGCCACGTACCTCCGACCCTACATCTCAGGGTCGTCCACCAGAAGTTCTGGTAAACTTAAACATTTTTCCATATTACTATTACTAGCCACAGATGACTCTGCTACATGTCACCTGGTGGTGGGTCTCATTGTCATTGTCCTCTCAGTAAGGAAACTATCCACCAAGAGTACTCTTTAAAACCCTTTAGCAAGCTTTGGGATGCTGAGAGGTACCATCAAAGCTCTGATCTCTTGTCGGTGTCCATGTTCAATAGTCTTGGCCCTGAAGAAAGGGTCTTGCGCCATGTCTGTAGAGTAGCGTGAGAGGTCGGTGAATCTCACCGAGTAGTAGGCCATGGATCGGCTGCCTTACTATATGTGTAGAAGCTCCTATATACACACTGAGAGTAGAGTCATTGGAATGAAATCTTCCCTAAATAGGCCCTCAAAATCTGCACAAGTGAGGGTCACCTCATCATTTTTTTGGATCGTTAGGTTCCATCATCTCCCAGATACTCCCTGGAAAAGACTGGAAACATGGATCACCATCTGGTTGGATGGGGTCCCAACCAGGCAAAAAACCATAGCCACAGCCTCCAGCCAGTCCTCAGCCACCTACAGATCAATCTTGCTTAGGAACCTCGGAGGCATATTCTGTTAAAACTCATGCAACACACTCAGTTGGCATGAACCATCTGCTGGTGGGGTTGGTGGTAACGGATGCCCAATGGGTAGTGATGGTACTGGTACACCACCTGATGGTAATATCCCTGTAAGAGGGCCATGCACTGAAGCCTCATCTCTCATTGGGCCTTCATCGTGTACTCTCTTAGGAATCCTAACTGGTTGTCTACATGGTGTAATCCTAAAAACAAATAGGTGTTCCATGGTCATTAAGATATACTTGGTGTGTATACTAAAAAAAGGTCAAGTAAAAACATTTCAAAAACACAAGAAATAAGTATATTCGTTTACTAATTTAGAAATTAGAATTTAGGGTCTGAGTGTATGGATATGTCAGCTGTTGAACCAACACTAGACTTCTCAAACTGAAAACCACACTCAAAACACTTAAAAGTAGTTCTCCATTAAAATATCAGAGTATAAATGTTTTGGTAGAACCGATTCCTTTGATACCACTTTGTCACGACCCATCCCCTAGGGCCCGTGTCATGATGACCCCAATCCTTCCTTCCATAGGCCAGGGATTGGAGACTAGCACCGAAAGGCATATCCTTGAAAAATGGGAAGGCATTTCCTTTAAACCTACAAACACACAGTCTAATAATACAAAGAGGACAACCCTCATAGTATATCTCCAGAAGTAAAAGGATATTTAATGAAAGTAAAAGAGGGGAGTACTATAAGTAAATGGGTCGGAATACATGCCCAACTGAGAAGTACAACAGCAACAAAAACCATCTCCCAGAATCGTCTTCCAAGGTTTCTACCTGAAGGGTAGGTACAACTCATGGTCATTTGTTACTGCGGTACATAACGTTTAAAGGTCCACCTTCGAGAACTATCATGTCCTGGCTCCCAACCCTCAGTCAAAGTTGTCTATCATTTGCACCAGCCACAACATGGTGTGGGCGAAGCCAATGTTGGGGTGAATATAACAATACTCAGTAGGGACCCCAAGACCCCCAATGTTCTCCTAGAGTTCCACAAATAAAAAAACACAAATAAATACCTCAATCACAGAGCATGAATCAATAGTCAGATCACACCAAGTATACAACTCAGAGTTCCAGAATAAAGATGATAAGTCTTAAGCTATATCATTTTATTCCGTTAGAATGTTTCTAGAATAAAACCAAGAAAGAGTTTTTCCATTACCAATCCACACCTGGTAGTAGGTCTCTTATCCATGATGGGTCGCTCAAAAGCTGGTTCTCATTGGTTCGTGCAATGATGATCAACATAGGGTCTCTAGAATGCTTATCCACATAGGGTTGCTGGAATGCTAATCCACATATGGTCGCTGGAAGGTTGATCCAAATAGGTTCGCTTGATGAAAATAAACATAGGGTCGCTAGCTACTGATCCTCGATGGGCCTCTATTAAAGTAGTCCTATTTGTGTATATACTTTGTTGATCCACACAAGGTTGCTATGATGTTGTTCCACACAGGGTCTCTACTTCCAAGATAACCTGTCACAGGATTCCCGCTTATAGCACACTTGTTTCTTGGTGATCTGCTCATTAAGCCATTATTTATATTTAAACTGGTATGAAATCCCAAAAAAATTATACCAAAGGGACTGCCCCGTCATAGGGGTCCCAACGTAGTAGACGATGCATTGATCAGACGCCTGGTCTGTGAGATATGATCACCATTGTAAAAAGGGTTGGGTTGGGTTCCCGTCTGATCCAATCCAAGTTTCACGTCAAAATATATCAAAACTCACTTAGAGTATCATCAAAATATTTCATTATAAAAAGGGTCTTTATGCGATATTAGTTGTGTCGATCGGACACAGAGTCTGTTAATTACAGCTATTTCTGCGAACAAGAGTGATCGCACCTCGGTTCGGCCTGGCTTGGTCGGGCCCGCCAGGATATGCCAAATGGACTGCTTCCTAAAAGGGGTCCCAACACCCTTGATGGAATGTCAAACAGACACCTGGTTCTTCAGTTACGGGTGTTTATTTATTCGGTGGATGGTTGGGTCTGAGCCTAGTCTGACTCGGTCTAACGGGCTGGATGCAATGGTTCTCGGGGTCTACCTGACACCTCTTTGGTCCGCCCTGTTAATGGTCGGCCCGGTTCACTGGCTCCTTCCCTTAAAGGTCGGCCCAAGGGTCACGGGGCTGAGGCATGGTTGGACCAACTCTTAGGGTTTGACTCATCCCACCTGCACTGCTCTGCTGGGCCGCGGGTCTGGCCCTTCCCGCTAGAGGGTCCGGCCTACTCGGTCAGCTGCCATCGAGCCTAGTCCGCCAGAAGGTGGACTGCCTTATTCGTTGGCCCCGGGGTTGTGGTTCTGTTTCACCAAGCCATTGGGGCGCTACCCCACCACATGAAATGGTCAGCTGTTTGGCCTACAACATTCCGCTAACATACATGGCGCGGGGTCGCCCCACCCTCCTCCTACCAAGGCCTGTTGGCCGCATCCACTGTCGTCTGCAGCGCTTGCAGGTGCCACCCATGGTTGATCACTGTGGGTCTCCTCCAGCCACTGCTGGCTGTCGCCGACATGGCACACCGATAGTTTATTCCATGAGCCACCAGGCGCACTCCATTTTTCCATTTTTGATGTCGTCAACACCTCTGAGGCAGTTAGGTCACTGTTGGTGGTGGATGTTCTACGATTTCATACTGCCGCTCCATTTGGAAAATTGTTCCAGAATAATGAGACAAATACCATAGAATCGGAGGATCCTAGCCTTCTTCGTTTTCCTAGTTCCCCACGCATTAGGATTACATCAAGCAGTCAACAATTTATCTCATAAAGATGAACATTACAACGATCCCCTTACCTGAATTAGACATCTGCTGACGACAATTGACCGAACCTCCTTCATCGTTGTCATCGGTTTGTGATTTGGTGGCGCTCATCACATCTCATTGAAACTGGTCCTGTCCTCCAAGTGGTTGGTGTCATGATACTTGTCCCTAGCTTCGTCACTTGGTCAAGTTATTCCAACACCCCTCCCTGAGATCCATACAATTAGTAGGGGGAGAGGTTGTTAATATTCTAAGGAATTTATGAGTTTCATTTAAGAAATGTACCTCCAAAATTCTAACGGTACAGTTACAAACAAGCATGAGTCAAGACAATTAATGGATTTGCATGTCGTCAGTCCCGCTACCACCGCTTATTCGGTGAAAAAAAAAGAAAATAAATAAAATAACATAACATGATATTTTATTAATATTTTAAAAGTCCACAATATTAAATTTTTCACCGGATCTACTACGGTCGAAGTGAATCCTCCATTAAGAGAATCCTAATGTTGCGGATTCAACGGTGCTCTCAGATTTTTAATCTGAGTACTAGTTCAAAAATAGAAAATTCCTCCCACGTGTTTAATGAACATACCTTAAAAAAGATCAAAAATTCGTTCTTGGCACACAAGGCCTCAGAATCATGCACCATCAATTTTCACAAACTTGTAATAATTCCATATAATTATAAAAAAGTACATAGAAAAATTTGGGGTTTTTATATTTAAAAAATTAAGGGTTATTATAAAGTCTAATTGGCACAGGAATAAGAAGTGATCATCCTGGATAGTAGTATTGTACCATAAGAACCCCATTTATCAGTGCTTTTAAGGGAGACGGTATCATTGGGATTTCCATTGACCAAGAACAGTATGATATTGAATAACTAAAAGATGATAAAAATCATTTATTTAAGATTTTATATCTTATCAATATCATGACTCAAACCATGTTCACCGAACCATCACAAGAAATTACCACCATCACACGCCTTACCCTTATAGAAGACACTGTTTGAATAAGATGTTCTATATATAAACCCCTTTATTACAAATTTTAATATTTATATTTTTTAAAAACTAACAATTATATCACCATTATTACTTTATTAGTCCACATTATTATAAAATAGTTTTATAAAAAATTATATGAATAAATCAAAATTCTATTTTTAGGAAACGTATTGTTTTTATTAAAGAATTCTTCTTGAAAACATCAATAATTTAAAAAATAAAATATTTTTTCTAAATATTCTTATTAAAAAATATCTATTTAAATATAAATTAAAATATAATTTAATGAAATCCCATGAAATTTTAATAAGCGTGTGAATTGTCTTTGTCTCATGCAAACTGGTATGTTTCAGTAAATAAATATTATTTTTTAAAACCGAAAATTACTATATTTATAAAAGTATTATGGTAAAATATATATAAATTTTGAAATTGAAAATTTGGAATTATCCAATTTTTAATGTTTAATAATTTCCTAAGGCAAGAAAATGTTTTCGTAAAAATAAAATATGGTATAAATATACATTGTGTATTATGAAATCATAATATCCCACAATTTATGAAATAGATAATATAAATTTAATCCATGAACAATAATACATTTCCACTTTAAGGTAATTTTTTAACTAATTTTATTATTTTTAGAATGCTATAATGAATACTCCAAAGCTAATATTATATTTTAATGTCTTAAAAATAATAATTTATAAGCATGACTCACTTTTAAATCATCAATGATATATTTTAATAAGTTATATTATTTTCCTAATAAAATATGAAAAATGACTCCTCTTTAGAAGTATCCATGGTAATAATATTGGGATTGTTTTTTGGTTTTATTATTTTATCACTTAGAATAGAAAACCTATGTTTACAAATGAATAAAGAATTCTCCTCCTTTTTCTATAAATACCAATCAAACCTCCCATTACACTTCATTAAAATTCCATTGAGAAATAATTTCTAATTTTTATCCCTTTCTAAATCCCAACCATGTTTAATAAAAGCACTTAAATGGTCCCCTCCAAGCTTTTAGACGCACCCTCTCAAGGTACAGGATCACCTCAGTGTTTTTATTCATGTATTTTAATTATACCCAGACTTTTTATTTCTAATTATTCAAATTGTAATGCTTTTGTAAACATCTCTTTACTTTCTTTAATATTTCCATGTAATTATATGAAAACTTTTACAATCATTAAACCATTCCATAAACCATTATGTACTCTATTAATGTTGTTAAAGTTATATTCTGATTTTCCATGCAAAACTTCTATGAAGCAAGTACCCATCCCCATTTACACACAAGGGTATTAACAAAGTTGTTCCCAACCTTTATTGATTGGAGACATAAATTTTTTTAACACTTCATCATTAATAATGGTATTAAAAGTGATGAAATATGTTCTTATGTTGTAGGATCTTTATAGAACACAAATTCATGTACTAATATGAATGTGATGGGTGTGTTCATAAATATATATCTCTACAATACATTGGGAAATTTTTTTATCTCATGAGATACCAATAATGGTCCATAGTTGGTTAGAAAAATCAAATTATGTTATGATGTCTCAATGGATACCCTTTACATATTCTTATAATGTCATGTTTCTTATTGTTTCCACATTCATATGATGCCTTATTATTATCCTCTTCTTCTAGGCATCAATATTAAGTATTTTTTTCTCACCTTTTTAAGTCACCATGTAATGAACCGTGACACACTTATACAAATTCAATTAAAATTTTACATTGAGTATTCTCTTACTGGGTTTTATAGCACACCCCTTTCTTATGTACATTCTCGGGTTATCATGTTCAGTATTAGAAGATCAATGGATATCAAGGGTATTTTATTGAGTTTTTGATAAATTTTTTATATACAAATTTTAATTTGTTGATATATGTATCTAATAACCAAAAGACACTAGGCCTCTCGATATTTTGGGATTTTATTATTTGTTTCATTGGGTATTAAATAATAATGCAAATAGTATAAAAATTATGGTATTTCATAGTTGGTATTAGAGAAATTTATAGTTACTTTTAAGTATTAAGATTAAAAAACCTTACTAAAATAATTAAGGTTATGACTAAATATAATATAACCCCACTAATTTTTACTAAATAATATATATTTTGTTTCCAAGAACCAAATATTCTTGTCTGGATACTACAATTAGATATGGATCTGGCATAGTTGAACCATGGGGTAATAATCTAAAAATGGGGAAATTTTATATTAACATGATCATCCCTCGATAAATAACAAAGAGTCTTATTCATAAAATGGTTTGATACACTTGAGGGATATTATTTAGTAAATTGATAAGCCATTTGTGAACCATTATGAAGATAAAAAAATTAATAAGAAATTTTTTGTCAGGAAATATACCATAGATAACATAGTTTGAAACCTAGAAACTCATAGGTTTAGTAATATATATCATTTATGTGGTATCCCTTAAATGTTTATTTTTTTCCCTTTTATGGTTTTTATAGTTTTAAAATTATCATTCCTAATTTTATTTTATTTTATTCAATGGCTAGAAATAAGAGGAATCGAGTCAAAAACCAATGTGATAGGCAATATGTTTACTACCCAAATGAGATTCCCAATACAATGGGAGAAAGATTAGATAAAATCATGAAAATACTTACTAAATTAACTCAAATTTTCAATAGGAACATAAATCAGTTGTAAAATCATTCCTCTAAGAAAGAGAAAGTTCCAATTGATACCTCACAAGAAAATGAATTAGGAGTAAAATCACACCCCCTTAGAAAAATAAAGTTTCAATTGATATCTCTATGTAACAACGGAATCCATCTTTCATTGGATCTCATCATCCCTTATAAAGGAAATAATGTATCGAATCTATTCAAAAATATATTCCCCATCCATCAATGCTCTGAAAAAGTTAATTTCATGTTGTATATTTCTTGCATAGTGGGAGAAACTTATCTATGGTGCACTTCTATCTAGAATAGTAAGAATGTGGAATAAATCAATGTGATGGGGATGAAATAATTCTGGAAATTTTTTTCCTATATATATTTTCCTCAAGCTCTGCAATATAAAATAGTTATGGAATTCCTCTGACTCAAGAAAAAGTATGAAGAGTCCATCATGGAGTATGAGGTGTATTTTACAGTACTTGTCTTGCTTTGTCATTGACTATGAAAATTAAGTCATCTTATTATTTAGTGGGATAAAACTAAATGTAAAAAACATTTGTGATTTTAAAATTTCAAAACATGGATGAAATTTTCAAAATGGAAATTATAGAATCTCAAGGGTCTCGTGGTTATGGAGATATAAATCAAATAATGGATTTTAATTATTTTGGAGCAATAGAGAAATATTTATTTGGTAAGAATTTCCAACATTCCCCTTTAAATAAGTTATGGGAGTAGCATCTTATAAATTTATTGAAGGGGATAAGTATATTTTTTAGGTATGGGGAGGAGGGGTAACAAGATTGTGAATGGTGATAAGATAAACCCACAAACACGATGAGATAATGTAATTATCTAGTAAACCCTTAGCCTAATATCTAATTTTTCATCTACAGTTAACATGTATACTATGAATAGAAATTACTGAGACAAGGTTTTTTTATGATAATCGATGAAAAAACATCTATATCCTAGAGAACAGTGGAGAGAATATGCTATCACAATTGTTATAGTGGATCCTGACTATGAAGTGGTGACTTGTATGCTAGTTATTTATTCAATGATAGTGAATACACTATTATATTCTCATTCTACACATTCTTTCTTATTAGACACGTTTTCTTGAAATATTCAAACAACGCTTCAAAACATGGAATTCAGGCTACTTGCGAAAAAAATAGAAAGGGGAAATAATGTCGTCCCATGTATAGATATTCTACCCCATAAATATTTTTGTGATGAATTTACCATAAAACCTTATCATACTCCCTTTATAATAATTAAATTATATTCTGGTTATAGATTTTATTTTTTTGGTATAGATCTATCCTAAATTTATGGTAGAAAAACTCACCCAATGTATCGTGAATTGAACATAGATTCTATGAAACTATAAGGAGGATGATAGATAAATTTAAAATCATTATCTCAGGAATGCATATTATATCATTAGGAGAAAGTGTATCAAGCTCAAATGATTAATACTAATGAAAATATCATCTTTGATGACATGACCCTTATAAGAGAATATATTGATGTATATTTTGAAGAATTGTTTCTTCTTAATTGTAATAGAGATGTTGAGTTATCAATTGAACTTATACATGGATATATTACTGGATCCAAAAATACATATATAATGGCCACTATTGAAAATGAATATATGTAGAAGTAATAATTATAGAATATAGATAAAAGGTGTATACAACTGAGTGCTTTACCATTCGGTGTGTCGGTCCCCTTTATCATGAAGACTCATTTGTCAATGTTCCTATGTATTGATTATTTTGAGCTAAAAAATAAAAACAATAAGTATTATATTCCATGGATTTATGAATTATTCAATCAGTTATAGGGATCTATATACTTTTATTAGGTGGATCTATAGTTGGGATATTATCATGTAAAGGTGAATAATTAGGATATCCTCAAGACTAGTTTTTGTACAAGGTATAGACACTATAAGTCCCTAGTGATTCGACTTAGACTCACTAATATTCTAACTATTGTCATTGATTTAATAAATAAATTATTTAGGGATTACCTTAATAAATATTTGGTTTTATTTATAGATGATTTTCTTGCATACCTCAAAATACAGAAGGAATATGAGGGTCATTTGAATATTTCACTGAATATCTTATGAATGGAAAATTTATATATAATGTATAGATAATAAGTGTTGTATATGGATCTAGTAGCATTCTTGGGGAATGGTTTCATCTGATAATTGATATTTTTGGATCCTAAAAAAGAAATATTTAATTGAAATATGGTATATAATATCATCTATGATAGAGATAAATATTTTTCGTGGATTTTATGGGAACTATCATCTATTATTGAGAAACTTCCAAGGATTTTGAAAACCACAAACCAATATAACTCAGATTAGATGGTTGTATTTCTAGAAAAATTAATGTGAGGTTAAATTTTAATATTTAAATAAGAGGCAATTCACTACACCTATGATCACATTATCTACTAGTGGGAAGTATTTTTTATCAACAGTGATGCATCAAAAAGGGATTCGGTTGTGAACTCATACAAGGTAAAAAAGTGATATCATATTCCTCTCTACAATTTAGGATCCTTGAGTAGACCTACCCATACCGCAATTTTAATTTTTATGAAATAATTTTCACATTGAAGATGTGGTGACACTATCTCAATGAGAAAAAGAGTGACATGTATAAGGATCATAAAAACCTAAAGTATATATTCACAAAAACTGAGATAAATATCAACCAATTAATGTGGTTATATCTAATCAAGGATTATTACTATTCAATCAAATGGAATTCTAGGAATGTAACCAATGTGGTAAATGGTCTATGTACAAAGGTACTTTTAATTATTTCCATGATGAGGATTTAAAGGGATATAATATTCATAGACATGAAAACGATGGATATGGAAATAATAAAAGGAACTGTATCCTACCTTTCTCAAATAACTACTCAACCATCCATTCTTGAGAGGATCAAGGAGGCCCAAAATATGATGAAAATTTATTGATATATCTTAAAAATATTCTAGAGATAAACTTTACTAAAGATATAGTTAAAAGGTTTGGAAGACAGTTATGTGTCCCTTTAAAACTAGAAAAAATAGATGGAACTTCTAGATGATTCATATAGATCATCCATCTTTATTCATCCAGGAATAAATATGATGTATACAGTTCTAAAGAAAAACATAGGGTGTTATAACATGAAGGGAGAGATTATAAAATTTATATATCAATGCTCAGTATACCAATAAGTTAAGTTCGAATGAGAAAATTATAATGGTATTATGAATTTATTTATCATACTAGTATAGAAATGGGACAATAGAGTTCATAATTGTATTCCCTTGAACCTGAAAAGGAAATAATGCCATCTGGGTGGTTGTCACTTACTTAACATGTTTAGAAAATTTCATTGCAATCAAGGAATACTTCTCTATTTACAAAGTTGATGAAATATACTTTTGTGATGTGGTATGACTATGTGGGGTACCACTCTCCATTGTATTTGTTTGAGACATGAGGTTTACGTTGATTTTATGAAGAATCCTTCTATAAGAACTTGAAATAGAGCTAGATTTTATATTTATTATCACCCAATTATAGATGGTCAGTCTAAAAGAACTATTCAAACTCTATAATATATGTTGATAAAATTTTCATTGTATTTATAGGGTTATTGGTATCAAAAACTTCTCCTAGTGGAGTTCTCATATAAAAAACATTACATTATATCATTAAAATGGAACCTGATGAGGCTCTGTATGGGAAGAAGTGATAGACTAGAACATGTTGGAATGAAGTTATTGATAGAATTTTTATAGGCTGGGATTTTATCATGGAGATTAAATAAAACGTTCAAACCATTGAACATCATATAAAATGCACAAAAATTTAGAAAAAAAGCTCTGTAGACAAATGATACTAGGAGTTTGAGGCTAGGTATAATGTTTTTCTTCATATATCATTAAGGATGAATCCCATAAGGTTGGTAATAGGGGAATTCTTATTCCACGATACATTCCCCCCTTTGAGATTCATAATAATATCATAAATGTGTTCTATTGACAATCACTCCAACATGAATATTCTTAAATAAAATAAAAAATTCCCATATTTATAAATTATTTTGAGAAAATAAATAACATTTTTTAAATCATCATGTCTAAAATATCCTATGCTTAAATTTCCATAATTTTCTATGATAGTCTAATTTTAGGGTAAAAATTACAAACAAAATAAATATACGATATCTATTACGACATCACATATCCTAAAATATTTTAATAAATAATGTAAATTGATCCATAACCGATAATTCATTTATCCTTTAACATAATGTTTTTACATAATTTGATTAATTTTATTAACCTATAATAAACCCTTTAAAACATAAATTATAATTTTAGTTTATAAAAATAATTCTTTATGTACACGAGTAACATAAACATCATTAATGGTATTATTTTAATTAGTTAGGTTCTTAGACTAATGGAAGAATTAAAAAATATCCTATTTGAAATAACACATTGGAAAAAACCATGGTTAGTATTGTGGTTTTTATTATTTAATCACTTGGAGTTAGAAAACTAAGTATATAAATTAATAAAGGTTTCCACTCACTTTTGATATAGCTAGCCACCATACCACACATGCAACTGCACTCAAAACTCATTGAACGTGAATTTATTATCCCCCTTATTATATGAATTCCTCAAGGTATTCTCAATCTTTTAAAAAATGCCTCTCCATCTTTTAGAATCACCCTTCCAATGTAAGGGATTCTCTCTACATATTTTTTATTCAAGTAAATTATTTGTACTAAGCTGCCTGATTTAAAATTTATCATTTCATAATTGGTTTTTAAATACCCCTTTACTCTACCTTGGATTTATAATTAATTATATACCACCTTTAACTATCATTAAAACTTTCCATAGAGCATTATGTATACTTTTTATGGTTCCAAATTTTTATTGTGCTTTTCCATGCCAAAAGATTGTATTATGAATACCTATAACCATTTACACTCAATGGTATTTGATTATTTTTACTTATAATTAATTTATTTGGGAAATAAATGTATATAAAACAAACTCTATAATAATGGGATTAAAAGTGATTAAAACATTCTTATTTCATATGATCTCGGTGGAATGTGATTTCATATACTTGATATGAATGTGATGAGTGGACCTAGGTTATATAGATCTCTAATTCATTGGGTATTGATTTTATCATATGGGATACCATATCTAAGGAATATTTCGTCATACTAGGATCACTATTTTATGATGTCTCGGTGGTTATACGTGACTTATTCTTATGAGGTCATGTTTTATACTGTTTCCACATTACTATGATGTCTTGTTGTTTTCATATAATATCATGCATTGATATTCATCATTAATATTAATACAACCATAAGACACTATGTAAATATACTTGACTCACATATACTACTTTACTTCATTATATGATTTTATTATTCCCTTACTAGGATTTATAGGTCACCTCTTTCCTATTTCTGTCCCCAGGTAATCTCATGATGTTTTACAAGATCAATGTATTTTAAGTGAATCTTATGTTGTGTTAAATGGTATCATTTTTACCTACTTTTAATTTTTTTGGTATGTATCAACTTATATAAATGCCCCAACAATTTTTATGTTTTGGGTTTGTATTATGTGTCTCATTATGTATTAAATCGGTAAAACAATGCTATAAAAATATGGGTTGTCCTAAATGATTTTTTTGGTATTTATAGAAATAATTTCATGTTTTTGTAAGAATAATACAATGATTTGTAAGGATTAATTAGATCTATGAAAATATCATTCTATATTTTCATAAATATTATATATACAAATATTGTTTATGTGTCCATGGTTATTAGTTATGATACCATCATATTTTTAAACATGTTATTTTCAATTATAACAGCTGAGCAATGAAAGAATAATTCCTATGAGTATTTTTATAATGAAATCAAGCATAAGAAGTAGAAATAACTATGATTGACAAAATATGAAAAATGCATAACCCCATTTTTATAGAGTTAATAAATCATGTCATTCATGGTTTTTCAAGTCATGATTTATCAACAATTTTAAGGTAGTTTAAGACTAATTTTTTTGGAATTGAAGACAACCACACTGAATATCATGTAAACTAATGGCATGACATGTAGAGTGCTACAACAGAGAGATAAATTTATTTTAAAATACTTGTCTTGGTTGTAAATCATGGAGTGGTTTCTTGTGATAATATTAGAGTATTTTTAAATGATTAAAACCGTGTTTTAAATGAAAAAAATATTGAATCTTGTGGAAACTAGAATAATTTTTATAGAAAGATTTTATTTTCATGTTTAAAATCATAAAATGAATTGAAAGTTTATATATTAAGGGAATTAATTTGTTGAGCATTATATATATTTCTTATATTTTGACACTTAAAAATAATTATAATACTCCTTCAATTTTCATTCATTATATTTTTATGAATGATAAGGGGATTGGTGACTCTCTCATGCATAAAAAGATAAAAACAAATATGATCACAAATTATGGATCATATGGTTGAAGAGTAAGAGAAAAATATTTTTGTATGAGAATATCTCAATGGGATGTCTTGTATATAGTGCTAAAGTGATACCCCAACTTAGTGTATGTTCATCATCTACAGTTCATGAAGAAGAATCAGTTCATAGAAGGGGTTTTGTGATGCACTATGAATAATGATAGTTCATTTATTATTCATTGTGAGTATTGTAAGCTTATAGGGTTAGTGTGACCGATCTGAACCATGTAAATATAAAGTTATTAAATTTTAGTGTCTCAACTGCATAATAACATCACCATTAATGCTTTTTATATTAGATTTGTTTTATGAACCATGTAAGAAAACCTATATCCATATTCATTACAACTTCATATTCTTTAGAGAGGCTATAAGAGAGGGAAGTTGGTTCCTATAAAATAGAGAATAATATTTTAATCAAAGAAATGGTTTAATCCAATTGTATTTTAATTACCCACATCAAATGGTAAAATCCTTTCTAGTGATCAGTAATTGAAATAGTATAAATGGATTTTAAGTGATGCATTACCTCTTTAAATATTGGAGATTGTTAGAACTATTATTAACCACTGAGTATAACAGTTTTTTATGGGAATAAATTTCATGTGTAAAAGATCTTAATTCATAATTACAGTACATCATAAGAATTTATTTATATTTGGAATCAATGAATGTGATCTAGGAAAGAAATTAAAGTTGTTTCTTTATCAAATAATGATCTTAAATAACTAAATATGTCCATCATAATCAAATTTTTTATTCGAAGGAAAAACAAACAGCGCAACGAGACATCAAAAAAACCCCAAGATTAGGGAGGTCTAAAATAATGCAAAATGAGGGCATCCCATCTAATCAAGTTAACACCCTCATGTTTAAATATTTATAGAGGTTCCTAAAGTTGTTGGAGCATTTAGTTTCCAAAGAATCTATGTGATCCGCGACTTTATTACCCTCTCTCCATGTACGGGTCACTTGGATATTATATCCAATTAGGGATTTTCTTTTATAGACGATATAAGATATGAACAATAGAATATAACCTCTACCAATTATAGAGTCACAGAGAACCAAAAATATTATCTCCACCTGAGTAATAGCCACCTCCTACCAGGTGAAAAGGGTTAGCCCGGTGAGCATGGCCTTATCCTCCAATAAAATAGATGTCATATTAGAAAAGAAGGACGTAAAAGCCCACACGACCCCCCCCCAACAGATCCATGAACCACTTACCCTCCTTTAATAACACCCACTGCACAAAACACATCAATATTCAGCTTGAGCCTTATGCCATGGGGTTACCAACGCACCCAGTTCCCACGCGACTCATCTAGAGAGGGAGAAACTCATGGGGACCCTGACCTACAGAAGGCTGAAAGAAGAGGCATCCTGGCAGCACATAATGATCATATCCAGGTCAGCCAGAAATAAATGGGTCCTAGATATAATGGACCTCACTTACGGAATAGATCCTTCAAACTGTACCTAGTTTCTAGCTTGCAACAAACACCAACATCATGCACTGAAGATGACCGAGAAAACCATCTATTCCTTCTCTGCTTCAGACGTGTCATGAAATTGTCTCTCCAGAAAGGTAGCAACTGACTGCACCTAATAAGTGATCTCCAAGAAATCTCCAAAATAACACCACACCACATGTGCCCATTCCCATGCTATGAACAAGTGATGATCACTCTCTTCCCCCTTACTGTTGCAGTAGTGACACATTGAAGCCAAATTAATACGCAGCTTTTTGATGTTCTCGTATGTTTTTAAATATTGGTTTCAGATGCGCCAGGTGCGGAAGTTGAACTTCACAGGGATCTTGCGACACCACACAGCTCCATTCCATCCATCCTGATGATACTGATATGTACATAGATGAAGAAAATCTTTAATGAAAAAACCCCTCGAATCTGATGGGTTGAACACACATTTATCCTATTTAGAAATGATTTCAATGGCCTCAAAAAATAGCATGTCTCTCTTTATAAAGAAGTTCCTTGACGAACCTGAGATGTCGGTGAGCCTTCTTAACTGTGATTAGTGGGGCTCGACATCTAGGGAAAGAGAAAACTGATCCCACCCAGTTCTTGTGATAGATTAGTAGATCTATATTTCCAAAAATCCATCGAGAGTTTGGTTCATGAGACTAAAGTATAGGGTAAATTTTCGACCATTTGGGAGAAACATTACCATGAGTGACCTTCACATTTACTCCAAAAATATTACCCCTAGATTTTCCCCAAAAAGTATGTTCCACTAGAATTTCCCAAGAAAGATTTGAGTGCATACAGTGAATCATGCTCTAAAGGCTCCTCACATTAATCCCAACATCAGGAATGAACCTCGCCAACCTTCCCCATGAATCCTATTGTCTCTTTACCTTAGACTTGGAATCCCAGAAAAAACTATAGAAGACCTTATAAGTGTTGTTAATCACTCCTTGCAGCACATTGGAAGAGGCCAACGCATGAATGGTAATTGTAGCGAGTACACTATTAGCCATGGATATATGACCCCCCAAACGATAGGAATTGCTTTTTTAAATTAAGTACATGGCTAGTTATCTTACTAAAAATATAATGAAAGTCACAGATTTGAAGACTACCTAAGGAAATAGTGGTTCCCAAGTACTCTTTTGGAAATAATCCATGCTTCATTTCGAAGCGGTTATGTATATAGGAAACCCATCTGGGAGTTATTATTGAAAATTAATAAACTAATATTGGAACTTCTAATGACTTTCCCACTCTAGTAGAAATATTCATCCATATTTTTATTGATACTATGGACCGATGCCTTGCCTCAGTTAGTGAAAATAATAGTATCATCAACCATTATTATATGATAAACTGATGGAATATTCATCTTCCTCTTGAACGGAGTAATAACACCATCATAAAGGCCTCTGTTAATAAGCATGCTAAGGGTTTCCTGTGTCCGGATAAAGATACTTGGAGAGGGGGGTCTCTCTGTCGGAGGCCTCTTATAGCCTTAATGAAGCCATGGGCCTTTCCCCCGAAATAAACATCTAGAAACAATGAGTAGAATCTCCTAAATAGGATATCAATAACCTTGGCAGATCTCCTAATACCCATAAGGAATCTTTTAATGAAGTTCCATTAAATCTTATCATAATCCTTGTTCATATCCACATTGATCACCATGTGTGATCCATGAGTTTCAATTTTTATATCTCTAATCATCTCTTACAGTAGAGCTATTTCTCTTTGTATAGTCCTCCCATTAACTAAACCATGTTGCTCAATCGATATCCACCATGGGAGAAGTTTGGATAGCCTCTGACTAATAACAGTCGCCAGAATTTTTTAAGGAAAGTTTCATAAGCTCATTGGATGATAATGCAAGAGAGATGGGGTTATTTAATATTTGGTATCAGTACCATAGTGGTATAACTTACAACTCTAGGAATGCTCCCCCTCAGAAGTAGTCATGAATTGAAATGATAATGTCCTTTATAATATCCCACACCCTCTGTAAAAAGATTCTGGAAAGCTTTCAAGGCCAGGTGTGCTCTATGGGTTAAGCTTCTCCATGGACAATAAAATTTCTTCCTCACTATGGATCATCTATAATCCCTCATTTTCTATATTAGACACTATATTTGGAATCACCTCCCAAAAACCTACGTTACCTCTAGGATATCCACTGGGCATCCTTGGGTTCCTTCCAGTAAGAAGATCCTTGAAAAAAGAATGTGTTATCCTCTCTACCGTGTTACTATCGTCAGTATATGATCCATCCTCAAGTAAAATGTTTGGCTTTGAGAACTGTCTCCTTTCTCTGAAATAAGCATGGACGTAAGTTGTATTTTTATTTCCTTCATTCATCCACTTCAACCAGGATCGGTCCCGAGCCATTATCTCTTGCTCGAGAAGCTCCTACTTCCATCACATCTTATTACCCACCAGCTCTTCAAACCTAACGTCACTCCACTCCACCTCTAGGTTTGATCCCAATATTTTAATGCTCTGTTTAAGAGCCTCTTGGTTATGTTCGAAGGATGGTAACTTTCTGGCCCAATCCTATAGCCTCTGTTTCAACCTCTATAGTTTATTGTGCAGAGAAACCCATGTGTTCCCCTGAGTTCGAGTATCCCAGAGCTCCTTAACAACCCACTGGTATACTTGGATCCAAGACCACTACTGATAAAACCTTATGGATTCCTGTAATTCTTTCATGGGATATAGATACAACAATTAAAGATAGTTGTACGATATACCTCTGGCAAGATGCTTCACCTTGGCACTCAAGAAAGAAACAATCACCTTGTTATAGGCCAAACAATAATCACTCCTACTCTATCAGCACCTTCCTCCAATTTGTTTGTTTCACAATGTATACCGATCTCTGGAGTATCCCATGTCTAGGATACCCTTATCTACCATAAATTTATAGAAATCCATGAATTTTTTATAGGGAAAATATCCTCATCGCTTATTCTCTTAAGGGTCAAGAATAATGTAAAAGTTGAACATCTTTCTACTTTGTGTCTGATGAAATTTTCAGATGATGAATAAGAAGTGCTTGAGAATAATATATTTAAAATAATAAAGATTAAAAGAAAATTGTAGTGGAAATTATTTAAGAATATAATTCTATTATCTTAATATTATGATATTTTAAATGAACAATAAGTAAAGGATGTTTATTAATAAATAGATCCCAGTGAAAAGGTCCTAATGGATATTATAAAAACATAACAAGAGGAGTATAGTGATGATGAAGATGAAGAAATCAGGGTGTAGTAACCTTGGCATGATTAGCCCAGAGCCAGTGTCTTCTTTATTACATTATCATTGGATACAAGGAATCATATCCTCAATGATCTAATATTCTATTATAATTGGTAAACTATATGCAAACATGATATCCATATTGAATTAGAATACCCAAATTACAACATAATTATTTTGAAAATAAAATTATTCCCATTTGAATATCATTGAATATCTAACATAATAATCATAATAGATTCCTATGAAAAAATAAGGATAATCTAAAATGATCTGTAAGGGTTAAGTACAACATGAAATATCGTCGATCAAAAAAATAATCAATATTTAAAGGTAAGTAAATGTTCATAGATAACATTTAAATAATTGAATAACATAGTCAATGGAAAGGTAGATAACATTAAATTCCTATCATTTAATCAATAAATAGACTATCATAATTGGATATGGAATAATTAATATGGAAAGGTAAATAACTAAAAAAAATTCCATTAATCAATAAATGAGAATAAAATGAATTGAGATATAATATCGTTGTGAAAAATATCATCGATATTAATAACGGAACTCTGAATAAATACAATGTTGGAATATCGGGTGTTATGTTTCCTACGAACATGATACATTTACCATCAAGTCATTTGATTATAAAATTTATAATCTACTGGGGGAATAACCACATTATTATGTCTGGCCAACAAATTCATCCCATGAGACTGCTGATGCATAGAGGGGATTTATATAGACACTTCCCAACATAATTCATGCATGTAAAAATCATTACTTATATATAAAATAATCAATTTAATTTTTAAGAAAAATTTATTATCATAATGTATTCGTATTGAGTAAAGAATGTGGATTTATAAATATTTCCCATGATAAACATACACATTTGAATGTGAAATCCATATGTTAAAATGGTATATGTTTCATGAAATTATCATATCTTTTATAAATAATATCGGTTTTTAGGGGAAATTTAATATCTAATGATCATAGGAAAAATAAAATTTTAAGGGGAAGTTAAAGAATAAAAAATAAAATAAGGAAGTGAATGTCAACACTATCCATTGTCAAAATAATGATAAACCATTCAGAGCAAGAATAAGGATGGTATTAACATTTAACCATTGAAGTAATAATACATGTTTGTATCATTGATGAATTTAAATACCATAAAAGTATCATTAAAAACAATCATTAAGAAAATATTTTTTGCATTTTGGAAAATATTTCAAAAAATATTTTATTTCAATATCATATTTAGAAATATTTTTATAAATAAGATCCTCATAAACATGCAATGGAATATTCAAAAAACATTGTGTTCATGATATTGGTTAATTTTGTACATATTTTAAGATTTAAAACTAAAATTCTATTTTCAATGTAAAAAAGTATAATAATTTTCCTTAATCAGAAAACGATAAGAGGATTCCTTTCATATTTTTGATAAAACCAAACTAGATTTATTTTGAAAATGAAATAATATTACTTTGAAATGTTTTTTAATCATTAAATATGGGTAAAAGTTTCTTTAAAAAATTATTTTAAAAATAGTAAAAACATTTTTATAAAATGTGGTTTTCATAGAAAATAGATTTTTGATCGAAGAGAGAAATAAAGTTAAATTTTTTCTTAAACATTCCATCAGTTATTTTAAGTAAAATATAGTGGCATAATGGTACTATGAAATAAAAATATGATTAATAACCAGATTATACGAAAATTAATGTATTTATTAAACAATTGTAATGTAATTTCATTAAATTTAAATTCAAGAATAAAAAACCTGGATTAAAATTAGATTGTAAAGTAACCCTTATAAACATCATAACACTAAAAAAAGAATAATACAATGAATATATTATGGGTATCAAAAATAAATCTACATAAAACAAGTTCAAAATAAAAAATAAGTTAATCAATATTCAATATTCACATAATCATATAATATGAACAATAATGAAGAGGTAATATAACACAATGAAAAGAAATTGAGTTAAGAAATTTTTTACCACTTGGTAAATTTTAATTCAAATAATATTAAATGGAATAGGTCAAATTGAATCTGAAAATACCATGAATAATGAATTATTCATGATATTTTATGTTAAAGGTGAAATATAAATATGATATAATACAAATTAGATGCATAACATTACAATATGCCTTAATGAAATAAAATTGAGATGAAATCCCTTACCTTATGATTATTTTTAGTTTAACATGCTTTAAATTCTTATATAATGGATTTAAACATGTTTTTTACATATAAAATAACGGTATTAATATTTATAATATCATATATTGTCCTTTTATAACACCTCTTCACCTTTTTGTTAATTTTCTTTCATTATTTTCATTGGATCGAGTGTTAAATGTCTGGTTTTCTCCTGTATGTTCATAATAATTGATGTAATTATTACGAAAATTATATATTTATATCATCTATAGAATAATAATAATAATTTCATAATTATCATATTTATTATTATGTTATTATTTTATAACCAACCATTATATACAGTAATGAAAAATGAAGAATGATGTGATAATGGAGACGGTATGTCATATGTACGCAACATTAACATTTCAATTTTTCAATGATCATGATAGAAATGAGATAAGTAATATTTTACCTTTATATAATGATAATTATATCATATATATCATATTATAAACTGATATATATCATCTATGTTGTGTGGTGATGAAAATAGAGGCACATCACTTAGAGAAGGTGGTAGTCCACACGTACACGAACAATGTTATTATCTTTATGTGAGTGAAAAAGAAAGAAATAAAATGATATATATCATCATTAAAGGATTTTAAATATTTAATAAATAGAATAATTATTTAATTTATATCACATATAATAATTAAATTTATCTTTATCACCTTCCATGTGAAACAATAGTGAAAGACGAATCATAATGCTTCGTGAGGGTGTTGTCTGCCTTACACACGAGTTATGTCATTTTATCTCCTTTGGAATTGACGTTAAAAATATATACCTAATATAGTGACTCAATATAAATATATTTTTTATAAATATCATATATATACATTATATAAATCATCATACCCATCCTTGAATGAGGGTAATGGAAAAATGAATGACATATGTTCTTTATGTGGTAGTCCTCCACACACAAGAATGATGATTATGTAACCCATTTGATGAAAGTGAATATTGTTGTAAGTAATTAAATTATTATAACAAATATCAGTGGATGGGATATAATTATTTTATTATATCATCTTATTTTAATAAAAATTTATATAGTTGGATAATGAAGTAAAATAATGATGCTCTTTGAAGAACATTATCTCTTCTTCGAGTATCCTCCTTAGGTTTTCACTAAAGACATCGTAGGTTGCATTTATGGCCAAAAATATGATTATATTATTAAGGGGAAGTAAATTTTGAAGATATTTTCTCTGTTATTCTCCAACCAAGTTGTTTAGAAGTTTTTAAGAAGAGAGAAGAGTGGGTGGCTTTTTAAAAGTGGGGGAGAGGACGACATAGCATTTTTAAAATAATTAAGTGATATCAAATTTTTTATATATAAAAAGGTTTCAAAATGAACTATTATTTAACCTTATAGTTTTAATAATATAATTAGATCCACACAATATTTTCTATACATGTTTATAGGTTATTGTTACCCCTATCTTTTTATTTTAACCCCCAGAAAACTCATTTTTACATTAACCACGGTAATTAATTTATAATGACTTAACTACCCATTTTGGTCAACAATAATGTTAAATTATTCTTAATAATAAATTCTTTTAAGTCCAAATATTTAATACCTTTTTAAAAATTTATTTCCAAGAATTGGTATGTTTCAATTAAAAATTAATCCACAATACATGACGAGAAATCGGGGTTTTTTTAAGGGAAAATGTTGAAACTTTTAAAAGGTTTTCAAATAGAAATTCCATATAAAATTTATTGAAATGACATAAATTTGATTAATTTATATAAAATTTAACTTATTATACTTTAAAATCATTTATAAATAAATATTACCATTATAAATAATTTAAATTAAGAGGCAGATTTTAATTAAAATGCAGTATTTTTCACAAGTCATCCAAAAATCAAACTTTTCAGAAAACTCTAAAAATACCACTATAAGATAATTTTGATATTAATATTTAAAAAATTGGGTTAGTTTTTTTATATAACTTTTCTAAAATTGGAAAGAAAATGCATATTTTAAAATTATCTACACAAAGCACGATTACTCAGTCTTTTAGAAAAAGAGCATTTTTTTAAAACATATATTTTTCTTATAAATGAATATTTTTTATTAATAATAAATATTTAACCATATTTCTCATGGTTTATTTAGTACTATTCATACATACCAATTTAATAGCTCATTATTAACAATTACTTGAAATATTAGTAATTTAATAATATTTAAAATTTCGTTTAAACTTTGTGTTGCGTGTAATGTAAGATAATAGTGTTATGTGTAATGAAAGATAAACTCAGTTTGCGTGAAATGCAAGATAAACTCAAAATTCATTATAATTCAAGAAATTTATGAGTTTTAATTTATTTAAAACATAATATATTGTAATGTATTAGGGTGTTATATTTTCTTCTATGGTATAGGATATCGATTAAAATATTCTTATTTTAGAATTTCATGGTGTTATCCCAACCATAAATAAAATTTTTCCTTGTATTTGTAACATTATATCAATAACAAATGGTTAATATTTTGAAAAAACATTATTAACAATCCCACATAATAAATTGTTTATTAAAACATCATCTTCTTAGATATAAAAGGTAGTATGAAGGTCATCTAGAATAATACAAAACTAGGTCTCCAAGTGGGAGAACATATGGGGGAAGTGAAATAATGGGCATAGAAGAAAAGATTAAATAATTACAGATATTTATTGTGGTCATTGATTACAAGAAATTAATTGATCGAAAAAAATTTATGGACCTCAGAACAATAATTCCTTGATGATTTAAAAGACCATCTAATTCATCAAATATAAAAATATTGGGATAAGTTTTTAACTCAAGACCCATTTCGTAAATTAGATGAATTATTTTAAATTCATTGAATATAAAGAAATATACTTACTTGATATGTTTCAATTTCATAAGTATAGTTTCATCATATGGTTGTGATTCAATGAATTTCTATATCATTACTTACTCTATGAAATTAATAATCCAAAAATTTATTTTTAAGGCAAGTAATATTAAATTTCCATTTAAACATATCATAAGATCCGTAAAAGATAAAAGAGTATTTATCTTTCTATCTAACTAATTTTAAAACCAATATAGTTACCAAAAGTTATCCAATATGATAAATAATTCTCTAAACCTCTAAATAAAACCACTAGTTCATAAATAATATTTATTTGATTCAAATAATTTAACAAAAGAAAATGATATATTAATAAAGACATCACATAGGAAACTGGTAGGAGCTAAACCCATATTTTCCTTCAGGCATGGGTTCAATACCCATGATCTTACTTAGTTTGATGTGTTATCACTTGGCATACGGGTTTTCATTTTTATAAAAAATATTATTATAATTTCTATAAAATGCTCAAAAAAATATAAGGGACAACATTGAAATAAAATTAATCATCAAATAACATTTTTAATATGGTTTTCAATACATATTATTCTTTTTCCCAAAGTCTTAAATATTATTTGAGTATTATTCAAATTTCATTAATAACATTATTACTCTTAATGTATATCAATACCATTAAATTTATGCCAATAAAATTTAAATTAATTAATCCTAAAAAACATTTTTACTAAAATATATACTAAACCAATGGGTTGTAATCCCATAAATTGTTTCCAAAAACATTATTCATCTTGTGCAATTTTTAACACATTTTTTTCTTAAAATTGTGTTTAATACTTTCAACATATGATCATTCATAAACTAATTAACCCATGATGTTATCAATAACTCTTATTTTATTTAAAATATATATTATTTTAAAATTTAACACAATCTTTAGTCATTTCGGGATTCTTATACCAAAATATAATTTGAAAAAAATAGTCTAAAATTTAATTATTAAATCCCATTACATATATAATAAGTCTTTTTAATTTCAACATAGTTCCTCACTTGCTCTATGTGTTTACCTTTATAGGAGTTCATTGACTCTGATAATTCCCATGTTCTCCACATTTAAGATAATGAACTATAAATGGATCATTGTGATGAAATTTATTTCGTTCTATTATACTATTCATTTTTACTCATTAATTGTTTTCTTTATTCACTTACCTTCCACACATAAATAATTTTAAAATTCCATTGATAAACTTTATTGTTTATCTTTTTCCGCATTCCTTTCATGATGTAAATCATCCCTTCTTTTATCCATGGTCTCCATGACTGTAAATCAAAGAAACATTCATCTTTATCTTATTTGATGAGTCTGGGAGTCGGTTAATTTATAGTTTGTTAATAATATTTTATAATAACTAATTATGTATAATCACAATATCTTGTATTCCTATAATCATTCCATTTATTGATCATATTAACCACATTTTCCATTATGTTTTATGTTAACATGAATATTTTGGGTTCCATCAATTTAATAAAACCAAAATTTAAAATGTGAGAAACATTAATCATAGTTAAGAAAATCATTTAATCATTTAAAGGATTTCTAAATAATGACATATTATTTTTAATCTGAGACACCTTAGGTTTAATCTAGGGCATTCATTTTCATCGTCTATTCAAATCATTCATGACGGGGTATAAATAAATTGTAAATTATTCTAAGGATATACCATGGTAGAGTCAAATCTGGCACACAATAAGGCCCTTTTTCATGCACTAGGTGATGATCATGTCCAGCCTAATATACCCTTTTTTAGGTTCATACCCCTAGGTACCCCTTTTCCAGAACCACATCCACATATACTATCCAAAAATAGATATATTTTGAGGAATGAGAAAACAATATCTACCTTACCAAAACATTATGATGTTCTTATATACATATCTTCAAATTCATTCAAAGGGTTATGATTCCTAATCTATGTTTCCATGAATCAATTTCCAAATCATTCAACTAAAATTTATTTGATACCAAGTTTAGAGAGCCTGAACCTAATACCCTTGAGCTGATGTATGATTTATTACATTGGCATAAGGTACAAGGAATCACATCCTAAAAGATGTAGTAGTTTAGTTGTCTTGATAAACTCGATACATCCATAATACCGATACTAAATTGGAATACAAAAATTATAAAAAATTTTAAAATATAATTATTCTATCTAATATATCCTTGCATATCAAAAATATTACTTATATTAGATTCATGAAAAATGAAACAATATAAGTGGGATCTCCAATTCTCAAAAAGAGTGAAATATAAAATAACCTATCATGAATCATTATGAAAAATCCATATAAAATGTTAATTAATTGAGGACATGTTCCATTTAAATAATTGGATAGAATAATCAAGGGTAAGATAAATAAATGAAAAAATATTCCATTTTATCAATTAATAGAATATCATAATTTGTTAAGGAATAATAAATATGGCAAGGAAAATAACTAAAAAAACATATCATTATTAAATAAATGATAATGAAATTCATAATGATATAATATAACCGTGAAAATATCATGGATAATAATAATTGAACTCTGAATTATGTAATTTCGTAAATATTAGACATCATGTTTCCTGGGCACATGATAAATTTACCCTCAAACCCTTCCTCAAGACAGTCTAGAACTTATTGTTTGAAAACCCCTATTACTAAGGATATCCAACGTATTCATCCCATGAGACTAATGATACATCAAGATGAATTCTATAAACAATTCCCAACCCATTTCATGCATGTCCAAATAAATCATTATATATTGAATAATAAATTTAATTCATAAACAATTTTCCTTATGAAAAAAGTATATATATTGAGTATAGAATATGGATTTATTAATATTCCCCAAAATGAAAAAATAACATTCGATGTAAAAAATTTATGGTACAATTGTATATATTTTCAATGATAATCATATCCATGATAAATAAAATGGATTTTTAGGGAAATTTAATATTTAATTATTTTAGAAAAGTGAATTTTTTATGGGGAGTCGATGACTACATAATTAAACAAGGAAATAAATTTCAATACTATCCTTTGTCAAAACAATCATAAACCATCTTGATGAATAATAAGGATGGTATTAATGTGTAATCATTAGAGTAAGAATAAATTATTATAGTCAATGATGAATAAAAGTACCAAAAAAATGTATTTATAAAAATTCTTGTAGAAAATAACCTTTTAATTTTGAAAAATATTTTGAAAATAACTTTTAGAAACATTATTTTTAAATTATCCTCATAAACATGAAAAGTAATATTCAATGAAATTATTTTCATGGCGGTTGGTAATTCATTATAGGTCATAAAAGTTAAAAATAACATTCCTTTTTAAATGTAGGATAGTTTAGAAAAGTTCCTTGTTCAAGAAATAATAATAAGATTCCTTTCACATTATCGCAAAATCCAAATTGGAATTGTTTAGAAAATGGAATAATATAAATTTGAAAACATTGTTTTAAAGATTAAATATTAGTATAAATCATATGATAAAAAATTCTAAAATGGTTAAAAACATTTTTAGAAAACATGATTGTTGGAGAAAATAGATTTTTGACCATATAGAGAAATAATGTCCAAATTTATTAAAAACATATTAT
The DNA here is from genome assembly GCA_963277665.1 of Viscum album. NCBI lineage: Eukaryota > Viridiplantae > Streptophyta > Magnoliopsida > Santalales > Viscaceae > Viscum > Viscum album. The sequence goes on from OY728158.1 coordinate 1,325,138,161, forward strand.
CAATTATTTTAAGAACCAAAGAGTTTGAAAATAGTTATATTTCATGAATTTATCATTAATAAATATTTGATTAGAAAATAAATTCTTTTATTAAAAAATTATTAAATAATATCTATCAATTTAAATTCAAGAATATTGATTCTTAATAAAAATGTGATTGTGAAGTAAACCTTTGCAATGATCATACCATTTAAGAGATTAATCAACCGAAGAATAAATTTTGTGTGCCAATTTTAAATACATATAAAACTATTGAAAATAAAATATAATATAATCAAAATTCCTTATACACATTATCTTATAATATCAACATCAATTAATAAGTAATATAACTCAATGAAAAGAAATTGAATTCTGATATTCTTTACCACTTGGTAAATAATAATTATAAAACTATTAGGATAAATATTTCAATTTAAAACATAAAATAACATTAATAATAAATTAATAATAAATTAATAATGATATTTGATTCCAAATTATATGTATATACACCATATAAAATAAAATAGGTCCATAAAATTACAATATGCATCAATGAAATAAAATAGATGAGAAATCCATTACTTTGAAATTCCTTTTGGTTGAGCATGATTTAACATATTGTATAATGGTTTTAAAAATACTATTAACTTTTACCAGAAACATATTAATATTTATAATATAATATATGATCCTTTTATAACATCTTATCACCAATTAAATAATTATATTTCATTATTTTTATTGTTTTATATGATAATTTTCTTGTTTTACCTTGCATTTTTTTCATTGAAAGATCCATTTCATGTGAATATAATATAGTTATATCATATAAATAATAATATTAATTGCATATTTATAATATGTATACATCAATAATACCTTTAAAACCAATCATGAAATATGGTTATGAAAAAATGGGTTAAGTTACGAGCAAAGAGATAGTATGTCGAACATACACATAAGTATCATTTCCATTTTTCAATGATCGTAATATAAAAAAGGTAAGTAATATTTTAAATTCATATAATTATCATAATATTATATATACCATGTTATATACTTACATATATCATCCTTTTGGTTTTGTGATGTAAACAGAGTCACGTCACTTTGTGAAGGTGGTAGTCAACACATAACCAAAAGATGTTATCATCATTACCAGAGTGAAAAGAAAAAGAAATAAAAAGAAATATATTATATTTATATTTAGATAAATATTTCATCAATATCATAATAATTTCATATATATATATATATTATATAATAATTGACTTTATATTTATCACTTTCAATGTGAAGCATTAGTAAAAGATGAATCACATCGATTTTCAAGGCGACAATCTATTGTAAACATGACTGACATTATCATATCTCCTATGGATTGTAAGGTAAAATGATATACAATATTTAGTGAATAAATAGGGTTTAATATTTTATAAATATTATATATATAATTTATATCTATCATCATACGAAATCATGAAATATGGTAATAGAAGAATGAATGTTATTGATATATGAGATGGTAGTCCACTGTACACATGAATGATGATTTTTAACCCATTTTATTGAAGTAGAGAAGTTTATAGGTAATTAACTTATATTAAAAATATCACATTTTATATAATTTATTAATGAAAATATATAATATTGTTAGATTAAAAATTGAAGGGGTTGGTGAAAGATATAAAATAAAGATTCTTATTGAATAATATTACATCTTCTCATGAATCCTTCTTAGGATTGCACTAAAGCCTTCATAGGTTGAATTTTATCCCCAAAAAAGGATATTAGGATTAATAGGGAGACTTTTTGAAGTGATTTAGGTTGGTTTTGGCTGAACTAAATTGGTTTTAAGGTGTGAAGAAGAGAATAGAGTGGGTAACCTTTTATTTGTGGGAGAGAGAAAACAATATGTAATTTTTAAAATAATTGTGTGCCCTTATGTTTTTCATATGTCCCAAAGGGTCCAAAATGGACCATTATAGAAACTTATATTTTTCATTATATTTTCAATAACTATTTTTAACACTATTGTATAGGACATTTTTACACTTATTTTTTTATGTTAACCTCTATGTAAACCCATTTTTACCTTAACTCTATTGATTAATTTTCGTAGGATTCAATATTAAGTTTGGTCCAAATTTAATTTTATATTATAAGAAATTATAAATTATTATTATTAAAAAGATGGATTCCATTTTTAAAAATTTAATTCACAAAAATTGAAAAATTTTAAATTAAAATTAATCTAGCTGACGTGACGAGAAAGCTAGTTTCTAATGGAAAAATGTTCAAAAGATTACGAAGTTTTCATATGGAAATTAAATATCAAATGATTCCAATAAAATAAACTAAATTGATTTATAAAATATTGATCTAATATTATATTAAACCCAATTAAAAATATAGTTTCAAATTATGAATAATATAAACAAAATGGAAGTTTTTAATTAGTATTTTTCATTTTTCTCTATTCATCAAAAAATGAACCTTTTATTGAAAAAATTCACCTTAAGATAAATTTTATATTCTGATTTCAAAAATTGAGTATGATTTTTAATATAAAATGTCTAAAATTGATAATTATTATTTTTAATTTATGTGTTCCAATCATGATTAATCTTTCTTTTACGAAAAGTATTGTTTTTTAGAAAGAATTTATTTTTCTTTAAAATAATTATAATTTTATTGCTAATAATTGGATAAAATTATTTTTCATATCTTAGTATGAACATTTCAGACCCTCTAATTTAATGGAAAGTTTATAATTATTATATAAAATAATGATATTTCACATTTCATTTAAACTCAGTGTTGCATGTAACGTAATCTAAACAGAGTGTTATGGGTAATTCAAGCTAAACTTTATATTTCATATAAAAAAATATAAAATAAGAATTGTGTTTATTTCAAGCTACTAAATAGATTTCATTAAATTAAAACTAAATATATATTCAATTACTGCGGTGTTATATTTTCATTTATGTTATATGATATCAAATACAATTTTTTTATTTTAAAATTTTAGGGTGTTACACAGGTGAAGTGGATATCTAAAAGTTCAATTGGAGTATTCCCATGAGGATATTTAATTTTAGAGAGATTAAAAAATATTATAGGGCCACCTGAATCCAATATTAACATTCTGAAACTGTATAAAATCAAGTTATAATTAAGAGAATTACTTAAAAAAATATTTAATATATGGAATTTTAATGAAAGAAGTTGAGACTATGTTCAAAGATTAAGAAAATGAATAGATAATATATGTTTTGAACAATACTATGATGTATATGAACAACATATTCAGGGAACATGAAGTATATTTTTTTGGTGCTTCAAGAAATGTGAATATCAATAAAAACTCATCACACTTTTTATAACATCAGGTATTTCTAGTGAATCGGCCCTTAAAGAAAAAAATGCATCTCTTGATAAATCTAATTAAGGTTTTATATCTTCCTAATAGGTTCAGGGTTTCAAAAGCAATCATAAATCCATTTTATATAATAATCAAATAAAGAATATATACATGATTTATTTTTACCTGTTGGAATCAAAACCTAGTGGAATTTAGAATTTCAAAACCTGCGAAATTACATTTATGATTTTTCTAAATTCTAAAAAAGGCACTAAAAATTAAGTTTTCGTGATTTGGAATGGCAGGAAACAATCAATATTTGTGTTCTTTTTAAAATATATAAATTTTAAAGTATGGATATCAAAAATAGGAAAGAATTATTTCTATATTTATAATGGATTGTAATGTATATTGTATTATAAGTGATGATTTTTAACAAAAAGATAATTATTGTGAATCAAGGGAATAAAATAATTTGATAAATGAGACCCATAATGGTTGAGGAAAAAACCAAGATATATCCTTATGTAGTCAAAAAATGGAAAATATATTTTCTGAACTATAAGAAGGGGTTGATTCTATAGATCAAGATGTGTTTCAATCTGATTTACCAAGAAAATTGGTGCTGAAAAAATAATGGATAAAAAGGGAAAATAATAAAGAAAATTTCACTATTATTACTTCAAAAGCTATGGACTGGTTTGAATTATGGATTTTAGAAAGTGGGTCTACACCAAACATGATCATATAGGAAGACATGGTCACATGCATCAAATATGATAAGGATAGAGTGGTTTGGATTGAAAATGATAAGGGAATAAAAATAATAGTCTATAATATTTCTAATTTTTGTTGAAAAGATATCATATAGATATGTGTTCTTCTTTTTTAAGGGTTTATCCACAATCTATTGAGTCTAATTCAGCTGTGTATCATAGGGCATGTGATGTAATTCAATTAGAACAAATTCAATATTAAGTAAACAGATAGTAAAATTTATCTTTAAAGTAAATGGACTAAGGGGAATCCTCAGTTTATTAATGAGTAAAATTGGTGAATTATATCAAAATTATATGAAAATAGGTTGTGTCGTAAGTATTTATTCAACTTGAGTGAAAAACATTCAATAATATGGTCAAGATTGATGGTGATAAAGACATTCCCAATCTCACATTAAATGGAACACACCCATGTGATTCATATCAAAAGGGTAATCCTGTCTAAAAACCTAAAAGAAGTATAAAGTTAAATCATCAAGGATACATGAGCTAGTTTAGTGATATGTTTATAGAATAACAACACTTATTTCCTTATAAAGAAAATCATAATTTATTTTTTTTAATAATGTTATAAGTATTGTATGGATTTTGGTGATTACCCACAAAAATACAGTATTCAAATATATGAAATGGTTTTATAGAGAATATGAAAATATGTTTTCTTTTAAAAATAAAAATATTCACACTAAAAATGGTATTTAATATACATAAAACTATGTTTCGGAATTCTCCTAAGATCATGAGATTTGATATCATGTTTCCATGTTTTGGAATCCTAAAAAACGTGTCATTTAAAAGAGGAACCATATCATAAACAATATATCATAGACTAGTCTTATAGATAATAAAATATCAAATAAATTTTGGAAGGAGGCAGTTCTCGCCATCATATATTATCTAATAGGTCTTTGTAATGTATGAATAATGTAAATACTCCCTATAAAATTTGTAATGGAAGGAATCCCACACCTAAGTTCTTTGGAGTGTCGAGATGTAAGTTATTTACTATTGAACAAAGAAAATATTATAAAATTTGAACCTCATTGAGATTATTTTAACTTCCTTGGATACACATTCAAATGATATTTTATAAATATTCTATAATTATGGGATTTGTATATTGATGAAAGAAAATATTTAATTTTTGATGAGAGTGGACAAATTTTGGGGGAAAACATAAATTTTAAATTATAGTGAGAATATTTCCCATAAAAACAACCCATTTTTTGAAGAAGAATGTGATCATGATGTTTATAATCCATGGGGAGTAAAAGTTTATATAGATAACTCTGATGATATCTTTGATGATGAGAAATATTAAACAAGGTTATTATTTTTAAACATAAAATATAATCTGATATAAATCCCTAAAAATAAAAAAAAAATTGATAAAAAATCCCGAGTTAAAATTATAAGGATGATATATCAGAGAAAAAATACCTATTTTTCTCAGTAATAAACTAAAACCATTGAATAAGATTATAATAGTGATATTTAGGTTAAGTCTATGCATGAAAAATGTGACCAAATCAAGAAAAAAACTACTTGAAAATATTTTCCATATCCAATAATGAAAATTTGAATAGAAGAATAGGGTTTTTTAGAGAATAATGTATTAACTATTTCTAATTGATAAAGAAAAAATCATAATTGGTTTTTAAAGGGTACTCCCAAATTGAGGGAAAGGGTTTGCATAAAATATTTTACCTCTCCTCTCATTTGGAAAATATTTGATTTTTTTCTATAATACTACAAAAATGATTAATATTTTATCCAGTGAAATTCAAATAAATTTTATTGAAATGTGTTATTTATGATCTTTTCTATGAAATAGAAGAATGTTTTTTTTATGAAGAATAAAATTAATTGTACAAGTTAATGAAATCCTTGTATGGGGTAAAACCAGCACCAAGGTATTGGTACTCAAGGATGGATCATAAATTAAAGGGAATGATATTTCTATGATGTGATACTAATAAAAAACATTGAATCATGAAATAAAATTATTTTTGGGTGGCGGTGCTCATATATGTGGATGATGTCATTTTTTTGGCATGAATTCTCTACAATGAATGCATTTTCCCAAATATATAATGTGAAAATTTAAAATATATTTGATTTGTAATATTCCATTTTCTTTTTTGATTATAGGTGTTCCAAAAAATGTATGGGGCCATTATTTCTCAAACTAAATATTCCAAGGTGGTTATTAATGATAGAACCACAACTATTATATGTATGAGTTGGAGTATGGTTTGTGTTTTTTCTTCAATCCTCAGTGGGAGTTAAGAATATGTCTCAGTAAAGTGATCATAGAGTTCAACCAAACAATAGTATTGAATGTGGTGTCTTTTTCCAGTGTTTTCCAAATTTTTTGGGCCTCAAAATCAAAAAATAATGACATGGATTGTTGGTAAAATGAGGTTTACACAAAGAGGAATTGGTGCACGAAAAAGGAGGTTTGTGCACAAAATATTTTAGTTGGGCACGAAAAACATCATGGTGCGCGAAATAGTGGATCGTGGTTATTTGTGCAAATAGTGTTTCAGAATCTGAACGTCGAAAAATGGAAAAGGCTTGGGCTGCATGGAAAATCTAGAGATGTGTGTGAAAAACTATTCTCGCACAAAATATTACAGGCCAAATGAAAGGTTTGTCGTGCCACTTTGGGTTTTGCGTGCGGGGGTCTAAGACGCCTATAAATAAGATTTAACCCCACTCATAATGTACAGTTGAAGACTTAAAGAAAATATGAGTTCTGATGCTCGTAAAATGATCACATAAAGGGGCTTGGGTGAAAAATTCCAAGCTACGTGGAAAATTCCAGGTGCATGAAAAATTCTGTGCAGTGCGAAGTATTCTGGTTAGCAAGAAAAATCTGAGTTGTGTGAAAAAATCTGGGGTACGTGAAAAAGGCAGAGCTACGCTTAAAAATTTAGGTGGCGCATAAAAGATTCAGTTGCCTGAAAAAAGGTGTTGTGTGAAATATTTTTCCACGTGAAATAGAAATATTTCACACAATAGTAAGGTCTTGCATGGAAATGGTTGGTGTTCTGCACAATTGTCAGTGAAACTTGTTTGCATGTTCTGGTTATCCGGTTTAGTGGTTTAGTGTGTACAAGTGCATCATTTCCAGTCTTCGATGTATGCAGAGTCTTGTGTTAAGAAAAGGAAAATTCTTTAATGTGAATCTAGTAGAGATACCTTCGTGTGTATAAACTGATTGGGACTTCACCAAAGGTAGTGAGCTAGGGGGAGTCAACGGGAGTGACCCGAGGGACGCAATAGGTTATCCATGCACAATTGTAAAGGCAGTGAGCCTGAGGCCGAGTGACTATTCCCGAACCTTTTTAATCCACAACTAGTGAAGAATAGTGGAATTTGGCACGACTGAAAACCTGTTGGAATATGCTCCTTGGACATATCCATTAGTGGTAAACCAAGTAAAATGTTCTGTGTTTTCTCTTTTCATGTGAATGTTTTATTTCCTCTCATATCCATCATATAGGTTAAACTAGTTCTTACCAATGTGGGAACAAGATCCATCAGTTTAAAAGAAAAATTTGACACCCTGATTCACCACTCCCCTCTCAGGGTGTCCCAGGGTCATTCAATTAAATGTTTTCCAATGGATGGTTTAATGTCAATGACATCCTTAACTACTACCCAGATGATATTTTCAAAAACTTAATGTTATAAAGTATGTTGATGTGACACATTATAGGTAGAACGTTGGAAGTTTTATGATATTGATAGGCACTATAATGGACATATTATTTTTTAGATTTAAATTTACTTTATACCAAATATGTCCCAAATAATTTAACATACATGTTTTGAAAATAATAATTCTATATATTAATAATATCGTGGTTTTTGGGATACATTTTTATAGAAAATAATAAGAAAATTTGTTATAGCATACTATTTTTGGTTGGCTAGGATCAGTGGATGATATGAAGTCAAATTTGGGTAGCTCCTTTTATCTTGTCTGTTTATGAATCATTTATCTAGGTAAGAATAAATATATTATTTCTTTGATAACTACTGAAATTGAATATATGAAATCCACTCATGTTTACACTCATTTGATTTAAATGATACAACATCTGAAGAAATCATAGTTGAAATGGAATATCGTATTCCCATAATGTTTACTAACTCGTGTCCAATAAATACTATCCAAATTCACATTAATCATTAATAGACCAAGAACATTGATAATAAATATCATTTTTAAAGTATAATTGATAACAACTAGTTGTGAGGTCAGATTATTTTTCTACTCATGATCAAGTGGTAGATATAAAAAATAAGGCACCACTGAAGGATGACATAAAAATTAATCTATTGGATCAGAGTCCAATTGAATGCCTCTAACTAGATGAGCAAGACCTGAGACAAAAAAATAAACCATAGAAATTTATTTTCTAGAAATCTATGGTTTCAATCTTGTGTTTCATTTGTGAACATCTTATTCTCTTTTTTTAACTTTCAGATAAGTGGTCTTTGAGTTTATTTATAAAGCAGTAGATTTATTGTATGCTCAGTCTAATTTTATTGGGGATAATTTCAGATTTTTAGAAGGGGAGATAATTTCAATGGTTCTTCAGGGGTAGTAGTGTTTGGAATGAAAGAGAACATTCTTGAAGACCATGGTCTTCTGTTTATGAGGGTATTTTCAATCAATTAATATTTCTCAAATTGATATTGGATTAATTGTGAATATATTTGGTGATTAGTAAACCATTATAACACACTATGAAGGAAGGAATTTACCTGAATGGACCAGAGACATTTTATTTTTATTCATTTCTGGATAATCCCCCTTTTAAGGATTGAGGGGAATCCTAACACGGACCATACGCTTTCTAAAATTACATTACCTGTATGTCTTAGTGGAAATCATCCAGACTATTACTACTTGGAACTACTCCTCCCTAGTGTCTACATCATGATGTATTCTCTCCACCATTTCATGGATATTCAGCTAGGCTTCTCATTCATGCATGGGCAGGTCTTTATGGAAATTGTCATACAATCTCATTCGTCCAATCTGATTACACTATATTGGTGAATGTGCTTACCTTGAATCCTCATCTAGATCTTACTCCTTATAGAGCCTATCTGAAATAAACATCTTTGAGTGTCATGGAACTTTCAACTAATACAAAGTGGGATATTTTAAAAAAATCACATGGACATGATATTTGTAATTTTTTTGAAAATAAATTATAAAGAATATTTTATGTGGTGTAATTAGTCATGTGGGTCCAATATATTAAAGGTATCAAGAGATTCGGATCATCTTTGGAGTGGTTTGTAGTAATTTTGTAAAATATGGTGAAGAATAAGTTTTAAGAAATTTTACTAAGTCCTCCAAAAATAAGAATCATTTGTGTGGTCTAATTTGAAAACATTTAAGGATTGTGTAAGCATAATATAGTGATGTGTGATTATGAATAGGTACTTTATAAAAATCATTATAGAGTAGCATAAATACTTTTTTTATCAACATGGTCTACATAACCATGATTCATCATAGAATAACAATTATTTTCATAAACATGGTCTATATAACAATGAAAGCTATGTTGTGTAAGCATAATACCTTTGAATATTATTATAAAAAAATCTAGCAATAGTAGTACCTACAGTATATAAACATGATAAACGTAGAATCTCACTTGGAAGTAAAACAATAAAGACTATAATTAAGGAATGTTCATAGAAAATTTTTTTGAGAATTTTATGGGAGTTTAAGGTTGTTTTGTGAAGTAAAATATGACCACACTGCATATAAAAGAAACTAAAGATATGGACTGGGGAATACTATAGTAGTCGGATCAGTGTATTTTTAAATACATGTCATAGTGTATAAATAGAAATTGTTTTTCTTGAATATTTATTATACATTTAAAAAAGAGGAAAATAATTTTATCAACTATGTAAATAAGTTATCTCATGGAAACTAGATTCATTTTTAATTAAAGAAGTTTTTTTCAAGTATGGTGCAGAAAAAGAAGAGAAATCAGACATATGAAAAGGTAAATAAATTTTTTTATTGGAATGGGGAATAATTCCAGTCTCATTCTAAAAAATAAATGAAGAAAACTCCTTTAATTTTTTCTCATGATATTATTCTGAAGGATAGGAAGAGTGGTGAATCTCTCAATCATCACATGAAAAATTGTGTTAAATTATTTGATTATGGGTAAAGAGTATTTAGAGGTATAATTGTTCGACTTATTAAGACTATGATGAATGATAAAATAAAAAAATTTAATTAGAGTGGTTGGATCATTTATATTTATTTTCATAAAAAAATGAGGACAATTGGTAGTTTTTTAATAATGATTTTATTTTTTATAATGTAATGAATAATGATTCAATTATTTTGATAATATGGTGATCAAAATAATATAATTTTTAACATTAAAATTTTAATGACTAATAATGAGTGATGGATATAGAAATTCATAGTGGAATACATGAAGGTATTATGGATTACTGTTTAGTATGTTTTTTTTACATCTAATAGATAAATAATTTATTAGGTGATGTGATACATTTTTTTAAACATCTACTTGATGTGAGGTGAAATTTAGTGTATGACATACAATAATGGTTTTGGTACTCTAAATTGATTAATATACACTCACACACTAACTTAAGAAAGAGTGAGTTAATTATATGTATTTTTCTTATGAATATCTCCTGGTTAAGTGAAACTATATATGAAGTTGTGGATTTAAAATGAGATAAAGTATGTTTTACTTGAGTATTTACAACCTCTCTTTCCCGCAACACTATGATCGGTATGGATCATGATTTAAAAAGTATAAATTTATTTAAGCCTATAAATTTATGTTTTAGGAAAATTGGATATTCAACTGTGACTTCTATATGAGATCATTTCGGAGGAATTTCTATAACATCTCAAGAGGTTCATCTTAGGTTAATTTTTAGGAAAGAAAACTTATGAAGGTATGTGAGATGATCTTAGTTTTCATATATTATTTTTTTAAATTACTACCATCTATATTTTGGTTGGAGGAGTTCTAAAATACATCAAGAGAGGTATAGGGTAATTCTATGAATGTCTAGACTGTTATGACAAGATCAACTCTCCAATTATTAGGTTTTCATTATAGCTATATCTACATAGTGGATCTATAATTGGACATAGTATGTAGGGTCGCCTCCTTTTATGATATTTTTGAAATATGAAGATTAAAAAATATTTATATGAATATTTTCTTATTTGGTTATATTGGTAAAAGTGAGTTATAGGTAAATTGTTATATATTTTAATAAATATTTATATTATTGATTATGATGTGTTGTGATATTATATTTTTATATAATTCATTTATTGATAGTGTACGTAGATAAAACATGTTCATTGGGATGGATCTGTACCTGGGATGGTCATAATAGGAATTACTTATCACCCCTGTATATAAATTCATTATTTTTTTTTCTTTTGTATATGTATAGATCAGCTGATGTAGATAGTGGATAACCCTAATAGATGGAGGTTGATAGTTGATGTGATTATTGATGGTATGCGGTTTTCATTTTGATGACATCATTCAATTCACTTTTGTGTTGAAGTAACAGGTAAATAGGGGTTTTAATTTTCTTTTATAAATCCAAATGATAAATGAAAATGAAAAATTCAAAAATTAATTCTGATAGGATGAAGAGATAAAGAAAAAAATATATTTTTATTATAAATATGGTAATAATGTAAATTAAAAGAGTAAGCATAGTGAAAAAGGAAAGAATAAACATTATTTAATTTTGAGTATAGGCATATGATGATGTAATGCATAATTTGAAATACAGAGAAAACATTGTTTGATTAAATATTTCAATAATATTTTAATTTGAAACCCTACATCTCCTCCCCTCGGGCTAAGAGGATTTTCTTATTCCCTTTATTTTAGTAGATATCGTGAAACTCTTCCTTTATGATTATGGTTGTGAGAACCCTCTGTGTTGTACCTCTCGTATCCCCTCGTGGTTTAATTTTCATGATCACAATCACTTTCATGTTTATCTAACTTTGTTTTTAAGTGTTGTGGATGATAGGCAAAAGATTGCCAAAGGATTGGCCCAAGAATGGACAAGAAATGGACTGAAATTCAGTCCACCGGCCAACCGGTGTGATTGCACCGGCCAGCCGGTGGAACTGGCAGAGGGATTGCCCACTGCCAGGTTCCACCGGTCGACCGGTGGCTCTGTCACCGGTCGACCTGTGGCACCCAGCCCAAATAGTATTTTCTACTGTCTTGCCACCGGCCAGCCGGTGGCTCCTCCACCGGTCGACCGGTAGAGCCTGGATCAAGACTCTTCTTCTCTACCAAGGCACTGGCCAGCCGGTGGAGCTGTACCGGCCAGCCGGTAGCCCAGTCAAACTAGCCGTTGGGTTTGACCAGTCAACCCTCTTTTGGCCTCCAACGGCTCCGAAGACCTCTCCAACGGCTCTGAAGACTCCCCAAGGGTTCCTTGCCTATAAATAAAGGCCAAGGAAGCCCCGGACAACAATCGGATCATATACGAAGCCAACGGACATATTTTGGATCATTTGGCGTACCTCCGGCGGACTTCCTCAAAGGAACCCACCTAGCTCCAACAACTTCCACACCCAAGGAGCTCCTCCAAAGAAGCTTGGAAGCGGCCTTCAACATCTCCAATCAATCAAAGGCGCCCAAGACTTCTCCAATTACGGTTTTTAGTGTTTTATTCATTTTGAGCTTTAAAATTGGGTTTGTGCCTACAAACCCCAAACCCTTTTCTCATCCCCCTTTCTTTTGGGTTTCACACCACCACTAAGGTGTGAAGAGGTTCACAAGCTTTTCCTTTAAAAAGCTTGAGAAAAAGGTGAGCTATCCTTCACCTGTAAGAAGGATAGTGGGTTCTTGCTAAACCATCAAAAGCAAGTGGGTTCTTGCTAAACCACAAAAGCAAGCTGTAATAGGTCCTAGTGCTACCTCAAAGCCTAGTGGGTTTCTTGCTAAAACCATTGAAAAGCAAGCGGTAGGAATCTCTCAACGGTTGAGTTGGGAGCGGAGATGTAGGTCGGGTTTTGGCCGAACCCCGTTATCAATTTCGTGTGTCTTGCCTCTTTATTTCCGCTGCACTTTACTTTGATTTTTAAATTGTTAATCAATTTTTTAAAAGGCAATTCACCCCCCCTCTTTCCATCTTCCTCGTTTATTCCGACCAATAATTGGTATCAGAGGGATAATTTGAGTAATACCTTAAAAGGATTCAAATTCAAAGATCCATTAAGATGGCATCAACCTCTTTCGCCCCCGAGGGCCTCTCATTGGGTCGGGCTCCATTTTTTGATGGGACCGACTATAATTATTGGAAAACCCGCATGACTACCTTTCTTAGAAGCATAGGATATCCCATTTACAAAATAGTCATGCAAGGTTACACTTTTTCTACCCCCGACGAATCCAAATGGACCCCCACCGATATTAGAAACTTTGAGCTTGATGGCAAAGCCATGAACGCTCTACATTGCGGCCTTGACAGAAATGAGTTCAACCGAGTTTCCACTTGCACCTCATCTCATGAAATTTGGAAACTATTGGAAGTGACCCATGAGGGCACTAACAAAGTTAAGGATACTCGGTTAGACATGTATAGGCAAGATTTTGAAAGCTTTTCCATGCATCCTTCCGAATCTATTACCGATATGTTTACACGTTTCACTGACATTTGCAATGGAAGGAAATCTCTTGGTGATGATGTTTCAGCCGAGACGATGGTCAAGAAGATCTTATGGGTCCTTCCGAGCTCATGGGCACCAAAGGTGACGGCGATCCAAGAAGCTAAGGACGTCAAAAATATGCCGGTAGAGGAGCTCATCGGATCTCTCATGACTTATGAGATCACGATGAGGAGGCAAGCTCAAAAGGAGGGCACACCAATCAAGACACCAAAGAACATTGCCCTCAAGGTACAAAAGGAAGTAAGCTCCTCCTCATCCTCTTCCTCCTCATCTTCTTCATCTTCAAGCGGCGACTCGGAAATGGAGAATCTCGCCCGCCAAATGCACAAGTTTATGAAGAAACACAAGAAGAAGAAATCCCGCAAGCACCGAAAGCAAGAACCCACCGAAAAATCCGAGCCCAAGGTAAAATGCTACGGGTGCGGTGAAAAGGGTCATTACAAGCCCGATTTCCCACTCAACAAGAAACGGGCCACGCAAAAGGAAAAAGGAAAGAAAAAGGTCCTCAAGGCGACATGGAGTGACACCTCCTCATCATCCTCCTCCTCGAGCGACCAAGGTACAAAATGCCTAATGGCATTTCATGAGGTAACTTCTTCCGACTCCTCTTCCTCTTGTTCTTCAAATTCCAATTCTTTAAATCATCTTTCTTATGAAGAACTCTCACATGCTAGAGACCAATTAGAAAAAGGTTTTCATGCTTTATCTTCAAAATTTGTTTCTTTGAAAAAAGCTTTCAAAAAACTCTCCTCCGAAAAAGAACAACTTCTCAAAGAGAAGGAGGAACTCTCCCGAAAAATCCAAAATTTTCCCAAATGTTGATTCCATGGAATCAACCATCAAAGACCTAAGGGAGACCCTAGCCAAGTTCACCCAAGGTGAACAAAATTTGAACAATCTCCTAGGTTCCCAACGAATTTCTAGAACCACCCAAGGGCTAGGATATACCAACCAAGCTTCCTCCTCCCATGCACCCACTGTTTTTGTAAGGGGGAGCTCTAGTTTTAAATTTTGCAATTATTGTAGAAAACCCGGGCACCTCATTTATGAGTGTGATTGCAAAAATGCCCGGTACGGCCATCCCAAGTCTTTTTTCTTTTCCGATGAATTCTATAGGAGAAGACCCGCTATGAGACAAGTTTGGATTGAAAAATCCCTTCTTGCGAGTCTCTCCGGGCCAAAAATAGTTTCCTTTCCCCGGTGATTTATTGTTTTTATTTAGGGGGAGTTAGGATTGATTAAGCTTTTCATTTTCAAATTTTATTCAAACTTTCAATTTCAACTCTTGGTTTCAAATTTCAAAATTCAATTCGGTTTTGATTCAAAACTTTCAATTCAAACTGTTATCCAAAATTTCAATTGATTTTCAAATCCCATCTCTTGTTTTTCAAAATTTCCCTCAATCAAGTTTTATGCCCCATTCTATTTTGATAATCACAAAGGGGGAGAAATTCCTTGATTGATTGGGGGAGAGTCTTCTCTATCATGCTTTGATTTATTTTCAAATTATCCTTTAAGAATGTCTTTAATTTCAGTTTTTTACTTTGATTGTTTCGGTGATTGTGATCATCAAAATAGGGGGAGATTGTTGTACCTCTCGTATCCCCTCGTGGTTTAATTTTCATGATCACAATCACTTTCATGTTTATCTAACTTTGTTTTTAAGTGTTGTGGATGATAGGCAAAAGATTGCCAAAGGATTTGCCCAAGAATGGACAAGAAATGGACTGAAATTCAGTCCACCGGCCAACCGGTGTGATTGCACCGGCCAGCCGGTGGAACTGGCAGAGGGATTGCCCACTGCCAGGTTCCACCGGTCGACCGGTGGCTCTATCACCGGTCGACCTGTGGCACCCAGCCCAAATAGTATTTGCTACTGTCTTTCCACCGGCCAGCCGGTGGCTCCTCCACCGGTCGACCGGTAGAGCCTGGATCAAGACTCTTCTTCTCTACCAAGGCACCGGCCAGCCGGTGGAGCTGTACCGGCCAGCCGGTAGCCCAGTCAAACTAGCTGTTGGGTTTGACCGTCAACCCTCTTTTGGCCTCCAACGGCTCCGAAGACCTCTCCAACGGCTCCGAAGACTCCCCAAGGGTTCCTTGCCTATAAATAAAGGCCAAGGAAGCCCCGGACAACAATCGGATCATATACGAAGCCAACGGACATATTTTGGATCATTTGGCGTACCTCCGGCGGACTTCCTCAAAGGAACCCACCTAGCTCCAACAACTTCCACACCCAAGGAGCTCCTCCAAAGAAGCTTGGAAGCGGCCTTCAACATCTCCAATCAATCAAAGGCGCCCAAGACTTCTCCAATTACGGTTTTTAGTGTTTTATTCATTTTGAGCTTTAAAATTGGGTTTGTGCCTACAAACCCCAAACCCTTTTCTCATCCCCCTTTCTTTTGGGTTTCACACCACCACTAAGGTGTGAAGAGGTTCACAAGCTTTTCCTTTAAAAAGCTTGAGAAAAATGTGAGATATCCTTCACCTATAAGAAGGATAGTGGGTTCTTGCTAAACCATCAAAAGCAAGTGGGTTCTTGCTAAACCACAAAAGCAAGCTGTAATAGGTCCTAGTGCTACCTCAAAGCCTAGTGGGTTTCTTGCTAAAACCATTGAAAAGCAAGCGGTAGGAATCTCTCAACGGTTGAGTTGGGAGCGGAGACGTAGGCCGGGTTTTGGCCGAACTCCGTTATCAATTTCGTGTGTCTTGCCTCTTTATTTCCGCTGCACTTTACTTTGATTTTTAAATTGTTAATCAATTTTTTAAAAGGCAATTCACCCCCCCTCTTGCCATCTTCCTCGTTTATTCCGACCAATACTCTGGAACTCTGTTTGTTTCCAAGGAACCTTTCCTTCACATTGTGGTAGTGAGAACATGATTCCCTTTATTTTCATCGGTTGAAGAAGGAAACATGTTGGTAAAATTTAGCATGATAACAGAAATATTTTATTTGAGAAAATAGATAATAAAAACAATCTATAATCCCCCAATAAGTATTGATAAAATTTAGAGAAGATTGATAGAGATAAAAGGTGAGAGCCTTTTAGAGATGAAATAATAAATGGATATTGGGTGAGGATATGTATAATGTTAGTGATTTTGAATAATAATTTGAGTTAGGAGTATTGAATAGATTTTTCATTGAATTTAGGTCTCATTAGACCTATATTTTTATCCTCCAGATATGAAATTAACATTAATGAATTCTTCAGTTCTATTAAGCACATCAACGGGTAAAATAATGGTGATTTAACCAAAAATTAAAGCTTTATTAGAACTGTTGTCTTGATGTTATTGACTACCTGATGGAGCTCACTGGTTGGAAAATGGGTCACCTAGAACTACTTTGGAAATTATTGCTTCCTCCTACTTGTGGATTCTCATCTACTAGTTTCTAATGGACTACTAGATCTTGTGAAGCTTCTTTACATACCACTGGTTAGCCGGTGGCTCAACATCGTCCATCCCCAGTTTCCTCATATACACCATTTACCCCATTAGCCTTCATGATTCATTTTAATTCATATATAGGATCTTCCCTCTTCCTTGGATGATTTCATCACAACATTGAAACATCAAAAATATCTTCATGATTTCATTTAATTCCATTTCAAATTTTATTACGAAAAAGTTTTGGAATTCAAACCACTTAACTGAGAAATAGTCAATGAAATTTTTAGATCCATATATGAGTGCTTTTGATCATAAAAACACAGTTTGAGAGAGTGATGTATAACAATTTCCCCATTTTTTATGATAAAAACATCTAATAGAAAAAGATAAATCTAGTGTAATTCAAGAGTTAAAAATATATTCAAGGAAATTAAATATTTCATAAATAAATATATCAAACATACTCAGAATATAAACATAACACATATTAAACCAAGTTCACCCCCCCCCCTAAAATTCAAAACAATTAAACCATATAATAAAAAACTTCTCTACCTAAATAACCAAAACACATCTTACCCATTGTGATTATCTAAAATAAAACAACATGTGGAAAAAATAAATTTACAATAATAAGATAATATTTTATTAGGTAAAAATGTGTTCAGCTCATGAAATGGATTTTGGATATAATAATAAATCCTAAAATTATTTCCTCTCAAAATAAATGTATATTAAAAAAAATTCAATAAATCAATTAATAAATTTCAAAATAAAGGTATTAGAGATATTCTCATAACATCAAAAATATTTAAAATATTAATAAAATAATTTTCAAAAAAGATAAGAAAAATAAAATTCAAATAGTGTAAAATTTGAAAATAAAATATATTGATTTGAACACAATTTTAAGAAAAATAATGGAAAAACAAAATAAAAATTTAGAAAGATATCCTCTCTTATTTTAATAAATAAAAAAACATATATGAGAGAGACAAATTAATCCTTGGGTTCTTTAATCACATACTCTAGGGTTTTCTTTTAAAACCATATGGTATGTTCAATACACTTCCTTTACCTTTCCATATTGTAAAAAGTTTGGTTTATAATTTAGAGGTAGATATCTAGAGGTAGTTTTAGTCGACGAATCTTCATTAAAAACTTCTCTCATTCCCATTTTTTCTCAAGTTCTATTGTTCATATTCATTGTGATCACCTTTATTTTATTGTTCATTGACTTTTCTTGATTATTTTTTCTTTGACATCATTGTGATGGTTGTTTCAGCAGAGGTTTTTCAGTGGTAAATGCCCTAGGTGTTAACCTAATCTAGTTTCCTCCCAGATCTGGACACCACTTTCATCACCAAAATTGGTGTGTGTTTTGAGCAGAAGGATGTCAAGTTTCTAGAGATGAAACAAGATATTGTGACTGCCATTGTGTATAATTCTCCTTGGTTTGTGGAGATATTATGAGATTGATAGATGGTGGGGTGGGTTTCTTATATGTCTAGGTACATGGAATATCTAGGGTTATCACTCATCGAGAATCATGATGTTCTTCAGGAAATAGTGATTTATGGGATGGAGAAAATATTTATAATGGGAGATTATAGAATCTATGGCATTTACCATTGACAGAGACATTAAAAAAAAGACTTGGATGCAATTTTATGTACAGTTCAGGGGGAATCTACAATATTTTTGGGTCTATTGTTTGGGGGTAATATATGTATTTTGAAAAATTAGACCAGTTTTCATTGCATTTGGTAGGTGGTACATATTTTTAGGTGTCATTGGGTGGGTATCCTCAAAATAATAATGGGTTTGTTGACATCCAGCATTCATCCATTAGTCCTTATATCATGATGGATGTATGGGCACCCTATAGTTGAATTTTTGAATAGTGTTTTTAGTCAGTTTTGTTTTGTTACATCACGTTGATTGTTTAATGAGTTACTCATAAGAATTTTTAGGTTGGAATATTGAAATACATATTGGTGTGATTTCACCTATCATATGGTACTCCTCCCATACATTAGTGTCGGCTGGATGGGTGCTCTTTCATGTTTTGTTGGACTAGAAAAACAAAACATCATAGAAGAGGGTGTATCATCATCAACTAATGTCACTGTTTGATTATTTTGAAGGGGCATTGATACATTATTTAGTTCTTTTCATTATGTGTGCTTCCCTTTATATAAATGGTACCATTTTAAACATTCGATTTTTGGATTTATGCATCTTTTCTTTGTAATGGGTTCCCTCTTTAACAATATTTCAAAATGGGTTATGTTTCATATATTTAATAAAGGATAATTACTCCTAACTTGTTAAAAAACTATATGATAGAGATATATGATATATATCTAAAAAATTCATCCGGGAAAATATATCAAAAAACATGTTCCCATATATATTATCACATAAATATACCGAATAAGTATATATATATTCACCCCCTAAATTACAGAATTTAACAGAGATCAAGAGGTATTAAAAGATCAATATTTTCAAGATTTAATAAAACATTGTTATTGATAAGTAAATTTATTATATTTGAATGAATCTTGATTTCATTGGATTTAAATATATAAAAATATACATTTTGGTGCCCAACTTTTGGGTCTAGGAAGGTTAGTACAAACTCATTTTGTGATTAAAACAATCTTATGTCCAAAAGGATTAGATAATAATGATTTAAGAACCCAAAAGTTTTTAGTATTATAATTTATATTATAAATACTATATAAAATAAAAGGAAATTTTTGTCTTACATGTATATCTTTTTTCTAATTTCATTTATAAATTAAATACCCAGTTTTTTCGAAAATAATTAAAAATATTATTTTGATAAATACCAATAAAAAAGTAGTTTATTTGGGATAATTCACATTATTTGGAAAAAAAATAGTTAATATTTTTGATAGGATGTTGAGAACCCAAAAAATATCAATATATTCGTCACTATGGGATAATTGAGTGATATTACTCATAAGCTAGTTGATTTGGGATTTAATATTCTTAATGTTTGGTTATTATTATAATTTCAAAACCAAATCTGATTTTTCCTTGGAAAGAAGATCATTTTATTTATAAAGATCATCTTTCACATTGAGAACATGATTATTATTCATTTTAAGATATTTTTATTTTGAAATTAGTTCATTTAAAAAATCAATAATTTTATTTTGGTAACTGTATGTGAAGAATAATAAAATGAAGTAGAAAAGAAGATGAATGATAAGAAGAGTAATAAGTATGATAAAATTTCTCATAATCTTCCATTAGTTATTCCATGATTCATTTGTATATCAAGTATCTTGAGGAGGTAGATTTCATGGATTCAAATATTTCACTTCAAGTTGAAACATTATGTTATTTCTTATTTAATTTTAAATTATTTTTTAGAATGATATTTTTGATCTTATATAAACCTTTTTATTTTATTCATAAAAACATGCTTTTGGTTTATCAATTTTATATTTTATTTAATGTGGTGGGAAATTTTCTTCTTTTTATTCAATTTTTTCAATCTCGTGGTCAAGCATTCAATCTCAAATTCATTATCAGATGAATCATTATCATCAATAGTGTTAGAATAAAGTTTTATTTTAAATTATTTGACTATATTTTATTATTTAGAATAATGTTTTATTTTAAATTATTTGACTATATTTTATTATTTAGATTATTTTTTAGTCTGATGATTCATGTTAATTTTATGGATCTTTAGGAGTCTAATTAGTTCTTCGAGGGACATTTGTTTTATGACTATTTCATCTTGTATAGTTGTCACATTTTCCCCCCAATATCTTGGTAATACCCATATAATTTTATTTACTAATGTTTATATAGAAAATTCATCACCAAGATAATTTCAACCATTGAAAATGTTATTAAATTGGGTAAAAATATTTCAAATATATTCATTTCCAATAATAAAAAAATGAATTATTTTATATCAAATTAAAGCATAGTATATCTATATTTTTTATTCCTTCAGAAGTAATTTATAACAATTTCTAAATTTAATGGGTGGGTTTGAAAGTACATATTCTATTCAATTATATTTTTTAAATACCACATTGTATGAAATTCCTAGTGTTTTCATTTTATTCATTAGAAGATATATCAATCGGAGTCCATTTATCATCTTATTTTTATGTTTGAGTATAACCGTTTATAAACATTTTCCAAATGATATATAAAATTATTCTTATGAAAGTGTAACATGAATGGTTTCCAAAAAGAGTAATTTGTTACGTAAAATAAAGGAGAATGATTATAAGAGGTATATGTCATTAAAAATCTAAATTTGAACTTATATATGATTTTGAAAATATAAAATAATTTTTGGAGAGAATATATTTTTTTGAAAAAAAAATAAAAATTGTTTTCCGAATATAAAAAAGAAATCCTTTGATAGTAGGTGTTGGTCAGAGTAAGATGGAATGATAGGGTTGAATTTCCCACTAAAAATTAAAATAATAAATAACAGTGGTAAATTGAAAAAAATAATTATGATAAGATAATAATATAAAGTGATAAATTTGATCTATATTATTAATATAATATAAACTTTAATTAATAAAGTAATTATGGTAGAAGGTAGAGTTATTTAATTTTTATAATTATGTGTATCGAGATTGGAAAATGTAATGTATAAATAGAAATATGGATAAAACACATTTTTATAATGGAGTTCGGGAATAGGTTTGGGTGAGAACCTACATCTCCTCCCCTTGGGTGAAAGGTTTATATTATTTCTTCAATTTAAAAAAGTTCAATAACCCTATCCCTCATGACAATGGTTGTGATCACTCATATCCTGTTATTATCATCGATTGTATGAAAAAATAAGTTAATAAAAGGTATGATGACAAATTTAATGTTTTCTTGGTATAAATATGTTAAAACACAATTTTTTATTACCCAAAAAAGATTGATAAAATTTATAAGAGAGAGATAGAGAGAGATTTCACAATCATGGTGATATGAGAAATAAAAATGGCTCTTGAGAATGAACATGGACAATGCTAGTGAATTGTTATCTTAATTCAAGCGAGGAGTGTTTCATAAGTTTTTAAAGAATTAAAACCTCCTTAAACATATATTTAAATCCTATTGATATTTATGGTACATTATAAAATCATTATGGTTCATTAAGAATTTCATCTGGTGTAATAATAATTATTTGACAAAAAATTAAATCATTCATGTAACTGTTGTCCTGATGACACTAGCTACTCAGTGCACCTCACTGGCTAGTTTATGGGTCACCTAGAACTCCTATGGTACTGTGTGCTTCTAGAAATTGTCCATTAATCCTAAAATGATGGACCGGTGGACTCCTGGATATTTTTATGATTTTTTCCATACAACAGACTATTTGGTGGCTTTATTATGTCTAGTCAGTGCTTCATGTTGTGCTCCATGGACTCCCTTAGCTGTCTATAATTAATCCAATTATTCAATCGGATATTTCTAATTCCTTATATTATTTCATAATTGAATTAATAATTTATAAAATATTCAATGTGGTATTGTATTATAACACACTTCCAATTAAGAACATGTTTTTTCATTCAAAATACATAACTAAAAAACAATCACATAAGTTTTTAGAACATCTAATGAGTGTTTTTATTTGTGAAAGCACTATAATATATGGAGAGGTATATAAATATATACCATTTTATTATCACAAAAAACAAAACATAAAAAAGAAAAATCATGAGTCAATAATGAGTGAAACATTTATTTAAATTAATTTAATATTTTAGAAATTATTTTATTCAATAGGATAAATATATAACCATAACAACATTTAAACCAATTCCTCCACCCCATTTGAAAAAAAAATATGTATCCCTAATAATAAAAAAAACCTCCCCAAAAATAACCAAAATAAATCTCTCCATTTGAGATGATCAAATAGAAAAGATGGATATAAAAAATAATTTTTAAACCAAAATATAATCTTTCATAAGTTAGAAAAAATTAAAGTGAATAAGATGGATTATATATACAACATTAAATCTTAAAATAATTATCCTCTTAAACTAAAAGGCTATTAAAAGAAAACATTCAAAATGGAATTTTAAATATTTCAAAAAAATGGGAAATTTTGTCTTCTAATAATTTCAAAAATATGTAAAATATTTTGTAAAATAATTTTGAAACAAATATATGAAAAATACATTAAATAAAAAGAGAGGAAATTTGGAAAATAATTTTATTTATTTGAAAAAAGAGAGATACAAGGAAATGAAAAAAAATTAAAAATTAAAAATTCTCCACCAATTATTTAAAAAAATAAGAAAACAAAAATAATAGAGTTATGAGAGATCTAAAAGTGTGGTTCAAGAGGGAAAATTTATTAAAAACATGTTCCCAAATAGGTCATCTCATAAATTAACTGGATAAGGAAAAAATCTAAACTTCCCCTCAATTGTATAATGTAATAGAGATCAAGAGGAAATAAAAGACGAATATTCAAAGAGTTGGTGGTATATTTATATTAATAATAGACCTTATCAATAATCAATTAATCTTGATGGAAATATATTTTCAAAATATAAAAAATTTATTTTTTGGGACCGAGATATTGGATCCAGTAAGGATAGCACTAAATAATTTTGGAATTGAAAAAAACTTGGGTCCACTAATATTAACTAATAATGATTTATAAACCCAAAATTTTTTATTATGAGAATTAATTTTAGAAATACAAAATGAATCATGAATAGATTTAAGACTTCCATATATATCATATTTATAATCACATCAATAAATTAAATTCCCTATTTAAATAAAATAATTCATAAAATATTTTGATAAATAAATTTAACAAAATTAGTTTTTTTAGAAGAAAATACAGTATTTTTAAAACGAAAAAAGAAGTGTATTTTTATAATATATTGAGAACCGAAAATCAAATAAAGATATTTATCACCATGGGTGAAATGAGTAAGTTTGTTTTTAAGCTCTTTTATTTTGGATTCTATATTCTGAATGTTTTTTTGTTCTTATAATTTTAAACCCAAATTATACTTTTCATTACAAAAAAAGTTTCCTTAATTATTATTTTTATATTTCTCATTAATAAATAATTTTTATTTATTTTAATTTGATTTATTTATTTTGTAATGAGTTCATCTTGAAAATTGAAATGTCTGTTTTTTTAATTATAGTAAGATATAGAAGATAATGAATGAAATAAAGAAGATACTGGGTAAGAAAGAAATAAATAGGATAAGTAACCTCATCACCTTCATTTACATGTTCCATGAATCATATTTTATTTCATTTTTTTGTGATGGTTATTTCTATGGTGTTATCAATTACACCTGAGGTTGAAAAATTTTGAGAAATATTTTATCACTTATTTTTATTCAAATTATTTTTTAGATTAGGTATTCTAGTATAATATGACCCTTCTTATTTAATTCCTAAAAAGTTACTTTTGGTGATTCAATTTTATATTTCATTTAATCATGGAAGGAGGTTTTCTTATTTTTTTCAATTTTTCCAAACTTGTAGTAAAGTGTTAAATCTTGGATTCATTTTAATATGAATCATCACCAGTGTTGAAAGTAATTTTTTCCAATTATATGGCATCATTTTCTTCTTTTGTATCCTTTTCATATTGAATCTCCATGGTAATTTCATGAATCATGTTAGATCCAATTAGTTTTGAGAGAGGAATATTTTAATGCTCTTTTAATCTTCTATATCTATAATCTTTTGTAACTAAGAGCTTGGTAATACCCAGATAATGTTATATTCTAACGTTTCTATAAAAAATTCATCATGAAAAGACTTTAATACAATTTAAATGTTAGTAAATAGTGTAAATATATTTTAAATAGATTCATTTTATTGCATACAAAAACTTTTGAAGTGATTCGGATATAAATTAATATTTATATCTTTGGATTCATTTATTCCTCTATATAAGAACATTACCTTACATAATCCTTAAAATTGATTCTTTAGACAAAAAAATAAATTTCATAAATTTTTTATGATATTTTAGTATTAGAGTTTTTGAAACATAACATAGCACTCTTACATCAATTAATATTAAATAATGAATTAGACACTTCCATTATGTATACATTTTCCCCACAATACAAAACTTTTACGATATAATGAGTTTTCTTCTTATGTCATATAATCTCAATTTTCATCATAACCTCATAATTATCCATACTAATCCTTAAAACCCAATGAAAAAATTTTATTACATTGGATAAGAATAAAAATATTAGTATGTGACATATTAAAAATAAGAAAGAAACTTGTTAGCCCATGAATATTCTTTAAAATGTTCTTTTTAAAATTATATATTGAGTTAAAAATAAAAAATTACAAAATAACTCAAAAACAAATCTCAAATAATTTCATAATACATTTCAAAATATATATTAAGTGAGAAAATAAAACTGATAATGATTTATTTTTTTATCTTGAAAAACCCGTGAAAATTTTTTCAATAAAAGTTACACATTTCACCTATATAATGTAGCATAAACTTATATTAAAAAATAAGCTAATTAACTTACATTTTGAAACTATAATATTTCCATAAGAACTATAGAAATTTTAGATAAATAATGTAGTTAACATGGGATATAATTACCATATCGCCCTTATAATCACATACAAATGGAATTACCTACCTGGTAAATTCTAATAATCTCTAGGAGAAACCTAATTGGTTATCTCTGTCCCTTTACCCAATTCAATTGGAATCAATATCAGGATCACAAATCATTATGGGGTAAATTAAAATAACCCATCATAATGAGATATATAAATCCATCCCATAATCATAAACAATTTATAAGAACCATAACATAATCATAATATATTAAGGCCTGAATTTCCATTATCATACTCAAGAAAATATTAATTTCACCCCTAAGAAAAACATTTTTGGATATCAAAATATCCCTTCCACTTAAAACCCTTTTTTAAAATACCCATAATAAATGGAAATATGTTTTTTCAAAAAAAAAAGGAATTCTTAAAAAGTAATATCAACATCAAATAATGGTTATGGAGGTTGGAGAAATGTTCTGTGTTCTATACATTAAAATACAAAATTCATTTTTCTTACATGTCAAAATATTCTATATAAAATAAATAAAAATATTCATTACGAAAACCATTTAAAAAAATTAAAAAGTGATATAAAATAACCAATATAATTCATTTCTGTCAATATAAATAATGAAATACAATAATTATAAGTATATGTAAATGGAAGAAAATGATTTAGTAGATAATTCTTTAAACATTTAAAATGATATTATTATGGTAATGTATCATTTACAACAAGTTCATCCCATCACATATGTTCATTATCCACTTTAATAAAATTAGGTTTATTATTTTATAGATTAATAAACGTTTTCATATTTATTATTCCATTTATTTTAGTTATTAACCTATTATATACAATTAATTAATCAATTAAGGTCACATGAAATGTTTTAATGATATTCAGCCCAATTGTCTAAAATGTCTTTAGTACGTGGACTATAGTCAAAGTGATTGTCATTTAATTACATTCATAATAATAATAACAATTACATAATTGTTAATATTATACGTAAATTGCATTTTTAAAACTATCCATCAAAGATATTTATGATAAATGAATTACATTAATATCATGAGGATGATAGGTCATACGTACATGTCAGTAACATTTCCATTTTTCAACGAACATAATGGAAATAATGTAAGTATTATATTTTATTTAAATAATTATTATTATATCATAATGTTCATATTATTTATTTAAATACCCATATATATATATCATTCATTTAATTTGTACTTGAAAAAACAATCATGTCACTATGTGGAGGTGGTAATCCACATGTACGCATGAATGGCATTATCATTTTTGAACTGACAGAAAGGTAATAAGAAAGATTATATAATATTAAATCATAATTGAAAATATTTCATAAAATATATATATATATATATATTAAATAGAAAATTATAATTATTATTGAGAGGTGTTGATGGGAAATGAATTATATCAGATTTTTTGGCAGTAGTTCACCGAACATATGAAAAACAATTTAATTTTCCATTTAAATAAAGAATGAGAATGATATAGGATTAAAAATTAACATATAAACATATTAGTATATTATATATACTATTTTTAAAATTTTATCTTTGTTTAATAATATTTTAATGACATTTAAGAATAAATAAAATGAAAATGATAGGTTAAGAACAATACCTCTTATTCGGCCAACCTAATTAGGTTTATACATAAATCATTCCTAGGTTGGATTTATAATCAATAATAGGACTCAATGAAGTGGTAATGGATTTATGTAAGGGATTATTGTAGGAATTTTCTAATCCAAAAGGATTTTGATGTGTTTAGTGCAGAGGATAGAGGGTTTCCTTTTATAAGTGTGGGAGAAGACACCCTAGAACTTTTTAAATAGATTAAAATCTATTAATGTCTTACTCAAAAAAAGGATCTAAAATAGAAAATTTTAAAATATAAGATGATATGGGGTCTATATATTTCCATAAAAAAATTTATACAGTCTTTCAAATCATTTCAATAATTAAAACTTTAGTTTAACCCCTGTTAAACCCATTTTAACATTAACCATGGAAATCAGTTTTTATTGTTCTTACAAGTAATTATGATAACAATATGTTTAAAATATTAACTAATATTAATTATCATGATTTTTAATATATATCCAATTTTATGAAATTTAATTCCAATATTTATCAAAATTTAATTTAAATTTAAATCCATAAAATATGACAAAAAAGTTTTTCTTAAAAAAATTAAATATAAAATTGTTTTTATACCAATTTCAAGAATAATATTTATTAAAATACTATTTATTATAATATTTTTAATCAAAAGGAACTTATTAATTTTTTAAAATAATCTATAATAGATTGTGACATTATAAATACTTCAAAGGAAAATATAAGTTTCTATAAAAAATATGTATTTTTCAGAATTAGTTAAAAAATATAATATTTTAAGAAACTCAAAAAATTTAATCCTCAGATATTTCTCATTAATAAATTATTTATATTTATTTTAATTGATTTTTTTATTTTGGAATTATTTCATCCTAAAAATAGAAATGTTTGTTTTTTTAAATTATTTTAGAATATAGAAAAGAATGAATGAAATAACGAAGATAATGGGGAGGAGAGAGATAAATAGGATAAGTAACCTCATCGCCTCCCTTTACATGTTCCATGAATCATATTTTATTTCATTTTCCTGTTATGGTTATGTCCATGGTGTTATCAATTACACCTAAGGTTGAAAATTTTGAGAAATATTTTATCACTTATTTTTATTCAAATTATTTTTTAGATTAGGTATTCTAGTCTAATATGTCTCTTTTATTTAATTCCTAAAAAATTATTTTTGGTGCTTCAATTTTATATTTCATTTAATCATGAAAGGAGGTTTTATTATTTGTGTTCAATTTTTCCAATCTTGTAGTCAAGTTTTAAATCTTGGATTCATTTTAAGATGAATCAACAACAGTGTTGAAAGTAATTCTTTCCAATTCTATGGCATCATTTTCTTCTTTTTGTCCTTTTCATATTGAATCTCCATGGTAATTTCATGAATCATGTCAAATCCAATTATTTTTGATAGATGAATATTTTAAAGCTCTTTTAATCTTCTATATCTATAACCTTTAGTTCCGAAGAGCTTGGTAATACCAGAATAATGGTCTATTCTAACGTTTCTATAAAAAAAATTCATCACGAAAAGACTTTAATACATATAAAATGTTAGTAAATTGTGTAAATATATTTTAAATAGATTAATTTTATTGCATACAAAAACTTTTGAAGTAATTCCTATATAAATCAATATTTGTATCTTTGGATTCAATCATTCCTCTATATAAGAACTTGGACTTACAGAATCCTTAAAATTGGTTCTTTATACAAAGAAAATAAATTTCATAAATTTTTGGTGATATTTTAGGATTATAGTTTTTGAAACTTAATTTATCACTCTTAAATAAATAAATATTAAATAATAAATTTGAAACATCCATTCTATATCCATTTTCCCCACAATACAAAACTTTTAAGATATAATGATTTTTCTCCTCATGTCATATAATCTCAATTTTCATCTTAACCTCATAATTATCCATATTCATCCTTAAAACCCAATGAAAAAATTTTAAAACATGGGATAAGAATAAAAATATATGTATGTGACATATTAAAATTAAGAAAGAAACTTGTTAGCCCATGAATATTCATTAAAATGTTCTTTTTATAATTAAATATCGAGTAAAAAATTAAAAACTTACAAAATAAGTCAAAAACATAGCTCAAATAATTTCATAATACATTTCAAAATATATATTAACTGAGATTATAAAACTCATAAATATTTATTTTCTATGATGAAAAACTTGTGAAAAATGTGTCAAAAAAAGTTACACATTTCACTTATATAATATAGCATAAACTTACCTTAAAAAAATAAGCTAATTAACTTACCATGTGAAATTATTATATTTTCATAAAAACCATAGAAATTTTAGATAAATCATGTAGTTAACATGGGACATAATTTCCATATCGCTCTTATAATCACTTAAAAATGGAATAACCTACCTAGTAATTTCTAATAATATCTAGGAGAAACCGAATTGGTTATCTCTATCCCTTTACCCGATTCATTTGGAATCAATATCAGGCTCACCCATCATCATTGGTTAAATTAAAATCACCCATCATAATGAGATATATAAGGACAAACCTTTATCAAAAAAAAATTTAAGAACCATAACATAATCATAATACATTAAGGCTTGAACATCCATTATCAAACTCCTGAAAATATTAATCTCACCACTAAGAAAAAGATTTTTGGATATCAAAATATCCCTTCCATTTAAAACCCTTTTTCCAAATTCCCAAAATAAATGGAAATATGTTTTTTCAAAAAAAATAATTCTCAAAAATTAATATAAACACCAAATAATGGTTATTGAGGTTGGAGAAATATTCTATGTTATATACATTAAAATACAACATTCATTTTTCTTACATGTAAAAATGTTCTCTATAAAATAATTAAAAATATTTATTATGAAAACCATATAAAAAATTAAAAATTGATATAAAATAACCTTTATAATTCATTCATGTAAATATAAATAAATAAATACAATAATTATAAGAATATAGAAACAGAAGAAAATGATTTAGCAGATAAATCTTTAAACATTTAAAATTATGTTCTTATGGAATGTGTCATTTAGAACAAGTTCATCTCATCACATATGTTCATTATCCTTTTTAATAAACATAGGTTCATTATTTTATAGGTTAATAAAAGTTTTCATATTGATTATTCCATTTATTTTAGTTATTAACCTGTTATATAAAATTAATTAATCAATTAAGGTCACATGAAATGTTTTGATGATATTCAGCTCAATTGTCCAAAATGTCTTTAGTAAGTGGACTATAGTCAAAGAGATTGTAATTTAATTACATTCATAATATTAACAATAATTACATGTTTATTAATTTTATACATAAATTATATTTTTAAAACTATCCATCAAAGATGATTATGAAAAATGAATTACCTTACAATCATGAGGATGATAGGTCATACGTATATATGAGTAACATTTCCATTTTTCAACGAACATAATGGAAAGAATGTAAGTATTATCTTATCTTTAAATAATTATTATTATATTATAATTTTCATATTATTTATTTAAATACCCATATATATATACATATATCATGCATTTAATTTGTACATGAAAAAAGAATCATGTCACTATTTGGAGGTTGTAATCTACATGTACGCATGAATGGCATTATCATTTTTGAACTGATAGAAAGGAAATAAGAAAGATTATATAATATTAATTCATAATTGAAAATATTTCATAAAATATATATATATATATATATATATATATATTAAATCAAAAATTATAAACATTATTGAAAGGTTTTTATGGGAAATAAATTATATCAGATTGTGTGGCAGTAGTTCACCGTACATATGAACAACAATTTTATTTTCCATTTGAATAAAGAAGGAGAAGGATATAGGATTATAAATTAACATATAAACATATTAGTATATTATATATACTATTTTTAATATTTTATAATTTTTTATGAATATTTTAAAGAGTTATAAGAATATATAAAAGGAAAATGATAGGTTAAGAACAATACCTCTTATTCGGCCAACCTATTTAGGTTTATACATAAATATTTCCTGGGTTGTATTTATAATCAATAACCGGACTCAATGAAGTGGAAATGGATTTAATTAAGGGATTTTGGTAGGAATTTTCAAATCCAAAAGGATCTTGATGTGTTTAGTGCAGAGGATAGAGGGTTTCCCTTTATAAGTGTGGGAGAAGACACCCTAGAAATTTTTAAATTGATTAAAATCTATTAATGTCTTACTCAAAAAATAGATCCAAAATAGAAAATTTTAAACTATAAGATGATATGGGGTATAAATATTTCCATAAAATAAAATTTATACAGTCTTTTAGATCATTTCAACAATTAACACTTTAGTTTAACCCCTGTTAAACTAATTTGAGCCTTAACCATGGCAATGGGTTTTTATTGTTTTTACAAGTCATTATGAAAACAATATGTTTAAAATATTACCTAATATTAATTATGATGATTTTGAATATATATCCAATTTTATAAAATTCAATTCCAATATTTATCAAAATTTAATTTAAATTTAAATCCATAAAATATGAATATAAAGATATTCAAAAAAATTAACTATAAAATTGTTTCTATACCAATTTCTAGAATAATATTGATTAAAATAAAATTTATTATATTATTTTTAATCAAAATGAACTAATTAATTTTTAAAAATAATCTAGAATAGATTGTGACACTATAAATGCTTCAAAGGAAAAGATAAGTTTCTATAAAAAATCTGTACTTTTCACAATTAGTTAAAAAATAAAATATTTTAAGAAATTATAAAAAATTAATCCTCAGATATTTCTTGTTAATAAATTATTTATATTTATTTTAATTGATTTTTCTATTTTTGGAATGAGTTCATCAAAAAAATTGAAATGTCTGCTTTTTTAATTAAAGTAGAATATAGAAGAGGTTGAATGAAATAAAGAAGATAATGCGGATGAGAGAGATAAATATGATAAGTAACCTCATCGCCTCCCTTTACATATTCCATGAATCATATTTTATTTCATTTGTTTGTGATGGTTATTTCCATGGTGTTATCAATTACACCTAAGGTTGAAAAATTTTGAGAAATATTTTATCACTTATTTTTAGTCAAATTATTTTTTAGATTAGGTATTCTAGTCTAACATGACCCTTCTTATTTAATTCCTAACAAGTTACTTTTGGTGCTTCAATTTTATACTAAATTTAATCATGGAGGGAGTTTTTCTTATTTTTGTTAAATTTTTCCAATCTTGTAGTCATGAGTTAAATCTTGGAGTCATTTTAAGATGAATCATCAACAGTGTTGAAAGTAATTTTTTCTAATTCTATGGAATCATTTTCTTCTTGTGTGTCTTTTTCATATTGAATCTCCATGGTAATTTCATGAATCATGTAATATACAATTAGTTTTGAGAGAGGAATATTTTAAAGCTCTTTTAATCTTCTATATTCATAACCTTTAGTACCTAAGATCTTGGTAATACCCAGATAATGTTTTATTCTAACGTTTCCATAAAAAACTCATCATGAAAATACTTTAATCCATTTAAAATTTTAGTAAATAGTGAAAATATATTTTAAATTGATTCATTTTATTGCATAAAAAACTTTTGAAGTACTTCATATATAAATCAATATTTGTATCTTTGGATTCATTCATTCCTCTATATAAGAACATGGCCTTACAGAATCCTTAAAATTGGTTCTTTAGACAAAAATAAATAAATTTCATAAATTTTTGGTGATATTTTAGGATTAGAGTATTTCAAACATAATTTATCACTCTTACATCAATAAATATTAAATAATAAATTGGAAACTTCCATTCTATATCCATTTTCCCCACAATACAAAACTTTTACGATATAATGATTTTTCTTCTCAAGTCATCTAATCTCAATTTTCATCTTAACCTCATAATTATCTATACTCATCCTTAAAACCCAGTGAAAATTTTTTAAAAAAATGGGATAAGAATAAAAATATCAGTATGTGACATATTAAAAATAAGAAAGAAACTTTTTAGCCCATGAATATTCATTAAAATGTTCATTTTAAAATTAAATATTAAGTTAAAAATAAAAAAAATTACAAAATAAGTCAAAAACACACCTCATATAAATTCATAATATATTTAAAAATGTATATTAAGTGAGAAAATAAAACCGATAAAGATTTATTTTTTATCATGAAAAACTCGTGAAAAATTTTTCAAAAAAAAGTTACACATTTAACATATATAATGTATCATAAACATACATTAAAAAATTAGATAATTAACTTACATTGTTATATTATAATATTTTCATAAAAACTGTAGAAATTTTAGATAAATCATATAGTTAAAAAGGGAAGTAATTTCAATATCTCACTTATAATCACTTTCAAATGGAATAACCTACCCGGTAAAATCTAATAATCTATAAGAGAAACCTAATTGATTATCTTTGTCCCTTTACCCAATTCATTTGGAATCCATATCAGGCTCACCCATCATCATGGGGTAAATTAAAATCACCCATCATAATGAGATATATAAGGCCAACCCATAATAAGAAACAATTTATACGAACCATAACAAAATCATAATACATTAAGGCTTGCATTTCCATTATCATACTCATGAAAAATTTAATTTCACCCCTAAGAAAAACATTTTTGGATATCAAAATATCCCTTCCATTTAAAACCCTTTTTAAAAATTCCCAAAATAAATGGAAAATTTTTTTTTCAAAAAAAGAATTCTTACAAAGTAATATAAACATCAAATAATGGTTATGGAGTTTGGAGAAATTTTCTAGGTTGTATACATTAAAATACAACATTAATTTTTCTTACATGTCAAAATGTTATATATAAAATAAATAAAAATATTCATTACGAAAACCATTTAAAAAAAATTAAAAAGTGATATAAAATAACCTTTATAATTTATTCATGTCAATATAAATAAAGAAATACAATTATTATTAGAATATGGAAATGGAAGAAAAGGATTTATCAGATAAGTCTTTAAACATATAAAATGATGTTCTTATGGTAATGTGTCATTTATAACAAGTTCATCTCATCACATATGTTCATTATCCTCTTTAACAAAATTCGGTTTTTTATTTTATAGGTTAAAAAACGTTTTCATATTGATTATTCCATTTATTTTAGTTATTAACCTGTAATATACAATTAATTAATCAATTACGGTCACATTAAATGTTTTGATGATATTCAGCTCAATTGTCCAAAATGTCTTTAGTAGGTGGACTATAGTCAAAGTGATTTTCATTTAATTACATTCATAATAATAATAATAATTACATAATTACTAATTTTATACATAAATTATATTTTTAAAACTATCCATCAAAGATGATTATGAAAAACGAATTATATTACAATCATGAGGATGATAGGGCATACGTACATATGAGTAACATTTCCATTTTTCAACGAACATAATGGAAAGAATGTAAGTATTATCTTATCATTAAATAATTATTATTATATCATACTTTTTATATTATTGATTTAAATACCCATATATATATCATGCATTTAATTTGTACATGAAAAAAGAATCATGTGACTATGTGGAGGTGGTAATCCACATGTACGCATGAATTGCAATTTCATTTTTGAACTGATAGAAAGGCAATAAGAAAGATTATATAATATTACTTCATAATTGAAAATATTTCCTAAAAATTATATATATATATATATATATTAAATCAAAAATTATAAACATTATTGATAGGTGTTGATGGGAAATGAATTATATCAGATTGTGTGGCAGTAGTTCACCGTACATATGAACAACCGTTTCATTTTCCATTTGAATAAATAAGGAGAAGGATATATGATTATAAATTAACATATAAACATATCAGTATATTATATATACTATTTTTAACATTTTTTCATTGATTAAGAATATTTTAAAGAGTTATAAGAATAAATAAAATGAAAATTATAGGTTAAGAACAATACCTCTTATTCGGCCAACCTATTTAGGTTTATACATAAATCTTTCCTAGGTTGGAGTTATAATCAATAATAAGACACAATGAAGTGGTAACGGATTTATGTAAGGGATTATGTTAGGAATTTTCTAATCCGAAAAGATCTTGATGTGTTTAGTACAGAGGATAGAGGGTTTCCTTTTATAAGTGTGGGAGAAGACACCCTAGAAATTTTTAAATAGATTAAAATATATTAATGTCTTACTCAAAAAAATTGATCCAGAATATAAAATTTTAAAATATAAGATGATATAAGTTCTAAATATTTCCCTAAAATAAAATTTATACAGTATTTTATATCATTTCAACAATTTACACTTTATTTTAACCCTTATTAAACCGATTTTAACCTTACCCATGGCAATCAGTTTTTATTGTTTTTACAAGTCATTATGAAAAAAATAAGTTTAAAATATTACCTAATATTAATTATGATGATTTTGAATATATATCCAATTTTATAAAATTCAATTCCAATATTTATCAAAATTTAATTTAAATTTCAATCCATAAAATATGGAAAAATCATATTTTCTAAAAAAATTAAATATAAAATTGTTTTTATACTAATTTCAAGAATAATATTGATTATAAAAACATTTATTATATTATTTTAAATCAAAAATAACTAATTAATTATTAAAAATAATCTAGAATAGATTGTGACATTATAAATACTTCAAAGGAAAATATAAGTTTCTATAAAAAATCTTTATTTTTCATAATTACTTAAAAAATCAAATATTTTAAGAAATTATAAAAAATTAATCTTCAGATAATTTATACATACTAAATTAAAAACTAAATTAATTTTTTACAATTAAAATGTTCTAATTTATAAATAAATATTTTAAACAAACCCATATAATACGTGAAAACTGAGTTTGTTTAGAAATAAATATTTTTTCCTATTAACTAAAAAATAACCTAATTTTCTTATAATTAATATAACTCTATAAAATATTTTTAATGAATATTAATAAGAAATTAAAATGATTTATTTAAACATTAACAGGGTCGTTACATCCCCCAACCCCTTTGGAAATTAAGTCCTCATTATTTTATTTTCAATTTAAATATGTGGGGATATCATTCATTCATAGAAGTTTATGATTATCACATTTCTTATTAAATCATATAGTTTTCCCACTAAATAATACCCTGGTAAATATCTTTATTATTCCCTAATTTCTCTCAATGGTTTAGAGTATTTGTTGTTTGTTCCTCCAGAGAATGGTTTTTTCGTACTTAACTACTTCAAGGTTCGATACATATAACGCATCAAAAGCATATTTTGATAACATGATACATGAAATAATTCATGTACTTGAGAAAAAATTTGAGGATGGAACACTCAGTAAGAGAAAATTCCAATCCACTATAGAATTTTCCATGGTTTAATAAATCATAGAATCAGCTTTCCATCTTTACCAAAATACATAGCACTTTTCCATAATGATACTTTAATAAAAACCAAGTTTCCTACCATGAATAAAAATGTTTCCTCGGGTTATCAGTAAACATTTTTGGGCTTCTCAAAGTCTACATCATGTGGTACTGAGTCATCTTTCACCTTCTTAACCATTTCATCTTTTAATTATATGTCCAAATACTTCCTTTACCTGACTTCATCCAAACAAGCCTGAGTCTAAAACCACTTTATATATAATGCTTGAAAATGTGTTATCTATTTAATAGAATGAAAAATAAACAAAATTAATATATTAATCCCAACATAACTGATAATCCATTGTAAAATCTTTAATAATATCTTCTAAATTATGAATTATTCGCTCTTGTTTTCCATCAGTTTGGGGATAAATGGTTGTACTGAAATGTAGATCAATACCCAATGACTTTTAAGTCCTTTACAAAAATTTGTGGGGAATATGGAATCATGATTAAATACAATGGAATGAGGTACTTAATATATATCTAATTTTCTCATTACCATATTTTCAAGGATGTTCATCCAAAAAATTATTATCGTGGATGGGAATAAAATGAATAGATCTAGATTGTTGATTAATAATTACCCAACTCACATTACTAACTTGAGATTTCATTTTTAATTCCACAAAAAATTCCATGGATATATTCTTTTATTTCCATTATATCACTAGAAAGGGCTGGTCATGACATTTTTTAATTATCATTCAACTTGAACTAGTTCCCAAGTCAAATATTTCATTTTAAATTAGAAAGTTATTTCTTCATTACTTTCCGTTAGAAATTTTCCTAAAGGTCTCCATACATTATTGGGATTCTAGTATGAATCCAAAATGGAGAGATGTGAGCCCCAATAAATAGTTATTTCTTCAACTGTGGGTCACATGAAACACATAATATTTTTATTAATCTTAAACACCTCTTTTGTGAAATTTTAACTTTAATAAACATACATTCCTAAAACAATTCTACATTTTCCAATTAAAAATTATCTTCCTTATCAGATTTCTTATTCCTATATAAAAATATTATTATAATAAAACATGAAAAAATATAGGGAGTTAATGTATACACAATTTATAATAATACATTTATCAAATAATTATCCAAAGGATGATGTTAAAGACGCAACCTAGTTAATGATACATTATCTTTATGACTCAAATATTCATATACTATGTTTTCCATTCTTGGATGGTTATAATTTTATAGTTTTAATCCTTTTTCAATTTTACCCACCTTCTCAATATTTTGTTTAAATCTTCTTATGTGAATATATAATTCAAAATTTTATGATCAGTTATATTCCACAATTTACTCCATATATATGACGCCTCTAAATTTTTAATGTATACACTATAGTATCCATTTAATGATCATTTATAGGATAATTTTTCTCCTTAGGGTTTAATAGACAGAAATATTAAGAAACCACTAGAATATTTTCATTAAAATAAATTAATTCCCTTTAATAAAGCATCTTTATATATCAAAAGTCACCATTTATGTTTGGAAGGTCCAAAATTGGAGAATTCACAAATAATATTTTTAATGATTCGAAACATTCATCATATTATTTTTTCAATATGAACTTAAATTTAGTTCATGTTAACATGGTTAATTGGCTTGATAACCATGTAAATGTTTCAACTAACCACCGTAAATATCAAAGTAATCAAATAAAACTATGAATCCATGTAACATTTTTAGGTCTTGGAAATTCATTAATCATTTTAATCATGACTAGATCCATATTTATTCTACATTTATTTATGATATTTCTAGGGAATAAAATAGTCTACAACCAAAAATCATGTTTACTATTTTTTCAATATAACTTAATTTCCTTTAGATTTTTTAGAATAATACATAAATTTCATTCATGGTCCTCAATGCATTTTGAATAAAATAAAATATCATTAATAACCACAAGAATAAATATAACCCAATATTAATGGGAAAAAATATTCATAAGATACATAAATAAAATTAGATTATTCACTTACCAAAATGGAATAACCAAAAACTCATAATTCCAATACCTAGTATTGAATGTTTTCCTAGTGATTCCCTTTGTTTTCACCTTCAGTTGATAGTACCCAAACCTGAGATCAATATTTGGAAAATACTAATCTCCCTTAAGATGATCAAAAAATTCATCAATATGAGTAAACATATAATTATTATTAATAATTATGTTATTCAATGCTCTATAATCAATATAGATCCTCAGATAACCATAATTATATTTAACAAAAAATAGGATCCCCCCATGCTGATGTTCTAGGGTTAATGAAACATTAATCGACTAACTCCTACAATTACTTTTTCAATTTTATAAGTTATAATTGTGGTATTTGATTAGGGGATTTTAAATTGGTTAAGAATCGATAACAAATGCAATAGTAAACAAAACATCGAGATCAGTTATAATACTAGGAATCTCATCAAGAAAAACATATATATATTATTTTACTACAAGTATATCCTTAATTTGAATAGTTTTTTTATCTTCGATAGTATGAAAAAGATATCTTTTGTTTCTAAATTTTGGGATTTTTCTCTTTCTTGATATATTACAATGTTATGAATTGATTCTTATATAAAAAACATATTTCATAAAATAACTACTCTGAATCTATAATCTATCTTTCCATAATAAAATGAAATTCAATTCATAACTATAATATCATAAAATTGTAATTTGAATAGACAATAAGATTTCTAGGAAATACAATTCCAAAAATGATAACAAGAAGATATTGATAAATTATTTTTTCCTTAATACTTCCCCCGTGTGTGATTAATGACATTATTCAATTCATTTCTTGAGGTATATATACATTTTACCAATAAATTTATAAAAATTGAAATAATTTGTAGACCCCGAATCAAAAAAGGAATTTGTATAATATGAATAAACAAGTAATTTACATGTTACAAATTTTATTGATGAACCAAAATCTACCAATGTAGTTTCAAAGAATTTCACCACACTCTTATATTTACAGTCTAATTATTTCCGATAATTTTTTCTCTTATTCGTACATACATCAACATAGTGAACCAAATCATTACATATAAAACACTTTACTACATGTTTATCAAGATTATACTTAACACTATAAAGAAATTTTTATTTGAAATTAAAATCTATATGCCCAAAATTACCACATTATAATCACTTCACTGATTTCATAAGACATTCCCCAAGGTGCAATTTACCCTAACTACCAAAAAATGAAAAAAATGATTTTCTTACATTTAGATTTATCTGATGGATTCTTCTTATTTTCCTTCCACCTAGAGATTATTTATGTTTATTTTATTTAGAGACATGATAATCGAAAATCTCTATAGGCACTCCATGAACATAGTAAACAATTTTTCCTAAATTTGGAATTTTTTAGAGGCGAGTGATATTTTTTATATTGGATTTAATCCCTAGTATAATTGATTAATTTTACTATCAAGAAATTGGATATAATTTGGTTCATTCCTTGAAAATTGGGTGAATTTATCCTCATATATAGCCACTAAAAATTATCCATTTACATGAATTCTAAGAATTTAATTTCTATCTTATGTCGAACAACTTTATGAAAATAATTTTGAAGGAATATATTCTTAAATTTATCTCATTCCATGGAATCAATATTTTTTATTTATCTAGTAATCTTAACTATTGAAAACCATTAATAACCTCCACCATCATAATAGTAAATAGAAATATTATTATTTTAATGATCTAAATAACCAATGACATTGAAAATATTTTCTAGAGAATTATTCTACCTCTAAGTTATAACAAATTTAGAATATCCACATAATGCTAGAGGGTTCTGTCTCATAAAATTATCAGGTAACTATATATAATTCTATGTTAGAACAAGTTTCTCTCCATAATGAATTCCACCACCATTTACAGCCTTTTTATCTAATCCATCATAGTAATAAACTACTAAATTCAAATTCCATCCATTCTAGGTTGTTTATTTGGAAGGAAATTGTCCTCTTGGTTCCTTATTAGTTCTACTTCCCTATTTCTTCTAACTAAATTCCTTCTTAAAATATATATTTTAGATGATGCAACATTGTAAACTCTAAATTATATATCACGATAACATTAAATTATAATATCATAAGGTTATTTTCTTAAATTTTTTAAAACTATAATATTATCCAAACCTTTCCTATAATACCAACAATAAGGACTCGAACTTAAATAATATGTAAAACTAGTTATTAATAAAGAATAAATTTTATTGAATTCTTGGAGATATATTAGGATTAATGTTTTGGAGAATAATCACATCAACCATATTTAAATAAAAATTACATCACAAAGTTGATACTTATACTCATAATCCATTTTCCCCATAATAATAAAAATTTATGATCTAACAAGTTTTCATTCATGAAAAATCATTACAATTTTCATCATTACCTCATCATTATCAATACTCATCATTAAAACCCTATCATTGACATTATAAAACATGGGATGAAAAAATATCAATATGTTATTTATAAAATTTAATAAAGAAACACATTATTCAATGAATACTAATAAATATTTTTCTTTTTCAAAAAAACTTAAGCTAAACAAAAAACCTTTCTTACCCAAAAAAACAAATTCTCTACAAAAAAAATTCATAAAAACATTCATTTAAAATATTCAAGGAAAAATAAAACTCATAAATATTTTGTTGTGATCATGACAAAAATGAAATCTATTTCATGAAAATTGATATACATTTTTCTCTTATTAAGTATAATAAACATCACTTTAAACATAATCTCATTATCTTACCTTGTAAAGTTATATTTGTTTTTAAATAATCATATAATTCAAAGATAAATCATAAATGTAACTTGGGTCATAATTTTAGTATCACTCTTAAAAAAACTATTATAAAGGGAATAACCTTCTGGATAAATTGGACTAATCTCTTAAGTGAAACCTAACTAGTTAAATATTTCCCTTTAACCAATGCATTGGAGTTCTATGTTAGGATTACCAATCATCATAACCTATATTAGGATCACATATCATTATAACAAATATCATTATCACGTTCTATCATAAAAGTTTCCCAAGAACTATAACATAATCAGAATACATAAAATATTTCATTTCCACCATCATAAAAAGTAAAATATTCTTTTCAAACATAATCTAAACATTTAGGAATATCATAACATCTATTCCATTTAATTTTTTTTAGAAATTCATAGAAAAAATATAAATAGGGTATATGAAAAAAAAATATAATAGCATGTGAAGGGCTCCCAAAAATAAATAATGGTTATGGGGGTGGGAGAAACTATTGATATCACATGCATTAAAATAGAACGTTCCTTTTTTCTTTATATCAAAATGTTCCATATAAAATATATAAAAATATTCCTTTGGAAAAGATTTGAAATAAATTCAATTTATATAAATTTTCATTATAATTCATTCATGCACATATAAATACATCAATAAAATAATTTTAATAATATATACATGGAATAAAAATATTTTCAAATCAATCTATAAAACATTTAAAATAAGGTTTTTATGGTAAATTGTTCCTTACCATGAGTGTGGTTCATCACGTATGTTCATTAAATTATGGAATCATAAACTTATGTTCATTATTTAATTTATTAATAACATTTTCTGGTTTATTATTCCATTTATTTTATTTATTACCATTTATATAAAATTACTTACTTTGTTAATTTCTTGTCAAATATTTTGACGATATTTAGTTCACGTGATTAAAATGACTTCAATAGGTTGACTATGGTCAAATATATCATTACACCATCATCTCTAGAATAAAATACACTAAAATAGTTATTATTTTTTCTAAACTATTTATTCTTTTAAAAACATCCATGAAACATTATTATGGAAAATGAATTATGTTACAATCATGGAGACGGTAGGTTGTACGTGAACACGAGTAACTTCCCATTTTTTAATGAACATAATGGAAAAAGGTAAGTATTAT
Source organism: Viscum album (assembly GCA_963277665.1). NCBI lineage: Eukaryota > Viridiplantae > Streptophyta > Magnoliopsida > Santalales > Viscaceae > Viscum > Viscum album. The sequence goes on from OY728158.1 coordinate 1,325,181,177, forward strand.
TTTTTACTACCATAGTAATTTCATATAATAAATATCATAAAATTAATTTAAAACCACTTATATATATATCATCCATATTAGGTTTTTATGATAAAATAAATCACATCAATTCATGAAGGTGGTAGTTCACACATATTCCAGAATAACGTTATAATTATTCAATGCATAGAAAGGAAAGAGAAATATGATATATTATCTTTAAAAATGAAAACTATTTCATTAATATCGTATATATATATTAAATTCATCATTATAACAATTTTTGGGCGGCGGTGATGGAAACCCAATTACATATTCTAGTGAACTGGAAGTCTGTCGCATACATGAATGATGGTTTCATTTACAATTTGATGGAATAAGTATATAGATATAGTTAATTACATTGACACAAAAATATATAAATATAAGGAAGTTTCTATTTTTATTATTTCATCACGATTTAATAATACAATTTAAGGAAGTGTAAGAAAAAAATAAAATGAAAACCCTCAGTTAAGAACTATACATCTTCTTCAGACAACCTCTTTTGGTTTATACTTAAAGCCTTTCGTGGATAACCTTATGATCAAACTAGGTCATCTAGTAAATAGGGATGGATGTAGGTAAGTTAATTTGGTTGGGATTGTCTAAACCAAAAGGAACATTTTATGCGGATAGTAGAAGATAGTGTGTCTATATGTAAAAGGTGGATAGGACACAATTGGAATTTTCAAAAATATTAAAATATACATGTAAATCAAGAATAATTTCTTAAAATGGACTATTTATAAATTTTTGATGATATGGGTATGATATATGGAGAAAAAATATAATTTATATGTGTTTTTTTTTCATTTTAACACTTACATATATTGTTTAACCCTCGGTAAATTGGTTTTAACCTTAACTATGGTAACATATTTTTACTTTTATATTAAACATTATGACCAAAAATCAAGTTCAAATTATTAACCAATGTCAATAATTATTATTCTAAATATTTAATCCATTTTATCAAAATAAATTCATATAAGTTGAATAATTTAATATATATTTAATCATACAAAATGTGGTGTTAATAGTTTTTCAGAAAAAAAGCATTTTAAGTGAAAAATGATTCTATACCAATTTTATGTATAATGATGATTAAAATAAAATTTATTAGGTTATTTTAATTAAATTTAAAACTTATCCAAAATGGAATTTTAATTTCCAAATAATTTTAAGAAAAACACTATTTTCAATAAAAATTAGTGTTTTCTCTATTCAATAAAAAATCAAACATCATATTAAATTCTCAAAAATTATTCCTAATATAATTTGGAAATATTGAATTAAAAAATTATGTATTTTTTTCAATTAAAGTCATATAATTTGAATATAAATATTTTAAATAAATCCATGTAATGCATGAAAACCAAATTAAGTTAGAAATAATGATTTTTTCTTTTTAACATAAAATTTTCCTAATATGATTATAATTAATAAAATTTAAAAAATATAATTAATGAATATTATAAATAACATAAAATGATTAATTTTAACATTACCTAGTTTTTTAAACATCATGGGAAATTTCTAAAAATTTCAAAATTCCATGGACTCTTTTCATAAAGATATTCTAGAGAATTCAGTTTGGTGTAGACCACAATTTAAGGAATTCATAATTTTACCATATAATTCAACGACAACTACATATTATGGAGTCCATTTATATTTGTGTTTTTTTAATGAGTATAAACATGGATAACAATTTGATAAATGGGATATCTAATTCTTCTAATAATAATTGACATGTTATTTTTTTAATACGTGTAATTTCATCCATCAAACAAAAAATAATGAGTATAAGATGTGTATGCCATCAAAATATTATACATTGAAACCAGTTAATATTTTTAAAATAAAAACAACTTGTCAAAAAAATAATTTTTTGAGAAAAAACTCCAAAAAAATTGAGCAAAAGGAAGAATATCTCCTCTGATAGAAAGTGTTGTTTAGAGTAAGATGGGAAAACGATGGCTGAAATTCCTTTTAAAAATTAAAATATTAAATTAAAAGGAAAAATTAAAAATAAAATTACTTTGATACAAAAAATAGAAAATTTGATAAATTTGATCTACATTATAAGTACAATATCATAGTTAGATAAGCGAGTTAGCATAGTGGAAAATAGAGGAATCAAATTTATTCAATTATACGTATCAATATCAGATGATGTTATGGGTAAATTGAAATAGAGAGAAAACCTGATTTGATAAAGGAGTTTGGTAATAGATTGGCATAATCACCTATCTATAATACCCTTGATTTGAGGGACTATTCTTATTCACTATATTTTAATGGAGATCCAGAAACTAAACACTCATTATTATAGTTTTGATAACCCTCTTGAAATTGCTCGATATCTAAGGAATATATCCCTAACTTTTGGGGTAGTCAGCACCCTTGTACCATGCTTTTCACCAGTTATAGAAAGAATAACAATTTTAGAATATAGGATATGAAAAGAAATATTTTCTTATAAAAAATCCTTTATAAATATACTCTCTTGTCTCTATATATGGATTGATACAATTTATAAGAGATAGATTTTGAGAAAAGGTGAGATCCCGTGAAAGATATGAAATGAAAATAGCTCATGAGAGATGACTTAGAGAATACTAGTGATTTTATATCTTGATTTTGAGTGATGAGATTTTTTCAAGTTAATTAAAGAATAAAATCCTATATAAACCTCCATTTATTACCTTAATATCTTCGCATAACATTCTATAATTATTTTGTTATATTAGGGATTTAAACATGTAAAATAATAGTTATTTAAAAAATAATTAATGCTTCCCCAGAAATAATGCCTTGATGCCACTAGCTACCTAGTGCATCAGAGCGGTTAGTTAGTGGGTCACCTAGACCTCTTTTAGCAGTCTATTCGTCAATGTGATAGCTAATTATCCTCTGCTGGTTAGCTGGTACTACTTGTTATGCTTCATGCACTCCCTTAGCCTTCTAGCTTTCTTCCACTTCATCAATAGGATCTTCCCACTTCTATACATGATTCAACATAGCCTTAATAATTAAATAACTTCTTCATGATAGCATTGAATTCCATCACTCGGCCCACTAAAAATGTTGTTTTTCATTCAAAATATATAAATTAGAAACACTAAATGAAATATTTATAGCCATAAATGAGTGTGATCCTAAAAACACTATGTGAGAGAGAGGTGGAACATCCCTTGAATTATGGTTTACATATCTTCAAGATGTATTACATGAATTTAATGATTCATTTGGTTATTCCTTGTTATATTATGTGGATACTTGTTATATAATAGAATGTTATATTTCACAGTTGACTGTTCATTGATATTATGGTGGATTATTTAGAATGATAGTAGGCTTTGGGTTATGATTGGAGGTAATTCCTTCTATAATTTGAGTGGATACCTTAGCTCTGATTGCTAGAATCCGACCTATTAAAGATGGGTATAAGATGTTTAAATACTATTATATAAGGGTGTAACTGATTGGTATTATAGATTTATGTTATATTTTTGAGTTTGTTATGTGTTCGAATTGGATGAGATAGCTAGAATCATGTTTAATAAAGAATATTATCTCAATTAGTCACTAGATTAGATTTTTTAAACGGTTATGGGTGACTGAAATATTTCTGAGCATGACTCTTATTAATAACTTGTGATTGAGATATTAGTATAAGAACTTTATGACTATTAATGGAGAAAATACATCATATATATTGAGTCCATGATTCTATGATTATGAGTTTATTTATTTTGATTGAATTTGAGGATACCCATGTTGGACTAAACTAATGAAATATTTATTTTATATTTACATCATATTTCATGAGATTAATTATAGGATATTTTTTAGAGATAATAGTTATGTATTACTAATATTGAGATGTTAAATTGTATATCAGTGGTTGTGATGGTTAGATGAGAAAAAGGTGGTAGACGGTATGATATATCACAACTCAATATATAGATTTATATAATTATTAAGAAGACTCATATAATACTCCTATTACAAAGGGACTTAGATTTATTAAAAGAAAATATAAAAAATCCTTTCATTATTTTAAATTTATTATTTTTAGTTTTTCTATGAGTCAAATAGAATTTTTGAATATTTTCTAAAATATTGATAAATACCTATAATCTTTTCTGTAATGTTGAGAGTCTATACCACTAATTTTATACAAATTTTTGTTTGACTTTTTGAAAATTTTGGATCGATTTATATTTTGGGATTTATGTAGTTTGGTGATAGTATGTGGGAAAATTTTATAAATATAGTCCAATGATATTGGGTAAAATCGGTGTCGTGAATTTATTGTAATGGAATTACCCATGGTTAGTAAACATGTGAAATATCTAAAGAATAAGTGTGAAGTTCATTACTCTTAGTTTCTAAATTTGGGGACACCCTATATGATGTGCTTTAATACTTTTTATTCATTAAAATACTATCCATTTCTATATTATTATTTATTCATTTAAAAATGATTAATAAGATTCATCATGATCAAATTTATTTTAGTAAAAGTGTTGAGTATTTTTATGTATCATTGTTATATATATCTATTCATTGGAGGGAAATTGGATAAATATTTTATATCATAATTTTTATTGGGGACACAAAAAACATCCTTATGGTATATAGTGGTGGTTGGTTGAGTGTGGCTATAATATATAATTTTTTCGTCTTATAAATTCCACTCTTCTTTTTTTATGTGTTACTGAAGCTTATGAATAAGAATATTTGTGAAAATATATATTTCTAAAGGGTAATATTCATTATATGTTTAAATATGGGTCTAAATTATATTTTTTACCATTTTATACAATGATTAATTGAGGTATAGTATTCTTATTAGATAGAATACCTCTTTAACAGAAACATTCAAAATATATAAAAGATAAATGGAAGAAAACATTTCCTAGTTTTTTAGATAATATTAACTAACCATGTTAAATAGTAATTTATCTATAGAGGGATATATAATTAATGAAATTATAGTGATATTATTGGTCATTTAGATTTTACAGCTAAAGAAGTGGGAGGAATGAGAGGGTTTATGTTTCTCATTTTTGGAATGTTGGTTATGTTATACTATTATTTTGATCTACATGTGGATGAATGTAAAATGATTCTAGGGAATGGATTTTCCATTGAGTGATGTAAATATTTTAATTCCCTATACTCATGGTCATATTATGGTAATGATTTCCAGAAGGAAATAAAATTTATGTTTTATGTAGTTATTCCTTGTATATTGATTATCATTCATGGATATGATTGGTAGTTAGGAAGTTTTTATTACTGGATTGAGTGATAAGACATGAAATATGTGTATATATATGTAAATTAACAAATACTTTAATTAATTTGTTGAAATAACTATGAAATATTATTTTATTAAAAATTATCCTCCAAAATTGAGTGACTTTTCATCATTGACCTTCACAAGTATCATTAAGACAAAAACCTTTTCCTAAATTATTATTAATCTCTATTCATTGGTTTCATTAAAAGGGTATAAAATATGAATTATTTTTTTCATTTTGTTAAGATATGAAATGGGACCTAAAATTACATATTATGGTTTTAATTGATTATTTATAAGTAATTATAATGGTTGGTAATCCATCATTATGATATCATGGTATTTCAATTAGTGATTAGTTTACTCAATTAAAATTATAAAATTTTATGTTACATTATTCTATTGAAATAGAGATATTTCATATGGATGATATATTAAGGATGCATTGAGTATGGTTTCATAGAAATTTATTTACTTTTTAATTTTTTGTTATTAAATATGATAATTTTGAGGTGGGCTTCTTCATTCCTAGATATCATTATGTAAAGCCTATATTTTCCTTCATAATGGTAGAGTGAATGATTCTCTTTCCCAAAAAAGAATGTAAAAAAAATTAAATATAGGTATGAAACTCTTGATTATATCACACAGTTTCATGTGATGTTTTTAAAATTATTTTTATATAAATCTTCAGAATTTATGATTATGTTTTTTTTTACCATGGTAGGTGTTGGAATATTACTTTTTATTTCTTTATTTATAAAAAAGAGTTTATAAAGGAATATATTTTATATTTTATTTCAAGTTATTTCATGTGAATGGTTTTATAATGTTTAATATTATTGGGTAATGTTAAATTGTGTGTGAAATTATTGGTGTCAGTTATATTTGAGTACCAAAATGATTAAGACTAGAAGGGAATATGAATTTGATTACATTAATTATTTATTAAAACATGATGTCTTGTTTCTATTATATATTATCATAGTTGAGTTTTTCCTAAGACTATTTATGGTGACAATTTTAGTTTGGAAATATTTTTTAAAAATATTCATTATGATTAGGGAAATTTTAGATGTATATTTCAGTTATATTCTTTTTTTGGAATTCGTTTCCTATTTATTGGTTAAAAATTTAATCAAAATTGTTATCTTTATTTTATTTAATTTTTGAAGGTATAGATGAATTTATTAGTAAATATAAGGATTATGTTTTTGAATATGAATGGATTTAAAGGTAGATAGAATGTAATTTGATTTTTTCTTATAAGAATTAATTTTATTATATTATACTTTTGTAAAATGTTGTTATTTCATTGGGTTTATTGGAACTCATTTTAAATAAATGATGTTTTTTATGTGGTTTAGTTTAACATAACTTGAATTTTGTTGAGAAGTATTAGTTTTAATTAAAAATGGTTATATCAATAATTTCTTCCTAAATATAGTTTCATATCAAGAAATATATTTCATCATTGAGATGGTGTGTTTCTTTTGGGTTGGTATTTTGATGATTTTATTGAAATAATTCAATTTTTTGTGATGGTGGTGAAAAATAAATTTAAAATACTATAATATATTTACCATATAATTTGAGAATTTTTTAAAAAAATGATATTTTATAAGATTTAGTGTGGACTATAGGGTTATACGATTCCATCAACATATTGGATGATGTTGATGTAAGAATAATTCACTGAAGGATGAGAAATTATTGATAAAAGTCATGGTTCATTTATTTTGACATTCCATATGGATAATAAAAATCATTTGAATTTAATTCCCACATGTATTCTCTATGATTTGAATATGAATTTGAAATTAATGGATAATAAACATTAAAAAATGAAAAATGTAATGAATTTAAAATTACATCAATAAAATTTATAGATTTCAGTTATTCTTAGATATAATTTTGTTCATCCCAAATTGATCTCTTAGATTTAAAGTTTGAAAACTAAAATCCATTATTAATGGATTATACATATTTACTTTGTGTCTATAGAAAATATTAGTGACATATTTTCTTGATATTTCGATTTAAAATTTTAGAGATATTTTTTAATTCGTGAATGTTTTAACAATTAAATTTCTAAATGATGAAATATTTTTTAAAATGATATATATTTTCTTATATTTTGATGAAATTAGGAAAATAACATGATGTTAAAAATTACGGATAAAAAGTTATAAAAAATAAATTTCTCACATTTCCATTCTATCTCTAGTTTTTTGTTGCTTAATTTTTTGATTCATGACTCACAGTTTTCATTTATATAAAATTCATGATAATATTAACAATTGAAGAACTTTTAGTATAATTTCTATCACTAGAAACCATGAAAAATATTTTCAATGGAATAGCATGGTGGCAAGAAGTAATGAAATAGCGGTTATCTGATCATTTATAGGATAATGGGAGGATTTTCACATATCCCTATCTTGGGAATCAAAGCACAATTCCATATAGCATGACATAGGGGTCACATATTCTCAAAATCTATATGATACATAATATTCTAGTGTTTCTATGTCTCTATGAAAGGAAATAATCAAATAAATTTCTTTCATACAACTAAATCCATATAATCAATTATTAAATGACCAAGATTGGGTCACAGAGTGGTGCGTCATGGATGGCATGGAAAAATAAATTACAGTGCATGGGGATACCACATAGTACTTCCTGAATATCTAAGAGGATATACTAGTTATGGGGGAATGTGGGACAATGAATTTAAACCCAAAAAAGTGTTCTGGTCTTTTATTGACATTTAAAACTTAATGGTACGTTACATGAATCATTTTAAAAAATTTGATGTATTAAATCATATGAAGCTAATGATGTGATGGGAGATCGTGTTGACATCATATTATTTTTACCATTGATAAATAATTCAATTGTTGAAGATATTATGATTTAGTAAAATATTTGAATTATTGATGGTATAATTGAATATATTTTATAACAATAATATTATAAATTTGTTCATAATCATGAAATTTATTATTAATAATTTAATAATAATAATACTTATATATATAATGGATTTTTGGGAGAAAATAATCACTCATATAAGTTTTATAATATCATTATACCATGTTCATAATATTATTATATGAATTAAATAAATATGACTTTTTTCAATTATGTTTATGAGTATAAATATTTATATTATAATTAAATGAATTATTTTTAAACTAATAATAATTCAACTTATTAGTATGTTTGGATATTTGAGATAAAAAGATTTTTATCAAAGGGTTGTGAAATAATATTGTTGACTCTCCTTTCAATCACAGATTATAACAAATGGAAAAGGGAATACCTTAAGAAAAAGAAGATTCATCCTTTGAAGAACATCAAAAATTGACAAAGGCATGAACAAGGAACCCTTTAAGAAGAGGTCGCGCATGATTCCTTCTGGTCGTGTAAGTAAATTGTGCACCACATATGGGTTGCACAAGTCACATATTCACCTTATTTCTTTTTCCACCCAAGGTGCCCAGTGGCTTATAAATAGCCCATGTGGGCCCCCCATTTGAGAAAAAAGAATTTTCCAAAACTCAGATTCAAGCACTGGTCGCCCAAGTATTTTTTTGATGTCTTTAAAACACTTCTAAGGTAATTCTTTACCTAGAATGGAAGTTCTAAAGAGGAAGAATAAATCCTAAGTGTTAGAATTCATCAACACTTGCGTGCCTAAGTGACCATCCCTTTAGGGAAATGAAGACGCTTGCACGCCACCTTGCCCTCTCAACGGAACTTGCACGCCAATCTTCTGGTAGCCTCTAGGGATGATACCAAGGGCTTGAGTTCAAAGTAACCCATGTATTACCCTATGGTTTATTCGTCTCCCAAGGTGACTCATGTCGCGCATGTATACTTGCGTGACCAGGACTTACGCACCAAAAAGATACTCACATGCCTCTTTCCTAGTCACCTCTTTTCCTCAAATACACCTCTCCTCTTCAAGATACATCCTTCAAAACCCTCTTCAATGCCATTAATGGGATGGTTCCTTTGTTTTCCTCACTGTATGAAAGTATTTATGTAAGAACCTCTCCCAAAATTGTGTGACATTCAAGATTTATGTCACCATGGTTAGGGGTTTCTTATATAACCTCATCCTCTAAAATGGGAAGATCTTTTGATTGGGCCTCCTTGTCAAGAGTACGTCCCAATCATAATTTCATTTAACATTGGTCCTCCTTCTTAGGATTAATCCCCAAGTTATAAGTTCCTTTTAATTGGGACTCCTTCTGAGGCGTAATCCCCAAGTTACAAATCTCCTTAACCCGGTCCTCCTTCCCAGGATTAAGCCCGAGTCATATTATCTTTTAACTTGGGACTCCTTTTTAAGAGTAAGCCCCAGTCATAATTTCTTTTAACCTGGACCTCATTCTCAAGAGTAAGCCCCAGTCATAATTTCTTTTTACCTGTGCCTCCTTCATAGGATTAATCCCCAATCATAATTTCTTTTAACCTGGGCCTCCTTCTCAGGAGTAATCCCCAGTCATTATTTATTTTAAACATAGGGCATCCTCTTCAATAGTAATCCCAAATATTAATTCATTTGATTTGGGTTTCCTTCTTTGGAATAAAACTCAATCATAAGTCCCTCTTAATTTTGGCTTCATTTTTAGGAGTAAGTCCTGGGTTAAAATTACAAATCTCCATAATGTACAAATACCTTTATGGACCCTACTTATTAGACTTATTTCTTAAGTCCTGGTCTTAATTTACCTGGGAAGTCATACATACAAAATCCCCACATCATTTCTCATAACATCATCTTTTATGGCACTATAGTTAAGCTTACTAATACCTCTTGCTTCTCACACCGAGCAGGACTCCCGTGAGCCTAGAGTGTGAAATTGATCATGACATTTTTATCTAGGCCATTGACCATGCATAAACCCCATATTTCTTTACCCAAACTACTTGGACATTGATCTCTTCCTTAAAAGTAGAGTATGTAAGAATCCTTTATAAGGATCAGGTCCATCTTTCATTAATTCTTTTATATCCCATATGACGTTAAACTATATCCTTCCTATCTAACTATGTGGGTTCTGATTCATTCTTTAAGGAGGATACATAGGTAGCTTGTCTGCGGGTACGATCCCAACTCTGAAATAATCCCTATCTTTTTGAACGTAAATAAACTTCAGATGCCCCTCTGAGTGGCTTTAAAACAAGTATGGTTATCATAATGACCAAGGGATTTCTATATAATGTGTCGAAGGATACCATTTACTAAGAATCTCTAATAAATATGGATAATTCTCTATTGATGAAGAACCTAAAATACATATGAATGATTCTACAAATCCCATACCTATCAATCATTGATTTCTAAATCTAAAGGAAAAATTCATTTTCATGCTTGGTAAATTAATAAGGATTCGTGAACATAACTTAAATCTATGAGAGAGTTCTGGAGTATGCACTAATTCACCCCAAAAATGTGTGATGACTATGGCATCCCATCCTATCGACCAATGAAAATTATTAAGTCTCATTGGCCCACAAATAATGAGCAACTACCTTTGGAAATTAGGTCCAAATGGATATAGAATCATTGGATGTTTCCGGTTCTACGAATAAAATCGTTAGAAACCTATTAGAAGGTTTGAACCTTAAACAAACAAGGTCATCCCCATTTCCAGAAGGAAAAAAATGGTGAACCTGATGTGAATATTTAACCAAGTTAAAATGATGTTATACTTATTTTTTAGGCCCCTATTAAACTCAATATGAGGGCCAAAAAAGTAGTCAATAACATAAGATCTCATCCAAAAGATGTAGTCTGGACAGACTTATCTTGATTATGTTTTCTATATGAAACAGGAACCCTTTTCCAAGATCTCTCTGCAACACAGAATGGCTTCTTTAAAATTCACTTCTGTGAATGCTTTGGCCACTACTCTTGCTAGATCCTCGTCCACTCTGAAGATGACATCACCCACTCAGCATCTCCAATGCTGGGTCTCGAATGCGTTGCTGAGGGAATACCATCAACACTATAACATCCCGACTCTGGAGGCTGCTCGATAAGCCCTCCAAGTTAGCAACTGACCTTGGTTGTCCGGACAGCAACGAACAGTGATCAAGAAGCAGGCAGTGCTAACCACCATCTCTAACCGTTTCAGGTCATTATCCCCAGAATGCAATAACCATTCTCTCCCATATTATAGGTAGCTGATTGAAGTGGTCACTCAAGGCCTCGGTTCAATAAAACAGGATTCCTTCCAAAGGACTCCCATCAACAATCACCGCCAGACTCAAGCGGTAGTTCACCCTCAACATGATGAGGATATCACCTCTAGGCGTTCAGCTCAGGTTCCTCATACCCAATCATGCAATCCGAATCGTCAAAGGTGAAATTCTGACAATAGGGAGCAGGTTCTTACCTCTAACCCCTCCGAAGAAGCCTATCAACCTAACTTGATGGCAGGAAACAAGCGGGCACACACACCCGTCTGTTCTGATCCCACTGTCCAGCAAACTCGTCTGGCAGCAACCCACCAATCCTTATAGGAAATTTCAATGGAGTACTATAGTAAGGCATATACACCTACTTATAATTCATCAGATAGTCAGAATACTTGTTTGACTACATCCATATAATCTCGACAACCAAACATGGTAAACCCCTATAAACAGGAATATACGCCTGTTTACAATCAACAATTTTGTCAGTAGTCTCGCCTGCCAGTATTAAAGGAAAACATTTAACTATACTTGACGGAAAATACACAGAATGCACATAAACCTACCAATGTTCATCATGTTTTCCAACAGTCTCATTTGGTAGCACACAGAGAAGTCAATCGGAATGCTTCGATGAAAAATTTGAAGCAGACTCAACTCTCTGCCCCTTTGCATATGTACTATCAATATCAGTTGATTTGAAAAGGAAGAAAAGATCAGGAACATACACCTACCCCAGACACGGAATGGATGTATATTCTCATTCCATCAGCTGAAGTCCCCAAGCACATTCTGACAATGGTGAAATAGCAGAGGAAAATCCCTGACCATATTCTGGATACCTGTCAGAATGTTATAACAACTTCAGCGACATAACATGGAAAGAAACATAAATTTATCCCTATCATTGGAGTCACTCTTCAACATGTCACTCCGGAGTAGATAAAAACCTCTTTTCTAGTCCAATAGGTTCATGGGGCATACTCCCCCATGTCATACAGACAATCATGTCTGGCACATACACCTGATTTTAATGGAGATAATCAGCCTAACCTAACCATTTCTTTTAAGTAGGCACATACACCTACCCATAATAACCACTTTCATCAGCAAGTGGATTCCAAAGTGGGTAAGAAGGTGTCCAAGAAAAATACCCATCTAGCACAGTTGAAAAATCAAGATCCAATCTGCAATAAGTCCTTGCTCAATGCTGGAGTTCTTGAAGCTCTTAGACAATTATGTGTTATAGCTCAATATTGTACTCTCTCATTTCAAAATTCTGGAAGTGAAAATAATAATTCTGAAGGACATCATCAGACACTTCCTCATGAAGTCTTGCTTCATGAAAATTCGGTCAATCTCGATGTATCATCTTAATATGAGAGCCACAATAACCCTCTGCATGTCAATAAGACCAAGGAGCAAGAATTTTTATCCTTTGATGTCTCCCACCACGGTGATCCTCCCCATGATGATGAATTTAACTGCGAAAGTCCTCTCCATAGTACTAATTCGCATTTCTTGGAAAATTCTTCATTGGAAAATGTAGTAATGAGAAATCCCTCTAATCTTGAGGCACTTGAAAATGTGAGGCCAGTCATGTCGGATGCCTTACCATTAGCAGGTGAAATACTTCCTCAATAAGAAGATATCCTGGGGTGTAGGTCATTCTCCAAACCATCCCTGGGTCATTCATCTTCTAATTTGACAAATTAATTCTCTACCCATCATGAAGAATCTGATGAAGCAACAAAGAAGATCCAGCTCTGGTCCAATCAGGTATAAGAATCTTCATCGAATAAAAAAGAGGAATTGATGAATATGAGAAAAAACTGGTGAATGTTGAAATACTAGTCATGTTTTGTCCTTTGGCGGACTCTCATTATGATATTCCTAAAACGTTGATAGAATATTGTATTCACGATATTTATCTCAACATATAGAAAACTCTATGTCACTTAAAATAGAAAATATTATCTTATGATTAATGTCAAAATCATGTTAAGATTATAGAAGGGATTCAATGACAAATTAACATGGTATCTCTCTCAGTTTCCCGACATCCAATGGATGAAAAGTAGCAGAGAGCCCTTCAGCGTTCATGCCTTGGTGCGTTGAAAATATTGCAACCGTTAATTGCCAATTCACCATCTGGTATTCATATCAGGGTATGGGGTGTTCATGGAGCATTGCATTTTACTGTTCACTACAGCAAACAAACCACACCGAAAGTGGTCTCATGAAATGTTATTTCCCATGGCTGGCCACATCCAACTGGTTTTGTGTGTAATCAGATGCTTGCTCAAGAACAGGCCTCAACTAGTTCTTCCCAATGTCAAGAATATAAAGAATAAGTTGTCATATTAATATTGCATAAAGAAAATGAGAATATAAAACAGGCTTCTCGTTTAGAGCAGGCACATCATCAAGTGATGGAAGTGTCAGAAATAATCCAATGGTCATCTGAGCCATGTGATTTGAGTGGATGTAGGATGATGCATCCGGCCAATTTCTGGACAAAAGTCCACAAAATCAGGAGATATTTTAAGAATGTTTCAGATATAGCATCTCAAGATCCAACTCATCTCACCAGGATGGGGACCCTTTTAACCCAACCCTCGGAATCAACAGATAGGATTCGAGAAGTTGAGTAGGAAAAATAGGAACAGCCCCAGACCAACGGACTGGGAACTTTTTCAAATTCTCAATCTCTACCTCAGTGAAAGTCAGTCTTCCCTCGATTAGGGAAGAAGCCACAAGAGGATCGTAGAGCAGAATTATTAGGATACTCCATCCAAATTACGGTTCATCAAAAAGTTCTTGAGGGACCAACCAAACAAAAGGAAATGTCTCATAAAAGACATGGAAGAAGACAGTATCGTAGAAGCGCTGACAAAAGGATTGCAATGTGTTATGCATCAATAAATGTCATCAATGTCGTTGTCATCGATCCCCCAGAACATGAGGCTCACTTAGGGGAATCAGATGAAGAAATTCATATTCAATAGGTTGTACATCCTGAAACAAATGAATAATTTGTGCATACCTAAAATCAATGGTTTACCCACAATCTAGGTATTCCTTCAAATAACCAACTTCCCCCTCCACAAAAGGCATCCAACAAGGGGAAAGTAAAAAAATTCAGGTTACATTCCACCCTACCTTTGGATAAGTCCAATCACTCTCATTAGAGGAATGGTTCGCACAGTATGAAGAATAAATGAAGGAATTAAGGAGGTTAAATGCAGAACTACTTCACGGCAGTCTTCTTCCTAAGCATGCTGGAGTTAATCAATCAAGGGAATTTGTTGCAGCTACTGGGATGGGTCAAGAATATCCCCCTTTACAAGTACATCATCACAGGTCTAATCCTATGGGTCGTACGTGACAAAAACTGGCAATACTACCATAAGTGACAGTACCGGTCGCCACACCCGTCCAAACTGTAGTTCTTTCACCTGCATAGGTCCAAGCTCAATAAGATGTTTCTCAAAAATTAATGACTACCATTGAGTCATTAACAGGTTGGTTGGAAGCTATGGAAGGAAAGTGTACACTAGTTCAATCGGAGAAGAGAGCTTACCCTGAAAGGGTGGATGCAATTCCTCCCGCATCAAATTTTTCGAGTACCACATTCCCAATTTTTAATGGTTCGGGGGATCCAGAAATACACATAACACATTTTTTTTATCATTGTGATTCTATGATGGGAACTCCTAAACAAAAAGAAGCAGTTAATCTTAGGTGTTTTGTACAGCCATTACAAGGACCTGCTTTCGTCTGGTAAACAATCTTGTAATCTCAGTCAATTACTGGGTGGGAGGATCTCCGTCAAAAATTCCATTTTCAATTCAACTCAACTTTTCCAAAGACAAAATTTTTTTATCTTACTAATTGTATGAAAATGGAAAATGAAAAAGTTTCATATTTCATTTCTCACTGCAAGGGATTAACATATTCCTTATGTTTATCACTCCCTTAAGAAGAGTTGTTTCAAATCTATATGGAAAGTCTATGTGATAAATTTCTCACACCGTTGATCCTTGTAAATTATAAAAGAGGGTTTTTGAGACCTTACATAAATCACTCATCAGATCAAAGACTCTCTTCCAAAGTCTAAGGCAAAAACTCATGTAATTCCATCAGTTCCAGGAAATAGAATAGGGAAAGTAGAGGATGCTACAGTTACACTTAAACAAGCACCTGTACCTGCTTCCACTTCAAAACCATTATCTTAGCGAAGGGCTCTACCTCATGAATGTCAACAACAATGGCCACCTCATCAATGTGATCAAATAGATCAAAGATGGAAGGAGTTTGAAGATTTGAAGAACAATGTTTATTCCTTCTAGAATGAACAAGTTCCTGGATACTTCATCTCATCTCCAGAAAACAGCCTGGTTCAGTTTCCAATGCCCAAAAGGCCAAACAAGGAAGGAGATGAAGACCTCCATAACTATTTCCCATTTCATCAGATTTTGGGGCATCCTATTCAGGAGTGTTTTGTCTTCAAAAACCTCCTGAAAAAGATGGTGGAATATGGAAAAGTAAAATTGAAAGGCTCTTCAGCCCAAGTAGCATGTGTTTCGGCTACTGATCCAGAGGAAGAAGGAGAACTCCCCGAAGTAAAAAAGTAAAAATGTGCAGAAGTATGATGATTGGATAGTCAGGAAAACGATCAATTGAACCCATGCCATTTTACAAACACAATTGAATCAACCAATTGTGTCTTATGATATTAATTCCACTGCAAAACCCCCTCCATTAGAAAGATAATCTTCAATGAAGCAGCATAATTTTAAGAAATAAGAGCAGTCAGAAGAAGATGAGTTTGTGTCAAAGCCTAAATTTCCATTGAATGTGGCAGAATTTATGCCATCTACTTCAAAACTATGGGCACTGCCCCACCAAACGGCACAGCTTGAACTGGCTAAACAGGAAGAATCTTTATCAGATGAAGAGTTGATCTTTGGTTCTGTTATCATGATTCATTTAATAGATCCTTATGCCAATGAGAGTTTTGATTTTGATGAGCATGAGTTCCCTATATCAAACAATGGAATTAGAGGAAGTGACAGAGTTCTAGGATATAGGGGAAGACGTGGGTATTTCAGAATCCACTATTTCAATCCTACCCCTACTAGAACTGTATATTCGGTGGAAACTCGTGGTAAATCCCTTCAGCGGGCTCAACAGGAACAAGAAAGTTCTTCCACACATGGTAGATTTGGTCCTGACACAGTTATTTTGGAATACAGATTAGAGGACAATCTTTATTCCCCTCATAAAATAGATAGACCTAGTCCATCTAATCTATCGAAGTGAGGAGTATTTCCAACTCCCACCCCGATACGGGATGCATCTACGGCCAAAGCATCAACTTCCAAGGCACCTGCAAAACCACATTTTCCTGATGGGAAACGCAGACCTTTGGACTAAAAGTATGATGGCTTGAAGCATTTGGACCATGTACGGGCCAAGTTATCAATTTTGGACACCGGGAATCTATCAAAAGATCGTAGGGAGGCTCTTATTGAGGCTTTGTCAAGTCCTCAAGAATTCGAAACTGAAATTTTTGCGGTTGAGGTCTACCATATAGAGAATGATCTTACAGAATTCCATGCAGTGATATATTCAATAGATTAAGATTAATATGATGTTGTACATGGACATATTAGACCTTTGTATCTATGTGGAAATGTCAATGATATAGAAATCTGATGAGATTTCATTAATAATGGCTCAGTGGTCAATCTCATTCCTATTCGTACACTTCGTCGATTGGGCCTCACCGAATCTGATTTATCCCATTCTACTTTGATGTTGCAAGGATATGATAAGAATGAACAAGAACCTCTGGGAGAGATTACACTAATAATTCAGTTTGGAGATCTTGTTTCTAATTCGAATTTCATGGTTGTTCGTCAGGACACAGCCTTCAACATTTTTCTTGGAAGGCCTTGGCTACATCAACATGTGTCCATACCTTCGGTGTACCATCAGTGTCTCAAATATTGATTCAATGGTCAAATTGGGACATTGTATGGTGACCAAGCCCCATTCAAAATTTAACACCCCAACCCCAGTTACCCAAAGTCAGTGCATTATTACATAACATTGGCATGATCACAAAAGATCAAGTCTCGAAAGACTGATTAGTTTAGTATCCTTGGAATAACTAGATACATTCATAAAGTTTACATTACATAATAAAGTGAAAACTCCAACAAAATCTTGTTTCCACACTCATATCCCCTTATAAAATCCCTACAGGTCATTCATAAAATACATCTTCACATCCTGGGAAAAATAAAACATAGAAAGTGGTAAGCTCAAATGCCCAGTAAGGATAACAATATAGAAGAAACTTTCATAAATAATCATAAACACGTCAGGAAATGTATAACTAAAACAAAAGCCTTTTAAACATAAACTTTTGCATAATATGATAGAAATAAAATGAAATAATTCCATTTACTTATTCACATTGATATTCTACTAGTCGAATAATCACATGAAATATCAATAACCACTTTCATAATGATAGAATGCATAATGCCAGACTATCATAACCACATAGTCAAGGCCTTGTGCCAAGAATACAAATGAGATTTTTTCAATGCATTGTTCCAAGACACAAGTTTACCTCATGAGACCTACCGATATATCTAGGAGCTATAGCGGGCTCCACCCGTTACTTACTAAGTCCAATGGATTCCTCATATGAACATGTTTAAACATAACATAAACATTCGTATTAAAACTAGCATGATAAATGTCAATACTTTCTCTATAAACCATAAATGGTATAAAAATAACACATCCACAGTCTAACATATCACAAAACCTTCAATACAATATGGAAGTTTTGTATTATAATAATTCAACTACAAATAAGATTAAAATCCGTCAAAGGATGTTGACATAGATGAAATCAAAACTATTTGATAGAAATATGTATTTTTTTGAAAGCATTTAAAACCACATAATAATAAAATAAAACATTCACTTTGAAAATATTCTTATAAGCTTGTAAGGTAAGCATCGTAGATTTTATAATGGTAGAAAATAGCTGCACCCACCATATAAGTTAAAAAGACATTCTTACGTTAATTTTTCCGAAAAGGACAAAAGGACCTTGTTTGGAAAACGACAAAATGATTCATTTCAAACCATTTTATAAAAATTCAAACAATGGTATAAAGTACTTTAACCCATAGTCTAGTAAATAGTAAAAAAAATTCGAATACAGTTTTATGAAACATGGATGTGGATGATAAAGGGGTCCCTGTAGATAATTATGTATAAACAACCTCGGATAATGAAGAGATTGTGAAATAAACCTTTACCTTGTACTTTTATTTAGTCTATGGTATGTTAACCTCCTGTATAATAGTTAAAAAAATTTCTTAAATTATACAAGAACCATATACATAATTATGATATCATATATGATATTTTAATATAGCTTTTTTAATAATATCTTAGTGTTATCGTCGTTTCGGGTGTTAACTTACTCATTTTCATTAATATGTTTTGTTACATAAGACTTGTTTGTTGTTGATAGTTTGTATCTTATTCATATCCAGAATGATATCAAGTCCATAATCATTATTTTTAATCATCAAATAATAATTATACTTGAATGGATATGATGGGGAATTAATCTCATCGCGTTCGTGGAGACGGTAGTCCGTACGTATGCACGAGCGACAATATCATTATTTTGATATTAAAATAACATATAATTGAATGATATATCATATATACAGAATCATTATAATGTTATATTTATTATTTACTTCAATTACACATCAATATCATACCCATCCATATAATAATGTTTTGAATAACAATTACACCACAACATGGAGACGGTAAGCCATACGTATGCACGTATGGTGGCATTTCATTAAAAGGATGGATAGAATACTGAATATGGTTGTGTCATATTTATAATAACATCACAGTATATATAAGATACTGGAGTTATTGTTTTATAATGGAAATAACAAAGAAAGAATAAGTTGAGGAATAAAGGAACATGAAAGAGGGCGGTGAAATTATTACCTCTTCTTCGGGTTCTTACATTTTATTTGATAAAATGGGCTCCTTAAGTTGGATTTATGACTAAAGGAAGGCCTTTATGATGAATTTAGGTAAGTTGAGAGGATATTTTGTCAGGTTTTTTCCAATCCAAAAGGCTTTTAAGGTATGAATAATTGGTTAAAAGTGGTGTCCTTTTATAAAGGGGAGGAGGGGCTCTTTAGGAAAAACTTAAATTATTAATTTATAATAAACTTATATTCAGTTTGTAATGGCTCAAAAGTTTATTATTCAAAGTATAAGGTGGGGAGGGGTCGAAATACGTTTATCCAATATATTTTAGACAGGTTTGGGTCACTATATTAACCTTATCATTAATATTAAACTCATAGTTAAATAGTTTGACATTTACCATGTCACTTTGTATTTTTATATTATATGGTAAATAAACATATTATATACTTCAAAGGGACCCCCAAGTGGTCCATTAATAATACACCTATAATTATATAAGTCCTTTGGCCGAACCTTGTTTTTTTAGGAATATAATATGAATTAATAATATAATATTTTCTTTAAAAACACTTTTATGTCAATTTTGACACTATTTAATAATTACTTTTTGATAACGTCTTAAAAACTTTATTAATTTGAAAAATAATCATTTAATTAATCCTAACATTTCATATTAATCAATAAAATTCGTTTATGTCATCAAAACATTCAAATTATATTTATTTTAATATTTATAATGCCAATTATTTTATTCTTTCATTAATAAGGAAAATACTGCATCATTATTGTTTCATAAATAAATTTTATTATTCAATGTCTAAAAATTATAAATAAAATACCATTATGTAGTAAATCGTTTCATCCTTCTAATGAATTTTTATAGTCTAAAATTTAACATATATAACCCTATGTAAAAAATGTTTTTCTAAACGATATATGCTTATGTCATTTTTGTTTTTACTTTATCATAATTAATATAAAGTGTCATTATCACTTACATGTGGATCTATGGGGTCCCAAAATCGACCCAAATATTCCCATTGTCAGACATGTATCAACCGATATGTTTAGGAAACATTTTTGGGTAATTTATTATTATTATATTATTATTTGTTTACCCTTATTTACCTGATTTACCCTTTAACCACGATAAATAAAATATTTACCGTAGTATTATTCAAAATGTCTAAAAATAAAAGTTACATATTTACACAATTTGGACCTCCTTATTCTAAATATGGAAAAAAATTCTATATTCAAAACACATAAGTGGAAGTAATTAATTTCAAATTAATTCTCATTGTTAAAACAAAAACGTGTTTTTAAGAGATAATAACTATCAAAAGATTTCCACTTGCTTATGTCCAGTTTAAATGGGAATGTATATCCAATGACCAACATTGGATTAAATGGTAAAAATATAATCTAATTATACTCTAAAATCACTCAAATTCATAATTTATCACTATTAATAATTTTGATTAAAAAAATTCTTTTTAATTAAAAGTTAGTAATTTTCATTATTCATCAAAATATGAAAGTTATCAGAAAAGTACAAAAAATTCACCCTAAGATAATTTCAATATTCTGAATCTAAAAAATGAAGTCCATTTTGAGAGATAAAATTTATAAAATTTCAAAATGTGTGTATTACTATTCATAACGGCTAGTTTGATTGATTATGGTGTGTGTTAGAACTCAAAGTTTCGTGCAACACACGCTACTGTATTATTCAAAGAGAATCATATTGTGGAAGCTTGCGGTGTTATATTCCGCCCTCCTTCAAATAATTTCATCCTCAAAATTTCTAAAATATTATTGTATAAAAAGACATGGGTGGTTCTTCATCATAATTTCCTCTGTTTCCCACGTTGCCTCTTCCATCTTATGGTTTCTCCATAAAACTTTTACCAGAAAAGTCGTCCAGTTTCTCAGCACTTGTTCTCTGGTATCAAGAATCCTAATGGGCTCTTCGCAATAAGAAAGATCGGGTTCCGATTCTAATTCCTCATAAGTGAGTACATGCGTTGGGTTAGGCTTGTATTTTCTCAATAGTGATACGTGAAACACATCATGGACTTTAGAGAGACTTGGCGGAATTTCCAAATGGTAAGCTACATCCCCAATTCGTTCTAAAATTTCGAATGGTCTGACGTACCTGGGATTCAATTTTCCATTCATACCAAAACATATAACACCCTTCCATGGAGATACCTTCATGAAAACATGATATCCTACCTGAAAATCCAAATCCTTCCTTCGGTTATCGGCGTAGCTCTTCGGCCTACTTTGAGCTACTTTGATGTGGTTTTGGATTACCTTTACCTTTTACATCGTTTCCTCCACCAGTACTAGGCCCACAAGTTTTCTTTCACCAACGGCATCCCAAAAGGTTTGTGTGTGACATATGTTTCCATATAACACTTCATATGGTTCCATTCGAATACTTCAATGGAGCTATTGTTATAGGAAAATTCTATAAGAGGTAAATATTGATCCCACATACCCTGAAAGTCAAGTGATAAATATCTCAACATGTCTTCTAAGGTTTGAATAGTCTGTTCTGATTGTCCATCTGTTTGAGGGTGGTAGGTAGTGCTCAAATGAAGTTCAGTATTTAAGGCTTTCTGAAGGCTATTCCAGAATCGTGAAGTAAAATGGGGATCAGGATCAGAAACAATCGATAGGGGTACTCCATGAAGTCTCACAACTTCATTAATATATATCCATTCTAGACATTCATGTTGTAAATCTTCCTTTATAGAAAAAAAATGTGCTGACTTGGTAAGACAATAAAAAATGACCCATATTGCATCGTTCATTCTTGGATTCTTTGGTAGTCCCACGACAAAGTTCATCGTGATATTATCCCATTTCCACTCAAGTATGGGAAGAGGTTCCATGACTGCTCCAGGCTGTTTCCTTCCAGCTTTCACATGTTGACAAACCATACATCTTGACAAAAAATCAGCAATCTCCCTCTTAATGTTGTCCCACCAAAAAGGTTCCTTCAAATCCCTATACATTTTGGTGCTCAAAGTGTGTATAGAGAAATTGGAACTACGAGAATTGTCCAACAATTCCCTTTTTAGATAAGGAATATTGGGAACAAAAAGTCTCTTCCCAAATTTAAAAATTCCATCTTCATACACAAAGTCTGTCAATCTCCTATCATTCACAGCTTTAATCTTATTTTGAAACTCTTCATCATCAGTCTGAGAACTCTTTATCCTTTCTAGTAAAGATGTTTTGGCAACCATTTGAAGAAGCATTGATATTTCACCTTCCATGGTGATTCCCATATCCATATTTACTAGATCCATGTATATAAGATCCTTTTCAACTCTCATCTTGTTCAAAACTCCATGATCCTTTCTGCTCGAAGCATCTGCCACCTTATTTGCGTTCCTCGGGTGGTAGTGTATCGTGAAATCATAATCCTTGAGTAATCCAATCCATATCCTTTGCCTCATGTTGAGTTCTTTTTGTGAGAAAATATACTTCAAACTCTTGTGATTAGTATAAATCTCACATTTCTCACAATAGAGATAGTGTCTCCAAATCTTCAAAGAAAATATTACAGCAGCTAACTCAAGATCATGAGTAGGATATGTTTGATCATGAATTTTCAGTTATCGTTATGCATAGGCAATAACTCTATCATTCTACATAAGGAAACAACCACGTCCTTTCTTCGATGTATCACTATAAATAACAAACTCATCATTCCCCGATGGTAGAGTCAATATATGATCATTGACTAATCTTCTCTTCAGTTCTTGAAAATATTCTTCACACTCTTTTGTCCAAACAAATTTAACCCTTTTTACGTGTGAGCCTTGTTAATGGGTTAGCCAATCGTGCAAAATCCTGGACCAAACGCCGATAATAACCTGCTAAAACAATAAAACTGCGTACATCAGTTATACTCGTCAGTGATGTCCATTCTTGGATTTCCTTTGTCTTAGAAGGATCAACAGAGATTCCATCCTTAGAGACAATATGGCCAAGAAAATAAATCTCCTGAAGCCAGAATTCACACTTGCTAAACTTCCCTAATAATTCATGTCTTCTAAGAGTCTTCAGGATAATGCACAAGTGATTTTCATGATCTTATTAGCTTTTTGAGTACACCAAGTTGTCATCAATAAATACCACCACAAAATCATCGATATATTCCTTAAAAACTATATTCATTAGATCCATGAATACAGAGGGTTCATTCGTCCATCTAAATGGAATTACTGTAAACTCGTAATGCCCATACCTAGTTCGAAATTTTGTCTTCGGAATGTCTTCCTTCTTCACACACAAGTGATGGTATCCAGATTGAAGGTCAATCTTTGAAAAGTATTGAGCTCCATGCAGTTGGTCAAATAAATAATCAATGCGAGGTAGGGGATACTTTTTCTTTATTGTTATAGCATTGATATCCCTGTAGTCGATACATAACCACATAGATCCATCTTTCATCTTAACAAAAAGGACAGGGGCTCCCCGTGGAGAAAAACTAGGGAGAATAAATCCCGTACTACTCAATTCCTCTAGTTGTTTCTTTAGTTCCATTAATTTTATAGTGTCCATTATATAAGGGGTGTTCGATATGGTCCTTGATTCAGGGATTAAATCAATGTAAAACTCAATTTCTCGTTCTGGAGGATGTTAATGTAATTCTTCTGGAAACACAACAACATATTCTCTCACAATAGGTACATCCTCTATATGAACATTCATCTCCTTTCCCAAAGTTATTTAATTGTCTTCCTCCCCAATAATTGAATTTAGTTGAGCTACAAGGGGTGGATCTATGTAAGAATCAGGTGGTGATGATTCTTCTCTAAAGATAATGCATTCTTTATCATTATCATCAAAAGTCGTAACCTCTTTCTTCTTACAATAAAATTTCACATCATGGTCTGAAAGCCAATCCATACCAAGGATTATATAAAATTAAATCATGGGTATGACGATTATATCATTAGATAAAGAACATTTATATGCTCTAATGGGGACTGATTCACAGAACTTTGTAGAAATGATACTTCCCTTATGAGTTTTTACTGACAACTCCCTTGTTAAATCAAATTGGAAATATTTAATTTTCTTAGCAAACTGGGAAAATATGAAACAATGCGATGATCTAGAATCAAATAAATCGTTTGCTAAACTTGAGGTAACCATTAAATTACCTTCCACCACGTCTTTGGAAGCTTCTACCATAGCAGTAGTGATAGCCTATGCTTGGCCTTGATCCCTTGACATTTTCTAAGGTAAGTTTCTCTGACACTTTGGACATTAATTTGCATAATTTTCCATCTCTCTACAGTTGTATCATTGAACATTGGTAGCTTCTTTCTTCCCCTTTCAATCACGAGCTTTATGGCCTTTTCCCCCACACTTGTAACAGACTCTCATTCCTTTCAAGCAAGTACTGGGGTGTTTCTTCCCACATTTACTACAGGATGGATATTCAAATTTTCCCTTCTTCCCCTTATTTCAATTCCCAGAGTGATATGTAGATCTCTTCTTCTCTTGCTTTTTCTTAAAGTCGTAAGACTTAGAGAATTAATTTTCTGTCTTCATAGCACATGAGAAAATAACTTCATATGATGAGAAATATTGTAGGACTAATGCTCAATAGAGAAACGGTTTTAACTCATAAAAGAAATGATCAATCTTACTTCTTGGGTAACATATATAATTTGATGCATGCCTTTCTAACCTTGTAATGTTAGCCTCATACTTTGCGACATTCTCATCCTCCTTTTGTCTCAGACTCAGAAATTGCCTTTCCATATATGCTCGATGGTCATGAGGAAATTATTTTTCTAAGAAAATGTCTTTGAACTCTCATTATTCCACATTTGATACTTCATCATCTTCCTTTGTGTTTTTTATCAAATAAAACCATTGATCAGCATCTCCAGTGAGGCAATAAAATACCATGACAACTTTTTCCCTTTCACTACTCCCCAAATCCTGAAATATTTTCTTTAAGGAATTTATCCATTCCTCAACTACTAAGGGATTTGTACTCCCACTGAATATTGGTGGTTGTTGCCTCATGAAGTGGTCTAACATTGATCCTCCATGCTACAGATTAGGGTTCTCCATACGGGTAAGGTTATTATTCATAACCTGAGTGAGTTGTCCCAGTATGGTGATTAGCTGATCAGCACCAGTTGCATCACCAGCTCCACTATAATTATCTTGAGAAGGATGAGAATCCCTACATTTATTGCGTGCATTGATACGGTTTTCATTTCTTCCGCTATGCAGCATTTTTAAACAATGACATACGATAGATTAGTTTATGAATCGCAATACATAAATCAAACTTTGTAAAACCCTTAACATAAATTGAACTATTTATGGATATAATCCATAATCATAACAATGTTTTCTTTGAGGATGTATATACCCATAAACCATTCATAATGGTTTCTAAAGAAAATTATAATTATCCTAATCATATCCCCTAGGAGTTCCATAACCAAGAGTGCAGCAAGACCTGTTGTCGTGCACCAGTTCCCATTCGAGTCTAGCTCAAAGTGGTGTTTTCGGGTTTTACCCCAAGGTACATCTGTGCCAGAGCCGCATCTACCTACTCGTATATATAGAGGGATGTATTGCTTGGAAAACTCAAAATATCACTCCAATTCCAAAATTCTTGGAAATTCTTCTATACTAATCCTCAAATTCTCTCTTAGGGCTACGTGCTCTAATCAGATTTTATCTAAATCTAGCTTCCAAGGTATGTACTAAACTTCCTATGATACCAACTATAATGCCCCGACCCCAGTTACCCTGAGGCGGTGCATTATTACATAACATTTTCATGATCACAAAAGATCAAGTCTCGAAAGACCGATTAGTTTTGTAGCCTTTAAATAACTTGATACATTCATAAAGTTTACATTGCATCTTAAAGTGAAAACTAAAAAAACACCTTGTCTCTACACTCATATCCCTTTTTAATATCCCTGCATGTCATTTATAAAATACTTCTTCACATTTTGGAAAAAATAAAACATATAAAGGGGTGAGCTCAAATGCCCAGTAAGGATAATAATATAGAGGAATCATTCATAAATAAGAATTAACATTTAAGGCAATTTATAACAAAAACAAAAGCCTTTTAAACTTGAACTTCAGCATAATATGGAAGAAATAAAATAAAATAATTCCATTTACTTATTCATATGGATATTCTACTCATCGAATAATCACATGCAATATCAATAACCACCTTTATAATGATGGAATGCATAATTCCAGACAATCATAACCACATAGTCAAGTCCTTGTGCCAAGACTACAAATAAGATTTTTTCAAGGCCTTGTTCCAAGACACTAGTTTGTCTCATGAGACCTACTGATGCATCAAAAAAATATAGCGGGCTCCACATGTCACTTACTATGTCCAATACATTCCTCATATGAACTGGTTTAAACTTAACATAAACATTCTTACTAAAACTAGCAAGTGAAATGTCAATACTTTCTCCATAAACCATGAATTGTATAAAAATAACACATCCACAGTAAAACATATCACAAAACCTTCAATACAATATGGATGTTTTTTATCATAATAAATCAACTTCATATAAGACTAAAATCCATCGAAGGATGTTGACATAGATGAAATCAAAACTAATTGAGAGAAATATCTCTCTTTTTGAAATCATTTAAATTCCACATAATTATAAAATAAAACATTTACTTTGAAAATATACATATAATCTTATAAGGGAATCTTCAACCATTTTATAATGGCAGAAAATAGCTCCACCCTCCGTATAATTTAAAAAGACATTCTTACCTTAATTTTGAGGAAAATGTTAAAAAGGACCTTGTTTGGAAAACGACAGAAAGATTACATTCAAACCATTATACAAAACTTAAAGCAAGGTTATAAATAAATTTAACCCATAGTCTAGTATATAGTAAAATATTTTTGGAATACAGTTTTAAGAAACATGGATGTGAATGATAAAGAGGTCCCAGTAGATAATTAGGTATAAACAACCTCGGATAATGAAGACATTGTGAAATAAACTCTTAACCTGTACTTCTCCTTAGACGATGGTATGTTAAACTCCTATATAGTAGTTAAAACATTGTTATTAAATTATTCTAGAACCATATACATAATTATGATATCATATATGTTCTTATAACATTTCTTTTTTAATAATATCTTAGTGTTATAGTCATTTTGGGTGTTAACTTACTCGTTTTCTTTAATATGTTTTGTTTCACAAGCCATGTTTTTTATGGATAGGTAGTATCTTATTCATATCCAGAATGATATCAAGTCCTTATACATTGTTTTTAATCATAAAATTATAAATATACTTGAATGGATACGATGGGGAATGAATCTCATCGCGTTTGTGGAAACAGTAGTCCGTATGAACGCATGAGCGACAATATCATTCATTTGATATTAAAATAAAATATAATTGGAGGGTATACAATATATAAATAATCATTATAATGTTATATATATTATTTAATTCAATTAAACATCAGTATCATACCAATCCAAATAATAATGTTTTGAATAACAATTACACCACGACATGGAGACAGCAAGCCGTATGTATGCACATATGGTGACATGTCATTCAAGGGATGGATAGAATACTGAATATGATTGTTCCATATTTATAATAACATCACAGTATATAGAAGATACTGGATTTATTGTTTTATAATGGAAATAACAAAGAAAGAATAATTTGAATAAGAAAGGTACTTGAAAGAGGGTGGTGAAATTATTACCTCTTCTTCGGGTTCTTCCTTTTGATTTGATCAAAATGGCTCCTTAAGTTGTTTTTCTGACTAAAGGAAGGCCTTTAATATGAATTTAGGGAAGTTGAGAATATATTTTGGCAGTTTTTTGCTGATCCAAAAATAATTTAAGGTATGAATAATTGGTTAGAAGTGGTGTCCTTTTATAAGGGGGGGGGGGGGGGACGGGCTCTTTAGGAAAAACATAAAGTATTAATTTATAATAAATTCATATTCGGTTTCTAATGGTTCCAAAGTGGATTATTCAAAGTATAAGGTGGGTATGGGTCTAAATCCTTTTATCCAATAGATTTTATACAGGTTTGGGTCACTATATTAACCTTATCATTTATATTTAACTCTTAGTTAAATAGTTTGACATTTACCATGTCACTTTGTATTTTTATATTATATGGTTAATAAACATACTATATACTTCTGAGAGACCCCCAAGTGATCCATTAATGATAAAAATATCATTATATAAGTCCTTTGGAAGAACCATCTATTTTTAGGAATACAATATGAATTAATAATATAATATTTGTTTTAAAAACTCTTTTATGTCAATTTTGACAATATTTAATAATTGATTTTTTTGAAGTCTTAAAAAATTTATTAATTCAAAAAAATTAATTTAAGCAATCCTACCATGTCATATAAATCAATAAAATTATTTGATGGAATCAAAACATTCAAATTATATTTATTTTAATATTTATAATACCAATTATTTGATTTATTTATTTATAAGGAAAATACTACATCATTATTGTGTCATAAATAAATTTAATTATTCAATGTCAAAAAATTATAAATAAACTAAAATTATGTAGAAAATCTTTTTATCTTTCTAATGAATATTTATAGTAGAAAATATAACATATATAACCTTATGTAAAAATTGTTTTTCTAAAAGATATTTGCTTATGCCATTTTCTTTTACTTAAATTAATTAATATAAAGTGTCATTGTAACTTACAAGTGGATCCATGGGGTCCCAAAATCAACCCAAAGATGCCCATGGTTGGAAATATATCAACAAATATGGTTAGGACACATTTTAGGGTAAATTATTAATATTGTAAAATTAAATTGTTACCATTATTTACCGGATTTACCCTTTAACCATGGTAAATAAAATATTTACCGATGTAATTATTCAAAATGTCTAAAAATAAAATTTACCTATTTACACTATTTGGACCTCCTGATTATAAATATGGAATCCATTTTTCAAAATTGAAAACACATAATTGGTAGTAATTAATTTAAAATTAATTCCCGTTTTTTAAACAAAAAGCGTGTTTTTAAGAGATAATAACTATCAAAAGATTGGCACTTGCTTATGTCCAGTTTAAATGTGAATTTATATCCAATGACCAACATTGGATTAAATGGTAAAAATATAATATAATTATACTTTGAAATCACTAAAATTCATAATTTATCACTATTAATTATTTTGATTAAAAAAAGTAGTTTTTAATTAAAATTTAGTAATTTTCACTATTCATCAAAATATGAAAGTTTTCAGAAAAGTACCACAAATTCACCCTAAGCTAATTTTGATATTCCGAATCTAAAAATGAAGTCCATATTTGAAAGATAAAACGTATAAAATTTCAAAAAGTGGGTATTACTATTCATAACGTCTAGTTTGATTGATTCTGGTGTGTGTTAGAACTCGAAGTTGCGTACAACACATGCTACAATATTATTTAAAGAGAAGCATACTGTGGAATATTGGGGTGTTACAAAAAACATTTGAATCTCAATACATTGAGGCATATTTTTATCATATGGAGGGAAAAGAAAAATACACGGCAAAGAAGGTCACTAAAATTAATGCTCGATATGGTTTGAAAAAGATTCCAGTAAACTCATTTATACATGTGAGTACAGATTATGTTTTACCTATGAATCAAATTGATAGGATAGACCTAAATCCAGACACACTTATGGAAACTTTCATAATGTCTGTTATGGAAATCGATCTAGCCAGCATGGGAGAAATTGTTGATTTTCCCAGCAGTTATGAAATTTTAAATAGAGATGTCTTCATCTCATCCGCTAAAACCCAACAATTCTATACATTATCAACCAGTCCATATGAAGTTATATCAAAAACAGAGGAAAATAATGATGTCGATTCTCAATCCATCATCTCATCTCTATCACCTCAGAAAGACCCTTCATCATCCATAGGGTCAGAAATGGTAGCCTCCTCTCCAAGATGTTCATATTTTAACTTCTCTTCTAGCCAATGAAATTATACATTGTCATCTATTATGCAAATAGAAACAGAATAAATAACACATATTGAATAAGAATAGAAAGATCTCAGAGATTCTCCTCCAGAATTTGAAAAGGGTATCTCTACCACTGTGGATGAACTCAGAGAAATAAATCTGGGTACAAAAGAAGATCCACGCCCCACATTAATTAGTCTAGACATGACTCTTGAAGAGAAAGAAATCTATACATCATTTCTAAAGAAAAATCAAGATGCATTTTCTTTAAATTATACAAAAATTCTAGGACTTGATCACGATGTTTCCACTCATCATTTGGGATTTCCAGAAGAACATCAAGGATTCAAGCAAGCAGCAAGAAGAACACACCCAACTTATGCCTCCAAAATTGAAGCTGAAGTTGATAAGATTATCAAGGCTAACTTCATCAGAGAAGTTCAATATCCTAAATGGTTGGCTAATATTGTCCCTGTGAAAAATAATCATGGAAAAATCAAAGTTTTCATTGACTTCAGAGATCTTAATCGGCATTGTCCCAAGGATGATTTTCTAGTTCCGATCACCGAACTCTTAATTGATGCAATAGCTGGATATGAAGCTCTTTTCTTCATGGATGGATATTCTTGGTACAATCAAATACGAATGTCCCCAAAGGATGATGAGTCTACAGCTTTCATAGCTCCTCAAGGTGTGTTTTTATATTGGGTAATACCCTTTGGCCTGAAGAATACAGGCGCAACGTATCAATCTGACATGCACCATATCTTTATACCCTTTTTAGGGAAATTTGTTGAATGTTATGTGGATGATTTGGTGGTTTAATATAGAAAACGTTCTGATCACTTGGATGATCTGGAAATCATATTCAACAAACTTCGACAACACAATTTAAAGATGAACCCCTCGAAATGTGTTGTCAGGGTTACCTCAGGAAAATTTCTTGGCATTGTTGTATTCCATCGTGGTATCATAGTTTATCACGAGAAGAAAAAATCAATCCTCGGTATGTCACCACCTCAAAATTTGAAAGAATTAACAGTACATCAAGGACACTTGGACTATATTCGGCATTTCATTGCCAATTTTGTAGGCAAGAGTTTACCCTTCCCCAAATTAATGAATAAGGGAGTCAAATACCATTGGCTAAAGAATGTCAAGAAACATTCGATATTCTCAAGAGATATCACTTGAGTCCACTAGTATTAATTCCACTTGTTGATGGAAGACCACTTATTCTCTATGTGATAGCTTTAGAGTGATCATTGGGTTCCTTCCTTGCCCAAAAGAATGATGCTAGGAATGAAAACAACCATTACTATCTCAGTAGGACTATGCTTGATGCAGAAACTAGATATTTATGTATTGAAAAGTGATGCCTAGAATTAGTCTTTGCAGTTTAGAAATTGAGGCACTACCTGTAACATCATGAGGTCCAATTGTATCTCGTAATAACCTGCTCAAATTTATCATTAGTCGTACAATGCTTACCGGATGTATGGTAAGGTGGGAAGTTATTTTACAGCAGTTTGATATCTAATATGTGCCTCAAAAGGCAATAAAGGGCCAAGATTTGGCCGATTTACTTGTTAAACACCCATCTATAGAAGATATATCTTTAAATATTGAACTTCCTAATGAGGAAGTCTTCCCTGTTCAAGATAATCCTCAAACATGGGAAATGTACTTTGATGGTGCCTCCAGAAGTGCAATAGGGAAGAAAATGGAAGATCCTAAATTCAACAAAGATGGGCTGGGAATTGTACTTATTTCCCCAAAAAAGGTAGTGCTACCCTATTCCATCTTATTGTTGGGAGGCGGTACAAATAATGAAGTAGAATTTCAATCTCTCATCGCAGGCTTGGAATTGGCGCTTTAGGCACAGGTGAATCACTTTAGGGTAAGAGGTGATTCAGATTTGGTAATCATACAAATCGATGGGGATTATGCCATCAGAAAAGAAAAGTTATTCCCTTTTCCTGATTACATTAGAGAGTTAATGGCGGAATTTCCCTCAAAACTGACATTTTCTTATATCCCATGATCACACAATGCCCAAGCTGATGCACTGTATAATGTAGCCACATCCCTAGCAGTTCCAAACTGGGATGAAACAATCATCAGTATTTCCCATCATCATGTAGTTTCAACTTTTGTTCAAAACAGAATAGGGGAAATCAATAAAATCAGTCCCATTTCTGAACCATATGGTCATACTATAAGATGGATGACACCTATCAGGTAATCCCTTCAAAATTGAACAATCCCACCTGATAGAGCCGGGAAAGAAGAAGTCGGGCGACATGTGGTCAATTTTACTCTTTATGATAGCCCAGATCACCAAAGATTTATCTACAAACGAGGTTTTGATGGAATTCAATTCAAATGTATTGATGGTGAAGAGACAATGGATGTCCTGAATGATGTTCATGGAGGTGTTTGTGGTGCCCACTAGCCTGGACATAGACTTTCTGTTCAAATCCAAAGGCTTGGATACTTCTGACCTTCAATGATGCAATATTGTGTTGATTTCACTAAGAAGTGTCATTCTAGCCATGTATGTTCCAAATTCATTCATCAACCCCCAAAGTTTCTTCGTACAACTAAATACTCATGGCTATTTTCCACATGGGGAATGGATGTAGTAGGACCTTACCCTTCGGCCACATCCGAGCAGTTTAAGTATATTCTTACTACTACTGACTTTTTTTTCAAATGGGCAGAGGCATTACCTCTCAAAGAAGATAGTTCTATAATCATTTTTAGCTTCATCAAGTCTAACATCATTACCAGATTTGGTGTCCCTCATACCATATTGACGGAAAATGTCACTCACTTCTATTCATCTGAGGTAAAGAAGTTGTATCAAGAATATAACATCAAATCCAACCATTCATCTCAGTATCATGCAGCATACAATAGCCAAATAGAGGCCTTCAATTATAATCTTTCAACATACTACAAAAGATGGTGGATAAAGATAAGAAATCATGTCCTGATAAACTTTTTCATGCTTTATGGGATTATCGGACCACCACCCGCACGGCTACACAATCTACTCCATATTCATTATTTTATGGAATAGAAGTAGTATTTCCGATAGAGTATCAATTAACTTCTCTTATAGTAGCTATTTTTGATGAGTCATCCACATATGAACAATTTCAGAAGAAATTTGATGAATTGGAACAATTTGATGAAAAAGGATGGTGCACCCTACACCACTTGGAAGTCTATCAGAATCGAATAGCACGAGCTTTCAATAAAAATTTTTTCTTCGTTAATTTATTCCAGGAGAATTTGTATTGGTACTCATAACTCCAATGATACCAGGAAAGAATCCTCCAAATCTTGTGCCGATGTGGGAAGGACCTTACTCAATACAAAAGGTCTACTCCAATGGAGCTTATTCTTTAATCTCAATGGATGGAGAACTCATTACAACTCCAACCAATGCAAGATTCTTGAAGAAGTATTTTTTGTAACACAAATTCGCTCATTTTCCTAGCAACATGATGCTAAACTATGTAGCACGAGTCCTTGAATATGACCTTAAACTATATTTTTCCTAGATACATGACGCTAAACTGTGTAGAACTTGTCTATGCATATGACCTTAATCTATTTTTTGTCCTAGCTACATGATGCTAAACTATGCAGAACTGGTCCACGCATATGACCTTAAACTATTTTTTTTCCTAGCTACATTATTCTAAAATGTGAAGCACTGTTCCATGCATATAACCTTAAACTATTTTAGTCCTTACTACAAGACTTTAAACTGCATGGTCCCTTTTGTCCTTGCTACAAAAAAATAAAGTGTATAGCCCCTCATTCATCAAACATGCTGTTAAACTGTGTCCCCTTTCTCATCCAACATGACATTAAACTGTACATGTTCGTCCTATATGACGTTAAACTACACTAAAATACATCCAAGTTACATGATGCTAAACTGTATCGCACCCTTTCTCCCACATGACGTTAAACTGTGCATCGTTACGGTTGTTTCTACCTCTTGCTTCTCACACCGAGCATGACTCAAGTGAGATTAGAGTGTGCTTCAACCATAACACCCTCTCTAGGATACTTACCATGCATATGTCCCAATACCATCATCATTTTTTCCTCATGTACAACTCGATCATCAATTCATTCTTCAAAAGAACTATGCATACTTTGATCCTTTCATTCTAGGCTGGGTACGTAGGCAACCTCCTGAGGTTCAAGCCCAAAACCAAAATCTTCACATCAATTAACCTCCATCTCATACAATTTTGATCCCGAAGCCCCCCCCCCCCCCCCACAACCAATATATTCACATTGGTTCACTGTTGTCCTTCCTATATGACATTAAAATATACAGTCCCCCATTGTCCTCATTGCAAGACGTTAAACTGCATATAAATATGTCCTAGCTACATGTTTCTAAATTATGCAGCACCGGTCCACGTATATGACCTTAACCTTTTCGCACTTTTGTCCTATACAACAATAAACTATAATAGTCTTTGACACCCTCACCTGGGAGGGAATCATTATTGACATTGATCTCTAATCATGTTATATTCCAAAGACTACGTGCATACATGGCATTGCCCAAACCTTTAATCTTGGATCCAATCATCATTGCACTAAAGTCCCATTTCACCCTTCACATGTACAAACCAAATCTGTATAGAGGGTATTTCAATAACTATGTATGGCTTGATTCCCATCATTACGGTATATGTAGGAACGTTCAAGCATCCCTCGAACCTAGCCCCAAGTCTTTGGGCCTAACCCCAAACTCCACTATCAGTACCTTTGCTAAAAAGTCAACCTGTGAGAACCTGAATGTGGTATAAAAACCCCGGTCTTTATTCACATCAGGTTTATAACAAACACACAATGTGTCTCCCTCATTATGGACAAATCTCTACGACTCTAAAATAAGATCTCCTACTCTCTCATCTCACATGATGTTAAACAATATTTCAAGAACTACGTATTTCTTGATTCTCATCCTAATGAGATATGTAGTAAAGTCCAGCATCTTAATTTAGGACTCATCCATATCATGATTATGGTCAGCATTGCTCTATGCATCTCTTCCATGCATTGAACAATACCAATTTTCATGTGTCATACTCATAACCTTAAATATTTCCAGATCACCATAACCCTTTTCTCAACATCTGATCACAAAATGTCTGATAAATGTGAATTCCTTTTCCTGACTATGAAACATGCTCCCCTAGGTGGGATTTCATAAGTAGTCTACATAACAGACCATTAAGCCAAAAGATGCTATTATTTGTCTATGCAGCCAATGCCCTTAAGTGGCCCTGCATAATTCAAACCCCCTAATGGTTTTGTCAAGTAGTGGTAACTTCATTCTTGGGGGGAAAACCACTTTTGTATTTATTTTTCTTAAAGATGATATATAGGGATCCGCAAAAAACATCCATCCTTAACATATTTTTCCCATACTCTTATTCATGCTCTGAAAGTATTAAATTCTAGGGTTTATATTTGTCTTCCCTATGTTTGGGTTAGACATTCGTAGGAGTAACATTCATCTAATTCTTTGAAAATTTTGATTGGGAATATCCTCTCAATATTCTAGTACCTCTCTCCATACAACACACTCTATGCTTTGGAAAATTTGAATGCCCATAAACATTCACTGGTTTGTTTGTAATAAAAAAGTAAAATTTCTGAAAGTTCTTTTTTCTGACTATGCAGCATGTTCCCCTAGGTGGACTTGCTTAAGTAGTCTACATAATGGACTTGTCAGCCAAAAGATGCTATTATTTGACAATGTAGCCAATGCCCTTATGTGGCCTTGCATAATTCAAACCCCCTAACGGGTTTTTCAAATATTGGTAACATCATTCTTGGTGGGAAAACCACTTTTTTCTTTATTTCTATTAAAGATTATATGTAGAGATCCACAAAAAACATCCATCCGTAAAATATTTTTCCAATAGTATTTTTCATTATCTGAATGTATTCAAGTCTATGGTATATATTTACATTACATACGTTTGGGTCAGACCTTCGCAAGAGTAACATTCATCCAATTATTTGAAAATCATGATTTGGAATATCCTCTCCATATTCAAGTACCTCTCTCCATACAATAGATTATATGATTTGGGAAATTTGAATCTCCATAAACATTCACTGGTTTTATAGTAATACAAAAGTAAAATTTCTGAGAGTTCTTTTGCCTGACTATGTAGCATGTTCCCCTAGGTGGCCTTCCATAAGTAGTCTACATAACGGACCTGTTAGGCAAAAGATTCTATTATTTGAATATGCAACCAATACGAATATGTGGCCCTGCATAATTCAACCCTATAACAGGTTTGTCAACTAATGGTAACTTCATTCTTAGTAATTACTTTCTCTAATGCCTTTTAGCCCTTTTCCCATGTCATTACTAAGATTCAAAATTTATTAAGTCACAGTTTACAATTTTTTATTCCATACCTGAATGTGGTGATATGTTTCCAAACAAATTATCAAGGAATTAGGTCATTTTTAATCAATTTTTTCAAATATATTGGACCTTAAACATTAGCTTTTTCATGTTTGACATGCATGAAAAGACAAGTGAACTAAGAACAAAAGTCGAGTCCCAGCTCACTAAACATGCATTTTGTATGATTTAGGTAATATTGAGCAGTTAAAAGATGAAATATTTGTGGGGATGTTTGTATCACCCTAGGAAAAAATAAAATTATGCTTACAAGGCCCATTGGCTTAGGTAAAATTAATTAAAGCAGGTAGAAAAAGAATGCAGGTACAAATGATTGAAGATGAAAGTGTTTTTCATTGATGCACAAGATTAGAATAACATCCACAGATTGTAGTAACTTATCTTTTTCAATAATTACAAGAGGATTTCATTATAACTTTTCATTTGATTTACATCATCCCGAGCTTCATCAGAAGCCACTTGAAGTTCATTCACTCGACTAGCTTCACTCTTTTCATCTTAACGGAGTTCCTTCTTCGAATCTGCAATGGCTTTCATACCCTTCATTTGGACTCCTTCTAATAAATTGTTAAGCTGTTCAAGTTCCCCAGTAACGACATCTAACTGTTGCTGAAGATGCATAAGCTAGACAAATCTATCCTTGATCTTATGCTTCATCTCCTTCAGCTTTGCAGCATGATCAGCCTCAGATCGGGACATCGCAGCCTCGAATTCGCCGATTTTGGTCAGCAGCCTCGCTCTGATCAAATCTTGAAGGCACTTTTGCTCATACTACCTCTATAAAATGACTTCTTTCACCATGTTATGGATCTCTTGATATCCAAAACCACCAAGTCCTAGCTTGATGAACAAGGATGACAGTCGCAGGATCTTTGAAGAAAACTCTTCAAGAGGCACTTCAGATATGATCTTCCATATATTCATACATGCCATTAAATGTGAGAATTGGACCGCCTTCTGCACCTCTGGGTATGATTATGCATCAGTATCAAAGGGGGGAATATATTCTGGGATTAATTCACTTAAGGAAGTGACATGTTATGCTCTTTTCCCTCTGACCCTTGGTACTTCACTTTCTACTCCCGTTGGGGCTGAGGCTAAGGCTTCACTCCTGGATATAGCCACTAAAATTGATGGCCCTACATAGTCAATTGAAATATTTGGTTAGTTCCCAAGGATAACAAAAGTTGATAAGTTGTCTTGCAAATTAAGTACAACCACAATTGTTATCATCTTTTACCCAACAGTATATCAGCAGCATGATAAGGCCCCTCCCTATCTTTCCAACTTCAACAGGATTTTCATGACAGGTTTCAGGAAGCTCTACTAGGTTAAGGTCCACTTGAGATAGCGTCTCTGAAATAATAGGGTTGTATATACCCCCTCCAGGCATAGGAAGATTATCATCTTTCTCAGACGGAACTACACATTTCCTCCAATCATGGTCAGAGATGTAATAAGAATTTTTTTTAACAGAACGAAGGATAACACTCACTTCCAAAATCTTTTAAATTACATGGTAAATTTACATGATCTAAAATTTCTTCAAAAGATGTTCCATGTTTCATCATTTCATCTAGTGATATCTTAGATTCATGGTTAGTCTCACTGGGGGAAGAATTTGATGTGTCTTCTTAGCGACCCTCCTCCTGTGACCTCCGACCCTGAAAAGATTCATCGGAGATAATTATAATGTTATTTGAAGTGGTATCCAAATGTTCCAGTGAAGTTGTTGAACCTAAACATCACAAAATGGAAGTCAGTTGTTGTTTTCATTCAACGTTCTATAAAATATTTTTAATTTACCAGAAGAAGGATCTTCTCCCCTTCCAGCAATAGTAGGAGCAGTACTGGGAACAGATGTTGGCCCTTCTTCTCTCATTGTTTCTTCAGAAGCAGCAATGTCAACATGAATTTGTGGCTATTAACCAGCACCATCCTTCGTCCTCAGAGTATGCTCAATCTTATCCATTATAGGAGAAATCGAAGAAGCCCCTGAAATCCCAAGATGTATGAGTAATCTTTTCCTTAGTTAGGATTCTTGACTATTCTAAAGACTTACCACTACTGATGAAGCATTTGGCTATGGAATTCTTCCTTTTATGCCTTTGATTCTTGGACTTCTTGGGTGTTTTGACATCGTCACCTCCAAATAAAGGTATAGGAGTGTGAAAATCCCTTTCTAACATCTCGTCCAAGGATTTCCAGCCTGGAGATACCTCACTCATCACGTGAGGAGAATCAGCGGCTCTAAGAGCGGTGCCACCAAGGCTGTGTTGTAGGGAAGGAACCTTAGTAGTTCCTTTATTAACAAGCTACAGGATGAAGAACGTAATTTTCCTTGAGTAACAATGTTTTGATTGAAATCAAGTTGCAGAGAAAATAAGGAATGAAACATATATCTTCAGGAGCCATTTGATCATGCCACTCTTCATCTACTAAAGCGCTAATCCCTTTAGTGGTTCCATGATTCATCATTTCTTTCACCTGCTTGGTAATAGGAATGGAATCATCAGTGGCATATATGGGCATTTCCTGCTCTCTGATGCAAGGATTCACTTCAACGGGGTTATCCTCCAAGCGAATATCAGTAGAAGTTCGGAGATTCCCTACTCCAGGGATATGTAGCCCTTTACATAAGTCCGTCCAGGTAGTTTCAGCATCACAATATAGTCTCATCGATGTCTGGACTGCCTCTGGTAGTAAATATTCAGCATTTTCACTAGAAGTCCATGAGTAGGGTCCTACAATCTTGGAATTCAACATTTTCCCAGCTTCTGCAATCACAAATAAAGGATAAGAAAATGAAACTTGTTTCTCTATAAAATAATGATGACTAAATTTCATCAATGATATAACTCACCAAGTGTTAATGGAGTAGGTCTATTGACTCTGGATGGAGGATTTTATCTGGCATGAAGTCGCTTTAAAGCATGTTATGCCTCATCATCCCCATCCTAAAAATTCAGAAAATCGGCCCCTGGTGAGGAACCCAATGAATCATCTCCGGGTGAGGAAGACACACCTTCTATAAGAAGGGTTTCTTTCCTAAAAGTTCTCTTTTTTGTCCCCTCCGGAGGAACCGAATGATTTAGTACCCCTTCAGTGTATGATGCTACCTATTTCTTGGAATACCATTTAGTCAATTGACTCACCGTTGTAGTAACTGGTAGATCAAACACTAACACGGTCTTCTCTATAGTTGTTAGCAACCATTGTTTTTGGGCAACCATTGGATGATGCTCTGTACTGAAAAACATAGGAGGGGATACAACAATCTTCTACAGACACTTGAATTGGTGTGAAAATCTATATGGAGGATAGGCCTCGCATATAATCTCTCATTCAATTCTGGTGGCCAATACACCATCTTTGCAAGCCAGCATATATGACCTCAATTCTAGGCTATCTATTCAATCATCAACAAACCGCCCAGTTGGTGGGTTTCCATAAGGAAAGAAATGAAATTCCTTGAACATTCTTAGCCTCACCTTCATATCATAAGGATTGAGGGATAAATGAGAAATTCTAGAAAAGGCCTACACTGATGGACTAAATGAACTTCTAGGAACCTATACTCCACTCTATACAGTATAAGTCCTGAAGTGAGTGGCGATCCATCCCCACAAAACATGGAATGGTCCCACTAGTCTCAAAATTTACTTACCCTTATAGACATGGAGTATGCTCTTGTGAATATTCTCCAAAATCAGGGTGGCCAACCCAATCATTTTCCTCTCAACCAACTTGGCTATAACAACAAATATCCTTGGCGTGATTCCTCCCTTTGAATCCCTAACTGGAAGAAGATAAACACTGATCCAGAAAGCTAAAAAACCCTCCAGACGGATCTTCTATGGGATTATTTGGTCCACTTCATACCCCCACTTTTCAAACTCTCCTTCTTCCAGAGTTTTCCAGAATGTACCAAGAGTACCCCTCTTCTCAGTTCTGGGGTTGCTGGTAGGACGAGTAAAGGTGGGCCCCTTCTCCTTCTTCTTGATAAGAAACATATCCATCCACTCCTCTGGATGAATATCCTTTCTCGAATGAGTTTTGGTGGACTTTAAATTCTTGCTCTTGTGGAAAATATTCAATAACTCTCAAGCCAAATTCGGAGTCTTCACTGAATCATTCCAGGTCACCTTGGGGTGAATGAATTAATCATACATATCACCCAAAATTGGAGCCCCTGAGATCTTGTAGACATCCCAAAAACTGGTGCCTACTTCTCCATGATTCTAATGAAAATAATTTGTTTATGGACTCAAGTGGCTGATTAGCTCTGGCACAAAATTCGCATTCCTGTAGACATTTGTCTGCCCAGCCCAGACGACTTCATATATTGCAGCTTTTTTCATATCCTTGACAATATCTATGCAGGTTTGTTGTACCCAATATGCCTATATCCAAGTCGGCTTCACACCTCCTCCAGGATGGAAATCCCAACATTTCTTTCATCCCTTGGATTTATCAATCTAAGAATTTTAGAA
Organism: Viscum album; assembly: GCA_963277665.1. Lineage (NCBI taxonomy): Eukaryota > Viridiplantae > Streptophyta > Magnoliopsida > Santalales > Viscaceae > Viscum > Viscum album. The sequence continues at coordinate 1,325,222,820 of OY728158.1, forward strand.
AATAGAGGGATTACAATGCGGCTGCAGCTTAGGCTTGTGAGGTTTCATATCTGAAGCACATGGGCTATGATGCATTGTGAATTCCTTCTCCATTGTTCCAGCATTAACAAATAATCCTGCAACAGAGACATTTTCTGATGCGAAATTGGTGTAAGTCTGAAACTAAGAATGAGGAATATAATTATTTTCCTCTAGAATGATGACTCCTTGCAGATGACCATGCCTATATAAAGGCAAGTAAATGATTTGTGGGCAGTTGAAATGAAATTTCTTCAAATTCCTTGCCAAATCTACGATAGTGCTATCACAGATATCATAATTTTCATGGCCTAAAATGTTCATCATAATATCAATTCTCTTTTTGGCTAACTCATCAGCTGATTCAATTATTTTGGGAGCCATTGAATTTTCACAATGATATAACAATGAACTTTTAAATAAGTCTGTTTTTTACGAAGTAATTTTGAAGAAAACAAAAAAATGGCTAAGGCATTAAGGTGAGCAAGTGTGGTCGCACAAGTGTGGTCGTGCAAGTTTGGTCGTGCAAGTACTGTCACGCAAGTCAAAAGCTTACTGAAGAAGCGTGACACATGAAACAAGCAACCGACCGAAGAATATGCAGACAGTTTCATGACAAGAGCTCAAGTACAAGGAAGGTAGGATGAGAAGAGCGAAGTAACACTCGTATATATAGGTGATCCCGCAAACCTGCGCATCGGCACCTGTGCGCCAGAACCTGCGCGACTACCACTTGTGCGCCGCCGAACTCTTGTTTCTCGTTTTCCTCAGAGTTAAATCCTCTTTCATTTTTTCGGATCCAACACTGAGGGGGGGGGGGATTTTTTTTACGCTCCTTTCCATCATAGAGTCTAACGAATGGAAAAGGGGAATTCCTTAAGCACAGGAAGATTCATCCTTTGAAGAACATCAAAAATTTCCAAAGGCATGAACAATGAACCCCTTAAGAAGTGGTCGTGCAAGTTTCCTTCTGGTCGTGCAAGTCACTTGCGCGCCACATATGGGTCACCGAAGTCACTTGCGTGCACTATTAATTTTTTTTCTCCCATGGTGTTCATTGGCCTATAAATAGCCCATTTGGGCCCCCCATTTGAGAAAAAGGAATTTTCTATAACTCAGATTCAAGCACTGGTCGCCAAAGTATTTTTTTTAACATCTTCTAAACACTTCTAAGGTAATTATTTTCCTAGAATAGAAGCTATAAAGATTAATAATAAATCCTAAGTGTTAGAATTCATTAACACTTGCACGCATAAGTGTCTATCCCTTAAGGGAAATAAAGACACATGCGCGTCACCTTGCCCTCTCAAGGGAACTTGCGCACCACACTTTTGGAAGCCTCTAGGGTTGATACCAAGGGCTTGAGTTCAACGTTTCCCAAGAATTACCCTATGGATTATTCATCGCCAAAGGTGACTCATGTCGCGCAAGTATACTTACACGACCAGTTATTGCACGCCAACAAGATACTTGCATGCCTCCTTGTTAGTCACCACCTTTCCTCAAATCCACCTCTCCTCTTCAAGATACATCTTTCAAAACCCTCTTCAAATCCATTTATGGAAGCGTTCCTTTGTTGGAATCCCTATATGAAAAGAGTTCTATAAGAACCTCTCCCAAAATCATGTGACTTACAAGATATATGTCACCATGGTTAGGGGTTTCTTATATAACCTCATCCTATGAGATAGGAAGATCATTTGATTGGGCCTCCCTCTCAGGATTAAGTACCAATCATAATTTCCTTTAACTTTGGGCCTCCTTCTCTAGATTAAGCCTCATGTTATAAGTTCCCATTAATTGGTCCTCCTTATCATGAGTAAGACCCAAGTTACAAATCTTCTAATCCTCGACCTCCTTCTCAAAAATAAGCCCTAGTCATAATTTCTTTTAACTTGGGCCTCTTTCTTAGGAGTAAGCCCCAGTCATAATTTCTTTTAACCTGGGCCTCCTTCTAATGAGTAAGCACCAGTCATAATTTCTTTTAACCTGGTCCTCCTTCTCAGGAGTAAGCTCTAGACATAATTTCTTTTAAATATTGGGAGTCCTCCTCAAGAGTAAGCCCCAATCTTAATTATTTTGATTTGGGTTTCCTTCTCATTACTAAAACTCAATCATAAGTCCCTCTTAATTTAGGTTTCCTTTTTAGGAGTAAGTAATGGGTTTAAATTCCAAATCTCTGTAAAGTACAAATACCTTTATGGACCCTACTTCATGGGATTCTTTCCAAAGTCCTGGGCTTAATTTACCTTCGTATTCATACATACATAGGCCCCACATCATTTCTCATAACTGCATATTTTATGGCACCATCGTCAGTATTAATAATACATCTTGATTCTTACACCAAGAATGACTCACGTGAGCTTAGAGTGTGAAATTAATCACGAAATTTATTTCTGGGCCATTAACCATGCATAAACCCCATATTTATTTACCCTAACTACTTTGACTTTGATCTACACATTAAAATTAGAGTATGTAGGAAGCCTGTATAAGGTTTAAGTCCATCTATCATTAATTATTTTTTGTCCCATATGACGTTAAACTATATCATTCCTATCGAACTACGTGGGTTCTGATTCTTTATTTAATGAGGATACGTAGGTAACCCATCTGTGGGTACGATCCCAACTCTGAAATTATCCATGTCTTTCAGAATGACAATAAACATCAAGTGCCCCACTGAGTGGCTTTAAAACCAGTATGGTTATCATAATGTCAAAGGGATTTCTATATAATGTGTTGAAGTATACCATTGACTAAGAATATCTAATAAATATGGATGATTCTATATCGATGAAGAACCTCCAATACATATAAAAGATTCTCTAAATCCCATATCTATCAATCGTTGATTTCTAAATCTAAAGGAAAAACTCGTTTTCATGCTTGGTAAATTAATAAGGATTTGTGAACATAACATAAATCTATGAGAGAGTCCTGAAGTAGGAAATAATTCCCCCCAAAAAGGTGTGATGAGCCTCACCTCCCATCCACTCGACCGATGAAAATTCTTAAGCCTCATTGGCCCACAACTAATGAGAACCTACCTTTGGAAAGTAGGTCCAAATTGATATAGAATAATTGGATGTTTCCGGTTCTATGAATAAACCCATTAGAAACTGATTGAAAGGTTTTAACCGTAAACAGACAAGGTCATCCCCATTTCCAGAAGGAACAAATATTAATGGAAGATATTATAATGATGAATAAATTTTAGAGGAATATAATTAATTATGTGATTAAATATCAATATTAAGGGAACATATTAAACATTTAGTGGACTTAAAATGAGTTATCATCGAACAAATGATAATCAATAAAAATAGTATGTATTTAAATAATGATATTTTGTATCATTGTGAGTCTAGAGTGTCTAGTATATATAACTTATTATGGCATGAAAAGATAATGTAAGTTATGAATCAATTACTATAAGGTATTAAATAATTATGAAGGAATGGAAATATTAAAATAAAATATAAAATATAGTGAGAATTTTGGTAGGGTTAGCTTAGTTAGAATTAACTATTTAAATATGGTTTTAAATTCGGATGATGTGATGTATTAGAGACAAATTAAATTAATATTACTAAAAATAATAGAATATTTAGGTAATAATGTCATATCTCCTTGATTAGGTTAATTTAATTTAGAAGTTGAATTCTAAATCTTACGAAGACTATGAGGAATGATATCATAAACTATTATTGTTAAAGTGGTAGGATATTTTTTATAGATATTTAGATAAACTCTGAAGATGATGAATAATGTTGTCACAATTATTCAGGTCTCTTATAATGGTGTGAATATTGATTCTAAATTTATAACAACATATAGAGATAAATAATCCAATATATTCCATTGATTTTTAATGAAATATAATGATATAAGGATAAGGAAATCATAGACGAAGATACAAGGGAATTATGGATTATAGAGGGGAATGTTTATTTTAGTTGATATATTGATCAATTATTATGTGATGTGATGGATTTGTATATTCATATACATTATGTGTGATATAGTTCAATGAATTGTTGATGTTTATGGTGAAATTTATCTTTAGTGGCTAATCCAGACTCACCCACTATCTTGGTTTAGAGTGATAAAAAGGAATTTATTATTATAACATACTATACTAGGTTACATTACACTATATATAAAATTATAAATATGGTATGATATTTATGATGATTCAGGTGAGTGTCTACACTCATTCCCTTTCATTTCTCTAGGATTAAACTTATCATTGATTAGTTATGTATATATTTTTTTAACCATAAATTTTGTGATTAAATCATAATAGATATAAAATTATGTCTCAAGAATGAGATCACTATAAAGGTATTTCTCCATCATCTCATGATATTTCGTCTAGAGTGAATAATCGGATTGGAAAACATATGAAAGATTGTAAGAAAAATTAATTTTTTTATATATGTTAATTTGTTATATTATGGTATTCCATATATGGGGTTTTTTGAGTTCCAAAATTCTTTGAGATTATTGAGGATGATTATTTGGATGGATAGATTGTAATGACTAGATATACTCTATGATGATCAGGGTTTCACAATATCTTTCAGAACCCGGTGGAACTCCACCACGACATAGTATGAGAGGACCAAACTGATTATGATATTTTTGAAACATAAATATTTTATATCTATTTATATAAATATATTATTATTTTGTGAGTGTGATGAATGTTAGATTTTGGTATGTTTTTTGGAATTTGTTATAATTTCTTTTAATTATATGTGTTATGGTCATGGTTTAGTATATTTTTGGATCGTTAGTGACTTAAAATGTGTATTCAAGGGTGGTAAATATTCATTTTAAATATTCATATGAAAAAAAATGAGTTTATATAAATACTATTTTGTCAGATAAATGTTCTAGGAATGAGTTGCAGTGGAAATAAAAATTAAGAACACTAAGATTTATGGTGGTTTATATCACAAAGATCCTAGTCCACTCTTAAACCTCCTCTACTCCAAGATAAGATTGGTACCCACTACCAACCTCACTTATAAAGGTGTTATAACCTTATTACCGACATTGACTTTTAAACAGACTGAAGGAATAACCCTATCTTGACACAAGAGACAAACATAGACTATTTACCTAACTTTTGATCATGAGTCACAAACCTTATGTACATTTAGGTGGTGGGATAACCCTAGTAAATAAATAACTTCTTTTATGGGAAAATCATTAACCGGGCATGAAGAAATATAAATAGATTAATAAATATTACATAAATAAAAACTAATATAGGGAAATTGTAAAATGATCATAATTTTAAAAGATTTTGAAGCTCAATTATCAATGAATAATTGGAAGTAAAATATTGAAATTAAATTCCTTATGTGATCATATACCAAGAATATAATTTGTAGAATTTTTTGAACAATTGAGAGAAGAAATAATGTCAATGTTTTATCACAATTTATCTATGGAATGATCTGCATTTATATACTTTTTATTCCTTGAAGATATCTCCTGGATGATTAAAATAATGATCCTCTATGACAGTTCCCATGTACAATATTTCCACAACACATTTTATAAAATAAAATTGTAATAATGTGATTGTTACCTTTTTAAAAGTCGATAATAATAACATATATAAAATTGGGATTTATATTTCTTCTGTAAATATTATTATAAAAATATTGATTTATTATATAAATAAATTTAAAATAGTTAAAAATAATAACACAATTGAAATAAATATATAATTTTTTAGATTATATAGAAATAAAAAGGATTTAAATTAGACTATCACATGAATTTTAAACTACAAGCATAGGTTAACATAAAATAGTGCTATAATTAATTTTTTAACACATTATAATTTTATTTCAATGTATGATAATAAAACATTTAACAAAAGATTTTATTTCAAGAATATAAATTAAAAATAATATAATCAAATTTTTAACTAATGGTGGAACATTAATATACCATTGAAAAAATGATAAGTGGATTATTGTTTCTACCAGTGAAAATATAAAACGGTGGTAGATTTTGGAAACCACTAAAAAAATAGAATGATGGATTATATTTTCTACTATTGAAAACAGATAATGGTGGCTTAATAGAGTAGATGCTTCCATTTTACACTCAATAAAAAATAAAAAATATCCCACCAAAACAAAAATAATTCCATTCCACAGATAAATCAACGGATTCTGTAGAAAAAGTAAAATATTGTTAAATTGGATGAATAATTATGAGTCATTACTCACTATTGAATGAATTAAAATAGTAATTTATGACTCAAAATTTCATGAATTCCAACAATGACCCATGACTCGCTATTTCATGAATTCCAATGGTGGGTCATGAAGTCAAAAAACTGAAGAAACGGTTGTAAAATAGGATGATAAATAGATAAATAAAATAAGAAAATTTGAAATGTTTCAAGAAAAATTTTATAACAAAGGAGAAGAAGAACTTGTTGAAATTAGATACCATTGGATTCCAATAGTGGAAAAAATTCCATCTATTAGATATGTATAATAGAAAAAATCCAAAAAAATATTTCCTAAGAAGAGGATAAAAGAATATAATAATCTTCTAAAAAAATAATAAAATAATTGAAAAAGAAAGAAACCTACTAAACCCAATCGAGAAAGGAGAATATATCCTTTTGGATATTAAATAATATTCTATGAAGACTCTATAGAGCATGAATAGTAATAACAGTTCCTTAGAAGGGACCTAGCATTGATATCCAATGGTGAAATGACTAATCATTGGTGTCCAATAGTGAATCGACTCACCATTAATGTTTGACAGTGACTCAACTTGCCATTATTGTTTGATGGTGACTCAACTCACTATTGTAGCCCAATGGTGACTCAAGACACACTGTTGATGCCCAATTATTTCATCGTTGAGAAAACATCAAAGATAATAATGGTGAACTACTATTGATACAAGAAATACAATATGAGTACAAAGAGGGACGAAAAATAATAAAAATTAATGAATATTCAAAACCAATCCATGATAAGCAGTAAAACAACCCTCGTTGAAAAGAGAAATGTGAGAGCCTAAAGAATATTGAAATATGTAGGTATGAAAGTTATATATGGACTATGAGTAGAGGATTTGAAATGAACAAATGTTAAAAGACAACTAGATTGAGAATATAAAATTTGTGGTAGTTTAAAAAAATGGAGCATTGGGTACTTAAAAATAGATCAAATGGATGAGATAAAACATATTTGAAGAACATGACTATATCTATTTTCATAACTTGGATGGATTGTTAAAACAAAATTGAGTCCCAAATCATATGGAACAAGTTGTGTTAAAATATAATATAAAACAATATTTATTGGTCCTTGTTTTGATCACACTACTGGTGATCATCACTAGTTACATAATGCACACAAATGGGCCTACGACATATCATGTGACATATCCCACCCATGATTCACTTAGCGGGTGCACCATGTAAGCCTTATTCATGGTGCCACATTTGTTAAGCATGCACTATGAACATCGTTTACCATATAGAAACCTTATGGGATACCTATGGTGGTCTTTCTCATGGGTTTGACACAATGGGTCTCCTATGTTTTTGAAGGCTAGCCAAGGAACCTCACTAAGGATGGCGTAAATATTTTACTAAAAAATTTAACCTAAGTAAATAAAAAATGTAATAACATGAAGTAACAAAAAATTATTAATTATCAAAAATTAAAAAACATTATCAAATGATGTACTTGAAAAATTATTACATTTAAATAACACTTCAATTTTATTAAATTTTATAATTTAATAAAATATTAACAGAAATGAATTTATCAAATAAAATAAAACTATTTAAATATTTAAAAATAATTTCCAAAAGTAACAAACTCCCTCTTTTGTAAATATAAAAACATAATATTTATTAAAATTTCATCAAAAATATCCCCCTATTTGGAATTTAAAAGACTTCACATTAAATTTTTTTATGTAAAAACAACTCCCTTTTTTAAAAAATAAAAAACTATAAAAGTAATAAAGTATTATATTTTCATAAGTGTAAAAAATGAGTTGTTATATTTACAATAGAGAAACAATTATGGGAAATTAAAAGAGTAGAATGTTTTTTTAAATATCATAATTAAATAATCATTTATTTGTAGTGAACAAAATTGTGAAAATAGAAAAATTACACACACAAAAATCAATCTTTATCATGTTAAGTAAAAACACCAGAATATAAAAAAGTGAGAATAAATAAATAAATAAAAATGATTTTTCAAGAATAGATAGATATAAAAAATTATTCTAAGAATGAAAGGTTTATTCATTAAGGGTTTTAAAAAAACTCACACTGATTTTAGGAATCAAAATAATAGTTTAAAATGAGATTAAAAAATTACATTTTATCATCAAAGTTATTTCTAACAATTTAATGAAATAAAATATATTTAAAAATATAGAACAAAGGTTTAAATAAATATTTTTTTTCTAGTAAATTTATCTTATTTCAATCAATAATTCTAAATAAAAATTTATTTAATTAAATGAATTTTAGAATAAAGTGATTAAATAAATCAATTTTAGAATAAATTTATTAATTAAATCAATTTCAGAATAAATTTATTAGTTAAATCAATTCATAATTTCAACCAGTTTTCAAATAAGAAATATGAAAACATAAATTATATATCACATAATATATTTAGAAGAGTATTAAAGACATACCGACATCAGTTTTAGAAAAAAAAATCAAATAGACAATGGATATCAAGTTTTAATATGCTAATAATTTCAATACTTATTTAAAACATACATAGTAGTATTTTATTAAAATTAAAAAACATGGGGAACTCCCCCTAAATTAATTTATATTTAAAGATATTTAAATCAATATTGTTAAAACACATTATATAAAAGTGAACATATAGCCAGAATATTCATAACGTTAATTTTGACTATTTAACTACAATAATTTTAATTAAAAATTAAAAATATAGATAAAAATTAATTCACCTGAGTTGAAAAAAAATCTTATTAAAAAATATTATATATCTTGTATTCCAATATATTAAATTATCGTAATGTAGGTAGTATGCATGTTTGTTAAGAAAAATAATACTTATGTGGGAACAGGTATCTGATTAGGTCAAATAAGATTTTAGTAACATCATTTTAGTGCCCATGCAATCATAAATTCTGAAGAATTCAAAGAAAGTCTTTTGGCCACCTAAACAGATTTCGAACATTTGTTTCTTAGTGAATCTAAATATAAAATTTTAGATAAAATATTTCTAGTATGATAATAATATTGAGTAAATATCATTGAGGATTCATTGGCATAATTCCTTTGATTCTTCATTTAAAGCAAGTTATAGTAGAGATTCCTCCTTTGGAACTTCTAATAAAATTAGTCTTATTTAAACTTGGACTAATACTATTATATCCAAAACCATTCTTATTTTCATATTCATTAAATAAATCAACCCATTATATTGTTCTTTATCTTTTACAAAAATAAATAAATCATTTTTAAGATTAAATCTTCATTTTTCAAAACCATTTTATCTTTTTCAATAGTTTATAAATCTATATAAACAATTTCCTTGGATCATGAAGTTTTGTTACTTAGTTTTTTATTTTGATTCTTTAATCTCTTACACTCATTATCTAGCTTAGTTATATCATCCATAACTAAATTAAATCTTTTATATTATTCTTTACCATTTAATTCAAAAAATTATTTATGTCTTTCATTTTCATCATTCAGTTTCAAAATATCATAATCACATTTCCATTTATATTCATCACTCTAGGAAACAATGATATTTAAATTTTAATATTCCCATTTTAGTTTGACATTTTATTTGACTAATATATAATTTGTTCGTTTAAATTCTCTATGTTTTTCAATCATTATGAAACTAAAATTCCTCAATTATTAATTATCTTTAATCAATTGTTTATATTTAGAATTTTTAGAATCAGAATCAAAACTAAAAACAACGTTACTCTTTTTTTTTTAGATATTGAATTGTGATCAAAATTTATAGAAGTTATCAACATAGTATAAATTGAATTATTTATCTCACACTTTATAGTAATCAGGGAAATTTTACATGTTTTCTTTTCAATTCTGGAGTCCCTTCTTGATTCAGAACTGTCAAAGCAGCCCCATCCTCCAAACTGGGTTTTTTTATTTTATCATTTTTTTATTTTTACTTATTAAAATGCTTGATTTTAGGGTAATCAGGTCTGATGTGACCTTTAGTCATTCACCCATAATATGTTATAAATAAATCATCATTATTCTCTAGTTAATTACCTTTATTGAAATCATTTTCATCATTTCTTACAAACTGCCTCTTTCCACCATGTCTTCTCATAAATTTGAAAAATTGCATGCTAAAGAGATCCATTTATTTTTAACTTACCAGGAACATTGAATTAGACGAATTATAGGTATCAATAACATTACATTCAAATGTAATACATTTTCTCTTTGTATATTAGACATCAGCAATAATTTTCAGTTCTAACTCATACTACATCAGAGAGCCTATTAGTTCATCCAAATTATAGTCCATAAAATTCTTACTCTCATCGATGGAAACCTTATTTTCATGCCATATTTTGGGAAGATATATTAGTACTCTTTACACTTAATATGTATTATCTAATACATTTTAAAGAGTACTCATACCATTATCTATACTTGTGAACTTATAGAACAGTTGATTTTTATATTTTTCATCTTCCATCTTGATGTCCTAATATTCTACTCAGAGCATTCCTATCATGGTTCTGTAAATCTTTTCAGTCTAATGAAGTGTTACTTGAAGTATCCTCCATATATTATGGGTTATCTTACAAGCCAAAAAGTTCTTATAGACAATTCTACTTATTTCACGACATAAAATACTTTTAACATTTTAATTCAAAATATATTTTACCATGTTATTACCTACCAGTGTCTCCAAATAAAAATTGGGTAGCCTATATGGATTTTCAATGATGGTCTAGTGATCCATAACTAGTTGTTTTAAGTAGGAACCCAACATTTATTGTCAGTATTAATACTAACTTCCATCAAATAATGTGATTTTTGTGGAATCCTTCCATCACTAGAATTGAAAACTATTGTCTTTAAACGAATTTTTTCTTTTTTTCCTTATATTTCTAATTCTAGGATACCAAGTTAAAAAAATGTAAGAAGTTAAGCTTCATAAATTCTATCCTATAAGATACAATGATCTAATAAAAATTGTTTGATTTCATAACCATGGAGTTGTTAACCAAGATCTGATACCAATTGTTGGATAATTTGTAATTGAAAATGTGACTATATAGGGGTGAATATTCATTTTTAATTTTTAAATACAAAAAAAAAACAATCTGAGTTTATAGAAATAATATTTTGTGACAGTACTGTTCTTGGAATGAGTTTTAGAAGAAAAAAAGTAATAACACAAAAATTAATTTTGGTTCTAAACACAAAGATCATTGTCCACTCATAAACCTCCTATAATCCTAAAAGAGATTAGAACCCACTAAGAACCTCAATTTTAATGGTTTGATAATATTCATATAGACACTACCTTTTAAAAACCCCAGAGGCACAACCGAGTCTAGATACAAGAGACCAACCTAGTCTTTTTATCTGACTTTTAATCGAGATTCAGAACCCTAACATCCTTTTTGGAGGGGAAATTAAAAAAGAAAACAATGAATTTATTTTTATGGTAAAACCATTAACAATACAGAGATAAATAAAAATATAATAGTAAATACAAATTAAAAAAACTAATATAGGGAAATTAGAAGATGATCAGAAATTTCAAAGATGATAAGGCTCGATGATCATTGGTCACTAAGAAGGACAAATATTCAATTTTTGAGTCCTTATTTGACCATTTCCAAAGAAAAAAAGGAACAAAATATCATGAACAATTTAGAGTATCAATAATGTCTAATTTTTATTGAAATTTATCTATGGAATGATCTCCAATTGTATTTTTTTATTCTTCTAAGATATCTCCAAGATCATTAAAATGATGATCCTATATAAGAATGTTCATATCCAATATCTTCATGAAACATGTTAGAGATTAAAAATGAAATGCTATGAATATTACCATTAAATACATGCTGAATAACTTAGAAACAATTAGGATTTATATTTTCTCATGAAATATTAATTTAAAAAATTGATATGTTCATTAAATAGATTGTAAAAAATTAACAATTATAAATCAATTGAAATAATAATTTAATTTTTTAGATTATACAAACAACAAAATTTAGAAAAACAGAGTATTGCACGACATTTAAAATGAAAATATAAATGAAATTAAAATAATGCTAAAATTAATGTTTTTCAGGCCTTAAACTTTTATTCCAACATAAAATAATAAAACTTTTAACAAAAGAATTTATTTGAAAAAATATAAGTAAAAAATATGGGTGACAACGAGCCTATAACAAAGTGGAAGAGGCTCCTTCTTAGCATCCAAAAGACTAAGGATCAAATCCAGCTAGGGGAGGAATTCCTGATGGCACTATAGCAATGGAGGTACTATAGCAGCGGTGAACTGTAGTGGCGGTAGTACTATAGTAGGTAATGTAGCGGCAGAGGTACTGTAGCAGTCATTGTACCATCCTAGGTAATATATTAGTATTATTCACTGAAGGACCCTTTGAGACAAAAATGGGTGTTCATGCCATGTATTTAGGCCAATTGTCCTTAGGCCTTCGGGCTATATAATGGGTCTCCCCTAAACATACAAAATGAGGTCTTTGCTTTAATAATATAATGAGGCTTGAGCCCCAACCTTTTAAAACAATTATAAAGAGAAAAAATAGAAACCAAACAATAACTAATGGTGGACCATTGATCTACCATTTATGTAGAGAGTAGCGGATTATTTTTTATACCAATGAAAATTGAGAATAGTGGATTATTTTATCTACCATTGAAAACATATAATGGTGGATTATTTTTTCCACTGCTAAAAATAGAGAGTGTTGAATTAATATATAAGATTATCCACTGAAAATTCATGAAAATATATCAAATAAAAAACAAAAAAATAAAATTATTTTCTTGTCACTTATCATTCATATTCTTCCGGATAAAAAATGAAAAATGTCATCTTAGATGTTCAACGGTGACTCATGATTCACTATTACTTGAATTCCAATAGTGAATCATAATTCACCAATACATGATGTCTAGTGGTGTCTCATGAAATCAAAAAACAATAAAAACTACCAAAAAAGAGGGTGATAAAAAGATTAAAAAAATAAATGTACAAAAAAATAATTAACCTTCTTTGAAAAAAGAGAATAAAACTGGTGAAACATAGATACCATTGAATTCCCATGGAGGAAAAAATAAATTCAGTTGGATATGTCCAATAGTTACATGAAAAAATAAAAATTTCTAAATTAGAGTAAAAAACATCATATATATTAATCTTATGATAACAGAAAAACACTTTAAAATGGAAAGAAACCTACTAGACGAGATAAAGGAAGAACAATACCTCATGTTGGAGAATAAATAAGCTTATATGAAGACTTTTTACAACATGGATAAAAAAATAAGGGGTAAAAAGAACCCACCATTGATATCCAATAGTGACTCGACTCATTATTGGTGTCTGATGTTGACTCATCACAACATTGAGGTCTAACAGTGACTCAAGAATCAATGTTGATGTCCAATTTTTTCATTATTGAGTAGCCATCAATGTTAATAATGGTGAAATATTGTCAACATAAGATAAATAATATGAAAATAAGGAAGGAAAAATATTAATAATTAGAGAATATAATTGAAAACCAATCCTTGATAAGTAGTAAACAACCCTAGTCGAAACGAGAAATAAGATGGATTGAAGAAGATTGAAAGATCCAAGTATATAGGATAAAGAAAATCTATAAGAAGATGATCCTCAAGTAACCAAAGGTATAAGATTAATTTATTTCATACAAAATAATGAAAATGAGTTAAAAATAAATGAGTGTGTGGGGATTCAAAATAGATATAATGGATGAGATAAATAGATATGAGAGACATAATTGTATTCGATATTCAAACTCAGATGAACATTGAAAACAAAATTGAGTCCTATATCTATTTGGATAAGTGTAGGGTGAATGGTATATCAAACAATACATGTTGATCCTCTATTTTATCTATCTATTGGGGATCACCATCGGAAACAAAAGCACACCCATGCACCTTTGGCCTAGTGGGTAACTTAGCCCGCCCATTTTGTGCCTTGATGATATATTCTACGGGCTTTCTTTATGGTCCCTCGCCTGTTAGTCATTCACTTTTTGTAATAGTTACTTCATAACCTCATTTTGGATTGTATGTGGTTGTTCTTCCAATAGGGTTGACCCAATGGGTCCCTTAAGTGGTTGAGGGAGAGCCATGGTTCCTCAATAAGGATGAAAAAAACGTTTACTGATAAAAATTAATATTTATTTAATAAAAAATATGATAACATTATGTATCAACAAAACATTAAGTAAATAACATTAAGAAGACAACATTATTAGAACATGTAAGTAAATAATTATTACCTTTTAATAACACATGAATTTTAATAAATTTTTGAATTTTATAAAATGGTAATATGGATTAATTTATCAAAAAAAATAAAAAATCTAATTTGTTTAAAAAATTCAAATACAAACATATACATTTTATTTATTTATTATATATTAAGACAATGGTTTTTTATGGGGTCAGATCACAATATGGGATGACCATACTAATTATTATTGAACAATCCTACATGTACCCTCCAATATCATTAGCTCTTATATCCATATAGATCATGTGATGTAAATAGCTAATGGACTCAATAAATAGAAGTACATAGTGGATCTGGTAGAGTATGAAAGGTGTTTTTCATTACAAAAACCATATTCTAGTGATCTTTATTCAGGTTATATCTATTCAGTATGTTTTATGAGTTTATGTTCATTCATCTGGTTATTCTATATTATATTATATAGAATATTTTTATATATTCATATGTTATATCCAATGCTTTATGATTACTTAATATTATGGTACATGATGTTTCTTGATTGTCACTAATAGGTTATGTTTAGAGGTAATTTTCCTTATCATTTGAGTGGATATCTCAACACTGGTTGCCTTCCCTTAACCTATTCATAGTGGGTTTGGGGAGTTCACTTAATGTAAAAATATTAAATAATAATTTAATATTGGTATTAAATTATTAATTGATGTCACATTATCTTATAACCATCTTGTGTGCTTTTATATACCCTTAAATTAATAATAGTGTGGGTGGGGTAAGGTGGTGACCACCTACAAGGTACAATATACACACACCCAACATGTATCCCTTGTGGAATTTGTAAACAATTTTATTTGGGTTTTAAGTAAGGTAATGTGTTTCATGTTTTATGGATGATGCATGTATTGATGTATATGGAGTAGGATACTTTTAGATTTTTTGGATCTCCCTCTTCTATATCGGTGTTCTTGAGGTGTCTTGGATTATTTTGTAAGTTTTTGGATATATGGGTTTTGTACAACTAAATTTTCATGTGTTGTATTTTTTTTCATACTCAAATGTAATAAGATTTATTTTTATTCTATTTTGTATTTATTTATGGTTTTTATATATATTTTTTGGAACATTTTTTGACTTTTATTATGGATCATATTAATGGTGAATTACTTCGTAATTAATTAGTTTATCCCTCAACACATGTGACTAGCATGGTATATTGAGAAGCATGTCTGAGTTGTATTGGATGATCTAGTATAAAATACTTCGAGTGGTGTTGTATTGGTTTTTAATTAGTGATAATATATATGATAACTATATTTTTATGTCTATATTTTAATAAAGAGAATAGTCTGTAAGTTCATAGGATTTCACACGAATGTTTTTGTGAATAATTTTGAGGTTCCCATGTCTAGGTTCCAATATGTATTGAGTATGTATTACGTTTTGAGTAATTAATTTTGATTATATATACTCCTAGATTCATAGATTTTGTTTACTAAAACAATTCATATAGAAGAGAATATGTATGTTAGTATCTTGTCAATAATCATTTGTAAATGGAAATGAAATATTGGCATTGATTGTTATTAAAGATCTATTCTCTCATGGAAAGAATAATGAATTAAGTTGTTGTCTTATGAAAAAGGGATATTATACCATAATATATTATTGAAAATAAATTCACATTCAAAATAAATAATTTGAATAAATTTTCCTAGTGCTTTATATGCATAACTCATTCAAAAATATTTGAATAAAGGAAGAGTTCCATGGAGTTAGTATACTTTTAGTTAATTTATATCTATATAGAAGCTATAGAAAATAGCTAAAGTTTTGAGATTCTGATACAACCATAATTAAAAATGTTTCATGGGAAAGATTTATTTGAGATAGTCTTGAATATTTTGAAGCGTAGTTTGTACCATAGAGTGAGGGGAATGATAAATTTAAAAACTCTTTAAAGGCGCTTTTAATAACATATGTGAAATTATATCCTTGTTTTTATTCATCCCAAAGCATTATTTTTAGAATATTTTCTGGTTGATTTTAATTATTTTAGGATTTCCCTATATGATTTGAAGAAACTTTGATCTTATTTGAGATGTTCTGGGGTTCCTATACTGAATCAAGAAAATAGATAATTATAGATCTCATAATTCTTATATAATCTTAAAAAGTTGTAGCATATGAGAATCATTAAAAAGGAATGATCCATCCTATTGTGAATAATTTACACCTTGGAACTTAATATGGTTTAGTAAATGTTTTTTAAAGGTTGATCATGTGAAGTAGTGTTGAGAAATTGGTAATGGAAAAAAGTGTAAGAGTCATTTTACTCTTATGAAATATTTATAAGATTCATTGCATAAGATACATCAGGTTTGAGAGATTCTATAAGATTCATTTATTCTTCAAATGAAGTAAATGCACTATAAAATATAAAAGTGAAAAATGTATAATAGATATTTCATAACAGTATTTGTACTCTTATGAAAGTTTCATAACACTAAAATCAGTTTTGTAGGAGTCATCGCATGTAAGAGTCATTCCATGAGAGTTATTTCCTATTATAGGGAAGTGTAGAGATTTGAAAAGGGGTTGATATTAGTTTCAATTATTCTTGTTATGTAAAATCTAAGTAAAAATTTGATAAATTAGAAAATTAAATGATCTATTTACTCTTATGAGATAGTTGAAAAATTGTAAGAGTCATTTACACTTATGAATAGACTTCACAATATTCGTAAAACACGTTTGATTAAAACTAGATGATGCATTGATTTTTGTAAATTCAATCATACATAACAAAAACCCTTACTTTTTGTGATTAAATTTGAGAATTTATAATAATATATAATAAAATTATGGGATGAATTTCTTCCACATCATGATGATGTTTTTCCCCCACAATTCTATTCATGGATATAGGCATAGAATAAAATTAAATATTAAAGATTTAGTCGAGAATAAGATAGTAATATTTTAATATTTAATAAAATAATTTATCTCAAGTCTTGTATATAATTAAATGGTAATAATTTACTAAGATTTTGAGAGTTATTTTTTGATAATGCAAACATCAAAATATCCACCCATTAGAATGTAAAGATCACTTTCCAATGATATTTTTAGAATATTAAAATTTCAAGATTTATGATAAATATATTTATGAAATAATTTGAATATAAAAATACGAATAATTAGAAGAAGAATATTATATTTGAAACTAGTATTTTCTATATTTCTTTAATGTAAAAGAAGAAGATAAATGATGCTTCTATCGTCTTAATATTCCATGAAGTTGAAGAAAGAAATGTTTTGATGTAATTACAATAATTTGTTATTATTCATTGAAAAAGAATAAGAATAATAATTGATAATATAATACTTTTACCTATTCATTATCATAGGAGATGAATAATAAATAGGTCCATTCTATAATATATTATATTTTATGGTCTGAAGAGGAGGAGATATATCCTGTAAATTCTATAATAGATATATATCCTAGAAGATTTTTGTGTAGTTATAAAACAATATGATTATTGTGGTTTTTTGAAGATGTCTGGATCTACACTATACATGAGGTACATTATCTTCTATTTTTTATCTAATTTAAGTTATTACGACCAAAATTATTATAAAAAAATAACTTTAAGTGGGTTCTTTTATTGTACCTGGTTAGTGTCAAGATTATTTTTTCAAGGCCATATCCTTACCCAAGTTCTTCAAGAAATTAAGTATAACATTTTTTATAGTATAAAAACAAAAAGACACTATGTATATAGTCATTTACATTTAAGGTAATCCTTTTTAATGAACATTTGATTATGTGTTTATTTACATTCCTACTATTAGTACATGCATGCAAACAGGTGGTGGTGATTGAGATATTGATATCCATTAATTGATTAAGTATAGATTTAAAGAAGGAATAAAAGTTTTAATTGTTAATAAATCATCTTATAATGATATAACCATCCTATTAGTTATTTTACTATCCCATATTAGTCCTAAAAATTGGTATCATAGCACCAAATCACTCCTCGTCTTAGATTCCCTACTGTTGTAGCATTTTTTGGTTTTATTCTAAATTTATCATGAAGTGCATGCATTGAGAAGAATTTTCAATTGATGAAAATATGTATATATCTATTAGGACACTAATGAAAAAAATGATGAAATAATTGAAAATAAAGTGAGAAAGCCTCTTATAAAAATAAGAATCAATATTAGTTTCATATTATAGTAATACCTATGAAAGACGATCTAGCATGGAAGATGAATACCTATAGGTTAAATCAGTTTCTCATGTAATATTAAATCATCATAACTCATAAAATTGAATGTATTAAATTGAATAAGTGTTAATAGAAATTTCATGTTAGGATTTTCCTACACAATAACTAATCACTAGTGGGAGTGATGCAATTCTAAAGATTCCTAAGATGAATAATTGGTTTCTTTAAATAACACCGTATATAAATTTTTTAAATAAATAGTCCCATTTATTTTTGGCTATTTTAATTGTATATGGGAATATAACACACAAAATTATAAATATTCTAGAAATTTAGTGAAATATTTAGAAAAATTATTACATACTTGTGTAATTCTCTATAAAAATGTTCGAGCTAAAGATTCAATAAATTTGGACCCTAAAAGGGTTTCTCCCAATTTTATAAACAATAGATTGAAACAATTCATAATAAGGAAGAATACATGAAGATGATTGAAGGGAATATCTATGTATTGAATGAAAAATATAAAAACACCATTACTTTCAATAATGATCAATATAGAACCAACGAATATAAGATGAAATATCAAAACAATTTAATACAACAAATGATAAAAGTTAAGGAAGTTATTATTGAAAATCTAAAAAATAATTTGAACATATAATAAAAGAAATATAGAATGAAAAAAACATCCTAAATTTATAATTTTTGGAATTGGAAGTTGGAGAAGAAAATTTGGATAATATACAAGATGATATATTATAATAAGCTGATTGGTATCAATATCGTGAAATCATATAATGATCAATATTTAGTTTCCCCAAAGAAAAAGGTACAATCCATATCGAAAAATATAAATTATTTTTATTCTAATTTATGAATTGTGTAGGATGAAAATAAATTTTATTACAAAAATGGATTACTAAAAATGACTAGAATCCAAGAACTAAGTTTCTGGTGGATTAAATCAAGAGGCGGAGCTTCTTTCTCCTAAATAATTCCAATTAATAGTGAAAATAAACAATTTTAAATGATTAATTCCTATACAAACTGTTTCTCAAAAGAAAAAAACAATGTTTACTGTGTGTTTGTTAGTTCTTAAATAGATTCAATAACATGACTAAGGATTTTTGGTAGAGTATTTCCATTATTAGAAAAAAATGAAATTATATATTAATGGAGAGAAAATCAAAGAATATTAAAAGACAAAAAATTAAAGTGATGAATCTATTTATTGTAAACTGATTATAAATCTCAAAGAATCTCAATGGAAATTGTATTCAAAGAGTTCTTATAAGTATTTTATGCTTTCCAAAACTAACGAAGCATGAATCTAAAGCATATAGAGGAAGAATAATATAGAATATACTAAAAACCTTTAATCCATATATGTGAAATAATTGAGAGATAAATATAGAAAAGAACATTACCAAAAAGTTATGAAATAAGGATAGTGTATCAACCATAGTTTACAAGAAAAACAATATAGAATCATGATCATATAATCATATAATCATATAAAGAAGATTGATATACTAATACAGAAAATATACTTCTTTTATAGTAGAAGATTCCACCCCAAAGATTATTTTAAACAATCCAACGATTATGGGAGAAATCTAGAAAATAAAATAAAGAACCAATCCATGAAATGAATAACAGAATTGGTTTTTCGGGAAGAAATTAATAATAAATAATTTTATTCTTATAAAAAGTTTCAAAATTTTGATAAATGAAATTATAAATATAATACATGCGGAAGAACTAAGAAATATGAGCATATTCCTTAAGCATGTTTTATCCTTTTTACAACTAATTTGGAAAAAGGAATAAAATTGGAAGAGGCACTACTAAATAAGGGTGCTAATATAAAAGAAGTTATTGCACATAAGTAAGTCAAATATCATGAGTAGTTTTTGACATATGATGTCCAAATATTTTCTAAGGTGTTTTAAGGTGAAATATTAATGGACATATTTATGTGTATTCTTTATCCATGATGTGTGCTTAAGAAGATATTATTAAATGGATTTAAATAATATTAAGAATAATTTTCCACATAAATAATTTCCTAAAAGAAGTAAATATCTCATGCTACCCAAGAAATAGAGATTTAAAATACATAAAAGCATACATTATGAAAAAATTCAAATAAAGAGAAGGGAATAAATTATTATCTTGGTTTAGAAGTTATTCTAAACCTTGTTACATTTATTGATGATCAAAAAAGTTTCACCTAGCTAAATTATCATTTATTATGTCTTTTTTCCGTTATATTAATGTAATAGAATGTGATACAAGTTATCAGGGAAGAAAACATATAAAAAATAAGTATGCTTCCAAAACTAAATAGGAAATTGAGAAATATATCCTCTTATAATGATATGAAAATTTGTATCTTGAAGTCTATTTTTTGAGAACATAATCCACTATGAATATGAGAAATTTTTTAGGACTAGATAATAGATTTTATTTTTCAATATAGATGTAATGTATGAATTATTGTTATAAATATTATCTGAGGAATATATCACTCTTAATTAAGTGAAGATATAGTTTATCCTTTTATTGGCGAGTTCGTGAAGCTATCATAATTATAAATTCATGAAAATTTTGAATTTCTTTATAGATCTAAAAAACAATCCTTGAAGGGTATGTCTTGATATTCTCTCATCCATTTTTCTAAAGGAATAAAAAAAATTTGTTATGAAAGATGATATAAATTATTCAATAAAATAATGTTGAAAATTTTATAAATATTCTAGGACTAATTTATAATACTTCAAACATTTCATTCATTCTTTAATGTTTTTAATTTGTGTGTTAATAATGATGTACGAATTTTTTTTAAAACATATTGAAACTATTTTTAAAAAGTTTTATAAAAAATTTACAATAATTTATTATCAGTTTTTATCATCTTCAAAATCGTTTAACAACTCCAAGGGAAGGTAACAAGTGTTTTTAATCTGATTCAGTTTCGTATTATATTTTATCATAGGTAGATTTATTTTTTAGACTAGACACTCTTGTTTACAACACCTATCATGGATCACATAAACATAGTGTACAATAATTTATGTCGCATTAATTTAAGAGTTAATAGATACTATACTCTATCAGAATATTGTATTTGTAGTCAATAATATAGATAGAATAAAATAAAATATGTAAATGATAAAGGGGGAGAATAAAAATGATAAGTTAAAATAAGAAATTTAAATTGAAGAACATATTGAAATTTATTTTATATGTATTGTTATTTTAAATAAATACAAATATGACATTTTTTAACCTACTTTAGGTTGTTCTATATTTGTTTCAATGGGTGACATTGTGTATGAGCTCTATAATACTGAAGATAATATTATAACAAAAATAATATCTTAGAAATTGATTAGAGTACCCAAGCACGTTTATGAGAAGAATTATGAGGTTCCTAAGTCTAGGTGCCAATATGTATTGAGTATGCATTGTGTTTAGAAAATTGAATGTAGATTGTAGATGAACCTTAACTATTAAAAGTTTGTTTCTTCTATTATTATAATAAAAGATAGGATCCATGTGAGTTTCTTATAATTAATCATCTAACAAGTAATGTGATATGCTATCATTATTTGTTATTTAATATATATTCACTCATGTAAAGAATATTTGATTGTGTTGTTGTAATATTTTAGAAGGAAATATTATCATTTTTATTATTAGAAATCAATTTATATGAAAAATAATCTATTTTATGATTTTTTATTGGTGTTATTCTGGTAGAATTAATGAAAATAAGAGTTCCATGAAGTGCGTATATTATTGGATATTTTTTATCTTTGAATAAATTGTTTAAAATAGATTAATATTTATGATTATGATTATTATTGGATTTAAAAAAATTATAAGGTATACTCAGTTGAGTCGAACATAAATAAGATAAATATAATTTTGTTACCTAGAGTGAGGTGGATGATAAATTATATATCTCTATAAAGAACAATTTATTAAAAACTATGCATGTTATCTCTATAAATATAATTTTTCATTCTATCTTCTTGTTATTTTAATGTTATCATCATCCCTAAAGTGATATCTATACTCCCCAATGCCAAATATTATAGCAAAACATGTTTTAGACTTTACATCGAGATTTTACTTTATATATGAATTAACATGGACATGTAATATACAACCAAATAATTAAATATGGGTGATTTATAACTCCATTACTAAATTAATATATTTGGTTAATTATTCTATAATTATCATTTATAGACTCCCATTAACATGATACAATTTTATATTCACTCTAACTATATAAAATTTCATGGTTGACCCCAAGTAAAATCTTATACTCTATTCATATTAACTAAATGTATTATTCATCCACACAGTAACACCATTTAGTTTTGATAAACCTACAATAGTCTTCTCCCAAAAATTTACATTGGTAGTATATAATTTCATGATTTTATACCGTCATACTCTCAATCTTTATTTTATATTAGAAACTTTTCCTTGAACTTGACTGATTCCTAACCAAATACTTACATTTATGAAAAATAATACAAAAAATAATACAAAAAATATATTCATTAAAATTAAAATCATACCTTTATTAATAATTCATGAATAAATATCATATAATACAGTTTCATTTTAAGAGAATGAACCATTCAAGGTCCCCAAACATCAATGTGCATCAAGTATAATTTTTTACCATTCAGTTTTCTTCAGCATTTTTGTACAAGGATAATTTATGTTTCTCTATAAATATGCACTCTTTTTCTAGTCCAAACACCACAAACTTCATCTCAAGTAACATTTATTTCTTATCCAACACCTTTATCACCATATCACTAATGTGACTTAAGTTGAAATTAAATAGTTATGAATCATCAATATAATTTTTTTTCACAACCATGTATGTAACGTCTCAATTTTTTCATATAACCTTGGAAATATATCTATTAATATTCTTTGAGATAGGAACTGAGGCAGCATAAGATTTTGAGGTTCGGTGCACCCTGGAATGATATTTGAAAAATATTAAATATATTAATATCAAATTTTCATTGTTTTTCGAAAAAGTGGAATAAATCTATAATAGAGGATCATATTAAATGATTGAGGCCACCATTTAGTTTATAATGTGGGTTTTACAGTAGGAGAAACATAATAACTATTGGTGTTAGGTGTTTTTGAAAATTTTTTCATGGAAAAAATTAATAAATGAATTTATTTTTTTATTTATTTTATGATGTTTTGACGTAGAGACCTACAAACCCTCTAAAAATAAATGGTTGTAATAGGATGACAGGTTTTGTTGCATATACCTAATATTGTGAGAGGAATCATTGTATTAGGTCTTGGTGAACAACAATGGATCGATATCATTATAGAGGATCATTTTTCAAATGGAGGTTCAGGATCATGACAGAAATTTTGACATGTGACTGTTATTCATTAGTGATCGATCCTAATTTAGGTAGGATGTGTTTTTATGTTGATTTATTACTTATGTATTTATTCTATGATAAAAACAATTCAATTTCCTCAATAAATTAATTTTTTATTCGATCATGTTGCAGGTGCGGGTTCTTCTACCAAGGAATTTGGGATTTATTATATGTCTGATTAATTATCTTCATTCATCATTCTAATATAAAAAAATAAGGAAAACCCAAACAATGGCTAAAGATTGTACTTTATTTTTTATTTTCATTTCTCCACCAACCTGTTTCTTTAGATGTTCATCATTGTAAATTCCATGTCTAATGGTTCAATGAATACCAGTTATTTTCATGTTATATAACCATTTTTGGTACAACATTTAGACTCTATAGGTAGAGTTTATGATCTAGGGTTTCATCAAGGAATCATAACGACAATGGGAAATTATAGAAGGAATGAGACTATATCATAGATTAAAGTTCATTTTTTGAGCACAATTGATGGGGAGACTTGATGAGTTATTTCTCAACGGATCAAATCCCAAATTATGGTTATCAGTGATAATATGGTTCTTATGTCCACACATCTACTTTTCTCATATATATTAGAGGTGGAATTAGTGTATGTGGATACTGCATGAAGGATCTGTAGGATCCTGAAAATCTAGAGTTACATGGAATGTATTCTGATGATACACGTCTTTTGAGACCCTTGGTTGTAGCTCTAGGGTTTACATGAAAATTAATTATCAAACAACATGTGACACATTTAACACATCATTTGATCCTTACTTATCATATTAGAATGTATTGAAATGGATACACAGTGTTGGAAATGAACAAGAATATGGTAATTATGAGATTACATATGCATGTTCAGCGGTATATGAACATATCCATATGTACACGGGAATATCATGGAGTAAACAGGAATAGTCTAGAGAAAACATTCAGACCTGGTGAAGGTAAGACATGTCGTGAAATGTTTATTGAAATATATGATAACCTTGTTCTATTAAATATGGTCCAATTTCATTAGGGTGTGTTTCATCAGTCCGTCCCTAGCAGGGTATAGTGTGGAATTACATCCTGAACAAAGTATTATGATACCCTCTAAGGGATTTGACATGGATAGAGTTTTAGGGGTCCCACCATGGCCCTAGGTGGGATCTCTATCTTCTCCTACCATAAGTGGTGTTCTCATTTTGGTATGAACAACCATACTTTGGTGTTGATCCCCTACATAGCGGTTTATTTTATATTCGGTTTTTGGTATACACCATGGCCTTAGGTATGATACCCATATATGTATCGATATCTCTGTAAAATCATTGTATACATAATTATGGAAATAATTGATGATCATGACATCCCAGATGGTCTCCATTAGTGCTATTGGACTCACAGAGTGAGTTCTCTCAGGCATGTGTTACTATAAACTCTCAATAAGATTCCAAGGCTATCAATATGATTATGACTATACTTGAGACATAGTTTCTTCCATGAGTATATATTTATCTTTTTATATCTCATATTATTATACAAAAATACTGATTATGATCTAACTACTATCTTGATGCTTTAGGATGAGTTATTTCAGGGTGATCTACTGGGTATTTTTATACTCACACCTACATGGGCTCTGCACACACATTTCTTGTCTTATGTAGACAACCAATCATTTGATGGGGTTCTTGGTGGACTAGGACTTGATGGATCTTATATTGGGATAGATTCACTATGGTTGATACGTGTAGTCAAATTTGACAGTATTCCATTTCTTTTGAGAGGGTTCTTTTTTAGTTTTGGTTGGGTTTATATTTTGCCCATTTATCATTCTAAGCACTTGATAACACACTCTTTATGTGGGATAGATGTTAGGAATTCATTAGTATCAATTAAATTATTTTACATTTCATCATTTTATGGGATTTTTGATGTGTGTTTTTACATATAGGTACATTTGGATAATGACTCCCATGTGTGATATGCCTACATGTAGTAGGTCACAAAACCCTTTCCTATTAGAGGTGGTCTTGGGATAGTAACATTTGGATTATCATTGACCATGAGATCCCCAATGGGTTGGTTCATGATATAGTGGTATCAGAGCATTTATCCCAGGAAAAAAGTTTGGAGTTTTGTATAGATATGATATTGGTTTGGATTTTATAGCAGTGTTTTGTTTTTCGAGTTTCGATTTCAGGCTAGGGACTCCAGTTTTGGTTCATAGTTTGATGTATCCATTCACCAATATTTTGATAACCTACATATTGAATCTATACTTTTAGACACTAGATATGGGGAAAAATATTGGTAGATTCATCATATAGGGATGGGTTGTGGTCTCTATGTCCTTCTTGAGTCACCTACAGTATATAATCATTGATCATGGAATAAATTTTTTATTTTAGTATACATCCATGGTGATTTCTAGCTAGGATTTAGTAGAAGGATTGTGAGGACAGTCTCTTTAATGTTGAGGCATCAATAAAGGACATGTTTAGAAGATGCTACCCCTATGGGGTTTTTGATCCATACCTACACTCGTCGAGAAGAATAGGGTACCGGAAGTACCAGTGGATGAGGTGTGAAAGATCATCATGCTTCACAATTTTATACATCATAACCCCATCAGATTCTGAGGTGAATCATACCCCCATACATCTAATGTAAAGAACCATCCTAGGGACACTATAAAAGTAACCCAAGATGGTCTGCCACATGGTGAGATATATAAAAGAACCACAAGTCACATGTAAAACTAAATAAACATATGAGTAACTTATAGAATAAATTAATATATATGCATGATACAAACAATGTCAAGACACACCAGCCAAGACAGAGATAAAAATCAAATAAGACTAAAAAAAATCTATGTGATCATCTGTCACCACCAATCCATCCCACTACAAAGCAATAAATTATAAGATAACCCTCTATACTATAAGATTCTCTTCCCATTACTTAATTCATGCAAAACAAGGTCTACAATCTCCCAAATGAAAAATATGGGTGTGATCAAAGATCCTAGGTGGATACCACCAAATAATCTATAAAATTTATAATATTAATAATGAACCAGTACTAGCTTTAAAAAATCAGTTTATAAAACTTTTTTCACCAAGAAAAAAATTGCGAAAATTCTATTGCTTTCCAAAAATGCATACCACATGCAGGAAATATAGCAGTATATCAAGTATAAAATAAAAAAAAAGTTAAACATAATATGTGATAAAATTTCCATGAAATAAAACATCATTTGATAAAATATGTATAAATGAAAAATCACCCTATTTGGGCACCATCCTCTTAGAATTTGTACTATAGATAAAAGAAACATAAAGTTTTCATATGTTGGTTTAAACTGATATCAAGTCCTACCACATTCTTTTAATATCATAAAAGTTACCCCTAGTGGTATCACACACACTATGGTCTCCTATGTCCATTTTCTGATACACCCAAGGTTTCCAATGTGCTACATTTTTAGAATCCATTCATACATTTAACAAAAATAATTAATATATTAAACAAAATACATTTTTATGAATAAACTTATGGGTTCAAAAATAACTTATATAAATTTATGAATTAGAAACACTTGCATAGATACACCTACCTCAAAAATGATGAAACATATCCACATTTGACAATAGAGATTGAAAACCCATGGATTGTCCATCAAAAGACAAGCCATGAAAAGAAACTACAAAGTATCAATAGAAAAAACCAATCATTCATGAATATGAATAAAAAACATAGCCAATGCCTCTAACATGACAAAATCCAATGAATAAGAAGAAATATCACTTACCATAGATATGTGATGCAATTGAAACTGGAATAAAATTCCAAATATATAATCCAAAAAGGAATTAGATCACCCAAAATCTCCAAAAATCTTCACATGGATCCATAGTAGGTCTTTCACATCTATGAATACATAATTAGGCATGAAGCCAGTTTAAAACCATTAAACTATAGGA
The DNA here is from genome assembly GCA_963277665.1 of Viscum album. Lineage (NCBI taxonomy): Eukaryota > Viridiplantae > Streptophyta > Magnoliopsida > Santalales > Viscaceae > Viscum > Viscum album. Next base: position 1,325,251,067 of record OY728158.1, read on the forward strand.
ATTCATGTTGTTAATCCATTTTACAATATGAAATCTCATGAATTGTAAATATTATGGAAAAGTAACCTCCTTGGGATAAATTAAACCATGATTTATTATTCATAGCATTGAATAGTTTCATGGACTATAGACTTTTAACACCCTCCACAAGGCTCAAGGAATATTTACCACAGTAGATTCACATCATGTAACCCATTCATGACATGAATGTGTCCCGCATGTAATGCTCGGCCAAGATTTCTTTAGAAAACCTTTGAACCAAAACTTGAGGATCATCAGACCCAACTAGAACCCTATAAATCGATTTACCCGTTTATAACTACACTCCATAAGTCAAAAAAAAAACAAAAATCCTCAGATATTATGTCATTTTCACCAAAAAATTATCTTCATTCCTAATAATCTCACAATTCTCCAAAACAAAAAGATAAACTGAAACAAAAGTCAAAGCATAGCTATAGGAAGGTAATGGGGTGTTATAATCTCCCCATTATAAACTCTTTCTTTACCCATATATTCATTAATATCCTGCACTCCCAAAAATTTAATTCCATTGTTACCTAATCAATAATTCATGCTCCCACATCACATGGCCATCTCGTACGCACTGAAAAAGTACATGGACTGAAGGAATCATCTTACCAGACATCACCCTCTCTTAGTGATCCATGATCTAAAATGATTTCTAAACCAACTTGATATCAGACTCAAGATCAATATACTCCCATTCAATCACATTTAAAGGATCTAGTCATTAACTACTTGACTCAGAAAAATGAAACATGATGTGGATGGATGGAAAATGATAGTCCACCTCTACCAATATTCTAGTATTCCAATATTCCCATTATCACATGGTAAGTTCAACTAGTATTCCACATTTACGAATATTCCAATGGTATAAATGGGGCCCACAATCTAATGTACCTACTTACTTTTCATACCCAACTGAAGATGACAAATGTGAGGTTAATATCTATGAAATACATTACCACCAACCTCATACTCCAACTTCCACTAATGATGGTCCGAATAAGAGTTATGATGACATTGTGACATGATTAGTAACTTCTTGATCAATTTCACCCTATCTTTCATGTCCTGAACAAATACTTTTCCCAAACTAGGACAACTTCCCCAACTCAAACCAAAATAATAGATATCTATATAGTCACCCACCCAAAACCTTGGAGGGAGAAATTTTGATCAAGGACTGATAAAAAAATTTATAGAATAACTCAATGAAATGAAAATTATATTCCCAATAACCACTAAAATTAAGAACACAATCCCATAGCATATCCTCAAAAACCTGGATATTTTTTCTATCTATATATCCATCTATGAATGATATTTCATGGAAAAATTTTATAGGGAATGCATCACCTCCTTCAAACCTTTACAAAACCAAGATGTGAAACTTATGTCCCTATTAGAAACAATATTATAGGGAACTCCATGAAGTGTCACAATATCTCCAACATACAAGTCCCCAAGAGTCTCTACGTTATTTTTATCCTTTAAATGTGGTAAATGATTATATTTTTTCAGTTTATTTATGATCACCCATATTACATCATTCCCACTTTGAGTCCATAGAAAACCAATGTTTAATTCCTTGGAGATCTCGTCTCATTTCCATACTAAGGTACGAAAAAAAACCAATAGGTATCTAGTGTTCTTCATTACTTCTCTATCAAGTAATACACCACGATACAAAATCCAAAATCTACCACCTCATCTCTAGAAACCAATACTAATGTTTCAAATCACGATCCATCTTGGTATCACCATATTGTATAAACCAACAAGAATGGTGTCCATTATCCAATAACTCCTGCATCAGATACAAAAGAACAACCAACCTACTTTGAAAACACCAATCGGCACTAGGAGACCAAGACCACTCTGCTAAGGTCTCCCAAACATTAAGGATTTTATCAAAGCTCTATCACTCAGGGTCAGATATCTTCTCTATTCAAAGTTTCCCATAAAATTAGGAGTCATCCTTCATCGAATCCAAAAAATACCTAACCATAAACTTCTCCCATTTCAAATACCATCTATGAAAAAAATCAGCAGAGACAACTATTCCACGGATTCCTTCACTTTGTTGTCATTAATTTCTCACTCAGTGCATAAGTAAACACATTCCCATTTCCAATAGTATAATAAATATAAAAATAAAAAGTCTAGGGAAACTCTAAAAAGAATATTATTTTCTATTTCAAATCTCGCTGAATGAGAATATAACTTGTGATCTTATGATCAGAATATACCATAAATCATCTCCCAAAGAGTTATTGTTGCCACATTTTGAGTGCATGCATAATAGCAGCCAACTCAAGATCTTGTTTACGGTAGTTCTTCTCAATAGAGAGTAATTGGTGTGAGTCATAGGCTACCACATGTCTCTACTACATCAAGACACACCCCAAACCAATTCTTCAAGCCTCTCAGAAAACATCATTACCTAATACTTGTTCTGAAAGAATCAAAATTGGGCATGAATTCAATTTAACCATCATCTCCTCAAAAGATCATTGAAATTGTCATTCAAGTCAAACAATATATCCTTATAGATTAAAGTTTTCATTAGAGATGAAATCTTATAGAGGTATCAAAAAAATAAGTTATAATAACTAGACAAACCCAGGAATCTGAAAAACATTTCTTGGATGCTCTTAGTTCATAAGTGCATATACCATTTTGAGATCCACTAAGATAATCTCTTTATATATAACATGTCCTAAAAACCTTACATATTGAATCCAAAACTCACATTTTAAATGTTTAACGTTCACACATAATTTCCTCAAAGATCTAAGAATGATATTCAAATGTTCCATGTTCACCTCATATAACATAGAGTAAACAAAAACAATTTCTACAAACACCACAACAAAAGAGTCCAAGAATTGATGAAAGAGTCAGTTAATGAATTCCCTAAACTTATTATGAGTATTAGTTAGTATAAATAGAATAACCTGAAAATAAAAATTTACATAACATATCGTAAACACTATCTTAGTTATATCATCTTCGGAGAAAATCAACTGGTGGTACCCTGACCACAGGTCAATAATTGAAAACAAATTGTCCCATCATAGTTGATTGAAGAGATAATTAATCCTTGGAAAAAGATAATTTTTCTTGATGGTCACCTGATTTAACTTGTGATATTCAGTAAAAATTCTAAGTCTCCAAAATTCATTTTTAGTAAAGTGGATAGGTTATTCCCTTTGTGACACACTAATATGAATCAATCCCTTATCCTGAAGTTACACAAGCTAGACCATGAGTTCTACCAACTCATCATTCTCTATACAGTAATATGGAATTGAAATGGAAGTCATAATATAGTTTTTTATGGAAAATTCAGCATATATCTTGGTTGTTAAACAAAAAAATCATACAAAAATACCTTAGGGTTTTCACACACCACCCTAAGTAGATGACCATCCAAATAGAGTTCAACAACATCAAGAAATGTCTATAAAAACCGGTATGCTATTATTCTAGTATAAGGAACAACAAGACCCATCTGTATCGATATAATATTCCACAAACCTTGAAAAAACATGAGTGAACCCATGTGAAGATAAGAACTGAACCTAAATGTGATTGAAATATATCTAGTACTTTACTCTAATCATCTAATCCATTCTGATAATCAGGTCAAAGATTTAAATATTGATAACTATGAATTCCCACTCCACCTCATGGTCTTCTATCATCACTTGATGTGCTCGGCACTAGAAAACTTGTTTAAAAATCTTTCCCAATGGCATAGAAAGACCCCACAATATAGACATATGCATAGAATGAAATCTAAATTTGTCGAATTGATTTGATGATATAAAATAATGAGCATAATATGTTTCAAAAAATGATTTCACTATAGAAGATGAAATAATCATCAAACCTTTAATTGTGGTTGACCCTAATTCAGATTCCTTTGGATCATACTCCAACACATAAATATGTATAGTATCAACTCCCAAATGAGCATTTATATCCGTATGAATTAACCCCTTATCCTAAAGATAAGACCCACCACCCTTGTAAGCATTGGTATGAATCGTTGATCGCTAGGTGAAGGGGATCTAGCCTTACTACCTTGGGACATCCTTTAATGCTTCAAATGGACTGATTTTCCATAATGATAACAATTTTTGGGAGCCTCACAACAATTTGTATTGGTGTATCTAGGTCAAAAATACCTATAGAAAATAACCTGATGTTGTCTATACAAAGCCCCTGAAACGGGTTTGGAAGAAAACTAGATACCTTTTCACTTCATTTTTTGGCCTGAAGATACACCATGCCTAATGATAGTAATAACATAATATCCTCCAAAACCTTTTTTATTTCTATATCATACTCTAACAAAAGTTGTATTTTCAACTAAATATACAATGATCATAAGGAATACAAGAATTAGAATTGACTGAATAATAACCCTCAACCACAAATCAAACCTCTTAACCTTCAGGTTATCATTGGTGACAGGATCCTGTTCCAAGTGAACCAACTCTAAGAACCAGGTGGAATACTCTAGAATGGTAAACTTTCCCTATTCAATATTTAAAAACTCCACATTATTTTACCCACCTAATGACTCAAGATAATACTATTGTTTGAATATTTTGTTTGAAAGATACCCAAGTGATATCCTCGTGCATCTTATGTGTCACAATAGACTCCTTCAATCTTTTTCCTTCTCCGTCAAGAATATACATGGGAAAACCCACCTTATGTTACTAAAGAGTCTTTATAAGTTTGAAAATACTCTCAGTCCACTAGATCCATTCTATAGATTATTGTGATAATTTATCATAATAGAAGTTAAATTTATATCGCTTTGTAAATTCTAAGATATGATGCACTACCGATCATGGGATCCCAAAACCTTCTTGACCCATAGTCTAAATAGTGAATATTACCACTTCAACCAATGAAGGGTCCAATTGAGGATTTTCCTAGAGAACCTATCTTGTAGCTTCCTCACTATGTTATGGAAGATATCTTCTAGGAGACATTTTATAATAATCACAATAGAAACCCCAATCAATCACAAGAGGATTACAAAATCATATGACCAACTTCAATTATCCAATTCAATTATTTAAAAATTAATAATTTAAAGATATTATGAATTCTACAATCAAGGAAAAAACCTTATGAAAAGAATAGGTCTGTTTAAATAAAACCCATATCTGGTTCATTCAAATAACCTATACCAAAAGTCTTAATCATGGAAAAAATCCATGAATACCCAAGTTAACTCAAATTCAGAAACAAAGTGAGCTTTCTATGCCCCTTTTCTACACTTACTACATTAACATTGATATTCCTAACTCTGGTCAACAAAAACGCCAACCCAAACCCAAGAAACATTAATATCTCCTCAGGTTGGGTATTCCTTTTGATGCTAATTAATAATAAACCATCCCAGGAAACTATACAAGTAACCTAATATGGTCTACCACATTGTGATATATTGAAAACAACCATAATTATAATGTAAAACATAAGAAAAATAAAAGTACCATGTATAGAAAATAAATACATATCCATGATGCATTTAAAGTCAATCGACACTACCCAAACCAAAATAATAAAGCAAAACATAACAAAAAATCTCAATGTTATCATATGTCACCACCAATTCATCCCACTATGATGTTGAGAAATGAAAAAAATACTTTTCATGCCATATGATACCCTTCCCATTACCCAAGCCTTAAAACACATGTTCTAAAAACCCCAATGAAAAAATTATAGTGTGATCACAGAGACAAGTAGGATACAATAAACATATATATGTTCTAATATCAAGAATGTATAATTTCAAGTTTTAAAAGAAAATCTTATTTATTAATATTCTTCATAAATAAAAAAAATTTTAAAAAATATATTTTTCTATAAATGAATAACAATTTCAAAAAATCCAAAAATATATCAAGTATAAACAAATAAAATGGTAAACTAAACAAGTGATAAAATATCCCTGAAATAATCCACTATGCAATAAACCAAGTAAAAAAAGAAAATTCACACCATTTGGGCTCCAACATATGGTAATACATACTAGACATAAAATATTCCAAAATAATGAATATGTTATTTCCAGCCAATATTGATAACCTTTATAGACTTTTTATTTCACAAAACTATCCCATTGTGGTGTCACACACACTAGGGTCACCTATGTCCATTTCTCAATACAACCAGGGTTCTTAATGTGCTATGTTTTTCTAAATATGTTTCAAAAATCCATGATAAAATTTAATAAAAAAAAATTATATCAAATTATATCAATTTAGATGAACCACCCAGAGGGGTTAACAAGAAAATATAGTAATTCAAGAATTAGAAACACATTCATAGATACACCTACCTCAAGAATGATGGAAACATATCCCCCTTTGAAAAAGGATATCAAAAAACCATGGATTGACCTAAAAAGATATGTAAAAACAAAAAACTATAATAGATCAATATAAAACATGAATATATCATAAATCTAAGTCACAAATTTAGCGAACTCTAACATTTTGACCAAATAAAATGAAGAAGTAGAAATATTGTTTACCATGGACATGTGATGTAACTGCCACAGAAGTAAAATTTCAAACGGAATGATTCGGAAGGAGGGAGATTACCAAAAACCTCCCAAGGGTTAAAGAGGAAAGCCTTTTCACTGAATAGATAAATAATAAGTGGAATGCCATGTTTGGAATTTTTGTTCCCAATGAATTCATATAATGAATCCCTTTCACAAAATGAATTCCCTTGAATTATAAATATGTTTAAAAATACATCTCCATGGGATAAATTAAATACAGATTGATTTTTTGACATCTTGTAGTGGTTTCATGTCCTATAAACATTTCATTCTATGTATGAGGTTCATGAAATATTACCTACAACTGACTCATGATGCATAACCCATTCAAAATGTGAATGCCTTTAGTAGGCAGTGCTCAGCCTATTTTTCAAAAGAAAAATCTACAAACTAAAACATTAGACTATCTAGACCCAATAAGAACCCTTTAAATCCATTTAAAAATTTATACCAAGAATCCATTAATAAAAAACATGCATCTTTATACATTAGGTAAATTTACCTATAAAATCCTATCCATTCTTAAGAATCCCACAATTCTCCCAAACAAGTAGGGAAACCAAAAAATGTAAAATCATACCTGAAGAAAGGTAATAGAGTTTTTTATGTGAGGATTGGCATGTTGTGGTTACATGATTCATTCACATCATCAACACACCAACATATCATATGGTGGTCCTGGGGGAGATCCTCCTTCACGAATCCAAAGGGAGTTGGTGGAGTCTAGTGGATTTAGTATATGATGAGATGACTCTTTCATGGATATAGTTTGAAAAAAAATTCAGAGATTAGTTTTATTCAATTATTTTTAGTGGTTTATGTATCAAGGATATTTTGTAGCTTAAATTGAAAAGCATGATTATGGCTAAGTATTCACTGAGGTTTACCAACATTCAATGATATATGAATAAAATGGTTCAAGATCCATTCTTCTAGGCATAAAACATCGAGTGAGGATTACACAGAGATATATAGTCTTTTGTGATACATATATGAATTTTTATATATGATATGGTGGTAGAAATTTCTATTATAGTAGAGATATTTATGAATGATAATACAATGATAATGGGTGCCAGTGGTGGGAACACAAGAGAGGGGACATAGGAATTTGGTTAAGAACTAGATTTTTTGAGACATTTGATGAGAAGATCGTAGGACATATGGTCTATAGTTCAAGGCCATTTGTATAGTTCCAGTTATCCTAGGGAGTGGTGGTGATACTCTTATAATTTATGAGGTCATCTTGAATGAGATTATTCAACCTACCACAAAACCGACCAATTGATATTGGATATACCGCCTGGGATGAGGTAGTAGCTATAGTAGGGAGGTCCATAGGGAAATGGACATCGGAGAGGATCATGGAGATGGATGGAGGTGGCAGACAATTTGACTTGTTTCCACCACCACCCCTGGGTTATCCCCGCTTAGCTCAGAAGGTTTGTGGGAAGGGGTCAGGTTTGATACATGTAATAGAGGGATAATACCTATATGGTATAAGGATGATTATTGGTATGTCCTTTTTCTTTTCTACCATATCTTCAGTTAAAATAGACTCAGGCATAAGACACTCTTTTCTTACTACATCCCTAGTTTGAGACCTAGTTATTTTAGTTGTTCCATTGGCTTAACCCTTATACCTAGATACTCCTACTAGAGATGAATCGATGATCACAAACTTTTTACGACAGTTTCATATGATTCTTGTATGAGAGAGTTTCTCATGGAATCTGTTTTTAGTAATGGTGAGGACTTACAACAACATCTTATACATGGAATGACTATATACAATTCATGCATATATTGGATTTTTTAGGAGGCATATGTGGGGTGTCTGTATATGTGAGATGATGTTTTTCTTATTATATGAGAAGGAGACCCAAGAGGAGCAATATGGACTCATATGTAGGAGGATTAAAACGATTACTCATCAGTTGGTTAGAATGACTCATTGAGTAGTAGTTGTTAAGGGATACCAGTTTCCTACAATGTTAGCAGAGTATAAGAATGTATTTCCTAAAAAAATTCTAGAATTACCTACCTATTGAGAGATAGAATTAAACATTAACTTAAACCTATATATGAACTTGGTATCTACACCAACATATTATTTGTATCTTGTATATCTTTTTTATTTGAAGGAGTGGTTTGAGGACATGTAGAGGAAGGGATTTGTGAGACCTAGGGGTTCCCCTAGGAAGCCCAAGTTATGTTCACTATGAAGGATGATTAAAGCATAAGGTTGTCAGTGGATTAACAATTTCTAAACTAGGTAAACATGAAAAATATGTATCCACTTTTTATGATTCATGTTCTCCTCAATCAGTTGATATGGGTGAAATGGTTCTCAAATATTAAACTTATATCAGGTAATCACCAATTGTGGGTGTGGTAAATTTATATAACAAACACAAAGATTCAATATTGCTATTATGACTATGAGTACATGGTGATTCCCCTCAGTGTGGTGAAAAATACATATGTTTTCATGGGACTCATGAACCATATCTTTTATCATTTCATAGACAGGATCATGGTAGTGTTCATTGATGAAATCTTAGTGTACTTATCGTCCAATGAGGAGTACAACAGACACATGAGGTTGGTTCTATAATTACTCTAAGAGAGTCACCTTTATAGGAACCTCTCTATGTGTTAGATATGCATTGATGAGATCTAATTTCTAGTAAATTTCATATTATAAAGAGTATTAGTGGACCCAACAATGGTTGAGGCATTATTATCTTGGGAACCGCCTAATATCATGAATGATGTTAAGAGTTTCCTTGGTATGGAAGTCTATTATTGGAGATATATTTCTAATTTTTATAAGATATCAAATAATTTTAATTATTTTTTAAAAAGGGTATTCATGTCATTTGTATAGAGAGTTTCTAATGTGCTTTTCAAGATTTCAATTAGGAGTTTATGATAACCCACATATTCAGATTACCAAAGGATGGGGTGAAGTATGTATTGTTCTATGATGATTTAGGGATTAAAATTGGTTGTGTTTTGATGTAGTGGTAGGTAGGGATTGTGTATGGTTATAGGAAGTTTATTCCACATGAAATAAATTACAAGAATCATATTATAGAGTTGGTAGTGATTGTATTCTCACTAAAAATGTGGTGACTCTACCATATGAGTGAGTAGTTTATCATATATTTTTATTATAAGAGTCATATGTATATCGTCTCTCAGAATGATCTTAAATTGAGATAGAGGTGATTGCTAGAGTTCCTCTAGGACTATGACTTTTTGATTGTTTATCCTCCCGGTATGGTGAATGTGGTGGATGACTCTCTCAATAGTAGATCGGGTTCTCACTTGTTTCCTGAGGTGTCAAAGTAGTTAGACTCAATGAAAATTTCCTTAGTGAATGAGGATAGTGAAAATTATCTATAGTTAATGGTTTTTACCCCACAACTTCTGTATCATCTGAGGGAATCTCAATCGAGAGACACTGATTGTGAAATCATGAATACTCATATATCCACTAGATGTGCTCCTTGTGGATTTTTTGAAAGTGGGAGAACATCATCCTGGATAGATTACAGTCTATTGTACTGGTGATGTTGAGATAATATGTGATGAGGGAGTTTCAAATATCCCCATTTTTGGTACATACAGGTGTGAAAAATATGTTCCAGAACATGTAACATCAGTTTTGGTGGATATTTATGAATAACTGTGTAGTTGTGTTTTTCTCTTAATGCCTCACTTATCAGCAAGTGAAGGTTGGGCACCAGCTTCAAGCAGGTTTAGACCAACATTTTGCGGTCCTAGAGTGTAAGTGGGATGGGATATATATAGAATTAATGAAGTAGATTTCATATACTTCTATAGAATGACATACCATTTGTGTGATCATATACTGACTCACCAAGCCATACCAATTTCAAGCTATGTTAGAGTAGAGTTTCTTAGAGATCTTCGGACACCATTACATGCAAGAGATAATCCATCTCCACATAGTTACCTTGATGATAATTTCATACCATGATGCACAAATTCCATCATGATTATAGAGAGGAATTATATAGACAATTATTGCACGCCTTTTTCATTTAATTATTGTTTACCACGATGTTTCACACCCAGACATACAACCAGACTTAGTGTATCATTCAGGTTGTAGAGGATATTCTCTAGGTTTTCATGTTAGATTTTTTCCATAGTTGGAAGGATCATATAGCCTAAGTGGGGACGAAATAAAACAAAAAATACCATTTCACCATCAGTATGGAATCATTCAATTCCTTGTATATTTGGCCCTGATGTTCTCTTCTATGTTGGACTGATCCATGATATTTGTCACTCATGGGCCCAGAATTTTTGCGATCCATGTTAGATAAGGTTTAGATCATCTATGAGTAGATAAAGACTACCCAATGCCATCCTAATTCCTATGTGGACCTATGACATAGGCCTTTTGAGTTTGAAGAGTTAGACCACATGTTTCTAAATATCTCACCTCAATGTGGATTATGGGTATTTGTTTGGGTCAAAAATATATCTACAAGATTCAATATACATTTCTAGATGTTGTTCATAGTAGGTGAGGTGGTGCAACACTTGGCTCTATTGCTGCAGGTAGATATCTTCCACATGTCATTGTTGATGAGGTGTGTGCAAGATCTTTCACATGTTATCGACCAGGGATATCTAGATATTGAAGATGGATCTATATTTTTAGGGTACTTGTGGGAGATCAAGGATAGTAAGGAGTACATCCTCTATGGCTGAGTTATTCCCTTAGTTCATGTTAGGTGGAAGTACGGGAGTCTTCAAAATTGTATCTGGGTGAAAGGGATCCAGATGTGTGCTTTCTACCCACATATTTTTGGGTAGTCATTTTTCCTATTTTAGGATGGAAAACCATATGTTTAGTATAATGTAACATCTCTTTTTTCCCATGTAAATATTTGAAATATATATCTAGTAATATTTTTAGATCCAAGCACTAAGGTGGTGTGATATTTCAAGGCACGATGATCCAAAAATAGATATTTAAACAATATTAAATATATTAATATCCAATATGTTTATTTTCTTAAAAAATAAAATAAAACCATAAAGGAGGCATGGATTGTAAATCATAGGTTGATATTGAGTTTAAATGTGGGTTTTACATTAGACTCAACATGATCTTTGTTAGTATTGGTAATTTTTGAAAGAGTTTTATGGGCACAAATAATAGACAAATATATTGGTTTATTTTTTTATGTCTTGATTAAAGGACCTATAAATAATCTATAAATATTATGTTATTACATAGTCATAGGTTTATCTTCATACCAATGAGATTTTGAGAAGAACCATTAGAGGAGGAATTTGAGAACAATAACAGACTGAGATTGTGATCATGGATTGTTTCTCTGATGGAGGTTGTGAATCCTAATAGAAATTTCAACGTGTGATATTTCTTCATCAGTGACTCATCCAATCTAAGATTGAACATTTTTATGTTTATTTCTTCCCAATTATTTTATTCCATGATGACAGCAAACATAATCAACTAATTGATTGATTTTCGAGTTGATTTTGTTATAGGTTTTATTTGTTCTACTTTTGTTTTAGGGATTTATCATTTGTTAGATTAATTAATTTTTTCATTTTTATAACATAAATGAATCAAGAACAAAAATAAGAATGGTCAATCTTCATTCCTTATTTTTTGTTTTTTCTTCTCCCCCTAGTTTCTTCTCACGTTCACTGTTGAAAATTCCTTGGAATGTGGTTAGATGAACATCGTGTATTCAATCAATGCATAACCATTATTCAATGTAAAAGATTGACCACATAGGTATGGTTCATTATTGAGGATGATATTTAATTGTGATGATGGTAGTGGGTGATTAGAAAAGGAATAAGATTAGAAAATAGATTCCCAATATTCGTGGTCTGAGCAAGAGATGATTGTGTGAATAAATAGAGCAATTTATAAGGGAATCAAAGCCCATATTCCAATAACCAGTGATGAAAAAGGTCATTTGACCCCCATAGACATGTATCTTGGTTTTATTTGTGGTGGTGGTGGTGAAATCATACAACATGTTAAGTATATATTGGATCTAGAAAATCTCTAGTTGCACGACATATAGTTTAGATATAAATTCCATGTAGGACACTTCTCTATGGTTCTAGGGTTTCTATGAATATTAAACATCACACACTATCTAAAATGTGTCACACATAGTGTGACCCTTCCCTAGAGGATTGATGTGTGTCATAGAGGATACATTTTCGTAGATATGTCCAGGAACATTGGAATGGTTAGAGTACATAGACACGATCCAATACTCGAACATGAACAAGTATATGGGCACAACAAGTAATATATTAACATGGTCAGGGGGGACACAGGAATGACCTAGAGTACACAGGAAAAGAATGAAGAATTAAGGCAGACCTAGGGTAGTAAGACACACCATTTAATACTTGTACACACCATGTACATTTACTAGAAAGGAATGATCCCATTTTTCTCTTCAACATGTACTATTTTACTTAGGGTTCATTCCCTTGCACCGTCCCTATGAAATTTTAGTGTGTAATTATGTATTGAACATAGTATTGTGATCCTTTCTATGGGATTTTTCTCAAATAGAGTTCATGGTGTCCCCCTGTGGTCCTATTTGGGATCCACTATTGTCTCCTCCCCAAAGTGAAGTTCTCTAAATCAATGTGACCAACCTTACCCAAGCATCAATACCCTAATAAGTGGGTTTTTGGTATACCCCATGGCCCTCACTGTAATCTGCATCTCTGTATTTTTCTCTCTTATATCTCACTGTACACATCATCCTAGAGAGACCCGATGAGAATTACTTCTCAAATGGGTTTCATTAGTGTTATCAAACTCATGGAGTGAGTTCTTTTGGGTGACTATTACTAAAGTCTCTAGATAAGAATCCATGGTTGGCGATATAATTGTTACCATACCATGAAATTTAGTTTCTTCCAAGATTATATCATGATATTTTTGTTTGATTCATATTATCACTGACATATCCTTGGGATGAGATGAATACTATCTTGAATATTTACATTTAGTAATATTGGGTGTTATCATACTCTCCCATACATGGTCTCTCCCCAAATATGTCTGTTTTATGTAGATGAACATCCATTTGAGGGGGTTCTTGGTAGACCAGATGAAGAATAATCTTATATTGTTCTAGAAAAACTTGGGTTTGTATAAGGATTCACATTTGATAATACTTTCCCCATTATAATTACTTTTTTCTCCTTTTCAAATTTTTTTGGGTTTTTATTTTCCCTCGTTATCACTTTTAGTACTTATTATCATACTCTATTTATGGGATATATGTTATGAAAACATCAATATCTGTTGTGTTATTTTACATTTCAATATTGTATTTTCTTGGAGAATTTTTCATGAGTATAGATGCATTAATATAATTACTCCCTTATGTGATATGCCTAATTGGTGCTGGTTTCTAACCCTTGATCTATTGGGGGTGGGCATGGGGTAGTCACACTAATATTGTTTCTTTCCTAGAGGGCCTCGGTGAGTCAGGTCATGATAATGTACATGGAAACATTTTGATATGTTAGAATTTTCTATTATTCACTCCAAGAAATATGACCATACTTATTTTTTAACTTTCCATGTACTAACATTTAATATAGTAAGGAGAAATACATTACCCAGTAATAAAATTTATATGAAATTTCACCTCAACCCAACAAGTGTAAAATATCTTTTTTTTAAACGAATTCATACTACTAGTATTGATCTATGCATATTTATGTTTATTGGTAGATTAAAACAAATTTAATTTTAAAACACCGTACTCGCCATCATTGTTCGATATTAGATATTTTCTCTTTAAAAATCACTCATTTCCTACCTAAGAGTTCCACTTTTAAAAAATAGTAAATATGTCAAACTAATTTTTTTCACAAAGTAAACTCATACATTACTTATTGATTCATAAAAAACTGTCACATTATAATGTAACCCTTTAATATAATGAACCAATATAGGTCCCTATATATTTATGTTCACTATGTATAACTTTATAAACTTCAATGTTCTCCCTCCTTTCATAAAATATGCCTTTTTCTTCTCAATGATAGATTATTAGCATAAGATGTCTTCCAACATCATCAACTCATGCAACATTCCTTTATTATCTAGTACCTTCAACCATTTCTCACTCATGTGACCTGACTTGTATTACCATAGTCATTAATCTTCAATAGGATATATATTTGCAACCATGTACATGAAATTTTTTACAATTTTTTGGATTTAATATTTCATTACTCTATGAGATATGACCCGATCTTCATTTGTAATTTTTTATTTAAGACTTGTAAAAGTACTTCTTAAACCTAAATCATAAATTTGAGTGAATGATTTAATATTTAAACTCATTTATGGGATATTTTAATCAATTTTTAGAATGAACAAACATATACCGCATGTCTTGATCTATGCATCTCATCTTTATATAATCTATAAGAGTTTACCATAAGTGATAATTAACTTTACAAAATTTCATAAAACATAAAATTTGCAGAAACAAGTTCTTAAACGTTATATGAAATGATGATATCAAGTCTAAAATACAATATTCAATGATATTTTCTATACATGGCATGAAAAAATAATCACTACTCTCAACTGTTGTATTTTTAAGTAGTTTTTTGGTGCCTTCCTCTCATCCTAAAAGTCCTTTTTAAAGTGTCCCTTCTTCTCACAACTATTTTATGTAAGACTTATCTTGAACCATTATTATTTATTTAAATATCCATAATTTATTATATCTCTACAAAAATATAGATTTTATTTTAGTGTGTAGAGTGAAAACAAAGAATATGTTTGAATCTTTTATTTGAATATCGTTAATAGGTGTTAGATCTCTCATATTTATCAATGTAAATTTTGTATATCTTAAAGAACTAATCATTGTAGTTATAGTAGCTTCCATATTATCTGGTAGTGAAAATAATAATACAAATGCACATACCTCATCATCTTATATAATTCCCATTGATTTTGAATTAAATATTATCATGCCGAATTCATTTATGGTATTTTTAGTTTTTATTTACATAAGTTTGTCAAGTGTTGATGGATTAGAGAAATTTTTTATTGTATAATGTATATTAATGGAAATATTTTATCATTCATTGATACTTTTTTGTAGAATAAAGTGGATGACATAATAAAAACCCCTATAATATATGTATAACTAAGTTTTCTCAAATTGATTATCATAAAATTTGATTGTAATGAAAAGTAAAGATCTGTATGAGTATGGTCACATTTAAAAAGACAAAAATAATTACTTATGGGATATAAGATGTCGAAATTGTATTTGGATTGACCCATGAAATGTACACAACATGGATTTTCATATAAGATTAAGTGGTGTTGCTTAAGTTAACATTATTTGTAGATACATGGACTTGAGGTTTTAAATGGGGTTCACTACTTTTAAGGTTTCATACTTTGATACCTTTCAAAATTCCTTTTTTATTTATATTAATATATGTTAATTGGGTATGGAACTAATCAAGTTGTGGTATTTTGTAACCATGATAGTATTTATTCACCCATTTGAATGGTGATGAGATCATGGCCTTCAATTGATATTTTAATAAGTATGTGACCATTCAAATTTAATTACTTGTGTTGAAATTATATAAATTTAGTTGTCCTAAGAATCGAGAAAAATATATGGGATATATATGATATACATTATTCATGTATCATGCTTAATCTTGATATTAAGGGAAGAGAAACTTTGTTAACAGAAATTTATTGGATTAAATTACACTGAAAACCTTTTTAATTTAGATGCATATGATTTTTTATGAGATACCACTCTTAATTTATGATTATAAATTAGATTCATGACTATTTACAAATTTATATAGGGCCATTGGATTGTTCATGATATAATGACTACATGATAATTGAAATTTTTTTCAAAATAATGAAATGAATGAAAATAGTCATGAAGTATATAAGTCATGAATTCTAAGGGAATACACTCAAAAAATGCATACACGTTATAAATGAATATATCCAATTCTCAAAAAGATATAAACCCCTCTACTATATCACCTTTTGATGCAAGGAGATCAGTTTCCATATTCACCTAATAGGATTTTTTGGATAAATGTGGTTAGTTCATTTGTAAGTATGTTTATGTTTATTATAGAAAAAATAATATTTTTGTTTGATTAATTAGAAACATTTAATTAAATATTATTTATATAATTAAATACTTAATATTGAATTATAATATTAATAATGAGTTATTTATATTATTAATACATAAATATGATGAAATGAAAAATCCCAAATTGGATTTATGATTGAGCTTGGAGTAACAAGATTTCATGGCCCATTACATGTGAAAAAATTCATAAGATCTCCTAGAGACACCATTTAACCACATCATTTTAATGATTTAATCAATTTGAGGGCTAATTAATCCTCCTCTCAAGGTGGGTTGAGATATAAGCAATTTTTAATGTTTATTTAATGGTTCAAATAACCCGTGGAGATAATTTACCAAACCTCCTTCAGTTTCCTCCGAATTTAGATTCCTTGGATAAAATTTAATGGTTCTCTTGTTATAAAAATGGAGGAGGGATGTTTACTTAATTATATTGAGAGAATGTAAAGGTGGTACTTGGTGTTCACTATTAATCCTCCTAGGAGAGAGTTATCTAGTTTTCCTCATTAGAGATGTTATCTAGTATCTTTTTTTATAATTATTCTCTAATTCTCTATGAATGATTCACTAGAATCACATCGATTGGAATAGAATCATACCAAGGAATATGTTATTAAAGTTATCAGAGGATTCTGAAGGACACTTGAATTTATCAATTCAATTTTGAGATAAATGTGATAAACCTTTTTGAAGGAATTATTATTTCATTGTTTTGTTATTAAATTTTAATTTCTTTAATTTAAAATTTGATGGGATTTATAATTTCATCCCTGGATTATTAGTTGTTTATTTTTTTATTGAAAACTCACTCTAGTATTAGATCCATACTGAATAAATTGAAAATGAGAAAACTAAATGATTCAATATTTTATAAATTTTTATATATTCATACTATGTAAAAAAAATTAATACTCACATGAAACATTGATGTAAATTCTAATGTTATGATCACTCCTCTTAATGTTAATTCCAAGTAGTGGGTTTCCAATTCACCCTTATATGTAATATCACATACCATAAGCTTTATTCCACAAGAACCATTAATAATGAAATACTTTTTTCATCTAATTATAATTGATGTTGGAAAATAGAATTGTTCTATATAATTTTAATGTATTAAAAATTTTATGAGATAAAAATATAAATGAATTCATCAATTAAAATTAATAATATGAATTGAGTATGTTTATGATAATTATTATTTAATTACTGTGAATATAATAATGTAAGGTTTGAATGTGATATATATAAATTTAATAGTGAGAATGAAAATAAAATATTTCATTAAATATAAATTTTTTTGATTCCCTATAATATAATTTAAATCCATCAAAACCTTGACTGATCAAATACAAGGTTCATTCACAGCTAGGCATAAAAAATATATCTTGTGTTTGGAAAATAGGGAAACAATAATCATAATGTAAAATTTGAGTGAAGCTTAACAATGTAATATAATCATATTAGTTTCTCAAGTCAATTTTTTGGAGAATATTCATGATATTAATTGAGTAAGTTATTATTCAATCAATAATACAAGAGTTTTATTTTTTATATTTAATAAGAGTTTTTTAGATAAATATTCATGGATTAAGAGACATTATTAGTTGAGTTAAGTTATGTATAAATTATTTTTGTAAGAACCCAGTTTTTTCTATAAAATACTTTGTAATTTTCTTGATGTTATTCCAGGGGCAGCGCCTTCAGACAGCGTGCGACTCTGAGCCCTGGTGTGATCAGAATTAAATTTTCAGTGCGTTCACACTGGGCATGCTAAATACATGGAATAACTCCTAAACGGTAACTCGGATAGGATAAATGAGGGCACCGTTGAGTTTGGAGCGTGACGTTTACCCTAGGAAGGGTATAATTTCCGCGGGCGCGGGCCTCTTGTGAAAAATGCCACTGGGGGCGTTTTCGTAATTTAACGGCCTCGGGCGTTAAGGTTTACAACATTCAAATGGAAGCTCAGATTAAAATTCTGAGACCGCCATTGTGCTTGGGGGGGTGGTGTTTAACCTAGGAGAGGCTTAACCTCAACCCCGTCGAGAGTATTGGATGCGGGTCAATTTGGGGGTTTAAATTAATTAAACATTTTAATTAATTTTTCTTTATTTAAACGAAAAACCACCCCTCCCTTCTTCTTCTTCTTGTTTCCTCTAGCGGAAAAAGTCTAAACCAAGGAGAACCCCTCACCAACCCTCATCCATCCTCTCCTACCCAAGGTGGTGCGTGGCTTCAGCGGATCGATCGCCAAGCTATGGCCTACGGACCACAATGTAGGATCTTTTCGTTTCCATTTTAATTTCCCTCATACTTAGAGCTCTATTTGTAGCATCGAATTTCTATTTTTTTGTCAAGAGAAGCCAATAATTGAATATTATGTGTTCTGATCTTCCTGAAGCATCTTTCGGATTTGAATTTTGAGACCTAAGGTGTTTGTAGTTGTCCGATGAAGATCCGGGTGTGTTTAGGTATTTTCCGGTAGCTTTAGCAGGTTCCGGCAGAGGTTCGGGCATCCTAAGCGGCGGCGTGGAGGATATAGATGGTGGCTCGGAGCGGGCCGGTGGAAGCTTCAGTGTGACAGGCGGTCGGGCGAGCGAGCGCAGGTGGCGTCCGCGGGCGATGGCGGATGGCGGAGGCGCCGGGCGAGCGGGGTGGCTGGGCGAGCGGGGGTCGGTGTCGCGGTCGAGCAGAGGTGCCAGCTGGGGGCGCGCGATGCGAGAGACCGGCTGGCTTTGCAGGTCGGGTTGACAAGGGAAACCATGAGTCCTCATGACCCTGGTCCGCAGACACGGACCCGCACCCTGCAGGTCCTATGAGAACTCATCTGGAATGGCTAAGCCTGTCCAGGCGAGGCAGGCCGGCCCGTGCGACCGCGGGCCGGTTCAAGTAGGGTGGGTCGGCCGAACCAGCCCGACCCACCTATTTTCACCCTTCAAAATATTAAAATTATCCTAAAAATTAGACCACGTGTCAGATTCACATGCCGTAAATGGTGACTCATTCCTTGAATCAAGAAGATCCTTTTGAGAAGGTCTTTGGGATTTTTAATTCCCCAGATGAGGGGCTCGGTGGCGCGACACGTACGTTAAGTGGTTTAGCGCTTTTCCCGAGGTTCTTGTTTTTGGCGGCACGAACACATCCGGAGTCCATTTTGAGAATTGTCAATGGTGTTGCGACCCTGTATCAAGAAGAATATTTCCAGTATGGTTTCAGGCATTGAAACTAGAGTTGATGTGTGGGCCCCATGGCCCATCTTTTAAGCTGTGAGCAGTGTTCCACAACTTTCTAATCGGATGTCCGTTCGGGGCATGAGATCAGCCGATTCTGAGTGTTTTTCTGAGGGCATTACAATGATGCAATCCACCCACTTTAGTTATGTATGATGGTGCAGGCCCCAAGAGGTTGGTTTTGGGAGTTGGCGGTGATTTCCATCTTTATCACTAGGTGTCCATTTCGGATATGTGGATAGTCAATCTTGTGTACTTTTTTGAGAGGATCGCAATGGTACAATCTGTTCGTAGCACTTAGGGACTGGGATGTGGGTCCCACATAGCACCACTCATGTGAGGTATGTCAATATGCATCTTTTTCTACAGATATCCATTCTATGCTAGTGAGCAGTTAATTTGATGTGTTTTTTTGAGGGGATAGCAGTGGTGCGATGCGGCCGACTGTTTTCGGGACCGAGGCACGGGACCACGGGATGTCGTTTGGGCGTAAAGAAATATTGAATGACTTTTACATCATATTTCTATTAGAGGCGAGTAAATACTCAGTCTCACGTGTTTTTTTCACGAGGATTATAACGGTACGATCCGTTTGGATGGGCGGAGTCTCATTCAAGATCTCATTAATCTGGAAGCATGAAAGGTGCCCCAGTGGCAGTTCTTCTTGCTGTGTTTGGAAGTGAACCCTTGGCGTGTGATCGCGTTCTCTCTTGTGTGAGTGAAGTTGATGTTTGAAGAGATATGGATGGTCGTGTTGGGGCCGTAGAAGAAGCAGGTTAGCGAAATTACGTTTTCACCCTTTGCGCTGACGTTGGGTGTCGCATGCACGATATCCTTTGGGCTAGAAATGTGGTATACACTAAGAGTATACGGTAATTCATGGAGTTACATGTTTTAGGTTTGTTCCTGATAATGTTTGTGTACTTGTGTTGGAGATGATATAGGGCCACACGTCGTGTGGGCCCCTTTTGTGTGCCATGTTCTACTTTACGTACCTTTGATATCTTGCGACATTGAGGGTCCCTCTATTCATGATGGTTTAAACTAGAAGGGTTGAGTGGTTTCCCCTAGTTCTATTCTCCACGGTGTGATTGGTGGAGTTGTTTGGGTTCCCCTTTTTCCTTCATCCATGTGGGATTTCAGTATCACATCCCTTCGTGTTCCTTGGTAGAGTTTTTGTGGATTCTGTGTGACCAATACATTACACAGGCACTGATCCTCTACCCAGGAGGTTTTTTCTAGTAGTGTACGGAGCCCCAGTGAGCCTGGGCACAGATTCCCTAGCCAAGTATCAAGATCATATCCTTATTTCGCGATCAACCGTGATATGTTTCCCTAGGCTGAGTTATAGGTATCTGTGTGACCCACACTACATAGGTGTCGAACCTCTACTAGGTGAATTGTTCTGGATTTGGGTGGTCGTGTGATACCCACTCTGTGTTCTATTGGCCAGTATTGTACCATTCCATAGGGATGGCCATATTAGTTCCGAGTTTACCCTACAGCGGAGCTGGGCATTGGGTTACTCATCGACTTCTTCGGGTTTACCCTCCATCAGGGCTGGGTAGTGGGTTGGTCATTGACTTCATAGGGGTTACCCTCCAATAGTGACTGGGAAGTGGGTTACCCAATGACCTCTTAGGGTTTACCCTCTAGCAGAGACTGGGCAGTGGGTTACCCGATGACCTCTTAGGGTTTACCATCCAGCAGAGACTGGGCAGTGGTTTACCCGACGACCTCTTAGGGTTTACCCTCTAGCAAAGACTGGGTAGTGGGTTACCTGATAACTTCTTTCAGACTCAGTCCATTCTACTAGGCTATTCTGTGGATTCTCTCTATGAGCACCAGAGCGGGACCCTTGGTTGTACGGGTCAGTGATGTGACAGCTTTGACTTTGAGAATACCTCTCGACTGTGTGATAGTGATGAGGTGTGTTTTGACTTTCCCCATAACACTCAAGTATGAGGGGTGATTTACCCACTAATACACATCCTTGAGACGCGACCTATAACTGTGTGGGCGAGTCAGTGCCGCTCAAAGTGGATAGTGTAAAGGTGAGCTGATTTGAGCCCCTTGACATGCAGTTCGGGGCAGACGGGTGGGATGCTGGGCATCGATGGTGTCTACTTCTGGGAATGTTGGCTACTCATTTTCTTGGTATGAGCTATGGGATGGAGATCCCCTTATGATCCTGTTCTGGTTTCATGATTGAGCATATGGATATATATATACCTCGTTCCAGTACCCCCTCCTTGGGTTTGGTTACTCTCCTTCCAGGAGAGGTGAAGACGCGCGGGGTAAGCCACGTGCTTTCCGTGTCTAGCTTCACGTGGTTGGACGTGTCTACTTTTCTACTACAGGTAGCAAAGACTCGATGAGAAGTTTCATCTTCTCACCGTTTCTTGCTCCTTGTGTTTGGATAAGTCAACTTCCTTTCTCTTATCGGGCAGATATGTTACTCTACTATACTCTTTACTGCACTCTCTGTCGTTGTCCTTTACTATTCCTTGTTTGAAATACTTCTCAACTCTTCAGTACCTCCTTTTTTTCTACCTCGATCCTTCGGGGTATCCTACTGAGTATTTTTTCTCTCACCCATGCTTGTTCTTTTCACGCACTTGGTGCACCCTTGCAAATGACAGACAGGATGCTCGTGACTATAGAGGATCTTAGGAGTTCAGGAACTTGGACCGTGTGCGGTGGACATAGTTGTGTTCCAAGTGTGGGACTCTCTCAGCTGTTTTACTTTTGTTTACCTGTTGTCGGGTTGTGGCAATTTTCTTTTTGGGTGTGTTTTTTTTCCCTTTTCTTTTCAGTTTACCTTCAGCACTCACTTTTTAATATTTAGAGGCTGATTCACCTTTGTGGTTAGTTTATAGTAGTTTTTACTTTACTTTTCCTAATACTCTACACTTCTTAATTGAGTGGACTGTGTGGTTGTGTACAGGTACTTAGGAAAAGGCTTCCTTGAGTTGTTTAGACTTCATCACTTATCTTTATCCCCGGGCCTATTCAGGCAGTCACGGGGTAGTTTCGGCTCAAGGCTGGGTCGGGTCGGGTCGTGGCAATTATAATTACAAATGTTCATCTAATATATCTCAATATATTTTATGTTTTAATAATAAAAAATACCAATTATTTGATGAAAAATTCGACTAAAGTTTTTTTCAGATCATACATTTTATCTTAAAGTAAAATTTTCTCAGGGAATGATTTGATTAAACTTGTATCTTTCAATTTTGAAGAGATTTTTGAAAGAAACATATCATAAGATTTTGTATTTTATCATAAAATGTGATAATTTATTATAAGAACTATTATTTTTCATATGATTCCATGAATTTTTATTTCTATCAAAGAAAAGCATCATATGAGTTCAAAAATATCTTCAGGATAGATTTTAGTTTCAAGAATAAGTAAATTATCCTACAAAATTATTATGTATAAAATTTATAACACTTAGAAGAATAATATCTTATGGTTCATGGTTTGTGAAAAGGAAATTATCGTAAGAAGAAAATTTTATCATACAAAATGTAAAATTTTCTTACGATCAAAGAAAGTCAGTATATAAACATTCACCAAAATAAAATTATCATATAAAGTAAACATTTATCATTTAATGATCAAAACAACATAAAATGAAAAAAAATTATCTTATAGAATAGTGGTTTCAGTTCAATTATATTATGAAAGTATGAAATATTATATGGATCATATTATATTATAATTATATGATTTATCTAAAAGTAAAAGTATCTTATGATGTTTCAATTCATGAATTTCATTAAGTCTTATGATGTTTTGAAGACATAAATAATCTATATATAATATAATTCCCTATGAAGCTAAAGTATTTTGAAGTGAGCATTTTCTCACTTTTTTGAGGTATTTATTACTATTGTAGAAACTTGATTGAAATGCATGACAATATTACTTTCTATTGTAAATTTTTGTAAATGGATAAGGAAAGATGAATAAAATAATATGTCTATTTTGAAGACTATGTTAGTTCCAATGGTGATAATAATTATAGTCAACAACGATTTTTATAACTGATATTTTCAAAATCAACTGTTATATGTGTGGAAAATATACCTGTATGTATTATTCTATGTGTTCTTGACAATTTTAGTTTATATGATGTATGAAATTAAAAATTAATAGAGGGAATGAAAACATGGAAAATATAAATAATGTGATAAAACATGTAGAAACACATTTTTATTTTAATAATTCATAAAATACTCATGTTTATTATAAATACAAGAGACTCATTGATTTTATAAAATTTAAAAACTATATTGCTGATATTATTTGAATACCTTACTATCTGGAGTCAATTAACCTTCCTGATCTAATTGTTGAATTTCTATTCTTTCTCTAGAAGAACATCTCACCTTTTTTCAGTTGAATATTGCACCTATGAGTTGAATTTGAAAATATTTTATACAACTTATATCTTTTTTAAATACAATTGGTAGGTCTTAAAAAAGGGAGATCCTAGTAAAATATAATGGAACATTTTTTTAACATTTTTTAGTTTCATTCACCCAACTATAGAGGTCTATGAGAAAAGGGATTGCATAGACAAAATCACTAAGGTCATAGGGAGAGCATTGGTGGAGTAGGCTACGGGATTATGTTTCCCCAAACAACTATAAATTCCATATATATTTTTATTCTATTTACTATTTTTATTTTCCACAGTCATTTCATAAAATATTTAAGATTCGTTTGAGGGTTGATTTATTTGTGGTCAAAATATTAAGAGCTCAATTTACCCCCACCCCCCACCCCCTCTTGATTCAATAGATAAATCCTTGTAATCAACAATTGTAATCAAACTAATATATTCTTGAGTTATCATCTATGAAAGGTTGAATTCATAAGGATCATTTTCAAATGGCTGTAATAGATTAAAATTAAGAGAGAATTTTTATGATCAGGGATTCCTATTTCAATGGATAAAACTATGGGTTATGGAAGGCTTATATAATTATCTATTTGAAAAATATTCATTTAAAAGATTATCTTAAATCCACCAAGACAAAAAAATACTCAAATAAGATCCATAGAAATGGGTTCATATTGTATAAGGTGAATATGATCTAAACTCTTTATCTATGAATAATATCATATATAGAATAGGTCTAGATGGGTTTATTAAAATTTCTCAATGTTCTATAATAAATGAAATGTGGACAACTAAATCAGTATCTTTTGAATAGAATTATAATTTTTTATAGTTTATGTATAAAACTATGAAATAAAATTTTGTTACATTAAGAATGATTAATTGTGAGAAAAACACTCAGATGAATGGAATGATTTATGAAATTATAAAAAATATGGCTACTTCAGAAACTCTTATTAATAAACTAGATCAATAAATTAATGTTCTAAGATTTCTGCCATAGAAATAGAGTGTAACCTCATCTACCATTAAGAAATATACTATAGTGAAATATTCCAAAATAAAATATCTCATTTTCACACTCATGATATACAAATATGTGGTGGTAACTGAGGCGATTGTCAATAAGGACATAAAATGACAAAATTCTACTTTGAATTAATCTATTTAAAATAATGAGAATAATAACAAAGATATTTCATTTTCATACTCATCTTATGAATAGAAATAAATAAATTTAGAGTGAAGTGATGAGCCTGGTAAATTTTCCATGAATTTAACAAAGATCTACAATTAGAGAAGAGTATTCAAAAAATAAATTAACAAGTACTAAAAATTTGATTAAAATACCAAATAAATATGGTGTTATGAGTGAAATAAGATTGTAAATATTATTCCAAATTTCCCCCAACACAAGGATAATAAGAAGTATGAAATAAATAAATAAATAATCAGACAAAAATGGATATGAAATCTATGAATGATATATGGTGTGCCTCATGGACTCTTGTAATGGTCCCAGTTCTAATTCTAAAACTAATGTATCTGATCAGATGCCTAATATTTGTTTGATGGCACAAACATAAAAGGTACAATCTATTTATTATTATTCATATGAATTTGAATCTGATAATTTCTCTTATAAAAAATTAAATGAGTATTAGCCTATATTAGAAGACCATTATTAGTTGTTGAAGAAAAATAACAAGTTTCTAAATATATAATATGAATTTTCTATAAATGAAAAAGAATTTTTAAACAAATAGTTATTTAATTAAAAGTTAAACTCATTGACACTTCTTCTAGTAGTTTTTTCCATCATAGAAAAATAAAATAATTAGATGTAGAATTAAAACAGATAAAGATGATGATAGTGTTTTTAATAAGTAATTGACATTTTAAAAAAAAAATACCTCGTAATAATAAAGAAAACAAAGAGCAGTTTTATGTATGAATTCAGAGAGAAAAACCCCTAAGTTGTATAAAAATTATTTTATTCATTGTTCTAAATATAAATATGTCTAATAGAAACTATTTTCATTTTAATGAAAATGGTAATTTTTCAAATGAATGTTTCCAAAGTAACCGTCAAATATGAATAATAAAAAAGGAATTTAATTCTACCAATTTATTTAATGATAATTTTAAAAATTATGGAAAATGTAAAAATATTTGGATTCAAAAATATTTTTCATCTAACACTACTGAAACCAATAAAATTTGGGTACCAAAACATCTTATTTCTTAATTTGTTTTTATAGTGAAAAAGTCACATCAAGATTAATGTAAAACAAATTATGTTTAGCGGTTATTCGATACATTAGAGTTGATATTTTTTAACATTCACTCACTTTCTAAAATTGATGGAGGACATCTCAAATTTTTTCATAATGGAAAATGATAGATTTTTTATGTTGAATTTTTTTGGGATCCTCATTCAACGCTAATAATAAAAGTAATTTAGGATTAATACTTAAAGGAAACCATTGAATATATTTCTCGACTTTTTGTTAATGTATATTCAGCTGTTTTTTCGAATAATTCATGTTCTATTTTTAAGAATAATTTACTTTAATTTAGGGTACGATGAACTGAAACTTTTTATACACTATATCTTCATTAATTTTGTAAAAAAAATGTGAACTATTTTAAACATGATTATAATGAATCATGGATTTTCAATAGGACTCTTGGACATTTTAGTTTCAACTATTTAATAATGGTTTTTATAAAAAATACAAATTCAGTTTTTCCTTAAGTAAAATTGGATAAAAACAAGTTTTGTGATACATGTCAAATGGTAAGGACACACTAATAATATTTTAAGTCAATTATGGATGTTTCTTCATCTATACCTCCTGAAAATATTCTTATGGACAAGTTTATTCCATCTAGAACTACAAGCCTAGCTGGTAGATATTTTTTTAGGTTTTCTTAAATGATTTTTCAATATTAATAATGGTTTATTTCTTTATATTTAAAATTAAATCTTGTTCTATTTTTATTATTTATTTATAATCTTTATCAACATATAAAAGTCTATAAAACTATATCCTTGATAATGTAACATGGAGGAGAATTTTAGAATCATTAATTTAATTTACTTAACTCAGAACATGGAATTAAGAATATCTTCTCTTACCTAATAATGCCTTAGTAAAATGTTGTTGTTGAAAGGAGGAATAAGATATTACAAGAACTTTTCTAGAACAATTTCTTCTGATTAAATCATACCTAATCTTTTTTTGTTGATGTAATTAACACAGTATCTTCCATCTTCAACGGAGTACTAGTATGGTATTCCTGCAATAAAATAGTCTATTATTTATGGAATAATAGAAAATAGAAGGTCGGATAAATTTAATTTTTTAGATAAAAAATTTATATCATGATCACTAAATACAATCATGGTAAGTTTGATCCAATAGAAGACTAATTAATCATCATATCTTATTCTACTACTTCTAAATAAAATAGAGTTTTCAATTCAAAT
The DNA here is from genome assembly GCA_963277665.1 of Viscum album. Classification (NCBI taxonomy): domain Eukaryota; kingdom Viridiplantae; phylum Streptophyta; class Magnoliopsida; order Santalales; family Viscaceae; genus Viscum; species Viscum album. The sequence goes on from OY728158.1 coordinate 1,325,279,070, forward strand.
TCAAGTATTGTTGAAGAATATACTCATGTGAAATTTGATGAAAGTAGTTTTTTAAATTAGAAACAAAATCAATTTGATAACATTAGTGATTTAATTGATAATTTGAGACATTCTAATCACATTGAAAACAAAAAGTACGATGATTTGGTACATGAATATGAACAATTTAGTTCTAAAAGGGAAGAAAATGATAAACCTAAAAAAACACTTCCAAAATAACCTATAACCCTTATAACCATACTCTATAAAATAATATATTAAATATAGATGAATGAGTTAGTACTATAAGAATTATAGTAATTCTTATTGATTTCTCTACGTTTTTTCTCAACCAAAACCTAAAATGATATAATAATTCATAGATGATGAGATTTTGGTGGTTTCTATGGAAGAATAATTACACAAAATAAAATAGAATAGGTTATGTGAATTAGTTTATTGAACTTCATATTATCCTTTTATTTAAACTAAATGGGTACTTAGAAATAATAATAATAATAAATTTTTGATAACAAGGAATAATGATATTTAGTTTATAAATGTTATAATCAAGAAAAAGGAATATATTATAAAGAAACCCTTTCCCCAGTTACATGGATTGAATTAGTTAAAATATTATCCTATGCATCATATTGGTATTTTAAAGTATATCACATGGATGTTAAATATACTTTTCCATATGGATTTTTAATAGAGGATTTATATATTGAATATAATCTAGGTTTTGAAGACCCACTTTTTCCAAATTATTTTTTCCAAATTATTTTTTTAAAATTATCAGAGCTTTGTATGGTCTTAAACAAGAACCTATAAAATTGTATGAAATAATGGATTACTAAATTTTCTTAAATAGTTTAAGTATTGGTTTTTAAGACACAAAATTATTAAATAAAGCATCTTAAAAATATATTACTTGTGTAAATATATGTTTTCAATGTTATTTTTTGTTCAAAAAATCAAAAACTATATCATGAATTTTCATAACTGGTGACAAAATAATTTAAAATGAGCATGATGAATGAGTTAACCTATTTTTTAATATTTCAATTTACCAAAAGGATGTTGGAAATGTTTTAAATCAATATAAATGCATTCTACAATCAACGAAAAGGTTTATACTTGAATATATTAAGACATATTCAACTACCATGAGTTCTAGAATTAAGCATGAATTAGATGATGCAATATACTCCTTTGTCAATAATTTTTATAGAGTAGTAATTAGAATATTTATTTATATAACTTCAAGTATACCTAAAACTATGTTTCTAGTTTTTTTATGTGAAATATATCAATCTAATACAATTGAATATAATTTTGATTATTCCCAAATAATTTTAATATATTTAAAAGGAATAACTTATTTATTTTAGCTTTTCCCAAAAAAACCTCTCATTTGGAATTAGATTCATATTCTGATACAAAAATCATTAGTTATAGACTAGATAAAAAACACATCTGGAAGTTATCACTTATTAAGAAAATATCTATTCACATATTCATGTAAAAAAGCAACATGTTCTTACATAATCAACTAATAAAGATGAATACATTACTGTGGGAAGTTGTTATGGTCAGGTTTTGTTGAAAAACACACCTTAGTAGACTTAAAAATTAATTTTAATCATATCCTAATAAAATGTGATAACATTATTGCTATAATTTCTTTAAACTATTAAAAATAATTTAATAACCAAGAATATTAATATGAGATATCAATTCTTATAATTCCATTATAAAAAATGTGATATTTCTCTTAAATATATTGTTACTAAAAACAATTGGTGGATATATTTACCAAACCATTTCTTATTCACCAATTTGATTTTATTAAAAGAAAATTGGGTTTATTTTATTTTAGGTGATTTCATATCGATTTTAATTATATGTTTAGATATGTAATTACTTATTATCTTATGAGATATATTAAATTTATAAATTTATGTTTAAATAAAATTCTTTATATGAATATTATTTATGTAATATTCATTATATCATATTTTGATTTTATATTATTTAATTTTATTTTATTATGTCACTTGTATAATGTGACATTGTATAATCCTAAAAGTAAATAATCAGTCGCTCTAAGCCAATAAACGTTTTTCCAAACCTATATATTTGTTATTATATTCTCCAATAATTTTTACTATATCAATCCCTTCAAAGATCAAGACATTTTCATTCTTGCTGAGAATGGGAAAATCAATGAGTGTTTCGATGAGTGCTTCAACAAGCACAAAGATACTGAAATTGATAAGAAATTTTTAATTTATAAAATCTATATATTTTTTCTAGTTGGATCATATAAATTTGTTCTTGATGAAAATTATACATTTTAAGGGATGGGATTTTGTATTTTAAAAAAGTGGAACCAAGTTATTTCTTGAGAACGAAGTTAGATTATTTTATCAATGTGTCATGTTTATTAAAAAAGATTTTGAAGACCTTTTCATTTCAAATTTTGGTGAGCATATCCTCTCAATATCATATTTTAAATTTTATGAAGTCCTTTTTTCCCTATGAATTATATTTTTATTTTTGTTTAGTATTAGTTAATTTAAATAATATTAGGATAGTTGAGATTATGACATGTCTATTTGGTTATCGGATATTATTGAAGAAGGATTTATGGATTTCAAAACTAAAAAAATCAGTGATTTTTATTCAAACTTGAATCATTCCAAAAAATTAGTGAATTTGATAAAATTAGGAAACATGCTATTCATCTCTTAGATATGTTTTTAGTTGAGAGAGAAGAAATATTTCAAGGTACATTTTTAGATATATGTAATATTCCTTCAAAACCCGATTGATGTTTTGTTATTATAGAAGGATTCTAACCCTTAATTTCTAAAAATATGGAGTAGAGATGATTGATGTTATGACAACCATGTTTCATGACCAAAATTCGCTTGTATTTTAATTTTTTAAGTAAATTGTATATTGTTGGATCTACTCCTTGAAAACCTTACTACTTGTCAGTGAAGATGAAAAATAAGATATACCTACTTAGGTTTTGGGGGAATATATTGGTGTTGTTCTCAATTATGTTTAAAAATATTTAGATTAATATTTGGATAATAAGCCTCTAGTTGTAAGACATAGGATAAGGATAATTTTTTTAATAAATTACTTATCATGTTTTACTCAAGAGTAGATTGAGGGAAAATATTCTCTATATGTAAGTTCATCTAAAAATGTTTCTAGTGGAAAACAAATGAAGTTGTTGATGCTAAATATAGTCCTATATAAGTTATAAATTAAACTCATTTATTTGATTATTCTAATTCATAGATAAACTAAGAAAAGGAAGCCTTAGGTTCTACCTTTAGAATATTAATAACTATAAGAGTTAGAGAGTCGATGACTGTCATATTTCATATTAATGTTTAATAAAATATTTTCCATTATATTTCATAACAAAATTGATATGTTTATGAGATACCCCATGATTAGTGTCTACATGTTGTTAAGACTGGGAGTGGAGAAAGGGTTCATATTTTAGAACAAGTTGGATCTAAGAAACAAGAAGAAGAAGTTGGTAAATAACCTTCTCTTATAATGAAGGTTATAAGAAGGTGAATATATGAGGAACATTATTCCCTTTTAGTATATAAATGAATATTTTCATATCCTATTATTGAGTATTTTTAGAGCTCTAGGTAAATTAAAATGGTTAGTGTATCGTTTTGAAAATTGTGTAAGGGAGGTTTTCCTGGATATTGTCATTCGCACGACTAGAACATGATTTGGAAAAGTGTTATAATAAACCATGTGTCCTTGAAAATTTCATTAAAAATATATAAATTAATAAAATATCCCATAGGAATTATATCCCTCAACACCACTCACCCATCCACCCTCCCACCCACCATTCTCTTCTCTTGTGCATGTATAGCCAGGGGGCCTTCCCCCTCTCCTTCCATCAATCTACCTTGGGTTTTGGTGTATTTTTCTGAAATATTTTAGTTATTTAATGTGATATCATTCTCATTATCACTTTTTTTAATTTTGGTTCTTCTCTAATTTTAAGATTCTATGGTTTAGGGTTTAGGGTAGTTTACACTAATGAAGGGTGGAAATCATACCACTTATGGGTGTTTTTTGTATAGATCATAGAGAAAGATCTGAGAGGATGTAATCAATTCTTCAATCATTATTTTCCTTGAGGAATGTTTACCAAGGTATTTTTTAAGGTTTTATGGACAATTTAGGTTAAATTGGTCATTAAATTAGTTATTTATATTGGGTATTTTATCTAGCTTTTACCAGGGTGTATACTGGGAGAGGACTGCACTACGTTTCTCATGGATCTGATGTAATAATATCGCTTACTGTGTTTGGTATCAATTATACCAAGTTGTGTCCTGGTTTTAATTTTTTTAGTTGATAATTTCAATATATTTAAAATTATATAGAAACTTATGGACTCATATGATGTTTTTATAATCTTAGGATAAACTAGAAGAATTTTAATTGAGGTAGGTGACATTAATATTCCTAACTCTCTTATTCATTTGGTGATTCAATGTTCTTTTGTTAATGATAATATATCTACCTACATATTATATAAATTTTTTTATATCACCATAAATTGGGATGGACTCGGATTGACTTAATCGTCAACATGAATCGTATAGATTTTTAAACAATCCTATAGTGGTGTCTTGGACGAACAAGTGTCATTAGACCACATAATGAATTTTTTAGATTCATTTGTTGTATATTGAAATAAATGAATTCATTTTTAAAATGTTATTTCAAAAATGGGTTTTTTAAGAAAAAAAATAAAATAAAATGGTGATTCAAAATGGGTTTTAAAAAGGTAAATTAATATGAATGATGATTTTTCTATATAATTTTTACTAGATTTTAGGCTAATGGTTGAGAATGAGTAAAATTATATCTGATGAATTTTAAAAAAAAATGGGGGGATTGAATTGGTTTCTAATGGATATATATAAGTTAATGGTTTAGTTTTTTTGGTAATTTTACGTTAAGAGAGTTGTTCCCTATTTTCGAAAGGATGGGTTATTTTATATATTCCGCTTGATATGATTTTCTAATTTGATGATTATTTCAAGAAAATTCACTTTATTTGTATTTATATATGTGGTTTAATTTTGGATATCATATGGAAGGTAAATCTAGATGGATGTGATAGACACTTAAGGGGTAGAGACATGTTTGAAGGACTCTAATAAGTGATGAGAAATTTTATAGTTCGAATTAATGGTTAGGATTGAGATATAGAAATGTGATCGAGGAACATGGGTATAGTGATAGTGTTGTTGTTTAAACTAGGAGACCCATGGCAGGTGTTCTGGTCTTATATTGACCATAGAGTGGGTATGTGTGAGTTCTGGTTATAAATTATGTTTCCTTAGAATGATTCATCGATGTGATATTGATATGGCTATCATGGTGATGATATGTTGTGCTCTTGAGAGGCCAACTTGGGATATGTTTGATGGGTTCAAGAATATGGACAACCCTTGGGAGATGTTATACAGTGTGATAATTTGGATTGGATTTACTACACACAAAAATGTATACAGATACATGAGACATCTTGGACTTTCTCCTTTGATCCAACCTTCATGTCTAATATCAATATGGAATTCCTTCGATGACTTCCTCAAATTCATTATTTTATGAATTTTAAATTACTTATATGAGTTTCTTAGATTCAGATTAAATTTTAACTTATAGTTCCATGCATGAATTCCTTATATCTAGATTAGAAATTGGTTTATAATTCCTGGTAAGAGATCCATGGATTCATTATGTTATCTATTTGTAATACCTTGGTTGAGATCCTTGGATTTCATATGCTACTGGTTTAAATAATATTAATGTAGTTCCTTGGATACATATTGATAATTTTAATGGAGATCCATAGATGAGTTCCTTGTATTATGATTAAAATTTTGGTCTCAATGCCTTGGTCATGCTCCTAGGATTCATATGTGCTTACATAGAATGCATAGGACATGATCCTAGAATATAACCATTATTCTTAATAATACAATATTTTACAATACTTTCTCCCTATAACTATTTGTGGTCCTAATACAAGTTGGCATTCTATGTCACAGGCTCGGAGAGACCCTAACACTAGCCAAATCAAGATAGGTTAGGACTCTTTCTGGCATGGAAGGTAGCCAATGACCCAACATTTGTGTATGATGTGATTTTTTGAAATGTTTTTAGTTGGTTGTGTTTTACAAGTAGGACCACAATTTATATTTTTATATTTCTTGAAAATACACATGATCAAAAAAGAACTTGGTTTTATCGAGGTATTAAGTATTTTTTTACTAGGTCATTGGAATCACCCCTACCAGCATATATGGCATGGGTTTTGATGTTGATGGGTTTAAATTCGTAGTTTCTCCCAGGACATGTATATATCTTAGATATGGACACATAGTACATGTCTAAAATTTTATACAGGATCACTATTCATTAGGTTAGATTATGTGAGTTGGGTCAGATTCCACTATATTTTATTTTCAATTATTATTTAGCATGCACTAACCAATGTTCTATGTTATTTATATATAATGTCATTTTACCTACTAATACTCTTTCTTGTACTGATTCATCATGTAGATACTTTAATAAATTCTATTCTAGACTGAAAGAGACCATTGGGCTCCTTACATTATATATATAGGTTTTGGGGGTTTTTATTATATAGATACATCTTGAAAATTCTTCTGTATATTCAATAATGATTCTTGGAATTTCTTTTATAAGTAATATTATCCGCATTACTATCTTAGGCCTTCATAGTTATTCATAAGACTTTGAAATATATGTTGGCACACCAAATGTTAAGTATCATCCACACACAAGCATTATTCATCATCCCATGATGGGTAATTACATAGTTGTATCAGAGTGTGTTTGGGAATAAGACAATTTTAATTAATGATTTGGTTAGTTTTTCAAGACAAGGAATGTAGATCGAATACATGCCCAAAAATCATGAAATCTATTAGAACCCATGTTTCTCCGAGTTATTTGGTGTTCGAAATAGGAACTCTGGGATGAATGAGGTGTTAAATTGGATCATGAATCACAATATGTGATAAATGATACCTGAGAATAGTTATATGGATCAACTAGGATCTGGTGATTTATAAAAACATCATGATAGTGGCATTCATAGGACATGATATATGCATGAGTAGTGTTGTTTGACATGTTACCTCATAATAATCTATCATTAACTTAATAAACTTATAGAATAATTGGTTTTCTCCAAAATATAATATAAGGGGTGATTAGATTAATATGGATATAATGGTCTTGTTTGATTGATTTTGATTATCATTTATTGGATATTTTTAAGAAATGGTTTTGATCATGGTTGGTATTTTTGGAAAACCTAGTTTCTAAAATAAAACTTGTGTGGTCACACAAGATGTGTTTCAAATAGTTTTATAATGTAATTTGGTTTCAAATGACTCACACATATAGTGATTTTATTGTTAAGGGTATATTTACATTTTTTTTAGAAATATGGTGAACATTGTTCTTGATAATTGGATTTTAAAAATGGTTTTTGAAAATTGCATCTATTATTGAAGGAAAAAAATACCAACAATGCTAGGAATTTTGAGATTCTATTTTTATTTAAAACCCATGGATTCTAAGTGGTGTTTTTAGAATCGAGGTGAGTTTTGGTGTGTGTAAAAGATATTGAGAATGTTTTAAAATAAGAACCATGTACCTTGTAAAATAGAATGCAGGGATTTTTTATGCATGGTTGGAAATGACTTGGATACTTAAATTGTGTTATTATTCTATGATTTATGGTTTTTTGGGACTTCCATGTATTATTATCATGTGTGGGCCTATTTTTGGGGTAATAGGAGATGAAATTGATTCCTATGTAGACCGGTTTTTCATTTTTTTAGTGGTTGACCAGGCGTAACCTGATGCATAATTCTTGTGTTTGGTAGGTTTTCAGTAGATTTTCAAGAGAGTGGAATGTGGATATCTCATGGTTTGGATAATGTTATTGGTCTTCAGAAACTCTTTGTGAGTTTGTGGGTTTATGGATTTAAGTATTTGAAGTATAGTTTAATGATTCTATAGGTTGGAAACCTGGTGCCTGTTTTTGTAAATGATTATTATAGTGGGGAGAATCAATAAGAAGAATCTACTATTATTAGTAGATTATTATGGTGTGGAACTCTATAAGAATAATTATTAATTATTTTTTTGTGCTTAAGTGTTTCTAGGATCGATTGGTTCATTTGGGCACTGTCTTTATGTTTGGTGAATAAGTGTTTTAATTTAGCAAGGAGATAATAAAGCAACTCATGTGTTGGGGAGCATCAAATTCATCATGATTGTAAAACTTTATTGTCATACTTGTCATGATAATAGTAAAAATGGTTGATGGATGGTTGAAATAGTGGTGGAAATCTAGTGAGTGTATAAATTTGGTTCAGGTCTTGGGTGTGGTGATAAAGGGAGTATGTATACTAGTAATAGTCTTGAGATAGTAGTAGTGTGTTTTGAGAGTGAGTTGGATAGATGGTACATTAATTCTTGTGATTACAGTGTGATAGTATGATGGTTTGATCAACAATACAACCATATAATTTTACTATGTGTTGGATTTGAACATTGGTGTGGGAATTCAGATAGTTAAGTGATTCCTTTCATCTTAAGGCATCATGGATGGATGTTGCGGTGATGTGTTGGATGGAGAGTCCAAGTGTTTTCAAGAAAAGTAAGTCATAGGTGTACTAACTAGTTTTATCATGTAATTGAATGTGGTGAGGTGAAAACTACATTTGGATATTATTTTGGGGAGCATTTGAGGTGGTTTCAGCTTTGGAGTAGACTATTTAGAAAAAATATGTTGTCTTTGGTCTTGGTATTGTGATTTATGTAGATGAGGTTTTTTTGGAATTTAGAGACAGAATATGGCATGTTGTTTGTGAATTAAAAACAATTTTCAATTAATATTCAGTTTTAAGGGAATATTGATACTTCTCAAGGACCATAATTGTTATGTTGCGGTGTTTGTAAAGACTTTCTCTTTTCTAGGTTGGTAATTAGGGTGTAAATTCGAAATTTTGAATTTATATTAGGCCTTGTTTTTTTTTAATTGGGAATTTGATCAATTTTATAGGATTTTTAGAATCCTGTGTTGATATTTAAGGATCTGGATCATGGATTGATAGGTGTCTCAGGTTAGTTTTGGTAGATATGGATTGAAATTAAAAAAAATTGATGTGTTTTACCATTTTCACATTGTGTGCATGGATTAGAGAAACTGTGTGGTCAAACCATGTAGTTTGGTTTTGTATAAGGGTGTGGAACATAGAGTTTTCACAATTATCAAAGAATCGTGTGAAATTTAAAATTTGGTTGTAGACTCATTTTTCATAATTAGCACACAGTTTATAAAACTCTCTGGTTAAACTGTGTGTGGGAGGATTTTTTTAGGTAGTGTTATCTGCTTGGTTAGTGCATGGTTTAAAATATTATGTGGAAAAACTAAGGAGGCACGAAAAAAGTCTTTAAAATTTGTTAAATTACTAAAATACATTCTTTTTATTTTATCCATAAACCCTCTATTTCTTATTTCCCTCTATACACACTACTAGGGGACCCTTTCCCCTCCCATTCCTTTAATCCCCCTTAAATTTGGATGGATTTTTAGGAAATGTTTTTGGTTTTTTTAAGGTGTTATATTCCCTTTTATCTCACTTTTTCATCATTGTAGTTCTTCTATAATTTTATGCTTCTCTAGATTAGGGTTTCTAAAGATTTCCATCAATTAATGGTGTAAATAATCCAATATTTTTAGAGTCTCATGTGTGGCACATAAAGGAAGCCATGAGAATACATAATCTAGCCATCATTCATGGTTTTCCTTAGGGTGTTTTTTCTGATGGTTTTCCTTATAGTTTATATAAACTTTGGTTGATATTTTTTACTGAATTGGTTGTCTATTGTAGGGATTTTATATAAATTAGGTCGGTGTGCTTACCGAGAGAGGATTGTATCCCATTTTGTATGTATTTGGTGTCATAAATCTACATTGTGAGTTTTTGGTTGATTATAACATGTTTGGTTTCTCTTTTAATTGTTCTTTTTACAATTTGATTATTTGTATGGATGAGATAGGTTTTTTTACTCATATGAGGTTAGTACGAGCATGGGATGAATCATCATAACACCAATTAAGGTGGAAATCTAGTAATTTTCTATATCTCTTATTTAGTTGGTGTTTTTATGTTTCTATGACATCATTATTATATTTGTCTAAATTATATATTACTTGTGTGATACAACCATAAATTTGTATAGTCTCACATATACATAATAGTCAACAGAAACTATATATCTTTATAAATTATGATATGGTGGCACCTTTGTCCTGACCTGACCAGATGGGGAATGGGCCGAAACCCCCTAAGCCTACCTCTAATAGGCCATGGGCTGGTGACTAGTATCGAGAAGTAATATCACTAACATGGGAGGCATTTCTTATGTAGATGTATCCATGCACCCATCTCCAAGATCAAAAAATGGTGAAATGTAAAAACCAAAGGTAATCAATGCATTCATACATCTATATCCTGCAACCAGAGTACTAAAGATGTACTTAAAGTTCCAAAGGGAAAAATAACACCCACCACTGAAAATTATAAATCATCTACCCTTTATAGATAGAGTGAATTTATGTCAACTCCAACTCCAAAAAATCTCTGCAACAAAGCTTCAGTAAACACTTTAGTCTATCGATCTCACTATGTTCCATCAATCTATAGTCCACTATAGTATCTTCTGAAAGACATGGGGTCTTCACATGACACAAAACATGTTCTGGAAAGCCCCATACGTGGGTGAGTATAAAAATACTCATAATGTTCCCCAAAAACCCCCAAATAAAAAGGGAGCAATTGAAAGGAAACAATCCACTCAAACTAGTCATAAGGAAACCCAATCGAGAGAGAAACTCCATCTCAAACCATCCTTGGTTGTAAAAATACAAGTCACCTTGGTCTATAATGGGTTTCATCCCTGACATGTTACAGTACCAGAAGGGCTCCCAAAAATCATTTAGATATACTCGTCTATGACACTAAGTCTCGTGAGGTTTTGACCTCAAAGCCAACAGCAGGATTTTCGTCATAAGCTCTAACCATAACATAAAACATGGAGAACACACTCAATGAGCTCAACCATCCTAGATGAAACTAATCTGAGAGATTCATTCCACTGGGAAGAAATCTACCATTCCTATTGGTACATCCGAGAGAACCTGCTCCACCATAAACATCTTACAAGGTCGTTCTCTAGTGCCCAACACCAGAGGTCTTGTCATTGCTACCTCATGCCCAGTTCAAGACAAATAAACCCAAGTCAAGAATCCCCCCCCCATAAAATTGAAAACAGTTTATGGATCATTACTCTATACTATACACTATTTTCATCCTCTCTAATAAGAGAAAGGAGAGGGACTCACACCTTGACACTACCCTACAATTGAGGGAGTATTGCTCCTAACTATCCCACGAAACATTTTTCACTCCTATAAAGAGTGGAATGCACCTCATTCCATTGAGGTATAACTAATTCATATCTATTTATTTTTCACATCATGAGTAAGGGAATACTCCTTGTAACTATATCCAACAATTGAGGGAGCTCCAACTCCAATAGAGGACCCACACCCCACTGCAACTCTGATATGTGGGGGTACTACTATGTAAGAGATGACCCGCACCATAATTCAACAGGGGAGTACTACTCATGAAGGACCCAAAACATAATATAATAGGGAGTATCACGTAATATATAGAGTACCCACACCCTAACGTGGTATGGGAGTACAACTTAATGGACCAAGGACCCACACCCTAGAACGAAAGTGGAGTACTGACTCTACTAACTCATTCACTATGGGTGACCTGCACCCTGACATGATATAAGAGTACTGACCTAATGCTTGAGTCCCCACTCCTTGACATGGCAGGGGAGTACCTACTCATCCAGAACAACATGTATGGAGGACCCACTCCCTGGAACGGCATGGGAGTACCAAATCCAATAATAGTGGACATGCACCCTACTCGATAGGGGATTACCCACTCTATCTATAGGTCATCTATGGAAGATCGGCACCCTTATATAATAGGGGAGTGATGACTCCATAGATAGAGGACCCACACTCTTGTCCAACAGTGGGTACCTACTCTACCTTCATGAACAACATGTGGAAACCAACTCTGTTGTCCATGAGGGGAGTAACACCCCTAAAAAACTACACACAGGTAATGAACCCTTGACCTCAATGTAGGGAGTCCCACATCCACATAACAAGATTGGTAAGAAAAACCCATGCCCTAGTCCAACATGGGAGTAACAGTCCTAGCCTCTCTATATACAAACCACGTCGATCTCCCACATCAGTTCAATACCGCTCCACAAGTGTCCTTCTTGATTTACACCAACTTATATCTCGTAATTCAAAATGGATTCCACCATCATGTCCTACGCAGAATACCACTCAGGATAGACTACTCAAAATAATGAATCTGTGTTCCATGGATGGAGATACGGAAGGTAGACGATCCCTGGAGGATCTCTTAGAAGTACACATCGTACATCGGAGCACACGCGGCATGTGAGACTACCCAAGAACCTGCATGTGTATCTTTTCTACATTAGTTCCAACCCATGTAGGGGTACACAATTTGTAGAGGAAGTAAATACCTTATCCTTCATCTCTCATCCCATGGTCATGTTCCTCTTCTACACAGACCATCCACCAGGTCCCTCGCATGCCTTGTATCCCATTCTACATGGAGTGTTTGAATAAATGGACACTTGAATATGTAGTTTTCACATTTCCATGTACTAAACCCAATGTTTGTATATATTGAATGTGTGTTAGTACATGACTATGTGTTTTCACATGGCTATCCTATTCCATATCCCATGGTCACATGGTTTAGGGAACTACATGGTGTCTAACACCCATACACAACATGCAGTCCCAAAATCTTATCTTCCCAAAATAGAAATTGCTACACGGCATGTGTCACTAAACTACATGATGTGTAGATAGTGATTCTAGTCGGGATTCACCTGAAAAATAAACCAATATTCCCTGATTCAACTCCAAACCCATAGATCTACCTAGATAGGATCAACAATAATTACATAAGGTCTCTTGAACCTTATAACGACACAAAACGAAAGGGATCAGTACCAAAACCAAAATATGCCAACCTCGATGGTGGAACAATGAAGATTCGGTTGATGAAAAGTTTTTGGATCATCTTATTTATCAAATTGATGATGGTATTCATCAAAAATGGGGATCAATGCCACCTCTTTATAATGATTCAGCAGTGGTTTCCTTCACCCCCTAGAGGAATAAGGGAGAATGAGGGGGAGAGATGGGAGGTTCAGATATCTTTTTTTGTGAACCCAAAACATGGGGAGGGTGGTTTATTTTAGATTTAAGTTAATTGAATAAATAAAAAAATTAATCCATCATAAACCGACCAACCAAATTGCATTCATCTAAAACTCCCAGCGTAGATAGTTTTATGTTGCGCCTAGGGTAAACACGATGTTCTGGACTCAACTGTGGTCTTAAAATCCAATATCAGACTCCAAATTGGAGTTATTTAAGGTTAATGAAAAATTTTGTGTTCAAAACAAAATATATTTAATATCACCGCACTAAGACACCCTGAACCCCGGATTCCCATGATGACTCCACACCCGACTCTGGAAATATTTTCCGAAATTTTTTGAAGTCCTTCAAGAAAAAAAACTAGTGGTTAAATTCTCCCCAATTTAGTGATTTTCATCCCCAAAAAAAGAGAAATTCCAAGAACAAGGAATGAAATTGACCTCCCCACTAAACTCCCAATCCATCGAGCTCACCAAGGGTACATGTACTACTTACAAGAACACACACAGAGAAACCACAAAGATAAACAACTTTTATGTTCATATTATACTAGGAAAACATCCTGAAACAAATGGGCACTTGTCTCCATAGCTTCTATAGGTGAGAAAGTACCAGGAACTATAGTCCATCTGTAGTCTTTGGGTGTAGCGGTAAACCACCTCGCTAACTTAACATAGACACTAACAAAATCCCTCAGTTCTCATCCACCACTGAATGGACTATACAAAATCCTCCTTAAGAATTTTTTTAAGGTAGACACTATACACGTGAGGGTATTCATGAAAAAACATATTTTTTCCAAATATTAAACACCTGGTATTACCAGGCCCTTCATCTAAAAACTTCCATCTATAACATAGATCACCAAAATAAAAATACTACCACACCGACTACTGGTATCCCAACTGTGTATAGATGTTATGAAACTAATAAATTATACCAAAACTTCATAAGTTATATATCTACCACTATAGAACAATTCTAAGAAGGGCTCTCCCTCTTTGAGGGGAGCAAATCTAAAGGGGGTCATGCAGGAAAAATTCACTAGTAGGGCCAAGAGTTTCTCTGAAACTTCATCGAATATCCTTTCCCTAAACACGCAAGTCTAAGGGACTCTTCCAAGGCTCCTGAATATTGTTCGATATGGGAAGTACTATCTCTCCCACACGGTTCTTATCACAACACAAAAAAGAATCTCGGTGGGGAAAGCATCCCCCATCACTCATGAGTTCAAATCTATGTAAAACGACTCCAAATCCTCCTCAAGTGTGTTGCGTAAAAATCTAACTCGAAACCAATGAGGGTACCCGAGAAAAAAAGGGCTACTGGAACATGCATTGGGTCTTATTGGGATCTCTATCACAACTACCAACACGAGGTTCTACCAATTTCAAGCATCACCATAATTAAGCCTTGAGCATGAGAAGAAAAAAAACAGAAACCATATTAGTGTCTAAGAATTTATACTAGAAAGATAGAAAGGACACAAGGAATGACTCTATTCATCCTTTGATATTTTTTTGTCAAAGGCCTCTATGGCCTGCAGTAGTCCTCACCCACACTCTCCAGCTCCCTGAGCTTAGAGAAGACCAACTGTGGGTGGTGGTGGCAACAGCTCAAACTTCCTACCACCTCCCACCGCTCTTATAGCTCTTTCACCCCATATTCCACCTTGCGGAACTCCTCGATCCAAGTGTTTTCTATACCAAAGTGGATTTTCAACTAACTCCATCTCAGTAACAAAATGAGTTGAAAAATCTCTAGTGTGATTTCCCCAGTCATCGCATATGTAACACCACCTCTCATGTGGTTCATATGATCCTTGGTGCTGCTCATACGCTATAGACCCACGTGCCTAAGTCAGATCATGGGCATACCTCCAGCACCGCAATCCTCTCACCTATCATCTTACAGCTCCTACAGACGCCATAGCCTTGTGACCAAAACTGTGGGTCACATCCACCTATCCCTTATCCAGGAAACTTTTCACCACCACAGCTCGCTCAAAAACTCCAGCGTAGGTGTGAATACACCACAAAATCAGTGATGCATCGATCTCCCGATGTAAGTTCTACAAGAAGGTTTGTGATATGAATAGAAGATCATGAACTATATCCAAGGTGTATCATAGCAAGTCTATGAACCTCTCCTAAAACTCTTCCACTATCATTCTACCATGATGAAGATGTATAAGATCCTGGATATGCAATAATCTCTAAATGGATGGGTAAAACTACTCCCTAAAGAGTCACTTGAACTCCTCCCAAGTGAGTTTTTCCTCAACATGTGTTTTTATTACCAGACTCCACCATTACCCCTTGGAATCCAATAGAAGGATTGTTTCTAGGACCACCATCTGATCGAGAGGTTTCCTCACTAAGAAGAAAACGTTTGTGACTGCCTAAATCCAGTCATATGCTGCCTGGGGGTCTAGATCACCTTGGTACCTCAGTGGTCGCTACCTCCGAAACTCATGTAGCACACTCATTTTTCATGTATCCTCGAACTGAAATATTAGTAAAACCTTTTAATCAATGAGAAGTGTAACCACTAGTAGACCACCAGGAAGTAATGCCTCAAAATAAATTCCCTACACTTAATCCTCATCACGGGGTATATAGTCATAAAAATCATGCTATAGAATCCTTTTTGGATACCATCATAGAGGAATCCTAAAATATAATCATGGCGTACCATGGTCAAAGAGTATATCTATGGAGCTTTCTCAAGAAGGACAGCAAAACCCAAAATGGAATCCTATATGATGCATGTGCCATTAATTTACTAGAAACTAGTATTTTAATGTACCAAGTCGAAAATCAGGTTATTAGAGTCATGGTCAATTGATACGTCAACTTCCACACCAACACTAGATCCTCTGGCCTGAGATCTAAATATGAAACATAATGAAACTATCACTATGAAACCACATTCATGCTCATGACACTACATTCCCAATGGGTAACTGAATACTCTGATACCACTCTATCACAACCTTACCTAATGGGGCCTGGTCCGCAACCCCCCAAGCCCGCCTCCAATATTCTAGGGGGTGGTGACTAGAGCCAATAAGGAACATCACTAACATGTGAGGCATTGCTTATGTACCTGTGCACACACACAGATATCCATGCTCACAAAATAGTGAAATTTAAAAACCAAAGGAAACCAATGAATTTATACATCTATATCCCACAACCATAGTACAAACATAAGTTCTGAAAGCATAAAATGGAAAAACAACACCCACCAATGAAAAAAATAAAAGTGTAAAACATTCTACAAAGGAGTAGATCATTGTCAACATCACCTTCTGGAAAGCTCCTCGTCCAAGCTCTGGTAAATACCTTATTATGTCCATCTCACTATGTTATGCCTGCCTCAGGTCCTTTGTGGACTCCATTGAAAGGCATGTGGTCTATAAAAGACATAGAACATGTGCGAGCAAAGCCCGTGTAGGGGTGGTTATAAAAATACATAGTAGGTGCCACAAAAACCCCAAAAGAGAAAAGGAGAAACTGAAAGTTTATAATCCACTCGACCAAGCAAGAGGGAAATCCAATTGAGGGAGAAACTCCATCTCAAACCATCCTAAGATATATAAGACTAGTCATCTTAGTCTAAAAGGGGTATCAACCTCGACATGTGAAAACACCACAAGGACTCTAACAAATCACCTATATATACTCGTCTATGAATCCAAATATCATGAGGTTTTAGCCTCGTAGACTACAACAATATTTTCTTCATAGGATCTAGCCATAACATGAAATAAGAAGAGCACACTCCAGGAGCTCTACTATCCTAGATCGAACCTATCTGAGATATTCAATCCATCAGTAACAACTCTACAATTCCTAATAGTACATAAAATAAAACAAACTCCATTGGAAACATCTTACTAGGTCCTGCTCTACTACCCAACAATAGAGGTATTGTCATTGCTACCTCGCACCCAGTGCAAGAGAAAGAAACCCAAGTGAAGAGGTCCAACCCTCACCATTGTGCATAGTTGGGGGAGCACTTCTCCAAGCTATGCACCACGTGCATTCTCTCTAAATAGAGATAATGGAGTGACTCACGCCTCGACACTACCACACATTCATGGGAGTATTTCTCCTAACTAACTCGGGAAACCTCTATCGCTTCTTTAAGGAGTGGCCCACACCTCTGTCTATCGAGGAGGATTTAAATCCAATCTAGGTATCATTCACATCAAGAGTAAGGTTCCACACCTTGTAACTATATCCAATATCCTAGGGATCTCAAATTTCAATGGAGGACCCTCTCCTCGCTACCCTTATATACGGGGGAATACTACTCTACAAGCAAGGACTCGCACCCTAATCCAACAAGGGAGTACTGCTCATGAAGGACCTACACCCTGATATGATAGGGGAGTACCACTTCATAAATTGTGTACCCATACCCTAACCTAATTGGAGAGTACAAATCAGTGGTTGGAGGACCCGCACCCTAGAAAGATAATGGAGTACTGACTCGTCCAACTAATTCACTATGGGAGACCAACACCCTAACACGACAAGGGAGTACTGACCCTAGTCTTGGGAACCCAGTTCATGACATGTAGGGGAGTACCGACACTATCAGAACAACACATATGGAGTACTTTCACCTAGGAATCATAGGGGAGTTCAGACTCCTATAACAGAGGACATGCACCCTACCCAGTAGGGGAGTCCCCACTCTATATATATGCCATCTATAGAGGACCTGCACCCCGATTTGATAGGGGAGTGATGAATCCATGGATAGAGGACCCAATCCCATTTTCCAATAAGGGAGTAACTACTCTACCTTCACAATGTCATGGGGAAACCTTCAACCTAGTCCATCGGGAGAGTAACACCCCCAGAGGAAACTACCCAAAGGTAAGGAATATATGCCCAATATGTGGGTATTTCCATCTCCACCTAAGAAGAGAGGTAAAGAAAACCTATTCCCTATTCCAACAGGGTATTAACAGTCTAATTTTCTCTTTATATGAACCACATTGATCTCTAACATCGGATCAGTACCGCTCCACAAGCATATTTCTAGATTTACACTACCATGTATTCTGTAAACCATAATAGAGGCCAAAATAATGGTTTACATGTAAGACCACTTAGGATAGACTACTCAAAATTTATAATATTAGTCCCATAAAAGAATATACTAAAAGAGTAAGGTCCTGGGAGGATCTTCTTGTAGAACACGGCATACATCGGGTCACACACGGCATGTGAGCCTGCTCCAGCACCTTCCCGTGTATCTTTTCCACACGAGTTCCAACCAATATAGGTGTACATAGAATTTATAGGTGGTACCCTCCATGTCCCTCATCTCCCTAACCCTGGTCGTGTTCATCTTCTACACAAACTAGCATGTTGTGTCCCTCACATGCCGTGTATACCATGATAGATGGTGTGCTGGATAAGCAGCCGCCTACCCATGTAATTTTTATGTGTCTATATACCAGACCCTGTGTCAGTTAATCTTGGTCGTGTGTCAGTACACAGTCAGGTGTTTTTATAGGGCTATCCCAAGTCATGTTCCATGGTCACACAGTTTAGGTAACTACCTGGCATGTAACACCCATAAACAGTGTGTAGTCACAAAATCTCTTCCTCCCCGTATAGGAAGAGATATGTGGTGTTTATCACTAAATTTCATGCAATGTATATGGTAATTCAAGTTGAGAATGAACTGTAAAATCACATGATTCACCCTGATTCAACCCAAAATCCATAGATCTACCTAGCATGGATCAACAACAATTGCCTAAGGGTTCAAGAACCTAAGAACAATGAAAAAAGAAAGGGATTCAGATCGAAACTCAAATCCACCTACATCGATGGAAAAATATAAAAGATTTGGTTGAAGAATGGTGCTCAGATCATTCTACTTCTTGATTTAATGATGATCTACATTAAAAATGGGGATCAACGACACCTCTCTTCGATGATTTGGTGGTGGTTTATTTAATCTTCAAGAGGAAGAAGTGGGAACAAGGGGGAGATATCGGTTCTTTGTCTCTCTTTTATTTTGTGACAAAAACATGGGATGGGTTTATTTAGTTTAGTTTTATGCTTATTAATTAAATTAACTAATTAATCCACCATAAACCAACCCTCCAAATCACCTTCATCTGAGACTCTCAGTGTGGACAATTTTATGTTGCACCTAGATAAACATGATTTTCTGGACTCAACTATAGTCTCAGAAATCCGATCTGGGACTCCAAATGGGATTTCATTATGTTTCAAGTGAAAAAACATGCACAAAAAAATTTAATTAATATTTTAATATCTCTATATCATGGTACCCTGGGCCCTGGATTCCAACATCGCCTCAGTTCCTAGCTCTAGAAATATTTTCAAAAATATTTCGATGTCCTTTAGTTCAAAACTCGAGTCCTTGCAGCCTTGGTTGAATGAGTGTCGATGGAAGTATTTATAGATTTTTTTTGGAGACATTCAATAGATTTTGGAAGAAAAATGGTTTTCCCATTTAAAAAATTTTCATAAAAAATTTAGTTGTTTCATGTGAAATTTCTAATAAAAATAATGAGTTAAGAATGTATTTTGAAATGGTAATTTAAAACAAAAGAGGTGTTTCTCTAAATAATGTTGGACTAAATTTTATTCCAAGGGAAAGAAATGAGTAATATGAAATTTTGTTCCTTTTATAAATTATTTTAACATATAATTTTACATTTTTTATAAAAAAAATGGAAGGTCATGGTTGAGTTGTTTTGGTTTATGACCACATGTTTGTAGTGCCTTATTCTCAAAATCATGAGGTCTTTTGTATGTGCCCCTTTATATGATTTCCTTGTGTGTTTCTTGTTTTATGATGATGCATGTTGTGTGTGTTTTTAAATGAGGGTTTAATTTGGGTATCAAAGTGGCAGGTTGATCTGGATGGGTGAGAAAAACTTGTAGGGGTTAGAGATGGGTCTGCAAGATAGTATAGAATGATGAGAGAAGTTATGTTTGAAATAGTATGTTAGGACCGAGATATAGAAATGTTATCGAGGAACCCAGTTAGGGTGACCCTTTTTTTTGTTTGAACTATGGTACCTTTGATAGGTACCTGTGTAGTAGGTGAACCATATAGAGGTTGTATGTGATATATGGGTGTTAATGATGTTTTTATAGAATGATTAGTTAGTGTGAGACTAATATGAATATCATAGTGACGATAGGTCATATTCTTATGAGTTCAACCTATGCAACATTTTATGGGTTCATAGAGATGAAAAAACATTATGAAATGAGAAACCATGTAATAATTTCGGTGGTATTCACTACCCACTTAGATTTATACAGATACATGGGATTCCATGGGCATGATCTTTATATTCATTCTTCACAACTGATGTTGGTTTAGAATTCCTTTGATAATACTCTTATATTCATTATGCTATTGGTCTGGAATGACTTGGATGATATCCTTGGATATAAATTTATTTTCAGTTTGGAATACATTGCATGATTTCCTTAGAGTAAAATTGGATATTTGGCTAGAATGTCTGGGATGATCTCCCTATATTCATTTTTCTATCTGTTTAGAATGCCTTGGCTGAGATCCTTGGATAATTATGGCTATTAGTTTAGAATTTATTGGATGAGTTCATTGGATTCATATTGAATATTTATTTAAATTACTTATATGAGTTTCTTGGATTCATATTGAATAATTTTTTTTTAATTCCTTGGATACACTCCTTGGCTTTGGATGTGTTTCCTTGTGATGGTTATGTTTTTATTATTATATCTTATAAATATGTCTCATAATACTATATTTCTAAGTAATTTCTCCAACGAATTGGTCATGGTCATAATACTGGTTGGTGTGGTA
This sequence comes from Viscum album, assembly GCA_963277665.1. Lineage (NCBI taxonomy): Eukaryota > Viridiplantae > Streptophyta > Magnoliopsida > Santalales > Viscaceae > Viscum > Viscum album. The sequence goes on from OY728158.1 coordinate 1,325,300,404, forward strand.
TGTCACACACTCGTAGACACTCTAACACTTGATGAAGCAGGTATGGTCAGGACATGAGGTATCTTGGAAGGAATCTTATGACCCAACATGTATGTTTGATGTGATAGTTTGTTATTTTTATATGTGGGTGTGTCAAAAAAGTGTAACTAAACTTTATATTTTTGTATTTTAAACTTATACACCTGATTATAGTAGCACTCAATATTTTTGAGGCATTGGGGATTCATAATGGTTCATTAGACTCACCCCAAACCCATGTACACAACATGGGTATTGTTATATGTAGGTATCTATTATTGTTTTCTCAGAATAAATAGATATATATTGAATATATACACAAAATAAAGGTCTATATGGTTTTAGTGTTTGATGATTCATCATGTTGGATTATATGAGTTGAGACGGACACCATACTGTTTTATTTTTAATTATTGTCTATCATGTATTGTCCGGTGTGTTATTTTATTTATTTATGATTCCATGTAATCAGTTGTTTCTCTATCTTGTTTTTATTCATCAAATATATAGTTTAATTGTTTCTATTTTGGATCATGAGGTCCCATGGGGCTCCTTATTTTTGGTCTATTGGTTTTGGTATTTCCATTATATGGAAAATCCATATCATTTTTCTAGTAGATTTGGGTTTGATCCACGGGATTTATTTTAGAGGGAATTGTCCCCCCATGACCATCTCCATTATTCAAAAGCCTATGACATATTGTTAGTTGTACCTGAGGTCAAGTAGCAAACATTTTTGGGTTTGTTTGAGTAGAATGGGATAGGGAGTTAAAAATATGAGTCATGTTTCTCTCGATGTAGGACATATAGACTAAAGTTATTGTTTGGAACTTATCCATTTGTATTAGAGACTAATTTTGTAACTTCAATGACCCAAACGTCTTTACAAAACCTACGTCATGTGTGATACTCTCCCATGAGAGTTCCTTGTTCCCCAAGGGATGAAGACTAGAATTGTGGGTCTAAAGTATATGTTAGGGAATGATTTACACACTTTAATTATAACCAAATGTCATATAGATTCAAAAACATTATATGGAATGACCTATATATAAGTCATAAGTTCTAAAATAAAAAAAATAAAGACAAGAAAACTAAGAAGTAATAAGGGGGGAGGAGAAATAAAACAACCCACCAATCACTATATGATAACATAACATGTCAAAAAATAGGAATAAAACAAAACATATACAGGCCCAAAATTAAATTCAAGGCCAAATGGGGACCAAGTCATAGGGTCATCTAAGAAGAACATGTGATATGTCAAATGAAAACATTATCCTCTATCAACATATCTAACTCAATAGTGGGAAACAATATCCCTCAAAGAATAATAAAAAAAGAAAAACACATTGATATCCAATGGAAACTAAAGTACCATTTAGTACAAAGAACCCATAAAAAGGGTATCTTGTCCACCAAGATGTTTATATAGTGTTTGAGAATAAAATACATTTTAGGTAACCACCAATTTTGTCTCAACATGGTAATTATATAGAAGGTTTATGATTAACTATGTCTACACATTTACATATATATGGTAAAATGGATTCAAAAACAATCCTAGACCAAATAGAGTGGAAAATATGTAAAGTAATTTTTTAAACCAATATCAATTATTAATGATAAATCCATATACTAGAAGTATCAATAAACGACATGCCTAATTCTATTCTAGATGATGATTGTAGAAAAACAGGACTATACAATCTTGCAATAATTACTACTAATTAAGAATAAAGTAGTATATATACAATACCCATAACATAAGGTATTGGGAATCATGTATACTCAATTAAGGGTGGTCTTACAGCCTGTACCTACAATAATAGGTGAAAGGGAATAATATAGTAAGGGAACCATGAGCCCAACCCATCAAGTCTAACATGAGAAGGTTATGGTGTTGCAATATGGTCCAATACATCAATCTTCCCACTATTGTCTCATGTTCCTACTAAAGAAATATATTTTATGAATATACAAAAACATCCACATTCTAAATATATGAAAAGGAAATTTATGTATTGCAAGACAATTCATTACACCTGATCATAGAATATCAAAGCAGTATCTATGATCAAATCAAAATCCTAAGTATTATTGGTCAATATTCGCAACATAAAAATGCAATGATTCCCCTAAAATATAAAAGAAACAATGTGTTTTGGCATAAAAATGTTAAAACATTTTAAATCATCCTCATAACAATATTAACGCATATTCTCATTACAAGAATGAAAATAAAACTCTATAAAATGAACCTACAACATGTTAAAAAATCATATCCACTTTTATCACACACAATGATCAGATAATATAAGTTTGGGAGTGACCAACATGAATCAAAAGCATTGAGATATTTCTAGAAAACTCAAAGAATGTGATACAACATGAATTCAAGGGAAAAACGCCAATGTAATTCCAATAGGACCATAAGGGTTTAACATGATCAGCATATGATACATACTTGAAAGGTGTCAATTTATGAGGTATCTACTAAATTTTATTATCTCTAATCATGTGTTAATGAACCATATGATGTTATACACTAATTCATACAAGTGTTAGTGATATATACAACATGGGAAAGCAAAATCCAACAAATAAGAGCATAAGATAATAAAAAATTTCATAATATAATTACACAGGTTCAATGTCACCTTCTAATAACCTATCCAAAACTAAATACTTGAAACTAATAATTGACACAACCAATATTTAGTTAAGTAAACAAAATTTAAAATATAAAATGGTTTTTCATTGAGAACATATGCAAGATATACATTACTAATAAGAGATGGGAATAAGATGAGACCAATTTAAAAGACATTTCCTAAAAGGGCTATTTCAAAGTTAAGCCTTTCATAAAATATCATAAACCTTTATAAAAACCATGGTTGTTTTTCAGTTTCAAAGATAGATAAATACTAAATTAAATAGGATTTTCATTGTGAAATAATAATTCCCACCTTTAAAACATTCCCACCATATTGATACTAAATAACTCTCTTAACCATTGGTTACATGTGGTTATTTATCATATATATCATTCTCAATTATGTGGAAATATATTATCCTCATTCTAGAATATAAGTTATAATCATTAACATAAACTCAATCTAATTATTTAACCAACCAACAAGGTTATGTAAGGATGAACACATGGGAAAAAAATTTCCAAGATCTTGTACAACACCATGTGTAAATAAGGTTTATCTAAAATGTCATAGGATTGGCTTCCTAACATAAATATCAATAGATTATAAAAATGATAAATATTTACAAGGAATATATAAAACATTGACTAGTTTAATTAATGTTCATAATTTAATAAAGAGTGAGTGGATTTTCAATATTAATATTCAACCAAATATCCTTAAATATATTTATCCATATTTATATAAAATATTGTTTCAAACAATACATTTGATTCCTTAGTTCACCTTAATTATTAACTTAGAAAAAACCATAGGTGGTAATGTTTAGGAATAGACCTAGAATCACTCAGTGAGTCAGGACCACCTACGCAAAACAATGTTCATCTTTACCACTACAATATGATTACCGGTATCCCTTAAAATAATTTAGTCAAAAAAACTAAACCAAAAGAAAAAAAACAGAAAAACACATTAAATCCATTATAATCAAAAATAAATAAATATTAAAGAAACAATCACCTAAGATCAATCTAAAAATAGTGTAACCTAAATCTCAAAATATCTCTAAGATAAAATCTTCAAATATCCACCCTATAAAAGTAATGAACCCTAGGTCCATTAAAACATAAATTTATATCCACTAAAATAGTAATTAATAGTGATAATGGAACCCACACGAGCCTCAATGTAACAAAAGGAGATGAATCCATAATATTTAGATTTAATTAAACCATGATATATTTTAATTCATCTCGAAATATATATTTCTAGAAAGACACTATGAGAGAATGGAATGAATAGGGGATAGATGATAAGAAGAGAGACACACCGTCAAATTTTTCTAGAAAAACACCCCTGAATCTTTCATCAATAAAATTTCAAGGAGGAATGGTATAAAATTCTAAGGGAGCTTCAAATGGAATCTCTAAATATATTTGAAGGAATTGTTCTAGAAAGGAGTCCCTAAAAATGTAAAACATATTAAGTTTGAAAAGACCAAATTACCTTTATTTTAAAATAAAAACTTATATATTCTACTAGGTGCCTATTCTAGGTCCATCATGTACCTGATTGGAACACCCAAAATTCTTGGGGTTTTGACGAGGGCAACAGAGTAATGAGTACCATTTTTATCCCATGAGCTATAAGTAGTTCCACCCCATGGACACTTGAACTATTGATCTCGATAATTAATTTAATACCTAATCAAAAAACAACAAATAATTATTCCTCAAATCCCATAACTAAATTAGAGTAATTTAATGAAAAATGACCTCTCAATCATGGCCAAAAAATAAAATGGGTTAACGTAAAGACTAGTGTCTTCATAGATGTGAAAATTTTGTATAAATTTGAATATTTTTTAGAGAGTGTTTAATTTTCATAACATTGTTTTCACTATTGGAAATATGACTTTTCCCAATGATTTTATACCAACGGTTTGTAAAAAATATTGGTATATGTCTTTTTTCCCAACGGTTTGGCCAAACCGTTGGGAAATCCAACTTTGTGGCCTCCTTTCCCAGTGGTTTGGCCAAACCCTTGGGATAGGTATACCCTTTCCCAATGGTTTCGGAAAACCGTTGGGAAAAGTCCACTTTGTGGACACCTTTCCCAACGATTTGTCCAAACCGTTTGGAAAGGGTATACCTATCCCAACAGTTTGGCCAAACCATTGGGAAAGGTCCCCTAGAAATTAACCTTCACCAAGAAAAATTCCAGAATCAAGAACTATACCAACGGTTTTCAAAACCGTTGGTATAGGTCCTGAGAATTTTTATCAATATTCTTACGAGAACATTATATAAATCAAAATTTAAAATAATTATGACAATACATATATATATAAATATATTTATGTAATTATGTTCACAAAAGTCATGTTAGGTTAGTGGTTAAGTCGTTCAATGATAAACTAGGGGTCTTGGGATCAAATCCCAGCGAATGTTTTTTTTTTTGAAATACATATACCAACGGTTCCATAACTGTTGGTATAGATTTTCATATTACTTATACCAACAGTTTTCACAAAACCGTTGGTATATACCTATCCCAATGGATTACTTGGGAACGGTTCTCCAAACCGTTGGTATAGGCTATACCAACAGTTCCAAACCGTTGGTATATGTTGTTTTCCAGTAGTGTTTGGATATAATTTATATGATTTTTTCTCTCAATATGATATTATATGACATGTATTGAGGCTAGATATGTAATTTTAGTGCTCAGGGAGACGATGGAGTGATGTCAAGTGGACCTATAGATGAGATTAATTGTAGGTGTACCATCAAGGGAAAGACTACATCATGATTGACCCCATGGGGGGGTTAAATTACTGGGTTGAGGTCATGTAAAAACTTAAGATTTTAGAAATTATTTCTCTTTAAATAATTTTATTTCTTTAATAGTTTGTGTTACACACAATGCCAAGTTTAAATAAACTGTGGTACACTATTCAAACTATTTATGGTGATAGTTAATAATTAACCATTAATTTGGTGGGTATTAAAATGATTAAATACTTGATTAAATATATAAAAATTTAATACTAAATATAAATTTATTTATAACTTCATAATAAATAATCACTCAATTTTTATTGAAGTTATTTTATGCTCAAAAATATGTCTCCCTCAAAAATTATTTTACTGTTTTTTGTGATAAAAATTTAGAATTAATTTCTATAATTTTTATAAATTTAATTTAATAAAATTATATCATTTAAAAATCACCATATAAAAACTATATTAGGGTGAATTTTTTATATTTTTCTGAAAAGAAAGATTTTCTAGTGTATAATGAAAAATATCATTTTTATTGAAACCTGTATTTATTTTAATAAATTGGAAAGTTGAATTTTATTTTAAAATATATTAAAATTAAAATTAGTTATATTATAATATTATTACTCAAATTAGTTTCATTGGAATTAATTTTTTATTTAAATTTGTTCAAAAAAAATATACCAAAAAACGTGTTTAAAAAACAGTATTTTTATAAAAGTTAGTTTTCACCGTATTTTTCACACTTATTTTAAAAAAATATATTCTAATTATAGTTTGTTGAATTTTATAAATAGGACTAAATATTTTTAATTATGAGGTTCAAATATTAAAATATATCCTTTTTATTTATAGGCATTATGAATTGTAACTACGGTAATATTTATCACCTTAGTATTAGGTAAATCAAGTTAATCTTGGTTAAAACTAAGTGATAAGGCTATAATGTTTCATATTAATTCTTATATTATGATTTTAAGTTGACCCTAATCAACTCATACTCTTACGTTTATGGTTTAATGAATGGTTTTCCATGAAAATGACCCTTATAATATTTAAAGTAAATAAAGTTACAAAATGTCACTATCTTTGTTAGAAATATTTATTTGGTGTCCACATATGAAAAATAGAAAGGTATGTGTGAAACAAATGTCAATTATTAAATTAATGAAACCAGTTTCATTATTTAAATTAATTTTTAACTTTTATAAATTATATAATTACCTTATACTCTTGTGCAGCGCTGATACTATATTTTTTAAATTAACTACAAAATAAAATAAATAATTTTAAAAATACTAAAAATTACATAATTTATAATATTCATGTGTACCATGAAATTTATAGATATATATGACATTTTAGGTATTTTGAATATGATTATGATCGAATTTACCTTTTTCCATGATTAATTTAAATTCAAATTAAATGAATTCTATAAAAATTGACATTAACAGTATTTTATTAAAATAATATTTTGTCTAATTATTTAAAATTCATAAAAATTTTATATTATACCATGTGAATGTAATATGTTTTAAAAAATTATACATTTTCTATTTAAGATTTGCTTTTCAATTTAAGGTAACATCATTAACCCTTGTGATAAAAGTTTGGTTACCACAGTTAAGGTAAAAAATAATTAATAAAGAGGTTAATAAAAAAAATATAGATTAAAATGATATAAAACATATCTAAATTTCTATAATTGATTTTATTTCAATAAAAAAACTTTTTATTCGAATTCATGACCATTTGGATGCATTTTTCTCTTGAATAGGCTTATTATATTATATTTTTTAAAGAAATTCCAAAAGTGGCCCTCATCTCAATTATAAATGGAAACTTCCTCCCTTAATTATTCATAACACATTGAAACATATATCTACACCAAACCCAACCCATTCTCATTCTAAACATCCTTAAATTAGTACAAGATATGTTTGTATCCTTATAATACCATCCTAAAGAAACTTAAGGATGGATTTAAAATATGTCTTTTGAATAAGTGGTAATCATCTCATCTGACCTCTTTCAATTTATTTATTCTTCTACATCTCACAGATATGTGGTATTTATTTTAAAATGGTAACATAAGTATCCTAAATATACTAAAATGTTATAATGATTATGAAAACATCATAATGAACCCTCTTTCCCATCAAATGTGATGTGGAAGTGTCTCTCATGCATAGATACATCTTATCATCTCCACATAGTGGTATAATTCATTTCTCAAAACTATATTTTATGGATGTGTATGGTGATTATTTGAATGATTATATATGATTATTATGATATAATTACACTTTTTAAATTATAATATAACATATACCTTTGTAACCTTTAAACAATGGAGAAATTATAATTTCATTTGTGAGTATGTGTAGAGTACCACCTCCATGAAGTGATGTGATTCATTTATCACTTTTATTTTCTGTGCATGGTGATGATGAATAAGATTATGAATATATATTATATATTTTATAAAACAATTTTCGCATAAATGTGAATTAATATTTACCTTTCTCTTGTTCCATCCTTTGGAAAATGAAATCGACAGTCATGCGTACGTACGACCTACCATCTCCATGAATAGTGTAATTCATTTTTCTATAACTAAGATTTATAATTGATTATAAATATTTATATAATAAATATATATGATTTCTATATCACATTAAAAATTATGTAAATTTTAGAACCATGACCAAATTATAAATAATAGTACTGTCGAACAAAAACATTCTTGGAAAATGAAACAGTTTTCACCCAAAATATGGATTTTTATAAAAATATTATTAATAAATGGGTGATAAGAAGTAATAATTAAATCATACAAGAAATTATAGATATGAATATATTTTGTGAATAAATTCATAATATATCCATATTTATTATAAAATAGTTTTGAACACAACACTGGAAAGGTGAGGCCTGATGTAAGGGATTTTTTTTACAATCCCATCAATATCCAAGATTTTTTATGTTTACGTATTTTTTGGGAGAATTATTTGATCTTTATCTTACATATACATTTTTTATAAAAAAACTCAAGAAAATTTTGACTGTTATATGATGGCTTTTAAAGTAATTTTTACCCATGTTTTTATTTTTACAAGTTGTTTTAAAAGAAATAATTTTATTGTTTTCTGAAATATGTACTTTTTAAATTTGTGATACAACATGAATGAATTTTTTATCCATAATGACTAATATTTTATTTGAGTATTACTTTATAATATTACAACGTTTTTTTCAAATAAATTTTTTCCTTTATAAGTGCACAAATTTTAAAAAATAAGTGATTTCAAAATGGGAAGGTTATTTTCCTCAAAAATTATTCCAAGTGATCCTTAAAAATATTTTTCTATCTAGGATGAAATCCTTTAATGTTTCATAATTGTAAATGTGGATTGTAGAGACCCCAAACCTGACGAACATAGAAATTACTTTACTTTTTCGGAATAATTAATACATAACAAAAACAAACACATAAGGATCGTAATAGTTTAGTGTCTTTGGAAACTCGGAACATAATCTTCTAATCATGGTGAAATATCTTCAACATCTCCCATAAAGATCTTCCCCTTTTTTCTTACCTAAAACCTTTCTTTATATCCTGGGGAAAAGAAAACATATAAAGGGTGAGCTCAAATTCTCATTAAAGGTAATCATGGAGAAAATAAAACAAACCATATATATTTTAACATAAAAACATGAACATAATGTTTAAACATCGAAATTTTGAGCAATGACATAAAACATGGCAGTACATAAGGCATAGATCATAATGGAACATAAATCATGATAAAATGTCTTGAAAATAAATCTTGTAATTATGGAAAACCATTAAGCACATGATATGATTTCCATAGTAGCCAAGGCAATACTGCCAAGACCATCTTAGTGGACAAAGTCCCTTTCTGAATCGAGTTCAATCCTCATTCTACTCCGTATCACTGAACCAGATTAACTTACCATTGCAGCCATGTCTATCTCATGAGATATAAATATTTACCCAATTCATTGGAGGTATATATAGGTCCCACCCATCTCATAATGAAATCATTCTTACTTGTGCCACAAAATAAACTTAAAACATTCATCATAACCCAAAGAATAAAATGGGTTTCATAAACATCATCCCATCATCACATAATCCATATAAAACAAATGGATATTTCATCATAAGAAAGGTGAAACCATGTAAATCATATAGAAACTATACTTGAAACATACACATATGAAATCATGTCATCTTAGATGGAAAATTCTTTTGATAAAACACTTGAAATTTATTATTGAGGAAAATATCCTTTCTTCTTCAAAATCGTTTTCTTTTCACAAGATGCCATGAAATTTTAAAAGAAAAGTATTTTTTTGAAATTGTTCATAAAATCTTATAGAGTAAGATTCATGAAAATTAGGCATTATGAAACCGTAAACATATCTTCACGCTGTATAATTCAAAAATAACATTCTTCTCGTACTTTTGTCAGAAAAGTCAAAAAGTTCCCCGTGTGGTAAACAAAAGTAAGATTCCTTTCATAAAATGAAGTAAATTTCAAAATTGGGGAAAAAGGACTTTAAAAATAAATGAAAATATTTTATAAAACATGGGCATGGATGATAACAATAACCCCAGTAAATACTTACAAATAACAATCTCAGATAAGAACGAGATTGGAATAGTTATCCCTTACCTTAGGTCTGATATGCTTAGTACGTATCCAAACCTCATGTGTAATGATTTAAATAATGTCATTGACTTATTAAATAATCATATTCATTGTTATGATATCATATATGGTTCACTTATGACTTTATATTACCCGTTATTTTGTAAATTTCATGTTAAAGTAGTGTTTTGGGTAAAACGTTTTATTTATCGTACGTGTTTGGACTTGTTGTTTCATGATATTATTATTAATTATATATTGATTTACTTACTTCCAGAATATAAATCATGATTTATATATCATATATATATTCAGTATATATATATATATATAATATTTATAAATGAAATGAAATACACCGTTCATGGAGACGGTAGGTCGTACGTATGCATGAACGCTGTTTTCATTTCCTTATTGAATTAAATGGAATTATGTAAATGAAACATATATGTACATAAATACAGTATCATTATTATGTAATATATTTCATGATTATTTATTATATATATTTTATAATCATACTTGAATGGTTAATCATGGAAAATGAATCTCATCATATTCGTGGAGACGGTAGTCCGTACGTACGCATGAGCGATGATATCATTCCCAGGATCGTGGAATTGTATTGAAGTGTATGTATACTATTTCAGAATCAATATAAATTTACAATAATCACATATAGTTATTATTTACACAATTATACCCATCCAAGTAAGGTGGTGGTGGAAAACAGATTACACCACGGCGTGGAGACGGTATTCCGTACGTATGCATGTGCAGTGATTTCATTTTCCGTAGGATGGATAGAAGGTGGAAAAGGGTTGTTTAATATTTATAATAACATATCAGTATATGAGTGATACTGATGTTATTACTTCATGATGAAACAACTAAATAAGAGGATGTAGAAGAAGAAATAAATTTGAAAGAATCTGTAACGGATATTACCTCATCTTCGACACGCCTCCCTGAAACCTCCTCTTAGGGCACTTAAATCAGTCTTTGAAGATTACCAATACCTCTAAAATATTTATAGGGATGTTGAGAAGGGAAATGTTCTGGGTTTGTCTGATCTTGAATGCTCAATGTTTTGTAAAGATGAGAGGGAGGAGGTGCCCTTTTATAAGGGGGAGAGGGGCACCTTTGGAATCCTCAAAAATATTAGTTTAATATAAATTCAAACCCCACATAAAAAACACCAAAAAAGACTCAATTCTAATAATAGATGAGATATGGTTGTAATCAAATCATCCAATCAAATTTATACATGTTTTGATCTTATTTTAATCCTTATCATTTTGATTTATCCTTATTTAATCTATTTAATTTTATTTGTGTTAATAAAATTATAAATTATAAATGGTTATAAATAATCACTTATGTGTTATTAATTTGGATATTTTATGACTTTTAACACTATATAAATTTCAATTTATAATTTTTAAATATTTCTATGATTTTTAAACATTTTAATAACATGTTATTTTTATAAAATAACAATAGTGTCAATTTTGACACTATTAATTTATTTGAATTTAAATAAAATACAAACAAGGTATATGTTCGAAATAAAATATTTAATATGTTCCTAACATGTTATATTCATCTATAAAATTAGTTTATCACATTAAATAGTTCATATAATATTTATTTTACTATTTGTAAAACCATTTATTTGATACTTCTCTTAATAAAATAATTTCTACAACATTTCTGTATAATTATTAAATATACTTATTTGTTGCATAAAAATTAAAAATAAAATACTAGGATGAAGATAAATATTTTAGATTTCATAATAATACTTTTAGTCAGATTTATATTCTAAAACACCCAAATTTTAAAATTTTATATTTATTAAATTATGAAGGTGACAACTTTGACATCATTTAAAATAAAATAATATAAGTGTCATAATCTCTTTTATAAGACTCCAGACGGTCCTATATTCGTTCATTTGATTATTATGTTGTATATATACACTAAAAATATGTTTTGGTTAGGTTTTTGAGCCTTTTAATGGGTATTAATGTATCAATAAAAACTATATTACTTATTTTTCACTAAATAAATAATTTCTACATCATTAATGTATAAGCTATTAAGGTAATTAAATATCTATTAAAAATTAAAAATAAATTACCATGATAAATAAAAACATTTTACCTTTCAAATTAGTATTTATATCAGAATTTATATTCTGTGTAAACATATATTAAAAATACATTTATTATTAAAGTTGAGTGAGACATATTTCAATTTCCTTTAAATAAAATAAACTAAAGGTCTTAATCACATCCAAGTGGGTTCCAATGGATTCCATTTCAACCCAAATATGCCTTAGGATGAAATATAAGCATCCAATTATATTAGTACAACTGTTAGGGTAATTTTATAATATTATATTTACCCTTAATTACCCGATTTCCCTTTTACTATGGTAAATAAAATATACCATAGTTACTATTCATAATGCCCAAAAATAAAAAGTAGCCTATTAACATAATTTGGACCCACTGATTTCAAATATGGAATCAATTTTTCAAAATTCAATACACAAAAGTTTCAGAAATTAATTTAAAATTAATCTTGTTGTTAAGAAAACGAGTTTTAAAAGTTAAAACATTGCAAAATATTGAAATGATTTAACCTATGAATTCAATATAAAATCAATTCTAATGACATAAATTATATTAAATAGTAAAAATAGATTATATTTGTACTTTAAAACCATTAAATATTATAATTTAACATTATAAATTTTTACGATGAAAAAAGTTGTTTTTATTTAAAATATAGCGTGTTTTCACTATTCATTAAAATATGAAAGTTATCAGAAATATATCAAAACTTTATCCAATGTAAATTTTTATATCCTGATTCAAAATAAGATGTTTATTTTGTAAAATTTAACTTATAAAATTGTCAAAAATTATATTTAAAATGGGTGCGCCATCAAAAGGCGGAAAAACTGCATTTTTTGAAAAATACTTATTTTACCGGAAAATTTATTTTGTTCTCATACCATGTTCTATAAAATGTGTAAGATGAATTATAATGTCATAAAATTCAAAATTTATTTACTACTATTCATAACGGATAGTTTATAATAATATTATAATCATATGTCATTGTTTAGTGAAACCCGGAATTGCGTACAACACACGCTATCCAGGAAGGTTGTGATTGAGTGTAATGCAAGCCAAGTCAGGGTTGTGTGTAGTGCAAGACTCCTTTTTGTTTTTTATAACAAAATCCAACCATATTTCATTTATACATTGAATATATATATATACACTCAATGTTGTGTAGAATAACTACTATCAAACGAACTTGAAGTTGTGTGTAACACGATCCAAGATTAGTGTTGCGTATACTAGAAGATAATACAGTGTTATGTATAGCGCATGATAATCTTGGTGTAGCATACAACAGAAGATATGAAATAAATTAAAAATAATATATCTTATAAAATCTTGGGTTCTTACATGGACATTATCCAATGATTCCATCCTTATTTTTTTCAATAGATCGTTTATGATTATAATGATAATATATTGATGAAACATGTTCCCTTTTCCATTGGTTATAATTTCATGAAATATTTAAAAAAATCATTTTTTTAGGAGATCTGAGAAAATGAATATTTTATGATATTTTGGAGCACATATGTGTTATTATTTTTATTTGATTTGTGGCACCCATATCTCCCCCTAATGAATTGGTAAATATGGATAAATCATGAGGTAAATATGTTATATGTGAACTTGATTTTCATGTTCATAATTTTATGCATGGACCTCATTTTAATGTATATAAGTTATTTCATGTAATTTGATTTCATGTCAATAACATCATTTGTGGACATGGTTTCATGTCCATAAGTTTATACAAGTTCCTTATTTGATTTCCATAACTTAGTGAGTGAACTTATTTTTATTTATATGTATTCACAAGGTTATAAGTTCAGGGGTATGAAATAATTCAATGTATTATGCCAATGATATGATCTTATAAATCATATTCTATGATACTTATATGATTCATATATTATGAACATAAAATATTTATTTCATTACTCAAAATTATGATCTATGATGTGCATGGTATAGATTTCAAAGGTTAATATCATGTTCTCATACCATTATGTGCATGTCATTCTTATATGATCTTTGAAATATCCCTTGTTTACCCTTATTAAGATTTTGAGCACATCCTTTCTTATGTTTCCTTTCCCACAGTTTTCAATAATGGTTTTATAAATGATATGTCCAAAAATGGTGCTAGTTGTGAAGAACGAAGTTAGAGATGATATAGAACATTTATGAATCTATTTTTTATTAATACAAGTTTAAATATCCATTATACCTATATGATTTTTGTGTGGATATAAATGTTATTTCATCTATTTTGATGTAACATATATCTTTGAAAAGTATGGTTTGTTTTAGGTAATAGAGAGTTAGGATAGATATAGTTTCTTGGAGGGTCACCTACTGGAAATGAAGTGACTAAATTGGTCATCATAGAGCCAGTGTTTCCTAAAAAATGTGGATGAAACTCTACCAGGTAGTAGGTCTTATCCATGTTGAAGGATACTGTGCCTAGGTGATAATAGAACTCTTCCATTTTGGTTGGTATTTTGACTTTAAAGACTGTGGTTCTTAAGTGATTTTACCCCAGTTGGAATAACGATTTCCTAAAAACCCAAGATGGGTGGTTCACCAATCATGTTGGAAAGTGGATTCCATGTGGGATACAAGTTATCTAACATGCATATTATATCCGTTTTAGATAATCATAGTGGCATCCTAGGTTACTTAGGAACCTAAGGTACCAAAATAAGGCACCATATTTCATCGTCAATATTTATTTTCCATTTGGGGTAGACCATGGAGAGTTCCATTCCAAGGGAAATCCAATGGTGTGGGTTCATAGTGATTTTCAAAAATGGTGAAGAGGGGTGGGAACACACAATAGAGGAAAGTGTGTTGGGGCTCATTGAGGTATGTCATGAGGGATACCATTTCAATTCATATATAGTAACATCATGGTTCCTATAACCTTGTCATGGTGAATCCATGTCCAATATTTGTTTAAAATTTATGGTTTTCCCTTTTGTGTCCCTCCCTGATTCTTAAGGGTTATCCACCTTTTCTCCATAATTTCTTTGGGAAAAACTTGGGATTTGAACTATGGATATATCCCCCTCTCCTTGCAAAAATTCTCTTCATATTTATGGAGATTTCAAGGTGGTTCCTCAGTATTAGAGTTATTTTTCTCCTCTTTATTATTTATATTCTTACTATTTTTTATTGTCCATTGATTTCCTTATATATAGTTTGGTCCTTGAGATGATTAAAATAATTAATAGTATAATTTTTCTGATATGATATGAATCCCAAGTTGAAGAATAGACAATGTCTCACACCATTTTGTTAAAAGTAACTCACTATATGAATTTTATTAGCTTTTTTAACTAAATTAAATTAAATTGAAAATTGAAATGACATCACATGATAACACTATGGTATAGGATAGAGTTTGGGGTATGCAATACACCTTCCATGATAGGTTAGTCACCATTTTAATTTGATGAGGTTTCATTATGTGATTTTAAGAAAGTATTCCTATTTGAATTAATTTGAATAATTAATTGTAAGACGTATAATTAATTATAAAAGATTATAATTAATTAATTCATACATTTTGGAATGATATAGATCCTATTCATGAATAGAGGAGGACATTTATACAAGGAAAATTTTGATTTATAGCAGATTTTTTTCTTTAAAAAAGAATAAATCTTTATTTAATGTAGGTAGTCCCTAAGACAGATCCGCTTTAGTAAATTAAATTATTATTTATTAAATGTGATATGTGGTCTCAATACCTACATATAATTGAAATTTAAATTAAATGAAATGATCTAATGAAATTAATTTCCTATTAATGAAATTAAAAAAGTGCATGGGGTCATGACGGACCCTTGAGCACTGGTTGGATATCTTAGTCACCAATGGTTGAGAGTAAAATTATGATTTCATGAATCGGGATACATGAACCTCATGATGGGTTGGAAATATATAAAATTAATAAGATATAATGGCCCTTGTCATAGGTTCCCTTGATGACTCCAAGTATAGGTGAGTGTGAGATAAAGAGTGATCAGACCAAGTATACCGTGATGGAACTGTGAGATGCCTTAGAGTCACTGGGTTGTTCGATGAGGGAGCAAGGTGATTGTTTCTTCCTCTAGTTTGTGATCACCCTAGAAAGTATGTCCTAGGTAGGATGGTTATGAACATGTATGTTAGGCATGTGAGGCTCGGCTTAGGATTTACTTTCCAATTGAGAAGAGCCTTGTTACATCTATTTAGAGTAACATCGTGTGACTTTTTCTTTGAGTCATATGAGGTCATGTCATGTTTATGATGATGTTAAGGATAATTATTCTCTGATTTTTGGTTTTTTGAACTGAGAGATATGAATTATATCAATGAACTTTTTTGAGGTATCCATAGAATGATGGGGCCAAGGGGACCCATACGGTCTCCCCAATGATGTAACTATTGGTTAAGCACTAAAATATAAATGAATTTGATGTATGTAAATTTAGTACATTTATATGGTAAATGTATTATTTGTTTATATATATATAATATTTAAATAAATTATATGATATTTTGTATATTTATAATTGACATATTATACATGCATGTGATGCTTCTATATAATCATGTCTATAATTCATGTAGAATACATCCATAAGATGCATGAATTCATACAGCCAGATTTCATACAACACAAAAAAATACAAGTAAAGTGAAAGAAAGACCTGCATAGAAAAAAATCATCCCCACTATGGTTTTCATTTAAATTTAAATCTGTGTATTAAATCATTGAATAACTTTAATACACTCGTGAAAAAGTAATAAATTATGGGTATTATTCCATAATACCTAAGAGTAGCAGATGTGATCTTCATTTGTGAAGAATTAATCATGTATTTAATATGAAAGAGAAATAGTTATCTTCGATGAGATTATGGATGATTTCATTCATTCAATGCAGATTAGGATAATTAGTTTCATAAAAATTTCAATAAGATATCATCCATCCCAAGCATCATTTAGGATTCCTATGATGGTTTTATCACCCATTCAATAACTTTGGTATCATTTTTTCGTGTTTGGGATCTAGTGGATAGTGTATCCACTTGGGAGGTAGTACACTTAGATAAATTATATCTTAGGTTCATCCTCTATCTTTCTCTGCACAATAAAGAAGAATGAGGTCCCTCCGACTATGAACTAGGTTAGCTCAGTTTCGTGTATTTTCAATTTTTTATGCATGTTGATTTGGTTTGAGGATAGATTTAATGGGTTTGGGTATTCTTATGATTATAAAGGATCATAAGATGATCCAAAAAATCCTTATAATGGTATTAAATCTTTCTCCCTCAATAGATCAATGTGAATTCTTCATTGTTTTGAAAAAAAATATACAAGAAACTTAATTGGTTTGGTTTTGCTTAAAATTATGTTATATGGTAACGATGAGGTATATATTCTTTATGAAATATCCTTGAGTTAATTTATTAATATGACCAGGATGGAAAATCACAATGGTATTATTCAATATTATTATTATTATTGAATTGAGACAAAAATAATGCATTCATTTTTCTCATTGTTAAATTTATTGTCCACATGGAGTTTGAAGTGGGAATGACATTATGTTATATGATAATATAATTCCAATCAACACGTGAATTTTATGCTCGACTATCTAATATGTGTTACATGAAAATTTTGAGAACGACATAATGATGCTTGGTTTGGGAATGGAGTTGTTCATGGAGGGTCAAGCATGGTATATAGATATTGATCATGATATGTAGTTTGTGATTATGAAACATTGAATATGGATGTGGTTTGAAAATCACATTTGAGGATCACAATTGATTATGAGGAGGAATCATGACATGGTGGATGTAAGGAAAGGGTAAACAATAACTTCACTGAAGAGTCCCACATCAAATTTTTCCTCAGACGTGTACTAATTCATTACTCAAAACATATTGAGCACACCTCAATTAAATATTACTCGAGCCAATTTTCTCTAGATGTTTCCATTATTGACCCAATGGTGAGTCTAATCATCCCAACCCATGCCCGTTGTCTTGTGACAACGAACAGAGGATCCTCTGCTTGTGTCACCATGTTCTCCTCATGCTTGTGTAATCATGTACCTCCTATTAACCATGTGTAGAAGGTTCATATGTAATGTAAATGTAAATTACCATTCACTACCACACATGTAGGCAAGGGAAGCACTCGGGTTTTCTCAGCACTAATCAGAAAGTGCTTATAAAAGCTTTTAATTGAAAATATTATTAATTTATATAAAAATATTTTAATTATATTCAAAAATTATGTTTATATGTATACATTAAATAAAAAACACATGTTTGTTATGTTTATGTTTTTTTATGTTTATTATGTTTATTATGTTTATTATGTTTATAATTTTTAGTTATAACTTTATTATATATTTATTATACTATATGTTTATAATATTACATTTAAATATTTTTAAATATATATATACACATATACTTATTAAATATATATATATATATTTAAATAAATTTATTTTTCCAAATAAATGTGTCAATTGATGCGTATACGTTCTTCTCAGGAATATATGTTCATTGTTTACCATAATGTTGGCTATATATACTATAGTACTATATATACATGGTGTATTCATTAATTTCCTAAATATATGAAGCTTTATCTTATAATAAATACTTAAAATCACAACAAATATATTTAAATAAACAATACATGTATTGATTATATTTAAAAAAAATTAGTTATATATAATTATTTAATTTTTAAATATATTATATATAATTATAATTATATATAACTAATTAAATATTAATATGTTTAAATAATTATAAAATTACAAAAAAAATGATAAATATATATTTATGAATACATTTTGAATATATTTATTTATAAACATATGTCTTTAATGAATATATACACATACACTAACATATATGTATATATATATACTTAAATACTTATGAAATTAAAATTAAAAAAATATCAATATATATATATACTTATTTAATTATTTAATTATTATTTAAATTAAAAAATTATATATATATATATATTTATTTAATAAAAATTTATACACAAACACAAACAAATATATATATATATAGATATTTAATTATAATTCAAATTATTAAATTATAATAAATATATTAATTATATATATTAATAAAATTATAAATTTAATAAATATATTAGTTATAATTTTATAATTATGAATAAATTGTATGTTTTATCATTGCTAACTAAAATGTGCTGATAAAACATACATTTATCAGTGTTTTTTTAGATCTAGTAATGATCAGCCTTTATCAGCGCTTTCAATTTTAGCGCTCATAAAGATAGGTCTTTATTAATGCTAAAAAAGCACTGATAAAGGAATATTTTATCTGCGCTTTCAATTTTAGAACTTATAAAACATACTTTTATCTGTTATTTTTTATCTAGAGATGATAAAAGTGTCACCAGGATTTATAAATTAACCCAAACTTTTTTTCTCCTTCCTCTCACCCCTCAAACTCTCACGAAAGCTGATCCATGTCGATTTCACCACCATTATCGATGTTACTGCTCCCACCTCCTCCCCTTCCTCCTCTCCTCCCTCCTCCTCATCGGTTTTCAACTCCTCTGCCACCATGAACCGAGCATTGTCATGTGGCTCTCCTATATCGCACCTCTCCTCTACTAGTGGCTATCCTCTACCATTCCTCTCTTTTGTCATGACTCTCCTCCTCCATTTCCTCTCCTCTGTGATGCAAATTCTCTTCTAAACGTCACCTACACCATGAACACATCCCCATTGTGTGCTTAACCACACCTCTATGGTTTTTTGTTTCCTCTTTCTCATTGGGTACATATATTACAGTTTAATATTTAGGGTGATTTGTGAATTCTATGGGCTAAAATCCCCCACTAAAAATTGTGTCCATTGGTGGTCCTTGTTTGCACACAAGTTATATTTGGTAAAATTCAACTTTCTTATACCATATTTTGAATTGATTGATTTAAAAATCTCTCATAAATAGTGGGTTTTCATCATGGTAAAATATAAAAAATTTTATTTCTTGAAACTTATGAATTTAAGTTCATATAATGTATTATACTAGTGTTATTAGCCTAACATTTTATTTCCTATATCAAATTATGACAGAGTCGAATATATTTTTTGATTGTATAATTATATGTGATAATATTACTTCCAAAAAATATTTTTGGATTAAGTAATATTTGATTAATTTTTTTAAGCTTGAAACTCAAATTTAGAATTTTGTTAAATAAGTGGTGAATTAGCTGAAAGTTGCAATATTCATGAAATGTATTGTAAAAGGGGAATCCTATCCACTATAAATGTGATGAAAGGAATATTCCAATAATGTGAGAGAATATTTATTGATGATTCCCCATTATTATAAAAATTATAATGGAATATTTCCATGAAAATAGTAGTACAAAACCTTTTTGGCCACTCAATTTATAATTTAAAAGAGAAATTAATATAACATGTGTCATTATTTCACATAATAGTATCAAAAGAGGTATTAAAGGAAGTGAATTTTATATTTTTTCACATAAGAGATGTTTTGGGAGAGTGATAATGTACTAGAAAGTTCCACCCTTATTTCTTGAGGTAGAGGATTTATCAAAGACTCAATATGTTTCCTTGATGATGAGTGTTTTCTTGGTATTTTTTGTGAAATGGGTAGTTGTAATCATGAAGAATCCAAGAATATATTTATCCCTTAAATTTGGAGTAGGAAGCATGATGTTATGGTGTTTTGGATTCATGATAGTGGTGCCATATAATTATAGGGGGATTTTTAGGATTTAATTGAGAATTTGTGTTGGTATTAAATTTATTTGAAATGTGTTAATGTTGGATTTATTGGATATTGATTAGTATTAGACTTATTGGTAATATGTTGGTGATGGATTTATTAGAGAAAATGTAATAAAATTGTGTTTTAAAATCATGTATGGTTATAAATTTGTTTTCATCATATGTTGATTATTGGTGTTGGATTTATTATCAACACATGATTAGTTATTAGTTGTTGTTCTAGAAGTAGGTATCTGGAATGATTTATGGTTATTCTAAAAGTTATTATAAAGGAAGTAATTGATATTTTTGGGAATTTATTCTACAATAGGGGATTAATATGTTCAAAATAATAATTCAAGAATTTTGATAACGTTGTTGATTTGGATGGAGTTCATTTGATAAATTTTAGAAGTTGCAGAAAATACCATGGAATGAGAATAAGTGTTACACCATGAATAGAGTTCCTAGAAAAATGAAAAATTCATAACAATCAATGTATATATAAAAAATTTCAGGCCACATATTAAATAAAATGGAAAATTATAGAGAACCTTATAGTGATACATAAAGGTCACATGTACCCATGTGTATGGTACTTCCAAAAGAGAATATGATATCATAGAGAAGGTTGATGGGGTTTTGGATGGTTTTGGGAAGAAATTATAGAAATTCTATATATAGGATATAATTAACATCCTAAAACCCTAATTCACTCTCATAAATCTACATCATTCTATGGTTTTTGTTTCACAAGGAATAATTCACACCGTGTAGAGGTACCCGTGAGAATTAAGATTCAATATGTTTTGAACGTGACTAGTTGATCACACTATGGGAAATGCAATATCAATATTCATGAAATTTTTAATGGGAATATAGATAATTCCAATTAAATTTAATATTTGATCATGTAATGGTTATAATGTCCACACTATGATGGGAATTTGTAAGAATTATTCATGTCATGGAGAGTTTATACATTTCGTGAAGTAGCATTGGAAGACCATGGTGGTTCTACATACATTTTGATTTCCATGCCATACAGTACATCTCAGTAAGAATTATAAATTATACTTAGAGTCCATGTGAACGGACTATGATGGTGAAATTCATGTTGTCATGTTCTAGTAAAAGGATAATTATGAGAGATTTTACATAACATGTTTTTTCAGTGTGAGCTATTAAATTTTCAGGTTAACATTTGAAATCCATAATCAAGAGTATCACATCATGTAGTTGATTAATCTTAAGCCTCTGGTTTCTGAAGAGAAAGAGATTTAGATGGTGATGAAAATGTCCATTCCCCAAAGTATTTAAGTGAATATATTTAACGACCTAACATGGTTCGACATGACATGTCACCCCAGATGGATTGGTACAAGGCCTAAAGCCCATTCCAGATCACCATGGGTTGGTGATAACCAAATGGGTATCGACATTCATAACTATGGGAATGATTTCAATCTAAAATATAATAACTAAAATCACTTAACAGAAAGGATGAGAATAATGAATAACACACCTAAAAATTTTGAGTCCATTAAAATAACCCCCTATTGGTTGATATCATTGATTAATTCTTGATATCCTCTAATCAATACCCTTAAATGAGTATCTATCATATACCAGGGAAACTCAAACACTTATCCACACACACAAAACCAACCACTTCTACCTACAAGTTAGGTTCACCTACACACCACTTCCAATATGAACTATTAAATTTCGTCACTACTAAAACATAAGCATGAACAAATATCATTGTCATCTGAATATTAACACTCACAATAATTTCCAAAAACTCCCACAAATGATCACATCATTGATCCCAATGGAATAACTCAAGAACCCATCCACTTAACCAGACATGACCCTTATAAGATTTCTCTATACTCCCTCACATGGACTTCTAAGGGACCAAAAAATATTTATGATTTTCATGAAAATAACTAATAATTACTCAAATTACAAACTATCATGATGTGTTAACACCCACAAAGAATTTCCAAACTTGGATTTCATCACCACACTACTCATCCCTTGATAGGAAATGGATCATTCCCCAAAAGAACTGATAATCTCACACACATACAACACCATGACTTAGAGGTCTCTTATTTACCACATTACAGAGGCCTTTCCCTATAAATACCATATATCTTTTTCAAGTTTGAATTATTAAAGATTCTATTAAAATTAAAACATTTAATGTATCTTTACTTCTCATTTTTTAAACCACTGTGCCTATTTAACAACTTTTTATTAAGAACTATTTATAATAATGTCTTAAATAGTAATCTATTTTCCTTAAAAAATATTTCAATATAATTTTCACTTTAATGTTTTAAAAAATTGTAGAGAAATGGTTTGTATTTTCAATTGTATTTATCGTCTTAAGATTTTTTTCCATCTAGTGATATTTTAGACACAATTTATATGTTATTATGATATTATTTATTTTGAAAAATGAGAATTATAATATTCTATGATTTATGAAGTTCGTGTTATGTGGTTTTTTCTAATTATTTAGGAAAACAATTTTTTCAATTTCATGATTTTTTCTCACTATTTCACTTTTATATCCCCAATTCCTCTTCTATTCTCTATTTCCCATATGTTTCTCCTTCTCCTAGAAACTGAAATTCATTTTTCATGAGGATATAGGGATTTTGGTTTTTTATTTTTTATATGGAAGGTGACATGTTTAGTATTGGTTACTATTCAGTTTAAAGTAGGTCTTTCTTTTCTCTTCATTTATTTTATATTTCATGGAATTTCTATACATTACAAATTTATTTTCAATTAATGTATTGTAATTTAACGGTTCATTGGTGAAATTATAATTTTTTTCTTAAATTATAGTCTTGGAATAAGGGGTTTTCATATTAATTTCATGTACATTTTTTAAATTAGATTTACTCTCATGAAAAGAATATTTGAAAAGGTTTATAGGGTCATTTAAATGGTTTTTTATAGTAAATTTAGGTATTATGCATTTTTTTAAATGAATTTTCCATGTTCTTGGAGAATGTTTTGTAAAGAAAAATGTTTTTTTTCAAGTTATTCCAAAATCATTGAAATGGTGAGACTTTAAAAAAGGGGAGTGAGGCTCTACATACTAAGACTATTTTCATGTAAAGACCCATTTTCACTTTAAAAAGTAAATGGTTTATTTCTCATGGGACACTCAGTTATTTCCCCTATACTTGTTTCACCAGTTAAGGGTTATTGATTATTTATATGATGGATATATGATGTGGAAAGGGTATGTTATATGTGATGGTGTTGTAGGTGAGGTGAGAGACATTTTTTTGGTAATTATCATGATTTCTTTCTCACATATATGGCTTTTTTATGTCAACTTGGTTTTCTAGGTGGGAGGTCTTGATTCATGCTACCCTACTTAGTATACACACTTCCATGGTCCCCCTATTTTTGTTTAGGATAAATAGAGTTGGAAGGTTCCATTATAATGAGTTAAGTATGTTTTAATTTGGTGCCAAATTTTATTATTGGATGAAACATATATCATATGTTGGTCCATGTATTTATAGTGTCATTTTGGATCGTCACACACTATTACCTAGGGTATATCCAATGAAATTTTGTTCCTTGATCGGTGGTTCTATATAAAGGATAAAATTATTATACTGATTACGTCCCCCTTATGCTTGTTTTTTTAGTGTACCTATTAATATTGGTTTGCTTTACTATTATATTATTTCTTGATCACATTGTTCCCTTCTTCATTGTGAATTTGTTTTCTCCAGTTGATATGGGTTATTTTTTATATAATGAATGTTTGATTTTTAAGTGGAAAAATAATTTAGGTATTATGATGTGGGTAGTGCCTTTATTTACCACTAATTCATAAGGTAAAAGATTATATATCATTATATATAAATGTTATATGAATTTATTAGTAAGTCTATAGGACCAAAAATGGTGAGTGTGATTGTGTTAAACTCTACTCATAATAATACATGTGAATAAGTTATCAAGTTTCTATTTTCACGGGTCAATGTGATGGTATTAATCTCTAATAGTAAATTTAAATGTGAATATGGTTGTGAGTAGCCAATGGAGGGTTGGAACACTAGAAAAGGAGTTCACCCATTAATTATGGGTTGGCCAATCCATAAGGTTGATGGGAGAAACACTGAAAACTAGTTATCAGAGCTAGATAGGGGGTTTCATGAGATATATAAGGTGTGTAGATATCAACGATTTTCATTGGCTAGATAGAGGTAAGTGACAATTAAATATTTTGATTTTGTTAGGGGTTCACTTTTAAAATGATTCAAGTGTTTTGTAATTTTTATTAATAAATTATATGTTTTCAACATACCCTTATTCGGTTTTAAATTGCATTAAAATGGTTTCAAAAAAGAATTGTGGGTTTGAGAATGGATTTTTGTAAGTAATTAGTTTATTTTAAAAAGGGTTTGTTATTTTAAAGGGTAATTTGTGTAAATGGTTGTTTTTTTAATTGGATTTGAACTGGGATTTTATAAATATTTTTCAAAGGAGATTTAAATTATCTAACTTTTTTAACCTTGTTAATTTTTTATTTCAACGTTTTGTGTATTTATTTTGTCCAATATTAATATCACTAAATAAAATAGGATGAATATGAATAAAGAATGGATGTATTCCAATCACCTGAAAAAAAGAGTATGAATATGGACTGAAAGAGTTCATCAAGATTTCAAAAGATCCATGTCATAAATTTTGGAATAAACACGAGAAAAAAATCTAATGTTGATAGTGATTGGGAAAAAATTGCATTTTATGATATATTTTAATATGATTACAAGCCTGGAATATGAATTAGACCATATAAACAACGTGATTACAGATGTGTATGACGATGATGATCCTATTAACGAAATGATAATGAATGTTGAAGATGAACTTTATGATTTCTTGAAATTTTTTGAGCAGTTAAAGAGTGGTGTAATGATTCCATTTTATGATTGTTGCACTAAATATATAGTACTATCATCCATACTGAAGCTGTATAATTTGAAAGACAAAAATAGATGGAGTGACGCTAGCTTTACAGAATTACTTGCTATCTTGAATGACATGCACCGAAAAGATAATGAGCTCTCAAGCCTAACACAAGACACCATATGAATGCTACACTTGATAGGTATGATCTCTAAAATAATACAAGGATTTCTGAATGACTGTATATTATTTTACAAGGATCAAAAATAACTTATAGAATTCCCAAAGTGTGGTTCTTCTTGATAAAAGAAATATGAATCAGGTCCTAAATAATTTTCATGGTACTTTCCAAACATTCCAAGGTTTAGGTGCCTATATGGAAGTGGGGAGACTATAGAAAAATTTACATGGCACCTAGATAGAAGAAATAAGGATAGAAAACTACATCATCTAGAAGACTATCCTTAGTGGAACATAATTGATCATGAGTATCCTGACTTTGAAAATGAGTTGAGAAACCATTTCCTAGTGTTATCAACAAAGGAAGGGAGTCCTCTTGGTTTTCAAATTATCACTCATAGTACATGGATGGTTATGTTAGTAAATTATAACTTTCCACCATGGTTATGCACGAAATGAAAACACATCATATTATCTATGCTCATATCAGGACCAAAAATATCCGGGTAATGATATTGATTTTTATTTGGCTTCATTGATCGAGGATTTTAAATTATTGTAGTATTCATGTGTTGCAATGTTTGATGCTTATATAAATGAAGATTTCAGGTTGAGAGCCATGTTGTATGGGTCGATAAATGACTTTCTTTTTTAGGGAAATTTTTCAGGATAGAGAATTAAAAGAACTATTGGGTGTCCCGTCTACGAACAAGGTATACAATAAATTAGGTTGAAACATCCATGTAAAACTATGTTTCTAGGATATTGTAAATTTCTACCCTGATGGCATAAGTACCGATCATGGATGACATCATTCGATGGATGTTTAGAAGAACGTACACAACCTTCTCCACTAACAAGTGACAAACTTTTTGAGAAAGTTAAAAATGTGGAAACTAATTTTGGTAAACCATATTCAAATAAACTTTTGAAAACCAATTGGAAAAAGATATAATTTTTGTAATTACCATACTAGAATTTTCTGTACGCCATTCATTTTCTTGATGTTATGAATGTTGAAAAAAATGTTTGTGATAGTGTCATCGGTGCATTTTTAAATGCACCTGGAAAAAAAAGTATCGAACTAAGTCTATGTTGGACACGGTTGACATGTGAATATGAGATGAGTTGTCACTATTGAAGGGTGAAAAAAACATTTCTTCCTTTTAATTCTTAGACTCTTTCCAGGTATGAGAGATATCGGTTTTGTAACTTCTTGAATGACGTAAAGGTTCCAGAGGGGTATTCATCGAATATCAAGAACATCGTTTCAATGCATGATTTAAAGTTAAATGGTCTAAAATCACATGACTTCCATGTTTTGATGCAGCATCAAATTCTTATAGCTTTAGATTGAATTTATTCCAATAATTCCATCATACATTAATGAATCTTGGTTTCTTCTTCAAAACTACATATAGAAAAGTTATATACCGGACAAAATTGATGACTATGGAAAGGGATATATTTTTCATATTATGTGAATTGGAAAGGTTTTTCCCATACAAAATATTTGATATGATGGTTCATTTTAGGGTTCACTTGGTGAGAGAGATTCAGTTATTTGGTTCACCCATCCACATGATACCCAGTACATCTTAAATATATACCGAGGAGCTCAAGAACATCTAAATGAAATGGCATGAACTTCGAACCCCATGAAGTAAATATAGGCATCCACAAATGAAACATTAATTTAGTGGGATATAGTACTTTGATTTCATGATCAGAACTGGAGACAAAATTTCCCATTCACATGTCATGGATATATCATATTTGTGAACTTCCTATAGAATAACTCTGGTCCTACATGGATCTATCAGATACATCACCCTATAGGTTCTATCCACATGGAACTGATGAATTCACTATATAAGTTCACAAAACATAAGGTTAAATATACAATATAATTCATGAAAAATAACATATATCTAAGGAGAATACTCAACTATAGAGATGTTCTTGTCCATATCATCCATTAGCTCCCTAATCCCGTCTAAGACCAACTAGCCAACAGAGGAGAGAACCAGATCATAAATCAGGTCTAGTGCCTGATACAAGATATCAGAGGGGTATTCTCCTCAATCCATATTCTTGTGTGGAAACTACATTAAAATCTAGGATAAAGGCCAACTAAATTTCTATTGATCAAAACTCAAACACACAATCCAAACAACTAAACCATGAGTGTTGATTTACTCTCTCCCATTAAATCACGAGTCATATCTTAGAACCATAGACCTCTGGATCCAACAAAAAACCAACACGGGATCTCAAGCACTAACCGTAAGTAATAACAGAAAAATAGGGATCCCGCAATCCCTGGGGTCACAACATAAAGTGACTTCCTCTATAGGTTTCCCTTGCTACACCCATGCTCTCGTGCCACACCTGAAGAAATATCCTCAAATGTCCAAAATTCAATAACATGAGAATGACACCCTATGAGTTGTTCCTCTAGATCATCTAAAACCACAAGACACACCTAAGGTAAAAATATATCAAACGGTCCTTAGTGTCCTCCAAATGATCCATGGTCAACAACATGACCAAAGGGGAATCCAAAAAAAATTCCCACCAATTTGGGAATTCACTATGACCATCATGACCACCTCAAAGTCAGACCATGAATAAGGGATACTCAATGAATTAATCTAGAGAACCTCAAAATAATCCCCATGGTATACTCATACAATGGAAACTACCATTCTCGCAACCCTCACCCCAGCCTCACAGCTCACAACCCATCCCCCGGATGGATTTTGTGACCAAACCTCAAAGAAATCCTCCTACTGAAATATCATAGTTTATAACACCGTCCATAAGACCTCTAAACATTGAATGTATTCCACCATTGATATCTACCTATAAAAAACATAGAATAAACAACACAAAATTCCAATTCTAACTCAAGGTCACAAAACACCCAAGAACACCCCAAGAAGTGAAAAATATATGGTTTGAACATAGTAGTACATGGAATGTACTGTCAAATATACCCATGGCCATGTACTTCTACTTAGCCTAAGAAGGCATGGGGACATCCCATGTACTATTAAATTCATATGGTATACATGGGGTCTACCCATATACTTATACATGTCCATGAACCACTCAAATAGGGGTTTCATACCTTGTAAAAGGCCACATGGCTCTGTCCCACTACATGGCGTGTATGTAGAGTACACAGTGTGAACTTCCCAGAAATATGTCATTCCATGTACTCTTCAAACTAGCTAGGTACATGTCCATGTACTACTAAAAAATTTGTACTTAATGTAAACAACATGAAATTATAAAAAAATCATCTTCCCTAAATAGGAATAACACACCGTGTGTGTTCATAAAATCACACATTGTGGACGTGGGTTTTCCCAAAAAGAATGCCCCTAAATCACCCTAAAACCCATGTTTTCTCCACAAATTCCATAGATAAACCCTACATTAGGTCCTAAAAACCCATACAAGGATAAATATACTATTCTATGCTGATTTCAATAATAAAACATAAAACAAGACTTCCTTTGGGAAGAGACCATTTATGATAGGATCTGATATGTGATATGCAGCTACCAATTTATGAATTGAGGTGACCCAAGGTCTGTAATGGTGCCTCCTCTGTTCCCTTTACCTATATTATATAATTCTCCCTATATCATCTTAATACACCCAAATGGGAGATCTCCATGTTCATTCCCAATAATATAATGTAGAAAAGTAAAAGAAGAAAAAGAAGAGAAAAAAATAAGAAAACAAAAAAGAGAAGAAAAGGGGAATTACCATAGCACCCAATACAAGGTTATACCACTACAAGGAAAACACACCATCCTGGACTCAAATGTAGTGATGTAATCCCAATATGATTCACTATTTAAAATTTAATACCAAAATAACATGCATGAATAAATTATTATTTAATTAATTAAAGAATAAATATTCTGTGAAAAATTGAAGTCTCTGATTCCCACCAAACCCTTTTCATAAGATAAATACCCCATTACAAGAACAACGGAGTGGTTAGATAATTTATAAATGATATTCTTATAGGATAATTTACTATTTTTTCCTAAAACACTTTTGAGAATAAAAAGTCAAATTTCCAATGATTTTTACAAACTATGACGACATGTGTCATCATAGTTCTACATAAGGGTATACAAAAGGATTTTATAAAATAGTATAACCCTAACCCTTACATAGAATAATAGGGTGAATAAATTAATAATTTCTTATTAATATAATTCAATTAAGAATTAAATTATATTATTTATGAATTTTATATAAATAATGAAAAAGGAATTTTGGAATATGAAATTTACGAAATGTATATTATAAGTTAATTAAAAATAAATGTTTTATGGTTAAAAGATTTTATTTTTTAGAAACATATATTTTAAATATAATTTTTATATTAAAGAGATAATATTAAAAATCTCAATTTCATATTAATACAGTTTATAAAAGTGAATAAATAATAATAAATGGTATTAAAAACTTTTTACCAAATTATATAGAATCATTAGAATATGTAAATAATATTTTTATTTAGAATTATAAAAATATTTTTAAATAGTTTATAAATATTATAAATAATGAGAAAATATATATGTGATTAAATTTATAATTATGAATTGTACATAATTAACTATTTCGTTATTATTGAAAATAAAAGGAAGTCCTTATATGGAGATATTATTTAGACCACATCAAAAATGGTTTAATGATTAATATGATTATGTGTCTAAATAATATTATGTATTTCATATATAAATTATGTAAAATGTTTTTCATAGTAAATTTTCAATTATAAAATTTTTAATTTAGAAAATATCTTATATTTAAAATGAAATTATATATAATATAATATAATAAAGAGTTCATTTAGAAAATGGATATAAATAATTTATATTCATGATTGTGGAATGTCCTTAATATTAGAAAAATTATAAATTGTTTAATAATTAACAATCATTTAAAAATTGTTCATAATAGTTATCTCGTGTTTAAATATTTTAAATTTTCATCATTTAAATATTATCCTTTTATTTATTCACATATGTAAATAGTTTATAGAATTTGAATAATGTGTATTCTTTATTTATGTGATAAATTGATTCTAGGTGATAAGGCCTCACATTTAATTACAGGTACAACTCCATAACTTTTTTTCATCAACCATGACCTCAGTTTGTAATTTAATTCTTAATAATGAATTTATTTGATGGATATAGTTTTTGTATAGTAGGTGTTAGAGGTATTATGAATTGAATTATATCTAGAATAATATCTCATTATGGAGAGGGGCATGGGGTTGGACTACCTACCATCCTGGAGTCTTATGATCTATCTATAAAGATGAATGGGGTGAAGTGTTAGTCACTCCAGTCTTAACAATATATAGATTATAAATGTCATATACCTCTATCCATGTACCTGATAATTTCATGAAACTTTTCCATATGAAGAAATTGGATATGTTTGAATGTGTTTGGGTTCTATTTCTGGGTGAGTAACAAATATTGTGGGTTGTATAAAGAGTTTCACATTAATGTGGTGTAAAAATATTAATTTGGTAGAGGGAATAAGGATTATAAATATAAAATGTTGGAAGAATACAGACTAAAAAATGAATAAAATAAATGAAAATAACTATTATAAATGATTTAATGGTTATTAATTTATAATGATTTTTATTTATATTAAATTTGTGAGACATTTAAAATAAAAACCCTTAAAATACTATGCATGATATTCTTTCAATAGAGGAACTTTTAAATAAATTTTTCATATAACCATGTAGTTTCACACCTAATTATGGTTCCTCTATATTATCTTGTGTATGTTAAGAAAGTGATAGGTGACATTGGAACATACTTGAGTAAATTAATTCCAAAAGTGAGGGAGTCTAGGATTGTCTTTTATTATCCTATTCTTGTAATTTTCCATTGTTTACAATAGTTGGGAAACCCAAAGTGTTGGATCTATTGTAAGATAGATATTATACTGATTGTAGTATCAAACTATGGTGTAGATACTCAATATACAGGAGGGGTGAATTTTATACTTAAAAAATCCTTAAGGAAATTTTATATAAACAAAATTCACAACACCTCTAAGTTATACTAATTTTCTTGATTCCAGAATAGTTACTCCGAAAATAAAACATAACAAAAGTTTATAAGAACAATGATTCTACCTTTAAGAGTACAAAATATTATTTAATAAGATTAAAATTATAAGGAAGTATAAGATTGTTATACTTTCCTCAACAACCAAAATTACAGTAGAAAACAAAATTGAAACACTACAAGTAACAAGTAGTAAAACTTTTATCCCAAAGAGAAGGGTATCCAACAACCTTGGATAAAGGTCCCTTGATTTATAAATTTAAGAAATTTTGTCTTACCCAAACCCAGGTAAGACCACAATCCAAATATCAGTATTTTTCTTGCTATCATCTCAAGCCCTCGATTTGTAAGGAAATCGACACCTATGAATTCACAATCTAAAGTATCTGATTTTAAGGAAATCGCACCTTTGTCAAAGAAATTCTACATGAATACAAGTTTGAACAAGTCGTTCAAATCTTCTACACGATGCCTAAGAGTTTATAAGAGCCTCCCTCTCTAGATATCACTTTAACAGCATGTAATTAAGATCTACCAAAAGTTGTTTGGCTAAAAGTTATGAGCTCATTCAAATGATATCCTATTTAAAGGCAATGCTTCAATGGTCGGATCCCTCCTCCAATGGTCATATTTTTCCTTGAATTTTGGAGGGACCTGTATACGTGCCACTCAAGAAATGGTTAGTTAGTAACTGAATGCATGACATAGTTTTATAACTAAAAAATGTGTAAGAAAAAATATGGTTACTTACACAAATTAATTTTCAGAGTGTAAGAAAAAATGAATGATCAGAGTCTAACCAAATACTATTCGGAGTCTATAATACAAGTGTACTCAGATTCTGTTTATCACAAGAATTTGGAGTTATAATTATATAGAATTCGGAGTCTGAATTTCAAATAAATTTGGAGTATGAATTTATAAGAATTTTTATTTCGAATTCATAAGAATTCGGAGTCAGAACTCATAAGAGTTTGGAGTCTGAATTCAGAGAACTCGGAGTCAGAACTCATAAGAGTTCGGAGTCTGAATTCAGAGTACTCGGAGTCAGAACTCATAAGAGTTTGGAGTCTGTGTTCAGAGAACTCGAAGTTAGAACTCATAATAGTTTGAATTCTGAATTCAATGAACTCGGAGCAAGAACTCATAAGAGTTCAGAGTCTAAATTCCGATAACTCGGAGCCTGAGTTCGGATCCTGAAAATAGAATTCTCTATATCTATTTATTATATGTTTCTGAGGTATTGGATAAAAAAACAAATTTTATACATAGACAAAATGAATAATGAAAAACATGTAAGCATAAATTTCATTGGGGAAGGAAAATATTCCTTGTGAAAGTAAAACATAAGGAAAAATGAAATTTTCCTTAAGATAAGGAATTTCTAATTTTTAAAACATGAAGAAATGGTAAATTCATAAGGAAACCATATTGACTCAATAATATCCCTAAACATGAAGTAATGGAAAATCCATAAGGAAACCTTATTGTCTCAACAATCTCCCCAATTTTTGAAAGCACAAACATCCTTAAGAAAAATAATATAAGGACTTAGTAAATAACTTTCTAGTCTTCGAAAATAAAACTTATCTCCCATATCAAATGGCCAAGGATTAATACTACTAACCCCCCCCCCCCCCATAGGCTTTGGGACACTAAGGATAGTATTCTAGATTTCTGGAGTGATATTTTTCATTATCTTGAATACGGATATCTTTGAAATGAAAACTCCCCCTTAGATGAACTCCCTGTTACTTAGGGACATTTATTCTTTACTAACTATTCTTTTTTCCTTTCTCCTACTTTGTGATTTTCAAAAGAGAATTTGTGGGAATGGATAAGAAATTATGGTACCTGAAATTTTAGTACAACACATCAAAAAGACAAGAAACTATACATTTAATTATGATAGGAAAATTTTGTACAAGGAATGAAAATAATGAAAAAGATCGAATTAAGAAATATCATCCTTCATTTTCTTTGGGAATCAGCTTCTTTACTATTGTCTTCAGCTTCTTAAGCTCTTTATGATCTTCCTATGCTCTCTTAATAATATGTTCATAATCCTCATCTTTCTTCTCTAATGCATTGATTCTATCATCCTGATCCTTGAGAGCCTCTTCATGAGCCTTCAGGACTTCTTCATTCTTGACAAGTTTTTCTTCAGTCTCAATCCAAAGATCCCTTTCTCTCTTCTAGCTTGGAGAAACTAAATACAACTTTACATTCAAATCCTTTACCTCTTAAAACCGAGAATTTTATTCCAGAGTCAAATTTTCTTCAAAACTAGTTGTGAGATCCTTGATCATAACATATTCAATGTCAAAAGCCTCCTTGACACCATCTTGGAACTCATCAAGTTCTCTCATTTCTTTAACTGTCTTATTTGACCAGCTAACCATTTTCATACAAGACATTTTTTGGGCATCTTAGTTAATGAAAAAACTCTTTAAATCATCCTCAAGGTTTACACACTTTTCCATCATCATGGATACCAAATACGATTTCTGATTTAGTTTGTGTGGAAGCATCTAGAATCTGGAGTCTATGCTTGGAAAAATTGGAATGGTCCCAACAAGTTTCTTCAATGATTGAACAATGAAATCAAGTCCAAGGGAAGATGATTTCAAATCTGAATCTTTTCTTGGTGGGGGATCATTCTCTATCTCAGCAATTTTCCTCTTTGAAGATCCACCAGCTTCCTTCTTCTTTACAACAGCTTTAGTGGGTGTATAAACACAACCTATTTACCCTTATCGGTTTTCAGAATGGATTCCTCATCTGAAGATCTATGTTCACTGTCAGACAGCTGAACAATTTTATCTTCATATATATATTCTTTCTCATCCCTTACCTCAGCATCCTCAGGGTTAATGAAATGATGATTATAACATTCTTCTTTCAGATAGCTTATTCACTTCATCTTCAGCCTTGTCATCTAACCTAGGAGTAGAAAGCTTTGAATATTCGGCTTAAGAGGTTCAGATTGACAATTTCTCAGATGGGATTTCTTTCTCATGAAAGTCTTCTACTTGCTTAATCAAATATTTGGTTTTTCCACTGCTTTCAGCTTCTTCATTTTCTTCTATTACTTTTTCTACTTCTTTTTCTTCAACAAGATTTTCTTGGACTTTTTCCAGAGTGATGAATTTCGTACCTAGGGTTTGAGGTAAAGATTCTAGCAGGGAAGATTCTGGTACCAAAATATTTTTGGATGCTTTCTCAGTATCCCTTATAAGTGATTGAACAATCTCTACTTCATTCATCTTATTCTTTAACTTCTTTTCTTTAGCTTTCATTTCAAGCTCATCAGATGTCTTCTTTTTTAAGGCTATTTCTCCAATAGGATCCAATCCAAAACATGGCTCCCCTTCTTTCTTATTTTTCTTATCTTCCTTACAATTTACAAATACCTCATCCGGATTTGATTTTTCCTTCATAGGTTTTAGAGGTGCGGATTGAGATTCCTTTTTTGATGGTTCAACCAGTTATTGTTTTTTCAGAACAGCTTCATCTTTTTCTTCAGGTTGGTCATAAAATTTTTGCTCAGTCTATGGAAAAACAAATTTTTATCCTCTTCAGGGTATCATCAATGACCAACATGGCTTTGCAATTCCTTGGCTTCGAGCTGCCATTAATTTTAAAAGATTATAACCACTGAACAATTAACTTAGAAAGAATGTCTAGATGCATGATTATCTAATCCTTCAGGTTTCCATTATTAATATTTTTAATCATAATTAGAATATGATAAACCAAATTGTTCTTCCATTGGTTCACCAAGAAATCCAAAATATACATGTCACTATTCTTTAATGTATCTTTGTCACTTTTTCTCGGAATGATGAATCCTTGAACCCATAATTCGAGAATATGATAATTTGTAGTGAGATGAGAAATCTTTAGAGACTTAACATCTTTAAGACCAAGGCACTTCATAGATTTCACCTTAACAAAGCTTCCTTTGACATCTGGAAACTTATAAGAACAGAACTCAGCTTCCCCTTCGTATTAAATACCTACCAATTAGCTGACTTAGTATATGAAAGAGCATAAGTATTTACATAGCTCTTGAACTAAAACATCTCTCTTACTTCTTCCTTGAAGAAACTGAATTATTCATAAAACTCAATTTTCATATCAGAATACACTAAATCTTGAGCCCCTGGCTTCGATACGAAAATGATCTCCCATCCATTGAGCTTAATGTTCTTCGCGATGATTGAATAATACTTGGAAAAGAAGTTATGATGCACCAACCTTTCTCTATAGACCTACCACTCTGAGATTGGCTTGACATTAAACATATCTTTTTTAGATGATTCTTCTACAGAGATTCGGAATTGAGAAACGTTTGAAAACCCAGCATGAGCTTATGTAGAATAGCAGAACTTTAGCATGCAAGAGTTTGAGATTTGATGTGGGACAACCAACGGGGGGTTCTTTATATAGGCATTTGATGCGACAGTTCATCTTCCAAGCTCAATTTAATGGCTAAAAATCCTTCTAAACAGATCTGATGGTTGATAAGATAGCCGCAAGGAAATCTTGGATCTGATATTTTGAGGTTATTTAATAAAAACATTCAGATTTAAGGAAAAGATAATCTGAAAAAAATTTAAAAAAAGAAACTACCAACAAGTAAAGGATGATTACGAAAATTTAGGAAAAGAAATATACCTTTCAGATTTCTAGGAAGATTAGTCATATTGAGGAAAACAATTTCTTTAAGAACATTATATTCTGAGAATTTTATTATGAAAAAATTGAAAAAAGAAAATATCCATTATGAAAATTTGAAGTATGAAAATGTATATTATGAAAATTTTGAGTACGAAAATCTTCATTACCGAAATTTTTAGTACAAAAAACTTCATTACGAGAATTTTGAGTACGAAATTATTCATTATGAAAATGTTGAGTACAAAAATCTTCATTGTGAAAATTTTTAAGTACGCAAAACTTCATTAAGAAAATTTTGAGTACGAAAATATTCATTATGAAAATTTGATAAATCTAACTATCATAATTTTCATTACGAAAAATATGAAAAACCTAACTACAAATATTTTCATTACAAGAAATTTTAAAAAATAACTATGAAAATTTTCATTACGAAAAATTTGGAAAACTAACTACGAATATTTTCACTACAAAAAATTTGAAAAACTAACTACAAAAAATTTCATTACGAAAAAATTGAAAAACTAACAAGAAAATGTACTCCCCCTATGAAAAGGATTTTATTAATATAATGAGATTGATTTCAATAGAAAGTTAACAAGTAATATTACCTTATGGTTGTCATTCATAACTTCTGTATAATGTATTCAAATCCATCAAAGGATAAATATTTTGTGAAAATATCATCAAGTTAATCTTGTGCTATGATAAATTGAAGAATGATATCTCATTTTTTGTGTGTGATCCCTAAGAAAGTGATGCCTAATATCTATGTGTTTTTCACAAGAGTGATGTGTAGGGTTTTTACTAAGGGAAATAGTACTGGTATTATCACACAAAATTTTTGTTTTGGTAAAATTCATAACATAGTCTGTGAGTGTGTGTTGCATCCACAACACTTGAGCATAGTAACTTCAAGCTGCTATATATTCAGATTTAGTAGTGGAAAGTGGTACTGAGTTTTTCTTATTTCATGACCAAGAAACTAATTAATCTTTTAATAGATGAAATGTTTTGGATGTACTTTTTCTATATATTCTACATCCACCAAATTCATCATCTGAAAAACTCTTTAAAATAAAATCATTTCTAGAAGTATAAAAAGACTTAAATCCATGGTTCCCTTTAAGTAGAAAAAAATTCTTTTCACTTCCTTTAAATG
Source organism: Viscum album (assembly GCA_963277665.1). Taxonomy (NCBI): domain Eukaryota; kingdom Viridiplantae; phylum Streptophyta; class Magnoliopsida; order Santalales; family Viscaceae; genus Viscum; species Viscum album. Next base: position 1,325,338,603 of record OY728158.1, read on the forward strand.
TGATTCCTTAGGATTAGATTTATATCTTTCATATAATCATACTGAAAACATTAAGTCTGGATGACTAGATGTCTAGTAATGTATATTTTATATCAGACATCCAAATGATGTTTGATCTACTAGTTTCCCAGCTTCATCAAGATCAAGTGTGTTTGAGGTACCAATGAGATTACTTATACTCTTAGTGTTGTAATATCTATAATTTTTAAGAAGATCTTTAATATACTTATGTTTGGATATATAGATTCCTTTTGGATTTTGAGAAATTTGAAAACCAAGGAAAAAAGTTAACTCACCCATCACACTCATTTCAAACTTAGGTTTCATTAGATTTGCAAAGGAATCAGTTAAGGATTTATAAGTTGAACCAAATATAATGTCCTCAACATAAATTTGAACAATCAAAACATTTTTCATAACTTTCTTTATAAAAAGGGTTGGATCTTCATTTCCTTTAACATAATTATTTTGAAGAAAAAATCCTTTAAGTCTATCATACCAAGCTCAAGGGGTTTTCTTAAGTCGATACAAAGCTTTGGTATGTTTATAAACATGTTTAGGATGTTTTTTATCATCAAAATTTGGAGTTTTTTCAACAAAAAATTCCTCATATACAAAACCATTAAGTAAAGCACATTTCACATCCATTTGAAAATGTTTGAAGTTGAAGAATGCTGCAAAGGCACGTAGAATACGAATATATTCAAGTATAGATAATGGAGCATAGGTTTCCTCATATTCTATTCTTCTTATTTATTATAGTCTTTAGAAACCAATCTAGATTTATTTCATACTACTATTCCATTTTCATCACGCTTATTTCTAAATACCAATTTTACTCAAAAAAGAGAAGTTTCCTTAGGTCTTTCAACCAAGGTCTACACTTTATTCCTTTCGAATTCATTTAGCTCATCTTGCATAGCTTTTATCCAATCATCATCACCTAAAGATTTATCAGTGCTTTTTGGTTCTAATTGGGAAAGGAATGCTAGATGTTCTACTTCAATATTTAAGGAACTTATAGTCCTTACGAGTTGATTTACATCACCAACGATACTATCACTGGGATGATTCTTGAGAAACAACTGATTTGGGTTTTGTAAAACCGGTTCATCAACATAGGGTAGGAAATATTCTGGGATAAATGCTTCAGAAGTATCTTTTACGAAATTTTCCTTATCAGAAGGATATTCTAATAAAGGTTGATAATCAGTTTTTGAAAACTCATCTGAATATGTAGGTTGGGGTTATTTAAAAACAAAAGGATCAGTTTCATCAAATTTGACATGTACTGTCTCTTCAACAGTACAAGTGTTTTTATTAAAAACTCTATAATCCTTAGAAGTTGTGGAGCAGCCTGAGAAAATTCCTTCATTAGATTTTGGTGCAAATTTGTTTAAGTTATCTTTAGTATTCAAAATGAATACCTTGCAACCAAAAACCATGAAGTATAAAAGTCTTGATTTTCTACCATTCCATAACCCGTAAAGAGTTTTATTAATAAAAGGTCTAATCAAAACATGATTTATAGTATAACAGGCATTACTTACAGCTTCAGTCCAAAATGTTTTGGCTATAGTATATTCACGCAACATGGTTTATGTTACCTCTTGAATAATTCTATTTCTTATTTCAACAACACCATTTTGTTGAGCCGTTCTTTGTGCAGAAAAGTTATGAGTAATGCCATTTCTGCTACAAAATGTTTCAAAATCATAATTTTTTAGTTCTCCTCCATGGTCACTATGAATAGTTATCGTAGGAAGGTTTTCCTCATTTTTAACTTGGGCTTTAAAACTTTTGAAATAAGAAAAAACTTCATATTTTTTTTCTACAAAATAAACCCACATAAATCTAGTGTAATCATCAACTAAGAAAAAAAAATAATAGTTTCCTCCAATGCTTCCAGTTTTTATTGGACTAAAAAGATCCATTTGCACCAACTATAATGATTCAGTGGTAGAGTCTTCACTAACTGGTTTAAAACTTGATTAATGTTTCTTTCCATATTGAGAAGGATCAAAAACTTTTGAAGAATCAAATCTAAGCGCCGGTAAATCCTTAACTACCCTTTTATTAGAGAGTTTTCATAGGTTCCAAAGGTTATAGTGTTCTAACCTTATATGCCACAACTAACAATGATCTTCAATTTCCCTAAGTAAAGGTAGATCTTGGCTCCTATGGTCTTTTAAGTTTTTTGTGTATACAGTCTCTTTCCTATTGGCATAAAGAATAAAATCTTCCGTGAAATTGTGTACTAATCACTTTTTATTCCTTAAATTAACAAGGTTACCCTCATCACACAATTGAATTATGCTAATGAAGTTGTTCTTAATACCCTTAACAAATAAAACATTTTAAATCAATGTTCTTTCAAGAAGAACAATGTTACCTATAACAATATTTTTTCCCTTATCATTATCTCTGAAATTTACTTTTCCTACTTTCATCTTGACAATATTTTCAAAGGAGTTTTTATTACCGGACATATGTTGGGAACATCCACTATCCATGTACCAAGTATTGTTGTTGGTAATTTCTTTATTTTCCAGAAAATAAGACTGTTAGACTTCCATAATCCAAACTTTCTTGGATCTGGAATTGTTAGACAAAAAAATTTTGGGTATCCACATTTTTTTAAAAAATGAACTTTATATATCCCAACAGATTGAACTTTATTCAAAGAAAATGTTTTCTTCCAATGCCTACCACTTTGACATTTAGTACAAAAATAGACTCTGTATGGAATAAAATAGTTTTTTTTTTTGAAAACAGGATTTCTTTGAGTATAACCTACTCCAGTAGTATTTTCTTGAGGTTTGATTTGAGAATAAATCTTGTCAAAATATTCATTACCAAAAGTAAAGTTTGAAATAAGTTTCTTAAGAGTATATATTTAGGATTTTATCTTTATGACTAAATTCCTATCCTCAGGAATTATTTCCTTAGAGATAGATTTTTCCTCAAAAACATTTATTTTTAAAATTGCATTCTTAAGATCATTAGAAATATTTAACTTTTCCGAATTTACTTCCTTAAGGTATTTAGAAAGATTCTCTAGAAGCTCATCCTTATCATTAAGATCTCTAGAGAGTTCTGGAATTTATTTTGTATGAATTTCTGCCATAGTATTTGCCTTGTCTAGTTTCTTAGAAATTTGACAATTTCTTTCTTCTAGTAACTTGGAAAATTTAGATACTTTTTTATATGAAGGTATTTCTTATTTATCTAAAGATGAAGTATCTACATTAGAATAAATATCTTCAGAATAGTAATTCTTCTCAAGAGATGAATTTGTTAAATCCTCGGCGGAGCATACCCTGTCCATAAGACGTGTACTTGGGAAAGAAGAAGTAGTAATGAATCCAATATTTTTCTATGATGATGATTCATATTCATAAGATTCACTTTCTGAAGAGTCTCCGCAGCTAGAACTCCAAGTGTAGTTTTCTTTAAGACTTTTCTTGTGCTTCGAATGATAGACCTTCTTCTTGTTTCTCTCTGAATTCCTTTCCTTATTTTCCTTCATTTTTAATAGAGGGAAATTAGGTCTGATATGATCTGTTCTTATACATTCATAACAAGTAACTTCCCCATAATTCATATCATTATATTCTCTCTTCTTGAAATTATTTTGATAGTTATTCTGAGCTACTATCTTTTTCATTCTCTGAGAAAGATTAGCTAATTCATTCTCATAAATTTCTGTATCACTAGATTATGACTGAATAGTTTATTTCTTTGAATTTTATCTAGTTACTCATTCTGGAGTCTTGAATTTCATATGATTTGAAGTAGTTTTAAAATCAACTTTTCCATTACCATTCTTCTTTTTAACATTATCAGCATCTCTCTTCATTCTAGTCTTATGCTGAAGAAGAGTTCCAAACAACTCATCTAAGGAAATATGGGTGACATTATTGTTCTCATAAATTGTTTTCCTCTTGGACTCCCACTCATTTGGCATGATATATGTGATCTTATCTACAAAGACCACATCACCCAAACCTTTTTCCCCCATATATTGTAAGCTATTCACAATGTTCATGAACCTTTACTGAAATTTTCTTATAGGTTCTCCATAAGGAAAGTTAAAGCCATGGTATTTGTAGAGACCCAAATCTTGACGTACATGGACATTAAATTTATTTTACGGAATACTTAATACATAACAAAAATAGACACCAAAGGACTGTAATAGTTTAGTGTCTTTGAAACTTGGAACATAATTTTCTAATCATGGTGAAAGATCTTAAACATCTCCCATAAATATATTCCCCTTTTCTTTTCATACCTAAAACCATTCTTTTTATCCTGGGGAAAAGAAAACATAAAAATGGTTATCTCAAATTATCAGTATGGGTAAACATAGAGAACATAAATCAATCCCTAAACATTTGAATGCAAAAACATGAAAATGAAATCTAAACATCAAAATCTTGAGCAAAGACATAAATCATGGAAGTATGTAAGGCATATATCATAATGGAACATCAATCATGATAAAATATCATGGGAAGGAAGCATGTAATTGTGTAAAACCATTAATCACATGATATGATTTCCATAGTATCCAAGGCATTGCTGCTAATACCATCTTAGTGCACAAAGTCCCTTTCTGAATCGAGTTCACTCCTCGTTCCAGTCATGTATCACTGAACCGGATTAACATACCGTTCCAGCCATGTCTATCTCATGAGATAAAAATCTTTAACTAATGAATTGGAGGGATATATAGGTCCCACCCATCTCATAATTAAATCATTCTTACTTGTTCCACAATATAAACATAAATCATTCATCATAACCCAAAGAATAAAATGGGTTCTATAAACATCATCCCATCATAACATAATCCATATAAAACAAATCGATATCATTTCATCATAAGAAAAGTAAAACCATATAAATCATAGAGACATTATAGTTAAAACATAACCATTGAATATACTGTCATTTTAGATGGGAAATAGTTTTGATAAAACACATGAAATGTGTTCTTGAGAAAATATCCTTTCTTCTTCAAAAATAATTTTCTTTTCACAAAATGACATGAAATTTTAAAACAAAAGGATTTTTTTTGAAAATAGTAAAGAAATCTTGTAGGGTAATCTTCATGAAAATTAGGCGTTATAAAACTGTAAAAATCCATTCATGCAGTATAAGTTAAAAAAACATTCTCCTCGTACTTTTGTCAGAAAAGTCAAAAAGTACCACGTATGGTAAACAAAAGAATGATTCCTTCCATAACACAAAGTAAAAGTCAAAGAGGGGTAAAAATGACTTTAAGCATACATGGAAGAATATTAAACACTTCATGAAAAACATTTTTATGGACATGGATGAAAAATATAACCACAGTAAATACTTATGTATAAGCAATCTCGAATAAAAATGAGATTGAAAAATTATCCCTTACCTTAGGTCCGATATGCTTTGTACATATCCAAACCTCCTGTATAATGATTTAAATAATGTCATTTACTTATTAAAGAATCATATTCATTGTTTTTATATCATATATGGTTCACTTATGACTTTATATTAGTCTTTATTTTGTAAATTCCATGTTAAAGCGGTGTTTTGGGTAAAATCCTTTTATTTATCGTACGTGTTTGGGCTTGTTGTTATTGATATTATTATTACTTATATCTTGTTTTAATTACTTCCAAAATGTAAATAATGATTTATATATCATATATATTCAGTATATATATATATATATAATATATAGATATATGAAATGAAATACACCGTTCATGGAGACGGTAGGCCGTACGTACGAGTGAACGTTGTTTTCCTTTCCTTATTGACTTGAATGGAAGTAAGTAGATGAAACAGATATATATATTTACATAAATCCAATAGCATTATTATGTCATATATTTCATGATTACTTATTATATATACTTTATAATCATTCTTGAATTGATAACATGGAAAATGAATCTCATCGCGTCGTGGAGACGGTAATCCGTACGTACACACGAGCAATGATATCGTTCCCATATTTATTTAATGGAATTGAAGTGGATGATATAATATCTTAGAATCAGTATTATGTTATAATAACTATATATAGTTATTCTTTACACCATTATACCCATCCAAGTAAGGTGGGGGTGGAAAACCGATTACACCACAGCGTGGAGACGGTATTCTGTACATACGCACGCGCGGTGATTTTGTTTTCCGTAGGATGGATAGAAGGTGAAATAGTGTTTTCCCATATTTATAATAACATATAATTATATTATTGATACCGATGTTATTAATTCATAATGAAATAACCAAATAATAGGAAGTAGAAGAAGAAATGAATTTAAAGGAAGAAGTAACGGATATTACCTCTTCTTCGACACGCCTCTTTGAAACCTCCTCTTAGAGCACTAAAATTGGTCTTTGAAGAAGACCAGGACCTCTAGTATATTTCTAGTGACATTTATAAGGGAAATGGTCATGGTTTTTCCGATCTTGAAGGCTCAAAATTGTGTGAAGAGAAGAGGGAGGAGGTGCCCTTTATAAGGGCGGAGAGGGGCACCTTAGGAAAAACTTAAAATATTATTTTATAATAAAGTCATATTTGGTTTATAATAGCTCCAAATTAATTTATTTCTAAGATAAAGTGGGGATGTTTTGAAATCCTCTCAACCAATAGGTTTTATACAAGTTTAGCTTACTATTTTAACCTTATCATTTACATTTAAATCTATGTTAAATATTTTAACTTTTACCGCGTCTTTTTGTTTTCTTACAATATATGGTTAATAAATGTACTATAACAATCCAAAAGAACCCCAAGTGGTTCATTATTAATGTATATAACCTTATCTGAGTCATTTGGACGAACCTTAAATTTTTAAAAATAAAATAAGAATTAACAATGTAATATTTGTTTTAAAAACCATTTTATGTCAATTTTGACACTATTTGGTAATTGATTTTTGTGAAAATAATAATAGCATGATTAGTTCTAAAAAAGTTAATTAAATCAATACTAACATGAAATATTAACCTAAAAAATTAGTGGAATGTATAAAAAGTCTAAAAATACATTTATTTGGGTATTTATAACATCAATTATGTTAATATTTAATTAATAAGGTAATTACTGTATCATCATTGTGTCATTAATAAATTAAATTATTTAATTTCTAAAAATTATAAATAAAATACCATTATGTATTAAATATTCTTATCTTTCTAATTAATAATTATAGTTGAATTTATCATATGTATAACCCTATATTAAAAATGTTTTAGTTATTAAACTTTTATTTTAACTCTTTTAACTCTTCTTTAAATAAAATAATAATAAGTGTACTAATCTAATCCAAGTAGACCTAAAGGGTAATATTTTATTCCTATGTTTGTTTTTGGTCTAATTAAACTTATCCAATATAATTAAGACATGTATTAGGGTAATAATAATATCATTTTTACCCTTAATTACCATATTTACTTTCAACTGTGGTAAATAAAATTAAGAAAGTTATTATTCACCATAAATTAATTTTATCTTATTGAACCACATTTTACTCATTGATATTAACCCTGTCTCTCAGATTTTTTAAATTCAACTCACAGAAGATGTAAAATTAAGATTTATGTACAATTGAAAATGCTCCTAAGAGGTGGGTAAAAGACGGTGAAAAGTTCAATAAAATTTTTATATATCTAGAATTATTATAAAATAACTCCAATTAATTACATTGAACTTATATAGGTATTATGTATCAATTTTGACCAAAACTAAATTTAAATAAAATAAATTATTATTTAAATAAAAATTTTGTTTTTAAATAGCAACCAAGTGTTTTTACTATTCATCAAAAATTGAATGCTTTCAGAAAAATACCAAAAATTCACCCCAGGATAATTTCGATATTCTGAATCCAAAAATGAAGTCCATTTTGAACGATAAAGTTTATAAAATTTTAAAAAGTGGGTATTAGTATTCATAATGGCTAATTTATATAATATTTTAATAACATATCATTGTTTAGTGAAACTCGGTATTACGTACAACACATGCTATCGTGGAAGGTCGTGATTGCGTATAAAGAAAGCCAAGTCAGGGTTGCATGTAGTGAAATATTCCTTTGTTGTTGTGTATAATAGAATCCAACCATATTTCATTTATACATTGAATATATATAAATATACACTCAATGTAGCAAACTTAAAAATTTTTATAACACGATCCAAGAATAGTGTGGCATATACTGCAAGCTAATACGGTGTTGTGTATAGTGAAAGATAATCTTAGTGTAGTATACAACACAAGAAATCAAATAAATTAAAAATAATACTTCTCATAAAATATCGGGGTGTTACATTCTACCCCCCTTAAAATGAATTTCGCCCTCAAAATTCTTCGGGGTTATAAATCGTTTACTACTTGAAAATTTATTTTATAGAAACCCACATCGTAAAAAAGAATACTAAAACTTAATTTTAAAAACTAATGTATGAAACGTAACGGTTACCCAAATTAACTCATCACTGGGTTTCCATATAGGATAACATAGGTGAAAATATGGATATGGAAGAGAAATATAACCATCAACTTCTGATAAAGAGTCGTAGATGAGATTTGTATGATAAATCCAACAATCACAAAGCCATAAACTTGTGATTATCTAAGGTACCATCTGATTCATTAGATATGAGGTAACTATTAAAAAAATTTTGGTTTTCAAGATCATTTCCCAAATGTTGAATAATTTTTGAATTAAAAGAAATACTTACTTGATTTTGGTACAATCGTACCGTTTCTTGTGCCTTGAACAATTTCCACTTTAACTCTTAATGAAATGAAGTTGTATTTTTCTATTGTAATGTGTTAGCAGATCATGCCATAGAATGATAGGTCATTCCATCTATCTCAAACAAAAGGTTAGCAAAAGTTATCAAATACACATAAGTCCATCTATGGTGAGGTTAATCGTATATGATTTCAAAAATTGACTTATGCTTCATTTATCATACCTCTTAATAAAATAAAACTCTTTTCTACTAACTAAGGACTTATTGTAGGCCAATGGTAGGTGATAAAAGCTTGTCACACTTCGGTTGTGGGTTCGATTCCTACAGCCTTGTCTGACGCGACGGGTTGTCGCCCGTCCTACGGGTTGTCCTTTTTCAAAAACTATACTGTTATAAAAAGACAAGAAGTTCTTGCCTTAAGCAATACTATTTTATGTCTAACATAATCTATTCCAATATTTTGGTTTATCCAAAATACTTTTTTCCAATCTCATAGTATAATGATCAATATTACTAGAGAGGTCATTCTACCAAGCATGTAAATACCATCATGTATCCTCCATATATCATATGATATATCTTGTTGTTGGTAATATTCCAAACATGTGAATACCTTAATCATGTATTCTATTGAAAAATGAATACCCATTGAACTTTATTTAAAACATGAATGCTGTCAAAAGTTAACTCTGTCCACATACCAAAATCTCAAAATTTCTATATACTCAAACCATTATATCACTTTGTCCTTATATCAGTCATGAGCTCATTAATACTATCAAACATATTATTTTATCCTTATCCCTTCATTATGTGCATATCATCTTCTTTCCAAAATATTTGAATCATTTTTCATGGTTACCAGTATCATATAATTATTGAAAACCAATACATAGATATTCCACAATTCCACGATACTATAAAAGAGATTCCATGATACTATTTTAAAATCACATTACATAAACACTTAATCATTCCACAACATCATTGCCATACTCAACATCACAAATAGTGATCGCATGTGACTTCCCTTTATCCTTTTCCTTAAGAGGTTTCTCACATTGATCATCATTAACTCTTGGATTAGGGCATTGATTAGCATAATGCCCCATTTCCATGCACTTGAAGCGTTGAAGTTTTGGTTGTGTGTTTTATATAGTCTTTTCATTATTCACATCATTAGAAACCCTTTTTTCATTACTTCGACACTCAAATACTTGATGACCTTCTTTTCAACACTTAAAACATTTTCTAGTCCCTTTAAGACAATATCCACTATGCTTCATTCCACACTTTGAGCATAAAGAATCATTCATCTTCTTTTCAGAATTATTCTGAGATTTGTCCATGAACTCTATCTTTCTTTTCTTTTCAAAACCATGAGATGGATATGTAACACCGACATCCATTTCTACCTTGATAGCACAATGCATAATTTTTCCATAGCTACTAAAGTCTCTTATATCTAATTCCCTTAGAAGACTTGGTTTTAAGCCACTGAAGAATCGATCAACTTTACATTCAGGTTGGATGAAAAATCCAGATGCATACCTTGCAAGACTTGTAAAATTTGCTTCATATATACCAACATATTCTTCATCCTTTTGCTTAGGCTCAAGGAAATCATTTTCCATCTTTATTCTCAAAATTCTAGTGAAGTACTTATTGAAAAACAAGTTCTTGAACTCGTTCCATTCCATGGATTCAATTTCATCTTGGGGCCTTGTATTTTTAACTAGATTCCACCACTGGTCTGCTTCACCTTCTAACCGGTAAACAGCCAAAATGACTTTTTCTTGCTCTGAACAGCGATGTATTGAAAATATCTTTTCAATGGTACTAATCCATTTTTTAGAAACAAGTGGATCAGATGACCCATTGAAAGATTGTGGACGTTGCCTCATGAAGGACTCAATAGAATATTGTTCCCTTCTCTGATCATTTGGAAATCTAGAATGATTCATAGCTTGTGTAAGTATATCAATAAGATTATGCACTCCATATCATATCACATTTGGTTGCTTAGGAGGACAATCATTGCATTGTCCATTACATTGATCAACACAGTTCCTTCTGGTTCCAGCCATCGTCTAAAACCCAAAAATAACAGTGTGAGAGGAAAAAATCATGCTAGGAAAAAAACATAATAAAGGGGGAGTACCTTCAATATATATCATCTTAGGGTTAATTCTAAGATTGTTACTGTAATTCTAGGACTATAACCTATACTTATACTTAACCTTAGGGACATCCATAGACATACCTTAGAAATATCTCTAGGGATCTCACTAAAGTTTTTGAATCCTAGTTTCCAAAGGTTAACTAAACCTTTCCCCTAATACCAACTTTAGAGACCCAAATCCTGACATACATGGAAATTACATTACTTTTGCGGAATACTTAATACATAACAAAAACAAACACCAAAGGACTGTACTAGTTTAGTGTCTTTGGAAACATGGAACATAATCTTCTAATCATGGTGAAGGATCTTCAACATCTCCCCTAAAGATAATCCCCTTTTGTTTTCTTAGCTAAAAACTTTCTTTATATCCTATGGAAAATAAAACATAAAAAGGGTGAGCTCAAATTCTCAGTAATGGTAAACATAGAGAACATAAAACAATCCATAAACATTTGAATGCAAAAACATGAACATAAAATCTAAACATAAAAATCATGAGCAATGACATAAATCTTGAAAGTACGTAAGGCATATATCATAATGGAACATAAATCATGATAAAATAGAATGGGAAGAAAACATTTAATTTTAGAAAACCATTAATCACATGATATGATTTCTATAGTACCCAAGGCATTGCTGTCAAGACCATTTTAGTGGAAAAAAGTCCTTTTCTGAATCGAGTTTACTCCTCGTTCCAGTCCTGTATCACTGAACCGGATTAACTTATCATTCTAGCCATGTCTATCTCATGATATACAAATCTTTAACCAATGCATTGGAGGGAGATATAGGTCTCACCCATATCATAATGAAATCATTCTTACATGTTCCACAACATAAACATAAATCATTCTTCATAACCCAAAGAATAAAATGGATTTCATAAACATCATCCCATCATAACATAATCCATATAAAACAAATGGATATCATTTCATCATAAGAAAACTGAAACCATATAAATCATAGAGATATTATAGTAGAAACATAAACATAGAAAATACTGTCATTTTAGATGGGAAATAATTTTGATAAAACACATGAAATGAGTTCTTGGGAAAATATCCTTTCTTCTTCAAAATCATTTTCTTTTCACAAAATGCCATGCAATTTTAAAAGAAAACGATTTTGATGAAAATATTCATGAAATATTTTAGAGTAAGATTCATGAAAACAAGGTGTTATAAAACCATAAAAATTCATTCATGTTGTATAAGTTAAAATAAACATTCTCCTTTTACTTTTGTCCGAACAGTCAAAAAGTACCACATATGTTAAAAAAAATAAAGATTCCATCCATAACACAAAGTAAAAGTCAAATATGTGTAAAAATGACTTTAAAAATACATGTAATAATATTAAACACTTCATGAAAAAACATTTTTATGGACATGGATGAAAAATATAACCCCGGTAATTACTTACGTATAAGCAATCTCGAATAAAAATGAGATTGAAAAATTATCCCTTACCTTAGGTCCGATATACTTTGTACGTATCCGAACCTCCTGTATAATGATTTAAATAATGTCATTGAACTATTAAAAATTCATATTCATTGTTATTATATCATATATGGTTCACTTATGACTTTATAGTAGTCTTTCTTTTGTAAATTCCATGTTAAAGCAGCATTTTGGGTAAAATCGTTTTATTTATCGTACGCGTTTGGCCTTGTTGTTATCGATATTATTATTACTTATATCATGTTTTACATAATTCCAGAATGTAATTCATGATTTATATATCATATATATTTAGTATATATATATAATAGATAGATAAATGAAATGAAATACGCCATTCATGGAGACGGTAGGCCGTACGTACGCATGAATGCTATTTTCCATTCCTTATTAACTTGAAAAAAAGAAAGTAGATCACACACACAGATATATATATATACATATTTAAATCCAGTATAATTATTATGTCATATATTTCATGATTACTTATTATATATACTTTATAATCATTCTTGAATTGTTAACATGGAAAATGAATCTCATCGTGTCGTGGAGACGGTAATCCGTACGTACGCACTAGTGATGATATCCTTCCCATATTTATTGAATGGAATTGGAGTGGATGATATAATATATTAGAATCATAATAAAGTTATAATAACTATATATATTTATTCTTTACACCATTATACCCATCCATGTAAGGTAGTGGTGGAAAAACTGATTACACCACGGCGTGGAGACGGTATTCCGTATGTGCGCACGCGCGGTGATTTCGTTCACCGTAGGATGGATATAAGATAAATAGGGTTGTTTCATATTTATAATAACATATCAGTATATGACTGATACTTATGATATTACATCATAAATAAACAACTAAAAAATAGTTAGTAGAAGAAAAATAAATTTTAAAGAAGCGGTAACGGATATTACCTCTTCTTCAACACACCTCTTTGAAACCTCTTCTTAGGGCACTAAAATTAGTATTTGAAGAAGACCAGGACCTATAGTATGTTTCTAGGGATGTTGGGAAGAGAAATGTTTAGGGGTTTTACAACTTTTAAGGCTCTAAATTGTGTAAAGAGAAGAGGGAGGAGGTGCCCTTTTATAAGGGAGGAGAGGGGCACCTTAGGAAAAACTTAAAATATTATTTTATAATAAAGTCATATTCTGTTTATAATAGCTCCAAATTAATTTATTTAGAAGCTAAAGTGGGAATGGGTCGAAATAATCTTAACCAACAGGTTTTAGAGAAGTTTAGGTTTCTAGTTTAACCTTATCATTTATATTTAACTATAAGTTAAATAATTTAACTTTTACCGTGTCTTTTTGTTTTCTTACACTATATGGTTAATAAACTTACTATAACAGGAAAAACGGACCACAAGGGGTTCATTATTAATATATATAACCCTATATAATTAATGTTTCTTAAACATAGATTTTTAGGAATAAAATAAGACTTAATAATATAATATTTGTTTTAAAAACTATTTTATGTCGATTTTGACACTATTTGGTATTTGGTTTTTTTGAAACTCATAACATCAATATTAGTTCAAAAAAGTTGCCTAAATAAATAATAATATTCCCTATTAACCTAAAAAAAATTAGTGGAATTTATACAAAGTTTCAAATTACATATATTTGGTTATTTATATCATCAATTATGTTAATATTTCATTAATAAGGTAATTACTGCATAATCATTGTGTCATAAATAAATTAAATTATTTAATGTCTAAAAATTATAAATAAAATACCATTATGTAGGAAATATCTTCATCTTTCTAATGAATATTTATAGTCGAATTTATCTTATGTATAACCCTATATTAAAAATGTTTTATTTATTAAACTTTGATTTTACCTCTTTTAACTCTTCTTTAAATAAAATAATAATAAGTATCCTAATTTAATCCAAGTAGACCTAAACGGTATTATTTTATTCCTAAGGTTTTTTTTGGTTGAATTACACTTATTCAATAGAATTAGGACATGTGTTAGGGTAATAATAATATCATTTTTACTCTTAATTACCCTATTTACTTTTAACCGTGGTAAATGAAAGTAAAAAAGTTACTATTCACCAAAAATTATTTTTATCTTATTAAACCACATTTTACTCCCTAATATTAACCATGTCTCTCGTATTTTTGAAATTAAAATCATAGAAGTGGTAAAATTAAGTTTTATATAAAATTGAAAATGCTCTTAGGAGGTGGGAAAAAGACGGTGAAAAGTTCAATAAACTTTTTATATATCTAAAATTATTATAAAATAACTCCAATGAATTACATTAAACTTATATAGGTATTATGTATCAATTTTGACTAAAACCAAATTTAAATAAAATAATTTATTATTTAAATAAAAACACGGTTTTAAAATAGTAACTCAATGTTTTCACTATTCATCAAAAATTATAATTTTTCAGAAAAATACCAAAAATTCACCCTAGGCTAATTTCAATATTACGAATCTAAAAATGAAGTCCATTTTGAAAGATAAAATTTATAAAATTTTAAAAAGTGTGAATTACTATTCATAATGGCTAGTTTATATAATATTTTAATAGCATATCTTTGTTTAGTGAAACTCGGTATTGCGTACAACACACGCTATCATGGAAGGTTTTGATTACGTGTAAATCAAGCCAAGTCAGGGCTACATGTAGTGCATGATTCCTTTGTTGTTTCGTATAATATAATCCAACCATATTTCATTTATATATTGAATATATATATATATACACTCAATGTTGCGATAATGAAATTTTGTGTAACACGATCCAAGAATAGTATTGCGTAAACTACAAGATAATATGGTGTTGTGTATAGCACAAGATAAACAGGGTGTAGAATACAACACAAGACATCAAATAAATTAAAAATAATACTTCTCATAAAATCTCGGGGTGTTTCTGTATTCAGCTCTCAACATATCTCTTCTTGTCTCTATAACATTAGAAGTACCAAAATGTGTATCTTCATGTTTTTTCTAGATACTTTTTGCAGCTTCACATTAGGATATTTGACTATAGATGTTCCTAGTCATAGAAAATAGAAAATTATTTCTGACTCTAAAAATTTCTAGATATTATGATTTCTCCTGACTAGTAAAAGTTCTCAATTCTTTATCAGGAATATTATAGTCTCCTATTAGAATCAGGTAGTTATCAACTCAAGTGTTAATAACGAATTTCTTCATCCTATCTCTCTATTACTCATAATCATTTACATCAAAAATAGGAGGTTTGGTATGATTTATATTGTCGATAGAACCAACATTTAAACCTTTCATCTTAAGTAAAGTCTTTCCACACAAAATTTTTAGTAAAAAAATTCTGTAAACAAGAAAGAAATATCATAATCAAAGAAAATAGATTTATTGTATCTCTAAGTAAAATATGAATCTAAACGTTATGAGTCATGAAATCTGATTCTGAAAAAGGTGAATTAGATGGTTTTGTCTTCTGAATCTAATCGTGATATTAATTCATATTTAACCAATGCTCTAAAGCCAATTGTTAGATTGGTTCAGGGTACAAGGTCACATCCTTTGATACCAATTGTTGGATTTATTTTAAGATAGATATGATATTGATTGTAGTATCAAAATATTGTGTAGATACACAATATACAAGAGGGGTGAATTTTATACTTAAAAAAATCCTTAAAGAAATTTTATATAAACAAAATTCACAACACCTCTAAGTTCTACTAATTTGCTTGATTCCAGAAAAGTGATTCCATAAATGAAACTTAACAAAATTTTATAACAAAAAATATTATACCTTAAAGCATATATAATCCTATTTAATCCTAGTACAAGTCTAAATAAGTATAAGATAGTTATAATTTCCTCAACAACCAAAATTACAGTGGAAAACAAATCTGAAACACTACAAGTAACAAGTAGTAAATCTTTTAACCCAAAGAGAAGGGTATCCAACAACCCTGGATAAAGATCCCTTGATTTATAATTTCAAGAAAGTATGTCTTACCCAAACCCAGGTAATCCATCAATCCGAAGATCAGTATCTATCTTGTTATCCTCGCAAGCCCAAGATTTGTAAGGAAATCGACACCTCTGACTTCACAGTCTGAAGTCTCTGATTTTAAAGAAATTTCACCTCTACACAAAGAAATTCTACACAAAGAAATGTTTGAACAAGCTGTTCAAACTTTCTTTATCAATATTGAGAGTTTATAAGAGCCTCTCTCTCTATAAATCACTTCAACAACATGTAAGTAATATCTGAAAAATGTTGGTCTACTAAAAGTTGTGAGCTCATTCAAATGAGCTCATATTTATAGGCATGGCTTCAACAGTCGGCTCCCTCCTCCAACGGTCATATTTTTCCTTGATTTTTGGAGGGACCTATACATGTCTCACTCAAACAATGGTTAGAGAGTAACTGAATGCATGACATCGTTTTATAACCAAAACATGTGTAAGCAAAAATATGGTTACTTAAGCAAATTAATTTTTTAAAGTGTAAGAAAAAATTAAATTTCGGAGTCTAACCAAAAACTATTCAGTGTCTAACCAAAAACTATTAAGAGTCTAAAAAACATGTATATTTAGATTCTATTTATCAGAATAATTCAGAGTTAGAATTATATAGAATTTGGAGTATGAATTTCATGGAAATTTGGAGTCTGAATTTATAATAATTTGGAGTCTGAACATACAAAGTTTAGAGTCTGAATTCATATGAATTTGGATTCAGAACTCATAAGAGTTTGGAGTCTGAATTCAGATAACTCGGAGTCATAACTCATAAGAGCTCAGAGTCTGAATTCAGAGAACTCAGATTCAGAACTCATAAGAGTTCAGAGTCTGAATTCAGAGAACTCAGAGTCAGAACTCATAATAGTTCGGAGTCAGAATTTAGAGAACTCAGATTCAGAAATCATAACAGTTCGGAGTCTGAATTTAGAGAACTCGAATCCTAAATTCAGATCCTAAAAACAGAATTCTCTTTATCTATGTATTATATGGTTCAGAGTTTTTGGATACCAAACCAAATTTTATACTTAGAAAAAATGAATAATGAAAAACAAGGTAAGGATAAATTTCCTTCGGGAAGGAAATTTTTCCTTATGAATGTAAAACATAGGGTAAAATAAAATTTTCATTAAGAAAAGGTGTTTGTGATTTTCAAAACATGAATAAATGGTAATGTCATAAGGAAACCTTGTTGACTCAAAAATCTCCCCAAACATGAAGGAATGGAAAATTCATAATGAAACCTTATTGACTCAAAAAAAAGGGTTGGGATACCAGAGAAATAGAGCTGAGTATAATCCATATGATGAATAGAGACAAATGTTTTTCCACTCAACTATCTATTAATTAAAACTATTGTGATTGAGATAAATACCAATCCAAATAACTAATGTAATGAGTTTCACACCAAATAAGTGCCATTTCCTTGTGAAATGTGGATCATGGATCATAAAATAGATATGATGTATGGGGTCATCATTTTTAGTGGGAGCATTGTTATTGAAATTCCATGATGAAAAGAAATGAAACATGATAATCATCTGGAAAAAAATTGTGTAGATAATAGCAGCATCATCATTAAAATTTTATAATTTATCCTTGAAAATTATATGTATAAAGTAAACAGTTCGTAAATAGGGTAACTTAAGAAGATAAATTAATTAAATGAAATTCAATGTGTTAGAGAAACACCTTCCTTGGCATCAAAATGTCAAAAAAATTCAATAATTGGGTCAATTTTCTAAGTATAAACATAAAGTAGTTAGATAAAAAATTTACCTAATTAAATTTAGTATCCACTCGTTTACTCACTATGATTGAGTATGTTAATGACTTGTTGAGGATTTATTTTTCCTTATGGATTGTTTTGGTTGAGAAATTTGTTCAATGTTTCATCCATGGAATGGTTTCAACTAGATGGATGAATTCAAGAAAATTTTAAATAATATTCCAAATTCATATAGAATAAATGAACTAGGAATATGATGTTTAAATTCATATATTTGTTTTGATAATAAATATGGGTAAATTTTTAAACTATAAATAGAAATTAATTTTAATGGCCAACAATGTTTATTCTAGTATCTAGCCAAGGTCACTGAAATGTGGATTTGTAAGGAAAATGGAGTAATAATACCATATGATGGGATTATCTAAGATTCCTGGTGGACTTTTTGATAATTTATAGAGTTACCATGTTAGTTATATGTGTTAAATAAATAGTTTATTTTATTTTTAAGGCTATGGAATACTAAATATATATTTTACCAGTGTTTTAAATATATAGATGTTAAAAATAAAGGGAAGACATGATAGATCTTATAATTTTCAATCAAGAGATGAATAAATAATTTTCTACATAAAATATCTGAATATATTAAAATTTAAAATGAATTTATGTAAAGGATGATCATTTTTAACTTATTTATCATGTATTATAATGGATATTTTTATTAACAATGATTTTTGATAAACATATTGAGATTAATAATTGAATACGTATGGTTTATGATTCATAGGATTGTATAATATGTTTGAAAAGGGTAAAAAGTATAAAATTGTGTATCTATTTATTTTTTAAATTATAAGTTAAATTATCCTGTCACTCATTAGTGACATATTTTCAATAAAAATCATCTTCTCAAGGAATATTCTCTTAACACATAAAATATCATATGAGATATTGAAATAATTAATTATTTATTAAATATTCTAATTAAAAAGGAAATAAGTGTTATTACCTATCAGAAAACTTTTTTATGTTTATTCTTAAAAATATATTCTCAGAATGAATTGAATATTTAAGAGACCAGTTGGAGTATGTTTAACCTTAAAGAAGCACAAATTTAATAAATAAAAAATTGTTTCAGTATAATATTAATTGATTATTCATTTAATATCTTACATAATTTGAATGTTTGATAGTAATTTTATTGAAATAGTTACATTAAGTCACTGTGAAAAATTGAATATCACAATTATACTAGTCAATTTACCATGATAAATTCATTTTATTTCATAAAATATCTTATAGTATAATGGTAAATAAAAATGAAAATGGTTTCATGTGTTTACTATAGTAAATTGAATTTCACTTTATCCTAAAAGTGTTTAAGATGTGATAGATAATAAGAATTAAAATTGTTATATTTATTTCAAAGAATTGTTTTTGAAATATTTCATAATGAATGATAATGATGACATAGAAATATTTCTATGTAGAAAACAAAAGTTTACACAGAAACATTTGATGTTA
Organism: Viscum album; assembly: GCA_963277665.1. Classification (NCBI taxonomy): domain Eukaryota; kingdom Viridiplantae; phylum Streptophyta; class Magnoliopsida; order Santalales; family Viscaceae; genus Viscum; species Viscum album. The sequence continues at coordinate 1,325,358,299 of OY728158.1, forward strand.
TGAAGTAAAGAAGATTGAATATATGTTAAAATATTTTAACATTATGAATATGATTCCTAAGTCCCACTATTATTCAAACATTCTTACTCTATATATGTTACTCACAAAAATAATTTAGTGGGAGTATTTTATCAGGTGGTCACATATAAATGTGATTGGAATTACATATAGATGTATTGAGTTGAAAAAAAACTATTACCAAAGTAACCACATGAGGTTCATGTAAAATCTATGTTATTGAAAACATGAGAGATTGGTTTTAATAGTTGTAAATGTATCATGATTTTAAAATAAATTAAATATTAATTTATCATTCATTCATGTGGAATGAAATCTAATTTAAATGAATGATAGAATATTAAATATACCCTCTAAGTACAAACATTGATTTTTCCCAAATCAATGATCATCATAAACTATTACGGGTTATGATGATATGTTAAAGTCAGATTTAATAGATTTGTATACTTGTGAAAAAAAATTATAAGAGATATACAGAATATATTTATAACGTAATAAGTACAAACTTTTTACTCAGACTCGCTCTCTAAAGTATATCTCAAGAAATATCATATGATCATCAATATAATTAGGGGTGTGTACCTATTATCAATACTTTTTACCTATGTTTGGAAAGATACATATCATTTGAACATTAATACTATAATATTCTAATTATGAAAGTCAAAATATGAACATAGATAATCATGGAATGGTTGGGTATGTTTAAAATAATTTTGTCAGTTGGAGTATAACTGATATGGGATTTTTCCACTTATATGAATAGTAAAGAGATTTTTTCCCTTGATATAATTAGACTAACGAAATTCATGTTCATGATTAATTGATTAATATATGATTTACCCAATTATTTGTAAAAGGGACACAATATCATCTATTAAATAAATTTCATGTGATGCATTTATCAATTGGTTAGTATTTTTCAGAAAATAAAGTAAAATTGATTTTTTTTTTATACTAGATTGACCTGTTCCAAGACTATTGGTCACTCTATGTCAAGGAAAATGGATTATAGAGGTATAAATATGATCTATATGATAAATCTAGTGGTGGAATTGTTCATATATGCATATGAAAATGTTTTTATAGAGATATCACTAGACTACTTTTTACATTGAGTAGTACTACTGATTTCTAGAGGTCTTTATTTTCTTATATATATGAAATATGGATTTTATACTTATTTTCAATGAAGTTAAGAACAATTGGGCCATACATTAGGCCATTTTATATTGATAAAATTTTGGACAAAGTGTTTGTTCCAAAATAAAGAGAACTTGAAGAAATCATATCCAGATGAGTTTTATTGGATTCACAATGGGTTTTTAAGTATGGTATTAAGTCATAATTATATTATATTTCTAGTGGGATATTATTGATTATGTAATAAAATAAACATGAATATAATGTGTTTAAATTGAATACATTTATATGAAACATGTATAATTAGTTTATATATATCATGTTGATATATAATATATGAAATCATGTGTGTGTCTGTGTGTCTATAATGAACATATCATAAATGAATATGATGCATACATATAATCATTTATATAAAAAATTTATAATTAATTCATATGATGCGTGTATTCATGTGAAAAGATTTCATTCAATGCAACCTGAAAATGCCGAAAAATTTAGGCATAACCTGCATGGAAATAAATCCTTCCCTACATGGTTTTCATCAAGATTAAAATATTTTTATAAAGATTATTTAATTACTTTAATGCACTCTTAAATGAGGCATAAGTTATAGGAATTATTTACTAATATCCTATGGTAGTAAAAGTGTTCTTCTTTCATTGAGAATGACACATGTATTTCCTATAAAATAGAAATATTTCTCTTTAATGAGTGTGTGAATGATTGTGTTTATTCAATATTTATGATGGTCGTCAATTTAATGAGAAGTTTTATAAGATATATTCCTTCTCAGGCATCATTTATCACTACCATAAAAGTATTATCACCCTTTCAACATCATGACTATCCTTTGATAGTGATAATATCCAGTGGTCAGTGTATCCCACACATAGGTAGTAGTATTTCATAAAATACTCTTAATGATATTCCCCAATCATTCTCATTGAAATGAGGAAGAAGAATTCCACTCCAGCGTTGAACTATGTAATCTATATTTGTTTTAATTTTCTATTTTATATGCACGTTTATTCTATTTGAGGATAGATTCTACCATTTTGGATATTATTCCACAATCAAAGCATCATATGATGACAAAAAATCATTATAGTAACAAAACCTAAAATTATGCATGTGGGAATGGGTAGTGATGATTCTGGGTGTCACCCTAAAAGCGGAATATTCTATAAGATAAGACATCGTAGGAGGTTCTTTCCCTCTAATTTATATATATATTTATGTATGTGATGACTAGGATGTATAAGATAAATCTTTTACACTTATTTATGTAAAATTACAAGAATTTGATCATTGGATTCAGTTCTCCTAGATGAATATTATAATGTCTTGGGTTACCTCATTGAATTTATTTATGGTGTCTACTTTTTAGAATGACAATGGATATATCCTTTGATTCATCTTGTGCCTATATGGGATACCTAAAACATTAGGATCGAGTCATTGGGTTTTATACAGGTTACCTAGCATCGAAACCCTATGAATCAGTTGTATGAATGATAATGCTACTAAATTCCTCAAGATTCTTAGAAGTTGAATCATGCCTGATATTATGATTTCCTAGTATTATGTCCTAAGAATAATCCATTTATGTCTGATGCTATTAATATTAATTTGGATAATTTGAATGATCTGGTGATTATACATTCTAACATTGGTTGTTAGGCCTGGTACGAGTTAACACGATTATATAATGTTCTCATAGACACTCCCACATTATCAAGAGTAGGTATAGTTATTCTTGGGCTTGATGTTACAACCTAAGGATTAGTGCTGGTAATTAATTTATACTTCATTTTCTAGATAATATCACATGAATAGAAAAAGTGTTTACTTGTTATGTTTGGGATGACATTGGTGATTCCCTATGGATTTGTACTCACAAACTACTCTAGATTCCATATAACTAGGGTACCTGCGTAGACTACTCATGTCGTAGGTTCAGGTAGTGAAGAGGCCTAGGATTGGATGATTTAGCAAGATAGCTTTAACGGGTCATGATAAGAATGAGGTATGGCCCAGGGATGTATTATTGGAGTTGGTTTTCTAAAACATTCTAATTGTACTTTAAATTGCATGTATATTTTCATAAATTAATATACATAAAATATATTACTATATATTATAAATTATTTTTTGTGACATTAATGTAATAATGTCCTAGAATACTTTTTTTCATTTGGAATTCCATAAAAGTTCCCCAAATTAATGAGTGCCTTAAAATCATATGATGATATTGTTAAATATTTTTCTACATTCATATAGAATTCTATGATTGGACACATGGTATTTTAGTTATTAGGTGTGATTACTTGTAAATGGGTGATATTATCTCGTGAATTTTTCATTTGGTAATATCTAATATGAGTGATTATGGGGAAAACCCACCAGTGGTAATTCCTAATGTTTAGGTTTCATTAGATATTCCTATTTGTGAGTGTGAGTAATGATTCTAAAATTTTAATATTATTATTAATTCCTTACATGACTCCTTCACTTATTCATATTTGCATAAACTATGATGACATTGGTTCATGAAGAAGGAGGGTATGTTGGGTGTGTCAATAAGGATATGTTATTAGTGAATATACAAGGGAAGTATTTGTACCCTCTATATTTTTAGAAGTTAATATCTCAACTCTATGATTAAAATGGAACTATCACATTAAATTACATGGTCATGGTCTATGACAAATTTCATTTCAAATAGTCAAATAAAAACATATCAAGCATTTAAGTTGATTCTTCAGGTGTGAAACATATTTGATGAGATATCATGAAAATGAAATTATATTACAAAATGAGTGTTCATATGGGGTTCTTATTATTGAGACATATATTCTTCCTCTATGGGTTCATTGACCTATTTCTAGATAATAATTTTGGACTTTTGGAATGCTATCAAAAATTCACTAAGGAAGAGGCCTGGAAGGTCACTCACAAATTGTTTCTATTGATCTTATTTATTAATTAAATAAATAATTTATTTAATCATGTGAATATTAAATAAATATTTATTCTCTGATGTATGAATAGAATATTTATTTATTTATAGAATGAATAATATTTATTTATTTGATAATTCAATATATGTCAAGAAGGATGTGCATACCAAATTGTTTTGGCTGATAAATATTTATTTACTAGATTGTAAAATAATATATATCATTTTATAGATTATCATATTCTATGAAATAAAATAATATTATAATAATATTACACAGAATGAAATTATTTTTTGGAATAATATATTCTTATTCTCCTTTGATCAATTAATTATTTTTAAACACAAAACCTATGTCTATAAATAAACTATTATGTCATTTTGGAATTTCATAATTTTTATGAAAAACATTCCTTTAAATTTCATCTTTTTCTTCTCTTCATGTCAATACCAACAATAATAAGCGAGATTCCATTGAGGTTGAAGGAATTAGAAGTGATCAAGATGATCAATCAGTTGAACTGGAACAAGGTGTTTCATTATTATTTTCAGAGTTTAAAGGATCACATATGGATCACCACCAAATTGTCACTACTTTGGTTCCTCATGAGGCAACAATGATACACTATTCGGGTTCAAAGTATCAACACTATAAATTACGAATAAACTAAAAAATTGGTTATTGTTTCTAGTTCTATTTTAAATTAATTATTAATTAAGGTTAATTTATCCTATATCGGTTCTAGTGAAAAAACCTATCAATAAACTTTACAAAAAAACTACAGTAAATAGAATTCATCATCATGTACATTACAGATGATCTATTAAATCTGATAATAGTCGTGTTTTCTAGAGGACCAATAGGAACTTAGATTATGTTTGTAACTAAAGGGTGGTATTAGAGTAGTCATATTCCTAATTATTTAGTGATTTTTGACCATTTATGTGTTTACAAGTAAGTTTTTTTAATAAATTAATTATTTCAATCTTATTGTCATGATATTTTCTTAAACGTTTTGTTTCATTCTCATATTTCCCCTATCAATTTGATAATTAATAAAGGGAATCTAAAGAACAATTCTGGTGGTGATAAATTTATATATGAATAATATAGGATTACACGATGTGTAGCTCGATGGTACACACCATTTATCCCAGTAAATTATACCAAGATGAACTGTAGATTCTATAAGTCATCATGAAAAATATAAATCTATATATTAAATACACTCTGTGTGTTTACCAGAATAGGTCGTTGCATGGAATGTATGAAAATATGATGTCTAACTAGGTTACATATCGTATAGTCCACATGTTTTTGAAGTGGAAAAATGATGGAAAAATAAAGTTCATGTATTAAATATAGGAAACTGAAGGACTGATAGTCATGTAAAAATGAGGTTGCATAGTGTGTACTAGTTTTACACACCATGTACCTTATAAATGACCATGTATAAATAAACACCTATTACCTAGACATATATCATGGACATACTATGAAAAATATACATGGCATGTATTCATATGTACACACCGTGTACCCAACATTTTTTGTAGAAAATTGAAAATTATTTTATTACACTATATACCTCATAGTCTAGCATTATTTTTGTAATTAATTGACTCGTACATTCCATATGATAGGTTTTGTATGATGTTAAATTATTAATTAATTTCTTGAGAAAATTTTTAAGTATATATTGTGTATAGTCCTAAAACATCCACTAATAAATGCGTATTAAAATAAATACATTCTATGTTAATTAACATCTGTTTTGTTTTTAATGTATTAACACATACACGCCATGTAATTACATGATAAAACATGTCTTTTATATGTTGTATGAGTAGATTGTATATGATCTCAATACTTTTTGAGTAGTTTGAATAGGTACACACTAAGTTACATCGAATTAAAATATGTGTAATTATTTTATTAAATTTTAAATACTATTAATTTATTTAATTTATTTAAAATTACTATGTATAGGTATAGTCAGAATAGATCAGATAAAGATTATGATTAATTGAATTGATTAATAAATTAGTTAATTAATCAGACTAATTCACACGTTTCATGTCTTACTCAAATAATGAATTTAAATTAATTATAAATTTCTATTTTAAATATGTATTCATTGCACAAGTGGATGATCATGATGTTAAACTATCCTATGAATGTGTGTCGTTTCTTTTTAATTTTATTCCTTCATGGTATTCTATAATAATTATTATTAAATTAATTTTATGGAATAAAATTCTTTCCTCCCTCCAAATTAGGTATAGTTTTACATAAATATGGATTCTTTTACGTAAACTCCCCTTCCAGTTCCCTTCACCTCCAGGTGATGTAAAATCATTGTAATTATGGAGATATCATTCCCATGATATTGGTTCAAGATATATCTGAGGAAAACTCAAAGCTAGAATATATTTGAGACAGAGGAGGAATACTACAACTCGATCCTATAATGATCCAATGAGTTTTTTTCCTCAGGGTAAATGGTTTTTTATTGTACACTAAGTAAACAAACTTTTAATTATATCTATTGATCTTTTAAATATTAATTTATTTTATTTTTTCTTCTGATGCATGATTTCTTTTTATGGATGCATTTATTCGATCGTATAAATAAATGGATTAACACACTAATATGGAATTAAAAAAAAATATAATGCATAAATATTTTATTGACACATGTTTAATCACTTTAGTAAATTCCAATTAATATTAACAATACATGTAAATGGGTAAAATAATAATTTTGGTTTACAATAAGAAAAATCTATCAAGTTAATATATTAATTACTTATGCCTTAAATTTTCTAAATAAAAAAAATGCATTTTAAATGTCTGGTTTTAGAACATAATTGTGGGAAATATTAATTATTGTGGAGTCTTAACTAATATTATAGGTTGACATAACCAAAATTTTATTGAATTTAATATCCATAATATTTACAGTATAAATTTTAAATAGAGTGTTGAGTAAATATGATATTGGATTTTCATATTGGGGAGTCAACTATGTTGAGCATGGAACCACATGCCTGTAGTTGGAAATACTACCTATCTAAACACCTTGTTATAGTTTTTATGTCCATTGTATCGATTTTTCAAATTACTTATGTTCTTCCAACATATATGAGTTTCTTATTTGTTTTAATGATTCACAAAATCCCTATTTATTTACTAATAACATTGTCTTAAGTTTTTCATAATTTTATGTCTAACTATTTTTAAGTATTATTTGATGTTTGATGAAGAAATTAAAAATGAATTTATCAAATTTGTATATAAAGAAATTAAATTTAGAGATGTTAGAATTTATTTCTCATTAAAAGTGATTTTACCATACATGTCATGTTTATCTTATGTGTATAATAATTATACTTCAAAACAAATTTTGTAGTTACACTAATATATCGAGTCTATACTAAATGATTTTATGTTATGAAAGAATGGTGTAAAAAATTATCTTACTACATATGTAAAGTTTCTTACAAATTATAATAATTATCTTACAATAAAGTCAAGATCAGAAGGAAAATTAATATGTAAATTAAAAAAAGTAATTTCTTTTACGTATACAATCTTTAAAAGTGAATCATATTACAAAATTCATGGAAAGTAATATTTTTTATCTTATTAATGTAATATATTATCTTAAAAAATATATTTATCCAATAAGAGTAGTAAATCCATGTTATTTATCTTACACACCAAATAAATAAAAGGTATAAAATGTTTTATCATTGGAATATTCTATGTAAATTATCATATTAGAATAGTAAATCCTGATAATTATCTTATGAATTGCTATGATTATGCTCTTACAATTTGTATAACATCATGATAAGTAAAATAATTCTATTTTTTGCATCAATTTTTTTTTCAAAATAAGTAAATTTCGATTTGGATAAAGATACTTTTTTTAAGAATGGAAAGATTTTATGAAAGAGATTTATAGCATCAATTCCATATAGATTCATTCCATATTTGGGATTATAATGTATGATTATGTTAAAATTTAAAATGGGAAGATATAAATAGAAGAGTGTTCCACTGTATGGAAGTTGAGGCATGTGATTAGGAATGATATGATATTTTCTTCATAAAATTCTCAAAAATAAAATACTTTGGTTTTTTCTATATTTTTTCAATATACAATATAATACTTTCCAATCAATGAACTTCAAGAGATATAGTTAGATGATTATCATTTTCTTTAGATGTTTCTTCATCTTATGTTAGTTTCTTCTTTCAATTGTATGTAGCCCCATTTTCCAAACATCATTTATTCATCTATGTTTCTACGTGTACTCATTTGAATTTAGTGTTCTTAGTCTATATATATGTCTTCTAAAGGTAAATACTATTAGAAATATCTTGGTCCATTGTAACAAGTAACAACTTCTTGCACTTAGTAGGGTATCCCTCAATAAAGGGTAAATTTTAGTTAAAATCCCTAAACAAATGAAGTAGAGTGTTATTGGAGTGGAATGGAGGATATATGTTCCCTAAAGAACTATAAATCACCCATTCATGATCCTTTTTTTCATTTTTTTCTATTTTTTTATCTCAAGAAAATATTTGAACACATACATTGAAGAGAGTAGTTTTAATGTAAAGAAAATTTTCTATAATGAAAATCATCCCCCTCTTGAGCCTTAATACATTAATTATATGATCAACAATTTTTATCCAAGTTTTGGAAGGTTGAGTTCTAACTAATAAATTTTTTAAGTCTTATGATCATTTAAACTGGATTCTACTTTTAAAAATAAAGAATTCATGTCTATGGTTTATGCACATTACTTTAATGGAGAAATTTGTATTTTCTAGAAGGCATAGTTGACAATATATATTTAGAATCGTGGAATAATGGATTATTTAATATCTTTGAAGACTTAGAGAATTCACTAGACACATACTAAAACTTGGGATACTGATACTAAATCCATCTATGATTTAAAATACAAATACACGAACTCTTCACCTTTGGATTGGGTCCTTATGAGTTCAATCGAGTTTCAAAATGTGAAAAATTTCATGAAATGTAGACTAATTGTATTCAATGAAAAATTCAATAGAGGTTATAAAATTAAAAAAATACCTCATTTGAACTCTTATGATGTTTTAGGATGAGATGGAATCTGAATATAGAGATCATAAATTGGTTAATAAGTAAACTATTTCATTAAAGGTTTCTACTTCTAAAGATTACAATAATAATAAGAGTATAAAAATTTCTAAGTCATATAGAAAAAATGATACCTCAATCAATTATTGATCTAATGATGAATCTTTATATTTCTTAATAATGATAAAATGTTTTTATAATAATAGAAGAGTTTTTATAGAAATCTTAAATAAGTATATGATTTTTGAGGGAAATTCTAAAGAAGATAAATGCTAAAAGTATAAAAATATTGTACATATCAAGTCATACTTCCCCAACTACAAGAAAATAATAAGTATAAAAAAAATTATTTCAAATATATTGGTGATAAGAAAAAACTGAGAAATCCATAAAATCCACATTGAGAACTTATGAAGACTTTGGTGATTATATAAATTCCAAAAATGAAGCTAAAGTATCAAATAAAAAGTCCAATATGTGATTTATGGAACACTATAATAAGGTGAATTCTTTTAATTCTTATAAGAATGAATATGAATCAAAAAATGAATATTTCTCTTATGAATAATTACACGAATAATCTACCATGATGTAAAAAAATATTAAAGCTTGAAAAGGAAAATGAAAACCATCAAAACATCTTACAATGATATTGTTAAAGAAAAAGAGGTTTAAATAAACAAATTTTAGATTTGAAAACCAAGATAGAAGATATTACTGCATCATGTATTAGACATGTTAACAAAATTTAGAATCTATAAAAAAGATCAATATCATAAATATTTTTTTCGTTTTTTTACTAAGGAGAATGTTTTATTAAATAAGATCATTGGTACAAACGAAACCAAAAGAGAGAAATATGGTATGTGATGAAAGAGTGAAATACCCAAGCTATATAAAGACTATTTTATAATGAGATCTAAGACTAAAAATATGTATACAATAAATTAATTTCACTAGTGAATAAATGGTAATTTTTAAATTTATTGTTATCTAGGGAATCCAAAAATATGTAGAATAAAGAATTTTTTTTCTCTGAAGATTTATCAATTTTTATTTTTATTTTTAAAAAATTAAAACATATTTGGGTTCTAAAATCAATTTTTGATAACATTTTTAGACCCAAGAGTGTTTGGCTACCAAAAAAATCATGTTGTTTGATTTTTATTTATAGGGACAAGCCACATGAATAGTAATGTAAAATGGTTTATGTGTAGTTTTTTTAAAGAATATGATTGGAGATTTATCCAACCTATACTTGTTATGTAATATTGATAGAGGCTATAAAATTTTTGGAGATAACACAAAAGGAATGATAGTTGGAATTAAAAATGTTTAAGATCCTTAGTCAATCCTCATCAATAATGTTCTTCTTAAGTATGGTTTAAATCACATCCTGATGAGAATTTCACAACATTTTGATGAAGGTTATTTTGTTGATTTTTCTAATAATTCCTACTATGCGTTTTAAAATAGATTTATTATGTTCAGGAAACCAATAATAGAAAATTTTCATACTTTAAATCTAAATTATTAATGTAGATATAATGTAAATTTTTTAAATTCCAGAATGGATGAATCCTAGACTTGGTATAGAAGACTTGGACATTACAATGTTCACTCCTTACAAAAATTATCAAAGGGAAATTTTATTTCAGATTTTCCTCATATTAAATTGTATAAAAAGAAACTATGTGATGTTTTTTAAATGGGAAAACAATAAAAAAACATATTTTATAAAAATTAAATATGTTTATACATTTAGACCCTTATAACATATCCATATGTATCTTTTTGGACCTCGTATAATAGAAATTTTAGCTGGAAAATCTTTTGTTTATGATTTAGTTGATGTTTTTTTAAGATGTACTTGGGTTTATATCTTGATACTTGAAAGTGAAAAATGTGTTGCTATAGTACCTGGTACATTACTTATATAGTAACTCATTGGGTTTTTTATTTTAGATAGGCCTTATTATAACTCTATTAATGACAAAACATGTTGTATTTACATATTCAGCTCAAACCATTCTTGTATGTACTGTATAAGGTACTCTTTGTTACTATAGAAGATGTAATTATTCATCTGTTTCAGCCATCCGTCCATCGGTTTGTCCCTCAAGTCATTCAGGAAATCCGACCACCCTATGACCTTAGGACACCCCATTATTTCATATTAGTAAGGATTTCCGGCAACATTAAGGAATTTGGAACACCTCAAAGGCCTTCAAGCCACCTCAATGCCTTCAGGCCACTTGTTGTGCAGAAATACCAATCCCTACAAGGAGCATACTACAGATAGTTATTTATAGCATGCACATTTTCTAGAACAGAGATAGCAGATTTGGGATAATGAGAGGGTATGGAAATTCGCATCATTACCAACCCTATGCATCTATACACATGACAGCTATCCGAAAAACCTTGAAAATGTAGAGAACTGACATCACGATGTAGACATTGTGTAGGGGAAGTTCCAAGTAGTCATATTCTGGGATGAGTTCCACTTAAGTGTTTCAGTTAATGTAATATCACAGACTCTATAGACCTTATAAGGGTTCCCCTTCAACCATTAAAAGGGGGATTATCATAAATGACTAAAATATAATGCCTTTTGGCTATTCAGGCATGATGTGAAATATGAACAAAAAATATTTGAACAACAAGGGATAGATACTAGAGAACCAGAAAATGTATTACCTAGATAGACTAAAAGCCTTAAATACCATCCTCTAGAAAACATTATAGGAAATCTAGATATATTCTATAGGACAATAATATCTGTTGGGAACCATGTAGTATTTTCTTTATTATTTATCTCAGATAAAACCTAAAACTGTAGAATAATCTTTAGTTAATGGTAGTTGGGTTTCCAAAATGAAATAAGAGTTAATCTAGTTCAAGAGGAACAAGGTATGTATATTAGTCAATAATCCATAAAATTATCCTATTATTTTAACTAAGTGATTATTAATTACCAAAAGGTTTATAAATTTTTGATCATTTGAAACCATCCTAGGTTTGTTATAAAATTTTATAATCAAGAAGATGAAATATATTACGAATAAGACTTTCTCTCAGTACCTATGATAGAATCCATTATAATACTTATAGCATATGCATCTCATATGAATTTTAAATTATATAATATGGATGTCAAATCTACATTTTTAGAAATATTTTTAATGAAGTAAGATTATATTGAAAACCTCTTAGTTTTGAAGTCCCCTATTTTTTAAATTCTATTTTTAAACATCCTACATATGTTCATGTAGTCAAAAAAGAACCAAGATTATAGTATGAAAGAATAAGTTCTTTTTAATCTAATGGTTTTAATTTGGTAATAGAAGACCCCACTATTTTCAAGAAAACATCTTCAATATGTACTTTTATTGTTCAAATATATGTGGATGATGAAATTTTTGGATCAAAAAATCACAAATTTTGTAATTATTTTTAAAAACTCATGCCAATAGAATTTGAGATGAGCACGAGGGGTGATTTAAACTATATTATGCATTTCTAAATTTATAAAAATGATTTTATAAATGTTTTGAAACATATAAAATAAATAATTGATTTATATAGAAGGTTTTCTCATGAAAATATTAAGACTTATTCATCTCATAATAGTTCCAATATTAAACATCAATTGTATGAGGTTGGAAAAATAGTTGAAAAAAAATTATATAGACAAATAGTTATGAGATTACATTATCTTACTATAAGTAAGAAAGACATTATGTTATTAGTATGTCTTTGTATGAGATTTCAATCAAACCCAAATGAATATTATTTAACTAATAACAAAATAAATTTAATGTGTTTAAAAGGGATTGTTTATATTTCCATATTCTTCCCAAAAAAGTATATGATTTTCACTTAGCTTCATACTCAAATTTTATCTTTTTCAGGTGTATACTAGGTTGTAAAAGTACCTTTGGAACCAGTCATTTTCTGGGTAAATCTTTAGTATCTTTTCCTAATAATAAGAAATACTCTATTTAATTTTTAACTGAAAATAATAAGTATATTACAACTGGAATTTATTGTGTATAGATTTTTTTTGAACACACCCTGATGGACTCTGTATTAAATTTTAAATTTTTTTCCAATTAAATGTTATAACATAAGTTTTGTCATCATTTTAACGAATTTGATAAACCATTATAGAAAAAAAAAATTATGTCATCATTTCTAAGCGATCATAAAAAAGGTAATATCTTGTTATAAAATATTTTCATGGAAAATATATATGCATATCTTTTTACAAAACCTATTCCTATTGGATGGTTTGATTTTATCAAATCCAAATTAGGTTTCTTTAACTTTAGTTAATTCCATTTATGTTACTTTAAAATTTAGCACATGCGAGTCTATATTTAGTAAATTTATATTTACATAATTAAATCCTCTAATTAGAGCCTCTATTTTAGCTTTAAATCATTTAATTTTGTGATATGTAGCATTTATTTATCATGATAACCTTTCACACCACTCTATGAAACCTTTTGGTTATCCCAAAATGAAATAAATCATAATAGTCAAACAAATGAATTAATTTCAAGACAAAAATTTCATTTATCCTTTATTTACAATACTCTTTCCCCAATCCTTTAGAACTTCTTTTTTAATGGAAAGAAATAGATCAGAAAGTCCTGCTACAAGCATCTTAAAGTGATCAATATTAGTGAGTAAAGGATGATAATAAAATAAATTTATTCAGTTGGATGGATAAAACAAATATACTTCTCAATATTCAAGTTTGGTGATATGTTTTTTATGAGAAAAAAAATGTATTTCTACTTTTAAAAGGATGTTTATGAATTTTATGAGATCATCAGGTATCATTTTAGAGATTCCAAGGATCTTATTAAAGAAACCTCTAATAAAAATATTTTTTTGATATCCTCAAAAGTAATGGATAAGGTTCTCGGACGTCCTCATAAAGGTCATTTTTATTTAAAAACCTCTATTGTTTCTATTGATGAATTTAGTCCTCCAAAAATAGCGAAGTCTCTATTTGGAATTCAAAATGTTTAGAAGAAACAAGAAAAGTACTTTGAGCTAGAAAAGATAGTTATCATGATGTTTATCTAGTCTGTAATTTCTCTAAATAATGGTGAGTTTGAAAAGATATTTTTCCAAGATGTTTCCTTATTATACATGTTTATTATATAACAACATATGAATCAATCTTGTTAGAAAATGAGGTACATGTTCCACATTTAGAAAAAAAATGTTAATTTATATCAATTTGTTAGAATATTTACACTGGATTTTTTTCAAATTTGGTGTATTATTATATGAAACTACCACTGTTAGTTGTCATGGTTTGACAAATTTAATTGTTGGGGTTCTAAGACATAGTGGAATTTTTTGGGTTATTTTTGAAGAAATTTATTTCTAGTTAAACCCAGGGATAGGATGGAATTAGACCCATCTCATGTTCAGGGGTATACATCACTTGAAATAGTTATTTTGGAGATACCTAAACAAGCTACTTGAAGTGTGACTATACCTTCATAATATTTTTTGAGAATTATTGGAGTGGAAGACCAATTAGACATAGAAACTCTTGGTGAAAGACACTGTAGAGTTCAATTTATCATATTGGACATGATTCAAACTAATGAGCAAACTATATCAATAGTACTATCAGAACCACATAATGTGATGGTAGTCATACCTGCAATTTATATTGTTCAACATCATTTCTTACTATTTTATTTGTATTAAGTAATTCTTGTAATAGATTTTACCAAGAATATGGGTAATGCGGAATCATGGACTATATTCCCCAAGTTTAGAGTTATTTATATCTTTTATGTATCTCAAATTTCTAAGATAGTTATAAAAGATAGGATATAATGCTTTCCATTTAATATGTAGTAATGTTGTTGGTTCTGATGAAGAGTAATTAGAAGATGATAATAAAGATACTTTTCTTACAGCTAATAGAAAACTATGGCTAGAATATTCTGAAACATCTCACATTGAAGTAGTGACCCATGTTTATGAAAATAAACAAGTTAATTAAAAAAATTCAATAGATTAATTTCAAAGTATAGAATTTAAACAATAAATATCTTCATCATTTTGTAAAAATCATATTACATCAGAGATACCTATAGCTAATCTTAATAAAACTAATGAACAATATCATGTAAGTTATTATGATTTGATGTATGAGATTTATCAATAGAAAAATGTGTTGATTAAGTCCCATTAAGAGGTAAAGAATCTTCAAGATCATGTTGTTCCAATGAAATATTTGGATACTCTCAAGAAGAATGTGTTGAGTTTGTATAAGAATATCAAGTGCATGAATATTGATTGGTCGAAGCCATATTTTTTTATTGAAACAAATGACATCTTTTTTGGGTAGAGTACACGCATTACATAGCCCGTAGGCCAAATAGGCATGAAAAACCATTACATGGCCTTAAAGGCCCATTTTTTTGCCCAAAGGCCCAATGATGAATAGTACTGCTACAATACCCAGGGCTACTACAGTAACGTCGCTGCTACCGTTCCTGTAAAAGTTCTCTCTACCGCTATAGTGATTTCATTTCTACAGTATCACTACTATTGTAGTACTGCTACAGTTTTGCTACAATAACCTGCACCCAATGGGTTTTGAAACCCCTTTTTGATGTAGGATTATACGGTGCTAACCACAAAGCCAAACCTCAACTACATTGTACACTTATATCAAGTGGATATCGATATCTTAGTGATTTGTTATCTCTTAAAGTAATTTTGATGGATTGAAAGCAATGATTCAATCTATTAATGATAATTTTTGAAAGGAAACTACTGGAGATTCCTCACACCAAGGATCTTTGGATTAAACCATGATAGAATCAATGTTGGAAGCTATCTATCATGTTATTGACGCACTAACTATCGTGGTCACCTCTTTATAATGTGACATTCTTGCAAGAAATATTTTTCAATATCCTAATCATTTATTTGATTCAAAATTTAGGATATTTATAATCATTTTGAGATGCATAATAACCAATATTGACCAGTCTCAAAATAATAGTAGCACTCTGATCAAGGAAAATTTTATATTAATCAATGATGCATCAGTGAAATCTCAGAAGGATGTGATCTTTATTGTCAATGGATTTAAAAAATAAAAGGATATTTGGCCAATAATTTATTATCTTTACAAGATATGTTTAGTCACCTATATCATCTAGTCATGATAAACATAATATTAGACTCATCTTCTGAGAAAGAAGATGTTTTTTTCATATCTAAATAGCATCAAGTATTAGAAAAATGGAAATAAGTTTTTTGTGATGATTTAGCTCAGGAAAAACTATATGTTTTAACCACTATAACAATTTCAATTAGTTTTCTTGAAAATAATTTTGAATTTTTGAATAAATTAATTCATAGTTATTATAAGAAGGGTTATTTGCATCACCAGTTTGGAATATTTTCTCAAAAAAATTTAATAGTTTCACCACCATTCTTAAAAATTGTAAGAATAATGTGGTCAAATGGATTGACATGTGTGTGGATGAATTATTTTATATGTGAGGAAGATATTCCCTAGGTCCTTCCATTTATTATCATCATTCCAATAAATACCAATGTCTTAAGGATAAATTTTATTTGACGAAGTTTTATTCAAGAGATAATCTTGAAATTGGAGTTGAAACCTTAACTACAACTCTTACTACCTCAACCAATCCACCCTTCACTATCACAAATCATTTTTATATCTCTCCAGCTCACGATATCTATATATACATTCAATAACTCACAATCTGGATAGTACCAAATGATATAGATGTTCTCGATAGTTTTTTTGTTAGATAATAATTTCAGAGTTGTTACTTGAATGAGTGCAGAGGCCCCTCTTTCATCCTTTTCCTTACCTAAAGTCCAACCCCAATCCTTCAAAATACTATCTCTCAAACATCATCAGGCACTATAAGAGTTATTATTTTATTCCTTATGATTTTTAAATCATATTTATTGGTTTCTCCAAAACATTTGAATGGTTTATTAATTTCTTATTGGATGTTTTCAAATTTTATCATTCATTGTTTTGATAATATTCAATTGAATTATTATATTTTTCTCATTTTTTCATTTTTTTTCTTTCTTCTGGATTATGAAGTTTTCCATTGAAGTACATTCTAGATTATATTAATATTCACTTTTCAACATTTTATCATGTACTATAATAAATGTGTTCTAATTACCTCATTATTTTTTAAATCATAAAAAGGGAGAGAAGTAATCCTAAACTTTTTTCTGGGAAATTAAAAAAATCCCAATTCAATTTAAGTGGAGATATAAGACCAAACATTGTTTATAAGAAAAAAGGAACACATCATTTAACAAAGATTATTTTCACAATAATTTTAAAATAAAATATATTTTTCAAAAATTATTTGATTATAAGATATTGGATTACAAAAAGAGGGATATTTTTTAAAATATTTTTTTTGTTCCAACATATCTTAGTTGTTTATGTGTTTTTATGATTCATAAAATATCTATTTATTAACTAAAATTTTTATCTTAAGTGATTAATAATTTTATGTCTAATTAAATATAAGTATTATAATATATTTAATTAATAAATTATGAAGGAATTTATTTTATTAAAGAGAAAATATGTTCATTCTATGGACAGTAGATTTTATTTTTTAGTGAAATGAACTTTATCATATGTGTCAAGTTTATCTTTTGTGTAAAATAATTATCATACAAAACAAATTATGTACTTATACTAAAATATAAATTTTGAGTTAAATAATTTAATCTTACAGAAACTTAAAATCATGAATTATCTTAAAACATAAGTAAAGTATCTTATGCATCAGAAAAATTATCTTTTAATGAAGTGAAGATCATAAGGAAAGGACAGATAGAAATTATATGAAGTATTTAATTTTAAGAATAGGATATTTTTAACTAATTTATATTATAAAATTAAAAGAAATATATAGATTTTTTTCTTATGATAGTAAGATATCATCTTATAAAATGGAGATATCCTATGAAAACATTAAATTAGGATTATTTATCTTATGAAACACATAATTCAAAGTTATAAATTTTATTATATTACAATGATTCTATGAAAATGAACTTGTGAGAATTATAATGTCATAATATTTTCCTTTAAAGATCAATCTACCTTTAAATTGTTATTATTATACTCTTAACATTGTTATGACCACTTGATAAGTCAACTTATTCCATTTTATGCATCAGAAAAATATTTTTCGTGATAATGAAATATTTAATTGGAAAAAATGAATTTTTCCATGGATTGAATGATATGATAAATAATATTTATAACATATCTTACATAGATATAAATTCTATATTTGGAAAAGAAGTACATAAACCATTAAGATCCTATCACATCTACTTTTCAGAAGATTTATCTGCTTGATCGTTGGGATTATCGAGTATGCTTGAATTTAAATTAAAAATAGAATATGTAAATAGAAGATTTTTGGATTGGATGGAAGGAGAGGTGTGTACATAAGAAAGAAATGATATGTTCTTTATAAGAAGATAAAAAATATAATAATTATATCTTATAGGGAATGTTTTTAAATCATCTAAAATGTTCACCACCTAATTACAACCCATCTTTCTATTTTCCAAGGGATTGACACACCCCATGGGTGGACCTATCTTGATTTCATAGTAATAAATGGACCCAATGGGTTCCAGGAGAGGTATAACCTATCATTTTGAGGTAAAAATACATTTTATAATCCTAAACTCAAACACATATCAAGGCATCACAATGTCACAACTACAGATACATGAACAAAAAGAAGACTATGGGAGAATGCTTGTAGACATCCTACCTCAAGCTCATATACAATCACTCTCCCAACATTGGCCCTTGATTTGAACTAAGACAAAAAATAACCCCAAATATATGGATTACCTAAAATAATTTATGGTTTAGGATCATTGAATTAAAATAAAATAGCAACCAAGGTTCTTGCATAGAATAGAAGAAAGAGGACTCATATACTTACTAGTAGCTTTGATTCCTACTAGAATACACACCAAATTCCATATATTTAAAGAATAATGGTCCATAGATAATTAGGTAACTTATAGTTCGCACCCCTATCGATTGGAGGAGAAATGGGGTAAAAATTATGGTAGAAACATTTAAGATCAGTAGGGAAAATGATCATTTTCCTATTTTTTAGGGTGAACAATTTTCTAAACCATGTGGTTCCCTGTGTCTAAGAGAAAACCGAGATGCATGGTTTTTCTATCACATAAATGGTCTGAAAACCCATGTGATATTCATGTAGTTTTATATATTCAACGGGATCTAGATTTACATTTTCTTGGGCCACCATGCATAGTTTTTTAACTGTTCTCCTGCCTCCTTTATCCCATATGTTTATGGTGCATTGGTTGATCAAATTGTGTTCCAAATATGAACTATGCCCTGGATGGTATTTTCCACCATTTTCATGTCTCAAACCCCTATGTCACTCCAAAAACCTTTCCCACACCAATTATTTCTTTCATTAAACAACTTAAAGCGGTTAAAATAAAATATTAACAAAAACGCACCTCGTTAAAAATTTGGGATCATTCAACTACCCCACCTTATAATAGCCTATCCATGTGCTAATATAACAAGAATCACTAATCTTTTAGGGTAAATAGTTTTTCCATATTTATTACATATTAGCCTCACAATCCTAGGTTTCTTTTTGAACTTGGCCATGTTGGCAGAAAACTCAAACCAATGTCACAATCTTTCTCCAAAGCGTCTTGTTGCTATGATCCACAATATGAAAAGGCTTCTACTCAAAGGTTGCATCATCCTCAAACTAAATATAAATAAAATGAGAATGGTTAGGGTGATACTAATAATCATATGAAACCTAAAAAAATTATGCAAATAATATAATGTTGTAGAAGATCCAATCAGAACACTACCGGTCCAATCCTCCCCACAATCTCAAATGGACCTACAAAACTGGGCACTAACTTACCCCATTTTTTAATCCTATGGTGACCTAATATCAACAACAACCAAAGGAACATATGGTCACCCACTAAAAAACTCAAGTGGTAAAATAAATAAATCAATGTAGGATTTCTATCTACTCTAAGAGTTATTCATATGTTTCAACATTAATTGAACATGATCTGATGTCTCCTGCACAATACTTAGTCCCAGTAACTTTGAATATCTCACATCCATCCAACACCAAGATGATCGAAAAGGCCTAGCATATAGTGCCTCATACAGTTCCATTTTTATGTCATCCTCAAAATTATTTTTATAGGTTAAATCAACATGTACTATGTATCCTTCCATTTTACAACCAAAATATTGGATTCATACCCTCAACATGTCCTCTAACACTTTATTAATATGTTTTGATTACCCATCCATCTGCAGGTTAAAATTTATACTCAAAAGAACCAGAGTACATAGAACCTTCTTCAACCATTTCCGTAAGTTCAATGAAAAGTGTGGATAAAAATATAAAATGATAATCTGAGGTACCCAATGAAAACTCAATATCTCTTGAACACAAAAGTCACCCAAATAATCAATGGTGAATCTCTCCATGATCGGTAAGAAATTTTCCACCTTAATTAACTAATCTGCAATCACACATATCAGATAATTATTTGGAGAGCCCTTATATGAAATAAAAAATATATTTTAACATCATCCCACTTATATTCTATAATGGGAAATGTTGTTAAAATTCGAATGTGATGTTGATGTTCAACCTTCACCTTCTGACTGGTGTATCATCACATCACAAAACAAAAAAATTCTATTTATATTCCCAAAAACAATATTATATATGAAGATTAGTGTTCATTTTGGTCAAACCAAGGTGTACCACCAACTTTAAGACATGAAAATCATTCATCATCTCCTCTATCACACATGTGGGTACAACTTTGTGGCCATGAACATGAATAATCATGTCATTGTTTATGGTCCAATCAATGGTTAACTCACAACATTTATGATTTTTTGTTAATTTTAGGCACTCTAATTCCTCATACCACCTATTCTTTACCTAGATCATAAGAGAGTAAACAATAGATAATGAAATAAGTGTTATATATTCATTCTCCTATTGAAAATCTATATGCATCTTAGTGAAAAAGTCCATCAACTTTCACACTCTTGGACGGCATGATTATATATCTTCGAGTATAAAGCATCTACAATGTTGTTCCCTTTCCATAGAGTATATTCTAGTTCATAGTCGAAGGAATGAAAATATTCAACCCACCTTAGTTGTCCTGGATTCATATCACACTGAAGAAATATATAATTGAAGCTATTATAGTCAGTATAAATAACAAAACTCTCATCAAAATGTTAATATCGCTAATATTTTAAGGCATGAACCACCATGGATAAATCCAGTTCAGTTATAGAATAGTTCTGTTCATGTATCCTCAACTAGCATGATCTAAACACCATAACTTGATCTCCCTACATCAAATCATCTTCATTTATGGTCCGAGATGCATAAAATTAAAAATAATACTCTTAACCTTGTCTAGGTAAGATCAGAGTAAGTGTTGTGGTCAAAAACCTCTTTAGATCCCCGAAGGCATTCTCACATGCCACAAACCATTCAAACATTATACCATTATTTTCCAGACATGACAGTGGAATTAAGAAGAAGAAATATTCTATGATAAACCTTTGATAATAACCATCCAAACCCAAAAATATTTAGATATCAAAAACATTCATGGTTTTCTCAAATGATACAATTTTTTAAACTTTATTGGTGTCAACTAAAACACCTTAAAGATTATGTGACCCAAAAAATGAACCTTATCATTCTAGTAGTGAAACATATATAGATTTATTTATATCATATGATCTCTTAGTGTACTTAAAATGATTTCAAGATTTTGGGTATGATCAGTATATGTTAGCAATTACACCCTATTTTTATTAGAAAACATAACCACAGATTGACATAGGTATGGGTGAAAGGTTTAGTTAATCAACACCATAAACATAGTAAGATAATTCATTAGCCTAAATGGAATCAAAATAAACTCATACAATATATACCCTCTTATAAAATCATTATGTGGTATATTTGAAGGTCGTACTCTCAAATAATGGTACCATACTATCAAATAAATCTTCAATAACACACATTAACCCATAAAAAAGATAAAAATATCATTGATATGATGAATTGGATATTTTTTCTTAATAGTCAAGTGGTTTGACTTACAATAATCAACATAAAAATACAAAATTCCATTCTATTTCTCGGAAAACAAAATTGGAGAACCCCAAGGAGATGTACTTGGACAGATAAACCCTTAATCCTCTAACTCCGATAATTGATTCTTAATCTCTTTAATCTCTACTAGTTCCATTCTATATGGAAGAATAGAAACCTTCTCAACTTGAGAAATCAACTCAATAGTAATCTAAATTTCACTCTAATGTGGTAACCATGATAACTCCTTAGAAAACATATCCTAAAACTAATCAACTACTAGATACAATGAATCATGATCCACTCTCCCATCATCCATAAAAATTCTCACAACCACAATTGTGATCTCACATATTTAGGGAAGGCCTGGCCCTACAAAACCTTCTTGGATAACTCATTCCCCATGAAATCATATGTGTTACCCTTAAGATATGTGAAGTTCGAAATCCTAGAATAATAATAGATATAATCCCAATAAGATACCATCTAATCCATTACCAATATAAATTTAAAAATAACATCCCAAGAATATATAAGTTCTAAAGATAATAGTACTCACCAACCTTGAGGGATAGCCTTTTCAAAGTTAGATGTCCCCTGATCGCTCCCCCAATTGTGTGTCAATTAACATAACCCCATGCATGAACTCCACTTCCAAACCCAAAATGATCACAATTTGAGCATATATAAAGGAATTAAGGGCTGATATATCAAATAAATCACTATAAAGTTTGAAATATATATGAATCGTACCTCAAACAGTCAATGGTCCAGCCTTTCTACCACTGGGTGCAGGCTGAACTATATGTCGCTGACCCTTCCATCTGGCCTATGATTATGAATGAGTCCCATGTCTTGAATTTACCTATTGATATGGTCATTATTTTTCAAAATTACCATATCATTTACCTTCACTATCATATCTATTGGAACTCCAAATGTCCTATTGATTTGGGGAAGCAAATATCATTCAAGTGCTTTATATCAGCCTAGGAATTCTATTGCCAACCATTTACCAAAGATTCCAGTGAAACCTCTATAAGTTACTCATCCTTACATAAGATCAACACTCCACTATTTATTAGAGAAACTGACCAGGAATATGACTGGGCTTTTCACATTGATAAAAAATCACTGTATCACCTCCTTGAGAGGATGATCCTCTTCCCTGTATACTCTGTCTACTACAACCTTAGCATAAACCCTTATAACATGGCTTCCTACTATCTGAGGATGTTCAACAAGATCACCCAATGAATCTTTCTTGTTTACCCCTATAATCATCATTCAAAATCTTCTCAGAAATGAGATTCGGATTCACCACATCAGAAAACTTCTTCAAATGGAAGATATTCACACAAGACATAATCTTATATCTATGACTGCCCTGAAAATATTTTTCCATAGATTCCTCATCTCCCACCAGTGTTAGGAGAATATAATTAAAGTAAATTAATTAGAAATCATAATCTATCATTGAAATATTCCTCTAGATTAAACTCATAAACTATTCATCTTTATCCTTCCTAAAGGTCTCTATGTAGAAATTCCCCAACAACTTTTCTCAAGAAACCTTCCAATCCATACCCTCTACTTCTTAGTTTAAACCTGAATATCTCACCACTTATTCTATTTTCCTTACAACATTTAATATTTTAACATTTCTCTCTTCTTAGAAGGAGTATTCAAGTGAACTAGAATCATCTAGAGAGACTCAATTCAGAACTAAACTGCCTCAGGTCCACCCTCTATAGAAGTAACAAAAGACGTTATAGTTAAACTCTCTCATAAAATAAAAAAAAACATAGTTATACAATACCTGGATATCTCTCCACAAAATACATAAAAACAATCGAATTTTTCACTAAGTTTATCTTCCCCTATCTCCCAAAACCGATGGGGTTCTTATCCTTATACAAGAAGTGAATTGTTGGCAATTCCCTCTTATCAACCTACCAAAAAACATCATCATGGTGTAATCTCTAAAATATCAAATACATGTTTTGGGACACATAAAAAATAATTTAATAGTTATAAAAATAGGGGTCAAAACAAATCATTATATGTTATTCCACAAATATTACCCCCAATGGATACAATATTAACACCATCACTATCCTCAACCATCCTTTTCTTTCGCCATGGATAACTCAGGGTAAACCAAACTTCCATATTTATAATCATTTTATTTTAAATATTTTTTAACCATTTAAATTTATGTCTTTCAATTTACATTGTTTCATTTCATTCATTAGGCACTATTTTACTAAAATCAAAAAAGAAAATAATAACATTTTATTTCCCTAAATCAAACCATATATTCTCATCATAGCATGCATAAAAAGATGTATGTCACATAAATATATTATTTCATAAAATGATGCATGAATATGTAATATTATGTTATACTGTACCATGATTAAAATCATATAAAACATGAACATCACACCACATGTGCTTCACCCAAAGTGAAATAACATCCAAATTTAACATGTGAACATCAAGAACAGTAATCCTACCATGGGTAAATGGGTTTCCCCCACACATGGGTGAGATACTACAATACATGAGCTCATTTCAAATACTCCACACATCCTAGTATCTTATATAAATTTCCCATGTATTAAGGAAATATATAACGAAAACCCTACTCTAAAACCACATTGTTAAATCCCAGCCCAGGTGTCACTAAACCGATGCATAGGCCCGGTATGTCACATGACCTTAGGAGTGCCTCCCTACATGCTAGAGGCTACTGATTAGTCAGTAAGATTATAATGAGTTATGTGAGGAGACTATAACCTCATAATTATAGTAATACTATAGTATAAATCATGATAAACAATATCCAATGAAATAATATTCAATAATCATGCATTATGTTATAAATTCCATAAACTATGTAAATTCCCACAAATAAATATAGTAAATATGTCATGTCTTACTAGGGTCAGGATTCAAAAGAAAACACAAAATAACAAATCACAAAAAATCCTCCAGAATGGTCCATGTAATTAGTTCAGTCCCCTCATCCTTGATTCATCCCGTATCCCAAATCATTGATATAATATATGGAATTTTCACATATCGTAACCTACAAACATGTAATCATCTTAGGTACCAATATTTTCCCTAGAAGGGTGTGAGTAAAACTCAATAGGCCCACACCAACAGTGTATAAATAAATATCTCGTATAATAATAGTGTATGCAAAAGAAGATATGAATAAAAAAAAGATAGTGAAGTAAATAGGTTTCACAAGTAAAATATTTTAACAGTTATCCATTTAGTGCCTTATATGTTATCATAACCCCTAACTCATTAAAACTAAATCATCCATCCTAGTAGTCTAAAACATAAAACATAGAGGTAAAACACTTTAAATAAAAAGGGACATCATTAAACATTTCAATTATAAATACTAAAGTGTACCAAACCAATTACTTATACCATATCAAATGATTTAGTGATCAGTTTTCATTATAAGAAACCGGTTCTTCTTTTGAGTTATATTTTTTTCTTCTATTCTTTTTACCTTCAGTTATTTTTGAGAAAAAAAATTTAAATTTGACAAAAGTGTTGTTTTAGGGTTAGACACTATGTAATCCTATATACATTCCATATAGTATGGCCATATAGGATAGGTATACATAGAGTGTGAGCATGTTGGCATAGGATAGAAGAAAAATCCATTACACAAGTTGTACTTCTTGATACACACTATGGACTCATGTGGGAAGGTCAGTGCAGCACATGTAAAGTAGGTCAGAAAAAATATAAAAATTAAAATTATATGCACACCGTGTATATAGACTTACATTCTATGTACTTCTATTTTTTGGATTAAAATGGGCAGTAGCCTCGTTTTCTCCACATTTTGATAGGACACTCATCAGGATGAAGAATAAGGAGTTTGGAATTCATATTTGCTCCTAAAGATTATTTTGAACTCTAGTGCCATCATTGTCAGTCTCATTTGAATCCCCTCTATAAGATAATTCTTTTTCTAGATCTATTCTTCCTAATTTCTATTCATGGGGATGTTATTTTGGCTTGAGTGGTTTTTCCTTTTTTATAGATCTACATCGTTCTAGATTGATTCAAGGTATGGGGTTGGACTATATTGATTGTACAGCATTGAGGTAGGTGGTCTTGTGCCTCTCGTTAATTTTTGAGGTGTTTATATGTTTCATTTTTCCACACACACATAATTAGGGTGTCACTGTGAAATGAATTTTATCCTTATTATTACCAAACATTATTTTGGTAATTAACTCAATGAATTAAAGCATGTTTAGATTTGTTTCTTGATTAAGGGATACCTCGTGGGTGAGTTTCCATTGTATGAATGTTGTAAAGACATTTTTTTCTAGTATGTTAATGAACATTCCTTCATTTTCCATTTTTTGGGTTCTATAAAATGTACTTGATTATTTATCTATAATTGCAATTATGTAGAAATTCAAATTGTTTGATTATGGCTTTGGTATTATGTTTTCCCCTTTGTTATGTAGCATTTTTTCTTGTTCACCAGGTTCGAATTTTTTATTGAATAAATGGTAAATTAAATGGGGTGATGCATGGGTTCATCTTAGAATATTGTGAACGGACTTTCATAACTATTTTCCCATGCCCCTTGGGTGATACATGGCTTCAATTTAGAACGGCATGGATGGACTTGAATGGTTTTTGATTTATATGTCATTATTGATACTTGGTATCCCTAGTAATACCACCAGGGACATACTAAATTGACATAATATTATATTAAACATGTAGTGATACATTAAGTCTCCCTAGAAGTACTACTGATGATAGACTCTCTTGAACTTATACCAACATTGAAAGTGATACTCGGGGATCCCTATTAGGACTGCTAAGAATGGACTTGAAGGATTTCAATAGAATTACACCTATAATGATACATGAATTACAAATTCGGAATCTCAAGTACAGATTTAGTTTAAACATAAATGATATAATGGAATGAATTGTGACACATATAACAAGCCAAAGCACATGCTTGGATTCAGACATTACTTACTTGTTAGAAGGTATTCTAAGACTTCTGTTGTTCTTACTTTTCTACGAGGAATGTCGAGCTTAGGCCGAATTCCAATTCACAAATACAATAAGTAAATGAAATACTAATGAACATATTAAACTCTATAAATTAATACCAGTACTTCTAGGATTGTTTAATTCTAAGATCCTACTAGTTTACTGCATGTCAAAACTATACACAACTGTTGCATATACTCATTGATAGATTAGCAAAGACCTTTGGTGGTTGCCTACTGGGACTCATTTATCACACCCTGTTTGGGTCATGATTTTGGGACCAAAAATAATATATTGTTTCATGTTTCGATAAGGGAATGGATCCATATACATGTTCTTGATTGCTACTTGGAAGCAGGAGGGCATGGGACCAAGCCAAGGCTTGCGATGCTACTGAGTTTCATTTTGTTTTAATGAACTTTGGTATTGTATTGTACTTGACCTCAGTGTATCATGTTTTTTTGTTTTCTTAGAACATTAGAAAAGATGCATAATTTTGATATTGTATTCATTCTATTTAACTTTATCCTTCAGTTTTTAGATGTTTACTTCAATTGCATTATTTTTACTGCTTCTTCTATTTGTTAATATTTATTTTGTTTTGTTACAAGCTTCTAATGAGGGCATAGTTTCCCCACTATCACACCCTAGGCCCTCAATACTGGTTAGAATCCTCTTGGATTTTGGGGAAATGTGCTTAAGGCCATGTGGCCAACTGGGCATGGGGCACCATTTAGTGGCATCCGGACCAGGGACATTACAAAGTGGTATAAAAAGTTTTTTTCTTTTTCGTGTTGTCTTACTATTTGGAGCCTATAGACAAGGATATGAAGGAATAGGATTTTTTTTAATAAGATGTGTCTTAGAGTATTTAACTCACCTATAGGGAAAATCCAAATTTCCTCAAATTGACTTGTGATATTAGATTTTGAGATATTACAGTTGATTTGATTTCACCATTGGGTGACACACTTGATTTGTTCTATTAATATTGAGGCAATTGTGGGTTCTATTTTTGTTGCAACCCAATAAGATGAGGGTGTTCCATCTCATGTGTCATATAGAAACTTGTTATAATCACATCTCATGCATTATGCAATGCCATCTAGGATTCATTATTTATCGCATGTTGTTGTGATAGATGATGTGATAGCTCTTCTTGCTGTTGTGATAGGTGTATTAGAATGTGCAATGTTTTGGATTGAATGGACATAAAACATTGGTTCCTGAGGTGTATGGGCCCTCTTGGACTGGAATCTGGTGATTCATGATTCACCTTTATACCTATAATTGTACTATGATATGTTCTTCTAGGGTTCCAAACATTGATCCATGGGGATTATGGGCCCTCATGTATTGGAATTTGGCATCCCGCTGGTTGTGTTTTCTACAGAATATGGGTATTTTGGGGAAATTTGTAGGTTATATCTTGAAAAACCCAACATACATGGTGTGTAAACTTTCCAAACACACAGTGTGTTTGTAAGTACCCAAAGTTTTCAATGGAATATCTTCCTATAATTATGTCATATAATAACATGGAGTCACAACATAATGAACTATTAAGTACTATGTGACATTTAAACACAATTTTATCACTTGTGTGTTTTTAATTTCAAAAAATGGTCATCTACAATTGTGATCATCAAGTGATTTGGAGTCTGATAAGACAAAAATAATTTTTGATGAATAATAACATACACTTATGAATAGTACCATACCTTTATGAATAGTAATGAATATAAAATCGGCCAAAAAATAGAATCTTCAACCATGAATGAAAAAATACAATATTGACATCTTAAAAGTGAAAAAACGATCATAGTATAAGAAATGGTATTTCTGTATGTCAAAAATATTTTATTTACAATTTTATGTTTAATTTAATAATTTGAAATGGAAATTTATTTTTTTAAAATTTAATCATAAATTGGTACTTTATTTTCTTATGTTTATAAGATAATTTTGTGGGACCTTGATTATTTTTTCATGGTGTTACAAAACGAGTTATACTTTTAATTTTGATTGATTGAATAAATTATGATTTCATTTAAAACATAAATTTACAATATTTAGAAACTTATTTTCGAAAAAAAGAGTTCATTTTTTAATTATACATGTTCAAAAATTGTTAGTGGGGATTTTTTGGGATTTTTCTAAAATACATGATTTTTTCATCAATAGTAAAAATACAGTTTTGAGTTTTCGGTATGTTGGATGACATCATAATGATGTAATAGTTAATAAAAAATTCAAGTAGAGTTTTTTATAGTAAAATAACATATTAGGTGTCTCAAGTTGATAATACCATGGTCAAATACCATGGGAATGAACATGGTTTTACAAAACACCACTAATGAGGTGTCCTTTTAAATTAATAAACAATTCAATCTCTTTTACTATAAATACCCACTCATCCATTCATTTTATTTCATTCCAAATCACTCATCATCTATGGTTTTGTTTTTTTGACTCCCTGGTATCTCTCCAAAGGTTTCTTCATGCCCCAAGGTCCCAAACTTCATGTTTTAGGAACTACTCCACAAGGTAAGGGAACCTTTCACCCTCCTCTTTTTGTCAACACTTCTTTTATGTTTTCTATTTAAACTTCCATTATCATATGTTGGGGTTTGATATTATGTATCAATATTTATTTCCTTTTGTTTTCCATATTATTATTTACCCTATTCTCTCTCATGCATTCATTTTAATAATTTTTAAGTGACATCGTTAGGCTGCCAAATTTTCATAAAGGATCTATGATCTTTTCATTCATTTTCAAGTCTATCTCTTATCTTTTTATTTCCTCATCTCCTTTTATCCAAATGTTGTGATGACTCTAGTAAAATACATGTAATTTATTTTTTCATTATAAAGGAATAATTCTTCATTATCTATCCATTATTTTTTATATATATACTAAAATGAAAATACCAGCCAATATGTTCTAATTTACCACATTCATGGACGATGGATTTTCAATTTATGTTATTGTCTTCAATTATGGTCATGAAAAAATTTCATTGATTAACCGGACCATAATATATGTATTATGTCTCATATATGGTTCTGTAATTCTTTTTTACATAAGGTTTTGATTTATAAAACATAACATGTTCTTTATGGTTAAAAAACTACCAATTAACCGAGACTGTTATCATTAAATAATTTATATAATGATTCATCTGCATGCCAAATAACCAAATGGAATTTACAGTCATGTAACCTATTTATGTTCACTAATAACATACAAATTGAATTCTAGACAATAATCCCCATTTTACAATATTCTTCGAACATGAATATAACTGAACCGATCATTAGAACCTAGGAAACAAATAGACCCGAACAATGACATTGAACCTCATGACAAGTCAAAAGGTTATGGATGAACTCAAACTAGTTTTAATAAACCATTTTCATATAGAATATATACTTTAATTATTAATTAATGAACTTAATTTGATTATCTAGGTCATTAATATCATGTGGAGAACACCATCAGACTTAAAGTAAGGTATTCTACCCGAACCACCTTTATTCCTTCGGGTTGCTCTAACTTTCTTTTTACCCAAAAGAAGTTGTCTTTTATTTTTTCTAAAAAACATCAAACATGTGTTAATTTTATCCAAACTCATGTTTCAAGATCAATACCTCATTCCATTTCTTGGATATTTGTGTTTTTAAGTGATTTCCTCCTTAATTCTTCTCGATAAGCAAACTTATTTTAATGGAACATCCTGAATTCTTACCCGATTTCAAGTGAACGCTATCTTATATTCTAATCCAACATTATAATTATTAAATCTTTTTTTGTATTAAAACCTTATTGGTTATATTCTAGTTTTTTATAAAATATTGTCCTATGTTCTATTTTTAAATCTCTATAGTATTTTCCTTAAAACCACACAAAAATGTTTTTATGATAACATTTCTAAAAAAATTCTTATATGTTGTCACTTCTATTTTAAATCACTTACCATTTTATATGCATGTTTTCCCTTATGAAAGTCCATGTATGTTCTAATTACATTCTCTCATGGACGTTTCAATGTTACGTCGATGTATTATGCTTTATGACATGATTGTGTAACCCATTTCTGTCCATGGGTACCCTTAGGTTTATTTGTGGTTGATTATGTATGATTATTTAGGTGGAAAAAATATTCAGGAAAATTTTGAGATGAGCACACCTAGATGTTGATCCAATGCATTGGGTAAATTTAAGTCTCAGAAGATAGGATGTGAAATGGGATTGGCGGTTAGCCTTGACCCGTACTACTATGGGAAACGAGATTGGCGGTTATCAATAACTCATACTAAAGTCATGTTTTAGGTTTCTTCTACATTTATATGGTTCCATTTTTATACAATCCCATTATTATATGTTAATATTCCCTATTTTCCATGATTTTGATATCATTATGTCATGCCTCCTAACTCATGTGCTTAATCTTTATTCTTATGTCCATTACATTACTGGGCTTTTTAGGTCATCCCTTTGTTCATGTGTGTCCCTAGAATATCTTATGCAGATGCATGCGCACAATCAAAGTTAGGATATCATTATGAAGATTAAATAAAGAAGTTTTTTTGCCCTATGTTTTATGTTTTCCGTACCTAGTCATCCAAGACACTAGACTTCATGATACTCGGCTTGTACTATGATGTATATTTATGCTTAAAATCATGTAATGTTATATATAAAAGGCTAGGGTCACTGTAGTCAGTATCAGAGGAAAGTTTAGTTAGTTTTTGACATTAGGAATAGAGAACCTTAGTGAGAACCTTAAGGATGAGATAAATTATAATAAAACATCCATAAATTTCGGTAATTACATAGTAAGTGGTTTATCATGAAAATACATCCCGGTCAAGATATAAACAGGTAGAGGCAACTCTAGTACAGATTTACCTAGGAGCGAAAACTCTGAAAAGGAGTTCTGGGCTTGACCCGAGGTATCTTGGTACATAAAAATAGGACTTGTTTCATTCATGGTATTGATACTTTTGAGGGATATGCCTTGTTAATTCATGATCTTGGTACAAACCATTATTAAGGAAAAACCCATAAGAATATAAGATATGAAATAGATCACGGATAACCTAGATTAAAACATAGGGAATCACAAGTTAGAATATACTTCTCCTTTAAAAGATTATGCTTTTATGTTCAAAATTTTCCTTTTTATGTTTAATTACTATATATTCAAGACCTTTAATTGTAAATTATTTTTCATAGATAATAGTTGGAAATAGAAGAACACGTTCCAATAATCAATGTGAATGGAAATGTGAAGAATGTCCAAATGATATGTCTAATATGATGGGAATGGGTGCTTAAAACATCATGATAGAACTTGGTCAGGTGGATCAAGTTATAAATAATAACTTAAATCATGTGGAATGCCCTCCTCCACCAAGAAGAGAGCAATTTTTCATATAATCCTTCATTTGGAAAAGGCCTCTCATGTTTAGCGAATAATTTGTTCCCCTCCTCATGGAATAGTGGATTAACTCCATTGAAAAGATATTATCTTCCCTCTAGTGCTCGGAAGAAGAGAAAGTTGTATAGGATGTCTATAATTTGGATGGGGAAGCTGATCTATGGAAGAAACTGATCAAAAATACAGTTTCCCAAGAAGAAATTTATTCTATTGATTTGGAGGAATTCAAGAGGATGTTTTTAAATAAATATTTTCCTCGAACCCTCTGTATCACGATGGAAAGAGAGTTCCTCAGACTCAAGCAGAAGGATGATCAATCCATCAAGACGTATGAAGTAAACTTTACAAGGATTTCAAGGTATTCCTCTGGCTTTTTCATGAACAACGAAAGCAAGTTGGATCTCTTATTTAGAAAACTAAATCTGATTCTATGAAAATCGTTGGTGATCAGACACTTTGATAGTTATGAGGAGATATTCGGTTGTGCCCTCAAGGTTGAAATGAGGATTGGAGACTCTCAGTGGTCTCGTGGGCCTAGTGACAAGAAGAGAAAAATGGAGAACAACATGGGTGGTTCAAAAACTAAATCCCATGATGGAATGAAGCCTGAATATCCCACTTATAAAATTTGTGGGAAGAATCATCCTGGTAACTATTTAAAGGGGACCATGAATTTCTTCAAATGTGGAAATTTTGGTCATCTGGCTAAAAAATATCGAAGGGATATAATAAATCGTGCTAATGTGGAAGAATAAAGGAAGGATCAGATCAACTCTTATCCAGTGGTGCAGTGTTACAACTACACGGAGAATGGGAATTAACCAAAAAATTCCTCTAATCCAAGGGTTGTTGGGGAAAATCAACAACAACCTTCAAGGAAACAAAGAAGGGCTTATGTTGTCACTGTTTCTGAGGTGGATCCAGAAAATGAGGTGGTTATATGTATTCTATTTATTCATTCAAGGATAGAGAACGTACTATTTGATTCTAGTTCTATGAATTATTTCATGTCTTGTAAGTTTAGTAGAACTATTCAACCACCACCTCAAAATTTGGAGGGAAAACTATCTGTGAGAATAAAGAATGGGGAAATTATTGCATTCATGGTTTATAACTCTTCTATAATTAAATTTTGTGGACTAAACCTCCCATAAAATCTCTTTATACATCTTTTAGTGGATTTGGACGCTATCTTTAGCATGGATTGGCTATCTTTATATAAATTCAACATCAAATTTCGGGGAAGGTAGATCACTCTTCACATCCAAAAGCAACCTCTAATTCTTTAAAAGTGTAAGGAAAAAGATTAATCTCCATTATAATCATCGTCTCATGTGTGGATATTTTTTCCTTATGAGAAAGCATAT
The DNA here is from genome assembly GCA_963277665.1 of Viscum album. Lineage (NCBI taxonomy): Eukaryota > Viridiplantae > Streptophyta > Magnoliopsida > Santalales > Viscaceae > Viscum > Viscum album. The sequence goes on from OY728158.1 coordinate 1,325,392,700, forward strand.
CCATCTCAAATGATTGAGATAAATTAGAGAATCATTCATGAATACAGTCCCATTGTGAGGGATTACACTAATGTATTACCTGAAGAGTTTTATGTTCTTCCTCTTGATCGAGAGGTTGAGTTATTAAATTAACATATCCCTGGATCTCTCCCTATATCAAAGAAACCTAGTAGAATGTCCACCGTAGAGCTGGAAGTGCTGAACATGCTGTTACAGGAGAATCAGGAGAAGGGTTTTATACACCCTAGTACTTCACTATGGGGTTCGCCAGTCCTCTTCATCAAGAATAAGGATGGATCAATACTTCTATGCATTGATTATCATGACATCAATAAAATCACAATAAAGAACAATTATCCTCTTCCATGGATAGATGACGTGTTTGATCAGCTTCGTGGGGCTTGTTATTTCTCAATGGTGGACCTTCGATTGGGATATCACCAATTAAAGATGAGGAATGAAGATATTCCCAAGACTGCCTTTCAAATGACACATAGACACTATGAGTTCATAGTGATTCACTTTGGACTCACTAATGCTCCATAAATTTTCATGGATTTAATGAATATAGTCTTTATATATTACCTCGACAATTTTGTGGTAGTATTTATTGGTGATATTCTCATATAATCCAAGAGAAAGGAGGAATAAGAGGAGAATTTGAATATTGTGTTAAAGAATTTTTGAAGGGAGATGTTGTATGAAAAGTAGAGTAAATGTGAGTTCTAGATGGAGAAAGTATCATTCTTGGGTCATGTCATTCTCAGCAAATGGATATTTGTGGACCCTTCCAAGGCAAGGGCAATTGAAGAGTGGCCTAAGCCTACTTCTGTAACGGAGATCTGAAACATTCTAGGTCTAGCTGGGTATTATCAACGATTTGTCAAGAACTTTTCATTATTATAAAACCTAGTGAACAAGTAGACATGGAAGGGAGTAAAGTATGCCTGGACTCTGGAATGTGAATACTGTTTCAAGGAGTTGAAAAAAGGCTAATCACTGCACCAATACTCACACTCCCAGTATGTGGAGAACTTTTTTTGGTTCATAGTGATGCTTATAAGAATGGATTAGGTTGTGAGCTGATGTAGAATGATAAATTGATAGCCTACACCTCAAGGTAGATGAAATTGAATGATCAAAACTATCCCACTCATGATTTGGATTTGGCGGGTGTGATCATTGCATTGAAGATTAGGTGGCATTATCTCTATGGGGAGAAGTGTGAGATATATACTAATCACAAGAGATTGAAAAATATATTCTCACAAAAATATATTAATATGCGCCAGTTAAGACGGATAAATCTAATCAAGGATTATGACTGCTCAATCTACTACCATCCCGGTAAGGCAAATAAGGTGGTGGATGCTCTAAGTAGAACGGATCATGCATCTTTATCAATAATGGGAATTGAAAAGGATCTAATCTTTTTATATTTTCATAGTATGGACATGTAATTAATTAAGATAAGAACATCATCAACCCTTTTTGAAGTTATTACTCAACCATCCATCATAGAGAAAATAAGGGATGTTCAAATAATGGATGAGGAACTTCTGAAAAGGGTGGAAGCTATTAGAAGTGTGAAATCCTCTGATTTCAAAATTGATGAGGAATGAGTTGTAAGATTTGGGTTATGATTATTTGTACTATCCAATCCATAGATAAAGAAAGAGCTTCTAAATAACGCACATAGCTCAACCTTTTATATCCACCCACGGAGCACAAATATGTGTCGAGATCTCCGAGAGAACTTCTGGTGGGACAGTATGAAAAGGGAGATTGTTGAATATATATCAATGTGCATAGTATGTCAACAAGTGAAGACTGAGAGATTTATTCTAAGGGGATGAAAAAAACACTACCCATACCAACATGGAAGTGGGATAACATCATCATGGACTTTGTCACTGGACATCCAAGGACATATATAGGGAACAATGCTATATGGTCTTTGTGGATCATCTTACGAAGATAGCTCAATTTATCATGATTCAATAGGACATTTCATTGGATAAACTTTCACGGATATATATCAAAGAAGTGGTAAGGCTGCATGGAGTACAACCATCTGTTGTATCTAATCCTGGTCTGAGATTCACCTCGAAGTTCTTGAAAATTCTTCAACATGATCTAACCACTGAACTATACATCAGTACGACTTGTCATCCTCAAATCAGTTATGATTTGGAGAGAACTATTCAGAAACTACAAGATATGTTGAGAGAAAGTTCTATGGAATTCAATGGATAATCGGACCAATATCTTCCACTGCTTGAATTCTCCTACAATAACAACTTCCACTCAAGCATCCGAATAGAACCATACAAATCCCTTTATGGGAAAAAGGTTCATAACAATGGAATGTTGGGATAAAGTCAATGAGAGTAAGGTTCTAGAACCTGAAATGGTCAATGAAATGGTGGAAAAGCTGAAAACCATTCAGCAGCACATCAAGGTAGCCAAAAGTCGACAAAAGAGTTATGCAGACAATCATCGATGAGTCCTTGAGTTCAAAGTAGGAGACATGGTATTTATATGCATGTCTCTATGGAAGAAGGTTATGAGGTTGGGAAAGAAAGGGAAGCTAAGTCCCATGTACATCGGCCCCTTTGAGATATTTTATCGAGTTGGAGTTGTGGCCTATCAACTATCACTTCCACCTACCATGTCTGAAGTACACGCTGTCTTTCGTGTATCCCTTTTAAGAAAGTACATACCAAACTCATCACATGTACTCTCTTCAGAGGTGGTATAGTTAGAGGATGATCTTTCCTAACATGAGAATCTAGTGAAGATCTTGGATTTTAGAGATAAGGTTCTATGTAACAAGACTACTCACTTGTTCATGTTACTATGGTGGAACCATAAGTACAAAGAGGCAATATGGGAAATGAAGGATGCAATGAAAGAAATGTACATGCACCTATTTTTGGCCTAGAATTTAAACTGAAATTTCTAGGGAGAAATTTATTAAGGGGGAAAGAATGTAATGACCTAATGTTTTAAATTGAATCCCTTATTATAATTATGGCATACAATAACATGGAGTCACAACACAATGAACAACTGAGTACTATTTGACCTTTAAACACAAGTTTGTCACTTGTGGGTTTTTAATTTCGAAAAATGGCCATCTACAATTTTTATTAGTAATTGATTTGGAGTCTGATGGGACAAAAATAATTTTTGATGAATAGTAACATACCCTTATGAATAGTAGCATACCTTTATGAATTGCAATGAATAGTAATAAATAGAGAATCATCCAAAAAAATAGAAACTTCGCCCATGAATGTACAAATACAATTTTGACATCCTAAAAGTGAAAAATGATTATAGTATATGAATTGGTATTTTTGTATGTCAAAAATATTTTATTTAAAATTTACTTTTTAATTTAATAATTTAAAATGGAAACTTATTTTCATAAAATTTAATAATAAATTTTTACTTTATTGTCTTCCATTTATAAGATAATTTTATGGGACCTTGATTATTTTTTCATGGTGTTATAAAATGAGTTATAGTTTTAATGTTGATTTTGTTGAATAAATTATCATTTTATTTAAAATTTAAATTAAAAATGTTTAGAAAATTATTTTCAAAAAAAAAAGTTCATTTTTTAATTCTACATGTTGTAATATGGTTAGGATGAATTTTTGGGATTTTTTTAAAATACTTGATTTTCTATGAATAGTAAAAATACTGTTTTGAGTTTTTGGTATGTTGGATGACATCATAATGTTGTAATAATTAATAAAAAAATTGGGTAGTCTTTTGTATAGTAAAATAAGATATTAGGTGTCCCATGTGGCTAATACTATGGGAAAATTCCATGGGAAAGCCCTCGGTTTTACATAAAACCACTAATGAGGTGTCATTTTAAATTGATAAAAGATTCTCACTCTTTTACTTCAAATACCCACTCATCCATTCGTTTTCATTCATTCCAAATCCCTCCTCCTATAATATCTAGTGTTTGTACCTATATAGTATCCCTCCCAAGGTGTTTTGAAGCCCCCAAGGTCCGAACCATCATGTTTTAGGAGCTACTTCACAAGGTAAGGGAACCTTTCAGCATCCTCTTTTTTTCAACACTTATTTTATGATATCTCTTTAAATTTCCATTCTCATAGGTTGAGGTTTGATATTATGTATCACTCTTACTATACTCTTTTTTTCCAAATTATTAGATACCCTTTTCACTCTCATCAATTCATTTTATGAAATTTTATGTGGCATTGTTAGATTGTCGAATTTTCATAAAGGATCTCTAAACTTTTATTTCATTTTTGAAGTTCACCTCTTTTATTTTTCTTTCCACATATCCATTTATCCAAATTTTATTACGACTCCAATACCTTACATTTACTTTATTTTTTTCATGATAAAGGAATAATTATTCATCATCTATCATTTCTTTTTTATATATACTAAAATGAAAATACCATTTGAGATGTGCTAATTTACCACATTCATTGACAATGGGTTTTCAATTTATGTTATTTTCTATAATTATGGTCATTAAACCATTTTCATGGTTCAACCACACCATAATATGTGTATTATGTCTCGTATATGGTTTTTTAATTCTTTTGTACACAAGGTCTTTATTTATAAAACAAAACAAGTTCCTTGTGGTCAAAAAACTGACATTTAACCCAAACAGTTATCATTAAATAATTTATAGAATGATTCATCTTCATTCCAAATAACCAAATGGAATTTACAATCATGTAACCTCATGTATTTTCATTAATAACATATAACTCCAATTATGGACAATCATCCCCATTTTACAAGATTCTTCAAACATGAATATAAGTGAACCAGTCATTAGAACTAAGGAAAAAAACATAGCCGAACAATGAAATTGAACCTCGTAACCAATCAAAAGGTTATGAGTGAACTAAAAAAGGTTTTAATAAATCATTTTCATATAGAATAGGTTCTTGAATTATTAATTAATGAATTTAATTTTATTATCTAGGTCATTAATATCATGTGGAGAGCATCATTGGACTTAAGGTAAGGGATTCTACTCGAACCACATTTATTCCTTCGGGTTGCTCTATATTTATTTTTCCCCAAAATCAGTTTCCATTTATTTTTTATGAAAAAATTATAAATTCTGTTTATATTATAAAAAAACAGGTTTCAAGTTCCATCCCTCGTTCTCTCTCGGGGATATACGTGTTTTTATGTGATTCTCTCCTTAATTCTTCCTGATAAGAAACCATGTTTTAAGGGAACATCCTGAGTTCTTACCCAATTTAAAGTGCACTGTGTCTTATATTCTAAGACACCATTGTATTTATAAAATAATTATTTTTATTATGAAAACCTTCTTGGTTTAATTATGGTTTTATGTAAAATATTTTCATCTTTTCTATTTTAAAATCTCAATTGTATTTTCCTTAAAACCACAAAAATGTTTTTTTTATGATAATGTTTATAAAAAACATTTCTTATATGTTATCAATTCTTTTTGGAATTACTTACAATGTTATATGATTGTTTTCCCTTATAAAAGTCCATGTATGTTCTAATTCCTTTATCTCATGGACAATTTAATGTTATGCCCATTTATTATGATTTATGACATGATTGTATGACCCATTTATTTCCATGGGTACCCTTATGTTTATGTATTGTTGATTATGTATGATTATTACATGGAAAGAATATTAATGAAAATGTTGAGATGGGTGCACAGAGATTGCGCTCTACTGCATTGGGTAAAGGTAAGTCTCATGAGATGTGATGTGAAATGGAATTGGCTGTTAGCCTTGACCCATACTACTATGGAAAACAGGATTGGAAGTTATCCATGACTCGTAGTAAAGTCATGTTTTATGTTTTTGACACATTTATATGATTCAATGTGTAAATTATCTCATGTTTATATGTTATTATTCCATATGTTCCTTGATTTTTATATCATTGTGTTATGCCTCCTAAATCTTGTGATTAAGCTTTATTCTTTTGTTCATTCCCTTACTGGGCTTGCTAGCTCATCCCTTTGCTCATGTGTTTCCCTAGGTTATCCTATGTAGATGTATGAACACAATTAAATTTAGGATCTCATTATGGAGATTAAATAATGAAGTTTTTTTATCCCCATGTTTTATGTTTTGTGTACTTAGTCTTCCAAGACACTGGACTTCAGGATCCTTGGCCTGTACTATGATGTATATTTATGCTTAAAATCATGTAATGTTATATGTAAAAGGCTAGGGTCTCTATTGTGTTCTTACTATTCAAGGAATAAGGTGATCCAATTTTTAAGAAGAACACATCATGTACTATGGGTACACGTCGTGTATCCCTTGACCATGTAACTTGTCATGTGGTAAGGGAACACAGATATTCAAGCTTATTGCTGGAAATACCGTGTAATGGGAGTATGCGTTGTTTAGAAGTCGACTGTGTATCCGACCGGGTGACTAATGACACTGGTGGATGAAAACATAGTTGAACATTCCATATTGAGGGTGAACATGTTGTGTAGTCTTACACTAGAATAACCATGTAGTTCTATCTGTGTATAATTACCTGGGTAAGAAGGAAAAATGCAATTACATGTCATGTCTCGAGAGGAACATGTCGTGTGTGTGGAGTGTTACATGGTCATGTGGGGCAGAGGTACATGCCCTTGTAAAGGCCTAAGAGAACACACCGTATATGAGGTTATACATTCCCTATACCCCTATTTTGGAAAAACATAAATGATTTCCTCTACCAGTTTTATTCTTTCACTTCTTAGTTACCGTTTTCTTTTGTTAAGCTGGTACTGAGGCGTGTGTGCTGGAATCTACAGAGAAATGCCGCCACGACATCCATGAGATGTACGCCAGGAGAGAGGCGATGAGAAACTCTAGAAATGGTGGGATATGGGCTTCATATGGACCCTCATGTTGTTCTGAATGCAGCACCGGCTTGTATATCAAATGAAAGTGCAAACCCACAGTTCTGAGAAGGTTTTGTGTGGTTCATGCAGACCTTCCAAGGAGTACGGAAGGTTGCCACATCGATGGCAGAGATGATAAATATATTCCAACAATAGCATCCACCTACTTTTTCAGGGGATGGTACACCATAGGCTACAGAATCATGTCTGGAATCAGTTATGAATATCTCCAAGAATCTAAAGACACCTATCAAAAGGAGGGTCAAGCTCGTGACCTATATGTTATATGATTTTTCCAAAATATGGTGGGATATTATCACTCAGAAAAGGTGTCAGCAAGATATGACATGGGAAGAGTTTTAGGCAACCTTCTATGATTACTATTTTCCTAAGACACTGAGGTTTGACCGAGCCCAAGAGTTTATACACCTAAAATAGGTAACACAATCATTTATGGATTATTTTGCCTAGTTTAAAGACCTTCAGCGATTCTAAACTATTCTAATGTGTGAGGACATATCGAAATCTAGAATATTTTGGGATGGTCTCATGTTTGACATCTGATCCCAAGTTTGTTTCTTATGGTTTCCTTCGTTGTCTACTATTGTAAATCAGGTGCAGATAACCGAGCATAATTTTTTAGAAGATGGAGGTGCAAGCCAAGGCAGTTAAGCACCGAGATCTGGTACTATCTTGACCAAAATCAAGAAGCATCATACGGAGCATTCTCACTGGGATATGAGCAGTTATATCCTTTATTCTAGTTGCTTGGTGAGGTGCTACAAGTGCGGTAGGTCGGGGTATACGAGGCCCCAGTGCCCAAAGGACCCAGTTGAGTGCCAATCTTGTAGCAAGATGGGCCATCTATAGTGCTTCTACATGAAATTTTGATGAGTGTCTAGTGAGAGAGGTTTTGTATAGACATCACGTGGAGGAGTAGGGTCTGAAGCTTCCCACCAGTCTGGAAACTGGAATACATCAGGGAATTCGGTCCAAGGTGGTGGGAATGGCCATAGTAGCCACGCCCCAGGATCTCAGTGATAGTAGGGCGGGTTAGCTCAGGGTAGCCAAGCAGTGTCTCTGGGCCATGGTGTAGTTCCGAATTATGCAGTGAAAATGACCCAGCTGGAGCAGGATCCCATACCTTCTACTATTAGAGGTATTATCCTAGTCACCTCTGTTTTATCTTTCGTAATTTTTTATGTTGTTGCAACACATAGTTTAATGTCTGTGTCCGTTGTGGGATGTCTTGGAGTCTATGTTTATACTTATTCTAATGTGATGATTCTAGACACTATGTTAGGGATTAGAATGGTATTTGTGTGTCAATTCAGGGAGTTCCCCCATGAGATTGGTTGGTGTCACTTTCTATGGAACCTCTATGTCTAAGAGATTATGGCCTTTGATATCATTCTCGGAATGGACTGGTTGGTTTCTTTTTGGGCCTTTGTTGATTTCTATTGTTGCAGGGTGAATTTCACATCACCAAGTGGCAGAGATTTTCTATATAAGTGTAAATGTGATGTCTAGGAAAGAATAGATGGACCCGAGCATTTTGGGTTGGGTAGGATGACAGCCCATATCACAAGTTTATATCTGGATGATCAGGGAACATGTCTGGCATATTTCACTCCAATGGTTGATCATTTTAGGTTTGTTTTCTTGAATGACTTTTCAGGATTTTCTACTATCAGAGAGGTGGATTTCACTATCGAGCTAGTGGTAGGAGATGCACCGGTATCCATTCCTCGTTATAGGATGGCTATGAAAGAGTTTTAAGAGCTCAAGAGGCAGTTGGATGCTCTAGTAGCTAATAGTTTAATCTGACCCAGTAATTCTCCATGGGGTTCACCAGTTATTTTCACAAAAAATGGAAGATGGTACCCTTATGCTATTTGTTGACTATCGAAAGCTGGACCAATTAACAGTTAAGAACCGATATCCCTTTCCATGGATAGATGACCTGTTTGATCAACTTGGATGATATCGAGTGTTCACAAAGATGGAACTAAGGTTAGGATATCACCATCTATGTTTTCAACCTATAGTCATACCTCATACATCCTTTTATAGTAGGTATGGTTTATATGAGTACTTGTTAATGCCGTTTGATCTCACGAATACACATATATTTTTCGTTCCATTAATGAATAGAGTGTTCCATCCCTACTTAGATTCTTTTGTGGTATTCTTTGTGGAAGATATCTTCATGTATTCTCACAATAAACACGACCATGCCAGACACCTTGATATTTTTTTGAATGCACTGATAGAACATCAATTATATGTCAATATTACAAAATAACACTTCTATATGGATCAGATTCGCATCCAAGGTCGCATCATCTCAGAGACTAGAGTATTAGTGGACCCAGTGAAGGTAAGATTAGTAGTTACCTGGGAGCATCCCAATAAAATTTTTGAAGTGTAGAGTTTCATGGGACTATATGGTTACTACAATCATTTTATACAATTCTTCTCATGCTTAGAAGTGCCTATTATGGGCTTAACCAATAAAGATTTGAAGTTTGAGTGGTCAAGAATCTTATGACTTATCCTTTCACGAGTTGAAGGGATGTTTTATTTTAGCACCAATACAGATATTTCTAGATATGGTCAAGAGTTACACTGTGTACTGTGATGCATCAGGTATTGGGCTAGGATCATTGCTAATGCAATGAGATTGATTTGTTGTGTGTGGGGCTTGGTAGTTGAGGCCACATGAGAGGAATTACCCAATGCATGATCTCGAGTCAGCTGCAGTTGTTCATTATTTTCATTGTTGGAGACATTATTTATTAGTATAACATTTTATAGTGTACATAGACCACAAAAGTCTCAAATACATCTTTACTTAGCGTGATTTTATTCTAAGACATCAAAGGTGGGTGGAATACCTTCATTTATTCAATTTTGAACTTTCCTATATGCCTAGAAAAGGAAATTCAGTGGATGATGCATTGAGTAGAAGGACTCAGATACATGTAGTGTTGGAGGACAGTGGTGAGTGGCAGCTTATGGATTTGTTTTCTGAGATGCATTTATATGTGCACAACAGTCAGGGGTAGAATTATATTTCATCTTTGGTTGTTACATCTACCCTAATGGACAAAGTGAGCATGAGGAAGCAATCTGATTCTGAAGGCCTAGTCCTCCGTGAGAGTGTGGCATGTGGGAAACCTCCTCCTGGATGGATGATAGATGATGATGAAGTTCTATACATCCAAGGAAGTGTGTGGGTTCTAGGGGATATATACGAGGAGATGATGTGGTAGATTCATGTTTCATCTTGGGCAGTGCATCCCAGAGACACCAAGATGTACTGTGACTTGTACCACAGTACAAGTGGTCGGGTACGAAGAAAGAAGTAGTTGGTTAAATTACGATGTGTTCCACCTATTAGTAGGTGATGGAGGAACATTAGCGGCCAACTGGAATTTTACAGTAGCTACCCATTCCTGAGTGGAAGTGGGGTGATGTCTTGATGGATTTCATGATGGGGTTACCGAGGTAACCTTGAGGCAACGATATTGTATAGGTTGAAGTTGATATGTTTACAAAGTTCTCTCACTTTATTCCGATCAAGGAGACCTTCGGTGTTAGTGATCTCTAAAATCTATATATTTGATAGGTTATATGACTTCATGGGGTACCTTGTTCTATTCTTTCAAATAGCGATGACCTATTTACGTCTCATTTCTGGCCATGTTTTCAGAGGAAACTGGGTACAGAGGTGATTCTAAGCACAATATACCACCCTCAGACTGTTGGCCAGTCAGAGCATATGATATAGGTGTTGGAGTCCATGTTAGGTGCATGTGTCCTAGACATTGGGGGATCTTGGGAGAAGCATTTACCCCTATTTGAATTCTCCTGTAATAATATCTTCTATGATACTATTCAGATGGATCCATATGAGGCTTTATATGGGAGGCCCTGACGATCATCCCTATGTTGGTTGGAGGTAGGAGAGGCAGTTATGATGGCACCTTGTCTTGTCCAGGACAGTACTGATTAGGTTCAGTTAATTCAGAAGTGGATGTCAACTACATAGTGTCGTTAGAAATCATATGTCGATTGTTGTAGATAGACTTTGGAGTTTGAGTTCGGGGATCAAGTATTCGTATGTGTCACACCAAGGTTGTGACAGAATAGGACCAGGAGATAGGGTAAGCTTTCACTGAGATATGTCAGACCGTTTGAGATTCTGGAATGAGTTGGGTCGGTTGCCTATTGGTTACAGTTACCATATAGGTATTGAGCCACGCATGATGTTTTCTATTTATCTTAGCTATGCCGCTATCATTTATACCCATCATGATTTTTTCATCCCAAAGACATTGATCTTTAGGTTGATGCATACTTTGAGTAGCATCTGATTTGTATAGTTGAAAATAGCATGATGGTTCTTTGAGGTTGGCAAGTTCCTCTTGTACGGGTTCTATGGCAACATGGCCAAGTGCGGGAAGAGACTTGGGATAGGGAGGCCAACATACATGCTCAGTGGACAGAGTTATTCTCCTACATTCAATCACCACCCTTGTAAGGGATATTCGAGGACAAGGTTCTTTAAGGGGGGCATTTTTATGAACTCGGTTCTTCATTTGAGGTTTAATATTTTTCTTCTATTTTTTTCATTGATTTACTTTTTAAAAAACAAGGGAAATTAGGGAAATGATTTTTTTAGGATTATACACCATGTAATCCTACATACATGTCGTGTAGTATGGCCATATAGGATAGGGATACATGAAGTTTCAAAATATTGGCATGGGAGATAATAAAAAACCACTACACGATGTGTACTTATTGATACACGATGTGTTGTCATCTCAGCAGGTCAGCACAGGATGTGTAAAGTAAGTCGGTGAAACTATGAATATTAAAATGATATAAATTCTGTGTATATATACTTACACACTGTGTAGTTTTGTTTTTTGGCTTAAAATAGGTAGTAGCCTCATTTTCTCCTTATTTTGATAGGAGACTCACTAGGTTGAGGAACAATGAGGTCGGAGATCATTTTTTCTCATGAAGCTTTGTCCGAACTCGAATATTTTCTCCATCGATCTCATTTGAATCCTCTTAGTAAGAGATTTATTCTTTTAGAGTCGTTCTTCTTAATTTTTACTCCTGAGGAAGTTATTTAGTGGTTGAGTGGTATTTTCCTTTTCACATATCTACACCATTATAGGTCGATTCAAGGGTTAGCGTCAGAGTTTATCAATTGAACGACATCGTGGTTGGTGGTCGCGTTCCTCTCCTTAATTATTGAGGTGTTTATATGTGCCATTGTGTCATGAACCCATTTTTAGGTTCTCTCTTTGAAAGGAATTTTATCATCATTATTACTTAACATTTTTATGGTAATTAACCCAAAGAATTAAAGCATGTTTAGTTATGTTTCTTGATTATCGTGGGTGCGTTTCCCTTGGATAACTGTTGTATAGCCATTTTGTCCTAGGTTGTCTATGGACATGCCTTCATTTTCCTTTTTCGGTTGGGTAAAATGAACTTTATTATTTATCTAGAATTGTGATTGCGTAGAAATTGTAAGCTTTTTATTATGGATTTAGGATTGTGTTTTCCCCTTTGCTATGTAGTGTTTTTTCTTGGTTAAGAATGTTGGAATGATTTATTGATAAATGGTAAATAGCATTAGGTGATAAATGGGTTAATCTTAGAACTCCGTGAATGGACTTACATGAATATTGTACCATGCACCTTGGGTGATACATGGGTTCAGCATAGAACTCCATGGATGGACTCTAAAGGCTTCTGATTTATATGTCATTAGTGAAACTTTGGTTCCCTAATAGGACTACCAGGGATACAATAAATTGAAATAATCTTATATTACACATGTAGCGATACCTTAGGGATCCCTAGTAGGACCACTGAGGATGGTCTCACTTGAACTTATACAAACATAGAGAGTGATACTCAGGGATCCCTAGTAGGACTGCTGATAATGGACTCGTAGGATGTCGAAAATATTACACATATAGTGATACTTGAATTACAACATTGGAATCTCAAGAACGGACTCAGGTTACACATAAATTATGTAATGGAATGAATATTGACATTTCTACCAAGCCAAAGCACAATCTTGGATTTAGACTTTACTCACTTTTTTGAAGGTCTTCTAAGACTTCTTTTGTTCTTTTCTATATGGAATTCCGAGATTAGGCCAAATTAGAAGTCTTAAATACTTTAATTAAATGAAATAATAATGAACATACTAAACTCTATTAATTAATACCAGTACTTGTAAGAAGGTTTACTTATGAGTAACTACTAGTTTACTGCATGTCATTACTATACACAACTGTTGCATATACTCACTGACAGATTAGCATAGACATTTTGTGATTTCTTACTGGGATTCATTTATCACACCCTATTTGGGTCATGATTTTGGTCCCAAACAGAATATATTGATGCAGGTGTCGATAGGGGAGAGGCTCCCTATAAAGTTACTTGATTGCTGCATGGAAGTAGGAGATCATTGGACCAGGCCAAGGCTTACGATGCTGATGAGTTTCATTTTGTTTTACTAAACATTATTATTGTATTATACTTGACTGTAGTGTATCATGTTTCACTATTTTCTTATAAATTGTGGCATGCTTCATCATTTTGATATTATATTCCTTTTGGGTAACTTTATCCTTCAGTTTTCAGATTTTTACTTCTATTGCATGTGGTTTACTGCTTCCTCTCTTTGTTAATATTTATTTCGATGTGTTACACTCTAGCAATGAAGGCATAGTTTCCACATTATCATGCCCTAGTCCCTCGCTTCTTGTTGCAAGCCTCTAGCATTTGGTGAAATGATCCATGTGGAAAACTAGGCACAAGGCACTATTTAGTGGCATCCGGACTCAGGATGTTACATTCATACTGGTACCCTAGAAAAGAATATATAATGCCATGTCTATCTTTTCAAACCAAGTATGTATAAAGGTAGTTCCAAACATCCTATATCAAGGATATGGAATACCATTTTAAAAAACGTTACCCATCGGTGTGAAATATCATGTCCACAATTCAGATTGAGGAGATGTGGAACATCAAGTTCGACATTCCCAACCATTCCATCAATTCATAATTTCTAAGGTCCAAACAATTTGTCATTTTGAACATATCACAATATCAATTGTTCACCTCCATTATTTATAAACATTCATATGATTTATTTCAATCAAAATCATTAACCCATTTTTATTCACAAACCATTTATTTATTTAACACTACCAATAAGGTTCTTTAATTCATTTAAATTACAAAAAATCCCCTTCATCTATTTACCCATTATTCCCCTTCATTATCATGACATATGTAAATTTAAATTCAAATAAAACAACCCATTATGTAAATTTAACTTGGCCAAAAACAAGGGAAACTAGTTCAATCGTCTAAACCTTCTACCTCATAAATTACAACCCATTTTTTCATTTTCGAAGGGATTTACGCACCCTGTGGGTGGCCCTATCCTGGTCTCATAGTCATCAATTGACTCAATGAGTTCCTTAAGGGGCCTAACATATCATTATTAGGCCCAAAATATGTTTCTTAGTCACAAAGACAAATATATAGTATGTTTTCAGAAAGGAACAACCCCACACACATGAACAACAAGAAGACTATGGTAGAAATCTTATAGACCACCTACCTCAATATCTTAAACAAGTGTGTTTCCAACCTTGTCCCATGATTCAAACTAAAACTACTACTAACACAAGTATTCCATTGAAAATTTGAGTGTTTATGAGCTTCAGGAGAATAGAAAACAACCAACCATGTTTCTTCTAGAATTTAAAAGAAGGAGGACTTATAGACTTACCAATGACTTTGATTTTTACTAAATGAAACTCCAAATGACCTAGAATTGAAGTACAATGAACCTTGGATGAGGGAGATCCAGGTTCTCACCCCAATATGATGATGGAAAAATGGGGTGAAATTCAACGAATAAAAATTTAAGGTTGTGAGGGAAAATGTCATTTTATCACCTTTTAAGAGGTGCATAGATTTCCCATTGAATTTTCCAAATTGTGTTCCAACTTTATGGTTCCTTTTGTCTAAGAGGAAACTGATCTATGTAGTTTTTCTATCCACCTACACAGTTTGAACTGTCGTGCAGTAGTTGTGTGGTTTCCTTTATCTGAGGGGCTCAAGATGCATGGTTTCATAGGCTACCATGCAAAGATATTTTTAATCATGATCCTACCTCGTCTATGTCTCATGGTTTTTATAAAAGGTTATAACTAATCGTGTGCCAAATATACACTATGCACTGGATGGATTTTTAACTCCATTTTAATCCAAATCCCTAAGAAACTATTGAGGCCTTTACCAATCCTAAAAGGTATTTCATTAGGAAATTTAATGGGGTTTAAACTAAAATTTAAACAAAAATGTGAATTTTTAGACATTTGTGATCTTACAGGTCTCGAGGAGGTCTAAATTTTGAGTCTCCCTACTGCTAGAGATTTCAAAATATCTAGTGCTACAATTTATTAGTTCTAAAAAAGAATTGATAACGGTGGTTTCATTATCAACCAATTTTTTAGCACTAATAAAGGTCACATTTATCAACACTAATAAATGGTGACCCTTATCAGTGCTTTGTTAGCACTATTAAAAGGTGTATTTCATAAAAATGTATATATATTATTAAAAATCACATATTATTATATAAATATATTTATATTTATATAAATATTATCTGTTTAATTACATATGATTTAGATAATAATAAATATGGAATTACACATAATATATAATATATTTAGTGAAAATGGTTTGTAAAATAAGTAAAAATTAATATCAATTAACAATTTTTTAATTATTATTGAGTAATAGTCATTTAATAATTAAATAAATATTTATATAAGACTTTATTTGTTTTTTTCAATTTACATATATCAAACCTTATATATGTTATTAATGTAATTTACAAAAAAAACACAAAAACACATAATATTTTAATTTTTTTTAAATTATTTTTAATTTTTTATATTTATTCATTTTTCAAAATTCTTTATTTTAAATATATTTATTAATTTTATATTTGTGTGATTTATTCGTTTTGAATATTTATTTATACATTTTTTCTTTTTAATGTTTATCATATCTAATTTGTTTATATTAATATTTATTGTTTTTTATTTTAATATTTTTGTATTTATATATTTATTAAATTATTATATATTAATTTTTAATTTTTAATTTAATATAATTATTTAATATTTATTTATATTTTTCAATATGTATTCATTATTATTTTCATATATATTCATTTTTAGTTTCTTAATAATGTATATATTTATAATAATACTGTTTATTCACTTTGTTAATATTTCAATAATTTATTTTTTTTAGTTATTAATTTTAACTAATTTTTATATTCATTCATTGTTTATAATCCATTCCTTAATAATAATTACTTTTTACTTTTTTTGTTATTTATTCATTTTCCTAAATGTTGTTCATTCAGACATTCATCAACTTGCTTTGAGGACTTGCTGGCAGTTCCAGCATGAATTTAAAAAAAACAGGGTGTCCCTTTGGTTGGGAGCAGGAAAATCAATAGAAATAAGTAGGAAAGGTTGAAATGTGAAATCCAAAGCCAAGGATTGGAATGTAGCTACTACATAAAGTAATTTCATTTTTCAAGCTCGAAAGGTGAACATTTATAAGAGTTTGGTCATGCATAGCTCTTTTGACATTCTTGCTTTGGCTAGTAGTTATAAAGAGGAGAAGAAAAGTGACACCATGTCTAGAGCTTAATCGTTGAAAGACGTAGATGAGGATAGGAATAATGGATACAGCATAGATGGAGCTGAAGTTATGAAGGAGGATGCAGTTACTAAGCACTTTAATGATGATGATAGCCCATAGATGTAGGTTAAAACCTAGAGAAGGGGATGACACCCTCGAAGTAGAATTTGATGCATCACATCTCATTCTATGATCACTCGCTCAAAAAAATGGTCTTATTTTTCTCTTTTGTTCCTTTTTGGGTTCTGTTTTTTTTTCTCTTTATGCTTTCTCTTTTAACTATTTCAAATAAATAGGCCTTGTGCCTCAACCCTTTTTAATATATATATATATGTGTGTGTGTGTGTGTGTGTGTGTGTCTGTGTATATTAATTCATTAATATTTTTAATATGGTTATAATAATTAATATTTAATGTGTGTCCATTTTAATGTTAATATATATTTATTTTATATTTTTTATTAATTTATAAAAATATAATAATACATATTCATTTTTTAAAATATATTTTCATAATCTGTTGATTTTTTAATTATTAATATTTAAATAATTTTTAACATTTATTTCATTTAGAATTATTTATTCATTAGTAATATTAAATATTAATTTTTTTTGTAATTTATTAATTTTTTAATATTTATTCATTTAATATTTTTTACATTTATTCTTTTTAAATATTTATATATGTATATTTAATCATTAACATTTAGGTTTTTTTAATATGGTTTTAATTTACACTATTAATATATACTCATTTTCATTTTAAGATTTATCTATTTTTAGTTTTTTAAAAATTTATATAAATAATAATACTTATTAGTTTTTAATATTTTTACAATCTATTCATTTTTTAATTATTAAATTTCACTTATTTTTATTATTTCATTTATTTAATATTATTCATTCATTAATAATTTTTATTTTTTTATTTTTTTTATTTATTCATTTTTAGTATTTTCTTTTAATATTTTTAAAATTTATTCATTTTATATATTTAATTACATATATTTATTCATTAATATTTTATATTTTTAATATGGTTTTAATTTAAAAAAATTAATATGTATTCATTTTAATTTTCATTCATATTCATTATTAATTATTTAATAATTTGTATAACTAAAAATACTTATTCATTTTTTATATTTTTTATATTTATCCAAATTTGATTATTAAATTTCACTCATTTTTACCTTTTTTCAATTAATTGTTTTTATTCATCAATTCTATGAATGATTTTTTACGTTTTTTTAATTTATACATTTTTAATATTTGTTCTTTTTTTTGAATTTATTCATTTTTAACATTAATCCATACATATTTATTCATTATCATTCAATGTTTTTAATTTTTTTATGTTAATATATATTCATTTTTATTTTAATATATTTTTATTTATATCTTTTTAAAATTATTATATATTCATTTTTTATTTATTAATATACACAATTTATCATATTTATTATTTAATGTGCATTTAAATAATTTTTAATGATTTTCTATCAACACAATATAAAAAATAGTTGATAAAACATATCTTTATGAGGGGTAAATTTAAAATCATTGATAAAAAATATTTTATTAGCATTAAAATTTTAGAATTGATGAAGATTCAAAATTTATGAGTGTGTTTTTGCACTGATAAACACACATCTTTATGACCACGGAATTTTTACACATATACATTTTGCTTTATCAGTGCTTTCCAATTTAGCACTGATAAAAGAATATTTTGTTATTTCTTTCTTGGAAGAACTATGAAAACCCTTTACCCTCTTAAAAAGGAACCTAAATAGAAACTCCCTTTCTTGTTTCATTTAAGATCTTGTGCAAAGGGAACTCAGTTTTTGTGCCCCCTAGAATTTCAAGGACTAATCGTCTCTCCCAAAAATAAAGCTATGTGAATCTTTAAACTTCTTTTCTATCAATCTTGAATTATTTATATATTTTTAGTTCTTTTTGCCATTTATTTGATTTGTGGAACCATTTATTTTAATCCATTATTTAAATAATATTTTTCAATGTGTATTGAGAAAATATTGTCCAAGATCCACCGGGTTTCACTTGTTCACAACCATAGCCACTCCAAGTACTTCAATATCAATGGTTCCCTCTCTCTCGGTCTAGGTAATTTGTAATATTTGTCTCTACATGATCACGCTAGATTTGAAAATATATAGTGGGTTAAATTATATATGTGTGTGTGTTTATGAGTGTGCATTTTTATATATGTATATATTAATATATTAGCAAATTTATAGTAAAATAAAATAAATTTAAAGGAATCTATATATATTTTAATATACACTTATTATATATGTATATATATATATATATTAAAATGAAATAAAAATTTAAATATAATATGATCTATGTTTTTTGTTTTAATATATATCTATGTTTTTTGTATTTAAATTTCAATTCCTTTTGTGATATGTTTTTAGTACTTTGTAGATTATTACTATAAATCTTGTTTAAAAGATAAAATAAATTTATTAAGGGTAAAGTAATTAAACTATATGTAATTAAACTACATAATCAAAATATTATTTATCATAAGGATATGAAACTATTTTTCATAAATGATTAGGTTTTTTATAATTTAAATATCTTTCTATGAACTATTTTTTAAATTTTTTGAAACAAGAATTTTATAAAACAATGGGTGAATCACCTTTCCTCAAAAAAACTATAACATTCTACCCTTTATCATGAAAACTTGTGCTTTCATTCCATCCATTAGTTTCCAAAGTTATTATGACTTTTTTCTTAGGAAAATAATTCATAGAAATGTCAAAAAAAATATTCTTCGATTTTAATGATTTTCTAACATCTTTAACAAAATTATTTAACTCGGATTGAAATCAAACAATAATATTATAAATGTATATTAAAACATAATCTTTATATATTCATACACAAATATTTTTAGACACACATATATACATAATTATATATTTACCATCCAATTATGATACTTTACTTATATTTTAATGTATATATACATTATATGCATACCTTGTGTGTATTTTTTTATTTATTATAAAAAAAGAATATTTTTGAACCTAATATTATGGATATCAATCAAAAATGGGTGGATAATAATTATATGAAAAAGGAGTATGATTATGGTGTTAAAGATTTCATCAAGTTAGAAATAAAGAGTGCATATGACCTTTCTCAAATCATTTGTTTGTGTTTACTCTCTTTCTATTCCAGATGAATTCGTCTACAATAGTTGGAAGACCATTTGAGTTGTCCTAGAATCGACCAAAGATATAAATCTTGGACAAAACATGAGGAAATAATAAATGTGCATACTTATTGGGATGATTCTATGATTTATGGACCATTTTATATAAATAACAGTGTAAATTGTGATGGGGATTTATGGAAGAAATGAAAATGTAAATTGAAGATAAACTTCATGATTTTCTAAAGTTTCTTAAGAAGTTAATGATTAATACAAAGAGACTATTGTATACCAATTATAATAAATATACAACATTGTCAGCAATATAGTTGATATATAATTTTAAAACTAATAGTGGATGGAGCAACACACTATTTATAAAATTAATTGGTATCCTGAATGAAATTCTACCAAAAGAAAATGAGATTCCTTTTAGAACATGTGATGTTAAAATAATTTTACACTCAGTGGGTGTGATCTATTAAAAAATAAATGTTTGTCCATATAATTGTATATTTTTTTTCAAGGGTCATGAATCTCTTATAAATTGGTTTAAGTGTGGCATAGATTGATATAATAAATATGAATCAATTCAATCAAAATTTGTATTGAAATTTCCTATCATTCCAATATTTAAAAGACTATATAGATGTTAATAAACCACTAGAAATTTTACATGGCATACAGATACATGAATTGAATATGAGAAGCTACATCGCCCAACAAACTCCCCACACTAGAAGAAAATTTACTATAAAAATCCTGAATTTAAAAATAGGTAAAAAAACCTCCATCTTACATTATCTAGATATTGGATGAATCTTTTTGTTATATAAATTATTACTTGTAGTACATATATAGTTATGTTGGAAAATTATTACTTTCCACCATTGTTTTTCATGAAGCACACATACATTATGTTCTATCTACTTATATCTGAACCAAAAAAAACCTTATAATGGTATTTTTTTATATTTGGATACATTAATCCTAGATCAACAATTTATATGGGATATAGAAATTACATGATTTTATTCTCATATAAGTGAAGAGTTCACATTGAGAGACATAATGTATGTGATAAAAAATGAATTATTTTCTTATGGAAAATTTTCAGGCTATAAGATTAAAAAAAATCAAGATGTCCCATTTATGAAGAACATATGTGCACAGTTTGTTTGAATTATTCCTCAATGAATGTTTTTTTATGAAATAAATTTTCTGACCATGGTGACATAAATACCAATATTAGATTACATCATTCTATAGAAATACAGGATACGATACAAAACCATCTCCACTAATGAGTGATCAATAGATTGAGAAACTAAAATAAGTTGAAACTATTTTTGGTAAATCTTTTTCAAAAACCATATGAAATCCATTTGGGAAAAAATATTATTTTTATTTTAATTACCATACTATAAATATTTTTATTGTAGAAATTTTCTTGATTTAATGCATATAGAAAAAAAAATTGTGATAGTTATATTGGAATGTTATTAAATTCACTTGAAAAAACTAAAAATGGAATTAGGGATTTGTTGAACATGATGTAAATGGTGGTAAGGGAAGATTTGGAACTGAATAAGGGTGAATTATGGACTTTTATTCCTTCATCAACTTACATCATATCAAGAAAAGAAGATTTTCAATTTTAAACTTCAATAATTGTGTAATGGTTCCATATCGTAATTTATCAAATATAAAGAATGTTGTGAGAATGAATAATTAGAATTTTATGGGTATAAAATTAGATTTTTATAATGTATTGATGTAATATTTAATCATTGTAGCATTATATTATGTTATTTTTAAAAATAATCGAATAAATTAACCAAACTTTTCTCCTTTTCCAAATCTATATGCAATAAAGTTATAGACCTGATGATGCTTCCAATCATGAATAAGGAATTTACAATCATATTATGTGAATTGGAGATGTTTTTCCCACCATCATTCATTAATATAATGGATCGCCTGATGTTTTACCTTGTTATATAGATTCAAATACGTGGTCCAATACATTAAAAATGGATGTACCTCATTGAATCGTATAAGAATATTTTCAAAGGGTGCATCAAAAATTGAAGTCATCCAAAACGTTATATTGAAGAGTGGAATATTTTTTAAGAATCTATTGAATTATTTACCAATTACCTATCACATATTGATATCATTGGTCTCCCAAAATTTAGAGATATAATATTACTACAAGGTGTGCATATTTATGAAAGGTATTTTGTTACAATTAAAATTACAGAGTGGGAGAAATATCATCTTTATATTTTACATAATAGTACAGAGGTTACTCCATACACTGAACCCCCAATAGTAACTCTTAGAAATTTGAATTAATAAAGGGATAAAATATGTATATCAAATTAATATAATCAATAGTTTATATCATGGTTTCAAGATAATTTTTATAGGTATTTATCATCAAATGTAATTCAATTGACAAACAACTTTGATTTCAATCCAACAGACCAAGTGTAAATGTATTATCTTTGAATTGTTATGTAATTAATGGTTAGATGTTATATACAAAAGAAAAAGATTTTAATACAACTCATTTCAATTACATTACAATTTAATTATGTTATTTGAGTTTATATATTAGTTGGGTTGAGTTTTGGTAGTTTCAAGAAGGTTTTGGAGCATTTTAGAAGAGTTTTGGGAGGTGCACGATTCAAGCCTAGTTAGTAAAATATATACACTATCTCCACAAAATAGGGTAAGGTTTTTTCAACCCATTCAAATTCCAGAGGAAATTGTATAGATGATGATAGTGGGAGGAGAACAGTTCAAACATGGTTTGTAAAATTGTGCATGATAATTGTGAGAGGTTGTGGCCTTGGGATAGTAGTATCATATAGTTAGAGTACATTTTTCTGAAGCATGAGGCACAAACTTGTGTCTCTCTGGAACTTTTCTAGTAGCATGTACATGGTTAGCATACAGATTGAAAAACAGTGGGACCAAACCATGTTAAGTGTAGTTAATGATCTAAAAAGTGTGTTTTGATTCATATTTTGTCTCAGGGCCCCCATTATTCTCATATCCTTCAAGGGTCTTGAAATCCTCTCCTCCCATATGCTCCCAAGCTAATTCCATTTGATTCTGAAGTATCTTTTTGGTGAAAACCCATTTGTTGGAAATCTAAAATCATTGATAAATCCTTGTTCTTACTTTTCCTTCATAGATCTACTCGTATACTCTCTCTCTCTCTCAAAGCCATAGATCTAATATAATATTGACAGATCTAAGTGTTAGGATGTGATTCTTGATGAGATATTATTGGATATACTGATGGAATATGTTTTGAGCCTGAAAATATAAGTTCTTAATGTTGTTTTTCTATTTCACCATATGTTGACATGTAAGTGGATTCTCTATTATCTTCAGCTTTCCTATAGCTTGAATAAATAGTTTTATTTAATAGTTTTGATATGATTTTATATGTGTTTGTTTTGTTATTTCTTGAAGGAAACTTTTTTTGGTGTCAATTTTAGAATCATTGAAAATTGGATGGATTTTGGAAAACCCCTTTTTCTTATAATTTCAAAATTATGGTTTTAAAATTATGGAATGGTTTCGATGAATGAAAAATGTTTGGTGAAATTATTTGAAGGAATCATTGTTTTATGAATATGATTTATCAAGTAATTTGGTGTAATTGGGTTGGTGTGTGCTCAAAGTAGATAGGTATATTCAGAATTTCCATCAACAAGTAACAGCAGACTATGTCCATAAAGTACCACTATTAATGGTAATACAAATATTTATTTTACGGAGGGATGTGTGTGTGTGATCATTGGAATGGTTATGCCAAATCTGAATGAATATTAATAAGTTTTATTATGGTTTTTTACCCATGGATTTAACTTATGGATTTATATGAACTGTTTAACTATTTTCCCAATGTTTTATATGAAATGTGAAAATCAGTTCTTGTACAAGGTGTGTATGTTGTGATGTATTTGGGGAGTACCTACAGATTATATAGTCACCCCTTGTCTAAAAACATTGGTGAATCTACAAATTTCATAAACTGGGATACAAGGAAAGAAAAGGCATCTTATTTCTCTAGTGATGAATCTTGATACCATGGGCATGGAAGATGGTACTAGATCTTGGATCTAGTTTAGGTGGAGCTTGGGATGATTCCACTTGGGTTTCATTGGGTCATGTGGTCATTGGTATGATTCCAATTTGGTTTTCTAGTTATATTGGTTTACACTTGGACTATATTATATATACTCACACATTATATAAGAGGAATGTATTTTTATATTTAATATTTCCATGTTGTGATGTATTAAGGTAGGGAAAATCATCCCTTAATTTTTTCTATTTTCATAGAATTTATTTTACGCCTTTGGTGTGTTTTAGAATATCACTTAAGGTTATTGGTATTCCATATCATCTCAAGCTAATGAGTTGGTTAGGGATGTTACAAATGGTATTAGTCTTGGTTAATCTATCTATCTATTGGCATGGTAGTAAGAATAATTTATATCTTAAAAAGTCATATCTAACCTTTTTATGTTGAACATCAATTGAGTTGGGTGGTTATAATACAAAATTGTTTTAAGACACTTCTCGGTGTGTTGTACTCTCATTATTGTGGGTTTAGCTGGTGATTATTTCATGGTAGGCATTGTTAGTTAGACTTACTATAGGGACTATATTGTTTATTTGGAGTTTATTGATTTATATAAATGATTAAAATGATTGATTTTAGGAAATGTAAATTGTTATGTTTTTTTATTATGGTGATTTTTAATCTTCTGAGCCTTTATTTACAATTGAGTGATGACTAAATAGTGTTTTTTCAGGTTATAGATAATAGAATTAGGTAGACATCATAAGAACCATCCAGAAGAGGCTACTAAAAATGTAGTTTCACTTGAGCTATAGGTGAACCAACAACTGGTCTAAAGCATCATTTAAGAATTTCAATCCCTGGATATAAGCAATCAAAATGATAAACCAGGACATGTATACCACTCTAGAAAAATATTGAATTTAAATCCACCCACATTTTAGAGGGATTCTGAGTCATCAAAAAAATAGTTGTGGCGAAATTGAATAAACAAAATCTTAAAATTCTTGGGAATGTTAGTTTAGATGAGAGTTAAGTTGAAAAAATATATGATGGAAGATAATACACACCAATGGTTGGACTTATCCATACAAACTAAAGTCGACCAAAGCATTACATAGTTGGACTTTGAATAATTATTCAACAAACATTCTACCCTTACACATTAAAGATCCTAATAGTAATTTATTTTATGGGCTTTACGTAAGAGAACCTATCTGTGAGAGTATACAACAAGGTTCATAAACATAGACTTATTTTCCATTAAATTTTATGTGATTTCTTCCTTAAAAGAATTAATCTTTTTGTATGGGATATGACTAAATATACAGTTTAAAATATATAACCTTTGTATTATAGATAATGTAAGGAATATAAATAAAGTGATGATGGTAGAAATATATTTTTCTATAAACTCTGTTAGAGGTATTATATTTATCACCATAGGAATATTTTGGAACTCAAATGCTAGGAATAAAAAGATGAGGGACACCTACATCCAAGGTGTTGGAGCACCCCAAAATTAAAATAAAACATCAGTTAATTTACCTCCATAAACCAATATAAAGTTAGGTTGGTTCCAATGTGGTACTACTTCTTATAAGAAGTGAGACTGTATGGAACTACCTAAGTCTTTTCACAACTGCAACTAGATTTTACATATCCATTGTTTTCTTCATAGTTCTCCAAATAATGGTGTTTAATATACATCACATGTTTCTCATACATCATATGATTTGATGGGGATATATCATCAAAAAAACTATTGTCCATAGAACTGAGTGAACTAAGGTTATTCTAGGAACACCAAAACTCCTCGAGTGATTCAATATTATCAAGGAGGCAAGGATCATGGATGATCTACTAAGAATATATATGGTGTTGAGATGATGATTATATATGATCGATATGGTCCTTTGATAGTACGAGGTCCAATTATTTATAATTCTACCCTTAGGGAATCCTTGTTTGATAAAGGTGCATCCCACTCATTTATTAATTCCCGTATTGTCAATCATATGGGTTTACATGTTGAGATGATTCCTTCTATTTTGAAACATAAAACAGCTCTATGAAAATGAGAGTGGAAATCCTTTAAGTGTGTATTTTTTTAACTATCATTGGGGTCAAATTTGTTTTAAATTTCATTGTTCATGGGATGTATATCTATGATCTGATTTTGGGAATGGAAGGGTTCAAATCATTCAATAAAAACATTGACTTTTATTCCTGGGAATTTAGTTTTACATATTTTTTTGATGTTATGTATATATTTAAAGGGGATTGGGATGTGAATGCGAGAATAAATAAACTTTTGGTATAAATTGTTGTGAATATCTCTTATTAGTTAATAGTGGTTACTTTGGAATATATTTAAGAAATATGACATAGAGATTTTCCAGCCATATTTAACCAATTTCCTAATGCCTTTCCAAAAACATTATTTAGGTTACTACCTGAAATTGAGGTTATATTTATGATTAATATCTTACTAAGGACCTATTCTGTTTCACTTCCATATTATAAGATTGAACCGATATAATTGAAGGAATTGAAATTCCATCAAGAGTAATTAGAAAAAACGGTTCATTCGACTGAGCATTTCCTCATAAAAAGACCTTGTTCTTTTTTTATATAAGGTAGATGAAACTCTTAGTATTTGAGTGGATTTTCATAAACTCAACCATGTTATTATAAAGTATGGTTATACTCTTCCATGAAATAAAGATATTTATGATCAATTTAGGGGGGTCTCATGGTTCTCTAATATTTATTTATGATAAGGGTATCTCTAATTGTGAGTTCAAAAGGAGGATACTAAAAAAACAGCCTTCATGAGAAATTATAGCTACATCAAATATATGGTTATTCCCTTTTTGTTATAAATAAACTACTAGTGTTTATATAATTGATTAATCGAGTATTTAAAAGATAACATACTTCCTTTATAGTGGTTTTCTTTATGATATTTCCAAATATTCTATGACAAAGGTCTATCATTAGAAACACTTGGTTATAGAGTTTAGGTATCTTGTTAGAGCATCACTTTATGATAAACTGTCAAAGTATCATTTCTAGATGTAACAGTTATGTTTACTTAGTCACATAATTTATCGAGGTGGAGTTTACATAGATTATAAAAATGTAGAATTTTTTATCTCTTGGAAACCACTAAATAATGTTTTTAGGATACACAATTTCCTTGTCTTACTAAGATAGTACATGTTATTTTTTTAATATTTTTCACATCTTGACTTGTTGATGATAGCTTTGAAAAGGAAGGAATTATTTTCCAATAGAGTGATGCATGCTAGAAAAATTTGAAATATATTAAGGTTCAGCTAGAATTATTACCTAATCCATAAATTTCCAGAGCCATCACAGGGTTATGTAGTCTATTGTGATTCATCCAGATACAGTTTAGGTTAGTTTCTTGTGTAGAGAGATCATTTTATTGATTATAGCTCACGAAATTTAAAGATACATGTGATAAATTAACCAATAAATTATTTCAAATTTACTATTGTGTTTCATTCCTTAAATTATTTTCAATATTATCTTTTTGTTGATAAATTTGTGGTGTTTACATATCGTAAGAGATTGAAGAACATTTTCTTAAAAAGGTATTTGAATCTAAGACAACTCATATTAATGAATTAATTGAAAATGTTTTACATTGACATGATATTTACCCTAGTAAAATGGAATTCTATATTTTATGCATTGAGTATGTAGTAATATATTATGTTGGATAAAGAGGATTCAGATTAGTGGAAAGTATTGTATGTTATAATTGATATGCATCTAGATTGTGTTGAGAAAAGTGATGTTATGGTTTTATTTTCATTTTCTATTATTCATGATTTAGTTGTGATGGAACAAAATGATTAGACAGTCAATCTCAAATACATAACCATGTTGTCAAAACTCAGTGGTGGGGAGACCATTGAGGGATGGGAGAAAGAGAAAAATGCGTGCTATGTTTTAGATATTCTATTTTGGTTCCTCCAAAATATTATGAATAAATTATTTCTTATTACCACTATTCTAGATGGTCTATTCATTCGAGTACACCAAAGATGTATAAAGTGTTTATCGAATAGTTTTTGTTGACTTCCATGAAGAGGAAACTGGCATAATTTCTCTTGAGATGCCTCACTAGGTCAAGGAAGAGTACCAATGGCCAAAAAGTATGTTGCATTATTTTTTGATTCCAATGTGTAAATTGGAGAAAAAACTTATGTATTTTGTAACCGGTCTACCAATAATGGTTAGGAAACATAATTTGATATGGGTGATCACAGTTCGACTCAAAAGTTCATCTCACTATATCCCTATTTCGTAATATACTATTCTAGAAAACTATTCCAAACTCTATATATGGTAAATTTTAAAGATTCATTGAATTACAGTTCTAATTCTCCATGACCTAGACCTTAGGTTTACATATCTATTTTTAAGACCTTGTATCAATCCCTTAGAACCCAGTTTTCTATAGCCATATCTTATCATCCAAAACTGATGGATAATCTGAATAAATGATCCAAATGATGAATGATATTCTTATATCTTGTGAGATGGATTTTGGTAGATCAAAGAAGAAGAATATACCATTAGTGTATTTTTCATACCATAACTGCCATTTGGCATGAATACATATGAATCTTTTCAAAGAGATGTATAGTCATCCTTGTCATTCTCTGCTTTGTTGGGTGAAAATTGGTGAGAATACACATATCATACCTAACATTGCAAAGGATATTATATATAAGATA
The DNA here is from genome assembly GCA_963277665.1 of Viscum album. NCBI lineage: Eukaryota > Viridiplantae > Streptophyta > Magnoliopsida > Santalales > Viscaceae > Viscum > Viscum album. The sequence continues at coordinate 1,325,421,480 of OY728158.1, forward strand.
TAGATAATAAAAAAATGGTAATGCCTTAGAGTCATTACAAATCATATGTGGATCATCTTTGATGACCAATATAATTTCAGGTGGCCATCCATTTTTTCTTAAAAATATCTTTAATTCTAGGACATCATCATTTCTATAACAATGTAATGTTATCTCCTTGGTAAATTGAACCTTTATATATAATTGAATAAGTGGTTGATGTGGAATGTCAATTTATTTTTCTTATAAGTTTTAGTTTTGTGCATGATGTTTTTTATACATCTCACTTGAAGAAGTATCATCTATATTCTGACAATGTGTATAACATACCTGAACCAGCAATCCAGGACCCAATTCTAAAAAAATTGTATTAACATTTTTTATTTGATACTAATAATTATTACCGAGTTATTTTTCATCCAAGACCTACAAAATCAAAAGAAAATATTGTATAACTTATATACCTATGGACCTTTTATGTTTATAGTTTTAATTAATTAGGAAAATATCTTATATAAACAATACCAATGTCCTCAAATGAGTATTTATCCCAAAAAACCCAAATTTTATTATTTCAGATCAAGTCATCATCATCATCCATATGAAACCCTTCTAGACATAATTCCTTTATCACCATTCTTGATAACCTGGGAAAAGGTTAACATTAGAAGGTTGAGCTCAAATTATCATTAATGATAAAAAAATCTTTAATGATTGAATTTCATCGGTGAGAAAAAGATGAGCATGAGGGTGTGATGACATAATCAAAGTTCAAGAGGATAACTGAAGAGAAATAATACCCATCAATACTTACATTATAAATCATGAAACATGTAATAAGGATTTAGTAAATGTAGGAGTTATAGTATTCAATAATCATGAGCTATATGATGTAAATCATGATAAAAAGAAAAATAAAATCCTATAGAATGAATACTGAATAGATATTTATATCTTGTAAAATTATCTTAAAAAACCATTAAATAGAACTTACAAATTAAAATAACCATAAAATAGACTAAAAATATTATTATTCAATGCATTGGAGTGATATCTAGATGTACCAATCATATAAGATATATCGGGCTCACTCGTGAACAATAATAGATCATAAGCTTTTGTAAATAATGTTCAAGAACCATAACATGAATAATGTAAATCGAAATTTCATCTCAACATAAAACTTCTAAAAACATTTATTATTACATTCATTATTTTATTTCCACATGTAAAATAAATGGGTTCAATGACAATCACTTTAAAACATGATTAACCCATGGAAAAGAAATGGTTTCCTTGAAAATTGTTTTTAAAAAATGAAAATATATCCATAAAAATAATAAGGATGGTATCATTACAAAATATCCCTAATGGATCATAAATAACATCTAGGGTTTTTTATGTTGTTGAATTAAAATACCATTAAAATATCCCTCAAAACATCCTTGAGGAAAATACACTTTTTAAATTGAAAATAATTTTTAAAAACTAAAAAATCTAAAAATATTTTGAAAATCCTTTTTATTGAAAATAAAATTTCAAATTATATAACTTAAGTTTCAAATAAAACAATGTTCATGAAGGTTGGAAAATATGTTCACGTTATGAATGTTAAAAATAAACATTGTTTTTAAAAAAATTGTAAAAGGAGTCAAAAGGGAATCATTTGAAAAACGTTAAGAAAATTTCAATTATTAAAAACTTTTAAAATATGGTTCAATATAATGTAAAATAAATTTTGTTTTCAAATATTTTTTAAAAGGTATCGAAAGTGTATCATTTGAAAAAAAAAATTAAGCAAATTACATTTTAATAAAACTTTTAAAATAAGTCTAAACACCATGTAAAATATTTTTAGTAAATAATTTAGGTTTATAAAATAACTTTTTTAAAAACATTTTATAAAACATTTATATGGAAAAGTAATATTCTCGATCTAAAAAAGAAACAAAATTAGTATCACTTACAAACAACTTTCTTGATATTTATTTAAACAATTAGGGAGTAAATGGAGACTAAACATGTAAACAGAATTCATAAATAGAGGAGAAAAAAATATGTTTGATTTAAGAAAATAATATCATATTATTTCCTCTTAAATAACCTTCAACATAAACAATCCCAAAAATAAAGGTGATTATATCATAAAGCCTTTGGCAGTTTATTAACTGCTCAATCATTATCCCCAAAAAAGAATAACATCATATGAAATATTAAATATCTTTAAAATAATGAGATTCATGATACAATATATATAATGTAAATTATATACACCTCATAAAATAATATAGGTGTATAACATAACATATTTCTTGAAAAGATAAAATTTGAGATGAGAAACCCATATAATGATCATAACGTTGAAGTGAAAATTAATAAATGAATTGATTATGTGTATCAAATAATAACCCACATATAATAATTTTAATACAAATTAATATAATAAAAATTAATTAAACACATAATCCTTTAATATAAATTATAACAAATAAGTAATATAAACCAATGAAAATAAATTGAGTTATGAAATTACTTACCACTTGGTAACATTCCGTTCAAATCTCCTTGGATTAAATAATTAAAATTGAAAACTAAAATGTAATTATTTTTATAAGATGTATCATATTATATCTAAAATTGGTATTACATACACCATATAAAATAAATTAGGTTTATAACGTTAAAATATGAATCAATGAAGAGAAATTGTGATGGGGTCCACTACCTAATTCCAGATGTTCCATGTATTTCCTTTAACTACTATATAATAAACATGTATAGTTTTTTTGATTTTAAAAAAAATTACACATTTAACAGGTTATTTTTTAGTTTGTCTCAAAAAAAATGGTTTTCTGAGTGTTGATAGGAGAGGATATGGGTGGCATTTCATAAGTGGGGCATAGGACACACATGGAATTTTTTAAAAGAAAAAGTGATAACCACTTTTTTCACAAGAAAAAACAATCAAAATGGACCCATATTTATAGTTAGAAGAAATAATATTTACATATATTCATAATGAATATTTATACAAGTTTCAGGTTATTTTAACCCTTATATGTTTAGTTCAACCCCCTGAGATACTTGTTTTCACTGTAACCGTGGTAAAATATGATTACTGCCTTCCTTGGTCATTAAGACAACAAGTTAATTTGATATTATTATATAATATAAAATATTTTAATTATAAATATTTAATCCATTTTACCAAATTATTTTCACATAACTTGAAATTTTAATTTAAAATTAAAAATAAGGACACTTTGAAAAAGCAGTTTTTCAAGAAACGTATTTTTCAAGCATAAGATGATTTTTTATTAACTCTATGACTAGTAATAATAATTATATGAATTAAAATTAAAATTTCTAGAAATATAATCTAAAATTTTCATTTAAAACATTCTTAATTAGTCATTTTTTAAATTAATTAAATTGGAGAAACATTATTCATTCAAAAATAGTTTTTAAAAAAATATTTTTTTAAACCCAAAAATACCAGGAAAGTTCAGTCAGAGGAATAACCTCTGACCATTTATTAAAAGAAATAAAAAGTGCAGTAAATAAGGAGTTGGATGAGGGCGAACATCTTGCCCAAACCCAATCAAGAGTCCCCACCAAACATAGTCAATTACAAACCAAACCATTACACCCAAAACCAAAGACCCATACTGCTGATTCAACACTTCAACCAGCAGTTCATCATCTTCATCAAACAAAAACATCAAAACTTCCAACTTTCAACAGCATATCATCACTGCAATTACTGCAACCGCGACTTCATTCCAGAGATCTTCCCGAAAAAGAAAAAACAAATCACGGAAGAGAATCAAATCTGAAATACTGGTCCAACATTCAGCAAGAAAATCAGCGAGATCAGATCACCGAGGGAGAAATTCCACCATCACGCAACACAAATCCAAGAGAACCCGGAGCATATTCATCCAAAACACACCAACGCAAAATTGCAGTTGAAAATAGCACGAAATCCATCACCTCATCCCACTCACAAAGCAACAAAAACCGACGCCGGAGCAAAGACACTGAATTCGAAACCAGGAACAATCTGCAGAAACAAAAAAGGAAAACATCACCAGAACTCCGACCGGTAGACCCGCCGAAAATCCGATCACGTCGCCACCATCCCTGTCGCACGCGACGACCACGACCCAGCATACAGACGGAAAACGCGGCCACAAACACAGGCTATAGAAGCTAGATCTTGGTCGTCGGCTGACAACGTGCTACCATGAGAACCCTAACCGGAGATGAGGGATTAGGGCGAGGAGAGGTCAGCAACGTTGCAGCTGAAGAAGGGAGAGACCAAGATGCCGACGCCACCGCAGCCAAGGATCCGCCGCCGCGAAGATACAGACCATGAGGTAGGAGGCAATGCGTCAACCCTAGACGAAGGAGGTGACGACGAGAGGTATATTTTCGCAGAGAGCGCCCATTACGGGCCCATCCAAATAATTGTCTAGATCTTTTAAACCCAAAAATAAAGTTATAATAAAATTCACTATAAAGATTATTAAAATGTAATTAATTTTATTAAATACAAATAAATAATAATAATTTTATTTAAATAAAATTAAAATCACAATATTAAATTTATATTATTTAATTTATTTCAAATAAATTATAGTATTAAAAAATCAGTATTTTTAACTTTTCACTGAAAAAATAAATATTCTCTGAAAAATCCCATAATTCCTTCACAAATTAATTTTTATATAATGATTAAAAAATTAAATTATTTCTATAAAATAAATTTTCTAAAATATCTAAAAATTAATTATAATATATATCACAAAATTTAATAAAAATCATTTTTAAAGAAAGTATATTTTTGAAGATTAAAATTACTTTACTAGATATTGATTAATTATTTACTAGGAATTTATCAATAAATTTTTATTGATTATAAAATAATATATATACATATATATCATAAAGTATTTAATACTTTTCATACATGCTAACGTAATGGATAAGTTATAATGGTCATATTTAAATAAATATATTTCATGGGGGGTTCAAGTTTGGTGTCACATATCTGGTATGCTATCTAACATAGTTTTATTTTACAAAATATTGGGATGTTACATCCTCACCACCATTAATAAATTTTATACTCACAATTTTAACATGATCAGTATAATTAAGGGTTTTATATTTGAAAAATATTTTTCTTGAAAACCCAGATCATGTAAATGGTTAATAAAACTTCCACTTGAAAAGAGATAGAGGGAAGTACGAAGTCCATCTAGAACAACACATAACTATATTTTTATGTAGAAAAAATAGTGGGAAGTTAAGATATGGATATTGAATAAAATCCCAATTCCTTCATAATGATGGATAGTGACTGGGATCATTGATCGCAATAAAGTGAATGGCCATGATAAAGTTAACATCCACAAAACCATAGACAAAAGAGGTGTGAAAAGACCATTGTTTAATTGAAAATTAACGTAATAAGATATTATTTTCATAATAAATATACTTTCACTAGAGTTGAAGAATTACTTAAAATCTAGACTTATGACATAAGCAAGTATACCTACTTGATAAGTTTAATTTCATTATTTAATCAATTTCCACCACAATATCTCTTTTGCTCCATACTATGAGTATTAAATTTGAATTTTTCATGCCTTAATCACTAAAATAAACCATTAAAGGATCACATGACCATAAAATAGATAAAATAATATTCCTATTATCTTTAGACATTAATAAAAACCAAAATGGTCAACATAACGTATGGTAATTCTGAAAATGAATAAACTTTAATATGATGAAATAATATATTAATCTCCAAAATTCAGCTGTAATTCCCAAATCATGGTATGAGGTTAGGGAATAAACACTAAAATCCATTATATTTATTCAAATAGAGTCAGATTAAGGTATATTTAGTAATACTACACGATGAAAACATGATTCATGTAAATCCATATACACAAACATTACATAATCTAGTGAATTTAGAATAGATTTCATTTTCCGTTAGTCCCAAAGATCTTTTAGATTTAGAGTTCTAGAGATTTAGGTCATAAATATTTTTTAATAATCATATATATTAAAAATATGACACTTCTACTCAGTGTCCATTTTTTCACAATATAAAACTATTAAAGTAAAATATGATTTCTTTTGATGAAAAATATTCATGAATTTTAACTTGACTTCTTACTTTCCCTAACCAATCCTTAAACCATTTGAAAAAAAATTAAAATATTGGATGACCATATAAATATATGTAAGGGAAAAAATGAATAAAATATTATTCCATGACTGCTTATAAAATTATTCCATTTTCAAATTAAACTTTGAGCACAAAATAAACATTTTCTTACTCAAAAAATCAATTTCTCTTCTTAAATGTTTTTATAAAAGATTTTAAAATTAATATTAAAGGAAAAATTAAAACTCAAAAATGTTTCTTTAAAATCCTGAAAAAAAATAAAAAAAATCTCACAAAGTTATAATTTTCAACCCCATGAAGTAGATTATAATTTCCTTTACCTTGGGAAATTATCATATTTCCAGGAAAACTCATAGAAAGAATAGATAAATCATGTAGGTTACTTAAGGAATTATTTTAATGTCACTATTATTTATGGAGTGACCCTCATAATTACAAATGGAATAACCATCATGGTTATACTTCGAGTAAGCATCGCAATTACACATGAAATAATCATCATGGATATACTTGGAATAAAAATCACAGTATATCCCAATAATCTCTTAGGAGAAACTTAATCGGTTAACTTCGCCTCGTTACCCAATCAATTAGAGAGATATAATAGGCTCCTAATTCTGGATTTATAATATAACCACTCATCTTTATAAATAATTCCCAAGAACTATAAGATAATACATAAAATCTTGTGTCATAAACAATGTTCTTTCAACCCATAAGAAAACATTTTCATATATTTATATATCCATTATATTTTCATTTTTTATAAACTAAACTGAATAAAAGGAAAGTTCTTTTTCTTTGAATAAAACATGAAATCTTTTAAATTAATCCCAAAAAAAATTAATAGTTAGGGTGGTTGGAAAAGTAATTCTCAATGGATAAGTTAAAATAGAAAATTTGTTTTGTCTTTTTGTAAAGAACACCAAAACATAACATAAAAAGATTCCTTTTGAAAATATTTGAGTGAAATTAAAATTTAATAAAAAATACTTTGATATTTTTTATTTCAATATAATTACATCCCTAAAATAATTTTCAAAATATGTACATAGAATAAGAGGATGTTTTTAAGGGAAACTTTAAAACATGATTTTTTGAAATAAAGTCTCATACCTTGAGTCTGACTCAGTAAATATGATCTTTAAATTAATAAATAATATACTTATGTTAATTATTTTATTTATTTGGAAACTTTTTAATGTTTTTTATTCATTTTATACCACTTATCACTATTTTAAAAATTTCCTTAATCATTTAAATTCACATATGATTTTTTAACGATATTCGATTCATAAGTCCAAAATGACATCAACAAGTTGAATATGGTAAAATGTGCCAGTATTCCATAATTTGAATAATAATAATCATGAAATAATTATCATTTTTATACATCAATTTTACTTTAAAATAAAAACATAAAATATGGTTATGAAAAATGATTTATGTTACAATCACGGAGACGGTAGGTTGTAAATACATAGGGGTAATGTTTCCATTTTTGAACGATCGTTATCGAAAAAATGTAAGTATTATTTTATATTTCTATAATTATAATTTTATCATAAATATAATATTACTTCTTTAAATATTCTTATATGTTTCATTTAATTTTCATGGTGATGAGAATTGAATTGAATCTCTTCATATAGGTTGTAGTCCACACATAGGCATGAAATACATTATCATTTTCCCATGAATGGAAAGGTGAGAAGGTAAATGATGTAATATATTTTAATAATGATAAATATTCCATGAATTAAATTTATAAACATTAATTACATAATTATAATCCATCCTTGATAGATGGTGTTGGAATAGGAATTACAATGGTTCGTGAGGCGATAGTCCATCGTATAAACAAATGATGGTTTACTTTACCATTTAATAGAAGAGGAGATGAATACAGGTTATTCCATTTTAATAATAACATATGATTATATGGTTTGTACAATTTATTCTTATTGTATCCTAGCTGGATAAGATTAAATGGAGGTGGAAGGAGAAAAAAATGAAAACATGTGGTTAAAACTATACCTCTTCATAGGAAAAGCTCCATTTTCCAACACCTTAAGACCTATAATATTGATATTATTCCAAATATAATTCCTAGAAAATATGGTAATAGATGTTAGTAAGGTATTTGAGAATATAATGGCTGAAATAAATGGGTTTTGAAGTGTGAAGTAGTGAGGAGAAGAGATACACTTTTATAAGAGTGTGGAGGGGGTACTCTTGGAATTTATTAAATGATTAAATTAATATAAATTAATTTTCAATTAAAAATGGCTAAAATTATTTATTTAAAATATTTTATGAGTATGTATAGAAATAATATCATACAATAAAATATATATATTTTCTTACTATGACTTTACCTTTATAGTTTTGTTTTAATCCACCCTTAACCCTTTTCACACTTACTGTCATTATAAGTTTTTTCAATCTTTGAGGGTCATGATAAGTAATATAAATAGAAAAAAGCCCATAAATGAACCATGGTAGATATTATAAACCATTTAAAAATTACTTGGTCAAATATATGATTTTTTGGAATTTTATATCATTTAATAAATATTATTTATTATAAAATATCTTTAATGTCAATTTTGGAACAACTCTTTAATTTGACATCAATAATATCAGGAGAAAAAATTAAATTTGAAAAATATATTATAATAAAACCATATAATGTTATAGTTATATATACAAATTTTGGATCACAATAATTCTCTCAAATTATTTTACTTTTAATATTTTTAATATCATTTATTTTATTTTTCCATTAATTGAATAATTATTGCATTAGTGTTGTGTAAGCATTTAAGGTAGTCATTTATGAACTAAAAATTAAAAAAATAACATTATTATGATAAATAATTAATATTTTAAAATAATATTTATTACTAAATGTATCCTCTCATTATCCCCATGTTAAAAATATTATATTTATTAAAAATAAGAGTGTGATATTTTTTACTTTTCATTACATAAAACATTATAATCATCATAATCACATCCAAATGGTAAAAAACACATAACCATATGTTGGATGATTATAGATAAAATTTAATCATTTTATATACTTTAGTAATGTTTTATGGTTATTTTATTGTCTTTATCGTTTTATTTTTAACGTTAATTACCTAATTTACCCTTTACTATGGTATCAAAAATTTTTAAGGATTCTATTCATATAGAACAGAAACAATAGGAACCTATTTATAAAATTTATACCACTTAATTAAAAATATATAATCCAATTTTTAAATAACAAAACACATAATATTTAGTATTTAATTTTAAATTAAACTGTAAAAAGGTGATAAAAATGGCTTTTTTGAAAAATTTAATTTTTAAGTATTGAATGTTTTTATACTAAATTCTTGTATCATTTAAAAAACTATAATTGGAATACTTTTAATCAAAAAAAATCATCAAATTTTATAACTAATAAAAAATATAATTTAATTTTAAAAATACATTAAATGAAAACATAGTTTTCAATAGAAATCATTATTTTACACAATCCGTTGAAAAATGAAACGTTTTAGAAAATTAAAAAAAAATCACTATAGTCTAATTTTGATATTCAGATTCTAAAAATTATATTTATATTATAAAATACAATTTTTAAAATCTTCATAAATTAATTATATTATTCTTTCACAAAAGAAATCAAAAACCATCTTTGTTGAAACATAGTTTTGAAAAATAAAATGGTTGTACTAAAACATGAGTGAGTATTTTTTAAGAATTAATAAATATTTATAAATATTTAATAAATTAGTTAGTCCCATTCATACCCTCTATTTTAATGATTAGTTTATAATTCTAATATTCAAATAATAATATTTCGTGGTTCGTTTTATCTTGGTGTTACATTTTGAACACATTATTGAACATAATGTCCTTATTTTAAAATATTGGGAAATTACATTATAAACCCTTTTAAAAATTCCTTGCTCACAATTTTTACTCAAGTATAGAAACTAGGGGTAGGAATTTACAAAATACCTTTTTTGAAATCCCACAACCAAATAAGGGTTAATAAAACATCTTATTAAAATAGGTAAAAGGGAAGAGAATACTGACGCCCAAATATTTAATAGAGAACTTGATCATGATAAATTTAACCATCATAAAACCATAAATCTATGATGCTTTAAAAGACCATTTATTTTTTAACAAGAAAATTAAATAGATAAGGTTTTTATTTCAATACCCTTTTCCTAGAGTTGGGGAATTACTTTATCATATATTCTAAGAAAATAAAGAAATATATTTACTTGAAAATTACAATTTCAACCACTAATAAATTTATACCACAATATCATTTTTCCCAAATAATGAGTATTCAAGGTGAATTTTTCATGCCTAAAGCACTAAAATCAACTTCTAACGGATCATATAATTTCAAGAAATATCAAAAGTTATTCCTCCTATGTTTAGATATTAACCAAAACCAAAAATGGTTATCACCAAATAATATAATTTCCAAAATGAATAAACATTCAAAAAATATTAATCTCAAAAGCCTCAATATTAAATCCAAAAGTGAAACCAAGAACATTCAATAAAAAATATACCTAAAATTATGCAATATATTCTCAGTCAAGTTTAAAACCAAAAAAATAGAAGGATTTTGTCACACAATATTTTGAGATTAATTTATAATTTATCTCCAAATAATATAAATCACTCTTAATGTATCATACACAAAATTTATATTCCCTAACCATATCATCTATAAGATATTCTAATCATTACTATAAATGATATGAACCACCATTAATCCACATAAAAATCATATATGACTAAAAAAAGATGATTCAAACCTTAATCCTTAAATAAAATACCATAATGTTTTTTACCTTAATCATATAAGTCTTAAAAAGAGTGAACATCTAAAATAACATTAATATCAAAATCACTTTTAAATAACATATTTTTCTGTACAATAAAACATATGTTAACCAAATTTTAATAACACATAATTAACTCAATATCAAATTTCATATTAACCCTAAAGGTTTTAAATACCTTTAAATTTATTTCCACAAATATTAAAGTCATTCTTCATTAAATAATATTTTTCATATGTTAAAATTAAGGGATACATATGCCACAAACTCAACAAATGTCTTCAAAAAATTATCACTTTTTCACTATGACCTTTTTAAAGGCATTGATTCCATTTAAAATATGTTTCCAAATTTTTAAAAAAAACCTATTATTGAATAATACTTGGGTGATTAATTATTGATAAAATACTCCTATATGATAATTATAAAAACTATCTAAATAAACACATCCTTAAACCATTAACAATGCTTCTTTTTTTATTACTTTATACTTTATTCTTGAAAATAAAATATATGAAGTGTGTCCTTATGATTTTTAAATATAAACTCAATCATGGTTAACAAATTAGACATAAGAAAAGAAACCATAAATAAAATATAGACATCAGGTCCTTATTTTATATTTTTGGTATCCCTTTTATCTTCCATCATTAAATCCATATCTCGAGAAAAGAAATAGTTAAGTCCTTTTTGATATTTCCCTTGTAGAATGAGATAGATGAATTGAGATTTTGAAATCAGATAAAATAATCAACATGATCCATATAAATATTGTAAAAATAAAAATATGTTGGATAGAAATAATAGTTTCTTTTAGGTGATTTGGATGTTAAAAAATCTCTCAAAGTCATTTGAATAATATTTTTCTATGATATTGGTGATTAAATAATATGGAAGGGATAAAAAATGTTTTTTTAAAAATTATTTCCTTCTATATTGATAAATGATATTTAATATGTTTAAAAGAAAATAATTTAAACATGAAATTAATTATTAAAAAGAAAATATTCCATAAGGGTAAACTCAATACCAAATAAATTCTATAATACTCAAATCCCTCAATCTCTTTATATCTTATTTGATTTAGGTGTTATCAAAAATCCCCCATAATAGTAACCATAATTATCCAAAATAGAAAAACATTTATGGTTATATAGAATATTTTAACTTATTATAAAAGAACATACAAACCTATAAAGTTATCTAAACCCTTCTCTAATATCAATTTAAATCCTTGAATATAAACATTACATAATCAAGTGTCTTTATAAAAGATTTCATTTTCATTCATTTCAAAATATCTTTTAGGTTTATAGTTTTAGATAGTTAGGTTATAACTTTTACATCAAAATCTCATATATTATGAGGAGGAAACTTCTTCTTAGTATCTATTATTTCATAATATAATATTTTTAGCGTAAAAAATGGTTTCTTTTCATGAAAAAATAATCATGAATTTCAACTTGACTTCTTCATATCCCATACCCATCCTAAAACTCTATGAAAAAAATATTAAAATGTGGGATGATCATAAAAGTCTCTTTAAGGGGTATAGAAAAAAGAAATAACCCATTATTACATGAACAATTATAAGAATTTTCCTTTTTAAAAATAAAATTTTAGATAAAAATAATTAATTTCTAACCTTATAAATCAAATTCCATTTCCAAATCCTTTCATAAAAATTTTATAAGAATTATTAAAGTAAAAAAAATAAAAGTCTTAAATCCTTCTTTGAAATCATCAAAAAAACATAACAAACTTATCATAGAGTTAAACTTTCCAGACCTAAGAAGTAGAATATATTTTTTTTATTTGTGAAATTATAACATTTCCATGAAAACCAATCAAAATAATAGATATTTCATGTAGGTTTTAGCTCCCCAACCTAGTTTTCCACTTTAACTATGCTCCGGAATGGTTAGCCACAAGCCCTTAGCTGGAGCTTTGCATATACCAAATGCTACTAACTAGCTACGAGGGTCTGATTAAGTGATAGTGGGAGACTATTCTCTCTACTTATGATAATAATAATGGTCCATGTGTATATAACACAATATAATAAGGACCATAACTCGGTGGAAGAAACAAATAAACTGAGCGGAATCCTAATAAAAAGTATACATAATAACTAAGACTATATCCATAATACCATATATAGATAATAAATATGTTATAAAAGGTCATAAAATAGATACAAAGGTCTCCTATGTCCAAAAAAAGATTATATATATTCCCAAAATAGGGGTCTAGTTCGATTTCGAAGAAGCACTTAGTCCACCACCATCCATCCCATTAAAAAACCATACAACTTGATCACTAAGCTCCAATTACTAAGACTAATCCCTTGCCTAATCTCATAGATATAAAGTCTAAACATGTCCCTATGGGACTGTGTAGGGTGTGATTATGAAATCAGTTATACACCACCATTGTGTATATATATTACATACATAATTATGCATGTGCCTGAAAAATATAAATAAAAAGTAAATGCACAAACATTAAACGATTTAACTTGCTTCCCGTGTGCTTAGCATCTATAATGAAGTGTTCAATTTCTTGAACCATCGTTTTTATATATCTAAACACATTCCCCCAAATATAGAAATATGGTATAAAACAAATGTCTTCATATATATATATATATATATATATATAGTGGTGAGGAACCATGGCTTAGTTCCCAAGCATCCCCTAAAGATTGTCAAGTCTAGTGAACCATCATATTCATCCCATAACCATGTCACCTAGAACCTCAGGCCATCTGACACCTCACATGCCAACAAAAATAACTAGAGTCCTAACAGTGTGTCCAATCAAGTATCTGGTCCCTCAGACGTCTTCTCATAAAATCACCACCATCTCAACAGATAATATCTCAATTCACAGTGTTATTAATCCTTCAACATATAAATAATCATCTTCAGCTCAAAAACTCGACATCCCAATCCACGATGATATCTTTCCTCTAATAATCCCAACCCATCAGTCTTAAGTATTACAATTGGCATAATCCCCTAACTGATTTTCTCAACACCGTCACTTGATGTTCCATCACCACAAACATAGATTTCTACAGTGATCACCTCCAATATATCTGATGTTCAAAACCATCCACTAATCTATAATATCAATGGAGTCATCCACCCACAATGAGTGGTCAACATCTCCTAAACTGAGTCATATCTGTGTATAGGAGACTTCAACATCACTCCATCCTACAACAGTAAGTGTAAATCACCAAAAATACATAATCTACATCATATGAAACCTCGTTTCCCAAAAAGAATTTCTCTAAATCCTTATGGTCAACACAATACAAAGTACTATGAACCATAACCTCAACCTGATGACCTCATCACTTCAAATCTGATGGTCATTTCACCTCAACATGGTGATAAAAATCACCTCATGTTTCGCATGCCATGTCCTCGGCCTAACAACTTTGTAAACTCAATTCAGTTGATCAACGTCACCTAAATCCTTAGTTCAATCCCATCACATTCCCATATAACCATTAAAATGAGTATAAATAATTTAATTAATTAAATTCTATGACTTTACTATCCTAACTAGTTTTTCAAATCCCATTACCCATCCTAACATGTATAAATAGGATAACTCATGTTCAATAGCATCCCATGATATCAACTAATCTATTTAAACACTAACATTAATTAATTAGGGTTATAACTTGGTCAAAATAACATGTGTATTTATGTAAGCATCCCAAGACACCTATAAAATTAAGGGGAAATCAATACATCGCCTATCTTATAATTGTAGGTGCTCACTTGTATTATATATTCCACTAACATGATCCAAAATGAGAAAAAATTAGGATTTTAGACAATCACCAAGAAAAATAGGGTAAAATATATTTCATTGATTAATAATTCCATATGGAAAAATAAATAATTAATACAATCAAGAGGATAGAAGGTATTACTGATATGCTTCCAATAAGACCGGTGAGGTTCAATTCGAAGTCTGATTAGAGGAGGTGGCTCAAAGCCTATGGGAAGAGGAGAAATAGGAGAACCCCCTAGTGTTGTATCTGGATGGAGGAGAAATTGGGAGAATATATCAAATAATAAGGGATGTTTAGTTTGTAATTTCACCAAAATAAATGACATTCATTTTTTCGCAACATGGTGTGGTTAACCATGCACCAACTATGTGGGGCTCACAATCTAATCACCTCACCTCACATGGATACACACATAGTTTACCAAATTGGGTAGAGACCATGTGGATTCCCTTTGTTAAAAGTTTTAGAAACAATTCATGATAATGCTACCCCATCTCTATGGTTTGAAAAATTATGTTCAATGTAATAGTGGGAAACATGGTTTCCCCTATTAGGCCACATGGTTAAATCTAACCATACTCCTATGTTTTCACTCTCTAAAAAATGGATTTTCAGGACCTGGAACTCTTAAAAACCATATAAACCCCCAAGAAGCATTTTTATCATTTACCCCCATATAAAAACAAGAAATCAGTGCATCAAACTCGAATAATTTGGTTCCAAATATCTTGAGAAGTGTTGGACTGACCACCAAACTCAAAAATTCAAAAAGGCTGAAGAATTAGTCCCACTCAAAAACCCAAGACGTTATATCCTCCCCACCTTAGAATATCACATCCTTGAACTCTAGAGATTTAACTAATGATGTTATTTTATATACCCATACCATTTACATCAATCCTGTCTACCTCAATTATTAAGTCAAAGGCTAATTGCCTTTATGGTACTCCTCACCTTTGTAATTTCATACCTTGTCACTTCCTGACCCCAAATTAAATATTCTGATGGTTCTACCAACCATCTATGGGCTCAATAGTCCGCCCAAGACATATGTTCATTCTTACACCTCATCAAGTTCTCAATTAATAATCATGTCATACCTAACACCCATCAAGTCTCACATCTCATCATATGCCCATTTCGTACTTGTTCTATAAATGACACTCATCGAAACACACATCTCATCAGATTACAATAAATCTTACAAAAAAAAGATGCCAAAAATAAATCCTACATCATATATATACATATATTCATACCCAATATAGTCATGATACCTATTCACCTCATATAATCCACACATCATAATCTATGCTAAAATACTAACCAACTCTAGATTAGTCCAAAAAATAACACATGTGCACCTCTTGAACTAAAACTGGCCATTCCAAAACAAAATAAAACTTGTTCAGTCCAATGGACTACTTATCTCTTGATCTATATCCTACTCTGTACCTAGAATCTCAACTATGTGGATCTGGCCTAAATCCCAACTACTTGAGATATGACCTCCCTATGAAGATAAACTAGCAACCAGCCAAAACCCCCACTATTGCATCCCCATATCTCTTCCATGACCTCCATGTGTAGATGAATACCATATACAAGCTCATTATACCTCTCCCAATCTAACCTTATATCCTTGAGTAAGACCTGATCTCTGGCTCCTATTTATCTAAGAAGACCTCCTATAGAACCTCCCTTGATGCCCCATCTGACCACATGTGTGTCACTCCTTCAAAATCCAATCAAATTGGGTCCAAACATGTATCAGATGCCGACACTATAATAACACCATCGAAGAACTACTCCCCAGTGTTCTTCTTGAGTATCTTTCCTGACATCCCTATTGAAACTCCTGATAGTCTTGCTTCGGACTACCTGAAGCATCATTGCTAATCTCACCTGGTGTCATCACCCGACTCGAATAAAATGGTTATTTAATGTTTCCATCAGCGATCAGCACCTAATTCACTGACTCATATAAATATATCATCCTGAAGACCTTCCCATGAACCTTGATGGCATGCCATAAACAATCTGTGAAACATCACACCCTAGTGATGTCTTTTCCCCCCATAACAAGTGAAAAATAGGATAAGCCTATGAAATTAGCTGAATGATCCATGATAGACATGTATCTCTACTGAATTTTGATGAAATATCAATCTCATTCCACTATTAACTTCTCTAGAATGAATTGATCGAAGAACCTGACCTCAAAAAACATCAAAGCATGTCCTTCATGTTTTCCAGCATGAACTTGTACATCCCACCAGTACATTGTCGGTCCTCTGAGCATGTACATAACTAGATTCAACCTCTAAACTAGGGGTGTATCAATATTATTAAAATATTACACATCTATTGGATCTAATTCACTAATACATGTTGTCCACCCTCGACCTGAAATAGCGGTGGATGCTATGACTGTAACTCATATGTCCAATATTCAATGGATGGATCATCTCCATGAGCCCCCCAATCATTTTTCTTTATGACCGATACCAAGCTCTCCCTGAGTTAGTCATCTTACTACATCCCAAAATATTCCATATGTCATGGCTACCCCACCTATACCCAAGCCTATACATATGAATCATGATCATCTGGACCCTCTAGGGCCTCATCCCAAACCTATGGGGACTCATCTCAGGCATGCTCATGTGGAACCATATCTCTACCCACCTAATGTTCCACTAGAATAAAACTATATGGATTCAAGATGAATAAAAATACCATTTTCAAACAACCATAATAGTAATGTATATTCTAGATAGGGAAAGGTGTAACAGGCATCACATCTCACCACCCTTACACTCCCCTACCATACCCATTTCCCATGACATCTGAACTCATGACCCTTTACTTTCCCATATTGAATTCAGGCATCACATATCATTTAGACTTATAACCCATTTCATACCCATAATAAATTCAGGAATCACATATCATCTACATCAGATATTATCAATCTAGGTTAGATGAGTATAATGCCACCAAAAAGAATAATTCTGAAAACACTCTTTAGCTTATTTGTTTTCACATTAAATAACTCAATCCATTTTATAGTTATTACCAGACCTTATTAGATTCAGGTTTATAAACCACATGCATATAATCACATATATATCTCATCAAGGTCCACATACCTAGGCTGGTTAACTATAATTCTACTAAAGAGACAAGGTAGGAAAATGTTGTTTAGCTTATTTTTTGACACTTTAAGTAACCCAACCCATATTAGTGCATTCCATGTTCCCAATAATGATCGAAAGAAAATAAACAAATCATATGAGTCTGAGTACCTATCATGATGCCTAATCAATCCTCCCTTCCCTTACTGAGACAAGGGTGAAACCGCATATTCCAATAACAGAACACCTAAGTGCACTAATCAAGGTTGAAATCAACCACCTATAAAATTGAAAAGCATAACCTCAATTTCCGACCCCTAGAAATGTAGTTTTTCAACCATTCATGGGTCTGGAGGCACCCAAACATGAGCTCTTTATCCATTTTCTACTACATCGTAGTCTCTGGTATACCATAGCCAAAATAGTAGGACCGACAAGGAAATTAAATACTTTAATACAATTTGTAACCAACAGAATGAAATTTATATTTTATTACCCAAGCCTTATGATAATATAAGTAAACACCAACAAAAAATATTCTCTGATATGATGTATCATTTCCTAACCCAGTTTTCCACTTTATTTATACTCCGAGTTGCTTGGCCACTGGACCTTAGGCATGCCTCCCTGTATGCCGAAGGTTTCCGAATAGCAATACGGGTCTGATTGGGTGATAGTGGGGAGATTGTTCCATCTTGTGATGATAATAATAATAGTCCATATATATATATAACATAATGGAAAAAGGATTACAACTCAATGGATGAAAAAAAATAAACTCAATGGACGCATAATAAACAACACCAGTAATAAATAAGCACAAAGGCATAATACCATATAAAGATAATAAACATGTCATAATAGGTCAACAAAAAAGGTAAATAAGGTCATCCATGGACAAAAATAAAATTATATATATATATATATATAATTCCTAAATAAAGGTTCATCTCGATGAAGAGGAACCACCTAGTCCACTGTCATCCATCCTAAGAAAAAGTGGTACTACTTGATCACGAAGGACCAACTCCCGAGCCAGGTCCCTTGTCGATCTCAAAGTCATAAGGTCTATACACATCCTAAGGGAACAATGTAGGGTGTGATTATGAACTCAGTATTCCACCACTAATTTGTTCATGTCTTAAAATCATAATTTTATAAATGTATGAAAAATATAAATAAAATGGCATTGCACACACATTTAACAATTCAACCTACTTCCCTTATTCTCAACATCCATAAATAAGTGTTCAAATACTTCAACCATCTCTTTTATATCTATAAAATTATGACCTCAAATATATATGTGGAATAAAAAACATGTTTATATATATATATATATATATAGTGGTTATAATCCATGGCTTAGTGGCCAGGAATCCCCTAAAGAATATCTTATCCAGTGAACCCTCGGGTTCCACCCACAACCATTTAACCCGAAACCACATGCCTTTTGACACCTCATGTGCTACTAAAAAAGAATAAACATCTTAACAGAATTCCCAATCAAGTCCCTACTCCCTCAAACCTATACTCAAAAAATATCCAACATCTCAATAGTCAATATCTCGAGGTACGGTGATTTTCATCCTCCAATATATAAATAATCACCATAAACTCAACACCCTAATATCCTAAGGCATGGTGACACACATCCTCTAATAATCCAAACTCATTAGCCTCATGGAAAATGATTAACCTCTTACCCAAAAAAATGTTCTCAACACGAGCACCCGATGGTACACCACCATCCACATGGATTTCTATGGAGAGAACCTCTATCATATATAATGGTCAACACCATCCCCTAATCCAAAATATCAAAAAAATCCTCCACCAAAAATTAGAGGTCAATACCACCTCATGTGAGTCTTATTTGTGTGCACATGACTCAAATGATTCATTGACCAAAAATGGTGAGTGGTAATCACCAACAATACCTAGACCATAACATCTAGCACCTCATGAACATTGAAAACATGTTTCTAAATCCTGATCGTAAACACCATCCCAACTCCCTAGATATAATCCCCCAATTTTATGACATCATAGCCTTAAATATGACTACCATGTATCCACAACCTAGTGATCAATGTCACCCTATGTGTCTCAGGACACACCCTCATCCTCATGAACTTATCACCTCAATTCTGGATATCAATGTCACCTCAAGCCTTGATCCAAGACCTTCACATTCAAATGGAACCATTTCAATCAGTATAAACAATTAAATCGATTAAATTAAATGACCAGCCTATCCTACCTAGTTTTTTAAATCTCTTTTCCCATCATAACATGTATAAACAGGCCAGGTCATTATCAGCAGCATACCATGATATCAGTTAATCAAGTTAAATAGTGACATTAATTAATTAGTGGTATCACTCGTTCAACCCAATGTGTGTATATAAGTTTTCACCCCAAAACACACATAAAATTAAGTATAAATCTTGTAAAAACCTACCTTATACTCATGGGAACTCACTCGTCTGATATTGGCCTTTAAATCGATCTAAAACATGAGAAATTGGGCTTCTTGACAAAGACAATAAAAATAGGGGAAAATAGATCACACAAATTTACAATCCTATACGATCAGATAAAAGATAAATATAAGCATAATATTTTTATTCCTTACATATATGATTCCAACAAGACCAACAACGTTCAATTAAGAGTTTTTTTAGAGGAGGATGATCAAATCCCATTAGAGAAGGAGAAATGGGAGAAACCCCTATGTTGCACTTGGAGTGGAGGAGTAATGGGGGGAATATATAATTTAAGAATGGAGGTGAAGTATATTCATTTCATTAAAATAATTGACCCACATTGTTTTTCCTTATGATTTGGACAATTGTGTGTCAACCGTGCGGTGCTAACTGTCTAAGCACCTCACCTCACACGGCTTGACACATAGTTTTCCAAACTATAAATAGACCATGTAGATTACCTCTTTTAAAATTTGTAGATATCATGAATGTCTATGCACCCCACTTGTATGGTTTGATAAAATATGTACAATGAAATAGTATTACACTTGGTTTACCCTTGAAGACCATAGGGTTAAATATAATTGTGCTCCTGTGTCTACCCATTAAGAAAAATGAGTTTTTAGGGCCTGATGAAATTGAAACCCATCTGAACCCCAAGTAACTTTTTGAAAATTAAACCCTATCTAAAAAAATTCCATGGTTCTGTAAAAAATTGATTTCTTTTTGAAGACCAAGAGATGAGTTGGCTCGACCACTAAACTCAAAAAAATCAAAAAGTTTGAGAAATTAGACCAACTCAAAAACCATGTACATTATATTAGTAATTTGAGGAATCATTTTCTTATAACTATTAATTATGGATTAACCCTCATGGTTACACAGGGAATAATAATAATGGTTGTACTTGGAGTAACCATTACAGTTACTTTTGAAATAACTCTCACGGTTATACTTGGAATAACCAACATAATATATTCCAATAATCTCTTAGGAGAGACTTAAATTGTTACCTCCATCCCTTTACCCAGATAATTTTAGATCTATAATAGGCACATCCATTCTAGGATTATAGTAGAACCACCCATCCTCATAAAAAATTTGAAAATAACTATAATAAGATACAAAAAATTAAATATCATAAAAATGTTATTTGAACCCACAAGAAAACATTTTTAGATATTTATATATCCAATCTATTTTAAAAAATTATAATAAGAAAAACATATTGAAAGAGGGTTTTTATTTTAAGAAAAAATTAAATATTTTAATGTAATATAAATATAAAATAATGGTTATTGTGTGGGAAAAGTTGTATTTCCGTATAAGTTAAAATAGAACATTAATTTTATCTTTTTCTAAAGAACTTAAAACAATTACTAAAAAAGATTCCTTTTGAATGAAAATTTGAATGAAATTAAAAGGAAAATTTAAAATATAATTTAATTTTTTTATTTCTATTTAAATACAACCATAAAATAATTTTAGAAATATGTACATGGAAGAAAAAGAGAATTTTATGGGAAACTTTAAAACAATATTTTTTTAAAAGAAAGTCAATTACCTTGAGTATGACTCATCACATTATTTATTTATAATCCCTAATAATAAAATTATATTATTTATTTAAATTCTTGATTAACTTTTCGAATTTTATTATTTCTTTTATTTAACCAATTAACGTGTTATAACACTTAATAATTTAAGTTCACATTGGATGTTTTGATGATATTCTATTCATAAGTCCAAAATGAATTTTGTATGTTGACTATGGTAAAAGTTGTCATTATTCCATTATCTCCATAAAAATAATAATGGATTAATTATAATTTTTATACCTAAATTATACTTTTAAATCTAACCATTAAATATGTTTATGAAAAACGAACCTTGTTATAATCATGGACAAGGTAGGTCATACGTACACATGAGTAAAATATCCATTTTTCAATATTCATAATGGAAAAATGGTTAGTATTATTTTCATCAAAAAATTATCATAATATCATAATACCATATTTTTTCTTTAAATTTAATTATATATATTGTCCAAGTGGTATGGAGATGAAAAACGATTCATATCTCTTTGTGGAGGTGGTAGTCCACATGTACGCATGAACGATGTTATAATTTTTCAATGAATTGGAAGATAAGAAGGTAAATGATATATTATCATTTAATAATGATAAATATTTTATTAATATAATATATAAACAGTAATTACACCCTTATAATACATACCTAAAATATGGTGACGAAAAATGAATTACATCTGTTTGCGGTGAGGTAGTTCGTCGTACACACAAATAATGGTCTCATTTTCCATTTAATGGTAGAGGAGATGGATATATGTTATTCTATTAATATAATATCATAAAAATATTTTTAGGATAATATTTTAGTATTTTATCATGGTTTTGTAAGATTTAAATGAGGTGGAAAGAGAAATAAAACAAAAACATTCAATTAAAAACTATACATATTTTTTGAAAAATCTTCTTTGATTAACACGTTAAGACCTATAAGATTAGTATTGTGGTAAAAATAATACCTATTAAATATGATAATGTATTTTTTAAGGTATTTGAGTAGATATTTTTTAAATAAAATGTATTTTTAACTGTGAAGTAAATAAGAGAGGAGATGTCATTTTATAAAAGAGGGAGGGGCACTCTTGGAATTTCATAAAAAATTAAATTAATATAAATTAAATTTCTATTAAAAATGAATAAAAATTATTTATTTAGAATATAATATAATTATGGATAAAAATAAGCTCATAAAATAAAAAAAACAAGTTTTGAATATGTTTTTAACTTTCTATTTTGTTTTTAGCTCCTCGTTAACCCTTTTCACACTTATCACAACAAGGTTTTTTACTCTTTGGGAGTCAATATATGTACAATATATGGAAAAAAAATCAATAAATGAACCAGGGATGATATTATAAATAATATAATAACAATAACATGGTTGAAGATATTATTTTTTATAAATTTTATATAATTTAATAAATAATTATTTATTATAAAATATCATTAAGGTCAATTTTGGAACTTTGAATTATATTTACTTCAATAATATCAAAGAAAAAAATGAAATTAGAACTAAATATTTCAGTACAACCCTAAAATTTATTTTTTATCTATAAAATTATTTTATAACATTAATTCTTTAAAATCATGTTACTTTTAACAAATTTAATATCATTTATTTTATTTTCCTTTAATTGAATAATTATTATGCCAGCACTCTATAAGCATTTAAGATAATTATTTCATCACTAAAAACTAAAAATAAATTATAATGGTGAATATTGATCATTTATATTTAAAAATAATATATATAACTTAACATATCATCTGATTATTCCAATTTAAAAAAATTTATAGTTATTAAAAATAAGAGTGTGACATTTTTTGACTTTTCTTACATAAAACATTATAATGGTCATAATCACATCATAATAGTAATTAAATCCCATGTAAATAAATACTAGATGATTATGAATAAAATTGATTCATAAAATATAATTATTACAAGTGTTAGGGTCATTTTTTATTCCTAATAATTTTATTCTTATCATTAATTAATTATTTTACCCTTTGCCGTGGTAATAAAATTTTCAATGGTTACAATCCATATTGACCAAAAATTAAAGGAACCTAATTAACTAATTTGGACATCCTGATTCAAATTTTCAAATCTATTCTTGAAAATTTAAAACACATAAGTCGAAGAATATAATTTAAAATTAATCCAAAATAACATAATAAAATATATTTTCTGAAAAAGGTTTTTTTAGTATAAATTTTCTGTATACTAAATTTATGTATAAATTTCATTCAAAAAACAATATTTATTTTATTTTAAATCAAATAGAACTAATTAAATATTAAAAATATTCCAAAATATAATTTGACATTAAAAATACTTTAAAATAAAACACAGTTTTTGATAATAATCATTATTTTTCACTATTCATGAAAAATGAATACTTTTTCGAAAAATATCAAAATTTCACCAAAAGATAATTTCAATATGATGATTTAAAAAATTATATTTATTTTATCAAGTAAAATTTATAATGGTTCTATAAATTAATTATATTATTCTCTAACAAAATCAATCAAACACCAATTTTTTTAGACAAAACTTTGATAAATAAAACAGTTTTACTATAAATTGAGTAATTATTTCATAGAAATTAATAAATATTTATATATATTTCATAAATTAGTTAATCGTATTCATAATCTCCAATTTAATGTCTAGTTTATGACATTAACATTTTAACAATAATATTTCACGGTTTGTTTAATATTAGTGTTGTGTGACATACATGTTATCAAACAAAATGTCATTTTAAAATATTATGATATTACATTTCAAAAAAATTATTTATTTTTTTCAACATTAGTTTTGTAACTAAAAAAATAAAAAATACTATTGTGTATATTAAGTTTTTCAGTTTATGAAAGATATCATATATCATCAACAAACTAAAATCCTCGTACAGGTATTTATTTAAGGTAATTATAATTTCATTTTAAATATTTTTTAGTCATTTATTTGTCTATAGTATCTAGTTAATTCTAGGATTTATAATTAGTTTATGTACACAAAGTAATAATTATATTTTTTTTAGAGATGAGTGGGGATATTACATGGTGCTATTATGTTTACTGGCCTTGAGTAAAGGTGATTACCTTTTTTTATTAGATTGAAAATATTGTGATGAATTATATACATATTAATATGAAAAATAATGTGGCTAGTATGACTCAATGTGTATGTTTTCAATATAATAGTGTTATTTTAGTCTAAAACATGATTATGATAGCCTAAAAAGAGTAAAAAAAACTCTTATTTTCATGATACTTTTATAAAATAATCAATAATTAATTTTTTTATATGAAGTAATTTACCATATATTAATTTGACACATGACATCACTGATATGACTCAAAGTGATAGTTTTCAATATAATAGTGTCATTTTAGTCTATAACGCAATTCATATTTCCAAAATGAAATATATGAGATTAAATTTATTGATACTTTAATAAAATTATCCACAAATAATTTTTCAGGTGTATGAATTTTAATTCACCTAAATCTGACACTTTATGTTGCTAGTATGACTCAAAGTGTTTATTTATAATATAAAAGTATCATTTTAGTCTAAAACATGATTCACATAGCCAAAAATGGAAAATGATCTCATATTGTCATGATATTTTAGTAAAACAATTCGTAATTCATTTTATATATATATAAATTGACCACACATCAATACAACACACAATGTGGTAGTTTTGACTCAAACTGTGACTTTTTAATATAAGGGTCATTTTATTATAAAATTTGATTCACATATCCAAAACCATGTAAAAAAATCAATTTGCCTTGATAATTTAGGAAAATGATACGTAATAAATTTTTTATGTGTAAGAATCTATAACACATAAATTTAAAATAGAATGTGGTCAGTTGAATCAATGTGATTGTTTTCAAAATTAAAATTTCATTTTAATCTAAAATGAAATTCACATATCCAAAACTTAAAAAAAAATCTCGGATATTCTTCATACTTTATGAAAATGATTCATAATTCATTTCTTGTGTTTATCTATTGTAATCACATCAATATCAGATATGATGTGTCCAATATGACTCAAAATTTCATTTTTTTAAATTAATTTTTTTTAATTTACTATGAAACACGTGTCACGTAGCCAAACCGAGAAAACTAGCTCGAAATGTATTGATAATTTAGTTCAATGAACCATAATTCACTTTTTAAATGTATGAATTAACCTCAAGTAAATATGACATGTTATGTAGCCAGTATGACTTAAAGTGCACGTTTTCAATATAAAAGTGTCATTTTAGTCTAAAATGTGATTCAAAGAGCCAAAAATGAGAAATCGGGAACATATTGTCTTTATATTTTATTAAAATGACCCAATTTTAATTTTTTATCTATGGGAATATATCTCACATAAATATGATGCATGATATGGACGGTATTAATCAAAGTGCATGTTTTCACATTAAAAAATTATCATTTTACTCAAAAATAAGTGTCAAAAAGATAAAAATAAGAAAATGATATAATATTGTATTGATACATTATGAAAATGATCCATAATTAATTTTATATCTGTAGAAATCAACCGTACATCAATCTGACACATAATATAAATAGTAGGATTTAAAGTGTTTGTTTTCAATACAAGTTTCATTTATGTATAAAACACGATTCACGTTGCCAAAACTGAGAAAAAATATTATATTTTCTGGATAACTTAGTTAAATTATTCATAATTTATTTTTGATGTATAGTATTAGAACCCATGTCAATATGACACAAGACATGGTTGGTGTGACTCAAAGTTAATGTTTTCAACACAAAAAGTATCATTTTATTCTAAAACATGATTTACATATACAAAACCAAGAAAACAATATTGTATTTTATTTATGCATTTGGAAAATAATACATCTTTCATTTTTTACATGTATAAATATACCATACATCAATAAAACACATGATGTGGCCGGTATGACTCAAAGTTCTTGTTTTCATTATAAAAGCATCATTTTAGTCTAAAACGGTATTCACATGTCCAAAATAGGAAAAGTAATCTAGGATAACTTGATACATTATTAAAATTATATATAATTTATTTTTGACATATATAAATCAACCAAACATCAATATCACCAATGATGTTCCCGATATGACTTGAAGTATATCTTTTCAAAAAGTGTTATTTTACTCTAAAACATGCTTCACATAGCCAAAACTAAATAATGATGTTATATTTTCTTCATACTTTATTAAAATCATATATAATTTATTTTTTCATGTATGAATCAACTACATATTAATATGACACATGATGTTCCCATTACTACTCAAAGTGCATGTTTTCACATTAAAAAAATGGCATTTAACTCTAAAACATCCATCACATAGCCAAAACTAAGATAATAATCTCATATCACCTTTATACATTAGTTAAATGATATATAATTAATTTTTTATGTGTAGTAATATACTGCACATCAATTCGAGATACAATGTGTTCAGTATGACTCAATGTAGATATTTTCCCATTAAAAAAGTGTCATTTTTGTCTAAAATGAGATTCACAGAGCCAAAACTGAGAAAAATAGAATGAATTATTTTGATATAGTGTTAAATTATTCAGTATTAATTTGTTACATATAATAATTTACCACACATAAATCCAACACATGATGTGATTAGTATGACTCAATGTCTGTGTTTTCAATATAAGTGTTATTTTAATCTAAAGTGGGATTCAAATAGCCAAAATGAAGCAACTGAGCTCATATTTTCTGGATACATTATTAGAATGATCGATAATTCATTTATATATATATTAATTGACTACACATCTATCTAATATATTAAATGTCTGATATGAATTTCAATTCTTATTTTCAATATAAAAGTTCCATTTTAGTCTAAAACACAATTTATATAGCCAAAACTGACAAAATGACCTTGTATTGTTTAATTATTTGGGAAATTTATACATAATTATTTTTTGAGGTGTAGAAATCAACCACACATCAACATGGCACATGATGTGGTAATATGACTAAATGTGAAGGTTTTTAATATAATAATATCATTTTAGTCTGAAATGCAATTTAGGTAGCCAAAACTAAGCAAACAGGCTTTGATTTTCTTGATAATTTAGTAGAAACTTGAATAATTCATTTGTGAAATTTAAGAATCAGTAACAAATTAATTCGGAATACGATGTGGATGGTATGACTCAAAGTGAATTTTTCAATATAAAAGTGTCATTTTACTCTAAAATGTGATTCATACTTCCAAAACCAACAAAATGATCTCAGGTTGTCTCGATACATTACTAAAATGGTCCAAAATTCATTTTTGAATTATAGGAATTGGTTGAACATCAATATAACGCATGATGTGGTTGGTATGACTCAAAGTGTGACAATTTGGCCCCAGTGACATCACATACACCCCACCATAATGTAATATCCTTGTTTTAGGTGCCACCCAAGGGTGTCCCATACCCGTTTGGGGACATGACCTCAAGAGGATTACCCTAAACACTAGAGGCTACAAACTAATTGCGAGGGAAAAGGTTGGATAATGGGGAAACTATTTCCTCATTGGAAGAGTGTACATAGCGGAATAACAATAGTAAACAATAGTGGAAGTAGTAATACCAACAAAAGAAGTAAACAAAAGAAGAATGATAGGAATATAACTACAAGATCATATATAAATGATTCATGTCACATGTATCTGGGAAAGCATACAAACAAGTCACAATGCTGGGACAAAATACTGAAACCAAAGTACGATAGAGAAACAAGTAAACTCCAGCAGCATCGCAAGCCTCATCTTGGTCCCATGCTCTCTAGCTTCCGTAGAAATCAAGTACATGATGAAAAAGGGAACATTCCCTTATCTATACCTACAACCATATAATCTATTTGGGTCCAAAATAATGACCCAAATAGGGTGTAAGATGAATCCTAGTAGGAAACAATCCAAAATTTTGTTCCTAACTATCTGTGGATATATAGAGTAGGTAAATGTATAAATGTATAAAATAACTAGGAAGTACTTAAAAGTAAACAATCCTATAATTTTCAAATTCATTCATTTAATATTTATTAATTTTTCAATCCGTTGATTAATTTAACCCTTGGGGTTTGTCCAAATCTTTGTATCCCCTATGAAATAGTAACAAAACAGATGTCTTAGAAGACCGTTTGAACAATCTAGAAAGACTGAGTCAAAGCTTGTGGTTTGTCTTGGCAGACACATCACAAAAATTCAATTATTCAATAATGACCCTCTAGGAAAGTTCACACAGTCTAATCTCATGTTCCAACATAACAATATTTCATTTAATAAAGACCCTCTAGGTAGCTCTCAATGTCCAACCCCTTTAGTCAACATTATCACTAAAAATTTACAAATGACCATCTGGGCAGCTCACACGGTCAATACCCCATGGTCAACATAGCATCAATTCATTTAAATAAGGACTTTATTGGTATCTCTCATATTTTAACCCCTCTGGTCAATAACCACTAGGAAGTTCTCACAGTCAATACATTTGGGTTAACACAACAACAATTCATACAAAAATGACCCTACTTTGGGATGGTCCCACAGTTAAATTTCCTTTGGTCAAACATTCACAGTGTGAATCACATGCATCTCATATAATTATTAACTCTATCCTAACAATATGAGTAAAAGAAAACAAGGAAATCCTAATAGGTATTCTAGACCAAACAACCATAATCAATCAAACAAGGAAAATGTACCCATAATCAAGGTATAAAACCTTATGCATAATCAATTAGCCTTTTATCAATCTACAAAACCATAATAGGTAATAAAAAGGGTCAAATTCCAAACATGAAAAATCCCCAAATGTCAGTTTACATCACTTTTATCATATATAATCCAAATACAATCCACGAAAAGCACAAACCACCTACATTGATGTCACACGATCAACACTCTTGAATGTCAACCCTTGAATCAGCCTAGAATGATGTAGATCTATAAAAATGTTAAAAACTTCAAACCTTAAATAACTCACAAGAAAGGAGGAATCAGAAAGAAAAGATCTAGAAGAACTAAAAACTCACTGGTGGTATTCCAACACACCTGATGGTGTCTCAATTGGAGTTCAAATGGAGAAACAGGGTCTTGATCTTTGTTCGTTGTTCCTGATCACTCTTGTACGAAACACAAGAAGAGGAAGTGCTTTCTGGAAATGAGATGTGACCCACTCTATTATATCAAATAGAAAAAATATTACATAGAATGTTTATTTAATGTACACGATGTGTACTAGACACAACTGGCCCCCACTTTAGGCGGTCTACTAGGTCACCACATGACCATGTACTCAGCTGTTACACTGCCAGTACGCGGCTGTATGTGTTACTCAAGTACATGACGTGTACTCCTAAGTACACAGCGTGTACTTAAAAATTACCATTTATTCTTTTTTATTAAAAAAACCTGAAATAAATATCCATACCTGAAAATAATATCTGTATTTTTACTAACTTCCCCCCCTTAATGAAATTTCTCCCCGAATTTCCCTTCCAAGGGAGGTAAAAAAGAAACTTAAAAAAAACTAACCACAGTGATCATGCATCGGCTTCCCTCTCCCAATTCTCATCCTATACTCTCCCATGCTTCCATATCACCTATACTAGAGGAACAGATCGGCCATATAGAACCTTCGTACTGAAATCCACAATCCGAATAGGGTTCTACTCGAAGGATGAACCCACATCCAACTCAACCTCCTTGGGTTAAAAAACATGAGACAGGTCTAAAAAATTTCACCGTATCTGAGAAACATGAAATACATCGTGCATATCCCAGTACCTCTATGTTATCTAAAACTGATAGGCAACCGGACCAACTTTCTCAAAAACCTCAGATGGCCCAACCTATCTTAGTGAAAGATTCCCCTGTCATCCAATCCTCATATGTCCCAAATTCGGTGTGACACGCAGAAAAACCTAATCTTTGACCTCGAACTCCATAGGTCGTCGTTGTCGATCATCATAATATTTATAGAAATATTTTTTAGTATCCATCCTCTTCTAAATCAACTCTACCTACTCAGTGGTCTCTTGGTAAAGAAAAGGTCCCAGCGTAGCTTTCTCTCATTCCTCCTGCTAGCATATGGGTGATTGGCATGGCCTGTTGTATAAAGCATCATAAGTTTCCATTTTAATCATTTCCTAAAATCTATTATTGTAGTAAAACTCCACTAGGGGTATGTGTCTCTCCAAAGAGACCTCGAAATCTATGATTCATTCTCGAATCATCTCATTCAAAACTTGAATCATGCGCTTGGGATGGCAATCTATCTAGGAATGTTAAGTTGTACTCAAAAGTACATGTGTACCCAAATCCCTCTGTAGTCCCTTCCAGACATGAGAAGTAAACTAGTCATCCCTGTCTAAAATAATAGAGTATGGAAGCCCATGAAAATGTACAATCTAACAGATGTATAACCATCCAATCTCATCAACACTTAAGGTTTCTTTAATCAAAATGAAATTTGCAACTTTCATGAGCTTGTAGATAACAACACAAACCATATCATTTCCTTGAGGTGAATTTGGTAAACCCATCACAAAATCTATCGCAACATCATTCCACTTCCACTAGGGAATGGTTAACAACTGCAAAATCCCTACCGGTCACTGATACTCCACCTTCACCTGTTGACAGGTGGAATATCTCATGAAAAAACCAGCCACATCTCGCTTCATACCTGCCACCAATACTGATGGTATAGATCTCAATACATCTCGTTGAAAACTAAATGAACTGCCCAAAATGAGGAATGAAAATATTGCTTCAACTCCTCACATATATCTTCTGACACCCATACGTGTCCATGAAAATGCAAGACCTCATCATTGCTTACGGTCCACCTAGGAGTAGGGTCCTCGCCTGAAAAACTCTCCTGTAAGACTAGGCCTTTGAAATCTGATATCTTCCTCATTCACACTCTATCTAGTAGAGTAGAGGTAACAAATATGGAAGAAAGAAAGGTATTTCCATGTCTGTCATCCACCTACAAATGAATCTTAGAGAATATATCCATAGTCTTTCACTCACTGCTAGCCTCTTGAACTGCCTGTGTTTGAGTCCTCCGGCTCAATGCATTAGCCGCTGCGTTACCTTTCGCAGTCGTGTAGGCAAGATCAATATCAAAAGACTAAAGGTACTCAACCCACCTTCACTATTCCATGTTTGGATCACTATGAGTAAAGATATATTTGAGACTTTTGTGGTCAGTGTATACAACAAAATTAGATCCCAAAATATAATTTCTCCAACAGCGTAAAGCATACACAACTACATCCAACTCAAGATCATGCATTGGGTAATTCCTCTCATGTGGCCTCAACTACCGAGACCCATATGAAATGATTCCTTCTCCTTTCATAAGCACTTATTTCAAACTAATACCTGATTTATCATAGTAAATAGTGTAAATCCTGCTCGGCTCCAGAAAAAACAATATCAGTGCTGAAGTCAACATCCTTTTCAGCTCTTGAAAGTCTGAATCACATGAATTTATCCACAAGTACTTCACGTCCCTCTTAGTCATGATCTTTAGAAGCACTTGTAAATGTGAAAATTACTATATAAAGATCCTATAGTAAACATCCATTCCCAAAAAATCTGTACCTCAAATACGTTCTTTGACTGCCCCTAGGAAACTACTTCTCTCACTTTCTCTAGGTCTACTAATACTCTGGTATCTGAGATAACATGACCCAATAAGTGAATATGGTTCATCCAAAAGGTTCACTTTGAGAGATTAGTATATAACTGATGCTCTCTCAGTGTACTCAATACAATCTCAATATGGATGCAATAGTCGTGTCCAATGTGAGAGTACACCTAGATATCATCCATGAAGACTACCATTAAAGAATCCAAGTAAGGATATAACACTCGGTTCATCAGTGCCATGAAAACTTCTATCTCATTTGGGATACTTAACAGAATGACCAAAAACACATATAGACCATACCTACTCTGAAAGGCTGTAAGAGGTATATCTGGTGGTCTAACGTGCAACTTATGATAACTGGATCTCATGTAAATATTCGAGAACACTCGGGATCCTAGAAGATGATCAAGGATACCATTAATCCTCATCTTGGGATATCGGTTCTTGGTCGTCAATAGGTTCAAATTTTGACCATTCATGCAATCTCTAAGAGTATCGTCCATCTTATTCACAAAAAGGACATGCGAACCCCATGGAAAAGTAAGGGGTCGGATAAAAAACTTCACCTACAACTCCTCTAACTGCTTCTTGGGATCCAATAACTCTAGTGTAACTATTAAATATGGAGGAATGGACACTATTACCTCTCCTAGAACAAGCACAATAGATAAATATACCTCTCTCTAGAGGAAAACCTAAAACGTCATCGAGAAATACATCTCTAAAATTATCCAACACTGGAGAAAATTCCATCTTTGAATTCCCCTGGTTATCAAGATATAAAATGGAAATGTGTGTTTTAATTCCTCTCAACCCATGATGCTCAGGTCTAGATCTTCTCTCCTGGACATCCCATTCACCCTTGTGTAGAAAATACTCACCCTCTAGTGATGTGAAACTCACCTTGTGATGATAGAAGTCAATAAAGGCCTAGAAAGAGACCAACCAGTCCATTCTGAGAATGACATCAAATCATGTCATCTCTAATACATAGATTTCCCACAAGAAGTGACTCCCACCAACCTCAAGAGGGAACTCCTTGCAATAACATACACTAGTTTTCCTAATCCCCATCAGAGTGTCTAGCATCATAACATCCGTAGACGTAAATATATAGAGCCTAAGGATCTCCAAAATGGAAACTATTATAAAACTATGGGAATACCTTGTATCAAAAATAGAAGAATCTAAAATGAAGTAAACTAGAATCATACCTCAAACCATAGATGTTCTAGGATCTTACTTCTGTAGGGTGTTCTCCACAGAAAAATTATGACATGTACTGCGACCTTGTGACCCTACCTGACTACCCTGAGCTGATCCACCCTATTATTACTGTAAACTTGTATCCTGACTATCAAATCCAAGACCTCCTCCTCGACTTGAACATCATAAAAACTATATTTACCTTACTAAGGATAAATTGGTGGTCCTTCTCCTGAACGTGGAGTCATAAAAGATCCCCTCTCACTAGTTGTTGGTGAGAAAAACAATCAAAAACGTTGAAGAAGACCCATATTTTTGCAAGATCGACACTCAACTGGGTCTCTCGAGCACTAAGGTCGCATGTTCACATTCTTCCCACACAGATATCACCTCACCTGGATACCTGTAGATACATCATGGCTACTATAATCATCGTGTGAAGGCTCCCTACAGTGCTTCCTGTAGTCAAACTAAGGAGTACCATTCTAGGATACTGAACCTCCCTGGCTCAGAGCTCCCAACTCCCTCAGATTGTGCATGGTAATCATTGCTCAATTTACTATAGAAATCCCTGATGTTATCCAAAAAAACATTCACTTGCGATCAAATGACATACCTAAGACCATCCTCAAATGTCTATCTAGAGATAACTCATCACCACCCAAAACAAGTGTGAGGCACTGAAGCTCTATGAAATGAGAAGAGTAATCCATCCCTGAAAGAGCGCCCTAATCTAAGTGCATGAACTATTGATATTGATCTTACCTCAATGTCTTAGGGTAGAATTAATTGTAGAAGGTCCTCTGAAACACTCCCCAAGCCATATCCCGATGACGTCATGCCTGTGAGACAACATCTGGCCATCACTGAGCAGAATCACATAGCATGCATGTCATAATCTTCACCCTCCTCTCTATAGATGTATCTATATTCTTGAATATATAAATCATGGCCTCCAACCATAACTCTATAGCATGTGGTTCTCCATCCACTAAAAAACTGGGAGGATGCTGGTAATGGAAGACCCTCATCAACTCTACCATAGTCAGGGTAGGATGTGGTGCTCCCTGAAAAGCCTACAACATATTTATGAAGACTTCATGGAACTATGAATTTGAACCAATTTCCTATATAACATATGGTTCTAAGATGGTCATGATGGTAGTATCTTCTATTAGTCCTTGATAAACCACTTCGGGTGTCTGATCATCGACCTGCACCTGGCGTACAATTGGAGGATGTCTTGGAAGCATGACTCTACAAGGTCAAGTTCAAACCTCGGTTCTAGATGTTCAAGGAAAAAAAGAAGTGAAAGTAAGGAACATGAGAAGAAAACATTCTTGTTTTTAAAAATAAGGTTACATGGTGTGTAGAACCACTACACAACCTATTCCCTTAAGCTTTAACATGGGTGTGTACTTCTTCCATCCTAGTTGTGTAACACCCTATACACACAGCCTGTTCATCCTGATACACGATGTGTACTTGAATTTTCCATTCTTAATAGGTTCATCTACATGGATAGAACTACACAATTCTCTCCTGGGTAACACAACATTGAATGTTCACCCAAGACACAACATGTACCACTTATGTTTCATCAACTCGTGTCATTAGTCACATGGTCGGATACACAATCGATCACCACACGATGTGTATAAGCTATAAACGGAATGTACCATATGAATTTTATCCACCCATGTTGTTAGTCACATGGCTGGATACATATTCTCTATGGAAAAACGTGTAGTTATAGTACACATCATATTCTACAAGCCATTTATCAACCTCGTGTCTCTACTCACATAGTCATTCACATGGTCAAAGACTACGTGGCGTGTATATATGGTACACAACATGTACTTATGAAAAGTTGTTTCCTACAGAACAGAAGAACACATGGCATGTGTTCATAACATCACACACTATGTTGTCTGGGTTTCCAGACATTAAGCCTCTGAAACATCTCTAGAACCGTTAAAAACTTAAAATTTTGTCCAAGTCATGACAAGAATGCAGAACATGTGATCTCCAGAAAATGCCTATATGATTCATGAGATGGAATACCCTAATCTCTTCATGTTTCAATAGAATATAACCTCAATAATATCAACTATAATGACAAAAAAACAAGTGAATCACCCAATAGTGAAATCAAATCAATTGTAATAATTGGAAAATTCAGAAAAATTTCAATATTCAAGGTAACCTAACTTTTCCTTATACATGGGTTAGCTACTCTCGGGAACAGCTTATTACCAACTACCTATTATTTTTTATCCTTGTATATACTCTCTAAATATTTAGAGAAAGAAGAAAAGAAAACACCCTCTGATATCACGTTGTAATGTCCTGGTTCTGGGTGCCACCCAAGGGTGCCCCGTACTCGGTTGCTCACATGACCTCAAGTGTATTTCCCCAAATGCCAGAGGCTGCCGACTAGAGGTGAGGAACAAGGTCTGATATTGGGAAAACTATACCCTCATTGGTTGATTATACATAGTGAAATAATTATATCAAACAATAGTGTAAGTAGTAATACCTTCAAAAGAAGTAAATATCGTAAGACTCATAGGTATATAACAACAGAAGCATATATAAATGATGCATGTCACATGTATCTAAGAAAGTATCCAAACAAGTCACAGTGTTGGAAAACAATATTGAAACCAAAGTAAAATAGAAAAACAAGTAAACTCCAGCAGCATCGCAAGCCTCAGCTTGGTCCTATGCTCTCCAGCTCCCGTAGAAATCAAGTATATGATGAAGAAGGGGTCTTTCCCTTATCTATAATTGCAGCCATATAATCTGTTTGTGTACAAAAGCATGACCCAAACAGGTTTTGAGACGAATACCAGTAGGTAACCACCCAAAGATTTTTGCTTAACTGTCAGTGAATATATATAGCAGGTAAATGTGGAAATGAAGAAAATAACTAAAAAGTACTCAAAAGTAATCAATTCTAAAATTTTCAGTTTCATTCATTTAAAAATTATTAATTATTTAATCTGTTGAATAATGTAACCCTAGGTATCTAGCCTAATATATGTATACCATGTGCAATAGTAACAAAACATATGTCTCAAAAGATCATCTAAATAATCTAATAAGACTAAGTCCAATCTTGTACTTTGGCTTGGTAGAATCTTCACAAACATTCAATTAGTCAATAGCAACCCTCTGGGAAAGTTCTCATAGTCTCATCCCCCTGGTTCAGCGTAACAACAATTCATTTAATAATGACCCTCTAGGTTTCTCTCAAAGTCCAACCCCTTTTTTATACATTAGCACTAAACATTTACAAACGACCACCTGGGTAGCTCACATGGTCAATACCCCTTGGTCAACATAGAATCATATTATTTAAATAATGACCCTCTAGGTATCTCTCATGTTCTAACCCTTCTGTTCTAAGACCATCTAATATCTCTCATAGTCAATACCTCTGGGTCAAGACAACAACAATTCATACATAAATGACCCCACTTTGATGTTATCTCACAGTCAAATTTTTCTTGGTCAAACTTTCATAATGTGAATCACATGCATCTCATATAATTAGTAACTCCATCATAAAAACACGAGGCAAGGGAAACAAGTAAATCCCAACTGGCATTCTAGACCAAACATCCATAATCAACCAAACAAGGAAAACACATCCATAATCAACGTATAAAACCTTATTCATAATCAATTACCCTTTTATCAATCTACTAAACCATAATAGGTAATAAATAGGGTCAAATTCTAAACATTAAAAACCCCAAACATGGGTATATGGCACTTTTATCATATATAATCCGAATACAATCCACTAATGGTGAAAACCAACTACCTTGATATTGTACGATCAACACTCTTGAACGTCGAACCTTGAATCGGCCTAGAATGACATAGATATATAAAAAGGTAAAAAAAATCTTCATCCTTGAATAACTCTTGGGAGATGAGGAATTAGGATGATGGGTCTAGAAGAATAGAGAACTCACTAGTGGGATACAAACGCACCCAATAGTTTCTCAATCGGAGGT
Organism: Viscum album; assembly: GCA_963277665.1. Classification (NCBI taxonomy): domain Eukaryota; kingdom Viridiplantae; phylum Streptophyta; class Magnoliopsida; order Santalales; family Viscaceae; genus Viscum; species Viscum album. The sequence continues at coordinate 1,325,459,528 of OY728158.1, forward strand.
CGGAAGGAGAATAGGGGGCTTCGTCTTTGTTATTTACTCCCAATCACTCCTGTATGAATCACAAGAAGAAGAAGTGGTTTCTGGATATAAGACGTGACCCTGTTCTATTATAATAAATAAAAATAACAGTACACAGTGTGTTCATTTAATGTACATGTCATGTACTAGCCTCAATCGACCCTCAATTTAGGTGGTCTTCCAGGTCACCACATGACCATGTACTCAGTCGTTACATGGCCAGTACATGGATATATATGGTACCTCGGTATTCATCGTGCACTCTTAACTACACAACGTGTACATATAAAATTCCCATTTCATCTATTTTCCTCAAAAACAACCTAAAATAAAGATCCATAACTGAAAAGAAGATCTAGGTTCTTACACATAACATAGTCGTCGGGTCCTAACCTTCCGAGTACCACAAGTGTCCCTACAGACATGTGGTCCCCTATCTAGGGGCCACCCACATGCCTAAATGGGTCATCTGAGAAATAATTGTACCCACAAGCCAATACATGTTCTTTCTAGTGTTCTTTGTCCTCACACACACACAAACTTAGAAACTTTCGAGAAGTTCACCCATCCTGATAACTGCTCCAATACAAGTACACTTAATTGTGGTGTTCTAATGAGGTAGGCACTTGAAAATAAAGGTGAACCTTATTTACATGAGTCAAATCATTTATTCATTTAACCCTTTATCAGTTTGTGGTGTAACATCCCTCCCCCTTGAGCAGAAAATTTTCATTGTGGACCCTACATCACAATCCAGGTAGTGCACGACACTTATGGATTGGTTCCTCCTCTGATACTAATAAAAAAATATGGATCCACTAATAGCACAGACACCTACCTTGACATTATCGTCGAGTCCTGGCTCATCAGGTACCACCAATTTCCCCCACAGACAAGTGTTCCCTTCCCTAGGGCCCACCCATATGCCTAAAGGGGTCATGTAACTAATGATTTCCCCCATATTCTAACACATGTTCTTACCAGTGTGATTTTTTACCACTTGCACACAACATGGGAAACATCCTAGAAAGTCACTCATCCTGATGACTACTCCAAGAAATTTTTTCTTAACTGTTGAGTTCTAATCAAGTATTCATCCAAAAATAAAGGTGAACCTTGTTGACATTATTCATATCATTTATTCATTTAAACCTTTTATCATTTTGGGGTGTTGTGACACCCCAAGTTTCAACGTTATACTTCTCACTTAATAATACAATAGCCTTTGTTGTATGCTACTTTGAGTTATAGCACACCGAGACCAATTAAACTAGTCATTATCAACAGTAATACCCACTTTTTGAAACATTATATATTTTATTTTTCAAAATGGACTTCGTTTTTGAATTTGGAATATCAAAATTAGCTTAGGATGAATTTTTGGTATTTTTCTGAAAACTTTCAATTTTTGATGAATAGTGAAAACCACTGCATTATTGTTTAAAACCCACTTTTTATTTAAGTTTTTATTTATTTTATTTAAAATTATTTTTAGTCAAAATAGTTAAACAATACTTATATCAGTTCAATGAAATTATATGGTGTCCTTTTAAAATAATATTAGATGTATAAAAGTTTATTGAACTTTTTACCACCTTTTCGCCACCTTCTAGGCACGTTAGAAAATTTTCATAAAATCTAATTTTACCACTTCTGTGATTTGAATTGAAAAAAATCAGAGAGACACGGTTGACATTAGTAAATAAAATTTCATTCAATGGGATGAAACTAATTTTTGGTTTATTGTAACTTTTGAATTTTATTTACCACAGTTATAAGTAATGGGGTAATTAAATGTAAATATGATATTATTATTACATTAACACATGTCCAAATTCTATTGGATAGGTATCTTTAGACCAAAATAAATCTTAGGAATAAAATTTGATTCTTTTGGTACACTTGGATTATATTAGTACATTTATTATTATTTTATTTATAGAAGAGTTAAAAGTGTAAGATTAAATGATTAATAACTAAAACATTTTCAATATCAGGTTACAAATAATATAAATTAGACTATAAATATTAATTAGAAATATAAAAATATTACATAAATAATCGTATTTTATTGATAATTTTTATAAATTAAATTATTTAATTTATTTATGACACATTGATGATGTAGTAATTACGTTATTAATGAATGATTAAAATAATTGATATTATAAATATCCAAATAAATGTAAATTGAGACTTTTGATAAATTAAAAGAATTTTATAGGATAATATTACATGTTAGGGTTGATTAAATGAATTTTTTTCTAAGTAATCAATTTTTTAGGACTTTAACAAAAAACACTTACAAAATAGTGTCAAAATGGACATAAATGGGTTTTTTTAAACAAATACTATATTATTGATTGATATAATATTCCTAAAAATATAAGGTTTAGAAAAAGGACTTAAATAAGGTTATTTATATCAATAATTAACCTATTTGGGTTCTCTTTGATTTTTATTGTTATTTTATTAACCATTTATTATAATAATAAAAGAATACAGGGTAAATGTTAAACTATTTAACCAAGAGGTAAATATAAATGATAAGGTTAATATGGTGACCTAAACCTATATAAAACAGATTCGTTAAGAGTATTTCGACCCATCCCCTACTTATCCTAGAAATAAATCCATTTGGAGCCATTATAAACCTAAAATTATTGTATAATAAACTAATATTTCAAGCCCTTACTAAACTGACACCCACCTCTCTTATAAAAGGGCACTTCACCTTCTCTCAAATTCACACCTCTGAATCCATTTGGATCAGCCAAACCCTTCCCAAATATCCTCCAAACTACCCGTAATTCAATTTATAAGCCTTAATTTGATCAGAAAGCCAACCTATGGAGCCCTTTTGATAAAATTAAAAGGAATCACCTGAAGAAGAGGTAATAATTTCATCACCCCTTTCAAAATTATTTTCTTCTTCCACTTCCACTTTCTTTGTTGTATCTGTACAAATATAATAACTTTAGTACCTTATACATACTTTTATTTTATTATGAACATGGTATAACCATATTCATTATTCTATCCATCCAATGAATGACAAAGTCACCATACATGCGTACGTACGGTTTACCGTCTCCACGTCGTGGTGTAGTTTATTATTCAACACTTAATTTTATTGGATGGGTATAATAATGAGTATAATTGATGTAAATAATAAATATAACATGATAATGATTATTTATATATGATATAACATCCAATTAAATACGATTCAACCATAAATATAATGGTATTGTTTCTCGTTCGTATGTACGAATTACCGTCTCCACGAACCAAATGAAATTCATTCCCCATCATAAAAATTCTTGAATAATTTTTTTTATGATTAAAAATAATGTTTAAGAACTTAATATAATTCGGGATATGTATCAAATACATCCTATCCATAACAAACAAGGCTTATGTAACCAATCATTTAAAGGAAAATGAATAATTTAACACCTGAAACAATGATACTAATGAAATATTATTAACAATGCAATATTAGAGGATCATATATGAAAACATATATATGTATGTGTTTCTTGTATAATTTAATAAAAATTATTCAACTATTATACATAAGGATAACGTACCCTGGATCAAGGAAAAGTATATGTTAAGGGTTAATTCTATAATCTCTTCATTATCTGAGGTTGTTTATAGGTGAGTATCTACTGTGACCTCTTTTTCATCCACAGTCGGGTTTCATAAAAATGTATTTCAAAAAATATTTACTATCTAATAGACTATGTTATAAATCCATTTACACCCTTTTTGACTTTTTCTAAAATTTTTATAAAGGAATATTTCTTTCATTTTCCAAACAAGGTACTTTACGACCTTTTTGACAAATTAGGGTAAGAATGACTTTTTTATAATATACAGTGGGTGTAGCTATTTTCTACTGTTATGCCATCTTTGAAGCATCCCTTACAATCATATAAGAATATTTTCAAATTAATGTTTTCTTTTATAATTATGTGATATTTAAATGATTTTAAAATAGAAAGAGATATTTCCCTCAAATAGTTTTGATTTCATCTATGTCAACATCCTTTAATGGATTTTACACTTGCTTGAAGTTTATTTATTATGATACAAATCATTCATATTGTGATGAAGGTTTTTTGATATGTTTGAATGTGGATGTATTATTTTTATACCATTCATGGTTTATGTTTAAAGTATTAATATTTAGTATTCTAGTTTTAATATGAATGTGTATGTTATGTTTCAAACTTTTCATATGAGGAATGCTTTAGACTTAGTAAGTGATAGGTGGAACCTAATATAGATCCTCAATACATTGGTTGGTATCATGAGAAAAACTAGTGTCTTAGCATAATGCCTTGAAAAAATCTTATTTTTACTCTAGGATTGAGGCCTTGACTTTGTGGTTATTATTTTTGGCATTATGTATTCCATCATTATGAAACTAGCTATTGATATTGCATGTGATTATTTGAATAGAAGAATATCCATTAGAATAAGTGAATAGAATTATTTGATTTATATTTTCTATATTATGCTGAATTTTATGTTTAAAAGGATTTTTTTAGTCTTATACATTGCCTTTAAATGTTTATGTTTATTTATAAAAGTTTTTGCTATATTGTTATCCTTACTGAGCATCTGAGCTCACCCCTTTCTTATGTTATATTTTTTCCCAGATGTGAAGAATTATTTTAGGATTAACCTGAAAGAATAGGATAAGGGATAAGAGTGTGTTCAAAGGGGACAAAATGATTTTGTTTTTCTTTATTTGATTGTGTAATGTAAAACTTATGTATGTATCCAGTTCTTTAAAGTCTACTAAACTAATTGGTCTTTTAGTACATGATTCCTTGTATCATTCCAATGTTATGTAATAATGCATTGTCTCTGGGTAACTAGGTTCGGGGTGTTACAGTTGGAATCATAGGATGTTTTGTACAAACCTTGGAAACTAGATTTAGAAAAACTCTAATTAGAGAACATTACCCTAAGATAGAATTTGAGGATTTGTATAGAAGAACTTTCTAGAATTTTGGTAATGTAGTTATTTTTTAATTATTCCAAGTAATAAATCCCTTTTTGGATACAATCAGGTATAGGCAGCTCTAGCATAGATGTACCTAGGAGTGAAAACTCTGACAAGGAGTTTCGGGCTTGACCCGGGGTATCTTGGTATATGACAATGGGCATTAATGCATCCTGTTTACGAAAATCCAAGGGGATATGCTTAGGATAATTCAAATTTTCAATACAAACCATTATTTATGATTTAATATATATTCCTCTTCAAAGAAAACATTTTTATGATTATGGATTACATTCATAAACTGTTTAATTTATGTTAAGTGTTTTATTACTTTGGAATTATGTATTGCGATTCATAAACTAATCTAGTGTATGCCATAGTTTAGAAATGGCGCCCAGTGGAAGGAATGGAAACCATATCAATGCACACAATCCATGTAGGGATTTCCTCATAATCAAGATAATTATAGTGGAGCTAGTGATGCAACTAGTGCTGATCAAATTATCAATATACTGGGAAAACTCACTCAGGTTTTGAATAATAACCTTACCCATATAGAGCACCATGATCCACAACATTGAAGATCAATGTTAGACCGCTTCATGAGGTAACAACCACAAAAATTTAATGGGACTAAAAATTCATTTGTAGCTGATTGGCTAACCCATTAACCAATCTCACGCGTAAAGGAATTAAATTTGTTTGGAAAAAAGAGTGTGAAGAATGTTTTGAAGAACTGATGAGAAGATTAGCCAATGCTCTTATCTCGACTCTACCATTGTGGAATGATGGGATTGTTATTTATATTGATGATTCAAAGAAAGACTTCTTTGTGTCCTTATGCAGAATGATAGAGTTATTTCTTATGCATCACGAAAGCTAAAGATTCATTAACAATACTATCCACTCATGATCTTGATTTAGTAGCTGTAATCATTTATTTGAATATATTGAGACACTATCTATATGGTGAAAAATCGTAGATTTATACCGATCACAAGAGTTTGAAGTATATTTTCCCACAAAAACAACTCAATATGAGGCAAAGGAGATGTATCGAGATACTCAAGGATTATGATTGCACTATACACTACCACCCGGGGAAGGAAAATAAGGTGGAAGATGGTTTGAGCAAAAAAGGGTCATGGAGTTTTGAACAATATGAGAGTTAAAAGGGATCCTATGTTCATGGATCTAGTAAAGATGGATATAATAATAATCATGTATGGTGAAACATCAATACTTTTTCAAATGTTTGCCAAACACTTTTTACAAGAAAGGATATAATGTTCTTATACTGATGAGGAGGAGTTTCAAAAGAAAATTAAAGTTGTAAATTATGGGATATTGATTGACTTCGTATATGAATATGGAATTTTGAAATTTGGGAAGAGACTTTGTGTTCCTGATATACCTGATCTAAAAAGGGAATTGTTGGATGATGAACATAGCTCCAATTTCTCTATAGACCCTAGTGGCACTATGATGTATAGAGATTTGTAGGAACATTTTTGGTGGGACAACATGAAAATAGAGATTGATTATTATGTTGCATGATGTATGGTTTTTCAATAGGTTAAGGCTGGAAGACAACATCCTGGAGGATTCATAAAACCTCTTCCCATACCTGAGTGGAAATGGGGTGATATTACTATAGACTTTGTCATGGGGCTACCAAATACTCCTAGAAGAAATGATGTAATATGGGTCATTGTTGATCATCTTACCAAGTCATCGCATTTTCTTTCTATAAGAGTAGATTTACCACTTGAACGTCTGGAAAGACTATATATTAATGAAGTTGAAAGAATTCATGGATTACCCCTATCATTTTTTTATTGTGTTCCTCATGTTACGTCAGGATTCTAGAAAATTCTTCAGAAGGCCTTGGATACTGAAATTTGTTTGAGTGCTGCCTACCACCCTCAAACTGATGGGAAATCATAACAGACTATTGAAACTTTAGAATACATTTTTATATCTTTCTAATATTACTTTCAAGGTATGTGGGATCAATATTTACCTATAGTAGAATTTTCCTATAACAATAGCTTCCATTCAACTATTCAGATGGCACCATATGATGCATTATATGGAAAGAGATGTTGCACACCAACTTGTTGGAATGATATTGGTGAAAGAAGACTTGTTGTCCCAGAACATGTTGTGGAAACAATGGAAAAGGATAATATTTTTCAAATCCACATCAAAGTAGCACAAAGTAGGCAAAAGAGCTATGCTGATAACCAAAGGAAGGATTTGGAATTTTAAGTAGGAGATCATGTTTTCTTGAAGGTATCTCCGTGTAAAGGTGTTATATGATTCAAAAAGAAGGGTAAATTAAGTCCCAAGAACATCGGACGTTTTGAAATTCTAGAATAAATTGGAGTTGTAGCTTACAATTTGGAAATGTCTCCAAGTCCCTCTAAAGTTCATGATCTGTTCCATGTGTCATTGTTAAGAAAATACATGCATGACCCAACACATGTACTCACCTATGTAGAAATATAATTAGAACCCGACCTATCTTATTACGAAGATCCTATCATAGTTCATGATAATAGAGAACAATTGATGAGAAACTAGATGACTTGTCTAGTGAATGTTCTATGGAAAACTATAAGATTGAAGTGGCAACGTGGGAATATGAGGAATTTATAATGAAGAACCACCCGAATATTTTTACATAGTAGTATTCTATAAATTTCGAGGTTGAAATTATTTGAAGGAGGGAATAATGTAACACCCCATGTTTCCACGGTACGCTTCTCTTTGAATAATACAATATCGTGTGCTATAAACAACTTCTATTTCTAGCACACCACAACCAATAAACTAGCCGTTATGAATAGTAATACCTACTTTTTGAATTTTATAAATTTTATTTTTCAAAATGGACTTCATTTTTGGATTTGGAATATCAAAATTATCTTAGTATTAATTTTTGGTATTTTTCTGAAAACATTCAATTTTTGATGAATAGTGAAAACACTCTGTTATTGTTTAAAACCCACTTTTTATTTAAATAATTATTTATTTTATTTAAATTTATTTTCAGTATAAATATATACATAATACCTATATTATTTTAAGTCTATTCATTGGAGTCATTTTATGATAAAATTAGATGTATAAAATTTTACTGAACTTTTTACCATATTTTACCCACCTTCTAGGATGATTAGCAAATTTTCATAAAACATAATTTTACAACTTCTATGATTTGAATTTCAAAAATCCAAGAAATACAGTTAACATTATTAAGTAAAATGTGGTTCAATGGGATGAAAAAAAAAATTTAAATAGTAACTTTAGGCTTTTATTTACCACGGTTAAACGTAAATAGGGTAATTAAAGGTAAAAATTATATTATTGTTACCCTAAAACATGTTTTAATTATATTTGATAAGTTTATTTTGACAAAAAAAAACCTTAGGAAAAAATATGATCCTTTTGGTCCACTTTTATTAGATTTTGAAATTTATTATTATTTTATTTAAAGAAGATTTAAAAGTGTTAAATTCAATGTTTAATAACTAAAACATTTTTAATATAGGGTTACACATAAGATAAATTTGACAATAAATATTAATTAGAAGGATAAATCTATTTCCTAAATAATGGTATTTTATTTATAATTTTTAGACATTCAATAATTTAATTTATTTATGACAAAATGATGATGCATTAATTACCTTATTAATGAATGATTAAAATAATTGATATTATAAATATCCAAATTAATGTAAATTGATACTTTTCGTGAATTCAAAGAATTTTCTAGGTTAATATAAAATGTTATAATTGATTTAATGATTTTTATTCTATGTAATCAAGTTTTTATGACTTTAACAAAAATCATTTACTAAATAGTGTCAAAATTGACATAAATGAGTTTTTAAAACAAATACTATATTATTGATTGATATAATATTTCTCAAAATATATGGTTCTTCTAAAGGACTTAAATAAGGTTATATATATCAATAATGAACTAATTTCAGTTCACTTCACTTTTTATAGTAAGTTTATTAACCATTAATTATAATAATACTGGAATACATGGTAAATGTTAAACTATTTAACCAAGAGTTAAATCTAAAAGATAAGGTTAATATGATGACCTAAACCTATATAAAACCTATTGTTTGAAAGGATTCAGACCCATAACCACCTTATCCTTGAAATAAATCCATTTTTATCAAATATAAACCGAAAATTAATGTATGATAAACTAATATTTCAAGCCTTTCCTAAAGTGACCCTCACCTCTCTTATAAAAGGGTACTTCCCTTTCTCTCAAAATCACACCTCCAAAGCTATATGTCTCGGCCAAACCCTACCCAAATATCCCCCAAAATACTTTCACATAAACCTATAGTACTTAATGTGATCATAAAGTCAACCTAAGGATCCATTTTGATCAAATAAAAAGGAATCACCCGAAGAAGAGGTAATATTTTCATCACCTCTTTCAAAATTCTTTTCTTCTTCCACTTCCTCTTTCTTTGTTGTATCCATGCCAAAATAACAAATCCAGTACCTTATAAAAACTATAATGTTATTATGAATAATTCACAACTATATTTATTTTTCTATTCGTCCTATGAATGACAAAGTCACCATACATGTGTACGTACGACTTACCGTCTCCACATCGTGGTGTAGTTTTTTATTCAACACTTAATTATTTTGGATGGGTATAATAATGAGTATAATTGATGTAAATAATAAATATAAAATGTTAATGATTATTTATATATGATATAACATCCAATTAAATATTATTCCACCATCAATAGAAGGGTATTTTTTCTCGTGCGTACGTACGGATTACCGTCTCCACGAACGTGATGAAATACATTCCCCATCATAACCATTCATGAATAATTTTCGTTTTATGACTAAAAATAAAGTTTAATAAGATAATATCATCATGTATATGAATCAAATACATCCTATCCAAAACAAACATGGATTACATAACCAAGCATATAACAGAAAATGAATCAGTTTACACCAGAAACAATGATAGTACTGAAATATTATTAAGAAATCAATATTAGAAGATCATATATGATATCATATTTAAGTATGTGGTTATTGTATAATTTAATAAAAATTAATTAACTTTTATAAAAGAGGATAATATACCTTCTATCAAGGAAAAGTACAAGGTAAGGGTTAATTCTACAATCTCTTCATTGTCTGAGGTTGTTTATATGTGAGTATCTACTGGGACCTCTTTATCATCCACATCCGTGATTCTTAAAAAGTTATTTCAAAACATTTTTACTATTTCCTAGACTATGGGTTAAATTAATTTATACCCTTGTTTGAATTTTTATAAAAATTTTATAAAGGAATATTTCCGTCATTTTCCAAACAAGGTACTTTATGTCCTTTTTGACAAATTAATGTAAGAATGTGTTTTTTAACGTATACGGAAGGTGAGGATATTTTCTTCCATTATAACATCTTCGAATCTTCTCATACAAACATATAAGAATATTTTCAAAATAAATGTTTTCTTTTCTAATTATGTGATTTTTAAATGATTTCAAAATAGAAAGATATATTTTTCTCAAATAGTTTTGATTTAATCTATGTCAAAATCCTTTGATGGATTTTACACTAGTTTGAAGTTGATTTATTATGATACAAATATACCATATTGGATTGAAGTTTTTGTGATATGTTTGACTATGGATGTGTTATTTCTATACAATTCATGGATTATGTTTAGAGTATTAACATTTTGTATGCTAGTTGTCATACGAATGTTTATGTTATGTTTTAACTTTTTCATATGATAAATGCATTGAACTTAGTAAGTGACGGGTGGAGCTCACTATAGCTCTTCGATTCATCAATAGGACTCATGAGACAAACTAGTGTCTTGGCACAAGGCCTTTAAAAATCTTATTTTTAGTCTTGGAAAGAGGCCATGACTATGTGGTTATTATGTCTGACATTATGCATTCTATCATTATGAAACTGGCTATTGATATTGCATGTGATTATTCGACTAGTAGAATATCCATGTGAATAAGTAAATGGAATTATTTGATTTATATTTTCTATATTATGCTGAATTTTATGTTTAAAAGGCTTTTGTTTTAGTCTTATACATTGCCTTATAATTTTATGCTTCTTTATGAAAGTTTCTGCTATATTGTTATCCTTACTGAGCATCTGCGCTCACCCATTTCTTATGTTTTATTTTTCCCAAGATGCGAAGAAGTATTTTATGATTAACCAGCAGGAATAGGCTAAGGGATAAGAGTGTGTTCAAAGGGGACAGAGTGATGTTGTTTTACTTTATGTTATGATGTAATTTAAAACTTATGTATGTATCTAGTTCTTCTAAGGTTACTGAACTGATTTGTCTTCTAGGACATGATTACTTTTATCATACCAATGTTATGTAATAATGTATAGACTCTGTGTAACTAGGGTCAGGGCGTTACAGGTGTTACATAAAGTGTGTGTTTTCAATATAAAAGTGTTATTTTAACCTAAAACATGATTCACGTATCCAAAATAGAGAAAAAGAACTTATATTGTCTTGAATATTTTGGAAAACGATGTATAATTTAGTTTTGGCATATAGGAATCGACCATACATCAATCAGTCACACAATGTGGCTATTATAACTCAATGTGTATGCTTTCAATAAAAAAGTGTCATTTTATTTGAAAACATTCATCCCATTGTTAAAACCAAGAAACATAGTTTGTGTTGTTTTCCAAAAAAATGAAAATAATCTATATTTGGGAAAAAGTGTCTCATGAAGCATGAACGAAGACCCCGATAGAAAGTGTGAACCACATTCATGTCTAGTGAGCAAGCTATAATATCTAACAATTTAATTAATGTAATTAATTATATAAATAACTAACAATAAAAAATAATTAATTCATATAATTAATAAATAATTATACAATTAATAATGTAATTAAAAATTACAAATTTAATTAAAATATTAGTAATTAATGATGTAATTATTAATAGTTATTAAAGTAATTAAGATAATTAATAATGGACAATATCGTTAATATATTAAGTAATTAACAATAAAATTTAAATAGATTATTAATTAACAATGTAATTAATAATTTATGATATAATTATTATTTAATATTATAATTAACAATTAATAATATAATTAACAATATAATCATTAATAGTATAACTGAAAATATCATTAAAATATTCAATAATTAACAATATAATTTATCATATGTAGATTTTATAACATTAAAATTATAATTTTGTTAATTTTTTATGCACTATTACTACAATAAACCATTGTTTTATTAGGGTGCACACTTTTGTACATATTTCAGTTGATCATCATAAAAATATTTTTACAAGAATTTTTTTATATTGGGTTGTAATTTTTTAATTAATTTTAAATATTATTTCATATGAATATTTTTTGTTTAATTATTCTGTATAATTTTTTAATTGAAATGATGGTGTAATGTAATAGTTTTATTAAATTGTGTTTAATTATAATATTTATAAAAAAACCTAGGCTTGATAATTTTTGGTTTTTTCTGTTCGGGATGATATAGGTCTACATCTATCAGTGCTAACAAAAGCACATATAAAGTACACCTTTAACTAAATTATTTATTTACATAGTATGATTCTAGGGTTTTGGCTCATGAATTTCATTTTTATTTTGCGAGAGTGTTCAACAACATCCACCCAAATCTATATTCAATTTGGTAGACTCTAGAGTGGCCTAGACTCAAGAACATTTTCATGCAATTAAAGGTTAACAAAAAAATAGTGTTTCCCTTTATCAACAGTTTTAAAAAAAGTTTATAATGTGTACCTTTAATCACCAGTAAAATGACACTAATAATGGATATCCTTTTTCAGTGCCTTTGGATGATAAAGGGTGACCTTAATCCTTGTTTTTTAGCAAGAATAATGTGGAACAATTTTATGTTCTGATAAATTTATGCTATATATTATATTTTATATATACATATATATTCTTAAAAGTGGTTTATATATATATATATATATATAATTTTTGTATATGTTTATTCATTTATAGTTATTTATACTTACATATATATATATATTAAAATATATAAATATGAACTATATAAATAAATATATATATATACATTAATTATAGTATATTTTTAAATTTAAATATTTATTTTCATATTATATATTTTATTATACACACACAAACAAACATATATTTAATTTTATATATTTTGGTGTGTATATATATAATATTATTATAAAATATATAAATATGTATTACATTAAAATTAATATATAAATATTAAGAAAACTACATATAAAATGTACATTTTAAAATACTAAATCATATTAAAATAAAAATTTATTATCAATTTAATTTTATCCAGTGACATAATACAATGAATACTAGTATGGGTGGAAAGTCATAAGACTAGTGATAGAATATAATGTAGGTTTCTCCTTTTGGGCCTTCGGGCCATCTCCTTCATTGGCCATTGGGATATCTCCTTCTAGGGCCTTCGGGTTACATTTAGTTGATTCTTTGGGCCATTGGGCCTTTGGGCCACTGGGTATTTGGGCCATTCAAATGTGATAAAATATGTCTGGTAAGTGTTTTTAATTGCTTTTGTAGGGGTGAGGCTTGACCAAATGAGGTATCTCAATATGTGTGTTATTTGCGATTTGTAATATCTTTTACCTAATATATAAACCTATATATAAATATTCAATTAATATGTTATATATAAAAATACATGTATAAATGTATTTATCTATTTATAAATATATATATATATAATTAATATATATAAATTTATATGTAGATTTGTGTGTATGTCCGTTTTTAGATGTATAATTGAATATATACTTATGTAGGTGTATTTAAATTAATATATGAAAATGGAAACATTGTTTATGGTGGGTCAGGTTCAAGCCTGAAAATATGATTAGACTAGTTCAAATATGAGTGTTGCATAGGCACTTGTCCAATCACTTGGTTCGACACAGAGTCTCACTGGAAGAGGGAATGTCAGTGAGGCTTCAGGCCATCTCCTTTATAAGCCTTTAGGTTGTCTCCTTCTGGGGATGTTGGGCTACATTCATTTGAGTATTCGGGTTGTTGGGCCTTTGGGACACACAAATGTAATAAAAAGGTCTATTAAGTGCTTTCCATTGCTTTTGGGGGTGGTGAGCCTTGACAAACTGAGGTGTTTGAATATGTCTATTATTTTTTGTTTATAAACTCTTTTACCTAATATATATATATATGTATACACTCATATTAAATAAATATATTATATATAAGTATACATGTACAAATAAATTTATGTATATATATATATATTTATATATTTTTAAATATATATAATGATTATATATAGATTTATATATAGATGTGTGTGTGTGTGTGTGTTGGGTATACCATGTTTTCATGGATGGCATTGGTATATCAACTTTCCTATATGAAAAATCTTCTTATTGCGACATCATTGCATTGAGAAAATCCCTCAAGTAGTAATATCCCCAATTACCCACTTATTATTCCCTTTTCATAAATATTACATCTTAGATAATACCATATTCAAGGATTATCATAACAATGATAATACTCTAAAAAGTTTTGGTATAACCTAAAATTCAATAAATGGTTTCAAAACCACTTCTTAAGCTACGTCATAATTCACAATGTACTTGGTTATTATAGATATGGAAACTATATGTTGAAATAAGTTTTTATTTCATATTACCTTAGAATTACCATGATCTAAGATCAATAATAGTATGAAGGAAAACTATAATTATATTCCCTTTAACAATTGTATTATCATTTCTCATTTTACCCTGAACTCATCTAATTTTACTTTCTCAGGTACTATCAGAAAATTGTAACTAAAAGACTACATAGTTTTACTGGTTTCATTTTGTATTTTCAGTCTCTATAATATTCATAAGTACAATCATATAATATTAGATATAATAAAATATGAAATAAATTCTTAGAACTTAAGATAGTAAAATTTTACTCATAATCTCCCATTATACCCAAGCATTTTGTTATGGATAGATTATATTCCATGTGTCCTTGGAAACAACCCATTTTTAATTGTTCTCTTATATATTTTATATACATTTTCAACATATGGAAAATGTATATCTAAAGTGACCCCGTAGATCATTATTTATAGAACTTATTCCCTATAATTGGGTTTCTATTTTATTTCAATATTAGAGAAGAAACTTTAGTCTTATAAAACCAGTATAATTCAAAATATGGTATTATATGTTATCCAGATGTCTATCATATAAAAACGTAATGCACCAACTAACCCTTATAAAGAAACGTGTCACTATTTAATTCCAAATAAATATTATATGATCACTATGATTTATTCTACACATAAATGAATTGTGAGATATTTCGATGCCTTATTGGTATTAATAAGTGTCACAAACCCTTATGTTTATGTCATATAGACATGTTTAAAGGGTCTCCATTAAGGAGACTATCTATGACATCCAACCACCCAATAAAGTGATCACAAAATACTGCTATGAAAATTAGTTTTTAAATGGATTTGAGCATGGTGATTGAATTAAATTTTATTTCAAAAACTAAGTATCATACATTCTTTTATAATAAATCATGATTTATTTTTGTTTTATTGTACCATCCATATATAATTTCTCTTTAATAATCACAACAAGTATAAAATTTAAAACAAAATCCAAAATATGGTACCCCTAAATTTTGGTACATGGATTCTATTACTAAATTCATACATACTTGTTAATGTAATTACCCTAATACAATTTTCTGGGATCCGGTGATTATTTTATTATAATTTTACATAATACATAGATCACCAAGAATAAGATGAAGTAGTTTAGTAGTCTCGAGAGACTAGATACATAAATAAACATTCCATATATCATTTTAATTCATGAAACAATATTATCCTCCTATCTATCCCGTTTTTTAAACGTAGCAGTCTTCTTGGTTTCCTAGGAATGTGGAAAATAATATAAAGGGGTAAGATCAAAAAATCAGTAATGGGGTTTCATATAGTTAAATTAATTATAAATAAAATATGGTGGAATGAATAAAACATTTATTTATTCCATAACAATTGAAACTAAGAGCATGAATAAATCCATGGCCAACAGAACAATTAATTGATTACTAGATAACAATAATTGAACATGTATTTAAGGGATTGTATAATGTTATACATATTAATCATATCATAAATCCTTGAACCAATGAATCTTACACAAAAGATAATATTACTCCTACTAACCCACCTTAGTCATCTAATGAGACATACAAGTGCACTGAGTTGTTATATAATTCCAAGCCCCAACCATCACATAAATTCTAATGTAATCCCTCACAAACTGAATAATCTCATGGAATAGAATTCATTGAATGAACAATAGAGAATAATTTCTCAACGATCTTTATCTTTCCATATTTAGAAAAGGATTATATGTTATGATGATATTTTTCAACAATCAAATAATTAATAAGGATGTCTAGGTTAAATATCTTATCATTTATAAAGAATAAATAGGGATTTCACAATGTGCAAATGAACACCCCTTAACGTGTAAAGGATGATAGATTTTAGTCATTTGGTGTTCACAAATACTAAGGTGACCAAGGTATCTAGGTAGATAGATACGTGAATTTTCAAAGTAAGGAGACAAATTAAATGATAGATAAACCCTTCATAATGGTTCGTAAAAACCATGTATATCATCCATGCATATCACCTAAGAGTATCAAACCAGGTGTGCAGAAAGGCCTCTTTGACATTCACCAGGTGATTATCGATTTATACCTAATATGAATTTTCAGGTTCATTAACCCTAGGTACATCTATATTAGATCCAATTCTACTTTTAGTATCCATATATAGATATATTTTCTATCAAAACCACACAAACTTTTCTTTACACAAATTTATGATTGTTTTATGGATATTAAAAAGTTTTAGGATTATTAAAACTTATGAAGGGAGTATAATGAGAGGTAATATAATCTCTCATTGATAAAATATTACATCAATTATAGAAATAAGTTATAATTACATTTTTTATGGAAATAAAAAGTGATTAATAAGTCTCAAAATATTAATGGGAAAGGAGGGGGAGAAACCCTAATTTCAACATAGTAATGGAATAAGAAACGGATATAATGGGTGGGAATAGTTAAACTATAATCAAAAAAATATTATATGTAAGGTAATACCGTGTAATAAAAATCATATATTTTTATGAAAAAAGGAATTTTAAATTCTATATAACAAAATTAATTGACATAAAAAATGGAACGGGGATTGGAGAAACCCTTACATTAATATGGGCACCATAATAGCCTAGGGACTCATTTAGAGGGATTTAAAGAGGTATAAGGAGATTAATTTAGTTATTAAACTACTTTTAATGGATATTCGATGGAATAATTAGTGGTTATTTATACTTTTTAAGGGGTTGTTTTAAGGGATAAAATAATGATCATTTTATAATTTAAGCCAACTTCATTTGGGTGGAATTAATTTCAAATAATTTGGTTGATAATTAATGTTTTAAAAGATCATTAAGGTCATTAAATACATCAAAAACCCATTTAATTTTATATTTTTTAGGTATTTTAATATTTTGTAATTTAACTTTAACCTGTTAAATTATTTATCTTTAACCTTGGTAGCTCACTTTTAACCCCAGTAAATTATTTTTATGTTTAAAAATGAATTTACCCCTATTAACAAATTTGTAACTTATGGTTATAAATATGAAGTAAATTTTTCCTAATTTAATTTATTAAATTGATAAAATTAATTCCAAAATGATGCATGTATTATGTGTAAAAACGTTTTTTTCTTTCAGAAGAGATAAAACATTAGTTCCAAAATGGTAATAATCGGTTTCTAAATGTGGCACGATATTATAAATGCATTATATTAATAATAAAATATATTTTAGACTAATAATAAGGATTAAAAAAATTTATTCCATTATCATATAATTAATACATCATCGAAATTATGATATTTGAAAAAATGGTATTTTCACTTTTTACCCCAAAAACCCACATTTCAAAAAAATATCAAAAATTCATACTAAGCTAATTTTGATAAATTGATTAAAAAATTGATATTTCTATTATCAGAATAATAATATTAATTTTATAATTTTATCTTTTAAATAAAATTACTTATTTATTGAAAACTAATAGTTTTAGGACATAATGAACTTTATGACCACTATAAAAATTTCTTAGGATTTTGTTAAATTATATCATATTTTTTAAATCATTTTGAAAGATTATTTCATGGAAAAAAATTATTTTGAACTTTTAAAATTATTATAGTTTTGAGGTAATTAAAATATATTTATAGTAACTATAAAAATAAAATTTTGGTTATACCATAAAATAATATCCAATGACCTCATTTATTATGTCTACCTAATCAAAAATAATAATCACAAATTTTATTATTAAAAAGTGGTCATAATTTCCACCAATATTAATTAATTTTAATTGTCACATTTTCCTATAAATACACCATTAGTCTCACTTCATTAGTCACTACTTTTATTATAAAGGTTCTTACATATCCTTTGATAATGTCTATCATTTTCCTAACTCTTCTATTTCTTTTTACAATCATTATGGAATGAATGATCTTCATGGGGGAGTTCACAAATATGGATCACTGTTTAGATATTTTATTACTCCTTTTTTATATCCTATTACTCTTCCTACTTGTAGTAGTCAATATTAACACATTTTTTGTAAATAAATTTATAAATAATTTTTTTGTAATAGTGGGTATTTTATTTACTATGATTGTTTAGTAAATGTATTTTTCTCAATTATTGAAATAAAGAATTGTGGATTTTATATTATGAAAAGTTTTACCTAACCTTTTAAAAGTAATATTTAAATTAATAAAACATATATACAGAATAGAAAAAAAACACTTAGAAATTAAATGAACTGTAATGTAAATCTGAAATGAATAATAATTTATTATTTTCATTTAACTACACATAAAATTTCATATGGAAGTTCCTCAAATGGTTTTATGTAATAAATATACGATAATAAAAACATGAATCATAATTTTTTAACCATTAAAATAAAAAGACTTAATAACCAATATAATGTGAAAATGAAAGATTAATAAAAGGAATGTAGTTATTAAATAAAACTATATATTTAAAGGGTTGTGAATATAATAAAATAGTAAAAATTATATGTATAAAAAATATAAAATATTGAATTAGTTAATCCCATATGTTAGTTTTAATATATTCATTCTTATCACCATTTGAGTATGGGTTCATTCCGCTTGGCAATGTCAGACGTGATAGGTAGTTTCTCAACTTGTGAGCCAATGTTTTTAAAAAACCAGTTTAATAAATAAATTTGTATTTTACTAGAAAAATATGTAAATGAATATGTTAGGTGGTAATTTTCTTATAAATATTTGTTTTATTTGATGAAATAAATTTATTTTGAAATTATATTTATATTTCCGAAATAAAATCTTCTAAAACATTCCTTGGAAATCAAGTATGTAACATTATATCCTCTTAAATAAATTGTATCCTCACAATTTCACTCATTGATAAACACTTACTAAACAAAAATGTCATATTTATTATTATTATAAAGGAAAATTTATAAATATCTTACGTGTGTTAATACTATTATTTTATACTGTTTATAATTAACCTTGTCCTCTTAAGAAAAATAATTTATACCTAAGTCTCCATACCAAAATATTATGAATCCTAATTCCCCAAATAACCGAACTATACATTGGTAGGCACACCACTCTCATTGACAAGCTCATGAAAGAAGTCACTAAATTTATTTTTTGTATTTAAATAGTTTTTTCATTAGTATCCATTTCTAAACAATGGTATATACTTAATTTAGTGCATAAACAACACTATTATTTTCATTTCCTGTGATATAGAAAAATCTCTAGAATATCCTAAGGGTTTATCCTAAGGATAAGATCAGTGCTTGTTAAGGGGGTACCATAGAAAAAAATCCATTTTAAAACCAAAATTATAGAATGAATAAATAAATTGTGTAATTCCATGAAAAAATAAATTAAGAGCCTAAATAAATTCATGGACAATATAAAAATAATAGATGCCTAGATAACAATAATTGAACATATAGTTAAGGTATTTCATAATGTTAGATATCATAAACATTTCATCAAGGCACTAAGAAAATAAATCATAAATGAAAGATAAGGACACTCCCATTACCCTATATTAGTAGTCTCATGAGACTAACTAGTTAATTTTGGGTATATATAATTCTAGGATCCACCCATCACATAAAATTACAGTTCAATCCATCAGAAACTATATAATTTTAGGGAATAATGTTCATTGAATAAACTACATAGCATAATTCTTTAATTTGATTTATCTTACCATATATAACAAAGGATTATATGGTATGAAAAAAGTTTATCAAATAAAAGAATCACTAAAGATATCTAGGTGAAATACCTTATCATATATAATAAAGAAATAGGGATTTCAAAAAATTTAAATAAAAACCGTAACAAGTGAAGTATACTAGATTATAGTCCTTGGGTGTTTACAAGGACTAATGTGATTAAGGTGTCTAAGTATTTGAATACAAGAATTTAAAATGGTTTGATACAAATTAAATGATAGATAAATTCTTCATAATAATTCATAAAAATCATGTAGATCATCCACGAATATCCTCAGGGTGTGTCAAAACATGTGTGCAACAACGCCTCTTTGTTGTTAACTATGTCATGATACAGTTTATACCCAATAAACCCTTTTTTTATTACCCCTATGTACTTATTTGATATATAAACATATACCTATAGTATCCAGATAGGGATGCTGCTTTTAGGAAAACTACAAACACCATTCATTACCAAAACTTGGGTTGGTTTTTTGGCTACGGGAAAGTTTGAGCACTACAAAGGCATATAAATGTTGTATAATTATAGTTAATAGTGATATATAATTGATATAATATTAATTATACTATATAAATTGTGAATAATAAAATTTTCTATTGAAATAAAATTTAATTAATAAGTTTCACAAAAGTAATTGGAAAGGAGGGGTGTGGAACCCATATTTTGGAAAATTGATGGATTAGGAAAATATTATAATGATAGTGAATAATTAAAACATAATTAAAAAATTATTATATGGGAGATAATACCATGTAATAACAATAGTGGTAGTATATTAAAAATTAATTTAAAACATGATATAACTAAAGTAATTTACTTAAAAATGAAAGTGTAGGATTGGAGAAAACCTTACATTGAGAGGATGCTCCTTAAAGCCTGAGAGGGGAATCTTAAAATATTAGGGACTCTGTTAAAAGGATTTATATATTTATTGGGAGAGTAATTTAATTATCAAAATATTTTTAAGGCATAGTTATAGAGGATGCATAGGGTATTTATACATGAGGAGGGGTGGTTTTAAGTGATAAAATATTGATTCTATTGTTATTAAGGACATTTAATTTTGGGCGGAATTAATTAAAAATAATTGAGAAGATAATTAATATTTTAAATTATTTTTAGGTTTTATAAATACATTAAACCCCCATTAAATTTTGTATTTTTTAGTTATTTTATGGTTTTCACGTCTAACTTTAACCTACTACATTATTTATCATTTACTACAGTAACTCACTTTTAATTCTGGTAAATTATTTATGTGATTAAAATGATGTTACCCATATTAAATAATATAGACCTTATATATAAAAATATTAAATCCATTTTATCTATTTGAATTTCAAAAATTTACAAAAAAAATTCTAAATGATACATGTATAATGTGTAAAAAAATTTGTTTTCTTTTAGAAAAGATAAATCATAGGTTCCAAAATGTTAACCATAGGCTTCTAAATGTAATAATATATTACAAATACATTATATTAGAACTAAAATATTTTTTTAACCAACAATAATGATTAATAAATATTATTTTATGATAATATCATGATTATAACATAAAAGTTACGGTATTCGCGAAAATGGTATTTTCATTTTTTACCCAAAAACTAAACATTTTCATAAAATTATAAAAAATTCATCATAAACAAATTTTGATGTGATGAGTCTAAAAATGAAATTTTTTATCAAAATAATTTTATAAATATGATAATCCCAAATTTTTAATAAAATTAAAGATTTATTGAAAATTGATATTTTTTATGATAAAATAATAATTCTAACCACTAAAGAAATTACATAGTATTTAACTAAATTAAATAATCATTTTAAATTTTTTTGTAACATTATTTATTGAAAGTAAATTTAATTTAAAACTTCTAAATTTTTCATATTTTAACATAATTTTAATGTATTTACAGTTTCTAAACAAATACAATTTGGTTTGTATCATAAAATAATTCCCAATAATCAATTTATTACTACTACCTAACCAAAAATAATAATGACAAAATATCTTATTGAATAGTAGTAATAAATAAAACTTATATTCATAATGCTAAATGACCACATTTCCCAATAAAAACACCATTATTCTCACATCATCACTCACTACTTCTCTTAATAATTTTCTTACACATCCTGGTATAATGTCTATTATTTTCCAAATTGTTTTATTTATTTTTACAATAATTATGGAATAAAAGATATTCATGGTGTAATTCGATCCCATAGAGTACCTTTTAGTGATTTTACTATTATTTTTGTGTGTTTTACACGTTAATACTCCTACTTTTTGTAGTCGATATAAACAAATGATGTGTGAAAATTTTAATTACTCTTTATATTGTAATAGTGGGTGTAATATTATTTATATTATAATAGTGGGTATTTAATTTTCTATGATCATTCAGTAAGTGTATTTTTCTCAATGGATCAAGTAAATAATTGTTGAAATTTTATTATGAAACATGTTACTTAACCTTTTGAAAGGATAATTTTAATGAAATAAAACATATACAAAGAATAATATAACAAAATAATTTTAAATTAACTGAACAATAATGTAAATAATAAATTTATAATAGTTTATTATTTACATTTAACCATTCATAAAATGTCATGTGATAATTACATAAATCGTTTTATGTTATAATTTTATGTAAATAAAATCATGAATCATACTTTGTTAACCATTAAATTATAATGACTAAATCACCAAGATGACATGAAAATAAAACTATTAATAAAAGGAATATAGTTGTCCAATAAAACTATATATTAAATTAGATTCATGGATACAATAAAAGAGTTATAATTATATGTACAAAAAAGAATTAATATGTAAGTAAGGATGCATGTATTACGGGGGTTGGCGATGTGCCATTTTCTCCCTTCAGTCATGGGTTATAGCGACATGGCCATATTGGAAACGACCAGTTATCACTCAGCCTATGAGCCACCCTTTTTATAATAGCATTTTAGAAAATAAATTTTCATTTTCCATAAAAAATATGTAAAGAATAACTTCGATGATAAATGTTTTTATAAATATTTGATTAATTAAAATAAATTTATTTATTTATCATTTATATTTATATATATGATAGAAAATTTATAAAAAATTTATTTTGAAATTTGGGGTATTATATTATACCCCCTTAATAAATTGTATCCTCATAATTTCACTAATTGATAAAAACTTACTAATCCCAAATTTTATATTAATTATTATATATAGAAATGACACTTTATAAATACCTTATAAGTGTTAATAATATAGGCTATAATATTTATACTTAACCTTGTTCTCTTAAGAAAAAGGGTATATGTATAAGTATCTATACCCAAATATTCTGAATCCTAATTCAAAAAAAACACTACTTTGATGCCAACACCCGTCTAATTTAAATTATTATGATGGAATTCCCTACATTTATTTAAGGTGTGGACACAATTTTTCATTCTATTAGGTTCTATTTTTAAAAAATGGTATATACATAATTAGTATATAAACAACACTATGATTTTCATTTCATGTAATACATTAATATTTCTATAATATTCTAAGGGGTTCTCCCAAGGGTGAGATCAGACTCTCAGTATGGGGGTACCGTACAACATAAGATATTATAAAACAAACAATATGGTGTGAATAAATTAAAGGATTTATTCCATGAAAAAATAAATTGATAGAATAAATAAATTCATGGAAATCATAATAACAAATAGGTGGATGGATAATAATAATTTAAGATGTAGTGAAGGGATTTCATAATTTCAGACATATTAACCATACTACCATGTCCTTGAGCCAACACACCTTTTATAAAAGATAAGACACACCTGTTTCCCTATCATAGTTGTCTCATGAGACCTACCCATTCATTGATCAATTATATAATTCAAGGACCTACCTATTTTATAAAGGTCTATTGCAATCCCTCACAAACTGAATTATTTCATGGTATAATGTTCATTGTATAAACTACTTTGAATAATTTATCCATGAGGTTTTTCTTACCATATAGAATGAATTATTATAAGTTAGGAAAATATTTTTCCCCAATCAATGAATCAATAAATATATCTTAGTTGAAATTCTCGATCATATTTAAGGAGTAACATGGTATTTCATAGTGTTTGAATAAACACCCGAAAAAGTTAAGAATATGATATTGTAGTCATTTGGTGTTCACAGGAAATAATGGGATTAATGTTTCTAGGTATCTAGACTCATGAATTTTAAAATGTATGATACCAATGAAATGATAGTTCAACACTTCATAATGGTTTGTAAAAAGTATGTAGATCATCCAATAATTTCCCGTGGGGGTGTCAAACCAGGTGTGCAACATAGCCTCATTGTCGTGCATCAGTTTATTATCTAGATAATACCCAATCCATAAATTTTAGACTTATTAAAACTATATATATATATTCCATATCCAATTCTAATTTTATTATCCAAATAGGTATTTTTTCTATCAAATCAATACACACTTTTCTTTACAAAAATTGGGGATGGTTTTATGGATACAGAAAAGTTTGTGTATTATAATGGCTTATGAAGGTAGTATAATGAGATGGAATAGTGATATATTATTGATAAAATAGTAATTAAATTACATATTTAATGCATAATAACATTTTCAATTGAAATAAACATGAATTAATTAGGTTCACAAAAGTAATGTGAAAGGAGGGGTGAGGAATCCTTGTTTTGCTATGGTGATGGTTTCAGAAAGGTCTATAATGATAGACAATAATTAAACTCTTATTAAAAAATATTTAAAGTAATATGATATCAATGGATAATAATAATTTTAGTATATTAAAAATTTAATTTAAATTACAATATAATAATAATAAATTTACTTAAAACGGAAAGAGGAGGATTGTGGAAACCCTTATCTTAAGAGGATTCTCCTTAAAGCATGACAGGGGAATCTTAAAATCCTATTTACTCCATGAAATTGATTTAAATATTTATAAGGAGATAAATTTACTATTAAAATTATTGTAACTATATATTGAGGGAGGAATGGGTGGGTATTTATACTTTAGGGGGGTGGTTTTCAGGGATAAAATAATGATTCTTTTATTATTAAGGCAAAAACAATTTACTGATTTAAATCCAATGAATTTTTTTATAATTAATGTTTAAAATTATTTTTAATTCAATTTAACACATAAACCACCCATTTAGGTTTTTTAATTATTAGGTATTTTATGCTTTTACCATTTAACTTTAATCTGCTACATTATTTATCCTTTACCACAATAACTCACATTTAACCCTGGTAACATTTTTTTCTTATAAATTAAGTTACCCATTTTACCTAATTTGTCACTTCATATTAAAAATGAGAAATATATTTTATTTAATTTAATTTATTATAGTGATGAAATAAATTCTAAAATGATAGATGTATAATGCATAACAACAGTTTAACTTTCTATTAGAAGAGAAAAAAAGATTCTAAAATGTTAATCATAAGTTTCTAAATGTAAAAAAATTATAATTGAATTTTGTTACTAATAAAATATAAATATTGACCATAAATAATCATCAATATATTAAATTTAATGATCATATCATGAATACGTCATAAAATTAAGGGTATTCTCAAAAATGGTATTTTCACTTTTTACCCCTAAAATAAACATTTTCATAAATTTCTCAAAAACTAATCCTAAGATGATTTTGAAGTGATAATTCTAAAAGTAATATTTATTTTATAAAAATAATAATCTAAATAATATAGTTTTAATTTAGAAATAAAATTATTTATTTATTGAAAATTAAT
This sequence comes from Viscum album, assembly GCA_963277665.1. Classification (NCBI taxonomy): domain Eukaryota; kingdom Viridiplantae; phylum Streptophyta; class Magnoliopsida; order Santalales; family Viscaceae; genus Viscum; species Viscum album. The sequence continues at coordinate 1,325,485,883 of OY728158.1, forward strand.
AGTTCTTTTAACATCATAAACTTTCAGAAAACTATAAAAAGTACTTAGTATTTAGTTAAATTATATAATCATTTAGGAATTATACTATTATATTATTTGTGAAAATAAATTTAATTTAAAACTTATATATGGATCATGTTTTTAATTGAATTTAAATATTTTAATATTTTCATGAAAAATACAATTTTGGTTATATCCTAAAATAATTCCCATGGGACACTTTTTATTTTCTACCTAACCAATAACAATAATGACCAAATGTCTTGTTGAAAAAATTTGATAATTCCCACTAATAATCATAAGGATAAATAACCACATTTATCTATAAATACACCATCATTATAACTTCATCACTCTGTACTTCACTTACAAATGTTCTTAAATGTCCTTAGATAATGTATGTCATTTTCATAATGTTTCTCTTTCTTTTAGTGTTCATTATGGAATGAGTGATATTCATAGGTGAATTTATACCAATATAGTAACTTTTATTTATTTTACTACTCGTTTATGTTTATATCCCTTTAGTAATCCTTGTTTTAGTAATCAATATTAACACATGATGTGTAAGGTAATGTATTAGTCTTTATGTTGTAATAGTTGGTGTAATATTTCTTCTGTTATAATAATGGTGTAGGGTCTCGAAAATTCATCAAAGGGTGATAAAATACTCCCAATAGTTGGGTGAAGTAAATTAATACATATTGGATTAAAAATTTGAGAAGAAATTTGAAGAAATCAAATTTTGTAAAGGAATCTGGTCTGGCCGCATACTGATTACTGGGAAAGGTTTGTGGAAGGAATAAACAATGAACCAATGGTACATGGATGTCCTAAGATTTGATGGACCTTGAGGCATTATCAAGGTAATGAAGTTGTTCGCGGTGAATTTCAACCCATGAACTGAAGTTGTCGTGAACTTCTTTCACTGGAAAAAATCTGATGGAGGTACACCCTACATAAAATCCTCATGATCCAATTAGTTCACAGATGAGGAGTAGTTAGTGGTTTCCTATGAATTTCATATCCACAAATACAGGTTTACTGAGTCATTCACAATCTATATTTCTTCCATGGGACACCACAAAAGGTTCTACATGAATCGTAGATACAACTTCCTCGGAACTCTATAAAAGGACCATTAGGGGAACCAAAAAAATGATGGTTGAAGAATATGGAGAGAGAGAATTGGGATTTATTAAAAGGGGAAAAGATCATAGAGGGTTTGGAATAAATTAATCCCACACCTGGAGAAGTTCATGGGACTCTATCACACACCCAAAGTAGTTTGCGGGACTCCATCCTGCATCTGAAGTAGTTCGTATATTCCATCCCGCAAACCATAAATAGTTCATAGACTTCATCCCACAAACCATATGTGGGAGTCACTTCATGTAAATATTTCCCAAAAACTATATTTTTAAGACCCTTCATAGCCAACCATAAAACCAATAAAAAATATAATAAAAATAGTTTGTGGATGCGGACAACACAGTTCGCAGATTACCTTTTTGGGAAGATAGTAAGAAGACTCCCTTTGTGGAAGACGGTACTCAAACACCCCTTTGCGGAAAATAGTTCGTAGCCAGCTCTTATCCAAACAACGGTTCGCGAAATCTATTATGCCTAAAATATCCCACATACCATCCTCTGTGGCCAACTCCTTCACGAACAAAATCCTTTGCAGACAAAACAGTTCATGTCCAGCTCCTATGTGGACTCTCCTATGTGGCCAATTCCTATGAAAATATCCCTATGTAGAAACTAGTTCACACCAACGGGTCCATAACATGGGGGGTCGCACCTCCGCACCCCTGTGTAGGCTCAGTTTCGGGCTATGTTCTCTCCCCTCCTGGCCATCCCCTTCACTACCGTCACTAACCCCCATGAAAAATGGAGAGTCACACAGCAAACTTTTCGGCCTAGTTCGATGACATTTTTCATTTCTCCCTTATGCTATCTCGGCATCCATTCCACAAATACCACGAGTTGAACAAATCCTCATGAGACTCTTAAAACCCTATCACCTTCCTCCTATGGCAGGCAGAGCCATAACTCCATGGAAAATCACAGCCTAAATGTTTCTAAAATTCCTAGACATATCCATTCCATCGATCAAACTCTCTGTCTATGGTGATTATATATCCTTATAAACCTCCATGTCCATCAAAAATGGATATTCAGTGTCCTGCGTACACCTTTTCTTGACTACACACATCATGCCTCTACAAAAAATGGTCGATCAACCATAGGAAAATTCATCCCCATGAGAGGATTTTCCTACATCTATACGCCTAATGGATTCCATACCCCATATCGTTTCTCCTTATCCAAGAATTACTAGAGTCATGGTTTTTGTTTTCCTTCCCTCTAATGTTCGAGGCATGTCAGAGGATCCCATTCTAATTTTTCCCTAGTTAATAATGGCTCCTACCACACACAGTCCATACTTTATGGCCTTAAACTATGAGTTATCATCATGACCACATGACATTAAATTTTATGGTATTATACCCTACTACACGACATTAAACTATGATGACATCATCCAAGTTATATGACATTAAACTGTAGTATAACAGAAGATTTTGGATCTTCATAAACCTCCCTAGGCATCAGAAATGGAAGGTCAGTGTCCTGAGGACACCTCTTCTTGACTATTTACATCATGCCCCAGTTGCTCTGCATATGTTTCCCATAAAAATGGCCTTTCAACCAGGGAAAAATTCATCCTCATTAGAGGCCTCTCCTAACTCTATACGCCTCAATGGATTCCATGCCTCATATCATTTCACCTAATCCCGGATCCTCAATAATCATGGTTTAAACATTTATTCCCTCTTGTTTTCGAGGCATAATAGAATATCCAAGCATGATTTTCCTCCAGTTAATCATGGTTTTTATAAAAATTTGTCCTCGTCATATGACCCTAAATTGTAAGACCCCAAATAGTCTTATCCACATGACGTTAATCTTAATGGTTCTCATCCCTGCAACACGACATTAAAGTGTGATTCCATCATCAAAGATATATGAATTTAAACTATAGTATACCCCATATGACATTTAAAGGGAACTCATCTTGATGTAAGCCCCTAGAATTTTGTGAGAGGTGTCCCTCTTAACCCTCTTCACCTCAACTCATGATGTGTATGGGTAGATCATCCAGATTTGACTAGCCTGGGTATCAATACGGATGAGGGATGTATGTTCAAAGTCCCTCTCTCTCCCATCTCTAGTACTACATATCAGTAGATGATGTAGGCGATGCAATCTTTGAATCCACTACCTTATCTTGTTTCTCACACTGAGCATGACTCACATGATATTAGTGGTTGGTGGTGATCATGATATCTGCATAGTTCCAAAACATGGGCATCCTCCTTGGTGTAAGCCCTAACCAAACCTTCAAATAGTCATGAGTCTAGATCCTCCGCATGGTTCCAAAATATGGAATCATCCTACATGTAAGCCCCAACCAAACCTTGAAATCATCATGACTCAAGATTCTCCTCGTGGTTCCAAATTGGGGCATCCCTCCTGAAGTAAGTCCCTAGTCTTTTGAGCAGTACCCAATGACCTTCACTTTCATTTCATATTGAGGGGTTCATTACTCCGCACCCTTTCCCATAGTCAACTCATATTCTTCCACCGTACATGACCTCTTCCATCTTCGGAAGAGAAGGTTTGTGGTTTGTTCAATCTCTCACATCCTCTTATTTCCAAAACTGAGTGTGAATCATGTGGTTTTATAGATTTGTGATGATCACAACATCCACACAATCAAAATTTCTCTTTAACTTTTAGAACTATGATTCCTATTCCAACCAGGATAGGTAAGACACTTACTTGAAGGCCCAAACTCAATGGTGTGCCCTTCTAAAAGGTTACACCCAATCCAATCCCCCCAAATGGGCAGCTTCCATGTGTAAGGACCACCCAAAATGAACTTTGAGAACTCTAATTCCCAATACAATTGGGTTATATAGGAAGCCTTTGTCTAGGGCCGAACTCTATATCATCTCATCAACTAAAGCAGAAATCATACCCCCATTAAGTGGGCAGCTTCCATGCATGAGCCCCACCCGAACTGAACTATGTGGGCTCTAATTCCTCTAATGAGGATACATAGGAATCCAATATTATGGTTCTAACCCCAACATCAAACCATCTTCTATATCTCCTGGATGATGATAGTCTTCAGAGCACCTCATTGATTGTCTTAAGTCAGTATTGCATTCTTAGCATCAAATTTGTGTACATCCATGATGACCCTGCAACCTTGGGGTAGCTCACAGATACACTCTTTGGGAATAAACCTAGGATTAAAAAAATGATAAAAATGGATTAAATATATAAGAGAGTCCTAGAGTAGGCAATAATTCTGACCAAAAGGGTGTGATGATCCTGAGCTCCCATCCTCTCGACCAATGGAGTCCTAAAATATCATTGTCCAAATCTTCATCCAACGAGCATCTTCCATTGGAAAGTAGGTCCATGAAACATGGATACTAGAGTCTTTGGTTGTTTCTTGATCCACTAATAAACCTATTAGAGACCATCCAAGGACATCATTCCCTATATAGACCAATTGCACGGACACATAACCCCCTTCACAATCATCCATTCAAATCAGCCAAATGTGGAACCTCCTTAATTACAAAAAACAAGGATATGCTACCCAATCTCGGTGAGATAATCTCTCCCTATCAGTATGTGGTGTGATGAGAATTAGTTCGAAACAAAAATGGTAAACCCAATATGAATCCTAAACCAAGGTGGTAGTTTTTACCCCACTCAATCCCATTTATCTCATAAAAAGGAAGAGGTATAAGCTGAATTGTCAAATATTCATACGATCAAGAGATGCTACTTTAACGAGGTTTTTTTTCTATATACTTCATAAATATTTTGTTGGTCTCTAGATTAACCTTTGATCTATATGGAATCCCGAAAACCAACATAGACACGCACCTCAGCAATCCCAGAGACGGTCGGGGCCCTGATGAAGTCGAGGACCCCCTCACCAACTCAACATCTTCAATGCTGGGTATCAAACACATTGATTAGAGAGTTCCCTTAAAATGGTACTCTCCCCACCATGGAGGCCACTAGACAAACCCTTCAATCTGTAAAAGCTCAACAGTCGCTTCCTCGACTATGGTCGGTGCCCCATAACAAGGAATACCCAGTTGTCGTATTGAATCATTTCGAGATCCTATCCCCAGAATGTGATAACAAGTACATCCCTTGTCTCAGGGAGGCAGATGAAGTTGATGTTGATGACTTCATCCCAGCTACACAGGGGTCCTACTCATGGGACCCTTCCATAGAGTATCGCCGCCAACACATAGAGACCAATTATCCTCACTCTGAATATGATTTTATTGTCATGACCCGACCCTACCCGGGCACAAGACGCAACTACCCCAAGCCCGCCTCCATAGTCCAGGGGCTGGCGACCAGCGCCGAAGGAACAATAACTCAGGGAGGCATTTGCCTAAGTACTGGTACTCACACACACGCAGCACACTCAATGCAAAAGTGCATAGTAAAAGAAAAGACAAGTAAAGAAAAGGAAAACTTATATATATATATTACCCACAAAAGTGCATCAACCTCTAAACAGTACAAGAAAGTGCTGAAGGTAAACTGAAAAAGAACAGGGGAAAAACATGCTCCCAACCAGAAAAGTGCCACAACCCGGCAATAGGTGAACAAAAGAAAAATAGCTGGAAGGGTTCCCCACCTGGAACCCAACTACGACCACCGCACGCGGTCCAAGTTCCCGAACTCCTATGCTCCACTGAAGTCATGACCAACCTGTATGTTGTCTCCAAGGGCACATCAAGTGTGGGCAAATCCCAAGAAGGGGTGAGTATAAATATACTCAGTAGGATACCCCGAAGGCTCAAGGGAGCAACAAAGGAGGTACTGAAGGGTGAGCAGTAGAGCGAACAGGAAAAGTAAAGGTGTTCAACCGAATGTGTAGTAAAGAATATAGCTCAACCCAACAAGAGAAAGGTAACAGACTCCTCCTTACGCCAGGAGCTAAAGACGGTGAGAAGATGAACTTCCCATCGAGTCTTCACTGCCTAAAGTAAGAGAGTAGGCTCATCTAACCACAAGAAGCTAGACACGGAAAGCATGTGGCATACCCCGCGCATCTTCGCCTCTCCTGGATGGTGAGTTACCAAAACCCAAGAAGTGGGAACTGAAACAAGGTATATACAAATCCATATGCTCAACAAGAAGCCCAAAACAAGGTCGTAAGGGGATCTCCATCCCGTATCTCAGCCCAAGAAAGTGAGTAGACAACAGTCCCAGAAGTAAACACCATCGATGCCCAGCATCCCTCACGTCTTCCCTAAACCGCAAGTCAAAAGGCTCAAATCACCGCACCTTGATACTATCCACTTTGGGCGGCACTTACTCAGCCGCACGGTTTTGGGTCACGTCCTAGGGACGTGTCTCGGTGTGAAATCACCCCTCGTACTTGAGAGTTCTGGGTTAAGTCAAACCATATGTTGTCACTGCCCCGCAGTCGAGAGGTCTCCTCAAAGTCAAATTTGTCACATCACTAACCCAAACAAACGAGGGTCCCGCTCCGGTAGTCACGGAGTAAAGTCACAGACTAGCCTGGTAGAAAGGACTGAGTCTGAAATAACAACGGGTGTCCCACTACCCATCCCTGCTGGAGTGTAATTCATAATATGATATCGGGTGACCCACTGCCCATCCCTGTTGGAGGGTAAACCATAATAAGATATCAGGTGACCCACTACCTAGCCCTGATGGAGGGTAAACCCTAATACGTCATCAAGAGAGCCACTGTCTAGCCCTTTTGAAGGGTAGACCTGGAATAAGTCGACGGGTGACCCACTGCCCAGCCTTGCTGGAGGGTAGACCTGGAATAGGTTGACGAGTGACCCACTTCCCAGCCCTGTAAGAGGGTAGACCCTCAAGAATCATCGGGTGACCCACTGCCTAGTCTCTGCTAGAGGGTAAACCCTAAACAAATCGACAGACGACCCACTTCCCAGACCTGCTGGATGGTAGACCTGAAACAAGACGATGAGCGACCCACTGCCCAGACCTGCTGGAGGGTAGACCCTCAAGAGTTGTCGGGTGACCCACTGCCTAGTCTCTGCTAGAGGGTAAACCCTGAACAAGTCAACAGGCGACCCACTGCCCATCCCTGCTGGAGGGTAGACCTGAAACAAGATGATGGGCGACCCACTGCCCAGCCCTGGTGGAGGGTAGACCCTCAAGATTCGTCGGGTAACCCACTGCCTAGTCTCTGCTATAGGGTAAACCCTGAGAAGTCGATGAGTAACCCACTGCCCAGCCCCACTGGAGGGTAAACCCATAACTGCTCTGGCCATCTCTACTGGATGGTATAACACTGGCCAACTGAACATGGAGTGGGTATGGCGCAACCATCTGACTCCGAAACAAGACCAGGGGAAACCACTCAACCCTACTGATCTAAACCATCGAGCACAGATCTGGGGGAAAAACTCAACCCCTCTGGTCAAAAAATGAGAACCGAGGGACCCTCTACGTCACGAGAGGTCAAAGGTACACAAAGCAGAACACGACACGCACATGGGGCCCACACGACGTGTGGTCCCAAGTCAATCCCCAACCAAGCGCACAAAAATTCTCAGGTAAAAACCACACGTACCTCCAAGCGCTCCTGTATACTACTAGAGTAAACCAAATTTTCCACCCAAGGGCTATCGTGCACACGACACCCAACGTCAATGAAAAGGTGTGATGTAACATCTCCAAATTTCCACCTAAACAACTGGGGCATGGCCAACCACATATATTCAAGCATTACTTCACTCATATGGGAGTGCACGCGATCACACGCCAAGGGTCTGCTACAAACACAGTAGAAGAACCTCCCCCTAGGGAACCTTCACATTTTCGCATTTATTAATATTGTGTAAGAGGCTTCGCTCGCCTAAACAGATCACACCGTTGTAATCCTAATAGAAAAACACGCGAAATAGACTACTTACTCGCCCGAAATGGTCAACCAGTGAATAACATACTATTCACCGTAGCCGGGTCAGGTGGGACCCACACCACGTCCCCGAAAAAGGTCGGGTGAACTGCGCCATCGCAATGCTCTCGAAAAAACACGCCATAAGCACTACTCACTTGAGTGGAACGGATATCCGGAGAAAAAGGTACATTCCAGCTTACCGCGCACGAGCGGTACCACACGGGACCTGCACCCCAGTCCTGAAGTGCTGCCAACAGATCGCACCGTTGTGATCCTCTCGAAAAAGTACACAAGATTGACTATTCACTTGTCCAAAACGGTTGCCCGGTGATAGAGATGGAAAATCACTGTCAACGCCCAAATGGCCCTCGTGGGGCCCACACCATCATGTGGAATTTGGGCGGGAGGATTGCACCACTGCAATCCCTTCTGAAAAACATCCAGAATCGACTACATGCACACCCCGAACGGATGCCCGATGAGAAAGTCGCTAAACGCTGCTCGCAGCTCAAAAGACGGGTCATGGGGCCCACGCATCAGCTTCGGCTTCGATCCCTGAAACCAAACTGGAATACTCCGGCTCGATGCTAGGGTCGAAACGCAGCTGACGGCACTCAAAACGGACGTCGGACGCATCCGCGCCGTCCAAAACAAGGTCCCCCGGAAAAATGTCAGACCACTTAACATCGTGTCACGCCCCGAGCCCCTCGTTTCGGGAATTAAAAATACTCGAAACCATCTCAAAAGGTTCCCCTCATTTAAAGGAGCGTGTCTCCACTAACGGCATGCTAATCTGACACTCGTATTGCGAGTTATGATGTTTTTAACATCGTCGGACAAAGACGGCGGGGCCTGGGCCGGCCCACCCCCTCCAAGCCGGCGGTCCGCGGCTGGGTTGCCCGGACCGCCCGGTCCACCGCGACCCGCGGTTCACCGTGCGGGCCGCACCGTGTCAACCCGGACCAACTCGGACTATCCATTTTTGCTCCATGAGACCCGTGGGATGCGGGTCTCTATCGGCTGGTCGGGGTCGCGACGACCTCGGGTCTTCACGTGTGCCGCTGACCGGTGCAGCCGGCCAGCCCGGCTCCCCGTGTCGCCCCGTGTACGCCACCGAAGCCCCCCCCCCCCCCCCCCCCCCGCCTCGCACCTATGCCCGCCTCCACCTTCTGAGGAACCAGCCGACCACCCTGAAGCCAACTGCGCTGATGCCATCGCCCACCGGCCATCCGCCGCTTGAGATGTCCGGACCACCCGCCGGAAACACCAACAACCTCCAATTCCCGCAAACTTTAGTGAAGGATTGCGAGTTCCTCGAAGCTCGGATTTTAAATACGAAATATGCGTTGGAAAGGGAAAAAATCGACTTGGCATTCGTGGGTTTTTTTAAAAAATCCGACAGCAATTACATGTGATTAATTTGGCTCAAAGTAGGTGCGGGGAAAAAGAAATGGAAACGACAAATCCTACCTCGATGGGCTTCACCCGAAGCTTAGCCCCGATCCGTCGGAGCCACGCCTCGCCAGAGCTATCTCTCTAGAGGTTCCTTGTCGGAGGAGGATAGGGAAGAGGGTTTATCCAAGAGGGTTTCAATGGGGAGGAAGGGGAGGAGGGGAGAGTTTAAATAAATAAACTCTTTAATTAAAAGTCTCGACCCCTAAAACACCCACGTCCAAAACCTCTGGCACGGTCAGGATTAAGCTCCCCCGGGGGTGAAAACCACCTCTCGAGCACAACGGTGGTTTCAGAATTTGATTACGAGCTTCTGTTTGAAAGTTATAAAGCTGAACGCCCCAAGCCGCCAAATTACGAAAACGCCCCTGGGGCCATTTTTCACAGACGGCCCGCGCCCGCAAAACTTCTACCCCTCATAGGGTAAACGGCATGTTCCGGACTCAACGGTGCCCTCGGTTTTCCAATCCGAGCCACCGTTTAAGAGATGCTTGAGTTTCACCATTTAAAAAATAAATTAATTAATTAATTTATCCGTTTAACGTTCTGAAAGCGAGCGAGGGGTCCAAACGTCCCGCGCCAGCATACTATATGCCGTTCCTAGGGTAAAAACCCAATTCTAGACCCATCTGTACACTCAGATTTAGAATCTGAAGCACTGTTTCGGAGTTATCCCATTTATTTTGCGAATCTAGTGTGAACGCACTGAAAATTTAATTCTGGCCACTCCGGGGCTCGAAATCGCACGCCATCCGAAGGCACTGCTCTGGAATATCATCAAGAATATTCCAAAGTCTTTCGCAGAGAAAACCAAGTTCTTACATCATTCCCTCCTTCACACTTTTCATCCCCGAAAAGAAAAACCAGGGAACAACTCAGGGTACTAAGCCCAGAAGAACTCTTGCACAGCTCTGCACTACCGCACACAGACCAAAGGATTGATCTATTCACGCGAGGTCAACCCTTGCTGATGACATGCATGGGAGTATGCATGCATCTCCCTAGGTGAGTCTCACGGGAGACGCTATGCTCCCAAACCAGCTTTTGGGGTTAGGTTAAGGTGGTAGGGAACCTCGCCATCCCTTCGCGCAGTCTCAAACGGTCCAAAGGACATCAGGGGTAGCTCACCTCCCCGACTGAACCCCTACGTCGCACGCCGCGACAGGAATCACCGCCCACACCTGGAACAAGGCCCGGTGATTCCCTCCTTCAGAATATCCATATGGTGAAACACCCAAGGATATCTGGTCACATAAGATTTCACAGTTGATGTCTCACAACCAAGACTCTCTTACATGCTCGGAAAGCGATGGAGTCGACACTATTGACTAATGGAGAAGGTACCACACCTTTTATCATACCAACACAGGGTTACACCGACGCCCCGCACCACCCTGGTAACACCTCAAGCAAGGAGCAGAGAGGAAATAATTTCTCACACAGAGTCTAACAATTCTACTGCAAGAATTAGAAGAGTTGCAGAGCGTACCTCTTACCACCTCATGCTCTCTAGGATCGTAGACATCCAATTCTCGCGGTTGTCCTCGGTCCCAACTGTCAGCTCCTGGAGCCTGACGTGGACCACCTGATGGTGATGGGAAGACCTCGTAATGTCATCCCCAACCTCCATCTCCTCCCGCTCCTCCGCTAGTACCACCTCTCTGGGCACTACTCCGATCATGGCGCTGCCTCTGCCGTGGTGGTGTGCTTGCTGCCTGCCCGAAGCTCTCAGCAAATCAGGTTGGGCAGTCTCGTGCCAAGTGATCTCGCCCATCACAAGCATAACACCGGCGCTCTCTGGTCTTCCCTTGTCCCTCCGGGGCCACTGTGGTGTATGACCATGACCCGGGACCCACTCACGGAAGGGAATACTCAGCTGAGGCCCTACGCCTTTTTGCCACAGTGTTATACTACCACGTCTCCGAAACCGGTACTGGGAAGGACACCTGCATCGAGGTTCTGCTTGCCGATGCTCGCTAGCTATAGAAGATGTCTCGGCTCCAACATGCCCGCTACCACAACCAACTCTAGAACGTGACAGGAAACTCTATGTCACCAGCGCCTTCTCTAGCTCCCCGACATATGTGGAAATTGCCAAAGGTACTATGACAGCACGAATCTCTCGGCAGAGACCTTGCTCAAACTTCCACGCTCAGAAGTTATCATCGTGCACCAAGTCCGGTTAAAAGCGTGCATGTTCTACAAAACTAGTCGTGTACTCGGCCACCGTCATCCCTCCCTGTGGAAACTGCAGGAGCTCCTGAATCTAAACGAAGTGCAAGCAGGAGGGGAAAAACTCATCATGGAACAACAACTGAAAGTCGCCCCACGAAAGCGATGACTCCTCAAGAAACTAAGTCACCAGACTCCACCAATGCCAAGCTTCTCCATGAAAGAGTTTGTCTACCAAATCCACTCTATGATATGTCGGCGTCTTCACAAGCCTAAAAAGGCTAAACATTGTCTCTAGCCAAACCTTTGCTGCCTGTGGGTCTGACTCACCACTGAACCTCAGCGGTCTCTACCGCTGGAAATCATAGAGCGCGCTCAACATACGCTCACGCTCAGCCTGCTCTGCTAAAACTGTCTGCTGCTCAACAGGTGGGGGTGCTGCTACATGCCCACCCGGAGAAAAGGGGCTCTCAGGATGGGTCCTGGACTGAGGCCTCATAGCTCACAGGGTCGTCGTCACGAACCAAAGCTGGTATCCTGGCTGGCTGTCTTCGCGAAAACATCCTGAATATTATCAAGGAGTGTCGCGATCAGATGAGAATATATGTATATACCAATAACCACAACGATGGGGAGCTGACTCAAGAAGTACAGTCAAAGACTCAATCCTATTTGATGCACAAACAAATTTTTCCTACAACAAGTGTCTCAGCATGCCGAGTCGACAAGCGGGTTATCAAAGTCCTGTTGAATGGATACGTCAGCCGCTGCACCATCACTGGACTCCCTGGCCTGAGAGCCACTCTCGAGACACATTGACAATGTTGCCCTAAATCTCACCCAATTCCTTTTTAGGGACGTCCGCACAACTCCACAAGGAACGAACCACCTCTGATACCACTTTGTCACGACCCAACCCTACCAGGGCTCAAGCTGCAACTACCCCAAGCCCGTCTCTATAGGCCAGGGGCTGGCGACTAGCGCCGAAGGTACAATAACTTGGGGAGGCCTTTTCCTAAGTACCTGTACGCACACACACGCAGCACACTCAATGCAAAAGTGTAGAGTAAAAGAAAAGACAAGTGAAGAAAAGGGAAACTGTTATATATATATAACCCGCAAAAGTACACCGACCTATAAACAATACAAGCAAGTGCTGAAAGTAAACTGAAAAATAAATGGGGAAAAACACACACCCAACCGGAAAAGTGCCACAACCCAGCAACAGGTGAAAAAAAGAAAAATAGCCAGAAGGGTTCCGCACCTGGAACCTGACTATGACCACCGCACGCGGTCCAAGCTCTCGAAATACTATGCTCCACTGAATTCACTACCAACCTGTCTATCGTCTTCAAGGGAACACCAAGTGCGGGAAAATCCCAATAAGGGTTGAGTATAAAGATACATAGTAGGATACCCCGAAGTCTCGAGGGAGCAACAAAGGATGAACCGAAGGGTGAGCAGTAGAGCTAAAAGGAAACTAAAGGAGTGCAACCGAAAGTGCAGTAAAGAGTACAACTCTACCCAAAATGAGAAAGGTAATAGACTCGTCCTGACACCAGGAGCTAGAGACGGTGAGAAGATGAACTTGCCGTCGAGTCTTCGCTGCCTAAAGTAGGAGAGTAGGCCCGTCCAACCACGAGAAGCTAGATACGGAAAGCACGTGGCATACCCCGCGCGTCTTTGCCTCCCCTGGAAGTTGAGTCACCAAAACCCAAAAATTGGAAACTAAAACAGGGTATATATATATCCATATGCTCAACAAGAAGCCCGAAACAAGGTCGTAAGGGGATCTCCATCCTGTAGATCAGCCCAAGAAAATGGGTAGCCAACAGTCCCAGAATTAAACACCATCAATGCCCAGCATCCCTCACAGCTTCCCCAAACTACAAGTCAAAATTCCCAAATCACCGCACCTTGATACTATCCGCTTTGGGTGACACTGCCTTGCCCGTAAGGTTTTGGGTCGCGTCACAAGGACGCGTCTCGGTGGGGAAAGCGCCCCTCGTTCTTGAGAGTTCTGGGTTAATTCAAACCACACCTCGTCACTACCCCACATTCAAGAGGTCTCCTCAAAGTCAAAGTCGTCACATCACTGACCCGAACAAATGAGGGTCCCGCTCCGGTAGTCACGGAGTAAAGTTACAGACTAGCCTGGTAGAAAGGAATGAGTCTGAAATAACAACGGGTGTCCCACTGCCTAGCCCTGCTGGAGGGTAATTCATAATATGATATCGTGTGACTGAAAGAGCGATTTCGTGGGTGCCCTCAAATGATTAATGTGATTTTGGGGTACTTAGGTGCAGCAGAGTGGCTGACCAAGGTCGTCTCTCAAAGGAGGAAGTAGATTTAAAACAACTTTTTAAAGGTATTATAAAAATAAAATAAAAGAGAATAAAAACACTACATGAAAGGATGGGGGTTGGTTATATTTTGTGAATCAAGAAGAATTTTGCTGGAAGAAGATTGTATTTTTTTTTAGTTCTGAAATGAAGTTCGATTAAAATGACACAACAAAAAGATGTTTATTTAGACAATATTTAAAAGACGCAATCGATCTAACTATACCTATTCAATCATTTATTAATCATTATCATATAAATTAATATTCACTTAATTATGATCCCTTAATTTGTTAACCCTAGAACCCTACGATAGTTAACCTTACCAAAAAAAAGAAGTGAATTTAACCTTAGGCTAACTTCGGAACATGCAATCGCAACACCCTGATTTGATTGATGTTCTAAGGATAGATTATGGTAAGTGGTAAATTAAGACACATACCCATTCTGGAAATGATGATGAATTGTGTTTAGGGATTATATTTGAACTCTACAAATTTATCCTGTATGGTCTTGTATTACCGATTAAGATCGTGCTCTCACAATTTACACAAAACCCCGACCTCGCGTGTTTTTGTGTTAATTGTTCAATTTATTGCTTAGTTTCTTACAATTTAAAAACACAATTCATGGATCATATTAAGTGAATTATAGTAGCTCATTTATTCAAAATAAATGAATGAATAAGGATAGAGGTTGATCGATTACTAAAAAGAACTACTCTTCCATGGGTGGTGTAATCATCGTAGAAGCGAATTGCATTTGCAAAGGTTTATAATGGGTAAAACCCAATAACGCTCCTACTCAAGAATTCCAGCCCAAAGAGGAATATTAAGAGAAGAAGAAATTTAAATAAAACAGAATAAAATAGAATAAATAAAAGAATAACAAAGAATTTTATTAAGAAAACACAAACATTACAACATGAGGAAGAAGAATAGGGCTTCGACGAAGGGATCCTTGCTTCAAGAGATACCCTTATTGAATTGCTTGGATAATTGAAGTGGAACCTCTTCCCCTCTGCCCTAAACTTCCTAATTCACGTCCCAACCCCTCCAAATTAGAAAACCCCTAATTTATAGTGGGTAGGGGAGGAGAGGTTACAAGTGGTTTCAAGTGTGAATGTGGAAATTCGGCCAAATATTTTATTCCAACTTGAACCGCCCATTTGACCACCAAAATGCGTGAATTGGTCAGCCTTCCAAAAGGATCATATGTGCGGATATAGGTCCTCTATATCCTCTAAAATGTTGGGCTTTATCCAGGCCTAGATGAAGGGGTTATGGCCGAAATACAGAAGCTTCTCCATTCTGGCGTGTCCAGCCCACCTTTGACTTTATGGCCCAATTACTCCATCCAAATGCATTATTTTTATCTAGTGTCCTGGATAAAAGTTGTATCCAATTAATTAAGGAATACAATTACAAAATAATAATTTCAATTAAAAATATTTATGATTGAAAGACTATAGTGATTTTGAAAGGGTAAAACTGTAATTTTCATCAAATATTCACATGAATGATCTAATCCCAAATACTTTATTGTTGAAAATACTTAACACAATGTGAGGAAATCATATCATTTATTATCAATATAATATTCAGTAAAAATGTGTTTTATAAACTCCCTCACACTTACCCTTTTGCACTCCTTGGAAAAACCTCATATCAAGTAAACATCAATATCAAATCAAAAAAAAATTAAAACACATATCCTTGAGATCAAACAATTACACGCCAAGAAACAAAAGATAGCATGCCTCATAAAAAATTATTATTTCAAGTTCTTAATTTATATTATTCAATATATTTCCACTTTGTTTATCCTCCCATGTACAAAACACGTACCTCGCTTGAATTTTCTCTTATCACACAAATATCAATTTTTTTTAAATGTCTTTCTCATCCAAACTCATACAAGGGTCACCATAGGCTTGATAAATTCCTACATCTCCACCCGATGTTAGTCAAGGACGTATGTTTATCATGAGGACTTTTCAGGGTTGTTCTATGGCTTTCGGTTGGTAGGATTTAGATATGAAAAATTCTGAGTCTGAATGAGGAGGGCTTGACTCTTTTTGAAGAAAAATTGCATTAATCTAATTTTCACTTAAATATAGTCTTCTCCTCAATCACCATAGTATCAATTCATCTCCATCATCATAATGGAATTTGCACACCATTCAACATTTCCACAGTAAAAATGTCAATCTTCTCGAACATGATTTTCTTAAAAGCTCCAGATAGGCACAACTTTCTACATCAATTAGAAGCTCTAGAAATGGCACAGCTTCACTTGTCATGAAAGCTTCAGAAAAGGCACAGCTTTCAATATAATGACTTTCTTCAGCAGCAAACACATCTCTTCTAAATTTAATTTTCCACCCAAAGTATCACATAATTTGGTAGCACAACACAACATAACATCCCCCACACTTAAGCTCAACTAGATTATGCAATTTCACTTCAATAGTTGGTTGGATATGGAAAATTAGCTTGTAATGTGGCTAACCTAACAGGTTGTGTATGGATTCTAAGGGCTACAAGGATTAAATTTTCAAGGTAGGCCATCATAAAAAAGGATTCTTTGAAATAGGGGCTTTAATACCAAACAAATGCCTCAATAATTTAAACATAAGTACCTCAAACCCTCAAGTTTTGACATAAATAAATCAAACTCTGGTTAAATAAAGCATGGTTTGGTTCTCTCAAGAAGTGAGGTGAATGTAAAGAATATGAAAATAATGGTTCAGAAGCCTCACAGGAAAGTGATTTCAAATATAATTACAGTGAGATGTGGCATGGGATTCAAAATTCAGTGTACTTTTCATGAAATTACTAAATATTTGAACTTGAAACAAAGTCATTTCAGAATTCATTTAAGCTTACTTTCAAGGGATAAATTGTTTCACTCATTGATATTCATTTCAAAATTGTGATGAGAATCATTTCAGCTCACAAAGAAAATTGAAAAATAAACACACAATTTTTTTTTGTTTTTGTAACAGGAAAACAATTGAAATTACTAAACTAAAAGGTTCCCTCCCCCACACTTAAAATATTGCATTGTCCTCAATGTGAACCCATGAGATGATATATGCACATTAAATGCAGAATTTTTAAATAGGAAAAATAATATAAAAGTGAAAGGGTTAAGAACAGCCTGATGTTCTCAAGTGATGATGGGGTCGTGCAGTGTGATAAAATCCACGGCATTAGTAGGAAGTCCCTCAATGTATCTCTTCAAAAGTTTCCCATTGACTGTAAAGCTCCTTCCAGTGTCCTATTTTTTTATCTCTACTGCACCGTTAGGAAAAACATTAGATACAATATAAGGACCTAACCATCTGGAACACAACTTACCAGGCATCATCTTTAGTCGTGAACTGTAGAGGAGGACTTTCTCTCCAACATGAAACTCCCTTTGTTGGATCATTCTACCATGAGATGCTTTTGATATTTCCTTATAGAGCCTTGAGTTTTCATATGAACACAATCTAATCTCCTCAAGCTCTTGAATTTGCAGCTTCCTTTCGATTCCAGCTTGGGCCAAATCCATGTTGCATTTCTTTATAGCCCAATAAGCTTGATGGTCAACTTCCACGGGGAGATGACACACTTTCCCAAAAACAATCCGAAATGAGGACATGCCAATGGGTGTCTTGTATGTTGTCCTATAAGCCCACAATGCTTCATCCAAGCTCTTGCTCCAATCCTTCCTATTTGGCTGCACGGTTTTCTCCAATATTTGTTTCATCTCAAGATTTGAAACCTCAGCCTGGCCATTTGTTTGGGGGTGGTATGGTGTTGATGTTTTGTGTGTCACCTCATACTTTTGAAGGAGGGAAGAAAGATTCTGATTGTAGAAATGTGTCCCTTGGTCACTGATGATAGCCTTCGGTACTCCAAACCTTCCAAAAATTTGTTCCTTCACAAAATCCACAACAACATGAGAATCATCAGTCCTGGTGTCCTTGGCCTCCACCCATTTGCTCACATAATCAACAGCAACCAAAATATAAAAGAAACCATATGAACTTGGAAAAGGACCCATAAAATCAATGCCCCACGCATTAAAAATCTCACAGAATAGCATGGGTTGTTGGGGCATCTCATGTCTCCTAGAAATATTCCCAGTGTGTTGGCAACGAGAGCATGACTTACAAAACACATGGGCATCATGGAATAATCTAGGCCAATATAATCCAGAGTCCAAAACCATCCTAGCCATCCGTTGTGGTCCAAAGTGTCCACCACAAGAAAGTGTATGACAGAAATGAAAAACAGACTCAAACTCATGATCGGGAACACACCTCCTAATGAATTGGTCACCACACATGCGCCATAGGTTAGGATCATCCCACACATAATACCTAGACTCACTTTCTAATTTTTGGACTTGATGCTTCTTCAAATTTGCTGGGATTTCAGGGGAAACAATGTAATTAACTAAATCAGCATACTAAGGATGCGTACCTGAGATGGTATAGAGATGCTCATCGGGGAAATTTTCTCGAAGTGGTACCTCGTCCAAGGTGTCATCCTCTAGTGTGTGAGTAAGCCTACTCATGTGGTCCGCTGCCAAGTTCTCTGATCTTTTTTTCCCTTTATCTCAATATCAAATTCTTGAAGAAGGAGCATCCATCGGATCAGCCTCAGCTTTGCATCTGGCTTCTTCAAGAGGTATCTCAGAACTACATGGTCAGAAAAAAAAACTACTTTAGAGCCCAATAAATATGAAAAGAAATTATCTAAAGCAAATATGACAGCAAGAAACTCCTTTTGCATGGTTGTTTAGTTTGATTGGGCTGAATCCAGTGTCCTTGATTCATAGGCAATCACATGTGAACAGCGTTCCACCCTCTGAGTTAAGATTGCTCCAACCGCGAAGTTGAAGGCGTCACACATAAGCTCAAAAGGAATCTCCCACTGTGGGGGATGTATGATAGGTGGAGTGTTCAGATGTTGTTTTAGCTCATCAAATGAATTCCTGCAAGAAAAATAAAATACAAAATCAGAATCCTTTTGAAGTAATCTTGACATAGGAAGATCAATCTTACTAAAATCTTTGATGAAGCGACGATAAAATCCTGCATGCCCTAAAAAATATCAAACATCACGCACACATGAAGGATATGGTAAGGATGAAATAATATCTACCTATGATCTATCAACCTCTATCCCATGTTTTGACACTACATGCCCTAAGACAATTCCATGCTCTACCGTGAAATGACGCTTTTCAAAGTTCAGGACCAGATTCTTCTCATTACAATGATTCAACACATTTCCCAAACTAATTAGACATTCATCAAATGAAGAGCCATAAACTGTAAAATCATCCATAAATACCTCCATGTAGGTCTCAATAAAATCAGAAAAAATACTCACTATGCATCTTTGGAAGGTACCTGGGGCGTTGCAAAGTACAAATGGCATCCTCCGATAGGAAAATGTGCCAAAGGGACAGGTGAATGTAGTCTTCTCTTGATCCTCCGAATATATAGGAACCTGAAAATATCAAGAAAAATACATCCAATAAACAATGGTGTGTATTCCCATATAGTCTCTCAAGCATTTGATCAATAAATGGGAGGGGGAAATGGTCCTTGCGAGTGGACTGATTTAGTTTCCTATAATAAATACACACACGCCAACTGTTTTGCACCCTCATTGGAACTAACTCATCTTTCTCGTTTTTAACAACAGTAACACCACTTTTCTTAGGCACAACCTGAATTGGACTTACCCACTGAGAATCTGAAATGGGATAGATTATACCTGCCTCGAGCAAATTTTCAACTTCTTTTTTAACAACCTCAAAAAGTGTTGGATTGAGTCTCTTTTGTGGTTGCCTCATCGGTTTAGCCCCATCCTCTAAAAGAATCCTATGCATGAAAATGGAGGGGATAATACCTGATATGTCAGCCATGGTCCACCCAATTGCCCTAATGTTCTCCCTCAAAAGATTCAAAAGTTTTTCTTGATGTTCAAAAGAGAGATTGTTAGCAATGATAACAGGTAATTTCTCACCACTCAACAAGTATGAGTATTTTAGATTTGGTGGCAATGGCTTGAGTTCCAGTATAGGGGGGTGGTGAATGGATGGATACATAGAAGGAATTGAAATATGTGCACAAAGAGCATTAGTATCAGAATTTAAATCATCAAAATCAGAGAATAAAGCATCAAATCCATCAGCATACTTAACAGCCATGTCATAATCAGAGTTCACATGATCAAAATCAGATTATGAATCCACATCAAAATCAAATCCAATAGAGGATTGTGTATCAGCAACATGTGTGTAAGTTCTCTTAGACATCAAACTTGAACCAATACTCATAATCTCCCTAAGCATAGAACAATCAAATTCCATGGGGTTTTTATTTAGTGGTTCAAAATGGGAGATAACAAATGCAGATTGATCCTATGAAAGGTACTTCATGGAATCCATAACATTAAATATCACAAAATCATCTCCAAACTCCATGGAAATTGTACCCTCATTGACATTTATGATAGTTTTTGCAGTTTTGAGGAAGGGTCTACCTAATATTATGGGAGCATGAGAACTTACCTGATCGTCCTCCATGTTAAGCACATAGAAATCTGCTGGGAAGATCATGTCTCTTACCCAGACAAGTACATCCTCAAGGAGTCCCGTTGGATATGCTTTAGATCTATTTTCCAACTACACAACTACTCTTGTTGGATTCAACTCACCAACCTGCAAGGAAAAGAATACAGAGTTAGGAATCACATTTATTGAAGCTCCTAAATCACAAAGAGCATCAGAGAAGTGAAAATCCCATATGGTACATGGTATGGTGAATGTCCCGAGATCCTTGCACTTTGTTGGCATTGCTAGAGTTGGTGTAATGAGTGCTGGGACGTTCCTTCCAAGGTTGATCCTCTCATTTCCCTTGAGCCCTCTTTGATTAGTGCAGAGTTCTTTTAAGAATTTGGCATACCTTGGGATTTTCTTAATGGATTAAAGTAGAGGAATGTTTATCTCCACACGCTTGAATGTGTCCAAAACCTCCTTTTGCATTGCTTCTTCAGCCATATTCTTGGTTTGAACAACCCTGTTTGGAAAAGGAATGGGTTTAGGAGGAACATCATTAATCTTTTTCTAACCTTTATCTTTCTCCTTGGATTGCTCATCAGTTGGTATGGAATGCGTCTTCTCTGTAGTAGAGGTGAATCCCAGTGGCATGGTAGGTACAGATGTATCATTAATTTGCTTCCCACTTCTCAATGTGATGGCACTAACATTCCCCTTTGGATTTGGAGTGGGTTGGGAAGGTATATTTTCAGAATTCTTACTCACAAGTTCATGGAGTGTGGTGGCAATCTGGGTCATTTGAGTCTTCAACTCCCTCAACTCCAAACCTTGACTCTTCATCTCATTATGTTGATTAAGAATGATTTGTTTCAAAAGATCATCAGTGTTAGAGTCTAACTTGTGTTGGAGATTCCCTTGTTGCTTACTTGTTGATGTTTGAGCTTCGAATCTCCTTTGGGGTTGTTGGAAACCCTTTTGGTAAGGTGGAGGCTACTGGAATTATGGTTGAAAAGGGGGGCCTTTGTTGTTTTCCAGAGCCATACCTCATGTCCGGTTGATCATTCCACCCTTTGTTGTATGTTGGAGCAAATGAATCAAACTTCTTTTGGGGATATGGTTGTCGTTGCTGCTGAAATGGTCTCCTTGGGAATACTGCTACGCAATCCTCTGTCTCTTATAGTTGTGGGAAACAGTTATTTGGGTGGCTTGTCTCAGTGCAAATGTCACAAGGCCTTGAAGGAGTGGGTTGGGATGTCTTTTGAGCCAATGCAATCTACCTCACCATAGTGGTCAATTCTTCCAACTTGGTATCAATCAAATGAATTTCAAGAGAAGAAGGACTTTCCTGATGTACTCCCCTAACATGTGGCATACCTCGATCGCCAAATTGTTGGGTGTTTTGTGCCATATTGTCGATCAATGCATGTACGGATACAGGTGTCTTGTCCACCAATACCCCTCCTTCTATGGCATCCACCATGCTCCTCTCCATAGGTGTGAGTCCTTCATAGAAGTATTGAATGAGGAGTTTCTCACTGATTTGGTGATGTGGACAGCTTGCACACAACTTCTTGAATCTCTCCCAATACTCATACATTGACTCTCCTTGTGCTTTCTTGATCCTCGAGATCTCCTTACGAATGGAATTGGTCCTCGATGCTGGAAAAAATATCTGCAAGAAAAAATGTTTTAAATCGTTCCAACAAATTACATCCTCGGGTTGTAAATAATACATCCAATCTTTCGCAGCTCCATCAAGTGAGAATGGGAATTCTCTTAATTTGATTTTATCTTCAGAAACATTTCTTTGTTTAAGGGTTGAGCAATCCACATTAAATTCTTTAAGGTGTTTGTTTGGATCCTCACCAGATAAGCCATGAAATTTTGGAAGAAGGTGAATTAACCTAGATTTTAACTCAAAGTTTGATTCGAGATTCAGGTATGCAATACAATTTGGTTGATAGTAAATATCAGGTGCAGCCAATTATCAAATGGTTCTATTAAGTTCATTTCCATTATTTCCATCCATTGGTTCATCTTTTTTGCTTGAATTTGAATTTCTTCCAATTTCAATGTTTCCAGAAGAGAGGAATTCACCAACTGGTTGAATATTGAAACTTCCCGTAGACTGAGAATGTCTGATTTGAGCCCTAAGGCTATGTTCAATCTCAGGGTCAAGATCTAAGAGATGTTCATGATTAGTTTGTGTCATAAATCAAAAAAAAAATTAAAAGAAAGAAAGTGGACCATAGTAAAATAAAAATGAGAAGTTTGAGTTGATGGTTCAAAAGGAAAAGAAGAGGATGAAAAAAATGAAAACATGAGAAAGGGGAAAGATGAAAGAGATTGGTGAAGAAAATAATAAAATGAAAAATAAAAGAAATACCTCTAAATGGTTTAGTAAATTACTTGCCTCCCCGGAAATGGTTCCAATTTGAAATAGCACTATCGTGGGCGCCCTCAAATGATTAATGTGATTTTGGGGTACTTAGGTGCAGTAGAGTGGCTGACCAAGGTCATCTATCAAAGGAGGAAGTAGATTTAAAACAACTTTTTAAAGGTATTATAAAAATAAAATAAAAGAGAATAAAAACACTACTTGAAAGGATGGGGATTGGTTATAGTTTATGAATCTAGAAGAAGTTTTCTGGAAGAATATTGTATTTATTTTGTTTTTAGATTTCAAATGAAGTTCGATTAAAATGACACAACAAAAAGATGTTTTTTAGACAATATTTAAAAGACGTAATCGATATAACTCTAACTATTCAATCATTTATTAATCATTATCATTTAAATTAATATTCACTTAATTATGATCCCTTAATTTGTTAACCCCCTAACCCTACAATAATTAACCTTACCACAAAGATGAAGTGAATTTAACCTTAGGCTAACTTAGGAACATGCAATCGCAACACCCTGCTTTGATTGATGTTCTAAGGATAGATTATGGTCAGTGGTAAATTAAGGCACCTATACATTCTGGATATGAGGATGAATTGTGTTTAGGGATTATATTTTAACTCTACAAATTTATCTTGTATGGTCTTGTATTACCGATTAAAATCGCACTCTCACAATTTACACAAAATCCCGACCTCGTGTGTTTTTGTATTAATTGATCAATTGCTTGCTTAGTTTCTTAAAATTTAAAAACACAATTCATGGATCGTATTAAGTGAATTACCGTAGATCATTGAATAAAAATAAATGAATGAATAAGGATATAGTTAGATCAATTACTAAAAATAACTATTCTTCCATGGGTGGCATAATCATCCTAGAAGTGAATTGCATTTGCAAAGGTTTATAATGGGTATAACCTAATAACGCTTCTACTCAAGAATTCCAGACCAAAGAGGAAGATTAAGATAAGAAGAAATTTAAATAAAACAGAAGAAAATATAATAAATAAAAGAATAACAAAGAAGTTTATTAAGAAAACACAAACATTACAACATGAGGAAGAAGAATAGGGCTTCGACGAAGGGATCCTTGCTTCAAGAGATACCCTTATTGAATTTCTTGGATAATTGGAGTGTAACCTCTTCTCCACTACCCTAAAATTCCTAATTCAAGTCCCAACCCCTCCAAAGAAGAAAAAATCCAATTTATAGAGGGGAGGGGAGGAGAGGATACAAGTGGTTTCAAGTGTGAATGTGGAAATTCGGTCAAATATTTTATTCCAAATTTCACCGCCCATTTTACCACCAAAACGCGTGAATTGACCGGACTTCTTGAAGGATAATATGTGTGGATATGGGTTCCATATCTCCTAGAATAATTTGGTCTTAATCCAGGCCCAGATTAAGGAGTTTTGGCTGAAAGACAGAAGCTTCCCCATTCTGGCGTGTCCAGACCACCTTTTACTTTATGGCCCAATTACTCCATACAAATTCATTTATTTTATCTAGTGTCCTGAATAAAGGTTTTAGCCCATGAAGTAAGGAACCCATTTACAAAATATTAAGTTCAAATAATTAGAATAAAAATATTTATGATTTAAATACTGTAGTGATTTTGAAAGGGTAAAACTGGAATTTTTATCAAATATTCACATGAATGATCTAATCCCAAATAATTTCCAATTGAACAAAAATAACACAATTTGAGGAAATTATATCATTTATTATCAATAAAATATTCAATAAAAAAAATTTATCAGTGACCCACTGCCCCAGCCATGCTGAAGGGTAAACCATAATATGATATCGGGTGACCCACTGCCCAGCCCTGCTGGAGGGTAAACTCTAATACATCATCAGGAGACCCACAGCCCAGCCCCGCTGGAGGGTAGACCTAGAATAATTTGATGGGTCACCCACTGCCCAGCCTTTCTGGAGGGTAGATCTGGAATAAGTCGACGGGCGACCCACTGGCCAGCCCTACTGGAGGATAGACCCTCAAGAGTCGTCGGGTGACCCACTACCTAGTCTTTGCTAGACGGTAAACCCTGAACAAGTCGACAGGTGACCCACTGCCCATCCCTGCTGGAGGGTAGACCTGAAACAAGACGATGAGTGACCAACTGCCTAGTGCTGCTGGAGGGTAGACCCTCAAGAGTCGTTGGGTGACCCACTGCCTAGTCTCTGCTAGAGGGTAAACCCTGAACAAGCCGACAGGCGACCCACTACCCAACCCTTCTGGAGGGTAGACCTGAAACAAGACTACGGGCGACCCACTGCCCATCCCTACTGGAGGGTATACCCTTAAGAGTCATCGGGTGACCCACTGCCTAGTCTCTGCTAGAGGGTAAACCCTGACAAGTCAATGAGTAACCCACTGCCCAGCTCCACTGGAGGGTAAACCCAGAACTACTCTGGTCATCTCTAATGGATGGTACAACACTGGCCAACCGAACACGGAGTGGGTATCGCGCAACCATCTGACTCCGGAACAAGACCAGGGGAAACCAATCAACCCTGCTGATCTAAACCATCGAGCACAGATCCGGGGGGAAAACTCAACCCCTCTGGTCAACAAACGAGAACAGAGGGACCCTCTAGGTCGTGAAAGGACAAAGGTACGCAAAGCAGAACACGGCACGCACATGGGGCCCACACGATGTGTGGCCCCAAGTCAATCCCCAACCAAGCGCACAAACAGCCTCAGGTACAATCCACAAGTACCTCCAAGCGCTCCCGTATACTCCCAGATTATACCTCATTTTCAGCCCAAGGGCTATCGTTCACACGGCACCCAACGTCAATGCGAAGGTGTGACGTAACATCTCCAACTTACCGCCTCAACGACTGGGGCATGACCAACAACATCTATTCAAGCATTACATCACTCATACGGGAGTGCACGCGATCACACGCCAAGGGTCCTCTACAAACATAGTAGAAGAACCGCCCCCGAGGGCACCTTAACATTTCCACATTTATTATGATTGCGTAAGAGGCTCCACTCGCCTAAATAGATCACACTATTTTAATCCCAATGGAAAAACACGCGAGGTAGACTACTTACTCGCCCAAAATGGTAAACCGGTGAATAAGGTACTATTCACCATAGTCTGGTTATGTGGGACCCACACCACATCCCCGAAAAAGGTCGGGCAAACTGCGCCATCGCAATGCTCTCGGAAAAACATGCCAAAAGCACTACTCACTTGAGTGGAATGGATATCCGGAGAAAAAGGTACATTCAGGCTTATCGCGCACGAGCGGTACCATGCGGGACGTGCACCCCGGTCCCGAAGCGTTGCCAATGGATTGCACCGTTGCGATCCTCTCGAAAAAGTACACAAGATGGACTATTCACTTGTCCAAAACGGTTTCCTGGTGATAGAGACGGAAAATCACCGTCAACGCCCAAACGGCCTTCGTGGGTCCGGCACCATCATGCGGAATTAGGGCGGGTGGATTGCACCATTGCAATCCCCTCGGAAAAACATCCAGAATCGACTGCTCGCACGCCCCGAACGGACGCTCGATGAGAATGTCGTTAAACGTTGCTCGCAGCACAAAAGAGGGGCCGTGGGGCCCATGCCTCAACTCCATCATCGATGCCCGAAACCACACTAGAAAACTCGGTCTCGATGCCAGGGTCGCAACGCCGCTGATGGTGCTCAAAATGGACGTCGTACGCGTCTGCGCCGTCCAAAACAAGGTCCCCCGGAAAAACGTCAGACCACTTAACTTCGTGTCGCGCTCCAAGCCCCTCGTTTCAGGAATTAAAAATTCTTGAATCCATGTGAAAATGTCCACCTCGTTTCAAGGAGCGTGTCGCCACTGACGGCACGCGAATTCGTCACTCGGATTGCGAGTTATGATGTTTTTAACATCGCTGGACAAATATGGGGGAGCCTGGGACGGCCCACCCCCTCCAAGCTAGCGGTTCGCGGCTGGGTTGCCCGGACCGCCCGGTCCACTGTGGGCCGCGGTGCACCGCGCGGGCCACACCGTGTCAACCCGGACCGGCTCGGCCGGTTCAGGTTTTCTCCACGAGACCCGTGGGATGCGGGTCTCTATCGGCTGGTCGGGGTCACGACGACCCCGGGTCTTCGCGCGTTCCGCTGACCGGCAAAGCCGGCCAGCCCGGCTTCCCGCGTCGCCCCGCGTACGCCGCCGAAGCGCGGCCCCCCGATCGCACCGATTCCCGTCACCGCCTGCTGAGGAACAGGCCGACCACCCAGACGCCAGCCGCGCCGACGCCCCCCCCCCCCCCCCCCCCGACCATCCGCCGCTTTCGAAGTCCGGACCACCTGCCGGAAACACCGACAACCTCCAATTCTCACAAACTTCAGCGAAGGATTGCGATCTCCTCGAAGCTCGGATTTTAAATCCAAAGGATGTGTTGGAAAGGGAAAGAAATATACTACGCATTCGTGGGTTTTTTTCGAAAATCTCACAGCAATTAGATGTGATTAATCAGGCTCAAAGTAGGTGCGGGAAAAAAGAAATGGAAACGACAAATCCTACCTCAATGGGCTTCGCCTGAAGCTTCGCCGTGATCCGTCGGAGCCGCGCCTCACCAGAGGATGAGAGGGAAGAGGGTTTCTCCAGGGTGGGTTCAATGGGGAGGAAGGGGAGGAGGGGAGAGTTTACATAAATAAACTCTTTAATTAAAAGTCCAGACACCTAAAACACCCACGTCCAAAACCTCTGGCGCGGTCAGGATTAAGCTTCCCCTAGGGTAAACACCACCTCCCGAGCACAACAGTGGTTTCATAATTTGATTCTGAGCTTCCATTTGAAAGTTATAAAGTTGAATGCCCCAAGCCGTCAAATTCCGAAAACGCCCATGGGGCCATTTTTCACAGAAGGCCCGCGCCCGCAAAACATACACCCCTCCTAGGGTAAACGGCATGTTACAGAATCAATGGTGCCTTCGGGTCTCCAATCCGAGCCACTGTTTAAGATATGCTTGAGTTTCACCATTAAAAGAATAAATTAATTAATTATTTTATCCGTTTAACGTTCTGAAAGCAAGCGAGGGGTCCAAACATCCCGCGCCGGCATACTTTATGTTGTTCCTAGGGTAAACACCCCATTCCAAACCCATATGTACACTCATATTTTGGATCTGAAGCACCATTTAAGAGTTATACAATTTATTTGGCATTTCCAGTGTGAACGCACTGAAAATTTAATTTTGGCCACTCCGGGGCTCGGAATCGCATGCCGTCTGAAGGTGCTACTCTAGAATATCATCAAGAATATTCCAAAGTCTTTCGCAGAAAAAACTGGGTTCTTACATTTATGCTGAGGGAACCTGCTGAAGTCTATAGTACATGGGCCCCTCAGGTTGCCCGCCGAGGGCAACGAACATACAATCAAGAATAGACCATCACCCTGATTCATGAGGAGTAAATCTGTTGTACAAATGTGGAGAAATTCAATTAGAAGATATACAACTCTGACCCCTCCACTCTATCCTTCCATAGAAATGGGGTAGCACAATATGAGAATGCGCACATTTTTGCTAGTATTCGTCAATCTCGTCCTGCAGAAAGAGAGGAAAATTATTGGCATATACAAATATCTGTCGATGTGCAAGAATTCCATCATCCAAATAGTATGGAAACCGGCTACAGGAATGCACAAATACCTGATTATTCACATCAAGGATTCCATCCAAATAGTGAGGAAAACAAATATGATCAGATTCAAATTCATACGGATGCATACAAATCCCTTGAGAAAAGTATAGTAAAAAATGAGCAGATGCAAATTCTTGCCCGTAAATATGATGCCCAACTATCATATATAATGGAAACTAGAGAAGAAAACTGGTGGAAGACTCATCTCTCTATCCCAACACAAGATAACTTCTAGTATCCACTGGAAACCTATGGAGGATCGGAGCAGGAACAAACTCCTTCTCCGACATCGAAATGGGACTTCATACTCCTTCCATCCAAAGATGTATCTCATCACATCCTAGAAATGATGTAAGATCAAATATTGATTCCATATTATATCCTATAGACATGTCAATATATCATTGCATCGGTAGTAAAGGTTAGGAACTAGGCTCATGACATGATTTACTAAAATAGAATGGCTAACCTACAAAATGGGTTGGTCACTCTGAAGAAGTTTTGTATCCATGCTCTAGTCCAGGAGAGTCAATGGTAATATCTTGCGATACACGGACAACCAGATTGGGATCAAATACTTGTTCTAGCTGGGTGACTCCGGTCCAATGTGGTGGTCACTCTAGGGTAGGCATATATCTCGGCCCAAACTCAATATGTATGTCAGTGTATCCCGGCAGCATAATAGGAACCAACAAAATAGGGACATGTATATGAATGTCGTTACCAACAGTTGATGTCCCCTGGTTACCAGAAAGAGAGAGCCAAAAATTGAAATGTTCTGAAGGAAACTAGAAAATGAAGAGCATATACGTGATTCTGTTCTACTGGAAGCCAGAGTTCTTAACACCCTAGAAAACATATCAATAGAGGCCCAAGATTCTTCCAGTCCATCACCAAATTATGAAAGTTGTAGTAGAAGTTGTGAAGGCTCTCCCCAAAATGTTTCTACCAGCAGCTCTGAGGGTCCTTCTCGGAGCACCCATGAGGGATTACTCTGTGGGATAGGAATGATCGATCATGAGAACCTATCTCCTGATGTGTGTCATGGTATCCCTCCCGACGACCATAAGATCAGAAAAGAAGAAGGCCCTCCCCTTACTATTGTCTTCCTTGATGGTCCTCCCCAAGGTATACACTGTAGATATGTTTCTCCCTATAGTCATATGTCAAGTCATGATGGTAGTCTTCTCCATGATGACAACCACTATGAAGTCCCTCCTTATAATGGTAGTTGTTATGAATGGCCTCCCTATAGCAATATCAAGCAATGATAAGGTCCTCCACTCATTGCAGTACATCATAAAGTCCCTCCATGGGATTTACACAATAGATATTCTCCCTACATTAATATATCAATAAGTGATAGTAGTCATCGCCATCATATCAGTGATTGAGAAGGTCATGCCCTAGTGAAATCAAGCAGCATGAAGGTCATCCCCTTTCTGCAGCCCACACTAAAGGTCCTCCCTAGGGTATACTCCATAGGGACATTCCTCGCCGCCAGGCATCAAGTTCAAATGGTATCCCTATCCATTATAACACCGATTAAAAACTTCCTCCCCAAAATCAAAATTCACACTGGTAATAAGTTCCTCCCCTTACCAAGAAAAATCTGAGAAAGACCTCCTACACCGAGGCACCTGGAAAGACGGACTCATACATGTCATACACTCTATCTATGATGAGTGATATCCTTTATAAACTATAGGATGGTCCAGGGCCACGCTCATCTTCTGAGACACCCTTGTGCCACTCACATATCAATGAGGCTCCCACCATCCCTGCTTCTCGGAATGAAATCCTTAAGAAGCATTCAAGATGGGCATATCAATTAGAGGATTCCCTAAAATAACAAGAATAGAATTTTTTTTCTCATGTGAAAACAACTAGCTAAGGATGATATACCAGTGATGTATTAGCCCACGACCACTTATCACTTCGACATACCAAGGGATTTGTCTAACGAATGTATGCATAACATTTGCCTCAATATCTGGAAAACTCTATGCTAGCTAAAATAAAAGTTCTTTTACTATGAAGGTTGTGTAGACCATGACAAAATATTAGGATAGATTCATCATATAATCAACCTAGAAGCTCTCCCGTCTACATGGTGGCCACCGTCAGAAATGAGAAAGAAATACCTTGAACTGACCTGCCTCCACGTGTTACACAAGTTGTGTTGCCTCATCAGTGAAGCTCTATCTAAATTTTATATCTGGGGATGGGGAGAACACGGTGCTCTACACTTTACCCCACATCCCGTCCAGTAGACCTCATCGGAATTTTTATCTTTCAAGTCATTACCAAAAGTTAGTAATCAAATGAAATCCCTACTCAGGAAAGGTGGATCGTTCAACAATAGTTAGCCTTGAATAAGTCTCAAAAACATCAAACTTGATGAGATAAATCCATCGAGAAGATTTTGAGCCAGGAAACCAAGAACTTCCATCAGGATTCCCGCATGAGGGAAGCAAACCAATAAGAAGTTCTCATGTCCTTGAAAAAAAAATCTAATGAAAACCCAGTGACATACCCACCTCACACCCGCATGAGATTTCATGAAAATAAAAAAGGTGTAAAATGCATCAACTGCTGCTGCAATATGAGAACAACCTCATTCTGTAGGGATGGGGAGATTTTCAACTCAAAGTTTCTCCATAATACCAATGAATCTATGCTATATCACATCAATGGAAGAATGGTTGAAACCCTAGCCCATAGGGATGGGGGAATTTTTACCTTAAATACCTACATAGAGGATGTCTATTTTCTCCCATCTTGGAAGAACGATGAGCAAAGAGGTCACACATTCAGTCCCATATTGTGGTTTATACCCTTCAGGATGAAGGAATATTGCGAGGTTAGATCAAGGCTCCCTTCAGGTCGATCTTAGCCAATAAATCCAAATAATACCACAGAATGGAAGGGGAAATTCCAACAAAGGATACAGAAAGATCTCCTACCATTCAACACTAGGTACACCGTCCCCAATGTGGTATGAATCAGTGAACATGGTGAATGTAATTTCCATGGGTCTCATAGAAAATTATACAAATAGATAGGATTCAAGGGAATAAGGTTCCCTCCTAGAGGCGGTCCATGTTGAGTATAATGGTGTTCATACCCAGAATCAGAGAGTTGTCTTAAATTTGTGGACACCCTTAGAAAACTCATTACTACCTCCCTCTTGAATCCCCAAAAAGGAGAAGAATTAATCTCAGGTCATCGATGACCCACCTCCTCCTCCCGCTAATAATTTTTCCCTCACACTTGAGGATAGATTCACCAAGTAGGAAGAAGAAATGAAATAGCTCAGTCAAATCAATGTTGAGACCATCATTCAACTTGAATCCGGCCCTATAAGGACATCAAGACTTCTATCTACTAGGAAATAATCCAGAATACATTCAAGTGAACCCACAAAGGATACCCCTTGCTGGGTATCCACCCCAAATTCTTGCATTGCTGGCATGTCCAATTTTTTCCTCTACTGCACCTTCCCATGCTCAAGTATGGTGGGATATGCATTATAGGCTCTGGAATATCGTCGAGCAATTGACATCCTGGCTAGAAGCCATAGAAGGGCGGTGCACTCTGATAAAACTAGAGTGAAAACCTTACCCTGATTGGGTGATCAATGTTATACCACTTCCAAATGTCAGGAACCCCATATTCCCAGTGTTCAATGGTTTAGGAGACCTAGAATAACATCTACTGCACTATGAATCTTACTATGACCCCATGATGGTAACCCTAGAGCAACAAGAAGCAGTGAAACTCAGGTTCTTAATTTGAACTTATCAAGGTTCAAACTTTGTGTCGTATACTAGTTTTCTAGAAAACTCAATAACAGGATGGCAGGACCTCCGGTGATAGTTTCTCTTCAATTTCAGTTCGAAATTGCCTAATACAATAGTTAGTGATCTCATGAACTGTATGCAGGGTGATAATGAAATGTTTTATAACCTTATCGCTATATAGAAAGGCCCGACTTACTCCCTAAACTAGCCACTCCTCCAAGATAAAAATATCTCTATGTGCATTGATAATCTCTATGATTAATTGTGAACACGACTCATCCTATTGAATTACACAATTGGTTTCCTAGATTTCTCCACAATTTACCAAAGGTTATAAAACTCCTTGTAGGTGACTGATATCAAGACCTCGCTGGCCGCATAGGTCCCAAGAAAAATAATGGGAGAAGATGAAGTAGCTTATATCATGCTTAATCTACCACCGACACTAGTTCTAGTATATAGGCCTCCACCAAACTATGCAGGACCCCCTGGATGCCAACAACCATCTCCACCTAAACAATATGAGTGTAGGGGTTCCAAAAGAAATTTGTTTGAGGAACACATAAATAAATTCAACTTTTTATAATATGACGAAGTCTGGGCTACTTCGTAGCCTCCATGAATTTCAAATTTCTCTGGATACTATAGCCAAAGTGAGCCGATGAAGTGGGTCTCGATGACCATCCAAATTATTTCCCCTACCACCGGATACTAGGACACAACATCCATTAGTGGTTCATCTTCAAGGATCTCAAGCAAAAGATGGTGGATTATGAACAAGTCAATTTATATCAACTGCCAAAACAAGTGGTGTAAGTCTCCACCTTATACCCAAGTAAGAAAGGGGAGTGGAAAATAGTTACCATCAAAACGAAGAAAAAATTTCAAAGATGGATGACTCCATAGATAGTCAACTGAGCTCATGGAATATTCTGGGCATAGTTGAAGCAACCAATTGTGCCCCCAATAGCTCTTAATGAAACATTACCATCATCCTTAGTCCCACAATACAATGAGGGCCAAAAATGAAGAAATCATGAGCAAGAAGATGAGCATGCACCAAATTAGAAATTTTTCTTGAAACATTCGTGCTTCATGATAGTAGAACTGAAAGTGCAGGCACCACCCCACCAAATGGGACAATGAGCACCACCCATCCAAATAACACCATCATAAGAATACAGGAATACATAACCATTGTCATATCAATAACTTATTTTTTGGCCCCATTAATGTCATTCACTTGATGGACCCCTTCTCTGATGGGGACTGTGGCCATGAACCCGAATTCCTCACATCCAATCGAAGATCTGGAGGAAGAGGTTACAGAGGCCAAGGGTTTCAAAGAAGGATTGATTGTGGTAGGAGTCAAATTCCCAGCCACACCGTAACTCAAACCGTTAATGTTGTTGAAACTTGTAGAAGGATCCTCTAGTATACAAAATAGGAACCAGAGTATTTCCTTACCCCTAATAGAAGAAATATGAGCCCAATCATCTTGAAGAATCCATCAAAGGAAGAGTAGATGTCTAATCGTCCAATGCATGAAGAAAGACCAGTTTGGCCAAACTCAGAAAGCATGGCGGTCCCATTAGCTTCGGTCATAGAGGTCGGACCATCTACATCCAAATTTCAAGCCCATAAAGCACCCATTAAATAGAATCCCCAAGATAGGAATTGTCAGCCTTTAGAGCGGAAATATAATATTTTAAATATTATAGCCTTTGTTCCGATAAATCTATTGATCCTGGATGCCTTTATTCTATCAAAATACCTTATGGAGGCACTCATGAAATCCTTAGTAAGTCCCCAAGAATTCAAGCCTGAAGTAGAATCTGATAACATCTATCAGTTAGAGACCAATCTTGAGGAATGCTACACTTTCATCTCCTTCATAGATCAAGATGACGATGCCATCATACAGGGACTAATCAAACTCGTATATGTGTATGGAAAGATAAATTACATTTATGTCTGAAGAATTTTCATCAACAATGGATCTAGAGTTAACCTTCTCTTGTTGTGAACATTTCATCGATTGGGATTTGATGTGGAAAGTCTTTCAACCTAAACCACAAATCTTCTAGGATATGACAAAAGTGAGCAGAAGCCATTGGGATGAATCAAGATTTAAACTTGGCTTTTTGACCTCATGTCTATTTTCTAGTTTCTGGTAGTGTGGAAAATTACGTCCTTCGGCGTCACGTTGGGGAGGCCCTAGTTGCATCATCATGCTATGATTCCCTCATCATAATATCAGTGCATCAAATATTGGACTAATAAGAAAAGGGGGACATTGCACGTTGGTAAATATCCATTCGAATCATGTGATTCTCATTACATCGATGTACGGTTCTGTGAACCGAAAGAGAATCAGTCATTGGTTGACAGTGTAGATTGTATCACAACCCAAAATGAACTGGGAATGGTTATCACTGATCCCCTCAAACATATTGGGGAATATTATGTATTATCCATCAACCAATTTTATTGAATAATTTTAATCTTAGATGTGTACTCATCCATCTCCATTACTTCCATTATAACCACCAAGTCCAAGGACACTAAAAAGTATGTTGACCCCTATGATGACAGGAAGGGATCAAACAAAAATGCTCCCAGCCTATCCTTGAGACCCAAGACACGTCCCAACTTACTCAATATAGAAGATGATGTCCTGTCACAAAAATAAATAAATTAAATTCCATCCTCTTCAAAAAAAATCCACGTAGTTAGTCAGGGAAAAAGGAACTATTTTAGTTTCCATAAATCAGAGTTGTGATTTCTCTCCCAACGTCAGAGTGTTGATCATGAGAATCCTCCCTCCATCAGAAGATTAAGAAGATGATGAAGAGGATGAATAAGAATAAGAAGACCTAAAATATTCCATTCCCATATTCAAAGAAGGTATCTCCACCATGATCGATAAACTTAGGTAGATAAACCTGGGCACTGAAGACAACCTGTAGCCCACTCTAATTAGTGTGCCTATGCCTTTCGAGGATAAATAATTATATACATCCTTCTTAAAGGGGAATCAACATATTTTTTCCTAGAAATATATATAAATTCTAGGCCTCGATCCTGATGATTCCACTCATCACCTAGGTTTTTCAGAAGACCATCGTGGCTATAAGCAGGCCGCTAGAAGGACACACCTGACACATGCTGCCAAAATAGAGGCATAAGTTGAAAATATAATCAAAGATAAATTCATCCTAGAATTATAATATCTAATATTGCTGGAAAACATAGTCTATATAAAAAAGAATAATAGATATATCAAAGTCTACATTTACTTCAGGGACCTCAATCTACACTGCCTGAAAGATGATTTCCCGGTCCTGATCATAGAATTTCTTATCGATGCAGCCACTGGATTTGAGGCCCTCTCTTTAATGGATGGTTATTATAGATAAAAAACATCCAAATGGAATGATAAGATGAATAAGACACTTGTTTAGGTCCCCCTAGGCAGTATTATTCTATAAGGTGATGCATTTTGGTATGAAAAATGCGGGTTCTACATATCAGTGTGCCATGCATCACATTTTTAAGCCCTTCCTGGTAAAATTTGTCGAGCTCTACATTGATGATCTGGTAGTTAAATAACAATAGTTCTCAAACCACCTGACAAATCTTAGAATTATCTTCAACAAATTGTGACATACCATTATAAAGATGAATCCCCTAAAGTGTGCTTTCAGCGTTACCTCTAGGAAATTCCTCAGCTTCGTCGTATGCCATCATGGCATCAAGTTCAAACCTGAGAAAACAAAAGCCATCCTTTTCAGGTCTCCACCTCACAAACTCACCGAGTTGAGGGATATTTAGGGGAAATTGGCCTACATTCAGCACTTCATATCCAACCTTGTAGGTAAGTGTTTTCACTTCACCAGGTTGATGAAGAAAAGGGTCACATACCAGTGGGATAATGATTGTCAAGAATCATTATACAATCTCAAAGGATATCTCTTAATCCCACTAGTGCTAATTCCACTAGTTGAGGGAAGACCACTGATCTTGTAAACAACTACCTTGGAATGGTTATTTGGTGCTTTTCTCATGCATAAAAATGATGTCGGTAGTTAAATTCATCTCTATTACCTCAGTTGAACAGTGATCAATGCTGAGACTCGATATTAAAGAATCAAAAAGAACTGCCTAGACCTAATCTTTGTAGTTATAAACCTCTTAAATTACCTATATCACCATGAGGTCTATCTAATATCCAACTATAACATTTTCAAGTATATCCTTAGCCTTCCTATGCTAACTAGATGCCTATCACAATGGGCAGTCATCCAACAGTAGTTTTACATATGGAATGTGCCACAAAAAATCCATAAAAGTACAAGAATTAGAAAATTTTCTAGAGGAACACCCCTTAGAATAAATCACCCCATGGGATAGTAAACTTCTTGATGAAGAAGTATTCTTCATCTAAGAATACCCCCACGCATGGAAAATGTACTTTGATGGTGCCTCTAGAATCCCAATAGGGAAAAGGATGGAGGATCCCACTATCAACAAATTCAAGTTGGGAGTTATGCTCATATCTCCAGAAAAGGTCATCTTGCCTTATTCCTTATCTCATTCAGAGGGGTGCACAAATAATGAAGAAACATACCATGCCCTCATTGTAGACCTAAAGCTTGCACTTCATGCATGAGCGGAATGCCTGAAGATAAAAGATGATTTAGGGAAGGCCATCAAGCATGTCAATGGTGACTATGCCATTATGAAATAAGTATTGGTACCTTTTATGAACCATGTTTGAGAGATGATGGAAGAATTTATATCAGAACCACCACTGACTTATGTCCCTCGATCGCAAAATACACAAGTCGATGCACTAGAAAATGTAGCCACAACCCTAGCTGATCCAGACCAGAATGAAACATTCATCAGCAATTCCCACTTTTGGATGGTCTATCCATTCATTCAGAAAAATTTGGAATAAATTGATGAGATTAGTCCCATTCCAGATCCCTACAGTCACACCACCAACTGGATGACTCTTAATGAAAATTACCTCCAAAGGGGAGAACTCCCACAAGATAGGCCTAGAAGAGAATATAGCTGGAGGTGGTCAGTCAATATTGTTTTGTACCATGGTGAAAAGTAAGAAAAGGGTCTCTACAAATGGGGCCTTTAAAAAGTACTTCTTAGGTACATCAATGGAGAAGAGACTGCTACCATCATGGAATAAGTACACGCCGTAACTTATGGAGCACACCACCTAATAGGCAAGCTCTCCCATCAAATTTGAGGGCCTAGATTCTATTGGCCCATAATGATAAATGACCATTCCACATTCTTTAATATGTTTCATCCCTACCAAGTTTATGCCCATTTTATTCACCAACCCTGGAAGCTACTTCAAATAGATAAGTACTCCTGGCCATTGGCCACATGTGGGATGGATTTCATGGGACCATATCCTCCCTCCACATTCGGATAATTTATGTTCATCCTCACAAAAATCAACTTCTTCTCCAAATGGGATAAAGTAATACCCCTTAATGATTTTGGGTCAAAAAGATCATTAGATTTGTGTAATCCAACATCATTACCATATTTGGTGTCCCTCATACAATACTGATGGACAATGGCACCAACTTCTTCTCTAATAAGTTGGACAATTTATACCAGGAGTATGGAATCAAATCCAACCACTCATCTCAATACCATGCAGTAGACAATGGGATGATAGAGGCTTTTAACAATACTTTCTCTATCATACTCTAGAAGATGGTAGACAAGAATAATAAATTGTGGTTAGAAAAGCTCCCCCGTACCTTATGGGATTACTGAACCATGATTTTCAATGCCACTCGGGCAACCCCATACTCACTAGTATACATGACAGAGGTGGTTCTACCCATAAAATTTCAAGTTTCATCTCTTCGCATTGCCATTTGTGATCAACTATATGTGGATGAGAAATCCAAAAAATGGTTTTATGAGTTAGAGAAACTGTACGAGAAAAGGTTTCTCTCTTTGCACCATTTGGAAATCTACCAAAATCAGATCGCATGAGCCTTCAACAAAAGATTTTCCTTCGGTCTTTCCCTGAGGTAGAGATGGTGAGGATCCTATGAACCCCACTGATAATCAGGAAGAAACCCCCAAAGCTTGAGCCAAAGTGGGAGGGGGTATATTTTATACATAAGTTCTACTCCAATGGAGCATATGCCTTAATATCAATAGATGGTCAGCTCACCATATCTCCCACCAATGAAAGGTTTCTAACAAAATACTTTGCATAATAGCGACACACTACGTCATAGCTACAAGATGGTAAACTACATAGTGACACATACATACTAGTTGTATGATGTTGAACTGCATAGCATCTTAGTATTTACCACATGACATTAAACTGCATGGTAGGTATTGTGTTCTAGCTAATAGTTCATCGTGGATAAGTCATATTCATGTGAATAAAATACACCAATACCCTTCCCCTTTCTATGAAAAGGTCATATCGACATAGGAAGGGAATTACTTACATAAGGCTTGATTCCCATGCCTTAGTGGGATACATGGTGACACTGAAACCCTATATCTTGGCCCTTACATCACAAGAAACATAATTCCCATGTTATATCCTTGATCACACCATACTACGAGGGAAATCCTTTTCACTCATTGTTTCTCAAGTTGAGTATAACTCACGTGATATTAGGATCGGCGGTAAGGATTCTCTTGTGTAAACAAATCATATATGAATATGATATACCAGGCACCCATAGGGGATGAAACCAAAATGACCCTCCCCCTCCCTGTGTATGGACTAGACCTATACAGGGAGGGAATTTATAGAAATACATATATCTTGATTCCTTCCCTTGAAGGACATGTAGTGATGCCCAAATATAGAATTTTGGTCTAGCCGCCAATCAAAAAAATGCCTTCTCATTTCCCTACACATAGACCATACCTCTATAAGGAACTTTTAGGAAATACATATGGGTTGAACCCTATATCATTAGGGATACATAGTGATGCCCAAATCCCAGGTTTTGGGCCCAGCCTCAATATGGTTTTACTTCACATCAGTTTAACTTTTCCCTTACCGTATGACATTAAACTACATAGAATATTCTAGAAATTTGTGTGGAATAATTCCCATATCACTAGGATACATATGAAAACCTTGAATCCAAATCTTGTTCTATCCACTAAGAAATATAACCCAAATATTGTTCCAACCACCAAGAAATAAAAATTCCCCTTTTATATATGTATGGGCCTGACCTATGAATGGAATTTCCAGAACTACATGTGTCTTGATTCATTCCCTTACTGGATACGTAGTGATGCTCAGATCCTTCATCCAGGTCCATCCACCCAATCAAAACAAAAAATAAATGCCCCTTCCTTTGTACATAGGTCGGGCTTTTATAGGGGAATGTAATAAATGTCCTTACCGCATGACATTAAATTTCAAGGTTCTTGAGGAATCTTGTGTGGACCAATTATCGGTGTTATGAGATCATGAACATGCCTCCATGATTCCATATAATAAAATGAAAAAAGATGACATAAATTCCATGTCTGAATTCTAAAACCAAAGAGAAGTCAAAAGATCACGATTCCCCCTACATATGAGTCAGATCTATGTTGAATATTCCATGGTTCACAGCTAATCACAGTCTGGATATTTCTTAAATGCCCAGACACATCTTTCCCATTTGTCAAAATCCATACTCTCAAAAATCTTGGGTCCCCGTAAAAATTCCAGTCCATCAGAAATGGAAGGCCAGTGTGATACAGACACCTTTGTTTGATTATGCCCATCATGCCCTAATTTCTCTCCATATGTTGCCTACAAAATGGTCGTCAACAAAAGAAAAATTATTCCTCATGAGAGGATTTCCCTATTTCTGTAAGCCCAATGGATTACAAGCCCCATGACACTCTTCCTGATCCAATGGCCCCCCAGGACTATGGTTTATAACTTCTATCATTGCTCATGTCTAAGGAATTCCAGAATATCCAAACCACGATTAACTAAAATATATTTATGGTCTTTGTGATAAGTTGTCTCCATAACCTGATGGTAAACTATGGTTCCCACTTCCTTACCATATGATGCTAAATATCAAGGCCATATGTGTCTCGGTTTCATGACGTTAAATTGCACTGCACAATGGAAATTCTTAGATTCTTATCTCGACTCTGCTTCCACAAACAAAATGCATTTCCTTCCTGTGTATAGTCTAGGCCTTTTTGGGGAATGTTCGTTGGGAATCCTGTGTAACTCAGTTTCTCCCCTAATAAATGTGTGGTAGAATCAAATCCTGTTATCCAAACTCAGCCACATAAATTATTGAAGTGTCCCTTTCTCTCTGCACGAATAGAATCAAAGAAGAGAATCCCTAGACAATTCCTATCTATAGGAATGCTTAAGGGTAATTGTATTTCACTTCTTTCACATCTGTATTACCCTACATCCACCCCCACAGGATGATAAATTTCATGGAATTCATCCTTGTTGCACGATGTTAAACGACATAGTATTGGTCTAAGCATAAAACACTCCTTGTCATTGACTATTCCATTATTATGTGGTGACCTGAAATCCTTGTAATCCATTGTTTCTCGCACTGAGCATATCTCATGAGAGCTTAGGGACCTCAACAGGAGATCCACCATGGCATCATGGAAAACTAGACCAAGTCATGATGGTCCTAGAAGTAAAAACCCTAAAATGAATGTTATGGTTCCCTTTCTCATAAGGAACCCGGGGTCATGGCCGTACGACATTAAACTGCAGGGTACCCTCATGATGGAACATATGCCTCACCCTACGTATGAGCCAGATCTATATAAGGGATTACTTGATCACATGGGACAATCACAGCCCGAATGTTTCTAATGTATCTGAATACACACCATCCACACATCAAACTACATGACTTGAGTAATCTTGGATCCCCATAACTCTCCATGCATATCAGAGATGGATGGATAGTGTCCTATGAACACGTTTGTTTGACTATGTCCATCGTGAATTGGAGGATTTGTTCATTTCACCTACAAAACTGTCAATAATCAAAGTAAAATTTGTCCTCAAGAGTGTCCTCTCCTACCTTGGTATGCCTAATAACTCCCAAGCCCTGTGACATCCCTCCTGATTCAAGAATCCTCAAAGTAATGGTTTATATTCTCTTTCCTACCGATATCCTGGATATGTTAGAACATACTAGCCCAATTCACCTCTAATATCTCAAGGATTCTACAAAATAAAGATACCCCATATGTATGTGTGAAGTTGATCTACATAAGAAAAACAAAATGCCTCCACTTATTTCCAGTTTTCTTAGTAAAGTTCATCCAATGAAATGTCCCCTTTCATGTTTAGGTACACCCCCTTCCATAATTCATACTATGTGACCAAAAATCTCGCATTCCCCATAATCCTTCATGGACATTGGAGATAGAAGGCCAAAGTCTTGTGGACACCATTTTTTGAGTATTCACAGCATTCCCTAGTGGATCTGCATATGTCACCTACAAAACGGCCATCAACCAAAGGAAAATGTTTCCTCAAGAGAGTCCTTTCTAGTTTCTGTATGCCCAAAGGATATTTATGTCCCATCTCACTCCCCAAATTCTGAAACCCCCGGAATTATGGTTTTCATAATTTTACCCTATCAAATTCCAAAATATAGAAATAGTTTCTAATTGAACTAATAAATCAATTAACCTATCCTGGTTAGAGTAAACTGATCTCCCATTAAAAGTTTCAAGTGTCCTGGTTATATGATGTTAAACTATGCCATTAACAGGATCTCCCTTATATAATAGAAATTCAAGTGGGAGTGGTTTCCTATTAAAATATGATACAAATGTCCCTAATACTTTCAGAAATCAACCCTCAGATATGCCACCCACTGTGGTCCCTAACCTCAAAACAAATCCAATGTGTTATAAATCTCCTAGGCCATCAAAAAGGATGACCAGTGTCCTGCAGATACCTTTATTTTACTATGCACATCATTCCCTAGTGGCTTTGCATATGTTTACTACAAAATGGCCATCAGCAAAAAGAAAATTTTTCCTCTGTAGAGCCCTTTCCTACCTCTGTACACCTAAAATGTCACTCAATCCCCATAAACCTCTAAAAATTGCAAGTTCAGGGTCTAGAAAAATCACTCATTAGTGGTTGAGATTTATTAGGACATTCCCGACTGGTGAATCCCAAACTAAGGCCCTTATCCCATCCATTTTAATCAAATATAATCAACCTAAAACATCAGTAATAAGTCAAATTGGAAAGACTATAAACCACCAACAAAAAAACATATTACTCGTCAGAGTGAAAACTGAAAAAGGGAACCCAGGGATAAAAGTCGAGTACTAGCTTTTTAAACCTATAATATGTATGTTTTATGAAAAAAATGTTGAGTTATCAAGTATTCCAAAGAGACATAAATCTTTATTGGGTTTACAACCTACCAAGGGTAGCCTAATAAAAAATCAAGTTACACTCACTAAGCCCACACCAAACTAGACTAAGAAAAAATTAGGGTGATAATAGAAAAATTAAATGGTTCATGAGGTTTTCCATGCAACCCCATCAATAGTTTAACTACACTCAATGAGTCCCTTCGCTCAGGAAAAAATTAAAACATTATCCTACCATTAATGTCGGGACTACTTCTACATTGGAATAGCCTTATCTTCATTCAGATTGGACCCCATTCTGATGGGGGAATTTTTAGGGTCTTGAAATTTCACCAAAGGGAAGGAAAATACTCCCACAAGTTCAGTAAAGAAAATAAATATATGTTGGATTAAAAATTTTGAGAATAAAGTTGAAGAAATAAAATTTTATAATGGAATCTTCTCTGGTCATGTACTGATTACCAAGAAATGTTAATATAAGGCATAAACAATGAACCAAAAGTACATAGATGACCTAAAATTCATTGGCTCGTGTGGAATTGGATAGATAATGAAGCTATTTTTGATGAATTTCTACCCATGAACTAAAGCTATTGCGAATAGTTTTCGCTGGTAAAAATCTGATGGAGGTATGCCCTACATAACATCTCTGTGAACCGATTAGTATGAATATGATGATTATTTGGAGGTGCCCTACAAATTTCATATCCACAAATCATGGTTAATCGATTCATCTGTGGAAAATATTTCCTCCATGGACTTCTGCAAAACGATCTGCATGAATCGCAGATACTGCTTCCCCGGAACTCAATAAAAGGACCATCAGGGGAACTGAAAAAAGA
This sequence comes from Viscum album, assembly GCA_963277665.1. Classification (NCBI taxonomy): domain Eukaryota; kingdom Viridiplantae; phylum Streptophyta; class Magnoliopsida; order Santalales; family Viscaceae; genus Viscum; species Viscum album. The sequence goes on from OY728158.1 coordinate 1,325,529,547, forward strand.
CGATTGAAGAAGATAGAGATAGATCTCTAAGATGGATAAAAATGGGATAAATAACATATAGGGTGGGAAAGAAATTTATCCTGCACCCGAAGTAGTTTGCGGGACTCTATCCCACACCTGAAGTACCCAACACTCTATCCCGCATCTGAAGCAGTTTGGGGATTCCATCTCGCGAACCATAAGTAGTTTGAAGACTCAATCCTGTGAACCATACGTGGGTGTCACTTTATCTAACTCCTTCTTGAAAACCATATTTAGAAGACCCTCTATAGCTAACCATCCTACCAATAAAAAATATAATAAAAACAGTTCATGGATGCGGAAATCATAGTTCGCAAATGACCTTTTTCATAAGACAGTATGCGGACCCCCTTTGCAGAAGATAGTATGTGGACACCCCTTTGAGGAAAATAGTTCACATCCATCTCTTATCGATCAATTGGTTCATGAAATCCCTTATACCAAAAATATTCCATGTACCATCCTACAAGGCCATCTTCTTTTCAAATAGCACCCATCACGAAAAAATAGTTCATGTCTGGCTCCTATGCGAATGCTTTTACGTGGCCAGTTCCTACGCGAACAACCCTTTGTGGAAACCTGTTCGCACCCAGAGATCCATAACATGGGGTTTTCACCCACATACCCCTTTGCGGGCTTAGTTCTAGGCTATGGTCCTACCCCTATGGGTTGGTCCCTTCGCTACTGTCATTAGCCCCCATGAAAAATGGAGAGTCTCACCGCAAACTTTTCATATTTTATTTATTTCTATCCATTCCCTCCAATACAACGGCTACATGTTAACTACCATTTAAAATAATATTATTTAATTATTAGAGTTCAACGTAAGATTCCCAAGAAACTCGTTGTTGCGTGTTGGGTACGCCATCGAGCATAGCGTCCCCTTTAAAGTCATATTAATATTTTATTCACAAATATGGATAAATATGAAAATATCATATTCTTTATTTACCTGGGGTGTTACATCTCCTACCTCTATACTCTTCAATGGATTTCATGCCTCAAATCATTTCTCCTAATCCAGAATCCTCCAAAATAATGGTTTAAACATTCCTTCCCTCTCATGTTCGAGGAACATTGGAATATCCAAACATGATTTTCCTCCATATAATCAAGGTTTTTATAATAATTGGTCCATTTAGTATGACCCTAAACTAAAATACCCGAAATAATCCTATCCATATGATGTTAAGCTGTATGGTTCTCATCCCTGCAACACGACATTAAACTATGATGCCATCATCCAAGCTATATGACTTTAAACTATAGTATACCCAATTTTAAATTTAAAGGGAAATCATCCTGAGGTAATCCCAAATCATTTTGTGAGATGTGTCACTATTGACCCTATTTTCCTCATCTTGGGATGTGTCTGGGTAGATCACCAAGATTTGAGTGTCCTGGGTATCAATACGGGTGAGGGACGCATGTTGAAATCCTCTCTCTCTCCCGACTCTAGTATCATCTATCAGCATATGATATAGGACATGCAGTATTAGGATCCACAACCTCCTCTTGTTTCTCACACCAATAATGAATCATGTGGTCTTAGAGGTTAGTGGTGATCATGACATCCATATAGTTCCAAAACATGCACATCCATCTAGGTGTAAGACCAAACCAAACCTTTAAATCGTCATGAGTCGAGATCCTCCTCATAGTTCCAAAACATGGGAATAATCCAATGTGTAATACCTAATAAAACCTTCAAATCTACATGATTTGAGATCCTCCTCATGGTTCTAAAATAGGGGCATCCCCCATGGATTATGTCCCTAGTATTTCAAGTAGGACCCAATGTCCTTCATTTTCATTTCACATTGAGGGGTTCATTGCTCTATGCCCTCACCTACCGTCACCTCAACTTATTCCACCATAGAACCAGCCTTTTCCATCAGCAGATTAGAAGTTGTGTGGTTTTTTGAATCTATCACATCATCTTATTTCTCACACTAAAGTGTGATTCATGTGGTCTTAGAGATTTTTGATGATCACAACATCCACAAAATAAACTTTTCTCTTGAACTATGATAACTTGTATTCCTATTCAAACCAGGATACGTAGGACACCTACTTGAAGGATCAAGCTCAAAGGGGTTCCCTTTAGAAAGGGTTCACCCAATCCTGTCCCTCCAAATAGGCTGCTTCCATGTGCAATCCCCACCCAAAATGAACTATGAGAATTCTGAATCCAAACACAACTGGGATACATAGGAAGCCTTTATCTAGGTTTGAGCTCCATACCATCTCATCCATAAAAGGAGAAATCAGTTTCCCTTCAAGTGGGCAGCTTCCATGCATGAGCCCCACCCAAACCGAACAACGTGGGCTCTGATTCCACTCACGAGGATAAGTAGGAAGACATTATTATGGGTCTGACCCCAACTTCAAACCATCTTCCATCTATCCTGGATAAAAATTGACTCCATAGTGCCTTATTAAATAGCTTAAGCCATTATTTCCCCTGTAGAATCAAATCCATGTACATCCATGATAATCCTAGAACCTAGGGGTTGCCCATGGATACACTCTTTGGGAATTAACCGAGCATTCAGAAACATATGAACATGGATTAAATCTAAAAGAGAGTCCCGTAGTAGAGAATAATTCCCCCCAAAATAGTATGATGACCCTGGCCTCCCATCCTCTCAACCAATGGAGTCCTAAATTATTATTTTCCAGATTTTAATCCAACGAGCGCCTGCCTTTGGAAATCAAATCCATAAATCAAGGATGTCAGGGTTGTTGGGTGTTTATGGCTCCACGAATAAACACGTTGGAGGCCATCTGAGGACATTGTGGATAGCGTAGTCCAATTGCGCGGACATGTAACCCCCTTCTCAATCATTTTTCAGGATCATGCAAATGTGGAACCTCTTTAATAACAAAAAAAGGATACATTTCCCAATATCAGTGGTATCATCTCTCTCTATAAATATGCGATGTGATGCAAATTGGGTTGAAACAAATGGGAATTTTTATATGATATTTCAGTAAATTAATTATTATAAATTAATGAAATAAATAATTATTGAATTTTTATTATGAAACATTTTAATTAACCTCTTAAAATATAAATTTTAATGTAATAAAAAATATAAACAAGATAAGATAAAAACACTTTGAAATTAAAAGATCTATAATGTAAATTAAAAATCATAATAATTTATTCTTTACATTTAAAACACAAAAAATGTAATATAAAAGTAACTCAAATTGTTTTATGTTATAATTTTATGATAATGAAAACTTTTATCATACTTTTTAAATCATTAAATTATAATTTCTTAATTACCGAGATGGTCTAAAAATAAAATTATTAATAAAATAAATATATCGATCCAATAAAACAATATATTTAAAAAATAGGTGAATATAATAAAATAGTTATAAGTATATTTATAAAAAGTATGGAATATAGAAGTAGGTAATCATGTAGGTTGGTGTTAGGTGATGCACCCTTTTCACCCTTCAATCATGGATTTCAGCCTTGTGGACATGTCATGTGTGATGGGTTACCACTTGGCCTATGAGCCACTCTTTTTCTAAAACCATTTTAATAAATAAATTTCAATTTGACATAAATAATTAGTTAAAAAATAACTTAGGTGATAAACATTTCTATGAATATATTTTTTATTAAAAGAAAAATCGGATTACCAATTTATATTAATATTTCTGAAAGAAATTTTATAATATTGTTCATTAAAAATCTTGGATGTTATAGTTAATCATAGTAGGTTTCCCCTAGTATGATTAATTATTAATATTTAATAATATGTCACCAATCATGATTAATATAAAACCAATTTTTGGTTCTAACATTCTATACAGTATGTGTATCTTCAAATAACTCCACTCGCAGAGCTTCATAAAATTTTTTCTCTTGTGCCAACTCATTTACATATAGGGAATATAATTCATTGAAGTATAGCCTAATCACACTATATAAAAAGATATGTGATTCCATTTTATAGAAATATAGTCAGTTTAAACAAATAATTTAATATCCTTGGTGTCTATAAGAAAATTAATAAATATTTACTTAGTGTATTTTTGTGTTTATTTATAACTAAATTCAGGTTTTAACAAAAGGCCTTTATAAAAGTTTAGACACTATACATAATATATTCTTTATCATATTTTATTTTATTTGATATACATTATTCAATGTAGTGAGATCATATTTAGTGATTTTTTCTATTTTTGAAACCTTTCTTTGAAGAAATTATGTAATATTTTCAAAATATATAAAACATTTCATTGATCTCCTTTTACAACCATAAAAAAATTATGTATAGGGTAATGTGATCTTGGAATCATCTTTACTACATATATTAATGATCGATGAATAATTCGTTATGATACACTCTGACAATCCATCTTGAAGGAACCTTTATTAGTTTCCAAGTGTATTCGTTTATTCACTAATAATTCCTAAAATATCTTAAATAAATCTCATTAAGTGTATAAACTTACCTCATATCTATGACTAAATAATTGTTTATGTAGTTTTTATGAACTAACTCTAGTAACTTTGTGACATTCCATTATCTCTAAAGGTTTTCTTTTCAAAAAAATTACATTAAATTTATCATTAAACCTAGTGTCTAATCTCAAAAGTGACTAAAACACTCTTTTTTGATAAAAGTTTCAACTAATATCTATTTTAATTTAAAAATAATTCTCTTTTCACAATGTGGTGTTATTAATATTATATTTATATTAGTCATTTTTTTATAATTTACAAATTTATTAATAAATAATTACATAACTATTAACTGTTTATGAAAATTCCAAAACAACATTTATTCCATAAAGAAATAATATCTCATATTTTCCAAATGGACACTAAGATAAATGTTTTAGTAGTAATAATAAAAAATAGTTAGACTTGAATCTACTAGTAAATCTTGAATTCAAGAAATACTCGATGGTGTTTTAGGAATCACCCTTCTTCAGCTCCTTATAGAACTCATATTCCTTAAATTATTGTTTTTACACTTACTTGGTTCCTATTTTTTTAATACACATATATAAAACATATTATATTTAATACCAAAGAAGTAATACATAAGAATTATATTGATGGATAAACCTAAATTAGAAACTTATACTTCATTCCATTACATTTTATTTTCCAATGGCCTTTCTTTCCATATGAGATGCAAATAACATCATGTTCCTTTGTTTTCCCATTGATGTTACTACATGTGGAAGGGTTTTTAAATAATCCTTAGGATTAGTATTATTCTTGGGATGATTCACATTTCCCTTCCTATTTTTCACCAAACGAATGGAAGGCCTTTCACACTTCATGTCCTTATCAACATAGTGAACCAGGATGAGGATATCTAAGAGAGACTTAGTAATGTTAATCATATTTAAAATTTATAACAAAATTAGATAATATCCAAGGGATTGATGAAAAATGATATCTATGTGTAATTATTTTAGTAGTTTAAACCTAGGAATACCAAGTATCACAATGTATCGAATCTTTTTAACCATGGGAAGACCAACATGGGCACCCTCTTCAAATTTACTTGTAAATATCACCTTTAAAATACCATACAACTTCTATATTTTCATATCCTAATAAAGATCATGGAGATGGATGGGAATATAATTTTCACACATTTCCTCGTGTGACTTTTGTATTTCATTAAACATGTGATAAAACATCAAACACTAGAAATATAGTGAATAATGTGTTCATTTTATATATAGAAAGTGATCCTTGAAAATTCCTCCATAGTAGATGAATCATAAACAGGGGATTCCATTATATAGAACAAATTTTCCATGGTAATGTAGTGAAAAAATATATATATCTACTATGGTAAATTTATGCATGTAAGTACATGACCTGAATCAAGGAATGATCACAAGGTTATCATGGTTGATGAACTTTCCATTTTTACTAGAATAATATAAAATCATATTTTTAGTACTTTACTTTCATAACAAATTATGTGATATGAAATAATTTTGTTATCTTATTAAGTCTCCCACAAATTTTCAAGTTAAAAGGCTCTCACCATGAGACTTGAAATATATTATCACATGGATATTTTAGTGTAAATGATCCATGTTTCTCTTCTCATAACTAAGAATTTGGATTGATATGTTAGTTGAGGGTATCTAGGTAGGTGGAATTTTCAATTGTGTGCTTGAAAATCCTATATCCATTGAGTGGAAACCCCAATCCTAAAATCCTTATTTGGATTTCCTCAATACTTGCCTCCAAAATTTATTAGGCAGACTTTGGACATTACCCCAAATACCAATTTGGTTAATTCAACCCAAAACCATTATAATAAATCCCGGATAAAATTAAGCATCTAGACTTTGGCCATTAAAACACTTAATTCTATGGTTTAATTCTTAATCAATTAATGGAAGGCTTAGTGTGAATTAATATTTAATTGATGTATTTTTTTATATAAAAAATTAATTATTTTATCCTTTTACATGTCTTGTTAAAATTAAGTGGATTTTACTTGATTTATTAACCATATCTGATAAAATATTTAGGCAAAATCCTTTTTTATTCCATTTGAGTATTTTTTTTTAATTTAATTCATTTATTTATATGATCAAGATAAATAAAACATAAAATAAATAACAATTCATGGATAGAAAAAAAAATTATGTGGCAGGATCATGATCTTTTTCTACTGGTTTTGTTATTATGTGGATAACAAACAAACCATTAAACAAAGGGGAAAACTCCTTGAATCGGTCTCAGCTCAAGTTTCACCATTCCACCTCTGTCATGTGTATCTCTTTGGTTAATTTTACCTTCGATCCACCTTGAACTACTTCCAATCACTAGGAAGATTCATCCTTACATATACAATACACACACAAATATGAAGGGAGCTAATGGAATTATTTTAATGTGGATTTACATAAAAAACATTGTTCACATAGGCCCTACTTAATAAAGAGATAGTTTGATATCCATTCCATTATTTTAATTTAATAATAATAATTTCAAAAACACCCATGAAATAATTAAATAAAAAAAATTCTAACACAGGTCGATCAATATCATGATCATCCATGCATGCAATGAATACATATTTAATAAACTCTACTTAAGTAATATCATTATTAGTTAAGATGAAACACACTTGAATTAATTAAATATATTTATTAAATAATTAACACATTTAACTTAATATTTTTCTAAACAATCCTTCATATTCCCATTGTTTATAATTTTAAATAAATTAAATAAATTTATTTTTAAAAAACAAATTAATATTGCATATAAGCATTTACTAGGAGGAAACATGGTTAATGTTCATCCAAACTATATGGCATGGTATTTGTCATGTATTATGGACTCAAATAACATTTAACAAATAAGTATTTTTATGTAATTAAATGACATGTTCTATCAATATATGACACACTGACATGATTTGTATTAAATGTAATATCCGATTTTATTAAACTTGGAGTATATGATGTGTAAGGAAAATTCGTGATATGTATTTCCAAATTATACATAGAAATTAATTTAAGATTAATATATACATATATATATATATAACCTATCACACTACATGTGTTGTCAATGAATAAGACACATACAAGTATATATTTTGTTTAAAGATGTAATTAATTAATTTTATTTTATATAAAATTTGTTAGGATTCACAGAGAGTTTGATCTAGCTACACACTATGTATATTGCTTCTCAATCTATCCATGACACAAGCATAGTAACTAAACTTGTATACCTATTTCAAACATTTATGTGGTATATGGAATGTGTAGGCTAGATACACATTGTGTATACTCTGAATTACAAGACATACAATCACATGTGTTGTGTATCAATAGAAGACACGTCTTTAACTATTTGTTTTCCGTAAAGAAACTTTGTGCACTACAAAAAATGTGAATGACTTACATAGAATGTAGTCTAGAAATCTGTGTTCCACGCTGGCCTAATAAACAAGAGGTGTTTAATGAAAATTCATCCAATTCAACTCATAGTTTGTTGAATTAAATTCAAGGTTCATATTGGTGCATTTAAAAGGTGTACATGGTGTTGTGTACCTTTATTCTACATGTTTTTTAGTTCCATTATATCTAACCAGAATCCTAAACACCTCTATATAGTTTCTTGTTATGTTCTATATATATTATCAACCAAGTTTTGGTCATATGAGAGATAAAAAATAAAAATAATAAGAAATTTTGATGTTTAGATTTAACGAATGATTTTATCAAAATGAAAAACTATTTATAAATGTATATAACAATAAAGAATTAATAAATAATTATAAATTTATATATAACCTAGCTTTGATACCAATTGAATATTTTGGAAGAAATTAAATTACCTTTTGGGTCATGGCTAACTTGATTTGTTTCATTTTCAATTAATAATCAACGATGTACATGATGGTAATTTTCATGCCCAACAAATTAAATATGATGAGGAATGGAAAATAATGGTGTAACCAAGAATATATGATATTTTTTATGTTAAATTTATAATTAATTTATATTAAGAATTACCTTAGTCTTGGTAATTATTTCTCTATAGAATAGGTTTATCATTGATACGTCATTCATTTTCACCATCATAGAACATTAAGGATCCATAGATAGAGTCCCTCTATCAGTGATCCACACCTTCTACTTTGATCTTAAAGCATATTTGATGCTACTTTTGGTACAATCATGGTTGTACCAATTGTCTTACATCACTTCATCTAGCCACCACACAATCCTTAAAAGATATAAGGATTGATTTCTAATCTCTTGATCATGAGAGGAGGATAATGATGGTAGATTTCTCTTGGTTCTTGAAATATATTAAGGGAATTTTCTCTCTATGGTGGGAGAATCTATATTGATGTATGTTGTTCACATCCATGTATAAACCTAGTAAAATATATAATTGAGTATTTATAGATCTTGGTCGGTGAATAAATAATTTCACATATGCCATTAATTATTATCATAATCCTAAGGGAAACCCATGTCTAAATAATAATTATATAATAATTATTTACATGACATGAGATGAAATCCTATATGAAATAAATAACAATTCTTTAAATAAATTAAATAATATTTATTTAATTGATATTTATAATATCATTCCCACTAGAATTGATAACTCGTTTTGAATTTCCTCCTTGGTATTTACTAAACCAAGAATAATAAATAGTAGTTATTGGATAAATAATTGAATATTTATAGTATTAGAGGTCTTACAAATAAATATTTATTTTAATATTCACATAACTAAATAAATAATTTATTTAATAAAAAATAATCATTTATTACCTTGTGAATAAACATGAGGTAAATAAATATTATATATCCATGTAATTAAATAATTACTTTATAAATAAATATTTATTTAATATTCAACTCACATATTAATATGTTGAATGGATATTTTTTGTCAATAAATCTCGAATAAATTTTATTGTTTGGAATGTATAATAATATTTATTAGAATTATTAAATACATATAGAATTTAATTGAGATCAATGGAAACACTAAGTGTGTGACCATCTATGCTTCTTCCTTAGTGAAAATAAATGGGTTCACCTAAAGTCTAATTGTAGAATCTAGAAACACATAAATGAACCCAAGAGAAAAAAGTTAATGAGAGAATTGTGAAAACCAAATATGAACCCTCATTGTGTAATATAATATCTTTGTATCGATATCTCATCAAGTAGGTTTCATACTCATCTCATTAACTGATATGTTTGACACACCTTTCTTTGACTTTATGAATTAAACCCATCAATATACCATGGAAATGGAACTGAGTTCAATAGTTCCATTTCAGTCGAATAGATGAGATATCAAATTATATAAATATGGAAGGTAAAAATACCTCCTCAACATATTAATTAATAACATATCACTCATGAAACTCCCAATATACCCAACTTCACCATGAACATATGGTATTATGGTTTAGTGAAATACATCTAATTACATGATGCATGATATGAATTAATAATAATCATGAAGTCTAAGGATAATTATACACACTTTCATACATGAATATTCAATGAAACATGTAACATGTGGAATTCCTATAAGACATTATGTTCTCATAAACTCTTCTCTAAGAGATTCTTGCATGAAAACATTATGAGATGAAGTCTCATCTACTTATGTAAACTCACAAATAACAGTAAAAATAATATGTGTTTCATTATATAATATAATCTGACTACATAAATTATTTTTAAGAATATCAGAATAGCGTTACAAGTTTCTCATCATAACAAGGAATTAGTATAACCTTTTCAATGTGATGGATACTCTAGTACATTATCATATTAAATTTATACATGATAAAAATCAATATAGGATAATTAATTATTGTTATTCAAGTATAATAGGGAGGATATTATTTATATATTCAAGATTTATGAGCACTCCATCATTTCTAGGTTAGTTCAACCTATTAGAGGAAAACCATGGAAAACTGATTAACTAGTTCGGAAGCTAACTTCTTTATGATGTTCTGCTGATTGAAGAAGTATACTGATGTGATAGAAATTTTTTCACATTATCTTACCATTAGGGGATGTGAAATGAAAGTCTTTGGGAATCATATATATTTATTTGAAGCTAGGTATGGTTTTATTTCAAGAACAGGATTATCGATTTAACCCATTTTCTATAAAAATACTAGGACTCAAGTTTGGATCAAAATCTTTGGTCTTAACTAGATCCTATAGAATCCTATGATTTTATTTGATATAGATTCTATTGTAGGACTTCCGATCATAATGGATAGGGCTACTGAGGTATCCAAATATGATTATTATCCTAAAATCATGGTGGAGGTAGACTAAAGTTCTTTCTTTATTTATAATATAGTTATTTCAGCATCATATGATGATATCTCTCTAATAGTAAAATTTGAAAGACTTATTGATTTCTATTGGCCATGTCAAGGATAACGTTCATAAAAATGTGGTTTACACTTTTTGTGCTTTAAATGAACATCTTCAAGACGCTAGTAGGAAGAAAATGAGGAGGCAGACAATGCAGAATAATGTTGTTTCTATTGGTAACAGACAATCTACTACTAGAAGAGATAAAGAACATGTCAATTCTAGCACCTTGAGATTGCTTAAGAATAATTTTCAAAAGGCACAAGTGACTCTGGAAACTTAACCTAATAAGTAAGAGTTACAGACTCATAAAATAGATAAATGACGGTCTGATTCGATTAAAACATGGTCATGGATAGCTCTTACTCTGGCTCCAGAAGGAGATCATGAGGTGGAGGTGGGTAGATTTAAACCATGAGAGAATTTGGAAATGGATCAATGTTTTCATACCAACACTACTTCTTCTTAGTGGAATTCAAATCGAGTTAATAGTTAAAATGTCTCAAATATCTAAGAGGAAATCAATAAATTAAGCGAAATGTAGGGAATCCATGGAAAATGAGATGATATAGAGAATGATTCCCAAAAAAAATATTTCTTTTATTTAGGAATTGTTAAAATGGAAAAGAGTTCTTCTGGATAATGAAGGTTTCAAAAATATCCCTCCTTCGAAAACTACACATAGGAAGGATTACTCTTATCTGAATCAAACCTTGTTAATAGGTATCATGAACCTTTTGACTTTAAATAGGATGGTTATTATTATTAGGATTCATAATATCAGTTTTTTTATAATTTTTAATGATTATTTTTCTTTGTATTTATTAGCATGAGGGTATAAATCCTTGTATGGCCCAATCCATTTTATCTCTCTTTTCATTTTCTTTTAAATAAAGGGGTTTTTATGATTCCTAAAAAAGGTATAAATTAATTGGTTATAGGGAACCAAATATAACAATTAATTCAATAGAAATTGATAATTTGAAATTCATGGTGGTTCTAGTGGCCTCTTTTGGGAATGATTTAGGTTTATTTTATTTAGGATCCCATTATTTATTTGGAATTTCTTTGAAAATTAATATTGTTTTAGTATACAAGAATAAAAACTTACTGAAAGACTATGAATCTAAGGGAGTGGGATACTTACTCTACCATAAGATAAAGGAGAGAAAAGAAGGTAAATAAAACTCTAATTTATGAGGATGATTTATAAATCATTTAAAAAAAATACATTCAAAGAATATATAGGAACTATTGTTCCTTAAAAATATGAAAACTGAGCACCTTCATTTAGAAAAAAAATGGTTTGATGAGAATTTGATAGTTTATCCTTCTTTATGTTGTCAAAAATATTTTGTGGTTACAAAATTTTACATCGGGTTCACCATTTTTGTTTAAAGGATTGATGTGGGAGGATTTTGTCTCGTGGTATGATTGTTGGGGGTGAAATATTATGAAACATCATCCTCATTGGGTTCACCATCTATAAACCTTTAACTGAAACTCCCAATGGTTCCCAAATCCATAACTGGGCATGGACAATCTTTCTAATGGTAGGTGGTCAGTTGGGGTTTCAGACCCAATGACTCTTAGTAATTCACATTGGTTGAGAGGATGGGTGGTTGGGCTCATCACACTCGTTTAGAGGGAATTGTTTCCTATAGCGGGTCTCTTTTATTGATTTAATATATGTTCATGAATCTATTCCCAATCCCGATACAGGACTGTTTACCCTAACATAAAGAACATAGGTTAAGCCATTTAATTTGAAAAAGAAGAAGATTACATTAATGAATCCATCTGTATATATCTGAGGTTCTTCATACATTCCTCAATAATGAGTCCCTACTTATATGTTGAAGATGTATAACTAGTCACTTCAGAACTTGTTTTCATGTTGGGAGGTAGTTAATATTATATATATAGTATTGATCCATTATGATGTGACCTGCGTATCTTGTTTATAGCAGGAATCAAAACCCACATAGTTTTTTAAACTCATAATGTTTTACATCATATAGAAAGGATACATGTGTGTGTATGTGTGTGTGTTTGTGTGGTAACTTGGGAACCTGGTATTCAAGTTCGAGTCTTGGGGAGACGTCCTATGTATCTCGATTATGGTAGGAATCAAATCATTCAACCCATTGAGTTTAATTTTGTATTGAATAAACATATATGTGAGCACTTGGGAACCTAGTATTCAATATCGAGTCTCAAGGATACATCCTACGTATCCCAATTATAGTAAGAACCATATTTTTCATAGTTCATTTGTGTAGTTTAACTTCGTACAGAAAGTAAATATATTTGGGAACTTGGGTGCCTATTATTCAAGATTGAGTCTTGAGGAGACGTCCCATGTATCCCAATTATGGTAGGAGTGAAAAGTTTCATAGTTCGTTCACACCCTTGGGACTAGTCCCAAGGTAGATTCACTAAAATTATGATAGTCATATCATTATACTCATTGGGGAATACACAGAGAGGTTTCCCTATTTAGTGTACATTCATGATATGAATGATATGACCATTACAATTCCATAATCCCACATGAGCTATGATTGGTGTGAGAAATAAGGGATAGAACATAATCATCCTTGTGGCATATGGGAGTGGAACTTATGTACTAGGACAGTCCTTGGGCTACTTATTATGGATCTTGGGACTTAAGAAGGCATCTTATATATCATGGTGATGGATGGAATGAGAGTCCTAATAGTTCAATTGGATTCTCAATCCACTGATGGATGAGGTGGAATGATCGGTCTATGAGAATTATTGGGTCCTAATGGTTCAAATTTCAGAGACATGGAGGCACTTACACAAAAGTGGATAACAATTTGAGTTTGATCTTAGGTCTTAAGAAGGCATCCTATATATCCTAGTTATGTCATGAATCATAATCCTCATAGTTCAATTGGTCAGGGCTTAGGCATTGATGTTTCTCCAATATGCAAGACATATCATTTTATGCCACTAATAGGGGCTTACACTCTAAGGTTTACCTTTTCCTGATAGAGTCTTTTGACTTGAATGATATGATCATTGTGACTCCCTAATAACACATGATCTATGCTCAGTGTGAAAAAAAGGGATATAAAATAATCAGTCTCATTGCTTATGGGTGCAAAACCTATTTGTTAGAATGTCCCTAATGATGTTTTAATATGGATCTTGGGACTTAAGGAGGTATTCTATGTATCCTAGTTATATCAAGAATGAGATTCATCATAGTTTTTTTGGTTGGGGCTTACACACTAATGCTTCCCATATATGTGGGACATATCATATTACAGTATTGATTGGGGATTACACACTAATATTTCCCTTATATGTGGTACATATCATATTATTCCTCTGATCCAGGCTTACACACTAATATTTACCTTTATAGATGACGGAAAAGGTTAAAATGTTCTGGTATACCTGATTGAACAAGCATGCTTGTCTTTTTATCATGTGTTGATTTTCCTCTCAACATGCCTTCATTGTTTTCTTGACATGTTGGAGGATGTATGCCTAAAATTTCCAAATAAAATCACATGATCCATTGGACTTTTCTGAGGGACATTTCATAAACTAGATGTAATGTCTGAAGGTTTTCACATGATCAAGGTTTACATGTCCATAGGGCATCACAAGACCCCGCTGGGTTGTCTTAGAATCCATTTCATGGTCACAGCGAACATGCTTAGAGGGTGTCACATGATATAGCTGACTTGCCCTGGTTTTGACACAAAATATGGATGACATGCTTGGAGGGAATCAAGAGATTCAGTGTTACATGTCTTAGAGGGTACTATATGTCCTGAATGAATTTTCTGGGTGTCATTGTGAGATCTAGGTGACATATTTAGGGGATGTAACAAGAGATATCTTACATACCCTTAGGGAATTGTAATATTTGTCTGGATTTTCTAGAGGATGTTGTGAGAGATAGTTAACATGCCCTAGTGTTGTCGTGATAGTTAACTGTCATGTACTTATGTATCCATCCATTATGGGTGATATGTCTAGTGGTCATTACAATGCATGGATGGTGAGTCTGAAGGGTTTTTCAAGACTTGGGTGGCATGCCTAGGGGGCTCCAAATTACTTTCTCTAACATGTCCATGTGACTCCACATTATCCAAATAGTATACCAAAGGAGCGTTGCATAACCTAGGTGACATGTCCGAGCGATGTCACATTACTCAGGTGGTTCATGTGAAGCGCATGAGGATAAGTGTACATTTTAATCACATAATTCTCTTGTATTTTAGACTTCATTCTAACATTTTATTGCATATGTCATAGATTTGTTTAGTGTTAGCTTTTTTTAAGCCTCATGTGTTTAAAAAAATATGTGGTATGTCCTTCACATAAACTACCAAATTCATCTATGTGATCTATGAGTGATCATGTGAAGTGTCTATTCATGCTACATGATCACTGAAGTTGTTCCACATATCTTAATTGATTAAAAAATTTCCTGGTCGCAAGATCAACCGCTCTGATAAACCTACTCTGATGCCTAAGTGAATCGATGCGAGGTTCCAAGAGTTATTTTTTTCATGATAGGGTGGGATATTTATAGGCCTCTCCACCCCATTTATTCACCACTTTATGCAACATGTATAACACAAATCCATGCATGAGTCAAGGGAGTGATTTGATGTCATCCATTTTCATGAGGTTTTGTAGTAGGTCATTCTGGGGGTGTCAACAACTACATGATCATCTGGTCAATGCCCCATTCATTATATTATATAAAATTAATGGGGTTTAGTGGAATCATTTGACTATTTCAAGGGTATTTTTTATTGTTAGGTTGACATGTCTAAGGATTTTCTAGATATCAGGATGCCTTCTAAAAGGCTTTTGTATGATCTTCAATGCATTTTCTAGGATATTTTAGAAGATAAGGATGGATCTTCAAGGGAATTTTCAAGATCAAACTGGATTTTCAAGGGTTATTTTGAGGATTTGATGGTGTGTCCCATGGGTTTTATGACTGCAAGAGGCTCCTTCCATTTCCCTTTTCTTTCGTTATTTTATTTTTTGAATGATTAGGGATCTTGTGAGACTTAACGAGTGTTATTGAAGAGAATCACTTTCCCCATCAGTTATCTAACGTGTGACCAAAAAAAGTTATAGTGGTGATGCACGAGCACTTCAAGGATAACCCTTCCACTTATTTTTTCAGACAATGGAGGATCACGAGTCTACCTGGGCATGTACAAAGATTTTTATGTGATGAGGGTAACATTCCAGTGGGATCTTACATGACAAAGGAAAAATGTCATTGGGTCTTCTGCAGTGTCTCGTAGGCTACATGGGTGCATAACATGAGTTTTATGACTGTAAGAGTCTCCTACATTTCCCATTTTTATTTTATTGGTTATTTTACAATGTTTGGGTATGTCACGAGGTTGTATGAGTGTTGTCTAAGGAAATATCTCAACCTATTGGATTTTTATGTCTTTCCATTTAAATGGTTTAATTTTATCTGTCTAACATATGACAATTAATTTTGTTCATATGGATTCTGGATCTCATCAAAGTTCAGATACTATGACTAATAAATGGTACCTGATTTCTAAAAACCATGATGTTGACCCTCAATATCACATGAATTCTGATAACAATATTATGAAACAGATTATCCCATTCGAGCTTCAAAACTATCATTTATCACACCTGCTTCCTCTATATGGTTTTAGTTTACTGGATGATTTTTCCACTCCTTCTTAATACTTCAATCTTTCATCTTTCTGGGTGTCAGTTTCTCTTGAATGTACTCAGATGAAAATATTCAAGGATGGAAGACCGGTTACAGATCGATCCTATGGGTTGTTTTATATGTTGGAAAACTCTTCCTTGGTTCTGTGTGGTTGTGATTCACTCATTATCCAAATTCTCAGAGAAAATCGAGTATCTATTTCTCTTCTATAAACTATATGAGTAGAGGATGGAGCTCAAAATGGAAGCTTCATCCTGGTGGTAATTTTTCTGATGAATGGTTATGTCTATTTTGTGTTAGGAAAATATTCTTAGAGTTCACTAACCAGTTATATACTATCAATATTAATGAATTAATTTAGATTTCATAATTTATTGTCTATTTCCAACCTAATCTTCATTAATAACTGGTTAGCTACAAGTGTCATCGAACCAACTCATTTCATATATCCCATTACAAGGTGGGAATCATCTTATGGGATATCTGCCAACTGGATGGGAACCCCCCTCTTAGAGAGATGTATGATGAGTTCATTCCTACCACAGATGTCTAGGATAACCCTTTTAAGAATCCAGTCTTGGAGAGGGGCATGCTCATCATTGTGAAGTAAATTTAGTAATGAATATGACTATGTGATCAGTTATCTCCTTGAAATATTGGATTAACATTTTCCTCTATCGTAATGGAGCCAGTACGACTACCATATGCCCCCATCGGTGCCTTTCTTGAAATGTTACTGATATTTTTAGATCATATTGGGACATTATGAAAGCTAAGGATCATACATCATGGTTATATCGAATGATTCCAGAGATATCTCCAAGCCTTAGGATGGCATGCTTCATGGACTTGTTTCTAAACGGGTGTATTTTCAAAGATAGGGATGCATGTTCAGAAAATCAGTTCAATGCGTTGGTGATGTTAGTGTGTCTAGTGAATGTGAGAAACCTTAATCTCAAGTTTTTGACCCTTTCATGCCTTTAACAACTCTTATTCCACATTTATAAAGGTGGAATCCCCTATAGGATTAGTTTTCCTTTTCAGTTTTTTTCTAGATAGTAGAGAATTTCAATTTATAAGAATACTAAAATGCCATCAGGATCCCTGATGCCTTAGCTCATCCTAGGTTGTTGAACATATTTGGGGTTGTGGTTATGTCTGTAGGATCTAATGAGGTTACTAATGTGTTGAGTCAATATGATATATTTGATTTGACCCCTTATCCCACACCGACTTGGTTGATCATTAATAATGGAAATGGATTTCTTGGAAAAAGTTTTTACAAGATCTCCCTTTGGGACTGGGTTCTTGCTTCCATTGTGGATGAGTTGATCATCTCTGAGATATATACACCTTATAAATTTTCTCATCAGTTCAGTTACTCTTAAAGTACCTCCCCTCTTCTTTCAGCTAGTGTGCGAGGAGAGTGACTCCTTGGAATCATCTGCTGGTTTTGGATGATTTTGGTGCATAAATACACTAATACTGAGATCATTCTTCCATATACTAATGCTCCTTCCTTTATTACTTAAGATTATTCTCAGGCTAGGGTAGAAGCCTATCAGAGTGTTGTGCTACGATGACTAGTTCATCATGTGTAAAATCCATTTTTCTCACCAACCCCTCAACCTTTGGAAACAATTGAGTTTATTAAAGACTTGGGAGCGACTTTGAGGAAGTCACCTCATCCTAGAGACAACCATCCAGATAGTGGGAGTGAATCTTTCAAGGACATCATTTCTCAAACATAAGAAATAGGTGATGCCTCTATTGTAGGGATGATATATGGAGCCTCCCCTCCTACTTACTTACTAACTTAGTCATCTTTTCCCCCTTTTGGTGTGACCATCCCATCATTCACAGAATCTTAGACATGATGTTGGATGATTTGTCACTAGATTCACACCTTTATTACTAATACTCTTTTCAAAACATTTCTTGAACAAGGGGAACTCCTTTATAAGTTATTTAATGACTTGGGGGAAGGTGGTTTTGATCAAAAGACACTATAAAAAATTTTGAAACAAATTATCCTAACTCAGTGGTATTTGGCCAACAATGATAGGTAGTTTCACAATATTGGAGATGAGGATCCCCTTTCTGAATAGATGAAGGAGGTGTTGGAGGAACTAGCATAGAGTAATTTGTTTTTATCTAAATATCAATACCAGATGGATGCATGGACTATGAAAATATACATATATGATCAAATTATAGCTTTTATGAGTCCTAAGAATTCAATGTCATCATCATCACTAGAAAATACTCAAAATAGAGTTGAGTAGATGAATAATTTATTTGTGAATCTCTGTCCTGGGGCAGAAGTAGAAGAGGTGGGATGAGTGGAACTTTAGTTTTTAATTGATGCTTCTTTTCAGACTCTTTCTGACTTCATCAGCTCACCTGATCAAATATTATTGTAGTTTGAGCATTGATATGCACTCTATTTTTAATTAGATTCTTAGAGAAACTCCAAAATTTATACATTCCTCCTATTCCAGACTATTAATGAATATATTTTCTTAACCATTCATGTTTTTGTATAGTTTCTATTTCATCCATGATGTACATGACTTTTCCCTACTCTTATATTATATGGATTTACAAAGACACCCATCCATTGCATAATATCAAGTAAACCTTAATGTTTGGATCTGAATATTTAAATACAAAATATATTTTTTTAGAATTTTATCACGAATTCCCACCAACATGACATTCCTTAATGTTATATTTTCTCCAACTACCTTGATATTAAATGATTAATAGAAGGATAATTTGGTAGAATACATATTCTTATGGGAGAGTTCTTATCTTCTTCTGAAGCAGGTTGGATTAGTGAGTATAGCATGATTTTTTTCCAGTCCATATGGTGGGACTTAAAAGATTTTTTATTCTGGCATACTAAATCCCTGATATATTTTAGTTTAGTTTCTTTTGTCTTAGACCTTCTATCACGTTAGTGTTGGATCTTTTAGCTTGAACCATCTATTGTTGTATCTAAGGGTCTTCTATCTTGGACCTTCTATCAGTGTACATTAGGGACTTTTAGCTCGGCCCTTATATCACTATATTTTAGGGTCTTTTATCTCAGACCTTATATCACATTAGTTTAGTGTATTTTAGCTTATACCTTATATTTATTTAGTTTAGGGTCTTTTATCTTGAACCCTATATTGTTTTAGTTTATGGTATTTTACCTTGGACCTTATACCATTGTAGTTTATGGTCTTTTATCTTGAGACGCCTATAATTTTAGTTTAGGGCTTTTAGTATGGGCCTTCTATCACTTTTTTTAGGATCTTTTAGCTCATTCCTTCTATTGATTTAGTTTAGGGTCTTTTAGCTCAAACCTAAGTATTTCATGTATTTTATGTCTTAATTCTATAACTTGATTGATGATCATGGAATATGGTGCAGACATGCCAGAAATGAACCAAAACACCTTGGGGTGTTGATTTCTGTCATCGGGTTGTCAAGGCTCATTAGGATCAAATCACCTTTCCTACAAGGAGGATATGCCTCTGTTTGGTAGTCAAATCCCTTATTCATTGGTATCATAATCAAGAATAGGTGTCTCCACTCTTTTCCAAGTGTCATTGAAGATTTATGGGTTGAATATTTTTTGAGTTATAAATACTAGGGATGTTAGGTCCACCTAGATATTTGTAGTACGGTTGATATATGTCAACAACCAAAAGTTTATGTCAGTGAATATAGGATGGGGTAGACATGATGAGGATGATCTTCAACACCCTGAGGTTCCAGGTTCTGCCAAGATGTTGTTAGGGATCACAAGGATTAATGATCCTTTATTCCAAGAAGTATATACCTTTAGTTGGTAGGTTAAAGCTCTTATTCATTGATAGCATGGCCAAGAAAATATGGTCTACACTTTTTTTTAGGTCCATGAGAGATTTATGAAGACACAAACTTCTAAATGATGTAGTTGGGTATAGAGGAAAGCAATGTTGGAATGGTTCTTTCACCCTAGGGTAGTTTGTCTCTTAATTGTGAAGCTTTATCCCTACGCCCTATGGTTTTGAATCACATATTTTGGTGCATCAAAGGTTAATGAATGGAGTGTCTCATTACTTATTTGAGAAAGGGTAAAAAAGCATTGTTACGTAACATCGAGGATTTCAAATTAGCTCAGATTGTTTGGTATGGAGATTGTAAATCACGGTCCAAAGTGCTTGGGTCAGGAATATGATATGGAAAAATCATACCGGGAATGGCCCAGAACACACTGAGGTCCTGAGTTCTTCTGTAGTGATTTCAAGTCTCACAATGATCAAAAATCACTTTTTATAGATTGATTAATTTGGTTGAAGACCATAGGTTCATATGCAGGAGCCATAGGCATACATTAATAGTTAATCAAAGGGTTCCTTGAAGTTGGGTATTATTTTCCAAGGTCCATAGAATGTTTATGGTGATCTAAGTCACTCGAATAATGAAGTTGGATTTGTGGAAAGTGTAATATTTATGAGGGGTTTAAGAACCCTAAAATTTGTGTCACTGCCTAATGAACATATTCTCATGTCCACGAGATATGGAAAAACATTACTCTATCATTTTTTTTGAACCAATGAGTCTAAATAGTATAGATTGGATTTTTCTAGGGCTACAGACTATGACTTATGATATTTATGCCTTATTTATTTTCAGCCTAATTTTTTCCTAAACATTGGAGATGAAGAGTTTATCGAGAAAAGACTTGAATTTTTTTAGGCCACCCTTTTTAAGTTTTCAACCTAACAAGTTTGGTGTTCCTTTCACTAGAATTTTAAGGTATTGCAATTTGGGCCATTGTAGGCTAGAGTTTATGTTCATATAGCTTTTATCAAAGAGAAATTAGTTTAATGTCATGAAACAAATGGACCTAATATGGGGGATGATACACAATATCCTAATTAGGATACCCAAGATCAAGAGTACCCCAAAATCCTTCTAAGAAGGAGATTAAAATATAATAAAGCATGAATCGAGGTTCTCAGGTCATGAGTAATGACACAAGATAATTATTCTGGGAATGTCCCAAAACACATGGATGAGTTGAGTTCTGTCGCGGTGATGTCAAGACTCACAAGTATCAAAAACCCATTTTTGCAGAGTGATAGATTTGGTTTAAGACCAAAGGCACATATGCATGATCCATAGGAATTCATGAATAGTCAAAAAAAGGGTCCCTTGAATCCAGGTATTGTTTTCCAAGGGCCATGAATGATTTTAGGAAAACTGAGGTTCTCGATACATGAAGGTTAATTTAAGGATTGAGGTGCAT
Organism: Viscum album; assembly: GCA_963277665.1. Classification (NCBI taxonomy): domain Eukaryota; kingdom Viridiplantae; phylum Streptophyta; class Magnoliopsida; order Santalales; family Viscaceae; genus Viscum; species Viscum album. The sequence goes on from OY728158.1 coordinate 1,325,551,482, forward strand.
AAAATATGGAAGTATCACCACGTAATCAGGATAACCGAAGTATGGATATTGGGGTCCTTTGATAAAGGAGAATAATGGATGATGATCTTCATAGTTTACCATTGTTTATTAGGGATGTACTTACTTCCATTTATCTTAACGCCATGCAGTAAGGATATTTGACATTCAATTTAACATCATGTGGTAAGGAAATATTTGTTGTGTAGTTTTAATTTCATGCGACCATGATGTTTTCCTTGAAGTTTAATCATTGTGTAGTAAGGATTTTGGAACAAACATGAAACATTGTGCAAGATATATTACATTCACAAGTAGTCAGTATATAGATATGATGTTTAAGTAGGAAATAATGTATTTTATGGCCCATCCTCTATGCAGTTAGGGTGCATTTATTTTATTGGTTTTTTAATATGGGCATAGTATAATAAATCTGGGTGTCATTATGTATTCTATGATGATAAAAATCAAGCCACACATAGTTCTTGAATAGTAAACACTCCATGCATGACTGAACTATATGCAGAGGTGGGAATTGTTTTCATTAATTATTATAGTTGGGCCCAGGATTGGAGATTTGGGTATCACTATGTATATAGTGATGATAGGAATCAATCAAGATGAAGTTCTCGAGGAAATGTGTAGATTAATGTCATGCAGCAAGGATGTAGGCTTCCCAGCATGAAAAGGGGTATTACAGCTAGACCCGAGGATGGAAATATTTTGTCACTATGTATACCTTTGTAATAGTAATAAAACTACATGTAGTTCTTGAAAAAGAATATTCCTACGCAAGTCTGAAGAACGCACATGGAGGGGAATTTTTATTTTTATTTATTATAACTGGACCTGGGGTTAGAGATTCATGTACCACTACTTATCCTATGATTTTTGGAATCAATATACATGTAGTTATTTAATGGAGTTGTGGTAGGATACCAGTCACAAACGATAGTGGTCCTCTTAGTGAGGTCCATAGGAATGTGCAATATTATGTCTCATAAGGGACATCAATTGTGTAGTTTAACATCATGTAGTGAGGAATCATGGAATGAATTTTAAAACCTTTAATTCTAGACCATGATGAGAATATCATGATATTTTATACCTTTTTCATAAGGGGAATACCTTAATAAAATTCCTAATCTCATATGAGCTATGATCTGTGTGAGAAAGAAGGTATGGAAAGGGTTCCTCTCACCATGCAGAGGCAATTAAGGATATGATAATGGAATGTTTTATCATGTGGTGGATGGACCAAGATATATGGTCAAGGAATCCCTCATATCTCATTGAAATTAGAATCAATCAATACATATTTCTAAAAAATACATGTTGTTTATTTTCATACAAAAGTACATCGGTTGTGCAATTTAACATCTTGCGAAAAGGAAAAAAGTCACCTAATGTGAAAGGGAAGTAACACTGTAGATACATGTAGTTTATATGCCATGTGGTAAAGAAATATTGTTACACCCCGACCCCAGTTACCCAGAGTCAGTGCATTATTACATAACATTGGCATGATCACAAAAGATCAAGTCTCGAAAGACCGATTAGTTTAGTAGCCTAGGAACAACTAGATACATTCATAAAGTTTACATTACATCATAAAGTGAAAACTACAACAAAATCTTGTTTCCACACTCATATCCCCTTATAATATCCATGTATGTCATTCATAAATTACTACTTCACATCCTGGAAATAATATAACATAGAAAGGGGTGAGCTCAAATGCCCAGTAAGGATAACAATATAGCGGAAACTTTCATAAATAAGCGTAAACATTTAAGGCAATGTATAACTAAAACAAAATCCTTTTAAACTTGAACTTCAGAATAATATGGAAGAAATAAAATTAAATAATTCCATTTACTTATTCACATGGATATTCTACTAGTCAAATAATCACATGCAATATCAATAACCACTTTCGTAATGATGGAATGCATAATGCCAAACTTTCATAACCACATAGTCAAGGCCTTGTTCCAAGACTACAAATAATATTTCGTCAAGGCCTTGTTCCAAGAAAATAGTTTGTCTCATGAGACCTACCGATTCATCAAGGAGCTATATCAGGCTCCACCTGTCACTTACTAAGTCCAATGCATTCCTCATATGAACAGGTTTAAACATAACATAAACATTCGTATTAAAAATAGCATGAGAAATGTCAATAATTTCTCCATAAACCATGAATGGTATAAAAATAACACATCCACAGTAAAAAATATCACAAAACCTTCAATAAAATATGGAAGTTTTGTATCATAATAAATCAACTTCAAACAAGCTTAAAATCCATCAAAGGATGTTGACATAGATTAAATCAAAACTATTTGAGAGAAATATCTATTTTTTTGAAATCATTTAAAAGTCACATAATTATAAAATAAAACATTTAGTTTGAAAATATTCTTATAAGCTTTTAAGGGAAGCTTAGACAATTTTATAACGGCATAAAATAGCCGCACCCGCCGTATAAGTTAAAAAGACATTCTTACCTTAATTTTGTTAAAAAGGTTAAAAAGGAACTTGTTTGGAAAAAGATAGAAAGATACCTTTCAAACCATTTAATAAAAATTCAAACAAGGGTATAAATTAATTTAACCCATAGCCTAGTAAATAGTAAAAAAAATTTGGAATACAGTTTTAAGAAACACGGATTTGGATGATAAAGATGTCTCAGTAGATAATTACGTATAAACACCCTTGGATAATGAAGAGATTGTGAAATAAACCCTTACCTTGTACTTTTCCTTAGTCGATGGTATGTTAACCTCCTGTATAATAGTTAAAACATTGTTATTAAATTAGACAAGAACCATATACATAATTATGATATCATATATGATCTTTTAACATTTCCTTTTTAATAATATCTTAGTGTTATTTCCGTTTCGGGTGTTATATTACTCATTTTCTTTAATATGTTTTGTTGCATAATCCATGTTTGTTGTGGATAGGTTGTATCTTATTCATATCCATGATGATATAAAGTACTAAAACATTATTTTTAATCATCAAATGAGAATTATACTTGAATGGATACGATGGGGAATGAATCTCAATGTGTTTGTGGAGACGGTAGTTCGTACGTACACACGAGCGACAATATCATTATTTTGATATTAAAATAATATATAATTGGATGGTATATCATATATACAGAATCATTATAATGTTATTTTTATTATTTAATTCAATTACACAACAATATCAAATCCATCCAAATAATAATGTTTTAAATAACAATTACACCATGACATGGAGACGGTAAGTCGTACGTACGCACGTATGGTGACATGTCATTCAAAGGATGGATAGAATACTAAACATGGTTGTACCATATTTATAATAAAATCACCTTATATAGAAGATACTGGAGTTATTTTTTATAATTTAAATAACAAAGAAATAATAAGTTGAAGAAGAAAGGAACTTGAAAGAGGGTGGTGAAATTATTACCTCTTCTTCGGGTTCTTCGTTTTTATTTCATAAAACGGGCTCTTTAAGTTGGCTTTATGACTAAAAGATGGAATTTAGGATGAAGTGAGGGAATTTTAGAGGTTATTTTGGTAGGGTTTGGTAGAACCAAAAGGCTTTTAAGGTATGAATAATTGGTTAGAAGTGGTGTCCTTTTATAAGTGGGAGGAGGGGCTCTTTAAGAAAAACCTAAAGTATTAATTTATTATAAATTCATATTCGGTTTATATTGGATCCAAAGTAGATTATTAAAATTATAAGTTGGGTATGGGTATAAATAATTTTATCCAATAGATTTTAGACAGGTTTGGGTCACTATATTAACCTTATCATTTATATTTAACTATTAGTTAAATAGTTTGACATTTACCATGTCACTTTATATATTTATATTATATGGTAAATAAACTTACTATATACTTCCAAGAGACCCCCAAGTGGTCCATTAATGATACACCTATCAATATATAAGTCCTTTCGCCTAACCTCATATTTTTAAAAATATAATATGAATTAATAATATAATATTTTTTTTAAAAACTCTATTATGTCAATCTTGACACTATTTAATAATTTATTTTTGTTAAAGTCTTAAAAACCATATTAATTCTAACCAAATTCATTTAAGGAATCCTATAATGTCATATTAGTCAATAAAATTCGTGGATGGCATCAAAAATTTCAAATTATTTTTATTTTAATATTTACAATACCAATTATTTGATTCTTTCATTAATATGGAAAATAGTGCATCATTATTGTGTCATAAATAAATTTAATTATTCAATGTCTAAAAATTATAAGTAAAAGGCCATTATGTTTTAAATCCTTTTATCTTTCTAATTAATATTTATAGTCGAAAATATAACATATATAACCCTATGTAAAAATTGGTTTTCTAAATGATATATGCTTGTGTCATTTTTGTTTTTACTTTAACTTAATTAATATAAAGTGTCATTATCACTTCCAAGTGGATCCATGGGGTCCCAAAATCGACCCAAAGATTCTCATGGTCGGAAATGTATCAAAAAATAGGGTTAGAACACGTTTTAGAGTAATTTATTATTATTATAACATTATTGGATTACCCTTATTTACCGGATTTACCCTTTAACCACGGTAAATAAAATATTTACCGAAGTAATTATTCAAAATGTCTAAAAATAAAAGTTACCTATTTACACAATTTGGACCTCCTGATTCTAAATATGGAATCCATTTTTCTAAATTCAAAACACAGAAGTGGCTGTAATTAATTTAAAATTAATTCTCGTTGTTAAAACAAAAAACGTGTTTTTAAGAGATAATAACTATCAAAAGATTGGCACTTGTTTATGTCCAGTTGGAATGTGCATTTATATCCAATGAACAACATTGCATTAAATGGTAAAAATATAATCTAATTATACTATAAAATCACTCAAATTCATAATTTATCACTATTAATTATTTTGACTAAAAAATGTTGTTTTTAATTAATATTTAGTAATTTTCACTATTCATCAAAATATGAAAGTTATCAGAAAAGTACCAAAAATTCACCCTAAGCTAATTTTGATATTATGAATCCAAAAATGAAGTCCATTTTGAAAGATAAAATGTATAAAATTTCAAAAAGTGGGTATTACTATTCATTACGGCAAGTTTGATTGATTGTGGTGTGTGTTAGAACTCAAAGTTGCGTACAACACACGCTATTGTATTATTCAAAGAGAAGTGTACTGTGGAAGCTTGAGGTGTTACATTCTCCCCTCCTTCAAATAATTTTGTTCTAAAAAAATTCTAGAATATTAATGCATAAAAGACTCGGGTGGTTCTTTATCATAAGTTCCCCGGGTTCCCACGTTCCCTCTTCTATCTTATGGTTTCTCCATAGAACTTTTACCAGATGAGTCGTCCGGTTTCTCAGCAATTGTTATATTTTTTCAAGAATCATGATGGGATCTTCAAAATAAGATAAATCGGGTTCCAATTCTAACTCCTCATAATTGAGTACATGCATTGGGTTAGGCATGTATTTTCTCAAAATGATACGTGAAACACATCGTGAACTTTGGAGAGACTTGGCGGCATTGCCAAACGGTAAGCTACAACCCCAATTCATTCTAGAATTTCGAATGGTCCGATGTACCTGGGACTCAATTTTCCTTTTTTACAAAAACGTATAACACCCTTACATGGAGATACCTTCAAGAAAACATGATCTCCTATCTGAAATTCCAAATCCTTCCTTCGGTTATTGGCATAGCTCTTCTGCCTACTTTGAGCTGCTTTAATGTGGTTTTGGATTACCTTTACCTTTTCCATTGTTTCCTCCACCAGTTTCGAGACTACAAGTTTTCTTTCACCAATTTCATCCCAACATGTTGGTGTGCAACATCTCTTTCCGTATAACGCTTCATATGGTGCCATCTGAATACTTGAATGGAAGCTATTATTATAGGAAAATTCTACCATAGGTAAATATTGATCCCACATACCCTGAAAGTCAAGTGACCAAGATATCAACATGCCTTCTAAGGTTTGAATAGTTTGTTCTGATTGTCCATCTATTTGAGGGTGGTAGGCAGTGCTCAAACGAAGTTCAGTATCCAAGGCCTTCTGAAGACTCTTCCAGAATCTTGAAGTAAAACAGGGATCATGATCAGAAACAATTGATAGGGTTACTCCATGAATTCTCACAACTTCATTAATATATAACCTTGCTAGACGTTCAAGTAATAAATATTCCCTTAATGTATGAAAATGTGTTGACTTGGTGAGACGATCAACAATGAACCATATTGCATCGGTCCTTTTAGGAGACTTTGGTAGTCCCATGACAAAGTCAATCATGATATTATCCCATTTCCACTCAGGTATGGGAAGAGGTTTCATGACTCCTCCAGGCTGTTTCCTTCCAGCTTTCACTTGTTGACAAACCATACATCTTGACACAAAATCAGAAATATCCCTCTTCATGTTGTCCCACCAAAAATGTTCCTTCAAATCCCTATACATTTTGGTTCTCCTCGGGTGTATAGAGAAATTGAAACTATGAGCATCTTCCAACAATTCCCTTTCTAGATCAGGTATATTGGGAACACAAATTCTCTTCCCAAATTTCAAAATTCCATCATCATACACAAAGTCACTAAATATCCCATCATTCACATCATTAATCATCTTTTGAAACTCTTCATCGTCGGTCTGAGAAATCTTTATCCTTTCTAGTAAAGATGGTTTGGAAACCATTTGAAAAATCATTGATGTTTCACCTTCCATGGTGATTCCCATATCCATCTTTACTAGATCCATGTATATAGGATCATTTTTAACTCTCATATTGTTCAAAACTCCATGATCCTTTTTACTCAAAGCATCTGCCACCTTATTTTCCTTCCCCTGGTGGTAGTGTATCGTGAAATCATAACCCTTGAGTAATTCAATCCATCTCATTAGCCTCATGTTGAGTTATTTTTGTGAGAAAATATACATCAAACTCTTATGATCATTATAAATATCAAATTTCTCACCATAGAGATAGTGTCTCCAAATCTTCAAAGCAAAGATTACAGCAGCTAACTCAAGATCATGAGTAGGATAGTTTTTCTCATGAATTTTTAGCAGTCGTGATGCATAAGCAACAACTCTATCATTCTATATAAGGACACAACCAAGTCCTCTCTTCGATGCATCACTATAAATAACAAACCCATCATTCCCCGATGGTAGAGTCAATATAGGAGAATTGACTAATCTTCTCTTCATTTCTTCAAAACATTCTTCACACTCTTTTTTCAAAACAAATATAACCCATTTATGTGTGATATTCATTAATGAGTTAGCCAATTGGGTAAAATTCTGGACAAAACGTCGATAATAACCTAATAAACCAATAAAACTGCGTACCTCAGTTATACTCATTGGTGCTAGAAATTCTTGGATTGTCTTGGTCATAGAAGGATCAACAGATATTCCATCCTTAGAGACAACATGTCCAAGAAAATAAATCTCCTAAAGCCATAATTCACACTTTCTAAACTTCCCATATAATTCATGTCTTCTAAGAGTCTTCAGGATAATGTGCAAGTGATTTTCATGATCTTCATAGATTTTGGAGTATACCAAGATATCATCAATAAATACCACCACAAAATCATCGAGATATTCCTTGAAAACTATATTCATTAGATCCATGAATATAGAGGGTGAATTAGTCAATCCAAAAGTCATTACTGTAAACTCGTAATTCCTGTACCTGGTTTGAAATGCTTTCTTCGGATTGTCTTCCTTCTTCACACACAACTGATGGTATCCAGATCGAAGGTCAATCATTGAAAAGTACCGAGCTCCATGAAGTTGGTCAAATAAATCATCAATGCGAGTTAGGGTATACTTTTTCTTTATTGTTATAGCATTGATCTCCCTGTAGTTGATACATAACCTCATAGATCCATCTATCTTATTAACAAAAAGGACAGGGGATCCCCATGGAGAAATACTAGGGCGAATAAATTCCTTATTACTCAATTCCTCTAGTTGTTTCTTTAGTTCTATTAATTCCACAGTGGCCATTATATAAGGTCTCTTCGATATGGGCCTTGATCCAGGGATTAAATCAATGGAAAACTTAATTTCTCATTCTGGAGGATGTCAAGGGAAATCTTCTGGAAACACATCCACATATTCTCTCACAATAGGTACATCCTCTATATGAACATTCCTTTCCTTACCCACAGTTATGTAATTCTCTTCCTCCCCAATAATTGAATTTAGTTGAGCTACTGGGGGTAGATCTAGGTAAGAATCAGGTGGTGACGATTCTGCTCTAAAGATAAGGTGTTCTTTATCATCATCATCAAAAATCGTAACCTCCTTCTTTTTTACAATAAATTTTCGCATCATGGTCCGAAATCCAATCCATACCAAGGATTATATCAAATTCCATCATGGGTATGAGGATGAGATCAGCAGATAAAGAACACTTATATGCTCTAATGGGGACTGATTCACAGAACTTTGTAGCAATGATAATTCCCTTAGGAGTTTTGACTGAAAACTCCCTTGTTAAACCAAATTGAAAATATCTAATTTTCTTAGAAAACTGGGAAGATATGAAATAATGCGATGATCCAGAATCAAATAAATCATTTGCTAAACTTGAGGAAACCATTAAATTACCTGCCACCATGTCTTTCAGAGCTTCTACCTCAGCAGTAGGGATAGCATATGCTTGGCCTTGATCCCTTGGCCTTTTCTAAGGTAAGTTTCCATGACGCTTAGGACATTCGTTTCCATAATGTCCCATCTCCCTGAAGTTTTAGCATTGAACATCGATAGCTTCTTTCTTCCCCTTGCAATCATGAGCTTGTTGGCCTTTTTCACCACAATTTTAACAGACTCCCATTCCTTTCAAGAAAGTACCGGGGTGTTTCTTACCACATTTACTGCAGGATAGATATTCAACTTTTCCATTTTTCCCCTTATTTATATTCCCATAGTGATTGATAGATCTCTTCTTCTCTTACTTTTCCTTAAATTCGTAAGACTTAGCGAATTCCTTTTCTGTCTTGATAGCACATGAGATAATTTCTTCGTACGATGAGAAAGATTGTGAGACTAATGCTCGATGGAGAAACGGTTTTTACCCATCAAATAAATGATCAATCTGACTTCTTGAGTTACGTATATAATCTATTTCATTCCTTTTTAACCTTGTAAAGTTAGCCTCATACTTTGTGACATTCTCATCCTCCTTTTGTCTCAGACTCAGAAATTGCCTTTCCATATCTTCTCGATGGTCACAAAAAAAGTATTTTTATAAGAAAATATCTTTGAACTCTCTCCATTACATATTTGATACTTCATCATCTTCCTTTGTGTTTTTTATCAATGACCACCATTGATCAGCATCTCCAGTGAGGCAATAAACTGGCATGATAGCTTGTTCCCTCTCAATACTCCCCAAAGCCTAAAATATTTTACCTAAAGAATTTATCCATTGCTAAACTACTAAGGGATTTTTACTCACTTTGAATGTTGTTGGTTGTTGCCTCATGAAGCGGTCTAACATTGATCATCCATGCTGCGGACCAGGGTGCTCCATATGGGTAAGGTTATTATTCATAACCTGAGTGAGTTGTCCCAGTATAGTGATTAGTTGATCAGCACCAGTTTCATCACCAGCTCCACTATAATTATCTTGAGTGGGAGGTAAATCCCTACATGGAGTGCATGCATTGATACAGTTTCCATTTCTTCCACTAGGTTCCATTTCTAAACAATGACATACACTAGATTAGTTTATGAATCGCAATACATAAATCCAAACTTTTAAAACACTTAACATAAATTGAACTATTTATGGATATAATTCATAATAATAAAAATGTTTTCTTTGAGGAAGTATATACTCATAAACCCTTCATAATGGTTTGTAAAGAAAATGAGAATTATCCTAAGCATATCCCCTGTGAGTGTCGTAACCAAGAGTGCAGTAAGGCACATTGTCTTGCACCAGTTCCCGTTCGAGTCTAGCTCAAAGCGGTGTTTTCGGGTATTACCCCTAGGTACATCTGTGCCAGATCCGCCTCTACCTGCTCATATCCAGACAGGGATGTATTTCTCAGAAAACTCAAAAAATCTCTACAATACCAAAATTCTAGGAAATTCTTCTATACTAATCCTCAAATTCTATCTTAGGGCTATGTGATCTAATTAGAGTTTATCTAAATCTAGCTTCCAAGGTTTGTACTAAACTTGATCTGAAACCAACTGTAATGCCCTGACCCAAGTTACCGAGAGTCGGTGCATTATTACATAACATTAGCATGATCATAAAAGATCATGTATCGAAAAACCGATTAGTTTAGTATCCTTGAAAAAACTAGATACATTCATAAAGTTTACATTACATAATAAAGTGAAAACTACGACAAAATCTTGTCTCCACACTCATATTCCCTTATAATATCCCTACAGGTCAATTATAAAATACTTCTTCACATCCTGGGAAAAATAAAATATAGAAAGGGGTGAGCTCAAATGCACAGTAAGGATAACAATATAGCAGAAACTTTCATAAATAAGCATAAACATTTAAGAAAATGTATAACTAAAACAAAAGCCTTTTAAACTTGAACTTCAGCATAATATGGAATAAATAAAATGAAATAATTCCATTTACTTATTCACATGGATATTATACTAGTTGAATAATCACATGCAATATCAATAACCACTTTCATAATGATGGAATGCATAATGCCAGACTATCATAACCACATAGTCAAGGCCTTGTGCCAAGACACTAGTTTGTCCCATGAGACCTACTGATGCATTGAGGAGCTATAGCGGGCTCCACCCATCCCTTACTAAGTCCAATTCATTCCTCATATGAACAGGTTTAAACATAACATAAACATTCGTATTAAAACTAGCATGTGAAATGTCAATACTTTCTCCATAAACCATGAATGGTATAAAAATAACACATCCATAGTCAAACATATCAAAAAACATTCAATACAATATGGATGTTTTTTATCATAATAAATCAACTTCAAATAAGCTTAAAATCCATCAAAGGATGTTGACAAAGATGAAATCAAAACTATTTTAGAGAAATGTCTCTTTTTTTTTAAATCATTTAAAAGCCACATAATTATAAAATAAAACATTTAATTTGAAAATATTCTTATAAGATTTTAAGGGAATCTTCAATGATTTTATAATGGTGGAAAATATATGCATCCACCATATAAGTTAAAAAGACATTCTTACCTTAATTTTTCCGAAAAGGTTAACAATGACCTTTTTTGGAAAACGACAGAAAGATTCCTTTCAAACCATTTTATAAAAAATCAAACAAGGGTATAAATGACTTTAACCCATAGTCTAGTAAACAGTAAAAATGTTTTGGAATACATTTTTAAGAAACATGGATTTTGATGATAAAGTGGTCCCAGTAGATAATTTTATATAAACAACCTCGGATAATGAAGAGATTGGGAAATAAACCCTTACCTTGTACTTTTACTTAGTCGATGGTATGTTAACCTACTATATAATAGTTAAAAATTGTTATTAAATTATACAAGAATCATATACATAATTATGATATCATATATGATCTTTTAAAATTTCTTTTTTAATAATATCTTAGTATTATCATCATTTCGGGTGTTAACTTACTCGTTTTATTTAATATGTTTTGTTACATAAGCCATGTTTTTTGTGGATAGGTTGTATATTATTCGTATCCATAATAATATCAAGTCCTTAAACATTATTTTTAATCATCAAATTATAATTATACTTGAATGGATACGATGGGGAATGAATCTCATCGCGTTCATGGAGAGGGTAGTCCGTACGTACGCACGAGTGACAATATCATTATTTTGATTTTAAAATAATATATAGTTGGATGTTATATCATATATAAATAATAATTATAATGTTATATTTATTATTTACTTCAATTACACATCAATTTCATACCCATCCAAATAATAATGTTTTCAATAACAATTACACCATGATGTGGAGACGGTAAGTCGTACGTACGCACGTATGGTGACATGTCATTCAAAATATGGATAGAATACTGAATATGGATGTACCATATTTATAATCAGATCATAGTATATAGAAGATACTGTATTTATTGTTTTATAATGTTAATAACAAAGAAAGAAGAAGTTGAAGAAGAAAGGAACTTGAAAGAGGGTGGTGAAATTATTACATGTTCTTCGGGTTCTTCCTTTTGATTTGATCAAAAGGGTTCCTTAAGTTGGCTTTCTTACTAAAAGAAGGCCTTTATGATGAATTTATGTATGTTTATAGGATATTTTTGTAGGGTTTGGATAAACTAAAAGGATTTTAAGGTATGAAGAATTGGTTATAAGTGGTGTCTTTTTATAAGGGGGGAGGGGCTCTTTAGGAAAAACTTAAAGTATTAATTTATAATAAATTTATATTTGGTTTCTAATGGCTCCAAAGTGTATTATTAAAATTATAAGATGGGTATGGGTCGAAATAATTTTATCCAATATATTTTATATAGGTTTTGGTCACTATATTAACCTTATCATTTATATTTAACTCTTAGTTAAATAGTTTGACATTTACCATGTCACTTTGTATTTTTATATTATATGGTTAATTAAATTACTATATACTTCCAAGAGACCCCAAGTGGTCCATTAATGATACACCTATAATTATATAAGTCATTTGGGCGAACATTAGATTTTTAGGAATATAATATGAATTAATAATATAATATTTGTTTTAAAAACTCTTTTATCTCAATTTTGACACTATTTAATAATTGATTTTTGTTAAAGTCATAAAAACATTATTAATTAAAAAAAATCATTTAAGAAATAATAACATATCATATTAATCAATAAAATTCTTTTATGTCATCAAAACATTCAAATTATATTTATTTTAATATTTATAATACCAATTATTTGATTCTTTCATTAATAAGGAAAATAATGCATCATTATTGTGTCATAAATAAATTTAATTATTCAATGTATAAAACTTTTAAATAAAATACCATTATGTAGGAAATATATTTCTCTTTCTAGTCAATATTTATAGTTGAAAATATAACATATATAACCCTATGTAAAAATTATTTTTCTAAAAGATATATGTTTATGTCATTTTTGTTTGTACTTTAACTTAATTAATATAAAGTGTCATTATCACATACAAGTGGATCCATGGGGTCCCAAAATCAACCCAAATATTCTCATGGTCTGAAATGTACCAACCAATAGGGTTATGACACGATTTAGGATAATTTATTATTATTATAATATTATGTGTTTACCCTTATTTACTGGATTTAACCTTTAACCACGGTAAATAAAATATTTACCGAAGTAATTATTCAAAATGTCTAAAAATAAAAGTTACCTATTTACACAATTTGTACCTCATGATTATAAATATGGAATACAATTTTCTAAATTCAAAACACATAAGTGGTAGTAATTAATTTAAAATTAATTCCTATTGTTAAAACAAAAAGTGTGTTTTTAAGAGATAATAACTATCAAAAGATTGGCACTTGCATATGTCCAGTTTAAATGTGAATTTATATCCAATGACCAAAATTGGATTAAATGGTAAAAATATAATATAATTATAATCGAAAATAACTCAAATTCATAATTTATCACTATTAATTATTTCGATTAAAAAAGTTGTTTTTAATTAATATTTAGTAATTTTCACTATTCATCAAAATATGAAAGTTATCAGAAAAGTACCAAAAATTCACCCTAAGATAATTTCGAAATTCCGAATCCAAAAATGAAGTACATTTTGAAATATAAAATGTATGAAATTTTAAAAAGTGGGTATTACTATTCATAATGGCTAGTTTGATTGATTGTGGTGTGTGTTGGAACTCGAAGTTGCGTACAACACACGCTACTGTATTATTCAAACAAAAGCATACCATGGAAGCTTGAGGTGTTACAAATATTCCATTTAGTTTAATATCATGTGTTAAGGAAAACTTTCATGGAGTTTAACATCATGTAGTAAGGATGAGGATTACCCGATGTGAAAGGAAAGGAATATTGCGGCTAGGCCCAGGAATAGAGGTTCCAGCATCACAACATATCCTCTGATGGTAAGAATAAAGCCACAAATAGTTCTTAGAGGAACACATTCCCTCTTTTGAGATAACACTAAAATGGGTATGGTTCATTTAATTCTTATTTTTTAATAATATAGCTCATGTTTAGTGATCTGTTAGTGAGATGGTGCTTCCGGTGCAGTTTAACATCTTGCGATAAGGACATGCTCTATAAAATTAGTTTCATGGGGTTAGGACATGAGATGTTGTGTAGTTTAAATTATTTCTATGAGTAATTGAGATATTGTGCATTTTAATGTATTATTTCCAGGATGATCTTGTGTAGTTTAACATCATGAGACTATGATGAGCTTGTAGAGTTTAATGTCATGTGACTAGGATGATCTTGTTCAGTTGAACATCATGAAACCAGGACGATGGACAATTGATGACAACAATAAAAAGTATTTCTTGAGAAACCTCACATTAGTGTGGGTGTGACATATTCCCCCTCCATTATTTCTAGTGATTAATCTATGTTATGATAGACCTTATGTGTGATTTAAGGCTCTTCCCATTTTGGTTCCAGATTCATGGGCGTATTGCCTAGTATCATTGGGGTTTTGATAGATAACATCAGTTCTCCTTAGAGGAATGAATGGAGGTGAACTTTATTATTAAAGGCTCGTGTTATTTGGTTCTAATGATGTTCAAGGTTGCGCAATGTATGAACCATGTTCTCATCGATCCAATCCAATTCATATAGATGGTTTTTTGATTGTTTGTCATCTAAGACTTATCCAAAAATGGATATTCAAAGTGATGCTACCTGGACTTATATGGTTAACATTTCCCCGGTCCCATACGCCAATGAGTCTGGAAATTATTTTTTAGTAGTACGTGTCATGGTACGGTTGGCCCATAAAGTTGGGAGGATATTTTCTATACATGAATTCTTATCCTTGTTCACCATCTACTAGAATATATTTTACAAATTCTTATTAAAGGCCTCTATCTAACCATTTTCCACTGCACAATAGTGAGATGTGTGATTGGACTTCAAATTGTACTCCTGGTATAGTTCATTAAACTCTCTAGAATTGAATTTAGTGTTTTCCGTTAATATTGTGTAAGGGACACCAAACCTAGTGATGATATGGGACTTTATGAAGTTAATGATATTCTTCATGCCAAACTACTTGAGGGATATTGACTCATTTCATTTGAAAAATATTTTGGTATTAGTATGGATGTACTTGAGCTACTTAGTTTTGGTAGGGGATATAGCCCCACAACATCCATTCCCCAAACAAAAATAACCAGGAATATTTAGTTATATGTAGTAATTATGGGGTTTAATGGATAAAGTTTTCATGGATATAGCATGAATGAAATTTATTGTTGAATTACACATAGTCCAATTTCATTGTTTTATAGTAATTACCCAGCCTCTTAATTTGGTTGAAGAGCCTAGTCCCAGACTGATGAGCATCGTAGGAGCCCACATGGACTTCTTCCATGATAGTGTGAATCTCTCTTTCTGATATGCATCTGAGGCTGTTTTCATCAAAGCCTCTCTTGTAGAGTTATTTCTGATCATTTGGGTCATCCTGTAGGGTAAATTTCTCTACATGGTTCCAAATCTATTCCCTTCTATCCCGGTCTGTTAGGAGGGTCCCGTATTACAGATAACTGATTATGGGATCTAACCACTCAAGGGTTGATATTGTTTCATCGCACTATGGGACAGTTTTGACCTGATTTATTTCTTTCATATCAAGATAATGATTGACAATACCATTATTTGGTGCGTGATATGGAAGATTGTTTCCTCCCAGTCAGGGTCATCCATGATTATGGATGCATTAGCTAATGTGTTGGTGTGAGAATTCTGTTATTTTGGAAAATGATGAAATGTGATCTCTAAGGGGAACTCTTCCATCATTCCCATAACAAAGCCAATGAAAGGGGATAGTTTTTTCTTTTCTTTTGGAATATTCACCACTAATTTATTTATCACTTGTTCCAAATCCCCATTTGATATTAAGGTAGTCTATTTGTAGCTATATGGATAGTTCCAAAGCCAAAAATAAGGTCTTGGTATTTACCTCATTATTAATGAATGCTTCATATGGTGAGAAAGATTAGGGAAAACTATTTTTTCTTGAAATACAAATACAGTCCCTAAACTAATCTGATTGAGCTTTGGTTTTTCCATCCTTTTACAAATAGTACTTCAGGTGGCACCATCAAAATACATCTCCCATATCTGGGGAGTGTCATAGGAATAGAATACCCTCTCATCTGAGAGATCTATGTCCACTAGTGTATTCTATAGGGAAGGATGTTCCATGACGAAATCAGCTAGGTATTCATCTTTCACCACCTTTTGTAGCATGACCTAGATTTTATATTTTTGAAAAATGACTTCCCATTTGGATATATGACTAGTTAGCATGGGGTGGTCAAGAATGTACTTGAGAGGATCAATATGAGAGACCATATGGACTTCTTGGTGCTGTAAGTAATTCATTATAGTTTTCATTGTGAATATGAGTGAAATGTATTTCTTATCGACATCTGAGTATCAGGTATTAGTAACTAGCATTGCTTAGATGAGGTAATAGAGACTATTCTCACTCCCTGCATCATTTTTCTATGTGATAAGGGTGCCCAGTGAGCTCTCTATGGAAACCACATAAAATATGAGTGGCCTCCATTCCACCGAATGTATAAGAACTAGTCAGTGCAGTAGATACTTCTAGATACTTTCAAGGAATTCTTGGTTGTCCCTATTCCATTGGTAGGTGATTCACTTCTTCATTAGCCTGGTAAAGGGGAGAGGTTTTCTAGGAAATTTTGATATCAAATTCAGAATGTAGGAAAGGTTCCCTTGGAATCCCCTCAAATCTTTGATATTTTTGGGGGTTGACATTGCTAGAATATTACTAATCTTGTTTGGGTCAACCTATATGTTGCAGTGACATACCACAAAGCCAAGGAACATCCCTTATGTAACCCTGAAGCTAAATTTCAGTGGATTCATCTTCAGACTTATTGGAACAACTTGTTGAATATCTTTTTAGGATACATTAATTGGTCACATCACTTTCAGGATTTCACCACCAGGTCATTGACCTAGCATTTGGTTATTCTTCCCAATAATGTATTAAAGATATGATGCATAGTATGTTGATATGTAGTTCTTTTGTTCTTTAATACAAAGGGAATTACCTGATAGGAAAAGATACCCTAAGGTTCTCTAAAAGAAGTGGCTTCCTCATCTTTAGGGGCCATCTTTCTTTAATTGTACCCTGAATATATGTCAATGATAGAAATGACTTGGAATCCAGTCATTGAATCAATCAAGAGTTTTGTAATTGGAAATGGGAAATTTGCCTTTGGGATATGTCGATTAAGGTCTGTAGAATTGATGCAGCCCCTAGTATTCCCATTCTTTTTCCTGATAGGTACAATGTTGGTGATCCATATTGGGTATTACACTTATTAGAAAAAGTTTGATTTGATCAATTTTTTATCTTTTGCCTCTACATTGGTGGAATGAGAGGGGTGTATCCTCCTGGCGACCTACTTGATGCCTCGATGCTCATCAGGAATGTCGCGATGGTGTGTAGACACATCTAGATCTAGTATGATAATTTAGGTATAGTTATAAGAAAACAAATATCAGTGGTTCTTTATAAATTTAATATACATCTCTTGATCTTCGATGGGAGTGGTCACACTAATTATTTTCGGTTGTGGGTCTTCTTGTATTCTAAAATTTACCATCCTGAGCTTATCGATGGTAGTGGAGACACCTTCCTCGAATACCTGAGAAGAATTTCAGAAGTCATCATATCCTTATTCAAATTCTATGTCTATGAATACATTCTCATATAGAAGCAAAAATCTGGGGGCATCTCTGTCACTATCAATGTGAGAAAGGTTGTGAGAAGAGATATTATCATCCCCTGATGCTTATTTCATTATAAAGAGATGATGGAACTGATTTTATTTTACATTGTCACTTGTAATGGGAGGGGATTGGACCTCTATGACCAGGTTTATCACCTCAAAAAGATATATGGGGAGCATATAGTCACTATCGAGCACAGTCTAGGGATTTGTAGGGGAAGTCCCCAAGATGTTGGGGGCTTCAACATGTATATCATCGTCCACCATTGGATTTTTTCCTACCCTTTTTTAGAAACCTACTTAAGTATATGTTTCTTAACAAGACTCAAAGGGGGCACTCTCACCATACAGTATGCCAACTTTTGCATTGATGGTATATTTCATACATTGTTAGAATGTTGAAGGTACCGCTATGTGGCTATGGATCCAGGGCCTTCCAAGAAGGAAATTGTAATCAGTTAATTTCTAGATAACCATAAAATTAGTGTCATATGTGAGATCCCCAAATTGATATTTGAGTTTGAACTTCCTAAGAGGTCATTTCTCAGACATATTATACCCTTGAATGGCCTGTTTCATGAGAGACAAATCCCCATAGCTATATCCCAGACATCGGAGGGTTAGAACCAGGATGATGTTGGTCCTAAATCTATTATCAATAAAAACCCTATATATGTTGACATTATCGAGTCTTCTCAAAACATATAGGGTTTGGATATGTCCCTGTATGACCTCTTCCTGATCATGATCTGTGAATGAGATTGTGACATGGAATTCTATTAACATGGTCTCAATTTGATAGACCTCTTCTGTAGTGAATTATGTCTTGAATTAATATGAGATTTGTAGGGATTTAACAAGTTCCTCTCTGAGTTATTTTGAAACATGGATCACATCAATTATGTAGATCTTGGATGGGACAACTGCCAAATATTTCATAATTTCATATTTTTGTGCCAGAGTTTGGTGATTCCTACGGTGCGGTTTCTCCTAGAAATATGGATTTGGAATCAATTAAATTGAAGTGGACATGAAGGGTGTTTTTTTGTTGGTCATTGTTTTATTTTATGATAGTGGTTTGGGTAATTATTGCTTTCCACATTTCCTGGAATGATCAGATAACCGAACCCCTGCTAGGCGGTCATGTAAGAAAATTGGGTGTGGATGACCGATAGAGAGTTTTGAGACACCTACATGTCTTTTTTGGTCTTTCTGTATCACATTCCCTTGGGTATCATCTGAATTTATGTTCTATGTGGGTTTGTGACTTAAATATTGGGTTTGAACATGCATGTTATGTCCCCTATATCCTTGGTTCCTACACATGCGGCCTCGTTCCATGGTTTGGTGTGGTAAAATCATACTCTGTGGAATATTCATCATCAGATAAGTGGTATTCCAAGTTTATCACAACGATAGAACCAAAGATGAACTCTTAATTTGAAGAGGGTTCAATTTGGTGGGGCAGTTCCTGTGTTTTAGATATTTTAGGGAAGAAATTTGCAAGAGTCAAAGCTTTTATTGGAGTAGAATATGACTCCTCCTCTTCTTTTTATTCCTGCTTTCAATGGACATGCCCACTTTTGGGAGACAAATATAATGTCACCTTAATAGGTGGTGGGGGTATTGTGGGTCTTTGAATATGTGATATTAGGTTGGTATGATTCCATTCAACTTTTTTCCAAGTCATCTAGTAGTTTAACTTCTGTTCACACATGGAAAGAACATTCTTCCAATCACCATATTTTTCTGATTTGGAAACGGTTATGCAGGAAAATTGTTTTGAGGATTTATCTAACACCACATTTCCAGAATTGACCATGCATTGAAGGGTGTCTTTGAATATGATGTAGTCCTATATATTATGACCCAACCTTCTATAGAAAGGGAATTAGTTGGGAAAGTCAGTGAGGTTGTCCTCATCAAGCTTCCTGGGCTATGGTAGCCTAAGAAGGTTATTGTCCATGGATTCCAAGAAGTAATTGGGGACTTGTTCATTTTACAATGAGTGTGATTTATTCATATATTCCTAAAATTTTGGGAGACCCTGATTTGTATTTACTTATGTAAAAGGGTGATTTTGTGTTTATTGGCACTTGAAAGGAGGTGTTGGGTGTTTTGATACATGCTTAGGTGCTTGGATGGTCACTGCTTCTGTCTTAGGAGTGATAGCTACAGCTTCAAATTTTCCTATCCTTTTCTCATGTGATGAGGAAATTATTGGAGATTTGTATTGGGTTTTCTAATTGCCATCCTCTAAACATTGTGTTGTTTCTATGAACTCATGGAACCCACTTGGATACTTCGTTGGGACCACAGGTATCTTCAATTCTTCCTAAATATTTTCAGTATAGAGTTCCAGTAATTTCTATTATCAGTGAGTGATGCTGAGTAAATAGGTTAAACCTTTCCATCTGGATATGAAGTTAGGCACCCTCTCATTTTTTTTGTTTATATTTAATCAGGTCAAAAAAATTCATTTTCATCAACATGAAACTAAACTAATGAAATAATTAATGACGATGGTCTTCTCATCTTGAAATGAATTCCATTCGTAGACTGGTGTACCAAACAAAGGCTATCCCTATCAGATACTATACAAAAGACATCAACTTTGTTACCTCCTATTGATATTAAGGGACTATAATTAAACTAAATCAGTATATGAACTGTTTTATATGTTGTTCAGTGTCGCTGAAACTGTCAATGGTAGAGAAGGTGGGATTGCCAAAAATTGGGTGGGGGTAGAGTATCATCCACCCATTTGGGATATGAATTCCTATTAGGATACACAGATATATTTATCCCTTAAAGGGATTCTATTTGAGTATCCTAGGACTTGATTACATTAATAAGCTCTATGGGTACTACTATATTATTTTTCTCCCATTTATAGGGAGTGGGTGGGGGTCGAGGAGGTGGACCCGCATTCATCTTCTGATAATTCTGGATTTTTCCTAAGACTGAATGATCTCCCTTTCAAGAGAGAGGTTGTTGCCACAACGAAGGAAATTCGTGATCATTTTCAACTTCCTCGTTTATATAGACTAGAATCCTAGATCTGGAGCCATTCTGAAACCTGGATACTACTCTTTCTATAGGTTCAACTCTTTCTAGATGTATGGGGGGGAGGAATATTTGCCTCATCTTGAATATGACACTCAATGGGAATATTGAACCTAAGTAGCTTCACATTGAGTTGTCTAAGAATTTTTATCTCATTGTAACATTGTGAAAATGGTTCCTCTAGGGAAGGAACCTCAACTCTTCTCGGTGGTGATTGGGATATAGCCACACCTTTCCCTTTATCTTTTTAAATGGTCTACCAGAGTGGTGGAAACTCAAAATTTGAAGGTGCTAGATATGGGTTCCTTCTTTAGTTCCGGGTGTGTGTAGCATTAGTTGGTGCATCCAAATCACCCTCATCTCAAGGAATATTTTCTATGTTGCATCCCTATACATTTACGTCTTGATCCACGATATCTATTATGTTGATAGTGAAGACTTTCACAAATGCATATCGGGCAATGGTGGTTGTCCCATTACTTTCAATGCAACAAGATGATTATACACTATCTTCTTTAAGGTTTTTTTATCAAACCCCTATCCATATTTGGCTATTTTGGCGTATGACCCTAGTGGAGTAAGATTTACTTCATCATATGATCCTCCTATCGCAGCCTCTGAGTAGTGACATTGAGGGAGTTTCCGGTCATGATTTTTGTCTAGGCCCCAAATAGCATAGGTATGTCTTGAGATGGGAGGAACATATGGGAAGTTGATCATCGATATTTACCTCCCAACTTGGAGAAGACTAATTCTCTATGTGGTGATGATGTGATGAAAATTCCCTCGGTCCTATGGGTTGGGTGTTATCTGAGGACAAAATTGGAAATGATATATCTTTTTGTTGAGGATCCAATGATTTCAGTCAGGGATTTCAAAACTTCTGGGGTGAAAATTGAGATATAAATGCTCTGAACCCAATGGTTTGGGATTGATCTGAAATCATCATTGATTTTCCCAGGACATGATTAGGTGATGATGAACCTAGTGGTGGTTATTGAGATATAAATACCCTCATCCCAATGGGCTGGGGTTTGTTTGTAGTTACTGCTAAAATGTCCTAAATCCTAGCAGGAATTGAAAATATGAGGGGAGGAGGCGGAGGTAGATACTATCTCGGTCCAATGATATGGTTCCTCTCTTAGAAGGATACTATGGTAGCTACTACTATGGCTCAATTAATGCAGCATATTTTTGGTCATGTAGGAGCTGATTGTAGTGGAAACCAATTATGGGAATCATTCTTTATGGGATGTTGTCTGGCTAATTGCAACTTTGGATTCTGTGTTTAAAATTCATTCCCATTTATTTTAGGTCCCCAGTTAAAAGATATTATGACTATCATCTCCCTTGGTTCATGATATCTAGGCATCATTAAAGTGGGGAAATTCTATTTTAGTGACCAACTTGATTGTGCGTTACCCAGTCCTCTGATTTCACCGGAGGCTATAAAATTATTGGATGTCATATCTAAAGGGTTGTATTTTTCGTGGGACCTATTGAAGTGTGATGCTCCATATTTCACCCATATTCGTATTTGCTTCTCTATAAATGCTTTGGAAATCAATCAGTGGAGTGTTGTCATGGTGTAGAGACAAATACTACATAGGAGTTTGTCATACTCCTCCATTCCCAAGTTCTGCGCTATAGAAAAGGCAGCCATATCCAGATGACAAAAGTGTGTATTGATGAGATGAAGGTGATACTCATATCCCAGATATGGGATATGTTTAACCTTTAGTCCCTGATGATTAGACCACATATTTTGTAAAATATTAGTCATTCACTCCTTTTCTAATTATATAGGACCTCATAGCCAGAAGTAGCAATGGTATAGAACATTGTGGGTATTTTTTAAAATATTTGCATATGACAATTTCATCCTCCTATTAATTAGAATTAGATGCCTCTATCTGGTCATACAAAATAATATGCTTCTTGGGGTCACCTGTTGGCTAAAGTGGAGTGCTGCTAGATGTTTATGGGGAACTATATGTAGTTGAACCCAATGTTTTGAGCACCTATCTATAAAAAGGTGTGTGTATTTTGGAAACATCTATATATGAATGTTTCTATGAAAGGGAGGGATTTCCTTCTCTATGGGAGATATCTCTATGGGGAGGTTGACCATGGTAGATGTTAGGAGTAGTGTCCCTAAGATCCATCTTCACACTACCATGAGGAGGACTATCATGGTAATTATTGTCTTATTCATTGGTTTAGGAGTTGTTGGACCCTTGAGGTATTGAGAATGTGTCTCAAGCTATAGCGACCAAAATTTTCCTACATTAACTTTAAATAATTTTAATGATAAACAACATAAAAACATTTCACCTCAAGGATCCAAAGGTTTAGTGTCTTGGTAAAACTATGACCATACATAACATTTACAACACAAAACATAATCATTTATTTAATTTCTTTTTCCGTATTTTCTTATTGGCCCTTGATTTCTCCTTTGTACACGTAATAGCCTAAGGATATACATTAAAACGGTAAGATCTAAAATCCTAGTAAGGGTGTTAGAACATGAGATAATAAAATAGGGGGTGATCATAATCATAACATCGTCATCATCATGAGGAGAATAAGTATTAGATAATAGCGTGGAATTTGGAAATTCATAAAAATGAAACCTTATGTCATAGTGGTTAACTGCCACACATAGTTGTTAAAAAATATTGCATCATGTTCATGCATACTTAACTTTACTCATGAGGTTATTCACATTACCAAATGCATTGGATTTCTATATAATTCTGGGTTCACCCGTCACATCATAACATTTTCATTTCACTATATAATTCATGGTGCACCCATCACATCATAACATTTACATTATCGTGCATGCCGTATAGAATATATATAAATCTTGAAAATAAAACAAACCATGGAAAGTAATGGGTTTCACTTCATAAATCATACATTAATAAACTTTGGGTTCCCAAATGAAAGAGGCAATATCATACTTTATATAAGAACCATCAACATTGAGTGAGAAGTAAAAGGTGTGGTTTTTAAAGAAGAGTTCTTTTGATAAACTTTGAGTGTGTCATAAACTCCAGTGGAAAACACGTATATACCTGAAAAGATAATATAATGATAAAGAAATTATTTTTAATGAATTACCATACAGAAAATGGATTGAAATATGGAAAACCTAAATAAAGAAAGTTGGGTTTGAGAATTCCCATTACCTACTATCTGAATGATTTATTCACTTTAATGTCCCATATAATGACATTAGATTCATCAATTAAAAATTAAAAAACCTTTTATACATGAATATGGTTCATTATGGATCTATTAGGTTCTTTTATGGTCCTTTTAATGAGTTGTAGTGTTTAAATTCATTATTTGGGAGTGTTCTTTTTCTTAGTTTTCATGAATGGTTCACTTGTACACATGAATGGAAGTTTGTGTAGAACATGGATAAACATCTAGAATTACTATTACATGTTATTAATGATATTACATGAGTTTAAATGACCTTATAATTAATTTTTTTATACCATTAGGATGAATCATTAGATAAAATTTAATGTTGATTATTTTAGGTTAAGTTGGGAAGTTTTTGAATTACAACGAATAGGGTTTATTTTACCATTTAATATTATGAATAAGACTTGATTCTAGAACATAAAAGGGGTTAAAACATACATATTACAATATTTTTTTCAACCATTTAATGGTTTTATTGATGCCCTTTAAGGAATTTAATGAAAATGGAAGTGCATCGCCCACGATGTAGGTAAAATAAACGTCACGGGTGATGATTTCATTTTTATAAAAAAGAGAGTGGGGTTTATAATGAATAATGTTCCATTAAAGTGATATGATACCAGTATATTAATCATACTATATTTATCATGACATATGGATAATAGAATTTGTGGATAATAGAAGAGAAGAAGTTAAACTTGAAAGTAATCTAAAAGAAGAGAGAGAGAAATTATCTCTTGAATTCTCCTCTTGAGATCCTCTTCAAGGAATCGAGGATTGGTCTTTGGATGGGAACAAGAGATCTTGGACATGAGGTGGGGGATATATAATATTTTTGGGAATAATTTTGGCAAGTCTTGAAGCTTGATAGGTGTGAGGAAAGGATGTTGTGAGGGTGGTATTCGTTGTGGACAGGAGGGGTGTTTTCTCAATATTTAATTCATTAGTTTATTAATTTCAATAAAGATAATAAATAGTGATTATTCCATGACTAAATACAGAAAATAGGAAATTTTATTTCAAACCAATGTTCATTTACATCATCCATGACACAAGCATGATGCATAAATTCATTTATTTAGCATATTTCGTAAATTATCAAATTTCACTGTTCACCAAAAATTAATGTATTTTAGAAAAATCAAAAACAAATCACCCTAACCATTTTTCAACTTGTATAATTAAAAAATTAACTCTATTTTATAAAAATAAATTTCTAAATATGAGTAATTTAATTTTAAAAAAATCATCATTTACTTGGAAAATGAAAATTTTAAAATTATAACTGATTTTTTAACACTATGAAACAATACTTAAGGTTTCTTAAAATTATCCTAAAATCATGGGAAAAAATATATTTATTTAAGAATACATTTTATGAAAATTAATTTTATTTTAAATAAATTTTTTATTTTAAAATTGTTAATTAAATATTTATTACTGAGAAAAATACCAACACTTAATTATAAATTTTTAAAAAATTCCCTCTCATTTATAAGGTGCCTAAATTTTATTTATATTTC
This sequence comes from Viscum album, assembly GCA_963277665.1. Taxonomy (NCBI): domain Eukaryota; kingdom Viridiplantae; phylum Streptophyta; class Magnoliopsida; order Santalales; family Viscaceae; genus Viscum; species Viscum album. The sequence continues at coordinate 1,325,577,291 of OY728158.1, forward strand.
CATGCTTAAGGTTACTATTAATTTGGATAGTTTACTATTCACAAGGGTCATATTACTATTCATAAGGGTATGTTACTATTCGATAAAAATTAAGTTTTCCCTTTTGGACTCTAAAATGCTTGCTGATAGCAATCGTGTATGTTAGATTTTTGTAATTCAAATCACAGAACTGGAAAAATTATGTTTAAAGGTCACCTAGAATTTAGTAGCTCATTTATGAAAGATGTGGCATTATGTTTCCTAATGTGATTTTATGTGATTCCACTATATGAAATTACTATAAGAAAGGAGAAATTGCATTGATAAAAGTTTGGGTCATTGAATTATTCCCCCATTTTAAAATTTCTCCCTCAAAATTTAATTTTACGTAAATAGGTGAGGGTAATTCTATTTCATTGGATCCCCTAGTTTCCAAGCTCCTTCTTCATGCTTATATTCCCTCTACAACACATTGACAAGGTGGGTCGTCTTGTTGCATTGAACCTTATCTCTCTAGTCCAGAATCATTACTGGATGCTACTCAAAAGAGATATCATCTTCCAGCTGTACCACCTCTGATTTCAACACATGTGAGGGTTCTAGTATGTACTTCCATAGGAGTTATACATGAAACACATCATTAACTTTATCTATATTTGATGGAAGTGCTAGCTGATAGGCGATGGATCCTATATATTCAAGGTTCTCAAAGAGGCCAATGTATCTTGTGCTTGGCTTCCCTTTGTTTCCAAACCACATGAATCTCTTCCATGCTGATATTCGAAGGAAAACTTTATCTCAAATTTCAAACTCTAAATCCCTTCTATAGTTGTTAGCATATATTTTTTTCAATTCTGAGAAAATTTGATATGTTACAAGATGGCTTGAACCTTTTTCGTCATCTCTTGTACAAGATCAAGTCCAAGTATCTTCCTTTCTCAACTCCATCACAACATGTTGGATTTCTACATTGCTTTCTATATAGAGCTTCATATGGATCCATCTGAATACTTGAGTGGAAGCTATTATTGTATGAGAACTCAACCAATGGGAGATGCAGATCCCATCCACCTTTGAATTCTAATGATTAAGATCATAGTATATATTTTAGCCTATGAATATTCATTTCAGATTGGCCATCAGTTTGGGAGTGATTGGTCATGATAAAATTCAATTCCGCAATCAAGTCATGTTGAAGACTCCTCTAGAATTTAGATATGAACATTGTATCACCATCACAGACAATCGAGAGTGGAACCCCATGAAGTCTCGCCAATTCATTCACATGTATATTTTCAAGTTGTTAAAGTCAGAGATCTTCCCGAATAGTTATAAAGTAGGAAGTCCTGGTGAGTTGGTCCACCACAACCCACATCACATTATTTCTTTTGGATATATTCATGAGACCCACGACAAAGTCCATAGTGACATTCTCTTATTTCCACATGGGTATATAAAATGGTTTCATCCTCCCTTTTTACATATGTTACTCTGCTTTATCTTTCTGACATACCAACCACATTGATATATACTTAGTAATCTCCTTCTTCATGTTGTCCCACCAGAAGTGTTCTCGGAGATCATGGTACATATTTGTTCTACTATGATGGAAATAGAAAGGTGAGCTATGTATATTATCAAATAGATCCTTCTATATCCCAGGTGTTGAAGGCACACAAATCTGTGTTCCAAACCAAATAACATCATCATCGTTGATATAGAACTCTTGAAGCTTCCCTTCCTTTATTGTATTCACCTTATTTACTAACCCTATATCATCCCTCTGTGACTTCTTAATATTATCTTGTATAGATAGTTGGTAAATAATTTTGGAAAGGTAGGATTTATTCATTTCCATTGTGATTTCCAAACCCATACTTTGCATATCTAAGAAGATATGGTCTTTCTTAATTTGCAACATGGAGAGAGTAGCATGTTTTTTCTTATAAGAGCATTAGAAACCTTATTCGCCTTTCCAAGATGATAGTGAATATATAAATCATAGTCTTTTGTTAGATCTAACCATATCCTTTGACACATTTTGATCCCTTTTTGTGTGAATATATATTTTAGGCTATTTTGATCAATATATATGTCACACCTCTCACCATAGAGGTAGTGCCACCAGATTTTCAAGGTAAAAAACGTATTTTCTAGATCTAGATCACGCATCAGGTAGTTCTTCTCATGGATATTTAACTAACCTGAGGCATAGGTGGTCACATTATCTTTCTCCATGAGTACACAACCCAATCCTTTCTTTGAATCATCGTTTTATATCAAAAAACTTTCTCCATTTTTCTGTAATGTGAGTACAGGTGTAGTGATCATCCTTCTCTTTAGCTCCGTGAAGCTTTCCTCACATCCTTCCATACATACATACTTTAACCCTTTCATTGTTAACTTAGTTAGTGGGATTAACAATCATGAGAAATTTCTCAAAAAAATTCATTAGTACCTAGTTAATCCAACAAAACTATGGATTTCTATGACACTAGAGGGTCTGGGGTATTACTCAATTGCCTTTGTTTTTTAAGGTTTAACAGAAATTCCCTCATTTTTGATCACATGTCCCAATAAAGTGACTTTATTAATCCCAAAGTCACACTTTTTGAACTTAGTTTACAACTTATCCTTTCTCAATTGTCACCAACACAAGCCTTAGATATTCTTCATGTTCCTCCTTGATCATGGAGTATATGAGAATATCATTGATAAACACTACCAAAAAAATTTGAGGTAATTTATAAAGACTCTATAAATCAAATCTATGAATATTTCAGGGTAATTAGTTAGTCTTAAGGGTATCACTAGAAACTCATAGTGCCAATACCTTGTACAAAATTCAGTCTTCTGAATATATTACTTCTTCACCTTTAGCTGAGGATATCCCAAATGAAGATCCACCTTTGAGAATTATTGTGCTCCTCATAGTTGATCAAACAAGTCTTAAATCCTTGGGAGAGGATACTTATTATTTATAGATCTTGTTGAGATCCTGATAATCAATACATAGCTTCATTGATCCATCCTTCTTCTTCACAAAGAGCACTGGTTCACCCCAAGGTGATGCACTAGGTAATATGAACCATGTGTCCAAATGCTCTTGAATTTGCATCTTTAACTCCTCAAATTCGATAGGATCTATCCTATAGGGACACATTGAGATAGGAGTATCTTTTGGTATGAGTCTTATTGAAAAATCCATCACATGATATGGTGGAATTCTAGGTAAATCTTTAGGAAATACATCATTGTATTTCCTCATGATGGGAATTTACCCTAGGTGGATAACTTCCTTTGACTCAACCATTTGAGCGACGTATGCCTCTTCATAGGGAATCAACAACCACACCATTGAATTATTTTTCAATGTATATCCATGATCTTCCTTGATTTTTTATAGGATCATGGAATGGTTTATAATATGAAAAGATATTACCTTTTCTTGATAGTTGATGTGTGATCTATATAACGAGAGCCAATATATTCCCATTATAATGTCGAATTCCACCAAGGAAAGTATCATGGTATTTTCTAGAATAATATTCCCACATACACCAATAGGTGAAGAGTCCAACACTTGTGTTTCAATGATTTCACTAATTGGTATTTTTACAGATATCTTTACTTCAAGTTTTTCAGGCTTTGATTCAATATATCTAGAAAACTTGCATGATATAAAAGAAGGCATAAAACCATAATCAAATAAGACTTTTTCTTTTATTGATTGAATAAAAAGCGTACCTTGTATGAATTTATTTTCTGTTTGAACTTCCTCATTAGTTATGCATAAGCCTTACCTTTCTCCTTTGGTGTTGGTGGTTGATGATGCTGATTACCCTTGAGGGCTCAAGGTTTAGTGCACTTGGTTGCATAGTGCCCTTTCTCCATACAGTTGAAGCATTGGACCATGGGTGGTGCTCTCTTTTCCTCCACCACATTATCCTACCTTATCATGTCTTTTCAACACTCTTGGGCTTTGTGACCTTCTATCCCACACTTGAAACATTTCCCCATCCCTTTGAGGCAGTTCCTAGGATGCTTCCTCCCACATTTTTGACATGTGGGTGGTTGAGTTTTCTTTTCACCATTCTCATTAGATCTTATGGCATGAAACTCCATATTTTTTCTTATAAACATAGCCATGTGACCAATCTTCAAACTTCATATTCACTTTGAGAGCACATCGAACGACTTATTCAAAACTCCCAAAGTCTAGAATTTTATGAGCCTTTTGAAGGTGTGGTTTTAATCCACTAAAGAATTTATCAATTTTTCTATCATTGTTGATAACAAATCTTGAAGCATACCTTGAAAGCCTTGTGAAATTCTCTTCATAGGCTATGACATATTTTCTATACATTTTATTCAGCTCTTTGAATTCTCTATCCATATTTATATGAATAGTTTGTGGGAAATACTTTCTAAGAAACATTATCTTAAATTCTTCCCACTCAATCTCTTAAATTTTGTCCCTAATCTTTGTGTTCTTAATCAAATCTCACCATTGTTCATCCTATCCATCGAGGTGATAAATGTCCAGAGTCACCATCTCCATCTTGGAATAGTGAAGCATATAAAATATCTTCTCCATTGAGTTGGCCCACTATTCTACAACAAGTGGATCGTATGATCCACTAAACTTTGGTGGTTGTTTCCACATAAAACACTCGACAGCCAGTTTATCCCACTTAGGTGAAAGAGGACATTCCACATTATTAAGGTTATTATTTATAACCGGAGATAACTTGGTAATAATCTCCATAACGTTTTGAACTCCACCTCCCAAATCATTAGGGATGTCGTTCGGGAAATCACTTCATTGTCCCTCACATGGGTTGTAGGCCCAGTTTCTCATGGTTCCCACCATTTTCTTAAATATAAAATGATAGAAGAAAAGATAAGTCAACTGGTGACTAATAAATAATTTATTCCTTTGTGAAATTAACACAAAAATCATATCTTATCGGATCTCTATGTTTAGAAAAGTTTCTTCGGGACTTACTTATTCTTAGTCTCATACTAGGGGTGTTCACATAGGTTCTCCAATCCTTATTCCTAAATTAACAAAACTATACTCTGATACCAACTATAGCAACCCTGCTTTTCTTAAATTACTTTTACATCATTTTAATGATAAAAAACCTAAAATTATTTCAGCGTGAGGATACAAAGTTTTAGTTTCTGGGTCAAACAAGGACCATACCTATCATTTACAACACAAAACATAAACATTTATTTAATTTCTTTTTCTCTTGCTTCTTATTAGGCCTTGAGTTCTATTTAGTATATGTAATCACCTGAGGATATACATCAAAAAGGGGTGAGATAAAATCCCAATAAGGGATAAGTACATGAGACAATAAAACATGGGGTGATCATAACCATAACATCATCATCATAATCATGATAAGGAGTATTAGATAATATCATGGAATGTAGAAATTCATAAAAATGAAACCTTATGTATTAGTAGATAACTAATACACATAGTTGTGAAAAAAGATAGCATCATGTTCACACATACATCACTTTACTCATGAGGTTATTCACATTACCCAATGCATTCTATATCTATATAATTCCAGGTGCACCCGTAACATCATACCATTTTCATTGCACTATATAATTCCAGGCACACCTGTCACATCATAACATTTACATTATCATGCATGACACATAGAACATATATCAATATTGAAAATAAAATAACTCATGGAAAGGAATGGTTTTATCTTCATAAATAACTCATTCATAAACATTGGGTTCGCAAATTAAATAGGTAATAACATACTTTATACAAGAACCATCAACATTGAGTGAGAAGTAAAACGTGTGTTTTTGAAAGAAGAGTTCTTCTTGAAAACATTGATTTTGAAATAAACTCGAATGTAAAACATGTGTATACCATAAAAGTTAATATAATAATAAATAAATAATATTTAATTAAAAAACATGCTGAAAATGGAGTGAAATATGGAAACCCCGAAGAAAGAATGTTGGGTTCGAGAATTCCCTTTACCTTGTATCTGAATGATTTCTTCACTTTAATGTCCTATATAATGACATTAGATTCATTGATTAAAAATTAAATAACATTTTATAAATTAATATGGTTTATTATTATTTAATTAATTTCTTTTATGGTCCTTTGTATGATTTATAGAGTTTGAATTCATTATTCAGGACTGTTCTTTTTCTAAGTTTTCATGAATGGTTTATTTGTACACCTGAAACAAAGTACATCTATAACAAGGATAAAAATACATAATTGATATTAAATGTTATTATTTATATTAAAGGAGTTTAAATTACATTATAATGATTTTTTTATATACCATGATGATGAATCATTAGATAAGATTTAATGATGATCGTTTTAGGTTAATTTGGGTGGTTTTTTTATTACAAAAAACATGTTTTGTTTTACCATTTATTATTACGTATAATATTTGTTTCAAGAAAATAAATGGTTTAAAAAATAATTTTAAAAATAATTCTTCAAAAATTTAATGGTTTTATTTATATCCTTGAATTTTTTAAAGTAAAATTTAAGTGCATCGCCCACGATGTAGGTAAATTGACACATCACGACCGATGATTTCATTTTTATAAACAAATAGAGATGGGGAGGATTATAAGGAATAATATTACATTAACATGATATAATACCATAGTATAAATTATACTATATTTATCATGACATTTGGATAAGATAAGGTGAGGTTAATAGAAGAAAAGAAGAGAAATTTGAAAGGAATTTGAAAGAAAAGAGAGAGAAATTGCCTCTTGAATTCTCCTCTTGAGTTCCTCCTCGAGGAACTTTGGTTTGGTATTTGGATGAAAGAAAGAGATCCTATACGTGGGGTAGGGTATATATTAGTGGTTTGGGAATAATTTGGACAAGTATTGAAGCTTTATAAGTGTTAGGAAATGATATTGTGATGGGTGGTATTTATAGTGGATGGGAGGGGTGTTTTCTCAATATTTAATTCATTAGTTTATTAATTTCCCTCAAGACAATAAATAGTTATGATTTCATGACTAAATATAGTAAATAGGACATTTTATTTCGAACCAATGTCCATTTAAATCATCCATGACTCAATCAATATGCAAAAATTCATTTATTTAGCATATTTCATAAATTATCAAATTTCACTATTCACCAAAAATTAAAGTATTTTATAAAAATCCCAAAAATTCACCCTGACCACTTTTCGATGTGTATAATTAAAAAAATAACATCATTTTATGAAAATAATTTTCTATGTATGCATAATTTAATTTTTAAATAAAGTCATCATTTACTTGGAAAATGAAAATTTTAAAATTATAACTGATTTTATAACACTTTAAAAACTTACATAAGGTCTCATAAAATTGTCCTAAATTCATGTTACAAAAATATATTTATTTAGGAATACATTTTATGAAAATAAATTTTATTTTGAATAAATTTATTAATATAAAAATTGTAATTAAATATTTATGACTCACAAAAATACCAACACTTAATTATTTATTTTTAAAATATTCCCTCTAATTTATAAGGTGCCTAAATTTTATTTATAATACCATGGATGAGATTAGTATTCATTTGGATTGCTTTATATTCATAAGGGTCATATTATTATTCATAAGGTTATGATACTATTCACTAAAAATTAAATTTTTTCTATTAGACTCCAAAAATATTACAGATTGCAATCGTGTATATCATATTTTTGTAATTCAAATTAGAGAACTGAAAAAATATGTTTAAAGGTCACATTAAATTTTGTAGTTCATTTAATAATGATGTGGATTCATTTTTCCTAATTTTATTTTATGTGATTCCACTATATTACATTACAATAATAAGGGATAAATTGCATTGATAAAAGTTTGGGTCATTACACAAACAACCTCAAAGACATTTGAAATAAGAAGATTATGGATATGAGCCTCTTTCTGCATCATGGATGGATTATTCTGACCTGCCTTTTGGAATTGCGTAGGGATATGAGCCTATTGTGTGAGATTATATGGCCATTGTTGAGAATATTATAGAATATCCTAATGATCTTATTCAATATTGACGAGAATATGAGCCTGTCTTGAGGCATGTTCCATTCACACTAGGTGAGCCTTAATTAGAACAGGATTATGAGCCTGATCCTAAGCCTTTATAATATATCTTGGATATTTTTTTTAGGTATATGAGACTTCACTGAATCATTCTCCCCTCTCACTTTGTGAGCCCCATTTGGAATAGGAATATAAGCCTAGTCCAAATATGCATTCCCAGCTGGAATATGCCGACAGACCTTCGTAATAGGAGAAGGGATATGAGCCTCCTCCTGTATTTCCTTATAAGGATGTTGGGGCAGTCATTCATCGGTAGAAGTAGGAATATTTTTTTGGATTCCGTGGTCTTCTGAAATATACAAAGAAGATTCACTGATAGGAATATAAGCCTTTCCCAAGGAATGTTCCATTCTAGCTTTGTTAGCCCCATCCAGAACAGGGATACGACCCCAATCCTAGAACATCAGAGTATGATGTTGGTCTTCTTCATCATGAATATAAGCATATCATGAGTCATTTTCCCCTCTCACATGGTTATCCCCGTCCAGAACGGTGATATGATCCTGATCCTACGCCTTTTGAATATGTCGTCGGACTTTTTTGATAGGCATGTGTCCTTATCCTGAGGCATGTTCTTATCTCACCTAGTGAGCCCTTGTAACACCCTGAGATTTTATGAGAAATATTTCTTTTTATGTCATATTTTATACGCAACACCAAAGTAATCTTTCACATCACACAATACAGACTTGGCTTGCATTACGCGCAATCGAGACCTTCCTCGATAGCGTGTGTAGTACGCAATACCGGGTTTCACTAAACAACAATATATTATTATGGACTAGCTGTTATGAATAGTATTAACTACATTTTGAATTTTATAACATTATTATTCATCTTACACATTTTCTAAAATATGGTAAGAGAAAAAAATAATTTTTTCAGGTAAAATAAGTATTTTTCAAAAAATGCAGTTTTGTCGACTTTTGATGGCGCAACCACATTAAATCTAATTTTTGACACATTTATATGTTTAATTTGACAAAATAAAATAATTCTTTTGAATCAGTATATAAAAATTTACTTTGGATAAATTTTTGATATTTTTCTGATAACTTTCATATTTTTATGAATAGTAAAAATACGCTAATTTTTAATTAAAAACAACTTTTTCCATTGAGATAATTTATATGGTTAAATTATCATATTGAATGGTTTTAAAGTATAAATAGAATATATTTTTACCATTTAATATAATGTATGTCATTAGCATTAATTTCACATTGAATTCATAGGTAAAAACCTTTCAATCTTTGACAGTGTTTTAACTTCTAAAACCCGTTTTCTTAACGAGATTTATTTTAAATTAATTACTGCAACTTATGTGTTTTTAATTTTGAAAAATGGATTCCATATTTGGAATCAGTGGGTCCAAATTATGTTAACAGGCTACTTTTTATTTTTTGGGCATTATGAATAGTAACTACGGTAAATTTTATTTACCATAGTTAAAGGTAAATTGGGTAATTAAGGGTAAATATAAGATGATAAAATTACCCTAACACCTTACATAATCCTATTGGATGTCTACAGGTCGACCCATATCACCTAAGGGTCGGATTAGATTCATTTAATGGACTTTTTGTAATGAAAATAATTTAATTATTATTAAAACCAAAGAATGTGACAACATGTCACTTTCTTAAATCATATAAGTATAATAATTTTAATTTAGTGATAAACTTAATAAAACTTCAAACATGAATAGTCTCAAGAAATATAATACAATTATCTACATAATGGAATTTTATTTAGAATTTTTAGGGATTAGATAATTATCATTAATTATGACACAATAGTGATGTTGAAATTATTTTATTAATTAAAATATCAAATAAATGGTTTTAACAATATTAAAATAAATATTATATGAACTATTTAATTTTCTCCACTAATTTTCTAGATACATATGACATTTTATAGATATATTAAAGCTTTTATTTCGAACCTATATTCTGTATATATTTTATTTAAATTCAAATAAATGAATAGTGTCAAAATTGACACTATTGTTATTTTATAAAAATAACATATTATAAAATGGTTTAAAAATCACAAAAATATTTAAAAATTATAAATTAAAATTTATATGGTCTAAAATTTCATAAAGTGTCAAATTATGGAAAATTCACAACACATATGTAATTATTTATAATAATTTAATATTTAGAATATTATTACCACAAATAAAATTAAATTGATAAATAAGGATAAATCAAGTTGATAATGTTTAAAATAAATTCCTAACATGTCTAAATTTTATTGGTTGATGATATTACAACCTTATCTCATCTAATATTAGGGTATGAGTCATTTTTAAAGTTTTAAGTGGGGTTGGGATTTAATATAAACTAATATTTCTTTTATTTCCAAAGGTGCCCCTCTCCTCCCTTATAAAAGGGCACCTCCTCCCTCTCCTCCTCACACTAATTTTAGCCTTCAATCTCGGCCAATACCTTCCCATTTCACTTTCCCACTTCCATAGAAATATCCTAGAGGTCATGGTCTTCTTCAAAGACCAATTTTAGTTCCCTAAGAGGAGGTCTCAAAGAGGCGCTTCAAAGAAGAGGTAATGTCCATTACCGATTCTTTCAACTTTATTTCTTCTTCCACTTATTCTTATTTATTTGTTTCATTATGAATTAATAAAAAAAGTATCACTCATATACTGATATGTTATTATAAGTATGAAACAACCCTATTTCACCATCTATCCATCCTACAGAAAACAAAATCACCGCGCATGCGTACGTACGGAATATCGTCTCCACGCTGTGGTGTAATCTCTTTTCCATCACCACCTTACTTGGATGGGTATAATGGTGAAAATAGATAACTATATGTGATTATTTTAAAGTGTTATTGATTCTGAAATAGTATACATACACTCAAATACAGTTCCACGATCATGGGAACGATATCATCGCTCATGCGTATGTACGAAATACCGTCTCTACGATGTGATGCAATTTGTTCTATATGATATTCAATGCATAATGATTATATAAATGAATTTAATGAATAAATATGATATATAGTACACTAATACCATTCTGAAAATGAGGTATTTATAACCTAAAGAGAAGAATAATAATTTATTCGACAAAACACGCATAAGAACAAAAAGTAATAAACACCCGAATAACAAGTAGTAATAAAATATTACTAATAAGAAGCTAATAATATGACCATATGTGATATCATAACAATAATTATGATTCTCGAATAATTCAATAACATTATTTAAATCATTATACAGGAGTTTCGGACACTTACGAAGCAAATCATACCTAACGTAAGGGAAAATATCGCAATCTCATTTTTATCCGAGATTGTTTATACTTCATAATTTATTGGGGAATATTTATCATCCACATCCATGTTTCCTCAATATGTAATATTTATATCCTTATACAATATTTTATGTCCAATTTTACCCTTTGGTGAGTTTTTAGTAAAAGATATGAAAGGAATCTTTTGTCGTTTTTCGTACGAGGTACTTTTTGACTTTTCCGACAAAAGTACGAGAAGAATCTTTTTTATAACTTATACGGCATGAATGGATTTTTAAAACATTATTTCCAAGAATATTCATCTACAAGTTTTCAAGTTTATTTTTAATCAACTTCTTTTATTTCAAAATTATATGACATGTTAAGAAAGGAAAATGTTTTTGAAGTAGAAACGATATTTTCCTCAAGAATGGAGTTCAAGTGTTTTATCAAAATTATATTCCATCTAAGATAATATAGGGTTATGTTTCTATCCCTATTATTACATTAATTTTATTATTTTGTGATGGAAATATTTTTATGAATTCCTTTATCTTATATGAATTGTTTTATGATGTCACGATGTTTAAGATTCCCATTTTTATTACATGGGTTATGCTATGATGTATGGTTTATGATTTTGGGGCACACATAAGAATGATATCATTATGAGATGGGTGGGACCTATATCTCCCTCCAATGCATTGGGTAAAGATTTATATCTCATGAGATAGACATGGCTGGAATGACAGGTTAAACCGGTTCAGTGAAACAGGACTGAAACGAGGAGTGAACTCGGTTCAGAAATGGACATTGTCCACTAAGATAGTCTTGTAAATGAGTCTTGACTACTAAGAAATGATTCTCTATGATTATGTTTGTATGAAACAAAGTTTCATGTTTTAAGTTTTGATTATTGGGATTACATTTCACTATTATGATTTATCCCATGTTATGAAATTATGATTTCTTTTGTAGGTTAAGATTTCCAAAATGTTATGTTCTTATGAATATGATGTAATTGATATTTATTTTGTTTACCATTAATGAGCATTTGAGCTCACCCTTTTGTATGTTTTCTTTCCCCAGGTCAGAAAGAAGGTTATTAAGTAGGATATTCCAAAAGGGACGCTAGATATGATGAAATAAATGGGAGACAGTGTAGATGCTTTATGAACCAGTTGTTTATGTTTCTCAGTTTCTAAATACACTATACCTATACGGTCCTTTCTTGGTTTTGTTATATTTTGTAATAAGTGTACTTAAATTTTTAAGTACTAACAATGTATGTAAATTATGGGTCATTATAGTGGGTATCAGAGGAAAGGTATAGTCAACCTTTGGAAACTAGGATGTAAAAGCCTTAGTAAGAAACCTAAGGATAAGTCTAAGCATAGAACACAATCTTAGTGTTTTAGAAATGGCCATGAACAACCTACGATAAGACCTTAAGTGTGAAATTTTTATTATTTATTATGTGTTTTTCCTATTATAATTAGTTTTTTTCAAACTATTCTTCTTGGTTTTAGTCAATGGCTGGAACCCAAAGGAACCATGTTAATGCAGAATGTGACGGGCAATGCAATGATTGTCCCCCTGAGCAACCAAATGTTATGGGAGCTGGAATGCAAAATCTTATAGCCCTGCTCACACAACTTTCTCAAGCTATTAATCATGCAGGACTTCCAAATGACCAAAGGAAGAAGCAACATTTTGTTGAATCCTTCATGAGTCAGCGTCCACCTTCATTCACCGGGTCTTCTGATCCATTAGTGGTTGAACAATGGATCAGTACCACTGAAAAGATATTTTCAGTTCTTCAATGTTCTGAACATGATAAATTCATCTTAGTAGTGTATCGTTTGGAAGGTGATTCTGATCAATGGTGGAATCTTATTAAGAATATGAGCCAAAGGGATGAAATTTAGTCCGTGGAATGGGACGAGTTCAAGAACTTATTTTTCAATAAGTATTTCCCTCGTATTCTTCGAACAAAGATGGAGAAGGAATTTCTTGAACTAAAGCAAAAGGATGATGAATCTGTTGGTACCTATGAAGAAAATTTTACAAGACTTGCAAGGTACGCTTATGGTATTATTATCCAACCTGAGAGTAAGATCGATCGATTCTTTAGTGGCTTAAAACCAAGTCTTCGAAGGGAATTAGCCATAAGGGACATCAATAGCTATGAGGAAATTGTTCGATGTGCTCTCAAGGTTGAGATGGAGATTAGAGTAACCCATTAGACATATGGGTTTGATAAGAAGAGGAAAATAGAATTCAAAGGAAAATCTAAAGAGCACACTGAAAAGAAGATGAGCTTTCCCTTATGCTCAAAGTGTGGAAAGAAACTTGGAGGAAATTGTCTTAAGGGGACAAGAAAATGTTATAAGTGTGGAAAAGAAGGTCATCGGGAAATTTAATGTCGAAATAATGGGAGGAAGATGTCTAATGATGCAAACAAAGGAAGGGATACACAAAATGAACCTACTACATTTCAATGTTTCAAGTGCAAGGGGATGGGGAATTATTCCAATCAATGCCCAAATCCAAGGGTTGATGATGATGATCGACGTCAACAAACACTTAAGGCCAAATACAAAGGAAAGTCACATGCAATTACTATCGGCGATGTGGAGTACGACAACGAAGTTGTGAGAGGTACACTTACCATCCACTCTAAAGTAGAAAATGTTTTATTTGATTCTGGATCCAGCCACTCTTTTATTTCTGAAGAAATTTCTAAGGGTATCACCATATTACCTCAACAACTAGATGTTGAGTTAGCTGTGACAACCCCTAATGGCACAACTATCGCATCAAAAGTTTATAATTCTTCTCCGATTGAAGTTTGTGGGAAAGTGCTTCCTGCAAATATTGTGGTCCTTCCTATAGTGGAATTTGATATGATTCTTGGCATGGAATTTCTTTCTTTATATGGATCTCATATCAATTTCCAAAGGAGGGAAGTCACATTTCATATTTCAGATCAATCTATGATCGTCTATCGATGCAAGGATGAACATAACCTTCCAGTGGAAATTTCTTCCATCTTATGGGTCTTGATTCCACTAAATGAAGGTTATTTATCTCAAATGGTTGGTGAGAAACTCACGATTAAGAATATTCCCATAGTAAGGGAGTTTGATGATGTATTTCCAGAGGAATTGTCGGGTCTTCCATCAAATCATGATGTTGAGTTTTCAATAGAACTCATATCGGGTGCTTTGCCTATTTCAAAGACACCTTATAGAATGGCCCCAATTGAGTTGCAGGAATTGAAGAAGAAACTCCAAGAGAATCTTGATAAAGGATTCATATGCCCTAGTGCATCACCTTGGGGAGCACCTGTTCTGTTTGTTAAGAAGAAAGATGGATCAATGAGAATCTGCATTGATTATCGAGAACTTAACAAGATCATTATCAAGAACAAATATCATCTCCCGTGCATTGATGACTTATTTGACCAACTAGGCGGAGCTTAATACTTTTCCATGATTGATATTCATTCAGGGTATCATCAATTAAGGGTAAAAAGGGAGGATATACCAAAGAGGGCTTTCCGTACAAGGTATGGACACTATGAATTTATAGTGATGCCATTTGGTCTTACTAATTCCCTTGCATTCTTCATAGATCTTAGGAATAGAGTCTTTAGAGACTATCTTGATTAGTTTGTGGTAGTCTTTATAAATGATATTCTTGTCTATTCAAAGATAAAGGAAGAACATGAAGATCATTTGAGGATTATATTGAAGACCCTGAGAAAGGAGAAGCTTTATGCCAAATTTACCAAGTGTGAATTTTGGCTTCAAAAAGTTTCATTTTTTGGTCACATAATCTCAAAAGAGGGGATATCTGTGGAACCATCAAAAACAGAGGTTATCAAAAGATGGTCAAGACCAACAATAGTTACTGAGATCCGAAGTTTTCTTGGTTTGGATGGATATTATCGACGTTTTGTGAAAGATTTTTCACGATTATCTAATCCACTAACCAAGTTGACTCGAAAGGATTTAAGTTTTTTTGGATGGAGGAATGTGAAGAGAATATCAATGAGTTGAAAAGAAGGTTATCCAGTGAACCTGTACTCACACTTCCTTGTAGTGGAGAAAGGTTTTTGATCTACAGTGATGCATCCAAGAAGGGGTTGGAGTGTGTTCTTATGAAAAATGATATGGCGATAGCTTAGGCCTCACAGTAGTTGAAAATCCATGAGCAAAATTACCCAACTCATGATTTGGAGTTAGCCGCGGTAATCTTTGCATTAATGATTTGGAGGCATTATCTTTATGGAGAAAGGTGTGATATTTATACTGATCATAAAAGTTTAAAGTGTATTTTAACACAAAAGGAGCTGAATATGCATCAAAGAAGATGGTTGGAGCTGATTAAGAATTACGACTGCTCAATTCATTACCACCCTGGGAAAGCAATCAAAGTGGCAGATGCATTAAGTTGACAAGACCATGCTAGCTTATCCATTATGAGGATCACAAAAGATCCAATATTTATGGATTTACAAAGGATGGATCTTGGAATTATAATGGAAGGGGAAAAATCGTATCTTTCTCAAATGAATGTTCAACCATCTATGCATGTGATGATTAAAGAGCCACAGAAATAAGATGTAGAGTTACAAAAGAAGGTGAGAAATGTTCCTAAATTCAACCTTGATTGTGATGGGATAATAAAGTTTAGGAATCGGTTTTGTGTTCCTCCCATCCCAGAATTAAAGAAGGAGCTACTGGATGAGGATCATAGTTCTTCATTCTCTATTCATCCGGGAAGCATGAAGATGTATAGGGCCCTGAAAGAGTACTTATGGTGGGATGGTATGAAAATAGATGTTTCTGAATATGTCTCTCGATGTTTGGTTTGTCGGAAAGTTAAAGCTGAGAGACAAAAGTCTAAGGGGATGTTACAACCATTACCCATACCAGAATGGAAATGGGAAAACATCACTATATACTTTGTCACTGGACTTCCTAAAACATCCAAAGGCAATAATGCTATCTGGGTCATAGTTGATCATCTTACAAAGTCTGCACACTTCATTGCTATTAGAGAGGATTTCTCTCTAGATCATCTTTCCAAGATATACGTAAAGGAAGTGGTAAGATTTCATGGAGTACCACTTTCCATTATATCTGATCGGGATCTGAGATTTACCTCGAAGTTCTGGCGAGGTCTTCAGCATACTCTGGATACAGAGTTGAGTTTCAGCACTTCTTATCATCCTCAGACAGACGGTCAGTCTGAGAGGACAATTCAAACTCTAGAAGATATGTTGAGAGCTTGCTCTATAAATTTCAAAGGTGGTTGGGATCAACACCTACCTTTGGTGGAATTTTCTTATAATAATAGCTTTCACTCCAGTATTCGGATGGCTCCTTATGAAGCTCTCTATGGAAAGAAATGCAGGACTCCAACTTGCTGGGATGAAGTTGGGGAAAGAAATCTATTAGGACCTGATCTTGTTGATGAAATGGAAGAAAAGGTCAGATCTATTCAACAACACATAAGAGCAGCTCAGAGTCGACAAAAAAGTTATGCCGACAACTGAAGAAAAGACCTAGAGATTGAAGTGGGTGATAAAGTGTTCTTATGAATATCTCCCTGGAAGAGGGTCATGAGATTTGGAAAGAAGGGAAAGTTGATCCTTAGATATATCGGTCCTTTTGAAATTCTGGATCGTGTTGGGAAGGTAGCTTACTGATGGGTGCTTCCACCGAATCTCTCTCAAGTTCATGATGTGTTCCATGTATCTCTCCTGAGAAAGTACATACCTGATCCTTCACATGTACTCAACTCCGAAGTTGTACCACTGGAGAAAGATCTTTCTTATGAAGAACAGCCGATAGAGATTTTGGATCGTAGCGAAAAAAGTCCTATGTAACAAGACCACTCACTTGGTGAAAGTTTAATGGAGGAACCACCAATTATAAGAAGCTACATGGGAACTTGAGGATATAATGAGGGATATGTATCCTCATCTGTTTGTAATGAAGTGATGAATTCCGATGGCGAAATTCATTTTAAGGGGGGTAGAATGTAACACCCTGCGATTTTATGAGAAATATTTCTTTTTATGTATTATGTTATACATAACACCAAAGTAATGTTTCACAGCACACAATATAGACTTGTCTTGCATTACGCACAATCGCGACCTTCCTCGATAGCGTGTGTAGTACGCAATACCGGGTTTCACTAAACAACGATATATTATTATGGACTAGTCGTTATGAATTGTATTAACTACATTTTGAATTTTATAACATTATTATTCATGTTACACGTTTTCTAGAATATGGTAAGAGAACAAAATAAATTTTTCAGGTAAAATAAGTATTTTTCAAAAAATGCAGTTTTGTCGCCTTTTGATGGCGCACCCACATTAAATCTAGTTTTTGACATGTTTATAAGTTCAATTTGACAAAATAAAATTCTTCTTTTTAATCAGGTTAAAAAAATTTACTTTGGGTAAATTTTTGATATTTTTCTGATAACTTTCATATTTTGATGAATAGTAAAAATACGCTAATTTTTAATTAAAACCAACTTTTTCCATTGAGATAATTTATATGGTTAAATTATAATATTGAATGGTTTTAAAGTATAAATAGAATATATTTTTACCATTTAATATAATTTATGTCATTGGTATTAATTTCACATTGAATTCATAGGTAAAAACCTTTCAATCTTTGACAATGTTTTAACTTCTAAAACCCGTTTTCTTAACAATGGGATTTATTTTAAATTAATTAATGAAATTTATGTGTTTTTAATTTTGAAAAATGGATTCCATATTTGGAATCAGTGGGTCCAAATTATGTTAATATGCTACTTTTTATTTTTTCGTCATTATGAATAGTAACTATGGTAAATTTTATTTACCATAGTTAAAGGTAAATCGGGTAATTAAAGGTAAATATAAAATTATAAATTTACCCTAACACCTGCCAAAATCCTATTATATGACTAAAAGTACACCCATATCACCTGAGGGTTGGATTAGATTCATTTAATGGGCTTTTTTCCATGAAAATAATTTAATTATTATTAAAACCAAAGAATGTGACAACATGTCACTTTCTTAAATATTATAAGTATAATAATTTTAATTTAGTGATAAACTTAATAAAACTTCGAACATGAATAGTCTCCAGAAATATAATATAATTATCTACATCATAGAAATTTATATAGAATTTTTAGTGATTAAATAATTATCATTAATTATGACACAATAGTGATGTTGAAATTATTTTATTAATTAAAATATCAAATAAATGGTATTAAAAATATTAAAATAATTATTATATAAACTATTTAATTTTCTC
This sequence comes from Viscum album, assembly GCA_963277665.1. Classification (NCBI taxonomy): domain Eukaryota; kingdom Viridiplantae; phylum Streptophyta; class Magnoliopsida; order Santalales; family Viscaceae; genus Viscum; species Viscum album. The sequence goes on from OY728158.1 coordinate 1,325,596,024, forward strand.
CACTAATTTTCTAGATACATATAACATTTTTTGGATCTATTAAATATTTTATTTTGAACATATATTCTGTATATATTTTATTTAAATTCAAATAAATGAATAGTGTCAAAATTGACACTATTGTTATTTTATAAAACTAACATATTATAAAATTGTGTAAAAATCACAAAAATATTTAAAAATTATAAATTAAAATTTATATGGTCTACAATGTCATAAAGTGTCAAATTGTGGAAAAATCACAACACATATGTAATTATTTAAAATAATTTAAAATTTATAATATTATGACCACAAATAAAATTAAATTGATAAATAAGGATAAATAAAGTTGATAATGTTTAAAATAAATTCCTAACATGTCTAAATTTTATTTTTTGATGATCTTACAACCCTATATCATATAATATTCTGATATGAGTCATTTTGGATGTTTTAAGTGGTGTTGGGATTTAATATAAACTAATATTTCTTATATTTCCAAAGGTGCCCCTCTCCTCCCTTATAAAAGGGAACCTCCTCCCTCTCCTACTCACACCAATTTGAGCCTTCAAGCTCGGCCAATCTCTGTCCATTTCACTTCCCCACATCCCTATAAACATCCTAGAGGTCCTGGTCTTCTTTAAAGGCCAATTTTAGTGCCCTAAGAGGAGGTCTCAAATAGGCGCTTCAAAGAAGAGGTAATGTCCGTTACCGATTCTTTCAACTTTATTTCTTCTTACACTTATTCTTCTTTAGTTGTTTCAATATGAATTAATAACATCAGTATCAAGCATATACTTATATGTTATTATAAGTATGAAATAACCCTATTTCACTCTCTATCCATCCTACGGAAAACAAAATCACCGCGCGTGCGGATGTACGGAATATCGTCTCCACGCTGTGGTGTAATCTATTTTCCGTCACCACCTTACTTGGATGGGTATAATGGTGAAAATAAATAACTATATGTGATTATTGTAAATTGGTATTGATTCTGAAATAGTATACATACACTCCAATACACTTCCACGATCATGGGAACGATATCATCGCTCGTGCGTACATACGGAATACCGTCTCCACGATGTGATGTGATTTGTTCTACATGATATTCATTGAATAATGATTATATAAATGAATTTAATGAATACATATGATATATAGTACACTAATACCATTCTGAAAATGAGGTATCTATAACCTAAAGATAAGAATAAGAATTTATTCGACAAAACACGCATAAGAACAAAAATTAATAAACACCCGAATAACAAGTAGTAATGAAATATTACTAATAAGAAGCTAAGAATATGACCATATATGATATCATAACAATAAGTATGATTCTCGAATAAGTCAATAACATTATTTAAATAATTATACAGGAGGTTCGGACACTTACGAAGCAAATCGGACCTAACGTAAGGGAAAATCTCGCAATCTCATTTTTATCCGAGATTGTTTATACTTCAGAATTTACTGGGGAATATTTATCATCCACATCCATGTTTCCTAAATATGTAATATTTATATCCTTATACAATATTTTATGTCCAATTTTACCCTTCGGTGAGTTTTTAGTAAAAGATATGAAAGGAATGTTTTGTCGTTTTTCGTACAAGGTACTTTTTGACTTTTCCGACAAAAGTACGAGAATAATGTTTTTTTAACTTATACGACATGAATGGATTTTTAAAAAATTATTTCCAAGAAGCTTCCTTTACAAGTTTTCAAGTTTATTTTTAACAAACTTCTTTTAGTTCAAAATTATATTACATGTTAAGAAAGGAAAATGTTTTTGAAGTAGAAAGGATATTTTCCTCAAGAATGGAGTTCAAGTGTTTTATCAAAATTATTTTCCATGTAAGATAATATAGGGTTCTGTTTCTATCCCTATTATTACATTGATTTGATTATTTTTTGATGGAAATATTTTTTTGAATTCCTTTATCTTATATGAATTGTTTTATGATGTCACGATGTTTAAGATTCCCATTTTTATTACATGGGTTATGCTATGATGTATGGTTTATGATTTTGTGGCACACATAAGAATGGTATCATTATGAGATGGGTGGTACCTTTATCTCCCTCCAATGCATTGGGTAAAGATATATATCTCATGAGATATACATGGCTGGAACAGAAGGTTAAAACGGTTCAGTGAAACAGGACTGAAACGAGGAGTGAACTCAGTTCAGAAATGGACTTTATCCACTAAGATAGTCTTGGAAATGAGTCTTGACTACTAAGAAATGATTCTATATGATTATGTGTGTATGCCAAAAAGTTTCATGTTTTATGTTATGATTATTGGGATTACATTTCACTACTATGATTTATCCCATGTTATGAAATTATGATCTCTTTTGTAGGTTAAGATTTACAAAATGTTGTGTTCTTATGAATATTATGTAATTGATATTTATTTTGTTTACCCTTACTGAGCATTTGAGCTCACCCTTTTGTATGTTTTCTTTCCCCAGGTCAGGAAGAAGGTTATTAAGTAGGAGTTCCAAAAGGGATTCTAGATATGATGAAATAAATGGGAGATAGTGTAAATGCTTTATGAACCAGTTTTTTATGTTTCCCAGTTTCTAAAGACACCATACCTATACGGTCCTTTATTGGTTTTATTATATGTTGTAATAAGTGTACTTAAATTTTGAAGTACTAACAATGTATGTAAAGTATGGGTCGTTATAGCCCTGGTTGGAATGGGAATATGAGCCTAGTCCATTCCCTTGTCCTTTACCAAAATATGATGATAATCCTCCTGTAAGGGAGCGATAATGCGTTCTTGCTCCAAAGTAACCACTTTTTTATAATGATTAGATTGATGAGCTTCCCTAGCTGTAGGGATAGGAATATGCACATGTCCCTATAAATGTACCAATTTTAGAGTATACCGGTGGAGTTATTTAGCTATTTCTAAGATGTAATGGAATTTTAGAAAAGTGTTACTAGGTATATAAGCCTACACATTTTCAGTCTTCACTATATACTAGGATATATCTTCAGTTGAAGCAGGTATATGAGCCCACTTCTTTCATCCTTGTGCCACCAGAATATTTCGATGGGCCTCATGCATGGGGGTAAGGATATGTGCCACCCCCTTGCCAACTGTATGAATATTCCCATAGACTCACTCATAGTGAGTAGGGATATGAGCATTCTCTCTAGCCACTACCAAAATATATCATCATAAATCATCAGTGGGAGTGGGGATATGAGCCCACTCATGGTTATCCATATCCTTCCCCACTCGATGTGTCTTCCTTATTGCCTATGTGTGGGTATTAGAGGTGGAAGTGTGTCGGGGGGCTCCCTCATAAGATACTGAAGGTGTTGATTGTTTCTCTCCAGGGATAATCTCTTGAATCCATTGGTTGTGGCTATAAGGGCCACTAGATTAGTTCTAGCATTCCTTGGATGATGCAGGCTCATCAGTTTCATGACTTGGAGACCCTCTTAGGAAGATTCAATAGTCTATATTATACCAAATTGATGGTATTCCAAAACCATTGTGTACTCCACCTGATGTTGAAGTTTTCAAGATGGTGAGATAATTTTGTGACTCACAGGGGTTATAGATTTATCGGATTTGCTGGATGAAGACATTATCTCAAATTGGGATTCCATTGATGAGATAAGTCTCTCTATTCATGAATACAACAAGAACTAATGTATCCTATTAGTAAAATACCATAGGTATGATGTGTGATCAGTCTATATGCATGGTTAACACAATTGTCCTTTCATTTTCAATCCAACCATTCTAATCATGTTGAATTTTAAAATAGAAGGTGGATTTATTTCATGGAAAACCTAGTTATAGAGGATTACATGTAAGATTTATTTCAGCCTTATCATAGTTGTTTGATATGAAATTAATTTTTTTCTAACACATGGAAAACCAACAATCCTTCTATTTGAGGGACTTACATCAGGGTCATTTTTTATTTGAATATAATATGCAAAGAAAAAATGTATTGATGCATTATTAACCTATCATTCTATTATTTGAGAGATTCATGTCAAGTTCACCATTTTTTTCTCAGAAAGATGATGGTTGAGCTCCCTCATTAGGTGAATATAATGGTTTTATGAGAATTGGTTAGTATATCCTTTTTTATTTGTGAATAGGATGTCATGGTTAAATAATTTCATGTCAGGTTCACCATTTTTTGTTTTGACGAAGAGATGTGGGAATATTTTGTCTAGTGTTCTTATTATGGGGGGTTCACTATTATGTACAATAATCCACATTAGTCTCACCATTTGGAAACCTTTCATAGAAACTCCCAACCATTCCTATATCTATGACTCGGTACAGACCTTCTTTCCAAAGATAGGTGGTTGATTGGGGTCTCAAACCCAATCATGCTTAGGAACTTACATTGGTCGAGATGATGGGAGTTCAGGCCTATCACACCCTTTTATGAGGAATTGTTTCATACTCTAGTACTCTCTTATAGATTAATTAAGTATTCATGAATCTCTTCCTAATCTCGATATGGTACCAGTTACCCTAACAGAATGACCATAGTTTAAACCCTTTCATGTGAAAAATAATGGGTTTTCATTACTGAATCCATCTGTTTGTATCCTAGGTTATTCATACATTTATCAGGAATGAGTATCTACTTATATCTTGAATCCACATAAACCATCACTTCATAATTTCTTTCATGGAGGGAAGTGGTAAATATTCAAAGGATGAGATTGCTCCATTATGTGGAATCCTATATATCTTGTTTATAGCAAGGATAAAAACCCACATAGTTTGTTAAACCCATTTAGTTTAATTTCATATGGAAGGTACATATATATGGTCACTTGGGAACCTAGTATTCAAGCTCAATTCTGTAGGATACATCCTATGTATCCTGATTATGGCAGGAATTACATTTTTCTTAGTTATTTTAACCTATTCAGGTTAAAGTCATGTGGAAAGGACATATATGTGGGAACTTGGGAACCTAGTATTCAAGCTCAAGTCTCAGGAAGAAGTCATGCTTATCCCTATTAGGGAAACAATCATAATCTTCAAAGTACATTTAACCTAGTAAGTTTAATTTCATTTGGAAAGGAAATATATTTGGGAATGTGGGAACCTGGTATTCAATATTGAGTCTTGATAATACATTATACATATCCTTATTATAGTAGGAATAATATTTATCATAGTTTTTTCGTTCCCTTGGGACTATCCCCATGGTAGATTCTCTTATATAGAAAAAATCATATCATGCCACATATCAAGGCTTACACATTGAGGTTTCCCTGGATGGTGGAGATTCATAATTCAAATTATATGACCATTATAACTCCCTAAGACCACATGAGTTATGCTCAGTGGGAGGAAGAAGGGATAGCAAGTAATCAACCTCATTTCATATGTATATAGGACTTACGTACTAGGATATCCCTTGGTATTTTTATTATTGAGATCGATCCTTAAGAAGGAATCCTACGTATCCAAGTTATAGAAGGAATAAAATTCTCATAGTTCAATTGGATTCTTATTATCCTAGTGGATGAGGTGGAATGATCATCCCATGGGAATGATTGGGTCCCGATGGTTGAAATGTCAGAGACATAGTGGGACTTACACTAAATTGAATGCCCATTTTATTTTGGGCTCTGGCCTTAGTAAGGATTCATATATATCCTAGTTATAGAAGGAATTGGATTCCTCATAGTAAAATTGGTTGGGGAATACACACTGAAGTTTCCCTTATATGCATGACATATCATATTATGTCGCTGATCAGGGCTTACAGGCTGAGGTTTCCCTTATCTTGATGGAGGCATATGATGTGAATGATATGGTCATTGTGAATCAATAATCCCGCATGATATATTATTGGTGTGATGAACAATGGATGAAAAATAATTAGTCTCATTTCTTATAGGTGTGGGACTTATGTGATCGGACTTTCTTGCTAATATTTTTATTTGGAGCTTGAGCCTAAGGGAGGCATCCTACATTTTCTAGTTATTATAGGAATCAGATTCATCATAGTTTATTTTGTTAGTGTTAACAAACATATGATTCCCTTATAAGTAGTGAATATTATATTATTCCGCTGATTAGGGATGGCACACTGATGTTTCCCTTATATGCAGGACATATCATATTATGTCACTGATTGGGGATTACAGACTAAGGATTACATTTTCAGAGGGTGGATAAGGTTATCATGTCCTAGGATTCATGACTGACCTGGAATGATTGTCTTCCTATCATGTGTTTATTTTCCACTCAAAATACATTGATTTTCTACTTGACATGTTGGGAGATGTATGTCATACATTTCCAAAGACAATTTCATGATCCAGTTTACTTTTATGAGGGGTGTCCCATAACATGGATGGAATTTCTGAAGGATGTTGCATGATCAAGGATTAATTTTCTAGATGAAATCACAATATTCAGTTGGCTTGTCCTGAATTCCATATCATGGTGTCAGTTGACATGCTTAGAGGGTGTCCCATGATCTAGCTGGCTTTCCCTATTTTCATCATAAAAGTTGGATCACGTGCTCGGATGGAATCTCGAGAGTCAGTGTGACATGTCTTGGAGGGTGCCGTATGTCATTGTTGACTTGTTTTGGTGTCATTGAGAGAGCCGGATGACACTTTTAGGGGACGTCACAAGCACTAGCTAACATACCCAGATGCAATTTCAAAGTTTGTATGGCTTGTCTGAAGGATGTTATGAGAGCTCATTGACATGACCTAGTGTTTTTGCGAGACGTAGATTACATGTACTGATGTCAACATATGATCTAGGTGACATGTCTAGAGGACATTTCAAGGCCTATATGGTGAGCTCGGAGGGTTTTACAATTCTTGGGTAGCATCCTTGGGGGGCTCCAATGACTTTCTCTAACATGTCCAGTGGACTTCGCATGATCCAAACAGTATACCAATAGAGTTTTACATCTCCTAATAGACATGTCATGGTTATGTCACTTGACTTGGGTGGTTCATACAAAGTGTATAAGGATTAGCGCATATGTTTTTCTCATAAGCCTCCCACATTTTATTCTTTCTTCCAACCTTTTATTTCACATTCCTTAGATATTTTTAGTGTTATCTTGTTTTAAGTCCCACGTATTTTAGAAAATATGTGGGATATCCTTCACATAACTCACCATAAGTACTCTTTGAGATCTACAAGTGATCACTCAAAGAATATAAGCATGATGAATGATTACTTCAGCTGATCCTTGGATCTTACCTTTGTGAAATTTTCTCTGTCATGAGATAAGACTCTCTAAGAAATCTACTCTAATGTTTGGGTGCACCGGTTAGAGGTTTCAATAGTGATTTTTTTTAATGCTAGGGTGGGGGATTTATAGGCCTCACCACTTTAGTTATTCACTACTTTTCACTATATGTATCATGAAAATCCAAGATGTAGTCAGTGGAGGTCTTTGATGTCATTATGTTTCATGAGGTATAACATAGTTTATTCCAGGGGTATCACGTGGTTTTCAACAACCGTAAGATCATCCCATCAACATTCTGTTAATTGAATTATGGACAATTAAATGAGTCTTTATAAATCATACATACATGGTGAGGTTCTTTCATATTGTCAGGAAAAAATGTCTAAGGAGATTCATGAGATCAATATTCTTTTTTAAAGGCTTTCTCATGATCTTCAGCAACTTGTTCAGGATATTTCGTGAGACAAGGATGGCTTTTTAAGGGGATTTGTGAGGTCAAAACAGCTTATCAAGGGGTTTGGAGGGACATTTCTAGTGCATCGCATGAGTTTTATAACCACAAGAGTCTCTCAAATTTTCCATCTTGTTTTCTTATTTTATTTTTCAAATTCATAGGGATCTTGTGAGCTTACATGGGTGTCGTTGAAGACAATCACTTTCCCCGTTAGTGATGTGTCGCAAGACCAAAAAATATCCTTATGGTGATGTGTGATTACTTCATTTATAAACCCATAAGCTTATTTTTAGAGCTAATGGGGGAGTACAAGATTACCTATAAAGTTCTGAATCTTTTCTCATGATGGGGGTCACATTCAGCAGGCTCTTGCATGACCAGGAAGACATGTCATTGGGGATTCTAGGGTGTCTTGTGGGATACATTAGTGCATCACATGAGTTTTATGACCACAAGAGGCTCCCAACGTTTCCCTTAAATTTATTTTATTTATTTTACAATGTTTGGAGATCTCTTGAGGTTGTATAAGTATTGTAAAATAAAATCACACTACCTATCAGTGATGTGTCACGTGATATTTATGACTACAAGAGGCTCCTTCATTTTGTATATTTACCTCATATTTTCCATGGATTTTTTGATTGATTGTTAGGTGCCTACTGCCTGAAAATTCATGAAACCTATGGTGTGCTTATATGGTTGTCTTTTCATGATTAGAGACTATCTAGGGCACCTTTTTTAGAGAATAAGGACTTTTCAATGGGGTTTTATAGGATCTTTTGTAGGTTATTCACCACACATGACCATCTGCATGACCGTATGAAAGTCATGTGATGGTTTGTCTTATGGAGGATCGCGTGGTACAAATGATCATTGCCACCTTCTTCTTCCTTCATTCTATGGGAAAAATAATACCGATACTCAGGTATTTATTCCTTTGTGAATTTTTTGATTCACATTTTGTGGGAGTCAACACACTCAAAGGTAAATGAGAATTATTTATACACCTCTGATAGTTGTGATCAATGATAAATAAGAGAAAAAAGTGATCATGGGAGGGGTTTCTTGAGATTCATTGACACTAATGCACCTAATGCACTCTAAAGTAGTGGTATAAAATGAAATATGCATCCTCTCATCTATGGAGAATATTAAAATAATGTATGATCATTTAATATAAAAGGACCTTAATAAAGAGTAAATGGATTGGATTGATTATCAATATTCTATATTACATTATGGTTTTAATTAAGGATCTATTAATACTGAGGAATATACAAATGAATGGGAACATATTACTTCACTTTTCAAAAATTCTATTCATATTAATCTAGATTGTGAAGATTTTAATCTTTAATGTTCTCTCAAATTTAACCCTTATTCCAATAATTTTCAACTATTTTAGAATGGATTGGTGGGACTTAATGATGTTTAGGATTTATTATTTTTATCAACATTTAATATTTTTTTGGGTGTGTTTAAATATTTAATTTCTCCCTTGAATGACTTATGATTTACCCTTTTCCATTAAGTAGGGTTCGAATAAACAAATTTCTCACTTTATTGATCTCTCTCCCTCTCTATCACTCATTGTTTGTGTGTTTTTGTATATAAAGTGACCAGTGGTCTAGTACAATCACACTGAGAGAGGGGGTGAATTAGTGTAAATAATTTTTTTCCAAACTCTTATTCTCTTTTAATTACCCATATTATTATTTGAACCTCTTCACCTATTACGATAAATGAATCATGTACATATAAATCAATATATTTACACCATATATAATAGATAAAGTAAAGGGATAACAACAAAACTTATTTTTACAATGTTCTCCCATGATGTGGATAACTATGTCCTTGCTATGTTTGAGTTGAGTTCAAGATAATGGCACTTCACTAATATAATAAATTTAATACACATGTGAAAGGTATTATCCTTAACCCTAAATTTAAATCCATAAATATTTACTATTTTATGATGGGTTCTTTATATTGGATACCTACAGTTTATAATGGTTCCATCAACCAAACTCTTGAACAATATCATTATTATGATTCATAATGTTATAACATGAAAATGTTATATCTTCTTCCTCAACAAAGGACTTTTATTTCCAATTTATAATTAGAAACCACAACATGCACATCAACCTTCTTCTCAATTTTCATAATTATTAACTCATGAACCTAAAAAAGAACATCCACATTGTATTCTTCTTCCATTACATAGCTATCATTGGTTAGTATAAAAGGAAATTAATTTTCTAAGGTTAAACAGTAATATAAAAATTACCAAAGATAGTCTACCAAGTGGGGTGAAATTTTTATATTTTCACAATTAGTAAAATTAAATAAAGGGTTTTTTCGTTTGATTTGTTTTGAGAAAACAAATAAAAATACAATTAAAATAAATTTAGCTGATTTTAGAGATGAAATGGTTGAATGGTTCAGGGGTTGGGTCACCAATTGTTATGGTATCCCGAAATTAATTTTATTAACCCTTATAATAAAATTCTATCAATGAAATAATTAAATATTTATTTATCCCTTGTAAAATGGTGATAATGTGTCACAGACTTTCCCAGATCAACCTATCACGTCACCTGGGTTAGCCTACAATAAGGTCCAAAGGGAATTACTGATGTTCATGGGATGAAAACTAGTTTCAGAGAATCAAAATGATACAACATTTGAATAAATTTACTTTCAAATTACAGTAAATAAAGTAGTTGATCTTTTAGATAGAGTATGGAATGGATTTTATATATTTTGGTCATATATAAAAAATAATATAAATAGAACCAAATTAAAAAAAAGTAATAAAACAAGTCATAACCAATATAAATGATTTAAATCATTTATATCAACATACGAGTATCATCCAAAAAAGAATACTAAATGGAGTCTAACAAAAGATATTAAATAAAAAAATATATGCATTACTTAAATAATATATCAATTACAAAAAATTAACAAAATAATTTGAATGAAATAGTAATATCACCTCCATACAACCCATGGTCGTTCACCAAATCCCAACTCACCCATCGATGACCTAAGAGAGTGATAACCAATCCAAGAGTGAAACCTAGAACATGTACAAAATATAAGATATACACACACGCACACGTTTTTATGTAGGTTGTGATCTAACTAGCTCAGTTGTATCTCACTAAGAAGTCTATGTAATTATTTTTATAAATCTATACATAAATTTTAGTTTGAAATACCATAAAAAATAATATTTCCCATTTTGAATGACATAAAGCAAACCAAACATCAAGATTTTATCCATAATGAAAAAATCACTTATTTTATTTAAAACCATGAGATATATCTACCTAAGAAATTAAAATGATTTTATAAATCCAAAACTAAGAACTTTAAAATTATAAAAAACTAATTAAATCCCCTTTCCCTCATTTCAAAACTTTCTAGAAAATATCATCCATTAAACAAGCACATATATTTTATTGGAAAAACAATTTCTAAAACCAATTTTTATAAAAACTAACCAACTTCAAAAAAAGATAACACAATCTATACATGCACTAATATATCAAGGGTAAAATTTGATAAAATAAATAAAATGTACCAAAAGAAAGAAAATCACAAGGGTATATAAGAAAGAATGATGTGGGAATCCCCTACATGAAACCACCAATCAAGGAATAAGTGTCTTGGGATACATCATAGGTGCTAATGTGGGATTATCCTAACAATAATATAAAAAAAGACCACCTTCTAGCCTATGTTTCATCAAAAATATCACAATCCACCCTACTTTTCTATAACGACATCCTTGAGGGAACTCTATTAGTCCTTTACAATAATAAACCAGTGGGACACTAGCTAGTGTGTGAGATTTCTAGTGTATCATAAATAATGATTTCCCACTTAGTTTCCAAGGTTCCCATGACCAAACCAAAGTATATGTGATAAAATGATAAATTCAAGATCAATATATCCATCAATAAAATATAAACAATGCATCTAACCTCACCTCCAACACCCTCACATGAAACAGCTCTTTCCCACATCATATAATAATGCACGTATGAAGGGTAGAAACAAACATATAGGGTAAAAATGAATGTCTCACAATGATGGAATGATTCATTTTTTCAAATTACCAAATGGTCCATTAAAATAAATCCAACTTGGGATGTCAATTCATTTTTGATTTCATGAAAAATATCCATTTAAAAAATTATTTAGAAATCACTTAATAAAACACACCACTTCATCCAAAATAATCCCTTAAAACATAGTGGTGTTTGGTCATAAATATTCAAGGACATCAGTACTATAATTACTCTACTACCCTTCTTGGTTGCATCCCTTCATCCCTAGTGGTGTGCGATGGTGGTTTAAGATTCAATGCGGTTTTTTATTTAGATCATGTTCATGGTAGTGGCCACATATACCTTTGATGGTGTTGAGTGGTGCAAATTTGGTAGGGATATCATCATCTCAGTTTCCCTTCACCTTGTTTAGATAAGCTCATATTTGGTCGAGTGAGATTCATTAATATGCTATGAACTCTGATCAGAGGCATCGCAATGAGGTTTTTACATGGGTGAGTGTTGACGCTCCTTTCCGTCACAGAGTCAAACTAATGGAAAATGGTAATACCTTAAGCACAAAGAGGGTCAACCTTTTAAGAACATCAAAAAAATTTATCAATTCATGGACTAGGATCCCATTTGGAGTGAGGTGCGCAAGTTACTTGTGTGCCGCGAAATTCAATTGCATGCCACCAATGGGTCGCATAGCTCACTTGCGCGCCCTATTTAATTTTTTGCACAAGGTGAAAGGTATCCTATAAATAGCCCCTGTGGGCCCCCATTTCAAAGATGGATTTTTTTTTCAAAAGTCAAATTCTAGCTCTAGTCTCCCAAGTCTTCAACTCAACTCTTCTGAAAGCTTCTAAGGTAACTTTTTACCTAGAATGGAAGACTTGAAGGATTAGAATAAGGCCTAAGTGTTTAGAATTCATCAACACTTGTGCACCTAAGTGTACAGACCTCCTTAAAAATAGAAACACTTGTGCGCCACCCTACCCTTTCGATGAAACTTGTGTATCGCCCTTTTGGAAACATCTTAGGATAATACTAAAGGCTCGAGTTAAGTCTCCGCCAAGTATTAACCTACAGATTCTTCGTCGCCCAGGTGAACCCATGTCATGAAATTACACTTGTGCGGCCAAGAGGTGCACGCCAGCTTCATTTGTGTGCCTCTCTCCCATTCACTTATTCTCTTCAAGATATTGGCCCTCGAATCCCTTTTTAAAGCCATTTATGGAATGGTTCCTTTTTTGGATTCCTTATCTGAAAGGAATTCTATGAGAACCATTCCCAAAACCTCATGAATTACATGATTTATGTCACTACAGTTAGAGGTTTCCTTCATATAACCTCACCATTTAAGATGAGAAGATCTTTTTATTTGGGCATCCTCCTCAGGAGTAAAGTTTCATGTTCCCTTAGTTTGGGCCTCCTTCTTAGGAATAATCCCCAAGTCCCCTTAACCTGAGCCTCTTTCTCAGGAGTAAGCCCAAGTCATAATTTTATGTTGATTTGGGCCTCCTTCTCAAGAGTAAGCCCCAAGTTATATGTCCCCTTTAATCTGGGCATCCTATTTAGGAGTAATCCCTAGGTTAAAACTCCAAATATCCATAAAGTACAAATACCTTTATGAACCCTACTCCTAGGATTCTTTCCTGAAGTAAGTCCTGGTCTTCATCTACTTGGTAAGTCATACATACTTAAGCCCCACATAATTTCTTGTGACTGCATCTTTCGTGGCACAATTTTTAGGTTTACTGATACCTCTTGTTTCTCACACCGAGCATGACTCGCATAATCTTAGAGAGTAAAAGTAATCACGACATCTTTTTTTGGGCCGTTAACAATACATAAGCCCCATATTTCTTCACCTGAACTATGTAGACTTTGATCTATGACTTAAAAGTAGAGTACGTTGGAAGCCTTTCTATGGTTCAATCCCATCATTCATTAATTCTTTTCAATCTCATATGACGTTAAACTATATCCTTCTTATCGAACGGTGTGGGTTCTGATTCTTTTTTTAATGATGATATGTAGGTAGCCCATCTGCGGGTACGATACAAACTTTGAAATAATCCCTATCTTTCTAAATGACAATAAACTTCAAGTGCCCCACCGAGTGGATTTAAAACTAGTATGGTCATCATAATTACCAAGAGATTTCAATATAATGTATTAAAGGATAACATTGACTAATAATCTATAATACATACGGATGATTCCTCATCGATGTAGAACCTTAAATACATATAAAAAATTCTCTAAATCCAATACATATCAATAATTTCTTTCCAAATCTAAAGGAAAACTCATTTTAATTCTTGGTGAATTAATAAGGATTCATGAACATTACTTAAATCTATAAGAGAGTCTCGGAGTAGGCAATAATTCCCCCAAAAAAGGAGTGATGAGCCTGACCTCCCATCCTCTCGACCAATAGAAATTCTTAAGCCTCATCGGTCTACAACTAATTACCACCTACCTTTGGAAAGTAAGTCCAAATGAATATAGAATCATTGGGTGTTTCCAGTTCTACTAATAAACTTTTTAGAAACCGATTGGAAAGTTTGAACTTTAAACAAACAAGGTCATTCCCAATTTCCAGAAGAAACAGTGAGCATGAAGGTTCAACATTCATCTGGCATGACCAACTATATTAAGACATTGGAAAGCTTAAATTTATCTCCTTCATGATAATTTTATCCTTTTATTATATTTTTGGGTGTGATGGTGGTGTGTTTGATTAGGATTATCGACTGTGGGAAGGGGTATGGATTCTTCCCCCTTTATTTTTGTTGGTAGGTTCCTCTTCCATTTTTTGGGTCTTGTGATGGTATATGTTTAATATAAGGTATAGTTTCTTCCCTTTTTTACTCTATAATCAAATGTATTTTCTAAGTATTTCTCACTATCCTTCATTGGTGTGGTCAATCAATTTTTTCCCTATGGTCTGTCAATTTTTTCCCTTTCAGTAAATTTCCTTAATGGGGTTTCTTTTACATGGATCGACTGTGGAGGTGATTCAACCAAATGATCAACCCCAAAGAGGTCACTTCATGCGATAAATTTATTTTATCATGCAGCAGCTCCATTATTTATCATTTCTTCATTGGATGGATCGACCATAAGTATATAATTCATAGTCAATCTAAGCCTTTACCATTTTTTTATGTTTGGATTGACTGTAAAAAAGAAAGTCACATTTGATCCATTCCTTTTCTATTTTTTGATGATCTACATAGTACAACCATTTTTAGTGTTAGATTAAATTCCAAAACGATAAAAAAAATTAAAATCACAATTTTACTGTTTAAACAAATCATTTAAAATTTATTAAATTAAAATTCAATTTTAAAAGTTAATGTATGTATTTTTAATTTAATTCCAATGATGAATAAACCATTAAAAATAATTAATTTATCCATTAAACACATAAGTCCAAAATTCACAAAGAAAATGAAAAAACTCTATTTTACTCTATAATTAAATTAAATAAGTGGTATTTTCAATGAATATCAAAAAAAATAAAAAACAAATGGTCTCACATCACTCCCCTAGAATTAAACAATTAAACTCTTCAGAAATTTTATCATTTAATTCCCTTTATATAGTTTTTCACATTTCAAAATAGGGTTTTCAATGAAAGTTCAATTTAGAGGAAATGTAGTCAATAAAATGAAAAGATATGATCATAGAAAATTCAAAATTAAAAAGAAAATAGTGAGGGAATCATTTTAAGTTCATTCCATAAAGCATTACTTTATGATTTATAAATGTGTTTAATTTTAAATACATGAAATTATTTTGTTCACGTAAAATAAAAACCTCAAAATCCATATAAATCCCATTTGTTAACCTACCTCACATAAACTACACTTCCAATCTCCAATCAAGATAATGTCATATGTGGAGTTATACTCATACTTGGAAAGTTATTATTTACCACAGGCTTGGGAAAATTATCATCTCTCCACATTATGAATCCTGGAAAACACAATCAATCTTGAGCTTTCTGAAATGGTTGTTTAGTGGATTTGAGGTTGGTGGGAAATTAATTAGAAACACTTCAGAATAATGTAAATGATTTTAATATTTAGATATAATGCATGATCAATCAATTAATGCATGAAATAATAACTCACTCAATCACTCCAATATAAGAAGTGATGTACACTCTCCAAATATAGCCTTTTGTACACAGAACATGGGTTATGGAGTGAATCCAAAGAATGTGTCATCCAAATCCACCATTTTATATATTTATATATTTATTTATTTATTTATTAAAAAAATAGATAAAAGGATGATAAAAATGGAATTTACAGAAGGTGACTCATTACCATTTCTCCTCTCTCAAATACCCCTAATGGTGACTCACACCTCTCACAAACCCCTTAGCATGAAATGATTCCCATAGAAAACCACATGGAAGCCTCATTCCCCCACACATTGACTAGAATAAATAATGAAATATTATTTTAGGGTGAGTTTAGGTAAGGTAAATTTTGACATGTAATGTGTCCTAAACCAATAATTCAATTCAAGGTTACCTAAGGATTTAATAAGGATCAATGTTCAAGGTAGGTTTCAAGGAAAAATTATGGGATTCCTAATTTAATTCTTCAATCATATTGAAAGTACCTAATGAATTAAAAATATTTTATAGATAATAAAAACATGTATTAGTTTACAAAAAAAATCCAAAGATTCTCTAAAGAAGTGAGGGTATTAGAACAATGATTTAAAAAAATGTTCTAGAAACCTTCCAGATAGAAATAAAAAATTGAGATAGTCATTAGTGGTTCTAGATTTCAATTTCTAGTCTAAGATCAAAAAAAATCATTGAAAGTCACAGCCAAAGAAAAAAACATATTAGTATTCATTTTATCTTTTATGACTAAATAACATGATCAAGCTTCTTACTCTCACATGGAGTATTGAAAATGAATTGAGTTTCCCAATTCAACTCAAAGAAAGTTTGAAAAATAGTGCATGACGTTTCTTGGACTAATAATAAGAGAAATATAAAATTAACACAATATTATTTACACCCTAAGACTAATTTTTTCCATATCTTCATAATTAGTTAAGACATTATTCCAATTGAATTTAGCATGTATTTTTTTAAGAAAAACAATACAAAATAAGTTATCCAGGACAATACATGGGAACAAGACAACCTAATAGTGCTCTAATTAACAATATTATAGATGATTCTTGAATCCTATATAGGTTCTTTCCATAAATCCTCTTGGTAATTATTTAATTTTTGTCCTTTTAAATTGAATGACTACTTTGAACCATATCCTTTAATCTCTACTACACCAAAATGAAATATATTAGTTACTGTGTATGGCCCAGTCCACTTAGAATGAGTCTTACTAGGGAAGATATTTGTTCTTAAAGAAAGTTACAACACTTTATCTCTAATTTGGAATTCTCATTTTTGGATTAAATTATCATGATAATATTTAGTTTTCTTTTTATATAATAGTGATTTATTATATTGTTCCCTTTTCGACTCCACAACCTTTATCCTCTATAAAATCCTTTATTCCCAAGACTTTTCAAACCTTGGCTTTACTCTTTTGAAAGCCCAATAGGATTTGACTTGTAAATAAACTAGAAAGTGAAAAATTTTACCCTAAAAAATTCTATAGTTTTATATGCCTAAATGAGTTTAATATTAGGGTTTTTATGCCCATAGTGAATCTTCTAATTTAATACTCTAGTATGTAAGGTTTTTATAAACTGTTTTCTCTAAAATTATTTTGAATTATCAATTGAACACTTATCCAATCCATTTGTGTGTGTGTTTTATAAAACAAAAGTTTTATGGTTAACTACAAATTTTTTCCTGATTAATTACATGTTCTTGTTACATTAGTGGGTTCTTTGGTCACTAATAAAATATCAAGGTATTCCAAACCTATAAAAAATGTTTGATTTTAGAAACTCAATCATAGTTTTTGAATAATCAATTTAGGTATCTTATTCTTTAATCCCCTTAGAAACATATTCCACTGCTAAAAAATGTAGGAAAATCTAAATCACATAATAAATATTCCTATTAATTTAATTCCAAATACATAAAATATCCCATATAAAATTTATTTTTTTCAGGAATCTCGTGTATTTTGGAAATTCTACCAGTTAAATGGAATTTGGGATATTTTTACCAAAAATTATGTGTACTTTTAAAATTTATGGCCAAAATAATCCATATTACAAAAAAAAATAATTCTAGTTATCTAAGGTCCAAAATAGACTCAACAAGAAAGTTTATGGAAAAAAGAAAGCACGTGGTTTATTTCCTCTTCAAGGATAATGCTTATAATGACTTGGTCACTGCATGTTTTACATAAATGAGGATTCTCATTGACATGGTATTTTTTATTAAAATTTTAATTTAGCAGTTTGATGTTTATAATACAAGGAGGGTACATTTTTTGTGTCTTGAAATTAATTTTATCAGTGTACCAGGGTACATGGGTGAGGTTTTATAAATTATCACTGGGGAATGAATCATTCATATTGGTCATAGGGATTGTCTCTACCACATAATTTTTAGGTAGTTGGTTCAAGTGTTCTACCACAAAATTTTTATATCCCATATTGTTATTTATATTTATTTCAAAATATTATGGAAGAAATATCTATATCACTAGTTTGGTATTTTGATAAGTTTTCAGGGTTAAATATATCAATGTTTCATGATCCAAATAAATAATTATATTACTCCTTAAAGATAATAATGAAATTTTTTAAGGCTACAAAAATCAATAATAACTCATTCTCTATTGTTGTGTAGTTAATCTGGGCACTTTATATGGTCTGGGAAGTGTTGTCTTCCAATTTTGTAATTCTATCAATCCTTTGGGTAAGTAAATCTCCTACTCCTCTATTAGAGGCATCACACCTAATCTAATAGGGGTAATTCTAGTTTGGTAAAAAATAATGGTGGCATTGGACAGGAATATTTTTAATTTTTCAAATTTTGTTATATATGAATCATTAAAAAGGAAATCAGCATCCTTCTTTAGTAGGTTATTTAGGGGAAACAAAAGTTTTTTATATACCTTAATAAAAAATCTATAAAATCCATCATATCCTAGAAATGATCTAATGTGTCTTATTGTGGTGTGGTAAGGTATAGAAGAAATAACAACAACTTTAGCTTTATCAACTTCAATTCTATATTTAAAAATCAAATGGCTCAAATAATTTTCTTTTTTCTACCATAAAATGGAACCATTAAAATTTAAAACCATGTTTTTTACAATACTTTTTTTAAAACTTTCTCCAAACATTCGAGATAGATTTGAAAAAAAAATTCTTCAATAGTGAATTAATCAAGAAATAAATTCAGGAAGTTCTCATTCTGGTCTGACACTATACTTACCATATAGAATTGAAAGGTTCCTGGAAAATTGAAAAGACCTAAGAAATCCTTATGTAAGAAAACAAACTAATGGTTCATGTGAAATTGGTTTTTTTAGTCCTTGAGAGCAATTAGAACTTGAAAATACCCATCAAATCCATCAGGGGAGCAATAATTACCCTCCAAACAAGTCTCTCTAACATTTAGTCCACAAAGGGTATTGAAATGCGGGATTTTCTAGTCACATGGTTAAATATCCAATAATATATACAGACACTACATATTTTTTGGATTTGTGTGCTCGCAAACTCATTATTCTCATTTTTCAAAATTGAAATTCTATTTTTTCAGCACAATTTGGACGGGACTCACACATTAGGAGTCATAGATAGGTTATATTATAGAGACCCATACTTTTCATAAATAAATATAACATCTTATTAGAAGAATATTCTTTACATTACATGAAAATCCATGCTAGAATAAAATAGGTATAGTGCCATTGGAAACATGGATACATAAACAACTGGTTCATAAGTTAACTATATCATAACCCACTTAGTTCTTCCTAACTATCACCCTTATTAGTCATATCATACATAATACATTTCTTCATATCTTGGGAAAAGTAAACAAAATAAACGGTGAGTTATAATGATAAGTAATGGAAAAAAATAGATATATATATGATCACATTATAATATCATGAAATAAATATTTGTAGTTCATAATACATGAATCATAAAAGGAATAAAATAATATGAACCATGATATCAAAACTGTAACACCCTAGATAGTACAAAATTTTAATTTTTTGGTTATTTTTAATTGTACGCAACACTAAGTTAAGCTTACACTAAAAAAATGAGATTATATTTCAGTACACACAACACTAAGTTGGCTTGTGTTAAACACAATACTGAGTTTCTTTGACATATTGTGTTACATGCAAGAACAAGTTTTACCAAACTACAATATATTATTAATATTATTATTTAATATGATAATTATCAACAAGGCATTTTAATGAAATTTATGAAAAGGATTAAATAAATTTTTAAGAAAATTTTTAAATATGTTTATATAATTCATTTGTTACCAATTTATAAAAAATAAATATAAAAACCAATTGAATATAAAAGAATATTTTTTATAAAAAGCTATTTTTATGTGCCAAAGGTGTTTTACATTAATAAATTAAATTAATAAATATTATTGGATGATCTCAATGAAATGTATATATTATATATTAAATAAAAAAATTACATTCATATAATATATTTTATACGCATAAGATAATAATATATCCAATTTTACTCATAAAAAATGTATTTTTCTAAAGGTTGTTTTGTTGCCTTTTAATGGCTCACCTCATTTAAAACTATATTTTTGTAATTTTTATAAATTTTACATGAAAAAATAAACTTCATTTTTTAAATAGTTATTTAAAATTTATATGAGGGTTAATTTTATGAACTTTGCAGAGAATTTTCATTTTTTGCTAAATAGTGAAAAATATTGAATTTAAATTACAAACTGACTTTTCATTTAAATAATTTGTAATGCTAATTTTTTTTAATTGGTTTAAATGTATAACTATATAAATTATACATATATTAATACAATTTATATAATTGGAATCATTTTTATATTTAATTTAGATATAAACCCTTAGTAAACTTCTGAACATGTTCACCTTAAAAACTTGCTTTCTCGTCCCATCAACAGGATTAATTTTACATTAATTTCTTCCAATTATGTGATTTTAATTAGAAAAAAATTATTAAATATTTTTAATTAGAATAATTTCTAATTTATAATTATTTAAAATTAATTTTTTACCGTAAATATTAGTGAAAAAAATTAAAATTAATTACAGCAATTAAGTGAAAACTAGTTTAACAAGGGACTAAACCTTAAAATTAATTGCCAAAATGACTTATAAAAATGACAAAACCCTATTATATGGACATATTTAGAACATTAATCCTATATTATTGGTTTATTTAGGTAATCCTCATGTTATGTAAAAACTTGTGTACACCTAACTTCTTTTCAAAAATGACATGTGTGTCCTCTCCCCGCTTATAAAAGTCACCCCCTCTACCCCTTATTCAACCATCTCAAAACACTTTTGTTTGGACAAAACTACCCAAATAAACTCCCAAAATCACTTCTATAATCCTATAAACCATAATTTGTGTAGAAATAAACACAATTAAGTCCTTTGGTGCGAACCAAAATGAGTTACATAAAAGAGAGGTAACGTTCTTCAACGAGCACTTTTGTTTTATTCCTTACTACAACCCTAATATTATTTTTATATAATTATTATATAATAAAATTTTATAATAGATATACTATGATTTTTTTATGTAAATATTAATACCTAAAAATATACACACTTCCATCAAATGGGATATACAATAATTGTTCATGTGTACAGTTGTCTACCGCCTTGCAAACTAATGTCATTATTTCTTACATTACCAATTATAAAGGTTGGGAATAATAAAGTGAATGATGATTTTATATGATATATATGGTGTTTAGCATTTATTTATTATTCTAAAATTACTATATAACACATACCATCATGCTTTTTATTTTGTGGGAATACAATAACATCGTTTGTTGACATTTGGACTACCGCCTCCTCAAAGTGATTTGATTCGTTCATGCTTTACATGGAATGTATTAAGGAAATATTTAATAAAAATATTAGATATATATGAAAGAAAAATTATAATGAAATTATCTTATACATGTATATCATTTATTTGTCTTTATTTTACCATGACCGTGGAATCATTATTCATACATACATACGACCTGTCGTCTCTATGAGCTGTGCATTTCATCTCATGTCACTAAATATTATAGATTACTCGAAATAAATATATATGATATTTAAATCAATATTTACATATTTTATATGATGAAATCATGATCTACATAAGAAGAATAAAAAATAACAAGTCAAAACAAACTCAAAAAACAATGTAATTAACACCCGAAACAATGAAAATAATAAAAGATTATTACAAAATGGGTGATGATTTGCTGTAAAATAATCAAATATGGTATTTTAAATATTAATATGTTTATTTTATAAGTAAATTAAATTCTTAAACCCACTATAAATGGGGTTATAGCATGTATAAACAAAAGGAAGTATAATGTAAGGGATTTTGTCTCAATTTCCATTCCATTGAGAATTATTTGTTATTATGAACCAAATAAATTTTATGTAGTGTATATACTACCTTTGACATGTAATATCATAGTTAATTAATTATTAATTGTATTTTAAGTTTCAATTTAAATTATTTCATTTAAGGGAATATAAATTAAGAGTTACCAAGTGGTAAAGATTTTCATAACTCAGTTTCTTTTCACTAGGTTATATTACTTCCACATTGTAGTTGATATTATAATATTATGTGTGTAATGTATTTTTAATATCTATTGTTTTATTTAAACTTTTTTTTATTTCACAATCTCATTATAATCAATATTGTTTATTATTGAATTTACATTAAATTAAATTTATTTATCTTTTTTTAATAAACTCATTAATTTTCTTATCATAGGGATATTGATAATCCTTTTCAAGTAATAGTACCATTTTCCCACTATTTGGTAAAAAAATGTTTTATAATTCGTTTATGAAAACATGAATTCATTTATCTCTTCTGTCAGAAATATATTTTATTTTAAAACCATTTTTAATTTTAAATAAATGATTTATTTTAAATCCATTTTTTCTAAAAAATGTTGTCAATTTTTTCTAACTCTTAAAAATGATTTATTTAATGATTTTTTATAAAAAAAATAAAAGGAATATTTTTGTCATTTTCCAAACAGGGAACCTTTTAATCCTTTTTGTAGTACAAAATGAATACCCTTTTTACCCTGTATGACATGAACAACATTACTAGTTAGCATTTCTTTGAAGATACATTTGCATGTTTAAAATGTTGTTTTCTAAATAAATTTTCTGAAGTTATTTTCAAAGAAAACTATTTTTAAATTTTTTTCATAATTATAAGAATATTTTCTTCAATAATTCTTTTAAAATATATTTTTCTAGTATTTGTATTCATCAATGACAAAAACCAATTATTTTTACTCTACTTGGAATTTTTAGTGTTGATACCATCCTAATTCTTAATCTAGATAGTTTATGATTGATCTTTCCATGTATAGTATTAATATTCACTTCCTTGATTTATTTTTTATAATCCCCTTGAAATATTCACTTTTGTGTGATCATTAGACATTAAATTTCCCCTACTTATCCATATCATTTATCAAGAATATGTTTTTTGTTTATATTGTATATAATTTTTACATATGGTGTTTACTTTAAAAGTTACATGATTAATTAGGAAAATAATTATAAATTCATATCATGTGATAAGACACATTGTTTATTAATTAAATAGATAATTTGATATATGAGGAATAATTTTGAAATGCACTAAATGGGTTAGGGACCATTAGAAATAAACCCCTCGATGAATCAAAAGTCTCATGAGATGAAATCAATTATATAAAAATCCTTCTTGTTTATTTTCAAGCAGAATCAGATGGGTTTCTACCCACAGACCTAAAATTTCTATATAATCGGTATTGATGGTATAGTGGTTCATGTTCTAGAAATATAACATCCAATAATTAATTATTTCTTTTATTTCTGTTATTATCATCCAAAGTATTTTCACTATGAAAAAACTATGGATGCATTTCATTCTCAATTCATTGATTAAATTTCATTTATCTACAATTATTTACCATACCATATTGATTATTATTTATCTAGATATTAAATGGCATGTGTGCTTAGTTATTTTCCTTTCCATATTTTTTATGCAAATCTATATCAGTTTATTGATTACATGGCATGTGTTTTTAGTTATTTATCTACCCATATTGTTTAAAAAATTATTTCTAAGTCTATTCATTATATGGAATGTGTGTTTAGTTATTTGCCTTATCATATTGATTATTCTCATTGATTTTTTTTACCTCTATTATACTTAACACTTACTAAGAATATGATTTCACCCTTATTTTTCTCATTTTCCCAGGATTGTATAATGTTTAAAATTATTTATATATAGATATACACTAGATGGAATAAATTTATTCCGTAAAAAAATATGGTGTAATTTTGTGTATTCAAATGTAATGTAAGACTCATGTTTGTAGCTATTTTTCAAAGACTAATAAATTATTTTGTTCTTCAGGATGTAATTCCTCATATCATATTCCAATTTCATGGTATGAGGCACTAGCTCTAGTCTTTTGGGGTTAGGTCCACTATAGATGGTATCATAGGAAATTTAGTAGCAACCATGAGAACTATATTTAGGAAAAAAATATTAAGGAACATAACCCTATGATTTACTTTGATTATTAGCATACAAGAACATATATCTTTAATAATTTGAGAATTATGGATACCATCACTGGATTATGAGATTAAGGTTGATCAAAAGTTATAGGTCTTAAATATCTCTTTTTAGTTTTTATGTAATGAGATTCGATCAAGATTAAGGATATTTTGTAATAAATTTATGGAATTAAAACTCATCAGTTTAGTAAATTTTTTAATGGAAAAGTTACAATGTCTTTAAATTTTAGAGTCAACATTTTAAAGGTATTGATAATATTTAGTGTTATTATTATTATTAATGGAATTGTAATAATCGTTAAATAAGGTTAGTAGGCTTTCAAAAAAATATTTTCTATTGAAACCCATAGAGAAAAGGTTATTTAATGATTAAATTCCAAGGTTGTCCATCATATTTTCGGAACGTCAAATAAATTATATTAATATAGTTTTGAAAAATTAAAACCCACATATAGGGTGAAAATCCATTGCATCTGTAAAGGTGGTGGGTCTTGAACCAATGATTGAAGGATGTTAAGGGTTTCATGCCTACCATTGGCCTACACGTTGTCTTGGTTAATATGTCATAGTTTTTAGTTAAAAAATTGGACAAATAAATATTAATAATGAACCAATAATATTAAATTTTATATATTTAGGTATTAACCATATTGGTTTTGGAATATAGATAGAGACATATTGAAATACATGTCACTATTTTATATATTTTACGATTCATTAAAAGTAAATTTTAATGATTCATGCATAAAAGTTCATTTTTTAAAATCCATTTCCTTATATTCTAAGGAAGTAAAATAATTAATAAAATTTAGTAAAAGGGTCTTGAAATAAAAATGTTTTTCTATTATCATCGTTTTTAATGATATCAATGAACTTTTTTACACCTTTATGGTTTTAGGTCCTTGTTTTCATTAAAATTATATATATCACCAAATTTATTATGATCAATGTTCTATATCACACTCTATCAGAATTTGAAAGTTATATTTCTCTTTCATTTCTATGATTTCATTAATGTTCTCCTACTCGAAAGCCAAGTTTTTTTGTGACCTTCACATTTCCATTTCTCTATTATTAAGAGGATTTTTTATTAACCCTTTTATTATGTGGGTTTTAAAAAATAGTATTTTTAAATACCAACCACTGATTACTAAAATCAAGTTTAAATTGTGAGGACATGGTTCAATTAAGGTTGGGAGAATGAAACACCCCAATACTTTACCATATTTTCCTTTTAGAATGAATTTAATTTTATTAATATTTTTTTTATACACAACTCCAAGTTAATATTACACAACACACAACACAACTATTATATTTTGGTACACACAACACTAATTTGGATTGATTTACACACAATACCGAGTTTCTTCGATAGCTTGAGTTACATGCAAGGCTGGGTTTCACAAAACTACAATATACTATTAATATTTTTATTTAATATTATAGCTATTAATAATATGTTATAATGAAATCTATGAAAAGGATTAATTAAACTTTTAAGATATTTGTTAAATAGTTTTGTATAATTATTTGGTTACCAATTGATTATAAATGAATATAAAAAGGAAATTGTTTTTTAAAAACAATTTTTGTGTCAAAGGAATTTTATCTTAATAAATTAAATTAATAACTATTAGTGTATGATAAATATTAAATTTATACATTATATATTCACTAAAAAGTTTAAAAATAATTAAATATATTTTATAGTGATAATATAAGAACATATCCAATTTTACAAATAAAAACTATATTTTTCTAAATGTAGTTTTTACACCTTTTAAATTAGAACCTATATTAAAACTAAATTTTAGAAAATTAATAAATTTTATATGATAAAATGAAATTATTTTTTGAAATTTTATTTTTAAAATTATATTAGGGTGAATTTTTAGAATTTTTTTGAGAAGTTTCATTTTTTAATGAATAGTGAAAAATACTAAATTTTAATTGAAAAATAAATTTTCATTTAAATAATTTATATGGTTAAATTATTTTTTAATTGGTTTTAATGTAAAATTAGATAAATTATACATCTATAGATACAATATATTTCATTTTAATAATTTTTATATTGAATTTAGATATAAATACTTAGTAAACTTTTAAACAATTTCAATTTAAAAACATGTTTTCTCATCCCGTCTACGGGATTAATTTTAAATTAATTTCATTAAATTATGTGGTTTTAATTTGAAAAAAAGGATTACATATTTTTAATAATAATAATTTAAAATTAATAATAAATTCAACTTAATTTTTAATACAAAATATTATTGAAAGCAATTAAATATAATTACAAGGATTAAAAGAAAAACTAGCTTAATAAGAGACTAAACCTTAAACTTAAGGGAAAAAATGGCCTAGAAACTTTTCCAAAAACTAATGGATGGCCATATATATATCATTGAACATATATTATATGATTTTTTATGTTATTGAATCCTCATTTTTGGTAAAACATTGGGTACACCTAACTTCTTTTCAAAAATTCCATGTGTGTCCCATCCCCAACTTATTAAAGGCCTCCTCCTCCAGACTTATTTGAACTTCTAAAACCACTTTGGTTCACACAATAACTTAAAAAAATAAACTCCCAAAATACCTCCTCTCATCCAAGATTCCTCACTCTGGGAGGAAATAAAACCATGTAAGTCCTGCGGTGAAAACCAAAAGGAGTTACCCGAAAAAAGAGGTAATGTTCTTCAATGAGCATTTTTATTTTAATCCTTTATCCTCCCACTTCAATTGTTTTTATATAATTAAGATATAATAACATAAGTATTAGAAATATATTTATATTTTTTATGTTAATTGTAGGACCTACACCCACACACACCTTCAAATAATGGTATATGCAGTCATCATTCGTGTGTACGGCGAACTACCACCTCAGGATTGGATATCATTCGTTCTTTCATTACCACCTCTAAAAGTTTGTAATGGTGATGAAAATACTATTTTTATATGATATATTGGATATTTATAATGTATTTATTATTATTTAATTACTATATAGAACATAACTTCATTCTTTCTATTTGGGAATATGATAACATTATTTGTGGAGGTGTGGACTACCACCTCCTCAAAGCGATGTGATTCATTCACGATTTACATGGAATGTATTAAGGATATTTTTAATAAAAATATTTGATATATTTTAAATGAAAATTATACTAGAATTATAATATACATATATATTATTTACTTTTATTTCTTTTAACACGATAATAAAGTGGAAGCATTGTTCATGCGTACATACGGCCTACTGTATCCATAAACGGTGCATTTCATCTCCTATCACTAAATATTATGGATTAATATAAATACATATATACTAAATATATATTATTTTTAAATCATTGTTTAAATCCTTCAGATTATGAAATCATGATCGACTTAATAAGAACAAAAAATAACAAGTCAACACATACTCGAAAAATAAGGCAATTAACACCCAAAACAATGAAAATAATAAAATATTATAAACAAACAGGTGATAATTTATTATAAAATAATCATATATGATATTATAAATTTTAATATGGTTATTTTATAAGTTAATAAAATGTTTGAAACCATTATACAGTTGGTTAAAGAATGTATGACCAAATGAAAATGTAAGGTAAGGTATTTAGTCTCAATTTACATTCCATTGAGATGTATTTTTTATTATGAACCAATTCACATTTATGTGGTGTATAAACAAACTTTTAAATATAACATCATGATTTATTAATTATTCAGTGTATTTTAATTTTCAATTTGAATTGTTTCGTCTAAGGGGATTTTAATTAAGAGTTACCAAGTGGTAAAGAATTTCATAACTCAGTTTCTTTTCACTAAGTTATATTACTTACTTATTTCCATTAATATTCTATGATTATATGTGTAATGTATTTTTACTATATATTGTTTTATTTTCACATGTTGATACACATAAAAAATTCATTAGTTTATTCTCACTTCAAATTTATGATCTTTTTAAGGGTTTATTTCACAATCTCATTCTAATTGATATTATTTATTCTTCAATTTAAATTCAAGGAAATTGATTTATATTTTCTTAATAAACTCTTTTATTTTATTATAATTTTTTTATTCATAATAATTTTCAATTAATAGTACCATTTCCTTCTCTTTGGTACCCAAAATGTTTTGAAAAAGTTTTTAATAAAGCCTAACTTCATTTCTCTATTCACTCAGAAATCTATTTTCCTTTAAAAACATGATTTCTTTTAAAACCATTTTTTCTAAAATGGATTCCAAATATGTATTTTAAACTCAAAAACATTACATATTAAAGGGTTTTCTAAAAAAAATTAAAAGTAATCTCCTTTTTTCAAATAAGGAACCTTTCTAACCATTTTACTATGTAAAAGGAATTACTTTTTTACTTGTACGTCATGTATGGATTTTCCAGCCATAATTTATTCAAATATTACTTTTCTTGTTTAAAATGTTAGTTTTTAAAGAAAATGTTTTTTAAAGTGATTTTAGAATAAAATTATTTTCAAGATGTTTTTAAAAATGAAAAGGAAAATTTTCAATAATAATGGTTTTAATAGATCTTTTTATATTATTTCCATTCATCAATGAAAAACCCATTTATTTTTACTCCACTTTGGATATGGTATATAAATACCATTCTTATTCTTCCTATGGGTATTTTATGACTGATTTTTACACAGATAGTATTTAAATTCACTATCTTGATTCATTTTTAGTCCCCTTGAAATATCCACTTTCTTGATATCACTAGACATTAAATTTCGTCTTATTATCCATATCATTTTTCATGGATATTTTTATTTTTTAGACTATATACCATGTGTAATTTTACATTTACTACATTAATTGGGGAAATATTGAAAAATTTGTATCCTTTATTCAATATGGGTACTTTATGATTAGTAACATTGCTTATTAATTATATATATTATTCTATATATGAGAAATGCTTTAGACATGAACTACACGAGTTGGGAAATATTATAAATAAGACCCTAGATTCATTGGTAGTATCATGAGATGAAATAATTTAGAGAAAACCCCTTTGTGTTTCTTTATATGAAGAATCAGATGGGTTTCTACCCATAGAATTAAACTTCCTTGGGAATTGTTCTTGAGGGTATAGGGGTTCATGTTCTAGATACATGATCTCGAATAATTAATCAATTTCTTCATTTCAGTTATTATTATAAAGTTTATTTTCACTATGTCAAAATCTATTGTTGAATTTATTCTCAGTTCATTGTTTAAATGGAATTTTTTTTTATTTAACATGCCTTGTTGATTGTTCCTTATCCAGTTGTTTTAATGGAATGTGTGCTCAATTATTTAACTTTCCATATTTTTGATGCACTTATTTATTATTTCATTGATTACATGGAATGTTTATTCAGTTATTTACCTTTCTATTTTTTTTACAAAATTATTTCTCAATTTTTTGTTTACATGGAATGTGTGTTTAGTTATTTACCTTTCCATGTTGATTATGATCATTGATTAATTCTTACTTCTTTTATACTTAAACCTTACTAATAATTTGATATCACCCTTATTTTTTTCCTTTTCCAATTATTCCTTGAAGTTTACATTGATTTATATACAAAGATACACTAGAAGGAAAAAAGTTATTTTTGAAAGGGAAAAAAATTGTTGAAATTGTTTGTATTCAAATGTAATGTAAGACTCGTGTATTTATCTAGTTTATGAATAATACTAAACTATTTGGTTCGTCATGATGTAATTTTGTGTATTTTATGCCAATATAATGGTAGCAGGCACTGGATCTCAGCTTCTATGGTGAGGGTCGCTACAATAACATTGGCATAAGACATCTAATTGGGGAATACACATAATCATAGGTAATATTATTTCAATGCTACCCACCAATATATTCATAACATGTTAGTCTTGGTCTAACCACATGTATTCCTACTTTAGGCTTGTTATAACCTCCCATGTATCCTCTTTTGGGCATGGGATAACCACTTATATACCCTTTGATCTCATAAAACATTAATTATTCCCCAATGCATTAGAGAGATATATAGTTCCCACCCGCCACATAATGAAAATCATACATATGTGTGCCATAAGATCATAAAACATTATTCATATCAAAAACCATGAAAATAAATGGGTTTCAAAAACATTTCATCCTTTTATAACCCATATAAAATAAATGGGTTTCATAAAAATTCCATCATTTCATCAAAGTATAATCCATGGAAAAAGGAATGGGTTTCTTAAATATCTTGTCATTATAATCATAAAACATAAAAAATAAAGAATAAGGATGTTATTATTGAAACATAACCCTATTAAGGCTTACGTAACATTAATGTATATAATATTATACGCAAAATATTTTGAAGGGTCACTTGAAACATTTTAGGAATAAAATAACCTTTCCATTTTAAAATCACTTTATTAAAATCAAAAAATTTAAAAAATATTATTGAAAACACTTTATTTTAAAATAACCATGGAAAATATTAAACTAGATTTCAAATAATTGATCATTCTTGATGTCAGGAAGTTATGTTCATGGCGTGTAAATTAAAATAAAACATTCCTTTTACACTTTTGTAAAATAATGATAAAGTGCCTCATTTGGAAAATGATATAAAGATTAATTGTGAACCATTGTGTAAAAATTAAAACATGGGTAAAAAATTCTTTACAAAATCATAGTGGAATATTAAATAAATTCTTTAAAAAAATTATAAAAAATGTATATGGAAGAAAAATATTTTTTTACCTAAGAGAGAAATAATGTTGATTTACCTTAAAAACATATTTTCAGTATCGTTATCACTTAGGGTGAAGAAAATGAAAGGAAAAATGTATTTTTTTGAAAATAAATATATTAAAATAAAATTCATATGTTTCTTGATATATATTTCCTAATATTTCATCATTATAAACTTAATCATAAACAATCCGTATAAACAATGAGATTGTAGCATGAAACCCATACTTCTTTGGTAACTTTTGAATCATAAGTATCATGAAATAAATAGTGTTATATGGATATTTAAATCACAATAATTTTCATAATAATAATCATAAAATAAATTCATGTGAAATATATACACCACATAAAATAAACAAGTTGTGAATAAGGCATGTGTTCTATAAAAATAAATGTAAGATAAAGATCTCTTACTTTGAGTTCCACTTGCTTTGAAATCATTCTAAAATCCTATATAATAAATTTAAATTTAATATAATTACATTACATAATCACATACATGTTTTTTATATCATATATATTATATATATATTGAGACATCCATAATGGTATAGATACAAAATCAATTGCACCGTTTATAGAGATGGTAGACCCAACGTACGCATGAATGTTGTTTTTATTTTTTGATTGATTGGATGGAAGAAAGGTAAATATTAATTCAGATTTCTAGAATCCTTATTATATCATGTAAGTTTTATGTATTCATCATATACATCCTCATTAAAATCTAATTAAAATAGAAATGAAAAATGAATCACATCGCTTCGTGGGGGTGGTAGTCCACACATACACGTGAGCAACGTTATTGTTTTCCATTGGTTTGGAATGTAAGAAGGTAGATATGATATTATCATTACAGAAGAATAATTTTTCTATAAATATAATATATATACTTTAAACACATCATTATAACCATCCATGAAATGTGTTTATGGAAAATTAATTATACCGTTATGTGGATATGGTAAGTCGTACGAATGCACGAGTGATACTTTCACTTCCAATTTGATGGAAAGATGGTGAATAATGGTAGTTTCATAATAATTATAATAATAATAATTTAGAATATTGAGGATACTGAATTTATTATTTTATGATAAATATAAATGATCTATAGGAAGTTTAAGAAGAAATAAATAGAAATTAGTCGGGTAAGACAATTACCTCTCTTTTAAGAGAGCTCTGTAAAACCTTTCCTAAGGAAATTAGGGTTGATATTTTGGGGATATAAGTTCCTTGAAAACATAAATAAGGATTTTTATAATATAATTTTATAGGGTATGGATGAGCTATATGTCTCAAAGTTGTTTGGAGAATAGAAAGAATGGGTTTCATTTTATAAGGGATGGAAATGACACACTTCAAATCTTTTAAAATATTAAATAATAATAAAGTCATTATCAATCCAAATGGATCTTAATGGAATATAAATGGAACTTTAATTAAATTATAGGCCATATATTATTATATTTGTCCTATTTTAATATTTTTATGATTTTTATGTAATTTAATAAAATATTATTTTGATAAAATATCATTAATTACAATTTTGACACTATTCATTTTATTTGACTTAAAATAAATAAAGAAAAGGTTGGACTTAAAATATAATTATTTAAAAAAACACTAATATGTCACATACATCTTTTTACATTTTTTAGAACATTAAATCCCACAAATTATATTACTTTTAAAAAATTTAAAATCATTTATTATATTTTATTATTAATTGAAGAAATATTACATCAGTGCAGCATAAGAATTTAATGTCATTGTATAGTTACTAAAAATTATAAAGAAATATATATTATGATAATAATTTCATTAATATAATAATTAATATCAATACTACTTCATAACTATTTTTTCCCTCTAGGAATATAGATTATATATTTAAAACTAAAAGAGTGACACTTTGTAACATTGTTTTAAACATTATTAATGTCATTTTCATAGAAAAGTGTCCATTAAACAAATAAATTTATATCATAAGGTGATAAGGACCTAATTACATTCATCCAATACGAAATAATATGATAAATTATGTCCTTATCGCATAGTGTTAACCTATATGAACTTGATTTACCCTCTACAAATGTGATAAGTTTTACCACAGATACAATTCATATTGACCAAAAATAAAAGGGATGGATTTAAAAAAAATTAACGACCAAATTATAATAATATAATTAATTTAATCAAATTTAATACCTATAATTTTAATAAATCAAATTTAATTTAAGTGCACAAAACACAACAAAAACCACTTTTTAGAAAGTTTTTAAGCATAAAAATGGATTTATTTTTATCTCATGCCTAAAAAAATATCAGATGAATTTTTAAAACATTTTATTAGATATATTATATATAAATTTCATTAAAATCATTAACCAATAGTATAAATTTTAAATTATTTGGATAAAAATACATTGTGCGCATAAAAATAGTTCTTTGGAAAAACATCACCTTTATTTTTAAATGATTTATATTTTCATTTATAATTAATTGATAACTAGTGAATTAATTTTATGAATGTGTAAGACAAAAAATTTCATAATTTATTTAGTATTATTCATACCCACAAATCTAAAAACTAGGTGACAACATATAATATTTTTATAATAGTATGTCACAGTTCGTTTAGAACTATTATTATGTGTAACACAAGCTATCAATGAAATAAATTTATTAAAAAAATATTCCATAAAATATTAGCGTGTTACATTCTACCTTCTTTAAAATTAATTTCACCCTTAAAATGTATCACTTAGATAAAGAAAATTAGGATATCTTTATTTCCTTATATCCTCAAGTTCCCACGTAGCTTCCTCAAATTTTTGGTTTCACTAAAAAACATTGATCGGGTGATTGGTTTTGCTTCACAGAACTCTCAATCTCTATAATATCTAGAATCTTCACTAGTTGTTCCTAATAAGAGATATATTTATTTATTGGTATCACCTTTGAGTTTAGTAGATGTGAAGTATCAAGTATATACTTCCCCAGGATAGATACATGGAACACATCATAAACTTGAGATAGATTTTATGGAAGTGCCAATCAATAAGATACCATCTCTGCATGATCAATAATTTAAAATGCACTGATATACCTAGGGATCATCTTATCCTTCTTTCCAAATCTCATCACCCTATTATATGGAAAAATTTATAGGAATACCTTTTTACTAACTTCAAACTCCAAATATTTCTGATGATCATCAGCATAACTCCTTTTCCATATATGAGATTCCATTATAAGATGCTGAATGGATATAACCTTTTATGAAATTTCCATAACTAGGTCAGGTTTTGATAGATATGTTTCTCCAACACCATTCCAGCACATTGTAGTTTTAAAATTTCTACCATATAGGGATTCATGAAGATCCATCAGAATATTGGATTGAAATCTGTTTTTGTAAAACAGTTCCACCAAAGGAACGTGTTGATCCCAAAAAACTTTTAATTCCATAGAGAAAGCTCTCAACATGTCTAATAGAGATTGAATAGTTCTATCAGACAAACCATATTTTTGTGGATGATACGTCATACAAAAACTAAATTTTTTATCAAGATCCTACTGAATACTTCACTAGAACTTTGAGGTAAATATCACATCCCAATTAGATACAATGGAATGTGTTACTCCATGAAACCTTAAAAATTCCTTAATATATATCATGAAAATATATTCTAGAGATAAATCATCTATAATAGAAATAAAGTGTGCTAAATTTGTAAGGTTATCAACAAAAACATATATACAATTGTTCCCTTTAGTTGTTTTGGGTATTTTAATGAAAAAATCCATGGTGATGTTTTCCCATGTATACTTTGGTATGTTTAATGGTTGTAATATCCACTTTTTTTCTTCTATGATGAATAAATAATGAAGTACTATGAGCTTAATTTAACAGCTCTTTCTTTAAAACTAGTAAATATGTGACACAATCATAGTTCTTGAACCGTATCACTTCATCACAATCAAGTTTGAACTTAGGAACATTTATCATCTTATTCTATAGCTCTACATCATCCTTATGTGCTTCTTAAATCCTTACATGGATAGATTGTTAAACACTAATTTGAACTAGATAATATTTTTCTTTTTACATTAATAATTCAAGATCCATAATTTTAAAATAAAATAATATTGCATATTTTTTATCTAATTAATAGATAAATAGAACTATCCTTTGACTCCAAGCATCAGTCACCTTGTTTTATTTCCTAGGGTGATAATGTATTGATCAGTCATAATATTTAATTAGCATTAACCATCTTCTCTGGAATATATTCAAATATTTTTTACTGAATATATACATTAAAATTTATTGATCAGTATTTACATGACACCTTTCTCTATAATGACAATGTCTTCATATCTTTAATAAAAAAATTACTGCTCCAAAATCCAAATAATGAGTTGGGTAATTATTTTCAAGTTTACTAAATTGTCATAGGTCATAACCTATAACTAGGTAATTTTTCATGAGTAAACATCCCAATTCATTATTTGATGAATAAATATAAATTAAAAACCCTTATCCACTTCAAGGTAATGTAAGAATAGGTGATTTCACAAGCCTTCTCTTCAGTTCGTTGAAAAAATCCTCACATTCATCTGTCCAAAGGAACTTGGATCCCTTATGTGTTAACTTGGTTAGTGGATTGGATAGCCATGAAAATTCTTCATAAAATATTGATAATATCCATCCTAACTAAGGAAACTATGAATCTCAGTAACTATGAATTGTCTTGGACGACATTCAATAGCTTCCATATTTGATGGATCCATAGATATACCCTCACTTGAGATTATATGACCCAAAAATGTAACTTTTTGTAGAAAAAATACAAACTTTTCTAATTTTTCATAAAGATTATTCTCCATTAGGGTCTTCAGTACAATCATCAAGTGATTTTCATGATCTTTCCTGATCATTGAATTTTTAATAATATTATCTATAAATACTACCACAAACTGATCATAGTAATCTCTAAAGACTTCATTCATTAAAACCATGATATAGTGGTGGAATAAGCAAGACCAAAAGGCATCACTATATATACATAATATCCATACCTTTTTTGTAATGTTTTCTTGGGTTTATACTCCTTCTTCACCCTCAATTGATGATATCCAAAATGAAGGTCAATCATGGAAAGTTATTGATCTCCACACAGTTGACCAAAAAAGTCATCAATATAGGGTAAAGGATACTTATTCTTTATAGTTATCTTCTTAAGTTCCTTATAATCAATACATAGTCACATTAACCCATATTTATTCTTAAAAAATAATAGGTGCACCCTAAGGTGACACACTTGGTCAAATGAATAATTTTTCATTATTCTCCTAGAGTTTCTTTTTTAACTCATGTAACTCAATCGGGTCCATTATATATGGAGTCATTGAAATTTTAGTAAAACCAGGATTGAGTTCTATTGAAAACTCAACTTCATGAGTCGGTTGAAGAAAAGAAAAATATTTTGGAAAGACTTCGACAAACTCACACACAATAAGAATATATTTCATGTTGAGTTTCTCCCCAACCATCTAAGATAAATTATCTTTTGAATACGAATCAAGATTCATAAAGTGGATGTGATTTCCATTATAAGTTCTTATTTATTTCCACATTGATAGATGGTCATAAGTTTTTTTGAAATATCAAACATGACTTTCTTTCCTTGGTAATTGATGTGGGATTTATGTAATGAAATCTAATCCATTCTCAAAATAATCTCAAAATAAACTAGAAGAAGGATAATAAGATTTTTAGGAAGAAAATTCCCATAAACTTAAACAACAGAAGAATCATTGAATAGGGATATAGTCATATTACCATTAAGGGTTTTCACTACTAAATCAACATCTAATTATTGAGGTGTTATTATAATACCATTATCAAATTCCTCAAAAATAAAATCCCAAGTAGATCAAGATACAAAAATGACATTAACAGTTCTAAATTGGATGATAAGTGTACCTTTCACTACATCATCACCACACCCATCATAATGAATAGTGATTTCGGGATATCTCCCTTTTCACTAAGATTAGGAGGGTTGTTGATGATCATCATCATCATTAAATTTCATATTTGAGTACCTGTTTAAATAATTCCCATAATATTAACATTTGAAACACTGGATTATGGGTGGTGTATTTTTTGGATATTTCTATAAATTCACATCATTAGAAAAACTATTCACGTCAATTCTTCATTTTTTTGATCTGTATCCTTACTTTCCACAAATAAAAAATTTATTATTCCCCTTAAGACAATTTCCTCCATGTATCCTTCCACACTTTGAGCATAAATGAGGTATCTTCTTCTTCTCTCCATGGTTTTTATATTTTCCTTTGAGTTTCATATTTCTTTTTTTATCAAAACCATAATATTGATGGGTAAATAAAATATATATTTCCACCTTGATATAACATTAAATGATTTATTAATAGATACTGAAGTCCCTTATCAATAACGATCTTCAGATACTTGGTTTTAAGCTATTAAAGAGTCAAATAACCTTAATTTCAGGTTGGATGATAATTCCAAAAGCATACCTCATAATTTTTGTAATATTTGTCTCATAGGTACCAACAGATTCATCATCATCCTTATTTAAATCAAGGAATTCTTTCTACATTTTTGTTCAAAAAATATGAGCAAAGTACTTATTGAGAAATATTATATTAAAGTGATCTCACGCCATGGATGAAATTTCATCTTGTTCCCTTGTGTTCTTGGTAAGAGTCTACCAATGATCTGATTTTCCTTCCAAATGATAAATAACTAAAATAAAATTTTCATGATCTAAACACTATAGAATGTAAAATATATTTTAATGTTACTGATCCATTTCTCATCAATTAGTGGATCAGTGGACCCACTGAAATAAGTTTTACATTGCCTCATGAAGGACTCGATGGAATTTTGTTCCCCCATTTTCTCATTTGAAAGCATAGTGTGATTAATATCTTGATAAAGTTGTTTGATAATAAAAATGATATTTTTCCTTCTACACCCATAACTTTTGGTTTCTTATGTGGAAAATAATTTCATTTTCTATTTTATTCAAAATTAACATGATTCCTTCAAGTTCAATACATCAAAAAAATCTAAAAATCATAGTGTGAGAAATATAAATCATTTAGTAAAGCCATATAATAATGGAAAAATCATATAAAGAATGTATAGATCATCATTCCTTATATTCAATATATGAAATTTTAAGTTTAACCTAGGTTATTCATGATTATTTCCCAAACTTTAGGATTTTATCCTATACATAGACTTATCCATAATGTTCTCATTAATGTTATTCAACTTAGTTTTCAAAGTTTAACTAAACCATGATCTGATACTAACTATATATACCCATACCTTTCATACATAAATATCACATCTTATTAAATGAATATTCCTTATATAACATAATGATCGTTGTTAGAATAAAATAGTTTTAGTACCTTTGGAAACTAGTATATATAAAAATTCAGTTCATAAGGGAACTAAATATTATCCAACATATTTATGGATAAATAGAATCCTTATTAGACATAAAAAATATTATACATTTCTTTATAACCTTAGAAAAAGGAAACATAATAAGGGTTGACCTCTGATGCTCCTTATGGGTATAAATAGGAGATATCTTTGATCAAATAAGAAGAACATGAGAATATTGGAATGAGAATATTAGTTTAATATTCAAAATACATACCTTTTAAATCATATATCATAATATTGAGTCATGGAATAAATATTGGAAGTTCAAAAGACATGAATCATAAAGGAATCAAAGAACAGGATCCATGAGATCATAACATTGGGGTAAGATATGCAATTGTGGCATACACATAATCATAGAAAATATTATGTCAAGGCTACCCAGTAAGACATTAATAGATCTTTAAGATTAGGATAACCAACCAAGTACCTACTTAGGTCTTTGGATTACCACCCATGTACCCTCTTCTAGGCTTTCGATAACCTCATGTGTACCCTTTAAGCTCCTGGAACATTAATCATTACCTAATTCATTTGAGGTAGATTTAGGTCCCACCCATCATAAATGAAAATCATAAATATGTGCGCCAAAATATCGTAAAACTTTATTCATATCAGAACCTATTAAAAGAAATGGTTTTCATAAATTTTTCATCATAGAATAAATCGTGGAAAATAAATGGGTTTCATAAACATTTCATTATTTCATCATAGTATAACCTATGTAAAAAAGAACTTGTTTCTTAAACATTTTATCATCATAAACATACACCATAAAAAGAAATAATTATGATGGTATAATTTTATCAGAAATCTATTAAGTCTTAAGTAACATCAAAGGATGTTGTCATATATAGAAAACTATTTTGAAGGATCACTTGGAACTTTTCTTGAGAAAAATTACCTTTCCATTCTGAATTCTGTTCTTCAAAATCTTATAAATTCAAAATATTATGGAAAATATTGTATTTTAAAATAATCATGGAATGTTTTAATGTATGATTCAATTCATCGAGTGGTCATGATGGTGAGAAATTCCATTCATATCATATAATTTAAAAAAACATTCATTTTACACTTTTTTTTAAAAATCATAAAGTAACTTGTTCGGAAAATGAAAAGAAAATTCTTTTTGAACAATTTTTTAAAAAGTAAAAAATGTATAAAAATTATGTGAAAAAATAATAATATAATATTGAAAACATACTTTAAATAATTTTTATAAAACAAGGATATGGAATAAAAAGGGTTTTGGGCCAAAGAGAGAAATAAAGTCGATTTCCCTTAATAACATATCTTTGGTCTCTTGAGCACTTAATGTGATGAGACTGAAAGGAAAATTTGTATTTTTAGGAAATTACTATAGTTGAATAAAATTTAAAAGTTTCTTGAGAGATATATCATAATTTTTAATCATTGTAAACTTAATCATAAACAATCTTAATAAACAATGAGATTGATGCATAAACCCCTTACCACTTTAGTAAATTTTGAATCTTAAGTCCCATGAAAGAAATAGAATTATATGGATATGTAAATACCTAAAATTTTCATAAGAAGCATAGAAAATAAATTCATGTACAATATATACACTAAACAAAAGAAAGAAGAGGTGTATAAGGATTATGTCCCATGGAAATAAAATTGAGACGAAAATCTCATAACTTGAGTTCCACTTACTTTGAAAACATTCTACCCTCCTCTATAATAAATATAAAATTATTATAATTATATACCATAATAACATAAATTATCATTATATAATACATATTACATATATTTGGATTCGTTTATAATGATAGAGATAGAAAATGAATTACATTTTTATGGAGATGGTAGGTCATACGTATGAATGAATGTTTTTTTTATTTTTCTATGGATATAGTGAAAAAAGGTAAATAATAATTTATATTTCCAAAATAATTATTATATAATAAAAAATCTTATATATTCATCATATCCATCCTCATTACCATCCAAGAAAAATATAAATTTAAAACAAATCCTATAACTTTTTGTAGGTGGAAGTACACACGTATGCACACTGCTGCAAATTTGGGCTCATCCAACACTAGTATTTATCGAATATAGATAAAAGAACTAATAAACAATCCATTTATAATTTCTGTAAAATTAATGATAAAGGTGGGCCTTTCTCGGTGCTAAAAAAATCACAGATAAAGGGGGTCTTTATCAATGCTAAAAAAGTGCTGATAAAGGGGGTCCCTTTATCAGTGCTAATAAAAAAGAACTGATAAAGGGTGGCCTTTATCAATACTAGTAAAAAATCACTAATAAAGGGGGTTCATTATCAGTACTAGTAAAAAAGTGATGATAAATCCCTCCCCCTCCTTATCAACACTTTTTTACTAGCGCTGATATAAGAATCCCTTTATCGACACTTTTTTAGTAGCACTGATAAGGGGTATATTTTATAAAAAAAGAATATTTAATTAAAAATTACATATTAATATATAAATATATTTATATTTATATAAATATAATATATTTTTTAAAATGTGATTTAGATAAGGATAAATATGTATTTACACATAATATATGAGATATTTAGTGAAAATGGATTACAAAAAATAAAAAATAATATTAATTAATAATTTTATAATTTTTATTTTTGTAATATTCATTTTATAAAAATTGGATTGCCTAAAAATTAAATGAATTAATGAATAATCTATGATAATTTAACAATAATAATTGAACTTCAAACGACCATAACTTTTGATCCAGGTGCCTTCTCGGGCTCTACCACATATCAAATTGATGTCTATGAAGAAATATAAACTATGTTGATTTAGGAAACCCTTGTAACTATTTTTTAGAGGTCAAAAAGGCCAAGGACTCAATAATGGGTTTTTAGTCCGGATTCCCTCTTTATTTAATATTTAATACTATTTTAGCTTTGTTTAAGAGAGTATTTTTGTCCTTTTGTAGTGGAGACTGAATTTTATCCCAATGATTAAATTTATATAGATATTATGGTTTTGAATTTTTATCATTTTAAATAATTTATTTTTATTTATAATTCAATATATAAATATTGTCTTATATTTACTTACAATAAATCAATTTTATAAACAAAAATTTAAAAATATTTAAATAAAAATGTATTTTAAAATATATAAACAAAATGTAAATAAATATTTATTATTAATTTTATATAGAGTAAAAAATTACCCATTTTATTTTCCTTATAAAAATTCATTAATATATAATATATTTAAATAAATATAAGTGTGTGTGTGTGTGCATATCACACACTTCTAAATATATACAAAAAAAATAGAAATATTGTAAAATATAAAATAAAACATGATTAGAGGAGTGGTAAAGGGAATTGAAATTTTGCACAGAGGTCATGAGATCATTTCCCAGTGTGATCAGGTATTTAGGGGAGCCATTCTAGCAATAAGGAAGGGTGGGGATGTTCATGAGTGTTAGGTAGGGGTTTGGGGTGTGTGATGGCGGGTTAGGGAGTGGAAAATGTTCAGAAAGGGGATTGTGAGCACTAAGAAAGGGGTGTTGTGGTTTCTGAAAAAAAAAATCATATTTTTTATTAGTTTTAAAAAAAGCACTGATAAAGGGTTTCTTTATCAGCACCTTTTTAGCACTATTAAATTCATCATTTAATAACACTAAAAAAGTTTCTGATAAAGGAACCCTTTATCAATACTAAAAAATAATTGATAAAGACACCCTTTATTAGTGAATTCTTATAACACTGATAAAGTTCTTCTATTTTCATCACTCATAATAATAGTGTTTTTAATTGCTGATGAAACCCTTTTTTATCACTATTAAAGGTCTGGTCTGCAGTAGTAGCATGAGCAATGTTACCATTTTCCATAAGTTTGGAAGGAAAGAATGTAGATATGATATTATCATTCTAGAATAAAAATTATTTCATAAATATCATATATAAATTTCAAACTCATCATAATAATCATCCGTGAAATATTGTGATGGTAAATTAATTGTACCGCCATATGGATATGGTAAGCCATAAGTACGCATGAGCGATACTTTCACTTATCATTTGATGGGAAGAGGGAGTAAAATGGTTGTTTCATAATCATAGTAATATTTTAGAATATTTAGGATATTAAATTTATTATTTTATGATAAATATCATAAATTTAGAGGAAGTATAATAAGAAGAAATTCAAAGCGTTCGAGTAAGACAACCACCACTCTTTTAGAAGGCCTCTATTATATCCTTTATTAAGGGACTTAGGGTTGGATTTTTGGGATATTAGTACCTCAAAAACATAGATAAGGATGTTTATAAGAAAATTTTTTAGGTTATGGTCAAGATATCTGGCTC
Source organism: Viscum album (assembly GCA_963277665.1). Taxonomy (NCBI): domain Eukaryota; kingdom Viridiplantae; phylum Streptophyta; class Magnoliopsida; order Santalales; family Viscaceae; genus Viscum; species Viscum album. The sequence goes on from OY728158.1 coordinate 1,325,639,207, forward strand.
AAAGTGGTGTGGATAATAGAAAGAAGGGGTACCCTTTTATAAGGGAGGGAGGGGACACACTTGGAAGTTTTTAAAAGATTGAATTATAATAAAGTCATTATCTATCCAAATGGATCAAATGGAATATAAATGGATATGGTATAAAATTTTAGAACATAAATTATCTAATTTTTCCACTTTTAATATTTTTATGATTTTTAATTAATTTAACAAAATATTATTTTGATAAAATATCATTAATGTTAATTTTGAAACTATTCAATTAATTTTACTTTTAATACTTAAATAAAATGTCGTAATTCGAATATAATTCTCTAACATAACAATAATATGTAATATTAATCTAAAAATTTCATGTAACACATTAAATCACTCAATTTCTATTACTTTTAATATATTTAAAATCATTTATTATATTTATTCTTAATTGGATAAATATTGCATCGGTGATGCATAAGAATTTATGGTAATTATATAATTACTAAAAATGAGAAGTAAATTTATATTATGAAAATAATTTCATCAAATCACAATTACTATCATTATTCATTAATAACTGGTTTTTTCCCAATATGAGTACATAAAAGATATTTAAAACAAAGGGAGTGACACTTTGAAACTTTATTTGTTTTAAATATTATGAACGTCATTTTTATAGAAAATATTCCATTAAAAAATAAATTTCTCAACTAAGAGGATGTTTTTTTATTCCATTAATCCATTAATAATTTATATTAAAAATTATGGCCTTATCACTTACTTTTAACCTAGATTAACCAGATTTACCCCTTACCAAGGTGATAAATTTTACCACAGTTACTATTCAAATTGACTAAAAATATATGGTATATATTGTTGGGAAAAAATCCCTCAAGGTAACATTGCAGTATTTTGGGTTGATTGTGTTTGTTGACAAAGCAAGTTTCCATGGAGAATTGTCGAGTTCTCGAGAAGTTGTTGACATTCCATGTTGAAAAAGAACTATGACAAAGGAAAGGACGATCTGGAGGCGGTACAAAAGAGCAGTACAAGGTGGCGCCGTTTCCCAGTGTTTGCCAAATTTATGGGCCTGAAAATCGCCAATGGAAAATGGAGTGATATGTTGTTGGCAAAGGTTGAGGAGAGAGAAATGAAGGAGGTGCGCGGAAACATTAAGCGTGGCGCGCAAAATTAGCAGGTTGCGCTAAATCTTGAAGTGTGGCGCGCAAAACAGCGGGTTGCGCAAAATTGTATTTCGCGCAAAAGATGTTTCAAGGCCGAAAGCTTGAAAATCGGTAAAGGCATGAGGCGCGCGAAATTATGGAGGCGTGCGTGAAAAATTGAAGTGGTGCGTGAAATAGCGGATGAAGTATTTCGCGCAAAAGATGTTTCGAGGTCCGAAGCTCGGAAAATGGCAAAGCCATGAGGTGCGCGTAATTATGGAGCAGTGCGCGGAAAATGGTTGTGCGCGGAAGATTTGTATTTCGCGATCAAAGCGGATTACGCGCTCAAGGAGGGTTTTTCGCGCGGGGTCAATTTTGACTATAAATATGAAGTGACCCTCCTCCATTCAGTGGAGTTCAAGACATAGAAAATACCCGAGCTCTGGTGCGCGAAATTGAAGTTAGAAAGGGTGTTGCGCGTAAACTTAAAGTTTGCGCGTAAAGTCAGATTGCGCGAAAAGCAAAGGCTGCGCAGAAAGTTGGTGATTGGCGCGTAAAAGGAAGATTGCGCGAAAAGTGGATTTCGCGCAAAAGTAGTGAATTGCGCGCAAGGAAGTTTCTAGGTTGCGGGTAATATTTGGAGGTTGCGCGAAAAAGGAATTTCGCGCAAATCATAGAAATTGCGCGCAAGACACCGTAAGGGTTGCGCGTAAAAATTGAGGTTGCCCGGTACATCCGGTGCAAAGTGAGATTCATCTGCAGGTGAAAGTTGGACTTCAACAGAGCATCTACATATAGAGGAAGATGCATTCCTTCATGAAAATGAAGAGACCTACAGGTCTATAAACTGTGAGTGGATTCCTTCCAAGAGCAGTGAGCTTAGGAAGAGGAAGAAGGTGATCCTCTCCACCGGCAGTGAGCCAGAGAGAGAGAAACAGGGAGTGAGCCTTGGGAAAGCAGTGAGCTGACCCTAAACATTGTATAGGCAGTGAGCCTGGGCATAGAAGTGATCTAGCCCGAACATTGTAATCCACAGCTAGTGAAGTTTAGTGGACTTGGTATGACCAGCAACCTGTCGGAGTATGCTCCTTGGACGTAGCCCTTAGCGGTGAACCAAGTAAAATTGTTGTGTCCTGTGCTTGCTTTACATTCTGTTTATATTGTGCAGAAGGAAAGAGAGAGAAGAGTGTTTTGCTTAACAGCGAAACAAGATCAGAACGGGCTTTAATTTTTAATTAGTCATACCCTGATTCGCCCCCCCTCTCAGGGTATTCAGCCTAGTGGACCTAATATATATTTACCAAATTTGAACATATTTATTCTAATTATGTAATTAATTTTATCAAATTCAGTACCTATAATTTTCATAATTTAATATTAATGTAAGTGCAAAAAACACGACAAGAACTACTTTTATTAAAAAATATAGTTTTTAAGCACAAAGCGAGATTTAATTTTATACCGTGCCTATAACAATATTAGATTAAGTTTTAAAACATTTTATTTTATATTATATATATATAAATATATATAATTAAAATCATTCACTAATATTGATAAATTTAATTTATTATGATAAAAATGCATTGTGCGCATAAAAACATTTTTTCAAAAAAACATCTCCTTTACTTTCAAATGATTTTTATTTTTATTTATAATTAATTTATAATGATTGAACTAATTTTATAAATTTTTAAGACCTAAATTTTTATAATTTAGTTATTCATATTCATATCCACCAATCAAATGGCTAGGTGATAACATATAATTATAATATTATAATAGTATATCATGGTTTTTTTTAACTCGTCGTTGAGTGTAATGAAATAGATCAAAGAACTGAATTTATTCAAAAAACTATTTCATAAAATGTCATGGTGTTACGTAGATTATCCCAAGTCCTAAAAGTCTTTATTCCTATTTCATCTACTTCTAAAAGGGTTGGGTTGAGACTTATTCTAGACTATCTCACTGGTTTTGATTCACATTCAAAAAAAATATTATGCATGAAGATGACAGGGATAATCCCTGAGATATCACCAAATGTCCATTCTATTTCTGTAGAATTATGTTTCATAATTTTCAGAAGTTATTTTTCTTGGATATGGTTAATATTATTTGAGATTATAACTGGTATTTTTTTATCTTCCTTTAAGTAGGTATATTTTAATTTTTATGGAACCCACTAAAGTTCCAGTTTATGGGGTTTTTCCGAAGATAGTTTTAATTTAGAGTTCTCCATACTAGATACCTAGACTTGAAATATATAAATATTAGTATAATATTTCAGTAATTCACTTCAATAAGTTTCTTTTAATTCTTCAAATTTTTCAACACTCAAAACTATCTATAGAATTCATTTCATTTTAGAAATATATTTATCAAGAAGGTTAGGTGTTTCTATTAGGACCAAGTTAGTTGTGTGTGTTTTTTTAAGATGAAAGATTTTTGGAGTTGATTTTTGTTATCAAAAAGTTAATGAAGAAAATAAATCAATTCACTTTATAAAAACAAGTAATCGGACTGACCAACGTATACTGAAAATTAGAATCATAGTGATTAAGAAATTCTATCTTGTTGAGAAGATGTTTTCTAGAAGAAAATGCTCATCAAACTCACCTTGGGTCCAGAATAAGGTTCTTTTCATAGTATGGAAGATAATATGATTCAACATGGATCCGATAGAAATGTGATGACGCTTTATTGTTTTTTAATTCACAAAAGTCATAATTTGTCTGGGAAATTTTTCTAAAATCGTTATGTAAGAAAGATGGAGTACTTTCAATCGTATTTAAGCTTGGAAGAAAATAATTTTGTTTGTGGAACGTTGTAAAGTTATAATACTTTCCATCATAAGTCATATGATGTTGAAGCTGATCTTAATCCTATTCGAAGTCATGAGGAAATCATGATACAATAATAGTTTATGGATGAAGGAAGTTTTTGGAGCTGAGTCTTTCCAATATCAAGATCACTGGTATATTTTTTGGAAAAGATAATAATATACTAAATTTGAAGCTGCTGGAACCATTCCATCAGACATGGTGTGACATTGATCCATCGTAATGGATTCTGACACTGATTCATATTATGGGTATATTTTTTATGTCATATGTAGGTTTTTATTGGAGGAATAATTATTTGTGAGAATTTTTTGGGACCAATAAAAATAAAAGAAATATGTATTTGTTGGAAATAATAAATATAGAGAAGAATATATGTTTTTGGTGACCAATAAAAAGAAAAAAATAAGGTATTATTGAATAATGTAGTCAACCATTTCTTATCCTGATGATTTTTTTATTGGTTTTCGAATGGAAAATGTGTCTTCCTTAGTAAGTGAGTCAATAGAAAACAAATGCTCTGATTTTTTTTTAAGTGGTTAAAGAGAAATAATTACTTATATATGTTTTTTTATGGTTCATGAGATAAATTATCTTATATATTATAACAGTTAGGTCAAGAGACATCAGACTGGAAATGATATTGATCATCATTCTGGGAAAATAAGAAAAGAAGAATCATAGAATTTGTTAGAGATTGATATTTATATATATCATTTAGTATAGATAAACGTAATAAAAAATATATTATCTATATCTAAATTAAGAAAATAAAATGATCAGTTGGTTTGGAGCATCATAATTAGAAGACATATGTTTTTTTTCAAGTGGTGCAGAGAAACATAATCAGTTGTCTTCATTATAATGAGAAAATTGGAATGGAGAATCAGAATCAAACTGAATATTATGAAGAAAGTTTTAATACATATCAAGTATTAAATATTATAGAAGATTTAATAAGAATTGAAGAATTCAAATATAGATACATAATTCAAGGGATGATGAATTAGTCAAAGATAAATACAAGATTTAAAGGAATATTGAAGGTTTGATAAGATTGATTAAGTGGAAAAATATTTCCAACATCCCACCTAAACCATTTTGGCTCACCAATAAAATGATAATATTACTTCATGTATTTTGTGACTTGAATTGATCGACGAATAAGAGATATAAGATTCAGTTTTTTAACAAGAAGAAGTTTCTGGATTGATCATACCTGAGGAAGTTTTTTGGACATATGAAGAATGGAGAAGAGAGAATATTATATTTAGATGGTCATTGTATTAGGCTAGATCATTGGACTAGGAAATTGGGTTGAGATGTCCAAACTCGTGTAAAAGAAGTGTAGTACTACTTCAGTAGTATTCAGAAAGAGTTATATTTCTATATTAAGAAATCAAACTTGGGAATCAGACTAGGAAATAAGAATTGTATCACTACTAAGTTAGAAAGTTCTTACCGACTCCTCAGTAAGAAAGTGAAGAATTTTTTTATAATATTAATTTTCTAAAAGTTGATCAGGAAGCATAAAAATTGTATTACATCATTTCATTTTAATTGATTCAAATTCATTGTTGTATTAAACATAGAGATACATGAGGGTAAGGGAATATCCTACTTGTTTTATTCCACACAAAAGGATTGTTTTATAGTGGACTTTATAGTATTTTATTATTTCCAAACCATACTAAGGATTTATTTACTCATGTTGAATAGTGAACCTTGTAAATTCTTATGTTCTTATGGAAGTATTTTTTGTTTTTTTTAGAAAAATAATGACTCATTAATAGGAAATGAATATTGTTTCAAAATAAAAGAAACTTAAAAGAAAAAATATGTCACTAATTCACCTCCTCCCCCTCTCATTGATACTTGTATCTTGTTAGGACAATTACAGTTTCCAAAGCTTATCCTAGTCTAATTATATCATCAAAAAATTTGATTTCATCCATATAAGAGCATGATAATTCAAAATGATTTAATTTAAAAATGGGATGATCTTCATGTGGACATTTCATTGAATCAAGAATGTTGAGATCCAGTGTTTCCTCTCCAAAATTCATATAAAGGGTTCCTTCATTCACATTTATGATAGTTTAAGTATTCCTGAGTAATGGTCTACCTAGAATGATGGGAGAATGATCTCTACCTTTTCATTTTTCCATGTTGATAATATAAAATTCATCAAGTTATGGATAACTATGTACACTTACTAAGACATCTTTAAGAATACCTATTGGGCAGGATGGATAAATTGGTGATTTTTACAACCACACAGGTACATTTAAGTTATACTGTATGTTATGAATAATAAATGGATTAAGTCATAACGTTAATTGAATATTATACTCATGAAATTCATTGGAAAAATGTAAGCTTTCCAATATTGTATGGGGTATCAAAAGTACCTGAATATTTGTATTTTTGGGTATTTTAGGTGTAGAAAGTATCGAATCATTATTACCTAATATTACCACTTCATTTCCTCATAATCACCTTCTCTCAGTGCACATGTATTTATTTAATTTTTTGTACCATGTAATTTGGAATATGGCCTCTATTAAAGATATGTATATCTCTACTTTCTTGATTATCTCCAGGATTACTTATTGTAGTAATTCTCCATTGGATTTATTGATTACATGTATCCTTATAGGGAAGGGAGGTTGGAGTTGATGTGGATATTTTATCATAGATTTAATTTTTTTCTTCCTTTACTTGGGTGTCTTCATAAATTCATCCTTAGGTTCTTTTTCTTGGGAATTTTTACCAGGTACATGTTTTTTTCACCTATAGATTTGATTTTTAGGGGTGATCCTTCATTATTTTCTTGCTACTTACCACTCCTCAAGGTTTTAACACTCAAATTTATTTTTAGTTTAGGAATTGTTTGGGAATGAAGCATACCTTAGATTTGATTTAATGGATTATTGAGGGTGTTCATGAGTTGGATGAACTTCCCTTTTAATTCCTTTAACTCTGATCCATGAGTGGTGATAGTGGTTTTTGACTATTTTGATATTATATTACATGTATTATATTGTAATTCATATAAGGATATTTATCTTGTACTTTTTGGTAAATTTTTGGTGGTAGGAAACTATTTTTCTGTAATGAAAGGGGTTAGAAAGGCTGTTGAGAAGCCAATTGGAATGGTGACCTTTAATTTTTTTGGATCCCAAATCCAAATTAATTGGTAGAAAATCTCTAAATCCTTATTTTACAACTAGTTTGTTCTGAAATTTCCTTTGGAACACGACATCATAGTTTTCATTCCCCAAAACATGAGGGCATATATCAGTTATATGTTCCTAATAATAGAAAAGATGGCAGGCCCTTGGGGTGTGGTGGGTGATCACTCCTACACCTTGCTCAAAACTAGTTCTCTCAAAATATATGTTAGTTATTTAATATTATTTTCTAGTAAATGTGAGTTGGAAATTTTTACCTCATTCAAAACCCTATTTTTAGTTCTCATACCAAATTGTTGGAAATTTTAGGATATTATCTCAACCATTTCTCTAACTTCAACTAGTGAGTTATCAATCATTTCTTCTCCCTAACAATCATCTAGTATGTTTTGATCATTATACATCAATCCTTGGTAAAATAATACCAAGACTTGATGTTATTCATATGGATAGTGTGGGTAGGATGTGTTCTGTTTCATGAACCATTCCCAAAATTCATAAATAGTTTCTCTAGTTTCTTTTTTGATTCCATATATAACTTTACTTGTTCGAGGACTAATTAAAGTAGAGAATAATTTAAAGATTAATTACCTTTGTATTTTATCCCATGAAGTAACTTCTCCAAGGTATCGATTTCAGATCCATTCCTTATATACCCCTTCAAGGGAGAATGGTAAATACTTTGAGCTTATTGGAGTCTTCATAACTCCTCTAGTTCTGAATCCATTGCATGCTTATTTAAACTGTCTTAGATTCTTATTGGGGTCTTCACCAGATAATCCATGAAATTTAGATAGAATACTTATCATTCAATTTTTTTGTTTATAATCTTATTGATAATTCAATTATAATTTACTATTATTAATATTTATATTTGGTGCATACATTTCCATCATATTTAGATTCACTTAATAAACATTTTCTTCTATTTTTTCATTACCTATTGTAACTATGGTGGAAGAAGAAGTTGAGTAAGGAAAGTTACCCAATCAAATGCTATCAAAATATAATTTTTCTTATTCTATTATTTTCAAATATTGAAGTCAATAGAGAATGATTCTCTCAACCTCAGGATAAAAAACAATGAGTTTAGAAGAAATGTATTTGGTTATTTGAAATTATTCTAAACAAAATTGAAATATTGAAATTGGATTCATCAGTAATGGTTTTAGGCTTTATGGGTACCTGTTAAGGTGTTTTTAGAGAAACAAGATTATGAACCTGATAAAAATGCAATATTATTATAAATTGGGTTATATTAGGAGAATTCAATGTTGTGGATGTGTTAAAATATTTTTTACGGGGTTTGAAATAATTTAAAATAGTGGATAAAATTGATTACCTTATAATTCAAATTTTAAATTATAGTGGTGTAACCTTTCATTAATATCCTCACTTCACCATGAATCATTATTAAATTTTTATTCCTCATCATTCTATAATCAATTAAAATATCCCTAACTAACCTTTCCTAGAAATTTATATTTTTAATAGAAATATATAATTATAATTGTATTATTTGTATTCTCCTGATCTAGTGATTAGATACCACCAATTACTATTATATCATCCCACTATTAACTATAGTAATAAGGGGAGTTCCCATGTTTCTTGTGTGTGCAACCAATGAAAAAGGAAAGAGATATTAAAATTTAAATTAAAATAAGATCCTATTAAAATATATTCATCTAAACACCTCGAAAGAATTAAAATAATAATAATTTTTCATTGAAAATAAGAATTAATCATATGAGTTAGAAGATATATCCTTCTCTATGACATTATTAACCTAGTGTTCCATCACTAGAGAGTAAAAAATATAAGAAAATAAATGTAAAACAATAGTATAAAAGAACTAAAATCATTGATCCAGTCAACCTCTATTTATATCATTTCTCACATATCTTGTCTCTTTCATACCCACATCATGATAGGCATGAGTTCCTTTTCCAACAAACCTAGTATTCTTAATTCACTCCTCAAATTCTGAGCCCAATTCCATTTATTTGATTTCTTCCATGCACATAACTTGGCACTTTGTATTTCTCTAGTTCAATGTATTTTAAATATTCCTTGGTGAATAATTCTTCTCCCATGGTTTATCTTTGTTCTTATTTGTGGAGAAATTATTTAATACTCCACATATTCAATGAAAGATAACAGTTTCACATGAGGAATTTCATGTGTTGGGTATATGAACATAAATTATTCCATTCATTTTAACAAAATAGTCTTTGGAATTGGTTTTTAGGCCTTACCATTTGTATTGGGTTTAGAAAGTGATGGATATCACCTCTTTTTTCTTTTATTTCTTCATTCTATGTTTTACTATATTAAAAGAGTATATAACTTAAATCTTCTCACTATTTTATCATCAGGTTCCAAAATCTTTTATCCTCCTGGTGAATTCAAATTTTCATTTACCATTGGTACTACAATTTTCAGCATGGTGGATTCTTCAATAATATTGATTTGTTTAGTCTCGGTATTCATTCTGTTCATGTGGACTATTTATTAAGTAGTCATTCAATCACAAACACAGTGGCATGGCTTCATAGGTGTGCGATATCTATTAAATATTTAGTGATTATGGGATGGGTGAATAATTTCTTATCTAATTTGTAGATTGGTGGTGTTAAATCATGGATCTTCAGTGAATCCAGCACTAAAATTCTTCTAATACCCACCCCATGCACAGATATTCATCCCCGATAGTGCATAATGTTAGTGAAATATTTATCATGGATATTTCTTCAAATCAAGTTCATCTTTGTGTTCACATCTTCCATTAGGGGTGTTGAATAGTGTAGAGCCAGTAGGGAGCTCAAAATCTTGGTTATTATTCATCTTAGTATAGAGAGCTTAGATTTTGTATTCTAAGATTTGTTAACATTCTTTGGACTTCATTGAAAGGCATTTCACATAGGGTTTTATTTGGGTGAGGAATAGGGTTCAACATTCATCTAGTGAATCTGACTACTTCAGGACTTTGGTGAGGTTTTAGTTATCTTCTTTGCAGAAAGCTTTCCATTTTCTTCTAGTTACAGGTGTTATAGTGTCATGTTCCATTAGGATGATTGAATTTGGGATGGTATTTGGATACTTCCCCATTTATTTTTGTATGTAAGGTTCCTATACCAATTTATTGGACTTTTAAAAATTTAAATTTAATATAGGGCATGGCCACTTCCCTTTTAACCCTATAGTTGATTTTATTTTCCAAATAATTATCAACATTTTTCAAAGTTGTGGCCAATCCATTTTTTACCTTACAACAGATTACCATTGTGAGATTTTCTTTTCATTGATTGATCATAGTGGTTCTTCAACCAAATTATCAAGTGTAAAGAGATAACATCAAGCATTTGATTACTTTTTTCATGCGGAGGATCCATTCCTATATCATTTTTCAAGTACTTGGATTGATCATAATCAGATTTATTAATGTCTGATCCAAGACTTTTCCATTTTTTAATGGTTGGATCGATCGTAAGTTTGGAAGTCATGGTCAATCTATTACTTTTACATTTTTTTGATGGTATTCATAGTAAAGATACTTTTTTATCACAGGATTAAATTCAAAAAATGATAAAAGAAATTAAAATCAGAATTTCACTTTTAAAAAAACATCTCAATTTCAAGTAATTAAAATTAAAATTTATATATTATTGTATTTCTTCTCAATTTAATTCAAAAGATGAATAAACCATTAAAAATCATTAATTGAGGCATTACACACTTACGTCCAAAATTCACCAAGCAGAAAAAAACAATATTTTACCCATGAGTTTAATTAAATAAAGGATGTTTTCAATGAATATAAATTAATTTTTTTTAAAAAAAATGGGAACTTATCATAACTCTAATGGTTGATCCTAATAATGTGGTTTAATAACTATTGGGTTGGCTAGTTTACCTTTCAACACATCAAAATTTTTCCTACAATGATCATCAAAAATGAAGTCATAATATTTGAAAATCAATTTAGATAGTGGTAGAGAAATCTTATTAAAATCATTTTTTAATCTTATATAAAATTTTATATATCCGAGAAAGGATCTGACATGGTTGATATATGCTGGATAAGGTAAAGCATTGATAACTTTAGTCATTTACTTGTCAACCTTAATCACATGATGTGAAATGATATACCTAAGCACAATACCTATTTCAACAATAAAATTGAAATTTTTAAAATTAAAATCCATAATTATTTTTAATAATAAAAATTTAAAACCTTTTCTATATTTTATGAATAATGAACAAGAGAATTGTCAAAATAGTGAAATCATACAGAAAAACATCTAAGAATTTCTCAATAAGGTTAGAGAAAATGTTGACCATATGCATTGAATATTATAAATGGAATCCTTCTCAAATAAAAATAAGGACTAGTAAACTTTTTATTTTACTAATCCTTAGGTGAAATAGGCACCTAAAAATCCCTTAAAATCCGTTTAGAAAATAGTTATGGGTTTTCATGACAATATATCTAACATATGGTCAATAAATGAAATTGTAAAATGATCTTTTCTAATGACTTGATTCAATTTTATGTAATCAATATAGACTCTTCACTTATTTTAAACTCTAATAGGAATTAACTCACTTTATTTATTAATCACAATAGTCAGTCAAGTTTTCTTAGGCACTATGTGAATTGAGATGACCAACTGGGAATCAAAAATTGGGTAAATGATTTCAAATTCCAAACATTTCTCAGTTTCTTTCTTAAAAACTTCCATCTTCATTGGGTTAAGTATTCTATGAGATTTCCTAATAATTTTGGAATAATTATCTAACAAAATTATATGCAATCATATTTTTATACTGACTATAGGTATATCTCATAAATTCCAACTTAAAGATCGGAAATTTTTTCTCAAAACATCCATCATCATTTTTTATGGAATAGAATAAAAGTTTCTAGAAATTATAATTAGAAAATTTATCCCTACTAAAATAAATACATAATTTAAATCTAGAGGTAATGTTTTTATTAATATATTGGGATCTTATACAAAAGACGAAGTCAAATTCAGATTACTTACCTCAATAGATTAAACTTCTTATAAAAAATATAAAATTTATACTCTTTCCTCATTGAATAAATAATAAAAACCATCAAAGAAATTATAATTCACCTCATATTTAGATGGATGTATATAATTTTCAATTTTGCACCATGTATTCTATAATGTCCATATTTGTGTGGCATTTTGGTTTTTGGTAGAGGAGTTTGAATTTTTTATTAGTATAAGGGGTTATGTTTGAACTGGTCTTTTGGGTAGAAATTCAACATTTAGATCAACATAAATTCATGTAATTTCACATGGACTAAGTCCTGAATTGTGGTTGAAGTGGTTACTAGAGTGAACTAAGAACCCGAAATAGGATTTTTTGCCACAATATAAAGTTACATCACCATCTTATAGGCAGTATAGGGCCACTTGATAGCCATTTACTATATTAGTACCGAGGAAAGGCTATTAGGATCCCTAGTATGCTGATGAGACCAGGAAGAGCCATCTATAAGACCATCGGTTAGCTAGTGAAGGCCAGTAACTCATCGGTGGCATCTTGGGTTCTTTTTCAATGGGGAGTTTCCCTTTAATTTCACTTGATCCACCCCCACTACCTTTTAATCGGGATTTTAGAACATTGGGAGTCTAGGGAAACCCCCATACATGATTCTCCTCCCTTTCTTCCACCATGGTAGACCCCCTAGTTTCTTAGTCATTGTAGGCATTGTATCTTATGATAAAGATCCCTTGGTAATTCTATGTATCCTATTATCTTCATTCTTAAGTTGTTTCAGTGGCTTGTTGTCCCTCCTTATTTTTAGATAATATGCCCTATTTCGAGATCATTTTTCTAATTTTCCATTTCCTCCCAATTTAATTCAAACTACTGGATGATACTTGGATTGTGGACTCATTTAAGCTTATGGTAGGTGGTCACCCAATTTAACCTATAGTATTAGTTTATTTTTTGTGCATGTGTTGTGAGATCTCACCAATTTTCCATGTGATAAACTAAGATTTTAAATAGATGTTTAAATATGGGTTTTCCTTTATTAGTATTAATCTATTTTAGATGGTTTTTCTTTTTGACATAGACCTTCATAAATAGTTAACCCATGTTACAATTTTTTCAAAGTGGGAATTATATTTCGAAATGGATGATTGTAAAATTGAATCTCACAGCTATCAGTTAAATGTAAAATGGAATTAATATTTAGATTGAGACTTTTGGAAATGGTAAATTGGTTTGTAAAATGATGATTTTGGACTAGTTTTTAACATTTCAAAAGAGGACATGTTTTCCAAATTTTGGATTAGTTTTAAAGTTAGTAAATTTTATTTTGGAAAAGTAACTATTGTAAATTAAAATGGAATCCATGCAGCATGTGTGGTATATAATGATGTTTTGTTTTTTGAGTTGTGTAAAGGTAATGAAATAAACCCTTGGGTGTTGGGATTGTTTTTTGAATTGGAATGTAAATTTATGATTATGTATTATGACCATTTTATTATGATTAATGATGATATGTTCAATATTAGTTTTAAATATAGTATATTTTATGGTTAAACTAGGGTCTACACAGCCCTTGATGGGTTCTTGGATTTAATGGTTAACCTGAGGTGAACACGATCCCTAGGGGACACATAGATTTTATGGTTAACCTGGGGTGAACATGGGCCCTGAGGGAAGCTTGGATTTATAAGTTAACCTGGGACAAACATAGACCATGGGATGATTGGATTTGATGGTTAAATAAGAATAAACACCACCCATAGGGGGATACTTGGATTTCATGGTTAAACCTATGGTGAACATGTCTCCTTGGTGGACAATGGGATAGGGGACATGTATATTAGCCCCATTCAAGAGTGTTTGGGTTGTCATGGTTACCACAATGTTCTCAGCGACACCACAACATTGGGAAAAGTGAGGTATGTACCATTCCCAATGTGAATATATTTCTTAGGTTCACCATTTATTTATTTACATTAGTTTTAAATATATAATGGAGATATTATAATTTTTTACCCTCAAAATCTATGGATTCTCTTTTATATCAACCTGGTTATTTTAGAGACATCATTGGTGGTTGCCTTCTATTTTATACTCACACCCTACTTGATCCACCATGGCACTTGGTTACTCGAGTAGAATACTATATAGTTTCTATTCATTGGTTTAGGGTAAGGGCACATTTCAGGTTGCTTTCTTGTTATACTATAGTGTAGTATAAATGATGGGACTAGGAAAGACTTAGGACCACTTTGGGGGTGGGCTTTAGTTTAATTTTATTGATCTATTTTTTTTCAAGGATGATCCACCCATGGGGGGATCATAGACATATCTTACATTCCTCCTATTATATCATGTGATTCATTTTTTATTTATTATCACTTACCCTATTATATTGACTATTTGGACATTTTACCAGTTTATTTTATTCCTTGTTTCTATTATGATTTTTACTAGAGTATTTAGTATCTAAAAAGTGTACCCATAGACCCTCATCACTAGTTGGTAGCCTCTGGTGTATAGGGAATGATACTTGAGGTGATGTAATGACCACCGGTCTAACACTAGTAAGTGGAGGTGGAGAGGAATTACAAAGTGGTATAAGAGGAGGTTTTATTTTAACTTATTGTATGGGAATGGTAGAAATGAGATTATTAACATGTCATATATTTCTAATGATCTCGTTTATGAGATTGATCAACCCAGGCATTAGGGAAAATCCAAGTTTCTAGCGGTGGCACTTTTTTCTCATTGATTTATCTTGTTATCATTTTATTTTATTTTCAATTAAAGTGATAAACATGGTTTTTGATGTTATGGGTTGATGGTATTTTTAGTCATTTCTTATTATGTCAAGATGTTGTGAGTGTGTTCATACATTATTTCATAAATTTAGGGACTCATGTGACATGCATCATGCTAGGGACATTATATTGGGATGTTGATTTCATGATGACCATGGTTTATATTAGTCTTTGATTATATTTTTATGATTTATATATAACTTTATTTAATAACTTAGTTCTGGTAAAAATGGGGGTTGGTCATTTAAATTGTCATAATTTTCATATATGGTGGTTTCCCATATATGGATATGTTGGCATCTTACTTGGACAATTCTTGAGATGATACCTTAATGAAAAAGAATATATAAATAGTTTATTAAATGATATTATTGGTTAAATAAAGTGACATTAACTAACCTATACGTTTTTTCCCTTATAGATTGTGAATGGTATTTTATTTAACTAATCCATAGAGAAATTTCATATCTTATAACTCAAGAAATGTTTTGAAATACGAATCTATGAAATGATAAAGGCTTAATTGTGAATATTATGAGATTTTAGAATTTAAAATATGGGATTTATAAAATATTAAAGTTGAAATGTAGGTTTTATAAAATGGTAATATTTTTAAAAACCTTTTGAAATTTTAAATTATTGAAATGTTGGTTTTTTAAAGTAAATAAATGAAAAATGAACTTATTTATAAGTGTCATTTATTGAATGTGTTAATGTGGGGTCCCTTGAAAATGTGTGTCATCCTCATGGTTATGTCATTGTAAATCATGTGTATATAGATTAACCTTGTGAGTTTCTATGTAATTTTATGATATTATCTGTTTATATAGACTCAATGAGGATGGTGTAATTTTTGTATGTATTGGTTTTCACACTAGTAAAGGTGGTTTGAGCAAGGGAGAGATTCTGGTTTATGGAACATTTCTTGATTTGTGGTGCGTTGCATAGTGAATCTTACAACTATTTTGTTTTGACATGAGTTGTAACCTCTTGGGTATGTTATAGGTTGTGTTGATTATGGGAAGTATATCATGCTATTTAGTTTATATCTAACCCTAGATTAATGTTTTTCTATGTTTTATGCCATGTGATCAATATAAGGGATCAGGTGTCGTCTTGTAAGTTTTTTACTCAATGAGATCTTGGTTGATGGGCCAGGAGGTAGGACCTAATGACCCTTGAGAGTGAATAAAGGGTTTTTAGTGGTTCCCTAAATAGAGGTACTTGAGGGTAACCCATGACATGGTTAACCCATTATTATGAATTCCTCCATATATTTAAGGCTTGGGTTAAGTGATTTTGGTTATGTGATCAACTCATGTTCGAACCTACCAAAATACAATGTAGTTCTCGTTGAGCACCTTGAGTGTTAGTGACTTGTGTTTATGCTAGTCTTGAAATGTAGGATCATATGGATACTTGACCCTATTATTTTGGGATGATATTTTGGTACATGGTAGCATCATTGGTAAGTGCTTTGGGAATTTTGATATAAAACCTAGAATAATGAGGGGGGTCGTTCACTTAGCCTAGATATGAGTAAGGTTTCAAACTTGTTATATAGGGGAATTCAGAATTCTGTGTGTTACATAAAAGAAAATATATGATTGTTTTTGTTTTTTTCTGGACATGTAAACCTAGGATAATTGATTCTCGGCCCATGGGATAATGGGTCATGTTTTTCATGTTGGTCTCCACAAGGTGTGCGGCCCTTAGATCTCAATGAGATGGGTTATTACAATAGTGAGAACCTATTGGTAGAATGGAATCGAAATGGTTATTAGGTATTTGATTGATATACATGAGGTGAAACCAATTGTATGGTATAGGTAATAAGATAACTTGGATTATTTTCAAAATGTGAAAGCACCTAGGGTGATAGTTCTTGGTATCAAAGTTAGGGGTTAAGGTAGGAGCGGATGTGTTCTTGTCCCTATTTAGTATAGATATTTCTTTTATTATCTTATTGAGAGTGGGGTTTCATATTAAAGTATTAAGATGACTCCATCTAGTGGGAGGTTGTGTATTGTACTATTTAAGTGATTGATTATAAAGTAGAGTACGGAGGTTACTTCTGGTTAAGAAAGGATGACTTGTGTATAATCATGGTTGGTAGTTAGGGTGTGTGATATTATTCTACATGTTCCATGAATCATGGGAGTGTGATTTGGGATATGAAATCAATTTTTTTAGGTTTATGTTCTCATTTGTTTTAGTGATTCAAGATATTGTGTGTTAGTAACTGGTCATGTGTGATTCGAGGACTGATTACCATAAGATGGGAAACATCGGTTTGGATCAGGAGTTAAAGACATGTCTGATCAAAGGAAATTGTTCTTATTTAGAAAATAACATGATCTTGGGAATATCTCAAGAGGAGTGACATTCATGTTCTAAATATAGGACCCATTGGGATTTAGTGCATGATGAAAATTTTAAGGGAGGTTATATAGTGAGAATCCCACCATAATTCATAAAGATTGGGACCCTCACTTGAATGGGTCTCAGTGATAGTCAGGGATGGAATTTCATATGTTGAGACCATACAATGGTTATCATCTAAAGTGGTTCTTGTGCATGGGTGGGTTTGTGCAAATATGACCATTATGTTCAGTGACTAAAAAGGCAAAGGTAGCAATATTGGGGTTTTGACCAAATAGAATGATGATAAGGACACCCCTATGGTGGATAACCTTGGGTCATTCATGGGTGGGTGACCTTTGGGTTAGAAAGGTTATTGGAGTGTGAAACTAGTATTTGGGAAGTCTAAGTGGCACTGGATGTTGATATGTAGTAGTATTAATGAAATTTTGATTCCCTTGGGAATATAAGAGGTTCTTTCATGTTATGTTGATTAGAATTCAAGTACTCACATCAAACTTAGTTGAAGTGACATGATAAAAACATAGTTTGGTGTGGTAGTGTTCTACTACATGGAAGAGAATATGATGGATAATGGTAGTGGTATGTGATTTGACTATATAGATGAAATAGGAAGTCATGGTTAGAAAACATCTTGAGAATTGTGAATTTTTATATCCTTGTAGTGATCAAGGAATTATGCTTTAGTGATTAATAGTGCATCAGCGGTGGAAGCCTGATGTTCTTGAGTTTGGTTATCTAAAGGATGTATAACTATTGTTCTTGTGTGAAATTGGATTTGGTGGGTTATAATCACATCGGTTTAGTCATTTTACATATTATGGTTATGTTTTAGGATTTGGTTATGGATTTCAAATGAATATTAGATGTCTTTGAATTTTTCCTAGATGGTGGGGCCATGTATGTTTGGATTCAAATATGGGAATAGAATTTGTTACCTAAATTGATGGTTCTATCATGGATATTGAGATACGATGTGTCAGGAACCATTTTAATCATATTAGTGGACCACTGAGAATGATCTTTTTCATGAAAATTCTAACAGTGGAAAGAACCATCATTTTGAGTTTTCATTTTGAGCTAAGTCATATGGTAGGGATCACCATGGACTGGATAATTGTCTAGTTGAAAATACATGGTTTTCTTGGGGTGATTAGATTCCAATGAGCATCATCTCATCATTTTATGTGAAAGGTGAGAGTTATATCAGGATCGGGCACCCTTGTTTTCTATGTTTGGATCTTTGTTTTAGAAACATGTTAGGTATTTGAATTTGGTATGGGTCCTTTTTAATGGGATATAATGGTTAAAAAAGTTCAAGTAAGGCTATTGGGTTGACACCATGACTTCTTAGTGGTGATAACTGTTATGGTTGAGAGTTTTTAATTACATTATCTGTGTGGGATTTTGTTTTTTAGAGGAGGATTTTAAATTTTAGTTTGGTGGAGGAGCTAGTTTTTGAACTAGGTTTCCGGTTGTAAATTCAAAGGTTGCATCACCATAAATGCATGTAATTTCACATGGTATAATGCATAAAGGGTGGTTGAACGAATCACGAGAGTGAACAAAAACCCTATAAATGGATCTAATGATATAGTATAAAGCTTCAACACTACTGACTAGATGATACAGGGCCATTGGATATTTGGTGGCCTTATACACAGCCAGGAAAAGCAATTAGGATCGCCAAGTTGATGGTGAGACTAGAACTGACCGTCTGATGGATTCATAGGTTCATTTCATGTTGAGGAAGCCCTGTCATTTCACATAGGCTTCCCCCACTTCCTTTTACTCAGGATTTTAGACCCTTGGGGTCCAATGAAACCCCATTTGAACCTCTCCTCTCTCTCTTTCTCTAATAGATATCCCCCTTCTTTCTTCTCTGTTGTAGGCACCATCTCTTGTGATCAATATCCCTTTTTAAGTCTATGTTTCCTATTGTATTCTTTATTTAATTATCTTATAATCTTGTTTTCTATCTCAATGTTTAGATAATATTCCCTGTTTCTAGGGCATTTTTTCTACTTTTCCATTTTCTCTTGATTCATGCCAAACATGTGGCTGATACTTAGCATATATACTTGTTAAAGCTTAAGGTATGTAGTCCCTCAATTTAACAAATAGTCATGGTTTATTTTTTGTTTAAGTGTTGTTTGGTCTCACCATTTTAATGTTTGATAACCTTGTATTTTAAATATATATATAAATTGGTTTTTTCCTTGGTTAGTAAGCCCCTATTTTAGATATTTGGACTTGTTTTCCTAAACTTTCCTAAATAGTTAACTCATTTGAAAAAAAAATTCATATTTATAATTATTATTTGAATCTGATGATTATGAAATTGAATTTCACAACCATTGGTTAAATGTAAAATGAAATTTATTTTTGGATTGGGCCTTTTGAAATGGTAAATTGGTTTATAAAATTGTGATTTTGTTTTCCTTAGAACGTTTAAAAAAGGGGCCATTTTTCTAAATTCAGAATCTGTTTCGATTATAGTAAATATTATTTTGAAAATGTATTTTTTTTAAATTGAAATGGAATCCATGTGAATTTTGTGATACAGAATGATGTTTTATTTTTTGAGATGTGTAAAGGTAATGAAAACACCCCTTGGAGGTTGTTCTTGTTTTTGTAATAGGGATATAAAATAAATCTTGTTATTTATAACCAGTATTTTATTATTATTGTTGATATGACAAAGCTCTATTTTAAATATAATTTATTTTATGGTCAACCTTGGTTGAACATGGACTTTGGGGGATGATTATATTTTATAGTTAACATGATTTGAACACATCCCTTAGGGGATTCTTGGATTTAATGGTTAATCGGGGGTGAACAAAGACCCCAGAGGATTCTTTGATTTCATGGTTAAACACAGGGTAAACATGGCCCTCAAGTTAGCATTGGTATTGGGGATGGGTATATTACACATGGTTAGGAGTGGTTGGGTTGGTATAGTCATTATGATGAGTTCATAGACACCTTAGATGTATCCAAAGAAGGTATATACCATTTCTAGAATAAACCCAACACCAATTTTAGTGTTTTTCGTTAGATTTAGTTTCAAATGTTTAATGGTTGTATTGTAATTATTTATACTTGGAACCTATGTATGAACTTGTATATCATACTCATTATTTTTGGGATGTCACTAGTGGTGGAAAACTAAGTTATACTCACACCCCAATCGAGCCATCATATATTTTATGTACCCAAGAAGAAGACTATATAATTACAGGTTATATTTTTAAGTTAAGGTCCAATTGGATGTTGGTTTCATAGTATTCTAGAGGGAAGTATGAATGATGGGATTGGCTAGGACTTGGGACTAGTTTAGGGGTGTGATTTAGTTTAGTTTTATTTAGCTCTTTATATTATTTTCATGCATGATCCAACCATAGGGGGAGGGGGTACTGTAGAAATGTATTAAATTACACCTATTATAGAATGTGATGTATTTTTTTATTTATTGGAACTTAACATGTTTTAATGGATATTTAGATGTTATAATGGCATTTTGGATGCTTTCGTAGTTAGGGCGCACATCATCGTGGAGATGCGTGCTTATTTCCCTGCATTCCCTCTTTCCAAAGGTGGGTGGAATTCATCACTATCAATGGAGGTTTATCCTCCTTGATCAAAATATGATGATGGTATATTAGTTCCTCCTTCTATAGATTCATCATCAGAATTTTTTCCTAATCTATATCTCCCTCATAGATTTGAGTATGTTTGTGGGACTCATTTCCATTTCATCTCTTTGTGGATTTTAGTTAATTTGGTTGTTTCTCTTTGGAAATTCCATGGGTTCCTAATAGATAAGAAAACATTCATCAGATTAGATTGTAATAATGAGAGTTTTTGGGTATTACTGGACATTGGGTGCTTTGGGTACCTGTATTATTCCTCTTATGAGGGAATATCATGGAGGCATATTAGGCGTGGTACCTAAGGCACCCTATATCGATCATGAGGTATCTGATGCCAAATGAATATCTTCCAGGTCTTTCAACTTAGGAATACCAGTTTTATTATTAGGTAGCAATATTAAATAGGTCACAAGTATAGCATCTTGAATATTTGGAGATGAGGACTGATCAGAAATCCCCACTCGTGTGGATCAAAAAAGTATCATCCCTAGGAGGGAAGATTTTACACCTAGAGGTTTATTGATGGATGGATCAAAACATCCCCATTGAGGTGGATTTAGGAGGTGTTCCCCATAAAGGGAAAATATCACAACCTGAAGTATGATCTATACACCCTTATAGGTGGATCAGGTAGATGTGTCCCTATGAGGGAACACCTGATAGGGCTTACTAGCAGATGGATCAAAATACCCTATGGAGTCGAATCTGAGAGGTGTGTCCCATAAATGGAAGATGTCACACTATGAAGGATGATCTGGACACCCTTAGAGGTGGAACAGGGAGGTGCACCCCTATGAGGGGGGCACCTATGTTTTCCATTTTATGTATCATAATACCCCATGAAGGTGTATCTAGTAGGTGCATCCCATAAAGGAAAAATGTCACACTATGAAGGATGATTTGGACACCCTTAATGGTGGATCAGGGAGGTGCACCCCTAGGAGAGGGAACCTAGGTTTACCGTTGGTAGGAATTGAGCCTCAAATAGGTGTCCTATATAACCTTCTTAGAAGAAAGGTATTAAAACCTAGGTAGTTTGATGTTGTAGTTTAAGGTCATGTGACAGGACCATCCCATGTAGTTTAACGTCATATAGTAAGGACACTCATGTCATAGAAGGAGCATCAACAAGGGATGTCTTGGGGATTATGCCTGGAATATTCACTTCACAAGAGGATTTTTCTTGATATGATTGTGTGGGGATTATTCATGGGAGTTTACTAGGCACTTCTAAGAGTAGTGATAGTGTATTTGGGGCTTACATGCAAAAGTGGATCGAGTGGGTGGAATGATCTTACGAAGATGTGGTGGCCCAGGTAAATAATAATATGGTTTGGGTGTTGGTATTGAACCTTAAAGAGGCTTCCTACATATCCAAGTTGGTTGGGAATAAAATTCTATGTACTTATGAAGGAAAATTTGGGCTTATACATTAGGAGGAGGCCCATTTAAGAGAATCATATGTTTGGGGATTGCACATAAAAGCTTCCCATTTGGAGGGTCATGATTGGGGATTATATAAAAGAGCATCCAATCAAAGGGTACATGATTGGGGATTATGTGTAGGAGTATCCCATGGAACATGTATGGTTGGGTATTACATGTGTAATTAGCCCAATAGTGTAGGTTGGATGGTATAGTCACTACTAAAATCTAATCCCATGTGATTCATGCTCTGTGTGAGAAAAAAGGGGAAAAAGTGGACCTGATGGTCATGTCATGAAATATGTACCAACTAGAGATGGTATAGAGCTTACGCATGGAATATTCTTATGCACTACTAGGAACAGTGAATATGTGGTTGGGGATTATGTGTGGAAGCTACCTGAGTACTGATATGGATTGGTACTGATGTGGTTGGGACTTATGAATGGGAGCTTCCCAGATGCTTATATGGAGTAGAAATGATGTGGATGGGGATTATGTGTGGGATATTCCCACTATTTCTTCCTCATTTCAGGTCAAAAGGTAATATCAACCTTCTTATGGGTCAAGGGGTATTATTGGGGCTTAAACCTAAGATAGATTTCCATAGAAGCTGATTGGGAGTAGTAAGTATACACATGGGGCTTGTACTCTAAGTTTCAAAGTTCACCTTTCTCATGTCAAGTCATGAGGGCATATCAACTCATTTTCAGGTTGACGTATATGGTTGTTTTTCACATGATTAAGAGGCCCATAGTTGTTTTTTGTTGTTCATCTCATGATCATGGCATGAGGCATATTATACTTGATGTATAAGGCATCTCGTGTGTGTCACATGAGGATTCCTATGTTTTTCATATAGGTTATACTATATTTTAAAGACATTTAGTGAGTACTACTAGGTAGAAGACACCTAGAAATGGTTGGTGTGGGACATAAATATGAGTGGCCCATTCTAGTTCAACGTGGCATAGGAGTATAGTGATGGGGAGTTTAATGAGTGGCTTGAGGAATGGTTTCGCTCAAGGTACTTGGGGAATCGATGATGAGAATTTCAAATCACTGTGTGGGAAAGGTACCAAGAGGAATAGGTCGACTCAAGGTGTTTCAGGGGGTGTTAAGAGTATCTCAAATCATGTTATTCCAAGGTTGAAGTTGGGGACACATAAGGGACCAACCAAAAATGTCCCTAACCTAGCCCAAAATTTTCATGGTGAAACTCCCCATTTTTTATTGGGGTCAGTAATATTAGCAAAGGGATCGGACCAAGATGGATGCCTAGGATTGCAGCCTAGAACTGATCATGAGATGGGGTGAGGGGTAAAACTCCCATATTATATACCAATGGGAGCATTTATGGATGTTCCTATGCACAATATGGGTTGTGCACAAGATGTCCTATACACAAGATGGAATGCATGCAAGATGGGTTGTGAGTAATGATAGGGCTGCACACAAGAGGAATCTTTAACCACACCCAACTTGGCTTGAATTAAGTTGGGAGAGGATTACACAACTATGGGCCCACTTGTGGGAGGACCCATGGGGAACCTGTCATGCAACATCTCTACCTTGCAGGTTTTGTAGGAATTGTCATGGAAGATACTTCTTAAGCACAACAGAGAGGCAGTTCAACTTATGTATCCTCTCTACAAGAAGGGGGTGGTGGACTTTAATATATAGAGAAATCCTTCAGTGGTGGTGCATAATATTTCAATCACATAAGAGGTATTCCATGCATCTCCTTCCATATCTATGGAAATCAACCGTGTAAGGGGCCATTCGACGTCGTATCTAGCGCAAAAGAGGGTTATGTGAAGATTGGGATTCTTTCCACAACATTAACATATTGCATGTAGATTAATTTACCATTTGAATTCCCTTTTCATAAGGGTTATGGATTGAAATATTATTTGGTGTGCAAGATTATTGCATGATGGGGTTTTCATGCAAGATTCCATTCTTGCGCACAAAGCTAGTTTCTAATGCGCATGAGACATAGGTGCATGTTCAGACTGAGGAAACTATGATGAAATTCTCTTCACCTTTTTTACGTAACCCAATTGAGTTACTAATAATTTCTTCCATGAAATTTTTTTAATCTTTTTCACACTTTCATACTTTCTCCCAGAATCTCCACAGCTGTCCTTTTTCACTAGTCTAGCTTCAAATGGCCATAAATTCTAATCTATAACTCCGTTCATACTTCCTGAACATTAAAATCAAAGGATATGGAATGAAATACTCTTTTATATTATGTTCCTTAGAGATTTGTGAATTATTGGATTCTTTTTTCTAGTTACAAAAAATGTATCCTCTAAAAATGGGGTCCAACAAGGATGAGGAGGGTGAGGAGAATCACATTCTCAAGAAGTGATAAGAAAAATCCACTCATAAAGTCCCAATGTATCTTAATCACATTGATGAAAAAACCAACTAAATATCTGAAACCATGTGATTAATTCTTGGTGTGGGAAATAAGATATGATAGATGATCATTCAACTGTACGAGTGTGATAAACAACGAAAGATATGCTTGGATCGGAATGAGACACCAATCGCCTTTGGGAGTTTCCTAATTATTAATGCCCTAGATGGTGAGTGGCACTCTACACAGCTAACTTTATTCTCTAGTGTGATCCATTGAACAAATGGGATAATGTCATGGGCATTGAATTCTACCCGAACAAAGGGGAATGTGGAGTGTGAATCACAATGCCCAAAATCTAAAACACAATGGGAGTGGCATCACGATATATGAAAATAGTTGACCATGTTCAAAACATAGTATCCATATCGCTTAGCTAGTAATGGGGACAAACAAATGAGTTTTGACCATTGACCTTGTACTAAACACGAAACCTATATCAAAATGTTGCTCAAGGTCTTCTGGGATGTTGACTCAGGATGGTAGGTGAGCCAAAATGGCATGAGACCATGTCGTTAGGGGGGCCCTTCAGACATGGAAGAAGATGAGGATCCAAATAAGAGGCACACAAAGCATTCAAAAAGAGTGATGGAATGATTGAATAGATTTAAACACTCTCATAATTATGCCACTATGGCTTGGAGTACATTGGGTTTTGGCCTATCGGTATGAATGAGGGTCAAAATAATCTTCTAGGGGGATCATTGTCTCGATTTCTGAGCGACGGCTCAAAGAACATGACCAATATGGTAGATTAAATTCATCAAAGTAAGGATTCTCAAGGAAGGTCCTATGTTACCTTGTAGTTTTATATCATGTAGAAAAGATGATAGACACATAGTTTAACGTCATACAGTGAGCAGGATGCATGGTACAGTTTAACGTTGTGTGATTAGGATTTGTCCCTCAGTTTAACATCATGTGGCGTGGATGTTGCACAAAGTTTATGGTCGTACTACCTAGACCCCATAAAAGAGTTTAAAGTCATGTTTCATGGACCATAAAGATTATCGTTCCAAGTTAACTTGTGTGGTGCAAAGGAGATAAACCCAATGTTAATGTTCCAAAAGAGGCTTATATACCACACAAATAATAGGGAACAAATAGATGTTGATTAAAATGTGGACCAAGGGTCCCACACCATACAACAGGGGATGGTTACATAGTTTTAAGTCATTCTTGGACATTGTATCATAGTTTATGGTAATAGATATTGGACCTAGAAAAGTATACTTCCCAAAATGGGAATATGTGGTGTGGAAGAGTGACAAACCTAACGTGAGTGAGAGCCTAAGAAGCCTGGTGTCACGCCAAATTTTCCCAAGAAAGCGCTCACATAGTTTAAAATTGTGACACTTGGACTATGCATTGTGCCACTCAACCACATCAGTACACGACCTACCAGAACTCCTAATCCTGCGTGAGTAATGATTGGTGTGGGAAACAAAGAATGGAATAAGGGGTATTTCTAACATGTGGAAACACACAATAGGGGTGATTCTAAAGGTGTAATTCCACCACAACATGGGAGAGTGTAAAGGAGGTAAGTTGAGACTCTTAAGATCTGGATAATGATAAGATTGGAAAGTAGGGATCAACTTTTGACCATGTTTGAGATAAGGGAACTAGAAATATAACAGTAAAGAATGGGGTGGGAAAATACAGAACTGACTATTGACTGAATTAGAAACATAGGATATATTAATTTCTGTCAGATATCCATTAGAGAATTGTCGCAGCAAGGGAGTTGAGAGAAAATGGCATGATATCATCCCCATTAGGAGGATTTTCTAGATTTGAGAGATGATGGAAATACAAACCGAGAAAGACCCGAAGTGTGGAATAGGTGATGGAAAGTAGGATTCAAACCCAATCCCTACAAATTTTTTAAGGTCATGTTGCATGGACCATTTTGAAGGTAACACACACAGTTTAAGGTTGTACAGTCTGGACCCTAGAAATTAGTTTAAAGTCATGTTTCATGGACTAAGGCTATATATTAGGTTAAGGTCTTAAATATAAGACCAAGATGGGTACAAGGGGATGATGGATTTAATGAATTTGTGGTTGTTCCTAGAGATGATAATTCTGGGAATCACTACATATCCCATAAATATGGGAATAAAGCCATACGTAGTTCTGAAAGGTGGCACACATAGTTGAAGGTCATATGGTCTGGACCATGAAAAAAAATTAAAATCACGTTGCTTAGACTATAGGAGAAAATTTCACTCCAAGGATATATATATAAAATGTATGAGGTAAAGTTAGATGTTAATGGGAGTCCAGGAGCCTCACACAACACATGCACACCTTAAGAAGAACTATATATAGTTTAGGTTTATAATGTTTGAACCATAATTGAGTCCAACGGGCTGAAAGGTTAATTAACCTATGGTCGATCCTAGGGATGAGAAGGTTGAACATCGTTATGTATCCCATAAGTATGGTAATCAAGTTAGACATGCCTCTTTAACATTTCATGGTGGGAGACCAACACTGGTGGGGGTAATAATCTCTAGCGAGGAAACTGAATCATCCCATGGTTATTGTGAGGCATCCAAAACATGTTCAGGGTAGGATTAGAGTTTAATTTCGTGCATTGAGGATATTGACTTCTAGTTTAAGGGAATAGATTTTGGACCATATGGTATAGTATATTATTCTAAATGGGAATGTGTCATATGGAATATCGAAATACCTAATGTGAATGAGGACCTAGGAGGCCCGACACCCCACGAAATATTCCCAATAGGTTCCCATGTGTAGTTTACTGTCACGATGCTTAGACTTGGTGTGAACAGTTTAAGGTCATATTACTTAGACCATTAGCTCTTAGTTTAAGGATTTATATTTTTTACCATTTAGTGAATACTCCAAAGGGATATACATAATGTGGTGGAATAACAATACTTATGTTAATGAAGACCAAAGAAGCTCTCACACCATATACACATTCATGATGAGGCTTGCATATAGTTTAAATTCATGATACTTGGACTCAAGATCCTAGTTTAAGGTCAGAGGGTTCAGATAAAGGGCTCATTTAATGAATATTTATAGCATGGAGGATTGAGAAACCCGATGTGAATGAGGTCCAAAGAGGCCCAAATCCACACCACATATTTCTGAGGAGACTTTTACATAGTTTAAAGTCACGATTCTTAGACTGAACCTAATCCAGGGGGTCGAAGGTTTGATGAGCTTGTGAATAGACTTGAAGACAAAATGTATGGTCATTTTTATGTGTCCCATAAGGATGGGAATCAATCAACACATAGTTCTTGAAGGTAAATCTTTCTACATAGGGCTAATCTATGCACAGAGAGGCGCAATTATTTTTTTCACTATTGCTGGACCAGGATATAGAATCCATACATCTCTACATATCCTATGTGGATAGTAATCAAGCTGCACTTAGTTCTAGAAAATGGCATGGTAGTTGACCAATTCTAGGGGAGATGTCCTATAAAGTAATAAAATTAGGTTGTTTTGCAGCTTATCGTCATGCAGATAGGAAAATGGTTGTCATGTAGTTTATTATCATGAAACCGGGATGATGATGCTACATGGTTTACGGTCATGTAGCTAGGAATTTAGAATCATTTTCTAACAACATATTGTAGGGATGATAGGTAGAAAGAGTTCCAAGGGTGATGTGCATGGAGAGACAACTATAACCTAATGTAAATGAGAACCAAATAATCCCACACCACACAATACACTCTGAAGGAATACTTGTACACTATTTAAATTCATTATGTTTGGACTTGGACTTTTAGTTTAAGGTCATAAAGCATGAAACAAAATATTATTACTAGAATAAGTTCTTAAATATTGGACCAGGTTCTCAGTTTAACTTCATGTGGTGGGGACGCCAAAGCTATGTAGTTTAAATTCATATAGCTTGAATTGTAGGGGAACAAATAGTTTAAGGTCATAATTCTTGGACCTACCACAAATAGTTTAAGTTGGTGTTTCCTGGACCATGGGATCATTTTTTAAGGTCATGGAGTTAGGACCATGGGGGAATGGATTCTTGAAATGGGTAAGGTGGCCCGATGGAGTGATAAACCTGATTTGAATGAGGTCTAAAAGGGAAATATTCCACACCATACATTTCCAAGATGACCTACACATATTTTAGATTCTTGATGTTTCGACTGAGGCTCTTATTTTAAGGTCATAGAGTTCATACCAAAGAGTGGGGGAGTTCCACAAAAAAGATATATATAGTGAGGTGTCATGATAAAACTGGTGTGAATGAGGTCCTAGGAATCCCAGATCAACACTTTATATTCTTTAGATGAATTTCATAAATTTTAGATTCATAATTCTTGGAATATGGATCTCAGTTTAAGGTCATGGATTTCGAACCAAAGAGGGGATTTTCTTTAGAGTAATGCCCATTGGGTCATAGAGTAACAAACCAAACATGAATGATGGACCAGAAGACCCAAAACCACATGAAACATCCAGAAGAATATCTGTATATAGTTTAAGTCCTCATGCCTAGAATTAAGCTCCTATTTTAAGGTCATAGAGTTTGGATTAAAGAGGTGATCATCTCAGATTGATATGTTCAGTGTGGAGGAGTGACAAACCCGATGTGAATGAGATCCTAGGAGTCCCAACACTACACAACACACTCCTAAGATAACTTTCATACATTTTAAATTCATTATTCGCGGACTTGGTTTCATGGTTTAAGGTTGTAATTTTGAACCAAAGGGGATATTAGTTTATGGTCTTATAGTTTGGACCAAGTTCCCTGTTTAATGTTGTGTTCTTGGGATAAGAAATCTTAGTTTAAGTTCATAGAGTTTGGACCTTTGATATTGTATAGTTTCTCTATGTTGGTATAAACCCTACCAAGAATCTTAATCCCAAGTGAGTCATGCATGGTGTGGGAAATAAGGAGTGGTGTGAGGATTTCCCTATCACATTCAAGCACATGAAAAAGGAGAGAAAATGTCATGTTGAAATTTTTCAATGACACTGATCTCCCTACTCAACGTGAACACATGCATGGAAGGGTAACACCAAGGGCATTGGGATTCCACCAAAACATAGGGAGGTGGAAAAGAGTGAATCACGATGCCCGATATCTAGAACACAATGATGGTGGCGTGATGATAGAGGATAACTGCTAACCCTATTCGAAACACATAATCCATATCATGTTACCGTGGATGGTTACAGACAAATTAGGGTCAATTGCTTAGCATGTTAGAAACACGAGATCTGTATTAAAATGTAATCCAAAGTCTTCTAGGGTGTTGTCCCATGATTTTAGGCGATCCACTATGTCCAAGAACTAGGTCGTTACGGTGTCCCTTCATACATGCAAGAGGATGGAGATCCAAATAAAGGTACATGTGAAGTCTGGATATGGATTGAGAGAATGTACATGTTGAATTCAACACTCTATGATCAACACCACAATGCATTTGAGCGCTTCAATGGGGAGTATCATAAAGAGGGAGTTAAACCCATTTTCAAAGATGAGGGTCCTAAAGTAGTTCTTTAATGTGGAATGGTAGTGGACTAATGTTGAATTCATAGTGCTCTATCATATGGGAACTCATGGAATTACGTAGTTTTATATCATGTGATGGAGATGTGAAGTTGTCACATGCGTAGAATATGCAGCATCTTATGATCTTCGCATGGGGTAAGGATACATTTTAACATAGTGTTTTGAGGATGATAGAAATATAGTTTAACATCATATGGTAATTAAATTGTATCATATAGTTTAATGTCATGTGATTAGGACCAGTAGTGGATGTTGTCTAAGGTCACACAGCTTTGACCATGGTTGTTGTGGTTTTAAGTCGCGTAGATTTTACCATGGTTCTTATGGTTTCATGTCATTTATCTTTGAAAAAAACAACTTACAGTTTAACATCATGTGACCAAGATGTTGTCTTTCAGTTTAACATCATGAGACAAAGACGATAGTTTTTGTGTATTTTAACATCATGCAACTATGATACTAGATGAAATGATTTTGTTGGCAGAGGGATGGTCATTTCAGACCCATTTTGATGGTTTGGGGTCCTTGAGGGTCAGGGGGATAAGAACATCAGATTACCCTAAAATGTCCCCAACATATGAGTGGATGTTCTCCAGGCATGATTTGGGCTATTTCATATGGATATATACATGGGATGGTGTTTTAAGTCCATTGGGATGACCTTTTTTGTTTTTATTAGAACAAGTAGCAGGGAGAGTAAACCTGACATGCCTGACAGATGTTTCAGGTCACCATAATAGTAAGTTTAGAAGACCACACATCTCTATATAGAAACACAGGTGACATAGAGAACTCCCAGTATAGTAGGGTCCACAAAAGCTGTTGATTTGAGATAGAATGTGGCATCTTGAAGCATTAGTATGATGGGACAATGGAGCCCTGAAGTCATGGAATCCCGAATCATAAATACGATAGCATGATGGATCCCAGAAGGCGTGAAATCCTAGAGCATCAGCAAGATGGTAAAATGGACCTCGGAAGGCGTGGAATCCTAGAGTGTCAGTACAATGGGGCGATGGATTCTGAAAGGTTTAGAAGCTTGTATAATCGGTACGACAAGGTGATGGAGCTGCGAAGGCGGCGAAGCCTGAAAGTTGGTATTATGGGGTGATGGCTCCAGGAAGGTGTGAAATCCTGGAGAATTGGTATGATGGGGTGATGGCACCCTGGAGGTTTGGAATCTTGGAATGTTAGTTTGACGGGAAGATATAGCCCTAGATGTGTGTAAGCCTTTAACATCAATACTACTTGGTGATGGTTCCCTGGAGACATGGAATCCTGGAATGTCTGTATGATGGGGTGATGTAACCCTAGAGGTGTGGAAGCCTGGAATGTCGGTATGATAGGGTGATGGCACCCTGGTGGTGTGAAAGTCTTGAACGTCGGATCAATGGGGTGATGGAGCCCTGGAGGCATGGAAGCCTATAATTTTGGTACGATGGGGTGATGTCACCCTAGAGGCGTGGAATCCGGGAATGTCAGATTGACGGGGCGATGGGGTCTTGGAGGCATGGAATCATAGAGTGTCTGTACAACTGGGTAATGGATCCCAAAAGGCATGGAATCTTAGAGCGCCAGTTCGATGGGGTGATGGTTCCTAGAAGGTGTGGAATCCTATATCAACATCTCACAATGTAGAGTAACTAGAGTAGGGACATGATCAACTTACCCCTAGTGTTGGTCAAGTCTTTGGAATGAGGAGGACCTCCATGAATTCTTATGGTAGTGTCCTGGGGAGGACCTCCATACTAGTTGGCATCGATGTGGGTAGGACCTCTACATGGATTGATGGTGGAATGGGGAGGAACTCCATGATGTTTTATGTCAGTGTGGGGAGGCCCTCTATGATGGATTGGTAGTGGCATGGGTAGGATCTCCAGGTTGGTTGATGGTAGTGAGAGGAGGTACTTTATAATGGATTCTGATGGAGATGGGGTGGACCTCTATTCCATATGATAGTGGTGTGGGGAGGACCTCTTTAATGGATACTAATAGTGATGGGGAGGACCTCTGTGCTGGTTGATAGTAGTGCAGGGAGGACCTCCGTAGTGGTTGATGCTGGAAATGGGGAGGACCTCTATGTCTATTGATAGTAGTGCAGAGAGGACCTCTATAATGGATGCTGATGAGAGTGGGGGGCCACTATTCTTACTGATAGTTGTGAGGGGAGGACCTTCACATTGGATGATGATGGAAATGGAGGGGATCGTTTTTCCTACTGATAGTTGTGTGGGGAGGACCTCCACATTGGCAGATGTTAGAAATGGGGAGGACCTCCATTCCTACTAATGATGGTGAGTGGAGGACCTCTACAATGGATTATGATGGAAATGGGGAGGACCTATGTGATTACTGATCGCGATGCAGGTAGGACCTCTACTTTGGTCGATGATGGAAATGGGGAGGAACTCTATGCCTGGTGATAGTGATATAGGGAGGACCTCCAAAATTCCATTTTTTGGGAGTTGGTGATGCATCATTGGGTTGGGGGTGGTTTCCCCCTGTGGGCCCATTACGGTGGTGGTTTCGGTGAGGATTTGATGGAGTCAGGGTGGGTCTCCATACTCGGCCCATGTGGGTGGAAGTGTCGGTGAGGATCTAATGGAGTTATGGGTGGTTAGACCTTGTGTGCCCCATGAGGGAGGGGTGTTAGTGAGGAGTCAATGGATTCGGTGGAGGTTTCCCCCTACGCGACCCATGAGGGAGATGGTGTTAGTGACAAGTTGATGGATTCGGGGGTGGTTTCCACATGTAGGGAAAATGAGGGTGTTGGTATCAGTGAGGAGATCATGGAGTCCAGGGCGGTTTCCCCTTGTGTGGATCGTGATGGAGATAGTGTCAGTGAGAAGTTGATGGTGTTGGGGATGGTCTCTCTATGCACGTCCCATGAGGGTGGTGGTGTCGGTGAGGATATTATGGAGTTAGGGAGGGGTTTCCCTTGTTTGGTCTAAGGGGTTGGTGGTGTCAGCGAGGAACCGATGGATTCAGGTGTGGTTTCCCCCTATGCGACCTATAAGGGAGGTGATGCTGGCAAGGGGTTGATTGAGTTGAGGGTGGTTGGCCCCATGTGTCCCAGGATGGTGTTGGTGTTGGAGATGATCCAATAGAGTCGGGTGTAGTTTCCCCATGCGCGGCCCATGAGGGGGGAGGTTTCAGCGAGGATCCAAAGGAGTTAGGTGTGGTTTACCCCTACACAGCCCAAGAGGGCAGCAGTGTCAGAAAATATCCAATTGCTTCTTTTGTGGTTTCTCCTTATTTTCCACATGAGGGAAGTGGTTTCAGTGAGGATTTCATGGATTCGCGGGTGGGTTTTTCCTGTGCAGCCCATGAGGGAGGAGGGGTCGGTGAGGGTCTAACAGAGTTGGGGGTGGTGGCCCCTACACGGTTCATGAGGGGGCGGTTTAGGCAAGTATTTTATGGATTCGAGTGTGGTTACCCTTGCACATCCCATTAGGGTAGTGGTGTCGAGGAGGAGCGTGTGGGGTCGGGGGTGGTTTCCCCCTACACAGCCCATGAGGGCGTAAGTGTCAGTGAGGAGCCAATAGAATCAGGGGTGGTTTCTCCTTGCATGGGCCATGAGGGTGATGGTGTTGGTGAGGAACTGATGGAGTCAAGGGTGGTTTCCCCATGTGTGACTTATGTGGGAGGTAGTGTCAGTGAGGAGACGATGGAGTCGTGGGTGGTTACCCCTATGCGTCCCATGAGGGAATGGTGTCAATGAGGATATGACTGTGTTGGGGGTGGTTTCCCCCTATGCAGCCCTTGAGGGTGGTGGTTTGGTGATGAGCCAATGGAGACGAGGGTGGTTTCCCCCTACACGGCCCATGAGGGCGGCAGTGTCGGTGAGGATCCAATGGAGTAAGGGGTGGTTCCTTCTATGCATCCCATGAGGGAAGTAGTGTCGGTGAGGAGCTAATAGATATGGGGTTATTTTCCCCATACATATCCCATAAGGGCAGTGGTGTCGGAGAGAAACTGATGGAGTCAGGGGTGGTTTCCCCCTACGCGACCCATGAGGGCGGCGGTGTTGGAGAGGGTCTGATGGAGTCGGGGGTTGTTATACCCTGTGTGGCCCATGAGGGCGGTGGTGTTGGAGGGAGCCTATGGAGTTGGGGGTGGTGGCCTACTATGTGGCCAATGAGGGAAACGGTGTCGGTATGGAGCCGATGGAATAGAGTGTGGTTTTCCCCTACATAGCCCATGATGGTGGCGATGTCTGCGAGGAGCTGGTGGAGTTGGGTGTGGTTTCCAGCTGCATAGCCCATGAGGGAGGCAGTGTCGCCAAGGAGCTGATGGACTACAGCCTTTATGCACCCAATGTTACTCATCATCCCACACATGAAAGAGTGGGGATTACCATGGGTGATTCCTCAATTTGGTCATGCCTAATATGTTTCATATGGTCATAATTAAAGGAGAATAGATTCAAATCAGGTTCACCATTTCTACTTTCGATGCTTTCATATCTGGGGTTCATATCATCACGGTGATGCATGCTTATTGCCCCACATTCCCTCTTTCCAAAGGCGGTTGGAATTCATCACATTAAAAGGAGATTTATGATCCTTGATCGAAATAAGATTATGGGATATTGGTTCCTCCTTCTATGGTTTCCTCCTTAGAATTCATCTTCTAGTCTATTTCTCCCTCATATTTTTGAGCATGTTCATGGAACTCATTATTAATTTCATCTCCTTGTGGATGTTGATTAATTATGCTTCTTCTATCTGGAAATCCCAAGGGTTCATGATAGGGTAGAAACCTTTCATCAGAGTAGATGGAAACATTGATCATGTCTAGTAATCACCGAATATTGGGTGTGTTGGTCACATGTATTCTTCCTCTTTCTCATGAAAGAATCTTGGGACTGGAACTTAAGGTTTTCCATGTATATCCCAAGTTATATAATTCCAAGTGAATATATTCCAAGGTTTTCACCTCAGGCATACCATGTTTAGCATGATGTGGAAATATGAAATAGTTCATGAGTTTAATATCTTGCAAATATGGAGATGAAGACTGATTATAACACCATGTGGAGGCGGAACAAGGAGGTGCATCCCTATGAGGGAAGATGTCACACAGTGTTTTACCTATATATGGATAAAAATGACCCATTTAAGTGATCCGGGAAATGTTCCCCATAAAGGTAGTATGGAACACCATAAAGGTTTATCTGGAAACCCTTATAGGTGGACCAGGGAGATGTGTCCCCAAGAGGGAACACCTGAGAGGGTTTATAGGTGGATGGATCATAACAGCCTATGGATCCAGATCTAGAAGGAGTGTCCCATAAAGGGAATAGGTTACATTGTGAAGGATGTTCTAGACACCCTTTTAGGTGAATCAAGGAGGTACACCCCTAGGATGGTGGTACCTAGGTTTACCATTGGATGGATCAGAACACCCCATGAAGGAGATTCTAGGATGTGTATCCCATCAAGGGAATATTTCACACCAGGAAGGATGATCTGGACACCCTTGGAGTCAGATCAGGGAGGTGCACCCCAAGGAGGGGGAACCTAGGTTTATCATTTCATAGTATTGAACCTTAAAGAGGTTTCCTATGTACCCTTCTTAGAATATATCGATCAAAACTCACATAGTTCAATGCCACAATTTATGGTTATGTGACAAAGCTGATCCATGAAG
Source organism: Viscum album (assembly GCA_963277665.1). NCBI lineage: Eukaryota > Viridiplantae > Streptophyta > Magnoliopsida > Santalales > Viscaceae > Viscum > Viscum album. The sequence continues at coordinate 1,325,675,309 of OY728158.1, forward strand.
TTTAATTTCATGTGGTAAGGACACTCACATCATGGAAGGATAATTAGCAAGGGATGGTGTGGGAATTACACAGGGAAGGTTACCTTCACAAGAGGATTGCACATGGTTTGATAGTTTGGGGCTTACACATGGGATTCACCGGGGAACTTCTAGGAGCAGTGATGGTGTGGATGGGGCTTACATGAAAAAGCAGCCTGAGTGGGTGGAATGATCTTATTGGGATTTAGTGGTATGGGTAAAGACCATGTTGGTTATAGATATTGGGATTGAACCTCAATGTGGATTCCTACATATCCTGTTTGGTTGGTAACAAAAGTCCACATAGTTCTTGATGGGAATTTGGGTTTAAACATGAGGGGGAGGCCCATGGAAGTTGATCATATGGTTAGAGATTACACAAAGGAGTTTCTCATTCAAGGTGAAATGATTAGGGATTACGCACAAGAGTATCCTATTAATTGGGACATGACTGGGGATTGTGAGTAGAAGCATCCCATGGAGCATTTATGGTTGGGGATTATGCCTGGAAGGGGCCAATCGGTGGGGGTTGGATGTTAGAGTCACTGCTAACCTCTAATCCCATGTGGTTCATTGTTGGTGTGAGAAAAAAGAGGAAGTAGTAGACTTGGTGGTCTTGTTATGAAATATGTGTGAACAAGATATGGTATGGGGTTTACGCCTAGAATTTTCCCATGTGTTGTTAGGAGATCTAAGGATGTGGTTAGAGATTATGCATGGAAGCATCCTAGGTACCGCTATGGAGAAATATTGATGTGGTTGGGGTTTATACATGGGAGCTTCCCCAGTTCTTATATGGTGCATAAATGATGTGGATTGTGGTTACATGTGGGAGTTTCTCATTGTTTCTTCCTTATTTTAGTTCACGAGGTCATCTTGAACTACAGATGGGTTGAGGAGTATTATTGGGTCTTACACATAATATGGAATCCCATAGAGGTTGGTTTGGAGTAGTAGGTATATATGTGGATCTTGTACTCTAGGGATTCCAGTTCACCTTCCTCATATCGAGTCATGAGGGCATCTCAACTCATTGCTACTTCAAGGTATACGGTTGGGGTTTACACCTGATGAAGATTCCCATGGTTTTTATTTGGTGGTCATCTAATGATAATGACATGAGGCACATTATTATTAATTTATAAGTAATATCATGTGTGTCAAAAGAGGTATCCTATGTTTTTCAGAGAGGTTATACTACAGTTTAAAGTCATGTAGTGAGTACTACAAGGTAGAAGACACCTGGAAATGGCTACTGTGAAACTTATATAGGAGCATCCCCTTCTAGTTTATCTTGGCATAGGATTTAGGTGATGGGGGTTTGAGGAGTTTCTTGAGGGGTTGTTTGACTCAAGGTACTCGAGGAATCAAATATGATAATTTCAACTCACTATGTGGGAAAGGGACCAAGAGGAGTCAGTTGACTCAGGGTGTTTCCTAGGGTTTGAGGAGTATCTCGAATCACGGTATTCCAAGCTAGAAGTTGGGGCCATATAAGGTTGAAACCAAAAATGTCTCTTAACTAGCTTGAAAATTTTTCAGTGTGACTCTCCATTTTTCATGGGGGTCAGTGACAGTAGTGAAGGGACATGGCCAAGCCAGAGGCCCAAGACTGCACCTTAGAACTGATCTGGAATGGGACTAAGAGGATGCAACCCCCATGGTATGGACTAGTTGGAATGTAAGTGGAAATTTTTTGTGTGCAATATGGGTAGTGCACAAGATGGAATGTGTGTATGATGGGATTCCTTCAAGATGGGATACATTCAAGATGGGATGCATGTAAAATGGGTTGTGTAAAAGGATAGGGGTGCATGAAAGAGGAGCCTTTGTGCACATCCCACATGAGTTGGAATATGTTGGGGGAGGATTATACAACTATAGACCCACTCGAGGGAGGACCCATAAGAAACCTCTCATGCAAGATCTCTACCTTGAGGTTTTTATTTATTCGTGATGTCCTGGAAGATCAGTCCTTCACATAGTAGAGAGGTGGTTTGACTTTTTGAGCCTCTCCTCAAGAATGGGGTAGGCTTCAGTATATATATCAAGCCTTCAGTGGTGGCAGATTATATTTCAGTCATAGAAGAGGACTTCGGTGCAACTTCATCTTTAGCTACAGTGAACGATCGCGCAAGGGTCCATTTGACGTTGTATCTAGCACACAAGAGGGTTGCACGCGGATTGAGTTTCTTGCATGAAACATAAACATATTATGTGCTACTTACTTAACCATTTAAATGGCCTTTATAGAAGTGATATGTATTGATTTCATATTTAGCATGAAAGATGATGTTGTGATGGTTTTTGTGTGAAATATTCTATTCTTGAGCACAAAGTTTCCTTCTTATGCGCATGGGACATGGTATTGCATTCAGACTGATAGGACTCCAATGCAATTATCATCACCTTTTTCGCATAACTAACTTTTGAAATCGCAAAGGTATTCCTCGCACATTTTGGAATATTGAGGTCACTTCCATACTTTTCCCCAGAATCACCCTGGATATCCATTTTTTCCAATCTAACTTCAAATGGCTGTAACTTCTGATTTGTAACTCCGTTCATTCTCTATGAAAAGTCAAATCAAAGCCTACGGAAAGAGATACATTTTTTTATTAGGTTTCTTGGAGTTTTTTTCATTTTTATACATGTTTTTTCAGTTCCAAAAAATAATTTGTTTTATTTCATACTATTATTGTGACTCTTTTCATAGGGTATAGTCTCCCCATATTATACCCATAGACCACTTATACTATTCATAATAATTTTATAGGGTAGTGTACTTGAGGTTATGTAATGACTGCTAATTTAATGTTGATCATTGGTCCAGGGTGGTAGGACGTAACATATTTTTCATAGAATTTTAGATATACATTTATTATCTAGAAGAAAAAATTGTTGTATAAAACTAGTTTCTTCACATGTATTAGACTCATAAAAATTTTACAATAAAAAAGGTGATTTCTCTTCTTGTGGGAGCTTCATAACTCAAAAATATTAAAACAGATGGTCAAAATTCTTTATTATCTTACCTTCAAGGAAATTTTTTATTATAATTGTCTTCATGAAAGCTTAACAAAACATGATATGTGACCATGTAGGTGTCTGGTCCTCCTCCATATTCTGCACATAGAAATTAGTTTCAAAGATTAAAATATAAAATTTAACTAGAAAATATTCATGTACTCCCATCTGAAATGTAATGGATCTATTGGATAATTATTTCATTTTTTTTTTGAGCTCTCCTATCTCCAAAGAAGAATAAAAATAATGAAACATTACATTAATATGTTCTTATAGATCACATAAGGTATGAAGTTGTGGATCTAATTGTAAAAGGAAAAGTGAATGTTCTTTGATCTTAAAATTTAGTTTGAAGTTGTTGTGTGATTGAGGATGAAACATTTTTCATTAAATTAACTCTCTCATTCCATTAAATTCATATTTTTTGGGTGTAGAGTTCCCTAATTAATTTACCATATTTGGGAATCTTTTTGAGAGATTCAAGAATAGGTATGATGATTTCAACCTTTTTAAAAGTGTCAGAAATTTAATTTTTGAATTTATTCTTCATGAATATTATTTTATTGTACCATTCTTGAGGTAAATGGTAGTATAATATCATTATTTTCCATGAGTTTTTTTATGGGTGTTTCGAATTTCTTTTTTCTATTTTCATGAATAGCTTCTTTTTCTTTTTCTTCTTTCTCTTTATATATAATTTCATATTTTTTTCTTATATTACCTTATTTACCAATTTCAATGTTGGTTTGGTCCTAATTTGAATCAAATTTTGATGTAGGATGAATTTATATACCACTCTACCTTGTAACCACACCTGCATTGTATTTTTTATTTAAAATATGTTTAGCTGGTAATTTTACTATATTTTTTATCATGACTTATATAAGGATTCCCACATGAAATTTTAGTTTTCCCATGTTATTTTTCTATTTTATCCAACCTTGGATCCGGTTGGTTCTACACATGTGATTGTGAACTAGTTGAGGGTTTTTTAAATAATTTAATTTAATTTAAATGTGGTGGTATGTAAGCTTTTTGGTTGTATTTCTTCTTGAAAAGTTGTTGAAATGGTGTAGGTTATTGATATTGTTACCAAAAAGGGTGGTCTGGATTGACATTGTTGGTTCCCAAATCTATATTGGACATGAGAGGTGTATCTACAGCCTTTTTTGGTTTCTAAAATTGTCTATAATGGTAATAATCTACACAACTTTCAAGATATTTAACTTTTTCACATTGGTCAATATAATGATTTTTATAAATAATGACTACAAACTTCATTAGTTTGATTTTATCACTTTATTTCTTTAGATTCATCTATCTGAAAATATTTTTTAGTTCCTAAAGATTATACTCAAGTAAGGGTGATATTCTTTAGATCGGTTTTTCTAGTACCAAACTATTTTAAATATTGATGAGTATTTTCCATTAGTACTTTGGATTAAACTAGTGAATTTTCAATAAAATCTATTTCTTATGATGTCTCTACCATATTTTTATCACACTAAAGCTAAACTTGAGAGAATAAAACTAGTAAATGATGTTCCTAGATTTATTATTATATATATATGCACATGGATTATTTAATATTTTCTTATAATCAAAAATCATATCTCTTATGGCTTTTCATTTGAAAAAAAATCATTCCTAATAGAAGTTATATTTTAATTTAGAAAAAATCATTGAATAATTTACAATGAAGATAATTCCAATCATTAACTTATCTAGGTTGTAAACTATAAATCAATGATTTAGCTTATTCTTCTAAATAGAATAGAAAGGATCTCCACTTGACTTGGTCTTCATCTACACCTGTTGGATTAAGTGTAGAGCACACTATGTTAAAGTCTTGGATATTTTTGTTGGGATCCTCATATAAAAGTCTATGAAACTTAAGAAAAAGTTGAATTAATCCATTTTTTAATATAAAATAATCTTTTGATATAGGAATGGACATTTTATTATTTTGATTAACTAAATGGGGTTCACAAATATTTAAAGTTTTTTAATTGATTTTTTAGTTATGATCTCAGTTTCACAATAAACACATGAAACTTCACTTGATTCTATTATTAAAATAGTTTCAAAATATAATTACATATTTATGTTTTTTAGTCTAGCACTCAAGGTTCTCTTGATATCTATATTAATATAGAAAATGTGTTTAGAGTTAGAATGGGCCATAAAAATTATGGTTATGTTATTTTAAAACCACCTCTCTCAAAATGGTTCCAAGTTTTTGACACAATTTCCATGGGTAGGTACAAAGAGAAATTGGTTTCCAAAGATTAAATTGTAGTGTAACAGAAAACAAGTTCAGTCTCTAAAGAGGGGTGAAAAATTATAAATTATCTAAATTAGTAAAATGAAATAAAGGAATTTTTTTTGATTTAGTTTAAGAAAAAAATTATAATTAATATTAATTTGTTTTGTTATAGAGATGAAATAGGTGAAATGTTTAGGGGTTTCATCACCAATTATTATATTATACCAATCTTGATTTTATTAACCCTTCTATTAAAATGTGATCAATGAGAGAATTCACAATCACTTCATCTCTCATGAAGGGGTGGGGATGAGTTTGATTTTCAATCAAAAGTGATCAATTCCAAAATATCCTTCTTCCTAAAAAATTGAAAGATAAAAAATTAACTCTCCCAAAACTACCGAAGAAACATATAATCAAGTGAAGGAACTCTTTATCAATTTAGAAATATCCACAACCTTCTACACTCATATCAATGATCACTCGATACTTCACCGCAAAACCCAACTCATTCCATCATATATGAGAATTATATACTGAAGGTAGAGAAAATTTTATAACCCAAAGTAACAAACAGTGTGAAATACTAAGTCAAAATAATATAATTTAATTAAATACAAGAGCACCGAAAACTGATATCAAGTAACTTCAAAAGGATTTTCTATTAATATTAAAACTCATGCATAAAAAAGTTTTATCCACCCCTCTTAATTGATTAATAAAATGGTTTTCTACCTTCATGCTTAAGGTTACAATAGAAAATTAAAATATAGTAGAAAATGGAAATGAAAACAGTAGCAGACTCATCCTACACTCCAGAGAGACTCTACCATGAACCTTATCCTCCTATTCAATAACTCTTTCTCTTAATCCTTTGAAGTAATATTCCATTCCTCTTTATGTATTTTTAAATTCTCTAGAACCATATCTCCTCCTTGGTCAAGTGATGACTCTATATATATCATATTCCCTAGGTTTCATGTTGCAACAGAAACATTTCCTTTATCTTTGAATTTAATTCCATGCTATTTAATGCTTAACATCAATTTTCCTCTTTGATTTATAGTAGGTTTCAAAACAAAGGGTTTTGTATTGTTTTAAAGTATCAATTAGATATCATGAATGATTTTAGTTGTGTTTCACTGTGAAAGACATTGTTCATGAGACAATTCTTATGAAATTACATTCCTTGACTCCTTTCATCCATTTGTAGTGTGACTTATTTACCTTATAGTAAAAACCTTAAAAAAATTGGAATTTAAATACATTTAAGGATCTTGGATATGTGACTCAATACTCCATTAGTCATGGAATCTTTATTATTTTACTCTACCAAGTAAAAAACCTCATATATTAGATCCAATATATTTAAAAAAGTCTATAAAATTATGCATCCTTTTTGTTTCAAAAAAATATTACATGTCAACCATATTTATAAGTAAAAAATATTACATGTTATATTTGAATATTCAAAATATATTATGTATGAACCAGTAGAAAAGGAAAATATATTTCACAACTCTTCATCCATGGAGAAAATATTATATATCCTCAAAATTTCAAATAAATCATACGGAAATATATTATGTATACAGGGGAGATATAGTCCTTCATCTCCAATAGTAAATTATAAAATTTTATGTATTAGATGAAATTTTTAATGAAAATTGAAAAACATATGCAATATCGTAGAATATATTATATAAAACTGAGAGCTATTCCATTTCAATTTTCCTATTTTTTTCAAATAAAAAATTTCAAAACTCCAAAATATTTGTTATATATATTTTGAAATATCCACAATTATCTTATTTTCAATGAAGTAAAAAAATGTCTTATGAATCATCTATGAAATTTATAGAATATCATTTGGAATGAAAAAATATACTTTATAAACTTTTTCCATTTTTTATTTTAGCTGTTGCACATCAAAATAATACATTTAAAGACAACTCCTTACACAGAGTAGCAGTTTATCAATTCTCTACCCTTTCTTCCTATTAAATATCTTATGCCTCCTAGAATTATCCAAGTTCTTATTTTTTTTACATAGCTAAATTATTTTCCTTAAAAATAATACAACATAGGATTATTAATATCTGGCCATTCATTTTATTCTAGAAATTAAGTAAATCAATTAAATATATAATTCATATATTTTAAGAAATATTCATGAAATCCAATTAAATGAAACTTTAATTCCAAAACATCTCAAAAAAATAATTAATTATTAAATGTGGGAGAATAAAATAAATAGAATTTCAAAAAAAAATAATTAATGTATTACTTATGTTAGTCCTTAATTAAGAACTTAATCAAACATAATATAGTTAGTAGTAGCACATTGGTATTTCTTTTAATCTTCTTCTTCTTTCCTTGATACTTAAGATCTACATTAGAAGTAGATTAGTAACTTCTCTGTTCTACATTCCTTAATATACATGATATTATTTTTTAGTATATTATCATCCTATCAATAATTTAATCTTCATATATTTCGTCTTATTTCTCTAATTCTCTTTATAGATTTAAAATAATAACTTCCATTATTTTCCATATTTGAAATATGTAAATTCCATTAAACTTTAGAATATTGATATTATTATTTAAAACATGTCAAATAATCTTTAAGAAAATATAAACTAGATTTCAACCTTTATTAATGGATTTTAAATATTCAAATCTAAATATCAAAAAATATCATGAAAATACCCTCTCATTTCATTCTCCAAAATTATCATCTTTTTCTTAATGGAGATACTCTCTAAATATGTTATGCATGTTATGAATTTGGTCATATCATAGGTGATGATATAGTTATATAAAAACACATGAAATATATATTTTCTGATACTACATTAACCAATCATGCTATAAGATTGAGAAAATCATAAGGGAATTCATTTTCATAAAATCATATTGAACGATTTCTATAATTGTCCTACAATTCACCATGGAAACTGAATTTTAAATGGTTAATGTTTGAATCTCCTACATATGTTCAATCATTGATAAGATGTTCCAAAATAATAAATGTTGATATGGTTATAATGGATGAAGGTTACAGATATTTTTAACCAAATGAATTTTATAGTAAAGTATGGGAAAATACAGACATACTCAAGGAGAATTCTTGAGGGTTTATAAAATGAGGCTACTTCCATGGTGTGTTTGAGCCTGCCCTAGCCATGGTCAAATTATCCCTTAAATTTATCTTCTTACACTTCCCTTTACTACCCAGGATAATAGAATTTTGTGGGATTCAGGTGGGACCTACCCATTTGATGTTCAATGCATTTTTATCCCATGGATACACCATGAAGAAGGGATTCCTTCAGTTGCCTCTTAAATATGTTCATTAAGCATATAGATAAAGATGATAGCCATATCTCTTTGGTGAATGGTATGAATTATTAATTTATATTTATGAATGGTTTAAGTTTTAAGCATAGTAGAACATGGGAATTTAGTTTTCTTGTTGTTTTTTATATTAATTGAGTGTTAATAAATACTAAGAAACAAATTAGCAGTATCAATGATTTACCATGTTTGATGATTCTCAAAATAATGTTTCAAATTAATAAGTATTATATTGTAATGATTTCATATTATCTATCATAAAATATGGTTAAGAATTTTAACTATGATATATATTATAATATTGGATGTCATAAGAAATTATATAGGTTTTGAACAATGTTTCATTTTAAGAAATGTGATATTGTAATATGTGATTAGAACACATCATATGATATAAGATATTGTTATTGGAAGCATAGTGAAATACATCTTTTTTCATTAGATCATATCATCAGATGTGGGATATTGAATAGTATAATGGCTCCATTCCATAGATGAAAAATAAAGAACTATAACAGTTATTCATTGTCGATGTGTATAATAAAATATGACTCTTGGGTGAACTACTTCAACACAAATCTCATTTGTAGACTATCAAAACCATCACACTACTGATTTATGTTTCTTATCAAGGCTACCATGGAATGATATAGGTTGCACAATAAATCCTAAAATATTGTTGATATTACTAAAAGAGTTTAGATTCATGGCCTTATGAATCATGACTTACAATTTAACTTATATTAGAGAATATGATATAAATATAAATATTTTATTTTTCTATATTTCAATTTAGAATTCAGTTAAATGGTTTTTAAAATTTTTATAGTTCATATAAAAGTAATTTTTGGATATTGAATAAATTAATAAGTATGTTTATAAATTAATTATTTATAAAGGGTTTATAATTAATTAATTAAAATATTGTGAAAATTTTATTAATAAATATCCATAATTTCAAGTTTTTATATTAAAATAACTTTTTAAATTCATATATAATGACTCATAAGTTTGATATGAATGGTTTATATTGTAATTATAAGTTTAATTTATAAAATATATATAAATAACAAAATAAGATAAAATATAAAGGATTTTTTATCAAAATTATGAATTGGTCATAATTATTAATTTGAACTATTTAAATTAATGGCCTTATTTAAGAAATTATCTTTACTATGTCAAAAGGTGTTTTGATAATTGATATGATAAAGGTTTAAATAGTATTAAGTATGAGATATTTATATTATTAAAAAAACACAATAGAAGTGAAATATAAAATTTTTATATTTTCTTTAATATTATATATTTAACTAAATTCCATATAATGAATAAAATTAAAGAGTTCATATTAGAAGTAGATATAAATTGGTTATATTTAATTATGGAATGTTCATAATGCATGGTTCAGTTATAAAGTGTTTATAATTTGATTTATTTATGAATTTTTCATAAATAGTTTATCTCAAGATTAAATATATTAATTTTACATTTTTTAATTAATTTTATGATTTATTAATGAATATAAATTCCATATTATGAATGGATTTTTTTATCTTAAATTGTTAAAATTATTATAAAAAGTAACATACATGCATCTAAGGAGTTACATACAAGGTATGATAAATGATTAAGTTTTTTTTTGCCTTGATTTCCTATTATATTAGGTTATAATATTGAATTAAAATGTTAATAGTTGTTTATACATATTAGGTGTTAGAATTATGATGTAATTGAGGTTTGTTTAGAGAAAAGTATCCTTGGGAAGCGGGACTTTAGGTCATACTGCTCACTATCCTAGAGGATTATGACTTATATAGAAAAGTGGGGTTTGATATCTATCGCTCTATGATTACTCATGTGAGGATTATTAATTTAATTTGATTCCAATAGTTTACATGAAAATGTTTCATGTACCTTATTCATGAGATGAATTTGGATGTATAGGAATATAGTGAGATTTTAATTTGATTAATAACACAAGTGATGAGTTATGTAAAGATTTTTATATCAATATGTTGTAAACATATTGATTTAATTTGAGGAATAGGGTTCTAAAATAAGTCACTACATGCATGCATAAATATAAAGGATAAAACATGATATATGATAGTGAGATTAATTCCCATTTAAAAGTATTAAGTATTAGATTACTTCCAAAATAGAAACTCGTCAATACCTCAATCATACGACTAGGTGGGTTTTATAAAATCATGGTTCCAATAGATTATCTTATGTAAGTAATGGATGAAATGGATAACCCTAAGAGTTAAGAAACAAAACCCCATTTTCATATTTGGGTTTCACATAACTTGTAAATTCTTAATAAGGATGCCGGAGTAATGGTATTGATTTTATCTGCATGATGGATTGAAAAAATAGTTTTCTTCTTGGCCATCCAATAATCATATATTATGTGATTTTTATAATACCCTATCGAAATATATATGTGGTGAAAGGAATGTAAAATTGGACTCATTCTTTAGTGAAATATGTATCTTAGACCATTAATGGATATGATGAACTTAAAAGGTTTCATAATTTTAGTGGGAGAGTATTTAATAAATGTCCTTAGTAAAGGAAAGTAAACCATGATAATCATTTGATAAAAGATTATATTATAGATGTATTACATTATCAACATCTAATTTATCATTAAGATAAATCCATTAAAGTATGATATTATTATAATAAACTTCTTAGATTGATATAGAAACTTAAGATGTGTAAAAAGATTCTATGTGTTAGTGTCACCGTCTCGTGAGCAACCAAATGTTAATGTTGTTCAACTATTGGATCTTGATGCTTATGAGAATCATGTAATGACTCACTTGAGGTTTTAAAAGAATTAGATGTGTAATGAACTAATAAACATTAATATATTTACATATATTAAATATTATTGGTTATTTTATTGATTTGGTGAGACTTAAGATAACCTAAATGGATTTTTTGGTTACAGAATTCATTCTATAGAAAATGTTACAATAGAGTAAATGAGTTCAAGAAATTTTTACCAAATATTCTCAAATGATTTGAGATAGATAAACTATGGAATTTGATTTATATGTTTTATTTTTGTGTTGATAAAAAAAGTGGGTAAAAGTAAAAATTGGAAGAAGAAGAAAAAAATAATTGGAAAGACCGGTAATTTTTTTCCAAATATCCATTCAAGGTTATTGATTTTTAAAGGAAGATTCAGAAAAATGGAAATCAATTCCATGTGATAGAATAATATGGGGTATCTAATAGAGTTTTGAAAACTACATAGAAATCAATGTCAGGTATTGGTGTTATAGAAACCAATTATTTAATTCTTAAGGGTATATGATACCAAATGTATTCATTTTAAATGCTATAAATATAATATAATTCATAATCAAGGAAATAATTGAAGGTGATTGTAAATTTCATTAAAGTTATAAAGAAAATAGTTACTACATAAAAGAGTAAAATATAAAAGAATATATCAAGCTCAGTTGTATTTATATAAAGGATTTTCATTTTCAACTTATTTATCTTATATGATAAGAGAAAGCGTTTGTTAATAAGGATTTTTATGAATAATATAAGATGGTGGATTTAATGAATATGGATTATGATTCATCAGATTCTATAACTTGTTTTTAAAAAGATGATAAAGGATAAAAAAATACCATAGATAAAATATTTTATTAATATATTTATTAAAATATGAGGGATATGATCCCCCCACCATGGGTGGAATAATTTTAAGAATAAAATCCTTTTTCAGAGTACAACTCCAAAAACATAGAATTCCATATATGATATTCATGAAATGGTTTATTTATTTCCTTTTTTCACTTAAGGAAATAATTGTTATATACTAATAAATTAGTTTTTATATCTTATAAATATATTATGAATAGGATATAGTTTTTATGAAGAAAGTGGGATTATACTTGGAATTAGATAAGTTTAATTATAATAAATAGGGAAATTTTCCAATCAAAAATAAAATTTCATATAACTTAATATACTAAAAAGGCATAATTTATATTGGTAAATATAAATGTAAATATTTATATTATGTTACTTTAATTAATATCACTTTATATCCTAAATAAGTTTAGTATAAGTTGGGAAATAAATAGTGTGAAGAGTTACATTAGTTACAAAAAAGATTTCAAGGAAAATTTTGATGGAAAGGTTCCAAGAATGATGCTGAAGATAAACATAGAAAGATTTATAAGTGTTTTCTATGTAAATTCATATAAATTAAACTTTGAGAGGGAGGTGAATTGAAGTTAAATCAAGACTTTAAATATTTATCCCTAAAAATTTTAAGTTATCTGAAACTTATAGCATCTGAATAAATTAGAGTAAAAAGCAAGTACATGGTGAAAAATAAAAGTTAAAAAGTTAAAAAATTAACTAATATAAAATAGTATGTACAATGGAAAATTATAAAATGGAAGTTAAAAAAACTTAACCATAGAAAATTAATAACATTATTTTATAATAATAACAATTATAAAAAATGATACATAGTGTCAAGGATAACAATCCTTAAACTCTTGAAAATATATTAATTACCAATTTTATTCCAATAAAATGAACACTTTTCATTTATTCAAAGCATGAGTAGTTTCTATAGACTTGATCCTAGGTATCTTAGTTCCACACTTAGAACTTTATGGACTACCAAGGTAGAAAGATACACATTCTCAAAGTAACTTATTCGACCCCATGGTCAATGGAAATTAAATATATCCATGAGTACTTCCTTGATATCATGATTAGCATTAAGTATTCACCTGGACTACGTCGAATATAAACCCATCAGAAGTTATAGATCCCACACCTATGAATCCAATAAATCTCAGTGATCAAAAATATCTCAGGTTCCTAGACCCAAAACCTCCTTGATCACATAGGATCAAATAATGAATAATTATTAAAAAAATATAATGGAATTTACAATAAACATCATATAAGGGAGATATTAAAAATCACAATGAAAGAAAATATTTTAATTATAAGTTCTCAAAGCATAAAGCTTATGAAAACATAAAAATGACTATAATTAATATCCTCATAGTTTAACGCCTTCAATTCCAAAAATACCTCAATTGAATTTTTAGTCTCTATTCAAAAAAATTACAATGGTTGAATTATGAGACCTAGGGTTGTGGTTGTAAATTTATCAGATGTATCGCTTCATATTTCGATTGATGTGGGATCTATCTCTATCATCCAATGATAACATCATCAAATTGCGGTATCATATTCTAATAGATGTAATAATCAGTTATGTTCAATAGAACAAACAAAATAATTATACAGACATGAAAATAAAAAAACCAACTCTAATTTATATAAAAACATTAGTGAAGTGTATTTTGACTTTTAAAAACCAAATATAATAATAATGTTGATTGATTCAACAAACTACCCAAATATATCTCCATTTTTGAAAATTATAAGAAATAAATAAAAAGGTAAGTTTTTCATCAATATTAAAATAAAAATTCTTGTATTTTCTAATGAATCTTACCATGGATATAACATCCAAGAAAAAAAATATTTATCCTTTAAGAAACACATGGGATTAGAAATAATAAAATTTCCCAACAACTTCCTAAAACAATATTCAATAACTCCACCTTCATAAAAATTATCCTTCCTAATAAATATATCTTATAATAATATGAAAATGTATAGGATTTACTCAAAATTAAAACAAATATAAATTTACCATTCATATGAACATCTATAAATTCTTACCAATTATGATGGTTAAAAAGATCAATCTGAGTATTCACTGGTACAAAAATATGTTTTTACATCATTTTTTTATGTTTTTAATGTCTATTTTGAGGTGATGTCATTCCAATCAACATAGTAAATATATTTCAAATTCCATTTATCAAAATTAAACATTAAAAATATTTAAAATAGTTACTATTAAGAAAGTTTTTTTTGTTGAATTTTTTATGTTTTTTATTAAATAAAATATGGTAAAGAAAATTTTGCATTCCATTTTTTAAATATATGAAATAAAAAAATATTTTTTTAATAAAATTATGAAAGAACATAGAAATATAAATGTTTTTGTAGAGAGTCAACAATAATGGCCAGCGTTTCATATGATATAATAGTTTTTTTATAATTATAAAACTAAAATTTTAATGATTCCTCCAAGATATAATGATTATAATCAACATATATTAATAACACTGTCATAAAAAATCAAATAAGAATAAAAGAAACAATTCTAAGGATTTTACATTTACGTTATAATATTTGATAAATTATAATGTTCAATCAAATTTAATAATCATTCTATAAATCATTTATATGGTTTCTCTTATCAAAGATACCCTATACATCTTTGTAATGGATATCAGATCATTATTTAAAATATATGAATGGTCAATGGAATGAGAGGTTTTTTTAGAGAAAATAATGTAGTCATGATGGATTTAAATATGGAGGTTGAAATGAAATTTTGGGATGGAAATAGGAGAAAGATTGTATAATATGATAAATATATATATATAAAGTGAATGAAAAACAAATAAGCGCGATGCAAAAAATGAAATTTTCATATTCAATGGGATAAATTTAAAATAAGGAAAGAAAAAAATGTCTTCAAATGAAGTGTAAAAATATATTTTTCATGATATTTTTTAATATTTAATATCATTTATTTTAATAAATGTCACTAAAAACATATTTTTTAATATTTTTAGCATCATTTTTTAAAATAACTGACGTTAAAAATACCCTTTTTAATATAGATTACTTAAAAACTCAACCTTAAAAATATTATAAAATTTTTTTTTAACATTAGTTATTAAAATTATCAATGTTAAAAATACCCATGTAATATATTTTACAAAAATTATTAAATAATTAGTGTGAACAATATTATTAACATCAGTTATTAAATAATTGATGATAAAAAATAAATGTTATAATTACTTTTTCTACTATTAATGACATACGGTACCTTGATTGAGATAGACTAAGGAGTTTTAAGTTCATTAATAGATAATACATATGATTTTTTAATATTTTTTTGAGGGGAATGTGATGTATTCATCCATAAGGGTAATGGATATTTTATCTATTCAGTGACCTAGTAAATCTATACTCATATAATCAAAAATATATTAGTAGATATTTGGGATTGAGATACTTTATATACTATGATTACTTGATGTCTTGGAAATGGGGTCATATGAAAATTCATGTTTTTATATGATGTATCTAGCGGAAATAAGTATATAGATATATGTGTTTGATGAATATCATACTAGGTCCCTTTATAGCTTGACTAACATAGATATTTTGTCAGAGGCTGGTATTTTCTTACATTTATGGATTTGAGAATTTATATTTTTTATCAATTCTACAAAGTCATATGGGGTCACAATCTATGGTTGACTAAATGGGGATTCATATTGACTTAGAGATCTACTTTAAAAGTCTTTAAGAGTTTATCCAAAAGGATACTTTAATGGTTACT
This sequence comes from Viscum album, assembly GCA_963277665.1. Classification (NCBI taxonomy): domain Eukaryota; kingdom Viridiplantae; phylum Streptophyta; class Magnoliopsida; order Santalales; family Viscaceae; genus Viscum; species Viscum album. The sequence goes on from OY728158.1 coordinate 1,325,691,475, forward strand.
CACAAGGTATTGCATATGTTGTGATAGAAACTAAATGTGATGATAAATTAAAATAATGTTTTGGAAAATATTCAATATTTTTATCGGATGGTTTCACAAGTCATTATATATAATTCAATATAAGGTGAAATGAAAATAAGTCTATAAGGATTTGTGTAAGTGGGATATTGGTGGAAACATTCCCTAAATCCATTTTTCATGTGATTCATTTGGCTATATCATAGGTGACAATGTGGGTGTATCATAAGGCATGAAATATATATTTCATGACACTACCTTAACCAATCATACTATATTATTAATCAAATCATGAGGAAATTCCATTGGATATAATATTATTATACGATTTATGTGATTTTTAAATGATCACCAAGGTAGCCAAATGATAAATGTTTGACATTAAAATACCTTATATATTAGTTATCGTTAATTAAATTTTTAAAAATAATAATGTTTGGGCGATTTTTCTTGGGTAGAATATTTTAGGGCTTATAAAATGAGGATATTTCCATTATGTGTTCAAGTATTCCTTATCCACTTCCAAATTCTCCCTTGAATATTTCTTTCTCCTCATACATTTACTATCAAATATATTCAAATATCATGGGATTGAGGAGGGCCATATCCATTTGGTGGATGATTCAATTTCAACTCATGGATACACCACAGAAGGATTACTTTAGAAATTTCTTAAATATATTCATTAAGCATATGGATAAAGATAATAGATGCATCTATTCAGTGAAATGTACCAATTTTTTATTTAAATTTATGCATGGTTTTAGTTTCAAGAATGGTATATCATGGTAATTTGGATTTTTTTTACTACATTTATTAAGTTTTAATCGATAATAATAAACCCATCACTTATTTCCTTATCTTTTTCATAAAACCTATATCATTTCTTCTCATATTCATACATTAATAATAGGGTGGCGTGGCATCTCTAGTTATGAAGTAATTGAATCTCCTATCTCATTCCATTGTTGAACTAATTTTTTTGTAACCTATCACTATAGTTAAACTCTATCTTATAAATATAAATTCCCCACACATTGTATTGTAGTCTTTATCATTACATTGTAAGAATCCTTCAAATCACAACATCATAGACTCGTCTTCAATTATGACTCAATATTCAAAGAATCGTGATGTTTATTCATTTAAGAATAGAAAGACATCACCACATTTAAATCCTCTCCCAAAATATTAGTTTGAAACTATCCAATTATTATTTATTTTAAATAGATTTTTCTTTCTAAAAGTTTGGTTTATATTATGTATACTTCATAAATAACCTTTAAAAACAAATATGGAATCTTACAAATATTCTTAAAGATCTTACATATCAGTAAAATACCACAGATTACTCTCACATATGCTCTAAATAGATTATACTTATCACTTGAACATTTTGATATATTCTTATATATTACCTAGAAGATCTCACATGTTCTGTTGTAGATATTACATATCATTTAGAATGAAATAATTAATCTTACATATGATCTTATTGATCTTACGTATCACAACGTACTACCATTAATTTTCTATATTTCACTCTATAATATCATACACATGTCTTCATCATTTCTTCAACTCCAACTTAGAATTCAAGAACTTCTTTAACTCAACTCAGAAAATCTTTAAGCCTATTCATCCACCTCAACTCATGTCAAAACACTTTAAATATATTTAGTAATTCAAAAAACCTCTATAAAACTCCTCATAGGAATTCCAAAAGTATAATAAGAATATATGGACTCATCTTGATAATTTCAATGAATCTTAATCACCTCAATAATTCTCAGCTTCAAGGTTCATCAATTTACACCTGATGATGAGGATTCAATTAATAATCAAATAATTCATCACATATTTAATTTTTTATATACTATTAAGAAATCAATAAACTTCATTATCCAAGTGATATTTTCATATCTTATGGGAGCCTTTCTGCTCAATTACACAGGGATGAACTCTCATACCAACTTCATTCTCTTCAGTTATAGCCAACTCACTACATGGAAAATGGTATTTAATAGTGGTTTTTTAGAATTTAGAGATGCTTTAAACTATAAAAAATCACAATGGTTTCTAAAAAATGTTGTCAATTTTTGTGTCAAGGATCGTTTCTCAACAGTTTTTAGAACTAGCACAAATCATAAAGTAGTAGTTTTTTCATGGTGTTTTTTTATTAATTATACAAATTTTAAATTTATATTGTTTTTAATTATTTAATATTGTTTTATTTATTTACTATTTACTAATTAATATATAATTATTTTAATATTTTTATACATAACAAAATAACTACCCAGAAGTTCATCCATCTTAAAACTACCTTCACTCATTTTCACTAATTTAACCCACTTGTTTCCGGATTTTTTTACATTACACAACTTATCAAGAGGTCACCCATCCTTACACCAGCCTCACTAATTCACTATTAACAATCTAAGTACTAACCACTCTACCAAATGAATTTACATATGATAATATACCAATTAATGTCATTTAAACTATTTGGAAAATAAAATAAAATATATAAATAACTAATGAATAACATTATAAATTCATAATAAATTAATAATTATTAAAAAATATTTAAAATTAATATTTTCAAATTAAAATAAATTAATAATTAATTAATAATAAATTCAGGAATAAATATTAATTATTAATTAAATTCATTAATGATAAATAATAATCAATAATTAAAAGTAATTAAAATTTTAAATAATGTATGATTAATAATTATAAATAATTTATTGTTATTAATTAATAATTGATAATTAGGTATTGATAATTGATAATCAATAATTACTAATTACTAATTACTAATTCATGATTAATAATTAATAGTTAATACTAAATCATTTATCATTAATTATTCATCATTAATATATAATAAATAGTAATTAAATATTAATTATTAATAATATATAATATATAATAATAATTAATTATTAGTTACTATATAATAATTAATAATTAATAATTAATTTAGTGTTTAATTTATTAATAACTAATAATTACAAACAATTAATTTTTAATTATTATTTTAAATAATTAATAATTAATAATAAATGTTAAATAATTAATCATTAATAAGTAATAAGTAATTAAAATTTTGATTAATTATTAATAATTATTTTTGATTTCATGGTGATTTTTAAAAAAACCATCTCTAAAATAAAATAAAAAATAAAACAAATAAAATTCCATATTTAACGGTTTTTTTAATAAACCATCGTGAATAAGTAGTGTCTCTAGAAAACCACTACTAAAAAATGAAACATTTAACTAGAGTTTTGAAAACTGCCGCTAAAAAGCCCCACTAAAAAATATTTTTAATGGAGTGTTATAATTATGAGATATATTAAATAGATGTCAAAATTTAATTCCTTGATGGAAATTTATTTGAGGATGTATATATGATACCACCTGAAGGTTTTTAAGATCCATGCAATACAGATAAGATTTTTATGATTCAATGATCCATTTATGGGTTGAAATAATATTTTTAGTGTTGGAATATTCATTTTCATAAATCTTTCAAAGTGTTTAACTTTATCAAAAATGAAGGTGAACCTTGTGAATATAATCAGGATTTTGGGAGCATAGTTGTATTTTTTTTGTATATTGATGACATATTTCTCATTATAAATGACATAGAAATGTTATAATCAATGAAAATTTAATTGGGATATTTCTCCTCAATAAGGGATCTTAGTGAAGAAACATATATACAAGGTATGAAGATATATATAGATAGATCTAAATTTATTTAAATCCTTGGTTAGATTAAAAAGGTTTAGTATGGAAAACTCTAAAAAGTTTTCTGTGCCATTATTACATGGAAAGAGTCTTTAAAAGATGCAATGCCTTTAAAATTCTTACGAAAGATAATTCTTGAGTAATATTTTATATGCTTCAATAGTTTGATAAATCATGAGTGATATGTTTTTTATTTGTATTGATGCATCTTATGAATTAGGTTTTATTATTCTATACCAATCAAATTCTATTAAAAGTCAGTAGACAGTCATGAGTAATATCCTTAATTGATTGATAATATCTAAGAATATATTCTTAATATGTGTCAACATTATAAAGAAGATAATATCTCATATCCTCAGATAAAACCCCTTATAAAACAAGTCATTAAGTTTACATTGGTTCTCTTGGTATTAGATACATAAGTGAATGGATTTAGTGTAATTGGTAAATTTTTATCATTTTCTGTAAAGGTAGTCAAGTGTTGTTGTCTTAGGGGAGATGTTGTATCATGTAATATATATTCTTGTAAATAATTTATCATTCATTTATGTTTATTACGTAGATCATGGGAGATGATATGATTACAACACCCTAGAATATATATATATATATATATATTACTAGGTTAACCTTGATTTATGATCATCATATTAGGTTGTGATGATATGTTAAGATCAGTATGATTAGTATGATTAGTATATAGATACAAATGATTAATTCATGGGATATATATTCCTGAACTCATATTTTTATTAACCCACTTAAAGTATACCATATGGATTATCATGTATGTAGTATTGGTGTTACTCAAGTGAACATTGGATGTATATCCTTTGACTTGAGGTTGTTAAAGAGGTTCTCTACTTGTGAGGTTTTTTATTTTAATACTTATCCAAATTAATTTGATGATTTTATTTAATATAAGGTAGATTGGTATGACACTAATCAAGTGGTGGGATTTTATTAACCAAGATAGTATTTTTTTGCCCACATGACTGGTAATGACATGATGGACCTCGATAGAGTTTTTGATAAATAATTTCATGAACATACCAAGTTAATTACATTTTATAAAATTATATAGTATTTTCGTAACGTAGGGATTGAGAAAATGAAATAAGTTATAAATGATTTGGGGTATTCATGCCTCATGATTAATCTTTATTTCAATAGAAAATATATTTTTCAAATGGACTTGTGGCAGATTAAGTCACCCTAGACTCCTTTTTAATTTGGGTGGCTATGACATGTTGTTAGATACCAACCATAATTTATGATTATAAATGAGATTTATAATTATTTCCAACTTTAAAAAGGGACCTTATGGTACCACATAAGATAATTCCAATTGGGATTTTTCAGAATAATGTGATTAGCTCATGTGTAATTATTTAATTACATAATTAATGTGGCATTATATTATAAATAATGGGTTATGGGTATTATTAATACATAAATATGAGGTAATGTAAAATCCAAAATGGGATTTGGGTTTGGGAAAAGAGTATTGAGCTTTAAAGGACAATTAAATGTGTAAAATTTAAAATCCATCCTTGAGAGACTATTTAAAAACCTCATTTCCTAGTGTAAACCAATTTTGTGGATCTTTAATGTAACTTATAATGTGGTTTAGACTTAAACACTTTTAGAGGTTATTTAATTTTCCAAATAACCATTTGAGACTATTTATTTCACCTCTTTTGGTTTCCTATGAATTTATCTTCATTTTTTGATATTAAATATCCCTCTTTCTATAAATATAAAGGAGGAATGTTTTTATCTTAATTCTATTTCTAGAAATAAAATGTTATGCTTATTGTTCTTTAATATTCCTCATTTTTGAAAGTTCCATAGTTTTCCTCATCCAAGAGGTTCTCTAGTGACATTATCTTTCTTTATTCCTTCATTTTCCTTAGAGGAGTGACTAGAATCACTTGTATAATAATTTAATTCCTTCAATTCATTAGTGATTAACTTTATCAACGGATACTAAAGGATAATTGAATTAATTAATTAGAGTTTTAATTAAATATTATGAACTTATTTAAAGGTATTTTTATTTTATTGTTTTATTATTGTGTTTTCCTGTTATTAATTAGGATCTTGGATGGGTTTTATAATTTCTTTCACAATATATCTATTGTTGATATTATTATTAATACTCTATAGTGGTATCAAATCCAAACTTGATAAATTAAGTATTTATAAACTAAATTTTATAATATTATATAGTCTTGTGATACATTTCCACTAAATATAAAAATTAAGACTCACATAAAACATTAATGGAAAGTATAATGTTGTGATCACCCAGATTAAGTGTAATTTTAGGTATTTAGTTAAAACTCATCCCTTATGTTAAATATCACATCCCATTTTCTCTAATCCACTGGACCCCTTAATAATTTTAGATATTTATATCATATGATATTTTATGTGGAGACATAAAATTGTTCTATGTAATTTGATTATTTTCTTAACCATTTTATAAGTTATAAATGTAAATGAATTAAGTAATTAATATGCATATGATTCATTGACTATGTATATGATACGTACTGTTTGATTATTATTAATATAATCATATAAGGTATGTATGTGATATACATATAATGTTAATGGTGAGAATAAATATATTATATTTCATTAAATATCTAGGTGTTATGTGCCTTCTAATATGATTCACTTTCTTTAAGATCTTGATTGACTAAAAAGATGGGTTCTGAAAAAATTAGAATAAATAATCTATCTTTTATAAGGAATAAATAGTAAAAATTATACTAATATGAATGTTTTGTGACACTTTAAAAGGTATCCTAATAATATTGGCACCTAAAGGCATGGTGTTGATAATATTCATGAGTTGAATTGATTATGATGTTTTTCACCAAATAATGAGAGAGTGGTATTTGTTAATTTTAAAAATATTTGTTTACCTAAATATATATGGATTACGATACTAGCTTATATGAGTTAAGATAGGAATAAATATATATCTTATCCTACTAATTTTATAATAGTGACTTTTTTGGACTGGTAATTGATATGGTCCCTTAGCTGTTGTCTCTACTCTATCTGATTTATCAGACTCTATAATTATAATAATTATATAGCTAGTTGTGTTAAAAATTGGTTTCCAAGTTCCTTATTTTGGATGTAGGTATGGACTTTGTAAATTTGATAATCCAAAAAATAGTATGTTACAGATGAGAGGGATGAATCAATGGTTATTGAAAAACAAAAAAATCTTTAAAAAATGTTTTTGGTAGTTAGTGTCATTGTATATTGATAGTGATGATGTAATGATAAAAGATATAATGGTAAAAACACACACAACATAAGTTTTTTTATAAGGTTCACTCACCCTTATTATCAAGTGTAAAATCCTTGGTGTGAAGTAGTTGTATTCCCTCTTCCTAAGTTTCTGTTCAATTATTAATAAGCTAAAGGAACAGAGAAGGGATATGACCATAAAATATGATTATAAAAAATAATAAAGAGCACTATCAAGTTGATTGATATCTATTTACCCTCTCTTTAAGTGATTTTAAAATAATTACCACATGTACACACTTGCTATTATCCTAAATCTCAGTTAAAGGATCCCTAGAATGGGTCGCCAGTTATCTGAAAGTTTCATCTATTTTTCATCAAAAACTTTTATTTGGGAGGATCTCTTTATATTTATAGACATATCACATACAGTGTGAAACCCTTCAATACAGTATTAACATAATATTCAATAGATATTTAATTTTAATATCAAATGTTTATCATCTTCTTTAACTAATTATATGACATGACCTGATAGATTATTTCTTGATGTCTCTAAAACTACAAAACCATAAAACCACTAAATTAATTCAGTTTAAATCATTACGACATAACCAGTTCATCACAACATAGTGTCTCCAAAATCTCTAGAACCAGTACCATAATAAATGCTTACATCTTATACTGTTTTTAATGGACTTACCTTTTAGATTTTTATTCATAAGAATTTGGTGTGGCCTCATTTATCTTCCATACTAGTGCAGCACCAAAATATCACTATTTCCATGTTATAAAAAAATAAATTCCCCTTAATATCTCATGAACATATTCATAATTAAATGATTCATGTTGTGGTGTGATGAACCTATATAAGATTAAATTATTCATTTAGCCTCATCTCTTTATGGTGTTTTCTTCACCTTCATGTTGTGATTTTATCTTCTTTATCAGATCCTCATTCTTTTGAAACATTACTCAACTACAATGAGGCTCCAAATCATCCATGATCATGTTGATAATAAATATTACATGAAAATGCCTTTAAATTTCAGGAATAAATTGTATTAAGAAGTAATCCAAAACACAACTCCAATATGAAGTTTGTTTAAAAACCACACTATAGGATAAAATGGTTTTCATGCATGTTTTTCAACTCTCAATGTAAGATCAATATTATAAAGACCAAGTCTTAATAGAGAAACTCACAACTCCCAATTTATCAATTCACTTTATGATGAATATTCAATTATCAATAATCATAAATTTCCCTAATCATAAAGGTCTATTAAATCGATCCCTTTTTATTTGTTGAAAATTGTGAATCGAAAATTGAGTTATTATCCTTGCTTTAGCATCTAACTCCTTAAGTCTCCCCTTCATGGAAAAATTATCTTCTCTTCTCCAAAACTCCTCCCTTAAACATTAACTTTAAAATTAAAAATATTATTAATCCATTTACAATAATATATCTTTTATATTCTCCCCTATTTTCAACAAATTCAAAGGAATATAAAAGTAAAAATGAGTAAGAATACTTATATGGATTTTGTGTGAGAAATCAATCCTAAAAACACTCTCAAGTGTTATAACTCATCCTTAATAAGGGGGTTTATTGAGATTTCCAAAATTTTATCCTTGGTCAAACCATAATCCAATGAAATCTCACCAAGTTTCTCCTTCCCCTTAATGAAGTGGTACTTTATATCGATATACTTTTACCTTGAATGATTCTTCATATTATTTAACAAGTTCATTGCACTTTGATTATCACACCTAATTATCAAAGTGTATAAAACATCAACCCTAATGTCTTCAAGATGTGACTCAATCCATATAATATATATTGTGGTTTGAGATGATATTATATATTAAGATTACATTGTGCTTAATGTGTCATAATTTTTCTTCTCGGGGTTCCAATCAATACATCTTCCACCGATAAATAATGAAACTCCAAAAGTATACTTTTGATCACCAACATATCCTACCAAATTCAGATTTAAATATATTTAATTCTTAAATCATGTGTTCTTATCACACCTAAAATCGAAATCTATAATCACTTTGATATAGTTCATGATCCTTTTCCCCACTAAAAGATGATAATTCAAATTATTTATTTGGAATCATGAACATAAATTAATCTTAAATACAATGTCTATTCTAGAAACTTTCAAATATAGTAGGCTTATAATAATCCTCTTATACTCAATTTGATCAACACTCCTTCATTCCATGTTAATGGAAAACTTGTTCCCAGATGTTATAGTAGTAGAGACCATTCTCGATTATTCCATGAAAAACATCTTCAATAACTCATTATCATACTTTTCTTGTGAGATAAATTTATAACCTATTGTTTTTTCACATATAATCCTATAAATAAAGTTGTCTCATAGATCATTGATACCTCAAAAATTTGCCACATTTGGTAAGAAAATTCATCAAAATTATCCTCTTTGTTTCTGGTAAAAATAAGTTCATAAACATACATAATTACATTTTTTTATACCAATTATATAGAAGATGGTGGTATCACGAGTAGTTCTAACCTAATGGTGGTTTTTGTGAAATAGGGGGAGTTTATGAGTTTAAAATATGAATAATAATTCCTTATCCCTGTGAATTTTATCAAAGGATAGAATAATTTAAGAATATATGAAGTGAATATGGTTCTTGTGTAGTATTTTTTTAAACACATAAATCATGTTCAAACTCAAGTGTTATGTGGTGTTTATTTTATGGTGAAGTTCATTCCAAGGTTTCGAAGTGATTGAAAAAACATGGAAGGAGTTTTTTGTATTTAAGAGTGATGTTTCAAGATTGTTTAAGTGAAGAGATACCTCACTACACCATAGTCATATTTAAAACAAATATAGTGATATTTTTTGATGTGAAATATCTTGGTTACTTTAGAAATATGCATTTGTTTAGTCATAGTTTGTTAAAGGAGACCTGACCACGTCTTGGAGTAGTGGTGAATATTCTATATAAAATAAAATAGGGAGAACAACATTGAATTAGTCATTTTAAAATTAATTTCAATTGTGAAATTTCCTTGTGAGAAAAATAAAGTCTCATACACATCATAGACGATTCATGATGCATTGTGTATGATTAACCTAGAGGAATATCAAAACCATTGGGGTGTTGAAATTGTTACAGAAAAGTATTTCTGTGTGTTGGGGGATTAACACTTTTTTTAAACACACTATGGTCATGAAATTGGGTTCATTTTAAAAAAAATCAATGTTTTGAGGTTGCCTATACCCAAATAAGTGAAATAGAAAAATTATTTATGGACATTATTTGAGGATCAAAATGGGGAGGCCTATTTCATGGAAAATGTCATGGTGTGGGAATAAAATCCATATCTATAAGGATTAAGGGACAACACATCATATAACATGGTATACTGAAAATGGTTCCATATAACTTTAGATCATTTTAACCTAAATGTCTTGCAACAAATAATGGTGAATTCGAGCATGTCATGATTAGTGGATATTTATATATTTTAAGTTTATTTGATATCATGGATCATTTAATGGTTCTCGGTAAACTCAAACTTGATCTCTTAAGTCTCAAAGAACATCAATGGTGAGTAAGAGGTCTTGGATTATGTGAAGAATGAAATATAAGCTAGATAAGATGAAAAGGAAATGAAAGAAGATATAAGTTAAAATTTTAATTTGAAATTCAAAATTTGAATAAAGGAGAGACTTTTTCTATATAAGACAAAAGTAACATAGGTATTACCTGAATTGGAATGGGATAAAGACAATAAAGTGGGAAGAATAATAAGAATAGTGCTCACATGGTAAGGTCAATCATCACACTTGTATTATATGTTGAGGAGGAAGAAGAATGAAATATTTTCTACATTGTAAATAAGTATAGAAGCACTATATATTATCTTGAGGTAATCATCCAGAAGAAAAAGAAAATACATACCTTGGTGAGTACAATATAACTCTAGTAATGATATTATTAAGAAAAAATTATTTCTTTTTATGTTGAGAGAAAATTGTGTTGATTCCCTAAAATATAATTTCATGGATATTCCATTCTCATTGTATTCACATTATGATTCTAATACACTGTATAATATTAGGTTTTTTTGAATCATACTAAGGGTGTAGCTACTCATTTTTATTAGTGAACCTTTACCTCGATATTTATTTGTTTTTTTCTTTACTTGGTGCATGATATGTTCAACAATTATATTGTTTAGTCTAATTATTGATGAAGGTTTATTTCATAAGAAATAATAAAAAGTGAGAATGAAATATTGTACATTGATTCAATCTCTCCCCCTCTTATTGAACCAAAACCATAAACTATGACATATAATGTGGTTTTAGAGAAGTTGGGTTTCTTTAAAATATGATCAACTATTTGGTGTTTTTGTAGAAATTATTTCCTCAATTTTTGAAGTATAAAATTCTGAATTTCTATGTTGAATATAGATTAAATTAATTCATTGAGAAAATGTGGGTTTTTCACATTTAATGAGAATAATTATTATATTTATAAAGATCATATGTTTTAATATCTTCTAACAATACCTTGGGATTTATTAGAGTATTCCACCAATGGTTTTTCTCCTTGTGATTAAATGTGTTCTGATGACGATGGTAGATAGAAAGAATTTAAAAAATTGTACTCATTATTTAAATTTAATCTTATAATATCTTAAAAAAAAGGAGTTTCTCAAGGTAAAATGGATCTAGATAGTAAAAATCATTTGGGATAAGTTGTAAAACATTTATGAATTCAATGCGAAGGTGAAGCAAGCCAAGATAATTATTTCTATATTGAAGTATGAACACCTCAAGATAAATGATGATGCTGAAATTTTATATGACTTATTCACTAGATTCAATGATGTTGTGAGTACCATCAAAGGTTTTGGTGAAAATCTATAATATTATAATATTTTTTAAAATATAATTCATATCTTCGTAGATAACTTTTATGAAAATGTTTTGACACTAAAAGACCATGATCAGGGTACACTTTCATTCGTTGATTTTCAAAGCATCCTAGTGATTTATGAAATACATAAGGGAAGTGATTTCAAGAACATAAACAAGAATTATAAGGAATTTTACTTTAAATCATTGAATCCATAAAATATAAAAAAAATATTTTTAAGAATATTTGGAATAATATTATAAATAATGTGATGTCAAAATAAAATTTTAAAAATTCATTTCATTTATTTTAAGAAGTGTGAGAAAATGAAAAGAAAAGTGTCGAGGAAATATTCATATTAAATTTTTCAAATATGAAGTTATGTGAAATTTTACAATAAACTATACAAAATTTATGGAAGAAGAATATTTTGAAGATGAGGAATAAAATATGAGTAGTTTCTCAAAGAAGAATGTCTAAAAATTTGATATATCAAAGTTTTCTTTAAAGTTAAAAGGTAATAAATTATATAATCCCATGAAAATAAATTTATTATCAAAATTAAAATAAGATGATATCAATGAGGATAAAAATGAATTTTATACTTCTAGTTAATTCAGTGAAAATTTACCTATTGAAAAATTTAATGAATAAGAATTCACTAGTGATGATAATATTAATGATATAAGAAAGGAGAAAACTCAAATAGAGTTTCTTATAAAGTGGGTATTTAATGAATATATTTTAGATATTTCAAAAATATAGAGGTAGTAAAATAACATAAATAAATTAAATCAATAAACAAGAAAAAATAATTCTAGTCATGCTAAAAATGATTCAAAGCAAATTAATGAGATTGAAAACATGATTAAGCTACTTGTTAAAGAGAGAAACTTGAAATTTTATATTGAATTGAAGGTCAAAGAAAAGGATAAAGATCATAAATTTGTTTAACATAAATTTATATAAGTTGAGAGAGAGATAGATAAAATTAAATTAAACTTTTAGAATTAAGTTTAGTAACATGAAGAAATATTAAAGAGGAATTTTTTAGAAATTATTGATGTGAAGACACAAGTGGAGAATGTTAAATTTATGAAAAACCAATTCCTATGGGAACACTGATTTTAAAGTGAATTTATATAAAAATAGTGATCTAAAAATATAAGAAATAATTATAGAAAAATGAAATAAGTGTTGGGAGTTTTCTATAATTTTGGTTTGAATAAAGTTGTTAATATTGATAGTAAAAGTGTGAAAGAACTGTGGGAATCCACTTTAGGGAGATAATAATTCTATAAAGGAATCTATGATTTTTATGTTTGATTCTAGTATTGTGGAGAATTTTAGAACAAGGAAATAATATGTTGGTACAATTATGAATATCATTATGATTCCATGAGTTATGAAAGATAAATACTGAGTGGGAGTCAACCCACTCGAATAAGAAAAGTTCAAAAGAAACCTAAAAATTTAGGACTAAAGGTTGAGAAAAATTTCTAACCATTGGATGAGGTTTGTGGAAGATGTGACCAATTAGGTCACTTTTCTGTTGATTATATCATCATTTTACATTCCCAAATGATTATGAATAATATTAATCAAAATTATCAAAAAAAATAAAGATAAAGGAAAGGAGAAGGCATTGAATATTGAAGTGAAACTCAAAGAATCTCAAAAGAAATATACACGGATCTAGTACAGTTGATGATCCTATCATATCATATAATATTTAATACTCTTAAATAATTTTGAGCACTAAAATTAATTATTTCAGACATTTGTAAATGGTGGTTCACTGAAAATTTGTGTATTTGGTTACACAATTATAACAACCTTGGACCCAATAAACCCTAAGAGAGGGGTAAATTAGGGTGTTTAATTGTTTATATCTTCTATTGGATATTTTTATAATGTTAAAAATAATATCTTAAACCTATAATCTTAAATAACACATGATATATAGATGCTAAAATTAAATTAGGATATATAAATATTTTACTTGGTTCACTACAAAAGAAAACTCCAAGAAGCACACACCAGTGGTGGGTCAATGTACCATGGGATAACACAACTACCTTTATATATTACAAAATTTTAGGAAAGATGAGATATTGATCCAATATAAACTCTCTATTATTATCCATCTATGTATTTATTTGATAAAAATAATACTATAAGAATGTATCACAATGATTACTCATAATGATATTTTATAAAAAAAAATGAGCACTGCACCAGTAAGGGTTTTTGTCATTGTGCATATGTTCCTCCTTTAATTACTAATTTTTTATGGATCTTATCACAAAATTATCCCTTTTATCGATCTTCCTTTGACTCATAGATATTTTAGATAGTCGTATTACCATTAATTTTTTCTTATTCTTATCCTCTTTATATATATTCATATAACTATGTGAATATTATTTTTGCAATTTTGGGTACCTTAAATTTCTCCATATTAACTTCTCAATTAAATTCAATGAATTTATCCTACATGATTCATGGATCCTTAAATACTCAATAACTCTCTATATTTCATGATTGTTTCTTCCTTACAATCTTTTTTAATGATATCAACATGATCTTATATCTCTCCTTGATCCTCAAATCTATTGTAGCAAGAACTTGTTAAATGACTAGTACATCTTCAAATAGATAGCATAATTTAAATATATATATACCACTTCATGACATGTTCATTCTTCCAATTAAAGTATAGTATTAATAACTGACCATATTATTAATAATATTATATGATTGATAATGTATATCATAATATTTTTCTAGCTGATGATTTCTTTAAAAAAATATTGTGTTTTTTATTAGTTCTAAGTATTTAACCAAAGTGATAAGGGAAATGAATTTTATATATTTATCCTTTATCATGGAAATTAACTTTACATATCTCCCCATTTTCATGGAACTTACCATTACATATCACCCTTTTTTCATAGAAATTACCTTTACATATCACCCATTTTTCATAGAAATAAAATTTATATATAAAACCTTTGAATTATAAATAATCAGTATGTATCTTCTAGTAAACATTATGCATTTCTTGGTTACTTTTACATTTAGGAATTTACCATTTTTTTAATGCCAATTACCTTTATTTACTTGTTCTTATTTCCCTTAAATATTCCAGTATAGATCAACACTTTTCCAAATTTCCACATTTTGAGCATTTCAGAGTACCTTTACCTATCATCCAAGATTACTTTTATATATTGGGTCTTGGTTACCTTTACTTATGAGACTTTTCTATCTTCCAATATTCTTCAATGGATACTCTTATGTATCAGGTTGATTACATCATCATAAAATACCACAAAATTTATTAACCAACTTAGATCTAGTACAATGGTGAGTAGTGTCGAACCACATGGAAGAAATTATATTCTTAAAACTAAGAAACAAAAAAACCAAAAAAATAATGAACACAAAAAAGTGAAATGAATGGTAAAATAAAGATATTAATGTAATGAAAGTATGAAAATTATTGGATGAAACAAAGGTGAAAATAATTTTAAAAATGAAATGAATAATTGAAAAAAACATGGATATGATAAAGGTAAATGTATTTTGAACTAGGGAAAATCGAACTGATCTGAATTGATAGAATTTATTTCTTTTTCTTATTCAAAAATATAAATAGTTTTGAAAAAACTATGAAATAATGCAGTTGAATCACCTCATTATCACTCAACAATCAATATTTTTCAATTAACTCGATCTAAGAACTAATGTTTCAACCAATATTGAGATAAAAATAATTATTCTACCATGGATAAGGTAAGAAACTTCCTTTTATAAATTAATTACATCATTAGTTACTTAAAATAAATACATCTACGATCTTCACCAATCAATACTAAGATCAATGTATAAATAGTGCTTAAAAAGAATAAAATTTAGAAAACAAAATTAATTGTTCACACTTCTACTCTCCTAAAAAACCTCACTTCAATTTTTCAATTTATTAACTAATAGTGAAATTATTTTTAAAAGTAAGAAAATATCTATCTCTAATTATAGTTTTTGATACATCATTAGAGAATTAAAATAAAAGTCAATTAAAGAAAATATAGGAATAGAAGTAGACAATAATGTGAAACTTGAGAAAAAAAAAGGATATATTTAAACTCATTTGAAACCATATTCTCTAAGTGGTTTAGTTACACGTGTTTAAAGCAGCAAGGAAATAAAATATTTAAATCTCAAATATATAAATAATAAAGGAAATAATAGGAATAAAATAAATATCTTTTTTATCAAGCAGGGTATTTTTTTCTCCATATTATATTCCATCTCAATTGCTATTTTAATAGCTACCCCTTTCCGCAAGTCCTAACCACATATATTTTATTTTAGAATATGTTATCAAATAAATTACCAATAATTCTCTTGATGATTCTTTTTAATATAAGTCTTCACTAACTTTAGTTCTACCACCTTAACTAGCTAAATTCTTTTTTAGTCATCTCTATCATAGTGTAACTATATTTTCTTCATTTAACTTTTATACTATTAAATTCCATGTGTTAGTTAATAATTCCTAGAAATCAACTACTTGGATTTTTATTATGAATATTGTAACGCCCCGACTCTAGATTCTCAGATCTAGTGCCTTACTTTATTAAATTGGAATAATATACAATCAATAATTTCTTAAAGGACCAAATATTTTAGTAGTCTTTGTAAACTAGATATATATATGAAATTAAAATTACATTTTTCACATAAAATTCAAAAATTATTTTCTTTGAAAACACCATTTTCCGCTTAGTGTAACCCTACATATCAGTTATAATAAACTTCTTGAAAACTAATAAAAAATAAAACATAATAAAGGAGTGAGCTCAATTTCTTACTAAGGGTTATATATAGTGGAATAAATAATGAATCAATGAGAAAAATAAATATGCAAATGAAAATAATTTAAAACACATTCCATTTAATCAATAACTTGATCATATTATAGCTAGAATCATAGATGATAAAATAATCACACAAAAATGAAACTTAAAAAGGGATATTCTACTAGTAGAATATTAACATGGAGTATCAATAAAAAATCTCATAAAGATGGAATTCATAATTAAGGACATCTAAAACTCACCTCAAAGGCTTCGTCCAAGACACCATACATAAACAGGTAAGACATAACCCAAACCCCAAACTAGTTTGTCTCATGAGACCTGTCGAGGCATTGATATGCTATAGAGGGCCCCAAATGACACATAATAAGTCTAATTAATTCCCCTTATGAAATTGGTGAAACATAATCAATATAAATATTCGTATTAAAAACTAGAATATGAAATGTGAATACTTTAACCATAAACTATGAATGGTATCAAAATAGCACATCCATAGTCAAACTAAATAGTAAAAATTTCAATGAAATATGGTAAATGATATCATTATATATCAAACTCAAAGAATCATAAGATTAAAAAAAATTATGTTGACATATATGAAATTAATTTAAATGGTTTCTTTGAAATATTGTTGAGGAAAATAATCTTTAAACATTCCAAAGTGTCTCATACCACTTTGAGAAATTTGAATTATAATCCACATGAAGGAATAACATTAATAGAAACTTATAATATCATGAGAATAAAAATATTCATGATATAATGTGTAAAATTATAATTATATACACCTCATAAAATAAAATAGGTGTATCACATCAAAATATACTTCAGTGAAAGGATATTGAGACAAAGTCTCTTATAAATATTATATAATTAATAAAATGGATAGATTATGATTATTAACTATAAATAAACATAAAAAAGTGTAAATAAAACAATATATAATCAAAATTAATTTCATACATAAACATAGCATCACATAATCAATGAAATAGAAGTTTAACCCAATGAATGAAAAATGAGTTAAGAAATCTCTTACCACTTATAATAAGTTGAATTGTATACCCTATAAAAGTAATAATTATCAGATGAACCTTTTAATATCATAAAGATATTAATATTCATGATATTATGTATAAAATTTCAGTATACATACACCACACTCAAGAACTAATTGGTGAAAAAGGCATATATCTCACAGAAGTAAAAGTGATAGGAGAAAACCCCTTACCTTCTGATTTTCTTTAGTTGAACTCACTTTAACATCATGTATAATGGTTTAAATCATGTTATTAATTTATAAAATAATGATATTAATATATATAATATCATATATTATCTTCTTTTAATATCTTTTTACCCATTTTTTAATAATCATTCATTATTTTCACTATTTCATGTGTTAATTGCCTAGTTTTTCAAGTATGTTTTGACATGTTACATGTTGTTCCTATTAATTAAATCATTATATAATCATATAGTGAATGTAAAACATGATTTAAATATCATATATATATATTATTTATGTATTTATAATAATCCATAATATTTGGATATTATAAATTAAATGCACCGTTCAAAGAAACTGTAGGTCGTGCGTAAGCATGAACGCTACTTCCATTTCTTTGTCGTATTAAAAGAATGAAATATAAATTATATATATGTATATTATATTTAAATTATTATATTTATGTCATATATATCAAATATTTTTATTAAAACCATCCTTTATACGTTCCATGTATAGTTTGAACAAATCACATCGTTTTGAGGAGGTGGTAGTCTACACTTCCAAAAACGATGTTATCATATTTACACAAATAGGAAAGCATGAAGGTATGTGTTATATAAAAAATAAATAAATATGAATAAAAAATAAATATAATATATATATATATATCATATAAAAATATTTTTTCCATCATAATGACCAACCATGATAGGTGGTAAAGGAAAAATGAATGACATCGTTTTGCGTGTTGGTAGTTCACCGTATAAAAATGGTAAATTCGTTACCCATTTGATAGAAGTGTGTGTAGGTGTAGGTATAACTATTAACATAAAAACCACTCAATATATTGAGGATATTTTCTTATATAATCATGAAATGAAAATAATTTATAGGATTTAAGGAAGAAAAAAAAATAAAAACGTTTGTTGAAGAATGTTACCTATTCTTTGGGTGTCTCCTTTTGATTTTCACAAAAGATCTTATTTTGTAAGATTTATTCCCAAAGGAAGTATTATAGGATGAAGGTAAGAAATTTAAGAGGATTTTATTTCTGATTTTGGCCTAGCCAAAGGGATTTCGAGGTGTGAAGAAACGAGAAGAAGATGTGCCCTTTTATCAGAGAGGGGAGGGGCACACTTGGAATCATTCAAAATGTTAAATTAATATATAATAACTTTTTATTAAAAATGGGTTAAAAATGAATTATTTTAAATATAATATTATTATGGGTATAAATCCTCTAAAAATGTTTTTAGACAACTTTCGGTCACATTATTAACCTAATATTTTGGCTTTAACCCTTAATTAATCCTTTTAACTCTTACCATGACAACAAGTGTTTTTACAACTTAAGGGTTAATATAGGAACTATAAAATTACAAACTAATCATAAATGAGTCATGGATGATAATTTTAACCTTATCCAAGTCATTTGGGAAAAGTTTAGGTTTTTATGAATTTTATATCATTTAATAAAATATAATTTATTTTAAATTATCATTAGTGTCAATTTTGACACTATTCATTATTAGAATTTTCAAAAAATATCGATACAAAAGATAACTTCAAAAAAACTTTAATGAATCCCTAATATTTCAAGATTATACATGAAATTCATGTATGACATTAATTATATAAAATTATATTTATTTTAATATTTTTAATAACATTTATTGGATATGTCAATTAATTAAACAATTATTATATATTCATAATTCTAGACATTAAAATAATTAATTTAAAGTAAATCCCATTGATGGAATGATAAAACGGGTTTATTAAGTGAAAACATTCAAAAGATTGAATTGTTTTTTAATCTAATTTCAATGTAAAATTGATTTCAATGACCTAAATAGGGTTAACTAATAAAATAAATAATATAATTATACTTTAAAACCAATTAAAAATATATTTTTACACTATAAATTATTTTGATAAAAAAAACTTGTTTTAAATTAAAATTTAGTATTTTTTTAATGTTCATTAAAACATGAAACTTATGAGAAAAATACTAAAAATTCAAGAAAAGTAAATTTTTATATTCATATTTAAAATATGAAGTTTATTTTTTAAAATATAATATATAATTGTGTCAAAAATTGGATTTAAAATAGGATCTTCATTAAAAGGAAGAAAAATTGCCTTTAGAAAAATATAGGTTCTTATGTAGAAAATTGTATTTGTGCATATATTATGCCTATAAAATATATTGGATGAATATAAAAAATATTTTATTGAATATAGAACATATATATTTCATTAATATCATTTACTAATTGCAATCAATCTAATTTATTAAGAAAAAATTTCCTTGAGAACATAAAAATATTTCCTTTACATTCAATTGGTATATACTTTATTTTCTAATTACTTGGTAACCAATTAATTCATATTATATTTTTATAAACCATATATTTTCATAAGTTGGTTAATACTATTTATAACCACCAACTTAACAAGTAGTGTTAAAATAATAATATTTAATAGTATATTGTGGTTTTTTTAAGCCTAGTGTTGTGTGCAATGCAAGCTATCAAAGAAATAGAATTTATTTAAGAAGATACATACTGTAAAATATTGAGGTGTTACAAAACTGAACCCTATAAAACATATGTACACCACAACTCAACCAATTATTTGTAAAGATCAGTTGTCCAAATATCCCTTTATTTCACTCAAGTCATGCAATACTAGAATACAAAGCATATACCACCTTTATAAACTAACTTGGCCAAACCACTACCATTAATGAAACCTCATCCTTACTCAAAAACCAATTTTCAATCTATTTTTATTTTTTAACTGCCTTCATACTACTTTAATAACTCAAACATAAACTTCAAAAGTTCTTATAACTCATACACTCTTCATTGAGTTATGTCAGCACGACTATAGTTCATAACCCCATCAATACATCGAATTGAGTCTTTGACAACACCACAACTTGGTATATATTCACATATATACATAAAGTCAAATAGGTAAACACTTCAAGGCCCACATCATATTCAAAAAAACATTCTTATAATATAAATAAAAAACAACAATTGAAAGATTCAGTATTTATAGTTATCTTCAGTTAGAATCAATCATACTATTAAATAACTCCACCTTTGGATTTCAATTAGTCCAAAAAAAATGGGTTGGATATGTGGTGGTTCACTAAACCCATATTTTTCAAGATAATACCAATTGATTTCACATAAATTAGTAGCAACTTCACTTCAAATCCATATAACCATATCAAAACCTCAAAAGTATTTGTCAGTCTCCTATAATTTGGATGAAATTAACCTAAGGTTCTCAAAATATTTTTATTGTCTCAGTAAATATTCATCTTCAAGATGAATCTTCAACCAGTTTCACCAAAGATTCAACTCATAGTTTCATCTCTATCCAATTTTTGAATTGGTAGACTCATTAGTTTCCTGTTTCCATCTTCAAGTCTCAATTAAATCTGAAAGGGTAATCTCCCATCAATTTCATATTCTAGATTCTCAAAAATATGAATCCATTTCATCATCTTAAAGAAACTTCAATGATATTGGATGAAGCTAGTGAATTTTTGAAAATTATGGAAAAATTAATATGGTATTTGGTAGCTAAAAACCTTATGAGAGGTTGGTAAAATTATCCTATGATCATTTAGTTTATTTTATTAGATTTTAATATCAACAACCTGATTCTAAAAAAAGATACACATTGAAAAAAATTTACAATACTCGCAATATTGTTTTGGTATGGGAGCTAAAATATATTATGTAACTCCTTATAAATTTATTAAAAGTGCTGCTGAGATTTCTTATGTGGTTGGATGTTTAAATATGTCATACATAATGACTTAAAAAGTATTATGAAAATTTCCTTCAAACATAATTTGGAAATTATTTGTGAATTTCTTAAATGAATCAAAAATATTTATGAAGTAGATCAAAAAAAATTTTAAAAATATTCCAAATGAGATTAAAAAAATTGCTTCAAAAATATATGCCTTACTAAAAATCATGGAATTTTGAATAGATAAATTCAAATAACTACAGCCTTTTTAAAAATTTCTTAAAAAAATTATTTCAATTTAATTCCTCTAAAAACACACAATAAGTTTGTTCTTTATGAATATTAAATTAAATAACATTTAAACAATTGATCACTAAAAACCCTCATTTTTTGAAAAAACATAAAAAATAATAATTTCTATTATAAAAAGACATTTTCATAATATTATCAATTAAAACCATTTTATCAAGAAAAATCTTAAAATTATAAATAAAATATGTGGAAAACATACACTAAATGAGTCACATAAAATTCTCTATATGTAAGAAATTTATTTTCCATAATAAAAAAATATATCAAAATCATTGAAGGTCAATAAATCTTAAAGATAAAATATTTTGAATGCCAAAAAATAATGGATTTAAAAAAATGTTTTCTTCTATAGAATCTTTCATGTTAAATAAATGATTTCTCCTCTCAAAAGAAAATGGTTTGGCCAATATTTAGATTTTAATTTTCTGAAAATGATCAAATTTGAAAATTTTGAAAGAAATTAATCAAACTTCCACTTAAATTCAATTATACTTCACATTTCCCTTTTTCCCATGGTGAATAGACATACATATTTTAGCACAGAATAATTTTAAGTAAATGAATATGTGAGTGCATTTAATAATTAACAAGGAATCATAATTAACACATTCAAAAAAATAGCTTAAAAAATAAAATACCCAACGAGGATTAGGTGTTCATTAATAAACAACCTGAATGCAAGGTTTATTAGTTTAACTCTAAACAAGAAGATCAAATTCAATAAGAATTATAAAAATTACTCTTAAATTTTTTCCAAAATAAAATCTTATTAATAAAGAAATGAAAATATGTCCCAAGATTGAATCTATGGTTGAAATGAATTAACCACTCAATGTAGAAAAGTATTCCCCAAATTTAAGAAAAAATTACAACCAATGAAAATCAAAATTGAACTTTGAAAATAGTTAGATTCTAAAAAAAATTATAGAAATTTTTCTGTGTGTTGTATTAAAATATAGTTTATAAAAAAAGATTCCTCCCCATAATTAAAACTAAAAAATTTTCCTAATGTAGAACTCAAGGTGGAAGACACGAGTTAAAAATATTTAGTACAAAAATATTAGAAACTTCAATAGGAAAAATAATGTTTTAGGCTCACAAAAAAACTAAAATAGCATGTTACAACAAATTTAGAACAAATTTATAAGTTGTGTTTAAAATGTATAAGGTTATTTATTAATATAACACAATTATTTTCAAGGAGGTTTTTCAAAAAAACATATATATCAATGATTCTAGAAATTATTATCATTTTAAAATTGGTTCAAAAACTATCAAAACATTACAAATAAATTTCTAAGAAGATAAGAAAGGTTTCAGTTCTAATAAAAATATTTTCAATATCATTGACTTAAACAAAATCAACACCAAATAATTAAAAATAGATTCAGTGCTACATTTAGTTCCAAAGTTGATCAATTACCCCCCCCCCCCCCACACACACACACACACTTAATTATCATCAAATAATATATTTTAAAATAACATTAACATAAACAATTAAAATCAAATTTTTAGGTGATTATTCCTTCCTTCAAATTAAATTTTTATTCCTTTTTTAGAATATAACCACTTTTTATGGGTGAGTGTAAACCTAAACAGGTAAATAATTAGACTCAACGAGAATATTAAAACCATTTTAGTAATGTTTTATGTTATTGGTACCTTGCATACTATAAAAAATTAAAATGACCAAAACAATTAACTCTAATTCTTCATGAATAAGACCCTCAAAAAATGAATCCATCTTATCCCAAGTCTTGGTAAAATCCCCCTTATTAATCTTCCCCTAATTGAAACCCCAGATCAAAATATGTAATTTTTAACCGATCTATTATATTTTATCTTGAATGATATCATAAAAGATAGTTCTATTAAACATCATGTTGTAATCTTCCTTTGAATCATTAACCAGGAATACATTTTCCTTTATTTCATATTTATAATGAATAAGGGGGTATATGAAGATCCTTCATGCTACCCCACCAAATATAATTTTTTATTAATCCACTTTAAGTTAAAGTGGGAAACCAAAGTTCGCACACAAGGACCACTACGTGCTAAAAGAGCTCACAGAATTATTAAACAAGAGTCTAAGACTATTTGAGTCAGACGCTCTATATAATTTCCAATTCAGAGTACTAACCTAAGTGTCTGGATCCTCCCTAATAAGTTCTTCAAGGTGAGACACCATTCTGTCCATCATATGGATGAATTCCTCCAAGGTTATTCTGCCTTGGTTGAAGTCTCGGGAGATGATTACCTTCATGTTACCCCTATACTTTCTTTATTTTGATATATATCGGTCGTTCCCCCGCCACTTCCAATTTTAAAATTGGGACTACTACCCATATCACAGAACCAGCTCTTTGGCCTCCAATTATTTTGTATCAATCGGTATCACCTCCAAAATAGGGACATTAATTATCTATGTTGGGAACTAAAAATTCCCATCCTCCTGATAAATAATTGATATAACCACTTTTTATTATATAATGATATTCTCACTATTAATTTGTTATTCCATGTTTACTGGAACTTGTATCCCTTCATTCTATAGATTCTCTGAAGTAACTCCCTCGCCAAAAAAAATATTCTTTAAGATATTACCCACCCATGATGAACTACACTTTTTTTGTTCATCTTGGTCATGAGAAAAAAAAAATATCCAAGATCCCCTATTTATGAGGCTTGGGATCTATGGTTATGACATACTGGTGAAGGAAAACTCCTTCAGTCTCTTTCTAATCCACTCTACTTAATTTTTCTATACATTCTTGACTCAGAGGATCCTTAAAAAGATCCTTGGAGACAATATATTTTCTCAATGATCATGTCATCATTGGTATTGTGAGATTGGAATAATCCTTGTGATGCCTACATTTTTTCCCTTGTTGACAGGATAAGCTCCAGAGTCAATCCCTTTTTTCATTCCATTCTTGTTACCTAAATGAAAGTAGGCTTCAAGTCGAATTACCTCTTCAAAATCAAATATGTTCTTAGAATAACCCCCAATTTATTTAGATATATATGAGGATACATTATGCCTCATTTCTCCTTTATCAAATCACTTGGTGTTAACCAACATCTTATTCTAATATAAATCCACGATTTGCTATCATCATGTTCTATTTTTTTAGTGTATTCTTCTCTTAAGAGTTTGAAATGATTCAAGGTATTAATTACAAATAAAGGATTCTCTACAAGTCCTATAGTTTCACCATTGGTTTTAGATGGATCCCCTTTCCTAATAGTGGCTTGAGAAAAGTCAAGAGATAATGCATCCTTACCTTTTTTCAATGTTACAATGTTAGAAGTAGAAGGGGCATCCATTTCCTCTAACGGGTCCTTAATGAAGATACATTAGTATGAAACTACTGGGTTGTGCCTTAAACTAAGATAAATATACAAAAATAAAGCATAATATTATATTTTTTTCCTAGGTGCCTCAAAGAGGGAACTATAGGATGAGGGCTTCTCTAAATTTCGACAAAAATCTTGTATAAAAAGTTTTGTCAAGATTTCCTTCTTTCTAAGTCACTGATTTATTAGGATAACCATGAGAGACGCCTTTAGAAGAAGAAAAGTAAAATCCACCAACTTCATCCACTTGTATTGGTTCTTCATAGACATCGGCATGATGTATTCCCACTGATACATGCATAAAATCCTAAAGAAGATAGAAAAGAAAACTCAAATGATAGTATAACTCCACACAAGACTTAAATACCACCACTTTATTGTATTAATACTCATTATATATATCAATCCAAACAAAATGAATCGGTGTTTTGAGACACCAATTTTAACAAAAAATTTAGGTGCAATGGGGTGATAGATAGATAGTTACCTACTGTAAAAGCTCAATAATCTACCAATTAAGTTACCTAACATCATAAGAATCAAAGAATTTGGAATATTAATGTTAATCCAAGAAGACATAGACAAATACCTAAGGATGATGGGTCCCACTTCACTTGGAACTTAAAAACCACCTAAAGATTAATAAGTGAAATTAATTGAAGGATCTCTCCCAAAAGGACCAAGAAAAAACCATATCTTCGTCTTCATGAAGAGAATAAGGAGATGATTAGGATTTAATAACCAATGGTCATACGATATTAAAAATCCCATGAATTAGAAATAAAATAGTTAAATTAAAAATTCAAGGTTCAATTTTATATAAATAGGGGTACCAAGGAGATATTATGAAAGGTAGAATCATTAGTTGGTTTACTCTTATTTCTCATTCTTGAAATTACCCTATTATAAGGGCTCAAACTTTACTTGGATTCCCCCATTCAAGTACCAATAAAATAAAATAAATCAACTATGGAATACAATCATTGAAAATAAAAATAAAAAACCAATAAAAAGGGGATAGTGTTAACTGAAACTCTATATCATAAATGGTTCAATATGAACTAAGGAAATGGGTGATAGGAACAAGGAATGGGACTGGACAAAAAATAGGGAGAGGTAATTTATTGAAAAACCAAACCAATAAGAAAAATTAAGTAAAACATGGGTTTCCACTTGCATGGTGCTAGGTTTAGAGTATTTAGGTAGCACTTAACAATAAAATTTTAACCATTATTATTTAGATAATTTGATTTAATTATGGTTGTTACATTACTATTTTGTTGGGAAATGTCATTTTTATCTCATTGAATTTCAATAACACCATTATCTATCAATATTTTCCAGAACTCCTCCAAGGTTATATGACTAATTATTTTGTCTATTTCTAATTAAATTCATATAATCTCAAAAAAATAGGAAAAAATATTAGAAAATATCAAAGATAAATCATTAAGATTCCCAACAACAACCTCACAAGATTCCCCCATGATTAAAGCATATAAACACTTATATTTGGGTGTATAGACTGTTGCAACATTCTCTCTTAATTCCAAATAAAAATCATCACTTTTATAATTTGTTTTTATTTTCAAAAGTAGGATAATTATACTCAATATCTACCAAAAATTCATTAATATCTCGACTAAAAATTTAATTTCATAAAAAGTCTTTATGAAAAAAATAGTCAAATTTTTCTCCTATAATTTTTTACCCAGAATCCCACTTTTAACACTCTTTAAAGGATATTAGGTATTAGTTTCAACACCCAAAGGTGAATACTTTATATACATTTTACCTCAATCTTAAAGTACTAAATTTTAACTAAAAACACTACTACATAGACTCATTGGCCTGAGGATGAAAAGTTGAAATATTTGAATCCAAATTGGGTTTAAGGGAGAGTGTTTCCTCAAAAAAAGAGGGTTTTGAGCACTAACCAAAATCTTGAAAAACATTTTCAACATAGAATTTTTTTCATGTTGAATCACTTTATTATCCTTAATAATTAGTTTCTTGATTCTACTCTAAAGTCTCCCTGATATTTTAAGTTCCTTGGTGAATTATTATTCAATAAAATTTTCTCTTAAGTGCTCATGAACTAAACTTTTAGTCATTTCTCCAAAAGGTTTACAGTTATACTTCTTAATATAATCTATAAACACATCTTTAATCACATAAATTAGCTTAAAACATAACTCAAATATGGATTTCCTAAATAAATTGAATCCCTCTTCATCATCATTAATATAAAAACCCAATTTTCCCTTTGATATTGTACCACTAGTAAATAAGAATTTTTTTCCAAAATTATAAGAACATTATTATAACACTCCATTTTAAGAACAATAAAATCAATGTAAAATGTAATCTTACCAAAATTTATTAATAAGTTATACACTCTTATAATGGGTTAATTTATTGACCTATCATATATATATATATATAAGTATATTTCATCTATCCTAGGATGAATTTATTAAATAAGTAGTAAGGTATATGGTTGATTTGTTCCCCTAGGTCACACAAGAAAATTCTATCCTCACTTTATTCTATTCTTCATGGTATCAAAAAGCTTACAGGTTCTTTTAATTTTATTGGAAATATTTTTTTAGGACATCACTATATTATTCAATTAAACTTATTGTGGTAATATCTCATAAGTTTACTTTCTTATCCAAAAAACATATGAGAAATTTCACATATTATTGGATTTTTTAAGGCCTAGATAATGGGTATGTTCATGTTAAATTTTTTAAAAATATCAAGTAATTTATAGTAATATAGATCATCATTATTTTTCTTGATTATTTTGGTAAAGGGAATTTAAGAAAAAAATTGTGTAAAACATGTTGGAATTTATATTTTTCCTCACTCCTAACCTTCTTATTTAATTACTTACTTAATTATATCTTAGTATTTTTTTCTTTATTATATTTTTTTAAGTAATGGGTCATCGTTCAAATTATTTTGGAACTTACTTAACACTTTTCTTGATTTTTATTTTTAGAATTAGTTATATCCTCAAACTCATCATCCATAGGTTGTATCATGACATCATCTTTAGTTTTCATATCACTTCTAGTGGAAACACCCATAATATTTTCTTTGGTATTAACCTCATTTGTGATAATTATATTTCCATTATCTCTCCTAAAAAATCTATTTCCATTTTCTCCATTTTAAACTCAAGGTTAAGAGTGTTAGATTATTGAGAATTCACCTTAGTTATCAGCTACCTAACCAAACCCTCTAAATTAGTGTTAGAATTAGAATTTATAATATCATTTTAAAAGTGATTTCTTTTCTAATTTGAGTATCCATGGGTAATAGGTTGTTATAAAACCCATTTCGCACTCTATGAAAAGTTTGGGTGGTTCCTATAGTCAGGGTTATAGTTGTTTAAAAATGGGTCATTGTTACCCTAGTTTCTAGCCCTATAATTCAAACATTGGGTACTATCATACTATATAAAAGTAAAATCACAATCAGGACATCAGTTTCAATTAGTCTTGAATATTCTAGATTGATTACATTGTTACCTAAGATAACTCACCTTTCTATCATTAATAATTTCAACAGCCTAAACATTTGGCTCAAACCTATGGATAATATTTTTCCGAAAATTTTTTTATTAGTATTTTTGATATATTATATTCAAAATTTGTTTTTAGATGCTTAGATTTTTAATCAGAATAATTTTCATAATATTATTGATCATCTACGATTTGGTGGAAGAGAATGAAGCCATTGTAAAATAGTTATATCAAGATGTGGGGAGAAGCTAGTGATTATAAAACTACCAAAGAAACCCTCTAAACCTATATTGTGCCTCATTAAATAATTATTATTCATCATCAATAAAACCTATAATCTTATGAATCACCTCTATTTTTATATTCCAAAGGTATAACAGGCAGAATTTCAAAAAAAAAATAGAAAATTTTCTTTAAAAAAATATTTAATGTTCTTTTTATTTACATTTGGATACACGTGCCTTCCCTAAATACGAAACAAATTTTTTATTATATCATCATAAAATCTAAAAAAAATAAAATTTATTAACCTACATGGATATAGTATTGTGTTAAGTAGGTTCAAAGAACAATGAATGAATAATATTGTGAGAACCAAAAAAAAATAATAATAAAATAGAAAAAAAACAAGAATTAAAAAAAGAACACAAAGAAACTAACATGAATGTTAAACTCAATAAGTTTGTGGAATAAAATTATAGAAATGACTAAAATAGTCAGAGGTGAAAATTACTGTAAAAAATAAATAACAATAAAAAATAGCATGAAGATAAGAAAGGTGAATGGATTTTTAACTTAGGAAAACCAAACCGACCTGAGCTGATAAAAATGATTTCTATTCCTTCTTAACAATTAAACAGAGTTTCCAAAATTTTGTGAAATAATTTATTTTAATCACTTAACTATTGTTTGGATATCAACATTTTTTCCTTAAATCACTTTAATAACTGATTTTCCAGACACACTCAAAGAAAAAAAATGATTATATCTTAGAGAATGTAAGTAACTAACTTTTTCAAATTAAGTACTTCTGAAGTTACTTAAAAGAAATGAATTTGTTGTTTTCAACCATAGATACTTAAAATTATGTATAAATAATTCATAAGAAGAATAAAATATATAAAACAAAATTAATTGTTCAAATTTCTTCTCTTTCTAATAAAACTCACTTTAATTTTTAAATTTATTAGTGGGGAGTGAAATGATTTTTCATAGGAAGAACATATCTATCTCTAATTTCATTTACCTGATACTTCATTAGAGAATAGTAACAAATGGTATTGAAAGAAAATCTAGGGATATAATTATATAACAATTTTAATCTGGATCAATAATAGTATAAATTTCAACTCATTTCAAACTAAATTCCATAAGAAATTTAGTTGAACGTGTTTATATAAGTAAATAAATACATCTAAAATACAATAAGAATAAAGTAAAAAAGAGGAAGGAAATAAATATCGCATCTATTTAGTATGTTCCTTTTTCTATTTCTTGTATTCCCTCTAATCTTATACTTCTAGAGCTACCCCTTTCTTCTAGTCCTAAACACCACGCATTTATTTCATAATTTATCATTGAATGATTCCTAAGAATTATGTCACTAGTCCCTTTTAAAATAAGTATCTACTGAATTTAATTCCACCACCTCAACTATAAAAATTCACTTCCATCCATAAATATCACAATATAGTTGAAATTTTATCATTTAAATTTAATAATAATAAATTCCATGTATAAATTAATTATTGTCACCTCTCAACTTCATTGATTGTGATCAAGAATGTGACCCCTAGAAAACCCGCATTGCACCATAACTCAACCAATTATTCTTTAACCTTGGAAAAGTCAATATTCCTTACCTCAACTTATGCCTTTTGGCACTAAAATAAAAAACATTTTCAAAATTTATCAATTAACTCAAATGAACTATTTACTTCAGTTAAACCTCTCCCACACTCGATAAGTAATATTTGAGATCTATTTATTTTCTAAATACCTTCACCCTATTGGATTTTTTTCTCCATAGTTTTAATAAGGAAGTGGAAGATAAAAAATACTTATATGATATATCATTGACAGAATCAAAATTTAATAAATTAATAACATAAATTTGAATACCTGGATATCAATTGCAATAATCTCCAATGAATTTTTATAAGAAAGATCACCAGAGAAATTAAGAGATGCTTCCTACATCTGAGTGATTATAAAAGCCTATGAATCTCGATATAAATCCTAGAAATCCCATTCTATTTAATAGGTTCTATAATATTCATTTAAGGTTATTAACAAGATATGGTAATGAGGAAAGTTTAAAGAGGCTTACAAACAATCAGTTGTTTAAAATATGATAGATCACATCCCTTTATATATTAATCCATGATTTTTTTTAATTTAACAAAATTAATTGGCCATATTTAATGTATATTTAAATATATATTTTCTTTTTCATTAATTAATTAAATATTATTCAATGAATATTAAATCTATTTAATCCATTCATAATGGATTATTATTACTGAAACTTTGTGGAAGATAAATGCACCTAAATTAAATTTTCCAATAATTATTTTAGTTCATATTCAACAATATTCCACTTTTAATATAATCCATGATGAACATAAAAATATATTCACAACTCTTTTTGAATCCATAAAAACTCCTTTTGAATATGGTTTCATCATACTCCCTTTATTTTAGAACAAACATTTTGTCCAAAATTTAATACTTATCTATAGGACAAACTGTGTGTCCCTGTGGGCCTTAGAAACATTGATAACAAATATGAAATCTATATTTATATATGTAAATAAATATAGGACTCTAGAAAATCATTGGTGCTACTCAAGCTACTAAAGGATTTGGTTTGATCTTCATCAAACATACTCATATCTATATACAAACATTTCCAGCACTAGATGTATCATTTACACTATATGTATACCTATACATTGTTTTTTTTCTATGATATTGAGTGAAAACTAAACATAGAAAAATACAATATACTTTATAAAACTCATCTTTTCTTTATTCTTAGAAATATACTGACCAATTCGATGAATACATCACATGTCATTCATCTAATGGATGAGTACACCACAAGCCCCTCATCCAAGTAGTTAAACACACCTCTGGTTTTTCAATTATGCATGGTTGTGCATTTTTTTAATCTAATTCTACCATGGATCAAATGAATTTTCTTGTTATACAAGTGGAAAAAGCTCATCTTGGTTTCACTCCAGCTGATAAAATGATCAGCAACACAACCAATCACCCCCTTATTAGCTAAGTTCATATGTTGACTTGTGTGACTGAGGTATAAAAGTATTAAGGTTCTCACTCTAGGTATCTCACCAAAATTAGGTAAGAATGATTTATAATATGCATATACCCCTATTTATATCTATGAATTCATGAAATTCCATGAGATATACTTTCACAGATCATTCTAAGTAATAAGTCTCTACTTATTACCTCATGAGTCTACCCTGTATATATCATATAAAACCCATTGTAATAAGTATAAGAATTGATTCAATCTAATATTAACATATCATCACAAACCATAATACTCTTTAATTCATGTTAAATAAATTTTATCCACACATGAATGAATGATAAATGTAGTTTTCCTTTATTATAAATACATGATAAATTTACATCCATTACATCAATCTCTAAAGTTTTAAATATATAGAGATATAATGTAAAAATTATTTTGTTGTAACATTAATGGTCTTTTAACATTAAATCTATATGTAATTCTTATCACAATCTTATGTGACCATATGATAAAATAATCCCACTAACCTCTTAGTGAGTAAAATTTACAAAGAAAGCTAGTTTGAATAATGGTGAGACTTAGAATCATATTACTTAAGTTTAACTCTTCAATCCTATATTCAAACTCATTAAATTCATAACATCAAATGTTATATTTTTATCTTCTATAATTTAATTAGAACCCTTTCTAAGACAAACATCATCATAAATTGTGAAATTATGCTAGAAAACTTTCTTCTTGAGGTCAATGTAACCATTTACATTTTTATCCAGCATATCTTAAATTCTTTTATGATAAAGTGACATTCACTTAATTATGGTAAACACATGAGAACATTTACATTTCTCTTTAACATTATTTAATAAAACTTTTAGGAAATAAAGTGAATTTTACATTGTAAATGAGTTTTCATCATAGTGATATTCACTGTATTACAATAATTATATGTAACTATTTTCATTTTCTTTATTGTCATATCCTAAAAACTATTTTTAGGAAACCAAGTATAATACACTTTCTCATGATAGAAAAATATAACTCTTTTAATTTATTTATCATCACATGTACTAAACATTTTTTGGAATTAAGTGAAGAATAACTTTTAATCATAGACTAGTATAATTCTTTAATTAATGGTGATATTCACATTCTCGCGATAATTAAATGTAACTGTTTACATTTTTCTTTACTATAATATAACCTAACTTTTTAGGATATTAAGTGAAGAATACCTTAAAATTTAGCTATCTAAATCTTTTATTTGTTAAAATTGAACTTCTCTAAGTTCAAACATACTCACACTGGCCTCTTAGACACTATATTCACTTCAAAATATTTTTCTAAGACACAACACAAACTAGTTTGTGTTTTATGAAATAACACATATTTTTTATTAGTATAAATATTTAAAAAATAATATATTTCTTACATATCTCATATAAAATTCTATGTGTGTAGATTATTTTCTTGAAAAAATAATATTTTATTCATTAAAATAGACCACTACTGGGCTGAATCGTAGTCTATCATATTTTAACAAATACCTGGATAAACACTTTAAGCTATAGAAAACACTTTATTCATGTCGTGCTTTATTGGGTGTATGAAAATTAGAAATTTATATACCTACTTATTTCCTAGTACAGTTGTAAGGCAGGGTTGAACCACAGGGAGGGGATGATTTCTTGCTTAATGGACAACAAATATAAGAAAAAACAAAAATAAAAACACACAAGAACAAAAAAAACTATGGAAGATAGTGGTGATGGTGTGAAGTGAATGAAATTGTTTGTAAATGTGATAGTGAATGAGTGTAGGTGGTCCTAGATAAAGGCAGACAAGCATGGTAGTAAAGTAGTGAAAATAATCAATGGATAAGTATGGGGAAATCAACTTCTCAGCTCCAATAATATTTTCCCTTATTCATGCACTTAATCCAAAATATCTAGATCTGGTTAAAAGTAATTGGCATGATTTTTCATCTAGTAAACTTGTGAATAAATAATACCAATAGTTTTTTCAACTTTAGAAACCATTCCATCACTAGTCAATGAAACTAGATATCACTGAGTTCAAAATACAGGTTGAACTCAATGAGTCACTCTCTCTTGAGATCAATTCACTTTTCAGTGGAATCCTCAGATAAAAGATAGTTTTAATTTAGATTCAAGAAATAATGGTTTTAAATTAATATTAATGTTTTGAAAATATATTTATCTTGGAAAATGTGAGAGAGATAGACAATACAATTGAATAATTCTTGCATGATCTAGGGAAAAAAATTAACCAGCTCAGCACATTTTTTCATAAAAGAGATCAGCCAAGAATAGTTGAGGAAATCATAATATTAATGCATGAAAGAACAAAAGAATTAATTCTATAAAAAAATGAATAAAAATAGAGAACAAGGAAAAAAGAAGGAAATCCATATCCTAGATCTATCTCTAGATGCTCTGATGTTATGATCAAGGTCCTCTGCTTGCTACCTGAAGGTTGATGGAGGTGTTCTCGAGATCCCCCATACTAGGAATCTGGAAGTGAAATTGTCTAATGGTCCTTCTAATTCCTAATCTACTGTAAATGATCGTTCAATCTGCTCCTTGCTCTTTGGATGTTTTAAAGAGTGAATG
Source organism: Viscum album (assembly GCA_963277665.1). Lineage (NCBI taxonomy): Eukaryota > Viridiplantae > Streptophyta > Magnoliopsida > Santalales > Viscaceae > Viscum > Viscum album. The sequence goes on from OY728158.1 coordinate 1,325,726,466, forward strand.
GTATCCTATAAGTCCAAGAATACCACACAAGACAAAAAAAATGTCGGTAGATGAATGTTCCAAATGGAAAATTAAAGGTTGTTTCCTCTTAATCCTCAGGAGAAATAGAAATCTGGTTGTAACCATAGTAACTATCATGAAAATAGAAATATTAATTGTCTACAAATCTCTCCAACATTTGGTCCAAAAATGGGATGGAAAAGTGGTCCTTTCTTGTGGAAGCATTCAACTTCTTATAATCTATACAGACCCTCCATTTGTTTACTACCCTTGTTTGTATTTTCCCATTTTTCTGATTGGTGACCACTTTCACTCCACTCTTTTTGGAAAAAAACATGGACAGTACTTGCCTAGGGGCTATCAAAAATGAAAAAAATTATCTCAGCATCAAGAAATCGGATCACTTCTTGTCTCACTACTTCCTTCATGTTTTGTTTGAGTCTTAATTGGGATTCCACTCTTGGTATACACTCAGATTCCATGGGAATCTTATTCATATAGAATTATGGACTTATCCCATTTATATCATCAATTTTCCATCCCATGAAAAACTTTTACTTCTTCAAAACACTCAGTAAGTTTTTCACTTTGATGACCTCTAGATTGGTGGAAGTGATCACAGGAAGGGTTGAACTCTCTCCTAAAAAGGAATAATTCAGATGGGCAAGGAGGTGTTTGAGTTCAAGAATGGGCAGTCATTCACAAGAGGGAAGACACTTGGGTCTAGGTAGACCAAGGTCTTCATACTACCTATTAAAGAAGGCAATAAATAATACTTCCTACATGCCATTGTGGTGGCATTTCTCCCTAAGTGTGTTGTGAGTGTTCTCATTGAAAACCCTAGAAACTTGGGATTTAGCATGAGGGTAATGTGTGGTTTTATTCCTAATAACGGTTCTTCTTCTAGAACACTTGTATAGGAAGTTTTCAGCTTAAGTAATGAAAATTTGTTTGAGCTTTTCAATAGTCTTATCACTAAAGTCCCCTCCAACAGATTGATCCACCAAGGTTTAGTGGTAATGTGTAAGGCTATTGTAGAATGTGTCTATGAGAAATTTAGGGGTGCACTGGTGGTTTGGACACTACTTAAGTAGACCTCTAAATTTTTCCCAATATTCATAAAACAACTCTCCCTCGTCTTTCTTGAATCCAGTGATATTATGCCAAATCTCATAGGTCAACCTCCTAGGATAGAATTTCCTGGTAAATGAATTATAGACTTGATCCCATGTGGAAAAGATCTCTTCCTCTAAATGATGGAACCATGATCTAGCATTTCCCTTGAGGATGAATGAAAATAGTCTCAAAATAAGTACTTACTCACTTAGGCCTCTTAATGGTAGTTGTTGGACACTATAATTAAAAGCCCTAATGAAGTCTAGAGAGTCTTCATTAAGTATCCCATTGAAGGATAGAAACTGGGAAAGCATGGATGGATTGATTTCATAATTTTTAGGCCTAGGTGAGATCATAATGCATAAAGGGCTACAAGATACAAAATTCAATAGGTACTCTCTCAGATTGTGTCCTTTAGTTATTTCATTTCTAGGTTCATTGACATTTTCAGGCAGTGGGTTGTTTAGGTTTTGATTTTCAACTTTTATGTTGTCTTCCATTTTTACTTATTTTTTGTTATTTTTCAAGTCATTCATGTGCTTTTAAATTTCAAGAAAGATAGGATATAAGGTGTAAGACATAGACCTAGTTTTCATATAGCAGGTGGTTCACATATTTTTTTTAATTTTCTAGGAGAATATTTTTTCTAGTTTTTTTGTATTTTATTTTATTATTATTTTTATTATTTGTTATTTTTTGTGAATTGTTTTGTTTTGATTTTTAAATTGATCACACGCACCCCTCCCCTAAAACGGTGCCAAAATTTGCATGTCATGAATCATTTGGCATGCACAAATTAGAAATTTATATACCTACTTATAACATAGTACAGTAGTAAGATAGAGTAGAACCATAGGGAGTGACTGATTTTGTGCTTAATGGCCAATAAAAATAAAACAAAACAAAAAACATGCAAGAACAAAAAAATTGTGGAAGGAGGTGATGGTGTGAATTTAATGAAAATGTATGTGAATTTGATAGTGAATGAGTGAAGATAGACATATAGTATGGTAAACAAGAAAGTCAGGAAAGCAGAGAAAATAATCAATGGATAAGAAGGGGGAAGTCAACTGGCCCTCTCAAATATTTTTTCCCTTATTCATGCACTTAACCCAAAATATCTGGTTCTGGTTGAAATTAGTTGTCCATATTTGTCCTCTGGTCAGATTTTGGATTAATAATAACTATAGTTTTTTCATCCTTAGAAACCATTACATCATTAATAAATGAAACAATATATCACTGAGTTCAAATTGTCAATTGAACTCAGTGAGTCTCTCTCTCATGAGATCGATTAACTTTTCAATGGAATCCTCAGATAAAAGAAAGTTTGAATTTTGATTCAAACATGATCAGTTATCACTTAATCTTGGTGTTTTGAATATATAACTATCTTAAAAAATGTGAGATAAAGAGAGACTATTCACTTGAATAATGAATGCATGAACTAGGGAAAAACAAATTTAACCGACTCAGTGTTTTCCCCCAGAAGGATATAATCCAAGAAATGTTGAAGAAATCATAAGATTAATGTATGAAAGAATAGAATAAGTCATGGGGTAAAAAGATGAATAAAAATAGAGCACAAGGAAAAAGAAGTAAATTCCTCTTCCATGTCGATCTTCAGATGCTTCATTGCTCTGATCAAGGTCCTCTGCTTGTTGAATGATGGTTGATGGAGATATTATCAAAATCTCCCACCCTGGGAATCTGGAATTGAAATAGTATATTGGTCCTCTGATGTCCAACTCTGTTGGAAATGATCATCTGATATGCCCCTTGCTTCCTGAAAGTCATGAAAAGTGAATGAGCTCCAAGAAGTCCAAGTTATGATCTCCGGTAATGGTCGATGAATAATAATATCATGCTCATTTTTACTCCCTACCCCATGTGTGGAAGTCTCTATAATCTCATATATTTCTTCCTTGGCCTCCACCTGGAACCTTCATAATGCAATTTCCCCTCTTATGTCGCTGGAGAAGATGCTCCGTAACATAACGAAAATCCCCTTGCCAAGAATCATGATCCCCCTGAGACAGAAAATAGGCAAAGAAAAAATAAATTAAATAAGTATTAGACTTAAATATAAATACTTTAATCTACATGATATTAAATAATAAAATAATTAAAATATATATATATATAAATATATTTTTAATAATAAGAATAAATGTTAAAATTATTAAATTTGTTAAAAAATTTATAAAAATGTTATATTTGTTGTTATTATTATTATTAGATATTTATTTATTTATTTATTTATATTACTACTATATATATATTATTTAATTAAATAATTATGTACCTTGAAAAATATATATATTTATAAAAACGTTTACAAAATAATTTTATTATTAATATGTAAATAGAAATAAATATATTTATTATGTAAATAATACTATTATATTAGTTATATTAATTCCTAAATATGTTATTATTTTATATATATATATATATATATATATATTAAAAAAAAATTATATGTTATTTCTCATATTAAATTTAAAATAAAATAAAGAAAAGAAGAAGAGGGGTGAGGGAGGTTTGAGTGGAAGGGGGACCAGGGGCGAGGCAGTGCGCGGACAGGCTGCAGCAACGGAGAGAAATAGTGGGGAAAGGGGTGTCATATTGGATGAGATTCAAATCAAGCTCAGTTTTTCCTGATCTAATGGTAGAGAATCATTGGGAATAGGAGGCAATGCAAGGCGAGGTGCGGAGGAAGGATGAGTGGTGGGCTTCGGTCCTACAGAAGATGGAGGCTGGTGCTCACGGTGAAGATGGTTCGATACCAAATCTAGAATGGAATTTAGGATTTCAATTTTATTTTGTGTTTATTTGATTTGGGGTTGATTATTTTTTTGGGTTTGACCTATTTTTGGGGGTTCAAATTTCTTACTACTATTGAGTCTATTTTTTATCTTTGTTTCTTGTCTTGTTGTTGTGTTGCTGGAGTATATGAGTGGTAACAGTGGAATGAATAAGTGCAATGGGGAGTTGTTGGATAGTGGTGGTGAGAAGGGACCTAGTGGTGGTTGTGGCTTGTAATCAACGGTGACTGTGGATACGGAACAGAGGAATGGAATGATGATAGTGGAGTCACCATTGGCAAGAGAGGATATGCATAGTGGCGTTGGAAGGATGTGGATGGAATGGTGGGTGGGGGTGAACGGATGAGGGTTGGGGGTGACAAGGGTTGAATGGTGACTCGTTTGAGAACAGTGGCTCTATGTCACCATTGGTGAAGCCGTAGTGGAATGGAGCAGGTAGTACAATTGTGGTTGGATGAAGGAATTGTGACACATTTGTGTCATTGTTAGCAGATCTTCAATAGTGATATGGAGCAAGCGGTGACTCGCTAACTCTCCATTGAAATTTTGGTGGTGACTCGGGATGGCAACACCCGGACAAGACAAATCAAAAAAATTAAATTAAATAAAATATCAATAAATTGATTAAATTAATAAAATAATCAATCAACTAAAATTAAAAAATAACGAAAAAACTTAATATTTTAAAATCGAAAAAACAAAAAAATATTAAAAACAAATTATTCAAAAATAATTATTTAAAAATTATAAAGTGTTAGAAAATAATTTAATTTAAAACAATAAAAATTAACTTAGTTTGGTTAAATTAATCAATAAAATATTAAATTAAATAATTAATGAAATTAAAATTAAATTAAACAAAAATTAACAATATTTAATGAATTTAATTAAAGTATTAAAATTAATTTATTTATTTAAAGAATCAAAAACAAAAGTGAATTATTCATTTACAATTTTAAAATAAATAATTAAATAAATTAATGAAGCAAACATTAATAAATTGAAAATTAATTACATAAATAATTAATTAATTAAATTTTTATTTTGGAAATCATAATACAAAGAAATAATGAAATGATTAAAAGAATAAGAAATTGTAATTTAAACCAAAGAGCAAAAAATGAATGTAAAAAATAAATAAATAATAAATTAATTTTGTTATTGAAAAACATAAAAAGTGAACACTAAAAGCACAATTTTATAGAAAAAAATATAGTTTTTACAATTTAATCTACAAAATTCAACAATTGTAAATTATTACAAAAATTATAGTATTTTAATAATAAAAATATAGGAAAAGTGAAAATTGATGGGGCAAAAAACATGAAAACGCAACCACATAAAACCCCCATACACATAAATCTTTGTTTATCCGCAAACAAATGCATAATTATTGACTTTTAAAAACAGAAGAGAAGATTTCAAAGTGAGCTCAAAGAATGATGCATGTCAAGAATTTAAGAATAGAGGAACAATAACTTGAAAGGCTTTTCAAAAGTGCTAAAAAGTTGAAAGGGTCATGCCTAACTTCAAACACTCATTAGAAATCAAAGGTATCACACCTTTACCAAAATCACTTTCAATTCTAACTTTATCCCAGGTTCCTGAAATTAAATACCATTTACTTTATCACTTTATTGATTCAACTCAAATAATTTTAAATTAATTTAATTGTTCCCTTCTTTATTTGGGTTCAAAATTCACCTCACCTTAAAGAGATCATTTTTTACAAGGGCACTTTATTCTAATTCTTCTCAGTCATGTCTCTTGTGCATAAAATAGTGTATAACACATATTAAAATTAAAAATGGATTTTATTTATTAACAGAAATTCACCCAGTGCACCTTGTCTCAAAGACTCACTATGGGATCTCATTTTCCCATTTTACTACAGTTTCAAAAGACTTAAATATTAATCATTTGAGTATAATTCCTAAAGTTATTGAATATTTTTTTTATAAAAATTGATTCCCATAGGTTCCAGAAAATATTTCTAGTTACTAAGGTCATGATTCTAATTCCACAAAAACAATCATATCACACTATTTTCGTCAGCAGGTGAGCATGGTCAGAAAAATGATTAGTGGAGGAATCTAGAAGTGAATCATATGGGTCATTGTTGGTGTCTTGTAGAAAGTTATGGGAGTCACTACCATCTTTGGTGGTGGGTGAGAACTTTTGAAAAAAATTGGAAAAAAAATTTACTATTTTTTTAAACAAACTTCAAGAAGGGGGAAGTTGAAGTGGCACTAGAATGACCCCTCTCCCTCACACTTATATCTCAAAATTATCCCCAATGTTGAATCCTAAGGTGGTAGATAGTATAAAAATTTTTAAAACAAATTCTTGAGGGGTGTCATGAAAGTTCAAAAAGAATGTTTGTCGCACCAAAAAGAAAAAAAAGAAAAACATATAAAAAGAAATAAAAAATTGAATTTTTTTTTTTGAAAATTCTAGCAGAATCATGAAATTCACAATAGAAGGGGAATCAAAGTGACTATAATGGTGTAATTATATTTTATTATTTAGTTCAAATAATTTTTCAACCCATTAGTTTATATAATTTAAGCACCCAAATATAATTTCAATTATAAAAGAACATAGAAGGGTCTCTGCCATAATTAGCATCATGTAGAAAATATTTAAATATGAGTATTAAATAAAATTAAGAAAAAACATAACACTTCCCTTAATATGTTAGCTTCGCTGTTAAAATTCATTCCAAAGATCCTCTTTTTTAGCACCAAGTAAAATTCTATAATTGTTCATTTCCATTATCTGAAGTTAATAAAGTTAACATAAGAATCGTGAATTAAAAGCTAAGGAAAATAAAACCAAGGAATTAAAGGAAGAAATTTTATCCAGAATAAGAATTTTGATGTGATCTTGGTTTTCTTTTGCCATGTTTTGGTAGCAATAACTCTTTCAAGTAGCAGCAGGTCATGAGATACTGTCATATAGAAAAGAGAACAAATTGAAGAAATAAGAAGAAACAGTTATATTTATTATAAAATATAAATAAAAGGAAAAAAACGAAACCATGGGTTAGTTCCCATGAAATATTGAGTTTATAGTCATCAGTTATACTTGATAAAGCTCATTCTTACAACATAGATATGGTAGAAAATACCTTTGGTTTCCCATTAAAGAAATGCTTGATCCTCTAATCATTGACCAAGAAAGGTGTGTTATCTTCTCCAATAAGCACCACATATCCCTTTACCAAAACACTCACAATGATAAAGGGTCCTAATCACATAGTCTTCAACTTACCAATAAACAATTTCAATCTATAATTAAACAAAAAGACCCTCTGGACAATCTAAAAGACCATTTTTTGTATGATTGAATCCTGAAAATCCTTGGATCTCCCTTTGTAAATTTTATAATTCTCATAATACTTCCTTCTAATCTCCTCCAACTCACTCAGTTTATCATCCTTATCTCACCGACAGAAGTGAAATCAAATTTTTGGTCCTTCACTGCCCAATATGTTTTTTGTTACAACTCAACAGTAAGACGAAATGATTTCCAAAAAATCATCATGTAACGTGAGATCCCTATATGATTATTTTAAGTAGTTTTCTAGGCCAACAAAGACTCATCCAAATTAACTGGCCAATATTTACTAGATCTATAAACTATTTTCTCTAAAATATGCTTAATCTCCCTCTTTGAAACTTAAACCTTCCCACTAGATTATGGTGATAGGTGGTAACTATCCAATGATAGAAGCCATATTTCTCCATCAAACTCTTGAACTTGTAATTTTTGAAGTGTGTTCCATTATCATTGTTGAATTCCCTAAGAACACAAAATTTGGAAAAATATTTTTCTTGATAAATTTCACAACACTAGTAGTAGAATTGTTGGTCAGAGCTACTACCTCAACCCACTTGGACACATATTCCACAAAAACCAGTATGTAATCATTCCCATAAGAGTATGGTAATGGTTCCATGAAATACAATCCCCAAACATCAATAATTTCAACCTCCATAATTTGTTTTTGAGGCATCTTCTACCTTCTTCAACATTTCCTAGTATTTTACATTTTTTACAACCTATGACCAAACTCCTAAAATATTTAAATAAGTAGGCCATTAAAACCCATCCTATAGAAACTTTTGAGAATTCCACTCTCCTAAATGGTGGATACCCTAAGGTGATGAATGGAAGCTCTCAAGTATGGGAAGAATATCTTCCTCAGCCACACATGTCCTCAAAATACCATCATAACACCTCATAAAGAGAATAGGTTCATCCCAAATATAATATTTTAACTATGAAATGAACCTCTTTATTTAGTTGTGTGAGAGGTCCTTAGGCATGACATCAAATGCCAGAAAGTTATCATAGTCTTCAAACTAAACATACTGTTTCACAGAAGAATCAAACAGTTTTCCATCAGGTAATGAAGTGTTAATATCTCTTTTTTCCTTAGTGTTGGTGTTTTGAAACATAGATAAGTGATCTATCACTACATTCTCATCCCTTTTATTATCCTCAATAACCAAATAAAATTATTGTAACTGTAAGTTCTATCTCATGAGTCCGGGATTTGAATCCTTCTTTGCTAAAAAGTGCTTGAGGGAAGTTTGGTCTATGAAAATGATAACTATGGACCCTATCAAGTATTATCTAAATTTTTTGAAAGTAAAAAAATAATAGCATCTAATTCCTTATTAGTGGTTGAATAGTTATTCTGGGCATCATCCATTGGCTTTTTTGCATAGTAAATGAAATGCAATTTCTTATCTTTCCTCTACCCCAAAACAGATCCTACTGTAAAATCACTTGTATCACACATTAAATAAAAAGGTATTTTCCAGTCATGGGTAGTGATCACAGGTGAGGTAGTCATATTCTCCTATATAAAGTTAAAGGACTCCATAAATTTCTCACCAAAAACAAAGGGATTGTCCTTAAAAAGTAGTAATCACATAGTTCTAGTGATTTTAGAAAATTCCTTAATGAACCACTTGTAGATCCCCACATCTCCCAAAAATCATCTAATTCCTTTGAAATTTTCCTATGGGGGAAATTTTGAATAACCTCAACCTTAGCATTGTCAACCTTCAATCCTCTCTTAGAATCCTTATGTCCTAAAAAAATGCCCACAGTAGCCATGATTTGTTGATTTTCCCAATTTAAGACCAGATTGGTCTCTTGGAACATTTCTAGCACAACTTTCATATTTTCTAGATAGTTATCAAAAAAAATTCCCATAATAGAAAAATAATCCATGAAAACTTCAATTATCTTTTCAATAATATCTGATAAATTTTCCCTCATATACCTCTAAAATGTGGCAGGAGTACCACACAAGACAAAGGGAATCTTTTGATAGGATGAATGTTCCAAAAGGAAAATTAAAGGTGGTTTTCTCTTGATCCTTGGGAGAAATGGTAATCAAGTTGTAACTAGAGTAACCATTAAGAAAACATAAATATTCATTTTCTTCTAATATCTCTAACATATTGGTACAAAATGGCATGGTAAAGTGGTACTTTATTGAGGTAGCATTGAACTTCTTATAATCTATATAGACCATCCATTTGTTCACTTCTCTTGTTTGGATTTGTTCGTTTTTCTCATTTGTGACCACTATCACTCGACGCATTTTGGGGACAACCTGGAGAGGACTTACCTAGGGGCTGTCAAAAATGAGAAAAATTATCTCATCATCAATAAATAGGATCACTTATTCTCTCACAACTTCCTTCATGTTTGGGTTGAGTCTTCATTGGGATTCCTCTCTTGGTTTAGACTTAGGTTCCATGGGAATTTTTTGCATACATAATGATGGACTTATCCCATTTATATCATAAATTGTCCATCCCATGAAAGACTCGTACATCTTCAAAACACTCAGCAGATTTTTCTCTTTTCTAACCTCTAGATTTGATGAAATAATCACAGGAAGGGTTGAACTCTCTCCTAAAAAGGAATATTTTAGATGGGAAGGTACGGATTTGAGTTCAATAATGGCTAGTGATTCCCTAGAGGGAAGACAATTAGGTCTAGGTGGACTAAGGTCTTAATACTTCCTCTTAAAGAAGGTAGTGAAGAAGCATTCCCACTCATCACTAGAACTTCTAGAAAAAGTTTCCTCACACTTAGACTCATCTCTTGGTTATAGAATATGATCCGTACAATACTCATTCGGATGCTCCAAAAACTCTCCCTCATACTCACTATTAGACTCTCTCTCCTTACTTGAACTGATCCCCATGAAAGTTGTAGCAGGGATCTCAGGTTCACAATTAATCTTCTCCATCATCCATATAAATTCCTCTTCATCCTCATCAATAGTACCGATAGAAAATAACATCTCAAATTTGGGAAAGATTGGGTGGGTGGTTTCTTTAATTTCATTGAAATCATTTAATTCCTCTTTTTGTTCACCCAAATTGAAAATCAATTTTCCCTTAGAGACATCTATCACAGCTACACTATAGCTATAAAGGGCTTACGAAGGATGATAATAACCTCCTGGTCACACTCTATATCAATAATGAGAAACTAATTTTGAAAAAAGAGTTTACCTACTCCATAGAAAATAATCAACCCTACTCTCTAGACGAATGGTGGATCTATCAGAAAGCTATAATATAATAGTAGTGGACTGGGGAACTCTTAATCTCAGGTATTGGAAAAGTGAAAGAGGTTTGAATCTAATGATAGCGCCCAAATCACAAAGACAATTGAAATTACCACCTCTATCCCCAAAGGTGTAGGGGATGAAAAAGCTTCTTGGGTCCTGGAGTTTAGGAGGTATCCTATTTTTCAAAACATCAATATACTCCTCTTTTAGACTTTAGGTGGAAAATATTCCAAGTACTTTTTGTTTAATCATATTTTTCTTGAGTTATTTTAAGTATGAAGGGATTTTAATGAGTGATTATAAGAGTGGGATTTCAATGTTTTTCTTTTTAACAACATTGAAAATTTTCATCAGTTTCGAATCAAGAGTTGATTTTTAAATTCTTTGTAGAAAATGGATTTTAATGGAAACATTTCTCACAATTGGTGGCATCCCTATAGCTTCCTCTTCAATATTTTTCTTCCCTTTATTATGTCTATTTTTTAATACATTTCCCTTGGTTTTTTTAGCTATAAAAGTGGGAAACAAGGGGGTTCCCAGTACAGATACCCAAATTTTTAGTTTCAACATTTTTTAGATTTAAATTTTCATAATCATACAAACTTTCATCTTGAGCAGTTTGGGGTTTGTTCCTAGGATATTGGTGGGTTTGGAGAACGCATCTAGTGGTCACAACCATATCATTTTCCCTGGGGTTCGCTTCAATGGTACTGGGTATCCTACCTTTGTCTCTACTGCTAACATCCCTAGACAAATACCCCATTTGAATTTATAGGTTTTTCATTATTGATTACATTTAAACTTTATTAAAATAATTTTTAATATTTTCTCATAAAATCCCTATATCAACTTATGGAACATATCCCTCAAATAATCCTTTGAATTGGATGACTCTTCCTTGAGTTGGGGTTGGCATTGAAATTTTTTCCTAGGAGGCTACCAAAATTCAAGAGGGGCAGCAGGTCAAAGGACTCCCTAATCCCTCCAAGAAAGTTTCAGGTGGTTCTTATACCAATGGTTGTAAGTGTATGAAAATGGATCTTCCCTATACTGCATCATTGGATCATAGCTAGTAAAACTGGCACTCTATGGAGCTTGGACAGGATTGTCAAAAATTGGACAGTAAGTATGTGAGTGCCCATACATGAAATAGTGGTGGAATTTCTCCTTAAGTGTGTTATGAGTGTTCTCATTGAAAAAACCAACAACTTGGGATTTAGATTGAGGGTAATGGGTGGTTTTCTTCCTAACAACAGTTCTTCTTCTATAACACTTGTGTTGGGAGTTTTCAACTAAAGTATTGAAGTTTTTTTCAAATTCCTCAATAGTCTAATCACTAAAGTCCCCTCCAGTAGATTTATCCACCAAGGTTTAGTGTTAATGGTTAAGGAAATTGTAGAATTTGTCCATGAGAAATTGAGGGGTGCACTAGTGGTTTAGACACTTCCTAAGTAAACCTCTAAATAATTCCCATTCTTCATGATAAAACTCCCCCACATCTTTCAAGAATCTAGTGATCTTAGGCCTAACCTAATAGGTTAACCTATTAGGATAGAATTTCATTTTAAAGTCATTATAGACTTGATCCCATGTGAAAAATATCTATTCCTCTAAATGTTGGAACCACGATCTAAAATTTACCTTGAGGAGGAATGTAAACAGTCTCAACTTAAGTTCTTCCTCACTTAGACCACTCAATGGAAGCTGTTGGACACTATAATAAAAAACCCTAATAAATTCAAGAGAGTCTTCACTAGGCCTCCCATTGAAGGAAAGAAACTGGGAAAGTAAGGATTTCTTGATTTCATAATTTCTAGGCCTAAGTGAGAGACTAATGATTGAGGTGTTACTAGATACAAAAGGAAATAGGTACTCTCTCGGACTGTAGGGATCATCTATTTCATTTCTAGGTTGATTGACATTTTCAGGCAGTGGGTTGTTCAGGTTTTGTTTTTCAACTTTTCTGTTGTCTTCCATTTTTACATACTTTTTGTTCTTTTTCAAATCTTTCAGGTGCTTTTCAATTTCAAGAATGATAGGATCAAAGGTGTCAAACTTAAAACTGTTTTACATGTATCAGGTGGTTCATAGATTTTTTTTAATTTTCTAGGAGAATCATTTTTATGGTTTTTCCTTATATTTTATTTTATTATTATTATTTTTTATGTGAAATTTTTTGTTTTGTTTTTTTTATTAATCACACACTCTCCTCCCCTGTAATAGTACAAAATGTTTACATCATGCATCATAGGGAGCACACAAAATATAAATTTTTATACCGACTTACTACATAGTACAGTGGTAATATAGGGTCTAACTATAGGGAGTGGTTTATTTTTTCTTAATGACCAACAAAAATAAAACAAAAAAAAATAAAAACACATAAGAAAAAAAATGTGGAAGTTAGTGATGGTGTAAAGTGAATGCAATTACGTTTGAATATGATAGTGAATGAGTGAAGGTAGACATATAGGAAGGAAAATAAGAAGGGAAGGCAAGAAGCAAAAACAATAAATGGATAAGAAGGGGGAAGTCAACTGGATGTCTCAAATATTGTTTCCCTTATTCACGAACTTAACCAAAAATATCTGGATCTAGTTGAAATTAGTTGGCCAAATTTTTCATCTGGTCAAGATTTGGATGAATAATACCTATAGTTTTTTCCACTATAGAAACCATTCCATCACTAGTGAATGAAACCATAGATCACTGAGTTCAAGTTTTTGTTTGAACTCAGTGAATCTCTCTCTCATGATCTCTTTTCAATTTTTAGGTGAATATTCAGATTAAAAATGGTTTAATTTAGATTCAATTAAGATCGGTTTTCACTTAATATTGATGTTTTCAAAATATAATTATCTCGAAAATTGTCCGAGAGAGAGACAATTTAGTTGAAGAATGCATGAATGAACCAAGGAAAAACAAATTTCACTAGATCAGTGTATTCCCCCCAAAGGGGATCATCCAAGCATAGTTGAGGAAATCAGAATATTAACAAATGAAATCATAGAAGAATTCAGGATGTAAAAAGAAGCAGAAAAACAGATCACAAGGAAAAAGAAGAAAATCCCTCTCCCAGCTTGATATCTCAATGCTTTGATGTTCTGATCAACTTCCTCTGCTTGTTGCATGAAGGTTTATATAGGTGTTCTCAAGATCTCCCACACTAGGAATCTAGAATTGAAATGGTCTATTGGTCCTCAGATATCTAGATATTATGGAAATGATTGTCCAATCTGTTACTTGATCCCAGGAAGTCATAAAGAGTGAATGAGATCTTAGAAGTTCAAGTGATGATCTCTGGAAGTTCTCGATAAATGATAATCTCCTACCTGGTGGTACTCTCTACTCCATGAGTGGAAGTATCTGTAATCTCACAGATGTCTTCCCCATCCTCCACCTGGCACCTTCAAAATGCAATTACCCCTCCAATGTCACTGGAGTAGATGCTCCGTAATAGAATGAAAATCTCCCTGCCAAGAACCATGATCCCCCTAAGACAAAAAGAAAACAAATAAAATTTAAATTAAATAAGTATTAGAATTAAATATAAATATTTAAATCTACATTCTATTAAACAATAAAATTGTTAATAAATATATATTTTTAAATATATATTTTATAATAATAATAAATGATAAAATTATTAAATTAGTTAAAAAAATTATAAAAATATTATATTTTTATTATTATTTTTATTAGATATATATATATATATATATATATATATTACTACTATATATATGTGTATATTTTTTAAATAAATAATTAAGTACAATGAATATATATATATATATATATATAAATGTTTACAAAAAAATGTTATTATTAATATGTAAATAAAAATAAATAAATTTATTATGTAAAAAAATTATTATATTGGTTATATTAATTATTATATATGTTATTATTATATATATATATATATATTAAAATATATATTATATATTATTTATTATATAATATATAAAATAAAATAAAGAAAAGAAGAAAAGGGTGATGGACATTTGAGTGGAAGGGTGACTAGGGGCGAGGTGACTTGCGGACGGGTTGCAGTGGCAGAGAGAAATAGCAGGGAAAGGGGTGTCGCGTTGGATGAGCTTCAAATTGATATCATTTTTTCCAAATCTGATGATATAGATTCATTGGTAAGTAGAGTCAATGTGAGGGTAGGTGCAGAGGAAGGGGGAGTGGTGGGTTTGGGCCTGTAGAATATGGTGTCTGGTTCTTGCGGTGAAGATGGTTCGGTACTAGATCTGGAATGGGATTTAGGATTTCAATTTGATTCTGGGTTTATTTGATTTGGGGTTTATTCTTTTTGTGGGTTTGATCTATTGTTGGGGGTTTTAATTTCTTACTACTATTGAGTTGAATTTTTTTGTCTGTTTCTTGTCTTATTGTTGTGATACTGGAGTAGATGAGTGGTAATGGTGGGATAAAGAAGTGTGACGGTGAGTCACCAGATAGTGGCGGTGAGAAGGGACCTTAGTGGTGGCAGTGGCTTGGACTCCACCGTGATAGTGTATGTGGAATAAAGGAATGTAACTATGATAGTGGAGTCACTGTTGGCAAGGGAGGATATGGACAATGGCGGTGGTAGGATGTGGACGAAACGGTGGGTGGGGGTGAAGTGATGAGAGGGGCTAGAGGTGACAAGGGTTGAATAGTGACACATTTGAGAATGGTATATCTGAATCACTATCGATGAAGCAGTAGTGGAAGGGAGGAGGTAGTATAATGGTTTTTGGATGAAGGAATGGTGACTAATTTGAGTTATCATTGGCAGGTCTGCAATAGTGAGATGGGGCTGGTGATGACTCATGGAGTCATAGTTGCAAGTCTGGTGGTGACTCGGCATTGCAACACCCGGAAAAGACACATCAAACAAATTAAATTAAATAAAAAATCAATAAATTAATTAAATAAATAAATAAAATAACTAAATAAAATTAAAAAAGAAAGAAACAATAAACTTAATATTTAAAAAAAATTAAAAAACAAAAAAATATTTAAAAAAAAATTATTCAATAAAGAATTATTTTAAATTATAAAGAGTTAGCAAACAATTTAATTTAAAACAATAAAAAATAAATTGGTTTGGTTAAATTAATTAATAAAATGTAAAATTAAATAATTAATGAGATTATAATTAAATTAAGTAAAGAATTAGAAATATTTAATTAATTTAATTAAACTATTAAAATTAATTTAATTATTTAAATAATCAAATACAAAAGTGTATTATTCACTTACAATTTTAAAATAAATAATTAATTAAATTAATGAGTCAAACATTATCAAATTGAAAATTAATTACATAAATAATTAATTAAATTGTTATTTTTGGAAAACATAAGAAAAATAAATAATTAAATGATTATAAGAATAAGAAATTGTAATTTAAATAAAAAAACAAAAAAATGAATGTAAAAAAGAAAAAAAGAATAAATTAAATGTCTTGTTGAAAAAAATAAAAAGTAAACACTAAAAACACACTTTTACATAGAAAAATATTTTTTAAAATTTAATCTACAAAATACAACAATTTTTAATTATTACACAAATTGCATTATTTTAATAATAAAAAGAGAGTAAAAGTGAAAATTTATGTGGAAAAAAACTTGAAAACACAACCGGATCAAACCCCCTACACTTAAGTATTTTTTTTCCTCAAAAAATTGCATGCTTATTGACTTTCTAAAGCAGAAGAGAATATTTTAAAGTGATATCAAAGAATGATTCATGTCAAAAAACTAAGAATAAATGAACATGAACTGGAAAGGATTTTCAAAAGTGCTAAAAAATTGAAAGGGTCCTCCCTAACTTCAAACACTCATTGTAAATCAAAGGAATCACAAACTCATTCATTATCGAGGATGCCATGCCTCTTGTATGGACTGACATACTGTCCAACTTCAATTTCAAAAAAATTCCAATTCAAGGAGTGATGAAAGGATAAATTAAGTTGAATTAATACTTTAACCCAAATCACTGTCAATTATCACTTTATCCTAGGTTCCAGAAATTAAAGTCCATTTATTTTATCAATTTATTGATTCAACTCAAATGATTCTAAATTAAGTCAATTGTTCCCTTCTTTATTTGGGTTCAAAATTCACCTCACTTTAATGAGTTCATTTTTAACAAGGGAACTTTATTCTAATTTTTCCCATCCAAGTTTTTTATGCATAGCACTGTGCATATCACTTATTCAAATTGAAATTGGATTTTATTTATTAATAGAAATACACCCAGTGCACCTTGTATCAGAGCCTCACTATGGGATCTCATTTACCAATTTTACTACAATTGACAAATACTTAAATATCAATCATTTTAGTTGAATTCATAAAGTGATTCAATATTTTTTTATAAAAAGTGTGTCCCCTAATTTATAATGAATATTTCTAGTTACCTAAGGTCATGATTCTACTTCCACAAAAACTATCATATCACGCTCTTTTCACCACCATGTGAGGATGGTCAGAAATATGGTAAATGGAGGAAGCTATAAGTGACTCATATGGGTCATTATTGGTGTATTGTATAAATTTATGGTAGTCACCACCATCTATGGTGGTGGGTCAGAACTTGTGGAAAAAATTGGAAAAAAATTTACCATTTTCTTAAAAAAACTTCAAGAAGGGTGAATTTGAAGTAACACCAGAATGACCCCTCTCCCTCACACTTATATCTCAACATTATCCCCAATGTTGAATCCAAATGTGCGAGATAGTATACAAATTTTTAAAACAAATTTTTTAGGGGTGACATGAAAGTTCAAAAAGTATGTTTTCTACACCAAAAATAAAATAAAAGAAAAACATATACAAAAGAAATAAAAAATGATTTTTTTAGAAAAATTCTAGCAGCAACATGAAATGCACAGTATAAGGAGAATCCAAGTGACTACTATGGTGTAATAATATTTTATTATTCAGTTAAACTAAGTTTTCAACCCATTAGTTTATAGCATCTAATCACCCAAATAGAATTTCAATAACAAAAGAACCTCAAAGGGTCTCCTCCGAACTTAGAATCATGCATAAAATAGTTAAATATGAGTAGTAAATAAAATTAAGAAAAATCATAACACTTCCCTAACTATGTGAACTTCTCTATTAAAATTCATTCCAAATATCCTCTTTTTAATCACCAAGTAAAATCCTCTGATTGTTCATTTCCATTACCTGCAAGTTAAAAAAGTGAACATAAGAATCCTGAATTTAAAGCTCAGGAAAATCAAACCAATGAATGAGTGGAATAAAGGTTATCCAAAATATATAGTTTGATGTGCCCTTGATTCTCATTTTCTTTGTTTTTGGTAGCAATAACTCTTTCAAGTAGCAACAGGTCATGAGACACCATCTGATAGAAAATAGAACAAATTGGAGAAACAAGTAGTAAGAGTTATCTTTATTATAAAATAGAAATAAAAGGAAAACAACAAAGTAACCATGGGTTAGTTCCCATGAAATATTGAGTTTATAGTCCTCATTTAGACTTGATAAAGATCATTATTCCAACATAGATATGTAATACAAGCCCTTTGGTTTCCCTTCAAATAAATTCTTGATCCTCTAACCATTAACCAAGAAAGGTCTATTTTCTTCTCCAACATGCTCTACATCTCCATTAAACAAAAATTTCACAATGGTAAAGTGTCCTGATCAATTGGTCTTCAAATTACCAGGAAAACATTTGAGTCCAGAATTAAACAAAAAGATCCTATGACCAACCATAAAATCCATATTCTAAATGATTGTATCATGAAAAACATTGGTTCTCTCTTTGTAAATTTCATAATTCTAATAATACTCCCTTCTAATCTCCTCCAACTCACTTATTTCTAACAACATTCTCTCCCTAGGAGACTTAAAATCAATTTTTAGGGCCTTCACTCCCTAATAATATTTTTGTTGTAACTTAACCGGAAGAAAACAAGATTTCCAAAAAAGTAGCATGTAGGGTGACATCCCTATAGGACTCTTTTAAGCAGTTATGTTGGAACCAAGATCTATCATTTCACTTAAGGATGAATGTAAACAATCTCAAATTAATTTCTTCCTCACTTAGACCTCTCAGTGGCAGTTGTTGGACACTATAATTAAAATCCCTAATGAAGTCAAGAGAGTCTTCACTAGGCATCCCATTGAAGGACAGAAACTAAGAAAGCATGGATTTCTTGATTTCATAATTTTGAAGCCTATATGAGAGACTAATGCATGATGGGATACTAGATAAAAAAGGAAACAGTTGATCTCTCATATTATATCATTTAGTTATTTCATTTCTAGGTTGATTGACATTTTTAGGCAGTGGCTTGTTCGGGTTTTTCTTTTCATGTAGCAGGTGGATCACATTTTATTTTAATTTTCTAGGAGAATATTTTTATAGTTTTTTTTTTGTATTTTATTTTTTTATTATTATTACTATTTGTTTTTTATGTGAATTTTTTTGTTTTATTTTTTTAATGGATCATACTCACCCCTCCCCTACAACGGTGCCAAAATTTTCACATCGTGCATCATTATGCATGCAAAAATTAGAAATTTTTATACCTACTTACTACATAGTACACTAATAAGATTGGGTAAAACCATAGTGAGTGACTGATTTTTTTCTTAATTACCAAAAAAATAAAACAAAACAAAAATAAAAACACACAAGAACAAAAAAATAATTGTGGAAGGTGGTGATGGTGTGAAGTGAATGAAAATGTGTGTGAATTGATAGTGAATGAGTGAATATAGACATATAGGATGGTAAATAAGCAGGGCAGGCAAGCAGTAAAAAGAATCAATGGATAAGAAGGGGGAATTCAATTGGACGTCTCAAATATTGTTTCCCTTATTTAGGAAATTAACCCATAATATGTAGATTTGGTTGAAATTAGTTGGCCATATTTTTCCTCTAGTCAACTTTTTTATGAATAATAACTATAGTTTTTTCATCCATAAAAACCATTCCATCACTAATAAATGAAACAATAGATCACTGAGTTCAAAATTTCAATTGAATATAGTGAGTCTCTCTCTCTTGAGATCAATTCACTTTTTAGTGTAATCCTTAGATAATAGAAAGTTTGAATTTAGATTCAAGCAAGATCAGTTTTCACTTAATCTTGATGTTTTGAATATATAACTATCTAGAAAAATATGAGAGAGAGAGAGAGAGATTATTTACTTGAATAATGAATGCATGAACTAGGAAAATAAAAATTTAACTCCATAAGTGTATTCCCCACAAAGTATATCATACAATAATAGTTGAGGAAATCATAAGATTAACATATGAAAGCATAGAAGAAGTCATGGTGTAAAAAGATGCAGAAAAATAGAGCACAAGGAAAAAGAAATAAATTCTTCTCCCAACTCGATCTTCAGATGCTTCGATGTTGTGATCAATGTCCTCTACATGACGCATGAAGTTTGATGGAGGTGTTCTCAAAATCTCCCACCCTAGGAATTTTGAATTGAAATGGTCTATTAGTCCTCTGATATCCAACTCTACTGGAAATGATCTTCTGATATGCTCCTTGCTCCCTAAAAGTTTTGAAGAGTGAATTAGCTCCTAGAAGTCCAAGTTATGATCTTTGGAAGTGGTCGATGAATAATAATCTCATGCTCATTGGTACTCCAGACTCCATGAGTGGAATTCACTGGAATCTCACAGATGTCTTCCTCAACCTCCACTTGGCACCTCCATAATGCAATTTCTCCTCCTATGTCGCTGGAGTAGATGCTCCGTAACAGAACTAAAATCCCCCCAGCCAAGAACCACGACCCCCCTGAGACAGAAAACAAGCAAAGAAAAATTAAATTAAATAAGTATTAGAATTAAATATAAATATTTTAATCTACATGATATTAAACAGTAAAATAATTAAAAAATATATTCTTATATATATTAAAATATATTTTTAATAATAAGAATAAAATTTAAAATTATTAAATTAGTTAACAAATTTATAAAAATATTATATTTTTTGGTGTTATTATTATTAGAGATATATATATATAAATATATATTTATATTACTATTATATATATATATATATATATTATTTAATTAAATAATTATGTTCAATGAAAAAATATATATATTTATAAAAACGTTTATAAAAAATATTATTAATATATAAATAAAAATAAATTTATTAATTATGTAAATAATACTATTATATTAGTAATATAAATTAATAAATATTTTATTATATATATATATAAATTACAATATATATTATATGTTATTTCTCATATAAAATTTAAAAAGAAAAAAAGAAGAGGGGTGATGGAGGTTCGAGTGGAAGGGGGACCAAGGGCGAGGTGGCTTGCGGACAGGCTGCAGTGATGGAGAGAAATAGTGGTGAAAGGGGTGTCATATTGGATACGATTCAAATCAATCTTGGTTTGGCTAGATCTAATGGAAGAGATTCATCAGGAAGCGGAGGCAATGCAAGGTGAGGTGCGGAGGAAGAATGAGTGGTGGGCTTCGGTCCAACAAAAGATGGAGGATGGTGCTCACAGTGAAGATGGTTCAATACCAGATCTGTAATGGGATTTAGGATTTCAATTTGATTTTGGGTTTATTTGATTTGGGGTTTATTATTTTTTTCGGTTTGATCTGTTGTTGGGGGTTCAAATTTCTTGTTACTATTGAGTCTATTTTTTTCATTGTTTCTTATCTTGTTGTTGTGTTGTTGGAGTACATGAGTGGTAATAGTGGAACGAAGAAGTGAGATGGTGAGTTGCAGGATAGTGGTGGTGAGAAGGGACCTAGTGGTGGCAGTGGCTTGGACTCAATGGTAAAGGTAGATGTGGAACAGAGGAATGGAATGTTGATAGTGGAGTCATCATTGGTAAGGAAGGAGATGCACAGTGACGTTGGTGGGATGTGGATGGAATAGTGGGTGGGGGTGAAGGGATTAGGGCTGGCGGTGACAAGGGATGAACGGTGACTCATTTGAGAACAGTGGATCTAAGTCACCATTGGTGAAGTTGTAGTGGAAGGGAGGAGGTAGTACAATTGTAGTTGGATGAAGTAATGGTGTCTCGTTTGATTCATCGTTGGCAGGTATGCAATAGTGAGATGGAGCTGGTGGTGACTCACTAAGTCACTGTTGCAAGTCTGGCGGTGGCTCGGGATGGCAACACCTAGACAAGAAAAATCAAAAAATTTAAATTAAATAAAAAATCAATAAATTTATTAAATTAAAAAATAAACAATCAACTAAAATTAAGAAATAAAGAAAAAAATAAACTTAATATTTTAAAATTCTTAAAAAAAAATTATTCAATAAATAATTATTTAAAATTATAAAGTGTTAGAAAATAATTTAATTTAAAACAATAAAAGTTAAATTAATTTGGTTAAATTAATCAATAAAATATTAAATTAAAGAATTAATGAAATTAAAATTAAATTAAACAAAGAATTAAAAATATTTAATGAATTTAATTAAAGTGTTAAAATTAATTTAATTGTTTAAAGAATCAAAAACAAAAGTGAATTATTCATTTACAATTTTAAAATAAAGAATTAAATAAATTAATGAAGCAAACATTTTTAAATTTAAAATTAATTACATAAATAATTAATTAATTAAATTGTTATTTTGGAAAGCATAATAAAAATAAATAATGAAATGATTAAAATAATAAGAAATTGTAATTTAAACAAAAGAATAAAAAATGAATGTAAAAAAGAAAGAAAGAATAAATTAATTGTGTTATTGAAAAACATAAAAAGTAAACACTAAAAGCACAATTTTAAACAAAAAAATATTTTTTAAAATTTAATCTACAAAATACAACAATTGTTAATTATTACACAAATTACATTATTTGAATAATAAAAAATAGGAAAAGTGAAAATTGTTGTGGTAGAAAACATGAAAACACAGCCACATCAAACCCCCATACACGTAAATCTGTGTTTGTCCTCAAAAAAATGCATGCTTATTGACTTTTTAAAATAGAAGATAAGTGAGCTCAAATAATGATGCATGTTAAGAATTTAAGAAGGGACATGAACTGGAAAGGCTTTTCAAAAGTGAAAAAAAAAGGTTGAAAGGGTCCTACCTAACTTCAAACACTCATTGGAAATAAAAGGTATCACAAACTCATTCATAGTCACGGATTTCATGCCTCCTATATAGACTAACATACTATCCAACTTCAATTTCAAAACCAATTCTAATTCAAGGAGTGATGAAAGGTTAAATTAAGTGGAATTAAAACATTTACCAAAACAACTTTCAATTATCACTTTATCCTAGGTTCCAAATATTAAATACCATTTACTTTATAACTTTATTGATTCAACTTAAATGATTTTAAATTAATTCAATTGTTCTCTTCTTTATTTGGGTTCAAAATTCACCTCACCTTAATGAGTTCATTTTTTAAAAGGGTGATTTATTCTAATTTTTTCCAACCAGGTATCTTGTGTAAAGAACAGTGTATAGCACTTATTCAAATTAAAATAGGATTTTATTTATTTACAGAAATGTACCCAGTGCACCTTGTCTCAGAGACTCACTATGGGATCTCATTTTCCCATTTTACTACGGTTTCAAAACACTTACATATTAATCATTTGAGTTGACTTTCTAAAGTTATTCAATATTTTTTTATAAAAATTGGTTCCCCTAGGTTCTAGTAAATATTTCTAGTTACCTAAGGTCATGATTCTAATTCCACAAAAACTATCTTATCATAATCTTTTCACCACCAGGTGAGGATGGTCAGAAAAATGGTAATGGGAGGAAGCTAGAAGTGACTCATATGTGTCATTGTTGGTGTCTTGTAGAAAGTTATGGGAGTAACCACCATCTTTGGTGGTGGGTCATAACTTTTGAAAAACATTGGAAAACAATTTACCATTTTTTTAAACAAACTTCAAGAAGGGGGAATTTGAAGTGGCACCAGAATAACCCCTCTCCCTCACACTTATATCTGAAAATTATCCCCAATGTTTAATCCTAGTGTGGGTGATAGTATAAAAAATTTTAAATCAAATTTTTGAGGGGTGACATGAAATTTCAAAAATAATGTTTTCCACACCAAAAAGAAAATAAATAAAAACATATAAAAAGAAAGAAATAAATGAATTTTTTTTTGAAAATTCGAGCAGCAGCATGAAATGCACAATAGAAGGATAATCCAATTTACTATAATGGTGTAAGTAGATTTTATTATTTAGTTAAACTAATTTTTCAACCCATTAGTTTAAAGCCTCAAAGAATCCCAATATAATTTCAATAACAAAAGAACATAGAAGGGTCTCCCCCACAATTAGCATCATGTAGCAAATATTTAAATATGAGAAGTAAATAAAATTATGAAAAATCATAACACTTCCCTGACTATGTGAGATTAACTATTAAAATTCATTCCAAAGATCCTCTTTTGCAGTAATAAGTAAAATTCTCTAATTGGGCATTTTCATTACCTGCAATTTAATAATGTTAACATAAGAATCCTAAATTTAAATCTAAGTAAAAGAAAACCAAGGAATGAAAGGAATAAATTTCACCCAGAATATGCAGTGTGATGTGCCCTTGGTTATCCTTTGCTGAGTTTTGGTAGCAACAAATCTTTCAATTAGCATCAGGTCATGAGATATTGTCATATATAAAAGATAAAAAATTAGAGAAACAAGAAGCAAGAGTTATCTTTATTATAAAATAGAAATAAAATAAAAACATCAAATAAACCATGGGTTAGTTCCGATGAAATATTGATTTTATATTCATCAGTTATACTTGATAAATCTCATTCTTAAAACATAGAGATGGCAGACAATACCTTTGGCTTCCCTTTAAATAAATTCTTGATCCTCTAATGATTGACCAAGAAAGGTATGTTCTCTTCTCCGACAAGCTCCACGGATCCCTTAAACAAAACTCTCACAATGGTAAAGGGTCCTCATCACTTGGTCTTCAACTTACTAGGAAACAATTTCAGTATATAATTAAACAACAAGACCCTTTGACCAACCTTAAAATCCACATATTTGAATGATTGAGTCCTGAAAATCCTTGGTTCTCTCTTTGTAAATTTTATAATTCTTATAATACTCCCTACTAATCTCCATTAGATCACTAAGTTTTAATAGCCTTATCTCACCAATGGACTTGAAATCAAATTTTAGTTCCTTCACTCCCTAATATTATTTTTGTTGCAACTAAACAGTAAGATGAAAATATTTCCAAAAAAGAAATATGTATCATGACATCCCTATAGGAGTCTTTTAAGTAGTTTTGTAGGCCAACAAAGACTCATCCAATATAACTACCCAATCTTTACTAGAGATATAAACTATTTTCTCTAAAATATGCTTAATCTCCCTCTTTGAAACATCAACCTTCCCACTAGATTATGGTGATAGGTGGTACCTGTCCAATGATAGAATCCATATTTCTCCATCAAACTCTTGAACTTGTAATTTTTTAAGTGTGTTCCATTATCATTGTTGAATACCCTAGGAACAAATAATTTGTAAAAATATTTTTCTTGATAAATTTCACAACACTGGCAGTAGAATTATTGGTCAGAGCTACTACCTCATCCCACTTAGACACATAGTCTAAAAAAACCAGTATGTACTCATTCACGTAAGAGGATGGGAATGGTTCGAGGAAATCCAAGTCCCAAACATCAAAAATTTCAACCTCCAGAATTCATTTTTGAGGCATCTCCTACCTTCTTCCAATATTTTCTAGTATTTTACATTTTTCACAACCTGTGACCAAACTCCTAGAATATTTGAACAAATTAGGCCATTAAAAACCATTTTGTATTTACTTTTGAGCATTCCACTCTCCTATATGGTGGCCACCCTAAGGTGGTGAATGGATTCTCTTAAGTATGGGAAGAATCTCCCCCTCAACCACACTTATCCTCAAAATACCATCATAAAACCTCCTAAAGGGAATAGGGTTATCCAAAAAATAATATTACAACTTAGAAATGAAACTATTTCTTTGGTTGTGTGATAGATCCTTAGGCATGACACAAACTGCTAGAAAGTGATCACAATCTTCAAACCAAATAGACAGTTGCACAGAAGAATCAAAAAATTGTTCATCATGGAATGAATAATTAATATCTCTTGGGTCCTCAGTGTGGGTTTTTGGAAACCTAGATAAGTGATCTATCACTACATTCTCAACCCTTTTATTATCCTTAATGACCAAATCAAATTCATGTAACTACAGGGTCCATCTCATGAGTCCAGGTTTTGAATCCTTCTTTTCCAGCAAGTACTTGAGGGAAGCATGGTCTATGAAAATGATAACTCTAGAGCCTATCAAGTACTATATAAACTTTTCTAAAGTAAACATAATAGAATCCAATTCCTTATCAGTGGTTTAATGGTTCTTTTGGGCATCTTCCAGCATCTTGATGGCATAGTAAATGAAATGAAATTTCTTATCTTTCCTCTACCCCAAAATAGATCCTACTGTAAAATCACTTGTATCACACATTACCTCAAAAGGGAGCTACAAGTCATGGGAAGTGATAACAGGTGAGGTAGTCATCTTCTCCTATATAAAGTTAAAGGTAGTTTTCTCTTGATCCTTGGGAGAAATGGTAATCATGTTGTAACTAAAGTAACTATCAAGAAAACAGAAATATTAATTTCCTTCCAATATCTATAACATTTTCTCCAAAATGGCATGGGAAGGTGGTCCTTTATTATGGTACCATTCAACTTCCTATAATCTATATAGACCATATATTTTTTCAGTGCTCTTATTTGGATTTGTTCATTTTTATAATTGGTGACCATAGTGACTCTACTCTTTTTGGGTACAACCTAGATAGGACTTACCTAGGGGCTATCAGAAATAGGAGAAATTATCTCATCATCAAGAAATCAGATCACTTTTTCTATCTCAAATTCCTTCATGTTTGGTTTGAGTCTTTTTTGGGATTCCACTCTTGGTTTACACTTAGTTTCTATGGTAATTTTGTGCATACAGAATGATGGACTTATCCCCTTTGTATCAGAAATTGTCCATCCCATGATAGACTTGTACTTCTTCAAATCACTCAGTAGGTTTTTCTCTTTTATAACCTCTAGATTGGATGAAATGATCACAGGAAGGGCTGAAATCCCTCCTAAAAGGAATATTTTAGATGGTAAGGGAGGGGTCTGAGTTCAATAATGGGTAGTGATTCACTAAAGGGAAGACACATAGGTCTGGGTGGACCAAGGTCTTCATATTGCCTCTTAAAGAATGTAGTAAATAAGGCTTCCTACACATCACTATAACTTCTAGAGAAATTTTCCTCACACTTAGAATCCTCTCTTGGTTACAGAATATGATATGTACAAAACTCATTCATATGCTCCAAAAAGTCTCACTCATACTCATCAATAGACTCTCTCTCCTTACTTGAACTAATCCTCATGAAATTTCCAGCTGGGATCTTAGGTTTACAATTAATCTTTTCAATAACCCATATAAATTCCTCTTCCACCTCATCAATAGTACACTTAGAAACTAACATCTCAAATTTGGGAAAGATTGGGTGGGTGGTTTCTTAAATTTTCATGAAATCATTTAATTCCTTTTTTTTACCCAAATTGAAAATCAATTTCCCCTTAGAAATGCCTATCACATTTACACTATAGCCAAGAAGGGACTACGAAGGATGATAGGAACCTCCTAGTTACACTCCATATCCAAGATGATAAAGTCAGTAGGCAAAAAGAGTTTGCCTAATCCCATTAGAAAATATTAAACCCTACCCACTAGATGAATGATGGATCTAACAGCAAGCTATAATACAATAGTGGTGGAGTGGGGAACTCCTAATATTATGTATTAGAAAAGTGAAAGAGGTATCAAATTAATGATAGTAGCCAAATCACAAAGACAATTGAACTTACCACCTCTATCCCCAAAGGTGTAGGGGATGAAAAAACTTCTTGGGTCCTGGAGTTTACGAGGTATCCTATTTTGAAAAACATCACTACACTCCTCTGTTAGACTATAGGTGGAAAATATTCCAAAGGACTTTTTGTTTGATCAGATTTTTCTTGAGTGATTTTAAGTATGAAGGGATTTGAATAACTGGTTCGAGTGGGATTTCAATGTTTTTCTTCTTAACATCTTTGAAAATTTTCATCAGTTCAGAATCAAGAGTTATTTTTTTAATTCTTTATGGAAAATGGATTACAGGGGAAAATTTTCTCACTATTAGTGGCATCCCTACTGATTCCTCTTAAAGATTTTTCTTCCCTTTTTTATCTGTATTTTTTTAATACATTTCCCTTTGGGTTTTTAGCAACAATAGTGGGAAACAATGGGGTTCCCAGTGCAGCTTCCCAATTTTCTAGTTTCAAATTCTTTTAGAATTAAATTTTCATAATCATGCAGTCTTTCATCTTGAACAGTTTGGGGTTTGTTCCTAGGATCTTTGTGGGTTTGGATAACACTTCTAGTGGTCATAGCCATATAATTTTCCCTAGGGTGGGCTTTATTGGAACTGGGCAGCCTGCCTTTGTCTCTACTGCTAACATCCCTAGCCAACTGCCCCATTTTAATTTATAGGTTTTTCATTCTTGAGTCCATTTAAACATTATCAAAATCATTTTTAATATTTTTCTCATAAAATATCTCTATCTACTTATGGAACATATCCCTCAAATCATCCTTTGAATTGGATGACTCTTCCTTGAGTTGTGGTTGGCATTAAAACTTTTTCCTAGGAGGCTGCTGGAATCCAGGAGGCACAGCAGGACGAAGGACTCCCTAATCCCTCCAAGAAAGGTTCAAGTGGTTCTTATACCCATGGTTGTAAGTTTTAGAAAATGTATCTTCCCTATACTGCATCATTGGATCATAGCCAGTAAAACTGGCACTCGCAAAATCTTGGACAGGCATTTCAAAATTTGGACAGCAAGTCTCTAAGTGCCCATACATGATATAGTGGTGGAATTTCTCCCTAAGTGTGTTTTGAGTGTTCTCATTGAAAACCCCAACAGATTGGGATTAAGCTTTAGGGGAAGGGGTGGTTTTCTTCTTAACAATGGTTCTTTTTCTA
This sequence comes from Viscum album, assembly GCA_963277665.1. NCBI lineage: Eukaryota > Viridiplantae > Streptophyta > Magnoliopsida > Santalales > Viscaceae > Viscum > Viscum album. The sequence goes on from OY728158.1 coordinate 1,325,755,079, forward strand.
AAACAATTGTGTTTGGAGTTTTAAGCTAAAGTATTGAATATTTTTTTGAATTCCTCAACAATACTATCACTAAATTCCCCTCCAATAGATTTATCCACCAAGGTTTAGTGTTAATGGGTAAGGCTATTATAGAATGTGTCCATGAGAAATTGATGGGTGCACTGGTGGTTTAGACACTTCTTATGTAAACCTCTAAATATTTCCCAGTCTTCATGAAACAACTCCCCCACATCTAGCAAGAATCCATTGATCTTATGCCCAATCTCATAGGTCAACTTCTTTGGATATAATTTCATGGTAAAGTAATTTTAGAATTGATCCCATGTGACAAATATATCTTCCTCTAAATGTTGGAACCAGGATCTAGAATTTACATTGAGGAGGAAGGGAAACAGTCTCAACTTATGTTCTTCCTCACTTAGACCTCTCTATGGAAGTTGTTGGACACTATAATAAAAATCCCTAATAAATTCAAGAGAGTGTTTACTAGGCATCCCATTGAAGGATAAAAACTGGAAAAGCATGGATTTGTTGATTTCATAATTTCTAGGACTAGGTGAGAGACTAATGAACGAGGGGTTACTAGATACAAAAGTCAATAGGTACTCTCTCAGACTGTATCGATCTGCTATTTCATTTCTAAGTTGATTGACATTTTCAGGCAGTGGGTAGTTCAGGTTTAGGTTTTCAACTTCTCTGTTGTCTTCCATTTTTACTTCCTTTTTGTTCTTTTTAAAATATTTTAGGTGATTTTAAATTTCATGAATGATAGTATCTAAGGTGTCAAACTTAGAACTAGTTTTCATGTAGAATGTGGTTTACAGATTTTTTTTTTGAATTTTCTTGTATTATATTTTTTATAGTTTTATTTGTATTTATTTTTATCACTATTTTTATTTTTTATTTTTTATGTGAAATTGTTTGTTTTGTTTTTTAATTAATCACGTCCTCCCCTCCCCTGCAACAGTGAAAATTTTTTAGATTGTGCATCGTTGGGAGTGTGCAAAATAAAAATTTATTTACCTACATACTAAATAGTAAGGTGGTAATATAGGGTCGAGCCATAGGGAGTGACTGATTTTTTTCTTAATGACCAACAAAAATAAAACAAAACAAAAATAAAAACACATAAGAACAAACAAACTATGGAAGGTGGTGATGGTGTGAAGTGAATGAAATTACGTATGAATATGATAGTGAATGAGTCGAGGGAGACATATAGGAAGGAAAACTAGAAGGGCAGGTAAGCAGCAAAAACAATCAAGGGATAAGATAGGGGAAGTCAACTGGTTGTCTCAAATATTGTTTCCATTATTCACGCACTTAACCCGAAATATCTGCATCAGGTTGAAATTAGTTGGCCAGATTTGTTTTCTGGTCAACTTTTGGCGAAATAATACCTATAGTTTTTTTAACTATAGAAACCATTCCATCACTAGTGAATGAAACCATAGATCACTGAGTTCAAATTTTTGGTTGAACTCAGTGATATCTCTCTCTTGAGCTCATTTAACTTTTTAGGTGAATCCTTAAATAAAAAATGGTTTTAATTTATATTCAATAAAGATCATTTTTCACTTAATCTTGATGTTTTGAAAGTATAACCGTCTAGAAAACTGTCTGAGAGAGAGACTATCTAGTTGAAGAATTCATGCATGAACCTGGGGAAAATATTTAACTATCTCAGTGTATTCCCCCCGAAGGAGATCATCCAAGCATAGTTGAGGAAATCAGAAGATTAACGTATGAAATCATAGAAAAATTCATGATGTAAAAAGAAGTAGAAAAATAGAGCACAAGGAGAAATAAATAAATCCCTCTCCTAGCTTGATCTCTAGATGCTTCGATTTTCGGATCAAGGTCACCTACTTTTTACATGAAGGTTTATGGAGGTGTTCTCAAGATCTAACACCCTAGGAATTTGGAATTGAAATGGTCTACTGGTCCTCCGATGTCCAGATCTTCTAAAAATGATTTTCCAATACATTCCTTTCTCTTAGGAAGTCGTTAAGAGTGAATAATCTCCTAGAAGTCCAAGTGATGATCTTTGGAAGTTTTCAATGAATGATAATCTTTTAAATAGTGGTAATCCCTTCTCCATGAGTGGAAGTCTTTGGAATATTATAGATGACTTCCCCAGCCTCCACCTGGAACCTTCATAATGCAATTACCCCTCCTATGTCGCTGGGGTAGATTCTCCGCAATAGAATGAAAATCTTCCCCCTCCCAAGAACTACAATCCCCCTGAGACAGAAAGCAAACAAAGAAAAATTAAATTAAATAAGTATTAGAATTAAATATAAATATTTTAATCTTCATGCTATTAAACAATTAGATATTTAATAAATATATATATTTAAATATATATTTAATAATAATAATAATAAATGATAACATTATTTAATTAGTTAACAAATTTATAAAAATATTATATTATTATTATTATTATATATATATATTTATATTTATATTACTACTATATATATATATTATTTAAATAATTAATTAATTAAAATTATATATATATATATATATTTATAAAAACATTTACAAAAAAATTGTTTTTATTAATATGTAAATAAAAATAAATATATTTATTATGAAAAAAATTACAATATTGGTTATATTATTTATTAAATATGTTATTATTATATATATATATATATATATATATTACTATATATATTATATGTTATTTATTATATAATATATAAAATAAAATAAAGAAAAGAAGAAAAGGGGTGAGGGAGGTTCGAGTGGAAGGGGGCCATGGGTGAGGCGGCTCGCGGATGGGCTGCAGTGGAAGAGAGAAATAGCAGGGAAAGGGGTGTCGTGTTGGATAAGCTTCAAACCGAGATCGTTTTTTCCAGATATGATGATATAGATTCATTGGGAAGTGGAGTTAATGCGAGGGGATGTGGGGAGGAAGGGGGGGTTATGGGCTTCAGGCCTGTAGAAGATGGTGTCTGGGGATCATGGTGAAGATGGTTCGGTACCAAATATAGAATGGGATTTAGAATTTCAATTCGATTATGTGTTTAATTGATTTTGGGTTTATTAATTTTGTGGGTTTGATCTATTTTTGGGGATTTTAATTTTTTTCTACTATTGATTCGATATTTTTTGTTTGTTGCTTGTCTTGTTGTTGTGCTGTTAGAGTAGATGAGTGGTAACGGTGGGATGAAGAAGTGTGATGATGAGACATCGGATATTGGCGGTGAGAAGGGACCTAGTGGTGTCGGTGGATTAGACTCCACAGTGATACTGTATGTGGAATATAGGAATGGAACGATGATAGTGGATTCACCATTGGAAAGGGAGGAGATGGACAATGGCGGTGGTAGTATGTGGACAGAACGGTGGGTGGGGGTGAAGGGATGAGAGGGGATGGCAGTGACAGGGGTTAAAAAGTGACTCGTTTGAGAATGGTAGATCTGACTCACCATTCGTCAAGTAGTAGTGGAAGGGAGGACGTAGTACAATGGTGGTTGGATTAAGGAACAGTGACTCATTTGAGTCATCGTTGGAAGGTCTGCAACAGTGAGATGGAGGTGGCGATGACTCACGGAGTCATCATTGCAAGTCTGGCAGTGACTCATGATGGAAACACATGGAAAAGAAAAATCAAACAAATTAAATTAAATAAAAAATCAATAAATTAATTAAATTAATAAAATAAATAATCAACTAAAATTAAAAAAGAATGAAAAAAATAAACTTAATATTTTAAAATTGTTAAAAAAAATATTAAAAACAAATTATTCAATAAAGAATTATTTAAAATTATAAAGCGTTAACAAACAATTTATTTTAAAACAATAAAAATTAAATTGGTTTGGATAAATTAATTTATAAAATATTAAATTAAATAATTAATGAGATGAAAATTAAATTAAACAAATAATTAAAAATATTTAATGAATTTAATTAAACTATTAAAATTAATTTAATTATTTAAAGAATCAAATACAAAATTGAATTATTTATATAAAATTTTAAAATTAATAATTAATTAAATTAATGAGTCAAACATTATTAAATTTAAAATTAATTACATAAATAATTAATTAATTCAATTGTTATTTTTGGAAAACATTAGAAAAATAAATAATGAAATGATCAAAAGAATAAGAAATTGTAATTTAAATAAAAGAATAAAAAATGAATGTCAAAAAGAAAGAAATAATAAATTAATTATGTTATTGAGAAACATAAAAAGTAAACACTAAAAACACACTTTTACACAGAAAAATATTTTTACAATTTAATCTAAAAAATACAACAACTATTAATTATTATAGAAATTGCATTATTTTAATAATAAAAAGAGAGGAAAAGTGAAAATTGGTGTGGAAAAAACATGAAAACACAACCGTATCAAACCCCCCTACACTTAAGTATCTTTTTTACTCAAACAAATGCATGCTTATTGACTTTTTAAAATATAATAGAAGATTTTAAAGTGATCTCTAAGAATGATGCATGTCAAAAATTTAATAATAAAGGAACATGAAATGGAAAGGCTTTTCAAAAGTGCTAGAAAGTTGAAAGGGTCCTGCCTAACTTCAAACACTCATTGAAATTGAAAGGAATCACAAACTCATTCATTGTCAATGATGTCATGCCTCCTATATGGACTGACATACTACCCAACTTCAATTTCAAAACCAATTCCAATTAAAGGAGTGATGAAATGTTAAATTAAGTGGAACTAAAACCTTGACCAAAATTACTTTCAATTGTAACTTTTTCCTAGATTCTAGAAATTAAAGTCCATTTATTTCATCAATTTATTTATTGAACTCAAATGATTCTAAATTAAGTCAATTGTTCCCTTATTTATTTGGGTTCAAAATTCACCTCACTTTAATGAGTTCATTTTTTACAAGGGACTTTATTATAATTTTTCCCAGCCATGTTTCTTGTGTATGGAACTATTCATATCACTTATTAAAATTGAAATTGGAATTTATTTATTAACATAAATACACACAATTCACCTTGTATCATAGCCTCACTGTGGGATCTCATTTAACCATTTTACTACAATTGAAAAATACTTAAATATTAATCATTTCAGTTGAATTCCTAAAGTGATTCAATATTTTTTATAAAAATTGAGTCCCCAAGTTTCTAATAAATGTTTCTAGTTACCTAAGGTCATGATTCTAATTCCACAAAAACTATCATATCACACTCTATTCCTCAGTTCCTATATATAAATTCCATAAATACAATGAAAAATTTAATTTAGCAATCAATCATCATCAATGGTTTAAGACTAAGTGTAACTCTCAACATCCAATGAGTAGTAATCCACTAGGAAGGACATAATTGAAATGTAAACTGATGTCAAATGGATTGGAAGGTAGAGGTGCAAAATGACTCAACATCGGGTGAGGATGGTTAAAAAAATGGTAAAGAGATGAATCTAGTAGTGACTCATATGAGTCATCATTAGTGTCTTGTAAAAAGTGATGGGAGTCACCACCAGCTTTGGTGTTGAGTTAGAACTTTAAAAAAAATTGGAAAAAATTTAACCATTTTTTAAACAGACTTCAAGAAGGGGGAATTTGAAGTGACACCAAAATAACCCCTCTCCCTCACACTTAAATCTCAATATTATCCATAATATTGAATCATAAGGTGGGAGATAGTATACAATGTTTTAAAATAAATTATTGAGGGGTGACATTAAAGTTCAAAAAGAATTTTTTCTACACCAAAAATGGAAGAAAAGAAAAATATATAAGAATGAAATAAAAAATGATTTTTAAATAAAAATCCAGCAGCAACAAGAAATGCACAATAGAAGGAAAATCCAAGTGACTACTATGGTGTAATAATATTTCATTATTCAGTTCAACTAAGTTTTCAACCCATCAGTTTATAGAATTTAATCATCCAAATAGAATTTAAATAAAAAAATAACATACAAGGGTCTCCCCCACACTTAGAATCATGCAACAAATAGTTAAATATGATGAGTAAATAAAATTAAGAAAAATCATAACACTTCCCTAATTATGTGAGCTTCTCTATTAAAATTCATTCCAAAGATCCTCTCTTGCAGCACTGAGTAAAATCCTCTGATTTTTTATTTCCATTACCTGAAAGTTAATAAAGTGAACATAATAATTATGAATTTAAAGCTAAGGAAAATTAAACCAAGGAATGAGTGGAAGAAAGGTTATCCAGAATATGCAGTGTGATGTGCCCTTGGTTTTCCTTTTCTATGATTTTTTAGCAACAGATCTTTCAAGTAGCAACAGGTCATGAGACACTATCTAATAGAAAAGAGAAAAAATTATAGGAAAAAGAATTAAGAGTTATAATTATTATAAAATAGAAATAAAAGTAAAACATAAAAGCAAACATGGGTTAGTTACCATGAAATATTGAGTTTATAGTCCTCAGACTTGATAAAGCTCATTATTCTAACATAGATATGGAAGAAAATCCCTTTAGTTTCCATTCAAATAAATGCTTGATCCCCTAACCATTGACTAATAATGGTGTATTCTCTTCTCTAAAAATATCTGCATCTCCATTAACCAAAACTTTCACAGTGGTAAAGGGTCCTGATCACTTCGACTTCAACTTACTAGGAAAAAAATTCAGTCCAGAATTAAACAATAAGATCCTCTGACCAACCATAAAATATATATTCTGAATGATTGAATCATGAAAATCTTTGGTTCTATCTTTTTAAATTTTATAATTCTCATAATACTCCCTTATAATCTCCTCCAGCTCACTCAGATCTCACAACCTTCTCTCACCAAGAGACTTGAAATCAATGTTTAGGTCCTTCACTCTCTAATAATATTTCTATTGTAATTCAACAGGAAGAAGACAAGATTTCCAAAAAAGCGTCATGTATGGTGACATCCCTATAGGAGTATTTTAAGCAGTTCTATAGGCCCACAAATACTCATCCAACTTAACTGACCAATATTTACTAGAGCTATAAACTATTTTATATAAAATATTCTTAAGCCACCTGTTTAAAATTTTTTGCCTTCCCACTAGATTTTGGTGATAGGTGATACATATCCTATGAGAGCAGCCATATTTATCCATCAAACTCTTGATCTTGTAATTTTTTAAGTGAGTTCCATTATCATTCATGAATTCCCTAGGCACACAAAACTTGGAAAAATATTTTTCTTGATAAATTTTACAACACTAGTAGTAGAATTGTTGGTTAGAGCTACTGCCTCAACCCACTTAGACCCATAGTCCACAGCAACCAGTATGTACTCATTCACATAAGATTATGGGAATGTTTCCATGAAATCCAATCCCCAAACATCAAAAATTTCATCCTCCAGAATTCCTTTTTGAGGTAGATCTTTCATTCCCCCTACATTTCCCAGCATTTTACATTTTTCAAAACCTATGACCAAACTCCTAGCATCTTTGAACAAATTAGGCCAATAAAAACCATCCTGTAAAACCTTTTGATCATTCCACTCTCCTCTATGGTGGCCACCCTAAGGTGTTGAATGGAAGCTCTCAAGTATGGTAATAATATCCTTTTCACCCACACATCTCCTCAAAATACCATCAGAACACCTCTTAAAGAGAATAGGGTCATCTGAAAAATATTATTTCAACTTATAAATGAACCTATTTCTTTGGTTGTGTGATAGGTCCTTAGGCATGACACCAACTGCCCAAAATTTGGCATAGTATGCAAACCAAGCATACTACTACATAGAAGAATCAAAAAAAAATTCATCAGGGAATGAAGTATTAATATCCCTTGGTTCCTCTGTGTGCGTGTTTAGAATCCTAGAAAAGTGACCTATCACTACATTCTCAACCCATTTATTATCCTTAATGACCAAATAAAATTCATGTAACTGCTGGGTCAATCTCAAGATTCTGTGTTTTGAATCCTTCTTTACCAGCAAGTAATTGAGTGAAGCGTGGTATGTAAAAATGATAACCTCAGACCCTATCAAGTATTATCTAAAATTTTCCAAAGTAAACATCACATCATCCAATTCCTTCTCAGTGGTTGAATAGTTATTCTGGTAATTATCAAGAATCTTGCTGGTATAGTAAATGAAATGAAACTTTCTATCTTTCCTATATCCCAAAATAGATCCTACAGTAAAATCACTTTCCTCACAGATAATCTCAAAAGGGAGCTTCCAATCATAGGCAGATATCACAGGTGAGGTATTCATATTCTATTAAATAAAGAAAAAGGACTCTACATATTTCTCATTAAAAACAAACGGAGTGTCCTTAACTAGCAATGAGAACATGGGTCTTGTGATTTTAGAAAATTCCTTAATGAACCTCTTGTATAACCCAGCATCTCCCAAAAAACTTCTAATTCCTTTGACATTTTTAGGTGGGGGATCTTTTGGATAACCTCAAACTTAGCATTTTCAACCTCCATCCCTCTCTTATAAACCCTGTGTCCTAAAACAATGCCTTCAGTAGCCATGAATTTTAACTTTTCACAGTTTAAGACTAGATTGATCTCCTGGAACCTTTCCAACACAAATTCCATATTTTCTAGACAATTGTCAAAAAAATTCCCATAACAGAAAAATAATCCATGAAAACTTCAATTATCCTTTCAATCATATCTATGAAAATTTTCCTCATGCACCTCTGAAATGTGGAAGGAGTACCACACAAGCCAAAGGGAATCTTTTGGGATGAATTTTCAAAATGGACAAGTAAAGGTGGTTTTCTCTTGATCCTCTGGAGAAATGGAAATTTGGTTATAACCAGAGTACCCATCAAAAAAATAGAAATATTCATTGTCTTCCAATCTCTAAAATATTTGGTTCAAAAATGGAATGGGAAAGTGTTCCTTTCTTGAGGTGGCATTAAAATTCCTATGATCTATACAGACCCTCCATTTATTCACTGCCCTTTTTTGGATTCCTCATTTTTCTCATTGGTGACCACTAACACTCCTCTCTTTTTGGGTACAACCTAAACCGGACTTACCTATGGGCTGTCAGAAATGGGAAAAATTATCTCAGCATCAAGAAATCGTATCACTTATTCTCTCCCTACTTCCTTTATTTTTGGGTTGAGTCTTCATTGGGATTCTACTCTCAGTTTACACTCAGGTTCCAGGGGAATATTTTTCATACAGAATGATGGACTTATCCTTTTTATATCAGCAATTTTCCATCCCATGACAGACTTTTACTTCTTTAAAACACTCAGTAGGTTTTTCTCTTTGCTAACCTCTAGATTGGATTAAATGATCATAGGAAGTTTTAAACTCTCTCTTAAAAAGAAAAATTTCATATGGACAGGGAGGGGTTGGAGTTCAACAATGGGTAGTTATTCACAAGAGGAAATAAACTTGGATCTGGGTGGACCAAGGTCTTCATATTTCCTTTTAAAGAAGGCAGTAAAGAATGTTTCATACTCATCACTATAACATCTAGAAAAATTTTCCTCACACTTAGACTCCTTTCTTGGGTAGAGAATATGATCCATAAAAAACTCATTCAGATGCTCCAAAAACTCTCCCTCATACTCAACAATAGACTCTCTCTCCTTACTTGAACTGATCCCCATGCAAGTTTCAGCAGGGATCTCAGGTTCACAATTGATCTTCTCTATCATCATTATAAATTCCTCCTCCTCCTCATCAATTGTACCCTTAGAAACAAACATCTCAAATTTTGGAAAGATTGAGTGGGTGGTATCTTTGATTTTCTTTAAAGAATTTAATTTATCTTTTTGATCACCCAAATTGAAAATCAATTTCACCTTAGAGGAATTTATCATTACTCCCCTGTAGCCAGGAAAGGCCTACAAAGGATGATAGGAACCTCCTGGTCACACTCCATATCAGGAATGAGAAAGTCAGTAGGAATAAAAGTTTACCTACTCCCATTAGAAAATAAGCAACCTTATCCACTGAATGAAATATGGATCTATTAGAAATCTATAATACAAAAGTGGTGGAATGCATAAATCCTAAATTCAGGTGTTAGAAAAGTGAAAAATATATCAAATTAATGATAGCACCCAAATCACATAGACAATTGAACATACCACCTTTATCCACAAATGTAACGCCCCGACCCTAGAAGCCTAGAGATGGTGCATTATTTTAATACATTAGCATGATTACAAGGAATCAAGTCCTGAAGGACCGATCAGTTTAGTAGTCTTGGAAAATATATTACATACATTAACTTTACATTATAATTTCAAACATGAAATACAGCATAGATAGTTCTTTTAGAATTCCATTATTCACTTTAGATTAACCTTGCATATCAATAATAATACACTTCTTTAAATCTTGGGAAAATAAAACATAATAAAGGGGTGAGAACAGATGCTCAGTAAGGGTAAATAATTTATCGAAATCTATAAAAATTAAGAAAATATGTGTATTAAAAACAACATACTTTTAAAACATAATCTTGAACATAATATGGAAAAAATAAATCAAACATCACCATATAAACATTCACATGGATATTCTACTAGTCTAATAATCACATGTAATAACTAATTTCATAATGAGGGAATTCCTAACGCCGAACATCACTACCACATAGTCAAGGCCTCGTGCCAAGACTACAAATAAATTTTTTTTCAAGGCCTTGTGCCGAGAAACTTGTTTGTCTCATGATACCTACCAATGAATCTAGGAGCTATAGTGGGCTCCACCTATCACTTACTAAGTCCACTACATTCCTCATATGAAAAAGTTGAAACATAACACAAACATTCGTATTAAAACTAGCATAAGAAATGTCAATACATTAACCATAAACCATGAATGGTATAAAAATAGAACATCCATAGTCAAACATATCATAACTAATTCAATACACTATAGAAGAATAAATCAACACCAATCAATAATAATATCCAGTAAAGGAAGCTGACATAGTTGAAAATGATCAGTAACACTTTTTGAGGGAAATAACCATTTTTGTGAAATCATTCAAAAGTCACACATTTATAAAGGAAGAATTTTAAAGGATATTTTTTAATCAAAGTGTCCCATAACAATTTTGAAATTTTTAAAATAATTAACATTTTAAAATAATCATGTCCATATAAAGAAATCCTTAAAACCATTTTGAAAACATGGACATTAATGAGAAATATTTAGAAGAATAAATATTTAAAAATTTTAAAATGATGTTTTAGTAAAATAATACCTTAAAAAATTATTTTGAAATGTATTTTATGAAACATAGACATGGATAATAAATATGTCCTGAAAAATATCATACATGATTCATTTATGACTTTATACTACCCATTTAATAAAAATTTTCATTTTAAATTAATATTTTGGGTAATAATCGCTTTCTTTATCATACGTGTTTTAACTTGTTATTCTTGATCGTATCACTAAGATCATGATTTAAATAATTCAAAAATATATAACAAGTTTTATATATCATATATATTTAGAATATAAATATATATAATAGATATATATATATGAAATGGAAAACATCGTTTATGGAGACAGTAAGTCGTACGTACGCATAAACGCTCTTTCCGTTTTCATATCGTATTGAACGGAACTAAGTGTATTTAAATACATAAATATATATATATATATTTATTTATTTATTTATTTATTTATTTATTTATTTATTTAGTAGAATTATTATGTCATATATTACATACTTATTAATAATATATATTTTTATAATCATCGGTGAATGGTGAATGTGGAAATGAATCTCATAGTGTCGTGTAGACGGTAAGCTGTACGTATGCACAAGCAACAATATCATTATTCTGATGGTGAAATAGTATATAATTGGATGGTTTATCATATATAAAAAACCATTAACATGATATATTTAATATTTAAATCAGTTATACTCATTATTATACCCATCCAAATTATGAAGTGTTTTAATAACAAACTACACCACGACGTGGAGACAGTAAGTTGTACGTACGCACGTATGGTGACTTTTTCATTTATAGGATGTATATAATAGAGAATATGGTTTTACCATATTTATAATAACATCAAATTATTAATTAGGTACTAGAGTTATTATTTTGGTATGTAAACAACAAAGAAAGAGGAAGTTGAAGAAGAAAAGAACTTGAAAGAGGGTGGTGAAATTATTACCTCTTCTTTGAGTGTTTCCTTTTGAGTTGATCAAAAGAGATCCATAGGTTGAATTTATGATCAAATTAAGGACTCTAGGTTAATGTGAGAGAATTTGGGAGGATAGTTTCTCAGTGTTTGGCTGAGACAAATGGGTTTGGAGGTGTGAAATTAAGAGAAGGGGAAGTTCCCTTTTATAATAGGGGTGAGGGTCACTTTAGGAAAAGATTAAAATATTAATTTTTTATACAATCATATTTGGTTTATAATAGCTCCAAATTAATTTATTTATAGTATTATGTGGTTATGGGTCTAAATACTCTCAACCAATAGGTTTTATACAAGTTTAGGTTTCCACTTTAACCTTATATTTTAGATTTAACTCTTAGTTAAATAGTTTAACGTTTACCGTGTCTTCTTGTATTATTATAATAAATTGTTAATAAACTTACAATAAAATTCCAAGAGAACCCCAAGTGGTTAATTAATGTAATATATAGTATTATATAAGTCTTTTTTCTGAACCTTATATTTTTAGGAATATTATATCATTTAATAATATAGTATTTGTTTTGAGATCTCATTTATGTCAATTTTAACATTATTTAGTTTTTGGTTTTTTTGAAAGTCATAAAAACTTGATTACTTCGAAAAAAATACATTTATTCAATAATAACATGTCATATTAACCTATAAAATTCTTTTATGGTATAAAAACTTTCAAATTATATTTATTTTAATATTTATAATATCATTTATTTGATTCTTTCATTAATAACGAAAATACTACATCATTATTATGTCATATATAAATATATTTATTTTATGTATAAAAATATAAATAAAATATCATGATATATTAACTCTTTTTATATTTCTAATGAATATTTATAGTATAATATATCAATTATATAACCTCATGTAAAAATTGTTTTACTAAAAGATATATGTTTATGTCATTTTTGTCTTTATTTTAAATTAATTATTATAAAGTGTCATTAAAACTCTCAAGTGGATCCATGGGCTCCCAAAATAGACCCAAGGATGTTAATGGTCGTAAATTTATCAAAAAATAGAAATAGTACACATGTTAGGGTAATTTAATATTATTATAATAATATTTGTTTACCCTTATTTACCAGATTTACCCTTTAACCATGGTAAATAAACTATTTACTGAAGTAAATGTTCATAATGTATAAAATTAAAAGTTACCTGTTTACAAAATTTGGACATCATGATTTCAAATATGGAATCCATTTTTCTAAATTCAAAATAGATATGTGGAAAAAATTAATTTAAAATTAATTCTCGTTGCCAAAACAAAAAACGTGTTTTTAAGAAATAATAACAATCAAAAGATTGACACTTGTTTATGTCCAGTTTAAATGTGAAATTACATCCAATAACATAAATTTTATTAAATGATAAAAATATAATCTAACGATACTTAAAAACTACTCAAATTTATAATTTAACACTTTAAATTATTTTAATTAAAAAAGTTGTTTTTAATTAAAATTTAGTATATTTCACTATTCATCAAAATATGAAAGTTATCAGAAAAGTGCCAAAAAATTTTCCAACCTAAATTTTTATGTCCCTATTCTAAAGAATAATTTAATATAATTAAATTAAATATATAATATTTTCAAATATTGGTTTTAAAACAGGTTTTACATTTAAAGGCAGTAAAATTTCATTTTTTTAAAATACATCTTTTATCTAAAAAAATAAATAAATTTCTTCTAATATTATGTCGAAGAAACACATAATATGAATTATAAAATTATATGAGGTATATAATCAAAATTGAATTAATACTATTCATAAACACTTCTTGAACGACTAGTTTGGTAAGTCATGGTGTGCTCGAACTCAGTGTTGCGTGTAGCGTAAGTTATTGGATTACTTTCAAGAAATAACGTATTGTGAAATCTTGGGGTGTTACACCAATGGTGTAGGGGATTAAAAATCTTCTTGTATCTTAGAGTTTAGTAGGTATCCTATTTTTTAAAACATCACTACGCTCCTCTATTGGACTACAGGTGGAAAAATATTCCAAGGTCTTTTTATTTGAGTAGATTTTTCTGGATTGATTTTAAGTATGAAGGGTTTTGAATGAGTTATTCTAGGAATGGGATTTCAATGTTATACTTCTTTACAACTTTGAAGAATTTTACCAGTTTAGAATCATGAGTTGGTTTTGAATTCTTTGTATAAAAGGGATTACAGAGGAAAAGTTTCTCACAATTGGTGGCATCCCTACAAATTCCTCTTCAAGATTTTTCTTCCCTTTATTATCTCCATTTTTCTAGACATTTCCCATGGGTTTTTTATCTAGAATAGAGGGAAATAGTGGGTTCACAATGCATCTGTCCAATTTTCCAGTTTCATCATTTTTTAGATTTATATTTTCATAATCATACATTTTTTCATCTTGAGCAGTTTGGGGTTCATTCCTCGGATCTTCCTGGGTTTGGATACCACTTCTAGTGGTCACATCCATATCATTTCCCCTAGGGTTGGATTCATTGGTACTGGGAAGCCTACCTTTGTCTCTACTACTAACATCCCTAGTCAACTGCCCCATTTAAATTTCTAGGTTTTTCATTATTGAGTCCATTTCAAATTTATCAAAATCATTTTTAATATTTTTCTCATAAAATATCTCTATAAATTGATAGAACATTTCTCTCAACTCATACTTTGTATTGGAAGACTCTACCTTGAGTTGGGTTGGGGTTGGAACTATTTCCTAGGAGGCTCTTAGAATCTAGAAGGGACAGCAGGTCAAGGGACTCCCTACTTCCTCCAAGAAAGGTTTAAGTCGTTCTTATACCCCTAATTGTAAGTGTTAGAAAATGAATCTTCCATGTGTTGCATCCTTGGATAATGGTGAGAAAAACTGGAACTATTAGGATCTTGGAAAGGCATGTAGAAATTTGGATAGCAAGTCTGTGAGTGGCCATACATTCCATAGTGGTGGCATTTCTCCCTAATTGTATTGTGAGTGTTATCATTGAAAAACCTAGTAACCTGGGATTAACCTTGAGGGGAAGGTTTTTTTTCTTCCTAATAATGGTTCGTATTCTAGAACACTTGTGTTGGGAGGTTTGATATAAAGTATTAAATATTTGTTTGAGATTCTCAAAATCCCAATCACTAAAGTCCCCTACAGAAGATTGATCCACCAAGGTTTAGTGGTAATGGGTAAGGATAATGTATAATGTGTCCATGAGAAATTGAGGGGTGAAATGGTGGTTTGGACACTACCTAAGTAAACCTCTAAATCTTTCCAAGCCATCATAAAACAACTCCCCGTCATCTTGCAAGAATCCAGTGATCTTATTCCTAATCTCATAGGTCAACCTCCTAGGATAGAATTTTATGGTAAATGAATTATATACTTGATCCCATGTGAAAAAATATATATTCCTCTAAAGGATGGAACTAGGATATAGAATTTCCCTTGAGAAAGAAGTGAAACAGTCTCAACTTATGTTCTTCCTCACTTAGACCTCTCAATGGTGGCTGCTGGACACTATAATAAAAATCCATAAAGGAGTCAAGAGAGTCTTCACTTATCATCCCATTGAAAGATAGAAACTAGGAAAGAATTTATTTCTTGATTTCATAATTTTGAGGCCTAGGTGAGATCTTAATGCACGAAGGGTTACTAAATACAAAAATAAATAGGTACTCTCTTAGACTGTATTGCTCGGCTATTTAATTTTCAGGTTGATTGAAATTTTCAGGTTGTGGGTTGTTCTGGTTTTGATTTTTAACTTCTCTAGTGTCTTCCTTTTTTATTTCCTTTTTTTCTTCTTCATTTCTTTTAGATGCTTTTCAATTTCAACAAATATAGGCTCTAAGGTGTCAAACGTAGACCTAGTTTTCATGTAGCAGGTGGTTCCCGGATTTTTTTTGAATTTTCTAAGAGAATATTATTGATAGTTTTTGTTTGTATTTTATTTTATTATCATAATTATTATTATTATTATTATTATTATGAGAATTTTTTGTTTTGTTTTTTTAATTGATCACACATGCCCCTCCACTGCAACGGTGGAAAAATTTCCACATCGAATGTCATTGGGCACGTGCAAATTGGAAATTTATATACCCACTTACTGCATAGTACACTGGTAAGATAGGGTCAAACCATAGGGAGTGACTGATTTTGTGCTTAATGAACATTAAAAATAAAAAAGAAAAAAACACAAGAACAAACAAACTTTGTAAAGTGGTGACTGTGTGAAGTGAATGAAATTGTGTGTGAATGTGATAGAAAATGAGTGAAGGTAGGCATACAGGAAGGCAAAAAAGCAGGGTAGGCAAGAAGTAAAAACAATCAATGGATAATAAGTGGGATGTCAATTGGAGGTATCTAATATTGTTTCCCTTATTTACACATTTAACCCAAACTATCTGGATCTAGTTGAAATTAGTTGGCCAGATTTGTAGTCTGGTCAACTTTTGGTAGAATAATACCTATAGTTTTTTCAATTATAGAAACCATTCCATCACTAGTGAATAAAACCATAGATCACTGAGTTTAAATTGTCTGTTGAAATCAATGAGTATCTATCTCTTGAGCTCGGTGCACTTTTCAGTGCAATCCTCAAATAAAAGACGGTTTGAATTTAGATTCATGCAAGATCAGTTTTCACTTAATCTTGATGTTTTGAAAATATAACTATCTAGAAAAATGAGAGAGAGAGAGAGAGATACTATCTAGTTGTAGAATGCATTCAAGAACCCAGGAAAAAAAATCTCACTGGCTCAGTGTATTCCCCCTGAAGGAGATCATCCAAGAATAGTGGATGAAATCAGAATATTAACATATGAATGTATAGAATAAGTCATGCTATAAAAATATGAAAAAAATAGAGCATAAGAAAAAAGAAGGAAATACCTCTCCCAAATAGATCTTTATAAGATTCGATATTCTGATCAAGGTCCTCTACTTATTACATAAAATTTGATGGAGGGGTTATCAAGATCTCCCACCCTAGGAATCTGGAATTGAAATGGCCAGCTAGTCCTCTGATGTCCATATCTGATGGAAATGATAATCCAATCTGCTCCTTTCTCTCAAGAAGTTGTGAAGAGTTAATGAGCTCCTAGAAGTCCAAGTTATGATCTCTGGAAGTGGTCGATGAATGATAATCTCTTGCCTGGTGGTAATCCTTACTCTACGAGGGGAAGTCTATGGAATCTCACAAATGTCTTCCCCAACCTCCACCTAGCACCTTCATAATGCAATTTCCCTTCCTATGTCGCTAGAGCAGATGCTCCATAACCGAATAAAAATCCCCCTGCCAAGAACCATGATCCCCTCAGACAAAAAACAAAGAAATAAAAATTAAATTAAATAATTATTATAATTAAATATAATATTTTAATCTACATTTTATTAAACAATAAAATAATTAATAAATATATATTTTAAAATATATATTTAATAATAAGAATAAATATTAAAATTATTAAATTAGTTGACAAATTTATTAAAATATTATATTTGTTATTATTATTATTAGATATATATATATATATATATATATATATATTTATATTTATATTACTATTGTATATATATAAATATTATTTAATTAAATAATTATGTACAATGAAAATTATATATATTTATAAAAACGTTTACAAAAATTTGTTATTATTAATAGGTAAATAAAAAAATATTTATTATGTATATTTTTCTATTATATTAATTATATTAATTATTAAATATGTTATTGTTATTATATATATATTAAAATATAAATTATATGTTATTTATTATATAATATATAAAATAAAATAAAGAAAAGAAGAAGAGGGGTGAGGGTGGTTTGAGTGGAAGTGGGACCACGGGTGAGGCGATGCGCAGACGGGCTGCAGCAGCGGAGAGAAATAGTGGGTAAAGGGGTGTCACGTTTGATGAGCTTCAAATCGAGCTTGGTTTGGAAAGATCAAATGGTAGAGATTCATCGGGAAGTGGAGGTAATGTGAGGTGAAGTGGGAAGGAAAGTGGAGTGGTGGGCTTCGAGCCTCCAGAAGATGGTGGCAGGTGCTCATGGTGAAGATGATTCGATACTAGATATAGAATGGGATTTAGGATTTCAATTTGATTATGGGTTTATTTGATTTGGGGTTTATTCTTTTTGTGGGATTAATCTATTCTTGTGGGTTCTAATTTCTTGCAACTATTAAGTCAATTTTTTTCTCTGTTGCTTATCTTATTGTTGTGCTGCTAGAGTAGATGAGCGGTAACGGTGGGATGAAAAAGTGCGAAGGTGAGTCACCATATAGTGGCAGTGAGAAGGGACCTAGTGATGGTGGTGTCTTGGACTCAACAGTGATAGTAGATGTAGAACAGAGGAATAGAACTATGACAGTGGATTCCCCATTAGCAAGGGAGGAGATGGACAATGGCGGTGGAAGGATGTGGATAGAACGGTGGGTGGGTGAAGGGATGAGAGGGGATGGCAGTGATAGGGGTTGAACAGTGACTCATTTTAGAATGGTGGCTCTGAGTCACCATTAGTGAAGTAGTAGTGGAAGGGAGCAGAAATTACAATGGTGGTTGGATGAAGGAATGATGGCGCATTTCAGACATCATTAGTATATCTGTAATAGTGAGATGGAGCTAATGGTGACTCACTGAGTCACCATTGCAAGTTTGGCGGTGAATCGGGATGGAGACACCTAGACAAGACAAATCAAACAAATTAAATTAAATAAAAAAATCAATAAATTAATAAAATAAACAACCAACTAAAATTAAAATAGAAAGAAAAAAATAAAATTATTATTTTAAAATTGTGAAAAACAACAAAAAATATTAATAAAAAGATATTCAATAAATAATTGTTTAAAATTATAAAGTGTTAGCAAACAATTTAATCTAAAACAATAAAAATTAAATTGGTTTGGTTAAATTAATGAATGAAATAATAAATTAAATAATTAATGAAATTAAAATTAAATTAAACAAATAATTAAAAATATTTAATGAATTCAATTAAATTGTTAAAATTTATTTAATTATTTAAATAATAAAAAAATAGTGAATTAAATATTTAAAATTTTAAATTAAATAATTCATTAAATTAGTGAATCACGCAATATTAAATTAAAAATTAATTATATAATGAATTAATTAATTAAATTGTTATTTTGGAAAAAATAAGAAAAAAATAATGAAAAGATTAAAAGAGTAAAAAATTATAATTTAAAAAAAAGAATAAAAAATGAATGTAAAAAAGAAAGAAATAATAAATTAATTGCGTTATTGAAAACATACAAATTTAACACTAAAAACACACTTTTACACAGGAAAAATATTTTTTACAATTTAATCTACAAAATACTATAATTTTTAATTATTACACAAATTACATTATTTTAATTAAAAAAAGAGTGGAAAAGTGATAATTGATTTCGCAAAAAACATGAAAACACAACCACATCAAACTCCCTTACACTTAAATCTTTGTTTTTCCTCAATAAACTGCAGGATTATTAAAATTTTAAAATATAATAGAATATTTTAAAGTGAGCTCAAAGAATTATGCATGTCAAGAATTTAAGAACAAATTAACATGAAATGGAAAGGCTTTTCAAAAGTGATAAAAAGTTTAAGGGTCCTGCCTAAATTCAAACACTCATTGGAAATCAAAGGGATCACAAACTCATTCATTGTCAAGGATTTCATGCCTCCTATATGGACTAACATACTGTTCAACTTCAATTTCAAAACCAATTCCAATTCAAGGAGGGATGAAAGGTTAAATTAATTGGAATTATAACCTTGACCAAAATAACTTTCAATTCTCACTTTATCCTAGGTTCCAGAAATTAAAGTCCATTTATTTTATCACTTTATTGATTCAACTCAAATGATTTTAAGTTAAGTCAATTATTCCCTTCTTTATTTGGGTTCAAAATTCACCTCACCTAAATGAGTTCATTTTCAACAGGGTCACTTTATTCAGATTTCTCCCAGCCATGTTTCTTGTGCATAGCACTATGTATAGCAATTATTCAAATTGATATTGGATTTTATTTAATAACATAAATGCACCTAGTGCACCTTGTCTCAGAGACTCATTGTAGGATCTCATTTTCATATTTTACTACATTTTCAAAAGACTTAAATATTAATCATTTGAGTTGAATTCATAATGTGATTCAATATTTTTTTATAAAAAGTGATTCCCCTAGGTTCCAGTAAATATTTCTAATTACCTAATGTCATGATTCTAATTCAACAATAACTATCTTATCACACTTCTTTCCTTAGTTCTTAAATATAAAGTCCATAAAGACAACGAACCACTTTAGTCACAAATCACTCATCCTCAACATTTTAAGACTTAGTGTAACTCTCATCATCCAATAAGTAGTAATCTACTAGGAAGGACATAATTGAATTGTCAACTGATGTCAAAGAGAGCGGTAGGTTGGAGGTGGGTAATGACTCACCACCAGGTGAGGATGGTTATAAAAATGGTAAACGTGGGAAGCTAGCAGTGACTCATATAATTCATCATTGGTGTCTTATAGAAAGTGATGGGAGTCACCACCATCTTTGGCGGTGAGTCAAAACTTTTGAAAAAAATTGGAAAACAATTGACCATTTTTTAAACAAACTTCAAGAAGGGGGAATTTGAAGTTATACCAGAATGACCCCTCTGCCTAACACTTAAATCTCAACATTATCCCCAATGTTGAATCCTAAGGAGGGAGATAGTATACAAAGTTTTAAAACAAATTTTTGAGGTGTGACTTGAAAGTTCAAAAAAAAATTCTACACCAAAAATAGAAGAAAAGAAAAAAATATACAAAAGAAATAAAAAAATGAATTTTTTTTTTGAAAATTCTAGCAATAGTATGAAATGCACAAGAGAAGTAGAATACAAGTGACTACTATAGTGTAAGCAGGTTTTATTATTCAGTTCAACTAAGTTTTCAACCATATAATTTATAGAAACTAAGAACCCAAATATAATTTTAATAAAAAAAGAACATATAATGGTCTCCATCAAACCTTGTATCATATATCAAATAGTTAAATATGAGCAGTAAATAAAATTAAGAAACATCATAACACTTCCCTGACTATGTGAGCTTCACTATTATAATTCATTCCAAATATCCTCCTTTTCAGTACCAAGTAAAATGTTCTCATTGTTCCTTTACATTACCTACAAGTTAAGAAAGTGAACAGAAGAATCATGAATTTAAATCATAAGAAAATTAAACAAAAGAATGAGTGGAAGAAATGTTATCCAGAATATGCGGTGTGATGTGCCCTTGGTTTTCCTTTGCCGATTTTTCAACAGCAATAGCTCTTTCAAGTAGCAGCACTTCAGGAGACACCATCAGATAGAAATGAGAATAAATTGGAGAAACAAGTAGTAAGAGTTATCTTTATGATAAAATAGAAATAAAAGGAAAATATAAAAGCAACCATGGGTTAGTTCCCATGAAATATTGAGTTTATAGTCCTCAGTTAGAGTTGATAAAGATCATTCTTCCAACATAGAAATGGAATACCAACCCTTTGGCTTCCCTTAAAAGAAATGCTTGACCCTCTAACCATTAACCAAGAAAGGTATGTTCTATTCTCCAAAAATATCCACAGTCCATTAACCAGAACTCTCACAATGGTAAAGGGTTCTCATCACTTTCTATTCAACTTACCAGGAAAAAATTTCAGCCAAGAATTAAACAAAAAGACCCTCTAAACAACCTTAAAATACATATTCTGAATGATTGAATCATGAAAATCCTTGGTTATCTCTTTGTAAATTTCATAATTATCATAATACGCCTTTCTAATATCTTCCATCTCACTCAGTTCTAACAGCCTTTTCTCACTAGAAAACTTGAAATCAAAGTTCAGGGCCTTCACTGGCCAATATGTTTTTTCCTCCAACTCAACAAGAAGATGAAAAGATTTATAAAAAATTAGCATGTATGGTGACATCCCTATAAGAGTCTTTTAAAAAAAATTAGGCCCAAAAATACTCATCCAACTTAACTAAACAATCTTTACTAGAGCTATAAACTATTTTCTCTAAAATATTCATAATCTCCCTATTTGAAACTTCTTCCTTACCACTAGATTGTGGTTGTAGGTTATACCTATCCTATGAGAGCATCCATATTTCTCCATCAAACTCTTGAACTTGTAATTTTTGAAGTGATTTCCATTAAAATTGATGAATTTTGTAGGCACACAAAACCTGGAAAAATATTTTTCATGTTAAATTTCACAACACTAGTAGTAGAATTGTTGGTCAGATCTACTTCCTCAACCCACTTTGACACATAGTCCATAGCAAGTAGTATGTACTCATTACCATTAGAGGATGGGAATGGTTCCATTAAATCCATGCCCCAAAAATCAAAAATTGCATCCTCCAAAATTCCTTTTTGAGGAATCTCTTGTCTTCTTCTAACATTTCCCATCATTTTAAATTTTTCACAACCCATAACCAAACTCCTAACATCTTTGAACAAAGTAGGCTAGTGGAAACCATCCTGCAAAACCTTTTGAGCAGTCCACACTCCTCTATGGTGTCCAAACTAGGGTGATGAATAGAATATCTCAAGTATGGGAAGAATCTCCTCCTCAAACACACAACTCATCAAAATACTATCAGAACACCTCCAAAAGAGATGAGGTTCATCCAAAAAAATATTTAAAATTATAAATGAACATATTTATTTGGTTGGGTGAGAGGTCCTTAGTAATGACACCAACTGCAAGAAATTTGGCATAGTATGCAAACTAAGAAGACTATTTCACAGAAGAATCAAACATTTGTTCATAAGGGAATGAAGTATTAATCTCTCTTGGATCCTCATTGTGGGTGTTTGTAAACCTAGAAAAGTGATATATCACTAAATTCTCAACCCATTTATTACCCTTAATGACAAAATTATATTTCTATAACTTCAGGGTCCATCTCATGAGTCTTTTTTTTGAATACTTCTTTGCCAACAAGTACTTGTGGGAAGCATGGTATGGGAAAATGATAACATTGGACCCTATCAAGTATTATCTAAACTTTTTCAAATTAAACATCACAGCATCCAATTTCTTCTAAGTGGTTGAATATTTCTTCGGGGAATCATCCAGCAGCTTGTTGTCATAGTAAATTAAATGAAACTTTCTATCTTTACTCTACCTCAAAATAGCCCCTACTGTAGAGTCACTTGCATCACATATTACCTCAAACGGGAGCTGTCAGTCATGGATAGTGATCACAGGTGAGGTAGTTAGCTTCTCCTATAGTAAGTTAAAGTAATCTATCCATTTCTCATCAAAAACAAAGGGAGTTTCCTTAGCTATCAGTGAGCACATGGGTCTAGTGATTTTAGAAAATTTCTTAATGAACCTCTTGTATAACCCAGCATCTCCCAAAAAACTTTTGATTACTTTGATATTTTTAGGTGGGGGAACTTTTCAATAACCTCAACCTTAGCATTATTGACCTTCAATACCCTATTAGAAACCGTGTGTCCTAAAACAAATCCCTCAGTTTCCATGAATTGTCACTTTTTCCAGTTTAAGACCAGATTGGTCTCCTAGAACCTTTCCAGCACAACTTCCATATTTTCTATACAATTATCAAATTTTCTTCCCATAAAAAAATTATCCATGAAAACATCAATTATCCTTTCAATCATATATGAGAAAATTTCCCTCATGCACCTCTAAACTGTGGTAGGAGTACCACACAAGCAAAAGGGAATCTTTAGGTAGGTGAATGTTCCAAATGGACAAGTGAAGGTGGTTTTATCTTGATCCTTGGGATAAATGGAAATATAGTTGTAACTGGAATAACTGTCATGAAAACAGAAATATTCATTATTTTCTAATATCTCCAACATGTGGTCCAAAATGGAAAGGGAAAGTTGTCCTTTCTTGTGGTAGCATTCAACTTCCTATAATCTATACAAACCCACCATTTTTTCACTGACCATGTTTGTATCTACTCATTTTTATCATTGGTGACCACTATCACTCCACTATTTTTTGGGACAACCTAGACAGGACTTATCTAGGTGCTTTCAGAAATGGGAAAAATTATCTCAGCATCAAGAAATTTGATCACTTATTCTCTCACAACTTCCTTCAGTTTTGGATTGAGTCATTGTTGGGATTCCACTCTTGGTTTAAACTTCGGTTTGATGGAAATTTTGTGCATACAGAATGATGGACTTATCCAGTTTATATCAGCAATTGTCTATCCCATGAAAAACTTGTACTTATTTAAAACACTCTATATATTTTTCTCTTTTCTAAAATCTAGATTAGATGAAATGATCACCTGAATGGTTGAAATATCTTATAAAAAGGAATATTTCAGATGGGAAGGGAGGGATTTGAGTTCAAGAATGGGTAGTGATTCACTATAGGGAAGAAACTTGGGTCTACGTGGACCAAGGTCTTCATACTACCTCATAAATAGGGAAGTAAATAAGGATTCCTACTCATCACTAGAACTTCTCGAAAAAAAATTCTCACACTTAGAATCTTCTCTTGGGTAAAGAATATGATCCATAGAAAACTCATTCAGATGCTCCAGAAACTCTCCCTCATATTCATCACTAGACTCTCTCTCCTTACTTGAACTAATCCCCATGAAAGTTGGAGTAGGGATCTTAGGTTCAAAATTTATCTTCTCTATCATCCTTATAAATTTTTCTTCCACCTCATCAATAGTACCCTTAGAAACTAACATCTCAAATTTGGGAATAATTGGGTTGGTGGTTTATTTGATTTTTTTGAAACCATTTAACTCCCCTTTTCACCCAAATTTAAAATCTATTTCCCCTTAGAAACATCTATCATAGCTCCCCTATATCTAAGAAGGGCCTATGAAGGATGATATGAACCTCCAGGTCACACTCCATATCAAGAATGAGAAACATAGTAAGAAAAAAGAGTTTACCTACTCCCATTATCAAATAATAAACCCTACCCACTTGATGAATGGTGGATCTATTAGAAATCTATAATAAAACAGTGGTGGACTGGGGAACTCATAATCTCAGGTATTGGAAAAGTGAAATATGTATCAAATTAATGATTGCACCCAAATCACATAGAAAATTGAACTTACTGCCTCTATCCCCAAAGGTGTAAAGATGACAAAGATTCCTGGTCCTTGGAGTTTAGGAGGTATCCTATTTTTCAAAACAGAACTACACTCCTCTACTAGACTATAGGTGGAAAAATATTCGATGGTCTTTTTGTTTGAACCGATTTTTCTGGAGTGATTTTAAGTAAGAAGGTATTTGAAAGAGTGCTTCAAGGAATGGGATTTTAATGTTCTACTGCTCAACAACTTTGATAATTTTCACCAGTTCAAAATCATAGGTTGGTTTTTTAATTCTTTGTGAAAAAGGGATTACAGGGGAAAAGTTTCTCACAATTGTATCATCCCAACATATTACTCTTCAAAAAAATTCTTTTCCTTATTATCTCTATTTTTTAAAACATTTCCCTTGTATTTTTTAGCTAGAATAGTGGGAACTAGGTGGATCCCAATGCATCTATGCAATTTTCCAATTTCAACATTTTTTAGATTTAAATTTTTACAATCATAATGTTTTTAATATTGAGAAGTTTGGGGTTAGTTCCTAGGCTCTTGGTGGGTTTGGATAACACTTCTAGTGGTCACAGCCATATCATTTTCCCAGGGGTTGGCTTTAGTGGTACTGAGTAGCCTACCTTTGTCTCTACTGCTAACATCTATAACCAACTTCCCCATTTGAATTTCCAGTTTTTTCATTCTTAAGTCCATTTGAACTTTATCAAAATCATTTTTAACATTTTTATCATAAAATATCTCTATCAACGGATGGAACATATCCCTCTCCTCATCCTTTGAATTGAAATACTCGTCCTTGAGTTGGGGTTGGGGTTGGAACTGTTTCCTAGGAGACTGCAGGAATCCAGGAGGGGCAGCAGGTCGAAGTACTCCCTAATCCTTCCAAGAAAGGTTTAGGTGGTTCTTATACCACTGATTATAAGTGTTGGAAAATGGATATTCCCTAGATTGCATCCTTGGATAATATCCCTAAAAATTGGCACTCTCAGGAGCTTGGACAGGCATGTCAAACTTTGGACAGTAAGTTTGTGAGTTCCCATACATGCCATAATGGTGTAATTTATCCCTAAGTGTGTTGTGAGTGTTCTCATTGAAAAAAACCATAAAATTGGCCTTTATCTTGGGGGTGTGGTTTTATTCCTAACAATAGTTCTTCTTCTATAACACTTGTGATAGGAGTTTTGAGCTAAAGTATTGAAGATTTTTTTGAGCTCCACAACAATCCTATCACTAAAGTCCCCTCTAGCAGATTGATCCACCAAGGTTTAGTGGTAATGGGTAAGGCTTTTGCAGAATGTTTCCATGAGGAATTCAGGGGTGAACTGGGGGTTTGGACACTGCCAAAGTAAAACTCTAAATCTTTCTCAGTCTTTATGAAACAACTCCTCTTCATCTTGCAAGAATCCAGTGATTTTGTGCCTAATCTCATAGGTCAACCTCCTAGGATAAAATTTCATGGTAAAGGAATTATATACTTGATCCCATGTGAAAAAGATCTCTTCCTATAAATATTGGAACTAGGATATAGAATTTCCGTTGAGGAGGAAGGGAAATAGTCTCAACTTAAGTTATTTCTCATCTAGACCTCTCAGTGGAAGCTTCTCAACACTATAATAAAAATCTCTAATGAAGTCAAGAGAGTCTTCACTAGGAGTCCCATTGATGGATGGAAACTGGGAAAGCATGGATCGATTGATTTCATAATTTTAAGGCCTAGGTGAGAGCCTAATGCACAAAGCATTACTAGATACAGAAGGCAATAGGTACTCTCTTAGACTATATCGCTCAACTATTTCATTTCCAGGTTGATTGAAATTTTTAGGCAGTGGGTAATTTAGGTTTTGGTTTTCAACTTCTATGTTTTCTTCCATTTTAACTTAATTTTTGTTCTTTTTCAAGTCTTTTAGGTGATTTTAAATTTCAAGAAATATAGGCTCTAAGGTGTCAAAATTAGACCTAGTTTTTATGTAGCAGGTGGTTCACAAATTGTTGTTTTTGAATTTTCAAGGAGAATATTTTTTATAGTTTTTTTTTATTTTAATTCATTATTATTATTTGTTTTTTTTTATGTGAATTTTTTAAATTTATCAAATTCACCCCTCCCCTAAAAGGATGCCAAAATTTGCCCATCGCGCATCATTGGGCATGATCAAATTAAAATTTTATATACCTACTTACTGCATAGTACAGTGGTAAGATAGGGTCGAACCATAGGGAGTGACTAATTTGGTGCTTAATGACCAAAAAAAATAAAACAAAAAAAAATAGAAACACACAATAACAAACAAACTGTGGAAGGTGATGGTGGTGTAAAGTGAATGAAATTTTGTGTGAATGTGATAGTGAATGAGTGAAGATAGACAATAGAAATGAAAACAAGCAGGGAAAGAAAGCAGCGAAAACAATCAATGGATAAGAAGGGGAATTCAAAAGGTCGTCTCAAATATTGTTTCCCTTATTCACGCATTTAACCTAAAATATCTAGATGTAGTTGAAATTAGTTGGATATATTTTTCATCTGGTCAAATTTTGGATGAATAATACCAATAGTTTTTTCAACTATAGAAAACATTCCATCACTAGTGAATGTAACCACACATCGCTGAGTTAAAATTGTCGGTTGAACTTAGTTAGTCTCTCTCTCTTGAGCTCAGTTCACTTTTCATTGGAATCCTCAGATAAAATACAGCTTGAATTTAGATTCAAGCAAGACTATTTTCCACTTCATATTGATGTTTCGAAAATATAAACATCTTGAAAAATGTGTGAGAGAGAGACTATCTAGTTGAAGAAAGCATGAATGAACCAGGGAAAACAAATTTAAATAGCTCTGTGTATTCCCTCCAAAGGATATCATCCAAGAATAGTTGAGGAAATAAGAAGATTAATATATGAAAGCATAGAATAAATCATGCTATAAAAAGATGTAGAAAAATAGAGCATAAGGAAAAAAGAAGGAAATCTTTCTCCCAGCTAGATCTCTAGATCCTTCGATGTTATAATCAAGGTCCTCTTCTTGTTGCATGAAGGTTTATGGAGGTGTTCTCAAGATATCCCACCTTGGGAATCTAGAATTGAAATAGTCAACCAGTCCTATGATGTCTATCTCTCTTGGAAGTGATCATCTAATCTGCTCCTTTCTCCGTAAAAGACGTGAAGAGTGAATGAGCTCCTATAAGTATAAGTGATGATCTCTGAAAGTGGTCGATGAATGATAATCTTCTATCGAGTGGCACTCCCTACTCCATGAGTGGAAGTCTCTAGAATATCACATATGTCTTCCTTGGCCTCCACCTGGCAACTTCATAATGCAATTTCCCCTCCTATGTTACTAGAGGATATGCTCCATAATAGAATGAAAATCCACCCTTCCATGAACCATGACCCCCCTAAGATAGAAAAAAAACAGAGAAAAATTAAATTAAATAGGTATTAGTATTAAATATAAATATTTTAATCTAGATGTTATTACACAATAAAATAATTAATAAATATAAATATTAAAATATATATTTAATAATAAGAATAAATATAAAAATTATTAAATTAGTTAACAAATTTATAAAAATATTATATTTGTTATTATTATATATATATATAATATATATTTATATTACTATTATATAAATATATATATTATTTAATTAAATAATTATGTATAATGAAAAATATATATTTATAAAAACACATACAAAAATTGTTATTATTGATATGTAAATAAAAATAAATATATTTATTATGTAAATAATTATATTATATTAGTTATATTAATTATTAAATATGTTGTTTTTATTATTATATATATTATATATTATATTATATGTTATTTATTGTATAAAAAATAAAATAAAGAAAAGATGAAGAGGGGTGAGGGAGGTTAGTGGAAGGGGGACCAGGGGCGAGGCGATGAGCGGACATGCTGTAGTGGCAGAGATAAACAGCAGGGAAAGGGGTTTTACATTGGATGAGCTTCAAATCAAGCTCAGTCTGGCTAGATCTGATGATAGAGATTAATCGGGAAGTAGAGGCAATGCGAGGCGAGGTGTGGAGGAAGTAGGAGTGGTGGGCTTCAGGCCTGTAGAAGTAGGCAGATGGTGATCACGGTGAAGATAGTTTAGTACCAGATCTGGAATGGGATTTAGGATTTCAATTTGATTCTGCGTTTATTTGATTTGGAGTTTATTCTTTTTGTGGGTTTGATCTATTGTTGGGAGGTTCAAATTTCTTTATACTATTTAATCGATTTTTTCGATGTTGCTTGTCTTGTTGTTATGCTGCTGGAGTAGATGATTAGTAACAGTGAGATGAAGAAGTGTGACGGTAAGTCACTGAATAGTGGCAGAGAGAAGGGACATAGCGGTGGCAGTGGCTTGGACTCAACGATGACAATGGATATGGAACATAGGAATGGAATGAAGATAGTGGAGTCACCATTGGCAATGGAGGAGATGGAAAGTGGTGGTGTTAGGA
Source organism: Viscum album (assembly GCA_963277665.1). Classification (NCBI taxonomy): domain Eukaryota; kingdom Viridiplantae; phylum Streptophyta; class Magnoliopsida; order Santalales; family Viscaceae; genus Viscum; species Viscum album. The sequence goes on from OY728158.1 coordinate 1,325,784,779, forward strand.
TGTGGATGAAATAGTGCGTGGGGTTGAAGGGATAAGAGGGGCTGGTGGTGACAGGGGTTGAACGGTGACTTGTTTGAGAATGGTGCCTTTGAGTCACCATTGGTGAACCAGTAGTGGAAGGGTGGAGGTAGTACAATGGTGGTTGGATGAAGGAATGGTGACTCATTTGAGTCATCATAGGCAGGTCTACAATAGTGAGATGGAGCTGGCGGTGACTCATTGAGTCACCGTTGCAAGTTTGGTGGTGACTCGGGATGGCGACACCTAGACAAGAAAAATCAAACAAATTAAATAAAGTAAAAATCAATAAATAAATTAAATTAATAAAATAAACAATCAACTAAAATTTAAAAACAAAAAAAATAATCTTATTATTTTAAAAAATTTAAAAATAGAAAAAATATAAAAAATAAATTATTTAATAAATAATTATTTAAAATTATAAAGTGTTAGTAAAGAATTTAATTCAAAAAAATTAAATTGGTTTGGTTAAATTAATTAATAAAATATTAAATTGAATAATTGATAAAATTAAAATCAAATTACACAAATAATTAAAAATATTTAACGAATTGAATTAAATTATTAAAATTAATTTATTTATTTAAAGAATCCAAAAAAAGTGAATTATTTATTTACAATTTAAAAAATATTAATTAATTAAATTAATGAATCAAACGTTAATAAATTGAAAATTAATTACATAAAGAAGTAATTAATTAAATTTTTATTTTAAAAAACATAAGAAAAAGAAATAATGAAATTATTAAAAGAATAATAAATTGTAATTTTAACAAAATAATAAAAAATGAATGTAAAAAAAAGAAATAATAAATTAATTGTGTTATTGAAAAACATAAAAAAGTAAACACTAAAGCACTCTTTTACACAGAAAAATATGTTTTACGATTTAATCTACAAAATACAATAATTGTTAATTATTACAAAAATTACATTATTTTAATAAAAAAAGAGAGGAAAAGTGAAAATTAATGTGGAAAAAAACATGAAAACACAGCCACAACAAACCCCCCAACACTTAAATCTTTGTTTGTCCTCAAACAAATGCATGCTTATTGACTTTTTAAAATAGAGGAAAATATTTTAAAGTGAGCTCAAAGAATTATGCATGACAAGAATTTAAGAAAAGAGGAACATGAATTGGAAAGGATTTTCAAAAGTGCTAAAAAGTTGAAAGGGTCATACCTAACTTCAAACACTCATTGGAAATCAAAGGTATCAAAAACTCATTTACTATTAAGGATGTCATGCATCCTATATGGACTTACATACGGTCCAAATTCAATTTCAAATATAATTCCAATTAAAGGAGTGATGAAATTTTAAATTAAGTGCAATTAAAACCTTGACCAAAATCAATTTCAATTATCACTTTATCCTATGTTCTGAAAATTAAATTCCTTTTATTTTATCACTTTATTAATTCAACTAAAATGATATTAAATTAAGTCAATTTTTCCCTTCTTTATTTGGGATAAAAATTCACCTCACCTTAATGAGTTCATTTTTGATGAGGGTAGTTTATTCTAATTTCTCCCAACCACATTTCTTGTGCATAGAACTGTGCATAGCACTTATTAAAATTGAAATTGGATTTTATTTATTAACATAAATGCACCCATTGTACCTTGTCTCAGAGGCTTACTGTGGGATCTCATTTTCCCATTTTACTACAACTAAAAAAGACTTAAGTATTAATCATTTGAGTTGAATTTATAAATTGATTCAAAAAAAATTTATAAAAATTGAGTCCCTTAAGTTCCAGTAAATATTTCTAATTAACTAAAGTCATGATTCTAATTCCACAAAAACTATCCTATCACACTCCGTTCTGAAATTCTTAAATAAAAAGTCTATAAAGATAGTGAACCACTTCATTCAGCAATCACTCATCCTCAATAGTTTAATACTAAGTGTGACTCTCAACATCTAACAAGTAGTAATCCACTAAGGACATAATTGAAGTGTCAACTAATGTCAAAGAGAGTGGAAGGTTGGAGGTGGTGAATAACTCACCACCAGGTTAGGATGGTCAGAAAAATAGTAAAGATAGGAAGCTATTAGTGACTTATATGAGTCATCATTGGTGTCTTATAGAAAGTGAGGTGAGTCTCCACCAACTTTAGCGGTGAGTCAGAACTTTTGAAAAAATTTGGAAAAAAATTGAACATTTTTTTAAAATAATTAAATAATGGGGAATTTGAAGTGACACTATAATAACCCCTCTCTCTCACACTTAAATCTAAACATTATCCCCAATGTTTAATCCTATAGTGGGAGATAGTATACATTGTTTTAAAATAAATTTTTGATTGGTGACATGAAAGTTCAAAAAGAATTTTTTGCACACCAAAAATAGAATAAAAGAAAAACATATAAAAAAGAAAGAAAAAAATGATTTTTTTTAAAAAAATATTCTAGCAGCAACATGAAATGCATAATAGAAGTAGAATCCAAGTGACTACTATTGTGTAAGAAGATTTCATTATTTACTTCATCTAAATTTTCAACCCATTAGTTTATAGTATCTAATCACTCAAATAGAATTTCAATAACAAAAGAACATATAAGGTTCTCCCCCACACTTATAATCATGCAAAAAATAGTTAAATATGAGATGAAAATAAAATTAAAAAAATAATAACACTTCCCTCACTATGTGGGCTTCGCTATTAAAATTCATTCCAAATATCCCCTTTTGCAGCACCAAGTAAAATACTCTGATTGTTCATTTCCATTACTTTAAAGTTAAGAAATTAAACATAGGAATCATGAATTTAAAGCTAAATAAAATCAAACCAATTAATGAGTGGAAGAAATGTTTTCTAGAATATGCAGTGTGATGTGCCCTTGTTTTTCCTTCGCCAAGTTTTTGGAAGCAGTAACTCTTTCAATTAGTAGTAGGTCATGATACACCATCAGATAGAAAAGAGAAAAAATTGGAGAAACAAGTAGCATGATTTATCTTTATGATAAAATATAAAAAAAGGAAAACAAAAAAGCAACCATGGGAAAGTTCCCATGAAATATTTAATTTATAGTCCCTAGTTAGAGTTGATAAAGATCGTTATTCCAATATAGAGATAGCATACAAGCCCTTTGGAATCCTTTCAAAGAAATGCTTAATCCTCTAACCTTGACCAATAAATGTATGTTGTCTTCTCTAACAAACACCATATCTCTAATAACCAAAACTATCACAATGGTAAAGTGTCCTAATCACTTGGTCTTTAACTTACCAGGAAAAAATTTCAGTCTAGAATTGAATAACACGACCCTCTGACCAACCATAAAATCCATATTCTGAATGATTGAATCATGATAATCTTGGGTTCTCACCTTGTAAATTTCATAATTCTCATAATAATCCCTTCTAATCTTCTCCAGCTCAATCATTTCAAAGAGCCTTCTCTCACCAGCAAACTTGAAATCAAATTTTAGGGCCTTCACTGCCCAATAATTGTTTTTCTGCAACTCAACAGGAAGAGGACAAGACTTCCAAAAAATCATCATGTATGGTGACATCCCTAGAGGAGTATTTTAAGTATTTTTGTAGGACCATAAAGACTCATCCAACTTAACTGACCAATCTTTACTAGATCTATAAACTATTTTCTCTAAAATATGCTTAATCTCTCTATTTAAAACTTCTTCCTTCTCATAATATTGTGGTTATAGGTGGTACCTATCCTATGAGATCATCCATATTTCTCCATCAAAATCTTGAAATTTTAATTTTTTTAAGTGACTTCCATTATCATTGATGAATTCCCTAGGCACACAAAACTTACAAAAATATTTTTCCTGATAAATTTCACAAAACTAGTAGTAAATATGTTGGTCAAAGAAACTGCCTCAACCCACATGGACACATAGTCTACAACAACCACTATGTACTCATTCCCGTAATAGGATGGGAATGTTTCCATAAAATCCAAGCCCCAAACATCAAAAACTTCAACCTCTATAATTCCTTTTGTGGCATCTCCTACCTTCTTCGAACATTTCCCAGTATTTTACATTTTTCAAAACCTAGGACTAAACTCCTAGCATCTATGAACAAAGTAGGATATTAAAAACCATCTTGTAGAACCTTTTGAGAAGTCAATTCTCCTATATAGTGTCCACCCTAAGGTGATGAATTGAAGCTCTCAATAATGGGAAGAACCACATCTGTAGCCACAAATCTCCTCAAAATACCATTAGAACTCCTCCTAAATAGAAGAGGTAAATCCCAAAAAAAAAATTTAAACTTAGAAATGAAACTCTTTCTTTTGTTGTGTGAGATTTACTTAGGCATGACACCAACTGATAGAAAGTTGTAATAGTCTGCAAACCAAGAAGACTGATGCACAGAAGAATCAAGCAGTTGTTCATCAGGGAATGCAGTTCTAATATCTCTTGGTTCCTTAGTGTGTGTGTTTGGAAACCTATAAAAGTTATTTATCACTACATTATCAACCCCTTTCTTATCCTTAATGACCAAATCAAATTCCTATAACTTTAGTGTCCATCTCATGAGTCTGGGTTTTTAATCCTTCTTTGCTAGCAAGTACTTGAGGGAAGCGTGGTATGTGAAAATGGTGACTCTAGACCCTATCAAGTACTGTCTAAACTTTTCCAAAGTAAACATCATAACATCCAATAACTCCTCAATGGTTGAATAGTTTTTATGGGCATAATCCAGCATCTTGATGGAATAGTAAATGAAATTCAACTTTATGTCTTTCCTCTACCCCAAAACAACTCCTACTATAAAATCACTTGCATCACCCATTACATCAAAAGGGATCTTCCAGTCATGGGCAGTGATCACAAGTTAGGTAGTCAGCTTCTTTTATAGTAAGCTAAATTACTCTATAAATTTCTCATCAAAAACAAATAGAGTGTCCTTAGCTAGTAGTGAGATCATGGGTCTAGTGATTTTAGAAAATTCCTTAATGAACCTCTTGTAGAACCCATCATCTCCCAAAAAAATCATATTAATTTGACATTTTTAGGTGGGGGAACTTTTGGATAACCTCAGCCATAGCATTGTCGACCTCCAGTCCCCTCTTAGAATATTGTGTCCTAAAACAATTCCCTCAGTAGCCATGAATTGGTACTTTTCTTAGTTTAAGACCAGATTTGTAACACCCTGACCCCAGTTACCCAGAGTCGGTGCATTATTTTAATAAATTGTCATGATTACAAGTAATCAAGTCTGGAAGGACATATTGGTTTAGAAGTCATGGAAAATAGATTACATACATGAATGTTACATTATACTTTATAACATACAACAAAACATAACTAATCCTTTATGAACTCCATTATTCCCATAGCTTAACCCTGCATATCAATAAAAATGAACTTCTTGGAATCCTGGGAAAAATAAAACATAAAAAGGGGTGAGCTCAAACGCTCAGTAAGGGTAAGCAATACAGCGGAAGATAACATAAATATTAAACATGGTGAATAATTGAAACCAATGCCTTTACAAATAATAAACATGAATACTTTTATGGAAGGAATATGAGCTGAGTAAATAATTCCCTAATAAAACATAATCATTGGTATTCTACTAGAAAAATGACCACATGAACCATAAATATTATTTTCATAATGAGGTAATGAATAATGTCAGACATTCTAAAACATTTTGTCAAGGCCTCGGCCAAGACGTCTAAAAATGATTAAGGCCTCGGACAAAACCATATATCAAATTGGGAAAGGGCCTCGGCCAATTCCACGTCTAATTGTCTCATGAGACCTACCAATGCATCGAGGAGCTATAGCGGGCTCCACCCTTCACTTACTATGTCCAATACATTCCTCATATGAAAAGGTTGAAACATAACATAAACATTCGTATTAGAACTAGCATGAGAAATGTCAATACTTTAACCATAAACCATGAATGGTATAAAAATAGAACATCCACAGTCAAACATATCATAACTCATTCAATAAAATATGGAATATTTTATTATAATAAATCAACCTCGATCAAAAATAATATCTAGTAAAGGATGCTCACATAGTTGAAAATGACGAGTAAAACATTTTGAGAGAAGTATCCTTTTTGTAAAATCATTTAAAAGTCACATATTTATAAAGGAAGTAATTTAAAAGAGATTTTTGAATCAAAGTGTCTCATACCACTTTGAAACTTTTGAAAGTAATTATCATTTCAAAACATTCATGTCCATATAAATAAATCCTTAAAATCATTTTGAAAATATGGACATTAATTAAAAATATTTAGAAAGATAAATATTTAAAACATTTAAAATTCTGATCTTGGTAAAGTGTACCTTTAAAAATCCTTAAAATATTCATTATGAAATCATTGTTAGGAAAAATGGACATGTATGGTAAAAATGTCCCAGAAAATACTTACACATAAACAATCTCGGATAATAATGAGATTGAGGAATTAACCCTTACCAATTTGGTAACTTACAAAACATACACCCCATGAAAGAAGTATCATAAAATGAATATGTAAATACACATAAATTAATCTTTATTACACAATGAATACAATTATGGGCATTACATACACCACACAAAATGTAATAGTGGCAATATGGCATGAATCTCATGGGAATAAGGAGTGAGATGAAAACCCCTAACCTTGCACTTTTTTTTAGTCGAGGGTATGTTTAACCTCATGTATGAAGACCATAGTATGTTATTAAAATATACCAGAACCATATTAATATTTATTATATCATAAATTATTCATTTATTACTTTACACTACCCATTAATAATAATTTCCATGTTAAATTAACATTTCGTATAATAATCGCTTTCTTTATTGTACGTGTTTTAACTTGTTACTCTTGATTGTATCACTTAGATAATGATTTAAATACTTCCATAATATAAAAAATTATTATATATCATGTATATTTAGAATATAAATATGTATAATAGACATATATATGAAATTTAAAACACCGTTTATGGAGACGGTAGTCTGTACGTACGCATAAACGTTGTTTCCGTTTTCATATCGTATTGAACAGAACTAAGTGAATAAGATATATGTATGTACATAATTATATATATATATATATATATATATATATATCTCAATTAGGCTTATTATTTCATATATTACATACTTATTAGTAATATATTTTTATAATCGTCGATGAATGGTGGACTTGGAAATGAATCTCATCATGTCGGGGAGACGGTAATCTGTACGTACGCACGAGCAAAAATATCATTCTTTTGATATTAAAATAATATATAATTGGATGTTATATCATATATACAGAATCATTATCATGTTATATTTATTATTTACATCAATTACACATCATTATTATACTCATCCAAATAATAATGTATTGAATAACAATTACACCACGACGTGGAGGTGGTAAGTCGTACATATGCACGTATGGTGACATGTCATTAAATGGATGGATAGAATAATGAATATGGTTGTAAAATATCACAGTATATATAAGATACTAGAATTATTAGTTTATAATGGAAATAACAAAGAAAGAAGAAGTGTAAGAATAAAGGAACTTGAAAGAGGGTGGTGAAAACATTACCTCTTTTTCGGGTTCTTCCTTTTGATTTGATCAAAAGGGCTCATTAGGTTGGCATTATGATCAAACTAAGGCCTCTAGGTTGAAGTTAGGATAGTTGAGAGAATATTTGGGCAGTGGTTGGACGAACCAAAAGGCTTTTAAGGTATGAAGAATTGGTTAGAAGTGGTGTCCTTTTATAAGGGGGATGAGGGGCTCTTTAGGAAAAACTTAAAGTATTAATTTATAATAAATTCATATTCGGTTTCTAATGGCTCAAAAGTGGATTATTCAAAGTATAAGGTGGGGATGGGTCTAAATCCACTCAAACAATAGGTTTTAGACAAGTTTGGGTCACATTATTAACCTTATCCTTTAGTTTTAACCCTTAGTTAATTAGTTTGACATTTACCATTCTCTTTGAATTTTTATATTATATTGTTAATAAACTTACTATAAACTTCCAAGCTACCCCAAAGTGGTCCATTAATGATTCACCTATCATTATATAATTCCTTTGGATGAACCTTATATTTTTAGGAATAGAATATCATTTAATCATATAATATTTGTTTTAAATATTAATTTATGTCAATTTTGACACTATTTGATATTTTGTTTTTGTGAAAGTCATGAAAACTTTATTACTTAAAAAAGATACATTTAATCATCCCTAACATGTCATATTCACCTAGAAAATTCGTTTATGTCATAAAAACTTTGAAATTCTATTTATTTTAATATTTATAATACCATTTATTTGATTCCTTCATTAATAAGGTAATTACTGCATCATCATTGTGTCATAAATAAATTTAATTATTTAATGTATAAAATTATAAATAAAATACCATGATGTAGGAAATATTTTTATCTTTCTAATGAATATTTATAGTAGAATTTTTCTTATGTATAACCCTATATTAAAAAAGTTTTAGTTAATAAACTTTAAATTTAACACTTTTAACTCTTCTTTAAATTAAATAATAATAAATGTCCTAATCTAATACCAGTGGACCTAAAGGGTCATATTTTATTCCTAAGGTTGTTTTTGGTCGAATTACACTTATCGAATAGAATTAGGACATGTGTTAGGGTAATAATAATATCATTTTAACCTTTAATTACCCTATCTACTTTTAACCGTGGTAAATAAAAGTAAAAAGTTACTATTCACCGAAAATTATATTCATCTTATTGAACCAAATTTTACTCCTTGATATTAACCGTGTCTCACGGAGTTTCGAAATTCAACTCATATAAGGGGTAAAATTAAGTTTTATGTGAATTTAAAAATTCTCCTAGGAGGTGGGTAAAAGACGGTGAAAAGTTCAATAAAATTTTTATATATCTAAAATTATTATAAACTGACTCCAATAAATTACATTGAAATTATATAGGTATTATGTATCTATTTTTACCTAAAATAATTTTAATAAAATAAATAATTATTTAAATAAAAATTTGGTTTTAAACTATAACTCAGTGTTTTTCACTATTCATCAAAAATTAAAATTTTCAGAAAAATACCAAAAATTCACCCTAAGCTAATTTTGATATTCCTAATTCAATAATGAAGTATATTTTACCAAATTCAAAACATAAAAGTTGCATTTATTAATTTAAAATTAATTCTCGCTCTCAAAACCAAAAGGCTTGTTTTTAAGAAATAATAACTACCAAAAATTTGACACTTGTTTATGTCCAATTTCAAAGTAAAATTACTTACAATGACCATAATTGGATTAAATGGTAAAAATATAATCTATTTATACTTCCAAACCATTAAAATATATAATTTATCAATATAAATTATTTTGATTTAAAAAGTTGTTTTCAGGTAAAATATAGTATTTTTCACTATTCACCCAAATATGAAAGTTATCTGAAAAACACCAAAACTTTATCGATATTAAATTCTTATGTCCCGATTCTAAAGAATAAATTTATTTTTTTTCAAATTGAATATAAAAGTTTCAAATATTGGATTTAAAAAGGCTTCGCCATTAAAAGGCAGTAAAATTTCATTTTTAGAAAAATACTTCTTTAATATTAAAAAATGTATTCATTATTACATTATGTCTAAGAAATTCATAATATGGATTCTAAAATTATAAGGATTATATAAAGTTCAAAATTAATTTAATACTATTCATAACTGCTTTTGAACGGCTTGTTTGGTAAGTCATGGTGCGCTAGAACTCGGTGTTGCGTGTAGTGCAAGTTATTGAATTACCTTGAAGGAATAATGTACTATGAAATCTTAGGGTGTTACATTCTTCCCTCTTTCAATAAATTGCGTCCTCGCAATTTAAAATTATTTTTCAAAAATAAAAGGTTGAAAATAGAAAATGCCTTTGGGAAAATTCACATCGGAAATTAGGTTAATAAAATTTAGTCTTAATAAGAGGGAAAGGAAAATGAAAGGGTCACCACCAAATTATGATCTCGATTGGGAGAAAATTGGTGGCAATTAGAGACATATAATTAGATGACAACGTAAATATTTATAGGTAGTGATTGAGGTGATCAATCAAAAACAAGTTTAAAATTAAGGGCCTTAAAGTCATCAATCTATGATGATTTAAAATACCATCAGTTCAACAAAACATATGGTATTAGGATAACAAATTTTTGGTTTTCATATCCCTTCACTAAAGTATAAGAATTAATTTCTTCATAAAATAAGAGAAGAATAAAAATATATACTTGACAAGTAGATTCACATCCTTTAACTAATTTCTACCATAAACTCATCTTTCACTCTAAAAGATAATAGAACTTAAAAATAATATTCTATTTGTCCTATTCATATAGGGTTCAAAAAATGAATTTATAATTCATCTACCAGAATTTTTAAAAAAACTACATTATTTAATCCAACACATCACGTGGGCTAGTAGTAGGTGATACACCCTTGTCGCCCTTCAGTTGCGGGTTCAAGTCTCACAGCCTTGCCAGACGTGACGGGTTATCGCCTGACCTCCGGGTTGTCCTTTTATGGCAATCCAAAAATAATCTCAAACTAGAATTATCCAAAATACTTCTTTCCAAATTCATAGTCAAAAATTTATAAGGAAGTTAAACACAATGAAGATACTTTTTTCCTCATAATAACATGTGAACACCTTCATCGTGTATTCTTTTAAAACATTGCAACATCCTAAATTACCATAAAACCTTATTGATTACATTCATGATCCCTCATTCCTTATAGAATACTGGATATACTCCTTTTATCCAAAAATGTGTTAAACTCCAACAATGATGGAATATACAAATCATTAATCAGTTTCAAGGTAGTCAAGAATATCCAATATAATTTATCCAAATCAATCATGTATTATTCCAAAATCACTACCTCAGTATTAGAAACATATTATGGTTTATCTTTCTCTCAACTATATATTTTCCAAAAATTTAACCTGATATTGAGTCACTTTTCTTAGTTCCACACAATCTCAAGTCCTTAATGAAATATTACTACAGTACAATCCTTATATACTCCATAATTCTTATAACCAGTACATTTTTGATACAACACTAAAATTACATAATTCTCTAATAACAACATAAGAAATATTATCATTCCTCCTCATCTGTGGTAGTATCATAACTTGATTATTATCCAATAGTATCATTTGGGGAATACTCTGATGATTTGGCCATTGGTTTGTGTAGTGTCCCAACACCTTGCAGATGAAGCATAGTACATTTGAAACCTTTTTCTTACCCTTGCAGTCATGTACATGGTGTCCTTTTTCTCCATGCTTATAACAAACTCTCATTCCATTCAGGCATGTTCCAGGGTGTTTCTTACCACAGTTATCACATATGGGAAAATTCTCCTTTTCCCACTTCCCTTTATCCATCTTTCTCTCTTCCATCCTTTTCTTCTCTTGCTTCCCTTAAAAGCTATAGGACTCAAAGAATTATTTACTTATCTTATTAACACATGATACTATTTATTCATATGTTAAGAATACATGAGAGACTATTTCCCTTCTAAATTTTGGCTCAATACCATGAAAGATATGATCCTTCTTACTCTTTATATCAAACATATTGCTGGAGTTCACATTCCTTCTACTGGTGTCATTTCTATACAATAGCATAAACTAGGTCAGTTTATGAATTTCAATTAATAATTCCAAACTTGTAAAATACCTAACATAAATTGAAGGGTTTATGGATATAATCCATAATCATAAAGATGTTTTCATTTAGGATGTATATACTCATAAACCCTTCATAATTATTTGTAAATAAAATGATAATTATCCTAATCATATCCCCCGAGAGTTTTGTAACCAAAAGTGCAGCAAGGCCTGTTGTCGTGCACCAGTTCCCATTCGAGCCTAGCTCAAAGTGGCGTTTTCAGATTTTACCCCTAGGTACATCTGTGCCAGAGCTACCTCTACCTTCTCGTATCCAGACAGGGATGTATTTTCTTGGAAAACTCACAAAATCTCTACATTACCCAAAATTCTAGGAATTTCTTCTATACTAATCCTCAAATTCTATCTTAGGTCTATGTGCTCTAATCATATTTTATCTAAATATAGTTTCCAATGTTATTGGTAAACTTCCTCTGATACCAGTTGTAATGCCCTGACTCCAGTTACCTAGAGTCGGTGCATTATTTTAATATATTGGCATGATTACAAGGAATCAAGTCCCGAAGGACGGATTGGTTTTGCAGTCTTGGAAAATAGATTACATACATGAACGGTGCATTATACTTTATAACATACAACACAACATAAGTAATCCTTTATGAACTCCATTACTCCCTTAGCTTAACCCTACATATCAATAAAAATTCACTTCTTGGAATCCTGGGAAAAATAAAACATAGAAAGGGGGGAGCTCAAATGCTTAGTAAGCGTAAGCAATACAGCGGTAGATAACATAAATATTAATCATGGTGAATAATTGAAGCCAATGCCTTTACCAATAATAAACATGAATACTTTTATAGAAGGAACATGAGATGAGTAAATAATGCCATAATAAAACATAATCATGGGTATTTTATTGGTCGAATGACCGCATGAACCATCAATATTATTTTCATAATAAGGGAATGTATAATGCCGGACATTCTAAAAAATTTTGTCAAGGCCTCGGCCAAGAAGTCTAAAAATGATTATGGCCTCGGTCAAAACCATATATCAAATTGGGAAAGGGCCTTGGCCAATTCCACGTCTAGTTGTCTCATGAGACCTACCGATGCATCGAGGAGCTATAGTGGGCTCCACCTATAACTTACTATGTCCAATACATTCCTCATATTAAAAGGTTGAAACATAACATAAACATTCATATTAGAACTAGCATACAAAATGTCAATAATTTAACCATAAACCATGAATGGTATAAAAATAGAACATCCACAGTCAAACATATCATAACTCCTTCAATGAAATATGGAATATTGTATTATAATAAATCAACCTCAATCAAAAATAATATCTAGTAAAGGATGCTGACATAGTTGAAAATGATGAGTAAAACTTTTTGAGAGAAATATCCTTTTTGTAAAATCATTTAAAAGTCACACATTTATAAAGGAAGTAATTTAAAGAAGATTTCTGAATCAAAGTTTCCCATACCACTTTGAAACTTTTGAAAGGAATTATCATTTCAAAACATTCATTTCCATATAAATAAATCCTTTAAATAATTTCGAAAACATGGTCATTAATTTAAAAATATTTAGAAAGATAAATCTTTAAAACATTTAAAATTGTGATCTTGATAAAGAGTACATTTCAAAAAACCTTAAAATATTCATTTTGAAATCATTGTTATGAAAAATGGACATGGATGATAAAAATTTCCCAGTAAATACTTACACATAAACAATCTCTGATAATAATGAGATTGAGGAATTAACCCTTACCAATTTGGTAACTTACAAAACATACGCCCCATGAAAGAAGTATCATACAATGAATATGTAAATACACATAAATTAAAGTGTATTACACAATGAATACAATTATGGGCAGTACATACACCACACAAAAGGTAATATTGGCAATATGGAATGAATCTCACGGGAATAAGGAGTGTGATGAAAACCCCTTACCTTGAACTTTCTTTTAGTAGAGCGTATGTTTAACCTCCTGTATGAATATTGTAGTATGTTATTAAATTATACCAGAACCATATTAATATTTATGATATCATACATTATTCATTTATGAATTTATCCTACACATTAATAATAATTTCCATGTTAAATTAACATTTCTGATAATAATCACTTTCTTTATCGTACGTGTTGTAACTTGTTACTCTTGATTGTATCGCTTAGATAATTTTTTAAATACTTACAGAATAAAAAAAATTATTTATATATCATTTATATTTAGAATATAAATATGTATAATATACATATGTATAATATACATATATATGAAATGGAAAACACTGTTTATGGAGACGGTAGTTCGTACGTACGCATAAACGTTGTTTCCGTTTTCATATCGAATTGAATGGAACTAAGTGAATAAGATATATGTATGTACATAAATATATATATATATATATATTTATAAATATATATATCTCCAGTATCATTATTATTTCATATATTACATAATTATTAGTAATATATTTTTATAATCGTCGATGAATGGTGGACTTGGAAATGAATCTCATCGTGTCGTGGAGACGGTAATCCGTACGTACGCACAAGCGAAAATGTCATTATTTTGATATTAAAATAATATATAATTGGATGTTATATCATATATACAGAATAATTATCATTTTATATTTATTATTTACATAAATTACGCATCATTATTATACCCATCCAAATAATAATGTATTGAATAACAATTACACCACGACGTGGAGACGGTAAGTCGTACGTACGCACATATGGTGACATGTCATTAAAAGGATGGATAGAATAATGAATATAGTTGTATAATATCACAGTATATAGAAGATACTGGAGTTATTATTTTATAATGAAAATAACAAAGAAAGAAGAAGTGGAAGAATAAATGAACTTGAAAGAGGGTGGTGAAAACATTACCTCTTTTTCGAGTTCTTCCTTTTGATTTGATCAAAAGGGATCCATAGGTTGTCTTTCTGATCAAACTAAGGCCTCTAGGTTGAATTGAGGATAGTTGAAAGAATATTTGGGCAGGTTTTGTCCGAACAAAAAGGCTTTGAAGGTATGAATAATTGGTTAGAAGTGGTGTCCTTTTATAAGGGGGTGAGGGGCTCTTTATGAAAAACTTAAAGTATTAATTTATAATAAATAAATATTCGGTTTATAATGGATCAAAAAGTGGATTATTAAATGTTTAAGGTGGTTATGGGTCAAAATACACTCAAACAATAGGTTTTAGACATGTTTGGGTCACATTATTAACCTTATCTTTTAGTTTTAACCCTTAGTTAATTAGTTTGACATTTACCATGTCTCTTTGTATTTTTATATTATATGGTTAATAAACATACTATAAACTTACAATAGACCCCCAAGTGGTCCATTAATGATTACCCTATCATTATATAAGTCCTTTGGCCGAACCTTATATTTTTAGAAATATAATATCAATTAATCATATAATATTTGTTTTAAATATTAATTTATGTCAATTTTGACACTATTTGATATTTTGTTTTTTTGAAAGTCATAAAAACTTGATTACTTAGAAAAATATACATTGAATCATCCCTAAAATGTCATAGTCACCTAGAAAATTCGTGTATGTCATAAGAACTTTGAAATTATATTTATTTTAATATTTTTAATACCATTTATTTGATTATTTCATTAATACGGTAATTACTACATCAACATTGTGTCATAAATAAATTTAATTATTTAATGTCTAAAATTTATAAATAAAATACCATGATGTAGTAAATATTTTTATCTTTCTAATGAATATTTATAGTATAATTTATATTTTGTATAACTCTATATTAAAAATGGTTTAGTTAATAAACTTTGAATTTAACATGTTTAACCCTTCTTTAAATTAAATAATAATAAATGTCCTAATCTAATACAAGTGGAACTAAATGGTAATATTTTATTCATAAGGTTGTTTTTGGTCAAATTACACTTATAAAATAGAATTAGGACATGTGTTAGGATAATAATAATATCATTTTTACCCTTAATTACCCTATCTACTTTTAATCGTGGTAAATAAAAGTAAAACGTTATTATTCACCAAAAATTATTTTCATCTTATTGAACCACATTTTACTCCTTGATATTAATCATATCTCTCAGATTTTTTAAATTCAACTCACATAAGTGGTAAAATTAAGTTTTATGTGAATTTACAAATTCTCTTAGGATGTGGGTAAAAGACGGTGAAAAGTTCAATAAAATTATTATATATCTAAAATTATTATAAAATGACTCTAATGAATTACATTGAAATTATATAGGTATTAAGTATCTATTTTGACCTAAAATAAATTTAAATAAAATAAAAAAAAATTTAAAATAAAAAATTGGTTTTAAACTATAACTCAGTGTTTTTCACTATTCATCAAAAATTAAAAGTTTTTAGAAAAATACCAAATATTCACCCTAAGATAATTTTGATTTTATGAATTCAATAATGAAGTCTATTTTACCAAATTCAAAACATAAAAGTTTCATTTATTAATTTTAAATTAATTCCCGTTATCAAAACCAAAAGGCGTATTTTTAAGAAATAATAACTACCAAAAGTTTGACACTTGTTTATTTCCAATTTCAAAGTTAAATTACTTACAATGACCATAATTGGATTAAATGGTAAAAATATAATCTATTTATACTTCCAAACCATTAAAATTTATAATTTATCAATAAAAATTATTTTGAATTAAATAGTTGTTTTCAGTTAAAATATAGTATTTTTCACTATTCACCCAAATATGAAAGTTATCAGAAAAAACCCAAAAACTTTATCAAAACTAAATTCTTAGGTCCCAATTCTAAAGAAGAAATTTATTTTTTTCAAATTGAATATAAAAGTTTTAAATATTGGATTTAATAAGGCTTTGCCATTAAAAGGCAGCAAAATTGCATTTTGGAAAAATACTTCTTTTATCTGAAAAAAATGTATTTGTTATTACATTATGTCTAAAAAACTCATAATATGGATTCTAAAATTATAAGGATTATATAAAGTTCAAAATTCAGTTAATACTATTCATAACCACTATTGAACGGCTTGTTTGGTAAGTCATGGTGCGCTAAAACTTGGTGTTGCCTGTAGTGCAAGTTATTGAATTACTTTGAAGAAATAACGTACTATGAAATCTTGGGGTGTTACAAGATTGGTCTCTCGTAACCTTTTTATCACAACTTCTATATTTTATAGACAATTCCTAAAATTTCTTCCCATAACAGAAAAATCATCCATGAAAACTTTTATTATCCTTTCAATCATATTTGAGAAAATTTCCCTCATTCACCTCTAAAATGTGGAAGGAGTACCACACAAGCAAAAGGGAATTTTTTGGTAGGTGAATGTTTCAAATGGACAAGTAAATGTGGTTTTCTATTTATCCTCGGGGGAAATGGAAATATGGTTGTAACCAGACTAGCCATCAAGAAAATATAAATATTCCTTGTCTTCCAATCTCTCAAACATTTGGTCTAAAAAATGGAATGGGAAAGTGCTCATTTCTTGTGGTAGCATTAAACTTCCTATAATCTATATAGATCCTCTATTTTTTCACTACCTATGTTTTTATTTTCTATTTTTTCTCATTGGTGACTACTTTTACTCCACTCTTTTTGGGGATAACCTAGATAGGACGTACCTAGGGGATGTCAGAAATGGGAAAAATTATCTCAGCATCAAGAAATCTGATCAATACTTCTCTCACAACTTCCCTCGTGTTTGGATTGAGTCTTCATTGGGATTCCACTCTTGGTTTAAACTCAAGTTCCATGGGAATTTTGGGCATACATAATGATGGACTTATCCCCTTTATATCAACAATTTTCCATCCCATTACAAACGTTTTCTTCTTCAAAACACTCAACATATTTTTCTCTTTGCTAACATCCAGATTGGATGAAATGATCATAGGAAGGGTTGAAAGGAATATTTCATATGGGTATAAAGGGTTTTGAGTTCAAGAATGGGTAGTGATTCACTAGAGGGAATACACTTGGGTATGTGTGGACCAGGGTCTTCATACTGCCTCATAAAGAAGGCAATAAAGAAGGCTTCCTACTCATCACTATAATTTCTAGAAAATTTTCCTCACACTTAGACTCCTCTCTTGGGTACAAAATATGATCCATAGAAAACTAATTTAGATGCTCCAAAAACCCTCCCTCATACTCATCAATACACTCTCTCTCCTTAATTGAACTGATTCCCATGCATGTTGTAGTAGGTATCACAGGTTCACAATTGATCTTCTCTATCTTCCATAGAAATTCCTCTTAATCCTCATCAATAGTACCTTTAGATATTAACATATAAAATTTGTGAAAGATTGGGTGGGTGGTTTCTTTGATTTTATTGAAATCATTTAATTCCTCTTTTTGTTGACCCAAATTGAAAATCAATTTCCCCTTAGAAACATCTATCACAGATCTTCTATAGCTAGGAGGGGCCTATGAAGGATGAAAGAAACCTTCTGGTCACACTATATATCAATAATTATAAATCCAGTTGGAAAAAATATTTTACCTACTCCCATTACAAAATAATAAACCCTACCCACTAGATGAATGATGGATCTATCAGCAAGATATAATACAATAGTGGTGGATTGGGGAACTCCTAATCTTAAGTATTGGAAAAGTGATAGAGGTATCAAATTAATTATAGCACCCAAATAATATATAAAATTGAACTTACCACCTATATCCCCAAAGTTTAAGGGGATGAAAAATATTCTTGGGTCCTGGAATTTATGTGGTGTCCTGTTTTTCAAAACAACACTACACTCCTCTATTATACTATATGTGGAAAAATATTCCAAGGCATTCTTGTTTGAGTATATTTCTCTTGAGTTATTTTAATTATGAAGTTATTTGAATGGTTTCTTAGAGGAATGGGATTTCAATGTTCTCCTTCTTAACAACTTTCAAAACTTTCACCAGTTCATAATTATGAGTTGGTTTTCTAATTATTTGTGTAAAAGGGATTACATGGGAAAGTTTTCTCATAATTGGTGGAATCCCTACATATTCCTCTTCAAGATTTTTCTTTCCTTTATTATGTATATTTTTCAAGACATTTACCTTGGGTTTTTTAGCGAGAACAGTGGAAACTAGGGGGTTCCTAGTGCAGCTGTCCAATTTTCCAATTTCATCATTTTTTTATTTAAATTTTTATAATCATACATTTTTTAATCTTGAGCAGTTTAGGGTTTGTTCCCAGTATCTTTGTGGGTTTAGAGACCACTTCTAGTGGTCCCAGCTGTGTCATTTTCTCTGGGGTTGGCTTTAGTGATACTGGTAGCCTACCTACTTCTCTACTACTAACATCCCTATCCAATTGCCCCATTTTAATTTCTAGGTTTTCCATTCTTGAGTCCATTTGAACTTTATCAAAATAAAGTTTAATATATTTCTCATAAAATATCTCTATCAACTGATAGAACATATCCCTCACCTCATCCTTTGAATTGGAAGACTTTTCCTTGAGTTAGGGTTGGGGTTGGAATAGTTGCCTAGGAGGCTGCTAGAATCCAGGAGGGGAAGATGGTCGAAGGACTCCACACTCCCTCCAAGAATGTTTCTGGTGGTTCTTATACCCCTGATTGTAAGTTCTAGAAAATGGATCTTCCCTAAAATTCATCCTTGTATCATAACCAGCAAAAATTGTACACTCAAGAGCTTGGATAGTCATGTCAAAATTTGGACAGCAAGTCTATGAGTTCCCATACATTCCATAGTGGTGGAATTTCTCCCTAAGTGTGTTGTAAGTGTTCTCATTGAAAACCTGTCAACTTGGGATTCATCTTGAGGGGGAGGAGTGGTTTTATTCTTAACAATGGTTCTTCTTATAGAACACTTGTGATGGGAGTTTTGAGCTAATATATTGCAGATTTTTTTGATCTCCTAAATAATCTTATCACTAAAGTCTCCTCTAGAAGATTGATCCACCAAGTTTAGTGTTAATGGGTAAGGCTATTGTAGAATGTGTACATAAGAAATTGAGGGGTGCACTGGTGGTTTGGACACTGCCCAAGTAAACCTCTAAATCTTTCCCAGTTTTCATGAAACAACTCCCCCATCTTGCAAGAATCTAGTGACCTTATACCTAATGTCATAGGTCAAACTCCTAGGAAAGAATTTCATGGTAAAGTCATTATAGACTTGATCCCATGTAATAAAAATCTATTCCTCTAAATGTTGGAACTAGGATATAGCACTTCCCTTTTCGAGTAAGTCAAATAGTCTCAACTTAAGTTCTTCCTCACTTAGACATCTCAATGTCAACTGCTAGACACTATAATAAAAATCCCTAATTAAGTCAAGAGAGCCTTCACTAAGCATTCCATTGAAGGACAAAAACTGGGAAATCATGGATTGATTGATTTCATAATTTTGAGGCCTATGTGAGAACTTAATGCGTGAAGGGTTACTAGATACAAAATCCAATAGGTACTCTCTCGAACTGTATTGCTCATCTATTTCATTTCTAGGTTGATTGAAATTTTCAGGTAGTAGGTTGTTCAAGTTTTGGTTTTCAACTTCTCTCTTTTCTTCCATTTTTACTTCCTTTTTGTTCTTTTTCAAGTCTCTCATGTGCTTTTCAATTTCAAAAAAGATAAGCTAAAAGGTTTCAAAATTAAACCAAGTTTGCATGTAGTAGGTAGTTCATAGATCTTTTTTGAATTTTCTAGGAGAATTTTTTTTATAGTTTTTTTATTTTATTTTATTATTATTATTATTTTTATGTGATTTTTTTTAAATTGATCACACACGCCCCTCCCCTACAACAGTGCCAAAAATTTTACATCAATTGTCATTGGGTGTGTGCAAATTAGAAATTTATAAACCTATTTACTACATAGTATAGTGGTAAGATATGGTCAAACCATAGGGAGTGGCTGATTTTTTTCTTAATGGACTATAAAAATAAAACAAAACAAAAATAAAAAACACACAAGAACAAACAAACTGTGGAAGGTGGTGATGGTATGAAGTGAATGAAATTGTGTGTGAATGTTATAGATAATGATTGAAGGTAGACATACAATAAAGAAAACAAGCAGGGTAGATAAGAAAAGAAAATAATCAATGGATAATAAGGGGGAAGTCAATTGGCCATATCAAATATTGTTTCCCTTATTCATGCACTTAACCTGAAATATCTGGATCTTTTTGAAATTAGTTGGCCAGATTTTTCATCTGGTCAACTTTTTGCTCAATAATCCCTATAGTTTTTTTAAATCTAGAAGTCATTCCATCACTATTGAATAAAACCATAGATCATTGAGTTCAAATTGTCAGTTGAACATAGTGAGTATTTCTATCTTGAGCTCGGTTCACTTTTCAGTGGAATCCTCAGATAAAAGATGTTTTGATTTAGATTCAAGTAAGATCAATTTTCACTTAATCTTGATGTTTTGAAAATATAACCGTCTAGAAAAATGTGGGAGAGATAGAGACTATCTAGTTGAAGAATGCATGAATGAAATAGGGAAAAAACAAATTTAACCGACTCAGTGTATTCCCCCTGAAGGAGATCATCCAAGCATAGTTGAGGAAATCAGAAGATTAACATAATAAATAATAGATGTATCCACTTTATAAAAAGATGCAAAAAATAGAGCATAAGAAAAAAATAAGAAAATCTCTCTCCTGACTCGATCTCCGAACGCTTTGATCTTCTGATCAAGGTCCTCTACTTGTTGAATGAAGGTTGATGGAGTTATTCTCAAGATCTCCCACCCTAGGAATATAGAATTTAAATGGTCTAATGGTCCCCTGATGTCTTGCTAGGTTGGAAATGATCATCCAATCTTCTCCTTGCTCCCTAAAAGTCGTGAAGAGTGAATAAGCTCCTAGAAGTCCAAGTGATGATCTCTGGAAGTGGTCGACGAATTATAATCTTCTACCCAGTGGTACTCTCTGCTCCATGAGTGGAAGTCTCTAGAATATCACAAATTACTTCCCCATCCTCCACCTATTACCTTCTTAATGTAATTACCCCTCCTCTTTAGTTGGAGCAGATGCTCCGTAATTGAAAGAAAATCCCCCTCCTACCAAGAACCATGATACCCCTGAGACAGAAAACAAACAAAGAAAAATTAAATTAAAAAAGTATTAGAATTAAATATAAATATTTTAATATACATATTATTAAACAATAAAATAATTAATAAATATATATATTAAAATATAAATTTAATAATAAAAATAAATGTTAAAATTATTAAATAAGTCAATAAATTTACAAAAATATTATATTTGTTATTATTATTATTATTATTAGATATATATATATATATATATATATATTTATATAACTATTATCAATATATATATATTATTTAATTAAATAATTATATACAATGAAACAAATATATATAAATATAAAAAAAATTACAAAAAATTTTATTTTTAATATGTAAATAAAAATAAATATATTTATTCTTTAAATAATTATATTATATTTGTTATATTAGTTATTAAATATGTTATTATTATTATATATATTACAATATATATTATATGTTATTTATTATATAATACATAAAATAAAATACAGAATAGAAGAAGAGGGGTGAGGGGGATTCGCGCGGAAGTGGAGAGCATGGGTGAGGCAGCGCACAGACGGGTTGCAGCGGTGGAGACAAACAGCGGGTAAAGGGGTGAGATGTTAGATGGGCTTCAAATTGAGCTCGGTTTGGCTATATATGAAAAAAGAATTTCATTGGGAAGTACAGTCAGCACAAGGCGAGGTGCGGAGGAAGGAGAGGCAGGCTTCAGGCTAGTAGAACGTAGCAGTTGGTTCTCACACTGAAGATAGATCGGTACCATATATGGAATGAGATTTAGGATTTCAATTTGATTCTAAGTTTATTTGATTTGGGGTTTATTATTTCTATTAGTTTGATTTTTTATTGGGGGTTCAATTTTATTGATGTTATTGAGTCAATTTTTTTCTCTACTGTTGGTTGTATTGTTGTGTTGCTGGAGTAGATGAGTGGTAATGGTGGGATGAAGAAGTTCAATTGTGAGTCTTCAAACAGTGGAGGTGAGAAGGGATCTAGCAGTGGTGGTGTCTTGGACTCAATGGTGATAGTTGATACGGAACAGAGGAATTTAATGGTGACATTGTAGTCACTGTTGGAAAGGGAGGAGATGGACAGTGGCAGTGGCAGGTTGTGGATGGAACAGTGGGTGGGGGTGAAGGGATGAGAGGGTCTAGGGGCGACAATGGTTGAACGGTGACTCATTTGAAAATGGAGAATCCAATTCAACATTGGTGAAGAAATAGTGTAAGGGAGGAGGTAGTACAACGGTGTCTATATGATGGAATGGTGACTCATTTGAGTCACTATTGGTAGGTTTGCAACGGTGAGATGGAGCTGACAATGACTCACAGAGTCACCATTGCAAGTTTGGTGGTGAATTAGGATGGAAGCACCTAGATAAGACAAATCAAAAAAATTAAATTAAATAAAAAATTAATTAATTAATTAAATTAATAAAATAAACAATCAACTAAAATTACAAAATAAAGAAAAAAATAAACTTATTATTTTAAAATTGTTCAAAACAAAATAATATTAGAAACCAATTATTCAAAAAATAATTATTTAAAATTATAAAGTTTTAAATACAATTTAATTTAAAAAAATAAAAAAAATCGATTTGGTTAAATTAATTAACAAATTACTAAATTAAATAATTAATGAAAATAAACATAAATTAAACAAAGAATTAAAAATATTTAATGAATTGAATTACATTTTTAAAATTAATTTAATTATTTAAGGAATCAAAAACAAAAGTGAATTATTTATTTATAATTTTAAAATAAAGAATTAATTAAATTAATGAATCAAATATTATTAAATTGAAAATGAATTATATAAAGAATTAATTAATTAAATTATTATTTTCGAAAACATAAAAAAATAATGAAATGATTAAAAGAATAAGAAATTATAATTTAAACAAAAGAATAAAAAAATGAATGTAAAAAAGAAAGAAAGAATAAATTAATTCTGTTTTTGAAAAACAATAAAAGTAAACATTAAAACACACTTTTACACAGAAATAGATTTTTTACAATTTAATCTACAAAATACAACAATTGTTAATTATTACACAAAATACATTATTTTAATAATAAAAATAGAGGAAAAATTGAAAATTGATGTGGCAAAAAACATGAAAAACCAACCACATCACTTTTATCCATATCTTCTTCTTAAAACATGTTATATAATCCAATGAATCATAAACACAATGTATAAAATTAATCATCTCATGTTTTTCATAAAAAATATTTGTTAACACCTCTTATCATATAAGAGAAGTGAGATGGAGATACACATCCTTTACTTAGATTCATCTGAGCATGAAACATTACTTAACCTTAAAATTTTTGATGTAGTAAATATTTTCTTCATTATTTAAATTTAGACTATAAGCTCTTCTTCCAATCATTTGGAACTCCATTATATATATAACACTTTTAAAACATACACTCGATATCAAATTCCCTTCAAAATCAAAGAATCAACTTCTATAATGTTAATACCTAAAATGGATATTCAATGAATTTTCAAAACCCCTTTAGGTGTTATAGAAAATCCCATCATATAGAATCATTAATCCTTCCTAATAATACCCTCATGTTTTAAATAACCTTAACTGGATTCTTGAATAAATATTATTGGAAGTTCCAACTTTTCCTATTTTGATTTTGAACTTTCACATCCTTGTATTATCTATGCAGTTCCAGAACATAAACATCATGTGCATAGTTCATTTATTCTCAATATTTTGAGAATATCAGGTAAAAGTTTCTTGAAATCGTTCATATTTTCAGAACATTTACATCAATGAAATTATGATAAATTTCTAAATCATAATAATACTTATAATAATTCTTTGATCTCTCAACATAATTATAATATTAAATCATATTGAATAACATTGATGTGCCCAATAATATTAAATATATGTTACTATAATTCCTTAGGTCAATTAGCACCTAGTTCTTTTGAAACCTTAAATGAACCATTCCATGATTCCATAAGCATATTTATTTTCTTATTGAATAAGGAATGAACTATTCTAACAAATAGAATATTCCACTTGCTTAAGAACTTTTCTTAAGCTACCAATTTTAGGAGTTTCTTATTTTAAGCATCTTATTTTGGGGATCAGTTTAAAATATTACTTTGATGATGGTGATTAATTTATCGAAAATAGAAATTTTGTTCTTAAGCTACCATGTGGTCATGTATTAGTGAGGTTTGTTGTCACATGGTTGATGTTGGGGTGAGGCAGATCATGTCTTTATTTGGATGTTTTCTATTTTTTCCTTTGTTGTATGTCGGACTATATGGTTCTCACTTTCCCCTTAAAGTGTCTTGATAAAAAAATTAATTTTTAGTCAGTTTTATATTTTCATTAAGAATTTTTAATGATAATTTCACC
The DNA here is from genome assembly GCA_963277665.1 of Viscum album. Classification (NCBI taxonomy): domain Eukaryota; kingdom Viridiplantae; phylum Streptophyta; class Magnoliopsida; order Santalales; family Viscaceae; genus Viscum; species Viscum album. The sequence goes on from OY728158.1 coordinate 1,325,809,969, forward strand.
AATAAAATTGATAATACAAAACATAATTTTCATTTAGTGATATAAGATCCATATTTCACTAATCAATGACCTCGCTTTGGGGTAAAACTCAATACTTGAGTTATTTAGTTAGGTATTTATCATAATCACAATAGTTGTGACTCTTTCATAATTGAGTGGATAATCCTTTATAAAAATATATCATATGGAAATACACAACTATATTATTCTGTTATTACAATCATTGGGGTTTCCCTGGTAAGTATAACCCAAATAAAACACTAAAAATAGGCTGACAAAGGATAATATAGGGGCACCACACTTTGGTGTGAAACTGCCAAATGATGTTCTTGTGTTACTTATCACGTGCTTTCCTTACATAATATAATATAGAGGCAACCTAATTTGGCATGAAACTACCTCATTAAATGAACAAGATATTTACAAGTTTTTCCTTGAAAGGAATCTCACACTTAGTATTTGTGGAGTTTTCTTTTTATGTCTCACCAATTTAATATACATCATATATATATTAAATTCATAAATAATAAAAATTATGTAATCTTTAACTTCTCATTATATATCCCATTTTTTGTATGCATGATTATAATGATGTAGTTTCGTAATCCATATTCCAACCACCAAATTAATTCATTCAAATCGCATTAATGTGTAGCTTTCACACAACCCACGAGTTTGTGTTACTCAAAAAAAGTACAATCTAAACACAATCATACATATCTAAATGCATTATATTCATAAGGAACATGAACTTTTCATGTAAAGTTATATAGAAACATGATATTCATAATTTCTACATGAGTAAGCCCATAGTGAAAAATAATCAAAACTCATTCACTTTTCTAGCCAAGGCTTAAGGGTTTAGGCCAGTAGGTTGTTCAACCCCAAGTCCCTCTACCTAGGTAGACTTTATGCAATTGAGAATTAAATTAATGATTTCTAAAACCTAATATTTCCAAACTATGATTAAAAAATAAATTCAATCTAATAACTTTAATTACAAACTGAGGTCAATGTATATAAAAAATAAACTTTATGGATTCATACCGAGCATGTAATGCAATGATATATCTCTTAGAATTAGTTTAATTGCTAAAAAAATCATGCACATTCACAATAAAAAAATTAAAACAATAAATAAATTGGGTAATAAAAAATTAATAAATAAACAATTCAAAAAATTAAACATGTGGTATCTATTTATTAACAATTCATAAATTAAAGAAAATTATAAACCCTTTCATAAATTAGTTAATATTATAGATATGCTATAATTTTAAATATAAAAACTTTTATGCTTAATTAAATATGATCTCATTCATATTATTTATTATATGTAATATCAATCTATTATTTTAAAATTTGATCAATTAAACAATCAAAACACTTTTTGATGTAGTTTAAGTAACATCTTTAAATAATATATCACCTTTTAATTTGATCAATTTAAAATTAAATAATTATCAAAAAATCATAATTTTAAATATAAACACATTTTATATTTTGACCTAATTTATGAGATTTATACTCTTTTATAAATTATTTTTATAATCCTTAAATAAACATATCATTTAAATACTACAAATATGTCATATAATTTTAGATAAAAAAAAATTTAATATCCTTTATTATGATTTATAACTTTTATAAATCATATTAATATGAAAAGAATATTCTTAATAATAACACTTTAATATTGAAGGAATATTTATAATAAATGTTTCAAAAACATTTAGTCAATTAACCATAAAAATTTGATAGATAACTAATTTCTAAATTCCCTTTTAAAAAAATTAAAAATATTCCATTAAACATTTTCATTATTTATAAAAAAATTATAAGTAATCTAATTCAATTATTAATTGAATTTTTTTATAAATAAAAGAAATATTTACTAAATCATTTCTGATAATTTATAAACATCTATACATTTTTTCATTAATTTATAATTTATAACCCTTTATAAACTACCTCTTATTACTCTTAAATAAACATTTTATTTTTAGATCACAAGGAATACCATATAATTTCATAAAAGGTATTTTAAATATTAACATTTAATATTTGGAATATTTTATTCATAAATGTTTCACAAAAAAATATATAATTAATTATAAACAATTTATAATTAATTGATTTTTAAACATTTTAAAAATTAAAATATTCGCAAAATATCATTTTTTATGATTTATATACATTTTATAAACCATAAATATTTGAAAAAAGTTTATAAATTAACTATAAACATTTTATAGTTGATTAATTTTTAAAACACTTTTAGAAATTTTATAAATATTTTAAAATATCTTTTCCATTGTTTGTAAACAATTTATAAATAATATAATTCAATTCATAGTGATTTATATTGACTAAAATAAATAATTTATTTAACTTCATAATCAAGTGTAATGAATATGAACTTTTCATATTTGAATGAGGCCAATGAAACAGCTTTTATTAAGACACACTCGTTAATTTTATTCCCATTTTATAAACCATTTTATAAAAATGAATAACATAAATAATTAAATAAACCTTTTATTTAATTATTAAATATAAATATTTATTTTCATATTTATTTTTAGTTTTGAAATATCTCACTTCATAAATTATAAAACAGGTTCTTCATTAAAAAATGAACAAGTTGATTCATCAAAGAAGTTTTTCCTTTGATACTAGTGTTGGGTTTTCATTTTCTATCACATGGACATGGAAACATAATAAAAAACCCAATATATACGATCTATATTTGATGAAATCAACATGTAATAAATTAAGAACATAAATTTTCATACCTTGATACCCAATACAATAATATTCAATGAGTTTGATTGAGGAATATCACTAGAGCTACAAAAAAAATGCTTCTTGGATCTGAGGGATTACATTAGTATACAGATCCTAATCTCGATCAGAGGAATCCCATACACTTTAAGAGGTTATAGTATCTTCATCAAAGGTCATGAACAATCTATGGTAAGGAGAAGAGCTTGGAGAGGATTGTAGACAATCAGTTTTTGAAAATAGGAGGGATTTCATCCCATTATATAGCCATCTATGGTGTGTTTCATTAAATGAAATGTATCTGCCATATCTTATGTATCCAAGTACATTTATTCTCATCTTAATTAATTCATTGAATCTTATTCAATTAATTTTCAATTAATTTAATTCATTCATAATGGATTATTATTAATGAAACCACATGGAAGATAAATTCACCTGAATTAAATATTTTAGTGCACATTCAACACAAATGAACCAACTCAAATAGAACCTTCAAAAGTTATTTAGACTTGGAAAACCTTCACCGAGTTGTGGCATCATGAATATGGTTCACGACCTCATAAATGTGTCCAACTAAGTCTTTTACAACACTAGAACTCATCCATGCATCAAACTCTCATAGAGAAATTTCCTTGAGCACCCAGTATGCTTTCACCTATGTACACACTATTATATCAATAGGCACTTCAAGGTCCTTGTTGTCTGCAAAAGAATAGACCTATAACAGAAATCAAAAACTACAATCTAAAGATTTGGTAGTTCTACACATCGTCATTTAGAATCAATCACATTGGTTTATAACTCTTCATTTTTATTTAGATGGATTTTCAACACTAGGTTGGATCTGCAGCAGTTCATCCAACCCATCTACTTCAAGATAATAGCAATGAATTTTTTAGAAATTAGTATCAACTTTAATTCAATCATTCATACCCTAATCACAAACTCATAGTCTTGTTCAATCTCTCCAGGTTTGGTTGAATCTCGCCCAAGGTTCTCACAAGATTTTTTCGGTCTCAGTTGATCATCATCTTCAAGCTTAATATTGAATCAGTGTCACTCATCTTTAATTCCTTGTGTTCTATTTATCTTTCTTTTCCATCGGCAGACTCATTAATTTCATGTTTCCATATTTGATATTTTATTAGACCTAGAAAGGTGATCTCCTCTCAATTTTTGAGTTTTTATTCCCACAAGTTTTAAGCCAGTTCATCGTCTTCAAGAACCTCAATTGAGATTTGATATGTGGGAAAATTTTCTTAGAAGATTCAGTGGCCGAAAAACTTATGGGAGGTTGGAAAATTTTTCCTTCAAGAACCTAGAATTTTTCATGGGATTTTCAATTCACCTGCATGTAACTCAATATAGTTATGCTCTGCAAAAGTTATATGAGGCTCTAAAATTTATTATGCGTTGTGCGATGCTCAAATTTCTTACCACGTCATTTTCTACTTAAATATTTGATGCACTAGCATCACCAAAACTATTCTTTTTTTAAATAAATTCCATTATTTGTATAAAAAATGGGCATATTTAATCATAAATAATATTCATATTCATATAATATTAGTTTAGTGTAAACAATTATGCACTATATTGGATTTTCTTTTACTATCCATACACCATTTTGGTGTAATCTTACTCCAAAATGATGCACTGTATTGGATATTATCTTACAATATGGGTAGTTGGAAATGTCTTATGGGAGGTGTTAAAATTTTTTACCTGACTCTCAATTTCAAAATTTCACATGAAATAAATTAATAAGTCTTACAAAATTACATAAAAAATAATATGGACATTAAATATAAATTTTTTGAATGAATCAAAAATATTTTCTAAATACATTAAAGATGTTATTTTCAAAATATAATGAATGAGATTAAAAATGACTTTAGAACAACTCCACATTCAGTATGACTTTTGGACTTCTCTTCTAGAATAGTAATCTTTATACTCCCAATTAATAATAAATCCAATGATACAACTTGTGGTTATGATATTCTCCCCATTTGAATTTTATTATCAATTCACCTATAAATAAATTTGTATGTCATACGTATCTATATTCCATATAAATATCTCCATGATCCCCCTACAGCATGAATCACCCCATACAATCATTCTCCCCATTTGATAGTAAAATTCAAAGGGTTTCACCTATTCTAATTCTGATCACATCCAAACATCCATGAAATGTTTTCTACACCAAAACTAAGAAAATGTATATTAACATATTCTCCAAATATATGAAATTAAAATATTGTTATAGGAAATAAGAGAAAAACTAACTTCTCCAATTTTGACCATATTTCAAAGTCAATCCCTTATTCAACTTCTAATTCCCCATGGATTGTGGCTCCCTCTATCTTCTTACACTTGATAAAAAAAGATTCATGCAAGAAAAAACAATATCTTAATGAAACATTATATACAATTGAAAGAGGGTTTTTTAAAACTCATCAAGATAAGGGAGGTGGTTGAACAACAAGGTTCAACTGATGATTCTCAAATTTTGGGGAGGTAAATGGATTTGCGGATATTTTTTCCACTTGTTAACTGTTTTCCATATGTTCCAAATTGATAATGTTTTGATCTACCTTATCCTTAATGAAATGGTATTTTATATCAATAGGATTCATTCATGAATGTTGTGCAAAATTTTTATAAGTTCGATCAAACTTTGGTTGTCACAATGAACTACCATGTGGAGCTTCACTTTTTCACCAAGATCCTCTAGTTGTGTTTCATACATTCCAGTTTTATACATGATTTTGATTGTAAAATGTACTCCACTTCAAGTGTATTTTGTAAAATTATCTCTTGTTTCTTAATAATTAATTTAATTCATTTTCTTCCAATAAAAAAGGTTCCTCTAATCATGGATTTTTTATCCACAATTTCTCTATCCTAATCAGTATTTGAGTACGCATAAAAATATATATCATTCCATGAAAAATATACAAAACCATATTCAATTGATCCTTTAATATACCTCATGAACTGTTTCAAAACCATGAGATATTACACCTTGGGATATATTTGAAATTAGGAATCTATACATATAACAAAAATAATATATATCTTTATTGTTGTGAGATACAATAAGCTTCTAATAATCTTCAAATAAAGTGTTCGATCAACCTATCTTCCTTCATTATGTTTGAAAAAATTAGTTTTAACCATAATTCGTGTTCAAACTAGTTTTATATCATGCATACCAAACTTCTTTATAAGCTCTATATATTTTTACTAAGAAACAAACAGGTATCCCCACTTTTTTACTAACTTATAGCCCAAAAAAATATATGAGTTCTTCAATCATCAACATTTCAAAACTCTAGTCTCATAAATCATGAAAAATACTCAACCAAATTTATCTAGCCTCCTCCAAATATGATTTCATAAACATAGTGAGCACCATGAACTATTCTTGGTTTATTTTATTTAAATATTGTGATTAGATTTACCTCTTCTTAAATCCAACTTCTTTAAGAAAGTTTCTAACTAAGCATACCAAGTATGAGGTACTTATTTCAAGTCATACAGATCTTACTTCAACCCGTATACCTTTGATTCATCATCAAAAATTTGAAAAACTATTGGTTGTCCAATGTAGACTTATTATTTGAGAACTCCATTTAGGAATTTTGTCTTGACATCCATCTAGTAGGTTCTAAATTACCAATAAATAGATACAACTATAAAGATTATAATCAACTCAAATCTTTCCATTCATGTGAAGGTTTATTTCTCATCAATTCCTTAAACTTGTGAATAATTATTGTGCACCAACCTTGTTTTTTTCAAATAACCTTTCCATACTCATCATATTTATTTCTTAATATTGAATTTTATCCTATAAAAATTTGATTTTTAGGCCTCTTCACAAGATCTAAAGTCATATTTTTTCTATTTGATTTAAGTATATGTTCATAGCCTTAACCCATGAATAATATTTTTATGATTCTTTAAATAAGGATGGATTCACTTGAGATAATAGAAAAGTGTGCTTAAATTTATCATCCTTAGAGTTTGTGATGGATTAGGTATTTCACTGATAATAATTGACTCAGTAATATAAGGTCAAAAAATTCTTTATTGAATCAATGGTTGACCCCCTTCAGTAGATTCTACATCCATTGATTCATCCTTGGAGTCTTATTTGGATATTGAACTATGTGGTCCACTAGGATTTGTATCTATTTCTTCTCTCTCATCACAGTCCTCACTCAAATATGGAATTCTAGATCTATTCCTAGATTTTTCTTAAATAATTTTAACATCACTGATTTCCATGGTATTTTTTATCCTCTTTTTAAGAGAATTATATTCCTTAATCTTGAATTAATATCCTAATAATACCCCTTTATCCACTAAATATTGATATTTTCCTTGATTTATTTCCTTGTTTTGAATTTAAAACTTACTATTGAACACTTTAAAGAGCTTAAATGTTGGATTTCTTCAATCAAAAATATAGTATAAAGTATTAGTTTTTATAGGGACCAACAAAGCATAATTCTTAGTGTACACTACTACTTGTATAGCTTCCAAACAATAGTAATGATATATTGCACTTTCGATGATAAATGTCTTTTCCATATTATTTAACATTTTATTTCTAATTTCTATCACACTATTTTATTATGGTGTTATAATTGATAAGACTTAATGTTTAATTTTGTTCTTCTTTAAGTAATTATCTACCTCATGATAGGTGTAGTTTGTTCCATTTTTATACAAAGGAATCTTGATCTTTTTCTCAACTTCATTCGAAAATATTCCTTAAAAACACTTAATATATTCAATCTCTTTTGTATTCACCTATGAAAACATGATTAAACTAAATCTATTATAATAATCAATAAACAAGATGGATTATTTCTCACTGTATGTTTTGAAAACTTTGATGGGACTACAAAAATCGGTGTTAATCAAATATAGTAGATTTGAGCACCTCTTTTTCTTTGAATAATATAGATTTATCACCATCTTTCATCTCACACAACTATCACAAGTCTTATTAGGATTTCATTTCATATTTGGAATATCATTTGAATCTTTAAAATTTGAAAAAAATTCCATGATTTTTTTATGAATATGATTGATCCTTTGATGCTAAAGGATGTTTTATTCTTCTACTATAAGGATACAAGTGTTCTTTTTTTTAATCCACTTGGTATAGAGTATTTTTAGTTATCCATACCTCCATGAATGAGCTGCCAATTTTTAATTTTATTAAACATCCATTTTGATTGAATGGTACCTCAAGTCTAGAGTCACAAGGTTTATTAACAATCAATTGGTTATGTTGAAGACCATCCACATAATGTAATTATATATTCTTGAACCCATCTCCATCTAGTATTTTATTTCTACTTCCATTGATTTTTAGAGCTTTTTAATAGTTAAATATAACTATTACATCAACACAGGCTTTCTAATTCTTTAAGAGATTCATATTTCTATTCATGTGGGATGAATACCCACTATTAAGAATCCAAGTGATATTATTTGTGGTTTCATTAAGAAAAATTATATCCAAGATATCTTTCTCACCCTTTATCTTTTCCTTCTAATAGATTCCTAGTTAATTTAATACAAATATATCTCTCCTCATTTTTCTTAGTATATACTGTGAGATCATAATCCCTTTCCTTTAATGGGTAAAAAACATTTTGTAAGTGGATATCATTTGGTTCTTTAGTTATCATTCTTCATTGGTTTCTATTGGAGTAGTTTTGAATTTTCCATTACCTTTAATTTATAGCTTTGTGTCCAAAGTTATAATAATTATAAAAATATCCGTAAAATGATTTTTTGTCTTTGTGTTGTATGATTTTTTCTCATCCTTTATTGTTTACTCCCAATATATTCACCACTCAATGTAACACTCAGATGTTTTTTATTTAAAAAAATTCTTTAAATAATTTTTATTTTTTAGTAGCTTGATTTGCATGGAATCATGAGTTTAAAAAAACCATGGGATTTCCTTGGTATAAAATTACCATTATAGCCTAGCTGTTAGGTTAGCGGGAATAATTATAACTAACTTATGAAAATGCATTATGAATTATTTGGCTATCAATTATTTATGAAAAATATAACTTAGATATTTTTATTTTTTGAATGAATTACTATTGGTAATGAAATTAATGAGATATATATGATATATATTTAATAAAATATTTTTATTCATCCAATGGATGTTTTAATCATATGGTGAATTAATCCTATTTGTTGTATAAAAACATATGTTTTAGAAAAAAGGGTAATCTTATGCCTTTGAATGGAAAACCCCTTTTAAATTAAGATTCTAAAATATTAATAACTTTTATATAAAAATATAAAAATTTATTTTGAAGAGATAAATAAAAATTAAACTTGGTTGAATTTATGATATTTTTTGATAACTTTCAAGTTTTGATGAATATTAAAAACACACTAAATTTTAAGTGAAAACAACCTTTTTCATCGAGATAATTTATATGGTTAAATTATAATAATAAATGGTTTTAAAGTATAAATATAAAATATTTTTATCATTCAATATAATGTATGTCATTAGAATTAATTTTACATTGAATTCATATGTAAAAACATTTCAATCTTTTGCAATGTTTTAACTTTTAAAAAACTCGTTCTCTCATTCCGACAATGGGATTGATTTTAATTTAATTACTGCATCTTCTGTGTTTTTAATTTTTAAAAATGGAATCTATATTTATAATCAGTAGGTAAAAATTATGTTAATAGGATACGTTTATTTTTGGGCATTATGAATAGTAACTTTGGTAATTAATTTTATTATCATGGTTAAAGGTAAATCAAGTAATTAAAGGTAAAAAATATTATAAAATTACATTAACACCTATAAAAATCCTATTGGACGACTAAATTATACCCTTATCATCTATTGTTTTAAATGGAATCACATTATGGCCACTTACCTATGAATATGACATGAATATAATAAAAACTAATGAATGTGACAAAATGTCACAATCTCATGTTATATAAGTATATTAATTTTAATATATGGATAACTATGAGATAATATAGACTGTATATAGTCTTTGGAAATCTATAATAATTACCTACATCATAGAAATTTATTTATAATTTTTAGAGATTAAATAATTACCATTAATGATGACACAATAGTGACGTAGAAATTATTTTATTAATAAAAATATCAAATAAATGGATTTAAAAATATTAAAGGAAATATCATATGAACTAATTAATGTTATACACAGATTTTCTAGGTTCATATGACATGTTAGGAGTTTATTTAAAAAAAATTATTGAATTTATCTTCTATGTGTATTTTTTTAAAAGTGAGATAAATGAATAGTGTCAAAATTGACACTATTAATATTTTATAAAAATAACATTTTATTAAATTATTTAAAAATCATATAAATATTTATAAATTACAAATTGATAATTATAAGATCTAAAATTTCATAAAATATCCATTTATGGTCAATTAACACCATATAAAGAAAATATTTATAACCATTAAATATTTGGAATGTTATTACCATATTTAAAATTAAATAGAATAACTAAGTGTCCATTAAAATTATATGGTTTAAATAGAAAACATAACTTGTACAAAATTTATTTTTTGATGATATTAAAACCCTATATAATCTCATATTCTAAATTGGTACATTTTTGAGGTTTTTGGGTATGGTTTGAATTTTTTATAAATTATTATTTATGGAGTTTCCAAAAGTACACCTCACCTCAATTATAAAAGGGCACCTCGTCCCTCACCTCTAAAATTTATTTTTTGCCTTCAGAATAAGATACTCTCTGACCTTTTTCCTTATAAACTTCCCTATTTTTATTCTAGAGGTTCTGGTTGTCTTGAAAGACCAACTCTAGTGCTTTAAGAAGATATTTAGAGGAAGCACATCTAGGAAGAGGTAATCTCTTCTACCAGTTGTTTCAAACTTATTTCTTCTTATACTTCCTCTTAATTAGTTGTTTCATTATAAATTAATAAAATAAGTATCAATAATATACTTATACATTATTATAAATATTAAACAATCATATTTCACCTTCTATTAATCCTACGAAAAATGAAATCACCATGTGTGCGTACGTACGACTTACCACCTCCACGCTACGGTGTAATATGTTTTTCACAACCACCTTACTTAAATGGGTATAATGATGGAAATAATAACTATATATGATTATTATAAAATCATAATAATTATGAAATATCATACACCATCAAATTCAATACCATCCAATAATTTTGGGAATGACATCATCGCTCGTGCGTACGTACGGCCTACCGTCTCCACGATGCGATGTGATTTATTCTAAATGATCATCATTAAACCATGATTATATACATGAATTGAATGAATAAATATTATATATATAATAATAATAATAATATCATTATTTAAATTATTTAACTATAACCTAAGAAGTGGAACATGAACTTATCTGAAAAATCTTGCATAAGAAAAAAAAGTAGTGAATATCCGAATAACAAGTGACAATGAAATGTTACTAAAAACAGATGATAATATAATCATATATGATATCATAAAAATTATTATGATTCTATAATAAGTCAATAACATTATTTAAATCATTATACAGGAGTTCTAGATACATACGAAGAATATCAGACCTAATGTAAGGGATAACTTTTCAAATCTCGTTTTTATCTGAGATTATTTATTCGTAAGTATTTACTCAGGTATATTTATCATCCGCATACATGTTTCCTAAATATTTATTTAAAAATATTCTTTATATCCTCATATAATTTTTTAAATTCAATTTACCCATTGGTAAATTTTTACTAAATGGTATGAATGGAATCTTTTTTCATTTTCGGTACGAGGTACTTCTTGACATTTCCAGCAAAAGTACAAGAAGAATGTTTTTTAACTAGTATGGTATGAACATATTTTTATGCTTTCATAATGCCTTATTACCCTGAATCTTCCCCTATAATCTTATAAGTTTATTTTCAATGAAATTATTTCTTCTAAAATTGTGTGGCATTTTGAGGAAGAAAAACAAATTTTAAGAAGAAAGGATATTTTCCTCAGGAATTAATTTCAAGTGTTTTCTCAAAATTATATTCCATATAAGATTACACTCTTTAAATATGGTTATATTTATAATCCTTTTTTTATTATGATGTTATTGTGTGTTATTTATGAAATCCATTTGTTTTATATTAATTTTGATGTAATGATGTTTAAGAAACCCATTTTATTTCATGGGTTATGTTGTGGTGAATGTTTTTATGTTTTTGTGGAACACGTGAGAATGGTTTAATTATGAGATGGGTGGGACATATATCTCCCTCCAATGCATTGGGAAAAGATTCATATCTCATGAGATAAAAATGACTGGAATGGAAAGTAAATCTGGTTCAGTACTACAAGGCTGGAATGATGAGTGAACTTGGTTCAGTAATGTACTTTTTCAGCTATGATGGTCTCAGCAATGAGCCTTGACTAATATGAAATGATTTTGTAACATCCTGGTTCAGAAAGCCACCCAGAGGTGCCCCGTACTCGGTTGGTCACATGGCCTCAAGAACATTTCCCTGAACGCCAGAGGCTGCCGACTAGCAGCGAGGGCCTTGGGTGTGATAGTGGGGAAACTATGCCCTCATTGGCAGAGTACACAGTGGAAGTAAACAAAAAAAATAAAAGAGAGGAAACAGTAATAATATCATACGAAAAATAAACATCAAAAAACTAATAGAATAAACTTGTGCACATATATAAAATGTTTCATGATACATATGTCTAGGAAAGTAGTGAGACAAAGCACAATGATGAAATGCAGTACTTAACCAAGTTCAAAAAAATAGTAATCATCTCCACAACATCGCAAGACTAAGCTTTGTCTCGTACTCTCTAGCTCCAAATCATGTCAAGTATCTGGAGTAGAAGGGAGCTTTACCTTGTCTATACCTGCAATAATATAATCTGTTTTGGCCCAAAATCATGGGCCATACAGGGTGTGAGACTAAATCCTAGTAGGAAACCACCACGAGATCTATGCCTAACAGTAAATGAGTATATGGTAGGTAAAAGTAAAAGAAATAGTAAATAGTAAAGTAATCAACAGTAAACAATCCACAGTTTCAATATCAAGAAATAGCTAAACAAGTAGATAAACACAAACAGGTAACCCTCTGAGAAGCCCCCACATCATATCCCCTCTGGTCCTACCTAGCAATTAAAGCAAGCATCTAACACAAAGTTAACCCTCGGGGAAGTACACTCAGTCTAACCCCTCTGGTCCTACCTAACAAGTACAAGCAACCCTCCGGGCAGTACACTCAATCTAACCCCTCTGGTTCAACTTAAGCATAGACTCTCTAAGGAAGCACTCGCGTCAATTACCCCTATAGTCTTATATCGTAACTGAAGGTGCTCTAGGGAATCACTTACGTCACATTCCCTATGTGGCCCGCGTCAAGTAACTATAGACACTCTGAGGAAGAACTCAACATCAATTCCACATGTGTTATCGCATCTTAAGTAAAACAAACACTTTGGAGAAGCCCTCAAAGTCCATTCTCCCTATAGTCTATACACCAGGTTCTCACAACCTTGTCTAATTCAATCAAGTGTATTAGTACGTATCGGCCAAGGTAACCCTCAATAACTACTTGGATAGCATTCTATAGCATAACAGCATAACAAAACAACAGTCACACCATCCTACAATACTAGGCATGGGAAAGTAAACGGCCACCTAACAGGAAAACTTGACCTAAAGGTCAAAACAGAAAAAACATGCATGGGAAACATAGCCAAAGCACAAAAATTTACCCTATTCACAATCAATTATCATCTACTTAATCATAAAATCATAGTAGGAAAACAATATGGCTAAAATGGTAAACACGCAATACCCCTTTCATGGGTATTGGGAAACCTGGCACATAAAACTCAGGGACTTTAAACAGAAAGGAACAAACCACCTACCTTAGCATTAGGATATCACTATATGTGAACCTAGAGGCTTGAATCACCTTATAATGCTGAAAATCTACAAAAACTTCTAAAACGATCAATGGAGGATATCTTGAGGAAGAAGAGGATTCATGAAACGAAGATCTAGCAGAAGAGAGAGCTTACCGAGGTGATCGCAACGCAATCGATAGTGGTATAATCATAGATCGGATGATGTCTTGGAGGCTCAGAGAAGGATCATAGTCATACGGGTTCTCTTAGATGAAGAAAACCTTGAAGAAGACGGTTCTGGTGATTAGATGTGACCCCAGTCCATTTAAGGAAAAAAAACAAAATACACAGAATATACTTTTGAAGTACATGGCATGTACTATCCTTTTCTGTACTCTGCTTTAGGTGGCCTTCATGTCACCCTCACACAGCCGTGTGTGTGGCCATGACACAGCCAGCACATGGCCTCCTATGGCAAAAAAGTACACGGCGTGTACTCATAAAGTACACGGCGTGTACTTAAAAAATTTCTAAAACTTACCCTTTTTCTCAAAAACATCCATAAGAAGAAAACATACCTGAAAAAGAAGATTCGGGTTCTTAAAAAATTCCCCCCTTAAAGAAATTTGTTCCTGAATTTCCCTAGCAAGGAGGCCTAGAAGAAGAAACCCCAAATAGTTCTGACCATTGTAATTGTACATCGGCCTCCCTCTCCCAAGTATCATCTTATACTCACCCGTGCTACCAAATCACCCATACCAGAGGGATAGACTGGCCACAAAGAACCTTATTACCTCGATCAAAAATCCAGATAGGAAGATCCTAAAATGATTCATACACTTCCAACTCAACCTCCTCAGGTTAGAAAACATGATGCGGGTCTGAGAAGTAACGTCGAAGCTGAGAAATGTGGAAAATGTCATGCATAGCCTGGTACCTCTGAGGTAACTACAACCGATAGGAAACCTTCTCAACTCTCTCTAACACCTCAAATGGCCTAATATACCTCTGTGAAAGCTTACCCAATCTCTTATTCCTTCTGTTCCCTAACCTCGGTGTGACACGTAGGAAAACCTGATCCCCGGCCTCGAACTCCATAGGTCATCTCTGCTGATCAGCATAAGAATTCTGTCGAGACTGTGAAGTATCCATTCTCTTCTGAATCAACTCTATCTGTTCTATTGTATCTTGGACAAGATGAGGTCCCAGCAAAGCTGCCTCTCCTACCTCCCGCCAACATAAGGGTGATCGGCATGGCCTACCGTACAAAGCCTTATAAGGTTTCATCTGAATAGTTTCTTGGAAACTATTGTTGTAGGAAAATTCTACAAGATGTATATGATTCTCCCATGAACCTCCAAAATCCATGATGCATGCTTGTAGTATTTCCTCAAGCACATGAATCATACGCTCAGACAATCCATCAGTCTGAGGGTGGTAAGCTGTACTCAAAATCACCCATGTACCCAAAGCCTTCTGTAGCCCCTGCCAGACCTGAGAAGTAAAACATGAATCCCTGTCTAAAATGATGGAGTGTGGAACTCCATGAAGACGTACAATCTCACAAATGTACAACCGTCCCAGCTCATCAACATTGAAGGTCTCCTTGATCGGAAAAAAGTGAGCAACCTTTGTGAGTTTGTCAATGACAACTCAAACTGCATCATTCCCTCAATGTGACCTCGGTAAAACTATCACGAAATCCATTGTGACATCATTCCACTTCCACTCAGGAATGGGTAACTGCTACAAAAGCCCTCCTAGTCACTAATGCTCCACCTTCACCTGTTGACAGGTGGAACACATCATGACGAAACCTACAACATCCCTCTTCATACCTGGCCACCAATACTAATGGTGTAGATCATGATACATCTTGGTCACACTAGGATGAACTTCCCAAACTGAGGAATGAGAGTTAAACATCATCTCCTCTCGTATGTCTGTTGGCACCCATACGTTCCCCTGGAAATGCAATATTTTATCCTCACCTATAGTCCATCCTAGAACAGGGTCCCCTCCTGACACACTTTCCCTCAGGACCATACCTTCAGAATCTGATAGATACCTCATTCATACTCGATCAAGAAGGGTAGAGGTAATAGCTATAGAAAAAAAAAAGGAAAGTCTACCCCTATCTATCGTGCACTTCCAAATGCATCTCAGAGAACAGAGTCATAAGCTGCCACTCACTACTGGGCTCCTGAACTACCTGTATCTGAGTCCTCCTACTCAAAACATATTCCACTATGTTGCCTTTTCTAGGCATATAGGCAATCTTGAAATTGAATGACTTTAGGTAATAAACCCACCTTAGCTATCTCAAATTCATATCACACTGAGTTAAGATGTACTTGAGACTTTTTTGGTTGGTGAAAACCACAAAATACTCTCCCAGAAGATAATGTCTCCAAAAGTGTATGTAATGAACAACTGAAGCCAACTTGAAATTGTGCATTAGGTAGTTCCTCTCATGTGGTCTCAACTGCCGAGAGCCGTACGCAACGACTCCATCTCCCTACATAAGCACAGCTCCTAGCCCGATACCTGAAGCATCATAATAAATAGTATAGCTCTTTCCCAGCTCTAGAAATACTAGTATCGGTGCTAAAGTCGACCTCCACTTCAGCTTCTGAAAGGATGACTCACAAGAATCTGACCACAAGAACTTCGCACCCTTCTTATTCAGACTCTTCAATGGTGATGCTAAGCATGCAAATTCCTATATGAAATGTCTCTAGTATCTAGATATCTCTAGAAAACTCTGCACCTCAAAGAAGTTCTTTGGATGCTCCTAGGACACTACTTCTCTCACTTTCTCTGGGTCTACTGACACTCTTGTCTCTAAGAAAACATGACCCAAGAAGTAAATTTGATCCATCCAAAAGTGACATTTCAAGAGATTACCATATAACTGATTCTCTCTCAGTGTACTCAAAATGATCTCAAGGTGGGTAGCATGGTCGTGTCGAGTGTGATAGTACACCAAGATATCGTCCATGAAGACCACCATGAAGGAATCCATGTATGGATGAAGCACTCGGTTTATTAGTACCATGAAAACGAAAGGCGCGTTTGTCAGACCAAACGGCATAACCATATATTTGTATAGGCCATACCTGCTCTGGAAGGCTATGAGAGTTATATGAGATGGTCTAACACACAATTAATGATAATCGGACCTCAATTAAATCTTATAGAACACCCAGGCTCCTCTAAGCTGACCAAATAGATCATCAATCATTGGTAAAGGATATCGGTTCTTGATCGTCAACTAATTAAACTTCTGATAGTACACAAAAATCTTGAGGGTACCATCTTCCTTCTTCGAAAATAGGACAGGTGAACCCCAAGGATAAGTATTGGGTCGGATGAAACCCCTTGCCTGCAACTCCTCTAACTGCTTCTTGAGCTCCTGCAACTCAGTTGTAGCCATCCTATAAGGAGGAATGGACACCGGTGCCGCTCCTGGAACAAGCTCAATAGAAAATTCCACCTCTCGCTCTGGAGGAAAACATGAAAAGTCCTCTAGAAATACATCCCTGAAATGATTCACCACTAGAGGAAAGTCCATCTGTGAAGTCCCCCCATCATCCAGATACAGAGTATCAATCTGGGTTGTAACTCCTCTTAACCCATGATGCTCTGGACCTGCTCTTCTGGCCTGGACATCCGACTCGCCCTTATTAAGAAACGATATGCCCTCTGGTGATGTGAAACTCACCTTGTGGCGATAACAATCAACGACTGCGTGGAAGGGAACTATCCAGTCCATTCCGAGAATGAAATCATAGCTTGTCATATCTAAGACATAGTGGTCCCATAAAAAGTGACACCCACCAAACTCTAGAGGGAACTCCTTACAATGACATGAACTCACCATTCTAGTCCCCAATGGAGTGTCTAGTGTCAAGATATCAGCATAAGAAAACATTCAGAGCCCAAGGCTCTCCACAACCGCAACATATATAAATCTATGGGAATCCCCTGTATCGAAAAGAGTTGAAGCTAAAACTGAGGAAACTAAGATCGTACCTTGAACTGTAGAAGGTCCGGGATCCTGCTCCTGCTGGGCCTGCTCCACTGCAAAGGTCTGGCCTGCTCCATGGCCTTGTGACCCTTCCTGACCACTCTAAGTTGATCCACTCTATTGTCACTGAAAGACCAGCAAATGACCACCACGTCCACGACCACCACCTCAGCTTGAACGGCCAGAAGAACTCCAGTTCCCTGACTGGTGAGAAACTGGTGGTGTTTCTCTCGAACGCGGAGTCATAGAAGAACCCCTTTCAACAGCTACTGGTGAGAAGATCTGATAGAAGTGCTGAAGGTGACACATCTTACCGCATGATCGGAACTCCACTGGGTCTTTCGGGCAATGTGGCCTCATATTCCCGCTCTTTCCGTATTGGTAGAACACCCCCTAGCTATTAGAGGAAGTGTCTCGCCTACTTGGATCACCACGTGAAGACTCCCTGTGGAGCTTACTACTATCAGTAAAGGGGAATCTAACTCTAGATGTTGAGCCGCCCTGGCTCACAACTCTGGAATCCCTTAGATTGAACTCCGTGATCAGCGCCTGGTTGATGATATAAGTGATAGAGGTCAACTGGAAGATGTTCACCTATGATCAGATGTCGTGCCTTAGACCATCCTCGAACTTCCTTTCCATGAATAACTGATCATCTTCAAAAATAGGCGTGAAGCGCTGCAGCTCAGTAAAGTGGGAGGAATACTCCATAACATAAATATTATCCTACTCCAGACTCATAAACTCTCAGGCTCGATCAGCCCTCAAGGTCTCTGGATAGAAGTAGTCATAGAAGATGCACTAAAACTCATCCCATGCCATAACCTGCTAGCATCCTGCCTATGAGATCATATCCCACCACCTCTTGGAAGATTTTTGAATCATATAGGTAGAGAGCTTGACCCTCCTCTCTGGAGGTGTCTCCAGATACTCAAAGATCGTCACCATGGATTCTAGCCAAGACTTTGCTGCATAAGGCCCTCCTTCCCCTAAAAAAGTGGGAGGATGCTGCTGCTAGAAAACCCACATCAAATCTTTCATTGATAGGGTAGGAGGCAGTGTTCCCTAAAAAGGTATGCATCATCCTCATAAAGCCTTCCCTGAACTATGTATCAACACCTATGTCCGGTATAACGGCTGGTGCCAAGACTGGCACAACAGGAGGATCTACAGGTAGTCCCTAATTAGCCACATCTGGTGTCTGATCACTACCCTGCAACTAGCACACAACTGGAGGATGTCTCGGTGTCATGACTCTACAAGGTCAAATGCACACCTTTGATCAAGATTATCAAGAACTGAAAACTGTAAGTACTGGAAGGTCACAGGAAAAAGAAATCATTCAAGTTTTGAAAAACATGACTACACGGCGTGTATGCCCCCTACACGGCGTGTTCCCTTAAATAATTTACATGGGAGTGTACTCCTACCATAACCGGTCATGTGACACCCAAACCACATGACGTTTTGTCCTAACACACGGTGTGTACGTGACTTCTCTTCCCCTTCCCGATTACTTTTACACAGTTAAGCCACATGGCTCTCCTAAAACAAGACTACACAACGTGTTCATAGTAGACACAGTGTGTACTGGACAAGCTTCACCAGGCCCATGTTGATAGTAACATGGCTTAATAAAAGGCTCACTCTATATGTCATGTTCAAGGAGGACACGGTGTGTATGTGAAAGGATAACATTGACCTGTGTTGTTAGTGAAACGGGCGGACACAGGGTTAATACCACACGGCGTGTTTGACTGGTACACGGTGTGTTCCCACCAAACCTTCCCCATCTCATGTCTATGTCCACACTGCCTATGAAATGGTTAGGGATTACACAGTGTGTACATAAAGTACATGGCGTGTACTCAATAAAAATAGTTTCTTCCCAAACAGAAGAACACAAGGCATGTAGTCAAAACTACACGGCGTGTATTCTGGGTTTTTCCAGACAGTAAGCCTCAGAAACTACTCCGTAACCCATAAAAACACTGAAATGAACATTGAAGGTGACAAATTCTGATCTGTGAGGGTCCATACTCCCTGCGAATCAAATCTTTTCATCTTATACATGTTATAACAAGGTAAACAAGTCAATGATCCACCAAGTTTTGGTCCATGAGGGCCCATAACAACTCAAGAACCAAAGTTTGGAGTTCATTTAGAAAAAACCTTACACAAACAATACCCTATCAAACAGTAGGTATTTTATCAAGGCATCTATTGCAACAACATGAATATTATACAAAAAATCTATCAAAACAACATGAAATAGCTAATGCACCCTAAATGGCATGGCAAGAATGCATGACAAGTGATTTCTATCAAGTTCCTATATGATGCATGAGATGGAATACCCTCATATCATCGGGTTATGATATAAATAGAACCTCAATAACATAAATAATAACTAGCACAAAACATATGTGTCACATAATAGTGAAAATCAAGGCAACCATAAACATGCAAAACCAAAAAAAAACATTAACGAGGTAGATTGGCTTTTCCCTGTACATGGGTTAGCTACTCCTGGGCATAGCTTATTACCAAGTACCTATTACTTCTTATCCCTGACTATAGGCTCCAAACAGTAAGTCAATAGAAAAGAATCCTTGGATACCACTTTGTAATGTCCCATTCCTGGAAGCCACCTAGAGGTGCCCCGTACCTGGTTGGTCACATGGCCTCAAGTGCATTTACCCAAATGCCAGAGGCTGCCGACTAGCAGCGAGGGCATTGGATGTGATAGTGGGGAAACTATTCCATCATTGGCAGAGTACACAGTAGAAGTAAACAAAAAACATACAAGAGCGGAAGCAGTAATAATATCATACCAAAACTAAATAGTGAAAAACTAATAGAATAAATTGGAGCACATATATAAAATGTTGCATGATAAATATGTCTAAAAAAGTAGCGAAACAAAGCACAATGCTAAAATACAGTACTAAACCAAGTACAAAATAAAAAAATTAATCATCTCTATAGAATCGCAAGCTTAAACTTGGTCCCGTGATCTCCAGCTCCACAACATGTCAAGTACCTAAAGTAGAAGGGCGCTTGAACTTGTATAAACCTGCAATGATATAATCTGTTTGGGCCCAAAAGAGTGGCCCAAACAGGCTGTGAGACTAAATCTCAGTAGGAAACCACCATGAGATTTGTTCCAAACATTCAATGAGTATATGGTAGGTAAAAGTATAGGAAACAGTAAACGGGAAAGTACTCAACAGTAAACAATCCACAGTTTCAATATCAAGAAACATCTAAACAAGTAGATAAAGACAAATAGGTAACCCTCTGGGAAGCCCCAGCAGCCTATCCCCTTTGGTCCTACCTAGAAATGAAAGCAATAAGCTAACACAAAGGTAACCCTCTGGGAAATACACTCAATATAACCCCTCTGGTTCAGCTTAAGCATAGACTCTCTGAGGAAGCACTTGTCGTCAATTGCACCTATATTCTCATATCGTAACTAAAGGCGCTCTATGGAAGCACTTACGTCACATTCCCTCGGTGGCCCGCATCGAGGAACTACAGACACTCTTAGGAAGCACTAAACATCAATTCCCCATGTGGTCTCGCATCTTAAGTAAAACAGACACTCTAGATAATCCCTCAATGTCCATTCTCCCCATGGTCTATACACCAGGTTCTCACGGCCTTGTGTAAGTCAATCAAGTGTAGAAGTGCGTATCATCCAAGGTAACCCTCAAGAACTACTTGGCTATCATTCTATAGCATAATAGCATAACAGAACAATAGTAACACCATCCTACAATACTAGGCATGGGAAATTAAACAGCTGCCTAACAGGAAAACTCGACCCAAAGGTAAAAATAGGAAAAACATGCATGGGAAACACAGCCAAGGCACATAATTTCACCCTATTCACAAATAATTATCATCTACTAAAGCATACAAGAACAGCAGGAAATAAATAGGGAAAAACGGTAAATGCGCAATACCCTGTTCATGGGTATTGGGCAACTTTGCACATAAAACTCAAGGACTTTCAACAAAAAGGAACAAACCACCTACCTTGGCATTGGTAGATCACTATATGTGAACCTCGAGGCTTGAATCACCTTATAATGCCGAATATCTATAAAAACGTATAAAAAATTCAATGGAGGATAACTTGAGGATGAAGAGGAATCATGAAACAAAGCTCAAGCAGAATAGAGAGCTTACCGAGCTGATCCCAACACAATCGACGGGAGTCAAATCAGAGATCAGATGGTGGCTCGGGGGATCAGAGAACGATCACGGCCGTACGGGTTCTCTTGAATGAAGAAAACTTAGAAGAAGATGGTTCTAGCGATTAGACGTGACCCTAGTCTGTTTAATGAAAAAAAAATACATGGTGTGTACTTTTTAAGTACACTGAGTGTACTCTCCTTTTCCATACTTTGTATTAGGAGTCCTCTATGTCACCCCCACACAGTCGTGTGTGTTTCCATGACACGGGTAGTACACAGCCTCCTGTGGAAAATCATTACACGGAGTGTACTCATAAAGTACACGGCGTGTACTTCAAAAATTTACAGAACTTTCCCTTTTTCACAAAAATGGCCAGAAGAAGAAAACATACATAAAAAGGAAGATTCGGGTTCTTACAGATTTTTTATGATTATATGTGTATGCCATGAAATTTCATATCTTATGTTATGACTATTGGGATTACATTTCATTTTTATGATTTATCCCATAACATGATATTATGTTATTTTATATGCAGGATAAGATTTTAAAATGTTATGTTCTTATGGTTATGATATGATTGATATTTCCCTTATTTACCCTTACTGAGCATTTGAGCTCACCCTTTCATATGTTTCTTTTCCCCAGGTCATGAAGAAGGTTATTAAGTAAGATATGTCAAAAAGGAGTCTAGTTGTAAAGAAATAAGTGGGAGACAATGTAGATTTTTTATGAACCAGTTGTTTATGTTTCCCAATTTATAAAGACACTAAAAATATACAGTCCTGGTATGGATTTTGTTATGTTATATAATAAATATTCTTCAATTTTAAAGTAATATCTATATGTAAAGTATGGTCCGTTATAGTTGGTATCAGAGCAAAGGTATATTTAACCATTGGAAACTAGGATGAGATAACCTTAGTAAGAACCCTAAGGATATGTCTATGTATATGTTACAGTACTATCCTAGTGTTTTAGAGATTTTCATGAATAACATAGGATTAAACCTAAAGTGTTTGAAATTGAAATTTTAGTCTTGAATTATGTGGTTTTCCCATTATGATTAGTGTTTCTTGCACTATGATTCTTGGTTTTAGTCAATGGCTGGAACCTAAAGGAACCATGTTAATGTTGAATGTGATGGGAAGAGCAATGATTTCCCCCCTAAGAAACAAAATTTTATGAGAGCAGGAATGAAAAATCTTGTAGCCATGCTCACACAACTTTCTCAAGCTATTAATCATGCAAGACTTCAAAACAAGAAAAGGATGGAGCAACATTTTGTTGAATCCTTCATGAGATAGCGTCTGTAACACCCCAAGATTTTATGAGAATTATTATTTTTAATTTCATTGATGTCTTGTGTTGTACACAACATCAAAATTATCTTGTGCTATACGCAACACCGTATTATCTTGCAGTATACGCAATACTATTCTTGGATCGTGTTACACACAATTTCAAGTTCGTTTGATAGTAGTTATTCTACGCAAAATTAAGTTTATATATATATATATATATATATGTATAAATAAAATATGATTGGATTCTATTATACAAAACAATGAAGGAGTCTTGCACAACACGCAACCCTGACTTGTCTTGCATTACACGCAATCACGACCTTCCTCGATAGCGTGTGTTGTACGCAATATCGGGTTTCACTAAACAACAACATATTGTTATAATATTATTATAGACTAGCCGTTATGTATAGTAGTAAATACATTTTGAATTTTATGACATTATAATTCATCTTACACATTTTATAAAATATGGTATGAGAACAAAATAAATTTTTCGGGTAAAATAAGTATTTTTCAAAAAATGCAGTTTTTCCGCCTTTTGATGGGCACCCACTTTAAATCTAGTTTTTAAAATGTCTATAAGTACAATTTGAAAAAATAAAATTCTTCTTTGGAATCAGGATATAAAAATTTACTTTGGATAAATTTTTCATATTATTCTGATAACTTTCATATTTTAATGAATAGTAAAAACACGCTATATTTTAATTAAAAACAACTTTTTTCATCGCAATAATTTATATGGTTAGATTATCTTTTTAATTAGTTTTAAAGTGTAATTATAATATATTTTAACCATTTAATCCAATGGAAGTCATTGTAATTAATTTCACTTTGAAATTGGACATAAACAAGTTTCAATCTTTTGATAGTTATTATTTCTTAAAAACATGCTATTTTTTCTGATAACGGGAATTAATTTTAAAATTAATTAAAGACACTTCTATTTTTGGAATTTGTAAAAATAGACATCATTTTTGAATTTGGAATATCAAATATATCTTAGGTTGAATTTCTGGTATTTTTCTGAAAAACTTCAATTTTTGATGAATAGTGACACCACTTAGTGGTAGTTAAAAAAACTGACTTTTTCATTTAAATAAAATTTTACCACTTATGTGGATTGAATTTAAAAAATCCTACATACATGGTTGTTATCAAGAAGTAAAATTTGGTTCAATAAGATGAAAATAATTTTAGGTGAATAGTAACTTTTGACTTTTATTTACCGCAGTTAAAGGTAAATATTGTAATTTAAGGATAAAAGAATATTATAATAATTAAAAATTACCTTAAAACTTGTCCTAACCTTATTGTATGAGTAGTGGCCGACCATTGGCATCCTTGGGTCGATTTGGGGACCCCATTGAGCCACTTGGTAGTGATAATGACAATTTGGATTAATTAATTTAATACAAAGACAAAATTGACATTAACAAACATATTTTAGTAATTAATTTTTATAAGGGGTTATATAAATTATCTTTTAGAATATAAATATTAATTGTAAATATAAAAAGATTTCCTACATGGTGGTATTTTTTTAATAATTTTTAGACATCAAATAAATTAAATTATTTATGACACAATAATGATGCAGTATTTACCTCATTAATAAATGATTTAAATAAATAAGATTATAATGATTAAAATATTATCCAAAACATGTCCAATTCTGATTGGATGATTTTATTTCCACCATGAGTCATCTTATCTTCCTCTTTAATGATTTTTGGACCTTTTGAAACCGAAGATAAGTTTATAATAAAATAATATCTTCACACTTTCCAAAAGAGCCCCTCCTCCCCCTTATAAAAGGAGACCATTTTTATCCAATTTCTCACACCCCTCACGCCATTTTTCTCGTCCAAACTCTGCCCAATTAAGCTCTCTACATCCCTCTCCTCCCCCTAGAAGCCTTAACTTAGGCATAAGGCACTCCAAGAAGTCCTTTTGGTTCAAACCAAAGGAAGTTACCCAAATTAAAGGTAACGGTTTCTCTTAAGTTGTTTTCTTTTATTCTACTTCTCCAACCCCTAAACTCTTTTTAATACTTTATTTTGTAACAAACCCAGTATCCTCAATATACTAGGATGTTTTTATGAGAATTATTTTAACTACACTTACACACACCTCCATCTAATGGATGAAGAACATAATGTTTCTGTGGATGGCAAACTAAAGCCTCATGAAACGATGATTGTTCGATTTTATCCTACCGCCTCTCATGGTGGCCATTATTATGGAAATGTATTTATATATGATATATATTATGTTTATTATTTCCTTATACATCTTTAATTCCCAATTATATCAAGCCTTTGTGGTTTCCATAGTGGATAAATACGATAATCTCATTTGAGGAAGTGTGGACTACCGCCCCCTCAAAGTGATGTGATTCGTTAATGCCCTATGTGGGATGTGTAAAGGATGGAGTTAATGATATTATATATGATATTATACTATAATTATAATATAACTATGTATCATTATACTTTAATTCCATTAAAATAAGAAATATAAATGAAAGTAGCGTTCATGCGTATGTACGGCTTACCGTCTCCATGAACGGTGCATTTCATTTCTTACCTCTATATGTTATGTACTATTATAAATACATGTATATACTAGATATATATGATATATATGATATATAAATCATGAATATTATTCTGGATATAATGAACCTTTGACCACATGAACAACATGTAATTATAAGAAGTCCATTTTTGACTCAAGTACCAAATATCGACAAAACGAACGTTATTAACTTAAATGGTTACATAATATTTATAACATGGTAATAAGTGATATAAAAGGAATAATAAACTTGAAAAAGTTTCTTAAGAAAATAGAAATTAACTTTGGTTTATTATTCATGAGGTTAAAGAATGATCGAGTCAAGTCGGACACGAGGTAAGGGAACTTCTTAACCCAATTTCAGTTCTTTGGGTTGATCTTCTCTTTCTTGTTTATGTTGTTATTTGATTATGTGAGAAATAAATTTTTATATCTTATAATGTATTTATACTTTCTTTATGTGACCTTATAGTGAATACACATAAGTGATCTATTTTATTTACAAAAAGATCTTTGTAATGGATAACTATTCCAATCTCGTTCTTATCCGAGATTGTTATTCATAAGTATTTACAGGGGTTATTGTTATCATCCATGACCATGTTTTCTAAAAATGTTTTCATGTATTTTTAAAGTCATTTTTACCCATTTTTTAAATTTACCACATTTTATGAAATGAATCTTACTTTTTTTTACCACATGAGGAACTCTTTGACTTTTCTGATAAAAGTACAAGAAGAATGTTATTTTTAACTTATACGGCGTGAATGGATTTTTTTACGGTTCCATAATGCCTTATTTTCATGAAGCCTAATCTACAAGATTTTATGGTTATTTTCAATAAAATCTTTTTCTTTTAAAATTTCATGTCATTTTTTGAAAAAAAAAATGATTTTGAAGAAGAAGGGATATTTTCCTCAAGAATTCATTTCAAGTGTTTTATCAAAAACATTTTCCATATAAGATGACATTATTACATATGTGTATGTTTCCAGCATAATGTATCTATGATTTAAATGGTTTCACTTTTCTTATGATGAAATATCCATTTATTTTATATGGATTATTTTATGATGGAATGATGTTTATGAAACCCATTTTAATCTTTGGGTTATGATGAATGATTTATGTTTATGTTGCGGCACAAGTAAGAATGATTTCAATATGAGATGGGTGAGACCTATATCTCCCTCCAATGAATTGGGTAAATATTTATATCTCATGAGATAGACATGGATGAAACGATAAGTTAATCTGGTTCAGTGTTACAGGACTGAAATGAGGAATAAACTCGATTCAGAAAGGGACTTTTTCCATTAAGATGGTCTTGGAAGTAATGCCATGGCTACTATGGAAATCATAAAATGTACTTAATGGTTGCCACAATTACATGTTTTATTACCATGCTATTTTATCATGATTGATGTCCCATTATGATCTATGCCTTACGTACTGACATTTTTTATGTCATTGCTCAAGATCTTGATGTTTAAACATTATGTTCATGTTTTTTTAGTTCAAATGTATATGATTTGTTTTATTTTATCCATTCTTACCCTTACTAAGCATTTGATCTCACCCTTTATATGTTTTCTTTTCCCCAGGATTTAAAGAAAGGTTTTAGGTAAGAAAACAAAAGTGGAAGATCTTTATGGGAGATGTTGAAGATCTTTCACCATGACTAGAAGATTATGTTCCGAGTTTCCAAAGACACTAAACTATTACAGTCCTTGTGTGTCTATTTTTGTTATGTATTAAGTATTCCACAAAAGTAATGTAATGTCTATGTATACCAAGATTTGGGTATCTACAGTTTGTATCAGAGAAAGGTTTAGTCAACCTTTGGAAACTAGGATGCGAGAACTTTAGTGAGATCCTAGAGATATTTCTAAGGTATATCTAGGGATGTCCCTAAGGTTTAGTATAACTATAGATTACAATCCTAGAATTATGTTGACGATCATGAATAACCTAGGGTAAACCTAAAGTGTTGTGGATTAAAGAATTTGTGATTAGTTATACATCCCATAAGTAACTTTTTATGATTACGTGGTTCCTCATTATTTTAACTGTTTCTTACATCATGGTATTTGGTTTTAGTCAATGGAGGGAACCATAAGGAATTGGGTCAACATTGAATCCAATGGAAAAATTGGTGACTATGAGAAAATAAATTGCATAATGCCTAGAAAGAAATATTTTGTGATTTTTCCGAATCATTCATCGTGATATATGATTAACAAGGTGAACTTTAGTGGTATTCTCAATTCATCAAATAAGATGATGATGGACTTTTATGCATGTTCTCATGTTGAGGAGCATAGAGAAAGGAAGATTGAGATTTCTAAAGAAGGAAAGAAGAACCTTGATGAATACATCAAATGGAGGGGAAGATGTTATCTGTGTGGAGAGAAGGGTCATAGAGTGATAGAATGTTATGGAGTTCAATGTCTTATATATGGAGAACATGGGAATTACCCAACTTAATGCTCTGACCTAAGAGGTTACTTCTAAATCAAGGAAGGACTTATTCTATTACAATCATTGAAGAGGATGGTTTGAAGTTTTTATGTATTGGTATTCAAGAATAATGTTGTTGAGGTACTTTTATGGTATATTGGAATACCTATATATTGGTCCATTGTGGTTTTCCATAAGAATATGGCATCGATAACCATGAAAAGTGATTGAAATATTTTTGGAAAGTAAATGATATGCGCATAATGAATGGATAAAGAGAAAATAATATGTTTTATAGTATTCATGAGTTCATGACTGATATAAGGACAAAGTGATATCATGGTTTGAGTATATAGAAATTTTGGGATTTTGGTATGTGTAATGAGTTAACTTTTGACAGCATTCATGTTTTCACTATGGTTCAATGGTAATTCATTTTGCAAGAGAATACAAGATTAAGGTATTCACATGTTTGGAATGCGATCAATAAGATATATCTTATATGGGGGATAAATGATGGTATTCACATGCTCGGTAGATTACATTTCTAGTAATTTTTTTCTTTATACTATGAGCTTGGACAGAATTATTTTAGATAAACCTAAATATTGGAATGGATTATGTTGGACATAAGTTCGTATTGTTTAAGGCTAGAACTTTTTTCGATATTATTTTTGGAATGTTATAATAGTATAGTTTTAGGAAAAGGACAACACGTAGGATGGGCGACAACCCATCACGTCAGACAAGGATGTGGGAATCGAACCCACAACCAAAGTGTGATAAGCCTTTATCACCTACCACTAGCCAACAGGAAGTCCCTAGTTAGTAGAAAATAGTTTTATTAAGCAGTATAATGGATGAAGTATAAGTCCATTTTTGGAATCATATACGATTAACCTCACCATAGATGGACTTATGTATATTTAATAACTTTTGTTAACCTTTTGTTTGAGACATATGGAATGACCCATCATTCTATCACATGATCTGCTAACACTTCACGAATTACAAATTCAACTTCAATTATTTAAGAGATGAAGTGGAAATTGTTCAAGTCACGAACAACGGTGAGATTATACCGAAATAAAGTAAGTATTTCTTATATTCCAAATTTTTCAACTTTAGGAAAATGATCTTGAAAACCAAAAATGTTGTCCTAATGACCTTATATCAAATGAATCAGATGGTACCTTATATCATCACAAATTTATGGCTTTGTGATTGTTGGCTTTTTAATAGCCATGTTCTCTACCATTCTCCATCAGAACATGATGGTTAGATTTTTTTTCCATATCCATATTTTCACCTATGTCCTCCTATGTGGAAACCTAGTGATTAGTTCATTTTGGTAACCGTTACATTTCATAATTTAGTTTTTAAATTTTAGTTTTGGTATTCCTTTTTACGATGTGGGTTTCTATGAAAGAAACTTTCAAGTAGTAAACCATTTATAACCCGAACGAATTTCGAGGGCGAAATTCATTTTAAGGGGGCTAGAATGTAACACCTTGAGATTTCATGAGAATTATTCTTTTTAATTTCATTGATGTCTTGTGTCGTACACTACACCAAAATTATCTTGTGCTATACGCAACACCGTATTAGCTTGCAGTATACGCAATACTATTCTTGGATCGTGTTACACACAATTTCAAGTTCGTTTGATAGTAGTTATTCTACGCAACATTGAGTGTATATATATATATATGTACAAATGAAATATGGTTGGATTATGTTATACGAAACAATGAAGGAGTCTTTCACAACACACAACCCTAACAAGGCTTGCATTACATGCAATCGTGACCTTCCTCGATAGCTTGTGTTGTACGCAATACCGGGTTTCACTAAACAACGATATATTGTTATAATATTATTATGGACTAGCCGTTATGTATAGTAGTAAATACATTTTGAATTTTATGACATTATAATTCATCTTACACATTTTATAAAATATGGTATGAGAACAAAATAAATTCTTCGGGTAAAATAAGTATTTTTCAAAAAATGCAGTTTTGCCGCATTCTGATGGCGCACCCACTTTAAATCTAGTTTTTTACATGTCCATAAGTCCAATTTGACAAAATAAAATTATTCTTTTGAATCATGATATAAAAATTTACTTTGGATAATTTTTTCATATTATTCTGATAACTTTCATATTTTAATGAATAGTAAAAACACGATATATTTTAATTAAAAACAACTTTTTTCATCGCAATAATTTATATGGTTATATTATCTTTTTAACTGGTTTTAAAGTTTAATTAGAATATATTTTTACCATTTAATCCAATTTTGGTCATTGGAATTAATTTCACTTTGAAATTGGACATAAACAAGTATCAATCTTTTGATAGTTATTGTTTCTTAAAAACACACTATTTGTTCTGATAACGGGAATTAATTTTAAAATTAATTAATTCCACTTCTATGTTTTGAATTTGGAAAAATAGACATAATTTTTGAATTTGGAATATCAAATATAGATTAGGCTGAATTTTTGGTATTTTTCTGAAAAACATCAATTTTTGATGAATAGTGACACCACTTAGTGGTAGTTAAAAAAACTGACTTTTTCATTTAAATGAAATTTTACCACTTCTGTGAATTGAATTTCAAAAATCCTACATACATTTTTGTTATCAAGAATTAAAATTTGGTTCAATAAGATGAAAATAATTTTTGGTGAATAGTAACTTTTGACTTTTATTTACCGCGGTTAAAGGTAAATATAGTAATTCAAGGTTAAAAGAATATTATAATAATTAAAAATTACCTTAACACTTGTCCTAACCTTATTGGATGAGTTTTGGCTGACCATGGGCATCCTTGGGTCGATTTGGGGACCCCATTGAGCCACTTGGTAGTGATAATGACAATTTGGATTAATTAATTTAATGTAAAGACAAAATTGACATTAACAAAACTATTTTAGTAATTAATTTTTATAAGGGGTTATATATATTATATTTTCTACTATAAATATTAATTGTAAATCTAAAAAGATTTCCTACATGATGGTATTTTTTTATAATTTTTAGACATCAAATAAATTAAATTATTTATGACACAATAATGATGCAGTATTTACCTCATTAATAAATGATTTAAATAAATAAGATTATAATGATTAAAATAATATCCAAAACATGTCCAATTCTGATTTGATGATTTTATTTCGACCATTATTAATCTTATATTCCTATTTAATGATTTTTTCACCTTTTGAAACCAAAGATAAGTTTATAATAAAATAATATTTTCACACTTTCCAAAAGAGCCCCTCCTCCCCCTTATAAAAGAAGACCATTTCTATCCAATTCCTCACACCTCTCAAGCCATTTTTCTCATCCAAACTATGCACAATTAAGCTCTCTACATCCCTCTCCTCCCCCTAGAAGCCTTAACTTAGGCATAAGGAACTCTAAGAAGTCCTTTTGGTTCAAACTAAAGGAAGTTACACAAATTAAAGGTAATGGTTTCTCTTAAATTGTTTTCTTTTATTCTACTTCTCCAACCCCTAAACTCTTTTTAATCCTTTATTTTGTAACAACAACAGTATCCTCAATATATGAGGATGTTTTTATGAGAATTATTCTAAATACACTTACACACACCTCCATCTAATGGATGAAGAACATAATGTTTCTGTGGATGGAAAACTAACGCCTCACGAAACGATAATTGTTCGATTTTATCCTAACGCCTCTCATGGTGGCCATTATGATGGCACTGTATTTATATATGATATATATTATGTTTATGATTTCCTTATGCTTCTTCACTTTCTAATTATATCAAGCATTTATGGTTTCCATAGTGGGTAAATACGATAATCTCATTGGAGGAAGTACGGACTACCGCCCCCTCAAAGTGATGTGATTCGTTAATGCCTTATGTGGGATGTGTAAAGAATGGAGTTAATGATATTATATATGATATTATACTGGAATTATAATATAACTACGTATAATTATGTTTTAATTCCATTAAAATAATAAATAGAAATGAAATTTGTGTTCATGCGTACGTACGACTTACCGTCTCCATGAACGGTGCATTTCATTTCTTACCTCCATATGTTATGTACTATTATAAATACATGTATATGCAGGATATATATGATATATATGATATATAAATCATGAATATCATTCTGTATATAATGAACCTTTGACCACATGAACAACATGTAATTATAAGAAGTCCATTTTTGACTCAAGTACCAAATATCGACAAAACGAACATTATTAACTTAAATGGTTACATAATATTTATAACATGGTAATAAGTGATATAAAAGGAATAATAAACTTTAAAAGGTTATTAAGTAAGTTGAAATTATCTTTGGTTTATTATTTAGGAGATTAAAGAACGATCGAGTCAAGTCGGACACGAGGTAAGGGAACTTCTTAACCCAATTTCCATTCTTTGGGTTGATCTTCTCTTTCTTGTTTATGTCGTTATTTGATTATGTGATAAATTAATTTTTATATCTTATCAATTATTTATGATTTCTTTATGTGACCTTATATTTAATACACATAAGTGATCTATTTTATTTACAAAAAGATCTTTATAAGGGATAACTATTCCAATCTCCTTCTTATTTGAGATTGTTATTCATAAGTATTTACTGGGGTTATTGTTATCATCCATGCCCATGTTTTCTAAAAAATTTCATGTATTTTTAAAGTCCTTTTTACCCTTTTCTTAAATTTACCACATTTTATGAAAGGAATCTTACTTTTGTTTACCACACGAGGAACTCTTTGACTTTTCTGACAAAAGTACGAGAAGAATGTTATTTTTAACTTATAAGGAGTGAATGGATTTTTTTATGGTTTCATAATGCCTTATTTTCATGAATCTTACTCTATAATATTTCATGGTTATTTTCAATAAAATATTTTTCTTTTAAAATTACATGTCATTTTGTGAAAATAAAATGATTTTGAAGACGAAAGGATATTTTCCTCAAGAATTCATTTCAAGCGTTTTATCAAAACCATTTTCCATCTAAGATGACATTATTAAATATGTGTATGTTTCCAGTATAATGTTTCTATGATTTACATGGTTTCACTTTTCTTATGATGAAATATCCATTTGTTTTATATGGATAATTTTATGATAGAATGATGTTTATGAAACCCATTTTAATCTTTCGGTTATGATGAATGATTTATGTTTATGTTGTGGCACAAGTAAGAATGATTTCATTATGAGATGGGTGGTACCTATATCTCCCTAAAATTCATTGGGTAAAGATTTATATGTCATGATATATACATGGATGGAACAGTAAGTTAATCTGGTTCAGTGTTATAGGACTGAAATGAGGAATGAACTCGATTCAGAAAGGGACTTTGTCCACTAAGATGGTCTTGGCAGTAATGCCTTAGCTACTATAGAAATCATAACATGTGCTTAATGGTTGCCACAATTACATGTTTTATTCCCATGCTATTTTATCATGATTTATGTCCCATTACGATCTATACCTTACGTACTGACATGATTATGTCATTGCTCAAGATCTTGATGTTTAAACATTATCTTCATGTTTTTTTAGTTAAAATGTATATGATTTGTTTTATTTTCTCCATGATTACCCTTACTGAGCATTTGATCTCACCCTTTATATGTTTTCTTTTCCCTAGTATTTAAAGAAAGGTTTTAGGTAAGAAAACAAAAGTGGAAGATCTTTATGGGATATGTTGAAGATATTTCACCACGATTAGAAGATTATGTTCTGAGTTTTCAAATACACTAAACTATTACGGTCCTTGTGTGTCTATTTTTGTTATGTATTAAGTATTCTACAAAAGTAATGTAATGTCTATATACGCCAAGATTTGGGTCTCTATAGCATCCACCTTCATTCAGTGGGTCTTTTGATCCATTAGTGTCTGAATAATAGATGATTACCAATGAAAAGATATTTTCAGTTCTACAATGTTCTGAATAAGATATTTGTTTTACAATACTTGCAAGGTAAGCTTCTGAAATTATTATCTAACCTAAGAGTAAAATTTATTAATTCTTTAGTAGCTTAAAACCAAGTCTCTGAAGGGAATTATCTATAAGGGACTTCAATAGATACAAGAAAATTGTTTGATGTGATCTCAAGGTTGAGATGGAGATTGGAGTAACCCATCAGTCATATGGTTTTGATAAGAAGATAAAAATGGAATTCAAAAGAAAATCTAAAGACCACACTGAAAAGAAGTTGAGTTTTTCCTTATGCTCAAACTGTGGAAATAAATATAGAGGGAAATGTCTTAAATGGACTAGTAAATTTTTTAAGTGTGGAAAAGAATGTCATCGGGAAGTTGAATTCCAAAGTGGTGGGAAAAAGATGTGTAATGATGTGAAAAAAGAAAAGGCTACATATAATGTACCTCTTACACTTCAATGTTTCAAGTGCAAGGAAATGGGTCATTATGCAATTCAATTCCCTAATACAAGGTTTATTGATGATTATTGATGTCAACAAAATATTAAGTCTAAATACAAAGGAAAGTCACATGAAATCACTATCGGCGACATGGAGTATGATAATGAAGTGGTGAAAGGTACACTTACCATCCACTCTAAAGTAGAAAATGTTTTATTTGATTCTTGATCCACTCACTCTTTTATTTCTGAATAATTTTCTAATGGTATCTTTTTATTACCACAGAAATTAGATATTGAGTTAGGTGTGACAACTCCTAATGGCACAACAGTCACATCAAAAGTTTATAATTATTCTTCGGTTGAAGTTTGTGAAAAATTACTTTCTAAAAATATTGTGATCCTTCCTATAGTGGAATTTGATGTGATTATTTGCATGGATTGTCTTTCTCTATATGGATCTCATATCAATTTCCAAGTAAGGGACGTCACATTTCATATTCCATATCAATCTATGATCATCTATCGATGCAAGGATGAATATAACCTTCCAGTATAAATTTCTTCCATCTTAAGGGTCTTGATTCCTATAAATGAAGGTTATTTTTCTCAAATGGTTGGGGAGAAAATCATTATTAAGAATACACCCATTTTATGAGAGTTAGAATATGTATTTATAGAGGAATTTCTAGGTCTTCTACCAAATCGTGAAGATGAATTTTCAATAGAACTCATATCGGGTTCTATTTCTATTTTAAATATGCCTTATAGAATGGCTCCAATTGAGTTAGCGGAATTAAAGAAGCAACTCCAAGATAATATTGATAAGGGATTAATATTCCCTAGTGCACCACCTTAGGGAGAATATATTCTGTTTGTTAAGAAGAAATATGGATCAATGAGTCTATGCATTGATTAATGAGAACTTAACAAGATCGCTATCAAGAAAAAATATCATCTTCCTCTCATTGATGAATTATTCGACCAATTACACGGAGCTCAATACTTTTCCAAGATTGATCTTCATTCAGGATATCATAAATTAAGGGTCAAAAATGAGGATATACCAAAGACGGCATTTCGTACAAGGTATGGACACTGTGAATTTATAGTGATTCATTTTGGACTTACTAATGCCCCCGATATCTTCATGGATATAATGAATAGAGTCTTTAGAGACTATCTTGATCAGTTTATGTTATTCTTTATAGACAATATTCTTGTATATTCAAAGATAAAGTAATAACATGAAGATATCTTGAGAATTGTTTAGAAGACCCTGATAAAGGAGATGTTTTATGCCAAATTTACCAAGTTTGATTTTTGTCTTCAGAATGTTTCATTTTTTGGGTCACATAATCTCAAGATAGGGGATATCTATAAATCCAACAAAAATAGAGGTTATTAAAAGATGGTCGAGACCAACAATGGTAATTGAGATCAGAAGTTTTCATGGTTTGACTATATATTATTGATGTTTTTGTGAAATATTTTTCATGATTATCTAATCCACTCACCAAGTTGACTATAAAAGGAGTTAAGTTCATTTTTACAGAGGAATGTGAAGAGAATTTCAAATTTCTAAAAAGAAGGTTAGCCAATGCACCTGTTCTCACACTAACTTGTAGTGGAAAAAGTTTTGTGATCTACAGTGATTCATCTAAGGAGAGGATTGGGATGTGTTCCCATGCAAAATTATATGGTGATAGATTATGCCTCATGGAAGTTGAAAATTCATGATAAAAATTACCCAACTCATGATTTGGAGTTAGCTAATCTAATCTTTTCATTAAAGATATGGAGGCATTATATTTATGGTGAAAGGTGTGATATTTATACTAAACATAAAATTTTAAAGTATATTTTCACACAAAAGGAGATGAATATGCACCAAAGAATATGGTTGGAGTTGATTAAAGGTTACAAATGCTTAATACTTTACCATCCTAGGAAAGCGAATAAGGTGACAAATTATTTGAGTCAAAAAGACCATTCTAGCTTATCCATGATTAGGATCACAAAAAATCCAATATTTATGGATTTGAAAAGGATGGTGTAGACCACAGAAAACGCATCCCCAAAATTTTCCAAATGCTTCTATACATGATCCAAGATCATAGTCCATTTCGCAAGCTTTGATTTGGTAGGTCGCAGGGCCCGAACGGAGCTACGAATTAGGAGTTATGGACATTTGAAGTTGGGCTGGAAATCTGGTTCGCGAAGCCCATTCACGAAGCCCCCTCCGTGATCGCGGAGCGCCGCCGCGAAGGAATAAGGCGAGAGGCTCTGTGAACCCATCTGACATTCGCGATGTGCCGCGAAGACCTGCCGCGAAGCAGAGGAGGCGGTGACGCTCCGCGAACACCCTGACATTCGCGAGCCCGCCGCGAAGCACAGGAGGCGGGATGCTCCGCGAACGAATTTGACGTTCGCGAACTCGCCGCGAAGCAAAGGAGGTGGTACCTCTCCACGAACAAATGTGATGTTCGCGAGCCCGTCGTGAAGCTCCGGAGGCGGTACCTCTCCGTGAACCCATCTGACGTTCGCGAGCGCACCGCGAAGCACCCGAGGTGGCGCGGGAGGTTGGCTTCACGGCGCCCCTTGCCTATAAATACCCAGCTCACCCCCCTTCTCCAGGCGGACGGTCACGGACACTTCGCCCCTTGGGCGGCCGAGCAGAGCTCCGCATTGCGGCTCCGCGAGGCCATGCTCCACGAGAAGCTTCCTTTGCATTGTTGCTTCGCGAGCCGAGGCTCCGTGAGTCCATGCTCCGCGAGCCAATGCTCCATGATGATGCTCCGCAAGACCATCCTCTATGAGTCCATGCTCCGCGAGCCTATGCTCCGCGATGCTGCTCCGCAAGACCAAGCTTTGCGAGAGCCCTTTGCTCCGCGAGACCCCTTTGCTCCGCGAGGCCATGCTCCGCGAAGATACTTCGCGAAGACATATCCTTTGTGAGGATCCTACCTTCACGCCCACCGGTCCATACCACGGGGGCTGCGCCCCCGCACCCCCACTCGGGGTCAGTGTCGGGCCTGGCCCTTCGCTACCGTCACAGACCCCCATGAAAAATGGAGAGTTGCACCACGAACTTTTCGGGTCAGGATGCCGGGATTTTCCATTGCGCACTTATGCGCTCCCACCTTCAACCTATGGAATACCATGATTTGATACAGTCCTCCACACACCATGAAACACCTTGAGTTGATGTATTCCTCTTAGTTTGTTTCCTATGTCGTGAGTTGAGGTTCTCATCATCAATTCCCTGAGTACCTTGAGTCGAACCATTCCTCAGGTAACTCCTCCAAACCCTATCACTTGGCTCCTATTCTAGGTTGAACCAGAAAGGGCCGCCCTTGCGTAAGTCCCGACACCAACCATTTCTAGGCACCTTCTACCTAATAGTCCTATCTACAAGACTATAAACTGTAGTACTCCCTATCTAAAAAACGATAGGATACCTCTTTCTCCAAGCAAGAGATGCCTTATTCTCCAAGCATAAGATGCCAATAGTCCTATCTACATGACTCTAAACTGTAGTACTCCCTATCTAACAAATGATAGGATGCCTCTTTCTCCAAGAAAGAGATTCTTTATGCTCCTAGAATAAGACTCCAATAGTCCTATCTACAAGACTATAAACTGTAGTACTCTCTATCTAACAAACGATAGGATGCCTCTCGCCCTATACGAGAGATGCCTCATGCTCCAAGCATGAGATGCCAATAGTCTTCTCTACATGACTATAAACTGTAGTACTCCCTATCTAACAAACGATAGGATGCCTCTCGCCCTATACGAGAGATGCCTCATGCTCCTAGAATGAGATGCCAACAGTCCTTTCTACATGACTCTAAACTGTAGTAATTCCTATGTGCCAAACATAGGATACCTCTTTCCCTATACGAGAGATGCTTTATGCTCCAAGCATAAGATGCCAATGGTCCCACCTACATGACTCTAAACTATAGTATTCTCCCTATATAACAAATGATAGGATGCCCCTTGCTCCAAGAAAGAGATGCCTTATGCTCCAAGCATGAGATGCCAACAGTCCTACCTACATGACTCAAAATTGTAGTATTCTCCCTATGTTCCACACATAGGATGCCTCTTTCCCTATACGAGAGATGCCTTATACTCCAAGCATGAGATGCCAATAGTCTTAACTACAAGACTCTAAACTATAGTACACCCTATGTGCCAATCATAGGATGCCTCTTGTTCCAAATAAGAGATGCCTTGTGCTCCAAGCATAAGACGCCTAATGCCATGATTACAGTGGCCTGATTCCAACGCCCCTTGGAATTATCCCACTTGTGCACCAGTGCATAGGTGAAGGCCTCAATTCACCAATGGGTTGGGATGACCTCATAGCCAGACATGAGGAAGACATTACGGGCAGCTTCCAAGCATAAGCCCCATTCACCATTGCCGGTCCTTAGTGGCACCCGGGCAGCTTCCTTGCGTAAGCCCCATTCACCTTTGTCGCTCCATAGCGGCACCCGGGCAGCTTCCATGTGTAAGACCAATTCACCATTGCCACTCCTTAGCGGCACCCGGGCAGCTTCCTTGTGTAAGCCCCATCCGCAATTGCTGCTCCATAGCGGCACCCGGGCAGCTTCCATGTGTAAGCCCCATTCACCATTGCCGCTCCATAGTGGCACCCGGGCAGCTTTCCTACGTAAGCCCCATTCACCATTGTCGCTCCATAGTGGCACCCGGGCAGCTTCCCTGCATAAGCCCCATTCACTGTTGCCGCTCCATAGCGGCACCGGGGCAGCTTCCTCGCATAAGCCCCATCCACTGTTGGGATCCCAATCAGCGGTAAGCCGTTGTGATCCTATGCAGAGGTAATCCATTGACATCCTTTTCCAGCGGTAAGCCGTTGTGACCCAATCCAGTGGTAAGCTGTTGTGACCCCATTTAGCGGTAAGCCATTGACATCCTTTTCTAGTGGTAAGCCATTGTGACCCAATCCAGCGGTAAGCCGTTGTGACCCCATTTAGCGGTAAGTCGTTCACATCCTTAACCCGTGGTAAGCCGTTGTGATCCTTATTCAGCGGTAAGACATTGCGACCTTATTCAGCGGTAAGCATTTGACATCCTTATCCAGCGGTAAGTCGTTGTGATCCCATCCAGCGGTAAGCCATTATGATCCAATCTAGCGGTAAGCTGTTGAAACCCCCAATCGGCGGTAAGCTGTCATCAGAAGAACTATGTAGACTTTGATTCCATTCCATGGGGATACGTAGGAAGCCTCTTCAGGGCTCAAGCCCAAAACTATCATCATCCTTTTCCTCGGGCCTCTATCCTGAAGTAAGTCCCAGCACCATGGGCCGCCTAACGCGTAAGCCCCTCTTCGCTTCACACGGACGCACCCTTCATGGCGTGATCGTCAGGTCCTTACTGTCTCTTGTTCCTCACACCGAGCATGACTCACGTGGGCTTAGATTGGCATTGGCCATGACAATACCTCATCCATCATGACGTTAAACTGCATGCCCTCGTCCAGCATGATGTTAAACTACATACCCTCATCCAGCATGACGTTAAACTGCATACCCTCGTCCATAAAGACGTTAAACTACATACCCTCATCCAGCATAACGTTAAACTGCATGCCCTTGTCCATCATGACATTAAATTGTATGCCCTCGTCCCGCATGACATTAAACTGCACACTCATCCGAACTACAAGGACTTTGATCCATGTCAAGGAATGGTACATGGGAAGTCTCCCGGAGGTTCAATCCCACCCCTCATTTATTCACGTCGAGTTCTACCTTCGTCCAGCATGACGTTAAACTAAATTCCAGTCTGACGACAAGCTGTTGTGACCAATCCGAACTACGAGGACTTTGATCCATGTCAAGGCATGGTACGTAGGAAGCCTCCCAGAGGTTCAATCCCATCTCCCATCGGACCAAGGTCCCTCATTTACGTCGGTTCGCCGACACCCACCGCCATCACGAACTACGGGGACTTTGATCCATGCCAAGGCATGGTACGTAGGAATCCTCCACGAGGTTCAAGCCCACCGCCCGCCGTTTATTCATGTCAGGGTTCACTCTCGTCCAGCATGACGTTAAACTGCATTCCAGTCCGACGACAAGATGTTGTGACCAATCCGAACTATGGGGACTTTGATCCATGTCAAGGCATGGTACGTAGGAAGCCTCCCAGAGGTTCAATCTCATCTCCCATCGGACCAAGGTCCCTCATTTACGTCGGTTCTCCGACACCCACCGCCATCCCGAACTACGGGAACTTTGATCCATTCCAAGGCATGGTACGTAGGAAGCCTCCACGAGGATCAAGCCCATCGCCCATCATTTATTCACGTCAGGGTTCACTCTCGTCCAGCATGACGTTAAACTGTATTTCAGTTCGAAGGTAAGCCGTTGTGACCAATCTGAACTACGAGGACTTTGATCCATTTCAAGGCATGGTATGTAGGAAGCCTTCACGAGGTTCAAGCCCACCACTAGTGGACCCCTAGGTCTACTTTCACGTCGGTTCACAGATGAAACCCTTTGAACTATGAGGTCTTTGATCCATGTCAAGGCATGGTACGTAGGAAGCCTCCCCGAGGTTCATGCCCATCCCTCATTGGACCAAGGTCCACCTTCACGTCGGTTCTCTGACGATGCCCATCGGACCAAGGTCCACCTTCACGTCAGTTCGCTGACGATGCCCATCAGACCAAGGTCCACATTCACGTCAGTTCGTTGACGATGCCCATCAGACCAAGGTCCACCTTCACGTCGGTTCGCTGACGATGCCCATCAGACCAAGGTCCACCTTCACGTCGGTTCGTTGACGATGCCCATCGGACCAAGGCCCACCTTCACGTTGGTTCGCTGATGACATCCATCGGGCCAAGTTCCACCTTCACGTCGGTTCACCGGCACCATCCCGAACTACGCGGACTCTATTTCCCTGCCACGGGGATACGTAGGAGGTCTCTTCGAGACTCAAGCCCAACTTCACTGTCGCCCCTGCGATGGTCCCATTTGATTCCCCCTCCACTTTATTCATCCACCCATCACCCATCCTGATTCTCACCCGGGCCGCCTCATCCCAGTGGGATCATTCCATCCACCTCCTCGCTGCTCCTAGCGGCGCATGGGCCGCTATCCATGCATAAGCCCCAACATGTCTCCGGGTCGTTGTTCTCTGTGTACACCCTGATTCACCACCCCTTTGAACTACGTGGGTTTTGGTCCCTGTCCTCTATATAGGGTACGTAGGAAACCTCCAAGAGGTTCAATCCCAACCAATGGTAATCCATGGTCTACTCCATCCTAGGGTGCACTTCCCCTGATCCGCCCTCAATGGTGTTCAGATCAGCCATTACGGTGTGACATCTCCCCTCCATGGGGCACACCACCTCAGATCCGTCCTCATTGGGCGTTCTGATCCATCCCCTTGGTAAACATCCAGGTGTTCCCTCCTAAGGATGTACCAATCTGATCTGTCTCTATGGGACATTCTGATCAGCCTCATTCCGTCTCTGCAAGACGTTAAACTCTCGGCCTACCTCGTGATAAACATGAGATGCCTGAGGAAAACCTCAGAAGACACACCTTTGGTGTAACCGTCTCCGCAAGATGTTAAACTCACGGCCTACCTCGTGATAAACATGAGATGCCTAAGGAAAACCTCGGAAGACACGCCTTTGGTGTAACCGTCTCTACAAGACGTTAAACTCGCGGCCTACATCATGATAAACATGAGATGCCTGAGGAAACCTCGGAAGACACGCCTTTGGTGTAACCGTCTCTTCTAGACGTTAATCTTGCAACATACTCTGTGTTAAATACGGAAAGCTGAGGAAAACCTCAGATACATGCCTTGGGTTTTGCACCCTTGAGATTCCCTCTTATGAGGAAGAATACAGGTCCCCCAATGTCCACACACCCAGAGATGCCTCGACATGCCTGATGTTGCCGTGTACTCCGACCGAAGGTCGCTACCATGTCAAGACCCTATGGAAAGTATTGACGGAAGTAGTGTAATTAATTAGCGTCCATGAAGATATGGCACCGGGAATGAGATTCATGAACAACATATTAAATCTATGATGGAGACCCGAACTAGGTGATGAGTTCCGAGGAGAAATACACAGAAGGAAAAACCGACATCCCATCATCCCGTTTCAATCAAGGAGCAAACGTCCCTGAACAAGGAGTGAATGCTGCCCGCCTTTGGAAAGCGGGAATGTGGGGCAACAGCAGCGCGTCCTCCACAGACGGATGCGCGCGCCCCGGCGAAAGCATCGGAAACAGATGGATCTTGAAATTTTAATGGAAAGGTAGAAATATTATCTTTCTCAAATGAATGTTGAACCTTATATATAAGTGAATATAAAGAAGGGGTAGAAGAAAGATATAGAGCTAAAAAAGAAGGTAAGAAATGTCCATGAATTCAACCTGGATTGTGATGGAATAATAAGGTTCTAGAACCACGTTTGTATTACTATCATATAAGAATTAAATAAGGATATATTGGATGAGGCTCATAGTTCTTAATTCTCTATTCATCCTGTAAGCAAAAAGATATATAGGTACCTGAAAGAGTATTTCTAGTGGGATGGAATGAAAAGATATGTTGTCGAATATATCTCTTGGATCTTGGTTTGTCAACAAGTTAAGGCTGAGAGACAGAAGTCTAAAGGTATTTTACAACCATTACGCATACCATAATGGAAATGAGAAAACATCATTATAGACTTTTTTGTCAGACTTCCAAAAAAATATAAAGTCCATAATGTTATATGGTTTATATTTGATCGCCTTACGAAGTCGACACACTTCATTTCTATTATAGAGGATTTCTCTCTTGATCATCTTTCTATGATATATGTAAAGGAAGTGGTAAGATTGCATGGAGTAGTACTTTACATTATATCTGATCAGGATCTGAGGTTTACCTCAAAGTTCTGGAGAATTCTTTAGCATACTCTGGATACAAAGTTAAGTTTTAATACTACTTATCATCCTTAGATAGATAGTCAGTCTTATAGGACAATTAAAACTCTATAATACATGTTGAGAGCATGCTATTTGGATTTCAAATGTGGTTGGGATCAACACATACCATTGGTGGAATTTTATTACAATAATAGATTTGACTCTAGTATTCAGATGGCTCCTTATAAATCCCTCAATGGAAAGAAGTGTAGAACTCCAACTTTATGGGATGAAGTTGGGGAAAGAAAGTTATTATGACCTGATCTTGTTGATGAAATGGTAGAAAAGGTCAGATCTATTCAAAAACACATAAGAGCAGCTCAGAGTAAAAAAAAGTTATATTGATAACCTAAGAAAAGACCTAGAGTTTGAAGTGGGTGATAAGGTGTTTCTATGAATATCTCCCTAGAAGAGAGTAATGAGATTTGGAAATAAGTTCAAGCTGATCCCTAGGTATATTAGTCATTTTGAAATTATGGATTGTGTTGGGAAGGTATCTTATTGATTTGTGCTTCCAATGAATATCTCTAAAGTTCATGATTTGTTCCATGTATCTCCCCTAAGAAATTACATACTCAATCCTTCACATGTACTAAGCTCAGAAGTCGTACCACTGTAGTAAGATCTTTCTTATGAAGAACAGTCGATAGATATTCTAGATCATAGCGAAAAAGTTCTAAGAAACAAGACCACTCACTTGGTTAAAGTTTTATGGAGTAAAAAACCAATTTGAATAAGCTATATGGGAACTTGAGGGTATGATGAGGTAGAGGTTTCCTCATCTGTTTGTTTCTAAGTGAGAAATTTCTAGAGAGGAATTCAGTTTAAGGGGGGTAGAATGTAACTGTTAAGCAATGTATTGTTTTTAAACAAATCAAAATAATGTTTTTTAAAGGGGGAGATTATTTTAAATAATACTCTGTCTCTTTATGATGATTTTGATGCTCACAAATACCCTTAATTATTTACTAATTATTTCGTTGAGTATTTTGCAGGAATTTATTTTATATAACGAGATTTTATACTTCATTTATTCCGAGATCAATTTTAGCGTATTCTGGAATCACTGTAGTGCGAGATCAATTTTAGCGCGTTCTGGAATCACTGTAGCGCGAGATCAATTTTAG
The DNA here is from genome assembly GCA_963277665.1 of Viscum album. Classification (NCBI taxonomy): domain Eukaryota; kingdom Viridiplantae; phylum Streptophyta; class Magnoliopsida; order Santalales; family Viscaceae; genus Viscum; species Viscum album. The sequence continues at coordinate 1,325,854,825 of OY728158.1, forward strand.
CGCGTACTGGAATCACTGTTCATACCCTACGTTGATGAACGTAACGTATGGATGAAAAGTTTACTTTTTATGTTATTTTGAAACGTATGGTTAATGAACCTTACGTTGTTGAAAAGTATGGAAGAAGAACATTACGTTTGGAAGGAACCTTACGTTTTCGTTGTTGAAAAGTATGGAAGAGAAACCGTACGTTAGTTTTCAGTGTTGAGTTTGTTTCTCAAAAGTATGGATCATCAACCTTACTTTTATAATCAACCGTACGTTCTTTGGAGAGTTGAAGCAAGACAAAGTATGGATGATCAACCCTACGTTTGAATGCTGAAGAGAAAGTATGTATGTTCAACCTTACGTTCTGAACCTTACGTTCTGAACCTTACGTTTGTGAACCCTACGTTTGGAGCCACGTCATCAATCCTACGTTTGGCGTCGGGATATTTTTTGACAGACGATATTTCCTTTTGAATTAGTCAATCAAGCGGATTATTAGGCGGATTTCGAGCTGATTCTTAAATACGACTTTGACTGAATCAGAGACGGTTTACAACGGATTAATGATTGATTTAAACGGAGCTTTTTATGCCGATTCTTCAGGGGAGTTACAACGGCTCTGTTATTTCATTTAATATCGCGAATCTAAAGGAGATTTTCATGGATCTATTTATGCGGAAGATTTTCTCAGATTTGAATATATGTTCTATCTTGGAAACTTCGGAGATATATATATACACGGGAAAGTGTGTGAAATATAGAGTTATTAATCTTTTGACGAGCAAGAAAACAGAGACTGTGTGAAAGCGTTCTTTTCTGGTGATCGAGAAGAAGTGTAAAATCCTTTTTACCAAAGGAAGATTTTGATAGCAGATTCACGTGTTCTACATCGACTACCTGTTGTGAATCTACTGCTGCTGAAGTTGTGAAGTTTCTGGTAATATCTATTGCAACTGGATCGACTCAGAACTGTTTTGATTACGGATCTTTATTTTCTGAAGACGACGATCTATCTACTGTCAATTGCATTCTGTTGCAATTGTGAAGAACAACTGGAGAAGTGTTTCTTTATCGAAACCTTTTTTTTGAGTGATCAGCTTCTCGTTCTAAGCTGTGTGGGTTCGTGTTTGAACCAGGAAGGCTGTGTGTGCCTGAGTCTTGTAAAGGTGTCAACTGCCTGTACTCAGTTGTGGACGGGTCTGTGGAAACGAGGACCAGATAGTGAAAATCGCCAAGCTCGTGGATTTGAGCGTTGGTGGAGTGGACTAGGGGCCTTCTGTTCCCCGAACCACTATACATCCGTGTGTTCATGCTTTTACTTTTTCCGCTGCATATTTAATCGTGCAAAAGCATAGTGAACAGAATTTGTCCAAATTGAAGAGATTGTAATAATTTGAAAAAGACACAATTCACCCCCCTCTTGTGTATAATCCGTAGATTCAGATCCAACAGTAACACCCGGATATTTTTTATGAAAAAAATTCTTTAAATAATTTTATTCTTTAGTAGCTTGTGTTGCACAAAATCATGAGTTTAAATGAAACATGAGACTCCCTTATTATATAATTACCATTATATCCTAGCTATTTAGTTAGTAGTAATAATCATAACTAACTTATGAAAATGCATTATGAATTCTTTGGGTATCAATTATTTATGAAAAATGTAAATTAGATATTTGTATTTTTGAGTGAATTACTATTATTAATGAAGTTAATTAGATATATATGTTATATAATAAATAAAATATTTTTATTCATCCAATGGATATTTTAATCATAGGGTGTGAATAAAGCCAATTTTTGTATAAAACCCTACTTTTTTTAAAAAAAGGGTAATCTTATGCCTTTGAATGGAGAACCCCTTTTAAATAAATATTCTAAAACATTAATACTTTTTATATGAAAACATAAACATGTTATTTTAAATTAGGATATAAAAAATTAATTTGGTTGAATTTATGATATTTTTTTATAACATTCAAGTTTTGATGAATAGTAAAAACACATTAAATTTTAAGTGAAAAAAACTTTTTCCTCAAGATACTTAATATGGTTAAATTATAATATTTATGGTTTTAAAGTATAAATAGAATATATTTTTATCATTCAATATAATTTATTTAATTATAATTAATTTTACATTGAATTCATATATGAAAACATTTCAATCTTTTGCAGTGTTTTAACTTTTAAAAAACTTGTTCTCTCATTCCGACAACAAGATTGATTTTAATTTAATTAATTCTAATTATATATTTTTAATTTTAAAAAATGGACTCCATATTTGGAATAATTAGTTCTAAATTATGTTAATAGGATAATTTTATTTTTTGGAATTATGAATAGTAACTTTGGTAATTATTTTTATTACCATGGTTAAAGGTAAATCGGGTAATTAAACGTAAACATAATATTATAAAATTACCTTAACACCTGTAAAAATCATTTTGGATGACTAAATTATAACTTTATCATCTATTTTTCTAAATTTAATCACTTTATGGCCACGTACCTATGAATATGACATGAATATAATAAAAACTATTAAATGTGAAAAAATGTCACAATATCATTTTATATAAGTATATTAATTTCAATATATGGATAACTAGGATATAATATAGACTATATATAGTATTTTGAAATATCAAATAATAAATTACATCATATAAATTTATTTATAATTTTTATGGATTAAATAATTACCATTAATGATGACACAATAGTGATGTAAAAATTATTTTATTAATAGAAATATAAAATAAATGGATTTAAAAATATTAAAATAAATATCATATGAACTAATGAATGTACTCAAATAATTTTCTAGATTAATATGAAATTTTAGGATTGTATTGAATATTTTAGTTTGAATTTATCTTCTATTTGGATTTCTTTTTAAAGTCAAATAAATGAATAGTGTCAAAATTGACGCTATTGATATTTTATAAAAATAAAATTTTATTAAATTATTTAAAAATCATAAAAATGTTTATAAATTACAAATTTTTAATTATAAGATCTAAAATTTCATAAAATATTCATTTATGGTCAATTAACACCATATAAGAAAATATTTATAACCATTAAATATTTAGAATGTTATTACCACAATTAAAATTAATAGAATAACTAAGTGTCAATTAAAAGGTTTTGGTTTAAATTTACAAAATAACTTGTCCAAAATTTATTGGTTGATTTTATTACAACCCTATCTCATCTAATATTCTAAATTGGGACATTTTGGAGGTTTTTTGGTAGGTTTTTATGTTATTAGAAAATATTATTTATGGAGTTTCCAAAAGTGCCCCTCACCTCAATTTTAAAAGGGCACCTCCTCTCTCACCTTTTCACATAATTTTGAGCCTTAAATCTCTAAAATCCACTACCTTTTTTCCTTATAAACTTTCCTATTTTCATTATATATGTTATTTTCAACTTCAAAGACCAACTCTAATGCTGTAAGAAGAGATTTAGAGGAAGCACGCCGAGGAAGAGGTAATCTCTTCAACCGATTCTTTCAAAATTATTTCTTCTTATACTTCCTCTTAATTAGTTGTTTCATTATAAATTAATAACATAAGTATCACACATATATTTATTTTTTATTTTAAATATTAAACAACCATATTTCACCTTTTATCCATCCTACGAAAAATGAAATCACTGCGCATGCGTACGTACAACTTACCGTCTCCACACTGTGGTGTAATCTGTTTTTCACCAACACCTTACTTAGGTGGGTATAATGATGGAAATAATAACTATATATGATTATTATAATATGATAATAATTCTTAAATATCATACACCATCCACTTAAATACCATTCAATAATTTTGGGAATGATATCATCGCTCGTGCATACGTACGACCTACTATCTCCATGATGCGATGTGATTCATTATACACGATCTTTATTAAAGCATGATTATATAAATGAATTGAATGAATAAATATGATATATATGATACTAATATAATTATTTAAATGATTTAACTATAATATAATAAGTGGAATATGAAATTTTCTGACGAATCTTGCATAAGAACATAAAGCAGTCAATATCTGAATAATGAGTGACAATAAAATGTTTCTAACAAACGCATGCTAATATAATCAAATGTGATATCATAAAAATAATTATGATTCTTTAATAAGTCAATAAAATTATTTAAATAATTATATATGATGTTTGGATACATACAAAGGATATCGGACCTAAGGTAAGGGATAACTTTGCAAATCTTATTTTTATCTGAGATTATTTATTTGTAAGTATTTACTAGGGTATATTTATCATCCACATCCATGTTTCCTAAATATGTATTTCAAAATATTCTTTATATCCTTATATAATTTTTTAAAGTCAATTTTACCCATTGGTAAATTTTTCCTAAATGGTATGAATGGAATCTTTTTTCGTTTTCGGTACGAGGTACTTTTTAAATTTTCCAGCAAAAGTATGAGAAAAATGTTTTTTTAACTTGTATGGAATAAACGAATTTTTACACTTTCATAATGCCTTGTTAACTTGAAGATTACCCTACAATATTAAAGGGTTATTTACACATAAAATGATTTCTTCTAAAATTTTGTGGCATTTTGAGGAAGGAAAACGTTTTTGAAGAAGAAAGGATATTTTTCTCAAGAATTAATTTCAAGTGTTTTATAAAAATTATTTTTCATCTAAGTTGAAACTCTATAAATAGGGTTATATTTCTAATCCTATTATTAATAATATTTTATAATGTTTTATTTAGTAAATCCATTTGTTTTATATCAATTATGATGGAATTATTTTTAAGAAACCTATTTTATTTCATGGGTTACGCTATGGTGAATGTTTTTATGTTTTTGTGGAGCACGTAATAATGGTTTCATTATGTGATGGTTGGGACCTTTATCTCTCTCCAGTGCATTGGATAAATATTTATATCTCATGATATAGACATGAATGGAAGGGAAAGTAAATTTGGTTCAGTAATATAGGGATGTAATGAGGAGTGAACTCAGTTCGGTAAGGGATTTTGTCCACTATGATGGTCTCAGCAATGAGCCTTTACTAATATGAAATGATTTTATATTCTTATGTGTGTATGCCACGAAATTTCATGTCTTATGTTATGAATATTGGGATTAAATTTCACTTTTATGATTTATCTAATTACATGATATTATAAACTTTTATATGAAGGATAAGATTTTCAAATGTTATGTTCTTATGATTATAATATGATTGATATTTTCCTTGTTTACCCTTACTGGGCATTTGAGCTCAAATTTTCATATGTTTCTTTTCCCTAGGTCATGAAGAACTGTATTAAGTAAGATATGTCAAAAAGGAGTCTATTTGTGAAGAAATAATTAGGAGATAATGTAGATGTTTTATGAACCAGTTGTTTATATTTCCCAATTTCTAAAGACACTAAACCTATATGGTCCTGGTGTGGTTTTTGTTATGTTATGTAATAAATATTATTCAATGTTGAAGTAATATCTATATGTAAATTATGGTCAGTTATACTCAAGTATTTATCCTCCTCCATGAACAAGGTCATTGTATGACTAATATAGCTAAAAAATTGTCATTTCATTAAGTAAAAGATTTTATCATTTATTCTTAGCCACATATTTATAGCCTCCGAATAGCTTCTTAATTGTTAATAAATCATTTATGATTTTGAGTGATTATATAAAAAATTATTCCCTCTATACTTTACAGTTAATCCTCCTATTTTGGATTTCTTAACATCATAACGGAGAATACACTTTCCCGTGGGATAAGGCCTATGCTCGTTTATGATTTTCTCAATAGTACTTATACCACTTTTGGTTATTTATATCAACTCATTATTGGATAACTTTCTGAATTACAGGTTATTCTTTTCACTATTTAATTTTTATTAATCCTAGAGATTCTTTATTAATGACACAACTTCTACTCCAAGATATTCAACCCTTTTTTCTCTCTTCTATCTAGGTATTAAGATCATTAATCATTCTTTCTTACTCTTCAATATATACTTTGAAATCAATCATTTCACCATATATTTCTTGAGTATCCTCATTCACTTCCACTAATTTTTCTAACATAATAATTTTGGATTTGAATTTATCAATGTATTATGATTATTTATTTATCAACCCACTGATTTTTTTTATTGAATGTCTAACTCTTCAAGTGCTCTTCGAGATTGAATTTTAGGTCAACAACCCCTTTAATTTGGTCCTCTTACTCAATTTTAAATTTAGTTTTATTTACTATTTCCATCATAACATCTTATGTATTTGAGATAAATTTAACCACATTATCTTCAAAACATCTTACATCATATTTTCCTTCTTTAATTAACAAGTTTTTTCTTTATAACTACTTTATAGTTGGACTAACTATTTTATAGTTTCTTCTTGAGGGAAAATTTTTATATTGTGTTGAAAAAACATCATCCTCAAATCCACTATCGACCTTCATTAGACATATTTCCATGATATACCCAATATTTCTATAATTAAAGAAAAAAATGGTATTTTTTCTTCATACATCCATTTTTCTAGCTTGAATTGTATTGATACTAGTGATAGAAAATAATCATTAACATATTTTTCATTTCTTAAAGCCTAATTAATATCTAAAATATCTATTACTTTAAAATAAATCACTTTTGATGATTGGATAGATTTTATTTTTGGTTTCACAACCATTACATAAACCACTAGATTTCTTTAAAGATCATCAAGAGAAAATTATATGAGTTTTTATTTCTTCAAGAGCTGACCCCTTAGCATTTTACAAAGGTGGCAGTCTTATGATAATTTTATTCATAATTTCAATCTCTTTTATTTCTTCACTAATTCCATGAATGGATATTATGACTTCAATGATATGTTTGATGAAACCATTAGTATTATCATTCTCTCTTATCTTTTTGTCATCAATTTTTATATACATCACTTATAATTTAGATTCTTTTACCTTGTTTTATACTTTATAAATATTAGTTAATTTATCCCAAATGGATTTTGTTGATGTGAAACTCATCACAAACATATAAATTTAGTTTTTAAAATATCTAGATAATTAATTTTATGCCTTTTCACCAGCTTCAATAATTTTCTTGGTGGATTCATTCATGACATTGTTGTAACATCACTAACTTGTATTCCATGAATTAAAGTAGAAAAAACATCAAGTCTAAGGGATCATAAGTGATATCTCATCTAAATATTCTATATCTTTAAATTAAAATCATTGACCAAATGAACTCCTTTTTCATTCACTACATTCTCCATATAATAAATATTCTAATGATAGGTTTGTTGTTAAATAACCTTATAGATTTGATACCACTTATTACAATCATAGGCCTAATACACATTAAGAGTGGTGAATTAGGGTGTTTAGTTATTATTTTCTTCTACTAGATCTTATTATTTTTTCAGAAATATCATCTTAAACATTTCATCTTTAATAACATACAATATATAAATTTTGAAATTAAATGTAGTTTCACAAAGGTTTTACTTGGTTCAACATAAAGGGTTAATCCAAGTAGAATACATTGATGGTGTTTCTAAGTAATAGGGGATAAAACTAATCACTATATGTGTTAAAAAAACTTCAGTAAATACACATTATAAATTCTAGGGACACTCTCTTATTATCTCTCTATGTATTACTTTCAGATAATTAATATGAGAATAATTCAATACAATGATCACTGACAATTATATTTTATAAAATATGAACACCAAACTATTAAGGGTGTTATAATTGTTATTATTTTCCTCAAATTATTCATCTTCAATGGATCTTCTTATATAAGTCTACCTACTCAATACCTTCCTTTGGTTCACTGATATTTCAGATAGTATCATTTTAGGTACATTTATATTCTTCTTATCCTATTAAAATATATTCAAAAAAATTCATGAATATTATTTCCATAATTTTAGGCATTATGAATTTATCTATTTTAACTTCATAACCAAATATCATGAATCCGTCCCCCATGATCTATATCTCCTTCAATATGCAATAACTCCCCCTATTTCTCAAATTTTTATTTCTCATGATCTTCCTTGATTATTGGGGTGTGATCCTCCATCTCTCCTTGATCCTCAAACATATTATGGTTGAACTTATTCCATGGTTTGTACATATCCAAATAGTTATAGAAACTAAATTCCATCTACACCACTTCATAGAATTTCTATAATTCATATGGATTAACAATATACATGGTTGGAAATATTAGTAATAATATTATATGATTGATAATGTATATCATAATATGTGGCTATATAATGACTAATTATAAAAGAAATTAGGTGTATTTTCTTAGTGCTATGTCTTCACCTAAAATGATAAAGGAAATTACCCCTATATATCACCTTATTTTCATGGAAATTACCTTCACATATCACCCCTTTTCTTGGAAATTAACTTTACATATCACCCTTTTTTCATAAAAATAACATTTACATATCACACCTTTATCACATAAATAACATTTATGTATCATACCTTTATTTTGGAAATGGACCTTACGTGTCGCCCAGTAACCTTTACACACCATTTAGTTTCCATTACATTCAATAATTTACTATTTTTCTAAAATTAGTTTCCTTTATGTCTCAGTTCTTGTTTCCCTTTTTTATTCCAGTTTAGTTTAACACTTTTCCACATTTTCACATTCAAATCATTTCTAAGTACATTTGTGCATTATCTTGGATTTATTTTACATATTATGTTCTGGTTACCCTTACATATGGGATTTTTTTATTTTAAACTATTTTTTTGGATACTCTTATATATCCAGCAGAGTGACTCTTACATAATGCCTTTGTTTTTTTTTGTGAATTCCAAGGTAACTTTCTATTTTTCCAAAGTCCACCCTTTTTACTTATAAATCAACTTCTCTTTTATAATTACTTCTGAACTAAATATTTATTCAGTAAAAATTATATAATTCTCTTCAATAATGATAAATTTTGAACTTATGATTGAAACAAAATCCAATATTACTACCTATAGTTCCAATATAAATCATTTTATAAGATAATCATTAATCAAAGAAAGCATTATTTTTATTTGAAGGATTGAAAAAAAATTACTAAGTGTGTCTCATATTTTTGACGAAATCAATGAAATTTTGTTTTATAATAATTAATTTGTGGTGAAGAGTTATAAATATGGAAGTGTATTGACAAGAGGACATCAAAATAGGAAAATTTTTTAGGTTGGTGATGCTGAAAATTCGTGCTACTTAAGCGTGAAAGAAGAAAATTAATTATGGCATAAAAGACTTGGATACCTTGGTAAAAATAATATGAATATTATTATCTAGTTAAATAATGCCTCTGGTGTTATAATATTAAAGAGATAAAGGAATTGGATGTTACCTATATGTCTAAAGGTAAAAATTATTTATTCTTTACACAAGATAGTGAAAATTTAGATGTATCATTTGTTGAAGCACATTCATTCAGATGTTTGTGGGACTATGAGGAAGAATTTAACAACTATAGATAAGTACTTAAATTATTTTAGTTATTAATTAACTTATGTTACTTGAATTATGTTTATAAAACATAATTCAGAGGCATTGTGTTCAAAATTTTCAAAATAAGTGTGGGTTCTTTTTAAAGAATTTTCGGATGGAAAATAGTGTTGAGTATGCAAATGGAAATTTTAAATATTACCTTGAATAACACGGTATTTTTCAAGAATGAAATAAATCATATAATCTATAAAAATGGTGTTTTTTATTTAAATAATATAATCTTATTGGAAATGAATTGTATAATGTTTATGGAACATAATACATCTTAATTTTTCTAAAGGAAGGTAGTAAGCGTATAAATTCTTATTAAAAATCATTGCTTATGCTAACCCAATTATTATTTCACATCATATGAGATATATTATAAGAAAAATAAAAGATTTAAATACTTTAGGATATTTTTTATCTATAGTATTATCAAGGTGAAAGGTGAAAATTTGATGAAGTTCAAACAAAGAGAAGTTTATGGAATATTCATTGGTTATCCTCAAAATGAAAAAGTATATTATTTCAAAAAAATATGGGATATCATTGATAATAAAAATTTAAATTACTAGAACACTCAAATAAAGGAATCCCACATCAAAATAAAGTTTCATAAGTGAATATAATGAAGAATAAATTATTAAGAAGTAAGATTAAGGTGTGGAAGTTAATGTGAATCTAGAATAAGTACAGGCTAAATATAATGATTCGGCTATTTCAAGTCATGAATAACAACCTTTTTCAAATCATACAAGGATGAGAATGTATGAAAAGGTCCAAAAAATTATTACATAACAAGGATAGCTAGTTCAAAATAGGATAACATTGAGTTCAAAAACATATACCTCATTATTATCTTAGATTGAGCCAATAGACATGAAATAAGATTTAGAGAATCAAGGGTGTATTGATGATATGAACGAAGAATTAGATTATATTGTAAAGAATAATACTTGGGAGTTGTTACCCAATCCAATCAGTAAGAATGTTATCAGAAAAAAGGTGTTATTTTGAAGCAAGTTGAATGATAAAGGAAAAGTGATAAAAATAAAGGCAATACTCATGTGAAAAGGGTGTTTATAGATTCAAGTAATTTATTTTGATGAGACCTTTTAATTATTTTCTAGTCTTTAAAAAATTATTTTTATTGTTATCATAGTTAAATGGTGATATAAGATCTTACAAATGTATGTAAAGTCAATCTTAATAAATGGAGAGTTGGAAGAGGATGTGTGTATTGAGAAACCCAAAGGATTATTTCTTAGAGAAGATAAAGGATGTGTTTGTAAGTTAAAGAGGAATTTTATAGCTTAAATAAAGCCTTCATATAATGGTATTTGAATCTTGATTCATTATTTAAGGTAGTAAATTTCAATAAAGTAATATCATATAATAAATTCTATATTAAATAAGATAAAGTGGTATCTTTGATTATTATAATCTATGTATATAATATTTTATTTACAGGAAATGAAGAAGATGATTTTGAAGAATTTTCTTGGAGTTAAAGAAGATTTTTGATATTTTAATTCTTGGTGAGTTGAAATATTTATTGGGTTTACAAATATATCAATAATAGAATTACATTTTTCTCTCTCAAGATAAATATTCTTGAGAACTTCTGAAGAACGTATGAAATAGAATATTCAAATCAGTTTTCTACACCAATTTTATTTTTAATAAATCTATTAAAATATTAATAAGGAAAGGATATTTATTTAATGGAGTTCAAAAAACTAATTTGTAGTTTACTCCACCTGATAGCTTCATGACTGGATCTTGTGTATGTTGTTACATTTTGTGCCAAATTTCAGAGTAAACTAAAGGAATGTCATCTTATCACTACAAATAAGATATTTTAATACATCGAATAAATTATTAATTATACATTTAAATATGATATAAATGTATTGATTTATATTTTTGGATAAATTATTCTGTATTGTGATATAAATATTTATGATAAAAATTTAAATATCTAGTAGAGTTGTCTTTTTATGAGAAAGGTGTGTGGCGTGGCACATGAAGAGGAAATGTTCAGTGACCTTGATTATTGTTGAGGCATTGTATGCTGATGTAAATCAAGCAATGACCCGATTTATGCAGATGAAAACTCAATTAAAATATCTTAAGTTTGGTGTGAAGTTGGATTTTCTCGTTGGTTTTCATTATCTATGTGTTATAAATCTATTAAAAATCTCATTTAATATTCTCAATAATAACATATTTATATAAAATATCACTTCATCAAGGAGTTTTTTGAATCAAGAATTGTTGAAGGTGGAGATTATTTCAATAACGTATAAAATAATAGATATGTTCATTAAACCATTACTAAAGGATTCATTTCAAAAAATGAGGTTGAAATTGGGAGTTCAACCTCAACCCTTCCAAGGATAAGATATGGTGAGTCTGTCCCCTATCTTATTGCCTTTAGATTTTTATTACCAAAGGGGGATTAGAATAGTATAAATTAAAATAATATGACTTTCCTTCTATGATAGTAGTTATTTAGGAGGATTTTTTAAAAGGGATAAGCTGTAAATTTTGTGTGTGTGCATGTGTTTAAAGAATTTGAACCTTTATAACATGTTTGATGATCATGTATAAAAGAAATTTTTATTTATAGGTTCAAAGAACATTTTTTTGAAGTGAAATAAGAGTCATGGTGAAATAAAGTTGTGAGGAAGTGAATGTAAGTCACTTTAATAGACAGAATGACATTATTATTCATGTTTTTGTTTCCTAAATAAAGTTAAATCAAGTATTATTAGAAGTATTGAATGAGTTTTCAATGCTAAGGGTGATTATTTTTAAAATTTATTTATGATCAATAGTTTCCAACAAAATCTAGTGCGGGATTATTGAGACCAAGTATAGAGAAATTAGATAATGGGTGGTTATCACCTTGGGGAGGTTATTGAAACTGAAATGGGGGTTTTTTGTGTTTAGAATCTGAAGAATAATTCTCTAACACTATAAATTTTGTTAAAGGGGAGAATAGTTTGAGAAGAGATAAAGTAGATATGGTTCTTGGGTTGTCTTTAGTTTTAAATATATAAATAATGTTCAAACTCAAGTGTTACATAGTGTTTAATTTTAGTTAAAGTTAATTCCAAGGTTTTGAAGTAATTTAAATAACATGGAATTATTTTTAAGGTTGAATATTGATATTTAAATATGTTTGAATTAAATAGATGCCTCACTATACTATGTTCATATTCAAAATACCTTTTTCATTGGTATGTGAAGTGAAATGGCCTATTTACTCTGAAAATTGGTGTCTTAGTTAGTTTTGGTCTATATAAGAATACCTAAATATATATTTATGGAGTAGACCGCACATTTTAGCAATTACAATGGGGAGATAATCTTTGAAATGGTAATTTCAGAAGTTTTTTCAATTATAGAATTTCCCTATAAAAAATAAGGTATCTCATACACAACTTGGTTGAATTAGTGGTGGTTTTTATATGATTTTTATAGAGGAATAAAAAAATGGATGGAATAGTTAAATGACCAGAGAAAATATATATTAGTTTTTTTGGAGATCAAAATGATGTTTACCACACTGTGGTTCAAGAAATGTGGTCATTTTTTTAGAAATTCAATATGTTGAGGATTCTTTTACCCAGGGAAGTGAAATGGTGTGGTTGTTCTGGTCATTGTCTGAGGTTAAAAATAGGGAGTCCTGTTCCATGGAATATTCTATGGTGTGATAAAAAAATCCCAATATAAAATAATGAAGAGTAAACACATCATGGTATGGGGTTTATTGAAAAAAAAATTGGGTAATTTGATTGAAATGGCTTGAAACATGTTGTGGTGAAGCCAAACATGACATACTTAGTAAATATTTTTATATTTTGTGAGGATTTTATAATTTGAATCATATCATGGTTCTTGGGCCACTCAAAATTGATCCATAGAGTCTCTAAATCACATAAATAGTGACTAATATGTATTTAATGATCTAAAGGATCAAATAGAATCGGGAGAAATTAAAAAGGAGTTAAAGGAAGTTATGACTTCAAATTTGATTTTGAAATGACAAATTTGAATAAATGAGCATGTGACACCCCCATATCATCATGTTGTTTATTTTTTATTATTTTATCCTTTCTTGAGAGGTTTTGTGTTTTAGTTGTTTGCGAGATGAAAATTCATGTTATTAGAGACTTTTTGAGAGGATCATGGTTATCATGCACGGTTAGTAGTAATCATACAATACCCATGTGGGTGGATCTATAATTTTGATAAAGCTATTTTATATGGATATTACATGGTTTTTAAAACTATGAGCATCTCCCCAAAAACCATGTGCCTATTTTGGAGTGTTAAGGGTGAGATGCACGATTTTTTCAAACCATCCAACACCTGGGAGTAACCATGAGCGGGGGTTCCTAGCCTAGTTAGTGTCTAAAACACAGTTTGTGCATAGTTTCTTAAATCATGTGGCTTGTCTAGGTGTTTAATTTTTGGGTTTTCCCATTTTACCCCTCTTTGATTTTAAGGGGGTTTCAACCCCCATTTCTCTCCACTTGTTTCATCTAACCATTAGGGTCCAAAGTAGAGCTCTACCACCTTCATCCTATTGATTCATGCACTTAATTTGGTTATTTCTAAGAGATTTTGAGTTATTTACTCCCCTCATTATATCTTCTTCCCTTATCCCCCTATTTTCTCTTGGTTTTGGTTTCCCCCATGAACTTTAGATCTCTTGTGGCCAATTTTAGGGTTTTTAGGTGGATCTAATGTTGGATTTTTGGTGTCTAGGTTCATAGACACTATTTCAATTCATGTGGTTGTGGTCACCATTAAAGGTGACATGTTCTGAATAATTTTAAATTGATTCTCATCTCTTTTAGGTAGGTGTTTGTAAGTAATTGTTTCATTTTGGAATTAAAAGTTAGAGTGTGCTTTCTAAATTCCTTTTTTTATGAAAGTATGACTATATGTGATGGATTCATAGTGATTTGAAACTATTTCTTAGTGTTTTGATCTTGGCATAAATGGTTTTCCATGTGGATTACTTGTTTTCATGTTTTAAATGGAATATTTAAAGGTGTTATTCTTTTATAAACTTCCCAAATGGATTTTTTTAAATGGTTTTCATGTTGCGTATTGGGTTTTGACCCAATTTTAGTTTTTAAAGGGTGAGAACTATGTTTTTAAAGCGGAATTGGTTTTTAAGTGAGGTGTTAACCTCTAAATGGGTTTTAAATGGGTTCTTTAATATATTTCAAATGGGTATTTGAAATTTTTATGTGTTTTTTCCCTAATAAAATTAAAATATGGATTTATTAAAATGGTTTGATGGAAATGAATGTCATTTGTAATTGTTTTGCTTTTCAAATAGGAAGAACCCTGTTAAAGGGTGGATTTTAAATATTTTAAATGGTGTGAGTGATTTCCATCATTTTGAAGAATTTTTTTAAAAAAAATATGAAATGTGAAGGGGATTGGAATCCCAATCCATGTTTTGGTGTTAGTGGTCAGGTTGGAACTTTGGTTTTCAAATGGTGGTTATGAAAGACACCCTTTATTTCCCCTTGAATTTTTTACCCATTGTGTTAGTTATTTATCTGTATGAGATGCTTGTTTCTCCCCTTGTGTGGGAATGTACTTTTTATGTTGTGGTGCAATTTTATATTTGGGTATATTCATCATTGGTTGTTAAGGTCGGGGTAGCTATGTTTATACCATGTATGTTAGACTTGTATTATTTGATCATATGCCTCACCTCTTTTATTGGTAATGGGAAATTTGGTACTGAGTAAAATTCCTAGATTATTCTTCAAGTTAGTTCAAACAGCACTAGTTTCTCACCAGTCACTCTAAGGACAAGGGCCAGGTGTTGGTCGTCGCAATGATGCTTGTGTGGGATAATTTCATGGCTGATTATTTGAAATTCATCGCATTTCAGTAGCTTGTTTATGATTGGTATAATACTATATTAGTTGGTCCATGGAATATTAGGAATCCTAGGGTAGATCCCATGACACATTTGATTTCTTGATGCTTGGATATTGATTTAGGGGAGTTTAATCTAGAGCTCATTTTTATCTTTTCCCCTAATTTTACTATTATGGAATCGTATCTTGTTTATTTTTTTTATATTCCTCATGATATGCATGATTCCTATTTTTTTTATGCTTGATCCATGTATGTTGGATCATTTCCTTCAAAAAAATGAGTTTTCAAAGATTTTTGAAAACTATTTTGAATTTTAAGAATTGGGTGTGGGTTTATGATGTGGATTTCAAAATTGTTTTTTTATTTAACGATGGATTCGATTGGTTGAACATTTTAAGGTTACCATTTTCATTTAAATAAAATAAATGAGTTTTTTTTAGAAAGGTTAATGGTATGTTTTCTTTCAAAATTTCTTAGGTTAGTGGATTTGATTTCAAAACATGTGTGTTCGATTTTTTAAAATAAAGAGAAAATTTTTATGAATATTTATGGAATTAATTTGATTCCTATACATAGTACTTGAAAATACTATTTTATATATTTATTTTCAAACTAACATCGATGAATTTCTTAATTAAACATATTTCATAGATTCATAATTTTGTAGTGACATACTGGACTTTTTTATCTCATGCCTATACATTTTAGGTTTCAAGTTTTAGTAGGAATCATCTTTTGTTTTTCTCATCATGGATGATGTGGGGTGAGTTGGGTGGTGTTGGGAAACCATAGGTTGCATGGAGACGGTTCAGGATTGGATTTAGTTGGTCGGTAGTTGTTTTCTATTTAGTTAATGTCGTAACTACTGCCTTATTGTTTTCCTTCTCGTTTATGAATATTGTTATGTATGTATGAATGGGTTGGATCATTGTAGTTGGTTATGACCTATTTGGCATGTTAATTTATTTTGGATCTTTATTTTATTTTTCCCACTATCATTTAACTCTAATTTAGTTGAAATAATTCCCAAATGGATTCTTGTGATACCTAGGAACTATTTTCCACCCCATGGGTATTGGAAATTCCCTTCAATCCTTATAATAGGTTGGGTTGGGTGATGGGTAGGATACAATCATTGGGAAATTTGTGAAATAATAGTGTCAGATCATTGGGTTTCCTATAATAGGAGCTTAATATCCTTGTGTGTATCCCTTTTTATTTGAGGATGTCCTGGTAGAAATGAGATTAAGGTTTTCAAATCTTGATAGGTAAGGATGGTGAGAGTTTAACTAGCTCTTTATCATCCTAAGCTTCAAGATACCATGGGAAGTTGGGTTTCAAATTGTGAATTCGAGTTATTTTTAGTTTTTATTGATGTTTTTTGGTCCCATTTGATTATATAAGTGATATTTGGTGTATCTCCTTGGTTTTGGAGTGAAAAGGGAGGATAACTTGAGTTACGTGGTAAGCTCACACAGCTTGGGAAACTATATGGTGCCTATGCAATGAATTTTTCCTCCTTAGTAGAGTGTGTTGCATGATTGGAACATGGATATCCAATCATGTGATCAAAATGTGCACAATGATGTTTCTTCTCAAGTTATCATATTTGGACTCCTCTTGATTATATGTTTATAAAAAATTTGTTTTCAAATTTTGGGGATGGATTGATAAGTGTGTTGATTCGTTTTTAGATGTGGTTCAAGTGAACATTGTATGCAAGCCTTTGAATTGCTTTGGTTGCATTTGATTATTAAAACCATGTTTTTTAAAATTAAAATATTTTGTTAAAATTTAATTTTCAAACTTTATTTTATAGAATTTTTTACAAAATAGTTGTTCCCCTCAAGGAGGGTGTTTTCAAAAAAAGGAAGATGGGTTTTGATGAGAATTCTCTATGAACTCGGTTTTCATAATAAAATAGAATTTTGAAAGTGGTTTTCATGATATGCCTTGTTATGGAAGTGTGTATTACACTGAGTTTGTTTATATTAAAGGATGCTTTGGATTATTTTTGTGCATATTACTTGGTGAAGTTTAATTTCAAAATTACTTGGTGGAGATTGTGATTTCAAAAGAAAATTTATTTTGGTGTGAATTTTTTGTGCCTCATTCAAGGTATTATTATTTGAACTTGATTTCTAATTTATGGTGTAATAATTTAGTTTGTATTTTGAGGAATGGATTAATGATGTTTATCTTATCATTTTTTTCCTTCCCATAATGGTCAAAAGGGTTTCTTCAATTCTGGTGCCTACCCTGACTATGAGTGGAGTGGTGGATGTGGAATATTATTTGATCTTAAGATCCATTTTGGACTTCTTTAATTGGAATATGAATTCTTTTCGCAGTGATTAGGGGTCATGGAATAAGTGATGTGTTTTAAAGAGATTGAGGTGATCCTTGATTCTCATGGGACACCTAAAGATTCATAGGTGAGAGTTTTTGAGAGCTTTCTTGTCTGTATTAGCTGAGTTTAGTGGGATTCAGTGGTACCTCCTCTATTGTAGGAAGGGATGTATTGGGTGATCTTCAAGATAGTATTTGTTTAGTGGTTCTTCCCTTATGACATGAATTGGATAAAGTTCTTGAGCTTGTTCACTTTCATCAGGGTGACCAACTAGTGAGGGAGTACATTGATCACTTTTCAAAGTTGGATGTATTTTCTCTAAATCTAGTGGTCAATAATCCTAAGAAATATTGTTTCTTTATAGGTTTCCTTATCCAAAAGTTTTTTATCAATATTTTAGTCTAGTCTGAAATATTTTCAGTATTTTTTCAATGAGTTCATTCGAGTGGAAGCTAGACAGTCTAGGAAGCCTATGTTGGGTGATGCCTTAGTTCCATGTGTAGCGGAAGTGTGGTGGACCAAAGGATAACCCAGTGAGTAAGGATAAAGAGTAGGATTATACAAAGCTTAGGTAAAAGGGTATTTCTGATGGGAAGAGGATATATCTTATGTGATTCTATTATGGGTCCCAAGGGAATTCTAAGGCCCACTACTTGAAGTCTCCTAGATTTTTCATTTAATGTGGATTTTTGGGTCATCTTTAGAAATTTTATAATCTTACTTTTTTAATAGGTATTGATGGTAATACTTTATGGTTGTATTTTTGTTGTGTAAATTTTCCTTTGATGGTTTTAATATTTGTTTTTGGAGATCTAGCTATGTTTTTTGAATCTTATGGATGATTCCCATTTAGAATGATTTGATAGATGGTTTTAATGTTATTTTATGGTATACCTTTTTTATTGTGGAATTACCCCACTTGTGGGTATATTTTGAGGTTGTTATAGTTTTACTCGTTAGTTATGGTACGCCATGAGTGCCTTTTCTGAGCTTCATTATTTGGGTGGGCATTCTTTGAGATTTTTGGTTCCACTTGTTCTATTATTGAGCCTTTGAGGTTCTCATTTCTTGGTCATGAGGGAGACCTTGGGTGTACAATTGGGTAACTAGGGTTTGTTTTACTAGTTGAATTGGGTATACTAACAAATGTTTGGTTGTGGCTATTTAGGATTCATTGTGTGAGGTTGATCCAATTTTTGACTCTAGGTTATCTGCATATGTTATGACCCAAGTTGAGATATCATTCTATTCTCTTGAGGATGATCATGTTTGTATTTCTTTACTTTGGATTTTTAAGTGCTTATGGTTGAGAACAAGACTCTTTCATGGTTGTTAATTGTTCAAGTATGCATCCCTTAGTTGTTTTTATCTTATTCCACCATGTTAGAGGAACTCTAAATAGTGGGGAGACAATATTAGATAAACTCTAAATGGTGGAAAGACCATGTTGGGTCTCCCATGATTTTTAGGACTTATTGTTTGAGGTTATTATTTCTATTGTGATTATAGATGTTTGGAAACCTCATGGTTGATCATTTTGATCATTTGAGGACACTGGTTGTTGTCTTGAGGTTGAACTGTGTTGGGTGCTTATTTTGGGTTAGGTCCTCTTTAGATCCTCCATTCTTTCATGCCTTTCTTTTTAACCATGGACTTTCTAGGGGTAGAAAGTATCATGGTGAGGAGTTTATTCCACCCCCCCCCCCCCTATGTCATGGTGCTATTTATTTTATATTATTTTATATTTTATTGAGAGGTTTTAATTTATGTTGTTTGCAGGATTAAAATTCATGTTTTTTAGGCTTTTTTAGAGGATCACAGTTAGTTTTTATGGTAAGTAGTAATTGTTTTGTGCATGTGTGGGAAGCACTATCATTTTGAAAGAGCTATTTTTCAAGGATCCTACACAATTTTTCAAATCATTGGATCTTCACAAAAGACATATAGGGATTTGGGTGTGTTAGGTGTGTCGGGTATAAGGTGAATTATTTTTCAAAACCATGTGGAACCTAGGTGTAACCATGTGAGGGGGTTTCTGGCCCAGGTAGTGGACATCTCACTTTTGGTGCATGGTTTGAAAAATTGGGTGGCAAAAATATGCAGCCTATTCAAGAGTTTAATTTTTGGGTTCTACCATTTTACCCCTATTTTATTTTAAAGGGTTTTCACACCCATATCTTTTCGCTAGCATCGGGAGAACCTTGGGAGCCATGGAGGAGCTCCACCACCTTCCACTTCTTGATTATTTCCCTTCAGTAATTTCCAAGATATTCCATGGTACATCCTCCTCTCTTTATCTCTTTTTCCCTTACACCTCTCTTTTCTCTAGGTTTTGGTTTCCCTAATGAACCATATATCTCTTATGTTCAGTTTTAGGGTTTTGGGTAGATCTAAAGTTGAGGTTTTTGGTGTCTAGGGTTCTTAAACACTATTTTTATTCTTATAGTTGTTTTCACCATTAAAGGTGGAAAGTTCTAAAGATTTTTGACTTGATTCTAATCTCTTTGGGGTAGGTGTTTCTATAAAATTGTTTCATTTTTTAATTCAATATTTTTTCATGCTTTCTAAAAAAATTTATAAAATTATGATTATATGTAAAGCTTTGAGGTGATTTAAAACCATTTATTGGCGTTTTGAGTTTGTTATAAATGGTGTTCCATGTGAATTTCATGTTTTCATGTTTTAAATGAAATTTTTAAAGGTTATAATCTTTTTTAAATTGCCTTAATAAATTTTTGAAATGGTTTTCATGTTTCACATTGGTTTTTGATCCAATTTTAGTTTTTAAAGGGTGAAAAATAATTTTTTAAAAGGAAATTAGTTTTAAAGTGAGTTGTTGACCTCTAAATGGTTTATAAAGGGGTTATTTAATGTATTTAAAATGTTTATTTAAAATTTGTGAGTGGTTTTCCCCTTTTAAAATTTAAATATGGCTTATTTTAAATGGTTTGATGGAGATGAATGGACTTTGGACTTGTTTTGGTTTTCAAAGAGGAATACCCTTATTGAATGGTAGATTTGAAATGTTTTAAATGGTGTAAGTGATTTCCATCATTTTGAATACATTTTTAAAATGTGTTTTATAAAATATAAAATGGATTATCATCCTAAGAAGTGTTTTGGTTTTAGAGAACCATTTGGCACTTTGGTTTTCAAATGGTGGTTTTGAAACACAACCTTGATTTCCCCTTGACTTGTTTACCCCTTGTGTGGGTTCTTTATCTATGTGGGATTCTTGTTACTCCCCTTGGGTGGGAATGTTCTAGTTTATTCCATAGTGAATTTTTATATATGGTGATATTCATCATTGGGTGTTAGGAGTGAGGGTAGCCATGGTTATGTCTTGTCTTTTATACTTGCCTTGTTTAATCCTAAGCCTCACTTACTTTATTTTTCATGGGAAACTAGTTAATAATTGGTAGACCTATCTTTTTCATCTATTTGGTTCACAAACTGCTAGTTTCCACCATTCATTCTAGGAACAAGGGCTAGGTGGGGGTTAGTTTTCGTAATGATGCTTGAGTGGGATAATTACATAACTAGTTATTTTAGATTTAGTACATGTAGGTAGTTGGTTCATAAGTGGTATACTCATATACTGTAATGATCTATGCATTCACAATTCATTAAATTTCAGTTTTTGGTTGTTTGAATTGTTCAAAGAAGGATCAAAGGGAGTTTGGAGAATTTTTGTTTCTAAAGGCAGGAAGAAGAGGGATTACACATCGTGTAACTGGATTACATGATGTGAAATTCAGTTTCATGGATTTTCTTAGAGGTTTCATGACATGAAGTCATTTTAAACAATGTGAATGAGGGTTTCAAGGTGTGTAATATTTTGGGATTGAAAAAATAAAATAAAATTAAATAGGTGATTTGTTTTTTTGCAGAAAAAAAACACAAGTATTACATGACATGAAAGGGGATTAAACATCATGTAATACCCCAATCATGTGTTGTTTAAAAAAATATTTTCCAGTAAAATCCTCATTCTTTCAGTTATTCTTTCTTTTTTCCTCTCATTTTTTGTGAAACATAGGCACCCTGAGGTGTTCTTAGGGAACTTCTTCATACCTATTTGATTCTTTGACCTTGGTGGTTGTTCACCAGTGATCTGTGGTTGATTTGTGGTAAGTTCTTCTCCTTTATTGGTTGATTTTTCTTTTGTTCTTATCATGGGTATTTGTTGTGGTGGTGTTTATTTGGTTTTGGGTATGCGTCGGGTTTTGTTTTGAAGGATCCTTAGTGTGTTGTAGGTTGATCTGTAGTTTTCATGATGCTTTTTTGGTTTGCAAGTGTTCTTCTTAGCCCTACAGTGCACAATAATTGGAAAACTTCCTTAAGGTAGAATTACCTTCATTTATCTTTATTATGCATCATGTGGGTGGGGATTTACTTTTTTTTATCTGTGAATTATGGTTTTTTAGCTTAAATTAAAGATAAATAATCGGTTAATTTAATTGAAAGGGTTAATGGGGTTTGATCCACATGTTTTTAAAGCTTCAATATTGTTTGTGACATTGTGATTATACAGGCTAAACACCCCTCTAAATATTATGGTCGTTGAGGTATTTGTGTGTTCTAGATATATGTATTATTAATTTTGTGATTAATGTGATATCACCTTAAATAGAAATTTTTTAATTACTTATACTTTTCTCATGAATTGGTATCCCCAGTATTTGGTTTGTGTGATAATGAATGAAAGAAAAGTATTGTAATGTGATAAATGTTCTTGTAAACCTATAAAATGTTTTATTGTGATGTGATGTGTGATTTGTTTTGGTTTGAGTGTTTGTGGAAATTTTATGGAATGTGGTTGTACAGTGGGATGGTGATGGGTGTTTGCAATGGGGTGTGGGGGGATACGTGATTGTTTGGTCGTGTTTTTGGGGAGGTGAGGTGATATTTTGTGGGTCATGATTTTGGGGCGGTGAGGTGAGGCTATTGGGAATGACATTTTTGTTGTGATATTTGGTTATGTTTTTCTAGATTCCCGATTGGTTATGGAATAAATAAATAATGGTTTAATAATATTGGGAATGGCTTGGGTTGGTTTGGTTAATGGGATGAAGGTGTTTAATGAAATATTAAATGATGGGTTGTGTGATTAAATTCAGTTTATGTTAAATAATGAAATGAATGGGTGTTAAACATAAATGGAATGTGAATCCTCTTTAATTTATCAAGTCTCTTAACCTTCTGAAATAACTGTTGCTGATACTAGTAAATACATTTAGAGTTGACAGCAAAAGTAACAGTGTTTTGAGTTGGTTGGTTTGTTTGTGAACCCATAGATTGGAATTGAGTGTTTTATACTATAAATATACTTTTATATTCTTTTTATTTCTATACACACCCCACCCATGTTAATCACTATGTGTCGAACACCCACATTGTCACACGGGGGGTGTTTTTACCAACATTTGGTGAGGAGTACAGATGGTTGGGTACATGCTCTTTTATGATCTCTCTTCCAGGAAAGGTAGGTATGGAATAGGATATTATATATAGAGGTCTTTTAGTGCTTTATATGGTGGTTTTGATGTCCTAGGTGTCTTCAATATGAGATTTGATAGCCCATGTGTTTGCAGACAAGGGGGTTTGTGTTGTCCCGACTGTCTTTGGGATGAGATGTGATGTGCTTTCTAAAGTGTCTTCAGGATGAGATATGATGTGATGTTTTTTGAGGCCCGGGTGTGTGTGGATGGGATATGTTATGAGGCCCATATGTGTGTAGGTGTGATGTGTTTTGAGGGCCAGGTGTGTGCAGACATAATGTGTTGTGAGGCCTGGGTGTGTGCGGGCGGGATGGGATGTGGTGTACGGAAGGGATGGGAGCACCGAGACGTATGACGTTGGGTGAGAGAGGCATACCGGTGGGAAAGCGGTGCGGGTTACCCTATCATCTATGTTCTTTAATTTATATTATATTTACTTAGCTTGCATTACTTGGTGATCATGCCTTTCTGAGGTTGGGATAGTTAGTATATCTATTTAGGTGTTTTTTGGTTTTGTTATTTTCTCATAGGAGCATTAGTATGCTTCTTTCACATGTGCATGAGAGACTTTGGTTTTCCTACTGAGTATAATTGTATACTCACCCTATGTATATAAAACTTATTTCAGGTTTCTTGGAGGATTTCATAGATTGTGTTGGGCTTTACTAGCTCAAACCTTTGGACAGCTACTGTGTTGTTGCCTTAGCTTCTCTTTTGGGTGTTTACTTTGGAGAATTTATGGTATTTATATCAGTTCTAATTTTTTCATGCATGTGGGGTGGTTTTTGGATTTATATTTTATATTATTCCTTGGAGTTTTTGTGGATGTTTCATTCTATCTCCCGATATTTTTTCTTATAAAGGGTAATGCCTCCCATATTGTGAGATGTATAACCCCTTGGTGCTAGTTGCTAACCTGGGGCCTAATGGTGGCGGGACTCGGGGGTCATTATCTCTCTCCCCTCATTGTGGTATCTATGGAGGGAGGGGTCATGATAGAGTGGTATTAGAGTGAGGTTGTTGATAGATAGGACAGAGTTCGAGTTAGGCACAGTGAGGATGCATGGTATAGTATGGAAATAGTTCCATTTGACCTTGGTGAGGTACATAGGCCAGAGAGATTATCTAGGACACGAGATTTTATGGCCCTATGTGATCCATTTCATGGGCTCTGAACTTATTGAATGGAAAAGTGAGATGGACCTACTTTCAGGGTAGAGACCTGAGAGAGGTACATGCATCATAATTACTTGTGCTATTGTTTGAATTAGGTTTTTTAGTGAAGGTTAAAATGAATTAAAATAAATCTTAATGAAAATTCCATACATCTAAGGATTAGTAAATCCTTGTCTACCTTTCATCTATGGATCCTGGTCATCGTTCGTGAGTGGCTTGGGAAGTGGAGGTTCAATAGGATAATATGGTTGATCACTGTAGGGTTGATCTGGATAATGAGGATGATCAGTGGTAGAGGTTATTGCGCACTTTCCAGTGGTAGACTTTGGGGAAGTACGAGGGCAATGTTTTATATGTGGAGACAAAGTGATAGTTGGAGGATCTTGAGATCTCTCTCAGTTTGATTCAAGCCACTATAGATTATTGGGTCCCTTTGGCAGTCAGTAAGATGCTGGGAGCTATGCATCAGTGGTGGATGTTGTATTTGGGAGAGCAGAAGGCAGCGGATGTTTTGTGGGTTGAGTTTCAGAAGGATTTTATAGATGAGTTCCTTTTCTCGACCATGAAGGTTGAGAAGAGGTAGGAGATACTCTCCCTTCAGTAGGGTAATATCTCAATACGGGAGCTAGGAATAAAGTTTGAGGACCTTTTTCATTTTTTCCCAGACCTTTTTCCAGATGAGGAGTCTCATGTGAGACATCTTGAGGAGGCACATCGTCTTTCTATCCAGTTGGTTATTACTCCTTTTATGTTACCAACAAATTTGGAGGTTCAAAAGAAGGAAGAGGTGATCGAGCGGATGCACTCATGAGGAGGTATACCATTGGAGGGAATCCAACATAGTTCTTCAAGAGGCATAGTTTTTAGTGGTATATGTGAGGTGCTAGGACCTTCGAGGTTTTGATTGGTATGGATTTGACCTCAGCAGCATCCTTTTCAGCCTTATGGTTCTAATAGTTTCTATGATTTTTATACGAGATTTGAAACAATGTGTTTTAGTTTTGGGTTTTATGGTCATCATCATATCTGGTTACCAGTAGTTCTCTAAGCCTGGTTTGGTGGGAGTGGATATGTTTAGTTCTAGCTTCAGTAGTAGTTACCAATGAGACTGTTTCAGTAGCAGGGGCAGTAGGCTTTCACTCTACTGAGGGGAGATGGAGTAGTTAGAGGTCTAACTTAGGACATTCCTCATGTTTAGAGAGCATGACCTGATCATTTCCATGGAGTTGGTCATAAATAGGGAGGTAGAGGAACTGGGTGTGGTTAGTTTCACATAATGGAGGCAGTAGTTCCATAGGGGCTAGAGATCATCAGAGGTACGATCAGTTTGTTTAGTACCCTTGTTTGTGCCTTGTTTCATTCAGAAGAACTGTGCTCCTTTTTTCACTCTCTATAGCCCATGTTACGAGACTATACATAGATATTATTCATGTTCCCAGGGTGTTTATTATGCCAGTCGGAGACCAGAACAGCTTGTTTGATGTGTGCAGGGGGTGTACACTGATGATGGGTCTACGTCAGTCACGTGGGGATCTATTCTTGCTATAGATGCATCCATAAGATGTCAATCTTGGTATCGAATCATTGTATTCCATACATGATATTATCGAATACTTCTGGAGGAGAGTCATGTTTTTGGATGTGGATGGCCAATGTGTGGTTTTCGTTGGTGAGTAGGGTTTTCAGGTCGGCAGTCGGCGCATGGAGCCCCTTCTTTCCTTATTGGTTGAGCTGTCAGTGGAATAAGTGGACGCTAAGATGGTAGAGGTTCCCATGGTCATTGGGGAGTTCCTGAATGTTTTACCCAAGGATATTGTGATGCTACCCCCTCAATGTGATGTTGAGTTTAGGATAATATTTCACCCTGGTAATTCTATGATTTCAATGGATCCTTATCAGATTGAACCTTCTGAGTTTCGGGAGTTGAGGATTCATATAGAGGATCTAATGCAGAAGGGTTTTATCCAGCCCAATGTGTCATATTGGGGTGCTATAGTTTTTTTCTCTAAGAAGGAATATGGTGGTCTAAGGTTGTGTATAGACTACTGAAGAATAAATCAGGTGACAGTCAAAAATAGGTACCCCCTTCTAAGGATAGATGATATTTTCGACCAGCTGAGAGGGGAGAGTTGGTTTTCTAAGATCAACCTATGGTCTAGGTATCACCAGTTAAGCATGAAGGAGGGTGATATCCTGAATACTAAATTTAGATGTAGGTATGGGAACTTAAAATTTGTATTCATTTTGTTTGGTGTTAAGAATGCACTAGACATGTTCATGGGTCTTATAAACTCTGTGTTTTATGGTTTTATAGATAGTTTCATTATCGTATTCATCAACAATATCCTAATCTACTCAAAGTCAGAGGAGGAGCACACCAAGCATATCATAACGGTCTTGCATATTCTTTGATGCCACCAGCTCTATGGAAATTTGTCCAAGTGTAAGTTCTGGACATAATAGGTGAATTTATTTGGGCATGTGGTTTCTCAGTAGGGTGTATAAGTAGACCCATCGAATATTGAAGCAATTTATTTTTTGGTAGCACCCAAAAACATCGTTGAGGTTTACATTTTCCTTGGTCTCACAAGCTATTATTAGATCTTCGTACCTGATTTCTCTTGAGTTGTAGCCCTGGTGAAATATTTTACTAGTAAAGGTCAAGATTTTTTGTGGAGTGATCAGTGCTAGACAGCATTAGTTTTTTTAATGGGAAGTTTGTCTGTACCCTAGTGATCTAGTTTCCTGAGGAGGGGATAATGTTTGAGGTGTTTTGTAATGATTCCTATTTGGGTTTGGGATGCGTGTTAATGTATCATTGATTTGTGATATCTTATGGTTCTAGGAAGTTACATCCCCAGGAGTGTAACTACGTCACTCATGACCAAGAGCTAGAAGTAGTTATGTTTTTGCTAAAGTTGAAGAGACATTACCTCATTTGGGAGGGCTTTGTGGTCTTCATGGATCAAAAGATCTTGAGGTATATTTTTACTAATGTGACCTGAATCTGTGATAGTGGTGGTGGATGGAGTTTCTTCAGGACTATGATTTTGATATCTCCTACACCTTAAAAAAGGGGAATTTTTTGGTTGATTCTTTGAGTATAAAGTAATATAAGGAGGTTGTTTGGGAATCTATAGATTCTTGGAGAGAGATGGAGGATTTGGAAGCCTTACACTTAGATGCAATAGTGGATGGTGGTAAAGGATGCTTGTTTCAAATGAAAGTGTAGTCCTCTATGATGTAGCAGGTGGAGGAGTCTCAGTGGGGAGACTTGGAGGAAGAGGTAACACATGATCGTACTTTCCATGGTGATGCACTGGATGTATGATCGGAGGATAATCATAACCGGATGTTGTTTCATGAAAAAAAAATTTCCAGTGGTAAGGCACAATGGATTTCTTCATGATTTTCATATCTCGCCTTTAGCGGTGCACCCAGCAGTTTCTAAGATGTACTATGGATTGATGATGTAGTTCTGGTGTCTTGAGATGAAACGAGTAGTGGAAGATTATTGGGTGAAGTGCTTGGTTTACCAATAGGTAAAGGTATAGCATCATGTTCCTGGTGGTTTTTTACAGCCCTTTGATATTCCCAAGTGGAAATGGGATGACATCTTGATGGATTTCATCACAAGGTTACCCAGAGATCAGGGAGGTTGTAATTCTATATGGGTGATCATGGATCGGTTGATTAAATCAGCTCACTTATTAAAATCAAGGATTCAGGCACAAATGATATTTTGGATAATAATTATGTGGATGAATTAGTACATTTTTATGGAGTTCCAAGTTCCATTGTATTGGATTGGGATGCACAGTTTACCTCATGAGTCTCGAGGGTATTGTGGCATGATTTTGGCACTTAGTTACGCCTCATTATTTCTTTCTACCCTTGGATAGATGGATAGATGGAACAGACTATCCAGACATTGGAGGATATGGTGCGAGAATGTGTCTTGGAATTCTGTGGATCTTGGGTATAACACCTACCCTTGGTGGAGTTTAATTATAATAATATATATCATTATTCCATTAGTATGGACCCTTTTGAGTCTTTTTACAGGAGATTGTGTCTTTCTCCATTGTGTTGGATGGGGGTATGGGAGATAGTTGTTCTTGGTCCCTATGTAGTCTAGAGCATAATAGAAAAGGATCAGATTGTTTGTAAGAGGATGAAAGCAGTTCAAGATAGAAAAAATTATTATATTTATTGTAGAAGGGGGAACTTAGAGTTCTAGATTGGGGACCATGTGTTCTTAAAGGTTTCCCCTTGATGTGGAAATGGAGGTTTGGTTGAGGGAGTAATCTTTCTCCTAGGATTTTTGGTCCCCTTGAGGTGTTGGGGTGAGTTGGTGAAGTGGAATACCAGTTGGTGTTGCCACAGTGGTTAGAGAGGATCCATGAAAACTTCCACATCTCTCATCTTAATCGGTATCTTCATGATGACACCCATGTCATTGACTGGGGAGAGTTGGATATTGAGGATGATGTGATGTTTTTGGAGTGGATAATAAATATCTAGGATCGTTAGGAGAAGGTTCTATGTGGGCAGACCATTCCTTTGGTTGGTGTGTTTTGGAGGCATGGTGGCTAGAAGGATTGTACTTGGTAGCAATAGATGTAGATTCGTGCCCAATACCTATATTTTTTTTGATTTTTTCATTGCTCTATTTTTCATTGTGATGTGTGTGTTGTGATGTGTGATAAATTCTTGAAATATGAAAAATGTAGGACCTAATTCCTAATCAAAACACATTAATTGCAATGAAATTAAACCAATTCAGATGATTCAGTGTCTCCCAGAGTGGATAGGTACTTGAAATGGAGGATGGAATTCCCTGATTTCTGTGTTTGGAATAGTTCAGTTTGTTGGTTGTGTGGTAGTGAGGTTCATTGGTTATAGAGATTGTTGGTTTGGGATTCGTGGAGGTTGCTATAGTTATTTAGTGGCTACATGGTTGTGTGATAGGAGGAGTCTTGTGGTTGTGTTGTGTGTTTTTTGGTTGTTTTTGATGGAATTTTTGGATGGTGGTAGCATTTGAGGTATGATAAGATCCTTGAGAGGTATCTCGTGGGGTGGTTGTTTGGACCCCTTTCCCTTATGGGCTTGGTTTTGGATTCTAAAGGGTGATAATCATTTGATATGTATCTTATGTAATGGTCTTTGCCTTCCTATTCCATTAATTTGTGGGTTTTGGTTGTTGGAAGTGTTCAGAGGAGGCTCAGAGGGAGTTTGGAGAATTTCGGTTGCTAAAGGATCGAATTAGGGGGATTACACATTGTTTTAACTATATTACATGATGTGAAATTTTGTTTCATGTATTATCTTGGAGGTTTCATGACATGTAAACATTTTACATGATGTGAAGAAGGTTTTCATGGCATGTAATATTTAGGGGTTGAAAAAATAAAATTAAATTAAATAGGCGATGCGTTTTTCAGTGGAAGCTGAACCCTAGGTGTTACATGATGTGAATGGGGATTACACATTGTGTAATACCCCAATCATGTGCATTTTTTAAAATTATTTTCCAGTTGAACCATCATTCGTTCTATCATAATTTTTTTTTCTCTTGTTTTGAGAGAACCCTAGGCACTCTTAGGTGTTCTTCGAGCCCTTCTTCATCCCTCTTAGATCCATTTACCCAGATGGTTGTTTGTTGATGATCTGTGGTTGATCCATGGTAAGTTATTTCCCTTTCTTGGTTTATTTTTCTTCTGTTGTCCTCTAGGGGATCCATTGTAGTGGATTTTCTTTGGTTTGAGGTATACGTCGGGATTTTCTTTGATGGATCCTTGGTGTGTTATAGGTTTATCTAAAATTTCCATGATGAGGTTTTGGTTCATAGGTGTTCTTCTTCACCCTATACTGTGCATCAATTTGAAATCTTCCTTAAGGTAGGATTCCCTTAATTTATATTTATTGTGTATCATATGGGAGGGTATTTACTTATTTTTCTCTATGAATTATGGATGTTCCTTCATAAATTAAAGATAAAGAATCAGTTAATTGAATTGAAAGGGGAAATAGAGTTTGATCCGCATGTTTTTACAGATTCAATATTGTTTATGATATTGTGATTATACATTCTAAATTCCCCACTAAAAATTGTGGTCATTGGGGGATTTTTTTGAACTGGATATATGTATTGTTACTATTGTGATTTTTTTGATATCACCTTAAATGGAAATTGGTTAATTAATTATACTTTTCTAATGAATTGGTTTCCCCAAGATTTGGTTTGTGTGATAACTCCCCAAATAAAAGTAGTGGAATGTGATAAATGTTCTTGTGAACCTATAAAATGTTTTTTTGTGATGTGATGTGTGTTTTTTTATTGTTTTTATATGTGGGGGAAGTTTATGGAATGTGGTTGTACAATGGGATGGAAATGGGTGTTTTCAATGTGGTGTGTGTCAATACATGGTTGTTTGGACAAGATTTTAGGGCGGTGAGTTGATATTTTATGGCCTATGCTTTTGGGGTGGTGAGGTGAGTTTTTTGGGAATGAAAAGTTGATTTTTAAATGTGGTTATATTGCGCTAGATACCTGAGTAGTGATGTAATAAATAAATAATGGTTTAATAATGTTGGGAATGTCTTGGGTTAGTTTGGTTAATGAGGTGAAGGTGGTTAATGAAATATTAAATTATGGGTTGTGTGATTAAATGTGGTTGATACTAAATAATGAAATGAATGGGTATTGAGCATAAAAGGAATGTGAAGTCACATTAATTTATCAGGGATCTTCACCTTCTGAAATGACTATTGTAGATACTAATAAATTCATTCAGAGGTGGTAGCAAAAGTGATGGTGTTTTGAGTTGGTTGGTTGGTTGGTTTTGAACCCATAGGTTGGTCTTGAGTGTTTGGTAATATACATATACTTGTATATTCTTTTAATTTATATATTCACCCCACCAATGTTGATCACTATGTGTCAAACACCCGCATCTTCATGCGGGGGTATTTTTTTCAACATCTGGTGAGGAGTACGGATGGATGGGTATCCACTCTTTTTTTCTCTCTCTTCTAAGTGAGGTATGTATAGAATAGGTTGTGATGGATGGAGTCCTATTGGTTATTTAGATAGTGGTTGTGATGGACCATGTGTCTTCGGGATGAGATGTGATAGCCTAGGTGTTTGCGTGCAAGGTGATTTGTACTGTCCAAGGTGTCTTTGGGATGAGATGTGATGTTCTTTCCTAGGGTAACTTTGGGATGAGATATGATGATATGTGTTGTGAGGCCTAGGTGTGTGCAGGTGGTATGTAATATAAAGCCTAGGTATGTGCGTGTGTTATGTCTTGTGAGGCCCAGGTGTGTGCAGGCATGATGTGTTTTGAGACTTAGGTGTGTGCGAGTGTGATGTGTTGTAAGGCCCAGGTGTGTGTGGGCATGATGTGTTGTGAGGCCCAGGTGTGTGTGAGCAGGATTTGATATGGTATACATAAGGGATGGGAGCTCCAGGACGTACTATGTTGGGTGAGAGAGTCATACCAGTGGGAAAGTAGTGTGGGGTACCCTATCATCAATGTTTATTACATTATATTATATTTACTTGTTTTTCATTACTTAGTGAGTGTGACTTGGAGAGGTTGGGATAGTTAGTATACCTATTTAAGTTTTGTTTGGTTCTATTATTTTATCATAGGAGCATTAGTATGCTTCTTTCACATATGCACGAGAGACTTTGGTTTTCTTATTGAGTATACTTTTATGCTCACCCTACGTATATAAAATTGTTTTTAGGATTCCATAAGGATTTCGTGGACCGTACTGGGAGTTACTAACTCAGACCTTCAGACAACTTTTGTGTTGCTAACTTAGATTTTTTTTGGTATTTACTTTGGAGACTATACTTTATTTATATTAGTTATACTTTTTGAATGAATTTGGGTTTTTTTTTTTTGTATTTATCTTTTATATTATGCCTTGGATTTGTTGTAGATTACTCTTTCTATCTCTTCATCTTGTATATTATAAATGGTAGTTCCTCCCATATTGTGAGATTTGTACACCCTTGGTGTTAGTTGCTAACCCAGGGCCTACTGGAGGTGGGACTTAGGGTTCATTATCTATCTCCCTTTATTTTGGAATATTTGGAGGGAGGGGTCCATGAATTATATGATTAGGTTCTTGTAATGTTAGTAATCCTATGGTAGATCCCATGACACATTTTATTGCTTGATGCTTGGATATTTATTGAGGGGAGCTTAATCTAGTGCTCATTTTCATTTTCCCTTATTTAATTGTTATAGAACTGTATCTTGTTTATATTTGGTATATACCTTTTGATATGCATGGTGCCTACTTTTTTGTGTTCTATTTGTGTGTTGGATCATTTCCATTGTAAAATTTAGTTTTTCAAAGATGTGGGGAAACCATTTTGAAATTTAAGACCCTTGCTTGAGTTCATGATGTGGATTTCAAAATGGTTGTTTTGATTTAAAAATGGATTCGGTAGGTTGAACATTTTAAAGTAACTATTTTCATTTAAATAAAAAAATGAGTTTTTGTTGAGAAATTATAGTGGTATGTGTGGTTTTGAAATGGATTAGGTCGGTGGATTTGTTTTCAAAATGCATATGTTCATTTTTGGAAAATAAAGAGAAATTTTTTTAAGGATATTTATAGAATTGATTTTATTTCTATATGTTATAATTTAAAATTCTATTTTCTAGATTTATTTTAAAACTAAAATTGATTAATTTTATAATAAAACATGTTTCATAGATTTAGAGGGTTGTGGTGACCAACTGGGATTTTTCATCTCACACCTATAAATTTTAGGTTCTAGGTTTCAGTGGGACACATATTCTATTTTTCTCTTCATGGATGATGTGGGGTGAGTTTGGTGGTGGTGGGAAACTAGAGGTTAAGTGTAGATGGTGTGGTATTGGATCATTTTGGTTGGTATCCATTTTCTTTTTAGTCAGTGTTGTAAGTTATGCCTTATTATTTTCCTTCTTGTTTATGAATGTTGCTATGTTTGTGTGATTGGGTTAGATAATTTCAGTTGTTTATGACATATTAGGAATTTTATTTTATTTTTTATCCTGATTTTATTTGTTCTTCTGTCATTTAAATTTTATTTGGGTGAACCCAGCTAGATTCTTGTGATTCCTAGGCACTATTTTTCAGCATGTAGGGATCAGTAATGTCATTTGGACCTTGTGATAGGTCAGGTCGGGTGTCGTGTAGGATGTAATCCCAATATGATTCGTGATAAAGAGACTTTGTATATATAATTAAAAATTAATAGGGTTCTTTCATGAATTATAGTGCGAGGAAGAGAAAAATGGGATAAGAAGGATAAGGGGAAGAATATTACACATCTGGTTTATGTTTGATCATCACACTTGTGTTATGTGTTGAAGAAGAAGGTGTTTTTCACCAGTTATATATTATAAATAATTATGGTAGAACTATATATTGTCAAGAGATAATCATTTATTGGAAAAGGATAATCCCTTCCTCAGTGAGGACAATACAGCACCAGAAATAAGATTGATCAGGGTAGGATCCTTTCTTCTTATGTTGGAAGATAAATATTTTAATTTAATGTGATTATATTTCATGTATATTCACTAATAATTGTATTCACATGGTGATTCTATTGAATTTTATGATCTCAAGTTTTTTATATAAAACTAAGGATGCAACTTCTCCTTTTGATTAGTGAACCTTGTACATTGGGGGTTCTTTCTTTGTTTTCTTTCCTCAGTGTGTAAAAAGTTTGATAGTTAGATAATTTACTCAAATAATTGATAAATATTGATTTCATAAGAAATTAAAAAAGGTAATAAAGGAATATTTTTCATTGATTAACCCTCCCTTATTGAACCAACACTATACACTAGGTAATATCAACAATGAGTCAGTTTTTATTGTCTCATGTGGAATAACGATTATAATACACTTTTACTTTCTTGAACTTCATGATCCTTATGAAGTTTTTCAACTTTTGATTCCATTCTTAGGGTGATTTTATCATCCTATACAATGTATTTTTTAACTTTAAATCTTAAGAACCATCACCATCAAGGATAAAAAATTCCCATTTTTCAATATACATATCTTCTTAGATTTCATAATTAAAAAAAAATTCCATCACATCCATTTGGAAAAAATTGTAATCTCATTTAATGAAAACCATAAGAAAAAATCAAGTCATTTCAATCCTTGGGACTAGATAAAATGTCGCATCAAAATCAATAATTTCAATTTGATAGTATCTCTTAAAAAGATATGAGATTTATTCAGTTATAATGCACCTCTATCATTGAGTTTATTTTTAAAAAATCACTTCATCCCTATTATATTCTTATTTTAGGACATGAAAAAAATACTCAAGTTTCATTTGTCTTGAATTTATTGATATCTTATTTCATCATTTTTATCCAATCTTCATGTTTTAAAGCTTCTTCAATACTTTTTGGTTCAACTTTAAAAATAAAACAAGCATTATTGGAACTCCTCAAACTCTCCTAGGTTTGAGCACCCATGTTGTTGTATCCATAAATTTTTTTAGATAAAACATGATTTATAATTTTTAAGAACTTAGTTTCTTCTTTCATGGGGATATCCTTATCGATGGATATTTAAAAATACGATGATGAATGATAGTAATTGGAAGATATGGATTCTTTATCTATAGATTTTCTATTTACCCCTTCCCTCATAACAAATTACGGTTTCTTATCTATGTATCTTTATTCCTATATCTCTTTTTTATTTTATTTATCCCTATATTTTTTATCATATTCTACTTGTATGTATTAGTTATTTCTATTTTAGGGATTAATTTGTTCTTTCATTGAATTTTCATTATCTATTCCTTGTATTCTATGAGGAAGGCATTCAAATCTCCATCGCTTCCCTTATTGCCATATCTTTTGGTAAATACCCTAGTATAGATAGACATGAATGATTTCTAGTGGATTGGGATTGTGGTGATGGATAATTCAGTACTAGATCCCTTTCGATCATCTCTTCTTCCTTTGGTTTTAGTATTTTTTAGGTCTCTCTGGTGCTTTTGTATGAATGGTGTTTTTTTTTCATTGTAACTTTTTCTATCATTCTCCAACCTTTTTACTCAACCCATAACACCAAACACAATATTTGGTTTGGTTTTATGGTTCTCTACGGTGGCTTGGGAATGTGTTTGGTAAGGCATTAGATGGTGGTTTATTTTCTTTTATCCCCTTTGACGTTGGTGGTTTTTTGGTTCCTTCGAGTTTCTGGGAGATCATTGGTGATTTGAGGGCCTCGACCAAAACTTTACTAATCTTATATATTGAACCAATGTGGTAAACCTCATTTGGTTTTACATGTTGGATCTCCAACTACTTTGGATTATGTTGGAGTTGGTGTTTGACAACCCCCTATATTGATCTAATTCTAGATACATTTATTGTGTTTCTATCTTACTCAATGTTTTTCCTCAACAATGAAGACATCAATATGGTGTAATAGTTTCATCATGGTGTCTATGATTTACTGCTCATTGGTATAGTCTTAGTGGCATTTTTCATGGTGTTTTAGATGGTTTCATATTCTTTCACTTATCCTTTTATTCAATTCAAGGTGTAGTAGCTATGTCGCTTGGATTTTTTCATTGGCCTGGTTCACTTCAACTTCATAAGTGATTGATGGAACAAGGTTTTAGGAATTTTTTGGTCTCATTAGTGATAACAATATGTGCATCGTTATTAGAAAGTTGATTGGGAAGATGATTTGGTATTGGGATTGAGTTGGGATTTTTCTATAAATAGGTTCAAGGTGTTGTCCTATTCCCCCACTTGGTAACTCCACTTTACTACTGATCATGAAATTTGAATTTGAATTTAAATTTTTTTTAGTGTATTATATTTGGTTTGTTTACTATAATTGTATGCATTTCCCAATTAATGATAAATTGGATATTA
Source organism: Viscum album (assembly GCA_963277665.1). Classification (NCBI taxonomy): domain Eukaryota; kingdom Viridiplantae; phylum Streptophyta; class Magnoliopsida; order Santalales; family Viscaceae; genus Viscum; species Viscum album. The sequence continues at coordinate 1,325,891,242 of OY728158.1, forward strand.
TTTAAAAATCAAAAAATGTGTTTGAGTGTGTGATATTTCAAAATCATCATGGGAGTTTGGAAAATCTACTTATGTATCTAGAATACTCCCATGTTTTCTAATGTTTTCTATAATAGTTTCTTCAATATCATTATCAATGATCAATGATGTTTGTAAATAATTGTTATTTTACAGCATAATTACATAAAAATTTTCAACAATATTTATTAGATTCTTATTATAACATAGGTAAATCCTTACATTGGGTTTATATCCAAGAAATAAACCTTCTTTGGATCCTCATCGAACATACCCAAGTATATTACTTTGAACTTGATATAATAAGGGATATCAAATATCTTCAAGTTTCTCATTCATGGATACTTTTCAAACCATAACTCATAAGAAATGTTCACTGAATTTTGTCAAAGTAAGCAATCATTGAGAATATATACTACCAATGTTGTGGATTATATCCAAAATAACCTCAAGGTTTTATACTCTGAAAATATGGTTATACCCATGTACATCAAGATCTAGTTATTTTACTCAAATTCTCTATTTTATTATGGCATGTATAGAGCACTATATTCATGCCTTATTCCATAATTCTCAATATTCCATAAAATCCATGTTCTTTTATTTGGATACATAGTTGGACCAAACCCTATGGATAACACGTCCTATTTTAATTTCAAAAACACCCCTAAAATCACTTAAATCTCTCAATATATTTTTATTTACTCAACATAAAATATACATAATTCATACAAGTAAAATTATTAACAAAATTCATGAAATTTCTATATCCATTAGTTTATTTTAAGATCATTGGATCACATACATCTGAGTTTACCAAATCAATATGTTTCTATTGCAACCTAATACACCCTAGGAGGGGGTAAATTTGGATGTATTACAATTAAGAATTTTTATTTTTTATTTATTAGATCATTATTTATAATCTTTTTCTTAGGTTATCAAGCCAGTTTTCAATCATTCAATATGATAACTCTCATAAAAAAAATATCACTGGGTGATCATCATAGATATATAGAAAGATAGAGAAAGTAAGGATTCAGGTATTTTACTTGGTTCACCACAAATGGATAATCCATGGAGTATACACTAACAATGTACTGATGTGTAATGAGGTAATACTACTCAATATTGTATTGTAAATGTTTAGGTAAGTTGCATTGATGGTCCTAGGGACATTTCTGCTTCTTCCCCTCCACCCACTACTTCAGTAAAGGTATTTTGAGTTCAGTCGCTCCTCACCCATGGTTCATTTTCCTTTCTTCACCTTTACACACTACTCTAGAAAGATCACTTATTTACTCTTCACACTAATTCAGAAATATCTTCAATAGTTTATAAATGTATGGGTCTCTCTATGAAAGGAACGGTAAGAATATATTCTTTCATCTTCAAATACAGATAGATGCATTATTATCCTATTTTTTTATTCCTCTACTTTATTCAAAGATATATGACACTAACACCTCAATTTGAGGGTTGGGTTTCCTTAATATTCTAATTAAATAGTAGCAATACTCTTTCCATTAGATAAGAATAATTATTTAATGGAATTATTTTATTATGATCTTCTTAAAAATCAAGATATAGCAATGGAACACTTATTTATTTGATTCTTCTTATTTATTCATACTAGATATGATTGATGGTTTTTTCTCATGTATTGAATTCTACTTCTTATTTTACCAAACCATATATGGAGATATTATCATCCTTGATCCTTCCTTAAAAATGAAAATATTCAGATAATAATCATGTCACCTATAAAACCTCTCTTATATTCTATTTTTTATCCACTTATAAAATCCTAATATCCACATGAGATATCATTTAAAAAATTTAATATGGATTCCTCTTTAAATTTGTGTCTTGATGCATTCTTTTTTTATTTAAGTATCCATGGTTATCAATTCATCTAACTTGATATTATTTCATGAGATATATTTTTATATTTGAAATAAGGAAACCCTAAGAAACCTCCTTATATTCTATTATAGATGGTAGTAGTATATCCTTCTAGATCTGAGACAAATATGACTCATTTAACCCTTTACTCTTTTAAAAATTTTCAAAAATAATTATATCTTCAATTCACTAAAAAAATACAACATATTATTAATTCAATTTTTACTATAATTATAATTCTTAATATTAAATGTAAACTACACGGACTTCTATCACTAGTCTAATTGAATATAGATACTCATGATGAGGAAAATTTTCTTATGGCATGTTTTCAAATTCAAAAAATATGTATATATGTTCTATTTAAGTTACTAAAATATCACTACAATCATTTCCTTAAATATTGTAATATTATTCTCAAGGAGTTAATTTTGGTCAATCCTTAAATAAAAATGTGAAAGGGAATACACCTTACAAACCTTCCCCTTGAACTACTTTTTTATTACCATATTTTTCAAAGTCAATGAACCTTAAAAAGTTTCAATGTACCATATGAAGTCACCACCTCACCATACGAATCTCATTTTTTCACCTTAAAAACTTCACATACATCTTATAAAGTTCTTCATCTACTTTACATAGTATTATTTTTTCTTTAAAAAATAAATTATGCACCTTATGAAAATATAAATTCATCTTATGATGCTTGGCCTTCACCTTATAAAGTTGGGACCTCACATTAAAAAATTAGGATTTCAATTTTTATAGTATGAGTCTCACCATATGAACTTTTATATTAACCTTACATATTCATTTACTCACTTTATGCTCACAAGGATTATTTTTCATAAATTTTATAAAATATGAACCATATGAACATAGGGTGACTTTTTCCATGCTCACCTTACATGCATAGGGTGAATCTCATGTCCTTATTAAATTCAATCAGTATTATCACACTAGCTTCACCAAAAATCACTCCATGATAATTTTAACCTTTGCAAAATAGATGTAATATAGTCCCTCACAAGTGATCCTTCCTACATAAACATTTAAAATCCATGTCCTTGGCACACACACACATATATATATATATATATATATATATATATATCAATGCATTTATTTTTATTTCCCCACTAGTACTTGTACACCACTTCTTAAAATATACCATAAACATCCTCATATTCCATGATTTATTCTTTTTTCAACAAATCTAATAACCATTATCTAAATATCCATTCAATCATAGTCACCAACATTGTATGACTTGTACACCACTTCTTATAATATACCATAAACATCCTCATATTCCATGCTTTATTATTTTTTCAACAAATCTAATAACCATTATCAAAATATCCATTCAATCATAGTCACCAACATTGTATGAGTCATTATAATGCATTCCACCATATCAACCTATATTTCTAAAAAATCCATCACACAACCTCTTGGTTGAAATATTATCTCCCTTGGGATTTTATTGATAGTATTACATAAAATCTATTACCTCCAAATCCAAGTATGGTATTTAAGTGTATCTCCAATTTATCTTTACTGCCACTTTTTCAATAAAATAAAAAGGGTTTTATGACTTCCGAATTTGTATTTAAAGACTCCCCCCCCCCCCCATGGTTCAAAATTCCATGGGGATTATTCTAAAAAGTTATACTCCCTTTTCATTATATTTTTTATGATATTTACATAGACATATTTGGGAAAGTTATTTTATCTCCATGTTTTGAAAATAAGGTAGGTTGTATAAACCATTATAGATCATTCATGTCTCTTTTATGGTTGTACCACAATTTTTAATCTTCTGGACTCTCTCATTCACTTTTTTATTTAACCTTCATCTTCCTTTACCACCTTCTAATATTTTTTTCTAGACTTTTTAACTCTATAATTTCCTCACTTAAATCCTTGAACCACTTGATATCCAAAATACCACTTATTGAATAAAAAAATCAAGATTTTCACTTCAAACTTCAAACCACTTTATCCACTACAGTTGCATTTTCCTTATAGATACTAGTGATTGAATCTGACCAATTAACATTAGAGTCAATAATATATACTCTAATTCAACTAAATAAGATATTAGTGTTGGAAACAAGAGTTTAAGTCAATTATCCAAAGTTTTCTATATCACTAAATAATTTCTAGAAAAACACAAGTAGTTTTATCCTTCCTCTTTATTTAATTCATCCTATGATCTCAACCATACTTATACCAAACCATTAGCACATGAATAGTAAATAATTGAGTATATTAATCATAACACTTATTGAATCGATTGATACCACTTATTAATAAACTATTGGTATCACTTGAACTCTAAGTTCTTTCATTCCTCATAAGGATATTCACTTCTAAATAAGGCATATCAACCTTCATATATTCTCCACTAAATACCACTGAATTTAAATATAATATATTGAAATATTATACAATTTAGTAATACCACATTTATGAGAATAATTATTATTCAAAATATTTTAGTATCCTATAAAATCAAACAATTGATACTACTTGTTAGTATATATATAAATAATAAACAAGAAATTCATTCATGTATATGAATCCTCTTATCAATTTGTGTTCCTCTTCCTAGTGTTATGAATCTACTAATTACATGGAATGAAATCACTTATCATGAACCAGTTTTAACATGATACCACTGTTTTTTTACCTATATATTTGACATGATATTTTATTCCAAATAAATCTCTTATTAATATCTCTTCAGATTAATAAAGATACTTTATTTAAGCAGCAAACTTCCATATCTAGTTTTGAAAAAAAATAGTTTCTTGAAACCTATTTTTTAGTCAATATTTGACACATTTTATTAGACTTGATATAAAATGAAGCTTGAAATTATTCTAGATTCACTTGTTACAGGAATTTTTCAATTTTAATCAGATCTATCTTAAACTCAATAATATGTGATTTTTTGGTACAACCATACCACATGGATCACATATCTCTCTTAATCAGGCACCAATTACAATAAATATTAGAAATATTTAAATGCATGGGGATAGGTGTACCTCCAACATCCTAAAGTTTAGGAATGTGGTTGGTCGTGGTGGACCAACCCTTTACTTCCTCTCTTATTTCAAGTCTTATTAGTAGACCTAATTTGGATGATATAACTCATTAATATTTCATTATGGATGTTTTATCTAGGATTATTTATCTTCATTTTCTTGGGATCCATTATCCTTATGAGAATATTCCCCATTTCACATGCTTCTTCTTTTGAGGTAGAACTATTTAATTTATCTTTATGATTCCTCATCCATAGGAGGGATATTCTACCAACCTTAACTTCCTTCCTTATAGTATGATATATGAAAATAATGAGGTATTATTTATGTATATCCTCTTAAATTTACACTAGAGTAACCTTTTATTTATTTGTACTAGGTGAGTCATTCTTCATATGTACTTTCCCTTTCCTCACAACTAGAGAAGCCTCCTCCCTTTTCCTCCAAGTTATATTTCTTTTCTTCCAAGAGAGTTGTTATGAGTGTAACATGATAGATGTTTGATTCACATCTCATTTACCTCCACAATTTTCCTCCAAAATAGTGAAAAAAAATCTATATTAATACCCTTTATTCAATTTTACATCATCTTCTTATATGTCATAGTAATTGAGGTGATACTTATGACTTTTCTTATTTCCATCCTGTTAAACTTCGTTTCCATGTGACCATGTTTAGAACATATTAAACATCTAAAATAAAAATCATACTAAATGTGTTCTCATTTTGGTTAAGATTTTAAGTAGTAGGTTTTATTTTATCTTTGATCCATTGGGATTCCGGATACACGCTTGTGGTGTCTCCCAATCTTCCACAAAAGTATCACTTTTTATCTACCATATTTTTCACATTGTTTCTTAAATATTTTTTGATATTATTCCTTTTATTTATAGATTCCATATTTGGAATTTACCTTGATATTATTATTGAGGATTCTATAGAGTGAATCTCATGCTTCTATCTTCTATTTGTGGAACTGATCTTTATTTCAAGCTCCTTGATCTTTTCCTCTTTCTTCTTCATTTGGGTAGTAATATCTTTAAAAATTGACACAGATTATCTTCTAGATTATATTATCTATTAAATTTTTTATTTAATAGGAAGGATTAATTCCTTCAAATCTTTTTTATGATCATGTTTTTTGATTAATTATGAAATTTCTTAAATAAAAACAATTTTCCCCTTCATTTGGGATCTTATCTTATTTATGAAATAATTTAAGGACACTTTAACTTTTCTTAGAAATTTATTTTCCAAGTAAATATGTTTCATAAATGAAAAATACACTTCATACATTACCTATTATTGATCACCTTTTACATAGGTATGTGATATTGTCTTGATTCCTATATGAAAATTATCCAGACCAACTCCTTGATATTTTTTCCAATTCTTTATCTGAGTCACACCTTCCTTTCAATCTCATGGGAGAGTATAAAATTTTTTATTTAAAAGATTCCTCCAAAACAAGGTTAAAATTAAATATAATAGTAGAGTCAGAATTGGTTACCTCATATAGAGATTCCATCCTCCAGGAAGTATTTTCCTTATTCTTCTTCCTCTTGATTTTTGACATGAGTCATTATTTATCATATTTTCTCACCTTTTTCTCAACTTGAACAATTTTTCAATCTTATTTCAACATTGATTCTTTTCCATACAAATCTTCCAACTTAATCCATATATTCTTAGAAAAAAATTATTGATATATATTCTTGAAAACATCCTATTTAAAAACATCCTTTAATATCTTCTTATCACATACATCAATATCCAGATTACTTTGATCTATATTAAACACTAATCTATCACAACTTGGTAAAATAATTACATTCATCATAACTTCTCAAGGAATTCCAACATGTTCTTACAAGTATTTCATGAACTCTATTTTCCATCTATAAAATTTAGCACAATTAAATAATGGTGCCTTCATTGTAGGACCCATATGTATAAAAAATATAAACATTGATACAGAGCTTGAACAAAAAGTTAAAACCTTTTGGTTCTAATATAACTTTTCATAACCCGAGAAAATTTGAGACGGAGGTGAATCAGGGTGTATAAGAATTAAAACTTTTTCATTTTTTACTTATCAAATTTTTTATTAGGATTGTATTCTCGTGATAGGAAGAACTATGCTCAAACTTTCATTATGATAACTTAAACTAGATATATCATGGGGTTTGGAAAAAAAATTATTTCCAAAGTTATATGTAGTTATAAGGGTAACCTAGGTTGTCTCCTAGAGAGGATTGTGTACAAATTAGTTTGTATCTTTTTTATTAGTTAAGGTAAAAGGGGTTTTGTTTTGGGGTTATGATTTTAAAAACAAAAGTAAACACTAAATAAATAAAAAATGATAATAGTGGGATGAGAAGGGTGATTGGGTTATGGTATGATTTCCACTTGAAATGTTATCATATTACCTAAAATGGTTCAACTTATCTATTTGTTAATTGATAATTTCTAGATTCATTGATTTATTTATTAGAACACCTCAGGATAAAGGATAGTGCAGAGACTGTTATGACAGTGATAACTGCTTGATCAACATCACTTCCTATATGTGAGAAGAGTAATAAAACCAATCTTAAACTACTTAGGTAGTACCCAATTAGGTGGTAGTGTTAGGAAATCTTATAGAAAATCCTTTCTCGCACACACATGTCAGCGATTTCTAGACACTCACTTCCTAATACAACATGCTCTTTCAAGAAAAGTTTCACTAGGAGAATGGAGATTATTAATTATAAACATAATAATTAATATTGAACAAGTTAGAAACCCTAAACACAATTTCATTCAAAGTATAAAATAGCCATAGAGTATTAAAATCAATTAACATAAATGATTTTTTATTCATTAAAAAATGAGGACTCAATAATTATAAGGTAGAACCTTTCCACCCCCAATCACAATTGAATTACCCCCCTTTCTTGAAGGGTATTAGAAATGTATGGGGAAGAATAAATAATTACAAAAATAAAATAAAATAAAAAAATAAAAATGAAACAACAATAGATTCACCAGCCTTTGATATGCATGATCCCAACTATCCCGAGTAGCATCCTTCTTTTGAAATTCCTCAATTTTAAATTTCTTCACCATGGAAAAACCTATGAGATTCACTTTATTTTTAAATAATTATCTTTCTTTTCACCCATGGTCTCCCTTATTCTTATTGGTCCTCAAATATCTATGAAATCTATAGCTACCTTTTTGTTATTTATTAAAATATTATTCATATTATGATCCACATAGAATATTCTGAATTGTTGCATAAAGGTTGATGTATCATCCCAAATAACTCATGTAAAGGTCCACTAAGTCCCAAGAGTTATCCTAACTTTTCTAATTCTAGACCCTTTGGGATGATATCGTAATTATTTGAAAATTCATACTCTAATGACCCTAACTTTTATAAATACAATTCGCCTTATTATTTAATTAAATGACTTGTTATGTATTATGGTTATAGAAAACACATGAACCTCATTGGTTTTATTATATAATATCAATTTTAAAGGACCATAAATCATTATACCCATTGATTATATAGTCATTTAATAGTGATCGTATAATTTGTATAAATATTGGGTTTTAACAAATCCAATTGACATAGAAAAAGAAAGTGATGGCATCAACCAGTATGATCATACCCTATGAAGCCCATTTATCAGAGATTCTGAGGGAGATATAATCACTAAAATTTTTCCTTGACCAATTTCAATCTGATATCTAACAACTAAATCATGATAAAAACCATTTATGATATAATTTCAAGCTCATCGAGATCACAGCCCAAACCATGTACGCCGAACCACCCCATGAAAATATCACCATCACACACCTTACCCTTAGGGATTTTTCCAATGTAATAATGGGATATGTATTAAGAAAATAATAATACAAATATTTATATTTTATTTTTCAATATAATAATGGTTATATTTACTTTTTATTGTTACTTTATAAACAATCTCAATTTTTATACAATAAAAAATGTATTTTTTGGGTAATATTCAATTTCAATTAAGAAATTTATTTTGATGAATTAATGGATTTTTTAAATAAATAATATTTTAATAAAATATTATTATTAAATAATTTTTATTAAATATAAATTATTATATAATTTTAATGAAGTCAGATGTAATTTTTATAAGGGTTTGAAAATTGTTATTGTAAAAAAACAACATTTATCAATAAATGTTGATTCTATTTTAAAAGTGAAATTTCATTTATTTAGAAAACTATTTTTATAAAATAAATATTATTTTTATAATCATCATTTTTAAATCATCCAATGGTTTATTTTTTATAATTTTCTGAGATAGTTAAATTTTCAGGTAAAAATTAAATATCGTATAAATATGTGGTGTGTATTGTGAAATCATAATGACCAAAAACTGATGTAATGAATTGTATAAAGAGTATACACGACCAAATATAGGTTTAAACTTTAAAATAATATTATTTTTAGGTTATTTTTATAATTTTATAAATCCTTTATGAATCCTCTAAAACTTATATTATATTTTAAGGTTTTAAAATCATTTCTTTAAGAACATGAATCACTTCCACAACACTAAGTGTGATATTTTAAAAATTTGGGCCATTGAACATATAAAATAATTAAAACCAATCCCCTTTATTAGAAAACATGGTAAAAATATGGGAAGTTTTTATTTTTGATTACTTTATTATATAGAGTCTAAAACCTAAGTTTGAGAAATAATAAAGAACTCCCCCTATTTTCCTATATAAACCCAACAAGATATCATTAATATCCACTAAAAAACATTTTATAACATCCTTAATATATCCTACCTTATTTATAGTCCTCCCAAAGTTCCCTCAAACTCTCAATAATCTCCTCCCAGCTTTTGGAATCACACTCCCATGGTAAGGGATCCTCTCCTTCTACTTTTTATTCTAGCATCTTAATTATCTTATGCCTTTTATCTCCCTTTCCTAATATTGGGATACTCCAATATCCTCCTTACTAACCCTATGATTTATAAATTATTATATACCCCTTTAACTCTCATTAATCCCTCCCAATAATATTTATATTTCCCTGTTATTCTACTGAAAATTCACCATGATTTCTCATGACAAACAATTGTGTAGTGAATACCCATACTCATTTCCTATCAAGGATGTTCAATTTTATTAAATTATACTTATTTAATTGGGGAATTAAATTTATTTATTACACAATCCTTGATCATGGAATAAAATGTGATGAAAAATGATTCTATGTTGTATGATCTATGTGGAACACTTATTCTTGTGAATGAAATGAAAGTGACGGGTGCTCCTGGAATTATATAGCACTCCAATGAATTGGGTAATATTTTAGTCTCATGGGACATAATGTAATTTATTAGGGATTTAAACTAATCCATAATGGTAATTTTTACACTATTATTTCTTGGCAGTTGTCCTTGACTGATTTTTATGATGTCATGTTTAAAGTTGTTGTCACATTTCACATGTTGCCTTTATGTTATCAAGTTATATCATGCTTCATTGTTCATGTTAATAATTATCACCCCTTTTATGTCTCATTGATATCCCTATTGTTTAACATTTAATTATTACTTCATGTTATTCCATGGTTATCCCCTTACTGGGATTTATAGCTTACCCCTTTATTATGCATGTCCTCAGTTTATCCCATGTAGTTTTAAGTACGATGGAATAATATGAGCATGTTAAGGAAGTTTTAAATAATAAAGATGTATTACCTCTTTTAAGTCATTATTTAATGTACCTAATTCCCAAATACACTATACTTCTTAATCTTTCAGGTTATATTATGTGCAATATTATGTAATAAATCATGAATTAATGTGTAATAAAGGTAATGGTTTTCATACTTGGTATCAAAGGAAAGTTTAGTTATTTTTAGAATTAGGATTAAAAAACTCCATATAAATCCTTAGGGATAAAAATAATTATAATAAAATATCTATAAATTATGTTATATTATATATTAAGTGGTTTCCAAGAAAATATATCCCTTTTGGATACTATAAGTGGATGTGGATCTAATACAGATGTACATAGGGGTAAAACCCAAAAATGCTGCATTGAGCTAGACTTGATCGGGAATTGGTGCATGAAAATGGGTCTTGCTACACACCTGGTTTGTCACTCCTAGGTTATATTATTTTTTAAATTCACAATCTCATTACAAACAATTATTAAGGGAAAAAATGCCCATAATTTTCTATGTTAGAAAATATATCATGGATAATATAGGTTGAAGCCTAGAAATTCAAAAGCTAAGGAAATACATGTCATTTATATGTTATCCATTTAATTTCATTGGATTCCAATTTATGTGTTTAATATTTTAAAATTAATCATCCCTAATTTTCTCTTTATTCTATCCAATGGTTGGAAATAGGAGGAACTAATTAAATAACCAATGTGAAGGGTAATGTGATGATTTCCCAAATGAGATGCCCAACCTGAAGGGAGAAGGAATCAAAAAAAAATTATGATACTCTCTCAATTGAAACAAGTTATGAATAGAAACTCAGATAAATAGGAACACCCAAATCCCTCTAATAAAGATCAAGCTACTATTGAGACCTTTGTGTGATAAAGGCCTTTGAATTTCATTAGATCATCTGATCCCTTAATCATGGAACAATAGATCAACTCAATTGAGAATATCTTCTAAATTCATTAATGTTTTTAAAAATTGAAGTTAATATAGGTTGTTTATTGTATGGAAGGAGAATATTATCAATGGGTTACACTGATCAATAATGTTAATACTGATAAAGAGATTAAATCAATGGGGTAGAATGAGTTTTGGAAAAAAAATTGAAAAATATTTTCCTCACACTCTACGACTTAAATTTGGAAAGGGATTTCCTTTCCCTCAAGAAAAAATATGATGAATCCATTAGTGAGTATGAGGAAAACTTCACAAGACCTACAAAATACACCTACATATTTATAATTACCCCCAAATGCAAAGTTTACTGCTTATTTTTTGGGATAAAAATGAGTCTATAAAAAGCCCTAGTGATTTGAGACTTTGATAGCTAAAGGAAATTATTCGATGTTTCCTCAAAGTCGAAATAAAGATGGGTGAATCTAAAGGGTATCATGGGGATATGAAGTGGAAAGTGGAGTTTAATTATAAAAGTGTGATGGATAAATATAAAATTGGTAAGAAATTTCAACATCACACTTGTCAAAAGTGTGGAAAGAAACACCCTAGAAATTGCCATAAGGGAATGAGGAAATTATTTAGGTATGGGAAGGAAGGACACATAACTAGTGATTGTTAACTGGAAAAAATCACCAATGTAATGGAATAATTGAATACTCCATTCAGGCCTCATCCTTTTATCCAATGTTTCAAAGGAACAAGGGCACTTTTCAAACCAATGCACTAAGGGTTTTCGGAGAAAATCAGTGCCAATAACCTCCAAGGAAGTAAGGGAAATTTTATGCCATTATAGCCACTAAGGAGGATCCTGATAATGAATTGGTGATAGGTATGCTAGTTATTCATTCAATAATAGAAAATGTGCATTTTTATTCTAGTTATATGAATTCCTTCATATCATTCAAGTTTATTAGAACTATTCAAACACCACCACAAATCATGGAAGTATAGATGTCGGTGAAAATGGAAATGGGGTAATTATTGTATCCCAAGTATATAACTCATCACTTGTAAAAATTTGTGGGAAGGACTTTCCAGAAAACCTTATTATACTCACTTTAGTATAATTTTATTCAATTATGGGTATGGATTGGATTTCCCTATATAGATCCAATATAAATTTCCATTAGAAGAAAATCACTCTGCATATCACAAATCATCCTCTGATTTTATACAAATGAAAGGAGAAGGATGAATCTTTATTATAACCAACATCTAAAGCATGGATATTATTTCCCTACAAGAAAATTTATCTATATAAAATTATTTATTCAAAGGAAAATATCACCCTTGAAGACATTCCCATTGTTCAAGAATATGTTGAAGTGTTTCCCAAAGAATTGTTTTGTCATCCTCCTATTTGAGAGTTTTAATTTTCAATCAATATTACACCTGGGGCGTTTCTATTATCCAACAATTCATATAGAATGGATGTTGTGTAAATTGAGGAGATGAATAAAAAACTACAGAATAATATAGATAAATGGTTTGTACACACAAGTTATTCACCTTGGGGTGAAAAAGTCTTCCTCATCAAGAAGAATGATGAGTCAATGCTCCTTTTTATTGAATATCATGAGCTAAACAAGATCATGATAAAGAACTAGTATCATCTACCACTAATTTTATGAATTGTTCGATTAGCTATGTGGATCAAAATACTTCTCTAAGGTGGATCTTAGTTCAAGGTATTATAAAATGAGGTTTAAAACTAGGATATCCCCAAGACCGCTTTTTGTATAAGGTATGGGCATTATAAATTCATAGTAATTCCATTCAAACTCACTAATTCTATATAAATCTTCATAGACTTGTTTAATAGAGTCTTAAAATATTACCTTGAAAATTTGTGGTAGTCTTCTTAGACAATATTCTAATCTACTCCAAAATAAGTGAGTATCTTGATGATCATTTAAGAATTGTGCTAAAGAACTTACGAAAGGATAAGTTTTATGAAAGGTATGGAAAATGTGAGTTTTTATTAAAGTAAGTATCATTATTAGGTGATATTATCACAAGTAATGGTATATTTATGGACCCTTCAAATAAAAAAATAATTGAAGGATGGTTGAGGCCAACATTTGTGACCGAAATTAGTAGTTTTCTTGGATTATCTAGGTATTTTCATCAGTTTGTGATAAATTTATTTCAATTGTAAAACCTTCTAACCAAGATAAATTGGAAAGGAGTCAAATTTTTTTGTAATAATGTATGTGAAGAGAGCATCAAGCGGTTGAAAAATATTCTTTTCACTTCACCTGTACTTACTCTACCCACAAGTATAGAACTTTTCATAGTATACAGTGATGCTTCAAAGAAGGGCTTAGGCTGAGTGTTAATGAAAAATGACAAATTGATAGCCTATGTCTTAAGGAAATTGAAAATTCTTGAATATAATGACCAAACAGATGATCTATAATTGGATTTAGTGATATTTTCATTGAAAATATGGAAGCTTTATCTATTTGGGGAGAAGTGTGAAATATATACGGATCACAAGAGCCTCAAGTATATATTCACACAAAATGATCCAAATATGCAATAGAGATGATGGTTAGAGTTGATTTAGGAATATGGATGCTCAATCTACTACCATACTAGGAAAGAAAATAAAGTGGAAGTCACACTAAGTAGAAATGATCCACCAATTTTATTATTGATGAGAATTGAGAAGGATCTGATCTTCTTAGACTTAAAAAGGATGGACATGGGAATCATAAAAGAAGGAACATCATCAATCCTTTCACATATTATTTCTCAACCTTCCCTTCTAGAGAAGATAAAGTATTCCTAAATAGGTTATGTGGAAATTCATAAGAAAGTGGAAGCTATAAGAAAAGGAAAATCCTTAAATCTCAAACTTAATGAAGAAGGAGTTTTAAGATTTGGGTCATGACTATGTGCACTATCAAATCCTGAGTTAAAGAAAGAGTTGTTGGATGATGCACATAGATCAACCTTCTCCATCTTTCTATGGAATACAAATATGTATCGAGATATCTGATAGAAATATTTTTGGGACAATATGAAGAAGGATATAGCGTAATATACATCAATGTTTCTTGTATTTCATCAAGTGAAGGCAGAAAGAAAAAAATACAAGGGGATGATGCAACCATTACCCATACCTACATGGAAATGGGGAAAAATTACCATGGACTTTGTCACTGGTCTTCCGAATTAATTAAGAGGAAATAATGATATATGGGTTGTGGTGGATCATCTTACAAGTTATTATCACTTCATTACAATTTGAGAGGAATTATGACTCAATCAACTTTCAAGGATATAAATTAGAGAAATGGTGAGTCTACATAAAACACCACTATAGATTGTATCTAATAAATACCTAATATTTACCTATAAGTTCTGGATGAGTCTTAAAAATTATCTAAATACATATTTTAACTTCATCACATATTATTACCCTAATACTAATGGACAATATGAACGGACTATCCAGACACTTGAGGATATGTTGAGAGCATTCTCAATTGACTTAAAAGGATGATGGGATCGATATCTTCATCTAACTGAATTCTCATATAATAATAGTTTCCACTAAAGAATACAAATGTAACCTTATAAATCCCTTAATGTATAGAGATTCAAAACACCTACATGTTGGTATGAAGTTGTTGAACACAAACTGATGGGTCTTAAATGGTTAAGGAAATGGTGGAAAAGTTCAAAACCATTCAGTACCACATTAGGGCTGATCAAAGTGGGCTGATCAAAGTCAAAAAAAGTGCTATAATTAAAATCATCAACAATACCTATAGTTTTAGGTTGGAGATAAGTAATTCCTATGCATATCTCTATGTAATGAAGTCATGATAATTGGGAATAAGGGATATATTAGTCCAAGATACATTTGTCCCTTTGAGATCCTTGATCACATCGAAGTAGTGGCCTATCGACTAGCACTCCCACCTAACCTATCTCAAATACATGATGTGTTCCATATATCATTCTTAAATAAGTACATATCATACCCCTGACATGTTCTAGATCTAGAGGTGGTACCTTTGGATAATGATCTCTCATATGAGGAATATCTGGTGAAGATATTAGATCATAGATACAAAGTTCGATGAAATAATATAATGCACCTGGTCAATGTGCTATGGAGAAAACAAAAATTTGAAGAAGAAATGTGGAAACCATATGAGGTGATGAAATGGAATTACCATAATCTATTTTAGTGTGTGAAATGAAAATTTCAAGGGAGAAATTTTTGAAGGGTGGAAGATTGTAACGACCAGAAATTTTATAAATAAAATTCCCCTTGTGATTTAATTAAATGTCTTATTATGTATTTTAGTTATATAAAACACATGCACTTCATTGTTTTTATTATATCCTATTGGATCTAAAAGATCATTAATCATCATAACCATTGATAATATAGTCATTGAACTGTGATCATATGATTAGTATAAGTATAGGGTTTTAACAAATCCAATTGAAATAGACAAAGGAAGTGATAGCCTCAACCAGTGGGATTGTACCCTATGAACCCCTTTAATCAGAGCTTATAAGGGAGATAGAATCACTAGGATTTTTCCTTGACAAAGAACAATGTGAGATGAAACTACTGAATCATGATAAAAATTATTTATGGGAGAATTGCAAGCTCATCAAGATCACAACCCAAACCATATACGATGAACCACCCAATGAAAGTCTCACCAACGCGCACCTTACCCTTAGGTAATTTTCTAGTATAATAAAGGGATATGTATAAAGACCATAATAATATTAATATGTATATTTTATTTTTCAATATAATAATTTTTATATTTACTTCTTATTGTTACTTTATAAATGATCTCGATTTTCATACAGTAAAACACAAATTGTATTTTTGAGTAATATTCAATTTCAATTAATACATTTATTTTGATGAATTAACGGGTTTTTGAAATTAATAATATTTAAATCAAATATTTTTATTAAATATTTTTTATTAAATATAAATTATCATATAATTTTTATGAATACAAATTTAATTTTTATAAGGGTTTGAAAATCATTATTATCAAAAAACCCAACATTTCTCAATAAATGTCAGTTCTATTTTAAAAGTGAAAATTCATATATTTAGAAAAATATTTTTATAAAATAAATATTATTTTTGGAATCATTAATCTAAATTATCCAATGGTGAATTTTTCATAATTTTCAAAGATAGTTGAATTTTTGGGTAAAAATTAAATATTGTATAAATATACAATGTGTATTATGACACCGCAAAGACCAAAAAGTTATGTAATAAATTCTATAAATGGTATCCAAGACCAAATATAGATTCAACTTTAAAATAATTTTATTTTTATGTTATTTTAGTAATTTTATAAATCCTTTATGAATCCTCCAAAACCTATATTATATTTTAAGGTTTTAAAATCATTTCTTTAAGAACATGACTCACTTCAGCATAACCAAGGGTAATATTTTAGTAATATCATCCATTAACCTTATAAAATAATTAAAATCAATCTCCTTTATAATAAACCATGGTAAAAATCATAGTAAGGTTTGTGGTTTTGATTACTTTATTATATAGAATCAAAAACCTAAGTTTGAGAAATAATAAAGAACTTACCCCTCTTTGCCTATATAAACCCACCCAATATACCATTAATCTCCACTAAAAACCCTTTTAGAACTTAATTACTATTACATACCCTCTCTATATTCCTCCCAAGGTGACACCAGTATCTCAATAACCTCCCATGCTTTTGGTATCACACTCTCAAGGTAATGGATCATCTCATTCTCCTCTTTATTCAAGAATATTCATTATCTTATACATTTTATATCAATTTCCTAAGGATGTAATATATTCTACCATATCCCTATTACTTACCCTATGATTTATAAATGATGATATACCCATTTCAATCTCATTCATCCCTCCCATGAAAATTTATATTCCCCCGTTATGCTGTTAAAATTACACCGCGATTTCCCATGCTAAATAATTGTTTAGTGAATACCCATACCCATTTCCTATAAAGGGTGTTCACCTTTATGAACTTATAATTATTTTATTAGGGAATTAAATTTATTTATTACAAAATCTTTTATCTTAGGATAAAATGTGATGAAAAATGATTCCATGTTGTATGATCTATGTGTCACACTTATGCATGTGAATGAAATGAAATTAACGAGTGTGCCCGGAATTATATAGATCTCCAATGCATTGGGTAATGTTTTAGTTTCATGATAATTCATTCAAGGGATTGGGGAGTGAACCTAATATATCATGGTACTTTTTCCAACATGATTTCTTGGTAGTTATCCTTAACCTATGTTTAGGATTCCATGTTTAAATTTGTTGCCACATTTCCCATGTTACCTTTATGTTATCATGTTATATCATACCTCATTATTCATGTTTATGATTCTCACCCATTTTATGTCTCATTGATATGAATATTTTTTAACATATAATACTTCTTTCATGTTATTCCATGTTTATTATCTTAAAGGGATTTATAGCTCATCCCTTTCTTATGTATGTCCCAAGGTTATCCCATGCAGTTTTAAGTATGATGGAATAATATGAGAATGTTATGGAGGTTTTCAATAATGGTAATGTATTACCTCTTTTATGTTGTTATTTAATGTACCTAATTCCCAAATAAACTAGAATTATCAATCTTTTAGGTTGTATTATGTGTAATATTATGTAATAAATCATGAATTAATGTGTAATAAATACAATGGTTTTCATAAATATAATGGGTGTTAGAGTCTTATGGTCGACTGCAAAGACATGTGATCAACCAAGAAAGTCATATGATCCCCCCCCAGACATGTGATTAGAATTCATATAATTGGGGAAAAGTCTTACGATGCTAAAAAATACATACAATACCCCCTCCAGGAAAGTCTTATATTCGATAGTAAAGGCTTATGATCTCTCTGTAAAGGATTACATTCAAGAAAAAAAGTATATGTAACTACCAAATTCATATGATCAAGATTTTAGAAGTCGTAATCTCAACCCCTTCATTAATTTTTCATCCATAAAACCTACAGCAGTGCACTTTCAATATTTTCTCAAATTGACATAGAATTTCTTTCATTTAACTTAATCCCTTCAAAATCAATTTCAAGATTCCTATAACAACATAAAAACACCTTAATTAAATGTAGACTTTCCAATAAGAATTATAGAGTGAATAAATACACTATTATTAAATATTTAATCCTTTTAAAGATTAAATCCTAAGTTATTCATAAAACTAATAAATGTGATATTTTCACTGAAATTTCTCAAAATGGTGGGAATAAAATTATTGAAACTCAATAAAAAATGTACAAAAATATTTTATTGTCAATTAAACTATACTTAAACATTTAAATCTTAGAAAATTCAATGAATTTTACTAATAAAAATATTTAGTCTACCTAGCTTCAAGCACAAAAACCCAAAAATAATAGAATTAATGATCCATTCATCATTAAAAATATCATGCCTCTTTAACAAGTGAAATTATCATAAATATCTCTTTCTCAAGTTTATTATACTAAAGATCCATTTTCCACTTCCTTTATAAAACAAAAATGTATTTATTATAATTAAGTTATCCCTATATTCATATGGTGTTTAATATTCCCCTTATCTAAATCTATTCTTTTTTTATAATTAAGCACTACATTTTTTTGTTTTTTTTTTGTTTTTTTTTTCTTTATTTTTTGTCTTTTATTCCAGTTCATAATATCATGAAACTTCATGTGGGATCCCAATTTCCTATTTTACTCTTGTTTCAAAGGACTTATATGAATGTATTTTTGGTTATCTTTCTGAGGTTTTATTTTTCACAATCGAAAAGTTACCTAATATGAAGTTAAAATTTATAGGTTCCTCGTGTTATAATTCTAATTCTACTTAATTATTTTTCATTAAAAATCCTTTTCTAGTTCTAAAACAAAAATTTCCATGAAATTAGTGGAAATATTTTCTCAAAAATCATATAAATTAAAAAAATTCCAAATAAATGAAACCTACATGACTAGCATATCATTTTTCACTAGGTGGAACAAAATTTTAAGCCCAAATTCTTAACTAAAAAATACTCTAAAATATAAAAAACCTAAAAAATAATAATTAAAATCCTAAAAATATTGATACCACTCCTCCAAAAATAAACTATTACTACCCATTTTAAAGAATTAAATTAGGCATTAAATAAAATAAGGAGAAATAGTGATACATTTTGACTTATTGGAAATGGTAGGTTTGAGTTAATATCCTAAAATACACCCACTGGAAACCAACAAGAAAAATTAGAAAATATAATAAAACTTATTGAAATTAGATTTAAATAGAAATAAAATGAGAAAAATAAAGGAAATAAAGGGATAATTATTGGTTAATCCCCCAAGTGGGATCTGAATTTTGAATTCCCCCAAAAGGTAAATACTAGTTTTTATCTAGAGAATAATAGTGGGTGGAGTGTGTGTTATTTGAACCACCACATGTTGCTTCATCCACATTTCTTCACTTTACATTGGTTGGAGATAATTCCATAGATAGAGTGCATCAGTCCCACCCCCATGGTAATAATATACTGCTTTCAAGGTGAGGATAAGATAAAGAATGGTTTCTCCTCCTTTTCTTTGGGAAAAACTTATTTAGTATCTTATTTTTATTTTAGGTCTTTCTAAAAATGTTATGCATCAACATATTTTTCAAAGTGAAAGTCACTGAATGATTCTATTTTAATAAAATTAAAACATGAAAAATTTATATCAAAATCTTCTCCTTCTAATTTCACATATTCTGGCCTGAGTTCTTTAAGAAAAGCCATTAGAAAATATTTAGTTACTATTCCAAGTAGTTGTTCAATTGGTTAAGGGAGATCAATGTGTTTCTCATCAATGTATTTTCGTCATTAAATTAATTATATAGGGAAAAATTAAAGTTAGAAAAATATTAAAAATTAGTACAGTGGAAATTAATGATCAATTCAATTTCAATAAAATTAAAAAAAAATTGAGTTCAAGAAAGAACTATCTCCCTAAGTTTTTTTAGCTTCAATTTATTCATCAATGGAAAGTTCCTATTATATTATAGTTATAGTATATTAATTAAGGTTTTCAATATCCTCCAATATTTCTTTAAATTTTACAAATTGGGTATTTTATTCTTCTGTAACTAGGGAAAGTTTCAAGGGTGTTATTTCTTCAAAAATTGAGGGATTTTATGTCATTTTTGCACTTAAAAAATCATCTAAATCTTATTGAAATCTCATAATTATATCATAATGTATGTTTTATTTATGAATATCCCCTATACATGGATGATTGAGGTCTAGTAGTGGATCTATAATCAAGGACTCAACCTCAAGAATTTCTTCAGAAAATCAAGAGGAACTAAGATATACACATTTTATTCCTCATACGCTTCTTGAAAGAACTTTAAGAAGTTCTACCATAGCTCAATTAATTCATGGAATAATACTTCTAATATTGGGTACTCAAGGGCCTATTTAAGGTCTTGGATGATCTCTTTATACTCATCCTCTGAGAAATTTATGCTTTGGTCTCTCCTCACCTATCTAAAAAGTAAATCAATAGTTTCTTCTATGGATGAGGATGAGTGTAACACCCTAATATTTTAGTATATATTTTACTTTAATTGAATATTATATTGAATATATTTATTCACATACAACAGCAAACTAAAATGAATTGCAATGCACCATATCAAAAAATTCAATATGATATGAAACATCAATAAAATTGTTACAAAAATAATAAATCATCGAGTAAATAAAAAGTTAATAAAAATATTTTATTATAAAAAATATATTTTTAAATTCCTTATATTTATTTATTATTTTTAAATAATGATTTATAAAATGATTAATTTTAATGTTCAGATGATAATTAATTAATGGAATGTGATTAAAACTATTAAATGTTAAAAATGGATATATTTTAAAGAACTATTTTCTTAAGGATGTGTATTTTACCTAATAAATTAAATTAATCAATTTTTAAAGATGATTATTATAATAATTAATATTTAAAACTAACATATTAACACCCATCTAATTGAATATTGATATGAAATAATATAAAAAAAATTAATGTTCAAAGTCTTTTTCTATGAAAATAGTTTTCCTTTATATTGTCTATTATCTTTTAAAATATAAATTTATAATTTTTTTAATTTGAATTTGATGAAATGAAATTCATTTTTGGATCTAGCATGTAAAAAAATATCTTCAGATTAATATTTTTTTTTTTAAATAATTGATTTTTAGGTGAATAGTAAAAAAATACTGATTTTTCTAATGTCTTCACCTTTATGACATTATAATTTGTAAGCTTAAGTTTTATTTTAATTTAAAAATAGTTTTTATTCATTTATATTAAAAAATAATTTTTCATCACTTGTATAAATTAATAATAAAAAATTAATTTCATATTTTAAATCAACATTTCAAATTATGTAATAAGGTCAATTTCATTTTTAGGCATAAAAGTATGATTACTAAGATTAAAGTTAATAACCATGATAATAGATAAGGGGTTATTTTTGAAGAATTTTTTTATAAATGTTGTAAAAAATTCCGAATAAATTAAATTGATATATTTTATTTAATGATTTTTATATGATTTTTACACATATATAAAAATATATTATAACTCATTTAATTGGTAATTAATGTTATATATGATCAAGAACACTTAATGGTGAAAAAACATGTTTCCATAAAATTATTTATCTATATACTTTATGTTTAAATTTAAATGTAAATTTTATATTATTTATAAATTTAATTAGACTATATTGAGCTTAAATTTAGGTTTAGAACATAAAAATTTGGTATGTGGGGTTACCTTATATTTTTAATAAAAAGTAAATTAATTGGTTAAATTACTTGAAACGTGTTTAAAACATGTGTGAAAATGAATGGAAGAGTATTTCATGACCTTATTGCACACCACAATTTATTATTTAACACTTTTGGCACTATTAACCCTTTAATGGTGCCATTCCATCATTGAAAAAGTAATGGGTATTTACCAAAATGTCATTTTTCACTTATAAAAGGAGAACACTTCCACCACATTTCTCTACCCATTTCAAAGCCATAGATCAACCAAAACTTTTCACTAGTATCACTTGAAATCTCTACCCATGTCCTAGAATCCTTGATGTTTCCAAAATACAAAGCTAAGGTTCCTTAAGGTTTTACCTAAGGGAGAACATCTGAAGGGAGGGGTAATGTTCTCAATTGATCTCTCTTAATTATTTTCTTATTATACCCCCACAAACCTACTCTATCCATGAACATATGATAACATCAGTATTGATAATATAATAAAATATTATTACACTAATGGAATATAATTTTTGTACATTCCTCCAAAACCATTCAAAAATGAAGATTTCATTGTCATGAACCAATCCAGGATGTCATCCAACTTGACACCCAACCCAGACCATGGTACGACCTGAAGGGTGTTCCTAATCGCCATAAAATGGAAACTAGTTCCTTGGCATCAAAATTTACATTTGTGAATGATTTATAACATAATAATCAACGATAAAAAAATCACGAGAATAATACATCACACCATCAACACTATCTATAACCAAAATAAATACAATAATAACATGCTAAATAGTTTTTCATTTTCACCAAAAACCAAAACACTAAAATAGTGAGGGGAACTAACTACATAACTCAGCCTCTATTAAATAATAGGGTCAACACCCTCATACCACCACCACCAACACATGAAAAAGAGGAACCACTAGAAATCAGATCCACCATCACCACCATGGAACATCTTTCCTTTACCTGGGTCATACATAACAAGGTTTACATACACATGAGGGTGTATGTAGGGTGTGATTCAAATTCCGGTAGGATACCACCAAAAAATATTCCATGCTATAAAATCATAATACAAATAAACATGCTTGTTTTTAAAGAAAAATAAAAGAAAATATTTTATATGAAACATTATTTGAAGTTAAAAAGAAGTAAACATGATAATAAGATGAGTAAAAATCATAGAATCACATGAGATGAGAAACATGGGTAATCCCTAAGGCACTAGGGATAGTGGGGTCCAAGAATCCTCATGCCTCAGTGATAAGAACATGAAAACCAACACTATCATCATTCTCGTGCACGATCCACTATAGGGGTATATCATCCCATGTTCTAGTGGTCTCTGGTCATTTTTATTTGTTTATTTAGTGTTGTAGCATCAATCTTCCAAGGGGAAACAGGCCTCGGCCCTACCGGACCCCCTAGTGTACTAGACCTAATCTTCACTACCTAGTTACCAATGATTCCCTTTATTCTCAAATCCATTCCCTATGTCATATGAACCACCTCTTCCACACACACAAAACCAACAGTTAAAACACACAATATAAACAATTCATTTCCCATAGGAAACCCATTTTCAAAACCCCTTACACATACACACATGTACAACATTATAAACATCCATTGAAATCAACCATTTTAATTTGTAAAATCATTATTTAACCCTTACACACACTAAAAACATTTTATAACATGAGTATCACCAACCACATAATCTATATAACCTATTTCAAAATCATAACAATCATACCAAAATCATCTAACAATGTTAAATTATGAAACCAGCAACCTTTATCTTAGAAACTTCTAGAAAACGGGTGTAAACTACAAACGCACCAAGAGGATACCCTATAAGGGTAATAGCACAACATAACTGTCAAGATCGACCCTAAAGAAGAAAGTTTGAACCCTATTTAGGGAAACCAATCAGCTAGAGAAAGAAGAACCCAAGAGATAATGAGAAAAAGACCAAGAAGAAGGAAGAAACAATGATAGTAGAGGATTACTTAATGTTTTATTGAATATTATACACCAAAAACACCAATAAATGGAGGTACAAGAGAGAAAATAGGTTGGGGGAGGTGAACCTAAGGCTAATAATCCCAAATGTGGTGAGCCAAGGGTGGATTTGGTGGTAAATTTGAATAGGGAAAAATGTTAAATTCAACATTTTTAAAGATCTAGGAAGTCCACATAGTTTATCTGCATGGTTTTCTATACTATGCACCAACCATGCAGTATCTCTATCCAAATGTAATAGAGGTTGCATGGTTTCTGGGGGGGCACACACCCATGCAGTTGACCATGTTTCTTAGATAGACCCACTGGTCTGGGCGCATGGTTAGTGGAATTCATGTGTGATAGGTCATGCGGCTTGGATAGTGCCATTATCTAGGATACATGGTCTCCTCTTTTCTGGTGCACATTTTCTACTAACCATGTTTCAACCATGTGCCACCTTATGTTCGGTCTAAAAACCACCATTTTAAAAAAAAAACTCCAAGAAAAATCTATATAATAAATATGAGACAAAAATAAAAGGGAAAAATACCTCAAAAAGAAAACATGGATGTGAAAATTATCCCCCACCATGAAAACTTCATTCCCTTAGAAAGTCATCATGAATTTTTATCAGAGAACAAGAATGAGAACTTCTCCACAACCCAAGACCTTCACTCACCTATATCATACCCATAATTCCCAAGCTTCCAAATAAAATGGACCAATGGTATGGATTTCCCCTAAATCACTTTCTCTTGAGAATTCACAATCCACACTGGTCACTCAAACACAGACAAATTATATTCCAGTTCCAATTATTCCGAATTCATCACATGGTATAGATCTAGATTATACTTCTTTAATTGGGAGACATAGAACATGTCATGAATTTATGTCAACTGAGATGGAAAATCTAACAATTATTCCACATTTCTGACCCTCTATGTAATTTCAAGAGGTCAGATATACCTCAGCCTCAGCTTCCTATAATTTCAAAAATGATGGAGACCCAAGTGAGGTTCCACCTTCAAAAACACCCGATCACTGACTGAGAATTATAGAACTCAGTGCCTCTAATTGGTATAAGACTTATGGAGGCTCTATGTCATCAAAAACTACTTCCTAATCAATTGAACATTATTATTTGTATCTTTCATAAGGATTGATCCCAACAAGGAAGTCTCACCCACCTCCATCCAGCACAAAGGTGACCGACATGGCCAACCATAAATCACCTCAAAGGGAGACATTATTATTGAATATTGGTAACTATTATAATATTAAAACTTGACTAATACTAAATGACTATCCCACAAGCCTCAAAAATCCAAAACACATGCATGAAGCATATCTTACAAGATATAATTTTCCTTCTCCATCTGACCATCTGTTTGGGGATGGTATGCATACTAAACTTGACTTAGGATCCCATTTCCTTCTAAAGGCCTTCCCAAAATTGAGAGGTAAAGTGAGGGTCCCTATCTAAAATGATATATGATGAAACACTATGAAGCCTCATTATCTCCTAAACGTAGAACAGACCCAACTCAACCACCCAGTTAAAGTCTTTGATCAGAATGAAATGGTATTATTAGGTCTGTTGATAAATTTCTATCCATGTAGCATTATTCCATCAGGGTGTACAAGGTAATAAAATAATGAATTCCATGTAAACCTCATCCTAATTACATATAGAAATGGGAAATGGATGAAGAAAACATAAGGACCTCTAGAGATCAGCTTTAACGTACTGATAAGTATAACACTTGGATATGAAGTCAGCTATATCACACCTCATACAAGACTACTAGAACTAGAGACACACATTATAAAACATCTTAGTGTTCCTAGGATGAATGGTTCAATAAGAATGGTGGATATCCTCCATAAACACACACCCAAGACCCATACTTAAGGCATCACATAAGACCATGTATCCCTTTACATATTTTGAAAATATTAGCACATGGGAAGTGGTCAAATGATTCTTGAGCTCCTCAAATAATTCCCGACATTATGGGATCCACTTGAACCTTACCCCTTTTTAGGTAAGTGCAGTCATGGTCAAATAAATCTAATATAAATCTATGAAAAATAACCTATGTTACTCTTCCAAGCCCAAAAAAATTTTGATCTCAAAGACATTCCATGATTTATCCCATGAAATCACTGCTTTGATCTTCTCGGGGTCCACCAAAACCCCACGTTCCAAAATCACATGGCCTAGAAACTTCACGTCCCTGATCTAGAAGGTACACTTAGAGATTTTATCATAGAGATGGTGATCTAGAATATTTCCTATTACAATCCTAAAGTGTTTTTCATGATCTTCCTTAGTCCCAGAGTAGACCAGGATGTCACCCACAAACACAACAATAAAAAAGTTAAGGTACTGATGGAACACTTTGTTCATAAGTGCCATGAAGACCACTAGATCATTTTTCAATAGGAAGGAATGAAAAAAATACTCAAATTGGTCATACCTACTTCAAAAATCTATTTTTGAAACATCCTCCACTCTGACTTTGACCTAGTGATACCCGGAATGCAAGTAGATCTTAGAGAACCACCTTTCCCCATTAAGATGATCAAATAGTTCATCAATATAGATAAAGGGGTATTTATTCTTGATCCTTACCCAATTTAGATTCTGGTAATTGATGCACAATTAGAGATATCCATTGTCTTTCTTATAAAATAGAACTAGGGCAGACCAAGGTGAGACACTCAGGTGAATGAATCCTTTGGACTCTAAATCATCTAGTTGTATCTTTAATTCGCTCAACTAAGTGGGGCCATATGGTATGAGGGAAGAGATATTGGATGTGTCCCCAATGCCAAATTTATAGTGAACTCCACGTCTCACTCTAGAGGTAAACCTAATAAATCATCTGGAAATACCTCTAGAAACTCATCCACCAAAGGAGGTAATCCACCCTCATAACCTCTAGCATCATCCTCCAATAAGAGTGATGAGATTTGAAAAACAAGTTGCCCAACACCAGAAGTGGAGGTCCATCAAGTCTTGGTTGAGGATTCCATTCAACTTGAAAAACCCAAGAACACCCATCAAGTTCCAAAAATCTCACCCACCGATGGTAAAAATTGATGTGCACTCAGAAACACATCATCCAATCCATACTGAGGATCATGTTAAGGAGGTTCATTTCCAAAACTAGGAAATACCATTCCAACTCTACCCCTGACATACTGAGAGCACATGATGAGCACTTGAAACCCTACTCCCTCTTTTTACCAAGCGGCATCACTAAATCCATCTCATATGGTATAAGATCAGTCATAAATTCTAATAAATTCCAAGATAGGTAGAAATAAAAGAATTAGAATCACACATATCAAACAAGGCAACAACTATGGATGATGCAATAAGAATTATAACTCAAACCATTATAGGTCTAACATCAGATTCTACTGGTGCATGGTCCATAGCATGAAGGTTCCTTGTCTCTGCCTAAGCCTGAGAGTGACTACTAACTTACAGCTTTGAATTAATATGAATTTATCCATAAGAAGATCCATCCCTACTGCCATGACCACCAAACTAAGAACTAGTTATCCTGGATGGTCCTGACTGGGTTAGCACTCCCCTAAAGGCCACAAAATCCACACTGCCTTGATATGAGAATTAAACTATACAAAACTACTACAAGTTCTTCATAATAAAATGCCAATGACAAGGTTGAGGTGGGACTGAACATGACATCCATATATTCCCCAGCCTTCCACACATATGGCATAGGAATGACTGAGTATCTAAATTCATAGACGAAGATGGTCAGAAAGGATGGCATGAGATACCACCTCCCCTCGTCTCCTGCTCATCCTGCTTCCTCTTCTTCTCAGATGAACCACCACCGCTCTTAACTATTGTTGAAACTACTCCAAAAAACTATATTTTACACTCTGATCTATCTCCACTATCTTGGATCAATCCACTATCCCAGTGTATCTCTCCAAATTAAACAAGAAGTCCTAGTATCGGATGACTGGACACAACCCCATCTCAAACCGTTGAGCCTTAAGATACTCATTTGAAACTACCTTAGGTGTGAACCAAACTATCTCTGAAAAATGGTTGGCATACTCCAAGATAGTCTAATCCCCCTGATAGAGATCTAAGAACTCCCATGTCTTGGTGAAGTCCAAGTTCTCAGGGAAATTCTTCTCATTTAAGTTTAAATTTAAGTCCTTATAACCCATATTCTCATGCTTCCTAACCTGAATCACTGAGTCGCATCACCTATAATTTGGACCTTAAAACAAGAACAAATCACATTTCACTTTAACAATCTTAGGAGTATAGAGAAATCCAAATATCCTTTATATATTTTCAATCTAATCATCAGCTTCCTAGGGATTCATTATACCTTGTAAGGAAGGAGGATTGTTCTTGAGAAACTCCCGAGCCTTATCCTTTCCTAGACCTATTTCAGCTTCCCTAACATGAGTTGGACCAGAACCTTCTCCCTAATCCAATTCTCTAATAGCCCAAACAATTGATTCCACTAGTCTCTAATCAACTGGTGAAGGATAACTCTCTCCATAATCTTCTTGTAGTTTCATAGGAAGTATCTGAGGAGGCATGATACTACAACCATCAACAAACATAAATAAACCATCAACATATAATCCATAAAATTTTCAACAACAACAACTTCTTTAAAAAAAACCTCTATAAATCAACACCAAAAACAAAACAAGAATAATAACAAGTCAAACCACTCCACCCCTGCTCAGTGTCCATGAATAGTCTACAACCTATACATCTCACCTAGAGGATAAGTCTAAGAAAATCTCAAACATCACATGTTAACACAAGGCCTATTACAAGTTGTATTGTCCACATACCCCACTCACAACTAGAAACTCAAGCCTCGACATTCCTAGCTCTAGTCTAACTATACTCTCCCAAATATCATGACCCTAAGGAAGGTAAAACCTTCTCTGTCACCATTTTTTCATAAACCAAACTAGGATTCCATCCAACTAAACACCCAACCTAGCTCGTCGCAAGGCTCGAAGGGTTTTCTCGGTCCCAATTGGTTGTAAACTAGTGTTTGGGCATCAAAAATCACATTTGGGAATGATTTATCCCATAATAATCAATCATAAACAACTCAAAAGCATAATACATCACATCATCCACACTTTCCATAACTAAAATAAATATAGCTATCATGTGTTAAACAGTTTCACATTTTAACCAAAACCCAAAACACCAAAACAAGGAGGGGAACCAACTACACAAATCAACCTCCAAGAAACATGAGGGTCAATTCCCTCATTCCACCACCACCAACACTTATAAAAAGAGTAACCACTAGCAATCAGATCCACCATAACTACCATGGAACATTTTTACTTTACTTAGGTCAAACGTAATAAGGTATACATACACCCAAGGGTGTGTGTAGGGTGTGATATAAATCCCAGTAGGATACCATAAAAATATATTTCATTCAATAATATCATAACACAAATCAACATGATAGTTTTTAATGAAAAAAGAAAAGAAAAAAATTTATATGAAACATTATTTGAAGTTAAAAACAAAAAATTAAACATGATAATAAGTATAATGATAATCATAGAATCACATGAGATGAGAAACATGAGTAATCATTGAAGAACTAGGGTTGGTGGGGTCCTAGTATCCTCATACCTCAGTGATAAGCACATGAAAAGGAAAACCCAGAGCATCCTCATACAGAATCTACTAGAGGGGAATTTCGTCCCAAGTTATAGTGGTCTTTAGTCATTATCATATGTTTAGTCAGTGTTTTATCATAAATATTACTAGTGTAACTAGCATGTGGTCCTATTGGACCACCTAGCATACTAGACCTAGTCTTCCCTACCTAGTTACCAAGGATTCCCTTTATTCTCAAATCCATTTCCTATGCCACATGAACCACCTCTTCTACACACACATAACTAAAAATTAAAACACATAAGACAATCAATCCATTTCCCATAGTATAAACATTTTCAAAACCCCTTACACATACACACATGTACAACATTAGAAACATCCCTGGAAATCAGCCATTTTCATTTGTAAAATCATTATTTAACCATTACACACACCAAAACAATTTGATAACATGATTCTCACCACCCAAAAAATATATAAAACCCATTTAAAAATCATATAAATCATACCAAAATCATATAACAATGTTAAATCATGAGACCGTGTACCTTTATCTAAGAAAATTTTGAAAAATGGGTGGAAATTTCAAACTCGCCAAGAGGAGACCCTACAAAGGAAAGCACACAGCATAACCATCAAGATCAACCCTAAATAATCAAGGTTGAGCCCTATTTAGGGTAACCAATCCATTGGATAAATAATAACCCAATAGAGAAGGATAATAATAACAAGAAAAGGGAAGAAACAGGGAGAGGAAAGGCTTACTTGATGGTTTCTTGAATATCCTACACCAAAAATAACAATAAAGAGGTCCAAGGGAGAAACGATGGAGGGGGAGGCATGCCTAGTGATGAGAATACTAAATGGGGTGAGACAAGGGTGGATTCGGGTTTAATTAAAAGATATAAAAATGTTAAATTCCACATTTTTAAAGATTTGTGTAGGCGGCATGGTTTGGCCACATGGTTTTCCAAATCATGTTCCAACTATGTGACACCTTTATCCAAAGGGAAAAGTGGACACACGGTTTTTGGGGGGAGAATGAACATGTGGTCGACTGTGCTCTTTAGAAATACCCATTATTCTAGGTACACAGATAGTTTCATGCTGATATAGTAGGTCATGCATCCTAGACAGTGCAACTTTCTAGAGTGAACGGTCTCCTCTAGGTTGGTGCACGGTTTCTACTAATCGTGTGTCAACAGTGCACCACCTACTGTTGGGAAAAAAAATACTATTTATTCTAAAACCTATTTGAAAAATATATGAAATAAATATAAGACCAAAATAAAATAGAAAAATAACTCAAAAATAAAACACCAATGTGACATTATCCATGCATACGTGTAAACTACCACTTTCATGAATAACATTCTTTATTTTTCATCGCCACCTTAAAGGGATAGTTATAAAAGACCATTTAAAGGATTAATATTATATTTATAGAATTATTAATATTTTTAAATTTTAAATCATTTCCCTATCTTCCTCTAGATCTATGGAAAATTAATGCACCACCCATGCGCACCGGCATACTACCGCCACCACGAAAGTATCTTATTTTATTTTTCACTCAATTATTTTATTATGTATCAAAATATCTAATAAGTCAATTCACTACCTTACCTTATCACTGTTTAATTACCCCTCTATTCTAAGGGTATATTTACTAACCTGATTTTTTACTATATAATATCCTTAAATAAATATTGTGTTTGGTAGCTTTCTCTACATGAAACACCGAACTAAAACAAAAAATGTGATATAATTATATAAAATATAAATATAAAATACAACCATTAAAACCTAGATGTTGAATAAGAAAGTATGAATAGGATTAATAAAAATATGAAATACGATTATAATGAAAATAAATATTACTTTTAATATTAATGAAATAAAATTAATATAGTTAAAAACAACTAAGAAAATCATTTTATGTTAAAAAATAAATTTCTCTAAAATTGGTGTTTTATTTAAAGAAAGTAAGTATAGTATGATTAAATAATAATAAAATATATTTATAATATTAATAAAACTTTACCAATAAATTAATTAGTAATTGATAGGAAATAATAATAAATAATAGTTAACAATTTAAAACGTTATTTTCCTATATAAACAATTTTCAACTATATTTTGTGATTTTATTTAAATGTTGAATTATAAAATTTTATAAATTTAATTTTAAAAACTGAAATTAATTTTTTTATTAATAATAATAATAATATAATATTAAGAATAGTTTTTTTTTATTTTTCCAAAATAATTGATTTTTAGGTGAATAACGCAAAATACTATTTCTGAAAATATCGTGAATTTTATGACATCACTTGAATATAAGTATAAACTAAAACTTATGAAACCATTTTATTTAAAAAATATATGTTTTATAATTAAAATTATATATTTTAAAATATTATGTTTTAATTTCAGACCTAAATTTTATATTTTACAACTTAAGTAATATTTTCTCAAGAATTGTTTTTAATACATTATACATTTATTATTTTTAAAATTACTTCTTCAAATTTAAAAATTTTAATTAAGTTAAATTAATTTTAAAATTGGAATCCTTTATTCCAAATTATATAAAAAATAACATTTTATTTTTAAACAAAAAGGATAATTTACTTAGGTAAAAACTAGTTATTGCAGTAAAAGCTAAAATAGTAAAAGTAAAAATATAAGAGTAAATGACTTCAAACAAGTTAAAAACATGTGTGTGATCGTTTTTGAGGCCTTTATTGACATAATATCTTATCCTCTCCATTGTTTATAAATTTTGGAGCCTCTTTACTTAAGGTTTACTTTCTATTATTGAAAATTTTTAGGTATTTATAAAAATGTCGTCCCTTTTCTTTTATAAATGGTCTCTTTTCTCCTCACTTCCCCACACACAATAACCCCATTAATTTATACCAAACACTGAATAAAACTCTACTAAATATTCCTAGACACATTCAATATGTTCTAGTGTTCTCAAAATACCATCCCTTAAGTGATTAACCCCCTTTTTAAAAGGAGATAATCCAAGAAGTGAGATATAAATTTCTAACCACCCATTTCCCATTTATATTTCTTTATGTGCACTTATTATTCAGAAAATTCAATTAAAAAATTATTATAATTATTATACTTTTATTTTATTATAATTATTATACAATAATTAACCACTTTTCCCTTTTCAATTAAGAAAAATTAAAACATGAATCATGCGTACATATAGACTACTGCCTTCACGAAGTAACGTGTTCGTTTTCCATCACCACCTACCATGGATGGTTTAAAAATGAATTTAATATATAATTCTGATTACTATAACTTATCTAAAATTATTAAATTATAAACTATATTACTCCTCTCTCCCTTTCTAAGGAAAATTAAATCATCATCTATGCATATGTGTGGACTATCGCCGCTATGGAATGATGTGTTCTGTTTTTCATTAAAGCCTTTCAGAGCTGGTTATAAGAATGGGTTTAATGTATAAATATTATTTTTATGAAATAATTTAGTTTTTGGTATGGTAAATTAAAGACACTATTAATGATATGATCAATAAAGGATCGTCACAAATTCAATCATTCAAACCAATCATATTGAGAGGAAAATGATCTCTTCATTCTAAGTAATAGATTTATATGAAGTATATTCTTCTTATAAGTATTTAAAATTATGATATATCAAAATAATGAACACTTAATAATATAATTGTGATATTGGTATAATTATTTTTTAACTAAACCATCTCATAATTACCTATTGATCATGGTATGCTCATGTTTAGGTCGGTTTAACCACCTACTTGAACAATGTTATGAATTTATATCATGGATGACTATGGGAACTTAATCATTGGTATAACATGATATAAATATGTAAATAATTAATTATTTATTTTTATGGAATTTTTATATGAATATTTAACTCATTAATTAATAAGACACCCTTCATTGGTTAAGAATCACTAAAATATGCTTGTTGTTGATTTCATCTGATAAAAAATAAAACACTCATGAAAGGAAGTTAGAACTTAATAAATAGTTATAATTCATCCTTTAAAATAATTTTAATTATATGGTAATGATTAAATTTGGAATAATAATGAATTTTGACATTGCTCTTACAAAACTAGTTCGAAACTATTAGGATTACTTGCACTAGATATTGAAAATAGGTAAAAACTAACTATATATATGTATAGAATGATTATAAATGATGTTTATAAATTTTTATAGGTATGAATATGGTTTTTACCTAAGTTATTATGATATTTATTTTTTTTATACATGAGTATAAGTGCATTCATGTAATTGGGGATATAAGGTAATGGTTTTTGTCTCAGATTCCCCTCTTTCAGATATGATTTATATTATGAACCTAATTCCATTTATGTAGTGTATATACTAGAAATTTTAGATATTATCACATGAATTGACATTTATTCATGGTATTTTATGTTCAATTTAAATATCTCTCTTTCACATGGATTTAATTTAAATGCTCTTCAAATTGAAATGGTTTTTGTTAACTCAATTCTCATTCAATGAGTTATGATTGTTCTTATTGAAATTATTTCATATAAATTGGCTGAATTTTACCCTATAAATTAATTATGTTTTATTTTATCTTAACTTCTAGGTATTTATATTTTTAGCACATCAATCCCTCTTCAAAATTTTCTTACTTCATGATCTATGTTCCCCATAAGGGATTTTTGGTAACTCAAACTTCTTGATTTGAGTTATAAGGTTTCTTCCTAAACTTAGTTCTTTTAATTTATATATGTTTGATGTGCTTCTGTGCATAAGGAATTTCAACTTTGTTTAATATCTATAAATTAGTTTTTTTGGATGGTTTTTGCATGGATTTCACAAGTTTTATGTTCCTTAATAGGTTTTTCAGTCACCATAGGATGAAGCAAGAAGTCTAGGAATTTTGGAGATTTAGAAGGTAATTGGAGGA
Source organism: Viscum album (assembly GCA_963277665.1). Classification (NCBI taxonomy): domain Eukaryota; kingdom Viridiplantae; phylum Streptophyta; class Magnoliopsida; order Santalales; family Viscaceae; genus Viscum; species Viscum album. Next base: position 1,325,926,441 of record OY728158.1, read on the forward strand.
TTTTAGACCCTTTTCCCCTGACTATGTCGGATTAGATTCACTCAGATAAAGCACCGAGACATGAAGGATGGGCGATTTTAGGAATTTCAAAGAGAAAGGAAACCCACACGACCGCCGCACGGTTATCCAAACTGTGTTCAAATCGTGTGGGAGAAGATGCCATTGACAGAGAGGTCCACACGATTGGTGCACAGCTTACCAAAATTGTGTATCCCTTCAGAGAAACTATGCGAGACATGCACATATGGACAGAGACATCCGCATAGTTGGCACACGGCTTACCCAAACTGTGTGGCCCATCCAAGAAAATTTTATGGCCTTAAGGATTTAAGAGAGAGACTTCTACACGGTTGGTTCATGGCCTACCAAACCATCAACCCAAAACCATGCATACCACTCTAGACTTCTCCTTTTATCTTTTTCACATTTCACATAATCCTTGACCTGGGGTTCCCCTTTCTACTTGCTTTTAGACAACTAGAAAAAGGTCTTTTCTGACTGAGAAGACCCTGGGGGTGAGCCTGGAAGGAGAGGATTATAGAGAGGAGAAGAAGAGGGTTGTGAACTAAGTTTTTTGTGAGAGAAAGGTTTGGGGGAACTTATTCTCTATATTTTTGTTGTGCTTCTGATTCTTCTATTTTCTATTGTAACAAACTCTCTTATGAATTTTAGTAAGTTTCTTATCCTTTTCATCATTAGTAGTTAAACCCACCCCCCTTATGTTGGGGCTGGGAAAAATGTGGGTTTTTTAGAACCGGTTTCTCTATTCATGTGTTTGTTCATCGTCTCTCACCTAATTATCCCAAATTCCATGTCTTATTTCCCTGGAAACCCCATATCATACCAAGAATGGAGTTTCCAGGGATATTTGGGAGAATTACGACAAGGATATCACTTACCATTGGATATAATTTTCGTTTCTAGAGGGAGGTTCCTAAATTTAGAGTCATTAGAAATCAATTTCTAGACCAAGGGATTGATTTCTATCGACTTAATCAGAACACACCAAACCAAGGGAGTTCTGACACAAATGAAACCTAGAAATGTGGGTTATTATGAACAACACAACACAATAGAGAATAAGGTTTAACGTCCCATATAAATTTCCATCCTCAGCACATTTTAATCATTATCCATTAAAATCCAATTTTAAGTAATCTTTGATTTTGAAGTTAATTCATAATGAGTTAGAGAAGGCCAAGAAATTAGTTATCTTTTTAGATCCATCATTATGAACCAACAAATCATATTTAAATTCAGCATCTTCACTTGAGCAATTTCAAATCAAGAGACATAAATTCCAACATGGTTTCCCTATGGACCGACCTCGTACTTGCACACTATGCTAGTTACAAGTTAGGGAAATTATTTTGGTGCGGAAAACAACACTTCAGAAAAATGACACACCAAATTTTGGTGTTGTTTCTAGGGAATTGGTCGTTTTTTTTAAATTTAATTGGAGTCATTGAGTGAAAACAAAAATTAAAAATTTCAAAAAATTATTTGCTTCATCTCATTTCATTTTTTTATTATTTTTTCCCTTTTACACTGAGTGTGTTGTTTCTGTTGTGCAGGCCTGTAGCTATATGAGTGTCTAGGTCACTCGTTCCAAGATTTCCTAGTCATCGGAGTTACACCCGATAAATCCAAAAATCGAAAGAACATTGTCCAGGCAACGTCGTGCACTTATGGGTGATCACAACGCAAATGATCTTATGGCGCGTCAGGAGGAAGAACCGGGGGTTTTCTAATGAGTTGGGAAGCCATTCTTTATTAAAGTAAATCCACCACTGGGTGTTAAGGAATAGAAACATCTGAATCCACCAGGGTCTTACATGGAATACCTGCCGAGGAACCAACAGAGTCCACCGGCTCAATTTGTGCCAGGGTTTGGGCAGCCACAGTCGAGGCAATATATTCCACGGGAGAAGCCTCTCTATTTTCCTCAGAATCAGTAGGCTTATTATCCTTCTAAGCAACAACAGTTCATTCCCCAAGAACCTCAGGAACCGATGCTGCCAGTCTGTACTCTTATGGAATATGGATTACCCTCCATTCAGAGAGCGGACACTGGAATAGTAAGACCACCGGTGCAGGACCAACATTTTGAGATCAAGCCGGCGATAATGCAGTTAATTCAAAATATAGTTCAGTTCAGTGGATTTCCAAGTGAAGACCCAAATGCTCACATATCCGACTTTTTGGAGATATGTGACACTTTCCAGTACCATGGAGTGTCAAAGGATGGAATCTGCCTTAGGATATTTCCCTTCTCATTAAGGGATAAGGCGAAGTACTAGATCAAGGGGTTACCTCATAGATATATTCTTACTTAGGAGGCATTAGCCCAAGACTTTTTATCAAAATGCTTCCCTCCCTCGAAGACGGTCACCTTAAGGAATGAAATCCATAACTTCCAATAGCATGACTCGGAATCTTTATATGAGTCATGGGAATGATTTAAGGATATCCTGAGGAAATGACCACAACACGGACTGTTATTGTGGATGCAAGTCCAGACTTTCTATGAATGTATAACAGCTAATACAAAGTAGTTGTTTAATGCAGCTGCTGGAGGGATAGTCATGAAGAAGTCCCCTGAAGTGCTTTTTGAATTTTTGGAAGACATGTCAGCCAATAGTTTTCAGTGGAATTCTAAACAGGGAACTCAAAAAAGGGTAATGAATAATATAGATTCAACCACCATGCTTGTGGCTCAACTCGATTCCATCTCAAAGAAGATCGATGCTCTGAATCTAAAATATCAATCTCAAGTTCAAGCTGTCAGTCAACCAGCATGTAGTGATTGCGGTGACAACCATGCTATGGGCAAGTGCTTAGGGGAAAGTGTGGGATCCTCTACCAGTGAGGTAAATTATGTTTCATAGAATAGAGGACCCAACAACTACACTCAGTACCAAGACTAGGGGTGGCAAGAGACTCAAAATACAGGCTGGGGGCAGCAACATCAAAATCCTCAGCCCCAATCACAAAGACCACCTAGTTACGATCAACAACAGTTTCAGACTTCGTATTTGAGGTAGAAACAGGGTAACCAATTTTAGAAAGGAGAATATCAGCAATAAGGGTATCAAAAACCACATCCTTCTCAACCATTGTGACAGCCACCTCCCCAAAAATTAGCCCAACAACCTCAGAAGGAACCTCCCACAAGGATAGAGGAAATGATGTATAAATTTATAACTACTGATGAAACAAGATCTCAATACTAAGAGGCATAAATTAGAAGCCTTGAGAACCAGATTTGGCAGCTTTCCAATCAGCTCTCTCACAGACAGCCCGGTACACTACCAGTAAATACTGAGAAAAATCCATGGTAGGAGGCTAATGATGTTATTTTATGCAGCAGGAAGGAGATGACATTGAAGGTAACTATGATTCAAGGTGTTACACCATCAAATTAGTCCACATTCTCCTCAGGTGGATAAGTCACAACCGAGGAATCTTCCCCAAAACATGATCTGGATAAAGAATCTGAAGTCCCACAGGATAAGGGAAAAGAAGTGGTTAAAGCATATGAACCTCCCTTTCCATTTCCATCAAGTATGAAACAACATAAGCTAGACCAGCAATTTTCCAAGTTTATGTATGTCTTCCGGAAGCTTCAAATCAACATTCCCTTTGTAGAGGAATTGATTCAAATGCCCACATATACGAATTTCATGAAAGAAATCCTTTAAAATAAAAGGAATATGGAAGACTTGGGCACCATTCCCCTGACTAAGGAATGCTCGGCAGTAGTCCAACACACTCTCCCTCCTAATCATCAGGATCCAGGAATTTTTACTATCCCATGCACTATCAGACCTTGCGAGTGTGTAAAATCCATTTGTGATTTGGGGGGAGAGTGTTAATTTAATTCCCTTTGGATTATTCAAGAAGTTAGGGATGAACGATCTCAAGCCAACCTGAGTGGCACTCCAACTGGCTGATCGTTCTATTAAATACCCTAGGGGGATGTTGGAAGACGTGTTGGTCAAAGTGGGTAAATTAATTCTACCAGCATATTTCATTATCTTGGACATTGAAGAAGTCCAAGAGGTATCTTTGATTCTTGGAATACCCTTTCTGGCTACCGGGAAGGTTTTAATTGATGTGCACCAAGGCAAGCTGATCTTCTGTGTGAGTGATGGGAAGGTTTCCTACAATGTACTCAAGGTGGTGAAACAGGTTTCACTGATGGAGCAAGAGGATTTTTGTGCCTTGACAACAATGGATGACTTCTTAGGCCTAGAGGAAGATGATATTCAATATTATTCATTCAGCAATGAACCCATTCTGGAGGACGACCAGCTTGAAGAAAACCAGGAGGAATTGATCTTTATTGTAGGCCAAGGTGGCCATTACTGGTAGAGAAAAGTTGTTCCAGATTTATTAGAGAGAGATGAGGTCGATCTGATCATACCTTCCATTCTCAAGGCTCCCCAGCTCAAGTTGAAACCTCTCCCTTCCTTGTTGAAATATGGCTGTTTTCTAGAGGAACATACACTATCGGTGATCTTAAATTCCTCTATCTCAAAAGATCAAGAAGAGTCTCTTATGAAAGTCCTTCAAAGATGAAAACAGGCCATTTGCTAGACGGTCGCTGACCTTAAGGGTATAAGACCCACGGTCTGCACCCACAAGGTACTTATAGAGGAAGGGGAAAAAGCCTCTCTCCAACCACAATAAAGACTGAACCCCCCACCCCCCCCCCCCCCATGAAAGAAATAGTCAAGAAGGAGGTGATCAAATTACTCTATGTTGGAATTATATACCCCATCTCCGACAACCCATGGGTGAGTCCTCTCTAGGTAGTTCCTAAAAAGGGAGGCATCACGGTGGTGACCAATGAAAAGAATGAGATCATCCCAACCCGCATAATTATGGGATGTCGGGTTTGTTTCTATTACAAGAAGTTGAATGATGTAACTAGGAAATATCATTTCCCTCTTCCATTCATGGATCAAATGCTAGAAATATTTTCAGGGCATGAATTTTACTATTTCTTAGCTGGTTATTCAGGATATAACCAAATCTCTATCGCCCCGGAGGATCAAGAAAATAGTACCTTTACTTGTCCTTATGGAACCTTCTCCCACCGCCAAATGTCATTTGGGATGTGCAACGCTCCAGCCACCTTTCAGAGGTGCATGTTATCTATATTCCATGATATGGCAGAGTAGATTCTAGAGGTTTTCATGGATGACTTATTGGTATACGGGAAGTCATTCAATGCTTTCTTGATGAATCTGGTGTTGGTTCTTGAATGATGTGAGCATACAAATCTAGTTATCAATTAGGAGAAGTTCCATTGTATGGTGCAACACAAAATCTTATTAGGTTATAGGATCTCGATGAAAGTAATTTAGGTATATCCAAAAAAATTGAAGTTATCTCACAGCTTCCCTTTCCCACATCAGTCCAGGAAATTCGGATCTTTTTGGGGCATGCGGGTTTTTATCGAAGATTCGTTTGTGACTTATCCAAGATTTCTCATCCCTTAACCAATCTATTGTCCAAGGATTCCGTTTTTTAGTTTGATGATAAATGTATCATAGCCTTCCAAATTCTAAAGGAAAAAATGGTCGTCGCACCCATAATGGTCGCTTTGAATTGGGAGGATCAGTTTGAACTTATGTGCGATGCGAGAAATTATGTTGCGGGGTCAGTGCTTGGAAAGCGGCTGGACTATAATTTTAGACTAATCTATTATTCCATCCGAGCATTAAATGAAGTGTATCTTAATTACACCACCACAGAGAAAGAAATTATATCTATGGTTTTTGCATTTGAAATAATTTGCTCCTACTTAGTGCTTTCTAAAGTTGTAGTCTACACGGATCATGTTGCACTTAAGTATTTGATGAACAAGAAGGACACCAAAACACGGATCATCCATTGGGTGCTCCTCCTCCAGGAGTTTAATTTGGAGAATAAGGATAATAAGGGCAGCGAGAATGTGGTGGTTGATCATCTCTCCCGGTTGGAACTACCCCATTTAGAGAGAGAAGAAGACTGGGAGATCAAGGAAGACTTCCCTGATGAGTAGATATTTTCCATTAAAGTACCACCTCAGCCATGGTTTGACGACCTTGAAAATTACTTAGCCACAGGATTTGTCCACTCAGACATATAATTTCAGTAGAGGAAGCATTTTTTGTCAGATGTAAAGTGGTATTTTTGGGAAGACCCCCTACTCTTCCACTCATGTGGTGATGGGTTAATCCGTTGTTGTGTCCCAGATGAAGAGATTCAAAGTATTTTGGAATTATTTCACTCTTCTTCGACAGGAGGACATCATGGGCCAGATCGAATTGTAGAAAAGGTTTTACAATCATGATTTTTCTATCCATCCATGCATAAGGACACTCTTCATTTTGTCTCCTACTGTGATCGGTGCCAACGAACGGGAAATGTGGGTCCTCGTTCCGAGATGCCGCAACACCCGATACATGAGGTTGAAGTTTTTGACGTGTGGGGAATCGACTTCAAGGGTTTGTTTCCCCCATCCTTTGGGCACACGTACATTCTAGTATGTGTCGATTACATTTCCAAGTGGGTATAAGTGGAAGTAATGACTCATAATATGGTTAAGGTCATCATTATTTTTCTAAAGAAAAATATTTTCAATCAGTTTGGGACCTTGTGGGTGTTGATTAGTGACCTTGGTACACATTTTGACAACACTCTCATGAAAAATGTGCTCTTAAAGTATGGGATTAAGTAAAACCAAGGAACACCATACCACCCTCAATCCAGTGGTTATGAGGAGGTGTCAAACTGTGAGTTAAAGAAAATATTGGTGAAAATGGTAGGCGCATCAAGAAAGGATTGGTCTAAGAAATTAGATGATGCATTATAGACCTACTAGATAGCCTTCAAAACACCATTGGGTATGTCACCTTTCTGGTTGATCTATGGGAAACCCTGCCACTTGCCAGTGGAGATGGAGCACAAGGCTTATTAGGCTGTCAAGACCCTGAATTATGATCTCAAGGCTACGAAACAAAAGAGGAAATTCCAATTAACTAAGCTTGACAAGATAATATGGGAGGCCTATGAGAATTATAAACTTTATAAGGAGAAGATGAAGGTGGTCCATGATCGCATGATCTCCCAAAAATCCTTCCATCCAGGTGATAAAGTCTTAATTTTTAATTCTCATCTGAATTTTTTTCCAGATAAGTTGAAGTCCCGGTGATCGAGACCCTTTACAGTGATTATGGTTTTCCTCCATGGAATTGTGGAAGTGGCTGGTATGGATGATTGAACATTCAAGGTCAATGGGTAGCACCTGAAGCCTTACTTTATCATGGAAGACATGGTGGGAATAGTTTCCACCATGCAATTGGGGTAACTCAAGGCCCAGATAAGTCGAGCTCGAGACTTTAAACGTAGTACTGACCGGGAGGTAACCCGGCATTCTTTTTCTTCCATTTCCAAATTAATATTATATTATATATTATATCTCACTAAGGAAAATGATTTTTTATTCAAATCTATTTTCATGAATGAATTCATTTTTCATAAAATTACAATATGTTTTAAATTATTCTCATCCTCTTTAAGTGGTTATTTATCTTCCATATCCATGTTTAACCTTACCAAAAATATTATCCTATCATATTTTGAAATATTGTTATATATTAACTTATGTTACTATCATATTTCCCTTTAATATTTTTCAATATAAATTTTTATTACTCTTTTTATGATGTGGATTTTCAATAAAGGTGTTTTCAAAGTATCAAAAGGTTTTTACCTTCCATGATAAAATGTGTTATCCTATATACCAAATTTACTTTGATGTCTTTATGTCTTTTTCAAGGATCCACTATTGGATAATCTTTTTAAAGTAAAATTTTCCAAAAGTTTTCACTTCCCCTTTTAAAAATGGCTTCTAAAAATGACCCTCAACTTCATCACCTTATGAAAGGTTAAATAATGATTTATAAAAGAATTTTTTTATGTTTTTTTTTCATTTTACTCTTTAAAATAAAAAGATCATTATTCAATGGGGTTATGTTCGATTATTTTCCCTCTAAATTAATTTATGAAATAATTCATTTGGGTTATTGAGTTATCAACCAAACCAATTCTTGAATTAATTTTATGTGATATTGTTTTGGAATGTTACAAAATCCATTTTATTTTCATAATTTATTTTGATATAATGAGTTATTTATATATTGTAGTAATAATATTTAATGATGATGAAATTTTGGGTCTTATATCACCATTTAATGCATTGGTTAATGTTTAATATCTCATGATCTCAAGAAGGTACATGAGTTGTATCCCAATCCTAAAGAGGTACAAGATTTATAACCCAAGACTAAAGAGGTACATAGGTTATTTCACAAGCCTAAATAGGGTAAATAGTTTGTTATCCCAATCCCACTATTATATGGGAATTAGGTTGTGATGTCCAGCATACTCATTAATTTTAGTTACTTATGTTTGTGTCATTTTTCTAGGATATTCGAAAAAAAATTCATGTTTCCATGATTTAAGATTATTGTTATATTCTTAAAAGATATGATATAATGGTTATGTCTATTTGATGAACTTACCTTGGTATTATGATCCTATTATATTTTTATCATATATTTTTCTCCTATTTTATGTCATCTCACAATTTTATGGTCTAACCCTTATTATTCATTGAAATTTTTTTATTAATGAGATTTTAAACTCACCCATTTATTATGTTTTCTTTCCCAAGGTTATAAATATAAGTATAACCTAGGATATTTCTAGAAGTAGATCTAGTGTGGTTAAAATATGTAGAAATTTTTATAGGTATCTTAAAATAAATTTATTTTTTAGATGATCTTCAAAGATATTAAACTTTCTATTCTTGGTAGTTTCATTACTATTATGAGATGTAATGTTCAAAAAAAAATGTATTATATATAAGTTTGGAATGGATTATCTCACTTAGTATCAAAGCAAGTATGTAAAGAATGTTTTTTTAGATACAGGCTCAGGAGTGCAGGTCTGAGGTGTCTTAGTTGGTATCAAAGTAGGGTTTAGTTATTTTTTAGGATTATTTTAGTTATTTTTAGGGGATTAGGATTAGAGAAAATTAGTGAAAACCCTAGGGATAAGTCTAAGTACAGGATACTATCCTGAAATTTTGTTAAAGTAAATATTTGTGGTTTTACTTGTAGTAGAATAACTATATAAATACTATAAGTGGATAAAGTCTATGGTATATATGTACCTAGGGGTAATAACCCTAAAAAGTGAATTTTTTGTATTAACTCAATCGTCACTCAGTGTTTGAAAAAGTGGCTTAACTGAACATTTGGTTTGAAAATCCCAGGTAATATTCTTTAGTTAATCACATTCTCTTTCCAAGACATTATAAATGATTTATATATAAAGTAATTAGGTTAAATAATATGAGATAACCAAACATAAAGAAATCTATATTGAACCAAGAGTGATTTAAGTTAAACTGAAATCTAATATGATGGTTTCAAAGAGTAACACATTTCGAGGTTGATTTTTTCATAATTACCTTATGATGTAAATATTGATCACTTGTGATTAACTCTTTTGGTTTTATAAATGTATGGATTAAGGATAAACCAAGTGAATAATTAATGTGATGGAAAATATAGTTATTTTCCTAATGAGCAGTCCAATAGGATAGAAGCTGGTGTTGAAAATATTTTGGTTATGGTCACCTAGATAAAAAGATACATGATTAACAACCTAAAACATAGAAAACTCCCAAACTCAAAAATAAAGATAAGGATGGATTTTTTTTGTAAGTTCAAGTGATGATGATGTTAAATGAAAGAAGAATCAACTTCCTTCTTGTCAAAAATTTGGGAAAAATCACCTAAGGTGATTCCTTAAAGGAATAAGAAAGTGCTTCAAGTGTGGAAGGATTGTCTATAAATATCATAAATATCATTTTGGGGAAAATAATCAAATCATTTCAATAGATGAAAAGAATTTCTTATTCTTTAAATACTAGAATTTTTTTCATTATCTAAGTTGATACCCTAACCCAAGGGATGACAAGGATAATAGACCTCTTCAACCTCATATACCATGGGAAAAAGAAAATTCCTATGAAATGACTACTAAATTATATCTTGATAATTAAGTAAAAATTATCTTATACTCTATATTTGTGATTGGAATCTAGTCTATCCACCATAATATATCTTGGAAATTTTTCTAATATAATTAAATCACCACCCAGATGATTAGAGATTTAAAGAAAACATTAAGTTGTAAGATATTTTTATCTTAATTTTATGTTTATGGAAATGTGAATATTTTAATTATCCCTTTAGAAAAACTTAATGATATTTTTATAAAGGATTGTTTATTTCTACATAGGCTCTATATTAATTTTTGAAAAAGGGAAAATACTTTTCATATCTGAAATCAACCTATGATCATATATCACTTCAAGGATGAATATGAACTATTTATAGAAATTAATCATGATGGGTATTTATCTCAAATGGTTATAAAGAAACATAATATTTGGATATGACTATTAGGAAGTAATAGATGAGTTTCATAGTCTCACCTAAATTAGTCAATTTGATACCACGTTAGAAATTAACTCTCGAGTAATATCTATCTTATAGATACCCTTAACTATATTTGTTAATAAGTGATAATTAAAATTGTGAGGAAATAATTTATTTAAGGGGGTAGAATGTAAAGATATAATATTTCACTGTATATTTTCCTTAAATAAATATTGTGTTAGATAGCATTCTCCACAAAAAACACCAAACTAAAAAAATTGTGATATATTTAGATAAAATATAAATATTAAATATGATCATTAAAACCTATATATTGAATTAAAAGTTATGAATATAAGTAACCAAAATATTAAATATTTTATAATGAAAATAAATACTACTTTTAATACTAATGAAATGAAATTAGTATTGCTAAAACAACTAAGAAAATCATTTTATGCTTAAAAATATATTTTTCTAAAATTGGTGTATTATTTTAAGAAACTAAGTATAGTATGATTAAATAATAATAAAATATATTTATATATGAATAATAAATTACCAATAAATTAATTATTAATTTATAGTAAATAAAAATAAAAAATAGTTAATAATTTTAAATGTTGTTTTCCTATATGAACAGTTTTATACTATATTATTTAATTTTATTTAAATTTTAAATTATCAAATTTTAGATATTTAATTTGAAAAAAATGAACATAATTTTTTTATTAATGTTAATAATATAACATTAATATGATTTTTTGGTATTTTTCTAAAATAATTGATTTTTAGGTGAATAGTGAAAAATATCGTTTTTGAAAATACCCTAACTTTTATGACATCACTTGAATATAAGTATAACCTAAAAATTATGAAACCATTTTATTGAAAAAATATATTCTTAAGTATCATGATATATTTTAAAATATTATGCTTTAATTACAAACCTATATTTGATAATTTATAAATTAAGTAATATTTTCTAAAGATGTGTTTTTAATGCATTATACATTTATTATTTTTAAAATTGATTTTTATAGCTATTATAAATTTAATTAAATTAATTTAATTTCAAATTTTTAATCATTAGGTCTAAATTATATAAAAAATGAATATTTTATTTTTAATCATAAAGGATAAATTACTTAGGTAAAAACTAGTTACTATAGTAAATTCTAAAATGGTAAAAGTAAAAAACTAAGTGTAAATGACTTAAAAATGTGTTGTAATGTGAGGTTGAGACCTTGATTGGAATTATTTATTATACTCTCCATTATTTATAAATTTTTGAGATACTTTACTTGATATTGACTTACTATTATTGAAAAAAAATTGTATTCACAAAAATGCCATCCCTTTCACTTATAAAAGGGGATCTCCTCTACTCACTTCCCCACACACCGTAACCCCCTTAATTTGAAAATATCTATACAAACGTATCCTACAAACTTCTATCCACCTCCAAGAGGTCCTTTTATTCTCAAAATTTAACTAATCATGTCGTTATGGGTTGGAAAATTCTTAAGGGAATTTGAGCTTTCATTTGGTGGACAGTCCATTTTGAGGATTGTGGCTCGGATGGGGTGCTAGGTAACTTGAAGTTTGGTTAAAAACTATAAAATTGGGATTTAATTTTCATCAATAGATTATATAGGTACACCATATATCCATTTGGGTCCATCGTCCATCTAATGATCTTCTTAACAGCTCAGGCTCACTACATAAACCCATCAACTGGTTAATTGTGTCTAGTGGCTATCTGGTGGGGCTTCTAGGTGATTTTAAGTGGGGGAAACCTTTTATTTTTTTACATATCCCCATTAATTACCCTCCTATATTCTCATCTATCCTCATTCAAACAATTTTATGATGGGTTTCCCCTTCTTGGAGATTTTGGATCTACCAAGCTCATTTCTTGGGCGTTTCAAGTGTCATTCTTTATGGTTGATTCCTATAGGTAATTATAACATCATCCTTGAATTAAAACCATTTTTATATATATATTTTCTTTATTTAAACCTAATAAAAATAATTTAGGTTTTTCATCATGGAATTTGTGTGTCAATCTTGATTCAAGCGGCAATTATTGGAAATTGGGCCTTGTCATGCTTGAGGTAGGAAGTCCTTACCATTATAATATATTTTTGTAAAATTATATGATTTGGATTGCATTTTTGTGTGTTCGTATCACTATTATACCTATTATTTTGTGTTTATAAAAAAATTGAGGTTTGTATCAATGTAGGATGCTCCTTATAGGTGTAGTATGGGTTTTATACCTTGGAAATAGTGAGAATAATCTGTGTTTTGAGAATGTGTATATAGATTTTTTTTTCTTAGTATTTTTGGTTTGTAATGAGTATTTTGGGATTATTTGAGTCTATTTTGGTTTATATATATGTAATAGGGGTTCATTTGGTGAATCCATTTGGTTTTTTGGGTTGAATTGGTGAGATAGAGTCTTATACTGGGGTATATAGGTAGGGTTGTCTAGTTGGATAAATGAGATTTGAAAGTGTCATTTGATCTTGGTATGAGATATAATGACTTGGGTTAATAACATAAGGTCATGGTTGATGTTTTACCTTGATTTAAATGTTATTTGAGGATAAACATGATTGATTTGGTTCGATCCAGTAGTGATGATGGCCTTTATGAGTGAGATGTTGGGTCAGGGTTGTGATGGGGTGTTTCATTTTTCTTGTGCATGTTAATACTTGTGCTTGTATATGTGTGTTACCTCCTTTTTCCATAAAATTATGGGTAATAATGTATGTTATGCCTCCATATAACCCTTAGTCCATTATGATGGTTGGGTCTCCCAAGAACCCTTAGGATGGGCTGATGTGATTGATTGGACTCCCTTAAACCAACGGGGATGGGTTAGTGTGCATGATTTACCTCCCTAGAGTCTTCAAGTATGTTGAGGGTACTTATTTATTCCATGTCCTATGATCGTTAATGGGTCATGGGTTACTTATGATTATGAGCTTATAGAAGACTATTCCTTCTAGTAATTATCCAAATTAGATAGCATTGAGGTTTATGGAAGCCTAGTTAGCTCACAATAATGTAGTGGGGAGTATGTTTATTTATGTATTTTTTTCATCATCCCATAAACTTTTATATAACCTACATAATTTATTTCAAGGATGAATTTACAGTGTCCTAATTTTTTTATACTCACTCCCTACATGGTTATCTCAGTGCATGTGAAGCCTTTGTTGGTCAGGCATTCAGATGAGGGCAGGAGCCCTATTTAGAGAAACTATATAGTAGAAGTAGGTTAGTTGAGGAAATGTTAGAATAGACTCTGAGATCCTTTTGGAGATGTATTTTATTTAATTTTTACCTTGTAAATTTTATATATACCTACCTTATTTGGGGATCTCATTTTTCTATCGCATTACTTGTATTCTATCTGTTATAGCATGGGTTAATGTTATTATTTTTTCACATTATACTTCTGTTGTATACTCTGATTACTATAATGTGATTGAAAATTCTGGTTTTTTATCTGTTATCAATGGAATAGTCTCCCCACGGTTCCACTTAGGTCTTAAACACTAGTCATAAACCTCTTTTATATGGGGAGGTGTGTATGAGGCCATGTGATTCTCCCCCAACTTGGACCAGGTGATCCGGGATGGGGCATCACAAAGTGGCATCAAAGCTCATTTTATTTTTTTTGGTTGTTTGGGAAAGTTATGACATTGTCGAGACTTAGTAAGGAACCCATGAATGGTATTATCTAACCCACATTCAAGGGAAAGGTAAAGTTTTAAAGGATGATATTGATGTTCTTGTTATTCATTGTTACCATTGACTGATTTCACCTCAAGTGATACACATGATTTTTGGTCTTGATGAGTTTGAGTTTTGTGGTTTATGGGATTTTATATTTTCCTAATTTGAAAGATTAGTTGATTCATACATAATAGATAGGCATGTAGGTTCACATTTCATGAGCTTGGTTTCTTGCGATTAATAGAGGATTATATTATTTAAATATCGACAAAATTTTATTTTTTGTTTTCCCAAATACATTCTTAGTACCATTTAATTAATTTTTATGAGCATGTTATATTTTTTTATTAATTATTTTGAATAACATGCGGGTGACTATGATATGAATTTGAGCCTTGATGGTGATAGGTATGTATTATTTTTACATGTTTCCTTCCCCTTGGGCATGATGTGTATTGGTTGAGTTTTAAAAATGTTTTTGAAAATCAAAAATTCACTTGGCATTAGAGGTTTTAAATTGATTTCAATGGATTTTGGTTATGAAGGGGGGTTTTTAATTCCAAGTGGTTATGGAAATTTTTTATGGATTGTCTAAAATGGGATAGGGATTTTAAAAGGGGATTTGTTTCTATAGGCCCGTGACTTGGGTAAAATGTTGGTTATTAAAAAATTATTTAAATTGGGAAAATGATTGGTTTTTCTTGAGTGATTTTAAATATAAAAGTGATTTGGATTTGAATGGTTTTCAAATTTTTAAAAATGGTTTCCAAAATATTTGGTCAAAAACGTGGTTTGAGATGGGATTTTCAAAAGGGGGAAATGGTTTAAATCATCGATCCAAGATGTTTGTAGGGATTATTTTTCACTTTGAACTAGGTTTTTATGAATTGTGAGAGAGACCCCTTAGGGTCCTTGATTTTTGTTATTGATTTGGATTATTTACTGAGGGGAATGTTTGTTTTTTTGTTATTAGTCTGAGTAGCAGTGTTCTATATGTGTAGTTCGATGACTAGTCTTCCTGAGGGTATGGGATCAAAAGTGGTTGGCTAGTTTGGTCTTGATGGGATTGGTTAGAGATAGATCCTTGGAAGGGTAATTTTGGATTGTGGTGTGTCATTTTATGGTTATGTGTCTATCTCTAGGATGAGTAGGGTGGGGTTTTAGGAAAAAGTAGGTTGTGTGAGCCTGGAGTTAAGTGTTGAACTTCTAGTGCTTTTTCTAGTTGTGTGTTGTTCTGGGTAAGGACCTGTGAATTAGATGGGTTGATGTTAGTTTCTGATTGAGATTTGTTGGTCTGAGTGGAATCTCAAGAGGGGGGTGAATTGAGATCATATTTAAAATTTCTGTTAAAAACTTTAGGATAAAGATCCCCTAATTTTGAAACAGCCCAGTTAATTAAGGCAGTAGCGATATATATGTTTAGTTGGTCAACAGGTTTCTCAAAGGGTGATTAGTCCTCAGTTGAATTAGTGTAAAATACTTCTTCAACTATAGAAACAAGTTTACTAAATTAAACACCTACACACACTAACCAAAAGTAACTATCAAAGTAAGTATAAAAACAGTTTTTTGTTTTTAAAATAATGATCAGTGGAATATATAAAAACAAAGTATAACAAGATATAGTACACATAAAAGTTAAACAAGAGGTTCAGTCTCAAGCTGATACTTAATCCTCTTCACTTTGTGATCACCTACCACCAAGCAATTTATATTGAAAATAAACTTGATACGCAGCCTGTATCAGGATTTACAATAGTTTTCACAAATTGTCCAGGGTTCACACCCTCTACCATAGTTCTTCATTGGAAAAAAACAATACAGACCATACACAGTCTCTTCCACGGTTATACGTGGGAAACAAAGTGAAAGTGAAGTATGATGTGAGGATTTTCAGTATCCTCTATTTAAGCACAGGAGACAGTGTGTGTAAAAAAACACACACTTCTCAGAAGTGTAAAATAAAAGAACACAGTAGAGAAAATAGTATAATATTGAGTTTAGAAGGCTCTATGTGTTTTCAGTTCATCTCTTGACTCTTTGGAGTGAAGAAATTATAGTTCAAGTCTTTCTCTGAAAGTTTTCCTCGAAACAGAGTGTCACAACTCCAGGTTCTAGGTGTTTTGCTTCTTGATTGGACAGAGAGTTGAAGAAGGACAGAAGATGTAAATTTTATCTCCCAAATGATCTTCGATATGCTCTTGAGTTCACAGTGTGAATGCTGGATGGCTCTACGTTGATCTCGCATATAAGTTCTTTTTTTGTATATTCTTCTTCTTCACACATGTATGCATCTGCACCACCACACTACTTTTCTTCCTCAGTATTCTCTTTTATATTTGAGGTTGGACAACAGGAATGAGTAAATCACGTGTGGTACTCCTCGTACCTCATACTGTCCCCAGATATGGTCTCTTAATATGTCTACAGTCAGCATTAATTAATTTCAGAAGCATTAAAGTTACTAAATATGACCATTATAACAATTTTAAGAATTTGACAAAGTATAGAAGGGTAAGCATTGGTAGACTGGTACTGGTATCCTTCACAATAGCAGGATTAAATAGTAGGTGTGCATTGGTAGCCTTTATCGGTGACCTTATCAACGGTAACCTTCAGCGGTGGCCTTGCATCGGTGACCTTGTATCGGTGACCTTGCATTGGTGACCTTGCATTGGTGATCTTGCATCGTTGACCTTGCATCAGTGACCTTGCATTAGTGACCTTACATTGGTGACCTTGAATCAGTGACCTTGCATCGGTGACCTTGTATCGGTGACCTTGCATCAGTGACCTTTTCCTCGGTGACCTTTGCATCGGTGACCTTTGATACTTAGAGAATTTTTTTACTATAAGCTTAAATAAGAGAGCAGTGAGATTAAAAGTGCATAGATGTTACTTTGATATAAACATGATTTCCACATAAATGATTATCCTGTAAGAGAAACATAATTATCACATAAATGAAACATGATTTTGGATTATCAAAACATGATTTGGGATTATCAAAACAGGTGATTCCAACAATCTCCCCCTTTTTGATAATCACAAATTATGTCAGTATTTTTGCAATCAAGGTTAAGTACATTTGCTAATATCTTTAGATATGTGTATAATTAAAACTGAACCATGGTTATGGTGGAAAATACAAATAGTGTATATATACAAGGATTCCAGTCAACTTAAAAACTTCTCCCCCTTTGGGAAACTTTGGGGAACTTAAAACTTCTCCCCAAAATTGATATCATAAACATTCAAAGATACAGGAAACATAAAACTTCTCCCCCTTTGTGATTAACAAAAAGAATGTAAGATAAAAAGTGACAGAAGAGGATTTTATTAATCAGGAATCAAGATTATAGTACACAAAAAGTATACAAAAGATCACTATCAACTAAGAAATCCGACATTCAATCCACATTAGATATGTCCAAGAGAGATTTGTCGTTGGAAGCTAAGGATTCAGGTTCTGAAGATGGAGAGATAGGCTGAGGGATAGCAGTCAGTAGGGTTGGAGGAGCTACAATAGAAGCATTAGTAGACCTGTAGTGAGGAGATCTCTGAGTAATGGTTGGGGTCAAGCTTCTGATGGCCTGTGCAGGAGTCATCAATGGAGCAGCACTGGCAGATCCTGAGGTAGTAGAGGAAGAAGGTAAAGCTAGAGGAACAATGATAGGAGTGCAGTCCACATAGAGGAAGGGAAAAATAAGATTTCTAAAATCTATAATGATAATTACTCCTCTCTCCATAGTTGAGATAAAATCATTCTTATTGTCCATAAATCTCTCTAAGGTGGGAGTCAACTCTCTAATCCTACTAACCTAATCTTTAAAGGCTTTAGTGATAGGTGGAACCCTCAATTTTTCCAATAGTATCTTAAAGTTACCATCCATCTGATACTTAGTATAAACCCTTTTGTAATAGAATTCAACTTTCTCTTTGATGGCCTTTTTATCTTGAGTAGCTTCCCTTAAATAATTTCCCATAAGATTATGAATTTTTCTGGTAGAAGAAATGACCTGAGTCATAGACTGAGGGTCTGAGGTACTTGCACCAGAAAACTTCTCCACATCTTCTCTAACAACCGATCTGAAGGCTTCTAGATAAACCATCAGAACAGCTGAAGATAAAGCAGATGCACAAAGAGGTGTCATAGTGAAAGACATTGTCTATTTAAAGGATTTGGTCAGCCCACTGGTCATTCTATTCACAACATCATCTTGTCCACTCACATGTGTCTCCATGGACTTTTTAAATTCCTCAAACATAGTGACCATTTGTTGTACCACACTTTTAACATATCTGCGATCTTTGTCCACATGACATCTTGAGGCCATATAGGATTCTAAACTGTAAATAGACTACTTCACAAATTCCATAGACTCTTCCAATGCTCTGACCTGATTCTGACATTCCTTGACTTCATGTAGCATGGTTGAGTGAGAGTTAAAAACTAGTCTTTCCATTGCAGATGCCATAAGTCCTTGACTGTGAGCTATTGTTCTCTCTATCTCAATAGTTTTCTCATTAAGGTGCCTCTTTAGATCTGACTTTAATGAATCAAAATCATCCTTCTTTACATAGTATCAAGGAAAAAGCATTAATGGATGTACAATATTAGTCTCTGTAACTAAAGGAATATTAGTACTTATGATAGGTTGTTCATCATCAGAATCTCCATATTCTAATCCCAAAACTACAAAACTAGGGTCTTCTGACCAGTCTTCTATCCCATGAGCAACAGTAACTGAACCTCTAGCAACAGGTTCCTCCCCCTCACTTGGATCATTATTCTGATCAACCACGTCCATCTTTTCCATAACTCCTTGAGCAACTTCATCAATAGGAGGGCCTACTGCCACTTCCTCTACAGAATATTCAACAACTTCCAAATCAATTCCAGCTTCAACTGAATCAGCAACCTCTTCATCTATACTTTCTACCATTGTTGTATGTCCTATTAGAGGACTAAGACTTAGACATTACTCTTTAATTGTATCAGTAGTTGCCTTAAAGTCATCATGACTAGTGTCCTAATCCTCATCTAAGGTCTCTTTAATGTCTCTTAAGACATTTTCTGACCCTTCTTCTTCACTAGTTTCTTCATCATCATTATCCCTTAGGAAAGTCTCCCTTATAGGCAGTCTTTTTGGTGGTATAGGATCACCAAAAGATACAATATTAGCATGTGGATTTGAGGGAAGGTGAGGATAAGTCCTATCATCTATAGGAGAATCCTCTCTTTCTTACATAGCAGTAGCCTCTTACTCTTCATTTGAATAAGTATGATCCACTTCATTAGGCTTTAGACCAGGGTCTCTCTTATCCTTAGGCCTAGTATGATGGGTAATAGGGTTGAACTCCTCATACAGCTTAGCCTCATCATGCACTCATCTTCTTTTCCAAGGGTTCTAGTTTATCTTCATCAACTTTCAAATTATCTTAGTAATACAAAAGTTGTCCCTTACTACAACTGTTTCCTCCTTGTTTCCAGAAATTATTTTCACCTTCAACATCAAGGATATCAATATTGCATGAAACAATATATTGGACTTGGAATTGGTCTTTATAATATCCTCTAATTTAATCGTCAGCAACCTACACAAATTTATCTTATGTCCATGCTTCAACAGATACAAGAGAAATGCATATTTATATTTCAAGGTAGAAAATTCCCCTCTCCTGGGACTCAATACATGCTGAAAAAATTTAAATAACAACTTATATTCTCATTCCATTTTAGCACTAATGAATTTCCTAGGGATCCCATTCCCTGTCAGTTCAGTTATATCTTCTTCATAACAGAATAACTCACTAGTGGGAGGCACCACTCCTGAGTAGTAGTCAAAAATACCTTCATGTGGTACTCTCAAACACTCAGCCCATTCAAGAGAGGAGAAGCTAACACTTACTCCATTTACTATATAATACATTCTGTTCTCAACCTCAGTCTGATCAAACTTTAAAGACTCATAAAACTCCTTCACTAGCTTCGAGTAATAGAGTCCATTGTTGTTTGCAAAGAACTCGACCCAACCTTGAGTTTCAAGTGCCTTCATCACTAAAGACCAGCTCGACATCAGCCATTCTGAGCTCAACTCTTTCTCAACCACGATTTCCCTCTTCGACAAATGAGGATTGATTAGATTTTCCACTGCTTGGATTCTACTACTCGACTCAGCTCGAGGTCTTTTTGGATTTGTTGCATCTCCTTCATCACTGAACAAAGGTCATTTTAACCTTTCCATTTCAATCTGGAGAAGCTTGAGGGTTTCATCATAAGGTGAGGTTCTTAGATTAGGGAGAAAGAGGATCAGGAGAGAGTATATGTGGATCTAAATGTATTGTTTTCTTTAATTTTATCATTTAGGGATCAAAAGCAAATCAAGTAAAAGAAATAAGTAATAAAGAAAAAATTTCAGGTTCTGTAAAAGAAAATGCTAAGTCCTGAGAACATTGACTATCAGTAAGGTAAAAACGGTGAGGTCTATCGGTGAGGTTCTAATGGTGAGGTTCCTAACGGTGAGCTTACTAATGGTGAGGTTCTATCGGTGAGGTTCTATCAGTGAGGTCTAACAGTGAGGTTCTATCGGTGAGGTTTATTGGTGAGGTCCAATGGTGAGGTCTGTCGGTGAGGTTCTAACTGTGAGGTCTATCGGTGAGGTTCTATTGGTGAGGTCTAATGGTGAGGTTCTATTGGTGAGGTCTAACAGTGATTTCCAACAGTGAGGTCTTTCAGTGAGGTTCTAATGGTGAGGTCTAAACCTTAATATTTTATCATACCTAATTCATATTTGATGTAATTTAACCTCTCAGAATTCAAAGGCTTGGTGAATATATCATCCAATTGATGTTCAGTGCCAAGGAATTCAAGAGTGATATCACCTCTTTGATAATGATCTCTAAAGAAGTGATGTCTCACATCAATGTGCTTTTTCCTAGCATGAGATACTATATTTTTAGAGATGTTGATAGCACTTGTATTATCACACTTTATAGAGACATGTTTGAATTGATATCCATAGTCTAGTATAGTGTGTTTCATCCATAGAATTTGATCACGACAACTACCGGCATCTATATATTCAGCTTCAGCAGTTGATAATGAAACAGAATTATGTTTCATACAACACCATGATACTAGTGACTTGCCCAAAATGTGACATGTTTCAAAGGTGCTCTTTCTATCTAACTTGCAACCAACAAAGTCAGTATCTGAATAACTTATCAATTAAAATGATTTTACTCTTGGATAAAATAGTCCTAAGTTTGTAGTATATTTGAGATATTTAAAAATATTTTTAACAGTAGTTAAATGAGACTCTTTGGGATTGGATTGAAAACAAGAACACATGCATACACTGAACATAATATCAAGTTTTCTAGTAGTAAGATAGAGAAGACTCTCAATCATACCTCTGTAATTGGTTTGATCTATTGGTTTACCATTTTCATCAGCATCCAACTTTCAAGTGGTACTCATAGGAGTATCACTACCTTTATTGTTGTACAAACCAAAATGTTTCAAAATATCCTTAATATATTTACTTTTATTTAAAACAATACCATTTTTATTTTGAAAAAATTGAAATCCAAGGAAAAATTTAAGTTCCCCCATTGAACTCATTTCAAATTCATCTTGAATCATTTTTAAAAAATCAGTACAGGAATAATTTTTAAAAGATCCAAAAATAATATCATTTACATAAATTTGTACTATTAAAACATCTTTTTAAATCCTTTTAATAAAAAAGAGTAGGATCATCTATTCCTTTAGTAAAACCTTTTGAAATAAGAAAAGAACTAAGTCTATCATACCAAGCTCTTGGAGCTTGTTTTAGACCATATAAGGATTTAGAGATTCTAAAAACATGATTTAAAAAATGGGATTTGTAAAACTAGGGGGTTTTTTAACAAATACATCTTCAACTATGTACCTATTTAGAAATGTACTTTTAACATCCATTTGATAAAGTTTAAAATTCAGATGAGCTGCATAAGAAAGTAGTATCCTAATGGATTCTAGTCTGGATAAAGGTGAAAAGGTTTCCTCATAGTCTATTCCTTCCTCTTGACTATATCATTGTGCAACTATTCTATCCTTATTTCTAACTATGTTTCCAGATTCATCAACTTTATTTCTAAACACCCATTTTGTTCCTATAGTCAAAGTGTCTTTAGGTCTTTTTACTAATTCCCAAACTTTGTTTCTTTCAAACTAATTTAATTCTTCTTGCATATCTATCACCCAAAATTCATCATTGATTACATCATCAATATTTTTTGGTTTAAGCTATGAAAGAAAGGCTTGATGTTCAACCTAGTTTCTCAGAGAAGCTCTAGTTTGTGCTCCTTTATTTAGATCACCTACTACAGCATCTAAAGGATGATTCTTGAGAGTTATAATACCTCTAGAAAGAGTTGAAATAGACTCCTCAGGGTTTTCTATAGGTTAAGATTCATTATTCCCATATTCTAGAAAATTTCCAGAACTAGTTGTTTTCACAAAGGGTTCATTGTATTTATCATTAAGGTCTATAATTGACATATCTTCCTCAATTTTTTCAACGGGGTTTTTGGGTTCATGTGGATTAGTCTCATCAAATTTTACATGAACTAATTCTTCCACACATTTGGTTCTCTTATTGATTACTCTATAATATTTACTAGAGATTGAGTAACCTAGGAAAATTCCTTCATCACTCTTAGAAGCAAACTTTTCAAGGTTATCCATAGTGTTAAGAATAAAGACTTTGCAAACAAAAACTCTACAGTAATTTACCTTAGGCTTCCTATTATTCTAGAGCTCATAAGGGGTTCTCTTAAGAACTGGTCTAATTAAGACCCTATTGATAATGTGACAAGATGTATTAATAGCTTCAGCCAAAAAATAGATAGGTAGATTATAATCATTAAGCATAGTTCGGGAAATCTCTTGAAGTGTCCTATTTCTTCTTTTTACAACTCCATTTTGTTGAGGTGTTATAGGAGCAGAGAAATTATGAGTATAGCCATTATGTGAGCAAAAAGATTCAAATTCCTGATTTTCAAACTCATGACCATGATCACTTCTCAAGGTCTTAATTCTAATTCCACGAAGATTTTCTACATACTTGGAATATTTAATGAAGTAAGAATTCGATTCACTTTTGTGAGATAGAAAGTATACCCAGGTATATTTAGAAAAATCATCTATGAGAACATAAACATAGTGCTTCCCATTTAGACTTGAAACTCTAGATGGTCTAAAAAAATCCATGTGAACCAACTCAATCAGTTGAGAAGTAGAAACTTCTTTATTTGATTTGAAAGAAACTTTGTGATTTTTTCCCTTTCGACAAGGATTACAAACTTTGTTATGTGAGAATTCCAATTTAGGTAAGTCTCTAACTAAACCTTTCATATTTAGTTTCCTAAGTGAGTTCACATTGAAGTGTCTTAATATTCTATGTCATAGCTAGTATTCCTTATGAAATTCATTTAAACAAGTAACATTTTTCTTAGCAAAAGAATTTAAATCAACAGCATATACATTTTCATTTCTAAGAGCAGTGAATATTAAATAATTTTTAGAATTAAAAACATTGCATGCATCATTTTCAAACTTAACATTGAAACCATAATCCCAAAACTAATAAATACTAAGAAGACTATATTTTAATCCATCAACAAAAAGTACTTTTGAAATTAATATAGTGTTAGGGTTACCAATCTGGCCTAAGCTGACGATCTTCCATTTAGAATTATCACCAAATGTGACATGTCCACTATCAACCTTAATTAAGCTCTTGAATCATGAATATTCTCCTATCATATTTCTTTAACATCCACTATCCAAGTACCATAGAGTTCTATAGGAACTTTTCAGACAATTTTCCTGCAAAACAGATTAAGTGTAGGGTAACTTTGGTACCCAGATTTTCTTGGGTTCAGAGAGGTTAGAAAGTAAAACTTTGGGAACCCATATTTGTCTAATAGATTTTCTAAAATCAAAAGATAAGTTTTTAGAAATGAACACTTTGTTAGTTCTTTTATAAAATTCAAAATATGGTCCATAACTTGAACTATCAATGAACTGTCCAGATTTTGGAACAAATTTATTTTTAAAAAACCTTCTTTGTCTTGGTTGATATCCTAGACCATTTGTGTATTTTGGAGTGATTTGTTTTCATAGAAACTGATTCAAGGTATCTATACCTGCAGTAAATTTCTCAAGATCCATTTTTAATTTCTCATTTGATAATTTAAGTTTAGTATTTTCTTTTAACAGTTGAGCACATTTTTATTTCTCAATATCTAGATCAGACTTATAATTAGCATTCAAATCATGTTGTCTTTTTAATAATTTATATTTATCCTTGAGTTCATTAAAGGTATCCTCAAGAATTCCACAGTATTCAAATAGTTCATCCATAGTAATATTCTCATAATTATTTGATTAACTTTCATTCCTAAAATAATAAGCATTAGGTATAGGAGAATTGGGTGTTACCTTAGATGTTTATGTCATGAAACAAAGGTTTGCATGCTTATTCTTCTCAATATCAGAAGTGTCAGATCCACTGGAGCTATCTTCTTAAGCACTCCAAGTATATTTCATATCCTTTTTATATCCCTTGACCTTGTCTTCATATTTCTTTTTAAACTTTAACTTGGGGCAATCAGCTTTCACGTGACCTTTTGGTTTACACTCATATCATACTATCTCATTCGTATTGTCATTCCATTTTCTGTCCTTTTTCCACTATCCTTTATTATCATACTTTCCTTTGTAGTTTGAATTTGTAAAGAACTTATTTTTATGATAGAACTTTTTGAATCTCTTATCAAGATGACCCATCTCATCATCATTGTCATATTTTGAGTCTTCACTGGTGGAAGTGTCTATAGGAGCTTGAATTTTTTCTTTATCCTTGTTCTTTGAGGTAGCAGTCTTGAATGCTACAGATTTATTTCTTGGTTCTTCATCTACTTATTGATTTACCATGAGCTCTTCTTTATACATCATAAGCTTTTCAATTAGTACCTTCACTGGAAACTTACCTATGTCACAGGATTCTATGATGGAAACAGAAGTTCCTCTCCATCTGTCAGGTAGACATCGAAGCAACCTCATAATCTGATCCTTGTTGTCCACTAGTTTCCCAAGCAGACTCATGGTATTCACTATTTCATTGAACCTAAGATAAATTTCATATATAAGTTCATCAGGATTCATTTTAAAATTATTATATTTAATTTTATAAGTATTTAATCTCATTTCTTTAACATTGTTTGTTCCCTCGTGGAAAATAGCCAAAGTATTCCAAATTTCATATGCAGTTTTACAGGCAGATATTCTACTAAATTCTTCATCACCTGGAGAATAGTACAAAGCATTCATTACTTTACAGTTATTGTTATATTTATCTTTAGTCAACTGAGACCATGTGTCCCTAACAGTAACAGGTAATACATGTTGTTCTTCTATTGTGTCCTAGATTTCAGGACCCATGCTCTCTAGATACATTTTCATTTTTGGTTTCCACTGATCATACTTATTTCTATTAAATAAAGGTGGCTTGTTATTAGTATCACCATCAAATCTGTTATCCGTTATTAATTAGAATTTTAAAGAACTGAAAATTTAGATATGACAGAAATTTTAAGATCTTTAAGATACAACTAAAAATCACAGTTAAAAATAATTTGAAAACATGCACAACAGTTAAAGAAGTAGTAATAAAATAAATAATCCTTTGATACCAAATGTTGGTCGGAGTGGAATTTCAAGAGGGTGGTGAATTGAGATCCTATTTAAAATTTCTGTTAAAAACTTTAGGATAAAGATCCCCTAATATTGAAACAACCCAGTTAATTAAGGCAGTAGATATATAAATTTTTAGTTGGTAAATAGGATTCTAAAAGGGTGATTATTCCTCATTCAAATCAGTGTAAAACACTTATTCAACTTTTTAAACAAGTTTACTGAATTAAACACCTACACACACTAACCAGAATTAACTATCAAAGTAAGTATAAAAATAGTTTTCTATTTTTAAAATAATGAGTATAAGAATATAGAAAAATAGAGTATAACAAGATATAGTACACATAAAAGTTAAACAAGAGGTTCAGTCTCAAGTTGAGACTTAATCCTCTCCACTTTATGATAACATGCCACCAAGTAGTTTATATTGAAAATAAACTTGATACACAACCTGTATCGGGCTTTACAAAATTTTTCACAAACTTTCCAGGGTTCACACCCTCTACCACAGTTCTTCATGGGAAAAACAAACAATACAGACCACACACGGTCTCTTCCACAGTTATACATTAGAAACAAAGTGAAAGTGAAGTATGATGTGAGTATTTTCAGTATCCTCTATTTAAGAATAGGAGACAGTGTGTGTAACACAAACACACACTTCTCAGAAGTGTAAAATAAAATAACACAGTAGATAAAATAGTATAATATTGATTTTATAAGTCTCTATGTGTTTTTAGTTCAAATATTGACTCTTTGGAGTGAAGAAATTGCAGTTCAAGTCTTTCTCAGAAAGTTGTCCTCGAAACAGAGTGTCGAAACTCCAGGTACTAGGTGTTCTGCTTCTTGATTGGACAGAGATTTGATGAAGGAAAGAAGATGTAAATTTGATATCCCAAATGATATTTGAGATGATCCTGAGTTCACAGTGTGAATGCTGGATGGTTCTACATTGATCTTGTGCATAAGTTCTTTTTTTGTATATTCTTGTTCTTTGTACATGTATGCATCCACACCACCACACTACTTTTCTTCCTTGGTCTTCTCTTTTATATTTGAGGTCCCACAACAGGAATGAGTAAATCACATGTGGTCGTCCTCTTACCTTGTACTTTCCCAAGATATGGTTCCTTGATATGTCTACAATCAGCATTAATTAATGTCATAAGCATTAAAGTTACTAAATATGACCTTTATAATAATTTTAAGAATTTTACAAAGTATGGAAGGGTAGGCATCGGTATACCGGTAACAATACCCTTCACAATGGTAGGCTTCAATAGTAGGTGTGCATCGGTAGCCTTCATTGGTGACCTTCTCAATGGTAACCTTCAGCGGTGGCCTGGCATCAGTGACCTTGCATCGGTGACCTTACATCGATGACCTTGCATTGGTGACCTTACATCGGTGACCTTTCATCGGTGACCTTACATCGGTGACCTTGCATCGGTGAACTTGCATCGGTGACCTTGCATTGGTTACCTTGAATCGGTGACCTTTGCATGGATGACCTTTTATACTTAGATAAATTTTGCACTGTAAGCTTAAACAAGAGAGCATTGAGATTAAAAGTGCATAGATGTTACTTTGATATAAACCTGATTTTTACATAAATGATTATCCTGTAAGAGAAACATAATTATCACATAAATGAAACATGATTTGTGATTATCAAAACATGATTTGGGATTATCAAAATAGATGAGTCTAACAAGATTGTTGATATTTGGATCTGGGTTTGAGAGATGGTCATGTAACAATATATTCCAATAGTTTTACTTTGAATCCATTGGCTTTATACTAATTAGCGGGATGATAAATTTTATATGCCTTGAGAGGGGTGATATTGGGTGGTTCTCCTTGACTTGGGTGGAAAGTGAGTGGGAAATTCAAGATGTTAGGTGTGTGTTAGTGTGTATCCTGGATTTAGATACCTTAATTAGGGATGCTTGATTGTTATGAGATCAATAATTGAGTTTTTTAGGAGATGCTTTGATTTTATGGATTGTGAATGTATTGAGTATTTTGGTACCTTGGGAGAAACTTGTGATGGGGTTGGGAAATTAGATGGGACAATAGCTTAAGTGTTGATGCCTATGTTGGATCATGGAATATACCAAGTTCCCAATACATGGAAGGGATGTTGGGTAAAATTTTTAAAAGGGTTGATATGGAAGGTAGGAGGTTTGGATTGCGGTTCTGGTTGGAAACCAAGTTCAGGCCTTGGAGTGAGGAAAGTATCTCCTTGGAGCAGAAGAGATCATGTACTATATTATGGTCTAATAATATGATAAAAGGTTTAATTCTTGGATAATAATGATAAAAAAACATTTGGGACTTGGGTTGTAGGGTTTGGGGAGCCTTAGGATTTCATAACAGTCATTATAAAATGACCTTCTGGGTGAGTAGTTAGTGTTGATGTTCAATTTTAGTGTGAAGTTGATTCAAGAGAATTGGGTATGGTTAGACATGTCTCTAATGGGTAGTTCCTTGGTGAAATTCTCTAGGATAATGTGTGTTGTGAATTATTGGACCTATTCGTGGTGCGTTCACATGGAGGAGTGTGGAAGAATGATCTGAGGGTGTGTTGGATCATAGACTCATTAGTGATTATGAGTGGAGTATGGCAATTAAATGGGTTGTTCAAGAATATGAATGTGGAGTTTAACCAAGAGTTGATTTTATACTCCGGTGTTGGTGTTGATAATTTTCATGATACGCAGGTGTTAAGGCATTGTGGTTGGTAGGTTATGGCATGTCAGTAGATGAGGTTAGGCACATTTGGTCAAGGTTATATAGGGAAGGACCAACTAGAGTTATTGTATAGAAACAGATGTAGTGAGATAGAGACTACATCATTTGTTAGAGTTGGTGTCCTAAGAACCAACTGTTTATACTTTGATTACATGAATGTACACTTATTATATATTGTTCATTATTCTGCATGACTATAATATAATATTGTCATGGAATATTTTTCGCATTAATATGGTCATGGAAGATCCCCACTATGATGAGAACCTTGAAATTCTATAATAATATTCTTAAATAAAGTTCTATGGTTGGATGACATACTATTATAGGACACATAGTATACAGACCATCATGTGCGAGTACTCATAAGAAGACGAGACTCCCTCTCATGGAGTTCGCACTTGGTAATCTCCAAGATGGGAGATTATGAGAACAAACCCACCAGTAGTAATTCCGCATGTCTTAGTGTCATCGGACATTGTGATCTACGAGTGTTTGTAATGGTCCTTAGACTGGAAGATTATCATTAACTCATGTCATGACTCATGCACTTAGATTTACTGACGAAAACAGTCACAAAGACAGTTGGCGGGAAGTAGGGTATGTTGGGTGCGTCACTAATGACATTTTGTTAATGGATAAGTCAAGGAAGGATTTGTCCCTTCCATATTTATGAAAGTAGATATCTCGGGCCCTTTGATTGAAATAGAAATGTCACTCAAATTCCACGGACATGGTGTCACGACAAGTTTATTTCTGGAATTCAAAGAATGACGGATCAAGCATATAGGTTTATTACACTGCCATGAAACCTATTTGATGAGATATTGAGACAAAGGGATTAAATTACACAGTAAGCTTTCGTATGAGGTGACACGTCAATGCGACATCAACTTTTTTCTCTTGGGTGCCTTGACCCATTGCTAGACAGTAATCTTGGACTTTAGGCAAGTCCACCTAATTCCAACGAGAAATAGGCCTAGAGGGCCACACACTAAGTGTATCCAAGTATCTCAAGTAGAATAAAGATTATTCTCGTATGTGGTTTAATAATTATTCAAGGAAGCCTAAATCATTTTAATGTTGGAGGAAGAATAAAATGAAAACAAGATATACATGTCATGTATATTGAATGTACAAGCTGTGTATTTTTCATTTTGGAAAGGAAATGAAAAATGAGTACACGCCTTGTATTAATGATTAGACGCCGCGTAGTTTTTCTAGTTAGGATTTTGAGGAAATAATATCATTTTATTAAATGATATTTATTATAATCAGCTTGGGTGCATGTCAAGTAATTAATGATTCGACATGGGGGTTTTTCAATAATAGTTAATGAAATAAATAAAATGCGTAACGCGTTCATTTATTATCATAACTCTATAACCTCAAAACCGATTATAAATATCCTCGCAACCCCAACACTTTTCCCTAATCGTTGTACACAAAAATTCTATATAATTCTCTCAAGGATGAAAGAACTCCTTCCTCCAAGAATTCTCTCAATACCGAGAGATATCCTCCTCCATCTGATCAAGGCGATCTAAGGCGGACAATGTAATCAAAGGCTTCTCCATGCTAGCACTCAGAGATTCCTTTTGCGACGTTGAGAGATACATGTTGCACGTGTGGATCACCACTAGAGGAAGTCTACACTTGGCTTCTACGACGTAATGACAAATCACATTGGAACGTGATCAGAAATATCAACGAAGAAAGAACTCCACAAAAGTTACTTCTTGTCAATTAATTAAATTAATTATAATCAACCTGTGATGATCCTCCTTTGGGGTTCCGGGACTATTCTTCTTTTTTTCTATTTCTACGATTCGATCCATGGAGTATGGAATTTATCATCATATTGATCCCAGATTGATCATTTCTAATGATAAAAAGCTCAAGTGGGCACATCCACCCATGAGCTTCCGCTGCACCTGTGGACCCTTAAAGTGGTATCAGAGCAGTCATAATGTTGATTATAGTTATTAAATTTTCATTGATAATTTATGAATTTATATTTGATTCAATTCAAGATAAATCATTCTGTAAAACTGAATGAATGATATCTATTCTTACTCCTTTGTTTCTCGATTCACATCACAGAAATGACCTTTTAATTTTAATTTTGATTAAAATAAAAACGAGGAACTCATCCGGAGGAGCCGATCATTATGTCTGTACAACACAGGAATACACAGCGTGTAGATAAATCTACACACTATGTACTTAGGTTCAATGAACCGGTACTAGTCTACCAAACCACACCGTGTGAATTGAGCATACCTAGGTTTTTTAATACACCATGTTGACTAGAACTGAATGGTGCATGGAAACCGGAATACACGGTGTGTATGTTGAATCAACACGCCGTGTAGTCCGATTCGGCATAGGTGAAACCATGTACAAGGAGAATCCATGTAACCACATACACAAGATTACCAGGCTGGTAACCACATAACAAGGAAGTACATGCCATGTTAGATTAATCTACACGTCGTGTACTCCAAATTTTCCAAAGTACAGAAAACATGCCAAATCCCCCGGTGTGTACTTTGGATAAAGGTTGAAAACAAATAAACACCGTGTAATATAGCCTACACGCTGTGTACTTTCCAAAAATGAAATTTCACCAGGTTTCCTCCAAAGTAAAAAAGACTCGTACAAGGAATATATATGAGAAGAATCTCAAGGAAATTCATAAAGGAATTTAAGATAAAGAATTGATTAATTATAAGATCATAATTAATTGAATTCAAGAGTGACTTATCTTGAATAAAATAATGATTAAAATAATTTGAATACTAAATATGCGTAAATGTCGTTGCATTCTATGGATGATCATGAGCTAGACCAAATACCCTTTGTGTGTGTATGGTTTCATTCAAATTTATTTAATTTAAATTCATTAGCCTGTGAGACTTCTTCCAATAAAATGTTGGTCATGCATGCCCATGGTTTCTTTAATGTAAATCCTATGTAATGGAGGATCTCCCAAGACAGAGGAGATGGTTCAAAATCCAAAGATGAGGTGAAACCAACCCAAGAAGATACAAAGGTGTACAAGTGGGAACTGCAAAACATGAACCATTGGGTTCAATGTGTTTTTCCCTAGGTCAAGGTTAGCTTATCAAAACTGCTAGATAAGTTAACCAATATAATCTCATGATAATGCCATATTATTTTATTTCAGTCTGATTGCATGGTTTATTTATTATGTATGTGTTATCACGATCACATAGTTAATGAAATAAACAAGCATTCAAAGATGGAATAAAATAAAAATCGAACTATGCGTAAACATTATCAGAACATGGTTAATCACTTAAGCAAGCATCACTTAATATTAAAAATCATGTGATAATACAAAACTATGCATAAAGGATTGAAATCCCTCAAATACCATATAAAGTTTGACCAATCCTTCCATTACTTGATTAAGGGAAAGACTCAAAAAACTATGTGTTTGAACAACCCTTGTTGGGACACTTACTTTTATAAAGGATGATCTTATGAAATTTTTGGGTTGACTTAAACATTTTACATCAAGAGGAGTAGCCCTTGCTAGACTTGTTGTAAAATGGTGGAAAGTGTTGAAGAAATCCAAGTCAAAATTTCAGGATTGGGGAGTCCACTCAACAGATTAAGGAATTGTAAGCTCACGGTTGGAAAATACTTGCCTACCTAAATACCTTTAAATAGCTTGACCAACCCTTGTTGGGGTTATGTGAAGGGAAATAGAGATACTTACCACTAGAATGTCATAGAAACTAGGCATTCCAAGTTAAATGGTGGGGGATGTTGGAAAATGATAAAATAGTAGGAAAATTAATAAATTAATTTATTATTTTTCATAAAATGTAATCAAAAGGAACTGATAAATATGCTCTTTTAATATGTATAATCAATATGACAAACTCTTCAACCACATTTTCTTTACGATCAATCCTGGATAAATATAATATCCTCACCGGCAGTAACTTTTAGGAATGGTTTAGGCACCTTTGGGTTATCCTACACATTGAACAAAAGTTTTACGTACTAGAGCCCTCACTTCCTGATTCGCCTGCCCAAGGGGCGAGTGATAAAGATTTCATGGTCTATGATCAACATTTGAACGATTCACTCAATGTTCAATGTTTGATGTTTTCATCAATGTATAGTGAGCTCATGAAGTCTCATGAAGACATGGATGCCTATAGCATGTTCAAGCACCTCTGTGGTCTATACCAGCAGAGAGCAAGACATGAAAGGTTTGAGATCTCCAAGGCTCTATTTTAGAGAAATCTTGGAGAGGGTTCCCCGGTTGGGCCTCATGTAGTCAATATTATTGGATACATTGAGCGCTTTGAGGTTCTAGGGTTTAAAATCCTCAAAGAACTGGGTACTGATCTCATTCTTGCATCACTCCCCCAGAGATTCTCTAACTTTTTTGTAAATTTCAACATGAAAAACATTAAGAAGTCTCTATCTGATATTTTTATCCTCATTCTCCAAGTGGACAATGATATGAAGCATGAAAATCCTTCTGTCCTTATGGTGAATAAAAGGAAAGGGAAGGTGAAGAGATTTAATCCCAAAGCTTCTTTAAGGCCTTCCAAGAAAAGGAAGATCAAAGGGGAGTCAAGAGAACAAGAGGTTGTTTGTTTCGCATGTGGCAAGAAGGGCCACTGGAAGAAAAACTACACCCAGCCAAGGAAACAAGGGGAAGCTTCAGGTGCATTTGTTATCGAATGAAATCTATCTATTTATACCAATTGGGTGTTAGATGCTGCTTTTGGTGATCACATCTGTATCCAAATACAGGAACCAAGTTGATTCAGAAATATTGACCGAGGTGAGGTGGATCGACGAGCAGCCAACGGAGCCAGACTCGCTGATGTAGCTGTCGAAGACTACCACCTCACATTGCCTACTAGGATGGTCTTGGTATTAAAAGGATATTATTATGTACCCTCTGTAACCAAAAACATTATTTCCGTATCTATATTAGATACTGATGGATTCATCTTCAATTTTGGAAATGAATGTTTCTACTTTTATAAAGATAGCATTTGTTTTGGTAGGGCACATTTATATAATGGCCTTTATGTGTTATACTACACAAACCAAGTAATGGAAATCGATGACAAAGTTAATTCACATAAATCATACCACACCCAACTTTGGCATCACTAGCTAGGTTATGTCAATGAGAAACATTTGACAAAATTACATCAAGATGGGTATTTAGATTATTTCAAACTAAAACCACTTGGTGTATGTCATGTGTGTCTACAAGGAAAAATAACCAAAGTCACATTTAGTGGGAAAGGTGAAAGGGATAAAGAGCTTCTATAATTAGTTCACACAGATGTGTGTGGATCATTTCCAGTTGAAGCAAGGGGTGGGTTCTTGTACTTCATAACTTTTACTCATGATTTTAGTAAATATGGATATATTTACTTAAGGAGGTATAAGTCGGATTATTTTGATCGTTTCAAAGAATACAAGAATGAAGTTGAGAACGATCTTGGTAAGAAGATTAATAAACTCCGCTCAGACAGAGGAGGAGAATATCTTAATCGGGACTTCATTGATTTCTTATGGGATTTTGGGATTCTATCTCAACTCATTACTCCTTACATGCCTCAGTGGAATGGTGTAAGTGAAATGAGGAACTGCACCCTATTGTACAAGGTGAGATCAATGATGAGTCATACGAGTCTTCCATTATCCTTTTGGGGATATTCATTACAAACAGAAGCACACATACTAACCCAAGTACCAACTAATTCGATAAATGGTATTCCATACGAGTTATGGAGTGGACGCAAATACATGTTATCAAATTTACATGTGTGGGGTATTGAAGTATTTGTTAAGGCCTCTTCAGGTAACAAACTTGCACCCCGAAGAACAAAGTGTACCTTTATAGGATATCCCAAGGAAACAAGGGGATATTACCTATAAACCCCCTTAGATAAAAATGTTACAGTAGAAAGACATGCCATGTTCCTTAAGAGGGAGCACATATCTAAAAGAGATAGTGGGAGCGAGATAGACTTCGATGAATTCGAGGCACAAGATACGCAGGAGTTGGTATAAGAATAGATTCTACAAATCCCTGTGGAAGAACAATCTATTCTAGAGACACAATAACTGCGTAGGAGCACGAGAGAGTTGAGAGAACCAGAACAATGTGGTTTTCTTGTCACTAAGGATGGTGACTCATTATTGGTTGAGAATGTTGATCCTCTTACCTATATGGAAGCAGTTGAAGGCACAGACGTTGCCAAGTGGCAAGAAGCCATGAATTTTGAAATGGATTACATGTACCAAAACCAAGTCTGGATTTTGGTAGATCCTCCAGTTGATGTAAATCCTATTGGTAATAACTGGGTATTCAAGAAGAAACTAGACATAGAGGGACAAGTCGGCACCTATAAGGCACGACTGGTTGCAAAAGGTTTTAGACAGCATCAAGGAATTGACTATGATGAGTCCTTTTCAACGGTTACGATGCTGAAATCCATCAAAATTATATTGGACATTTCCACTTACCATGACTATGAAATTTATAAAATGGATGTAAAAATATAATCCCTTAACGGGAACCTCCAGGAAGATGTATACATGACACAACCTGAAGGGTTTGTTACTCCAAAGGATGCCAACAAGGTATGTATGTTGAAAAAAACCATTTATGGATTAAAGCAAGCATCAAGGTCATGGAATATTTGTTTTGATGAAGTTGTAAAGGAATTTGGCTTTGTTAAGAATGAATGTTATCCTTGTGTCTACAAAAGTTTTAGAGGAGGTGTAGTCGTTTTCCTAATAGTATATGTTGATGGCATATTACTAATTAGAAATTAAGTACATGTCTTACAATCATTTAAGGCATGGTTGGATAAATGCTTCTCTATAAAATACTTGGTCGAGGAAGCATATATTATTGGGATCAAGATCCATCGTGATAGATCCAAGAGAATGTTGGGCCTGAGTCAAAGTACAAACATTGACAAGATACTGAATAGATTTAGTATGGAACAGTCCAATAGGGGATTGTTTCCAATGTCACATGGCATTCATCTTTCCAAGAAAATGTGTCCTCAGACACATGAGGAAATAAAGAAACTGTCAATGATCCCTTATGCATATGTGATTGGGTTAGTCATGTATGTTATTCTATGTACAAGGCTATATGTTTCTTACATATTAAGTGTGGTATGCATATATCAAGCTGATCTAAGAGACCGCCAATGGATGTTAGTCAAGACTATCCTTAAGTATCTAAGGTGTACTAAGGATATGTTTCTATTTTATGGAGGAGATGAGGAACAAGTCATCAGAGGACATGTAGATGCTAGTTTCCAGACTGATCAAGATGACATGAAGTCACAGACTGGATACATCTTCAGTTTGAATGGAGGTGCATTGAGCTGGAAGAGATCAAAGCAAGGTGTGGTCACAGATTCTACAACAGAGTCCGAGTATATCGTAGCTTCTGAGGTAGCTAAAGAAGCAGTATGGATGCGAAGATTCGTCTAAGAGATGAATGTAGTACCTATAAGTAAAGATCTTATCACGCTCTATTGTGATAATACTACAGCGGTGGTACATGAAAAAGAGCCAAGGTCACATTAGCAAACAAAGCACATACTTCAGAAGTATCATCTCTTGAGGGATTTTTCTCAGAGAGGTGAAGTTGCAGTGAGTAGTATTTCCACGGAATACAACATGGCGAACACCTTGACTAAAGCTTTGACTTAGCAGAAACAAGATCATCATGTGTGGTATAGCAGACTAAAATTCGTAGCCAGTTGGATCTAGTCCAAGTGGAAGTTTGTTAGAGTTGGTTTCCTGAGAACCAACTATTTATACTTTGATTACATGAATGTACACTTATTATATATTGTTCATTGTTCTACATAACTATAATATAATAATGTCCTGGAATATTTGTTGCATTAATAAGGTCATGACAGATCCCCACTATAATGAGAACCTTGAAATTTTATAACAATATTCTTAAATAAAGTTCTACAGTTGGATGACATACTATGATAGGACACATATTATATAGAACATCATGTGTGAGTACTCTTAAGAAGAAGATACTCCCTCTCATGGAGTTCGCACTTGGAAATCTCCAAGATGGGAGATTATGAGAACAAACCCAACAGTATTAATTCAGCATGTATTGGTGTCATCAGACATTTCTATCTATGAGCATGTGTAATGGTCCTTAGACTGGAATATTATCATTAACTCATGTTAGGACTCGTGCACTTAGATTTGCTGACGAAAACTGTCACGAAGACAGTTGGTGGGAAGTAGGGTACGTTGGGTGCGTCACGAATGACATGTTGTTAATGGATAAGTAGAGGAAGGATTTGTCCCTTCAATATTTATGGAAGTAGATATCTCGGGCCCTTTGATTTAAATAGAACTGTCACCCAAATTCCACGTCCATGGTGTCACAACGAGTTTATTTCTGGAAGTCATAGAATGATGGATCAAGCATATAGGTTTATGACACTACCATGAAACTTTATTGATGAGATATTAAGATAAAAGGATTAAATTGCACGGTAATAATTTGTATGAGGTGACACGTCAATGTGGCATCAACTTCTTTCTCTTGGGTGCCTTGACCCGTTTCTAGACAGTAATCTTGGACTTTAGGCAAGCCCGCCTAATGCCAACGAGAAAGAAGCCTAGAGGATCACACACTAAGTGTATCCAAGTATCTCAAGTAGAATAAAGATTATTCTCATATGTGGATTAATAATTATTCAAGTAAGCCTAAATCATTTTAATGTTGGAGGAAGAATAAAATGAAAACAAGATATACACGCCGTGTATATTGAATGCACACACCGTGTAGTTTTCATTTTGGAAAGGAAATTAAAAATGAGTATAAGTCGTGTATTAATGATTACACACCGTGTAGTTTTTCCATTTGGGATTTTGAGGAAATAATATCGTTTTATTAAATGATATTTATTATAATCAGCGTGGGCGCATGTCAAGGAATTAATGATTCGAAATGGGGGTTTTTCAATAAGAGTTAATGAAATGAATAAAACACGTAACGTGTTTATTTATTGTCATAACTCTATAACCTCAAACCCGATTATAAATATCCTCACAACCCCAACACTTTTCCCTAATTGTTGTGCACAACAATTTTGTAGAATTATATCAAGTCCGAAAGAACTCCTTCCTACAAGAACTCTCTCAAGACCGAGATAAATCCTCCTCCATCTGATCAAGGTGATCTAAGGCAGACAATGCAAGCAAAGGCTTCTCCACGCTAGCACCCAAAGATTCCTTTGGAGATGTCCAGAGATACATGGTTCACATGTGGATCAACACTAGAGGAAGTATACACTTAGATTCTACGATGCAATGACAAATCACATCAGAACGTGATCAAAAATATAAATGAATAAAGAACTCCATAAAAGGTACTTCTTGTCAATTAATTAAATTATTTATAATCAACCTGTGATGATCCTCCTTTGTAGTTTCGGTACTATTCTTCTTCTTCTTTTCTATGATTCGATCTGTGGAGTCTGGCGTTTATCATCGTATTGATCCTAGATTGATCATTTCTAATGACAAAAATCTCAAGTGGGAACATCCACCCACAAGCTTCCACTGCGCCCGTGGACCCTTCATCATTAAAGTCGTTCAGGATATGATTGATGGGATTCATGGATATAACTGGGGTTTTGGAGAAAAATAGGTATGTATGGGCTTGGTGTTGGCATTTCACAATTGAAGTGGGTTGGTTATTTAGAGACAAAACACAAGGTTTAGTAGAGATTTAGCACAGAAATCCCATTATTATAGGATTTATGGTGGATAGTGAACCTTGTGAAAGAGGTATAGGGATCAACATCATAATATGTAATGATAAGTTTGACTTGAAAACTAATTCTTGTCAGTTATAGAAATTATTTAATGGTTGATATTTGGTAATGCAAGTGGAGGTGGCTAATGAGTTTGGCGGTGGATTTTGGAATGGTGTCGTGGGGTTGTTAGTTTTCCATGGTAGTTAAAAATGGTGTTCCCATTAAAATTAATTTATTGGGATTCATAGATGTGATCATGTGTGTGAAGTGTTAGTAGTGATTGTGAGTGTAGGTGTTCAACTAAAAATGTACAGTCTTGTGGTTGTAGACCAGTAATGATGGAAAATGGTGGTACATTATAGGAGTGATATGTTAGTGAACCTAATCATGGTTAGAGGTAGGTTATAGTGTTTTGTGAGTGTAAACATATAAGTTACACCAATAAATGATAGATTCCCATGTGCAGATATCAGTAGTAGTAGATGGTTGTGAACTAGTAGAATTAACCAGTGGAGTGATACTTCTACCACTAGGAAGGCTTAAGGATTAGGGTTGGTAATGTTGTTGGGCCACATGGGTGTGAGTAGGATCCATTCATGGGGTCATTAGAAATATGTCAATTTTAATGAAAGTATGTATTGTGAGGATTACCCAACACACATTGTATACTGGAAATTATGAAAGGTCATGAGCATGGGGTCATGTGGATGTATTTGAGAAGCGAGCTTAACATGGGAGTTTAATATTAGCCTAAGATTCCAGGTTTCCCAAGGTATACCCCAAGAGATACTTCAAGAGGATCATAATTCATTATATGGGGGTTTAAATACCTGTTTCATTATAGGTTGGAAAATTATTGAGGGAATTTGAGATTTTATTTGGTGGATGGTCCATTTTGAGGATTGAGACTCAGACAGAGTGTTGGGTAGCTCATAGGTGGCTCATGAGTAGATTAAGGGGGGTGGAATTTGTTTCAAGAGCTACTTTAGGTCCAATAACTAGAAAGTGAGGACCACTGGCCAACCAGTGGTCTGCCTAGCAACTCGGGCTTACTACCTAGACCCACCAACTAGTCGGTGGGGCTTACGGGTGATTTTAAGTGGGAGAAAAAAAATTATTTTCCATAGGACTCCCCTTAATTCTCCTCCCCTATTCTCCCCCAACCTCATTTGAACCAGGTGATGAAGGGGATCTCTTATTTGTGATTTTTGATCCACCAATATTATTTATTGGTTATTTCAATTATTTTTCATTGCGGTTGATTCTTAAGGGTAATTCCAACCTCATCCTTGAATTAAACTCCTATTTATATATGTTTATTATTTATAGAATCATGATGAATTTATGGATATCAACATGGAGCTAGAACATTTTTCTTGATTTAATTTGAAATTATTGGCAATTGGGCTCTTCCATACTTGATGTAGGAAGTCCTTACCATTCTATAACATTTCTATAAAATTTTATGGCTTGGGTTGCACGTGCATGTGTGTGTAGATTTTTGATACCTATTATTTTTATGTTATCATAAGAATTTGAGTTCTATATAAATATAAGAGTCTCCTTAGTGGAAGGTATAAGTTTTTTACCTTGTAAATGGTGAAAACAAGACCTATACCCATGTGTGTAGAATTTTCTGCTTAGGCATTTGGGATTATAATGAGTCGTTTGAGCTCGTTAAAGAAAGGGTTTTTATGATAGATTTCATATGGTTTTGTGTGGTGAATCACATTTTTTTTGTCTTGAACTAGGGAGTGAGAGGCTTGTACTAGTGTATATGGGTATGGATGTCTACTTGGGTAAACAGACTTGGAAATTTTTGTTTGCGATCAGGGTGAGCTAGAATGACTTGGGTGAATGACGTAAGGGCATGAGTGATGTTTTACTTTTTTTATATGTGATGTGAGGATGAACATGAGAAAGGTGGTTTGGTTAGGTTGTAATGATTTCCATCATGATACATTGGATTGGGATTGTAACAGGGTGTTTCCCCTTACTAGTGTATAATTATGCATGTGCTTATGTGTGTGTGTGGACTCCCATGACAATGCAGGTATAGGATAGTATGGATGATTAACCTCCCAATAATCATTGAGATGGGTTGATGTGTGTATTGGGCCTCCCAAGAACCCTCAGGATGGTATGATGTGATTGATTGACCTCCCTTGAACCTGTGAGGATGGGAAAGTGTGAATGATTGACCTCCCTAGAGTCCTTAGGGATTGATTGGGATACTTTTTCAGTCCATGACCTATGATCATCCATGGGTTGTGGGTTACTTATGTTTATGAGCTTCCAACAGATATTTCCTTATAGAAATGTGCTTAAGGAGGTAAATTTGGGGGGGATCAGCCCAGTTAGTACATGATGACCAAGTAGAGTGTATGATTATTTATGTATTTTTTTCATCATCACATACACTTTTATATGGAATGTTTCATTTATGCAAAGAACACATTGGTGGTGTCCTCCTAGGTTTATAATCACACCAAGAATGGGAATCTTCATGCATATGCAGTATTTTTTGGTTAGGAATTCAGATGAGGGAAAGATATTTGTTTAGGGTGGTTGTGCAAGAGGATCAGGTTGGTTGAGGTGATTCTAGGATATACTCTATGATCCTTGTGGATATGTATTTTATTTATTTTTTCCCTTGTTTATTTTATATAGACTTTCCACATGTAGCGGTATCCTTTGGATATTGTATGTCTTATATTCCATATATTATATCATGGTTTAATGTTATTATTATTATTTTTATCATATTTCTATTTTTTTACTTTTATTACTGTTATATGATTGCATACTTTGATTTGTTATTTGTTACCAAGGGAATAGTCTCCCCACTATGTCACTTAGGTCCTCACCATTATTTGGCAGCCTATTGTGTATAGGGAGGTGCACATGAGGTCATGTAATGATCCCCTAACTCAAAATGGGTGATCCAATCTCGGGCGTCACACAAAAGACTATCCCTCAAGGGATTAACCCCCTTTTGCAAATGAGATAATTCAGGAAGTGAGGTATGAATTTCTAACTACCCCATTCTCATTTATATTTCTTTATGTGCACTTATTCTTCCTAAAATTCAATTATAAAATCTTAAAATTATAAAATAAATATTATTAGTATATTTTTATGTTATTATAATTAATATATAATCATTAACCACTTTTTCTTTTTCCATTAATAAAATGAAAATGTGAATCGTGTGTATGTGTGGACTATCACCTCCAAGAAGTAATGTATTATTTTAACTTTTTTTATAACATAGATTATTTAAAAAGGGAATTTAATATATAAATATGATATCTATATATTTTCTAATATTATAAAATTATAAACCATATAAATCCTCTCTCTTTTTCTAAGTAAAATGAAATCATCATCTATGTGTATGTGCGGACTACTGCATCCATGGAAAAGTGTGTTCTATTTTTCATTACTTCCTTTCATGGTTGGTTATAAGAATGGTTTTAAAGGATAAATATTATTTTTATGAAATAATTGAGGTTATTTTATGGTAAATTAAATATCATATTAATGATATGAGCGATAAAATAGTGTCCTAAATTCAACCGTTCAAAACAAGAATATTAAGAGGAAAATGATATCTTCTTTCTAAGTAATAGCTTTATATAAATTATATTATTCTTATAATTATTTAAAATTATAATATATAAAACTAATTAAGACTAAATAAGATAATTATTCAAATTTTAGGATGATATTTCAACTAAACCATCTCACAATCACCTATTGATCATGGTATGTTCACGTTTAGGTCGGTTTAACCACCTACTTGAACAATGCTATGAATTTATATCATGGATGACTATGGGAACTTAATAATTTGTATAATATGATATAAATATTTAAATAATTATTTATTTTTGGTTTTGGAAATTTTATATTAATATTTAACTCATTAATTAATAAAATTCCATTCATTGGTTAAGAGTCACTGAAATATTCTTATTGTCAATTTCATCTTCAAGGATAAATAATGAAACACTAAATAAAGGAAGTTAGAAATTAATAAATAATTATAATTAATACTTAAAAGTAACTTTAATGATATATTAATTATTAAATTTTGAATAATAATTAATACTGACACCACTCTCACAAAACTAGTTTGAAATGATCAAGATTACTTACACCGAATATTAAAAACAGATAAAAACTAACTATGTATGTGTATAGAATGATTATAAATGGTAGTTATAAATGGTTATAGGTATGAATATTATTTTTAAATAAGTTATTATGATATTTATGTTTTTTATATATGAGGTTAGAGTGCATTCATGGAAGTGAGGATATAAGGAAAGGGTTTTCGTCTCAAATTCCTCTCTTTGAGACATGTTTTATATTATGAACCTAATTCCATTTATGTGGTGTATATAATACCCATTTTAGATATTATATAATGAATAAACATTTATTAATTTTAATTTAAGTTCAATTTAAATCTCTCTCTTTCATGAGGATTTGATTTAAATGCCCCTCAAATTGTAAGGATTTTTGTTAACTCAATTCTCATTCATTAGGTTGTGATTGTTCTTATTGAACTTATTTCATATAAGTTGGGTAAATTATACCCAATGAATAAATTATATGGTATTTTATATTTAATTCTCAGTATTTATATTTTTACCACATCAACTCATCTACAAAATTTTCTTACTTCATGAACTATGTTTCCCGTAATGGATTTTTAGTTACTCAAACTTCTTTTTTGAGTTATAAGGTTTCATCTTAAAATTAGTTCTTATAATTTATCTATATTCACAAATTTCCCAATTAATATGATATTTTATCTTTTATATCACTGAGTAAAATGATTTTTGATACAAATCTCTTTCCATGAATGAATCCCTTTTTCATAAAAATATAATATGTTTTGAATTATTCTCATCCTCATTAAGTGGTGATTTCTATTCTATATCCATGTTTAACCTTCAAAAATATTCTCCTATAATATTTTTAAACCCTATAATATATTAACTATTATGACTATCATATTTCCCTTTACCATTTTTTATGATAAAGTTTTATTACTCTTTTTATGATGCGGGTTTTCGATAAAGGCACTTTCAAAATATCAAAAGGATTTTACCTTACATGATCAAAAAAATATTCTCTACCAAATTTTCTTGGACATGTTTATGTCATTTTCAATGACCTATTTTTGGTGAATATTTTTAAAGTAAAAGTTTACCAAATTTCTTTACTTCCCCCTTTTAGAAATGTCTTTTGAAAATGACTCACAACTTCATATCCTTATTAAATGTTATCAAATGTTTTATAAAAGGGTATTTTTATATTTTTTTCATTTTATTATTTAAAATACAAAGATATTTATTAAATGGGATTATGTTTGATGAATATCCCTATAAATTATTTTATAAAATAATTCCTTTGGGTGATTGAGTTTTTGGTATCAACCAAACCAATTCTTGAAGTCGTTTTATGTGATACGTCTTGAGAATGTTACGAAACACATTTTCTTTTCCTAAGTTATTTTGATAT
This sequence comes from Viscum album, assembly GCA_963277665.1. Taxonomy (NCBI): domain Eukaryota; kingdom Viridiplantae; phylum Streptophyta; class Magnoliopsida; order Santalales; family Viscaceae; genus Viscum; species Viscum album. Next base: position 1,325,970,573 of record OY728158.1, read on the forward strand.
GATGAATGATTTACATGTTGTGGATAAAATATTTTATTATGGTGATAGTCGGGGTCCTATATCTACCTCCAATTAATTAGTTTATGTTTAATATCACATAACCTCAATAAGTTTCACGGGTTATCTCTCAAACCTAAATAGGTACACGGGTTATATCCCAAGACTAAAGAGGTACACAGGTTATTTTCTAATCCTAAAGAAGTAAAAAGGTTGTATCTTAAGACTACATAGGGTACACAGGTTATCCTAATTCTAATATGATATGGGAGTCAGGTTGTGATTCATACTCCACTATGTGATTTTATTTGCTTATGTTTGTGTTGTTTTTCTAGGTTGTTTCAAATTATTTTCATGTTTCCATGATTCAAGATTATTGTTAAATGCTTCAAATGTATGATATGATTATTATTCCTATTTTATGACATTATTGTGTTCTTATGATCCTATGATATTTTTATAAGATATTTATATCCTTATCCATGTCATATAAAATGCTTATGATCTAACCCTTTTTATTCATTGAAATGTTTCCCTTACTGAGTGTTTGATATCACCCATTTCTTCTGATTTATTTCCCTGAGTTATAAATATAACTATAAACTATGATATTTCTATAATTTTATCTATTGTGGTTCAAATATGGAGAAAGTTTTTTAAGTATATTAAAAAAAATTATGTAGTTGATCCACAAAGTCACTAAACCTTCTAATTTTTTGGAATTTCATGAATATTGTGAGATGTAATGTAAAAAAATTTGTATTTTATGTAGCTGATCCACAAAGTCACTAAACCTTATAATTTTTGGAATTTCATGAATATTTTGAGATGTAATGTACAAAATATTTGTATTTTATGTAATTTTATCTTTTATGATCTCAATTGGTATCAAAGAGAGTGTTTAGAGAATTTTTTTTAGCTCTGGCATAGGGAGTGTGGGTTTGGGGTGTCTCAACAGCAGAAATGGATAGGGAAGAAGAAAGTGTTACAAAAAATAAATCAAATAAAAAATGAAAATTAAATAGTAGTATATTCTCTAACCTCTGATACGCACAAGCCCAAATCTCCCAAGTAGCAGCCGCCTTTTTTAGAACCTTGATTTTAATTTTCTTTTCTATGGTCAAGTCTCAGATATCCTCATTCTTTTGAAATATTTATCTTTACTTTTATCTATTGATGTCCCTTTTTCTTCATAGTCCTATAATATCTATAAAATATATAGATTACTCATTGTTCTTGATTAAAAAATTCTTTATATTATGATCCATAGAGAATCCTATGAATGGTTGTATTAAGACTGATGTGGTAGTCTAAATCACTCCTGTAATGATCCAATATGTCCTAAGAGTTCTCCTACCTTTTCTAATTTTTGTAACTTTTTGATTTTATCATAAGTACTTTCAAAGTCATATGATGGGTGATGAAGTAATATTATTAGCCAAAAAGTCACACAATTGGGTGGGAAAGTCATACGATCCCCCCGAATACTTATTGTGAGAATTTATATAATGGGGGAAAAGTCTTAAAATGATGGAAAAAACATATGATCCCTCCTCTAAAAAAGTATTGCATTCAATAGAAAAGGCTTATGATATCTCAATAAAGGCTTATGTTTGTGACCAAAATCTTATATAACTTCCAAAGTCATATGATCTGGATTTAAAAATTCATACAATCATCATTTTTTTCAATTTTTCATCCTTCAAATCCACAGTAGTGTACTTTCTGTATTTCCTTAAATTGGTATATAACTTATTTCATTCAACTCAACCCCTTAAAAATCAATTTTGGGAATCCTTTAATAACATTAAAACACATTAATTAAATATATACTTTCCTTTAATAATTCCAAAGTGAATAAGGATACTACTATTCAATATTTAATAATTTTATAAATTAAACCCTATATTATTCAAAAAATATATAAATGTGATATTTTTAGATAAATTTCTAAAATTAAGGGATTAAAATCGCTCAAAATAAATAAAAAATATATGGAAATATTTAATTGTTAATAAATATCACACACAATCTCACCGAGTGATAGTCATAAATATTTTTTAAGGTAAATTAAGCAAGTATATGAAGATTTTTATTGGTTTACCACAAAGGGATTATCCAAGGAGCACACACCAATATTGTGTTGATGTTATGAGAGGTAATACTAATCACTATTTTATTAAAATGTTTGGTAAAGACATGTTAATTATCCTAGGGACTCTACATTTTCTTCTCTTATACTTACTAAATCATTTAAGGTCTTCTAGATTTGGTAAATCCTCCCCCAAGGTGCACTACCCTTTATTATTCTTCACACACTTCTCTAGAAATATCATTTATTTCCTCCATGAAATACTTTAGAAAGATTATAAATAGTTTATAAACATGTGGGTATATCAATGATAGTCATGGTTTGAATATCATATTTCATCTTCAACTCCATATGGATGTACAATTATCCTCCTAATTTATTTCCTCTCCCTTATTTAAATATATATGATATTAACACCTCAGTATGAGGGTTGGGATTTATTCATCTTATAATTCAGTAGCAAAAATATTATTTCCACTATATAAGAATAATTCCTCACTTGTATTATTATCATGTTCTCCTATTAAACATCCAAATATATCTATTGAACACTTATTTATTAAATACTTCTTATTAATCAGAATTAGATATAATCAATGGTATTCTCTCAAGGCTCAACTTCTTCTTATTATTTTATCAAAAATTATATGGATATATGTTATTTTCTCTCCTTCCTTTGACATACATGTATTCAAATAATAATTATGTTATCTTTATACCCTCTCTTCTCTTTTCCTTCTCCACCTCTTATAAAATTTGAATATCCATTTGAGATATCTTTCCATAATTTGAATATAAAGTCCTCATAAAGTATTAGTATCAATATTTTATTTTTATTTAAGCCTTCATGTTTCTCAGTTCATCAATATTAATATTACTATGCGAGATATATTTCCATATTTAAAATATAGAAACCTTGAAAACCCACTTTTCATTCTTTTTCAAGTGGTGTCAGTATAATATTCCAGATTCATGTCAAATATGACTCATTTAATCCTCTACTCCTTTCACAATATTCTCAAATAATTCTATATTTAATTATTCATAAATTATTATATCTTATTAATTCAAGTTTGACAATTATTATAATTTATAATATTCAATGTAAATTATGTGGCCTTCTTTAAATGGTTTATATGCATTCAGATACTCATGGTTATAAAACTTTCTTTTTCTTGATCTCTACCTATTTGTGGATTTTTTTCACCATTTTTTCTTTATTAAATGTGTCAAGAATGTTGATCCTTTCATGATATAACTTCAGTAGATTCCTCATAGATTCATGCTTGATAAATTTAGCAATATTATTTTTTTCCAAATGGGTAAGTCTCCTATAAAATAACTTATTTTTCTCCTTCACTCTAATGCACAAGTATCTTGATCATTGGAAATTTGAAATAGATTACCACTTTTTCACTATCACTTCATCAAGATTGTGACATCCTTAAAATTACTTATGAAACATCCATACTTTTTAAATATCACCACATTTCTATTATCAAAAATAAAATAAAATATATAGATGTTTCTCTTCATCCCATTGAAAAAGAAAATGTCATTGGATTCAATTTTATTCTCACCAATTTTGATGCATCCAACTCCTTTGACATTGAGTGATCTATAATTGTTCAAAGTAATGAGTCCTCCATCATACCTATAAATTATTTTCAATAGATTATTATTTCTAGTTATGTATAAAGATAAATAACTACCAAGTATACAAGGATTCTTTTCTTTTCTATCTTTGTAAGAAACCTCAACCAACATCGCTTTCTCTTGATTGTCCATCCTCTTGATAGATTTGAATTTATAATTTTTCTTTATATGTTTTGATAGAATTTTGAGACAATTTTTTTAATTTGTATGGGTTGATCACACCTCCCATGAGTTTCCTCAAGAGAATAAAAGGTGTTATGAAATTGTACCTTCTATTTTGGGTGTTTTCACAACCGGACTCTTGTAACTTTAAGGTAAATCCACCTTGATTCATGGATTCTATTCTATTGGGGAAGTGATAAATTTTACAATCACACATATGTTTTGTACATGTACACTCCATATAACTAGAACCTTACTTCAACGTAAAATATCCTATGTTAATAAATAGAGTCTTCAAAATTTTCTCTCTTTTTTTGTTCAAAATTTTATGCTTATTATTAAAGATATAATGCTTATGATACTTCTCCTCCACCTTTTCCTTTAAATTATTCTTAGACTTGGTATTCTTCTTCTCTAACAACTCATTGTTTTTTAAAAAAATTAGAACCAATATTGAATTTATAAATGGATTTTTTTTCTCCTTATTAGCTGATGTAATCATCATTTTTTTCCCATTTTCATTGTTTTCATCAATAATATTGGATATCCACATGTACAAAACAAGTTTTCTTTATACCATATTAAAATAAATGAGATAATTAGTGACATCAAAAACTTACTTTGTTGCCTTTTACCTTTCACTAACTTTTTTGAAATAATTTTGAAACATATGATGAGTGATCTTCAAGAAATTTTCAGCATTAAAAACATTCACCTCAAAATTATTTACATATTCATTCTTGGAAATCAAATTTTTAGTGGTAACTTCAAGAATATTATCCCTAGATTCATGTATTTCATTTATATATTTTATATTTCTTGTGATATTTACTTTCATTTGGGAAATTTCTTTTAATTTTGATTTATCAAGATATTTCCAAAATAAATCATTCTCTTATTTTAAAACATTATTTTCTCACTAAATATTCATTTTTTTCCGTTAATCGTGCCAAAATATCTGTCTAAAATTGGAACTCCTTTATTGTTTTCTCATAAATTCTTTCTATTTCTTCACTACTCTATTATTCTAATTCACTTATTGGATCTTTGTGTTATTTTAAACTATCCATGAAATTCATTTTCCCTCCATCCTCTCATCCCACTTTTATCTATTTAAATTTCATCATTACAAGATATATTATCATGTTTTGATAGAAATGTATTATTATTAAAAGGATTTCCCTTTATTTTTCCATTGAAAGACTTTCCTTTATTACAACTACTTTACAACTTGTTTCTCCTTGACCTTTGAGCTTGATCATCATCCTTATATTCTTATTCCTTATCAATGAATCTCATGTAAATATGTTCAATATTTTATTAATTGAAAAACTTGAATGGAATGTTACCTTTATATTTCCATTTTCCTCATTCCAATAATTATTAAAATAATGATATGAACTCATCAAATATATTGGTAGAATATTCATCTAAAATTTATTCTCCATGAGACTTCTTAGACTCAATATGTGTATAAATTTTTTGAATATTTAAATGTGGTCACTTATCATATTTCTCTTTTCTCCTTAATACTGAACCTCTATTCATATCAGAGGTTATTAAGGCATTTTTTATCTTATTAATGATCAACTAATCCAATTCCTGAACTTCTAGGTCAAAAATATTCATATTAAATTTATATAGGAGGATTCTCATTAATTTCTTCACCATGGTAGAATATTTAATAATTTATCTATATATTTAAATCAATCTTACAATATTATTCCATCAAATGAAAAATACATCCACTGTTTTATATTATCCTTCATAAATATCTTTAAATTGATCTTGATAAGTTTTTAATCATGACTCTTTCACTTTATTATCTTATTTATGGATATTATGGAGTTTATTCAATATTTTATTTTTCATATTTAATCCCATAATATATGTCAATTCCTTATTTAAGAGTGATGCAAGTAATATTTTTCATACTCTCTTATCAACTTTGATGTTAATCATATCAACAAAATTATAGGTTTTCCTGAATTTGGAAATATGTACACCATTCTAGACAATGTTAAGAATGTCCAATCCAAGTGAAATAAGATGTGGAACCATTAAATACCTCCATAAATGGAATCCCTTTCCATAGAACATATAAACTCATTTTTTGTTGATTATGTTCATAACCTCCATAGATATCATCGATCAAAATATGTTAGAAATAAAATAAAAAATAGATTCAATGGAAATTTATTATTACTTCAAAAACATGTTTCTATAAAATGATGGGTCCATGATAGAGTATTCCACAACTGAGAGGGGGTGAATTTGTGCTTAATGAAAAAAAAACTCTCAAACAGTGTTATTCATGTTTCTAGTGTCTATTCAAAGACTCTAATGTTTTATTTGTTTTAAAAATCATAATACAATTAATAATAATTTTCTATAACCCAAAATTTTGTTTAGTTTTTTTATAGATTGAAAACCTAGTAAATGAATTTATAATGGTTTGAGTTGAAATGATAAAAATATGGAGAATCAAGGATTTATGAAAAAAATACACTATATGTACAAGCACTATAATGGTATATGGATAACTTCATTGGGATATATGAAGTAATGTTGAGTTTGTTGGAATATGAAAAAGATATTTCTCATGTAGTTACAACTTAACCTAAAGAACATTTGATCCTACCATTAAAGGTTTTCTTATAAAAATATCATTGATTAAAGGATAACAAGTATAAATTATATATAGTAATTGAAATTTTATAAAGAGATTAAATTAATTTTGAATCTTGAAAATTTTGTTACTGGGTGTGCTTATGATAGTTTTAGTTTTTATTCTTAAGATTTTCTCTTAGAGAATACATTTGTGAGGATATTATTATAAATTCTCTAATTTTTATTGTTGTAATTGTTTTTTATCATTGATAAATGGATTTTTTGGATAGGAAGATAGATCTAGATCTGATCCTATGTGATCAATGGATTCCAAGGATAGGAAAACAAAACACCTTGTGATGGGATTAAGTCGGGGGATTCGAGGGATATAAAGAGAGAGAAACTTTTGACAGGTTTCAGTTTAGGTATTATAGGGATATGAAGATAGACCTTCCAAATTGTTTAAATTCATTGATACCTTATTTAATATTTAAATTACTTTCTTAAACTTTGGGGAAAGGTTTGTCTTTTATAATATCCTTTATAGGAGTGTTTGGAATGTAATCTGATACTCTATATTTTTTATTTTTTGTTATTCATATATTTTGAATTAATATATTTCTTAGATATTAATTAACTTCTAACAAAATGAACTTTCATTATATTTACAAGATTTATTTTTGTTTATATACCTGATGCATTTATATAATTTTAACAATTGGTGATTTTTCATTATTTTTAATCAGCATACTTATAATTACACTATTTTTAATCTGCTAAAGTGTGGTTTTATTGGAAGATCATAACTCCTGATAGTTTTACACCTTGATATGGAGAAAAATTGTAAGTCATTTTTTGGACTATAATTCCCCCCCCCCCACTTATAGGATATCTTCCTATCATATCCAAAATAAAACTCAATATTAAATCATTCCCTTATACTTAAGAATAAGGATGATTCTTTCCTTTTTATTTTACATTACTTTTATCATAATTTCATATTTTAGTTCCCCTACACTAACTGTGTAGTAGAAAAAAGTTTTTATTTATAATGGTGAGAATACATGTTGAATCAATTGACAACCTAAATACTAATCATCCTATAATATTTTATGGAAATTATAATGAGTACTAGAGAGATTTTATGAAAACTTTTTTCATTAAAACATAAATTGGTAACTATATTCTAATGGATGGGAATTATACTATTCTAAAGAAGAATATTTAAAAAAATTATAAATATGAGAATCTAGAGTTCAGGATAACTATAAAGTACATAATACATTATTATGTTAGACGATGAGAAATATATACAATAAAATATCTCTATATGAAATACCTAATGACATTTGGAAGAATATAGAGCTTACTCATTTCAAAACTTCTGAATTTCTTCAGATGGAAAGAGCTGTGTTATGAGAAGATTATCAGGTGTTTGATTTTATAACTGTATATTCTATTACTTAGATGCATCAGTGATTTATGAACATTGTGAATAGTATACAACCTCTTGGTGAGGATTTATTATATGATCATCTTGTGGAAAAAAGATTAATATGCTTCTGAAGTAGTGGGACTCTAAGCATACATCCATTGATGATATGAATCACTTGACCAAGCTAAGCCTTAATTATTTAATTAGATCTCTCATGTAGTACAATAGTATATTAAAATTTTATGCTAAGAAGGATAAGATAAAAAATAGTGTATCATCTAAGTCTACTTTTGATAATGGTACTTTTGATGCTTTAAATCTTATATATTATCCTAAAAATAATAAGTATAAATGTTCATTAGATTTCAGTAATGCTGAATCAATTGAGGAATAGCTTGCTAGTTAGCAAGGAGGATGAATGAGGTGATTAGAAATATTAACTTCTGATATGATCATTGGAAATAAAATATAGATAAACATGAGGGGAAAGAATCGTTGTACATTATATTTTGTGAATATCAAGATATCATATAATACCTAATTGCACGTGACTAAAAAAAGATATAAATTCAAGGAGAACATATAAAGGCATAGGTAATAAAAGTAAAAAATCCATAGATACATGGAGTATCATCCAAGGTGATACAACTTATGATAATTTATTGAAATAAAGTGGTGGTGATATCCATAATATTGTCATATTTTATTCAATTATCCCTAAAAATGAGAAAACAAATTATAGTAAAGGTAAATGTTGATTATCTTACCAATTTATCTTTAGATTATAAATTTTATTTTACTTCTGGTGATAATTATTCAAATTCATTGGATAATGAAAGATATAGTTCATTAGAAGATGAAAAGTTAAATTCAGCAGATGATGAGGAAGATTTACCTACGTATGATGAAATGTTTAGATATGTAACTCTTATGGAAAAAATAAAATAAAAAGTTAAAGAATAATTATGATAATTTTATGGTTGATTTTGTTGAGGATGATAGTATAATTTCAATACTTACTAATGAAATTTCAAATATTTCATCATAATTAGATTCTAAATCTAGTTGTAGTTCAATTATTAATGATCAGAAATTAGTTGTTAATCATAAATATGAAATTAGTGGTTTGAATAAATTTTTATGACTTTAATTCCAGTAAATAAAATTTTGATAAGATGTATAAACAAATAAATCCCACTAGAAATTCTAATAATTCATTTATACTTCTGGTAAAAGTCATTTTTAATCAAACTACTTTTTACCTAGAAGTTTACCCTTTTGAAAAATAATGTCAAAAGGGAGGTCACTAGAGAAATTTTTCTCTTTAAACCATGTTCAATATTTCATTTTTTATAAATCTTTTATTTCCAATGAACTATCAATTTCTCAGTATAACAGATTTGGATGGATGAGGTCTCTAAAAAATTATTTTCTAACATTAATAAACCCAATGAATTTTGGGTACCAAGAACATCGATTTAATATTTTCAGAAAAAATAGGTTGAGTTCCAAAAACTGGAATAATTGGTACATAGAAAGTATTTGTTTTCGACACATGAAAGAAAAAAAATTCTAACTTCTAGAACTTGAGAAAGTTTAAAGGTGTACAAGGTACTTTTAGATACAATGAATAGGGTGAAATCACCATAATCGGTGAGGTCTCTTTTCTTTGAAAATATTTAATTTATAATTTTTTATATATTTAAATATTTAAGAACAACCTTATTATCATAATATAACTATATGATGATGGATTCATTTTGAAATTTAGAAATGATAAATTTATTTTTCAAAGTACTGAAGGTATTTTTGTTATATCTACCAATATACATGGGAATGTTTATACTCTTAACATAAAGGGCATTAGGAATAATAATTTTCTTTGATTAAGTGATTTAAAATATTTTTTCTAACTTTGTAATAGAATTTTAGGTTATTTTAAATTCCATAATTTAGATAAAATTTAAAGAAAACATCTTGTTAAGGATCTACAAGAACTTAAGTTTAACTCAACTAGAGCTTGTGGTCCTTTTAATAAATAAATCAAGGCAAGTCTAGTTTTAAAACTCTTAATAAAGTCATAGATTTCATTACTTTATATTTGGTGTAAAAGGAATTATTTGGTCCTATACAAAATGGGATCATTTTGGGTAAAACTATGTGTATGTTCTTGTTGATGACTACACTAGATATACTTGGAGTTATTTTCTCACTCAAAAATCCAAAGCATTATACTATTTTAAAAATTTTCATACTTTCATTAAAAATGATAAAAATATTCCTTTGATTATTATCTAGAGTGGTCATGGTAGTGAGTTTGAAAGTTTAAATTTTGAAACTTTTTATAGTAATAAATGCATTGATCATAATTTTTTGGCATCAATAAAACCTCAAAAAAATGTACTAGTTTAAAAAAGATATAGATTTCTTTAGGAAATGACTTGAACTTTTTTGAGTGGATATTTCATTGCTAAAAAATTTGGGGTATAGGTTGTAAGTTCCATTTGTTATACTATAAATCGAGTTTTACTTTGAAATTTTCTTAATAAAACTTCTTATGAATTGTGGACCAAAAGAACACAAAAACTTTCATAATTAATTGACATTAGGTATAAAGTATCTATCTTTGATACTAAAGATCAACTTCATAAATTTTATCCTAAATATATTTGAAGGAAATTTTCTTAGTTACATTATAAATATTAAGGCAAATATAATCTTAAATAAATAAAATAATATTATAAAGGAAATAGTTCGTGTAAAATTTGATGAATATGATCCTTATGATTTTGTAAAACCTCTATAAGTTAATACTTTGGATGATGTTTTTGAAAATATTTTTGTTAATCTATTGGAATTTGTAACATGGACATCAGTAGTAAATCCTCTATAAATTATGTCAATGTATTTTCAATATCAATAAGTTATTTCAATGGAATATACACAATACTTAGTTGAGGAACAACTTAGCTTTTTACCTAAGAACCATTCGATCCTAAGGAATCATCTCATTGATAATATCATTACAAATGTGACTCAATAAGTTAGAACTCAGGATTCCTTAAGAAATGAGTGTGATCATATGGAAGTCCAATTACATCTAAAATATAAAATGGTAGATGAAGCTTTAAGTTACAAAATATGAATATTTTCTATATAATATGAACTCAATAAATTTGAAATGAATTAAGTTTTGACTTTGGTTGAATTTCCTAAGTAACTTTTGGTGATTGTATTAAAATGGGTTTTTAGAAACAAATTTTATGATAATGGAATAGTTGTAAGGAGTAAAGCAGTACTTTTTTCTAAAGGTAACTACCAAGAATAAGGCATGGACTATAGTGAAACCTTTACATCGGTAGATAGGCTCGAGTCTATCTGAGTCTTACTAGCCTTCACAACATATCTGAATTTTACTTTTATTCAAATATATGTTAAAAGTGATTTTACTAATGGTTCTATTCAAGAGTAATTTTATATTGAACAAAATCCTAGTTTTAAAGATAAAAAAAATTTAGCAACATATTTTCAAAATTACCAAAACTTTATATAACCTTAAACAAGACCCAGTAACATGGTATGATAGACTTAACAAATTTTTACTTCAAAATAATTTCATTAAGGTAAATGTTCATCCAAATATTTTTATAAAGAAAGTTTTAAAATACACCATCATTATTTAAATTTATGTTGATGATATTATTTTTAACTTAACTTAAAAATATTTTTTTAATGATTTTTCAAAAATTATGAAGAGTGAGTTTAAAATTTTCATGATGGGTGAACTCAAATTTTTCCTTGGTTTTAAAATTTCTCAAATATCATAAGGGAACATTTTAACTCAACATAAGTATATTATAGAATTACTAAAAAATCATTTTTAACCATGCATCAAGTATTAGTTTTCTAGTAGGTACCTTATTCAAACTTGAACTTGATGAATCTAGGAAACTGAAAAATAAAAAAACATTATAGAGGTTTGATTAGAAGTTTTTTATATTTAATGACTATTCAACTAGATATGCCAACGAGCCTGTTCCCTAGTGGCACAGGCTCCTGCTTGGCATCTAAAAGACCCAGGATCAAATCCGGGCAGGGGAGAATTTATGGGGGGGACTGTAGAAATACTGTAGCAGTGCACTGTACCACTGTAGCAGTGGTGGAACTGTAGCAGCGGTGACACTATAGCGGTGGAAGGACTATAGCAGGAACTGTAGCGGCGGCTGTACTGTAGCAGGTACTGTAACTGTGTGGGTACTGTAGCAGTACTATTCACCGAGGGGTCCTTTGGGCCATTAAATGGGATTTCAATCCTTGTATTCAGACCTCTTGACCTTGGGCCTTTAGGCTATATAATGGGTCACCCTCTACCCAGTTAATGAGGTCTTTGCTTTAAATAATAAATTGAGGCTTCGGCCCCAACCTTTTAAAAAAAACTAGATATAATTTTTTTAGTATATTTATGTGATAATTTCAATCAAATCCAAAGGATTCACATTAAAAATGGTTAAATATATCTTTTTTTTTTCTTGAAAGGTTCCTCATAACTTGGTTTTTTTATTCTTCCTAAAGTAATTTTATTCTCAAAAGTTACTTAGATGATAAATTTAGAGGTTGTAGGTTAGATAGAAAGAGTACTTCCAGAGCATGTAATTTCTTAGGATAAGCTTTAGTTTCATGATCTAATGAGAAGAAACATTTTGTTACACTCTTCACTACTAAATAATAATATATGATAGCTAGAAGTTGTTGTGCTCAGGTGTTGTGGATGCAACACACACTCATGGATTTTGGTTTGAAATTATCTCAAACTCTAATGCTTTGTGATAATACTAGTCTAATTTATTTTTCTAGAAACTTGGTACAACACTCATAATCTAAGAACATGGATGTGATAAACCATTTTCTTAGGGATTACACATAAAAAAGAAGATATCTTTCTTGACTTTATCAAATCTAAAAATCAACTTGCTGATATTTTTACTAAACATTTAAATTTTTATAGATTCAAATTTATTAAAAAGGAGTTAATAATGAACAATTTAAATTGATATCCAATTCACTTCTATTTTAACCTATTTATTGACATTGAAAAACTTCTAAAAATGGGGGTTGAAGTTACTTTTAAAAATTATTTTAGCTTTTATTTCCAAATATTTTCTTATTTGAAGTTTACTTTCACCAGAAATATTTCTAACAGAAGATATTACTATTGAACTTTATTTTTTCAATTTTTCTTAGTTTTAACATTTATCATGATTCTATTTTTATAATATTTACTTATAAGTTTGTTAAGCTATATGAAAAATAAAAAAATCCAAACATGTCATATAAATTATAAGAACATGTTATCTAAGAGGGGGATTTTTTTTACTTTCATTGGTTAGAGTATATATAAGATTGATAATTCTAATTTTTAAAACTTGAGAATCAAAGAAATATTCTTTATTTTATCTTTATTCTCTAATAAATATCTTTTAAAAAGGGATCAGTTTTATAAAAACTTCAATATAAATCATTTTAATCTTTTTATTTATGGGGTTATTATTTAAATTTATACTGAAGGGTGAGATATTTCAATAATTTAAAGGAAGATTTATTTTTCAAATAAGGATAAATTATTTTTGAAAATCAAAAAGTGGGATAAATATAAGAATTTTTTTAAGGTTTTAGTTTTTCACAAAGGGGGATAAACTTGTTAAATCAGTAATATTTTATTTTCTTAAAAAAGGGGGGATTTATTCTACTTGTTTTGATTGTGAATAATGAGTTTGATTTTGAGGTTTTTATGTAAAAGATAAAATTTTCACTTCATCATAACTTAAAGTAAGTATCTATTTAGGATTCAGTTGAACTTATCAATTTTCCTTGTGTGTATTATGCTTTCCAAAAATGGGTGATTATTAAGTCAAAGATTACTATGTTTCATCTATTTTAAAAATCACAATACACTTAACAATAATTTTATATAATCAAAAGTTTTTTTTAGATTTTTTTGTTTTGTAGATTGAAAATTCAGTAAATAAATTTCTGAAGGTGTGAGTCTAAAAGATGAAGATATAGAGAATCAAAGATTCATGAAAAATTAAATACACTGTATGTACAATAACTATAGTAGATAAAGAATAAATTCATAAAAAGATATAAAGTGATTGTGAGTTCATTAGAAGATGGTGAAGATACTACTGATATAGTTACAACTGACCATGAAGATCATGGGATCTAACCATTAAAGGTTTTCTTATAAAAATACCAATTTTTGAGGATTATAAGTAGAACTAGTATATAGAAATCTGGATTTTATAAAGATATATAAAGTTTTTTTGAATCTTGAAACATCTTTTTACAGAATGTGCTTCTATCAATTGTAGTTTTTCTTTTTGAGATATTTACTTAGAGCATCTATTTTTTAGGATTTAATTGTAAATGATCTAAGTTTTCTTATTGTGATTTTTTTGATCATTGATATAGAGATTATGGGTATAGGAAGATAGATTTATATCTGATCCTATGTGATCAAGGTCTTCCAGGGATAAGAAAATAGAGCATCTTTCGATGGGTTTAAGTCAGGAGATTTCGAGGATAGGAAGATAGAGAACCTTATGGTGGGTTTAAGTCAAGGGATTATGGAGATAAAAAGATAGGCCTTATGAAGGGTTTAAATTTTGTGATACATTGGCTTATGTTTAAATAACTTCCTTATACTTTGGGTAAATTTTTTCCTTTTATAATGTCCTTTACAAGAGTGTTTGGATTGTGATCGGATACTCTATGTTTTTTTATTTTACACTATGCATACATTTTAAATTCTTATATTCATAAAATATTAATAAACTTCCAAAAAAATTAATTTCCTATTTATTTATAAGTTTTATACTTATTTACATTTCCACTACATTATATCATTCTAAAAATTTGTGAATTCATTCCATGTTTAATCAGTGTACTTTTACTTACACTGTTTTTACTCTAATAAATCATGGGTTGATTACAAGATCGTAACTTTTTAAAGTTTTACACATTGAGATAGGGAAAAATTGTAATCCAATTTCTAGACAATAATTCACCCCCTGTTATAGGTTATTTTCTTATCATATCTAGGATAAAATATGGTTAGTGTGATTGGATCTCAATGGTGATGATTTGATGATGAGAGATAGAGTGATAATGAACACACATTAAATAAGGGTTTTAACAAGATTCATTCACCCTTATTATTGGATAGTTAATCCCTAGTGTGTATTAGTTATGATCCTGTTACCCATGTTCCTATTTTATTATCAATAATAACAAGGAAAGAACTAGGGATATGTCCCTAAACTCTAATTACAAGAAAGAACAAATAGAACTAACATTTCAATTGATTTCTACTTCCCATATGCTAAAGTTCCTTTGGAATTTTAAACATGTGTACACCCTTGTTCTTATCTTCAACCCCAGCCAAAAGATTTTTAAAATGAGTGGTCATTTGACTTAGAGTTTAATATTATTTTGTCACACACTTTTTTCTTAGAGGATATACTCATATTTACAGGCTTTTCATGATTTTTAGTGTGACACCCTTCTCTATGGAATGACCACTAGATATGAAAGATATGGAAAGATAATCCTAAATATCTCACATCTCCTTTGATCAATATTATAGTGTGTCCGGGTCATACCATTTTGGTGTGACCAATGCTTCACAATATAGTGTCTCCAAAAACTCTAGAACTGGTACTACACTAAATTCTAATGGACAAACTTATTATGGTGTGGCCATTGTTGGATTTGGTTACCTAGAACTAACTACTTTTTACTTTAGATTACATGTATATTAAAATAATTTAATATTAATATATGTATCTTATCACATATTTATTTTTCTTCTGTATAACATTAATGTGATAATGTCCTAAGGTATCTGTCACATCAAAATAGGTCATAGAATCCCCTCAATATGATGAGAATTTTAAGATGTTATGATGATATCTCTTAAATACAGTTTTGCAGTCAAATAACATTATATAATGAGGTACGTAGTATTTTGGTTGTCATGTGTGAGTAATTGTAAGCGAATGAGACTTCATATCATGAATGTTTCACTTAGTAATATCTAAGATGAGAGATTATGGGAATAGACCCAGATATTCCTATCTTTGATTATGTGTAATAGAATTAGACTTTAAAATTATTATTAATGCATTTTATTAATTGTAAACTTAGATTTACTAAACAAAACTGTGACACCATATGTTTACAGGAAGTATGGTATGTTTGGTGCGTCATGAATGGCATGTTATTAATAATAAGTCGAGGAAGGATTTTTTCTCTTCCATCTTTATGAAAGATGATATCTCATCCCTTTGATTGAAATGTAATTGTCACACTAAATTCATTATCCATGGTGTAATGATTTTTATTTCATGTATTTAAATAAATATATATCAAACATATAGGTTGATGACACAGATGTGAAATCGTATTGATGATATATTGAGATCAAATGGATTATATTATATAGTGATCATTCTTATGTGGTTGTCAGCACAATGACATTAATTTATTTCTCTTGGGTGTCTTTACCCATTACTAGATAGTAATCTTGGACTTTATGCAAGCCTACCTAATTGTAATGATAAATAATCCTAGAGGGTCACACGCTAATTGTTTTCATTTATATTGATTAAATTCTATTTGAATTTAATTATTGGAATAAATATTATTCTCAAGATCGATGAATAATTTTATTCAAGTTTCACAGGGGAATAAGTAATTATTTATTCATTAATAATTAATTTATTGAATTATTTGAATATTTAATAAATATTTATTCTTTGGATTGTGGATAAAATATTTATTTTATTTATTGAATATTTAATAAATATTTATTCATTGTATTATGAATAAAATTTTATTTATAAATAAAATATTTAATTAAATATATATTCAGATATTCAATAAATTCTGAGTAGTTTGAGTGGACCAAGATTGTTTTCAATGATAAGTATTAAATTACAAGCTAGTAAAATATATTTATCATTCCGTGAGTTAGCACATGCCATAAAATTATTATATTATTTTTATTATTATATGTAATGGGGTTTGTTAAGTATTATAATATTATTTAAGGTATGGTATGTAATTAAATAATATTTTAATCTAAACCCTAGCTATAAAAATAGATGGTTATGTCCATTATGTATGGTTAATCAAGAATTGAGAATCATTGCTCACAAAAAACTTCTCTCTTGAATTATTACTCTCATATTATCAAGAATGACAAGAAAAACATCAATCCCAAAGGATCTTTAAGTGATCAAGATAAACAATGCAAGATGATTGATTCACCACACTAGCACTCAGAAATAAATTGGCATCATTTATAGATCAAAGGATCATGTGTGTATCTCTTCTATAGGGATTCTACACTTGGATATTCCTTGTGCAATGAAGGTAATTCGATAAGGGTTTATGTTTGATCAACACCATCATCGAAGAAATTTCATTGATGAGATGACCTTTTATTATGATCATAATTAAATTAATTATATATTTAACATGTAAAGATCCACTTCAGGTTTTAGGTTCTCTCGTGACAATATTTGGGGGGAAATTTCATTGGTCATGACATTTACATCTTGTTCAATATTGTGAATGATCCATCGAATCGATAAAAAACTTTATGGATATTCACCTATCAATGTGATTACACTTTTCTATAGACCTTTAAGTGGTATCAGAGGGGTCACATTTCAATTTTATAATTATTTATTTGATTATTGATCTATTGTGTGAAATAGTGGTTGATATTTCATTTCATTAATATTCATTCTTTGATCTGATTTTTAATTAAAATGATTTTTACGTTTTAATTATCATCATTCAAGGATTTATTTTCATAAAGGACTGAGAACAGATAAATAATGACTAGAGTTGAAATCATGAAGTACTAAAAATTTTGGATGATAAGACTGGGTTACATAGCATGTAGTCGAAGTACACATCATGTACCCATGTTCACTACACCTGGACGTGTCACAGGATACATGACATACCAAGCAGTAACTACACATGGTGAATTTATTTCACACTATCTGTAAATTGGTCCAACCTAGTACATGGGTTATTGGATTACATGATGTGTATCTGGCATACACGTTGTATAGTCTACATGGTTTAGCAGTGAAATTATCACTAATTGTGTGGTCAAATACATAGTCAAAATCATGTGAGACTGATAACCTAGAGAATCAATGATATACATGACATGTAGCAAAAATACACAGTGTTTAGTTCAGTATTTCCCATTTTTAAAATACACGTCGATCCTTTTGGTGATATATATAGACACACGGCATATGAGATACATAGAGTGTGGCTAGTTAGTACATGTTATGTAGTCACATTTCTAAAGAATGCATTGAGTCCTTCTTCGGGTTGTACAGACACATGGAATATGGATCACATAGTATATAGATCATGAGTGCACATCATATAATCCACCTGAGATACACATCGAATCCCTAGGTTTTTATCCTGAGAACACAATAAGTAGAACACATTGCATGTTTCTGGTTAGTACATGTTGTGTAGTATGTCCAAGGTATACACCAAAGCCTCGGGTGTTTACCCCAGGTACACAGAAATTGAGAAACACAGCATGTAACTTGAAAGTACACATCATGTAGTATCCCGATAAAGGAAATAATTAAAATCACATTAAATAATTAATTATAGCATTGAAAACTTATTATATTGATTGGGCCCTGATGTGTTTGACAATTTAATAAAGGTTTTTAAGAATTCAAAATGGTCAAATCATTTTTTGTAATTATCTATAATTATTGGTTATGTTTTTTATTTTCTATGAATTCTATTATGATGGGTATCACTAAGAGAATTTGGATGGTCATTAAGATAAAGGGGAATTGATTAATTAATTAATTCAAGTGTGTTTATCTTAATAATAAATAAAAAATTGAAATTAATGTTAGCCAGTGTACTTTTGTGTAACTGTTTCATGTGTGTGACTAGTCATGATCTTTACCAAGACCTATGTATTCATTGGTTTTATTTAATTTAATTTATTACATGGTTTTTAGATTTTTAATTATTAAATTAAAACTATGGTTTTCATTTCATCCCTACCTCCATTATTATGTAAGACCTACGTGTCCAAGATGATTTATGTAATTCTTCTTAACCAATTTTTGGTTCCCCTCACCTCCTTGTGAGTTATAAATACAAGTAATAAATGGATAATCCCAAGGTTCATGGAGAAGGTTCAATATGAAATCAAGAAAATTTCAACCTAGGTGATACATAGGTGGATAGGTGGAATATATCAACTCATGCCAAGACCGGTACAAGGAGATTTCCCCTGGGTCATAGGTTAAATTATTTTCCACTCAATAAATCAATTGTTAGATAATCTCATAATCAATTCATTTATTTATTTATTTATTTATTTATTTATTTATTTATTTATTTATTTATTTATTTATGTCTTATGCATTGTTTATTTTATTGATTCAAGACCACGGTCATAAAAATAAATGAACTAGTATGCAAATATGGAATATAAATAAATGGATTGCGTGTAATATTTTTTATCAAAACATGGTTAATTACTTAAGTAAAATCCATTTAATATTAAAAATACATGTAAAATATAAAACAAGAAAAATTTTATGTATAATAAAAAAAATCATCAACTAAATATTAATTTAGAATTTGAATTCCATTACTTGATTATGAATGAATTCCATAGAACTAAGTGTTTGACCAACCATCATTGGGACACTTACTTTTATCATGGAGTTCTTATAAAGGTTATGGGTTGGCTTAATTATCTTACATCAAGAGAAGTATCCCTCTTTATACTTGATGTAACTTGGAGGCAAGTGTTGAGAAAATCTAAGTTAGGATTTCAATATTGGGAAGCCTGCTCAATGGATCAAGGAGCTAAAATCCCATAGTTGGTAAAAATATGCCTACCTAAATGCCTTCATGTTGTTTGATCAACCCTCATTGGGGCTATATAAAGGGGAATATGGATCGTTTCCACTAGAATGTATACAAAACAATATATTTTGAGTCTAATGGTGAGGGATATTGGAACTTGATAAAATAGTGGGATACTTGATAAAGTTAATTAAAATTATCATTTCTCATATAATTTATAATCAAGTAAATTATTGATCATCTATTTTAATTGTTATAGAAAATGGAAAGAAAAACCATGAATACTACATGATCATTCTTTAACTCGGGATATGTCCTTATAAATAAAAATTTTAAGATATGGTATAATATTTTATGTGATTCATTATTATCAAAAAAAATTTATTATGTGTTGGAATCCCCAATTCTTGTTCTGATTCCATAATAGGTGAGCGGATGTGAAAATGATGCCTACTAGAGATATGTTAAGGATGCTTCCTATGTCTTTTGTATTATATTATCAACTGTGTATGAATATTTTATGATACAATATAAATACATGGATTCTTACACCATAATATATCATCTTCATTTTCTTAAGAATGAGAAAAAAATTCTTGAAATAAATAATATGTTCAATGCACTATATCTGTGTAAATTGGAATAGTAAAATATAGTTACTAATCATTCTTTAAAAATGTTGGGTTGTATTGATTGATTAGAAAAATTGGGATTCCATTAATATATTATTATCCTTACCACTAAGATTATCCAAATTTTTCTAAGCCTGGATAAATGAAATGGATAAGTTGCTTGGGAAACTTTAGTCCATGCTTCACTAAGCAGATAAGTAGAAACCATTTTCTCAACCCCTTATAGTGAAAATTTTGAAATAAAAGGATGAGGATCACATGGATAATATAAATCCACAATATCCTTTATATTTTCCTTCAAAGAGACAAAGAATTTAAGGGAAAAATAATGAATAGGATGTCATTTTCTTCTCATGTGGAAATCTTGGACATTGGAAAAGAAATTGTAATGAATTGAAGAAGCAATCAATTTCACCCACTTCAGGTATATTCATAAAGTTTTTATTCACCACTTGTGTACTAAATGAAATATGCTTACAACATACATGTATTTAAATAAAGGAAATGATAAATAATATAAAGGTTATAGTGTAAACTCAAAAAGAGGTGAGAAAGGGATATTTCTATATTATCTAATTGGATATCACTACTTCTCATTACCAAATTAATTGATTCAAGTTTGTAATAAGTGTTACCAAAACATTTATCTTAGTTTCTAGCTCGACACAATGAGATATTATTTCATTTTTTGAATAAATGTTTTTATGGTACTTTAATACTAAGATAATGGTTTAATAACTCTTAAATAACAAATATCCATTCCAATTAATGATGAATATAAAATATAAAAATATTATCTGTATTTGGAAATAAAATTCTTTGTCAAAATAAAACAAAAGGTATTTGACTTTTTTATACCGTAATAGTGTTTTGTCTCAATTGAGCTAAGATACTGGATATTCAAACAAACTAATTATAAAATTTTAGATAAAAAACTTTATAAATAAAGGTATAGTGAAAATATATTAGATTTTGTTCAACATGTCCACATGAACTATTATAAATGTAAAGGTAAATTCATATACATCATGAGATTCCTTTAAGAAATTTTAGAAATGCTCAGTGAAGTAAATGAGTGTACTTGGTAAAGATTGAGGAATATCTTAGATAGATTATTAGAGAACATATTATCTAAGTAATAATTGATCATACATAAGGATTAAAGGTAATATCAAACTCAAATTTATTTATATACATCAATGCCATGATGGTAGTAAAAGGAAGATCAATGATGGGTCTTATATATATTGAAAATCTTCCATTATTTCTTCCAAGACATGTTTTGTAAATATAGGTGAAACAACTAACCATATTCCAAATATATTTTCTAATGGGTATCATATCAATTATGATATGATAATAATCTATTAGGATGAAACTATAAGTTTTTGTTGAAGACTGTTTGTTAAAGGCTAGATTTATCCACAAACTAATAATATAACACTAAGGTGCATCTAATCTAATGATCATATATCCACTAAGTATATTAATTTCTAGTATAGATAGACTATATTTACCTAAATAAAACATATATCTTTGAAGATAGTAGTAGTGGACTTAACTTCTATGGGTAAAGGCTCTAGATGTACATTAGTTGGCATAGGAATACTAGAATCCACTGAGCTTTGTGGGAGGAGTAGTTCCAGAGACACATACTATATAGGAATTTATAAATAAAGAGCTGTTTTATGTTCAACATTGTGGGTGATATATATATTATTCTTTCATAATAAAGATTCCTACAAAGAAGTAGTAAATGGGAATATGTTAAGGTTTAAAAGTGTGTATAAATTCAAGATTAGGAATCCATGTATCAAAATTTGGGGATTGCATATTTTGAATGTTTATAATACTTGATACTACTGGTGAGTATTCAATAGAAACTGAACATTGATGGTACAAGATGGTTCCAATAAATCATGATTAATTATTTAAAGGTATACTCTATGATCAGACCTATACATTAATCATAATGACTAAAATAATTTTTAATTATACTTTTCAAATCATACTTTTATGATCATCATATTGGGCTATTGATTGTTAAGGACACCTTATTTGAGGAGTCCTTATGAAAGATATCTGTATGACATAACCATAAAGAAGACCATATGGTATATGACTATAAGTCATAACTAAAAAGGGTTGGTGACATCAACAAATACCAATGAGATATTCAGATTATATAAATTAATTTATGAATAAATCATACATAGTGATCATATAATATTTGTTTGGAAATGAATGAGTGGCATGTGTCTCTAAATGGTCAATGGGAGCACTATAATTTTCCAAGATATATATGTTAATAACATATGGAAAACAAATGTTGTGTATTACTAGCTTGTTAATAATAAGGAATAAAAATTCTATAAATATGACTTAAAGTAGAAACCATGTTCTAGGGAACAAGATCTACAAAATTGATCCATGGGTTTGCTAAATTTATTCATAGTACATATATTAAAAAAGTATTAAAAAATACAAGTTGAAATTCTTCAATACTGAATTTTATTTTTCATATAATCCTTTTAGTAGAACATGCATGGGCATATGAATAGATTATTGATATTAAAATAATTTCACAAGCTTAAGTGATGGTAATTTATCTCATATGTTATGATATGTACTAATGTTTTATATTTATAATACATTGTGTATAGAAGGTCAATATCAAATAGATCCAACATAGATGCATCAACATGCATTTATAACTATCTGGTATTACTTGGAAAATTATGATTATTTTATTTCCTAGCATCTAGAGAAGTGGGAATACTAGTGATCAAGGGAATTTAACACTTGTCTTCACTTAGTTCAATTTTATCTAGTGTCGTAGAAAATAATAAGGTAATATGTAAGAAAACTTATTACAACCAATGGTTTCTATAGATACATTATTTGAGTGTGTTTCGGCTTCTAATGCAGCTTAAGGGGATGTTTAGAAACATCTAGTTCTAATTTTGGGTTATACCAAAAGAAAGTGTCTTATCATTATTATGATAAAATTTGACTATGTTATTAATTAGGATGTCAAGTCTTTTATATGGGAACAAAATATAGACACTCAGTTTTATCACTACTGGAGGTATTTTCTTAAGGTATTAATGTTTCATTATGAAGATTCACTACAAACACATGTGGATTTACTAACCCTAATCACAAAAAAAATGATAGGTCTAGAATTTGTAGCCATACTTAGTGGAAGCATGTTCAGTGTGTGATAACTAAGCAGTCATTAGTAATTGTCTCTAGTGAAAGTGGGAGTCTGTTGGAGTTTGTTCCCTAGAAATAACTACTTTATAATTTATATTACATTTATATTAAAAGAATTGAATATTAATATAAGTATCTTATCACATATTTATTGTTCTTATGCATAAAATTAATGTGATAATGTCTTAAGGTATTTATCATATCAAAATAGGTCATAGAATTTCCCCTCTATGATGAGAGATGCTATAATGATATCTCTTAAATACAGTTCTATGGTCAGATTACATTCTATGATGGGGAACATAGTATGTTGGAAGTTAGGTGTGAGTACTCATAAATGGATGAGACTTTATCTCATGAAGTTCTCACTTGGTAATCTCTAAGATGGGAGATTATAAGAATAGACCCACCAATAGGAATTATGAATGTTCATATGTCGGATATTCCTATATACAAGAATTTTTAATGGTATTTAGAATTAAATATTATTATTAACACATTTCATGACTCATAAACTTATATTTACTGACCAAAACTGTGATGCCATGTTTTTTTAGGAAGTAAGGTATATTGGGTGTGTCAAAAATGACATGTTATTAATAATAAGTTGAGGAAGGATTTTTACATTCCATATTTATGGAAGATAATATCTAGACCTTTTGATTAGAATGGAACTATCACATTAAATTCCATAGTTATGGTGTAATGAATTTTATTTTAGATAGTCAAAGAAATACATATCAATCGTATAGGTTGATGAAATGGATGTGAAATCTTATTGATGATATATTGATATAAAAGGGATTATATTACATAGTGAGAATTCATATGTGATTGTTGATGTTGTGACATTAATTTCTTACTCTTGGATTCCTTTATTAGTTTGGGATAATATGAAGACACACAAGAGGGTGGTGAATTTTTTCCTTTTAAAAATATTGACAAAATAAAACTTAACCCCTCTTGAAATAAAAAAAATCCTTCTCTATTAAAAATGAGTAAGTAACAAGAAAAAATAATGTAAAGAACCATACGCATCGATATATAGTGGTTCAAGGAATAGAAATCCCCTAGTACACTCCATCAGTACTCTCTTCACAAGATTGGTGATTTTCACTAGTACGTCCTTTTAATAGAAACCTCTACAACTGAGTGAATGTAGTTAAAACCTTACAAAAAGTATTTTACAAGGACTTATGGTTCTTTTATAGGGAACCAAGATATCCATATCTTAGTATGAGAAGATAACACTCCACTATTACTTATTATAATAAGTGAACACTTCAAGAAAATATGTGAGATATAGAAGTTTAATAACTGGTTCATCTCACAGTTATAGTAGCAACTGACAGATATAGATAGTCTTCAATATAGTACAACAGCAGCAAAATAGTATTCAATGTTGCACAAGCCTCCTTTTTCTTTAAACAAAAGTAGAGTGAATAATCATTATATGATAAACATGTATATCTCCAAATTGTATCTTTGATAGTTGTTTCGAGGAACTGTAACAATAGATTGGCAATGGATATATCAACATTAGCACGATGATCAAAAAGAATAAAATATTATTATTTAAAAAGATGTTTGATTTACATCAGATCAAAAAATATCTAGAAAACCTCCTAATAAATCACAATCATTTGAATTTAAACATGCCCAGGGAAAATTGTAACATCCCTTAGAAATAGGAATGATTTAATTTATTGAATAGTGTCCTCTAAATCAGTCTTTAAATGGATTTAAATTATAAAAATATTATGATGAAACCATTATAGAAATCATTGAAATAATCCAAAATTCAAATCTCATTGATGACTAGGTAAAACATAGGGTTGCAGTGTGTATGGAATAATCTTCAAAAATACAGTTGAAAATGTATGGTTATTCCAAACATAGGGTTAATGTTCTGTATGTTAAGTACACAAACATAGGACGTATGATAAAAGTATGATTCCCAAACATTACTTTTACTTTAAAAATATGGTTCAAAAGTATCGATCCTTATCGAAAGTAGGGTCTATGATCCTAATGTTCACTTCAAATGTAGGGTGTAGAATAATGATATTAGACAACTTCAAAATGCCCAGAATACTTAAGAAAAACAAACTTCATCCAAATTTAAATAATTTCTAGAATAAAATAATTATTCCAATAAATATTATCTTGAAATTTACTTAAATTATCATCATTAGTAAAATATATGATGGTGTTTTATGAGAATCAATATTAATGATAATTTAAAGAACATTTTTGGATCAACATATGCTCAATAATATACCCCTTTTTTATGATCACCAAACTCATAAAATAAAACCCATAGAAGTTTTATATAAACACAAAAATAAAAAAATTACAAAGATTTTTATTATCCATATTTTTTCAAAAATATTTCAACAAAGGTTGTTTTTATCTATATTTTTCTAGTTTATCCAGATTTCTACCCCCTTTTGTGATATTAAAAAGAACATATAAAATGGATTAATACTCATTTAATATATTATAAGGTTTTTAGTTTTCCAAAGAATGAATAATTTTAAACATGAAATAATGATAATCAATAAATAGAGAATAAATATGATAGAACATATAAAATTTTATTCAATATACAAGATTAAAAATATACTTTGGCTTAGGTTTTGGATAGACTAAGGTTCGGGATGAGAAAAAGGATCATATTTTTTAAAAAGTATAATGGGTGCATCATCACACTCTAAACTCTGAAATCTTGTTATAATTACAGTTAAAACACCTCATAATATATCTATTCTTCTTTAAATATATGTAAATATTTTTCCTATTAAATATGAATAAAACTTTTCAACTAAGAACTCTTCCAACTCAATAAGATCTAATTTAGAAACAACTTCTTATCTAATATGCACCACTTGATCAACTAATTCCACTTTAAAAGCATCAAAATATTTTCTTGAGATTGAATTATTCTATATAATTTAATATTTAACTTCAAGTGATTCAAATTATGTTTTTGAAATAGAAGTGTTTTTCAGTTCCTCAAAATATTTCCAAGATATTTTAAGTTCTCCATACATTCTCATTGCTTCTCCTTTTAAAATTTAAACTTAGATTTAATTTACATAGCAATGAAATAAAAATTATTGCTAAAAAATATCTTAGAATCATAATATGAAGATATCTAAGATTTTATGTAAGTAATTTCACTTTTAACAATTTTAAGATATTGAACTTCTGGTTCTTCACAACTAATAATTTCAATGCCTTTTCTAGATGACTTTTCTAAAGATTCTTCAAAAAGAGAAACTGATTGTTCCCCAAACACATAAATTAAAGTAGTAGAAAAATAAATAATTTGATTAATTATTTCTTTAATCCTCTATTAATCATCATATTCTGAAAACCCATTAAACAAATATTCCAAATCTTGAAAGCTTTTCATTTGAGGACATTTTTCTGAACTAGAGGCCTTCGGTCTCTTCATGTTGCTTGGTCTCGCTTCATATGAGGTGAAAGAACTAATATTTTCAATAATTTTAGTTTTAATTTAAATTTTTTTAATCCCAAAAAAGTGTTATATTATAGGAATCTTTCAGGTTTTATGATTTTAGTGGTATTTTGAGTTTAATCAGAAAAATGGAATGTTTTGTATTTTAACTGTTTTAAATTATTTTTGTATTTAGAACATAACATCTAATATAATTATATAAATCATTAAATTATTTATTTTTAGTATTCTATGAATCATGGTATTCATTTAATTCTTTTAGACTCAAAGTTAAATCCACCATCTGGATGCACAAAACCAGCTCACAAGTTGGGCATTGAAAACTATTCACAGATCTGAAGATTTTTTATTTTGGGACTATATATTATGATTGGAATACTCAAATACTCTAAAAAAATTTGGGTAGACAAAAAATACATTTTTTTACAACTTTCATGAAGGTTTCCACATGTGAATAGTCTGTTTTCATGGCCATTAATGCATGGACAACCAGATATATGAAATTTGGAGAGTCTGCATGGGAAGAATACAATATCAAAGTAAAACTGATATAACTCTCTCTAAATAATTCTAAAAACACTGAAATTTTGAGGATATATGAAAAAGACATTTATATAAAAAATTTATTAAGGATTACACTGGTTAATATACCATTTAATTAGGCTAACATGTGGTACCTTTCAAAGGTAAATTCTAGACTATAAAAGGGGGAGAGCTCCTCCTTCCCAAAGCATTCAAATCCATCCCACACCATAATATCTATTGGAGAGAATCCATGTATGAAAGAAACTAATTTAGTATTTTTATTTCTTTTATTTTTATTTATTTTTTACTTTTTCCATGTAATGTATTCATTTTATTTATTAAAGTGTTTCTCATTTCTTCTTCCACCCCTTTTGTTTCTCTTCCAACCCTAATATCATTATCAATCTATTCCATCTTTCCATTATGATATCTTTTCACTTTGAAATGGAAAGTGAATAACTTGAGGCTTGTCCCTAGGGTAGGTTTCATATTGTTATTTTTTATTGCACTTAAATTCAACATATATTTATTATATTTGTGGTAGATGTAAGAATATTGCACGGGTGTGGCAGTCATCCACCACAGCATTATTTCCAATTCCATTTTTTTCTTTGATTCATTAATTTTCCATCCATTCTCTTAGGAAAACCCTTCATACAATTGATATTGGTTTTCATAAAGGGATGAAATGGCATGTGGTGGAGAAACGTATTTTAGGAATTGCATTCTCGATTGACGTGTAATACTATTTGACTATTGGAGGAGGTGTGGTTTAGTGCGTCAAAGGCATGCTAAAATTACACTCAATAAATCAAAGGAAAGTAATTTTTTAATGAGGTTTCATAAAATGAATTATAAAATTGAATTTAAACAACAAATAAATAATGAATGAACCTGTGTTATCAAACCTAGGACCAAGACATTTCTTCTCTAATATCATTTTTCTTCATCTGCATCTGCATTTATATTTCAATTCTGCATTGCATTATTTGAATTTCTCATTTTCCATAAAAACACCATTTGTAACACCCCGACCCTCATTACCCAGAGTCGGTGCATTATTACATTACATTGGCATGATCACAAGAAAGATCAAATCTCGAAAGACCGATTGGTTTAGTAGACTTGGAAACATAGATATATTCATAAAGTTTTACATTACATCACAAAGTGAAAAACTACTACAAGAACATAGTCTCCATATTCCACACTCATATCCCCACATACTATCCCTGCAGGTCATTCATAACTTACTTCTTCACATCCTGGGAAAAATAAAACATAG
The DNA here is from genome assembly GCA_963277665.1 of Viscum album. Classification (NCBI taxonomy): domain Eukaryota; kingdom Viridiplantae; phylum Streptophyta; class Magnoliopsida; order Santalales; family Viscaceae; genus Viscum; species Viscum album. Next base: position 1,325,999,613 of record OY728158.1, read on the forward strand.
AAAAGAGGTGAGCTCAAATGCCCAGTAAGGATAACAATATAGCGGAAACTTTAAAAAATAATCATAAACATTTAAGGAAATGTATAACTAAAACAAAAGCCTTTTAAACTTGAACTTCAATATAGTATGGCAAAAGAAAAATTAAATAATGCCATTTACTTATTCACATGGATATTCTACTAATCGAATAATCACATTCAATATCAATAACCACTTTCATAATGATGGAATGCATAATGCCAGACTATCATAACCACATAGCCAAGGCCTCGTGCCAAGACTACAAATAAGATTTTGCCAATGCCTTATGCCAAGAAACTAGTTTGTCGCATGAGACCTACTGATGCATCGAGGAGCTATAGCGGGCTCCACCCGTCACATATTAAGTCCAATGCATTCCCATATGAAAAGGTTTAAATATAAAATAAACATTCGTATTAAAACTAGCATACGAAATGTCAATACTTTCATCATAAACCATGAATGGTATAAAAATATCACATCCACAGTAAAACATACCACAAAACCTTCAATACAACATAGAAGTTTTGTATCATAATAAATCAATTTCACATAACCGTAAAATCCATCAAAGGATGTTGACATAGATGAAATCAAAACTCTTTTTAGAGAAATATCTCTTTCTATTTTTGAAATCATTTAAGAGTCATATATTTATAAAATAAAACATTTTATTTGAAAATATTCTTATAAGCTTGTAAGGTAATCTTCGACGATTTTATAACGGCGGAAAATAGGCGCACCCGCCGTATAAGTTAAAAAAACATTCTTACCTTAATTCTGTCGAAAAGGTTAAAAAGGACCTTGTTTTGAAAATGACGGAAAGATTCCTTTATAAACCACTTATAAAAGTCAAAAAGGGTATAAATGACTTTAACTCATTTTCTAGTAAATAGTAAAAATGTTTTGAAATACATTTTTAAGAAACATGGATGTGGATGATAAAGAGATCCCAGTAGATTATTACGTATAAACAACCTCAGATAATGAAGAGATTGTGAAATAACCCTTACCTTGTACTTTTCCTTGGTTGGGGTAGGTTAACCTCTTGTATAATGGTGAAATAATTGTTATTAAATTATACAAGAATCATATATATTAATATGATATCATATATGATCTTTTAACATTGATTTGTTAATAATATCTTTGAATTATCGTCGTTTCGGGTGTTAACTTACTCATTTTCTTTTATATGTTTTGTTACATAAGACATGTTTGTCATGGATAGGTTGTATATTTTTCATATACATAATGATATCAAGTCCTTAAACATCATTTTTAAATCATAAAATGATAATTATACTTTAATGGATATGATGGAGAATGAACTTCATCGCGTTCGTGGAGACGGTAGTCCGTACGTACGCACGAGCGACAATATCATTCTTTTGATATTAAAATAATATATAAATGGATGGTATATCATATATACAGAATCATTAACATGTTATATTTATTATTTACATGAGTTACACATCATTATTATACCCATCCAAATAATAATATATTGAATAACAATTACACCACGACGTGGAGACGGTAAGCCGTACGTACGCACGTATGGTGACATGTTATTCAAAGGGTGGATAGAATACTGAATATGGTTGTACCATATTTATAATAACATCACAGTATATATAAGATACTGGATTTATTATTTTAGAATGGTAATAACCAAGAAAGAAGAAGTGGAAGAAGAAAGGAACTTGAAAAGGGGTGGTGAAAACATTACCTCTTCTTCGGGTTCTTCCTTTTGATTTGATCAAAAGGGCTCCTTAGGTTGGATTTATGATAAAACTAAGGCCTCTAGGTTGTATTGAGGGATGTTGGGAGAGTATTTGGTCAGGGGTTGGCCGAACCAAAAGTCTTTGAAGGTGTGAATAAATGAGAAGGAGGAGTGCCCTTTTATAAGAGGGGTGAGGGGCACCTTTGGAAAAGCTAGAAATATTAATTTATAATAAATTCATATTCGGTTTCTAATGGCTCCAAAGTTGATTATTTAAATTTTAAGGTTGGTATGGGTCGAAAAAAACTCAACCAATAGAATTTAGAAAGGTTTGGGTACTTATATTAACCTTATCTTTAAGTATTAACTCTAAGTTAATTAGTTTCACTTTTACAATGTCTCTTTGTATTTTTATATAATATGGTTAATAAACTTACTATATACATCCAAGAGACCCCCAAGTGGTCCATTAATGAGACACCTATCATGATATAAGTCTCTTGGCCGAGCCTTAGATTTTTAGGAATTTAATACCAATTAATAATATAATATTTGTTTTAAAAACTCTTTTATGTCAATTTTGACACTATTCAATAGTTGATTTTTTTGAAACTCATAAAAGATTGATTACTTCAAAAAAAAGTCAATTTAATCAATCCTAATATATCATATTATCTTAGAAAATTAGTTTAATTCATTAAAAGTTTCATATTATATTTATTTGGGTATTTATAATATCAATTACTTTAATTTTTCATTGTTATAGTAATTACTGCATCATCATTGTGTCATAAATAAATTAAATTCTTTAATGTCTAAAAATTATAAATAAAATATAATTATGTAGTAAATTTTTTTATCTTTCTAATGAATATTTATAATCTAAAATCCAACATATATAACCTTATGTAAAAATTGTTTTTCTAAAAGATATATGCTTGTGTCATTTTTGTATTCATTTTAACTTAATTAAAATAAAGTGTCCCTATCACCTACAAGTGGCACCATGGGGTCCAAAAATCAACCATAAGATGCCTATGGTCAAACATGTATCAACCAATAAGGTTAGGACACGTTTTAGGGTAATTTAGTATTATTATAATATTATTTTTTAACCCTTATTTACCGGATTTACCCTTAACCATGGTAAATAAAATATTTACCGCAGTAATTATTCAAAATGTCTAAAAATAAAAGTTACCTATTTACACAATTTGAACATCCTGATTCCAAATATTGAATCCATTTTTCCAAATTCAAAAAACAGAAGTGGCAGAAATTAATTTAAAATTAATTCCCGTTGTTAAAACAAAAAGCGTGTTTTTAAGAGATAATAACTATCAAAAGATTGATACTTGTTTATGTTCGGTTTAAATGTGAAATTATTTCCAATGACCAACACTATATTAAATGGTAAAAATATATTCTAAATATACTTTAAAACCACTCAAATTCATAATTTATCACTATAAATTATTTTGATTAAAAAAGTTGTTTTTAATTAAAATTTAGTAATTTTCACTATTCATCAAAAAATTAAAGTTACCCAAAAAGTACCAAAATTTCACCTTAGGGTAAATTCGACACTCCGAATCCAAAAATAAAGTCCATTTTAAAATATAAAATATATATAATTTCAAAAATTAGGTATTACTATTCATAACGGCTAGTTTGATCGGTTGTGGTGTGTGTTAAAACTCGAAGTTGTGTACAACACACGCTACTGTATTATTCAAAGGAAAGCGTACCGTGGAAGCTTGGGATGTTTCATTTTAAATTTTTTGATGTCCCCATTTAGTCAAAAAGTTTAAAATATTTTATTTAAAAAGGGTTCACTATTAAAAGTTGATAAAAGTGCAATACTGAAAATGAATTTATTCTTGCATTATATCTAAGAAACTCATAATATGGATTCTAAAATTATAAGGATTATATAAAGTTTAAAATTTAGTTAATACTATTCATAACCTCTTTTGAATGGATTTTTTTGGTTAAGTCATGGTGGGATTGAACTCGGTGTTGCGTGTAGTGCAAGTTATTGAATTATTTTGAAGAAATAACACGCTATGAAATTTTGGGGTGTTACATTCTCCCCTCCTTCAATAAATTGCGTCCTTGCAATTTGAATTTGTTCTTCGAAAATAAAAGGTTTAAAATAGAAAATATATTTTTGGTAAAATCCACATCAGAAATTGGGTTACTAAAATTTAGTCTTAATATGAGGAAAAGAGAAATGAAAGGATCACCACCAAATTATGATCTTGATTAGGAGAACATTGGTGGCAATTAGAGACATATAATTGGAGGAAAAACGTAAATATTTATAGGTAGTGATTGAGGTCATCAGTCACAAACAAGTGTAAAATTGAGGTCCTTAAATTCATCAATCTATAATGATTTGAAATACCATTGGTTCAACAAAACATAGGGTATTAGGATAACACATTTTTGACGTTTCAAAATATCTTAGTTGAAATCCCACATTAAAAAATGAATTAATGAGGCCTCTATTTAAAATAAAGAGTGGAAAGTATGAAAATTACCAAAAATAACACATATTAGGGTTCCATGTAGGAAAATATGGATATGGAAGAGAAATCTAACTATCAATTATCTGATGGAGAGTGGTAGAGAACATGGCTATGAAAAGGCCAACAATCCCAAAGCCATAAATTAGTGATGATTTAAGTTACCATCTAGGACAACATTTTTGTTCTAAGTTCCTTTTCTTAATGTTGAGGAATTTATTTATGAGATTGGCTAAGATCATAAGGAGATATACTTACTTTATAATTAGATTTTTATCTATTAATAAATATCTACCACAAACTCATATTTCACTCTAAAAGATAATAGAACATAAAAAAATTTCTATTTATACTATTCGTACAGGGTTCCAAAATAAATGAATTTATAATTCATCTACCAGATCTTTTAAAAAAACGACATTATTTAATCCAGGACATCTCGTGGGCCAGTGGTAGGTGATACACCCTTGTCGCCCTTCGGTTGCGAGTTCAAGTCTTGTGGCCTTGCCGGTCGTGACGGGTTGCCGCCCGACCTCCGGGTTGTCCTTTTATGGCAATCCAAAATAATCCAAACTAGAACTATCCAAAATACTTCAGTCCAAAATTTATAAGGAAGGTAAACACAATGAAGATCCTTTTTTTCGCATAATAACATGTGATCACCTTCATCATGTATTCTTTTAAAACACTGCAACATCCTGAATTATCATAAAACCTTATTGATTACATTCATGATCCCTTATTCCTTATAGAATAATAGATATACTCCTTCAATCCAAAAATGTTGTAAACCCCAACAATGACGGAATATACAAATCATTAATCAGTTTCAAGGTAGTCAAGAATATCCAATATAATTTATCCAAAACAATCATTTATTATTCTAAAATCACTACCTCGGTATCAGAACCATATTATGGTTTATCTTTCTCTCAACCATATATTTTCCAAAAATTTAACCTGCTATTGAGTCACTTTTATTTGTTCCACACAATCTCAAGTCCATAATGAAATAGTACTGCAGTACAATCCTTATATACTCCATAATTATTATAATAAGTACATTGTTGATACAACACTCAAATTAAATAACCAACATAAGAACTCTAATCATTCCTCTTCATCTTTGGTAGTATCATAACTTGGTTATTATCCAATAGCATCATTTGCGGCATAGTCTGATGACTGGTACATAGGTTCGCATAGTGTCCAAACTCCTTGAAAATGAAGCATTGTACATTTGAAACCATTTTATTACCCTTGCATTCACGTACTTTGTGCCCTTTTCCTCCACACTTATAACAAACTCTCATTCCTTTCAGGCAAGTTCCAGGGTGTTTCTTTCCACAGTTATCACATATGGGAAAATTCTTCTTTTCCCTCTTCCCTTTATCCATCTTTCTCTCTTCCATCCTTTTATTCTCTCGTTTCCCTTCAAATCCATAGGACTCAGTAAACTCTTTACTTATCTTATCAACACATGATATTATTTCTTCATATGATGATAATACATGCGAGACTATTTCTCTTATAAATTCTAGCTTAAGACCATGAAATATATGATCCTTATTTCTCTTTGTATCATGTGTATTACTGGAGTTATCATTCCTTCTACTAGGCGCCATTTCTAAACAATGGCATACACTAGATTAGTTTATGAATAACAATACCTAATCCCAAACTTGTGAAACACATAACATAAATTAAATAGTTTATGGATATAATCCATAATCATAAAAATGTCTCCTTTGAGGAAGTATATACTCATAAACCCTTCATAATGGTTTGTAAAGAAAATGAGAATTATCCTAAGCATATCCCCCGGGAGTGTCGTAACCAAGAGTGAAGCAAGGCCCGTTGTCGTGCACCAGTTCCCGTTTGAGTCTAGCTCAAAGCGGTGTTTTCGAGTTTTACCCCTAGGTACATCTGTGCCAGAGCCGCCTCTACCTGCTCGTATCCAGACAGGGATGTATTGCTCGGAAAACTCACAAAATCTCTACAATACCAAAATTCTAGGAAGTTATTCTATACTAATCCTCAAAGTTCATCTTAGGTCTACGTGCTCTAATCAGAGTTTATATAAATCTAGCTTCCAAGGTTTGTACTAAACTTCCTCGGATACCAACTGTAACGCTCCGACCCTAGTTACCCAGAGTCGGTGCATTATTACATTACATTGGCATGATCACAAAAAAGATCAAATCTCGAAAGACTGATTGGTTTAGTAGCCTTGGAAACATAGATATATTCATAAAGTTTTACATTACATCACAAAGTGAAAAACTACTACAACAACATAGTCTCCATATTCCACACTCATATCCCCACATACTATCCCTACAGTTCATTCATAACTTACTTCTTCACATCCTAGGAAAAATAAAACATAGAAAAGGGGTGAGCTCAAATGCCCAGTAAGGATAACAATATAGCGGAAACTTTCAAAAATAAGCATAAACATTTAAGGCAATGTATAACTAAAACAAAAGCCTTTTAAACTTGAACTTCAACATAGTATGGAAAAAGAAAAATGAAATAATTCCATTTACTTATTCACATGGATATTCTAATAATCGAATAATCACATGCAATATCAATAACCACTTTCATAATGATGGAATGCATAATTCCATAATATCATAACCACATATCCAAGGCCTCGTGACAAGACTACAAATAAGATTTTGCCAAGGCCTTGTGCCAAGACACTAGTTTGTCTCATGAGACCTACCGATGCATCGAGGAGCTATAGCGGGCTTCACCCGTCACATATTAAGTCCAATGCATTCCCATATAAAAAGGTTTAAACATAAAATAAACATTCGTATTAAAACTAGCATACGAAATGTCAATATTTTCATCATAAACCATGAATGGTATAAAAATAGCACATCCACAGTCAAACATACCACAAAACCTTCAATACAACATAGAAGTTTTGTATCATAATAAATCAATTTCACATCAGCGTAAAATCCATCAAAGGATGTTGACATAGATGAAATCAAAACTCTTTTTAGAGAAATATCTCTTTCTATTTTTGAAATAATTTAAGAGTCATATATTTATAAAACAAAACATTTTCTTTGAAAATATTCTTATAAGCTTTTAAGGTAAGATTTGACGATTTTATAACGGCAGAAAATAGCCGCACCCGCCGTATAAGTTAAAAAAACATTCTTACCATAATTCTGTCGAAAAGGTTAAAAAGGACCTTGTTTTGAAAATGACGGAAAGATTCCTTTATAAACCACTTATAAAAGTCAAAAAGGTTATAAATGACTTTAACTCATATTCTAGTAAATAGTAAAAATGTTTTGAAATACATTTTTAAGAAACATGGATGTGGATGATAAAGAGATCCCAGTAGATTATTACGTATAAACAACCTTGGATAATGAAGAGATTGTGAAATAAACCTTACCTTGTACTTTTCCTTGGTTGGGGTAGGTTAACCTCCTGTATAATGGTGAAATAATTTTTATTAAATTATACAAGAATCATATATATTAATATGATATCATATATGATCTTTTAACATTGATTTGTTAATAATATCTTTGAATTATCGTCGTTTCGGGTGTTAACTTACTCGTTTTCTTTTATATGTTTTGTTACATAAGCCATGTTTTTCATGGATAGGTTGTATATTTTTCATATACAGAATTATATCAAGTCCTTAAACATTATTTTTAAATCATCAAATGATAATTATACTTTAATGGATACGATGGAGAATGAACCTCATCGCGTTCGTGGAGACGGTAGTCCGTACGTACGCACGAGCGACAATATCATTATTTTGATTTTAAAATAATATATAAATGGATGGTATATCATATATACAGAATCATTAACATGTTATATTTATTATTTACATGAGTTACACATCATTATTATACCCATCCAAATAATAATATATTGAATAACAATTACACCACGACGTGGAGACGGTAAGTCGTACGTACGCACGTATGGTGAAATGTTATTCAAAGGGTGAATAGAATACTGAATATGGTTGTACCATATTTATAATAATATCGCAGTATATATAAGATACTGGAGTTATTATTTTATAATGGTAATAACCAAGAAAGAAGAAGTGGAAGAAGAAAGGAACTTGAAAAGGGGTGGTGAAAACATTACCTCTTCTTCGGGTTCTTCCTTTTGATTTGATCAAAAGGGCTCCTTAGGTTGGCTTTCTGATCAAAATAAGGCCTCTAGGTTGTAGTTAGGGATGTTGGTTGAGTATTTGGGCAGGGTTTTGCCGAACCAAAAGGCTTTTAAGGTGTGAAGAAATGAGAAGGAAGAGTGCCCTTTTATAAGAGGGGTGAGGGGCACCTTTGGAAAATCTAGAAATATTAATTTATAATAAATTCATATTCGGTTTCTAATGGCTCCAAAGTTGATTATTTAAATTTTAATGTGGGGATGGGTCGAAAACAACTCAACCAAAATAATTTAGACAGGTTTGGGTACTTATATTAACCTTATCTTTAAGTATTAACTCTAAGTTAATTAGTTTCACTTTTACAATGTCTCTTTGTATTTTTATATAATATGGTTAATAAAATTACTATATACATCAAAGAGACCCCCAAGTGGTCCATTAATGAGACACCTATCATGATATAAGTCTCTTGGCCGAGCCTTATATTTTTAGGAATTTAATACCAATTAATAATATAATATTTGTTTTAAAAACTCTTTTTTGTCAATTTTGACACTATTCAATAGTTGATTTTTGTGAAACTCATAACAGATTGATTACTTCGAACAAAGTAAATTTAATCAATCCTAATATATCATATTATCCTATAAAATTATTTTAATTCATTAAAAGTTTCATATTATATTTATTTGGGTATTTATAATATCAATTATTTTAATTTTTCACTATTATAGTAATTACTACATCATCATTGTGTCATAAATAAATTAAATTATTTAATGTATAAAAATTATAAATAAAATATCATTATGTAGGAAAGTTTTTTATATTTCTAATGAATATTTATAATCAAAAATCCAACATATATAACCCTATGTAAAAATTGTTTTTCTAAAAGATATATGCTTGTGTCATTTTTGTATTCATTTTAACTTAATTAAAATAAAGTGTCCCTATCACCTACAAGTGGCACCATGGGGTCCCCAAATCGACCAAAAGATTCCTATGGTCGAACATGTATCAACCAATAAGGTTAGGACACGTTTTAGGGTAATTTAGTATTATTATAATATTATTTTTTAACCCTTATTTACCGGATTTACCCTTAACCATGGTAAATAAAATATTTACCGCAGTAATTATTCAAAATGTCTAAAAATAAAAGTTACCTATTTACACAATTTGAACATCCTGATTCCAAATATGGAATCCATTTTTCCAAATTCAAAACACAGAAGTGGAAGAAATTAATTTAAAATTAATTCTCGTTGTTAAAACAAAAAGCGTGTTTTTAAGAGATAATAACTATCAAAAGATTGATACTTGTTTATGTTCGGTTTAATTGTGAAATTATGTCCAATGACCAACATTGTATTAAATGGTAAAAATATATTCTAAATATACTTTAAAACCACTCAAATTCATAATTTATCACTATAAATTATTTTGATTAAAAAAGTTGTTTTTAATTAAAATTTAGTAATTTTCACTATTCATCAAAAAATTAAAGTTACCTGAAAAGTACCAAAATTTCACCTTAGGGTAAATTCGACACTCCGAATCCAAAAATGAAGTCCATTTTAAAATATAAAATATATATAATTTCAAAAATTAGGTATTACTATTCATAACAGCTAGTTTGATCGGTTGTGGTGTGTGTTAAAACTCGAAGTTGCGTACAACACACGCTACTCTATTATTCAAAGGAAAGCATACCGTGGAAGCTTGGGATGTTTCATTTTAAATTTTTTGATGTCCCCATTTAGTCAAAAAGTTTAAAATATTGTATTTAAAAAGGGTTCACTATTAAAAGTTGATAAAAGTGAAATACTGAAAATGAATTTGTTCTTGCATTATATCTAAGAAACTCATAATATGGATTCTAAAATTATAAGGATTATATAAAGTTTAAATTTTAGTTAATACTATTCATAACCTCTTTTGAATGTCTTTTTTTGGGTAAGTCATGGTGCGATTGAACTTGGTGTTGCGTGTAGTGCAAGTTATTGAATTATTTTGAAGAAATAACACGCTATGAAATCTTGGGGTGTTACACCATTACCATAATTGTCATAAATAATAAAAAACCAAAAATAATTATATTAAGTTAATTAATAATTAGTGATTGAATTGAATGTAATTCTCCTCAAGTGAGATGACCATGTTCAGCCTCTGTGCTACATTAGGAAAATTAAATTGCTTTTACCATGCCCTACAATAGGCATGCATCAAAACTAGTGTCATTTTCAGGGAGCTAAATAGGTATTTCGATCACTTTTTCTAAATTAACATTTTTTAAGTATTTTTATTTATGTTATTTTAAAAAATATTTTTATATGATATTTTCAAACAACCATTTTTTCAGTTCATGGAGCAATTACTCACAGGTGCAAGAACAAGACATAGAATATACAAAAGAGGAACTCCAATGAAGAGTTAATGTTCTTATGATAATGGTCAAGCCAAAACAACAAGGCATATAAACATGGATATCACATTAAGATTTGATTATCATGATCGATGAACTCTGAACTGACTTGAAAAGATTCGTGGCCAAGTAATAAGTTCCCCTAATTTTTCCCAATTTCGTCAAGGACATCCAAGAAGATGATGTCAAACTCAAAATGGAGGAGCTTGAATACCTGCCTCCATCCAGTGATGATCAAATCCAAGAGAAACTTTTCATTGAATAAGATATTCAAGTTGAACCACCTCAGTGAGATGATACATTCTTGAACTCAAACTCATTAATTTTGTTGAAACTAATTTGAGTATAACTCCTAATAGTTTTGAATTTTTAGATTCATCCAAATCGTATTGTGCCCTGGAGGAAGGTGACGAAAAATAAGATGCATAGGTTGAGGAACACCTGGAGCTCCCTAAAGACATTGAAATTTTACTAGAAGGATTACAAGAAGATACCCTAGTGGATTTTCTTGAAGAACAAGACACACAAGTTGTCTACATTAAAAGGGAAAATTTTGTAATTAATTATTAAAATTTAAATTTTGAATCTCTCTTTGGTTATTATTTTAATACAGCACATATGAAGAAACCATTGGATTATGAATAAGATGTTGCACAAGTAGCAATGAAGGAGTATGAGGTTTCATACTTCATCCTACCCCCACCATGAAAGTTGTACCACATTGTGAAGGGGCAGATATGGTGTATTCTATTCATGGAATTATCCTAAACAAGAACAAAGAAATGGAAGTTGTGAAAATACACATGTGGTGGTTCAAGTCCAAGAAAATCCACTCACCATTAGATTATGGATAAAAACTGATACTACCCTCAGGAAGAAGTAAAAATCTAGGGCCCACTTGGGGTATCTTACCAAGATTTATCTTTAAATGATTTCTAGGAATTTAGATTTCAATTTCATTTTTAGGATTATTCTAAAATGTAGTCCACTCCCTCTTATCTTTTTGAGTGTAAATGACATTATCCTTGTTCTTAATTGATTAATTTTATTTTTAAGGTTCATGATGGAACAAGGCAGACCCTAAATAGTAGAAGAGGAGGACTAAGATTCATTTCCAAAGGGAGTTTATTTTTTATGTTTATTTTTTTAAAACTCCTTATATTTTTTATTAAAAAATGATTTAAGATTTTAACTGTAAAATTGCATTCCCATACTTGAATTTATGATTTACTTTACTTATCTAGGAGACATGATTTTTTTTAGGAATCATGTGATTCCATGTTTTAGATTTCAATGTTAATGATATTTAATGAGTAAAATGGAGAATCAACTGATTAAATTGAAGCATGGATATTAATATAAGGACTCATGATTTGATAAAATTGATTGATTCATGTAAATAAAATTTCCCTAAACATTTTTCATGATTTGAATTTTTGAAATTTATTTTAATTGTTTTTTTATTATTAGTCATGTATTGAGTGATTTTCAAAAATCATATGTCCCATTTTCGAGAGGATTTATAGACCAAGTACTTCCTATTTTATCTTGATCATATTTCTTGAGTGATCTTGGTACATATCACCTACCAAAACTTTCATTTGATATTGTCAAAACTATGCTATGAAAAAACACATTTTAAATGACTGAGGCATCTTTTGATAAAACAATTATCCCTAAAAGACCACCTTTACATCAATCCTTCTTTATCCCATAGAGACCATGAATGGACTTTATAAGGAATATCCATGTTTCAAGCCATTTTTATCTATTCCTAGCCTACTCTTGGTGTTTTCATGATATTTTAAAGTTTAAGTGTGGGGGTGAAGGGAATCATGGTGTAAGGGATGATTTACATTGTAAATAAGGAATGTGGGGTGCTTATTGTGAGAATTTTAAAAGGTTATAGAATCATTCATTTTACTCAATTTTTTTCCCCTCTTTAATAAAAAAATGAAAATGAAAAAAGAACCTAAAAATGATAAAACTGGGTTGTGATTTGGGAAAACCAAAAATCAACATTATTGTACCTATTATTTTTATCATATGTGGTTAGGTGGTGGATGTGAGTTTTATTCTAAAACATAACTTTCAAAAAAAGTTTTTTTGAAAGAAATTTAAAATATATATATAATAAAAATAATAATATATATATATTCAAGAGAGAGAACAAATCATTCATTATGCTTAAACTGATCATGACCTTTGCTTTGAGTTTTGGGGAAATGGGAGTTTCTTCTTTGAAGGGGATAATTTCATTAAACTTTTATTTTTTGATATCATGAATTTCACTTAAGAGATAAGCCTCCTCCTTTGAGCCTTAAATTTTTAAACATCAATCCTACCGACCTTAAGTCTCAGAGTCATTTGAACCTTTAATGAAAGCCCTCGTGATTTTATGTGACTTTTGCCTTTATAAAGTGGGGAAAGTAGTTCCTTTATAATCTTATGGATAAGGAGAATGTTTTCATTATATTAGTATAACTCCACCTAAATTGTATCATGATATATAAGATAAAATATTCAATTAAGTTAAATCATGACTTGACATGTTTAATAATAATGAATTGAGAATCTTGAATGAATGAAAGGAGAAGTTTCATCATTTTTTAAAGGGGAAAAGAAAAATACATGAGTTGATTGTTTCTTTTAAAATTAAAAATTTAAATTTATATTTTATGTTCATTTTTTAATGTTTTATTTGAAATTGAAATTTTTTTTATTTTATTACTTTGTAATTTGAATATTGGTAACATTGGTGTCCTCTAAATTCCATGTTGAGATTTTATGTTTGAGAAAAAGCATGGTTTAAGTGTGGGAGAATTGACAGAACTAATATTTTTAATAATTTTACTTTTAATTTCAATATTTTTAATCCCAAAAAAAGTCTTATTTAATGGGAAACTGTCATATTTTATGATTTTAGTGGTATTTTGAGCTTAATTGGAAAAATGGTCTGTTTTGGATTTTAGTTATTTTAAATTATTTTTTTATTTAGGACATAAAATTTACTATACATATCTAAATCAGTAATTTATTTATTTTTAGGATTCTATACATCCTGATATTCATTTCATTATTCTGGACTCAAAGCTAAATCCACGATCTGGAAGCACAAAACCAGCTCACAAGTTGGGCCTTGAAAACTATTCAGAGATCTGGAGATTTTTTACGTTGGGCCCATAGATCATGATTGTACTAACCAAATACTCTAAAATTTTGAGGGTATACGAGAAATAAATTTTTTAACAACTTTCATGAAGGCTTCCATGCGTTAATAGTCCGTTTTCATGTCCATTAATGCATGGAAAATCAGAGATATTAAATATGGAGAGTCTGCATAAGCAGAATAAAATTTTGAAGTAAAACGGACATAAATCTCTCTACACATGGTAGAAGATGCTTAAATTTGGAGGATAGACGTGAAATACATTTATGAATAACTCTAATGAAGGATTACACTCGTGAATCAGCCATTTAATGGGTATAACATGAGGTAACTTTTGAAGGAATATTCTGGTCTATAAAAGGAGGATAGCTCCTTCCCAAAGCATTCCAATCCATCCCATACCATAATATCGATTGGAGGGAATTTTTGGATGATGACAGCTACTTTAGGATTTTTCTTTATTTTATTTTTGTTTTTGTTTTCTTTTACCATGTAAAACGTTCATTTTTTTTATTAAAGGGTTTCACATTTCTTCTTCCACCTCTTTTTTTCTCTTCCAACCCTAATCTCATTATCTATCTCTTTCATATTTCCATTGTGATCTATTTTCACTTTTCATTGGAACGTTAATAACCTGAGGATTTTTCCTAGGGGAGGTTTCATGGAGTTATTTGTTATTTTTCTTCAATTCAACATGTATTTATTCTATTCATGATGGATGTGAGAGTATTTCACGGGTGTGGCAGTCGTCCACCACATCATTATTTCCAATTCCATTTATTTTCTTTGATTCATTAATTTTCCTTCAATTATATTAGGAAAACCCTTTATATGTTGGATTTGGGGTTTCCTTAAGGTGTGAAATGGAATACGGTGGAGTTAGGTCTTTTAGTAATTGCATTCTTGGTTGAGGTGTAATCATATTTGACTATTGGAGGAGGTGTGGTTTGGTGCGCCAAAGACATGCAAAAATCACACACTCAATAAATCTAAGGAAAGTAATTCATTGATGAGATTTCATCAAACGAATTATCAAATTGAATTTAAAAAACAAATAAATAATTAATGAACCTGTGTTATCAAACCTAGGACCAAGACCTTTCTTCTCTAATATTATTTGTCTGCATCTACATCTGCATTTATATTTTAATTCTGCTTTGCATTATTTTAATTTCTCATTTCTCATAAAAACCCCATGACCATCATTGTAATAAATAATAAAAAAATAATTATATTAAGAGAATTAAAAATTAGTGATTGAACTGAATGTAATGGTCCTCAAGTGAGACGACCCTAGTTAGCCACCGTGCTGCATTAGGAAAATTAAATTGTTTTTGTTATGCTCCATGACAGGCATGCATCAGGAGGCCTTTGAGTTTTATATTGAAAATAATGGAGATTAAAGGTTTGAGAGATCTTAAGAAATAGTGAAATATTAGGGTTTGAAATAATAAGAAGGAAGGGTTTTATTCTAACGATTCTCAGGTGATATATCGGTTTCTTAAGCCAAAATTGAAATGTAATCATTTTTGGTTTTATAATTGAAAAGATAGTTTTTTTAATAAAGATTATGTAATTAAAAGTATTAAAAAATTTAAAAAAAATTAAAAAAAATTAAAAAATAAATCAAATGGAACGAGTTTAAAGAATATAAAGTTCAAACAAGAAAAATTATAGGTTTTACATTGAATATCCTTAACTTCCATTATATGTGTTTTCAATACAAAAAAACATTATAAACTCCCCCTTAATTAATGATTCCTTCAAAATATATACTTTAGGAGTTATGGAAACATGTAAAATATTATTTAAAGAATAATATGGTATTTTCAATGAACTAAAATATGTATCAAAAAAATTTATTCATGCTACAATAATAAAATATTTAACCACATGATAAAATTTTGAAATAGATCCCCCTAAGACTAAGAAAAAAAATTTCAAAGAATTTAAAATCTTTTCACATGTCATAGATTAGAAAAACAATGTTGAAGAATAATTTTAAAGAGTATTAATGATGTTATCAACATAATTCAAGGGATTAATTCATCATATAAAATAACAGTGGATAAAATAACTCAACAGTTCAAGCATAAGAATAAGAAAATGTAAAGGAATTAAAGATATAATATTTAATTTTTTATTCCCCTATATATATATAAAATGTAATTTTATTAAAATAGAAATGAAATAATTCCTCAATTTCAATAGTTTCATCTTTAAAAAATCACTCCTTTCAGATAATGAACTAATTTAGAGTTGATCAGCCTTGTTAAAATAATAATGATCTTCATTAATATAAATATTCATCTATTTTCCAACCATCCGATTCTTAATATAATAAAAAAATTCAGTGGCACAAATTCTGAAAAATATCAAAAACAAGTACCTTTTTTATACCCATATGCTTTTGGGTTTGACGGTGTTAGAAATTAAAGATTTAGGTAACCAAATTTGTTTATTCTGAGTATAAATTCTGAGTTTAGATTTTGATAAAGATTTTTAATAATGAACAGGATTGACACCACATAATTGAGGATTTTTTAAATAAATTTAATTATAATAATGTCCATTGATACCACAATGAACATATTTAACAGTAGACATGCTTTTACTTTTAGAACCGAGAACAAAATAATTCCTATATAATTTGGGTTTTTCTCCATTACTACCAATACCACACTTGCCTTTATTAATTTTATTTTTACCAAGAATTTTATTTAAATAATTATATACTTAATCATACTAGAATATTATTTTAAATTATTAACTTCATCCAATAATTATTTAATTTGATTTTTATATAAAGAAGACGAATTTTTTGAAGAGTTAGATATTAAATTTGATACATGATTTGAAAAAATTTCTTTTTAAATAGAAATAGAATCATAAGATTTTATAATTTTTACATTCTCTTTTATTAGGGATTAAAATTTATATTAAAGCATAAAACAATTTTTATTAATTTCACTATAATAAATATTTTCATAATTATAATTTTTAGAGCAAGGTGATTGTACCTCATCAACATGAACCATGAGACATAGATTTACCTTCTTATTTCCATGCTCAAATTTAGAGTTTTTAGTAGATTCGGCACTTGAATCCTTAGAAGAACTCAAATTAGCATTCATAACTTTATTGTCTTTTCTTTTATAATCATATTTTCTTTGACCTTTAATCATAGGACAATTAGGTCTCATATTATTGTTCTTACATTCATAGCATCTAGCTTATTTCTCTTTATTCATTTTTAATTTATCTTTTCTCCATTTATACAGCTTGCTAAATTTTATAGAAAGATCTAATAGATAATCACTTGAACATGAATGACTAGTATATGAATACTCATCCATCATAACTTTGAGTGCATCATATACATTTTTTATAGAAATACGAATTTTAGATTCTGTTTTCACTCAGCTTCTTACATCATTAAGGTTCCAATTAATTCCTTTATTGATATATTTTTAATAGGAGGGGATTGTCTGATTATAGAAAATACTCTATTTCACTTTGAGGTTCAAAAACTTAGAAATTTTAAAGCCTGATCTGGTTTTGGAATTATTTCTCCCAGGGCAGCTACACCATTGACAGTTTCAGTCAACATTCTATTTATTTGAGTGATGATATCACCATCATAAATCCTAAATGTATCAAATTTAAATTTTTCAATGTTATAACTTAATTTTCTAACATTTTTAGTTCTTTCATTAGAAACTTTGATAGTTTTCCACTTATCATAGGTGGTAGAACAATGATAAACTTTATTCAATTTGTCAGTTCCTAATCCAAAAACAATAACATTCATAGATCTCGAATAAAGAACATAATCAATCTCTTTAATAGTATTCAACTTCTTTGTATATTCTTTAGGAATTTTAAAATGCTTGACTAATTTCAAATAAACTCTTATTCTAAGATTATTCAAATGAATAATCATGCATTATTTTTAGAATCTATAATTATCACCATTAAAATAAGAAGCATGGATCATCGATATACCTTCTCTAAAATCATCCATTGACATTTGTATTTTTCTAGATATTTAACTTAGACTTGTTAGATCCAAAAGAAATAAATCCACTTGGGCCTATATTTTTTATTAAAAATGATAATATTAGGTAAAAATAGTATAATTTTCAAGTATTTACAAAAATATTAATATATCCAATAAATATCATCCCTTTGATACCAATTTTTAGGTTGGAATAATACAAATACACGTGATAGGGGTTTGAATTATGTCATTTTAAAAATCTTTACAACATCAAACTTAATCCCTCTTGAAATAAAGTGATTATTTTCTTATCTTTTAAAAACAAGTAAGTAGCAGAAAACAAATAAGTGAAAGAATTGGACACAACAATATATAGTGTTTTGGAGAATATAAATCCTCTATTTTACTCTACAAATTCTCTCTCCATGATCTTGGTGATTTTAACTAACATGTATTTTTATTGGGGACTATTATAATTGATTACAGGCAGTTGAAACCTTATAACAAGGCTTTTATAAGGCCTTCTAATTATTTTACAGGGAAATCATATATCCACATATTAGTACGATAATCTTTCACTCCACCATGACTGAGTATGATCATTTGATACTTCAAGAAAATAAATGATATATATAAGTTTAATAATAGGTTTATCTTACAGTTACAGCAGTAATTAACAGATGTAGATGATCTTCAATAAAGTACAATAACAGAAAAATAATATTCAATGGTACACGTGCTTCATTTATCTTTAAACAGTAGTATATAGAAAACCCAATATATAATAAACATGTATATCCCCAATAGAATACTCATTAGATAATAAACATGTATATCTCCAAGGTTTAGCTCTGATAGTTTCTTTGAAGAACTATAGCAAAAGATTGACAATGGATACAGCAACAGTAGCATGATGATCAAAAATAAAAAGATAAAACATGAATGTCTCCAAATTATATCTCTTCATAGAACAATAGATGATGCCATAGATCTATTATTGAGAAGATGAAACTATCAGTATTTAAAAAGATGCTTGATTTATATCTGATCAAAAAGATCTAGAAAATTCTCCTGATAAATCACTATCATTTGAATTTAAACACACCCAAGGAAAATCATAACTTACCTTATAAACGGTAATGATTTAATCCATTAGATAGGGACCTTTGAATCATTATTTAATCAGCTTTAAATTATAAAAAAATTATGATGAAACCATTTCAAAAATCATGGAAATAATCCAAAATTCAAATCTCACAGATGACTCGGTCAAACTTAGGGTTGAACTGTGTTTGTAATAATCTTCAAAATTATGGTTGAAAATGTATGGTTGATTCCAAATGTAGGGTTGATGATTCATATTTTAAGTAAGCAAATAGTGGGTATCTGATAAAAGAATGGTTCTCAAACCATATTTTTACTTTAAATATAGGGTTAAAAAGTAGTGATCCTTTTCGAAAGTATGGTTAATGATCCTAATGTCCAATTTAAACATAGGGTATATAATAGTGATTTAAAACTAATTTGAAATTCATAGAATACTTAAAAAAACTATAGCCGAATTTAAATAATTTCTAGAATAAAATAATTATTTCGATAAATATTATACTAAAATTCTCTTAAAGCTACATCATTAGTAAAACATATGATGGTGTTTTGTGAGAATAAAAATCAATGAGAATTTAAAGAACATTGTTTGATAAACATATGCTCAATAGTCTCCTCCTTTTTGATGATCACAAAACCCATAAAATAAAAACCATATAAGTTTTTATAAACACAAAAATATAGAAAAAAACGTATTTACATAGTTTTTTCTTATATATATTTTTTCTAAAAGTTTTCAACAAAGGTTGTGTTTATCCATATTTTTCTAGTTTATCCATATTTCTCCCTCATTTTTTGATATCAAAAAGAAATTAAGAAATGAATTAATACTCATTTAATATGCTATAATATTTTTAGTTTTCCAAATAATGAATAATTTTAACTATAAAATAATCATAAGTAGTAAATATAGAATAAATATGACAGAACAAAGGAAGTTTTATTAAACATACAAGATCACAAAGATGTTTTATCTTAGGTTTTGGATAGAATAAGATGCGGGATGAGAAAAAGGATCAGGTTTTCTAGAAAGTTTAATGGGTGAATCTTCATGCTCCAAAATCTAAACTATTTTGCACATTACAGCTAAAAAACCTAACAACAGGTATATTCTTCTTTAAATATCTGCAAATATTTTTCTTCTTAAAGATGAAGAAAATTTTTTAACCAAGAAATATTTCAGAACAATAAGATCTGATTTAGAAATATATTCTTTTCAAATATACACCAAATGATCAAATAATTCCACTTTAAAAGCATCAAAATATTTTTTAGATATTGAATTATTCTATAAAATTTGATACTATACTTAAAGGGATTAAAATTATGTTTTTTAAACAAAAGATTTTTTCATCTCCTCAAAATATTTACTAGAGATTTTAAGTTCTTCATTCAGCTTCATTGCTTATCCTTTTAAAATATTAAACATAGATTTCATTTAAATAGCAAAGAAATTAAAAAAACTCTCTAAAAAATATCTCATCATCATCTGATTAGGTTATCAAAGATTTTATAGAAAGTGTTCAACTTTTAACCAATTGAATAGATTGAACTTTTGGTTCTTCACAACCAAGAATTCTAGTGCCTTTGAAAGATGCCTTTTCTAAAGACTCTTCAACAAGATAAACTGATTATTCCCCAAATAGATCTGTTAAATAAATGGAAAAAATAAATAATTTGATTATGGATTTCTTTAATCTCCTCCTCATCAGTATATTCTGAACAAACATTAAACAAACATTCCAAACCATGAAATCTTAGCATTTAAGGCAGACATTTTTTCTGAACTATAGATCTTTAGTCTCTTCGTGTTGCTCAGGTTGGATTCATCAGAGTTCTTTGAGTTTTACATTGAAAATAA
The DNA here is from genome assembly GCA_963277665.1 of Viscum album. Taxonomy (NCBI): domain Eukaryota; kingdom Viridiplantae; phylum Streptophyta; class Magnoliopsida; order Santalales; family Viscaceae; genus Viscum; species Viscum album. The sequence continues at coordinate 1,326,020,627 of OY728158.1, forward strand.
GAAAGAAAAAATATTTGAGAGGATTTGAGAATGATTGAAAAGATTGGGGTTCAAAGGAAGAATAAGGAAGGGTTTTATTATGAGGTTTCTCAGGCGATGTTTTAGTTTCTCATGCCAAAATTCCAGTGTAATCATTTTGGATTTTAAAATTGAAAAGAAAGTTTTTCATAAGAATGATTATATAAGTAAAATTTTTAAATAATGTAAATAATCAAGTTGAAATAAATAAAAAATTTAAAACAAATTTTCAAATATAACAATTTTAAATAATATAAATATAAAATAAGAAAAATTATAAGTTTTACATTAAATAGCCCTAAATTCCCTTATATGTTTTTTCAATAAAAAACTACATTATAAAATCCCCCTTAATTAATGCATCCTTCAAAATATAGGTTTTAGGATTTACAGAAACATGTAAAATATTATTCATTGAATAATATTGGATTTTTAATAAACTAAAAAACATATCAAACAATTTTATTCATTCCATGATAATAAAATATTTAATCAAATGATAAAATTTTGAAATAATTTCCTCTAAGACTAATAAAAAAATATTTTCAAAGAATTTAAAATCATTTTCACATGTCATAGATGACTAAAACAATGTAGAAGAAAAAATTTAAAGAGTATGCATGATGTTATCAAAATAATTCAAGGGATTGATTTATCACATAAAATAATATAGTGGATAAAATTATTCAATAGTTCAAGAACATGAATAATCAAATGTAAAGGAATTAAAGATAAAACATTTAAGTTTCGTCATGACCCATCCCCCAGGGCCCATGTCGTGACTACCCCAATCCCGCCTCCCATAGGCCAGGGGTTGGAGACTAGCACTGAGTGGGAATATCCCAAACAAATGGTAGGAATTTGTTTAAGTACATATACACACGCACACAACTCCAAGCCACAAATGTTGGAAGGTGAATACCCTAATTAAACAAACACAAGGTACAAAAATAGAAAACTGAAGGTTAACGAGGCCAGAATACAAGCCCAACTAAAGTAGAAAAGTAAAAGTACAAGTCTCTAGAACTCCTCTACAGAAAACCCTACCTAAAGGGTAGGTACAGAAACAGCTGTCTAAAGTCGCAGAAGCACGTCTTTTCTGTTGGGTCTCTCTAAGCACCACTTGGCCCCAGTCCACTAAGGACTCCATCAAAGCATTGATACACAATAAACAATACATACTATAAAATCCCATGTATGGGTGAGTAAAACAATACTCAGTAGGAACCCCAAACCATAAAGGTATACCATAAAGAAATACACGAAGTAGACTACCAAATAGTTACACGAAGTGTAACCTCTAAAAAGTAAATTCAAGAGAGTCACTAGAGTTAGCTCACACAGGTATCATCTAAAGTAAGGAAATCAAGACTAACAATCATAATGCTTAACACCTTGTACTACTGATGCACTCATCTCTGATGAGTTCTTAGGGATGCTGGATCACCTAGACCCGCTCTTCACATAGGCCAGCTAGATCACTTGGACCCGCTTATCTCTTGGGCCAGCTGGATCACTTAGACCCTCTCATCTCTTAGGCTAGATGGATCAATTAGACCTGCTTGTATCTTGGTCCAGCTGGATCACTTAGACCTTCTCGTCTCTTAGGATAGCTGGATCACTTAGACCCACTCATTATAGTCTTCTTGATACAGCCAACCGTAGGATTCTCACTCGTAGCACGCTTGATTCTAAGAGAGTCTACTCCTCAATCCATCAGTCGCATATCAACTTCTACGAAAGTCCACTTAGACAATACCAAAAGGATCGCCCTGTTGTGAGGGTCCCAACGCCGTAAATGGATTGTCAATCAGATGTATAGTTTGGAATTTATTCTCATTTTAATGAAAATGGTCGATTGAGTCCAGACCCAGACCCAATCTGGCATGGCCCATTGGGCCTAATGAACCCGACCCATTGCACTGAGGGTCCAACCAACCAGGCCGCCCAGTAGCCCAGTTCCTTTCCACTGGCCTGGCACATGCTGGCATGTCGGTTGTTGCCTATCCGAACTTCCCAATGGCATGGTTTCCCCCTTTGGTCCGACCCGCATTAGTGGGCCAGTTTGGTCCACCCAGGACATGGTAGGCACCACCTCCACTCCACGTCACATGGCTGACTCAGTCAGCCACCTCCCCATACGTGGTCTGTTGACCGTGTGTCGTCGTCCTACCACAGCGCGTCACCGCCACGTGCCACCGCCACCAGCCGCCTATCGGCAGCCCTAGTCCACTGCCTATAGCGGCTACCGCAGGTTCCACCATCATCGTCCTTCAAGCCGGAATCCCTTGCCGCTACTGAAACCCTCCTAGTCGTGGCCTTGTATCACCATTGTGGCCTTTCGTCATCGTTGTGACCCGCCTGGCTATGGATCTCCCTCTACCACCATTGGCTCCCATATCGGAGGTCGTTCACCTGGCATCGTCATCTCCCTCAGCCTTATGCCCGGGTTGATCCACCACTACGGTCCTGCTTGAACCGCAGTTTCCATCACGTCATGAAGAATAGAAGAAAGGGGTGGAGTATAATAATGCACAAAAAACACAAAAAGTACGGACCAAAACCTTTGTTCATGTTAGTGTGATTCTTCCTTATTAGGATTTTTGACGAAGAAAAGAAAACATCATGTGAATCCAACTCCCTTAAATTTCTGCAAGTCAAAACCCATCATGAAAAATACATGATCAATCCATGGGTCAACCTATTCATGGATTGATCTGTGTTCGTCACTCAAACCAAAGAATGGGGAAGAAAGGAATTAACTTAGAATTAAACCCCTACCTAGGTTTGGATTGATCATTGACGAAGGGTGAATATTGAATTCGTCATTCGTCAATCCACTGACATCTGATCTAAATCCTTTCTTTGATCAGTTGTTGTTTTCCATTTTCCATTGCTTGTCATTCACCAATGAATTTCCTCTAAGACTTTAGAGCAAACTCCAGAATCCCCCTGATCCCGTATTTCTGTTAATCAACTTAATGGAGGAAATGTGTTTCAACGTTTCTGTTATGATGAGTCACCATATCATTACACTACTCCATTTATGAAATTAAATAGTTTCCTTGTCTCTATGTTGAAGCAAAACATTTTCAAATAAAATAAACATTTTAAGTTTAATTTATTTTTCCTTAAAACGCCCGAAAATTAACTTTTATCCTACATCTGTGCCAGTCGAGGTTAGGCCCTACCTAAGGAAATCACAACCTCATAAGCTCAACATTACTCTCATATTTCCAATCTGAGTTACCTTTAATGAGTTATTGGAAATAAAATAATCTTTATTTTATTATTTTATTTATGGTCACGTCCCAAAAACTACTTTCCATATTTAGCCCATACCGGCCAATGTTAGGCCTCACCTAAGGAAAGAACACCCTTACAAGCTCAATGGTGGTCTCATATATTCAATCCGAGTCACCGTTCATGAGTTATAAGTATTTAAAAAATAAAATAATTGTATTTAATTATTTTATTTATGGTAATGGAATTTTCAAATTTTCTCACTAGAGGCTCACACTGACTAAAATTAAGCCGCGCCTTGGGTAAACCTGTCATCCTGAAAGCAATGGTGCCATCAAATTTATAATTCAGGAAACCATTTAAGTGTTATTCCATTTTTTCTGGAAAACTGCTCACGCGCGCTATTTAAAACTGAAAAATTTTCAACAGACTATTCCAGGCACACCGGGCCTTGGAATCGCACACTGTCTTAGTGCCTGGTCTCAGAATTTTTCCATAAATTTTCTAAAAAAAAATCTAGAAAATCAGATTCATTACATTTTCCCCACCTCAAGGCTTTACATCCCCCAAAATCCAAACTAAGGGATTTCCAAACATATGAGGGTACGAGCACGAACCTGAGCCTCCCGCTCCCATGTGCTCTCTTAGAGATTTCTTGTACCTTCATTGAACGTACACTAGAGGAATAGATTTCCCGCAGAGGGTCCTCTCTTTTTGATCCTCAATCTCCACCATAAACTCTGCAAAATTATCCTCATCGCCAACATCCAGCTCACCCCAGTAAATTATGTGTGATGGTTCGTGTACGTATCTCCTTAATTGGGATACGTGGAAGGCGTCATGCACCCACTATAACTGCGGGGGTAGAGCCAAGATGTATTCCACCACACCCACTCTACGAAGTGTCAGAAAAGTTCCAATGAACCTTAGAGATAACTTGTTTCCCTGGACAAATCTCTGTATTCCACGTCAAGGAGAGACCCGAATAAACACATGGTATCCCTCCTCAAACCCTAAGGGTATATGTAGCCTATCAGCAGAGAACTTCTAATGTCTCTATATAGTCTTCATCCATTCTTGGATTACATGAATTTTCTCTGTATTATCATGCACAAAATTTAGGCTCATGAGCACTGACTCTTTGGGGTCAGTCCAGTAAAGTGGAGACCTAGAGGGTCATTTGTGCAAGACCTCAAACGGTGTCATATCGATAGTGGAGTGGTAGTTGTAGGTGTACGAAAACTCCACCAGTGGTAATTTATCCTCCCAAATGCGGGAAAAAATGAGGATGCAATCATGTAGCATGTCCTCTAGGACCTGAATGGTCCACTCTGTTTGGTCATCTGTCTGTGGGTGGAAAGTCGTGCTCAAGTGCATCTGAGTCCCAAATGCCTCCTACAATCCCTTCCACAACTGAGATGTAAAGTATGTATCTCGATCCGAGAATATCATTGATGGTACTTTGTGGAGTTGAGCTATCTCATGCACGTAGAGGCATCTCAATCTCTCTACGGTACTTTGTTCTCGAAAATCTAAGAAGTGACCAACATGGTGAGTTATTCAACGATCGCCCAGATGGTACTGTGTCCCCTAGATTTATGTGATAAACTTTTCATAAAGTCAATCAATATCATTTCTCACTCCCATCTTGGCACCCCAAGGAAGAAAAGAGAAACCCCTTCCAAACATAGGGGCTCGACGTGGTGTGTTTACAAACCAAAAAACTAATTAAACAAGTGATCATCTCTTATATCAATAGGTAAGCTCAGCTTCAACCTGTTATGTCATCCTTAGTGTCTTCCTTGACACCCATATGCATATCCCAATGAATCTCTCCACTCCAGGCATCCACTGCCACTATTGTGTGTCCATTGAAAGGAATGATGTGTTCCCCACCTTTCAAATATCCATCAGGGGGATTCCCTATGGAAAAATAAGCACGTAAAGTCTCACTGTCAGTATCATTGAGCTATGCCTCTGTGACTCACTTTAAGAGTGGAGGGGTAAAAACCACCAATTAGAGGTAAGTTGCATCATCTCTATCCAAAAAGTATAACTATAATGGGACTAATTGCTTTGTTTCCTCATTCAGAAACTATAAACTGGATCTCCTACTGAGATCATCTACTACCACGTTTCCCTTACCCAGAGTGTATAATACTTTAAATTCATATTCCTTGAGGAACTCCAGCCATAATATTTCTCTCAAGTTCAAATAATTCTAAGAGAATATATACTTGATACTCTTGTGGTTAGAGTAGATGATAAATTTTTCACCCATAAGGTAGTGTCGTCACATCTTCATTTCAAAGACTACCACTGCCAACTCAAGGTCATGGGTCGCATAGTTATGCCCATGTGGTCTCAACTTATGAGAACCATTTTGATCCCTTTAGCTAATCGAAGAGATCATAAATCCTCAGTAGTGGATACTTATTCTTCACGGTCACCTGATTCAGGAACCAGAAGTCCACACATAACCTCAAGCTCCCATCTGCCCTCTTGGAAAACAATACTAGGGCTACCCATGGTGAAACATTGGGTATCACGAAGCCCTTCCTCTGCAAGTCCTCCAACTGTACCCTCAATTCAAGAAGTTCTATGGGATCTATCCAATATGATGGTGTTGATATCGGTGCCATATCAGGTTGTATAATAAATTATAAATCTATCTCCCGATGGGGAGGTAAACCTGGAAACATATCCTAGAAAGATGTCCCCATACTCCACCACTACTGATGGGTACTAAAAACTCATAAAATCCACTACCCCAAGGTTAAGGCAATCTGACCCAAGAATGATTGGCTGCACCCTCCTATGCATGAGTCTATATCATGCTACCTGGGTTTCCTTTTTCTCTGACCAAAGAAAACCCCATTCTAACGTTGCGGACATACCACATCCTTTTTTTCTAAAACAGTCAATTTGAGCATGAATTTTGGATGACCAGTCCATACCCAAACTAACATCGTAAGGTATCAACACTACCACCAAGAGGTTCCAACTGAAACTCTCACCTCAAGGTTTAGATCACACCATCGGCATAAGTGTGATTATCGAGTCTCCTCCCATAGGTATCTCCATATGTAAGGGTCAAGTCAATGGTTTTAACCCAAAATTCTAGGTCTTGAACAAGATTCATGATAAGGAGGAATTATTAGCTTTTGTGTTTATTAATACGGCAGCTAAGAGTAGACACAGACCATACCTCGAATCATTCTTGGGTCCCTTGGGTCATATGCCTTGAATGGGTGTAGCTACCCACTTCCATTGTCCTCCAGATCCCTGAGCCTGGTGTGGACCACATTGGGGTAGTGGTTGTAACAAGTCGAAAAGTATACCACCTCATACCGATCCCACAGCTCCTCTACCACATCTTCAGCCCTACAAATCCATATGTTCCTACAAATGTCTCTACCTTGGTGGCCCATCCACCATTTCACTGTCAGCACAATGGGATGGACAATATCACAAGATATTTCCCCTGCCATCTTTTGAAAATCATTACCACTTTCTAGGCCGACTAGACTCACCCTATGAGCCATGAGATGTAAATACCCTATCTTGGGACCTCTTCTTGGAATGTCTCATATATCTCTGTCTTTGAGACTGAAATTGGATTCCTACTTTCCCACTGCTAACATCCACTGGTTGTATTTACTCAGCCAAAGGAATTTCAACTGCATAGGTTCTCTCTAGCACCCTAGCATAAGTAAGAATTCACAGAGGAATAGTGTTGGCTCGGATGTCCCTAAACACACCTCGCTTGGAGGTATGAGCCCTGAAGCACTGGTCATATCATATTCATTGAGTACCTGGAAAGGTTGGTATGCCTTGATGAATATTTAGCTACTGACATGTCGTCCTGCTGAAGTTGCAGAAACTCTTAGGAACGCATATCCCTTAGATTTCATGGTGAGAGCCCCATATCTGATAAAGGTTTTCAAACTTTTTCCATGGAAGAGTTACATATTCATATGATCAGGAAATTTAAACCCCGCCATCACCCTAATGATCTACGTAGAAGTATAACTTCCAAGACCTCTATCAGATTTAATAGTGTCCTGACTAAGCAGAAAAATTGGTTATCACCTCAAGACAGTCCTTAGCCGCATGTGAGTGAGGTTCACCTTGGAACCTAATTGGTCTCTGTCGCTGAACTCGTTAAGTATGCTCAGCCCGTACATCTCATATGTTGGTAATATGAGTACCATGTGCTAATCTATGGGTGGTGGTATAGCCGGTACACCACCTGGTGGTGATGTCTCTGGTACGAACTCATGTACCCATCTCGTCACCCCACAGATCAACCTTGTGATCATGCGATGGAATCCTATTCAACTGTCTATGTGGAAATATCTTGAAACAAAATAAGATGTACCGTGATCAATATAGTATACCTGGTGAGCTGACTCAAGAAGGACATGGAAAACTCAATCCATTACTATATGATGCATGTACCGTTATTTTTCTCCATGAAACTAGTGTTTTCATGTACCAAGTAAAAAATCAAAATTCAGGGTCCTTGTGTATAGATACATCAGCCGTCGCACCAACACTGGATTCCCTGGCCTAAAATTCAAACTTGAAACACTTAACACTGTTTCCCCTAACCAAACTCATAGACTCTAGGTTCTTATGGTAGAACTGACCTCCTTTGATACCACTATGTCGCGACCCGTCCCCTGGGGCCCATGTTGTGACTTCACCAAGCCTGCCTCCCATTGTCCAAGGGTTGGTGACTAGCACCAAGTAGGCATATCCCAAACAAATGGGAGGAATTTTCTTAGGTACCTATACACATGTACACAACTCCAAGCCATAGATGTTGGAAGTTGAATACACTAAGTAAACAAACACAAGGTACTAAAGTAGAAAACTAGAGGTAAACGGGGCCATAATACAAGCCCAACTGAATCATAAAATTAAAAGTACAAGTCTTTGGAGCTCCCCTACAGAAAACCCTACATGAAGGGTAGGCACATAAATAGTTGTCTAAAGTCACAGAATCATGTCTTGTCTATTGGGTCGCTCTAAGCACCACCTGGACTCAGTCCACCAAGGACTCTGTCAAAGCGTTGATCGTCTACACAAGACATGATATGTGCAGGAAAATCCTGTGCAGGGGTGAGTAAAACAATACTCAGTAGGGACCCCAAACCATAAAGGTATACCACAAATCAATACACAAAGAAGAATAACAAAGTGGTGCATGAAGTGTAACCTCTAAGAAATACAGTCAAGAGAGTCACTAGATACATCTCACACAGGTATAATCTAAAGTAAGGAAAGAAAGATTAACATATGTAATGCTTAACACCTTGTACTATTGAAGCACTCATCCCTGGTGAGTTCTTAGGGATACTGGATCACCTAGACCCACTCTTCGCATGGGACAGTTGGATCACTTAGACCCACTTATCTCTTGGGCTAACTGGATCACTTAGACTAGCTCGTTTCTTGGGCCAGCTGGATCACTTAGACCTTCTCGTCTCATGGGACAACTGGATCACGTATTCCCACTCATCTCTTGGGACATCTAGATCATTTAGACCCACTTATCTCTTGGGACATCTATATCACTTAGACCCGCCCATCATAGTCTTCTCAATATAGTCAGCCGCAGGATTCCCTCTCATAGCGTGCTTGATTTCGGGAGAGTATACTTCTCAAGCCATTAGTTTCATCTTAACTTCCATGAAATTTCAATTAGTGTATACCAAAGGGACCACCTCATTGTGAGGGTCCCAACGCCATAAATGGATTTTCAATCGAATGTATGGTTTGGAAGTTATACTCGTTTTAATGGAAAGGGGGTGATTGGGTCCAGGCCCGGTATGAACCAACCCGATCGGGTCTGGGTTGACCCGGTCCGGCATGGCCCAAGGGCTAGGCCCATTGGGCTAAAATTCCAACATTCCAATCCGCTAAATGGACCGGTTCCTTTCCACTGGCCCAGCCCATGCTGGCGTGCTGGTTTCTTCTTAGCCAGACTACCTAGTGTCTCGATTTCCCCCTCTGGTATGGCACGTGCTGGTAGGCCAGTTCGCTCCACCCCAGACGCTGCAGGCGCCGCCTTTGCTCCATTTCATAGGGCAAGCTCGGTCGGCCACCTCCTCGCACGTGGTCTATTGACCACATGTTGTCGCCCCGCTACATCCCACCCTGGCCACGGTCTACTACCGTGAGCCTCCTCTATTGCCGCAGCGCATCGCCGTCGCGTGCCGCCGCCGCCGGCCCTGTTCCACCACCTGCAGCAGCTGTTGAGGGTTCTATCGCCATTGGCCTTCGAGACAGCGACCCTTTCTACTATCGCAGCCTTTCATCATTGTTTCGGCCCTTCTGGTCATGGCTCTCCCTCCTCCACCGCCAGCTCCCATGCAGGCGGTCGTTCACCCAGTGCGTTGTCTCCCTCGGCCTCATGCCTGGGTTGATCCACCACTGTGGTCCTGCTTGGACCACGGTTGTCGTCAAGTCACTAAAAACAGAAGAAAGGGGTGGAGTAGAAGAACACATAAGGAACACATGAAGGAAGAACCACAACCTTTGTTCATGTCGGCGTGATTCATCCTTGTTAGGAGTTTTGATGAAGAAAAGAAAACGTTATGTGAATCCAAATCCCTTAAATTCCCACAAGTCAAAACTCATCCCACAAAACATGCGATCGATCCGCGGTTCAATCTATTCATGTTTTGATCCGCATTCATCACTCAAACCAAAGAACAATGAAGAAAGGAGTACACTTAGAATTAAACCCCTACCTAGGTTTGCCTTGATCACTGACGAAGGGTGAATCTTGCATTCATTGTTCGTCAATCCACCGATGTCTAATCCAAATCTATTTGTTGATCATTCATTGTTTGTCTTTTATCGTCACTCTTCATTAGCCAATGAATTTCCTCCAAGGCTTTAGAGAAAGCTTTAGGATACCCCTGATCCCATATTTCTATTAATCAACTTAATGGAGGAAACGCATTTCAAAGTTTCTATTACACTGAGTCGCCACATCATTACACTTCTTTATTTATGAAATGAAACAGTTGACTCATCGTTACATTCCATCGAAACATTTTTGAATAAAATAAACTTTTTAAGATTATTTTATTTCTCCCTAAAATTCCCAAAAATTAACTTTTATCCTCGACCCATGCCGGTCGAGGTTAGGCCCCACCTAAGGAAAGAACAACCTCACAAGCTCAACGGTACTCTCATATTTCCAATCTAAGTTACTTTTTATGAGTTATCAGAAATAAAATAATCTTTCTTTAATTATTTTATTTACGATCACGTCCCAAAAACTACTTTCCACAGTTGGCCTGCGCCAGCCAATGTTAGGCTCCACCTAAGGAAAGCACACCCTTACGAGCTCAATGGTAGTCTCATATTTTTTAATCTGAGTCATCGTTCTTGAATTATAAGGATTTAAAAAAATAAAATAATTTTATTTAATTATTTTATTTACAGTTATTCAATTTTTGGGTTTTCTCACTGGAGGTCTGCACCGACTAAAATTAAGTCGCACCTAGGGTTAACCCGCCATCCTGAACGCAACAGTTCCTTCATATTTCTGATATGATCACCCATTTAAGTGTTATTTTACTTTTTTAGAAAAACTGATAATGGGTGCTATTTAAAACTTAACATTTTTTGACAGACCATTTCGGGCACACCGAGCCTTAGAATCGCACGTTATCTCAGCGTCTGGTCTTGGAATTTTTCCAAAAATTTTCTAAAAATAAAACCAGGAAAATCTGATTCATTAAAAGTTTTTATCCCTTATATATATAAATAGTTATTATATTAAAATAGAAATTAAATACTTCCTAGATTTCAATAGTTCTAGCTTTAAGGATCTTTCCTTTCAAATAAAAAACTATCTCATAGTTGATTGATCTTTATAAAATAATCATGATCTTCATTGATAGAAATATCCATATATTTTTCAACCATACACTTATTAATATAATAATAAATTTCAGTGGAACACATTCAGGAAAATATCAAAAACAATTTAATTTTAGTGCCCATGTGATTTTGGGTCTAGCAGTGTTAGAAATTAAAGATTTAGGTAACCAAATATATTTATTTAGAGCATAAATTCCAAGTTTAGATTCAGGTAAAGCTTTTGAATAATGAACATGCTTGACATAGTATAATTGAGGATTTATAAAATAATAGTCATTATCTTAATGTCCATTAATAACAAAATGAAAATATTTAACAGTTGATATGATTTTACTTTTAGAACCAGGAACAAAATAAGTCCTATATAATTTGGGTTTTTCTTTAATACTACCAATATCATGCTTACCTTTATTAATTTTATTTTTACCAAGAATTTTATTTAAATGATTGCATACTTTGATAAGCATGTTAGAATATTTTTTAAAAGTATTTAATTCATCCAATAATTTTTTAATTTTATTTTCATGTAAAGCATAATAATTTTTTGAAGAGTTAGATCTTAAATATGATACCTGATTTAAAAAACTTTATTTTTCAATATAAATAGTATAATAAAATTTTATATATTTTATATACTCTTTATTTAAAGATTATAGATTATCTTGAAGCATAAAATAATATTTATTAAGTTCACTATAAGAATGATTTTCAGAATTAGGATTTTGAGAGCAAGATGATTGTACCTCATCAGTGTGAGCTATGAGACATAGATTTACCTTCTTATTTTCATGCTCGTCTTCATAGTTTATAGTAGATTCAATACTTGAATATTTAGAAGTTCTCTAAGTAGCCTTCATAACTTTATTTATTTTTCTTTTATAATCATGTTTTTTTATCTTTAAGCATAGGTAAATTAGGTCTCATATGACCTTTCTTCTTATATTCATATCATCTGGATTCTTTCTCTTTCTTCATTTTTAATTTCACTTTTCACCATTCATAAAACTTGATGAATTTTCTACCAAGATATGATATCTTGTCACTTGAACCTAAATGACTAGTATTTGAATATCCATTAATCGCAACTTTGATCGCAACATCTTCTTTTTTGATAGAAGTGTGATTTTTAGTTTTTGCTTGCTTCTTAGCTTTGAATATAATTAATGGTCCAGTTAATACCTTTATTAAAATATTTTTAACAGGATAGGATTGTCTGATTACATCCATTATTCCATTCCACTTTAAGGGTAAAACTCTTAGAACTTTTAAGTCCTAATCTAGTTCTAAAATTGGTTATCTTAGGGAAGAAACACCATTGACTATTTTACTTAATATTTTATTCATTTGAGTGATTCATTCCCCATCATACATCTTAAATTTATAAAATTTTAATTTTTCAATATTATACATTAATTTTTTAACATTTCAAATTCCTTCATAAGAAATTTTGATTGTTTACCACATCTCATGGACAGTAGCGCATTAAGAAACTTGATTGAATTTTTCAGTTCCTAATCCATAAACAATAGCATTCATATCTCTTAAGTTAATATCATAATTAGTATCTTGAATATTATTCCACTTCCCAAGATCTTCTTTAGGAATTTCATAAGGCTTGACTACTTTTAAATAAACTCTTATTATAATATTATTTAAATAAATAATCATGCCTATTTTCCATCATCAATAATTATCACTATTAAAGTAAGGATCACGTATCATCGATATACCTTCTCTAAGATCATCCATTGAACTTTATTATTATCTAGATCTTTAACTCAGATTTATTAGATCCAAAATAAATAAACCCACTTGATCCCATATTTTTAATACCAATAATAGTATCAGGTAGAAATAGAAGAATCTTTAAGGATTTATAAAAAGATGAATATATCCAATAGATATCGGCCCTTTGATACCAGTTATTAGTTCGGGGTAATATGATGACACATAAGAGTGGATTGAATTGAGTCCTTTTAAAAATATTGAAAAAATTAAACTTAACCCCACTTGAAATAAAGTGATTATTTCCTACTTTCTTAAAAACAAGTAAGCAGCATGAAAAATAAAGGAAAGAATTGGATATAGTGATATATAGTGGTTTGGGGCATAGAAATATCCTAGTCCATTCCACTAATGCTCTCTCCATGATCTTGGTTATTTTCACTAGCATTTCCTTTTATCGGGGACCTCTACAACTGAGCACAGGCAGTTGACACCTTACAACAAGGCTTTTATAAGGTCTTCTAGTTCTTTTATAGGGAACCGAGATATCCACAACTTAGTATGATAAGATAAAACTCAACCATGACCGAGTACGAGAAGCTAAAACTTCAAGAAAATAGATGATATGTAGAATTTGAATAACAGGTTTAGCTCACAGTTTTAGTAGCAACTAACAGATGTAGACAATCTTCAATAAAGTACAGCAGCATCAAAATAATCTCCAATGTTTCAGAATTCCTTTTTCTTTAAGTCATAGTATATTGAATACTCAGCATATGATAACCATGTATATCTCCAAAGTGTATCTCTGATAGTTGTTTCTATGAGTTGCAGCAATAGATTGACAATTGATATAACAACAACAGCATGACGATCAAAAAGAAAAAGATCAAAACTTGTATATATTCAAAGTGTATCTCTTCAGAGAACTGGAGATGACGTCACACATCTATTATTTAGAAGAATAAACTCTTAGTAGTTAACAAGATGCATGATTTAAAATAGGTTAAACAGATCTAGAAAATCCTCCTGAAAAATCACAATCATTTTAATTTAAACACGCCTAGGGAAAATCATAACTTCCCTTAGAAATAAGAATGATTTAATCTATTTAATGGGTCATTTGAATCAGTCTTTAAATATATTTAAATGATAAAAACATTATGATGAAATCATTGCTAAAATCACAGAAATAATCCAAAATTCAAATCTCACAAATGACTGGGTCAAACATAGGGTTGCACTACGTATGGAATAATCTTCAAAAGTACAGTTAGCAACGTAGGGTTGATAATATATATGTTATGTATGTAAACATAGGGTATCTGATAAAATCATGGGTCTCAAACCTTACTATTACTTTAAACATAGGGTTAAAAATTAGTTATCCTTATTGAAAGTTGGGTTGATTATCCTAACGTTCACTTCAAATTTAGGGTACAGAATAGTGATTCCAGACTACTTCAAAATTCCCAAAATACTTAAGAAGACAACCTTAAGTTATTTTTAAAGAATTACAAGAATAAAATAATTATTTCAATAAATATTATCCTGAAATTCACTTACATTGGTTTCATTAGTAAAACATGTGGTGGTGTTTTGTGAGCATCAAAATCAATGAGAATTTAAATAGCATTGTTTGATCAATATATGTTCAGTAATCTACCTCTTTTTTATGATCACAAAACCCATAAAATTAAAACTATAGAATTTCATATAAAAAAAATACTGGGAAAATCATATTTAAAAAGGTTTTTCTTATCCATATTTTTTCCAAAAAGAAGTCAATGAAGGTTGTTTTTATCCATATTTTTCCAGTTTATCCATATTTCTCCCCATTTTTGATATCAAAAATAAATTATGAAACGAATTAATACTCATTTAATATAGTATAATATTTTTAATTTTCCAAATAATAAATAATTTTAAACATAAAATAATGATAATTAGTAAATAGAGAATAAATATGATAAAACATAGGAAGTTTTATTAAACCTCCATAATTACAAAGATATTTTGGATCAGGTTTTTGATAGACAAAGGTTTGGGATGATAAAAATGATCAGGTTTTTTATAAAGGCTAAGGGATTCATCTTCATGCTCTATACTTTGAACTCTTTTTCTAATTGTAGTTAAGACACCTAACAATAGATCTATTCTTCTTTGAATATATATAGATCTTTGTCTTATTAAAGATGAAGAAAAAATTTCAACCATGAACTCTTTCATCTTAAGAATATTTGATTTAAAAATAGATTCTTGTATAATATATGACACTTAATCAAATAATTCCATTTTAAAAGTACTAAAATCTTTTATTGAGATTGAATTGTTTTTGCAGACTTTGATACTGTACTTGAAGGGATTCAAATTTTTTATTTGAAACAGAAGAGTTTTTCATCTCCTCAAAATATTTCCTAGATATTTTAAGTTCTCCATGTAGCCTCATTGCTTCTCCTTTTAAAAGACTAAACTCGGATTCCATTTCTATAGAAATGAAATGATAATGCTTGCTAAAAAATAGATCATCATCATCATATGAAGTTCACTGAGATTTTACAAAAGGCATTCCATTTTTAACCATTTGAAGAGATTGAAATTTTGGTTCTTCGGAATCAATAATTTAAATACCTTTGCTAGAAAACTTTTCTAAAGATTCTTCAATAAGAGAAAATGATTGTTCCCCAAATAGATCGGTTAAATTAGTAGAAAAATAAATACATTTCTTATAAATTTCTTTAATCTCCTCCTCATCAATATATTCTGGAAAACCATTAAACAAACATTACAAACCTTGAAATCTTAGTATTTTAGGTAGATATTTTTTTGAACTAGAGAGCTTTAGTCTCTTCATGCCACTTAGGATGGATTCATTAGAGTTATTTGGGTTAGATGTTACAAAAAAGGAAGACATCATGTTTGATAGATCTTGAGAAAGAGTGAAAAGATTAGGATTCAAAGGAAGAAGAAGGAAAGGTTTTATTCAGACGGTTCTTAGGTGACGTTTTGGTTTCTCAATCCAAAACTATAGTGTAATCACTTTGGATTTTACAATTTAAAAGAAAATTTTTCATAAGAAAGATTATGTAAGTAAAATTTTTACAGAATTTAAATGATCAAGTTAACATATATATAAATTTTAAAACAAATTTTCAAATAGAACAAATTTAAACAATATAAATATCAAATAAAAAATTATAATTTTTACATCGTATAGACCTAACTTCCCTTATATGTTTTTCAATACAAACAACATTATAAATTCCCCCTTACTTAATTCTTCCTTCAAAAGATAGACTTTCAGAGTTATAGAAAGACATAAAATATTATTCAGTGAATAATATGGGATTTTCAATGAACTAAAATATGTATCAAACAAATTTATTCATTCCACAATAATAAAATATTTAATCACATGATAAAATTTTGAAAAAGATCCCCCTAAGACTAAGGAGAAAAAATATTTTCAAAGAATTTAAAATCTTTTCACGTGTCATAGATGACCAAAACAATGTAAAAGAAAAAATTTAAAGGGTATACATGATGTTATCAAAATAATTCAAGTGATTAATTGTAACGACCCAAACTTTTTAATTATATGTGTTCCCTGATTTTGTGTGTTATTTTATTTTATACTCAACAAAACTATATCCTTTAATTAATGAAGTGGTTATAATTAAAATGTGATCGTTGGGTTTCGACTGTTATATGACCATTGGTCAATATGACTGTTGGAAACTATAATCTTAACAATTTGTTTTTTATAAATACGGTTATCTTGGTTAATTAATATAGAAAGAAGTTTGAATGGCCTCATCCAGTAGACTCGAGCCATATGAAGCCCATCTTTTAGAGCTTTGGAAGGAGGTAGCATCACTGGGCTTTGCTCTGGACCAAGCCCAAGCCGAACTTCAACATATCAAGCTTGAATGGAATTTCCTAAGGGAGAAGTTCAAGCTGATAGAAATCACCGCTCGGGCAATATTGTCCAAGCCACCCCAAGATTCTATCACTATAGCACACCTTACACTTAGGTCCTATACTGGTGTTATAAGGGGCTATGTAACGAGACCTTAGCTGCTTTGTGTAATCATTTTATATAAATAAAATTGTTATTTCTTCTTATGGAAAAGCTTGTGAATTTCAAATAGCCAGATAAAAATAGGATGTGTATTATTGATGAATTTAGGGAAAAAAGGGTATTTTAAAATATTTTTTTATTCATTAAATAATTAATAATGTGAAATGATTTTCAATAAATGGTCTTCTATAGTTGTGTTCAGTAAGAAATTTAGAGTCTAATAAGATCAACTTAGTTTTTAGTGAATAGTAAAGTAAGAATAGTAACATACCCATATGAATAGTAATGAATAGTAATTTAACAAAAAAATAGAAACTTCACCCATGAATTTATAAATACATTATAGACATCTTAAAAGTAAAAAAAACGATCATAGTTTAAGTTTTGGTATTTTTGGTTGTAATAAATATTTTATTTGCAATTTTATAATTAATTTAATAATTTAAAATGAAAATTTATTTTCATATAATTTAATCATAATTTGTTACTTTATTGTCTTATAGTTATTCTATAATTTTATGGGACATTGATTACTCTTTTAAGGAGTTACAAAATGAGTTATAGTTTTAAAGTTGTATTTTTGGGATAAATAATGATTTTATTTAAAAATTAAATTAAAAATATTTAGAAAATTAATTTCATAAAATGGTCTTAATTTTTGAATTCAGAGCATCGATATTTGTTTAGGGTGAATTTTTGGGATTTTTATGAAACGGTTGAATTTTCGGTGAATAGTAAAAATGCAGTTTTGAGTTTAGGGTGTTTAATGACATCATTAATGATGTAATAATGATGTCAGATTTCTGGTAGAATTATGAATAGTGAGATATGATATGAGGTGTCCCAAGTGGCCAATGCCATGGGAAAATACCATGGGCAACCCATGGTTTTGCAAATACCACCAATGAGGTGTCCCTTGGAAATTAATAATTTATTCACTCACTTTTCCTATAAATACCAAGACATTTATATAAGGAACCATCCTTAAACATTACTTAATCTTGAGTTATTACAAGAATAAACATTGAGGATCTTTTTAGGTTTATATTTTTAGAGAATTAGATCATAAATCATGCATTACATTCCACATTTAAACAAGGTGGCTACATAAAAGACAATATTCACTTTTCCCATCAAAGGAAACATATTTAAAATAAAACATGGATTCTTTCTTAACACTTCCTCTACATTATCATCACATCATGTACCTTTCCCTTGACCTGTGAAAAACATTTCAAAAACTTGGGATGAGCATAAAAAGCTTAGTAAGGGATAAAAAAATACGAAAAGAAAACATTAGTCCATGTATACATAAAAATCATTGAAAACATACTTTACTCATAAACATAAGCACTTTAACATACCTCATGAAATCATAAGGTTTATGAATAACTCATAGAAAACATAAGACATAAAGGTAACTTGAGGCATTCATAACATTCTTACATAGGGAGTAACCCTCATGGTTACATTTGGAATACCCATCACAGTATATTCCCTAAATCTCTTCAGAGAAACCTTAGTGTTTAACCCCTTCGTGTTACCAAACACTACTAGAAATCTGACTTTTCCCAATGCTTCTATACCAATGGTTTGTAAAAACCGTTGGTATAGGTCCCCTTTCCCAACGGTTTGGCCAAACCGTTGGGAAATCCCACTTTGAGGCCACCTTTCCCAACGGTTTGGCGAAACCGTTGGGATAGGTATACCCTTTCCCAACTATTTTGGAAAACCGCTGGGAAAAGTCCACTTTGTGGACACCTTTCGCAACGGTTTTCCAAAACCGTTGGTAAAGGTGCCCCAAATATCAACCTTCCACCCAAAAATGAATCCAGAATCAGGAACTATACCAACGATTGTCAAAACCGTTGGTATAGGTCCTTTGAATTTTTATCAGATCTTCTTACCGATAACATTATATAAATCAAAATTTAAAATAATTATGACAATACATATATATATATATATATATTTATGTAATTATGTTCACAAAAGTCATGTTAGGTTAGTGGTTAAGTCGTTCAATGATAAACTAGGTGGTCCTAGGATTAAATCCCAACGAATGTTTTTTTTTTGAAATACATATACCAACGGTTCCATAACCGTTGGTATAGATTTTCATATTACTTATACCAATGATTTCCAAAACCATTGGGATAGGTCTATACCAACGGTTTTCCCAAAACCGTTGGTATAGACCTATCCCAACGGATTACTTGGCAACGGTTCTCCAAACTATTGGTATAGGCTATACCAACGGTTTGGAGGCCTATACCAACGGTTCCAAACCGTTGGTATAGGTTAGTTTTCCGGTAGTGAAAATCATTGGAGAGATATCACGGGCTCACCCACACTTATTTTATCATGGAACTACTCGTCTTCATAAACAATGCCCAAGAACCATAACATAATCGTATCACATAAAATATGCATAAAGGAAACATAACATCTCCACATTTCAATCACAAGATATCAAAAACACCTTGATATAATAAAAACATTATCAAAACCATTTTCAATACCAAAATAAAAGAAAAGTAAAACATGGTATTTATTTTTCATTAAAAAAAGTGATGGCTTGTAGAGGAAGCCGAAACTCAAATAATGGTCACGGCGGCGGAGAAGTCATTCTCACCGCATACATAAGACAAAAACATTCCCTTTTGTCATTTAGTAAAACTCTTCGTATAAAAAGATTCCTTTTTAATAAAAGTAAAAGTCAAAGGGGTTTATACACCGTATAAAATAAATTTGTGTATAAAACAAAATATGCCTCAATAAAAGGAGATTGAGATGAAGTTCCTTACCTCGTGTCCGGCTTAACTCGATCATTCTTTAATCTCATGAATAATAAACTAGAGTTAATTTATACTTGATTAAGAACCTTTTTAAAGTTCATTATTCCTTTTATATCACTTATTACCATGTTGTGAACATTATGTAATTATTTAAGTTAATAACGGTCGTTTTGTCGATCTTTGGTACATGAGTTAAAAATAAACTTCTTATAATTGAAATTTTTTCATGTGGTAATATATCCATTATATCCAGAATTATATTCATGATGTAGATATCATATTTATAATATATATCCATTATATACATGCATTTATAATATTATATAACATTTAGAGGTAAGAAATGAAATGCGCCATTCATGGAGACGGTAAGTCGTACGTACGCATGAACGCTACTTTCATTTCTATTTCGTATTTAATGGAATAAAATCATAATGATATAAAGGTATATTATATTTTTAGTATAATATAATATATAATATCATTAACTCCATCCTTTATACCTCTCACATATGGCATTAACGATTCAAATCACTTTAAGGGGGCGGTAGTCCGCACTTCCTAAAATGAAGATATCGCGTTTACCCATAATGGAAACCATAAAGGTATGTCATAAATGAAAAATACAGAAGCATAATAAAAACATAAACATAATATATATCATATATAAATACAGTGAAATCTTAATGTCCACCATGAAAGGTGTTAAAATAAGATTGAACAATCATTGTTTCGTGAGGCAGTAATTCGCCACTCACAGAAACAGTATGTTCTTTAACCATTAGACAGAGGTGTGTGTAAGTGTAAATCAAATCCTTATAATAAAAAAATACTAGTAAATTTAAGATACTCGTTTTGTTACAAAATAAAGGAATAAAAAGAGTTTAGGGGTTTGGAGAAGCAAAATAAAACAAAATAACATAAGAGAAGACATTACCTTTATATCGGGTAACTCCCCTTGGTTTGAACCAAAAGGTTTTATTGAAGAGATTTCTACCTAAGGTAAGGCTTCTAGGATGAAGAGAGGGATTTGGAGAGATAAAATGATCAGAGTTTGGCTGATCCAATGGCTTGAGAGGTGTGGGTATGGTGGTAGAGGTGGGGGCTTTTATAAGAGGGAGGAGGGGCACTCTTAGAAAGTCATGAAATGTTACTTTATTATAAAATGAGTTTCAGATTTTAAAGGTCCCACAATGATATATTTTGAGGATAAGGTGATAAGGGTTTGAAATCCACCCATCCAATAGGTTTTTGACAAGTTTAAGTCTTATATTTTACATTATCTTTTCATTTTATTTAAATCGTTCATTAATGAGGTAATCATTGCATCATCATGGTGTCATAAATAAATTTATTTATTTAATGTCTAAAAATTATAAAAAAAATACCATGATGTAGGAAATATTTTTAGATTTATAATTACTATTTATAGTCTAAGAGATCATTTATATAGACAAAATTAAAATTGTTTTACTTAGGTGTTACATACTTTTGTTATATTTAACTTTCTTTAAAAATAAAAAGATAAAATGTCACTATCACACAAAAGTGATTCCATGGGGTCCCAAAGTTGTCATAAGGAATCCCATGGTCGGCCATGACACAACCAATAGCATTAGGACACATGTTGGGGTCATTTTATATTATTATGATATTATTTTTTTATCCTTAACTACCCGATTACTAATTAATCACGATAATTAAAGATAATTACTGTCGTTGCTATTCATAATGTCCAAAAACAAAAGTCTTAATTACATAATTTGGACCTTATGATTCCAAATATGGAATCCATTTTACCAAATTCCAAACACAGAAATTTTAGTAATTAATTTAAAAATAATTCCCGTTGTCAAAATAAATAGCGGGTTTTTTAGAAACAATATCTATCAAAAGTTTGACACTTGTTTATGCACAATTCCAAAGTGAAATTAATTAGAATGACCAACATTGGATTAAATGGTAAAAATATATTCTAATTAAACTTTAAAACCAATTAAAAGGAAAATCTATCCATATAATTAAATTAGATAAAAAAGCAGTTTTGAAGTAAAATGCAGTATTTTTCACTATTCATTAAAAATGAACATTGTCAGAAAAATACCAAAAATTTATCCAAAGTAAATTTCAATGTCTCAATCCTAAAGAATAATTTTATTTTGATAAATAGAGCTTATAAAATTGTCAAAATTTAGATTTAAAAATGGTTCGCCATCAAAAGGCGGTAAAACAATCTTTTAAAAATATTAGAGAATTCTATGATTAAGATTGGATTTATTCTCATTTTAAGCCTATAAAATACTATCTAATTCATAAATAGACATAGTTATGAAAATCCATAATTCTTTACTTACTTGGGATGTTACATCCTTCCCCCCTTTAGAAAATTGTGTCCCCGCAATTTATTTACTTATCAAATAAGTGGGGGTATTTATCCCTCATTGCATTTTCAGATTCTCATGTTGCCTCTTCAATCATGTGGTTTTTCCGCAAAACCTTTACTTGATGAATCACCTTATTCTGCAATACTTTCTCCCTGTGGTCAAGAATATGGACCGATTATTCCTCATAAGATAGGTTTTCTTCCAGCTGAACTACCTTTGGACTCAAAACATGAGATGGATCTAGCATGTACTTCCTTAACATTGAAACATGAAAAACATTGTGTACCTGAGATAAACTCAAAGGTAAAGCCACTCGGTATGAAACTGATCCAACTCTCTCTAGAATTTCATATGGTCCAATGAACCTTGGACTCAGCTTTCCTTTCTTACCAAATCGCATCACACTTTTCCATGGTGAAACTTTGAGGAAGACATGATCACCTACCTCAAAAGAGAGATCCTTTCTCCTGTTGTCCGCATAACTTTTCTGCCCGGTCTGAGCTGTTCTCATGTATTTCTGTATCAGCTGAACTTTTTCTTCCAACTCTTCTACCAATTCTGTTCCCATCAACTTCCTTTCACCCACTTCATCCCAAAAAGTTGGAGTTCGACACCGCTTCCCATATAATGCCTCAAATGGTGTCATTTGTATACTGGAATGAAAACTGTTATTATAAGAAAACTCAACCAAAGAAAGATGTTGGTCCCAACTTCCCTGATAATCCATTGAACAAGCACGTAGCATATCCTCCAAAGTTTGAATTTTTTGTTCTGACTTCCCATCTGATTGAGGATGAAAAACTGTACTAAAATTTAATTCAGTATCCAACGAATTCTGAAGGCCTTTCCAAAAGTTAGAAGTAAACCTGGGATCACGATCAGATAAAATAGAGAGGGGAACTCCATGTAACCTGAATACCTCTTTAAGATACAAATGAGAAAGTTGATCTAGGGAAAAATTATCTCATATAGCAAGGAAATGAGCAGATTTAGTCAAGTGATCAACAATAACCCAGATTGCATTATTACCTCAAGGTGTCTTCGGCAACCCCACAACGAAGTCTATGGATATATTCTCCCATTTCTACTCTGGCACTATTAAAGGCTGAAGCATCCCTTTCGGTAACTGCCGCTCTGCTTTAACCTTTTGACAAGTCAAACACTTCACAGTAAAATCAGCAATAACTTTTTTCATTCCATCCCACAAGTAATACTCCTGAAGATCTCTATACATCTTAGTACTACCATGATGAACTGAAAATGGAGAACTATGAGCTTCACATAAAAACTCTCTCTTCAACTGTGAATCACAAGGCACACACAATCTCTTCCCAAATCTCAAAACACAGTCATTATCAATGTTGAATTCAGGAAACTTACCCTTCTGAACCAGATCTACATTTTTCTACAACTCGGTGTCTTGCTTTTGTGCTTGCTTAATTCTGTCTGATAGAGAAGATTTCACTGATACCTGAAACAAAACAGAAGAACATCCTGCACCAATAACTTCTATGCCAAATTTCATCAAATCTTTAACCAAAGGATCGCGTTCCATACGTAATATGGTTAATGAAGCATTACTTTTTTGACTCAAAGCATCAGTCACTTTATTTTCTTTTCTCGAATGGTAATGAATTGTACAATCATAATCCTTGATTAATTCTAGACATCTCCTCTGTCTCATGTCCAATTCTTTCTGAGTGAATATATACTTTAAACTTTTGTGATCGGTATATATTTCACACTTTACACCATACAAATGATGCCTCCAAATTTTTAAAGCGAAAACAACAGCAGCTAATTCCAAATCATGTGTAGGGTAATTTACCTCATGAGTTTTCAACTGATGTGAAGCATAAGCAATTACCTGATCATTCTGCATTAGGATGCAACCAAGTCCTTTCAATGAAGTATCACTATAGATAACAAACTCACCATTCCTGGAAGGTAGTTCCAAAACTAGAGCATTCATCAATCGTATTTTCAACTCCTGAAAACAATCATCACATTCTTTTGTCCAGATAAACTTAACACCCTTCCGAGTTAGCTTAGTTATTGGACTAGATAACCATGAAAAAAATTTAACAAACCTTCGGTAATATCCTTCCAAACCAAGAAAACTACGAATCTCGGTTACATTTGTGGGTCTTGGACATTCTTCAACAACCTTTGTTTTTGCAGGATCAACAGTTATTCCATCTTTAGAAACAATGTGACCAAGGAAAGAAATTTGTTGCAACCAAAACTCACACTTGTTGAATTTCCCATACAATTTATTTTCTTTTAAGGTTTTCAAAATAACCCTTAAATGACTTTCATGCTCCTCTTTACTTTTATAAAACACCAAAATATCATCAATGAAAACAACCACAAACTTATCCAAGAACTCATGGAAAATTCTATTCATAAGGTCCATGAATATAGCAGGTGCATTGGTTAACCCAAAAGGCATTACTACAAATTCATAATGGCCATATATTGTACGAAACGCAGTCTTCAGAATATCTGCTTCCTTTACCTTCAACTGATGGTACCCCGATCTCAGGTCAATCTTTGAAAAATACTGAGCTCCCTAGAGCTGGTCAAACAAATCATCGATATGAGTCAAAGGATATTTGTTCTTAACAGTGATGTTATTCAAGGATCTATAATCAATACAAAGCCTCATTGAATCATCTTTCTTTTTAACAAATAAGATAGGATCACCCCATGGTGATGTGCTAGGTCAAATGAAACCTTTCTCTAATAAATCTTGCAATTGCTCCTTCAACTCTAAAAGTTCAATTTGAGTCATTTGATAAGGGGGTTTTAAAATTGGCTTAGCATCAAGAACTAAGTCAATAGTAAATTCAACTTCCCAATCTGTTATTATTCTAGGAAACTCGTCATTAATCTGAACGGTTCCTTTTTTTCAACAATATGTGCAAGGTAACATTCATTTCCATCTTTTACAAGTTTCTCAGCCTCTTGATATGTTATCAACAGTAAGGGTTCATTCATGTACACAAACTGAAATTATTTATGAAAAAAACTTCTTTAGTTCTACAATCAATCTTAGCATGGTAAACAGAGAGTCAATCCATACCCAGGATAACATCAAACTCTACTAGAGGTAAAACAATAAGGTTTGAAAGTATGTTCTTTCCACGGATAAGGATAGGAAGATTCTTATAAATTCTTTTTGCCTCAACATTTCCCCCGGGTGTTTTTACCACAAGTTCAGGAGTCATTTCTTGAGATGGAATTCCCAATTTACCAGAAAATTTTTCAGAGATGAAAGAATGTGTAGACCCCGAATCAAACAACACATTGGAATAATCTGAAAAAAAACAAGCAAAGTACCTGATACCACTTCATTTGATGGCCCAACATCTGCTGAAGTAGTTTCAAAGGATTTAACCACACCTTTCTGCGTGTAGTCTGACTGTTTCCCATCATTTGAGCTCTTTGTCGAACACTCGTTTTCATAATGACCCATCTCATTGAACTTGAAACATTTCACTAACTATAAATCAAATTTGTTCTTACCATCACCCTGATCTTTTTCAGTGAAATCACGAGCCTTATGTCCCATCATACCACATCGGTAGCACTTTCCAGAATTCAAAAGACATTCCCCAGCATGCTTTTTACCACATTTATCACAAACTAAAAACTTAGTTTTCTTACCATCATACCTTTTTGAAGGATTCTTCCCTTTCTCCTGCCACCTCGGTCTCTTCTTCTGTTGGTTGTTATAGAACACTTGATCATCGGAAAACTCCATTTCCACCTTCTCAGCACATCGAACAAACTTTTCATAACTCTTGAACTCGCGAGAAGCTAAAGCCCTTCGATATTTTGGCTTTAATCCTGAGTAAAAATGATTGATTTTACTATCAAGGTCTCGAATAAAATTTGAAGCATACCTTTCCAATCGAGTGAACTTTTCTTCATAAGCAGCCACTAAGTCATCCTCTTGCCTCAATTCCAAGAATTTTTTTTCCATCCTAAGTCGAACAGTCTTAGGAAAATATTTCTCAAGAAACATACCTTTGAATTCATCCCAGTCAAGAGCATCAATCTCATCAGCATCCCTGATATTTTTAACCCTCGACCACCACTGATTTGCTTCACCCTCCAAATGGTAAACAGCAAGACTAACCTTTTGATTGTCTGAACACCCCATGACATCAAAAATCTTCTCCAGTGCTTTAATCCACCCTTCAGCTAGCACAGGGTCAGATGATCCTCTAAATGATGGGGGATGTTGTCTCATGAAATGTTCCACCACTAACACGTTCCTTTGTGGTTGATCTGGCTGATCTCATGCATGGATACCACCACCATTTATCACTTGAGTCAACAGCGTCATTATTGCAACAAACTATTCAGTTCCAATTCTAACCATCACAGGATGCTGATTCGGAAGGTCATTTCCTTCTGCATGCCTTCCTAGCACTGCTTCCCTATTTCCTCTGTGGAAATTCATTCTGAACAAACATGTCTTAGATGAAGAAACATGATAATATTCAAATGATATATCATTTCAATTTGACCATAAAAAATATTTTTGGATAATCACTTAATAGAACTCTAACTCCTAAAGTTATCTAAACTGACCTCTAATACCAACTATAAGGCCCCAGCCTTAAACATTACTTAATATTGAGTTATTACAAGAATACACATTGAGGATATTTTCAGGTTTAGAGTTTTAGAGAATTAGATCATAAATCATGCATTACATTCCACATTTAAACAAGGTGGTTACATAAAAGACAATATTCACTTTTCCCATCAAAGGAAACATATTTAAAATAAAACATGGATTCTTTCTTGACACTTCCTCAACATTATCATCACATCATGTACCTTTCCCTTGACCTATGAAAACATTTCAAAAACTTGGGATGAGCATAAAAAGCTCAGTAAGGGATATAAAAATACAGAAAGAAAACCTTAGTCCATGTATACATAAGAATCATTGAAAACATAATTTACTTATAAACATAAGCACTTTAACATACCTCATGAAATCATAAGGTTTGTGAATAACTCATAGAAAACATAAGATATAAAGGTAACTTGAGGCATTCATAACATTCTTACGTAGGTAGTAACCCTCATGGTTACGTTTGGAATACCCATCATAGTATATTCCCTAAATCTCTTCGGAGAAATCTTAGCATTTAACCCCTTCCTATTACCCAATTCATTGGAGAGCTATCACAGGCTCACCCGCCCTTATTTTATCATGGAACCACCCATCTTCATAAACAATTCTCAAGAACTATAACATAATTGTATCACATAAAATATGCATAAAGGAAACATAACATCTCCACATTTCAGTCACAAGATATCAAAAACACATTGATATAATGAAAACATTATCAAAACCATTTTTAATGCCAAAATAAAATAAAATTAAAACATGGTATTTATTTTTCATTAAAAAAATTGATGACTTGTAGAGGAAGATGAAACTCAAATAATGGTCACGGCGGCGGAGAAGTCGTTGTCGCCGCATATGTAAGACAAAAACATTCCCTTTTGTCGTTTAGTAAAATGCTTCATATAAAAATATTCCTTTTGAATAAAAGTAAAATTCAAAGGGGTTTATACACCATATAAAAGAAATTTGTGTATAAAACAAAATATGCCTCAATGAAAGGAGATTGAGACGAAGTTCATTACCTCGTGTCCGACTTGACTCGATCGTTCTTTAATCTCCTGAATAATAAACTAGAGTTAATTTATACTTTCTTAAGAACCTTTTTCAAGTTCATTATTCCTTTTATATCACTTATTACCATGTTATGAACATTATGTAATTATTTAAGTTAATAACGGTCGTTTTGTCGATCTTTGGTACTTGAGTCAAAAATAAACTTCTTATAATTACAAGTTGTTCATGTGGTAATATATCCATTATATCCAGAATTATATTCATGATGTAGATATCATATTTATCATATATATCCATTATATACATGAATTTATAATATTACATAACATTTAGAGGTAAGAAATGAAATGCACCGTTTATGGAGACGGTAAGTCGTACGTACGCATGAACGCTACTTTCATTTCTATTTCGTATTTAATGGAATGAAATCATAATGATATAAAGGTATATTATATTTTCAATATAATATCATATATAATATCATTAACTGCATCCTTTATATGTCCCATGTATGGCATTAACGATTCAAATCACTTTGAGGGGGTGGTAGTCCGCACTTCCTAAAATGAAGATATCACATTTACCCATAATGGAAACCATAAAGGTATGCCATAAATGAAAAATACAGAAGCATAAGGAAAACATAAACATAATATATATCATATATAAATATAGTGACATCTTAATGGCCACCATGAAAGGTGTTAAAAGAATATTGAATAATCATCGTTTCATGAGGCAGTAATTCGCCACTCACAGAAACAGTATGTTCTTTAACCATTAGACAGAGGTGTGTGTAAGTTTAAATCAAATAATTCTCATAAAAACATTATAGTATATTTAAGATATAGGTGTTGTTACAAAATAAAGGAATAAAAAGAGTTTAGGGGGTTGTAGAAGCAAAATAAAACAAAATAACATAAGAGAAGACATTACCTTTATATCGGGTAACTCCCCTTGGTTTGAACCAAAAGGGTTTATTGAAGAGATTTATGCCTAAGGTAAGGATTCTAGGATGAAGAGAGGGATGTGGAGAGATAAAATGAGCAGATTTTGGCCAAGCCAATGGCTTGAGAGGTGTGGGTAAGGTGGTTGAGGTGGGGGCCTTTTATAAGAGGGAGGAGAGGCACTCTTAGAAAGTCATGAAATGTTACTTTATTATAAAATGAGTTTCGGATTTTAAAGGTCTCAAAATGATATATTTTGAGGATAAGGTGATAAGGGTTTTAAATCCACCCATCCAATAGGTTTTTTACAAGTTTAAGTCTTAGATTTTACATTATCTTTTCATTTTATTTAAATCGTTCATTAATGAGGTAATCACTGCATCATCATGGTGTCATAAATAAATTTATTTATTTAATGTCTAAAAATTATAAAAAAAATACCATGATGTAGGAAATATTTTTATATTTCTAATTACTATTTATAGTCTAAGATATCATTTATATAGACAAAATTAAAATTGTTTTACTTAGGTGTTACATACTTTTGTTATATTTAACTTTCTTTAAAAATAAAAAGATAAAATGTCACTATCACACAAAAGTGATTCTATGGGGTCCCAAAGTTGGAACAAGGCATCCCATGGTCAACCATGACACAACCAATAGCATTATGACACATTTTGGGGTCATTTTATATTATTATGATATTATTTTATTACCCTTAACTACTCGATTACTAATTAATCACGATAATTAAAGATAATTATCGTCGTTACTATTCATAATGTCCAAAAATAAAAGAGTCTTAATTACATAATTTGAACCTTCTCATTCCAAATATGGAATCCATTTTACCAAATTACAAACACATAAATTGTAGTAATTAATTTAAAAATAATTCTCGTTGTCAAAACAAATAGTGGGTTTTTTAGAAACAATATCTATCAAAAGTTTGACACTTGTTTATGCATAATTACAAAGTGAAATTAATTACAATGACCAACATTGGATTAAATGGTAAAAATATATTCTAATTAAACTTTAAAACCAATTAAAAGGACATTCTATCCATATAATTAAATTAGATGAAAAAGCAGTTTTGAAGTAAAATGCAGTATTTTTCACTATTTATTAAAAAATGAACATTGTTAGAAAAATGCCAAAAATTTATCCAAAGTAAATTTCAATATACCAATCCTAAAGAATAAGTTTATTTTGACAAATAGAGGTTATAAAATTGTCAAAAGTTAGATTTAAAAATGGTTCGCCATCAAAAGGCGGTAAAACAATCTTTTAAAAATATTAGAGAATTCTATGCTTAAGATTGGATTTATTCTCATTTTAAGCCTCTAAAATACTATCTAATTCATAAATAGACATAGATATGAAAATCCATAATTCTTTACTTACTTGGGATGTTACAATTTACCTCATTCATTTCATTCCAAAAATCATCCTCAACAAAGTTTTGGTCTCCTTACCTCCCAAGGAGTCCTTCCAAGGTTCCCTCAAGCCTTCCAAGGTCCCAACCTTCAAGCTTTCGAAGTTACACTTCAAGGTAATGGATCCTTTCACCCTCCTCTTTTAAATCATGAATTCCTTTATGTTGTGTCTTATATTTTTCATATCTTTATGTTGAGGGTATGTTCTTATATGTTCTTATTACTGTCCATTTCTGTCCAAATGGTGAGAGACTCTTTCTTCTCTCATCAATTTGTTTTCTGAATTTTTAAGTGACGTCGTTAGGCTGCTGAATTTTTCATAAAAGGAATCATGTCTCCTCTTTTATTTCATGTTTCCTTTTCTTGTGGTATGTCATTCAAATATCCATACCATGTTCTTATCTCCATGTTATTCTGTATTTATATTGTAATGTGAGTAATTTATGAGTGGGTTACCCATTTACCCTCTCTTTTTATTATTTTATAAAACCATGTTATATAGTTGTTATGCTGCAGAAATTTTGTCTCAAAATTTATATCTCTTTCTCTCAAGAAATTATCTTGTTTATTTATGTGAATACCCAGACCTATTTCATTTCTATGGGTGTTCATAAATATATAAAAAGTGTATGTTTTATTCTATAATGGACATACATATAACCCTCACTCCCTTTCCATAGGTTATAAATGATATAATGATCTTATTTTTAAGAACTTTTAAAATGTCACGATTTTGAAATGAAACCCATTTCTTTTATTCCCTATGGGTTATTTATGAAATGTTTGATTTTTATCTATGTGGCTCACATGAAAGTAAAGACATATTAAGGGTGTGCCCTGATAGTGCTCTAATGCATTGGGTAAAGAATTAATCTCTAGAGATGACAAGATTCACATACCTTGGTGAATAACCTTGGTAATTTTTATGACACCTTGGGGTTAAACCTTGGTGATATGTTCATGAATGTCTAAATGAAATTTTGTAGCCACATACTCAAGTTATGATTCATGTTCTTTTTGTTATGATATTCCTATTCTTCCATTACTCATGCCTTTATGACTTTTATCATGTTCTTATTAATATTGTTCAAGATCACATGTCAATTGTTTCACTTGTTTTCCTTGCTAAGCCTTTTGCTCACCCTTTCCTTTGATGTATGTCTCCAGGATATGAGATGCAGTAATTGTACTTAGGAAGAACTTATGATGAAGCCTTACAAGTGGATTAGAAGAATGTTTTATGTTGTATTCAAGTTTTTTGTTCCTGATTTCCAAGACACTAGACTTTAAAGATCCTCTGTATGTAAAATGTAATGTAAAGTTAAGAAATAAAAAGGCGGGGTGCCATATTAATTCATCACATAAAATAATAGTGGATAAAATGATTCAATAGTTCAAGCACGGGAATAATAAAATGAAAGGTAATTAAAGTTAAAACATTTAATTTTTCATCCCCCTATATATATAAAAATAGTCAGTATATTAAAATATAAATGAAATACTTCCTGAATTTCTACAGTTTCATCTTTAAGGATTTTTCATTTCAGATAACGAACTACTTCAGAGTTGATCAATATTTGTAAAATAATCATGATATTCATTAACCAAAATTGGCATCTATTTTCTAACCAGTCACTTATTAATATAATAATAAAGTTATACGGTGCACATTATGAAAAATATCAAAAAAATTGCCTTTTGGTATGCTTTTGGGTCCGACAGTGTTGACAATTAAATATTTAGGTAAACAAATATATTTATTTTGAGTAGAAATTCCAAAATTATATGAAGATAAAAATTTTGAATAATGAACATGTCTGACACCATATAATTGATGATTTATAAAATAACATTCCTTAGAATAATGTCTATTAATACCACAATGAAAACATTTAACAGTAGATGTGCTTTTACTTTTAGAACCAGGAACAAAATAATTCCTATATAATTTGGGTTTTTCTCCATTGCTACCAATACCATGCTTACCTTTAATAATTTTATTTTTACTAAGAATTTTATTTAAATAATTTTCTCCTTTGATAAGAATACTATAATATTTTTGGAAGTATTAACTTCATCCAATAATTATTTAATTTTGTTTTCATGTAAAGAAAAAGAATTTTTTAAAAAGTTATATCTTAAATCTGATACCTGATTTGACGAACTTTCTTTTTCAATAGAAATAGCATCATAAGATTCTCTATGTTTTTTATTCTCTTTCATTAAGGATTCAAATTTATCTTGAAGCATAGAATAATATTTATTAATTTCACTGTAAGAAATATTTTCAGAATTAGAATTTTGAGAGAAAGGTGATTATACCTCATTAGCGTGAGTAATGGGACATAAATTTATGTTATGATTTTGATTCTCAACTTCAGAGTCTGTAGTAGATTCAACACTTTAATCTTCATAATCACTCTAAGTAGCCTTCATAACTTTCTTGCATTTTCTTTTATAATCATCTTTTCTTTGAGCTTTAACCATAAGATAATCAGTTCTCATATGACATTTCTTCTAACATTCATAGCATTTGTCATCTTTCTCTTTATTCATTTTTAATTTCTCTTTTCTTAATTTATACAACTTGGTGAATTTTCTAGCAAGATCGGATAGCTAGTCACTTAAACTTGAATGACTGGTATTTGAATATCCATCCATTGCAACATTGAGTGTGGCATCTTCCTTTTTTATTGAAATATGACTTTCATCTTCTACTTGTATCTCAACTTCATACATCATTAAGGTGTTAATCAATTCCTTTATTGGTAGATTTTTAACAGGAGTGGATTGTCTGGTTGAATATTTCATTCCACTTTGAGGGTAAAACTCTTAGAACTTTTAAAGCCTGGTCAGGTTCTGGAATTGGCTCTCCCAGGGAAGCAACACCATTGATTTTTTCAATCAATCTTCCATTCATTTGAGTGATGATTTCACCATCATACATCCTAAATGTATCAAATTTTAATTTTATAGTGTTATACCTTAATTATTTGATATCGTCAGTTACTTTATAATTAACTACAATAGTTTGTCATATCTCATTGGCAGCAGTACATTGAGAAACTCGATTGAATTTTTTAGTTCCTAATCCACAAACAATAGCATTCATAACTCTCAAATTAAAATCATAATCAGTCACTTGAATAGTATTCCACATCTCCGGATCATCTTTAAGAATTTCATAAGGCTTGACTACTTTCAAATAAACTCTTATTCCAAGATTCTTCAAATAAATAATCATGTGTGCTTTCCAGCATCCATAATTATCACCATTAAAATAAAGAGCATGGATTATCAATATACCTTTTCTAAGATTATCCATTGAACTTTTTCTTCCTCTAGATATTTAACCTAGACTTGTTAGAGCCAAAATAAATAAATCCACTTGAGTTTGGCTTTTTGATACCAAATGATAGTATCAAGTAGAAATGGGAGAATCTTCAAGGATTTCCAAAAGATAAATATATCCAATAGAGCTCATCCCTTTGATACCAATTGTTAGGTCAGAATAATATAAAGGCACACAAGAGGGGGTGAATTGTGACCTTTTAAAAATCTTGACAAAATCAAACTTAATCCCTCTTAAAATAAAGAGATTCTTTCTTTCTCTCTTAAAAACAAGTAAGTGGTGGAAAAAATAAAGGAAAGAACTGGACTTAGCGATATATAGTGGTTTGGGCACAGAAATCCCCTAGTTCGCTCCACCAACGCTCTCTCCACGAGCTTAGTGATTTTCACTAGCAGGTTATTTTACCAGGAACCTCTACAACTGAGTGCAGACAATTAACACCTTACAACAAGGCATTTACAAGGCCTTCTGGTTCTTTTACAGGGAACCGAAATATTTGTGGCTTAGTATAGGAAACTAACACTCCACCACGACTGAGTACGAGCAGTCGACACTTCAAAAAAATAGATGAGATGTAGAAGTTGAAAAACAGGTTCAGCTCATAGTTGCAGCAACAACTGACAGATGTGGGCGATCTTCAATAAAGTACAACAACAGTAAAATAATATTCAATGTTGCACAAGCTTCCTTCTTATTTAAGCAACAGTAGAGCAAATACTCAGCAATTGATAAACATGTATATCTCCAAAGTGCAGCTCAGATAATTTCTTCAATGAATTGCAGCAATAGATTGACAATGGATACAGCAGCAACAGCACGACGATCAAAAAGCAAAAGATCAAAACATGTATGTATTCAAAGTGTATCTCTTTAGAGAACTAGAGACGATGTCACAACTCTATTATTGAGAAGAGGAAACTCTTGGTATTTAATATGATACTTGGCCTTTATTAGGTCAAACAGATCCAAAAAATCTTCCTGATAAATCACAATCATTTGAATTTAAATGTGCCTGAGAAAAATTGTAACTTCCCTTAGAAATAGGAATGATTTAATCTGTTGAATAAGGGCCTTTGAATCGGTCTTTAAACATCTTTAAATGATAAAAAAAACATTCCGATGAAACCGTTGCATAAATCACAAAAATAATCCAAAATTCAAATCTCGCAGACGACTGGATCAAATGTAGGGTTGCACTACGTGCAGAATAATCTTCAAAAGTGTGTTTGACGATGTAGGGTTGATTCCAAACATAGTGTTGATGATCCATACGTTAAGTATGCAAACGTAGGGTAGCTAATAAAAGTATGGTTCACAAATCTTACTTATGCTTTAAACGTGGGTTCAAAAGTAGCGATCGTTATCAAAAGTAGGGTTGATGATCCTAATGTTCACTTCAAACGTAGGCTATAGAACAATGATTTCATATTATTTTGAAATGCCCAGAATACTTAAGGAAAACAAAATTTAGCTGAATTTAAAGAATTTCTAGAATAAAATAATTATTCTAATAAATATTATCCTGAAATTCACTTAAAACAGCGTCATTAGTAAAACATATGATGGTGTTTTGTAAGCATTAAAATCAATGAGAATTTAAAAAATATTATTTGATCAACATATGCTCAACAGCCTTTACTAGCTAGACAATAATCTTGGATTTTAGGTAAACCTTACTATTGACAATAAAAAAGAATCCTAGAGGGTCACACACTAAGTGTTTTCATTGATCATGATTAAATTCTATTTGAATTTACTTATTGGAATAAATATTATTCTCAAAACTGGTGAATAATTTTATTCAAGTATTATTGATCGCTAATATTTGCAAGGAAATAAATAATTATTTATTCATTATTAAATAATTTATTTAATTATGTGAATATTTAATAAATTTTATTCGTTGGATTGTGGATAAAATATTTATTTTATTTATTGAATATTTAATATATATTTATTCGCTGGATTGTGGATAAAATATTTATTTATAAATAAAATATTTATTCAGGTATTCAATAAATGTCGAGGAGTTCAAGTGGACCAAGAACGTGTCTGGTGATAAATATTAATTTACAAGCGAATAAAATATATTCATCATTGCGCGAGTTAGTGCACGCTATAAAATAATAATATTATCGTTATTATTATATGACATGAGGTTTGTTAAGGATTATAGTATTATTAAAGGGTCGGTACGTAATTAAATAATATTTTAATATAAACTTTATCTCTATAAATATATGGTTATGTCTATTGTGTAGGGTTAATTGAGAATTGAGAATCGTTACGCACAACGGACTTCTCTCTCGAGCTCTTCCTCTCATCTTTTCAAGAACGAAAAGAACACTTTCAAGCCCAAAGGATTTTGAACCGATCATGACAAACAACGCAAGATGATTGATTCGCCGCGGTGGCACTCGAAAACCAATCGACATTGTTCGGAGATCAAAGGAGCACATGTGGATCATTGATATAGTGATTCTACACTTAGATCCTTCTTGTGCAACAAAGGTAATCCGAGAAGGGTTTACGTATGATCAACATCATCATCAAAGAAGGTTTCTTAATGAGTTAACTTTTTCTTTTGATCATAATTAAATTAATTCTAATTTTAACATGCAAAGATCCTCTCCAGGTTTTGGGTTCTCTCATGTTAATATTTAGTGAAAAAAATTGTTGGTCATGATGTTTGCGTCTTGTAAAATATTGTGAATAATCCATCGAATCGACAAAAACATTTATGGTTATTCATTTATCAAGACACTTCTGCTTTGCCTGGAACCTTTGACTGTAACCTCTGCAGTGTGACTCAGCAAATTGCGATGTGACCTCATTCAGCTTTCGAACTAGTGTAGCACCAAAATCTGACGATCTCCATGCCACGACACAATCGATTCCCCACATCTCTCGAGAACATCTTCATGGTGCACTGGTTCATGTTGTGGTGTGGTGCACCTATATAAGAGCAATTTCTTCTTTTTAGCCTCAACCCGTTGCGGTGTGATCATCACCTTCACGCCATGATGTAATCTTTCTCGATAGATCTTCATTCCTTTGCAATACAACTAGACTCCAATGAGTCGCTAACTCGTCCATGAGCATGTTGTCGATAAATATATCACGAAAACACCTCAAAAGCTCATGAATGAATTGTCTAAAAAACAATTGAAGTATGTCACCAGTGTAAAGATTATCTAAACACCACAACATAGGATAAAATGGTGATTCTGAGACTACTCCAACTCTTTGCGTAAGATCAATTATCAAGACTTCAAGATGGTATGTAGGGATACTATTTTTTATGTTGATGTGAATTTTTTAGCATGCGTTGTATATATTATATATGGTTTGGCAATCTATGAGTGGACTTGAAGAATTGATTGGTGGTTATTTTATTTTATTTTTTTATTTTACAGATACAGTAGTAAGTTTTATTCACATTACACTCATACTTTATATGTATAATGTTTGTCAGATATATAAGATCACATTAAAGGAGGTGTTGAGCAGAATCCTGTTGGTTTTACATTAGACTCGGGTGGAGGATCAATATATAATTCCCGTCTTCTAAACCTAACGTGTTTTGTCTTGGATTGTAGTCTCTGTTGTCATAAAATGAAACTGATTTTCTTAAAAAAGAAATACATGAATTTATATATTTCCATAAAAAGCACCGGCAATACTGAAGCAGACAATCAGTATCCAAATAATCTCCAGAAAAATCAATAAAAAACACACAAAAATCAAACCAACTCCCATAGTGGCTTCACCCTTGAAACCATGGGAGGGAAAATTATGCACACAGGAGATCTGCAACAACTTCATCAACCAAAGAGCTCAGTATCAGACCCTCCACCTCAGCTCCCACCCTGAATGCGTCACCTTCAAAATCTAGCCACCTCCCATGGCGGCTGCTCATGTCACTCTCCACCACCTCATCCACCATACACTTCCCCAGCCCTCGCCACCTACAAATCTCCGCGTACACTTCCCCCGCCACCTGCCCCCTCCTCACCTCTTCCACGCCCTTCCCAAACGCACCCCATCCACCACTCACAAACCCCATGCATCTCTGCTCCACCGACTCCCTCACACAATCAAACACCGCCTTCCGTCCTATTCTCATCACCACATCCCCATCGCAACCCACCCTTTCTCGATGACTCTCCAGTTGTTCATAAAGACGGGGATCGATCACGCCTCGCCCCTCCCCCAAAACAAAATCCTGGAACATCAATTCCAGATTTGACGTTATATCCTTCACATACTCCAGCTCCCATGCAGCTGATCTTGTCTTCCTTGGATTAATGATGCTCTTTCTAGTTAGTGAAGTTCCGAAAAATGTTGTTGAAGAAGCTGAATCGCATAGCTCAGTTTCAGTTTCAGCTGAATGGAATTTCTTTGAGCAACCCAAAGCAACTGCATCCTGAGCCTGAACTGATGAACATAGTAGCCTCCTGCCTGAATGCAAATTTGAAAATAAACAAACTTATATGTATATATGTGTCTGTCTGTCTCTGTGTGTGTGGGGGGGGGGGATGCATGCACTACAAAAGATATGAGGACATGGTGTGATTTGAGAAATATACATGTGCATGTGTGTGTGGGTGACAAAAGACATGAGGACATGCTGTGATTAGAGAGGGCAGTATTATGTCTGCGGGGGAGGTGCGGTGCAAAAAACACGTGAAGTCATGTGACCTGAACAGAGAAGAGAACATTCAGGGCCCGGGGCACCAGAACAGGCCCGATGAACCGATCAGGCTGTGTCTCACCCAGTTATTTTTTAAATAAATAAATAATCTTAGAAAGAAAATAAACTGGGAAGGGCCGTTTTGCAAAGCTGTGATTACCATCTGTACTGTTGCTGTCAATGCTGTCCGAAGAATTCCAACTTTCGGTTGGGAAAGGTTCAAGAATGGAGACCGGGCTGGGATGTCTGACTTCAACAGGACCCCCACCACTAAACTCATCCACTTCAACCCCCTGAAATAGTTTTACAGTGACAGAAGAAGCCGTTATATGTTTCTTTGCAAGAATCAATTACTTTCATTATGATCCCATTAAAATATGCATAAAGAACAATATACCAGAAATTTATTTCTCATCTTGCGTGATGATTCAGAATCAAAAGGACCACAAAATTTGCCTGCGTGTTGTTCATGGTCTCTGCTGTTACGCAACACAGGCATTGTGCATGCTTCATCAGAATCAGTTCCTGAATCAGATAATTTTTGCATGGAATCACGAGTCATCCCATCCTTGATCGAGTTACACCGGGATGTCAATTCCTTCAACTTCTGTTCTAAAAGAACACTCAAAGCATCACCACCTATCACATTAAATCCCACTGTGGATAATTTAGTGCTCTCAGAGTCAACTAAGTTTCTTTTCTTATCCGACACATAATTTGATGGCTCCGAACCAGAATTTGTTCGTGCCATTGGAGCTGTGAATGAAAATGAAACAACATCCAGGCCTTTCTTACGGCTCTCTGCCCAATTAAAATGCCGGCCACTCACTGGACCGGCCTGAATAGGCTTCTCACTTTTGTTGGTAAGTGGCTCATCAAGGATACAATTTCTCTGGAAATGAAAGCCTCCATCAATGGATCGTTTTTTACAAGGGAGATTATTTGTTTTAGAATCCGAAACACCCTTATCTATATCCATTACGTCCTCTAAGCCAAACTTCCTGGATCCGGTTTTGACATTACCAGCACCTTTACTGGTGGTTTTGTGTCGCCCAGATACGGCCTTTCTTCCTTGCACATTAGAAATTAGGGTTCTTGGAGAGGTCTTGTCTCTGTCATCAAAATTCTGTTTTTGATTATTCTGCCTGAGCACGCCAGAAGTGTTTCGAGTCGACGGTTTCTTTTGCACACCCTTTTGTGCACTGGGTTGGCTGTGGGACAGCTGGTTTGGCCTCGCCTCACCCTGTTCTCTTTCACCCACGAGGCTTCTACTGGTACCATGGTTCAAGCCTTCTCTTCTCTCCACATTGGCCTTGGCCTGAATGGCAAGTGAAATGGATTTTCCTTTGTTTTGTGCACCAGTATTATTTTCCTTGGCAGATGAGTCCTCAGATCCATTCCAGCTCTTGTTTAAAGACTGTCCCTTTAGATACTTTGCAGCACTTAATTCGCCAAATCTGGATTGTCTCGAACGAACTTCAAGTTTCTCTTTCATATCTCTAACTTTTAGTGGAGCCGACACACCGACCAGAGATGTCATTGCCTTCGATGTGGTTTGAGGTTGATGCTTGATAATTTTAGCAGCTGCTTCCATTATGTGCGCTGCATTCTTTGTTGGAACAAAACCAGGGCCCTTGATGGGAGACAGAAGCTTATATTGGGTGCTCGGAATTGATTTAGCTGACTTGGGAGGCAGAATTTCAGTTTGGAACTTCTCAATTGGTTTGTTCCGGGCACGAACATCAACGTGATTGGGAAAATTCCCGGAATACACAATCTGGGGGTTTTGATAGCAAACATCTCGGGAATCAAAAAATGGGGTCGAGTACGGCTCCATCGAATCCGATGTTGGTAAGGAATCTAATCCCATAAGCCTGGCAACTACACTGGGAGCCTTAGTCCCACATCCATCTTCATCAGTTACTGATGAAGAGCAACTATAATCACTGCTGCCTTTAATGCTAGACCCTGCACCACCTTCATCTTCATCCATCTAGAGATTTGGGTGGAAAAACTGTTAACTTAATCAATTTCACATCAAATTAGCAAAAAATGAGAAGAAGGCAGTACTTTACCCACCAAGGGAACCCTTGTTGTTGGAAAATTTGCATCGCTCCTCTTCCCCTGTTTCAATCGTTCTACAGAAGTTCCAAAAAAGGGAGAAGTTTTCACATCGAAAAAATTAAAGTATAGAGAACTGTCTGAGCCTGAACAGCATAGTAGTTGTACCTGGTAAATCTGACTTGCTTGGGAACAATTTCTTACGAGATTTCACATTCCAATCAAACAGGTGAAGGAAGCCGCCAACATAGCCCGCTCCCCCTTTTGAGCCTTGCCTGTTGGCTCCCATTTCTTAATATAAATATCAATCTTACTCTGTACCTACGAATCAAATGTGGTATGTGCAGAAACCATCACTGTCCCCCACACCCCACAAAGCAAAACCCATCTGCAATTGACCAAATGTTTTAAAAAATTGATATTGTAGATCTCTTCACATTCCCAAGCACAAATTGCAGTAACTTACACACCCCTAATGGTTAGAAACCAGTTCATTTACCAATTAATATGGTGACTTTTGGAGACCATGCCATGCATCTACCGTCTCTGCCTTCAGTATTTGATAGGAAATCACTTCACTGACAACAATACAAAGTGCAATGTTTTTGTAAGCTTTTTCATAGAATGGCAGAAGTACAATTAACAGTAAATTTACAGGTATAGCCCTAGTTTTGGAACGATTGATAGAGAAGGCCTGCAGTGCTAGTGTGATTGGAGAATTATAAGTAAAGATTTATTTAATTACCACAAATGGCAGTAATTTTACAGACCAGCGACCTCCGCACATAACATGCATGGAGCCTTCTATTATAAATTTTATGGTTCGTGGTTCTCGATCAATCATTTTCCTAGGTCTCCAGACCAGAAATCCTTCGTTTAACCCCGAATTTTGAAATGTCAGGCTAAAACATGAAGTTCAATCTACATACTGCAATGAAATTTTTGCCATCCATTTCGCAAACAGGTTTTCCAGATTCTATAAACTTTTCCTACTACCTAATCAAACGAAATCAAAACAGCACCAGGAAAATGCGAGAGGCATAAATGCCTCTTGGCAAATAAGCAATTCATCGACGAACGTTATCTATTCACACGACCAGCGAGCAAAAAGGTCAAAGGCAGCACTTCAGTTCCAAATGAAAACATCGCTGCCGAAAATCATCTCAACTTAGCTGAATGGGTCCATTACACGAGAAAAAACCTAACACATAAAAACTAAAAGATTTTCGAACGAAACCAAGAGGCATTCTTACATAGTCGGCCGTGTCGCCGGATCATCGCCCCGTTTTGAGTACAGAAGAAGCTTGAAGAGGCGTTGGAGCCTTATGAGCGAAGGGTTTTCATCTGAAGGCGACGGGGGGGGGGGGGGGGGGGGCTCAAATGGAGGGTGGGAAGTCGAAGCAGGAGCTCCCCATGTAGACGGAGTGCGTGCGGGATTGCCGCGCAGTTGAAGCATCAATAAATGTGAGGACTGTGATGAAATTTATTGATTTTATTATTTCTATTATTATTATTGTTATAATTTTCGTGGCTTCGTTTTCATGTTATTTTTAAAAATATAATATAATTTAGTATATGATCCTATAATCAAAAATATAAAATAAATAATCAAAACATTCATATTTTTAAATAGTAAATGATGATTTTGAAATGATTTTTTTGTGGAAATATGATAATTATTATTGTTTTAAAAAAAGTGAGGGCTCCTAACGTCTCTTTGGGGGCCTGGGAGCGTGGATTTCGAATTTTAAACAGGGACCGTTGGGGAGGGGTTTGCCTGAGATTCGATGTACACGTGTCAGCGAGGGAGGAAGCTTCAGAAATAAAATTATCATCATCATTGCGAGGCGCGGCAGCACCATTTCGGGTGCCTAAAAGTCTATTTAAAAGATTTCATAATTATAAAAATCAAGATAAAATAATTTTTTAATTATTTATCCGAACGGAAATAATTTAAAATAGATATGCACAAAATGAAATGATGGGGAAACGATTAATATAATATAAGAAAATATTCATGCATGTGCCTCTAATATAGTGCGGCAATAACTTTCTCCTTTTGAAATTTTCAATGTGAGGCTTTACATTCACTGTATGAATAGAATTTCAATAGTTGTGTTAATTTAAACGATTATTGTGGGCAAATAATTTTATAGTTTTTAATTGTAATTTTTTTTATTTTATGTATTGTTAATTTAAAATATATTTTTTAATTTAAGACATTATTGGTTTACAAACCATACAAAAGTGTTATCATAATAATATTTAACTCTTGGTTTATATTGAATTATTCATTTAATTTTTTTCTATGTTATTGTTATTTAAAAAAAATATAATGGTTAGTTTCATTTTAAAAAACATAATTAGTTTCCCTTATATACATGTGTGTTGAATATTTTAATCCGAACAAGTTCAGTAACTAGACCACTAGACCAGTTGAACTGGTGGACCATTATACCACTTGTTTCACTGGTTCAATGTCCGATCTAGTTGTGATACCTATGATATAAAATGAACGAGTGTATGTAAAATGTAACTACTTATGTTTCAATATGAGATTTTCTTAGATGTATTTGTTATGAAAAGCGCCGAATGAACAACCACAAAAAACAAAGAAAACAAAATGAGATCACCATGATTTTATCTCAAATCAAGAAAAACCACGGGCAAAGGTGGCATTGAAAATCCACTATGAGATAAAATGATTCATAGGGCACCCAAATTAAGAATTTATCTCAATAATTAATGGAGAGATGATTCTCAACATCATTGAAGACGATAAAGGGGTGTTGGCCGCATTAATTGGAGATATGTGTCACAACACCAATAATCCTCACCACGATTTGAATCCCAGATAGGAAGTAGAAAACATTCAATCTCCGAGGTTTGGCTTTCCTAGGACTGGTTTCCCTCCGGCGGCGTCTCTTCTCTGCTGACGTGCTTCTTCAATCCATGAGACATCTGGCGCGGTTGCGTTTCTTCTAGCGACATTGCGGAGTCCGGTCGTTCGATTTCTTCCGAGTAACTTCAGATCGACTTCCGTCCGATTGCTTTCGACGGATCGACAAGATTCGGCGGCGACCGGTTGCTCGCCCCCATCAGACCGGCTTCTGACCGACTCCCGTGTGTTCGTCGTTCGTCGGACCGACAACAGATCGGCTCCCGAGGGTTCAGTTTCTTCCGTTCGAACTACTGATCGGCGTCCGGTAGTTTCTTCCCCATCTAACCGGCTCCGTTCGGATGCCTAAGGGTCGAACTCGCGGAGGGGAGTGCTCGTGCAGGGTGTGCTCGCGAAGGGCGGAGTCCGGTCGTTCGATTTCTTCTGAGTAACTTTAGATCGACTTCCGTCCGATTGCTTTCGACGGATCGACAAGATTCGGCGGCGGCCGGTTGCTCGCCCCCATCAGATTGGCTTCCGACCGACTCCCATATGTTCGTCATTCGTTGGACCGACAACAGATCGACTCCCGATGGTTCAGTTTCTTCCGTTCGAACTACTAATTGGCGTCCGGTAGTTTCTTCCCCATCTAACCGGCTCCGTTTGGATGCCTAAGGGTCGGACTCGCGGAGGGGAGTGCTCGTGCAGGGTGTGCTCGCGAAGGGCGGGTTCGCAAAGGAGGTGTTTCGCAAAGTGCACGATGGGCAACGAATTCAGTTCGCGAAGGGGGTGTCTTCGCGTAGCCTTCTTTTTTGCGGTGGAGTGGGTGCAGGGTGTGCTCGCGAAGGGCGGGTTCGCGAAGGAGGTGTTTTGTGAAGTGCAATGTGGGCAACAAATCCAGTTCGCGAAGGGGGTGTCTTCACGTAGCCTTCTTTTTGTGTTGGAGTGGAGTGGGGTCTCTAAAGGACGCAAAGGGGTGCACTCGCTTAAGGGTGTGCGGTTCCACGGGTGTGATTGCGGGGTTTTGCTTGCAAAGGTGCTCTGCTTTTCC
Organism: Viscum album; assembly: GCA_963277665.1. Taxonomy (NCBI): domain Eukaryota; kingdom Viridiplantae; phylum Streptophyta; class Magnoliopsida; order Santalales; family Viscaceae; genus Viscum; species Viscum album. The sequence continues at coordinate 1,326,064,876 of OY728158.1, forward strand.
TCTTCATGTACATAGCAATGGAATCAAATCAGGTGAATAAATGACAGAAATCGTCGCTGACAAATAAGGAAAAAGCGACAATTACCACACGAAAGGATGATGATGCTTTTCTTTCACACCGTATGGGTCTGCTGAATGTTGGAAAATTCTTGGCAAAACGAGCTTTCAATCACGATGCTCTTAAAAACACACTGCAAAACATCTGGAGATTGGAGGATGGGGTCGCAATTAGGAAAGTGGGGGAGGGCCTCCCTGTCTTTGAATTTTTCAATGAAAGAGATGAAGAAAAGACCCTCAAAGGTAGATCATGGTCCTTCGATAACCAAATAATTATCATGGAAGATTTAAAAGGTTGGAAAGATATTCAAAATATTCAGCTGACTTACTCACCTTTTTGGATACAAATAAAAGGAATATCGTTTCATGGTAGAATTGAATGAGTTATGTGAGAAATTGGAGCGCGCATTGGTACATTTCTGAAATGGGATCAGTCTGATCCAATTCATTGGGGACCCGTGGTTCGGATCAGAGCTCTGGTCGATGTGGCACAACCACTCATGAGGGGCTTATTCTTGTCAAAAGATGATTCTAATGCCTAGATATCTTTCAAGTTTGAAAAGCTTCCAATTTTTTGTTTCTTTTGTGGGCGTCTCGTACATTTAGAAAAGGATTGTGGATTGAAAAAGGAGGATGAACAAGGCAATGTCATTTTACAATATGGCCCTTGGCTTCATGCAAAAACGGTTGGATGAACTTTCATTCCTGAGGTGGAAAAACAAAAGGATCGTGACAGACTTGCGAAGGCATTCAAGAAGCAGTCAGAACCAATTCACAATAACATCATAATGCTTGGGCCACTAGAGTTTTCTGTTGGCAAACCCGGTGGATCAGCTGGTGAAAGAAGTAACATTAGGAAGTGTTGTGGTCGCGACCGACTCGGGGGGAAAAACATGTCAGTAAGGCGAAGGACCCGACTTTTGACTCATCCCGGGCCCATGCTTATACAAAGGATTCCTCTTCCCTACATATTGGGTCGTCGCCAAAAGGCAAAGAACCACCAGACCCAGGTGCGGGGCGGAAGCAACCTGGTGAGGAACCCCTTGTTCTAGTTCCTCGGCCAGATTTTGAAGCACCAGGTATCATGGCCCAAGAAGGAGAAGATATGATTGGATTAACGTTGTCGGGTGTTCAAAAACATCGCACGTGGAGAAGGGTGACTAGAGGAGATCGAGATGGTGTACCAATCAGTACAAAGCTAGGCAAGCACAAACGAAGATGGGAGGCAGGGCAAAGGCTTGAGAGCCTTCCAAAGAGGTGGAAAACTGCAGGTGACAGACAGTTTTTCGAAGTTATGGAGGCGGAGGCGGGCGTGTCTCAACCCCACCTGGAGCAATGAAAATCCTATGCTAGAACTATTGAGGACTTGCAACCCCCAAACGGTTCATTCGCTCCGTCACTGGAGTTCAAGATACCACTCTAACATAGTTTTTGTATCCAAAACTATTTGGATTTCAAGGATGCTGGTCTCCCTAGTTCGAAGATTGGTTTCAAGAACGTCTTCCCTATTAGAAGACATGGACACTCTGGTAGTTTGTGCCTCTTGAGGAAAGATGACCTTGGGGTTCAGGTGACTAATTTCTCAAGTAATCACATTTCTGTGACTATTGTTGCCCTATGATCTCCTCCATGGTCTTTTGTTGGATTCTATAGGTGCTCTGGGTACCAAGATAAATTCAAATCCTGGGACCTGTTGAACCGGGTGCGAACCTCTCTCTCGGGCCCTCTGCTGGTTGGAGGAGATTTCAACGAGATCCTCTTTTATGAAGAAAAAGAAGGGGGTGTTTGAGGAGTGATGATGCTATGGAAGAGTTTAGGAATTCTCTTGTGCTGAATTCTCTTCACGACCTTGGGTTTTTGGGCACTCCGTTCACATGGTATAGAGGGAGATCAATGGAGAATCATATTGCTGAAAGGCTAGATAGATTTGTTGGAACAAATGAATGGAAACCCCTCTCTCATGCTTTCTCTATTGTTCACTTGCCTCTGGTCTCTTATGACCACTGTCCAATCATGTTTTCAATGACCCCTCATGGGGAATTTAGGAGGCCTTTACGAACCTTTCGATTTGAAAGTTTTTGGCTCCATGATAGTAATTGTGAGAAGGTGGTTCAGTCAGCTTGGCAGGGACCAAACCGGTCCATCACATTCAATATCCGCAATACTGCATCTTGTTTACAGAAGTGGAGTTCGGTTAGATTTGAGGATTTTTAAAGACGTGTTAATGCTGCAGAAAATCGCTTGAAGAGACCTCATTCTTTGCCTTGTTTTAACTCTATTCTCAGGGATATCTCATTTGCAAAAAAGAATTGTAATGCAGCATTGAGAGAGGAGAGTTTTTGGTTTCTGAGAGCAATAGAATCCCACATGAAGGAAGGTGACCAGAATACTCACTTTTTTCACCAAAGAGCATCTGCGAGGAAAAGGAAAAACCACATTTCTCAACTCGAGGATCATACTGGTGGGGTTGTTTACGATAACAATAATATTTAATCCATTATCCTGAATTTTTTCAGCAACCTCTATAAAGCGGAAAGTATTGATACACCTTCGTGTCTGACTAGCTGTATTCCAAAAATTGTCACGAAGGATATGAACCATAAGTTGGATAGAGATATCTATGGGAATGAAGTGCTTGGAGCTCTTCACCTTATTCACTTCACCAAGGGCCCGGGGCCTGATGGCTTGCATGCCATGTTTTTCAAACGTTTTGGCATATTGTCGGACCAGATGTGGTAGCCTGATGAAGGAGTTGTGGGCAAGAAAAGCTTCTCTTGATCCCCTGAATGAAACCCTTATTCCCCCATCCCAAAAACCCATTTCCCTCAGAAAATCACAGAATTTCGACCTATTAGTTTATGCAATGTTGTTTATAAGATCTTTTCAAGATCTTGGTGGCCGGTATCACTCAAAGTGTCTCTCTTTTGTTTAAAATGGACACCCTTTTAAGTAAAAACTACTGGCATACGGAAAACCGACCAAACGTATTTGGACTATGTTGATAATTTAGGAAAACTATCCACGGGTCATATGTGATGTGTACGGTTCAACCCTGCCTCAATCTGAGGCACGGTGTGGCCGGTACCACTCAAAGTGTCTCACTTTTATTTGAAATGGACAACATTTTAAGTGAAAACAACAACGGACATACGGAAAATAGACCAAACGTATTAGGATTCTATTGATATTTTAGCACAATGATCCATGGGACATTTGTGATGTGTAAGAGTCAACCCCGCATCAATCTGATGCACGGTGTGGCCGGTACCACTCAAAGTGTCTCACCTTTATTTAGAATGATCAACATTTTAAGTGAAAACAACAACTGACATATGGAAAACCAACCAAACGCATTAAGATTGTGTTTATATTTAAGGAAAACGATCCATTGGACATTTTTGACGTGTAAAAGTCAACCCCGCATCAATCCGAGACATGGTGTGGCTGGTACCACTCTAAGTGTCTCTCTTTTGTTTAAAATGGATAATGTTTTAAGTAAAAACAACTGGCATACAGAAAACCGACCAAACGTATTTGGATTGTGTTGATACTTTAGTAAAACGATCCATGGGACATTTGTGATGTATAGGAGTCAACCCCGCATCAATCCGAGGCACGGTGTGGCCGGTACCACTCTAAATTTCTCTCTTTTGTTTAAAATGGACATCATTTTAAGTGAAAACAACAACTGACATACGAAAAACCAACCAAACACATTCAGATTGTGTTGATACTTTAGGAAAATGATCCATGGGACATTTTTGATGTGTAAGAGTCAACCCCGCATCAATCCGAGGCACGGTGTGGCCGGTACCACTCTAAATGTCTCTCTTTTGTTTAAGATGGACATCATTTTAAGTGAAAACAAGAATTGACATACATAAAACTAACCAAACGCATTTGGATTGTGTTGATACTTTAGGAAAACAATCCATGAGTCATATGTGATGTGTACGAGTCCACCCCACCTCAATCTGAGGCACGGTGTGGTTGGTATCACTCAAAGTGTCTCTCTTTTGTTTTAAATGGACACTGTTTTAAGTAAAAACAACTAGAATACGGAAACCAAATGTATTTGGATTGTGTTGATACTTTAGGAAAATGATCCATTGGTCATATGTGATGTGTACTACTCAACCCTGTATCAATATGAGGTGCGGTGTGGCCGTTACCACTCAAAGTGTCTCACTTTTATTTGAAATTGACAACATTTTAAGTGAAAACAACAACTGTCATACGGAAAACCAACCAAACACATTCAGATTGTGTTGATACTTTAGGACAATGATCCATGGGACATTTTTGATGTGTACGAGTCAACCCTGCATCAATACGAGGCACGGTGTGGCCGGTACCACTCTAAATGTCTATCTTTTGTTTAAAATGGACATCATTTTAAGTGAAAACAACAACTGACATACGGAAAACGGACCAAACGTATTTGGATTCTATTGATAGTTTAGGAAAACGATCCATGAGTCATTTGTGATGTGTACGAGTTAACCCTGCCTCAATCCAAGGCACGGTGTGGCTGGTACCACTCAAAGTGTCTCACCTTTATTTGAAATGATCAACATTTTAAATGAAAACAACAAATGGCATAAGAAAAACTGACCAAACACATTCAGATTGTGTTGATACATTAGGAAAATGATCCATTGGTCATTTTTGACGTGTACGAATCAACCCTGCCTCAATCCGAGGCACGGTGTGGCCGGTAGCACTCTAAGTGTCTCTCTTTTGTTTAAAATGGACACTGTTTTAAGTAAAAACAACTGACATATGAAAAACTGACCAAACGTATTCGGATTGTGTTGATACTTTAGCACAACAATCCATGGGTCATTTACGACATGTAAGAGTCAACTAATCCTCAATCCGAGGCCCGATGTGGCTGGTACCACTCAAAGTGTCTCACTTTTATTTGAAACGGACAACATTTTAAGTGAAAACAACAACTGACATACGGAAAACCAACCAAATGCATTCAAATTGTATTTATACTTTAGGATAACGATCCATGGGTCATATGTGATGTGTAAAAGTCAACCCCGCCTCAATATGAGTCACGGTGTGGTCAGTATCACTCTAACTGTCTCTCTTTTGTTTAAACTGAACATCATTTTAAGTAAAAACAACTGGCATACGAAAAACCGACCAAATGTATTCGGATTGTGTTGATACTTTAGCACAACGATCCATGGTCCAACCTCACACAATACACTTCTCATGTGAGTAACTCCTACCCCTATTCTAAAACACATGACATTTAATACGCCAAGGACAACTATATTCCCTAAGTCACACAAGCCCATTGATACACAACCATTATCATCATCACTAAGTTCAAAGACACCCGCCCCAAACCATGACATTATATTTGTGTTTGGTTGAATTCATTTATTCATTTCCTTATTTTGGGCTATTAGCTTCTAATTTCTGAATTCAATCATGTATGTGTTATAAAAAATGCAATTTTGTATGTATTCTTAATTCTATATCACATATATGTATCACATATAATTACGTATTCAGTTTTTAATGTATTGTATTCATAATTGATTATTAAATTATGTATCATTCTAATTATCAGTTTTTAATTTTGTATTTTTATTATGTATTGCATTGTATGTATTCTGTACAATTCACGGCTTACTGGGCTACAGTTTCTAAAACCGTTGGTATAATTTATACCAATGTTTCTCCACCCTATACCAACGGTTTTCAACTGTTGGTATACCTTAAATTTCCAGTAGTGTTATCTCCTTGGGTATTGTACATAATACCCCTCACAACAAGGCAATGAGTGGGTGTTGATAGATATAAATCACAATCCTTTTCACCTTTTAGAATATTAGTACAGGAAAGGTATCAGTGTCTACCTGGTTCATATTTTATAAAAAAATTATGGCAATATTTATGAACTATTCTAAGTAACCCCCTTGAGGGGAATGAACCACCTCAAAGCTGGTGAGGGTGGGGTGGGGGGATCTTCATGTATTAATTGTTGTTGTGTTTCTTCTTCTCTTTGATTCCTTCCCATTAAATTTTTTAACAACTCAAACTTCTAATTAATTTTTTTCTTCTAGAGTAGCTAATTGCGCCTTCCTCTCTTTCATTTTATTATCTTTATCCCCCTATTCATTTCTTTCATCAAAATATGTTTGGGGTGACGCCCCAAAATCCGCACCTCTGATGTGGCCATACTATTCTGTCCATTTCAAGGCCACTGATAGTATCTCTTCATCAGGTACATCTAATGATGATTCTTGTGTTTAAGTCAAATAAAAAATATAGAAAAAATAAGTCATCATTATTATGTTATACTGATTTAAATCAATTTTTTTATTATTTCATACTTACACATGATCACCACACCTTTTGTGTGTTTTCATCTATTAGTATCCCATCTTTATTTACACATGCATCCTTCTACGACATATAAAATGGGATGGAAGTGGATTTGGATTTCGATTAATCAATAATCATATAAACAAAGGAATATAATTATGTTGTTGTTTCATGTCACATAAAAGTATTACTATAGATTAAAAATACATACTATTTTTTTTCCAAGTGGAGTGTACCCCATCCCTGCTTTGCGGTAGGGGTAAATTGGTTTTGTTGCACATTAGTTATTTTCAGCACTCAGTTTCTATTTTATAAATTAAAAATTCTTAATCAAAGTGATTAATACATGTATTGTCAACAAATGTATTACTACCCACAATATACCTAAAAATTTGTCTCCACATGATGACCAATAAATGCATCCCATGATTTTTGGTATATCAGGTGTGCATACATATATGATGTGTGAAGATTTATTTTCCCTTCAGCATATTTGAGATGATATTTTATAAGAATTGTCTAAAAGAATCTATAAGACTTTCCGGTGAGGATTGATACAAATTTCATTCGGGATTCATCTACTATAAATGCACTCTACAAGGGATAATGAAGAGTAAATCAATGTTTTATTATTTTATTTTTTAGTAAATTAAAGAAAGTGGTTCATAATGTTACCCTAATCTCTTCCCAAATTAGCACCATAAGCATGGGTACAACATTTTAGCACAAATCTACATCATCTGAAATGTGCATTTGAGTGGTGATCCCAATACAACCATTGAACATGGTCTTATTGGGGTTAATAGGATGGTCACATGCATTCCATCCAACCTCTAATTTGATGCCTTTGTTTTATGCCTTAATAATTTTTGATAACACTATCATGCTATGATACTCTTATTTTTTCTAGGACATAGGTTGTTCACCATCCACCATTTTCTTGGCTTCAACATCATCGATATGTTGTTCCTCTGTATTGGTAGCATCAATATGTGAAAAAGCCTATTATTCCTCTTCATTGGGAGCATCGACATGTTGAGAAACCTATTGTTCCTCAAGATTGGGTGCATCGACATTTGTAGAAGTCATTATCTATAGAAGTGATTGAAAATTTAATTTAGATCATGAAAATATAGTAGTGAATAGATAATAATATGAGGAAATATGATGTATATTACAAAAAATATATAACTTGATTATTAAACTCTTTTTTTAAAGGTTTAAGGGATTTGAACCCTCTATCAAGTATCCAAATACCCTCATTGTGCTCTCCTCTAATATACATGACTCTTTCTACAGTGAGACTATTGTGAAATGATTACGAATTCCTAATGAAAGCAGTTTAATTGACATATGACCCTTCAATGGTTTTGGTTGATAACAAAACAATTAACAAATTTAGGTGTATAGAATGTAGTTGGGGTTGTAGCCTAGTGGTAAAAGAAACACTATTATCCTTCATCTCATGCCCAGGTTTGGTCTAGTGGTGCGGTGGGCTTCGCAACTAAGTCAAATGGTATCGACGACTTCGACGGAGAGTTCGACAACAGCAAAAAAAGGTGTTATTGGTGGGATTCCTTGGGTGGCAATGTGGGAGATGAGTAATGACATCAGAAGGGGTTGTCCTCGATGGCACTGGAGATGATATAAGTAGTGGCCCTCAATGGTGTTTATAGACAACGATAGGGGCAGAAATTTTGAAAAAAGAGGGAAAAGGAGGGGGGAATTAGTGTCCGATACCCAAGTGGAGTCCCAATTGAGGTTCAAAGCAGGAAGTAACTACTAAAAAAGAAAATCAGATTGGAATAATGAGAGATTGTGTATTTTCCATTGGTATGAGGCACCTTGCAGTCCTGCATGTGGGATTTCTTGCTGATCAGCATTCCATATCAGGCACTTTGGAGAAAAAAATCAAGCAACAACTTGGGAGGGATTTCTATTGGGTGTCTGGTATTTGGGCCTTCAATAAGCCATGTATTGGGCCTTGTTCCTATGGGCCTATGTTCCATGTAAGTTTACACCTCAAACCAATTAAAAAGGGTATTATCCAATAATAAAAAAATTAAAGGCCTTAGTGATTTCAGGATAGGTTTGTAGGAACTGGAATATAAAACACTTATACTCCCTATGATGCCATTATAAACAGTTTTTCTTTGTACCCTTACCAAAATGCACTTTCACAAATCCCAATTCATCTATTTTAATTACAATCTTGTGATCAATCCAATTGCATTGAAATTTTGGTGCTTGAAATGTTGTATAATCAAACTCTCATATTTATTTGATGATGCCAATGTATGACATATTTTCATAAATTGGATTTCTGTTAATGGTACCAGATACATGCATCAATTTATCCAAAAGCGTAACTCCACTATTTTTCATGGTATCGTTTTCATCATGTTTGTTTTTATAGAATGTATAACTATTAATTACATAACCATTATAAGATAACACATGAACACTTTGTCCACTGGCTAGCCATCAAAGTTGTTCTGAAATTGAATCCAGATTTTCAGTTGAATCCTTAAAAATATGATCTCAAAACCATCCTATAAACTATTTATTATGTGTATTTGATATCCATATTTCAACCCTTGATGAATTAAAATACCTAAGAATTTCTTTTTTGGGTTTCAACATATGACACAACCACTAAACTATTATGAAAAACATAAAGGTGAACCTGCTTCCACTCTGTAATAATAAACATGAAAAAATCTATTCTATAAATTACTTCACCCATAATCCACCTAGTGTGATGATATTTTAGTAGAACAATTCTTTCCACATCATACAGGAAATCAGTACATAATTCAACAACTTCCTCAATAACATATTGCTCTATAATACAACTTTCTGGCGAAATTCAATTTCTGACACATCCTTTCAAAATATTCATATACTATTCAATGGGGTATATAAATATATAATATATGAGATCACATAGTCGAATTTCTCTTACCAAGTGAACCATCAAGTGATCCATCATATCAAATAATTCTAGTGGGAATAACATATCTAATTCACATAATATAAAAGCAATTTCCTTTTCCATAGTTTGAAATTTCACTAGGTTTATAACTTTGTTGTATATAGATTTGAAAAAGAAACAAATCTTGGTTAATGTATGACAAGCATTCTTGGAAAAAATACAATGTAAAGCTACAAACATTATATATTGCATTAAAACATGGCAGTAATGTAATTTCAGACCCTTTAACTTTAAATTAGTCATTGAAACAATATTCTTGACATTTGATGAATATCCCTATGAAACCTTTACATCATTCAAGAAGTTTTAAAATTGATATCTCTCTTTCCTGGAAAGAGTGTAAGCATCCATAGGAAGAAAATTCTATTTTTCAATCTTCACTAGCACTAACTCTTCCTATATCCCCATGTTAATCATGTTCAAACTAGCCTTAATTTTATCCCCCTTTTTTAGATACATTTAGTTTCTTACCAATGACACTATCACATAAATTTTTTCCACATGCATAACATCAAGAAAATTCCTTATGTAAAAACAATTCTAGTATGGTAATTAAAAAAACTAATATATTTTTCCAACTGGATTTTGTAAGTTTTTTTGAAAAATATTTACCAAAAGAAGTTTCCATGTTTATTTTTCTTTCTCAAATAGTTTCTAAATTATTAGTGAAGATGGTGTTGTACCTTATTTTTAACTCCCATCAAATGATTTCATCTAAGATTGATACTTATGTTATTGGGGTAGAAATATGTGATGTCTTAAAAACACAGTCTTCGATGAATGTTTCAACCTAATTTACTACGTACCTTGTTCACAAATGGGATACCCTTAAGTTCCTTTATTTTATATCCCGAAAACATTCCATAAGTAGGAAATTCATTTATTATACCGTACAACATGGTTCTCAATGTGAAATATTCATTTCTATAAGCATCATACAACATAGCACCTAAATCCCACAATAATTTCAAATCTTTGATCAATAGAGATAAATAAACATAAATATCAATACCTTGTTATTTTGGTCCTGATATAAGTATAGATAACATAATGTATTTTTATTTCATACAATACCACGATAGAGAGTTATAATTTACCAACATAACTGGCCATGTATTGTGAGTGCTACTTTAAAAACCAAAAGGACTCACTCCATTAGTAGATAGCTCAAGATGGAGCTTTCTCGAATCATTTCCAAATTCAGGATACTTGTGATCAATTTTCTTCCGCTAAGGAGAGTCTACTGGGTGATAAAGTTTCCCATATTTATTTATTGTATCAGTGTTCCACATCAATTTATTTGTAGTCTCCTCACTTCCATATAGGTTCATAAACCTTGGAATGATTGGAAAGTACCATACACCTTTCATAGGACCTGATTCATCTTTCATGTATCAAGAAACACCACACTTTAGGAAAATTTTAAGTAATTTTTGCTCCTTGTAAAATTGTATACAATTATTTAGACAAGCATGTATTCTTTAAAAGATCATACCCATTGAATATAGCATTTTTTTATCATCATATGTTCAGAAGGGAAGCCCATTATCTTCTGGGAGCTTATCATTCAAGATAAAAGTTTAGTAAAAATGGAGTCACTCCATCAATTTATAGCTTTTAAATTATATAGATTCAGTATGGATGAAAATTCTATATATTTAGTATAACCAATATATTATGGTGTATTTTTACAACTTTTTTAACTTCTCAAACAATTTTGAACAATCTTGAAGTTCATCTTCAACTATCATTTTCATTTTCTCAATACGATCTCTATCATAATTCACACATGTGATTATATCCCTGATACAACCTTAATCATTGTTCACACTTGTAACGATATCAGATGATCTATAAAATGTAGTGTTATCTTAATCACTAGCTATATTCAGTTTTTCCATATGTCTAGTCCAACATTTATAACTTTGATATATTCCATGATGGACCAAGTGTTCTTCCAACTCCTTTGGACTAATTAGTCTTGAAAACAACATCATAAATGAAGGTATCGAGCATGCAACAGAATACCTAAAACTTGGGATTTTAAAATATTTCCATTGATGATCAATATGAACTTTTTGTCATCGATGAAATGATGCCTGATAACCATATGCGGATCTTACGAGAGTAATTTTAAGCACAAAAATAAAACTATAAATACCTGGTTAGATCCGAAGGCGTTCTCAACAACTGATCATCTTTGGTGACCATTGATCAAAGAATTCGAAGTTTAATTCCTATAGATCATCAACACATGCTTCAAGAAACTGTAAGAATGTTGATCATTGAATTTTGGGTGCTAGCATGAAGATCTGATGACACCTTCAATGCTCCAATGATCACTGCATCACATTGCTTGCGATGCACAAGAGAGAGCTTGATCCAAACTCCTAGATCCAGAGACTCTCTCTAGAATGTGAGGGAGAGAAGAAGAGAGATATAGATAGAGGAAGTGAATAATATATTGTGAATGTCTCTCCTAATCTATATATAGTGTGTTTATAGTTACCTGAAATTGTCTCTCCAGCCCCCAAATAATTAACACACTATAAACAACATATTATGACTATTTTTCTAAGTTATAAATATTATTATCACTTTCTTGGAATATAATAAATATATTACATGATAATAAATGATCCATTAACTCGACTCATCATTCCCACAAATATCAAATGAACCTTGAATATTTTAAACTAATATTTGTAAAAATGATATTTACCATGTATTTACTTTAATACTTGAAAATAAATTTAATAAATAAATTCAATGAAAATTATTCTTAACTTGAATAATATGAATTTATTTATTTCTATGGTGATCATATTTCCTTGAAAAAAACCCAGACCTTAGCAGTGGGGTCCACCATTTCTTATATACCTATTCAACTGAATAGGGAAGATTCTTGAATACACTATTGTATATGACCCTTTAGGACCTTATCTCAGTAGAAGTGAATACCATTCACAGACTAAGAGTGAGATCTAACAACCCATCATGGACCCAAAAGAGATAAGGATGGTCATAACAACAATAACCAACATACAAGCACACGCTGTGTAATATAATCTCTTTATATTTAATATCTCATAAAGTAGGATGCACACCCATGTCATCATCCTTTTTTTGCTTTATTATTTGTTAATCTAACTGGATGGATTTACCCTCAACTGACACGACCATGGTTTTATGAAGGTACTACCATCCCGATCAATGAGTCTCGATATATATTACTTCCTTAACCTCAAAGTGAATTTTTTTTCTTGGACATTCAACCAATGCCATACCACTAATGACACACCCAAAAAAATCTACCTTTCCACAATTTCATTATCATGATTTTTTCCTTGTATTAAATTACATGATCCAATGACACACACTGGTAATGATATCAAGTCATGAGACTAATACACATGTCTATAGATAGGAACATCCAATGAATCCCAAAACATGTGGTGTTCTTATTGGAAGGTTTTTCCTCATGATCTCAGTACTAGAGATCACCAAGTGAAAAATTCATGTGAATAATTCTCAATACTTATGATCCCCCAACACATGATAGTCAAACATCTACTATGTCTAATCATTAAGATTTATCTAGATCATAAGACCTTTGTTTAAGATTAATGTCATAATATCTCAAGGTTCTCATTATATCCTGGGATCTTCTATAACCTTTTGATATAAAATTAAATCTTTAGACATTACCATTAAATAGTGGACATGGAAAAATTGTACACTATAATGGTAAGAATACATCAAGTATATCTAACTGTATACATGATATGGTAATCAAAAGTATTGTTCAAGTTGGGTCTAGGTAACCCACTATTGCAACACTCCCACTTGCACTAGTGCCAACTTTCTAACCATATTTTTTAGCTCTCACATGATTAAGATCATATTTCTGCCGAGTCATGACTTTAGTTGTTGAGCCTTCCATGTTTCCTCTGTATGACAATTCTGCTATATACGATCTCATCTCCTTGAGTAAAACTTCTCAAGAGATGGTATCCCCCAAGTATATATCTTTTTCCACTATCATGACTTGAAATCTTGGCTAGTAAAAGTATCATAATTTACATCATGATAATGCTTAACTTACTAGGTGTGATTCCAAGAACCAGAAAAAATTGTTGCATATAACTGCTTCTTAGATTCCTTAGAAGATACAAAGTACTCAATATTTATAGGTATGAATACCACTAGCTTATATGATCTTGTCTCGCTCATCACCTTAGCCTTAATTCTATATTAGATCACATGGACATAAGGAAGACTAGTTTTTGTCCCCTAAAAACTAGTATCATTTCTTCTCCACTTACTAGGTACATATCTTTTATACTTTCCAAAGTACGATCAGATAGTTCCGATTACTTCACTTGTAGTTATCCTGGATAAAATTGACATTTTCCTACTATAAAGTATAGACAATATCAATTATTGTACATATCACGACACAAGTGATTGATCCATCACTAAAGTGTATGGAATTTAACTCAGCATTTTAATCTCCTAAAATGTCATAGACATGTCAACCTAGAGAAACAATATTCCATGTGACACTAGCAACAATTCTAACTCAAATTGTTTTAACTTTTATTTTTCAATACCATGTCACTATATATACGATTGACTAGGTCCAAGAAACCTTTGGATCTACCTTAGTAGATCATGTTCCCTAGAAATTAGGTTGTTACTTTAAGACAACCATTGTAGAATTACTTTAAACCAGGTCTTAGATAACTATAATACCAATATATGTTTTCCACATGTTTCCGAACATATTTCACTTGAAAAAACAATGGTGCTCCCACTAACCTCTAGTAGACACATGGAAAATATTCATTACAAATGAATATTCTATGACCTAGTTTCTTACTTCAATCCTAAACTAGATTTCAGTAACTTGCAACCTTTATTAGCATTCTGTGACATGACCATACCTTTCTAGTTGTGTTATATAAACACCTTCCATGAATGGTGGTCATGAAAACCAATGATCAATAAAATGATCATATAAAGTAGCTATGAAAAGTAAAATTCTAATGTATTTAGGCATAATGACTTGGTATAGACAATCAAGACTTATTGGTACTATGATTATACCATCCATGTATAATCTCATTTGAATACCCACCACAATATTCAAAATAATAAGCCCCCTTTTCATCTTTATACATAAAATCCATTATTGAATTTTAAATGGTCTTTCCAATCTTAGATAATTTCCATATAATTTTTGATTATATGAATTATTATTCTCAAATAATAATGGATCACCGACCATAGTGAATTTAAACCCATCACTATGGTTTTAACCTTCCTACGTAGTATGCGTCACTGGAACATTTGTGTTCCATATAAACTTGTGGAACAAGTTCCTATGACAACCACATGTGCATCTTAAGCATTGACTAAATCCAAGTTAATCTGACTTCCACTATCACAAAAGAGATGTGCAACCTTTTATAGAAATGTAGACTATCACTTAACTACTACTTTTCTATCTTATTGATTTATGCAATATCCTAAGAAATTGTTAGGATAATTACAATGAATGCACAATGTGTTTGTTCCTGATGCAAGTTTGTTTATGTCCTAACAAACTCTTTGCATCCAAACACACGTCCTTGTGAAATAATGGATTTTAATCATATTATGACTCATAAGATATTCATTTTTCATTATATTTGGCATATGGTTATGGGATATCATCGTTATTTTCAAAGCACATCATGAAATATAATAGAAGTTTCTGAAAGTTTCAACATTGATTCTCCTTACATCATAACTCTAATGTATAAAATGTGTGTTTAGGAATTTCTCCACACTACATTTTGTTGGTCAATGTTAACATGTAAGACTCTATCATTAATCATCCTTATTAACATCAATTACATGATGTAAAAGGTAATTTTTGTTTAGTAATTACTCCATGCTACATTATATTGATCGTTGATTGCTTGGTCAAGATATTATTTGGCATGCCGGCCCAAAGAAAATCTTATCTTCTAACCATACATATGTCATAATTCACTTTATTATTCCTTAATGACTTAAAGGAATCTAAGAAAGTATATTTAACACTATCTTACCCTTAGAATATTTCACACTCTCTTTTTGATTCTAATAGCCTTGTGGCTTACCTTTATTTCTAAAGGTTCTTTGTCCAAAACTAAGTATATACATCACTATTACCTAATGTGTTTAGCTTAGCTGAGTTTAAATACCATAATAGGTATATCCTAGATTTCTACTTTTAGTTTTTATTGATAAGGATTATCTTTCCATAACTAGGTAAATGTGTCTTACATTTTATAATCATCATATATTTCATACAATTCATGTATCTCTAAACTATTAGTTGAGTATTATACACCACAAACAACATTCATTCCCAAACTTGGAATAATGTCTCCTTATGTCCAAAGGGAACATGAGATAATTTTTTTTTGGTAATACTCTATAATAGTTTAACAAGAATCATGCACTTGGTAATATAGAAGTCGTGTACTTCTCACCACTGACTTAAGAATCACCCTTTTTCATCCGCTTGGAGAATACACCAAAATTCTTGTAACGTTTTTATACTTACTTGGTTATTGTATTTAAATACACATATGTGAAAGGCATACAGTTTTTAATACCCAAGAAGTAAGATTGAAACATTAGATTTATATTAATGAATACACCTGAAGAAGAAGCGAGTACTTGCTTTGTTGATTCAGTTTATTTTGTTTAAACTTATATTGATATATTTCATGTTATGCAAAGAAAATAAACTCCTATTAAATATCCAAACTCATTACATTGAAGGATGCTGTGAATGTGCCTTTGGCGTGCCACTTTCCATTGGCCTTTTTTCCTTGTATTTCAATTTATTCTTCAAAATAATTAAAGATGGATCTTTCTTTGTATATTATTTTAACTCGGTGAACCTTACCTTAAAGGTAACAATTCATTTTCCCCATATTTCTTGTTTTGAAACCTAAAATGAGATTGGAGTAATTGGCTGTAGGAATGGGATGACATTAAAGATCATGATCTACCTTCCAATTTACATTTATCCAGTGTAATCATCACATTCAAATCTTTCTTCACTTTCTCCTTGAAAATTTCTCAGTGATGAGACTTTATGTTATATCACCCATGTCCTAATGTAGTGACTACAACTAACATTGGATGTTGATAATAACATTATGACATATCCATCATATGCTTAACACATGAGTCTCTTATAATAATTTTTACACCCTTGGTTTTTGAGGTAGCTTAATAGGTATTGGGGACACTAGCACCTTGAATCTCTCGTACCATATTATTGTGTGAAAATGCATGTACTACACTTGGAAACTCATGCTAGTGAGGATGTCATGACCCGTCCCTCAGGGCCCGTGCCGTGACTACCCCAAGCCTGACTTTTATAAGCCAGGGGCTGGCGACTAGCACCAGAAAGGCGTATCCCTAAAACGGGAAGACATTGCCTTTTTAACCTGTACAGACACACACTCCAAGGGAACAACAAGAAGCAACTACACATACTAGAACACAATGAGGATGTAACCACAAAGTAACTACTGTAGTGAAAAGAGTGATGAAGGTAAAGGGGCCAGAAATACAAGCCCAACTGTAAAGTACAAGTACAACTGAAAGGTACAAATACAACTAAAAAGTATAAAACAACTCATGGATCATCCACTGAGGATCCTACCTGAAGGGTAGGTACAGATCGTCTCCACACCACTCCACATCATCCCGTCTCCTCTGTGTACCTCCTGGTCCTGGCTCCCTCAAATCTCAGACCAACTTCTTGTCGTCTGCACAAGGCACAACAAGGTGTGGGCGAAACCCGTGTAGGGGTGAGTATAACAATACTCAGTAAGGTCCCAAAGACCCCTGAAGGTCTCCCAGAGTTCCACAAAAGAAAGACCACAAAGAAATACCTCAATCACAAAGCAAGAAGCAGTCAACAACTCTACTTAGGTATATTCCCATACATATACCTAAGTTATCAATATATACTCATCTCATAAATGAGGGAAGAGTATCACAAAGGTAACACCACGAAGGTAAAAGTACCACACATGTATCACCACGAAGATATCACCACGTAGGTAAAAGCAGCACATAGGTATCACCACAAAGATAAAGGACTCATCTCACACCAGTTATATTCTAGGGTAGTAACTGTAGCATCATCAATCACAAATGTCGAACTCCTCAGCCGCTGGAGAACTCCTCCTCTATTGAGTACAGTGGGTCTGTCGAGTCACACAGATCCGCTTCCCACTAAACTTGAATTGTTGTAGTACTTATCCTTGATAAGTACTGTGGGTATGCTGAGTCACAGACAACCGCTCCCCACCATGGGCCTGCCAGGTCACATAGAGCTGCTTCCCACCTTGGCCGAACTAAGTTACTCCTCCTATCGAGTACTGTGGGTCTGCCAGGTCACACAGAGTTTCTCCCCACTGTGGGCCTTCTGGGTCACACAGATCTGCTTCCCACTAGGTCATCGTCAAGCAGTCTTCAGGTCTCAGCCAACCGTAGGGTTTCGTACGTAGTGCGCTTGGGAGAACCTCTCCTCAATCCATCGATCGTATTTCAACTGGCATGGATCTCCACGAAGAAGCAACCCGATGATTTGTCATGTCATAAGGGTTCCAATGCAATAGACAATGCGTCAACCAAACGCCTGGTCTGTAAGTTATAGGCATTTTAGTGTCGAGGGCCTAGTTGGATTCGGGTAAGATCCAACCTGACCAAACTCCAACTTTCTCTAAAACTATCATGGAGTATCTCAAAAGGACCTCTTTGTCTTGAGGATACCAATGCCACAGACGGTTCGTCAAACGGACGTCTGGTTCTCAAGACATAGCCCTTTAAGTGTTTTTGGGCCCGGTTGGGCTCGGGTTCGGTCCGACCCGGTCAGACCGACCCGGCCCGCAAGGGCAGCCCGACCCACAAAGGGCGGCCCACAAGGGGTGGCCCGTAAAGGGGGGGGGGGGGCGCTAGGGTGATGACCCGGTATGGGGTCCGCCCTAGCCGGCGCGGGGGGTGTGACCCCTCGGTCTCTCGAACTCCTGAACGACCTAGAGGCCATTCAGTATGCAAAGCGACGACACCGCGTGGGCATCGCTCGGTCGCCGCAGAACCCGCTGGAGGCGTGGGTTCGGCCTCTACCGCGACTTCGGCAGCGACTTCTTGTCCATCAGTGGCGTGTTGGTTGTGCCGCATCCTGCTCGCCGATAACATGTTGGTCGCGTCGCCCCTCCTTCTGTGGTCGGCCGAAGCGCCGACTGCCTCCTCCGTCCGCCGCGGCTAACGAGCCACGACCCTTTACTCACCGACGGTGGGCGACAGCGTGCCGCGTCTCCTCCGTGGCCGGCCGGTGCCGGCCGCTCCAATGACCGCCACGACTTTGTGTCGCGACCTCCTCTTGCGGTGTGTGTCGACACACTATTCCCAATGTAGCTGGTCAGTGTCGTCACGCAGACGGTCTTCCATGGAGGCACAAGGATAGCAAGATAACGGAGGGTTCGGGCCGGGTTCGTTAGGCCTGCTCCCTCTGCATTAGCTCGTAAACATGAGGGGGAATAAGGGTTTAATAATCAATTGAATTAAAAACAATCAAAACCCTACAAAGATACTCCACAACAACCTCCCATAAAAACGAATGAATCGCATATCAACCAGTTAGTCGGTTGGTCCGCGTTCTTTGTATTATTTAAGAATGGTAAAGAGGAAATCATTTAAAATGCGTAAACAAATAAATACCCTACCTCGTAAACCCATTGGAGAACGTCCTCGCTTGAAGGTTGGCCATGTTATTCATTCCCACAACAGGTTCCCAACGAAGCCACTCGTACATCGCCCTTCGGTTCGTGGTTCGGTTTCACTCGTCACCTTCTGCTGGGATCAGCTTCGTTCTCTAAGGGTCCGGCGTCGCAATGCTCCTTCAGCACTTCGTTTCTTGGCAAAGCTGTGCAGATACCTCCCCCAAGCTCCATATATATAGGAGAGGGGGAGGGTAAGTAATGACATGGTGAATTAATGGGGGCTCATAAATTAAGAACCTTCCTAATTATTCAATGACATCGTTACTTAGGGTCGGCAGGTCAAGCCATTTATTGTCTTGACACATCGCTGGCCTCACACACCTCTTGTCCATCAGAGGATATGGAAGAAAATAAAATAATAAAATTATTTTATTTCATTTCTTTTAAAAAGTCACAAAACTTAACTTTCTCTCTAGACCTACTGCAGTCAAAGTAAAGTCTACCTTAAGCGAATATCAGAACTATGGATTCAACGGTACACTTAGATTTTAATCAGAGCACTGGTTCAAAAGTTAGAAAATGCTGCTCATGCGTTTACTGAACGTACCTTAAAAAAGTTCAATAAATTAAATAAATTCAACCTCAACCCATGTCGATCGAGGTTAGGCTCCGCCTAAGGAGAAAACGCCCCAACGAACTCAAAGTTACCCTCAGATTTTAGATCGGAGTTACCGTTTAGAAGTTATGGATTTTAAAACAAAATAATTGTCACTTAATTATTTTATTTACAGCCAAAAACTAAATTTCATTGGTAGCCCGCACCGGCCAATGTTAGTATCATCCTAAGGAAAGCATACGCTCACAAATTCAACGATGGTCTTAGATTTTCAATCCGAGTTACCGTTCTTGAGTTATAATCATTTAAAAAATAAAATAATTTTATTTAATTATTTTATTTACGGTTATGCCATTTTTGGGTTTTCTCACAAGAGGCTCGCATCGACTAAACTTAAGTCGCGCCTAGGGTAAAACTACCATCATGAATGCAGCAATGCCCTCATATTTCTGATCCAGGTAACCATTTAAGAGTTATTCCACTTTTTCAAGAAAACTGCTTACATGTGCTAATTCAAGCTTAACAAAACTTCAACGGATTATTTTGGTCACTCCGGGCCTCGGAATCACGCGCCGTCAAATTTCACGGTCTCGAAATAATTCTATATAATTAAAAAAATATGGAAATTTCAGGACATTACATTCTCCCCACCTTAGGGATTTACGTCCCTGAAAGCCAAAACAAAGGCAAAACAAATAAAAGAGGGTACAAAGCACGAATCTGAGCCTCATGCTCCCATGTGCTCTCCTGGAGGTCCCCGTGTTGCCCCCAAACTCGCACTAGAGGGATCGACCATCCATGAAGGACTCGCTCTTGTCAATCCTCTATCTCTACCGGGAACTCTGTAAAAGTCATCCCATCGTCGAAGTTCAACTCGCCCTAGTCGATAATGTGCAATGGATCATACACGCATCTCCTCAGCTGCGACACATGGAAAAAATTATGCACCTTGTGCATCTGTGGGGAAAGAGATAGATAGTACACCACTTCTCCCACTCTACTGAGAATCTAGAAAGGTTCAATGAACCCCAGAGATGGCTTGCTGCCCCGACTAAACCTCTGCCATCTTCATCAGGGTGAGACCCGTAGGAAGACATGGTCTCCCTCCTTGAACTCCAAGGATATTTGTCTCCTGTCGGCATGATACTTCTATAGAATCTGTGTAGTCTTCACTTGCTAACAAGTGAGGCATCATGATACAAACTCTGCCACTGCTTCCCCCATCCTTGTCCACCAGTACTGATGCCGGAGGTCCTGGTACATCTTTTCTACTCCAGGATGTACCTTTAAAGGGGATATATGGATCCCCATCAACACCTCCTTCTGAAGGGTCACTGGCAGCATGGTGTGTCCTCTGAAGAGGGTGATGTGCTCCCCACATTCAGAAAATCCTTCAGGAGACCATCCTGAGGATATCTGAGCACGTCGGGCTTCGCAGTCAACGTCCCAAGCTATGCCTCCTGAATTCGTTGAGGAATTGGGGGAGTGACAGTCATAGACTGGAGGTAAGCTTCTCCATCTTTATCCACGAAGGATATCCGAAGTGTGACTATCTTCTCTAATGCCTCACTCAATAGTTGTAAACCAGACCTCCTGATGAGTGTGTCTGCCACCACATTCCCCTTCCCAGGAGTATAGACTATCTCAAAGTCATAGTCCTAGAGGAAATATAGTCATAATCACTATCTCATCTCCTGAAAGCTCTGCTGACACTTATCTGTCCACAAGAAAGCCTTCCCCCTTCTTCGTCAAAGATGACAAGGGTGTCACTACCCTAGAGAAGTTAGGTACAAATCTATGGTAGTACCCAGCCAAAACAGAAGTCCCTCTCCCTTCGGGGAGGTAATCTTGGAAACACATTTTGAAAATATGTCCCTGCACTCTTCCAATATTGTTGGGAACTGAAAACTCAAAACTTCTGATGCCACAAGTGTAAGGCTGGCCAACTCAAGAGTGATCAGTTGCACCTTCCTATGCATGAGTTTATCCTGTGTTTCCTGGGTTTCCTCTTTCACTGACCAAGGAAAATCCCATTCCAAAATTGTAGGTAAACCACAACCTTTTTACCTAATACAGTCAATCTGAGTATGAACTGTGGATGTCCAGTCCATACCCAAACTAACGTCGTAAGGCCTCGACGCTGCCACCAAGATGTTCCAACTGAATCTCTTGCCACAAGGGTCAGATTACATAGTTGAAAAGTGTGATTTTTGAGTCTCCTCCCAAAGGTATCTCCAAACGTAAGGGTCAAGTCAACGGTTTAACCGGAAACTCTAGGTCTTGAACAAGATTTGTGGAAAGAAAGAATGATTAGTTCCTATATCTATTAATATGATAGTTAGAAGTAGACACAGACCATACCTTTAATCATTCCTGGAGCCCTTGGGTCACACCAGCTACTCCCTTCCCCTGTATTCCAGCTCCCTGAGCCTCGTGGGGACCACATTGAGGTGGTGGTTATAACATGTCGAAATGTATACCACCTCATGTTGATCTCCTAGCTCCACTTCCATGTATGATTCCCTGTAGATTCATCTATCCATATCACTTCCTCTTCCCAAAACATTTTACACACCCAAGTCTCCGAGACTAGCGTCAGTTTCCTACTTTCCCATTGTTAACATTCACTGGCTGCATCCGCTCATCCAAAGAACTTTCAACCAAAAAGGTTCTCTCTAGCACCCAAACATAATTAGGAATGCATAGAGGAATATTGCTATCTTGGATGTTCCTAAACACACCTCACTTGGAGGTCCGAGCCCTGAAGCACTGACCGTACTACATTCATCGAGTACCTGTAATAGTCGGTACGCCTCGATGAATACTAATCTACCAAAATGTTGTCCTACTGAAGCCGTAGAAGATCTAGGGAACTCTCATACCTTAGATATTTATGGAAAGAGACCCCCTTCTCTGAGGAAGGTTATCAAGCTTGTCCATAGAAAAAGTCACCTCTTCGCAAGATCAGGGTAATCTAAACCCTGTCATTGTCTTGCTAAGCCACATAGAAGGATCTCTACTAGGAACACCATCTGATCGAATGGTACCCTGGCTAGATGGAAACTCGACCACCTCCTCAAGCCATTCCTTAGCCACCTATGAGTCAGAATCGCCTCAGAACCTAAGGGGTATCTGATACTGAAACACGTAACACTAAGCCTACATGTGTCCTCTATCGGTACCGCCGATTGTAACTGCTGACCAACGGGTAGTGTTATAGCTATCACACCACCCGAAGGTACCATCTCGGGCAACATTCCATTTATTTAAGCCTCATCACCATGTGGACCATCCTCATGGTCACACACTGATAAATACTAGTAGTTAGGATAATTAATTAATCTACTGGTGTCCCAACTAGGCGGAAAACTTTAGTCACAACCTCCAACCAGTCCTCAACTTCTTGGGGATCAGTCTCGCCTCGGAACCCCAGAGCTCTTTGCCGCTGAAACTCATGCAACACGCTCAGTTAACGTGTACCCTCTACTGGTGGGGATGGTGGCATCTGTTGCCCAATGGGTGGTGGTGCTACTGGTGTACCACCTAAAGGTGCTAACACCATAAGAGGGCCCTACACCGAGACCTCATCGCTCGGTGAGCCGTCATCACGTACTTTCTCAGGAATCCTAGCTAGCTGTCTATGCGGCGACATCCTGATAAGGAACATGTGCACCACTGTCATTAATTTATACCTAGTGAGCTAACTCCAAAGAAATCAAAAGAAAAACTTTTCAAAAACACACATAATCCATGTTTCCATGTACTGAGTTGGAAATTAGAATTTTGGGTCTTGGTGTATGGATACGTCAGTCGTCACACCAACACTGGATCCCCCAAACTGAAAACCACACTCATAACACTTAACACTATTGCCACAGAGAAAAGATCAGAGTCCTAGTTCTTCGGTAGAACCGATTCCTCTTATACCAATTTGTCACGACCCGTCCCTTGGGGCCTATGCCATGACTACCCCAAACCCGCTTTCCATAGGCCAGGGGTTGACGACTAGCACCGGAAAGGCATATCCCTAAAACAGGAAGGAATTTCCTTTTTAGCCTGTACAAACACATAGTCTAAGAGAACATCAAGAAGCAACCATACAGACTAGAACACAATGAGGATGTAACCACAAAGTAATTTTTGTAGTGAAAAGAGTGTTGAAGGTAAAAGGGATAGAAATACAAGCCCAAATATAAAGTACAAGTACAACTGAAAGGTACAAATACAACTGAAAAGTACAAACAACTCATGGATCATCCACCGAGGATCCTACCTGAAGGGTAGGTAGAGATCATCTCCACACCACTCCACGTCAGCCTGTCTCCTATGTGTACCACCTAGTCCTGGCTCCCTCAAGTCTCAGACCAGCTGCTCGTTGTTTTCACAAGACACAACAAGGTGCGGGCGAAGCCCATGCAGGGGTGAGTATAATAATACTCAGTAGGGACCCCGAGACCCCCGAAGGTCTCCCAAAGTTCCACAAAGGAAAGACCACAAAGCAAGACCTCAATCACCAAGCAAGAAGAAGTAAATAACTCTACTTAGGTATATACCCATAAATATACCTAAGTTATCAAGATATATTCATCTCATAAATGAGGGAATAATATCACAAAGGTAACAACACTAAGGTAAAAGTACCACACATGTATCACCACAAAGATATCACCACGAAGGTGAAATCACCACACAGGTATCACCACGAAGATAAAAAACTCAACTCACACTAGGTATATTCTAGGGTAGTAACCGTAGCATCGTCAGTCACAAATGTCGAACTCCTCAGCTGCTGGAGAACTCTTTTATCGAGTACAGTGGGCCTACCGGGTCACACAGAGCCCCTTCCCACTAACCTTGAACTGTTGTAGTACGTATCTTTGATAAGTACCGTGGGTATGCTGGGTCACACAAAGCCGCTCCCCACCGTGGGCCTGTCGGGTCACATAGAGCTGCTTCCCACCTTGGTCGAACTGAGGTACTCCTCCTGTCGAGTACCGTGGGTCTGCCGAGTCACACAGAGCCGCTCCCCACCATGGGCCTGCTGGGTCACATAGATCCACCTCCCACTGGGCCATCGTCAAGCAGTCTTCAGTGTAAGAGTTGGTGTCCTAGAACCAAGTGGTTTTACTTTGATTACATGGATATTTAATGTATTATTACATATTGTTTATTGTTCTGCATGACTATAATATAATAATGTCCTAGAGTATTTGTTGCATTGATAAGGTCATGGCAGTTCCCTGCTATGATGAGAACCTTGAAATGCTATAACAATATTCTTAAATATAGTTCTACGGTTGGATTACATGCTATGATGGGACACATAGCCTGCAGACCGTCAGGTGTGAGTACTCATAAGTAGATGAGACTTCCTCTCATGAAGTTCACACTTGGTAATCTCCAAGATAGGAGATTATGATAACATACCCACTAGTAGGAATTCCGCATGTTTTGGTGTCATCGTATATTTCTATCTACAATCATGTGTAGTGATCCTTAGACTTTAAGATCATCATTAATATGTGTCATGACTTATGCACTTGGATTTATTGATGAAAACTGCCACGTAGACAGTTGGCAGGAAGTAGGGTACGTTGGGTGTGTCACGAGTGGCATGTTATTAATGGATAAGTCGAGGAAGGATTTGTCCCTTCCATTTATGGAAGTTTATATCTCAGACCTTTTATTGAAATAGAACCATCGCGCAAAATTCCATGGCCATGGTGTAATGACGAGTTTATTTCAGGTAGTCAAAGAACAATGTATCAAGCATAAAAGTTGATGACATAATCATGAAACCTGCTTGATGAGATATTGCGATAAAGGGATTATATTACATAGTGAGCGTTTGTATGTGGATTTCGTTGTTGTAACTTTATGTTCTTTCTCTTGGGTGCCTTGACCCATTTCTAGAAAGTACTCTTGGACTTTAGGCAAGATCGCCTAATGCCAACAAGAAATAATCCTAGAGTGTCACACACTAAGGTGTTTTTGGTGGTCTCGGTTAAATTCTATTTGAATTTAATTAATGAAATAAATATTATTCTCAAGACTGTGGAATAATTTTATTCAAGTTACAATGATCACATAAATTAAATAAAATATATATATTTATTTATTTTATTGAACATTTAATAAATATTTATTTTCTAGTTTGTAAATAAAATATTTATTTAAGAGAATAAATTATTTATTTATTTATTCGGGTGTTTAATAAATGGAAGTGGAGTTCAAGCAGACCAAGGTCGGTCTGATAGTAAAATAATTATTTGCAAGACAGTAAATAATTATTTAACTAGTTGGCACAAATTAAAATAACGCTGCTATTATTTTATGACGCAGAATTTTATTTATAATTTCGTTTTGCGCAAGTTGGAGCACCATAAATAATGACATGATATTATTATTAAATGTATAGGTTTTCTCTAAGTTCATGAATGCATTTAATTATTGCTATGCAATTAAATATTGTAACTGAAATTCCATGTATATAAATAGGAAAGTACGCCTATTGTGCCAGACACCACATCACACACCTGGTGAATTGAGAATTGTTGAGCCAAACAATTTCTCTCTTGAATCCTCTTCTCTCCCCTCTCAAGAACGAGAGACATTCTTCAAGGCTAAAGAACAAGTGATCAAGAACAACCGACACAAGACACTCGCTTCGCCGCGCTAGCACCTAGAGAACGAGCGGTGTCGATCAGAGGCCATCAGAGCACGTGTGGATCACCATTAGAGGGATTCTAGTTTGGATCCTTACAAGTGAAATGAGATAATCCAGAAGGGTCGTTCTAGATTATCAACATTATCAATGAAGAAAAATACCAAAGATACAAGTATTATTTTTCTTTATGAAATTAATTAAATTAATTATAAACATGATGTGAAATATCCTCGCTAAGGTTTCATACCTCTTTCTTCTTTATATAAATCTTTGATTATATTCCATGGAGACTGGCGTTCATCGTTGTATTGATTCCGAAATAATCATTGATCATAGTAAAAATCAAAGTTGGGTCCCGTCCCAACCACACTTCCACTATGCCCAGAACCTTCAAGTGGTGTCAGAGGGAGGTTAAATCATAGTTTATAATTATTTAAATATATCGTTGATGAATTATGCATTTAATAATTTAGTTGTTTCAATTCAAGTTAATCATTCTGCAAATCTGAATCTCGAGATCTATTACTCCTTTTTCGTTTCTCGTTCACCTTACAGAAATGATCTTTTATTTTAATTTTGATTAAAATAAAATAGAGGATCTCATCTGGAGGTGCCAAAGCTTCCTGGCCATACAACACAAAAACACACGGCGTGTATTCGGCAGTACACGCTGTGTAGTCAAGATTCAATGCATCAGACCGGTCTGCCAAACCAACTCGTGTGCTGGAGTCTTTCTAAGTCTTAAATGACTTCATGTGTTAACCAGGAACAGGTGGCACACAGTTTCCGAATTACATGTAGTGTGGCCCAATGGACACGGTGTGTAGTCCCTTCAAGTTAGGGTTGGACCGTGTACCCCATACACGGCTTGCCTAACTGGAGACCATGTAATGAGGAACTATATGGAATGTGGCCCACTGGACACGCCGTGTACTCTGAAGATTTCTGAAGCACACTCACACATCGTTTCCCCAGGTGTGTACTTCGGATAGACAGTGAAAAATAGTACACGTCGTGTAGTTAGAACCACACGTCGTGTACTCATCCAAATTATGTAGATTTATTAAAATTTATTATTATTTTATACAAACCCTTGAGACGTGTACCATTGTGCGGGCATAAAGCTGAGGCACAACACATGATAGGTGTTTCATATATATGTGTTTAATTTAACATCTATGTAGTGTTCATTTATACTCATTGGGTAGTTATGAATAGGAATTCACCGGGTTTCCTCCAAGGTACAAGTTACGTACAAAGATAATTTTAAATGAATTTATTTGTTTAAAATTATTATGGATGATAATCTCAAGGAAATTCATAAAAGGATTTAAGATAAAAGGATCGATTGATTAAAGATGGTAATTAATTGATTCGAGCGTGATTTATCTTAAACAAGAACGATTAAAGAATTGATTGCCAGTTTTATTTATGCGTAAATATCGTTGTATGTAAGGATTATCATGAGCTAGACCAAGACCTTTGTATGTGGATGGTTTTTTTTAATTTATTTATTTGAATTAAATTTGTTCGTCTGTGAGCCTTCTCCTCATTAATATGTAGGGCCTGCGTGCCCAAGGTTTCTTTTTTGTAAAAACCCATTTTACCCCTCACCTACATGTGAGTTAAAAAGGACATATGTAATGGATGGAACTCCCAAGATAGTGGAGGTGGTTCAAGATGGAGCCGAGATAAAACCAATCCCAGGAGATACAGAGGTGGATAGGTGGAAGCTATAAACACGAACCCAAAAGGTTCAAGGTGTTTCTCCCCTAGGTCAGGGTTAGTTTATCAACTGCTAGATAAACTAACCATTAGAAAAGCTCATGATCATGCCATTTACTTTATTTTATTTCTTTCAATTTCATGGTTTATCATTATGGATGTGTGGTCACGATCACCTAATTAATGAATTAAACAATCATGCAAGATGGAACTAAAATAAACCATATTTATGCGTAAATATTATCAATACATGGTTAATCACTTAAGTAAGTTTCACTTAATATTAAAAATCATGTGATAATGATAATAAGCGATTCACTAATAAGAGATAAAAATCCCTCAAATAAAATATTAATTCAGAAAAAGCCTTCTGTTACTTGATTAAAGGGAAAAACTCAATAAAAATATGTGTTTGACCAACCCTTGTTGGGACACTTACTTTTATACGGGAATCCATTATGAAAGGTTTCAGGTTTACTTAACCATATTACATCAAGAAGAGTATCCCTTGCTAGACTTGGTGTAATATTGGAGGCAAGAGTTGAGGAAATCCAAATTCATGATTTCAGGATTGGAGAGTCCACTCAACGTATCAAGGAGCTGCAAGCCTGTAGTTGGCAAAGACTTGCCTATATAAATACCTTCTAATAGCTTGAACAACCCTTGTTGGGGTTATATGAAGGGAAATATGGATCCTTGCCACTAGAATTTCATAACAACTGGACATTCTGAGTTCAATGGTGAGGGCCATTGGGACTTGATAAAATAGTGGGAGACTTAATAAAATTTATTATTTCTCATAAAATGTAATCAAGAAAGTACTAATGATTTGTTCTTTTTAATTGTAGAATAAAAATGACAAGCTCATAAACCACACTATCCCTACAATAAATTTTGGATAAAGACAACATCCTCACCAGTAGTAACTTCCAAGAATGGTTTAGACGCCTTCGGGTTATCCTACGCCATGAACAAAAGTCTTATGTGATGGAGTTGGCATTACCTGATCCGCCTGCCAAGGAGGGGAGTGAGGATTTACCAGTATATGAGAAACATATGAATAACGTGGTCGACGTTCAATGTTTGACGTTATCATCAATGTCTAGTGAGTTCATGAAGTCTCATGAAAACATGGATTCTTATAGCATGCTCGAGCACCTATGTGGTCTTTACCAGGTGAGAGCAATATAGGAAAGGTTTGAGATATCTAAGGAACTCTTTCAGAGTAAGCTTGGAGAAGGTTCCCCAGTTGAGCCTCATGTAGTCAAGCTCATTGGATACATTGAGCGTCTGGAGGTTCTAGGGTTTAAACTCCCCGAAGAATTGGGAACTAATCTCATTCTTGCATCACTCCCTCAGAGCTTCTCTAACTTTGTTGTCAATTTCAATATGAACAATATTGAGATGTCTCTATCTGATCTTATTATCCTCATTCGCCAAGTGGATAAAGATATGAAGCGCGAAAAGCCTTCTGTCCTTATGGTGAATAAGAGGAAAGGGAAGGCGAAGAGATTTAAGCCCAAAGCTTCTTCACGACCATTCAAGAAAAGGAAGATCAAAGGGGAGGCAAAGAAACAGGAGGCTGTTTGTTTTTCATGTGGCAAGAAGGGCCACTGGAAGAAGAACTGCACCCAGCCTAAGAAGCAAGGGGAAGCTTCAGGTGTGTTTGTTATCAAATTCAATCTATCTATTTCTATAAATTGGGTATTAGATACAGCTTGTGGTGCTCACATATGTATCCAAATATAAGAACCAAGTAGATTCGGGAAGATTGATTTAGGGGAGGTAGATCTATGAGCATCCAACAGGGTCAGACTTGCTGTTGTAGTTGTTGGGTACTACCACCTCACGTTTCCAACTAGGATGATCTTGGTGTTAAAGGGTTGTTTTTATGCACCTTCTGTAACCAAAAACATAATTTCTGTATCCAGACTAGGTATAGATGGATTTGTTTTCAAGTTTGGAAATGAATGTTGCTTCTTTTATAAAGATAGCATTTGCTTTGGTAGGGAACATTTATACAACAATATTTATGTGTTGGATCACACAAACCAAGTAATGGCAATCAATGAAAAAGATACTTCACATGACTCATACCACACCCAACTTTAGAATCATTGGCTAGGTCATGTAAACGAGAAACACTTGACAAAGTTACATCAAGATGGATATTTAGATTCTTTTGAACCAAAACCACTTGGTGTATGTCATGCATGTTTACAAGGCAAAATGACCAAAGCCCCATTTGGTGGGAAAGGTGAAAGGGCTAAAGAGCTTCTTGAATTGGTTCATACTGATGTGTGTGGACCATTTCCAGTTGAAGAAAGGGGTGGGTACTCATACTTCATAGCTTTTACTGATGATTTTAGTAGATATGGATATATCTACTTAATGAGGTATAAGTCAGATTCCTTTGATAAGTTCAAGGAATACAAGAATGAAGTTTAAAACTAGATTGGTAAGAAGATTAAGAAACTCCACTCAGAACGAGGTGGGGAATATCTTAATCAGGACTTCATTGATTACTTACGAGAGTTTGGGATTCTATCCCAACTCACTCCTCCTTACACACCTCAATGGAATGGTGTAAGTGAAAGGAGGAACCGCACCTTTTTAGACATGGTGAGATCAATGATGAGTCATGCAAGTATTCCATTATCCTTTTGGGGATATGAGTTACAAACAACAGCACACATACTAAACCAAGTACCAACTAAATCAATAAATGGCATTCCATACAAGTTTTGGAGTGGAAGAAAAGAATGTTATCAAATTTACATGTGTGGGGTAGTGAAGTGTTTGTTAATGCCTCTTCAGGTAATAAACTCGCACCCCGAGGCACAAAGTGTACCTTTATAGGATACCCCAAGGAAACAATGGGATATTACCTATACAACCCCTTAGATAAAAAGGTTATAGTGGAAATACATTCCATATTCCTTGAGAGGGAGAACATCTCCAAAAGAGATAGTGGGAGCAAGATAGACTTCGATGGAGTTGAGGATCAAGGTGCACGAGAGTTGGTATAGGAATAGATTCCACAAAGCCCCATGGAAGAAGAATCTGTTCCAGAGACACAAGTACTACGTAGGAGTACAAGAGAGGTTAGAGAACCGGAACGGTGTGTTTTTCTAGTTACCGAGGATGGCGAATCCTTATTAGTTGATAATAATGATACTCTAACCTACAAGGAAGCAGTAAGTTGCACAGACGTTTCCAAGTGGCAAGAAGCCATGAATTCTGAAATGGATTCCATGTACCAAAACCAAGTCTGGATTTTGGTAGATCCCCCAGTTGATGTAAAGCCTATTGGTTGCAAATGGGTATTCAAGAAGAAACTGGACATGGAAGGACAAGTCAATACCTATAAGGCACGCCTGGTTGCAAAAGGTTTTAAACAACATCAAGGAATTGACTACGATGAAACCTTATCACCAATTGCAATGCTGAAATCCATCAGAATTTTACTTGCTATTGCGACTTACCATGACTATGAGATTTGACAAATGGATGTCAAAATAACATTCCTTAACGGGAACCTTCAGGAAGATGTCTATATGACACAACCTAAAGGGTTTGTGACTCCAAAGGATGCCAATAAGGTATGCAAGTTGCATAAATCCATTTATGGATTAAAGAAAGCATTCGGGTCATGGAACATTCATTTTGATGAAGCCATAAAAGAATTTTATTTTATCAAAAATGAATGTGAGCCTTGTGTCTACAAATTATTTAGTGGGAGTGCATTCGTTTTCCTAATAGTATATGTTGATGACATATTACTCATTGGAAATGAGATACTAGTCTTGCAGTCTGTTAAGGCATGGTTGAATCAATGCTTCTTTGTGAAAGACTTGGGTGAGGAAACATATATTCTTGGGATCAAGATACATCATGATAGATCCAAGAGATTTCTAGGCCTAATTCAAAGTACATACATCGATAAGATACTGAAGAGATTTGGTATGGAATAATCCAAGAGGGGATTGTTTCCAGCATCACATGGAATTCATATTTCCAAGAGAATGTGTCCTCAGACACATGAGGAAATAAAGATAATGGCAAGTACTCCATATACATCAGCGATTGGGTTAGTCATGTATGTCATGTTATGTACTAGGCTGGATGTTGCCTACGCATTGAGTGAGGTAGGCATATATCAAGCTGACCCAGGTGACTTCCATTAGATGGCAGTCAAGACTATCCTAAAGTATCTAAGGCATACTAAGGATATGTCCCTAGTTTATAGAGGAGATGAGGAACTAGCCATCAAAGGATATGCAAATGCTAGTTTCCAGACTGATCAAGATGACATGAATTTGAAAATGGGATACATCTTCACTTCGAATGGAGGTGCAGTGAGCTGGAAGAGCTCAAAGCAGAGTGTGGTCACGGATTCTACAGCAGAGTCCGAGTATATCACATCTTCTGAGGTAGCTAAAGAAGTAGTTTGGATGCGAAGCTTCGTCCAGGAGCTAAATGTGATACCTAGCAGTAAAGATCTCATCACACTGTACTGTGATAATACTACAGCGGTGGCTCTTGCAAAAGATCCAAGGTCACATCAGCAGATGAAGCACATACTTTGGAAGTATCATCTCTTGAGGGATTTTTCTCAGAGAGGTGAAGTTGCAGTGAGCAATATTTCCACGGAAGACAACATGGCGAACCCCTTGACTAAAGCCTTGACTCAGCAGAAACATGATCATCATGTGAAGTCTAGAGGACTGAAAGTCATAGGCAGTTGGCTCTAGTCTAAGTGGGATTTTGTAAGAGTTGGTGTCCTAGAACCAAGTATTTTTACTTTTATTACATGGATATTTAATGTATTATTACATATTGTTCATTGTTCAGCATGAATATAATGTAATAATGTCCTAGAGTATTTGTTGCATTGATAAGGTCATGGAAGTTCCCTGCTATGATGAGAACCGTGAAATGCTATAACAATATTCTTAAATATAGTTCTGCGGTTGGATGACATGCTATGATGGGACACATAGCATATAGATCATCAGGTGCGAGTACTCGTAAGCAGATGAGACTTCCTCTCATGAAGTTCGCACTTGGTAATCTCCAAGATAGAAGATTATGAGAACATACCCACTAGTATGAATTCTGCATGTTTTGGTGTCATCGGATATTTCTATCTGAGAGCATGTGTAATGATCCTTAGACTTTAAGATTATCATTAATATGTTTCACGACTTATGCACTTTGATTTACTAACAAAAACCATCATGCAGACAGTTGGCAGAAAGTAGGGTACGTTGGGTGCATCACGAGTGGCATGTTATTAATGGATAAGTTGAGGAAGGATTTATCCCTTCCATTTATGGAATTTGATATCTCAGCCCTTTGATTGAAATAGAACCGTCACGTGAAATTCTATGGCCATGGTGTAACGACAATTTTATTTCAGGTAGTCAAAGAACGACGTATCAAGCATAAAAGTTGATGACATAATCATGAAACCTGCTTGATGAGATATTGAAACAAAGAGATTATATTACACAGTGAGAGTTCATATGTGGATGTCATTGTTGCGACTTTAAGTTCTTTCTCTTGGGTGCCTTGACCCGTTGCTAGACAGTACTCTTGGACTTTAGGAAATCCCACCTAATGCCAACGAGAAAGAATCCTAGAGGGTCATACACTAAGTGTTTTTGGTGGTCTCGGTTAAATTCTATTTGAATTTAATTAAAGAAATAAATATTATTCTTAAGACTGTGGAATAATTTTATTCAAGTTAGAATTATTGCATAAATTAAATTAAACATATTTTTTTTTTTTTGAACATTTAATAAATATTTATTTACTAGTTTGTAAATAAAATATTTATTTACTAGTTTGTAAATAAAATATTTATTTAAGAGAATAAATTATTTATTTATTTATTCGAGTGTTTAATAAATGGAAGTGGAGTTCGAGCGGACCAAGGTCGGCCCAATACTAAAATAATTATTTGCAAGACGGTAATAATTATTTAACTAGTTGGCACAAATTAAAATAACGCTGCTATTATTTTATGACGCGAAATTTTATTTATAATTCTATTCTGTGAAAGTTGGCGCACCATAAATAATGACGCGGTATTATTATTAAATTCATGGGTTTTCTTTAAGTTCATGAATGTATTTAATTGTTTCTATGCAATTAAATATTGTAACTGAAATTCCATGTATATAAATAGGAAAGTACGCCTATTGTGCCGACACCACACCACACGCCTGGTGAATTGAGAATTGTTGAGTCAAACAACTTCTCTCTCGAATCCTCTTCTCTCCCCTCTCAATAACTAGAGAAGTTCTTCATGGCTGAAGAACAAGCGATCCAGAACGACCGACACAAGACACTCGTTTCGCCGCGCTAGCACCCGGAGAACGAGCGGTGTCGATCGGAGGCCATCAAAGCACGTGTAGATCACATCTAGAGGGATTATAGTTTGGATCCTTACAAGCGCAATGAGATAATTCGGAAGGGTCATTCTGGACGATCAACATCATCAACGAAGAAAAATACCAAAGATAAAAGTATTATTTTTCTTTATGAAATTAATTAAATTAATTATAAACATGATGTGCAAGATCCTCTCTAAGATTTCAGGCCTCTTTCTTCTTTATCTAAATCTTTGATTATATTCCGTGGAGACTGGCGTTCATCATCGTATTGATCCAGGAATAATCATTGGTCATGGTAAAAATCAAATTTGGGTCCCGTCCCAACCACGCTTCTGTTGCGCCCAGAACCTTCATTCAACTCTCAACCAACTGTAGGGTTCCGTACGTAATGCGCTTGGGAGAACCACTCCTCAAGCCATCAGTCATATTTCAACCGGCATGGAGCTCCATGAAGAAGTAACCTGATGATTAGTCACTTCATAAGGGTTCCAATGCAACAGACGGCGCGTCAACTGGACGTTTGGTCTGTAAGTTATAGGTATTTTAGTGCCGAGGGCCCGATTGGATTTGGGTACGATCCAACCCGACCAAACTCCAACTTTCTCTAAAACTCTATTGGAGTATCTCAAAAGGACTGCATTTTCCTAAGGATCCCAACGTCGTAGACGGTTTGTCAAATGAACTTCTGGTTCTCAAGATATGGCCTTTTAAGTGTTTTCGGGCCTGACCCGGTCTGGGCTCGGCCGCGAAGGGGTCAGCCTGACCCGCAAGGGGGCGGCCCAGAAGGGTGGCGACCCGCTAGGGAAACGGTCTGGTATGGGGTCTGCCCTAGCCGGCGCAGGGGTGTGACCCCTCGGTCTCCCGAACTCCCGAATGGCCCGGAGGCTGTTCGGTTTACGAAGCAGCGGCGCTGCGTGGGCGCCGCTTGGTCACCGCGGAACCCGCCGGAGGTGCGGGTTCGGCCTCCGCCGCGGCTTCGGTCGCGACTTCTTGTCCGCCGGCGACGCGTTGGTCATGCCGCCCCTCCTTCCGCGGCCGGCCGAAGCGCCGACCGCCTCCTCCGTCCGCCGCAGCTGACGAACCGCGACCCTCTGCTCACTGGCGGCGCGCGATGGCGCGCCGCGCCTCCTTTGCGGCTGACCGGTACCGGCCGCTCTGATGATCGTCACGACTTTGTGCCGCCGCCTCCTCTTGCGGCGTGCGTCGACGCGCTATTCCCAACGTAGTCGGTCGGTGTCGCCACGCTGATGGTCTTCCATGGAGGCACAAGGATAACAAGATAGCGGAGGGTTCGGGCCGGGTTTGTTAGTCCTGTGCCCTCCGCGTTAGCTCGTAAACATGAGGAGGATTAAGAGTTTAATAATCAATTGAATTAAAAACAATCAAAACCCTACAAATATACCCCACAACAACCTCTCGCAAAAATGAAGGAACCGAGGATCAACCCGTTAGTCGGTTGGTCTGCGTTCTTCGTATTATTCAAGAACGGGGAAGAGGGAATCATTTAAAATGCATAAAAGAATAAACCCCCTACCTCGTAAACCCATTAGAGAACGTTCACGCTTGAAGGTTGGTTGTGTTTTTCGTTCCCGCAACAGGTTCCCAACGACACTGCTCGAACATCACCCTTCGGTTCGTGGTTCGGTGTCACCTGTCACCTCCCACTGGGATCGGCTCCGTTCTCTAAGGGTTCGGCGTCGCTGCGCTCTTTCAGCACTTCGTTGCTTGGCGAAGTTGTGTCGGTACCTCCCCCCCAGCTCCATATATATAGGAGAGGGAGATGGTAAGTAACGATGTGGGGAATTAATGAGGGCTCATAAATTAGGAACCTTTCTAATTCTCCAACGACGTCGTTACTTGGGGTTGGTAGGTCAAGCCATTTATTGGCTTGACACATCGCTGGCCCCACACACCTCTTGTCTGTTGGAGTATATGGAAGAAAATAAAATAATAAAATTATTTTACTTCATTTCTTTTAAAAAGTCACAAAACTTAACTTTTTCTCCAGACCTACTGCAGTCAAAGTAAAGTCTCCCTTAAGCGAATCCCGACACTGTGGATTCAACGGTGCCCTCAGATTTTTAATTCGAGCATTGATTCAAAAGTTAGAAAATGCCGCTCACGCGTTTACTGAATGTACCTTAAAAAAGTTCAATAAATTAAATACGTTCACCCTAGACCCGCGTCGATCGAGGTTAGGCTCTGCCTAAGAAGAACACGCCCCAACGAACTCAATGGTACCCTTGGATTTTCAATCTGAGTTACCGTTTAGAAGTTATAAATTTTACAATAATATAACTGTCACTTAATTATTTTATTTACGGCAAAAAATTAACTTTCACTGGTGGCTCGCGCAAACCAATGTTAATATCAGCCTAAGGAAAGTATACTTTCACGAGTTCAGCGGTGGTTTCGAATTTTCAATATGAGTTACCGTTCGTGAGTTATAAGCATTTGAAAAATAAAATAATTTTATCTACGGTTATGCCATTTTCAGGTTTTCTCACAGGAGGCCCACGCCGACTAAACTTAAGTCGCGCCTAGGGTAAAATCGCCATCCTGAACGCAACGGTGCCCTCAGATTTCTGATTCGGGCAACCGTTTAAGAGTTATTCCACTTTTTCAGGAAAACTGATTACGCGCGCTAATTAAAGATTAACAAAATTTCGACGGATCATTCCGGGCACTACGGGCCTCAGAATCATGTACCGTCAGATTTCATGGTCTCAAAATAATTCCATATAATTGAAAAAAATATATATGGAAATTCAAGACATTACAGAGGACATTTACTTTTTCCATTATTTATTGTATTTTTTATTATAATATAACTTTCCATTTTATTGAAGAATAAAATTATACCAGATTAGTTCTCTTTATATTGATTATTGATTTAGACATTTTAATTAATTAATTAAATCATTGAATGTTTCTCACTATTTTATTGACTTCTAAGAACCCTTTGTGCTAGAGTCTGAATACTTTGTCATTTGAGTATTCTAGTGGCAAAGATCCTTGAACCTCCTCTCATAGTTTACAAGTTATGGTTGTGCCACTACTCAGAGGGTTCAAGGTAGACGTTTGAATGACCAACTACATTAACTCACAGTTCCTTGATCTGTTAAGTGAAGACCCAAATTCTAAAATCATAACTTTATTTACCCAACACTTTCCTCTAAAATGATAGAAATTTATCTATGGATAATCCTTATAACCACTTTAGTTAGGTCGATCCACCACTCTTATAAGAATTCTCTGGTAGTATGAGGCACCCTCAACTATGGATGACTGAGCACCCCGAATACCTGGTTTTGTCTAAATTTGAATGATGGAAGGTGGTTAAGACTTATTTTTTTTTTAGATTTTTATTATTTTTAAGTGACAAAAGAAATCATTTTCTATTTTTAAACATGCACTATGTGATCGCACTCAAAACTAACCATGAAAGAAATAGAAAAATATTCATCACGTCACACGTTTATTTTATCCGTGCATGCTTGTTTATTATTCTATGTGATCATACATAAACTACACATTCAAAAAATAATAAACCATGAAAAAAATAAAACGATGATGTGATCATAAGCACATTACTAATGGTTGATCCATTGAGTGAATAATGTATCAACCTAGACCATATGGGTGATACCTGGAGTTATATCGCTTGTGACTCGAGTTGCAACATCAACTCATCTAATGCATCCAACTCCTATCTGGTGTGGTGCCATAACATGGCATGGAGTGCATCGCTGCTCATCTTCGTTGTTATACATTAATACCCCCTCACATGTGAGGGGGTCTCAGGAGTACAAAATACAACTCTGAGAATTGGATATGTATGCCCTTATACATATAATGACACTTAGACGACACATAGATCACCTTTTATTAAACTAATTATTACAAACTATTTCAATAATTAAATAAATAAATAAAACAAGCACCAGACATACATTGGTTGGTCAATGGACCATGATCAGTCTAATATTCTTTAAACTTATCTATTAAAATTAAATGCAGAATAAAAATTAAATGTAGAATAAAAATTAAACTTGCATTAAAAATATTTTCTGAGGATATTTTATTGAATTAAAAATTCACTTTTATTTTTAATACAATAATTTTCGTCGTCCGATCCAGTTATTAATTTAATTTTAAAATAAAAAACAAATTAATAAATTAATTTAATTTAACAAGTAAATTACATTAAATTTAATCCGCATTACCAATTTTAAACAAAAAATTAATATTTCATTAATTTAATTTAAAACTAAAATTAAATTAATTACTAAAATTAATTTTTGATTATAAAAATTAGTAGAACCCTGAAAATCCCAAGAAAGGCCTGTACAAGTCAGGCTGAACCCGCACAGACCCATTCGGAGCTTTGCGGACCCCGTGCAGGGGTGTTCTCCGCCTAACAGAACCACCCACACCCATTTAGGGTTGGGATGACCGCCCGGTCCCATTTGGGGGGCAAATTAGACAAAGGCTGGGGTTGCCTCACGACCACAGCAAATGGGGGGCCGAGCTGCAGTGGTCCTCGGGGCTGCCGAGAGGAGGAGTAGCGGGGCTCCGCTGCGCGACGGTTGGACGACCACGATCGTGGATTAGAGGGTGCCGCTACCGGATCTGGGCAGTGGCATGGATCGTACTGGGCGGAAGGGAGGATCCGGAAACCCTGTTGGTTCGACGGTGCCACGAGGGAATAGTCATTAGCATAGGAAGGGAGCTTGGCCACGCGGTGTTGTTGGGATCGAGCAGGGAGGACCACCCAAGTGGGAGCGCGCCACAGAGACAAGCGAGGGAGACGGGGGGCCACCACAAAGACCCTCGACTCCATTTTTTGAAGTCTTTATTTTGTTTTTTATTTTTTGTCAAAATCGAGACCTGCCCGACCCTTTCACATTTTTGTCTCAAATGTGGAATTATCCACATAATCAACACCCACTTAAAATAATAATAATATTATAATAAAATTATTATTATAATAAATATCATATAATTTTATGAAATTTAATTTCATCACCTCCGGTGAGTTCGGAATACAACAATTCACCAGAATTCGGTCCTCTAGATGGTTTCAGATAGAAATTGACATATATTCAATATATATGTTCTGCAATTTAAACCAGTAAATTAAGTTCAATCGGTGCTCAAAACTTTAGATGACCGCAACTTGGTCATTCGAGCTCACATTGAACCACCGCTGACGTTGGTTGGGACTAGAACAATGTACTCTATTATATTTAATGAAAATTTAATTTTTTTTGGACCAGCACCTCTGATACCAATTGAAGGTACCATACATGTAGTGGAAGCCCTGAAACATGGGATTTTAAAGTTTTTACATTGACAATCTACATGAACTTGTCATTGTCTGTGAAACGTTTCTCGATAACCATTTGAGGATCTCACATGAGAAATTTTAAGCACAAAAATAAAACCATAAATACATGGTTAGATCTGAAGTCATGCTCGAAGTCTAATCATTATTGGTGATTGTTGGTTGAAGAATAAAAAGTCAAATTCCTCTAGATCATCCACACACACTTTTAGAAATTGATAGAATATTGATCTTCGAATTCTGGGTGTTAGTGTGGAGATCCGATGATGCCTTCAACACTCCAATGACCACTGCATCTCCTTGCTTATGATGCACGAGAGAGAGATCGATCCAAACTCCTGGATCCGGAGTTTCTCTCTCTAGAATGTATGATAGAGAATAAGAGAGAGAGAGATGCAGTGAATAGTCACATGGTGAATGCCTCTCCTCTTTATATTGTGTTTTCAATTATCTGAAATAACATCTCTAACCCCCAAATAATTAACACACTATAAACGACATATTATGACTACTATTCTGAGTCATAAATATTATTATCACTTTCTTGTAATATAATAAATACATTACATGATAATAACAGATCCATTAACCAAACTCATCATTCTCTCAAATATTAAATGAACCTTGAGTATTTTAAACTAATATTCATTTAAATAATATTTTCCATGTATTTTCTTTAATACTTGTAAATATATTTAATAAATAAATTCATTGCCAATTATTCTTAACTTGAATAATATAAATTTATTTATTTATATGGTAATCGTATTTCCTTGGAAAAAACCCAAACCCCAGTGGTGGGGTCCACCATGTCCTATATACCTATTCAACTAAATATGACAGATTTTTGAATATGCTATCGTGTGTGACTCTCTAGGCCCTTATCTTAATAGCAGCGAATACCATTCAAATACTAAGAGCGGGATCTAGTAACCCATCATGGACCTTAAAGAAATAAAGATAATCATAACAATGACAACCAATATGTAAACATGCACTGTGTAATATAATCTTTTTGTCTTTAATATCTCATAAAGAAGGACACACACCCGCGTCATCATCTTTTTCTTGATTTATTATTTGTTTATATAAATGGATGGATTTACCCTCGTCTACCATGGACATGGTTTTATGAAGGTACTACCATCCTGATCAATGAGACCTGAGATATATTACTTCCTTAACCTAGAATTGAAAAATCCTTTCTTGACTATCTAATCAATGTCATACCACCAATGACGCAACTCAACACAAGCTACCTCACCACGATTTTATTATCACATTTTTTCCTTACATCAAAGTACGTGATCAAATGGCACATGATGGTAATGATCTCAAGTCAGGAGACCAACACACATGTCCGTAGATAGGAACATCCAATGACACCCGAAACATGTGGTGTTCCTATTGGCAGGTCTATCCTCATGATCTCACTACTAGAGATCACCAAATACAAACCTCATGAGAATAAGTATCAATGCTTATGACCCCCTAACACCTGGTATTCAAACATCTAATGTATCCAATCAGTAATATGTATCTATATCATAGGACCTTTGTTTAAGATCAATGTCATAGTTTCTCAAGGTTCTCATTGTAGTCTGGGATCTTCTATAACCTTTTGATATGACATTTAATCTATGGACATTACCATTAAATAGTGGACTCAAAAAAAGTATACACTATAATGGTAAGAATACATCATGTATATCTAACTTTATACATGATATGGTAATCAAAAGCACTATTCAAGTTAGGTATAGGTCACCCACTATTACAATAATAAACACAGGAAAAGTATTTGAGAAAGGTCATATACACAATATTTTGCAAATTTTATAAACTCTTCACCCCATCCTCAGTCTCTTTTGTCAGATTATTGGAAACCATCCATTTTCGATTCATATCCATCCTATTTGATTTAGTAATATTAATATTTAACAAAATAAATAAATACAAAGAAATTATGAGCTTCAAACCTATAAAAGGTCATTCTTAAAGAATCATTTAAGTTACATGAAGTCATTATTCTAAGATAATAAGAGATGAATGATGTGTATTGAGATTGTTTTGTAGTATTGGAAATCATGGAAGGAAAGGAATGTGTGATATCTATAAGGTTACAAGGAATCTAATTAAATATTCATCTATTGAAAAACAAGGAGATCAAGGATGGTTTCTATAACTTTGTTAGGTGGGATTACAACATGAGGGAGGAGTTGATGTTTATTCATTTCTTTACTTGGTATGTGGTGGTCATGTTGGTGTTTTAGTGACATGATGCTTAGGAGCTGAAGCTGATCTTTTGTCAGAGGATGAAAATGTTAATAGGTCCCAATCAAATGGTCTTGAGAACCCAACGTTTGAAGAAACTCTTGAATTTAATTACAATAAACCAGAAGTATCGGGTTGGGGTTCTCAAGATATTGTGAAAATTGAAGAACAATATAATTGGGGTTTCATGAATGATTTAAATTTAAACAATTCACATGGTGGGATGGAACCTCAAATAAAAACAATGAAAAATTTATAAATATATATAGGATTCATCCGCAACTTTTTGACACATATTTTAAGGAGTGTTAAAAAAGGAAAAGTAAATTAGTAATCTAACATTCCATTAAAGTGATTTAAATGTGGATATATTGTAATTTTCACTACTAATTTTATAATTTTTATAGAAAAAGAAACTGAAAATAAATACAATTTAACAAGAATCTCACACAAGAAGAAAACTAAGAAGCTTAAAAACCTAAATTTTCCCTCAGAGAATTGATAAGAATTTCTAAAAACTAAATAACATACATTTATTATCTAAATTATATGATGAGGAAAATGGTGATTATGATACTGAAGTTGAAACATTATGTAAACCAGAGGTGGGGTTATTGATTTAAAAAGTAAATGATGATGAGTTACCTAGTGATAAATATAATGGTGACAAAAATGATGAAAAATATGAAATGATGAGTTCCCAGTGGGATCAAAAGATGTTCACGGTAATGAAAATATTAAAAGGATTGGGGTTATTTTTCCTTTCAATGGAGGAAAATGGGAAGAATTGTTTGATTTTAATCCATAAGTGCATGAAGGATATCTGGAACTTGGCTTTTTCTCCCTCGTGTTTGAAGTTTAATCCAATCCCTCACTCTAAAATTACCTTAGGATGTAGAAGTAGTGGGAAAGTTTGGGTGACCAACACTTGTTAGTGGTGAAATGTAATGTATGAAAAGTATAAGTCTCCCAAAATTTAGCACTCATTACAAATGCTAAAGTGAACCAGGTGATATCCAATCAGTGTTTGATGGTAGTGACATGTCAGGTATGCACGAGGGAGGTGATGCATCGTTCAAATCCAT
This sequence comes from Viscum album, assembly GCA_963277665.1. NCBI lineage: Eukaryota > Viridiplantae > Streptophyta > Magnoliopsida > Santalales > Viscaceae > Viscum > Viscum album. The sequence continues at coordinate 1,326,108,176 of OY728158.1, forward strand.
TGAGAAAATTAAAAACACCCAAAGAAGAAATAAAAATGATGAAAGCTTGAACAATGGATAAGAAGACACATACTGTGGGATTTGAAAGTGTCGATAAGGGAGAGTGAGGGAGAGCGAGGGAGAGTGTGCGACAATGAGGGAGAGTGGTGATGAGGGAGGGAGAGTGGTAGAGAGGGCGTGCGACAATGAGGGAGAGCGACAATGAGGTTTCATTTATGTGAAATCTTGATCAACGTGGGGATGGAGAACTCTATTAGGGTTATATTTAAAAGACAGGGAAGAGTTTTATCAGTGATTATAAAAAAGCACTGATAAAGAGGAGTTTTATTAGTGCTAAAATAATAAGGGTTGATAAATTCTCTCTTTATCAGAACTGAAAAAGTGTTGATAATTATTTAATAATATAATTAATACAATTAATATATTTAAATGTATATAATTATAAATAAATATAAATGCATATAATTGTAATAAATATTTATATAATTATAAATATATTTCAAGAATTTTAAATATGTATTTATAAATATAATTATAAATAAATATAAATAAATATAATTATAAATAAATAATTACTTATATAATTATAAATATATTAAAATAATTGTAAATATGTATATATTAGGTGATTGGGGGTATAATTACATTAAGCACACACACATCACACACACATGCCGTAAAGGTAGGCCATAGCCCCCTCTAAGGGGATAGCCCAACCAGCAAGACTTATTTATTCAGTACATGACCCGTAAGTCTAGTGGGCATAAAGCCCATTACATGGTCTATAGGCCCAATGGGTATGAAAGCCCATTACATGGCCCTGAAGGCCTAATTTTTTAGCCCAAATGCCCTTCGGCGAATAGTTTTATTACATTACCCGAGTTGCTACAGTACTTGCTACAGTGCTTCTGCCACTATAGTCCCATCTATAGTGCTCACCATTGCTACAGTTGTCGATGCTACAGTCTGCCACTACTACAGTACCGCTACAGGTCTGCGCCCAACTATAAAAAAGAATTGTAAATATTTATTTATAAATATAATTATAGATATAGATATATATTTATAATTATAAATAAATATATTTATAAATATTTGTATATAATTATAAATATATTTGGACAATTATATATATATTTATTAATATATAAATTTATATAATTATAAATATAAGAAATATATTTATTATAATTTTATAATTATTTAAATATATAATTATTTATTTATAATTATATAAATACTTTTTAAAAAAAATTATATATATTTATAATTATAAATATATAATTTTATAAATATAGTAAATATAGATTTATAAATATATTTATTTATAAATATTTATTTAAAAATATATTCTTATAAATACATTTTTAACATTATTAATGAATATATAATAATAAGTTAATTAATATTAAAAATGAATAAATAAAATTAAATAATTTTCAAAAATATTTTAAAAAGTGAATTTGTAACATTTACGTGAATAATAGACACATAAAAAATGAAGAAAAATGAATAAATAGATAATATTAATGACATAAATAAAAAAATTATTAAAAATGAATTATATTGACTATAAAAAATATTAATAATTAAATTAAACTGAATTAAATTAAACACACACACATATATTCACGATGAATAGATTAAAATAAATATATATTAAAAATGAATAAATACATAAAATACTAAAAATGAAGATATATTAAAATGGAATAAATAATATTAAATCAATAAACAAACTTGTGCACACATGTACATGTACACATAGACATCTACACACACACATACATACAATTATACATGTATATATATTTTAAATTATTTAATATCAATATAAATATACATTTAAATAAATCTATTCATTTATGGATTATATAATTTTTAAATAAAATATTAATATATTATATTTATTTTAATTATTTACACATTTTGTAATTAATTTATATAAATATACTATTAACCATTTTGACTAATATAAATTTGATAATTTTTTAAATATAAAATTATGAAAATAAGATTTTTTTTAAAGTTATTTAGATCATATTTATATATTATATTTACATATATATATTGATTGTAATATAAATCTTATTTAAAAAAATATAAGTATTTATACGGTCTTTATCTGTGCTAAACAAAAAGCATCGATAAAAGTGTCACTTTTATCAGTGCTAAAAAAAGCACTAATAAATGTTGGACTTTTATCAGCGCTTAAAAAAATCACCGACAAAGGTTACCCTTTTATCAAATCTTTTTTTAGCACTAATAAAAGTTAACTTTATCAGTGCTTTTTGTGAGCACTAATAAAAGTCCCCTCCCCTATATCAACACTTTGTCTAGTGTTGATAAAGGCCAGCGCCGAATATCACATAATCCGTGGAACTGTCAATGTGCTTTGTTTGCTCATGAAATATCTGACCATTTCTGAGAAATATTGCAGTTTTACTATCATAATAAAGTAAAAAATTTTGTAGATCTGTACTAGGTTCACTAATCATTCTCAATAATGGTAAAGACTTAACCTGTCAAAGATCTTCTCCTATCAAGATTTCCTACAAAATCAGAGTCTACATAGCCAATCAAACTATCCTGTGATCTCCCAAAATGTAAGAAAATATTTTTAGTCCCACATAGATGTATGAATATCCACCAGATTGTTATAGTTGGTGTCCTAGGAGCAACTGTTTGTACTTTGATTATATGTATATTTGATGATTTGATTATTATAAAATATATTATTACATATTGTTCATTATTATGCATTACTTTACTATAATAATTTCTTAGAGTATCTATTACATTGATAAGGTCTATAAGTTGTAACACCCTAATATTTTACAGTATATTTCTTTTTAAATAAATTTAATCTTTTCGATAGGTTGCGATACACGCAATTCCAAGTCTAAATAAACCGCAATATAGTATATTGTTATAACCTACCCATTAAATTAGAGAGTATAAATATGACTAAATAAATTATGAAAATTACATGGTTTACACATGTATAAATAAATTCATTGGTTATCAATTTATTATATATAAAAATAAAAAACATTTGAAAGTAAAAAAATGTTTTTTTGAAAATCTGTTTTTATGAGCGTGATGTGTTTTGATCTTAATAAATTAAATTAATCACTACTGGTGAATGATTTTAATGAAATAGATATATTATATATTTAATAAAATATTTCATAATCCATCTAATATTTTTTCTAGGCATGAGATAAGAATATATCCAATTTTATGCTTAAAAACTGCATCTTTTCTAAAAAACAGTTTCATCGTATTTTGCACACTTATTTTAAAATTAAATTTTACCACTTTAAGATTTTTTTTTGAAAAAAATAAATAATTTTTTTAAATTAGCATGTAAAAATTACCTTAGATTTAATTTTTGATAATATTTCAAAAAGATTAATTTTTTTGATGAATAATGAAAAATATTGATTTTTATTAAAAACTACCTTTTCATTTAAAGCATTTATAAACTAAAATTTTATTTTAAAATTGTTTTAAATGTAAAATTAGTTCAATTATATTATTATTAAACCAATTTATATCATTTTAATCAATTTTTTATTTAAATTTTATATAAAAACTATTTTTACTTAAGAAAGATTTTATTTGGAAAACCACATTTTCATCACGTTTGTAGGTTTAATTTTAAATTAAAAATTTTCACTTATGTGAATTGAATTTGATAAAGTGGATTTCATATTTTTAATCATCATAATTATTATTATTTAAAAATGTCATCTTAATTTTTTGTCATAATGAATAGTGAAAATACTAAAAAATTAATTACCGCGATTAAGGTGAAAGAGGGTTTACCGGGGGGGGGGGGGTTAAAAGGACACCCACTCTCCTATCCATTCAACACCTCAAAAGAATTTTGTTTTAGACAATACTTGAACAAATTAATTCCTTAAATTCCTCCCCATTACCTAGAGTCTCTAGTTTGATCATAGAACCATCATAGGAAAGTTTTAGGTATAAACCTAATGAGGTTCTCTGAAGAAGAGGTATAGTCCTTAAACATATGTTTTCATTTTATTTCTTCATATACCCCCATAAAATATTCTAAAATTATGATAAAATAAAAACACCATTATATTCCATATAATGATATGTTATTATTTTAATGGAATAACCTATATTCACCCCCTCTTCCATCAAATGGGAAGTGAAATCATCGATCGTGTGTATGGCGGACTACCGCCTCATGAACCGATATAATTCATTTTCCATCACCACCTCTCACAGATGGATATAATTATGGATTTAATATATATATATATATGATATTTATGACATAATTATACTTCTGTAATTATAATATCACATCAACCTTCTTACCTTCTAATACGTTGGAAAATGATAATGTCGCTCGTGTGTACGTGTGGACTACCGCCTCCATGAAGTGATGTGATACATTTTTCATTTTATTTTAAAATGGATGGAAATGGGGATAAATTTAATGTGTGTGTGTATATATATATATATGATATATATGATATATTAGTAATTCTATAAAGGTAAATTATTATTTACCTCTCTTTTGTTCCATTTGTCAAAAAATGGAAATTGCGTTCATGCATATATACGACCTACCGTCTCCATGAACGACGTAATTCATTTTTCTATCTAAAACTTTTTTGGATGAATATTAATATGAATATAATGAATATATATTATATTTAAATCATGATTAAAATTTTGTAGATGATGGAACCATGATCAAATTACAAGGACCTAAACTACTGAACCAAAACATACATGAAAAACGAAGTAGTTATCACCCAGAATAATGAATTTAAAAAATAATTATTAATAAAAAGGAAATAAAAGATTATAATTAAATAATATAAGTTATGAGATACATTATTATGATTATATAAAAGATTTATAATAAATATATATTTATTATACAGGAGGTTTGGACACATACGAAGGAAGTGAGGCTAAAGGAAAGGGTTTATTTCAAAATCACATCATTATTCAGGATTGTTCATATTTATGTCTCTATCAGGGGAAATTATTTTATATTTATATCCTAAAATAAATATATTTTTTATCTTATGGTTATTTATATAAACTAAAAGTTTTACTTTCAATTTCATATCTTCAAGTACTCAAGATACCAAAATAATGTTTTTAATAAAAACCAACATTGTTTTTCTACTGGGTTGGGAAACTTCCTCATAAATGTTCATATTTTACTTAAAATGTATAAAATTATGTTTTTAAAATTTTAAAATGATTTATTAAATAAAATTTTACCTATTTTTTAATTTTTACAAAAATGGTTTAAAAGGAACCTTCTTTTCATTTTTTGAACGAGGAACTTTTTGACTTTTTTTCAAAAGTGCCAAAGGAATGTTTTTACCTTATACAGCATGAAAAAAATTTACCACCATAATAAAAACTAATTTATTTGAAACTTACTTTAAAAGTTTACAAGTATTGTAACACCCAATGCTTCCACGATATGCTTCTTAATAATTCAATAGTTTTTTCTACACGCAACATCGAGTTCGAGCACACCACGACCCATCAAAATAACAGTTTAAAAAGCGGTTATGAATAGTATTAACCACATTTTGAATTTTATATATACTATATAATTTTAAAATTCATATTATGTGTTTATTAGACATAATATAAGGAAAAAATTAACTTTTCAGATAAATGAAGTGTTTTTTCAAAAATGCAGTTTTCCACCTTTTAATAGAAAACCATTTTTAAATCCAATATTTGACACTTTTATATATTCAATTTGATGAAATGAAATTATTATTTATAATAGGGACATATAAATTTAGTTTGGATAAATTTTTAGTATTTTTATGAAAACATTCATATTTTAATGAACAATGATAAAATACTGCATTTTAATTCAAAACTATTTTTTCATCTAATTTATTTATATTGTTATATTATTCTTTTAGTTAGTTTTAAAGTATAGTTAGATTTAGTTTTTTTCATTTAATATAATTTAGGTAATTTTAAGTAATTTCATATTTAAATTGAACATAAACACATGTCAATCTTTTGATAGTTTTTACTTATTAAAAACTCGCTTTCTGGTTTTGACATCGGAAATTAATTTTAAATTAATTACTGAAAATTCTATGTCTTGAATTTGAAAAAATTAATTCCATATTTGTAATCAAAAGTTCCAAATTGTTTAAATATGTACCTTTTATTTTTGGATATTATGAATAGTAACTTTAGTAATTATTTTTATTTACCTTGGTTAAAGGGTAAATCAGGTAAATAAGGGTAAAAAATAATATTATAATAATATAAAACTACCCTAAAATATGACCTAATCCTATTGGATGAGATATGTACGACCATGATAATCCTTAGGCCGAAATGTTGGCATTTTAGAGACACTTAGGTGTGAAAATGACATTTTATAATATTTAATTTAAAGAAAAGGGAAAAATAACATAAACATGTATATTTTACTAAATCAATTTTAATATAGGGTTATATAAATTAAATCTATGACTATAAATATTCATTATAAATATAAATATATTTTCTACATCATGGTATTTTATTTATAATTTTTAAACCTTAAATAAATATATTTATTTATGACACAATGATGATGTAGTGATTACCTTATTAATGAATGATTAAAATAAATGAATTTATAAATATTAAAATAAATTTAATTTGAACATTTTGATTAGATACACTAATTTTATGGATTACATTGAAATATGAGGGATGATTTAATGCCTTTGGTTTGAAGGAATCAAGTTGTTATGACTTTAAAAAAAATCAATTACTAAATAGTGTCAAAATTGACATAAATGAGTTTTTAAAACAAATACTATTTTATTAAATGATATAAAAATACTAAAAATATAATATTAGACCAAATGACTTATATAATGTTAAAAATTTAATTAATTATCCACTTGAGTTTCTCTTGGAATTTTATAGTAACTAAATTAACCCTATAGTATAAAAATACAAGAAGACGTGGTAAGAGTTAAACTGTTTAACTAAGGGTTAATCCCAAAATATAAGGTTAATTTCATGGTTTAAACTTGTCTAAAAATAATTTTATGAGAGGATTTAGACCCATAATCATCTTATCATCTAAATAAATTACTTGTGAGCTTTTAGAAACTGAAAATAAATTTATAATAAATTAATATTTCAAGCTTTTCCTAAAGTTCCCCTCACTTCTCTTATAAAAGGGAACTTCTCCTTCTCTTTAATTCACACCTCCAAAGCCCTTTGGCTCAGCCAAAACCTGACCAAATCTCCTAAAAAATTCCATCACTCCATCCTAGAGTCAACCCTTTGGGTATAAAACAAACTTAAGGAGTCTTTTTTGTGCAAATCAATAGGAGACACCCAAAGAAGAGGTGATCGTTTTATCCCTTCTTTCAAAGTTCTTTTCATCTTATACTTACTATTCCTAAGTCATTACCGTACTAAAATAATAACTAAAAAATCTAATATATGTTGAGATATTTTTATGATTATGGTAAAACCATATTACTCCTTTTACCTATCCTATTAAAAACAATACCACCATACGTGCGTACGTACGACTTACCGTCTCCACTTCGTAGTGTAAACTATTTTTCATATATACTTTATTTCGATGGGTATAATGATGAATATAAATGAATTAAATAATAAATATAACATGGTATTATTTCTGTACAATTCATATTCCATCCAAATCCATACTATTAAACTATTAAGGAAATGATACCGATGCTCATGCGTATGTACGACTTACCGTCTCCACAACACGATGAGACTCATCTTCCACATCCACCATACAAGAGTGATTATAAAAAAATAGTATTTATAATTATGAAATATATGAAAAAATATGTCTAATTTAATGATATATATATATATTTACATATATTCCATTCACTTATTTCTATTCAATACGATAAGAAAACGGAAATAACGTTCATGCGTACGTACGACCTACCGTCTTCATGAACGGTGTATTCCATTTCATATATGTATATATCTATTATATATATTTATATTATGATTATATATGATATATAAATAATATTATACATTATTTAAGTAATTAAATCATGATCTAAGTAATATGATCAAGAATAACAAGTCAAAACACGTACGACAAACAACACGATTATTACCCGAAATGTTGCATTAACTTGGAATTGTTAATAAAAAGGTAATATAAAGTCATAAAAGAATAATATATGATACCATAAATATTATTATGATTCTTAATTAAGTTAATAATATGTTTAAAAATATTATACAGGAGTATGAGACACGTATGGAGAGTATCATACCTAAGGTAAGGGTTAATTCCTCAATCTCATTATTCTCCGAGATTGTTTATGTGTAAGTATTTACTAGGACATATTTATTATCAATTTCCATGTTTCATAAAAATATTTTCAAAAGTAATATTTTAAGGTTTTATGGAAGGGAATCTTTAACTAGATCATCATTTTAAATGTTTTAAAGATTTATTTTTCTAAATCTTTTTAATTAATATCTATGTTTTCCAAATGAATTTAAGGATTTATTTATATGGGCATGATTGTTTAAAAATGTTAATTACTTTAAAAACTTTAAAAGTGTTATGAGACATTTTTATTCATAAATATATTTTAAATGACTTTCTTTATAAATTGTGATAATTTTAAATGATTTCAATAAAAAAGGATATTTCTCTCAAAGAGTTTTACTAATTATTTTCATCTATGTAAACATCCTTTATTAGATATTATTATTTATTGGGGTTGATTTATTATAATACAATATTATATATTATATTGAATGAGTTATGATATGTTTGACTGTGATGTGCTATTTTTATACCATTCATGGTTTATGGTTAAAGTATTGACATTTAATATGCTAGTTTTAATATAAATGATTATGTTATGTTTCACCCTTTTCATATAAGGAATGAATTGGACTTAGTAAGTGACAGGAAGGGCCCACTATAGCCCCTTGATGCATTGGTAGGTCTCATGAGACAAACTAGTGTCTTGGTACAAGGCCTTTTCATAATATTTCTGTATGGTCTTGGCACGAGGCCTTGAAATAGTGGTTAAGATGTCCCATATAATGCATTCCCTTATTATGAGATTAGTTATTGATTTTACATATGATTATTAAACTAGTATAATATCCATGTTAATGTTTAAATGGTATTATTTGATTTATTCTTGCCATATTATAATGAAGATAATGTTTTAAAAGTCTTATGTTTTAGTTTTGTACCTTGCCTTAAATGTTTATGCCTATTTATAATAGCTTCCACTATATTGTTTATCCTTACTAAGCATATGATCTCACCCCTTCTTATGTTTTATTTTCCCAGGATGACAAGAAGTGTTTTATGATTGATATGAAGGGTTAAGATAAGGTAATAATGGAGTTATCAAAGGATCATCTATGCTGTGTTTTATGTTAGAAATTGTAATGTAAAGTTCATGTATGTAATCTATTTTTCGAGACTGCTAAACTGATCGATCCTTCAAGACATGATTCTTTATAATCATGAAAATGTATTAAAATAATGAACCGACTATGGGATTATGGGGTTAGTACATTATAGTTGTTATCTGAGGAAGTTTAACAACAACCTTGGAAAGTATATTTAGAAAAACCTTAATCAGGGAACATTACCCTAAGATAGAATTTTAGGATAAGTATAGAAGAAAATCCTAGAATTTTGGTAATGTAGAGATTATGTGGGTATTCCTAGAAAATAAATCCCTATCTGGATACTAAAAGTGGACGTGCACTAGGGGAAATACGAGATTTAACGTCAACACAATAACATTAGTTTTTTATAAACCAATGCCAATAGTATGTGAGGGAAATTTATAGCGTCCGTTTTTAGTAAAACCGACGCCAAAAACAATTATTCGATGATTTTTTCGTGTCGGTTTTCTGAAAACCGACGCGGAAAATCAAAAAAAAAAAACTTTTTGGTGTCCGTTTTCAAGAAAACCGACGCCATAAGTTAAAGTTTCAGCGTCAGTTTTCTCCAAAACTGACACCGAAACATAGAATCCCGTTAATTTTCGACGTCGGTTATTCTCAAAACCGATACCGAATGTTTTTTTAAATTTTCGGCGTCGATTTTTAACAAAACCGACGCCCAAAGTCTTTTAAAATTAATCAGGGTTGCAAAACCCTCATTTTGTTGGATCGTCGAAATCGAAACCTGCTACAACGCCTTGGACTCCCGAAGACCTTCGAAGCACTATTTGTGATCTTGGAAGGCCATTTTTGATGGTTTTGTTCTATTTTCACGATTTTCGGTTCTCATTCTTCGTTTTTATCTCTTGTTTTATCTGCCATTGTTTATTTCTTCTTCCATAACCCTATTTTACACGAATTTCAATTTTCGTTTGATTTTAGTTGTTGTTTATCATTATTTTTGGTTTTGTATTATCATTGTTGGTATAGATTTTGTATTTTTTGTTTTTTAAAGTTATTATACTGAATGCAGTTTGGATTGAGGATCTCTATTCGGGTTGAACTTCAAATTTTGTAAGTTTTTTTTTTAATTTTGTAGATAAATCATTTATCATTCAATTTGGTTATTGATTTGCTTTAATTATTAGTTTATATTTTATTTTAAATGTGTTAGGACATGGTTAAATATTCTTTCAAAAAAAATTCTTAAATATTCTGTCAACAAATTGTATATTTTTACATTAACTCCAATCAAATTTTACCCAATACACTTACTGCACCCTTTAAATTAATGCACTCTTTAATACTTTTGACACATGCAACAATGAAATAATGAAACAACTATGTAAAGTGACCTAATAAATTTTAGAATAATGATATTATAATTAAATTATAATATCAATATAACACACATGTATATAATATGAAAATATAATGTTTACTATTTGTAAATGTGTTTCATATCTGATATTTTCTATCTGATTATCAATAGTTTTTATTAAATGTGTTTTTGTTTACAAATCATCTGATAGATATTTAAATGTTTATATGTTTTAATATATTCACCAAATGTATTGTGATATTAGGTATTTAATGGACTGTAATTGGATTCATCTATGAAGAACCACTAGTGAATATGAAAAAGGAGTTGATAATTTTTTGGAATTCGCTAAAAGACATCTTCAAAAAATTGATTTGATTTTCTGTACATGTGTGAAGTGTGTAAATATGAGAAAGTTAAACTCCAGAGAAATCAAGGATCATCTCATTTGTTATAGTTTTATCCTTAATTATACACGTTGGATCTGGCATGGTGAAAGAACTGAAAATTCAACATCCAATGTTGACAAAGATATTCATAATGAGGCAGAGGATCGTATTGAAGAATTAATTCATGATTTAGGTGTTGAAACCATCGAAAAAACACCAACTATTTAATGATTATATGGAGATTCTGAGAAACCATTATTCCCAGGTTGTAGTAAATATATAGTGTTATTAGTAGTTTTGAGATTAGTTAACTTAAAAGAAAAAAATGGGTGGAGTGATAAAAGTTTCTCCAGCTTACTTAAGCTTTTAAAAGAGCTACTTCCAGAAGGCAACGAGCTTCCAGATTCTAATTATGAAGCGAAGAAAATATTATGCCCAATGGGATTGGGGTATAAAAAGATACATGCTGTCCCCAATGATTGTGTACTGTATAGGAAAGAAAATGAATATTTATCAAGTTGTCCTACATGTGGGACATCATGCTATAAGATAGATGGGAAAGTCAACTCAGATTCATTCTCAGGTGATGTCATCTAATGTCATGAAAAATCAATTTTGTACTTTCCAATGATATCATCCAATATTTTTTGCATACAATTCTGATAATTGAATTATGATTCAATTTTAGGTACCAGAATCAAAACTCCTGCTAAAGTAATTTGGTACCTTCCAATAATTCTTCATTTGAAGCATCTATTTGCAAATTCAATTAATGCAAAAAGGTTAATATGTCATTTAGATGAGCGCATCTCTGATAGTAACTTACGTCACCCTACCGATTCACCACAGTGGAAGCGTTTTGATAAAAAATTTCATGATTTTGGAAGTGAAGTTAAAAATCTCAGAATGGGATTGTGTACTAATGGAATGAATCCATATTGGAGCCTCAGTAGCTAACATAGTTCATGACCTATTTTTTTGGTAGTTTAAAACTTGTCCCCACATCTATGTATGAAGAAAAAATATGTTATGATGAGCTTGATGATTTCTAGAACAAAACAACCGGGAAATGATATTGATGTGTATCTTTCACCATTGATTCATGATTTGAAACTGCTATGGAAGGAAGGTGTTAAAGTTTTCGATGCATACAAGAAAGAGTATTTTCTTTTGCGTGCTATGATAATGTTCACTATAAATGACTTTCCTGCACATGGAAACTTATCTGGATATAGTGTTAAGGGATATAATGTATGTCCAATTTGTGAAGTAAAAACTTCATATTATCAACTGAAGAATGGAAGAAAGACAATGTACATGGGACATTGAAGATTTTTGCAAATTGATCATCCTTATCTTAGATTGAAAAAAGCATTTAACGCTTTACAAGAATACAACCTTCCCCCTCGACCATTGTCTGTTGAAGAATACTATGACAGGGTGAGAGATATTGATTCGACATTTGGAAAGAGAAGAAGTTCTAGTTTTCAAAAACATATCTGGAAGAAGTAGTCTATTTTTTTCGAACTACCTTATTGGAGATTTTTAGAGATAAAACATAAAATTGATGTTATGCATGTTGAGAAAAACATATGTGACAGTTTGATTGGAACTTTGTTAGGCATAAGAGGAAAGAAAAAAGATGGATTGCATGCTAGATTGGACTTGATATTAATGAGAATACGTTTGGAGTTAGCTCTCGCTGTGAAAGGAAACATAACATATTTACCTCCGGCTTGTCACACATTAAGCAAGATTGAAAAGATAAATTTTTGTCAGTGTCTTCATGGTATTAAAGTAACCAGTGGTTTTTCTTCAAATGTGAATAATTTTGTGTCATTGAAGGATTGTAAATTAATAGGTATGAAATATCATGATTGCCATGTGTTGATGAAACAACTTCTACCAGTAGCAGTGCATGGTATATTGCTGACAGTTGTCAGAAAGACTATTTTCAGGTTATGTAATTTCTTCAAATCCATTTGTAGAAAAGTCGTTGATCCAATTTTGTTAGATGTGTTGGAGAATGAAGCAACTCTTATTCTTTGTCAACTAGAAATGTATTTCCCACCCACATTTTTTGATATAATGGTTCATCTACTGATTCATTTGGTGCGTGAGATAAGAATATGTGGGCCTATTTATTTAAGATAGATGCATCCTTTTGAAAGATATATGAAAATTTTTAAAGGATATGTTAAAAATCCTTATCGACCAGAGGCCTCTATTTTTCAAAAATATGTATCAGAAGAGGAGATTGAGTTCTGTACTGATTATTTGAATGAGGTGGAGAATATTGGTCTCCCTGTATCTCAACATATGAAAGTTAATAGTGAAGGTAGAGGGGTTCGAGGCTTAAAGGTAAAGTTCATTCCACGCGATGAAGTGATGCAGGAACATTTATACATTTTGAACAACACAGATGAGGTTCAGTCATATATATCCTCACATATTGCTGAATTAAAGTTATGATATCATAAAAGAAATGAAAAGTGGTTGATGATTGAGAATAAGAAGAAATTTGTTTCATGGTTTAAAGAGAAAGTCACCCAAGATATATCTGCATCAGAAACATTGAAGTGGTTAGCAGGGGGACCATCTCTTAATGTGATCACATGGTCTGGTTTTGATATCAATGGCTACACATTTTACACAAAAAACCTAGATGACAAGAGTACCGTTCAAAATAGTGGTGTGATGGTTTTCGCTGAAGTAGTGCATTTTTCGAGTGCCAAAGATAAAAACCCAATTTCTGCATCAACGTCATATTTTGGAGTTATTGAAGGCATATGGGAAATTTATTATATTAAATTTCAAGTCACTGCTTTTAAGTGTAATTGGGTTGATAGTAATAGTGGTGTGAAACATGATGAATATGGGTTTAAACTGGTTTATTTGAAAATATTTAATTACAACGAGGAACCATTTATCATGACGACACATGAAAAATAAGTATTTTATTTCATTGATATGTCTAATGATCAGTTGTCAGTTGTTTTGCAAGGAAAAAGATACCATTTGGGTGATGAGGATGATTCTGATGATGTTAGTGATTTACATGAGCCTTATTCATCTATTACACAATTTCCAGATGATTACAATGTGTATAAGACAAACATAGTGCATGCAGTATGTACTGATCATGATGAAGACATGTGAAAAAACAATAAATTAGTCTCCTAATTTTTCTGGTAAATATTTATATTTTTTTCCATTTTTGAAACTTACAAATGAATTCCTCATTTTTTATTATTTTTGTCTTCCTTATTTCTAATTATTCATTTTTTAATGATATGCAGGTACACAAAATTTCATTACACTTTCTAGTAGTAATGTCAGATACAGATAGAGAGGAGTAGTTACCGAGGTATATCTATTTTGACATATTATTAAATATTCAGTAATATACTTATTTAATGAAATAAAACTGTTAATTTACAATTTTTTTTTGCAGGACTACTGATGCATCCTCGGCAGAGGCGACTTCTCCGGTTACTACTCAAAACTCAAGTTCTCAAGTTGGTAAACATGGTTTTACACGTTTACCAAAACTATCACTTGCTCGTGATGATGAAAAATTGAACATTAGTTTTGATGATAATAATAATGCGGTTGGACCAAATGTAGTTCAGTTTGTCAGTTATATAGTGATGTAGAGCCGTTGCAGAATTAGTATTTTATATCCTGATTAGAAGTCAGTGGACAGGACGACGAAGCAACAACTTTGGGAGGCCGTGATGGTAGAATATCTTAATTTATTTCTTTTATCTCATTTTTTAAATATTACATATTTTAAAGGACATATTTAATTTATTCAATTACAGATGGCATTCAATTTTGAGGAAACCAAAGAAATTAAGAAAATACATCTCTCTTTAGTGGTGGTTCGATGGAGAGATTTTAAAACCAAACTGACAAGAAATTATGTTTTTGGAAAGAGAAGGTTTGAAAGCCCATGTCTTAAGTATCCGTATATAAATGAAGAAACATGGAAGCGATTTGTTGACAGTCGTCAGGAAGATAAATTTCAGGTATGGTAATTGTTTTATATTTTAAAATTTATGCTATATTTTTCTTATTACTTAGTAGATTATTTTTATATAACAGGCCTCCAGGAGATCTCATCAGGAGATCCAGTTGAGAAACGTATACCCTCATACTGTAAAGACCCGTAAATTTCAAGGGAATTTTTTTCTTAATTTTCTTTTGGATTTTACGAGTACGCAGTTTCTGACGGCACCTGATTCTGAGGCCCGGTGTGCCCGGAATCAATTTCCGAATTTTAGCTCGGGTACGTTCAGTGAACGAATGAGCGGGTTTTCCTAACTTTTGAACCGGTGCTCGGAATCGAAATCCAAGGGCACCGATGGAATCGCATCGCCGATAATTGCTTAGGAAGACCTTTCCTGGAGTTGCGTTTGCTCGGGAGGAGATGTTAAAAAAATGTGTGAGGAATAAAAATAAAATTGTTTAACAACTTATTTTTATTTCTTTACCGGTGGGTTAAGTGTGTTGAAATGGAAGATACAAGGAAGTTGGGGTGGGGCCCGCACGATCCCCCACCTCCTTCAATTTCCTCAACACCCCTTCGAACCCCCCCTCTAGCAATTAATTTTGAACTCCTCCACGTTTAATTACATGCCATTTAAACGCCTCATTAATTGGACAACACACGTTAATTAATTCATGAATTCAATTTGAGTTTTCAAATTTAATGTTGGCATACGTGTGTATTAATAAAATAAGACAATGTCTTATTTTATTGGGGGTTGATTCGTTGTGCGAAAATAAGGAGAGGGCTCTTGTGCTCTGAAGAATCTTCTTCCTCGTCGAAGAACGCGAAGAACGCCGAGTCTACGACAAAGAACTCCATCACCGCGAGGGAATCGTCGTGCCGTCTCCTCTCCTCTTCGCAGCCGGTAAAAGACGCCTTCTTTAGAGAACGATGACGCGCCACATCCTTCTTCGGGCGAACACCGACGACGTATACGACTCTTTCTTCCTCGATGTCGTCTTCCGCGACACCGTCTTCCGCGATGCCGTTTTTCTACGACGACCATCATTCGACAACTCCTTGAGGTAGGAGTTTGAGTTCAAATTTAATGGATTAAATTTGTGCTTGTCTTGTCGAAGTTATTTTATTTTGGGCCGCCTGTTATCGTTATAACGGGAGGAGGTCGGACCGCACGAACACGGCCGACCCTCCTCCCCCTTTGATGTTGTACTTGTTGCGGCACGAACAAAGGCAGCGCGGTAAAACGACACCGCGCAGAAACAAAGAGGAATGCAGTGAAGAAGCGCGGCGCCGCCGCGCGACGCCGTTGAGGCTGAAAGAATCCGCGGCCGGAGTCAGGCCATGGCGAAGGGGTGCAGCGCCGTCGCGTCGTGCCGGAGAACCTCGAGGAGGCCACGGCGGAGCGGCGCGGCGCCGTCGCGCCGCGCCGGTCGAACCAAGGCCGCGGCGGAGCAAGGGAGGGCGGCCGGAGCCGCCGGCCGCCGGTGCTCTGGAGGGCGGGAACAACCGGTCCCGCGTGGTGCGCTGGTCGGCCGTTACGGCCGGCCAGATCTAGAAAGACCGGGGGTTTGACCCCCGGTCAGCGCAGCTGGGCGGACCCCCTGTGGGTCCGCCGTTTCGTCGAAGGGGGTGGCGGTCCCCCTTCCCCCTTCCACGCTCATGTGGCGCGCGGCACCGTGTCGGCCTGGACCGGCCGCACCGGACGGGGCCGCTCGCACCGGTCCGAGCTGCCCGCGCCAGGCCGGACCGCGCCGGCAGGGCCGGGCCGGACCCGGACCAGGTCGGGTCGACCCGGTTCGGGCCGACCCAGGGGGTCTTGGGCCGGGTCGGTCCGGGCCCAAAACCCCATAAAAACGGACAGGTTTGTTAAAACGCCCGTAACTTGCGCTACGAACCTCAGATTGACGCAAAATCAGTTGCGAGGCAATCCTTGGATTGAGACAGTCGTTTCAGTATATTACACTCAAGGCTTTGGAGAAATTTGGGTATGGACGGGTTGGTTCGAACACGAAACCAACCGGGCCCTCGGAGCGAAAACACCTATAACTTGAGCTCCAGACGTCCGATTGACGTGCCGTCAACTTTATTGGATCCCTCTTAGTGAGACGGACCTTTTGGCTTACTCCGCTCAATGTTTGGATGCAGTTGGAGTACTTTTGGGTTGGTTTTGACTTAAAAACCAATTGGACCCCTGGGATGAAAAATCCAATAACTCTCAGACCGAGCGTCCGATTGACGCACCATCTGTCGCATTGAGTTCCTTTTATCGAGACGAAACTTTGGGATACATCAAATCCGGACTAAGTTTCAATTGATGTATCGAACCCCTTGTCTCGTGGAGTGGATCTTCCCGGAATCAAGCATGTTGTGTGCAGAAACCCCAGAGCTGGCTGCGACTGCGACGACGATGACGACTGCACTGAAATCCTCCGTGGGTTCGGCAGTGATGACGACCATACTGAAATCCTTCGTGGGTTCGACGAAGATGACTTCTGTTCTTGTATCCTACGTGGGTCCGGAAGTACTACTGTTCTTGTATCCTACGTGGGTCCGACAGTATTTGACTCTGTACTTGTATCATACGTGGGTCCGGCGGAGTAGCTAGTCTTGTATCCTACGTGGGTCCGACAACTTAGCTGGTCTAGTATCCTACATGGGTCCCATATTAGATGAATCAGTGGCTACATCTGATCATCTCTATCACCTTATAAAGAAGTATACCTGTGTGAGCTGAGTCTTGACTATTCAATCAATATCTTCGATATGATTGACTTGCTTTCCTATGTGAATTGGGTTGTGTTATCCTGTGTGGGTTGGTTGTGCTATCCTGTGTGGACTAGATCGAACTTGGGCTCGGATGTTGGAGCCGAACTGGAATTGGTGACTTAGGTATATGTATGGGCATATACCTAAGTAGTGTTGGTTGTTACTTCGTGATTGTATCTTTCCTTTGTGGATTGTCCTTTGTGGATTTTGGGATACCTTTGGGGTCTAGGGGTCCCTACTGAGTAGCGTATACTCACCCCTACAAGGGCTATGCCCGCACTACGTTGTGTTGGATGCAGACGACGAACAACGTTGATCGTGGTTGAGTCTTGTGGAGCAAGACGGTACCTGGAGGTGGACCACTGGGCAGGATGTACACAGAGTGGACGGTTGGACCCGAGGAGCTGAGGAGACTATATGTACCCACCCTTTAGGTGTGATTTACGGTAGACGACTCGACGTTGCTGCTTTACTTTTCAGTTTCTGTACTTTATTTCCAGTTGTACTTTAATTTCAGTTTGGGTTTGTATTCTGGCCCACTTACTTTTCCGCACTTACTTTTGTACCCAGTTTTACTTAGTGTTTACTTCTGCTAGCTTACTCTATGGTGTTTGTTTACTTTATAAAGGCAATGAATTCCCTTTTTATCAGGATTTACGCCTTTGGTGCTAGTCGCTAGCCCCTGGCCTATGGGAGGCGGGCTTGGGGTAGTCACAACACGGGTCCCGAGGATGGGTCGTGACACATACTTTATCACGTGGAGGGTATTCATATTTGGAGTAGAAAATGATTGAAGAAAAATTTGAAGCATTAAGAGCTTGATGAAGTAGTGGTTCAGAAGAGGTCCAGTTTGGTCCTCCATCTCCTCCCACTCGCCATGAGAAATGGAAACGAGCAAGAAGAAGAAAAAATGAACAGTATCTTTCTGAGGAAGATCATCAAGTGGCTGATATAATTGTAAGTAAATATTATTTATTTGTTAACAATTTTTCTATTTTATAATTTATAAACATTAATATAACTTTTTTATTTTTCATTTCAGGATGAACTTCAGGAGCAAGAGACACATGGATATTTTATCCATGAGGGTAGGATGGACATCCTAGCCACTGCTTTGGGAAAGGCAGAACACCCCAGTCATGTTAGAGGATATCAGGCAGGTGTTAGTATTTGGAAGGTTTTTGGTAAGAGTAAGTAATCAAGAGACCCAGAAATAGAATCCTTAAAAGAAGAGTTGAAAGATATGAAATATTCTATGGGTGATCAAATTCAAGCAGCAGTGTAGAAGGCTTTATTAGAACACTTGGAAAGACAGTCACAGTATGCATAGCCTTCCGAGGTATATTATTTATTTGTCATAAATTTTTCTATTTTATAAATTATAAACACTAATATAACTTTTTCATTTTTCAGCATTCTCAGCCTCCTTACCCGGACTACCCTGCCCCATATACTTACCCTGCCCCGTCTGCGCAACCTTCCGAGGTATATTATTTATTTGTCATCAATTTTTCTATTTTATAAATTATAAACACTAATATAACTTTTTAATTTTTTAGTATTCTCAGCCTCCACACCCGGACTACCCTGCCCTATCTGCTTACCCTACCCCGTCTGTGCAACCTTCCAAGGTATATTATTTATTTTTCATCAATTTTTCTATTTTATAAATTATAAACACTAATATAACATTTTAATTTTTCAGCATTCTCAGCCTACTCACCCAGACTACCCTGCCCCATCTGCTTACCCTGCCTCGTCTGCGCAACCTTTCGAGGTATATTATTTTATTTTAATCAATTTTTATATTTTATAAATTTTAAACACTAATATACCTTTTTCATTTTTCTGCCTTCTCAGCCTGCTCACCCGGACTACCCTTCCCCACCTGCTTACTTTGATCCTCCACCTCCTCCCTCGGATCTAGCCTTATATTGTGAGTTGTTTGCAGGAAATCCTCATGTACATATTGTTGCGTTAGGAGAGGAGCATTTTTTGGGGGACTCGGTACATCATCAACCTATGCAGATGTGTCAGGTTAGAGTATCAGTACTTGTTATTATAGATCCTACTACTCTACTACCATTTTATACTGTGGAGATCACCAGTGTTAGGGAATGTATGGTCCATTTTTTACTTTGGCCAACTTCCCTTCTTCGTCATATTTCATATGAGGTATGCGTTTTTTTAAGTATTAATTACAAATGATTAAAAATTACTTATAATATTTTATGACATTTAACTTATATAGGAATATCTGAAAGAAAAATAAACTGCACAAATGAAACAAAATGTTCAGGAACAGTCGGCTGTATATACTTCTAATATTTCTTATCGGTTGAAAATATTATCCAAGTCCTCTTCTTCCTTGAATTTTATCTATGAGTTTCGGATGATGCCCGATATATGTGGACGAAATTATCGATTGAAATTAATGAAATAATATATCATGAATTTAGTTAATTTTGAAGAGATCGAGCTGAATGTGGTGCAGTTGTTTTCCATGTAAGTAAATTGACAATTAAATTGCTATTTCTTTATTAAAATATTGTCATGTCATTGACTAACTATATTTTATTTTTAAATTAGGTATCTACACAAGCTTCTTTTACAAAATAAAACTATAGGAATTTACATTTTTGTAGATCCAGAGTACATTTCCTTGGAAGTCAAACATGTGAAGAATGATGAAAGAGTTCAATATATATCCGAGAGATTATCACAGACAGAGATTCAGTGCTGGTTTATTCCATTTCTCGATAAGTAAGAACATCAACATAATTATGAACTAATGAAAATTATAATGTCATTAATTGCGAACTTTTTTTATTGTAGGAGGCATTGGATGTTAGGCATATTTTTCCCAAAGGAATGCACCTTATATTGGTTTTTCTCTTTATTAGGAACAATGCGTAAACTATTTTTCACCTTATTAAACACGTAAGTTTTTTTTATAAGCTCATTATGTTTAATTTTCATTATTTAGACAAGTTTTATTAGTTCATATATAAAAAAATGCAGTTCATGGAAACATTTTAACAAGGAATACATGTCAGTAAAGAAACCAACGAAAATTAAATATGTGGAAGTACAAGTAATTAGTTTTTATATTTTTTTATATATTGGTTTTTATTATTAGTTAAATTTTTATAACTGCAGTGTCATCGTCAAAATGGACATGTTGAATGTGATTATTATATTCTACGATTCATGTACGAGATAATCACAACTGGGGAAACTACTGATTTTCATAAGGTTAGTTGTATTAATTTTTTTTATATTTTCTATCATATTATTCTATTTTTTAATTTCATATCATTCAATATTATTGTAGGCATTCAATGATTCATAGTCTTATTCCCAATCTGATATGAACCATATTCAATCTACTTTTGCGAACTATTTGTTAAGTCTGATTAAGATTTGAGGTATGTATATTCTAATATTTATAAATAATAATACATATGGTTTCAAAAAACTAACTCTTGATATATTAGGTGTTTGAACCTACTAATAAATCAAATGAATGCTTCAACAATAAACAACAATGAGCATGCCATAAAAGCTGGAGTCGTGAGACTTGAAAATGTTATAAAATTTCTTGAAGTCATTGATTCCAGGTATGTGTATTTTAATTTTACTTTATAATAACAATGTATAGATATTTTTTTGATTAACTAGATATAAGCATTTAAGTTATAGGAGGAATTGGATGATAAATACTATTTGATTGTTTTTTGTATATTGTGTTATTTTTACAGTGGTTTCATTTTTTTTGGAAGTGTAATTTTAATTATTTTATAATTTTTTTTTCATTTGGGCATCAGTTATTTGAAAAACCGATGCCGAAAGTTTTAAAAAAAAATTGAATTTCAGAGTCAGTTTTATCTGAAACCGACACTAAAAAGCCTGTCTAAAATTCAATTTCGGCATCGGTTTTAGATAAAACCGATGCCGAAACTCTAACGAAATTATTTTCGTCATCCTTTTTTGAAAAACTGACACCAAAAACCATATTTTTAACATCACCTTTATAGAAGTTGGTTTAAAACTGACGTCAAAAATAAAAAAAACCGACGTTGATTTGTGTTTCTCTACTAGTGGTGGTTCGAAAATAGATGTACCTAAGAGTAACAACTCTAAAAAGGCGTTCTGATCTTGACTTGGGGTAACCTGGTACATGAAAATGGGCCTTACTGTGCACCTCATTTGACACTCCTGGGGGATATTCTTAGGATAATTCACAGTTTCTTTACAAATCATTATGAAGAATTTATGAGTAAATATTCCCCCAAAGAAACCATTTTTATGATTATGTGACTAGATATGTGTAAATCTTCAATTAATTATGAGATTTTTTTTAGTTTTTGAATTATACATTATGATATGATCAAACCTAGTGTATGTCGTCATTTAGAAATGGAACCCGATAGAAGGAATGAGAACTCCAACAATATGAATGACCCAAAGAGTAAGAAGGATCATATTATTCATAATCTTAAGCCAAAGCTTAGAAGGGAAATAGTCACCCACATATTCTCATCATATGAATAAATAGTATCATGTTTTAATAAGATAATTAAATATTTCTCCAAGTCCTATGGCTTTGAAGAGAATTAAGAGAAGAAGAGGATGACAGAGAAAAATATGGATAAAGGGAAGAAGGGAAAGAAGGATTTTCCCACATGTGATAACTGTGGAAAGAATCACCTTGGTAAATTCTTGAAGGGAATAGGAGTTTGTTATAAGTGTGGAGAAAAAGGACACTAAGTTCATGATTTAAATGGTAATAAAAAGGTTTCAAATGTACAATACTTCATCTACAAGGAGTTGAGACACTATGCAAATCAATGTCCCAATAATCAGAGTATACCCCAAATGATGCTATTGGATAATAATCAAATTATGATACTACCACATATGAAGAGTAATTATTTGTGTTCTTATGTTGTTATTGAAAAATTGTGTCATTTGAGTATTTTATTAATGATGTACTAGTTATAATATTTATAGAGTATATAAGGATTGTACTGAAGTACTATTTCATTAAGGATTTGAGATGGTATGGTACCAAGTAAAGTGACACAATTTAAAGTTAATTTTTTTGGAAAATATATGGTTGGGGGAAATATAAACTTTAATATGGTTATGATACTGAGATAATGATTTCAGAATAAGAGATAATTGATTTGGATAAAGTAGATTGGATATTATTTACATCCTTGGAACTGATTAATGGTTTGTTTAAAAAGTGGTTTATACCATCATTATTGGGAGTTTTCAACATTTTTGGATTTAAGGTGTATATCTAGTATTCTATGTTTTACATAAGGAATAAGGAATAATGAACGTATTCAATAAGGTTTTATACCATGTTTTAATAAAATACATGATTAAGGTATTAACATGTATGTTATGTGACCTTCCTTATAAATTTTTGGATTGTGAGTTTGGACAGAAGTATTTTGGATAAGCCTAACGGTTGGAATGGATTAAGTTGGAAATTGGATACTATTTTTTAATGTTAAAACATTTATTATGATTATTTTTTTGGAATTTAAACTTTTAAGAAAAGGACAACCCATAGGTCGGGCGACAACCCGTCACGCCCGATAAGGCCATGAGACTTGAATCCACAACCGAAGGGAGATAAGGGTGAATCTCCTACTACTGGCCTACATGATGTCCTGGTTAATATAATATAGTTTTATTTATTTAAATGTATAAGTTTATATTTGGAACCTTATACAATTATGATAAATAGAATATTTTTGAGTTTTATTATCTTTTGAAGTGAAAGATGAGTTTGTGGTAGGAATTAGTTAAAGGATGAAACTATACATGTCAATTAAGTATGCTTATTTGTGTTCTTATTATATAAAGTAAATTAATTCTACAACACTAGGTAAATTATCATAAAACCAAAAATGTTTTCCTAGTACTTTCTTTTGTGATGAATCAAATGGACCCTTGGATCATCGCAAATTTATGGATATCAGATTGTTAACTTTATCCTAATAATATTCTCTATGACTCTCCATCATAACTTGATGGTTATATTTTTCTTTCATGTCTATTTTTTTCTAAATATAACCCTAGTATGTGTTATTTCCGGTAACCTTCATACTTACCTTTCTTAATTTTAAAATAGAGGTCTCCATAATCCATTTTCAATGTGGGATTTCAACTTAGATATTTTGAAATGTCAAAACCCTAGTTTTAAATCCTGAGTTTAAATTGCGAGGACACAATTTATTGAATTATGGGATAATGTAACACCCTAAACTTCCATGGTATGCTTTTTCTTAATAATTCAACAGCTTGTGCTACACGCAACACCGAGTTCGAGCGCACCACGACCTATCAAAATAGCCATTTAAAAAGCGATTATAAATAGTATTAAACACATTTTGAATTTTATATATCCTATATAATTTTAAAATTCATCTTATATTTTTATTAGAAATAATATAATTAAAAATTCAATTTTTTAGATAAAAGAAGTATTTTTAAAAAAATGCAGTTTTCCCTCATTTTAAGGGAAAACCATTTTTAAATCCAATATTTGACACTTTTATAAATTAAATTTCACGAAATTAAATTATTATTTATAATAGGGACATAAAAATTCAGTTTGGATAAATTTTTAGTATTTTTCTGATAACATTCATATTTTAATGAATATTGAAAAATACATCATTTTAATTCAGAACTGTTTTTTCATCTAATTTATTTATATTGTTAGATTATTATTTTAGTTAGTTTTAAAGTATAATTAGATTAAGTTTTTATAATTTAATATAATTTAGGTCATTTTAAGTAATTTCACATTTAAATTGAACATAAACACATGTCAATCTTTTGACAATTTTTACTTATTAAAAACCCGTTTTCTGGTTTTGACATCAGGATTTAATTTTAAATTAATTACTACAAAGTATGTGTCTTGAATTTGGAAAAATTAATTCCATATTTGGAATCATAAGGTCTAATTTTTTTAAATAGGTACCTTTTATTTTTGGACATTATGAATAGTAACTTCAGTAATTATTTTTATTTACCATGGTTAAAGGGTAAATTAGGTAAATAAGGGTAAAAAATAATAATATTATAACAATATAAAACTACCCTAAAACATGTCATGATTCTATTTTATGAGATATTTCTGACCATGATCATACTTAGGATGAAATTGTAACGACCCGAAATTTTAAATAAATATTGTTTCCTAATTTTATGCGTTATTTTTGTTACTCAACAAATGCTTTATTTGATAAACATGATTATAATTAGAATGAGACCATTGGTTTTGACTGTTATATGACCATCGGTCAATATGACCGCTATGAACAAAATGTTTTGATTATTGTCTCTATATATAAGTAATCTTGGTTGATTATTATAGAAAGAATATTTGATGGCCTCACCTAGTAGTCATGGACCGATCGAAGCCCATCTAACAGAGCTTGGGAAGGAGGTAGCACCATTGGCCTTTACTCTGGACCAAACCCAAGCCGAACTTCATCATGTGAAGCTAGAACGGAATCGCCTTCGCGAGAAGTTCAAACTGATAGAAATTACTACTCGGGCAATGTTGACCGAGCCGCCCCAAGATTCTATCACCCTAGCACACCTTACTCTTAGGTCCTATGCTGGTATTATAAGGGGATATGTAACGAGACCGTAACTGCCTTGTGTAATCCTTGTTTTAAATAAAAATTGGGATTTCTGCTTATGATGAAGTTTATGAATTTTCAAATGACTGGATAAAAATAGTATGCATATTTTTGATGAATTTTCAAAAGAATATTTTGAAAAAAATGTTTATGTAAACCTTAAATAACTTAAAATGTGTAATGATTTTCGAAAAATGGTCTTCTACAATTATGTTCAGTACGAAATTTGGAGTCTAATAAGATCAATTTGATTTTCGATGAATAGTAAATTATGAATAGTGATTTTATGATTAGGATTAGTAATATGACCAAATGGATTAGTAATCTCACTTAAAGAAAGTTTTAAAATAATCTAGGCACCTTGATTAAGTAATGTGATTCAATAAAATAGTTAAATAACGGTTTCATTAATTATTATTCAAGTATTAGTTTTTTTCGGGTGAATAGTGTTTTTTAATTAAAAATTTAATTAAAAATAATTAGAAAATTATTTTTATAAAAATGACTTTATTTTTGAACTCAGAGCATCGATATTATGTTATGGTAATTTTTGGGGTTTTTTCTGAAAAAAATGAATTTTCGATGAATAGTGTTTTTTTATTTAAAAATTAAATTAAAAATATTTAGAAAATTATTTTTATAAAATGGATTTTATTTTTGAAATCAGAGCATTGATATTTGGTTAATGTGAAATTTTGGGATTTTTCTGAGAAAGTTGAATTTTCAGTGAATAGTAAAAATACAGTTTTAGGGTTTCGGTATGTTTAATGACATCATAACTGTGTCATGATAATGTCATGAGTTTTTTAAAGGGTTGGCCGGCCAAGGGTGATGAATTATTGTTATGGGGGCCCCATGTGGCCTAACTCCATGACAAATGCCAAGGGAGAGCACATGGGTTTGAGAAAAGCACATGTGAGGTGTCCCTTGGTCATTAATGCCTTGTCCCCTCACTTTCCCTATAAATACCAAGCCCTCCTCTCATCCATTCGACTCCCCACTCATTCCCAACGAATTTCTGGTCTCATTACCTCCCAAGGAGTCCTCCCAAGGTGCCCCCAAGCCCTCAAGGTCCCAACCTTTGAGGTTTAAGAGTTACATTTTAAGGTAAGGGATCCGACCTCTCTCTTTCTTTTCAAGTAATCTCTTTTATGTCATTTCTTTTATACTCCATGTTCTTATGTTGGAGGATGTTATTTTATATTCATCCTACTGCCTATTTTATGTTCATATGATGAGAGACCCCCCCTTGCTCTCATCAATTCGTTTTAAGAATGTTTAAGTGGCGCCGTTAGGCTGCCGAATTTTCAAGGGATTCTTTCACCTTCCTCGTTTTCAAGTTCTATTTTCATTCAAGTCTTTCATGTTCCTTTTTATTATTATTGGGGTATGATCTCTAAATTTATAATACTGATCTTTTATGATCATATGATGAGAGACCCCATTTGATCGCTTCAATTCAGTATTTTGAAGTTTTAAGTGGCGTCGTTAGGCTGCCGAATTTTTAAGTGATTCTTCACCCTTCTCGTTTTGAAGTTCTACTTTCATGTCAATTATTTCAAGTTCCTCTTTGTTATATTGGGGTATGATCTCTATATCTATCATACTGGACTCTTATGTTCATATGATGAGAGACCCCATTTGATCGCTTCAATTCAGTATTTTGAAGTTTTAAGTGGCGCCGTTAGGCTGCCGAATTTTTAAGTGGTTCTTCACCCTTCTCGTTTTGAAGTTCTACTTTCATGTAAATTCTTTCAAGTTCCTTTTTGTTATGTTGGGGAATTATCTATATATCCATCATACTGATATCTTATGATCATATGATGAGGGACCCTATTTGATCTTGTCAAATCATTTTCTTTTGAAGTTAAGTGACGCCGTAAGGCTGCCGAATTTTCATAAGAGAAATCTAAACTTTTTTTCTTCCATGTTTTTCATTTCAAATGGTATGTCCCTAAAATTTCATTACCATGTCCATATGTCCTTCTTATTCCTTCACCCTACTATTTTATGGATCATTTATGAGTGGGTGACCCATGTCCCCTCTCACTTCAATGTTTTCTAAAACCCCGAAACTTAGCCGTTATGCTGCAGAATTTTCCCCTCAAAATGCCTCTCTCTTTTCTCAAAAATTATTTTATGTTATAAAGTGAATACTCAAAGCTCTTATTTCTACAAGGGTATTCACATATATATCAAAATGTTCCATTTTAAATTCTGGGATTTACATACATGAGACCCGCTTTCCCTTTCCGTGGGTTTAAAGTGACGTAAAGATCATGTCTTTAAAGCAGTTTTTAAAACGTTATGATTATGAAATGAAACCCATTTATTTTATGATATGTGGGTTATTTATGAAATTTTTGATGATGATATATGTGGCTCACATGATAATAAAGGAAAATTTAAGGGTGCGCCCTGATAGCGCTCCAATGCATTGGGTAATGATGTAACCACTAGAGATTACAATTTTAATGATGCCTTGGTGAATAACCTTGGTAATTTTTAACGACACCTTGGGGATGGACCTTGGTGAAACGAAAAGATTGTCAATATTAAATGTTGTAGCCACATCTTCAAGTTATGAAAAATTTTATTTTTATTATGATATGCCTCATGATTTCCTTTTCATGCATTAAAGTTCTTTTCATGACTTTATTGATGTATCTCAAGTTCATATGTAAAATGTTTCACTTGTTTCCCTTGCTGGGCCTTCTGCTCACCCTTCCTTTTGATGTATGTCCCCAGGTTATGAGATGCAGTAATGAGCCTAGGGTGAACATGAGGAGAAGCCTTTCAAGTGTTTAAGAAGAATGTTTTTTTTTGTTTCATGTTTTATGTTCCTTGTTTCCAAGACACTAAACCTTAAAGATCCTCAGTTCCGTGTAATGGAATGAAAAGTTATGTTATAAAAAGACGGGATGCTATAGTTGGTATCAAAGGATGGTTTAGTTATTTGTGGAAATTAGGATATGAAAACTCTAGGAGGAACCCTATAGAAAAGTTTAATATAGGAAATCTTCCTGGTATTTTGGTGAGTATTGAGTAAGGGGTTGCCAAGCAAATACATCCCTGTCTGGATACGAGCAGGTAGAGGTGGCTCTGGCACAGACGTACATAGGGGTAAAACCCGAAAACACCGCTTTGAGCTAGACTCGAACGGGAACTGGTACACGACAACGGGCCTTGCTGCACTCTTGGTTACGACACTCCCGGGGGATATGCTTTGGTAAATTCATAAGCTTAGTATGAACCATTGATAAAATAAAATAAAGGTTCACATAAGAATATATGATCATTCATAACCTAGATGGGAACCTAGGAGATCACAAGTTAGGGTATACCTTTCATATACAAGTTATCCTTATATGCTTTCAGTTCCTTTTCATGATTATTAGCTAAGTACTTAAGCCCCTAATTATGCTTCTCTTCTTAGTTAATGGTGGGAAATGGAAGAACATGTTTCGACAACCAATGTGATAGGAAATGCGACAATTTTCGTATTAATATGACAGGGATGATTAGGGGATTAAAATATGATTATTATTTTGGAAGACGTTCATTATTTTGGGAACCATATTTGATCAAAGTAAATAGATTACTACAGTATTTTCATTGAGGAGTAAGGTTGACTTATATTTTGAAGAATCGATGAATTTAAGGTGAACTTATAGTAATTTAGGTTACTTAAGGGAATGACTAACCTATCTTGGGTAAAATATGTTTAGGTTAGCTACTTTTTTATAAGATGTTAGGAGTGGTTGATGTTGTCTGGAGATGAACAATGAAGTTGTTTTGGAAGACTATGTTATCAAATCCTTATTGTATTTGGGTTTCAATCTTAGTTTGGTTTGTTTTGAGGAATTTTAAGGACCGTTATTTATGGAATGGTCTATGATGAACTTTGGGTAGTACCATGGAACTTTGATGATTTAAAAGTAGTTTCCATTCCTATGGGATTCTTTCTTTTTGAAGAGTTGTTTTACCTTAACCTTTCTGTTTTTGGGATAATGTTTAAAGATAGAAGAAATAGATAGTTAATCTTTTGTAGATTATGTGATTCTATAGAAGATGATTCTTGTGCTTTTATGAGACCAAGTGTTTTTGAATTCTCATCATTTGGAGAAAAGATTAGTGTTGGTAGGGACTTGTTAAAGGATGAAACTCTACTTGAAGGTAGGTATATTTTCTTATGTTTTTGTTCTATGTAGTAAATGAAATCCTCAAAATTATGAAAAGAAACATAAAACAAAAATGTTGTTGGTTTACGTTTCCTACTAGGTAATCAAAGACCGTTTACACACATCATAAGTTTGGGATTTTCTCATGGTTAACTTTCTCCTAATCATGTTCTCTATCACTCTCCCTCAGAACTTGACCCTTTGTTTTTTTCCTCCATGTCCATGTTTTCCTACATGGAACCCTAGTGTGGGTTAACTCGGGTGACCTTTGTACTTCCCTTTCTTTCTTTTAAATTAATAGTTTTACTGACCCCTTTTCCGATGTGGGACTTTCAATGAAATTTCAAAACCCAATTTTAAAAAAATTGCGAGGACGCAATTTCTTAAGGGGGGAAGATTGTAACGACCTGAAATTTTAAATAAATATTGTTTCCTAATTTTATGCGTTATTTTTATTACTCAACAAATGATTTATTTGATAAACATGATTATAATTAGAATGAGACCATTGGTTTTGACTGTTATATGACCATCGGTCAATATGACCGCTATGAACAAAATGTTTTGATTATTGTCTCTATATATAAGTAATCTTGGTTGATTATTATAGAAAGAAGATTTGATGGCCTCACCTAGTAGTCATGGACCGATCGAAGCCCATCTAACAGAGCTTGGGAAGGAGGTAGCACCATTGGCCTTTGCTCTGGACCAAACCCAAGCCGAACTTCATCATGTGAAGCTAGAACGGAATCGCCTTCGCGAGAAGTTCAAACTGATAGAAATTACTACTCGGGCAATGTTGACCGAGCCGCCCCAAGATTCTATCACCCTAGCACACCTTACTCTTAGGTCCTATGCTGGTATTATAAGGGGCTATGTAACGAGACCGTAACTGCCTTGTGTAATCCTTGTTTTAAATAAAAATTGGGATTTCTGCTTATGATGAAGTTTATGAATTTTCAAATGACTGGATAAAAATAGTATGCATATTTTTGATGAATTTTCAAAAGAATATTTTGAAAAAAATGTTTATGTAAACCTTAAATAACTTAAAATGTGTAATGATTTTCGAAAAATGGTCTTCTACAATTATGTTCAGTACGAAATTTGGAGTCTAATAAGATCAACTTGATTTTCGATGAATAGTAAATTATGAATAGTGATTTTATGATTAGGATTATTAATATGACCAAATGGATTAGTAATCTCACTTAAAGAAAGTTTTAAAATAATCTAGGCACCTTGATTAAGTAATGTGATTCAATAAAATAGTTAAATAACGGTTTCATTAATTATTATTCAAGTATTAGTTTTTTTCGGGTGAATAGTGTTTTTTAATTAAAAATTTAATTAAAAATAATTAGAAAATTATTTTTATAAAAATGACTTTATTTTTGAACTCAGAGCATCGATATTATGTTATGGTAATTTTTGGGGTTTTTTCTGAAAAAATGAATTTTCGATGAATAGTGTTTTTTTATTTAAAAATTAAATTAAAAATATTTAGAAAATTATTTTTATAAAATGGATTTCATTTTTGAAATCAGAGCATTGATATTTGGTTAATGTGAAATTTTGGGATTTTTCTGAGAAAGTTGAATTTTCAGTGAATAGTAAAAATACAGTTTTAGGGTTTCGGTATGTTTAATGACATCATAACTGTGTCATGATAATGTCATGAGTTTTTTAAAGGGTTGGCCGGCCAAGGGTGATGAATTATTGTTATGGGGGCCCCATGTGGCCTAACTCCATGATAAATGCCAAGGGAGAGCACATGGGTTTGAGAAAAGCACATGTGAGGTGTCCCTTGGTCATTAATGCCTTGTCCCCTCACTTTCCCTATAAATACCAAGCCCTCCTCTCATCCATTCGACTCCCCAATAATTCCCAACGAATTTCTGGTCTCATTACCTCCCAAGGAGTCCTCCCAAGGTGCCCCCAAGCCCTCAAGGTCCCAACCTTTGAGGTTTAAGAGTTACATTTTAAGGTAAGGGATCCGACCTCTCTCTTTCTTTTCAAGTAATCTCTTTTATGTCATTTCTTTTATACTCCATGTTCTTATGTTGTAGGATGTTATTTTATATTCATCCTACTTCCTATTTTATGTTCATATGATGAGAGACCCCCCTTGCTCTCATCAATTCGTTTTAAGAATGTTTAAGTGGCGCCGTTAGGCTGCCGAATTTTCAAGGGATTCTTTCACCTTCCTCGTTTTCAAGTTCTATTTTCATTCAAGTCTTTCATGTTCCTTTTTATTATGATTGGGGTATGATATCTAAATTTATCATACTGATCTTTTATGATCATATGATGAGAGACCCCATTTGATCGCTTCAATTCAGTATTTTGAAGTTTTAAGTGGCGTCGTTAGGCTGCCGAATTTTTAAGTGGTTCTTCACCCTTCTCGTTTTGAAGTTCTACTTTCATGTCAATTATTTCAAGTTCTTTTTTGTTATATTGGGGTATGATCTCTATATCTATCATACTGGACTCTTATGTTCATATGATGAGAGACCCCATTTGATCGCTTCAATTCAGTATTTTGAAGTTTTAAGTGGCGCCGTTAGGCTGCCGAATTTTTAAGTGGTTCTTCACCCTTCTCGTTTTGAAGTTCTACTTTCATGTCAATTATTTCAAGTTCCTTTTTGTTATGTTGGGGAATTATCTATATATCCATCATACTTATATCTTATGATCATATGATGAGGGACCCTATTTGATCTTGTCAAATCATTTTCTTTTGAAGTTAAGTGACGCCGTAAGGCTGCCGAATTTTCATAAGAGAAATCTAAACTTTTTTTCTTCCATGTTTTTCATTTCAAATGGTATGTCCCTAAAATTTCATTACCATGTCCATATGTCCTTATTATTCCTTCACCCTACTGTTTTATGGATCATTTATGAGTGGGTGACCCATGTCCCCTCTCACTTCAATGTTTTCTAAAACCCCGAAACTTAGCCGTTATGCTGCAGAATTTTCCCCTCAAAATGCCTCTCTCTTTTCTCAAAAATTATTTTATGTTATAAAGTGATTACTCAAAGCTCTTATTTCTACAAGGGTATTCACATATATATCAAAATGTTCCATTTTAAATTCTGGGATTTACATACATGAGACCCGCTTTCCCTTTCCGTGGGTTTAAAGTGACGTAAAGATCATGTCTTTAAAGCAGTTTTTAAAACGTTATGATTATGAAATGAAACCCATTTATTTTATGATATGTGGGTTATTTATGAAATTTTTGATGATGATATATGTGGCTCACATGATAATAAAGGAAAATTTAAGGGTGCGCCCTGATAGCGCTCCAATGCATTGGGTAATGATGTAACCACTAGAGATTACAATTTTAACGATGCCTTGGTGAATAACCTTGGTAATTTTTAACGACACCTTGGGGATGGACCTTGGTGAAACGAAACGATTGTCAATATTAAATGTTGCCGCCACATCTTCAAGTTATGAAAAATTTTATTTTTATTATGATATGCCTCATGATTTCCTTTTCATGCATTAAAGTTATTTTCATGACTTTATTGATGTATCTCAAGTTCATATGTAAAATGTTTCACTTGTTTCCCTTGCTGGGCCTTCTGCTCACCCTTCCTTTTGATGTATGTCCCCAGGTTATGAGATGCAGTAATGAGCCTAGGGTGAACATGAGGAGAAGCCTTTCAAGTGTTTAAGAAGAATGTTTTTTTTGTTTCATGTTTTATGTTCCTTGTTTCCAAGACACTAAACCTTAAAGATCCTCAGTTCTGTGTAATGGAATGAAAAGTTATGTTATAAAAAGACGGGATGCTATAGAAATTTTGGCATTTAAGATCCACTTGGGTGTGAAAATGATATTTGATAATATTTAATTTAAAGAAAAGGGAAATATAACATAGACATGTATATTTTACTAAATAAATTTTAATATAGGGTTATATAACTGATATATATGAATATAAATATTTATTATAAAGATAAAAATATTTCCTACATCATGGTATTTTATTTATAATTTTTAAAAATTAAACAAATATATTTATTTATGACACAATGATGATGCATTGATTACCTTATTAATGAAACATTCAAATAAACGAATTTATAAATATTAAAATAAATGTAATTTGAATATTTTGATGCCATAAATTTTTTTTTGGATGACATTGATATATGAGGGATTATTTAATGACTTTTTTTTGAGTAATCAAGTTTTTACAACTTTAACAAAAATCAATTACTAAATAGTGTCAAAATTGACATAAATGAGTTTTTAAAACAAATACTATTTTATTAAATGATATAAAAATTATAAAAATCTAAGTTTGTTTAAATGACTTATATAATGTTAAAAATGTCATTAATTATCCAATTTATTTTCTCATAGCATTTTATAGTAACTAAATTAACCCAATAGTATAAAAATACAAGAAGACACGGTAAGAGTTAAACTGTTTAACTAAGTGTTAATCCCAAAAGATAAGGTTGGTTTCATGAACTAAACTTGTCTAAAAATCATTGTATGAGAGGATTTAGACCCATAATAATATTATACTCTAAATAAATCACTTTTTATCCACTATAAACCAAAAATAAATTTATAATAAATTAATATTTCAAGATTTTCCTAAAGTGCCCCTCACCCCTCTTATAAGAGAGAACTTCTCCTTCTCTCTAATGAACACCTACAAATCACTTTGTATCAGCCAAAACCTGACCAAATATCCTCCCAACTTAACTCAATTAATCCTAGATCCCACCATTTTGGTATAAAATATACTTAAGGAGTAATTTTATTCAAATCAAAAGGAGACAACCGAAGAAGAGGTAATCATTTTATCCCTTCTTTCAAAGTTCTTTTATTCTTATACTTACCCTTCCTAATTTGTTACCATACTAAATTAATAACTCCAGAATATACTATATGTTTATATGTTTTTATGATTATGGGACAACGTATTCCTCCTTTTACCCATCCTATGAAAAACAATACCGCTATGCGTGCGTACGTACGACTTACTGTCTCCACGCCGTGGTGTAAACTGTTTTTCATATATACTTTATTTCGATGGGTATAATGATGAATATAAATGAATTAAATAATAAATATAAAATGTTATTGTTTCTGTAAAATTCATATTCCATACAGATACATACCATTAAACTATTAAGGAAATGATACTGTCGCTCGTGTGTACGTACGACTTACCGTCTCCACGACACGATGAGACTCATCTTCCACATCCACCATCCAAGAATGATTATAAAAAAAATATTATTAATAATTATGAAATATATGACATAATAAGTCTACTTTAATGATATATATATATATTTATATTTATGTACATATATTTCATTCACTCACTTCCATTCAATACGATAAGAAAACTGAAACAACGTTCATGCATACGTACAACCTACCGTCTCCATGAACGGTGTATTCAATTTCATATATCTATTTATTATATATATTTATATTATGAATATATATGATATATATATATATATATCATATTATATATTCTTTAAGTAAGTAAATCATTATCTAAGTAATATGATCAAGAATAACAAGTTAAAACACGTACGATAAACAATGCGATTATTACTTTAAATGTTGCATTAACTTGGAATTGTTAATAAATGAGTAATATAAAGTCATAAAAGAATCATATATGATATAATAAATATTATTATGATTATGATATAAGTTAATAATATGTTTAAAAACATTATACTGGAGTTTCGAACACATACAGAGAGTATCAGACCTAAGGTAAGGGTTAATTCCTCAATCTCATTATTATCCGAGATTGTTTATGTATAAGTATTTACTGGGAAATATTTTTCATCCATGTAATTGTTTCATAAAAATGTTTTAAAAAGGAATATTTTTAGATTTTATGGAAGGTACTCTTTAACTAGATCATCATTTTAAATGTTTTAAAGATTTATTTTTCTAAATATTTTTAATTAATGTTCATGTTTTCAAAATGATTTTATGGATTTATTTATACAGACATGATTGTTTTAAAATTTTAACTAATTTCAAAAGTTTCAAATTGGTATGGGACAATTTGATTCAAAAATCTATTTTAAATTAATTCCTTTATAAATTGTGTGACTTTTAAATGATTTCAAGAAAAAAGGATATTTCTCTCAAAGAGTTTTACTGATTATTTTCATCTATGTCAACATACTTTATTAGATAATATTCTTGATTGAGGTTGATTTATTATAATACAATATTCCATACAACGGTCTGAAGGCCTTCAATTTTTTATTATATGATAAATCACCCTTTTAAGGGATGAAAGGGGGGAAACCCAAGTAGACTTTAAGGACATATGACAAATCACACTCAAAAGAAGAAAGTGTAAAACAAGAATGAAAACATGGAGCTGCTCCACCCTAGAATTTGATCACAATGAATCACTCCACCATTGCAAGGTTGTTCAGAAATCAAGTGTCCTATGTCAAATCACAGGCCCAATCCGATGGCTGACTCCATATCCTCTCAAACAACTTAATCCAAAAAACTTTGCAAGGATGAAATGCCAGCTTTGGATCCTCCTCTGGTGCCTATTCCATGAAGTCAAGTCCAGTTTCACAAACTTTGCACCTTAGAAAAAATCCATCCAAACAAACAAATTCCACCATTAAAAATCAACCAACTTAATTCATGAGTTTCAATACTACAAAAACCTTCAGAATAAACAACTTGCAACATCACCATGCAGTCATCCCGAAACTGCCCCGTCGCCGCCATCAAACTAGCTCGCTGAGACCACAACACTCCAACCAAAGAGTTATGATATGTTTGAATGTGGATGTTCTATTTTTATACCATTCATGGTTTATGGTTAAAGTACTAACATTTCATATGCTAGTTTTAATACGAATGATTATGTTATGTTTCACCCTTTTCATATGAGAAATGAATTGTACTTAGTCAGTGATGGGTGGGGTTCTCTATAGCCCCTCAATGCATCTATAGGTCTCATGAGACAAATTAGTGTCTTGGAAAAAGTCCTTGATAGAATATTTGTGTATGGTCTGGGCATGAGGCCTTAACGCAGTGGTTAAGATGTCCTGTATTATGCATTCCCTCATTATAAGATTAGTTATTGATTTTACATGTGATTATTTGACTTGTAGAATATCCATGTTAATGTTTAAATGAAATTATTTGATTTATTATTTCCATATCATTATGAAGATAATGTTTTAAAAGGCTTGTGTTTTTGTTTTGTACCTTGCCTTAAAAGTTTATGCCTATTTATGATAGATTCTACTATATTGTTTATCCTTACTGAGTATCTAAGATCACCCCGTTCTTATGTTTTATTTTCCCAAGATACCAAGAAGAGTTTTATGATTGATATGAAAGTTTAATCTAGGGAAATAATGGTATTATCAAAGGATTATCTATACTGTGTTTTATGTTAGAAATTGTAATTTAAAGTTCATTTATGTAATATATTTTCCAAGACTGCTAAAATGATCGGTCCTTCGGGACCTGATTACTTGTAATCATGCCAATGTATTAAAATAATTCACTGGCTCTAGGCTTCTGGGGTCTGGGTGTTACAAGTATCCTTTCAAATAATATGTTATACTTAATATTTGAAAAGTATTTTATACTTTAAATAAGTGATTTCAAAGTGAAAAGGGTATTTTCCTCAAGGAAAATTTTCAATGATATTTTTAAAGTTTATTCATCTATATCAACATTATTTGGTGAATATTATGCATTGATGGGAATGTTATATTTTGATACCATTCTACATATTACTTTGGACAGTTTATGATCATGTTTATTTATTGGAGAAAGTATTAACATTTCATATGCTGGGTTTTCAATATAAATGTTTACATTGATTATGTTTCCACTCTTTTATATGAGGAATTCATTGGACTTAGTAAATGATGGATGAGTCTATATATAGCCCCTCAATGCATCGATAAGTCTCATGAGCTAAACTGGATTAGGTATTTAGATGAGACCTTACCCATTTACGTAAGATGTCTTGGCATGAGGCCTTGAGAATATTCGTATGATGTACAAAAAATATGAATTCCCTAATTATGAGATTAGTGATTGATATCTATGTAATTATTTGATTAGTTATGATATACATTGATAAGTTTTAATATCATATGATTATTTATATGATATTATTTGATCATCATTTATTCTTTCCATATTATTCTTTATGCTTAAGTTATTGATTGAATGACATGTGTTTTTAGATATTATCCTTGCAATATTGATTATGCCTTATTTAGTCATGATAGATTCAATTGTACATATACCCTTACCAATCACCCTAGATCACCTATTTATTATGTTTCGTTTCCTCAATAATTCAAGAAATATATTATGATTGATATGAAGGAATATACTAAAGGGAATATTGGTGTTCTTAAATAAAATATTATGGTGTATATTAAGTTTTAAAATGAAATGTGAAATTAAAGTATGTATCTAGTTTTCCAATATTAATAAGCTACTTGGTACTCTAGGATGTGATCACTTATATCTATTACCAATGTAATAAAGTAACTACTGATTATGGGCTACTAGGGTTGGGGTATTTATAGTTGGTATTAGAGGAAGTTTAGTAGAAACATTGGGAACTTGATTTCGGAAAAAATATATTAGGGAATATGGACCTATAATTGACTTTGAGGATAAGTCTAATTATTGGATAACATCCTAAAGTTTTAGTAAAGTAGATATTATATGATTTTCCTAGAAAAAAAATCCCCTTTTGGATACTATAAGTGGATGTGGTTTTTGAAACATATGAATCTAGGGGTAATAACCTCGAAAAGAGTTGGTTTGAGTATATCCCAACCATCATTTTGGTGCACAGTGAGTGTGCCATTACAACACACCTAGTTTGACACTCATAGAGGATATTCTTAGTTTAATTCATGTTTTAGTTATGAACCATTATGAAGGATTTAAATAGATGATTAAAATGAATGACCTAGGTTAAACCTATGGTGTCAAAGATTGAAAATAATGTTTCATGATTTAGACATCCTATAAATGATTATATGATTTTACACTATGATTATTGCTTCTCACACTATGTTTTTTTGTTTTAGTCAATGGATGGAACCTGAAGGAACCATGTTAACATTTAATGTGATGGAAAATATGGTGATTATGAGTAACCAAATGGGATGATGACTTGAGTGAGAAATATTGTGATCATGCCTAATCATTTATCATGATATATGATTAATAACCTACAATTTAACCAACTCCTTGACTCACCAAAGAAGAGATGAATGAAGTTCACTAAGAGCTAGGGTGGTGGAGTCTATAGAGTAAAGAATAATCAATCTTCTTCATGTCATAAATGTGAAAATATACACCCAGGAGAATGTCTCAAAGGAATGATAAAATGTTTTATGTGTACAAAATAAGGGCATAAAGAAATGAATTTCTTAGAAAAAATAAAGAGTATTATGGAAGGAAATAA
Source organism: Viscum album (assembly GCA_963277665.1). Lineage (NCBI taxonomy): Eukaryota > Viridiplantae > Streptophyta > Magnoliopsida > Santalales > Viscaceae > Viscum > Viscum album. Next base: position 1,326,147,484 of record OY728158.1, read on the forward strand.
AATTCATCCTAGGGATCCATTTATATTTTGTTGTCTTAAATGTGGGGAACCCAGGAATTATCCAAGTAAATGTACTCTTTTAAAGTTTAACTCCTATACCAAGTAAGGGTTTATGTTATGTTAATCATTGAAGTGGAATGATTGATCTGTTTATGTACTTGGATTCAAGAATTATGTTGTATAATTATTATACCAATGATATTATATTTATAATAATCCTAAAACATATAAGTATTTTTAAAGAAGTTTTTAATTAAGTATTTTCAAGCATATATTGAATAATACTAATAACCAAGAAAAGCGATTTAGTGGTAAGGTGATATTTTTAGAGAACACATGATTAAGGAAATGATAACCCTTAATATGTTTCTAATGTTGAGTTAAAGAGATGATTTACAAATCATATTTATTGGAAAATATAAAAAGTTCTCAACCTGATGATGAGAATTTTCAAAAGAAAATTAAAGGAGCGAATGATGGAAAATTTGAAAAATTTGTTTGTGAGGATGATGTTCTAAAATTTGGAAAGAGACTATGTGTTATATCTATACTTGATTTGAAGAAGGAATTGTTAGATGATTCTCATAACTCGAATTTCTCTATACACCCTAGTAGCACCAAGATGTATAGAGATTTTAAGAAGCATTTTTGGTGGGATAATATGAAGTGGAAAATTGACGATCATGTGTCAAGATGTTTGGTTTTTCAATAAGTAAAGGCTAAGAGAAAACATCCTAGAGGAGTTAAGCAACCTTTTATTATTACTATATGGAAATGGGATGAAATTACAATATAATTTTCACTATATTACCAAGGAACCATAGAAAGAATGATGTGATATGGGTTATTATCGATTTCTTTTCCAAATATGCACTTTTACTCTCTATAAGAGAATATTTACCTTTAGATAACTTTATATGAATCTATATTAATGAATTTTTAAGACTTCATGGTGCACCTATTTCAATTTTTTTTCATCATGACGCACAATTTACATAAAAATTCTAGGAAATTTTTCAGAAGGATCACGATACCATGCTTCATTTGATCACTGCTTATCATCCTCAAACTGATGGGCAATCTGAAAAGTCTATCCAAAATTTATAATACATTTTGAGGTAACACTCTCTTGACTTTCAAGGTATGTGGGATCAATATTTACATTTTTGTAGAATTATCCTACAACAATAACTTCCATTAAAGTATTAAAATGCTTCCATATGAATCATTATATAATAAGAGATTTCATACTTCAACATGTTGTGATGAGGTTGGTGAAAGGAAGCTTGTGGGCCCAAAAATTTTAGAAGAAACAATGAATAAAAATTAAATACTATTCAAAATCATATCAAATTAGCTCAAAGTAGGAAAAAATTTATGCTGACAACCAGAGGAAATATTTGAAATTTCAAGTGAGAGATGATGTTTTCTTGAAAGTATCTCCATGGAAGCACTAAAAAAATTAATGGTTAGTGGTGGTTTATTCGTAATAGTTCTAGTAACCGCTGTAAAATAAATCCGGTTAAAAAATTATAATATAGTAGTGAGTTCATAAAACCACCATGATTTTTTATGTTTTCAATTAGCGGCGGTTTCAATTAAACCATCGCTAAACATTTTAAAAGAGATCCTAACCCCCTCCCCTGCTCCCTCTATACAAACCCAACCCCTTCCCCATCCACCCATCCTCCCCTGACCTCCTCCTCTCTTATCCTTGGTGGAAACCCCTCACCCGTGCCTACGACCCCCTTTCCCCCACCCCTCCTCCTCTCCACTCCTCAGTGGTGACCCCGAGCCCACGACCCCGAGCCTACGACTCCGAGCCTGCGAACCTCGAACCCTATGACCCTCCCCCCTCCGACCTCCTCTCCACCCTATTCACTATTAATGTTAACCCCTCTAACCTCCCTCACCCTGGGTCAATTCCCCTCTTCGACAGTGATGTATACCCCCCCTCTGAGCTCCCTCTCCCATCTCAGATCCCCTCCTTGATGGCAATGTAGACCCCCTAAAGGATACATCCTCATCATCATAATTTTATTATTGAGTATCATTATATAGATAATCATAGGTGATAAAAATAATATAGAATTTGTCTTTTATTCACTAGATAGTAATTATATATGTAATTTTGGTTTATAATGTGTTATTAAGATTTTGTAGTTAGTTGTTTGGAGTTATAATAATCATTAATTTTGGTTATGTTTTATTAAATTAAAGTATAAATTTGTTTATAATATATACTGGTTATGGAATCTAGATCGTTCACAATTTCATGGTTTTTATTTTATATTAATTAATTCCACATCATTCTATATATGTTAATGCCCCCAATTTTTGACAGATACATAATTAAGGTTATTTTCCAACTTATGAATAGTTGGTGGTAAGGTTTGGGGTCACACATTATTTCATCACCAACCCTAAAGGCTGCATCATCATCATCCTAATTTTATTATTGAGTATCATTAGATGGATAATCATGGGTGATAAAAAAAGTATGAATTTGTTTTTTATTCATTGGACGGTAATTATATATGTAATTTTGGTTTATAATGTGTTATTAGGATTTTGCAGTTAGTTGTTTAGAGTTATAATAATAATAATTAATTTTGGTTATTTTTTATTAAATTAAAAATATAAACTTATTTATGATATATGTTGGTTATGGAATCTAGATCATTCATAATTTCATGGTTTTTATTTTATATTAATTAATTCCACTTTATTCTATATATATTAATGCCCCCAATTTTTGGAAGATACATAATTAAGTCTATTTTCTAACTCATGAACAATTGGTGGCAGGGTTTGGGTTCACACATTATTTCATCACCAACCCTGGAAAGGTCTCTAAGGATAAATGCCTTAAAAATGATATATTAGACCATTTTTAAATTTATCATAAAGCTTCATGTTTTATACATATGAGAGGATTCACTTAGTTTAATAAAATCTATCGAATAATGATAGAGTAGTTAAGGTTAATTTTTACACGCATGATAATCAATTATTGATTATGGTAACTGGAACAACCATCATAGTTTCATTGATTTCATTTTAACTAACATGATTTTTAATAAAACTAATTATAGTGTGTATTTTTTTTGTTGAGTCAAATGACTAAATTCTTATCATTTTATTTGAAAATAACAGTAGACATTATTCAAATTTATGTTAATATCATATTTTTTATGTTTACCTCAAATTTAAGGAACATCCGATTTGATGTTATGTTAATAGAGTTGATTTATATAATTCACGGAATAACATGATGTCAAACTAAACCAGTAATAGAATATAGACAAATAAAGTTGAATATTTTGGGTATGCATGACATATCATGATATCCAAATAAAGTATAATTTTCATTCATATTTTTAAGGGGTTCTCTTGGTCTTAGTTAGATCATGGGAAATGGTTCAGACATTGATCAATGTAGCTAAATTTTCAATGGAATGAACCCTACTTAGTCACAACACTAGGGTAGAATACACCATTATATTTTATTTGATTCATCTCATTTATCTATATTTGTGATAAATAACAATTTATTTGATTCATGTTTTTATATTATAAGTTTAGTAATAAAAGGTTCATTATTTGATTCATCCCATTTTCCTTTATAGTTGTTAAGAAAGAGTTAATGGAAAAGTTGGGCGATATTTAATTTTGATTTTACTTGTTTGATTAAACATTTATATCTTTATATCTGAATGTACATGGAAAATACAATCCAATACAATACATATGGATAAAATTTGGATTAATTTACCTTGAAACACACCTCGATATGACAAGGGTTTAGAAGAAGTTTTAGATTATGCAATTGTTAGAGTTGGTGTCTTGAGAACCAACTATTTATACTTTGATTACATGAATTTACACTTATTATATATTGTTCATTGTTCTTCATGACTATAATATAATAATGTCCTGGAATATTTGTTGCATTAATAAGGTCATGGAAGATCCCCGCTATGATGAGAACCTTGAAATAGTATAAAAATATTCTTAAATAAAGTTCTATGGTTGGATGACATACTATGATAGGACACATAGTATACAGACTGTCATGTGAGAGTACTCATAAGAAGATGAGACTCTCTCTCATGGAGTTCGCACTTGGTAATCTCCAAGATGGGGGATTATAAGAACAGACCCACCAGTAGTAATTTTTCATGTCCTGGTGTCATCATAAATTTATATCTATGAGCATGTGTAATGGTACTTAGACTGGAAGATTATCATTAAATCATGTCATGGCTCATACACTTAGATTTGCTGATGAAAACCGTCACGAAGACAGTTGGTGAGAAGTGGGGTACGTTGGGTGCGTCACGAATGAAATGTTGTTAATGGATAAGTCAAGGATGGATTTTTCCCTTCCATATTTATGGAAGTCAAAATCTCGGGCCCTTTGATTGAAATAGAACAGTCGCCCAAATTCCATGTCCATGGTGTCACAACGAGTTTATTTCTGGAATTCAAAGAATGAAGAATCGAGCATATAGGTTTATGACACTACCATGAAAACTTCTTGATGAGATATTGAGACAAAGGGATTAAATTACACAGTAAGCGTTCTTATGAGGTGACACGTCAATGCAGCGTTAACTTATTTCTCTTGGGTTCCTTGACCCGTTGCTAGAAAATAATCTTGGACTTTAGGCAAGACAGCCTAATGCCAACGAGAAAGAGGCCTAGAGGGTCACACACTAAGTGTATCTAAGTATCTCAAGTAGAATAAAAATTATTCCCGTATGTGGTTTAATAATTATTCAAGGATTCCTAAATCGTTTTAATGTTGGAGGAAGAATAAAATGAAAACAAGATATACACGCCGTGTACATTGAATGTACACGCTGTGTAGTTTTCATTTTGGAAAGGAAATGAAAAATGAGTACACATTGTGTATTAATGATTACACTACGTGTAGTTTTTCCAGTCGGGATTTTGAGGAAATAATATCGTTTTATTAAATGATATTTATTATAATCAGCATGGGCGTATGTCAAGGAATTAATGATTCGACATGGGAATTTTCAATAAGAGTTAATGAAATAAATAAAATGTGTAACGTGTTTATTTATTATCATAACTCTATAACCTCAAATTCGATTATAAATATCCTCACAACCCCAACACTTTTCCCTAATTGTTGTACACAAAAATTCTAGAGAATTCTATCAAGGCCGAAAGAACTCCTTCCTCCAAGAATTCTCTCAAGACCGAGAGAGATCCTCCTCCATCGGATCAAGGCGATCTAACATGGAAAATGAAAGAAAAGGATTCTCCATGCTAGCACCCAAAGATTCCTTTGGCGACGTCTAGAGATATGTGGTGCACGTGTGAATCACCGCTAGAGGAAGTCTGTACTTGTCTCTTGTGACGCAATGACAAATCACATCAAAACGTGATCAGAAATATCAATGAAGAAAGAATGCCATACAAGGTACTTCTTGTAAATTAATTAAATTAATTATAATCAACCTATTATGATCCTCCTTTGTGGTTCTGGGACTATTATTCTTCTTTTTCTATTTTTGTGATTCGATTCCTGGAGTCTGGCGTTTATCATCGTATTGATCCCGGATTGATCATTTCTAATGACAAAAAGTCAAGTGAGAATATCCACCCACGAGCTCTTGCTGTGCCCGAGACCTACAAGTGGTATCAGAGGGGTCACAACATTGATTATAGTTATTTAATTTTCATTGAAAATTTACACATTTATATTTGATTCAATTCAAGATAAATCGTTCTATAAAACTGAATGAACGAGATCTGTTCTTCCTCCTTCGTTTCTCGATTTACAACACAGAAACAACCTTTTAATTTTAATTTTGATTAAAATAAAAACAGGGAACTCATCTGGAGGATCCACTCATTCTGTCTGTACAACACATGAATACACGGCGTGTAGTGAAATATACACGCCGTGTACTTAGGTTCAATGAACCAGTACTGGTCCGCCAAACCACGCCTTGTGAATTGAGCATACCTAAGTTTTTAATACACCATGTTGACCAGAACTGAATGGCATGTGGAAACCAGAATACATGACGTGTACATTGAATTAACATGCCATGTAGTCCAATCCGGCCCAGGTGAAACCGTGTACAAGGATAATCCGTGTAACCGTGTACACGATATTTCCAGGCCAGTAACTGCGTAACAAGGAAGTACATGCCGTGTTAGATTAATCTACATACCGTGTACTCCAAAATTTCCGAAGTACAAAAAACACGCCAAAGCCCCCGACGCGTACTTTGGATAAAGGGTGAAAACAAATACATGCCATGTAATATATCCTACACATTGTGTACTTTCCAGAAATAGAATTTCACCAGGTTTCCTCCAAATTACAAAGACTAGTACAAAAAATATAGATGAGAATAATCTCAAGGAAATGCAGAAAGGAATTTAAGATAAAGAATTGATTAATTATAAGATCATAATTAATTGAATTCAAGTGCGACTTATCTTGAATAAAATAACGATTAAAATAATTTGAATACTAAATATGCGTAAATGTCATTACATGCTATGAATGATCATGAGCTAGACCAAAGACCCTTTGTGTGTGTATGGTTTTATTTAAATTTATTTAATTTAAATTCATTGGCCTGTGAGCCTTCTTCTAATAAAATTTAGGGCCTGCGTTCCCATGGTTTCTTTAATGTAAACTCCATGTAATAGAGGATCTCCCAAGCTAGAGGAGACGGTTCAAAATTCGAAGCTAAGGCGAAACCAACCCAAGAAGATAAAAAGGTAGACATGTAGGAGCTGCAAAACACAAACCATCAGGTTCAAGGTGTTTCTCCCCAGGTCAGGGTCAGCTTATCAAAACCACCAGATAAGATAAACAATATAAGTTCATGATCATGCCATCTTATTTTATTTCTGTCTGATTACATGGTTTATTTATTATGTATGTGTTGTCGAAATTACATAGTTAATAAAATAAACAAGCATGAAAAGATGGAATAAAATAAAAATTAGACTATGCATAAACATTATTAGAACATGTTAATCACTTAAGCAAGCATCAATTAATATTAACAAGCATGTGATAATGCGAAACTAGGTATAAAGGATTGAAATCCCTCAAATACCATATTAAGTTAGACCAAGCCTTCAGTTACTTGATTAAGGGAAAGAATCAATAAAACTATGTGTTTTACCAACCCTTGTTGGGACACTTAATTTTATAAAGGAAGCTCTTATGAAAGTTTTGGGTTGACTTAAACATTTTACATCAATAGGAGCAGCCCTTGCTAGACTTGTTGTAAAATTGAGGCAAGTGTTGAGGAAATCCAAGTTTGGATTTTAGGATTGAGAGTCCACTCAATAGATCAAGTAACTGTAAGCTCACAGTTGTCAAAGACCTGCCTACCTAAATACCTTTAAATAACTTGACCAACCCCTGTTGCGGTTATGCAGAGGGTAATATGGATACTTGCCACTAGAATGTCATAGAAACTAGGAATTTCAAGTTCAATGGTGGGGGCCGTTGGGACATGAAAAAATAGTGGGAGAATTAATAAATTCATTTATTATTTTTCATAAAATGTAATCAAAAGTTACTGATAAATCTGCTCTTTTAATTTGTAGAATCAATATGAAAAACTCTTCAACCACATTTTCTCTGCGATCAATTCTAGATAAAGACAATATCCTTACCGGTAGTAAATTTAAGGAATGGTTTAGGTTCCTTTGAGTTATAGCATGCTCGAGCACCTCCGTGGTCTATACCAGGAGAGAGAAAGACACGAATGGTTTGAGATCTCCAAGCCTCTATTTCAGAGCAAGCTTAGAGAGGGTGCCCCAGCTGGGTCCCATGTAGTCATGATCATTGGCTACATTGAGCGCTTGGAGGTTCTAGGGTTTAAACTCCCCAAAGAACTGGGTACTGATCTCATTCTTGCATCACTCCCCTAGATATTCTCTAACTTTGTTGTAAATTTCAACATGAACAACATTGAGAAGTCTCTATCTTATCTTCTTATCCTCATTCTCCAAGTGGACAATGATATGAAGTGTAAAAATCCATATTTCCTTATGGTGAATAAAAGGAAAGGGAAGGTGAAGAGTTTTAATCCCAAAGCTTCTTCAAGGCCTTACAAGAAAAGGAAGATCAAAGGGGAGGAAAGAGAATAAGAGGCTGTTTGTTTCGCATGTGGCAAGAAGGGACACTGGAAGAAAAACTGCACCCAGCCATGGAAGCAAGGGGAATCTTCATGTGTGTTTGTTATCAAATGAAATCTATCTATTTCTACAAATTGGGTATTAGATACTACTTGTGGTGCTCACATATGTATCCAAATATAGGAACCAATTAGATTCAGAAAGATTGACCAAGGTGAGGTGGATCTGTGAGTAGCCAACAGATCCAGACTCTCTGCTGTAGCTATCAGAGACTACCACCTCACATTTCCTACTAGGATGGTCTTGGTATTAAAAGGATGTTATTATGTACCCTATGTAACCAAAAACATTATTTCAATATTCAGATTAGATACTTATGAATTCATCTTCAAGTTTGGAAATGAATGTTGCTACTTTTATAAAGATATAATTTGTTTTGGTAGGGAACATTTATATAACGGAATTTATGTGTTAGACTACACAAACCAAGTAATGGAAATCAATGACAAAGTTAATTCACACGACTCATACCTCAACCAACTTTGGCATCACCGGCTAGGTCATGTCAATGAGAAACATTTGACAAAATTACATCAAGATGGGTATTTAGATTCTTTCAAACTAAAACCACTTGGTGTATGTCATGCGTGTCTAAAAGGAAAAATGACCAAATACCCATTTAGTGGGAGAGGTGAAAGGGCTAAAGATCTTCTAGAATTAGTTCACACAGATGTGTGTAGATCATTTCCAGTTGAAGCAAGGGGTGGGTTCTTTTACTTCATAACTTTTACTGATGATTTTAGTAGATATGGATATATTTACTTAATGAGGTATAAGTCAGATTATTTTGATCAGTTAAAAGAATACAAGAAATAAGTTGAGAACCATCTTGGTAAGAAGATTAAGAAACTCCACTCAGAAAGAGGAGGATAATATCTTAATCAGGACTTCATTGATTTCTTATGGGAATTTGGTATTCTATCTCAACTCACTCCTCCTTACATGCCTCAGTGGAATGGTGTAAGTTAAAGGAGGAATCACACCCTGTTGGACATGGTGAGATCAATGATGAGTCATGCGAGTCTTTCATTATCCTTTTGGGGATATGAATTACAAACAGTAGCACATATACTAAACCAAGTACCAACTAAATCGATAAATGGTATTCCATATGAGTTATGGAGTGGACGCAATGCCATGTTATCAAATTTACATGTGTGGGGTAGCGAAGCATTTGTTAAGGCCTCTTCAGGTAACAAACTTTCACCCCAAGGCACAAAGTGTACCTTTATAGGATATCCCAAGGAAACAAGGGGATATTACCTATACAACCCCTCAGATAAAAAGGTTATGGTGGAAAGACATGCCATATTCCTTGATAGGGATGACATCTCCAAAAGAGATAGTGGGAGCGAGATAGAATTCGATGAAGTCGAGGCTCATGATACATAGGAGTTGGTATAAGAACAGATTCCACAAAACCCTGTGGAAGAACAATCTGTTCCAGAGACACAAGAACTGCATAGGAGCATGAGAGAGGTGAGAGAACCAGAACGATATGGTTTTATTGTCACCGAGGATGGTGACTCATTATTGGTTGAAAATGATGATCCTATTACCTATAAGGAATTAATTGAAGGCACAGACATTGCCAAGTGGAAAGAATCTATGAATTCTGAAATGGATTCCATGTACCAAAACCAAGTCTGGATTTTGATAGATCCTCTAGTTGATGTAAATCATGTTGGTAATAAATGAGTATTCAATAATAAATTGGACATGGAGGGAAAATTCATCACCTATAAGGCATGACTGGTTGCAAAAGGTTTTAGATAGCGTTAAGTAATTGACTATGAAGAAACCTTTTCACCGGTTGCGATGCTAAAATCCATCAGAATCCTATTGGCCATTACCCCTTACCATGACTATGAAATTTGGAAAATGGATGTCAACAAAACATTCCTTAACGGGAACCTCCAAGAAGATGTCTACATGACACAACTTGAAGGGTTTGTGACTCCAAAGGATGCCAACAAGGTATGAAAGTTACAGAAATCCATTTATAGATTAAAGCAAGCACCAAGGTCATGGAAAATTCATTTTGATGAAGCCGTAACAGAATTTGGCTTTGTTAAGAACTAATGTGAGCCTTGTGTCTACAAAAGGTTTAGAGGAAGTGCAGTCATTTTCCTAATAGTATATGTTGATGACATATTACTAATTGAAAACGAAGTACCTATCTTATAGTCAGTTAAGGCATGGTAGGATAAATGATTCTCTATGAAAGACTTGGGCGAGACAACATATATTTTTGAGATCAAGATCCATCGTGATAGATCCAAGAGAATGCTCGACCTGAGTCAAAGTACATACATTGACAAGATACTTAAGAGATTCAGTATGGAATAGTCCAAGAGGGCATTGTTTCCAGTGTCACATGGTATTCATCTTTCCAAGAAAATGTGTCCTCAGAAACACGAGGAAAGAAAGAAAATGGAAAGGATACCTTACGCATCCACGATTGGGTCAGTCATGTATTCTATGCTATGTACAAGGCTAGATGTTTATTATGCATTAAGTGCGGTAGGTAGATATCAAGATAATCCAGGAGACCACCATTGGATGGCAGTCAAGACTATCCTTAAGTATCTAAGGCATACTAAGGATATGTTCCTGTTTTATGGAGGAGATGAGGAACTAGTCATCATATGACATGTAGATTCTAGTTTCTAGACTAATCAAGATGACATGAAGTCACAGATTGGATGCATCTTCAGTAAGAATGAAGGTGCAGTGAGCTAGAAGATCTCAAAGCAAGGTGTGGTCACAAATTATACGGCAGAGTCAGAGTATATCGCAGCTTCTAAGGCAGCTAAAAAAGAAGTATGGATGCGAAGCTTCGTCCAAGATATGGATGTAGTACCTAGCAGTAAATATCCTATCACACTCTATTGTGATAATACTGTAGTAGTGGCACTTTCAAAAGATCCAAGGTCACATCAGAGGAAAAAGCACATAATTTAGAAGTATCATCTCTTGAGGTATTTTTCTCAGAAAGGTGAAGTTGCAATGAGTAGTATTTCCATAGAAGACAATGTGGCAGACCCCTTGAATAAAGCCTTGACTCAGCAGAAACATGATCATCATGTGAGGTCTAGTGGAATAAAAGTCATAGGCAATTGGCTCTAGTCTAAGTGGGAGTTTGTTAGAGTTGATGTCCTGAGAACCAACTGTTTATACTTTGATTACATGAATGCACACTTATTATATATTTTTCATTATTCTACATGACTATAATATAATAATATCCTGGAATATTTGTTGCATTAATAAGGTCATGGAAGATCCCTACTATGATAAGAACCTTGAAATGATATAACAATATTCTTAAATATGGTTCTATGGTTGGATGACATACTATGATAGGACAAATAGTATACAGACCATCATGTGCGAGTACTCATAAGAAGACGAGACTCTCTCTCATAGAGTTTGCACTTGGTAATCTCCAAGATAGAAGATTATGAGAACAGACCCGCCAGTAGTAATTCCACATGTCTTGGTGTCACCAGACATTACTATCTATGAGCGTGTGTAATGGTCCTTAGACTGGAATATTATCATTAACTCATGTCATGACTCGCACACTTAGATTTGCTGATGAAAACTGTCATGAAGACAGCTGGCGGGAAGTAGGGTACGTTGGGTGCTTCACAAATGACATGTTGTTAATGGATAAGTCGAGGAAGGATTTGTCCCTTATATATTTATGGAAGTAGATATCTTGGTCCTTTTTATTGAAATATAATTTTTGCCCAAATTCCATGGCCATGGTGTCACAACGAGTTTATTTCTAGAAGTCAAAGAATGACGAATCAAACATATTGGTTTATGAAACTGCCATGAAACCTTGTTGATGAGATATTGAGACAAACGGATTAAATTAAATGGTAAGCGTTTGTATGAGGAGACACGTTAATGCGGAGTCAACTTCTTTCTCTTGGGTTCCTTGACCCTTTTCTAGACAGTAATCTTGGACTTTAGGCAAGCCCGCCTAATGCCAACGAGAAAGAGGCCTAGAGGGTCACACACTAAGTGTATCCAAGTATCTCAAGTAGAATAAAGATTATTCCCATATGTAGTTTAATAATTATTCAAGGAAGCCTAAATCATTTTAATGTTGTAGGAAGAATAAAATGAAAAAAAGATATACACGTCGTGTACATTAAATATAGACGCTGTGTAGTTTTCATTTTGGAAAGGAAATGAAAAACATGTACACATCGTGTATTAACGATTACACACCGTGCAGTTTTTCTAGTCGGTATTTTGAGGAAATAATATCATTTTATTAAATGATATTTATTATAATCAGCATGGGCGCATGTCAAGGAATTAATGATTCAACATGGGGGTTTTCAATAAGGGTTAATGAAATAAATAAAACACGTAACACGTTTATTTATTATCATAACTATATAACCTCAAACCTGATTATAAATATCCTCACAACCCCAACACTTTTCCCTAATCATTGTGCACAAAATTTCTGGAGAATTATCTCAAGGACGAAAGAATTCCTTCCTCCAAGAATTCTCTCAATACCGAGAGAGATCCTCCTTCATCGGATCAAGGTGATCTAACATGGACAATGCAAGCAAAGGCTTCTCCACGCTAGCACTTGAAGATTCCTTTGGCGACGTCCAGAGATATGTGGCACATGTGTGGATCACCGCTAGAGGAAGTCTACACTTGGATTCTGTGACTCAATGACGAATCACATCAGAACGTGATCAAAAATATCAACAAATAAAGAACGCCATAAAAGGTACTTCTTGTAAATTAATTAAATTAATTATAATCAACCTGTGATGATCCTCCTTTGTGGTTCTGGGACTATTATTCTTCTTTGTCTATTTCTGTGATTTGATCCATGGATTCTGGAGTTTATCACCGTATTCATCCCAGATTGATCATTTCTAATGAAAAAAAGTCAAGTGGGCACATCCACCCACGAGCTTCCGCTGCGCCCGAGACCTACAAAAATTTCAAACCTGATCAGTGGATGGTAGAATAAAATGTCCATGTATTGATTATAAATTAAACAAATGGTTGAATAGAAACAAAGAATATGAAAATTTGATATTGAAATAGTTTCCTTCTCGATATGTATGTTGTATTTTTTATGGTTAATCAAGTGTTATGGAAATTCAAAAAAATGACAATACTATTAGCAATATACAAATTGATCCAAAAGAGGAGAATTCAGTTCGAAATTTGTTAAATGACGCAATTGGTTTTGCAGAATACAATGTACAAGATTTAAATAGATCAAAAAAACCTTTAGTTGATCTTGATCAAGTTAATCTTGTTTAGAACTTTAGTGACCAAAAAGATGATTTTTATGAATTAGTTGAAGACGGACAATAAGAACGGTATTAAGGGTGTGCCAAGTATTCAATGTTATCTTTTTCTATTTAAGTTGTATTATATCAAGTTTCTCTATGGAATTACTAAAAAATAAATTTCCATGATTTTAGAGTTTCTTTATGATGCATTTAGTGAAGATAATATCCCTATATCATTCTATGAGATGAAGAAAGTCATCAACAAACTTGGAATTGATTATACAAAGATATATGCATTCCCTAATAATTGTAAAATTTACTGGGGAGAAGATCCTAATAAATAAGAATGAACAAGATGTCATATAATCATATGGAATTCAATGGAAAATAGTAAGAGTATAAATCAATGAATCCCTAGGAAGAAACAAGAGAAGAAAACTCTTGCAAAGGTATTGAGTTACTTTTCTCTAAAACCATGCTTGTAAATATTATTCATGTCATCTAATATTGTAGATGACATGAAGTGGAATGATCAGGATAGTAATGATGGATTTATGAGACATACAGAAGATTCAACATCATGAAATATGTTTGATTGGATATATCAAGATTTTTCTTTGGATCTTAGGAATGTACGTTTGGGATTGAATTCTGATGGTTTTAACCCTTTTGGTACTTTAAGTACTAATTATAGAATTTGGCAAGTTGTTTTGATCCCCTATAATCTACCTCCATGGATGTGTATGAAGAAGAATTCTTTAATTATTCCTATGATTATTCCTAGAAAGAAAATGCTTGGAAATGACATTTATGTATACCTTTAACCTCTTATTAAATAATTGAAAGAATTATGGGATGATGGCATGGAAATATATGATGCTTCAACAAGATAACTATTCAAATTACATGCTACTTTAATGTAGACAATTAGTTACTTTACTAGACTAGGAAATTTATCTAGTTAGAACCCTTATACTGGTTTGGCTTATCCATTTTGTATTTTTGATTTTGAACTTCAACGATTACCTTATAGTAGAAAATGGTGTTTTATGTGTCATAATCGATTTCTTGACATTTCTCATAAATTTAGGTTTAACAAGACATGATTCAATGGAGATATTGAAATGATAAAGTCACCAAATGTGTTATATAGTTCATAAATCTTGAGAAAATTAATGAATGTCACCAAAGAATTTGGAAAACATCATTAGTTTAAATAAGGGGGGAAACAAGTACATAGTACAATATCCAAAGATGATGGAACAAAACAATGGAAGAAAAATAGTATATTTTTTAAAATTATTTATTCAGATTTTAATTTAATACATCATAATCATGGAATAATTCACATTGAGAAGAAAATATGTGATAATATATTTTTTTACAGTGCTTAATGTGCAAGGTAAATCAAAGGATAGCCTTAATGCTCATAAGGATTTGGAATCAATGAATATAAAGCATGCTTTTTGGGAAAATTAGAATGGAAAGTACCCTTCAGATATTTTTACAATGAAAAATCATGATAAAGTTGTATTCCTTTTAAATTTAAAGAATGTATAAGTTCCATATGTATATTCAAGTAACATATCAAGGCGTGTTGACTTAAAACATCGAAAGTTACATTGATTTAAAATTCATGACTCACATATTTTTATAGATAAGTTTTTTCCATTGGATTTGTGTAATAATTTACCTAAAAAAGTAACTGCTATTCTAGTTGATTTTTGTACCTTTTTTATAGATATTTTTGGAAAAACTATAAATCCAAAAGAGCTTGATAAAGTTCAAGATTTTTTTGACACAATGTCATTTAGAGATGTTATTTTTCCCTTCATTCTTCACAGTCATGATTCATTTGACTATTCATTTGGTTAAAGAATCTATACTTGGTGGGCTGATACACTGTTTATGGATATATCTAATTGAGAGGTACAATGATATATTTTTTATTTTCATTGGTAAATTTGATTTTATCAAATCATTGAATAATTTTTTTTAATATGTTTATCATTTTTTTCATCAGGTACTTATGTAATTTGAAATCATATGTGAGGAATAAAGCTCAACCAGAAGGCTATATTGCTGAAGGTTACATAGATAAAGAGAGCTTGACCTTATGTTATAGGTATTTGGATGGGATTGAGACTAGATTCAATCATGCTGGACTTGATGACAACATCTCCAATAATTCTAGTTCTAAAAATTAGTGATCGGTATTTCCAACTATTGAAAGACTAATTGGAAAGGGGTTAAATTTTACACTAACTAAATTAGAGTTTCTATAAGCACATAGATATGTGATACTCAATAGTGTTATTTCAGATCCATTTATTGAAGAATTGTGACTGAAAACAAAGAGGTGACTAAGGGGTCGAGCTCAAAATGAGATGGAATTAACAAAACAAGTTAATAAGGATCTTGTCGAATGGTTTGCCTGCCATGTAAGTATATACTCATATTCATATTATTTACATGTAGTTATTTTTTATATGTTAAAATTAATAGCTTATATCATTTTGTATGGATAACTAATGTTGACAATTGAGATAAAATATCAAATGATTTGAAGTTTTTGGCTCAAGGTACTCTAAGGAAGGCCAAGAGATTTGATGCCTACAATATTCATGGCTTCAGGTTTCATACAATTTATCACGAAGAAGACTTGAAAACTCAAAATAGTGGTTTATTTACATTTGAAGAGGTGGTATACTATGGGAAGCTAATTTATATAATTGAATTAAACTATAATGTCCAGTTTTTAGTTGTATTATTAAAATTCAAGTGGGTCAACATTGATAAGGGTATAATGAATGATTCGTTAAATTTTAATTCTGTCAAATTCTCTCATTTGATGGATACCAGTGAGCATACAGATCATGATCCATTTTTCTTAGATTCACAAGAGAAGATGGTTTATTATGTGGATGATGAAATACATGAAGGTTGGAGTGTTTTTGTACACTTAAAGAAGGGATACTTATATGATATGGGTGATCAAGATCAATTGGTTCTTTGTGATAGTGAACCTCATCAACCAAAAAATATTGAATAATTTTTTCCTGAAAATATAGAAATGGTAGAACTAGAAAGAGAGGGTGAAAATGAAGGACACTTTGTAATGGAGGTTGATAAAAATAAAGATAATGAATATGGAGATAATTGAATGTATAAATTGGAAATGAAATTATATTACAATTTCTCATTGATAAGTGTTTCATACATATATACATTATTTTAGTTTTTATTTTTTCATTTTTAAAAATAATTTATTTTTTCATTTTTATATATTTAATATACCTTAACCATTTGAAATGTAGGAATACCAAGAACAAAAAAATTTCAGGATTCTAGCTAATCAGCATATCAGAGCATACCACTACTACCGTCATCTTTTGTGGATCCTAGTGATTCGGTTGTACCCGAGACTTCTAGTGAGTGAGTTATTTTCCTAGATGTCGTTGGTATCCCACTACCTAATTCACCTCTGGTGATAGAGCAACTGGTCACCCCCCCATCTAGAGGATATTTACGGTTTACCATTACTGGTATTTATGTCATTTTTTTAAAAAACTTTATATTTTATTAATTGTTTAATGCATTTGTCAAACAGATAAAGACAATCATAGAAGGGATAAAAATATGAACATAGTAGATGTATGTGACCTGAAGGACTTCATGAATATTTTTCCATTTGATGAGTTCAGTGTGCCTACCGCTGACACTACTGAAATATATGAGTATATTCTTGGGCAACTTACTTGTGAGACAGTGAGTTTTCCCATTAATTATAAATATTAGAGACATATTTCTATAGCTTGGAAAAATGAGGTTTTTGATACGCAAGTAAAGGTAATATTAATTTAATATTCCTGGATAACTAATTTAAAATACATGAGTAAATTTTATAATATACTTATAAAGTTTTATTCTTTTTATTTATATATGTTTTTTCATTTTGATGTCCCTGACTATGTTTCATGCCCATGGACTTTGCAAACAACACATACAACATCTATAAAAAAACTAAAATGAAAGTTTTATATAGAAAACATGAATTTAGAGTTATATCAACCACATATTGTGCCATATTTTGGTGCAATTGAATCCTACACATCAAAAATAAATTATAGATCGTTATCCATAAGTTTGAAAACAATCAGATCATGTTTTCTTCACTATTGAAAAATAGCCCTATACTTACTGTTTTACCCAAAACCATGGGTACATGGAACCCCTATACCCACAGTTTTGGGAAACCGTTAGTATAGGGGTAGTGTGGGAACTTATACCCACAGTTCTGGGAAAAACTGTGGGTATAGGTTTTTTTTGAGACCTATTCCCAATGTTTTCCAAAACTACGGGGGAAAAATGTCTATACCCACAGTTTTGGTCAAAACCATGGGTATAGGAATTTTTTTCCAATGCCTATACCCATGGTTTTACAAAAACATGGGTATAGATTTTCTGCATTATGGCGGGATTTTTTTTCTGCGGGACACAAAAAAATTTTGGCAGGAAAACCCATACCCATGGTTTTCCCTCCTATACCCACAATTTCGATTAATATATTTATGCATATAAAAATATGTAAAGAATTAAAATTCTTAGGTTGGTTGGTGTGACACTATATTTTATTCCCTACGATCACTGGATTGAATCCCACTGACCCTTTTTTTTCTAATACAGTGAGATATATTAATATATTAAAATAAATACTGATACATTTACTTATAAGCTCGTTTTCTTAGTTGGTTAGGTGTTGGAAGTATCAATGGAAAGAAGCTGGATCGAATCCCACATACTATATTTTTATTCAACATTAAAAATTAATATAATAATGTAATTGTATATATTATGAAACATAAATTACGTAGGCTAAGTGGCGAGCCCTCGACTCTTTGAAGGTGAATTTGCGGGTTCTAAACCCACTATATTTTTTTTCTAAAATGGGATAAAAATATTAATATTTTTAGGTAAATGGATCCATATATATATAATAAAGTGAAGTTGGTGAGATGGTAGGATGATACGTGATTGAAGTGCAGGTCGTAGGATCTATACACAATGCCTTCCTTTTTCAATATATTTAGACCCACAATTTTAAAACCGTGGGTAAAAGGTTGTGACACGGTGGAAAAAAATTCAGTGACACGGTGGACAAATCTATGCCCATGGTTTTCAAAACCGTGAGTATAGGTTGTGGACCTATGTCGATGCCTCAGTTTCTCATAATTTTTGGGGCTATACCCATGGTTTTGAACCATGGATATAGATCATTTTTCCAGTAGTGCTTGGGTTTAACTAGGTAAAAACATATGAAAGGTACAAAATCCTTTAAAAAAAAGTGTGGGGGGGGGGGTAAAAACTAGAAAAAATATGACATATTTCCCTAAAATCAGGATACAATGACTGTATATTTAATTTTAAAATTTAGGAACCAATGACACATCATTCTGAATGAAAGTTTTCTCGTTATGGCTGTAAATGTGTTTTTAGTATTTTAAAACACTAAAACATGTATTGAATGGTAAAAACTAGAAAAAAGATGTTTTATTTTCCTATAATCAAGGTAAAATGACTGTAGATTTAATTTTGAAATGTATGAACTGATAACACATCATTCTGAATTATGGTTTTCCCATTATAGTCGTAAACACATTTTTAGTGCTTTAAAACACTAAAACGTGTGTGGAATAGTAAAAACCAGACAAAAAATATAGGATTTTTCTAAAATTATGGAAAAAACACTATATATTTAATTGTGAAATGCAGGCACTGATGACATGTCTTTCTAAATGAAGATTTTCCCGTTATGGCTGTAAATGCGTTTTTAGTGTTTAAAACACTAAAACTTGCGTGGAACGGTCAAAAATAGAAAAAATTGTTGGATTGTACTGAAATCATAGAAAAACACCATATATTTAATAATGAAATATTATAACTGACGAAACATCATTCAGAATGACAGTTTTACCGTTATGGCTGTAAGCACGTTTTTAGTGTTTTAAAACACTAAAATGTACATGGAATGGTCAAAATCATACAAACAATGTTGTATTTTCCTAAAATCAGGGAAAAATACCATAGATTTAATTTTGAAATATAGGAACTGACGACACGTCATTCCAAATGTTGGTTTTCCCGTTATGGCTGTAAACGTGTTTTTAGTGTTTTGAAACACTAAAGCATGTGTGAAATGGTCAAAACCAAGAAAAAGAAATTATATTATCCTAAAATAAATGTAAAATTACTTTAGATTTAATTGTGAAATATATGAACTGATGGCATGTCATTCTGAATGATGATTTTCCTATTATGATCGTAAATGCATTTTTAGTGTTTTAAAATACTAAAACATGCATAAAATGGTCAAAACAAATAAAATGATATTGGATTGTCTTGAAATCAAGATAAAACCACCATATATTTAATTTTTAAATTTAGGAACTGAAGACATGTCATTCTTAATGATTGTTTTCTCATTATGGATGTAATCATGTTTTTAGTGTTTTAAAACACTAAAACATGCATGAAATGGTCACAACCAAGAAAATGATGTTGGATTGTCCTAAAATAAAGATACAAATACCTTATATTTAATTTTGAAATGTATGAACCAACGAAACATCATTCCAAATGATAGTTTTTCCATTTTGGCTATAAACACATTTTTAATGTTTTAAAACACTAAAACATTCATGAAATGGTCAAAACCAAGAAAAAGACACTGAATTTTACTGAAATCAAGGGATAACCACTGATTATTTGTTTTTAATGTGTATTAATAGACAACACATCAATATGACGTGCGGTGTGATCAGAATTACCTGATAAACACTTATAAAAGGTATAAAAGCCTTCTAAAAATATGTGTTAGGGGGTCAAAACAAAGAAAATGATGTTATATTTCCATGAAAGTAGGTTAAAATGACTGTATATTTAATTTTGAAATGTAGGAACTGACAACACACCATTCTAAATGATGGTTTTACTGTTATGACCATAAATGTGTTTTTAGTGTTTTAAAACACTAAAACGTGCATGGAACAGTAGAAATATAACAAAAAAATATCATATTGTCATGAAATAGAGGGACATCCACTGTATATTTAATTTTGAAAATTAGGAATTGACAACATGTCATTCTGAATGACGGTTTTCTCATTATGGTCATAAATGCATTTTTAGTGTTTTAAAACACTAAAACATGCATGGAATGGTCAAAACCAGGAAAATGACATCATATTGTCCTAAAATCAGGGTAAAAAGACTTTAGATTTAATTGTGAAATGTAGAAACTGAAAAAATGTCATTCTGAATGATGATTTTCCCGTTATGGTCATAAACTCGTTTTTAATGTTTTAAAACACTAAAACGTGCGTGAAATGGTCAAAACCAAGAAAACGATGTCAAATTGTCTTGAAATCAAAGGAAAAAAATTGAAGATTTAATTTTGAAATGTAAGAACCAATGACACATCATTCAGAATTATGATTTTCATGTTATGGCTGTAAATTCTTTTTTAGTGTTTTGAGCACTAAAATGTGTGTAGAACGGTCAAAATTAAGAAATGACATCTCATTGTTCTAAAATCAGAGGAAAAAATAATAGATTTACTTTTAAATTGTAGTAACCAACAACACATCATTCCAAGTGATGGTTTACCTATTACAGTCATAAAAGTGTTTTTAGTGTTTTAAAACACTAAAACGTGTGTGGAATGGTCAAAACTTGTAAAATGATGTCATATTATCCTCAAACTAGGTAATAATGACTGTAGATTTAATTGTGAAATTTAAGAACTAATGGAACAATATTCCAAATGAGAGTTTTCCTGTTATGACCGTAAATGGGTTTTAGTGTTTTTAAACACTAAAACATGCGTGGAACGGTAAAAACCATAAAAAATGTCCTCATATTGATGTGAAATCATGGGAAAACCACCAATTAGTTGTTTTGGAAAATATAGGAATGCTGTGATATCAAAAAATTTCAAAATTTTTTATTAAATAAATTTCAAGCACACCACACGTCGCTTTAAAAATAAATTAGAATATTTACTTATCCCTATTCAGTTTCAAGTGTTGAATCTTATCTTAAATAGGTATGTTTATATTTTAAAAGTTTTTTCCATTATATATTATTTTTTATATATTAAAATTACATCTGTTTGATTAAAAAAATTAAAAATTTTATGTGCAGAATTTTGAATATATTCTATGTCTTTTCTCTTTCGCATTTCTTTTCCTAAATGTTCTAGTTTTCATTGTAGGTGGAAGATTCCAATAGTAGGTAGGAGGTTAACCGTTCCGATCCACACCATTTTTTAGAAGGTAGCCATAATGGTTCTTATTTTTCATGGTATATTAAAATTTTATCAATTATTATATTCTAATTCTGATTTATTATGTTTAGTTTTAATTTTTGTTTCATTTTTTGTTAAAAATGATGAGATGATGTGGTCAGTTTCAGTTGATGAGATGATGTTGAGGTAGAAAAATGAAGTGGATGTCGTGACATGGATTTATATTCAGCATGGGTTGTTGTTGGACATATTTTATATGTATATATTGATGACCAAGGTATTGGTTGATGTATGCGGTGAATGAGACTTAGGTTATGATGACCATGGCTGTTTGTATGACTATGGATGTGTGATGTATGAATGATGGGTTTATCATATATTTATGTTTTAGTTTATAACATGTCAAATTTTGTATATTTATTGTTTTTTATTAAATATATATTTTTTAAAATCAAAACATATTTAGCGGTGGTTTATTGTAACCAACACTACACATATATTACTGAATGTATTTATAGGCGGTTCAGATTAACCGCCGCTAAAAATAAATTCTGTGAAATTATTTACAACGGTTAATTTTAATTTATTTATTTTCCCAATGGATATTTTTTTATTCAGAAAACCACTAATAATTAAACAAAAAACTACCACTAAATTCTTCAAAAATGACACTTAAAAAAACACCGTGAAATAAAATAAATCACTGCTAATTGACTAGGGACCATGAGACACGTGATGGTTTTATAAACCACCGCTAAACAATTAGGTGGCAGTTTAAGCCTCCATTAGACCACTAAATAACCGCTACTAACCATCAGTTTTTTTAGTGATGGGTGTTATAAGGTTCAGTAAGAAAGAGAAACTAAGACCTAGGTACATCATAACTTTTAAAATCAAGGAAGGAATTTTAGCTGTGACTTACCATTTAGAAATTCCACCAAGTATCTCTAAAGTACATGATGTGTTCCATATATCATTGTTAAGAAAGTACATGATAGACCCAATACATGTGCTCACTTATGAAGAAATATAATTTTAACCTAATATATCTTATGGAGAAGAGCCTATCAAGATTCTATATGCTATAGAAAAAGTGTTGAGGAATCATATAAATCGATTGGTAAAGGTACTTTAGAGAAATAATAAAATAGAAGAGGTGACGTGGGAACCTAAATAAATTATGGTGAAGGACTAACCAAATCAATTCATGAGGTGAAATTATCAAAATTTCAAGGATTATTTTTTTAAGTAAGGATGTAACACCCCTATATTTTATGGTATATTTCTTTTTAAATAAATTTATTCTTTTCGATAGCTTGCGATACACACAACCTGAGTCTAAATGAACCGTAATATAATATACCGTTGTAACCTATTCATTAAATTGGTGGGTATGAATAGGATTAACTAAATTATGAAAAGTATATGGTTTTCACATATATGAATAAATTCATTTGTTATCTATTGATTATAAATAAAAATAAAAATCATTTGAAAGTAAAAGAAACATTTTTTCTGAAAAACTATTTTTATGCACGTAATGTGTTTTTATCTTAATAAATTAAATTAATCAATATTTGTGAATGATTTTAATTAAATTTATACATTATATATTCAATAATTTTTTTTATCATTTATACAATATTTTTTTAGGCACGAGATAAGAATAAATCAATTTTTTTCTTAAAAAATCCATCTTTTTAAAAAATAGTTTTGTCATGTATTGAACACTTATTTTAAAATTAAATTTTACCGATTTGAGAATATTTATTTTAAAAAATGAAATTTATTTTTTAAATCACCATGTAAAAATTATATTAGAGTGAAGTTTTGAGAATTTTCTGAAAAGATTAATTTTTTCAATGAATAGTGAAAATACTGATTTTTATGGAAAACTACTTTTTCATTTAAAGAATTTAAAAAGTTAAATTTTATTTTAAAATTGTTTTAAATCTAAAATTATTTAAATTATATTATTATAAATCCAATTTAAATCATTATAATCAATTTTATATTGAAATTTTATATATTTTTTTTACTTAAGAAAATTTTTCTTTGGAATACCACATTTTTGTCACGCTTGCCGGCTTAATTTTAAATTAAATTTAGTCACTTATATAAATTTAATTTGGTAAAATAGATTCCATATTTTTAATCACCATAATTAATATTATTTAATAAGGTCAAATTATTTTTTTATCATAATGGATAGTGAAAACTGTAAAAAATTAATTACTGCAATTAAGGTCAAAATGGGTTTACCGAGGGTGGGGGGGGGGGTGTTAAACCAAACGATAAGGGTAATTTTTCCAATTTAACTTGTATAAATACTATTATATGGACATATTTTGATCTTATCTCATGAAAAATTCGAATATATGTCCATTAAGAGTCATTTGGATTGGGAATGACTTTATCATTTTGTATTCTTTTAGGAAATTTCCAAGGGGGTCCCCTCCCCAACTTATAAAAGGACACCCCCTCTCCTCTCTCACCACACCTAAAATGCCTTTTTATTCAGACAATAATTTCTCAAATAAATCACTTACATCCCTAACCATGACCTATATTCCCTGGTTTGATCATATAACCATTATAGGAAGGCTTTAGGTATAAACCTAAAGAGGTGCTTTGAAGAAGTGGTATAGTCCTAAACCATGCATTTTTGTTTTATTTCTTCCTCTAACCACTTAAAATATTCTAAAAATATACTAAAATAATAAAAAATTATCTTAAATACACTAATATGTTATTATTTTAATGTAATAACCTATATCCATCCCCTCTTACATAAAATGGGAAATGAAACCATCGAATGTGTGTACGACAGACTACCGCCTCGCGAATCAATATAATTCATTTTACATCACCACCTCACATAAATGGATATAATTATTGATTTAATGTATATATATATATATTATATTTAATATATAATTATAATTATGTAATTATATAATCACATTAACCTTCTTACATTCCAATCATTTGGAAAACAATAATGTCGTTCGTGCGTACGTGTTGACTACCGCCTCCACAAAGCGATGTGATACTTTTTTATTTTTATTTTAACATGGATGCTAATAAGGATAGATTTAATGTATATATATTATATATATGATATATTAATAATTATTTAAATATGAATTATTATTTAACTTTCTTTCATTCCATCCATCAAAAAATGGAAACAACATTCATGTGCACGTACGACCTACCATCTCCATGAACGGTGTAATTCATTTTTCTAACACGAACTTTTATGGATAACTATACATATGTATATAATGAATACATATAATATTTAAATCATTATTAATTTTTTTTATATGATTAAACCATGATAAAATTACAAGTACCAAAACTATCGAACTAAAACATACATGAAAAATGAAGCAGTTATTACCCGGAATAATGATTTCAACAAAGAATTATTAATCAATGTGTGATAAAATATTATAATTAAATAATATAAGGTATTAAATATATTATTATGTTATTTTAATAGATTTATAATAAATCTATATTTATCATATAGAAGGTTCATACACATATGAAGGAATTCAGACTCGAGGTAAGAGTTTATTTCACAATATCATCATTATATGAGATTATTTATGTTTATGTATCCAATAGGGGAAATTATTTTTTATTTATATCTTAAACTAAATAAATTTTCTTCTACTATGGTTATTACTATAAACTACTAGTTTTCCTTTTTATTTCATATCTTTAATTACTCAAGATACCAAAATAATGTTTTTAAGAAAAAACAACATTGTTTTTCTACTTGGTTGGGGATGTTTCTATTATGAATTCAAATTTTAATTAAAATTTCTAAAATAATGTTTTTAAAATTATAAAATTATTTATTAAAGGCATTTTTACACATGTTTTATTTTTTACAATTTTTTTAAAAGTAATATTCTTATCATTTTCCAAATGAGGTACATTTTTTCTTTCTTCAAAAGTGTAAAAGGAATGTTTTTAACTTATACAACATGAATATAATTTACCTCCATAATGACCAATAATTTATTTTAAGATTAATTTACAATTTTATAAGTCACTTTTCAAATAAAATGTTCTTTTTAATATTTTTGAAGTATTTTATACTTTAAATAAGTGATTTCAAAGTGAAAAGGGTATTTTCCTAAGAAAATTTCCAATGATATTTTTAAAGTATATTCATCTATGTCAAAATTAATTGGTTAATATTATTAATTAATAGGGATGAAATATTTTGATACCATTATCCACATTACTTTGGATGGTTTATGATTATGTTTATTGATTGGGTTTAGTATTAACATTTCATATGCTAGTTTTTTAATATAAATGTTTATGTTGATTATGTTTCTACCCTTTCATATGAGGAATGCATTAGACATAATAAGTGATGGGTGATAAATTCTATATCCCCTTGATGCATTTATAGGTATCATGATAAAAACTATCCTGGTATTTAGATAAGGCCTTACCCATTTATGTAATATTTCTTAGCATGGGGCCTTTATGTTATGTTTATGATGTATGAAATTATGGATTCACTCATTATGAGATTAGTTATTGATGTCCATGTGATTATTTGATTAGTCATGATATCCATGGATAAGTTTTAATTTCATGTTATTATTTATATGAAATTATTTGATTATTTATTCTCTCCATATTATTTTTCATGCTTAAGTTATTGATTGAATGACATATATTTTCTGATATTTTACTTGTGATATTGATTATTATTTATTTATTCATTATAACTTTCATTGTACGCATACCCTTACTAAACATATGAGCTCACCCCTTTACTATTTTTTCCTTTCCCCAGGATTATAGAAAATTTATTATGATTGATATATAGGGATATGATAAAGGGAATATTGGGGTTATCTAAGAAAATACTATATTGCATATTAAGTTTTGAAATGCAATGCGAAATTCAATCACGTATCTAGTTTTTCAATACTAAAAAACTATCCAGTCCTATGGGATGTGATCACTTTTATCTAGTACTAATGTAATAAAGTAATCACTAAATATATCCTATTAAGGTTAGGTTCTTTATATTTGGTATCAGAGTAAGTTTTTAGAAACATTGGGAATTGGATTTAGAAAAAAATAGATTAGGGAATATAGCCCTATAAATAACTTTGAGGATAATTCTAATTATATGATAACATCATAAAGTTTTTTTATGGTAGATATTATGTGGGTTTCCTTGAAAAGCATCTCTATTTAGATACTACAAGTCGATGCTGTTTTGGAACAGATGCATCTAGGGGTAATAACCCCAAAAAGAGTTGGTTTGAGTATATCTCGACCATCATTCTGGTGCACGGTGAGTATTCCCTTACTTCTCACATGATTTGAAACTAATAGGGGATATTATTAGGTTAATTCCTATTTTTTTATGAACCATTTTTAAGGATTTGAAAGGATGATGACAACAAATTACCTATGTTAAACCTAAGGTGTCAAAGATTAAAAAGAAGGTGTCAAAGATTTAAAAGAAGGTGTCATGATTTAGACATCCTATAAATAATTATATGGTTTTACACTATGATTATTATTTCTCAAATTATGTTTTTTGGTTTTAGTAAATGGATAGAACCTAAAAGAATCATGTTAATATTGAATATGATGGAAAATTTAGTTATTATGAGTAACCAAATGGGATGATAACTTGAGACAAAGATATCATGATTATGTATATTCATTTATCATGATATATGATTAACAACATACAACTTAACCAACCCTCAAAATCACCAAAGAAGAGAAGAATGGAGTTCAATGAGAGCTCGAGTGGAGACCATGGAGGAAATAAGGCTTAATCTACTTCATGTTAGAAATTTAGAAAGAGATACAAAGGAGAATGTCTCAAAGGAATGGGAAAATGTTTTATATGTGAAAAATAAAGGCATAAAGTAACGAATTTATTAGAAAAAATAAATATTATGTTGAAATTAAATAAAATTCATCCTTGGGATCTATTTATAGTTTTCTATCTTAAATATATAGAACCTAGGAATTATCTAAGTCAATTATCTCTTTTAAAGGTTTACTCCTATACCAAGGAAGGGTTTATGTTATGTCAATAATTGAAGTTGAATGATTTAACTATTTATGTATTGGGATTAAATAATTATATTGTAAAACTATTATTTTAATGATATTCTAGTTATAAGAATCCTGAAACATATAGGGGTTGTTACATAAAAGTTTTCCATTAATTATTTTCAATCATATGTTGAATAGTACTAATAGACAATAAAATTGATTTATCACTATGGTTATATTTTTAGAGAAAAAATGATTAAGGTAATGCTAAACCTTAATATGAGTCTAATTTCAAGTGAAATATATGATTACCAAACCATATTTATTAGAAAATATAAAAAGTTATCAACCTGATATTGATAAATTTTAAAAGAAAATTAAAGTTGAAAATGATTGAAAGTTGTAAGAATTTTTTTGTGAGAGTGGTATTATAAAATTTACAAATATTATATGTGTTCTACATATACCTATGATGAAGAAGTAATTTTTGGATGATGCTCATATCTTGAATTTCTTTGTACACCCTAGTATCCTAAAGATGTATAGAGATTTGAAGGAATATTTTTGGTGCAATAATATGAAGCAGGAAATTGATGATTATGTGTTAAGATATTTAGTCTGTAAATAGGTGAAGGATGAGATACAATATCCTAAAGGAGTTATAAAGCCTATTACTATTATTACATGAACATTGGAAGACATTACTATAGACTTTGTCACCATATTACCAAGGAAGTCTAGAAAGAATGA
The DNA here is from genome assembly GCA_963277665.1 of Viscum album. Classification (NCBI taxonomy): domain Eukaryota; kingdom Viridiplantae; phylum Streptophyta; class Magnoliopsida; order Santalales; family Viscaceae; genus Viscum; species Viscum album. Next base: position 1,326,176,101 of record OY728158.1, read on the forward strand.
TGAGACATGGGTTATTATTGATCACCTTACCAAATCTGCACATTTCCTCACTATAAGAGAGTACTTACCTCTAGAGTGCCTTGAATGACTCTATATTAATGAATTTTTAAGAATTAATGGTGCACCTCTTTTAATTGTGTTTGATCATGACCCATAATTTACATCAAAATCCTGGAAAAGTCTTCCAAAGGCTATTGATATTGAGATTCATTTGAGCACCACTTATCATCCTAAAACTAATGGTAAGTTCAAAATAAATATCTAAACTCTAAAATAGATGTTGAGGTCATGATATATTGACTTTTAAAGTATGTGGGATCAATATTTACCTTTACTATAATTCTCCTATAATAATAGTTTCCATCCAAGTATTCAAATGGTACCGTATAAACCATTGTATGTTAAGAGATGTCATACTCCAACTTATTGGGATGAGGTTGGTGAAATAAAGCTTGTGGGACTATAATTTTTAGAGGATACAATGAAAAAAGTAAAGACTGTTTAAGCCTATATCAATTCTTCTCAATGAAGGAAAAAGAGTTATGCCTATAATCGAAGGAAAGATTTGTAATTTCAAGTGGGAGATTATGTTTTCTTGAAATTATATCCATGAAAGGGTGTTATAAGGCAAGGAAATAAAGTCAAATTAATCCCTAGGTACAATAGACCTTTTTAAATCCTAGATTTAATTGGAGTTTTGACTTACTGTTTTACAATTCCACCAAGTCTCTATAAAGTACATGATGTGTTCCATATATCATTATTAATGAATTACATTCCAAACCCAATACATGTGAACACCTATGAATAAATAAAATTATAGAATAATATATTTTACTATGAATATCCTATTTATATTCATAATTATAAATAACAAGTGTTGAGGAATCAAATAACTTGACTTGTAAATGTACTTTAGAGAAATCATAAGATAGAAGTGGCGACGTGAGAAACTGAAGAAATTATGGTGGAGGAATACACAAATTTGTTCACAAGGTGAAATTATAGAAATTTATAGGATAAATTTTTTTGATGTAGGGAAGGATGTTAGACCCCAATATTATATGGTATATTTCTTTAAAAATAAATTTAATCTTTTCGATAGCTTGTGATACACGCAACCCTGAGTCTAAATGAATCGTAATATAGTATACAATTATAATCTACCCATTAAATTAGTGGGTATGAATTGGAATAAATAAATTATGAAAAGCATATGGTTTACAAATGTATAAATAAATTAATTGGTTATCAATTTATTATAAATATAAATAAAAAACATTTGAAAGTAAAATAAACGTGTTTATGAAAAACTGTTCTTATACGTGCAATGCATTTTTATCTTAATGAATTAAATTAATAACTATTGGTGAATTATTTTAATTTAATTTATATATTATATATTCAATAAAATGTTTTATCATTTATCATATTTTTTCTAGGCATGGGATAAGAATAAACCCATTTTTTTTAAAAACTGTATCATTTCTAAAAAAACAGTTTCGTCACGTTTTGCACACATATTTTAAAATTATTTTTTTACCAATTTTAGAAAATTTATTTTAAAAAATTAACTTAATTTTTAAAACTATCATGTAAAAATTATCTTAGAGTGAATTCTTATGAATTTTCTAAAAGATTCATTTTTTCAATGAATAGTGAAAACTACTGTTTTTTATTGAAAACTGCTTTTTTCGTTTAAATCATTTACAAAGTTCCATTTTGTTTTATTTTTTTAAAAGTAAAATTAGTTTAATTATATTATTATTAATACAATCTAGATAATTATAATCAATTTTATGTTGAAATTTTATATAAAACTTTTTATAGTTAAGAAAACTTTCCTTTGGAAAACAACATTTTCATTATGCTTATAGGTTTAATTTTAAATAAAATTCAGAAACTTTTGTGAATTAAATTTGTTAAAATATATTATATATTTTTAATTATTATAATTAATATTAGTTAATAATTTCAAATTAATTTTTGGTCATAATGAATACTGAAAACAATAAAAAATTAATTACAACGGTTAAGGTCAAAACAGGTTTATCAGGGGGTTTAACCATACGATAATGGTAAGTTTTACAATTTAAATTTTATAAATCCTATATTATGGAAATATTTAAATCTTATAATATAAAAGATTATAATATATATCCATTTTGAGGTATTTTTATTGGGAATTACATTATCATTTTGTATTCTTTTAGGAAATTTCCAAGGGGGTACCCTCCCCCACTTATAAAGGGTCACCCCATGTCCTCTCCTCTCCACAACTCAGAATCCTTTTGGTTTGGAAAATAATTCACCAAATAACTTCCTTAAATCCATACCCATTACATATAGTCCCTTTTTTTATTATATAATTATTTTAGGAAGGTTTTAGGTATAAACTTAAAGAGGTTCTTTGAATAAGTGGCATAATCCTTAACCATGTATTTTCATTTAATTTATTTTTATACCCACTTAAAATATAATAAAACTTTAATAAAATAATAAAAAAATATATTACATATACGTATATATTATTATGTTAATTTAATAATCTATATCCATTATATCTTCCATCAAATGGGAAATGAAACCGTCGATCATGTGTACGATAGACTACCACCTCGTGAACCGATGTAATTCGATCATTTTCCATCACCATCCCTCATGGATGGATATAATTATGGATTTAATGTATATATATATATATAATTTATATTATAATTATAATTCTATAATTATATTATAGAATCTACCTTCTTACCTTCCAAAACGTTGGAAAATGGTAACGCCGCTCGTGCATACGTGTAGACTACCACCTCTATGAAGCGATGCGATACATTTTTCATTTTATTTTAACATGTATGGTAATAAGGATATATTTAGTGTGTATATATGATATATAATATATATTAATTATTCTATAAATATTAATTATCATTTACCTTTATTTCATTACATCCATCAACAAATGGAACCAACGTTTATGCATACGTAAGACCTACTCTCTCCATGAACGTTGTAATTCATTTTTCCATCTCTAAATTTTATAGATGAATATAAATATGTATATAATGAATATATATTATATTTAAATCATTATTAAAATTATATATATAATTAAACCATGATCAAACTACAAGGACCAAAATTACCAAACCAAAACATACGTGAAAAACAAAACAATTTTTACTTGGAACAATGATTTTAACATAAAATTGTTAATAAATGAGTGGAAAAAGATTATAAGTAAATGATATAAGGTATGAAATACATGATTATGGTTATGAAATATATTTATAATAAATTAATATTTATTATACAGGAGGTCAAGACACATACTAAGGAAGTTTAACCAGAGGTAAGAGTTTATTTCACAATTTAATCATTATTCCGGATTGTTTATGTTTATATCTCCACAAAGGAATTTAGTATATATTTATATATTAAACTCAATATATTTTATTTTACACTGGTAATTTTTATAAACTATAAGTTTTCCATTCAATTTACTATCTTTAATTACTCAAGATACCAAAATAACTTTTTTAAGAAAAACCTATATTGTTTTTCCTACTTGGTTGGGAATATTTCTATTTTGGAACCATATTTTCCTTAAAATGTATGAAAGGATGTTTTTAATATTATATAGTGATTTATTAAAGTCATTTTTACCCATGTTTTACTTTTTATAAAATTATTTAAAAGGAATCTTCTTCTTATTTTCTAAACAAGGCCCTTTTTGTCATTTTTATAAAAGTGTGAAAGAAAGGTTTTTAACTTATATGAAATGAAGAAAATTTACTGCCATCTTGAAAAATCATTGATTTGAAGTTTCCTCTAAAATTTTACAAGGTTTCATTTCAAATAAAAATTTATTCTTAAAATTTGGGAAGTATTTTAGGCTTTAAATAATCAATTTCAAAGTAAAAATTATATTTTCTTCAAGAAATTTTTCAGTGGTCTTTTTAAAGTATATTCGTCTATTATAAAATTATTTGGTGAATATTATACTTTACTATGGATGTAATATTTTTATACCATTATCCATATTACCATGGATGGTTTATGATTATGTTTATTGATTGAGGAAAGTATTAATATTTCATATTCTAGTTTTTAATATAAATGTTTATATTGATTATGTTTATACCCTTTCATATAAAGAATTAATTAGACTTAGTAATTGATTAGTGGGGCCTCTTATAGCCACTTCATGTATTGGTAGGTATCATGAGACAAAATATCTTGGGTATTTGGATTAGGAGTTACCTATTTATGTAACATGTCTTGGAATAAGGCCTTGAAAATATGTTTATAATGTCATACATTATGTATTCCCTCATTATGAGATTATTTATTAATGTACATGTGATTATTTGATTAGTTATGATATACATGTATAAGTTTTAATCTCAAGTTATTATTTATATATAATTATCTAATAATTGTTTATTATTGCAATATTATTGTTTATTCTCAATTTATTGACTGAATGAAATGTGTTTTAAATATTTTCCATTCCATATTTATTATTCCTTATTTATTCATGATATATTTTTTATATACATACCCTTACTAAAAATATGATATCACGTCTTTCTTATGTTTCATTTACCTAAGATTCATGGAAATGTATTATGATTGATATGCAGGAATATGCTAAATGGAATAGTATTATTATTGAAGAAAATGTTATGCTGCATATTAAGTTTTAAAATGTAATGTGAAATTCAAGTACGTATCTATTTTTCTAATACTACTAAGCTATTCAGTCATCTGGGATGTGATCTCTTGTATCTGAATTTGGGACACTAGGGTTAGGGTCTTTATAGTAGTTCCCTACTATGATGAGAAACTTGAAATTCTATGATGATATTATTAAATATAGTTATATGGTTGGATAAATTTCTATGACAGGACACATATAATGTGACTATGATGTGTGATTACTCATAGGTGGATGAGACTTATACTCATGAAGTTCACACTTGGTAATCTATAAGACATGATATTATGAGAACAAACCCACTAGTAGGAGTTTGTTATATTTTGGAGTCATCAAACATTCTTATATGAGAGTGTGTGTAATGATATTTAGACTTTAATATTACTATTAATTCATGTCATCACTTGTGAAATTAGATTTATTAACCAAAACAGTAATTCCATATGTTCATGGGAAGAATGGTATGTTGGTTCCATCACAAATGACATGTTATTAATTGATAAGTCGAGGAAGGATTTGTCCCTTCCATATTTATGGATGTTTATATCTTGACCCTTTGATTGGAATAAAACCATCATATTAAATTTCATGGCCATGGTGTAATGAAATGTTTATTTCAAAGAGTCAAAGAAATACGTATGGATCATATAGGTTGAAGAAACATATATGCAACTTTCTTGATGAGATATTATGACAAATGGATTATATTACACAATGAGTGTTCGTATGTGGCTGTCAAAATTGTGATATTAAGTTCTCTATATCAGGTTACTTGACTCATTGTTAGATATTAATCATGGAATTTAGTCAATACCACCTAATTCTAATGAGAAATAATCATATAGGGTCACACACTAAGTGTTTCCATTGATCTAGATTAAATTCTATTTGAATTTAATTAATAGAATAAATATTATTCTCAAAACCAAAGAATAATTTTATTCATGTTTTATCAATCACAAATATTTATTGATGAATGTAATATTTTATTAAATATTTATTTAGTTATTCAATAAATACCGAGGAGTTTGAATAGAACATGACCTTGTTCGGTGATAAATATTAATTTACAAGTTGGTAAAATAATATTTATTATTGTGCAAGTTATCACTCATGACATAAAATAATAACAATATTATTATTATGTGTAATGGGGTTTGATAAAGATTATAATATTTTGTAAGGGATGAAATGAAATGAAATAATATTTTAACCTAAACCCTAACCTCATAAATAGATGGTTATTTATATTATGTAGGGTTAATAAAAAATAGAGAATAGAGAATCATTGTGCACAATATACATCTCTCTATCTCTCTATCCCTACCTCTCTATCTAATTATTCCTCTAATCTTCTCAAGAATGATAATAACTCCTTCAAGCTTGAAGGATATTGAAGCAATCAACATGAAATGTGCAAGACAATTGATTCAGCACTCTAGCACCCAAAATTTAATTAGAATCCCATAGAGATCAAAGGAGAATGCGTGTATCACTGCTATATGGATTATATACTTAGACCCTCCTAAAACAATGAATGTAATCAAATAAGATTTTTTCGAATGATTAAAATCATCATCGGAGAAATTTATATGGATAAGGTATCCATTTCTCCCAATATTAAATAAATTAGTAATAAATTTAACACGAAAAGATCCTCACTAGGTTTCAAGTTTTCATTATGTTAATATTCAGTGAAAATATTCCATTAGTCATGACATTATAATCATGTAAAATATTGTGAATGATCCACTAAATCAATATATCTTATTTGTTATACACCCACCAAGGCACTTCCACTATGCCCAGAACAAAAAAGTGGTATCATAGGGGGAATATTCAAATTTGTAATTATTTATTTGATTATTGATCATTTCACATTTAATAGTTAAGATCCATTTCAAGTTTTAAATCATTCTTGATCTACCATCAAAATATATTCTTAAACTTCTTCATTTACTATAAATATTACCAATATTGGTTAATGATTAATAAAGTTTACATATAAATATATTATCTGAAAGTTTCAGGGATCCTAACTAGATAATACAAGACTACATGGTGTGTACTTTGTTACACATTGTGTATCCTTAATCATTATACATATATGTCCATGTGGATCCTGGTTTTTCATGTAATTAATGCATGTCACATGAAATAAATGCACCTCATGTTGGATATCCAGAGTGGAACATAAATTTTCCATAATACACGCCATGTAGTTTGTGTAGCCCACGTACTTTCAAGACTGAAAACATAGGGTCAAACCACATCATGTAATCAATACACCATGTGTATTTAATATATAAAACGTAAGAACTGATAGCCATGTAACTATAAGTACACATTATGTATCCTCTATACATTCCATTTACTTCACAAATGTTCATGAGAAGTACACATCAAGTCCCTAGGCATGTACTTTAGATATTTGGATAAGTAAAGTATACAACCTGTGGCTAGATTACACACGCCATGTACTTTGCCTATTTATGTGAAAATATTAATTTAATTTATCACTCCATTAAACCTCATTGTCCTGAGATCGATGTTGGTCATTAAGTTGATAGTACACGTTGGTTGTTAGGTTTTATATTATATCAAATACTTAATTAATTTCACGTAATATTTGATGCTATGAATCATGTATGGTTATTGTGAACTTAAGAATCAATGTATTAAATTGTACAATCTATACAATTATCACATGTTCCATGTGGCATTAAATTGACAGTTCACACTGTGAAATTATGCTACATGTCATGTACACAATATGTCATATGATTGAATTGTTTACAATTTATACCATATTGAGTAGTTCATATAAGTAATCGCTAGGTTTCTTCCAAGTAAAAAGTTGTATACTATTTTATTGAGTTTTAAATAAAATAAAATAATTTATTTTATTTAAATTCACAGAAAATGAGAATTTAAATATGATTGGATGAAATAAGATAAAAAGAATTAATTGATTAATAATATAATTAATCAGATTAATTGATGTGTGTTTTATCTTATATAAGAATGAATTGAAATTAATGCTAGATAGTTATTTTAAATGATTAATCATTGCATGTTTATGGATGATCATGAGCTTGACCAAGACCTATGTATGTGTTAGTATTGTTTAATTGAAATTTATTACATGGATTTTTAATTATTATTTATTAAATTAAATATAATGGTATGCAAGTTGTCCCTCCCTCCATTATTATATAGGAACTATATGTCCAATGTTATTTATGTAATTTCCCACAACCAATCCTTTAGTTCCCCTCACCTGTGTGTGAGTTAAAAATACATATAATAAATTGAGTGTCCCAAGGTGTATGGTTATAGTTTAAGACAGATCCAAGATGATGCTAACCTAGGTGATACATAGGTGGACATGTGGAATGTTTTAACTCATGCCAAGATTGGTATAAGAAGTTTTCCCCTAGGTCAAAAGGTTTATTTATTGTATGATTAATAAATAAAAGCATTATATAATCTCATGATCAGGTTATTTATTAATTTATTTATTTCTGTCTTATACATTATTTATTGTATGGTTGTAAGACCGTGATCACATAAATAAATGAATTAATACGTAAATATGGAATATAAATAAATTTTTAATGCATAAATGTTTAACATGAAAAACATTGAGAAGCCTCTCCCAAATTTTCTTACTCTTTTTTTCCAAGTAGATAAGGAGATAAAGTTTGAAAATCATTCCATTTATATGGTGAAAAAATGGAAAGGCCAATTGAAGAGCTTTAAGACCAAAGATTCATCAAAACTCCTTTTTAAGAAGAGAAAGATCAAGGGGAATGCAAGAGAATAGGATGCTATCTGTTTCGCATGTGGAAAAAAGGGCCATTGGAAGAAAAACTACACCCAACTAGATAAGAAAGAAGAATATTCAAGTGTGCTTTTTATCCAGTGAAATTTATCTTTTTTCTAAAAATTCGATATTAGATATAGCTTATGGTTCTCACATATATATTCAAATACATGAAACAAGTAGATTAAAAAATATTGAAATAGGGGAGGTAAAACTATGAGTAACCAAAAGAGCTAAACTAAGTGCTGTTACTATCGGTGACTACCACCTCATGTTGTCCACCTGAATTATATTGGTTTTAAAGTATCTTTATTTTATGATATACGTTACATAAAACATTATTATTTTTTTATCTAGAATTTATATGGATGAATTTATTTTTAAGTTCAATAATAAATGTTGCTTTTTTTATAAAGATATCATTTTTATGGTAAGGAACATTTAAATAATGGTATTTATGTATTCTTTTATAAGAACCAAGTAATGGTAATCGATAATGAAACTTATTAACATGAATCACACCACACCCAACCATGGAATCCATGGTTAGATCATGTAAACAAAAAACATATGACAAAATTACACAAATATGGATATTTATATTCTTTTAAACTAAAACCACTTGGTGTATGTCATGAATGTTTACAAGGAAAAATGACCAAAGACCCATTTTGTGTAAAAAGTTAAAGAGATAAATAACTTCTTGAATTATTTTATACCGATGTGTGTGTACTATTTCCTATATTTTCCCTTGTTTCTTGATTGTTTCCAGTACTCTTTGAAATAATAAAAACTATATGAATTGGTGGTGGTATGCGGACTATTTTCAATTGAAGTAATAGGTGGGTACTCATAATTCACAACTTTTAATGACAATTTAAGTATATGTGGATATGTCTACTTAATGAGTTATAATTTGTATTACTTTGTTATATTCAAAGAATAAAAGAATGAAGTTGAGAACCAGCTTGGTTTGAAGATTAAGAAATGTCACTCAGACCATGGTAGAGAATATCTTAATCAAAACTTCATTGATTATTTATGGGAATTTTAGATTCTATCTCAACTCACTCTTCTTTATACTCATCCGTGGAACTATGTAAGAAAAAGGAGGAAACACACCTTGTTAGACATAGTGAGATCAATGATGAGTCATGTGACTCTTCCATTACACTTTTGGGGATATTTGTTACAAAAAATAAAATAAAAATAATAATAAACTAAGTGACCACTAAAGAGGCAAACACTATACCATGCCAATTGTATAATGGAAAGAAACCTGTGTATTAATACTTACATGTGTGGGGATGAAAAGCATTTGTTAAGGTCACTTTAGGTAATTTTTTTTTACCCTAAGTCACAAAGTGTAACTTTATAGGATACCCCAATGAAATAAGGGATATTACCTATATGACCCCTTAGACAAAATGGTAATAGTGTAAAGACATTCCATATTACTCGAGAGGGAGCACATCTCTAAAAGAGATAGTGAGAGTGATATAGACTTCGATGAAGTTGAGGATCAAGGTATAAAATATTTAATATAGGAAACAATTCCACAAATAACCATGGAGGAATATGTTATATAGAAAAAAGTAATGCATAATAATATAATAGAGGTTAGAGAATAATAATGGTACAATTTCTAATCATTGAGGATGGTTACTCATTATTAGATGATAATAATGATCCTATAACCTATAAGGAAGTAGTAAGTGACATAGATTTTTCCAATTGGAAGCAAGACACGAATTCTAAAATGGATTCCATATACCAAAACCAAGTTTGGATTTTGGTATATCCTTAAGTGTATGTAATGTTTATTGGTTGTAAATGGTTATTCAAGAAGAAACTAGACATGGATAGGTAAGTTTGTTCCTATAAGGCACTTATGGCGACAAAAGGGTTTAAAAATTTTCAAGGCATTGACTATGATGAAACATTTTTAAAAGTTGCAATGCTAAAATCCATAAAAATTATACTTACCATTTCAACCTTACATGATTATTATATTTGGAAAATGGATGTCAAAATAACCTTCTTTAATATAAACCTTTAGGAAGATATCTATATGACACAACCTAAAGGGTTTGTGACTCTAAATGATTCCAATAATATTTTTAAATTTCAAAAATCCATTTATGGATTAAATCAAGCATCTAGGTTATGGAATATTTGGGTTTATGAGGTCATAAAAGAATTTGGTTTTATAAAGAATGAATTTGAGCCTTGTGTCTATTAATGGTTTAGTGAGAGTGTGTTTGTTTTCTTAATAGTATATGGTGATGAAATATTACTATTTGGAAATAAAATACCATGCTTATAGTCTATTAATGCCTAGTTGAATAAATTCTTCTCTATAAATAACTTAGGAGAAGCATCATATATTATTGGGATAAATATCTATCATGATATATCCAAGAGGATTATTAGAATAAGTTATGGTATATACATTGATAAAATACTAAATATATTCAGTATGAAATAATCCAAGAGGGTATTGTTGCTAGTGTCACATGGTATTGATCTTTATAGGAAAATGTGTCCTCAGACACATGAATAAATAAAAATGATTGCAAGTATTCCATACATTCTAGTGATTGGGTTAGTCATATATTCTATGCTATTTACTAGCTAGATGTTTTCTACACCTTGAGTGTGGTAGGCATATATCAAGTTGACACATACAACTACCATTGGATGGTATTCAAGACTATCCTTAAGTATCTTAAGCATACTAAGGATATGTTCCTATTATATAGAGGATACTAGGAACTAGTCATCATAGGATATTAAGATGCTAGTTTCCTAATAGATCAAGGAAATATGAAATTGAAAATAGGATACATCTTCACTTTGAATGGAGGTGATGTGAGCTGGAAGAGATCAAAGCAGAATGTGGTCATAGATTCTACAACATAGTCTAAGTATATTGCTTCTTTTGAGGTAGTAAAATAATTAGCATATATATTAAACTTCATCCAATATCTTGATGTGGTACCTAAAGTAAATATCCCACCACACTCTATTATGATAATAAGCAGCGGTGGATCTCGCAAAAGATCCAAGGTCACATCAGAGGAAAAAGAACATACTTTAGAAGTATCATATCTTAAGGGATTTAACATAGAGAGGTGTGGTTTTAGTGAACAATATTTCTATAAAATACAACATGGAAGACCCCTTGAATAAATCCTTAACTCAATAGAAACATGATTATAATGTGAGGTCTAGCGAACTGAAATTTATAGGTAGTTGGATCCAGTCCAAGTGGGAGTTTGTTAGAGTTAGTGTCCTAGGACCAAATGTTTGTACTTTTATTAAATATATATTTAATGGTTTTAATATTAATAAAATATATTATTACATATTTTCATTATTCTACATAACTATAATGTAATAATTCCCTAGATCATCTATCACATTGATAATTTTATAGCAGTTCCCTAACATGAAAAGAACCTTGAAATTCCATGATGATATTCTTAAATATAGTCATAAAATTGTATAATGTTCTATGATGAGACACATATAATGAAACTCTCATGTGTGATTACTCATAAGTAGATGATACTTCTTCTCATGAAGTTTATACTTGGTAATCTCCAAGACATGAGATTATGAGAACAAATGCATTGGAAGGATTTCTTCTTATTTTTGTGTCATCAGACATTCCTATATATGATCACATATAATAGTCCTTATACTTTAATATTATCATTAATACATGTCACGAATTACACACTTAGATTTATTGACCAAAACCGTGATGTCATATGTTTGTGGGAAGTAGGGTATATTGGGTGTGTTATGAATGACATGTTATTAATTGATAAGTTGAGGAATGATTTTTCTCTTACATATTTATGGAAGTTAATATCTCATCCCTTTGATTGGAATATAATTGTCGCATTAAATTTCATGGACATTATGTAATGAAGTGTTTATTTCATAGAGTTAAAGAAAGACATATTGATCATATAGGTTAATGACATATATGTGTAACTTTATTGACGAGATATTGTGATAAAGGGATTATATTGCACAGTGAGCATTCGTATGAGGTTATTGATATTTTAACATTAATTTCTTTATCTTGGGTTTCTTAAACTATTTCTAGATAGTAATACTTGACTTTAGGAAATCCCGCCTAACACCAACAAGAAAGAATCCTAGAGGGTCACACACTAAGTGTTTCCATTGATTTAATTAAATTCTATTTGAATTTAATTAATAAAGTAAATATCATTCTCAATACTAAGGAATAATTTTATTCATGCTTTATAAATCATAAATATTTATTAATGAATGAAATATTTTATTAAATATTTATTCTAGTATTTAATAAATACCAAGGATTTCAAACAGACCAAGACCATATCTGATGATAAATATTAACCTACAAGATGGTAAAATAATATTTATTACTATAAAAGTTAGAATGTTCTCTATAAAATAATAATAATAATAATAATAATAATATGTAGCATGGGGTTTTATAAATATTATAATATTATTTAAGGGTTGTTATGTAATTAAATAATATTTTAACCTAAACCCTATCTCCATAAATTAATGATTACATCTATTATGTAGGGTTTATCAAAAATTGAGAATAGATAATTATTGCACACAACAAAACTATCTTTCTCTCTCTTGAATTATTACTCTCATCATCTCAAGAATGAGAAGAACTCCTTCAATCTTGAAGGATCTTTAAAAGATCAACACAAACAACGTAGGAAAATTTATTCACCATACTAGCATCCAAAATTCAATTGACACCACTCAGAGATCAAAGTACCACATGTGGATCAATACTAAAGGGATTCTATCCTTGGATACTCTTAGTACAGTGAAGGTAATCTAATAAGAGTTTTTTTGAAGATCAACATCATAATCAGAGAAATTTCCAAGGGATAGGTAAAAATTTCTCCCAATCTTAAATAAATTAGTTATTAATTTAATGTGAAACTATCCTCACCAAGTTTTGGGTTTTCCTTATTTCAATATTTGGTGGAAACATTTCATTGGTCATGAAGTCCACATCATGTTTAATTTTGTAGACGATCCACCAAATTGAAAAATATTATTTTTTATACACTCACTAAGGTGATTCCAATTCACCTAGAACCAATATAGGCTGCCACTAAATTTATTTATAAGTATAAAATTTATTTTAGTTGATACATTCTTCATGTCGGTTATCTATAACCAATATGAAAAAGCATTAAAATTTTAATAAAATGTCAAGAGATGACATTTTTTTTTTCATTTTCTCATGCACCAACCTTAAATTTATATCTCTCAATGAACCCTAACTCTTCCATATTCAATTAATTGGCCTTAAATATCTTTATTATTTGATCTAGTGGTATTTAATCTCTTTCACTTAGAATCCACCATTATCTTCCATAGTCACGATTTATCGGTCATCACTTTCAATCCATCTATGCCTTCTTCTAGTTAGTGTCACCTTCTTAATTATCCCCCTTATGATATCAATATATGGTTTGTGTTTATTATTTTGATTTTCCATGCATCCAAGGTATTTTCATTTGTATTTACAGTTCCAATTTCCCATTGACATATTCTTCTCTTCAATATTTGTATTTTTAGTTCCAATTATTTACACATTTATGGTATTTTTTAAATGATGAATGATTTTTTTTAAATTAAGGTTTGATTAAATAATTATTTTATGAATTGGTGTTATAAATAATATTAGTTAACAGATTAATGTGTGTCTAAGGTATGTTTTTTTCTACATTATGAATAAGTGTTTTGAAGTTATAGTGGATTATGGAGTTTGAATACAATGTATTTATAATGAATATTTATATGATCATGATGATTTCAAGATAATTTATGATTTTTATAAAATAATGATAATTAAATATGTTCAATTTTATACTTTTTTATCAAATATGTTGTTTTATTTTATTTGTGAAATTTTTATGGTATTTTTTATTTTTTATTTATAAAAGTAAATTTGAAATTACATTTCAAAATATAATAACTTATTTTAAATTCTTGATATTTGTTATAGATAATAATGAATCAAAGTTAGATTACTACACTGTGAACAAGTGATGAATATGAGGAAGGTGTTTATGTTTTTTTATAATTTTATAAATGAAATGATTCAAACAATGACCTGTTTTTCTATCCATTTTTGAAATGTTTTAATATAAAGAAGTTGAAAAATAGAGAAATCAAAGATCATTTAATTTTTCATTGTTTTAATATGAGATAAAACCCTTGGATTTGTCATGGTGAAACTAGAAATAATTCATTTTCTATTGATGATGATGATTTTCAGGATGATAAGTTTAATCAAATTGAAGAAATGATTTGTGATTTTTAAGTAGAGGCAATTGGGAACAAATGAAAAATTGAGTGTCTATATAGAGATGATAAGAAATAATTGTATCTAGGTTGTATGGAATTTATGGTTTTATCAATGGTGTTAATGCTGATTAACTCGAAGGTGGAAAATTGATGGGGTGACAAGATTTTTACAAAGTTGGTATAACTAATGAAATACATACTTCCTAAAGACAACAATATTATAGATTCACATTATAATTCAAAGAAAATATTATTATTGATGGGTTTGGGGTTCAAGAAGATACATGTCTTCACAAATGAATATGTTCTATATAGAAAAGAATACAAATGTATGTCAGAGTGTCCTAAATGTGGGACATCATAGTATAAGTTGAAAGAAAAATCACAGGCTGATTTAGAAATTATAGAGACTCCCACCAAGGTAATTTGGAATCTTCCTATAATTCATCATTTGAAACGTTTATTTTCAAATTAAAATGATGAAAAAAGGTTAATATATAATGTAGATGAGTATATATGTGATGGAAAATTACATTATCTGGATGATTTTCCACAGTGTAATAAAATTGATCAACAATTTCCTATATTCTAAAGTGATTTTATAAATATCAGACTTGGATTATGCATAGATGAAATGAATATATATCAAAGTCTTAGTAAAAATCATAGTTCATGTCCTATTTTATTGGTAATTTACAACTCATCTACTAAATTTTATATGAAGTATAAGTATAACTTATTGAGTTTAACGATTTTTGGACCAAAACAACCCAGAAATGATATTAATGTTTTATTATCACTATTAATTGACGATTTGACACTTTTATGGGAGGAAAGTATTAGAGTGTTAAAATATTATAGAATGGAACATTTTCAACTACATTAAATGATTATGTTCACCAAAAATTTATTCCCAACATATGGATTTTTTTTGGATATAGTGTTAAGGGGAATATTTCTTATCCAATTTGTGAACAACATACTACATATTATCAATTTAAAAATGGGAGAAAAATATTATACATGGGTCATCAATTTTTTTTTCTATGGATAAATATTATGAAGATTAAAAAAATCATTCAACAACTCAAAATAATTTTATATTTATTCAAAACCTTTCTACACCGATCAATATTTTGAGAGAGTGAAAAACATTGATGTCACATTCGGAAAGAAAAAATGGAAATGATAGAAATATTTGGAAGAAAAAATCAATATTTTTTTAGATAACATATTGGATATATAATGAGGCCAAACATAACATTGATTACTTGCATGTGGAGAAGATTATTTTTGATAGTTTTATTGGAACTTTGTTAGATATTAAAGGAAATACTAAAGATGGGTTGAATGCAATATTGGAATTACTCTAAATGGGAATATGTTTAGAGTTAGCTCTATCTCTTGATGGAAGATGAAAATACCTAAATTTTCCTTATCATATAATATCAAAGAGAAATAAATTTAGTTTTTATCAGTGTCTCTATGGTATCAAAGTGAAATAGGGTTATTCTTCAAATGTAAAAAAATTTGTGCCACTAAAATATTTGAATTTTATAGGTATTAAATCTCATGATTATCATGTCATGATGAAATAGATTCTACCAATTTCTTTGCATGGAATATTGCACATTTGTTTCAGAATGACTATAGCGAAGGTGTGTTATTTTTTCCATTCAATTTGTAATAAATTAATTTATATAAATTCATTGAATAATTTATAGAATGATGAATTTTCTATACTTTTTAAACTTGGAATGTATTTTCCTCCATGTTTATTTGATATCATGGTGCATTAATGGTTCATTTTGTGTGAAAAATAAAGATTTGTAAACCTGTGTACCTATATTGGATATATCCTTTTGAACGGTATATGAAGAATTGAAGGGTTATATTAAGAATCCATATTAAACTAAAGACTCCATTATTGATAAGTATATTTATAAATAGGTTGTAGAGTTTTTCACAAGCTATTTTTCTATAGTGGAGTGCATTGGTTTGCATAAATCTCTCTATGAATAAGTCAATTATGGGGGAAATGGTATCTGTGGATTGAAATTAAAATTGTTGATAGGTGAAAAAATAAAGAAGGTACATTTATATATATTTAGTAACATAGATGATGCTTAAACATATATAATATTTTATATTAAGGTTTTAAAGTAATTTTATCAAAAGAATAAAGATATGTGGATTTTGAATGAGCATAAAAAATCTTTTTTTCCATGGTTTAAAGAGACCATTAAAGGTAAATCAGATTCATCAGAAAAATTGATATGGTTAGTAGAAAGACCAAATTTAAATTTGATAACTTGGTCCAGGTATGACATTAATGGCTATAAATTTCATACTAAAGATCAGAAAAATAAAAGTTCAATTCATAATAGTAGTGTATTGGTGTTCATAGAAGAAATTTATTTTTTTGAGTGACAAAGAAAAAAATCTAATCTCTATGTTGAGTGAAAATTAAAGAGTCATTGAACAAATATGGGAGGCTGATTATATTAAGTTATGAGTTCCAGTGTTTAACTACAAATGAGTTATCGGTAACAACAATTTCAAACAAAATGAATTAAAAATGACATTAGTTAATCTGAATAGATCAGAATACATGGACAATCCTTTTATCATAGAAACACAAGATTTTTTTCCTATGTTATTGATCCATAAAATATGCAGTGGTATATCTTTTTCAAGAAAAAAATAGTATGTTGGTGATTAGAAACTTGAAGATGATGTTGATTTGTGTGATATACCTACTTCAATGTAAATATTAATAAAGAATATTTATGACCGTATTATTAATATGGTTTGTTCCATACATAACAATCATAAGGAAAGAATAAAAAAAATCCTTTAGTAATTTCCTAATATTACTGATAACATAATTTATTTCTTATTTACTTTTCAAAATTTCATAAAATATTAGATATTTTTTTATTTTATTACCTAAAACACATATTATAACTAATATACTAATTTTTTTAGATTAGTTTAGTTTTTTAATTATTTATATTTATATGAAACTGTTGGATTTGTATTAATTTTTACTTATTCTTTGTTTTATTTTGTACCTATCATTTTATATTTCATAAATATTGTTCATATTATTTTAACATTGTTAAATATTAACAAATAAGGTAAATAATATTGTCAGTATTATTTTTAACATTGTTATTAAATACTATAACAAATGTGATAAAATTTTTTTTGTTTAGTATTGTATTGTTTTGTTTTTTTTGCATCATTTTAAATTGTTATAAAAATTTTTAGGTAATAGTTGGATTTTTTCCCTTTGTTTATGTCATTTCATATCTCATTAATTTTTTTATCATTTTAGTTAAATATTTTAACAAATATGAATAAAAATTTGTTTAGTTTATTTTAATTTTTATTGGGTAAATTTTAATTTTAATTTAGTTTTATATATAATAACTGAATTTGTATATTTGTGTACTAATTGTTTGTTACTTTAATTTTTAGGTTAATGTTAGATCAAACATCAGAGTCAACTTGAGCTTATGGGGAGGACCATACACATACTTCTATTGAGGAGCCTCTTCATCCAACTGCATAGGATCCATTTACTTCCACAGGAGTAGAGAATACTTCCACGGTTGTTAAATGTGGCCATAGACATTTACCAAAATTATCAATTTCCTGCAGCTGGGTCCCAAGGATACCATTTTATTTTTATGATAATGATATTAATATAGGACCAAATGAAAAACAATTTAAGAATTTTTTTGTAGTGAAAGCTCAATAAAAAATTAGTATTTTGATTTGTGATTGGAGAAGTGTCAACAAAGTGACATTTTCTCAATTATGGGAGACAATTTTGGTAAGATCATTTGTTATTATTTTACTTATCATGAAATGTTTTTACTAATATAGGTTTATCCCTTTTTATCAGATGATATATGAAATACATGACTCTAGAGGAGTCATGAAGAGATGTTTATATTTGGATGCTAGGATATGAAGTGATTTAAAATTGAACCTCACATGAGATTTTATTTTTGGGAAATAGAAAATGAAAATACACATGATATATATCTTTTTCTGGATGAAGATACATGGAACCAATTTTTTTTAAGTAAACAATAAGAATCATTTTTGGTAAATGCAATGCTATCTTTTAGATATTTTCATTATATTAATGATCATATTAATGTTTTGTTTATTCTTAATTTATATAAAATGAGGATATCTCATCAATAGATCTAATAAAAAAATGTATACCTTCATACTTTATCTCATGGAGGGTATACGTTATTGGAAGAACAAACGATGGTTGAAAAATTTCAAAATATGAGAGTTGAATCTTTAACCGATATAGAGATTAACCCTCCTTCCTCTTCAGCTATACATGAAAAATAGAAGAGGGACCAAATATGAAAAAAGGACAATATTTTATGGAAGTGTCAAGGTCTATAGCTGATAGTATTCTAATAATTTATTTAATTTATTTATTTTATTTAAGTTAATTTAAAAATCTCTATATTGTGATTGACAAAGGAATTTTTCAAATATCATGTATGGGAATCCCTTGAAGATAAGATCACACATGGGACCTTTGTAACTAAGAGTAGGAAGTATATTTTAGCTACTACATTGGGAAATCCCGAACACCTAGGTCGCGTATGAGGATACACAATGGGTGTATTGATAAAAAAAGTGTTTGGTCATTATGTTGCTTCTTCAAGTGAGGATGTATATAAAATGAGAATAAAATATTTATAATCTAAATTTTGGGAGATGGGTGATATAATGTAGGATGGGATCATATCTTTGGTACAATCAATGTTTACAGACATAAAAAAATAGTTTCATGCAACAGATCCCACTTCTCCACCTCCGCATGTGCATCCCACTCCATTTCTTCCTGTTGATATCACCCCTCCACATCCTCTTGCTTATCGAACTCTGACACCTATTACTCTAAAAATTCCCATATATTGTGATTTATATTTTAAGGATCCCAAAATTATATTGTTTTATATGTGATTATATATTATATTGAGGATATTGTTCATCATTAACAAATATATATAAAGCATCTTAGGGTCACTGTACAAGATATTATAGATAGATCAGAAAGAGTACCATTGCCTATAGATGAGGTCACTATAGTAGGAAAAAGTATCAACCATTTTTTAGTTTGGACATCTAAACTTGTCCAAAAAATTACCATTGAGGTATTTATAGATTATATCATTTATTTCATATTGGTGTTGAATTTATTTTAAAATTTTAAATTTTATATATTTATTTTTTTACAGGAATAATTTAAAGGTAAATACATACTATATAGAGAATAAAAAGTACACAACTCTATGAATTTAAATAATATTTCTTCTTGACTTTAAATATTATCAAGATATTCATATTTTTTTCTTGAATTTTATAAGCTTACAATGGATACTGATATTTTTGGGCATGAACTAAAAGTGGTGATTTTAAAGAGAGATATCATGGAGCTTGTAACTGGATATTTTTTGGGCAACAGTGCAGTGAAAGTATTTTCCATGTAAGTTGATTATAATACATATTTCAATTAGTTTAATTTATTGAAACTTAATACTTATATTTTTTATTATTTATATTTATACACTTTGTATTAAGTATGATGAAACATTAATGTATAGATTTTTGGACCCACAATGTATTCCACCAATAGTTATGACAATGATAGATAATGAAAAAATAATATATATTACTGAATGATTTCAAAATAGTGCAATTAAGTGTTGGATTATTCCTTATCTTAAAGGGTATGGAACATATATTTCTTAACACGTTATTTCTCTTAACTAGATAACCTCTAACATTAAATTTTTTTATATTAGTGGCCATTAGATACTATGTTATTTTTTTCCAAGTGAAAGTACAACTTATTAGTTATGTTCTATAAATGGTGAAGTGTGAAAAATTTTAGTTTCCTATTGAAAATGTAAGTTTGATTATTTGAATACTTGTATATTAACTTGACATTTAATTTTTTTATCATAAATATTATTTTCAAATAGGGAATGGGATTATTTTATAGAGAAAATAGGAAAGAGGAGTAAAAAGATCAAATATATAAAAACAAATGTGATTTCTTATTTATAATTACTAAATCTGGATGAATGTACTTAAAATGTTATTTTTAATTAAAGAATTATTTTGAAATAGAAATGTCATCACAACAAGGAATAAAGGAATGTGTATATTATGTTCTAAGATTTATGTTTGAAATTATTTCAACTGGGATAGTTAGAAAATTCCACAAGGTTAGATTTTATTATAACATTTCTTTTAATATATCTTATAATTATACTGAGAATAAATATTAAATGCTTTGTTTTTAATTTGTATCTTTTTGATGAACCTCACCCTTATACTGAACAAGAGATAAATCAATTATAAAAGGAATGGAAAAAATATTTCATAGGTTTGGTTGTATATTAGTTTATTGATAATATATATTTTAAATTGTGAAACTCAAATTTTAATGTTAAAATGATTTGAATATGTTATTTTATTATTTTTCTTTTTTTATATTTCCAGGTTATGTTGTTTTCTGACTACTTGTGATTTGTTTTTTTATTTCCAGTGCTGTTGTTATACTATTAAAAATATGTATTATAATTATATTAAAAAAAATTATTTTTCATTCCATTTATTTTATAAAAGATGTGAAAAATTATATATATTGATTTATCTCATCGTTTATATAAAAACTGACGTGATAAATCAACCCATATGTATGCTTCTACTGTGGTTTCTATGTCATTTTTAAAATAAATGACGTTAAAAACACTATATAACATTGGTTAAAAATAACCAACATGGAAAAATATTTTAAACATCTATTTTAATAATGTGCCAAGGTAACCAATATTAAAAACTCAAAAAAAATTGACCTAAAAACCCTTTTCTTCACTAGTGTCTTTACCAGGATTAGCCATTACAAACTACACTAACTGTGTGAGATAAATCTATATGAATGTAAACCATAGAATACATCAAAGAACCCACTACACTAGAATATAGAAATCGAGACATGTATTCAACCTCATCATCTAAATGTAGACATAAAGATGATAGAAATATAAAATGAGTAGTTAATGGAGTACTATCATTATTGACATTATTTATATTAAACATATCAAGAACTTTCTCATTGTATCATTTCTGACTCAAATATAAGATGCCTAAATTTCTGCCCCTCAGTATCTCTATGCCAAGAATTTTCTTCGCAGCTCCCAAATATTTCATTTCAAAGACTTAATTCAATATATATTTATCATATCTAATCTCTTTATTATCCTTATCTATAATCAACATGTCATTAATATAGATAAATAGGTAAAAAAAGATTCATCATAACATTTCTTAAGATAAATACAACTATCATAACTACACCTTCCAAAACTGTGAGTATCCATAAAAGATTTAAACCTCTTATACCACCATCTGGGTGATTTTTTTAGGCTATAAAAAGATTTATTTAATGAATATAAATATTATTCCTTACCTAAAACTATAAAATTCTCTAGATTATACATATAGATATCCTCCTCAAGCTTCCTATGGAGAAATATTGTCTTTATATCCAATTGCTCGAACTCAAGATTATGAAAATCCATAATACCCAACAAAACTAGAATAAATATATGATTTATAACTGGATATAATCCATATATTAATTCTACACTCAAAACCTGATTGTAACCTTTCTCAACTAACCATACTTTATATATTTCCTCTTTAACTTCTGGGAAGCCTTCTTTCCTTTTGAACACCCATTTGTAGCAGAAAACTTTCTTACCCTTATGTAATTTCACTAACTCCCATGTCTAACTTTTATAAAGAGACTACATATCTTCTTTCATATCCAACATCCATATACTTTAATCATTACAAATAATTACATCTAAATGATACAAAGATGATTCATTAAAATCAATACCTTTTAACACATTTAGTGCATAAGCAACCAAGTCAACATCAACATAACTTTGTAGAGCTCTAATATTTTTCTAAAGAATATCTTTTGAAATAAAAAACTGTGATGATGGTGGAGAAAGATAAATATCACCAAACATATCAGAGTCATCATGAGATGAGGAATTAAATGTAAAACCTGATTAAATAGAACCTTTAATACGATTACCAGATTTATGTAGTCTGAAATCATTATAAGTTGAGGGAATCAACACATAATTCCCATAAAATAGTACATTTATACTAACAATAGCTTTGATACTTTCAGGACACTAAAAATTATATTCTTTAACCACTAATTTATAACCAAGAAAGATAAAATTTATGGATTTGGGTTCTAATTTTCCACTGTCTACATGAGCATAAATAGATCATCCAAATATTTTCAAATCAGAGTAAAATGAAAAAGCACTATACCATACATATTATGGAGCCTTGTTTATAACAAAAATTGAGGGAGAATGATTAATTAATAGACATGAAGTTGCAGTAGCATTATCCCAAAAGGATTTGGCTAAGTGAGAGTTAGAGAGAAAACATTGTACCTTATCTATCAGTGTTCTTGTTCATGTGTCCCACCACACCATTTTTCTATAGAGTACTAGGAATTGTCAAATTCCTCAAAACTCTTAATTTAAAAAATGAATTAAATTCCCCAAAACAAAATTCAATACCATTATCAGTGCGAATATGCTTCACTTATCTCCCAATTTTCTTTTCAATCATAATCTTCCACTACTTAAAAGTTTTAAATACTATATATTTTTTAATTCAAGAAAAAATGCACAAATTTTTAGAAAAATCATCAATAATTGTTAACATATAGTTTTTACCACCTTTATAAGACACTACATCTAGAACCCATAGATCATAATGAATATATTCAAGTCCCCCCTTCGAATTGTGAGTGACCTTTATAAAGATAACTCATTTTTTCTTCCCAAATATACAGTCCTCACAAAATTCTAACTCATTGATACCTTGACTATCAAGAAGACATATTGTGATCAACACAATCATTAAATTTTGAATTGTATACATAATTCACATATTCCATAATTTGAAAATATCATCATCATATAAAGGAGTATAATTAGTTTCATCACCAATGAAAGTAAAACCATATAGAAAATATAACCTTATAATTTTTTCCCGCTCTTTCATAATTATAAGAGACTATTTAATAACCTTTAAAACTCCATATTAACCAATGTACTTATACCAGCTGTATCAAGAGTACTCAAATAAATTAAATTTATTTTCACGTTAGGGAAATGCTTCACATTAGTAAGAATTCTCACAATACCATCAAACCACTAGTACAAAACAAGATTTCATGTATGAGTTTTGACATCGGTTATTAAAGAACCAACATCAAAAACTTTTTAACATTAGTTATTTAGATAATTGGAATAAAATTCCCTTTCCTAGTGGGTTTTAACATTAGTTATTTACTAAACAATGTTAAAATAGGTTTTTTAATGTTGGTTATGGACAAAAAGATGTTAAAAATTATCTTTTAATGTCATTTAGTAGATAACTGATGTCAAAACCACCTAAAGGAGAGTTTTTTATGTCAGTTATTTAGATAACCAATGTAAAAACTAAAATTTCACATCTTATTCAGTTGATCGTAAATTATTTCATAGATAGCCTTAAACTTTTTAAAATCCCACTTAAAATTTATGATTACGTGGGACACTTTATCAATAACTCTATATAAGTTTTTATACTCCCTATTTAATTTTTTTTTCTGATCATCTATTGATCCATATCTTCCTTCCAACAGTTCTCATTTCAAATATTTCTTTATATTATTTATATTTATTCTCTCATTATTTATTTTTTATGATTTTTTCTCTTAATTGAATTTCTTTTTTGACTATTATTTTCTTATGATGAATAATTATTCTTCCGATTGATCTAAAAATATAAATATTCCATAATAGATTCATTATATGGAGTTTAAAATGCCTCTCCATTAATATATTTTGTTACCTCATGAGTTCTTTCTGTTAAAGAAAATAAATATCAACAAAAAATATATTAAATAAAAGGACACAACAATGAGCATGGATTTGAATTCAAATATTTAATTTTATATTTTTTAATTCATTTGGTTTATAAAATTTTCAGCCATAGATATATTGTATTAATTAGTATTAAAATTAAGTATTTAAAAAATGGTTTCTCATATCTTTTATACGATAACTGATGTGAAAAACTATTTTTATTTTAGAGTTTTGACTAATTTCTAGTAAAGTATTTTAAGAATTGATGTGAAATATAGTTATCCACATTAATTAACAATAACTGATGTGAAAAATTATTTTACAATGTCACTTTCAATAACATCTCATGGTAATCAACATTAAAAAAAATGATGTAGAAAACCCTATTTCTCACTAGTGAACATATTAATTCTGATGGTTCCAATTCCATCAGTCCTGTAAGAATAATTATTTTCCATTAACACTACTCCTTTTTTCATAATTTCATATGTTCAAAAATGATAGCTCGAACCAGCAATTATTTATTTTAATGTTCACAAATCATGTTAATATTTACTATTATGTAAGTATTACATGTTTATATTTACCCTTACATAAGTCTTTTAATGTTTCATTGATCTTTATAGAAGTATTAAATATTTATATTTACCCTTATTTAAGATTTATAGCACCCTTATTTGATTTTTTATTCTTGGTTCTATCCTTACGCAAGCTCCATATACCCTTACATAAGTTTTTATCTACCCTTATGTAAGCTTTATAATTTTTTCCTTACCTTTTGGTAATTATAGTCTACCCTTACATATGTATTTACTTACCTTTACATAGTGCATATATTTTTTACCTTTATATATGTGTCTTCTTACCCTTAAATAACTTATATGAATTTTATTTTACACTTACACAACTGTTAGAAAACCCTTACACAACATATGAAAAAGGTTTTTACTCTTATGCATGGTTCATTGAAGAATTTATCTAATTCCAAGAAACTAACACTAGTTTAAAGTCTCTACCATCAGTTATAGAATACTACTGCTACAATACTACAAAATAGTCCTTTAATAGTGCCATAAATGGCCTTTATCAACACTAGAAAAGTGTTGACTACATGAGCAAGGTTAAAAGCCCTAATCTTTTATCAAAACTGATAAAGTGATAATAAAGGGGTCCTTTATTGGTGCTAAAAAAAGTGCTAATAAATAGAGACTTTATCATCACTTTTAAAAGCACTGATAAATGAACCATTTATTAATGTTTTTTTAGCATTGATAAAGGATATATTTATCAACACTTATAAAACTGCTGATAAAAGGGTCTTTTATCAGTTCTTATATAAGCACTGATAAAGTATTCCTTTATTAGAGCTTATAGAAGCACTAATAAAGGACTGCTTATTAGCTCTCATAGAATCCCTGATAAATTAGAAATTTATTAGTGCTTTTAATAGTGCTGATAAATGTGCCCTTTATTAGTGATTTTAAAAGCGCTCATAAAGGGCCATAATACAGTGTGCTGTAACAACACACTGCAGCACCACTGGAATGTTTTATAATAACACACTGCAACACTATAAATACACCAAATATCGACAAAATAAAGTCCCAATACAGGATTTAAATGAAATGAAATTTACAATATAAACATAAGAGAAAACACTATATTATATACATTTCAAACATTGGTTTATACAGTTACATAAATAAAAATTATTACATACATTCAAAAACATCAATGTTATTTTCTCTTTTAATCCTAACCCGACTCATACTATTTTTGAAACCCCCCCCCCGATCTATCAAAATAACACACATGTATAAGAAAAAAAATTTTTATGTCAGTAATAATATAAATAAATAAATTAATAAAAAATGTTAATTTTACTAAAATTGATGTCGATTTTAAATAAAAAGACACACTTAGAGTCATACCGGTCACACCGTGCATTGGATTGAGGTGAGGCTAATTCCAACATGTCTCAAATGAATTGTGAATTTTTTTCTAATGTATCAAAATAATCTAAATGTTTTTTCTTGGTTTTGAGTACGTTAGTTATATTTTTTTTACTAAAATGTCATTTTAAACTAGAAACACACACTTTTGACTCATTCCAATCACATCATGTATCAGTTTTACATGAAATAGATTCTTACATGTCACAAATGACTTATGAATCATTTTCAAAAATTATCAAGAAAATACGATCACGTTTGATTGGTTTTTAGTGAGTTACACTTTTTTAACTAAAATATTGATTTTAAACTGATAACAGACACTTTGACTCATACCAAGCACATTATGTATCAGATTGAGGTGAAGATGATTCCTAAACTTCACAAATGACTTATTAATTGTTTTCATAAATTATTAAAACAATATAAATGTGTTTTCTCAGTTTTGAGTAGGACAATTGTGCATTATACTAAAATTGATGTCAATTTTAAATAAAAAGGACTCACTTTGAGTCATACTGGTCACACCGTGCGTCGTATTGAGGTGAAAATGATTCCTACACATCCCAATTGACTTATGGATCATTTTCCTAAAGTATCAAAACAATATGAATGTGATTTATCAATTTTGAGTAAGACACTTATATTTTTTTACTAAAATGTCATTTTAAATTGGAAACACACACTTTTGACTCATTACGATCACATCATGTATCAGTTTGACAAGAAATAGATTCCTACATGTTACAAATGATTTATGATTTTTTCCCTAAATTATCAAGAAAATATAAGCGTGTTTGATTGGTTTTCAGTGAGTGACACGTTTTGAACTAAAATATAGATTTTAAACTGATGATGGACACTTTGAGTCATACTGGTAACATTGTGTATCATATTGAGGCGAGGCTAATTCCTAAATGTTAAAAATTCATTGTGGATCATTTTTCTAAAGTATCAAAATAACTTGAATTCGTTTGATAAATTTTGCGTAGGAAAATTTTCCATTTTACTAAAATTGATGACAATTTTAAATAAAAAGATGCACTTTGAGTCATAATGGTCACACCATGCATCATATTGAGGTGAGACTAATTACTACACATCCAAAATGACTTATAGATTATTTTCCTAAAGTATAAACTAATCTGAATGTGTTTACTCAATTTTGAGAATGTCACTCTTCTTTTTTACTAAAATGTGATTTTAAAACGGATACACACACTTTGACTCATAACAATCACATTTTGTATCATATTGAGGTGATGATGATTCCTATACATTAAAAATGACTTATGTATAATTTTACTAAATCATTTAAACAATTTGAATGTATTTTCTTGGTTTTGAGTAGGTTAGTTGGCCTGTTTACCAAAATTGATGTCGATTATAAATAAAAACACTCACTTGGAGTCATACCGGTCACACTGTGCATCAGATTGAGGTGAGGATGATTCATGCACATCTAAAATCACTTATGAATCATTTTACTAAAGTATCAAAACAATATGAATGCGTTTTCTTGGTTTTGAGTAGGTCAGTTTTTTTTTACTAAAATTGATGTCAATTTTAAATAAAAATGCACTTAGAGTCATATCGGTCACACTATGCATTAGATTGAGGTGTAGATGATTACTACAAATTCAAAATAACTTATTTATTGTTTTATTAAGGTATCAAAATAATATGAATGTGTTTTCTCAGTTTTGAGTATGTCACTTTCCTTTTTTACTAAAATTTCATTTTAAACTTAAAACACACACTTTGACTCATAAAAATCACATCGTGTATCAGTTTTATGTGAGAAAAATTTCTATATGTCACAAATGATTTATGAATCGATACCCTAAATTATCAAGAAAATATGATGTCATTTTCTCAGTTTTAAGTGAGTGACAATTTTTAAAGTCAAATGTCGATTTTAAACTAATAACGAACACATTAAGTCATATTGGGCACATTGTGTATTAGATTGAGGTGAAGATGATTCTTACACATCAATAAATGACTTATGGATCATTTTATTAAATTATCAAAACAAATTTAATATTTTTTCTCAGTTTTGAGTATGTTAGTAGTCCCTTTTACTAAAATTAATGTGAATTTTAAATAGAAAGAAGTACTTAGAGTCATACTTGTCACATCGTGTGTCGGATTGAGGTGTGGATAATTCCTACACATCACAAAGTCTCAAAAAATTCTAATTGTCAATGTTACCATGATTTCTATCTAATTTCTTTATAGAACTACCAACACTGCATGCGTATCTTCGAACAAACCACATCAACTAAAAAAAAAGAATCTACCTGTATTAGAAAACAATTATTATGAGTAATTATAAAAAGAAATAAATGAAACATAAATATGAAATAATACATTAATTCTACAAATAATGATTTTACTATGAAAATATCAAGATTACCTTTGTGATTGATAAGTGGAGGGAACTTAAAGGAAAGTGATAAATTTCAACACAATAGGGATTAAAGGTTTTGAGGGAGAAGAAGTCCGTAGAAGTTTTGATGTAGAAAGGCATGAAAGATGGACATATCACCCCAACTCAAACAAAAGAATACACATATATAAGAAAACAATTACTATGCGAGTAATAATAAAAATAAATAAATTAAACATAAATATGAAACAATAAATTAATTCTATGGACAATTATTTTATTGTGAAAACATCAATATTACCTCTATAATTGAGTAGAGGTAGAATAATTGCTATTCCTAAAAAGGCAGGGGAGATAACTTGAAATAAAGTAATAAATGAAATACTATAGTGGTGAATTTTTTTGAGGGAGATAAATTCTATGGAAGTTTTGGTGCAAAAAGTCATAAAAGATAGAGAGACCACCCAAACCCCAACAAAAGAATCCACATGTATAAGAAAACAATTATTATATGAGTAATACTAAAAAGAAATAAATTAAACAGAAATATGAAACAATACATTAATTATATGGATAATGATTTTACTATGAAAACATCAAGATTAACTTTGTAATTGAGTAGAGGAAGCATCATTTATCTTTCTGAAAAGTTAGTGGAGATAACTTGAAATAAAGTGATAAATGAAACACTATAGAGATAAAAATGTTTTGAGGGAGAAGAAGTATGTGGAAGTTTTGGTGCAGAAAGACATAAAATATGGATAGACCACGCAACTTGAACAAAAGAATCTACCTATATAAAAAAACAACTATTATGTGAGTAATACTGAAAAGAAATAAATTCACCATAAATATAAAACAATAAATTAATTCTATAGGTAATTATTTTACTATGAAAACATCAATATGACCTATGTGATTCATTAGATACAAAATAATTTCTCTTATAGAAAATCCACAAAACATGGAAAAAAATCTTTTAAAATAAATGAACTGTGTAAGGAATAATGAAATTTAAATCAACATTTCATTATATATATTTTTTGGTAAAATAGATAAATTATATCGTAGCATTACCTTTACATATTTCCAAAGTTCTTCCTTCATTATAGTTTGTTCTTCCAGGAATTAGTAACATCATCATGTGTAGAATATATTGTCTGCATGAGTATTCAAACATTTAATTTAGATTATGTTAATTCAGTAGAGAACATATCATATTATGAGGAAAAAAATAATATATTAAAAAGTACTTTTACCTTATCATTGAACTCTATTTATTTTTTTAAAAGTTTCAAGGATTTGGTTCATCTATCAAGAATCCAAACCCCCTGATTGTGGTCCCATATAATGTACAAGACATTGTCTACATTGTGACCAACATGAACTGATTGTGATGTCCCAATGTAAGGGTCATCCTCGATTGAATTTTCATTTGACTCGACATTTTTTTTTCACCAGCAGGACAATCGACCAATTCTTATTTTTTGGATCAGAGACATAAAATTCTTACACTTCTTGTGATTCCATTATGAACAGCTCATCCTTTTCCCCTTCCACACTAAAATTCACCTTCACAAATCCCATTTATCAACTTTCACTCCCTTGATATTGTCAACCCATCTTCAACAGAAAATATTCACTTAAAATGTTGTATAATACAACTTGTATATATATTTAAAATTCCAAAATATGACATATTTGAATAAATTGGATTTCTATCCTTGGAACCAAATATGCGCATCACTTCATCCACAAGCATAACACTACTGTTTGGCATCATACTGAAGTCATCATGTTATTTTGTATAGAACATATAACCATTGATTAAAAAAATAGTATAAGATATAACATTTTCATTCAGTCCTCTAGCTATCCATTGAATTCATTCAAAAGTTGAATTCAGATTTTCAGATATCTCCTTATAAATTTGATATCTGAACCATCCTCTAAATTATTAATTATTCATATTTGATATCCATACGCCAGCCTTTGATGGAATCAAATATCTAAGAATTTATTTATGGGCTTCAATATATGGATAAAAATATTCACTATTATGTAATATGTAAATGTGTTCTTGCTCCCGCTCTGTTAAGGTAATTGTAACAATATCTTCCAGAAATCCCTTCACGCAGAAGGCGTTCGTTGTGATGAGACTTTTGGAGACTGATGCTTTCATCATCTGATAAGTAATACGTAACACTCCAAAGATTTACAAATAAATTTAATATAGAATGTAATTCATGAAACACTAAGTCTCTTTGAAATAACACTTTGTTACCATAACCTAGCTGTTAAACATAATTTTTCTACCTCTGTGATTTTAATTTTGAAAAGCAGATATACATAGTTGCGATCAGTAAGATATTTAGAGTCTGATAGAATCAACTAACATTTTTGGTGAATAATAACTTGACCCTTATGGATAGTAATGTACCCTTATGAATATTAATACTACCCTTATGAATAGTAACCTCACCCATGTAAGTATAAATAAAACTTAGGCACCTTATAAATGAGAGTAAATATTTTAAAAATTAAAAATTAAGTGTTGGTATTCTTATGAGTAATAAATATTTAATTAAAATTTTAAATTAATAAATCAATTTAAAATAAAATTCATTTTTATAAAATTTATTCCCAAATAAATATTTTTTTCCTATTATTTTAGGACAATTTTATGAGACCTCATTTAATTTTTGAAAGTATTATAAAATCAGTTTTAAATTTAAAATTTGTATTTTTCAAGTAAATAATGATTTTATTTAAAAATTAAATTTCACATATTTAGATAATTATTCTAATAAAATAAATTTCATTTTTTAATTCTACATGTCTAAAAATGGTTATGGTAAATTTTTTGGATTAATATAAAAATACTTGATTTTTTGGTGAATAGTAAAATATGGTAATTTACGATATAAATACATTAGATCCTAAATACACTATTACTTGAGTCATAATTTATTTAATAACACTTTTTTAGAATTTAAATGAACTTATTACTTTTTTTTTCATAATAATCAACAGAATTTCTTATCTTGATAAAAATAATAAAATAATGAATAAGATATTAAAAAATCACCCCTCTCCTCTATTATAAAAACCACCCCTCACTCCCTCTTCTACTCAGTCCTCTAATCCTTAAATATTCTCAAAGTTCTACCCTAATACTATTCCCTAGTCTATCCCCATTTCCATGAGCTCTTGTTCTTTCCAAAAGACCAAAACCCCTTCCCTTAAGGAGGTTCTCAAGGAGGGTATTTCACGAGGTAAACTCTCTTCCTTTTTCTTTTAATTTCATTTTCAATTTATTTTATTTTCTTATATTATCCCCATTTCTTCTATAAAAATGACCATGATAACTCTAGTATCATTTATATACTATAATTATATCATGTTAATGGAAGATCCATCATCAATACCTTTACTCTCTCTCATTTGTTTTAAAAATGAAGTCATTATCCGGGAGGTGTTGATTTACAACCTTCGTGGACGATGAACCTTCATTATTCAATTTTTCATTCAAGGATGTTCATGAAACCATTTTTATGGTTGAATTAGATTATAAAATATTTATTATTTCTTATTTAATGTTCTCAAACTGGTATATATACATAATACTAATTCATACGACAAAACAAGTTCGTAATAATCGAAATATCACCAAATTAATCTAAATGATTATCACTAATGTTCTATCTAATCAATCATCCTAATACCACATAAAAAAATGAATTATATCACCATTTAATCTTCTATATGTTCATTAGTATCATATAAATTCAATTCTGGAGAATTATACCAATTCCACATGAGCTTCCATACTCATATACAAGTATGCTGATCATGAAAACCAAGGAATCAAACGCTCCTAAGTGATAAAATTGTATCTTATAAATCATCCAAAATTCCATAAATTAACTTAATAAAATTATAATAAATAATATAAATGTATATAAGGTTATTAATTAATTAATTAATATATTTAGTTTGACTATACAGGACGTTAAGGTCAAGTGCAGAACTCATTCAGACATAAGGTAAGGGTTTTCTACTTGAAACTCTATTTTATTTTGGGTTACTATTTTTATATATTAATACTAATTAAATTCTTTATTATTATTATTTACTCCTAATATAATCTATTTTTATGTTCTATATATGTGTACCAATCATAATTCTTCTTTATTTTAGGGGGAATTTAATGTTTTATAAAGATATTTCTCAATTCTTCTCGATATATAATCCCGATTCAAGGGAACTTCTCAAATTATTACCTATTTTCAAATGCACACTTGAAACACATAGCTTATTGTCACCTATCAACCGGTCAAGGTTCCGGTGCTCTGCTAATGTGTATAGCAGCACTCGGGTCGAATCCTCGGTGATGATACTTTGTAATAGTCGTTTGTTTTTAGTTGATTGTATTTTGATTAGGGGGGTTTGTTTTCAGAGCTTAATTGAAATGATTTATTAAATATAATTGATTTAACAAATTGATAAATATTGGGGTGAGTTCATCATTAGGTAGTTAATCTTGTGAAATCATTGAGCCTTGCTTTATATTGCATTAAATTAACACCCACTTCACAAGATAATGTTGATTGGAATTCCTAAGTGTTAAAGATTTAATCCAAGTCTTAACTTAACTTAAGGTTCTAATATCAATCAGAGATTGTTGATGGTGGTGTATTTATGGTTCTAATAATCCATGGAAACCACATGTTAAACAAAATATGTCATTAATCTATGACATGTTAAGTCCAACATACACAATGTTAAATTAACGAATACTCATCGAGAAAATACTCTCAATCACTTAACATCCCTAAATTTTGACTCACCCCAATGAGATATTTACTCATCCATTTGTGTGTTTAATAATCTGGTTATAATGATTATTATGATAAATTAAGAATAGAAGAAAGATAAAGGTATAAGAAAAGAGTGGTGCGTCGAACACACACACACACGAACAATGATGAGAATTAAAAAAACGGACTTTCGATTGAATGAGGAAGAAAAATAAGGGAAGGGGATTCAAATGTATTTAAACTATTTTAAGAACATTAATATTAAACTACAGAAGGTGGATGATAATAAGAGATATTGAAGAAGAAACTTTCATTAAAACAGAATTACAAAAGAAAGGACTTACAAAATTACAACAATGAAGAACATAAAAGTAAATGAAAACAAAGAGAGGAGGAAAGGTCTCTTAAGTGAAAACTTGAGTATGGAAGGTCCTCCCAAGACTTTTTAAAGTACTTGGTCATGCCAATATGATCTAATCTCTTCTAAAATGCCAACCCCTTGCAAGGAGAGGAGGGGGATGTATTTATAGCCCAAGGAAGTGGACTGTTTGCATTCCCAATCTGTCCCTCCAATTGGATTGACGATTTGAACATCAATACAGCCTACTCTAGAGATATATCATTCTTCGAAGTTGTATATAATAACATTGTACGACCTCTCTCAAAATTTGGAGTCATTTGGACCTATGGAGCCAAAGTTATGTCCGGTTGATTAAACAATTTTAATCTGTCCATTTCAATCCAGTCTTTTTGAAGTCCAAAATGTGAAAGGGTTTTTGAATAGGAAGATGCCCTCAAAACTGAATGATGTCTTCAAAAAAGTCTGCAGCCTATATCTTCTCTTTCACACTGAAGAATATCAGCTAAAAATTATTTCTAGATCAGGATCCATGTCATCAACACTGTACTGATTTTAATTCCCGGCCATAATGTTGGGCTGGACTTCAAAGCATTAGTTGGACCCCTTGTATTTAGAGTTGGGCCTTGAAATTTTAATTGAATAATACTTTAATTATCCCTATAACTTTGGAGGAAAATAAAAGAATTTTGACTTCTTGATTGATCCCAGAAATTAAATCTTCATGGATGGTCCAGTTTCTTCATAGATTCTATAGGCCTCCTTGTGTGGTCTATATGAGCATTCAAATAGAATAATTATCCCATGTTCCCTTCTAATGAAATGTGTTATATTGAATTAGGAATCATAAAAAATAATAACTACACAATTTGGATTAGTAGGGTGAGAGTTATAAATAAAATAGTAAACTAACTCAATTGGACTACTTCTAAAAATGCTAAAAAATTATACTTAGTATTAAAATATTAATATTTCACACACATTATGCACATTTCATATAAAATTAGTAAAGGGAGTATATAATAAGTCATGAAAATATTGATAACATCAACAATATAATCTCTTTTAATACAAAATTATTTTTCTAAAACCACTCATTTCGTCATGGAAAAACCACCTTAGTTCATTTCTAATTTTATGAAATGTTTTTCCCAAAAGAACTCTTCTTTTCAAAGTAAAAGTGTACTTCTCTCAAAAATCCCTTGATGATTTTATTAGATTATTTTTGTATATTTCAACACCTATATTAATTTTTATGTATTATTGAGGTTAATATATTATGTTTATCATATAATATATTGTATTAAATAGCTTATTAACAATTTGACTGTGGATGTGCTATCTTGATACCATTCACCATACTACTGAGAATGGTTAGTGTTTATGTGTACATATTGGGGAAAGTTATTTAATATGTTCATTTTGTTTATGTTTATCCCATTTTATATAATAAATTCATTGGAATTAACAATTGATGTGTGGGGACCTCTATAGCCTCTTAATTTATCGGTAGGTCTCATGAGACAAAACAAAATTAGGTTTTGGATGAGGCCTTACACTACTAAAAACATGGCCTTTATTAGCACTAGAAAAGCACTGTTAATCGAGGCAAAGATAATGGGGGGGGGGTACCTTTTATTATTGCTCAGAAAAGCACTAATAAAGGCCCCTTTTATTAGTGTTAGAAAAATCGCTGATAAAAAGGGCCATTATTAGTGATTTTTTTAGCACTGATAAAACCCCCTTTTATCAACACTTTTTTAGCATTGATAAAAGTAAAAATAAAATAAAATAAAAAAATTTAAAATGAAAATACAATGCTTGGGGAGCTTTTAACAGCGCTTGACCCCCCTTTTGTCAGTGTTAGGTAGACCCCCCTCCCACTCTCCACACGCTGCACTTGCCCGCGCATCCCCCACTTGCCCACACACCCCTTGCTTCCACCCAAACTCGAACCCAAGACCTCATCTCTTGCGTGCCTGCACCTTTACCACTATGCTATTTAGTTTTTTTATCAATTTAATGATATATATATATATATATATATATATATATTATTCGTATATTAATATAGATTCATATTAATATAAATATATTTAGTTATATTAATCCATATATATTTATTTATATATTAATATATATATATTTATTCATATATTAATATATATTTATATATATATATATAGTCATATTTATTCATATATTAATATAGATTCATATTAATATAAATATATTTAGTTATATTAATACATATATATTTATTCATATATTAGTATATATTTATTTATTCGTATATTAATATATATTTATATTTAATTATATATATATATTTTTAGTTATAATTTTTTATCTGTATAGTTATTTGTATATTAATATATATTTATAAGATTAGTTTTAAATAAATTTAAAAACTATGTTTTTTATGTGTGTTTATAAATAAATAAATACATAAATAAATAAATAAATACATACATACATACATATATACAACACACACACATAGACACACAGACACAAACACACATATTTATTAATAAATACATATATATGTGTATCTGAAAAGCCATAGAATGTTAAAACGACCATAACTTCTAATCAAGAAGTCCATTTCAAATCCAAAACTAGTCAAATTAAAGAAAATGAAACAATATTTGATATGATATGTGGTACAGGCCTAGAAGACATTCGGATCATAAGTTATACCTGTCTGAATGTTAAAAAATTAGGGTATCCCGACTAAAAACTCAGTTTTGGAGGCCTTCCAAGCCTCGAAAAATGTGACATAAGATTCCCTTGGGTCACTAGAATATATATCTCATCGCAAGCT
This sequence comes from Viscum album, assembly GCA_963277665.1. Lineage (NCBI taxonomy): Eukaryota > Viridiplantae > Streptophyta > Magnoliopsida > Santalales > Viscaceae > Viscum > Viscum album. Next base: position 1,326,213,354 of record OY728158.1, read on the forward strand.
TCTATTTGATATGTTGTAGAGCTCAAATGGACACCTGGATCAAAATTTATGACCGTTTGAGGTTTGAGTTACATTTTCAACTTATTTTAGATTTTTTTAAATTTTTGTGTCTTCAAATTGTTATTAAATTATTATTAATCAATGATAATTAGAAAATTATTAATTAATAATATTTTTTAAAATATTTTAAATCAATTTTCACTAAATTTCTTATATATTAAATGTAATAGTCTATTTATACTTATCTAAAACATATTTAAAAATATATATTATATTTATATCAATATAAATATACTTATATCACAATATATTATTTTTCCTGTTTTTTTTGAAATATTCCCTTTATCAGCACTAGGAAAAATTTCTGATAAAGCCCCTCTTTATCAGTGCTACTAAAAAAAGCACTGATGGGGGGGGGGGGCTTTATTAACGCTAAAAAAATCGCTGATAAAGGGTCACTTTTAATAGCACTTTTTTAGCACTGTTAAAGGTTCCCTTTATCAGCGTTTTTTTAGCACCGATAAAGGCCCCCCTTTATTAGTGATTTTTTTAGTGCTGATAAAGGGTGGAGCTGTGAAAACCCAGTTTTGTGGTAGTGTTACCCCAGTATTTTCTGACGTCTTATCTGAGGCCATGACAACATGTTTTAAATGTATGCAATTATGAATTCCCTCATTATGGTATTAGTAATTGATAAACCATGTGATTATTCGACTAGTATAATATCAATGGTTATGCTTCAATCTATTATGATCATTTATATGGATTTATTTAATCATCTTTCATTCTTTCCATATTATTCTCAAGTATATTTTTAAAGGCATGTGTTTTTAGTTGTTCACCATACCTAATGTTTATTTTAATGATAAATTCCACTATATTACTTACCCTTAATGATCATTTGAGCTCACCCCTTTCTTATATTTTATTTTCCACTGGTTATGAAGATGAATATTATGAATGACTTGCAATGATAATCTAGGATTCATAGATGTTCCCAATGGAATTTCTATTATGTATTTCATTTCAAGTTTTAATATTGAACTTATGTTTGTATCTTTATTTCCAAAACTAATAAACTATTCGTTCTGTCAGGATACAATATTCTTGTAATCATGAAAATATAATAAAATAATGCACTGGCTCCAGGAAACTAGGGTCAGGGCGTTATAGTTGGTATCATAGAAAGTTTAGTAGAAAAATTGAAAACTAGATTTAGAAAATGTAGATTAGGGAACAAAACCCTAAGATAGACTTTGAGGATAAGTATAGAAGAATATCCTAGAATTTTGGAAAGGTTTGGATTATATGGATATTTCTAGAAAATACATCCTTGTCTAGATACTATAAGTGGATGTGGTTCTGGCATATATGTACCTAGGAGTAACAACTCTGAAAAGGTGTTCCAGGCTTTACTCGGGGTAACTTGGTATACGACAACAATCCTTACTGCGCACCTAGTTTGAAACTCCTAAGAGATATGCTTAGATAATTCACATTTTATTTATAAACCATTATGAGTTATTTTAATTTAAATATGTCCTCAAATCAATGATGCTTATGATTATGAGATTAGACATGAATAAAATTTTAATTTATGTTAAGTGTTTTTCTAGTTCGACATTATACATTATGATTTATAACCTAATTTACTGTATTCCATTATTTATAAATGACGACTAGTGGAAGGAATGGAACTGGTATGGACGCATGTATCCCATATAGGGATTGTACTCATATAAAAGATAATGACGCTAATACTAGAGATGCAACTAGTGTCGAGTAGCTTATAACTATACTGGGACAAATGACTCAGGTTATGAATAATAAATTTACCTATATAGAGCATCCTGATCCATAACGTGGAGGAGAAATGTTAGATCACTTTATGCCACAAAAATATCTATCATTTAATGGGGGCTATGAACTCATTGGTAGCAGAGCAATGTATAATTTCCTTAGAGAAGATATTTCTCACTTTGGGAAGTAACGAAAAGGAGAAGGTTGTCATGATAGTTTATCATTTATCAGGAGATGCAGAACAATGGTAGTCACTAATTCAAAAAAAAAAAAAAAATTAGGAGGAAGAGATTAAAAATATGGAATGGAGGGGTTTTAAGGAAATATTCTTATAAAAATACTTTCCTTGTGAACAACAAGAAGATATGGAAAGACATTTTCTAAATTTGAAGAAAAAAAGAGGATGAGAATGTTGCAAAGTATGAATATAACTTCATAATGCTAAAAAGTCATGTCACAGACTACATACATAATTCGAGGAGAAATATTGATCAATTATTTGATGGTTTAAAACCATTCCTATGAAGGGCACTGATTTCCAAAACTTTCTCATCGTATGAAGATATAGTCTCATGTGTTATCAAGACAGAAAAATAATTCTCTAAATCTCATGAATTTAAGGGAAATCAAGATAAGAATAGGGTGTAATAGGAAAGAATGGATAAAGGTACGAATAAAAAGGGGAGTTTTTTTTAACATGTGATACTTGTGGAAAGAAACACCCCAGATCCTACTTAAAAGAAAAAATAACCTGTTATAAATGTGGATAAAGAGACCACCAATTTAAAGATTATAAGGGAAATAAAGAAGCTACCAATTTTTAATGATAAAATTGTAAAGATATGGGACATTATGCAAATTATTTTCCTAAGCATCAAGGAAACTTTCCCCAAAGATGGTTAAGGGAGAAAATCTAAGCTTATACGATCACAAATGCTAAAGTTTAAGTTCTTTATGATGTGGTGGCAGGTACTTTAATCATTTACTCAAACTTAACCAATGATTTATTTGATTTTGGATCATCAAATTCATTTATATCTTCCTAGTTTTCCAAGAAAATTATACATTTCCAATTTGATTTAATAAAGGAGTTTTCAGTCAAAACTCCCAAGGGAAGTATCATTGCAACAAAGATGTGTCAATTAGTCCCCCTTATAACACATAAATGTGCTTTAGTTGCTTACCTTATCACCATAACCATGATTTAATTTTTTATAATTCTTGGTTTGAATTGGATTTCAAGTTATGATACAAAAATATATTTCAAGAATAATGAAGTTATAATTTTTGAGAATAATGTAGATTCCCTCATCTTTAGAGCAGAAACCTCATCATTTTATTCTTATCTAGATCCACCACTAGTAGCTCAAATGAATGTAATTCTTGAGGAATAAGATAAAACAATATCTATGGGTGAGGAAAGAAATTTTCAAATTGAGTATGTACCTATTGTGCAAGAATACATTGATTTATTCCTAGAGGATTTACCTGTACATCCTCTGGAGTTGTAAATCAAGTTTTCTATTGATCTAATTCCTAGTTCAAGGCCTATATCAAATTTACCTTATAGAATGGCTATAGTGGAATTAGTATATCTAAAGAAACAACTTGATGAATTGAGTGATAAGGTATTCATCCACCCTAGTGTTTCTCCATGGAGAGCTCCTGTTCTTTTCATTAAGAAGAAAGATGGATCTATGAGGTTGTGCATTGACTATAGGGAGATCAATTCTATTACGATAAAGAACAAGTATCCTCTTCCTCACGTTGATGATTTATTTGATAAAATTCAAGGATCCCAATATTTTTTGAAGATTGAACTTCGGTATGGATATTATCAGTTGTGTGTGAGGAAGGAAGATATTCCAAAGACAACATTTTGAACCAGGTATGGGCATTACGAGTTTACAATAATGCCTTGTGGACTGACTAATGCACCCTCTATTTTCATGGATCTAATGAATTTAGTTTTCAAGGAATATATTGATGAATTTTTTGTGGTATTTATTGATTATATCTTGGTATAATAAAAAATATTTGAATAACATGAGAATCACTTGTTAATTATTCTAAATAATCTTAGAAGAATGAGTTATATGGGAAGTTTAGAAAGTGTGAATTCTAGATTCAAACAGTTTATTTTCTTGGTTATATTGTCTCTAAGGATGGAATATTAGTTGATCCTGCAAATACAAAGGTAGTTCAGGAATGTCCTACTCAAATGAACATAACTGAAGTATGTAGTTTTATTAGTTTAGCAGGTTATTTTCAGTGTTTCATTCAAAACTTCACTCAATTAGCTAACTTGTTAACCAAAATTGCTCATAAAGAGGTTAAGTTCACATGGATAAAATAATGTGAATAATGTTTTGAATAATTGAAGAAGAGGTTAGTGAATGATCCATTATTGACTATACCATCAATAAATAGTGGATTTTTGATTTATAGTGATGCATCAAATAAAGGACTTGGTTTTTTCCTTATGCAGAATGATAGAGTTATTACCTATGCATCAAGGCTGTTAAAAATTCATGAACAAAACTATAAAACTCATGATCTTGAGTTAGAATTTGTAATCTTTACTCTAAAGAAATGGAGACATTATCTTTATTGCGAAGGATGTGAGATATATACTGATCACAAGAGCTTGAAATATATCTTCTCACAAAGAGAACTCAAAATGAGGTAAAGGAAATGGATCAAGATACTCAAGGATTATGATTGTTCTATACACTACCATATAGGGAAGGAAAATAAGGTGGAGATGCATTAAGAAGGAATGATCATGGATTTATGAACAAAATAATGATTGACAAGGATCCTATGTACATGGATCTAGAGAGGTTGGATATGAAAATTATCAAAGAAGGTGAAGAATAATTACTTTTTCAATTGATTTCCTAAACATATTTATTAGAAATAATTAAAATTTCTCAATATAATGATGATAATATTCAAAAGAAAATTAAAGCTATCAACGATGGAAATTTTCTGAATTTTGTGCGTAAGGATGGAATTATGAAATTTGGGAGAAGGCTATGTGTTCCCTCTATACCCGATCTAAAAAGAGAGTTATTGGATGATTCCAATAGTTTGAATTTCTATATACACCTTTATAGCTTTAAGATGTATAGAGATTTGAAATAACATTTATGGTGGGATAACATGAAGCATGAAATTACTAATTATGTATCAAGATGTTTAGTCTTTCAACAATTGAAGTCTAAAAGACAACATCCTATAGGATTCATGTAACCTCTACCTATTACTACATGGAAACGAGATGGAATCACCATGGATTTTGTCAATGGATTAACCAAAACTCCATGAAATAATGATGCAATATGGGTAATTATTGATCAACTTACCAAATCTTCACATTTCCTCACTATAAGGGAGGATTTTCCCCTGGAGTGCCTTGTATGAATCTATATCAATAAAGTTGTAAGACTTAATGGAGCACCTCTCTCAATTGTATCTGATCATGATCCACGGTTTACATCAAAATTTTGGAAATGTCTCCAGAAATTTTTGGATACTGAGCATTATTTAAGTACTTATTATCATCATCATCAAACTAATGGGTAGTTAGAAAGGACGATCCAAACTTTAGAAGAAATTTTGACATCATTCGCACTTGATTTTTAAGGTATGTGGGATCAGTATTTACCTTTGGTAGATTTTCCCTACAATAATAGTTTCCATTCAAGTATTCAAGTGGAACCATATGAAGCATTGTATGGAAAGAGATGTATTACACCAACATTTTGGGATGAAGTTGGTGAAAGGAAGCTTGTAGGCCCAGAGCTTGTGGAGGAAACAAAAATGAAGGTAAAAACTATTCAAACCCATATCAAAGCATCTCAATGAAAAAAAAGATCCATGATGATAATCAAAGTAAGTATTTAGAATTTCAAGTGGGAGATCATGTTTTCTATTGGCCGGAGTAGAGTACTTAAGTGGGGGTTGAATTGAGTATATATACAAATTTCTGTTAAAAATGGTTATTTAAAAATTCCCTTTAATTAAAATATAATCAAAGTCAGTTTTTAATGAATTTATAAGATTCCTAAATGTTCAATTAATTTCTAAAAATATTGATTAGTTATCAGCTATACTAATATAAAGATTAATACAAATTTTGAAACTAACCTATTAGTTCAAAATAGTTATAAAAACTTGATAAACTTACTATCAAAGTTCAATTTAGTTTTGTGAAGTATGTGATAAAAATAGAGTAAAACTAAAAGGTAAAAAACATAGAGGATATAAACAGGAGGTTTAGTCTCAAGTTGAGACTTATTCCTCTCCACTTGGTGATCAACTGCCACTAAGATGTTTAAATTAATAAATAAGTTTTGATCCACACCCTGGATCAGGGTTTACAACAGCACACAAGGATGTTTTGGTCACACTTGACCTCTACCCCTATTTTCATGGTAAAATAGATAATAGGTCACACTTGAACTCTTACACAGTTCTATGTGGGATAAAAAAGGATAAATAAAGTGGTAGTTTAAGGATATCAAGTATCCTCCAGTTATGCATAGGATTCAGTGTGTGTGTGACAGAAAAATACACACACTCATCAGAAATGTAAATAAAAGAACACAATAGAGCTAAGGATGTTAGAGAAAGGTTTAGAAGTCTCTGTGTGTTATGTAGTGCAACTCTGTACTCCTTTGATGTAGTGGAGTTGAAGTTTGAGTCTTCTTTTGGAAGTTGAATCCAAAATAGAGTGTCATATCCTCTGAGGACTGGATTCCAGGAGTATGAAATGTTCAGCTTCTTATTCAAAATATGTTTAGGGTAGCTCAGAAGGTCTTTATTCACTTATTGATCTCCCTGTATGTTCTTACTTTTATTTTTTGGGCTTTTTATAGTGTTCTTGAGAGTTGTAGGAGTTCCCAGGATTGTCTTTTTTTTGTTAGTTTTCAGCACTCTCTAAATGATCCAGCTTGTAATTATTTTATACTTCGAGGTCCAGCATACATGAAGATCTACCCATGTGCATGTACCTTGTACTATCTCTTGAATATCCTATAGATAACATTAAATAATGTCAGAAACATTAATTTATATAAATATGACTATTAGATATAAAATTGAATTAATAAATTAAAAATAATTTTTATGACTATCAGTGAGTCATAAGTATGGGTGAGTCATTGGTATTGTTCTGTCATCATCGGTGACTCTCTATATCAGTGAGTACTTTTCATCAGTATTGGTGACTCTGGGAATCAGTGTGTTCTTTGTACTATCGGTTTGTTCGGGCATTGGTGAGTCATCATCAGTGACTCATTTTGAAATATCGGTGTGTCACCCATCAGTGAGTCATCCATCGATGAGTCCTTTAAACTAATAGTGCGTTGCCCATCATTAAGTTGTCTATCAGTGATTCCTTTAAACTAACAGTGTGCTGCCCATCAGTAAGTCTTCCATTAGTGAGTTTCTTGAACTATCAGTGTGTCTGATCATCAGTGACTTTTCCATCGGTGTGTCGTTTGCTCTATCAGTGAGTCCTACATCAGCGTCTTCTTTGATCAGTGAGTCCTCATCGATGAGTCACCCAATGGTGACTCCTTTGAACTATCAGTGTCAGAGACTTTGAAAAACTGACAAAGTGTCTATTTTATACAGAACATCACCAAATTAACTGAAATTCATAATTACATGTAAATATACACTTGTAAATATATTAAAACATAAATATCCAAAATTTATTGACTTATTGAACTATATTATACCATGTGACATATGTTATTCATAAATATTTATTAACATGATTAAAATTACTTAAAAAATAATGTTATGAATTATCAGGATTTGTAAAGTGGCATGATTTTTGATTATTAAAATAACTATCTTAGAAAGGGTCCAACAATCTCAATACAAGATGTTAAGGAATAAAAATTACTTTAGTTAGCATATCAACAGTGAGTATGAATTCTCAATATAACTATAAGGTCTTTCCTTTTATGCTGCCCCACAATTATTATATCAGAGGATATATATATAGAAGGTTCTTTTTAAGAAAGTTATATCAGAGCATTTTCATTTTCCCCCTTAGTAAGTTGTATTAGAACAGTCCGAGTGATTTGTATTAGACATGGGATATATATATATATATATATATATATATTGTTGTTTACATGCCATCTTTCCTATTCTAGAGTTATCCCCCTTAGATTAAGAATATATTATATCCATCCATATCTTTCTCGCCCTTTTGGGATTAGAAAAAAGGTTAAAAGAAACATAGAGAATAATAAGAAAACACAAAGAAAATTGGAAACATAGTGATGGAAAAACTGATATTCATTAAAGTACAAAGAGTAAAACCATCAAAATAAAAGTACAAATACCTATAAAATATTGATCCACAGCTAAGGATTGGGATTTTGAGAGGTTTTCCCTTTGTCTAAAGGGTCAATAAGAGATACATGAGGTGGTGTTGTAGAAGTAGGAATGGCTATTTGAATGGAAACACCAAGTAAGGAAACACCTGTAGGAACATTAGCTGCAAGGCTTGGTCTCCTCTCTGATAGAATAAGACTTTGAGGTTACTCTTGGATCATTGGACGAATATGAGATAAGGCTTGAGGTACTGACATCTGAGGAAGAGGTAGAGAGCTAGGTCTAATGGAAGCAGCTGTAGGGACCACTAAAGCTTTAGCTTGCACATGTAGGTATGGCTTCCATAGATTGATGAAATCATTGATTATTTTACCACCATACTATATCGCCTTCTCAAAATCTTCTTTTTTATCCATGAGCTTTTCCAAAGTAAGAGTAAATGATTTCAACTGACCCACTTTCCTCTTAAAGGCTTCTGTCACTATAGGGATTTTTGAGATTCTTATCCAAGTACTTAAATTTGTTAATAAGATCATACTTGGTGTAGATTTTTGAGAAATACTTGTCTATTTTTTTTATCTTATCTCATTTTGAGTAGAAAAAACCTCATTTGCACATTGTCTCACCATGTTATAAACAAAGTCAGTGTTCCTGTGAACTTTGTAAAGAGTCTATGTATCATTTTTCACAACCTTAAGCTCTTCTCTCATCACAATCCCAAGGGACTCTATATCAACAGCAGTAGGCTTGGTACCTTTAGAACTAGAGGAACCATAAATAATTTTTTCAAGAGCCTCTTTTCACTTTTTCAGATCTACAATCAGTATATGTGTAAAAAGGTTCCTAAGAACCTCCATAACACCACCAAGTGTGGTCTTGAAATCAGTAGTCATAGATTCTAATTCAGTACTCATCCTCTTCACTTCTTCTCTCAGCATTATATTATTTCTAATAATAGACTCGACTATAGTGACTAGGTTAGGTTGTATCTCCTAAATCACCATTCTTTAAATATTAGCCTCATCTTCCTATGAAATAATCATGGAAGTATAAGCTTCATTTCTAACTCCAATAGAATACCTCACAAACTCACATATATCATCTTTGAATTTCTCAAGATCAGCCTTGGTGACATAGTCACTAGGCACTGTCTTTACAACTGGTTCATCAATAGGTAAGACAGTTGAAGTATAAGAAATCGGTTCCACTTCATCTTGTGGAGTAGGAGGAGGAGGAGCTACCATATCCTCATATGAGTCATAATCCAAAAAAATAAGATATAACCTGGATTTCTATTTCACTCACAAGAATAGGTCCAGTCTCTAGGCTCCACTATATCAATCCTGACTCTTCTTCCTTGAGGATCTTGTACAATATCAGATTCATCATCACCTTCTTCTAGATATCCAGCCAAAACAACATTTCAAGGAACTGGTACTAACTGAACTTGAACTTCTTATTGAACTCTAGCCACTTCAGCTACTCCAACCACTTGAGACTATTCCTCAATCTGAGGCATAAGTACAATCTGATCCTCAAACTCTTCCTCTTTTCCTCCAGCCATGATATCATTAAGATCCTGTATAATTCCTTGAGAATCATCATCAGGGTTTTCATGCCTATTATCATTTCTAGCATCTCAATCATCATCATGACCAACAACATCCTTTCTAACAGTATCAACACCATTTAGCCTATCATCCTCATCATCTTCTCTATGTACAGATTCTTCACTAGAACTGGATTCATCTTGTCTAGATTTTAGTGAGTCACTCAGATGATCAACTTCATCATACCCATCATCATCATCATAATCATCATCATCATCATCATCATCGGTTTTTTCTCACATATCCTTCCAGTCTAGAGACTTTAGTATCTTGCTCATCTTTATCTCCCAACAGAGTTTCTCAATAAGGTAATTCCAATGGTGGAATGGTAGGTATATATGAAATATCATTAGGTATTTCAGCTATATATGGTCCAATCTTATCATCTATATGAGACCCTTCTTCTCTTGGAATCTCAGGCTCAACCTATTCCTCATCAAAATAAACAACATGCTCACTAGGTTTAAGACCTAGATCAACTTGATCCCTTGGTCTGGTAGGATGATATATGGGATTGTAATACTCATATAATTTATCCTCATCAACTACCAAACATCTCTTCCATGGGTTCCAAAATATCATCACCCTTTTTCAAATATCCTTATACAGGCAGAAGCCACTATAGGTAGTGATCACCTCATCTCTATCCTCTACACATCCCAACCTATTTAGCATTACAGAAATCATCCTTGGGTTGTATAAAAATGTTTCTTTATTGGAGGGTTTAATCATATTAGAAATATGTACCATAAGGTACCTACATAGATTTAACTTCACTCCATTCCTCCACAAATAAATCAGATAAACATCCTGATAATTCACAGCATTAAAATCTCCCTTCCTTGGTCAGATTTGGTGTTTAATAAATTTGAAAAGTAGCTTGGCCTCTCCATATAATCCTGTAGCTGTTACTGTCCTTGATTCCTAATTCTGGTCAATTCCTTTAAATCATTTTTATAAGATAACAAATTTGATGTTGGTGGAATGTTACCTTGATAGTCAACATATATTCCCTCATGAGGCATCTCCAAGAATTCGACCCATTCCTTTGAAGAAAAATAAATTTCTTTTACCTTTACTACTGACTTCTTCTGAGCCTCTTTGGATCCTTATAAAGACACTTTTAAGTTGATATAAAAATTTTGTACCAACTGGGGATAAAATGGTCTCTCATTGTAGGAAAACCAGCTAATCCACCCTTGAGATTCCAAAACTCTCAACAAGAGAGACTTTCTCGATAACATCAACTCAGTAGACACTTCCTTCTCCGCAGTTACCACACGACATCCTAATCTCGGTTTCACAGAATTTTCTACATTGCTCGACTCTCCTTTCTGACACTTGGAAACTTTTTATTCACTCATTCCTTCCATTTCATGCTTTGTTCTCTCCATTATGGAGGTTTGGGTTTGAAGGAGTGAGTCGAAAGGATGAAGGTTTGAAAGGTAGAGTGAGGGTAGTGAAAGATCGAAGTGCGGATCAAATTTATTTTATCATTTAGGGATTGTACTTTATAAAAACATAATGATAAAATAAAAGAATTAAAATGTTTCATTTTACTTAAAATACAACATATAAATAGAAAAAAACATTATCGATATTGTTCTCACTTGATAGGTATCAGTCTCATTCGAATTGTATTACACGATCGATTTCATGCGATCGACTTCACGTGAATGGTCTCACTCAAACAATTTCACTGATCAGTTTCACTAACTGGTTTTACTAATCGGTTTCACCTGATCGGTTTCACATATCGATTTGACAGACAAACAAATCTTTCCAAAGGGATAAGGTTGGATAGTCTTTATAGATTTATCATTCCTAGTTCATGTATGATGTAACTCATTCTCTCATAGTTTAACGGTTTGGTGAAAATGTCTGCAAGTTGATGCTCAGTCCCAATAAACTCAAGAGTTATATCACCTTTTTGATAACAATATCTAAAAAAGTGATGTCTTACATCAATATGTTTTGTTCTAGAATTATAAATTGGAATCTTATAAATGTTAATAGCTCTTGTATTGTCACAATTTATGGGGATATGTCTAAATTAAAATTCATAGTCTAATAAAGTGTGTTTCATCCACAAAATTTGTGCACAATAACTATCACTAGAAATGTACTCTACTTTTGTAGTTTATAATGAAACCAAATTTTTTTTACTACACCATGAAATTAGAGACTTTCCCAAAAAGTGACATGTTCCAGAGGTTCTCTTTCTATCTAACTTACATCCACCAAAGTCAACATCATAATAACTGACCAAATCAAAAGGCTGTCCTCTTGGGTAGAACAATCCTAAGTTGGTTGTACATTTGAGGTATTTGAAAACTCTTTTAACAATATTTAAATGTGATTCTTTTGGGTTTTCTTAAAATCTTTCACACATACACACACTAAACATAATGTCTGTCCTACTAGCAGTTAAGTAAAGAAAACTCCCAATCATTCCTCTATAAGCAGTTTGATCAACTAATTTCCCATTTTCATCAAGATCTTAATTACATGTAGAACTCATAGGCATTTCAATATTATTAATTCCATAAAATCCATATCTTTTCAAAATATCTTTAGTGTATTTACTTTGATTTACAATAATACCTTATTTATTTTGAAATATTTGAAATCCAAGAAAATATTTAAGTTCACCCATCAAACACATTTCAAATTCACTTTGCATCATTTTTGAAAAATCATTACATAAAGGATTTTTAGAATCCAAAAATAATATCATCTATATATATTTGATCTATTAAAACATCTTTATAAATTATTCTTATAAATAAAGTTGGATCTATAACTCCTTTTATAAAACCTTTAGAAATATGGAAGTTACTTAACCTTTCATACCAAGCTCTTGGATCTTGTTTTAAACCATATAAAGCTTTATATAATTTTAAGAAATGATTTGGAAAATGTGGATTTGTAAAACCTGGGAGTTTTTCAACAAAAACATCTTAAATTATATAACCATTTAAGAATTCACTTTTGACATCCATTTGAAAAAGTTTTAAATCCAAGTGTGCTTCATAGGCAAGTATAACTCTAATGGCTTCAAGCCTAGCTACTGGTGCAAAGGTCTCTTCATAATCAATCCCCTCTTCTTGATTATAGCCTTTTTCAACAAATATATCTTTGTTTATAATAATATTTCACACTTCATCTACTTTATTCATAAACACCCATTTAGTTACTATGGTTAAGGTATCTTTTGGTCTATCAACAAGATTCTGGAATTTATTTCTCTCAAACTGATTATGATTTTATTGCATATCCATTACCCAAAATTCATCATTTATAGCATCATTGATATTTTTAGGTTCAAGTTGTGATAAGAATGCTTGATGTTCAACCTGATTTCTCAAGAAAGATCTAGTTTGTGTTCCTTTATCTAAATCTCCAACTACAACATATAAGGTATGGTTTTTAAGGGTTATAGTTGGTCTAGTAAAAGTAGGGATAGTTATTTCAGGTTTACCACTTGGTTTTGGTTCATTATGGATGTATTCTATAGAATTTACAGAACTAGAAGTTTTAATAGATTCTTTTATAGGATGGTTATAAGGTTTAGCATTAATGTCCAGATTGGACATATCCTCCTCAAGATTTCATAGTGAGGTCTTAGGTTCATGTGGATCTGTTTCATCAAACTTGACATGTACATATTCCTCCACACATTTGGTTATTTTATTAAATAATCTATAATCTTTCCTTGATATTGAATATCCAAGTAATATTCCTTCATCAATTTTATAGGAAAATTTATCTAGATTATCTTTAGTGTTAAGAATATAAACTTTACATCCAAACACCTTAAAATAATTTACCTAGGGTTTGATATTATTCTACAAATCATAAGGAGTTTTCTTAAGAAGAGGTCTGATTAATACTCTATTTATTATATAACAAGATGTATTAACAGCTTTAGCCTAAAAATAAATTGGTAGGTCATATTCATTGAGCATAGTTTGGGAAATTTATTTTAGTGTTCTATTTCTTCTTTCTACTACACCATTCTGTTGAGGTGTCTCAGGGGCAGAGAAGTTATGACTATAGACATTTTGTGAGAAAAAAGATTCAAAGTCTTGATTTTCAAACTCACAGCCATGGAAAATTCTTAAGGATATAATTTTAAGTCCACTAATATTTTCTACCATCCTAGCATACTTGGTAAAGTTAGAGAAAGCTTAACTTTTGTGAGCTAAGAAAAAGGTCCAAGTATACCTAGATAATTCATCTACAAGAACATAAACATAGTGTTTCCCATTGAGACTTAGAACTCTAGATGGTCTAAACAAGTATATGTGAACCAACTCAAGAGGTTTAGAAGTTTCAACTTCTTTCATTAGTTTGAAATAGATTTTGTGTTGTTTTCATTTTTGACAAGGATTGCACACTCTATTATATGGAAACTCTAGTTTAGAAAAGTCTTTAACTAAAAATTTTCTTGTTAATTTCTCAAGGAAGTCTACATTACAATTTTCTAGTCTTCTCTGCCTGATCCAAGACTCTTTGTGAAATGAACTTAGGTATAAAACATTTTGTGATGCTTGTGTGTCTAAGTTTACATCATATACATTGTCATTTCTAAGAGTAGTAAATACTAAGTTATTATTGGCATAAAAAACATGACATGAATCATTTTTAAATTTGAAATTAAATCCATAATCACACAGTTGATATATACTAAGAAATTTATACTTTAATCCATTAATATAAAGTACTTTGTAAATTAAAATAGAGTTAGGGTTACCAATCTGGCCTAAGCTGATGATTTTTCCTTTACCATTTTCACTAAATATGACATGTCCTCCATCAATCTTGATGAGATTATTGAAGCTCGTGTAGTCTCCTATCATATGGATTGAACAAGCACTGTCCAAGTACCAAAGTTTTTTACAGGAACTATTTAGGCAGTTTACCTACAAAACAATTCATCCAAGAAACGATTTTGGTACCCATATTTTTTTGGTCCAGAAACATTAGTAATAAAGCTTTAGGAACCCACAATTATCTTATGGGTTTCCTATATTTATAATTTAATGTATTTGAAAAATAAAATTTATTTGGTCCATAAAAACTTGATGCAGTAATAGAATTTTTAGAACTGGAACTTGTAGTAAAATCATGATTTTTGGGAAACGAATCAAATTTTCTAGATTAAGGTATAAAATGTGTTTTAGATAAATTTATTTGTCCTGGATGATATCCTATTCCATTAGTATACCTAGGAGTTATTTGTTTACCAATTAACTGAGTAAGTGTGTCTTTTCCATTGGAAAAATTTTCTATATATTTCTTTAATTGGTCAATAGATAACTTTACATTATTATTTTCCTTTAGTAGTTGAGCATTTTTCTCTCTCTCAATAATAAGTTCAGATTTAATATTTGCAGTTAGTGTATGCTATTTCTTTAATGATTTATATTTATCCTTTATTTCATTATAGGTTTATTCTAGAATATTTCAATATTCAAACAATTCATCATTTGTCATATTTTCAGATTTAGATTCATCTCCAGAATAATAGTTAATAAGTACAAGAGAGTTTAAGAGTAACTCTAAGGTATTTTTTATAAATCACATGTTTTCCATATCTTCTTTCTCATTCTGAAAAGAACTAAATTCACTGGAGCTTTCCTCAGATACACTCCAGGTGGCCTTCATTGATTTATTATATTTCCTATCTTTATTCTCATACTTCTTTTTATACTTTGATTTATGACAGTCAACTTTGACATGCCCTCTTCTTTTTATATTCATAGAAAACTATTTATTCTGATTTTTAGGCTTCTTATAATCCTTTTTCCAATTGCCTTTGTTGTCACATTTTCCTTTATAGTTTTGTATCTTAAAGAAATTTTTCTTTCTATAGAAATTTCTAAATCTCCTGGATAGCTAGGCCATTTCCTCATCACTATCTAAAGATGATTCTTCATTATTTGTGATCTCAACAATAGCTTGAACTTTCTATTTGCCTTTGATTTTGGAAGTGGTAGTCTTAAAGACTATAGATTTTATATTTGGCTCTTCCTCCTCTTAATTCACCTTTAGTTCCTCTTCATACATCATTAATTTTCCAATTATTTACTTTACTAGCATTTTACAAATGTCGCATGATTCTCTTATGGATACTGATGTCTCTCACCATCTCTCTGGTAAGCATTTTAGAATCCTCATGATCTATTCCTTTTCTATGATAATTATTCTTAAAGGAATCATGGTGTTCAAAATTTCATTGAACTTGAGATACATACCAGAAATAGATTCATCAGGCTTCATTCTAAAATTTTCATATTTAATAGTATAAGTATTTAATATCATCTCTTTCACATTAGATGTTCCTTCATGGGAAATAGATGAAGTGTCCCAAATCTCATGATCAGTTTTACAAGAAGAAATGTGATTAAACTCTTCACTCCTAGTGCACAATATAGAACATTCATTGTTTTACAGTTATTGTTATAGGTATTCTTGGTAGGTTCATCCCAAGTATTCCTAGTAGTTTTAGGGACTATATATTTACTTTCAATAGTAGTACAGATTTCAAATCCCATGCTTTCTAAATGTTTTTCATTTTAAGATTCCACTAAGCATAATTTGTTCCATTGAATAAAGGTTTTCTATTTGTAGTAGATCCTTCTAATATTTTGTCTATAATATGATTTTGAAAAGATTTCAAAGAGATAAAAATTTAGAAATAATATAAATTTTAAGATCTTTGAAATAAAACTAAAATAACTATTGAAAAATATTGAAAAATATTTGAAAACTAAGGAATTAATATGTCCCTCTAATACTAAATGTTGGTCAGAGTAGAGTACTCAAAAGGGGGATGAATTGAGTATCTATAAAAATTTCTGTTAAAAATGGTTCTTAAAAAATTTCCCTCAATTAAAATATAATCAAATTCAGTTTGTAGACAATTAATACGAGTCCTAAATATTCAATTAAATTCTCAAAATATTGATTAGTTCTCAGTTATAATAATCTAAATATTAACACAAATTTTGAAACTAACCTACTAGTTTAAAATAGTTATAAACACTTGTTAAACTAACTATCAAAGTTCAATTTAGTTTTATGATGTATGTGATAAAAATAGAGTAAAAATAAAAGGTAAAAAACACAGTAGATATAAACAAGAGGTTTAGTATCAAGATGAGACTTAGTCCTCTACACTTGGTAATCAACTTCCACCAAGAATTTTAAATTAATAAAAAAGTTTTGATCCACACCCTGAATCGGGGATCACAATAGTGCACAAGAATATCTAGGTCACACTTGACCTCTACTATAGTTTTTGTGGGAAAAAAACTAACAGGACATACTTTACCTTTTCCATAGTTCTATGTGGGATACAAGAGGATAAATAGAGTGAGAGTTTGAGGATATCAAGTATCCTCTAGTTATGAACAAGAGTCAGTGTGTGTGTGATAAATAGATACACACACTTCTCATAAATATAAATAAAATAACAAAACAAAGCTATGGATTTTAGAGAAAGGTTTAGAAGTCTTTTTGTGTTATGCAATGTAGCTCTTGACTCGTTTGATGTAGTGGAGTTGAAGTTTGAGTCCTCTTTTGGAAGTTGACTCTAAAACAGAGTGGCGTATCCTCTGAGGTCTGTCTTCCAGGATTATGAAATGTTCAACTTCTTGTTTGAAAGATTTTTAGGTAAGCTCAACAGGTTTTGCTTCACTTCTGGATCTCCCTGTATGTTCTTCCTTTGAGTTTATGGGCTTTTGATAGTGTGCTCGAGAGTTGCAAGAGTTCGCATGTTTTTCTTTCTTTTTTTCTATTTTTCAGTACTCTCCGAATGATCTATCTAGTAATTATTTTATAATTTGAGGTCCAGTAGACACAAAGATCCCCACATTCAAGTACCCCGTATTTTCTTCTAAATATCCTATAGACAACATTAAATAATGTCAGAAACATTAATTTGTCTAAATATGACAATTAGTTATAAACTTTAATTAATAAATTAAAAATAATTTTTATGACTATTGGTGAGTGATAAGTACCAGTGATTCATTGACATCAGTCTGTCAACATCGATGACTCTCTGTATCAGTGAGTCCTTTTCATCGGTATCAATGACTTTGGGCAATAATGTGTCTTTTGTACTATCTGTCTGTCCAGGCATCGGTGAGTCATCATCAGTGACTCATTTTGAACTATCAGTGTGTCACCCATCGGTGAGTCGTCCATCGATGAGTCCTTTAAACTAACGGTGCATCTCCCATCGGTAAGTCATCCATCGGTGAGTTCTTTAAACTAATGGTGCATCTCCCATCAGAAACTCATCCATCAGTGAGTAGCTTGAACTATCGGTGTGTCTGATCATTGGTGACTTGTCCATCGCTGTGTCGTTTTCTCTATCGGTGAGTCCTGCATCTGTGTCTTCTTCGATCGGTGATTCCTTATTGGTGAGTCAGCCAATGGTGACTCCTTTGAACTATTAGTGTGAGAGACTTTGAAAAACTTGCAAAGTGTCTGTTTTATAAAGAACATCACCAGATTAACTGAAATTCATAATTACATGTAAATATACACTTTTAAATATATTGAAACATAAATATACATAATTTATTGACTTATTGAAATTTATTATACCATGTGAAATAAGTTATTCATAAATATTTATTTACATGATTAACATTACTTAAAACATAATGTTATGAATTATCAGGAATTGTAAAGTGGCATGATTTGTGATTATTAAAACAACTATCTCACAAAGGTTCCAACAATTTCTTAAAAGTATCTCCATGGAAGAGTGTTATAAGATTTGGAAAGAAAGGGAAACTAGGATCCATTTACATTGGTCATTTTGAAATTCTGGAGAGAATTGGAGCTGTGGCTTATCATTTGGCAATGCCGCCTAGCCTTTCTAAGGTACACAATGTGTTCCATGTATCATTTTTGAGAAAGTACATGCCATACCCAACACATGTACTCACTTATGGAGAGATATAATTGAAACCTGATTTATCTTACTATGAAGATCCTATCCGGATTCTGGACACTAAAGAACAATTGTTAAGGAATCAAATGACTCAGATAGTAAAGGTACTTTGGAAAAATCATAAAATTGAAGAGTAAATGTGGGATCTGGAGGAACTTATGATTAAGACCAAACCAA
The DNA here is from genome assembly GCA_963277665.1 of Viscum album. Lineage (NCBI taxonomy): Eukaryota > Viridiplantae > Streptophyta > Magnoliopsida > Santalales > Viscaceae > Viscum > Viscum album. Next base: position 1,326,232,275 of record OY728158.1, read on the forward strand.
ATCTTTTTATGAGGTAGCATTTTGGAAATTTTTAGGAAAACATTTTTGTAATGGGGGAAGAGTGTAACACCCCATGGATTTAAAATAATTTTAATATATAATGTAATTCATGCAACACTGAGTCTCTTCAATACAACACTTTTTTACTATAACCTATCCATTAAACATAGTTTTTCTACCTCTGTGATTTGAATTTAGAAAAATAGACATACACAATTTTGATCAGTAAGATATTTATAGTCTGATAGAATCAACTTACATTTTTGGTGAATAGTAACTTGACCCTTATGAATAGTAATGTACCCTTATAAATAGTAATATTACCCTTATGAATATTAACTTCAACCATGTAAGTATAACTAAAATTTAGGTACCTCATAAATGAGAGTGAATATTTTAAAAATTAATAATTAAGTGTCAGTATTTTTGTGAGTAATAAATATTTAATTAAAATTTTAAATTAATAAATTTATTTAAAATAAAATTAATTTTCATAAAATGTATTCCTAAATAAATATTTTGTTTTTCTATCATTTTAGGATAATTTTATGAGACCTCGGTAAATTTCTGAAAGTATTATAAAATCAGTTTTAAATTTAAAATATGTATTCTTGAAGTAAATAATGATTTTATTTAAAAATTAAATTTCACATATTTAAAAAATTATTTTGATAAAATGGAGTCCATTTTTGAATTCTAATCATGGAAAAATGGTTATGGTGAATTTTTGGGATTAATATAAAAATACTTGAAATTTTGGTGAATAGTAAAATATGGTAATTTATGATATAAATACGTTAGAAGCTAAATACAATATTCCTTGAGTCATTTCCAATGTAAGAACACTTGGTTAAAATTAACACGCACTTATTTTTGTTTTTGGTCATAATAATAAACACTATTGCTTGTCTTGAGAAAAATAATAAAGTAATGAATAAGATATTCAAAAATCACCCCTCTCCTCCACTATAAAAACCACCCCTCACTCCCTCTTTTCCTCACTCCTCTAAGCTTTAATCTTCTAAAATTTCTACCCAAATACTATTTTCTAGTATCTACCCATTTCTAAGAGCTCTTTTTCTATCCAAAATACCAAAAACCCTTCCCTTAAGGAGGTTCTCAAGGAGGATGTTTCAATAGGTAAACTCTCTTTTTCTTTTAATTTTATTTTAAAATTGTTTTCTTTTCTTATATTCTCCTCACCACCTCTATCCAAATGGTAATTATAAGTCTAATATAATTTTTATAATATAATTATATCATTTTAATTAAAGAAACATCATCAATCCCTTTACTCTCTCTCTTTTATTTTAAAAATGAATTTATCGTTTCAGAGGTGTTGATTTACAACCTTTATGGATGAAAAACCTCAGTTCTTCAATTTCCCCATTAAAGTCTTGTCATGAAACCATTTTTATTGTTGAAACAGATTATTAAATATGTATTATGTATTTTTTAATTTTCTTAAACTAGTATATATATATATAATATTAATTCACACGAAAAAACTAGTTTGTAATAATCGAAATATCACCAAAATAATCTAAATGATTATCAATAATATTGTATCTAATAACCCATCCTCATAAAATATAAAAAAATAAATTATATCACCATTTAATCTTTTTTATATTAATTATTATCATAAAAATTCATTTCTATATACTTATACCAATTCCAAATGAACTTCCATACTCATATACAAGTATACCGATCATGAAAACCAAGGAATCGAACGCTCCCGAACGATAAAATTGTGTCTTATAACTCATCCAAAATGACATAAATGAACTTAATAAAATTATAATAAACAAAATAAATATAGATAAGGTTATTAATTAATTAATTAATGTATTTAATTTGATTATCTAGGATGTTAAGGTCAAGTGCAGAACTCATTTAAACATAAGGTAAGGATTTTCTACTCAAACCTCCATTTTCTTTAGGGTTATTCTTTGTATCTATTAATACCAATTAAATTATTTATTATTATTATGTAATACTAATAAATTGTTTTTTAATGTTTTATATATGTTTACCAATCATAATTATTTTATGATCAATTAATTTTTTTATAAATATATTTCCTAATTCTTCCCGAGAAACAAGTCTGATTCAAGGGAACTTCTCAAATTCTTACCTATTTTAAAGTGCACTATATAATATATTTTAAGCCAAAATTATTTTTCCAAACCACTAATTTAGTTATGGAAAAAATACCTTAGTTAATTTATGGTTTTATGCAAATAGTTTTTCAAAATAACTCTTCTTTTCAAAGTAAAAGTGTATTTCTCTCAAAAATCCCCCGATGATTTTACTAGAGTATTTTTGTCTATTTGAACACCATCATTTAATTTTATGTCTTATTGAGGTCAATATCTAATGTTTATCATCTAACATATTGTATTAAATGGTTTATGATCAGTTCAACTATGGATGTGATATCTTGATACTATTCACCATACTACTCAGAATAGTTAGTGTTTATGTGTATAAATAGGAGGAAGTTATTTCATATGTTCATGTTGTTTATGTTTAGCCCCTTTCACATGAGGAATGAATTGGAATTAAAAATTCATGGGTGGGGACCTCTAAAACCTCTTTATTTATCATTATGTCTCATGATACAAAACAAAATTGGGTTTTGGCAGAGGCCTTACCCTAGTATTTTTAGATGTCTTGGCCGATGCCTTGACAACATGTTTCAGATATCCGACATTATGAATTCCCTCATTATGGTATCAGTAATTAATAAACCATGTGATTATTCTACTAGTAGAATATCAATGGTTATGATTCATTCTATTATTATCATTTATATAGAATTATTTAATCAGCTTTAATCCTTCCATATTATGCTTAAGTATATTTTTAAAGGCATGTGTTTTTAGTTGTTCACCATGCCTAGTGTTTATTTTCATGATAAATTCCACTATATTACTTACCCTTAATGAGAATATGAGCTCACCCCTTTCTTATGTTTTATTTTCCCCAGGTTATGAAGAGGAATATTATGAATGACTTGCAAGGATAATCTATGAGTCGTAGATGTTTCCACTGGAATTACTATTATGTATTTCATTTCAAGTTGTAATGTTGAACTTATGTTTGTATCTTGATTTTCAAAACTACTAAACTTTTAATTCCTTTTGGATAATAATCTCTTGTAATCATGACCATGTAATAAAATAATGAAACGACTCTAGTCAATTGGGGTCAGGGCATTACATAATCGATACAGAATTCAATAACTTCTTCAAAAATATATCATTCTACAATACAACTTTCTGGTCGACTTTGATTCTTGATATAACCTTTCAAAATATTCATATATCGTTCAATGAGGTACATCCATCTGTAATAGACATGACCACATAATTGAACCTTTATAACCAAGTGAACCATCAGGTGGACCATTATATCAAATAATGATGGTGATAAGGACATCTATAATTCACATAATATGACTGAAATATCCTTATTCATGATGGGAAACTTCACTAGGTCTATAAATTTACTACATATTAATTTAAAAAATAAGTAGATTTTGGTTAATGTATGTCATAAATTTTGAGGAAGAATGAAAAGGAAAGAAACATGCATTAAATCTTACATTAAAACATGATATTCATGTGATTTTAGTCTTTGTAACATTAAATTATTCATTGAACTGACATTCTTCATATTTTATGAATACCCATGTGGAAATTTTACACTAGTAGGGAAAAGTAAAAATTAAAATTTTTCCTGTCTGGATAGAGTGTAAGATACTAGAGGAAGAAAAGTCCACCTTTTACCCTTCACTTGTGCCAGCTCTTCCCTTATCCCCATTTCAATCAAGTACAACCTAGCCTTGATGCCATATATAATTTTTATAGGAACATTTAGTAATTTTACAATAACACTATAAAATACATTTTTTTCTACATGAATGACATCAAGAAAATTTATGACATACAAAAAATTCCAATATAGTGATTCAAAGAAAATTTATCTCCGCTTCCAACTTTATTTTTAAGGTTTTTTGAAAAATGGTTTATCGGAAACAGTCTTAATATTTTTTACTTTATTGTATAGTTTATCTCCCATTACTAGAGATGGTGTTATAACTTGTTTGATATTCCTATTGAATGCTATCATCCAGGATTGGTATTTATGGCATCGAGGTAAAAAAATTTATTGTCGTAAAAACATAGTATTTGAGTAATATTTCAAACGAACTAAGTATGTGCATTTTTTACGAATGGGACTCCCCAACATTCCTTTAATGCAATAGACTGATAAATTTCCATAAGCAAGGAAGTCATTTATCATTCCATACAAAATGGACCTCAATGTGAAATCTTTACTTATACGATCATCATACATTGTAACCCCTGCATCCCACATCAATTTTAGATCTTTGATAAATGGATCCAAATAGAGATCAATATCATTACGAGGTTGATTTGGTCCAGATATAAGAAGAGACAATATATTATTATTATATAGGTGCTTGGGGTACAACTATAAGGAAACACACACATGCCACACAACCATACACAGGGAGGAAAGTTATATAAGAAAACATCAAGGTAAAATTCTCTGGTTTATCCTAATTTTATTTATGATTTGTTATAAGAAAAAGGAATTATTCTCAAAGGATAATAAAATGTGACTCAATGTGGTGGTTTTTGTATTATTCAGAAAATTTGTAAAAAAATAAAGGTTAATTGGAATCCATGGTTGAAAAAGTGGGTAGTGGACACTAAGAAGCTGTATGATAAGTTTAACCCTATGGATAACCCTTCTATACTAAGATATGGTTTGTACTAGATTGGATGCAGACGAGATAGTAGGTTGTTATTATGATGAAGAAGTGGATGAGGCCATTAATAAATTTGAAAAGGATGTTGACAATGAATAAGGAGAATTATTTGATTTTTATATTGAGAAAGGGAGTGATCTTGACACCTTCAAGAGTACAAATTTCTCATATATACCCCCTAACTCTCTTATTTTCTTACCTTCTAAAGATTTTTTTTCTGAAATACAATAAATATTCAGATACCAAAGTTTCCAATTCTAATTAGTTTGAAGAATCATATTCAAATAGTTCTAAATATTTCATAGCTTTACCAGATGAATCCATTTTTTATGTTAATGGGAATGATGAGGATGATGAAAAAAATACTTTCATGACTGTTTCTGAGTCATCTAATATTGTTAGTGGAAATTGATATGACAACCATGCTCTTTATTACACACTTAAATATGATTTATTACATAAATTATTCACTTGATACAAAATATAATATTTATAGGTCTAGGGTCTTTGGGGATTAGGAACATTACATAATGACTTAAAACTTTAAACACAACATCTTTATTGAAAACTTCCTTTACATGACCACTACATTCCCTCGTACTTAGCATTGCATGAGATAACCTGAGGACATTCATAAGAAAAGGGTGAGATATAAATCCCAGTAAGGGATTAAACAAGGCATACCATGAAAAATAAAATACATATTGGGAAATTGGCATATCGACAGAGCATAAAATAAACATGAACATAAATGCATGATAAAACATGATTATCACAACATGGAAATGTGGCAACAACACTTAACATGGTATTAGCATGATCCAAGGCTCATTGCACATGGATCATGAGTAAAACCTCATTTCACTTGAATTAGAATTAGTAAAACCTCATTACACTTGACGTATCATGATACTAATCTTTACCTAATGCATTGGAGCACTATCAGGGCACACCCTTCTAAAACATTTCATTTCATGTATAAGTGTACCACATGGATCATACCACATGGATTCATTAAAAATCATCATAATTTATTACATGGTAAAGGAATGGGGAATTAATATATGAAAATATTATACCAATAATTAAATGTGCATAAAGTTGAATACCCTTGATAGAGAAATTGGCATGGTATTCACTACACAATGATTTTGGCTTGGAAAATGGTGGTACAATTTCGGCAGCATAACGACATGACATAAGACATCATAAAAAAGGTTGATGAGAGAGAAAAGGGTGTCTCATCATATTTAAATAAAGTATACATTAAGGGGGTCATATTGATACATTTACCAACATAAGTAATGGAATTTGGATTCAAAATACAAAATAATTGCTTGAATGTACACGAGGAGAGAGAAATTCCTTACGGAATTTAGGCATGGAAACGGGTGTACATGGGAGGAATTAATGAGAGAGAAAAGGGGTATCTCATCATTAAAACATAAATAGGTAAGTATGGGGGAAGTTTGAAATCATACCCCAACATTTTTAATTGAAAATAAAAGAGCATAACAATATAAGGAAACTTGGATATAAATAAGGAAGGAAGGAAAGTGAGGATCCCTTAATTGGAAGTGTGATCCCAAAGGCTTGGGAGGGGATTGAGAGAGGATTCTTGGGAGGTTGGGGTTCCTTGGGAGGATTATATATAGATTAGGGTAGGGTTTGTTCGAGATCCAAAGTCTTTGAGTGAAGAGGAAGTGGGATATTGGGTGAGTTTATATAGGAAAGGAGAGGGAATTTTTTATTATTTAGGTTTGGGTCACCAAACATTAAACTAATCCAAACCACAAACCATCCCATGGTTTTTCCCATGGTTTTTTCCAAATTGGATTGGAAAACAATATTTTTTAAGTTCAATGGGAGAACTTCTTAAAATATTTGGTTTGCTTATGTGGTGGTGAGTCACACTCTCAAGGAAATCATTTTAAAAAGATAAAATGCTTTATAAGTATTGGAGGGTCCACTAAGACTTTGTAAAATAAATCAAACAAACCTAAAATCACATTATTTTAATGTTAAAACATATATTGGCCGAACATAATGTTTATATTATTTTATTACATCACTTTTGGGTCATTATGATGTCATTAAATACATTATATATTTAAACGATATTTATTTTTTACCCAAAAACGTCGATTGTCTCATAAAATTTTGAAAAATTAACCATTGTATAATTTCAAACTTCGGATTCCAAAAATAATATTCATTTTATCTAAATAATTTTCTAAATATGTGAATTTTTACTTTTAAAATAAAAATCGACATTTATCGAAAATTCATAGGTTTTGACAAAAATAGATTTCAAACATTAATAAAAATTACAATTGTATTCATTATATGATCATTTATATTTAATAAAAGTAATTTAGTAATAATATTTATTTAATTCAAAAATCCATTAATTCATAAAAATAGATTTATTAATTTAATATTAATTAGAAATACTATTTGGGCTTTAAAAATCATTTACAAAGTAATAATAACAAAATGAATGTACATTATTTATTCTATACAAAAATAATTTACATAATTATAATGATAGGGTCTTATTACATTACCCCTTATAACACCTACATAGGACCGAAGGGTAAGGTGTGTGATGGTGAAAGACTCTTGGGGTGGCTCGGATAACATCGCTCGTGTGATAATCTCTATCAACTTCCACTTCTCCCATAGGTGATTCCGTTCTAGATTAACATGTTGAAGCTCAGCTTGGGCTTGGTCAAGAGAGATTCCTAGTGAGGCCACCTCCTTTATGAGCTCTGATAAATGAGCTTCGTATGGCAAAAGTCTATTGGATGAGTTCATCACTTTCTTTTTATGAGTAAATTGGATTTGTTAAAGCCCTATATTTATACTAATTATGTGATCACTGTTTAACAAATATATTAGCAATGATAATAATTATTAATGGTATTTTGAAATCCAAAATCATAAAACCAAAGAAGTGAATATTTTTTATATAACCATTTTAAATAACACGACATTAAATTAGATCAAGATGAATTTTCATTAACAAAAGTTTGGGTCGTTACAATTTAGATAGAAATTTATAGTTCTTTTTAGTAAGTTAAGTTGGTGGAAGCCCAATTGAGAGAGATTAGTTAGTTGTAGATGAGTAGGATTCACCTTATAAGGGGGAGAAGTCCCCAAAGTCACATGTTCTTGTACTTGACTATTCTAAAATTTAAGATGATCATAATGGAGGTAATCCAATCGAGCATGGTGAACTTTGGATTTTAATTTCTCAGAGGGATCATAAGGGATATTTGGTAGAAAGTATAAAATAAGCTGAGATGATAGATCCTTTACTTTCTATTGTAGATAACAAAGATAAGGAAACAAAAATTAGTGATCAAGTTCCTGTTGAGGATGTTTCTTTACCTATCCAGGAGGGGTTTTATCCTAATTCTCAAAATAGTTATCTGATATGAGCTGATTTAGATTCTTTTAAGGATGATTTTTATCTAATATTAGTGGTATGATGAGGTTATATTATTCCAAATATAAGAGACTCAAATAATATGATAAATCTTTTATTGAGTCCTTTGTTGTGGCACACCTCAAACCAAAGTTGTTTATAAGGATTGAAAATTTCCAAGTAGAGAAAAAAAGGTTGGTGAATCATATTGGAGATATCCACTCTACCTTGGAGGGAATGAGAGTGAACCTAACACAAAGGGATCTATCCTTGCTCAGAAGTCTAGACACACTTTCTACAGATAGAGATTCTTCATCCATATCTCCTTTTTCTATGAATCCTTTTGATGTTGAGTTTATCATAACTATTGATAAAGAATAGTTACTATCTAGGTTGGATGATTCTTCAACATCTCACCAGGATGATCTCAGATAGATAAAATATAATGGTGAAAAAATATATATAAATTGGTAAGAGAATGTTTTAATGAAGCTAGAATTGATAGGGACACTATCATAAAATCCATTAAGTATTACCTTTCTAGGATCTTTACCAATAATTCCCTTAATTATAATTTTAATTTTTTGGCTAAGAATATAAGTTTGCCTCCTATTTCTAGGGATTTTAAGGAACAAGTGAGTCATTTAAAGGAGTTTTTACCCTTGTTGAAGGTATTTATGGATTAAAATACTTATTTATCTTAGATCATAAATCATGGTGGAAGAATCATCACTTAGTTTTTAGATATGTTGGATCCTTTCTTATACACTTCCAAGACAATAGTCATTTCATCTCTAGAAATTTCTATGATAGTTGCAGTATCTAATCCTATATTAACACCTCTTCAAACCATATCAATTAATGTTAGTCCTTTTAGACTTACTTCTATTGGGGAAGGGAGAAATCGGAGGCCACCTACACCTGGAATTGTGTTTAGGCCGCATACACCTCTTTATGCACCTACTCCCCAACCTTTTTCTCTTGGAAAAGTAAATGACCTAGTTGATCCTGCCTCATTTCATAATGAGGATTCATCATACTCATAATAGGATTTGATAGTATGCTTTTTTTAATTTTGATGATGTACTTATTTGAGTTTGTTATTAATGAAACCTCATTCCTCTTTATTAATTTTTATTTACTCTATTAATTTTTTCACTTTTGTATACCTTTTTGATAATCCTAAATGGGGAGAAAATATTTTGGAGAAAATAATGGGGAGAAAATAACATGTATAGGGATGATAATAATGTTATGTGGATGAGTATGCTCATGGACCTTTTTTATGGAACTTTATCATTGTTTGTGCTTATGTTTTTTTTAAAAAGTTTAGATATTTCTTTTAAGATATGCAGTTTCTTTAAATCCAATAATTTTGAATTTAATTTTCAACCATGATTTTAGATCATCAAAAAGGGGGATATTGTTGGCTCACACCAACAATTACTTATTTTAATGTTCACAAATAATCTTTATCTTTAGCTTTACGTAAGTCTTAAATGTTTATCTTTACCCTTATGTAAGTATTTTAATGTTTATTTTATCTTTACATAAGCCTTACATGTTTATCATTACCTTTTACATAAGATTTAGAGTACCCTTGAATGATAATTTTAATATTGGTTTTATCCTTATACAAGATCTATATACCATTACATAAGTTTTTATCTTCACTTACATAGGATTTTTAAATTTTTTCTTAACAATACATAATTCTATTTTACCCTTATGTATGTATCTAACTACCTTTACACACACTGCTAGAAAAGTAGAAATTTGTGATCGGATTTTTTTGATGGATAAAAATATCTCACAAATATTTTAGAATATCTACCTTATTATGGTAGATAATATTATCCATTGAAAAAATATTTATTTGTGATGACTAATAGAGATAGACTATATTATCTATCACTATTAGTCATCACAAAAAGATTAATTGAGAGGGGTATCATTTTACATCATAAAAGGTTCCCCCAAATTATTTTTAGTGATATATTATCTATTAATATCAACCCATTACAAATAAAATTTAATTAAAATCATGTGAACCCTTCCTCCTCCCATCCTCACTTGATTTCTCTCTCATTTATGTAACCAGATCCCATCGCATAACCCTCAAATGTACCACCCCCAAATCATCCTCTGCACCTGAATTCATGTAGATTTAGGTTTTAATTCCCCTAGTACAGACTTCTATTCTCTCCTCCATTATTTTTTGTGATTTATCATTAACTATCATAGAAATTGGATTGGTCAAACCCTAGGTCCAAATATTTACTCGATTTTTATGGTTTATTTAGTATTTAGGGTTACTCTAGGTTTATTATTTTCTATTTGGGTGTGCACCATCAAAGATGATGCATTTTATCTCCACATGGGTTGATTCCACTTAATTTTAGGTAGTTTTTTCCAATGTTTAACAATTATATTTAAGATATATTCTTATTTGGGTGTTTTTATTTGTTTATTTTGAGTTTAATAAATATTTTCAATAAAAATATGGTTTGAAAATTGTTTTCAAGGTTAGTGACTGCATTGCGATGACACTTCAAATTTAATATGATTTAAAGATGATTTTAAAGTGTAGGGAAGACCTTAGGTTATATCTCAAGGAGTGTTGATAGATTTAGAGTGTATATTTATAATAAGAAGTACTAAAAGAGGGGGGGGGGGTTGAAACCATTTTTAAGAAAATAATTTAATTTAAAGAGTTTAATAGATGAGAAACCAAGTGGTTTTTTGAATATGAGATAAAGGTGTCATTATGATTTCACTTCAAACATTTTATTTTCTTTTTTCTTAGATATTTATTTAGGTTTGGAGTAATTATTTGGTTGAAATTAATTTGAATCTTGATTAATTCTTAAGATTTTATTTCAATGATTGAATAACCAAACCTTGACATAACAATTGTATTGTCACGGTCCATAACTTATGTATAGAATAATAGATTCCAAAGAATATTGAAATCTTAAGAAAGTGGGTAAGAAAATTATTCTTATGTTATCCAATCAGAACAACACAAGTCACACACTCAAAACCTCACACCGATCTGTTATAAATTAATAGAAAATCAATCACATGCATCAAAACAAGTATTAAAATATCAATTAATGTAAGATAAATGGAATGAAATGTTTTAAAATACAAATTACTCCAAATCAGTAGCTAATAAAATCATTGGAACTCCCTTTACATGTGTGTAGCTCCCTCACAACAAACACCCACCCTTTAGCCCAACATCGAGAGGAGGAGGAAAGTCGGGTGGATCTCATTATTCATCCTTAATCCCCCTATGAGGATAGAGGTCTCAAGAACTTCTAGGATGAAGAGAGTAATCCCATGGAACTCCAAATTTTTAGCACTTCACTCCTTGGTCTAACTTATAAATGGGTTTCCCAAGGTATCATTTTATAGGAAAATTGGAAGGTGGTTTTGAGCCTCTGAATTTAGAGAAACCATTTAGAACATGGTTTTTGCACTGCATAAAGTCTTATATCAGTTTTGATAAGATTAAAAATTTGTGTACCCACCTATTTTATAGATCTACCTAAAATTTGGAACAAATTAGACAACTAAAACTTGGGATATCGATATAATACAGAACACTACTTTTGACTCTACGAAGATTTGATTACTAAGACAGATCAGTTCGGATGGGCCACTTTGATGAGGAATTGGGATTGGGTCACTTGAGAAGAGTTTTATCCAATATATTTTGGGATCGTTACACAAAATTTAATCCCATTTAAAGCTATATAATTCATGCAATATAAAAAACCGTCGACAGGTGTCCTTGGGCTTCCATGCAGTTTGGACCATTTTTTTTCCAGTTCATCCTGGTCCCTCTAAATCACCTCCACCTAAAATTTAATTATAAAAAAAATTAACATTTAAATTTTTAATAGTGATAAAAACAAAATAAATCAATAAAAAATTAGGTTATTTTTTTTATTAAATTTTGAATTTATGATACAAAATCAGTTTAACATAGTGGTAAAAGGGTGAAAATGAAATAGTGAATTGTGGTGCGATCACTCCCCCACACCTAAACATTTACGCTCCTAGGAAAATTCACATTTTAAAAAATTATGAATGGATAATTCCCAACTTCATGAATATTTAACATTGAATTAATATTTAATCCATGATAGAAATGCGATCAAAGAAAAAATCACACCAAGGAGTTATTTTCAATGATCATAGAAAAGGATGTATCATAAATTGTATTAGAACCAAATTATAAGAGATGCATGATACTAATCTGAGCAAGTAATTCAGAATTTAACCATGTCACTAATTCTCCACACGTGTGTGTGATAACCATTTCATGCTATTCTTCCCACTTTCTATCCAGTAAATGTAAGTTATTTTAAAAAATTTCTTCTTAAATGATTTTATCCACTGAACTTGTATGAAATCCTTTGAAATAAAATTTCACGATACAATCACTTAATCATCACCAAAATTCAAACCTTAAGCTCTCAACCTAGATATCCTCATATGTTTTACATTTCATCACTCCCATAATTTTTTTTTGTTTTTGATTTTTTTTTCAAAAGTTGAACTTGGGAAAAATCTCACACTCATCACTCAAATCTTATTTGATCTCCTAATGACACTAATTTTAATAGTTATAATAAGATAAAAGGTCAAGGAATAGTGGTTTTTGACCTTACCGAGATACAAACCTTATTTTTTTGAGGGTGTATAATAGTCAGATAATAGGTACACACATATAGGTCAATCCAATACAGTAATGAAAAAGATTATATAAGGAATGAATGTATGGAAAAAATAATTTTTGAAAGTAGATAAATATCAACCTAACTTATATTTATCTTATATTGAGTAAAAAATATTCACGCTTAATAGTTTGGTGCAAAAAAGTTTGGATAAATTAAGTGGAATAATTTTCCCATAAACAACTCACACAAATAGTACCATTATTCTCAAAGTTTTCAAAGTGATACAACCATTAATATCATAAAAAAACCAATTTTCAAGAAAAATTCACACTTCAATGTTAAATTCATACTAAAACACACATTTCTTCATTGAAACAATTTTTTAAATGTTAAAACAACATGAAATAGGGAAATTCATTTTCAATAACTTCCATGATTAAGCAGGCATCATTTTCCATGATAAAGTGGGCATCAAAAATTAACATTCCTACACAAAATTGAGTGGGGAAAATAGGGGAGAAAGTGGCAATACAATACATAAAGATAAAAAGATAAAAATAAGAAAGATAATGGAAATTCATAATTATCCTAGGAATGTACCCATCCCACCACTCCTAGATCATGTAGCATCCTCACTAAAATAAAAGAGAATGAGGGAAGGAATGATAAAACATGATGGGTGTCATTAGTAGGATGATTCTTGAACTTGGAGTTCCTCCATAGGGTAATTTGGAATGGATTTATAGAAGTTCTTCAACAACTCCCCATTGACAGTGAATGTTTGTCTTGTTTCTTCATCTTGAACCTGAACAACACCAAATAGATAAACATTAGTAATAGTGTATGGTTTAAACCAACTGGAATGAAGCTCACCCAAATTAAACTTCATACTTATATTATAAATGAGGAACTTCTATCCAATGTGGAATTGATGATGAAGGATGAGATGTTCATGGTAAGCCTTGGTTCACTTATTATAAATTCAGGAGTTCTTATATGAATCTCTACACATTTCCTCCAACTCCAGAATCCGCAGCTTCATTTGAGGACCTACACCAGAAATATTTGAATTGAATTGTTTAATGGCCCAATAGGCCTAGTGATCTACCTCAATAGGGAGGTGATAACTCTTTCTAAACACAAGATAATAAGGTGAAATTCCAACGGGATTTCTAAAGGCAGTATGGTAAGACCATAATAAATCATTAAGTCAAAGACTCCAATCTTCTCTATTGGGTTGAACCATTTTTCAAGAATTTATTTTACCTCTCTATTAGTCCCCTAATCTTGACCATTGTTTTGTGGGTGATATGAAATTGATACTCAATAACTGACCCCATACCGACACAATAGTGACTGTATTGTTTAGTGGCAGAAATGAGAACCCTGGTCACTCATAATGAACCTAGGTAATATAAACCTACAAAAAATTTGGGTGCTAAAAAATTTCACAATTGTATTGGAAGAATATATCCTTAAGGATCATGCCTCTACCCATTTTTACACGTAATCAACTGCTAGAATAATTTACAAGTTTCTAATGGAATTAGGAAATGACCCAATAAAGTCAATTCCATAAACATAAAAAATTTTAGGGAAGAGCAAGGGTTGTTGTGGAATTTCATTTCTTTTAGAGACATTACCCATTATTTGAAAATGTGGAAAAGATTTACAAGAAATCATAGGCATCCTAAAATAGTGTTGGCCAAAAGAGACTAGATTCAAAGACCTTACAAGCAGTCCATTAGGGACCAAAGTGGACCCCATAAGCAAGAGTTTGGTAAAACCTTATGATAGACTGATACTTACTATCAGGAACACAATTCCTAAGGAATTGATCACTAAATGTGTACCAAATGTAGAGTTCATCCCAAGTTCACCAACCAGACTCATGTTTTAGATGACAATCTTGGTTTTTATTGAAATTAGTAGGAATTCAAGATGCTACCAAATAATTTAAAACTTTAGCATACGAGGGAATAAAATCTTGCACTTGGTACAATTTCTAATTAGGAAACATGTCCTTTATGGGAATGTAGGGGGATGAGTCAATTCCTAAGAATGGAAGGATCCTACTGATATGATCATCCACCACATTCTTTGCTCCATTTTTATCTATAATTTCTATATTGAATTTCTGAAGTAGGAGAATCCACTAAATGAGATCTGGTTTGGATTCCATTTTTTAAGGAGATACTGGAGGGATGCATGATCTGGGAACACAATGACTTTGGACCCTAAAAGGTATGACCTAATTTTATCCAAGTAAAACACAATGATAAATAATTATTTTTTAGTTTTAGTGTAGTTTTCTTCGGCATGGTATAGTGTATGTGAGAAAAAGAAAATGAAATGTAGAGCTCGATCAACCAGTTGTGATAAGACATCCCCAACTGTATAGTTAAAATCATCACACATGAGATCAAATGGTAGATCCCTCCGAGGTGGTTGGATTATCAGGGGTGATGAGAGAATCCATTTTAATTTATTAAAAGATTCTTCAAATTCTTTATAAAAAAAATTATTTTTCTTTTTGGGGAAATCAAAAGAGGGGGAGTGAAATCTTACTAAAGTCACGAATGGAATGATGATGAAATATAGCATGAGCTAAGAAAGAATGCACATCCTGCACATTTTTGGGGAATGGTAGGGAAAAAATGATATCCACTTTTGAATTATTGAATTTGATACAATCCCTATAAATGACATGACCAAGTACTATACCTTGTCTCACCATGAAATGACATTTCTCATAATTTAATACGATATTATTTTCAATACAGTGACATAGGAAAGAACCAAGACTTCTAAAAAATTCATCAAAATAGGATCCATACATAGTGAAATCATCCATGAATAGTTCCATGCAATTATCCTGGTAATAAGAAAAAATAAAAACCATGCATCATTGGAAAGTACCTAGATCAATGCATAGACCAAATGGCATCCTTCTATATGAAAATGCACCAAATGGGAAAGTGAAGGTTTTCTTTTTCCTGATCCTAGGAAAAAATATGGATATGAACGTATCTAGAATAACCATCAAGGAAACAACAGTGGTACTTCCCCACTAGGCTCTCTAGCATTTAGTCAATGAATGGTATTGGAAAATGGTCCTTCCTAGTGTGTTGGTTTAGTTGGAGATAGTATATATAGACACGCCAACTATTCTGCACATGGGTTGGAACCAATTCATTATTTTCATTTTTTATTTATGTTAGAACAATTTTTTATGAAAAACTTGCTCTGGACTAACCCATTGGCTGTTAGATATGGGGTAAATTATTCCAACAACCAATAATTTTTTTACCACCTTTTTAACAATATCTTGGAGGTTTGGGTTTAGTAGAAGTTGTGACTTCCTCACTGGTTTAGCCTCATCATTTAACAATATATGATGTGTGAAAATTAATGGGAAAATACTAGGAATGTACACAAGTGTCCATCCCAAAGCTTGTTTATTCTCCCTCAAAAGTTCAAGTAGTCGTAATTCATGCTTATGAGGGAGTGAACTAACAATAATGATAGGAAATTTGTTTCTGTTCTCAAGATATGAATATTTTAAATCTTGAGGTGGTCTTTTTAGTTCCAATTTAGGTGGATTTTGGATTATGGGAGTGATTGTGAAATTGATAGTTCACTAATATCATTTAACTACTCAATGGTAACATCCTCAGATGAAGAATGATCTCTTAAGAAATCAGTAATTAACAAACATGCATGACATATTTCTATACCACTATAACATTATATGCATGATTAATTTCCAATCATTTCAATCAATGTTGAAAACTATGAATGGGGATCAATGAAATGAAAAGAAGTTTTTTCATGGGAATGGAGTACATCTATAGAGTTAATAGAGAGAGAGATGAATGTTCTTCTGAGGGGTGATGCATGGAATCAAGGATTTTGAAGTGGAAAATGTCACCACCAAAATCCATAGATTTTGTACCATTATAGACATTAATTTTAGTTTTGGTGGTTTCTGGGAAGGTCTCTCCAATATAATCATGGCATGTCCATTCATCTTATCATCTTCAATTTTAAGCACATAGAAATCAGTAGGAAAAATTAAAATTTTCACCCTCACAAGAACATCCTCTAACACACTAGAGGGGTCCATGGTACTCTGGTTTTCCAATTGAACCAAAATTATTATGGGTTTTAGTTCTCTGACCTATAATGAAGAGTATATGGATTGAAGAATCACAATTATAGAAGAACCCAAATTAATCATACATTAGAAAAGGAATACTCCCATATAGTGCATAGAATCAATAATGTGTCAGGATTTTTAACATTGTTGGGAAGTGATAGATCTATCAATGTTGATACATTCCTCCAAAATATCATCTTTTCATCACCTCAAAGTTTCCTTCGATGTGTACACATATCCTTGATAAACTTTTCATATCTTGGAATTTTCTTCACTATATCAATCAAGGGAATGTTAACCTATAATTTTTTTGAAAGTTTATAATATTTATTTATCAAGTTTAGTTTCTTTTTTTTCTATGGCTGGGTGTCCCTTTAAGGAAATGGATGAGGAATGGTTGGGATTGGTGTTTCATCTAATAAAACATTATTTCCCTAGAAAGGTATTATCTCAAGACAAGGTTTTCTCACATTTGGACCATTTTTAGTGGTTGATATGGTGGTTTCCTTAGGAGGGGATGAATCTAATGGAGGATTCATTTGGATTTTAAGTTTTGTCCCACTATGAAGGGTGATGGATCTAATATTTAAATTATCACTGGGGTTGAATAGTGGTTGAGAGGGTACTTTACATGACCCATGAATTTGGATTTCCCCCACCGAGTTGGTGAGTTGGCCAAATTGGGTTTTTAGGTCTTGTATGGTTGCTTGAGTGGTTTGTTGGAATTTGAGATTATTTGCAGACATTTGTTTCATCATGTCTTCTGGTATAGGATCAAATTTTGTAGGGGGTTGTAGGAATGACCTTTATAGTGGTTGAAGATTTTTGGGTAGTGGTGGTTGGCTACTCTGCCCTGGTTGGTTCCATAGTTGTTGAGGTTGGTTTGAATACCCCCTTTTCTATATGCTTGGTTTTATTTCTTCCCAAGGTTTGATGGATAGTACGTGTAACACCCCATGTTTTTCTAAAAATAAATAGAAATGCATGAAACTTTGTTTTAAATATATATTTTTAATTAGCCTTTAAAACATAACTTTTTTTACTTCTATGTTCTGAATTTCAAGAAACTGTCATCTACATTTGTGTTTAGTATGCTATTTGGAGACTATTAGAACCAACTTGTTTTTTTGGTGAATAGTAACATAACATTATGAATAGTAATATGAATAGTTATATGACCCTAATGAATAGTAAATTTTATTATTTTGTTATTTTTTTAAGGCTTTAATATAATAGTATCTAGGTTAGTTTTTCATTGTGATATAAAAGTAGTTACATAATTAGAATTGTTAATTTTTGAAATAAGTATGCTTTTATTTAAAAATTAAATTAAAAATATTTAGAAAATTATTTTCAAAAAATGGATTTCATTTTTGAAATCTACATGTAGATAAATGGTTAGGGTGAATTTTGGAAATTTTTCTGAAACAGTTGATTTTTTGGTGAATAGTAAAAAATACAGTTTTTAGTTTCGGTGTATTAATGATATAATTAATGATATAATAATGATGTCATAAATCTGGTCGACTTGTGAATAGTTAAATAATATGTGAGGTGTCCCAAGTGGCTTATACCATGGGCAAATACCATGGTCAAGCCCATGGTTTTGTAAATACCGCCCATGAGGTGTCCCTTGAAAATTATTAAAATAATCCCTCATTTTCCCTATAAATACCAACTCTTCCCTTCATTGATTTCATTCCCAATTCTCCCTCAACGAAGCTCTGGCCTCCTTACCTTCATAGTAGTCCTCCCAAGGTTTCCTCAAGCTTCCAAGGTCCCAACCTTCAAGTTCTAAAGGTTACTCTACAAGGTAAGAAAATTCTCAATTTCTTTCTTTTTTCCTTTCAAATTCTCTTTTATGTGGTATAATTTTCAAGTTTCTATACCATATTCTTATTTCATTATTATTATTGATCTTCTCTATATTATTATTAATTTCTGTATGGGTGACCCTTGTTCCCTCTTTTTTTATTATTTTTCTAAAACCCTATTTGGTAGCCGTTAGGCTGCCCAAATTTTTGTAAGAGATTTCTCACTTTTTCTTTTATTTTGAGTTCCTTCCTTATTATTTCTTCATATCTCCTTACCCAAGAGGCATGAAATCTATAGAAATCATGTATACTCTGGATTTTATCATGTTTATGAAAAATTACTCATATTTATTCTTCTCCTCTCCCACTTATTTAAAGAATAAAAACATTGTCCGTTTGCGTCAAATTATTGACATCGTGGACGATGTGATTTCAATTTCCATAATTTATTTTAAGTCTGGTCATGAAACAATTTATATGGTTGAACCAGGTTATAATATATGTTTTATGACTCACACATGGTTCTGTAATTCTTTTGTACTCATGTTTCTAATTTATAAGACAAAATGAGGTTGTTATTATCAAATAACCACTAAAAGGATCTAAACGAACATCATTAATGTTCTAACGTATGAATCATCCTCATGTAATAATTAAAAATGATAAATGGAATAATTTATGTTACTGGATATATGTAAATACTACTCCATTACAATTCTGGAGTTTCACTTCCAATCGTAAGAATGTCCATCATGAACCAATCATGGAAATCATGTTAAGAACTCACCCAAAAACAGTGCAAAGGGAAAAATACTAACAATTAAGGGTGAAATGATGTTATTAAATGATCATATAAGATGTTATAAACATGAAAATGTTTCTATAAAATATTAATAACACTCTTTTAACCATTATACAAGAGTTTTAAACAAGTTGGAAGTAAGACAAACCCGAGGTAAGGGAATTCTTAACCCGATTTCAATTCTTTGGGTTAACCTTCTACTTCATTATTTATGTGCTATTTAAATTTTTTGTGTGATGGGTTCTATTTATAATATGTTTAATTATGTTTATTTATAGTATATATACACACTACATCCACTCTATTAAGTCTCTCTTCAATTTTATGATATTTATAAGGGGATTTTCTTTAAAAATCCTCTTTTTAAATTCGGTTTTACGAAATTCCAAAACAATGTTTTTATGGAATTATTAATGTTGTATGATTATGTTTCGGTTCTTGGGAATTATTTATAATGAAGGGTGGGACCTATATTTCCCTCCAATTCATTGGGTATGAGTAATTTGGAGGTCGACCTTATGGTTACTCCAAGTGTAAATGCGATGGTTACACAAAGTAAGGTAGCCATGAGGGTTACAGATTATAAGGTAGCCAAGAATGGTTACAAGATTATGTAAGTAATGCACCAAGATAACTCTATGATTATATTTATGTTCTCATGGTTATGTGGATCTTGTGTGAATCTCATGTTTCACAAAGTAAGTATATATGAGTGACAAGCATGTCTTCTGAAAATGTTTTCGTACGTTACGAGTATTCATGGACTAATGTGATCTTTCCTTCCTTTTTCACCCCTTACTGAGATTTGTGCTCATACCAAGTTTTTAAATGAATTTTCAGAGGTTAATGGATGTGTAATACAAGTAAGGAAGACATTTTAAATGTTTAAGAATTTTTAAGGAGTCTTGTTTTAAGTTTTAATGTTTTATATTTTGAGAAAAATGGAAACTGTTTTTATGGTATCCACTCTGTAACAATGTGCAATGTTATGAATGTTTTGTCATAATTCTCTAAATCTCTAAACTTTAAAAGATCCTCAATGTAAAAGGAAGTGTTTTCTTAACTAAAATCAATATTATGTATGTAATAAGGCTGGGTCCTTATAGTTGGTATCAGAGGATGGTTTAGATAACTTTAGGGGTTAGGGTGATGTTAATAGAATACCATAAATGATTTTCACTCTATATTTAATTTTAGATGTTATCACATTTAAATATTACCATGTTGCTTTTATCTAAGACATGTTTGTTTAGAATGGTTGTCCGCAGAAGGAACATGGATACTGAAGAGGAGAGGCACCGACAAAATGACATCCTTCCGGAACTACAACCCGGAATGGTAGGGATTGGAACTGAGCAGTTTGTGATAGTAATGGATCAGATAATGTAGGCAATAAATGGTGGTGGAATACATGAAAGAGAACCAATAGAGGTACCACAATGGAACATGACAGTAGTGGAAGATTTTATGAGACAACATCCTCTTGCATTCAATGGATATTCTGACCCAGTAGCAGCTGAAGGATGGATCAAAGCCCTTGAAAAGATATTTGATGTTATGGGATGTTCAAACAATCAAAAGTTAAGTCTTTCCATTTATCATTTTTAAGGGTAATATGATTAGTGGTGGTCAATGGTAAGGAATATCAGGGGTAGAGAGGATTTTGATGCCTTAGAGTGGGATGAATTTAAAATTCTTTTCCTTGAAAAATATTTTCCTAAGGTGGTGCGACTTAGAATGGAGAAGCAATTCCTTGAATTGAAATAGAAGGAGGAAGATTCAATGGCTGTGTATGAAGCTAACTTCACCTGACTGGAGAGGTATTCTCCAAATCTTATTCTGGATCTTGATAGAAAAATCAACTGCTTTTACTCAGGATTAAAGCCAAGGTATCGAAGGGCATTGGCCTCTTGTGAATTCAAAAGTTATGAGAAAATTTTATGATGTGCTGAGAGGGTAGAGATGGAGTTTGCTAATGATCACGTGCATTTTGGAAACAAAGAGAAGAATAGGTCCAGTTGGAAAGTAATGGGTAAGAATCAACCAAAGAAATATGATGGTAAGAAAATCCAATTTCTAGTTTGTGAAAAGTGTGGCAAGAAGCACCCTGGGGAATGTCTTAGAAAAACTAGGAAGTGTTTTAAATGTGGTAAGTTTGTACATATGGTCTGAGATTTTAATGAAAATGATCCAAAGACTAATCCTAATAAGAAAACTGTAAAGTGTTTTAAATGTGGTGAGATGGGTCACTATGCAAACGTCTTCCCAAAGAGAGATCCAAATGATGCAAAGAATCCAGACTACAAGCAGAAAGGTTTACTGAGATCCTTTGTGACTACTTCGGAAAATGTTGGGCCATCCAATGAAGTTGTATTAGGTACTTTGTTTGTTTACTCAGATTTTGCTAAAGTTTTGTTTGATACGGGGTCTATACATTCCTTTATCTCAAAGAAATTTTCTAGTAAATTGGAAATATCACCTCAAAAAATGAGACCCGAACTTGTTATTAAAACACTAGGGGGAAATGTTATAGCAAAGAAGAATTATAAGAATCTTTCTATTATGGTATGTGGAAAGAATTTACCTAAAAACCTCATTGTTTTACCCTTAGTCGAGTTTGAGGTTATTCTAGGAATGGAATGGATTTCTAATTATCATGCTAAGATTGACTGTAGAGCTAAAGAATTTGTTTTTCAGAAAGAGTTTTAGTTTATATACAAGAATGAACCCATACAATTGATAACATATCAGGAAGCTGGGAAACTATTGAAAGATGGAAATGAAAGTTATCTTACTCAAATTGTTGAAAACAAGGGAACTATTCAAATTAATGATGTGCTAGTGGTAAATGAATACCTTAATGTTTTTCCTGATGAGTTACCCGGTGTCATACCTGATCGAGAATTCTAATTCACAGTTGACTTAGTTCCTGATGCTGAGCCAATTTCAAAACCCCCATATCGTATGGCTCCAATATAACTTCTTAAATTGAAAGATCAGTTGCAGGATTTTCTTGACAAAGGCTTCATTCGTCCTAGCACTTCACCATAGGGAGCCCCTGTCTTGTTTGTTAAAAAGAAAGATGGTTCCATGAGACTTTGCATTGATTACAGAGCTTTGAATAACATCACTATTAAAAATAAGTATCCTTTGCCTCATATTGATGACCTGTTTGGTCAGATCCAGGGAGCTCATGTTGGGTCGGAGAAAAACGGGAAGGATGGCAAGAGGGGGGGTGAATTGCCTTTTAAAAAAAGATTAACAAAATAAAATCAAAGTTGAAATGCAGCGGAAAGTAAAGAGGCAAGACACAAGAAATTGATAACGGAGTTCGGCCAAAACCCGACCTACGTCTCCGCTCCCAACTCAACCGTTGAGAGATTCTACCGCTTGCTTTTCAATGGTTTTAGCAAGAAACCCACTAGGCTTTGAGGTAGCACTAGGACCTATTACAGCTTGCTTTTGGGTGGTTAAGCAAGAACCCACTTGCTTTTAATGGTTTAGCAAGAACCCACTATCCTTCTTACAGGTGAAGGATAGCTCACCTATGTCTCAAGCTATTTAAAGGAAAGCTTGACAACCTCTTCACACCTTAATGGTGATGTGAAACCCAAAAGAAAGAGGGGATGAGAAATAGAGTGGTTTGTAGACACAAACCCAAATTAAGCTCAAAATAGATAAACAAGAAAAATCGTATTTGAGGAAGTCTTGGGCGCCTTTGATTGATTGGAGATGTTGAAGGCCGCTTCCAAGCTTCTTTGGTGGTGCTCCTTGGATGTGGAAGTTGTTGGAGCAAAGAGGGTTCCTTTGAGGAAGTCCGCCGGAGGTACGCCAAATGATGAACAACGTGTCCGTGGGCTTTGTATATGACCCGATTGGTGTCCAGGGCTTCCTTGGCCTTTATTTATAGGCATGGAACCCTTGGGGGAGTCTTCGGAGCCGTTGGAAAGGGCCTCAGAGCCGTTGGAGGCCAAATGAGAGTTGACTGGTCAAAGCCAACGGCTAGTTTGACTGGGCTACCGGCTGGCCGGTGCCTTGGCAGAGGAGAAGCATATTGGTCCAGGCTCTACCGGCTGACCGGTGGAGGATCCACCGGCTGGCCAGTGGTGAGGCAGTAGCCATCACTGTTGGGGCTGGATGCCACCGGTTGGCCGGTGCTGAGGCCACCGGTTGGCCGGTGGGGAGGCAGTAGCTACCCCTTGAGTCTGGGTGCCACCGGCTGGCCGGTGGTCAAGCCACCGGCTGACCGGTGGAGCCTGGCAGTGGGCAATGCCTCTTCCAGGTCCACCGGCTGGCCGGTGCTATCACACCGGTTGGCCGGTGGACTGCAATTCAGTCCATTTTGCCAGCTTTCTTGGGCCAATCCTTTGGCAATCTTTTGCCTATCATCCACAACACTTAAAAACAAGGTTAGACAAAAAATAAGGTGATTGTGATCATGAAAATCAAACAACGAGGGGAACGAGAGGTACAACAATCTCCCCCTATTTTGATGATCACAATCACCAAAACAATTAAAGTAAAAACAAAAATTAAAGGCATGCTTTTAATGAATAAATTGAAAATAAGCAATGCATGATCAAAAAGGTTTCTCCCCCAATCAATCAAGAAATTTCTCCCCCATTGTGATTATCAAAATAGAATGGGGCATAAAACTTGATTGAGGGAAAAGATTTGAAAAACAAGATTGAGATTTGAAAATCAATTGAGATTTTTGAAATTGAAATGAAAATTTGAATAACAGTTTGAATTGAAAGTTTTGAAATGAAAAAATTGATACCAAGAGTTGAAAAAGAAAGTTTGAATAAAACAAAAATCTTAAACAAACCTAACTCCCCCTAAATAAAAACAATAAATCACCGGGGAGAGGTAACTATTTTTGGCCCGGAGAGACTCGCAAGAAGGGATTTCTCAATCCATACTTGTCTCATGGCGGGTCTTCTCCTATAGAATTCATCCGAATAAAAAATCGACTTGGGCCTACCATACCGGGCATTTTTGCAATCACACTCATAAATGAGGTGCCCGGGTTTTTTACAATAATTGCAAAATTTAAAACTAGAGCTCCCCCTTACAAAAACAGTTGGAGCATGGGAGGAGGAAGCTACATTGGTATATCCTAGCCCTTGGGTGGTTCTTGAAATTCGTTGGGAACCTAAGAGTTTGGTCAGATTTTGTTCCCCGTTGGTGAATTTAGCAAGAGATTCTCTAAGGTCCTTTATGGTTGATTCCAAAGAATCAACATTTGGGAAATTTTGGATTTTTAGGGAGAGTTCCTCCTTCTCTTTGAGATGTTGGTCTTTTTCGGAGGAAAGCTTTTTGAAATTTTTTTTAAAGCAAGAAATTTTGATGATAATTCATGAAAACCTTTTTCTAGTTGGTCTCTAGCGTGTGAGAGTTCTTCATAAGATAGATGATTAAATGAATTAGAAGAACTAGAGGAGGAAGAGGAGGAAGAGGAGAAAGATACCTCATGTTTTTCCATTAGGCAATTATTACCATTGTCGCTCGAGGAGAAAGAAGAGAAGGAGGAGCTATCACTCCAAGTTTTCTTTAAAGCCTTCTTCTTCTTCTTCTTGGCCCTTTTCTTGTGAGGTGGGCAAACGGGCTTGATCTTTTCGTCGGGTTCTTGCTTTTGATCAGATTCTTGGTTTGGAGCCTTGCTAGTACCTTCATAGGTTAGCTCTCAATATTTCCAAATATCATGTGAAGTAGAGCAATTAGAAATGCAATTAAAAACATTACGGTCAAGACCACAATGAAGAGAATTCATGGCTTTGCCATCAAGCTCGAAATTTGCAATGTCGGCGGGGGTCCATTTAGACTCATCGGGAGAAGAGAGCGTAAAACTATGCATAACAATTCTATAAATTGGATAGCCAATACTTTTAAGAAATGTGGTCATGCGGGTTTTCCAAAAACTATAATCGGCTCCATCAAAGAATGTAGCACGATCCAAAGAATGTCCTTCGGGGGATTGAGATGAAGAAGCGGTAGAAGCCATCAAAAAATAGGATCTTTAATTTGAAACCGGTTAAGGAATTATTCAAATTTTCCCTCTGATACCAATTGTTGGGTCGGAGAAAAACGGGAAGGATGGCAAGAGGGGGGGTGAATTGCCTTTTAAAAAAAGATTAACAAAATAAAATCAAATTTGAAATGCAGCGGAAAGTAAAGAGGCAAGACACAAGAAATTGATAACGGAGTTCGGCCAAAACCCGGCCTACGTCTCCGCTCCCAACTCAACCGTTGAGAGATTCTACCGCTTGCTTTTCAATGGTTTTAGCAAGAAACCCACTAGGCTTTGAGGTAGCACTAGGACCTATTACAGCTTGCTTTTGGGTGGTTAAGCAAGAACCCACTTGCTTTTAATGGTTTAGCAAGAACCCACTATCCTTCTTACAGGTGAAGGATAGCTCACCTATGTCTCAAGCTATTTAAAGGAAAGCTTGACAACCTCTTCACACCTTAATGGTGATGTGAAACCCAAAAGAAAGAGGGGATGAGAAATAGAGTGGTTTGTAGACACAAACCCAAATTAAGCTCAAAATAGATAAACAAGAAAAACCGTATTTGAGGAAGTCTTGGGCGCCTTTGATTGATTGGAGATGTTGAAGGCCACTTCCAAGCTTCTTTGGTGGTGCTCCTTGGATGTGGAAGTTGTTGGAGCAAAGAGGGTTCCTTTGAGGAAGTCCGCCGGAGGTACGCCAAATGATGAACAACGTGTCCGTGGGCTTTGTATATGATCCGGTTGGTGTCCAGGGCTTCCTTGGCCTTTATTTATAGGCATGGAACCCTTGGGGAGTCTTCGGAGCCGTTGGAAAGGGCCTCGGAGCCGTTGGAGGCCAAATGGGAGTTGACTGGTCAAAGCCAACGGCTAGTTTGACTGGGCTACCGGCTGGCCGGTGCAGGGCCACCGGCTGGCCGGTGCCTTGGCAGAGGAGAAGCATATTGGTCCAGGCTCTACCGGCTGACCGGTGGAGGAGCCACCGGCTGGCCGGTGGTGAGGCAGTAGCCATCACTGTTGGGGCTGGATGCCACCGGCTGGCCGGTGCTGAGGCCACTGGTGGGCCGGTGGGGAGGCAGTAGCTACCCCTTGAGTCTGGGTGCCACCGGCTGGCCGGTGGTCAAGCCACCGGCTGACCGGTGGAGCCTGGCAGTGGGCAATGCCTCTGCCAGGTCCACCGGCTGGCCGGTGCTATCACACCGGTTGGCCGGTGGACTGCAATTCAGTCCATTTTGCCAGCTTTCTTGGGCCAATCCTTTGGCAATCTTTTGCCTATCATCCACAACACTTAAAAACAAGGTTAGACAAAAAATAAGGTGATTGTGATCATGAAAATCAAACAACGAGGGGAACGAGAGGTACAACAGCTCAGTACTTTTCCAAGATTGACTTGAGATCCGGATACCATCAGCTGAAGGTGAAGGAGGATGACATCCCAAAAACAACCTTTCATACTAGATATGAGAATTATGAATTTGTTGTTATGCCGTATGGATTAACTAATGCAATATCTATATTCATGAATCTTATGAATAGAGTATTTCATGAGTTCTTGGATAAGTTTGTGGTTGTATTTATTGATGAAATTCTGTTATTTTCTAAAAATAAAGAGGAGCATGAAAAAGATATAAGGTTTGTTTTAAAAACATTAAAAAAGAAACTATATGGAAAATTCAGCAAGTGTGATTTTTGGTTGCAATAGATTTATTTTCTTGGGAACATTGTAAATAAGGATGAAATAACAATTGATCCTGCCAAAACAAAAGTAGTTTATGAATGGAAAAACCCACAAATGTTATAGAGATTCATAGTTTTCTAGGATTAGAAAGTTATTACCGACAGTTTGTTAAGAACTTTACACGGCTATCTAGCCCGATAACTAAGTTAACACGGAAAGAGGTTAAATTTGTTTGGACAGAGGAATGTGATGTTTGTTTTCAGAAACTGAAGAAGAGATTGGTGAATGCTCTAGTTTTGGCTTTACCTTCCTGAAATGGTGAGTTTGTCATCTACAATGATGCTTCTTTGAAGGGACTTGGTTGTGTTTTGATGTAGAATGATCAGGTAATTTCCTATTATTTGAGACAACTTAAACCTCATGAGCTAAATTATCCCACACATGATTTGGAATTGGAAGCTGTGGTTTTTGCTTTGAAATTATGGAGGCATCATCTATACGGAACCAAA
Organism: Viscum album; assembly: GCA_963277665.1. Classification (NCBI taxonomy): domain Eukaryota; kingdom Viridiplantae; phylum Streptophyta; class Magnoliopsida; order Santalales; family Viscaceae; genus Viscum; species Viscum album. The sequence continues at coordinate 1,326,260,172 of OY728158.1, forward strand.
TTCCAAATATATACTGACCATAAAAGTCTAAAGTATATATTTACTCAGAAGGAATTAAACACGAGGCAGAGAAGATGGCTAGAACTGATAAAGGATTATGACTGCACGATCAATTACCATCCTGGGAAAGCAAACAAAGTGGCAGGTGCCTTAAGTTGGAAACATCATACATCATTAACCATGCTATGTTTGGAACATGATCCCTTGATTAATGATTGGTAAATTTTGGATTAGAAGTTGTTGGTGTAGGGAATACATCTGTTTTTTTTAGGTTTCAGTGCAGTATTCATTGTCAGACAGAATTAAGCAAGCGCAGAAGGAAGATAGTGAGCTACAGAAAAAGGTATAATTGGTTAAAATGAGTAAGTTTCCAGAATTTAATGTTGATAAAGATTGTGTTTTAAGTTTTGGAAAAAGGTTGTGTGTTCCTACTGATCCTTAGTTGAAGAAATATTTGTTGTGTGAAACTCATAGTTCTCCATTTTCTATTCATCCTGGCAGTACTAAGATGTACAGAGACCTTCGGGAGTATTATTGGTGGGATATAATGAAAAAAAATATTTCTGATTTTACCATGAAATGTTTGACGTGTCACAGGTTAAAGTAGAGCGGCAGTTATCGAAGGGGATGCTTCAACCTTTTCCAGTGCCAGAGTGGAAATGGGAGAATATATCCATGGACTTTGTGGTGGGACTACCAAATACTTCTCGAGGTAACAATGCAATTTGGGTTATAGTTGATCGACTAACAAAGTCTATACATTTTCTATCAATTCGAGATAAAATGTATTTGGATCAGATTTCTCGATTGTAACTCAAGGATATTTTCAGGTTACATGGAGTTCCTCTTTCCATTCTATCTGACTGAGACCCCATGTTCACTTCTAACTTTTGGAAGGGACTTCAGAAGTCGTTGGGCACAGAGTTAAATTTTAGTACAACATTTCACCCTCAATCAGATGGGCAGTCAGAACGAACGATTCAAACTTTGGAGGATATGCTTCGAGCTTGTTTAATGGACTATCAAGGAAGTTGGGATCAACATCTTTCATTAGTTGAGTTTTCTTATAATAACAATTTTTATTCCAGTATTCATATGGAACCTTTTGAGGCCTTGTATGGAAAGAGGTGTCGAACTCCAGCGTTTTGGGATGAAGTCGGTGAAAGAAATTTGATGGGGCCATAATTAGTTGAAGAAGTGGATGACAAAGTGAGGATGATCCGGCAGCACATGAGGACAACTCAGAGTAGTCAGAAAAGTTATGTAGATAACAGAAGGAAAGACTTCTCTTTCAAGGTAGGTGACCATGTTTTCCTTAAAGTCTCTCCTTGGAAAAGTGTGATGCGTTTTGGTAAGAAAGGAAAGCTAAGTCTACGGTTCGTCGGTCCTTTTGAAATCTTGGAGAAAGTTGGAATAGTTGCATACCACGTAGCTTTTCCTCCGAGTTTGTTTCAGGTACACAATGTTTTTCATGTTTCGATGTTGAGAAAGTATGTGCCAGATTCATCACATGTCTTGAGCCCAGAAGCAGTTCAGCTAGAAGATAACCTTTCTTATGAAGAGAAACCGGTTCAAATTCTTGATCGAAGAGAACAGGTATTGCGGAATAAGGTAATACACCAGGTAAAGGTTTTGTGGAGGAACCACATGGTTGAAGAAGCAACATGTGAGTCTGAAAATGCTATGAGGGAAAAATACCCTCAATTGTTTAATAAGTAAATAAAATTGCAAGGACGCAATTTCAAGAAGGTGGGGATAATGTAACACCACATGTTTTTCTAAAAATAAATATAAATGCATGGAACTTTGTATTAAATAGATATTTTTAATTAGCCTTTAAAACATAACTTTTTTTACTTCTATGTTCTGAATTTCAAGAAACTGTCATCTATATTTGTGTTTAGTATGTTATTTGGAGTCTATTGGAGCCAAATTGTTTTTTGGAGAATAGTAACATACCCTTATGAATAGTAATATGAATAGTGATATGACCCTAATGAATAGTAAATTTTATTATTATTTTATTTTATTAAGGCTTTAAGATAATATCATCTAGGTTAGTTTTTCATTGTGATATAAAAGTAGTTACATAATTAGAATTGTTAATTTTTGAATTATTTATGCTTTTATTTAAAAATTAAATTAATAATATTTAGAAAATTATTTTCAAAAAATGGACTTTATTTTTGAAATCTACACTTTGATAAATGGTTAGGGTGAATTTTGGGAATTTTTCTGAAACAGTTGATTTTTCGGTGAATAGTAAAAAATACAGTTTTTAGTTTCGGTGTATTAATGACATAATTAATGATATAATAATGATGTCATAAATATGGTAGACTTTTTAATAGTTAAATAATATGTGATGTGTCCCAAGTGGCATATACCATGGTAAAATACCATGGGAAAGCCCATGATTTTGTAAATACCACCCACGAGGTGTCCCATGAAAATTATTAAAATAATCCCTCACTTTTCCTATAAATACCAACTATTCCCTTCATTGATTTCATTACAAATTCTCCCTCAACAAATATATGGCCTCCTTACCTTCATATTAGTCCTCCAAAGGTTTCCTCAAGCCCCCAAGGCCCCAACCTTCAAGTTCTAAGGGTTACTCTACAAGGTAAGAAAATTATCAATTTCTTTCTTTTTTCCTTTCAAATTGTCTTTTATGTGGTATAATTTTCATGTTTCTATACCATATTCTTATTTCATTATTATTCTTGATATTCTATATATTATGATTCATTTTTGTATGGTTTACCCTTGTCCCCTCTCTTTTTAATATTTTTCTAAAACAATGTTTGGTAGCCGTTAGGCTGCCGAATTTTTTGTAAGAGATTTCTCACGTTTTCTTTTATTTTGAGTTCCTTCCTTATTATTTCTTCATATATCCTTACCCAAGAGGAATTAACTCTCCATAAATCATGTATACTCTGGATTTTATCATGTTTATGAAAAATTACTCATCTTTATTCTTCTCCTCTCCCACTTATTTAAAGAATAAAAACATTGTCCGTTTGTGTCGAATTATCGACATCGTGGACAATGTGATTTCAATTTCCATAAATTATTTCAAGTCTGGTCATGAAACAATTTATATGGTTGAAACAGGTTATAATATATTTTTTATGACTCACCCATGGTTCTGTAACTCTTTTTTACTCATGTTTCTAATTTATAAGACAAAACGAGGCTGTTATTATCAAATAACCGCTAAAAGGATCTAAACGAACATCATTAATGTTCTAACCTATGAATCATCCTCATGTAAGAATTAAAAATGATAAATGGAATAATTTATGTTACTTGATATATGTAAACACTACTCCATTTTTATTCTGGAGTTTCACTTCCAATCGACAAGAATGTCCATCATGAACCAATCATGGAAATCATGTTAAGAACTCACCCAAAAAAAGCGCAAAAGGCACAATACTATCAATTAAGGGTGAGATGATGTTATGAAATGATCATATAAGATGTTATAAACATGAAAATGTTTCTGTAAAATATTAATAACACTATTTTAACCATTATACAGGAGGTTTAAACAAGTTGTAAGTAAGACAAACCCGAGGTAAGGGAATTCTTAACCCGATTTCCATTCTTTGGGTTAACCTTATACTTCATTATTTATGTGCTATTTAAATTGTTTGTGTTATGGGTTCTGTTTATAATATGTTTAATTATGTTTATTTACAGTATATATACATACTACATCCACTCTATTAAGTCTCTCTTCAAATGTATGATATTTATAAGGGGCTTTTCTTTAAAAATCATCTTTTTAAATTCGGTTTTATGAAATTCCAAAGTAATGTTTTTATGGAATTATTCATGTTGTATGATTTAGTTTTGGTTTTTGGGAATTATTTATAATGAAGGGTGGGACATATATTTCCCTCCAATGCATTGGGTATGAGTAAGTTGGAGGTCGGACGTATGGTTACTCCAAGTGTAACTACGATGGTTACACAATGTAAGGTAGCCGTGAGGGTTACAGATTATAAGGTAGCCAAGAATAGTTACAAGATTATGTAAGTAATGCCCCAATATACCTCTATGATTATATTTATGTTCTCATGTTTATTTTGATCTTGTGTGAATCTCATGTTTCACAAAGTATGTATATATGAGTGACAAGCATGTCTTCTGAAAATGTTTTCGTACATTACGAGTATTCATGGAATAATGTGCTATTTCCTTCCTTTTTCATCCATTACTAAGATTTGTGCTCATACCAAGTTTTTAAATGATTTTTCACAAGTTAATGGATGTGTAATACAAGGAATTAAGACACGTTAAATTTTGAATAATTGTCAAGGAGTCTTGTTTTACGTTTTAATGTTTTATATTTTGAGAAAAATAGAAACTGTTTTTATGGTATCTACTCTGTAACAATGTGTAATGTTATGAATGTTTTGTCCTAATTCTCTAAAGATCTATACTTGAAAAGATACTCAATGTAAAAGGAAGTTTTTTCTTAACTAAACTCAAGATTATATATGTAATAAGGCCGGGTCCTTATAGTAAGGTTCTTTCCTAAAGGGTTGGTTATTGGGGTGTCTTGGAAAGATTGCCTCTCAACTCTCATATGTTTCTATCAGTTTGGATAATTGGTCAGAATATTGGGTTTCAGAAGAAAAAATACCACAATGGATGGGAGGAAGAGATTTGTATTTACCTTGGGAAATAGAAAGTTTTTGAATAAGGGTACTTTCCTCCTCAAACTTCGTATCCACCTTCTTCTCGAATTTAGAGATTTTCAACTCATGGACACCTCGAATGGGTACACTAATCCTTAACTGAATTGTTGAGTGTTCTTTTCCATGTTCTCAATGAGTTTCCTTGTAGCGATTGGGTTTTTATAAACTAGTGAACCACCTTCAGCAACATCAATCATGTTTCGATCAATATTAATTAAACCTTTATAAAAATATTGTATTAAAAGTTGAGAACTTATTTGGTGGTGTGGGAAACTTGAAAAAACCCTTTTAAATCTTTATGAGTATTCATGAAGTGTTTCCCCTTGTGATTTTCATATCCCACAAATTTCTTTCATTATTGTCATGGTTCTAGTGGATGAGAAGTATTTTTCAAGAAAAATGTGTTTTATGTCTTCCCAACCTCTAATTAGTGAATTAACATAGTAAATACAATCTTTTGTAGTGTATTATAATGAGAAAGGGAATTTCCTAATATTTAAATTTTCTTCATCCAAATTTTCATATTTTAATGTTAAACACACAATATGAAATTATTTTAATTACTTATTTGGTTCTTCTCCAACAAGTCCACAAAATATTAGAAATAAGTGAATTAGACTGAATTTTATTTCAAAAATGGTTACCTTACCTTGAATTTGAATATAAGTGGGTTGGATATCAATGTAAGGAGTGGTTAGTTATTTTAATGTTTCATTATTTTCATCCATGATATATATGTTAATTTTATCTTATAATTTTGTTCCAGAAGAAGTGGGGTTTAGAAAAGTCTCAAGTTGTGGTGTGTCATCCTTCAAGGGTTGTCCTATGTGTCTTGGTGTCACGAATTTTGGATCCTATCCAATTTGGGTTTGAAAGGAGGTAAATCTCCCAGATTTTAATGCATCATTCATAGAAACTATAATAGAAATACACCAAAACAAAAAAATATTTTAAAAGGTAGGAGATAAAACAAATACACATTAACAAAATTTAAAAAATATATTATCAAAAAATAGGCACTAAAAACCTAAGCACTCCCTGGTGGAAACACCAAAATTTGACTATGTTTTCATGAATTTTTAAATTGATTATGATTTAAAGATTATTTTTAGTCTAGGTAAAACCATAGGTATTCTCTCAATGAGCGTTGATAGGTTTAGAGTGTGTATTTATAATAAGAAGTCCTAAAAGAGGGGGGGGGGTTGAAAACAGTTTTAATAAAATAACTTAATTTAAAGATTTTAATATTTGATAAACCAAGTTTATTTTGAAAAATATGAGATAAATGTTTCATTGTGATTTCACTACACACATTTCAAGTTCATTTTTTTTATATATTCATTTACGTTTGGAGTAATTCTTTGGTAGAAATTATTTGGAATCCCGATTAATTCCTAACCTTTTATTTTAATGCTTGAAGAACCAAACCTTTATATAACAATAATTTTGTAAATTTATAGAACTTATGCATGGAATAATAGCTTCCAAAGTATATTTAAATCTCAAGAAAGTGGGTAATAAAATTATTATGGTGTTGTCCATTCGGAACAACATAAGTAATACACTCAAAACCTCACACCAATATGTTAGAAATTAAGAGTAAATTAACCAACTATATCAAAACAGGAATTCAAGTATGAAATAATGTAATATACATGGAATGGAATGTTTTAAAACCCAAATTACTCCAAACCAATAGCTAATAAAATCATTGTAACTCCCTTTACAAGTGTTTATCTCCCTTACAAGGAACTCCCACTGTTTATCCCAACATCGAGAGGAGGAGGAAAGTAATGTGGATCTCCTTCTTCATACTTGAACCCCCTATGAGGATAGGGTCCTCAAAAACTTCTTGGATGAATATAGGACTCATTTGGAACTCCAAATTAGTATCACTTTACTCCTTGGTCGAACTTACAAATGGGTTTCCCAAGGTTTCAATTTATAGGAAAATTGGAAGGTGGTTTTGAGAATATTGATTTAAATAAACCACTTGGAACATTGTTTTTGACTCCCATAATTACTTATCTAGATTTGGAAAAAAATAAAAAATTATATCCCCACTTAGTTTCTAGATCCATAAAAAATTCAACACCATTTGGACAACTACATCTCAAGAAATCGACAGAATACATAACACCACTTTTGACTTTGTGGATATTCAATTCCATGGAAAGATCAGTTTGGATGGTCCTCTTAGTGGACTAATTGGGATTGGGTTCCTTGAGAAGAGTTATATCTCACAGATATTGGAATCTTACCGCAAAATTTAAGCCCATTTTGAGTCGTTTATGTTACACAATATGCAAAATAGTCTATAGGTGTCCTTGAGATTCCATGCAGTTTGGCCTATTTTTCTCCCATTTCATCCTGGGCCCTCAAAATCACCTCCAATGATAATTTAATTGTATAAAAAAGTTACATTTCACTTTTTAATAGTGTTAAAAATCAATCAAAAAAACATGAAGTTATGTTTTTATTAAAATTTTAATTTATGATACTAAATCAGTTTAACATGGTGGTAAAAGGGTGAAAATGAAGTAGTGAATTGTGATACGATCATAACCCCACACCTAAACATTTTCACTCCTAGGAAAAGTCACATTTTCAAAAAGTATGCACAGAGATATTCTAAAATTAATGATGATTTAACATTGAATAAAAATTTAATCCATGATAGAAATGTGATCAAAACAAAAATCACCCCAAGGAGTTATTCTTAGTGATCATGGTTGAGGATTTTTTTAATATGCGTTTAAAAAAAACAAATCTTGAAAATGGTATAGGTTAATGTTTTTTAAAATATGCCACAAAGGCGGCATCTCCGATGCCGCCTTTTCTTGAAAACAATAATTTTTATTTATTTATATTATTTATATATTTAAAACTTTAATGTTTTATTATTTTGTTCGTATGGTTATATATATATAAATAAAACATAATGTTTCAACATAATTTATCTTTTATTCAAGTACGTGACTTTTCTGGCCAATATAATATAAACTATAAGACAGATATGAATGAAATTTTCAACATTTCTTAAACATATAACTAATAGTGCAAAATAAAAATAATTTCTTAAAAAATATTGGTGAAAATGTATTTATAACCTTTCAAATTCACCTACCTGAAACTTAAAAATGTTTCAAGTATGTGACTTTGTTGGCCTATATAATATAAACTATAAGACTGATATGAATTAAATTTTAAAAATTGATTAAACATATATCTAGTAGTCCAAAATAAAATAATTTATTAAAAAATCTTGGTGAAAATTTATTTATAACCTATCATATCCACCTACTTGAAACTTAAAAATGTTTCAAGTACGTGACTTTTCTAGCCTATATAATATAAACTATAAGACCGATGTGAATGAAATTTTAAACATTTCTTAAACATATAACCAGTAGTCCAAAATATAAACAATTTCTTAAAAAATCTTGGTAAAAATTTATTTATAACCTATCATATCCACCTACTTGAAACTTAAAAATGTTTCAAGTATGTGACTTTGCTGGCCTATATAATATAAAATATAAGACCAATATGAATGAAATTTTAAACACTGCTTAAATTAGAACTCAATTCACCCCCCTCTTGAGATTACACTCCGAAAAAAAAGTAATAATATTGTTTTGATTTCAGTAGACATAAAACATGTAAACAATAATGTACAATCGAATCATATGTCTGTGGCAAGGAGATTCCACCCCACATGGTGGTCTATGAATAGAATGTCCGCGTCGAGTGTGCAATGAAGTCTGATGACCTGGAGAAGGCTTATCCTAGGGCATTGGAACGTCGAATGGCACATCCTCCATTTGTGTGTCAGTGGGAGGATCTATCAACTGCATCTCATACTGACATCCGGATCCTTCTCCCACTTGGGTGGTAGAAGGACCTGCCTCCATCGCAGTGGGGAACCAAGCCTGTGATGGAGCTATACCCCAAGACGACGATGAATCTAGAATCCAAGGCTGTGAAGGATCTGGAACCCAAGATGGAGAGAAATATAGATATCCTGTTAGGAAAGACAGATCCTATGCCACCTGAGTCACATCCTGAATCGGATGATCCTGGACTACTAGAGGGCCGATCTCTACCTGTGGAATAGGTGAGGCCCCACATGTAGCACGACACTATCTACGTTGCTGTGGTCGTGGCTCCTCAGCACCAGCAGCAGCTGTAGGATGTGCCTCTGGGGAAAGAACCACCTCTCTCTAAGTCAGATGCACAAAGATGCTCCCGGAAAGTGCATGAAAAGATGTCCTCACCTCCAGTGATATAGCATGGACGACTGTTTGGCTAAAGACCCCATCATCCTCTTCATCACTCATGCGAACAAGATGCTCTTTGTGACTTCCCTTTTAATAGATTCAAATGGAATTAGAAAATAATTCAATAACAAACTAATGGAAATTTATTGACTTACCATCCTCTGCATCTCTATTTCGGCTTGGGTAAGATACAGTATAGACTTCAGTCTATACCATGGAACATAGTCAACCTGCTCTGAAAGAGAGAATTGATTTGTTGGAACACCCTGAATATGAAACTTTTCATGTCTGTGCCAACAGTTGATAAAACTGGCATGTTCTTGGGACCAGTCATCATCCTGCCTCCCTGTCAGCTTCATCCCATGAAGCCGATCTGTCTGTCTCGATGGTAATGGAATTAGATGAGTACGGAAAAATTGGTGTATGACTCTGTCAGGATGATGCCACTCAATAATATGGAAGTGAATGAGGGGTACTACAACCATCGCATCCTTAAGCCCAATAGTGCAGTATGATGACAACTTGTCCATAATACTCTATTATAGAAGCCCTGAAATATGAAATGACAAGTGATTTTGTCAAAAGAACACCTAACTAAAAACCAAAATTGATGCTATTTTTAAATATGTTAGACAATGATAGATTGTATATACATACCTGATCAGGTAAGAGACAGTCCAACTGTAGCCGATATACGCCCAAATGATATCTCAGAACCATGTCATAATTGTGTCGCTGACGCCACCTATAAAATACATCAAGGATATTGAAAAATAATGAGAAATTATAGTCAACAACTCATAGTAGAATTAGAAACCAATAGAAATGACTTATCATACCATAATCCACGCGGAGCATCATGCAGTACCTCCATCTTGACCGGTGGACCAGAAAGGTCAGGGCAAAATGCTGGGATGTGCTCCCATGCCCACATCTGAATAAGGATGAAACATCCTCTGAGACCTGTACGGTCCGTATGGGATAGCCTACATAATGATCTGTACGTGTATGACAAGCAGGTTGATCCCCAACTATACATCCCAGACCGATCAAAGTCCTCTAGTAGGGGTAGATACATCATATGCACGTGCATCCCCGAGTTATCAATACACATGGTCCCACTAATGAGCCGTAAGATATATGCACAAGAATAACGCATGACGGTCTCCTCATCGTCATCATCCTGAAAATGTGGAATCTACGACTCCAACCAAGGAATAGATATGGATTATCCATCTGTAGCCCTATGGTCGGAAAAAATATCAACTCCTAACAAGCGCTGAGCAAGGTCTGGCCAAGCCGCATGAGTGAGTCCAATAACGGGTCTCCTCAGGATAGGCAGACCAAGAAGCACTATGACATCCTCGAGGGTGATGGTCATCTCTCCCTTAGGCAGGTGGAATGCGTGTGTCTCTGGTCTCCGTTTCTCAATGAGGTAAACAAGTAGGTAATGATATACAAATGTAAAACATGATATGGAAAGGCCATAGAATCCAGCATGGCGCAAGTAAGGTCTAATGGCATGTGGAGGCTCTATGTGATGAAAATGGGGTGCTCGACGCACCTTCACCAATCAATCTGGACGACCCTCTAACACGGCCTGTGAAATATGGGTAGGCTACTGAGTGAGTAGTATGATATCATCCATCATCATATAAATAAATGAAATGAGTCGTAAGTGTAAAATGTAAATATAACATTATGTATTGGATTAAGATAAACCATGTCAATTAGTAAGGATGTTTTTGTAATTTATCTAATTTTATGTATTCAATAACTTATGCTAATCATTATGATACTATAATTTCATTATAGAATAGTTTACTAAAATATCCTACATATTTTAACTAAAAACCATGACAAAGGGAATATGTTTTTGGGGTTTATAAAACCGAGGAAAAAAGAAGTTATAACAACATTTTGTTTACAGTATGGGAATGTCACAATGAAGACAATACATCATTATGGATGATACTGTGAACTCGACCCAAGAACGTTGGGGAATTGTTTCTGGTTATGACCTTCTTTATGACATATCATGCATCGCAAACTCTGTCCTTGTTCTTCAAGCCAGTCCATCTCATTATGCATCCTACTCGCCTTCGGTCTCCCATGAGGACGTAACCGATTCATGTCAGGTATCACTATCGGCTAACATTTAGGCATTGGGAAATAAAGATACTCCCCAATAGGTGTCCATGGTGTAGCATAACAGTTAGAAATGGTATTCATCCAGTACACTAGATCAACATATGCTTCCCATGAGATGTTCACAGAGGCACATGCTATGATGGTGTGTGTACATGGAAACCGTAAGGCCTAAATGTTTTCACATTGACATTACCTTGTTTCTAGTAATACCACCATTTTTTCACCGATGTGATTTGTGATGGGGTCTGAATGATCTTGAACTTCAAATCGGGAGTCTTCTCTTCGAAAGAGACAGATGTGATAACTAGAATATTCTTCAATATTCTTTTCAATATCTCATTGAAAGTGTCTTCCATATCTTAGCCCCTGTTGTATTCCGTCTGATACTAGTTTTTGTCTATCCACAAAGTAATTCATGCATCGATATAATGTCTTCTGAACTAAGGCGGTTATAGGTAGCTTGCAAAGCCCTTTGAAGATACCATTAATTCACTCCATAATGTTTGTCGTCATGTGTCCATACCTCTTCTCCTCATCGTATGCCAATGTCCATTTCTCTTTTGGAATCCACATCATATAATCATAAACTTCTTTATTAGCCTGACAAATTTGTTTAAAATATTCTTCAAATCACCATTGGTCTGACTCATATTCTACAAATCATAGATGATATTTCACATAAATGATTTTATCTTTATATTTAAATAGTAAAACAGAACGAATAGAATGCATACCAAGCCTCGTGATTTCCTTCTTCATCAGTTCATTGTGGAATTTTTTATGGACATTGCAAGGAATGTGTCTAATGCAGAACCGGTGATGTGTATTTGGGGATCTCTATGTATCAGGATCTGCATTGATTGCCTCATTAATTTCTCGATGGCGATCAGATATCAAACAAACACCCCGAATGTTGGTGAAATGGTTGATGATACATGCCAGAAACCAACTCCATGATTCATAGTTTTCTTTTTCTACAATGGAAAAGGCAACCAAAATAGGTGAATGATTTCCATCTTGGGTTTTCACAATCAACAATACTCACTTGTATTTTTCATATAGAAATGTTCCATCAATCTGAATAAACTGTTTGCAGAAACGAAATGCGAAGATACAGGGAAGGAATGCCCAAAGAAACCGATGAAATTGAACATGAGATGGATCAAGTCGGTTATCATGAGACACATGTTCGTTTGTATCCATATGGAAGAAAACTTGGTTATGATGCCTCGATATGGATAACAATTGCGGAAACACCCGATACGAGTCATCCCAATCACTATAGACCTTCACAATTGCCTTATGTTTCTCCATTCATGCCTTATTATAGGAAATCTTATAACCAAATGTATGTTGAACCCTATATTGAACAAGGTCTATTGGAACATCTTGACATGTCCTAATCATCTCAACAACAATAGATAACACAAATTCGGCATCCAATGTGGTATGATCTTGTGTGAGGCTTGGCTGAACGCAAGTATGAGCCACCTCAATCCTCGAGATTCTCCAACCTCCAAATGTAATGTCTGGAATCACCCTCAAGAGAAATATACAATCATCCCCATACTTCTCACACCGTATAATATATTTACTATAGTATGATTCAGGATGCGCCCGTAAGGGGCTCCCGACCTAGGTCTTTTTCCTCTCGCCGTCGCCGCTCCTTCACTGCGGAAGACACGGCGTTTTCCCCCGCGTTTGGTGGGTTTGTGGAGGCTCTCCACGGTCATTGCGTCTAGCGGGTTTGTGGTCTTCCCTTTTGCTGTAAAGGTTTTCTTTGGGATTCAGTGGTTGCTGGTTCAGATCTGCGGGTGTAAGACCGGTCTGCGTCGACGACATACTCTTCAGAGCGCTCTTGGTGTTGTTCTCGGCTTCTTGCAGTTTCCCTATGGTGAGCTTTTTAGTGTTGGGGGGTCGCACTCGTTTGTTGACGTTTTATGGGTTCCTTCTCTTCTCCTCTGAATTCGTTGGGGTCTTGTTGTGTTTGATGTGGTTGGTTGTTCGGGTGGCGGCGGGTTTTTCTGAGTCAGGGTGATGATGTGGTGCCGTTTCTGGAGCGGCTTGATTTGGTTTTTGGTGGAATTTCTTTTGATCTCTTTGATTTTTTTTGTTCGTGATGGTTGCTGGAGTTGAGGTTTTACTGTATATCGTGGAGTTTTTGCGATTGATTCCTTTTTATGAGATGGGGGTGAAGGTTTTAGGCCTTTTCTCTGTTCTCTTGGTGATTTGGGTGAAGACGTTGATGTTCTGGTGTCGGGATGTTTCTCCGACGGTGATTTTTTGATTTCGGTGAGCTCGCCGGGGACGATGACGATGGTTACCGCTGAAGAAGACGACGGGAGACAGTGTACCTCGCCGGTGTTCCGGTGATAGTGTGGAACGTGACGGTGTTCGGGTCGTCACGTGGCTTTTGTTTTGCGTGCGGGCTGTTGCGCAGTGAGGGATTGACGTGCGGTGCGCGGCGCGAGGCATGTTAGTGCTGTCGCGAGATTCATTGGCAGGTTTGAAGCGATCATGGGTGCGTGAAGATGACGCTGGTTCGAAACTCGAGGAGGCTGGCGGTGTATTTGATTTTGAATTTTGAAATGTGTATTTCATCTGGATGTGGAGATGTGGTTAAAAGGATGTGGTGAAATGGTGTAATGGGTACCGGCAACCCCTTAAACCGGCTTCTGAAAATATGGAAAAAAATGATTTGCAGTTACTATAGCATGATTCATGAACTACATAGTTGAAGTTTCTCTTAATATGAAACCTCTTTAGTGTGATTTTTAAGGCATCGTTACTAGGAAAATTCCTTCCAATATATAAGGTTTTGTTCATCTCACTAAACCTATCTGGTACAACTCCAGGGAACTCAGTTGTCAGTGTGAGAACAGTATTGTCGAATTTAGGCATGCATGTCATTGCTTCTGACCAAGATAAAAAGAGTGGTGGATGATTTATTGTAGGTCGAGGTTGATGTACAAATAATGAATTTATCAAAACCTCCTCTCTATCTTCTGTTGGTCCCTCCTCATCAACACTATTGTCACCATCTGATCCATCATTACGAAACTCCTCATCAGAAGTCATATTGACATGTATATCTGAGAGATCATCTAGGTTGTCCTCTTCTGCTGCATCATTTGGAACAGGCTCAATTTCATGGGGTGGACTATCTTCAACCACTCTTGTAATTATACGTCTTCGTACAAGTGGACATTTTTGTTGTACAGTAGAAACATCAATATATAACTCCATCATGGTACCATCTGACCATTGAGAAAATAAATTAATTTCTTGGAGGCACTGCACATCAGCAACCAATGGACAAGCTAGATTCTGCAGTGTTGTAGGAAATTGCAAATGTCTATAGCTCATAGACATGATCTCTTGATCGGGTCCCAGATTTAAGGAACCATGAATTCTCTCTTGAAGATCACTTATGGTTAAAAAATCATCTATACTAACCACCTTAATTGGTTGTGTACTGTAAGAAGCTCCTTGCTCAGTTTGAATAATCTCCCCATAGCAGTACACACAGACAAACATGACTCTCTACATCAAAAATGTTTCTTTCATAAAAATTATGACAGTGTAACAAATATTAACAATGATGTTTGACCATATGATGTTTATTAGAATGTAATTTTAGGAAGCCTTTCTATACCCTAAAATAACCTACTAATGTTTGAACATATGATATTTATTAGAATGTAATTTTAGGGTGCCTTTTTATTTAATGTGTTTGTTCTTCTTCATTTCACTTTATATGTTTATCAGTATCGTTAGCTAATCATTATATGGATCCATGTTTTAATCCTATGTTATTTATTAATTATTCTATAATTAATTATGTCTAATAGTAACTATTATTTCTAAACTATATAATATTTACATTTTAAAACATTTTCTTCTCCATTTCATTTTAAATAATTATAATTGTCATTTTGAATTGATTTTCTTAATACAGTTTTTAACTAATCAATCATTATTTAATAACTATTTAATCATTATTAAGTTATTATTTAATTATTTATTCTTTAATCATTAATCATATTATATTCATTAGTTAATTATAATTAACTAATAATAACTTTAATTCATTAATAATTATGTCCTTATTTGATTCTATAACATTATATTTATCATTATATCATTGATAAATATATTGAATTGATTTTTCTTTTCTTAGATATTTCAGTAGTTTATAAAAAAATATGAATCATCTTAGTCATATTCCCCGGGAGTGTCAAACCAGGATGCAGCAAGGCCCGTTATCATGCACCAGTTCCTGTTCGAGTCTAGCTCAAAAGGGTGTTTTTGGGTTTTACCCCTATGTACATCTGTGCCAAAGCCACATCCACTTGTTTGTATCCAGACAAGAATTTAATTTCTTAGACAACCACATAATCTTTAAGCTACAAAATTTCAAAATACTTAATCCTAAGTTAATCTATACATAATCTATACTACCTAACAATAATTATTTCAAAATATATATAACTAATTACAGAAACTAAATTACCAAATATTAAGAACTACATAAACAACTTAAAAATGAAATATTTAAAACTAAAAAAAATTAAATTAATTAAATAAAAACATTAAATTAAATAAATAAACATACCTCTAAATGAAGCTTCGTAAAAACCTGCACAACAAATGAAATTTTTAGAGAGATACAGAGAGAATTTAGGAGAGATGAAGGAAAGGATCAAGTGAGGAGAGGGAGGGGGGGTTCCACCCGTTTATAGGGAGTTCAGGCCAAGGCGGCATCACAGAAGCCGCCTTTCGCCTCTACGTAAGGCCAATGGCAGCATCGTAGAAGCCGCCTTTGGCCTTACCCATAGGCCAAAGGTGGCCTCCCCTCAGCCGCCTTTGTCATGTCATCGATCCGGGCCAAATGTGGCATGGGGGATCAAAGGTGGAATCATCGAGGCCACCTTTGCGCACTTACACAAAGGCAGAATCTGCGATTCCACCTTTTCAGCATGTTTTTAATTTTTTTTAACCTAAGCTCTTTTTCAATTTTTTTAAAAACACATTTAAAAAAAAACTCCATAAATTATATTAGAATGAAATTCAAAGAGAAACATGATACCAATATGAGAAAGTAATTCATAATTTAACCATGTCACTAATTCTTCATGTATTTGTGTGACAACCATTTCATTCTATTCTTCCCACTTTCTATCAAGTAAATATTGGCTATTTTAAAATTTTTCTTCTTAAATTAGTATGTCCACCGAACCTATCCTACATCCTTTTCAATTAAATTTAAAGACCCGCTCACTTAAGAATTCATGGAAGTCAAAACTTAATATCTTGAACTAGATATCCCCATATATTTTACATTTCATCACTCCCCTCATTTTTTTTTGTTTTTGGTTGTTTTGTTTTCAAAAGTTAAACTTGGGACAAATCTTACACTCATAACTCAACCCTTGTTTGATCTCCTCACAACACTAATTTTAATAGTTATAACAATATCAAAGGTCAAGGAAGAGTGGATTTTGACCTTCCCAAGAAACAACCCATGTTTTTGTTTTTTTAGGGTGTACAATAGTTGGATAACAGGTGCACACACACAGGTCAACACGGTACAATAATGAAAAATATTGGATAAGGATTAAACCTTCAGAAAAAACCATTTTGAAAAGCAGATAAATATTAACCTAACTTATATTTACCTTCTATTAAGTAATAAATATTCACATTTCATGGTTTGGTGAAAACATGTGTGGAGAAATTAAGCGGTATAATTTTCCCATAAACAAATCACACAAATGGTGTTATTCACATCAAAGGTTTCAAAGTGATACAACCATTCATATCATCGAAATAAAACAATTTTCAAGAAAAATTCACACCTCAATGTTAAATTCATCTTAAAACACACATTTCATCATTGAAATAATTTTTTTAAATGTTAAATAAACATTAAATAGGGAAATGAATTTTCAATAACTTCCAGGATTAAGTGGGAATAATTTTACATGACAAATTGGGATTCAAAAATTAACATTCTTTATTAAAAACGAGGGGGGGAATATTGGGGAAAGTGAAATTACTACCCAGTAATCCAAAAAGAAAAAAGAAAAAAGATTATGAAAATTCCTAACTAACCCAAGAATTTACCCATCCCCCACACCTAGAGCATGCAATTTTCTCACTGGAATAAAAGAGAATGTAGGAAGGAAGGATAAAACCTAGAGGGTGTCATTGGTAGGATGCTTTTTGAACTTGGAGTTCCTAGATTAGGGATTTCAGAATGGATTCATGTAAACGCTTTAGCCTCTTCCCATTGACAGTGAAGGTTTGTTTTGCTTCTTCATTTTGAACCTAACCGACACTAAATGGATAAACATTAGTAACAATGTATGGTCCAAACCAATATGAATGAAGCTTACCTAGATGCAACTTCATCCTTGCATTGTAAAGGAGGACCTTCTATCCAATGTGGAATTGATAATGAAGTATGAGACGGTCGTGGGTGGCCTTGGTTTGTTCCTTACAAATTTGGAAGTTCTCAAAAGAATATCCATGTATTTCCTCAAACTCTTAAATCTGTATCATCATTTAAGAACCTACACAAGAATGATTTTAATTGAATTGTTTAATGGACTAGTAGGCCCGATATTCTATCTCAATAGGGAGGTGAAACTCTTTCGAAACAAAAAAAATAGGTTGAAATTCCAATGGGAGTTTTAAAGGAAGTATGGTAATACCTTAATGAATCATTGAGTCTAAGACTCCAATATTTTATATTGGTTTGAATAATTTATTGAAGAATCTATTTTACCTCTCTATTATACACCTCTGCTTAACCATTGGTTTTTGGGTGATATGTAGTAGACACTTGATGACTGACCCTATATCGATGCAAAATTTATTGCATTGTTCGGTTGTAGAAATGAGAACTCTAGTCACTGAAGATGAACCTAGGTAATCCAAACCTACAGAAAATTTGGGTTCTCAAAAATTCAACAACTGTCTTGGAATCATCTGTCCTCATGGCTTATGCCTCTACCAATTTTGACACGTAACCAACTACCAGAAGAATGTAAATGTTTCCAAAGGAATTGAGAAAATCTCCCATAAAGTCAATTCCCCAAACATAAAAAATGTCATGGAAGAGAAAGGGTTGTTGTGGCATTTCATTTCTTTTAGATAAATTCTCCATTCTTTGATAATGTGAAAAAGATTTACAAAAATCCTGGGCATCCCAAAATAGTGTTGTCCAAAAAAGACCAGAATTAAGGACCTTGTGAGCAATCTATTTGGAACTAAAGTGAACCCCAAAAGAAAGAGTGTGGAATAACCTTATGATATACTAAAACTTTCTATTGAGAACACAACAACCTATAAATTGATCACTAAATGTGTGGTAAAGGTAGGGGTCATACCAAATGAACCAATGAGACTCATGTTTTAGATGGTGATCTTCTTTTTTTGAAATCAACAGGAATGTAAGATGCTACCAAATAATTTGCAATTTCGACATACAAGGGAATAACATCTTGCACTCTGTACAATTTCTCATCATAAAACATGTCATTTTTGGGAATAAATGGGGCTGAGTCAATGTACTAGGAGGGAAAGATCCTAATGATATAGTCTGCCACTACATTCTTTTCTCCCTTTTTATCTTTAATTTCTATATTGAATTCCTGCAGGATGAGCACTCAGAAAATGAGATGTTGTCTAGATTCTAGTTTCCTAAGGAGATACCAAAGGGATTAATGATCTTAGAACACAATGAATTTGGACCCTAAAAGAAATGACCTAAATTTATCCATGGAAAACACAATTACAAGGAATTATTTTTTAGTTGTGGTGTTGTTTTCTTGGTCATGGTCTAGTGTACGTGAGGAATAGACAATGACATATGAATCTCATTCAACCTTTTGTGACAAGACAACCCCAACTTCATAGTTAAAGACATCACACATGATCTCAAATGGTATATCCCACTGAGGTGGCTGGATTATCGGGGGTGATGAGTGAATCCATTTCAATTTATTAAAATATTATTAAAATTCTTTATAAAAAACAAATTCTTTTTTATTTTTGTAGTAGTCGAGAGAGGGGAAGTTCAATATTACTAAATTCATGAATGAAACAACAGTAAAATCTAGCATGACCTAAAAAAGTATGCACATCCTTTACATTTTTGGGTAATGTTAGGGAAGAAATGACATCCACTTTTGATTTATTGACTTGAATACCATCCACAAAAATGATTTTCATAGTATTATACCTTTTCGTACCATGAAATGGCATTTCTCATAAATTAATACAAGATCCTTTTCAATACAACAATGTAGGAAAGAACCAAGACTACTCAAACATTCCTCAAAAGATGATCTATGCACAATGAAACAATCCATGAATACTTCTATACAATTCTCCAAGTAATCTAAAAAAATAATAACCATGAATTGTAGGAAAATACCTAGAGAATTTCACAAACTAAATGTAATCCTTCTATATGAAAATGTACCAAAGGGGAAAATGAAGGTTTCATTTTCCTGATCCTCAGGGGAAATATAGATTTGAAAGTATCTAGAATACCCATCAAGGAAATAGTAGTGGGACTTCCCTGGTATCCTCTCTAGCATCTAGTTAATTAATGGTAATGTGAAATGGTCCTTCCTAGTGTGTTGGTATAGGTGAATATAATATATACATACATACTAACTATTTTTCACACGGGTTGAAACCAATTCATTGTTTTCATTTTTTATTACTGTTAGGCCAGTTTTTTTAAGATAACTTGTAGTGGACTAACCCATTTTCTGTTAGATATGGGATAAATGATTCTAGTAGCCAATAATTTTTTCACCTAATTTTTAACAATATCTTGAAGGTTTGGGTTTGGTAGGCATTGTGACTGCCTCACTGGTTTAACATCATAATTTAACAATATGTGATGTGTGAAAATTTATGGGATAATACTAGGAATTTCCAAAAGTTTCCATCCCAAATATTTTTTATACTCTAAAAATTTCAAGCAGTTTCTATTCACGCTCAGGAGGGAGTGAACTGGTAATGATAACAGACATCTTGTTTCCATTCTCAAGATATGAATATTTTATATTTTGAGCCAGTTGTTTTAGTTCCAATTTAGGTTTATTTTGGATTTATGGGACTGATTATAAAAGTGAGAGGTCACTAATCTCATTTAACTACTCAATTTTAACATCCTCAGATGATGAATTAGCTTTTACAATCTTAGTAGTATCATCAATGCTCATGTGATCCTCAGTGCTCAAGAAATCAGTAATTAACAAAAAAGCATAGCATTTTTCTAGACCACTGCAACATTATATGCATGATTCATGTCCTATAATTTCAATCAATAATGAAAACTCTTCAAGGGGATCAAGTAAATGAGAATAAGGTTTTTTAGGGTAAGGGAGTACAACTATATAGTTAACAGATATTGAATAATTTTCTTCCAAGGGGTGCTTTATAGTATCAAGGATATTGAAGTGGAAAATGTCAACACCAAAATCCATAGACAATGTACCATTGTGGAAATTAATTATGGTTTTGGAAGTTTAAAATAAATGACTCCCCAAAATAATTGGTTCAAGTCAATTCATCATATCATATTCAATTTTAAGAACTTAAAAATCAGTAGGAAAAATTAAAATTTTCACCCTCACTAAAACATCCTCTAACACACCAGATGGGTGTACGGTACTCCAATTTTACAGTTGAATAATAATTCCAATGGGATTTATTTCTTTGACCTACAATGAAGAGTAAATGGAGTGAGACATCACATTTATAGAATCACACAAATCAAGAATAACATTGGAAAAGGAATGCTCCCCAATGGTGCCCAAAATAGAGAATGTTCCAGGATCGTTAAATTTGGTGGGAAGTGATGGATCTATCAATTCTGATACATTCCTCCCCAATATCACCTTTTCATCACCTTGAAGTTTCCATTAGTGTGTATAAATATCCCTGAGAAACTTCGCGTATCTTGAAATTTTCTTCACGATATCAATCAATGGAATGTTAACTAACACTTTTTTGAAAGTTTGTAAGAATTATTTATCAAGTTCATTTTCTTTTTGTTTAGTTGGTTAGGTGGACCTTTTGGTAAATGTAATATTAATATTTGGTCTTGTTGGTTCATCAAATAAAACATTATTTCCCTTGTAAGGGCTTCTATTAGGATAAGGTTTTCCCATATTTGGACCATTTTTAGTGGTTGGGATGGTGGTTTCCTTAAGAGGGGATAATATAATGGAGGATTCATTTGAATTTTATAATTTGTGCCACTTCGAAGGGTGATGGAACTAACATTTCCCTTATCCCTAGGGTTTAATAGTGGTTGAGAGGATAGTTTACCCAACCCTTGACTTTGGATTTCCCCAACCGAGTTGGCGAGTTTCCCTAATTGGGTTTTAGGTCTTGTATTGATTCTTGATTGGTTTATTGTAATTAGATATTATTTTTATCTATTTTCTTCATCATGTCTTCCAGGATAGTCTTGAATTCTATAGGGGTTGTTGGAAAGGGATTTGCGGTGGTTGAATATTTCTGGGTGGTGGTGGTTGACTACTCATCAATGGTTAGTTCTAGGGTTGTTGAGGTTTCTTTGAATACCCCTACCTATAGGCTTGGTTTTATGTCCACCAAGTGTTGGATGGATAATAACGTTCTTTTTTAAAGGGTTGGTTATAGGGGTGGCCTATAAATACTACCTCATAACTCTCAGATGTTTCTATTAGTTGAGGGAATTGGTCCGAATAGTGGGTTTCAAAATAACATATACCATAATGGATGGGAGGAGGGGATTGAGATTTCCCTTGGGAAAGATAAAGTTGTCAAATAAGGGTACATACCTCCTCAAACTTCAGGTCCACCTTATTCTTGAATTCTTTACTTTTCACCTCATGGACACCTCGAATGAGTACACTAGACCTTGAACTGAATTTTTGAGTATTCTGTGTCATGTTCTCAATGATTTTACTTATAGCGATTGGAGTTTTATCAACTAGCTCACCACCTGTAGAAACATCAATCATGTTTTGATCAATTGGAATTAAACCTTAAAAAAATACCATATAAAAATTTAATCACTTATTTGGTGGTTTGGGAAACATGAAAAAATCCTTGTAAATCGTTCCCAATATTCAGGAAGCATTTCTTGTTTTGACCGCCTTATCCCACAAATCGATTTATTTATTTTCGTGCTTCTAGAGGTTGGGAATTATTTTTCAAGAAAAAATCATTTTATGTCCACCCAACCTCTAATTGGTGAATTGACATAGTTAATCCAATCTTTTTTAGTGTCATTTAATGAGAAAGGGAATGCCATAATATTTACCTGTTCTTTATCCACATTTGAAGGTTTTAATTTTGAACACATATTATGAAATTATTTCAAGTTCTTATGTGGGTCTTCTCCATCAAGTCCCTAAAATCTTGGTAATAAGTGAATTAGATTAGATTTTAGTTCAAAATTGGGCAGCTCACCTTACAATTGAATATAAGTGGGTTGGATATCAATGTCAAGATAGGTTAGTTAATTTTATTGTTATATTGTTTTCATATATGTTATATATGTTAAATTCAATTTCTAATTTTTTCCAGAAGAATAGGGGTTTAGAAAAGTCTCAAGTTGTGGTATGTCCTACTTCAAAGGGTTATCCTGTGTATCATGGTGTCGCTGACGTAGGATCCTATCTTGTCTGGTTTCAAAAGGAGGTAAATATTAAGAGTTGAACACATCATGCAAAAAAACTACACAAGAAATATATTATAAAAAAAATATTTGAAAATTTATAAGATAAAATAAATACATATTAAAAAAATCTAAAAAACAACTTATCCAAAACACACACTAAAAACCTAAGCGCTCCCCAGAAATGGTGCCAAAATTTGACAACATTGTCAGGACATGTAAAATTGATTATGATTTAAAGATGATTTTATAGTCTAGGGAAGACCCAAGGTCATCTCTCAAATAGTGTTAATAGGTTTAGAGTGTGAATTTATAATAATAAATAATAAAGAGGGGGTGGTTTTGAAAATATTTTTAAGAAAATAACATAATTTAAAGATTTTAATAGTTGTGAAAACAAGTGGATTTTGAAAGATATGAGATAAATGTTTCATTGAGATTTCAATAAACACATTTTAATTTAATTTTTATTATAGATTAATTCAGGTTTTAAGTCATTCTTTGGTTAAAATTAATTGGAATCCTGATTAATTCCTAAGATTTTATTTCAATTCTTGAAGAACCAAACCTTGACATAACAATCATATTGTAAAGGTACAGAACTTATACAGGGAATAATATCTTACATATTATATTTATATCTCAATAAAGGGGGTAAGAAGAGGATTCTTGTGTTGTGCAATCAGAAGAACACAATTCACACACTCAAAAACCTCACACCGACCAGTTAGAAATTGAGAGAAAATCAATCACATGAATCAAAAAAAGCATTAAAATATTAAATAATGTATGATAAATGGAATTAAATATTTTTAAACCCAAATTAATTAAAACCAATAGCTAATAAAATCATTTTAACACCCTTTACATGTGTGTAGCTTCCTCACAATGAATACCCACCATTTATCCAAACATCAGGAGGAGAAGGAAAGTCAGGTGGATCTAATTATTCATCATTGATCCCCCAATGAGGATAGGGGCCTACAAAACTTATAGGATTAATATAGGACTCCTATATAACTCCAAATTATCATAACTACACTCCTTGGTCTAACTTACAAATGGGATGCTCTAGGTATCATTTTATAGGCAAATTGGAAGGTGGTTTTGAGCCCCTAGATTTTGAGAAACCAGTTGATCCATGGTTTTGGACCTATATTAAGTCTTATCTCACTTCAGATAAAATTAAAAATTTGTATCCCAACCTCATTTCTAGCTCCAAAAAATATTTGGCACCATTTGGACAACTACATCTCGAGATATCGACAAAATACATAACACCACTTTTGACTTTGTGTAGATTTGATTCCCTAGATAGATCAGTTCAGATGGGCCTTTTAGTTGAATAATTTTTATTGTGTTCTTGAGAAGAGTTGTATAGCAAGAATTTTGGGATGTTACTACAAAATTTAATCCCATTTTGAGCAATTTATTTTGTTCAATGTGCAAAACAGTTGACATGTGTCCTTGGGCTTCCTTGCAGTTTGGCACATTTTTCTTACACTTTATCTCGGGCCCTTCAAATAACCTCCAAATATAATGTAATTATTAATACAAGTAACATTGAACTTTTTAACAGTGATAAAAACAAAATAAATCAATCAAACAATAAGTTATTTTTTTTATTAAATTTGGAATTTATAATACAAAATCACTTTAACACAATGGTAAAAGGGTAAAAATGAAATAATGAATCATGGTGTGATCACACCCCACACCTAAACTTTTGAAATCCTGGGAAAAGTCACATTTCTAAAAAGTATTAATGGAGGTATTCCCAACTTTATAAATATTTAACATTTAATGAAAATTTAATTCATGATAGAAATGTGATCGAAGAAAAAATCAGACCAAGGAGTTATTCTCAATAATAATGGAAAAAGATGAAACATAAATTGTATCAGAAAAAAATTCTAAGTGATGAATGATACCAATATGAGAAATTAATTTATAATCTAACCACGTCACTAATTCTCCGCATGTGTGTGTAAAAACCATATCATTATATTCTTCCCACTTTCTATCTAATAAATATAAGTTGTTATAAAAATTTTCTTCTTAAATGATTCTATCCACTGAACATATCCTACATCCATTGCAATAAAATTTTAAGATACTCTCACTTAAGATTTCCCAAAAGTTAAAACTTAAGCTCTCGAACTAGATATCCCCATATGTTGTATATTTCATTACTCCCAAAATTTATTATTATTTTTCTTTTTGATTGTTTTTTTTCAAAATTTAAACTTAGGAAAAATCACACACTCATCACTAAAACCTTGTTTGATCCCCTCATGACACTAATTTTAACAGTTATAACAAGATAAAAGATCAAGGAAGAGTGGTTTTTGAACCACCCAAGACAAAACCCTTATTTTTGTGTTTTTCTGAGGGCATACAATAGTCAGGTAATAGGTACACACACATTGGTCAATCCAGTTCAGTGATGAAAAAGATCAGATAAGGAATGAACATATGGAAAAAATAATTTTAGAAAGACGATAAATGTTAATCTAACATATATTTACCTTATATTAAGTAATAAATATTCACACTTCATTGTTTGGTGAAAAATGTGTGGAGAAATTAAGTGGCACAATTTTCCTATAAACAAATCACATAAATGATACCATTCTTCTCAAAGGTTTTAAAGTGATACGACCATTTATATCATCGAAAAAAAAATAAATTTTCAAGAAAAATTGACACCTTAATGTTAAATTCACGACAAACATACATTTCATCATTGAAACAACTTTTTTAAATGTTAAATCAACATGAAATAGGGAAGTGCATTTCCAATAAATTCCATGATTAAGCGTACATAATTTTACATGATAAAGCAGGCCTCAAAAAATAACATTTTGGAACAAAAGTGAGGGGTGAAAATAGGTGGGGCAAGTGAAAATACAATCCAATAATTCAAAAATATAAAAAGATGAAAAATGTTGAAAATTCCTAACTAACCCAGGGATGTACCCATTCCCCCACACCTAGAGCATGTAGTTTTCTCACTTGAATAAAAGATAATGTGGGAAGTAAGGATAAAACCTAGTGAGTTTTATTGGTAGTATTCTTATTGAACTTGGAGTTCCTCAATCTGAAACTTCAGAGTGGTTTCATGGAAGTGTTTTAGCCACTACCCATTAACAATAAAGGTTTGTTTTGTTTCTTTATTTTAAAACTGAACAACCCAAAAGGGATTAACATTAGTAACAATGTATGGTCCAAAACAGTAGGAATGAAGCTTACATAGATGAAACTTCAGCCTTTCATTATAAATGAGGACCTTTTATCTAATGTGAAATTGATGACGAAGGATGAGATGGTCATGGGAAGCCTTGGTTCACTCTTATAAATCTGAGATTTCTCATAAGAATCTCTACGCATTTCCTACAACTCCCAAATCTACATCTTCCTTTGATTACCTACACCAAAAATACTTGAATTACATTATTTAATGGCCAATTAGGATTGGTGCATTATATTAATAGGGCGATGGCAACTCTTTCCAAACACAAACTGATAGGGTGACATTCCAATGAGAGTTTTAAAGGCAGTATGGTAAGCCCATAATGAATCATTGAGTCTAAGACTCTGATCTTTTCTATTGGGATGAATCATTTTTTCAAGAATCTATTTTACCTCTCTATTATACACCTCATATTGACCTTTATTTTGTGGGTGATATGTAGTAGACACTTGATAACCGAACCCATACCGAAACAAAAGTGATTGCATTGTTTGATTTAAGAAATGATAACCCTGGTCACTAATGATGAACTTAGGTAATCTAAACCTATAGAAAATTTGGGTTCTCAAAAATTCCACAACTATCTTGGAATCATATTTCCTCATGGATCATTCCTATACCCATTTTGACACGTTATCAACTACTAGAAGAATGGACATGTTTCCAAAGGAATTGGAAAATGGCCCCATAAATTCAATACCCCAAACATAAAAAATGTCATTGAAGGGAAATGGTTGCTGTGGAATTTCATTTCTTTTAGTGACATTACTCATTATTTGACAATGTGAACAATATTTACACAAATCATCCGCATCTTGAAATAGTTTTGTCCAAAAGAGATCAGAATCAAGGACCATGTGAGTAGTCTGTTGGGGACCAAAGTGGCCCCCAAAATCAAGAGTGTGGTAGAAGATTAGGGCAGGGTGAAACTAACTATCGGGAATATAATTCTTGAAGAATTTATCACAACCTATGCACCCAAGGTAGGGGTCACCCCAAATGTACCAATGAGACTCATGTTTTATATGGACAGATTTGTTTTTATTAAAATCAGTAGGAATATAAGATTCTAGAAAATAATTTACAATTTCAGCATACCAAGGAATAACATCTTGTACTTGGTATAATTTCTCATTTGAAAACATGTCATTTATGGGAATACAGGGGGATGAGTCAATGTCTTAGGATGGAAGGATCCTACTGATATAGTCAACCACCACATTCTCTACTCATTTTTTATCTCTAATTTCTATATTGAATTCCTAAAGGAGGATCATCTAGCAAATGAGACATGGTTTGGCTTATGGTTTCCTAAGTAGATACCAAAGGGCTACATGATCTAAGAACACAATGACTTTGGAACCTAAAAGGTATGGCCAAAATGTTGAGTCAATAAGGTTTCCTTATGAATTTTCTATTTCTTTATGTTTTTAAAATAACAAACACTTTATCTTAAGGCAAATTATATTTTCCCTAAGGATGATTTTTATAAGGAAAATTTCCCTTCTCTAAGGAAATTTTTATCCTTACCTATGTTTTCATTGTTCATTTTATAGCCTCTAAAAATCCAACTCATTTTTTACTAAGGAAAATTTTGTTTTCACATATAAAACCTCAGAATCCAAAAAATACTTAGATATAGAGTATTCTATTTTTAGGATCTAAATTCTTTGAAATCCAGGTTCCAAATTCTCTAAAATTCAGACTCTGAATTATCTGAAATCCAGACTCTGAATTCTCTAATATTCAAACTCCTAATTCTTCAAAATTAAGACTCCTAAATATTCATAATTCAAACTCCAAATTCCTCAGAATGCAGACTCCAAATTTCTTAGAATTTAGACTCTGAATTCCTAAAAATTATGACTCTTAATTCCTCAAAATTCAGACTCCGAATTCCTCAGAATTGAGACTCTAAATTCCTCATAATTGAGACTTCAAATTACTTCAAATTCAGACTCTAAATTCCTTAGAATTCAGAATCCAAATTTCTTAGAATTAAGATTCCAAATTCATGGGAATTCAAACTCTGAAATATATTGAATTTAGATTCTGAATTCTTTGTAAAAAATAATCCGAATATCCATATATTATAGACACTGAATGTTTATTTGGTTAGACTCAGAATTATATTTTCCTTAGACTCTGAAAAATAGATTTGGTTAAGTAATTTCATTTTTTCATTATACTTGTTATGAAACAATGTTGTACAATCTATTTTTAACTAACCATTGTTTGAGTGACACATGTATAGGTCCCTCCGAGATTCAAGAAAAAATTTGACCATTGGAGGAGGGATCCGACCATTGGAGAAGTGACTATAAATAGGATCTCATTTGAATAAGCTCAATACTATTCCATCACTCTAGAGATTTCATGCTGTGAAGTGATTTCTAGAGAGAGAGACTCTCATGATTTGTGTATTACGAACTTCTTGTTCAGATTGCTTAGTGAAACTCCGATTGTTTCTGAGTACAATTGAGGGATTTTGGGGATAAGAAGATAGAGGTGCCAACTGACTTAAATTTCTAGGACTTTCTGGTATAGGAAGACAAAGGTTCCGACTACCTTAAAGATCAAGGGCTTGAGAGAATAAAAAGATAGATTCCAATATTCCTATTAAGATCTTACCTTGGTTTGGGTAAGACAGACTTTCTTGAAAGTATAAATCAAGGGACCTTTATCCAAGGTTGTTGGATACCCTACTCTTTGGGTTAAAATATTACATACTTTTTACTTGTTTTGTTTCAAGTTTATTTACATTGTATATTGATAAATAAAGAAAGTATAACCTTATTATACTTTCTTATCAATTTTATATACTCTGATAAGTAAGATTCTATACACTTTAAGGTAGATTCTTTTCCTTGTAAACATTCCTTATGTTTCATTTCTAGAACCATATTTCTGGAACCTAGAATTTTTTTAATAGAACTAAAAGCGGTCTTTTAAATTTACCTTGTTTAACTTTGTAAAACATAGTTTTCCTTAATGTTAAAAACAAAAGTTTTTAAACTTACAATTCACCCCCTCTTGTAATTGAGCATCTATATCACTATTTTGATCCTAAAATTGGTATCATAAAAGGTCTCTCAAATACTTATATTCACATATAAGTTTTCTTTCTTAGGTTTTAATTGTTATAAATTCTATTTCTTAACTTTTATTGCTTAATTTTTTCTTAGAGTTTTTTATCTTTGTTTACAAAACTTTTCTATTAACAAGTTTTTTTGGAAAGATATTTTTCTTATAGAATAAGATGAATGAATGTCGGTTCGATTGAAAATATAAATCCTACCAAACCACCTATATTTGATGGTAATTATTATGAGTATTGGAGAGATTGTATGAAGACTTTTATTGTTAACACTGGAGTAGACAATTTTTTAATGCTTACTGGAGATTAAAAAATTCCTAACAAGGAAGTCAAAACCTTCACCAACCAAGAAAAGTGAAAATATCAATTAAATTACTAGGTAATCAATACTTTGTTGTGTTCAAGGACTAGGAATTTATATAGTCAAATTTCTTCTTGTGAAACAACTAATTGTATGTAGAAGAAACTTGAGGTTACTCATTTTGGAACTTCTAAAGTTATAGAGACTCGAAGAGCTATGCTTAGAGAAAAATATCATGTATTTCTATTTCCTTATGGAGAACCAGTTTTCAAAGTTCAACAAAGGTTTTTGAATATCATCAAGATTTTAAAATCTATGGGATAGAAAGTTCTTGATGATTAAGCTCCTGTAGACAAGATTATTGATATTATGCCTAATGAGTGGGAATCTAAGAGAATAACTATTGATGAGAATAGAAAAGTGTCTCAAATTACTCTTGATGAGATTTTTGGAACTCTTGTTCAACATGAGATAAGAATGAAAATAGATGATGATATGGATAAGAAGAAGAATGGCAATAGAAGTGTTGCCTTTAATACTATTAAATCTAAGACTCTGGAAAGGGTTACAAGATCCAAGTCTAAGAATGTTAATGTTTTATCTAAATCTAGGGAAAGTGAAAATTCTGAGAATGAGCTAGCTAATATTTCTCTAAGGATGAACAATGTAGTTTGAAATAAATACTTTTAGTATAGATATAAGAAGAAATAATGAAAAGACAAGAAAGGATCAGAATTCACTTTCTATGAATGCAAAAGAGAAGGGAATATAAGGCCAAATTTTTATATGCTTAAGAAAAAGGATAGAAAGGAAAAACATTGTAACATTAATAGAAATAAGTACTACAAGGATAACGCTAAGAAAGCTTTAAAAGCTAATGAAACTTGGAGTGCTAGTGGTGGTGACTCATCTGATGAATCCTCATAGTATGACTCTTATGAACAAAAGAATCTTGGTTTACTAGCCAAACTACCCATTGAAAATCATTGCCTAATGAAAAAGGTACATAATGCTGAAACTATTACTAATGTATCTTTGAATGAAAATTATACTGATGATAAATACTATGAATCTTTAGATGACGAGTCCTCCTCATAAGAAGATAATACATTACCTTCTTCTGAAGAAGTGTCTAGGTTTTCTAAAATTCTTGAGAATGAAAATTCTAAACTCAAGAAAATGCTTGATAAGGAAAATTCTAGATTATCTATTTTGACCTTATAAGTGTCAGATCTTTCTAAATATCTTAGTAAGAAAACTTTTGATTTTAATAGTATTTCCAAAAATCTTAAGGAAGTTAATTTTGAGAAGGATAAACTTTCTAAGGATCTTGAAATTTTAATTTCTAAGAAAAATATTTTAGAGGCTAACTCTAGTGCTAAAACTAATGTTTTTAAGGATAAAAATATGGTTATTAAACTAAATTTAGAAATATTTTCCTTAAGGAAATTTCTATCAAATATTATCCTAGTTAAGGGAAATTTTGACAATATGTATTCCAAAATTCAACCTTTAAGAAATAGTTCTGGATTTGGTTATACTCATTTTAAACTAGTTTTTAGTGAAAACTATTTTTTACCCAAAGTGATCCATTTTGCAATAAATTTCAGTGTGGTGGACATTGGATGAAAAATTATTCTTTAAAAAAAACTCAATATTTAGGTTTTCATAAAGATTATTTTTTTAAGAAAATGTGGATACCTAAAATTTATATTTCTGAAATTTCTAGATACAAGAAAGTTTGGATTCCAAAATTCTAACTCATTTATTTTCAGGAAAATAAAGATAGTTCCAATAGCAATACATGGTATATGGATAGTGTATGTTCTCAGTATATTATTTCTAACAAAAATTTCTTTGAAAAGATTATCAAGACGAAATGAGGAAAAATAACTTTCGAAGATAATGCTCAGGGGGAAATTATTGGTATAGGTAACATTGTTATTCTTGAAAAAACATTAATTTCAAATGTTTTATTTGTTAAGGGTCTTAAGAACAACCTCATTAGCATACATCAATTATTTGATTAAGGTTACATTGTGAATTTTAGGAATGATAAATTCTTAGTACACAATTCCAAGGTAGAGTTTATTCTTTCTACCCATAGGAAAAATAATTTATACACACTAAACTTAGAAGACCTTAGGATCCAAGATTTACCTTGTCTTAGTGAAATAGAAGATCAATCTTGGTTATGACATGGAAGGTTAGGACACTGTAACCTTTGGAACCTATGCAAAATCTCGAAGAAAATACTAGTTAAGGATCTACCAGAGCTTAGATTTGATTCTTAAAAAGTTTTTTATCCTTGTCAATATGAAAAAAAACATAAATCATGTTTTAAATCAATCGGTGAAGTCTAAACTTCTAATGAATTATAGTTAGTGCATATGGATCTTTTCAGTCCAACACAAACTGGAATCATTGGAGGGAAATATTATGTATTTTTCTGAGTTGATGATTACACCAGATTTACATGGGTCTATTTTTTAACAATTAATTTTGAATATTTTTCTTATTTAAAAATTTTTAGTGCCCAAGTTAAAAATGAGAAAAACCTTCCATTGATAACTATTCATAGTGATCATGGAGGAGAATTTCAAAATTCAAATTTTGAAACTTTCTGTAGTAAAAAAGGCATTAATCATAACTTCTCAAATCCAAGAACTCCTCAACAGAATGATGTTGTTGAAAGAAGAAATTTTATTCTTCACGTGATAACTAGAACCATGTTAGTGAATATTCTATATCTAAAAACTTTTGGGCTAAAGCTATAATTACTTCTTTTTATACTATAAATCAAGTTTTGATTAAAAATTTTCTTAAAAAAACCCCTTATGAATTGTGGAATGGTAGAAAACCTAGAATATCATAATTCAAGGTATTTGGTTGCAAATTATTCATTTTGAATACTGAAGATAATTTACATAAATTCACACCCAAATTTGATGAAGGAATTTTCCTAGGCTACTCCTCAACTTATAAGGCTTATAAAGTTTTTAATAAAAATACTTGTACTATTGAAGAAACAATGCATGTTAAATTTTATGAAACTGATCCTTTTATTTTTAAATGACCCCAACACACATCATTGGATGTGTTTTCAAAAACTTATTATCAACCATTGATAGAAGACCCTTTTGATAAGGAAAATGTTCAAGAAAATATTTCTGAAGCATTTACCCCAGAATATTTCCTACCATATGTTGATGAGTAGGTTTTTAAAAACCCTAATCAGTTGTTTCTTAAGAATAATCCTAGTGAGAGTATAATTAGTGATGTAAATCAACCTGTAAGGACTAGAAGTTCCTTAAGAAATAAAGTAGAACATCTAGCATTCCTTTCCCAATTAGAACCAAAAAGCACTGATGAAGCTCTAGGTGATGATGATTTGATAAAGGCAATGCAATATGAGCTAAATGAATTTGAAAGGAACAGATTCTGGGCCTTAGTTGAAAGACCTAAGGAAACTTCTATTATTGGATTAAAATGGGTCTTCAGAAATAAGTGTGATGAAAATGGAATCATTGTAAGAAATAAAGTTAGATTAGTTTCTAAAGGATATAATCAACAAGTAAGAATAAACTATGATGAAATCTATTCCCAAGTAGTTATACTTTAATCTATTCGTATTTTACTTTCCTTTGCAGCATTATTCAATTTCAAATTTTTTCAAATGGATGAAAAATGTGATTTCCTTAATAGATATGTTCAATATGAAGTTTTTGTTAAACAAACTCCTGGTTTTGAATACACAAAACATCCTGAACATGTTTTCAAACTTACTAAAGCTTTATATGGACTTAAAAAAATCCCCTAGAGCCTGGTATGATAGAATTAATGATTTTTTCTACAAAACAATTATGTTAAGAGAACTGCTGATCCAACCCTTTTTATAAAGAAAGATAAGAAAAATGTTTTTATTATTCAAATTTATGTTGATGAAATTATATTTGGTTTAACTCAGCAATATTTAACTGATTCATTTTCATAGATAATGAAATCTATGTTTGAAATGAGTATGATGGGTGAGTTAACATTTTTCCTAGGTTTTTAAATTTTTCAAAAACCAGAAGGAACTTATATATATCAACATAAGTATATTAAATATCTTCTTAAAAAGTATGGATATAAAAACCCTAAAAGTATAAGTACTCTAATCGGTACCTCAAATTCTCCTAATCTTGATGAAGCTGGGAAACCAGTAGATCAAACATCATTTTGAGGAATGATAGGAAGTTTACTATACTTGACAGCTAGTCATCCATATTTAATTTTTTTAGTATGCTTATGTACAAGATATCAATCCAATCATAAGGAATCTTATTTAAAATCAGTAAAAACAATTTTTTTTCTATTTAAAGGTAACCATGGATTTAGGACTCTTTTATACTTCTGTAAATCATTTTTTAAATGTTTTCTAGATACTGATTTTGGTGGACGTAGAATGGATAGGAAAAGTACATCAATTTTTTTTATTTCTTAGGAGATTCATTAGTTTCCTGGTCATGAAAAAAGAAACACTCAATAACACTTTCCACTACTGAAGCTGAATATGTAGCAGTTGGAAGTTGTTGTGCTCAAGTATTGTGGATGTAACACACACTCACAGACTATGGCATGAGTTTTACCAAAATAAAGATATTGTGTGATAACAATAGTTCTATTTTCCTAAGAAAAAACCCTGTGCATAACTCTCATGAAAACACATAGATATCAGGCATCACTTTCTTAGGGATCACACACAAAAAGGAGATATCATTTTTCAATTTATCGGAATGAAAGAATAACTTGTTGATATTTTCACAAAATATTTACCATCTGATATATTTTAATGCATTAAACAAATGTTAGGAATGATAACTATAAGGTAATATTATATATTAACTTTTTTTTGAAACCAATCTTCTTACATTAAGAAACTACTTTTCAAAATGGGAGTACATTTACTTGGTAGTTAAATTTTTTTTGTAGTTTAAATTTTTCGTAGTTAAATTTTTTGGTAGTTAAAATTTTTCGTAGTCAAAATTTTTCATAGTCAAAATTATTCTGTACCTAAAAAATTTTTCTTAATAAAAAATTTTCATAGAATAAAATTTCTCAATTTCAAAAATTTCATTTCTTTAATAAAATTTTCCATAATCTAAAGTTATTTAAGAAGAATTTTCCTCATTAATTATAATTTTCCTAGCAATACGGAAGGTATGTTTTCTTACTTAAATTTTCATAATAAGATTTTACTTGTTGGTATTTTTCTCTTTTTTTAAGAAAATTTTTCAGATTCACTTTCCTTAAATCCGAAGTTTTATCTTAAAAACCTCAAAAGATCAGAATCTTCCAAAATCCTTCTTCAGCTTTCATCTCAACCATCAGATCATATTGAGCCAGTTTCAACCATTTGATAAATTAGGGAATTTGAACTGTCACCCCAACGTCTATATAAATACCCCCTTAATGATTGTACCACATTGGTTTTCATGGCCTAGCATTCCAAAACTCTGCCTCTCTACTTATGCGTCATTCTATATTTCTGATCTTCTCAACTCTGAATGTATTTGGAAGCATCCCCGCAGAAGAAAATTCCATCAAATAAGGAAATTTCTGAATATAAAATCTACAGAGAAAGGTTAGTTGATCATAAGTTCTTTGTAAAGTATGATTCTCTCATTTCAAAGTATATCAAGTTGAATGGCTGGGAAAGACTGTGCGTAGAAAAAACTAAAGGAAAAGATCAAGTTTATACAGAGTTTCTTATTGAGTTATTTAAATCCATAAGTTTTTTTAATAAAGGTGGGAAAGATAAGTTCTTGTTCAATAGTTATAGAAAAACTTATTCTCTTTCCTACAGTAAGGAATCTAGTATCATTGGAATACCGTATGAAGGAGAAGCCATTTTCTGCACTAAAAAACTACCTGATCAGGTGGGAAGTTTTGATAAAGAAAAAACTATAGAGTTCCTCGGACTCAAAGGAGTGAAAAATCCAAAGATCAACCATCTCTCTAATAACTTTATAATGTTAGCTTTATGGGTTTATGGATTTCTCATTCTAAGAAAAGGAGACAATTACTCCTTAAAGAAAAGTGAAATCTATGTTTTGGATTTTCTGATCGACCTGAGAAAGATAAACTTAGTGAAGTATATCTTGCTGACGATTGAAAATATCAAAAATGGAACCCTCAAGTCGCAGATCATTACATATTGAGCAATATTATCCAAGATCATTGTCTTATGCCTATAATAGTTCAAAATCCCTCATAGTTCAAATCCCAGATCTTTAAAAGTCATGTTTCTCAATGATGATACTTTGAGGAGGATGAAGTTTAGTTTCAATGAAAGATACAAAGAATTTTATGACTTGTCTAAAAGTGAGATCGAAGACTTATACAAAAATCTGGAAGTAAATAAGACTTACAAGAAGGGTACCAAGAAGAGAAAGGTGAAGGAACTAGAAGTGAAAGAAAAAAACTCATATCATTCAGGAAACCCAATCAGAACCTCTAAAATATAAGAAGCAAAACACCTATCTAGATGAAGTTGTTGATAAGTGGAGAAAAGATAAGAAGAACAAGAAGGAAGTAGATCCTAGATTTGTCTTCGATACTACTGAGGAAAAATCTTTATAGATTAAGGCTGCTGAGGAATTTGAGAAGAAAGAAAAAGAGAAGAAGCAAAAGAAAAAAATTTCTGAAGTTGAGATTGTTCAATCTCTTCTCAAGGCTTTTGAAAAAGCTCATGAGCAAGTCCATGTACCAGAATCCTTTCTATAAGAATCACTTCTAGTTACTCCGGGAAAGAAAATAGTCATTTCAGAACCTAATTAAGAGGAATAGATTGTTAAGGAAGAGGAATTAGAAGGATAATAAGAGGAAGGAAGTGATGATACAAATGATATGATAAGGGAAGTTGAAGAATATCATGAGAAGGAGAGTCATTCAGGAAAATTATCAATCCAAACTTCCTCGGATGGATCTTCTCAACTTCCTACCCCAGGAAAAGCTGATGAAGGTTAGGAAGAAGTAAACAAACCATCAAAATAAGAGAGTAACAACCATGATGTTGTTCAACCAGAGGACCTAGTGGCAGATGCTGAAAAGGAAAAGACTGAGGAAGATAAGATATTACAACTATCAGATAGTGAACATGAATCACCAAAGGGTTCTTAGATCATTTCGAGAGATGATAAAGGAAAATAGATGTTATTTGATACACCTAAGAAGGGCGAGGTGGCTAATAAAGATGTTGGTGGATCATTTAAAAGAAAAGTTGTTGAGGTAGAGAGAAAATCCTCACTAATAAGAGAATCTAATTCATAATCATCTTCTATAGGACATGATTTTGTGGTTCAATCCCTAAAGAAATTGGTTGATACAATTACCTTGTTTTTGGGTATTGACTCGAGGTGTGAGATGCTTCAAAATTCTTTAATCAGAAATCAGATTCGGTTTCCATGCTTACAGAAATATTTGTCAGGCTTGAGGCTAATTTTAAATCCTTTTACATCGGGTATGATGCACACTGGAGGTCGTTCAAGGAAATTACTAAGTGGTATAGAAAGACAATTAAAGATATGAGAATCTTTGATTACTTTCAAGATAATGTGAAGGATACTTTTGATACTAAATATATAAAGATCAAAGACCTTACTGTGAGTTTTGATGAGAAGATCAATCTTGAACAAACATCTCGGAAGTAGGAAGACAAGATTTGAATGGGAAACTTAATTCAGTTTCTTTGAATCTAAAGAGGGAAAGAGATCTCAGAATTGAGTTCGAAGAAAATATCAGTAAGTAAGAAGATATTTTAAAGACTCAGGTAGAAATTCTTAAGGCTCATGAAGATAAGAACAGAGTTTTGGAGAAGGAAAATGAAGATCAAGATGAACTGCTCAAATGTTTTGTAGAGGATCATAAGGAGATTAAAAGCTAAATAAAATTGTCAAGAATCTTATAAAAAGGAAAAATAAGGATTATTTTTCCCTTAACTTTGATCTTTTGTTATATTACCTTCTTTGTAAATTTTTTTCCAAACATAATGAAAATTTTGGTTGTTCTTCATGTGTTTTGTTTTATTGTACTAATATTTTAGGTACCATATTTTTTTTCCATTCTATCAATTCCTTTTGGAAAATCACAAATTGGGAGAAAGTAATGATAAAAAGAACACTAAGTAAATAAGAGGATTCCCTAAATAAGGGGGAGTCTATCTAAGGGGGAGTTTTATCAAAGAATATTTCTTTATGCAAGAAAAAGAAAAATCTATTTAAAGAAGTCAATAATATGATCCTTAGGGATTTAAAAACCTAAGGGGGAGTTAGTCCTATTCACCATAATTCATAATTAAAGGGAGATAAGTTTTTCTTTTTTGTTCATAAAGAAAAATTCTATGTACTTATATTATTTTCTATAAGGATGTTTGTGCCTTCCAAAAAGAGGGATATTGTTGAGTCAATAAGGTTTCCTTATGACTTTTTTTATTTCTCTATTTTTTGAAAATAAAAAACACTTTATCTTAAGGCAAATTATATTTTCCCTAAATATTATTTTCATAAGGAAAATTTTCCTTCTCTAAGGAAATTTGTATCCTTACCTATGTTTTCATTGTTCATTTTATAGTCTCTCAAAATCCAACTCAGTTTTTTTCTAAGGAATTTTTTTTTCATATCTAAAACCTCAAAATCCTATAAATAGTTATATATAGAGTATTCTATTTTTAGGATCCGGATTCTACAAAATTTAGGTTACAAATTCTCTAAAATTCAGACTTCAAATTCTCTGAAATTTAGACTTTGAATTCTTTGATATTCAGACTCCGAATTCTTTATAATTCCAACTCCTAATTCTTCAGAATTAAGACTATGAATTCCTCCGAATTCTCACTCTGAATTCCTAAAAATTAGGACTCTGAATTCCTCAAAATTTGAACTATGAATTCATCAAAATTCAAACTCTAAATTCCTTAGAATTTAGACTCTGAATTCCTCATAATCCAGACTTTCAATTCCTTAGAATTCAGACTCCGAATTCCTTAGAATTCAGACTCTAAATTCCTTAGAATTAAGCTTCTGAATTCATGGGAATTTAGACTCCCAAATATATTGAATTCAGATTACAAATTCTTTGTAAAATAGAATCCAAATATCCATGTATTATAGACACTGAATTTTTATTTGGTTAGACTCTGAATTCTATTTTTCCTTAGAATCTAAAAAATATATATGGTTAAGTAATTTCATTTTTTACTTATACTTGTTATGAAATGATGTCATACAATTTGTTTCTAACTAGCCGTTGTTTGAGTGACATCTGTATAGGTCCCTACATGATTCAAGGAAAAATATTACCATTGGAGGAGGGAGCCGACTATTGGAGAAGTGCCTATAAATAGGATCTCATTTGAGTGAGCTCAATACTATTCCATCACTCTAGATTTTTCATGCTGTGAAGTGACTTCTAGAGAGAGAGACTCTCATGCCTTATGCATTCTAAACTTCTTGTTCAGATTTCTTAGTGTGACTCAGATTTTTTCTAAGTACAATTGAGGGCTTCTGGGGATAGGAAGAGAGAGGCATCAAATACCATAAAGTTTGAAGACTTCTTGGGATAGAAAGACAGAGGTTTCGACTACCTTAAAGATTGAGGGCATGCAGGAACAGAAAGACAGATTCCGATATTCCTATCGCGGGATTATCCTGGTGTGGGTAAGACAAAATTTCTTGAAAGTATAAATGAAGGGACCTTTATCCAAAGTTGTTAGATACCCTACTCTTTGGGGTAAAAGATTACATACTTGTTACTTGTTTTGTTTCAAGTTTATTTTCTCTTTATTTTGATAAAGGAAGAAAGTATAGCCTTATTATACTTTCTTATCAATTTTATATACTCTAATAAGTACGATTCTATACGCTTTAAGGTAGTATCTTTTCCTTATAAACTTTCCTTAAGTTTCATTTTCAAAACCATATTTCGGAAACCAAGAAAGTTTTCTAAATAGAACTAAAATAGGTCTTGTGAATTTAACTTCTTTAAATTTGTTAATCATATATTTTATTAATGTTAAAAATGAAAGTTTTTAAACTTACAATTTATCCCCTCTTGTAATTGAGCATATACATCACTATTTTGATCCTACACTAAATTTATTCAAGGAAAACACAATGAAAAGGAATTATTTTTCAGTTGTGGTGTAGTTTTCTTGGATAGGGTCTAGTGTACTTGGGGAAAAGACAATGACATGTGGATATCAATCAATCCTTTGTGAAAAGATAGCCCCAACTATATAGTTAGAGGAATCACACATGATCTCAAATGGTAGATCACTCTGAGGTGGTTGGTTAACTGGGGGTGATGAGTGACTCCATTTTAATTTATTAAAATCCTCTTCACATTATTTATCAAAAACAAATTCTTTTTCTTTTTAGAGAAGCTAGGAGCAGGGAAGTTAAATCTTACTAACATCCTAATGAAATAACGGTACAATCCCTCATGAACTAAGAAATAATTCACATACCGTACATTTCTGGGGAAGGGTAGAGAAGAAATTACATCCACTTTTGATTTATCAACTTGGATACCATCCCAAGAAATGAAATGGTTAGGTACTATACCTTGTCTCACCATGAAATGGAATTTATCATAATTTAATACGAGATTATTTTCAATATAGTGATGTAGGACAGAACCAAGACTACTCAAACATTCATCAAAAGAGGATCCATACACAGTGAAATCATCCATGAATACTTCCATGAAATTATCTAGGTAATCTAAAAAATACTAACCATGCATTGCTGGAAAGTAACTAGAGCATTGCATAGACCAAATGATATCCTTTAATATGAAAATGTTCCAAAGTGGAAAGGGAATATTTTATTTTCCCAATCATTAGGGGAAATATGGATATGAAAGTATCCATAATACCCATCAAGTGAAAAGTAGAGGGGCTTCCCTGCTAGCCTATCTTGCATATGGTCAATCAATGGTAATGGGAAATTATATTTCCTAGTGTATTGGTTTAGTCAGCAATAGTCTCTACAAACTCACCAAATATTCTACACACAGGTTGGAACCAATTCATTGTTTTTATTTTTATTATCGTTAGACCAGTTTTTTAGGAAAAAATTTCATTGGACTAACCCATTGGATGTTATAGATGTGGAAAATGATTCTAGTATCCAATAATTTTGTTACATCCCTTTTAACAACATCTTGGAGGTTTGGGTTTATTCGATGTTGTAACTGCCTCACAATTTTAACCTAATAATTTAACAATATATAATATGTGAAAATTTAAGAGATAATACCAGGGATATCCTCAAGTGTCCATCCCAAATCTTGTTTATACTCCATAAAAATTTCAAGTAGTCTTAATTATGCTCAGGATGGAGTGAACTAGAAATGATGATTGGAAGCTTGTTTCTATTCTCAAGATATGAATATTTTAAATCTTGAGGTAGTTGTTTTAGTTCTAATTCAGGTGGATTTTGGAATGATGGGAGTGATTGTGAAAGAGAGAGGTCACTAATCTCATCTAACCACTTAATGATATCATCCTTAGATACAGAATGGTATTTTACAAGCTTATAAATATCATCGATGGACATGTGATCCTCAGTGCTCAAGAAATCAATAATTAACAAACATGTATGACATTTTTCTAGACCACTATAAAATTCTATACATGATTTATTTCATATAATTTCAATAAATGATCAAAAACCATAAAGGGGATCAAGGAAATTAAAAGAAGTTTTTTAGGGGAAGGGAGTGCATCTTTAGAGTTAATAGAGAGAGAGGAATGTTCTTCCAAGGGTTGATCCATGGAATCAAGGATGTTGAATTGGAAAATTTCACCACCAAACTCCATAGATAATGTAACATTTTGGATATTAATTATGGTTGTAACGCCCCGACCCCAGTTACCTAGAGTCGGTGCATTATTACATAACATTTTCATGATCACAAGAAAGATCAAATCTCGAAAAACTGATTGGTTTAGTAGCCTTGGAAACAATAGATATATTCATAAAGTTTTACATTACATCATGAAGTGAAAAACTACTACAAAAAAATATTGTCTCCATAATACACACTATTATCCCCTCATAATATCCCTGCAGGTCATTCATAATTTACTTCTTCACATTCTGGGGAAAATAAAACATAGAAAAGGGGTGAGCTCAAATGCCCAGTAAGGATAACAATATAGCAGAAACTTTCAAAAATAAGCATAAACATTTAAGGCAATGTATAAATAAAACAAAAGCCTTTTAAACTTGAACTTCAACATAGTATGGAAAAGGTAAAATGAAATAATGCCATTTACTTATTCACATGGATATTCTACTAATCGAATAATCACATGAAATATCAATAACCACTTTCATAATGATGGAATGTATAATGCCAGACTATCATAACCACATAGCCAAGGCCTCGTGCCAAGACTACAAATAAGATTTTTTCAAGGCCATGTGCCAAGACACTAGTTTGTCTCATGAGACCTACCAATTCATC
The DNA here is from genome assembly GCA_963277665.1 of Viscum album. Taxonomy (NCBI): domain Eukaryota; kingdom Viridiplantae; phylum Streptophyta; class Magnoliopsida; order Santalales; family Viscaceae; genus Viscum; species Viscum album. The sequence continues at coordinate 1,326,302,174 of OY728158.1, forward strand.
GAGGAGCTATAGCGGGCTCCACCCGTCACATATTAAGTCCAATGCATTCCCATATGAAAAGGTTTAAACATAACATAAACATTCGTATTAAAACTAGCATACGAAATGTCAATACTTTCACCATAAACCATGAATGATATAAAAATAGCACATCCATAGTCAAACATATCACAAAACCTTCAACACAATATAGAAGTTTTGTATCATAATAAATCAACTTCAAATAAGCGTAAAATCCATCAAAGGATGTTGACATAGATGAAATCAAAACTCTTTTTAGAGAAATATCTCTTTCGATTTTGAAATCATTTAAGAGTCTTATATTTATGAAATAAAACATTTTCTTTGAAAATATTCTTATAAGATTTTAAGGGAAGCTTCGACGATTTTATAACGGCTAAAAATATCCGCACCTGTTGTATAAGTTAAAAAAAACATTCTTACCTTAATTTTGTCGAAAAGGTTAAAAAGCACCTTGTTTGGAAAACGACGGAAATATTCCCTTATAAACCTCTTATAAAAAGTCAAATAAGGTTATAAATGACTTTATCCCATATTCTAGTAAATAGTAAAAATGTTTTGAAATTTATTTTTAAGAAACATGAATGTGGATGATAAAGAGATCCTAGTAGATTATTACGTATAAACAACCTCGGATAATGAAGAGATTGTGAAATAACCCTTACCTTGTACTTTTCCTTGGTTGGGGTAGGTTAACCACCTGTATAATGGTGAAATAATTGTTATTAAATTATACAAGAATCATATACATTAATATGATATCATATATGATCTTTTAACATTGATTTGTTAATAATATCTTAGTATTATCGTTGTTTCGGGTGTTAACTTACTCGTTTCCTTTTATATGTTTTGTTACGTAAGCCACGTTTGTAATGGATAGGTTGTATCTTAATCATATCCAGAATGATATCAAGTCCTTAGATACTATTATTAATCATAAAATGAGAATTATACTTGAATGGATACGATAGAGAATGAATCTCATCGCGTTCGTGGAGACGGTAGTCCGTACGTACGCACGAGCGACAATATCATTCTTTTGATATTAAAATAATATATAATTGGATAGTATATAATATATAAAGAATCATTATCATGTTATATTTATTAATTAAATGAGTTACACATCATTATTATACCCATCCAAATAATAATATATTAAATAACAATTACACCACGACGTGGAGACGGTAAGCCGTATGTACGCATGTATGGTGACATGTTATTCAAAGGGTGGATAGAATACTGAATATGGTTGTACCATATTTATAATAACATCATAGTATATATATGATACTGGAGTTATTATTTTAGAATTGTAATAACAAAGGAAGAAGAAGTGGAAGAAGAAAGGAACTTGGAAAAGGGTGGTGAAATTATTACCTCTTCTTCGGGTTCTTCCTTTTGATTTGATCAAAAGGGCTCCTTAGGTTGGATTTATGATCAAACTAAGGCCTCTAGGTTGTATTTATGGAGTTTTGGAGAGTATTTGGGAAGAGTTTGGCCGAACCAAAAGGATTTGAAGGTGTGAAGAAATGAGAAGGAGGAGTGCCCTTTTATAAGAGGGGTGAGGGGCACCTTTGGAAAAGCTAGAAATATTAATTTATAATAAATTCATATTCGGTTTCTAATTGCTCCAAAGTTGATTATTTAAATTTTAAGGTGGGTATGGGTCAAACAACACTCAACCAATATAATTTAGACAGATTTTGGTACTTATTTTAACCTTATCTTTAAGTATTAACTCTAAGTTAATTAGTTTCACTTTTACAATGTCTCTTTGTATTTTAATATTATATGGTTGATAAACTTACTATATACATCCAAGAGACCCCCAAGTGGTCCATTAATGATAAAAATATCATGATATAAGTCTCTTGGCCGAACCTTATATTTTTTGGAATTTAATATCAATTAATAATATAATATTTGTTTTAAAAACTCTTTTATGTCATTTTTGACACTATTCAATAGTTGATTTTTGTGAAACTTATAACAGAATTATTACTTCTAAAAAGGTCAATTAAATCAATACTAATATGTCATATTATCCTAGAAAATTAGTTTAATTAATTAAAAGTCTCAAATTATATTTATTTGGGTATTTATAATATCAATTATTTTAATTTTTCACTATTATGGTAATTAATGCATCATCATTTTGTCATATATAAATTACATTATTTAATGTCTAAAAATTATAAATAAAATATTATTATGTAGGAAATATTTTTATCTTTCTAATGAATATTTATAGTATAAAATCCAACATATATAACCCTATGTAAAAATTGTTTTTCTAAAAGATACATGCTTGTGTCATTTTTGTATTCATTTTAACTTAATTAAAATAAAGTGTCCCTATCACTTAAAAGTGGCACCATGGGGTCCCAAAATCGACCCAAAGATGCCCATGGTCGAACATGTATCAACCAATAAGGTTAGGACACGTTTTAGGGTAAATTTCTTATTATTATAATATTATTTTTTAACCCTTATTTACCGGATTTAGCCTTAACCATGGTAAATAAAATATTTACCGAAGTAATTATTCAAAATGTCTAAAAATAAAAGTTACCTATTTACACAATTTTAAAATCTTGATTCCAAATATGGAATCCATTTTTCCAAATTCAAAACAGATAAGTGGCAGAAATTAATTTAAAATTAATTCCCGCTGTCAAAACAAAAATCGTGTTTTTAAGATATAATAACTATCAAAAGATTGATACTTGTTTATGTTCGGTTTAATTGTGAAATTATGTCCAATTACCAAAATTGTATTAAATGATAAAAATATATTCTAAATATACTTTAAAACCACTCAAATTCATAATTTATCACTATTAATTATTTTGATTAAAAAAGATGTTTTTAATTAAAATTTAGTAATTTTCACTATTCATCAAAATATGAAAGTTATCCGAAAAGTACCAAAATTTCACCTTAGGCTAAATTAGATACTCCGAATCCAAAAATGAAGTCCATTTTGAGAGTTAAAATTTCTAAAATTTTAAAAGGTAGGTATTACTATTCTTAACGGCTAGTTTGATTGGTTGTGGTGTGTTAGAATCTCGAAGTTGCGTATAATGCACACCATTGCATTATTCAAAGGGAAACGTACTGTGGAAGCTTGGGATGTTTAATTGTAATTTTTTTATGTCCCCATTCTAAAAAGTAAATTTATTTAGTCAAATTTAATATATAAAAGTTTAAAATATTGGATTTAAAAAGGTTTTCACTATTAAAAGTTGGTAAAAGTGCAATACTAAAAATGAATTTGTTCTTACATTATGTCTAAGAAACTCATAATATGGATTCTAAAATTATAGGGATTATATAAATTTTAAAATTTAGTTAATACTATTCATAACCTCTTTTGAACGACTTGTTTGGTAAGTCATGGTGCGCTTAAACTCGGTGTTGCGTGTAGTGCAAGTTATTGAATTATTTTGAAGAAATAACACACTATGAAATCTTGGGGTGTTACATTCTCCCCTCCTTCAATAAATTGCATCATCGCAATTTGAAATTGTTCTTCGAAAATAAAAGGTTGAATATAGAAAATATCTTTGTGGGAAAACCCACATCGGAAATTGGGTTGATAAAATTTAGTCTTAATAAAAGGAAAAGAGAAATGAATGGGTCACCACCAAATTATGATCTCTATTCGGAGAACATTGGTGGAAATTAGAGAAATATAATTGGAGGGAAAACATAAATATTTATAGGTAGTGATTGAGGTCATCAATCAAAAACAAGTGTAAAATTGAGGTCCTTAAATTCATCAATCTATGATGATTTAAAATACCATTGGTTCAGCAAAATATTAGGATAACACATTTTTTTTTGTTTTAAGATCCCTTCACTAAAGAATAAGAATTAATTTCTTCATTGAATAAGAGAAGAAGAAAAATATATACTTGACAAGTAGTGTCTCAACCTTTAACTAAGTTCTACCACAAACTCATATTTCACTCTAAAAGATAATAGAACTTAAAAATAATATTCTATTTATCCTATTCGTATAGGGTTAAAAAAAATGAATTTATAATTCATCTAGAAGAACCATTAAAAAAATGACATTATTCAAACCAGGACATCACGTGGGTCAGTGGTAGGTGATACACCCTTGTCGCCCTTCGGTTGTGGGTTCAAGTCTTGCGGCCTTGTCGGACGCGACGGGTTGCCGCCCGACCTCCAGGTTGTCCTTTTATGGCAATCCAAAATAATCCAAACTAGAACTATCCAAAATACTTCAGTCCAAAATTTATAAGGAAGGTAAACACAATAAAGATCCTTTTTTTTCCGCGTAATAACATTCGATCACCTTCATCGTGTATTCTTTTAAAACACTACAACATCTTGAATTACCATAAAACCTTACTGGTTACATTCATGATCCCTTATTCCTTATAGAATAATATATATACTCTTTCAATCCAAAAATGTTGTAAATCCCAACAATGATGGAATATACAAATCATTAATCAGTTTCAAGGTAGTCAAGAATATCCAATATAATTTATCCAAATCAATCATGTATTATTCTAAAATCACTACCTTGGTATCAAAACCATATTATGGTTTATCTTTCTCTCAACCATATATTTTCCAAAAATTTAACCTGCTATTGATTCACTTTTCTTTGTTCCACACAATCTCAAGTCCTTAATGAAATAGTACTGCAGTACAATCCTTATATACTCCATAATTATTATAACAAGTACATTGTTGATACAACACTCAAATGACATAATCAACATAAGAACTCTAATAATTCCTCTTCATATGTGGTAGTATCATTACTTGATTATTATCCAATAGCATCATTTGCGGCATAGTCTGATGACTGGGATATAGGTTCGCGTAGTGTCCAAAATCCTTGCAAATGAATCATTGTACATTTGAAACCATTTTCTTACCCTTGCAGTCACGTACTTTGTGCCCTTTTTCTCCACAATTATAACAAAATCTCATTCCTTTCAGGCAAGTTCCAGGGTGTTTCTTCCCACAGTTATCACATATGGGAAAATTCTTCTTTTCCCTCTTCCCTTTATCCATCTTTCTCTCTTCCATCCTTTTCTTCTCTTGCTTCCCTTCAAAGCCATAGGACTCAGTAAACTCTTTACTTATCTTATCAACACATGATATTATTTCTTCATATGATGATAATACATGGGAGACTATTTCTCTTATAAATTTTGGCTTAAGACCATGAAATATATGATCCTTCTTTCTCTTTGGATCATGTGCATTGCTGGAGTTATCATTCCTTCTACTGGGTGCCATTTCTAAACAATAGAATACACTAGATTAGTTTATGAATAACAATACCTAATCCCAAACTTGTAAAACACATAACATAAATTAAATAGTTTATGGATATAATCAATAATCATAAAAATGTCTCCTTTGAGGAAGTATATACTCATATACCCTTAATAATGGTTTGTAAAGAAAATGAGAATTATCCTAAGCATATCCCCCGGGAGTGTTGTAACCAAGAGTGCAGCAAGGCCCGTTGTCGTGCACCAGTTCCCGTTCGAGTCTATCTCAAAGCGGTGTTTTCAGGTTTTACCCCTAGGTACATCTGTGCCAGAGCCGCCTCTACCTGCTCGTATCCAGACAGGTATGTATTGCTCGGAAAACTCACAAAATCTCTACAATACCAAAATTCTAGGAAGTTCTTCTATACTAATCCTCAAAGTCCATCTTAGGTCTATGTTCTCTAATCAGAGTTTATCTAAATCTAGCTTCCAAGGTTTGTACTAAACTTCCTCTGATACCAACTGTAACGCCCCGACCCCAGTTACCTAGAGTCGGTGCATTATTACATAACATTGGCATGATCACAAGAAAGATCAAATCTCGAAAGACCGATTGGTTTAGTAGCCTTGGAAACACTAGATATATTCATAAAGTTTTACATTACATCATGAAGTGAAAAACTACTACAAAAATATATTGTCTCCATAATCCACACTATTATCCCCTCATAATATTCTTCCAGGTCATTCATAATTTACTTCTTCACATCCTATGGAAAATAAAACATAGAAAAGGGGTGAGCTAAAATGCCCAGTAAGGATAACAATATAGCAGAAACTTTCAAAAATAAGCATAAACATTTAAGGAAATGTATAACTAAAACAAAAGCATTTTAAACATAAACTTAAACATAGTATGGAAAAGGTAAAATGAAATAATTCAATTTACTTATTCACATGGATATTCTACTAATCGAATAATCACATGCAATATCAATAACCACTTTCATAATGATGGAATGCATAATGCCAGACTATCATAACCACATAGCCAAGGCCTCGTGCCAAGAATACAAATAAGATTTTGTCAAGGCCTTGTTCCAAGACACTAGTTTGTCTCATGAGACCTACCGATGCATTGAGGAGCTATAGCGGGCTCCACCCGTCACATATTAAGTCCAATGCATTCTCATATGAAAAGGTTTAAACATAACATAAAAATTCGTATTAAAACTAGCATACGAAATGTCAATACTTTCACCATAAACCATGAATGGTATAAAAATAGTACATCCACAGTCAAACATATCACAAAACCTTCAATACAATATATAAGTTTTGTATCATAATAAATCAACTTCAAATAAGCGTAAAATTCATCAAAGGATGTTGACATAGATGAAATCAAAACTCTTTTTAGAGAAATATCTCTTTCTATTTTGAAATCATTTAAGAGTATTATATTTATGAAATAAAACATTTTCTTTGAAAATATTATTATAAGATTTTAAGGGAAGCTTCGACGATTTTATAACGGCGGAAAATAGCCGCACCCTCCATATAAGTTAAAAAAACATTCTTACCTTAATTTTGTCGAAAAGGTTAAAAAGCACCTTGTTTGGAAAATGACGGAAGGATTCCCTTATAAACCTCTTATAAAAAGTCAAATAAGGGTATAAATGACTTTATCCCATACTCTAGTAAATAGTAAAAATGTTTTGAAATTTATTTTTAAGAAACATGGATGTGGATGATAAAGAGATCCCAGTAGATTATTACGTATAAACAACCTCGGATAATGAAGAAATTGTGAAATAAACCTTACCTTGTACTTTTCCATGGTTGGGGTAGGTTAACCTCCTGTATAATGGTGAAATAATTGTTATTAAATTACACAAGAATCATATACATTAATATTATATCATATATGATCTTTTAACATTTATTTGTTAATAATATCTTAGTATTATCGTTGTTTCGGGTGTTAACTTACTTGTTTCCTTTTATATGTTTTGTTACGTAAGCCACGTTTGTAATGGATAGGTTGTATCATAATCATATGCAGAATGATAGCAAGTCCTTAGATACTATTATTAATCCTAAAATGAGAATTATACTTGAATGGATACTATAGAGAATGAATCTCATCGCGTTCGTGGAGACGGTAGTCCGTACGTACGCACGAGCGACAATATCATTCTTTTGATATTAAAATAATATATAATTGGATAGTATATAATATATACAGAATCATTATCATGTTATATTTATTATTTACATGAGTTACACATCATTATTATACCCATCCAAATAATAATATATTGAATAACAATTACACCACAACGTGGAGACGGTAAGCCGTACGTACGCACGTATAGTGACATGTTATTCAAAGGGTGGATAGAATACTGAATATGGTTGTACCATATTTATAATAACATCATAGTATATATATGATACTGGATTTATTATTTTAGAATGGTAATAACAAAGGAAGAAGAAGTGGAAGAAGAAAGGAACTTGGAAAAGGGTGGTGAAATCAGTACCTCTTGTTCGGGTTCTTCCTTTTGATTTGATCAAAAGTGATCCTTAAGTTGGCTTTCTGATCAAAGTAGGGACTCTAGGTTGTATTGAGGGATGTTGGGAGAGTATTTGGGAAGAGTTTGGACGAACCAAAAGGCTTTGAAGGTGTGAATAAATGAGAAGGAGGAGTGCCCTTTTATAAGAGGGGTGAGGGGCACCTTTGGAAAAGCTAGAAATATTAATTTATAATAAATTCATATTAGGTTTATAATGGCTCCAAAGTTGATTATTTAAATATTAAGGTGGGTATGGGTCTAAAACCACTCAACCAATAGAATTTTTACAGGTTTGGGTACTTATATTAACCTTATCTTTAAGTATTAACTCTAAGTTAATTAGTTTCACTTTTACAATGTCTCTTTGTATTTTAATATTATATGGTTAATAAACTTACTATATACATCTAAGAGACCCCCAAGTGGTATATTAATGATACACCTATCATGACATTAGTCTCTTGGACGAACCTTAGATTTTTAGGAATTTAATATCAATTAATAATATAATATTTGTTTTAAAAACTCTTTTATGTCATTTTTTACACTATTCAATAGTTGATTTTTGTGAAACTTATAACAGAATTATTAATTCGAAAAAGGTAAATTAAATCAATCCTAATATGTCATAATATCCTAGAAAATTTGTACAATTCATTAAAAGTCTCAAATTATATTTATTTGGGTATTTATAATATCAATTATTGTAATTTTTCACTATTATGGTAATTACTGCATCATCATTGTGTCATAAATAAATTACATTATTTAATGTCTAAAAATTATAAATAAAATATAATTATATAGAAAATCCTTTTATATTTCTAATGAATATTTATAGTCGAAAGTCCAACATATATAACCCTATGTAAAAGTTTTTTTTCTAAAAGATATATGCTTGTGTCATTTTTGTATTCATTTTAACTTAATTAAAATAAAGCGTCCCTATCACTTACAAGTGGCACCATGGGGTCCCAAAATCGACCCAATGATTCCCATGGTCAAACATGTATCAACCAATAAGGTTAGGACACGTTTTAGGATAATTTTCTTATTATTATAATATTATTTTTTAACCCTTATTTACCGGATTTAGCCTTAACCATGGTAAATAAAATATTTACCGAAATAATTATTTAAAATGTCTAAAAATAAAAGTTACCTATTTACACAATTTTAACATCCTGATTCCAAATATGGAATCCATTTTTCCAAATTCAAAATACATAAGTGGCAGAAATTAATTTAAAATTAATTCCCGCTGTCAAAACAAAAATCGTGTTTTTAAGATATAATAACTATCAAAAGATTGATACTTGTTTATGTTCGGTTTAATTGTGAAATTATGTCCAATGACCAAAATTGTATTAAATGATAAAAATATATTCTAAATATACTTTAAAACCACTCAAATTCATAATTTATCACTATTAATTATTTTGATTAAAAAAGTTGTTTTTAATTAAAATTTAGTAATTTTCACTATTCATCAAAATATGAAAGTTATCCGAAAAGTACCAAAATTTCACCTTAGGATAAATTCGATACTCCGAATCCAAAAATGAAGTCCATTTTGAGAGATAAAATTTCTAAAATTTTAAAAGGTAGGTATTACTATTCATAACGGCTAGTTTGATTGGTTGTGGTGTGTTAGAATCTCGAAGTTGTGTACAATGCACACCATTGCATTATTCAAAGGGAAACGTACCGTGGAAGCTTGAGATGTTTAATTGTAAATTTTTTTGATGCCCCCATTCTAAAACGTAAATCTATTTAGTCAAATTGAATATATAAAAGTTTAAAATATTGGATTTAAAAAGGTTTTCACTATTAAAAGTTGGTAAAAGTGCAATACTAAAAATGAATTTGTTCTTACATTATGTCTAAGAAACTCATAATATGGATTCTAAAATTATAGAGATTATATAAAGTTTAAAATTTAGTTAATACTATTCATAACCTCTTTTTAACGGCTTGTTTGGCAAGTCATGGTGCACTTGAACTCGGTGTTGCATGTAGTGCAAGTTATTGAATTATTTTGAAGAAATAACACACTATGAAATCTTGGGGTGTTACAATGGGTTTGGTAGTTTTTAGGAAAGGTATCCCCAATATAATTGGTGCATTCCATTTATCCTATCATCGTCCATTTTAATCACATAAAAATTAGTAGGAAAAATTAAAATTTTCACCCTCACAAGAACATCCTATAACACACCAGAGGGGTGTGCAATACTTCAGTTTTCCAATTGAACAACAATTCCTGTGGGATTTAGTTCTATGACCTGAAATGAAGAGTAAATGGAGTGCGGTATATCATTTATATAATCACCCAAATCAAGTATAACATTGGAAAAAGAATACCCCCCTAGGATAAAATTTTTCCACATTTTGACCATTTTAAGTGGTTGGGATGGTGGTTTCCTTAGTAGGGGATGAATATAAAGGTGGGTTTATTTGGATTTTAAGTTTGTTCCACTTCAAAGGGTGATGGAACTAACATTTCTATTATACCAAGTATTGAATAGTGGTTTAGAGGGTAGTTTACCTAAACCATGAATTTGGATTTCCCCCATCGCGTTGGAGAGTTGTAATAATTGGGGTTTTAGGTCTTTTATGGATACTTGAGTGGTTTATTGGAATTGGATATTATTTGCAGCCATTTGTTTCATCATGTATTCTAGTATAGGCTTGGATTTTTCAGGTGGTTTTTGGAAATAACTTTGTAGTGGTTGTGGATTTCTAGGTGGTTGTGGTTGAATACACTACCTCGGTTCATTCCATGGTTTTTTAGGTTGGTTTGAATACCCCTTTCCTATATACTTGGTTTCCTTTCCACTGAGGGTTTGATGGATAACAAGGTTCTTTCCTAAAGGGTTGGTTATAAAAGAAACCTGGAAAGATTGCCTCATAATTATCAGATATTTCTCTTAGATAAGGGAATTGGTCAACATAGTGGGTGTTAGAAGAACATATACCATAATGGATGGGAGGAGGAGATTGTGATTTCCCTTGGGAAAGAGAAAGTTATCAAAGAATCTTACTTAACTCCTTAATCTTCGTGTCCACATTCTTCTCAAATTTAGTACTTTTCACCTCATGGATACCTTGAATGTGTAAAATTTACCTTGAACCTAATTGGTGAGTGTTTTGTGCCATGTTATCAATGAGTGTCCTTGTAGCGATTGGGGTTTTACCAACTAGTGCACCAACTACAACAAAATCAATCATGTTTCGATCAATATGAATTATACCTTAATAAAAATATTGTATTAAACTTTTATCAGTTATTTGGTGGTGTAGAAAACTTGAACAAATCCATTTAAATATTTCCCAGTATTGATGAATTTTTTTCCCCTATTATTGCCTTATACCATGAATTTATTTCCTTATTTTCATGGTTCTAGATTATGGGAAGTATTTTTTTTAAAAAAGGGTTTCTTTCTGCCCAGCCTCTAATTAGTGAATTAATATAGTAAAGCCAATCTTTTGTAGTGTCTTTTAATGAGAAAGGAAATTCCCTAATAGTTAATTTTTCTTCATCCATATTTTCAGGTTTTAATGTTGAAGAAATTTCGTGAAATTATTTTAAGTACTTATGTGGTTCTTCTCTAGAAAGTTCATGAAATCTTCGCAATAAGTGAATTAGATCACATTTTAGTTCAAAATTGGGTGCCGCACCTTACATTTGAATATGACTGGGTTGGATCTCAACATCATGAGAGATTAGTTATTTTAATGTTTTATTGTTGTTATCCATGTTATATACATTAATTTCAGTTTCTAATTTGGTTCCCGAGTAAGAGGGGTTTAGAAAAGTCTCAAGTTGGGGTGTGTCCTCCTTTAAAGGGATGTCTTGTGTGTCTGGAGTTGCTGACATATGATCCTCTCTGATTCAGGTTCGAAAGGAGGTAAATATCCCAAATTTGAATGAATCATGCACGAAACCTAAAAAAGAAATTTATTAGTATAAAAAAAGATTTTAAAAGGTATAAGACAAAACATATATATTAATAAAATTTTAAAAATATATTATAAAAAACACGCACTAAAAACCTAAGCGCTCCCTGACAACGGTGCCAAAATTTGACCACGTTGTCATGAAACGTGTAATGTCCAAAAATTTTATAAATGAAAGTTCCTCTCGATATAATTAAATGTATTATTATGTAAAATGGTTATATAACATATTCACTTCCTTGGTTTTATGTTTTTGTATTTTAAAATACCGTTAAGAATAGTCACCGTTGCGAATCCAATTTACTCATAAAAAGGAAGCAATGGCCTCATGCAGTAGAATTACTCTGTACGAAGCCCATTTGGCATAGCTCATAAAGGAGGTGGCATCAATGGGATTAAATCTTTACCAAGAACAAGCAGATATTGAACACATTAAGATCAAACGGAACCGTCTATGAGAGAATTGAAAGTTGATTGAGATTACAACTCGAGCGATGTTATCCGAGCCACCCCAAGAGTCTGTCACCATCAAACACCTTACACTTAAGTCATGTACAGATGTTATAAGGGGTTATTTAAAAATACCCTAGCACTATTATTATGTGCATTATTTTTGTATAGAATAAATAATATACTTTCATTTTATTACTGCTACTTTGTAAATAATATTTGAAGCACAAATAGTATTTTTTAGTTAATATTTAATTAAAAAATATATTTTGATGAATTAATGGATTTTTTAATTGTATAATATTTTAATAAAATATTATTACTAAATTAATTTTTACTAAATATAAATGATCGTATAATTTTTTTGAATATAATTGGAATTTTTATTAAGGTTTGAAAGCCATTTTGTCAAAACCCGTGAATTTTCTATAAATGCCGGTTTTTATTTTAAAAGTAAAAATTCAAATATTTTGAAAATTATTTAGATAAATGAATACTATTTTTGGAATCAGTATGTCGAAATTATCCAATGTTTAATTTTTCATAATTTTACGAGACATTCGATTTTTTGGGTAAAAATTAAATGCCGTTTAAATATATAATGTGTTTTATGATATCATAATGACCCAATAGTGATGTAATAAAATAATATAAATGATCTTTTTGCCTAATATATGTTTTAACTTTAAAATAATGTGATTTTAGGTTTTTTTGATTTATTTTACAAATCTTTAGAGGACTCTCAAAGACATATAAAACATTTTAACTTTTTAAAATGATTTCCTTCAGAGTGTGGCTCGCCTCCACATAAGAAAGCCTAATATTTTAATAAGTTCGGACATTGGCCTTATAAAATAATGTCTTCCACTCCCATTTTGAAAAAACCACGGGAAAATCCATGGGGTTTTTTGTGGTTTTGATTAGTTTAATGTGTAGTATCAAAAACCTAAATAATAAAGAATTCCCTCTCTTTTCCTATATAAACCTACCCAAGATCCCCCTTATTTTCACTCAAAACCCTTAGATCACGTCCCTAACCTGCCATAATCTCTCAAAAATCATCCCTTGGTTACCAAATATTCCAAGAAGCCTCTCTGAAGCCTCTCCCAAGCCTTTGGGATCACACTTCCAAGTAAGTGATTTCTTCCTTTCTCATTTTTTTCCAAATTTCATTATGTTGTTATACCTATTTTTTTCAATTAAAGATGTTGGGGTGTGATTTTTAACCTCCCCCATATGTCTCTAATTATGTTTTATGATGAGAGACCTCTTTATCTCTCATTAATTCCTCCCATGTACACCCGTTACCATGCTGAAATTCTGTAAGGAATTTCTCTCTTCTCATTTACATTCAAGCAACTCTTTTATATTATGAATCTAAATTCCATTAAAAATGTTGGGAAATATTTATATATGACCCCATTAATTTACATTTAATGTAAATATTATTAGATACCCTTTTCTCTCTCATCAACCATTTTTATGAATTATTATGTCACGCTGTTATACTGCCGAAATTGCACTGCGATTTTCCAAGCAGAAGTCATTGTGTAGTGAATACCATGTCCATTTCTCTATCAAGGTTATTAACCTTTAAAAATAGTTACTTATTGATTATAGAGTTTAATTTATATATTCCAAATTACTTTATCATGGAATAAATTATGATGTTGAATGATTACATGTTGTATGATCCATGTGGAACACTTATACATGTAATCAAATGATTAAGAAGGGTGCGCCCTGATAGCGCTCCAATGCATTGGGTAAAGATTAGTATCATGATACATCAAGTGAAATAAGGGTTTAATCATGATAATTCAAGTGAAATGAGGGTTTACTCATGATCCATGTGCAATGATCCTTGGCTCATTCTAATATCATGTTAAATGTTGTTGCCACATTTCCATGTTATGATAATCATGCTACATGATGCCTTTATATTCATATTTCTCTTACGATACATTGATATGCCTATTTACTAACCTATAATATATTATTAATTTTATTCCTTGTTTAATCCCTTACTAGGATTTATAGCTCACCTTTTTCTTATGCATGTCCTCAGGTTATCCCATGCAATGCTAAGTACGAAGGAATGTGTGTGGTCATGTAAAAAAAGTTTTCAATAAATATTTGTATTTCATGTTTTATGTTATTATTTAATGTTCCTAAACTCCAAATACACTAAAAATATTGATATTATATTTTTAGAAATTGAACATTTTATGTAATAAGTTATGTTTATGTGTGAAATAAAGAGTTGGGTTGTTATAATTTCTATCAAAGAAAGGTTTAGTTATTTTTGAGATTAGGATTAGAAAACCCTAGTGAAAGACTTAGGGATAAGACTAAGTATAATAAAAATATCCCTAAATTTTTGTGAGTATTTATTAAGTGGTTTATCAAGAAAATACATCCCTGAATGGATACGATCAGGTAGAGGCGGCTCGAGCACAAATGTATCTAGGGGTAAAACCCAAAAACACCGCTTTGAGCTAGACTCGAATGAGAATTGGTACACAACAACAGGCCTTGCTGCACTCATGGTTACGAAACTCATAGGGGATATTATTTGGTAAATTCATAATCTTAGTATGAAAAATTATTAAGGTAATTAAAAAAATGCCCCTAAGAATATATGTTGGGAGGTAGATCATGGATAACATATATTGAAGCCTATAAATTCATAATTTAAGGAAATAAAAGTAATTTATAAGTAATCAATTTTTTCTTTGGATTACCCTTTATGTGTTACCCCTAACTTTCCTTTTATTCTTGCTAATGGCTGGTAATATGAGGGTTCGAGCTAACATTCGATGTGAAGATCAATGTGATGACTATTATAATGAGATGCCCAATCCAATGGGAGCGGGAATCATGAACTTTTTCATGATACTCTCTCAGTTAACTCAAGTTTAGAATAGAAACATTGTTCAAGAGGAACGTTCAACCCCCCCTAAGAAATGAAAATTAACATTTGAGAGCTTCATGATATAAAGGCCTCCTAATTTTAATGGATTATTCAATCCCTCGATTGATGAACAATGGATCAACTCTATTGAAAAGATCTTCTCCATTCTTCAATGTTCTGAATAAGAGAAGGTTATTCTGGCTACTTATTGTATGGAGGGTGAAGCTGATCAATGGTGGACATTAATAAAAAATTTGATTCCTGAGGAGGAGATCGAGGTGTTGGAATGGAAGGATTTTCAATAAATGTTCTTTCAATAAATATTTTCCTCACACCCTCTGACTTAAGATAGAAAGGGACTTCCTTTCCCTCAAGAAGAAAGACAAAGAATCCATCAGAGAGTACGAGGAAAATGTCACAAGGCTTGCACAATACGCCTCTAGCTCTGTTGTTACCCCTAAATGCAAGTTTGACCACTTCTTTGGTGGGATAAAAACTGGCCTACGGAAATCCCTAGTTATCTGTGACTTTGAGAGCTATAAGGAATTTGTCTGATGTGCCCTCAAGGTCGAAATCGAGATCGAAGAACCTCAGGGGTATCATGGGGAAAAGAAGCTTAAGGTGGAATGTAATTCTATTAGTCATATGGATAAATCCAATGGTGCTAATAAAATTCATCACCTCACTTGAAAAATGTGTGGAAAGAAGTACCCCATAAGTTGCCTCAAGAGGATGAGAAAATGCTTTAGGTTTGGAAGAGAAGGGCACCTGACCATTAACTACTGTCAAGAAAAACCTACGACTGCGACAGAGTAGAGGAACACTCCATTCAACCCTCAATGTGTTGTTCATTGCTTCAGCTGTAAATAACCAAGGTACTTTGCAAACCAGTTCCCTAAGACAAGGGTTTTTGGAGGAAACCAACAACCTCCAAGGAAGAAATGGTGATCTTTTTCCATCACTACTACCGAAGTGAACCCCAAAAATGAAGTGGTTACAAGTACGCTAGTTATTTATTCAAGAATAGTGAAAATTATTTTTTGTTTCTGGTTTTACGCATTATTTTATATCCTTAAAGTTTAGTAGAACAATCCCAACACCACAACAGATCATGGAAGTAAAGATGTCAGTGAGAACGACAAATGGGGAAATCATTTCATCCCAAGAATATAACTCCTCCCCTGTCATAATTTTTGGATTGTACTTCCCATAAAACCTCATCATACTCCCTCTGGTGGATTTTGATGAAATTATTGGCATGTATTGGCTTTCCTTATATATAGACAACATAAATTTCCATGAGAGGAAAATCAATCTCTATATGGTGAATCGACCCTCGATTCTGTACAAGTGTAAGAAGGAGGATGAATCTTCTTTAGCACCATCATCTCAAGCATGGATATTACTGCCTTATGATCATGTGTATATTGATCAGATTATTGAGTCTAAGAAATCAACTATCCTTGATGACATGCCTATTATAAGGGAATTTGTTGAAGTGTTTCCCGAGGAATTTCCTGGTCTTCCTCCTAGAAGATATGTTGGATTCTCAATTGATCTTATACCTGGGGCATTTCCAATATCCAAGACTACATATTGAATGGATTTTTTGGAGCTAAAGAAACTAATACAAGAGAATATAGATAACGAGTTTATATGCCCAAGTGCTTCACCATGGGGTGCACCAGTCCTATTCGTCAAGAAGAAAAATGGGTCAATACGCCTTTGCATCTATTATCGTGAGCTCAAAAAAATAACGATAAAGAAAAAGTATCCTCTTCCACAAATTGATGACTTGTTCAACCAACTATGTGGAGCACAATACTTATCCAATGTGTATTTAAGGCCGGGATATTACCAAGTAAGGGTGAAGAATGAGGATATCCCCAATACTTCTTTTCGTATAAGTAACGGGCACTATGAATTCATAGTAATGCCTTTCAGACTCATTAATGCTCCAACAATCTTCATGTAATTGATGAATAGAGTCTTTAGAGATTACCTTGACCAATTTGTGGTAGTATTTATATAAGATATTCTCATATACTCCAAAACCAAGGAGGAGCATGAGGATAATCTAAGCAGTGTACTAGAGACCTTGCGAAAGAAGAATCTCTATCCAAAGTACAAAAAGTGTGAGTTATGGTTGAAGGAGGTATCATTCTTGGGTCATATCATCACAATCAATGGGATATCTATGGATCCCTCAAAGAAAAATAAAATTGAGGGATGGTCGAGGCCAACATTGGTGATGGATATTTGTAGGTTCTTAGGGTTAGATGGATATTATCACCGATTTGTGATAAATTTCTCATGATTGTCCAACCCTCTTACCATGCTAACTCAGAAGGGAGTAAAGTTTTATTAGAGTTATAAATGTGAAGAGAGATTAAAAGAGTTGAAAAGGAGGCTTATCACTATGTTTGTACTCACATTACCCACAAGTTGAGAACATTTTGTGGTATTCAGTGATGCTTCGAAGAAGGTCTTGGGCTATGTGTTGATGAAAAATGACAAAGTCATTGCCTATGATTAAAGTCAATTGAAAGTTCACGAGAAAAACTATCCAACACATCATCTAGAGTTGGCTGTAGTGATCTTCATTTTAAAAATTTGGTGGTATTACCTCTTGGGGGAGAAGTGTGAAATATACACGGATCACAAAAGCCTCAAGTATATATTCGCACAGAAAGAGTTGAACATGCACCCACAAAAATGGTTAGAGCTGATCAAAGATTATGACTGCTCAATCCATTACAACCTTGGGAAAGCAAACAAGGTGGAAGATGCTCTAAGTAGAAAGGACCCAATGATTCTATCATTGACAATAATTGAAAATGATCCAATCTTCTTAGATTTGATGAAGATGGACATGGGAATCATAAATAATGGAACATCATCAATCCTTTCATAAATTATTGCTCAACTGTATCTTTTGGAAAGGTTAAAGGATGCTCAAAAGGATTATGTGGGAATTCAAAAGATAGTGGAAACTATCAGAAAAGGGATATCCCAAGAGTTCATTGTTAATGAAGAAGGAATTATGAGATGTGGTATAAGACTATGTGTTCCATCAAATTTGGTGTTAAAGAATGAACATTTGGATGGTGTACATAGTTCAAATTTCTCCATTCACGCAGGAAACACAAAGATGTATTGATATCTATGAGAGCATTATTGGTGGGATAAAATGAATAAGGAGATCGCTGAGTATACATCAAAGTGCCGAGTATATCAGCAAGTGAAGGTTGAGAGGCAAAAGTCTAATGGGATGATGTAACCATTACCCATACTAGCATGAATATGGGAGAACATCACCATTGAATTTATCACCAGACTTCCAAAGAAATCCAAAAGAAACAATACTATCTGGGTTGTTGTGGATCATCTTATAAAGACTGCACACTTCATTGAAATTCGAGAGGATTTGTCATTAGATCAACTGGAGAATATATATATCAGAGAAGTGGTAAGGTTTCATGGAGTAACACTATCTATTATATCCGATCGAGATCCAAGATTCACCTCTATGTTCTGGAAAGGTCTTCAACATGCTCTTACTACTGAACTAAAATTCAGTACGGCTTATCATCCTCAAACTAATTGATAATCTGGGTGGACTATCCAAACAATTGAGGACATGTTGAGAGAATGCTCAATGGACTTCAAAAGAGGATGGGATCAACATATTAATCTGGTTGATTTCTCTTACAATATCAATTTCCACTCAAGAATCCAAATGGCTCCTTATGAAGCCCTTTATGGGAAGAGGTGTAGACCATCGACATGTTGGGATGATGTTAGGGAGAGAAAACTCCTAGGTCCAGAAATGGTCGAAGAAATGGTAGAGAAGTTTAAGACCATCCAAAAACACATTAAAGCTACTCAAAGTTAAAAAAAGATCTTTGATGATAATCATTGAAAAGACCTAGAGTTTGATGTTGGAGACACGGTATTCCTCTGCATATCACCGTGGAGGAGAGTTATGAGATTTGGGAAGAAGGGAAAGCTTAGTCCAAGGTACATCATCCCGTTTGAGATCCTTGATCGCATTGGAGCAGTGGGTTATCGACTAGAACTCCCACCGAACCTATCTTAAGTACACGATGTATTCCATGTATCACTATTGAGGAAGTACATACCTAAACCATCACATGTACTCAATACAGATATTGTACCATTAGAGAATGAACTCTCCAATGAAGAGAAGCCGAGGAAGATCTTAGATTGTAAGGAAAAAGTTCTAAAAATAAGACAATTCCACTTATCTAGGTGTTGTGGTGAAACCAAAAGTTTGAAGAAGCAACATGGGAATCAGATGAAGTGATGAAGTAGAGTTACCCTCATCTGTTTTAGTGTGGGAAAAGAAAATTTTGAGGAAAAAAATTCTTAATGGGGGAAGATTGTAATGACCCAAACTTTTATTTATAAAAACTCATCATGATCTAATTAAATGTATTATTATGTAAAATGGTTATATAACATATTCATTTCCTTGGTTTTATTTTTTTGGATTTTAAAATACCATTACGAATTGTGATCATTGCTAATATAGCCATTGAATAGTGATCACATGATTAGTATAAATATAGGGCTTTAGCAAATCCAATTTACTCAGACAAAGGAAGCGATGACCTCATCCAGTAGAATTTCTTTGTATGAAGCCCATTTATTGGAGATCAGAAAGGATGTGACATCACTGGGTTTTGATCTTGACCAAGCCCAAGTCGATCTTCAACATGTTAATCTCGAACAGAACCACCTACGGGAGACGTGGAAGTTTATAGAGATTACCACCCGAGTGATGTTATCCGAGCCACCCCAAGAGTCTTTCACCATCGCACACCTTACCCTTAGGTCATATGTGGGTGTTATAAGGGGTTATGCAACAAGAACCAAGCACTCTGATTATGTGAATTATTTTTGTATAGAATAAATAATATACATTCATTTTATTATTTTTACTTTGTAAATAGTTTTTAAAGCACAAATAGTATTTTTTAGTTAATATTCAATTAAGAATTACATTTTGATGAATTAATGGATTTTTGAATTAAATAATATTTTAATAAAATATTATTACTAAATTAATCTTTAATAAATATAAACGATCATATAATTTTTATGAATACAATTGTAATTTTTAGTAAGGTTTGAAAGTCATTTTTTTCAAAACCCATGAACTTTCGATAAATATAAGTTTTTATTTTAAAAGTAAAAATTCATATATTTAGAAAATTATTTAGATAAAATGAATATTATTTTTGGAATTAGGATGTTGAATTATCCAATGGTAAATTTTTTATAATTTTCTGAGATAGTCGAATTTTTGGGTAAAACTTAAATATCATTTAAATATATAACGTGTTTTTTGACATCATAATGACCCAATAGTAGTGTAATAAAATACTATAAATGGGTTGTTAGGATAATATATGTTTTACCTTTAAAATAATGTGATTTTAGGTACGTTTTATTTATTTTTCAAAGCTTTAGTGGACACTCCAAGACATATAAAACATTTTAACTTTTTAAAATGATTTCCTTGAGAATGTGACTCACCTCCACATAAACAAGACTAATATTTTAATATGTTCAGCCATTGAACTTATAAAATAATTTTTTACACTCTCCTTTGGCATAAACCATGGGAAAAAACCACGAGTTGGTTTGTGGTTTTGATTAGTTTAATGTGTAGTGTCCCAAACCTAAATAATAAAGAATTTTCTCTCTTTTCCTATATAAACTCACCCAAGCTCCCACTTCTCTTCACTCAAAACCCTTGGAGAACATCTCTATCCTGACCTCCTCTCTCTAAAATCCTCCCAAGGGGCCCCAAGATCCCATTAATCCTCTCTCAAGCCTCTCACAAGCCTTTGGGATCACACTTCCAAGTAAGGGATTTCTTCTTTTCTCATTTTTGTCCAAATTTCATTATGTTGTTATATCCTTTTGTTTTCAATTACAAATGTTGAGGTATGATTTTGAACCTCCCCCATACTTCCATCCTTATGTTTTAATTACGAGAGACCTATTTCTCTTTCATTAATGCCTCCCATGTACACCCGTTACCATGTCAAAATTCTGTAATGAATTTCTCTCTTCACATTTACATTCAAGAAATTCTTTTATATTATGCATCTAAATTCCATTACATATGTTGGGACATGTTTCTATATGACCACCTTACTATAAATTTCTTGTACATATGATGATATACCATTTTCTCTCTCATCAACCATTTTTATGAATTATTATGTAACACCGTTATGCTGCCGAAATTCCACTGTGATTTTCCAAGCTAAAGACATTGTGTAGTGAATACCATGCCCATTTCTTTATCAAGGGTATTCACCTTTACGCATATTTACTTATTGATTATAGAGTTTCATGTATGTATTCAAAATTCCTTTATCGTGGAATAAATGATGACGTTGAATGATTCCATGTTGTATGATCCATGTGGCACACTTATCATTAGGGGAAAAATTGATTTTTGTAACGGGTTATTCACGACGAGAATAAATCCCGTCGAAAATAGTCCGTCGAAGAGGTTATTTGTGATGAGAAAATCAACCCGTCACAAATAACTAATTATTTGAAACTGGACTAGGTGCCCCGTCGCAAAAACGTACACACGGTTTGGCGCGGTTATCATGCCAAACCGTGCGAAAGGGTATTAGCGACGGGACCCGTCGCAAATACTCGATGGTGGTAAAAACCTATTTGCGACGAGATGTTGTCCTATCGCAAATAGTGTGTCGACATGTTACTTTTTGGGATGAGACCCATCACAAATAACCTTTTAACCGCCGATAGTAATTAATGTGGTTGAAGGTATTTGCGACGGGTCCCGTCGCAAAAAAAATACAATTTGCGATGGGAATCCCGTCCCAAATAGTCATGTCGCAACTAATCTAACCTACATATACCTCCATCCGTTTTTCTTTTTTCCCCCTATATTCCTACTTTCTTTGCTTCTCTAAACTCGAATTTTAGATTGAAAATTTTTCACAGTTAGTTATTTTTTTACGAAGAAGTTGTGAAGCCGTCTATAATTATAAGAGATCAAGTTTAAAGGTATTTATGTTTTATTTAATTTAATATTTATTTCATTTTTATATTAATTTTAATTATTGTTGATTAGTTGTAATTAAGTTAGTTTTAAATTGTTTTGTAATCCATATTTATTTGTAATAATAAAATGTAATTATTAGTACTAATTCTTAGTAATTAGTAATAATTAATAATTATCAACGATAATTAGTAATGTATATATATAATTAGCGATAATTAGTAGCTATATTTAGCAGTAATTAATAGTAATTAACACTAATTAGTAATAATTAGAAAAAATATTAATAATTAGGAAAAAATAGTAATAAATATTTACAATTAGTAATAAATACTAATAATTAGTAATAAATACTAATAATTAGTAGTAAATAATAATATTTAGTAATAATTAGTAATAATTAGTAATAATTTGTAATAAATAGCAATAAATAGTAATAAATACTAATAAATTGTAATAAATACTAACAAATAGTAATAAATAATAATAAATAGTAATAAATACTAATAAATAGTAATAAACAGTAATAAATAGTAATAATTTGTAAGAAATAGTAATAATTAGTAATAAATAGTAATAAATAGTAATAATTAGTAATAATTAGTAATAAATACTAATAATTAGTAATATATACTAATAATTAGTAATAAATACTAATAATTTTTAATAATTAGTAATAATTAGTAATAAATACTAATAATTAGTAATAAATACTAATAATTAGTATTAAATACTAATAATTCGTAATAAATACTAATAATTAGTAATAAATACTAATAAATACTAATAAATACTAATAAATAGTAGTAAATAATAATAAATAGTAATAATTTGCAATAAATAGTAATAATTAGTAATAAATAGTTATAATTAGTAATAATTAGTAATAAATACTAATAATTAGTAATAAATACTAATAATTAGTAATAAATACTAATAATTAGTAATAAATAATAATAATTAGTAATAATTAGTAATAATTAGTAATAATTAGTAATAAATACTAATAATTATTAATAAATACTAATAATTAGTAATAAATACTAATAATTAGTAATAAATAGTAATAATTAGTAATAAATACTAATAATTAGAAATAAATAGTAATAAATACTAATAATTAGTAATAAATAGTAATAAATAGTAATAATTAGTAATAAATACTAATAATTAGTAATAAACAGTAATAAATAGTAATAAATAGTAATAAATAGTAATAAATAGTAATAAATAGTAATAAATAGTAATAAATAGTAATAAATAGTAATAATTAGTAATAAATAGTAATAAATAGTAATAAATAGTAATAAACAGTAATAAAAAGTAAAAAATAGTAATAATTAGTAATAAATAGTAATAATTAGTAATAAATAGTTATAATTAGTAATAAATTGTAATAAATAGTAATAAATAGAAATAATTAGTAATAAATAGTAATAATTAGTAACAAATAGTAATAAATAGAAATAAATAGTAATAAATCAGTAATAAATTAGTAATAAATAGTAATAAATAGTAATAAATACCAATTAATACTAATATATAGTAATAAATATAAATAAATAATAATAAATAGTAATAATTAGCAATAATTAGCAATAAATAGCAATAATTAGCAATAAATAACAATAATTAGAGATAAATAGGAATAATTAGCAATAAATAAGAATTATTAGCAATAAATAAGAATAATTAGCAATAATTAGGAATAATTAAGAATAATCAGGAATAATTAGGAATAATTAGGAATAATTAGGAATAATTAGGAATAATTAGGAATAATTAGGTATAATTAAAAATAATTTGGAATAATTAGCAATAATTAGGAATAATTATCAATAATTAGAATTATTTAGCAATAATTAGCAATAATTTGGAAAAATTAGGAAAAATTAGGAATAATTAGGAATAATTTAGAATAATTAAAAATAATTAAGATTAATTAGGACTACTTCGAATTAATTAAGATTAATTCGGATTAATTAGGATTAATTAGAAATAATTAGGATTAATTAGATATAATTCAAAAGAATTATGAATAATTAGAATTAATTAGGAATAATTAGGAATAATTAGGATTAATTAGTAATAATTAGTAATAATTAGGAAAAATCAGGAAAAATTAGGAAAAATTAGGAAAAATTACGAAAAATTAGGAATAAAATCAATTGTAAGAAATTGTAATAACTTGACACAATTTCCAATAGATTGGTGGCACTCCTTTTTCTCGATGAATCTTCTCTTTTCAACTCTCACCGACTCAAAACATTATGAAAAGTATGCTTCTACGTATGCATATCCAATCTCATATGCATGAGTTTGAATATACATTCGTAGGACCACATTTTTCAAAATGTTTTTAGGTGGTGACAGTTGCAAGAAGATGATTCATCGACGAAAAGGGGGATCTTTTGTTCGAAAACTCATTTACTTGCATATTTCTCACAATAAACTCACAATAAAGAATTTACTCGAAGGTATGCTTATACATTATCATATGCATGAGAATGGATATGCGTACCTCTGAGTAGATTCTTCATTGTGATTTCAGTGTGATAAAGTTATAAGTAAATGAGCCGTTAGACAAAAGATTAGCCGTCAATCAACTGGAAATTGTGTTGCCCGTAATTGATGGTAATTATTAAGAAGTCGTTGTAATTATTTATCTTCTTTTTTGGGTAGTGTTTTTATAATTTCAAATTATTCAAAAACAGTAATGATTTTATATTTTTTAGAAAAATATGGAAAAAGGAAGTCAACAACAGCCATTATTAGATGATCATGCTTGGATAAATCTGTGTAAAAATCTCAACGATTCTGGTTTAAATCCTGTATATATTGAGGGTATTGAATCTTTCTTATCATTAACATCATCAAAAACTAGAATTTATTTCAGAAGACACAATTATGTGTCCTTGTAAAAAATATGCTATGAGAACGTTTGAAACATTTGACAAGGTTGGGGGACATCTCTTGCAGTTTGGTTTTCAACCATATTATTTTTTTGGTATCAACACAGTGAACGAACTTCCAAATAAGTTACTAATAACTTGATTCTGGATCCATCACGATTTCAAAATTTAGTACATGATGTTGTAGGTTCATCTGTTCAACAAACTGAAACTCAGAATGATATTGATTTAACTCCTGAGTTGGAACCATCCTAATTTTATGAGTTGTTGAGGTATATTGAGGATAGATTATATCCTGGTTGTAAGATTATAAAATTAGAATTGGTTGCACAATTTATGGCTATTAAATCATATAATGCAATGTTAAAAAATTATTTTGATCCGATATTTTCTTTGGTTAAAACACTATT
Source organism: Viscum album (assembly GCA_963277665.1). Lineage (NCBI taxonomy): Eukaryota > Viridiplantae > Streptophyta > Magnoliopsida > Santalales > Viscaceae > Viscum > Viscum album. The sequence continues at coordinate 1,326,327,768 of OY728158.1, forward strand.
ACCTGAAAGAAATGTGACACCTATAAATTACTATAAGAGCAAGTGGCTAGTTCATAATTTGGGACTTAGTTATTGGAATATTCATGCATGTGAAAATGATTTCATCTCATATTCTGGTGAAAATGAGTCATTGGATAGATGTCCCACATTTGAAAAAATGAGGTATAAAGAAGGTCAACCGGGGAAGTCTGGATTGATTCCTGTAAAATAGTTTAGATATTTCCCCTTACACCCAGGTTACAATGTTTATTTATGTCTCAGAACACAACGTTAATGATGTCATGGCATAAAACCAATATTTTAACCAGTAAAAGATTAAATCATCCATATGATGGTGATTCATGGAAATATTTTAACCGAATGTATTCTTATTTTTATTTAGAAGCCCGGAATGTACGATTGGTTCTTTCTACAAATAGTTTCTATCTGTTTGGTTCTTATGGTAGTCATTATTCATTTTGTCATATCTTTATAACTCTGTAAAATTTACCTATATGAATGTTGATGAAGGGGACCTATATATTTTTGACCATATCAATCCCAAGACATCAGAAAAATAATATTGATGTTTATTTAAAACCATTGATTGATGAGTTAAATTCATTTTGGAGTAATGGTGTTAGTACATATGATGTTGTTGTGAAACAAAATTTCGTATTAAAAGATTCATTGATGTGGATGATTAGTGACTTCCTGGCATATGACATGTTATCTGGATGGATTAAACATGATATGAAACCATGTCCTTATTTTATGAAAAATAACAAAGCCTTTATACTTGTGAATGGAAAAAAGCTTTGCTATTTTGACTATCATCGTAGATTTCTTCCAACCGATCATCCTTTTTGTAGGAACAAATCTCATTTCAAAAAAGGAATAATTGAAAGGGATGAACCTCCAAAAATGATCTCAGGTACAAAGTTAAAATCAGTTGTATTTTAATTACCTCCCATCACATTTGGGCCAACAGTAAACCAATAGAAAATTCATGTCTTTGGGAAAGAAAATAATTGGATAAAATAGATCATTTTTTGGGATCTTCAATATTGGTCTGATTTGTTGGTCTGACACTGTTGGATGTCATGCATATTGAGAAGACCTGTTTTGATAGTTTATTTCATATAGTTTTAGATACAGCAGGTAAGACTAAAGATAAATTAAAGACAAAATTAGATATTGCCCAAATTTGTAGATGATCGGAACTTAAACTATTTCAAAATGTCAGATCACATAGGTTAATGAAGCCAAAATCATCTTATACACTATCCAAAGAGATTAAATTATTATTTTGTCATTGGATTAAATATTTGATACTTTCATATGGCTATGCTTATAATTTGGGAATATTTGTTAAGAATGGTCATATTACCGAATTAAAAAGTCATGATTGTTATGTTATAATGGAAAGGATTATGCAGTTTGGATTCAAAGGTTTGTTGAATTCTATGATTTGAGATTCGATAATAAACATGTCATATTTTTTTCCAGACATTTTGGCGGTGACAAAAAATTATGATATACTAAGAAAACTAGAAGAAGATGTTGTTGTAATTATATGTAAATTGGAAAAAATCTTCCCTTCAACTTTCTTTGACTCAATGGAACATCTGATATTACATTTTCCACATGAAGCTAAATGTGGAGGTCCGATACAGTTTCTATGGATGTACCCATTTGAGATATTCATGCATAAATTGAAGAAAAAAGTATGTAACAAAGCATCAGTTGAAGGCTCAATTGCTGAAGCTTATTTGCAAGAGAAAATTTCTTTTTTCTGCTCTCAGTATTTTGAATCTGAATATATGTCAAAACAAAACCATGTGGGACATAACTAGGAGAATATTGATGATGAAATGGAAAATCAATTATCACTTTTTAATCATCCAGAGCTTGGCTTTGGTGGAGTTCATGAACAATGGATTTTAGATGATGAACATCATAGTGCTCATATATATGTTCTGCTCAACTGTGAATAAATGACATTATTTGTACTGTGAGTGCTTTTATCACTTATTCTATAATTTATTTTATAGTAAGTAAACTTATTTTATTTTTAGGTTATATGATAATCATATCAAGAAACAACTTCCACAAATTATAGCAGCTGTTCTTGAACAACGTCGACAAAAAAAAATTCTCAATGGTTTCAAAAACTGGTAACAGTAATTATTGATTGTTTAACATATCAATTCAATTTATTATTTTTTATATTGATAATTGTTTTAAAAAATTTCAGGTGTCTCAACATGCTGATAAAATTGATAAGCAATTGTGCCTATTGAGTAACCCACCATCCAAAATGGTTAAATATTATAATGCATATGTGGTGAATGGTTTTCAATTTCATACACATGCATATGGGGAATACAAAAAACAAAGAACAATGGAGTTTTCTTGAGAGGATTTCATCATAGAGAAATTGAAGTTGACTTTTATGGCATGCTGGATGAAATTATTGAACTATGTTATCTAGGGAAAAATTACATAACAATGTTTAAATGTCAGTTGTTGGATACTGAGATAGGCTTTCATGTTCATCCAATTCATGGAATCATCGATATTAAATATAAAAGTCTTATTGTAGTAAATAAATTACTAGCTCAACAGACACATAAAATATATTATGCAATGTACTGTGCTACTTCATGAGACCTGAGTGATTGGTGGATCATAATAAAAATGAAATCTTGGGAAAATTAGTTTACTCAAACTGAATATGGTTCCGATGAAGTACAAGGAATTGAAAATTTTCAAGAGATTACTCAAAATCCATCTTTTTCACAAAGAGACATGAATATCTATGATGACACCCCACAATTAAGTGTCGATGGTGATGGTGATGTTAATGATGTTACAAATGAATTTTAAATAGAAAGATATGATGAAACTGAAACTCATATAGATATTGATGATGCTGATGATGAATATGAATACATTGACATTGTCAGATATAAAGATGATGATGAAGGTGAACATTGACACAGTTAAATGATGGTTATAATCATAACTAATTTATATCTATATGTAATAGTTATTTTCAATTGTCTTCTAATAATAATCATTTTTTGTATCAGATGGACCCTGATCTATTTCGTGAGTTAGAGGAGGCTGAGCTACCATTGGATGAGGAGGATTTGGGATCATCTAACCCTCATCCTACTGGTAGTTCAGGGGGTACGCAGAGGGTCAAGGTCTTGCATGACTGATGATTCCTGACCCTATCTCCGAGCGACGTCCATATTTTGGCTTCGATCCATGCATGCATAGGTATGGTAACTTGTGTATTTTAGTTAGATTTCATTAATTTATTTATATACTAATTGTTTGATTATTTATTCTTTTTTCATAGATCTAATCATTTAGCTGTTGGAAAGGGGTGTGCTATCTTGTAGAATTAGTTTTCTTAGTCATGGATCACATTAGAAAAAATTCCCATTGATGTGGAGCTTGGAATGTTCAATCATTGGCTGGTACATAAATAAAAAATATTTATTTTTAAATTTATTTCATTAATTACTTGATATTATAAATTATTTGTAGGGTTTATGGTATCCCATCGATGATAACATGCGTGATGCTATCCATGAGGCATGTGAGGTTTCTATGTGTGAGAGTTTCCGTCAGTTTTTACACAATTTGAGAAGGAAAACCATTAAGAAAGTAGGATTGAAAGTATTTGATGAGTCGTGTAGAGCCCACCGACCAGAGTAAATTTCTTCTCAAATTTGGGATAGATTATGTTCACATTGGTTGAGTGGTGGATTTTAGAGGAGATCTTCATTGGACCGAAAGAACTGGGGGAGACAAGAGGTGACACGTCGAGCTGGTAGTCGTACATTCAGTACACATAGAGAGCAACTGGTAAGTATCTTTTTTAAATATTTTATATAAAATTAAATATAAACAGTTTATTTTATATTCATATAGGCATTTGAGAATCCTGATATTACAGAGTACAATGTTTATTGGAGGATGTACAGTGATCCAGGAACTGAAGAGATTAGAGGTGATCACCAATGTTAGATTATGGTCATTATTATTTCCTTTTCAATTTGAAAATTAATTGCATAATAATATTTTCACTATTTTAATTTCAAATTGGAACTGAAGGAGTCATATGAGGTTGTGACCTCTCAAACACAGGCTAAGAGTTAGGCTGAGATAGCTGATCAGACTGGTGCCCACCATTTCTATGAGGCAACATAGATGTAGGAGACCCAGTATGCCTTCGAGAAGGGTTGAGTAGTTGGTATCGACTCTCATTTGACTCCTGAGACTTATTATGGTACTACTGCGATATTGGCGTCTAGCTCGAGAGGAGATCGTGGAGAGGCATCATCTTCTGGCTCATAGTATCATGATCAGTTGCGAGCTCAGACTGAGATTATAGAGAGTTTTCAGAAGCATTATGAAGAGATGCGTCAGCAGCTGCAGTAGATGGAGGAAGAGATGCATTAGCAACAATAGTAGCAGTAGCAGTATGAGGAGAATATGCGTCGATGGCAGCAACAACAGCAACACCAGCACGAGGAGAAGATGCATCCATGGTAGCATCAACAACATGAGTAGATGGAGTACATACGTCGTCTGACTCATAGTTTAGGGATAGAAATTTCTCCACCATGTCCTCCAGCTCCTCCAGCTCCTCCATCTCCTCCAGAAGATTACCCCCCCCAGTGATTTTTTTGTTATGTTAAAAAAATTTGAATTCAACATTTGTTAGTAATATGGACTATTTACAGTTTTTTCCTTTTCTATTGGTGCAGATATTGCATAATTTAATTAATTAATTATTTTTTATTATTTTATTATTTTATTATTTATTATTAGTATTATATTTTTTAATGTTTTTTTATTTTACAAATAATAATAATAATAATATTTTATAATATTTTTATATTTTTTTTGTGAATATTGATAATTTTAATAATTTATATTTTTTTATTATTTTAATAATATTAATAATATTTTTTCATTAATCATAATTTTATTAAATAATTTTTTTATTTTATTAAGTATTTGCGACGAGGCCTTTTGCGAAGGGACCCTGTCACAAATAGATTATATATTTTTCAAAACTTATTTGCGACAGGTTCTTTTACCGTTGCAAATAAATTTTTGCGACGGGCCCGTCGTAAAATGTTTTGGTATATTTAACATATATAAACGAATAACTATTTAAAACGACACGATGGGCCCGTCGCAACTACTTATTGCAACAGGACATTCACAATAGATTCTTGTATATATAATGTATTTAATTGGAGATCTATTTACAACAGGACAAATTCCCTTCACAAAAAATACTAGTTGCGATGGGACCCCGTCACAAATAGTCCGTTGCAAATAGCCAAAATTCTAGTAGTGTATGCATGAAATCAAATGATTTAGAAGGGTGCACCCTGATAGCACTTCAATGCATTGGGTAAAGATTAGTATCATGATAATTCAAGTGCAATGAGGGTTTACTCATGCTAATTCAAGTGCAATGAGTGTTTACTCATGATCCATGTGAAATGAGCCTTGGCTCATGCTAATATCATGTTAAATGTTGTTTCCACATTTCCATGTTATGATAATCATGATATATCATGCCTTTATGTTCATGTTTCTCTTATGATCTATTGATATGTATATTTCCTAACATGTACTGTATTATTTATGTTATGCCTTGTTTAATCCCTTACTAGGCTTTATAACTCACCCTTTTCTTATGTATGTCCTTAGGTTATCCCTTGAAATGCTAATTATGAAGGAATGTGTGTGGTCATGTAAAAGAAGTTTTCAATAAAGATGTGCATTTCATTTTTTATGTTGTTATGTAATATTCCTAAGCCCCAAAGACACTAGACCTATCGATCTTCTATGTTGTAACAAGTGAATATTTTACGTAATAAGTTATGTTTAAGTGTGAAATAAAGAGTAGGGTTGTTATAAAATGTCAAATTGATTATGATTTAAAGATGATTTTAAAGTCTATGGAAGACCCTAGGTCTACTCTAAAAGAGTGTTGACTGGTTTAGAGTGTGTATTTATAAAAAGAACTTCTAAAAAGGGGGTGATTTTGAAAACAGTTTTAAGAAAATAGGTTAATTTAAAATTTAATAGTTGAGAAACCAAGTGGATTTTGAAAAATATGAGATAAAGGTGTCATTGTGATTTCAGTACACACATTTCAAGTTCATTCTTCTTATAGATTCATTCAGGTTTTTAGTAATTCTTTGGTGGAAATAAATTAGAATTATGATTAATTACAAAGCTTTTATTTCATTTCTTGAAGAACCAAACCTTGACATAACAATTTTATTGTCAAGATCCATAACTTATACATGGAATAAGAGCTTCCAAATCAGATTGAAATATCAATAAAGTGTGTAATAAATGGATTCTTTCATTGTCTAATCGAAAAAAAAACAAGTCACATACTCAAAAACTCACACTGATCGGTTAGAAATTAAGAGCAAACTAATCACATGAATTAAAAAAAGAATTCAAATATGAAATAATGTAAGATAAATATAATAAAATGTTTAAAATCCCAAATTACTCAAAACCAATAGCTAATAAAATAATTGGAACTCCCTTTACATGTGTGTAGCTCCCTCACAACGAATGCCCACCGTTTAGCCCAACATCGAGAGGAGGAAAGTCGGGTGGATCTCTTTCTTTATCCATGATCCCTCTGTGAGGATAGGGGACTCCATAACATATAGTATGAATATAGGAATACCATTTAACTAAAAATTGGAAATACTTTACTCTTTTTTTAAGATTACAAATGGGTTTACCAATGTATCATTTTATAGGAAAATTGGAAGGTGATTTTGAGACCTAGGATTTTGAGAATCCACTTGGCCCATGATTTTCAACCTTCATAAAGTCTTATCTCGATTTGAGAGAAAATTAAAAAGTCGTATCCCATTCACCTTTCTAGCTCCATAAAAAATTTGGCACCATTTTGACAACTACAGATCAAGATATCAACAAAATACTAAACACCACTTTTGACTTTGTGCAAATTCAATTTCCTAGACAGATCAGTTCAGATGGGCCTTTTAGTAGACGAATTGGGATTGAGTTCCTTGAGAATAGTTATATCCCACAAATTTTGGGATCGACCTAAATAATTTCATCCCATTTGGAGGCACATATTTCACGTAATGTGAAAATCAATAGATAGGTTTCCTTGGGCTTCCTTGCAGTTTGGCCCATTTTTCTTCCACTTCATCGTGGACCCTCCAAATCACCTCCACCTATATTGTAATTATAAAAAAAAAGTAACATTGCACTTTTTAAAAGTGATAAACACAAAATAAATCCATAAAACATGAAGCAATTTTTTTATTAAAATTTAAATTTATGATACAAAATCAGTTTAACACTATGGTAAAAGGGTGAAAATGAAACTTTGAATTATAGTGTGATTAGTTTGTTTTCATGTTTTTCAAGATTACAGTAAAATTAATCAGCTCTATGGATTTTTTAAAAATGATTCATTAGCATAAGTTACATGTTTATTTAAGCCTCATATTATTATTGCATATTTGATCTTGGATATATTTTGAGATGTTAATAATTATAGATCTATAATTATAGAACTTGAAAGTGGTGATACTATATGATTGATTGATATGTCTACTTATATGATTTTTTATGCTTGAATTATCACAAAGCACGATATATATGTAATATTTGAACTACACATTTATTGTTATTGAGTGTATTAATTATTTTAATGTTTCACATCATTCGTCAATGATATTTGATTAATAATCTTATGGTATTTCATCTTTTCTCACGTTTGATATTAGTTACAATGTAATAGTAATATTTATTAAACTTTTATTTATAATTAACAAATAATTAGCATTAGATAATAAATATATGCAATAATTAGTAAGTAAATTGTAATTAATTGTAACAATTATTAAAAATTCTCAATAATTAGTAAAAATTTAGTAATAATTAAAAAATAGTATTAATTATTGAATTATTGTTTATAATTAATAAATAATTTGGAAATATTATTAATAATTTGAAATTATTAGTAAATTATGACGATTTGTAATAAATGGTAATATATATATATAAAATACTAATAACTATTAAAAATAAGTAATATTTATTAAAAAAATTAGTTATTAATAATTAGTAAAATTTTTATAATACCTTGTAAAAATATATAAAAAATAATAACAATTATTAAAAATTCACAATTATTAGTAAAATGTCCTAATAATTAATATGATTAGTAATAATCATATAGTAATTTTTAATAATTAATAAATAATTAGTAAATATTAGTAATAATTATTAAATTTTAGTGTTATTTAATAAATATTATTTATAATTTGAAAATATGAGTAAATAATGATAATTTGTATTAAATTGTAAAATAATATTTGAAATAATAATAATTATTAAAAATTTGCAATATTTATTTAAAATTCAGTTAAAATTAAAAAATAATTAGTACTACTTAATGAAGAATTATATCAATTAGTAAAAAATAATAAATATTTTTAATAATTAGTTAAAAATTTCTAATACCTTTTAAAAAATATAAGAAATACTAACAATTATTAAAAATTCTCAATAATTAGTAAAAATGTAGTAATAATTAAAATAATTTGTAATATTCATTAAATAAGTTGTAATAATTAATTAATAATTAGTCAATGTTAGTAATAATTAGTCAATGTTAGTATTAATTACTAAATATTATTAATAATTTGTAAATATGAGTAAATTGAGATAATTTTTAATAAATTGTAAAAAATATGAAATACTAATAATTATTAAAAATTAGTAATATTTATTAAAAATTAAGTTATAATTAAATAATAATAATAATTATTTAATAAATAATTGTATTAATCAATGAAGATTATTAAATATTTGTAAAAATTAGTAAATATTTTATAATACTTTGTAAAAAATATAAAAAATACTAATAATTATTTAAAACTTAAAATAATCAGTAAAAATGCTGTAATAATTAAAATAATTATTAATAGTCATTAAATAATTTGTAATAATTAATAAATAATTAATCAATTTTAGTAATAATTTTTAAATGTTGGTATTAATTACTAAATATTATTAATTATTTGTAAATATGGGTAAATTATGATAAATCATAATAAATTGTAAACAAATATAAGAAATACTAATAATTATTAAAAATTAGTAATATTTATTTAAAATTTAGCTACAATTAATAAATTATCAGTATTACTTAATAAATAATTGTATAATTTTGTAAAAATTAGTAATTATTTTTAATTATTTTTAATTTTTTTGGAATACCTTATAAAAAAATATAAAAATACTTACAATTATTAAAAATTTACAATAATTAGTAAAAATGTTGTAAAAATTAGTCAGTATTAATAATAATTAGTAAATGTTTGAATTAATTACTAAATATTATAAGTAATTTGTAAATAAGAGTAAATTATGATAATCTATAATAAATTATAAAAAATATGAATCAATAATAATTATTAAAAATTAGTAATGTTTATTAAAAATATTGTTATAATTAATAAATAATTGTATCCATTAGTAATAATTAATAAATATTTTTAATAATGAGTATTTTTTTTGTAATGCCTTGTAATTAGTCATAATGAGTAATAATTATCCTTGTTTAGGTTGTTTTTTAGATAACCATGTAATTAAGAAGTAGAGACCCATTTCTATTACATGACGATGAATGGATAAATAATCACAAAAATTTTAATGGATTTGGTATAAATCTTCTCTATATTGAGGGTGTTGAAACATTTATATCATTTTCATCATGAAATTTATAATTTTTTTGAAGGAAGAATTACATTTCAATATAAGAAATGTGATCTTAGGAGATTAAAAACATTGGACAATGCTGGACTTCATGTACTACATTTTTGTTTTCAGAAATATTATATATTTTTTATCAACATGGTGAATGAAATTCAGTAGAAAATATATATTTTTGGTTCCGAATCTATTATTTTGGAATTTAGTACATGAGATTGGTAGCCTGTCTATTTAGGAAACAAAAACATTGAATGATATTCCAAATCTCGAATCAGAACCATCCAAATATTACAATTTGTTCAAATCTGTTGAGCCATCCTTATATACGGGATGTAAGATAAGAAATCTTGAAGATGTTATAAAATTTATGGATATTAAATAAAATTTTGGAATGTTAAATTGTTGTTTTGATAAAATATTTTATTTTTTAAATCATTTTTTCCTTAAGTAAATACATTACTTTCAGGTTTCTATAAAAGTAAGAAGTTAGTCCATAATATGGGTCTTAGTTATCAGAATATCCATGAGTTTTCAAATTATTGAATCTTCTATTATGGTGATTATGAATCATTATTTAATTGTACAACCTATATAAAATCGAGGTGTAAAGAGGAACAAAAAATAAATTATAGATTTTTTCTAAGAAAAAATCAAGGTATTTTCCAATTATACCCCATTTACAATGTTTATTTATGTCTCACAATATAACTGCATTGATGAAATGGCATAAATACCACGAGTAAAATTTTAAATCATCCTTGTGATGGTTATTATTGGAAAAAAATTAATCTGATACATCCTTATTTTTCTTCAGAACCTCATAACATATGACTGAGTCTTTTTACTAATATTTTTTTATATTTGGTGCTTACGACGATCAATATTCTTTTTGAACTATTTTCATAATATCGTACAACTTACCTACTTGGATGTTGATAAAGGACCCATATATATTTGGAACTATTAATTCAAGAAATCTAAATAATATTATCGATGTTTATTTGAATTCACTAATCAATGAGTTAATTTCATTATGGAATGATAGTGAAACTACATATAATATTATTTCATATCAGAATTTTATACTAAAGGTTCCATTAATATAGAAAATCAATAAATTTTCAGTGTATGGTATGTTATCATGATGGAGTACACATGGTCTAAAATATTATCTATATTTCATGGATGAGAACAAATATTTATACATATCAATAGAGGAAAGACTAGTTATTTTGACTTTGATAGGAAATTTATTACTATGAATCACCCATTTTGAAGGAATATAAATATTTTTACAAAAGGTAAAATTGAAAGTGATGAACCTCCAGTAGTGTTCTCAAGTATTCAGTTAAAATATATTGTCCATTCCTTACCACCTATTAGTTTTTGACCAACTATAAATGAACAAAAAATATAGGATTTTATGAGAGATTATAATGGGATAAAGGGGATTATTTTTGGGACTTTCCATATCAATATAATTTTTTGTTTCATCAAATGTTTGATGTAATGCATATTGTGAATAATTTTTTTATTACATATTCTATACCATGTTTGGAACACCTAATAAGACCAAAGATAATATAAATGCAGAATTAGATATTTCCCAAATTTGCTGGCATCCTGAACTTGAATTACTTGAAGATGAAAGATCACACAATTTAATGAAGAAAAAAGTATATTACACACTTACTAAATAAATTTTTTTATTCTATCAATGAATTAGAGTTTTTAGGTTACCCATGATTTTAATTTGTCACATTGTGTTATAAATAGACATATTATCAGGTTAAAAAGTCATGAATTCCATGTCATAATGGAAACAATACTTCTAGTTAGTCTTATAGGGCTATTGAGTTTTTAAATCTAGGATGTGTTGACCAAAATATAAAATTTATTGTGAGATATTTTTGTGGAAATATATGATTATGATGCATTGAGTATGCTAAAAAAATATGTTGTTTTAATTTTATGTAAATTGGAGAAAATATTTCCATCAACCTTATTTGACTCAATAAAACATTTAATATTACATTTTCCATATAAATATAAATACAGAGGGATGATACAATTTTGATGGATGTACCTGTTTGAGACATGTATGCAAAAATTAAATAAGAAAGTTTGTAACAAATCATCAGTTGAAGGGTAAATTGTAGAAGTGTACTTATAGGATGAAATTTTAAATTTATACTATTATTATTTTCAATCTAAATATCATTCAAAACGTAATATCATTGTTCACAGTGAGGAAAATATTGTTGATGTCACGTACCATTAGTTGTTAGTTTTTAATCAGACTAAGATTGGTTTTGGTGGTTATCATGAACGATGAATTTCAGATGAAGAACTTCACTAAGCTCATACATATGTTCTGTAAAATTATTAAGAAATTATAAAATTTGTGTAATAAGCACTAATTTTTATTATTTTTAATTTTTTAAGAGATAAATTTATTTACATTATTTTTTTGTAGACTATATTATGAACACATGAAAAAAATTATACAAATTACCCCAAATGATCTTGATGAAAGATGACAAAAATTTTTCATATTGGTTTCAAAGACTGGTAAGTTAATTTATTTATGATCGAACATTAAATCAATTTTTTAATGATATCTATTATTAAAATTTTTTATTTTTTTCAGGCAACACAACATGAAAGTAAAATTGATAGTTGGTTATGCGTGCTAAAAAACCCTCTATAGAAATTTATAAAATCTTATAATGCTCATTTGGTTAATGGATTTCAATTTCATACATTAATATATGGTGAATCAGTGAAATAAATTATTAATGGTGTTTTTTTGAAAGGATAACATCATAAAGAAAGGGAAGTTGAATTTTACAGTATGCTGGATGAAATAATTGAGTTATGTTATTGGAACCAAATTATGTAACAATGTTTAAATGTAATTGGTTTAATTTTGATCGAGGGTTGGGAGTTCATAGACGACATGGAGTCATTAAACTTAAATTTAAAATTATTATTCCCTCAAATAAACCATTTATTTTGGCACATCAAGCACATAAAGTTTATTATGAAAATTACTTTGCTATTTCAAGCAATTTAAATGATCGATGGAGTGTAATAAAAATGAACTCTCATGATAACCAGTTTCTTAAAAATGAAAATGGTTATGTGGAAGTGAAACATATTGATTTTTTTAAGAAACATCCCTAATACTTCTCTTAATCAACAAGATATAAATATCAATGATGAATCCCCCCTAGTTAAGGGCCGATGATATTGATAACGTTGATGAAGTAATAAGGGAAGATGAAACTGAAAGATATATAGAAGTTGGAAATGTTAAAGAGGAAGTTGAATACATTTTCATCAATGAAGATGAGTTTGTAGATGGTGTATGATGCATTATATTCTGATATTTATTATTTTTTTATATTTTATATCTTTATTAAAAATCATTTATAGGTAATATTTTTTGTTTTATATGGCTGGAGATAGTCTCGATGATCTATTTCACTCCCTCGCAAATGTAGGAATTTTTTAGTTTCTTATATTTGATATATATACAAGTTGTATTATTATATTATGCATGATATTTATTAGTTTTTTTATTTTATATTAGTATTAACAATTATTTACAAGTAATATCATTAAATTATGGTATTTATTAGTTTTTTATATTTGAAATCTGTATTAATAATAATTTATAGGTAAGATAATATTTATATTCTAGTATTTATTAGTTTTTATATTTGATATCTTTATTAAAAAAATTTATATGTAAGATTATTTATTTTGGATGGCTAGAGGCACTCATGATGATCTATTATGTTCTCTCACTAATGCATAACTTCTTGATGATGGGACCAATTAATCTGACCTATACGATGCTTCTACAACACCATCTATTAGGAGGGGGCACGACCTTGCAAGATTTATGATTCCAAATCCTGTTCAATAAAGATGTACATCTCTTTATTTTGACTGTTTCTTAAATAGGAATGTTCAATTGTTTAAGGTATTTATTTTATATCATTTTTTTATTAATTTTAGTATTAATATTCTGAATATTTTTTTATTTGCACAATTTTTCATATTTATCTATTGGAAAGGCTAGTTCTATTTTACATAATTATTTTTCTACACCATGGGTGTCATGGAATTAGGTTCCCATTACTATACGCCATAAAATTCTCAAAGAATATATTGTACATTAACAAATAATATATTTTATTTTAAATTTATTTAATTTCTAACATGTTTTTTTAATTAACTTATAGAATTTATGGTCTCCGGTCGATGATATCATGATAGCTTCTATCCGTTAGACATGAGAGATTTGTATACACAAACATTTTTATCAGTTTCTACACAACCTAAGAAATAAGTCCATGGATAGAGTTTCTATTACTATTTTGGACTAGTCTTGCTTCCCTCATCAACTTGACTATATCTCAGCTTAGGTATGAGATAGAAAATGATCCTACTATTTAGGATAAAATTGTAAGATGAGGTCCTCATATGGGTGTTAGAACTAAGGGAGGAAGTAGGTAACACATAGGGTTGGTATTCATACATTTTGTATACATAAATAAAATATGGTAAGTACTATTTATTATTAATTTATATATACTTTAAATGTATTTTTTATAATATTATATAAGTAGCTAATGAACCCTATATTATAGAGTTTGAAGTTTATAATAAGTTATACGCTAATCCCCACACATGAAATATTGTCGGTGACATAAATCACCAAATTTTGTTCACTATTTTAAAAAAATTACTTAAATTAATTTTATTATTCTTTTTAATTTTTAATTATATTTTAAGGAAACATATGAGACTAAAAATTCTCATTGATGAGAGAATAAATCCAAGACTAAATTAGATGCCACTTCTGAGTCAGGTTTTGATGAGGTGGTTTGGATATAGGTGACTATGCATGGTGTTGAGAAAGGCTAGTGACCGGTATTGGTTCATGATTATCACCTACTCGTTATTATGGTACTTCTATGATGTCATCAGGAAGCTCAAATGTATCTCATGAAAATTCATTGTCATCATTTTCTACACATTATGAAGAGATTTTGTGAGCTCAGGATGAGATGATACGATAGATGCAGAGAGGGCAGGAGGAGAAGCATGAGAAAAAGCATCATAGAGATAAGTAGATGTTAGAGTATACATAACAGCTTGTGTGTGGTGTTGGTATGTAGTTTCCTCCCCTAACCCTTTGGGTGATCCTCCTCCCCAAGATATAAATTAAACCTCAATTGTTTTTATAAATGTTATGTATTTTGGTTTGATAAACATATTATGTGTAAAATGGTGTAATATTGTTATGCATGTTTTTATTATATTTATTTTTTTATATTTTTTCTAGTCTTTTTTTTATATTTTTTATATATTTACTTTTTTAATAATTTTATTTTATTTTTTATTTTTTAAATATTTAAGCAATTGAGAAAGATTTTTTAATCCATTGTAATTTGTTTTTTAATTTTTTTACTTATTTTCAATGAAAATCATAGTCCATCATAGATAATAATTTTTTGAGATGATTCATCATAAATAAGTATATTTATGATTTTTTTTTATGATGGATTTTTTTGATGGATTCTCATTACTAAAATTCATTAGCGACAAGAATCTGTCATTAAAAACTCATCATAAAAACATAAAACTTTAGTAGTGTCAGTGTATATAAATTTCGTTTTACCTTTAAAAATGTGCCTTGTTAACCTTACACAACTCTTATGAATTTCTATTTACATGTATGCGACTGTTAGCTAACCCCTATACAAAAAATGTAAAATCATTTCTACTCTTATGAAAGGTTCACTACAAAATTTCTCTACTTCCATGCTACTACCACTAGTTCAATGTTGCTTCCATCAGTTGTAGAATCCTATCGCTAGTTGAAACTAGCCAACACCATTACATCAATGCTACCGCCAGAATAGAGTTTCTATATCTAGTTCAGATGTACTACCACCAGTTCAAATTAGACTACCTTCAGATGGATCTACTATCGTCATAAGACTCTGATACCACTGGAAGGAACTTGTTATCACGAGTTCTCTTCTACTATCACCCGACCATTTCTTCTACCATTAGTAAAGATCTGCTACCTATAATTAAAGTAATTCTACCACTAGGTGGATCATGATACCACCAAATGAAGTTTCTACCTCTGGAATAATTTTCTACCGTAAGTTGAATCATGCCACCACTAGTTCAGTTTTTCAACCGCTAGTTTAGTTTTTCTATTTTCAGTTGAAATCCTCCTACTGTAGCTGTCTAAAATAAAGTTAAAATTAATTAATCCAACAACTAGTTCAAGGTATTTAATACAATATAAGGACCCATAGATTTAAGGATTATTATTTTTAAAACATCATTCAATGTATTAAAGTAAAAATCATACTTTCCATACTCACCGCTCAGTATGAAAAAATATATCATTTTATTATTATCCTATAGTAGATAATTGAAGATTTTGAAAAGCTATAAAATTAGAGGAACCCCACATGTACATAGGCTCACTGATTGATCACCTTCTACTACTAACTGAACAATTATTCTTTAGTACCTATTGAAAAATATAGGATTGTCCAGTTCATCATACAACACTCTGTTTTTTCATAGAAAAATAGAAACCTTGCAATGAACATTCAAAGTATCATTAAGGAAATATTTAAAGACAACCCAAAAGAAGAAGAAAATTCCTGGCCATCTCTTGATTTATTAGAGAAATAATAAATAAATAAACATTTTGTTACTCTTTCTTTCTTTCTTCTCTATATTTTTTACATTCATGTTCTTATTTATATAACTATATATTTATTAAGAACAATATTCTATATTTTATTGGAGAGTACTTTGATAGTATCTTAATTTATTTTATAACTTTTATCTCATGAATAACTATGGAAAATGTTTTATATTTCCAGGCCATCCTTGTGTGTAGTTGTATATAAAAACTTGGTATGGGATGTTAATCATGCTTTTTTAGATCATGTTTTTTTAAATAAACTGCTTGGAAGCGAGTGACTATCAGGTGGAGCGGATTGGGTCTCAACTTGATATTAAACCTCTTATTTTTATTCCACTACGTGTTTTATTATTTTTGTTTACTTATATTTTAAAATAATATTATTTTAGTTTTCAAAAATCTTTATCAAAACAATACTCTATTAGTTATCTTTAATTAGTGTTTTATATGCTATGTTCAATGTGATTAGATTTATTTTAAAAGTTAAAGTGATTTTGAAATTTTTTTAATTAGGATGTGATTGATCCTTTGATAAATATTTGGAATAAATTTAATTATATATTTATTATATTTTAGTTAAACTAATTATTTTTATAAATTAGGTGATTTAGTCCTTAAATTGTTTTTAAATGGAAATTTTATTGGAAACTCAATTCAACCTCCTATTGAATTGTCCACCATGACAAAAAAACTAGTCCTGATTGGGACACATATGAAAAGTGAATGCTAAATAAAGAGTCCAATCATCACACAATTTAGATTCATTATCAGAAATAACTAAGAGTTACCCATCACTATTATTATCTTCTCTTATATTGGTTTTAATAGAATTTTATGCTTGTATTCCTTTCTGATTAATATGTAATTTATTCTTGTTTTTATTTTTAAACTTGAAACATTTATATTTAATATTACCCATATTCTTATTATAATTGAATATTTTATATTTATCTCATGATTTTTACATTACCATTTCATAAGTAAATAATTTCATTTCACCTGTTCTTCCTTTGATAACCAAACCCTCCTCCTAAGATTTAGGACCAACCAAAAACTGTTTTATTTATTCATTCAAAAATAAGCTCTCAAATTTTTTTCCAAGAATAATTGTATCATGAATATAGTGAATTTTATCTCTAAAGGCCATATATAAATGACAAAAATAGCATAATAAAATTACAGTTATATATTCATCTTATTTATATCTCACCTCCATAATTTTCAGATCAAAAAAAATTTCTTTAAAAACTGATAAATGATCCGCAATAGATGTAACTTCTGATATGAAATATGTGTATAAACATTATTTAATATTCAAATTATTTGTAAGAATGTTCATCATAAAAATATGCTCTAGTTTTATCCATAATGCTGCAATAATTTTCTATTTAAAAACATCCTACAAAATTTGATTTAACAGATGTATTTGAATTTGTGATATAGACTTACAATGGTTCACTACCATAAAAATGGATTTTTACAATGCTACCCTTTAATAGTGCTAAAAAAAGCGTTGATAAATCGTACTTTTAATAGTGCTAAAAAAATGCTGTTAAAAGTACCCATTTATCAGAACTTATGTAACTAGTGTTTCTAAAGGGTATATTTCAAAAAAAAAATCTCATTAAAAATAATATATTTTTATTTATATAAATAATATATATATATTTTTTAAATATGTTTTAGATAAGTATAAATAGACATTTACACTTAATATATAAGATATCTAATGAAAATGGTTTATAAAATATTTAAAAAAATATTATTAATTAATAATTTTCTAATTATTATCGAGTAATAGTCATTTAATAACAATTTGAAGACAAAAAAAATCAAAAAATTAATAAAAGATCTAAAATAAGTTGAAAATTTAACTTGAACTTCAAATGACGATAACTTTTGATCCAGGTGTCCGTTTGGGCTCTACCACATATCAAATTGAGGACTGAGAAAAGATAAATGCCCTAGTAACTTAGAGAAAACACTTTGTCATGTTTTTCAATGGAAAAATAGTCCCAAAAGTCCTCCAAAACTGAGTTTTTGGTCGGGGTACCCAATTTTTTTAACATTTGATGGAATTTCAGCCTCTTTTACGAGGGTCTTTTTGCCCTTTTTCAACGGGGACTGAATTTATTTTGAGGTAATACATTCATATTGATATTATGGATTTGAAATTTTATCTTTTTTCATAATGTACTATTATTTATAATCAAATATATAATAATATATGCATATTTTTTAATTAGTCACACATAAAAATTTAATTTTATAAATAAATAATTAAACATATTTACATATAAAATATATTTATCAATAAATAAGTCTTATCTAAATAAAAACTAATATCCATTTTATTTAAAATAAAAATATATGAATATTTATATACCTATATAATGCGTGTGTGGGTGTGCATATTTGGGGGTGTTTGTATTAACAAGCTGATATATATTATCTATATATTCTAACATATGTATATAAATATTAATATATAATATTTGTAAATATATATAAATATGTATAATTATACTTATAGACACACATATATAATATTTATATATTTGTATATGTGTGTGTGTGTATGTATGTTGTATATATGTATTTATTTATTTATTTATAAACACACAAAAAAACATATTTTATAAATATATTTAAAACTAATCTTATAAATATATATTAATATACTAATAAAAAATATAACTAAATATATATAAATAATAGATATAAATATATATTAATATATTAAAAAATATATAAATATATAAATATATAAATATATAAATATATAAATATATAAATATATAAATACATAATTATATAAATATATAAATATATAAATATATAAATATAAATAACTATATATATATTAATATTCAAATAAATATATAAATATATAAATATATAAATCTAACTATATATGTATATATATATATTAATATACTAATAAATGTATATATTAATATACGAATACATATATGTATATTAATATGACTATATATAAATATATTAATATGAATATTTATTAATATACAAATAAATACAACTATATATATATATCACTAAATGGAGAACAAAGAAATATGAAGGAGTGGTAAAGGGTCCTGGCGCGTATATGGGAGGTCTCAAGTTCGAATCCTGGAGGAGGTAGGGGTGCACACAAAGGTGAAATTAGGACTAGCATTGTTAAAGAGTGGGGGGGGGGGGTTGGGGTGTGCGGGAAGGGGTGGGGGGCTTCATATAGTGATTTTGAAAGGGGTCAAGTGCTATTAAAACCCTCATATTTGCAGAAATATTTTTTATATTTTTTAATTTTTTTAACTTTTATCTGTGCTAAAATATGATCTCATAAAAAACCCTTTTATCAGGGATTTTTTTAGCGCTGATAAAAATGGTTTTATCAGCGTTTTTTAACACTTATAAAAGGGACCCCTTTTAATAGAACCTCAATTGTCAGTGCTTTTTTAGCACTGATAAAGGTCTTTTTTAGCAGTGACAAAACAATGTTTTTTAGTAGTGATTGCATTGATTATCCTCTATAGTAAATGGTTTAAGAATATTATTGAATCCCAAAAAATGCATCATCAAGATCCAATTGTTTTATAATAGACCACATCTTAACCAGTTATAATGAAAATTTGGTGTTCCAATCCAAAATTAGAATACCAAAATTCACGGTTTCAATCATGAGAAAGAGAAAAAATATCATGAAAGTAGATCATATATTTGAAGTTATTTAAATAATGAAAACCTAATTTTATCTAGGGTTAATCAAACTAGAATATTTTATACCAAATATTTGTAGAAATCATTAAATGAAAAACCATAAATAGAGGAATTTATATCAATCTTTAATAAAGAGATAATTCTCAATATCAATGGATATAATAAAGAGTCTTTGACCTCATTAATTAGAGATATGAGTCATGACACCAATCATATTTTTCTTATAAAACACTGTATAAAGTATAATATAAATAAATATCATAATAAAATAAATAACATTTTATTTATTAAGTTTAAAACATTTCTGATAAAGGATAAATACATTTAATAATACTAATAATAATGTAATGAGCATGTAAACACATCTAAATTAAATAACTAGAATTTGAAAATATGATGGGTTATATTCTTCAATAAATACCACAATTATCACGAGCCCCTCCCCACAAAGTGTACCAATCCTAGGCCGACAATGTGAGAAGGGAGATAATGACCCCCGATTCCTGCCTCCAGTAGGCCTTGGGTTGGCGACTAGCACTGAGGGTATGGTAAAAACCCAGATGAGAGGCATTACCCTCTAAGAGAACACATGAAAAATAGAGAGATAAGATAGACACCAACCAATTCCATATCATCCTAAAATATAAAAGAAAACCCAAGTGCACATATTTAATGTCATGCTATGCTACTACAATTGAAAGGGGAAAACTGCAAGTACCCAAAAGAAAACGAAAACAGCAGCAACCACAAGCCCGAACATCTCCTGCAACCCCAAGCTAGTAGTTACTAGTTTGATCTCCAACCTGCTCCAAGTGACCTGAAAATCAGTTTATATAAACATAGGGTGAGTATAACATTATACTCAGTAGGATCCTCCCTGAATCCTCTCATGCAAAATTAAAGAAATCATGCTAAAGCACAGTGAACAACAAGTGAAACTAACTCGTCACATAAACAGGTATACTAAGTTCCCAGCCTCACCATGGATACTCTCACCAAGTAATGCATACAAGAGTTTATAATATATTAAATAATATCAAGGGTACCCCTCTATTACTTCCCCACTGGGTTTTCGCTTTTCACCAATGTCGTATGTCCTAAGCATCTCTCTCAAAAAAGGCTTGCCTGCAGACACTTAGGCAAAGCACCACAACATGAACCTCATGTAACAAAACCACCACATCCATGTAAGAAAATTAACCGGGTAGTTTCTGGGAGCCACCACAACTCGCATAACATGTATCATACGTTGGGTATTATACCTCAAGCCATTACAGCCCACGCACTGAGCAAGAATCCTCAAGCCATCACAGCCTATACACATTACACCTATAGTAGTCCATAGAATACTATATCCAGAATATATGTGGGTGAATAACCACAAGCCATTACAACCCTCTATACATATATATGGGGAAAAATAACCATTGTTCCTATAAGCACAAGTAACTACCAAGAGAAGAGATCAAGGCCAAAGGGGGTAATCATCCATCCATCCTCCCACCGGAATGTTGGGGAAAACACCCCCAGGGCTTAGAATTCCCAGGCTGTCAGTTGCCTTAACTGAAAGGGTAAAGTACCGTATAGAAACACAAAAAGTATAGAATATACTATATCTCAAAACTACACTATGGGCATAACTAGTCTTAGACTCAACTACAACTAATGTCTCTCGGACTCCCGACCGCCACTTCTAAGACTAGGTACCCTATAGGAACACAACCATTTAAAGAGATTTATTGTGTTACTTCATTTCCTTTTTCTCAGTTCCACTTTAGGTTAATTAATTCTTTAAACATTAATTAACCATTAACAATTCCACATTAAATTTCATTAGCATCACACCCAAAGTACACCATCTCTTAAAAACTGTAACCTCAACATTTTGTTCTAGAAAGCTCCAACCCCATGGGTTAACATCATTTATTCAATTATTTATTTACAGAATTACTTTCACATATTCCCATCCATTATAGAAAAACATTCTATGCTACTAAACACAAGGGGGATCAACATGGTGAGTAGGTAACTACCCGTCGAGTCTTTTCTGACTATAGCAAGAGTGTAGACCCTTCCTCCCTCGAGAAGCTAGACATAGAAAGCACGTGGCATACCCGATGCATCTTCGCCCCTTTTGGAAGAAGGGTAAGCAAGACCAGTTGCCTCGAGCAATGGGGAAAGTAAAGAAAAAAACCAATCAAAGAAACAAAAAGCATCCAAATATTCACATTTAACCCATTCCATCATCCCTAGTATCCTCTCTAACACCCACATACATAAACCGATGCATCTCGCCACTCTAGCCGTCATCTGATGCCACAACCAATAGGCCTCCCTACCCCCACATATCACAACAGCCATCCTGGATCACATCACAACACAAGTAGCAGGAAAACAAACATCATATCAATTGGGCTCTTAGCCCTTAAACAAGAAAAAAAGGGTAACTCAGAACCCTATAAGGAGTTATCTTTTATCAAACAACTAGTTCTTTAATCCATCTTGGATTAACCAATTTATTATTTGTAGGTTTCAAATACGGGAAACCTAACCAGTAATCTATTAGAAATACTTAAACATGCTTAATGCACAAATTTTATTAACATCAAATTACAACAACATCAATCAAATTCATTCACATTCCTCTTTATCTTTAGCCAAGCAATTGTCAATTAATTTCGGCTTTGCGTTCTTTACCAATTTCCATCAAGAATGAAAATCTAAAAAAGAAACCTTTGATATCACACCATCTAAAAGAAACAAGAGGCAATAACAAATGATTGATATCAATTTATTTATCCGGTTCAAATATTTATTATGTCAATTCCATTGTGATTCAGTGGAATAAAATATGCTAACAATACAGTTGCATGCAAAAGAAGAGAGAAGCAATGAATCCCCTACCTCAAACAGTTCTTGGTTCTTTATATGAGAACAAGCCACACAATGGCTTACGATCTCCTCCCCTGTGACAACTGTATCCAACCAAGGATGCAGAGACACCACCACATCGTCCAACACCCAATAAAAACCCATTAGTAACATGGGGGTAAAATTACATAAAAAGTGAAAGGAGAAAGAAGGAGATGAACCTAAAATAATGAAGATAGATTATACCTTATATTGAAGACTGATTGATATTGATTGGTTACATCAAAATAGAGTGGAACAAATCCTAAGAGGAAATTTTCATTGCACAACTACTAAGGTAAGGAATGGGAAGTTCAAGCGTCTCACACCCAAGAACAAGGAGGAATAACTAGGGATGAAGATATCTCGTCCCTTTAGAATATTTAACAGAGCAGTGGTTTAAAATACGCTGGGTTTTCCATTAAAAGTGGGTTGAATTAAACCACGCGGTTTGACTAAGTAAAAACATCCCGAGACTTAGGAGAAATTAATATAGGAGTTACGTCCTTTGAATCAGCCTTAGAGTCCTTAAAACAAGGCTTTAAATGCATTTTACGTGAAAGGAAACGTTAAAGGGGTGAAACTATAGGAAGCTGGAAACACTGTTCACGAACTCGAAATTTGGCAAAGGAAAACCTATTAATGAACCTCATCATTGGAACCTCACCGTTGGAACCAAACCATTGGGACCTCACCATTCTGGAAACACAGTTCATGAACTCAAAATTTGGCAAAGGAAAAAGGTCACCGTTGGAACCTCACCGTTCTGGAAACACTGTTCATGAACTCAAAATCTGAAAAACTCAAAATCTGAAAAAGGAAAAAGGTCACCATTGGAACCTCACTATTCTGGAAACACTATTCATGAACTCAAAATTTGGTAAAGGAAAAATTTCACCATTGCACTGTTCATATAAGGTTATTGATGACACTGTTCATAGAAGGTTACTGATGCACTGTTCCCAACGGTCTACCATTGGAACTGTTCACCGATGGAACTGTTCACATAAGGTCACCGTTTAACTATTCAGATATGGTTACTGATGACACTGTTCAAAGAAGGTCACATATGACACTATTCACAGAAATGGAAATTTGGAAAAGTGTTGGGTATAAGTCACCTTGACCTCCCAAAACACCTCATACACCTGATTTTCGCAAAGGAATGGACCATAGAGGTCCGTGCCATCACAAAAATTGTTATCACTATTATAATAAGAAATAAAATTATTATAAATAAGGCATGCATTTTGTACAATAAATATAGAGAATCTTGAGAGAAAACTAAGTGAATAAAGTGTGTAGTTCTTAAGGGTATATACACAATATTAAAAAACAATGCGACAAATATAATGGGAAATAAATTTGAACTAATACAAAACACACCTTTATCAGTCTATAAAATAACTTTTATCACTTATAAAAAGTTCTGATAATGTTGACACTAATAAAATGGGTCATGGTTTTATGAGCGTTAAAGAGTAGAAATTTTAAAACATTTTATAAATAATTTAAATTAACTTCACTTATAGTGTGTGTGTGTATTGAGTATTTTAATCAAATATGGTTCAATAACTGGACCATTTAACCATTAGTTGAATTATCCAACCATTAAAACATCACTAGATTTTTGCAGCATGTGACCGCAATCATCCTCGGGTGGATTATAATGATGTTTCTATCCATAAATAAATGAACAGTTTTTTCCCTAGCTTTAAAATTTTTGATCGACAGTTTTATCTAGTTTTTAATAATATGATTTTAGATCTACCAAATGGACCTAAGTGGAGGACCCCTTATTCTATGATTTTTAAATTACAAGCTGGACATGAAGCCTTTAGTAGTTGAGTGACGACGATGCAATTGGATTGATGTAGGACTCTACCATGGTCATCCACATGGCTTATGGATTGGTTCTTGGCTTATAACGTTTCTGTGTTTAGAACCTTCATGGCGTTGAATGAGTTATATTTTTAACTTAAAAAAAATTATTAAAAGGTTGGAGTGTTTTGATTGGTCAAAACACCCTTCACTTGGATTGGTGAGGTGGCTTTTAAAAAGGGGCAAACCACACATTGGAAAATGTGGATATAATCCCATAACTTATATCCTATAAAAGGATCCTTGAGATTTGGTTTATCAATAGAATATATATTTTTCAAAATTCTATTAAAGTTTTTAACAAAATATATATTTAGTAAAAAAAATTGTTATATATATATATAAAACAAAGCAAAATAAAAAACCAAAATAAAATAAAATAAAATATTTTATTAAAAGAATGACTAATAACTTGATTAGTGATAACCATTGGAATTTTTTTATTTGAAATCTGAATAGGTTCCCCTCTTATAAAGCAGTTATATTGAACCAGTGTAACTTCCACCACTTCAGGTTTATAAATAAGTGGTTCCGAGATCTTTTATTGGTTAGCATTTTTTACAATCCAAGATATTCTCCAGTCTTCTCCCAATATCGGTGTAGTGGGGGTATCCGAAATTGGTGTCCGATATTCCCCAAAACTTGGTGAAATCCTTGAGGGATACTTCCATTGATAACCCTACATCATCAACTTGGGGGGTGGATCAAACCCTTTTGGGCAGTGAATCTAATTCTTGCGTAAGGTTCGATCCATTTTCTCCTTCTGCCTACTTTTTTATAATAATAAAAAGGGTTTGAAACCAAAGGTAGAACATTGAAGAAGGATTCTGAATCTCTCAAAGTGATGAACCAAGACATGGTAAAATTAACCATTTTGATAACAATAACTTCTCCTGGTGGCAGGAAAAGATGAAATTTCTTCTCACAGTATTGAATATTTCTTACATTATAGAACTGAATCTTACTACCATTCTTGAGGAGCCTACTTCAAATCATGATGACATACCCGTTGACGTGATTCAAGTTAATCACATTCGATAAATGGGGAAGAAACATGAAGGTAATGAAGTATTGTGTCAATGACATAATCTCAACACATTATCAAATCATCTTTATGAATATTTCCACCAAATGAAGACCATTCAAGAGATTTTTGATACACTTGAATTCAAATAAAAAGAATAGGAAGAATCTAAAAATAATTTTCTTATTGAAAAGTATCTAAACTACATGATGGTTGATAATAATCTAGTTTTGGATCAAGTTCATGAGCTTCAATTTTTAGAAAATAAACTTATTTCCTTTAAAATTAATATACCCTAAATTTTTCAAGTATGTGAAATTATAGCTATATTTACACCCATGTGGAAAGATTTTGGTAAATCACTCATCAAAAAGAGTGATGATATTTCCTTGGAGTAATTAAAAATCTTCTTTGTATTGAAGAAGAATCCATTTTGAGAGATGTGGGTATGGCTTAACAATTTGATACCAAAGTTAATATAGTTGAGGGAAAGACACAACCAAACTCCTCCTTACATGTTAAGAATAAAGGTCAACAATTCAAGAAGAAAGGAAATCCTTCCAAGAAGAAAGGAGAATGGTTTTTCTGTGGAAAACCATGGAATTTTTCTAGGGAATGTCACTATCGAAAGAAAGTTGACAAACCCAATATAAATATTTTGAATGAAGAAAATCTCATCGTAATGATATCCGAAGTCAATATGACTTCGATGAATATGGGATAATGGAAAGATTCTGGAGCAATGGTTCATGTGTTCAAGGATTTTTTGATGTTAATAACATTTGACAATTGTACTATCATGAAGGAAGTACATCTTGGAAACAATGCATGCATCAATGTTAGAGGACAAGGAAGTGTGGAGATAGAATTTAAATATGGGAAGAATTTGACACTTCTAAATGTGTTGTATGTCCCCAAAATTTTAAAGAACTTAGTTTATATTAATCTTCTATGTAAGAAGGCATTTCGGGTTTCATTCAAATCTGACAAGGTTATCTTTTCAAAGGGATGTATTTTTTTGGGAAAGGGTACTCTAATGATGGAATATATCACTTTCTATTGATAATATGATTGAATCCTATGTTTATTTGATTTAATCTTCTAATTTATGTCATGATTTTTAGCACATTTTAAATATAATTCAATAAATGTAATGAATAAGTTAAACTTGGTTAAATTTGGAAATGATTTTGATAAATGTGAAGCATGTGTGGAATCAAAAATATTTAATAATCCTTTTAATAGTGTTGAAAGAAATACTGATATATTAGATTTAGTACATTCTGATATTTTTTAATTAAATGGATTATTAACTCATGGAGTAAAAAGATATTTTATTACTTTTGTTGATGACTCTAATATATATTTACATATATATCTTCTTAAAACAAGTGATGAAGCCTTTACTATGTTTAAGAAGTATAAAGCATAATTTGAAAACAAATTAAACAAAAATATTAAAGTATTGTGCTTAGATAGAGGTGGTGAATACTTTATGAATGAGTTTAGTGAGTTCAATGAATAAAATGGTATAATTCAACAAGTAATTGCTCCTTACACACCTTAACAAAATGGATTAGGTGAAAGTAAAAATCATACTTTAGTAGAAATTGTAAATTTACTGATTAATAAATCTAAGTTATGATTAAATTTATGGGGAGAAGCTTTATTAACTGTATGTAGTATTCATAATAGAATTTCGTATAAGAAAACTAAGTTTTCCCCTTATGAAATTTAGAGATGTAAAAGACCAAATATTTCTTATTTCAAAGTGTGAGGGTGTTTATATTACTATTGAGTTCCTAATCCCAAAAGAACTAAAATTGGTCCTAGAGAAATTAAAGGTGTTTTTGTTGGATATGCAGAAAATAATAAACCATATAGAATAATGGATTTGGGAGATAATATAATTATTGAATCAAGTTATGTAGAGTTTTTTTAAAATAATTTTTATAAAGATGATGTGGAAGAATTTATTCCTCATTCCCCTACCTCATGTATTCCATCTAGTTAAAATACAATAGTAGGGAGTAATGATGTTTCTCAAGTCGAACCTAAACAAAGTACAATAATTAGGAAGGAGAAATGTCTACATCCAATTTTTTTTCTCTTGAATCCATAATTTTCCTTGTTGAAGGAGATCAAAATAATCATCTTCTCAATAACTATCCTATGGTATTAACTATATAAGATGACCCAAAGACTTATAAAGAGGATATGACTTCTATAGATGTTTCTTTTTGGAAATAAGTAATTAATGATGAAATTGATTCCATTATGGGGAATAATACTTAGGTCATTATGGATTTACCAAGAGGTTCAAAACATATTGGTAGTAAATGGTTTTTCAGAAACATATATGATCCCAATGGTAACATTCAAGCTATTAAAGCTAGATTAGTTGCTAAAGGTTTCAAAAAGAATAAGGGATTTATTATTTTGATACTTATTCCCCTATAGATCTAATTACTTCAATAATGATATTATTTTATTTTGATTCAATTAATCATTTATATTTTTATCAAATGGATGTAATTTTTTTTTAAATGGATAATTAAATTAAGATATTTACCTGGAACAACTAGAAGGATTTGTTTTATTGGTTAATGAAAAATAATTATGTAAATAAGTTAAATATCTTTATGGTCTTAAATAATATTATAAGTAATGGCATGATAAATTCAATTATATTATTTTATCTAATTGATTTTCTCATAATAATGTGGATAAATGTGTTTATTCAAAGTTTACAAAAGAATTTTGAGTTATTTTTTGTCTATATGTAGATGATATGTTAATTTTTGGAACCAATATGATTGGTGTAATTGAGACAAATAATTACTTAGCTTATATGTTTAAAATGAAGGATCTTGGAATAATTGATACTATTCTAGGTATTAATGTTTGAAAACATTGTGGGGGTTTTTTATTTAATTCAGTCTTATTACATAGAAAAAATGTTAAATAAATTTGATCATCTTGGTTTCAAGGATTCCAATACTTCTTTTGATTCTAGTGTTAAATATGGGTCGAGCAGTAGCAAAACTTGAGTATGATAGTGTAATTAGTTCTTTAATGTATGTGATGCATTACACTAGACCTACTATTGCGGTATGTAAAATGAGTATATATACTAGTAATCCTAGTGCGGATCATTGAAGATGTATAATGAGAATTTTTGGATACTTGGGAAAGACACAAGATTTATGTTTTTACTATAATGATTATCTGACTGTATTAGAAGGATACACTGATGCGAGCTGGTTTACCATTATTGGTGATAACCAATCCACTTTTGGATATTTGTTTACTCTTAAAGGTCACGTTGTTTCTTGGACAAGCAATACACAAACATGAATTTCACATTTAACCATGAATTCAGAGTTTATCACCTTAGCGGCATGTGGGAAGGAAGCTGAATAGATTAGGAATCTATTATTGGATATTAGATTTTGGCTTAGTCCGATGCCTCCTAACTCTATCAGTTATTATAGTGTAGAAACATTATAAAGAAAATATTTTTTCACATAAAATGGAAAGTCTAGAAATATAATTTTGAGACACGATTATGTGATACAATTGTTACAAGATGGTACCATAACAATTGTTTATGTGAGATTGTGTAAAAAAATTACAAATCCATTTACAAAATCTATATCGAGAGAGATTATTCAGGAAACTAATAAATAGATGGGGTTAAATCACATAGAAGAAATCATTTTAGTAATGGAAACCCAACACTTCCTTCAGGTAGATCCTAATAAAAGTGTTTAATGGGTAAACAAAGTTACGAAGATGATTGTTGATATTGACAATTATAGCCCCAATTTTTTATGTCAATATCATCTGTTATGACTAGAGGTTGATTTATAAACTCTTAACAAAACATTAAGACTCAATTAGTTATGTTCTATAATAATGGAAGAACATTGTAATATTTTTCCTATGTGAACTTAGAAGTGGTGCCACTTCTTACAGGAGTTAATGGGTTTACTCCATAGAGATTTCATGAAAAGGATATAAGCACAGGGCTATAAAAGTGCTACAAAATGAGATATTGCATGAATGTTTCATTTCATGTATGATGTCTTAGGTTTATCTTAAATATTAATTTGCTTAATGTTTCGACAAATTATAAATCTGATAAAACTTTGAGATATAGTTGCTAAGTGAAGGTTTAAATCGAAAGATATCTTTATTATGTATAATGACATACTTGTGGTCTGGAGAATTTATAATTTTGAAATAAGTGGGGGATTTTTATATTTTTGTTAAAAAAAATATTTATTAAATGGTTGGAGTGTTTTGATTGGTCAAAACACTCTTCACTTGGATTGATGAGGTGGCTTTTAAAAAGGGGAAATCCCACATTGGAAAATGTGGCTAGAATCCCATAGATCTTCTCCTATAAAAGGAGCCTTGAGATTTAGTTTATCAATAAAATATATATTTTGTAAAAATTATATTAAATAGTTTAAAAATATATATATTTAGTAAAATGTTTATATATATATATAACAAAAAAAACATTTTATTAAAAAAAACTAATGACTCGATTAGTCTTAACTGTTGGAATTCATTTATTTGAAATCTGAATAAGTTCCCATATTCTGAATAGTTAGATTGAACCAGTGTAACTTCCACCATTCAGTTTTATAAATTAGTAGTACCGTGATTGATTATTGGTTAACGCTTTTTTCAATCCAAGATATTCTCAAGTCTTCTCCCAACATCGATGAAGTGGAGGTATCAGAAATTGGTGTCTGATATTCCCCAAACCTTGGTTAAATTCTAAAGGGATACTTCCATTGATAACCCTACACCATAAATGTGGGGGTGGATCAAACCCTTTTAGAAAGTTAATCCAATTCACACCTCAAGGTTCGATATGTTTTCTCCTTCTAAAAACTACATAAGGCTAGCGGTGGCCTTGGATAAAGTATCTAATTTTTGTCATCAGTGACATGTGACATTGGGATCCCACCTAGTGCTTGGGGATGAAGTTGTAGGATTTATGGGAAGATTCTGGAAATCCATTATAGTAGGTAGCCCCACATGATGTCGGGGATGGTGACTGTGTGTGGAACAATGACAAGCGGGGATTCAAGAGATGGGGTTTGTGGTGCACAGATTGGCGCAAGTGGTGTGACCTAGTGGATGATAGGGAAGGGAGCTGGAAAATGAATTTATTTGGGGGGATATGCACTAAGGTTACTTCATGTGACCAAAGAAGTTCCTGATACTTGATGAGGATGAGGTTTGGGACTTTCGGTCTGATCGACGACAACCTCAGGAGACTTCTGTGATGACACTGGGTTGTGCGTCCTTGGTATGGGGTGGCGATTTGGGTGTGATGGCTCCAGGCTGGATCTGGCCTCGATGAGGGGTAGGATGGAAATGAAGGGTGGTCAGTTATGGGGGGTTGTGGGGCGTAGTGCGTCATTGATTCACATTGGCGATGGCTGGAGGGATTTGGGGAGCAGACCTTGAGATATGGGTTTAACGTTGTTGATGACCTTGTGTTGGGCCTATTGGAATGGTTTTTTTCTCACACGGGCTAATGGATTATCTGCAAGAAAGTGTATGGCATGATACTACTAAGTGGATATTGACGGTATGGGATAACAATGAGTTATGAATATCACGGTGACCGTCAGTGGAATGAGACACTGACAGGTGTGATGAACTCTGCTCATTGCGGCTATTGATGATATGGGGTGCCGATGGGTTTGTGGAGCAAGTCCAACGTTGACATGATGGTGCCTGAATGACACACGAATGATGATGCTAGAAACATACTTGGGGTGAAGTTCGGTAGATGGAAGCATGATAACATAATGTATTCGAGTTTGCAGGGGGCTTTGAGGGAGGCGGGCTTACAGTAGCTACACAGGACCCCGTATTGGGGCTACGACATAGATTTCAGGAGGGGCTTCAATCTAGTTTTGTAGTCCTATGAGACATGAATTAATAAGGGCCCTATGGCTTCAATATTGTTGGGTCTCTGGTCTTTCTATTTTGTGTTTGGTAGTACTTTATGTTCCACATGATTTTTGTATCTTTCTTTCTCTTCACTATTATTTTTCTTAATAAATTGTAGGACTAAGCATGATCAGATCATGAACCTTCTAGACTATATAAAATTCAATGATCTAGATATTTTTATATTACATTTCCTTAGATGTATTTTTCTTATGAAGAAAAGTATAAAGCATCATATAAATAGATATCATAAGAAAATTGACAACATTTTATTTCTTCAGAACAAAGAATTATTGATGAGGGATAAATACATTTAATAAATCAAATATTAATACAATGATCCAATAAACACATTTAAATAACATAATTAGAATTTTTAAATCTTATGGGTTGTTTTATTCTATAAATACCATAGTCACGAACAACATTGTAATGAAAAATAATAAGATTATAAATAAGGCATGCATTTTTTAAAATAAATATAATGAGCCTTAAGGGAAAGGTAAGTGAATAAAATGTGTATGATTCAATGGTATATATATGACAGTGAAAGAAAAAGTGAGAATATTAATGGATGAGAAAGTTTCATTACTACAAAACATGTTTTTATCATTTCATAAAATAGATTTTATCAATGCTAAAAAAGAAATGTAGCATTGTAGCGGTGTGGGTATTGTACCAAGATACTATAACATTAGTGCTATTCACCCCGAATTTGATTTCAGAACAAAAAAAGGGCCTTCAGTCCATCCATCCATCAAAAAGGTATTTGTGGAATAGGGCCTCTAGGCTATCATTAGTGAGCAACATGTGACATGGTGGGATCAAAAGTACGCCATGATGTAATAGGCAGGCGGTGTAGTATGGTGACACACAGACATCACCAAGCGGGTAGTCTCGAAAGAGGGATATACGCATTAGTGGGTATCAACCAAACATCCACCCCCATGGATTTCTAATGCAGGAAAGATGATTACCCTACCATGCGACTCTCAACATAGTGGAACCAGTCATATGGTGTTACCCAATAGGTATGTTATGTAGTGCAGTGCCATGCAAAAATAGCCAGGGTGGGTGACTTGGAAGAGACATGTGTGTACCAACACCAATTGTTTGACCCTATTCTTGCATAGATCTCCAATGTGCGATAGAGGAGTTCCCTTCCACAGAGCATTTAAGGCTAGCATGATGCAACGATTCTTGGTAGGGGGTCGGATGAAGCTTTCAGACTAGAAACACGGTGTGAGGACTAATGATAGGGGGAGGCATAAGAGTGGTGAAACGACATGAAGTAGGTTCATCATTCAGGAGAAATCATGTGTTTATAATTTAGATTTCTAGGAATTTAGGCCACCCATATTCTAAAGTCTTTGTGTCACTGGACCTTCAGGACATGTATTATAATAAAATATATCTAGTGAGTGATTACCGGTCCATGTGGGGAGAGATGAGACTTGAACCAATGAGGTGCCTAAGTGTGTGTTGTTTTGTTTCTTGTAATCCCACATCCTTATATATATATATATATATATATATATATATACATATTGAATATTTTAATAAAAAATAGTTGAGCGAATGGACCACTGAACCATCAATTGAACCAATGAACCATTAAACTGCTCTTTTCATTGGTTCGATGTCCGATCTAGTTATGATAAGTATGATATAAAATGAGTGAGTGTATATAAAATTTAATGAATAAGACTCTTCATTATGGTATTTTCTTAGATGTATTTTTATTATGAAATGTAGTATAAAGTATAATATAAATAAATCTCATAATAAAATAAATAAAATTTTATTTCTCCATTACAAAAGATTAATCAGGAAGGATGAATACATTTCATAATACTAATAATAATACAATGAACCAGTAAACACATCTAAATAATATAACTAGAATTTGAAAATCTGATAGGTCGTATTCTTTTATAAATTCCATAGTTGCGAACACCATTGTAGTGAGAAATAAAAAGATTATAAATAAGGCATGCATTTTGTAAAATAAATATAGATAACCTTGAGAGAAAACTTAGTGAATAAAATGTATAGGATTTAAGGGTATATCTGGGGTAGTGAAAGATAATGTGAAAACTATAACGGTTAAATAATTTTCACTAATATAAAATGAACTTTTATCAGTGTGTAAAATAACTTCTATTTTTAATAGGTTGGGGTCAATGCCTCTATTTATTAAGGAAAAGCTATATTTTCCCATTGCAATTTGATTTCTGGAAGGCCCTTTATCTTGAAAGCCAATGGGTAAAATATTATCCATTAATGATAAAAAAGTCATAATAATGTCAATGCTGATAAAAGGGGTCATGATTTTTTCATTAATAATAACTAACATCGATAAAATTAATTCTATCAACCCCACAGACATAATCCCACATAAGTTAAATTTAGAATTAATTTAAAGTTGGTGAGATTTTAACCTTCTTCCTACACATTCCCATCAAGAAACCTTTATACCACACCACATGATTATATTTTTTATATGGTAATATATTTTTATATATGTATATTTTTTAATATGAACTTATTTAAATATATATATATATATATTAATATTTATTTACATATATTAGAATACATATACTTAAATACATATTTGTTTATTAATATATTTATGTGAATGTGTGTATCATATATAATTATATATAAAAACTCTATATGTTTATATATATTTAAATACATTTGTATGTGTGTGTGTTTAATATGATTTGTTTATTAAAATAGCATTTTCATTTTTATATATGTTTAAATATGTATTTTTATAATTACATTTCTATATATTGATATATGGAAATATATTTATTTATAATTAATACCACTGTATGAAAAAATGGTAAAATTTCAACACCATCATATAAATATGAATTTTATCTGAAGAAATAAATTCAGACACCATTAAAAAGAACAATAATTCCATATTAAATTAATCAAAAATTCCATCAAATATTAAAATGTTAAGTTACCACTACTAAAAACTTATAAAAATATAGATTTATCATCTATAAGTACTAAAAAAATGATGAAAAAGGACACACTTTTATTAGTTCCAATAAAAAAACTAATAAAAGTAACCATTATCAGCACTAAAAGAAACATTGATAAAAGAGCACCATTTTTCAATGCTTTTCTTAACCCTGGTCAAAGTAACAATTTATTAGCACAGATAAAAGTGCGTCCTTTATTATTTTTTTTAGCATTGATAAAAAATATTTTTATAGAATTATATTTTTAAATATGATTATATATATATATACATTTCATAACATATTTTATACATAATTTTTTTTTATATTTTAAAATATTATTTATATAAAAATAAATATATGTATTTACATCAATAATATATATATATATATATTTAATAATTTATACTTATTTAAAACTAAATATATAATTATACTTACATACATATATATGTATATACTGAAAGAGGCCTGAGTGTGAGTTGGCAAGCCAACCCGCACCCACAAACTTTATTAAAAAAGTAAAGTGAAACATAAAAAAGGAAGAGGCGGGGATACAAATACAAGTGTGACACCAAAGACACGAAGAAAAATTAGAGGATGACAAGCATTTAAATTTTTCTATGACTATTCCCCTGCCCTGCGATCCTCCCCGATTCGTCAGATTTTGACCTCTCCTCCATTGGGGGTTCGATCGCAAAGTGTTTTGATCATCCATGTCACTTTTCTCTTATTCTTCACTTTGAGATTTGGTTTCTTCCTCAGTAGATGTAAGAAAAAAGGTCACTTGACCAAAATTATTATTGTATTTTTCTATGGGGTTAGCTTGTTGCAATGCAACATCCACATTGTGATCATCCATGCTAGGTGGTGTATTCAGAACATCCATGATTTTAGTAGAAGCCATGAATGAGGAACCTTTAATTCCATCCCTTACCCGCTATTTAGGTTTATCGCCACTTGTGATATAAGAACATCATTATTTGTTACTACAACCAAGAATCTCAATCCCTCCAAGATAAATCCTATCAAATTCTAAAGAATTATTATTTTCAAGCATAGAAAAGAAATTAGTAATCCTTCCTGCAACATCCTGCACTTAGTCCTTATCATTAAGGGAAGCAATACTAGGAGTGTGAGTAGCTCCACTAAAACTTTCAACATGAGATTACAAATGAGACATATGTTCAAGAGGGATTGTCATCTCCCCCATGGTCATTGTCTTGCTTAATGAATTTTGGGCTGTGAATTTCCCATCATCCGTGATAGGATTTGATTCTGTACACCCACCATCATAAAAAATTCACAAAATTTTGTTAGGATCATTCCTGGTGCTGGTTTAGTCCACTTCAATCTCCCCTTAAAACTGATGAAGCCCGACCAGTGGATAGAAAGGCCGACCTTGATCAAAATCCTGAGTCTATTTAGGCTCCATTTGATGTGGACTAGAGATAGTGGGCATACTATAAGATGAAACTAGCATAACCTTGTAGGAATGATGAGCCTTCATACCCTACAGTTTAATTCAAAAAACCAAATCACATTTCTTATTCCGTTTGTGGGAACTCATTGACATGAAGCATTCCTCTTTCACATAAGAAAGGTCCATGTCCAGATCACCATATGAATCCCCAAACTTATTATCATCACTGACATCAGCCTTATTAACAATAGCCAAATCTTGAAGATCCTCAAAGATAGTTTTGATGAATCCATCAGAGGTGGGCTGTGTAGTAGACAGCTGGCTATCAAACACATCATCTCCCACTAGAATTCCCACATGTACATTTCCCTTGGACGAATTTCCCCCACAGACCCTATACTACTCATTATTGGAGCTCTTCAACATGCACTATTTATCCACCTCAACCCCTGACTTCACCAGGGGTAGCTTGAATTTACAATGATCAACTAAATGGCCATGATTTTTACAATTGGTGAACTTAAGACCCTGATGATAATTTTCTTTAGCATGTCCAATGTAGTATAAATTAATACAAAATTTAGGCACACACTCATACTCAATAGACAATTCAAATTTGAATTTATTAACAACTAAATATACAATTTCAATTAGTGGAGAGAAAAGGTAAAACTCTACAAGGATTCGGGCAAAGTGCCCAAATATTGAAAGCTCAGTCTCCTTGTCAAGATTGTGTGTGTGTATATATATATTAAAACATAGACACACACACATATGCATATATTATTATAAAACAAGAAAAGTCATTTAGTTTTTTAATTCCATATATCTCATTGTAGTATGTGTGTGTACAGAAACATACACAAAATCACAAACATTTGGGTCTAGATAATATATATATACCATGTATATATATATTATAGTTTGAATACATATAATTATTAATATAATTTTATAACTAAATGAAAAAATATATTTAATTTAATTAAATTAATTTAAATACTAAACTTTTATTTTAAAAAATTAATTATATACATTTTTTTCATGTTTAAATATATTATTATTATTATTATTATATATATGTCATATTTTATAATAATAGTGATTAATGTTATTCATATGTAATTAATGAAATAATATATATTAATGTATGTGCATTTTACTAACATATATATATATATATACATGTAATTTATATATATTTTCTAAAGTTATAATTTAAATATAAAAAATAATAAATTTAATATATTTTAAAATACAATTGATGGTAAATTTAATATTTATATTTTATTTAGTAAAATGCATTGAAAATATACTATAATTAAGTACAGTTAGTCCTGTACATGGGTTAGAGGACCTTCCTGTCTTGATAAGATCGGCCGGATAAAAAGACCTAATTTTTAGGCCTAGTCTTTAAAGAAGCCTAAATTTTAAGATTGATTAATAACATGTCTAGGATAAAAAATTAATAAATGACCTGGTATGTGAGCATCCTGACTCGATTAAGTTATATTATAATTATATATATATTTTTAAAAATATAATATTATGTATTTAATATTTCAAATAAAATACTATTTTATATATAATTTAGTTAATTTAATAATATATTAAGGACTGATTAATTAACATGTTTTTTCGAGGCCTGATTAATAAACAATATTTTTTCAAGGCTTGATTATAAACGGATTGAGTCAGGGTCAGTCCAACTAGACCCGATTAATAAATGAGTCAATTTTTTTCCAGCCCGAACCCGACAGGCTCGACCTATGTATAGGTATAAATACAATATAGTTATAATATATTTATATATAAAAATATGATTTTATTTATTGTAAAATATTTATTCATTTATATAATTACTAATATTTTTGAAAATATAAATAATAGTGTTTAAATACAATTTCAGAACCATTTATGGATAACAATATAGGTGATGATGTAGACGATGATGCGAGTGGGAGTGTAAACATAGGTACATGTTGATGTGATGTAAAACATTAGTAGGTGGCCTTTTTTCTAGGACGATGGGACCTTTGGGCCATGTAATGACTTTTAAGCCATAGGCATTCGGGCCATGAAATTGTAATTTGTCAACTATGGAGTTAGACAACCCTTGGAAGGGGTGTGACCTGTCCTTGATGACCTAGGAGTGTGTTTCTTGTTTCTTTTGATTTTAACCTCTAGTACCTTAATAAATTATAATACTAATATTATATACATTTATATAATTAGTAATTATTAATATTATATAAAAATATTAATTAATATAAGAATTTTTAAATATTAGTAATTAATTTTAGTTTATTTTAAATGAAAATTTTAATAAAATTAATATTATATACATTATATATGGTTGGATATACACACATATGTGTTGAGTTCATCTATTACACACGCACACATGTCCTTGGATTCTTAAAACATGAACACACACACACACATTTATATGTGAATAATTTTTATGTATAATGCTAATAATATTATATACATTTATATAAATATTAATTATTAATATTTATATATAAATATTAATTAATATAATAATTTTTATATAATGGTAATTAATTTTAGTTTATTTTATATAGAAATTACAATAAAATTAATAATATATGCATTGTATATAATTGGAAATACACACACATATGTTGAGTTCACCTATACACATGTCATTGGGTTCTCACACACTCATATGTTTATAAACGAATAAATAAAGTCATATATGTAAATCAATAATTAAAAAATGCAACTTCAAATATTTAAATGAATTTTCTAAAATTAACTTATACTTATAATTTTAAAAAATTTATAATTAAAAAATTTTATATTTACAATACTAAATTTATTAATTAGTATATATATTTATGTATTGTATATTTTAAATATTTTTGTATGTATACATATAATTATTTATGACTATAATTATACATTTATATAAATAATTATATATTTTAAAAATATTTATTCATTTATATAAATTACAATATTTTTAGTTATAATTAATAATTAATAATATTTTTTAAAAAAATAAACACAATATATACATCTATATTTATAAATAATAAACAATTTATATATTAATATAACCTTTGTACCACAAGGCCTTTAATCCATTAACATCTTGAGCCATCATTCAACTAGTTGTAATAAAATAGGTCTATTAGGTGCCTGCGATTCCTTATGGGGAGGAATGAGGCTTGACTCACTGGGGTGTCTGGGTGTGTATATATTTAAAGTTTATAATTCCCTCAATATAATATAATATAAATTAAATTAAATTAAATTAATATTTAATCATTTTTAATATTTTTAACTTTATAGAATCAATATTATACATTCATTTAATATTTTTTATTTTTTCATTTTTATTCATATATTTTTATTCATTTTTAATATTTATTAAAATTTATCCATTTTTTTAATATTTATTCATTTAATATTTTTATAATCTATTCTTTTTTAATATTTATTTATAAATTTTATTTATACATTTTTAATTTGCTTGTAATTTATATAATAAATATTAATTCATTTTTAATTTTTATTCATTTTTATTTTAATATTTTTTATTTAAATATTTATACAATTATTATTTATCCATTTTTAATTAGTAATATATTTATTTTTTATTTAAATGTAATTTTTTCATATTTATTCATTTTAAATATTTTTTAAAATTTTTAATTAATATTATTATCAATTTTTAATATTTTCTAATTTATTAATTTACAATATTTATCCATTTTTATTATAAATTAATTTTTTATTTTTAATATTCATTTTAATGTTATTTCAAATTCATTGTAAGTTTTAAATGTAATTTTTAATTTTCAACATTCATTTCTTATGTATTGATTTTTTATTAAAGGGAAAACCTTATGTGTGAGAATTATCTTATGCATTAATTAAATTTTTTATTTATTAATATTAGATATATAATATTATTAATATTATATACATTTATAGAATTATTAATATTATATAAATTTATCTTTAGGATTTATCTTTATGTATGTAAAAATATAATTATTTATGAATATAATCATACATTTTTATAATTAATGATATATTTTTAAAAAATATTTTTTTCATTCATATAATTAACTATATTTTTACTTTATTAGTGTTGATAAATCTACCTATATCAACACTATAGTTTTGATTGATATAAACCGGATTTGTAAGGGTCAACCCTTACGTATCATGTAGTTACCCTTATGTATCAAGATTTTATCTGCACTAACCTGAGCATTGCCAAAATAGGTTATTATTAGCACTAAAAATTACACTGATAAAATAGGTTTTTATCAACACTAATGATTTTAGTACTGATAAAGTCTATTTTATTAGCGTTTTTTATTAAATGATGATAAAGTATGATTGTCTTTATAAAAAACCCTAACCACATTGCTGATCAGACCCATCTTTCAAGTTATCATGGAAGTCGTACTATACCTCACTCCTTCACATCATTTTATGAACGATTCCACTTTTGCAATCGAAGGTATGCAATATCATCCCAACGTGATGTGTTTTTTGATGATATTTTTCTTCTTATAAAATGATTCCGCACACTATCACACCCCCTAATGATAATCACTTACACATTTTTTGTTTTTTATTGATTTTTTTCATGTTTTTCATGGAATGATTCATTGTCACAACCCGTTCTCGGGACCCGTGTCGTGACTACCCCAAACCCGCATCCCATAGACCAGGGGCTGGTGACTAGCACCAAGGCATAAATCCCGACAAAAAGGGGAAGACATTTCATTTATATAGTAAACAAACACCATAGAGTAAGCAAGCAGAAGTAAACACTAAGTAAAACTGGGTACAATAGTAAGTGCGAAAAAGTAAGTGGGCCAGTATACAAACCCAAACTTAAAGTAAAGTACAACTGGAAAGAAAGTACAACAACTGAAAAGTAAATCCGCAATGTCGAGCCGTCCACTAGAAGTCCCACCTGAAGGGTGGGTACAGGTAGTCTCCACAGCTCCACGGGTCCAGCTGTCCGCTCCGTGAACGTCCCGCCCAGTGGTCCACCTCCAGGTACCGACTCACTCCACAAGCCTCAACCACGATCAGCGCTGTTCGTCGTCTGCATCCAACACAACGTAGTGCGGGCATAGCCCATGCAGGGGTGAGTATACGCTACTCAGTAGGGACCCCGAGACCCCCGAAGGTCGCCCAGAATCCACAAAGGATAATCCACAAAGGAAAGATACAATCACGACGTAACATCCAACACTACTTAGGTATATGCCCATACATATACCTAAGTCATCAATTCCGGTTCGGATCCAACATCTGAGCACAAGTACAACCCAGTCCACACAGGAAAACATAACCCAATCCACACAGGAAAGCATAACATAGTCCACATAGGATATCAAATCAATCTTATCAAAGATAAAGATTGAAATTCAAGATTCAGCTCACACCGGTATACTTCTTCGTAAGACGATAGAGAAGATCAGATGTAGCCAATGATTCATCTAAGCCATCGGACCCACATAGGATCGATAGGTACTAACCCCCGCAATGACCCACACATGATCGATAGGTACTAACCCCCACAATGACCCACACAGGATCGATAGGTAGTAACCCCCGCAATGACCCACACAAGATCTAACCCACACAGGATTGGTATGCGCTGGCCCACACAGGACCGCTGAGTGCTGACCCACAAAGGATCGGTAGCACTGATCCTCACAGGATCGCTGAGTGCTGTAGTCGTCGCTGTCGAACCCACGAAGGATTTTTGTACAGTCGTCATCGTCATCGCAGTCGCAGCCAGCTCTAGGGTTCCCGCACATAGCAAGCTCGTTCGGGGAGGGTCTGTTCGATGAGCTGAGGTGCTGATACATCAACTGACATGAAGTTCGGAGTTGATGTATCCAAAAGTTTCGTATCGTCAACAGAAACTCAACGTCACAGACGACGCGTCAATCGGACGCCTGGTCTGAGAGTTATTGGCTTTTTCGTCCTAGGGGCCCGGTTGGTTTTTATGTCAAAACTAACTCGACCATACTCCAACTACGTCCAAACCTTGAGTGGAGTAAGCCAAAAGGTCTGTCTCACTAAGATGAAACCATCAAAGTTGACGACACGTCAATCGGACGTCCGAAGCTCAAGTTATAAGTGTTTCCGCTCCGAGGGCCCGGTTGGTTTTGTGTTCGAACCAACCCGACCGAACCCAAAGTTCTTCGAAACCTTGAGTGAA
Organism: Viscum album; assembly: GCA_963277665.1. Classification (NCBI taxonomy): domain Eukaryota; kingdom Viridiplantae; phylum Streptophyta; class Magnoliopsida; order Santalales; family Viscaceae; genus Viscum; species Viscum album. Next base: position 1,326,370,476 of record OY728158.1, read on the forward strand.
ATATACTGAAATGACCATCTCGATCCAAGGATCGCATCGCAGCTGACGGTGCGTCGATCGGGGCTCCTTAGCCCAAGTTATGGGCAAAAGCCGAAAGAGGTCCGAAAATGGGGGTTTTGGGCCCGGACCGACCTGGACCGAGACCCCCTGGGTCGGCCCGAAATGGGTCAACCCGAACCGGGTCCGGGTCCAGCCCGTTTGGGCGTTACCTGGCCCAGCCTGGGCGGCCCGGTTGGCCTGGCGCTGGGGCGGCGCCCACGTGACCAGGCGGCTCGGCCGAAACGGCCGAGCGGAAGGGGGGGGGGGGGGGGGTTTCCCCCTGATTGAAGAGCCGCGACCCCCACGTGGGGGATGCTCTTTGTTCCAGCCGGGGGTTACGAACCCCCGGTCTCCCCCTGAAACAGTCGGCCCGGTCTGGCCGGCCGGTTGCTGCCACCGCGGGACCGCCGCGGTCCCGCCCTCCTGCCCCGGCGGCCAGTGGTTCCGGCTGCCGCTCCCCGCCCCACCGCGGGCATAGGCCGCGGCCTTGTTCGATCGGCGTGGTGTGACGGTGCCACGCCCCTCCGCCACGACCCCGCTCTGGCCGCGGCATCTTCGAGGTTCTCTGGCGCGGCGCAACGGCGCCACGGCTTTGTTCGACTTCAACGGCGCGTCGCGACGGCGCCACGCTTCTCCGCCCATACTTCATTATTTCCGTGCGGTGCAACGACACCGCGCTGCCTTACTCGTGCCACAACAAAATTAAGCATCAAAGGGGGAGGAGGGTTGGTCGTGTTCGAGCGGTCGAACCTCCTCCCGTTATTACGATAACAGGCGGCTCAATTAGGAAATGACGAATGGTGACAAAAGTATTCACGAAGAAGAAATTAACCCCTACCTCAATCATTGTTGATTCGTCGTGGAAAAGAACGTCGTGGAAGAAGGCGTCATGGAAGGAGGATCCTCGGTGTCGCGGAGAAGAGAATCGTCGGTGTCACGTCATTGATCTCCGAGGATGGAATCTCTCACCAGCTGCGGAGAGCGAAGAAGATGGTACGACAAACTCCCCTTTGCGGTGACAGAGTTCTTCATCGAAGGCTCGGTGTTCTTCGCGTTCTTCGATGGGGAAGAAGATATTCTTCAAGAGTTAGAGAAAATCCTCTCCAAAATCCTCTCGCCCAACCAAAAAAAAACTTAATGAAATAAGACCTTGTCTTATTTAATTAACACACAAGCCAACTTAAAAGTAAGTGGACCAATATACAAACCCAAATTGAAAGTAAAGTACAACTGGAAAGAAAGTACAACAACTGAAAAGTAAAGCCGCAACGTTGAGCCGTCCACTGGAAGTCCCACCTGAAGGGTGGGTAAAGTTAGTCTCCACAGCTCCACGGGTCCAGTCGTCCACTCCGTGTAAGTCCCGCCCAGTGGTCCACCTCCAGTACCGACTCGCTCCACAAGCCTTGACCACGATCAGCACTGTCTGTCGTCTGCATCCAACACAACGTAGTGCGGGCATAGCCCATGCAGGGGTGAGTATACGCTACTCAGTGGGGACCCCGAGACCCCCGAAGGTCTCCCAGAATCCACAAAGGATAATCCACAAAGGAAAGATACAATCACAAAGTAACATCCGAAACTACTTAGGTATATGCCCATACATATACCTAAGTAATCAATTCCGGTTCGGCTCCAACATCCGAGCCCAAGTACAACCCAGTCCACACAGGAAAACATAACCCAATCCACACAGGAAAGCATAATGCAATCCACATAGGATATCAAGTCAATCTTATCGATGATAAAGATTGAAAGTCAAGATTCAGCTCACACCGATATACTTCTTCGTAAGACGATAGAGATGATCAGATGTAACCACTGATTCATCTAATCCGTCGGACCCACATAGGATCGATAGGTACTAACTGTAACACCCCAGGTAAATAAAGAATATGAAATTTTCATATTTATCCATATTTGTGAATAAAATATTAATATGACTTTAAAGGGGACGCTATGCTCGATGGTGTACCCAACACGCAACAACGAGTTTCTTGGGAATCTTACGTTGCACTCTAATAATAAAATAATATTATTTTAAATGGTAGTTAACATGTAGCCGTTGTAATGGAGGGAATGGATAGAAATAACTAAAATATGATTATATATGTTTTTAAATGTTTTTACATTTACCCAATAAAGGATAGAGGCTTAAAATACGGAAAGAATTCAATTTTAGGCGTATATGCCCTAGTTTTCACTAAAGGTTCACTTATCACCTTTTGATGTTGAACCATCATTAAATATATTTTTTTCACTCAGAAACATTCTTTTAGACCAAATAAAACTCTTATTAAGAATCGGGACATCAAAATTTACTTTGTGTAAATTTTTGGTATCTTTCCGATAAAGTTCATTTTTAATGAATAGTATAAAATGTTGTATTTGAATTCAAAACCTCTTTTTAATCTAATTTATTTATATGATTAGATTATCTTTTGAATTGGTTTTAAAGTGAAATTAGAATATATTTTTAACATTAAATCCATTAGTGGTCGTTGGAATTAATTTCACTTTGAAAACAGACTTAAACCAGTGTCAATCTTTTGATACTTATTGTTTCATAAAAACACGCTATTTGCTCTGACAACAGGAATTAATTATTAAATTAATTAATGTGACTTATATGTTTTGAATTTTGTAAAATATACTTCATTTTTGAATTCGGAATATCAAATATAGCTTAGGGTGATTTTTTGGTATTTTTCTGAAAAACATCAATTTTTGATGAATAGTGACACCACTAAGTGGTACTTATAAAAACTGATTTTTCCGTTTAAATGAAATTTTTCCATATTTGTGTTTTGAATTTCAAAAATCCGACATACATGGTTTTCATTAAGAAGTAAAATGTGCTTCAATGGGATAAAAATAATTTTTTGGTGAATAGTAACTTATTAAGTTTTTAATCGCGATTAGAGGTAATTAGTGTAGTTTAAGGTAAAAATAATGTTTTAATAATATGAAAAGAACTTGACACATGTACTAACATCATTGGATGTGTAATGGCTGACCAAGACAAGCCATGGGTCAACTTGGGGACCCCATGGAGCCACATTGGTTGGGAAATGACATAAATAACTTTTTATTTAATGTAAAAGTAAAGATGACACAAACATGATATGTTTTACTAAAACAATTTTTAAGTGGGGTTATACAAGTCAGATTTTTTATTATAAATAGTCATTGGAAAGCTAAACAGATTTACTACATCATAGTAATTTGTTTTATAATTTTTAGACATTAAATAAATTAAATTATTTATGACATCATAATGATGCAGCGATGACATCATTATCTGACGATTTAAATAAAATGAGAAGATAATGTAAACTCTAGAACCTACACATGTCAAAAACTTATTGGATGTGTGGATTTAGAACCCTTATCACCTTATCCACTAATTATATCAATGTGGGACCTTTTAAAACCGAAACACATTTTCAAATAAAGTAATATTTCTTACTTTCCTAAAGTGCCCCTCCTCTCCTCTTATAAAAGGACCCCACCTCTACCTCATTTCACACACTACTCAAGCCTTTGGCTCGGCCTAACCATGCCCATTTACTCTCTCCACATCCCTATCCTCATCCTAGAGGATTCCCTTTGGGCATAATCCTTTCAAAGGAATCCTTTAGGCTCAAATCAAAAGGAGTTACACTTTTTAAGGTAATTCATTCTCTCATGTTCATTTGTTTTATTTTGCTTCTCCAACCCCCAAAACTCTTTTTATTTACTCCTTTTGTAACAACAACAGTATATTAAATATACTAGGATGTTTTTATAAGATTTATTTGAGCTACACTCTCACACAACTACATCAAATGGTTAAAGAACATACGGTTTCCGTGGATGGGGAAATTCTGCCTCCTGAAACGATGATTGTTCAATACTCATTTAACACCTTCAAAGGTGGCCATTATGATGTCACTATTTTTATATATGATATATAATATGTTTATGTTTTCCTTAAGCTTCTGTGTTTTTCATTTTTGGCATACCTTTATGGTTTCCATTATGGGTAAACGCGATATCTTCATTTAAGGAAGTGCGGACTACCGCCCCCTCAAAGTGATTTGATTCGTTAAATACCATATGTGGGACGTATAAAGGATGGAACTATGATATTATATATGATATTATACTGGAATTATAATATACCTTTATATCATTATTATTCCATTCTATAAAATACTAAATAGAAATGAAAGTAGCGTTCATGCGTACGTACGGCTTACCGTCTCCATGAACAGTGCATTTCATTTCTTACCTCTAAATGATTATGTAATGTTATAAATGCATGAATGTACTGGATATATATGACATATATGATATCTACATAATGAATACAATTCTGGATATAATAAACATTTTGCCACACGAACAACATGTAATTGTAAGAAGTCCATTTTCGACTTAAGAACCAAATATCGGCAAAACAAATATTATTAACTTAAATGATTACATAATGTTTATGACATGGTAATAAGTGGTATAAAAGAAATAATGAACTTGAAAAAGATTCATAATCAATTAGAGATTAACTCAAGTTTATTATTCAGGAGATTAAAGAACGATCGAGTCAAGTCGGACCCGAGGTAAGGGATCCTACTCCTCTCTTTCTTTTTAAGTACACACTTTTATGTCATTCCTTTTAAAGCTCATCTTTCTTATTATTGGGATGATATTTTATATTACACTTACTGAAATTTTTATGTTCATGTTATGAGAGACCCTATTCTCTCTCATAAATCCATTTTGGAAGTTTTGAGTGGCGCCGTTAGGCTGCCGAACTTTCATAAGAGATCTAACCTCTCTCTTTCTTTTTAAGTACTCTCCTTTATGTCAATTCTTTTAAGATCCTCTTTGTAATGTTGGGGGATGTTCTTTTATATTCCAATTGTTGTACATTTTATTGTAATGTGATTAGATACCCTATTTTATCTCATCAATCCATATTCGGAAGTTTTATGTGGCGCCGTTAGGCTGCCGAGTTTTCGTAAGGGATTTTTAATCTCACTTTTATTCCCGTGAGATTTATGCTACATTTGCCACAAATTCCATTGAGTGGTGTATGTACTGCCCATTATTCTACTCTTTGTGTAATATAATTTCGTTTATGAGTATTTACATCAATGATCTATTGTTTTTCTTTCATGGGGTGTATGTTTGGAAAGATACCCAAGTCGGTAAGGGAACCTTTCACCCTCCTCTTTTTTAAAAGACTTCTTTTGTTGGGTCTTTTAATTTACGTATTGTTATGTTGGGATATGTTCTCATATATCCTTATTGATGTAAATTTTATGTCCAAGTGATGAGATACACTTTTTATCTCTCATCAACTCATTTTGATGTGATGTCGTTAGGCTGTCAAGGGAACTTTTTAACCCAATTTCGATTTCTTTGGGTTCAACATGTAGTCATTGAATATGTCATACATTGAATATGTGTGAATGAACTTTTATTATTTTACACTTAATATCCACTTATATTGGGTGTACTTATATTTGTCACACATATTTTTGAGATTGATTTGTCCTTAATTTAAGGATACCTTCCCTATAAGGGATTTCATCACATTTGACATTTCTATTGAGGGTTCATTTTTGTTATGCACCAATTCACTCTTATATGGTGTATATAATTCCCTTTGGAGTATTATATCATGAATCCATTTATTCTCATGATATTAAAAAGTTCTGACTAAATGTTATTCCTCAATTATTGTATTCAAGTGTCTCTAATTTTGGTAAAACCCCTTTAACCAAAATATCGTTTTAAATGTTTTAATTATTTGTTCTTATTAATATCCATGTTTTCAAAATGGTTTAAAGGATTTATTTATATGGATATTAATGGTTTAAAATTTTAATCTTCAAGGTGGTATGGGACACTTTGATTAAAAAATCTCTTTATTAAATGTTTTAAATGGTTTTGGAAATGGTTTCTTTTTAAATGGATTCATTATTTCAATATACTAAAATTTTATAGTGTGATTGAAATGTGGAAATGTTATGTTTCCTTTATGCATGTTTTATGTGATACGATTATGTTATGGTTCTTGGGCATTGTTATGAATACGGGTGGCTCCGTGATATACTAAGGGCGGGTGAGCCCGATATAGCTCTCCAATGCATTGGGTAACGTGAAGGAGTGAAACATTGAGGTTTCTCCAAAGAGATTTAGGGAATATACTGTGATGGGTATTCCAAAACGTAACCAAGAGGGTTACTCCCTACGTAAGAATGTTATGAATGCCTCAAGTTACCTTTTCTGTCTTTTGATTTCTATGATTTATTCATGATTTTATGAGGTATGTTAAAGTGCCTATGTTTTATGGGTAAAGTATGATTTCATTCTTATGTATATATGAACTCATGTTTCCTTTCCATGTTTTTTTATAACCCATACTGAGTTTTTATGCTCATCCCAAGTTTTTGAAATGTTTTTCACAGGTTAAGGGAAAGGTACATGATAAGATGATAGAGTCAAGGATGTGTCAAGAAATAATCCATGTTTTATTTTAAATGTGTTTCCATTGATGGGAATTAAGAATACTATCTTTATGTAACCACTTTGTTTATATGTGGAATGTAATGAAAGTTTTATGATCTAATTCTCTAAAACTCTAAACCTGAAAAGATCCTCAATGTGTAATCTTGTAATAAATCAAGATTAAGTAAGGTCTAAGGCTGGGGCCTTATACTAACCCCCACAATGACCCACACAGGATCGATAGGTACTAACACCCACAATGACCCACACATGATCGATAGGTACTAACCCCCGCAATGACCCACACAAGATCTGACCCACACAGGATCGGTATGCACTGGCCCACACAGAACCACTGAGCGCTGACCCACACAGGATCTGACCCACACAGGATCGGTAGCACTGATCCTCACAGGATCGCTGAGTGTTTTAGTCGTCGCTGTCGAACCCACGGAGGATTTCTGTACAGTCGTCATCGTCGTCGCAGTCGCAGCCAGCTCTAGGGTTCCCGCACAGAGCAAGCTCGTTCGGGGAGGGTCCGCTCCATGAGCCGAGGGGCTTATACATCAACTAACACGAAGTCTGGAGTTGATGTGTCCAAAAGTTCCGTATCGTCAACAGGAACTCAACGTCACAGACGATGCATCAATCGGACGCCCGGTCTGAGAGTTATTGGCTTTTTCGTCCCAGGGGTCCGGTTGGTTTTTAAGTCAAAACCAACCCAACCATACTCCAACTGCATCCAAACCTCAGGTGGAGTAATCCAAAAGGTCCGTCTCACTAAGATAAAACCATCAAAGTCGACGGCACGTCAATCAGACGTCCGGAGCTCAAGTTATAAGTGTTTCCGCTCCGAGGGCCCGGTTGGTTTCGTGTTCGAACCAACCTGAACGAACCCAAAGTTCTTTGAAACCTTGAGTGTAATATACCGAAACGACCATCTTGATCCAAGGATTACATCGCAGCTGACAGTGCATCGATCGGGGCTTCATAGCCAATGTTATGGGCAAAAGACCAAAAGCGTTCCGAAAATGGGGGTTTTGGGCCCGGACCGACCCGGCCTGAGACCCACTGGGTCGGCCCGAACCGGGTCCGGGTCCAGCCCGTTTGGGTGCGGCCCGAACCATTGGGGCGAGGCCCGGACCGGCCTGCATGGCCTTTCCCGGCCTGGGCGTGGCCCGGTCCGGCCTGGGCGGCCCGGCTGGCCTGACGCTGGGGTGGTGCCCGCGTGACTAGGCAGCTCGGCCGGAACAGCTGTGCGGAAGGGGGGGGGGGGATCTTCCCCCCTGATTGAAGAGCCGCGACCCCCACGTGGGGGCCTCTCTTTGTTCCGGCCATGGGTTACGAACCCCCAGTCTCCCCCTGAAATAACCGGCCCGGTTGCTGCCGCCGCTCCCCACACCACCGTTGCCATAGGCCGTGGCCTTGTTCGATCAGCACAGCGCGGCGTGACGGCGCCGCGCCCCTCCGACGCGCCCCTCCGCCGTGCCCCTCCGCCGCGGCCCTGCTCCGGCTGCGGCCTCTTCGAGGTTCTCCGGCATGGGGCGACGGTGCCACGACTTTTTTCGACTTCAATGGCGCGGCACGACGGCGCCACACTTCTCCGCCCATACTTCATTATTTCCGCGCGGTGCAACGACACAGCGCTGCCTTACTCGTGCCGAAACAAAATCAAGCATCAAGCGGGGAGGAGGGTCGGCCGTGTTTGTGCGGTCCGACCTCCTCCCGTTATTACGATAACATGCGTCTCAATTAGGAAATGATGAACGACGACGAAAGTATTCACGAAGAAGAAATTAACCCCTACCTCAAGCGTTGTTGATTCGTCGTAGAAAAGAACGTTGCGGAAGAAGGCATCGCAGAAGGAGGATCCTCGGCGTCGCAAAGAAGAGAATCATCAGCGTCACGTCATCAATCTCCGAGGATGGCGTCTCTCACCGGCTGCGAAGAGGGAAGAAGATGGTACGACGAAATCCCCTTTGCGGTGACAGAGTTCTTCATCGAAGGCTCGGTGTTCTTCACGTTCTTTGACGAGGAAGAAGATGTTCATCAAGAGTTAGAGAAAATCCTCTCCAAAATCCTCTCGCACAACCAAACAAAAACTTAATGAAATAAGACCTTTTATTATTTAATTAACACACAATCCAACTTAAAATTTGAAATTCTAATTGAATTCAAGAATTAATTACTTTGAATAAGTTAATCAATTAATGAGTTGACTTTTCAATTAATGGGGGTGTGGGTGCATTACCTAATTAAAAGAGGGGGTTTGAGGAAGTTAAATAGGTGGGGCTCATGTGGTCCCCACCCCAAAAATATCCTACCTAGTGGAGTAGGGTATAGTGGGTCCCACTCCAACCACTTAGCTTAGGTTAAACTACTTTAAATAAAAATAAATTGGTTGCACCATTTTATTTTTATTCTTTACTTAACCCAATTAATTTAATAACTTCACCTAAGAAAATGCAACTTTATAAAAGGTGTTCTTAAGCAATTACCGGCGCTGCGATTCCATTGGTGCCCTCAGATTTTGATTCCGAGCACCGTTTCGAAAGTTAGGAAAACTCGCTCGTTCGTTCACTGAACGTACCTGAGCTAAACTTCGGTAAATGATTACGGGCACACCGGGCCTCGTAATTAGGTGCCGTCAGAAACTACATTCTTGTAAAAACCCAAAGAAAATTAAGAAAAAAATTTCCTTGAATTTTACACGTCTTTACATTACTCCCACCTCAGGGTTTTACGTCCCTGTAAAGATACATCAAAAACTAGGGAAACAAATGTGGGTACTGAGCACGCATCTGAGCCTCCCGCTCCCAAGTGCTCTCCTGGAGGTTCCCATGCTGCCATATGATGCACACTAGAGGAATCGACCGTCCACGTAGGACCCACTCCTGTTGATCCTCAATCTTCACCGAGACCTCCACAAAAGTCACCCCATCATCATTGTCCAGCTCCCCATGGTCGATGATATGCGTCGGGTCATGCACGTATCTCCTCAACTGAGATACGTTGAAGACTTCGTGCACCCGGTGCAACTGAGGTGGTAGATCAAGGAGATAAGCAACCTCGCATATCCTGCTGAGGACCTGGAATGGTCCGATGAAGCATGGAGACAACTTGCCGCCTCAGCCAAATCTCCGTAATCCACGTCGAGGTGATACCCACAAGAAGATGTGGTCGCCATCCTCGAACTCTGGTGGCCTCCGCCTCCTGTCAGCATAAGACTTCTGCCGGCTTTGAGTTGTCCTCATCTGCTCCTGGATGACCTGGACCTTCTCCGTTGTGGCCTGTACCATCTCCATTCCCACAAGTGCTGACTCCCTAGGGTCTATCCAACACAGCGGTGATATGCAAGGTCGGTCGTACAACGCCTCGTATGGTGCCATCCCGATGGTGGAGTGGTAGCTGTTGTTGTACGCGAACTCCACCAAGGGTAGGTGGTCCTCCCAGCTGCGACCAAAGTCGAGGACACATGTGTGGAGCATGTCCTCGAGAGTCTGAATGGTCCTCTCTGTCTGACCATCCTTCTGAGGGTGAAAGGTGGTGCTCAGACGTAGCTGCGTCCCGAATGCCTCCTACAACCCCTTCCATAGCCGGGAAGTAAGGTTAGAATCTCGATCGGAGACGATAGATGATGTCACACCATGAATCCATATGATCTCATGAACGTAGAGGCGTCCCAAGCTCTCCACTGGGCCCTGCTCTCTGATGGGTAAGAAGTGATCTGACTTGGTGAGTCGGTCGACAATCACCCAAATGGAGTCGTAACCTCTGGAAGTGCATGGAAGTACAGTCACGAAGTCCATAGATATCCCATCCCACTTCCACTCTGGGACCTCCAAGGGCTGTACCAAGCCTGCTGGTACTTGGTGCTCCGCCTTCACCTGCTGGCAGGTTAGGCATCGAGAAACGAACTCTACTACAACCTTCTTCATACCCATTGACCAGTGCTGTCGTCTGAGGTCCTGGTACATCTTCACCACTCCTGGATGTACCGCTAAAGGGGAAGTGTGAAACTCCCTCATCACCTCCTCCTGTAAAGAAACTGGTACCATGGTACGTCCTCTAAAAAGGATGACGTGCTCTCCTCCCACAGAGAATCCATCAGGTGCCTGTCCTGAGGATATCTGTGCACGCCGCGTCTCACAGTCAACATCCCCACGTTGTACCTCTCTGAACCGCTGAAGAAGTGGAGGAGTGACTGTAGGAAGGCTGCTCCATCACTATCCATGAAGGATATCTGGAAAGCGGCTAGCTGCTCTGTTGCCTCCCCAAGTAGCTGAATGCCCGTCCTCCTGCTGAGAGCATCGGCTACTACGTTCCCCTTTCCAGGAGTATAGACTATCTCAAAGTCACCTGGAGGAACTCGAGCCATCTACACTATCTCAGGTTTAGGTCCTTCTGTGAGAAGATGTTCCTAAGACTATGGTGGCCAGAATAGACTGTAAATCACTCGCCCATCAGATAGTGTCGCCACATCTTCAGATAAAAGACCACTACTACTAACTCCAGGTCATGGGTAGCGTAGTTATTCTCATGCTTCCTCAACTGACGTGATCCATAGGTGATCACTGCCCACTCCTGTATCGGGACACATCTGAGTCCGGTCCCTGATGCAGTGCAGTAAACTACATACCCAACTCCTTCCTCCGGTAGCCTCAAGATAGGTGCACTGGTCAATCTCTGTCTCAGCTCCAGGAAGCTCTGCTAACATCTGTCTGACCACACGAAGGGTTTCCCCTTCTTCTTCAAAGTTGAAAGTGGTGCCACAACTCTGGAGAAGTATGGCACAAATCTCCGGTAGTACCCAACTAGTCCCAAGAAACTCCGCACCTCCGTCACGCTCCTGGGTGGCTCCCAAGCTAGCACTGCCTCGATCTTCATAGGATCCACCGCAACTCCCACCTCAGAGATGACATGTCCCAAGAAGTGGACCTCACGTATCCAGAACTGACACTTCGAGAGCTTACCATAAATCTAGTGCTCTTAGAGTGTGTCCAGTACAACCCGCAAGTGGTAGGCGTGCTCCTCCTCAGTCGTCGAGTATATCAATATGTCGTCGATGAAGACTACGACAAATCGATCGAGGTAAGGCTGAAAGATCCTGTTCATGAGGCCCATGAACACTTCGGGAGCATTGTTTACATGGAATGGCATAACCAAGAACTCATAGTGGCCATACCGACATCTGAAGGCCTTCTTCTGCACGTCCTCGTCCTGAACTCTGAGCTGATGATAGCCTAACCTAAGGTCTATCTTTGAGAACCACCTTTCTCCCTTGAGCTGATCGAAGAGGTCGTCAATCCTCGATAACGGATACTTGTTCCTCATGGTCACCCGGTTCAGGCGAAGGTAATCAACACAAAGTCGCAAGCTCCCATCCTCCTTCTTGGCGAACAATATCGGGGAAGCTGAGGGTGAAACACTGGGTCAGATGAATCCCTTGCCCTGAAAGTCCTCCAACTATACCCGTAGCTATCGAAGCTCAGCGGGGGCCATCCGATATGATGGAGTGGATATCGGGGCTGTCCCGGGGTACATGTCAATATAAAAGTCTACCTCTCTGTGAGGAGGTAGTCCTGGAACGTCATCAGGGAAAACGTCCGCATACTGATCCACCATTGCAGGTAAACTCGGACTTCACACGTCAACTGCTCCTAGGATGAGGCTAGCCAACTTATGAGTTATGGGATGTCCTCTCCTCTGCATGAGTCCATCCTACACTTCAAAGGCTCCCTTCTCGCCAGTGAAGGTGAACCTACTCCCATCGGTGCGAACACATCACACCTTGCGCCTAATGCAGTCGATCTGAGCATGGACTGTAGATAACCAATCCATGCCCAAGATGACGTCGTAAGGCCTCGACACCGCTACAAGAAGATCCCAGCTGAATCTCTCGCCTCCTAGAGTAATCTCACACTACCGGCACCAGTGTGTAATCATCAAGTCTGCTCCTGTAAGAGTCTCTAGCCATAAGGATCGATCCAACGGCTCCGTCGGAATCTCCGAGCTCTGAACAAGGGCAGCGACAATGAAAGAATGACTTGCTCCTGTGTCTATAAGAACTGTAGAAAGGGTGGAGTAGACACAGGTAGTACCTCGAATGATCATGGGCGCGCCGTGGTCGTAGGCCTCCGCTGCCTGAAGCTGTGCCTGTCTCTGGCCGCCAGCTCCCTATGGTCAGGGTGGACCCCCTGGTGGTGGTGGTGGTAGATCCTCAAAGCGTTGCCCACCACCTGCTGCTCGGCTAGCTCCTATGACTCATCTTCCTGATCCTTGCGGACCTCCACGGTCGACCCTCTGCCTCTGCGTGGGTGGCTCCTCAACCGTCTGCTTCTCCTCAGCACGGCAGGTCGGACAGTCACGTGCCATGTGGCTCTTCCCGCTACATGCGTAGCACTGTCTGCCTCTCATAAGACTGGCTCTGTGCTGTGTGCCCCGCACCTCTAAGCCAGTGTCCTGAGGTCGTCCGCCTGAGGGTCTGGACCACCTGGACCCATGTGTCATCCGTCGACTGCCATCTGCAGAAGACTCTGCTACGTGCCGCCCTACGGTAGTTCTCGTTGCTGGTGTAGGCTCAACAAGAAAGCTCTCAATGAGAAGGGCTCGCTCCAGTACCCCTTCCTGTGTCGGAATGCTAAGGGAGATCAGTGATGCCCTGATGTCATGCCTCAATCCCTACTTGAAGGTCTGGGCCCGAAAGAATGGGTCCCTTACCATGTCCATCAAATAGCGTGAGAGGTCGGTAAATCTCGCCGAGTACTTGGAGACCGTCATGCTACCCTACCGTAGCTGTAGTAGCTCCAAGATGTGCACCGCACAGAGGGTGGCTGAGATGAAGTCTGAGTGAAAGAATCTCTCAAAGTCCGTCCAGAGAAGAGATGCCTCATCGTGCACCTGGAGCATCAAGCTCCACTATCTGCCTACTGCCGTGTGCAGGAGACTCGCTGCAAGGATCACCATGAGGTCTGCTAGTGTCCCTACCAATCGTAAAACTCGTACAACTGCCTCCGGTCAATCCTTGGCTGCCTGAGGGTTCGTCTCCCTGAGAAACCTGAGCGATCTCTGATGCTAAAACTCGTGCAGTGCACTAAGGCGACGTGCACTATCAGCGGCTGGGGCTGGTAGCTTCGTTGGCTCGGCGGGTAGTGGTACCGCCGGTGCCTCCGCAGTAATAGGGCCCCGCACCGAGGCCTCGTCGCTCGGTGGGCTGTCGTCACGTACAAAACTCAGAACCCTAGCTAGCTGCCACCGTGGGGACATCCTGAAAAGAAACATGTGCACCACGGTTAATACAGTATACCTGGTGAGCTGACACAAAGTAATCACAAAGAAAACTTGAAACACACATGCAATCAGTGTTTTCATGCACTAAGTCGGAAATCAGAAGTTAGGGTCCTGGTGTACGGATACGTCGGTCGCCGCACCAACACTGGACACCCTGGACTGATAACCACACTCAATACTCTTAACACTATTGCTTCACATAGAAAAAGGTCAGAGTCCTGAGTTCTGCGGTAGAACCGAACTCCTCTGATACCAATTTGTCAAGACCCATTCTTGGGACCCGTGCCGTGACTACCCCACGCCTGCCTCCCATAGACCAGGGGCTGGTGACTAGCACCAAGGCGTAAATCCCGACAAAAAGGGGAAGGAATTGCTTTTATATAGTAAAAAAACACCACAGAGAAAGCAAGCAGAAGTAAACACTAAGTAAAACTGGGTACAATAGTAAGTGCGGAAAAGTAAGTGGGCCTGTATACAAACCCAAACTGAAAGTAAAGTACAACTGGAAAGAAAGTACATCAACTGAAAAGTAAAGCCGCAACGTCGATCCGTCCACTAGAAGTCCCACCTGAAGGGTGGGTACATATAGTCTCCACAGCTCCACGGGTCCAGCCGTCCGCTCCGTGTACGTCCCGCCCAGTGGTCCACCTCCAGGTACCGACTCGCTCCACAAGCCTCGACCACGATTAGCACTGTCCATCATCTACATCCAACACAACGTAGTGCAGGCATAGACCTTGTAGAGGTGAGTATACGATACTCAGTAGGGACCCCGAGACCCCCGAAGGTCTCCCAGAATCCACAAAGGATAATCCACAAAGGAAAGATACAATCACAAATTGACATCCGACACTACTTAGGTATATTCCCATACATATACCTAAGTCATCAATTCTGGTTCGGCTCCAACATCCGAGCCCAAGCAAAACCCAGTCCACACACGAAAACATAACCCAATCCACACAGGAAAGCATAATGTAATCCACATAGGATATCAAGTCAATCTTATCAAAGATAAAGATTGAAAGTCAAGATTCATCTCACACCGGTATACTTCTTCATAAGATAATAGAGATGATCAGATGTAGCCACTGATTCATCTAAGTAGTCGGACCCACATAGGATCGATTGGTACTAACCCCCGCAATGACCCACACATGATCGATAGGTACTAACCCCCGCAATGACCCACACAGGATCGATAGTTACTAACCCCCGCAGTGACCCACACAGGATCTGACCCACACAGGATCGGTATGCGCTGGCCCACAGAGGACCGCTGAGCACTGACCCACACATGATCTGACCCACACAGGATCGGTAGCACTGATCCCCATAGGATCGCTGAGTGCGGTAGTCATCGCTGTCGAACCCACAGAGGATTTATGTACAGTCGTCATCGTCGTCGCAGTCGCAGCCATCTCTAGGGTTCCCGCACATAGCAAGCTCATTCGGGGAGGGTTTGCTCCACGAGCCGAGGTGTTGATACATCAACTGACACGAAGTCCGGAGTTGATGTATCCAAAAGTTCCGTATCGTCAATAGGAACTCAACGTCACAGACGGAGCGTCAATCAGACGCCCAGTCTGAGAGTTATTGGCTTTTTCTTCCCCGGGGCCCAGTTGGTTTTTAAGTCAAAACCAACCCGACCGTACTCCAACTACGTCCAAACCTCGAGAGGAGTAATCCAAAAGGTCCGTATCACTAAGAGGAAACCATCAAAGTCGACGGCACGTCAATCAGACGTCCGGAGCTCAAGTTATAAGTGTTTCCGCTCCGAGGGCCCGGTTGGTTTCGTGTTCGAACCAACCCGACCAAACCCAAAGTTCTCTGAAACCTTGAGTGTAATATACCGAAACTACCGTCTCGATCCAAGCATCGCAATGCAGATGACGGTGCGTCGATCGGGGCTCCGTATCCCAAGTTATGGGAAAAAGACCGAAAGAGGTCCGAAAATAGGGGTTTTGGGCTCGGACCGACCCGGCCCGAGACCCCCTGTGTCACGACCCGTCCTCGGGGCCCGTGTCGTGACTACCCCAAGCCCGCCTTCCATAGGCCAGGGGCTGGAGACTAGCACCAAGGTGTAAATCCCGGTAAAAGGGAAGGCATTGCCTTTGTAAAGTAAACAAGCACCACATGGTAAGCAAGCGGAAGAAGTAAACACTAAGTAAAAATAATGGTACAACAGTAAGTGCAGAAAAGTAAAGGGGGCCGGAAATACAAGCCCAACTATAAAGTACAACTGAAAGGGAAAAAATAGCAACTGAAAAGTAAAGCCGCAACATCGAGCCGTCCACTGGGAGTCCCACCTGAAGGGTGGGTACAGATATCCTCCACTACTCCTCGGGTCCAGCCGACCACTCCAAGTACGTCACACCCAGTGGACCACCTCCAGGTACCGTCCTGCTCCGCAAGCCTCCACCACGATCAGCGCTGTCCGTCGTCTGCAACCAACACAACGTAGTGCAAGCATAACCCATGCAGGGGTGAGTATAAGCTACTCAGTAGGGACCCCAAGACCCCCGAAGGTCTCCCAGAATCCACAAAGGATAATCCACAAAGGAAAGAAGCAATCACTAAGTAATATCCGACACTGCTTAGGTATATGACCATACATATACCTAAGTCATCAATTCTCGCTCGGCTCCAACATCCGAGCTCAAGTACAACCCAGACCACACAGGAAAGCAAAACATAAATCCACACGGGATAACACAACACAATCCACAAAGGAAAGCAAACGTAAATCCACACAGGATAACACAACATAATGCACAAAGGAAAGCAAACGTAAATCCACACAAGATAGCACAACACAAATCAGCTCACACATGTACTTCTTCGTATGACGTTAGAGATGATCAGATGTGGCCACTGATTCATCTAAGCCGTCAAATCCACAAAGGATCTGTAGGTACTAACCCCACACAATGACCCACACAGGATCGATCATGAAGTTGAACCCAAAGCTATTGGGAAACTCCTTCTCCATCAAGTACTGTGGTTATGCCGCTACAACCAAGCGCTTCCCTCTCACCTTGGACTGCTGTAGTACTCCACCTATCGAGTACTGTGGGTCTTCTACTACAACCAAGCGCTTCCCACCATGGGTCTGCCACTACAACCAAGAGCTCCCCCTCATAGCCTCTAGAGGTACTCCTTATGTTGAGTATCATGGGTCAGCCGCTACAACCAAGCGCTCCTCCGTCGTGGGTCTGCTGCTACAACCAAGCGCTCCCCTGTGCTGCTGCAACCAAGCGCTCCTCCGCTGGGCTATCCGTAACACACAGAGTCGTTCGGTCAGCATTCACCAAGTCTCAACCGGCTCTAGGGTTTCCGCACACAGTGTGCTCGTTCCGGGAGGGTCCACTCCACGAGCTAAGAGGTCGATGCATCAACTGACATGTAGTCCGGAGTTGACGTATCCCAAGATGTACTGTAGTGATCACTGCCGAAGACACAGAGGATTACCGTACTGTTTTCATCATTGTCGCAGTCGAATCCACTGAGGATCTCTGCACAGTCGTCGTCGTCACAGTAGCAGTTGCAGCCAGCTCTAGAGTTCCCGCACACAGCAAGCTCGTTCGGGAGGGTCCGCTCCACGAGCTGAGAGGCTGATACATCAACTAACACATACTCCAGAGTTAATGTATCCAAAAGTTCCGTATCGTCAACAGGAACTCAACGTCGCAGACGACACGTCAATCAGACGCCCGGTCTGAGAGTTAATGGCCTTTTCGTCCCAGGGGCCCGGTTGGTGTTTAAGGAAAAACCAACCCGACCGTACTCCACCTGCATCCAAACCTCAGGCGGAGTATTCCAAAAAATCCATCTCACTTAGATGAATTCAACAAAGTCGACGGCACGTCAATCGGACGTCCGAAGCTCAAGATATGAGGGTTTCCGCTCCGAGGGCCCGGTTGGTTTCGTGTACGAACCAACCCGGCCGAACACAAAGTATCCTGAAACCTTGGGTGTGATATACCGAAACGACCGTCTCGATCCAAGGATCACATCGCCGCTGACGGTGCGCCGTTCGGAGGCCCGTAGCTCAAGTTATGAGCAAAAGACCGAAAATGTCCGGAAACGGGGGGTCTGGGCCCGGACCGACCCGACCCAACCCCCCTGGGTCGGCCCGAATCGGGTCGACCCGACCCGGGTCCGACCCGGTTGGGCGCGACCCGGCCCGGGCAGGGCCGCCCGGCCCGACCTGGGCGCGACCCGGTCGGCGGGTTGGCTCGGCTCGGCTCGGCCGAGCGGCCGAGCAAGGGAAGCCGCGGGGCGTGCAGTCCCCGCGGGAAGAAGAGCTGCGGCCCCGCGCTTAGTCAGCGAACGCGGCAAAGCCGCGTCCCGTGTCTCGTCGGACCCACGCGGTCGTGGGTTTGGTCGGCCGCTGCCACCGCGGCGGCTCCATCCGGCGACCCGCGCCGCCGGTGGAGTCCGCGGGCCACCGGAGTTGCTCCGGTGGTCCGATTCCATTTCCGTCTGCGCTGTAGCTCCTCCCGGGTCCCGTTCTTCACTGCGGAATTAAAAAATCGTCTCTGCAACCCGTTTTGTCATCATCTGCTGTTCCGTACACCAAGAACAAAGGGCGGTGGGTTCGGACTTGTTCGTTGGTCCGCACCCACCGCGTTAGCGGTTTGAAACAACACCATAAAATCCCAGAAATTGATGAACCACGTCCCGCAATAATAATCCACGGACCAAATTGTTAATTGGTTGGTCCGCGTTCTTGCCTTGGAGGAAAACAAACATGGGTAAAACATTTTCAAAACGACCCCTACCTCGTAGCTGTCGTCGGATGAGTGCGAGTACGTCGCGGAATTGACCGTCGCGGTAGGAGGTGATCATCGCGTCGCGGAAGGGCGTCGCGCCGACGATCTTCAAGGGTTAAATAAACACACGGATTTAATTATAACAATTAAATCCATGTTGATGATAAAAACCACAAAGGAATTAAAAGGACCACAAACTCTTACCTCAACGGACGATCGAAGATTTGTCGCGGAAGAAGCGTCGCGGAGGGAGAATCGTCGGTGTCACGTCGTCGATCTCTGGGGGGCCTGGCATTCTTCGTCGCCCTTCGTCAGAGGCCGGCGTTATTCGCGTTCTTCGTGAAGGAGGAGGAAGATCTTTAGAGATTCTCCAAAGGTTTAACACAACATTCAAGAAGAAGGTGTGTTGGCCTTATTTTATTAACATGCCAACAAATTGAAAATGTGTTAAGAAACGAACAAAATTAATTCATAGAATTAATTTCAACGAATAAACTGCCCAATTAATAGGAGCATTTAAGAGTTTAAGGAAACGCCCTAGTTGACTTTCATTTAAGAGGGGGGTTGCAGGTGCGTTACTTAGGGGAAAAGAAACAGTGGAGCTCGTGCGAGCCCCAACTCACAAATATCCTACCAAGAGGGTAGGATATTTTGAATTTCACTCTATCTGCTTTAACTCAGCTTAAGCAGCTTTAATTGGTTTTAAGCGGCTTTAAGTGAAATAAAATAAGGTTTGTCGTACCACATTATTTTATTTCTTAACTTAATGCCCAAAAATTAAAAACCACACCTGAGAAAACGCAACTCCGGAAGAGGCGTTTCTAAGAAAATACTGGCGCTGCGATTCCATCGGTGCCCTCAGAATTCAATTCCGTGCACCTATTCAAAAGTTAGAAAAACCCACTCGTTCGTTCACTGAACGTACCTGAGCCAAACTTCGGAACAAGATTCCGGGCACACCGGGCCTCAGAATCAAGTGCCGTCAGAAACTGCGTTCTTGTAAAATTCCAAAGAAAATTAAGAAAAAAATTTCATTGAAATTTATGGGTCTTTAAATCACTCCTACCTCAGGGCTTTACGTACCCGTAAAGATACATCATAAGCTAGGGAAACAAATGTGGGTACTGAGCACACATCTAAGCCTCCCGCTCCCAAGTGCTCTCCTGGAGGTTCACATGCTGCCATCTGATGCGCACTAGAGGAATCGACTGTCCACGTAGGACCCGCTCCTGTCGATCCTCGATCTCCACCAGGACCTCCGCAAAATTTGCCCCATCATCAACGTCTAGCTCCCAATGGTTAATGATGTGCGTCAGGTCGTGCACGTATCTCCTTAGCTGAGATACGTGGAAGTCGTCGTGCTCCCGGTGCAACTGAGGTGGTAGAGCCAGGTGATAAGCCACCTTG
The DNA here is from genome assembly GCA_963277665.1 of Viscum album. Lineage (NCBI taxonomy): Eukaryota > Viridiplantae > Streptophyta > Magnoliopsida > Santalales > Viscaceae > Viscum > Viscum album. The sequence continues at coordinate 1,326,390,482 of OY728158.1, forward strand.
CCAATCCTGCTGAGGACCTGGAAAGGTCCGATGAAGCGTGGAGACAACTTGTTGCCTCAGCTAAATCTCCATAATCCACGTTGAGGTGAGACACGCAAGAAGACGTGGTCTCCATCCTCGAACTCTAGTGGCCTCCACCTCCTGTCAGCATAAGACTTCTGTCGGCTCTGAGCTGTCCTCATCCGCTCCTGGATGACCTGGACCTTCTCTGGTCCTACAAGAGTTGCTGAGATTTCTTCTTTGCTGATAAGAGAAATCCAGTATCATCCCCTAGATGAACCATGTTCTTCGCCTAATACAGTCAATCCTGACATGGATGATACTATTCCATACCAAGGATGACGTCGTAAGGCCTTGACGCTACTACCAAGAGATCCAACCGTTACTCTCGCCTCCAAGGGTTGAGTCACACTATCGGCATCAGTGTGTGGTCATTGGGTCTCCTCCAGTTGGTATCTCAAAGTGAGGGTCAAGTCAACGGTTTTTAAACCGGAACCTCTTAGTAACAACTAAAAGAGAGGAAAGGAAGGTAAACGCCACAAGAAAAGTGTCTTTTATTACTGCAACTCAAAGTACAAAGACACAAAACATCTACAAACAAACATCAACAAAGCTAGAAGCTGCAAAAACAAAAGTCTCCAGGTCTGGAGCTAGTCCCGCTCCTGTCCATCTGCTCTCAGAGCTCCATGATCATAGGCCTCAGCTGCCTGAAGCTGAGCTCTCCCATGTCCACCAGCTCCCTGTGGTTGGGGTGGACCTCCTGGTGGTGGTGGTGGCAATACCTCGAAGCGTCGGCCACCTCCAGCTGCATGGCCAGCTCCCCTGCCACGGTCTCCTGCTCCATGTGATCCGCCTCGATCGAACCTCTGCCTCTGCCTAGGAGGTATTTAGTTCACTTGCTGGTCATCCGTATGGCGGGTCTGACAGTCACGAGCCATGTGACCAACCTCGCCGTAGGAGTAACACTGTCCGCTCATGGTAAGTCGTTTTCCACCCCTGGTGCCTCGCACAAATGATCCCGTGTCACGCGGTCGACCACCGGTAGGTCTAGTCCTCTTGGACCCTGACGTCATCTGTCTACTGCCCGCTACAGAAGACTCTGCCGCATGCCGGCTAGTGATGGGTTCTGCTGCTGGAGACTGCTCAGCAAGGAAACTCTCCACTACGAGGGCTCGCTCCAACACCCCTACCTGTGTCGGAATGCTGTGAGAAACAACTAAAGATCTGATCTCTCGCCTGAGCCCATGCTCGAAGGTTCGGGCCCTGAAGAATGGGTCCCGTACCATGTCCGTGGAATAGCGTGAAAGATCGGTAAACCTCGCCGCGTACTGGGCTACTGTCATGCTGCCCTGCCGCAGCTGTAGTAGCTCCTGGATGCGCACCGCTCAGAGGGTGGATGGGACGAACTCTGAGGGAAAAAGGCTCTCAAAGTCCGTCCAAAGGAGTGATGCCTCGTCGTGCACCTGGAGCATCAAGCTCCACCATCTTCCTGCTGCCGCGTGCAGTAGGCTTGCTGCGAGGATCACCATGAGGTCTGATGGTGTCCTCACTAACCGGAAAACTCGCACCACTGCCTCCAGCCAGTCCTCGGCTGCCTGGGGGTCCATCTCCCCGCGGAACCTGGGTGGTCGCTGGCACTGGAACTCATGCAGTGCACTAAGGCGATGTGCATCGTCAGCGGCTGGGGCTGGAAGCATCGGTGGCTCGGCATGTAGAGGTACCGCCAGCGCCTCAGCTGTCAAAGGGCCCTGTACCGAAGCCTTGTCGCTCGGCGGGCTACCGTCACGCTCAAATCTCGGAACCCTAGTTGGCTGCCATCATGGGGACATCCTGAAAAGGAAACAGGCGCGCCATGGTCAGAACAGTATACCTGGTGATCTGACACAAGTAATCACAAAGAAAACTTGAAACACAGATGCAATCAATATTTTCGTGCATTAAGTTGGAAATCAGAAGTCAGGGTCCTGGTGTACGGATATGTCGGCCGCCGCCCCAACACTGGACTCCCTGAACTGATAACCACAACCAATATGCTAAAAACTATTGCTTCTCATAGAAAAAGATCAGAGTCCTGAGTTCTGCGGTAGAACAGAACTCCTCTGATACCAATTTGTCACGACCCGTCCTCGGGGCCCGTCTCGTGACTACCCCAAGCCCGCCTTCCATAGGCCAGGGGCTGGCGACTAGCACCAAGGTGTAAATCCCGGTAAAAGGGAAGGCATTGCCTTTATAAAGTAAACAAGAACCACAGGATAAGCAAGTGGAAGAAGTAAACACTGAGTAAAAATAATAGTACAATAGTAAGTGCGGAAAAGTAAAGGGGGCCGGAAATACAAGCCCAACTGTAAAGTACAACTGAAAGGGGAAAACAGCAACTGAAAAGTAAAGCCGCAACGTCAAGCCGTCCACTGGGAGTCCCACCTGAATGGTGGGTACAGATAGCCTCCATTTCTCCTCGGGTCCAGCCGACCGCTCCGAGTACGTCCCACCCAGTGGACCACCTCTGGGTACCGTCCTGCTCCGCAAGCCTCCACCACGATCAGCGCTGTCCGTAGTCTGCAACCAACACAACGTAGTGCGGGCATAGCCCATGCAGGGGTGAGTATAAGCTACTCAGTAGGGACCCCGAGACCCCCGAAGGTCTCCCAGAATCCACAAAGGATAATCCACAAGGGAAAGAAGCAATCACGAAGTAATATCCGACACTGCTTAGGTATATGCCCATACATATACCCAAGTCATCAATTCTCGCTCGACTCCAACATCCGAGCTCAAGTACAACCCAGAACACACAGGAAAGAAAAACATAAATCCACACAGGATAACACAACACAATCCACAAAGGAAAGCAAACGTAAATCCACACAGGATAACAAAACACAATCCACAACGGAAAGCAAACGTAAATCCACACAGGATAGCACAACACAAATCAGCTGACACAAGTACTTCTTCGTATGACATTAGAGATGATCAGATGTGGCCACTGATTCATCTAAGCTGTCAGACCCACAAAGGATCTGTAGGTACTAACCCCCCGCAATGAACCACACAGGATCGATCATGAAGTTGAACCCAAAGCTATTGGGAAACTCCTTCTCCATCAAGTACTGTGGTTATTCCGCTACAACCAAGCGCTTCCCTCTCACCTTGGACTGCTGTAGTACTCCACCTATCGAGTACTGTGGGTCTGCTGCTACAACCAAGCACTTCCCACCATGGGTCTGCTGCTACAACCAAGCGCTCCCCCTCATAGCCTCTATAGGTACTCCTTCTGTTGAGTACCACGGGTCAGCCGCTACAACCAAGCGCTCCCCTGTGCTACTACAACCAAGCGCTACTCCGATGGGCTATCCGTAACACACCGAGTTGTTCGGTCAGCATTCGTCAAGTCTGAACCGGGCTCTAGGGTTTCCGCACACATCATGCTAGTTCCGGGAGGGTCCACTCCATGAGCTAAGAGGTCGATGCATCAACTGACATGTAGTCTGGAGTTGATGTATCCCAAGATGTACCGTAGTGATAACTGCCGAAGACACGGAGGATTACTATATTTTTTTCATCATCGTTGCAGTCGAATACACTGAGGATCTCTGCACAGTCGTCGTCGTCACAGTAGCAGTTGCAGCCAGCTCTAGAGTTCCCGCACACAGCAAGCTCGTTCGGGAGGGTCCGCTCCACGAGCTGAGAGGCTGATACATCAACTGACACATAATCCAGAGTTGATGTATCCAAAAGTTCTGTATCATCAACAGGAACTCAACGTCGTAGACGGTGCGTCAATCGAACGCCCGGTCTGAGAGTTATTGGCCTTTTCGTCCTGGGGCCCCGGTTGGTGTTTAAGGAAAAACCAACCTGACCATACTCCACCTACTTCCAAACCTCGGGCGGAGTATGCCAAAAGATCCGTCTCACTTAGAGGAATTCAACAAAGTTGAAGGCACGTCAATCGGACGTCCGAAGCTCAAGATATGTGTGTTTCTGCTCCGAGGGCCCGGTTGGTTTTGTGTACGAACCAACCCGGCCGAACACAAAGTATTCCGAAACCTTGGGTGTGATATACCGAAAAGACCGTCTCGATCCAAGGATCGTATCGCCGCTGATGGAGCGTCGTTCGGAGGCCCATAGCTCATGTTATGAGAAAAAGACCGAAAAGTTCCGGAAACGGGGGGTCTGGGCCCGGACCGACCCGGCCCAACCCCCCCTGGGTCGGCCCGAACCGGGCCGACCCGACCCGGGTCTGGGTCCGACCCAGTTGGCCGCGACCCAGCCCAGACAGGGTGGCCCGACCCGGCCTGGGAGCGACTCGGCCCGGCCAGGGCGGCCCGACCCGGCCTGGGCGCGACCTGGTCGGCGGGTCGGCTCGGCTCGGCTCGGCCGAGCGGCCGAGCAAGGGAAGCCGCGGGGCGTGCTGTCCCTGCGGGAAGAGGAGCCACGGCCCTTCATGGGGCTGCGCTTGGTCAGCGGATGCGGCAAAGCCGCGTCCCGTGTCTCACCGGACCCGCGCGGTCTCGGGTCTGGTCGGCCGCCGCGCCGGCGACCCGCGCCGCCGGTGGAGTCCGCGGGCCACCAGAGTTGCTCCGGTGGTCCGATTCCATTTCCGTCTACGCCGTAGCTCCTCCCGGGTCCCGTTCTTCACTACGGAATTAACAAATCATCTCTGCAACCCGTTTTGTCATTGTCTGTCATTCCACACAACAAGAACAAAGGGTGGTGGGTTCAGACTTGTTCGTTGGTCCGCACCCACCGCGTTAGCGGTTTGAAATAACACCATAAAATCCCAGAAATTGATGAACCACGTCCCGCAATAATAATCTGCGGATCAACTTGTTAATTGGTTCATCCGCATTCTTGCCTTGGAGGAAAACAAACATGGGTAAAACATTTTCAAAACGACCCCTACCTCGTAGCTGTCGTCGGACGAGTGCGAGTACGTCGCAGAATTGACTCTCGAGGTAGGAGGTGATCGTCGCGTCGTGGAAGGGCGTCGCGTCGTCACGGAAGGGAATCACGTCGATGATCTTCGAGGGTTAAAGAAACACACGGATTTAATTATAACAATTAAATCCATGTTGAGGATAAAAACCACAAAGGAATTAAAAGGACCGCAAACTCTTACCTCAACGAACGATCAAAGATTTGTCGTGGAAGAAGCGTCGCAGAGGGAGAATCGTCGGCGTCACGTCGTCGATCTCCGAGGGGGCCTGGCGTTCTTCGTCGCCCTTCGTCGGAGGTTGGCGTTCTTCGCGTTCTTCGTGTTCTTCGCGTTCTTCACGAAGGAGGAGGAAGATCTTTAGAGATTTTCCAAAGGTTTAACACAACATTCAAGAAGAAGGTGTGTTGGCCTTATTTTATTAACATGCCAACAAATTGAAAACGTGTTATGAAACGAACAAAATTAATTCATAGAATTAATTTCAACGAATAAACCGCGCAATTAATAGGAGCATTTAAGAGTTTAAGGAAACGCCCCAGTTGACTTTCATTTAAGAGGGGGGTTGCGGGTGCATTAATTAGGTGAAAAGAAACGGTGGGGCTCGTGCGGGCCCCACCTCACAAATATCCTAACAAGAGGGTAGGATATTTTGAATATCACCCTATCCACTGTAACACAGCTTAAGCAGCTTTAAGTGGATTTAAGCGGCTTTAAGTGAAATAAAATAAGGTTTGTCGTACCACATTATTTTATTTCTTAACTTAAATCCCAAAAATTAAAAACCACACCCGAGCAAACGCAACTCCGGAAGAGATGTTTCGAAGCAAATACCGGCGCTGTGATTCCATCGGTGACCTCAGAATTCAATTCTGAGCACCGGTTTAAAAGTTAGAAAAACTCGCTCATTCATTCACTGAATGTACCCGAGCCAAACTTCAGAACATGATTCTGGGCACACCGGGTCTCGGAATCAGGTGCCGTCAGAAACCGCGTTCTTGTAAAATTTCAAAGAAAATTAAGAAAAAAATTTCCTTGAAAATTACGGGTCTTTACAATTTGGGTCGGCCCGAACTGAGTCAACCCGAACCGGGTCCGGGTCCAGCCCGTTTGGGCGCGGCGCGGCCTGGCCTGGGTGGCCTGGCGCTGGGGTGGCACCTGCGTGACCAGGTGGCTCGGCTGAAACGGCCGAGCAGAAGGGGGGGGGCTGCCCCTCTGATTGAAGAGCCGCAGAACCCACGTTGGGGCCACTCTTTGTTCCAGCCGGGGGTTATGAACCCCCGGTCTCCCCCTGAAACGGCCGGCCCGGTCCAACCGGCCAGTTGCTGCCACCGTGGGACCTCCGCGGTCTCGCCCTCCTACTCCGGTGGCCAGTGGTTCTGGCCACCTATCCCCGCACCACCGCGGCCATAGGCTTCGACCTTGTTCGATCGGCGCGGCGCAATGGCGCCGCGACCCTCTACCGCGGCCCCGCTCCGGCCGCAGCCTCTTCGAGGTTCTCCGGTGCGGCGGAACGACACTGCGGCTTTGTTCGACTTCAACGGAACGATGCAACGACGCCATGCTTCTCCACCCATAATTCATTATTTCCACGCGGTGCAACGACACTGTGGTGCCTTGCTCGTGCCGCAACAAAATTAGGCATCAAGGGGGGAAGAGGGTCGACCGTGTTCGTGCTGTCCAACCTCCTCCCGTTATTACGATAACAGGCGGCTCAATTAGGAAACGATGAACAGCGAAGAAAGTGTTCACGAAGAAGGAATTAACCCCTACCTCAATCATTGTTGATTAATCACGGAAAATAACTTCATGGAAGAAGGCGTCGTGGAAGGAGGATCCTTGGCGTCGTGGAGAAGAGAATCTTCGGCGTCACGTCGTTGATCTCCGAGGATGGCGTCTCTCACCAGCTGTGGAGAGGGAAGAAGACGGTATGACGAACTCCCCTTTGTGGTGATGGAGTTCTTCGTCGAAGGCTTGGTGTTCTTCGCGTTCTTCGACGAGGAAGAAGATGTTCTTCAAGAGTTAGAGAAAATCCTCTTCAAAATCCTCTCACACAACCAAACAACAACTTAATGAAATAAGACCTTGTATTATTTAATTAACACACAAGCCAACTTAAAATTTGAAATTCTAATTGAATTCAATAATTAATTACTTTGAATAAGTTAATCAATTAATGAGTTGACTTTTCAATTAATGGGGGTGCGGGTGCGTTTCCTAATTAAAATAGGGGGTCTGAGGAAGTTGAATAGGTGGGGCTCGTGTGGGCCCCACCCCACAAATATCCTACCTAGTGGAGTAGGATATAGTGGGTCCCACTCCAACCACTTAGCTTAGGTTAAACTACTTTAAATAAAAATAATTTTTTTGCACCATTTTATTTTTATTCTTTACTTAACCCAATTAATTTAATAACTTCACCCGAGCAAGCACAACTCCGAAAAAGGTGTTCTTAAGCAATTACCGGCGCTGCGATTCCATCGGGGCCCTTGGATTTCGATTCTGAGCACCGATTTCAAAGTTAGGATAACCTGCTCGTTTGTTCACTGAACGTACCCGAGCTAAACTTCGGTAAGTGATTTCGGGCACATCGGGCCTCGAAATCAGGTGCCGTCAGAAACTGCGTTCCTGTAAAAACACAAATAAAATTAAGAAAAAATTTCCCTTGAATTTTATGGTTCTTTACATTCATGAAGTGTTATAGAACTGAATTTATAATTGAAATTCCATACTGGTTGGTGTTTCAGTAGATTTGTTTTGAATGAATACATTTTAAAAGATTTTTTTAAATGAAACTCATGGTTTCTTTGTGAAGGTTTGAAAATGGAAATTGATTTTGAGTTTGTTGTATGTAAGTAATTTAAGGGGAATTGTTTTTAAAGAATAATACCATGTTTGGTTTGGGCCCATTTTCAAAAATTATTATTTTTAGAATACATGGGTTTTTACTAGAATTGTTATTGAAGTTTAATTATTTTTTATGGTAGGGAGTGTATTTTGGGTATTTAAGGTTTTGTTTGGTTTTTATTTAAATTCAAAAGTAAGTTATTTTCACAATGAATTACTTGAGTTGTGTTATAATGGATTTAAGATGAATTTTTATTTGATTTAATTGATTTAGAACTCTTTTGGTTATCAAAGATGTGTTTTCTTGGTATGTTTTTCAAGAATCATTTATTTTATAGTAATATGCTGATTTGAGTTGCACATATATTCAAAAATTTCAATTCAATTTTGAACCATGTGTAATATTCCAAAATAGTTATACTGGGATTTTTTTGATGAAGTTTTCATACTCATTGTGAACAATGTAAGGTATTTTTATGAAATTGATCTTAACCAATGCATACTATTAATAATATAAATAAATTATAAGATATAAAATAAAAACCGTTTATGGTATATAGATATAAAAGTAAAAGTTTCTTATCTAAATGTGATTTCTACATTTTAAACTTAATTTATAAAATAAAAAAATGTTTACTAACGAAAAGTTTCCATATCAAGTAAAGGTCTACCCTTATTACACATATTTAAAGAGTGGAAAGCTCTGCACTTTATATATTTACTATATAAATGAATTTGTTTAGTTTAGGGTGGAAAATTAGTTTTGAATAAAACATTTTAAATAAATAAATTACTCATGGTTATGGATTCACTAAGAACAACAATATATTTTAAATTATTTTTTTAAAAACCAATTCCATAATCAACCCATTAAGATAATAAATGGAATTTGTATTTGTAAAGTTTTAATTTTAGTTTAGGAAAACAACTTAGTTAATGAAACCTAATATCTCTATGAACCAAATCATTCCTTTTCACTTGGTCAAACCCAACCATTATTATATCACCAATGAAATTATTAAATAAGGTTAAATATTATTCGCAATCTATTCAGGTTTTAGTGGAAACAAATGACTTAATTTTCATAAAAAATTAAAAAAAGGAAATCTTAACTAAGGTATATTCATACAATCCAAATTATATATTTATAAAATAAACTCAAGTTTACTAAAAGGACTCAAGATAACAAAAAATAAATTTTAATCAAATATTAATTTCCTTTTCTGAACCAAGGCATAATACATGCAAACATTTATTTTACTTAATCAAAATAAATCCAAGGGATATATGTAGAATGTGCAATGAAAATAAATTCATGCGATGTATGTATAAAAAATAAAAAATATATATTATATTAAATATTCATGTGATGCATATTTAGTATATTACATGAAATGCAATGGACGGTAACAGCTCCATCACATGCATGGTATTTCATCAGTTTCGAACCAAATGGTTGGTTCATTTAAAAGTTTTTAATTTATTCATTGAACCAAGTTCAATGAATCAAAATCAACATTAGTAACACATGAGATGAATTATGAAAGAGGAGTGATGGGTTTCACTTATGTAAATATAAGAGTTAACTTTTGCAGGTGTGTGTGTGATTCGATTGCTTTGTTCAATATTTTGGGGATCATCAGTTTCATGTAAAGATGATATAACTCTATTCTTCTTAAATCTTCATTTATCTCTCTCTAGAAGATGCTAGCACCCCTTTACGGGTTATGGTATCCTCATGAAAAATTCATGGATACAATGGATGGTGTAAACCCCTCATATGTATGGAGATTACATTTAATACTTCAATGATTATCATCAAACATGATTAAGTTAATATAGAAGATGGAGGCTACAATAAACACATTATAGGTATTCTATGTTTCTATGATAATTTTATCATGTTGAATTATTGAATATATATTAAACTATTTTTAGGTTTTCTTCCACTGGTAAGATCATATGATAATCAATCAAAACCCATTATGGGTACTAGATCTTGGTTTTTCAATGAATAAACATGTTTTAATCACTAGTTGTCAAAGAAATATCATATCATAAAATGTTGTGAAAAACTAGTTACCATTATGTTTATTTCATAAATTTAATTACATGTTAATCCATATATATGGGTCCTCATAAATATCATTGTTTTTCGATGATTTCTGTTGGGGCTTCAAATCGAGTGGGTGGGGACACAATTATCTTTCCCTGTGTTCCCACTTTCCAAAGGAGCATGGCCTCTACCACCAAGGTTGGTGATATTGGATCCTTGATCAAAATGGGATGATGGGATGTTGGTTCCCCCTTCCATGTATTTATCCTAGAAACTCCTTGCCTAGTTCTGGACTCCCTCATAGATTTGAGTCATGTTTTTGAAACTCATTACCAATGCCATCTCGAGGTGGGAACCTATTAATTATGTTGTTTTTGTCTCAATAGGTAAGCAACCTATTGTTATATATGTTGGTGAAATTAGAAACATCTATATATTAGTGGAAAATGGGTGTGTTGTAAACCTATAAAGTCTTCCTCTTTTTAAGTCAAGGGAATCTCATATATGAGGCATTATTGGTGTACAACCCAAGGCATCCCTTGTCTTTCAGAAGGTATTTTTTACTAGTGGCATAATACTTTTGAGTATTTTTACCATATAAATCTCATGTTCATTTCATGAGGTTGTGATTTTAGTTCAGGTAATATGTTTATGGTATTATGGGGACACGATCACATGTTTACCATCTTATGGGGACAAGTTTGTAACATTTTTAGCATCTTGTGGGAAAAACATGGTAATAGATTTAACATATTTTAGGGAAAGGTTGGTCATAGATTTAACATCCTATGGTAATAGGTTTTTCAAAGCTTTAATAATTAATGGGTATAATATTATCACATATTTTACATCTTTTGGGGAAAGGTTGTTCATAGATTTAATGTCTCGCGGGGATAGGTTGGTGGGGTTGAGTGTCTTCCCATGGGGAAGATGGTCACACTTTGGAGTTGCAGTATTCTAAGGGTAATACATGTAGATTTAATGTCGATGTGGATGTGTTGGTATTTAACCTCAGGGAGGTATCCCAATAGTTTTAGGATTGAACCTCAAGGAAGCATCCTATATACCATGTTTGAAGACAGGGATCAAAACTCACGTAGTTCAAGTTCAAAATTTAAGGTCGTGCATTATGACCAGTCTATGGAGTTTAACATCATGTGGTAATAAATATCTAATCACATAAGGAGTGAAAACAAGGGATACCATGGGGATTATTCATAGAGGTTTCCCTAGTATTGGGGTTTCATCCCTGATGTTGGTGTTTAATCCTTGTTGTTGGGATTTTATCCCATGGTGGAGGTGGGGGTGTCATCCCATGATGATTATACATGGGGAATCCTGTTTTTTCAATATTGGGTAGGGTTATAGTTTAACACAATGTATTGAGTATGTTTTCATGCAGTTCTAATGTCACACAACTTGGATGTTTTAGGGAATTATTTCTCATATAGGGCCCCCAACTAGGGAGACGTCATACTGAGCTAACCTAGTCTTCAACATCATTCATGTATAGGATCCTTCAGAATGATATACCTTGATTGGTATGTATATATTCCCCAAGGGTTGTTGTAGTGGAGGCATGGTCATTTCCGCCAGGGCCATGCATCAAGTAGGTGGTAGTACACTTTTCTTTTCTTTTTGTTCCAAGAGTCGTTGGCTTCCATGGATTGGTTGTTCTTTCTCCAAGGTGGCTGTTTGGCTTCCCTAAATTCTTGCTTTACAAAGGTAGGAGACCTTATATCTTGGGCATAAAATTTTAGCATTACCCTATGCAGTGAATACATGGTTCCCTATGTATGATTAGCATGAGATGACCCCTCACCTCATACCCTATGAAATTAACATAGGATTCCCCATGTACAATCATCATGGGATGACACCATCCTTCCCCACCATGGGATGAGACACCTGTAATGGGTAGAATCTATGAATAATCCCTACAATATCCCTCCCTTTCGATCCTTCAGTGAAACAAGAATCCTTACTTCATAATGATAAATTACATAGACTGGTCCTATCACATGAACTTAAATAGTGGCATAAAACTATGTGTATTTTGATCCCTGACTCTTAACAGTTTATGTAGGATGCCCCTATGAGGTTTGATCCCAACACACCTGGGTTAACTACTTGGGGTTCAATCCCAATACCCCAACATCACCATAAAATATTTATATCTTCCCCTTGGAAGGCTGCAACTCATAAGTGTGATTATCTTCCCTATGGGAACACACTAAAACACCACCATCCAACCTGTATCCACAAGATGTTAAATCTGCGACTAACCTATTTCCACAAGATGTTACATCTATGACCAACCTATCACCACATGATATAAAATATGAGACTAACCTATCTGCATACGATGTTAAATCTATGAACATCCTATCTCCATATAAATTTAAATACATGACCAAAGTATCCCTACAAGATGTTAAATCTGTGACCCCCACCAGATGATCCAGAATCTATCCCTCATACATTGAGCATGAGATGCTTGAGGTAAAAAGAATCATAATCCTTACACCCTTGGTGAAAACTACCACATGAAATACATGGGATTCCTTGGGTTCAACACCTAATATGATTCATATATGATATGACTTGAAATTTGAAATATAAAGTCTTTACAGATGACTAATACACCCAACATCTACCAATATCTAGAGGTTTCCAGCATCAATATCAGCTCTAACCATAGGTTTATGCCCTTTCTAGATAGGAAAATCATAATTAACCAACACCCACCTCAAGATGGAACCAAGAACGAGTTTCATGAACATGAATTAAATCTATGAGGGAGACTTGTATTGGGAACCATGTTCCAAGGAAGAATTTGTGGAAGGAGGAACCAACATCCCATCATTCTGTTTCAATCAAGGAACCAACATCACCAACCTTGGTGGTAGAGGCTACCCACCATTAGAAAATAAGGATGAATGGCAAGAGCAGCATGTCTCCACACACCCAATTCATGGACCCAATAGAAAGCATAAAAAATAGTCAATACCTATTTACCTATACGTATAATCCCTAAATTAGTTCTTCATAAAGGGATATGTTGGATACCTTTATGAAATATTAGTGTTTTATTCCAGCTCATGTAAAGGTAAAATGAAGGTTACCTGTACATGAGGGGCTCATATAAAGGTAGCCCAATACTAGAATTTATGTGAAGGATTCATGAAAAGGTAGTTTTTGACTTACCTACACATGAAGGAGTTCACATAAAGTCAATACATGGTCTACCTTTACATGAGCCTTTTCAAAAAAGGGTAATCCAAGTTTTATCTTTACGTGAAGAATTCACATAAAGGTAAAAGTTGAGTACCCTTACACAACATGTTATGCACATGTGTCAAGGAAATATAACCATATATAGACTATCAACATAAGGGTGGTGGGTGAATACCCTTATGTATAATGGGGATCCTGTATAAGGGTAAACATAAATGTTTTTCAAATTTTTATGACATTTAAATTTTTATATAGTTCATAAAATATTTATAAATCATTGTAAATGGTATGTTAGGAATATTTTAATTTATACAGAATTTAAAAATAAGTAAATAAATTATAAAATTTTTATCATTAATTAAATAAGTTTTTATGAAATTTTTTCACCAAATATTAAATGTCAATATTTAGAATACCTTCTACCAAATTATATGAAATGCCTTGTGATCTAAAAATAAAAGGGATTATTTAGAATTGATAAGAGGTAATTTATATATTGTTTATAAATTAAAAAATAGGCTAAAATATGAAAGAGTTTATATTTATAATTATGAAATGTTCATAATTAATTAAATTTGATGTTCTAAAATTAAATGGGCCTTATTTGGATATTATTTAGACCATATCAAAATGTTTTTATCAAAGGTTTAAATAATGAAAAATGAATTTGATATTTAGATTATGTAAATGGTTTACATAATAGAAATTGAATTGAAAAATATTTATAATTAATAAATTATCATATATAAATTCCATATAATATAAAATATAAAATATTCTATATTAAAATGAATATAAATTTTTATATTCATGACTATGGAATGTCCATAATGTTTCTCTAATTTATAAATTTTTTATTATTATGTTTTATGTACAAATATTTAATTACATTTTATCACATTTAAATCATTCATCTATTTAAAGTTTATTCCTTGATTTATTCATGTTCATTAAATTGTTTATAAATGTGAATATTATGTATGCTATAGTTTAACTGTAAAACCAATTATAAGAGTTAAAAACTCTGCATTACATACTAGGAACAACTCAATAAAATTTAGTTTTCATCTACCTTGACATTATTTTGTAATTTGATTCATGAAATTAATAATATTTATTGAATGTCGTTTGTTCATATTAATTATTAAAGATATCATGAATGAAATTCTCTCTAGAGTAAAGTCTCTCTAGGTAGAGGGACTTGGGGATAAATTACCTTTCAGCCTAGAGGCCATGTCTTGTCTAGAAAAGTGAATGAGGTTTTCTATCTTTCGATTTGGCATTGCATATGTAGATATTTTCAATCTCATATAACTTTATGAATTTACATGAAAAGTTAATGTACCTTACACATATGATGCATCCCAATAAGTATGAATATACTTGGATCCTGTTTTTAGGTAAGTAACAAAAACTTGTATGTTTTGTAAAGAGTTACACATTAATATGGTGTGGATAAATTAATTTTGTGGTTGGAATAGGGATTACAAAAACTAAATCATTAGAATCATGCATATACAAAAAGGCATAAAAATGAGAATATAAAGATTGCATAATATGCATAAGATGCAATAGTTATGAATTTAATATGTATATGATGTATATTAAATAGGTTTGATATTTAAAAATCCTATAAGTTACTAAGTTTGGGATTCCTTCCAAAGATACACCTATAAAGATATCAATCATACAATAAGGTAGTTTTGTGCTAAAGCTGGGTGCCCTAGGATTATATTTTGTAAGGAAATGAAGTAATAAGTGACTCTGGATTTTCTTACTGGGTAGTTTCTTACTAAATTCTGGTTCCCCTAGATGAATCCATTTTTATCTTGTTTTGATCATTTTGTTTGGGTTACACTAGCTAGAAATCATAATGGTTAGGATACATGAGGAATACAGTTAAGTGAATCCATATAATGTGTTTGGATAAAGGTTTATCCACTCAACTATCCAAGAGTAACAACTATTTTTATTGGGATGATTCCCTAACTAAATAACTAAGTAGTGAGATGAACACTAAAACATACTCATTTATTGGATAAATATGGATCTGTGACCTCTAAATAGACATGATGTAAGGGGTCATCTTTTTTTTAGTGGGATCACTTTCATTAAAATACCTTGATGAAGATAAATAATATATGATACTCACCCACTAATTTGTCCTTTTTATTAGATATAACACAATTAATGATAATAATTTTTATATCCCTTATATATATGACCTATAAGATAGTTAAATATTAGTATATAGGCTTTAGAAGGGTTCTCAGAGAGAATCATTCTAAGTATATGACTGTGAATGTTTTAGAGATTAATTCCACTAACTCTAACTCATAGGTGTTAGATATTGGCTGTGCATCATACATTTGTGATAAAAACATAGACTCAAAGATATAATGGAATTAATGAAGGGTGAATTAAATATTTACAATGGCAATGAAGAAAAATTTATTTTATTTGAAGTTGATATTTATAATCTAAGTCTACCCAGTTTATTAGTCCTAGAATTTAAAATATTTTATTATGTTCCCACTATAAAAATGAATTTTATTTCTGTATCTTTTTTAGAAAAAAATGAAATTTTCCTTCATTATTAAGAATAAGAGTTTTTTTGATATATAAGAATGATTTTTATAGAAATTGGGAATATAATGAATGGTTTATACATTTTAGACATGGAAAATTCTATTTATAACATTGAGAATAATAATTTTATAGTTTATTTTATTCCCAACGACCTTTGGAATTGCTATCTCAAATGTATAAATGAGAAATATGTTAAAATAATTCATAGAGATGGATTATTGGACTCATTAGATTATGAATAATTTAATGAATGTGAATATTGTTTATTAGGAAAAATGAAAAAGTCACATTTGGGAAAAAGGTGGGAGGGTTAGTGGACTATTGGATATCATAAATAGTGATGTATATGTACCAATGAGTACATAAGAATGTGGTGGTTTTAGGTACATTATTACTTTTACCAATGAATTTAGTCAGAATGGATATGTGTTTTTGAGGAAACACAAGAATAAAACTTTTGAAAAATTCAAAGAGTTTTGAAATGAAGTATATAGTAAACTGGGAAAGAGTATTAGGGTTCTTTGATCTAACAAAGGTGGTGAATACATAAGCTAGGAATTCATAAATAATATGAGATATTGTGGATTTTTTTTACAAATCCCTCCTCATAGTACACCACAATGAAATAGTGCATTTTAAAGGAGAAATAGTACCCTATTAAACTTGGTTTTATCAATGATGGGTCTATGTTACCTTTCTATTTAATTATAGGGATATGATCTAGAAACTATTTAATTTTTAAGAAAATGTGTTCCATATAAAGTAGTCATGAAGACATAATAAGAGATATAGAATATGAAAGACCCTAAAATATATTTCATGGGGATTTTAGGCTACAAAGAACTCATATTAGGATTGAATTCTGATAATAATATCCCCAAATTAGATAAATATTTATTTTTTGATTATCCTAAGGAAATGATGAGATATTATTTCTTTAACTCCATTGGTCACAAAGTGTTCGTGGCCTGAAATGAATCTTTCATTAAAAAGAAACATGAAAGTTGAGGATTCAATGGGGGGAAATTTAAGCTTAGAGAAGTTAGAAACTAAAAATCAATATGTGTTCCTGAGATTTAAGTTGATCTATTTCCACAAAGAGTTTTGGAAGAATAATTGACTAAAATTACATAATAATATTAAAGGTTTAGTAGGATTCATCAGGAAACTGAGAGATATAGATTTATCATGGCCAATAATGATGAATTAATGTTTATAGTAGATGAAACTACTACCCTCCAAGAGGATATTGCGGGTTTTGTTTCTGAGAAGTGGTTAAAATATCTATAATCTGAGAGGGAATCCATGTAAACTAACCATGATTATAACATGTTAGATGAACCTAAAGTGGTAAGACCTATAAGGTGGAAGTAGGGTTTTTGCACGAAAAAAGACATGGATGGTAGAGAGTCTACCTATAATTTTTTTTGATGGAAATGTATTAAAAAAAATTCCTGATACTGAACATGAAGAAATATTTTAACTTATTGTGATGATAAAGTCTATTTGGATTTTACTAATCATATAAGCTCATTATGATTATAAGATATATCAAATGGATGTAAAAAATATTTTACTTAAAAATAATTTAGTCGAGTCCATGTATATGATAAAACTCGAAGGCTTTGGAGTACCAAATTATACTACTAAGGTATGTAAGTTTTAATAGTCCATTTATTGATTGAAGTAATTCTTGGAGTTGGAATATTTGGTCTGATGATGCAGTCAAAGAGTTTAGTTTCATCAAGAACACATATAATTATTTCAAATATAAGTGAGTTAGTGAGAGTATAATAATATTTATAATAATTTATTTTTATTAAATACTATGTAACAACTTTAAAATAATAACATAATGTTTGATAGTGTATATGACACACAACACCGAGCCTAAACGAACCGTGATATACTATTTAAACGTGACCATTATAACCTTACTATTAAAATTGGAGGTATGGATAGAGATAATCACCTTTTAAAAATTATGTATAAATATTTTAGATTAAGAAAATATATTGGTAAATAAGGACTTAATTTTTAGTGAAGTCTTTTCATGCTTTAAAAATATATTTTTCATCAAAAATGTTTTTATTGATTTTTGTGAGAAAATAATATAATTAATTTTTGATAATTTTAGAAGTTATATTATAAAAAAGTAAATTCATTTTTGATATAATCATGTCAAAATTAACTTAGGGTGAAATTTTTGGATTTTTCTAAAAATAGAGACTTTTTAGTGAATATTGCAAAAATAACGCTTTTTGTAAAACTCTCATTTCTTTTTAATAAATTAATTAATTTAAATGACCCGTTATGATTTTAATTTTATTTCAAAGTAACATAAGTATTATTTAGTTATATTTAATCTAATTAATTACATTTTAATAATCTATATATTGGATTTTGGCATAAGTTTATTTTTAAGATTAAAAATACATTTGTCTAAAAACTGTTTTAAGTGCATAATGTTTCTCAAATTTAATTAATTAAAATAACACCTAATAAGAATTTTTTTAAATGAAATGTATATATTAAATATCTATATATATGAATTTAAATTCATATAATAGTGATTGATATTCATATATGTCAGTACACCCCCAAGAGTACTCCTGAACTGGTAATGAGAGAAAGAATATGGTGACTACTCGAGTCCTTCCTCCCGTAGGCCCCGAGTTGGAGACTAGCACAAAGTGTATAATAAACATACAAATGGGAGGAATTATAGTAAAATGAGAACATGAAAAAGTGAGAGGTAAGATATATACACCAATAAAAACCTACTTATATATATACAAGAATCCCAAGTGTATACATGCAATGTCATACATTAATAAAAAAACTGAAAGAAAAACTACAAGTACCAAAAAGGTAAACTCGACAATGACCATGAAGCCACAACAACTCCTATAAAACCATGATCTAGTAATATCTACCCCTATATCAAACCTAATCCTAATAACCTAAAAACATTTAAATATACATGGGATGAGTATAAAAATATACTTAATAGGATCCTCCCTGGATCCTCTTGTGAAAAAGATAAACAAATCGTGCTAAAGCATACTAAGCAACAATGAAACTAAGTTGTCACCTAAACAGGTATACTAAGTTCATAGAATCAGCATGGGTAACTCTCATGAAGTACCACATTCAAGATATCATGTATTATAATAATAAAACATCAAGGGTACCTCAATACTTATTCCCCGATGGTTTAAATAGTTATTAAACATTATTAATCATTGCACAATTGAGGT
Organism: Viscum album; assembly: GCA_963277665.1. Lineage (NCBI taxonomy): Eukaryota > Viridiplantae > Streptophyta > Magnoliopsida > Santalales > Viscaceae > Viscum > Viscum album. The sequence continues at coordinate 1,326,409,404 of OY728158.1, forward strand.
ACTCTAGGAAAAACATCCTAAGTTATCACTGATATAAAACATGAAACTAATCACATCCAGCTCCCTCAAGGAGTGGGGAAAGGAATGATGATAAAAAAGTAACCCAAATATCATCCATTAAACATATTCATATTGATCAAGCATCCTACTTTATCACATCAATATGTAATCCCATATTTAACCCGTTCTATCATATCTTGTTCCATCCATGACACCCTCTTACATATACTGATGCATCTTTCCATCACAGGTGTTAACTAACACCACATCATCCAGGATCCTCACCCCATACCACATCAACCATAAAAATCTCATCCATACCAGGATCATATCTCACATCAAGGCTCACATTAAGAGCACATCACAAGGCACATAGAAAAAAAGAATAATCAACAGAGCAATCTAGACCCCAAAAACAAGGCTCCCATCCTTCACATACAAACAAGATCTTAGGGATCCCAACATAAATAATTAAACCTTTATAAACAAACAGGTTCTCATGAACCCAAAGATTTATCTTTAATAAAAATCTAGATATTATTCCATCTTGAATTAACATATTCATTATTTATAGGTTCCAACTATGGGAATCCTAAGAAATCAGCTATAATAAGCTATAAACTATTAAACATGCTCTTAATAATCAAACTTGTCACAACATACTGAGAGAATAAATGTTTTCATTTAAAAAATATTTTTATTATTATTCTCAATAACAATTAACATGATTAACATGATTTATTAATTCCATTAATACATGGAAGATCATATTTAGTTAAACTTGTGCATTGCATCAATTTTAATTACCATCAAATTATAAGAAACAATGGACTAAATTAAACATGGATATTATTTAATTATTTATCTAACAAATTTAAAATTTCCAAATTTACATAACTCAACATTTTACAGTGAAAGAAACATGCTAAACCAGGCATGGAAATATACTATACAAGCATAGAATAGATATCACACTATCTAGAAAATCAAGAGGTAAACTGTTTCACTATGTCAAATATCGATATGCGACGTCTATAAAATTATTTATTAATCTAGTTACATATTTGTTAATTTAATTCCATTGAAATATAAAGTAATAAACTTGAAAAATTTATGATTATAAAAAAATAAATAGAATAAGTAATAAATCTAGTTCCTAGAAGGTATCAACATTGTTCACATGAGAATGAAACAATATCATAACACCTAATAACTTCTCCCACAAGAAGCTACATACCACCAAGGATGCCACACCATAACCATGAAAACAAATAAAACTTCATTTGAACATGGACAAGAACTTCCATCACATGGGAAGAAAGAACTGGAGGAACAAGATCAAATAACTACAAGAGAATGAGGGATAACTAACCTCAGATCACCATGGATCCAACAAGGGAAGATGGGAATTGATCCCCTTTGAAGGGATCCCAAAATGAATTGAAAAAACTTCACTGGATTCCTAGAGATATTTGAGAATAATAGGTTTTGTGACAATCCAAGGTGCACTACATGTTATAAGATGTACTTCCCCAGGGACATTTATAGAATAAACCCCCAGTTTACATCGTAAACATGTCAAACATTAAGTTCCACTAAAAAACGTATCTAAAAAAAACAATTCCTGTATTAAATTCACATAATAAATTTTAGGTTTATGATGTAAATTCCATTGGATCAAACACACAATATTTAAAACCCTTTTTGGCCGTAAAACTTACTTATGCTGTAAAACAAACTTATGTCATAAACTACTTGTTATGATGTAAAATATCCATGCTTATAAACTCTAGAATCCCAACACCTCTATAGACCCACTAAGCCTCATCCAACATCCACGAGCTTTATAAACATGAAAAAGGTTAGGATAGACATATCCAGGCCCTTACATGAGATACTTATCAAACAATTATCATCCTCGAGAATCCAAAACCAAACTCAGAGAGAAAAAAAGTTCCATACAAACATCTAACCCATGAGATACCTCTCAAGAATCTCCCCATTATAGGATTTCAACCACCTCATCATAGGAAGAAAGTGAAAAACCACATAACCACAATAACCAGCTCTTAAACACTCTCTTAGGGGAGATGCCTCTTAAATGAGAGTAGGGCCACAACATGAAACAAGAGGAAACCATCTCATAACCTAGAAAAGTTTAAACAACCACAACAAGCATTGAATCGAGAGAATAAATAAACAATTAAAATAATAGGGTACTAGGCACGTATTTATAAATCACATTCCTAGTAAATTTCTTTCACACCACTATGCCACTACAAGACATAAAACAGGGAATAAAACACCCACATAACACCTTCTCATGGTGGTACTAGATCTTTATAGGCCACTCCTTGAAGGTATCATCATTATAAACATATTTATATCCCCAATAAAAGACATGATAGTCATTATAAAGATAACAATAGAGATGAAAAATGTTAAAAAAATTGTGTATTCGGATCATCTGTGGAGAAATGCTATCCAATACGCCAGGACTCCAAAACAGGACAACAATACTAACAGACCAAAAACTGGGGAGACAACTTATTACATTTACCAAAACTTTATGGACCAAAATTAAGAGTCCCCATCTATAAAATGTTATCTCAAACTCCAAAATCTAGAGGTCTCATCCTATGATCAACATAGTATTTTTGACGATGCAGCGCTGCTTTCATCCTCTCATGAATCAGCTGAACCATCTCTATCATATCATATATTAGATATACCCAATAATTTCTAACTCTATGAACCCAATCCAGCACAATGAATAACTATAAGTTTATCCATTTGAATCTTGAAATTATTCCATTCCAGTGGGGGAGTGAAAAATATTTTTATAAGGAAACTCAAAAAAGGGAAGGTTCCTCATCCATGAACCTCCAAAATCCAGAACATAAAAATAAAACATGTCTTCAAGAGTCTGGATAGTCTACTCTATTTGACCATATTTTTGTATATGAAAAAAGAGACAAGGTATAAATGAGATCTAAAATCCTAATGGAGACCTCTCTACACTATCACAAACTAGTCCGGATACCTTGGTGGCCTGATACTTGAGCCGATACTAATATAGACAGAAGGGAATTCTTGATCCCCATAGGTTGGTGACTAGCACCTAGAATCATAAAAAATGAAAGTGGGAACATATTTTCCACAAATACAATAGAATCAAGATAAACAAGTTAGTTTTCATATAAGAAAAACTCAATAGAGAGAAGTATAATAGAAGTCAAATTGAAAAAATATCCCAAATTACTACCATAATATACCAGAAAATAGGATAACAACCCAAGTCCCAATGGGAACAACTCTCTATGCCCAAGTATCAACAACTTCCACCACCTCCAGGTGGTGCCTTACCCTCTCTCGAACCAGGAAGAGGATAATCTACAAACACTTGAAGGCATAGGTAGGGTGTGAGATAAAATCCTAGTAGGGTCTCACTAAGGATTTAATAAGATTATACCAACATCTAATTAACCAAATAAAGATTTCAATTTAACTAATAAGTCATGGTAGTTCAAAAATAATTTCTAAAAGAAATCATACTTTGTATTTCAAATTATGGAAATACTTTAAAAAAATGGATTAATAAACATTTTATATAGAACAGTTTATATAAATTTATAAGTCATGGTAAAAAATTTACAAACATTAGCATATATATATATATATTTATATATATATCAAACATAAGAAACAAGCAACATTGCCATATTCCAAAAGGTAGGATAGTTCTAGGATATAAGACTCCATCAAACTCAAATAGTTTTCACGACATCAAGTGTACACACATCCATTTAGCACTAATAAAAGAGGACTCATCACTATCTCATTGGGGATGTGACCTAATGCATATGTACTGTTAGTGTTGTGAATTGTAGAGTTCTTTCCTGAATTAATCACCAACTACCTAATATTTCATGTGCTCTAATACAAATAAATTATGGGAAATTTAATTTAAGACTTCTTAAAATAGAATTCATTCCATTCTCCAATTTCAAATATTCCAATTTTCTATTTAAAAAACCAAAATGTGTTTTTTAATCATAGTATGCCTTTTCCCATTATAAAACTAATGGGTTTCTATCAAAAACATTTTTATCCATTTTCTCAAATACCAATTTTAAGTCAATTTCATTAAATCAATACAACGATTAAAATTTCACAATTGAATTCAATAGTTTAATTTAACAAAATTCTATCCAATTTCACAACACACCCCAATTTAGTGGAATTGGGTTTTTATAAATACATTGAAATCTATTTAAAGTAATTGAATTTAAAGAAAACAATTGAATTTAAATCAAGAAATTTAGGTTTAATCAAATTATTCAATCAAAATGGAACCACCTACCTTAGGATCATGGGATATCAAAATGCAAATCCCTAATCAAGAAACTCTAATAAAGAACACTAGCAAAGTAGATCCGAGAATCAACCATATATCCAAGATCTAAAATAGAGGGGATTAAATAATCCAAGAACATGAAGATATAAAAAACCCTATGGAGGAAATAGGATAGATTGGGAGAAAGAGAATGAGAATAGAAAACCTATAGAGTAGAGAGAGAACGTAATTCTATAAGCTTCGATCCACTTTCAGAAGGGTGTAGAGGGGCCAAAATCTCCTCTTGGGAGCTTTCAAGGAAGAAGAAACCATATGGGGGACATTCTAGCACACTAGACATCTAAAAAGGGGGTTTTGGGATTTTAAAACTAGTTTTAAGATTAAACCTTTCCCATACACATGGTTAGCTGGGCATGGCCGCATGGTTAGACAATCCGTGTGACCTAACCATGCTCCCAATTCTGAAGGGGTTCATAGTTTCTCCTTGGTGGGTGCATGATCTTCCAAACTATGTTCCATCCATACAAACCCTCACTATATGGGTTTTCACAATTTGTTCTGGGAGAGTGCATGGTTTGGGTAAACCATGCTCCAAACATTTATAGGCCAAAAACTTTCAATATTTTCCAAAATTTCACCCAAAGCATCCTTGAATGAAACCCAACCAAGGTATGATCAAAAGAGGGGTTTTAGGAATTCCTAAAAATAGTAATAAGATTTTACAACATCCCAACCATTGAAACTTTATGTCCCTATAAAGTCTACTCAAAATATTCTATGTCAAAAAGATGAATATATTGCTATCTCATTAGTGACTCCCTATCTCATGTCTCATTAGAATCAAAACCATACTGCCATAGAACATGAACCAATGGAATCATACTCCCATGAATTTCCTTGGTTTTAGAATAAACTATCATGAATGGATGTTAATTCATGTATAAATTAGGTTTTACCTCAAAATCACTCCATCTCAGCACATTAGATGGACCAGATAGATACTTTCGTAGCTAAGATACATAAAACAAGTTATGTATCAATGTCAACTACATCAGTAGTAATAAATTATAATCCACTTTTCCCACCCACTCCACAACCAAAAAGGGTCCTACAAAGCGAGGAGAAAGTTTTTCTTACCTCCCAAGCTATCGATGAACGAAATAAGTTGAAACTTTAAAGAAAACCTATTCACCAACAAAAAATTAAAATGGTCTATGATGATGATCAACATAATATTTATACCAGCTCTGAGCCATCAACATTATTTGAGGAATAAAATTAATCTTTTATATCATCTCTTGAACCAAACTCGGTCCAACAAAGGAACTTTCACCAATATCTGACCGACACAATAGAGATTTACATGTCCGACCATAAAAGGCCTCAATAGGAGCCATTATAATTGCATAATGGTAACTATTATTGTAAGAAAACTCAACCAAACCCAAATGATCATACCAAGACCCACCAAAGTTGATAACATTGGAAAAATGCGTATCCTCAAGAATCTATATAGATATTTCTATCTGGCCATTTGAATGTGGATGGTATTCTATACTCAAATAGATTCGAGATCCCAGTTCCTCATGGAGGCATTTACAAAAGATATAAGTGAACCAAGGATCCCTATTAGAGACTATAAAAGATGAAATTTGTTGAAAATAAACGATCTTTTTCACATAGATATTACAAAACTCTTCAAATTTGGTCATGTCATGAATGGGTATAATTTGATTCAATTTAGTAAGTCAATCAATCCTGACCCATATCACATTTTTATTTCTTAGGGTACATGGAAACTGAACAAAAAATTCCATAGAGATCTCATCCCACTTACATGTTGGAACTAGAAGTGGCCAAAGAAAACCTAAAGGTTTTTGGTGCTCAATATTAACTTGTTGTCATGTATAATAATGAGAGAAAAATTCAGAAATTCCCCATATCTTACTTGGAAACTAGAATTGTCTCTATATTTAATATAACATCGTCATGGTTCCTAAGCGCATAGACCATTGGGAATTATGGAAACACCCCATAAAAAAAATTCTTTACCACTAATGGAACAACAAAGAGATTTCTATATCTTAGAATTCCCTTGATATAGAACAACCAGTCAGGTATGGTCTTCCCACTATAAAGAGACAATATAATGCTATGAAACTCATCATCAAGATGTTGTTCCTGAAGAATCATCCCAATAAGATAGAATTTCAACAGAACACTATCCAAAGAAACCTCAGACTTTGATTCCTAGACGCCAATATGTAATTGTTAAAAAAGATCCATCATGTTCCACTCTTCTAATGATTATTTCATGGCTTGGGTTAGAATTTTTCTACTCAAGAAATATACGATGAAATTCCATTTACCCAAGGTATAGGTGATGTCAAATTTAAATGATTTTATGTATTCCACCCAATTCCTCTGATATAGATTCAAATATTTGTGAGAAAATATATAACTCAAGCTCTTGTGTTCATAAAAAATGGTAAACATTTCTCAAAAGACGTTGTTACAAAAACTCTTAAGCATGTGCATCACATCTAAAGAATCAAGAACATGGGTCAAATAATTCTTATCATGTGGCCTAAGTTTACGAGATCCATAAGAAACAACATGATCACCCTGCATAAGAACAGAACCCAAAGCTGACTCTGGTTCATCATAGAAGACCACATAGACCAGATCAACCTATCAGAGGGGAACACTGGTGCAGTAGTTAAAAGAAATTTCAGTACAAAAAAATAATTTTGAAATTTTTCTTCCTAAGAAAACTTTACTACCTTTTGAGTCATAGTAGTCATCAGAGAAGCCAAATTTTAGAAGTCCTTAATGAACCGATGGTAATACCCAGCTAAACCCAAGAAGATAAAAAAAACATTCTATAGTTGTTTCCATGTCATAAAAAATTTCACCATTTTAGGATAAACTAAAATACTATATTCTAATGCCACATGTATTAAGAAATTCACTTCCCAGATCTAGAAATCACATTTTGAAATATTTTCATAAATTTGGTGATTTCTCAACAATTCCAAAATTGATCATATGACGCACATGATCCTCATCATATTTAGAGTAAACAAATATTTCATCAAAAAATACTACCAAAAAGTATCTAGATACTCATGGAAAATATTTTTCATTAAATCCATAAAGACCACAATAGAATTGGTGAGACCGTAAGGAATGACAAGGTACTCATAATGGCTATAACTGATCCGAAAGGTGGTTTTCTAAATGTCATATTTTTTTATCCTCAACTGATGGTAATGAGATCTAAGGTCAATCTTCGAGAAACATTTTTTTCCTTTCAACTGATCAAAAATATCATAAATCTGTGTCAACGTATAAATACTCTTTACTTTAACTTGATCAAGTTATAGGTAATCAACAAAAAGGTTAATTGAACCATCATCTTTCTTAGAAAAGAGATCCAGAACAACCCAAGGTGACATACTTAAGCCTATAAATCCTTTATCTAGAAGATCATCCAACTGAGTATTCAGCTCTACAATTTTAGCTGGTTCCATGCGGTAGGAGTGAATAGACACTGGTTGAGTACCAGGTACTAAATCCATAAATAACTCTACCTCCATTACCAGTGGAAAACCAGAGAAGTCAGAAGGAAATACATTGGAAAACTCAATTAAAAATAGAGGGAGATCACTACTCAAGGATTCCTACTCCAGATAAAAAGTGAAGAAAGATATCACTTTCCCCAACCTTGGATAATAAGGTTTGACTCTACTAGACCTTGAGGTCCCATTCTCCTTGAAAGATACGACAATCCCCATTTGTTGTGGTAAAGGAGACCCGTCAAAGATAAAAATCAATCTAGGATTTATTGTCAATGAGACAATCCGTCCCAAATATGATGTCTTGCGGTTTCATGTTGAGAAATAGAAAACTCCAAGTAAGTTTTGCATCTGATATAGAGAAAACACAAGAGGGACTGCAGAGACCCTATTCTCTCTTTGTTCTGAGGGGTCTAGTAATATCCATCACATAAAATAAAAAATCCATAATAAGATTTAGAATATTAACAATACAGGTTGAAATAAATTAATGAGATTCACCATTATTAAATAAATAAGTCACTAATGATGAATATATAATTATAGTACCTCTCATGATCGGTGGACCCATATTTTCTTCCTATAGAGACTCTTCCACTGCATGAAGAAGCTTATTTCAGGATGCTTGTGGATGGAACCCCTTTCTCATGAAGCATATGATTACACCATAATTTAAGAAGGTGCTAATGATCATGTCCCACTACATGGATTGGAATAGATATGGTCGAACTTCTATAAGTGACTTGACCATCTGCAGGAACCACATACCTTGGGTGGATTAGTTCAAACCCGATTAGAATTCCTAGGCTGACCACACTGGTATAAAATCAAAGGGATTCATCTAGGAACTAAAAGAGGACTAGAATAATCCTGACGTCGTGAACCACCATGAGAATAATCACACTTCCTATTTATTTTTAAATAACTCACACTGCCACTAAGAGAAAAAGGAAATCCCAAAAACCCTCACTTTCTAGCTAGGTCCGTTTTGACCATCAGTGCTCTATCCATCACATCAACATGAGATGATAGATTTAGTAAGAAAACCTGAGAAGGAACATCAGATCAAATTCCCAACATGAATATTCGACTATTCATCATCTCATTCAACACAATATCAGGTGAAAACAACACAAGCTTAACAATGAAATTTGAGTATTCTGTCACAGTCCTATCATCCCGCTTGAGTTTGAAAAAATCAATAGCCTTGGCCAACAACATCGACTCTGGGTAGAACTGGTCAGTGAAAATAGATTTTAAGTCATTCCACTCTAAGCCCTCATGCTTCTTCTCCATTACCATTATGTCCTACCATCTTTTGCTAAGTCCCTCGAGTATGAAGGTGTAACACTTCACCTTGATCTCCTCATGTGTCTCTAAGAATCTAAAAAACACTCAATCCTGCTCAACCATTCCTCAACCTCTTGAGGATCATTTGATCAGTTGAACCCTGGTGGCTTCTGGAAAATAAACTCCTAAGAATGATTCTGGAAACAAACCCTATGAGGTTCAACAACTGCATCTTGAATGGGAATTGGTGGTGGTGAATGTCCTAGATCTTGGATAGTACACACAATTACCTAAACTAGACTCATGTCCACAAGCGGATTTTCTCACTGTAGTTCATCAACAACTTCCTCTAGGATCCTATTTTTATGTCTTCCTAGAGGCATGATGCTGAACAAAATCAACATAAAATATTAAAGACATCAGATTAAAAATCAGATAAAGAAGCAATGGAAATTAATCCTAATAGATAGAAACATAATATTTGGATTTCATCCTATCCAAATCAAAAGTAGGTAAAAGACTATAACTAATCCTAAATATGTATTTCCAAAACCACCCATGGTGACTTAAGCCTCATTGTAGTTAGAGATAGCTGGAAACTCAATCACTACTACCTCCTAAGTGCCAACAGGACTATACAATTGCATACTAACATCAAGGGAAGATGCAAACCCCACACCTTTGATACCACTTTGTCACAAACTAGCCTGGATACCTTGGTAACCTAATACTTGAGTTGGCACTAACATATCCTTAAGGTAATTTCGTATCCCTTCATGTTAGAAACTAGAACCTGGCATCATAAAAAATGAAAGTGGGAACAAATTTTCCACAAACACAATAGAAGAAAGATAAACAAGTCAGTTTTTATACAAGAAAAAAATCTAAAGGGATAATTGTAATAGAATTCAAACAAGAAAAACAACCAAAATTACTACCACAATATACCCGAAAATAGGATAAAAACCCAAGTCCAAAATGACACAACTCTCCATGACCAAGGATCCACAACTTCTACCACTTCCAAGTGGCACCATAACCTTGCTCAAATATAGAAGAAGATAATATACAAACACCCAAAGGTAGAAGTAGTGTGTGAGATAAAATCCTAGTAGGGTCTCACCAAGTATTACAACATTTAACTAACCAAATAGAGATTTCAATTTTAAATAAATAGGTTTGATAGTTCAAAAAGAATATTTAAAAAAAATCATGATTTACATTTCAAATGATGGAAATACTTTAAAAAAACGACTTAATAAACATTTTATATAGAAAAATTTATATAAATTTAGATGGAATGGTAAAATATTTACAAACATCAACATATATATTTCAAACATAAACAATGAGAAACATGGTCATCTTCTAATAACTACGATAGTTATAGGCTATGGGAATCCCTTACACTCAAATAGTTTTCATTGAATTATGTGTACACATGTCCCTTTGGAACTGGTCAAAGAGGACTCATCACCATCCCATTAGGGATGTGAGCTACTTTATATGTATTTTTAGTGTTGTAAATTGTAGAGTGATATCCAAAATAACTCACTAATTACCTAATCTTTCACATGATCTCATAAAAATCAATGATTGGAAATTTATTTTAAGACTACTTAAAATAAAATTCATCACAATCACCTATTTTAAATATTTCAATTTTCTATAAATGTTGTTTTAATCAAAACATGACTTTTCCCATGATAAAACCAATGGGTTTCTATCAAAACCATTTTAATCCATTTTTTTAAACACCAATTTGAAATCAATTTCATCAAAGTAATTTCACAATTAAAATTCCATAATTAAATTATATTATTTAATATTACCAAATTCCATCCAATTTCACAAAACACACTAATTCAATGGAATTGGGTTTTTTCCCAATTTGATGCCAAATCCATTTCCAAATCCAAAGTCCCCAATTATATAGAAGTGGGTTTTTTATAAATATATTGAAATAAATTTTAACCAGTTGATTTTAAATCAAAAAATTGAATTTAAATCAAGAAATTTAGGTTTAATTAAATTGTCCAATCAAAAAAAAATCACCTACATTGGGATCATGGGATCTAAAAATGAAAATCCCTAATGGGGAAACTCCAATGAATAATGTCAACAACATAGATATAAGAATCAACCCTAAATCCAAGATCTAAAATATTGGGGATTAGATCCTCCAACAACATGGAGATCTACAAAACCTTAGGTGGGGAAGAGGAGAGAGTGGTAGAAAGAGAATGGGGAGAGGAAACCTACTAGGTATAGATCAAACATCATTCTATAAGCTTTGATATGCTTCTAAAAGGGTGTAGAGGGGACATAATTGCCTCTTGGGAGCCTCCAAGGAATAATAAATCATAAGGGGGACGTTTCAGAGCATCAAGCATCAAAAAATGGGGATTAGATTTTTTAAAACTAATTTTTGGATTAAAAATTTCCCATATATAGGGTTAACTAGGTAGGGCCACACAGTTAGAAAAACCATGTGACCTAACTATGAGCCCCATTCTGAAGGGGTACACAATTTCTCCTTGGTGGGTGCATGATTTTCCAAAACATGCACTGACTGTTCCAAACCACACTATTTGGGTTTTCACGGGTTTCCTTAAGGGGGTGCACAATTTAAGAAAACTGTGCACCAACCCTACACAACCCAGAAACTTTCAAAAATTTCAAAATTTTCACTTGAAGCATTTCCAAACAAAGTCCAAACAAAACATGATCAAATGAGGGGTTTTAGGAATACCTAAAAACAATAATTGGATATCACACACACCATACAAGTAAAATGAGGATCTTGATCAGATATTATTTTCCTTGGGACTCCTTGGAGTCTCACCACCTCCCCTAGATACTACCTCCAAAAAACATCCAATGATATCAATTCCCTAATTGATATAAGGTGGGTTGATTTCTTCAAGTTTTCCACTATCACCTATATAGAATCATGGACGCATTTAGATCAAGTTAAACTAGTAATTAATTCCATAATGATGTCCTACCACTTCCATTATGGAACATCTAATGGCTAGAGAAAACCACTGAGAACATGGTGCTCAACCTTTACCCTTTGTAATACCAAATATCTAGACACAAAATCTACAACTGTATGATTCATCCTAGGACACCAAAACTAACTAATCATAGATTGGCACATATTTATCAATCTGGGATGTATTTTATAGTTATAACTATTGAAATCATGGAGAACTATATCACACATTTTCAGAGGGATGAAAATCCTCCCTTGGAATAACACATGGTTCTATCCATCCTCTGACAAACCATCAAGTACATCACCAAAGACAACTCGGTATCTCCATATGTGTACCTCAGAATTCCATTATTGGGACTCTTCTACCCATTGCACCAAATACAAGTATGCTATCATCTGAAAAGACATCTTATACCTCCAATTTATCTCAAATCCAGATGCATCACTGAGATCTCTTCCATCACTGTCAATGAATATCTTGATTCATGCATAACATCCCTACGTGACTTCCTGCTCAGCACATCAACTAAAAAATTTCCCTTTCCTTGTGTATATAAAAACTAAAAGTCATATTCCAACAAGAATTCCCACCACCATCTCAATAAAATTTTCAAGTCATGAAGGGAGAAGACATACCGCAAGATCTTGTGGTTTATGAAAACTGCAAAAATATCATTGATGAGGTAATGTCACCACAACCATATAAAAACACAACTGATACCAAATTGAGGCTATGGGTGGAGTAGTTATTCTTATGAGGATGAAAATTATGAGATCTATCAGAAACAAATGATATCTTTTTCATCATATAAAAACCCAAACCAAGACACAAATCATCACAAAAAACCTAAAGCTGAACTCTCATTACTAGTAAAAAAGGACTAGAGCACTGAAAAAAATTATCCTTTAGGTACTCAAAAGATGATTGACATTGGTTATTAAAAAACAATTCATTATATTCTATATTCAAGGCTATCATAGAAGTCTAAACCTAAGAGTAATTAGTTATGAACCTCTTGTAATAGCTTTCAAGACAAAAGAAACTCCATACCTCTACAACAGTGTTGGGGGATTCCCAAGAAACAAATGATTCTATATTAAAATTCTCTATAGATACTACCTAATAGGAAAAAAATTTAACTGAGAATGAACTTCATGAGCCCAAAATGAAAACTTATACAACTTCTGAAATAGCTTCAGATGATAAAGACTCCCCAAAACAACATGAAAATTATCTACATGATTCTCCTCAAATGTGGAGTATACAAGGATGTAATTGATGATAAACACCATGAAATTATCCAGAAATTCTATAAAAACTAATTTCATTAACCCCATGAATATGGATATATAATTCATCGCACCAAACAACATCACAAAAAACTCATAATTCCCATGAAAACATCAGAAAACAGTCTTCAGAATATCCTTATCCTTTATCTGCATCTCATGATATCCTGACCAGAGTTCTATTTACAAGAACTAAATATCTCATTTCATATAATTGAATAAATCATAAATATATGTAATAGAATAAGAATTATTTAATGTCACCCAATTTAAGTGAAGATAATAAATACAAATCCAAAAACTACCATCGAACCTCTTTACAAATAAAACTGGTGCACCCCAAGGTGACACACTCGGCCAAACAAATCCAGTATAACAGATCATAAATTAGTATATGAAGATATTGTAACTCATAAGGAATGATCCTATATTGGTAAATTAAGATTTAAGACAAACCCGGTTGTATGTCTATCCCAAACTTGATATCCCATCAAGGGGGTAATGCAATAACCTCTATGGAAATACATCAGGGTAATCTTACAAAACCCTAGGAAACTCTGATAACTATACCTTTGAAAAGAATAGAATAATATCAACCATCAAGGAATAAAAGGATAAAACACACATCAAACCCATCCAAGGATCTCTCTCACTAATGAACACTGTTGACACTTCATCAGCATCATATAACAAAACTTACCTCTTAAATCAATCCATGATAGCTTACAATGAATAAAGTAAAACAATTATGAGGATGATGTGTTATGGTTATATATTTAAACATAAAAAATATCCCTAATATTGGTGCTACCCTTGAACTATATCACAATCCCTATATATATCAATCAAGTTAAGTCGACCTCTAGCTGGTGTAGTCAATGCTAAGGGCACTGGAAGCCTCTCAACCTCAAGTCCAATTTCATGGAAAATGGAAGGTGATATGAAGGATTAAATCAATACTGAATCAAAATAAGCATAAATCCATGTATAAAATAAAAAAATAGCACCTTGAATGATATTTGGATCACCTAGCGCTAGCAATGCTAAAGCATGAAGCTGGTCATGACCAGATCCATGACCTCTCTGACGCTACTAATGACCACCTCCATGAATACACTCTTCTCTCTATAGATGAGGAGCATCCCAAGGAAATCCTCTACCTTATCCATCTCATCTACTATGATCCTAATTTTTAACACTTTAACAACCCATGTTTTGAACTGGATGAAAATCCAAAGAATTTTGAATTTTTTCATTTACTGGATGTGGTTTAGGCCCAGGGGTTTTCTGGGTGTTCCTTGAAGTTTTGGGAGCATTAGGCTTTGAAACCTCAAGTCAGGAGAAGATGGTAGGGGCGCACGATTAGTATGGAACTGTGCGGCCCTTAGCAGAAAACTGTGATTTATTTTATTTAAGGAAATTAAATTAATTAAATTAAAAATTAAATTAAAATAAATGGTGAATAAAAATAAAGAAAAGTTTTAATAATAATAATAATAATAATATTATTATTATTATTGTGATGAAGATGATGATGATGATGATGATGATGATGATTATTATTATTATTTTTAGGTTGTGTTTTTTTTATGAAATCCCAAAGGGGTTTCCTTCTCCATCTTCAGGAGTGCTACATACCCCCTAGGGTTCTCCCTTTGCCAGATGATGAAACCCTCCTAGTGTCTCCCTATCTTCTTGCAATTTTATCCCGATTCCTTCATGATTCTCCTTTGATTCTTTAAAGTAAGTTTATCTCTCCTACTCTTCTCCTTTTATTTGGTGGTTTTCTCTCTTTCATCACCCAGTTAGTTTTGGATAAACACTAGGTAAGGTTTGACCTAATTTTTTGGGTTTCTTCTGATTCTAGGGTGTGTGAAAGACTTCTTGGGATCACTTGGTACATGTTCTGACATTCACCGCCGAAGGTGATATGGTTTTGTTTGATTCGATTCATCGTCACCATCCAAGGTGAGGTTTTACTATTGCGGCTTTGTCTCACCAAGTTTTATTTGGGCTATTTTGGTGTTTTTATGTTCCTAGAATTTATCTATAGTACATTGGACCCTGTCATGTGTTTTAGAGTTTCCATATTCTAAGGTAACTTTCCTACATATGTGTAGTTAGGTATATATATATATATATGTAGGTCCCCCCGTTATGTGTATATTCACCCATGGAAGTGAATATATATGTATAGGGATATGTGTTCCTCTGTATATATATATATATATATATATATATATATATATATATGAAAACCATACGTAGATAAGTGGAGATGAGTATATGCATATAATCATACATATAAGGATCCCTTTACACATGTTCATGGCCATGTAGATATGTGCATAGGGGATATGTGTCCTTATATATATGTGATAGTGCATATGCTTGGAGGGGGGAAACAAAAACTTCGAGTGGTTGTCTCTTAAAGTGTTAAATACTAAGTGGTTGACCTGGTCTACTTCTTGTGGTTGGGTCTCTTTTTTTACTTTCCCCTTAAATTTAGTAATGCATTAATTAATTACCTTTAATTAGTTTTGTATAGTTTTCAGAATAAATGATCTTTTAAATGAATTGTGATCGTTCAAATAAATTCTTAAAAATGCTAAATGATTTGTTTGATAAACACAGTCATGCTTTTATAATAAAACCACTCCAATAGAGGTGCACTATCTTCAAACCAAAAAGTAGTGATAGATATTATATCATGATTAGTTATGGTTTGATTTTTCTGTATGACTTTATGATAGTGTTTGATATATGGCATGATAACACCTAACACTTATTAACTATATGAATTAAGTTTCCACATGCCTATTTAGAATACATGACATGTATTTGAAAAGAATAAAATAAGCATGATCGATTGAATTATGTGAAATGGATAATGACATGCACGAGAGGTCTTTACCTCATGAATCTAATTATATATGTGAAAAATTATTTGATAAATGTTAAATGAACCGAGGAACGTGATTGGAACAACTCTTATTTGGAATCACACATGTAGGTAATTGCCCCTTTTCCAATGACACCTCCTAAGTGATCATTAAGCTTTATAAAATGGGTTTTCAGGATTGATTAGTGTAAATGACATGAAGTAATTTAAATAGAATTTTTAAGATGGTTTTTTCCTTAAATTAATTATATATATTCAATGAAAATTTCTTAGTCCTTTAATTGGTTTGAATTTTATGCCACATTTTTCTAATCATGATAGATTGGGGTATTGAGATTCCATTATTGACATCTGAATTAAGGCATGTTAATGCCACATGCCTATGTTTAGTGTTCATATAATGTAGCTTTGAGCTTATTCATGAGATTAATACCTCATTTCTTATATTTTACTTGTGTAATATGGTAGGTTTGATACCGACCTTGTGATTTTTACTACTTATCTTTGAGCTTATATCATATCGATGTAATTGATGCATGAGGTCTTGTTGCATGTTTTCATACCATCAAAGGGATAGGTGCACTGGTGCTAAATACTTGAGGGAAAATTATATGATTATGTTAGATGATTAAGGGATAGATGCATAGTCACATGATGCCTTAGGTCTTGGTGCATGTTTTTTCGTACCACCTGAGAGCTAGGTGTACTGGTACTAAATGTTCGAGGGAAATGTAACACCTGAGACTTTTATGAGAAAATATTTGTTTTTATAAATCATCAAAGGAATCTTTCACTACACACAACACTAGCTTGGCTTGCTTTATATGCAACCGCGGCCTTCCTCGATAGCTTGCGTCGTACGCAATACCGAGTTTCACTAAACAACAATATGCTATTAAAATATTATTAAAAATAGCCGTTATGAATAGTAATAACCACTTTTTAAAATTTTGTAAATTTTATATTTTTAAATGGACTTCATTTTTGGATTCGTAATATCGAAATTAGCCTAGGGTAAAATTTTGGTATTTTTCTGAAAAATTTCAATTTTTGATGAATAGTGAAAACTCTAGGTTACTATTTAAAAACCGACTTTTTATTTAAATAATTATTTATTTTATTTAAATTTATTTTAGGTAAAAATTGATATATAATACCTATATAAGTTCAATTCAATTTATTGGAGTCATTTTATAATAATTTTAGATATATAAAAATTTTATTGAACTTTTCACCGTCTTTTACCCACCTCCTAGGAGAATTTTCAAATTTACATAAAACTTAATTTTACCACTTCTGTGAGTGGAATTTCAAAAATCTGAGAGACACGGTTTATGTCAGTAAGTAAAATGTGGTTCAATGAGATGAAAATAATTTTTGGTGAATAGTAACTTTTTACTTTTTTTTACCACAGTTAAAAGTAAATAGGGTAATTAAGGGTAAAAATGTTATTATTATTACCCTAACACATGTCCTGATTCTATTGGATAAGTGTAATTCGACCAAAAACAACATTAGGAATAAAATAAGACCATTTAGGCTCACATGGTTTAGATTAGGACATTTAATATTAATTTATTTAAAGAAGGGTTAAAATAGTTAAAATCAAAGTTTAATAAGTAAATCATTTTTAATATAGGGTCATGCAAAAGATCAATTCGACTATAAATATTCATTAGGAAGCTAAAACGATTTCCGACATAATGATATTTTATTTATAATTTTTTGACATTAAATATTTTAAGTTATTTGTGACACAATGATGATGCAATAATTATCTTATTAATGAAATATTCGCATAATTGATGTTATAAATACCCAAATAATTGTAATTTGAGAATTTTTATGAATTAAACTAATTTTAGATGTTAATAAGACAGGTTATTGTTGATTTAATTAACTTTTTTAGAACTAATATTTCTGTTATAATTTTCAAAAAAATCAATTACCATATAGTGTCAAAATTGACATAAAATTGTTTTTAAAACAAATATTATATTATTAATTGTTATTTTATTCCTAAAAATCTAAGGTTCGGTAAAATGACTTATATAAGGTTATATATATTAAAAATAAACAACTTGGGGTTCGTTTGTCTTGTTATAGTAAGTTTATTAACCTTTTAGTGTAAGAAAACAAGAAGACATGGTAAAAGTAAAACTATTTAACTTAAAGTTAAATCTAAATGATAAGGTTAAACTAGATACCTAAACTTGTCTAAATTATATTGGATGAGATTATTTCGACCCATACCCACCTTAGATTCTAAATAAATAAATTTGGAGCTATTAAAAACCGAATAGGACTTTATAATAAAATAATATTTTTAGTTTTTCCAAAGGTGCCAATATCCTCCCTTATAAAAGGGCACCTCCTCCCTCTCTTCCTCACACCACTTTGAGAATTCAAGCTCAGACAACCCCTGAAAAATCCTCTTCTCCACTTCCCTAGAAACATCCTAGAGGTCCTTGGATTCTTCAAAGACCAATTTTAGTGCCCTAAGAGGAGGTCTCAAAGAGGCGCTTCAAAGAAGAGGTAATGTCCGTTACCGATTCTTTCAACTTTATTTCTTCTTACACTTCTTCTTATTTAGTTGTTTCATTATGAAGTAATAACATCAGTATCACTCATATACTGATATGTTATTATAAGTATGAAACAACCCTATTTCACCATCTATCCATCCTACGGAAAATGAAATCACCGCGCGTGCGTACGTACAGAATACCGTCTCCACGCCGTGGTGTAATCTATTTTCCACCACCACCTTACTTGGATGAGTATAATGGTGAAACTAAATAAATATATATGATTATTGTAAATTGGTATTTATTCTGAAATATTATACATACACTCCAATACAATTCCATGATCATGGGAATGATATCATCGCTTGTGCGTACGTACGAAATACCGTCTCCACGATGTGATGCGACTCGTTCTACATGATCTTCATTGAATAATGATTATATAAATGAATTTAATGAATAAATATGATATATATTACACTAATACCATTCTGGAAATGAGGTATCTACAACCTAAAGATAAGAATATGAATTTATTCGACAAAACACGCATAAGAACAAAAAGTAATAAACACCCGAATAACAAGTAGCAATGAAATATTACTAATAAGAAGCTAAGAATATGACCATATATGATATCATAACAATGAGTATGATTCTGGAATAAGTCAATGACATTATTTAAATCATTATACAGGAGGTTCGGACACTTACGAAGCAAATCAGACCTAAGGTAAGGGAAAATATCACAATCTCATTTTTTTCTGAGATTGTTTGTACTTTGGTATTTACTGGGGTGTATTTTATCATCCACATCCATGTTTCCTCAATATGAAATATTATTTCCATCCACCTACAATTTTTTAAATCCAATTTTACCCTTCGGTGAGTTTTTAGTAGTAGATATGAAAAGAATCTTTTGTCGTTTTTCGTACGAGGTACTTTTTGACTTTTCCGACAAAAGTACGAGAAGAATGTTTTTTTAACTTATACAGCATGAATGGATTTTTAAAAAATTATTTCCAAGAAGATTACTTTACATGTTTTCAAGTTTATTTTTAATCAACTTCTTTTAGGTTAAAATTGTATGACATGTTAATAAAGGAAAATGTTTTTGAAGTAGAACAGATATTTTCCTCAAGAATGGAGTTCAAGTGTTTTATCAAAATTATTTTCCATCTAAGATAATATAGGGTTATGTTTCTATCCCTATTATTACATTGATTTGATTATGTTGTGATGGAATTATTTTTATGAATTCCTTTATCTTATATGAATTGTTTTATGATGTCATGATGTTTAAGAATCCCATTTTTATTACATGGGTTATGCAATGATGTATGATTTATGATTTTGTGGCACACATAAGAATGATATCATTATGAGAGGGGTGGGACCTATATATCCCTCCAATGCATTGGGTAAAGATTTATATCTCATGAGATAGACATGGCTGGAATGGCAGGTTAATCCGGTTCAGTGAAACATGACTGAAACGAGGAGTGAACTCGGTTCAGAAATGGACTTTGTCCGCTAAGATAGTCTTGGATATGAGTCTTGACTACTAAGAAATGATTCTCTATGATTATGTGTGTATGCCATAAAGTTTCATGTTTTATGTTATGATTATTGGGATTATATTTCACTACTATGATTTATCCCATGTTATGAAATTATGATCTCTTTTGCAGGTTAAGATTTCCAAAAAGTTATGTTCTTATAAATATGATGTGATTGATATTTCTTTTTTTTACCCTTACTGAGAATTTGAGATCACCCTTTTGTATGTTTTCTTTCCCCAGGTCAAGAAGAAGGTTTTTCAGCAGGATTTTCCAAAGGGACTCTAGATATGATGAAGTAAATGGGAGACAACGTAGATGCTTTATGAACTAGTTGTTTATGTTTCCCAATTTCTAAAGACACTATACCTAAACGGTCCTTTCCTAGTTTTGTTATATGTTGTAATAAGTTTTCTTCAATTTTTAAGTATTAACAATGTATGTAAAGTATGGGTTGTTATAGTTGGTATTAGAGGAAAGGTATAGTCATCCTTTGGAAACTAGGATGTGAAAGCCTTAGTAAAAACCCTAAGGATATGTATAAGCATAGAACACAATCTTAGTGTTTTAGAAATGGCCATGAATAACCTATGATAAGACCTTAAGTGTAAAATTTTATTATTGATTATGTGGTTTTCCTATTGTAATTAGTGTTGCTCACACTATTATTCTTGGTTTTAGTTAATGGATGGAACCCGAAGGAACCGTGTTAATGCGGAATGCGACGGGCAATGCAATGATTGTCCCACAGAGCAACGAAACATTATGGGAGTTGGAATGAAAAATCTTGTAGCCATGCTCACAAAACTTTCTCAAGCTATGAATCATGCAGGACTTCCAAACGAGCAAAGGAAGGAGCAAAATTCTGTTGAATCCTTCATGAGGCAGTGTCCACCTTCATTCAGCGGGTCTTCTGATCCACTAGTGGCTAAACAATGGATCAGTAACACTGAAAAGATATTTTCATTTCTTCAATGTTCTGAACATGATAAAGTCATCTTATCAGTTTATCATTTGGAAGGTGATGCTGATCAATGGTGGAATCTTATTAAGAATATGAGGCAAAGGGATGAAATTGAGTCCATGGAATGGGAAAAGTTCAAAAACTTATTTTTCAATAAGTACTTCCCTCGTATTCTTCGAACAAAGAATGAGAAGGAGTTTCTTGAACTGATGCAAAAGGATGATGAATCTGTTGGTACCTATGAAGAAAATTTTACAAGACTTGCAAGGTATGCTTCCGGAATTATTATCCAACCTGATAGTAAGATCGATCGATTCTTTAGTGGCTTAAAACCAAGTCTTAGAAGGGAGTTAGCCATAAGGGACTTCGATAGCTACAAGGAAATCGTTCGATGTTCTCTCAAAGTTGAGATGGAGATTGGTGTAACGCATCAGTCATATGGGTTTGATAAGAAGAGGAAAATGGAATTCAAAGGAAAATCTAAAGAGCACACTGAAAAGAAGATGAGTTTTTCATTATGGTCAAAGTGTGGAAAGAAACATGGAGGAAATTGTCTAAAGGGGACAATTAAATGTTATAAGTGTGGAAAAGAAGGTCATCGGGCAATTGAATGTCGAAATAATGGGAAGAAGATGTCTAATGATGCAAACAAAGGAAGGGATACACAGAATGAACCTACTACCCTTCAATGTTTCAAGTGCAAGGAGATGGAGAATTATGCCAATTAATGACCAAATCCAAGGGTTGATGATGATGATCGACGTCAACAAACTCTTAAGGCCAAATACAAAGGAAAGTCACATGAAATTACTATCGGCGACGTGGAGTACGACAACGAAGTGGTGAGAGGTACACTTACCATCCACTCTAAAGTAGAAATTTTTTTATTTGATTCTGGATCCACCCACTCTTTTATTTCTGGAGAATTTTCTAAGGGTATCACCATATTACCTGAACAATTAGATGTTGAGTTAGCTGTGACAACCCCTAATGGCACAACAGTCGCATCAAAATTTTATAATTCTCCTTCGATTGAAGTTTGTGGGAAAGTGCTTCCTGAAAATCTTGTGATCCTTCCTATAGTGGAATTTGATGGGATTTTTGGCATGGATTGGATTTCTTTATATGGAGCTCATATCAATTTCCAAAGAAGGGAAGTCACATTTCATATTCCAGATCAATCTATGATCGTCTATCGATGCAAGGATGAACATAACCTTACAGTGGAAATTTATTCCATCTTATGGGTCTTGATTCCACTAAATGAAGGTTATTTATCTCAAATGGTTGGTGAGAAACTCATGATTAAGAATATGACCATTTTACGGGAGTTTGACGATGTCTTTCCGGAGGAATTGCCGGGTCTTCCACCAAATCGTGAAGTTGAGTTTTCAATAGAACTCGTACCAGGTGCTTTGCCTATTTCAAAGACACCTTATAGAATGTACCCAATTTAGTTACATGAATTGAATAAGCAACTCCAATAGAATCTTGATAAAGGATTCATACGCCCTAGTGCGTCACCTTGGGGAGCACCTGTTCTGTTTGTTAAGAAGAAGGATGGATCAATGATACTTTTCATTGATTATCGAGAACATAACAAGATCACTATCAAGAACAAATATCCTATCCCATGCATTGATGACTTATTTGACCAACTACGCGGAGCTCAATACTTTTCCAAGATTTATCTTCGTTTAGGGTATCATCAATTAAGGGTCAAAAGGGAGGATATACCAAAGATGGATTTCTGTACAAGGAATGGACACTATGAATTTATAGTGATGCCATTTGGTCTTACTAATGCCCCTTCTATCTTCATGGATCTGATGGATAGAGTCTTTAGAGACTATCTTGATCAGTTTGTGGTAGTCTTTATAGATGATATTATTGTCTATTAAAAGAGCAAGGAAGAACATGAAGACCATTTGAGAATTATATTGAAGACCCTGAGAAAGGAGAAGATTTATGCCAAATTTACCAAGTGTGAATTTTGGCTTCATGAAGTTTCATTTTTGGGTCACATAATCTCAAAAGAGGGGATATCTGTGGATCCAGCAAAAACAGAGGTTATCGAAAGATGGTCGAGACCAACAACAGTAACTGAGATCCTAAGTTTTCTTGGTTTGGCTGGATATTATCGACGTTTTGTGAAATATTTTTCACGATTTTCTAATCCACTCACCAAGATGACTCAGAAAGGAGTTAAGTTTGTTTGGATGGAGGAATGTGAAGAGAATTTCAGGGAGTTGAAAAGAAGGTTATTCAGTGCACCTGTTCTCACACTTCCTTGTAGTGGAGAAAGGTTTGTGATCTACAGTGATGCATCCAAGAAGGGGCTGGGGTGTGTTCTTATGCAAAATGATATGGTGATAGCTTATGCCTCACGACAGTTGAAAATCCATGAGCAAAATTACCCAACTCATGATTTGGAGTTAACTGCGGTAATCTTTGCATTTAATATTTGGGGGAATTATCTTTATGGAGAAAGGTGTGATATTTATACTGATCATAAAAGTTTAAAGTATATTATCACACAAAAGGAGCTGAATATGCACCAAAGAAGATGGTTGGATCTGATTAAGAATTACGGCTGCTCAATTCATCACCACCCTGGGAAAGCAAACAAGGTGGTAGATGCATTAAGTTGACAATACCATTCTAGCTTATCCATGATGAGGATCACAAAAGATCCAATATTTATGGATTTACAAATGATGGATCTTGGAATTATAAAGGAAGGGGAAAAATCATATCTTTCTCAATTGAATGTTCAACCATCTATACATGTGAAGATTAAAGAGGCACAGGAAGAAGATGTAGAGTCACAAAAGAAGGTGAGAAATATTCCTGAATTCAACCTTGATTGTGATGGGATAATAAAGTTCAGGAATCGAGTTTGTGTTCCTCCCATCCCAGAATAGAAGAAGGAGCTGCTGGATGAGGCTCATAGTTCTTCATTCTCTATTCATCCTGGAAGCACGAAGATGTATAGGGACCTGAAATAGTACTTCTGGTGGTATGGCATAAAAAGAGATGTTGCTGAATATGTCTCTCGATGCTTGGTTTGTCAGCAAGTTAAAGCTGAGAGACAGATGTCCAAGGGGATGTTACAACCATTACACATACCAGAATGGAAATGGGAAAACATCACTATGGACTTCCTAAAACATCCAAAGGCAATAATGCTATCTGGTTCATAGTTGATCGTATTACAAAGTCGGCACACTTTATTTCTATTAGAGAGGATCTCTCTCTGGATCAGCTTGCAAGGATATATATAAAGGAAGTGGTAAGATTTCATGGAGTACCACTTTATATTATATCTGATCGGGATTTGAGGTTTACCTCAAAGTTCTGGTGAAGTCTTTAACATACTCTGGATACAGAGTTGAGTTTCAGCACTGCTTATCATCCTCAGATAGACGGTCAGTTTGAGAGGACAATTCAAACTCTAGAATATATGTTGAGAGATTACTCTATGGATTTTAAATGTGGTTGGGATCAACACCTACCTTTGGTGGAATTTTCTTATAATAATAGCTTTCAATCCAGTATTTAGATGGCTCCTTATGAATCTCTCTATGGAAAGAAATGCCGGACTCCAAATTGCTGGGATGAAGTTGGGGAAAGAAAGCTATTAGGACCTGATATTTTTGATTAGATGACAGAAAAGGTCAGATCTATTCAACACCACATTAGAGTAGCTCAGAGTCGACAAAAAAGTTATGCCGACAACTGAAGAAAAGACCTAGAGTTTGAAGTGGGTGATAAAGTGTTCTTATGAATATCTCCTTGGAAGAGAGTAATGAGATTTAGAAAGAAGGGAAAGCTGAGCCCTAGGTATATCGGTCCTTTCAAAATACTGGATCGTGTTGGGAAGGTAGCTTACTGATTGGCGCTTCCACCGAATCTCTCTCAAGTTCACGATGTGTTCCATGTATCTCTCCTGAGAAAGTACATACCTGATCATTCAAATGTACTCAGCTCAGAAGTTGTACCAATGGAACAAGATCTTTCTTATGAAGAACAACCGATAGAGATTCTCGATCATAGCGAAAAAGTCCTACGGAATAAGACCACTCGCTTGGTGAATGTTTTATGGAGGAACCACCAATTCGAAGAAGCAACATGGGAGCTTGAGGATATGATGAGGGAAAGGTATCCTCATCTGTTTGTTACAAAGTGACGAATTTCGAGGGAGAAATTCATTTTAAGGGGGGTAGAATGTGACACCCGAGACTTTTATGAGAAATATTTTGTTTTTATAAATCATCAAAGTAATATTTCACTACACACAACACTAGCTTGGCTTGCTTTATAAGCAACCGTGACCTTCCTCGATAGCTTGCGTCGTACGCAATACCGAGTTTCACTAAACAATGATATGCTATTAAAATATTATTAAAACTAGCCGTTATGAATAGTAATAACCACTTTTTGAAAGTTTGTAAATTTCATCTTTAAAAATGGACTTCATTTTTGGATTCAGAATATCAAAATTAGCCTAGGGTAAAATTTTGGTATTTTTCTGAAAACTTTCAATTTTTGATGAATAGTGAAAACATTGGGTTACTATTTAAAAACCGGCTTTTTATTTAAATAATTATTTATTTTATTTAAATTTATTTTAGGTAAAAATTGATACATAATACCTATATAAGTTCAATTCAATTCATTGGAGTCATTTTATAATAATTTAAGATATATAAAAATTTTATTGAACTTTTCACTGTCTTTTACCCACCTCCTAGGAGAAATTGCAAATTTACATAAAACTTAATTTTACCACTTCTGTGAGTGGAATTTCAAAAATCCGAGAGACGCGGTTGATGTCAGTAAGTAAAATTTGGTTCAATGAGATGAAAATAATTTTTGGTGAATAGTAACTTTTTACTTTTTTTTACCACAGTTAAAAATAAATAGGGTAATTAAGGGTAAAAATGTTATTATTATTACCCTAACACATGTCATAATTCTATTGGATAAGTGTAATTTGACCAAAAACAACCTTATAAATAAAGCATGACCATTTAGGCCCACATGGATTAGATTAGGACATTTAATATTAATTTATTTAAAGAAGGGTTAAAATAGTTAAAATAAAAGTTTAATAAGTAAATTATTTTTAATATAGGTTTATGCATAATATAAATTCGACAATAAATATTAATTAGAAATATAAAAGGATTTCCTACATAATGATATTTTATTTATAATTTTTAGACATTAAATAATTTAATTTATTTATGACACAATGATGATACAATAATTATCTTATTAATGAAATATTAACATAATTGATGTTATAAATACCCAAATAAATGTAATTTGAGACTTTTTATGAATTAAAATAATTTTCTATGTTAATATGACATGTTATTATTGATTTAATTAAATATTTTTGAACTAATCTTTCTATTATGAGTTTCACAAAAATCAATTACCAAATAGTGTCAAAACAGACCTAAAATTGTTTTTTTTAAAATATTATATTATTAATTGTTATTTTATTCCTAAAAATCTACGGTTCGGCCAAATGACTTAGATAAGGTTATATATATTAACAATAAACAACTTGGGGTTTTTTGGCTTGTTATAGTAAGTTTATTAACCTTATAGTGTAAGAAAACAAGAAGACACAGTAAATGTAAAATTATTTAACTTAAAGTAAAATCTAAATTATAAGGTTAAAATAGATACCTAAACTTGTCTAAATTCTATTATATGAGAGGATTTAGACCCATCCCCACCTTAGCTTCGAAATAAATCAATATGTAGCTATTAAAAACCGAATATGACTTTATAATAAAATAATATTTTTAGTTTTTCCAAAGGTGCCCCTCTCCTCCCTTATAAAAGGGCACCTCCTCCCTCTCTTCCTCACACCACTTTCAGCCTTCACGCTCGTCCAACCCCTACCAAATTCTCTTGTAAACTTCCCTAGAAACATCCTAGAGGTCCTGGTATTCTTCAAAGACCAATTTTAGTGCCCTAAGAGGAGGTCTCAAAGAGGCACTTCAAAGAGGAGGTAATGTCCGTTACCGATTCTTTCAACTTTATTTCTTCTTCCACTTCTTCTTCTTTAGATGTTTCATTATGAAGTAATAACATAAGTATTACTCATATACTGATATGTTATTATAAGTATGAAACAACCCTATTTCACCATCTATCCATCTTATGGAAAATGAAATCACCGCGCGTGCGTACGTACAGAATACCGTCTCCACACCGTGGTGTAATCTATTTTCCACCACCACCTTACTTGGATGGGTATAATGGTGAAAATAAATAACTATATATGATTATTGTAAAGTGTTATTTATTCTGAAATAGTATACATAAACTACAATACAATTCCATGATCATGGGAACGATATCATCGCTCGTCCGTACGTACGGAATACCGTCTCCACAATGTGATGCGACTCGTTCTACATGATCTTCATTGCATAATGATTATATAAATGAATTGAATGAATAAATATTATATATAGTACTATAATACCATTATGGAAATGACTTATCTATAACCTAAAGAGAAGAATAATAATTTATTCGACAAAACACGCATAAGAACAAAAAGTAATAAACACCCGAATAACAAGTAGCAATGAAATATTACTAATAAGAAGCTAAGAATATGACCGTATATGATATCATAACAATGAGTATGATTCTGGAATAAGTCAATGACATTATTTAAATCATTATACAGGAGGTTTGGGCACTTACAAAGAAAATTGGACCTAAGGTAAGGGAAAATATCACAATATCATTTTTATCCGAGATTGTTTATACTTTGGTATTTACTGGGGTGTATTTTATCATCCACATCCATCTTTCCTCAATATATAATATTATTTCCATCTACCTAAATTTTTTTAAATCAAAATATACCCTTCGGTTAGTTTTTAGTAAAACATATGAAAGGAATCTTTTGTCGTTTTTCGTACGAGGTACTTTTTGAAATTTTTGACAAAAGTACGAGAAGAATGTTTTTTTAACTTATACGACATGAATGGATTTTTAAAACATTATTTACAAGAAGATTCCTTTACAAGTTTTCAAGTTTATTTTTAATCAACTTCTTTTAGTTTAAAATTTTATGACATGTTAAGAAAGGAAAATGTTTTTTAAGTAGAAAGGATATTTTCCTCAAGAATGGAGTTCAAGTGTTTTATCAAAATTATTTTCCATCTAATATAATATAGGGTTCTGTTTATATCCCTATTATTACATTGATTTGATTATGTTGTGATGGAATTATTTTTATGAATTCATTTATCTTATATGAATTGTTTTATGATGTCATGATGTTTCAGAATCCCATTTTTGTTACATAGGTTATGCAATGATGTATGATTTATGATTTTGTGGAACACATAAGAATGGTATCATTATTAGATGGGTGGGACCTATATCTTCATCCAATGCATTGGGTAAAGATTTATATCTCATGAGATAGACATGGAGGTAACGACAGGTTAATCCGGTTCAGTGAAACAGGACTGAAACGAGGAGTGAACTCGGTTCAAAAATGGACTTTGTCTGCTAAGATAGTCTTGGCTATGAGTCTTGACTATTAAGAAATGCTTCTCTATGATTATGTGTGTATGCCACAAAGTTTCATGTTTTAATTTATGATTATTGGGATTACATTTCACTACTATGATTTATCCCATGTTATAAAATTATGATCTCTTTTGTAGGTTAAGATTTCCAAAATATTATGTTCTTATGAATATGATGTGATTGATATTTCTTTTGTTTACCCTTACTGAGCATTTGAGCTCACCCTTTTGTATGTTTTCTTTCCCCATGTTAGGTACAAGGTTATTAAGTAGGATTTGCCAAAAGGGACTCTAGATATGATGAAATAAATGGGAGACAATGTAGATGCTTTGTGAACCAGTTATTTATGTTTCCCAGTTTCTAAAGACACTATACCTATACGGTCCTTTCCTGGTTTTGTTATATGTTGTAATAAGTGTGCTTAAATTTTGATGTATTAACAATGTATGTAAATTATGGGTCGTTATAGTTGGTATCATAGGAAAGGTATAGTCAACCTTTGGAAACTAGGATGTGAAAGCCTTAATAAGAACACTAAGGATATGTCTAAGCATAGAACAAAATCTTAGTGTTTCAGAAATGGCCATGAATAACCTATGATAAGACCTTAAGTGTAAAATTTTATTATTGATTATGTGGTTTTCCTATTGTAATTAGTGTTTCTCACACTATTATTCTTGGTTTTAGTCAATGGATGGAACCCTAAGGAACCATGTTAATGCGAAATGCGACGGGCAATGCAATGATCGTCCCCCTGAGCAACCAAATGTTATGGGAGCTGGAATGAAAAATCTTATAGCCATGATCACACAACTTTATCAAGCTATGAATCATGTAGGAATTCCAAACGAGCAAAGGAAGGAGCAACATTCTATTGAATCATTCATGAGGCAGTGTCTAACTTCATTCAGCGGGTCTTCTGATCCATTAGTGGTTGAACAATGGATCAGTACCACTGAAAAGATATTTTCAGTTCTTCAATGTTCTGAACATGATAATTTCATCTTAGCAGTTTATCGTTTGGAGGGTGATGCTGATCAATGGTGGAATATTATTAAGGATACGAGGCAAAGGGATGAAATTGAGTCCATAGAATGTGATGAGTTCAAGAACTTATTTTTCAATAAGTACTTTCCTCGTATTCTTCGAAGAAAGACGGATAAGGAGTTTCTTGAACTGAAGCAAAAGGATGATGAATCTGTTGGTACCAATGAAGCGAATTTTACAAGACTTGCAAGGTACGCTTCCAGAATTATTATCCAACCTGAGAGTAAGATCGATCGATTCTTTAGTGGCTTAAAACCAAGTCTTCGAAGGGCGTTAGCCATAAGGGACTTCAATAGCTATAAGGAAATCGTTCGATGTGCTCTCAAAGTTGAGATGGAGATTGGTGTAACCCATCAGTCATATGGGTTTGATAAGAAGAGGAAAATGCAATTCAAAGGAAAATCTAAAGAGCACACTGAAAAGAAGATGACTTTTCCCTTATGCTCAAAGTGTGGAAAGAAACATGGAGGAAATTGTCTTAAGGGGACAAGAAAATGTTATAAGTGTGGAAAAGAAGGTCATCAGGAAATTGAATGTCGAAATAATGGGAAGAAGATGTCTAATGATGCAAACAAAGGAAGGGATACACAGAATTAACCTACTACCCTTCAATGTTTCAAGTGCAAGGAGATGGGGAATTATTCCAATAAATGCCCAAATCCAAGGGTTGATGATGATGATGGACATCAACAAACTCTTAAAGCCAAAGATGAAGGAAAGTCACATGCAATTACTATCGGCGATGTAGAGTACGAAAACGAAGTGATGAGTGGTACACTTACCATTCACTCTAAAGTAGCAAATGTTTTATTGGATTCTGGATCCACCCACTCTTTTATTTCTGAAGAATTTTCTAAGGGTATCACCGTATTACCTCAACAATTAGATGTTGAGTTAGCAGTGACAACCCCTAATGACACAACAGTCGCATCAAAAGTTTATAATTCTTCTCCGATTGAAGTTTGTGGGAAAATGCTTCCTGAAAATCTTGTGATCCTTCCTATAGTGGAATTTTATGTGATTCTTGGCATGGATTTACTTTCTTCATATGGAGGTCATATCAATTTCCAAAGAAGGGAAGTCACATTTTATATTCCAGATCAATCTAGGATCATTTATCGATGCAAGGATGAACATAACATTCCAGTGACAAATTTATTCCATCTTATGGGTCTTGATTCCACTAAATGAAGGTTATTTATCTAAAATGGTTGGTGAGAAACTCATGATTAAGAATATTCCCATTGTAAGGGAGTTTGAAGATGTATTTTCGGAGGAATTTCCAGGTCTTCCACCAAATCGTGAAGTTGAGTTTTCAATAGAACTCGTACCGGGTGCTTTGCCTATTTCAAAGACAACTTATAGAATGTCACCAATTGAGTTGCAGGAATTGAAGAAGCAACTCCAAGAGAATCTTGATAAAATATTCATACGCCCTAGTGCGTCACCTTGGGGAGCACCTGTTCTGTTTGTTAAGAAGAAAGATGGATCAATGAGACTCTGCATTGATTATCGAGAACTTAACAAGATCACTATCAAGAACAAATATCCTCTCCCACACATTGATGACTTATTTGACCAACTACGTAGATCTCAATACTTTTCCAAGATTGATCTTCATTCAGGGTATCATTAATTAAGGGTCAAAAGGGAGGATATACTAAAGACGGCTTTCCATACAAGGTATGGACACTATGAATTTATAGTGATGCCATTTGGTCTTACTAATTCCCCTGCTATCTTCATGGATCTGATGAATAGAGTCTTTAGAGACTATCTTGATCAGTTTGTGGTAGTCTTTATAGATGATATTATTGTCTATTCAAAGAGAAAGGAAGAACATGAACATCATTTGAGAATTATATGGAAGACCCTGAGAAAGGAGAAGATTTATGCAAAATTTACCAAGTGTGAATTTTGGCTTCAAAAAGTTGCATTTTTGGGTCACATAATCTCAAAAGAGGGGATATCCGTGGATCCAGAAAAAACAGAGGTTATCAAAAGATGGTCGAGACCAACAACAATAACTGAGATCTGGAGTTTTCTTGGTTTGGATGGATATTATCGACGTTTTGTGAAATATTTTTCATGATTATCTAATCCACTCACCAAGTTGACTCGGAAAGGAGTTAAGTTTGTTTGGATGGAGGAATGTGAAGAGAATTTCAGGGAGTTGAAAAGAAGGTTATCCAGTGCATTTGTGCTCACACTTCCTTGTAGTGGAGAAAGGTTTGTGATCTACAGTGATGCATCCAAGAAGGGGATGGGGTGTGTTCTTATGCAAAATGATATGGTGATATCTTATGCCTCATGACAGTTGAAAATCCATGAGCAAAATTACCCAACTCATTATTTTGAGTTAGCTGCGGTAATCTTTGCATTAAAGATTTGGAGGCATTATCTTTATGGATAAAGGTGTGAAATTTTTACTGATTATAAAAGTTTAAAATATATTTTCACACAAAAGGAGTTGAATATTCACCAAAGAAGATGGTTGGAGCTGATTAAGGATTACTAATGCTCAATTCATCACCACCCTGGGAAAGAAAACAAGGTGGAAGATGCATTAAGTCTACAAGACCATGCTAGCTTATCCATGATGAGGATCACAAAAGATCCAATATTTATGGATTTACAAAGGATGGATCTTGGAATTATAATGGAAGGGGAAAATCATATCTTTCTCAATTGAATGTTCAACCATCTATACATGTGAAGATTAAAGAGGCGTAGAAAGAAGATGTAGAGTTACAAAAGAAGGTGATAAATATTCCGGAATTCAACCTTGATTGTGATGGGATAATAAAGTTCAAGAATCCGTTTTGTGTTCCTCCCATCCCAGAATTAAAGAAGGAGCTGCTGGATGAGGCTCATAGTTCTTCATTCTCTATTCATCCTGGAAGCACGAAGATGTATAGGGACCTGAAAGAGTACTTCTGGTGGGATGGCATGAAAAAAGGTGTTGCTGAATATGTCTCTCGATGCTTGGTTTGTCAGCAATTTAAAGCTGAGAGACAGAAGTCCAAGGGGATGTTACAACCATTACCCATACCAGTATGGAAATGGGAAAACATCACTGTGGACTTTGTCACTGGATTTCCTAAAACATCCAAAGACAATAATGCTATCTGGGTCATAGTTGATCGTCTTACAAAGTCGGAACACTTCATTGCTGTTAGAGAGGATTTATCTCTGGATCAGCTTGCCAGGATATATGTAAAGGAAGTGGTAAGATTGAATGGAGTACCACTTTCTATTATATCTGATCGGGATCCGAGATTTACCTCAAAGTTCTGGAGAAGTCTTCATCATACTCTGGATACAGAGTTGAGTTTCAGCACTTCTTATCATCCTCAGATAGACGGTCAATCTGAGAGGAAAATTCAAACTCTAGAAGATATGTTGAGAGTTTGCTCTATGGATTTCAAAGGTGGTTGGGATAAACACCTACCTTTGGTGGAATTTTATTATAATAATAGATTTCACTCGAGTATTCAGATGGATCCTTATGAAGCTCTCTATAGAAAGAAATGCAGGACTCCAACTTGCTGGGATGAAGTTGGGGAAAGAAAGCTATTACGACCTGATCTTGTTGATGAGATGGCAGAAAAGGTCAGATCTATTCAACAACACATTAGAGCAGCTCAGAGTCGACAAAAAAGTTATTCCGACAATCGAAAAAAATACCTAGAGTTTTAAGTGGGTGATAAAGTGTTCTTACGAATATCTCCTTGGAAGATAGTAAGGAGATTTGGAAAGAAGGGAAAGCTGAGCCCTAGGTATATCGGTCCTTTTGAAATACTAGATCATGTTGGGAAGGTAGCTTACCGATTGGTGCTTCCACCAAATCTCTCCCAAGTTCACGATGTGTTCCATGTATCTCTCCTGAGAAAGTACATACTTGATCCTTTAGATGTACTCAGCTCAGAAGTTGTACCGCTGGAACAAGATCTTTCTTACGAAGAAGAGCCGATAGAGATTCTCGATCGTAGCGAAAAAGTCCTACGGAACAAGACCACTCGCTTGGTGAAAGTTTTATGGAGGAACCACTAATTAGAAGAAGCTACATGGGAGCTTGAGGATATGATGAGGGAAAGGTATCCTCATCTATTTGTTACAAAGTGACGAATTTGGAGGGAGAAATTCATTTTAAGGGGGGTAGAATGTAACACCCGAGAATTTTATGAGAAATATTTTGTTTTTATAAATCATCAAAGGAATCTTTCACTACACACAACACTATCTTGGCTTTCTTTATATGCAACCGCGGCCTTCCTTGATAGCTTGCGTCGTACGCAATACCGAGTTTCACTAAACAACGATATGCTATTAAAATATTATTAAAACTAGCAGTTATGAATAGTAATAACCACTTTTTAAAATTTTGTAAATTTTATATTTCAAAATGGACTTCATTTTTGGATTCAGAATATCAAAATTATCCTAGGGTGAAATTTTGGTATTTTTCTGAAAACATTCAATTTTTGATGAATAGAGAAAACACTGGGTTACTATTTAAAAACCGACTTTTTATTTAAATAATTATTTATTTTATTTAAATTTATTTTAGGTCAAAATTGATACCTAATACCTATATAAGTTCAATGAAATTCATTGGAGTCATTTTATAATAATTTTAGATATATAAAAATTTTATTGAACTTTTCACCGTCTTTTACCCACCTCTTAGGAGAATTTGCAAATTTACATAATACATAATTTTACCGCTTATGTGAGTGGAATTTCAAAAATCCAAGAGACACAGTTTATGTCAGTAAGTAAAATGTGGTTCAGTGAGATGAAAATAAGTTTTGGTGAATAGTAACTTTTTACTTTTTTTACCATGGTTAAAAGTAAATAGGGTAATTAAGGGTAAAAATGTTATTATTATTACCCTAGAACATGTTCTAATTCTATTGGATAAGTGTAATTCGACCAAAAACAACCTTAGGAATAAAAGATGACCATTTAGACCCACATGGATTAGATTTCGACATTTAATATTAATTTATTTAAAGAAGGGTTAAAATAGTTAAAATCAACGTTTAATAAGTAAATCATTTTTAATATAGGGTTATACATAAGATAAATTATCCTATAAGTATTAATTAGAAAGATAAAATGCTTTCCTACATAATGGTATTTTATTTATAATTTTTAGACATTAAATAATTTAATTTATTTATGACATAATGATGATGCAATAATTATCTTATTAATGAAATATTAACATAATTAATGTTATAAATACCCAAATAAATGTAATTTTAGACTTTTTATTAATTAAAATAATTTCATATGTTAATATGACATGTTATTATTTATTTAATTTACTTTTTTTGAACTAATATTTCTGTTATGCGTTTTACAAAAATCAATTACCAAATAGTGTCAAAATTGACATAAAATTGTTTTTAAAACAAATATTATATTATTAATTGTTATTTTATTCCTAAAAATCTAAGGTTCGGCAAAATGACTTAGATAAGGTTATATATATTAAAAATAAACAACTTGGGGTTCGTTTGACTTGTTATAGTAAGTTTATTAACCTTTTAGTGTAAGAAAACAAGAAGACATGGTAAAAGTAAAATTATTTAACTTAAAGGTAAATCTAAATGATAAGGTTAAAATAGATACCTAAACTTGTCTAAATTTTATTAGATGATAGGATTTAGACCCATCCCCACCTTATCTTCTAAATAAATCAATTTGGAGCTATTTAAAGCCGTATATGACTTTATAATAAAATAATATGTTTAGTTTTTCCAAAGGTGCCCCTCTCCTCCCTTATAAAAGGGCACCTCCTCCCTCTCTTCCTCACACCACATTGAGCCTTCACGCTCGGCCAACCACTGACAAATTCTCTTCTACACTTCCATAGAAACATCCTAGAGGTCTTGGTCTTCTTCAAATACCAATTTTAGTGCCCTAAGAGGAGGTCTCAAAGAGGCGCTTCAAAGAAGAGGTAATGTCCGTTACTGATTCTTTCAACTTTATTTCTTATTCCACTTCTTCTTCTTTAGTTGTTTCATTATGAAATAATAACATCAGTATCACTAATATACTGATATGTTATTATAAGTATGAAACAACCCTATTTCACCATCTATCCATCCTATGGAAAATGAAATCACCGCACGTGCGTACGTACGGAATACTGTCTCCACGCCGTGGTGTAATCTATTTTCCACCACCACCTTACTTGGATGGGTATAATGGTGCAAATAAATAACTATATATGATTATTGTAAAGTTTTATTGATTCTTAAATAGTATACATATACTCTAATACAATTCCACGATCATGGGAACGATATCGTCCCTCGTGCGTACGTACGAAATACCGTCTCCACGATGTGATGCGACTCGTTCTACATGATCTTCAT
The DNA here is from genome assembly GCA_963277665.1 of Viscum album. Classification (NCBI taxonomy): domain Eukaryota; kingdom Viridiplantae; phylum Streptophyta; class Magnoliopsida; order Santalales; family Viscaceae; genus Viscum; species Viscum album. The sequence continues at coordinate 1,326,445,887 of OY728158.1, forward strand.
TTCCTAAAGATTTTATAAATGAATTTAATGAATAAATATGATATATAGTACACTAATACCATTCTGGAAATGAGGTATCTATAACCTAAAGATAAGAATAAGAATTTATTCGCCAAAACACGCATAAGAACAAAAAGTAATAAACACCCGAATAACAAGTAGAAATGAAATATTACTAATAGGAAGCTAATAATATGACCATATATGATATCATAACAATGACTATGATTCTGGAATAAGTCAATGACATTATTTAAATCATTATAAAGTAGGTTCAGACACTTACGAAGCAAATCGGACCTAAGGTAAAAGAAAATATCACAATCTCATTTTTATCCAAGATTTTTTATAATTTGGTATTTACTAGGGTGTATTTTATCATCCACATCCATGTTCACTCAATATGTAATATTATTTCTGTCCACCTAAAATTTTTTAAATCCAATTTTACCCTTCTGTGAGTTTTTAGTAAAAGATATGAAAGGAATCTTTTGTCATTTTTCGTACGAGGTACTTTTTGACTTTTCTGACAAAAGTACGAGAAGAATGTTTTTTTAACTTATACGGAATGAATGGATTTTCAAAACATTATTTCCAAGAGGCTTCCGTTTCAAGTTTTCAACTTTAGTTTTAATCAACTTCTTTTAGTTTAAAATTGTATGACATGTTAAGAAAAGAAAATGTTTTTGAAGTAGAAAGGATATTTTCCTCAAGAATGGAGTTCAAGTGTTTTATCAAAATTATTTTCCATCTAAGATAATATAGGGTTATGTTTCTGTCCCTATTATTACATTGATTTGATTATGTTGTGATGGAATTATTTTTATGAATTCCTTTATCTTATATGAATTGTTTTATGATGTCATGATGTTTAAGAATCCAATTTTTATTACATGGGTTATGCAATGATGTATGATTTATGATTTTGTGGCACACATAAGAATGGTATCATTATGAGATGGGTGGGACCTGTATCTCCCTCCAATGAATTGGGTAAAGATTTATATCTCATGAGATAGACATGGCTGGAACGGCAGGTTAGTTCGTTTCAGTGAAACAAGACTAAAACGAGGAGTGAACTTGGTTCAGAAATGGACTTTGTCCGCTAAGATAGTCTTGGCTATGAGTCTTGAATACTAAGAAATGATTCTCTATAATTATGTGTGTAAGACACAAATTTTCATGTTTTAAGTTATGATTATTGGGATTACATTTCACTACTACGATTTATCCCATGTTATGAAATTATGATCTCTTTTACAGGTTAATATTTCCAAAATGTTATGTTCTTGTGAATATGATGTGATTGATATTTATTTTGTTTATCCTTACTAAGAATTTGAGGTCACACTTTTGTATGTTTTCTTTCCCCAGGTGAGGAAGAAGGTTATTAAGTAGGATTTTCCAAAAGGGACTCTAGATATGATGAAATAAATGGGAGACAATGTAGATTATTTATGAACCAGTTGTTTATGTTTCCCAGTTTCTAAAGACACTATACCTATACGGTCCTTTCCTGGTTTTGTTATATATTGTAATAAGCGTGATTCAATTTTGAAGTATTAACAATGTATGTAAAGTATGGGTCGTTATAGAAAATTTATATGATTATGTTGGATTCCTAAGGTCTAGATGTATGGTTACACAATGAATGAGATAGAGATTTTAGTTATGTATGAGGGTGAGATTTTGGTTATCCCGAGGACCAAGACCATATGTTATGTTATTTTTCTGAGTGATTCATCCTTAGAAGGAGAATATTCCACCAATTAGTGTGATCTATTATGACACATGAGGATATACCCATATATATAGATTCCCTAAAGAGTTTTGAAGTATGTATAGCTGCCACGTGTCCCTTAGGAACCTGGGTAGTTTGTTTATTTATTCAGCACTTCTTTTTTATTATTTCTCTATACCTGCACACTTGTTAATTTATTATTAATCACTTGAAATGGATTGGGCTAGACACCATGGGTGCTTTCCTACTAAGATATATATCTCAAACCCTTCTTAGGTGACTTTTGGAACCTATGTAGATCTTCTGGATCATAGGTCCTTGGATTCATTGTTTGTGCTGTGTTATGTACATGGGGGCTAGAGAGTATAGAACTGAGCTCTTGCTCAAGATGCTCGAGGAGTTAACCATTGGGTTTTTCTTTTCTTTCAATTGCACTATCTGGATTGGGTTAGACACCATGGGTTTTGGCCTACTAAGATTTATATCCCACACCCTGCTTGAGTCACCATTTCACTAGGGTACCCAAGTATAATTTCTTATTTGTAGGACCTAGGTTGGTGTCTTGTGCTGCTTTGTTATACCTTGGAGTTAGGATCACAAGACTTATATGGAGCTTGAGATTCTCATAGAGATATACCTTGGGGATTAGAGACTTTTGATTTCCTTATAACATTGTATCTTTACGTTTTTAAATCTTTTGTTTTAGAGTATACAACATCACTTGAACATATATGATTTTTTATAAATTGCCATTGTCCTTCTGTTATATTTAGTATATATTATTCTTCCACTGCTATATGTATTTTATTATATTACTACTTATGTTGGTGTCTATTATTTATATTTTATTATACCATTATGGTACTTTGATATATGTGGTTATAGTCTCCCCATGGATACACCTTAGTCCCTCACTACTAGTTGGAAAACTCTGATGATCAGGGATATGTGCTTGAGGTTATGTGACCCACTAGCCCGACTACCAGTCTAATGGTAAGTTGGGTTGGGACATTATAGTGTGGTCTCAGAGGTTACTTTTTCCCTTTTTCTTATTATTTTGGGTTGGTGGATAGGAGAATAAAAATGTGTTAGTTCTTGGTAAATATCTATGCCTCGGGCTAATCACCCCACATACGAGGAAATGACCAAGTGGCTAGGGTTGGGATTTTTGTTCATGTTGTTGTTATTAAAAATGATTATGATTTCACCTAGAGTGATTAGTGTACTTTCCACTGCTTATGATTTATAGAATTATGTATTTTACCCTCATCTTTCTATGAAGATAATGAATAATTCCATGCATCATTATAGGAATATAGATATTAACACAACAGGAAAATGAAATTCCATGTAGTTGTATATGTAGGCTTCTTGTTGTTTTAGGCTGTGTGCCTTGAGTGATATGCCATGTTTTTGTGTTTATTAGCATGAATACTTGTTTATATGTCATAATTCTATGTCTATATCATGTATTCACCTTGTTAGTTTCTTGAAAGTACATGATTAACTTTTTTTTAAATATGTAATCGATGGCATGGGATAAATGTTTTGGGTTCGATAAATGGGGGTCAATTTTCAATTTATGAAGTGTTTGGGAACTTCATGAATTGGGAAATGGCCACCCATATAACTGAGGCATTATATATGATCATGTTATAATTTTAAATGAATTGGATACATTCTTAAATAATTAATTAGACTCATGTAGGTCAGTTGGAGGCATGTTTCTTATGAGATGATCCTTAAAGGGTATTTTCAACTTTAATGGTTAAGAAATTGCTATTGAATTTCTTTCTGAAGAACCCAAGTTATCTTAGTGGGACCCTTTACTTCACCTCATCAATTAAAAATGAATTTATGTGATAAATTTTCTAATAAACATGAGATGCCAATTAATTCTTAACATTAAAAAAAGTTTTATATAACTTTCCTGTTTTTACCTTGGGACATTGGTTATAATCAAGTGACTAGTGTTTCTATTTTAAAATGGTACACGATGCTTCAAATTAAATCTTTTAAATGTTTAAATATTTAAATGTGACCAAATTTAATGACCATAAATTGGAACCCCAGGTGGTACCTTTGTTTAAACCCTTATGAAGTGGTGGCTTGGGCTTTTATTTTTGAGTTGTCTTAAAACAAAAATGTGAGAATTTTCCCTAGGCCTTTTTTATTTTAGTAATAGATTAAAGGATGATCACTTAAGAATAGTGACTTATGTTAAGAATAACCTAGTGATAGGGTTGATTCTAATTCTTCATAAGGGGCTATCCCGTGGTAGGTATCACCCTTATAACGTAAATTCCTTACCAATGTTGTGTGTTTTCTAATGATTGGTTCTGTTTGGGTGTCATTGTCCATTATAATACTCCTAGATTCTGATGGAACACTTGTTTTTATGGGTGGTCATGGTATCTTTGACTCTTTGTTTTCCTCAGTGATGTACGACTTGGTATAACTTCATCCGGGTTAATGGTCGTATTGGGCAATATGACTTAGGGTTGAATCTCTTGTAAAAACCATATGGTGCTTGAATGAATATGGAGGATAGATTATTGATAGTATTCAGAATGTGTCATATTGATTCTATAATGTTGGGGTAACAAGCATTCATGTATGTGGTGCCCGTTTAGTGATAAATGATGTAACAAACCAATTGAGTTTGTTGCAATCATTAAGCCTTATGTTATTGAGTACGTTCTCGAGTAATCTCTAGAGTAGAGTTACCTGTGAGTTAATTTTTTTTAATCCTAATTTTTGGGATGACTTTCTTGAGACTCTGGTGTTTTGACATTCCTATCCATTTGGTTTTGACTTTCATGTCTAATTCTTGACATAAGTGAGTGTGGATCGGAGGAGCGTCACATGTACATTTAAGTTGAATTAGATATATTGTGCTTGTGAGAAGCTAGTTTCTCTTATTTCCACCACCAGGAATCTTCTAAGGCTGGGAGAATCACCTTGGTTCTAGTAAAACCATCCTTTTGAGTAGGAGGAACAAAATCGAGAGGACCATTTAGAGATGAATAGTTTTCCTTGAATGCCTTTTAGGCTTTAAAGTTTTAAATCATGTTAGTGTTTGACCGGAAACACGAACTTGGTGTGGTTGGTAGTGTATGAAAACATTGAGAAATGTTGTTTTTCATGGGTGAACTTCAGTGTTTAATCTTTCATGATCATGGGTGCCTTAAGTGGTAAAGTCTTGGTGATCCGTTAATGACGATGCATCTTCAGGTGAAGTAAAGTTTCTTCTAAGGTATCTAATAGTAGTGGTTCATCCATTTTACTTTTGGAAATATTTAAAATACTCTTAGTGTACTATTCCTTGAGAGAAGAACATGAACACTTTATTGACGTCATCCTTGATACACTAAGAGATAATTGGTATTACACCAAACTGTAGTTTAAAAGTTGTTGGGAATTTTAAGTGGTTTTCCAGTGTTTTACGCCGAACCTATGGTTCTTATCGAGGCTTGGTTACTCTTGAGTGACCCTTGGATTCCCATGTTAGAATATCTTGGACAAAATCTTGTACACCAACCATTTCTTTTAACTTGAAGACAAGGCCGATGCTGCTATGGGATCAGTTAATGTTCTGATGTAGACATTTTGACTTTGTACCAATGTCTCACTCATAAACATATACCATAGAAAAACATCAGTTAGTTCCTTACACTCCATTCGTTTCAATATGTGGTTATCCCAGACTTTTCCTTAGGCTTTAAGGTGATTCTTTTGATTGGAGAATATAACCAAAAGTTAGGTATGGGCTTCATTGAGTGTGTTAGTTGTAAATACATGATTACTTAATGGAAAGAACTGCAGTTCAATTTGAAATGCACCGACTGTCTATGGTGGGAACCTACGAGATGAGTCGACCAAAATAATTGACTTTCTCTCTCTCTTTGTTTGATATAAATGGTCATAAGGAACAATTTCAAATCATGTCATTGGGTTATGGCTAGTGTGATTTAAAGGTCAACACTATCTTCTGGGAAATTTTGCATGACCAGTTCTATTTGGTCGATCTGGAATTCAATCATTTCTTTATGATGGGGTCCCTGATATGACCTCAGAAGTAACCAAGTTCATTCTGTTAAAGAAAATCACACCTGGAGTGTCACTCGAATGCTTTGAGGTGTGTTTTTTTACAAAAGATTCCAATGGTGGAGGTTCCATGGATTGGAATTACCCCCTTTTAATGGTTGATACCTATCATGTAGAGCAACACCATTTAGTTGCTTCAAGAGACAAAAAAAGTTCATGTATCTAGCTAAATGGGCTCAAATAGTCACCGTTTAAATGTTTTGGTTAGAAAAATGGGTGTTGAATCAGATCTTAATGGATTAAGTGCTGCTTGTGTAATCAATTCCTAAAGGTGCATTGGGAATTTGGAAATTTAATGTGATAGTTTGAGTGAGACTTCACAACCATTTGAAAAAACTTGATGACAATTATAGGTTGTGTGTTGTTTTCATTGTTCTTGAAGGTTTCTTAGTGACGAGAAGTTCTAAGGTGGGGAGGTTGTAACAACCTGTGTTTTATACCGAATAAAAATCCAAAGCATTTTGATTTTTTGCGTTTATTGGATGAACTGTTTTTAAAACCAAGCTTCAAAAATCTATTATGAGTGTTTTAAAACTTTAATGTATTGATTTTTTTGTGGTTCAAGGTTGAGGGGGGGGGGGGGTCCCTCGGTGTTTTGTCAATTTTTGGTGGGAATCGGGCTCCGAAACCTCAAGTCAGGGGAGCTGGTAGGGGCGCATGGTTATTATGGAGTCATAAAGCACTTAGCCGCAAATTGTGATGTGTTTATTTAAAAAATTAAAATAATTGAATTAAAAATTAAATGAAAATAAATGGAAGAATAATTATTTTTAAATAATAATAATAATAATATTATTTTTTAGGTTATGTTTTTTTAAGAAACCCCAAAGGGGTTTCCTTCTCCCTCACCTAGATTGTGATGCACCCCCCTAGGGTTCTCTTTTGGCCACATGATATAGACCTCCTTGTGGATTCCTATCCTCTAACCATTTTCTCCCAATTACTTCACGATTTCCCTTCAATTCTTTGAGGCAATCTTGTCTCTCATACTCTTCTACTTCTATTTGAAAGTTTTTATCTCTTCCACCACGAGATTAGGTTCGATCGAACCCTAGGTTAGGATTGACCTGATTCTTGGTTTTTGTTCCAGTTCAAGGGTGTGAGAAGGAATTATCAGGACCACTTGGTGTGTAATCTGACATTCATCACCATAATAGATGAGTTTTGGTTCAATTTGGGTCACCATCGCCATCTGAGGTGAGGTTTTCCTCTTTCTTCTTTGTCTTGCCTAGTTTTATTTGGGTTCTTTTGGTGTTTTTGAGTTCTTGAAAAAAATTTTGTAGTTATTTTTACCCTGATGTGTGGTTTAGAGTCACCAGATTCTAAGGTAACTTGCCAACGTAAGCATAGGTAAGTAGGTATATATATGCTGGTTCCCCCATCATGTGTATATTCACCCATGATAGTGAATATATATATATATATATATATATATATATATATGGGGCTAGGTGCGCCTATGTATATATATGAAAATACATACATAGATAAGTAGAGACAAGTATAGCATATAAGAATATATTTAAGGACACCCTTTCAAATGTTCATGTCCATGAAAATTTATGCATATGGGCTAGGTGTCCTTATATATACACAATGGTGCATATGCTCGGAGGGGGGTAGTAGCATCTTAGAGTGGTATCCGCTTAAAGCGTCAAGTGCCGAGTAGTCGACTTGGTCTACTTCTTGAGGTAGAGTCCCATTTTTTACTTTCATGTTAAATTTAATAATTCATTAATTAATTTCCTTTAATGAGTGTTGCATAGTTTTTAGAATAAATGATACTTTAATTTAAATTATGATCATTGAATGAAATTATTCAACATGCTAAATGATTTGTTTGATAAAAAAAGTCCTAATTTTATAATAAAACCCCTTCAAAAGAGGTGTATAGTCTTCAAAAAAATTAGTGATAGATATTATATCATTATTAGTTATGGATTGAGTTTTACATATGCCTTTGTGATAGTGTTTGATATATGTAATGAGAGCACCTTCCCCTTATTAATGATATAAATTGAATTTCCATTCCTTTTTAGAATAAATGGCATGTGTTAAAAAGGAATGAAATATGCATGATGGCTTGTATTATGTGAAATGGATAATGGAATTCATGAGAGATCTTTGCCTCATGAATCAAATTATATATGTGAAAAATTATTTGATTAATGTTAAATGAACCAAGACGCATTCTTGGACCAACTCTTATTTGGAATCACATGTGTAGGTAATTTATCTTTTTCTAATGACACATACTAAGTGATCATTGAGCTTTATAAAATGGGGTTTCAGGCTTGATTAGTTTAAATGACATTAATTAATTGAAATGTAATTTTCAAGATTGTTTTATTTCCTTAAATTAATTATATATATGAAATATCAATTGATTAAGCCTTTAATTGGTTTGAATTGTATGCCATGTTTTCCTAAGATTGATAGCTTGGGGTAATGAGATGTCATTATTTACTTATGAATAGAGGCATGTTAATGCCACATTCTTATTCTTAGTGTTCATATCTTGTATCTTTGAGATTATACATGAACTTAATACCTCCTAACTTATATTCGACTTGTGCAATATGATTGGTTTGATACCATCCCTGTGATTTTTTCTTACTTAGCTTTGATATTATATCATATCAATGTAATTGATACCTGAGGGCTTGGTGCATGTTTTTATACCACCTGAGGTCTAGGAACATTGGTACTAAATTCCTAAGGGAAAATTATATGATTATATCGGATGCATGGGGGCTAGATTTACAGTTACATGATACCTGAGGGATTGGTGTATATTTTTTGTACCGCATGAGGGATAGGAACAATGGTATTAAATGACTGAGGGAAAAGTAAATGACTATGTTGGATACCTAAGGGATATATGCATAGTCACACGATGCCTAAGGGAGAGATTATATTCATTCATGAGGGTGAGATCTTAGTTATCATAAGGTTAGAGGCCATATGTTATGGTATTTTTATGACTGATTCATCCTCAGTAGGATAATTTTCCACTAATTTGGGTTATCCATCATAATGGAGGAAAATATACCCACATACATAGATACCCAACAGAGCACTGAAGCAGGTATAACCACCGTGTGTCCCTTAGGAACCTGGGTGGGTTTTTTATTTATTCATAACTACTTGTTTATTATTTATCTATACCTACACACTAATTAATTTATTATTAATTTTAGGAAATGGATTGGGTTAGACATCGTGGGTACTAGCCTACTGATATTTATATATCAATACATGCCCGAGATCTATTTGAAACCCGAGTAGATATTCTTGATCGAAGGTCTTTATATTCATTGCTTATGATGTGATATGTACATGGGAGATCGGGAGCACAGAACCAAGCTCTCTCTCAGGATGCTCGAGGAGTTGACTGTTGGGTTTTCCTTTTCTTTTAATTGCATTGTATGGATTGGGCTAGACACCATGGGTGATGACCTAATGAGATTTATATCTCACATAATACTCAGTATTCCATTTCACTAGGGTACCCAAGCAGACCTTATTATTTACAGAACCTAGGATGGTTACTTGGGGTATTTTCTTGTACCTTGGAGTAGGTGTACATGACCAAGCTGGAGCTTGGGATGCTCATGGAGATCACCCATTGGGTTAGTGTCTTTTCCTTTCCTTGTATAACATTTTATCACTACTTTATTTATTTATTTTGTTTTAGATTATGTAGAATCACTTGAACATACATGAATTGTTGTAAATTGGAATTGTCTATCTGTTATATTCAATATATATTATTCTTTCACTGGTATATCTCTTTTATTGTTTTACTACTTCCACTATTGTTTGTTATTTATATTCTGTTATAACACTGTGCTAATCTGATATATGCAAGAATAGTCTCCCCATAGATACACTATAGGCCCTTTATACTAGTAGGAAGCATCTAGAATTTGGGGAGATGCGCTTGAGGTCATGTGACCCACCAGTGTAGGTACCAGTTTAATGGTAAGTCAGTCTAGGATGTTATAAACACCATATTTCTACTTCCTCAGATGAAACTTATTCAATGGAGGAACTTTAAGTGGAACTATTTTTTCATTTTGAATGCTCAGGAATGTCATGAACTCTTTCCACAGATGACATTATCCTCGACAAGAAAACACATGTCTGATTACTTGGGAAAGGTATGATCTACCACCCCCAAATAAATGAGATGATGAGGTCTAAGACCTACCCTCGTATGAATTAAATATCATTTGTCTATAAAGTTGGGAACCCCTAACCAAAACTTTACTTCATGAGGAATCTTAATGAATCCCCCCTCACGATGACCTAGTTTTAGACAACATCATCTCAATGACCTCATATTTTTCTAGAACCTCAAGATATATTAACAACATGAATGGGGTGACTTGTATATAGATATTTGGATGCAAAGAATCCTAAAAATTCCTTATATTGTCCTTTTCATTTGGAAACATATCTGAATCATACCACAGAAGGGTCCTAAAATTGATCCAAACTCCCACACATTGGAACTCCCATTCCGAAGGGTAAGCCGATCCTAGAAACTGGACACCTTCATGATTGAAGAAAGAAAATCCGTTTAGAACTGGTCTCAAAAATTATACCACAAGGCCAATAACTCCTCACGATCACTAAGGAATAAGATTCACTATTATCATGTTACTCCATGTAGCTTTTTCATAGCCAATGAAACCTAATTCTCCTTTAGAGCATAGATCAAACTGAATGATATCTCTAACTAGTCTTCTATAACTAAATCTAAAACAAATCCCTCATACTTATATATGCTTGAAAACTGAAACTCTCAGTTTTTCCTCCTCAAAGTTTCATCACCATCGACCTCTATACTGTGGTAATCTGTTGGCACATCCTACTGAACATCTTCAGCACAGACCAAATGAGGATGTCGACCTAGATCCATATCTACAAGAATAAAAAATGTTCAAAGCTCCTAAAACTATAATATGGAATAACTAATATTAATTAATTATTTATTTTTTAATATTTTTTAATATTTTGACCTATCCCATAATCTACCCATTTCAAACACAGAAAAAAAGAAGAATGATGCATGCTCCTTTCTTAGATCTCTACCCCAAAACCAGTATCACTTCTTTTAGTAGAATCAGTAAAATTAAAGGTATATGAATTAGATCACAAGGAGACCTAAATACACATGTCTTAGATAGTGTCCTGTGTTTACATCACTTACTAAACTTACCTAACTCCATTTTCATAACAACCCATGCATCCTCAAATATGCCTAACTCCAAAATCCATCTTATCCCACAACTTAAACCTCTGATACCACTCTATCATGAACCCATTACTCCAAAGTGTACAACTCCTGAGGTAAATATGAGATATGGGAGATCATGTTTTCTTAGGCCCTTCCTCTAGTAGGCCTCGAGTCGGTGACTAGCACCGAGGGTATAATAAACATACAAATGGGAGGTATTACCCTATATGAGATCATGTAGAAGATAGAGAGATAAGATAGATACACTAATCAACACTAGATCATATATATAAAAGAATACAAAGTACATAAAATAAATTACATAAAATAATAAAACTATTGAAAGGAAAACTACAAGTACAAAATGGAAAAATTAGGAGAAACCATGAATCCCAAACAGCTTTTGCAAAACCATAATCTAGTAATATCCATCCCGATCTCCAAACCTCTCCCACTGACCTAAAAATATTTTATATATACATGGGGTGAGGATAATAGTATTATTAGTAGGATCCTCCCTACAATCTCTCATGAAAAATATAAATAGATAATTATAAATCACAATGAAAAATAGTGGAACTAACTCATCCCCTAAATAGGCATACTAAGTTCCCAGCTTCACTATGAATAACTCTCCCAAAGTATCGCATACAAGATATCATTTATTATACTAATAAAACACTAAGGTAACCCCATTACCAATTCCCTAATAGTTTAAACATTTATTAAAAATAATTTACCATTCTATAATCTAGGTACTCTAGGAAAACCATCCTAAGCTAGCACTAAGATAAAACATGCAACCAAGCACAACCTTCTACCACAAGAATTTGGGGAAGGAATGAATATAAAAAATAAACACAACCATAATCCATTAAACATATTCATATCGATCAAGCATTGAAGATTATCACATCAATGGGTAATAGCAACTTCAAACCATTCCATCATCTCCAGTTCCATCCCTAACACCCTCATGAATATCCTAATGCATCTCACCATCTCAAGTGTCAACTACTGCCACATCACCAGGCCTGCCCACCCTATATCACATAAGCAATCCCATACTCATACATCCCAAGAACATATCTCATAGTAAGGATCACATCTGGAGAACATCATAAAAATAAATAAAAAAATCATAATAAATAGTGAAATATAGACTCTAAAAACAAGTCTCTCAGCCTTCACATACAAATGAGCTCTCATAGATCTCAACACAAGTCATTCACCCTTTATAGATAAACAGGATTTCACAAACCCAACGATTTATCTTTAATAAACAACTAGTTCTTATTCCATCTTGAATTAACCAATTCATTATTTATAGGTTATAACTATAAGAAACCTAATACATCACCTATAACAAGCTATCTAACTATTAAACATGCTCTCAAGTATCAAAACAGTTTCAAAAAATTGAGAGAAGAACTGTTATAATTTAAAATTTATTTTTATTATTATTCTCAACAAACATTAACATGATTCACATTCTTTATCAGTTATATTAACACATAGAAAATCATATTCAGTAAAATATGTGCATTATATCAATTTTAATTACCATCAAATTATAAGATACACTGGATTAAATTAAACATGAATCTTCTTTCATTCTATATCCAACCAATTAAAAATTACCGGATTTATATTATTTACCATTTTCAAATGAAATAAAACTTCTATACTAATCATAAAATCATGATATAAAATAATAGAATATATAGTAAAATATATAGAAAATTAAGGGGAAAACTATTATCACACTTTCAAACATCAACGTGTGATCACTATCTAATTCTTTATTAATATAGTTAAATATTTATTAAGTTAATTACATTTTCAAACAAAGGGATAAAAATGGTAAATTTATGATTTCACATAAATAAGTTGGAGATTAAATGGATCCTTTACATTTAATTCATCATAATTATTCACATAATAATGGACCAATGTCATAGATCCTGATCATTTCAATTTCAATAAGAAGCATTCCTATAAGGACGTCATACCATAATATTACCACAAAAAACAAAAATATATTATAAGATGGAGAGGAACCTACATCACATGAAAAAAATGGGAGGAGAAATATCAAATAATAATAAGAGAAAGAGGTAGGACTTACCTCATATTTCCATGAATCTTATAAGGGAATTTGATAATTAATTCTCTTCAAAGGGATCCTGAAACACATTGTAAAACCATTAATGGCCACTTAGAGCTTTGGGAGAAGCGTAGGGTTTGAGTGAAGATGTGGGATGATGAATTTTATAAAATTAAATTCCCATGTGACATTTATGACACAAACCTCCAGTTTACATTGTAAACAGGTTGAAAAATAAATTCCTCTAAAAAACACATCACTTCAAACTGTAAGGCCTGTGTTTAATTCACATTGTAAATTTTAGGTTTACGATTTAAATTACTTAGGCTTGTCCACACAAGAGATAAAAACATTTTTGTATGTAAAAATTACTTATACTCTAAAACAAACTTATTCTATAAGACCCTTCAGGACATAAGTCTCACTTACGACATATAATACACTTATGCTATAAAATACTTGTTATGACATAAATTGTCCTTGATTATAGATTATAGTAGCCAAAAAACTATATAGACCCACTAATATTCCTATGAGTTAAAAGGGTTTAGAAACCTGTAAAGGTTCAGGATATATGGATCTGGCCCCATATAATAGAGTTAATATTAGATCATATTTTTATTGAAAAATGTATTTTCCTGAAAAACCTCTTTTCATCATGCTTTGCGGGATTATTATAAAATGAATTTATTCCAATTATAGTGATTGAATTTGATAAGATGGATTTAATATTTAGAATAATAATAATTTATAAAATTTAATACATCTAATTTTTTTTCATTATGAATAGTTAAAACAATAAAAAATTCATCACCACAATAAAAGGGTAAATCAGGTTAACCTTGGATAAAACTAACTGATAAGGCAATCATTTTACATCTTAATTATTAATTTATGAATTAATTTCTACCATTATCACCTTAGTCATTATATTCACTTATTTATGAGACAATTTTCTACGAAAGTGAACTATATAATAATTTAAGTAAAGAAAAAGACGAGATGTCACTCTGTTTCCTTTAAATATCCCTTATATGTTAACATAGTGATAACAATAAGTGGTGAATGAATATTCATGGTTATTTTTAGTATAATGAAATTTTATTCATGATGTTAATTTATTTTTAACTTTTAGTGATTATATAGTTACCTAAAATTTTTATACAACACCGACACAATGCTTGTGCAAATAGTGGAAAACTCAAGGTACGTAATTTTAAAAACATTAAAGTAATTTATTTAGGATGATTTATGGTTAAAAAATAATTTTATAGTTAATAATGATGTATTATTTATGGTTATATTTATTATATTCTAAATTAATTTTTATCTTCGTGTCTTTGAAGTCAAATTAAATTAATAGTGTCATAAATGACAATAATGATATTTTATGTTAAATAATATTTTATTAAACTATTTAAAAATCATAAAAATAATTTAAGAGAAAAATTAAGATAATAAATGGTCTAAAATATAATAAATTTTCCATTTATGATCCAATTTTTATATTATAATTAAAATTATAACCCTTTCAGTTTGAAAAATTTGTTACCATGGTTAAGGTTAAAACGAGTTTACTGGAGGGTTAAACTAAGAGATAAGGGTTATTTGATAATTATACTTGTGTAAATAAAATTGTATGAAAATATTTAGTCTTTATACTATATAATATTAGAATACATAGACATCTGGAATCATTTTAAATTAATATAACCATATTATAATTTAATACTTTAATAAATTTCAAAAGTGCCCCTCCCCTCACATATAATAGGGAACCCCTCTCCCCTCCTCTACACACTTCAAGAAACATTGGGTTTAGACAATACCTACTCAAATACCTTATTAAACTCCCTTCAAACATCCTATAGGACTTTTTTTATTATGAATCCAATCAAGGAAGGCTTTTGGTATAATCCAAATGAGGATGTTCAAAGAAGAGGTATCATTCCTAACCGAGTGTTTTTGTTTTATTTATTCTTCCACATCATTAAAATATTATTAAAACATTAAAATATAATAAAATTAGTATCTACCATATAATATTATGTTTTTTTGTTAATTCCATACCCTATATCTATCTCCTCTTCCATCAAATAAGAAACAAAACCGTCGTTCGTGTGTATGGTGGACTACCGCCTCACGGACCGATGTAATTCATTGTGCATCACCATCACTCATGACTAGTTTTAATGATATATTTAATATATATATATATATATATATGATATTAATGACATATTTATCATTCTTAAAATATAATATATCATATAATTTATTACCTTTCCATTAACTAAAAAATGATAATTTCATTTGTGCATACGTTTGGACTACCGCCTCTATGAAGTGATGTGATTCATTTTTCATCACCACATATTATGGATAATTTATATAAGTAGATTTAAATAAATAATATAGTATTTATGATATGATTATAATTATTTAAAGGTAAAATAATACTTACTTTCTTTCCATAATGATCATTGTAAAATGGAAACATTACTCATGTTTACGTACGAACCAACACCACCATGATTGTAAAATGGTTCATTTTTCATAACCATATTTCATAATTGGTATTAAAATTATAATTTATGTATAAAAATTA
Organism: Viscum album; assembly: GCA_963277665.1. Classification (NCBI taxonomy): domain Eukaryota; kingdom Viridiplantae; phylum Streptophyta; class Magnoliopsida; order Santalales; family Viscaceae; genus Viscum; species Viscum album. Next base: position 1,326,461,695 of record OY728158.1, read on the forward strand.
TTAAAATTTCATAATTATTATTTTATATACGATGGAAGAAGAACCTTATTGACCATAGTCAACCCATTGATGTCATTTTGGACATATGAATCAAACTTCATTAAAACATCTGATATGAACTTAATCAATTAAGTAATTAAATATAATAAGAAAATAAATGAAATAAAAGGAATAATAAAATTTAAAAAATTAATTATTTAATTAAATATATAACTTAATTTTATTATTCAAGAATATAAATAACATAGATGATGGGTTGAACTCATGGTAAGGGACCCCGTTTCAATTTCCATTCATTGAGGAATATTTTAATGTACTGTACCAATTTATTTTATATGGTTTATACAATGAAAATTTAAATTTTATGTCATGAATCGTTCATAATTAATGGTATTTTAAGTTTCAATTAATGTTATTTAATCCAAAGGGATTTGAATTTAATGCTACCAAGTGGTAAGTGTTTCATAACTCATTTTATTTTCATTGGGTTATATTACTTCTCCATTGCCTTTAATATTCTAAGATTATGTTTGAAATGTATTTTTTTTATTTTATATTTTATTCCCCATTGTTTTATATGGATTTATATTTGATACACATAATAAATTAATTTATTAATTTTCTCTTCATTGGTATGATCTTTGTAAGGGAGTTCATCTTAATTTCCACTCCATCGAGACATATTTGGTATTATTTTACTATGTATTTTTATGAGGAATTCCAACTAGACCTTTTTTAGGTTATATCATGTATATATTTATATTCATGTTATTTAATGTTTTATTTGATTTATTTCTTTCATGGGGATTACGATTCAAAAGTTACCAAAGTGGTAAGGGTTTATGATTCAATATCATGTTAATTGGGATTATTTATGCTTAAATTTTTATTAAAGGAAATTATTTAATCATTTTATAATAAAACCATTTAATTATATTATCCAATTTTTATTCATAAAATTTTAAAGTAATATTACCATTTTATTATCTTTGGTACCTAAAGGGATTGAAAAAATGTTTTTAATAAAAGACAACTTTATTTCTTTTTTCGATCAAAAATGATTTTTATTCCATATCCACATTTTCCTTAAAATGTTTTAAAGAATATTTTTAATATTATTTAATTAATTATTAAATATACTTTAATCCATGTTTTAATTTTTAAAATATATTTTAAAATGAATCTTATTATCATTTTCTGAATAAGGTACTTTTTGAATTTTTGCAAAAAATGTGAAAGGAATATTTGTTTTAACATACCTGACATGAACATAATTTTACCACCATTATGACCTCTCCTTGATTTGAATATTCCATTACATGTTTATATGGTTATTTTCAGTGAACATTTTTCTTTATATTCTAAATTTGTTTAGTTTTTAAAAGTGACTTCAAAGTAAAAAGTAAATTTTCTTCAAAAATGTTTTTAATGATATTTTAAGGGTATTTATATTCATAAATGACAACACACATTTAGTTTACTTATAATATAATAGGGATATGTTGTAATAATACCATATTTATCCTTTCTATAGATGATTTATGATTACTCTAACTAGATAAAGTATTGATATTCAATTTCTTGATTAATTTTATAGTCATTAACTTTCCATTGAAACATTCATTTTCTTGTGATTATTAGACATTTCATTTTAATTAAATAGATATATTATTTATCATGGATATTATTATTTATTAAGCCATATATCATTTCTACATAAGGTGTTTTAATATGAATTTTATTTGATTTATTTGGGAAAACCTTGATAAATATGTTTTCTTTACTCAATATAGATATTTTTTGATAAGGAATATTGTTTATAGATTAAATTCATTATTCAATATATGAGGAATGAATTGAAAATTTAGTTAAGGGTGGGGTATAGTTATAGATAACATCTTAATATATCAATAGGTCTCATTGGAAAAATTATTAAGCTATAATCAAATGGGTTTTTAGTGTATACTAAGACCTCAATTAAACTGTCTTGGAACAAGGTTTTGGTGGTATAGATATCACGATGTATGAAATCATGATATCCAATATTAAGAATTTAATTCATTGAGAATTAAATTATTGATGTACATGATATTATTTTATTAGTTATTATTTCCATGTAATAACTTCAAGATCATGTGATTATTTATATAGAATTATTTGATCATTATTTAATCCTATCATATTATTATTTGTGATCAAGTTATTGATTTAATGTCTTGCGTTTTCTGTTATTTAACTTTCCATATTGATTGTTCCTTATTAAATCATGATATCTTCCACTACATGTAACCCTTATGAATAATCCAAGAACACCATTATTTTGTTTCCTTTCCCTAATATATTAATAAGGAATCTTTGAATGAGTTCAATGATGCAGAATATTTACTTTCACTATGTTGTATTTTTATGTTTTAAAATGTAATGTGATGTTTAAGTATGTATCTAGTTTACTAAGACTACTAAACTATTTTTTCCTTTGGGAAGCGATCGCTCATGTCTTATTCCAATGTAAAAAGTAACCACCAACTCTGGGCTACTAGGGTTAGATTATTTACATACATCTTATTAAAAATGACATCCCAAAACTTCATTCTATAAAGGTGTGGCTGGGTAAATGATTATAACAACCCAAGACTTTACAAAATGTTCCTTTTAGAATAATTTTTTTTCATATATTTCTTTATATGAAACTCCAAGTTTATTACGTTACACATAACATAAAGTTTAGATTGCTCTACATGGAACACTGTGGTTAGCTTGTGTTACATGCAATACATACTTTCCTTGATGAATTACATAAAAAACAAGACCAAGTTTTACCGAACATTAATATATTATTATAAATATTACCCGTTAAGTGATTCATAGGCGAAATACCCCTGATCATTTATTAAAAGAAAGTCAAGGTGCAAAAGAGAAAGAAAAAGGATGCGGGTGAACATCTTTCCTACACCCAACCATTAGTTCCAGCAGAAATGTGACAATTATATATCATAATAGTCATATCCTTCACCACCTCCATAGTAATGTGTTTTGTTTGCAGTAGTTGATTCCCACTCAGAATTCGTTTCATTTTTCTTTAATAGATTGACGTACTTCTCTGTTAACTTCAACTATTCCAATGATAAAGCCTCTTTCTTGGATTGTCTATGACCTTTTTTAGAAGCAGGAATATCCCTTATATCCCTCTTATTTAATATAATAAGATACAACCTAGCCATTAAAAATATGGTTATGAACAGGATTAAATAACTTATAAAAATATATGGTTGAATTCATTGGTTAAAAATTAATTATAATCTTATATAAGAACAAATTTAATATAGATGGATTTTTTTATAAAAAAACCATTTTTATGCTCACAAACATGTTTTAACCTAATAAATAAACTTAATTAGAATTAGTGAGTGATATTAATGATATATATAAATATATATATATTTTATATAATTAATAAAATATATTTTACATTCATACTATGTATTTGATAATCATAAGATAAGAACCAACCCTATATTATGTATAAAAATCTATATTTTTATAAAGACAATTTGCCTCCTTTTAATGGCATACCTACTTTAAATATGAATTTTTACACTTTTATAAATTTAGTATGAAAAAATAACCTATATTTTGGAAATAAAAATAAAAAAATTAGTTAAGGGTTATTTTTTGGTATTAATCTATGATGTTTTATTTTTTTGATGAATAATGAAAAGTACTAAATTTTAATTTAAAACTTCTTTTTACTATACTTTATTTATAAGGTTAAATTATATTTTTGATTGGTTTTAAAGTTTAAATAGATCAATTTTATATAAATTAATACAATTTAGTTAATTTTAATAAATATCACATTGAAATTTAATATAAACACCAAGAAATTCTTTGAACATTTTTAATTTAAAAAGACTCATTGTCATCCCATATGCAGGATTAATTTAAAATTAATTTTTATCGATTATGTGATTATAATTTGATAAAATTGATTCCTTATTTGGAATAGGAATAATTTATAATTTTTAAAATGTTCAAAATATTCTTTGACCAAAAATATTATTGAAAGTGATTAAAATTAATTACAATGATGAAGAAACAAATTAGCTTAACAAAGGACTACCCTTAAACATAAGGCCAAATATGGCCTAAAAACTTCCCCAAAATACATTTTACATTCATATTTTAACCCTATATTTCCTTTTATCTAATTTGGTCCATTATTTGAGCCACGTGACATGGGAAAAATGTGGGTGGAATTACATTTTCCAAAATTTACAAGAATGCCACTCCTCCTCCAATATAAAATGAAACTCATCCATCCCAATTATTTACACATATCAAGTCCTTTTAATTTCAAAAAATTTTCTCAAGTAAGATCCAAAAATACCTAACCTCAACCTAAAATACTCACATTGAGCATAAATACATCCAAGGAAGCCATTTGCTGCAAACCAAAAGGAGTTGCCCAAAGAAGAGGTAATATCCTTCCTCAAGCTCTTTTGTTTTATTTTCATTATTTAACCCATAAAATATTCTTATTACATGATTAATTAAGAAAATAAGTATCCTAAATATACTTATATGTTTTTATATTAAGGTTTATACCCACACTTACACACACTTCCATCTAATGGGAAATGAACTTACCATTTATGTGTATGGAAAAATACAGCCTCATGAAACATTGATTGTTCATTTTTTTCCTTTACAACCTCTCATGGTGGTAATTACGATGGAATAAATATTTATATCTAATATACATAATAATTATACTTTTTTTATTCTTCTATAATTTTTATATAACACATACCCTTATGCTTTACATTTTTTGTAAATATGATAACATCGTTTGTGGACGTGTGGACTACCACCTCCTTAAAGCGATGTGATTCGTTCAAACTATACATGGGAAAAATAATGGATGGTTTTAATAAGAATATGTTACATATATGAAATATACATGATAATAAAATTTTAATATACATATATATAATTTAATTTTCAATATTTTAATATGGAAAATAAATGAAAGTACCATTCATGCGTACATACGACCTACTGTCTCCATGAATGATGAATTTAATTTCTTATCTCCAAATATTATGGATTATAATATGACAAAGTGCATTAGGTTTGACGCAGTGTAACTTGGTACACAAAAACTATCCTTAATGTACATCTAGTTTTACACTCTTGGGGGGATATTCTTAGGATAATTCTTATTTCCTTTATAAACCATCATGAAGGATTTAAAAGTAAATATATCCCCAAAGAAACCATGATTATTATTATGAGATTAGTTATGGAAAAAAATTCAATATATGATAAGCGCTTCAAAAGTTTTGGGATTATACATTATTTTACATAATGTTATGATCTAATCTAGTACATTCCATTGTTTAGAAATGGATAATTGAAGTAAGAATAGTATAATTACTCATTGACAATATAGAGGTTTCCCAAATGAGAAAGATGATATAGATGATACTGAAACATATAAAGTCATGGATATATTAAGGCAACTTAATCTAGTTATGAAACATAACCTTTATCGGATAGAGAAACCTATTCCACAACTAGATTCTCTAATGTTAGGTCACTTTATGCGATAGAGCCCCCCATCAGTCAATGGGACTATTGAACTAATGGAGGGTGAGTATTAGATTATGTATTTGGAGAAGATATTTATGGTATTGGGATGTAGTGAAAAGAAAAATATTACACTTGTAGAGTATTTTCTAAACGAAGATGCAGTTTAATGGTGGTAATTTATCTAAAACTCTAGGGAGAAGAGTAAATAAAACTCATGGACTAGAGAACTTTTAAGGACACATTATTTGAAAAATATATCCCTCAAGAGTAATAAACTGATATGAATATAAAGTTTCCTAGTTTAAAATAAAAGTAGGAATAATTTTTTTCAGGTTATGAAGGTACCATTACAAGGTTAGAAAGGTATGCTACAGATTTCATATGAAACATGGAGTGTAATATTGAGCATTTATTTGAGGGTTTGAATCCAAATCACCAAAAGGAATTAGTTCCTCATACATTTTCTTCAAATGATGATATAGTTTTATATTCTATCAAGACAGAGAAAGAATTATACAAGTATTATGGATTCAAAGGTAAGAAAGATAAGAAGATAAAGTAATATAAAATTATATATAAATGGAATATAGGAAATAATTATTTTACCACATGCGATAAATGTGGAAAGAATCACTTTGATAAATTATTGAAAAGATTGGGAGTTTGTTATAAGTGTGGAGAAAATGGCCAGCATACAAAATAATGAAAAGGAAAGAAGGAAAAAACTATTATTCTGTGTTACAACTGTAGGGAAATAGGGAACTATGAAAACAAATTCCCCAAGCATCAAGGTAATGTACCTATAAATAATCCAAGGGATAAAGGCCAAACATACATTATTGACACAACCAAAGTTGAATAATTAATGTGCATATGTTTATGTATCTAATAAATATGTGGTAAAAATATTTTATTGATGATGTTATCATCATATGAATTATGAAATATATAAGGATTGTACTGCAATACTTTTTTCATTGAATATTTTAGACCATATATAGAATGGTACCATGAAAAGTGATTCAGTAGAAATTATAAATTTTTATAAAACAATTGTTTGGAGGAAAGATAATCCATAATATGATCCTAATGTGGAGGTAATGACATTTGGATAAAGATTTGATTGATTTAGATTTCCAAAATTGGATAAGTTCTGACTACCTTGGAATTGATTAATGATTCTTATATATAGTTATTTATTCTATAATTTTTGGAGTTTACAACACTTTTGGATTCAAGAAATGTATCCACTAATATAACGACCCATACTTTACATACATTGTTAATATTTCAAAATTGAAGCATACTTATTACAACATATAACAAAACCACGAAAGGACCGTATAGGTATAGTGTCTTTAAAAACTGGGAAGCATAAACAACTGGTTCATAAATCTTCTACAGTGTCTCCCATTTATTTCATCATATCTAGGGTCACTATTAGCATATTCTACTTAATATCCATCTTCCTGACCTAGGTAAAAGAAAACATACAAAAAAGGGTGATATCAAATTCTCAGCAAGGGCAAATAAAGGAAATAAAAATCATATCATATCTTTTTGAAAATCATAACCTGCAAAAGAGATCATAATATCTTAACATGGAATAAATCATAGAAGTGAAAATGAGATCCCCATAATCATAACATAAAACTTGAAACTTTGTGGCATGCACACATAATCATGGAAAATCAATTCTTGTTAGTCATGACTCATTGCCAAGACTATCTTAGCGGACAAAGTCCATTTCTGAACCGAGTTCACTCCTCGTTTCAGTCCTGTATCACTGAACCGAAATAACCTTCCGTTCCAGCCATGTCTATCTCATGAGATATAAATCTTTACCCAATGCATTGGAGGGAGATATAGGTCCCACCCATCTTATAATGAATCCTTTCTTATGTGTTCCACATAATCATAAATCATACATCATCGCATAACACATATAACAAAAAATGGGATTCTTGAAACATCATGACATCATAAAACAAATCATATAAGGTAAATGACTTCATAAAAATAATTCCCTCAAAACATAATCAAATCAACGTAATAATAGGGATAAAAACAGAACCCTATATTATCTTAGATGGAAAATAATTTTGATAAAACATTTGAACTCCATTCTTGAGGAAAATATCCTTTCTACTTCAAAAACACTTTTCTTTTCTTAAAATGTCATACAATTATAAACTAAAAGAAGTTGATTAAAAATAAACTTGAAAACTTATAAAGGAAGATTCTTGGAAATAATGTTTTAAAAATCAATTTCTTGCCGTATAAGCTAAAAAAAACATTCTTCGTACTTTTGTCGGAAAAGTCAAAAAAGTACCTCGTACGAAAAATGACAAAAGATTCCTTTCCTATCTTTTACTAAAAACTCACCGAAGGGTAAACTAGGATTTAAAAAATTTTAGGTGAATGGAAATAATATTACATATTGAGGAAGCATGGATGTGGATGACAAAATACACCCCAGTAAATACTAAAGTATAAACAATCTCGGATAAAAATGAGATTGTGATATTTCCCTTACCTTAGGTACGATTTGCTTTGTACGTGTTCGAAGCTCCTGTATAATGGTTTAAATAATGTTATTGACTTATTCCAGAATCATACATATTGATATGATATCATATATGGTCATATTCTTAGCTTCTTATTAGTAATATTTCATTGTTACTTGTTACTCGGGTCTTTATTGCCTTTTGTTCTTATGCGTGTTTTGCCGAACAAATTCTTATTCTTATTTTAAAGTTATAGATACATTATATCCAGAATGGTATTAGTGTAACATATATCATATTTATTCATTCAATTCATTTATATAATTACTATGTAATGATGATCATGTAGAACGAGTCACATCACATCGTGGAGACGGTATTCCGTACGTACGTACGAGCGATGATATTGTTCCCGTGATTGTGGAATTGTATTTAAGTGTATTTATACTATTTCAGTATCAATATCACTTTATAATAATCATATATAGTTACTCATTACACCATTATACCCATCCTTGTAAGGTGATGGTGGAAAATAGATTACACCACGGCGTGGAGACGGTATTCCGTACGTACGCACGCGCGATGATTTCATTTTTCCGTAGGATGGATAGAAGGTGAATTAGGGTTGTTTCATATTTATAATAACATATAAGTATGTAAGTAATACTTATGTTATTAATTTATCATGAAACAACTAAATAAGAAGAAGTTGAAGAAGAAAGAAATTGAAAAGATCGGTAATGGATATTACCTCTTCTTTGAAACGCCTCTTTGAATCCTCCACTCAGGGAACTAAGATTGGTCTTTGAAGAAGACCAGGACCTCTAGGATTATTCTAGGGAATTGGAGAAGGGATTTTGTCAGGGGTTGGCCGAGCTTTAGTGCTCAAATTGGTGTGAGGAGGAGGGGGAGGAGGTGCCCTTTTATAAGGGAGGAGAGGGGCACGTTAGGAATATCTCAAAATATTATTTTATATTAAAGTCAAAATCGGTTTATAATGCTTCCAAAGGGTCTTATTTCGAAGTTAAAGTGGGGATGAGTCTAAATCCTATCAACCAATAGGATTTAGACAAATTTACGTTATTATTTTAACCTTATCAATTAGATTTAACTCTAAGTTAAATAATTTAACTTTTACCGTGACTTTTTGTTTTCTTACACTATATGGTTAATACACTTACTATAACATGCCAAAAGAACCCCAAGTTGTTTATTATTAATATATATATCCTTATCTAAGTCATTTGGCCGAACCTTAGATTTTTAGGAATAAAATAACAATTAATAATATAATATTTGATTTAAAAACTATTTTGTGTCAATTTTGACACTATTTGATATATGATTTTTGTGAAAGTCATAACAGAATTATATGTTCGAACCAAGTTGATTAAATCACCAATAATATATCATAGTAACCTATAAAATTAGTTTAATTCATAAAAAGTCTCAAATTACATTTATTTGAGCATTTATAACATCAATTATGTTAACATTTCCTTTAAAGGGAAATTACTGCATCATCGTTGTGTCATAAATAAATTAATTTATTTAAAGTCTAAAAATTATAAATAAACTATAATTATGCAGGAAAGATTTTTATCTTTCTAATGAATATTTATAGTCGAATTTATCTTATGTATAACCCCATATTAAAAATGTTTTAGTTATTAAACTTTGATTTTAACTATTTTAACTATTCATTAAATAAAATAATATTAAATGTCATAATCTAATCCAAGTGGACCTAAATGGTCATATTATATTCATAAGGTTGTTTTTGGTCGAATTACACTTATCCAATAGAATTAACAAATGTTTTAGGGTAATAGTAATATCATATTTACCCTTAGTTACCCTATTTACTATTAACCGCGGTAAAAAAAAGTAAAAAGTTACTATTCACCAAAAAATTATTTTTATCTCATTGAACCACATTTTACTTACTGATATCAACCGTGTTTGTCAGATTTTCGAAATTCCATTCACAGAAGCGGTAAAATTAAGTTTTATGCAAAATTCAGTTTTTAACCTACCACTTAGTGGTTTCACTATTCATCAAAAATTGAAAGTTTTCAGAAAAATACCAAAATTTCACCCTAGGCTAATTTCGGTATTCCGAATCCAAAAGTGAGGTCCATTTTGAAAGATAAAATTTCAAAAAGTGGTTATTACTATTCATAACGGCTATTTTAAATAATATTTTAATAGCATATCGTCGTTTAGTGAAACTCGGTATTGCGTACAACGCAAGCTATCGAGGAAGGTCGCGATTGCGTGTAAAGTAAGTCAAGCTAGTGTGTAGTGAAAGATTCCTTTGATGATATATATATAACATAAAAACAAAATATTACTCATAAAAATCTCGGGTGTTACAACTAACATGTGTTTAACTTAAGGAATAAGGTGTAATTCATGTTTCCAATAAAGTTTTCTGGTAATTAGAGTCATGAACATGTTTTATGAGAATACATGATGAATGTGTTCACATGTTTGGTATGTGATGATTAAAGAGATACATCATGTTGAATTAAAGGTTAATGATAATTTAATTTTGGAAACTCAATAACCTTGTTTTTAAAGTGTTGGATCATAATCTTTTGAAAAGCATAACCATTTGTGAAGTGGTTTAAGTTTAAATTTGGATGTGGTTTTTGAGATTGATATATTACTTCACCCTAGACGAATCATGTTCTAAGAGATGAAATATAAATTGTTAAAAGCACAAATAAAGGATAATATTGTGTTTATGAAGTTGAAATGTACATTTACTAATGTTCCAATAGAGTGAAATGATTCCTCTACTATAGGAAAATGGTATTGAAACAAAAATGTTGTCTTATTATCATCATTTTTATGATATTAGTGACCTTTTTAATAATATTGGTTTAAGGATTTGTGGTTATCAACTTTATACAGAATATGTTATCTATCACTATCCATTAGAACTTGATTGTTAGATATTTCTTTCATATCCTTGCTTCCATTTCCCACCTATGTTCTCCAACTATGTAACCTAGTTACATGGCCATTGTACTTCCCTTTCCCTCTTATTAAGAAGATGCGTTATTAACCCTGTTCATGAGGTGGGTTATTAAAAAATATTTTATTTTCTAATTTCAATCCCTTTATTACCAAGATCAATTTTGAATTGTGAAGATGCAATTTATTTAATGTGGGGAGAATGTAACACCCAAAGAATTTATAATATTTTTCTTTTAGAATAAATTTAATTTTTGTTCCTAGATTGATTTATAAGAAACACTAATTTAAACTTTTATTGAACAAAACATATATTTTATCTTGATCTACATGAAACATCAACGTTATCTTGTGTTACATGCAATTTTTACTTTCCTCAATGGATTTCATGATGCTAGGACCGAGTTTCACCAAAAAAATAATATATTATTAAAATTATTATTATTTAATATAATAAGATATAAAATAGCCATTAAATTTATGGTTATAAATATTATTAAATAAGTTATGGAAATATATTGTTTAATTTATTGATTATAAATTAATTAGAAATGAATATAAGAACCAATTGAATATAAAGGGAATGTTTTTATAAAAAAACATTTTTTATGCTCAAGAAGTCATTTTATCCAAATAAATTAAGTTAATTAAAATTAGTGAGTGATATTAATTTAATATATATATTATATATTCAATAAAATATTTTTTTAAATTAATCGAATATATTTTATAAGCATACGATAAGAACAAACCCTATATTACGCACAAAAACCTATATTTTTATAAAAGAAATTTTACAGCCTTTTAATGGTGAACCTACTTTAAATATAAATTTTTGAAACATTTATGAATTTAATATGAAAAAAGAAACTTTATTTTTGAAATAAAAAATTTTAAAATTTGGATAGTGTGATTGTTCGGTATTTTTCTGTGAGGTTTCATTTTTTGATGAATAGTGAAAAGTACTGAATTTTAGTTCAAAATTTCTTTTTCTTATAATTTATTTTTAAGGTTAAATTACATTTTGGAATGGTTTTAATGTTTAATTAGATAAATTTTATATCAATTAATCCTATTTAGGTACTTTTAATAAAATTAAAATTGAAATTTAATATAACAACATAGAAAACTATTGAATATTTTTACTTTAAAAATCTCCATTTTCGTCCCATCAGTGAGATTAATTTTAAATTAATATCTGCTACTAATGTGGTTGGAATTTAAAAAAATCGATTGTATATTTTTAATAATAATAATTTATAATTTATAATAAGTTCGAATTAGTTTTTTTATCAAAAATATTAGTGAAAGTGATTAAAATTAATTACAACAATTAAGAGAAAAATAAGCTTAACCGAGGACTAAAACTTAAACATAAGGCTCAAAATGACCTAGAAACTTTTAAAAAATCCATTTTATGTTCATATTTATACCCCATAATCCATTTAAACGAATTTGGTTTATTATTGGAGCCACTATACATGGGAAAAATGTGGGTGGAATTCCCTTTTCCAAAATTTACAAGAATGCCACTCCTTCACTATAAAAAGGCACCGAGTCCTCCCACTTATTCACACATCTAAATCCATTTGGATAAAAACAATTATGATAAAATAAGTTTCCAAATTACCTCTCCTATACCTATAATTCTCACCATGATCATAAATCTATATATAGAATCCATTTGGTGCAAACTAAAAGAAATTTCCCAAAAAAGAGGTAATATCCTTCCTCAAGATCTTTTGTTTTATTTTCATTATAAAACCAATAAAATTATATTATTCCATTAATAAACACTAAAATAGGTATCCTAAATATAATTAGATGTTTTTATATTATTTTTTTAACCTAAAATTACACACACTTCAATCTAATGGGTAATGAACCTACCATTTATATGTACTGTGAACTACCTCCTGATGAAATTATGATTGTTTGTTTTTCCTTTATCAACTATCATGGTGGGAATTATGATGTCCATGATAATAATATATGTTTTATAGGATATTTATAATGTATTTTTTTTATTTTTTATATAACACATAACCTTATTCTTTCCATTTTGTGTAAATATAATAAAATCGTTTGTGGACGTGTGGACTACCGCCTCCTCAAAGTGATGTGATTTGTTTACCCCATAAATGGAACATATAATGGATGGTTTCAATAAAAATATATGAAATAGATATGATAATGTAATTATAATACACACATGCACACACATATATATATCATTTACTTTTCATTCTTTTAATACATAAAGAAAATGAAAGGAGCATTCATGCGTATGTATGACCTACCATTTCCATGAATGATGTGTTTCATTTCTTTTCTATTAATATCATGGATTATTATAAGTAAATATATAATTTATAGACATGATAATTAAATAATGGTTTAAATTCTTTAGTTGATGAAATCATGATATTAGTAATAGGAACAACAAAGAGAATGTGAAAACTCAGTTGAGAAACTGGGCAATTAACACCCAAAATAGTGAAAATAATTAAAGATTATTAACAAAAGGGTAATAATATATCATAATAATATAATATATGATATTATAAATATGAGTATGGTCATGGTATAAGTTTTTAAAATCTTGAAAACCCTTATACATGAGGTTAAATGATGTTCAACAAAAAAACACATGGTGAGAGTTTTCATCTCAATTTACATTTCATTGATACTTATTTGTTACTATAAACAAATTCACTTTATTATGGTTTATATACTACCAAATTATCATTTAATATCCTGATTAACTCATAATTCATTGTATTTTATGTTTTACTTTGAATTATCTCACCCAAGGGGTTTTACTTGAAAATTTATAAGTGGTAAAAGTCACATTTTCAATCTTACTTTCTTTTCTGATTGTTAAATTTATCCCGAGACAACCAATTTACTGTAATCATTTTTCATTGGATATTTCATTAAATATCTTAATTATTTGTTGATTGATATTATTATTTCCTAAATCATATACCATATTTACATACGGTTTTTACTTTGACCGTTGTTTGATTAACTGGGGAATTATTGATAAATTCGTATCTTCTATTCAATATAGATAAATTTTGATAAGGTAATTTTTTTGAATTAAATATATTATTAGATATATGAGGAATTATTTAGAGATGAAATGAATGGTCTGGGGACTATTAAATTTAAGCCCTATGGGTTGGGGACTGGTTAACACATACCCCTCGATGCATCAGTTTTCTTGTGAGAGGAATCAGTTGACCAAACCAAAATAGTTTAAAAATTGCAATTACATACTTCTTTTAATGATTTTAGCATGAAATTTATATAATAATGGCAGAAAAAAACATTTAATTTTTTTCTTCTTTAAAAAATAATCATAAGAAATTGATAATTATGCATCGCACATAAATTTATCTGTATAACACTTAAATTATACACTCATCACTTTCATGGAAATATATGTATGTACATTAATTTTGAAGATATAAACTTTAAGTACATACATATATATATATATATACACACACATAATTAGAAGTTGATCTTGAATGTCTAATAAATCTTTTTTTTTCTTTTTATGTGTCTGGAATAATATGTATCATACACCCACGATTTAATAAAAATGTGAAAAATATCCCTTCATTATATATATATATATATATATATCAAGCATAAACATAAAAATTAAATATAAAAGTAATCAATAATTTACATAACACACATATTTATTTCATGAATAAAAATTATTGAATTGGATTTCATATAAGTATAAAACAAGAAATCTAAATATTTAGAAAATTTTGAAGCGAACACTCTTGAAGTTTGGAAATATTACTCATATATATATTAAGAAATATAAATATTTAAAAATTAAAAATAAATAATTTGCATCCAAATAAATCTACTTACCACAAAAAGAATTTAATTATTGTTTTAGTAAATATAATTCCTCACATAAACTTAAATTGAAATATTAATCGATAAACATAAATTTAGTTTAGATAAACATAAATAATTTAAAAGACATGATTTTGAAAGATGATAAAAATTTTAAAATAGATATAATCCCTTATGCATAACCAGAAAATTAAAATCATAATTTTGAAATAAATAAACTAACTATCTAATAATAATAATTTTCAAATAGATAATTTCTAAAGTCAAATTAAACTATCCCTTACCAAATTCTTATGCAGAAGAACCCCCCTTTGGAAATATTCTTCTTCCTATCGTCATTTCTCTCACTATAACTCAGAATTGGAAATTATACATGGGGAAAGGAAGGTAGAGGCTACTGCTTACCTTGCTAGACTCACACACAGTGCACTAATAGTCCCCTATTGTCAAAGAAGAATTGATTTATATATATCAATGAGAAGGTTCCAAATTAAATTCTAATTTTTATGAAATTAAATGACATTTGAACACATATTCAAAAATCAAATAATGATACCTGTAGCATATCTCTTATTTGAAAAATTCGGTCCAAAAAAAGGAAATCAATAGTGGATTCAGTAAATTAATCTCAATGAAAACATAAAATAGTTTCCAGAAAATGAATCACAACCATTTGATATGCAAAAGATTAAAATAATCCAGATTGAATATATCAACCAAAATCATTGAAAAACTGGTTCAATACATTGAACACATTAGAGAAATGAATGATAAATTATTTACAGAATTAGGAATTAGAGAAGGGGATAAACAATGAAATTAATACAAGGATTTAATTGTAATCACTAATAGAAAATGACCACTACTAGTCCACATATGATAATCAACATATGGAATCAAATAAAATATTCGGTAGAAAATAATATCCAAAAACAAGACAAACCAGTAGACTTTACAGAACACACAAGTTGAAGAAATGGAAAATACATAGAGTTAATACAATGTGAAAAATAATCAACAAGATCTGGGATAAGATTGTAAACCTACTTTGTAGTGATCTTTTAACCAAAATAGGTGATAGGCAATTTGTGTTTGGAATATGAACTGAAAACACACCTCGAGATCGATCTCTCTGTTGCATCTAAAGCCAAAGTCCTCGATTGACCAAGACTCAAACCTATACTTGGAATCATTGACAACCGATAACCAACATTCAACCTGCATTGGCCTTGACTCTTGATCATGATCAATCTCCCAACTCGCAAAGATGAATCCTCTCTGACGATTGGACCCCATCGGCTCATTACCTCGCTGAAGCCTCGAGCTCCCCCTTCGTCGAAACCCTATCCAAAAAAATAGTCGTGACGCACCTTCAAACGTGATGCCTCACTTTTTTAACAATTTTTCATTATTTTTTAATACTTTTATCATTTTTTAAATTAAACACATTTTAATTTTTTAATCGTTACTCTGAACTTTTTATTATATATGTATGAAATCTGATCAAAATATAAAAAAATATTTATAAATTAAACAAATTATAACTGTATACATATATATATATCACACACATATATATATTTTATTAAAAAATTGTATTTATTTAATGAATTAAAATTTTCACAATTTATAAATCCTCAAAATTTTATAAAACACATTATAAACTAATTTTATAATATTCATATATGTATATTTATATTAGTTATATTATATACTTATAACTTTATTAAATGAAATTCATAATATTAATAATATTATAAAACATTATTCTAATCAATGTTTATAATTTAAAACCAATATTTATAATTTCATATATATATATATATATATAAATCATATTTTCTAAAAATAAACTAAATAAATTATATTCAATGTGTAGTATTTATTATTTTGTAATAAATATATTCATATTAAAATATTCCATAAAACAAAGTAATTCAATAAAATTTATCTATAAGCATACTTATGATCAATTTAATTAAAATAATTAATTTAATTTTTTAAAGGAAATCAACTAAAAATATTATTAGTTTGTTTTTTTTATAACTAAATTCATTTAATAAAATATATATTTAATAAATTTGTGTTTAGAGTTTTCTGGGTTGTCACATTATTCCCCCTAAAACATAATTGTGTCCTCGCAATTCGTTTCTTCGAACTAAAAAGAATTCTGAATTTCTGTCTTTAGAATAATTAAACACTAGGACTTCTATACTCTACCGCTTAGATGACCACATCTAATCTCTAGAGTGGTCTAGACCGTTCCTATGATACCAATTATAATGCCCTGAGCCCGTGCTTCTGGACCGAGTGCTTAAAAAAGCTGTGTAATGTTTTTATAAAAAGAACAGAATAATTACACGACACTTATTACAATAGAGTACCTTTTGTCGGTCTAGGTTCTGGAGGATTAGACATCAACTTACATTTATCAAATTTGAACAAATATAAATCAAGTGCCTACTAGTCTTCCATGTGTTCTAACTCCCAAAGTGATTTCATCTGTAATTCAACTTCTAAGATACCTGTGAAAAATCATTTTAAAAAAAGGGTGGGCATTCAATTACCCATTAAGAAGTTTTGAAATTATCGAAGTACATTTTAAAAAATATTTATTTGAAAATAAATTTGAGAAAAACTTTTGAAAATTCCTTAAATATTTTAAATTTTTTTTTTCAAATTATCCTTTTGAAAACATAACTAAACTTACTTAAATTTAAAATAATACACCACTTTTGAAATTACTTACGTAAAAAAATTGTTTTAAATATAATCCAATGATTTTTAGAGAGCACTACACAAGATTTTGAAAAAAAACATTATAGATTGTGGAAACTTGAAACATTTAAGGCTATATTGGGCCTACCCACTTGTTGAAGGATTGAGTTCTCTACCAAATTCCCTACCATATTTACAATATTCAATTACCAGATTTTATAAAACATTTTAGCTTTCTTTACTTATATATAATTTCACTGGTTTTATTTTTTTTGAAAACATGTCACTGCATTAAAATACACATTCATATTTATATTTATATATTTAAGTATGTAAATACATAAATATATGATATTCCATTGTATATCACTTTTTAATTTGGTTCTAACCAAAAAACTTTCTTTATAGTCGTTTCATAAACATTCATATTCCCAAACTTTTATGAAATATGTGTTTACATATTGGTATAACTTCAACCATTTCAAAAACCCAATCTTGAATAA
Source organism: Viscum album (assembly GCA_963277665.1). Lineage (NCBI taxonomy): Eukaryota > Viridiplantae > Streptophyta > Magnoliopsida > Santalales > Viscaceae > Viscum > Viscum album. The sequence goes on from OY728158.1 coordinate 1,326,479,885, forward strand.
AAATTGCAACGACATACTTGTTTCATTGATTTATGCATGAAATGCATAGAATAATGGTAGTAGAAAACATATAAAATTTGTCTTCTTAAAAAAAAAATCATAAGAAATAGATAATTATGTGTTGCACATAAATTTATCTATATAAAACTTAAATTATACATTCATCACTTTCATGGAAATATATAAATGTACATAAATTTTGAAGATATTAACTTTAAGTACATACAAACATATATTTATATATACATGTAATTAGATGTCGATCTTGAATGTTGAATAAATCAATTTTTTTTTCTTTTTATGTGTTTGGAATAATATATATCATACTACCATGATTTAATCAAAATTTGAAAAATATTATTTCATTATATATATATATATATCAAGAATAAATATGAAAATCAAATATAAAACTAATCAATAAATTACATAACACACATATTTAATTCATGAATTAAAATTATTGACTTGGATTTCATATAAGTACAAATCATGAAATCAAAATATTTGAAAAATCTTAAATCTAACAATTCTGAAGTTTGGAAATATTAATCATATATATATATTGAGAAATATAAATATTTATAAATTAGAAATAAATTATTTGCATCCAAATAAATCTCCTTACCATAGAACAAATTTAAGTATTGTTTTGATAAATATAATTCCTCACATAAACTAAAATTGAAACATGAATCGATAAAAATAAATTTAATTTAGATAAGAATAAATAATTTAAAAGACATGATTTTGAAAGAAGATAAAAATTGTAAAATAGAAATAATCCCTTATGCATAAATAGAAAATTGAAATCATAATTTTGAAATAAATAAACTAACTATCTATTAATAATAATTTTTAAATAGAGAATTTTGAAAATCAAATAAAACTACACCTTACCAAATTCTTAGGCAGAAGAAGCCCCCTTTAGAAAACTTCTTCTTCGTACTATCATTTCTCTCACTATAAATCAGAATTGGAAAGTATAGAAGGGGAAATAAAGGTAGAGGATACTGCTTACCTCACTAGACACACACACAATGCACTAATAGTCTCATATTGTAAAATCAGAAATGTTTTATATATAGCAGTGATACAATGTCAAATTAAATTAGTATTTATCAGATATTAAATGACATTTGAATGAATATTCAAAAATAAAATGATAATATTTGAAACTTATCTCTTATTTGATAAATTTGGTCCAAAATAAAAGAAATAAATAGTGGATTCAATAAATGAATATCAACGCAAACATAAAACAGTTTCCAAAAAATGAATAATAACCATTTGATATGAAAAAAATTAAAAAAATCTAGATTGAATATGTCAACCAAAATCATTAACAAATTGGATCAATACAATGAACACATTAGTGAAATTAATGATACATTATCTATGAAATTAGGAATTGGAGAAGGGGACAAACAATGGAATTAATACATTGATTTAATCGTAATTACTACAATAAAATAGTCACTACTAGTCCGCAGATGATAATAGACAGATGAAATCAAATAAAATATTGAAAAGAAAATAATATCTAGAAACAAGAAAAACCATAGGACTTGATAGAACACACAAGTTGAGGAAATTGACAATTCATAGAGTTAATACACTGTAAAAAGTAATCTACAAGATCTGGGAAAATATTTGAAACCTACTTTGTATAGATCCATAAACCAAAACAGGTTATAAGTGATTTGCATTCGGAATATCAACTACAAACACACCTCGAGGTTGATCTCTCAGTTGCATCCAAAGTTGAAGCCCTAGGTTGAACAAGAATCAAACCAATGCTTGACCTCACTGACAACTAACAACAAACCTTCGACCTGCATTGGCCTTGAATCGCGATCATGCTCAATCTGCAAACTCACAAAGACAAATCCTCTCAGATGATTGAACTCCATTGGCTTGTGACATCACTGAAGCCTCAAGCTCCCCCTTCATTGAAACCATATCCCAATAAAATACCCGTGAAACACCTTCAAATGAAACTCCTTCATTTTTTAACTAATTTTGATTATTATTTTTAATACTTTTATCTTTTTTTAATTAATCACGTTTTAATTTTTTTAATAATTTCTAATTACTTTTTATTATATATATATATGTGAAATTTGATTAAAATATAAAAAAAATGAATATAAATTAAACTAATTGTAACTTTATACACATATATATATATCATATACATATTTTCTATAAAGAAAGATTATATTTATTTAATGAATTAAAATAATCACAATGTATAAATCCTAAAAATTTTATAAAACACATTATAACCTAATTTTATAATATTAATATATTTATATTTAAAGTAGTTATATTATATAATTATAACTTTATTAAATGAAATTCATAATATTAATAATCTTATAAAATTTTATTCTAATCAAAGTTTATAATTTAAAACCATTATTAATAATTTCACACACAAATATATATAAATCATATTTTTTGAAAATAAAATCAAATTAATTGTATTAAATTTGTTGTATTTATTGTTTCATAATAAATATATTCATATTAAAATATTCCACGAAACAAATTAATTCTATAAAATTTATCTATAAACATAATTATGATCAATTTAATTAAAATACTTAATATAATAATTATTTTTAAAGGAAATAAACTAAAAATATTGTTTGTTTTTTTTATTATAAAAAAATTCATTTAATAAAATATATTTTTAATAAATTTAAGTTTATACTTTTCTGGGCTATCACATTATTCCCCCATAAATATAATTGCATCCTCGCAATTCGTTTTATTATAAGAATTCTGAATTTCTATTTTCAGAATTATGAATCACTAGGGATTCTATAATCTACCACTTAGAAGACCACATCTAATATCCAAATTTATCTAGAACATTTCTATGATACCAATTATAACACCCTGAGCATGTGCTTCCAGACTCAGTGCCTAAAAATTCTGTGTAATTTTTTTAATAAAAAGAACAAAACAATTACACAAAACTTATTACAATAGAGGACCATTTATCAATTTAGGTTTTGGAGGATTAGACAACACCTTACATTTACCAGAGTTGAACAAAAAAATCAAGTGACTAATAAGCTTCCGTGCACACTAACTCTAAAAGAACTTACATATGTAATTGAACTTCTAAGATACCTATGAGAAATAATTTTTAAAACAAAGGGTGAGCATTCAATTTCCTAGTAAGGAGTTTTGAAATCATCAAAGTAATTTTTAGAAAATCTTTCTTTGAAAATAAATTTGAGAAATACTTTTGAAAACTCTATTAATATTTACATAAAAAATACTTTTCAAATTACCCTTTTGAAAACTTAACTGAACTTAAGTTTAATATAATACACCACTTTTGAAATTATTTACGTACACAACTTGTTTTAAATATAATCCAGTGATTTTTAGAAAAAACTATGCAAGATGTTGAAAATAGAACATTGTGCCTTGTGGAAACTTGAAACATTGAAGGCTATCTTAGGCCTACCCACTTATTAAAGGATTGGGTCCACTCCCCAATTCCATACCATATTTACAACATTCAAGTGCCATGTTTTTTGAAAACATTTTAAGCATGCTTTACTTATATATACTTTCATTGGGATTTTAATTTTTTTGAAAACATGTCACTGCATTAAAATACACATTAACATTAACATTTATTTATATAAGTATGTATATATATAAATATATGATCTTCCATTGTATATCACTCCCAAGTTTTGTTCTAACCAAAACTATTGCTATATAGTCGTTGCATAAACATTCAGAATCCCAAACTTTTATGAAATACACGTTTACATATTTTTATAACTTCAACCATTTTAAACATCCATTATTAAATAAAAATTTCAACAAAATACTTGTTTCATTTATTTATGCCTGAAATTCATAGAATAATGGAAGTAGAAAACATATAAATTTTTTTCTTCTTAAAAAAACATAAGAAATAGATAATTACGTGTCACACATAAATTTATCATTATAACACTTAAATTATACATTCCTAAATTTCATGGAAATATATATATGTACATAAATTTTGAAGATATTAACTTTAAGTACATATATATATACACTTATAATTAGAAGTTGATCTTGAATGTTGAATAAATCATTTTTTTCTTTTTTATGTGTTTGGAATAATATGTATCATACACCCATGATTTAATCAAAATGTGAGGAATATCACTTAATTATATATATATATATATATCAAGCATAAATATAAAAATTAAATATAAAACTAATCAATAATTTACATAACACACATATTTAATCTATGAATTAAAATTATTGACATGGATTTTATATAAGTACAAAACATGAAATCAAAATATTTGTAAAATATTGAAGTGAACACTCTGGAAGTTTTGAAATATTAATCATATATATATATTGAGAAATATAAATATTTAAAAATTAGAAATAAATGATTTGCATCCAAATAAATATTCTTACCACAAAATGAATTAAAGTATTGTTTCGTTAAATATAATTCCTCATAGAAACTGTAACACCCCGAGATTTTATGAAAAATATTCTTTTTAATTTCATTAATGTCTTGTGTTGTACGCTACACCAAAAGGAGCTTGCACAACATGCATCCTTGACTTGCCTTTCATTACACGCAATCGCGACCTTCCTTGATAGCGTGTGTAGTACGCAATACCGAGTTTCACTAAACAACGATATGCTATTAAAATATTATTAAAACTAGCCGTTATGAATAGTAATAACCACTTTTTGAAAATTTTTAAATTTTATTTTTCAAAATGGACTTCATTTTTGGATTCGGAATATCGAAATTAGCTTAGGGTGAAATTTTGGTAATTTTCGGATAACTTTCATATTTTGATGAATAGTGGAAATTACTAAATTTTAATTAAAAACAACTTTTTCAATCGAAATAATTAATAGTGATAAATTATTAATTTTAGTGGTTTTAAAGTATATTTAGAATATATTTTTACAATTTAATACAATGATGGTCATTGGATGTAATTTCACATTTAAACCACTTATAAACAAGTTTCAATCTTTTGATAGTTATTATCTCTTAAAAACACGCTATTTGTTTTGACGATGGGAATTAATTTTTAAATTAGTTAATGCAACTGATATGTTTTGAATTTGGTAAAATAGACATCATTTTTGAGTTCATAATATAAAATATATCTTAGGCCTAATTTTTGGTATTTTTCTGAAAACTTTCAAATTTTGATAAATAGTGAAACCACTAAGTGGTAGTTAAAAAAAACTGAATTTTTCATAAAACTTAATTTTACCGCTTCTGTGAGTGGAATTTCGAAACTCCGAGACACACGGTTAATATCAAGGACTAAAATGCGGTTCAATGAGATGAAAATAATTTTTGGTGAATAGTAACTTTTGACTTTTTTTTACCACGGTTAAAAGTAAATAGGGTAATTAAGGGTAAAGATGATATTATTATTACCCTAAAAAATGTACTAATTCTATTGAATAAGTTTAATTCGACAAAAACAAACTTAGGAATAAAATATTACCATTTAGGCCCACTTGGATTAGATTAGGACATTTATTATTAATTTATTTAAAGAATGGTTAAAAGAGTTAAAATCAAAGTTTATTTAATAAAACATTTATAATATGGGGTTATACATAAGATAAATTAGACTATAAATATTCATTAGAAATATAAAAAGATTTACTAAATAATGGTATTTTATTTGTAATTTTTAGATATTAAATAATTTAATTTATTTATGACACAACAATGATGCAGTAATTATCTTATTAATGAAATATTGACATAATTGATGTTATAAATACCCAAATAAATATAATTTGAGACGTTTTATGAATTCCACTAATTTTCTAGGTTACTATGATATATTAGTGTTGATTTAATCAACTTGGTTCGAACATATAATTCTGTTATGACTTTCACAAAAATCATATATCAAATAGTGTCAAAATTGACACAAAATAGTTTTTAAATCAAATATTATATTATTAATTGTTATTTTATTCCTAAAAATCTAAGGTTCGTCCAAATGACTTAGATAAGGATATATATATTAATAATAAACAATTTGGGGTTCTTTTGGCATATTATAGTAAGTGTATTAACCATATAGCGTAAGAAAACAAAAAGACACGGTAAAAGTTAAATTATTTAACTTAGAGTTAAATCTAATTGATAAGGTTAAAATAATAACTTAAACTTGTCTAAATCCTATTGGTTGATAGGATTTAGACCCATCCCCACTTTATCTTCTAAATAAGACCCTTTGGAACCATTATAACCCGATTTTGACTTTAATATAAAATAATATTTTGAGATATTCCTAAGGTGCCCCTCTCCTCCCTTATAAAAGGACACCTCCTTCCCCTCCTCCTCACACCAATTTGAGAACTCAATCTCAGCCAAACCCTGCCAAAATCCCTTCTCCACTTCCATAGAATAATCCTAGAGGTCCTGGTATTCTTCAAAGACCAATCTTAGTTCCCTAAGTGGAGGATTCAAAGAGGCGTTTCAAAGAAGAGGTAATATCCATTACCGATCATTTCAATTTCTTTCTTCTTCAACCTCTTCTTCTTTAGTTGTTTCATGACAAATTAATAACATCAGTATTACTTACATACTGATATGTTATTATAAATATGAAACAACCATAATTCACCTTCTATCCATCCTACAGAAAAATGAAATCACCGCGCGTGCGTACGTACGGAATACCGTCTCCACGCCGTGGTGAAATCTATTTTCCACCACCACCTTACTTGGATGGGTACAATGGTGTAAATAATAACTATATAAGATTATTATAAAGTGATATTGATACTGAAATAGTATATATACACTTCAACACAAGTTCACGAACATGAGAACGATATCATCGCTCGTGCGTACGTACGGACTACCGTCTCCACGACGCGATGAGATTCATTCTCCATGTTAACCATTTAAGAATGATTATAAAGTATATATAAGAAATAATAGTGAAATATATGAAATTATAAATTTACTGGATTTATGTATATATGTATGTCATCTACCTACTTCCATTTAAGATAATAAGGAAAGGAAAACAACGTTCATGCGTACGTACGGACTACCGTCTCCATGAACGGTGTGTTTCATTTCATTTATCTATCTATTATATATATATATATATACTGAATATATATTATATATAAATCATGTTTTATATTCTTAAAGTAAGTAAATCATGATATAAGTAATAATAATGTCAAGAATAACAAGTCCAAACACCTACGATAAATGAAACGATTTTACCCAAAACGCTTCTTTAACATGGAATTTACAAAAGAACGGGTAATATAAAGTCATAAGTGAACCATATATGATATAATAACAATGAGTATAATTCTTTAATAAGTCAATGAAATTATTTAAATCATTATAAAGGAGTTTCGGACACTTACAAAGGAAATCAGACATAAGGTAAGGGAAAATATCACAATCTCATTTTTATCCGAGATTGTTTTTACTTTGGCATTTTATGGGGTGTATTTTATCATCCACATCCATGTTCCATCAATATGTAATATTGTTTCCATCAACTTACAATAGTTTCAATCCAATTTTACCCTTCGGTGAGTTTTTAGTAAAGAATATGAAAGGAATCTTTTGTCGTTTTTCGTACGAGGTACTTTTTGACTTTTCCAAAAAAAGTACGAAGAATGTTTTTTTAACTTATACGGAATGAATTTATTTTTAAAACATTACTTCCAAGAAGCTTACTTTACAAGTTTTCAAGTTTATTTTTAATCAACTTCTTTAAGTTTAAAGTTGTATGACATGTTAAGAAAGGAAAAATGTTTTTGAAGAAGAAAGGATATTTACCTCAAGAATGAAGTTCAAGTGTTTTATTAAAATTATTTTCCATCTAAGATAATAATGGGTTCTGTTTTTATCCCTATTATTACATTGATTTGATTATGTTGTGATGGAAATATTTTTATGAATTCCTTTATCGTATATGAATTTTTTTATGGTGTCATGATGTTTAAGATTCCCATTCTTATTACATGAGTTATGTAATGATGTATGGTTTATGATTTTGTGGCACACATAAGAATGGTATCATTATGAGATGGGTGGGACCTATATCTCCCTCCAATGCATTGGGTAAAGATTTTATATCTCATGAGATAGACATGGCTGGAATGGTAGGTTATACCAGTTCAGTGAAACAGGACTGAAACGAGGGTTACTCGATTCAGAAAAGGACTTTGTCCACTAAGATAGTCTTGGAAATGAGTCTTGACTAACAAGAAATGATTCTCTATGATTATGTGTGAATGCCACAAAGTTTCATGTTTTAAGTTATGATTATTGTGATTACATTTCACTGCCATGATTTACCCCATGTTATGAAATTATGATCTCTTTTGCAGGTTAAGATTTCCAAAAGTTATGTGCTTATGTATATGATGTGATTGATATTTCTTTTGTTTACCCTTACTGAGCATTTGAGCTCACCCTTTTATGTTTTCTTTTCCCCTGGATATAAAGAAAGGTTTTAGGTATAATAAAAAGGAAGATATTTATGGGAGATGTTGAAGATCTTTCACCAGGATTAGAGGATTATATTCAGAGTTTCCAAAGACACTAAACTATTATGGTCCTTGTGTGTGTGTTTTTATTATGTACTAAGTATTCTGCAAATGTAATGTAATGTCAATGTACGTAAAGCTTTGGGTCTCTACAGTTGGTATCAAAGGAAAGGTTTAGTCAACCTTTGGAAACTAGGATGTGAAAACGTTAGTGAGATCCCTAGAGATATTTCTAAGGTATGTCTAGGGATGCCCCTAAGGATAATTATACGTATAGGATATTGTCCTAGAACTATGGTAACAATATTAGATTAAACCAAAGATGTTAGATATTGAAGTTACTCCCCCTTTATTATGATTTTTGCCTCTCACACTATTCTTTTTGGGTTTTAGAAAATGGCTGGAAACAAGATGATTCACGATAATGGAGGATATGATGGACAATGGAATGATATTCTTCATGAGAAACCAAATGAAATGGTATTTGGAAGTCCAAAAATCATTGTTATGCCAAATCAGCAATCTCATAATATGATCAATAAAGTAAAATTTGGTAAGTTTCTGGACTCGGCTAATAAGAGAAAGATGGAGTTTCATGATGATCATAGAGGAAAGAAAGTTCAATTTCCCCTATGTAAATCATGTGGGAAGAGGCATCAAGGAGAATGTTTCAAAGGAACTGGAAGATGCTTTGGGTGTGGAAAAGAAGGACACAAATCCAGTAAGTGCAATGGAAAAGTTTCAGTTAACACCATGGATGAGGTTAATGGTATTGCTACGACATCAACAATGGTTAAATGTTTTAAATGTGGAATGTACGAGCATTATGAAAACCATTGCCCTAAGGGAATGTCTCATGAAGAGAATCGGTATGGTCGTATGGGTAGTATTTTTGTTGATGATGATGAAGAGACTACAAATGATATGTGAGATGAAATAATTGTTGAAGCTCGGTCAATGGTTTAAGAAGGTAGTGGAATGATTACATGTTTATCAAGTGTAATGTTGTACTATAGAATAAAAAGACATCTAAGGATTGTTACACTATTGTCTTTCCTTAAGTTTTGAAAGTTTATGATGAATGGTATGAGTAACAATGGAAGGTTATTCAGATATTTTTTTGGAAAGTGGATGATATGCGCATAATGAAGTGATAAAGAGAAAATGAAATGTTTGACAGTATTCATGAGCTCATGATTGATATAAGGACTAAGTGATATCATGGTTTGAGTATATAGAATTTTTAGGATTTTGGTATGTGGAAAGTGTTAACGTTTAACTGCATTCATGTTTTCAATAAGGTTCAATGGGTATTCAAGAGAATACATGATTAAGGCCTTTGAATGTTGAGAATGTGACCAACAAGACATATCTTATGATATATGGGGATCAACGATGGTATTAAATCTCTGGTAATCGTTTTCACTATGCTATGAGAGTGGACTGCAGTATTATGGATAAGCCTAAAGATTGGAATGGATTATGTTGGACATAAGTTAGTATTGTTTAAGGATAGATGTTTTTTTCGATATTATTGATGGGATGTTATAGTAATATATTTTTAGAAAAAGGACAACCTGCAGGACGAGCGACAACCCATCGCCTCAGACAAGGCTGTGGGAATAGAACCCACAACCAAAGTGTGACTGGCCTTTATCGCCTACCACTGGCCTACAGGAAGTCCCTGTTTAGTAGAAACGAGTTTTATTTTATTAAGCGGTATGATATATGAAGTATAAGTTCATTTTTAGAACCATATACGATTAACCATAAGATGGAATTATAACTTTTGCTAACCTTTTGTTTGAAAGAGATGGAATGACCCATCATTCTATCACATGATCTGCTAACACTTCACGAATAACAAATTCAACTTCATTTATTTAAGAGATGAAGTGGAAATTGTTCAAGGCACGAACAACAGTAAGTTTGTACCAAAATAAAGTAAGTATTTATTCTAATTCAAATTCTTCAACTTTAGGGAAACGATCATGAAAACCAAAAATGTTGTCTTAGTGCTCTTATATCTGATTAATCAGATGGTACCTTAGATCATCACAAATTTATGGATTTTTTATTGTTGGATTTTCCATAGCCATGTTCTCTACCACTCTCCATCAGAACATGATGGTTAGATTTCTCTTCCATATCCATAATTGCACCTATGTGGAAACCCAGTGATTAGTTTATTTGGGTAACTGTTACGTTTCATACTTTTGTTTTTAAAGATTTGTTTTGGTATTCCTTTTTACGATGTGGGTTTCGATTAAATAAACTTTCGAATAGTAAACCATTTATAACCCTGACGAATTTCGAGGGTGAAATTCATTTTAAGGGGGGTAGAATGTAACACCCCAAGATTTTATGAAAAATATTCTTTTTAATTTCATTAATGTCTTGTGTTGTACGCTACACCAAAAGGATCTTGCACAACACACATCCTTGACTTGCCTTCCATTAAACGCAATTGCGACCTTCCTTGATAGCATGTGTAGTACGCAATACCGAGTTTTACTAAACAACGATATGCTATTAAAATATTATTAAAACCAGTCGTTATGAATAGTAATAACCACTTTTTGAAATTTTGTAAATTTTAGTTTTCAAAATGGACTTCATTTTTGGATTCGGAATATCGAAATTAGCTTCGGGTGAAATTTTGGTAATTTTCGGATAACTTTCATATTTTGATGAATAGTGGAAATTACTAAATTTTAATTAAAAACAACTTTTTCAATCGAAATAATTAATAGTGATAAATTATTAATTTTAGGGGTTTTAAGGTATATTTAGAATATATTTTTACAATTTAATACAATGATGGTCATTGGATGTAATTTGACATTTAAACCACTTATAAACAAGTTTCAATCTTTTGATAGTTATTATCTCTTAAAAACACGCTATTTGTTTTGAAGACGGGAATTAATTTTTAAATTAGTTAATGCAACTGATATGTTTTGAATTTGGTAAAATAGACATCATTTTTGAGTTCATAATATCAAATATAGCTTAGGCCTAATTTTTGGTATTTTTCTGAAAACTTTCAATTTTTGATGAATAGTGAAACCACTAAGTGGTAGTTAAAAAAAAACTGAATTTTTCATAAAACTTAATTTTACCGCTTCTGTGAGTGGAATTTTGAAAATCCGAGAGACACGGTTAATATCAAGGACTAAAATGTGGTTCAATGAGATGAAAATAATTTTTGGTGAATAGTAACTTTTGACTTTTTTTTAACACGGTTAAAAGTAAATAGGGTAATTAATGGTAAAGATGATATTATTATTACCCTAACACATGTCCTAATTCTATTGGATAAGTTTAATTTGACCAAAAACAAACTTAGGAATAAAATATGACCATTTAGGCCCACTTGGATTAGATTAGGACATTTATTATTAATTTATTTAAAGAAGGGTTAAAAGAGTTAAAATCAAAGTTTATTTACTAAAACATTTATAATATGGGGTTATACATAAGATAAATTCTACTATAAGTATTCATTAGAAAGATAAATAGATTTACTAAATAATGGTATTTTATTTGTAATTTTTAGACATTAAATAATTTAATTTATTTATGACACAACGATGATGCAGTAATTATCTTATTAATGAAATATTGACATAATTGATGTTATAGATACCCAAATAAATATAATTTGAGACTTTTTATGAATTCCACTAATTTTCTAGGTTACTATGATATATTAGTGTTGATTTAATCAACTTGGTGCGAACATATAATTCTGTTATGACTTTCACAAAAATCATATATCAAATAGTGTCAAAATTGACACAAAATAGTTTTTAAATCAAATATTATATTATTAATTGTTATTTTATTCCTAAAAATCTAAGGTTCGGCCAAATGACTTAGATAAGGATATATATATTAATAATAAACAATTTGGGGTTTGTTTGGCATGTTATAGTAAGTGTATTAACCATATAGTGTAAGAAAACAAAAAGACACGGTAAAAGTTAAATTATTTAACTTAGAGTTAAATCTAATTGATAAGGTTAAAATAATAACATAAACTTGTCTAAATCCTATTGGTTGATAGGATTTCGACCCATCCCCACTTTATCTTCGAAATAAGACCCTTTGGAACCATTATAACCCGATTTTGACTTTAATATAAAATAATATTTTGAGATATTCCTAAGGTGCCCCTCTCCTCCCTTATAAAAGGACACCTCCTTCCCCTCCTCCTCACACCAATTTGAGCACTCAAGCTCGGCAAAACCCTGACAAAATCCCTTCTCCACTTCCCTAGAATAATCCTAGAGGTCCTGTTATTCTTCAAAGACCACTATTAGTTCCCTAAGTGGAGGATTCAAAGTGGCGTTTCAAAGAAGAGGTAATATCCATTACCGATCTTTTCAATTTCTTTCTTCTTCAACTTCTTCTTCTTTAGTTTTTTCATGACAAAGTAATAACATCAGTATTAATTACATACTGATATGTTTTTATAAATATGAAACAACCCTAATTCACCTTCTATCCATCCTACGGAAAAATGAAATCCCCGCGCGTGCGTACGTACGGAATACCGTCTCCACGCCGTGGTGAAATCTATTTTCCACCACCACCTTACTTGGATGGGTAAAATGGTGTAAATAATAACTATATATGATTATTATAAAGTGATATTGATACTGAAATAGTATACATACACTTCTACACAAGTTCACGAACATGAGAACGATATCATCGCTCGTGCGTACGTACGGACTACCATCTCCACGACGTGATGAGATTCATTCTCCATGTTAACCATTTAAGAATGATTATAAATTATATATAAGAAATAATAGTGAAATATATGAAATTATAAATCTACTGGATTTATGTATATATGTATGTCATCTACCTACTTCCATTTAAGATAATAAGGAAAGGAAAACAGCGTTCATGCGTACGTACAGACTACCGTCTCCATGAACGGTGTGTTTCATTTCATTTATCTATCTATTATATATATATATATATATACTGAATATATATGATATATAAATCATGTTTTATATTCTAAAAGTAAGTAAATCATGATTTATGTAATAATAATGTCAAGAACAACAAGTCCAAACACCTACGATAAATGAAACGATTTTACCCAAAACGCTTCTTTAACATGGAATTTACAAAAGAACGGGCAATAAAAAGTCATAAGTGAACCATATATGATATAATAACAATGAGTATGATTCTGTAATAAGTCAATGACATTATTTAAATCATTATACAGGAGTTTTGGACACTTACGAAGCAAATCGAACATAAGGTAAGGGAAAATATCACAATCTCATTTTTATCCGAGATTGTTTTTACTTTGGCATTTACTGGGGTGTATTTTATCATCCACATCCATGTTCCATCAATATGTAATATTGTTTCCATCCACTTACAATAGTTTCAATCCAATTTTACCCTTCGGTGAGTTTTTAGTAAAGAATATGAAAGGAATCTTTTGTCGTTTTTCGTACGAGGTACTTTTTGACTTTTCCAAAAAAAGTACGAAGAATGTTTTTTTAACTTATACGGCATGAATGGATTTTTAAAACATTATTTCCAAGAAGCTTTCTTTACAAGTTTTCAAGTTTATTTTTAATCAACTTCTTTAAGTTTAAAGTTGTATGACATGTTAAGAAAGGAAAAATGTTTTTGAAGAAGAAAGGATATTTACCTCAAGAATGGAGTTCAAGTGTTTTATCAAAATTATTTTCCATCTAAGATAATAATGGGTTCTGTTTTTATCCCTATTATTAAATTTATTTGATTATGTTGTGATGGAAATATTTTTATGAATTCCTTTATCGTATATGAATTATTTTATGATGTCATGATGTTTAAGATTCCCATTTTTATTACATGGGTTATGTAATGATGTATGGTTTATGATTTTGTGGCACACATAAGAATGGTATCATTATGAGATGGGTGGGACCTATATCACCCTCCAATTCATTGGGTAAAGATTTTATATCTCATGAGATAGACATGGCTGGAATGGTAGGTTATACCGGTTCAGTGAAACATGACTGAAACGAGGGTTACTCGATTCAGAAAGGGACTTTGTCCACTAAGATAGTATTGGCAATGAGTCTTGACTAACAAGAAATGATTCTCTATGATTATGTGTGAATGCCACAAAGTTTCATGTTTTAAGTTATGATTATTGTGATTACATTTCACTGCCATGATTTACCCCATGTTATGAAATTATGATCTCTTTTTCAGGTTAAGATTTCCAAAAGTTATGTGCTTATGTATATGATGTGATTGATATTTCTTTTGTTTACCCTTACTGAGCATTTGAGCTCACCCTTTTATGTTTTCTTTTCCCTAGGATATAAAGAAAGGTTTTAGGTATAATAAAAAGGAAGATCTTTATGGGAGATGTTGAAGATCTTTCACCAGGATTAGAGGATTATATTCCGAGTTTCCAAAGACACTAAACTATTACGGTCCTTGTGTGTGTGTTTTTGTTATGTACTAAGTATTCCGCAAATGTAATGTAATGTCAATGTACGTAAAGCTTCGTGTCTCTACAGAAACATATATTGAAACCTGAATTGATAAGAAAATTTAATTTAGATAAACATAAATCATTAAAAAGACATGATTTTGAACGAAGATAAAAATTGTAAAATAGAAATTATCCCTTATATATAACCATAAAAATTAAAATCATAATTTTGATATAAGTAAACTAACTATATCATACTAATAATTTTGAAATAGATAAATTTGAAAATCAAATAAAACTATCCGTTACCAAATTATTATGCAAAAAACCCCCCTTTGGAAAACTTCTTCTTCCTACTGTCATTTTTCTCTTTACAACTCAGAATTGGAAAGTATACAATGGGAAAGGAAGGTAGAGGTTATGTCTTACCTCGCTAGACTCACACACAATGCACTAATATTCCTCTATTTTCAAAGTAGAACTTATTTATATATAGTAATTCTAAGGCATCAAATTAAATTCTAATTTAATAGAAATTAAATGAAATTTTAACACATATTAAATAATAAAATGATGATATCTGTAGCATATCTCTTATTTGAAAAATTTATTAAAAAATAAAGGAAATCATTAGTGGATTAAATAAATTAATCTCAATGCAAACATCAAACAATTTCTAGAAAATGACCCATAACAATTTGATATGAAAAATATTAAAATAATATAGATTGAATATATCAACCAAGATCATTGAAAAATTGGATCAATATATTAAATACATTAGTGAAATTAATGATACATTATCTACAGAATTAGGAATTAGAGAAGGGGACAAACAATGTAATTACTACAACGATTGAATCACAATTACTACTGGAAAAGGACCACTACTGGTCTGCAGATGATAATAGATAGATGAAATAAAATAAAATATTAGACCGAAAATAATATTAAGAAACAAGACAAACCCATAGACTTGATAGAACACACAAGTTGAAGAAATTGATAATTCAAAGTGTTAAAACACTATGAAAAATAATCGAAAATATCTGGGATACAATTTGAAACCTTCTTTTTACAAATCTGTAAACCAAAACAGGTGATAGGTTATTAGCATTCGAAACTGCAAGCACACCTCGAGCTCGATCACTTAGTTTTATCCGAAGCCGAAGCCCTCGGTTGACTAAGACTCAAACCTACGATTATCCTTGCTTACAACTGATGATGAACCTTCAAACCTATGTCGGCCTTGACTCTTATTCTTGCTAAATCTTCCGACTCGAAAAGACGAATCCTCTCAGATGACTGGACTCCATCAGCTCATGACCTCACTGAATCCACGAGTTCTCCTTTCATCGAAACCCTATCCCGAAAAAATATTCGAGATACACCTTCAAATGCGACACCTCTTTTTTTTCATAACAAATTTTAATTATTTTTTAATCATTTATTATTACTTTATATTATATGTATATGAAATCTGATTAAAATATTAAAAAAATATTTATAAATTAAACTTATTATAACTTTATACATTTATATATATATATATATCATATACATTATTTTTTATAAAAATAAGATTATATTTATTTAATGAATTAAAATTATCAAAATTTATAAATCCTCAGAATTTTATAAAACACATTATAACCTAATTTTATAATATTCATATATGTATATTTAAAGTAGTTATATTATATAACTATAAATTTATTAAATGAAATTCATAATATTAATAATCTTATAGAACTCTATTCTAATCAATGCTTATAATTTAAAACCAATATTTACAATTTCACACACACACCGATATATATATAAATAATATTTTTGAAAATAAAATAAAATTAATTATATTCAATGTGTATTATTTATCATTTCTTTATAAATATATTCATATTAAAATATTTCGTAAAGCAATGAAATGCTTTAAAATTTATCTATAAGACTACTTATGATCAATTTAATTAAAATACTTAATTTATATTATTATTTTTAAAAGAAATCAACTAAAAATAGTATTAGTTTGTTTTTATTAAAAGTAAATTCATTTAATAAAATATATTTTTAATAAATATATGTTTATAATTTTTTGGGATATCACATTTTGAGGCCATAAAATAGAAAGGGAAATACCTCAGGACTATTATGAAGTGAGTAGGCCCAATGGTTGAAGATGAAGCTGAATGAAAGTCTGCTTTGGAATATGCCCTTGATGGCCCTCTTTATGAAGTTATCAACATATTGGAAAGAGTAATTCGGGCCTCATTCTAATCCATTGGTCTACCATGAACCACATTTTTTTTGACATCAGGGAGAGACTCTGGATTGTGGGTGTCCCCCCCACTCATACTTCTTTTGATAAAACGAAAACATTTTTATTTCTAGTGTTCCTATTTTCCCTTTTCCTATAATAAAAATCATTTGTGATCAACTGTAATTGAAACCATAATCTCAACCAGATATCAATTTGAGTCATAATTCAGGATAAAGAAAATAATCAAATCATGCCATAATAGTTTCCTGAGCGGAGGGGCTCAGTGAGTGTAGTTTGACTCTTGCTAGGGTTATATGGAAAACCCAAAAAAATTTATGACCATTTTGTTATCACCATAATTTTTCCTATGAATATTATGGTCTGGAATTAGTGGGTATAACTTGGCTTTATCTTAGGACACCCTTTGCAGGGTTTTAACCAAACAATATTTGCATCTCATGATGATTTTTGATTTCTTGGTGTTTTTCCCAAATCGTTTGTAGTATAAGTTTAGCAAGACATTACTCAAATTTTATCTAGGGTTTAATTTATGGATTTTAAATATGGTGAGTGTTGTTTATTATTTAATTTTTAGTTTAGAGTCTTTCCAACTGAACTATTATTATTGATGTTTTAGGTCGAACAACTTTGAACATGACCTGTAGGGAAAGGCCTCTAATTTAGGACTCATTAACCGAGATTTTCCGAAAAACTTTTAGACATGAATGGGGGATTTTTCTTGACCTTTAATTTTGATTTATGGATATGGGGAATGATATGTGGAATGTAATTCATGAGGAATATAGAAGTGGGAAATACTTCTCTAAGGATGAATTTTCCCTTGGTTGATAGGCCATTTTTGTAGGCAACATACGTAGAGACACCAAGGCATTATATTCATAGTCAAACAAAGGTGTCCAAGGAAAACTGACTGTATGTTTCTCATTCTTATAAAATTTTTATAGAATTTTGGATTTGTTTCCCTATTGAGGGTCATAGTAGGTGTCTTGTTAAGGGAACAATTTATGAAAGTACGAGGGCATTTGTATTGGTTCTGGTTTAGAAACCACTCCCACGTTAGTTTTAATTATGAAAAGGAGGGAAAGTTCATGGTGTAGTTTAACATCTCAAAAATAAGAAATTTGTTTTTTTTTTGAGAAATCATTTCACTCTGACTAGAGGTGGGTAAATGATTCATTTTTTCACATTAGTCTAACCAGAAATAACCTTTATCTTCAATATTTGAAAAAGGGAAATATTTAAACTGTAGTCTAGGGGGTTTTTGAAACTGGGGAATAAGATGAGATTTAGATGTCATAGGGGCATACAGAGATAATAAAATCCTCTATTGAGGATGAATTTTCCCTTGGTTGACTAGCCATTTTATAGGAAACTTATGCAGAGCCGCTGGGGAATTGTGTGCATAGTCCAAAAAAGGTGTCTGCAAGACACTAGCCATCCATTTCTGATGGATAGGGATGGTTATGAGGATTCAGAACATTCTAGATGTAGAGTATGATTTGTGAATAGGGGTTCCTAATTATGAAAAGGTGGCATTTTTGGTTGAACCTCACTGGGAATTCTGAGAATTGGTGGAGGAATTTTTTCCTTATCCCATCCATGTGTGTTGTTTTTCTTACACATGTTTGACCATTGCATGGGTGGGGATGGGATAATACTATTTCATAGATGAGTATGAAATATGAGATTCAGATGTCACTTCATTTCCTATCATGACATGGATCAATTTGTACATAGTTCTTTTAAGGATCATTCCTATGCAGATCTGACTCTCACACATGAATGGGGAATTTTTGTTTTGGATACAGATTCCCCAATGACACGAGGCATATTTTGAAATTTCCAGCACATATTCATTTCTTTCATAGGGTTATGAAGAAAAATATCCTTTCGATGTGACCTTGACTAAGGGTGAATATCAGGTATCGAGTATCGCCCAGTTTAAATGTCATGTGATTAAGACGTTGATATGGAGGACCTGAGTAACTGGAGGGTAATCAAGCCATGATGTTCTAACATATCCAGGATGTGGGTAGGGAGGAGAGTGTAAACCCTGGTTTTTAGGTCTCATGGATTAGGAGAAATGAAATAGGTATTGGAAGCTGTTAGGCATACAAAAATTGGAAAATAATCTCCTAGGTATGAAATTTCATTTGTTTGAAATGCCATTTTTGTGAGCAACGTATGCAGAGTCGTTGGGGCATTGGGTGAATAGTTAAATAAAGGTGTTCGCATGACAATGACCTTCTATTCCCATTAGACTCAAAGGATTATGACGATCCAAGATCCCTCAAATCGTAGAGTTTGACACATGGAGATAGTTGGTTTGGAAAAATCAGAAACACTCAGGCCATGATTAATTTTAGAATTGAGAGTCTCTCTCTACACATATTTGATCTGTACATGTGGTTTGATGTTTTGACTCCCTTTTAGGATTGGGAATCCATTTTGAATATCTAGTTGTCCCACAATTATATTGCCTACACAATTTTGGTCTATGCGCATGGAGTGGGGTAATTTTTAGCTATATTTGGGGTACCATACAGTTTAATGTCATACAGTTAAGACTTTGGGCCATGAAATTTAATGTCATGTGGTGAGGACATGGGTAACTTGATGTGGATGAGCTAGATATTGTGGGTCCATGCCATTTCAAATCTTACGAAAAATATGCTGACAACACAATATAATGTCATTTTGCAGTGATGAAATATAAAAAGGGATCATGTGCAAATATGAGATAATCAGGATGGGATATTCCTGATACACCCCAAACATGAGTGAGGGAGGAAGGTGTAAACCAGGATTCCAGGAGCCCTCAAGTCATGAGGGATGGTGTGAGGATTAGGATCTAATGGGTGTACATAAGTAGGAACACCATCTCTTGAGGATGGATTTTCCTTTGGTTGACATGCCATTTTGTGGGAAACATATACAGAGCTATCGGGGCATTGTGTTCATAGTCAAACAAAGGTGTCTGTAGGACACTAGTCTTCCATTTTCGATAGTTGTGGGTGATTATGGTGATATAAGATTTCTTGGGACATGGATTTTGATGGATAAAAAGGGGATGTATGGGTATATGAGATATATCCAGACCATGAATAGTTCTGAGGTACAAAATCCCCTACATAGATATGATTTGTATGTAAAGGGAAGCATGGTATTTTGACACTTTCTAGATGTAAGAGTTCAAGTTTAAAATCCCCTACATCTATTTTCATTTCACATGAAAGAGATTGGGGGAATTTTTTTTATTCTAGGTGGATGGACCTAGGATTTCTGGCCCTAGTGTCACTACGTATCCCATTATACTGAGAATCAAGCTGCACATAGTTTTTGAGACACCTTACAATTCAATATTGTGTGGTTATGAATTCTTTGTCCATGCAGTTTAATGTAATGTATATAGGATTCATGAATTTACCTATGTAAGTATGAATTATATGTAGGGGAGGTACTTGTTTCACGGTGGATGAACCTGGGAAGGGCTAGGTGTGACTACATGTCCCATTGATGGGTGAGAATCAAACCGAACATATTTTTGGTATCCTATGTGGTTTAATGTCATATGGTAAAGATGAGAGTGAATCAACATGAAAAGGATGAGGTGAGTGAAGTGTTGGGATTGAACCTCATGGAGGTTCCTACGTATCCCAGTTAGTTTGGAATCAAATTCCACATAGTTATAAAAACATGTTCCCTATGATAGTATGACCCATGCATAGGAAATGGGAAGTTTTTTTTAAAAAAGTGGTGATAGGACCAGGATGAAGGATCTGGGTGTCACTATGTATCCTGCAAGGTCTGGAATCAAGGAACACATAGTTCTTTAAAACTCTCCATGCCAGCCTGACCTGTGTACGAAGAGGAGGGAATTTTTGACCTTGACTTGTGGCTGGACCGGGATGTAAGATCCAGGTGTCACTACATATCCCATTGATGAATGGGAATCAAGATATATGTAGTTCTAATGACTCCCTAGGCCAGTTTGACCTGTGTACAGAGATGTGGGCATTTTATACAATGATTTCAAGATTATGGGATTAATATATTCTTCTATACTTTTTCCATGCGGGGGAAATCCACACCACCTTTCCCAAGCTCACATGAATTATACTTAGTTTGAGAAACAAGTAGTGATGAGAAGTTCCATTTTAGTATAGGATAAATAGAGGATATAATAGAGGAATTCCATGTTATGTGATGGCTAGACCAAGACTTAGGGTCAATGTTTCTCTACATATCCCATTGATGAATATGAATCAATCCATATGTAGTTCTAAAAAAGGCCCTCCCTACATAGGCTCGAGAGATACACAAGGAGGGGAAGAATTTTTTTTCTTCCCTTTCATAGATTTGATTCATGCACAACCAGTCATTATTCAGGACACAATGCTCAACATGCAGTTTACCGTCTTGTGGTAAGGACAAAATTGCTAGGTATTTTAACATTGTACAATATGGACACATATGTCACTATGAAGTTTAACATCTTATAGCTAAGAAGGTTTCATCATGCAGTTTAATGTCATACGATCAGGACCATTTCTATACAGTTTAACATCGTGTAACATGGATGTAGGTGGCACTATGCAGTTTAACATCATGATGCTAATATGAGTTTGATACGATTACACAAAGTACTTCTTTAGTAACCTCACATTGGTGGGGGATGTGGTGAGCTTCCCATCCATTGAAATTAAGGCATATTCTCCATTGGAGTAGACCTTGTGTATAACATATGGTCCTTCCCATTTTGGATATAAATTTTGAGGTTTCTTTCTGAGTAACATTGGAATTCTAAGGGAAAACACCATCTCTCCTTCGAGGATATATCAGAGAAGAAACTTCTTATTGAAGGCTTGTGAAATTTGATTCTGGTAAACTTTTTAATGGTGCAGTGTGTGCAATCTTTTCTCATCCCACCACTCCAGCTCATTGAATCATTTCTGGGACTTCTCATCTGTGGATAGTTGATCACATATAGCCCCAAAAAGTGATGGTAATTGAACTTAAATGGGTAGAACCACCTCTGTCTCGTATACTAATGAGTACGGGGTTGCAATGGTGGCGGTGTGGGTTGTGGTCTGGTAAGACCACATAGCTTGTAGAAGCTTATCCAACCATTATTTCTTGTACTGGTCTACCATATTCTAGTGTATATTGGATAAGGTCTTGTTGAAGGACTCTATCTGCCCATTGGACACTGCATGATAGCAGGATGAACAGTTAGCCTTGATTCTATGCTCTTGATATAGATTGTCTAATTCAAAAGAGCATAAATCAGTGTCGTTGTCCATTGGTATTGTGTGAGGGACACCAAAACTGGGGATGATGTTGTCTTTAAAAAAGCTGAAAATACTTCTTACCCCATCCTCTTTGAGTGGTACAACTTCTACCCACTTGGAAAATAAGTTTGTTGTTGTGAGAATATATTTAAATTGCATGGCCATTGGGGTAGGGTATGGTCCCATAATGTCCATTCCCCATAAAAAAATGGCTAGGAGTACTTGGCTCTGTGAAGTAACTCTGGGTGATGGTGGATGAAATTTTCATGAACTTGGTAGGAATGACACTTAGTGAATGTAGCACAATCCTGCATCATGGTGGGTCAATAGTACCCAAGCCTTTGAATCTGCTGTGATAGCTTGGACACTGATTGCTGTGATTAGAAAGTTCTGACATTGACTTGTTTTAAGATGATGTTGGTCTCTTCTCCATCAATGCACCTGAGAAGGACTCCATCAAGGCCTCACTTATAAATGACCTTCTTGTAGTTGGTGCCATCATACATCATGAATTTGATTGTCCGTCTCTAGATTTGTTATCTTCTAGCCCTATCTCGTGAGAGATCTCCCCTTTGAAGGTAATTTAAAATGGGAGTCATCCAGCTAGTGGTAGGACCATATGACTCATATATGGGACTGATTTCATTGATTTCTTCTAGGTTGTTCGAAATGAATGGTAAGACCATTTGTCGGTGGGAAATACTGACGACTTTTTCATTCCGATCTGGGTCGACAAGAGCTGTTGCTGTATTTTCCAATGTATTTGATTGTGCATTTTGGGACCAGGGATCATAATTCAATGTTGGCTCAATGAAAATTCTACAATCAGTTCTCAGATATGGTTAACCCAAGGGATCAAATTCTCTTTCTTGATAGCATAGTGACCATTGACTTTCTTGATGACTAGTTTTGAGTTGACTTTAATCTTGAGGTGTTCGACCAGTTATGGAAGTGCCAAATCTAGGCCTACAATGAGGGAATGGTACTCTACTTCATTGTTCATGCATCCTTTTGAAAATAAGAAGGAATAGGGAAGAACTTCCTTTTCTAGAGATATGATTATGACACCCAGACCCACTTTGAGTTTGGGGTCTTCCATTCTTTTTCCCGTCGGGCTTTTGGACACGCTGTCAAAGTGCATTTACCACATTTGTGAGTTCTCTTGAATAAATAACACTTACTCATTAGTTATTTCATCATCTAATGGGGCTACCTCTGATGAGGGATGCTCAGCCAGGAAATCTAATAATTCCTTGACTATGATGGATTTCTGCGGTATGAACCGTATATCGAACTACTACAGGATGACCGCCCACCGTGACAGGAATCTAGTTAACATTAGGTAGTTGAGAATATAATTTTTTGGGTTTCTAAATGAGACCAAATGGACTTCATGGTGCTGAAAATAATGCCTCAGTTTTTGGACCAAAAATATTAATGTAAGGTAGAACTTCTCGATATTTGAATAACAAGTCTCAGCATCGTTCATGATTTGACTGAGATAATAAAGTCTATTTTCACTTCCAAAATCATTCTTCTATGTGAGGAAGGTATATAGGGATCTCTCTAATGTGGTTACATATATAATGAGTGGTCTTACTTAAATAGGATAAATTCGAACCATTTAACTTAGAGATATTTCTTGATATTGTTGAATGCTTCATGACATGCTTCAATCCATTGATATTCCATCCCTTTCTTCATTAACCTGGTGAAGGGAAATAACTTTCATGAAAGGTTGTACATGAAGCATTGAATTTATTCTACGTTTCCTTGGATTCCTCTCAACTTAGTGAGGTTGTGAGGAGGTGACATGCTGAGGATGATTTTTTTTCTTAGGGCTGACTTTGATGCCCTAATGGAATACAATAAAGATGAGGAATTTCCCTGAGATAACACCAAAATCACATTTCAGGGGGGGGGTTCATTTTCAGAATGTGTTGTAAGAGTTTATTTAAAATGGTTTCATGATCTTCCAGATGATCTGATCATTTTCATGATTTAACCACCAGATCATAAACATAACATTCAATGAAATTTCCTAGGAAGTATCTTAAAATGCAGTGCATAGCGCACTAATATGTGGCGCCAACATTTTTGAAACTTAAAGGCATCACCTTGTAGTAAAAAACTTCTTGGGGATCCATGAAGGTGGTATATTCTTCATCTTCTTGGGCTATTCAGATCTGGTTATATCCTGAGTAGCCATCCATAAAAGGGAGAGCCTCATATCCAGCCATTGCATCGATCAACAATTCCTTGATCAGGATTGGGAAATAATATTTCAGGCAGTTCTGGTAGAGGTCCCTAAAATTGATGCAGACCCAGATCTGTCCATTTTTCTTCTTAACATGGATAATGTTTTCTAACCATATGGGGTATTGGACCTCCTGAATGAATATAGCTCGATCTAGTCGTCTTCAACCTCTATTTTGGAAGTATGTGTTTGGTGAATCCTTATGGAAGCTTTCTGATAACCACGATGGTCCTATGGTAGGCCGAGGTGGTGAGTATCCACCTCCGGATCAAGACCTGAAATTTTTTTATAATTCTAGGAAAAAACATCTCAATTCTACCTTAGGAAAGAGGCGTATACCTCTTACTCTTCAGAATGAATGACCATACTAACCATAGTGCATTGCAGGTATTATTCTATACCCAAGTTGATTTCCTTGAGTTCATCAATGGTTGTAGAGACTCCTTCCTCAAATGTTAGAGGGGTATCCCTTAGGTTTTCTTATTCCTCCTATACATGCTCACAATATTCCTCTTTGTCTTCTGATAGGGAAACAATTCTTGATATGATCATTCTATAATTGAGGGAATAATCATACTTTTGATATCTGGGAAGAAAATCTACCTCTTCTATCTTGTTCATTGGCAGGGGCCTCTCTAGAGAATATGTAGGGAGGGGTAAAAGGGTTTCCTCATCTTCTTTGGGTGAAGGGACACTTCCTCTTGTCTCGGTGGGTGAGGTAGGGATTTACCAGGATTTTGATGATGGTTCAGGGACATTTTTATCTGATTCCTTGTCATTATCTTGGGAGTTATTGAGTTTTTCAACATTATCAGATCCGGTAGCTACAAATAAAATCATGAGGACAACAGAATATGTATCCAAATTTGGACTTGTGCTTTAAATTTTATTGATGGGAAGTACATATTCTTCCCCGAGATGCTTGAGGGGATTGGTAGGAAACATATTCAAACCATTTGGGGTAGCGAACCAATCAATTATGTCATCTTAGCGTCATTTACCATTTGTTCTATAGAACCCTGCGTCAATATATTGTGATTTTCAGAGGTTAAATGGGGCCTTATAAGAATTTTGTTTCCCAATTTTTCCATTAATTCTATATTTCAGGCATTGATGGTACGAAGAGGGGATTTCTACATGTTTATGTATCTAGGGCCTCCCTAAGAGGGTGTTGATGGGCGTATTATTTTGGACCACCATAAATTTTGTGTGAGTTGTGGTCACCGAATCAGGTTTCGAGCGTGATTTGGTGTAACAATTTCTTCTTGCTTTTTTTTGTAGCCCAACATGGTCATGGTGGAAGGTGTCATATTATCATCATTTCATCCCAGTCGTTGAAGTTTCCACAGTGGGGGGAGATTAACCCCATATCCATTGTCAATGAATACTTTTTTGGATATTGATTCTATTTATTGTGCAAGACACATATAAGGGTTTGATGTGTCCTTTCATGATGACATCTTCAACTTGATCCGTAAAGGAGATAATTTCATGGAATTCTATAGGATTGGTCTCCATCTGGTATACTTTAGTGGAGACCACCTTGGCTTCAAAATCCTGGGTACTTAGAAAAGCTCCGATGAGTGTTTCCCTAATATCTGCTGATAGATTTAGTGCATCCATGATGTGGATCTTTGCTGGAACTAAATATAACTATTTCAGAATGTCATATTTCTAATCGAAAGTCCTATGCCTCCCATATTGGGTATGTTCTTTCATAGGCAATTTTGGGACTTGATCATTTAATGAAGATTGTTCAGTCATTGGGGTTGGGGTTGGAGGAGGTTCTATCCTTTGTGGATTGGGTCGAACAAGTCTACTCTCCTACTAAGGGAAATTAGTCATTTTTTCTTCCTCTGATATATATTTCATAAGGATTGGACTGGGGTGGATTTTTGTGGGGGCATAAGAATTTTCCTGTCCCTTTCAGATCAACTGGAGGGTCCTTCTATGGGTTTCTACAACACTGACAGTTTGAGAAGGGGTGTGGCTATAAACTTGATATCTGCCATGGATGCATCTCCCTTGATATCCATGGCCTCTATAGATTCTTCGTCGGGCCACCCAATTGGGTGTGATGGATTCTGGTTGATAATCATATTCATCATTGGAGAAAGATTCCATCAAGTGTATGAAATTGATGGGGCCAAAAATCATATCATATTCTGACGATGACTTCACCTTATCATCTACCCCCATTGGTGTCATTTAGCGGGGTAGTTCCCATATGTTCAGATCTACTAGTATGAAATATAATAGTTTCAAAGCTTACTTTGGATTTGGTGAAATTTCATCTTCCTACACTTGCTTTCTACCCTTATGATTGGTCTTCTTGTTGGGTGGATGAACTTTGGAGGGTTGTGGGGCCAAGGATGTTGGTCATGTTGCATCAGGGCCTATTAGAGAAACATTTAGTTGCTTAAACTAGTTATGGAGGATGCGGTAGTCTCAGTTGATTGTTTTCTGAGTCATCCAACAATAATTTTTTTTCCTTTTTTCTAAAAACTTCATTTCACTCCCCCTATTTGTTTATGTCAGTGGAAGAAACATACGACACTTACACTGGTAGTGGGTTCAGCTTGACCTATTTAGAATCTATCATTAATTTTAGGAGGTCTTTGAAGACAAAGAATTCCTCAATGTTGTTCCCCAATATATGGTGGAAGGGAAAATAATCTTTCTGGTCATCAAGACCTACTTCATCAGCCTTATTTGGATCTGGAAGTCGGAGAAAATTACAATTCATTGCGGCTATGAAGTATCCATAGACTTGATCATCCCATAATGAATATAATTTATTATTATGTTCCTCAAATGGATTTATTTTAGCCTCACTTCACTTGTCTTGATGATGCAGAGGTATTTTTTGATGTCCCAAGGGCCCTGAATGGTTTGGTGGGGGCCTTGGACTGAAGTTGGTACATGGGGTGGCTTATGCATGAAAGATGCCGCTTCAGCTCTCCCTACTCTTTTTAATTGGGTTGATGAGGCTGCCCCAGAATTGAGGTTAGTCCATTGAAAAGAATATTCTATCCTTTGGGCGATGTAAGAGAACTACCAGAACCCACTTGTATACTTAACAGGAATGAGTAGAATTTATAGCTCATCTCAGAGATTATAGATGCACATGGAAAGCATCTCATCTAGGGGGAGTGGATAGTTCAAGGAGTAAGTAATACCCCTCCATCTTGCAATGATGTCTGAAACTCTATCATTCTCCAATTTTTTTTTTCAGTTCAAGAGGTCACTGGAAGTTGTTTTTTGGAAATGTTGAGTTGAGATGGAATAGGAACTGGCACTGGAGATCCTTCCATCCTATTATTGTGTTATCTTGAAAACTGGTGTACCAAACAAATGATGAAAATTTAAAGGTTCATACAAAGCATATGAGCTTCACAACCACTTTTTAATCCGGGGTTCCCAACATGGGATCCCAATAAGAAGATTAGTGAATTATATGCTGCTCCATATCAGATTATCCATTGAACATTGGGAATACGACTTTCCCAAAATATGGAAACAGAGGGACGTTTCTTACCCAATCAAGGTAAGGCTTCCGTTCTGGTTGTATTAAAGTGTTCCATCCATCCATTTCCTCCTTTCGAGTTTTCAATAACTCGATGGTACCCAAGAGCCTTTGATGCATGTCCTGTTGAACCTAGTAATGAGGGGGTGTAGAAGAGGGAAATATTAGATGTGTCGGTGCTGCTATAACTTGAGATGGATACCCTGTTGGTGGCATCCTTTGTGGATTCTCTCGAATCTATTTCGGTTTCTTCCCCAATGAAGGGAAATATTTTTATCCTCCCTAGATTAGGTTCTATTAGACTGATAGTCCCAACATGGCCTTGAACGAGATTTACAACTTTGCTTCATCCATTGGGAAGAGCCTGGGAGGCATAGGGATATCCGATGGAAGTGTGTGTTGACTCTCCACCTAAGGAACATACCCAATAGGACAATTTTCACTAAGTAGTTCAGAGTTGGTTCACCTTATCTCATTCATTTCTTTCTCCTATCAAGAAAATCCCTCCTCAAGAATAAAGGAATCATCTTCATAAGGAGGAGGGGGATGTGGGTCATAGGCCTTTCTCTTGTTCTTATCCTTGTTCGGGATTCGCGTGGGAGGTAGTGGTAGATTGAATGAGGGGGAACCTAAGTTTAAGACAACTCTTTGGTTTCTGGTGTGCACACCTCCAGGCTTGATGTGGACCTTATCCAATAGGGAACCCTCTTATTCTATTTCCATGTTATTTGTTTCAATTTCAGTGAGGTATTTGGGGGTGATGTCCATGAAGTTCACTTATGTATACCACATTGGGTGTGGCGTACCAGGTATCGAATGGTTGGAGAGCTTCTTATGTCATTTGTTGGATCTTCTCTGGCTATACTGTGATGCTATTTGGGTTGATTAGAGAGGAGTGACTTGAAGAGAGCCTTGATATAACCATACAGTTTGCCTCCATTCTAGGGGATGTGAGTCACAAGATAGGATGGAATGGGTGAAACTTTTACCCATTGTTCTCCCTAGAAGTGAGAAGAAAGACATCTTTTTGGTGGGAATTTGAGGTAAAAATGACCCCATCCCTACGGTCTGGTGTTACTCTAGTTATTCCATTGATAGGCCTCTACCTGAATTTGCTGGTCTTATAGGGGAATTTTGGGTTGAAAATTCCCCTGCCCTGTGGGTTGGGGTTGATCCCATGTTTCTGTGGAGGCTGCATCTTTTTCCACCTTCTTGATCTCACACATTCCCATGTGGGTGTGAGCCGGATATGGTGTCAGGTCTTCATGTGAATTTTATGCTCCCGAGGACATGATCGGTGTTGATAGATTGGGTTCCCTCAGACAGGAGTCCTGTTTGATGTTCTCATTGGCCTGGTTTAGGATCTTTTTGATGGCTTTCTCTCGTTGGGCCTGACACTTCTAAGACTTACTTTGGGGTGGTTCTTGTTGAGTGATCCACCTTTCTTGAGCAAGGAATTCATTTGACTTCCTCCTGGGGATGATGAAATTGCAAGATGTCAATTCGAGTGGATTCTAATGGACGTGAAGTGGGGTGAAGTGTACATATTTGTGTTCTCCCCATCCTCTAATATAAACACCATACAAGGTGTTTTTGATAAGGCAATGCAACTGATGCAACACATGGAGGCAGGATAACTCAAGGTCTTTCTTTCACCTTTTTGATTGTGGCCTCCATGTAGAGGAAAATGATTCTTGGTCAATTTTTTGATGAATCTCTCCAAATAAATTAACATGGTATGCATACCTATCATAGAGATTTTTTTTCTTTTAGCTGGTAGAGAGATGTACAAATATTGAGGTGAATGTTATGCATACATTCTTTTAACAATTCTCTTGGTTTATTGAATTGAGAAGTCAAAATGGAACAATACATCACTGGAATGTCACCCCTTTCTAGTTGTATTTTAACAAGAAACATATATTGTTATTGTTAATCTGGATACTATTCTTCTTGATCCACCCAGTTTGACTTCCCCTTAATGATTTCATTCTAAGAAGCTGGTTTAGGGGGATTATTGTTGAAATATGAATGGTATAAGGGTGTATTGGAAGATGTGAATGGCCATAAGACATCCTATAGTTGAGAAAGTATATATCTTTTCATGGAGAGAGTATCCAACATGTTGTACTCCATTATCCAAGTGCCTTAGTGTATGAGGGCTTTCTTTCATTTGACCTGACGAGGGGAGGACCTTCTCATCGACATAAATTTTGACTGTAGGGAGGACCTTTGTAGTCAGTTCTGTAATGAAAATTACTACCATCTTAGCTTAGTTACAAGCTGTAGAAAGGACTTATACAGTTTATACCCTGGGGAGGATCTTCAGGGTGGACCGTAGTAAGGGGAGGACCTTCTTGCTGCCTAGAGTCATTGAGGGGAGGGCCTTCACAATGGATTCTATCACGGCGAGGACTGCCATCATAGCCCTGGATATAGGGAGAGTATCTATAGTGTAAATTCTAGGGAGGTCCTTCAGGATGTAATACAATGAGGGGATGAACTTCTCATTTCTTAATGTCATTGTAGGGAGGGCCTCCACAACGACTTCTGTAATGTAGAGGACTACCACCACAACTTGACGTCCGAATACAGAGAGAAACATATCTATAGTGTATACCTTAGGGAGGACCATTAGGGTAGGCGAAATTAAAGGTATGAACTTCTTAATTTATGATCTTATGGTCGGGGGGGGGGGGGGTACCCTATCACACATTAGGAGATAGGCTCCCCTGATCGATCGTTTATGGCCCATTGAGTAAGCCCCCATGGGTGCTCTAGGGAGGACCTTTAGAGCTGCTGGTAACGACATTACGGGGAGGACCATTGAAACTACTACTTCGACTTCCATAATTTGGTAATGGACTAAAAGGATCTTGATCTTCTATTGATACATGTTTGATGGCGTCAATAACACCAACTTCCAGGAGAGAAGAATCATTAATGTTCCCTTCATTTTCTAGTTTCCTTTGGCACCTATCATGATTGGGTGCTCTCTTGTAGCAAACTGGGGATGCCAGCTATTGGTAGTGGCCTTCATATATGAGACCCTTTTTAGTTGGTTCCCAATATATCTCTGAGATATGCTGATGAGCATCTTGATTTTTGGCAGAGATATGTGCCTACCTTGGAGAAACCATCACATTGGACTGGTGTCCCGCAGTTAGAACGAGTGTTTGTTTCTGATCCGATTGTTCTTTTATCACTAAATATGTCTGTTAACCCTCTTGGACTAAATCAAGGATGTAGGTATGCCCCAGGGTGACTATCTTATTTTTTGGATAAATCATCCCACCTAAGGAGATGAGATTGTGGGCCCAAGTCCTTTCCTTTTCTGCCGACGTAATGAAATATTGACACATATAGAGGATATAGTATGGGATCAATGTCTGATCCTCCATCCTAGACAAGATATGTTGATATACATATTTATCTATAATGGGTATGGATTTCCACTCCAATGTTGGAGCAGGAGTTTGTTCTTTCTCCGATCCTCCACGGGTTGTTAGTGGGTACCAAAGGTTATCCTATGCCAGGATAGAAGAATGAGTCTGCTGCCAGCTAGTTTCTCATGATTCCACCATATTTGGCCGATGGGATTTGAATTTGAGAGTAGTAATTTGAGTCTACTAATTTTTGGTTTTATTTTTCTCACGATCTTGATTTTTATCTGCAGGAATTTGATTGTGCTCATATTTTCTTTCCACTGTATTTGACTGGTGGGATTTGTTGTGGTTTGTAGGAATTTGCATCAGCTTATGTATTTCCATCGTATTTGACTGATGGGATTCATATGTATTGATAGTGTTATATGAATACCCATGGTTTTCCGCCCTATTTGGATGATGGGATTCTTGGGCATTGGAAGATATTTTCATTTGCCTATAATTTTCCACTCTATCTGCATGGCGGGACTTGAGAACACTAGAAATAATGTATGTTTTCTCATATTGTGATTCCATATTTCCATTGTGGGCTTCATATTAGTGATCGTGGATATGAATCGACTCATAGATTGCATCCATATTTCCATGTAGAGCTATTGGAGGAGGGGAAAAATAGTATGCCTGCCCATTATATGATGTTGTGTTTGTGTGGAGGACCTCCTACTCAAGAACTGGGGTGATAACCTACTCATGATCATGAATTTTACACCCTTAGAGATAAGAACAAGGGGCCCATGTCTTTCAGACTTTAAGGTTCCTTTAGCATGGGATCCTCTTTAGAGTGAGGATATTGGGTTGAACGTCGTTGGTGGTGATGTCATCTGGTAGGAGCCCTTGAGTAGGGTTCCTGTGCAGCTAGGATGAAGTCATTGGTATCAAACTCAGTTTCCTCCCTAAGATAAGGGAGTTATTCATTGTTGTGTTCTAAGGATAGGCTCCTGAAATTATTTGAGATGGCTAGTGGATCCATCCCATACTGGATCGTAGACCATGGCTGAAGAGGCATCTGGTGAGCTTTTACTGATTATAGGGCCTTCCTTGCAGCCTCCATCATAGAGAGAGTACCGTTTTGGTGGTACTATTTAATCAATGCATTTGAAACCCAACATTGAAGATGCTGGGTGGGTGAGGGAGTCTTGTTCATTATTTGGGACCCGACTTCCTGTGTGGTCTTTAACATGCGTTTATGAGAAAATTATCGGGATGCCATTTGGATAGAACATAGCTCTAAAAAATTCTAGTAATATATATGACATATATAGACAACAAAACATTGCTAAAGTATAATATCATGATCACATGCATAATTTATGATCTTTCTTGGCCCTCTTCCTTTTTGGATGAAAGGGGATTCTGGTGGGACAATTCCACCAGCTTGGTTAGGGATTCATGTTGGTTTCATCATTTTGGTTTCGACCAGATTCGTATCATGTGCGTATAGGGGCGAAAAAAATGGTCTGACATAAAATATCTACTTGTATGTTATAATTAGGGTAATACCACCACCTTGTTTAGGGATTCACATCAGGTTCACCATTTTTGTTCCGACCCAATTCACGTCGTGCCAGGTGGGGGTGGAAGAAATGGCCCAACAAACATTAACTAGTTGTCCGTTATTATGAAGGGTTCCACATCAGGTATGATGTCCTCATATGGTCTCCAAAAGGTTTATTAGTGGATCCAGAAACACGCAGAGACCCTTGTATCCATGATTTATGGATCTTCTTTCCAAAGGAAGAAGGTAGTTAGATGGAGATTTGGGCAACAATACTCAAGGAATCCATTGGTCAAAAGGATGGGAGGTCAGTCTCATCACATGCTTTTGGGGGGAAATTATTGCCTACTTTAGGAATCTCTTATAGATTTAAGAAGTGTTTACATGTTCATGAATCGTTAGTTTTTTCCACGAATGTGTCTGTGGGTTACCCCTGTGTTTCAAGATTAACCATACAAACAAATTGGTTGGGAATTTCTGAGACAATGATAGTTTAAGCCCATAGGATGAGGCACTATGGTGTTTATCATCATCTAGGGAAGATAGAAGTTTCTTTGAAATCGAGATAGAACCCATGAGATGGGATTATTACATATCCTCATGAGAGGAATCAGAACCCACGTAGTTCAGTGCCACTTAACTGGACACATCACCTTTTAAGGTCATGCGATGAGGACACATCCAGGTAGTTTAATGTCGCGTGGCTCAGGTGTAAGATTCGTAGTCAATATTTCTTGTGATACTTATACTAAAGTGGACCATGATGCTAAAAAGAGGAATGGTATCCAAGATAGATATGACCCCACTGAGGATATGGCCTAGTGAACTCTGGGGTGATTTAAGCATTAGGTTTTGACATCAGGGAAGCATCGTACGTATGCCAATTTTTTGGGAATCAAATTCCTTGTAGTTTGGTTTAAGTTGGGGTTTATATAAAAAAGAATGCCCATTTTTTAGAATTCAATCGGGGCTTAGTCCTAAAGAGTATTCCCTTTTATGAGGGGACATGATTGGGTATTACACATTAAATATTCCCATTTGAGTAGACATGGTTGTGGCTTACACAGTAAAGGATACCTTTCTTAAAAGAGTCACATCAGGGATTATTCCTAAATAGGAGGACCTATTGAGTTGGGGGGAATTATTATTGGGGATAAATTTTAAAGAGAGTGTCCCTTGAGCTCGGGACTAAGGTAGACATCCTACAATTCCTTGTTAGAGCAGGAATTAGAGTTCTCGTAGTTCAATTGGGGTATGGTGTGGAATTTGCAATCATCATTAACCTCTAATCCCATGTGAGTCATTCTCAGTGTGGGAAAAAAGAGGAATCCTTATATCTGATAAACCATAGAATTTCCCTTCACTTATGATTGAAATGGAGGATAACTGTGGAAGAGGCCGGGGCGACAACTCGATGAGGGAGAGAGAGGGGCTTTGAATGTGACAACTCTCACATGTGTTGGTATCTAGGATAGTCACATTTTGGAATCTATCCGGACATGTCCCCCGCCAATCCTAAGAGGAGAAGGAATGTTGCTTCTATTAGAAGGGCTATGGGGTCACCCTAAGTAGGGGTTCCCTAAAGCTAGTTTCAGGAAAGGGGAGAAGTTTCACTCCTTTCCAAAAGGAAAGACATGAATGATCCCCTCTGTCTTATCACTATACCTTATTGAATAGAAAAACTAGTGATTACCCTTGATCCATAGAATGTAGAGGTTCAAATGAGTATTATAGGGTTGGGCCCCAGGTTACCTTGGGAATATAGACTTAAAGACAT
The DNA here is from genome assembly GCA_963277665.1 of Viscum album. Classification (NCBI taxonomy): domain Eukaryota; kingdom Viridiplantae; phylum Streptophyta; class Magnoliopsida; order Santalales; family Viscaceae; genus Viscum; species Viscum album. The sequence continues at coordinate 1,326,515,001 of OY728158.1, forward strand.
TTCGGGGTCCACACCCTTACTAGGATTACCCATGTGAATCCTCTTACCATGGTTATGTAAACTCCAAAGGATGTGCTGATGTGCCTAATGGTTTTATCATATGGGTTTGGTGGCTTTGGAAGAGGTTATTACATGATGCTAATGGACTGATTTGTAGAGGGGATTCAGAGGATGGGATGGAAACAGAAGGGCATGATCGGAACCGAAATGAAGAAAACACGAAGGTAACCTACTACGTGTATCATGTGTTCATATGGGGTAGGGAAAACTCTGGATGGTGTGTTTCCATGCAGATGGAGAGGCCATCCACATACTGAGGTGGTACACAGACTTGGATGCCGTCTACGCACTGAAGTGGTACACAGACCTGGATGATGTCCACATTCCGAAGTGGTACGTGGACCTAGAGGCTGCCCATGTACCAAAGTGGTATTCAGAATCAGATTCCATTCACATACCATAGTGTTATGAGATGCTGGAGTCCATACATGTGGTGGAAAACTACACATGGATGGGTTTCATCCGCCTAGAGGTGTTCTATGTGGTACGCCGAGTTGAATTATGGGCATCAGTCCTATAGTTAAAGGGAAGTTCATGTACGAAGGGAGTATGGTTTGTGGTTTTTCCTATATTATTATGATTTCTTCTTTTTATGGTTTGTGGTAGGTATATACCATCTGAAGACTATTCCCGATTCCGTACTCCATCAATCAGTTTCCTTCAAAGCCTACCATATGTGAACTCTAAGCTCTCCGAAAACCCAATCTCCATCCCTTCTTCCTTCTCTTCTTTTTTTGACTCCCCTCAGGGTCCTTTTATAGAGTGATGAGCAGGCTGTATTTGTGGGTTACAAAACTCATTTTACAGAATCCCATGTAGAAATAATCTGGCCAACAGATGACTTGTTCAATAGAGGTTTGCAGGGATGAGGTTCGTGGGGTTGCGGTTCACTGTTGAAGAAATCAACGCCTTAATTCCTCAAATGACATGGTTTGTGGGATACTACTGGACAAACCTTGTCTACGAGATAAGCTTACATGGAGAGTGTGAAAGTGGGTACCTCTCTATAAAGTTTTCACCAACGACATAGTTCATGAGGTCACGATTCGTTGGTGGAATTGCTCTGCCGCCATTCCTCCAACGACGTGGTTCACGGGGGATTAGATCCATTCCTAATTTATTCTTTGAAATATATTGTTTGCTGGATAACACCTCATGATCCATAATTTCACGGGCTATCCACAACCGTTTGGTTTATGAGAAATTCCATCTGCATACTATTCCTGAAAATTAGTACGCAGACCACTTTGGTCCTTTGATAAATTTGATTTCTTTAATCTTCTACTCAAATTTTCAATCGAACCTACATCTTATTCCATAATCAAATTTTTCTGAGATTTTCCTTCACTTTGTGGAGTTTTTAGGACCCTAAAATATCCCATATGTATTTATAATAATTTATAATTATATTTTTTAAAGTTTTAATTTATATAATTTTCACATGTAAGAAATGATACATTATATGTATACCACTTTGTGTATTTTTTTAAATATGATTATTGTTGAACCAAATTGGATGACTGTGGATAAAAAATTTATGTATTCCAATAATATAACAAAATATATGACGATGGGGTAAAATAGTTCGTCAATTTTTTAAAAGATCATGGAACCAACCCTTCTCAAATCATTTTTCGGTGTTTACATTGTTTTTATTAAATACGAATTTGTCTAGATGATTTAGAAGAATACTTGATTTATCATAGAATAGATCAGAGTTATAAATTATTGAATAAACATGAGGAGGAATTTAATGCAGCTAGTGATGAAGATAACACTATGGTTTATGGATTGTATTATATGAGTACAATTGTAAATGACTATGGAAATTGTATTGAGGAAATGAAAACGATAGTTGAATATATCCTTTATGATTGTCCAAATTTTTTTTATGGGTTATGAAAAGTTTCCAATTTATACTATTTGTACTAAATATACTACATTTTCAGTCATACAAAGTAGTACTAATAGTACATGTATAGTTATATTGGTAAATTATAACTTACCATCGTAGTTATGAATTAAGCATAAATACATCATGTTTTCCATTTTTATATCAAGACCAAAACAACATGCTAATGGTATTAATGTTTATTTAGATCCATTAATCAATGATCTGAAATTGTTTTTGGATTCAAGTGTTATGTTGTATTATAATCATAGAAATGAAGAGTTTACATTATGATCCATGCTTTTTGGGATGATAAATGAATTTCCTACTTATGGAAATTTTTTAGGATATAAAATTAAATGAATATTAGGGTGTCAAATTTCTGAAGAAGGTCACTCTTAGTTATGTTGAAACATTCCTTTGATATAGTATTTTTAGGACATCATACATTTTTAGCCCGATGAGATAAATGAAAAAGAATCTCTGGGATTAGTAAAGAATATCTGAGAGGGGGGGGGGGGGGGTTGAATCAGTGATCCAATTTATTTTTAAGTTTTCTTGAAGAAATAACCCTCATCACTGGTTAGAGTGAGTCTTGATCATTTTCTAACACCCACACACATGAAGGGAAAAGTAGATATACAAGGTTTATCAATTAAAATGAGAAGTCTAGTCCTTGGTATGATCTGGATTCCTATGATATCATACGATATACCAGTTTCAACATGTAGGTATAATGGGTTGGGTTTATCCTTGAACTCGTGTTACAATAAGCCCACCAACTGTGATAGTTATTCCCCTTTTGTTATAATGATAAATAACTTGATATCAACAAAAATAAATTTATCTAAACATAACCTTCATTTTTTGATGCGATACTGCTCTCCCTCTTATTCTTCTACATATAGAAACTCAGGTAAGATCTCTTCAATCTATGACAATTTGTATATCCCCTCATTCTTTCTCTTCTATTAATCTTCTTTCATTGTTATTCCTCTTCTTATTCTTACTCACATAAAATACTTTGCACAAAATTCATTAAAAATAATAAGATCCAATTCAAATTTTATAAATTATAATTCAAACCATATAACTTCCTTAAAACAAATAAACTACTACCACTTCATTTTAATCCTTTTGATCTTATAGGATCAATTGGACATCGCTGATGCTTCCCAAATGACATTACTTATTGAGTTGGAGAGCCTTTATATAATCCAAGAATCTATGTCAACAAAACTAAACATAACTACATCAAAATCCTCTAAATGGATTACGACATGGCTTGATGTAGAATGGTTGGCCATTTTTCATTAAAAATTCCTTGTACCATGGTCATACTTTTACTGGGTCTAGTTGTTTTACCATGTAACACCACCTTCCCACCATGGATTATCAGACCACGAGCACAGTGATCTTGTCCATTTCACACATCCAAACATAAAAAATGTTGTGGGGACCACAAAGAACATTTTGGACTTGGATGTTTTGCATAGGTACCCTTGAATATAACCACATGAACCATCACGTACATTTTTTCTTCGGCCATTTTTCACAAGAATTCTTAAAGATCAGCATGACATCTATCATGACATCTCAAGCTGTTTTAATGCCCGTATTTTTTGTTTTGAACTTTATATCATCAAAATTCCTTATACCATGTGTGTGGACCTTCCTGGATTCTATAACACACTATCCACTATGGGATCAGTCTTCCTCCGTGGTCCTTCTTTTTTTCAATGAGTTTTCAACCCTTAAAGAACCTTTTATAAACCACATAGGTTTCTTCCAACTTCATAAAAAGACAAAATCACGATAAACCAATAACTATTAATATAACCTTGAAGATCATTTCACATGGGATCATCTGATTTTTATTTGAATAAAATTTATGTGTTGAAAATAAAATCCAACACAGTTAATCACATCCTCTTCAAAAATTGTCTAACCTCAATATTCAAAACATCTATATTATAACCTCTTGGGATCAACAATCATCCCTTTGGATTTTGTTGTCAATCAAAGAACAAAAATTACTATAAAACTATAAAAATGTATAAATAGATCACCATTAAATAATTATAATCCTACCTTTGCAAACTTGGTGTATGAAATTATAAAATTGAATATATATTACTATTTTATCCAAAGATAGTGATATATATATATATGTGACTTCCTTAACATGAATTTCCCAAACTTCAATTATAACTTCATTAAATTTTCAAACCAGAAAAGTTATGAAAACGAAAATAGTAAATTATTAAATTAGTTCCCTCATGATAAAATCATAGCTTACCCCTTTTATTAACTCTCTATACCCAAAGGTAACACATATAAATGGATACCCCCTATATTACACACTCCCTATTTGATAAACAATAGAAAGATAAACATAAATGAAATATTTATGTTATCAATTTTTCTCCCACTTTTAAAAAATATACAAAGACAGGACAAGAGAGGGAATGATTATATCAAACCTTAAGACTATTAATATCAAGGCTAAACACCTAACTGTAACCTCCTATTCTAAAATTATTCTTTTGGGAGTGTCTTGGTAAACAAATCTGCAATATTCTCCCTTATAGGAAAAAATTCCAACTTTAACCCATTTTTCTACAAAATATCTTTGATAAAGTGATATTTGATATCAATTTTCTTGGATCTTGAATGCTGAATTGGATTATTTGTAATATTAAAAACACATTGATGATCACATCACAATATTAGTGGAAACTTCACTTCAACTTTTAAATATTCTAACCAATTATTCATCCACATAATTTGTGTTGAGGCATGGGTGATAAGAATATATTCAACCTCAATAGTGATCAAGGTGACTAAATTTTTCTTCATTGAATTCCAATGAAAAAATGTTTTCTTGAGAAAGATAGATATATTAGATGTTTACTTCTTATCACGAAGACTTTCTTCCAAATCTGAATTTGAATAAAGAAACATATCATACTTCCATTTATTTTCAAATTTCAATACATTGTTTAATGTGGCTTTAATATATCTAATTATTCTTTTTATAGATATTAAGTAAGGCACTTTTTGTGAACATTGATACTAAGCACAAAATGTAACAACATACATAATATCCAGTCTTGAAGTTATCAAGTATGGTAGATGACCAATTAACTTCTAGAATTCCTTTGGATACACATAACTTCCTTATTCATATTTAGAAAATTTATTTCTTGTTCAAATTGGTGTGAAAACCAACATAACATCCTTTATACCAAACTCATTCAACATTTCATTATAATAATTCTCTTGAGATAGTAAAATATAATCTTTTTCTTGAGAAATTTTTAAGTCAAGTAATTACCTCATCTCACCAAGCATAAATATTTCCAAAATATTATTCATTTATTTACTCCTTAATTGTTTCCATAAAAAACAATATCATCTACATAAAGAATAATAATGAGAAATACCTCGTTATCATCTTTAATATAAAGATCTATGTTATCTCTTCCTTTCCTAAATTACAATTTATTCATGCTTGTTTCAAGCTTTGAATAACATGCTCCTAGGAATTTATTTAGCCCATATAAATCCTTATTTAACCTAAAAATGAAATTTCATATTCTTCAAGAAATAAACCACATGTTTGGTTAATATACACCCCCTCCTCCAATTCACAACTAAGGAAGGATGAACTGACATATATTTGAAAGATCTTTCCTTACCATTATGCTACAATTGAAAGAAATATAATTATGGTTTCTAGTCTTGAAACCAAAGAAAAGGTCTTATCTAAGACAACTCCTACAAACTATGAATAACCTTTACACACCAATATTGCTTTATTTCTCACAAATTTGCCTTTTTCATTCATCTTGTTTTAAAACAAAAAAACTTAGTTATGATACCATTATCACTTTAGGCTTAGGTACCAACTCTCTAGTCTCACTATTTTTAATTTGATCTTGATATTCATTTATTGTATCAATCCACTCTTGATTTTTAATTGCTTCTTGCATATACATTTCTTTAACATGAGTGAATAATGATATATGAGAGGTTATATTCAATGTTTTTCTAGTTTGAATAAATTTTCCATGATTTATAATGAAATTTTGAACTAGAACTTGCCTCCTCTTCCATGGATGATGTGAAAAATACTTCTCTTCATCACATGAATTTACTCAATCAAATTATTCAACTTGAACTTCTTCAGAATAATTACCATTTTCTAAAACATCACTTTTCTACTTCATAAAAATAGATTCATCATCATCACTTTTTGAATTTTCATCTTCACATGAGTTCACTTTATCTACATGTTACATCACTTTCAAATCAAAAAAATAAAAAATATTCTATATATATTTGTTATAACAATGATATCCTCTTATGTCATGACTTGAACTAGTGGCCCCCACCTTGACAATGGTTGGTTGAGTGTGAAAAACCCAATCCTGATTCTACTAGACAAGGGGATGGTGACCAGTGCTGAGTAGGCATATCATACATATGAGAGGCCTTAGCCCAAGGTACCCACACACACATATCTCCAATTATATACAATGCTAAGGGTAAAGTAAAACTGATACCAATTCATGCATAACATCTATCCCACATCAGAGTGTGAAAAAGTAATGGAAATAAATAAAGTGTCCAAATAAAATCCCTCCAAAATATTTAAAAGAGTCTAACCTACTTAGAAGGAGGAGAGTGTTATCAAATGCAACACTCAATATAAACCCCGGGTTTTCATTCTCATTATGATCCTCTTACTTCTGGTTATACTAGGACACCTCCAAAAGGCATGTATTCTATATAAGACATAACATGTGTGGGAACATACCATTCCTGTATGAGCATAAAAATACCTATAAGGAAACTACAAATTCACTAAACATAAAGCATTAATAGAATTCAACTCATCAAAAGGTCTTATGTCAGTAAAAATATGATACATAACAAGAATGATAAAAATCTAGATATACACATAATATAATCCATGTTTTAAGAAGGTATTAACAATTTACATCTATAGGATTCGACTCGAGTCTTAAAGATGAAGCTCGTTCCAGATTCCTTATTCCACAATCCATGCTATCACTAATGGCGCTTATCCGAGAGGTTGTGCTCATTAGGTATTGGTAAAAAAGAAATCACTGGATATCCAAATATATCGACATATAAATAGGAGATCACACCCATGGCCACTGTGCGACACCACAATCTCTAATGGATCAACCTTCTAAATAAGGTATCTACATCCTATTCATGGTGGTCACACCTATACCATAAACCCCAAATAGGATGAATAAGTATTGATAGAGGATACCACCCTGGTCATACAGAGGGATACACTGAACTCTATCTAAGAAAAAACCCATAGAGGGTATCGCAATCCAATGTTTAGGAAAAAATTATATACAATATCTTCATAGAGATGTACTAAGGAATCACACCCAATTTAACCTGGTATATATTAAATAGAAGGAGGGCCTCACAATACCTCAGAAAAATTACATAGTGTGTACTATTGGTACGTGGCTTGTCTTAGATATCCGGAGTCTACCCATGTACCATGGCCCATTCCTATGTGCCTTTTTCCATGCCCTTATAATCTATCCATTCCCATGTACTAGGCTATGTTTGGGTCCTCTAGATATGTCCGAGTACATGGTCATGCCCGTGTATTATGCCCATATCAGTGTGGCTAGTCAGGTCCTTGACCATGTACTCTCTATGATAAAATTTGATCCACAAACACCAGATCACATGGCATATGAAATTTTTATTTGTAGATAAACCCTAGCACCATAGAAGTGGGACTACACACTAGGTGTTCTTCAAAATACACATTGTGTAGTCATAAATTTATTATAAATTCCAGATTGTTGTACACATCTTCACAATAGATCCCTCATTCAGTCTAGACATGGTTTCCTTCCATTGATCATAACTATCAATCCAACCAATCCCTTCTATCACTACCCACCAGATACTATCCATCCAAACTGATTGAGAATTAGTTCCCATCACACCGCACTATCATTGTATGCAAAACCATTAATTGAGAAACTCCAATTTGATTGTATATCCAGTGATACCATCACACACTAATATTAGGATATCGATCTTGAATATGATCCTTTAGTATCGTTCTGTTACATCAAAAATTTATTTCTTAATGAGAGATTACCAGATAATCATTGAATCACCAGTCAAACAAACATCGATGATGAACATGTGAATAACGAAGGAGAAAAGCACAGTACACAAATAGAGGAATTGACCCCATCCATTATTCAGGTTAGACTCAATTCATTGTAATTATAATTATGAAAAAATATCAATCAAGTAAATTATAAATTCCCCACAACTGAGGAAGATTAAACCCAAACCTACACAACACGATCAACCTATGAATCAAATTGTCAGAATAATTGATTCATGTTTTGATGTGGGATAAAATAATGAAGATAAATATATATAAAAAAATTTATTACCTTAGTTTAAGATCAATCATTTATGAAGAATGAATCCACATTTTCATCATTGGAAATATCCACTAACTCCATTACCATTGGTGATCCTTGTGGTATATCATTCGTTGATCCATTATCCCGATGTTCACCAATTATTCTCCATGATTTCCTCTCAAATTCTTAGGGTTATGTCGACAACCCTTATAATTGGATATTATAATTTATTTATAGGAGGTAATTAGGTTAGGATTTAAATTAAAAAAATTAAAAAAATATTTTAATTTATTTAATTATTTCGACCATGATGGAACCCAAACCAAACACCCGACACTGACCAATATTATTTCACGCCTAGGGTAAAAATCACATTATGGAATAAATGGAGGCCTCATATATCAACCACATGACTCTGTTTAGATTTTATTCCACTATTTTATGAAAACCATGCGTGCGTGATTCAATATATCTAGTATTTTTATTATATCAATATTGAGGCTCATAGAGCCTCAAAATATCATGCAGTCTTAGCAGCTGATTCCAAAAATACTGTTCCATATATTTTAATGTCCTATATAGAATTAAAAAATATGTTAGGTTCTACCAATATTTGGTATTTTCATCCAAAAAAGTAAAAATCTTTCTCACAAAGATGAGGGTACTGAGCTCGCATCTGGGTATCCAGCTCCTAGGTTCTCTCATATAGATTCCTATACTACCACCAAACTTGAACCAAGGGAATCAGTCACATGTGGAGGATCTTCTCCAACTGATCTTCTATCACCACTAGGTACTCTAAAAAGTTTGATCTATCCTCAATGTTCAGATCATCCCAATAGATATCATGAAAAGGGTTGTGCACATACCTCTTTAGCTGCGACACATGGAAGCCGTCAAGTATCGAGTATAATTATGGAGGTAGGGAAAGTGGTACACCACCATACTAACCCTATAAAATATTTGCAAAGGGAATATGAATCACAAATATAACATGCCTCCCATGATTAATCTTCTCAATCTATGTTGAAGTGATAACTTCTAAAAGACATAGTCTCCCTCCTCAAAATTCAAAGGCCTATGTCATCAATACACATAAGTATTATGATGGATCTAGGTAGTCTTAATTTTTTTCCCAGATGATCTTCACCGTCTCTATTATATCTTACACCAACCTTGGGCTCCTGGGTGTTGAGTCACCTGAATCATTCTAGAATAGTGGTGACCTATATGATCTCCTATATAAGGCCTCAAATAGTTATATTAAAATGGTGAAATGGTAGCCGTTGTTATATGAAAACTCCACCAAGGGTAGGTCATCCTTCCATTTATAACTAAATTCTAATAATCAACCCCCCAACATATCCTCTAGGACTTGACTGGCACGCTCAATCCAACCATTTTTTTCGGTGATGGAACACTATGCTCAAACATGACTGATTCCCAAACTCATCCTACCATCCTATATATAATCATAATGTGAAATGAGCATCATTTCCTAAAATGATCATCAAGGTAACTCCATAGATCTAGACTACCACTTGTATGTGAAGGCATCCAAAAATCTCTATTGAACTCTACTCTTGTATAGTTAGGAAGTGGGATGACACAATTTTACAATCTATGATCACCCAGATGATATTGTGTCCTATAGACATCTGTGGTAGTCTCATTAAAAAGTTAATAGATATACCATCCCACTTCTAATACAACACCTCAATGGGTTGATCTAAACCTGCTAGAACCTGGTGCTCAACCTTCACTTACTAATAAGTGAAGAATCGAGAGACAAACTCCACTACACACTTCTTCATCCATAGACACTAAAACTATACATTTTCACCACACCTGGATGTGCCATCAAGGGGGATGTATAAAAATCCCCCAGAACCTGCTCACACAACATCCTTGGTACCATCATTCATACTCTAAAAATGATTACATACTCCCCACCTTCAAAAAATCCATTGGGTGCACATCAAATAGATATCTGATTATACAAGGTCTCATAGTAAATATATCCATGCCGATCCTCCATAACACACTGTAGGAGTGGTGGGGTAATAACCATTGAGTTTATATATTTCAAACCATCCTCATAAATTACAAACAACTGTAATAAGTCTAACTGCTCTGATTCCTTGCTCAAAAAATGTGAACATGATCTCCTATTGATAGAATCTGCCACCATGTTCCCCTTCCTTGGAGTATAGAATATCTTTAATTCATAACCCTGGAAGAACTATATTCATCTCCTCTATCTCAAGATAAGATATCACTACCACAAAATGGGGCAAGACCAGTGCCACCCTGTATCAGTACTAACGAAAAAGCGCTGATAAAGGGGGTACCATTATCAGCGCTAAAAAGCGTTGATAAAAGTACCCCTTTATCAGTGCTTTTTTAGCCCTGATAAAGGTACCCCCTTTAACAGCGCTTTTTTTAGCACTGTTAAAGGGTACCCCTTTATCAACACTTTTTATAGTGTTGATAAAGGGGGGTCTTTATCAGCGCTTTTTTTAAAAGCACTGCTAAAGGGTCTACTTCAAAAAAAAATCATTGAAAAATATATATCAATATTTAAATATATAGATATAGTTATATTGATATAAATATAATTTTAAATTTATTTTAGATAAGTATAAATATACAATTACACTTAATACATAAGACATTTAGTGAAAATGACTTATAAAAAAATTAAAAAAATATTTTTAATTAATGATTTCCTAATTATTATGGAGTAATAGTCATTTAATAACAATTTAAAGACTAAAAAGATAAAAAAAAATTAAAAAAAGATCCAAAATATGTTGAAAACGCAACTCGAACTTCAAACGGCCATAACTTTTCATCCGGGTGTCCGTTTGAGCTCTACCACATATCAAATCGATGCATGCGATGGGTGCTACACACTTGTTACTGGGGGGACCCCGGTAAAGGTTTTGTCAAGGACAAAAAGGCACAGAAGGCCTCGCAAACTGTGTTTTTAGTCAGGATACCCCGATTTTTTAACATTTTGTGGATTTTCAGCCTCGTTTAAGGGGGTATTATTGGATTTGTTTTGGTGGGGAATAAATTTATACCAAGGTATTACATTAACATTGATATTATGTCTTTGAAATTTTATCATTTTTTATAATGCACTGTGTTGACGCTCCTTTTTCGTCACATTGTCGAAACGAATGGAATGGGAAATGACTTAGCACAAATTGATTCATCCTTTGAAGAAAACATCATAAATCGAAAAAGGCATGAAGAAAGCTTCAAAAGCACATGTGCTGTGCAAGTTCCATCACTTTCACGCAAGTCCACTTGTGCGACACCTAATGGTCGTGCAAGTGACTTGCGTGCCCTAAAGGATAACCGCCCGAGGTCTTCTTCAGCCAATAAATAGACCCTGTGGGCCCCCCCCCCATTCAGGGGGATTTTTTCCAGAATTCAGATTTAGAGCTCTGAATGCCGAAGTCTCTTCTCCAGGTATTCCGAACACTTCTAAGGTAATTATTTACCTAGAATGGAAGGTCTAAACAAGAGGAGAAAGGTCTAAGTGTTATAATTCACCAACACTTGCGGGCCTATGGTGTTTTACCCTTAAGGGAAATGAACATACTTGCGCGCCGCCCTACCTCCTCACCAAAACTTGCGTACCTCTCTTCTGGAAGCACATCAGGATAATTCTAAAGGCATTGTTCAAGGATCGCCCAAGTATTACCATCCTGGTTTACAAATGTGCAAGTACCCATGTGTCGCACAGGTATACCTACGCGACGAAGACTTTCGCGCCCACGTTGTACCTGCGCGCCTGCTAGGACTTGTGCGCCCCTGCGTTTTTTGGTGCCTTTCTTGCCCATTTCACCCCTCTTATGCCATTCCGCCTCTCCTATTCAAGATTCAGTCTTCAAGACACTCTTCAAATCCATTTATGGCATGATTTCTTTATTTGACTTCCTTATCTGAAAGGAATTCTGTTGAATATCTCTCAAAACCCAGTGATTTGCACATCTTTATGTCACTAAAGATTGAGATTTCATTCATTCAACCTCATCCTTTAAGATGAGAGAACTCATTAACCTGGGCCTCCTTTTCAAGAATAATCCCCAGTCATAATTCTTAACCTGGGCATCCTTTTTAGGAATAAGACCCAGTCATAATTCTCAAATATGGGCATCCTCCTTAGGAGTAAGCCCCATGTCCCTTAATTTTTTAAATCCTTTAACCTTGGAATCCTTCTTAGGAGTAAGCCCCAGTCTTAATTTCTCTTAACAAGTCTTAATTTACCTTTGATCTGGGATTACTTCTCAGGAGTAAAACCCAATAATAAGTCCTCACCTAATTTGGGCCTCCTTTTCAGGAGTAAGCCCCAATTTAGAGTATTCAAATCTCTATGAAGCACATATACCTTTATGGACCCTGTTCCTGGATTTCTTCCCTAAAGTAAATCCTAATATTCATTTATATGGGCAGTCATACATACATAAGCCCCACATTATTTCTTATGATTGCATCTTTCATGGCACAATTGTCTGGTTTTTACCAATACCTCTTGTTTCTGACACCGAGCATGACCTACGTAAGCTTAGAGTGTAAAAGTAATTATGACATCCTTCTTTGAGCCATCAATCATAAAAATCATACCCCCTTACTCAAACTACATGGGTTCTGATTCCTTTTCTAAACAAAGTATACGTAGGTAGCCCATTTGCGGGTTCAATCCCAACTCTGAAATAATCCATGTCCTTCTGAATGACAATAAACTTCAAGTGCCCCACTAAGTGGTGTTAAAACCAGCATGGTCATCATAATGACTGAGAGACTTCTATATAAATGTGTCAAAGGATACCATTGACCAAAAATCTCTAATAAATATAGATGATTCTCTATTGATGAAGAACTTCGAATACATATAAAAGATTCTCTAAATTTCCTACATATTTAATCATTGATTGTCAGATCTGAAGGAAAGATCATTTTATACTTGGTAATGTAATAAGGATTCACGAACATAACTTAAATATATAAAGAGAGTCCCGGAGTAGACAACAATTCCCCTCAAAAAGGTGTGATGAGTCTGACCTCCCATCCTCTCGACCAATGCAAATTCCTAAGCCTCGTCAGTCTACAAACTAATGAGCGCCTACCTTTGGAAAGTAGCTCTAAATGGATGTATAATCATTTGATGTTTCCGGTTCTACGAAAAAACCCGTTAGAAACCGATTGGAATGTTTGAACCTTCAATCAAGAGGTCATCCCCAAATTCTGAGGGAAACAAAAAATGGTGAACCCGACGTGAATCCTTAACCAAGTTAAAACGATGTTTTACCTATTTGTTAGGCCCATATTTAAAAACTCAATGAGAGGCCCAACAAAAAAATCATTGACATATGTTCTCATCCAAAATGTGCATTGGCTGAATTTTTATTGATTACATCTGTTATATCAAACATGCACTCTTTTCCAAGATCTTCTTCATTTCCAGAATGGCTGCTCTCAAGTTCACACCTGTGAATATTGCTGCTGCAAATGCCACTGCTGCTACTCATGCTAGATCATCATCCGCTCTGAGGATGACATCACCTACTCAGCGTCTTCAACGCTGGGTATCAAATGCGTTGGTTAAGGAGTACCGTCAACATGGTACTATTCCAACTTTGGAGGCTGCTCGACAAGCCCTCTATGTGAAAAATTCACCCTGGTCGTCCGGACAGCGACGACCAGCGATTAAGAAGCAGGCGGTGCTAACTACCGTCTCCAACCGTTTCGGGTCATTATCCCCAGAACGAAATCACCATTCACTCCCATATTCTGGGGAGGTGAATGAGCAGGTCCCTCAGGGCCTTAATTCAAGGAAGCAGGAGTCCCTCCTGAGGGATCCCATCAATAATCGCCGCCAGACTCGTGTGGCAGTGCACCCTCAACATGATGAGGGTGTCGACTCCAGGCGTTCATCTCAGGTTCCTTGAACCCGAGCAGGCAAGACGAGTCACCAGAGGCGAAATCCGGTTAACAGTGAGTAGGTTCTCATCTCTTCCATCTCTGGAGAAGTCCACCAGCCTAACTTGGTGGCAAGCAACGACCAGACACACAGACCTGCCCGTTTTAATTCCGCTGTCCAGCAGACTCGTCTGGCAGCATCACGCCAATCCCGCCAGGCAATTCCGGCAGAGTACTATAGGCAGGAACATACACCTATTTATACATCATTAGCTAGTCAGCAGGCTCGTCTGACTACATACGATGGAGCTTGTCAACCACGTTCGGCGAAGTGCAATCAGCAGGCACATTCACCTTCTAGTATTAATCAACCCTACCAACAGTATCACTTGGTAGCACACAGAGAAGTCAGTTGGAAAGCTCCAGCGACAAACAGGAGGCAGACTCAACTCTCTACCCCCACACTTGAGTACTGTCAGGATTCACTGATGGGAAAAGGAGGTCAGGAGCAGACACATACACCTACTCCAAGCACGGAATGGACGTATATCCCCATTCCGGTAGCTGAAGTCACCAAGCATATTTTATCAATGGTGAAAGGGCAGAAGAAAACCCCTGCTCATATTCTGGATGCTTTCCAGGATATTATAATAGCTTCAGTAGCATCTCAGGGAAAGACACATAAATCTATCCCTACCAGTGGAGTGACACATCAACAGTTCACTCTGGAACAAACACACACATCTGTTCCAGTCCAAGAGGGTTGTGGGGCAAACTCCCCCACATCATATGGACAACCAAGTTAGGCACATACACCTGATTTGAGTGGAGATCATCAGCCTAACCTGGCCATCTTTCCTGATCAGGCACATACACTTGCTTAGAGCAGCCACTTTCTTCAACAAGTGGTTTCCAAGGCGAGTAAGAAGGCGTCTAAGAAGAAGACCCACCCAGCATAGTCAGGAGATCAAGATCCAATCTGTAATAAGGCCTTGCTCGATTCTAGAGTTCTTGAAGCCCTTAGACAATTATCTGTTGGAATTCAAGATTCTACTCCCTCATTTCCCAATAGTGGGAACATTAATTCTGAAGGTCTTCAACAGTAACTTCCTCATAAAGGCTTGCTTCATGACAATTTGGTCGATCTCGAAGTTTCATCATCAGATGAGAGCTACAATAACCCTCTATGTGGCCAGAAGACCAAGGATCAAGAGATCTCATCTTTTACTATAACCCACCATGGTGGTCCTCCCCATGATGATGAATTTTGCTGTGAAAGTCATGTCCGCAGTAGTGATGCACATTGCCTGAAAAATGCTCCAGTGGATAATGTAGTGCTGAGAAATCTCTCTTATCTTGAGGCACTTGCAAATGCGAAACCAGTCATGTTTGATACTTCATCGCTATCAGGTGAAATACTTTCTCAATCAGAATATAGACCAGGGTGTAGGTCATTCTCCGAACCACCCCTAAGTCATGCATCTTCTAGTTTAATCATTGATCTCTCTACCAATTTTATTGAATCCAATGAAGTAACAAGGAAGCACCGGATCTGGTCAAATCAGGTAGAAGACTCTTCATTTAATGATAAAGAGGAAATGATGAACATGAGAAAACAACTAGAAAAAGGTGATGTACCAGTCATGTTTTGGCCTCTGGCTGACTCTCAGTATGACATTCCAAAGATGTTGATGGAAGATGGAATTCATGATATTCGTCTCAACATATGGAAAACTATTTGTCAGTTGAAGAATAAAGTATTATCTTATGATGGATATGAAAATCATCTTATGATAATAGAAGGGTTACAACGTCAGGTTGATTTGACATCTCTATTAGTCGCTCGATATCCGAAGGCTGAAAATCAGCAGAGAACCCTTCAAAGTTCATGCCTTGACGCACTAAGAAGACTGTGTCAGTTAATTGCCAATGCCCCATCTGGTATTCATGTCAGAGGATGGGGTTTTCATGGAGCACTACATTTCACTATGCTCTCCAGTCAGTAAAGCCCACCGAAAATGGTCTCATGAAATGTTATTACCCATGGCCGACCAAAGTCAATGGGCTTTGTTTGTAATCAAAAGCTTTCCCAAGAACATGCTTCAACTAGTTTCTCTCAAAATCAAGCATACAGAGAAAAAGTTGTTGAATTACTCCTGCATCAAGAAAACGAGAATATTGAACAGGCCTCTCATATGGAGAAAGCACATCATCAAGTGATAGAAGTGTCGGAAATCATCCAACGGTATTTTGAACCAGGTGATAAAAGTGGATAAAGGTTAATGCATCCAACTAATTTCCAGACTAAGGTTCACAAGACCAGGAGAGCTTTTAAGAAAGTCTCAGACATAGAATGTCAAGAGCCACCCTAGCTTTCCAGACTAGGGACTCTTTTAAACCAACCCATGGAATCAACAAATAGGATTCAAGGATTTGAGCGGAAACAGCCCCAGTCCACCGGACTGGGGACTTTTTCAAATCATCAATCCCCTCCTCAGAGAAAGTTGGTCTTTTCTCGATTGGGGAAGAAGCCTCACGAGGATCGAAGAGCCAAATTATCAGGAGATTCCCTCAAAATTACGGTTCGTCAAGAAGTTCCTGAGGGATCGAATAAACAAAAGACAATGTCTCATAAAAGACACGGAAGAAGACAATATCACAGAAGTGCTGATAGAATGGATGCGATGCGTTATGCATCAATCAATTTCATCAATGCCGTTGTTGTTGATCCACCAGATGAGACTCACTCAGGGGACTCAGATGAAGAGGTTCCTGCTCAAGAAGATGTACGCACTGACACAAATGAAGAATGTGTGCGTACACGAAATCAAAGGATTACTCAGAACCTAGGCAATCATTCAAGTAACCCACTCCCCCCTCTCCAAAAAGGATCCAACAAAGGGAGGGGAAAGAATTAGGTTACATATCCTTCCTATGGATAAGGTACATCTCTCTCACTAGAGAAAAGGTTTGCACAACAGGGGGAAGAAATGAAGGAATTAAGAAGGTTGAATGAAGAACTACTTTAGGGTAGTATTCTTCTTAAGCATGCTGGAGTCAGTCATCCAAGGGAATTTTTTGTAGCAACTGAGATGGATCAAGAATATCCTCCTCTACTAGTAAACCCTCACAGGTCTAATCATATGGGTCAAGTGCAACAATAGTTGGCAGTGCTACCATCAGTTACAGCACCATCCACCACATCTGTCCAAGATCCAGTCATTGCACCTGCCCAAGTCCAAGTTCAACCGGATGTTTCTCAAAAGTTAATAACTACCATTGAGTCATTAACATCTCGATTAGAGGCTATGGAAGGGAAACATGCGCAGGTTCAAACAGAAAAGAAAGTTTACCCTAAATGGGTAGATTCAATATCTCCTCCATCCAGTTTTGGAAACCCTGTATTCCCTATTTTCAATGGATCAGCCGACCCTGAACAACATTTGATGCATTACATGTCTTGTTGTGATCCTATGATGGGAACTCCGGAGAAGCAAGAAGCAGTAAAACTCAGATGCTTTGTACAGACCTTGCAAGGACCGGCCTTTGTCTGGTATACAAGCTTGCAATCCCGGTCAATTACCAGATGGGAGGATCTTTGCCAAAAATTCTTTCTTCAGTTCAACTCAACTTTACCAAAGACAACATTTTTTGATCTTACAAACTGTCAGCAAAGAGAGAATGAAAGGGTCTCAGATTTCATTGCTCGTTGGAAGGGATTAACATATTCCCTAAGCTTAGCACTCCCTCAAGAGGAATTGTTTCCAATCTGTGTGGCAAATTTGCATGACAAATTATGCATGCCGTTGATCCCTGTGAAATACACAGGAGGGTTTTGAGACCTTACTTTAGTCACTCAGCATATTGAAGATTCCCTTATACAGGCTAAGGCTAAATCTCACGTAATTCCATCAGCTCCAGGAAAGAGAATGGGTAAAGTAGAAACTGCTACAGTTATGTTTAAACAAGAACCTGTACCTGTTTCTACTTCAAAACCTTCATCTTCCTGAAGGGATCCACCTCTTGAGCACCAACAAAAAAGGCCGTTTCATCCAGATGATGAAAGAGATCAAAGACGAAAACAATTTGAGGATTTGAAGAGCAAAACATACTCTTTCCAAAATGAACAAGTTCCTGGTTACTTCATTTCAGCTCTTGAAAATAATATGGTTGAATTTTCAAGGCCTAAGAGGTCAAACAAGGAAGGAGATGAAGACCATCCCAATTATTTACCTTTTCATCAAATGTTGGGGCATCCCATCCAGGAGTGTTTTGTCTTCAAAGACCTCCTGCAAAAGATGGTCGACTCGGGACAAGTCAAACTGAAAGGTTCTTTATCTCAGGTAGCATGTGTTACTGCTACAGTTCTAGAGGAGGAAGGCGAATGACAAGAAGTAAAAAGAAAAAATGAATAAAACTATGATGATTGGATGGTCAGAAAGACAATCAACCAAACTCATGCTATTTTTCGAACACAATTAAAGAAACTGATTGTGTCTTCTGCCATGAATGTTGTGGAAAAACCCTCTTCATCAGAGGGGAAGTCCTCAAAGAAACGACATGATTCAAAGAAAGAAAAAGAATCAGAAGAAGATGAGTATGTGTCAAAGCCTAAGTTGTCTTTGACTCTGGCTAACTTCATGCCATCTACTTCAAAGCCACGGGCACTGCCCCACCAAATGGCACAGCCTAAACAAGCTAATCAGGCAGAGTCTTCATCAAACGAAGAGTTAATCTTCGGTTCTGTTAATATGATTCAATTAACAGATCCATATTCCAGTCACAGTTTCAATTTCAATGAGCCTGAATTCCCTGTATCAAATAGGGGAATCAGAGGACATTCCAGAGGCTCAAGATACAGGGGAAGACATGGATCTTTCAGAAGCCACTATTCTAATTCTACCCCTGCTAGAACTATATACGCAGTATAAACTCATCGTAGATCCCTTCAGCGAGCTCAGCAAGAACAAGAAAGTTCTTCTACCAATAGAAAATTCAGTCCTGGAACAGTTATTTTGGAAGACCGGTTGAAGGTTCCATCTTCTTCCTCTCAGCAAGTAAATGGATCTAATCGGTCTAATCTTCCAAAACCAGGAATATTTCCAACTCCTATCCCAATACAAGATGCATCAACTTCCAAAGCATCTGTTTCCAAGGTACCTGCTAAACCACAACTTCCGGTTGGGAAACGCAGACCTCTAGATCAAAAGTATGATGTATTGAAACACTTAGACCAAGTACCAGCCAATTTATCTATTCCATATGCTTTGAATCTGTCAAAAGATCTTCGGGAAGCACTCATCGAGGCTTTTTCAAGTCCTCAGGAGTTTGAAACTGAAATTGTTGCAACTGAAGTCTATCACATAGAGAATAATCCTACAGAATTCCATGCAATAATATCTTTTACTGATGAAGATGAAGATGATGTTGTGCATGGGCATATTAGACCTTTGTACTTATCTAGAAATGTCAATGGTGTAGACGTTCGAAGAGATTTCATTGACAATGGTTCAGGAGTCAACCTCATGCCCATTCGTACACTTCGTCGATTGGGGCTCACAGAATCTGATTTATCTCCTTCTACCATGATGTTACAAGGATATGATAAAAATGAACAAGAACCACTGGGTGAAGTTACACTCAGAACTCAGTTTGGAGATCTTGTATCCAATTTGGATTTCATGGTTGTTGATCAAGACTCAGCTTTCAAAATCTTCCTTGGAAGACCCTAGCTACATCAATATGCGTCTATCCCTTCATCATACCATCAATGTCTCAAATATTGTTTCGATGGTCAAGTTGGGACATTGTATGGTGATAAGGCCCCATTCAAGACATGCGAGTCTCAATACATTGAGGCGGAATTCTATCACATGAAGGCAAGGGAGAAATCCACAACAAAGGAGATTACCAAAGTTAATGCTCCATATGGTTTGGAGAAGATTCCAGTAAATCCATTTACACATGTGATTACAAATTATATGTTGCCTATCAGTCAAATTGACAAGATAGACCTAAATCAAAATACTCTTATGGAAAGATCCATAATGTCAATTATGGCAATTAATCCAGACAACATGGGAGAAATTGGTAACCCACCAAGCAGTGATGAAAGCACAAATGGTGACGTATTCATTTCATCTACTGAAATCCAACAAGTATATACTTCGCCAATTAGGCCAGAAGAAGTTATAGAAACATCGTAGGTGAACAATGATGTCGATTCTAAATCCATCATCTCCTCTTTTTTACCCAAAGAAGACCCTTCACCATCAATCAGGTCGGAAATGGAAGCTTCTTCTTCAAGATGTGCAAATTTTGACATCTCTTCTGATCATGAAAATTATTCTTTATCATCTACTATGCAAGTAGAAATGGAAGAAATAACACATGATGAAGAAGAAGAGGAAGATCTCAGAGATGCTCCTCCAGCATTTGAAGAGGGTATCTCTACCACTGTGAATGAACTCAGAGAAATAAATCTGGGTACAAAAGATGATCCACGCCCCACTTTAATCAGTGCGGCCATGACTCTTGAAGAGCAAGAGATGTATATTTCATTTCTAAAGCGAAATAGAGATATATTTTCTTGGAACTATACAAAAATGCCCGGGCTTGATCCTGATGTTGCTACTCATCATTTGGGTTTACGAGAAGAACATTGCGGATTTAAGAAAGCCGCGAGAAGAACACACCCAACTTATGCTTCCAAAATTGAGGCTGAAGTGGGTATGCTTATCAAAGATAACTTCCTCAAAGAAGTTCAATGTCCCAAGTGGTTGGATAATATTGTCCCTATAAAGAAAAAGAATGGAAAAATTAGAGTTTTCATCAATTTCAGAGATCTTAATTGGCATTTTCCTAAGGATGATTTCCCAATTCCAATTACAGAACTTTTAGTTGATGCAACAGCTGGCTATGAAACACTTTCCTTCATGGATGGATATTCCAGATATAATCAGATCCGAATGGCCCCAGAATATGAGGAATCCACAGCCTTCAGAGCCCCTCAGGGTGTGTTTTGCTACCAGGTAATGCCCTTTGGCTTAAATAATGCAGGTGAAACATATCAGCGTTCCATGCATTATATCTTCAAACTCTTCTTAGTGAAGTTTGTTGAATGATATGTAGACGATTTGGTGGTTAAATCCAAACAATGTTCTAATCACTTGGCTGATTTGGAAGTCATATTACTCAAGCTTTGACAACATAATTTGAAGATAAACCCCTTAAAATGTGATTTTGGGGTAACCTCAAGAAAATTTCTCAACTTTGTTGTATGCCATCGTGGTATTGAAGTCAATCCTGAGAAGTCCAAGTCAATCCTTGGTATGTTGACTCCTCAAAATTTGAATGAATTAAGAGGACTTCAAGGCCACTTAGCCTATATTCGGCGTTTCATCGCCAATTTGGCAGGAAAAAGTTTACCCTTCACCAAATTGATAAAGAAGGGAGTCACTTACTAGTGGACTGAAGATTTTCATGAAGAATTCGATATTCTCAAGAAATACCTCTTGATTCCACCGGTACTCATGCCACCTGTTGAAGGAAGACCACTTATCCTCTACATGATAGCTCTAGAGTGATCATTGGGTTCCTTTCTTGCTCAAAAGAATGATGCTGGAAATTAAAACAGCCTCTACTATCTCAGTTGAACTATGCTTGAAGCAGAAACCTAGTATTCAAGTATTGAGAAGTGATACCTGGCATTAATCATTGTAGTTCAGAAGTTGAGACACTACCTGTAACATCATGAGGTCCAATTGGTATCTCGCAATAACCTGCTCAAATTCATCCTTAGTCGTCCAATGCTTACAAGATGTCTGGCAAGGTGGGCAGTTATTTTCCAGCAATTCAACATTCAGTATGTGTCTCAAAAGGCAATAAAGGGCCAAGCTCTGGGTGATTTTCTAGCTGAGCACCCTTCAGTGGAAGGCACATCTTCAGATATTGAACTCCCTAATGAGGAAATCTTCTCTATTCAAGAAAGTCCTCATGCATGGGAAATGTATTTTGATGGTTCTTCCAGAAGCCCAATAGGGAAAAAAATGGAAAATCCTAAATTCAACAAAGTTGGCTTAGGAATTGTGCTCATTTCTCTAGAAAAGGCAGTGTTACCTTATTACTTATTATTGTGGGAAGGTGGTACAAATAATGAAGCAGAATACCAAGCTCTCATCACAGGCTTGGAATTAGCGCTTCAAGTAAAAGTGAATCACTTAAAGGTGAAAGGTGATTCAGACCTGGTAATCAAACAAATTAATGGGGATTATGCCATCATAAAAGAAAAACTAATCCCCTTGTATGATTATGCCAAAGAGTTAATGGCGGAATTCCCTTCGGAACTGACATTTTCTTATGTCCCATGATCACAAAATGCTCAAGCTGATGCACTGGCTAATATAGTCACAGCTCTGGAAGATCCAAATCGGGACGAGACAACCATCAATATTGCCCACCGTCGTGCAATTTCACCTTATGTTTGAATCAGAACAGAGGAAATTAATGAAATTAGTCCCATTCCTGAACCGTATGGTCGTACTACTAGATGGATGTCACCTATCAGGGAATACCTTCAAAATGGAACACTTCCACCTGATAGAGCCGAGAAAGAACAAATCCGAAGATGTGTGGTCAATTTTACTCTTTATGATAGCCCATATCACATAGAGAAAATTATCTACAAACTTGGTTTTGATGGAGTTCTCTTCATATGCATTGATGGTGAGGAGAAAATGGCTGTCATGAAAGATGTGCATGCATGAGTCTGTGGTGCCCACCGGTCTGGACATATATTGTCTGATCAGATTCGAAGGCTTGGATACTTTTGGCCTTCAATGATACAAGATTGTGTTGATTTAACAAAGAAGTGTCATTCA
Organism: Viscum album; assembly: GCA_963277665.1. Taxonomy (NCBI): domain Eukaryota; kingdom Viridiplantae; phylum Streptophyta; class Magnoliopsida; order Santalales; family Viscaceae; genus Viscum; species Viscum album. The sequence continues at coordinate 1,326,538,217 of OY728158.1, forward strand.
TTCTAAGTACATTCCAACTTCATTCATCAAACACCATATTTTCTTCATACAGCTAAATACTCATGGCCATTTGCCACATGGGGAATAGATGTGGTGGGACCTTACCCTTCGGCTACGGCCAAGCAGTTTAAGTACATTCTTACTGTTACTAACTTATTTTCCAAATGGGAAGAGGAAATACCTCTCAAGGAAGTAAGTTCTAAATGCATTGTTAGCTTCATCATGTCTAACATCATTACCAGATTTGGTGTCCCTCATACTAAATTGACGGACAATGGCACCAACTTCTGTTCATCCGAGGTGAAGAAGTTGTATCAAGAATACAACATCAAATCCAACCATTCATCTCGGTATCATGCAGCGGCCAATGGCCAGATAGAAGCCTCCAACAAGACTCTTTCAAATATACTGCAAAAGATGGTGGATAAAGATAAGAAGTCATGGCCTGATAAACTCTTTCATGCTTTATGGGATTATCGGACTACCACCCACACTGCAACGCAGTCAACTCCATATTCATTGGTATATGGAACAAAAGCAGTCTTTTCCAATTGAAGTTCAACTACCCTCACTCATAGTTTCCATTTGTGATAAATCATCTACAGATGAACAATCTCAAAAGTTATTGAATGAATTGGAATGGTTAGATGAGAAAATATTGTGTACTTTGCACCAATTGGAAGTCTATTAGAATCGAATAGCAAGAGATTTTAACAAAAAAGTTCATCTTAGTTCATTCACTCAGGGAGAATTGGTATTAGTTCTCAGAACTCCAATGATACCAGGAAAGAAACCTCCCAAGCTTGAGCCAAAATGAGAAGTACCTTACTCAATACATAGGGTCTACTCCAATGGATCTTATTCTTTAATCTCAATGGATGGAGAACTCATCACTACTCCAACCAATGCCAGATTTTTGAAGAAGTATTTTGTATAAACACAAAATATATTATCATGGTCCGGTATGACCTTAAACTGTACCACTGTCCAACAATACGTTAAGCTGCATCATCTAGGGTCCATACATATGACCTTAACTATGTGTATTAATTTCGTCCCACACGACGCTAAACTGTGGGAAAAAAATTTCCCTAATTTGTCCTCACTGCATGAAATTAAACTACACAGTCCCCCTTCTGTCCAGTATGACGTTAAACTGCACCATCAATGGTCCATGCATATGACTTTAAACTATTCACACTTTCGTCCAACATGATAATAAACTATATCTTCCCTTTTTCATCCAACATGACGTTAAACTGTGAAAACGTCCCTTACGTCCAACATGACGTTAAACGACATCATCAATGGTCCATGCATGTGACCTTAAACTATTCGCACTTTCGTCCAACATGACACTAAACTATGAAAAAAGTCCCTAATACGTCCAACATGACGTTAAATAGTGTACTCTTTTGTCTTTACTTCATGACATTAAACTGCACATTTTTCTTTTTGTCCAACATGATGTTAAATTGTGTTGTCTCCATCGTCCTAACTACATGATGCTAAACTGTACAGAAAGTCCTTTGATACGTCCTACATGACATTAAACTGTGCATCATTAAGGTTGTTATTACCTCTTGTTTCTCACACCGAGTATGACTCACGTGAGCTTAGAGAAAACCTCAACCATAACACTCTCTCTGGGCTACTAACCATGTGTAAGTCCCAACAACATCATTTTTTAGGTCGTTGTCCCCAAGAACAACTTGATCATTAATTCATTCTTTAATTGAACTACGCAGACTTTGATCCTTGCCTTCCAGGTTGGGTATGTAGGCAACCTCCCAAGGTTCAGGCCCAAAACCAATCTCTTCACATCGGTTCACCTCTATCTCATACGATGTTGATTCGTGAAACCGCCCCTAGAATCAATATCTTTAAATTGGTTCACTTTCTTCCTTGTTATACGACGTTAAGCTATACAACACTTTTGTCATGTATGACAATAAACTACAATATTCTTTGATACCCTCACCTGAGAGGGAACCATTATTTACATTGATTTTTCAATAATGTTTCATTTCAAAGACTACATGCATACATGGAAATTCCCAAACCTTTTATCTTGGGTTTAACCATAATTGTACTAAAGTGCCCTTTCACCCTTCACATGTACGAACCAAATTTGTACAGAGGGTATTTCTAGAACTACATGGGCTTGATTCCCATCCTTATGGGATACGTAGGAACGTTCGAGTGTCCCTCGAATCCATCCCCAAGTCTTTTGGGCCTAAACCCAAATTCCACTTCCAGTCCCTTGGCTGCAAAGTCCCCATGAAAACACTGTTTCCCTCGGAATTCGGGGATGACCTCCTGGATGGGAGATTCAAACGTTCTGATCAGTTTCTAGCGGGTTTGTTCATAGAACCGGAAACATCCAATGATTCCACATCCATTTGGACCTACTTTCCAAAGGTAGGCACTCATTAGCTTGTGGACTGATGAGGCTTAGGAATTTTCATTGGTCGATAGGATGGGAGGTCGGACTCATCACACCTTTTTGAGGGGAATTATTATCTATTCCGGGACTCTCTTTATAGATTTAAGTTATGTTCGTGAATCCTTATTACATTACCAAGTATAAAATGAGTTTTCCCTTTAGTTTTGACAATCAATGATTAAATATGTAAGAAATTTAGAGAATCTTTTATATGTATTCGAGGTTCTTCATCAATAGAGAATCATCTATATCTATTTAGAGATTCTTGGTTAATGGTAACCTTCAAAACATTCATATAAAAGTCTCTTGGTCATTATGATGACCAGGCTGGTTTTAAAGCCACTCAGTGGGGCACTTGAAGTTTATTGTCATTCAGAAGGACAATGAATTATTTCAGAGTTGGGATCGAACCCATAGATGGGATACCTACGTATCCTTTGTTTTGGAAAAGGAATCAGAACCCACGTAGTTCGAGTAAGGGTATGATGTTTATGATTGATGGCTCAAAGTAGGATGTCACAATTACTTTTACACCCTTTGCTCACATGAGTCATGCTTGGTGTGAGAAACAAGAGGTATTGGTAAAAATTAGACAATTGTGCCATGAAAGATGCAATCATAAGAAATGGTTTGGGGCTTATGTATGTATGACTGCCCAGATGAATGAAGTTTAGGATTTAATTTAAGGAGAAAATCCAGGAATAAGGTCCATAAAGGTATATGTGCTTTATGGAGATTTAAACACTCTAACTTGGGACTTTATTCCTGAAAAGGAAACCCAAATTAGGAGAGGATTGATAATTGGGTTTTACTCCTGATAAGGAATCCCAGATCAAACGTAAATTAGGATTGGTTAAGGAGAATTTAAGGGACTTGGGGCTTACTCCTGAAAAGGAAGCCTAAGATTTATGACTGGGACTTATTCCTGAAAAGGAAGCCCAAGTTAAGGATTAAGGTTTGGGGCTTACTCCTAAGAAGGATGCCCATAATAAGGGACTTGGGGCTTAATCCTAATAAGGATGCCCAAAATAAGGGACTTGGGGCTTACTCCTAAGAAGGATGCCCAAAATAAGGGACTTGGGGCTTACTCCTAAGAAGGATGCCCAAAATTAGAGGACTTGGGGCTTACTCCTAAGAAGGATGCCCAAAATTATGACTGGGACTTATTCCTGAAAAGGAGACCCAGGTTAAGGATTCTCTCATCTTAAAGGATGAGGTTGAATGAATGAACTCTCAATCTTTGGTGACATAAAAATGTATAAATCACTATGTTTTGAGAGATATTCCACAGAATTCCTTTCAAATAAGGAATTCAAATCAAGAAATCATGCCATAAATGGCTTTGAAGAGTATCTTGAAGACTGAATCTTGAATAGGAAAGGTGAAATGGCTTAAGAGGGGTAAAATGGGAAAGGTGGGCACCCCAAAAGGTAGGTGCGCACAAGTCTTGAAAGGCGCGCAAGTCTTACGTGGGTGCGCAAGTATTGCTCACGCAGGTATTCCTGCGCGACATGTGGGGTACTTGCGCAATTTTCAACCAGCATTAGAATACTTGAGTGACTCTTTATTAATCCCTTAAGAATCCTCTTGAGGTTCTTCCAAAAAAGGGACGCGCCAGTTCTATCAAATGAATAATGCAGCGCGCAAGTGGGACCACTTCCCTTAAGGGATGGCCACTCAGGCGCGCAAGTGTTGATGAGTTTCAACACTTAGGCCTTCCTCCCTCTCTTTAGATCTTCCGTTCTAGGTAATAAATTACCTTAGAAGTGTTCCGGAAGCTTTGAGAAGAGACTTGGGCGTCGGGAGCTTCAATCCGAGTTTCTGAAAAAATATCCTCTCGAATAGGGGGCCCACAGGGTCTATTTATAGGCAGAAGAAGACCCTGGGTGGTTACCGGGCAGTTATCACTTAGGCCGTGCAAGTCACTTGCGCGACCAAGGGCGTCGCACAAGTGGACTTGCGCGATAGTGATATAACTTGCGCGGTGAAGTTGCTTTTGATCCTTTGTTCATACCTTTGTCGATTTTTGATATTTTCTTCAAAGGTTGAATCACTTTGAGCTCAGATATTCCCCTTTTCCAATTTTTAGATTCTGTGACGAAAGGAGCATCAACAAAAGTCCCCCCTCAGAGTTGGATCCGGAGAGAAATGAGGATTTGACTCTGAGGAAATCGAATCCATCCAAAGGAAAAGGGGGCGCGCAATTCTTCAGGGCACAGAGGGCGGCACGCAAGTTCTCTCCACGCAGGCCTTGAGCGCACTGGGTACGGCGCGCAGATAGGCCTCCTGGCCTATAAATACATGGCTTCACCACCGTACAAAGCATCTGGGTTCCTGGACTTCAAACTCCTCGAGCTCTCATCGCGCAGGTCACCTTAGCCGCGCAGGTTGCTATGTTTTCCACTGTTTTCCTTGATGTTGCGCTCCTGTAAAGGTATTCGTACTTGCGTGGTTTATACTTGTGCGTCAAAAACTAGCGCGACACACTAATACTTGCGCGCCATTTTTAGACTTGCGCGCCTTTATGCCTTAGCCATTTTTTCCGAATTCTTTCACAAATTTTATGAAAAATAAAACCCATTTAAGAGTTTAATTTATTCAACTTTTGTGCAGATTCAATGGTTCCTAAGGGAATTAAAACATCTGAAAAACTGGCTAGCAAGTGGATTGATGACATGATGAACATCATTGGCCACGATTACTATGATATCTGCGACATCACTCTCCCATATTTTGCTAAGTACATGAAGAAATATCATCTTAATTTCCCATAGAGCATCTACCTGCCTCTATATGGTCATGGTCACCTGCAAGGAGTCAATGTTCCAGATTCAAAGAACTATACATCCGAAATGCAGCTGCACTGCTACTCCTTCATTTCGGTTATGCTATGGGCTGAAATGTTTTCCACTACCGGTTGGTGGAGAGAAGACAAACATGGTATTAGAGCAATATCTGAAAAGAGTACTCTCTCCAAATGGCTCTTTACTTCCAATGATCCATTCTCAAATACATGTATCCACCTTCCAAGTCTCTTGGACAGAAACAGAGTCACTGTTTGATCAGCAGAAAATTTTCTCAAACCGCACTCAAGAACATCCTTTTACAATTGTTCCAAGAAGAGATGGTATCACTGCATCTCTTATTGTATCCAGTTGAATGAATGAATTCCAGGTGGTTGCTAATGAAGCTCGGGATGCCGTAAATCAAATGAAGTGTTATGTTGAAAGCCTCTTGTAATTCTTGAAAAATAGAAGAGACTCCAGTCTATGGATGTCCTTCTAACTCTTGTGCATCAATGAAAAACACTTTCACTTTCACTTATTTGTACCATCATTCTCTCACTACCTGCTTCAAATTTACTTAAGCCAATGGGCTTAGTAATCATAGTTTTATTTTTACTTGGATTATTACAAATAACCCTACAAACTTTGAATCTTTTAATTGCTCAATATTACCTAAATCATACAAAAATGTATATTTAGTGAGCTGGAACTTGACTTTTATTCAGAGTTCCTTTTTCTTTTGTAGGCAGTTTAAAGTCATGCATGCCGGACATAAAGGGGCTAATGTTTAAGGTCGAAATAGCTTTGACCAAAATGGATTAAAATTGATTAAATTCCTTGACAATTTATCTGAAAACATATTACCATACTCAAGTATGAGAGAAAATATGTAAACTATGGCTTAAGAATATTTGAATCTGAGGAATGATATGAAAAAGAGCTAAAAGGCATTAGAAGAAGTAGTTTCCAAGAATGAAGTTACTATTATTTAACAAAACCCGTTAGGGGGTTGAAATATACAGGGCCACCTAAGGGCATTGGCTGCATGGTCAAATAAATAGTATCTTTCGGCTGACAAGTCTGTTATGTGGACTGTTTATGCAAGGCCACCTATGGGCACGTGCTGCATAGTCAGGCGAAAGAACTCTAAAAAATTTACTTTTCTAGTTCTAAAATCCAGTGAAAGTTTATGGAGATTAGAATTTTCTAAAGTATAGGGTTTGTTGTATGGAAAGAGGTACTTGAATATGGAGAAGATATTTTCAGACAAGATTATCGAAGAACTGGATGAATATCACTCCTACGAAGGTCTGACCCATACGTAGGGAAGAAGAATAAACCATATACTTGAATACTTTTGAGATCATGAAAAAGGATATGGGACAAATATGTTAAGTATGGCTATTTTTTGCGGATCCCTACATACTGTCGTTTAAGACAAATAAGGAAAAAAGAGGCATTCTTCCCAAGAATGAAGTTACCATTATTTAACAAACCCGTTAGGGGGTTGAAATATGCAGGGCCACCTAAGGGCATTGGCTGCATGGTCAAATAAATAGCATCTTTTGGCTGACAAGTCTATTATGTGGACTGTTTATGCAAGGCCACCTATGGGCACGTGCTACATAGTCAAGCAAAAGAATTCTCAGAAGTTTGACATTTTTGTGACTAGAAGTCATGAAAAGGGTTATGAAGATCTGAAAATATTTAAGGTTAGGATTAAAACACATAAAGATGGGTATTGTCCAATATATATAGAGATACATGGGTCAATGATAACGATAGTCATGTTGTTGTTGGGTCCTGAATTGAAATTTTGGACTTCACTACGTATCTCATAAGAATGAGAATCAAGCCATACGTAGTTCTTGAAATGTAGTTTAACTTCATGCAGGACGAAAGTATTAGAGATCTTAGTTTAGGGTCATAGAATTCAGACCATAATAATGAATACACAATGTGTGTTTTCATGAGGAATTTTCAGCCAAGGGACTGAAAGTGAAATTTGGGGTTAGGTCCAAGAGACTTAGGGCTGGATTCGAGGGATACTCGAACGTTCTTACGTATCCCATAAGTATGGGAATCAAGCCCACGTAGTTCTAGATCTACCCTTTGTACAAATTTGGTTCGTACATGTGAAGGGTGAAAGGGGACTTTAGTACAATGATGGTTTAACCCAAGATAAAAAGTTTAGGCATTGCCATGTATGCACGTAGTCTTTTGAAATGAAACATGATTGAAAAAAAAATCAATTTCAATAATAGTTCTCTCTCAAATGAGGAAATCAAAGAGTATTGTAGTTTATTGTCATACCGGACAAAAGTGTTGCATAGTTTAACATCATATAACAAGGACGAAAGTGAATCAATGTAAAGATATTAATTCTAGGGGCGGTTTCACGAATCAACATCATATGAGATGGTGGTGAACCAATGTGAAGAGATTGTTTTTTGGGCTTGAACCCTGGGAGGTTGCCTACATACCTAGCCTGGAGGGCAAGGATCAAAGTCTGTGTAGTTCAATTAAAGAATGAATTAATGATCAAGTTGTTCTTGGGGACAACGATCTAATAAAAAAATGTTGTTGGGACTTATACATGGTAAGCTGCCCAAAGAGAGTGTTACGGTTGAGGTTTTCTCTAATCTCACATGAGTCATACTCGATGTGAGAAACAAGAGGTAACAACAACTTTAACGATGCATAGTTTAATGTCATGTAGGACATATAAAGGGAATATGCAGTTTAAAGTCTTGCAGTTAGGACTATTGGTGCTGCACAGTTTAGTGTCACGTAGCAGGGATAAAATATAGTTTAATGTCATGTAGGATGTATTATGAATTTTCTATACAGTTTAGCGTCATGTAGTTAGGACGATGGGAACAATAGAGTTTAACGTCATGTTGGACGAAAGGGGGGAACTGTGTAGTTTAATGTCATGCAGTGAGGACAAAAGAGTGCACCATTTTAACGTCATGTTGGATGCATTGGGGATTTTTTTTCCACAGTTTAACGTCATGTTGGACGAAAGTGCGAATAATTGAAGGTCATACGCATGGACTGTGGATGGTGCAGTTTAATGTCATGCTGGACCTTTGATGATTATATAGTTTAACGTATTTCCGGACGTAAGGGACTTTTATACAGTTTAGCGTCATGTAGTTAGGACGTCACAGTCTAACGTCTTGCTGGACATAAGGGACTTTCCTACAGTTTAACGTCATGTTGGACGTAGTTGCAGTTTAAGGTCATACTGGACCATTGCTGTATAGTTTAACATCATATAGCAAGGACGAAATGGTGCTGCACAGTTTAGTGTCATGTTGCGGGGAAAAGTTATTTTTTCTACAGTTTAACGTCATGTTGGACGAAGTTGCAGTTTAAGGTCATACTAGACCATTGCTGTATAGTTTAACGTCATATAGCAAGGAAGAAATGGTGCTGCATAGTTTAGTGTCATGTTGCGGGGACAAGTTCTTTTTTCTACATTTTAACGTCATGTTGGACGAAGTTGCAGTTTAAGGTCATACTGGACCATTTCTGTATAGTTTAATGTCATATAGCAAGGATGAAATGGTGCTGCACTGTTTAGTGTCATGTTACGGGGACAAGTTCTTTTTTCTACAGTTCAACGTCATGTTGGACGAAGTTGCAGTTTAAGGTCATACTGGACCATTGCTGTATAGTTTAACGTCATATAGCAAGGAAGAAATGGTGTTGCACAGTTTAGTGTCATGTTGCGGGGACAAGTTCTTTTTTTTCTACAGTTTAACATCATGTTGGACGAAGTTGCAGTTTAAGTTCATACTGGACCATTGCTGTATAGTTTAACGTCATATAGCAAGGACGAAATGGTGCTGTACAGTTTAGTCACTACTAGAATTAACCCCATTAGCGACCGCCAAAAGCGGTCGCTAAAGGGCTTTAGTGGCCGCCTTGCGACCGCTTTTGGCGGTCGCTGTTGCTTCGTCAGTAATGACCAACAACGACCGCCAATGGCGGCCGCTAAAGTTCCATGGGTATAGCCGCAGGTTTATGCGTGGGGTAATGCGGTATAGCCGCGGTACTGACGGAGGAAGGTGTAGAACTTGTGGCCGCCGGCCATGGCGGATCCACGGTGGCTGGAGGGAGGGTCCGGTGAGGGTTTAGCGGTGGGTGAGGGCGCGAGTGGCGTGAGATTCAGCGGCGGGTGAGGGAGGGCCGACGGGAAGCATCGGGGGTGGCGACGAGGGTGATAGAGGGGAGACGGGAAGCATCGGTGACGGCGGTGGGCGGAAGCACCAACATCGGCGGCGGTGGTGGGCGGAAGCACCGAGTTACAGAGAAGACAGCGCGACGGTGGGGTGGGAAAAATCCCGCGAAATTCATTTTAGCAGTAGCGACCGCCGTTGGCGGTCGCCCGTTCCGATAGACGCAGAAAGCATTTTTTCTAGTAGTGAGTGTCATGTTGCGGGGATAAGTTCTTTTTTCTAAATTTTAACGTCATGTTGGACGAAGTTGCAGTTTAAGGTCATACTGGACCATAACTGTATAAACCAATTGTAAGAGTCTTGGTTCTGGGGACCATATTTTGTGTTTATACAAAATATTTCTTCAGAAATCTGGCATTGGTTGGAGTCGTGATGAGTTCTCCATCCATTGAGATTAATGAATAAGCTCAATTGGAGTAGACCTTATGTATTGAATAAGGTCCTTCCCATTTTGGTTCAAGCATGGGAGGCTTCTTTCCTAGTATCATTGGTGTTCTGAGAACTAATACCAATTATCCCTGAATGAATGAACGAAGACAAACTTTTTTGTTAAAAGCTCGTGCTATTCGATTCTGATAGATTTCCAAGTGGTGCAAAGTGCACAATCTTTTCTCATCTAACTATTCCAATTCATTCAATCACTTTTGGGATTGCTCATCTGTAGATAACTGATCACAAATGGCTACTCTGAGTGAGGGAAATTGAACTTAAATTGGCAAGACTGCTTCTGTTCCATATACCAACGAATATGGAGTTGACCGCGTTGCATTGCGGGTGGTAGTCCGATAAGCCCATAAAGCATGAAAGAGTTTATCAGGACATGACCTCTTATCTTTATCCACCATCTTTTGCAGTATATTTGAAAGAGTCTTGTTAAAGGCTTCTATTTGGCCATTGGCCGCCGCATGATACCGAGATGAATGGTTGGATTTAATGTTGTATTCTTGATACAATTTCTTTACCTCAGAAGAACAGAAGTTGGTGCCGTTGTCCGCCAATATGGTATGAGGGACACCAAATCTAGTAATGATGTTAGACTTGATGAAGCTAACAATGCATTTAGAACTGACTTCTTTTAGAGGTACTACCTCTGCCCATTTGGAAAAGAAATCAGTAGCAGTAAGAATGTACTTAAACTGCTTGGCCGTAGCTTAAGGGTAAGGTGCCACCACATCCATTCCCCATGTGGCAAATGGCCATGAGTATTTAGCTGTATGAATCAACTCTGGAGGTTTATGAATGAAGTTGGCATGTACTTGACATGAATGACACTTCTTTGTGAAATCAACACAATCTTGTATCATTGAAGGCCAAAAGTATCCAAGCCTTCGAATTTGATCAGACAATCTATGTCCAGACTGGTGGGCACTACAGACTCCTGCATGCACTTCTTTTATGAAAGCCATTGTCTCTTCACCATCAATGCATTTGAAGAGAACTCCATCAAAACCACGTTTGTAGAGAATTTTCTCTAGGTGGTTTGGGCTATCATAAAGAGTAAAATTGACCACACGTCACCGGATTTGTTCTTTCTCGTCTCTATCAGGTGGAAGTGTTCCATTTTGAAGGTATTCCCTGATAGGTGGCATCCATCCTGTAGTATGACCATATGGTTCAGGAATGGGACTAATTTCATTAATTTCCTCTGTTTTGGCTTGAACATAAGGTGAAATTGCATGACGGTGGGCAATACTGATGGTTGTCTCATCCCGATTTGGATCTGCTAGAGCTGTGGCTATATTAGCCAGTGCATCAGCTTGAGCATTTTGTGATCTTGGGACATAAGAAAATGTCGGTTCTGAAGGGAATTCCGCCGTTAACTCTCTGAGGTAATCATACAAAGGGATTAATTCTTCTTTTCTGATGGCATAATCCCCATTGACTTGTTTGATTACCAGGTCTGAATCACCTTTCACCTTTAAGTGATTCACTTGTGCTTGGAGCGCTAACTCCAAGCCTGTAATAAGAGCTTGGTATTCGGCTTCATTATTGGTACCACCTTCCCACAATAAAAAGGAATAAGGTAACACTGCCATATCTGGAGAAATGAGCACAATTCCTAAACCAACTTTGTTGAATTTAGGATTTTCCATTTTCTTCCCTGTTGGACTTCTGGAAGAACCATAAAAATAAATTTCCCATGTTTGAGGACTCTCTTGAATAGAGAGAACTTCCTCATCAGGGAGTTCAATATCTGAAGACGTGTCTTCCACTGAAGTATGTTCAACCAGGAAATCAGCCAGAGCTTGGCCCTTTATTGCCTTTTGAGACACATACTGAATGTCGAACTGCTGCAAGATAACTTCCCACCTTACTAGACGTCCTGTAAGCATTGGACGACTAATGATGAATTTGAGCAGATTATTGCGAGATACCAATTGGACCTCATGATTTTGCAGGTAGTGTCTCAGTTTCTGAACTACAATGATTAATTCTAGGCAGCACTTATCAATACTTGAATACCGGGTTTCTGCTTCAAGCATAGTTCTACTGAGATAGTAGAGGCTATTTTCATTCCCAGCATCATTCTTTTGAGTGAGAAAGGCACCCAATGATCGCTCTAGAGCTGTCACATAGAGGATAAGTGGTCTACCTTCAACAGGTGGCATGAGTACTGGTGGACTCAAGAGGTATTTCTTGAGAACATCAAATGCTTCTTGACATTCTTCAGTCCACTGGTAAGTGACTCCTTTTTTCAATAATTTGGTAAAGGGTAAACTTTTGCCTGCTAAATTGGCGATGAAACGCCGAATATAGGCTAAGTGTCCTTGAAGCCCTCTTAATTCTTTCAAATTCTGAGGAGGTGACATACCAAGGATTGATTTGGTCTTCTCAGGATCGACTTCAATACCATGATGGCGTACAATAAAGCCGAGGAATTTTCCTGAGGTTACCCCAAAAGAACATTTTAAGGGGTTCATCTTCAAATTATGTGGTCGAAGTTTGTGGAATATGACTTCCAAATCAGTCAAGTGATTAGAACGTTGTTTGGATTTAACCAACAAATCATCCACATAGCATTCAAAAAACTTCCCTAAGAAAGGTTTGAAGATACGATGCATGGCGCGTTGATATGTTGCACCTGCATTCTTTAAACCAAAGGGCATCACCCTGTAACAAAACACACCTTGAGGAGCTCTGAAAGATGTAGATTCCTCATATTCTGGGGCCATTCGGATCTGATTATATCCAGAATATCCATCCATGAAGGAAAGTACTTCATAGCCAGCGGTCACATCAATTAAGAGTTCTGTAATCGGAACTGGGAAATCATCTTTAGGACAATACTGATTAAGATCTCTGAAATCGATGCAAACCCTAATTTGTCCGTTCTTTTTCTTTACAGGGACAATATTAGCCAACCACTTGGGATACTGAGCTTCTCTGACGAAGTTAGATTTGATCAGTTTATCCACTTCAACTTCAATTTTGGAAGCATAAGTTGGGTGTGTTCTTCTCGCGGCTTGCTTAAATCCTCTATGTTCTTTTGGTAAACCCAAATGATGAGTAGCAACATCAGGATCAAGCCCAGGAATTTCTGTATAGTTCCAAGAAAAAATATCTTTATTTTTCTTTAGAAAAGAAATATACATCTCTTGCTCTTCAAGGGTCATGGCCGCACTAATTAAAGTGGGGCGTGGATATTTCTCTGTACCCAGATTTATTTCTCTGAGTTCATCCACAGTGGTAGAGATACCCTCTTCAAATGCTGGAGGAGCATCTCTAAGACCTTCCTCTTCCTCTTCATTATGTGCTATTTCTTCCGTTTCTACTTGCATAGTAGATGAAAAAACGAAATTCTCATGATCATAAGAGATGTCAAAATTTTTACATTTTGAAGAAGAAGCTTCCATTTCCGACCCTATTGATGATAAAGGGCCTTCTTTGGGAAATAAAGGGGAGATGATGGATTGAGAATCGACATCATTATTCACCTCTGGTGTTTCTATAACTTCTTCTGGCCTGATTGGCGAAGTATAGACTTGTTGGACTTTAGCAGATGAAATGAAAACGTCACCACTTATGCTTTCATCACTGTTTGGTAGGTTAGCTCAATTGCCGTAATTGACATTATGGATCTTTCCATAATAGTATTTTGATTTGGGCCTATTTTTTCAATTTGACTGATAGGTAACACATAATATGTACTCACATGTGTAAATGGATTTATTGGAATTTTCTCCAAACCATATGGAGCATTAATTTTGGTAATTTCCTTCATTGTAGATTTTTCTCTTCCCTTCATGTGATAAAATTCTTCCTCAATGTATTGAGACTCACATGTCTTGAATGGGGCCTTATCACCATACAATGTTCCAACTTGACCATTGAAACAGTATTTGATACATTGATGGTATGATGAAGGAATAGCTGCATGCTGATGTTGCCAGGGTCTTCCAAGAAAGACGTTGAAAGCTGAGTCTTGATCAACAACCATTAAATCCAAATTGGATACAAGATCTCCAAACTGGGTTCTGAGTGTAACTTCGCCCTGTGGTTCTTGTTCATTTTTATCATATCCTTGTAACATCATGGTAGAAGGAGATAAATCAGATTCCGTGAGGCCCAATCGACAAAGTGTACGAATGGGCATGAGGTTGACTCCTGAACCATTGTCAATGAAAGCTCTTCGGATATCTACACCATTGAATTTTCCAGATAAGTACAAAGGTTTTATGTGCCCATGCACAACATCATCTTCATCTTTATCAGTAAAAGATATCACTGCATGGAATTCTGCAGGATTATTCTCTATGTGATAGACTTCAGCTGCAGCAATTTCAGCTTCAAACTCCTGAGGACTTGACAAAGCTTCTATGAGTGATTCCCGAAGATCTTTTGACAGATTCAAAGCATCCAAAATTGATAACTTGGCTGGTACTTGGGCCAAGTGTTTCAATATATCATACTTTTGATCTGGAGGTCTGCTTTTCCCAACAAGAATATGTGGTTTAGCAGGTACCTTGGAAGTAGATTCTTTGGAAGCTGATGCATCTTGTATTGGGATAGAAGTTGGCAACATCCTTGGTTTTGGAAGATTAGACTGATTAGATCCATTTACTTGTTGAGATATAGAAGATGGAACTTTTAATCGGTCTTCCAAAATAACTGTGCCAAAACTGAGTTGGCCATTGGCAGAAGAACTTGCTTGTTCTTTTTGAGCTCGCTGAAGGGCTCTACCACGAGTTTCTGCTGCATACACAGTGCTAGCTGGGGTAGAATTGGAGTAGTGTCTTCGGAAAGATCCACGTCTTCCCCTGTATCCTGAACCTCTAGAACTTCCTCGGATTCCCTTATTTGATACAGGGAATTCAGGCTCATCAAGACTGGAATATGGATCTGTTAATTGAATCATATTAACAAAACCGAAGAATAACTCTTCATCTGATAATGACCATGCTTGACTAGCCTGTTTAGGCAGTGCTGTTTGATGGGGCGGTGCCCGTGGCTTTGAAGTAGATGGCATGAAATCTACCAGAGTCAAAGACAACTTAGGCCTCGATACATACTCATCTTCTTCTGATTCCTCTTTCTTCTTTGAATTGCGCTGCCCTTTTGAGGATTTGTCTTTTGATGGAGGCTTCACTGCAACTTTTGTAGGAGACACAATTGGCTTCTTCAATTGTGTTCTCAAAATGGCATGGGTCCGATTGATTATCTTTCTGACAATCCAATCATCATATTTTTGCGCAGTTTTTCTTTTGACTTCCTGCCACTCGCCTCCTTCCTCTGGATCTGTAGAGGTAACACACGCTACATGAGCTGAAGAACCCTTCAATTTGACTTGTCCCAAGTCGACCATATTTTGCAGGAGGTATTTAAAGACAAAACACTCCTGGATGGGATGCCCCAACATTTGATGAAAGGGAAAATAATTGGGAAGGTCTTCATCTCCTTCCTTGTTTGGCCTCTTGGGCACTGGTAATTGAACCAAATTATTTTCCAGAGATGAAATGGAGTAACCAGGAACTTGCTCACTTCGGAAAGAGTATGTTTTACTCTTCAAATCCTCAAAATTGTTTTCGTCGTTGATCTCTTTGATCATTTGGACGAAACGACCTTTATTGTTGGCGTTCAGGAGGTGGAGCCCTTTGAGAAGATGAAGGTTTTGAAGTAGAAATAGGTATAGGTGCTTGTTTAATCATAACTGTAGCAGTTTCTGCTTTACCCATTCTCCTTCCTGGAGCTGAAGGAATTACACGAGATTTAACCTTAGCCTGTATACGGGAATCTTCAATTTGCTGAGCGATTGAAGTAAGGTCTCGAAACCCTCCTGTGTATTTCACAGGGATCAATGGCGTGCGTAATTCGTCACGCAAATTTTCTACACAGATTGGCAACAGCTCTTCCTGAGGGAGTGCTAAACTCAGGGAATACGTTAATCCCTTCCAGCGAGCAATGAAATCAGAGACTCTTTCATTCTCCCTTTGCTTGCAGTTTGTAAGATCGAAAACTGTCGTTTTTGGCAAAGTTGAGCTGAACTGAAGAAGGAATTTTTGATGAAGATCCTCCCATCCGATGATTGACCGGGATTGCAAGCTTGTATACCAGAAAAAAGCTGGTCCTTGCAAGGTTCTCACGATGCATCTGAGTTTCACTGCTTCTTGCTACTCTGGAGTTCCCATCATAGGATCACAACGAGACACGTAATGCGTCAAATGTTGTTCAGGGTCGCCTGATCCATTGAAAGTAGGGAAAATAGGGTTTCCAAAACTAGATGGAGGAGAAATTGAATCTACCCATTCAGGGTAAACTTTCTTTTCTGGTTGAACTTGCGCCCATTTCCCATCCATAGTTTCTAACCAAGCTGTTAATGACTCAATAATAGTTATTAACTTTTGAGAAACATCCGGTTGAATCTGGTCTTGAGTAGGTGCAATGAATGGAGCTTGGACAGACGTGGTGGTTGGTGCTGCAACTAATGGTAGCACTTCCAACCATTGTTGCGCTTGACCCAAGAGATTAGACCTCTGAGGGTTTACTGATAAAGGAGGATATTCTTGATCCATCTCAGTAACTGTAACAAATTCCTTCGGCTGTTGAACTTCACCATTCTTAAGAAGAAGACTACTCTGAAGTAGTTCTGCATTCATTCTTCTTAATTCTTTCATTTCTTCCTCCTATTGTGAAAACCTTTTCTCTAATGAGAGAGATTGACCTTCTCCAGAGGAAGGATATGTAACATGATTCTTTCCCCTCCCTTTGTTGGATACTTTTTGGAGAGAAGGAAGTGGATTACCTAAGTTCTGAGTAATCCTTTGACTTCGTGTATGCACACCTTCTTCATTTGTATTGGTGCGTACATTTTCTTGAGCAGGACGCTCTTTATCTGAGTCCCCTGAGTGAGTCTCCTCTGGTGGATTAGCAACAACGACATTGATGACATTGATTGATGCATAATGCATCGCATCCCTTCTATCAACATTTCTGTGATATTGTCTTCTTTCAAATCTTTGATGAGACATTGCCTTTTGTTGATTCAATCCTTTAGGAACTTCTTGACGAGCTATAATTTGGAGGGAATCTCCTGATAATTTCGCTCTTCGTTCCTCTTGGGGCTTCTTTCCCAATCGAGAAAAGAACGATATTCTCTGAGAAGGGGATTGATGATTTGAAAGTGTCCCCAGTCTCGTGAACTGGGGATGTACCTGCTGATTCCGCTCAACTCCTCGAATCCCATTTGTTGATTCTGAGGGTTGGGTTAAAGGAGTCCCCAGTCTGACAAGCTGGGGTGGCTCTTGACATGCTACGTCTGAGATCTTCTTAAAAGATCTCTTGATCTTGTTAATCTTAGTTTGGAAATTAGCTGGATGCATTAGCCTATATCCACTTTTATCACCTGGTTCAACAGACCGTTGGATGATTTCCGAGACTTCTGTCATTTGATGATTTGTTTGCTCCATACGAGAGGCTTGTCCAATATTCTCTCCTGCTTGATGTAGGAGAAATTCAACAACTTGTTCTCTATATTCCTGATTTTTAGAGGAACTAGTTGAAGCCTGTTCTTGAACAAGCTTTTGATTATGAACAAAGCCCATTGACTGTGGCCGGCCATGGGCAATAACATTGCATGAGACCATTTTCGGCGGGCTTTGATGACTGGAAAGCACTGTGAAATGTAGTGCTCTGTGAAAACCCCATCCTCTGATATGAACATCAGATGGAGCATTGGCAATTAACTGATTCAATTTTCTTAGTGCGTCAAGGCATGAACGTTGAAGGGTTCTCTGTTGCTTTTCAGCCTTCGGATATCGAGAGACTGATAGAGATGCCAAATCAATCTGACGTTGTAGCCCTTCTATTATCTTAAGATGATGTCCATATTCATCATAAGATAATACCTTCTTCTTTAATTGACAAAGAGTTTTCCATATGTTGAGACGAATATCATGGATTCCATCATCCGTCAACATCTTTGGAATTTCGTACTGGGAGTCAGCTAAAGGCCAAAACATGACTTGTACCTCACCTTTTGCCAGTTTCTTCCTCATGTTCAACATTTCCTCTTTACCATTAAATGAAGATTCTTCTACCTATTTTGACCAGAGTTGGTGTTTCCTTGTTTCTTCATCGGATTCAACAAGATTGGTAGAGACATCATTGATCAAACTAGAAGATGCATGACATAGGGGTGGTTCAGAGAATGACCTACACCCTGGGCTATCTTCTGATTGAGAAAGTATTTCACTTGCTAGCGATAAAGCATCAGACATGACTGGTTTCGCATTTGCAAGTGCCTCAAGATAATAGGGCTTTCTCGGCACTACATTATCCACTGGAGTATTTTCCAGGCAATGTGAATCACTACCGCAGAGAGGACTTTCGCAGCGAAGTTCATCATCATGGGGAGGACCACCATAATGGGTTACAACAAATGATGAGATCTCTTGCTCCTTGGTCTTCTGACCACATAGAGGGTTCCTGTGGCTCTCATATGAAGATGAAACTTCAAGATTGACCGAATTGTCACAAAGTAAGCCTTCATGAGAAAGTGTCTGTTGAAGACTTTTGGAATTAATGTTCCCGTTATTGGGAACTAATGGAGTAGAATCTTGAATTCCAATAGATAAATGTCTGAGGGCTTCAAGAACTCCAGCATCGAGCAAAGCCTTGTTGCAGATTGGCCTTTGATCTCCTGACTGTGCTGGGAGGATCTTTTTCTTAGATGCCTTCTTACTCGCTTTGTAAACCACTTGTTGATGAAAGTGGTTACTCTGAGCAGGTGTATGTGCCTGATCAGGAAAGATGGTCAGGTTAGGCTGATGATCTCCACTCAAATCAGGTGTATGTGCCTGACTTGGTTGTCCGTATGATATGGGGGAGTATGCCCCATGACCCTCTTGGACTAGAACAAATGTGTGTGTCTGTTCTGGAGTGAATTTTTGATGTGTCACTCCACTGCTAGGGATAGATTTATGTGTATGTCCCTGAGATGATGCTGAAGCTGTTATGATATCCTCGCAAGCATCCAGAATATGAGCAGGAATTTGCTTCTGCTCTTTCACCATTGAAAAAATATTCTTGGTGACTTCAGCCGCCGGAACGGGAATATACGTCCATTCCGGGTTTTGAGTAGGTGTATGTGCCTGCTCCTGTCCTACTTTTCCTATCAGTGAATCCTGACAGTACTCAAGTGTGGGGGCAGAGAGTTGAGTCTGCCTCCTGTTTGTCGTCGGAGCTTTCCGACTGACTTCTCCGTGCGCTACCAAGCGAGACTGTTGGTAGGCTTGATTAGTACTAGCAGGTGTATGTGCCTACTGATTACACTTCGCCAAAGGTGGTTGACGAGATCCATCATATGTAGTCAGACGAGCCTCCTGACTAACTGGTGATGTATAAGCAGGTGTATGTTCCTGCCTATAGTACTCCGCCGGAATTGCCTGGCGGGATTGGCGTGATGCTGCCAGATGAGTCTGCTGGACAGCGGAATTAAAACAGACAGGTGTGTGTTCCTACTCGTTATTTGCCACCAAGTTAGGTTGGTGGACTTCTTCGGAGATGGCAGGGATGAAAACCTGCCCATTGCCAACCGGATTCTGTCTCTGGCGGTTCGTCTTGCCTGCTCGGGTTCGAGGAACCTGAGCTGAATGCCTGGAGTCGGTACCCTCATCATGTTGAGGGCGCACTACCGCACTAGTCTGGCGGCGATTGTTGATGGGAGCCCTCCGGAAGGACTCCTGTCTTTTTGAATTAAGGCCCTGCGGGACCTGCTCATTCACTTCCTCAGAGTAAGGGAGTGAATGGAAATTGCGTTCCGGGGATAACGACCCGAAACGGTTAGAGAAGGTAGTCAGCACCGCCTGCTTCTTAATCACTGGTCGTCGTTGTCCGGATGACCTGTGTGAGTTATTTACTTGGAGGGCCTGTCGGGCAGCCTCCCAGAGTTGGGATGGAACCATCTTGACGGTACTCCTTAACCAGTGCATTTGATACCCAACGTTGAAGACGCTGAGTAGGTGATGTCATCCTCAGAGCGGATGACGATCCAATAGGAATAGCAGCAGTGGTATTTGCAGCAGAAGTATTCACAGATGTGAATTTGAGAGCAGCCATTTTGAAAATACAGAAAATCTTGGAAAAGAGTACCTGTTTGATATAACAGATGTAATCAAGAGAAACTCAGCTACTTCATCCTTTGGATGAGCACATATGTCAATGATTGTTTTTGTTAGCCCTCTTATTGAGTTTTAAATAGGGGCTTAACAAATAGGTAAAACATCATTTTAACTTGGTTAAGGATTCACGTCGGGTTCACCATTTTTTGTTTCCCTCAGAATTCGATGATGACCTCCTGGATGGGAGATTCAAACGTTCCGATCAGTTTCTAGCGGGTTTGTTCGTAGAACCGGAAACATCCAATGATTCTACATCCATTTGGGCCTACTTTCCAAAGGTAGGCGCTCATTAGCTTGTGGACTGATGAGGCTTAGGAATTTTCATTGGTCGAGAGGATGGGAGGTCGGACTCATCACACCTTTTTGAGGGGAATTATTGTCTATTCCGGGACTCTCTTTATAGATTTATGTTATGTTCGTGAATCCTTATTACATTACCAAGTATAAAATGAGTTTTTCCTTTAGTTTTGACAATCAATGATTAAAAATGTAAGAAATTTAGAGAATGTTTTATATGTATTCGAGGTTCTTCATCAATAGAGAATCATCTATATCTATTTAGAGATTCTTGGTTAATGGTAACCTTCAAAACATTCATATAAAAGTCTCTTGGTCGTTATGATGACCAGGCTGGTTTTAAAGCCACTCAGTGGGGCACTTGAAGTTTATTGTCATTCAGAAGGAAAATGAATTATTTCAGAGTTGGGATCGAACCCATAGATGGGCTACCTACGTATCCTTTGTTTTGGAAAAGGAATTAGAACCCACGTAGTTCGAGTAAGGGTATGATGTTTATGATTGATGGCTCAAAGCAGGATGTCACAATTACTTTTACACTCTAAGCTCACGTGAGTCATGCTCGGTGTGAGAAACAAGAGGTATTGGTAAAAATTAGACAATTGTGTCATGAAAGATGCAATCATAAGAAATGGTTTGGGGCTTATGTATGTATGACTGCCCAGCTGAATGAAGTTTAGGATTTACTTTAAGGAGAAAATCCAGGAACAGGGTCCATAAAGGTATATGTGCTTTATGGAGATTTGAACACTCTAACTTGGGACTTTATTCCTGAAAAGGAAACCCAAATTAGGAGAGGATTGATAATTGGGTTTTACTCCTATGAAGGAATCCCAGATCAAACGTAAATTAGGATTGGTTAAGGAGAATTTAAGGGACTTGGGGATTACTCCTGAAAAGGAAGCCTAAGATTTATGACTGGGACTTATTCCTGAAATGGAAGCCCAGGTTAAGGATTAAGGTTTGGGGCTTACTCCTAAGAAGGATGCCCATAATAAGGGACTCGGGGCTTACTCCTAAGAAGGATGCCCAAAATAAGGGACTTGGGGCTTACTCTTAAGAAGGATGCCAAAAATAAGGGACTTGGGGCTTACTCCTAAGAAGGATGCCCAAAATTAGAGGACTTGGGGCTTACTCCTAAGAAGGATGCCCAAAATTATGACTGTGACTTATTCTTGAAAAGGAGACCTAGGTTAAGGATTCTCTCATCTTAAAGGATGAGGTTGAATGAATGAACTCTCAATTTTTGGTGACATAAAAATGTATAAATCACTATGTTTTGAGAGATATTCCACAAGATTCCTTTCAATTAAGGAAGTCAAATCAAGAAATCATGCCATAAATGGCTTTGAAGAGTATCTTGAAGACTGAATCTTGAATAGGAAAGGTGAAATGGCTTAAGTTGGGTAAAATGGGCAAGGTGGGCACCCAAAAAGGTAGGGGCGCGCAAGTCTTGAAAGGCGCGCAAGTCTTACATGGGCATGCAAGTATTGGTCGCGCAGGTATACCTGCGCGACATGTGGGGTACTTGCGCGATTTTCAACCAGCATTAGAATACTTGAGCGACTCTTTATTAATCCCTTTAGAATCCTCTTGAGGTTCTTCCAAAAAAGGGACGTGCCAGTTCTATCGAAGGAATAAGGCGGCGCGCAAGTGGGACCACTTCACTTAAGGGCTGGCCACTCAGGCACGCAAGTGTTGATGAGTTTCAACACTTAGGACTTCCTCCCTCTCTTTAGATCTTCCGTTCTAGGTAAGAAATTACCTTAGAAGTGTTCCAGAAGCTTTGAGAAGAGACTTGGGCGTCGGGAGCTTCAATACGAGTTTCTGGAAAAAGATCCTCTCGAATGGGGGGCCCACAGGGTCTATTTATAGGCAGGAGAAGACCCTGGGCGGTTACCGGGCAGTTATCACTTAGGCCGCGCAAGTCACTTGCGCGACAAAGGGTGTCGCGCAATTCCACTTGAGCGATAGTGATATAACTAGCGCGGTGAAGTTTCTTTTGATCCTTTGTTCATGCCTTTTTCGATTTTTGATATTTTCTTCAAAGGTTGAATCACTTTGAGCTCATATATTCCCCTTTTCTGATTTTTAGATTCTGTGACGAAAGGAGCGTCAACAAACACACACTTGTATTTCTTACAATGGTCCAAGCTCTATGACCCTAAACTAAGATATCTAATCCTTTTGTCCCACACAACGTTAAACTGTAGTTCAAGAACTACGTATGGCCTGATTCCCATCCTTATGGGATACGTAGTGAAGTCCAACATTTCCATTCAGAACCCAGCCACAACATGATTATGGTTAGCATTGATCTGTGTATCTTTGTATACATTGGACAATACCCATCTTTATGTGTCATAATCCTAAACTTAAATATTTTCAGATCTTCATAACCCTTTTCTTGACTTTCAGTCACAAAATGTGAAATTTCTGAGAGTTCTTTTACCTGACTATGTAGTACGTTCCCTTCGGCGGCCTTGTATAAACAGTCTCCATAACAGATTTTCAGCCAAAAGATACTATTATCTGACTATGCAACCAATGCCCTTAGGTGGCCCTGCATAAATCAACCCCCTAACGGGTTTTTCGGATATTGGTAACTTCATTATTGGGAAGAAGGCCTCTTTTTTTCTTATTGGTCTTAAATGATAGTATGTAGGGATCCACAAAAATAGACATCCTTAACATATTTGTCCCATATCCTTTTTCATGATTTGAAAGTATTCAAGTCTATGGTTTATATTGTCCTTCCCTACATTTGGGTAAGACTTTCGTAGGAGTGATATCCATCCAGTTCTTCGATAATCTTGTTTGGAAATATCTTCTCCATATTCAAGTACCTCTTTCCCTACAGTAAACTCTATACTTTGGAAAATTTGAATCTCCATAAACTTTCACTGGCTTTTTATCACTAGGAAAGTAAAATTCCGAGAGTTCTTTTTCTGGACTATGCAGCACATGCCCTTAGGCGGCCTTGCATAAATAGTCTACATAACAGACTTGTTAGCCAAAAGATGCTATTTATTAGACTATGTATCCAATTCCCTTAGGTGGCCCTACATAATTCAACCCCCTAACAGGTTTGTTAAATAATAGTAACTCCATTCTTGGAAACTACTTCTTCTGATGACTTTTAGCTCTTTTTCATATCATTCCTCAGATTCAAATATTCTTAAGCCATAGTTTACATATTTTCCCTCATACTTGAGTATGGTAATATGTTTTCAGATAAAATTTCAAATAATTGAGTAAATTCTAATTCATTCGGTCAAAGCTATTTTCGACCATAAACATTAGCCTCTGTATGTCCGACGTGCATGACTTTAAACATCCCACAAAAGACAAAGGAACTCTGAATAAAAGTCAAATTCCATCTCACTAAACATACATTTTCTATGATTTAGGTAATATTGAGAAAATTAAAAGATTCAAATTTTGTAGGGTTATTTACATTAATCCTAGTAAAAATCAAACTATGATTACTAGCCCATTGGATTAGGTAAAATTTAAAGCATGTAAAAAAAGAATTCAGGTACAAATGATTGAACATGAAAGTGTTTTTAATTGATACATAGGATATAGAAGGACATCCACAGACTGGAGTCTCTTCTCTTTTTCAAGAATTACAAGAGGCTTTTAACATAACTCTTCATTTGATTTACGACATCCTGAGCTTTATCAGTAACCGCCTGGAATTAATCCATTCAACTGGATATAATAAGAGATGCAGTGATACCAGATCTTCTTGGAATAATTGTTAAAGGATGTTCTTGAGTGTGGTTTGAAAAAATTTTCTGTTGATCAAACAATGACTCTATTTCTGTCCAAGAGACTTGGAAGATGGATACATGGATTTGAGAATGTAGAATTGGAAGTAAAGATCCATTTGGAGAGAGTACTCTTTTCAAATATTGCTCTAATGCCATGTTTGTATTCTCCCCACCAACCAGCAGCGGAAAACATTTCATCCCATGGGTTTCCCATTTTCATATCTGCAAGGAAATGTCATGGAAGGAAAATTTGAAAGTTCACACCATTGTTGTTGCTCTTAATGCACAACATAACCGAAATAGATGAGTAGCAGTGCAGATGCATTTCAGGTGTATAGGTCTTTGCATCTAGAACATTGACTCCTTGCAGATGACCATGACCATACAGGGATAGGTAGATTCTATGTGGGAAATTAAGATGATATTTCTGCAAATACTTAGCCAAATATGGGAGAGTGTTGTCGCGGATATCATAGTAATCATGGCCAACAATGTTCATCATGTCATCAATCCGCTTGCTAGCCAGTTCATCAGCCATTCTGATTCTTCTACGATCCATTGAATCTTCATGAAAGTTGAATAAATTAACTTTTATGTAAGTTTATTTTTCCTAAAATTTGTGAAGGAATTTCAGAAAAATGGCTAAGGCATTAAGGCGCGCAAGTCTAAACTTGGCGCACAAGTATGGATGTTTCGTGCAAGTGTTAATGTGTCGCACAAGTTTTTGGAATGCAAGTATCACCGCGCAAGACCTATTAACTTGACAATAGTGAGAAAATGAAGAAACAACGGAAAATGAGCAACTTGCGTGGCGAAGGGGACCTGCACGGCGAGAGCTCGAGAATCCGGAATCAGATGCTATGCACGACAAATGACCGCGTATTTATAGGCCAGGTGGCCCACCTGTGCGCCTACACCTAGAGCGCTCCATCCAGTGCGCTCCATCCCTACGCGACTTGAACCTGCATGCCAAGTGTTGCGCACTGAAAGACTTGCACGCCGCCTTTCCTTTGGTTTTCTTCTTTTCCTCAGAGTCACATCCTCATTTCTTTCGGATCCAACTCTGAGGGGGGAATTTTGTTGATGCTCCTTTTTCGTCACATTGTGTAAACGAATGGAAAGGGAAATAACTTAGTACAAATTGATTCATACTTTGTAGAAAACATCAAAAATTAACAAAGGCGTGAACAAAGCTTCAAAAGCACATGTGTCGCGCAAGTTCCATCACTGTCACGCAAGTCCACTTGCGCGGCGCCTAATGGTCGAGCAAGTGACTTGTGTGCCCTAAAGGATAACCGCCTGAGGTCTTCTTCAGCCTATAAATAGACCATGTGGGCCCCCCCATTTGGGGGGATTTTTTCCAGAATTCAGATTTAGAGCTCTGAACGCCCAAGTCTCTTCTTTAGGTCTTCCAAACACTTCTAAGGTAATTCTTTTCCTAGAATGGAAGGTCTAAACAAGAGTAGTAAGGTCTAAGTGTTAGAATTCACTAACACTTGTGCGCCTATGGTGTTTTACCCTTAAGGGAAATGAACATACTTGCACGCCGCCCTACCTCCTCACCAAAACTTGTGCGCCTCTCTTCTGGAAGTACGTCAGGATAATTCTAAAGGCATTGGTCAATGATCACCCAAGTATTACCATGCTGGTTTACAAATGTGCAAGTAACCATGTGTCGCGTAGGTATATCTGCGCGACCAGGACTTGCGCGTCCACGCAATACCTGCGCGCCTGCCAGGAATTGCACGCCCCTGCCTTTTTGGGTTCCCTTCTTGCCCATTTCAACCCTCTTATGTCATTCCACCTCTCCTATTCAAGATTCAGTCTTCAAGACACTCTTCAAATCCATTTATGACATGATTTCTTGATTTGACTTCCTTATCTGAAAGGAATTCTGTGGAATATCTCTCAAAACCTAGTGATTTTCACATCTTTATGTCACTAAAGATTGAGATTTCATTCATTCAACCTCATCCTTTAAGATGAGATAACTCATTAACCTAGGCCTCCTTTTCAAAAATAAGCCCCAGTCATAAATCTTAACCTAGGACTCCTTCTCAGGAGTAAGCCCCAGTCTTAATTTCTCTTAACAAGCCCTAATTTACCTTTGATCTGGGATTCCTTCTCAGGAGTAAAACTCAATCATAAGTCCTCTCCTAATTTGGGCCTCCTTTTCAGGAGTAAGCCCCAAGTTAGAGTATTCAAATCTCCATGAAGCACATATACCTTTATGAACCCTATTCTCGGATTTCTTCCCTGAAGTAAATCCTAATATTCATTTATCTGGGCATTCATACATACATAAGCCCCACATTATTTCTTATGATTTCATCTTTCATGGCACAATTGTCTGGTTTTTAGCAATACGTCTTGGTTCTTACACCGAGCATGAGTCACGTAATCTTAGAGTGTAAAATTAATTATGACATCCTTCTTTAAGCCATCAATCATAAACATCATACTCCCTTACTCGAACTACGTGGGTTCTGATTCCTTTTCTTAACAAAGGATACATAGGTATCCCATTTGCGGGTTCGATCCCAACTCTGAAATAATCCATATCCTTCTAAATGAAAATAAACTTCAAGTGCACCACTGAGTGGCTTTAAAACCATCATGGTCATCATAATGACCGAGATACTTCTATATAAATGTGTCGAAGGATACCATTGACCAAGAATCTCTAATAAATACAGATGATTCTATATCGATGAAGAACCTTGAATACATATAAAATATTCTCTAAATTTTCTACATATTTAATCATTGATTGTCACATCTGAAGGAAAACTCATTTTATACTTGGTAATGTAATAAGGATTCCTGAACATAACATAAATCTGTAAAGAGAGTCCCGAAGTAGACAATAATTCCCCTCAAAACGGTGTGATGAGTCCGACCTCCCATCCTCTCGACCAATGAAAATTCCTAAGCCTCATCAGTCCACAAACTAATGAGCACCTACCTTTGGAAAGTAGGTCCAAATGGATGTGGAATCATTGGATGTTTCCGGTTCTACGAAGAAACCCGTTAGAAACTGATTGGAATGTTTGAACCTTCAATCAAGGAGGTCATCCCCAAATTCCGATGGAAACACACTGCTATTTATAATAAAATATATAACAATATATACATATTTTTTATATATTCACACACACAAATTTAATTATAAATATAAATAATAAAATAAATTTACATATAAAATATATTAGCTTTATCTAAATAATAAATAATATCCATTATATTTAAAATACCAATATATAAAAATTTATATACCTATATATTAATCAAACTATATATATATTAATATAACTATATATATATATATTAATATAACTATAAATTTATATATTAATATCACTATAAATATATATATATTAATATAACTATATATATATTAGTATAACTATAAATATATAATATAACTATATTAATCTGGCTATATATATATTAATATAACTACATATTATGTTTTGAAGCTCAGTTAAAAGAATGGCCAATCCACTAAATGCCAAAATTTCAATTTCCCATGGAATTATACCTTGTATTGAAAACATGGGTCATTACAACCTCCCCCTTAGAACTTATCATCCATGAGAATCCTTTAGGAACAATGAAAATATCACTTGACTTACAGGGGTCCTGAAGTCTCATTCAAACGGTCACATTGAGTTTCTAGTATATACAAATTTATATACCATTTACATATAAAATATATTAGCTTTATCTAAATAATAACTAATATCCATTTTATTTAAAATACAAATATATAAATATTTATATCCCTATATATTAATCTAACTATATATATATTAATATAACTACATATATATATAGATATAACTATAAATATATATATTAATATCATTATAAATATATATATTAATATAAATATATATATATATATATATTAATATTACTATATATATATTAATATAACTAGATATTACTATATAAATAAATATAACTAAATATACATATAAATAAATAGATATGTCATTAACTGGAGAACAAATCAATATGGAAGAGTGGTAAAGGATTTAGGCGCGCAAGGGGGAGGTCTCGAGATCAAATCTTGGTGGAGGCAAGGGCACGCACATGGGGGTGGATTTGGGGGCTAGAACTAATAAAGGGGGTGGGTGTAGCGCTAATATAGGGTGAAGGGGGGGGGGGGGGGTGCGTGCGGGCACTTGAGGGGCTAGAAAGCGCTGTTAAAAGGGGGGATCAAGCGCTATAAAATCCCCCTCGATTGGCAGGATTTTTTTTAATTTTTTTCAATTTTTTTACTTTTATCAGTGCTAAAAAAGCACTGATAAAAGGGGTCTTTTATCAATGATAAAAAGAAATCGCTGATAAAGGACCCTTTTATCAACACTTTTTTTAGCACTGATAAAAGACCCCTTTTATCATTGCTTTTTTTAGTGCTGATAAAAGGGGTCTTTATCAGCACTTTTTGGAGCGCTGATAAAGGGGACCCCAACTTTATCTTTACCGAATTTAACAACGCTTTTCTAGCACTGTTAAAGTCCATTTTTAGCGCTGATAAAAGGGGTATTTGTAGTAGTGATATATTCATTATTGGGAAAGGAAACAAAAAATGGAGTGAGCTCAGATACTCAGTAAGGGTAAACAATAGAGACATGTAAGCATAAACATAAGAATAGGGGTATCTGAACATGATCATGAAAATATAAGATCATACCCTACATATCAAAGATCAAATAAATGAATCATGGCACAAATATTATAGTTATTAAGTTAATAATTACAAGGAAATAAAGAACACAAGCCATTAAAACATAATAAAGGAATAATAAAAGGAATTGTGGTAGACACATAAGAATATATAGAGATTTCCATAGTAGTCAAGGAATTGCTACCAGTTCCATCTTAGTGGAAAAATTCTTTTATTAAACCAGGCTCACACCACATTCTATCCCAATATTACCGAACTAATTTCACTCCTTGTTCCTGTACTATAATACTAAACTCAATTCATTTCTTGTTCCATCCCTATAATACTGAACCCATTTCACTTCTCATTCTAGCCATGTCATTCTCATGGGATATAAATCTTTACCCAATTAATTATAGGGAGATATAGGTCCCACCCATCTCATAATGAAATTATACATAAAAATTTTCCACAATATAATTAAAAATCATATCATAACCCATAAAATCAAATGGGTATCCTAAAAAAGTAATCATATATTAACATGTGAAAAAAGGTATGTTTTATAATCATTTCATCTAAGCATAACTTGTGAAAGGAAGCAGGTTTCAAAAGAATACAACCCATGGAAGAGAAAAAGGTTTCATAAGAATCATTCCATCAAAACATAAACTATTCAAGAAAGAATATGAATGAAAAATTTAGATAATTTCCTAGAAGGGAATGAGTAACATAAACTGATGTCATCTTAGATGGAAAATAACTTGGAAAGATATTTTAAAAACATTTCTTGATGAAAATATCCTTTCTTCTTTGAAAAGTATTTTCAAAACATAAAACCTTTAGAAAAAAATATTCTTTGAAAATTAATTGAAAACTTAAAATTAAGACTTGATATAATTTTGAAATCCTTTTCCCTTGAAAACTTATAAAAGAAACATGAAAAACTTTTGAAAAAATTATTCCATGAAAACTTATAAAATAAGAATAAAAATATTTTGAAATATATTTATTTAAAAATAATTTTGAAAACATATAAATAAGTCTTGAAAATGTTTTGAAAAAATTTCTTTGAAAATACTTTGATAACTTATAAATAATGCTTGAACTTTTTTTGAAACCAATTTTCCTTGAAAATTAGTTTAATAAATAGTTATCTAAAAGTTATCATTTTAAACATGCAAATAAATCTTCATAGAAATGATGGAGGGTAAATCTGTACATGTCACACGAGGTAAAAAAGAACATTCATTTTGCATGATAAAATAGATTAAAAAATGTATTGTTCGAAAAGAGATAAGAATATTTCTTTGAAAACATAGTAAAAAGATAAAAAGGGAAACATTTATTTTATTTATTATAGTATAATAATATAATATTCTTGGAAACCCTTTTTATAAAACAAGGTTTTGAAGGAACATAGATTTCCAACCGAAGAGAGGGTAATGTCGATATTTATTAAAAACATTATTAACTATCTTATGTAAGAAAGAGTATAAAAAGATAAGAATACATGAATAAATCTTGAATAACCATATTATAATATTATTCATGAATTTTCTATAGATATGGATCACAAAATTTCATCAAAGTAAGCATAAACAAAAACAATCTCGAAAAACGATAAGATTATTTCAAAAAACTCTTACCACTTCGTAAAATTGAACCACACAACCCATGTAAGAATATGAAATTAAATGAACCTTAAAATATCATGAAAATAATTATATTCCTGATACAACATTTCAAATCTATTATATACACCTTATGGAAAAAATATAGGTTCCTAACATGGTATGTCTCAAAGAAGGTAAATTGAGACAAAATTACTTCACCGATTTGGTAACTTTTGAAACATAAAACCCATGATAGAAATATCATAAAATAGATATTTAAATATAATAATCTTATAATACATCCATGTGTAGTAAAAACATCACACCAAAGGATTTTGTGGTGAATAATGCATGTTTCTCACAAAAATAAAAAGTGAGATGAAATTCCCTTACCTTGTGTGTTGAATATCTTCGTACTAGTTCAAAACTAGTATATAATAAATATAAGTTTATTATACATATATAAAAGAACCATATTATTGTATCTAATACCTTATATGGTTTTATTTTAACTTTATATTACCCACATGTTATCAATTCCATGTTAAGGTTTCACTTTGGGTAATATCTGCTTTGTTCTTTGCACATGTCTTAATTTGTTATATATTTGGTATTTATACTTATATAATGATTTAAAGAATTTAAATAATGATATAAATATAATTTATATTAAGTATTTTTGTTTCATATTAATCAATATAATATATAATTATGAAATTGAATACACTGTTCATGGAGACGGTAAGCCGTACGTACGCATGTACGCTATTTCCGTTTTTATTGTCGTATTAAAAGAATGTAAATGAAATATATGTATGTATATATATATATATATCATTATAAAATTTTAATTATTATATCATATATATATATTATATATTTCCACTAAACCCATCCTTGATACATTCCATGTAGTGTGTGAACGTATCACATCGCCATGAGGGGCGGTAGTCCACATTTCCTCAAACAAAATTATCGTATTTACAAAAAATTGAAATTATAAAGATATGTATTGTAAAAAAATTAAATAAGATTAAAGACATAATAAATATAAATAAAATAATATACAAATATAGTGTCCATCATAATGTTCACCATGATAGGTGGTAAAAAAATGAACAGTCATCATTTCGTGAGGCAGTTGTTCGCCGCACAAAAAAATGTTTATTCATTACCCATAAGATGGAAGTGTGTGTATTTTTAGTTAAAAACCTTATCATAAAAAAATACTAGTATATTATATATACTATTTTTTTTATAAAATCATGTAATAAAGAGAGTGGATGCAGTGGTGAAAGAAAATAAAAGAAAGGAACTTGAGAGAAGTCCTTACCTATTAATCGAGTAACTCCTTTTGGTTTGTGCCAAAAGGATTCCATGGATTTAATTATTCCCAAGGGGAGACTTATAAGAGTAATGAAGATACTTTTTGAAGTGTATTGGGAAGATATTGGACGAAACTAAGTGCTTATAGAGGTTTGAATAAGTGGGAGAGTTGGTCGCCTTTTATAGGGAAGGGAAATGACATAGATGGTATTTTTGAAAAAAACTTAGGCGTACCCACATTTATACATAACAAAAGTCAAAAATAACAAACATAAATAAATAATGGAGGGTTCAAGGATTATTTATTTATATATAATGGGTGTTTTACAAGTTTATAGGTGGTTTTTGGTATTAAATTTATGGTTTAGTAAATTGTTAACCTTATTTTTCTCTTAATCGTGGTAATTATTTTTTATCAATTTCACTAATATTTTTGGACAAAAAAAATTTAACTTACTAGAAATTATAAACTATGGTGGATAAAAACATGGAATCTATTTTTAAAAATTATAATCATAGAACTCTAAGAAATTAATTTAAAAATAATCTCACTAATGGGACAACACTATAGGTTTTTATAGTAAAAACATCCAAAAGGTTTCTAAGTCTTTATACTCAATTACAAACTGAAATTAATTACAATGAAATAAATTGTATTAATTTATAAAATTATTTTATAATTTAACTTTAAAACCATTTTAAAATATAATTTAACCATATAAATGAATTAGATGAAAAAACCGTTTTGAATTAAAATTCAGTATTTTTAACTATTCATTAAAAATTGAAACCTTATAGAAAAATAACAAAAATTTATACTAACCTAATATTTATGTTTATATTTAAAATATTATATTTATTTTGAAATATTAAATCTATAAAAGTACCAAAAAATTGATTTAAAATGTGTTCTCTATTAAAGGCGGTAAAACTACCTTTATAAAAATATAGGTTTTAAGCATAGGATTGGGCTTGATGTTTTATTATATCTATAAAATATACTGGATGATTATCAGAAATATTTGTTTTAAGATATAAAATATAAATTTAATTAATATAATTAAATATTATTATTTAATTTAACTTATTAATATAAATCATCATTTCACATAAAAATAGACTTTTATAAAATCAATCAATTTATATTCATTTGGTTTCTATATTCTATTATTATTAATTGGTAAATGATTTGAACTATATATATTCATTAATTAGTTAATCCTATAATATCAAATTTAATGGTCATTTCTTATCCTATTAAATAATAATATTTTAATAATTAATTATTTTTCGGTAACACTTGGTCTTGTGTGTTGTATAATCCATTAAGGAAATTTAGTCTTGTATATAACAGAAGTTAACCTCGATGTTCCATGTAGAGAAAGATAATATTTATTTTACATGTAGTGAAAGATTAACTTGATGTTGCATATAACACAATCCAAATATAGCACTTTAATATAAAATATACTATTTTTAGTGTGGCGTGAAATGACAAATATCAAAGAGGTTAAACTAACTTGAAAAAAAAAATATTTCAAAAAATCTCAGGGTATTACATTCTACCCCACTTAAAATGATTTTTCCCTTGAAACTCGTTTGAGTTATCAAAGGTTTAATACTTTAAAGTTTCATTCATAGAAACCAACATCATAATAATTAATACACAAACTTCTCGTAAAAAGGGAATGTTGGAACCATAACGGTTACCCAAAGTAACTCATAAGAAGATTACGACATAGGAGAACATACATAGGAAGTGAAAATTTTGAAATAGAAGAGAAATATTTCCATCATATTCTGATGGAGTGTGATAAAGAACAAGGTAATGAGAAAGTTAAGAATCAAAAATCCATAAATCTACGATAACGTAAGGGAGAAGACTACTGGTATTAAATCTAGATCATGAGTCATGTAGTTCTTCTCATGTGGTATCAACTTTGAGGACTCATAGGCAATCAATGCCTGCCTCTATATTATAACACAATTAAGTATGATCCCTGAGGCATCATAGAACACTATGTACTTGAAACCCTCATCTAAAAATATCAATATAGAGGTTTTCATTAACCTTTACCTCAAATCTTGAAAACCCTACTATTACTTTTTCATCTACACGAATGATTTCCCCTTTTAGGTTAATGTAGTTGTAGGTTTCAATATTTTGGATAAAGTAGGCATGAATCTCCTATAGTAGGCTACCAACCCAAGGAATATATTCACCTCCATAATGATCTTGAGTGGATCTCAATATAACATTTCCTTAACCTTTTCTAGGTATAATTCTATTCCCTCTGGTGAGATGAAATGTCCAAAAAATTAGACCTCTTGAATCGAGAACTGACACTTAAAGAGTTTCCCAAAAAAATGGTGCTCTCACAATATATCCTGGACTATCCTCAAGTGTCTCACATGATTCTCCTCATATGATGAGTACACTATGATGTTATCAATTAATACCACCACAAACCAGTCTATTAAAGGATACAATATCCAATTCAGAAGTTTTATGAACAATTTTGGGGTGTTCTTCATGGTGATAGGAATCACCAAGTACTCATAATGATCGTAGTGACATTGAAATTCCATCTTTGTTATATCCCTATCCCATACCTAAGGATAGTTATAACCTGATCTAAGGTTTATCTTTGAGAACCATCACAACCCTCTCAACTAATTAAAGATTTTGGTAATCCCTAGTAGTGGGTAGTTATTATTTACAGTCACTTGGTTCAGGAGATGATAATCCACTCACAATCTCAATCTCCCATTCACCTTTTTAGAGAAAAACACTGTGGATTACCAGGAGAAAACATTGGTTCTGACAAAGTCCTTCCCCTAAAATTCCTATAACTATATATTTAGCTCAAAATGCTATGAAGGATCCATATTATCTACATTCATAGATATCGGGGTTTTCTATATGTTCAAGTTAATGCAGACGTCTATCACTTGGTAGGGAGGAAAACCCAAAAAATCCTCAATAAATATGTCATCATAATCTGACACCAATTTAGGAAGATGAAGGCCCATAACATCCACAAATTCAAGGGTAATAATATCCAATTAGTGAGTAATCATAAGTACCATCCTACATAGAATACCATCTTACTCTTCCTAGGTTTCTTTCTCACTAATGAAGGAAAACCTCATCCAACTACTATAGACACACCACATCCACAACCTAAAATAGTCAATCTAGGAATTAAATTTGGATAACTACACATACCTAATATAAAATCATATGGCCTTATAACTTTTCAAAGAGGTCCCATAAGAATATCTCACCCTTAAGAGTAAGGTCACATTTTTGGTAGAAGTGTGTGATCAGACAGTCACATCCAATGGGAGTCTCCAAGCATAAGGGTTGAGTTAGGGGATTAATTAGAACCTCTATGTCTTGAACTAGAGAAGTGTCAAGAAAAGAGTGGCTCACACCCATGTATATTAGTACTGAAGAATGCATAAAGAATATAAAAATCATACTTATAATCATCTCAGGAGCCTCGGGGTCATAGGCCTCCATTTTCCATTGTCGTCCTTATCCTAACCACCAAATCCCTGATCCCAACATGGACCACCTATGGATGGTTTTGTTAATATGTAAATCTTCCTACCACCTTATACTACTCTAACCACTCCTATTCCGCATCTGTCTCCCTATGAACCTCTTTTCTTCTATCATTGTCTTTTCCTGGGCTGTCCATCGATCGTCTCCATGTTAACTGTACAGTGGGTTGGAAAATCCCACATAAGATATCCCCGACCATTGCAAGAGAAGAAAACTCTCAATATTATGACTAGAACCATCCTAAGAGCACTGAACGGTAGACCCTCTATCCTTGGATCATCTCTTGAAGTGTCTCTCATTCCCGGATCCCTATGAATATCATTGGTTACCAGCTATCGAGGTTTCAACTCCTGAGTTCCCACTACCATCACCCACTATTAGTGTATTCTCTACCAAGAATCTCGCTAATACTAAATCCCTATTAAGAAATCCTGTATAAGTGGGAATGAAAATATATATCACTCCATTCTAGTTATTTTGATGTAATCCTTACTCATAAGTACATGATTGGAAGAAAATATCTTGAACCATATCCAGAGAGTATTTAAAGAGGTAAGTTAACCTTACCAACAACTGTAGAAGATTATAGTTTCACACTAATTGAAATGTGACAGGATAGAACTCCTAGATAAAGTTACAATAGAAATATGACAAGTATATTTTTGTATCATCATAAAACTAAGTCACCAAACTCTATCATCATCTAATAAAACCATGAATAAGACTCTCAACTTGGACCACCTTCTGATCTGGATATGTCCTCACAATGTGGAAAACTCAGGTGACTACCTCTAGTCAGTCATTAGTTTCTTGGGGTTCTAGATCACACCAATACCTGGGTGGTCACTTTATATGAAAATCATAGAGTAATCTCAACCTATGTACATCCTCATTATCTACTATTGGTGAAACCTACTACTCGATGGGTCGTAGAATAACTAGAAAACAACATAGAGGTACCAACTTCTATACATGACCCTGTATTGAAGCCTCATCATTTGGTGGATCATACTCTCACTCCCAAAGGAGAACCCTAGATGTATATATTCACCGAGTCATCCTAAAATAAACAAGACACATCATAGTTAATGAGTATATCTAGGGAGATGAGTCAAGAAGGACACAAAAGGAACAAACCATTTTGATATGGTTCATGTACTATTTATTTTCCCTAAAACTATTTTATATATGTATTGAGTAAACAAGAAGGTTGTCATAGTTTTGGTTAATGGATACATCAGATTCCATACCAACACTAGAGTCTCTATCCTGAATGAAGAACATAAAACACTTTAACATTGTTTCCATATATTCAAAACCAAACCTCAAAACTAAGAAACATCTAAACTATGGTCCTAAGAAGAACCACCTACGATACCACTCTGTCATGAAATGACCCACCAAGGGACACCTATCCATTGATAAGATGATTATGAAAACCCTATATCCCACCTTCAATAGGCTAGGAGATGGAGACGAGTACTGAGTAAGCACATCACCCACATGGGATGTCTTAGCCTAAGGTACCTGTATGCATGCACACATCTCCATTCCCATTAAATGTTGAAAGTAAATTA
Source organism: Viscum album (assembly GCA_963277665.1). Lineage (NCBI taxonomy): Eukaryota > Viridiplantae > Streptophyta > Magnoliopsida > Santalales > Viscaceae > Viscum > Viscum album. The sequence goes on from OY728158.1 coordinate 1,326,575,150, forward strand.
AAACTGATACTAATTCACGCATAACATCAATCCCACATAAAATAATGAAAAATTAATGAAAACCAAAAAAGGATACAACTACAAACCCCTCAACATATGTAAAAGAGTCCAACATTCTTATATGTATGAGGCCACTATCAAATAAAACACCAAGTATAAACCTCAGTATGTATAGATCACTATGATCCTCCTTCTGCCAGTCTTCCTAGGACACCTTCAAAATTCCTGTCATCTATATAATACATAACATGTGTGTTTAGATTTAATGTAAGAGTGAGTATAATAATACCTAGTAAGAAACCCCTAAATCACTAAACATAAAGCCTCAGAAGTAGTTATCTCATCAATAGGTCCATATGTTAGTTAGAATATGAGACATAACAAGAATGATAAAATCCTAGATATAATTATAATAGACTCAATGTGTTAAGAATGTTCTAACTATTTCTAGCCATATGATTCTTCTTGTGGCTTCAAGGTAACACTCATCCTGGAGAACTCACTTCACAAGACATGCTGTCACTAATGGTGCTTATCTAAGAGGTTCTGATCATCGAGTCTCACAAAATAATTAATCATTGGATATTTAAAGATATCAACATTCAAATAGGGGATCAGAACTAGGGCCACTAGGGGAAACAAAAAACCCTATTGGATCAACATTCTAGACAGGGGATCGATGCCTTGTGCATAATGGCCATATTGATACCATAAACCACACATAGGATTCTGAAGTAATGATAGAGGATCATACATTGGTAATATAGAGGGATTCACAAAAAATATCTTGGAAAAAACTTATAGAGGGGATCATAATCCTATTCTTAGGACATAATTCCATATTATACCCTCATAGGGATTAACCGAGGAATCACACTCAACTAAACCTGGAATATACTTAATAGATGGAGGGACATACACTACAATAGAAAAAAAGACAACACGTATTGTTAGTACATGATGAGTCTCACCTACCCTAGGTATGCCCGTGTAACATATTCTGTTCTCATGTACCTTTAGCCATGCCTGTGTATTGTGGCCATGATTTCATACTAGGATGTGTTTGGGTCCTCTAGCTATGTCTAAGTATGTGGTCATGCCCGTGTATTATGCCTATTCTTGTGTTCCTAGTAATTTCTATCCTCATGTAACTTCTAGGATACACATTGAGATTCCAGCACTGGATCTCATGGCATGTTATTTTTTTCTATTTTCATAAACCCAAGCACTAAAGAAGAGGGACTACACTACACATGTTATTTAGATTACACACTGTGTAGTCGAGAATTTTTCATAAATTATAGTCTATTATATGCTTCTTCACCGCACCTAACTCATTTAATACAATTGTAGTTTCCCTCCATATATCATGGATCTCAATCCGACCAAGCCCTACTATAATTGTTCATTAGATTTTTGGCCACTAAAATGATCATGAATATGTTCCCATCGCACCGTTCCATCACCAAACACAAAACTACGATCCATGAAACTACAATCCTATCATATCTTCACTTCTATTGTTATTCACTACTAACATTCCATCCATCCCTTGTATGAACCCATGGTATATATCCATTGCACCAAAAAGAAATTGTAAAATAATCACCTATCGGGTAATCATCAAATCATTGGTCAAAGAAACATCAACATAGAACATGTAAAGAATGGGGGAGAAAAGCACAATAAAAAATCTTAGGAACAAAACTTTTTCATTTTTTAGGTTGGCCTCTGTTCATTTCCATTAGAATTATGAATGAAGAGTAATCAAAAAAAATATTAATTCCCAAAAACCTAGGAAGATAAAACCCGCACTCGCACAACGTGATCGGACCATGAATCAAATTATTATAAGAATTGATTCATGTTTAATGTGGGATACACGAATAGGGATAAAAAAATATATATATACTACCTCAGGTACTGATCTCTAATTAACAATGAATCTACATTATCATCGCTGGAGATATCCACTAACTCTGTTGCTATTGGCAATACTTATGGTATATCGATCATCGATCCATGATCATGATGTATTCCAATGCTCCTCTACACTTTTCTCTCAATTATTAGGGTTATGTGGATATCTCTATAAATTGCGAATAATCATGATTATATATAGGGTAATCAGGTTAAGAATTAAATTAAATAATTAAATAAATGTTTTAATTTTTTCTCATTATTTCTCCCATGATGGAACCCAAGCCAAACACCCAACGCATACCAAAATTATATCGCACCTTGGGTGAAACCCACATTAGAAATTCAATGGAAGCAATAATTTTTTGATCTAATGCTCCATTCAGGATTTATTCTACTATTTTTAAGAAAACAGTATGTGTTTGATATAATATATTTAATATTTCTATTATATTAAAATTGAGGCTCACTAGGCCTCAGAATCTCGTACCGTCACAGTTCCTAGATCCAATAATATTCTTTAATATATTCTAAATAATGACATGGAAAAATAGAGATGTTACATATTTTATTTAGTGGATAACCTTAGAAGATACCATCAACACCTCTTCTTTCAAACTTTTCCATATTTTCACCATCAACTTTGATAATTCAAGGTAAATAAAACACTCTTATATACATCAAACTTGGAGATTTTTTATAATATATCTCATATGAATCCATATCATATTTTGGCCAATAAAAATGATTTTTAATATGAACCAAAACTCCAATATATTTTCTCATGAAATAAACAGATGTATCATACTTTAACAACATAGTTCAATCCATCTCCATAAGACATCCATTATTTCATTCAGCAATACCATTTTTATTAGGTGTGTATGGTTATCTAAGTTCATGATGGATACCATGGTTTTTAATATAGGATTCAAATATCCCACTAGTATACTTGTCACACCCGGTTTTTTTGTCTTTGTATTGATCTGGTCCATTGGAAATCCCAATCCTTTTCATGGGTATTTGGTGAGGATAATATTGAGTTTTGAAGATTCATATATTTCTAATCACCCTAATTTGGGTTACCCATTTCTTGTTTAGGAGTTTTTGAAGAAAGGATGATTACTTCATGATTTGGGCCAACCGTGAGCCCATTTCCAGTTTTAAAAAACTGAATTTATTTCTTTTATAACTCCTTATTTTTTCATCATTTCCCCCCATTCCACTTACCACATGTCCTATACTGACATATTAAAACTTCATTATCCTTTTTGGACCCCATAGAAATTCATAATCATGGTGAATTGGGGTTACTAATTTAGGTAATGGGCCAGACCATGGGCCCATTTCCGGTTTTAAAAAACATATTTGTTTCTTTTATATATAATACAATTTTTAATATTATTCATTGATTCCACATCCACCACGAATAAAATACCCCTAACCTCACCCCCATATTCTATTTACCCTCTTTGGAGCTCATATGGGTCGTGGATTATGGTGAAATGTCTCAGGTTACCTCAAATCTCCAAGAATTGATAAGGTAAATTGTCTTATACACAACTCATTCAATTCTTTCTATTTTTAAAAAAAATATTCATTCCTTGGTTCTTACAGATCTTAGGATACTCTCCAAGAAGTTTTATCCCATTACCGTTTCTCTAGGGGTTCAGATCTAATGGAATACGAAGAGTTTTCTAGTGGAGAGGGTGAGATTCCATCACCTTTATCCTCCCTCTTCTTTCTCCTTTCATTATTTAATAGTTTTATAATCTCCCATAGTCATGATAGACCTAGGGTTCTATTATTCCATGGTTTTTTATGGAGTGTATATTCATTTAGGTCTGATATTAATAGTTTTAGGGTTTATAAACCTGTGACGGGTGATTTCAGGTGTGTGTTTCCATTACGCCATGGATTTGAGGTAGGATATCCTTTGCACAAACCTTTATAATTTAAGTTTAATCATTTTAATTCTGTTATAACCGTATTTATATGATATGTTCTGCTGTTAAACTTTAGTTCTAAAGGTATTGTGTTCAAATTATTTTTTATGACTTATTTTGTTAAAAATATAGTTGTTTTCGTATAAATGTGCACTCCTCTTGCTTGATAAATTATTTCATGAGCATTAGCACTTGGTTTATGGTATTTTTAATATTTCTAAATATCTTGAATAACTTTATTCCATGAAAATGGTGTTTTATCCCTTTTTATGTGCTTAACATAAGTTGTTTTTTAAAGAGTGCAAGCCATGTGTTCGGTAAATTGCCCGGTTGGCTTTTATGTGTCTAATGCAATTTAAAATATTTTTTTTGGATTTAGAAATATATTGGAAGAATGTAAGAAAATTATTTTGGGATCCTTTTATGGATTTTAAATTTGGATTTTGTTTTATAAACAAAATTTTTTTGGTTACAAAATGTTTTGGCTTGAGTTTCTAGAAAATGGCCCATTTCACATTCTTATAAAAATGGTTGTATTTTGAATATGTAACCCAAGTGTTTTAAGGGATTTATGAAGGTGGTTTTATTTTTTAAGTGGTGTGTACACATATACTTAATAAAATTTAATTTCAGAACTTTTTGAATTTTTAGTTTTGAGAAAATGTTTAAAGGCCCGTTTGGCCTTTCCTAAAAATGAGGAATGAGTGTTGTACTTGTATATACCAAGTTGTGCAATTGGGATTATTTTATGGTCCATGGAATGATTTTATTACATATTTTTATGTCTGAAAATTATATTTTGGTATGGTTTTGATATGTTTTTATAATTTAAAGAGTGTTGTTGAATGAGTTTTATGTGCAAAGCCTCAATACACTCCTTGAAGTTGTTTTAAGAAAATATTTAGCGGTTTGTTGATTCATGATTGAAATGTGAAGAAATTTTGTGGGATGTTTGTGTGTTTATGGTTTGGGGATGGAATTTTTATATGAAATGAGTATTTGATAATATGTGTAACTTGATTGAGCACTAAAGGGAATCCCAGGTATCTAGGTGGGGGGATGTGTACTTGTATTCTAGTGATCCTGTGGGGTTTGGCCACTGTTTCATGTAGTAAGTTTGAGGATGAAAACACTAACTAAACAATGATGATGATGATTTTGTGGTACCACTAGGTTATGGTTATGCTCCCAACTAGTGGCTCGTGTGCACGAGAATAAATATTTATTATGGTTACTTTCACCGAGATACGAGGTACCTGTGGATCACAACTAACTAGTGCCTAGGGGTGTTCCCATGACTTGTTCTCATTGTATATTTTGTACTCACTATCGTCCTACGGTGTGTTTGGTTGGTAAATTCAGTAGTGTGTGTGATTTATTTAAAAGTTAATATTCTTTAAAGTATCCCTCTTGATAACAATTTTCATTTTAAAGTTGCACCATTTTGAATGTTGTTACGTGCATTCTTGTTTATAAAACAAGAAAGTTTTTGTCTGGTAAATTTTTTATAGCATGAGACCTCATTTGGAAGACATAAATTTATATTTATATTTAAAACTTGAAATTTATGTTTCTTTTATTTTAAAGGATGTGCATTGGGAATAGAATATCAGGCTAATCTACTGAGTTTTAATACTCACACCTATAGTCTTCTTCTGTTTATAGCCATTGTGCAGGTTTTAGCTTGAGTTAGCTCACCTTGGGTGATGTGTGATAATTTTGTTGGAGAGTGACCAACAGGTTCACATGGAGTTAGTTAGTTATCAGTTTTGGTTAGTTGGGTCGTCTTCTTAGTTGTACTTTCAATTTCTTGTACAAATAATGTTCAGTTCAATTTTTATATAAATGTATTTTGGGCTGTCCATTTCTTTCTTCTGTTTGTTTGTTGTTCATATATGGGAGAAATTGTTTTCTTGTGTACTCTATTGATGCCCTTGGTGCTTGTCACCATCCTGGGAGGATCGGGAACGCCTCTCCGGATTTTTCTCTGGCTAGCCTGGGTGACCGGTTCAGGGTTGACTCAGACAGGTTCGTGACAAAATGATATCAGAGGAGGTTGGCTCTTAGTAGACCATTCTTTTAGAGTGCCATTATTATTTGGATATGTCAAGGTATATGAATTAGGATTTTTGGGACTTGAGGGGTAAGTACTGTAAGAGCATCACGAACTGTAGCTCGTTTTAATCCTCGAGCTTCCCTGGGAAGTCTGGTTTTATTAGTGTCCTTTGTTCTTGCCAATTGTTTGGTGTTGGGATATGACAAGGAGAGTCTGACTAGTAGCCTCCGTGAGCTCGCAGGGCCTGGAAAGCCATGTGATGTTGGGGAATGGTCCTAATAAGTCTCTATGTGTTGGTGTTGTGTGTGACATATGTCCGCCAACCATATGGTCAAGTCAGCCACCGACACTAGTTCCTTTTTTTTGGGTCTCTTGAACCTTTCATGAATTCTGAATTTTTGTTTTAAAAATCCTTGTGTGAGAATTATGGAAATGGGTTTTAAAGTAAGAAATGGATTTGTAAAAGTATAAAAGTGGTTTGAAAAAATTAAATATAATAATGGTTTTGGTAAGGTTTTGTTTTTTTATCAAATTTTGGGGAGGAAGTGGAAATGATTTAATGGGATTGGATTTTCCCTAATCTAAACTTGTGGTTTGTTGAAATAAAATGTTTTGAAAGTGTGAATCATTTTAAAGTAAGTATGAAAATTTGTTTTAAATGGGGTGTTTTGGTCTGTTGAAAAGCATTTTAATATGATGAATAGGTTTTGGAAATTTGTTTTTTTGTGGCAGGTGTTTTTCTGGAAAGGGGTTTTGGCTTTTGTTATTGTCAGATTATGAAAAGAGACCTTGATGATTTTTTTTAAAAATTAGGAAGGGCTATTTGGAATAGAATGGTTGTTTTTGTAAGTTCTATTAAATGAAATGGATTGTTTTTTTAATCAAGTGGTTCTTGATGAAGTGCGGTTTGTTTTGTGGAATTTGAAAAGCGTTTTTGGCTTGGTGGTTGGTGTTCCTTTTGACAGTACATGATTTTTGGAATGATGTTGTTTTGTTTTAGCCTTTGCTATTTTCATGGGTTCTCACATGCATGGTTTTATTGTTATCTGGAAGGAAGACCTATATGGAATGGTTTTTGAGTTCCTAGGGTGGCACTTAAATGTTCATGTGAGTGAGACTTGATGAAACACCATTGGTGAATGTGAAAATCCACCAAGTTAGTTTTTTTCGAAAGTGTTTTTAGCTGAACAATTGTGGGGTTTGTTTTGAACCAATGGTTATGTGGATGGTTTATCCTATGTCTTAGTAGTGTTGTTTATTCAGTATGCTCCCTTATGATCTATAATTCATACTCTTTTTGCATCTTGAGATGGGATCTTGTTGGTGCCTTGATTTTGGAGTAATGTTCATTGGGTTCCAAAAGATGTGTTTGATGTTTTGATTTGACCATGGATAGTTCTCCGTTGGAAATATTTCCTGCTGATCAACCTAAGGATTAATTTAAAATGTTAAATCCACCTATTTGGATGATACCTCAACCTAATGGTTGGAATAGAGAGCTGTTTGGGATCGATTAAAAGTTCTTCTAGGTTGTGATAATACATTTGCACACAACAGTTGTGTTCGGTGATGTTGATGTGTCTCCCCATATTCCTGGTCTATTCTACCCCTCGTTCGAAGTGAGACATAATTTTGATATGTATCTATGAGTTCCTATTTACATGAAGGTTTTTTTTGTGAGCAATTGAGTTTTTTTGAGTGGTGTGATCATTATCACCTGACTGCGGTGCAACAGATGCTTCAAGAATCAGGACTCTAGCCATAGGCCTCAGAGTGAAGCTTTTCACACAGTCAGGAGATCACCAGAGGAGTGGAGTGCTCGATTAGGATACTTCCTCCTCTGTTTTGGTAATTTAGTTTCTATGTAAATGTTTTGGTTCCTCATTACTGTGAATTTCTATTTTTCACAACATGTGTGGTGGACTTACCCCTCACATAGTCTCTATGGTTATGCATTCATGGATGTGGGTTTCTGATCAATGTGCCTGTGTGGACCGCCTATGAAAATCAGGTGCGGTCTTGGTGTTACCTATTCATAGGTGGAGAGTTTTGGGTAGTTCCTTTGTTTTTTTTGTGGTTTTAGTTGCCAAATTATTGGGTCCCCTTCCCTCATATACCCGAGTGGTGGGGGTCCATATTTGTGCTGAAAGTGTTGGCCCAGTTCTTGTCCCCTATGTTCGAGAGTGCGTAGTTTATATGTTCATGTTGTAACCCTATTAAAATGGTATTGCATGTTTTATTTGGATAGTTCTGTTGGGTTTGTGGGATTGAGGCCAAATCCTAGCTCATGTTGAATTCTTGTCTATTCATTGCTAGTTGGTCTCTAATAGTGGGGAGACCCACCATGGGTCTCTTGGATTTTCATCCTAAAAACTTTTCTAGTGCTAGTTATTTATTAATGGTGGGGATTACATTCTGGAATCCCCTGTAATATTTGGTTTATGTGAGTTCTCTTTGGTTAGGGTGATAGTTGGGTTCATTGGGAGAAATCCCAACAATCGGGTTCTTGGCTTGGTTGTGGAGGTGGAGGGTTTATATTTCCAATGATTTTCCGGAAGTGGCTGTGAGTATTGTATTTTTTTTAGCAAGAGGATTAACATAAATTGATGTTTGATGATATTTACTTTTCTTGATAGACTGGATCATGTTTATAGGTAATCCATAGGTGTTCATTTTTCAGTCAGAAAGTGTTATGGCTTTCCGGGGGCAGAAAGCTTCAATGGTGGGGAGAATTGTCACACCCGGTTTTTTTTTGTATTTGTATTGATCCAGTCCATTGGAAATACCAATACATTTCATGGGTATTTGGTGAGTTTAATCTTGAGTTTTTAAGATTCATATATTTCTAATCACCCTAATTAGGGTTCCCCATTTCTTGTTTAAGATATTTTGAAGAAAGGGTGGTTACTTCATGATTTGGGCCAACCGTGAGCCCATTTCCAGTTTTTAAAAAACTGAATTTGTTTCTTTTATAAATCCTTTGTTTTTAATCATTTTCCACCATTCCACTTACCACATTTCCTATACTTACATATTAAAACTTACTTATCCTTTTGGGACCCCATATAAGTTCATAATCATGGTGAATTGGGGTTACTAATTTAGGTATTGGGCCAGCCCATGAGCCCATTTCCTATTTTATAAAAAATATTTTTTTCTTTTATATATAATTCAATTTTTAATATTTTTTGGTGATTCTACCTCCCCATTGAATCCAATACCACTAACCTCAACCCCATTATCTATTTACCCTCTTTGGAGCTCATATGGGTCGTGGATTAGGGAAAAAGTTATCAGGTTACCTCAAATCACCAAGAATTGATAAGGTAAATTGTTTTATACATAACTCATTCAATTCATTCTATTTTTCAAAAAAATATTCTTTACGTGGTTCTTAAAGATCTTAGGATACTCTCCAAGAAGATTCATCCCATTTCCGTTTCTCCAGGGGTGCAGATCTAATGGAATACGAAGAGTTTTCTAGTGGAGAGGGTGAGATTCCATCACCTTTATCCTCCCTCTTCTTCCTCCTTTCATTATTTCATGGTTTTATAATATCCCATAGTCATGATAGACCTATGGTTCTGTTATCCCATGGTTTTTGATGGATTGTATATTCATTTTGGTCTGGTCTTCATAGTTTTTGGGTTTATAAACCCACGGCGGGTGATTTCGGGTGTGCGTTTCCATTACGCCATGGATTTGAGGTAGGATATCCCTTACACAAACCATTATCATTTAATTTTCATCATTTTAATTCTTTTATAACCTTATTTATATGATATTTTCTGCTATGAAACTTTGGTTCTAATGTTATTGTGTGCAAATTATGTTTTATGACTTATTTTGTTAAAAATATAGTTGTTTTGTTATAAATGTGCACTCCTCTTGCTTGATAAATTATTCCATGAGATTTCAAACTTGGTTTATGGTATTTTGAATATGTCTCAGTATCTTTAATAACTTTATGGCATGAAAATGGTGTTTTATCCCTTTTTAGGTTCTTATCATAAGTTTTTTTAAGAGTGTATGCCATGTGTTCGGTAAATTGCCCGGTTGACTTTTATGAGTCTAATGCAATTTAAAATAATTTGTTTGGATTTATAAATATATTGGTAGAATGTAATAAAATTATTTTTGGATCCTTTTATGGCTTTCAAATTTGTATTTTGTTTTATAAACAAATGTTTTTTTGGTTACAACATGTTTTGGCCCGAGTTGCCGGAAAATGGCCCGTTTCACATTCTTATAAAAATGGTTGTATTTTGAATATGTCACCTAAGTGTTTTAAGGGATTTATGAATGTGGTTTTATTCTGTAAACGGTGTTTACATAGCTCCTTAATAAAATTTAATTGCATAACTTTGTCAAATTTTAGTTTTGAGTAAAATTTTAAAGGCCTGTTTGGCCTTTCCTAAAAATGAGGAATGAGTGTTTTACTTGTATATACCAAGTTGTGCAATTGGGATTGTTTTATGGCCCATGAAATTATTTTATTAAATGTTTTTAGGTTCAGAAAAATATAGTTTGGTATGGTTTTGATGTGTTTTTATAATTGAAAGAGTGTTGTTGAATGAGTTTTATGTGCAAAGCCTCAATACACTCCTTGAAATTGTTTTACAAAAATATTTAGCGGTTTGTTGATTCATGAACGAAATGTGAAGAAAGTTTGTGGGATGTTTGTGTGTTTGTGGTTTGGGGATGTAATTTTTATGTGAAATGAGTATTTGATAATATGTGTAACTTTATTTAGCACTAAAGGGAATCCCGGGTATCTAGGTGGGCTGACGTGTACTAGTATGCTAGTGATCCTGTGGGGTTTGGCCCCTGTTTCACGTAGTAAGTTTGACGATGACAACAATAACTAAACTATGATGATGATGATGTTGGGTTTCCACTAGGTTATGGGTATTCTCATTACTAGTGGCTTGTGTGCCAAAGAACGAATATTTATTACGGTTACTTTCACCGAGATACAAGGTACTTGGGGCTCACAACTGACTAGTGCCTAGGGGTGTTCCCGTGACTTATGCTCATTGGATATTTTATACTCACTATCGGCATACGGTGTGTTTGGTTGGAAAATTCATTAGTGTGTGTGATTTATTTAAAAGTTAAAATTCTTTAAAGTATCCCTCTTGAAAACTATTTTCATTTTAAGGTTGCATGGCTTTGAATGTTGTTACTTGCATTCTTGTTTATAAAACATGCAAGTTTCTGTCTGGTAATTTTTTTATAGCATGGGACCTCATTTGGAAGGCATAACTTCATATTTATATTTAATACTTGAAATTGATGTTTCTTTTATTTTAATGGATGTGAATTGGGAATAGAATATTGGGCTAACCTACTGATTTTTAATACTCACACTTATAGTCTTCTTCTTTTTTTAGCCCTTGTGGAGGTTTCAGCTTGAGTTTGATCACCTTGGGCGATGTGCGATCATTTTGTTGGTGAGTGAACAATGGGGTCATATGGAGTTAGTTGGTTATCAGGTTTGGTCAGTTGGGTTGTCGTCTTAGTTGTACTTTCAATTTCTTGTACAAATAATGATCAGTTTAATTTTTATATAAATTTATTTTGGGTTGTCCATTTCTTTCCGCTGTTTGTTTTATTAGTCATATATGGGAGAAATTGCCCCCTTGTGTCCTCTATTAATGCCCTTGGTGCTTGTCTCTATCCCGGGAGGATCGAGAACGCCTCTCAGGATTTTTCGCTGGCTGGCGTAGGTGACCAGTTCAGGGTTGACTCGGACTGGTTTGTGATGATAATAAACACCATTATCTATTAGAAAACTCTTCAGATAGGTATCACACTCTTTCTCAACACTTATCATGTAACATATTAACCATTTAAGGCCTCTGTTTTATAATTCATAAACACAATACATGTAATGAAATTAAAGTCATAAATAAAGGAAATAAAATACTTATCTCCATTTATTAATTGCTTACTCATGAGACCACAACAAGAAGAGCGAATTAACTCTAAAGGACAATTAGATTGTATTTAAACATTATTGTGTGAAGTATTTACAATCTTTCCTTTTTGAAAAGTATAAAACATCCAATTATTTTATTTTATTCTTCTTAAGAGCATCATGAACATTATCTCCACTAATAATCTTACACATATTCTTTTGACCAAGATAACCAAGAATTTGATGTCATAGTTGAATTTATTCTTTAATGCTCAAATTGTAGGAATTAACAGTATAACCAAGTTAAAACAAATTGCCTCTTGTTCTCTATGCTTTATTCATGATACATTAATCTTTTAAGTTCTTCACAGAAAACCTATAAAACTAAAAAATCACTTTATTTATTTTATCACATAACTGAGACACACTAAGAATATTATGTTTTATTCCTTAAACATACAATGTTATATTATATTTTAATTGATCTTAACCAATCAATGTTGATTCAACAAACTGATTCATTGATTCTGAAATATTTATTTTCCTTATTTAGATAATTATGTCATTTTTAAACTTATATGTCATTGAGATTATGTACTTGATCTTTTTAGTAAGAATTATTTATCGGTTTCTTCATTTTATTTGACATCATTATAACCTTCACTAGTGATTTATTCTTTATTAACATTAGAAATGAGAAGTTTTTCATCAACATCTCTTTAAATTTCTATTTCCTCTTCTTCATCACTACTTTCGCATTTAGATAAGAAATTTCCCTTCATAAATTTTGAGAAATTATTTTATTTAACTTTAATAGAAACCCTTATTTTCCATACTTTGATGATTATTCTAAAATAATTTCTTTAGATTTTATTGTTGTACTTCTTTATTATTGACTTCATCTTATTTTAACTTAGAAAAATATATATAAAACTTATAACTAATCCAAACCTAATGAATTTTAGTGGATGTTTATATTTAAAACCTCTATTGACTCTTATCACATTTCTTTATATTAGGTGCAACATCTTATCAAACTTCTAATCAAAATTAGAATGAGAATCCTAATAGTGAACATCTTCTTCATTAACCTTCGTCTTACGATTCTCTTAATTTGAGGCCTTAAAAGAGATTTCCTTTTCATCCTAACAATTTTTCTTGAGATAACACCATTCCATAATCTAGTAGGATGTTAGAGTACTATGTAAATAATATGGAGGAAGTGTTTCTAGATCATTTTCTTAAAGAGAATATATTTTAGCATCAAACCTATTTGTTAATGTAACGACCCAAAATTTCATTAATGGAAAATCCCTCTTGATCCAGTTAAATGTTTCTTTAGGAAAAAAAATATTTTTATAAGATATCAAATTTTCTTTAGTTTTACGTTAAGATTTGTGACCGTTACTTTTATAGCCGTTGAACAGTGATCATCTGGGTAGTTTAAATATAAGGCTTTAACGAACCAATTTTCTACTCAGACAAAGGAAGCAATGGCCTCATCCAGTAGAATTTCCCCTTACGAAGCCCATTTGTCGGATCTCAGAAAAGAGGTGGCGTCTTTGGGCTTTGCCCTTGACCAAGCCCTAGCTGAGCTTCATCAAGTCAAGCTCGAACGTGATCGTCTACGGGAAAAATGGAAGTTGATAGAGATTACCACTCGAGCGATGTTATCCGAGCAACCCCAAGAGTCTGTCACCATCGCACACCTTACCCTTAGGTCTTATGCGGCTATTTTAAGGGGTTATGTAACAAATAAGTAGCACCATGTTCATGTACATTATTTTTCTATATAATAATGAATATAATTTCTAGTCATTTTTGATACATTGTAATTAGTTTTTAAAGTACAAACGGTGTTTTTAGTTATTATTTAATTAAGAATTATATTTTATTAAATTAAAGGATTTTTTAATTAAATAATATTTTAATAAAATATTATTATTAATATTAAATTAATTTTTTATTAAATATAAATGATCTTATAATTTTATGAATGCAATTAAAATTTTTATTAAGGTTTGAAAGCCATTTCTGTCAAAACCCGTGATTTTTTTTTATAAATGTCGGTTTTTATTTTAAAAGTGAAAATTCACATATTTAGAAAATTATTTAGATAAAATAAATATTATTTTTGGAATCAGGACGTCGAAATTATCCAACGGTGAATTTTTCATAATTTTCTGAGACAGTCAAATGTTTGGGTAAAAATTAAATACCATTTAAATATATAATGTGTTTTATGACATCATAATGACCCAATGGTGATGTAATAAAATACCATAATCCTTATGTTCGGCCAATATATGTTTTATCATTAAAATAATGAGGTTTTGGGTTTGTTTGACTCACTTTTCAAAGCATTAATGGAGCCCTCAAGACTTATTCAACACTTTGCCTTTTTAAATTAATTTCCATGGGAGTGTGACTCACCTCCACATAAGCAACCCTAATTTTTTAATAATTTCGGACCTTGGACTTGTAAAATATTATTTTCCTCTTTCCTTTTTCCAGAAACCATGGGCAAATACCATGGGATGGTTTGTGGTTTGGATTATTTTAATATAAGGGGTCCCAAACCTAAATAATAAAGAATTCTCTCACCTTTCCTATATAAACCCACCCAAGCTCCCACTTCCTCCTCACTCAAAGCCCTTGAAGTTCGTCCAACCTCTGCCCTACTCTCTCTAGAATCCTCTCAAGGTGCCCCAAGCTCCCAAGAAGCCTCTCTTTAGCCTCTCTCTAGCCTTTGGAAGCACACTTCCAAGTAAGGGGTTTTCTTCCTTTCTCATTTTTTGTCAATTGTCTTTAAGTTGTATTTCCCTTTTATTTCAATTATGAATGTTGGGGTATGGTTTTTCACCTCCCCCATACTGCCCTCTTATTGTTTGAATGATGGGAGAACCCTTTCTCTCTCATTAAATGCCTCCCATGTACACCCATTAATATGCCGAAATTCCGAAAGGAACTTCTCTCTCTTCTTTTACATTCAAGCAATACTTTTGTATCATGAATATAAATTCCATTTCTATTGTTGGGACATGTATATATATGATCTACTTAATGTCCATTACATGTAAATATGATGAGGAACCCCTTTCTTTCTCATCAAACTTTTTTATGAATTCTTATGTCACGCCGTTACGCTGCCGAAATCGCACCGATTTTCTAAGCCAATGTCTTTGTGTAGTGAATACCATGCCCATTTCTCCATCAAGGGTATTCACCTTTATACACATTTACATATTGATTATAAAGTTTCATGTATGAATTCCACATTCCTTTATCGTGGAAGAAATGATTATGTTTTATGAATCCATGTTTTATGATCCATGTGGCACACTTATGCATGAAATGAAATGTTAAGAAGGGTGCGCCCTTTATAGCGCTCCAATGCATTGGGTAAAGTATAGTATCATGATACGTCATGTGCAATGAGTGTTTACTCATTCTAATTCAAGTGCAACGAGGGTTTACTCGTACTTCAAGTGCAATGAGGGTTTACTCATGCTCCATGTGCAATGAGCCTTGGCTCATGCTAATTCAATGTTAAGTGTTGTTGCCACATTTCCATGTTATGATTATCATGCTTTATCATGCCTTTATGTTCATGTTTCTATTATGCTCTATTGATATGACTATTGCCTAACATGTATTTCACTCCTCATGTTATTCATTGTCTACTCCCTTACTGGGCTTTATAGCTCACCCTTTTCTTATGCATGTCCTCAGGTTATCCCATGCAATGCTAAGTACGAAGGAATGTAGTGGTCATGTAAAGGAAGTTTTCAATAAAGATGTTGTATTTCAAGTTTAAAGTTTTTATGTAATGATCCTAAGCCCCAAAGACACTAAACCTCTTGATCATTTTGTTGGATCAAGTGAAGTTTTATGTAATAAAGCATGTTATGTTGTAATAAAAAGCAGGGTTGTCATAGTTGGTATCAAAGGATAGGTTTAGTTATTTTTGGGATTAGGAAACCCTAGTAAAGCCTTAGATACAAGACTAATCATAATAAAAACATCCCTAAGTTTTGGTAAATACTATGTAAGTGGTTTATCAAACAAATAAATCCCTGTCTGGATACGAGCAGGTAGAGGCGGCTCTGGCACAGATGTATCCTAGGGGTAAAACCCGAAAACACCGCTTTGAGCTAGACTCGAACGGGAACTGGTGCACGACAACGGGCCTTGCTGCACTCTTGGTTACGACACTCCCGGGGGATATGTTTTGATAAATTCACAATCTTAGTACGAACCCTTATTAAGGGAAAAATGCCCCTAAGAATATATGTTAGAAAGAAGATCATGAAAATCCTGGATTGAATCCTATAGACTCATGAGTTAAAGAGATTAAAGTTTATTTATAAGTCATCAACTTTTGTCTTTGGATTACCCTTTATGTGCTACCCCTAACTTTCCTTTTATTCCAGCCAATGGCCGGTAATAGGAGAACTCGGGCTAACAACCGTTGTGAAGATCAATGTGATGATTGTACTTATGAGATGCCCAATCCAATTGGAGCGGGAATCACGAACTTTGTCACGCTTCTCTCGCAGCTAACTCAAGTTTTGAATAGAAACACTGGTCAAGAGGAACGTTCAACCCCCCCTAAGAAAGAACAAGTCGCTATTGAAAGCTTCATGAGACAAAGACCTCCTACTTTTAGTGGATCATCCGATCCCACGATTGCTGAACAATGGATCAACTCCATTGAAAAGATATTCTCCATCCTCCAATGATCTGAAAAAGAGAAGGTTCTCCTGGCGGCATATCGTATGGAGGGTGAAGCTGATCAATGGTGGACATTGATCAAAAATATGAAGACTGAGGAGGAGATCGAGGCTTTGGAATGGAAGGTATTCCGGAAGATGTTATTCGATAAATATTTTCCACGCACCCTCCGTCTTAAAATGGAAAGGGACTTCCTTTCCCTCAAATAGAAAGATGAGGAATCTGTGGGAGCGTATGAGGCAAACTTCACAAGGCTTGCATGATACGCTTCCGGCTTTGTCGTTACCCCCGAATGCAAGGTTGACCGCTTCTTTGGTGGGCTGAAGCCTAGCTTGCGGAAAGCATTAGCGATCCGTGACTTCGACAGCTATGAGGAAATTGTCCGATGTGCCCTCAAGGTTGAAATGGAGATCGGAGAATCACAGGGGCATCATGGGGACAAGAAGCGGAAGGTGGACTTCAATGCTGGTGGTCCGATGGATAAATCCAACGGTGCTAAGAAATTCCAGCACCCCACTTGCCAAAAGTGTGGAAAGAAGCACCCTGGAAATTGCCTTAGGGGGACAAGAAAATGCTTCAAGTGTGGAAGAGAAGGGCACCTAGCTGTTAACTGTCAGCAAGAAGGACCCGCGGCTGCGACAGAGGAGAGGAACGCTCCGTTCGAACCTCAACGCGTTGTTCAATGCTTCAAATGCAAAGAACCGAGTCATTTTGCGAATCAGTGCCCTAATCCAAGGGTTATCGGAGGCAATCAACAACCTCCAAGACAGCAAGGAAGAGCTTTTTCCATCACTTCTGTCGAAGTGTACCCCGACAACGAAGTGGTGATAGGTACGCTAGTTATTCATTCAAGAATAACGAACGTACTTTTTGATTCAGGTTCTACGCATTCTTTTATATCTCAAAAGTTTAGTAGAATAATCCCTGCACCACCACAAATCATGGAAGTAAAGATGTTGGTGAGTACGACAAATGGGGCAATCATTGCATCCC
Source organism: Viscum album (assembly GCA_963277665.1). Lineage (NCBI taxonomy): Eukaryota > Viridiplantae > Streptophyta > Magnoliopsida > Santalales > Viscaceae > Viscum > Viscum album. Next base: position 1,326,592,719 of record OY728158.1, read on the forward strand.
ATGAGTATAAGTCCTCCCCTATTATAATCTGTGGATTGAATTTCCCGGCGAACCTCGTCATACTCCCTTTGGTGTAATTTGATGCAATTCTTGGAATGGATTGGCTTTCCTTATATAGAGCCAACATAAATTGTCGGGAGAGGGAAATCACACTCCATATGGAGAATCAACCCCCGATTCTTTACAAGTGTCAGGAGGAAGATGAATCTCCTTTAGCTCCATCATCTCAAGCATGGATATTACTGCCTTATGAGCACGCATATCTGGCTCAGATGATTGAGTCCAAGGAAGAAACCACCCTTGAAGAAATGCCTATTGTGAGGGAATTCGCTGAACTATTTCCCGAGGAACTTCCTGGTCTTCCTCCAAGAAGAGATGTTGAGTTCTCAATTGAACTTATACCTGGGGCGCTACCAATATCCAAGACTCCATATAGAATGGCTTTTGTTGAGCTTGAAGAGCTGAAGAAACAACTACAGGAGAATCTGGATAAAGGGTTTATACGCCCAAGTGCATCACCATGGGGTGCACCAGTCCTCTTCGTCATGAAGAAGGATGGGTCAATGCGGCTTTGCATCGATTATCGTGAACTTAACAAAATCACAATAAAAAACAAGTATCCTCTCCCAAGAATCGATTACTTGTTTGATCAGCTGCGTGGATCACAATACTTCTCCAAGGTCGACTTGCGGTCGGGATATTATCAAGTAAGGGTGAAGAAGGAAGATATCCCCAAGACTGCTTTTCGTACAAGGTACGGGCACTATGAATTCATAGTAATGCCTTTTGGACTCACCAATGCTCCATAAATATTCATGGACTTGATGAATAGAGTCTTTAGAGATTACCTAGATAAATTTGTGGTAGTCTTTATAGATGATATTCTAATATACTCCAAAACCAAGGAGGACCATGAGGAGCATTTAAGAACTGTACTGGAGACTTTGCGAAAGGAGAAGCTCTATGCCAATTACAGAAATTGTGAGTTCTGGTTGAACGAGGTCTCATTCTTGGGTCATATCATCACAAGCAATGGGATATCTGTGGACCCCTCCAAAATAGATGCAATTGAGGGATGGCTGAGGCCAACATCGGTAACTGATATCCATAGCTTCTTGGGGTTAGCTGGATATTATCGACGATTTGTGAGAAATTTCTCATGATTGTCCAACCCTCTTACCAAGCTAACTCGAAAGGGAGTAAAGTTTGCTTGGAGTGATGAATGCGAAGAGAGCTTCAAGGAGTTGAAAAGGAGGCTTATCACTGCACCCGTGCTCACTTTACCCACAAGTGGGGAGATTTTTGTGGTATTCAGTGATGCTTCGAAGAAGGGCTTAGGATGTGTGCTGATGCAGAATGATAAAGTGATATCCTATGCCTCAAGGAAGTTGAAAATCCATGAGCGAAACTATCCAACGCATGATCTGGAGTTGGCGGCTGTGATCTTTGCCTTGAAAATCTGGCGGCATTATCTCTATGGAGAGAAATGTGAGATATATACTGACCACAAGAGTCTTAAATATATATTCACACAGAAAGAGCTTAATATGCACCAGAGAAGATGGATAGAGCTCATCAAGGATTATGACTGTTCAATACATTACCACCCTGGGAAGGAGAACAAGGTGGCGGATGCCCTAAGTAGAAAGGATCCAGCAATTCTATCAATGATGAGAATTGAGAAGGATCCAATCTTCTTAGACTTGATGAAGATGGACATGGGAATCATAAAGAAGGGAACAACATCAATCCTTTCACAAATGATTGCTCAACCATCTCTTTTGGAAAGGTTAAAGGATGCTCAAAAGGATGATGCGGGAATCGAAGAAAAAGTGGAAGCTATCAAAAAGGGAAAATCCTCAGAGTTTAATGTTAATGAAGAAGGAATTGTGCGGTTTGGGAAAAGACTATGTGTTCCATCAAGTTCGGAGCTGAAGAAGGAACTTTTGGATGATTCACATAGTTCAAATTTCTCTATTCACCCAGGGAGCAGAAAGATGTATCGAGATCTCCGAGAAAACTTTTGGTGGGATAATATGAAGAAGGAGATCGCTGAATATACATCAAAGTGCCTGGTGTGTCAGCAAGTGAAGGCAGAGAGGCAGAAGTCTAAGGGGATGATGCAACCATTGCCCATACCTGAATGGAAATGGGAGAACATCACCATGGACTTCGTCACTGGACTTCCAAGGACATCCAAAGGCAACAATTCAATCTGGGTTGTTGTGGATCGTCTTACAAAGACTGCACACTTCATTGCTATTCGAGAGGATTTCTCTTTGGATCAACTGGCACAGATATATATCAGGGAAGTGGTACGGTTGCATGGAGTACCACTATCTATTGTGTCTGACCGAGATCCAAGATTTACCTCTAAGTTTTGGAAGAGTCTTCAACATGCTCTGAATACTGAACTGAACTTCAGTACGGCCTATCATCCTCAAACTGATGGCCAATCCGAGCGGACTATCCAAACACTTGAGGATATGTTGAGAGCGTGCTCAATGGACTTTAAAGGAGGATGGGATCAACATCTTCCTCTAGTTGAGTTCTCTTATAATAATAGTTTCCACTCGAGCATCCAAATGGCACCTTATGAAGCCCTGTATGGGAAAAGGTGTAGAACACCGGCATGTTGGGATGAGGTCGGTGAACGTAAGCTGCTTGGACCAGAAATGGTCGAATAAATGGTGGAGAAGGTGAAAACCATTCAGCAGCATATCAAGGCAGCCCAAAGTCGACAGAAGAGTTATGCAGATAATCATCGACGAGACCTTGAGTTTAAAGTCGGAGATATGGTGTTTTTACGCATATCTCCGTGGAAGAAGGTCATGAGGTTTGGAAAGAAAGGGAAGTTAAGTCCAAGGTACATCGGCCCATTCGAGATTCTTGATCGTGTTGGGGCTGTGGCCTATCAACTAGCACTTCCACCTACTATGGCCAAGGTGCATGATGTCTTCCATGTATCCCTCTTAAGGAAGTACATACCAGACCCTTCACATGTACTCTCTTCCGAGGTGGTACAATTATAAGACGATCTTTCTTATGAGGAGAAACCAGTGAAGATCTTGGATCGTAGAGAAAAAGTTCTACGAAATAAGAAAATGCCCCTCGTCAAGGTGTTGTGGAGAAACCACAAGTTTGAAGAAGCAACTTGGGAGTAGGAGGATATGATGAAGCTAAGTTACCCACATTTGTTTTAGTGTGGGAAAAGGAAAATTTCGAGGGCGAAATTTCTTAAGGGGGGAATGTTGTAACGACCCAAAATTTCATTAATGGAAAATCCCTCTTGATCCAGTTAAATGTTTCTTTAGGAAAAAAAATGTTTTTATAAGATATCAACTTTTATTTAGTTTTACGTTAAGATTTGTGACCGTTACTTTTATATCCGTTGAACAGTGATCATCTAGGTAGTTTAAATATAAGGCTTTAACGAACCAATTTTCTACTCAGACAAAGGAAGCGATGGCCTCATCCAGTAGAATTGCCCCTTACGAAGCCCATTTGTCGGAGCTCAGAAAAGAGGTGGCGTCTTTGGGCTTTGCCCTTGACTAAGCCCAAGCTGAGCTTCATCAAGTCAAGCTCGAACGTGATCGTCTACGGGAAAAATGGAAGTTGATAGAGATTACCACTCGAGCGATGTTATCCGAGCAACCCCAAGAGTCTGTCACCATCGCACACCTTACCCTTAGGTCTTATGCGGCTATTTTAAGGGGTTATGTAACAAATAAGTAGCACCATGTTCATGTACATTATTTTTGTATATAATAATGAATATAATTTCTAGTCATTTTTGATACATTGTAATTAGTTTTTAAAGTACAAACGGTGTTTTTAGTTATTATTTAATTAAGAATTATATTTTATTAAATTAAAGGATTTTTGAATTAAATAATATTTTAATAAAATATTATTATTAATATTAAATTAATTTTTTATTAAATATAAATGATCTTATAATTTTATGAATGCAATTAAATTTTTTATTAAGGTTTGAAAGCCATTTCTGTCAAAACCCGTGATTTTTTTTTATAAATGTCGGTTTTTATTTTAAAAGTGAAAATTCACATATTTAGAAAATTATTTAGATAAAATAAATATTATTTTTGGAATCAGGACGTCGAAATTATCCAACGGTGAATTTTTCATAATTTTCTGAGACAGTCAAATTTTTGGGTAAAAATTAAATACCATTTAAATATATAATGTGTTTTATGACATCATAATGACCCAATGGTGATGTAATAAAATACCACAATCCTTATGTTCGGCCAATATATGTTTTATCATTAAAATAATGAGGTTTTGGGTTTGTTTGACTCACTTTTCAAAGCATTAATGGATCCCTCAAGACTTATTCAACACTTTGCCTTTTTAAATTAATTTCCATGGGAGTGTGACTCACCTCCACATAAGCAACCCTAATTTTTTAATAAGTTCGGACATTGGACTTGTAAAATATTATTTTCCTCTTTCATTTTTTCCAGAAACCATGGGCAAATACCATGGGATGGTTTGTGGTTTGGATTATTTTAATATAAGGGGTCCCAAACCTAAATAATAAAGAATTCTCTCACCTTTCCTATATAAACCCACCCAAGCTCCCACTTACTCCTCACTCAAAGCCCTTGAAGTTCGTCCAACCTCTGACCTACTCTCTCTAGAATCCTCTCAAGGTGCCCCAAGCTCCCAAGAAGCCTCTCACAAGCCTCTCTCTAGCCTTTGGAAGCACACTTCCAAGTAAGGGGTTTTCTTCCTTTCTCATTTTTTGTCAATTGTCTTTAAGTTGTATTTCCCTTTTTATTTCAATTATGAATGTTGGGGTATGGTTTTTCACCTCCCCCATAGTGCCCTCTTATTGTTTGAATGATGGGAGAACCCTTTCTCTCTCATTAAATGCCTCCCATGTACACCCATTAATATGCCGAAATTCCGAAAGGAACTTCTCTCTCTTCTTTTACATTCAAGCAATACTTTTGTATCATGAATATAAATTCCATTTCTATTGTTGGGACATGTATATATATGATCTACTTAATGTCCATTATATGTAAATATTATGAGTAACCCCTTTCTCTCTCATCAACCTTTTTTAGGAATTCTTATGTCACGCCGTTACGCTGCCGAAATCGCACCGATTTTCTAAGCCAATGTCTTTGTGTAGTGAATACCATTCCCATTTCTCCATCAAGGGTATTCACCTTTATGCACATTTACATATTGATTATAAATTTTCATGTATGAATTCCACATTCCTTTATCGTGGAAGAAATGATTATGTTTTATGAATCTATGTTTTATGATCCATGTGGCACACTTATGCATGAAATGAAATGTTTAAGAAGGGTGCGCCCTTTATAGCGCTCCAATGCATTGGGTAAAGTATAGTATCATGATACGTCATGTGCAATGAGTGTTTACTCATGATAATTCAATTGCAACGAGGGTTTACTCGTGCTTCAAGTGCAATGAGGGTTTACTCATGCTCCATGTGCAATGAGCCTTGGCTCATGCTAATTCAATGTTAAGTGTTGTTGCCACATTTCCATGTTATGATTATCATGCTTTATCATGCCTTTATGTTCGTGTTTCTATTATGCTCTATTGATATTCCTATTGCCTAACATGTATTTCACTCCTCATGTTATTCATTGTTTACTCCCTTACTGGGCTTTATAGCTCACCCTTTTCTTATGGATGTCCTCAGGTTATCCCATGCAATGCTAAGTACGAAGGAATATAGTGTTCATGTAAAGGAAGTTTTCAATAAAGATGTTGTATTTCAAGTTTAATGTTTTTATGTAATGATCCTAAGCCCCAAATACACTAAACCTCTCGATCTTCTTTGTTGGATCAAGTGAAGTTTTATGTAATAAAGCATGTTTAAGTTGTAATAAAAAGCAGGGTTGTCATAGTTAAGATATGAAGTATCTTCTCAAACATAATAGTATTCAACAATTAATCACTATAACTTATGACTATACTATAAATTCCATTTATTCTTATAAAAAAATGACATATAGTTTTATATTATTACATTTTCAAATATTGTTATTTCAATATCCAAATTTGTAGCTTATTTTGATTCTCCTTTTTATTACCTTTATCGATATTTTCAAGTTTATCAAAAATGCCTTTGGTTTTCTTAATACCTCTCACTTTGAGAAATTCCTTCTCAGATAATGATGATAGTAAAACATTCCTGGAAAAAGCATTATTCTTAATATTCATTCTATCCATTTTTTTCAAAGCATCATTCTCAACATGAGGTGGAAACCCATCATTTGATTCCTCAAGAACATCTAAAATAATAGAAAAAATATAAGGCAACATTATATCCTTCTAGATAAACTATTGTTTTCAATATAATGTTAGAATCACCTTTCTTTTCATTGAGTTATGATTGTACATGATATACACCATCAATTTACTGACAAACACTTATAACAAAGGGAAAATACTCCTTATATTTCAAAAAAAAATCACCAATGAGGGGAACCTGACTTTAATATTAATTGAAAAGGCACCTCCTGGATTGTTAAAGAATCACTAAGCAGGGTGGGGGGATTAATTAATGATCTAATTTTTTTAAGTTTACTTAAAGAAACAATCCATGTAACTAGTTAGAGTGAATCTAGATCATTTTACAATACACACACATGAAGGGAAACATATATTTACAAGGTTCACATCTCAAAAAAATAAGGATAGTCCTTGTCTTGATCCATATTTTTCTTAGATCATACGACCCAGTAGTTGAAACATGTAGGTACAAAAATTAGATTTTATCCTTTTACACATGTTACAAAAATTCTCATGACTATGATAATGCTTCCCACACTATTACAATGATAAATAACATGATATCAACAAGATGAAATAATTCTAAACATATCCTCCAATCTTTGAGATAGTTCTAATATCCCTCTTATTCTTCAACCTATATAATCTGAGTTAAGATCTATTTAATTTGTGAAAATTTGTACAAGACCTTATTTTTTCATCTTCCACTCTTCTTCTTTCACTGTAAATCCTCTTATTATTCTTACTCACATGCGATACTTTTCATAACAAAAATGTAAAGTCTTAAGATCCAATTTAAAATTTTAAAATTTTAATTAAAACCAAATAACTTTATTCAATCAACACAACCAATATCACTTTATTTTAAATATTTATATCTTATAGGATTGATTAAACATTAATGATGATTCCAAAATGGAATAACTTATTGAGTTTTTGATCCTTTATATCATCTAAGTATCTATGTCATCAAAACTAATCATAACCACATAAAACAACTTACATGTATTGTAACATGTCCTGTTGTAGAATGGTTGGATATTTTTCTTTCAAAACACCTTTTTTTCCATGGGAATAATTATCTAGGGTTTAACCATTTTTCCTTGTAAAAGCACATGTTGACCATGAATTGTTAAACCACATGCATAATAATCTTTCCTATTTCACATAGTTAGACTCAACAAACACCACTAGGGCCACTATGACCATTTTATCCTTGGATTTTTCATACAATACCCATGAAGATCACCATAGGGACCACCATGACCATTTTGATCTGGGTGCTCCATATATGATCACTGGAAGATCACCATGAAATATGTCTTGGCTTCTAAATATTTTTTACTACCTATGTTGGATATTTTTTACTGTGGATCATCACAACATATTCTACCAAGGGTATGGACTTACCTGGACTCCCTAAAACACCCTCTACCATGTGCATGGCCTTACTAGCTTGGTCCTCCTTTCATCAAAGATCCTTCAACACTTAAAAAACCATCTATAAACCACATAGGATCTTTCTAACTTCATAAAATGCTAGAATCATGATATATCAATCATTATGAACATAACCATGATGATCATTTCACATGACATCGTTTGATTTGAATTTGAATATGATTTATGTATTGATAACAGTATCTGATGCACTTAATCATGTCCTCTTAACCAATTCTTCAACCTTAGGAATCACAAAACCATCCTAACACTACTTGGGTTCAAAAATAAATACCCATTTTAGACAACATTATTCAATGGGAATTCAAAAGAAGGTACATCACCTTATTCAATAATTGGTGATTAATATTTTGAGAAAGTAAAGGATATTATCATTGTTTTTGGTAAGCCAATTTTGAAAAACCTTATAAAAATAAGTTAAAAAATTTGATCAGTTTTTTTGAATTACAATATTGGAACTGTTTATACGTCATAATTTATTTTGATATCATTCACATAGAAAAAATGTAATAGTATCATCGGTACTTTACTAAATATACATGAAAAAACCAAATAATGTATTAAGGCTAGTTTGGAAATGATTGATATTGGGATAAGGGAAGAGTTGGTTCTAGTGATGGGTGAAAGTTGGGAATTTCTTCCTCCAATGGCCTACAATCTTTTCAAGCAATATAGATTTTAGATTTATAACATTATTAATAGTTTAAATGTTGTAGATGGGTATTAATAAAACATCAAAAATATAATATCAGTGACTAATTTGAATCTAAAGAGATTAAAATATCATAAATATTATGTTTTGATACAATATTTAGTGCTTGTGGCTCTATGTTTCATTTTACCTAAAAATTTCCGACACACATTAACACATATTTTCTTCTTTGCAAAAGATCTATGCAACAAATTTTCAGACCCATTAAAGTTTCCAATTTTGGAAAATGAAATTATTGTCATATTATGTGAATCAGGGATATTGTTCCCACCATAAATCTTTGATATAATTGTTTACCTAGTTAGAGAGATCTAACTATGTGGTCTAATAAATTACAGATGGATGTACCCAACTGAATGATATTTTGAAAAATTTGAGTGGGTCTGTTAAAAAAATCATCTAGAAGGATGTATTGTAGAGTGATATATCATTAAGGAAGTTATTTAATTATGCACCAACTTTCTATACAATGTGGATAAAATTGGTCTCCCAAAATTTCATCACAATTGGTGCCTTGTGGGTAATAAAATTTTCAAAAGAGTTTTTTTCACAATTACAATTATAGAAAAGCATTAGGTGCACCTTTATGTTTTACAGAAAATTTTATATGTTCCACCATATGTTTAAACATAAAAAGTAATTCTTAGGTATTTTAATCCTCTAGGGATACAATCTAGATATCAAATACACATAATCAAAAGTTTATAGGATGTTTTTGAGACCATATTTCTTTAGGATTTATATAAAAATAGGAATTCAAATTCAAAAAAACTTTGATGGGTATCCAAAGGGCCAAGTGTATATGTATTATCTTATAATGGTTATGTATTTAATATCTATATGTTCTATAAAAGGAAACATGATAAAAATAATACAATGAAAAATAATGGAGTCAATCTTGTTGTAGAATAGAGACATACATCTAGTATCAATGAAAAAGATCCAATCTACACAAATATATCATGATTTAGATTCATTGAAAAAATACGGGAGTTAGATTATATAACATTCCAAGTACCTATTTTTTGATGCAAATGGGATGATAATAAGAGTGAAGTTAAAATCGATTAATTGATATTCTTGAAAGTAAATTCAGTAAGGAAGGCTATAAGTATGGAACTTTCATAATGGAATCACATATAGTACAAGTTTTTTATGCCCCTGATCTTCCAAACACAAATTATCCAATGATTTTGTTATCAATTAAATTAATAACAAGGTCAAATAAAATTTCCATTGAGTATGACCCTTTCAAGGAGTGGTTTTGGATACTAAATAGAGAGTCTAATCACATTAAATTTAAAGTAAAAAAATTGCAATGAATAAGTCAAATTTTTATGATTAGTTATGTATATAAAATATGTATCTTTATAATATTATGTGTTAACTACTATATTTTAATAATATAAATTAAATATTTTATTACTACTTTAGATAATGGTTTTTTCGTCTATAGATGCTACTAAAGTCAAGTAATAACATACTGGTGATGTTGAAATTGGGAAAATTTTATAAATTAAAGAAAAATTTGTTGAAAAAAGATAATAGATACATAAACTGATTATATTATTAAAAATTATTAAGGTGAGAAGTAAATGCCTAAAATTTGAGGTTGTATGGAATTCATGCGGTCAAGCTATTTACCCTAAAAATTCCATTTTTCATTAGTTACATTTGGTTCAATACTTGAATACATACAGTGATTAATATAGATACATGACATAATGTTCTTCCTAAATTAAAAGGAAACACTTTGGGTAGACATTAGAGTAACATTATGATATAATTTCTATATTTTACTGACATATTAAATAATAAAGTATTTATTTACTCTTTATTATCCCTTATAAAGTACATTTATATTAGACGATTTTAGGATAAAATTTGTATTAATAGTCATTGTAAATTCTCATTGATCATTTCATACACTTCTTATTAGACATCATATTAAGGATACTGAGGGGAAAATAAAACACCACCCTCTAGATTTTTACACACAAACCACAAATCAATCAATTAAGGATGATTTTTTATCCATCATTAGGAGTAATAATTTAAGGTACATTGTAATTTTTTATTTTAAATTATGTGTATTAATCAATTTGATTCATACTTGTTAAATTTTTAAATAAAAAAAGTGAAAAAATAAATAGTGTGCATTGAAACCCCATAACCCTACCATAAAGAAAAGACATGGTACATTTCACTTGAATAAAAAATGGCATCATTTTAAATATATGGTAAAATTTTTATTTTTTATAAAATGACAACTTAATTATTTTCGTTTGATTATATATAAATTGATGAATCTGAATCTAAAAACACTTCCATACCACACCATGTTCTATGGAACAAAACTTGTGTAAATAAAAATAGATAAATAGTAGATTAAAACACATATACAGTATGAGAATCATGTGTAAGTATTGTATAATTGTTTTCCCGTTTTAAATCATTATTATATAATAATTAATAGTTATTTTCTTATATTATATATTCAGTTTAGATTTAAGAATTATCATTTACTTTAAATATAAATTAATATAATTTTTTTACTTTAAAATAGTTTTACATAATAATGACTACTTATTTTCTTATATTTTATATTTATTTTATACATAAGAATAATCATCTAATATACCCGAAAACACCTAATTTCATTAGCTTTGAATCATATAGAATAGTATGACCATGTTAGAGGTGAAATTTCTAGAGTATCACTCTGAATATACTTTGTGAAAGAAAATATGTAGGGGGATATAGATCATAAAAATGAGAAAACATTCAGGCACAAATAGATTCTCTAACATAAAAAAGTTAATTGGAAGGATGATGCAATAAGTTAATTTCTATGAAGGGAATAATGAGAAGAATCAACACAGTAGAAAAAATATAAAGTTTCATCCCTAATATTTGAGGATAACCATTCCCTCTATGTATTTCCTTACCTAATGTAATAATTTTGTCCATAAATTTTTCTACTAAATGTGAATTAAAGAACTGCTGATACTTTTATTATAATAAAATTATTAAGGGTACAATTGATTGTTTTTTATATCTATTAGTACCCACTCATCACCTTATTGCGAGAGGTACAATGTACAATTTCCAATGTTCTATTTTATGCAATAAACAAATTCTAAAAGATCATGTGAGAGTATTAATTCATGTAGCCCATGAGCTGAGCACCAATATACCTGTTTCTTTTGATGATCTTGATTCTCACATGGTTGAACATTCAGATGTATTTATTGTAGAATAACCATTTAATATTATAAAGATACATGATTATTATGAGGTATTCCCTTTACAATTTATTTTATCAACAATGTTTTTATAATTAATTGAAAATGGTCTGAACTAAGCTATTTTTTTACAATAGCGTAAACCAAAACACCTCTAACTAGAACACTAGTTTGATCTTGAAGGATACTTGGCCTCAAGAACACCTACCCATATAGTTGATGATTTTCACTAGTGGTGTGGTAATAAATCATAAAATTTGGAGACTATTTATTTTAATTAGAGTCCTAAAACAATTGAAATAACAAAAAAATATCTATAAAAAACATCAGTTTATGTATAACTAATAAAATTACAATGCTATAGAAAATGTATCATGTGTAAGAAAACAATTATACATCCCTTATATCCTAACTTTATAATAAAAAAATATAAAATATAAAATTATATAAAAATATACAAGTGGATATACTACCATCCTTGAGCCTCACGAACCCATTCTACAATCCCATCGAGCTACTACAACCCAATCCAATGCACATCTTAAATTTTAACCTATAATATTGAAATAAGGTTTGTAGGTTTACCAAGGTGATCATGTAGGGTTTGATAAATACATATCCATAGGGACTCACTAAGTGACCATAGTATACACCATCATACATATGTATTTATGAGTAAAGTAAATCGCACAAAATAAAAATGCATACACAAGAACATCAGTACGACTTGTGATAACCAAGACACTGTGACTCCATGTGTGTCAGGTCATCATGTTCTGATCGTAAAAATATGATATCCAACCATACCTTCTTTAGCCTAATCCAAAATCTAGTTTACTCATTCCACACACCACAAACCATACCAAAAGGCTTAGGGTTGGGTGACACTAAGTGTTGACCACTAACCATAGATATAATGCAGGGTCCTACATCCAAATCCAAGACCATCCCTTATCACTCAAGGGTTATCAACCATAGAGTCCCAACCTCTACCTTATCACTGAAGGTAGGGTCCCAAATATCATCATGAACACTACCTTATCACTCATGGTATGAATCATTATCAACCCCTAGACCAACCTTCTCTCTCAAGAAGGTCCCTCCCAATATCTTCTCACTCAAGATGAGGTCATTTCCCTAGCCTCTACCTTATCACCCATGGTATGATTTGATTCCATGTCAAAAAAATTACCACATCACTTAAGGTATGGTTTTTTAAACACCTTATAACTCAAGGTGTGGTTAATCCTAAATACCCATCATCATCTATGTTGAGATCCATCACCTATCCTAGACACACAATACTCACATAAATAGAACATCAAACATGACACACAACCATTCACATAGGCTCACCATGTCATCTCTAGGGTTCTAGTCACTCGATACATAAACCTTCTCCTCACCATAACTTATCATCAGTCTATCCCAGAAATAACATGCCTATCCTCTTATAATTATCACCTCACCCTTCAGGGAATCCATTAATGTCCTTTCAACCCATCTTGGTATTTACATATTATTAAAAACTTCCCTTATCACTCCATGGTGTTTCCTCAGCCCATAGGCTCTTCTAACCCTATCCTCAAAGGCATGTACCATTCTCATCCAATTATGACACTGTAACCTAGCCCCTATACCTAGGGACCATCCTAATTTAATTTTTTATAAGCACCTTTTCATTCCAATTCCAAGTCTTCTAAAAATTCTTGTGACCACCACCCATGTCTTGTATTACAATCCTCTTATGAGATCCCCCAACCATAACATGAATAAACCCATATATATTACACTATATCCAACACTAAATTTACCATCCCACTCATAGAACACACAAAAATTCCACTCCAACCTCAACAGGGTGTCCCTCATTATATATGAGATGTATGAGCATATCACCTATCCCTACAAGTCCCACACCTCTCATTCCTATCCAACTAGCCCAATTAAACAAACTCAGGATACCCCCATATTATATTACATCCTGACACGTACCTAAGGTATCTCACCAATTGGATAAACACCTCTACCCCTTAGATACATAATTTACAGGTAATCCCAATTACCCAAAGTGATATTGTAACTCCCCGACCCTAGTTACCCAGAGTCGGTGCATTACTTCGTAACATTGGCATGATCACAAAGATCAAGTCTCGAAAGACCGATTAGTTTAGTAGCCTTAAAACTCTAGATACATTCATACGTTTTTCATTACATCATAAAGTAATACAAAACTACAACAACATCTTGTCTTCATATCCCCTCATATTATCCCTTTAGGTCATTCATAAAATACTTCTTCACATCTTGGAAAAATTAAAACATTAAAAGGGGTGAGATCAAATGCTCAGTAAGGATAACAATATAGCGGAATCTTTCATAAATAAACATAAACATTTAAGGTAATATATAACTAAAAAAAACCTTGTAAACATGTACTTCAGCATAATATGGAAAAATAAAATAAAATAATGCCATTTACTTATTCACATGGATATTCTACTGGTCGAATAATCACATGCAATATCAATAACCACTTTCATAATGATGGAATGCATAATGCCATACTATCATAACCACGTAGCCAAGGACTCGTGCCAAGACTACAAATAAGATTTTGTCAAGGCCTCGTTCCAAGACACTAGTTTGTCTCATGAGACCTGCCGATGCATCGAGGAGCTATAGCGGGCTCCACCCATCACTTATTAAGTCCAATGCATTCCTCATATGAAAAATGGTATATAAACATTTAGGAATACCATTTTTTTTAAAATACCGTTTGAAATTAATTACGGCATCAAAATACCAGTTCAATTTTTAGAAGATACTTACATTTAAAATTGCTCAAATATACTTCAGTGTTTTTCTGAAAACATTATGCAAGGTTCTGAAAACAAAACAACTAATTCTGAGACTGCTCGACTATTTACAGGCCATGATGGGTCCACGCCCAATCCCTTCCTATCTACCACACTCGAGAGTCGTGTTTTATGAAAACATTTTTAAGTTTGCATTAAATACATATACATTTTCACTGGGTTTTCATATATTAAGACTCGTAAACAAAATTTGATACATACCATTTTCAAAACCAAAATAAACGAAAATTAAAACTTTGTATTTATTTTTCATTTAAAAAAAAGTTATGCCCTGTAGAGGAAGCCGAAACTCCAATAATGGTCACAGCGGCGGAGAATTCATTGTCGCCGCATACGTTAAAAAAACATTCCTTTTGTCATTTAGTAAAAACTATTCTTATAAAAATATTCCTTTTGAATAAAAGTAAGAGTCAAAGGGGTTTATACACCGTATAATAGAAAGTTGTGTATAAAACCAAATATTTCTCAATGAAAGGAGATTGAGACGAAGTCCCTTACAAAGAGCATTTTTTTAATAAAATAGATTTATTATGTGTATTCACTATAATTACACATAAAGAAAGTACAAATACAAGATAATACATAATAATATCATGACATAATTTGAAAGTAGGAGATTAACCCAAAGAATGGAAATTGGGTTAAGAAGTTCCCTTACTTCGTGTCTGACTTGACTTGACCACTCTTTAACCTCCTGAATAATAAACTAGAGTTAATATATACCTTCTTAAGAACCTTTTTCATGTTCATTATTCCTTTTATATCACTTATTACCATGTCATGAACATTATGTAATTATTTAAGTTTATAACGGTCGTTTTGTCGATCTTAGGTACTTGAGTCAAAAATAAACTTCTTATAATTATACTTTGTTCATGTGGTAATATATACACTATATCCATAATTATATTCATGATGTATATATCATATACATCATATATATCCAGTATATACATTCATTTATAATATTACATAACATTTATAAGTAAGAAATGAAATGCATCGTTCATGGAGACGGTAAGTCGTACGTACGCATGAACGCTAATTTCATTTATATTTCGTATTTAATGGAATGAAGTTATAATTATATAAAGGTATACTATAATTATAGTATAATATAATGTATAATACCATTTACTCCATCCTTTATACATCCCACATATGGCATTAACGATTCAAATCACTTTGAGGGGGCGGTAGTCCGCACTTCCTAAAATGAAATTATCGCATTTACCCATAATGGAAATCATAACGTATGCCATAAATGAGAAATAAAGAAGAATAAGGAAAACATAAACATAATATATATATCATATATGAAAATAGTGTCATCAAAATGGCCACCATTAGAGGTGTTAAAAGAATATTGAACAATCATCGTTTCATGAGGCAGTATTTCGCCACCCACCGAAACAGTATGTTCTTTAACCATTAGATGTAGGTGTGTGTAAGTGTAGATCGAATCGTTCTTATAAAAACATCCTATTATATTGAGGATACTGGTGTTGTTACAAAATAAATGAATAAAAAGAGTTTAGAGGGTTGGAGAAGCAAAATAAAATATAAGAACACAAGAGAAAACACTACCTTTAAAACGGGTAACTCTTTTTGATTTGAGCTCAAAGGATTCCTTGGAAAGACTTCCACTTAAAGTGAGGCTTCTAGGAGTAAGATAGGGAAGTTGAGAGAGTATTTGGGAAGAGGTTGGCCAAGAAAAAAGGCTTTGACGGTGTGAATAAGGTGGTAGTGGTGGGGGCCTTTTATAAGAGGAGACGAGGTGCACTCTCAAAAAGTCATGAAATGTTACTTTATTATATAATGCGTTTCGGATTTTAGAGGTCCCAAACTTATATATTTCTAGGATAAGGTGATAAGGGTTCGAAATATACTCATACAATAGGTTTTTGACAAGTTTATGTCTTATATTTTACATTATCTTTTCATTTTAGTTAAATCGTTAATTAATGAGGTAATCGCTCCATCATCATGGTGTCATAAATAATTTAATTTATTTAATGTCTAAATATTATAAAAAAATATCATGATGTATGAAATAATTTTAGATTTCTAATGAATATTTATAGTCAAAAATATGACTTGTATAACCCCATTTAAAAATTGTTTTAGTAAAACAACTCATGTTTGTGACATTTTTATTTTAACATTAAATAAAACGTTTTTAATGTCATTTTCCTACCAAAGTGGCTCCATGGGGTCCCCAAGTTTACCCATGGATTTTCTTGGTCTTCCATGACTCATCCAATATGGGTAGGACAAGTTTAAAGGTCATTTCATATTATTATAACATTATCTTTACCTTAAATTACACTAATTACCTTTAATCGCGATTAATTAAACTTAGAAGTTACTATTCACCAAAAAAGTATTTTAATCCCATTGAACCACATTTTACTTCCTAATGAAAACCATGTATGTAGGATTTTTGAAAATCAAATCACAGGAGTGGTAATGTTTCATTTAAATGAAAAATCAGTTTTTTAACTACCACTTAGTGGTTTCACTATTCATCAAAAATTGAAGTTTTTTAGAACAATGCCAAAATTTTACCCTAAGATATAATTGATATTCAGAATTCAAAAATGATGTCTATTTTAAAAAATTAAAAAAATATAAGTTGCATTAATTAATTTTATAATTAATTCCCACTGTCACAACAAATAGCGTGTTTTTATGAAACAATATATATCAAAAGATTGACAATTGTTCATGTCAAATTTCAATATTAAATTAATTATAATGACCAACATTGGTTAAAATGGTAAAAATATATTCTAATTATACTTTAAAACCACTAAATAGTATAATTTATCACTATAATTTTTTTTTATTTAAAAAGTTGTTTTAAGTATTTTTCACTATTCATAAAAAAATTGGAAATTCTCAGAAAATTACAAAAATTCAACTTAGGATAATTTCGATATTCTGAATAAAAAAACGAAGTCCATTTGCAAAGATAAAATTTAAAAAATTAGGTATTACTATTCATAACGGCTACATTGATTGTTTGTGGTGTGTGTGTTAGAACTCAAAGTTGTGTACATCACACACTACTTTATTATTCAAAGAGAAGTGTACCATGGAAGCTTGGGGTGTTACATTCTCCCCTCCTTCAATAAATTGCGTCCTCGCAATTTGAAATTTTTATTTGAAAATAAAAGGTTGAAAATAGAAAATACCTTTGTGGAAAACCCACATCGGAAATAGGGTTAAAAAAATATAACTTTAAAAGAAATAAAGAGAAGTACAAAGGTCACCTGAGATAGCCCATACTAGGATTCTATGAAAATATGTATATGGAGGAAAAACAAACCATCAAGGTCTGATGGAGAGTTGTATGAAACAGGATTAGGAGAAAGTTAACCACAAGAAAATCACAAACTTGTGATTGGTTAAACGATCATTAAATCCCCAGTTGGAAAAGTTAACCGGCAACGTTTTTGTTTTAAGTTACCTTTTATAAAGTTGAGGAATTTATTTTAAAGATTTACTAAGAACGTAAGGAAATATACTTACGTGTCATGTAGACTTTCATTCTTTAATAAATTTTTACCACAAACCCATCATTCACTCCAAAAGGTAATAGAACTCAAAAATATTCTATTTATCCTAATTGTATAAGGTTCCAAATATTAACACATACCATTTAGATTAGGAATTTTTTTTTGTAATAACGAGGGACTTCATGTAGGCTAGTGGTAGGTAATAAAGGCCTGTCGCACTATGGTTGTGGGTTTGATTCCTGCAGCTTTGTCCGACGCGACAGGTTATCTCTCAACCTGTAGGTTGTCATTTTCCTAAAAGTGTAGTATTATAATATTCCAAAAATAATCTTCAGAAATGTTTTAACCTTAAAAAATATTATCCAAAGTTCAACTTAATTCATTCCAACCTTTATAGTAATCCAAAATACCTCTGTTCAGAATTTCTCTAAAAGGTATCTAAATTCTAAAATCAATTGTAACCTCAGATTCCCTAAACAAAGTAAATTTTCTCTTATTGTCACATACTAAAAATATGATTACCTTCATCATATTAAAACCTTAATGAAAAGAACAAGTACTGTAGTACAATCCTTATATATATCACATTATTCTTATAACCAGAATATAATCCTTGAGTCCAAAAGCACCAATACATTAATTATTCCACTTCAACTGTAGTAACGGCATAAGATTGTCCTTGATCCCTTGGCCCTTTTTGAGGTAATTTTCCCTGACGCTTAGGACATTTATTTGCATAATTCCCCATTTCCCTACAATTGTAGAATTCAACATTGATAGCCTCTTTCTTTCCCTTGCAATCACGAGCCTGGTGACCTTTTTCTCCACATTTATAACAAACTCCCATTCATTTTAGGCATGTACCGGGGTGATTCTTCCTACAATTATCGCATAATGGAAAATCCTTAATTCCCATTTTCCCTTTATCTGTCTCTTGTTCCACCGTTCTCTTCTTTTCTTGCTTTACTTTGTTGTCATAAGACTTAGAGAATTCCTTTTCTGTCTTGATAGCACATGAGACAATATGTTCATACGTTGAGAAAGATTGTGATACTAAAGCTCGACAGAGAAATGGTTTTAACCCATCAAACAAATGGTCAATCTTACTTCTTGGGTTACATATATAATCTGTAGCATGCCTCGCTAACCTCGTAAAGTTAGCCTCATACTTTGCGACATTCTCATCCTCCTTTTGTCTCAGACTCAGAAATTTCCTTTCCATATCTGCTCGATGGTCACAAGGGAAGTATTTTTATAAGAAAATCTCTTTGAACTCCCTCCATTTTATATTCTATACTTCATCTTCTTCCTTTGTGTTTTGAATCAATGACCACCATCGATCAGCATCTCCTGTGAGGCGGTAAACTTCCATGATAACCTTTTCCCTTTCACTACTCCCCAAGGCGTGGAATATTTTTTCTAAGGAGTTTATCCATTGCTCAACTACTAATGGATTTGTACCCCAATTTTATGTTGGTGGTTGTTGCCTCATGAAGTGGTCTAACATTGATCCTCCACGTTGCGGATCAGGGTGCTCCATACGAGTAAGGTTATTATTCATAACCTGAGTGAGTTGTCCCAATATGTTGATAAGTTGATCAGCACCAGTTGTATCTCTAGCTCCACAATAATTATCTTGAGCAGGAGGAAAATCCCTACATGGAGTGCGTGCATTGATATGGTTTCCATTCCTCCCACTAGGCGCCATTTCTAAACAATGTCATAAACTAGATTAGTTTATGAATCAAAATACATAATTACATACTTGTAAAACACTTAACATAAATTGAACTATTTATGGATATAATCCATAATCGTAAAAAGAAATGTTTTCTTTGAGGAAGTATATACGCATAAACCCTTCATATTGGTTTGTAAAAAAATGAGAATTATCCTAAGCACATACCCCGAGAGTGTCGTAACCAAGAGTGCAGCAAGGCCCATTTTCGTGCACCAGTTCCCGTTCGAGTCTAGATCAAAGCGGTATTTTCGGGTTTTACCCCTAGGTACATCTGTGCTAGAGCCGCCTCTACCTGCTCGTATCTAGATAGGGATGTATTTCTTAGAAAACTCACAAAATCTCTATAATACCAAAATTCTAGGAAGTTATTCTATACTAATCCTCAAAGTCTATCTTTGGGCTATGTGCTCTAATCAGAGTTTATCTAAATCTAGCTTCCAAGGTTAGTACTAAACTGCCTCTGATACCAACTGTAATTCCCTGACCCCAGTTACCCAGAGTCTGTGCATTACTTCGTAACATTTTCATGATCACAAAGATCAAGTCTCGAAAGACCGATTAGTTTAGTAGCCTTGAAACACTAGATACATTTATATGTTTTTCATTACATAATAAAGTAATACAAAACTACAACAACATATTGTCTTCATATCCCCTCATATTATCCCTTCATGTCATTCATAAAATACTTCTTCACATCCTGGAAAAATTAAAACATTGAATGGGGTGAGCTCAGATGCTCATTAAGGATAACAATATAGCAGAAGCTTTCATAAATAAACATAAATATTTAAGGAAATATATAACTAAAAAAAAGCCTTGTAAACATGTACTTCAGCATAATATGGAAAAATAAAATAAAATAATTCCAACTACTTATTCACATGGATATTCTACTGGTCGAATAATCACATGCAATATCAATAACCACTTTCATAATGATGGAATGCATAATGCCAGACTATCATAACCACGTAGCCAAGGCCTCGTGCCAAGACTACAAATAAGATTTTGTCAAGGCCTCGTGCCAAGACACTAGTTTGTCTCATGAGACCTGCCGATGCATCGAGGAGCTATAGCAGGCTCCACCCGTCACTTATTAAGTCCAATGAATTACTCATATGAAAAATGGTATATAAACATTTAGGAATACCATTTTTTAAAATACCGTTTGAAATTAATTGCGGCATCAAAATACCAGTTCAATTTTTAGAAGATAATTACATTTAAAATTGATCAAATATACTTCAGTGTTTTTCTGAAAACATTATGCAAGCTTCTGAAAACAAAACAACTAATTCTGAGACTGCTTGACTATTTACATGCCATGATGGGTCCACGCCCAATCCCTTCCTGTCTACCACACTCGAGAGTCAGGTTTTCTGAAAACATTTTTAAGCTTGCGTTAAATACATATAAATTTTCACTGGGTTTTCATATATTAAGACTCATAAACAACATTTGATACATACCATTTTCAAAACCAAAATAAAAGAAAATTAAAACTTTTTTATTTATTTTTCATTTAAAAAAAGTAATGGCTTGTAGAGGAAGCCGAAACTCCAATAATGGTCACGACAGTGGAGAAGTCGTTGGCGCCACATACATAAAAAAACATTCCTTTTGTCTTTTAGTAAAAACGCTTCATATAAAAATATTCCTTTTGAATAAAAGTAAGAGTCAAAAGGGTTTATACACCGTATAATAGAAAGTTGTGTATAAAACCAAATATGCCTCAATGAAAGGAGATTGAGACGAAGTCCCTTACAAAGAACATTTTTTTAATAAAATAGATCTATTATGTGTATTCACTATAATTAAACATAAAGAAAGTACAAATACAAGATAGGACATAATAATATCATGACATAATTTGAAAGTAGGAGATTAACCCAAAGAATGGAAATTGGGTTAAGAAGTTCCCTTACCTCGTGTCCGACTTGACTCGACCGCTCTTTAACCTCCTGAATAATAAACTAGAGTTAATATCTACCTTCTTAAGAACCTTTTTCAAGTTCATTATTCCTTTTATATCACTTATTACCATGTCATGAACATTATGTAATTATTTACGTTTATAACGGTCGTTTTGTCGATCTTAGGTACTTGAGTCAAAAATAAACTTCTTATAATTACACATTGTTCATGTGGTAATATATAAATTATATCCATAATTATATTCATGATGTATATATCATATACATCATATATATCCAGTATATACATTCATTTATAATATTACTTAACATTTAGAGGTAAGAAATGAAATGCACCGTTCATGGAGACGGTAAGCCGTACGTACGCATGAACGCTACTTTCATTTCTATTTCATATTTAATGGAATGAAGTTATAATTATATAAAGGTATAATATAATTCCAGTATAATATAATGTATAATACCATTTAATCCATCCTTTATACGTCCCATATATGGCATTAACGATTCAAATCACTTTGAGGGGGCGGTAGTCTGCACTTCCTAAAATGAAATTATCGCGTTTACCCATAATGGAAATCATAAAGTATGTCATAAATGAGAAATAAAGAAGCATAAGGAAAACATAAACATAATATATATATCATATATGAAAATAGTGTCATCAAAATGGCCACCATTAAAGGTGTTAAAAGAATATTGAACAATCATCGTTTCGTGAGGCAGTATTTCGCCACCCACCGAAACAGTATGTTCTTTAACCATTAGATGTAGGTGTGTGTAAGTGTAGCTCAAATACTTCTTATAAAAACATCCTAGTATATTTAGGATACTTTTGTTGTTACAAAATAAATGAAAAAAAGGAGTTTAGGGGGTTGGAGAAGCAAAATAAAACATAAGAACACAAGAGAAAACACTACCTTTAAAACGAGTAACTCTTTTTGATTTGAGCTCAAAGGATTCCTTGAGAAGACTTCTGCCCAAAGTGAGGCTTCTATAAGTAAGATAGGGAAGTTTAGAGAGTATTTGGGCAGAGGTTGGCCGAGAAAAAAAGGCTTTGACAGTGTGAATAAGGTGGTAGTGGTGGGGTCCTTTTATAAGAGGAGAGGAGGTGCACTCTTGGAAAGTCATGAAATGTTACTTTATTATATAATGAGTTTTGGATTTTAAAGGTCCCAAACTTATATATTTCGAGGATAAGGTGACAAGGGTTCGAAATATAATCATCCAATAGGTTTTTGACAAGTGTAAGTCTGAGATTTTACATTATCTTTTCATTTTATTTAAATCGTTAATTAATGAGGTAATCGCTCCATCATCATGGTGTCATAAATAATTTAATTTATTTAATGTCTAAAAATTATAAAAAAATATATTGATGTAGGAAATCCATTTATATTTATAATGAATATTTATAGTCAAAACTATGACTTGTATAACCCCATTTAAAAATTGTTTTAGTAAAACAACTCATGTTTGTGACATTTTTATTTTAACATTAAATAAAACGTTCTTAATGTCACTTTCCTACCAAAGTGGCTCCATGGTGTCCCCAAGTTGACCCATGTATTATCTTGGTCGGCCATGACTAATCAAATATGGGTAGGACAAGTTTAAAGGTCATTTCATATTATTATAACATTATCTTTACCTTAAATTACACTAATTACCTTTAATCGTGATTAATTAAACTTAAAAGTTACTATTCACAAAAAATAATTTTAATCCCATTGAACCACATTTTACTTCCTAATTACAACCATGTACATCGGATTTTTGAAAATCAAATCACATGAGTGGTAATGTTTCATTTAAATGAAAAATCAGTTTTTTAACTACCACTTAGTGGTTTCACTATTCATCAAAAATTGAAGTTTTTCAGAACAATGCCAAAATTTCACCCTAAGATATAATTGATATTCCAAATTCAAAAATGACGTCTATTTTACAAAATTAAAAAAATATAATTTTCATTAATTAATTTTATAATTAATTCCTACTGTGACAACAAATAGCGTGTTTTTAAGAAACAATATATATCAAAAGATTGACAATTATTCATGTCAAATTTCAATGTTAAATTAATTATAATGACCACCATTGGATAAAATGGTAAAAATATATTCTAATTATACTTTAAAACCACTAAATAGTATAATTTATCACTATAAATTATTTTTATTAAAAAAGTTGTTTTAAGTATTTTTCACTATTCATAAAAAATTGGAAATTCTCAGAAAATTACAAAAATTCAACTTAGGATAATTTCGATATTCTGAATACAAAAACGAAGTCCATTTGGAAAGATAAAATTTATAAAATTTCAAAAAGTAGGTATTACTATTCATAACGGCTACTTTGATTGGTTGTGGTGTGTGTGTTAGAACTCGAAGTTGCGTACAACACACGCTACTGTATTATTCAAAGAGAAGTGTACCGTGTAAGCTTGGGGTGTTACAGATATGAAGTACTTATTACAATCCTAAGAGGTTGAATGCCACCCAATCACTTTATCTAGGTAAATATCAATACCTTTACCTTCTACCTAGTCCAATTAAATCATGTATACATGAAAAGTCAATCATAAAAAAGTATATGGTTTTTTATGAAAGGGATCACCAACCTCCATATAGGAGTGACCATCCTTGCCAAGATTCACACCACCTCGTCCAAGCTCGTCCATGCCTTATCCAAGATCACACTATCACCTGAGTTCTAATATCATAACACAACATCAAAATAATTAATGATAAAAATAATAATTAATCATCCAAATTATTCTAATGATATATAATTATCGAAAAACTCATTAGGAATCGTTGTGTCTTCAAAATCATATAGAAACTCATGTGTTCATCCTTTAGAGACCTCCTCTTTCCATGCCAAAAAAAGTCCCCATAAAATTATGAAAATATCACCATAATCATGTGAAATCATCATTAAAACCATAAGCTAAAGACATTACAAATCAGTAAAATCAAGATGAAATGGTGAATGAAGGAAGAAAAGGAACATCACACATTAAACTGCTACATAATCACCTTGAAACCAAACCCTATCCCAGGGGATTGAAAGGGGAATGAGGGAGGGTGAGAAATAGATGAATCATTCCTCCCCTAGCACAATTTCCACTAAAATATCATCGATGATGAAGGGAAAATTACCAGTCTTCCACTACTATAAAAACATACTAGTAGGTTTGTTATTCCATGACAGTGTGGATCATGGAGCGACCACCCCAGGTAGAGGGGAAACCCTTATGTCAACCACTACCATAGCTATACCCTTATGGGTTTTGGTGTGACATGACTCACCTATAAATGGACCAAAAACAAAATCCCAATATCCCTTCTCTTGGTGTGGTGCCCTGCACTACATTCCACATCATCCCTCACTAAATTGTATCATGGTATTACCAAGGGGTTTCACCTTAACTACAGCGACCAAACCTTTTCTTACATTACTATTACAACATTTTAAAGATTAACAACATAATAGCATTAAACATAGAGGATACAAAGGTTTAGTGTCTTGGGAAAACTAGGACCATACATAACAAATACAACATCAACCATAAACATTTATTTAATTTCTTCTTCACTAGCTTCTTAGTGGCACTTGTCCTCTCCTTAGAACATGTAGCCACTTAAGGATATACATAAAAAGGGGTGATCCAGAAGCACAATAAGAGGATATATAAGAACAATATATCATGGGGTGAGCATAATCATAACATAGGAAAAATATCATGAACATGAGAGGAGCATAAATAAAATACTTGAAATGTGGAAATGCATAAAAATGAAACATAATGTCTTAGTGGTTAACTACCACACATACTTGTGAACCAAGATAGAATCTTGTACACTTATCATTTCACATTTACTCATGAGATTAATCACTTTACCCAATGCATTGGAGCACTGTATAATTCCGAGCGCACCCGTCACATTTAAACATTCATATTGCGCTATATAATTCCGGGTGCACCCGTCACATCATAACATTATCATTTATCATGCTTGAAACAATGAACATATAAAATAAATTAACATAATTAACCCATGAAAAGTAATGGGTTTCATCTCATAATAACACATTCATAAGCTTTGGGTTCCCAAAATAAAGAAGTAATAACATACATGTTACAAGAACTGTTCATTTTGAGTGAGAAGAAAAACGAGTGTTCTTAAAAGAAGAGTTCTTTTGGAAAACATTTTTTTGGACATAAAAACTAGTGAAAAACATGTATATCCCATAAAATTAAATTAAATTATTAAAAAATTATCTTTGAGGAGTAACCATATCAAAAATGGAGTGAAAGAGGGAGAACCCGAATGAAGAAAATCGGGTTCGAGATTTCCCTTTACCTTGTACCCGAATGCTTCCTTCTCTTTAATGTCCTGTATAATGACATTATATACATTAATTAGAAATCCAGAACCATTTGTACATTAATAGGGTTCATTCTGGTTTCATTATGTCTTATTATCTTCCTTTGGACGACTTATAGTGTTTAAAAACATTGTTCGGGGATGTTCGTTTTTATGGTTTTTCTTGGGTGGTTCACTTGTATTCTTAAATTGAAATTTGGGTAGAACATGATTAAACATACAGAAATGATATTACATGTCATTAATGATATTATAAGAGTTTTAATGATATTATAATGAATTATATAAGATTCATATGGATGAATCATTAGATAAGAATTAAATGATGATTATTTGGGTTAATTTGAGCGGTTTTTGGATCACAACGAACTTGTTTTAACTTATCACTTAGTAATATGGCCATAGGTTATTTTCAGAACTTTATATAGAACATAATACATATAAAATATTCTGGTTCAACCATAAAAATGGTTTCATGACCAGATCTGAAGGTATAAATGGAATAAGAAGGCATGTTGTTCTTGAAGGTGATAAATTAACACCTCACGAACAACGTTCTCTTTAATAAAATGAAAGGAAGAGGGAAAGGGGGTTGGATGATATAATATCCAATTAGAATCATAAAATTACATTATATGTATAATACTATAGTTACAACACAATTTGGATGAAGATAGGTGGGGAGATATCAAGGAATGAACTTGAACTTGAAAGGGAATTAAAGGAGAAGAGGGAGGGAAATTACCTCTTAAATCCTTCTCTTGAGAACCTCCTTAAGGGCCTAATATTGGTCTTTTGATGATACCAGAGGCTCTTGGACATGGGGGAGGGGCTAGGGGAGATGATTGGGTAGATATTAGACAATTATTTAAGCTTGAGATGTGTGGTTCGGCAAAAGGATGGGGATGGCTTATTTATACATGAGGAAGGAGGTGTTTTTAGTATAAAATATTAAATAAAATAATATATCAAAAGTTAGACTTTTAATAGTAGTTTTTTGACATCATAAATCATATATTAATATAATATAATTCTTTTTAGGCTTTAATTATTATTTATAATTTTAATTCATTAATTTATTAAAAGGAAAGTGAAAGAAAGAGAAAAAGACACTTTAATAAATCACCTTTTGACTTTAGGCTTTGGAAAGTTCTTTTTAGGTTTGAAGATTGGATTTATTGTATTTTAAGGAACCATTTATGAAATTTATTATAATTTGGCCGAAAATAAAGTTCTAGAATGTTTATGTCATCATTACATCATTAATGATGCAATTTAGTATACACTGATTATGCGAAAAACTGTATTTTTTACTATTCACCCGAAAATTGAAGTATTTTAGAAAAACCCAAAAATTTACCCCTACCATTTTTCAATGTGTAGAATAAAAAAATTAATTCCAATTTTCAAAAATAATTTTCTAAATATTATTAATTTAATATTTAATTAAAATCACAATTTACTTAAAAAAACAGTTTTTAAGATTAAAACTGATTTTATAGTGCTTCCAAAAATTACGTAGGGCCTTATAAAATTATCTAAAAACTATAAGACATTGATTAAATAATTTATGAATACATTATATGAAAATAAATATTCTTTTAAATTAATTAATTAATTATAATTAATTATTTAAGACTTAGAAAATACCAAAATGTTTACTAAGGTCAAATTGTCACTTTCTTATATGTCTAAATTTTATTTAATTATTCAAAGGTAATATTACTATTATGTTTGATGATTTAATATTCATAAGGGTCATATTAATATTCATAAGGGTATGTTACTATTCATAAGGGTAGGTCACTATTCACCAATTTTTTTGTTTCATTAGACTCCAAAAATCATCTTGAACACAACCATGTTTGTCAAATTTTCAAAATTCCTAAAAAAGAAGTGACCAACTTATATTTAATTGTCACGTATCACTTTGTAGTTAATTATGTTGTGATTTCATGTTAATTTATGACATATTTATAAGAATAGAATTTCCATTGAAAAACTTTGGGTCGTTACATTAACTACCTATCTATAGCTAAAGAAAAGGAGATGGGTCACCGAAACCCTATTACCACACTCACCCAATTTCAAAAAACACATCCTAGAACTCAATAGATGTTCAAAAAAATATCTGTGAGATTTTCCAATGCTTGGATTCCCAATTCACGTCCCAATTCTCAAAAAAAATCCTACTCTAGTCTAAAAATTTAAACTTACCCTAAATAAAGACTCATAAAATTTGTGGGTCTTTAAAAACTTCCCACTATAATTCTTCTCATCCTTAAGAATATGGGGTGGTACTCTAACCAATATTCCTCATCTTACTCATTTTTTAATTCACTACTAACTCACTGCGTTCCATCTCTAAATGTTGAGTGATATTTCACTAAAAAAATCCAAATCCCATTGCACACTATTCATAATAAACCGAGATACATGTTCATCACCATCACAAAAATTGTGATGACTTTATATCGTAATCGTATCTACCAAGACACCATAGTTTCATAGACCAATTCATCCCTAGGCTTATAGGTATGTACACTATAAGACTCTACTCACAAGGCTGATCCAAATCATGATATTCCCTAAAATATGAATCCCCTACCTAAAATTCACTTCTAGTGGTTCATCGACACACCCAATGTGATTTATAACTCACCACATTCAAACTAGTTAGAAATCACTAGTCATAACTCCTTTAGCTGACTTCCCCTAAAAACTCTTAGTTTCACCTATTGGCATGCTATCACATCACCTGATCACAATGAATTAATCTCTAGAGTCATCACAAGATTTTTCAAATGCCTAAATCAAAGTCTAAACTTGAAAATCTATGAAATTACATGCTTGTATTACCAACCAACCAAACCATTCATCATACTATCTCTACAATCACTAGCGTATCTCCAATACCAATCACCCTTAGATCACCTAAAATCCATTTGAAGCATGATACCTCCACACCAACATCATTTTACACCACATTCTAATCACAAATATGGTATTTACTAAGGAACCATATCACATCAGATCTTCCCACACACCAACATCCTGATGTCATCTAGACAATCCATGACTAGTCTTGCCACATCCATGACCCTTCCGATAAGAGAGTCATACTTCCAAAACTAATACGATTATACCCACTATATGAGTATCATTATTATCACCTCGATAAGCTAAACTCTAAATCTCCATGAATCACATCCTATTTATTACCAAATGTGACCATCCCACTCATACCTAAGGGCCCACATGAAGCACACATCACCACCCATTCCTAGCTCACTGGGAACATCATCATTTATATATTTTGAAATCAATATTTAATGAGGGATACCTCCTTTACTAGAAAATGTTTTTCTCTCAACCATATGTCTTCCATTACCCTACTTCTTGAGAATAACACACTACATATTCCAACATAACACACATTTCACTTCTCCAAAGCCATGATCAGCCATCATGTTAGCCCTTGACACTTTCTATTCTCACTGAGACCCTGGTCCACCATGATCTCAAGCATCTCATCAAATCCATCATTCCACAACCCACACACATCTATTAAATAATCTAAAAATAAATGGGAACCATGCATAACTACCATGCACATATCCTTGTGAATTGATGATTTTATAGAAAATCCTAGCCAAACCCCACTCACCTCCTCAATTTAGAGTAATTCCTTCCAAGAACCTTACCATGGGTTCTAACTCACTATATATTCTGGTCTCACCCAAACCCATTGGGTTTTTTCTCCCATAATAACCAATCATAAAACCTAAATCACACTCCCATGAGCCACATCACATTTAACATAGGTTCATGTGTCTAAACCACTGACTATTCTTCTCTCGCAGGTCAGTCCAAACTAATCGAAATCAATAGAGGTGCTTCCCTTCCAACAACCTAATAAATCTATCCCATTACAAAGGATAATTCATGATCATTAACCACCTAGTAATCATTACAAAACCCAAAAAGTTTCAATACATAATACCATCACCCCACTTGAAAGTGAACCCCAAAATCCTCAGGGACACTCATCAAACCGGTCCTTCCCTCTAAACCCGACTTCGATACCCAAATCACCCAGTGTGATTCTTATGTCAATAACCCTAGTCACTCCACATGTCTTTCCTCCACCCTTACAAGGGTGTCCAAAACTTAAAGAAAACTTATTCCAATCCTCAGGTCACATCTCTTAAGGGCATGTCTCCTTTTTTGAGTCATAAAAAAGTATCCAACGCATGTGTCAACCCATAAAGGGTCTCTATACACCCCTTACTTAAAGGGAGAATATAAACATCATTAGAGATCATCTCAATACATGATCCACATGACCTGTCACCAAAAAACTACTCACGAGTTAAAATTATCGTTTAGCTAATTATAATTGCACTAACAATTTATACAGGAAAACACCATATAAGTTGTTGTTGAAACTATAAATAGTTGAACCCCTATCATTAGAAAAATAATAACTCATAACACACATATTTCATATGAATCATAAATGTTAAACATGATTTATGTACATGGTCCAATTACTAATTATATAGGATCCAAAATCATAAGTTAAATTCTCTATAAATGAATCATATTTGAGAATACATGTCAACTATAATAATAAAAACCAAGGAAAACAATACCATAACCTTGGTAACTTGGAATTACCACCATAAATGGTGTTCATGATGAATCATTATATGGTCCATCATATGATTTGACACATCAGAATTCCATATATACTGTATCCCAAATATTAATATAAACTAAATGATGCTTTGGTACCACTTTATAACAACTCGATACAAAAATCTAGTATGAACAAGAGGGTAACATGTCCTCAAGCATAAATCCTCATATTCTAAAGGCTTATGATTAGTATTATGGTCCTAAATCATAAAATTTGTGACTATTCACTCAAATCAAAGTCTTAAAGTAGTGTTAATAACAAAAAAATATCCATATAAAACCCCATAGTACACATAACCAATAAACAAATTCTATAAAAAATGTATTATATGGAAGAATACACTCATACATCCCTGATCACCCACTAATATGTACAAAAATAAAAAATTAACAAATAAAAAAATACACAAAATACACTACTACCCCATGTGAGACTTATTAACCCAGGCTCCGATCCTATTGAGATACTCTAGCATGACCGATGAAACAACCTATACTCTAGCCTATACATTTGACATAAGGTTATCAAATACATTGGGGTTCCTATACAGGGTTAGAGAAATATATCTCATTAAGGTATCA
Source organism: Viscum album (assembly GCA_963277665.1). Lineage (NCBI taxonomy): Eukaryota > Viridiplantae > Streptophyta > Magnoliopsida > Santalales > Viscaceae > Viscum > Viscum album. The sequence continues at coordinate 1,326,624,195 of OY728158.1, forward strand.
CAAAGTTCCCCTAATATATGCCATCATATGTGTGTATGCAGGAGGATTGTAAATGACATAAAATAAACATGCTCACACAAGAACATTAGAACATTGTGTGCTAAAAAGGTCACCATGAACATCAGGTCATCATGTTCTATACATGACACCATGATAGACAATCATACATATTTATACTTAATATGGTATCTAGTCTCCATGTTCTACACACCTCAACCCATACCCAAATAATTGGGGTAGGGTTTCACCCTGTCTCGATCATTACTCAAAGGTGCAGGGTAGGGTCCCATGAAAAAGTCTTGAACCATCCCTTATCACTCAAGGGATATCACCCATTGAGTCCTAGAATATACCTAATCACTCAAGGTATGACCCCATATCACATATCTACCACTACCATATCAATCAAGGTAGAGACCGTCATCATCCCTTAGAATAAACTTCTTTCTCGAGGAGGTCCATACCAATATCTCTTCATTTAATACAAGTTCATTTCCCAAATCAATACCTTATCACTCAAGGTAGGGTATGATTTACATCACATCCCATACATTATCACTCAAGGTAGGGCTCTACCAATAACATATCACTCAAAGTGAGGCTAGGCCTTGAGATCTTTCATCATCCACTTTGAGATCCATCACTTATTATAAGTACACAATCAAAAAACACATGTAACATAAAACATGGATTGAAACATGTCACACATTATTACTATCTAATCACCTATGTACTAGTCACTCGATACCTAAAAAAACTCTTCAAAATACCTCTTCCTACATCTAGCCTAAGTACACCATGCTGGTCTTATTAACATTGTCATCTCACCTGTTTGGGAATCCATTAAGGTCCTTAATACCCATCCTTGTCTATGCTCATTGGTACCAAATTCCCTTATAACTACATGATGATTCATCAACCTGTAGTCTCTTTCCACCATAACCTCAATATTAGGTCCCATTATCATCTAATTATCATTCCAAAACTAGGTCTTTCTACCCACAGACTATCCCAATCTAACTTTCTCTAAACCCATAATAATTTTAATGATAAGTGATCCAAAAATTCCCCCACCCCCTGGGTATCATATCACATATCCCTTAAGAGAGATTTCAATCATCACTTGGAAGAAACCAATCCCCATTACACTACATCCATCCTCAAAGTGCTTATTTATGGTCCAAGTGAATTACTCAAGAGGGGATTAATTTAATATTCAAAATTTTATATTAAAAATATTTTGTAAATTAAAATCTGAAACACCCCATTAATAATATCACCATGTTAACATATAATGTAGGTATAAAGCTTTGAATCATTAAAATAATTTACTAAAAGTATAATAAAAATCCTGTTATATAGTGTAAAAAACACTTTATCTTTTGAAATTATTTTATTCACACAAAAAATAATTATACCACAATTGAAATATAACTATAAGAGTATTTTTTAAGAATAATTTTTTAATTTAAAATAGATAAAGAAAAAGAAATTAAACACATAGTGTATTTTAAAATATGTGGTTCAGTCTCAAGATAAGACTTAGACTAATCCAATTTTCAGAAGTCTACCATCAACACTACTGGAAATCGGATCTTTCCCAACACTTATATACACCCTTTCCCAACGGTTCTTCCAAACCGTTGGGAAAGGGGGGTCTTTCCCAACGGTTTGGGAGAACCGTTGGGAAAGGGGCCTCAAAACACCCCTTTCCCAACGGTTCTCCCAAACCGTTGGGAAAGACCCCCCCTTTCCCAACGGTTTGAGAGAACCGTTGGGAAAGGGGTGTTTTGAGGCCCCTTTCCCAACGGTTCTCCCAAACCGTTGGGAAAGACCCCCCTTTCCCAACGGTTTGGGAGAACCGTTGGGAAAACTCAACCCCAAATCCAACATCCACCCCCTGGAAATTTCCACTTATCCCAACAGTTTTGAGAACCGTTGGGATAGGTCTATCCCAACGGTTTTGAGAACCGTTGGGATAGATTCTTTCATTTCTTCCAGGTCTGCTACCCGAGAACATTATATAAATCTAAATTTAAAATAATTATGATAATACATATATATATTTATGAAATTATGTTTAGAAAACTGATGTTAGCTTAGTGGTTAAGTCGTTCGATTAAAAACAAGGGGTCGTGGGATCAAATCCCAGCACATGTTTTTTTTTGAAATACATTTACCAACGGTTTTATATCCGTTGGAATAGATTTTCATATTACTTATAAAAACGGTTTTGTAAACCGTTGGGATAGGTCTATACCAACGGTTTTGGGAAAACCGTTGGTATAGACCTATCCCAACGGCTTACTTCGCAACGGTTCTCCAAACCGTTGGTATAGGCTATACCAACGGTTTGGAGGCCTATACCAACGGTTCCAAACCATTGGTATAGGTTAGTATTATACTAGTGCAAGTAGATTAATTATAATAAACATAGTGATCTATAACTTTGAGTAGATATAAAAATGAACTACACATTGGGAAATTTAGGTTATAAGCATCCTATTTCACTATTATCCATGAGATTACAGATATGAAAAAAATGTTAAGTGAGTATCAGAGTAATCTCAAATGTAGTACATGCGATTGTTCTAAGAGAATAAAACAAGAAAATCTATCAAAATAAGAATAGAATATAATAAAAGAGAAGATGATAGAAAAGAATATGGAAGTGTTGTGTTATTCTATTTCATTGATCAAGATTGATATCATCTGTAATGATCTTATTTTTCTATAATATTGTCTCTAAATATTTCTTTAATTACACTTAATATATTCTTCACAAGTATTTCACTAGGGTTTACTTTTATCATGAAAAAGAGTGTCATAGAAAGCATATGACAATCCCCTTTTTTCAGTAGGTACTGCTTAACACTTTAGAACACATATCCACTATCACCAAGGGAAAAAACTTTTGAATGAGTGGTTACATAGATTTATACTTTTAAAAAACTAAAATTATCTATTAATGGATATAAATAAATTGAATAATCTACCAATGCATGAAATTCAAAAGATACTGATTTTTTCTTCAATGATCTTTAGTATATTTTTAAGAAAAACCGTTATTAAATTCTCATTTTGAGAAACTATCTGAATTTCATTAAATAAAATAAAATATTTTTTTGGTAATTTTAATATATATTTAATCTCAAATAGTCACTAAAATAGAAACCTTCATAAAGGTGTTAGTTTGGAACAAAAGTAGAGCTTCTCATGGAAAGAAATATCTCAATAGAAGAAGACACACAAATAAAATAAGATGGTAAAAACATAAGAATAAATTTCATATCATGGTCCTAAACATTTCTTAACAGTGGTAGATCATACTTCATGAAAACATATTATGATTCCAAATAACATATTTGTATTTATGGTATCAGATATTCAAAACAAACATAGAACCCACTTAATGATAGTAGAAGTTAACAGGAATTAAAAAGTCTTCATACAGAATAAGAAGTCTTATGATGGAGGAGGATCACTTATGGTATAAGAAAAACTCTTCTAAAGGAAGAAAAACTCTTTTGACAGTAGTAGAATACTTCAAATGGTTGTATAATTCCTTTGACTATAGCAGGATGATTCTGATAGTAACAAAAGTAAACTCACACAGGTAACTTATTCATAGAGAAATTCAAGTAAAAACTAGAATTATGAAGTTCAATAATTCAATACGTAAATAGTTAATCATAAATAAGTATTATTTGGGAGCATTAAAATAAGGAATTATTGGACTAATATAATAATATCCCCTATTTTAATGACAACAAATCATGTTTGAAAATAAAATCAAAATAGTAGTTTCAATGAATTATTATTACATAATTAGAGTAGGAACACAAAATAAGAATAAAGTTCCACTTAGTATCCCACTTTGTAAAAGAAGTAAAATTCCACTCATTATTTAAAAATATTCACATAAAACCATGAAAAACATGTTGCATATATTATTTCTACCCTTCTAGGATTATAAAAAATGAATAAAAGGAAAGGGGAAGACAAAATTAAAATTAGGTCACCAAAGAAGATAAAATATATGAAAATATAATAACTCTAAATTTTCATTAATACCAAGGTAAAAATATTACATCATCAACACAAAAAATAAATTCATCTCTATCATATCTTAATCATAGTTATAATTTTAATCCCTAGAAAGTGGATAATTTTCCTTACATGAGGAAGGAGGTGAATTTGAGGAAGAATATGCACTATCTTTATAAGAAAGAGACTCAATATTCTCAATAATGGTGAAATATCACCTGGTCAGGTCTTCCCTAACGCATTCCAAAATTGAGTGAATAACACCATTGTACTTGATAAGATTTCCATTCTTTACCTCAAAATTCCCAATCATTATAAATAACATAGGATGAAGGTATAACACAATAAGAGACACAACATGGAGATGTAATCCTATTTTGGAGCCTTATCATGGGATACAAAATCCTTAAAATCAGTACTAATAGACCTAAGATAATACTTAAAGGTATATCAGTCGGTTGAGGAAAAATAAATCGAGTTAAGAGGAGGATGTGGTGGAGAGATATTATATTCAAGTGAAGTTATAACATAGACAAGAGGATATCCTTGACTATAATTTTTAAGAATGTGATCCTAAACATACATTGAAACTGAAAATTCTACCTATAATCTAACTAACTCTTCTAAAAGAAAAGGATGGAGTAGATCAACCTGCTCAATCCTGCCAACCAATGATCCCTTAGAATCCTTATGAAGAGAAGATATGAAAGGTCGTCCATAATCAGATGGAGTGATTCCATTATCATCACAATGATCAGATTCTGAATATGAATAATCTAAGATAAGAACTATTGATCCTAAGAAATTCTCCCCCTTAGTCATAACATCATCTTTATCTGATATAACTGGGATTCTAATCACTACTCCAAAAAAATAAATTTTGGAGTTACTTTCCAAATCACCACTGACAGTATTACCAAACTCGAAGATAGATATGAAAGGATTAGTCTCCTCATCTTTATCCTCTCCATCAACATCATATAATGAATATCTGGAAATAATAATCACATCCACATGAATTTTAGAGTTAGATCCATCAAAATGAATAGTATTCAGAACCTCTGTTTCTTAGATCTCATCATTATCTAGTAGTATTTATCTAGATAGTGAAGAAAGAGTAGAATCAGGAGGTCCATAAGTAATATTCAGATTCTTCGCTGTGTCAGGATCACTGTCAGCTTCTACTGATATGGTTACTTATTTTTTCTCAACTCCAGCACTGGCTTCAGCCACTTCTGCATCTGAATAATATTCCACAACCTTATCTAGTTCCAAACCAGGATCAACCAAATATCTTGGTTTTATGGGGTTTCTTACTGAATTAAAATTTTCATAATGCCTTTTATGATCCTAAATCCATTTCTTAATCCTAGGGTTCCAATTCACTTTCATCCTCCTAGAAGTGTCTTGGTTTAAAATGAATCTACCATATTGAACAACCCTTTATTCCCCTTCAGTAACCAATATTATAGATTCTAGTATGGAAGATATCATATTATGATATTCTAAGGAGTTCGATTTAGTGGATGGTTTACACAGTTCCATCATATGAAACATAATATATCTACACATATTTACCTTAGATACATTTTTAATGAGGTACAAAAAAATCTTTGTACGTTAAAACACTAAAGTCTCCCATATTGGGATATATTATATATTGGATGAAATTGAACTTAAGCATTCATTCTCCATCGAGTTCCACAATAACCGGTCTCCTTGGGCTAAAATCTCTAGTATGCTCTAGAAGAGTTTCCTAAAAAATAAACTCTGTATGGATGATAGGATAAGAACCATGAAAATATTCATACTCTCCTTCATGGGAAACTCTTGAGCATTGATACCACTATTTCTATGAAAATAATTTCTCCACTCTATCACCCAAAGACCTTATGAATTATTTATTTTCCATACCCCTGTATTCCAAATGAAAGTATAAGTCATAAACCAGTTTAGGATATAATGGTTGTTCATTTTTGGAGAACCAAGTTGTCCATTCTTGAACTTGAACTACTCTCCATACCTGTATTTTGTTAGTTTCTATTAAAGATTCATATATTTATTTCTTTTCATTAACTCAAGATGAAATATGGGGATCTCTTAGCTCAACAGGTTTACTTTATCCAACTTTGGATTTCAGAAATAGTTGAAATTCATTTGGAGAATATAAAATGAGATTGCTTTTCATCTTTTCCAATGAAAAAGAGATTTTAAGGATTTAAGGAGGAATGTTGGGTTCTATATAGAAAGGGAAATGGAGTTTTAAAGAAAAATGTGAGAATATGTTTTATTTTAACTCAAAATAAGGTTTTAGGTCATTTAGGGAAGAAATAAATTTTCTAATATAAAATGTATTTTAATTAAAATACCATAATGAATTCAATATTTAAAAAAATTTAGTCATGGTAGCATAAGTCACAGAAGATCATCCATGGTAGCAAGCTCACATAGTATCACAAAATAGTAGCACTCACACAGTTGCACCCAACTGTATAATCTGAACATAACACCCATTATTAGCACTTAAATAGTATCAACTGAATGGTAGTACCCAATTTTAGAAATGGGATAGTATAACTTGCACGGTAGCACCTAACGATAAAAAATCAGTATGGTAGAAAGCTCACAGTAGCAGATGAATGATGAATTGACTATACCAGATAAAAAAGGAATTGAGGTAATAAAATATTAAGAATAATTTATCATATCAAGATCATATATGATATATATTAATCTCTCAATGTTCAAAGGATTTTTAAAAATATCAAAAAGACAATGTTTAGTTCCAATGAATTCATGATTTATATCATCCTTTGGAAAAGGATCACTCAAAAATTGACGTATTATATAAATGTTCTTTATCCTTGAATTAGATAAAAGATTCTTAGGAATATTAATAGAACTTATATTGTTATATTTTATAGGTATATGTTCAAATTGATATCCATAGTCTATCTATGTGTGTTTTATCCAGGGAATTTGCGAAAAACATCTTCCTATAGCAATGTACATAGATTTAGTAGTGGATATTGTAACAAGATTCAACTTTTTACTACACCATGATACTAGATACCTTCACAGAAAGTTATGTATTATATAGGTTCTATTTCTATCTAACATACATCCACCAAAATCTATATCTAGACAAATAACTAATTCAATGGACTATATATTAAAACAATCCAAAATTAATTTTTTTCTTGAATTATTTGAAATTTATTTTGAAAACATGATATTCCCTAGGTTTTGATTAAAAATAATTAGATACACACACACACTACACACAATATTATGTTGAACAAAATTCATGTAAAGTAGACTTCCAATCATACCTTGATAAGTTGTTTAATCAACTCATTCCTGAGATTCATCCAAAATCTATCTTATAGGATGTACTCATGGGAGTATCACTTCCTTTTTTACTATCTATAAAAAAATATTTAAAAAGATCCTTTATGTATCTACTTTGATTTAAAATAATTACTTAATTATTTTGAAATATATAAAAACTAAGTAAAAAGTTTAGCTCACCCATTAAACTCATTTTCATAACTTTTAAAAATTCTATTCATAGGGAGTTTTTGGATGAACTAAAAATAATACCATTAACACATATTTTGACTACTAAAACATATTTGGAAAGTATTTTTATAAATAAAGTAATATCAACTATCCATTTTGAAAAACCATTATAAATCAAGAAATAGATAAGCCTGTCATACCAAGATCTAGGATCTTGTTTTAAACTACAAATAGATTTAGAAAGTTTAAAAGAAAAATTTGGGAAATGTGGATATTAAAATCTAGGAGGTTATTTAACAAAAACATCCTCAATAATATAACAATTATGAAATGATCTCTTGAAATAAAATCAATGAAGTTTGAAATTCAAATTAATTGGAAAATAAAGATATATTATAATAGCCACAAGTCTAGTTATAGGTGCAAATGACACTTTATAATCAATCCCTTCTTATTGAATATAAACATGTCCTACCTATCTAGATTTATATCTAAATACAATTTTGGATTCACCAACCTTGTTTCTAAATACCCATTTAGTGGTAATGGTTAGGTAGCCTTTAGATCTTTCCTCTAGTTCGTAGAAATTATTTCTTTTAAACTAATTCAAATCTTCTTGTATATCCATATCCCAAAATTAATCATTGATAGCTTTAGTAATATTTTTAGGTTCAATATGTGAAGATAAGTATTTATGTTGAACCTGTTTTCTAAGAGAATATATAGTTTGAGTACCTCTATTTAGATATCAAAAAAGAAATTATAAAGGATTGTATCTATGGGTTCTAATGGATTTTAAGATAAAATTAATAGGTACTTCAATTTAATCCTCTAGGTTTGGTTCAGATACTCCCTTGATGTTGGGTGAATTTTCTGGTAAGCATAAATCACTTTCTATAGAGAAATCACTAGAATTGGATGAGGTATTGATATTCAAGTTAGAAAAATATTCATCAAGGTTTTTAAAGGAGTTTTAGGATCATGTGGATATTTTTCATCAAACATGACATGTTAAGATTATTACACACTTTTGGTTCTTTATTAAAAACTCTATATGATTTACAGGAGGTTTAATAACTAATGAAAAATTACTTCATCACTTTTGGATGAAATTTATCTAAACTAAATTTTATGTTAAGAACAAATAATTTCTAATGAAAAAAGATAAATCAATTATCCTTTGATTTTATTCTAGCCCATATTTTATATGGGTTCTTATTTAAAATAGGTCTAATAAAAAAACTATTGATGAGATAGAAAGATTTATTAACCATTTATACCTAAAAATAAATAGGTAAGTCATACTCATTGATCATGATCCGAGCAGTATCTTAAAGATTAATATTCATTCTTTTAAATACTAAATTTTTTGGGTAGTCATATGAGTAGAAAAGTTATGATTATAACCATATTTTGAGAATAAATTTTAATAGTGTTTATTTTAAAACACATTACCATGATGAGTTCTATATAAACCTAGGATTAAAATAAATGGATATTACTTTATTCTATACGAATATTCAAGACATTACAAAAATATATGCATGAGGACCATAATAGTTTAGTGTATTTAGAAACCTGGAAAAAATATTCTAACATGGTGAAAGGTCTTAAATTTTCCCCACAAAAATATTCCCCTTTAGTACTTCTATTTAAAACCTTTCTTTATAACCAAGGGAAAGTAAACATAAGGAAGGGGTGAGCTCAGATGCTCAGTAAGGGTAAAAAAAAGAGATACATAAGAATAACAAGAGAATATGGATATGAGAACATGAGAATAAAATTTTAAGATCATACCCTGCATATAAAATATCACACACATGAGTAATGGATTAAATATTAGAAGTTCATAAGATATTAATCATAAGGGAATCAACATCATTATCCATGAGACCACAACCTAGGAATTGTTACAACTAAGACTGTTATTTTCTGGAAATGACAAATGTTTTTTGTTTTTTGTCAATCCAATTTGGGTCGATCAATGTGTTTTCATGTCAAGTGATATTATAGTACATGATGAAGCAAGTCTTTAAGATGGAACAATTTCCTAGTGTTTTTCAAAATTTTAGGCCTCAAAATCGGGAGTTTTTTTTTCAGAAAAGGAATGGTTTCTGCTAGGGCTATATGTGGAATTGATTTTCTAGAAATAGTTTGCGAATCAAGAATTATGGTATGTGGAATGGAGAAATATGAACCATGTAATAGGAATGGTTCACGGAATGAAAAATGGCACACAATCCATGTAGTAGGAATGGTTTGTTGAGCGAAGGAGGTTTGCTGAAAGGCATGAAGTTCGTTGAAGGAAAATAGTTCATGGGATGACATGTCATTCTTGAAAATGAGGCTGTGTTTTGAGAAGCTGTAAAGGGTGTCATTTTGTAAATAAGGAATTTATTTGTATCGTAGTGTAGGGATAATGGAGGTATGTGAACCGTGTAGGAAATATAGCTCACTGAAGATGGACTGTATGTAGTAAAGGTGGTGCTATATCAAAGATTTGGTAAATCTCAGTTTAGAAGATTATGAAAATCTATTTAAATGTATAGGGAGCACTGATCCCTTCATTAGTGACCGACACTAAGATTAAAAATCTATGAGTAATCCAATGAAGTGTATAATGTTTCATGGGAAGGAAACCCCAAAAAAGAGACTTTTGATTAGAAATTCGAGAGGAATTAAAAAAAGTTCAAAATTGGTTCTTGAGAAGACAACCCCATGAAGGAGAATAGGTTCGCAAGGTGGATTCCGAAAAAGGATAAGTGGTCTATGTAGATAGTCCACATAAATGGTTTTGTAGGGCACTAAATCCCATAAAGGAATCCGGTTCGTAGAATATGATTAGCATAAGAGGTGTTAGTCTGAGAAGATGAAGCAATGCGTGAAATCGGTATACGAAGGCGATATGCGAAGTAGCACAATTCATGAAGGAAGCATTCATAGTATGTGGTGGATTGTAGTACACAGAGGAAGAAGGAATTTACATGGAATAATAGTCTGTGAATGAACAATACATGAAATAGTGAATAACTTATACAAGTGAAAACATGACTTCAATAGAGTATCTATCCATAGTTAAGTATATATGATTTAATACCAACCCATTAAAGCATAATTCATGTTAATAAAATTAGTTTAGAATATTCTCAATGTAGTGAGAAAGGGGGATTCAACAGAATTGATCCAAGGGATGCAGTATGCTATCTCTAAAACCTTGTAAAGGTAGTGCAACTACCACATAGTGACTTTGCTAATTTTTTTAATCCACAAATAGTTAAGATTAGTGTAATTTGGTATGACTGGAAACCAATTGACATATTCTCCTTTGACTAGCCCTTATTAGTGAACCAAGTAAAACTGTTGTGTGGCATTTATATGGGTAAATGTTTAAATTACTAAACTTTACCAATATATATATTTAACAAGTTCCTACCAACTTGGGAACAAGAACCATCACTTTAAAAAGAAAATGTTTACACCCAGATTCACCCCTCCCCTCTCAGGGTGTTTTGGGGTCCTTCATTAATAAGACATAGAAATTGTGGCAGACATGTAATCATATAAAATGATTTTCATATCAGTCAAATAATTGATTCCAAGGCCATTTTAGTAGTATTCTTTCACTCCCCACACCATCTTGGTAGTCATAGTTCACTCCCACAACCATATTAGTAGTCAAGGTTCTCTACAGAACCATCTTAGTAGTCAAAGTCATTTTTTGAAGCAATTTAACTCCCCGTTCCAACCATGTCTATGTCATGATATATAAATCTTTACTCAATGCATTGTAGGTATATATAGGTCACACAAATATCATAATGAAATTATACATATGTTTTCTATACGATCATAAGAGATCATTTCATACCCCATGAAATTAAATGGGTATCATAAACATGTAATTATATCATAACATGTGGAAAAAAGATAGGTTTTATAATCATTTCATCCAATCATAATCATAACCCATGAAAATAAGTGGGTTTCATAAACATATAACCCATGAAAAAGAAATGAGTTTTATAACCATCATGCCATTAAAACAAAAACCATTAAGAGAAATAATATTAATGGAACCTTTGTATAATTTCACCATAAAGGAACTAGTAAGACCAATATATGACATTTTATATGGAAAATAATTTTGAAATATATTTTAAAAACATTTCTTCATGAAAATATCATTTACGCTTTGAATTTTTTTTAAAACATAAAACATTTGGAAGACCATTTTCCTTGAAAATAACCTTGAAGACTTATAAATAATATTGATATCATTTGGAAAACATTTTCCATGAAAAATTATAAAACAATCTTGAAAACATTTTGAAAACCTTTATCCTTGAAAATTTATAAAAGAATCTTGGAAAAAATATGAAAACATTTTTCCTTGAAAACTTGTAAAAGAAGTTCGAAAAAATTTTGGAAACCTTTTTCCTTGAAAATTTTAAAATAAGATTGAAAACATTTTGAATTTTTTTTCCTTGAGAACAAATAAAATAGTTTTGAAAACATTTTGAAAACCTTTTACCTTGAAAACTCGTAAAAGAAGCTTGAAAACAATTTATAAAACTTTTTCCTTGAAATCTTGTAAAAGAATATTGAAATTTTTTTGAAAATTGTTTTTTTGAAAATAATTTGAAAATTAATAAAATAATCTTTGAGACAATTTAAATCCTTTTATTTTTAAATTACCTTTTGAAAACATATAAAGGGATATTTAAGAATCTTTTAAAACACCTTTTAAGCATAATTTTTCTGAAATCCCTTTTTCTTTGAAAACCATTCCAAAATAAAAAATTTAAAGAATATTAGGAATAAAATTTTATTTAAAATAAATAAAATAAAAAATTAAGAATCATGGAAATGAAGGTCATGATTTCAGGTAAGTCCATACATGCCGAACATTCCTTTTTCACCATTAGATTTTATAAGAGTGCCTTGATCAGAAAATGACTAGAATATTATTTTTAAAATAATTTTTTAAAAAGATAATACTTGGGTAAAAATTTCATTTAAACAACATAGGAAAATATTAAAACATTTTTGAAAACAGTTTTAGAAAACACAGTTTTGAAAAAGAACAGATTTCTGACTAAAGGAGGAATACAATCATATTTTCATAAAAATATTTTATTAATTATCTTAAGTAAAAAAGAGTGAAAAAACGGTACCATTACTTGGATATAACATTAATAACCATAGTTTAAGAAAATTAATGAGATTTCATTAGTTATTTATCATAATATTTCATCAATGGAAGTATAATCATAAACAATGACGATAAATGATGAGATTATTGAAAAACCACTATCACCATTTTAGTAACTTTGAATCGTAATAAAATAGAAATAATAAAATTGAATTAGTCTTAAAATAACATGAAAATAGGAATATTAGTGATATAACATGTCAAAGGTACTATATACTCCTCATAAAAAATATAGGTGTCAAACATGGAATGTGTCTCAAAGAAGGAAAATGGAGAGAAGATTACTTTACCGATTTGGTAAAATTTGAAACATAAACCCAATGAAATAAAGATAAATAAATGGATATGTAAATACCCATAATTTTAAGTATAATAATCATATAATACATCCGTGGTAATTATACACACCATATATAATAAAATAGGATGTGAACATGGCTTGTGTCTCGCAAAAAATAAAAGTGAGATGAGAGAACCCTTACCTTATATCTTGAATATCATTGTACTCATTAAAAACACAATTATAATAAGTATAAGTTCATTATAAATCCATAAAATAACAATATTAATATATATAACATCATTTATGTTTTAATTATGACTTTATAATACCCGTTCATTAATAACTCTATGTCAATGTTTTGTTTCGGGTGATTAGCACCTTGTTTTTCATTCATGTTCTGACTTGTTATTCTTGGTAATATTACTTAGATCATGATTTAATTATTTAAAGAATTTGATAATGATATAAATATAATATATATTCCTTATATGTGTATTTATAATAATATATATAATGTATAAGTATGAAATGGAATACACCGTTCATAGAGATGGTGGGTCGTCCGTATGCAAGAATGTTGTTTCCGTTTTATTGTCTTATTGAATGAAAGAAAGTAAATGAAATATATATATATAATATTTATAGTATTATTATTATTTACTATATATCTTATAATTTTACCAAACCCATCCTTAATACATTCAATGTAAAGTGTGAACAAATCACAATGCTTTGAGGAGGCGGTAGTCCACATGTCCATAAACGAATTTATCATATTTTAAAAAATGGAAACCAGAATGGTATGTTTTAGTCATTAATTAAAGAAGAATAAATAAATAATAAATATCTTATATATAATATAAAAATACAATGTCTATCATAACGACCAACCATGAGATGTGGTAAAGGGAAAACGAACAACATCGTTTCATGAGGCGGTAGTTATCTGTAAACAAGAACGATATGTTCGTTACCCATTTGATGGAAGTGCGTGTATGTGTTTGTATAAAAAATAGAATAAAAACATCTCAGTATATTTATTATACTGAGGTTATTATATAATCATGTAATAAGAATATTTTATGGGGTGGAGAATGAAAATAAAACAAAGGAACTTGAGGAAGGATGTTAGCTTTTTTGGGTACCTCCTTTTTGTTTGAAAAAAGGGCTTCCTTGGATGGATTTATTCCAAAAGGTAGTATTATAGTATGAAGGTATGGATTTTTTGAGATTATTTTAGTAGATTTTGGGTGATCCAATGAGCTTTATAGGTATGAATAAGTGGGTGGGTTGAGTTCCTTTTTATATTGGAGATGGAGTGGCATTCTTGTAAATTTTTGAAAAGAGAATTTCACCCACGTTTTTCCCATGTAAAGTAGCTCTAATAACAGTAAAAATTATATTAAAGGGAGTATAAGGTCAAAATATGAACAAAAAATGGATTTTGGACAAGTTTATAGGTCATTTTGGGCCTTAAGTTTTAGATTTAGTCTTTTGTTAAGCTGATTTTTCTCTTAATCATTGTAATTAATTTTAATCACTTTCACTAATCTTTTTGGTAAAAAAATTAGTTGAAATTACCAGAAATTATAAATTATCATAATTAAAAATATGAGATCCATTTTTCAAAATTCAAGATAGATAATTGTCTGAAATTAATTTAAAATTATTCTTACTGATAAGGCAATAAAAAATGTTTTTAAAGTAAAAATATGAAGAATTTGCTAAGTTTTTATATCCAATTTCAATTCTAAAATTATTCCAATGACCTAAATTGGATTAATTTATTTAAAACATATATAATTAAACTATAAAAACAAACTAAATATAATTTATCTATATAAATAAATTATATGGAAAATCATTTTTGAATTAGAATTCTGTGTTTTTCACTATTTATAAAAAAATAAAACTTCTCAAAAAAATACCATTTTTTTTTAAACATTAATAAAAAATTATATGTTTAATTTTTTGAGATAAAATGTATTTGTACAAATAAAAATAGTTTTCTTAGAAAATTTATTTATTTATTTTTAAATAGTTATTACATTCACTTATACAAATTGATAAACAAAGGATTTATTTTATATGCATGTGTAAATTATACTTTCAAAATTTAGTTAACATTTTTCTTAACATACATTCCAAAAGATAGGTGGTATCTAGAATAATATTTTAATAATAATTTTAGTATTATATTTTAGTTCGGTAAAAAATCAACCTTTCTTGTTACAAAAGATATTGAAGGAACTCAGAATTATGTGTAACATAATCCAAACATAGTATTGTGTGTACCTCAATCTAATCGATGCTTTTTTTTGTGACACAATATTGACTTGGTTTTGTGTATAATGAAATCCAAACATAGATATTTTATAAAAAAACTATATTCAGTGTTGTGTGAAGTGAAAAATATCAAAATGATTAAATTAATTAAAAATAATTCACAAAAAATCTGGTTGTTACATTGTACCCCCCTTAAAATGAATTTCTCCCTCAAAATTGGTCTGGGTTATCAAAGGTTTAATACATGAAGGTTCATTTCATAGAAACCCACAACATAAAAATGAATACTAAAACTTCATTTAAAAAGTAAAATTTGGAAACATAACAGTTACATAAAGTAACACATAACTAGGTTTCCATAAAGGGGAGCATAATTGGGAAGTGAGAACATGGACATGGAAGAGAAATCTTACTATCAAGTTCTCATGGGGAGTGATAGAGAACATTGATAAGAGAAAGTTAATAACAATAAAGCCATAACCTAATGAGGCTTGAAAAAAATCATTGATATCATCAAAAATGATGTTAATAGGATAAATGTTTTTTAAATACCCTTCTTTCTAAGGTTTAATAATTTTATTGAAATGATATACTTACATGATTTCAGGACAACCTCACCCTTTATTATTCCGTGATCAATTTCCACTTCATCTCTTATTCCATGAAATGGAGGTGAATTTGACATTACTGAAGAATTAACATATCATGAGATCCATAAATATAATGATAGGTGATTTCATATGTATTTAGTTATCACAATAAAAAGTTTAGCACTTGTAATCCAATATTCAAAAATCATTATATGGTGAGATAATACTTTAATCGTCGGTTAATATTATAATCCTCCTATAAAAATAATGTCCCAAAATTTCATAGAAAAGTCACTAAAGTTCTCAAAAATAGATTCACATTGATCCCCAATATATCATATACTATATCTTATCTGTCACACACCAAACATGTGAATACCTTCATCAAGTATTCTCTTGAAACATGGAAATGAACTGAATTACCATATATTATTATTGAAAAAATTAATGTTTTCTTTATTAAAAAGTATAATGGATATATTCCTTAAATCCAAAAATATTGTAAAATTCATCAATTATTGCATAAACTACATGTCAACAAATCATTTATCATTTATATGGTAATTAGTACCATCCAATTTAATTATTTATAACGAATATGTCTTTATCCTTACATCATTATCTCTACATTTGAAACATATTAAGGGTTATCTTCCCTTAGTCAAACTGTAGCCTTTCCATTAAATCACTTTTCCAGTCTGTTAGAAACATTAAACATAATATTTTAAATCCTTCGAGAAAAACATCAACTGAAGAATCCTTACATAATTTCCCATTAATACAACAAAATTATTGAATTAAAATACATAAAAACATTGATTATTAGACACAATCCTTAATACATTATCAAGAACACTACATTCTATCACTTAATACCTCTTTCCTTTCATATTTAACATGTAGTCTCATAATCATCTGTAATATAACCATTACTTATACTCCCTTTCCGATTCTCTTTAAGATCTTTCCACTTAGGAAATTTATTTTTATAATGACCATTCATTCTATACTTAAAGAATTTATCCTTTGATGATGTCTTAGGGAGGAAAATATTCTCATCCATTGTGTTAACCTAAATCTTCATATTTACTTTGTAGTTACTTTATTTGTGTTCTTTTTTTCCATAGTCAAAACATCTTTTTGTTCCTCTAAGACATCAAATTAGGTGATTCTTTCCACATTCTTTACACAAATTAATCAAAATATTATTTACTAAATGTTATTTATTACACAAAATCTCAACTATATCCTTCCTTCCATTCCTTGGATAGTCCAAGAGTTTGTTAAGGTATACTTTTTTAATCTTTCTTTGTCAAAATTGACTAGGCATGATCACAACATCCTTCACTCCGATGATGATCTCATTTGATTTCCCCTATACAAATTTTTCATCACATTCAATGTCAACACAGTTTTTTTTGGTTCCCACCATTGACTACAACTAGAAATCATTTCACGAGAAACACTTATCATAGTGTAAAATCACATAATGATGAAAAATAACTTATAGGATATCTATATTAGAACAACATAATATAAATGTAATACACCTTTGTCTTATTATTAGAGACACCGCTAAACATATCCTTAGAAATATCCCTTTAGATATCACTAATGTTTTCTGATCCTAATTTTCAAAGGTTAACTAAACCTTTCCTTTGATACCAACTATAGAGACACAAGATTAACATACATCGATATTACATAATTTTAGATGAATATTCATCACATTACAAAATTACATGCCCGATGACCATAATAATTTTGTGTATTTGAAAACATGGACCAAAATATTCAAACTTGGTGAAAAATCTTCAATGTTCCCCATAAAGATTTTCCCCTTTAGAACTTCTACTTAAAACCATTCTTTATAACCTGGGGAAAAGAAACATAAGAAAGGTGTGGGATTAGATTCTCAATATGGGTAAACAAAAGAGATACATACGCATAACATGGGAATAGGGTTATGAGAACATGGGAATAACATTTGATGATCATAATTTTCATATCAAAGATCATTTAAATGAATAATTTCATAGATATTAGATGTTCATAATACATGAATCCTAAGTAAATCAGGGTCATAATCCAGGAAACTATAACATAGGAATAAGATATTGAATTTTTTGTAGACATATAATCATATAAAATTATTTCCATAGTAGTCAAGGAATAACTGCTAAGGCCATATTAGTATTGGTAGTTCACTTCCCACACTATCTTGGTAGTCAATATTCACTCCCAAGACCATCTTTGTGGAAACATACATTTACTAAACTGATTTCACTCTCAATTTTAGCCATGTCTATCTCATGAGATATAAATCTTTATCTAATGAATTTTGAGGAGATATAGGTCCCAATAATCTCATAATTAAATCATAAATATTTTTATCACAATATCATAAGAAAATATATCATAACCCATGAAATTAAAAGGGTATCATAAATATGTAATCATATCGTAACCTATTAAAAAATAAATAGGTTTCATAATAATTTTATCAAAGCATAACTTGTGAAAAGAAGTTGGTTTCATAAACTTATAACTAGTAAAAGAGAAATAGGTTTCATAACCATCATTCCATAAAAACATAAACCATTCAAATAAATAATATGAATGGATCCTTTGTATCATTTCCCTCAGCATACATGAGTAACACCAATGGATGTCATCTTAGAAAGAAATTCTTTTTTGAAATATCTTTTAAAACCATTTATTGAGGAAAATATCCTTTACACCATGAATTTTTTTAAATAATAAACCATTCTGAAGAAAATTTTCCTTGAAAATAACCTTTAAAACTTATAAATAAGCTTGAAGAAATTTTGAAAGCCTTTTTCCATGAAAAATTATAAAATAATATTTAAAACGTTTTGAAAACCTTTTTCTTTGAAAACTTATAAAGGAAGCTTGGATTTTTTTTGAAAAATTGTTTACTTGAGAACATTTAAAAGAATATTGAAAGAAATTTGAAAACCTTTTTCCTTGAAAACTTTTAAAATAATCTTGAAAACATTTTGAAAAACTTTTTCCTTGAAAACTTTTAGATGAATCATGAAAACATTTTTGAAAACCTTTTTCCTTGAAAACATGTAAAAGAACCTTGAAATTTTTTTAAAAACATTTTATTTAAAAACAATTTTAAAAAATATAAAATAATCTTTGAGACCATTGAATTTTTTTTCTTTGAAAACAACATTTTGAAAACATATAAAGGGTGCTTTGAAAATTATTTAAAACACTTTTTAAATATAAAAGAATTTTTGATATCTCTTTTTCTTTGAAAAAAATTTTAAAATAAAAAAATTTAAAGAATATTAGGAAAAAAAATTTATTTGAAAAATAACCTTGTAAAATTAATAATTAATCATCAAGTAAATAATAATCAAAATTCCGGATAAGTCTAAACATTCCAAACATTCCCTTTTCACCTTAAGAGTTTAGAAAATTGCCTTTATTAGAAAATGAATAGAATACTCTTTTTAATTTTTTTAAAAAAGGAAATAGATGTGTAAAAATTTAATTTAAACATAACTTTATAATATTAAAACATTTATTAAGACAATTTTATAAAACAAGGTTTTGAAAGAACACATATTTCTGACTCAAGGAGAAATAAAGTAAGATTTTTATAAAAACATTTTCTTAGTTATCTTAAGTACTAGAGAGTGTAAAAATGGTACTATTAATTGAATATAACATTAATAAAAATAATGTTACAAAATTAGTTAAATTTATTGAAATATGGATCCTAATATTTCATCAATGGAAGAATAATCATAAACGATCCCGATAAATGACAAGATTGTAGCAAAAAAACTGTTACAACTTTGGTAACTTTGAATCATAATTAAACTGAAATAATAACATAAAATGAGGATTAAAATATCATGAAAAGAATTATAATCATGATATAACATGTTAAATTCAGTATATAAACCTCATATAAAAATATAGTTTCATAACATGACATGTGAATCAAAGAAAGAAAATCGAGACATGATTACGTTACTGATTAGGTAACTTTTGAAACATAATCCCCATGAAAGAAAGGTAATAAAATTAAAATGTAAATACCAAAAAAATTAATTATAATAATCATGGAATACATCCTTGTGATGTATAAATACCAAATATAAGAAAATAGGAGGTCAACATGGCTTCACTCATGGAAAATAAAAGTGAGACGAGAAAACCTGTACCTTATGTCTTGACTCTCACCGTACTCATTCAAATATTTTGTATAAAAAATATAATTTTATTATACATAAATAACAGAACCACATTAATATATATAATATAATTTATTATATAATTATGAATTTATATTACCCTTTCATTAATAACTTCATGTTAAAGTTACATTTCGAGTGATAACCGCCTTGTTTTTCGTACATGTTTTGACTTGTTATTCTTGGTAATCTTACTTAAATCATGATTTAATTATTTAAAAAAATGTAAAATATGATATAATTATCATAAATATTTATTATATGTGTATTTATAATAATATATATAATATATACTTATGAAATGGAATTCCCCGTTCATGGAGATGGTAAGTTGTACGTACACATGAACACTGTTTATGTTTTATTTGCGTATTGAAAGAAATAAAGTAAATAAATTATATGTGTATTTATATAATATTATTATTGTATAATTATTATGTCATATATATCATACAATAATACTAAACCCATCCTTATTACATTCCATGTCATGTGTGAATGGTCCACATTGCTTTGAGGAGGCGGTAGTCTAGACATTCACAAACGAAGTTATCGTATTTACACAAAATGGATAGAATGAAGGTGGTTTTTATATAATGGTTAAATAATATTAAATATACAATAAATATCAGGTATATAATAAAAAAATATAATGTCCATCATAATTAACAAACATTAGATGCGGTAAAGGAAAAAATGAACAATATCGTTTTGTGAGGCTGTAGTTCGTCGTACAGAAGTATCGTAAGTTCATTACCCATTAGATGGAAGTGTGTGTAAGTTTATGTAAAACCATTAGAATAAAAACATATTAATTTATTTATTATATTTATTTAATTATATAATATTATTATAATAATAGTTTTGGGGGTGGATAATGAAAATAATATAAAGGATCTTGAAGAAGGATGTTACCTTTTCTATGGGTAACCCTTATTGGTTTTCCCCAAAGATATTACTTGTATGGATTTATTCCCAAAGCTAGGATTATAGGATTAATGGAGTTATTTTGGGATATTATTTTAGCATATTTTGTTTTAGACAAAGGTATTGATATGTATGAATAAGTGGGAGGTGTGAGTGATTTTTTATGGTGGAGGAGTGACATTATTGTAATATTTTGAAAAGGGAATACAATGACGTATTTCCCATGTCAAGTGAATCCAATAATGGTAAACATTAGATAAAATGGAGTACAAAGTCAAAATATGAGCATAAAATGTATTTTGGATAGGTTTTTAGTTCATTTTGGTCATTAAGTTTAAGGTTTAGGCATTTGTTAAGCTAATTTTCCCCTCAATTGCTGTAATTAATTTTAGTCACTTTCACTAATATTTTTTGTAAAAAAATAATTTTACCTTTTTAGATATTATAAATTATTATTATAAAAAATATTGGATCTTTTTTTTAAATTATAAACACATAAATGTTTTAAATTAATTTAAAATTAATCTCGTAGATGGGAGGATGAAGCATGTTTTTAAATTAAAAATGTTCAAAATATTGCTAAGTTTTTATATCCAATTTCAATTTTAAATTTATTCCAACTACATAAATTGTATTAATTTATATAAAATTTATCTAATTATACTCTAAAACTACACAAAAATATTATTTAACTATATAAATAAATTAGTTGAAAAAATAGTTTTGAATTAAAATTCAGGGTTTTTTCACCATTCCTTAAAAAATAAAACTTCTCAGAAAAATACCAAAAAATAACCCAAAGTAAATTTTGATATTAAAATTCCAAAAATGAAGTTTATTTTTTTGAATAATTTTTTTAAAAATTTCAAAAATCATATTTAAAATTGGTTCTTCATAAAAAGGCAGTAAAATAATCTTTTAGAAAAAATACATCGTTTTATTCATAAAATTAGATTTATTCTTATATAATACCTATAAAATATATTGGATGAGTATAAAAAATATTCATTTAATTTATAATATATAAATTTTATTGAGAAAATTAATCAAAAGTGTAACACCCCAAGATTTCATAGTATGTTACGTTCTTTAAAGTATTTTAATACGTTGCGCTACACACAACATCGAGTTTGAGTGCACCACGACCTACCAAACTAGCCGTTCAAAAAGTTGTTATTAATAGTACTAACTGAATTTTTAATTTTATGTACTTCAAATAATTTTAGAATCCATATTATGTGTTTCTCAGACATAATATAAGAACAAATTCATTTTTTTTCAGATAAAAGATGTATTTTTAAAAAAATGAAATTTTACCACCTTTTAATGGAGAACCCTTTTTAAAACAAATATTTGAAACTTTTATATATTAAATTTAGCGAAATTAAATTTTTTTTTATAATCAGGAAATAAAAAATTATTTTGGATAAATTTTTCGTACTTTTCTGATAACATTCATATTTTGATAAATAGTGAAAAATATTAAATTTTAATTTAAAAAAACTTTTTTATTTGAAATAATTTATAGTTTTAAATTATGAATTTTAATGGTTTTGAAGTATAAACAGTTTTTTTTATCATTTAATACAATGTAAGGCATTATAAGTAATTTTACAGTTAAATTTGGCAAAAACACATGTCAATCTTTTGATAGTTTTTACTTCTTAAAAACCCTCTTTTTGGTTTTGGCAACGGGAATTAATTTTAAATTAATTAATGATAATTATATGTTTTTAATTTGGTAAATAGAATTAATTTTTTAATTTTTAATATCAAAATTATCTTAGGGTGAATTTTTGGTATTTTTCTGAAAACTTTAAATTTTTGATGAATAGTGAAAAACATTGCATTATTGTTTAAAAACCAAATTTTTATTTAAATAATTATTTATTTTATTTATTTTAAGTCAATATAAATACATAATACCTATATTAGTTCAACTTGATTCATTTGAGTCATTTTTATAATAAAATTTGATGTATAAAATTTTATTGAACCTTTTTACCGTCTTTTACCCGCCTTCTAGGAGCATTTGAAAATTTTCATAAAACTTAGATTTAAAGCTTATGTGGGTTGAATTTCAAAAATCCAAGAGACATGGTTGAAATAAGTAAGTAAAATTTGGTTCAATAAAATGAAAATAATTTTTAGTGAATTGTATCTTTTGACTTTTATTTACCACGGTTAAAAGTAAAAAGGGTAATTAAAGGTAAAAATCATATTATAATTACCCTAACACATGTCCTAATTCTATCGGATAAGCGTAATTCGACCAAAAACAACCTTATGAATAAAATATTATCCTTTTGCTCCACTTGGATTATATTAGGACATTTATTATTATTTTATTTAAAGAAGAGTTAAAAGTGTAAAATTCAATGTTTAATAAATATAACTATTTTTAATATAGGGTTATAAAAAGGATAGATTGGACTATAAATATTAATTATAAATCCAAATTTTTTTCCTAAATAATGGTATTTTATTTATAATTATTAGACATTAAATAATTAAATTTATTTATGACCCAATGATGATGTAGTGATTACCTTATTAATTGAAGATTAAAATAATTGATATTATAATTAACCAAATAAATGTAATTTGAGAATTTTGATGAATTCCACTAATTTTATAGGTTAATATGGCTTGTTAGGGTTGATTAAATAATTTTTAGTAATCGTGATGTTATGATTCTTCACAAAAACCAAATACTAAATAGTGTCAAAATTGACCGAAATGAGTTTTTAAAAAATATTATATTATTGGTTGATATAATATTCCGAAAATTATAAGGTTCGGACAAAGGGCTTAAATGATATTATATATGTCATTAATTAACCACCTTAGGTTCTTTTGGAATTTTAGAGTATTTTTATTAACCATATAATGTAAGAATACAAGAAGACACAATAAAAGTTAAACTATTTAACTAATAGTTAAATATAAAAGATAAGGTTAATATGGTGACCTACACTTGTATAAAACCTGTTTGTTGAGAGGATTTTGACCCATAACAACCTTATCTTCTAAATAATCAATTTTTATCCTTTAGAATCCGAAAATGATTTATAATAAAATAATATTTCAAGGTTTTCCTAAAGTGACCCTCACCTCTCTTATACAAGGGTACATCCCCTTCTCTTAATTTCACACCTCCAAATCCATTTGGCTCAGCCAACCCCTGCCAAAATATCATCCCAACTACAGTTACTACATCCTAGAGTCCTTCCTTTGATCATAAATCCAACATAAGGAACCCTTTTGATCAAATCAAAAGGAATCACCCAAAAAAGAGGTAATAATTTCACCACCCTCTTTCATGTTATTTTCTTCTTCCAATTCCTCTTTCTTTGTTTATTCCATACCAAAAAAATAACTCCAGTACCTCCTACATATTGTGATTTTATTATATATATGTGTTGAACTCTCTGTGAGATGGTTATTTTAATAATCCCAAATCATTGTTTTATTTATAACAATTTATTCTTTTGTTCAAATTGTTCTAAATGTGTTTATTTATGTTTAAATCATGTCTAAAAATGTTTATATATGTTAATTTATGTTTTACTGTTGACCTGGAAGTATTCTGGACTAAACAGACACTTTGTGAAAATTCCATGTTTTGACTCACCATTAGTTATTTTCTTGAGTCACCGATGATGAACGGTCGCACCGACGATGAACGGTCGCACCGATGATGAATGGTTGCACCGATGATGAATGGTCGCACCGATGATGAATGGTCTCACCGATGATGAACAGTCGCACCGATGTCACCTACCGATACCGATGATCAAAGAAGATACTGATACCAATGATCAAAGAATCTACCGATACTGATGATCTAAGGAGCTACCGATACCGATGATCATGACCTACCGAAACCAAGCCAGATTCAAAATGACTCTCTGATCTCATGACTCACTGATAGTCATAAAAAATGTTTGAATTTATATTAATTCATATTGAATTCCAATGGTCATATTTGATGTTTTTAATGCAATTAATGATATTTAATGGTAGTTGGTGGCATGTCCGGGAACCGTACCTCGTACCTATGAAAAGGTAATCATTTC
This sequence comes from Viscum album, assembly GCA_963277665.1. Classification (NCBI taxonomy): domain Eukaryota; kingdom Viridiplantae; phylum Streptophyta; class Magnoliopsida; order Santalales; family Viscaceae; genus Viscum; species Viscum album. The sequence continues at coordinate 1,326,649,376 of OY728158.1, forward strand.
TATTTCCGAAGCTCGTGGAATATAAGGAAGATCGAGATGTAGTTAAATGATACACAAGAAAGAGAGGCAAAAAGGTAATTCTTCCATGCACACACATACATGAAAATAAGAACACACGGAGAACTCTTATACTCATCAAGAACAGAAATTCAAAGAAGAAATTCAAGGGCTATAATGTTTACTCATACTCGAGATGAACAATTACACTGAATGTGAAAGAAGGAGAACCACGACACTCTGTGTTTCTACACAAAAACCAGAAAAGGACTCAGAAGCATTTCTGCGGAATTGATGGAGTCTAGAGCTGCACTTCTTATCACTAGAGCATTCTAAACTCTCATATACTCTCTCTAAGTAATTCATTATTTACTTTTTCGAGCAGTGTGTGTACTCTGTATATTTTACACACACAATGACTCTTGTGCTGAACTGGAGGGTACTAAATCCTCACACCAACCTTTACACACGTTCTTGTATCCCACTAAGGATAGTGGTAGAGGTCAATTAGGACCTGGACATCATATGTGTTGTTGATATCATTTTTCCCACGTTTAACTGTGGTAGAGGTCTTAGTACCTGGATAGTCTCTATACTATTTTTTGCCCCAATACAGGGTGTGGATCAAATTTATATAAATTGTTTGAGCGGACTAAGTCTCATCTTGAGACTGAACCTCTTTTTTCAAAAACTATTGTCCTTCTCTATTTTGGTTATAAACTATATTGAATATTCTGCTGCTAATTACTTTGAAATACTATTTGTTTTAAATTTACTTTGATAGATAAACTAGAAAGTGTTTATACTTATTGTGAACTAGTAGGTTAGTTTCAAAAGTTAATTTAATCCCCTGATTAAATAAACTGAGATCTAATCAATGTTTGAGAAACTAATTGAACATTTACAATCTATATAAACTCACTACATTTTAACTTGTTTTTCAATTTGGGTGATTTTAATATAAATATTTTGAACAGAAATTTTAATTGGAACTCAATTCACTCCCCTCTTGAGTGTCCACTCCGACCAACATTTGGTATTAGAGGCATTGTTTTGTTTATCAAAGTTTTCAAAATACTCTGTTTTTCAACTGTGATTTTAGTTGCATCGTAAAGATCTTATATTTCTGTTAGTTCTAAATTTTATCTCTTTAATTTTTTTTCTAAAATCTAGCTATGGATAATAGATTATAAGGTGCTGCTACCAACATGACACCCTTCTTTTATGGTACAAATTATGCCCAGTGGAAACTTAAGATGAAAATTCACTTAGAGAGTATGGGATTTGATATCTGGTATGCTATAGAGACACAATATAAGATTACAGAAACTAAAAGAACTACTTGGGATGAACCTAGAAAACTAGCTTATAATAAAAAATTTAAAGCTATGAATGCTTTGTATTGTTCTTTAGGAGATGAAGAATTCAACCACATATCTGCTTGTAAAACTGCTTATGAAATTTGGGATACCTTGGGTGTTTCTCATGAAGGAACAACCAATGTTAAAGAAATGAGATTAAACACTTATACTATTAAATATGATAATTTTAAAATGAAGCCTAATTAACCTATTTCTGACATGTATCTCAGGTTCAATGAGATTGTCAATACTATGAGCTCACTTGGAAAATCTGTTTCAGAAAAGGAACAAATCATGAGGATACTGAGATGCCTGTCAGACCAATGGATATGCACATCTGTTTCAGTTAGAGAATCATGTGATATTGGTGATTTACCTGTTAAAGAGCTGATTGGTAAGTTAATGATGTATGGGGAATAGCATAAAGTAAACAAGGAAGAATATGATGAACCAAAGAGGAAGTCAGTGGATTTTAAATCTAATGCTACAAAGAGCAAGGATAAGGAGAAATTTCACACACTTACTGAAAGCTTGACAAGTGAAAGTTCAGATTCTGATAGTGATGATGATATGGCTCAGATAGCCATGAGGTTTAAGAAATTCTATAGGAAGAAGAAATTCTTCAGAAAATCAAACTACAAAGGTAAATATGACAACAAGGGTCATTGGAAGAAGGATTGAAAAAAGTCTGATAAAAGTGATGAAATTGTCTGCTATTAGTGAAAAAGGAAAGGACATGTAAAAGAAGACTGTCCAAAATTAAATTCAAGAAGAAACATGACTACAAGGACAATATGTACAAGAAAGCTATGAAATCTACCTGAAGTGCTTCAGAAGACAACAGAAGTGAATATGATGTTTTTACTCTGAAAAGAATCAACCTAACATGTGTTTTATGACAAACACATCTGAGGTAACACTGGATACTCCTGCATTAAATTCATATTATTCTAGAGTTGAATCTGAATCTGAATCTGAAAATATATCTAGTGAAGAACTATTTGAATATTTTAATATGCTATAAGAAACATGTAATGAACTTAAAGAGAAATATAAGTCATTGAAGAAACAATATGCTCTCACTGCAAATGTTAAATCTTCACTTGATATAGAAATGGAAATGAATCCTCAATTACTTAAAGAAAATACTGAACTGAAACTGTCCAATGAGAAATTAAGGAAGGACTTATAAAAATCACAAATGGAAAAGATACTCTTACTCAAATGCTAGGAAAACAAGTGGAACCAAAGTATACTACTAGTTTAGGCTATCAGCCTGGTTAGAGACAATTTATTAAAACTAGATTTATTTCTAATTCTGAACAGAATGGGGCTAGTTCAAGTTCTGAAAATTCATATGCTTCAACTGGTTACTCACATAGTTACAGATCAAATAAATTTTATCTTTCAAAATCTATTGATTTTGTAAATTATATGAAACCCATAAGACAAATTTGGGTACCTAAAGCCTTTCTTGCTAACATACCTGGACCCAATAAGATCTGGGTACCAAAATAATTTTCCATCTAAATCTGTTTTATAGGAAACTTGCTTAAAGAGTTCTCATAAGAAGATGTGGTACTTGGACATTGGATGTTCAATCCATATGACTGGGGACTACACATGATTTAAGAGTTTAATAAAATTTTATGGAGGCCATGTCATTCTTGGTGATAATTCTAAAGGAAAAATCATCAGCCTAAGACATATTGGTAACACTGATTTAGTTTTACTTTCAAAGTTTTATTTGTTGATGGACTTAAATATAATTTGTTATGTATTTTTCAGTTATGTGATGATGGATTTAATGTTAAATTTGAAAATGATTCTTGTAATGTTTTTAATTCCAAAAATGTTTTTTTATTTTCTTCTTTGAGAAATGAAAATGTTTATAATGTTGATTTGAATTATTTAGAAAAGAAAAATGTTACTTGTTTAAATGCTTTTCATAAATAATCCTGGCATTGGCACATAATACTAGGACACTACAACATTAATTCACTTATAAAATTGACTAGGAAGAACTTAGTTAGAGACCTACCCAAACTTGAATTTCCATCAGACAAAGTTTGTGATCCCTGTATACATGGAAAGCAACATAAATTTCATTTTAAATCAAAGAAAGAAGTTTCAACTCCTCAACATCTCTAGTTGGCTCACATGGATTTGTTTGGACCTTCTAGATTTTCTAGCTTAAATGGGAAGCACTATGTCTATGTCCTAGTAGATGATTTTTCTAGATATACTTGGGTATACTTATTAGATCACAAAAGTGAAGCTTGTTCTTATTTTGTCAAATACTCAAAGTCTGTAGAGAACCTTAGTGGAATTAAGATTGAATCCCTAAGAAGTGATCATGGTCGTGAGTTTGAAAATCATGAGTTTGAATCTTATTTCTCACATAATGGCTATAGTCATAACTTTTCTACCCCTAGAACACCTCAAAAAAATGGTGTAGTAGAAACAAGAAATCGAACACCGCAATAAATTTCAAGAACTATGCTCAAGTGCATGGAAGAATCTGTTCCCATCAAATTTGATGAAACTGATTCACATGAACCTAAAACTTCTCTTGAAATTCTTGTAGGAGATTTGTCTGTTCTGGACCTTAATGATAGAATCAATGAACCTGTTGTAAAGAAAACCAGTTCTGAAAATATTTCAGAATCTGATCCTAATGAACCTGAACTTAGAGAAGAACCTGACATTTCTAGTCCCATCATTACTTAATCAACTAGAATTTTAAAGAATAATATTTTAGATGATGTTGTTGGTAATCTTGATAGAGGAACATAGATTCGAGCTACTCTAAGAAATTAGGTTGAACATCAAGCCTTTCTTTCACAATTAGAACCTGAAAATATCAATGATGCAATAAATGATGAATTTTGGGTAATGGCTATACAAGAAGAGTTAGATCAATTTGAGAGAAATTTTTTTGGGAATTAGTAGAAAGACCTAAGGACACTTTGACCATATGCACTAAATGGGTTTTTAGAAACAAAGTGGATGAGTCAGGAAATATAGTTAGAAACAAAGAAAGGCTAGTTGCACAAGGGTATAGTCAGAAAGAAGGTATAGACTATGAGGAAACCTTTTCTCCTGTAGCTAGATTAGAGGCTATTAGGATTCTGCTTGCCTATGCTGCTCATCTGAATTTCAAGTTTTATCAAATGGATGTCAAACGTGAATTTCTAAATGGGTTTATAATTGAAAATGTTTTTGTTGAACAAGCACTTGGATTTACAAACCCCCATTTTAAAAATCACGTTTTTAAACCTTCTAAGGCTTTGTATGGTTTAAAACAGGCTCCAAGAGCTTGGTATGATAGACTTACAAATTTTCTTATTTCTAAAGGTTTTACTAAAGGAATTGATGATACCACTCTTTTTATTAAAATAATTTCGAAAGATAATTTGATTTTCCAAATCTATGTTGATGATATTATTTTTAGATCTTCCAAATATTCTTTATGTAATGATTTTTCAAAGATTATGAAAAATTAATTTGAAATGAGTTTAATGGGAGAACTCAAGTATTTTCTTGGTTTTCAAATTTTTCAAAAGAAGGATGGTATCATTTTAAATCAAAGTAAATATACAAAAGATCTTTTAAAATGTTTTGGTTTGGATAGTATTAAGGGAAGTGACACACCTATGAGTACCACCTGTAAGCTGGATGATGATGAAACAGGGAAACCGATTGATCAAACAAATTATAGAGGCATGATTGGGAGTCTACTTTACCTTACTGCTAGTCGACCAGACATCATGTTCAGTGTATGCATGTGTGAAGGATTTCAAGCTAATCTTAAAGAATCTCATTTTCTTGCTGTTAAAAGGATGTTCAAATATGTTTAAAATAGTACTAATTTAGGTTTGTTTTATCCAAAAGGAAAACTGTTTGACTTAATAAGTTATTCAGATGCTAACTTTGCCGGCTACAAGTTAGATAGGAAGAGCACATCTGAAACATGTCATCTTTTGGGAAAGTCCCTAGTATCTTGGTGTAGTAAGAAACATAATTCTGTTTCATTATCTACTGCTGAAGCAGAATACATTGTTGCTGGTAATTTCTATGCATAGATTCTATGGATGAAACATACTCTGTTGGACTATGGATATCGGTTTAGACATGTTTCAATCAATTGTGATAATAATAGTGCAATTAGTATTTCTAAGAATCCTGTGTCTCACTCTTGGACTAAGCACATTGATGTCAGACATCAATTATTGAGAGATCATTATCAAAAGGGCGATATTTCTCTAGAATTTATTGACTCTGAACATCAGTTAGCTGTTATTTTTACCAAGACCTTAACCTCTGAAAGGTTAGACTTTCTTAAACAAGAGTTAGGTATGAGAGATCTATGAAAGCGATCTGTGAAACCGATCTATAAAACCGATCTGTGCTACCGATTGAGTTGTACTGTTTTTGAAATCATTAGTGTTTGTTTAAAATGACACTATTTTACATAATCAATATTTTATTTTTTTTGTAACCCTAAATGATACAAATAATGATCCACGACTATTTCATTTTCTAATGACTATTGACCTTCCATCTCCCACCGAATTCTCTCTTCTTTTTCGAATCCCAAACCATCTGAACCTCTTGAACCTTTCCAAATGCTCAATCATCTCAAAACTCAAAATGGACAAGAAAAAGAGACAAATCAAGGAATATTAAGGTTTCTCTCCAATAAAACGTGCTCGTGGAGAATCTAGCTACACGACACAAAGGTCAGTAAACTCGGAGCTGGAAAAACGAGCAGTTACTGTAGAAAAGGAAGTTTGTGTTGAATGGGTATTATCCAGAAAGTCTGCTCTTTTGAAAGTGTTAAAAATGCATGGTTGGAAAAACTGGTTCTTTGATAATGGCTGAGTCTATTATCCGAAGTTGGTGCATAAGTTCTATTTAAACTTAAGTATTGTGTTGGATGGAGTAGAAGCTGCGAGACTATCTTCAATAGTTAAAGGGAAAAAGATTACTTTTTCATCGATGCAGTGGGCTGAATGTTTGGGAGTTCCTCACAATGGAAGATAAGGGGATTACACTGGTAATATCTGTCCTAGAAATGACTACTTTTTTTATGATCTATCTCTAGAAATGTTAACTGGAAATTATGAATCCAGAAGAATAACTGCTGTTGAGTTGGATGGTGAAAGTAGAATTTTGTTTAAATTTATTCAGCACCAAGTCTATCCAAGAAAAGGTGACTTTGCTTTTGTAAATTATCAAGATGATTTTCTGTTGTTCCTTTTGTTGAATGGTGAAAAGATCAACCTGTGTAGATATTTTGCTGAGCATATTTCTAAGATGATGAAGCCATCCAAGAAAGCTACAATCCTGTTCTACTCCAAGAAAATCTCTACCATGCTAAAGTTCTTGGGCTATGTTGATGATGGATATGAGTGTATCTCATCCAATAGTAGCTTCTGTATTAACAATGATATTTGTAAAAGGATGAAAATCAACTGGAACCCTTGGAAGAAGGCTTGGGTTGCTGATGAAGAAAAGTTGTATGACTCCTTCAATTCTACTGATCATCTTAAGAGACCAAAGGGGATGAGAGATCCCAGTTTAAAACCTGGTGAGGAAGTGTTTTATTCTTATGAAGAAGAGGAAGCAGAAGTTCCTAAAGAAACTGGTGAGTCCAGTAAGAAGGGAACATAGGAAGAAGAAGCTGATGATAATTTGAATGCTGAAAAGGAGGATGAATCATCTCCTGATGACAGGAGTGACCCTGATAAAGTTGTCTCGAAGAAGAGAAGAATGGAATTTGGACCATCTAGTCCACCTCTCTAGTTACCAGAGATAGAACCTCTTTTAGATGAAGAAGAAGAAGCTGCGACTGAAGAATCAAACCCTGAGCAGTATGAATCCAGTAGTACAGATAGTTTAGGTGAAAAATCAGTTAATAATGATGATGATGAAGGAAATGATGGTGATGAGGGTGATGCTGATGCTGATGGTGATTGTGATGGTAGTAGTAGTGATGGTGATAGTGGTGATGCCGATGATTTTGATGCTCGACCTGTAGAAGTTCAGAATGTGATCCAAGATGATCCTCAACCACAACTAAATAATCAAGAAAATGTCCCTGAGGCTGAAAGGACAAAACAGTTAGAGAATGATGTGGATGAGGAAGTCTCTCCTGAAAATTCTGGAAGATCTAGGTTTGTGAAACCTCTATATCCTTCATGCCAAGCTGCATGGGAAGAACACCCAGGTCTTGTTGATCTGGGTTTAGATTATCTAGAAGAAGAGGAAGAAGTAGAAGTGGATCTTATCGGAGTAAGTGTTTCAGTTAAGGCTCAATTAGTTGCTGAGTATATGCAAAGAGCAGAAGTCAGACCTGGTTCTTCAGGTTCTCAATCTAGACCTGATCCTTTAGTCTCTCAAGATACACCTGGTCTTGCAGTTTCTCAATCTGATTTTGACATATTTAAGGTTGAGTTGGTTCAAGAAGTTAGACAGACTATGAAAGATGAGTTATCTCATGTTTCTACTCCTACTCCTGTGTCTTTATCTGAAGCTGCTATGGATATTTTGGCTCAAAGAGTGGTAAACCTTATCAATTCAGACCTGTGCAATACCAGTGAATTGATTGGGAGACACATTACCTCTTTGAATCAAACACTCCCGGATTTAGGCAGTAATATGGTTTCTCTATCAGGAGATTTTAGAACAACCATCTCTAGTATGATAGAAGTGTTAAGAAATATGATAGAACATATGAAGAAGGCTGACTTGATAAAGTTGAAAGCTGAGATTACCCAAGTTGTTGATCAGGCCAGATCCTCCAAAATATCCAAGATCACTGGTCATGAGATCAATACCTTAACGGACATTATAAGAGATGAGTTAGTTTCTCTTGGGCAGATCATTGATTTAGATTCTTTGAAAAAGATGAAAGAGGACAATAATCTTTTTCACAAAATGGTGCAGTTGTATTCAGCCGACGCTACTAAGGCTCAGAAAGAGATTAAAGAGAAAGTGGATCATTACTTCTCTAAGATTTATACCAAGTATGAGTTGAATCATCAGTTCAATGTTTTGGATGAAAATTTGAGGCTTCCTCCGATTACTCAAGATTTCAAGGCTCAAGTTCAGTAGCTGAATGATTTTACTCCTACTTTGGAATGTTTCATGCAGAACAATCATGACTTTGAAAAGGATATGAAGTACGATGGAGAAGTAATTCAAGATTTTATCAATCTGGTCAAACTTTACCTTCATGTACAAGCAAAGGCCATTGTTTTTCATACTGCTAAGCCTCTTAATACATCAGATGTTGCTCCTGGTCAATTATCTGTCTCTCAAGATCTATCAAGTATACAACCAGACTTTCAGCATCCAACTTCAGAAAGATCTTCTACTCCTCAGCAAGTGACCTTAGCACCCACTGTGCTACCAGCCAGAGCTGTCCTGTCTCCTATATCCATCCGGCCAGATCAACCTTCCACCAAAGCACCCTATGGACCATCTATTCCTCCAACTGCCAAAAGAAAAGCTCCATTGCACCCAAAGAAATAGTTGTGTCTATCCATTTTTGATAGGGTGTCTGTTTCTTTTCCTTTACAACTTTGTATCTGGTTCTTGTACACTTTTTCAACTATCATTTCAGTGCCATCTTCTTCTTACTTCTCTTCTTTCTCTTTTCTTTTTGATAATCCCAAAGGGGGAGAAATCATGACTATGAATAAGGGGGAGAAATAAGAGGCAGAAATCATGAATATACATATGGGGTGAACTGAATATGAATATGATCCCATGATGGCTATTTAACAAGGGGGAGAAATCATGAATATGCATATGGGGTGAACTAAATATGAATATGAGCCCATGATGGCTGTTTAAAAAATTTCTACTTTGTATGAATGATTCATTGTTTACTACATGCATGCATATACACAGAGGAAGAAATGATGACTATATATCTCAGTGGGAGTAATGATGAAAGTTGAAGCAATGATGAAAGGGGGAGAATGAATTATATTATCTGATTTATATTATATGGGGAGAATGACTTATGCTATTCAAACCTTGTCTTATCTTTTGTCATATATTTTTTATATAGGGGGATCATACTGAATGACATACTATCTTCTCTCTTCATTTATGCCACTAATTTGTGATTATCAAAAAGGGGGAGATTGTTGAACTCTCTGTGAGATGGTTATTTTAATAATCCCAAATCATTGTTTAATTTATGACAATTTAGTCTTTTGTTAAAATTATTCTAAATGTATTTATATATTTTTAAATCATATCTACATATGTTTTTCTATGTTAATTTATGTTTTATTGTTGACCTGGAAGTATTCTGGACTGAACAGACACTTTGTGAAAATTCCAGGTTTTGACTCACCGTCAATTATTTTCCTGAGTCACCGATGATGAACGGTCGCACTGATGATGAACGGTCGCACCGATGATGAACGGTCGCACCGATGATGAATGATCGCACCGATGATGAACGGTCGCACCGATGATGAACGATCGCACCGATGATGAACAGTCACACCGATGATGAACGGTCGCACTGATGATGAACGGTCACACCGATGATGAACGGTCGCACTAATGATGAATGGTTGCACCTATTTCACCTACCAATACCAATGATCAAAGAAGCTACCGATACCGATGATCAAAGAAGCTACCGATACTGATGATCTAAGGAGCTACCGATACCGATGATCATGACCTACCGAAACCGATATAGATTCAAAATGACTCACCGATCTCATGACTCACCGATAGTCATAGAAACGGTTTGAATTTATATTAACTCATATTTAATTCCAACTATCGTATTTTATGTTTTTAATGCAATTAATTATATTTAATGGTAGTTTTTGGCATGTTAGGGAATCGTACCTCATACCTATGAAAAGGTAATCATTCCTATTGTCGGAGCTCGTGGAATATAAGGAAGATCGAGTTGTAGTTAAAAGATACACAAGAAAGAGAGGAAAAAAGGAAACTCTTCCTTGCACACACATACATGAAAAGAAGAACACACGAAGAAATCTTATACTCATCAAGAATAGAAATTAAAAGAAGAAGTTCAAGGGATATAACGCTTACTCATACTCGAGATGAACACTTACACTATAAGTGAAATAAGGGGAACCACGACACTCTGTGTTTCTACACAAAAACTAGAGAAGGACTCAGATGCATTTCTACCGAATCGAAGGAGTCTAGAGCTGCACATCTTATCACTAGAGCATTCTAAACTCTCATATACTCTCTCTAAGTGATTCATTATTTACTTTTTTGAGCAGTGTGTGTACTCTGTATAATTTACACACACACTAACTTATGTGCTGAACTGGAGGATACTAAATCCTCACACCAATCTTTCCACACATTCTTATATCCCACTAAGGATAGTGGTAGAGGTAAAGTAGGACCTGGACAACCTCTGTGCTGTTGATATCATTTGTTTCACCACATATAATTGTAGTAGAGGTCTTAGTACCTTGACAGTCTCTATACTGTTGTTTACCCCGATCCAGGGTGTGGATCAAATTTATATAAATTGTTTGAGAGGACTAAGTCTCAGCTTGGGACTGAACCTCTTGTTTCAAAAACTATTGTGCTTATCTATTTTGGTTATAAACTATATTGAATATTCCACTGCTAATTACATTGAAATACTATTTGTTTTAAAGTTACTTTGATAGCTAAACTAGAAAGTGTTTATACTTATTGTGAACCAGTAGGTTAGTTTCAAATGTTAATTTAATCCCCTGACTAAATTAACTGAGACCTAATCAATATTTGAGAAACAAATTGAAAATTTAAAATCTGTATAAATTCACTACAGTTTAACTTGTTTTTCAATTTAGGGTATTTTAAAAGAAATATTTTTAACAGAAATTTTAATTGGAACTCAATTAACCCCCCTCTTGAGTGTCCACTCTGACCAACAATATGGTACAATTATATTCGTTATTTTATCCACCCTATAAATGACAAAGTCCCCATACATGCGTACATAGGATTTACCGTCTCCACGTCATTGTGTAGTTTGTTATTCATAAACTTCATTATTTGGATGGGTATAATAATGAGTATAACTAATGTGGATAATAGATATAAAATTTCAATGATTCTTTATATATGATATACCATCCAATTATATACAATTTAACCATCAAAAAATGATATTGTCGCTCATGCATACGTACGGCTTACCGTCTCGACGATGCGATGAGATGTCATTCTCCCTCGTAACAATTGAAGACTAATTTTCATTTGATGATTAAAAATAATGCTTAAAGACTTTATATCATACTTTATATGAATCAAATACATTCTATCCATATCAAACATGACTTACGTAACAAAACATATAAAGGAAAATGAATCAGTTAACACTAAAAACAAAGATACTACTAAAATATTATTAACAAAGAAATATTAGAAGATCATATATGATATCATATTTATGTATGTGGTTATTTTATAATTTAATAACAATTATTTAACTATTATGCAGGAGGTTAACGTACACTCAACTAAGTAAAAGTACAAGATAAGGGGTTTTCATCTCACTTCTTATTCCCGTGAGATTCATGCGATATTACCACTATTTCCTTTTGTGTGGTGTATATACTACCCATGATTGAATTCTTTCTGTAATATAATTTAATTTATGGGTATTTACATCTTTATTGTATGATACTTCTTTCATGGGGTTTATGTTTCGTAAGTTACCAAATCGTTAATGGACATTCGAATTTCAATTTCCACTCATTGGGATTTACACATACTTCATTGATTATTTTATTCCAAGATTATGTGTAGAATCACTATTTATTATTTAAGTAGTAATTTCCACTCCCCTTTCTATGGATATACCTTTGATACACATGATAACTCCATTGATAAAACCACATTCCATTGATATGAACTTGTTAAGGGTAATCTTAACTCAATTTCCATTCATTGAGTAAAACATCCAAGTCATTGGTTTTGTTTTTACAAGAATACGTGTGAATGTAATATGATTTATTTAAACTTAATATTCATTTATATTTAGTGTATTAATATTTTTCACACATAATTATTTCATTGATTTATCCTTAATTTAAGGATACAGTCTTTATAAGGTATTTCGTCTCAATTTACATTCCTTTGAGACCTCTTTGTCGCTAGGCACCAATTCACTTTTATATGGTGTATATACTGTACTTTGACATATTATATCATTAATACTTTTATTCTCATGATATTATAATGATTTTATTAATTTTATTCGTCAATTACTTGTATTCAAGAATCTCTTATTTGGTTAGGAACTCTTTAACTAAAATATTGTTTTAAATGTTTTAAATATTTATTTTTATAAATATTTTTCATCAATGTCCATGTTTTAAAAATGGTTTTAAGTAATTCTTTATATGGACATGAATGTTTTGAAATTAAAATTCCTTTTAAAAGTTTCAAAGTGGTGTGGGACACATTGATTCAAAAATCTCCTTTAAACGACTTCTTTTGTAAATAGTGCGACATTTAAATGTTTTCAACAAAAGGGGATATTTCTCTCTAATAGTTTTAATGACTATTTTCATCTATTTCAATATCCTTCATTTTATTTTATTATTGATTGAGGTTGATTTATTATAATACAATCATCCATATTGTATTGAATGAGTTATGTTTGACTGTGGATGTGCTATTTTTATGCCATTCATGATTTGTGGTTAACATATTAACATTTTTTATGGTAGTTTCAATACTATTCTTTAGATTATGTGTCACATTTTCATATGAGGAATGCATTGAAATTAATAAGTTAAGGGTGGAGCCCTCTATATCTCCTCGATGCATCGGTAGGTCTCATGAGACAAACTAATGTCTTGGCACAAGGCCTTGACAAAATCTTGGTTGTACTCCTGGAACGAGGCCTTGAATATGTGGTTATGATGTATGAAATTATGAATTCCATCATTATGAAAGTAGATATTGATATTACATGTGATTATTCTACTAGTAGAATATCCATGTGAATAAGTAAATGGCATTATTTCATTTATCTTTTCCATATTATGCTGAAGTTTAAGTTTAAAAGGCTTGTGTTTTAGTCTTATACATTGCCTTAAATGTTTATTCTTATTTATGATAGTTTCTGCTATATTGTCATCCTTACTGAGCATATGAGCTCACCCCCTTCTTATGTTTTATTTTTCTCAGGATGAAAAGAAGTATATTACGATTAACCTATAGGAATAGGCTAAGGGATATAAGAGTGTTTAAAGGGGACACAATGTTTATTTTTATTTCATGATGTAATGTAAAACTTATGTATGTTTCTAGTACTTCCAAGGCTACTAAAATGATTGGTATTTTGGGACATTATTCCTTGTATCATGAAAATGTTATGTAATAATGCACCAATTCTGGGTAACTAGGGCCGAGGAAATACAAAAAGTGGTTTTTTAATTTTTTTGTATAATTGGTTGTTATAAATTGAAGAATAGTTTTCTTGGAGAAGTAATTTATTTATTTTAAAATAGTTCATACATTCACTTATACTAATTTATAACCAAATAATTTATTTTATATGCATTTTTAAATAAAAATTTCACAATTTATTTAATATTATTCGTATCATCCTTTCTAATGGCTAGGTGGTCGATATAATAATATTTTAATAATCATGTTAACAATGTATTGTAGTTTAGTAAAAAATTTGCCTTTAATGTTACAAAAGGTATCAAAGTAACATGGGATTGTGTGTAAAACAAAACAAACTTATTTTAGTGTGTACTTAAATCTAATCTAAGTGTTTTGTGCAGTGCAAGATTAACCTGGTGTTGTGTATAATGAAATCTAAACTTAATTATTTTATGAAAAAACTATATTCGGTGTTTCATGAAGTGAAAAATATCAAAAATATTAAATTAATCAAAAATATCAAAAAATATCAAGGTGTTACAACTCCTTATATATTTAATGGTAAGACCACTTTGTGTTTCTTTAGATTTTTCATATTTTGAAAAATAGGATCAAGATTCACATTTTTGAGCTAACAAGAATACCTAAGTAAATCTCAAAAAGTGATCAACTATGGAATAGGAAAATTACTTCCCACATAGTTTATAAACTCTATAAGTTCTAAAAAATTCCATGTGAGCCAACTCCAGGGGTTGAAAAGTTGAAACTTAAGTCTTTGGTTTGAAAGAAATTTTATGCTGTTTCCCTTTTTGAAAAAGATTTCATACTTTTTATTTTTGGAATTCTTGTCTCTATAGATCCTTAACTAAAACTTTCCTTGTTAAATTTATAAGTGAGTGTATGTTTTAGTGACATAGTATTCTATACCCCAACCAAGATTAATTATAATAGGAACTTAAGTGAGAAATGTTTTGAGAAAATAGTTATTCCAAATAAAATGAATAAACATTATCATTATATTAAGAATTAAAAACTAAAGAATGCATATAATCATAGATCGTTAAATAATTATTCTGAAACATAAAATAGTATCCATCATCACATTATTGTGATATGCTTATAATATTATATTTTAATCCATAAAAAAATAAAACTTTATAAATTAAAATAGAATTATAATTACCAATTTAACCAAGTCCAATTATTTTCCTATTTCTATTGTCACCAAATTTTAAATTTCCTCCTTCTATATATATAAGGCTATTAAAGCTTTATTAGTCTTTAGTAATATATATGGAAGATCCAATTTCAACATTCCATAAGTTCTTATTGATACTCTTCAATAAGGTTTCCGAGAATAGGTTTAAATAAGCAATGATTTTGGTTCCCACACTTTCTTAGGTCCAGAAAAGTTAAAAGAAAGTGATTTGAAAATACACTATTGTTTTACTATTTTACCAATATCATATTTAAGAGATTTATAAATAAACACCTTCTTAGTTCTATAAGAATATAAACTATTTATATAAGTTTAAAAACATAAACTAAGAACAAGCTTATTTTTATAATTTTTCCCTTGACCATGATGGTAAAAAATCCCAATTGTATACTTTAGTGTGTTCTATTTACCATGAATTATTTTTATGGGTTCTATTACAATTTGGAATTATTTTTTACTTTTTAAGTTTCTCATATAAAATTGAAATATTATTATTACCTCTTATAAAATAAACATCCTTTTCTTTTTTTTGTAGATAATGAAATTTTAAAACTAGCACATAAAACATGTGACATTTTCAGATTTTTATATTTATCATTCAATTCACTCATAGTATATTCAAGTATAGAACAATATTACCCAAATTAATTATTATTAGTTTCTGATTCATGAGGGGTTTTTATAAGTTAAGTAGAAAAACTTACCTCTAATGTGTTTTCCATAAAAGACATATTATCCCTTTTATTATTATCTTCCCTACTTGAATCAGATTCACTAGAACTATCCTCATAAGAACACCAAGTTGTCTTTATAGTTTCCTTGGGTATTTTTCCTCTATAATAATTTATCATTTTATACTTTTGTTTTTTATGTTCATATTCAATATTACCTTTTATCTTGCACTCATGACAAATCACCTCACTTAGTTGGTATTCCTTCTTCCAACTTTCTCTTTTATCATACCATCTTCTATTGTTTGTTTTTTGGAAGAATTTATTTATTCTGAATAATTTATTAAATCTAAAAGATAGATAATCCATCTCTTCATCCCTATTATAATTTGACTCTTCTTCAATTGATTTATTTTCTTTTATTATATCTTTTATATTTAACTCAGTAGTTTTGAAACCAACCGAAATTGTTTTTATCTTGTCATCTTCATTATTCACTTTCAAATATTCCATAGACATAATTTTTTTCTATTCGTATCCTTGAATTGAAACTTGTTTATACCACACTACTTTTAAATAGAGATAACAATTCCTCTCCAGGAACCTCGTAAGAATCACAAGATTCTCAAAACATGATCTTTATCTTCCATTTTCTTTCCACTCACATAAATCTTATTGACTAAATCAATGAACCTGAGATACACTTCAGAACTTGATTCATTAGGCTTAATTCTAAACATATCATATTTATTAGTGTATGTATTTAGATTCTTTTATTTATCATTTGATACACCTTTATGTGAAACATAAATAGTACCCCATATTATATAATAAGTATCCCATGAATAAATTCTATTAAAATTATATTCAATCAAAGAAAAGTGTAAGGAATTCAAAGATTTATAGTTACAATTGTAAGAATATTTTTTGGAATCACTCAAAAAAACTATTAGATATTTGGGTTTCTAATATTTATCTTCTATTATTTTCCAAATTTCAAAACCCTTTCTCTCAATGTGTGTTTTAATTTTAATTTTTCAATGATCATAGTTATGACCATTAAAATAATGCAGTCTACTAGTAGCATAAATTCCATTCTTTGACGAATCTATGATAAAAAAGAGACTAAATTTCTAGAAATAGTGATCTTTTCAAGATATTTGATCAAGGTAAATAAATAAAATAGATAAAAAAAATTTAAAAACATTCCCTAAAACCAAATGATGGTCCAAGTGAATTAATTGTGAGGGAGGTGAATTAATAAAAATTTCTGTTAAAATCATTTTGTAAATTAAAATTTGAAACACCCCAAAAATTGTACATGTTACTTTGCAAATAATATTGGTATAAAAAATTTAATGATTTAAAATAATTACTTGAATGTATGATCAAAACTCAATTAAACAAATTGAAAAAAATTTAAAATTTAAAATTATTTTACTCATTTTAAAAATAATTTTATCACAATTAAACATTAACTACTAGAGTATTTTGGTAAGAATAATTTTGTAACTAAAAATGGATAAAGAAAAAAAACACAAAATGGATTTTAAAAAAATTAGTTTATTCTCAAGACAAGGCTTAGTTCTATCTACATGAATACATTCCACTATCAGGAAATTTTATTAAATTAAACATAGTAATCCACAATTGTATCCATATAAAAAAATAACTAAACATTGAGAAGTCCAAGATATAACCATCCTCTTTCACTATTACCCATGATAAGATAGATAGAAAACAAATGAGAAGAGATTATCATAGTAATCTCTAATTTGGTATAATATAGTATGATAAGAGAATAAAATAAGAAAATAAAACACAACTCAAAAGGAAAATAATTATTGAGAAGAAGTGGGAAAATAATAAGTAAGTGTAGTGTAGTTATCTTTCTATTGTCAAGTTTGATTTGATCAACAATGATATTCTTATTTTATCATATTTTATTTAAATATATCCTCAAAGTCACTTCAAATGATCTTCTAAAGGATTTCAAAGGAATTGAATTTTTTCATGAAATATAAAGTGTCACATAATGAATAGGATAATCTTATTTATTTTCAGTAGGAACTTATTAACACTTTAGAACACACATACAATATCACCATGACCATCCAACACTTGTGCATGAGTGGTTCCTTAGATTTATTGTAACGCCCCGACCCCAGCTACCCAGAGTCGGTGCATTACTTCGTAACATTAGCATGATCACAAAAGATCAAGTCTCGAAAGACCGATTAGTTTAGTAGCCTTGGAAACACTAGATACATTCGTAAACGTTACATTACATCATAAAGTGAAAAACTACAATAACAAAGTCTCCATAGTCCACACTCATATCCTCTTTTGACAATCCCTGCAGGTCATTCATAATATACTTCTTCCCATCCTGGAAAATATTAAAACATTGAAAGGGGTGAGCTCAGATGCTCAGTAAGGATAACAATATTGCGGAAGCTTTCATAAATAAACATAAAAATTTAAGGCAATGTATAACTAAAACAAAATCCTTTTAAACTTGAACATCAACATAATATGGAAAAAGTAAAATGAGATAATGCCATTCACTTCTTCACATGGATATTCTACTAGTTGAATAATCACATGAAATATCAATAACCACTTTCATAATGAGGGAATGTATAATGCCAGACATTCTGAAACACTTTGTCAAGGCCTCGACCAAGACGTCTAAAATGATTAAGGCCTCGGCCAAAACCATAAATCAAATTGGGAAAAGGCCTCGGCCAATTCCACGTCTAGTTGTCTCATGAGACCTACCGATGCATCGAGGAGCTATAGCGGGCTCCACCCGTCACTTATTAAGTCCAATACATTCCTCATATGAATAGGTTTAAACATATCATAAACCATAACATAATCGTATCACATAAAACATGCATAAAGGAAACATAACATTTCCACATTTCAATCAAAAGATATCAATACAACACATTGATATAATAAAAACGCTTTCAAAACCATTTTCAATACCAAAATAAAATAAAGTTAAAACTTTGTATTTATTTTTCATTAAAAAATGATGGCTTGTAGAGGAAGCCGAAACTCAAATAATGGTCACGGCGGCGGAGAAGTCATTGTCGCCGCATAAGTACGGAAAGAAAAACATTCCCTTTTGTCGTTTAGGAAAATGCTTCACATAAAAAAGATTCCTTTTGAATAAACGTAAAAGTCAAAGGGGTTTATACACCATATAAAAGAAAGTTGTGTATAAAACCAAATATGCCTCAATGAAAGGGGATTGAGACGAAGTCCTTAAAAGAACATTTTTAAAAATAAAATAGATCTATTATGTGTATTCACTATAGGTACACATAAAGAAAGTAAAAATAAAAAATAGGACATAATAATATCATGACATAATTTGAAAGTAGGAGATTAACCCAAAGAATGGAAGTTGGGTTAAGAAATTCCCTTACCTTGCGTCCTGTCCTGACTCGACCGTTCTTTAACCTCCTGAATAATAAACTAGAGTTAATTTATATTTACTTAAGAACCTTTTTCATGTTCATTATTCCTTTTATATCCCTTATTACCATGTTATGAACATTATTTAATTATTTAAGTTAATAACGGTCGTTTTGTCAATCTTTGGTACTTGAGTCAAAAATAAACTTCTTATAATTACAAGTTGTTCATGTGGTGAAATATCCATTATATCCAGAATTATATTGATGATATAGATATCATATATATCATATATATATAGTATATACATTCATTCATAATGTCACATAACATTTAGAGGTAAGAAATGAAATGCACCGTTCATGGAGACGGTAAGCCGTACGTACGCATGAACGCTACTTTCATTTAAATTTTATATTTAATGGAACTAAATCATAATGATATAAATGTATAATATAATTACAGTATAATATAGTGTATAATACCATTTAATCCATCCTTTATACATCCCACATATGGAATTAACGATTCATATCACTTTGAGGGGGCGGTAGTCCGCACTTCCTAAAATGAAATTATCGCGTTTTACCCATAATGGAAATCATAAAGTATGCCATAAATGAGAAATACAGAAGCATAAGTAAAACATAAACATATTATATATCATATATAAAAATAGTTACATCTTAATGGCCACCTTTGAAGGTGTTATATGAGTGTTGAACAATCATCGTTTCGTGAGGCAGAAATTCGCCATCCACAGAAACCGTATGTTCTTTAACCATTAGATGTAGGTGTGTGTAAGTGTAGCTCGAATACTTCTTATAAAAACATCCTAGTATATTTAGGATACTTGTGTTGTTACAAAATAAATGAATAAAAAGAGTTTAGGGGGTTGGAGAAGAAAAATAAAACAAAACAACATTAGAAAAGACATTACCTCAAAATCGGGTAACGCTTTTTGATTTGAGCCAAAGGCTTCCTTGGGAAGAGTTCTGCCAAAAGTAAGGCTTCTAGGAGTAAGAGGGGGAAGTTGGGAGAGTATTTGGGCAGATGTTGGCCGAGCCAAATGGCTTGAAAGTGTAAATGAGGTGGGAGAGGTGGGGGCCTTTTATAAGTGGAGAGGAGGGGCACTTTTAGAAATATTGAAATGTTACATTATTTCACAATGCTTTTCGGATTCTAAAGGTCCCACACTTATATAATTCGAGGATAAGGTGATAAGGTTTCGAAATATCCTCATCCAATAGGCTTTGGACAAGTGTAAGCCTTGGATTTTTCATTATCTTCTCATTTTATTTAAATCGTTAAATAATGAGGTCATCGCTGCATCATAATGATGTCATAAATAATTTAATTTATTTAATGTCTAAAAATTATAAAAAAACTACTATGATGTAGGAAATATTTTTAGCTTTCTAATGAATATTTATAGTCAAAATTTGGACTTGTGTAACCCCACTTAAAAACTGTTTTAGTAAAATAACTCATGTTTGTGTCAAATTAATTTTAACATTAAATAAATATATATTAATGTCATTTTCCAACTAATGTGGCTCCATGGGGTCCCCAAGTTTACCCATGGGGTTTCTTAGTCGGCCATGACTCATACAATAGGAGTAGGACAAGTGTCATGCTCATCTCATATTATTAAAACATTATTTTTACCTTAAACCACACTAATTACCTCTAATCGCGATTAAGAACTTAAAAGTTACTATTCACCAAAAAATTATTTTAATCTCATTGAACCACATTTTACTTCTTAATGACAACCATGTATGTCAGATTTTTGAAAATCAAATCACAGAAGTGGTAATATTTCATTTAAACGAAAAATCAGTTATTTAACTACCACTTAGTGGTTTCACTATTCATCAAAAATTGAAGTTTTTCAGAACAAATCCAAAATTTCACCCTAAGCTATAATTGATATTCCAAATTCAAAAATGATGTCTATTTTACAAAATTTCAAAAATATAAGTTTCATTAATTAATTTTATTATTAATTCCCGCTGTTACAACAAATAGCGTGTTTTTAAGAAACAATTTATATCAAAAGATTGGCAATTGTTTATGTCCAATTTCAATGTTAAATTAATTCTAATGACCACCATTGGATAAAATGGTAAAAATATATTCTAATTATACTTTAAAACCACTAAATAGTATAATTTATCACTATAAATTATTTTGATTAAAAAAAGTTGTTTTTAAGTAATTTTCACTATTCATAAAAAATTAGAAGTTCTCAGAAAAATACCAAAAATTCAACATAGGCTAATTTTGATATTACGAATACAAAAATGAAGTCCATTTTGAAATATAAGATTTCTATAATTTTAAAAAGTGGTTATTACTATTCATAACGGCTACTTGATTAGTCACGGTGTTTTAGAACTCGAACTTGCGTACAATGCAAGCTATTGCATTATTGAAAGAGAGGCGTATCGTGGAAGCTCGGGGTGTTACATTTATACCTTTTAAAAACATTAATCATCCATTAAAAAGACATTAATAAATTAAATCCTTGTATCGAGTTGGAAATATGGGTAATGATGACTTCCTATTGAATACTCCCGAGTAGTTGTTTAAGAATAATCATTCTTAAATCCTCATTCTAATAAATTTTTTTATTTGAATCAAATTCCATAAACTATATGTTGGAAGTTTTAATTTAAATTTAATATAAAATAGGTATAGAATCTAAAACCTTCACAAAGGAAAAGGTTATCCATATAAGTTGAGATGCTCGTATAAGAAGATATATCAATAAAAGTAAATACATCAACAAAATCAGATGATAGGAAATAACACGTAGCTTTCATCTCACAATCAAAAATATTCCTTCATGGGAACAGATCATGATTTATTCTAGTAGATCACAATTCACTCTAAAAGATCCATATTTATGGTAATAGATCCTTGACATAAATGGAGAACACTCTTGAATATAGATAAATCCATCTAATTATATCATAATTCTTTGGATGGAATCCGAATTATCCCGATGACATCAGATCTCTTCTGAAGGAAGAATAAATCTTCCAATAGAATAAAAACTCATTTTATAGTAGCACAATACTTTTAATGATAATATAATTCTTTTTATGGAAATAAAATAATTTTGAAGGTAGCATGAGTAAACTTATAGTAGCAGCTTGCACTTAGATAAATTCAATTAGAAACTAGAATTGTGAAGTTCTATCATAAAACAAATAAATAATCATTCATAAAGTAAGAATGATTTGTGAACATTAAAATAAGGAATTACTAGGACTATCCAACAATTATCCCACTCATAACACAAAATAAAATTCCACTCTAACTCAAGAGGGTGTCCCTCATCATATATGGGATTACGTTTTCCTCATTTGTTTCACCTGTCACCAAGAAATCCCAATTACCCAAATTTGTAATAAGCAATTATTATAATCCTAGGGGACTAAATGCCACCCTATAAATTTCTCTTGGGTGATCTTGGATCTTGTCCTTTCTACTTTATCCCATAGAAACATGAAGGCATTCACAATCATGCATAAACAAGCATGTGGTTTTATATTAAAGGGACTACCTACATCTATATGAGAGTTAATATTCTTACTAAAATCCAAACCTCTTTGAAAAATATTGTCATGATCCATCCCCCGGGGCCCGTGCCGTGACTACCCCAAGCCCGCCTTCCATAGGCCAGGGGCTGGCGACTAACACCAAAGGCGTAATTCCCTAAAACTGGGAAGGCATTGCCTTTATAACCTATAAACACACACACAAGAAAGCACATAACTGGATATGAAACACCAAGTAAAACTATATAACATAAGAGTGTTGAAAGTAAAAAGGGGGTTGAAATACAAGCCCAATAGTAAAGTACAAGAAACTGAAAGTACGTGTACAACTAAAGAAAAAGGAAAAAAACAATTGGGTCATCCTTCAAGGTTCCTACTTGAAGGGTAGGTGAAAATCACCTCCTCAGCACTCCTCGTCCATCCATCTCCTTTGTGTAATGACTCGTTATAAGGTCCACCTCCGGGTACCGTCCAGTCGTGGTACTCTCATCCAAAGTTAGCGTTGTCTGTCGTCTCCACAAAACACAATGAGGTGACGGCATATCCCATGAATGGGTGAGTATAACGATGATCAATAGGGACCCATAGACCCTTAAGGTCTCCAAAAACCCACTAAGGATAAACCAAAAAGTATGAAATCAATGGATAACCCTACATAGGTATATGCCCATACATATACCTAGGTTATCAAGTAATCCATCTCAATCATGAGGAAAACATAGAGGTAATGACTCATCTCACACCGAGAAATTATTCTAGGGGTAATATCAAGTAACATCTCCAGTCACATCGTCGAACACCTCAGATGCTGGAGAACTCCTCCTCTATCGAGTATAGTGGTCCTGCCGCGTCACACAGAGGCGCTTCCCTCTATCCTTGGACTGTTGAGGTAATCCTCCTGTCGAGTACCATGAGTTTTCCGCATCACACAGAGGCGCTCCCCACCGTGGGTCTGCCACGCCACATAGATATGGTCCCCCTCGTGACTTGCTAAGGTACTCCTCCTGTAGAGTACCGTGGGTCTGCCGCGTCACACAGAGGCACTCCCTCTTGTAACCTGCTGAGGTACTCCTCCTACCGAGTACCATGGGTCTGCCACATCACACAGAGGCGCTTTCCACCATGGGTCTTCTGCGTCACACAAAGGCGCTACCCACTGGGCCCATCAAGTCACTCAGAGTCAAAACAGTCAGCAGTCATCAAGTCTCAACCAGCTATTAGGTCTCCACAATATGCTCACTGGTCTTTGGGAGGATCCGCTCGACAATCTACTAGTCGATATTACAACTGCCACGAAGTCCCACTAAGAAGCATCTCAAAGGTCCGCCACATCATAGAGGTCTCAACACAATAGACTGTGCATCAATCAGACGCCCGGTCTGTGAGTTATTAGCCTTTTAGTTCTGGGGGCCCGGTTAGATTCGTGATCTATCCTACCTGACTATTCCACACCTTGATCCAAAACTCTAGTGGGGTTTACTCAAAGTGACCGTCTTACTCCAATATTTCCTGTTCCACTGATGGTTTGTCAAACAGACGTCTGGTGCCAAAGTTATGGTCAAAAGAAAGTAAATGGGTCGTAGTGGGCTCGGGTCTGGTCTGACGTGATCGGACTAATTCGGTCTGACCCGACCTGGCCCGAACCTGTTCGGGTCAGCCTGACACGCAGTGCAGCCCACCCCGTTGGGTTTGGCCCGACCCGCTGGTTTGTACTCGACGGTCCGGTAGGCTGCAAGGAGCCACATGGGTTCAACCGCAGACGACGTGAGGCTGTAAGGCGGCTCGGCCGCGAGGCGGCTTGGTTGGGCGGCTTGACCGCGGGGTGAGTCGGCTGGAGCGGCTTGGCTGGAGCGGTTCAGCTGGAGCGGCTCAGGGCTACAGGCGGTCTGGCCAGAGTAGCTTGGGGACGCGGGTGGCTCCACTGGAGCGGCTCGGCTGTGGGTGGCTCAGCCGGAGCGGCTCAGCCGCGGGTGGCTCAGC
Organism: Viscum album; assembly: GCA_963277665.1. NCBI lineage: Eukaryota > Viridiplantae > Streptophyta > Magnoliopsida > Santalales > Viscaceae > Viscum > Viscum album. The sequence continues at coordinate 1,326,674,019 of OY728158.1, forward strand.
GGACGGCGGCGATGGCTCATCCCGATCGGTGGCGGCAGCTCGACGGACGATGACAACAGCTCGGCCCAGTCGGTGGTGGTGTAGTGGACAATGGCGGTGGCTTGAAAGACGACAATGATCATGGGCGGCGCGGTGGGGCCGTGGGTGGTGGAGCCGTGAGGCGCGATGGCCATGGGTGCCATAGAGTGGCTCGACTGTGGGGGTGTCATGAGGGCATGAAGGGTGTGAGATGGTTGTGGCTGTAGGGCGGTGTCGTTGCGCTGTCACATTCGACGTGTTCAACACCACAAATCTTCACAAGATTTTTTGGAGGGGTCGGCCAATGTTTGTTTGGCCTGTACCCTCCATGTTAGGGTGGTAGCATATGGCTCAACAAGAACTTGGAGAGGAACGTCAAGCTTTATAACCTCCCACAACAATTTACTCCCAATCACAAAAAATAATTCAAGGGAAGAACATGGAAAAAGTATTCATACACAACTAAATCCATACCTCGTTCGATTGATGACATCAACGAAGTTACGAGGAAGAAGACGAATCGTCGGGAAAAAACGGACGTCGGTGTCGTCGGTGTTTTCCTTGATTGTCAGTTCGTTGTCGTTGAAGATGTTCCTCATCAACGAATGTCCCATGAAAGAAGTTGGAGTAGAAGTCGGTGTTCTTCATTGACATTATTCATTGGTGTTCTTCGCTGGAGAGGATAATCCTTCATGTTCTCTCCCAATTCTCTTTTTCAAATACCTTCCCAAATTCCACTGAGGAGAAAAGAAATAGCCAAAAAAAAATTAAATAATAACTTAACTTTTAATTTTATGTTGTCACATAAAATTAATTAGTAACTTATAATTTATTTCTTATCTTGAACCAATAAAATTAATTGGTAACATAAAAATTAATTTTATGTTGACACAAAGAATTAATTGGGGGATTTGAGAGGTTTATCCCCCATTAAGAGGGGAGTTCAAGAGGTTTAGGCCTCTGGTGTTCCCCACCACCATAATCTCTCATGGGAGGTTAAGCTCGGGTGGTCCCCAATACCATTACCTCTAATGGGAGGTTACGGTCTGGTGGTTAAAAAAAATAAAATAAAATGTGTTTTTATTTTATTTTATTATTTCCATGAAAAACTCAAAAATTATCTTTCACCCTCGACCAACTGCTGTCGAGGTGAATGTCTCCTTAAGCGAATACCGGTGCTGTGAGTTCAACTGTGCCCTCAGATTTCAATTCTGATCACCAGTTCAAAAGTAAAAAAAACCTACTCGTACGTTTACTGAACGTACACAAAAAAAGTTCAGAAAATCATTCTGGGCACTCCGGGCCTCAGAATCATACACCGTAAATTTTAGCAGACTCATAAAATTCCCATATATTTTAAAAATATTACATGGAAATTCCAAGCCTTTACAAAGATCATATATTTTTCATACAATATTAAATCATCTCTCGAGCTCTTATCTCATTCCACAATATCATAATATTTAATTTTATAAATTTATAATTCATTTTAAAAATTAATATGATGAGGAATAATCATTGAATAACTCATTAGGAATCACTGAATCATCAAAACTGCATTCAAGAACATGTGTACACCATTATGGGACCTTATTTACTCATTCTTAGAAGAATAATCATCAAATTTGGATGATTTGACCATGACTCAGTGAAATCATCATCCAAACCCTAACCTAAAGACATCAAAAATCATTATAATCAATAGTAAAGGGGGAATAGAGGAAGAATAAGAATATTGTACCCTAAACTATCACAATATTCCAACGATAATCACTCATATATATGGTGATAACATGAGGAATGAGTGGGTGGGGGAGCTACCCAAATCTTCCCTCTCTTGATTCCCCATGGCCCCAAAATCCTAAGGAGGCCAATCGATATAATACCGGTCTCCCCTTATAAAAGAATAAATAGTAATTTGGTCTCAAATTGATCATGGGGGTGATGGCCTAATTCCTCCTCAATTTACTAGGTCATGGTTCAACCGTCATATGTCACAACATGGCCACCCTAGGAAGAGGGGAAAACCCTCAGCTAATCACCAACATGGTGTGACCCGTATGGGTTATGGAACGACGTGCCTCACCTAAGAGAGGCCAAAAACCACAATACCTATCATCCTCTCTCATGGTGTGGTTCCTTACACTATGCACAACAACACCCCATACTTTATTCCATCATGGTGAAACAATGGGTTTGTTATATGACACATTATTTTTAGTGAGAGAAAAAAAGCAATGGCGTCAACCTGACCCTTCTCCCATGCTTTCCCTAGTACATTAAACACATCCCAAGCCTTGATCTAGATTAAAAAACATCTTCATGAGATGCACCAATTCTTATATTCCAAATCTAGGTCCCAATTTTCAAAATCATCCCTAACATAGGCAAAAAATTTAAATTCACCGTGAAACAATAACTCATAAATTTTTGAGGTCATTATAGTCGAGTCAAGATAATCTAAAAGATCTACTGATAGACTAGAATGACCATTCAATAGTATATTTACCACACCAATTTCACTTCCATATTTATTAACACTACAAGTTCATGCATATACAAAATTCCATGTAAAAAATATAGCCTAAATTTAATTTCATGAGAAATGTACTGAGAGGCCATTATCTATATGTTTGGTCTTGATAATGTAAATGGAAATCTCAAGAATAAATGGCTAGGAGCCTCAATTTTGAATGTGAAAATGAGGTAAATTTTGAATTTTTTTATAAAGTAATTGATATAATTTTTTATTACAGTATAATGATATTCATTTTTTTGCATGCTTATATATCACAACAATTTAATTTTAAGACCTTGAGAGGGAAAATTTGTATTTATTATTCCTCACATATCTTTTACACATAAGACATTAATGAAGGAAGTTTAAATTTTAGTAAGAACACACAATGTATCTATATAATTTGAAAATAAAATAAGAGACAAAGGGATCTTCTTAATACCTAGAATATAGGGGTAAAAATTTACACTCTAATCATATAAAAAATATTTTTATTTTTTCTATTAATTATTAATTTTTGTTTTTTAGGAATCACAAGACTCTCATTGATATCAATTTTCATACTCCAAATATATATATATTTCCGATCTAATTCATGGATATCCTAAAAATGGACCACACATGATGCCAATTATGACTTTTTAATAAACTAAATTAAACATTTTACAAATAAACTCAAAATTATATGATTTATATTATGTTTTATTAAGAATTTTTTATGATAGGTTGTTATTTATTTATCCTAAAAACATAGCTATGGGGATAAGAATCCTTTCAACTTCTATAACTTAATAATTATTAGGGTATATATAACTATATTTCATTTTCAAAAAAGATATTAAAACAAATTGATTATTTTTATTAATGTTTCTATAGTGTTTAAGATAATGTAATGACATTAATTGTGGTTTTTACATTTTTAAATTTATGAAGTATATTATATCCAATCAACAAAATAGCAACCCCAATGATTTATTTCCAAATATAATTACAATTTAATTTAAAATATTTATTAAAAACAATTTATCTATATTTTTCCAGTACTATAAAGAATTTAGAAAAATTAAATATTTTAATGATTAAATAAATCTTTTTAAAATTGAGTGGGTAGTTTACATGATGTCAAAATGTTTACAGGAATCATGAAGAGGTGATTTCCAATCATATTTTTATTTTTTGTTTATTTCAAAGAGATCATGAATAATTGGTTTATATATTTATTATTTAGTTACTTTTCTCATCATTTTAATTTATATTTATGAAGAATGACTTTAGAATCAAAATTTTTCTATATTAGTATAAATACAATTGAATATATAGACTATCGTTGTAGCAAAGGATTTTATAGTAATTTTGTGGTTGTGAGATTGGGATCCCATGTTATTTAAAAATTTGATCATTTGGGATATTTAGTCTTGTTTATGCAATGTGATAGGTATATTAATAAATATTTCTCTCATATGATTAAAATTGGATTGATAAAAATAGAGGAAGTATTATAAGATTCTTTGTGATCATAAAATTCATTTGAAATTGAAGGGTACATTTTATAGTATTTTTATAATACTATATATTATATATGGTAGTGAGTATTGGATTTTGACTATACACCATGAACAAAAAAGAAAGGTAGTAGCAAGGAAAATTTTAATAATGACATGCATGCATACTAAGATGAATAAGATTAGAAATAAATAAGTTTGATAGAAAATTGGAGTGGTTTCAATTGATATAAATATGTATAAGACTATATTAAGTTGTGTTTGACTTATTATAAGAATACCTATGGATGTACATATTTATTGAGTATGACTAATAAGAAACTGAATTATAAAAATGAGTATAGGTAGACTTAAAAGGTCATTTTAGTTTAAAACATGCATCACATACTCAAAAATTAGAAAAACACTCAGATTATCTTGATACTTTAGGATAAAGATATATCATTCATTTGGGATGTATAGTAATTAAATTGACATAAATTGGAAACACAATGTGATCATTATGATTAAAAGTTCATTTTTTCAATTTGAAAGTGGCATTTTAGTTCAAAACTTGTTCCATATAATCAAAACTAAGAAAAAAATACTCTGATTTTATTGATAATTTTGAAAAATGTTTTCTAATTGATTTATTAATTTTAAAATTTTCCTCACATTAATCTGATATATAGTGTGTCTAATATGACTCAAAGTTCCTATTCTTATTTTATAAATTTAAATTTTATTTCAAAACATGCATTACAAACTCAAAAAATGAACTCGTATTATCTTGATAATTTATTTAAAAGGATTACTAATTCATTTTTTATTTATAGGAATTAACTATATGTCAATATGACACACTGTGTGGCTTGTATGATTGATAGTGATTGTTTTCATTTATGAGTGATATTTTTTTCAAAACAAATGTCATATACTCAAAAACAAGAAAACATACACTTATTATCTTGCTACATTAAGAAAAATATTGATAATTCCATTTTGATGTTTAAGAATTTAACTCAATTAAATTAGACACATGGCATGTTTAGTATGACTGAAAGTGTGTGATTTTATTTAAGGGTGAAAATTTAGTTCAAAACACTTGTCAGATACTCAAAGATGAGAATATATTCTTAAATTTTAGTGATACTTAAGGATTTTTTTTTCATTTTTTACATGTTGGAGTTATCCTCACATTAGATTTACACACATTGTGTTTGTTTTTAATGAAATAATATGTATTTCATTTAAAAATTACATTTTTTTTTCAAAATGCATGTCACCTAGTCAAAAGTGAGAAAAAGTGCTCGGATTAACTTGATACTTTAGGAAAAATATCTTTTTTTAATTTTTAATTATCATGAAATAAAATCATATTAAACCTATATGTGGTGTGGTTGGTATGACTGAATGTTTTAATTTTCATTTAAAAGAAAAATTTTAGTTTAAAATGTATGTCACATCCTCAAATTTGAGAAATGATTCTTGGATTATATTGATACTTTAGAAAAATACGTATTATTAATTTGTGATGCGTAGAAGTTAACCTAACTTCAATCCAATACATAGTGTGGAAATTATGAATGAAAGTCCATATTTTTATTTAAAAGTGACATTTTAGTTCAAAATGCACATTACCTACACAAAAATAATACATAGTATTTGTATTATCTTGATACTTTTGTAAAAGGATTAAAAATTGATTTTTATATATATGAATCAACCTCACACTATTCTGACACACAATGTGGTCAGTATCACTCAAAGTACATGATTTCATTTTAAAAGTGAAATTTTAGTCCAAAAAGAATATCACATACTCAAAATTGAGAAAACAATACTCAGATTGACTTTATTATTTAAGAAAAATATCGATTATTCATTTGTGACATTTCAGAATTTATGGATGTGAACTAAAAGGGGGTATCATATTATATGATATCCTCTATATCATTGGTAGAGATACCCATTCGATTTGCACTAGGCTTGAGGATACATTGTCACTTAAAGTAGCCTTTAGCTGGATCTAAAGCACATGGTTCCTCCAATCTAATAAAAATTCATGAGATTCATATCTTCACATTATGTTGTCTCAACGTACATTAGGCTTATGACTTAGAGTGAATGGAACTCCCACGACTCACCCACATTATTTCTTCAATGATAAATCAATAAGATTTATTCATTAAATGGATACAAATACATAATTATTTGAAGATTTTAAATTTTTATAAAAATTAACTAAAGTGTTTAATGAATAGAATCTCCAATGGGAAGTAACACAATGACAACCATGAGATATAAATTAACACTCCATGTGTAAGTACCATCTTCATTAAATGAATATCGTCTATAAAAGGGATCAAATTACTTCTGTAGAGTGTACCATTATCACTTGAGGCCATAATTTATAACTCTCGTCATTCCGAATCATCATTTATATCATGTGAAAGGCACTAACACCCCTTTTTTGGTTTGGAATCCTCTCATTATGAACAAGGATCCTAAGGCTAGTGTATCCCTTTCATAGGTGAGATTCATATGAATATCGCAAAAGGTGATCCTCATAAAGTGTACTACTTTAAGGAATTAAGATATAAATTACTAAACTTCAGGTATTCATAGTTTTATGTTCATAATATTATTTTATGTAAGTTTGGTTGAAGATAGATAAGTCATTTTAGGTGTTTTTTAAGTACCATAGTTTATATGTTGAACACCCAAAACCCATAAGCAGTATCAAATACTTATTCTTTAATAGATAAAATTGTTTTTTATTACTATGTTTTGAAGAATATATATATCAGAAATCATTTAAGGGTTATATCATAACATATGATATGAACAAATGATTTTGTTTGTATTAATCATAGCGTACTATTTCCATATACAATAGGGTATGATATAACAAAAACTCATTGATTTTTTATATACTATAAGATATGATATAAAATATTTTAATCAATGACTGAACTATGGGTTTATTAACAACAAAGCATGAGATTGTATTAAAGATATAGGTAAAATCATCAAATATGGTAGGATCTTTATGAAATAACTAATTATAAGTGGTGATATCGATTATAAATTATGATTGGGTTATATCATAAGACACAATTTATGTGCACAGTTAAATTTATGTACCAATCATAGATTATGACTGATAATACTATTATAAGCCAAAAAACATGATATGGGGAGAATATATTTAAAAATTAATATTTTTATAGGATTTATTTTATTTTATATTTTTTTTTATAATTAATAAGTATTAGGCTATATAAAATGATATTTTTATTTCCTAGATTAAATATGAAAAGTTCATATCTATATCTCATGATTTAGAAAATAAAATAAAATATTATTTATTTGTTAATTCCTTTATAATATTCAGGTTTATAAAATATGATATTTTGAATGCTTAATTTATAGGATAAATTTCTTCTTATAAAATTATCATGCCATACATTACATGCTAGTAATAAAAACACATGATTTAGTTTTCATCTACATTGACCCTAGTTTGTAATGGAAGTTATTAACTTTAATTTAGTTTTTGGATATAGTTTTTATATATTAGGTCTTATAGTTATTATTAATTAAATTCTACCTAGAGTAAAGTATCCCTTACTAGAGGGAATTTGGGTTTGATTTCCCACCGCTTTGGAGGCTTATTCCTTGTTCAAGAAAGTTGAGGTTTGGCAAGTTGTGGATCCAGTCTTACTTATGCAAATATTACAAATCTTATATATTTTTTGATCTTTACAAGAAGAGTTTAAATACCTTATTCATTTGATTCATATGGATGTATATGAATATGTTTTTTTTTTCTATTTTTGGATGAGTAACAAAAATCATGGGTCCTATAATGTGTAACACATTTATACAATGTGAACTATGGTAACTCATACTTTTTATAAATAAATATTCCATATTAATAGATGAATATTCATTACATAAAATTCCAATCCATGATATAATAATTTAGGTCTAGTATCTTTGGATACATGGAAACATAAAAAAATTGTTCATAAAATATATACATCATATCCCACTTATTTCCTCATGACTACGAATCTTCTTGGACATGTCATTCTTAATACTTTTTTTTCATAACTTAGGGAAAGGAAACATAATAAAAGGGTGAGGCTGAAAGTTGAGTAAGGGTAAATAAGGGAAATATCAATGATCACATAAGAGTAATATGAGTATAAGGGTATAATAACATGATCTTAAAATTGGAAAACCATACCCTGTATATCAAAGATCATAATAGTAAGTCATAGAATAAATCAGGGAAGTTCATAGGACATGAATCATAAGGGAATCAAATAAAATGAACCATTATAGTTTAACGTAGTCCTAATATATTGATTTTTGGAATACACATAATCATATAAAATCATTTCACTAAAAGTCAAGTCTCTTTTATAAGGCTATCATAGTGGAATGGGTTCACTCCCCAAACTATCATAATAGTCAAGGTTCACTCCCAAGACTTTCATAGTGGACAAATTCCCTTATGGAATTGGGTTCACTCCCCATTTTAGTCATGTTTATATCATGGGATATCAATCATTAAATAATGAATTTTAGGGAGATATAGGTCCCACCAATTACATAATGAAAATAATATATATGCGTTCCACAAGATTATAAAACATTCATCATGTCAAAATCCATTAAAAAATGGGTTTCATAATCTTTTCTTCATTTCCTCATATCATAACCCATGGAAAAGTGACAAATTTTATACACATCTTTTCATCAGACACATAAACCATCCAAAAAAATAGTAATGATGGTATCCGGGGATCATATCCCCAATAACTCATAAGTGAAATCAAGGTTTCTTTATTTGATGAATAGAAATATGTTTATTATATCATTAAAAATTTCTTGAGGAAAATAACCTTTACATTTTGAGACTACATATTTAAAAAATCTATGCAAATATAAATAAATATTTTTTATTTGAAAAGAACCACGTAAAATTTTAAATTAATCTTAAAATAAAAAATTATTCATTATAGTGGGGAAATCTATTAATTTCATATGAGTTAAAAAATACTCCTTCCATACTTTTCTTGAGAATGTCACAAAGTACCTCATTTGAAAAATAAAAAAATATTCCTATCAAACCAATTTGTAAAATTTAAAACATGGAGAAAAATGACTTTAAAAAATCATATGAGAATAGTAAATTCCTTCTTAAAAACGTTTTTATAAAACACAGATATGGAAGAAAAATGTTTTTTGACCGAATAAAGAAATGAAGTCAATTTTTATTAAAAAAATATTTTTTGGTCTTTTGAGTAGATAAGATGTATAAAATTAAAGAAAAAAATTTATTTTAAAGAAATAAAAATAGTATAATAAAATTAATAAGTTTCTTGAGGGGTATATATATTTCTGATGCTTTCGGTGGGGCACATGCATCCGTCTATTCGAGGATGACGACATAGTTTGTTGCCCTGCATTCCTATTTTATAAAGGCAAGTGAAATCCATCGCTTATTCAGGGACGTTTTCTCCTTGATTGAAATGGGATAGTGGGATGTCAGTTTTTCGTTCAGTGGATTCCTCCTCAAAACTTGTTATATAGTATGAGTCTCCCTTAAAGATTAAGTTGTGGTTCGTGAATCTCATTTCGGGTGCCATATCTCTGTGGATGACAATTAATTACACTACTTCCGTCATGAAATTCCATGGGGTCTTGACATGGTAGCAACATTCGGTCGGAGTAGACGGTAACATCAGGCATATTAGGGTATATTTGGATGCGTGGACATTGGGGAACCTATATTGTTCCTCATAAGAGGGAATCTCAAGGGCACATAACCCAAGGCATCCCACCTCAATCATGTGGTATCTTATTCTTGAGGCATGTCTCTGAGGCTTTCCTTAGCTTCCCATGTTTAATACGGTGTATGTCATGAGTTTGACATCTAGTGGAGATGGTTACGCCAAATGCGTGTCTTCCGAGGTTTTCCTGAGGCATATAATGTTTAAAACAAGGTATGTCGCGAGTTTAACATCATGTAGAGATGGAATGAGTGTGATCAAAACATTACAAAGAGACAGACCAGATTGGTACTTCCCTTGGAGGAATCTCCATGAGTGTGTACCAGGTAGATGGATCCGAACACTCAATAAGATAATACCTAGGATGGTGTGTCCCCTAAAGGGAATATGTCACACCGTGAAGGATAATCTGGACACCACTGAGGGCGGATCAGGGAGTGTTCACCCTATAATGTGGGACACCAAGGTTTACCATTGGTTGGGATTGAACCTCGGGGAGGTTTCCTACGTACCATGTGTAGAAGACATAGAAAAAAAACCACGTAGTTTGTAGGGGTGATGAATTAGGGTGTACATAGAGGAAAACAACCCGAACACATGTTGGGGTTTACACATGGATAGTAACCCATCACAAGAGAGATACTCTTGGGTGGATGATTATGGATTGAGTGGGGCTTATGCATTGTTAGCTACCTAGGTGTCGTAAGGAGCGTTGCTTGGATGAATGTCATGATCTTACCGGGATGTGGCAGCCCAGGTGAGAATTAGGATGGATGATGGAGAGTTGAATGAAGTGGAGGTGGAATGATATGAGACAGTTGTGAAGGTGACGATGGTATTGGGACTGAGCCCTGAAGATACTTCCTACGTATCCCTATGGAAGGGAATCAATGTCCATGTAGTTCAATCGGATGATGGGACACATAAGGAGGCGGCCCATGAGAATGGAAACATGGATGGGACCTGTTGGAAGTGGAACCTCTAGGTTGAGGAACGATCTTCCCAGAACACATGGGATCGAGGGATAGATCATGATGAGACATGGGTGATGGGCTTGAACCTCATGGAGGCTTCCTACGTATCCCCGTGGTAGGGAATCAAAGTCCGCATAGTTCATCTGATGATGACTTACTGTCTATTAGGGACTACAAAAGCTTACTATTGAATGAGTTTGACAATATATTACCGCTGAATGGGGTTGAAAACAACTTACAGCTAAATGGGGTCAACAACAGCTTACCGCTAGATGGGATCGACAGTGGCTTACAGCTGGATAGAGGATTGAAAATGACTTACTGCTGGATAGGGGACAGTTTAGTGTCATGTAGAACAAAAGGGGTGTATAAGTTAATGTCATGGCGGATGGGGGTGGACTGACTTGATGGGTTTTGGAACCAATGGATGGTGGGCTTGAACCTTAGGGAGGCTTCCTACGTACCTTTCCTTGGCAAGGATCAATGAACACATAGTTCGGGTGGGGTTTTGGTGAGCTGATGTGAAGATAGGCGGGAACAATGGATAGTGGGCTTGAACCTCCAAGGGATTCCTACATACCTTAACTTGGAAAGGATCAAAGACCACGTAGTTCAGGTTGGGTTTTGGGGAGCCGACGTGAAGATGGTCGAGACCGATGGGTGTTGGGCTTGAACCTCAGGGATGCTTCCAATGTATATTGCCTTGGAAAGGATAAAAGTACAGGTAGTTTGGAAGGGTGTGTGGGGATTACACTCTAGGCTACCCAGAGAGGATGTCGTGGTCGATTATTACTCTAAGACCACGTGAGTCGTACTCGGTTTGAGAAACAAGAGGAAGCAAGGACCTGATGATCACTGCACATTGGTGCGTCCATGAAGGGTGGTGAATGGGGCTTATGCAAGGAATCTTCCCAAGTGCCGCTAAGGATCGACAATGGTGGATGGGGCATACACAAAGAAGCTGGCCAGGTTCCGCTATAGAGTGGAAGTGGTGGATGGGGCTTACACATGGAAGCTACCTAGGTGACACTATGGAACAACAATAATTGATGAGGCTTATGCAAGGAAGCTACCCAGGTGCCGCTATGGAGCAGGAATAGTGGATGAGGCATATGATCTAAGGCAGCCCAAGTGCCTCTATGGAGCGACAATAGTGGATGGGTCTTACACAAGGATGATTCCCAGTTGTCACTATAGAGATACAATGGTGGATGGGGCTTATGCTCTAAGGCAGCCCAGGTGCTGCTATGGAGAGACAATAGTGGATGGGGTTTATGTAAGGAAGCTGACTGGGTTCCACTATGGAGTGACAACGGTGCATGAGGCTTACACAAGGAAGCTTCTCCTAATGTCTTCCTCATGTCTGGCCATGAGGGCATCCCAACCCACTAGTGGGTTGAGGCCTTCACCTTTGCACTAGTGCACAAGAGGGATAATTCCAAGGGCGTTGGAATCCATACGAACAAAGGGAGATGAAATGTGTGAATCACATGCCCGACATTCATAATGCAGTGAGGGTGACGTGGAGATGAAGGATAACTATTGACCATGATCGAAAAACAACATCCATATCGCGTTAGCCTGAAATGGGGACAACAAATGAGGGTCGACTACTGACCGTGTTGGAAACACATGACTTGACTCGAAGTGTCATCCAAAGCCTTTAGGGGCATTGTTCCAGGACGGTAGGTGAGCCGATCCGGCATGGGACCAGGCCGTTAGGGGTTCCCTTCAAACATTGATGTGGTTGGATATCCAAATGAAGGACACACAAAGCATGACATGGAGTATTGGAATGTTTGAATAGATTCCAATGCTCCTGAAATTATGCCATTGTAATCATGGCATTAGGCATCTTATTCTTGTCACACAAGGCATCTCTTATTTGGAACAAGAGGAATCCTTTTATATAATGATAGGTCACGCTAAAATTTATAGTCATGTAGAGAGGACTATGGGCATCTTATGCTTGGTGCATAAGGCATATCTCGTCTAGAACAAGAGGAATCCTATGTTTGGAACATAGGGTGCACTACAGTTTATAGTTATGTAGATAGAACTGTTCGACATAAGGTGCCTAGAAATGGATGGTGTTGGGACTTAGGCAAGGGTGAACCTTTCTGGTTCAACCTGGCATAGGAGTCAGGTGATGGGGTTCAGATGAGTTGCATGAGGAATGGTTCAAATCAAGGTACTAGGGGGGGGGATTGATGATGATAATCTCAAATCACTATATGGGAAACATACCAAGAAAAATATTCCGACTCAAGGTGTTTCATGGTGTGCATAGGATTAACCCAAATCATGGTATCCCATAGGTGGAAGACGGCTACGCATAAGGGCACAATGGAAATTTCTGACGGCTCAGCCCGAAACGTTCACGTCAGATGGGATACACGCAGGATGGGCTGCATGCAAGATTGGACTATGCGACAAAGGTGAGCACAAGATTCAGCACTTTGGTACTGTTGCATACAAGATTGAAGTCTTGCACATGAAATTGAAGTATAGTGCACACGATTGGAAGGATTGTGCGCAAGAGGGAAGGTATGCACACAAGACGGAAGGGTTGCACACAAGAGGGAAGAGTTACGTGCAAAAGGGGAGGGTTGCGCACAAGATGGAAGGGTAGCGGCATATGTGCACACAATATTCAGCACCTTGGTACTGTTGCACTCAATATTGAAGTCTTGCGCGCAAGATTGGAAGTTTTGCGCGCAAGCACGGAATCTTGCACGCACATGACTTAGATGGAAAATATGCCATGAGAGGATCAATCCAAAGTGGGCCCACACGAAAGCAGAACCATATGAGACCTGTCGCATGAGATCTCATATAGTGGATTTCATTCTTCCACGCTAGTGTGGAAGAGGCTATCTTACTCACAGTAGAGTGGCGACCGACATCCAGAGAGCTCCCCCGAGGGGTGGGGGCTGCACTTGTATTTATCGGTGAACCCAGGAGAAGTTTCACGTAAGATTCCATGCACACAAGTTGTTTTCCATGTGAGGTGGTGCACATAAACTTCCCAGCGCGTAAAGATTTGCGCGTAAACTTCTACGCGCTCATGTTGTTTTCCACGCGACCTACAGTAGGCACACACGCAAAGGGGCATTTGATGTCGCATTTGGCATGGAATAATCTTGCGCGCAGATGCTCCTTTTGCGCACACCTCTCAAAACTTGCGCGCACCTTCCTTAGATGTTTTTCGGGTATCTTGGGCGGAAGATGACATCTCATTGGTCTTGTAAAAGGTTTGCGTGATATGTTGCACACATGATTTTTCTATTGCTCGCAAGATTCCATTCTTCCATGAAAAATAAATGTCCCTGTAACGCCCTGACCCCAGTTACCCAGAGTCGGTGCATTATTACATAACATTGGCATGATCACAAGAAAGAACAAATCTCGAAAGACCGATTGGTTTAGTAGACTGGGAAACACTAGATATATTCATAAAGTTTTACATTACATCATAAAGTGAAAAAATACTACAACAACATAATGTCTCCGTAGTCCACACTATTATCCCCTCATAAAATCCCTGTAGGTCATTCATAATTTACTTCTTCACATCCTGGGAAAAATAAAACATAGAAAAGGGGAGAGATCAAATGCCCAGTAAGGATAACAATATAGTGGAAACTTTCATAAATAAGAATAAACATTTAAGGCAATGTATAACTAAAACAAAAGCCTTTTAAACTTGAACCTCAACATAGTATGGAAAAAGTAAAATGAAATAATTCCATTTACTTATTCACATAGATATTCCACTAATCTAATAATCACATGCAATATCAATAACCACTTTCATAATGATGGAATGCATAATGCGAGACTATCATAACCACATAGCCAAAGCCTCGTGCCAAGACTACAAAAATATTTTTCCAAGGCCTTGTGCCAAGACACTAGTTTGTCTCATGAGACCTACTGATGCATCAAGAAGCTATAGCGGGATCCACCCGTCACTTACTAAGTCCAATGCATTCCCATATGAAAAGGTTTAAACATAACATAAACATTCGTATTAAAACTAGCATACAAAATGTCAATACTTTAACCAAAAACCCTGAATGGTATAAAAATAGCACATCCAAAGTCAAACATAACTCATTCTATACAATATGGAAGATTTTATAGTATAATATTAACCTCAATCAATAATAATGAATGATATTGACATAGATGAAAATAACCATCAAAACTATTTGAGATAAATATCCCCCTTTTCTTGAAAACATTTAAAAGTCACACTATTTGTCATGAAGTCATTTAAAAATAGATTTTTGAATAAAAGTGTCCCATACCACTTTGAAACTTTTAAAAGGAGTTTTAATTTTTTAACTTTAATGTCCATATAAATAAATCCTTAAAATGATTTTTTAAAACATGGACATTAATGAGCAAGATTTAGAAGAATATGTCTTTAGAACATTTAAAAATTGTATTTTAGTTAGAGTTTTTAACCAAAAGAGAGACACTTGAATAGAAATAATTGAGGTAATAAAAACATTGTAATATCATGAGAATAAATGGATTCATGATATACTATGTCAAAGTACATTATATACACCACATAAAAGTGATTTGGTGTATAACAACAAAGAAGTCTCAATGGAATGTAAATTGAGATGCAATCTCTCATAAAGGTCGTATCCTTAGGTTAAGGATAAATCAACAACATAGTTATGTGTGAAAAATATAAATACACTAAATATGATTGGATATTCAGTGTAAAACAATCAAAGGACATTCACACATAATCTTGTAAAAAAAACACCAATGAATTGGATGTTTAACTCAACAAATGGAGAATGAGTTAAAATTACTCTTATCAAATTCATATCAATGACTTGAGAAATTATCAATGGAGTGATTATGTGTATCAAAAGTATATCCACAGAAAATGGGAGTGGAAATTATGACATAAACAAATGAATAGTGATTCCACACATAATCTTGGAGTAATATAATCAATGAAATATGTGTAAAGCCAAATGAGTGGAAATTGAAATTTCAAATTCCCTTATCGATTAGATAACTTATGAAACATACACCCATGAAAGAAGGATCATACAATGATCATGTAAATACCCATAAAGTAAATTATATTACACAATTAATACAATCATGGGCAGTACACATACACCACATGCAATAAATAAGTGGTGAACAATGGAATTCTCATGAAATTAAGAGTGAGATAAGAAACCCCTTACTTTGTACTTTTTCCTTGGTCGATGGTAGGTTAACCTCCTGTATAATGGTTAAATAATTGTTATTAAATTATTCAATAATCATATACATTAATATGATATCATATATGATCTTTTAACATTGCTTTGTTAATAATATCTTATAATTATCGTCGTTTCCGGTGTTAACTTACTCGTTTTATTTTATATGTTTTGTTACGTAAGTCGTGGTTTTCATGGATAGGTTGTATCTTATTCATATCCAGAATGATACCAGGTCCTTAAACATTATTTTTAAATCATCAAATGATAATTATACTTTAATGAATACAATAGAGAATGAATCTCATCGCATTCGTAGAGACGGTAGTCCGTACGTAAGCACGAGCGACAATATCATTCTTTGGATATTAAAATAATATATAATTGGATGGTATATAATATATACAGAATAATTTTCATGTTATATTTATTATTTAAATGAATTACACATCATTATTATACCCATCCAAATAATAATTTATTGAATAACAATTACACCACGACGTGGAGACGGTAAACCGTACGTACGCACCTATGGTGACATGTTATTCAAAGGGTGGATAGAATAATGAATATGGTTGTACCATATTTATAATAATATTACAGTATATAGGAGATAATGGATTCATTATTTTAGAATAGAATTAACAAAGAATGAATAAGTGGAAGAAGAAAGGTTCTTGAAAAAGGGTGGTGAAATCATTACCTCTTCTTAGGGTTCTTCCTTTTGATTTGATCAAAAGGGCTCCTTATGTTGGATTTCTGATCAAAATAAGGTCTCTTGGTTGTAGTGAGGGAAGTTGAGAGAGTATTTGTGCAGGGGTTGGCCAAACCAAAAGGCTTCTAAGGTGTGAAGTAATGAGAATGGGGAGTTCCTTTTTATAAGAGGGGTGAGGGGTACCTTTGGAAAGGCTAGAAATATTAATTTATAATAAATTCATATTCGGTTTCTAATGGCTCAAAAGTTGATTATTTAAAGGATAAGGTGGGGATTGGTCTAAAACCACTCAACCAATAGAATTTAGGCAGGTTTGAGTTATTATATTAACCTTATCTTTAAGTATTAACTCTTAGTTAATTAGTTTCACTTTTACAATGTCTCTTTGTATTTTTATATTATATGGTTAATAAACTTACCATAAACATCCAAGAGACCCCCAAGTGGACCCTTAACGATGAACCTATCATGAGATAAGTCTTTTGGCCGAACCTTATATTTTTAAGAATTTAATATCAATTAATAATATAATATTTGTTTTAAAAACTCTTTTATGTCAATTTTGACACTATTCAATAATTGATTTTTGTAAAAAGTCATAACAGAATTATTACTTAGAAAAACGTTAATTAAAGCAATCCTAAAATGTCCTAGTAACCTAGAAAATTATTTTAATTCATAAAAAGGCTCAAATTATATTTATTTGTTTATTTATAATATCAATTATTCTAATTTTTCATTAATTAGGTAATTACTACAACATCATTGTGTCATAAATAAATTAACACTTTTAATGTCTAAAAATTATAAATAAAATATAATTATATAGGAAATATTTTTAGATTTCAAATGAATATTTATAGTCGAACATCCAATATATATAACCCTATGTAAAATTTTGTTTTCTAAAGGATATATGCTTATGTCATTTTTGTACTTATTTTAACTTAATTAAAATAAAGTGTCCCTATCACCTACAAGTGGCTCTATGGGGTCCCAAAATCAACACAAAGATGCCCAAGGTCTGACATGTATCCACCAATAAGGTTAGGACACGTTTTAGGGTAATTTAGTATTATTATAATATTATTTTTTAACCCTTATTTACCGGATTTATCATTAACCATGGTAAATAAAATATTTACCGAAGTAATTATTCAAAATGTCTAAAAATAAAAGTTTCATATTTACACAATTTGAAGATCCAGATTCCAAATATAGAATCCATTTTCCCAAATTCAAAACACTGAAGTGGAAGAAATTAATTTAAAATTAATTCCCGCTGTCAAAACAAAAAGCGTGTTTTTAAGATATACTAACTATCAAAAGATTGATACTTGTTTATGTTCGGTTTAATTGTGAAATTATGTCCAGTGACAAACATTGAATTAAATGGTAAAAATATATTATAAATAATCTTTTAAACCACTCAAATTCATAATTTACCAATATTAATTATTTTGATTAAAAAAGTTGTTTTTAATTAAAATTTAGTAATTTTCACTATTCATCAAAATATGAAAGTTATCCGAAAAGTACCAAAATTTCAACTTAGGCTAATTTTGATATTCCGAATCCAAAAATGAATTCCATTTTGAGAGATAGAATTAATAAAATTTCAAAAAGTAGGTATTACTATTCATAACGGCTAGTTTGATTGGTTGTGGTGTATTAGAATCTCGAAGTTGCGTACAATGCATGCCATTGCATTATTCAAAGGGAAACTTACCGTGGAAGCTTGGGGTGTTACATTATACCCTCATTCAATAAATTGAATCCTCACAATTTTTTAAAATTGGGCTTGAGAATATAATGGAAAGTCCCACATCAGAAAGAAAGTCAATAAAACTATCACTTTAAAAGAAAGGAAGAGAGGTATAAAGGTCAACCAAGATAACCCATACTAGGATTCCACGTAGGAAAACATGGATATGGACGATAATTTAAGTGTTCAGTTCTGATGGAGAGGGATAGAAAACATGATCAGGAGAAAGTTAACAATAAGAAAATCATGAACTTGTGTTGGGACAAACGGTCCTTAGTATCCCAGTAGGAAAAGTAAACGGACAACATTTTTTTTTTTAAGTTACATTACATAAGGATGAGGAATTAATTTATGATATTGACTAAGAACATAAAGAGATATACTTACTTTTTAAGTAGAGTATCATTATTTAATAAATTTCTACCACTAGCTCATTTTTTGAACAATGGGTATTCAAGAAGACTTGGTCACAATGAAAGATCTAGAATTAACTTCTATAGAAATAAATGATCCATGTAGGATAAACTATATATTTAACTTGTCTTTAGAGATTAATCAAAACCAAAATGGTTAGTATAATATCTTATGACCCCCCAAACGGATATTCCATTAGAGAAAAAAAACTAATCTTAATTTCTAAAATTAAACCATCAATACCCCAAACTTAAATAAATACCATTCAATAATAAATTGTCCTTAAAATCCATCAATATAATCCAAACTAATATTGAAACTCAAAACTTATAATAATGTAGTCTTCCACGTTAAATTGTATCTCTAAATGACATTAATTACTCTTAAAGTCACATACTTAAAATTAATTAACCTAATCATTTCCATAAAAAACCCAAATCACTATAAATCCATAATAAAAACATAGATAAAAATCCATCATTACACCTCAAATGAAATCCCATACTATTCTATTTTCCTTGGGCATATAGTGTTCACAACAAAGAGAACAACTTCCAAAATAACATCCATCACTTAATCACCAAATCATTTTCCTATACCAAGGGTATTCATTTAATAAGACATAAGAATCCAAATCAACTTATTATTGATCAATAAAATCATTTAACTAAAAATAATTAGTCACACTATCTAGGGACTTCACGTAGTCCAGTGGTAGGCGATAAATCCCAATCGCACTTTGGTTGTGGGTTCGATTCCCACAGCTTTGTCCGACGCGATGGGTTGTCACACGATCTACGTGTTGTCCTTTTTCAAAAACTATATTTTATAATATAACCAAAAGGAGATAAATTCCTCAAAATACCATAACATAATTTAACCACAAATGTTATATCATACCTTGCATTTTCATCCCAAATTATAATAACTTATAATTCTCTCAAACCCCAATGATCATATGAAACCAAATGGTTATTTATACCTATATCCATAATAGAATAGATAATTCTTCCTCAAATATCTTTCTCACATGGAAAATTGCGGGGTTACAAATACAAGAGAAAATTATTCCAAAGTAAACCCATCAACAAGGAGCGCTAATACTTTTTAAACATTTCTCCAACCATTTATTTCCACATAGCTTATTATTTGACCAAGATAATATCCAATCTACATTTATGGAAAATGACTGTAAATGGACTCTTGTGACTATTTTTATCTTCTTCCATAGTATTCTTCATTTTTCTTCGGCAATTCTTCACTTTATGTCCTTCCTACCCGCATGTAAAGCATTTCTTTGTCCCATTGAGATACTTTCCTGGGTGTCTCCTTCCAAATTTCCTAGATGATGGAAATTGAGGATTCCTTTCTCCATGGTATCCACTTCTGGAGCTCTTATCATTCATCACCTTTCTCTTCTTTTTTGAGTCCGGGAATAGGTTAATATATATATTGCTGATCATATTTTTGGAAAATTGATTAGGCATAAAGACGATATCTTTTACACCTATCAACATTCCATTTTTTTCTCATTGCCACCACTATTCCCACCATTTACATCATTCCGAAAGTCACTATGACTTCCTTGGAATCCAGCCATTGACTAAAACCAGAAAGCATTGTGTGAGTAAGAGTTGTCATAAATTCATTTAGAGATTAACATGTCACCATATTCTCAATTTGAAACACATTAGGATTAACCAAGGTTATTTACTCTCATCTTATATATTTAATACTTCAAATCGGTTAGTAAAGAAAATGTAAATTATCCTAAGCATATCCCCTGGGAGTGTCGTAACCAAGAGTGCAGCAAGACCCGTTATCGTGCACCAGTTCCCGTTCGAGTCTAGCTCAAAGTGGTGTTTTCGGGTTTTACCACTAGGTACATCTGTGCCAGAGCCGCCTCTACCTGCTCGTATCCATAGAGGGATTTAATTCTCGGAAAACTCACAAAATCTCTACAATACCAAAATTATTGGAAGTTCTTCTATACTAATCCTCAAAGTCCATCTTAGTTCTATGTGCCCTAATCAGAGTTTATCTAAATCTAGCTTCCAAGGTTTGTACTAAACTTCCTCTGATACCAACTGTAACGCCCTGATCCCCGTTACCCAAAGTCGGTGCATTATTACATAACATTGGCATGATTACAAGAAATATCAAATATCAAAAGGCCGATTGGTTTAGTAGCCTTGGAACACTAGATATATTCATAAAGTTTTACATTACATCATAAAGTGAAAAACTACTACAACAAAATAATGTCTCCATAGTCCACACTATTATCCCCTCATAAAATCCATGTAGGTCATTCATAATTTACTTCTTCACATCTTGGGAAAAATAAAACATAGAAAAGGGGTGAGCTCAAATGCCCACTAAGGATAACAATATAGCAGAAACTTTCATAAATAAGAATAATCATTTAAGGAAATGTATAACTAAAACAAAATCCTTTTAAACTTGAACCTCAACATAGTATTGACAAAGTAAAATGAAATAATTCCATTTACTTATTCACATGGATATTCTACTAATCGAATAATCACATGCAATATCAATAACCACTTTCATAATTATGGAATGCATAATGCCAGACTATCATAACCACATAGCCAAGGCCTCGTGTCAAGACTACAAAAAGATTTTGCCAAGGCCTTGTGCCAAGACACTTGTTTGTCTCATGAGACCTACCGATGCATCGAGAAGCTATAGCGGGCTCCACCCGTCACTTACTAAGTCCAATGCATTCCCATATGAAAAGGTTTAAACATAAAATAAACATTTGTATCAAAACTAGCATACAAAATGTCAATACTTTAACCACAAACCATGAATGGTATAAAAATAGCACATCCACAGTCAAACATAACTCATTCTATACAATATGGAAGATTGTATTGTATCATATTAACCTCAATCAATAATAATGAATGATATTGATATAGATGAAAATAACAATCAAAACTATTTGAGAGAAATATCCCCCTTTTCTTGAAAACATTTAAAAGTAACACTATTTGTCATGAAGTCGTTTAAAAATAGATTTTTGAATCAAAGTGTCCCATACCACTTTGAAACTTTTAAAAGGAGTTTTAATTTTAAAACTTTAATGTCCATATAAATATATCCTTAAAACTATTTTTTAAAACATGGACATTAATGAGCAAGATTTAGAAGAATATGTCATTAAAACATTTAAAAATGGTATTTTAGTTAGAGTTTCTAACCAAAAGAGAGACACTTGGATACAAATAATTGAGGTAATAAAAGCATTTTAATATCATGAGAATAAAGGGATTCATGATATACTATGTCAAAGTACATTATATACACCACATAAAAGTGATTTGGTGTATAACAACAAAGAAGTCTCAATGGAATGTAAATTGAGATGCAATCTATCATAAAGGCCGTATCCTTAGGTTAAGGATAAATAAACGACATAGTTATGTGTGAAAAATATAAATACACTAAATATGATTGGATATTCAGTGTAAAACAATCAAATGACATTCACACATAATCTTTTAAAAAAACACCAAAGAATTGGATGTTTAACTCAACAAATGTAGAATGAGTTAAAATTACTCTTATCAAATTCATATCGATGAATTGAGAAATTATCAATGGAGTGATTATGTGTATCAAAAGTATATCCAAAGAAATGGGGAGTGGAAATTATGACATAAAAAAATGAATAGTGATTCCACACATAATCTGGGAGTAATATAATCAATGAAATATGCGTAAAGCCAAATGAGTGGAAATTGAAATATCAAATTCCCTTATCGATTAGATAACTTATTAAACATACACCCATGAAAGAAGGATCATAAAATGACCATGTAAATACCCATAAATTAAATTATATTACACAATGAATACAATCATGGGCAGTAAACATACACCACATGCAATAAATAAGTGGCGAACAATGGAATTCTCACGAAATTAAGAGTGAGATAAGAAACGCCTTACTTTGTACTTTTTCCTTGGTCGAAGATAGGTTAACCTATTATATAATGGTGAAATAATTGTTATTAAATTATTCAATAATCATATACATTAATATGATATCATATATGATCTTTTAACATTTCTTTGTTAATAATATCTTATAATTATCGTCGTTTCGGGTGTTAACTTACTCGTTTTCTTTTATATGTTTTGTTACGTAAGACTTGGTTTTCATGGATAGGTTGTATCTTATTCATATCCAGAATGATATCAAGTTCTTAAACATTATTTTTAAATCATCAAATGATAATTATACTTGAATGGATACGATAGAGAATGAAACTCATCACGTTCGTGGAGACGGTAGTCCGTACGTACGCACGAGCGACAATATCATTCTTTGGATATTAAAATAATATATAATTGGATGTTATATCATATATACAGAATAATTATCATGTTATATTTATTATTTACATGAATTACACATCATTATTATACCCATCCAAATAATAATTTATTGAATAACAATTACAGCACGACGTGGAGACGGTAAGCCGTACGTACACACGTATGGTGACATGTTATTCAAAGGGTGGATAGAATATAGAATATGGTTGTACCATATTTATAATAATATTACATTTTATAGGAGATACTGGATTCATTATTTTAGAATAGAAATAACAAAGAAAGAAGAAGTGGAAGAAGAAAGGATCTTGAAAAAGGGTGGTGAAATCATTTCCTCTTCTTCGGGTTCTTCCTTTTGATTTGATCAAAAGGGATCCTTAGGTTGGCTTTATGATCAAAATAAGGACTCTAGGGTGTATTGAGGGACTTTGAGAGAGTATTTGGGTAGGGTTTTTCTGAACCAAAAGGCTTTGAAGGTGTGAAGTAATGAGAAGGGGTAGTGCCCTTTTATAAGAGGGGTGAGGGGCACCTTTGGAAAAGCTAGAAATATTAATTTATAATAAATTAATATTTTGTTTATAATGGCTCCAAAGATGATTTTTAAAGTTTAAGGTGGGGATGGGTCGAAAACCACTCAACCAATAGAATTTATATAGGTTTGGGTTGTTATATTAACCTAATCTTTATGTATTAACTCTTAGTTAAATAGTTTCAATTTTATAATGTCTCTTTATATTTTTATATTATATGGTTAATAAACATACCCTAAACTTCCAAGAGACCCCCAAGTGGTCCATTAATGATGCACCTATCATGATATAAGTCTTTTGGCCAAGCCTTAGATTTTTAAAAATTTAATATCAATTAATAATATAATATTTTTTTTTAAAAACTCTTTTGTGTCAATTTTGACACTATTCAATAATTTATTTTTGTACAAAATCATAACAAAATGATTACTTCTAAAAAGGTTAATTAAAGCAATCCTAACATGTCATAGTAACCTAGAAAATTAGTGTAATTCATAAAAAGTCTCATATTATATTTATTTGGGTATTTGAAATATCTATTATTCTAATGTTTCGTTAATTAGGTAATTACTTCATCATCATTGTGTCATACAAAAATTAAATTATTTAATGTCTAAAAATTATAAATAAAATATCATTATGTAGGAAATCGTTCTAGATTTCTAATTAATATTTATAGTCGAACATCCAATATATATAACCCTATGTAAAAATTGTTTTTCTAAAGGATATATACTTATGTCATTTTTTTACTTCTTTTAACTTAATTAAAATAAAGTGTCCCTATCACCTACAAGTGGCTCCATGGTGTCCCAAAATCGACCCAAAGATGCCCATGGTCGGACATGTATCCACCAATAAGGTTAGAACACATTTTAGGGTAATTTAGTTTTATTATAATATTATTTTGTTAACCCTTATTTACCGGATTTACCCTTAACCATGGTAAATAAAATATTTACCGAAGTAATTATTCAAAATGTCTAAAAATAAAAGTTATATATTTACACAATTTGATCATACTGATTAAAAATATGGAATCCATTTTTCCAAATTCAAAACACATAAGTGGAAGAAATTAATTTACAATTAATTCCCGCTATCAAAACAAAAAGCGTGTTTTTAAGATATAATAACTATCAAAAGATTGATACATGTTTATGTTCGGTTTAATTGTGAAATTATGTCCAATGAAAAACATTGAATTAAATGGTAAAACTATATTCTAAATATACTTTAAAACCACTCAAATTCATAATTTATCAATATTAATTATTTCGATTAAAAAAGTTGTTTTTAATTAAAATTTAGTAATTTTCACTATTCATCAAAATATGAAAGTTATCCGAAAAGTACCAAAATTTTACCCTAGGCTAATTTCGATATTCCGAATCCAAAAATGAATTCCATTTTGAGATATAGAATTTATAAAATTTCAAAAATTAGGTATTACTATTCATAACGGCTAGTTTGATTGGTTGTGGTGTGTTAGAATCTCAAAGTTGCGTACAATGCACGCCATTGCATTATTCAAAGGGAAACGTACCATGGAAGCTTGATGTGTTACATTACCTGCATGAAATATTTCAATTATTATGTTAAAAACATTCATTCTTGTGTGCAAAACCTTACTTTTCCCGAAAATTTTCCCCGATGTCCATTTCCAGTATCCTGACTTTGAACGACCATAACTTTTTGATCCATAACTCTGTTCAGGATCCACGACCAATCAAATCGAGGCTTGGGGAACTAGATATGCTCCATTATCACATATGGAAGCATTCAGTGAATTACATGGATTTGTTTTCCAGTGCCAACAACCTCAATACATTTTTTCGTATAATTTAATCACAAAAAATCCTTATAAACAATGAAATTGTAACATAAAACCCCTTACCATGAGTTTTCCGTGATTCAAAAGAACTCTACAATTCTACATAATAAATTTAAATTTATTAAAATTCTATCAAAAAGTAATTTTTATACTTATAATATCATATACAATCCCTTCATAACATTTTAACATCCCCTTTTGTCAATAATTCTTTATTAAAATTGTCATTTTTGGGTGTTAACTATTTCATTTATCACGAGTATTTTAACTCATTAGTTCCATTACTTGTACATTTAACTCAGTTCCATAATACAAATAAAATTTAATAATGACATAAAAATAATATATATATTCATAATATACATATTTAGAGTCATTCGTAAAAGGTATATATAGAAAAATAAATTACACTATTCATGGAGATGGTACATAGTACATACGCTTAAACATTGTTTTCATTTATCAAGTGATGAAATGAAATAAAGGAAAATATTACTCCAAATTTAAAAGATAATTATTATACCATATATGTCATAAATATTCATTAAATTTAACCTTATTACTATTCATTTAAAATATAAATGAAAAATGGATCACAATGGTTCGTGGAGGTGGCAGTCCACACATATGCACGAGCGACATTATTGTCTCCAAAAGGATTGTTTGGTTATAAGGTAGAAATCATGTTATCATTAAAAAGTATAATTATTTCATAAATATCATTTATAAACATTAAACCCATCATAATACATATCCGCAAATACGGCATTGAAAAATTATTTGTATCGTTTCGTGGAGATGGTAATCCATACGTATGCTTGAGGGATACTTTAACTTCTCATTTGAGAGGAAATAGGGTGTATACTGGTGTTTTTATAATCATAATAAAATATTTTTATATTGGTGATACTAATTTTTTTATTTTAGGATAAATAACAAAGATTTAGAGGTGGTAAATAAGAGTAGAAAAGAAGGAGGCCGATTATGGTGATTACATCTTCTTTGAAATGACTTCTTTAGATCTCCCCTAAAGGGATCTAGGGTTGAAATTTTTGAAAGACCAAAACCTCTAGAATGTGTATAGATAAGTGAAAAATGTTAATTGGTATATATTTGTTCATCTAGATGGACCAATGTTCCATGAATGAGTGAGGAAGGAGATGCACATTTATAATTGAGGTGATAGAAACTTTTGGAATTTCCCAAAATATTAAATCATAACAAATTAATTCTCATGAAAAATTACTAAATATTTATAGTTATTTGAATTTAAGGTATGGTATGTTTTTAATCCCATCAAAAACATAGGATTTAGACAAGTTTTTTTCATTCTAAACCTTATTATATTAATTAACCCATTCCCAATCAATTTTAATTTTAACTACGGTAAAAATATTTTCAATATTAAAGTGTGGTAATTTTTTTACTTTTAAGGTGAAAATAGCCCATAAATGGTAAATTTATGAAATTTTTGACCATATAATATCCAATTTGTCTTATTTCATGTTTTTTATTACTTTTAAATAATTTATTGAAATATTGTTTTGATAAAACATCATTATTGTCAATTTGGAAACTATTTATTTAATTTGACCTAAAATACATAAATACAAAGTTGTAATTTGAATATAATATTTTAACACAAAAATAATATGTCATTTAAACCTATAAATACATGTAACACTATAAATTAATTAAATTATAACACTTTTAATATGTTCAAAATTGTTTATTTTATTTTTTCCATTAATTGAATATGTACTATTTTGGCATTGTGTAATAAACTAGGGTAATTATATAATACCTAAAAATTAGAATTAAATTACCATAATTAATATAATTTAATTATTCAAAAAATTATTATTAATATTTATTCATAACAAGTATTTTTATCTATGTGAACACATAAAAGATACTTAAAACTAAGAGAGTGACATTTTATAACTTTATTTGATTTAAATAATTCATAAATAATTTTCTCTAACAAGTGTCCATTAAAATAATGGATTTTGAAAAAAAGGTAATAAGGGTTGAATTAACTTCATTCAATAATAATTATTATGTAGAATTATATCCTTATTACTTAATTTTAATCTAGTTTAACCCGATTTATCCTTTTTCGAGGTAACATATTTTACTAGCATTACTATTCAAATTGGCTAAAAATAAAATGGATATATTTAAAAATTTTGAACCTAATGATTCTAAATATTTAATTAATTTTTTCTATTTAAATACCTATAAAAATCAGAAATTAATTTTACTCTAAGTGAAAACAAATATGAAAAAATATCTTTTAAGAAAAATACATTTGGAGGATAAATCTAAATTTATTCTTATACTATGCTGAGGAAAATATTAATTAAATATTTAAAAGATTTGACCAATTAAATTATATAAAAATTTCAATAAAATCATTCAAAAATAGTCATTAATTTTCTTTATAAGTATAAAATTACATTGCAAGCATAAAGACAATTAGAGAAAAATATCAATTTTATTTTCAAATATATTTATTCATTATAATCATTTGATAAAATAATAATTTATTTTATAATTATGTAGACCATATATTTTTTATAATTTAATCATTTCTATACATACCCACAAATCCAAAAACTAGTTGATAGAAAACACATAATATTTTTATAATGTTTCGCAATTCATCTAAACTTGTTGTTGCGTATAATGTAAGCTATCAAATAAATAAAATTATTTAAAGAGAAATATTTCATAAAAATGTTTGGGTATTAAATTATACTCACTTAAAATTAATTTCACCCTTGAAATCTATCACTTTGATACAAATATATTGGGATAATTATTCATTATCACATCCCTAGGTTTCCACATAGCTTCCTCAAATTGGGGGGTTCACCACAAAACATTGAAGAGGTGGGTGGTCTTGTTTTATAACCCTTTCACTCTATGATCCAGAATAGCTAACAGTTATTTTTAATAAGAAATACCTTTATATATAAGTATTAACTTTGATTTCACTACATGTGAGTGACCAAGTATGTACTTCCTCAAGTGATATACGTGGAACACATCATAAATTTGAGAGAGATTTAGTGGAATCTCTAATTAATAAGATACTATCTCGATATGATCATGAAATTAAAAAGGAATAATAAACTAGGACCTTAACATTACGATATTTCCAAGTATCATTTCCATCTTTTAGGGTGACATTTATAGTAATACCTTTTCATTAACTTCAAACTCAAGATCTTTCCAATGACTGTTTGAATAAGTTTGTTTTCATCTCTAAGCCACTCTTATGTGTTATTGAATAAATCTAAAATTCTCTATCATTTCCATAGATAGATGAAACCCAAAGATATTTATTTCTCTATATTCATTCAAGTATATTGGAGTTCTTTAGATTCTACCATACATGTATTCATAATGATTAATCTGAAATATGTTGTGAAATATATGTTTATAGGAAAATTTCTCCAAAGGATGGTGTTGATCCCCACCACCTTTGAAATCCGTATATCATGATCTCAACATGTATTTTAGAGTTTGTATGGTATTATTATATATAACATATATATAAGGATGAAAATTATAGTTGAAACCTAACTCTATATCTTGATCATGTTGAAGGCTTCTAAAAAAAATTCATGGTAAACCCCAGATTATGATCATATAAAATTGATAGTGGTAAACCATGAAATTTTTCCAATTCCTTAATTTATAACCAAGTAAGTTTATCAAGAGGGAAATATCCTCTAATTTCTATTAAGTTTTCTAAATTTTTAAGTTGAATGACTAAGACCCAAATAAAATTATTCTATTTATATGTTTTGGGTAGTCAAATAGAAAAATCCAAGGGGATGTTTTCCAATTTCTAGTCTGGTATGGGTAACGGTTGTAACATCCCATTAGACTTTTCTCTCTTAGCATTAACTTCCTGACATACAAATCAATAAGAAAAAAACTCTATAAAATATATCTTCATGTATCCCACCATAAATACTATTTCAAATATCTATACATCTTTGTACTTCTAGGATGAATACAGAATTAATAACTATGAGCTTCATCCATCATTTCATACTTCATGTATAGTACTATAGGGACACATACACAGTTCTTGAACCTTATTAGTCCATCACAATCAAGCTTGAACTCAAAAAAAAAAATATGACCTCTTTTTTATCTTTATATCTTTCTTCTATGAATCTTTAACATTCACTTGGATAGATGGGTTCACACTCATTTGAGAAAGATAAGTTTCTACCCTTTCTTCAAGATGTCAAGATCGATACTTTAAAATTACAGAAATATTGGATATTTTGTGACCCTCATCATAGATAAGATAGAACGATCCTTTTGACTCAAAGCATATACCACCTTGTTCATTTTCAATGGGTGGTAATGTATTGAGAAAGAATAATCTTTAATCATCCCCAACTATATTCTTTGTCTCTTTACCGTAAATCTCAATGGTGTTAATTTTTCCCATTTTTTACTCGGATAAGGGGAAACATTAAAGTGATCATAAGCCTAGATGCATTTAAGCCTCATACATGAATTAGAAGATCCCAAATACCCGTTACCACAATAATAGATCCCCCCAATATCATTTTATAATTAAACAGCTTCCAACCTTGTTAAACTGTATAACTAGCATTGCCCTGTGCAGAGATGCATGGTTCCTGGAACCCTACACAACAAACTTCTTTGGCTCTTGTTCAACACTTTTGAGTGAAAATATAATTTAAAATTTATGATCAGCATATATGGAACACCTTTGTCTTATAGATAATTCCTCGATATCTTTAATGTAAAAAATACCACTACTAACTCTGAATCATGAGTTAGGTAATTTTTCTCATGGACCTTCAATTTTCATGAGGCATAAACTAAAACCATACCATTATTCATGAGGATGTATCATATCTATTTATTTGATATATCACTATATATTACAAACCGTTCTCCAATGTAAGGTACCGTAAACATCCGTTCATTATAAATCCTTCTATTTAGTTCCTTAAAAAATTCCTCACATTCATCCGTCCAAAAGAACTTAGCACCTTTCTGAGTTAATTTTGTGGGTGGATTTGATATCCATAAAAAATCATGTGAAAAGAGTCGATAATATCTATCTAAACCATGAAAAATATGGATCTAAATCATAGTGGTTGTTCTAGTCCAATTTTCAATAACTTATGTTGTTGAAGGATCTACTAATATACCCTCACATGAGATTATATGACCAAATAATGAAACTTTATGAGTCCAAAATTCACACTTGATGAATTTTAAATTAAGATTATTCTTCCTTAGGGTCTTTAATACAATTCTAGAATTATCTTCATGATTTTTATTTCTCATTGAATAAATAATAATATAGTTTATAAATACCACAATAAATTGATCAAGGTGGTCTATGAATACTATATTCGTTAAATTTATGATGATAATAGGGGAATTAGTAAGACCAAATGACATCACAATAAATTCATGGAGTCCATACCTTGTACAGAATGTTGTCTTTATATATACTCCTTCTTGAACATCAATTGATGATATCCAAAATGAATATTAATCTTGGAAATGTATTTTACTCCACACAATTCATCAAACAATTCATCAATACGGGGTAGAGGATGCTTGTTCTTGATAGTGATGTTGTTAATTTCTCAATAATCAATGAAGATTCACATTGATCAATATTTCATCTTAATAAATAGATCTAGTGCACCCAATGGTGATTCACTTGGATGAACGATTCCCATAATATGATTCTCCTATAGTATCTTCTTCAATTCTTATAACTCAATTATGGCCATTCTATATAGAGTCTTGGAAACAGGCGTATCACCATATACGAGTTCTATTGAAAACTCTAACTTCACAATTTGGTGGGAGACCAAGAAAATTTTAATTAAAGATATCAAGAAACTCCCACATATTAAAAATATATTCAATTTTGATTTTATCCCCAACCATCTGAGATAAATTCCCCTTTTTAATAGAAATAATTACTCGTACGATGGATGTAAATTCCATCATAATTTAATTTTTTTTCATCACAATGACAAGTGATCGTAGGTTGATTCAGAATACCAAACTTAACTTCCCTTCCTCAAAATTTTATATGGTATTTATGTAAATAAATCCAATCCATTCCCAAAATAAATAAAAATATATCTATAGTAAGAATGTCAGAATCTGTAGGAAACACATTCCCAAAAACATCGACTAGAGAAGAATCATAGAATTAGGGTACAATCATCATACCATCAGGGTTTTTATTGTTTATTTAATATATAATTATAGAGGTGGTACTATTATACCCGTATAAATGTATTTAGATATAAAAGAGTGGGTATATCTATAATCAAATAAGTCATTATTAGTTCTATAGTGGATGGTAAGTGTACCTTTCACCATACTATTATCATAAACCTCCTCAAAAATAGTGATCACATGAGATTTTCCTTTTTCTCTAGGATTAAGAGGCTATTGATGCCAATAATCATCATTATCCTTTGAATTTGGGAACTGGATTATATAATTCCCATACACCTACATTTAAAACACTAGATTATGGGTGGTGCATTATGTGCAGATTTCAGTCTATTCATATTATTCACTAACTTCTTCCCATAACTTTAGTATTAAATTGCCTGATGTCCTTTATTTACACACTTAAAATATTTACTACTTCCATTAAGAAAATTTCACCAATTTTATTTATGTATTTCAAGCATAATGTAAGGATCGTCTTCTTCTATATATGGTTTTTAGAATTTACTTTCAAATTCCAACTTTATTTTATTATAAAAACCATGAGATTTTTTGGTAACTCTATTCTCTATATCCACCTTGAGAGAACATAGAAAAATTTCATCATAGCTACTGAAGTACCTTATGGATAATAAAATTCAAGGACTTGGTTTTAATCCACTTAAGAATTGATCAACCTTAATCACATGTTGGATGATAATACCAGAATCATACCTCATGTGTCCTATGAAATTTTCCTCTTGAGTACTAACAGATTTATCATCCATTCGTTTTAACTCATAAAATTATTTCTCTACTTTCATATGAATAATATATGGAAATTACTTATTGAAAAATAATATTTTCAATTCATCCCACTCACAGATTCAGTTTCTTCTTATTCTCTTGTGTTCTTTATAAGAGTCCACCACTGATGTAATTCTCTTTCCAAACAATACCTAGCTAGAATGAATTTCTCATGTTTTTAACACCAAAGAACAAAAAATATATTTTCAATGGCAATAATTCATTTATTATTGACTAGTGGATCATAAACCCACTAAGATAAGGTGTACATATCCTCATGAAGGACTCAATAGAATGTTGTTCCATCCTTTTCTCATTTGTAAGCTCAGCATGATTCATAAATTCAGAAATTTGTGTGATAATAACAAAAATATTTTTCAATCCAGGTCCCATATCATTTGGTTTCTCTAGATGAAAATCATTTTTTTCATTGCATTCAACATTAACAAAATTCCTTTAGGCTTCATCCAGTTCCTAAAATAAAAAAACATAGTGCGGGGAATAATAATCATGGTAGAGAATTGCATAATCATGAAAAATATTTTATAGGGTTTCTAAATATAGAAAACTTATTATATGAATCCTTAGGTTTAACCTAGGACATTCACAATCAATACCTAAACTTTTGGATTTTATCCTATGTTGAGACACATCCCTAGGATTTTTACTAAAGTTTTCTCATCTTTTTTTTCCAATGGTTAACTAAACCTTTCTATGAAACCAAATATAGGGACCCATAATTTTCATACATAGATATTACTTATTAATAGATATACATTCATTACATAACATCTCGATCCATGCTAGAATTTTTTAGGTTTAGTATCTTTGGAAACTTATAAACATAAACAACTGTTTCATAAAATATCATCATCAAATCCCACTTATTTCTTTATAAATATCACTTTTCTTATACATGACGTACTTAATACCTTTCTTCATAACTTGGGGTTTGGAAACATAATAAAAAGTTGAGTTTAGATCCTTAGTAAGGGTAAATAAGTGAAATATAAATCATCACCCTCTTCATGGGATATATTCATAGGAATACCATATCCCCAAATTCAAACTCAATATATTTTCAATTATTTTCAGCATAATATTTTTTTGCATATAAGATTCTCTTATGTTCTATTGAATGGATAAAAACTTATATTCCATTTATGCATCTAGATCATGTCCCAATATCTTTATTTATTTAACTTCATTCCATCATGTTGGATTTTTTCACTTCCTACCATATATGGATTCAAAAGTATCCACATGAATTCTGGAGTGAATGTTCTTATTGTAAGAAAACTAAATAAAAGGAAGGTGTTGATCCAAAAAATATTTGAAATCTATAGAAATTTCTTGAAATATGTATTTTAGTGTTTGAATGGTCCTATCAAGATGAACATCTATTTGAGGATGATAAAAAGCACTAAAACAGAACTCTATATCCAAAGCCTTTTGAATAATTTGTCAAAACATTGAGGTAAACATTAGATATCGATCAAATTCAATTGATATTGGAACACAATGAAATATTACCACTTCATTAATGCATTAATTAGTAAGTTGATCAAGAGAGAGATCCTCTATAATGTAAATAATGTTTTTTAACTTTTTAAGCTGATCAACAACAATCCAAATCGCATAATTTCGTTTATAGGTTTTTGGGGAGTTCAGTGAAAAAAATATGGTGATGTTTTCCCATTTCCATTATGGTTTGAATAATTGTTGTAGCATCACCTTATACTTTTTTCTCTTAGACTTAACCTGATGGAATTCAAATAACCAAGAAATATACTCTTTAATATATATTTTTATGTCATGCCACTATAAATAATCTCTCAATTCTATATATGTATTTATACTTCTTGGATGAATAGGGAATGAAGAACTATGGGATTTATCCATAAACTCATTCTTTAAGTTTGGTACCATTTCAACACATACATGGTTCTTGAACCTTATTATTCTATCACTATTAGGGTTAAATTCAAGAACATTTCTCACCTTCTTTTACATATCTACATCTATATTTTGTACCTCTTTAATCATTAGTTGGATAAATGGCAGAATACGCATTTGAGGAATATAATATTTATACTCTTCCTTTAAGTTTTAAAGATCCTTAATTTAAAAGTCCATAAATATTAGATATTTTTTGATCCTCGTCATATATTGGCTAGTATGATCCTTTTTTACTCAGAGCATCTACCACATTTTTCAATTTCCATGGGTGGTAATATATTGAGATGTCATAATCATTAATCAACTACTACAATATTATTTTTTGCATGCTATTCTATTTTTGAGTGAAAATGTACTTTAAAATTTTGTGATCAGTATATATATCACTCCTTTATATTTAGAGACAATGAACCCACATATTTAATGAGAAAATCACTGAAACTAACTCAAAATGATGAGTTGGGTAATTTTCTCATGGACCTTTAATTATCGTGAGGCATAAGATAAAAACATATCATTCTATATGAGTAAGCATCCCAATATTTTATTTGACACTTCAATATAAATTACATATCATTCTATACTATTGGGTAGTGTAAGCATAGGTGTGATAACTAGCCTTCTATTAAGTCCCTTAAAAAATTACTCACAATAATCTTCCTAAATAAACTTTGATTACTTCTAATTTATTTGGTGAGTGGATTCGATAACCCTAAAATATTATCCACAAAGTATAATTAATATCAATCCAAACAAAGAAAAATATGGATATAAATCACAATGGTTGGTCTAGGAAAATATTCAATGACTTATATCTTTGAAGGATCCAATGATATATGATCACATGAGATTATATGACCCAATAATGAAAATTTCAAAAGAAACAAAATTCACACTGGTAATTTTTTCATAAATATTCTCCTTCCTTAGGGTCTTGAACAAAATTCTCAAATGATCATCATGCTCTACCTTAATTTTTTAAATAAATAAGAACATCTTATATAAATACTACTATAAACTAATCAAGTTAAACACTAAAGACTCTATTCATTAAATACATTAAGAAAACAGGGGAATTATTAAGAACAAATTGAATCACTATAAATTCATATTGTCTATACCTTATAAAAAATACTATCATGGGTATATCCTCCATCATAACCCTCAATTGAAGATATCCAGAATAAATTTTACTCTTAGAAAAGTATTTTTCTCTGCATATTTGATCGAAAATTCATCAATTTGGGTATTGAATAATGTTTATTGATAGTTATCTTGTTATGTTATCGATAATCAATGCAGTGTTTCATTGATCTATCTTAATTTTTAACAAACAGAACAAGTGCACCCCAAGGTGACACAGTTGGCTGAATGAATCTATTGTTAATATTATCATTAATTTGATTATTTATCTTGAAACTCAATAATGTCCATTATATATAGTGTATTATAAATTTTTATAGAACTAGGTATAGTTCCATTGAAAACTAAACATCAGGATTAAATGGGAGATCTGGAAACTATTATGGAAATACATCAGTAAAATTATGCATAATTGGAATATCATTTATGTTGAGTTTCTCCCTAAAAATATAAGATAAATGACTCTTATTAATAGGAATCATAACCCATAAGATGTATGTAATTTTAATCAAAAGTTCATTTTTTCATCACACTAATGGGAGATCATAGGTTGGTTTATAATATCAAACATTACTTCCCTTCATCAAAAATTGATGTTGGATTTATACAAATGAAGGAAATCCATACCCAACATAACATTGAATTCAACTAGAAGAATAATGGAAGTATTTTCAAAAAGCACATCACATAAAATTCAACTTGAGAAGAATCGCTGACTTGGGATGAAATCAGCATACCATTAGGGGTTTTTACTGCTAACACAACATCAAATTTTTGGGGTGATACAATGATACCCATAGAAAAGTGTTTAGTTATAAAAGATAGGGTAGATCTAGAATTAATTAATACATTGCAGTTCTAGATTGAATGGAAAGTGTAACTTTAACCATTTCATTATTGTACCGCCCATCAGAGAAAGTGATTAAGAGATATTTACCTTCGTCTCTAGGATTAAGAGGCCATTGATGCCGATCATCATCATTAAACCTTATATTTAGTGCCTAGTTAGCATAATTTCCATACTCATTACATTTAAAACACTAGAGTACGTGTGGATCATTTTTTAGATATTTCTCTCTATTCTTATAATTATCTAAATTCTTCCCATCACTTCGGTATTTTATTGCCTCATGACCATCCTTTCCACACGTGAAACATTTACTAGTTCCCTTAAGAGAATTTTCCTTATATGTACTTCCACATTTCGAGCATAATGGAAGGTTCATCTTATTTTCTCTATGGTTTTTATAATTTTATTTTAATTTCAATTTTATTTTCCTATAAAAACCATGAGATTTATGGGTAACCCCAATCTCTATATCCACCTTGAGATCATATTGAACAATTTATTCATAGTTACTAAATTACCATATGAATAATTAACTTTAGAGACTTGGGTTTATGTAACTAAAGAATTAATCAACCATACATTCATTTTATATGATAATACAAGAACATACATCACAAGTCTTATAAAAATTTCCTCATAAGTACTAATACATTCATAATCCATATAATTTAACTCATGTAATTTTTTATCTATTATTTTTGAATAATAAATACAAATTACATACTAAAAAATTATCTTTTAAAATACCCCCACAATGTAGATTCACTTTCTTATTTTCCACTCATGTTCTCGATAAGATTATACCACTGATATTCATCACCTTCCAAACAATAAAAAACCAGAATAAAATTCTAATTTTCCAAACACTGAAGAATGGAAATTATATTTTCAATGGTTCCAATCAATTACTCAGTGACTAATAGATTAATGGACACAATATAAGAAGGTGGATATTTCCTCATGAAGGACTAAATAAAATATTGTTCCTGCCTTTTATGATTTGGAATCTTAGCATGATTCATCACTTGAGAAAGTTGTGTGAGCATATGAATAATATTTTTTATTCCATATCCCATAAAATTTGGTTTATGAGGAAGATAATAATTGAATTTTCCATCACATTCATCATTAACACGATTCCTTTGGGTTAAAACCATCAAATTAATCCAAAAAACATAGTGTGGGAAAAAACATAGTTTAAAACTACATAATTATGAAAAATCACTTAAAGGATGTGGAAATCATGACACATTTTTCTACAATACCATAGGTTTAACATAATCCATTCATGATCAATACCAAAACATTAGTACTTTATCCTATACTTATACTTATGACTAGGTTTATTACTAAACATTTCTCATCCTAGTTTCCAATGTTTAACTAAAATATACCCTAATATCAACTATAGTGACCCATAATTTTAATACATATATATTACCATGTAATAGTTGAATATTCATTAAATAAAATTTCGATCCACACTATAATCATTTAGTTTTATTATATTTAGAAACTTATAGACAAAAAAAATCATAAAATATCTACATTGTCTCCCACTTATTTTATGACAACTAGCATCCTTCTTAGACATGTCTTAATTAATACTTTCCTTTATAATCCTGGGAAAGGAACCATAATAAAAGGGTGATCTTAGATGGTCTGAATGGGTAAACAAGGGAAATATCAATGCTCAAATAAAAATAAAATGATTATAAGGGTATAAGAACATAATATTAACATTTGAAAACCATACCCAACATATCAAAGATCATAATCATAAATCATGGCATAAATATTGGCATTTCATAAGACACGAATCATAAGAGAATCAAGGAACAAAAAAATAAATGTTTAACAGATACATAAGACATATATTTTTTTGTCAAAGACATAAGAATAGAAAATTATTTACTTAGTAGTAAAGGCTCATTTCCAGGGATATCATAGTGAAAAGGGTTTAGTCCCCAAACTATCATAGTGGTTAAGGTTCACTCCTAAGACCATCATAGTGGAAAAAGTCCTTTACTAAACTGAGTTCTATCCCCATTCCAGTCCCATTTATCTCATGAGATATATATTTACCTAATTAATTGGAGAAATATACAGGTCTCAACCACAACATAATTAAAATTATACATATTCACACCAACAGATCATAAAAAATTCTTCATATTAGAACCCATGAAAAGAACTGTTTTTTATAATCATTTTATCATTTCATCATAGTATTACCGATGGAAAATGAACATATTTCATACAAATATTTTCATCAAAAACAAAATACATATAGAAAAATAATAAGAATGGTATCCTTGATTCATATCTTGAGTAAATAATAAGTTAGGTTTTCTATCTATGATGAATAGAAACACCATTAAAATATCATTAAAACCTTCTTGAGGAAAATAATCTTTTCTTTTTCAAATAAATTATTTTTAAATAAACTTTTAAAATATAAAGGAAGAAATTTTATTTGAATAGAACCATGTAAACTTGTAAGGTAATTTAAGAAAACCAGTTCTGACGGCTAGAAAATCCGTTTATATCATATAGGTTAAAAAACATTCCTTCCATACTTTGGCCAGATAAGTCACAAAGTACCTCATTTAAAAAATGAAAAAATATTCCTTTGAATTATTTTTTTTTAAATTATAACATGGGAAAAAATGAATTTAAGAAATTATAGGAGAATAGTGAAAACCTTCTTTAAAACATTTTTATAAAACATGTATATGGAAGAAAAATTATTTTCGACCAAAGA
This sequence comes from Viscum album, assembly GCA_963277665.1. Taxonomy (NCBI): domain Eukaryota; kingdom Viridiplantae; phylum Streptophyta; class Magnoliopsida; order Santalales; family Viscaceae; genus Viscum; species Viscum album. The sequence goes on from OY728158.1 coordinate 1,326,713,464, forward strand.
GATAAATGAATTTTATTTTCCATAAAAACATATCTTTAGTATCTTGAGTACATATAAATAGAACATGAAATAGAAACATGGGATTTAAAGTAATAAATAGAGTAGAATAAAATTCATAATTTTATTGTGAGGTGAATCATAATATTTCATCATTAGGATTTATACATAAATAATAGATAAATAGTGATATTGTAACATAAAAACCCTTACCTTGAGTTCTCTATGATTCAAAATCACTCCAAAAAATATGATAATAAATTTATATTTATTATAATTATATACCATATTCATGTTCATAGTTATAATATCATATATTACAACTTTATATAATTTCAAAACCCCCTTTTATCAATAATTCCCTATTAAAATCTTTATTTTCAAGTGTTAGCTCTTTTGTTTATCATGAATATTTTTTCTCAGTAGTTGTGGTCCTTATACATTTATCATGGTTATATCACCTATATAATATTTATCAGGATATATATATATATATAAATATATATATATATATATTAATTATATATATATATAGATTCATCCATAAATGTTATAGGTAAAAACTGAATTACATCGTTCATGGCGATGGTAGGCCGTACATATGCATGAACGTTGTTTTCATTTTTCAAAGGATGAAATGAAAGAAAGGTAAATATAAATTTAACATTAAAATATCATTATTACAAAATATACATCATATATATTCATCAAATTCATCTTTATTACCAATAATGTAAAATATAAATTAAAATCAAATCAGATTGCATAGTGGAGGTTGTAGTCTATACATACGCACAAGTGACATTATAGTTTCCCAAAGGATTGGATGGTAAAAAGGTATATATGATATTATAATTATAAAATTATAATTATGTCATAAATATAATATAAATACATTAAAACCACTATAATACCCATCTATAAAGGATGGTGATGAAAAATTAATTGTATCGCTCTGTGGAGATGATAAGCCATATGTACGGGTGAGCAATACTTTTACTTCTAATTTAATAAGAAAGAGGGTGTATAATGGTGTTTTCATAATTATAATAAACTTTCATCATATTTAGGATAATTAATTTATTATTTTATGATAAATACCATATATTTTAGTAGGTAAAGAAGAGAAGAAAAGAAAGTGACTTGTTAAGAAGATTACCTCTTCTTTGAAATGACTCCTTTAGATCTCCTCTAAAGGGCTCTAGGGTTGGTGTTTTGGGAAGAAAAAAACCGATAAAATATGGATAGGGAAGTGGATAAGATAAATTGATAGATTTTTAGTTATATAGAAGGAAAAAATTGGTGTGAATATGTGAGGAAGGAAGTTCCCTTTTTGTTATTATGGTGAGGGGCATTCTTGGAATTTCAAAAAATATTAAATAATAATAAATTCATTATCATGATAAATGACACAAAATGGCCAAGTATTAAACATAAGTTCAATAAGTCTTTTAATACCACCAACCAATATAATTTAAATATGTTTTTGTGTCATTTTAAAACTTATTATTTTGATTAACCCTTAGTTAACCAATTTTAATTTTAACAATGGTAACAACTTTTTCAACATTAAAGGGGTTTAGTTGTTTAATCAAGGGTAAAAATTGGCCAATAAATGGAAAATATATGAAATTTTGACCATATAATATTATACTTCTCTAATTTTTATATTTTTATGATATTAAAACTGTTAAATAATTTGTTATTGTGATAAAATACCATTATTGTCAATTTTGACACTATTCATTTACTTTTACCTAAAAGACATCAATTCAAAGTAGGAATTAAAATATAATAATTTAAAATAACAAAAATATGTAATTTTCAATTATAAAATCCATGCAACACTATAAAAATTACTCAAATGATATCACTTTTAATATTTTCAACATCATTTTTTCCATTAATTGAATAAATACAATTTTGGTGTTGTGTAAGAAATTAAGTTAATTATACAATACCTAGAAATTATAAATAAATTAACACCATGAATATAATTTCATTATGAAAATAATTAATATTAATATTAATTCATAACTAGTTTTTTCCCTTTTTGATCACATAAAGGATATTTTAAACTATGAGGTGACATTTTGTAGCATTATTTTATTTAAATAATAGATGAATAATTTTTAAGGATGATTGTCCATTAAACTAATAAATTTAGATCCTATGCTGAAAAATTTCAAATTAAATTCATATAATAATAATTAGGATGAATAAAATCTATCCTTATTACTTATTTTGAATCTAGATTAACCCAATTTACCCTTTATCGAGGTGAAAAATTTTACCATGGTTACTATTTACATTAACATAAAATAAAAGAGAACTATTAAATTTTTTTACATATTTATTATAAATATTTAATTAATTTTATATAATTTAATACCTATAAATTTTGTAAATTAATTTTAACATAAGTGTCAAAAATGTGATAAAACAACTTTTTTTGGAAAAAATTCATTTTTAAGTATATAATTGGATTTTTTCTTATCCCATGAGGAGAAAAATATTTTTTAAATGTTTAAAAAATTTAAACAAGAAAATAATATATAAATTTCATTAAAATAATTCACTAACAATGTTTAATTTAATTACTATTATAAAAATACATTTCCGGCATAATGTTTTTTTTTAAAAAAACTACAATTTTATTTTAAAATAATGTTTTCTTTTCAATTATAACAATTTTATAAATAATGAATGAATTATATATATTTTTATTAATTTATTATTTACTATTCATACCATCAAATCCAATGGCTAGGAGATAATAGACACATAATATTTTAATAATGTTTTGTGATTCATTTAAACTCGTTCTTGCGTGTAACATAATCTATCAAAGAAATAAAATTGTTTAAAGAGATATATTTCTTAAAAATCATGAGGTGTTACATTAACATATTAATTTGGTGTATTAAATATGGACTCAATAATTAAATTAATAGAGTCATGCATATATAAAGGATTAAAACTAGAGATAATAATGATTTTATATGATGCAATAGTTTTGAATTCAATAAGAATAAGATGTATATTAAATAGGTGAAACTTTTAAAAGAAAACCCATACATTCTATATATGGGTGATCCTATATTATATTGTTTAATGGATGTATATAATAATATTACCCTAACTATTAGGTTCTTTTTCTTGGTGTTTCTTTAAGTTACACTTAGTTGGGAAACCCTAATAGGTAGGATACCAGAGGAATACAGTTGAGTAAATACATATTATAGATTTTGATAATGAGTTATCAGATCAAATATAAAATTTTCTTAACTATAATTTTTGGATTGATATCAAATATAAATCAAAAAGTGGTGACATAAAATCCCTAGAAGAGTCATTGTGAAATATGGATCTTGGCTTACTAAATGGATATGACATATGACTTCATCATTTTTAGTGGGATTAATTTTATGAGGATTACTTATTAAAAAATATATAAAAATGATACTCACTAATAGAAATATCTTTTTTTACATCATATATTCCATCATGATAATAATATTGAAATCTTATAAACGTATGACATATAAAATAGTTCAAAACTTGTTTCCATGGCTGGGAAGTGTTCTAAAAAAGAAGCATTATGTGCATCTAAATTTGAATGTTATAAAAATTAATTTCTATAACTATAACTCATGGGTATTAGATACTAAGTTTTCATTAAAATTTTGTGCTGATAAATGCAGATTGAAAGATAATAATGAATTAAATAAAGGAGAAGTAGATCTTGATGTAAGAAATTAAGCAAGAGTTGTTTCATTAGAGGTTGAAACTTTTGATCTAAGTATACCTAGTGGATTAGTTCTATAATTAGAGATCTATTATTAATTTCCCACTATAAAAAAAATTAAATTTCTATATCTTCTTTGTATAAGATGGGATTTTCCTTCATTATTAAGAATAAGAGTTATTTTATATATAATAATGAAATTTTTTATTGCATTGGGAATATGGTAAATGGTTTATACATTCTATATATGAATAATATTATCTACAATATTTAGAATAATAAATTTATGGTTAATTATAATCCCAATTATCTTGGGAATTATCACTTTAGACATAGAAATGAGAAACACATACCAAAGCTATGTTGAGATGGATTGTTGGACTCATATGATTACGTATCATTTGATACATTAGAATATTGTTTATTATGATTGATTTCCAAATCACCTTTTATTATATAAGGTGGAAGGTATAGTGGATTATTGGATATCATACATAGTTATGGATTTGTACCAATGAGTACACAAGAAAGTTGTGGTTTTAGGTAATTCATAGCTTTTACTAATGACTTTATTCGGTATTCTTATGTGTTTCTGATTAAAAATAAGTATAAAACTTTTAAAAAGATCAAAGAGTTTTATAATGAAGTATTAAATCAACTAGGAAAAAGTATTAAGACTATTCAATCAGATTTGGGTGGTGAATAATTAATACCTGAATTCACTAATCGTCTATGAGACTGTGTAATTATTCCATAACTCACTCCAAGTTGAACACCACAATGAAACAATGTGTCTAAGAGTTGGAATTGTACCCTATTAGACATGGTTTGATCAATGATGAGTCAATGTAACGTTAAAATTTTATTTTGGGTTTAGGATCTTGGTACTGAGGTATTCCTACTTAACCATATTATATATAAATTAGTCATGAAGACATTATATAAGATATTCTATGGGAAACATTCAATTTTTTATTTTATGAATATCCAGGGTTGGTATGAACTCATAGTATGATTTTCTTCAGAAAAAGATTACCCTAATCTGGACAAGTGCTTATTTATTAGTCATCCCAAGGAATAAAGGGGATACTATTTCTATATTCATACTAAACACAAAGTATATTTGGCTCCAAATTCTACTTTACTTAGAAATAAATGCATAAGTCATGATGTTAGTGGGATGAAAGTTGAACTTGGGGAAGTTTATAACTAATGAATTTGAGGTGATCCTAATTTGAAAGTTAAGTTGGCTCCATAAAGAGTTGGGGAAGTACACAAGAATAAAATTACACAAGAACATCAAAGTTATGGTAGGGTTATTCAGAAACCCAATAGATATGGATTTATTATGGAAAATAATGATGAATTAATGTTTAGCCAATGATCCGGTACCCGAGTGGTAAGGGATCCTACTTGGCATCCAAGAGACCCAGGTTCAAAACCAGGTGGAGGCGAATTTTTGGGTTACTATAGCAGTACTGTAGCAGTATTGTAGTAGTACTGTAGCATTTATTGTTCGGTACTCTAGTAGCCAGAACTATTTACCAGATTTGGGCCTTCAGGCCACCGGTTTGGGCCTACGGGTCTCGAGGGCCTTCGGGTCATCAATGGCTTTCGGGCCACAGAGCCTTCTGGTCACGTAGACCATGGAGTAGCCCAGATCACACAGAACAAGCCTTAGAAGAGGATCATAGAAATATGAGTAGCAGCCACCAGATGTAGAGCTAACCGGATTGGAAGAATGATAGGGTATGGCATCCGCCATTGGGACCAGGCACCATGCAACTTTGTTTGGGGAAATGATAGCCGATCAACAATGCAAGTTGGAGTGCTAGTAGATCAATGACACAAAAATCTGGGGAGGTGAAGTTCAAGTGGGCTGGGCCTACGGGTCATGTATTGGGCATGGTATGCCTCTAGGCCTTCGGGTTATGTATTGCGGGTTTGTCAGGTTTTGTGGATTGGGCCTATGGGTAATGTACGAGTTCCCCTTCAACCCTTAAAAGGAGGATTATCCATAATAAAATAAAAAAGAAGTCTTCGGGCCATTCAAGCATGATGAATTAATTTTTATATGAGATCACCCTAATATCCACTATGAGGATTTTGAGAAGTATTATTTTGAGAAATTGTTAAATGAAATATATTCTAAAATGGAATCCATGTACACTAACCATGTTTGGAACTTAGGGGATTAACCTGAAGGGGTAAGACACATAGGATTTATGTGGGTTTTCTATAAGAAATATGACATGGATAGTAGAGTGTCTACTTATAAAATCTGCATAGTGGTAAATGGTAGAAAAAAAATTCATGGTATTCACTATGAAAAAAACATTTCACATTCTACGATGATAAAATATATTTTAGATTTTTTTACATAATAACTCACTTTGATTATTAGATGAATTTAGTTAAGGATGTGTATATGATAAAACCCAATGATTTTGATGTACCAATTGATTCTACTAAGTCATGAAAGTTATTATAGCCCATTTATGGAATAAAGTAAGATTATAAAATTCAGGATATTTAGTATGATAAAGTGATAAAATAGTTTGGTTTCATCAATAACTTAGATGATTCCTGTATATACAAGTGGATTAGTAGGACTGTTGCAGTGTTTTTGATACTGTATGTGGTTGATATAATAATTATTGAAAATGATATCATGAATTTACATTCTACAAATATATAGTTGGGAAAATTATTCTCTATGAAATATATTGGTGAAGCAATCTATATACTAGGTATAATGATATATTTTAAATAGATATAAAAGGATTATTGGACTTAGAAATGACACATACATTCCTAAAGTTATAGATAATTTTAACATGGAGTGTTCATTGTTGTTTCATGGAAAAATCATTAGAAGATTCATTATCCTTATAATAAGTTAAAAGGATGAATCTAATTCCATATGATTCCTTTATAGGATCTATCATGTATTCCTTGTTGTGTAATCATACTAATATTTCATATTCTCTTATAATAACTATTAATTACCAATCCAAAATCTGTGATAATCACTGAATTGTTGTGAATAAAATCCTAAAGCACTTGACAATGACTAAGGATATGTTATTAGTATTTGGATGAGAGGAAGATTTGTGTTTAAATGGTTGCAATGATGTGAGTTTCATATACGTTAGAGATGACATGTGATATGAATTTGGTTTTATAACTACCTAAAATATGGATCTATCTACTATAAGAGTTAAAAACAAGACACTATGCTATACTCAAAAACATCGATAGAGTACATCATTTCATTTGATGTTGTGAATGAATATATTTGGATCTATCAGATAATTTCTAAATTTGGGGTGATTATCAGCATCGAGGGAGAAATAGAGCTTTACTATGATAATAATGGACCCATTTCTCTGGATAAGGAACCCCAATCTCACCAAATGACTAAACACATAATTTGAATATACTATCTCAAATGAGAGATCATTGATAGGGGAGATATTAGTATCTATTGGTTGTCTATAGGGGAAAATGTAGAAAATCTATTGATTAAGCCATTACCACAAAAAACATGAGTGTTATGTTAAATATACTTTTATAAGATACTTATGAAATTGAATGAAATAATTGTAAATGTTTCATTATTTTATAATAAAAGGTTATCTCTATTTATCCTTTATTAATGTGTGTTAAAATTTATTTTACATGAATAGTTGAATGATAATATCCCCTCCAATTATGAATATAAGTTTCCCTTAATTGTTGATCATTATAGAGTAATGTTTTTTGATGATATTCTAAGGTTAACATGATGAGAATATTTTAATGAATATAATATTTTTATTCAAGATATAAAGAATTGACTCATGAGGTAATTAGTCAAGACTTATTACTTAGACTAACCATCTAAATTATATCTCATGAAATGTCTTATAGTCATAAATAGATTCAGGGGTGTATAATTATTATCAATCTCCATTACATATTATTGGAGACATACCTAACATGATAAACTTTTACTTTCACACATTTCTTACACAATCATTTAGGAATAGATAATCAGGGGGTGGTGGGGTATGTTGTTGACCATGTCATTGTTCATAGATAAACCAATATACAATTTATCCACTAGTATAAGAAGAAAAGTCATCTGATAACTTGATTGAATTATACTAAACATATTATGTATTTAGTTACTTGTATTATGGACATTTAATGTGACTATTTACTAGATAAGTGACATGTGATTTATTTATCATCCTGGTCAATCTGTTTTAGTTTATCATAAATGGATGATATGACCTGTACTAGATTGAAATGTTCCATGTATAGTTGTCACTCATTGTATTATAAAAAGGTATTATGTAGGAATACATACAAAGAATATAATATATCATGTGGTGGACATGTTCATATGGAGATATGAGTTTGTTTGATCAAAATCACAATAGAACCCTTAGTAGCGTGACCAGCACTAATGGTTTTATAGAGTCCCCTCTTGGCTTACATTTATGAAATTATAATTTCATATTTTTTTGAATGTTACTAAGTCTGGTCGGATCACTAATTTAGTCCTATATAAAATGATTAGTCTTTGGAAAAAGATTTTGTTCCAAAATGAATCAGGTTTGATAAACAATGTATCATATTTTATAATATCTCCTATGTCATATTGATCTATATGCATATAATGCATATCGATATTTGTGATACATGACAATTTATATAGCCTTAAGTAGGGGAGTATTCATATATTTCCACTAATGTTATGTAAAATGAATGATATCTATATCTTGACATTGCATCATATCAAGGTACACCAGGCTTACAACTTAGAGTGCATGGCTCTACCAAATCTCTCTAACATGGTTTCTTTAGTGATGAATTGATAAGGATGGTTCATTAAATGGATAAAAATATATAATCATTTGAAGAGTTAAAATATTTATTAATATTAATTGAAGTGTTTAATAAAGGGAAGATCTAATAGAAAATAATGTAATAGTTTTCATGAGATGGAAATTGATGTTCGAAGAATTATGAAAATTAATAATACAAAAAACTATTTATTCTAAATCACCATCTATCTTATGGTGAAGGATACCCTTTGGTGGTTTGTAATCCCCTCATTATGAATGAGGATCCTAAGGCTGGTGTATCCCCCTAAGAGGTGAGAGTAATATGAATATTACTAAATGTGATCTCTATTAAAAATAATTCATAGAAAAATATAGATTGATATTATCAAAATTTATGTATCCATAGTTTTAAGTCATTCATATTATTATATGTTCATTAGGTTGAAGATAAATCATGAAATTGATGGGTTTATTTATGGATGGTCTATAAGGTGTAATCAATTCCTATGGCTTAAAACCATTTTATAATTTATAAACTTGAAGCCTATAATCACAAAAAATAATATGTATAATTGTAATTTTTGTTCTAAGGTTGAACCCACATAGACTAGGTGGAAAATACTACAATTCAAGTAGCTAAGTATAAGGCCTCATGTTTGTATAATAGTGAAAATTTTCATGGGAATAGGGAATTTTTGATTTAGTGGTTGGGATGAATTTTGAACTAGGATTTTGAAACAAATTTTTAGATTTTGATCACCTTAAAAAGATGTTTTTGGAAATGGTTGGAGGTTTGAGGGATATCCTGGGGGCTTTGAGGAGTCTCAAGATATGCTGCATGGCTACTCTAGATAATGTTTCAATAGTGTCATTAGCTAGCCCGTGGGGGTTTTAATGAGGAAGGAAATTACAAAATTTCCTCTTGGGTTTTAGGAATTGGGATCCCCTTCTCCTATTTTTTTTCTCATGTAGCCAACCATCATCACTTTCCTTTTGATTACTCTCCTCCCTTGATAAAGAGTGTTTTTGAGACCATTCTTCGGCGATTTTAGCTATGTCTTCAGCTTCGATAAGCTCCTCAGATAACCTGAGCCAATATTTTTTAATTTATATTTTTTGTAGATAGGGATTTTATGATTATTCCAATATATTATGATGGAATTATAAATACATGTAATATTTCTCTTTAAATAAATTTTATATCTTTTTTAACTTGCTTTATACAAAATAATGATTTTAATCAAACCACAATATAAATATTATTATTTAAATGCAACTATTGTAAGATATCTATTAAAATTGATGGAATGAATCAGAATACCAAATTCCAAAAATCATGTATAAATTATTTATATAAATAAAATATAATGATAAATAATTACATAAGTCTTCATTTTCTTTAAAAAAAAATTTCTCATAAAAAATGATATTTATTTCTTTTTGTAAAGAATTAATAAAATTAACTTATGCCAAATTTAGAATTTTTATAATAAGAAATTAACTTCATTTTTGAAGTCATAATTTAAAATTAACTTAATATTAAATTTTGATATTTTTTTGAAAGTATTGACTTTTCAGTGAATAGTGAAAAATACTGATTTATGTATAACTGTCATTTCTTTAATTAAAAATGATATATGATATTTTGAATTTTATCCTAAACCAATATAAGTATCATTTATTTTAAAATAATAAAATCAATTACATATGAATAAATTTTATACATGATCTTGGTATAAAAATTCTTTTAGACTTAAAAAATCACTTTTCTATAAAAAATGTTTTTCATCACGCTTTTCTGGATACTTATAAAATGCGTTTCTGGTACTTATACTGATTTAATTGTTAAAAATTATGAAATATTTTTAATTAGAATAGTTAGTATTATTTAATAAGGAAACCTTATATAGCGACCCATACTTTTCATACATTGATATTTCATCTTAATAAATGAATATTCATTACATAACATATCGATCCACATAAGAATCATTTAGTTCTAGTGTCTTTGGAAACATGCAAACATAAATAACTAGTTTATAAAATTTCTACGTAATATACCACTTATTTATTCATAACTATCACCCTACTTATACATATCATACTTAATAAATTTCTTTTTAACCTGGGGATAGGAAACAAAAGTAAAGGGTGAGATCAGATTCTTAGTAAGAGTAAACATGAGAGATACCAATGATTATAAAGGAATAAAATGAGAATTAAGGCATAAAAACATGAACATAACATTTGAAAATTATCCCTTCTATATCATAGACGATAATCATGATTCATGGAATAAATCTTGACGATTAATGAGACATTAATCATAAAGGAACCAAAGAACTTCATCCATGAGAGTATAACATCGGCAGAAGACATGTATTTTTTGCATAAACATAAGCATAGAAAAAGTTTTCCTTAGTAGTAAAGGATATTTCTCAATAAAATCATATTTGAATGGATTCACTCTCCAAACCATCATAGTAGTCATGGTTTACTCCCAAGACTAACAAAGTGGATAATTCCCATTACTGAATTGTGTTCACTCCCCATTCCAGTCTTGTTTATCTCATTTGATATAAATATTTACCTAATGTAATAGAACGAGATATAAGAACCAAAGATAAAATAATGAAAATTATATACATTTCTTCTAGAATATAATAAATCATTCATCATATTATAACCCATGAAATTAAATAGGTTTCAAAAACATTTCATCATAGCATAAATTGTGGAAAAGAAATGAGTTTGATAAACATCTTGTCATCATAAAAATAAACCAAACAAAGAAATAATAATTATGGTATCCTTGGAAATTATCCCAATTAAATCTTATGTAACATCAAAGGACGCCATTTTAGATAGAAATTAATTTAAAATATCACTTTTAATAATTCTTGTGGAAAATAACCATTCCATTTCCAAACAATTTCTTTTTAAGAAGATGCACAATTTTAATGAAAAAATTATATTTGAAAAGAAACTTGTAACCATGTAAAGTATGCTTTGAATGAAAATTTATTCACAACATCAGTAAAATCCGTTTATGTTGTATAAGTTAAAAAACATTATTTCCATGTTTTTGCAGAAAAAGGTAAAATGTATCTCGTCTGAAAAAAATTCCTTCCAAATCATTTTGTATAAAGTAAAACACGGGTAAAAATTAATTTAAAAAATAATAGGAGAATGTTAAAAATGATTTTTAAAAAAATTTAAAATAAATGGATATGGGAAAGATATATTCCCTAACTAATACTTAAAGATAAATAATCCCGAAAATTGATGAGATTATGAAAAAAACCCTCACCTCGAGTTCATATTACTATGAAATCACTATAAATCTTATATAATAAATTTAAATTTATAACAGTTACATAATAGAGTCATTTTAATACTTATAATATCATATATTATCACTTTATAACATTTAAAAGTCACCTTTTATGAATAATTATCTATTAAAGTTATGATTTTCAGGTGATAACTTTTTCGTTTATCATGAGTATTTTAATTCAGTAGTTCTGATCCTTGTAAATTTATCATGGTTAAATTACCAATAGAATATAAATAATTATGTAAATATAATATTATATATATATATATAGTCATACATGAAAGAAAGATATAGAAAAATGAATTACGATGTTCATGGAGATGGTAGGTCGTACGTATGCATGAACACTATTTTCATTTTTCAAAAGATGGAATAAAAAATGGTAAATATTAATTCAAATTTATAGGATAAATATTATATCATATATATCATATATATTCATCAGATACTTTCTCATTACCATCCAAGTAAAATATAAATGAAAAATGAATCACATTACTTCATGGAGGGGGTAGACACACATATGCATGAATGACATTATTATTTCCCCAAGGATTGGATGGTAACTATGAATATGTGATATTATAATTAAGTATCTATAATTATTTCAAAAATATCATACATAAATAATAAAACCATCATATTACCCATGCCTAAAATATGGATATGAAAAATGAATTGTATCACCATGTGGATACGATATGCCATACATACACTCAAGAGATACATTCACAACAAATGTGATGAGAGAGACAATGTATACTAGAATTTTAATATTCATAATAACACTTAATAATATTTATTATACTTATTTTTTTGTTAAGAGAAATACCAAAGGTTTAGTAGATGTTAATAATATTAGAAAACAAAGTTATCGGTTAGGTTGATTACCTCTTCATTGGAACGACTCCTTTAGATCTCTTATAATAAGCTCTAGGGTTAGTCTTTTTAGAAAAGAAAAACATATAAGAGGTGTTTTTGTATGTTTTAAGTTAAATTATTAGAGTTTGGTCAATATATAAGGCTCAAAGTGGTTTATAGAAGTGAGGGAGTAGGTTGCCTTTTATAATTGAGGTGAGGGTCCCTTTTGGAATTTATCAAAAGATTAAATTATAATAAATACATTATCAATTAAAATTCCTAAAAATGGTCATTTATTCGAATATAAGGTATTATATGGTTTTTATACCATAAAATAATAGAATTTTGAATTGTTTTTTTTGTAATTTTAAACCTTATCCTTTGGATTAACCCATAATTAACCAATTTTAATTTTAACAATGGTAACAACTTTTTCAATATTAAAGGGTTGTAATTTTTAATTAAAATGAAACAATTGGATAATAAGTGTTAAATTTATTAAAATTTATACCATACCATTTCCAACTTTTCTTATTTCATGTTTTTCAGGATTTCTAAATAATTAAATAATTTATTATTTTGATAAAATATCATCATTGTCAATTTTGACACTATTCATTTAATTTAACTTTAATTACATCAATACAAAGGGGAAAATACAATATAATTCTATAAAACATACATAATATTTTCTATATATCTACAAAAAATCGTGGTTAAAATTAACCAATTAAAATTATATTACTTTAAATATTTTTAAAATTAATTATTATTTTTTATTAAATGGAGACATACTGTATCGATGTTGCTTTAGAAATTTAGAAAATTATCTAATTACTAGAAATTATAATATATATATATATATCATGAAAATAATTTTTTTAATCCCAAAATAAAAACTTTTATTCATTCATAACTTACTTTTTCTCTATATGTACACATAAAAGACATTAAAAACAAAGAGAGTGACATTTTGTAACTTTCATTGATTTAAATAATATATAAAACATTTTTATAGAATATTTTCCATTAAAGAACTAAATTTAAATCCTAATGTGTTAATTATATAATTAAATTCATCCAATAAGAATTAACATGAACAATACTATCCTTATCACTTATGTTTAATCCAAATTAACCTGATTTTCCTTTTATGAGGGTGTTAAATTTTACCAGGATTACTGTTCATATTGATAAAAAATAAAAGAGGAATAATTACTAATTTTTAAACTATTTATTATAAATAAGTAATTCATTTTATCTAATTGAATACCTATAAATAGAAGAAATTAATTTGAAATTACGTGTGCAGAATATGACAAAAACTTCTTTTTAGAAAAAAATGCATTTTTACAAATAAAATTGAATTTATTCCTATCCTATACCTAGAAAAATATATTTTCTGAATTTTTAAATCATTTTATAAGGTAAATAATTTATTAACTTCATTAAAATAATTCCCTAATAGTGATTATTTTAATTAATTAATATAAAAATATGTTGTTATCATAAAAACAATTTTTCATAAAAATATTTCTTTTCTTTAAAATGTTTTTTTATTTTAATTTATTGTCAATTGATAACCAATAAATTTATTTTATGTTCATATAACCAAATATTTTTTCATAATTTAGTCTGTCATATTAATACTCTCTAATATAATGGATAGGAAATAATTATCATTTTATATAACAATAGTTTAATAGTGCATCAGAGTTCATTTAAATCTAGTGTCACCTATAACACAAACTATCAAAAGAATTAAATTGATTTGAAATGAATTATTTCCTAAAATATTAAAATTTTCCATTATATCCCCTTAAAATGGGTTTCACCCGATAAATATATCACTCCTATAATAACATATAAGGATACTTATGCCTCATTACATGCTTTTGTTCCAATGTAGCATCCTCAAATTGGTGGTTTCACCACAAAACTTGAACTTGGTGAGTGTAATTGTTTCATTTAACTTTCTATATGTGATCCATAATATCTATTGGTTGTTTTTTAATAACCATGATATTTCTCCAGCAGTACGACTTCTATGTTCAGTACAGGTAAAGGACAAGTTATGTACTTTATCAGAAGGGATACATGGAATACATCATGAACTTAAGAGAGATTTAGTGGAAGCACTAATTGATAAGATACCATCATGATATGATAATTTTTTTTAAAAGGACCAATATACCTAGGGTTTATCTTTCCCTTGTTTCCAAATCTCATCACCCTCTTCTATGGAGATATTCATAGAAATACCTTGTCACCAATGTTAAACTCCATATCTTTCTGATGATTGTCAGAATAAAATTTTTATTCACTCTAAGAAGATCTTATGTGATATTGAATGGTTCTAACCTTCTCTTTCATTAAATTATATAGATCAGGTCCCAATATATTTGTTTCTAAAATTTAATTCTATCACGTTGGATTTTTTCACTTTCTATCATAAATGGCTTTATAACGATCCATATGAATACTGGAGTGAAAGCTATTACTGTATGAAAATTTTACCAAAGGAAGGTGTTGATCCTAAAAAGATTTTTAATATATATATATATATATAAATGACTTATATAGTTTTAAGAGTCCTATCATACTAGCTATATGATTTAGGATTATAAGAAGTTATAAAACAAAAATTTGTATCATGATCATGCTGAAGAATTCTACAAAACATCAAGGTAAACCTCATATCCCAATCAGATACAACTAGTAGTGGAAAACAATGAAATCTTACCACCTTCTTAATATATAACATAGTAATTTGATTAAGGTAGAAATATTTTATAATAGATATTAAGTGTGATGACTTCATAAGATGGTCGAATACAACCCGAATTACATTATTCCATTTAGATGTTTTGGTTAGTCTAATGGAAAAAAATCCATGGTGATGTTCTCTCATTTCCATTCATGTATGGGTAATGGTTGTAACATCCTCTTAGACTTCTGTCTCTGAGACTTAAAATGCTGTTATACCAAGAACTAATAAACATAATATGTAATATCTCTCTTCATTCCATTCCACCATAAATACTCTTTCAAATATCTATACATCTTCTTACTTCTTGGATGAATAAAGAATGAATAATTGTGAGCTTCATCAATTAGATCCTTCTTCAAATATTGTACTAAAATGACACATATATGGTTACTAAACTTTATTATCCCATAAAAATCTTGGTTTAACTTAGGAAACGTTATCACCTTCTTTTGGAGCTCCTCATCTCCCTTCTATTCTTCTTTAATCTTCACTTGAATAAATGGATGAACACTCATTTGAGCCAGATAAGATTTCTCTCCTTCCTTTAATATTTATAGTTATATCCTCTGAGAATCCATAAATATGGGATCTTTTTTATCCTTAACATAGATAGTCTATCACGATCCTTTCAACTTAGAGAATATACTATATTGTTATATTTCTTATGGTGGTAATGTACTAAGAAGTCATAATCTTTAATTAGTTGAAACCATATTATTCGATGCATGTTAAAAACTTTTTGAGTGAAAATATACTTTAAAATTTTGTGATCAGTATATCTGTCATACCTTTATCTATAAAGATAATTTCTCTATATCATCACGGAAAAAATTACCACAGCTAACTCTAAATTATGAGTTGGGTAATTTTTCTCACGGACCATCAATTCACATGAGGAATAAGCTATCACTATATCTTTTTTCATGAGGATACATCCCAATCCATTTTATAATGCATCCATATAGATTAAAAAAAATCTAAACTATAGGGTAGTGTATTCATAGGTGCACTCACTAGCCTTATCTTAAGTTCTTTAACACATTCCTTACATTATTACTTAAAAATGAACTTTTCTCTCTCCCATGTTAACATGGTGAGTGTATTAGATATCCATTAAACATTATCCACAAAGAACTGATAATATCTAACAAAACCAAGAAAACTAGGGATCTCAATCACAATAGACAGTCTATGACAATGTTCAATAACTTATGTCCTTGAAGGGTCTATTGATATAAACCCACTTGAGATTTTCTAACACAAGAATGAAACATTCCAAATCTAAAATTAAAACTTGGTAAATTTTTCATAATGATTTTCCTTCTTTAGGGTTTTCTACACAATTATAAAATTATCTGCATGATCTTACTTTATATTTTAAAAAATAATAATATTGTCTATAAATAATATATAAAACTAGTCAAGGTAAAATCTAAATACTATATTCATTAAATCTATGAATATAGTGGGGGTATTAGTAAGAATGAAATCATGATAAATTAATTATTTCTATACCTTTTAGTGAATTGTTTCTTGGGTTTATCATCATTCTTGACTCTCAATTGATGGTATATAGATTTAATATCAATCCAGGAAAAGTATTGAGCTTTGTATAGTTGATCAGACAAGTCATCAATATAGGGTAGTGGATACTTGTTCTTTATTGTGATCTTGTTAAGTTTTTGATTGTCAATGTTGAGTCTAATTCATCCTTCTTTCTTATTAAACAACATAACATGTTCCCCCAAATGTGATGAACATGGATGAATGAATATCTTTTCAGGATTATCCTGGAGTATCTTTTTGAATTCTTGCTACTCAATTGGGGTGATTCTCCATAGAGTCTTATAAATATGTGTAGCACCGAATACGAGTTCTATTGAAACTAAAATTATTGATTCGGTGGAAATATAGGAAAATATTTTATAAAGACATCAATAAAACCCCCAAAATAGGAATATATTCAATGTTGAGTTTCTCCCCAACCATTTGAGATAAAATCATATTTTTTATAAGAATCATGACCTATAGAACAAATGTAATTTCCATCAGAAGTTCTTTTTTTTCATTATTATGATATGAGATCAAATGTTTGTTGAACTTATTATTATTAGCTTCTGTTATTCATAAGAGTATACCACTGATATAATTCACCTTACAAATAATTAATATCCAAAATAACATTCTCATATTACAAACATTTAAGAATATGAAATATTTTTTCATTGGTACTGATCCATTTCTCAGTGACTAGTGGATCAGTTTACCCACTAAAAGAAGGTGGGAGTTTCCTCATAAAGGAATCAATAGAATGTTTTTCCCTCCTTTTATTGTTTGGAAGCTCAGTGTGATTCATATCTTGAGAAATTTATGTGATTATAACAACAAGATTTTAAATTCATAAACCTATAACATTCGGTTTCTCAAGAAGACAAACTTTTCATTGTTAATTGCATTCAGTATTAACATGATTACTTCAGGTTCCATTAATTTACTAAAATCCAAAGCATAGTGTGATTAATAATAATAATGTAAGAAAACTAAAAAATCATGAAAAATCATTTATAGGATGTATAATTCATGAAACCTTCTTTTAGGAAACTTTAGGTTTAACCTAGGAAATTCATGATTAAACATTTAGGATTTTATCCTATACATAGACTTACACCTAACGTTCTTATAAAATTTTAATAATATTAGTTTCCAAAGGATAACTAAACCTGAATATGATACCAACTATAAGGACCCATACTTTTTATATATAGATATTACATCTTAATCGATGAATATTCATTACATGACATTTTGATCCACACCAAAATTGTTTAGGCCTAGTGTCTTTAGAAACTTGAAAAAATAAACAAAAAGTTCATAAAATATCTATATCATCTCCCAATTATTTATTCATAACTTACACCCTTCTTAAAAATATCATACTTAATACCTATTTTCATAACCTGTGGAAAGAAAACAAAAGAAAAGGGTGAACATAGATGCTTAGTAAGGGTAAATAAGGGAGATATTAATGATTACATAAGCATAAAATGATAATAAGGGAATAATAACTTGAAATTAAAATTTTAAAATCATATCTTATATATCATAGATCATAATCATGATTCATGTAATAAATCTTCTTATTTGATAAGAAATGAATAAAAAATGAATAAAATAACAAAATCTATGAAAGAATAACATTAGTATAAGACATGGAATTCTAGCATAAACATAAGAATAGAATATAATTTACTTAGTAGTAAAGGGTATTTTATATGGATATCATAGTGGAATGGGTTCACTCCCCAAACCATTGTAGTATTCAAGGTTCATTCCAATGACTATCATAACAGATACAGTCCCTTATTAAACTTGGTTCACTCTCCATTCTAGTTCTGTTTATCTCATGATATATCTTTATTTACCCAATGAATTAGATGGAGATATAGGTCTCACCCATAACATAATGAAACCTATACATATGTGTTCCAAAATATCATAAATCATTCATCACATCAAAACCCGTGAAAAGAAATGTGTTTCATAAACATTTCATCCTCGCATAACCCATGGAAAAGAACCAGGTTTTATAAACATATTTTCATCATAAACATAAACCAAGATAAATAATAATAATGGTATCATGGATCATATCACCCGTAAATATTAAGTAACATCAAATAATTCCATATTATATGGAAAATTAATTTCAGAGATCACTTGAAATAATACATGTGGAAAAGAACCATTCCATTTTGAAATCATTTCTTTAAAAAAATTTGTGAAATTATAATGGAAAAAATTTTCCTTGAAAATAAATTTGTAAAATTATAAAGGGATATTTAAATAATAACTTAGTCTTGACATTGGAAAAATCCATTCATGTTGTATAAGTTAAAAAACATTCCTTCCATATTTTTGTCAAAAAATTCACAAAGTTGCTCGTTTGGAAAATGACAAAAAGATTCCTTTCAAAGAATTTTGTTAAAAGTAAAAAATGGGTAATAATGAATTTAAAATTTTATAGGAGAATGTTAAAACTCATTTTTATAGAATTTTTAGAAGTCATGGATATGGAAGTGAAATATTTCCCAATAACGACTTTAACATAAACAATCCTTAATATTGATGAGATTGTGTAATAAACCCTTACTTTGAGTTCATATTTCTTTGAAATTAATATAAACTCCTATAAAATAAATTAAAATTTATTATAATTCTATACCAGATTCATTTTCATACTTATAATATCATATAATATCCCTTTATAACATTTCAACACTCCCTTTATCAATAATTCCTTATTATAATCGTCATTTATGGGTATTAACTGATTTGTTTATCATGAGTATTTTAGTAAAGTTGTTCCAGTACTTGTACATTTATATTTGTTACACAAAATATTTAATATAAATATAATATATATTCATTATATATATATATATATATTTATATTCATACAAAAAATATAGATTTAGATAAATTAATTACACCGTTCATGGAGACAATATATCGTATGTATGAATGAACAATATTTTCATTTTTGACTGATGGACAAAAATAAAGGAAAATATTAATTAAAATTTAAAGGTTAATTAGTATATAATATATATCATATAAATTTATCAATTCTTTCCTCATTACCAGTCATGTAAAATGTAAATGAAACATGAATCACATCACTTCGTGGAGGTGGTAGTCGACACGTACGAACAAACAACATTATCATTTCCCCAAGGATTGGATGGTATGTAGTTATATGCAATATTATAATTATAAGAGTACAATTATATCTAAAATATCATATATAGACATTAAACCCATCATATTAACTAACCTTAAAATATGGTGGTGAAAAATGAAAGGTATCGCGATTGGAAGACGATGAGCTGTATGTCGGCACGAGTGAAACATTCACATCTCACTTTATGGGAAAGAGGGTGTATAATGGTATTTTAATAATCATAATTACACATAAAAATATTTATTATATGGAATTTATTTTGTTATTAGAAATATCATAAATTTATATGAGGTAAAGAAGAGTTGAAAAGAAAGTGATTGGTTAGGGTGATTTCCTCTTCTTTGGAACAAATATTTTATATCTCCAAAAAATGCCTCTATTGTTGGAATATATAGAAGAAACAAACATCTAAGATGTTGATATGGATGTTTAGAAGGTAAATTGTGAGATTGTTTTTTGGGATAGAAGGCTCAAAGTGGTGTAAATAAGTGTGTGAAGAGGTGCCCTTTTATAATTAAGGTGTCTGAAACTTTTGGAATTTCTTGAAAGATTAAATTATAACAAATTAATTATAAATCTAAATTCAACCAAATGTAAATGGAATTGAATCTATGTTAGTATATGGTTGTAATACCATCAACCAAAAGAATTTTAATAAGTTTTGTTATAATTTTAAACCTTTTCATTTGGATTGACACATAGTTACTTAATTTTAATTTTAACTACAATAACACTTTTTAAATATTATAGGGTTGTAATTTTTACTTATAAGGTGAAAATTGGAATATAAATTGGGAATTTATGAAATTTTAGACCACATAATAACCATATTATCATACTTAAAGATTTTTATGTTTTATAAATAATTTAATTAAAAATTATTTTGATAACATAGCATTATTGTCAATTTTGACACTATTTGTTTTTTTAACATTAAATACATCAAGGCAAAGGTAGAATTAAAATAAAATTATTTAAAACCTTAATAATGATTCCTATATATATATTAATATATTTTATGGTTTACCTTAACTCATTAAAATTATATCACTTTTAATATTTATAAAATCATTTATTATATTTTCTATTCAATAGAGACATATTACATCATTGTTGCATATGCAATTTAAGTCATTATATAATTCCTAAAAATTAAAAATAAATTTATATATAGAAAATATTTTTTTTAATCACAAAATAAACACTTATATTCTTTAATAACTTAATTTTTTCTCCATGTGGGCACATAATGTATTTTAAAAACAAATAGAGTTAAAATTTTTCACGACCTGTCCCCCGGGGCTCATGCCGTGACTAACCCAAGTCCGCCTTCCATAGGCCAGAGGCTGGTGACTAGCATCAAAGGTGTATTCCCTAAAACTGGGAAGGAATTTCCTTTATAACCTGAAAACACACACACACAAGCAAGCACACTACTGGATACGAAACACCAAGTAGACAGTATAACAAAATAGTGCTGAAAGTAAAAGGGGCCAGAATACAAGACCAACTAAAAAGTACAAGTTTAACTGTGATACAATACAACTGAAGAAAAGGGAATTTCAGTGGTTGGGTCATCCTCCAAGGTTCCTACCTAAAGAGTAGGTACAGATCACATCCTCAACACTCCACATCTGTCCATCTCCTCCCTGTACCGACATGCCGTATGGTCCACCTCTGGGTACCATCCAGACCTGGTACTCTCATCCTCAGTCAACATCATCCTTCGTCTGCACCAAACACAACAAAGTGCGGGAATAGAACGTGCAGGGGTGAGTATAACAATACTCCGTAGGGAACCTGAGACACTCTAGGTCTCACAAAATCCATCAAGTATAAATAAAAAGAATGAAATCCATAGATAACCTTACATAGGTATATGCCCATTCATATACCTAATTTATCAAGTAATCCATCTCAATAATGAGGAAAACACAGAGGAAATTACTCAGCTCATACCAGGATTTATTCTAGGGTAGTAGAAACAAGTAACATTCTGAACCCTTGACTGCTGGAGAAATCCTCCTCTATCAAGTATAGTGGGCCTGTCACGTCACACAGAGGTGCTTCCCACTAACCTTGGACTGGTGAGGTACTCCTCCCATCGAGTAATGTGGGTCTACCACATCACACTGAGGCACTCCCCACCATAGGTCTGTCGCATAACATAGAGGCGCTCTCCCTCATGGCCTGCTGAGGTACTCTTCCTATCGAGTACCATTGGTCTGTTGTGTCACCATGGCTCTCCACATTGTTGGTCTGCCGCATCACCAAGGTGCAACCCATTGGGCCAGTCGAGTCACTCTGAGTCGAAACGGTCAGCAGTCGTCAAGTCTCAGCCAGCTACTAGGGTCCCACAAAATGCTCACTCATCTCGGGGAGGATCCTCTCCACAAGCTACTGGTCAATACTCTAACCTCCACGAAGTCCCATGAAAAATAATATCAATGGTCCACCACGTCATAGGTATCTCAACGTAATAGATGCCACGTTAATCAGACGCCCGGTCTGTGAGTTATTAGCTTTTTATTCCTGGGGGCCCAGTTAGATTCATGCTCGATCCAAACTGACCGTTCTCCATCTCAATCCAATAATCAGTGGAATATACTCAAAGGGACTGTCTCACCCTATTATTTCTAGTGCCATTGACAGTTCATGAAACGGACGACCGGTGCCAATGTTATGGCCAAGAGAAGGTAAAAAGGGGTTGTAGTGGGCCCGGGTCTGGTCTGACTCGGTATGACCCGGCCTAGGCTGACCCGAATTGGGTCAACCCGGCCTGACCCACTGGGTCTGGTCCAGCCCGCAGTGCGGCCTAGCCCATTGGGTCCGGCCCAACATGCCACGAGGGGCACGGAGGGCCATGGGTGGCCGCGAGTGCGCGAGGCCGCGGGCAGCCCGGAGGGCCGGTAGGTGGCGTGAGCTAGGGAGACTCGGAGGGCTGCATGCATCACATGCCTGGGTGGCTCGGAGGGCCACAGGCAGCATGAGCTGGGGTGCTGGGCCGGTTCATCCGGAGTGCCGCAGGGGGTGCGGGGCTGGTTCTGCCAGGAGGCTGGAGCATCGCGGGGTGGCTCAGGGCTAGTCAGGCCAGGAGGCCGGAGCACCGCGGGGTGTGCGAGGCCGGTTAGGCCGGGAGGCCAGAGCACCACGGTTGGCTCGGCCGGGAGGCTGGAGCGCCGCAGGGCGGCATGGCTGGGGCTCGGAGCTGGGGCGCGTGGCCGGTTCGACCGAGATACTGGATCGCTGTGGGGGCGGCGCGGGTCACAGAGGCCACGGGTGGTGGCGTCGTTGCCTTCATCACCTTTTTCGCCTTCCTCCATTTCGAAGAGTACACCAAATAAGAATGACGGAGGGGTTGGGCCATATTTTTTTGGCCCACACCCTTCACATTTAGAGTGATAGCAAGCGGTTCACAATTCCTTCTTTAATTACAACGAATTATCAAGAATGTTATAGAGAAGAATATCAATCAACCACCCTACAACTTACCACAAATAATCAAACACAAAAAAAACCCCTACCTTTTTCGCTTGATGAATTTGGCGCAAGAAGGTAGTACGGTCGTCGATTAGTCATAGATGAGGATGTCCCACATCGGGAGAAAACCCAAGGAAGAAGGTCTAAAGAGGTCGGAGTTCTTCATTGGCAGAGAATTCTTCGTAGGAGAGCTTTCTCCCATGTTCTCCCAATCCTCCTTTGCCAATACTTTTCCAAAAAATGAGTAGCCAAACAAATAAAATATTTTTATCTATTTAATTTGTTGGAAATCAGTTGGCTTAATTAATTGGAAAAAATTAATGGTTTGCATTTGCATAAAATTCAAAAAGGAGGATACCAAGGGTTGGCATAATTAATTAAGGAAGGTTGGAATAATTAAATGTAGGAGGAGTTGAAGAGGATCACCCTCATTTATTGTGGGAGTTGAGAGGTTTAGGCCTCGGGTGGTCCCCACCACCATAACCTCTCATGGGAGGGTAAGGTCTGGTGGTCACCAAACCTAAAATTCCACTTGGAGGTTTTAACAAAAAATAATAATATAAAACGTGTGTTTATTTTATTTTATTATTTCCACAAAAACACAAAAAATTATTTTTCACCCTCGACCAACTGCCATCGAGGAGAAAGTATCCTTAATTGAAAACTGGCTCTGCGAGTTCAATAGTGCCCTTAGATTTCAATTCCGAGCACCGGTTAAAATTTTAGAAAAACCCACTTGCACGTTCACTGAACGTACCCGAACAAAAGTTCAAAAATTCATTCTGGGAACTCCGGGCATCGAAATCATTTGCCGTAAATTTTCGCGGACTCGTAAAATTCATATTTAATTAAAAAAAATTACATGGAAATTCTGGGTCTTTACATTCTCCCCACCTCAGGCTTTATGTCCCCATAAGTCACAACTCAAACTAAGGGAACTAGTGGGGGTACTGAGCACACATCTGAGCCTCCTACTCACATTTCCCCTCCTAGAGGTTCCCGTGCTGCTAGAAAATGCGAACTAGAGGTATGGACCATCCATGAAGGACCCACTCCTGTCGATCCTCAGTATCTACTGTAATCTCTATAAAAGTATCCCCATCATCGAAGTCCATCTTTCCATGGTTGATGATGTGAGAAGGGTCATGCATGTATCTCCTTAATTAGGATATGTGGAAAACGTTGTGCACTCGGTGCAACTGAGGTGGAATATGTAAGTGGTATGCCACCTCTCCAACTCTACTGAGGACCTAAAAAGGTTTGATGAACCTCCGAGATAACATGTCGCCTCAGCCAAATCTCTATAGACCTCGTCAGGGTGAGACCCGTAGAAAGACATGGTCACCATCCTCAAACTCCAGAGGCCTTCGTCTCCTGTCAGCATACGATTTCTACCTACTCTGTGCAG
The DNA here is from genome assembly GCA_963277665.1 of Viscum album. Classification (NCBI taxonomy): domain Eukaryota; kingdom Viridiplantae; phylum Streptophyta; class Magnoliopsida; order Santalales; family Viscaceae; genus Viscum; species Viscum album. The sequence goes on from OY728158.1 coordinate 1,326,738,641, forward strand.
TCCTCATCCGCTCCTAGATGATCTTCACCTAATCTATTGTAGCCCGAAACATCTCTGGTCCCACGAGTGCTGACTCCCCTGGGTCAGTCCAGAACAATGTTGATCTACAAGGTCGCCCGTACAACACCTCAAAAGGTTCCATCCCTATGGTTGAGTGATAGTTGTTGTTGTATTCAAACTCCACCAAAGGTAAGTGATCCTCCAAGATACGACCGAAGTTGAAGACCCAAGAATGGAGCATGTCCTTGAGGGTCTGAATGGTGCACTCAGTCTGGTCATCCGTTTGAAGATGGAAGGCGGTGCTCAAACGAAGCTGTGTCCCGAAAGCCTCATGCAACCCCTTCCATAGCCTGGAGGTAAAATGTGCATCATGATCAGAAACAATCGTTAAATGTACTCCATGTAGCTGCACAATCCCCAGCACATAGAGGCATCCCATGCTCTCTAATTAACCCTGCTCTCTGATTGGTAGGAAGTGGACCGACTTGGTGAGTCGGTTGACGATCACCCAAATAGAGTCATGTCCCTTGGATGTACTTGGAAGTCCTATCATGAAGTCCATGGATATCCCATCCCACTTCCACTATGGGACTTCTAAAGGCTAAACCAAGCCTGCTGGTACCTGATTCTACACCTTCACTTACTGACAAGTGAGGTACCGAGAGACAAACTATGCTACTTCCTTCTTCATTCCCAGCCACCAATGTTTTCGTCGGGATCCTGGTACATCTTCTACACTCTTGGATGTACCGCTAGAGGGGATGTGTGGAAATCCCTCAACACTTCCTCCTGAAGTGACATTGGTACCATGGTACGTCCTCTAAAGAAGATGACATGCTCCCCACCTTCAGAAAATCCATCAGGTGCCTGCCCTATTGATATTTGAACACGTCGTCTCTCGTAGTCAGCGTACCCATGTTGCGCCTCACTGACTCACGGAAGAAGTGAGGGTGTGACTGTAAGAGACTAAAGGAAATCTACTCCTTCTCTATCCACATAGGATATCTGCAAAGAGGCCAACTAATCTGTCGCCTTGCCTAGCAACGGTATAACAGATCTCCTTCTGAGTGAATCTGCGACAACATTCCCCTTCCCAGGAGTATAGACTATCTCTATGTCATAGTCTTGGGGTAACTCAATCCAACATCATTTAATCATGTTCAGGTCCTTATGAGATAAGATATACCTGAGATTCTTATGATTAGAGTACACAGTAAAATTCTTCCCATCAGATAGTGTCGCCACATCTTCAAGGTGAATACCACTACTACTAACTCCAAGTCATGGGTAGAATAGTTCTTCTCATGCTGTATTAGCTGTTGAGAACCATATGCCATCACTGCTCGCTCTAGCATCAGGACACATCCGAGTCCAGTCCCTGATGCGTCGCAGTAGACTACGTACCCTACGCCTTCCTCTAGAAGCCTCAAAATGGGGGCACTAGTCAGCATGTCCCTCAACTTTTAAAAACTCCGATGGAATTTCTCCGACCAAACGAAGGGTTTCCTCTACTTCTTCAAGGCTGATAGTGGTGCTGCAACTCTGGAGAAGTCTGGTACAAACCTCCAGTAGTATCTAGCCAAACCCAGGAAACTACGTACCTCCGTCACACTCCTAGGTGGCTCCCAAGCTAGTACCACCTCAATCTTTGATGGATCCACTAGAACTCCATCCTCCGATATGACATGTCCTAGAAAGTGAACCTATCGGATCCAGAAATAGAACTTTGAGAGCTTACCATAAATCTGGTGCTCTCCAAGTGTTTCCATTACTACCTGCAAATGATTGGCATGCTCCTAATAAGTAGTCGAGTAGATTAGAATGTCGTCGATGAAGACCACTAAAAAGCATTCATGGTATGGATTAATGATAATGTTCATGAGTCCCATGAACACTGCTGGAGCATTGGTCTTGCCGAATGGCATAACCAAGAACTCATAATGGCCATACCGACATCTGAAGGTTGTCTTCTGCACATCATTTTCTCGTACTCTGAGCTGATGATAGCCTGATTTGAGGTATATCTTTGAGAACCACCGTGCTCCCTTCAGCTGATAAAATAGGTCGGAAATCCTCAGGAGTAGGTATTTGATTTTCACAGTCACCTGGTTCAGGAGCCGATAGTTAACAAAAAGCCTCAATCTCCCACCTACCATCTTGGAAAATAGAATCATGGCTACCCAGGGCGAAGCACTAGACCGGATGAATCCGTTCACCAGAAAGTCCTCTAGTTATACCCGCAGCTCACGGAGCTCTGCGGGAGCCATCCGATATGCTGGTGTAGTTATCGATGTCATTCCAGGGTACAATTCAATGTAAAATTCCACATCTCTGTGAGGAGGTAGACCTGGGAAGTCATCGAGGAAAACATTCTCTTACTGAGCCATCACTAGAGGATAACTCAGACTCTCCACTTCAACCACTCTGAGGGTAAGGCAAGACCAATGATGAGTAATCGGCTGCACCCTTATCCGGGTAAGTTCATCCTATGCTGCAAAGGATCACTTCTCACTGGTGAAGGTAAACCTGGTCCCATCAATGGTGACACACTGCATATTGCACCTAATTCAGTCAATGTGATCATGGAATGTAGATAAAAATTCCAAAACCAAGATAACGTCATAAGGACTTGATGCCAATACTAGGAGATTCTAGCCGAAGGTCATGCCTCCTAGAGTAAGCTCTCACTACCAATACCAGTGCATAATCGTTGAATCTACTCTTGTAGGAATCTCTAGCCATAAGGATCGAGCCAACAGATCTGTCAGAATATCTGATCTCCGAACAAGGGTAGTGGCAATAAAAGAATGACTGGAATCTGTGTCTATAAGTACTGCGGCTAAGGTGGATTAGACACAGATCCCACCTCGTATCATCTCCGGAGTGTCGTGATTGTAAGCCCCAGCTGCCTGGAGCTGAGCTCTCCCCTGTCAACCTACTCCCTATGGCTGGGGTGGACCTCCTAGTGGTGGTGGTAGTAACACCTCAAATCATCGCCCACCGCCAGCTGCATGCCCAACTCCTTTACCACATCTGCCTGCTCCCTGTGGACCTCCTCGGTCGAATCTCTGTATCTGTCTGGGTGGTCCTTTGACCGTCTGCTGATCATATGAACATTGGGTCAGACAGTCACGAGCCATGTGACCCTGCCCACTACATGCATAACACTACCCGGTATTGGCATGAATAGATCCACTTCGGGTTCCCCTCACAACCGATCCTGAGTCATGCGGTTGTCCACCAGTAGGTCTGGTCCTCTTGGACCTCTATGACATCTGTCTGCTACCTGCTGTAGAAGACTCCACAACGTGATGACTGGTAGTGGGTCGCACTACTGGTGACTTCTCAGCAAGGAAACTCTCCAACAAAAGGGTGCTCTCTAAAACCACTTCCTACTTCGGGATGCTAAGTGAGATCATCAAAGCCCTGATCTCCCGCCTGAGCCCCTGCTCGAAGGTCCATGCCCTAAAAAATGGGTCCCGCACCATATCGGTGGAGTAACAGGAGAGGTCAGTGAAACTCGATGACTACTGAGCCACAGTCATGCTTCCCAGCTGCAGATGAAGAATCTCTTGTATGTGCAATGCTCGAAGAGTCGCTGGGACAAAATCTACCCGAAACAGGCTCCCAAAGTCTGCCCAGAGAAGCGTCACCTCATTGTTAACCTGGAGCTTCAAGATTCACCATATTCCTGCTGATTCCTATAGAAGGATGGAGGCAAGGACCACCCTGAGATCGGCTGGTTTCCCTCTGAGCCAGAAAGACTCTCACCACAACCTCTAGCCAATCCTCAACCGCCTGTGGGTCCGTCTCTCCCCTGAACCTGGGTGGCCTCTGGCGCTGGAACTTGTGCAACGAACTCAAGAGGCGTGCATCGTCTGCTGCTGGGGATGGTGGCATTGTTGGACTAACAGGGAGTGGTACCTCTGGTGCCTCCGCTAGTGCCTCTCATAAAAAAGGGCCCTACACCAAGGCCTCATCGCTCAGTGGTCTATCTGTGCGTACAACTCTCGAAACTCTAGCTGGATATCTACATGGAGCCATCCTAAAAAGAAACAGGTGCGCTATGGTCAAAAGTTATACCTAGTGAGCTGACCTGGTGTGATGACTCAAAGAGTTCACAAAGAAGACTCTTGAAAACACACACACAATCAATGTTTTCGTTCACCACGTCGGATATCAAAAGTCAGGGTCCCGGTGTATCGATACGTCAGCCACCGCACCAACACTGGACTCCCAGAACTGAAACCACACTCACTACCCTTAACACTATTTATTCACAAAAAAGCAATATCATAGTCCTATGTTCTATGGTAGAATCGACTCCTATGATACCAATTTCTCACGACCCGTCCCCTGGGGCCTGTGCAGTGACTACCCCGAGCCCACCTTCCATAGGCCAGGGGCTAGGGACTAGCACCAAAAGTGTATTCCATAAAACTGGGAAGGTATTACCTTTATAACCTGTAAACACACAAACATGAAAGAAAATAGATGGATACAAAACACCAAGTAAACTATATAACAAAAGAGTGTTGAAAGTAAAAGGGGCCAGAATACAAGCCCAACTGGAAAGTACAAGTACAACTGTGATATAGTACAACTAAAGAAAAGGGAAAGTCAGCTGCTGGGCCATCCTTCGAGGTTCCTACTTGAATGGTAGGTATAGATCACCTCCTCATCACCCCTCGTCCATCCATCTCCTCAGTGTACCAACATGCCGTATGGTCCACCTCCGGGTACCGTCTAGACCTGGTACTCTCATCCTCAATCAGCACTTTCTGTCATCTGCACCAAACACAACGAAGTGTGAGAATAGACCATGCAGGGGTGAGTATAACGATACTCAGTAGGGACCCCGAGACCCTCTAGGTCTCAAAAAACCCATCAAGGATAGACACAAAGAATGAAATCCACAGATAACCTTACATAGGTATATGACCATACATATACCTAAGTTATCAAGTAATCCATCTCAATCATGATGAAAACACAGAGGAACTAACTCAAATCATAACAAAATTTATTTTAGGGTATTAATAACAAGTAATATTCTGAACCCTTGGCTTTTGGGGAACTCCTCCTCCATCGAGTATAGTGGGCCTACCGCATCACATAGAGGAGCTTCCCACTAACCTTGGACTATTTAGTTACTCCTCCTTTCGAGTACTATGGGTCTGCCACGTCACACAGAGGTGCTCCACACCATGTGTATGCCGCGTCACACAGAGGCGATCCCCCTCATGGCCTGCTGAGATAATCCTCCTGTCGAGTACTGTGGGTCTGTCACGTCACCAAGCCGCTCCCCACAATGGGTCTACTGTGTCACCAAGGCACTCCCCACCAGGACAGTCGAGTCACTCCAAGTCGAAATGGTCACCAGTCGTCAAGACTCATCCAGCTACTAGGTTCCCACACAATGCTCACTCGTCTCCGGGAGGATCTGCTCCACAAGCTACTGGTCGATACTCCAAATGCCACGAAGTCCAATGAATAAGTATCTCAAATGTCCGCCGTGTCATAGGGATCTCAACATAATAGACGGAATATCAATCAGACGCTCGGTCTGTGAGTTATTAGCCATTTAGTCCCGAGGGCTCGGTTGGATTCGTGCTCGATCCAACATGACCGTTACCCATATCAATTCAAAACTCAGTGGAATATACTCAAAGAGGCCATCTCGGTCCAAGATTTCCAGTGCCACTGGCGGTTCGTCAAATGGACTATCGGTGCCAAATTTATGACCAAGAGAATGTAAAAAGGGGTCGTAGTGGGCCTGGGTCCGGTCCGACCAGACCAGACCCACTGGGTCTGGCCCTGCCCGTAGTGTGGCCCTACCTGTTGGGTCGGTTCGGCCCATTGGGTCCAGCCCGACAAGCTGCGAGGGGCCGCAGAGGGCTGCGAGTGGCTGCGAGGGCGTAAGACTGCGTGGTGGCTCGGCCTGGGTGGCACGACTCGGGGCGGCATGGAGGGCCGTAGACGGCGCGAGATGGGGTGGCTCGGAGGGCTGCGGGCGACACAAGCCGAGGTGCGGGGATGGTTCGACCGAGAGGCCGGATCACTGCGGGGGGCGCAGGGCTGGCTTGGTCGAGAGGATGGAGCGCCATGGGGCGGCTCGGTCGGGGCACAAAGCTGGGGCGCGTAGCCCGTTCGTCCAGGAGATTGGAATGTCGCGGGGGCGACGCCGGCCGCGGAGTCCGCGGGTGGTGGCGCCGTTGCCTTCGTCACCTTCATCGACTTCCTCCATTTTGAAGAGTACACCAAAGAAGAATGACGGAGGGGTCGGACCATGTTTTTTTGGGCCGCACCCTCCGTGTTTAGAGTGATAGCAGGCGGTTCACAATTTCTTGTTGAATTACAAAGAATTATCAAGAATGGTAGAGAGAAGAATATCAATCAACCACCGTACAACTTCCAGCAATTAATCAAACACAGAAAAACCCTACCTCATTCACTTGATTTCGTTGGCGCAAGAAGGTAGTAGGGTCATCGATTCACCATAGATGAGGATGTCCCATGTCGGGAGAAGTCCTGAGGAAGAAGGTCGAAGGAGGTCGACGTTCTTCATTGGTAAATCATTCTTCATTGGAGATATTTTTTCGAAGTTCTCCCAATCCTCCTTTGCCAATACTTTTCCAAAACTTTAATAGCCAAACAAATAAAATATGTTTATCAATTTAATTTTTTGGAAATTAGTTGGCTTAATTAATTGGAAACAATTAATGGGTTGCGTTGTTATAAAATTCAATAAAGAGGATACCAAGGGTTGGCACAATTAAATGTAGGAGGAGTTGAAGAGGATCTCCCTCATTTATTGTGGGAGTTGAGATCTTTAGGCCTCGTGTGGTCCACACCACCAAAACCTCTCATGGGAGGTTAGGTTTGGGTGGTCCCCACCACCATAACCTCTTAGGGGAGGTTAAGGTCTGGTGGTCCCCACACCTCAACTTCCACTTGGAGGTTTTAACAAACAAAATAAACTAAAAGTTCTGTTTATCTTATTTTATTATTTCCATGAAAACCCCAAAAATTATCTTTCACGCTCGTCCAACTGCCGTCGAGGTGAAAGTGTCATTAAGTGAAAACCGGCGTTGCCAGTTCAACGGTGCCCTCATATTTCAATTCCGAGCACCGGTTCAAAATTTAGAGAAACCCACTCACACGTTCACTAAACTTACCTGAACAGAAGTTCATAAATTCATTCATGGAACTCCGGGCCTTGGAATCACATTCCATTAATTTTCATGGACTCGTAAAATTCCTATTTAATTAAAAAAAATTACATGGAAATTCCAGGTCTTTACAAATTTTGTAACTTTATTTGATTTAAATAATATATAAGTCATATTCATAGAAAAGTGTCTATATAGTTACCCCATTTAATTCATAAGATTTTAATGGTAGAATTATATTAACCCAATAATAATTAGGATGAATAATTATGGCATTATCGCTTATTTTTTCCCCAAACTAACCCAATTTACCTTTACTGAGGTGATATATTTTACCACAAATAGTATAAATATTAACCAAAAATAAAAGAGGAATAATTAATAAATTAGAAACACATGATTATAAATATATATTTAATTTTATCTAATTAAATACCTATAATTTAACACCCCAAGATTCCATGGTACGCTTCTCTTTGAATAATACAGTAGCATGTGTTGTACGCAACTTCGAGTTCTAACACACACCACAACCAATCAAACTAGTCGTTATGAATAGTAATAACCACATTTTTAAATTTTATAAATATAATCATTCAAAATTGACTTAATTTTTGGATTCTAAATATCGAAATTAGCTTAGGGTGAATTTTTGGTATTTTTCTGAAAACATTCAATTTTTGATGAATAGTGAAAAAACACTGAGTTGTAGTTTAAAACCGAATTTTTATTTAAATAATTATTTATTTTATTTCAATTTAATTAAGATAAAAATAGATACATAATACCTATATAATTTCAATGTTATTAATTGGAGTTAGTTAAGAATATTTTTTGATATATAAAAATTTTATTGAAATTTTCACCGTCTTTTACCCACCTCCTAGGAGAATTTGGAAATTCACATAAAACATAACATTACCGCTCCTGTGAGTGGAATTTCAAAATTCCGAGAGACATGATTAATATCAAGGAGTAAAATTTGGTTTAATAAGATAAAAATAATTTTTGTTGAATAGTAACTTTTTACTTTTATTTACCACGGTTAAAAGTAAATAGGATAATTAAGGGTAAAAATGATATTAATATTACGCTAACACATGCCCTGATTCTATTTTACAAGTGTATACCGACCAAAAACAACCTTAGGAATAAAATATTATCATCTAGGTCCACTTGGATTAGATTAGGACATTTATTATTATTTAATTCAAAGATAAGTTAAAAGAGTTAAAATCAAAGTTTAATTACTAAACCATTTTTAATATATGGTTATAAATAATATAAATTCGTTTGTAAATATTAATTATAAAGATAAAAGTATTTCCTACATAATTGGATTTTATATATAATTTTTATACGTTAATTAATTTAATTTATTTATGACACAATGGTGATGCAGTAATTACCTAATTAATGAAATATTAAAATAATTGATATTATAAATATCCAAATAAATGTAATTTGAGAATTTTTATGAATTCCAATAATTTTATAGGTTAATATGACATTTTAGTATTTATTTAATTATTTTTGGTCCAGGTAATCATGCCGTTATGATTTTCACAAAAATCAAATACCAAATAGTGTCAAAATTGACATAAAAGTGTTTTTAAAACAAATATTATATTATTAATTGATATTCTGTTTCTAAATATCTAAGGTTCGGCCGAAGGACTTATATAATGATAGTTGTATCATTAATGGACCACATGGGGGTCTCCTGAAGGTATATAGTATGTTTATTAACTATATAATATAAAAATACAAAGAGACATGGTAAATGTCAAACTATTTAACTAAGAGTTAATTATAAATGATAAGGTTAATATAATGACCCAAACCAGTCTAAAATATATTGGTTGAAAGGATTGAGACCCATACCCACCTTAAACTATAAATAATACACTTTTGAGCCATTAGAACCCGAATATGAATTTCTTATAAAATAATATTTCTAGCTTTTCCTAAGGTGCCCCTCACCCCTCTTATAAAAGGGAACGCCCCCTTCTCTCTAATTAACACCATCAAAGCCTTTTAGATTGGCCAAAACCTGCCCAAATATCCTATCAACTTCCCTCACTTCAACCTAGAGGCCTTAGTTTGATCAGAAAGCCAACCTATGGAGCCATTTTGATCAAATCAAAAGGAAGCACCCGAAGAAGAGGTAATGTTTTCACCACCCTCTTTCAAGTTCCTTTCTTCTTCAAATTCTTCTTTCTTTGTTTTTACCATTCTAGAATAATAACTCCAGTATCTTCTATATACTATGATGTTATTATAAATATGTTACAACCATATTCATTATTCTATCCATCCTTTGAATGACATGTCACCATACGTGCGTACGTACTTTTTACCGTCTCCACGTCGTGGTGTAATTGTTTTCCAAAACAATATTATTTGAATGGGTATAATAATGATGTGTAATTCATGTAAATAATCAATATAACATGGTAATGATTCTGTATATATGATATAATATCCAATTATATATTATTTTAATATTAAAATAGTGATATTGTCGCTCGTGCGTACGTACGGACTACCGTCTCCACGGACGCGATGAGATTCATTCCCCATCATATCCATTCAAGTCTAATTCTCATTTGATGATTAAAAATAATGTTTAAGGACTTTATATCATTCTGGATATGAATAATATACACCCAATCCATAAAAAATACGGCTTATATAACAAAACAAATAAAAGAAAATGAGTAAGTTAACACCCGAAACGACGATAATACTAAGATATTATTAACAAAACAAACTCGGGGAGCTATATAGTTTCAATGAAGCCGAAACCTAAGTGTCATAAGGATTAATCATATATTCCTAAACTGATGGAGACACGGTCGACCAAAAAAAGGGTAAACTCATGGGGCATGAGATCCAGTTAGAGGCCGGAGAGGAGGCTCAACAGGTTGACGCCGCAGAGCCTCAATTACAGGTGAAAGGAGCCTCAAAGGCAGATGACCAGCAAGTGGAGGCTCATCTGAATTTTGAGGATATGAGGCTGGTAAAGGGGGATTCTATTTCCCCTGGACAAAAATATGAGTCAGGTTCTCCAGAAGGCTTTTAGTGCATGAAGGATGAGGATATGGAAACTCAATGATACTACTCATGCATTATGGCTAAGAAATGAATGAGGATGTCCAGGTGATCAACGCGGAGAGGGAAGAAATCAACCAAATGATGGAAAGAATGATTCAAGTGGAAGTTTCTAGGGAGAAAGCAAAATTTATTGACAAGAAAGATCGTATATTGATTAGAGGCTTCAATATGAATAAGATCACTAAAGCAAAATATATGAAATCTTGGGAATACCTTGCAAGGCACTATGAAGACAACATAGAGAAAGATACAGATTGTTAGGTAAGTTCCCTCCCTTGGAAACTATTGAGGGAAGGAGATTCTAATCGCCTTAAGCTCTGGTTTAATATGTCATTAGTTTTCTTTTTTTGAACTATTTGAGAGGGTTCTCACTATCCCCTTAAAAGTGTTTGAAAATAAAAAAAATAAACCTGGACTATTAAAAAAACAATGTTAAAAGATCATATATGATATAATATTAATGTATGTGATTCTTGTATAATTTAATAACAATTATTCCACCATTATACAGGATGTTAACCCACCCTTAACCAAGGAGAAGCACAAGGTAAGAGTTTATTTCACAATCTCTTGATTATCCGAGGTTGTTTATACGGAATTATCTAATGAGACCTTTTTGTCATCCACATCCATGTTTCTTAAAAATTTATTTCAAATCATTATTAATATTTTATAGACTACGTGTTAAAGTCATTTATACCCTTGTTGACTTTTTATAAGATGTTTATCAAGGAATCTTTCCATCATTTTCCAAACAAGGTCCTTTTAACCTTTTCGACAGAATTAAGGTAAGAATGTATTTTTTAACCTATACTCCAGGTGCTGCTATTTTCCGCCATTATAAAATCGTCAAATCTTCCCTTACAAGCTTATAAGAATATTTTCAAAGTAAATGTTTTATTTTATAACTATGTGACTTTTAAATGATTTCAAAAAAGAGATATTTCTCTCAAATAGTTTTGATTTCATCTATGTCAACATCCTTTGATGGATTTTAAGCTTATTTGAAGTTGATTTATTATGATACAAAACTTCCATATTGTATTGAAGATTTTGTGATATGTTTGACTATGGATGTGTTATTTTTATACAATTCATGGTTTATGGAGAAAGTATTGACATTTCATATGCTATTTTTAATAAGAATGTTTATGTTATGTTTAAACCTGTTCATATGAGGAATGCATTGGACTTAATAAGTGATGGGTGGATCTCGCTATAGCACCTCGATGCATCGGTAGGTCTCATGAGACAAACTAGTGCCTTGGCACAAGGCCTTGACAAAATCTTATTTGTAGTCTTGGCACAAGGCCTTGACTATGTGGTTATGATAGTCTGGAATTATGCATTCCATCATTATGAATGTGGTTATTGATATTGCATGTGATTATTCAACTAATATAATATCAATGTGAATAATTAAATGGAATTATTACACTTTATCTTTTCCATTTTATGCTGAAGTTCAAGTTTAAAAGGATCTTGTTATAGTTATACATTTCCTTAAATGTTTATGCTCATTTATAAAAGGTTCCGCTATATTGTTTTCCTTACTGGGAATTTGAGCTCACCCCTTTCTATGTTTTATTTTTCCCAGGATGTGAAGAAGTATTTTATGAATGACCTGCAGGGATAGTATAAGGGGATATGAGTTTGGAGACAAGATTTATTTGTAGTTTTCACTTTATGATGTAATGTAAGCTTTATGAATGTATCTAGTGTTTCCAAGGCTACTAAACTAATTGGTCTTTCAAGATTTGATCTTTTGTGATTATGCCAATGTTATATAATAATGCACCGACTCTGGGTAACTGGGGTCGGGGCATTACAGTTGGTATCAGGGGATGTTTAGTACAAACCTTGGAAGCTAGATTTAGATAAACTCTGATTAGAGTACATAGCCCTAAGATAGACTTTGAGGATTAGTATAGAAGAACTTCCTAGAATTTTGGTGTTGTAGAGATTTTGTGAGTTTTTTGAGAAATACATCCCTATCTGAATACGAGCAGGTATAGGTGGATCTGGCACAGATGTACCAAGGGGTAAAACTCGAAAACACCGCTTTGAACTAGACTCGAACGGGAATTGGTGCACGACAACATGCCTTGCTGCACTCTTCGGTACGAAACTACCGGGGGATATTATTAGGATAATTCTCATTTTCTTTACAAACCATTATTAAGGGTTTATGAGTATTTACTTTCTCAAATAAAATATTTTTTTTATGATTATGGATTATATCCATAAATAGTTCAATTTATGTTAAGTGTTTTACAAGTATGAAATTATGTATTTTGATTCATAAACTAATCTAGTTTATGCCATTGTTTAGAAATGGCTCCTAGTGGAAGGAATGGAAACTGTATCAATTCACACACTCCATGTAGGGATTTCCCTCCTACTCAAGATAATTATAGTAGAGCTGGTGATGCAACTGGTGCTGATCATCTAATAACCATACTGGGATAACTCACTCAGGTTATGAATAATAACCTTACCCGTATGGAGCACCCTGATCTGTAGCATGGAGGATCAATGTTAGATCGCTCCATGAGGCAGCAACCACCAACATTCAATGGGAGTACAAATCCATTAGTAGCTGGGAAATGGATAAGTTACATAGAGAAAATATTTCAGGATTTGGGGAGTAGTGAAAGGGAAAATGTTGTCATGGCAGTTTATCGCCTCATTGGAGATGCTGATCAATGGTGGTCATTGATAAAAAACAAGAAGGAAGACGATGAAGTATAAAATATGGAATGGAGGGAGTTCAAAGATCGGTATTTAGAAAAATAATTTCCTCGTGACCATCGAGCAGATATAGAAATGCAATTTCTAAGTCTGAGACAAAAGGAGGATGAGAGTGTCTCAAAGTATGAGGATAACTTTACAAGGTTAGCATGCTATGTTGTAGATTATATACATAACCCAAGAAGTAAGATTGATGGTTTCTTTTATGGGTTAAAACCGTTTCTCCATCGAGCATTGGTCTCACAATCCTTCTCGTCATACGAAGATATTGTCTCGTGTGCTATCAAGATAGAAAAAGAATTCTATAAGTCTTATGACTTTAAAGAAAAGAAATAGGAGAAGTGATATGCTGATCACTCTGGAAATGTAAATAAGGGGAATAAGGGAAAATTTTAATATCCATCCTATAGTAAATGTGGGAAGAAACACCCCAGTACTTTCTTGAAGGGAATGAGAGTCTATTACAAGTGTGGTGAAAAAGGCCACCAATCTCGTCATTGCAAGGGGAAAAAATAAGCTGCCGATGTTCAATGCTACAAATGCAGGGAGATGTGACATTATACAAATGAATTTCCTAAGAATCAGGGGAACTTGCCTCAAAAAAGGCCAAGGGATAAAGTCCAAGTTTATGCTATCACTACTGCTAAGGTAGAATCTATGAAAGACGTGGTAGTAGTTAATTTAATGGTTTCCTCATGTTTAGAAAATTAATTATTTGATTCTGGATCATTGAATTGTTTCATATCTTCTCAGTTTGCTAAAAAAATTAGATATTTCCATTTTGATTTAACAAGGGAGCTATCAGTAAAAACTCCTAAGGGAAGTATCATTGTAACAAAGTTTTGTGAATCAGCCCCCATTAGAGAACATAGATTTTCTTCATCTGCGAATCTCATCATCATACCTGTGATTTAATTTGATATAATACTCTGTATGGATTGTCTTTTGGACCATGATGCCAAAATTTATTGTAAGAAGAAGGAGGTTACTGTTTTTGATGATGATGATAAGGAACACCTTTTCTTTAGAGCAGAATCATCACCACTTAATTCTTACCTAGATCCACCCCCAGTAGCTCAACTAAATTCAATTATTGGGGAGGAAGAGAATGAGATGACTGTGGGTGAGGTTTGGAATGTTCAAAAAGAGGATTTACCAATTGTGAGAGAATATGTTGATGTGTTTCCAGAAGATTTACCTGGACATCCTCCAAAACGAGAAGTTGAGTTTTCCATTGATTTAATTCCTAGTTCAAGGCCTATATCAAAGACCCCATATATAATGGACACTGTGTAATTAGTTGAACTAAAGAAACAACTAGAGGAATTGTGTAATAAGGGATTTATTCACCCTAGTGTTTCTTCATGGGGATCCCCGATCCTTTTTGTTAAGAAGAAAGATGGATCTATGAGGTTATGTATCGACTACAGGGAAATCAATGCTATAACAATAAAGAACAAGTATCCCCTACCGCGTGTTGATGATTTATTTGAAAAAATGCACGGAGATCAATAAATTTCAAAGATTGACCTTCGATCTGGATACCATCAGTTGTGCGTGAAGAAGGAAGACATTCTGAAGGCAGCATTTCGAACCAGGAACGAGCATTATGAGTTTACAGTAATGCTTTTTGGGATGAATAATGCACCCTCTGTTTTCATGGATATAATGAATAGAGTTTTCAAGGAATACCTCAATGATTTTTTAGTGGTATTTATTGATGATATATTTGTATACTCTAAAAGATATTATGATCATGAAAATCACTTGCGCATTATCCTGAAGACTCTTAGAAGACATGAATTATATGGGAAGTTTAGCAGGTGTGAATTCTGGCATTAGAAGATTTATTTTCTTTTACATATTGTCTCCAAAGATGGAATCTCTATTGATCCTTCTAAGAACAAGGCAATCCAAGAATGTCCAGCACCAACGCGTATAACCGAGGTACGCAGTTTTATAGGTTTAGCAGGTTATTATCAACGTTTCTTCCAGAATTACGCCCGATTGGCTAACCCATTAACAAATTTGACATGTAAAGGGGTAAAATTTGTTTGGTCCAAACAGTGTGAAGAATGTTTTGAATAACTGAAGAGAAGATTATTCAATGCTCCTATTTTTACTCTACCATCGGAGAATGATGGGTTCGTTATTTATAGTGATGCATCAATGAAAGGACTTTGTTGTTTTCTTATGAAGAATGATAGGGTTATAGTCTATGCATCACGACAGCTAAAAATTCATTAGCAAAACTATCCTACTGATGATCTTGAGTTATCTACTGTAATATTTTCTTTGACGATATGGAGAAATTATCATTGTGGTAAAAAATTGAGATTTATACTGATAACAAGAGTTTGAAGTACATTTTCTCACAGAAATAACTCAACATGAGGAAAAGGCGATGTCTTGAACTACTCAAGGATTATGATTGGACGATACACTACCACCAGGGGAAGGGAAATAAGGTGGAAGATGATTTCAGAATAAAATATCATGGAGTTTTCAACATGATTAAAATTGAAAGGGTTCCTATTTTCATGGATCTTGTGAAGATAGATATGGGAATTTCCATGGAAGGTGAAACATCGATACTTTTTCAAATGGTTGCCACAAAATATTTACTAGAAAGGATAAAGAGTTCTCAGAACGGTGATGATGAGTTTCAAAAGAAGATTATAGATGTGAATTATGGGAGATTTAATGACTTTGGGTATGAAGATGGAATTTTGAAATTTGGGAAGAGGCTTTGTGTTGCCAATGTACCTGATCTAAAAAGGGAATTGTTGGACGATTCTCATACTTCCAATTTCTCTATACACCCTAGGAGCACCAAAATGTATGGAGATTTGAAGGAACTTTTTTGGTGGGACAACATGAAGAGAGAGATTGCTGATTTTGTGTCAAGATGTATGGTTTGTCAACAAGTGAAAGCTGAAAGGAAACAGCCTGGAGGAGTCATGCAACCTCTTCCCATAACTGAGTGGAAATGGTATAATATCACGATGGACTTTGTCATGGGGGTACCAAAGTCTCCTAGAAGGAATGATGAAATATGCGTCATTATTGATCATCTTACCAAGTCAGAACATTTTCTTGTATAAGGAAAGATTTACCACTTGAACGTCTAGAAAGAATATATATTAATGAAGTTGTGAGACTTCATTGAGTACCCATATCAATTGTTTCTGACCGTGATCCATGTTTCACATAAAGATTCTGGAAAAGTCTTCAGAAAGCCCTGTATACTGAACTTCATTTGAGCACTTTCTACCACCCTCAAATAGATGGAAAATCAGAACAGACTATTCAAACCTTAGAAGACAAGTTGATATCATTCTCACTTGACATTTAGGGTATGTGGGATAAATATTTACCTCTGGTTGAATTTTCCTATAAAAATAGCTTCCATTCAAGTATTCAGATGGCAACATATGAAGCGTTATATGGAAAGAGATGTCTCACACCAACCTGTTGAGATGACATTGGTTAAAGAAAACTTGTAGGCCCATAACTCGTGGAGGAAATGATAGAAAAGGTAAAGGTAATCCAAAACCACATCAAAGCATCTCAAAGTAGGCAGAAGAGCTATGCCGATAACTAAAGGAAGGATTTGGAATTTCAGGTAGGAGATCATATTTTCTTGAAGCTATCTCCATGGAAGGGTGTTATACGTTTTGGTAAGAAGGGAAAATTGAGTCCCAGGTACATCAGACCACTCGAGATTTTAGAATGAATTGGGGATGTGGCTTACCATTTGGCAATACTGCCAAATCTCTCCAAAGTTCATGATGTGTTCCACGTATCATTGTTGAGAAAATACATGCCTGACCCAATGCATGTACTCACCCATGAGGAATTAGAACTAGAACCTGATTTGTCTTATTGTGAAGATCCCATCGATATTCTTGATACCAGAGAACAAGTGCTGAGAAACTGAACGACTTGTCTGGTAAAATGTCTATGGAGAAACCATAAGATGGAAGAGGCAACATGGGAACCCGAGGAACATATGATGAATAATCACCCGAGTCTTTTCATGTGGTAGTATTCTAGAAATTTTGAGGAAGAAATTATTTGAAGGAGAGGAGAATGTAACACCCCAAGCTTCCACAACACGCTTCTCTTTGAATAATACAATAGCGTGTGTTGTACACAACTTCGAGTTCAAACACACACCACAACCAATCAAACTAGCCATTATGAATAGTAATACCTACGTTTTGAAATTTTATAAATTTTATCTTTCAAAATGGACTTCATTTTAGGATTCGGAATATCAAAATTAGATTAGGGTGAAATTTTGGTATTTTTCTGAAAACATTCCATTTCTGATTAATCGTGAAAAAACACTGAGTTATAGTTTAAAAAAGAAATTTTTATTTAAATAATTATTTATTTTATTTAAATTTAATTAAGGTAAAAATAGATACATAATACCTATATAAGTTCAATGTAATTCATTGGAGTTAGTTAAGAATAATTTTTGATATATAAAAATTTTATTGGACTTTTCACAGTCTTTTACCCACCTCCTAGGAGAATTCGGAAATTCACATAAAACTTAATTTTACCTCTCCTGTGAGTGGAATTTTGAAAATTCGAGAGACATGGTTAATATCAAGGATTAAATGTGGTTCAATAAGGAAAAAATAATTTTTAGTGAATAGTAACTTTTTACTTTTATTTAACACGGTTAAAAGTTAATAGGGTAATTAAGGGTAAAAATGATATTAATATTACCTTAACACATGTCCTAATTCTATTTGACAGGTTTATCTCGACCAAAAAAAACCTTAGGAATAAAATATTATCATTTATGTCTACTTGGATTAGATTAGGACATTTATTATTATTTAATTCAAAGAAGAGTTAAAAGAGTTAAAATCAAAGATTAATTAATAAAAACTTTTTAATATAGGGTTATACATAAGATAAATTCGATTGTAAATATTCATTAGAAATATAAAAACATTTCCTACATAAGGGTATTTTATTTATAATTTTTAGACATTAAATAATTTAATTTATTTATGACACAGTAGTGATGGAGTAATTACCTAATTAATGAAATGTTAAAATAATTGATATTATAAATATCCAAATAAATGTAATTTGAGAACGTTTAAAAATTACACTAATTTTACAGGTTAATATGACATGTTATTATTTATTTAATTATGTTTTTTCGAAGTAATAATTCTGTCATGATTGTCACAAAAATCAAATACCAAATAGTGTCAAATTTGACATAAAAGAGTTTTTATAACAAAAATTATATTATTAATTGATATTATATTCCTAAAAATCTATGGTTCATCCAAAAGACTTATATAATGATATATGTATCATTAATGGACCACTTGGGGGTCTTTTGGAGGTATATATAAAGTGTTTTTACTATATAATATAAAGATACAAAGAGACATGGTAAATGTCAAACTATTTAACTTAGAGTTAAATATAAATGATAAGGTTAATATAATGACGAAAACCTGTCTAAAATATATTGGTTGATAGGTTTTAGACCCATAACCACCTTAAACTATAAATAATCCACTTTTAAGCCATTATAAACTGAATATGAATTTATTATAAAATAATATTTCTAGCTTTTCCTAAGGTGCCCCTCACCCCTCTTATAAAAGGGAACACCCCCTTCTCTCTAATTAAAACCTTAAAAGCCTTTTGGATCGGCCATAACCTGACCAAATATCCTCTAAACTTACCTCAATTCTACCTAGAGGCATTATTTTTATCATAAATCCAACCTAACGATCCCTTTTGATCAAATCAAAAGGAAGAACCCGAAAAAGAGGTAATATTTTCACCACCCTCTTTCAAGTTCCTTTATTCTTCAACTTCTTCTTTCTTTGTATTTCCCATTATAAAATAATAAATCTAGTATCTTCTATATACTATGATGTTATTATAAATATGGTACAACCATATTCAGTATTCTATCCATCCTTTGAATGATATGTCACCATACATGCGTACGTACGGCTTACCGTCTCCATGTCGTGGTGTAATTGTTATTCAAAACATTATTATTTGGATGGGTATAATAATGATGTGTAATTCATTTAAATAATAAATATAAGATTATAATTATTACTTATATATGATATACTATCCAATTATATATTATTTTAATATCAAAAGAGTGATATTGTCGCTCGTGCGTACGTACGGACTACCGTCTCCACGAACGCGATGAGATTCATTCCCCATCGTATCCATTCAAGTCTAATTCTCATTTTATGATTAAAAATAGTGTTTAAGGACTTTATATCATTATTTATATGAATAATATAAAGCCAATACATAACAAACCTGTCTTATTTAACAAACCATATAAAAGAAAACGAGTAAGTTAACACCCGAAACGACGATAATACTAAGATATTATTAACAAAACAATGCTAAAAGATCATATATGATATCATATTACTGTATATAAATCATGTATAATTTAATAACAACTATTTCACAATTACACAGGAGGTTAACCTACCCTCAACCAAGTAAAAGTACAAGGTAAGGGTTTATTTCACAATCTCTGCATTATCCGAGGTTGTTTATACGTAATTATCTATTGGAACCTTTTTATCATCCACATCCAAGTTTCATAAAAATTTATTTCAAATCATTATTACTATTTTATAGACCATGGGTTAAAGTCATTTATACCCATGTTGACTTTTTATAAGATGTTTATAAAGGAATCTTTCTGTCATTTTCCAAACAAGGTCCTTTTTAACCTTTTTGACAGAATTAAGGTAATAATGTCTTTTTTAACTTATACGGCGGGTGAGGATATTTTACACCATTATAAAATCTTCAAAGCTTCCCATACAATATTATAAGAATATTTTCAATGTAAATGTTTTATTTTATAATTATGTGACATTTAAATGATTTCAAAAAAGAGATATTTCTCTCAAATAGTTTTGATTTCATCTCTGTCAACATCCTTTGATGGATTTTAAGCTTATTTGATGTTGATTTATTATGATACAAAACTTCCATATTGCATTGAAGGTTTTGTGATAGGTTTGACTGTGGATGTGTTGTTTTTATAACATTCATGGTTTATGGAGAAATTATTGTCATTTCATATACTAGTTTTAATATGAATGTTTATGTTATGTTTAAACCTGTTCATATGAGGAATGAATTGGACTTAATAAGTGACAGTTGGAGCCCACTATAGCTCCTTGATGCATAGGTAGGTCTCATGATAAAAACTAGTATATTTTCACAATGCCTTGACAAAATCTTATTTGTTGTATTGGCACAAGGCCTTGACTATGTGGTTATGATAGTCTGGCATTCTGCATTCCATCATTATGAAAGTGGTTATTGATATTGGATGTGATTATTCGACTAGTAGAATATACATGTGAATAAGTAAATGGAATTATTTCATTTTATCTTTTCCATTTTAGGCTGATGTTCAAGTTTAAAATGCTTTTGTTTTAGTTATACATTGCCTTAAATGTTTATGATTATTTATGAAAGTTTCTGCTTTATTGTTATCCTTATTGGGCACTTGTGCTCACCCCTTTCTATGTTTTATTTTTTCCCAGGATGTGAAGAAGTATTTTATGAATGACCTGCAGGGATAGTATAATGGGATATGAGTGTGGAGACAAGATGTTGTTGTAGTTTTCACTTTATGATGTAATGTAAACTTTATTAATGTATCTAGTATTTCCAAGGCTACTAAACTGATCGGTCTTTCGAGATTTGATCTTTTATGATCATGCTAATGTTATGCAATAATGCACCGACTCTTGGTAACTGGGGTCGGGGCGTTACATATAAATAGTATAAATTTATTTAAAATGATGTTTTCTAATTGAGACAAAAAGTTTTTATTAGAAAAAAATACATTTTAAATCAAAAAACTGAATTTATTTTTATCCTATGCCTAAAAAATATTTTTTGAATGTTTAAATTTTTTTATAAAGTAATAAATAGAAAAAATATCATTAAAATGATTCACCAATAGTTATTAATTTAATTTTTTATGATAAAAATACATCATGGTCATAAATAATATTTTTTAGAATTTTTTAAATTGAATTACTTTTATAAAAATATAAGCATAAATTTTTCATAATTTAGTTAGTCCTATTCATACCCTCTAATCCAAATACTAAATGATAAGTTTCCTTTTCAAAAATAATATTTTAATAATATATAACAGTTCATTTCAACTTAGTGTTTCATGTAATAAAATATAACAAAGAAATTAAATTTATTTGAAAAATTATATTTCATAAAATATAGGGGTGTTACAACATATTTTTTTATCATAATTAATAGTAAAAACAATAAATATTTTTTTCAGTATGGTAAAAGGCTAAATTAGGTTAACATAGATTAAAATTAAGTCATAAAAAGACCATTTTTCATCTTCAATATTATTGGATAAAGGTTTTTCAACTATTATCATGTGTAATGTTTATTTATTTACGGGATAATTTTCCATTGAAAGTGATCAGTATAATATGTTACGAAAATAAAAAGAAAAATGTAACTCTCTGGCTTTTAAATAGCTATTATGTGTTCACATAGAGAAAACAAACAGTTGGGAAGAAATATTAATGGATATTTTGATAAAAATGAAATTATTTTAATGATACTAATTTATTTATAATTTTTAGTAATTTTAGATTTACCTTAAGAGGTTAGGCAATGCTAACGTGATATTTATTCAATTAATAAAAAAATAAATGTGTTTAAAAAATTAAATAGTAATATCATTTGAAAGAATTGTTGTGTTTAATGAATTTCTTAGACAAATACAAAATTTTATAAAGGTTTTAATGAAATAAATTTGGATTCATTTTCTTTCATGTTGTTTTAAAAGTCAAATTAAATGAATAGTTCAAAAAATAACATTATTGATATTTTATTGTAAATAATATTTAATTAAGTTATTTAAAATTCATAAAAATATTATATTAATAAAATTTAATGGAATATTGTTTAAAATTTTAACTATAGTCCATTTATGAGTCATATTTCCATTTATATTAATATTCTTAACCCTTCAAGAATGAAATATTTATTACTGTGATTAAGGTTAAAATAGGTTTACCAGGAGGTTAAACTAAATGGATATGAGTTAAAATGATATAAAAACTTGTATGATTTATTTTTTTGTCCATTATTATTCCTTATATAATCTAAGGTTATGTAATTATCCTTTTTGGATCAATTTTGAGGGAATAAAGCTATAATTTATTTGTTTCTTTTCAAAAATTTCTAATTTGTCTTCTTCCCTACTTATAAAAGGACACCACTCTTCTATCATATCAAAATTTAAATACTCTTTTTATTTAGACAATAATTACAAAAATAAATTCCTTAAATCCCTCTCCATGTCCTAGAGGCCTTGTTTTTACTATAAAATTCTCCTAGGAATGATTTTTGTGGAAACCTAAAGAGGTTATTTGAAGAAGCAGTATAGCTCTTGACCATGAATTTTAGTTTTATATCTTATTCAAAATCCTTGAAATATTATTTAACTATTTTTAAATAATAAAACCATTATATTTAATATAATGAGATTTTATTATATTAATCTAATAACCTATATTTATATCCTCTCCCATCAAATGGTAAACAAAACCATTGATCGTTTGCATGGTAGACTGCCACCTCGTGAACATATATATTAATTTTTTCATTTCCTCCTATTAATAATAGATATAATTATGGATTTAAAGTATATAAATGATATTTATGACATAATTATTCATCTAGAATTATAATATCACATCTACCTTTTTTACCTTCCTATCATTTGGGAATCGATAACTTTGCTCGTGCGTATGTGTGGAGTACTACTTCCACAAGCGATGTGATATGTTTTTCATTTTATTTTTTCAAGGATTATAAATAGGATGTATTTAATAAATATATATGATATAAAAATTATTATATAATGTTCAATTGTTATTTATCTTTTTATTCATATCTCAAAAAATGAAAATAGTGTCGATGCATACGTACGACTGATTATCACCATGGACAATGTAATTCATTTTTCTATCTCCAAATATGATATATTAATATAAATAATAATATAAAGAATAAATATTATAGTTATATCATGATTAAAATTATGTATATTATGTAACCATGATCAAAGTTCAAGGACCAAAACTACTGAACTAAAACATACATGAAAAATAGAGCAGTTAATACCCGAAATAATGATTTTTAAAAAATATTATTAATGAACGGATGATAAAAAAATTATAAGAAAATATTTGGTATGATATAAATAATTATATTCCTATAATATATAAATATATATTATAAATTTATATTTTTCATACAGGAGGTTCATACACAAACGAAGGAAGTCGAACTTGATGTAAGAATTTATTTCACAATCCCATAATTATTCAAGATTGTTTATGTTTAAGTCTCAGTTGGAAGAATTATTTTATATTTCTATATTAAAACCAATATATTTTCTTAACCGATATTAATTTATATAAATTAAAAGTTCCCCAATCATTTTCCTCCAATTAAGTATGTCACGATTGGTCCTAGAGGGGTCCGTGCCTTGACTCCCCAAGCCAGCCTCCAATAGTCTAGGGGCTGGTGACCAGAACTGATAAGGAATATCACTAACATGGGAGTCATTTCCAATGTACCTATAAGCACACACAAATCTCCAAGCACAAAAATTACTAAATGTAAAACACTAAGTAAACCATGCATTCCACTAAGACAACTAATAAGAGTAAGAGTACAAAACTGAAAGAAATGGGGGACAGTATACAAACCCAATAAAAGAAAATTTGTAAATAAGAAAGTACACAATTCACTTGAAACTCATTAGAAGAAAATCCTACCTGAAGGGTAGGTGAAGGGAAGCTACCTAAAGTCATTAGAGTATGCCTCTTCTGTATGATCTAACTGGGCACCACCTGGTCCTGGACCACCAATGCCTCTATCAAAACGATAATCATCTTCACAAGAAACGACAAGTGCGGGAAAAACCCTTTCAGGGGTGAGTAAAACCATACTCAGTAAGATGCCCCGAAACCACAAAGGAAAGAACACAAAGAAAATTAAAAATGAAGTATTTCCAGATTATATAAGTATAAATCTATGACACTAAATGCAAGATTATCAGACGCTGTCCACAAAACACCTAGTATCAATGATACACTTAGTTATGATGACATACTCAATCCCGATGAGACACTTAGTCCTAGTGAGACACTTAGTACCTGTGAGAAACCCATCCCCGAATAGTCACGTAGCCTCAAGGTCACATAGTATTCAAGTGACACAGTCTTCAAGACACATAGTCTTTGCATCACAGCTAGCCCCAAGATACTGATCTTAGCACACTTGATCCAGGAGAACATAATTCTCAAGCCAACGGTCATAAGTTAATTTACACAAAACCCACTTAGATTATCTAAAAAGTAACGAGTCATTGCGAGTGTCCCAATGCCACAAACGACATGTCAAATGGACAAACAGTTTAGAACTTATGGGCATTTTAGTAAAAAGGGGCCAGTTGGGTCTGAGTCTGGTCCAACCCAACCCAACCCAGCGGGTCCAACCTGAGCTACTGGGTCCGAATTGAACTAGCGAGCCTAGACTGTTATGCCAGCTCGGCCTGTTACTGGCCTGACCCCCCGGGTCCAGCCCACTGTTGTCCTAGGCCACCCGATATTGGTTGGTTCGATCCACTTGGATGCGGTGGATGCACTACAAAATATTTCACTTTTTCTAACAGGGGAATATCTGTTGGTAAAAGTGAATTTTCTGTTGGTAAAATGTTTTTCCAACATTTATGTCCCTGTTACTAAACTATCGATAAAAACTCTGTCGCTAAATGTTTTTGCGATAGATAAAATAGTTCTATTGTAATTATAATAATACCAACAGATAATATATGTGTTGGTTAAAGTGTTTTGAAACAGGTTCTGAGACAAAATTATCTGTTGGTAATAATATTACCAACATACAATATTGGTTTATAAATTACATTTAAATAAAAATTATAAATTTTTATTTCTGGTAAAATTTCATATTATATTTATTAATTTATTATATATGATATATAATTATTAAATAGAAGACAATTTTCACACAGGTTCAAAATTATAAAAAATTAATTATATTTATAATGAAATTTAATACAAAATCAGAGGATCCATAACAACAACCCATACAATGACCCATACATCACCCCAAACAACGACCCATACCTAACTCCATCCATGTTAGCTCCAGCACAAGTCTATGCCAGCTCCAACACCAACCCATGCTAGCGACAACAGTAGTCCTTGCCAGCAACAGAACCAACACCAGTTTGTGTCAGCGACAACATCAGCACTAACAACCACACCAGTCCATGCCAGCTCCAGCACCAACACTAGTGAAAACACCAGTCCATGCCAGTCTATTCCAGCGACAACACCGACACCAGTCCAGCTCCAGCACCAGTCCAAGCCAACTCTATCACCAAAGATCCAAAAATGAAGAGCATAGGATCAAATTAAATGCTAAGGGGAGATTAAGAAAAGCAGATATTAGAGGGAGGTGTCCAAACTTAGGATTACACCAATCTTCCACGCCATGCAGGATCCAACAGACATGCTGGTAAGAGTTAAAACTCATTCCATCACCAATAATTTTTATGTTTTGTCAGATAATTCAAACTTTTATTCAAAATCATGTATACAAGTAATCCATTTTTATAATGGAACCAAATATGAATAACATGAAACCAAATAGATAGTATGTATAATGTATACAAGTATTCAATTTTTATAGAATAAATCACCTAGATTTGTGAAAATGGAGTGTAAGGATTGAACATTAATTTTTTAGCATTCAGGATTATAGAAACAATTACAGGATCTAGAAGGAAGTACATGAAAAAAATATAATTGAATAATTATTAAGGTGTTTGATATTGATGAAAATAAATGAAAAATTGAAACTTACTACTATGTCGTTTCACATCAACCAGTTGTGTCAATATAATAGGGTTTGACTGAATTGTCATTAAAGAACTCATTTTTTCAAAAAAATCATCCCACTTGGCTAAGTGTGATGCTGGTGAGCATCAAAATCAATATTTCCAAAGATTCAGTAAATAAATCACTAAATCCTAGGCATATTGAAACTAGAATGACAAATATATATTTATGCATTCAATAAGAGTGAAATGAGGTAAGAGTAAATGAAACAATGAAAGTATCCGCTCAACTTTTTGCATCATACACTGATAGAATTTAAAATTTCACAGAGATTGTGGTTACCTCTAAACATTCATTGATATCAAGAAGGGTTTTTCTTTACATGTTTTTGCTTCCAAAATCAATTCACATGATCCTTATTTCTTTACCTTTCATTCAATTATCAATGTTTTAAATCACATGTTCAAAAAACTATGACATGAATTTGTCACCCAATTCATGCCCCAAAGAAATATATTAATGAAGAAAAAGTGTTACAATACATGAATTAAATGTACTGAGCATACACCATTAGGTAATCGAGGGAGAAAAAAGATGAGGTAACAATAAAACTGAAACTAAAGATCATAATGCATCATACCTACCTGAAACATCCTGGATTCTACCAAGAAATCACCTCATCCAATAAGGGTATCAACTCCAAGAGAGAACCACCACCTCATAAGAAATTATCTACAGCCTCCAGAAGACACATTAACCAGAGTGCTGAAATTCATAAAACATCATGAGTGATAACATACAATATGGAAAGAAAGCATCATAAGTGAGAACTGCCCATACAAAGCACTGCTTGCTAACAAACCACCAATTCAAACTCCCATCAAGTGTAGAATATCAGTGATGATATGCTCTATAGCTACATGAATACAACACTCATTGAATGTGCATAACTCAATCATACCAGAAAAATACAAGTGTATAAATTTAACAAGGAACATTTTCTTCTTCGTATTTTGTATGCTTGGATAGACATTCATGTAGTGGATTAGGTGTATGTGATTGAATTTAGGATTCTATGGAATTTAAACCCCAAATTTTTTATTATTCATGCTTTGATAGATAATGATATCAACATTTGATGAAAGGGAAATTTATTCAATGGTGTGTGTAAGTAAACAAGAGTTTAAACCTCAACCATGCACTAAAGCGTCAATCGGTGCAGCCTAAGGAATGAGAGTTCAAGGGGTGTGGTGACAACAAAATTACAGAAATTTCACTTAACAACTAGTGCTAGAAGACAATAGCAACCTCATGTGGACTCTTGATTGTTGTATTGAGTTCTTTGATACCATTATAGTGTATTTTATGGACTATGTGATGTTTCTAGTCAGTTTTTGTTGATAATTCACTTGGCATGTTTTACATGGTCAATTACTAACTCAATTTCCTCACACATCACTCATTGTATTTGACCTCCTTGTTGTAGATTTTTGTTTTCTCCCACTTCCCTATACCTACAATCATACAATCACATTAAATATAAAAACAATTAAAAAATTTATATGTATTACATATCACACACAAAACACCACCATTCAATATTGTTTCCTCTACCCCACATAAGTTAATTAGTGAATTATCCAAAACCAATCTTTGTATAGATGGCCTAGTACTAACCGATATTTATTCTCATGATTGATACAACCATGAATTGGAATCATTATCAGGGATATGTGAAAATATTTAATTGATTTATATCCATTTTTGTATTAAAAAATATAAAAATACAAAAAATATACTCAAATTGGAATTCACAACTTTTACACGTTTTCAAAAAGATTTAATTTTATGGAATTATAACATTAGAAATTTTATTTTCAGGTACATATTGAGGCATTAAGAAGATCTATATAATCCACTTTTAAGCCCCTAAATTACGGAATTAAATTTCACATACAAGGGAGCAAGTCTTGTTCACTATCAAGGCATGTAAAGAGGATGAACACAACATCCTATGTGGGCTAAAATTGATGGAAAAACCCACTATCATGTGCCCACGAATACTATAATCAAGTTCTACTAAGGTAGAGAGGCCTGTAAATTACCCAAGTGAAGGGGTTGCTCAAACATTAATATATCACCAAAATAATGAGAGTATGTGCTCAAAAAACATCAATTGGAAGCTCTACCAACTTTGCATGGTGATTTAAGGAGATTATGCCTACAAATTCATCAAGTATTTCATAATAACAGTGAATACTTTCCCTTTCAAGGGATTGACATAAAAGGAGTAATGATTAAAAGGAAATTTGGTGAATACTCAAATATGAAGAATACACATTTGAAACTTGAGATGCCATCTATAGTGCATTTTAAAGGAGGTATTATACAATGAAGAAAACCAATAGAATGTGGAGGGGGATAATCATAAGTATAAATGTGGTTTGCTCAAATGGTTAAAAGAAAGAAGAATAAAATTTAGTGAGTGATAAAGCTGTTGCAATCCTTGAAAAATAGTCAAGTCACCGACTTCACACATGTTTACAATAACATGTCTATGTTGTTTTCTTCTTGATTCGTGATACCCAGATAAACAACAAAGGATGAAACCAGGTCAGATATATTATACAAGGGGTCAAACCCCAAATCACTTTTAATAAAACAAGACATGACGAATTAAATTACACAAGATTACAAATCAGAACAAGAATATCATACTAGAATTTCTAAAAATGATGGAAGGAATAGGCCCCACTGGTTGGCTTGGGAGAAACTCTACAAACCCAAGTCGGAAGGGAGGGATGGGATTCTGGAATCTCCTGATTTTCAATGATGCACTATTGGCCAAGCAAGGATGGAACTTTATTAGACATACATCATCTCTTTGTGTGTGGGTACTCCCAACCATGTACTTTCCCCACATGGACTTCCATATTTCCTCTCTTGGCCCCCGGCCTAGATTCCTTTGGAGAAGTATTTGGGGGGCCTGAAATCTCCTGGAAAAAGGGTTGGGTTGGAGGATTGGGAATGGATCATCTATCAACATCTGGACCGATCCCTGGCCTGTCGACAAGGATGGTTTACAGGCCACATCCTCGGCCCAACCAGGGCTCGAAGACGCCACGGTCAATTGCCTCTTCTCTGACCAGGGCCCGGGGTGGTGTGTGGAAAGGATCCAAGAATGGTTTAATGAAAGAGACCAAAGAATTATCCTGAGCATCCCCTGGGTCGCAGATGTAGGCCCCGACCATCTTTTCTGGACCAATGATATTTCAGGCGATTACACGGTGAGATCCAGGTACAGACTGGCTCTTGGAGCCCACTCTGTCGACCGTGATGAGGGACCGTGTAAAGCACTTTGGAAGCTCAATGCCCCCCAAAAAATCACTATTTTTGGTTGCAGGTGTGCACCGACACCCTCCCTACCATGATCCTTCCCACTTACCGACATATGGACAGTGCCGAGTCCTTCCCTTTATACCCAAATATTCCTGAAACCCCATGGAACGCCATCATCCACTACCCGGGAGCTAAGGAAATTTGGAATAAATGGGGCCCGACTTCAGATGCTTCATTGGACATTGCATATGACCCCCCCGATCTTCTGATGCGTTGGTGTTCCCCTCCTTCATCTTCTAATGCAGGTTCTCTTTTCACCCTGGCCTGGATCATTTGGTTTCGGCGTAACGATTTTGTTTTTCACCACGTTCATAAACCTCCTGATTTCTGGATTAAACGAGCCATTTCATGGATTGAGAGGTGGAAGGACCACAAATGACATGTTATGATAGGTGTAACCTACTCTTGTCCCCATCATTGGAACACCCCAGTAGAAGGGAGTCTTAAGCTGAACGTGGACACATATCTCCGCAAGGATGGGCTTGTTGGTCTCAGTCTCCTGGCCCGAAATCATTCGGGGAAAATCATTGCAGAAAAATATGAATCACATCTTTCCTTCTGGGAACTTGCAGTTGTTGAGGCCTCTGCCATCCTTGCAGGTATGACGCTCGCTGTAGAACGTGGATGGGTTGATATCACTATTGAGTCTGAATGCCTTACCGTGACTGATGCTATTAACCACAACGACGTCGGACTACAATCATTTGGATTCATCATTAGGAGAATTCACTCGCTTCACCAAGGCTTATCTCGCTGCACCTTCTCCTTTACCAAAAGGGAAGGAACCAATGCGGCCCATCAACTGGCAGCCTCATGCCCCTTCGATGACAACCAGCTCTGGCTGGACAATTTCCCTTCATGGCTCTACTTATATACGGCTGCTGATCTTCGACATTAATGATATATTTCCTACTTTTCAAAAAAAAACCAATTGATGACATTTACTTCAGTATTTTGTAAATCCATATGACCAAAAAATGAAGATCATCAAACAAAATGAACTTAAGAAATAAGCATAAGTATTTGATGTTGTTTTCTCAAATGGTTGCAAGAAACAAGAATAAAATTCAATATATAAGAAAATATTTGAAATCCTTGAAAAAATAGACAAGCCAATAGAGTAGAAATTTACAAAAAGTATAAAACCGTGCAATTAAAGGTAACATATCTAAAAATTTAAAACTCTTCAATCACCCAAATATCCTTTGATTGTTATACTCATGCAAGTATATTCTATTCCTGAAAACACAAATGATTTTAAAAGTATATGCACTGGCTATAAGCACCTCAATTAAAATAAATCACAGAAAAATTTCCCACAAACTAATAGACAGATTCCAAGGAACAACCTCTGGTGAAACTGTGGAACCCAAAAATATCAATTTTACCCACAAGATCAAGAGTACACCTAAACATATAAGGCCACTAAAATGACATGAACATCACAAATAGGTTCTATTTGATAAAGCTTCATGAAAAAAATTATAAGACACAATAAGTACTTAAGTATACAATCACTTATTGAACAGAGGCAATTGGATGTACCTTGTTTATGCACGCCCCATTGATAAGTCTGAAATTTATTCAAAATTCAATGCACAAATTCTAAAAATTACTTTAGATGGGGATAAATCTACCTACCTTTCATTCCACTATCCAGATCGATGATAAAGTATGTGTGGTCTCCTTTAATGAATGTGGAATATGTAAAATCCATCTCCATGTTGGTTTGTTATGGATTCTCTGCTCACCACCAAGAAAAATAGTTTTTTGATGTCCTTGAAAAGATTTAATTCTGGTATGTAAATACTTGCAACCATCTTACCAATATTACCATCCCAAATATCAACCAGCTCATTCATGGAACAAACATTGCAAGGGGGCCTCAAATAAAACATTTTATTAAGTGTGCACAAATCTTCCATCGTACAAATGGTGAAAGTATCCACATTACTTTCCATTACAAAGACAACTTTAGTGTTTCCATCACCAAAAACGGAAACTTTGTCCCTTGGAAGAATCTTTTGGCCTAGTTGATCCAAATAGGGCAGTAAAAATCTAGTAGTCTTTGTGAATCATCATTTTTCTTCCAATTTTCGGTATGAAAAAAATACAGTAATAGAGCAATAGATGAAATAGGATTTCATAGTAAATGTATAAATATTCCAAACTCCATATTGTATATCACATATATATATCTTACATATAAAATGAAACGAATATTTCATGCGGAGAATATGGATATCCTATAATCTGCATTGCATATTCAAAATGATGACCAAATGTACACTTGAGTTTTATTTCCCTCAATCATTCATCAATATTTAGAAGAAATTAAAGATCAATATATATATATATATATATGTAGTGGAATCCATTCATAGGTATTCCAAATAGTGCAAACTCCATTTACCTAAGAAGAGAGAGCATAATGACATGCAATTGGAAAACATGCATTAAAAACAGAAAGTATTGTTGTGAATAACATCTCTTCATCAAAACAGTCTTGGTGCATTCCATTTTAAAAGGTAACAAATAATTTTCAAGAATGATCGTAAATATCACCATGTTGTCTTCGAAGCATAATCTAATCAATTAACCCAGTAATACACCTAAAACTCAGCTCTCAGCAAAACAAGGAGAGAAGGCCAACACTGCTCAATTTTTATTGAGCTTGAGCTTGAGCTACTCGAGAAGCATACCAACTATTGGCCATTGTTCTTAAAAAAAATATCTAGAGCACACCCAAAAAGTTAAATACACTTCCATGACATAAGGATTACAAGTACGATATAAAATATGAAAATTGAGTAAAAAATGATGTTGTTTATGAGTGAAATGAGTATTACCCTCCAAGTAAGTTATCTTGAACACATCACTAGTGAAATAAATAGATCCTACTATTTTATCTTTATAAATGTTCCCATAAATGACACCTAAAAATATGTAATTTGAGTATAAACTGATTAGTGAGAAAGAGTGTAACATTGGTCAACAAATAATAAAAACTCATAAGTGTAAATAAAAAAATAAAAAAATTCAAGTTGAGTAGAAAAGAATGTTGTTTCTGAGTGATAATGAGTGTAACATTTCTCAACAATTAATATAATGTCATTTGAATATTAAAAAAGAAGAAAAAATTCAAATATAACATTTTCTAATTCATTTTAAATACTAAAATAAAGTATGATTCATTAAAATGAATCAAAAATGGTTTATAATCACATAAAAATATCATTGTGATGTTCAAAGTAAAAATGAAATTCAATATAGGAGCTGTCAACAATTTAAAATAGGATGAGAGAGAATTTGTTACCCATTTATCCAAGTGGTAGCGGGAGAATGGTCCTTCTTCAACTGGTCTTCAATTGGATGTTTTTGGGATGTCTTTAGCATTGTGAAGTGGGTCTGGATTGTCATGGTTTTTAGAGAGGATGAGGTTCCTGGTAGTAAGGTGTAGGGCCTATTTCAAGATGGTGAGGGTCTGGTTATTTAGGGAATGGGCTTGTGGGAAATTAGGATGACAATGAGGTTTGAAAGGGGATTGAAGGAATGATACGTCCACCCACATGGATCGAATCCAAACCAAGAAACACAAACCAACCTTGAGCCAGCCATGAACACCAACCGGCCTCTATTTGTTCCACCTGTAGGGCGTGAATCCAAACTAGTGAGAACCAACATTAATTCCTAGAGTGATGTAGAAAAGATCAAAAATTTCTCTGAAACAATATACAGTCCATCAACCTTAGCTAGTTGAATAAACTATTCTACTATGCATGGCAGACACACCATCAATGGATCTTGTGAAATATTCAAAATAGTCTCTATGGGAATCAGAATATGTTCTGATCTAAGAAGTGGAACATCCATCATCAACCGCATCCAGAACCATAGATAAAAAATTATGTCATAGTATCTAGAATAGTAAACATTACGGGTCACTGTAATTATGTGAATATGATGAATTTTGCAATACACTACACACCAATCAACTATCCTCTTAAAAATGGTGATAAAAAAAGATATTGGTGAAAATTTTACACAAGAAAAGTAAGTGGATAAATAAGAAACACTGATCATCCTATTTTCTGGGGGTATGAGATGCATGGAAAAATATCTACATGAACCAAGGGAAATATGACACCATAATTTTCAAGATCCAATGAGCAAGCATAGAACATCACATACTGAGAAATTTTTATTTTTATGATGGTGGGATAGTTCTTTGGAATGAAAAAAATAAGAGTTTCAAAAACCTCTATTAATAGACCATTATCAACACATGTTTGAAGATAGTCAAACATCACCACCATTAAGCTGCCTAATCTGTCTACGACTATTTTTTTCTCTAAACTTCCCTGAGTTAAATGTTCTTTGTGAATATCAACATAATTATCATCATCCTCAACTTCATTAGATGTCTCATCTAACTTCTCCAGATCCACCTGAAAAATGTCATCCCAACTAATCTCCAGATCCAAATCTACCATAAAATCAATCATTTCTTTACGTACGGTGCCCCAAATAATTTTACCATGTGCACTAATATCCAACCTTAAGATGATCTATAAATATATTACAATTGGATCCTTGGGATACCTATTGAATTTTTTTGGCATCCATTGAGGAATTATGTTCAACAAGGGAAATGGGGCTAGAGGCCCCAGGTCAGCAATGGAGGTAAGGGCAGAATGGACCCCGAAAAGAACATGATTCTTATTTTCAATACTGCATGGATGATTTAAGATATATATAGCTGCATTAGGTAGTTTTAAATTTCTTAGAAGAATCTCCAAGCATACATAAAAAATCCATTTGACACGTCCAAGAATGTAATAAGTTCCACCGGTGCATCTAACACATCAGGATCATGGATTCTACATGTTTATTCAAAAAATAGTAGAATGAAGCTTCCTGTGTAGGATGATATATATAGATGAAACAACAACTGTCACGGCCTTTAATCTAGTCACCAGTAAGGACCCCTCATTGGGTTCTATATTTTTTAGAACCCCAATTAGCTGGTCATAATTTTCAATATCACCCAGAGGAACTGATATAAGAGAATCTATAACATGTCATGTTAGTTATGAATCACTATTATTAATATCCTAAACATCATAATTGTCATCCTTTTTAGATTTCAATTCCACACCCATGGTGGTAGATCTTGTCAGAGACTTGTTAATCATTCGAACACCTGCATTTCAAATGAATATAGGATCTGACAAGATATGTCATAACTTCAATTTGTTCTTCTAAAATGTCTATCCATCACTTTTCACAAAATCATGATTCCAGGATTTGAACTGGTAGCATGGGGCGGGGGGGGGGGGGAGGTGGCGTCTCCAATGCCATGAGAAACATCCGACTGCAGCTAGGAGACGACACTGTAGGGAGGCAGCGTTAGAGGGAGAGGATCGTTGGGTCAGGGGAAGGAGAAAGGTGGGGGAATGTCATGGTTGTAGCTGCTAGGGTTTTGAGCGGAGGATTAGGGAGGACAATGTCAACTTGTTGACCCTCCCCTTTGGTTTCCCAAGCCCCTGGGATTGTAGGGATTAACCTAGGGCAGAGGATAATGGCAAGGGATGGGAGGGAGGTGGTGGAAGAAGGGGCTGGAGGGGTTGGTGAAAAGAAGTAGGACGAGCGGGGAAGACGGTGGCGGAAGAAGGGATGGGAGGGGTCAGAGAACAATAGTTGGGTGGGAGTGGATGGTGGCGGCGGAAGAAGGGATAGGAGGGGCGGGGAACAGTGGTGGGGGTCACAATAGGTTTTTTTTCCTTTTTTCTTGTATGAATATATATATATATGTATATATATAATAATAAAAGTTAGGAATTTATATAAAAAAATATATTGTATGAATATTATATATGTATCTACATATATACCACTAATAAATGTTACTAAATTATAGATATTTAAATTAATTATATATTTTTATTATCAAAATTATATGATTTTAATGGGTAATATATATATCAATATATTCAATTTTTTAAAAATATTTGATATTATTGAATAAGTTATTGGTAACAGAATGTATTAACAGTAAAATATTTGTTGGTAACAATAACCAATAACACCATATCCATTTATCAGTAAATCAATTGTTTGTATTATTAAGATTAGACCATGGATATAAGTGTTAGTAAAATATTTTTTGGTATTGAACTACTAATTTCAGTAGACATATCTATTGGTAAAAATAATTGTTGGTACCTATAGTTAATATCAATGGAATTTAATATCTATTGGAATTAATCATTTTACCAACAGATATATTATTGATCAGTAATTTTCTGTAGGTAAAGGTCACTTTTTTTGTAGTGATGTCATATCCCACCCTACCAATGTGACTGACCGATGAGCCGGTTGATCCTCCCACATGTGGTTCGCACCACCGTGGCCCATCAGTGGCCATCGCACCAACAACCTCTCACACCGCCACCCACAGTCCCCTGTCGTGGGTTGTCCCGCCATTGTGATGTCGTCAGACTGCTGGTCGCCACCGCCGCTGGCTATAATGGGAATGGTCGTCCTCCTGGCCCGGATGTACCGCCCGGCCGATGCCGATTCCACTGTCAGTCGCTCTGCTGGCAGCCTAATCTCATTCCATGCCTACCGTCGCACCTATATGACATCATTTGGGCATCATATTCTCGGTTTAGGGTTGTTATTCCATGAATTTAAGTTGCAAAAACTGCTCACTCTCAAGATCATGAAGAACACGAAGAACGAGGGGGGGGGGGGGAGTAGAAGAACACTTGAAGAAATATCCATGTGTTTTATCTTGTCATCCTTAGTTATTTCTTGTTAGATGGACAATGAAGAATGAAAATAATAATAAAAAGGACCTAATTTCCATTTAATCCCCGCAAGATAACTCCCATCCCACATGGATGATCGACCCATGGATTTACCTGTTATTGGGCTGATCCACATTCATCATTTACCAAGAAATAATGGGGAAATAGAAATCACTTAGAAATAAAACCCCTACCTTGACGATTGGATCGATCACTGATAAAGAGTGATTCCTTCATCCGTTGTTCGTCAATCCGCTGATGCCTGATCTGAATCCAATTATCGATCCACCAGCATTCATTGTCGCTCACCCAGAGGGGATTAAATAATGACTTCCCTCATCAGATTCTTCCAAGGAATTTTATCCATGGTTATGAATCTAACCCTATCTCCCTATTAATCCATTAAATAGAGAAAACATATTTTAGCATTTTAGTGCCTCCATGCTCTTTTATTTATGAAATCAAATGGAATGACTCATCATTACACCATTTTGTCCCAACATAATTGTGATACATTTGAAAAGAAATAAAATAAACTTCTTTAAGTTCATTTTATTTTTCCTTAAAACATAAAAAATTACCTTTTACCCCCAACCCGCGCAAGTCAAGGTTAGGCGCCGCCTAAGGTAATGTCACTGTTCTGAATACAACGGTTCCCTTATATTTTTGATCTAGGTATATGTTTAGAAGTTATTAAAGTTCAAAGTTAGCTTCCTTAGAATTTTTAATTAACAAAAGGACTTTATTAAATGATTTATTCTAGGCACAAAAGGACTCAGAATCTCATTCCATCTCAACATCTGGTCTCATAATTTTTTTAATAAATTTATTATAAAATTTGGATAAAAATACATGTCATTACATTCTCCCCACCTTAGGTATTTACATCCCTGAAATCCAAAATAAGGTATACTAAAAAAAGATTAGGGTACTCGTCATGAATATGAGCACCTTGATCCCAATTGATCTTCTGGAGATTTCGGTGCTACCTCCAAACACACACCAGAGGAATCAACTTCCCACGAAGGATCTTCTAATATAAATAATGTATCTCTGCCAGGAACTTCACAAATTTCTCCCCATCAGCAGTTTTCAGCTCACCCCATTTGATGATGTTTGATGGATCATGAATGTACCTCCTCAGCTACGACACGTGAAATACATCATTCACCTAATGAATTTGTGGGGGTTGA
Organism: Viscum album; assembly: GCA_963277665.1. Lineage (NCBI taxonomy): Eukaryota > Viridiplantae > Streptophyta > Magnoliopsida > Santalales > Viscaceae > Viscum > Viscum album. Next base: position 1,326,776,059 of record OY728158.1, read on the forward strand.
TGTAGGTGGTATTCCACCTCACCAACTCTACTAAGAATCTGAAAAGGGCTATTGGATCTTAGAGATAAATTGTCGCCCTATCCAAATATCCACAATCCCAATCAAGGTGAGACCCAAAGGAACACATAGTCATCCCCATTGAACTTAAATGGACTATATCTACTATCCTCATATGATTTCTGCCTTCTCTATATAGTCCTCATCCAGTATTGGATGATCTCCACCTTCTCAGTGGTAGCCCATACCAACTCTAGACCCTTGAGTGTTGACTCCCCTGGGTCTGTCTAGCATTTCGGGACATGCAAGGTCACCCATATAAGGCCCTGAGTGGTTCCATATCAATGGTGCAGTGGTAGCTGTTGTTGTACAAAAACTCCACCAGAGGTAGGTGATTCTTCCAAATGCGACCAAAGTCCTTGTTACAAACTCATAGAATGAACTCTAGAAGATGGGTGGTCATCTCCGTATGTCCATCCTTATGTGGATGAAATGCTTTTTTGAAGTGAAACTGAGTCCCAGACACCTCTTTCAATCCCCTCTACATCCAAGATATAAAACGAGCATCACAGTCTAAAATAATCATTGAAGTCACCCCATGAAGCTGATCTATCTCACGAATGTAGAGGCATCCCAAGCCCTCTACCGAACCATGCTATTGGATAGGTAATAAGTGGGCCGACTTGGTGAGTCAGTCAAAAATAACCTAGATGGTATCATGTCCCCTAGATGTACGTGGTGAACTCATCAAGAATTACATCGACATTTCATCCCACTTCCAGTCTAGAACCTCAATTGGATGATCCAAGCTTGTTGGAACCCGATGCTATGACTTCACTTACTGACAAGTGAGGCACCATGAAATGAACTCCACCACTTTCTTATACATCCCATACCACCAAAAATGACACTGGAATTTTTGATATATTTATTCCACACCTGGATGTACTGCCAATGTGGATGTGTGAAACTCCCTCAAAATCTACTCTATCAACACTGCTGGTACAACAGTGCTCTCTCTGAAAAGGAAGATGTGCTCCCCACCTATTGAATATCCATCAGGGGTTTTTCTTATGGATAACTGAGCATGTTAGGTCTCACAGTCGATATCCCAAAGTTACGCCTCCCTAACTCACTGTAAGTGTGGAGGAGTGACAACTATCTAATGGAGGGAAGTTACTCCATCACCATCCACAAAGGATATTTGCATCTTGGATAACTACTTTGATGTCTGACTCAGGAACTGCAAGTAAGATCCCCTGCTGAATACATATTCCACCAAATTCCCCTTCCCAGGAGTATATAAAATCTTGAAGTCATAATCCTGGAGGAACTCTAGCCACTGCCTCTATCTCATGTTTATGTCATTTTGGGAGAAGATATACTTGAGACTTTTGAAGTTTGAGTAGATAGTAAACTTCTCACCCATCAAGTAGCACTACAAAATTTTCAACGTGAAGACCACTACTACTAGATCAAGATCATGGGTTGATTAGTTCTTCTCATACTACCTCAACTATCATGAACCATAAGCAATCACCTCTTTCACCTGCATTAGGACACAACCTAGTTTAGTCCCTAATGCATCACAGAACACTACCTACCCAATTCCCTCCTCTCGTAGTCTCAAGATGGGGGTGCTCGTGAACTTCTACCTCATCTCCTGAAAACTCTTCGAGAACTTCTCCATCCACATGAAGGCATGTCCCTTTCACATCAAAGATGATAAGGGTGATGGTACCCTAGAAAATTTGGGCATGAACCTTCAATAGTATCTAGCCAATCCCAAGAAAATCTAAACCTCAGTCACGCTCTTGGGTGGATTCCAAGAAATCACAACCTCTATCTTCTTAAGATCTTCCACAACTCCAGCCTCTGAAATAAAATGTCCTAGAAAGTGGACCTCCCGAATCTAAAACTAAAACTTCGAGAGATTCCTATAAAACTGGTGCTCTGAGAGTGTATCCGGGACCATCCTCAAGTGTGTTGCGTGCCCCCCCCTATGATGCTAAGTACACCAGGATATCAACAATGAAGACCATGAAAAATTGGTCAATGTAAGGCTGTAAGATCTTATTCATGATTCCCATGAATACTGATGGATAATTGGTCACACAGAACAACATCACCAAGTACTTATAGTGTTCATAGTGACATCTGAAGGATGTATTCGGTATATCCTCATCCTATACATGAAGCTATTGATAGCCAGACCTATGGACTATCTTTGATAACCACCTCTCTCCCTTCAGCTAATCAAAGAGGTTGTCAATTCTCAGCAGTGGATATTTTTTATTCACAGTCACCTGATTTAGGTATTGGTAGTCCATGCACAACCTCAAGATCCCATATTCCATCTTGGAAAATAATATTGGGGCTGCCCAGGGTAAAACACTGGGCCTCACAAATCCCTTCCCCTTTAGGTCCTCTAGCTGTACCCTTAACTCAAGAAGCTCCCTGGGAATCCAACGGATATTCCAGTGTGGATATTGGTGTCGTACTAAGGTACAATTCAATGCAGAAGTCAAAATCCATGAGAGGAGGTAATCTTGGAATATCCTCAGGGAATATGTCCTCATACTCATCCACCACTACAAGAAATTGAGGACTCCTCTCGTCCACCACACTATGGGTAAGAACAAACAACTAGTGAGTAATTGGATACACCCTCCTTTGAAAAATTCCATCATACATTTCATGTGTTTACTTTTCTTCAGTAAAGGAAAAATTTGTACCATCTCTACAGTCACACAACATTGTACACCTAAAATAGTCAATCTGAGCGAGGAATGTAGATAACCAGTCCATACCCAGAATGACATTTGAAGGCCTCAACGCTACTACTAGGAGATCCCAAAAAAATCTATCACCTATAAGATAAATCTTACACTTCTATAAAAAGTGTGTGATCATCAAATTATATCCCATAGGAGTCTCTAAACATAAGGATCAATTCAATAGCTCTATTGGAATCACTGAGCTCTAAACAAGTTCTTTGGAAAGGAAAGAGTGGATGGTACCTGTTTCTATAAGAAATTAAGCTAGGTTTGAGAATAAATAGATCATGCCAATAATCATCTCTAGATAATTGGTATCATAATCCTCTATCACCTGAAGCGAGGCCCTCCCCTAACCATAAGCTCTCAGAGCCGGTGGTGGACGAATTGGGGGTGGTGGTGGTTGTACCTCGAACCTCTTCCCACCACCTGTCGCTCTTCCCTCTCCCATTAAACATACCATACCCTAAATACCACCATTCAAAAACCTTTTCCTCTACCTTAGTGGTCCATCAACCATCCTCTGATCATTCGTGTGGTGAGTCGAGCTGTCATGAGCCAAGTGTCCCCAACCGCGACACGTGTAGCACAAATTTTCCTTCAACTGACTCCATCTGCTCTGGGAGCCTCATACATCTAAACCTATGTCTTGGGGTCATCCTCAGAAGTTATTGAACTTCTTGGGTCCCTGATTCTGTTGTCGGATACCCACTACAAAAGATTCAGCTATTTGGTGTTTGCTGGTAGCTCTCACCGCTGGTGCTTTCTCCTGTAGAAATCTCTCCATGAGTAGATTTCTCTCCAGTTCCCTAGAATAAGTTGGTATGAAAAGGGATAACATATATTTCCTCATCTATCGAAGTATCCCTTTCTCGAAGGTCTGAGTCTTGAATAATGGTTCTCGCACCATGTATGTGGAGGATCAGGATAAGTCTGTGAATATCACTGAGTACTCCACTACCATCTAGCTACCGTACTGCAGGTGAAAGAGCCCGTGTATTGATATTGAGTGTAATGCATTTGCGAATAACTCAATACCTGAAGATTCTCAAAATTTCTTCCCTTGATAGGGTCTTCTTGTCATGGATATAGATCAATAATCTCCACTACCATCCCGCTGAGCCCTAAAGTAGGCTCATAGCTAGGACTGGCATCTAGTCAGGTGGTGTCCTTGCAAGGTGGAAGATGCATGTGACCACCTCCAGCCAATCCTTAGCTACATGGGGTTTAGTATCACCCCTTAAAATGGGGGGTCTCTACCTCTTGAACTCATTTAATGGACTGAACTTGCATGCATCCTCTAGCGGTAGTGCTGGTGGAAATTTTTGATCGATGGGTGGTGGTATCACTGGTACACCACCCAGTGGGGATATCTCTGGTACTAGTCCCCGTATGGATTCCTCATTACTAGGAATACTATCCTCATGATCATGCAACATAATTATGGCTGGTTGTATGCGTGGAGGCATCCTAAAATAGATTAAGATGAACCACAGTCAATAGAATATAACTGGTGAGTTGGATCAACAAAGGACATGAGGACACACTCAAAAATCCTATATGATGTATCTACCATTTATTTCCCTTCAACAAGTGTTTTCATGTATAGAATCAGAAAGTAGGTGTCCATAATCTTGGTGTATGGATACGTCGTCCACCACACTAACACTAGAGTCCTTGACCTAAAATCCAAACTCGAAACACTTAAAACTATTTCCCCAACCAATCCCATAGACTCCCAGTCCCAATGTGGAACCAAAACCCTCAGATACTACTATATCATGACCCATCCTAGAGGGGTCCATGGATTTACTCCCCAAACCTACCTACAATAGGCCAGGGGCTGGTAACTAGCACCAAGAAGGCATATCACTATCATGGGTGGCATTGCCTATGTACTTGTACACACACAAATATACAAGATAAAAAATGCCTAAATGTTAAACACTAAGTAAACCATCTATTCCACTAAAAAACCATTGAGAGTAAGAGTAAAAATCTAAAAGAAAATGGGGATAGTATACATGCCTAACAAAAGAAAATATTTAAACAAGAAAGTAAACTAGTCGCTAGAAACTCATTGGCAAAAAACCCTACCAGAAGGGTTGGTGAAGGGAAGATACCTGAAGCCGTAGGAGCACACCTTGTCTATCTGATCTCATTGTGAATGACGTAGTCCTGGACCACCTTGGTCTCTCTCAAAACGTCATTCATCTTCACAAGAAACAACACGTGAAGGTAAAGCCCAGGCATGGGTGAGTAAAAAAGTACATAGTAGGACGCCCCAAAACTAAAAAATAAAGGCCACAAAGAAAAGTTCACATGAAGTAATTTCAGATCACACATGTATAAATATATGAAACTATAAGTAAGAAAATCGTACATATTCCACAAAACACCCAGTATCAATGAGACACTTAGTCTCGATGAGACACTCATTCCCAATGAGGCACTTAGTCTCAATGAGACACTTACTCCCAGCGATACACCTGACCCTGAATAGTCACATAGCCTGAAGGTCATGTAGGCTTCAAGTCACATAGTCTTCATGTCACATAGTCTCTACGTCACAGCCAGCCACATGATTATGCTCTTAGCGTGATTCATTCGAGAGAACGAACTCTTCAAGCCAATAGATGTATGAAAATTTCCACAAAACCCACTTAGAGTATCTCAAAAGGACCTCCTTGTCACGAGGGTCCCAATTCTATAAACAGATCATCAAACAGACAAATGGTTTGGAAGTTATGGGTATTTTAGTAAGAAGGGGTCGGTTGGGTATTTGTCTGGTCTGAGGCCGGTCCGACCTAACCTGAGATCCAACAACCTGACCCGCCAGTCTGACTCGACCCACTGGGCCCAAAACATTCTTTTGGGCAGGCCCATTGTCGTCCTGACCCACTAGCTCTAGCCCGGCCCACCCGATGTGGGCCAGTTCTATCTAACAAGTTGCGGTGAATGCCGCATCCCCGCCTGCCAACATGATTGACCAAAAAGTTGATCGCTCCTCCTACAGGTGGTACATTGGACTGCGTGCCATCCGAAAAATACGATTCTTTGCTGCATCACCAGTCCACACCACTACAGCCCGCCTAGGACGCGACTCCCGTCGACACCCACGGGTGCGCCACCATGGGATCCTACCGCCACTGAATGTGGAGCTGGCGGCCTCTGTTGGCACCACCTGGGGCCCCTACAGCAGGGCTGTCCCACCACCACGACCCCATTGGACTGCAGGTCATAGCTACTAACGATGTTCGTTTTCCGAACGTATCTGCGCTGTCGGGCCGGTGCCACTTCTTCCTTCGGTCACTATGTCAGCGTCCTCGTCTCATACTATGCCTATCGTCGCACCAACATATCATCATTTGGGCATTAGATTCTCGATTTTGGGTTATTTCACCACAAATAAAAGGTAAAACAACCACTTACTCTCATTATCATGAAGATCATGAAGAATGGGGGAAAAAGAGAAGTACAAGAACACCTGATGAAAGATCCATGCCATTTTTCATGTCGACCTTAGTTCAATATTTTCAGGATGACCACGAAGACAGAAAATAACAATCACAAGGATCTAATTCCAATTTAATCCTTGTAAGAAAACTCCCATCCCACATGGACGATCGACCCAGAGATGAACCTGTTAGTGTGTTGATAAACATTAGTAGTTTAGAAAGAAAGAATGAGAAATAGAAATCCCATAAAAATAAAACCCCTACCTCAAGGATTAGATCAATCACTAAGGAAGAGCGAGTCCTGCATTCGTCATTTTTCAATCCGTCGACACCTTCTTCAAATCCAATTGTTGATCTACTAGTTGTCATCGTCACTCACCTGCAAGGAGTTTCACCAATGAATTCCCTCTTCAGAGTCTTATGGGGTATTTTTGTTGGAACCAAGGCATTTGATTGATAATAATGGTGCATGGTTTGTTTTTGTAGTGAATCTTCACATGGATGACCAGAAGGTTTTCAAGGATTTTGGTCATACAATTGAGGTTGAAATTAGTATTGAATGTGGCACTTTTTCCCAGTGTTTGACGAATTTTTGGGCCTCAAAATCGAGAGTTCATTGATGGAAAAAGAAGGTTTTCACATAAAACTGAATGGCATGAAATGTGGTAATGAAAATCAGAAAAAAGGAAACCACATACGTCAAAATAATGACCATGTACCAGGTTATGAGAATGGTTCATGACCATGTACCAGGTACCAGGAATGATACATGGAACGGTTTCTTACAGAACTGAAAATGGATTGTGGTGACTATTCTCAGAAAAGGAGTGAGTTGCACGGAATCCTAGAGTTTTTTCAGGATTGATGTGGTTCATAGAACATGAGAGGTACACGATTGAGGCTATACCAAAATCGATGATTTGGTAAATCCTGAATTAGAAGATTTTTTAGATCCACTAGTGTATATATAAGGAGAAATAATCCCCTTCATTAAGGAGCTGAATTAGAGATTAAAAATTTCAAGAAAAATCTGGTGAAGTCTGAAGTGGTTCACAGAGGAGAAGACGATATTCTTAGAGAAGCATCAGTGTAAGGAAAAACATTCCACAAAATAGAGTGTAGTTTGGGAAGTGATATCTCACAATACATGGTGGAGTGGGTTGTATGTAGAGGAGGGAAGTATGTAGAGAGGTTGAGTAATACGTGGTGTAAGGCAGTACATGGAGCATGACAGTTTTTGGTGGAGATGGATAGTAAGTGGAAACAACAGTGGTACACAGAGGTGTGGATCCACGAACCATACCCGCTACTTAGTAGGAGGAGGAAGTAAAGTGGTATGCGGAACACCGAAGAAAGCCTGTAAATTGACTAAATCAGTTTGTAGAATAAATTTATATAAAATATCAATGTATGGGGAAGTAAATTACATATGTGGGTGAAAATGTGACTTCAATATAGCATCCATTTACAATTGAAGATGCATGATTTAGTACTAAACCATTGAAGTGACCTTCAAGATGATAAAATAAGTAAATATTATTCCAATGAAGTGAAAAGGGGGGAGTTAGTGGAAGTGATTTGAGGGATGTAGTGTGAAATCCCTAAAAACATGCAAAGGTAGTGTGTCTGCCATATAGTGACTATGCTAAACTCTTGTAATCCACAACTTGTGAAGATTAGTGTTTTTTGGTATTACTGAAACACTATCGACATATAATACTTAGATGTGGAACTTAGTATTAAACCAAGTAAAGTTTCTTTGTCTTTCCTTTTCATGTGTTTTGTGTGATATGTTTAATAGGTTCCTCCTAATTGGGGAACAAGATCCTACAGTTTGAAAAAAAAGCAGGCACCCTAATTCACCCCCTCTCAGGGTGTCCCAAGGATATTTCAATTTTTTCTAGAGTTATGAATCTGTCCTCATATCATTGTTAATCCATTAAATTGAGAAAAAACATGTAAATATTTCTAAATCGCCATGATATTTGGTTTTTAAAAGAAAATGGGTGAACTTGTCATTGCATCATTGCAAAATGTTCAAAAAGTAATAAAATAACCTTATTTGACTTTATTTTTTTTTATTTAAAATGTCCAAAAAAATTAACTTTTACCCATGAACCATGGTGGATGAGGTTAGGAACCATATAAGGTAAATTCTCTATTCTGAACACAATGATTACCTAAGGTTTTCAATCTAGGACCCCGTTTTGTAGTTATTAAAGTTTGAATTTATCTGCCAAAGCATTTTTAATTTACAACTGTAATTTATTCAATGATTTTTTTTCGGCACACCGGGCCTCAGAATCCCATTTCTTCTCCATGCCTGGTCTAGTAATTTTCTCAATTAATTTAAAAGAAAAATCATAGAAAAATCCAAGTCATTAAAAAGTACTCACGATAATGAAATATTTTTAAGTAAAACTAACCGTGTATTTTATACTCACTCATGAATATTTTTCTTCAATTTCTACATTTTCCTTAAAATATCTAAAATAATAATTTAAAATTATAAAATGATTTCTTAAATTAATTTTTACCCATTTTTTACATTTTAATAAATGATTTTAAAGGAATATTCTTTTCATTTTTAAAACGAGGTACTTTTTGATATTTTTATGAAAGTGTAAAAGCGATGTATTTTACCTTATACAGCATGTAAGAAAATATCCATTGTTATGAACACTCATTTATTTGATTATTTCTTTACAAGGATAAAAGATTCATTTCAAGGAAATTTTTTTCATTAATATTTCGGAAATATTTTAGACTTTGAATAAGTGATTTCAAAGTGAAAATGATATTTTTTTTCAATAAATTTTTCAACTAGTATTTTTAATTTATTTTAATATATTTAAATTTCCTTTTTTGAATCTTATGTCGAGGATATATTATAATGATACCATAAAATATATTTATTTTGATGATTTATGATCAGTTCAACTGGGGAATGTATTGATATTAAGTATCCTAGTTAATCTAATATGGTATGTTATTGATTTTTAAGTCATGTTAATTTATATATATATTTCTTATTCATATGATGAATTCATTAGACTTATTAAGTGATGGTTAGTTCCCAAAATTATATTTCCACTCGATGCATTGGAAGGTATCATGAAAAAAAATAAATTTGGAATTTGGTAAGACCTTACCCATTTATGCAAGATTTCTTTTCACGAGTCCTCGACAAAAGTTTTAGATGTCCAAGATTATGAATTTCATCATTATGAAATATATTATTGATATCTATGTGACTATTTGAATAGTTATGATATCCATTAACAATTTTTTAGATCATTTGACTATTTATATGGTATTAGTTGGTCATCCTTTATTATATCCATATTATTCCTAACTTATTTGTTTCCACTGTACACATACCCTTACCAAGAATCAGATCTAACCCATTTATTTTTCTTTTTTTACTCGAATACCAATAAGTTAATCATAATTTATATGTATGGTTATACTAAAGGTAATAATAGTGTTCTCAAAGAAAATACTATTTTGTATTTGAATTTTCAAGTATAATGTGAGATTCAAGTATGTATCTAGTTTAATAAGACTAATAAACTATTATGTCCTTTTGGATGAGATATCTTGTAACTTGTACCATTGTAAAAACGTAACCACTGAATCTAGGCTACTAGGGTCTGAGTATTTATATTTGGTATTAGAACAAGTTTATTAGAAACCTTTGGAACTGAATTTATGAAAACACATGACAAGGAATATTTCCCTATGACGAATTTTAAGTATAAATCTAAGTATACGATAACATCCTAATATTTTAGTAAGGTGGATATTATATATGTTTTTCCTATAAGTAGATTCTTTTATGGATACTACAAGTCAATGTAGTTTTGGAATAAATGAATCTACGGGTAGAAACATCAAAAGAGCTGGGTTGAGTATATCTCAACCATCATTCTTGTGCACAGTAAGCATTTCCTTACTGCACACTAGGTTTGATACCCCTAGAGGATATGATTAGTTTAATTCACATTTTATTCATGAACCATCACGATGTATTTGAATAGATGATGATAAAGAGTAACTGAGGTTAAACCTATGGTTTCTTAGATTGAAAAGAATGTTTCATGATTTAGACATAAAATAAATGATTATGTGGTTTCCCACTATGATTATTATTGATCATAGTAGGGTTTTTTGTTTTATGCAATGGTTGGAACTAGGAGGAATCATGTTAACAATGAGTGTGATGAAAAATTTGGTAATTATTAGCAATGGAATTGAATTATGACATGAGATAATTATATTTTGATTATTCCTAATTAGTTATCAAGACATATGATTAATATCTTGCACATTAACCAACTCTGGATCTCATTAAAGAAGAGATGGATAGGGTTTATTCATAGATCGGAAAGTTGAGACCATGGGGGTAATATGTTTTAATTTACATCATTTTAGAAAATTGTAAAGAGACACCTTGTGGAATGTATCAAAGGTAGGGGAAGATTTTTTCTATATAGAAATAAAGGAAATAGAGAGGAAAATTGGAGATGATTTAAATGTCTTATGTGTGGGAAACAAGGGCATTAACCGATTCAATGCCCTACTCCAAGGGTTAGCTCCTATACCAAGTAAAGTTTTATATTATTCCAATAATTGAAGATGAATGACTGAAATTTTTATGTATTTATATTAAATAATTATGTTTTAAAATTTTTATACCAATGATATTTTGGTTATAATAATCATGAAACATATAAGGATTACTCTACTAATGTTTTTTATTAAGTATTTTCAAGAATATGTTGAATAGTACCAATTACAAAGAAAAGTGATTTACTAGTAAGGTGATATTTTTAGAGAACTAATGATCAAGGTAAGGATATAACATAATGTGTTCCTAATGTTGAGTTAATTATGTTTAGTTATGAAAAGATATGTTTGTCATTGATGAAGTAAATGGGAAAATATTGGTGACTTTGAAATTAGTTAGTGATTTGATGGAAAAGTGATTTTTTTCCTTGATGGAGTTTACTATATTTTTGGATTTATGGAATGTATTCAATAACCCATGATTTTATTAAGATTTTATAGGGATTAAGGTTATTAGTGTGTTTTAAGAGAATATATGATCAAGGTATTCACATGTTTGGTATGTGATATTATGATAGAATATATGTTTTTTAGGGACAAACGATTGATAACATATTTTAGAAATTTGTGTTTTGATTTTTGTCATAAATATTTTTGGGGAGGCATAAGGTTATCTATTTATGGAATTGATTATGTTGATCTTTGCGGTTTATTATTATGGTTTTAGAGATTAATTTGGTATATTTATCTATATTGAAAAACTTATACTGACCATTTTAGATTAAGAAAAAATTTTGAGACTAAAGGAATGAATTATGGATATTCTGATCCATTAAAATTTAATTTTAGTGCATTAGGAATAAAAGATTCATTTTTAATATTCATTAATTGGAGTTTGATAATATGTTGTGATTCATTAAATCATAACCAAAGGATGAAATTGTTTTTATGAAATGGAAAGAAATCAAGTAAGTATGTTTTATTGTGTTCTATATATTGATATATAAGAACCTCTAAAATTTAAAAAAATAATCCTGAAATAAAAATGTTTTCCTTTTACCTTCTTTTCTGATAAGTTTATGGTCTCTTCAACCTCCACCAATTTATATTTTTTTGGTCATTAACTTTATTCCGACCATGTTCTCTATCACACTATATTAGTTCTTGAGATTAGTTCTCTCTTTTATTTCTATATTTTCACTTCATGTTACTGTTCTTATACTTGTAAACATAGTTTTATTATTATTCTAGATGACCATAATATATCTCTTTCCATATTTTTCTAAAGCGGTTTCATTATCCCTCTGTATGAAGTGAGATTTAAACCAAGGTTTAACATTTCATGAAAAAGATAAAATTGAGTGGGAAAATATATTTACGGGGGTATAATTTAACACCCCAAGATTTTAAAATATTTAACTTTAAATAAATTTTATTTATTCAGTATCTTTATTTATACACCACATCAAGTTTAAACAATCCATAATACAAATATTATTATTTAAATGTAACTATTGTAATCTATCCATTAAAATTTATGGCATAAATAAGAATATGTTTTCTTTAAAATTATTTATAATATTTTTATATAAATAAAATATAATGATAAATAACTAATTAATTTTTAGTAAAGTCTTTATATGCTTCAAAAATACATTTCCCATAAAAGTGATTTTTATGTGTTTTTATGGAAAAATAAAAAAATTAACTTTTTACAATTTCAGAATTTTATTTTAGAAATTTAATTTAATTTTTTAAATAATCATTTCAAAATTAACTTATGGTGAGATTTTGAGATTCTTATAAAAATATTGATTTTCCAGTGAATAATGAAAAATAATGATATATGTAAAATTATCATTTCTTCCATTGAAAAAGCCCCATGATATTTTTAATTTTATCCTAAAATAATATAATAATTTTATAGTTAAAAATAATCTAATTAATTACATATTAATTAATGTTATATGTGACCTTGGTAATAAAATACTTTTAGACTTAAAAGGGCATTTTTTTAAAACCCGTTTTCATCACACTTTGCATGATAGTTATAAAATGAATTTTTTTCACTTATAGATATTGAATTTAGTAAAATATATTATATATTTTGAATCGATATAATTGATATCATTTAATAAGGTCGACTTAATTTTTGGTCATAATGAATAGTAAAATAGTAAAAATTTGTCACCACGGTAAAAGGCTAAATCAGATTAATCTATGTTAAAAATAAGTGATAAGGACACCATATTTTCATCTTAAATATTATTTTAGGATGGTATTTCAACTCTCAAAGCCTTATTAAATATATTTATTTATTTATGGGACAGTTTTCCATGAAAGTGACCCATATAATAGGATAACTAAAAAAAGACAAAATTTCACTCTCTTGCTTTTAAATACATCTTATGTGTATGCATAGAAAAAAAATAAAGAGTTGAATGAATTTTAAAGGTTTTATTGAGAAAATAATAAATTATTTCCATTATTTTAATATATTTATATTTTTTAATAATTATATATTTACCTTAAATTCTTACACAATGTCGAAAAAATATCTCCTCAACTAATAGAGACATAAAATAATTTATTTGGAAGTAATTAAAAGTAATATATTTTTAATGAATTATTTTCTAACATGAATTTTTGAGAAAAATATAAAATTTTAAATAGGTTTTAATGGAATATATTCAAATCACATGGTTTTCATGTGGATTTCAAAGTCAAATTAGATGAGTAGTTCCAAAAATGACATTAAAGACATTTTATAATAAATAATATATCATTAAATGATTTAAAATTTCTAAAAATATTATGTTCACACAATTTAATGGAATATGGATGAAAATATAAACCAAATTCCATTTATTCTAACAATATTAACCCTTTCATAATCAAATAGTTATTGTCTTAATTAAGGTTAAAAAAAGTTTATCGGGGGTTAAACTAAAAAAAGGGTTTAAATAACATAAAAATAGTATAATTTATATTTTATGGAAATATTTATACCTTATATCATATAATATTCAGTAAATTTACATTTTGGAACAATTTTGTTTTAATAAGAAATTAAATTATTGTATTCTTTTAAAAAATTCCAAGTGTGTCATCTCCCCATTTATAAAAAGAAACCCCATATTATCTCCTCCCCACACTTCAAGATCCTTTTATTTTGGAAAATATCTACCCATATTCCGTAATTAAATCCTTACACATAACCTATATAATTTTCTTATTATAAAACCATCCTAGGAATGATTTTTATAGAAACCTAAAGAGGGTTTTTGAAGAAGAGGTATAGTTCTTAACCATAAATTTATGTTTTATATATTCTTATACATCCTTCAAATATTCGTAAACCATGTTCAAATTAAAAAATATATATTCCATATAATAATATTTAATTATACTAGTGGAATAACATATACCCATCTCCTCTCATATCAAATGGGAAATTAAATCATTGATCGTCTGTACGACAAACTATTTCCAGGCGAACTGATGTAATTCATTTTCCATCAATGCCTCTTATGGATTGATAGAATGATGGATTTAAAGTATATATATGATATTTATGAAATAATTATACTTTATGTATTATAATATCACATCTAAATTCTTACTTTATGTTTCTTTTTAAAATAAAAACATTGCTAGTGCGTTCGTATGGACTACTGCCTCTATAAAATGATGTGATATGTTTTTCATTTTATTTTTTCATGTATGGTAATAAGGATAGAATTAATGAATATATATATATATATATGATATATATGATATAAAAATTAGTATATTAAGGTGAATTATTATTTACCTCTCTTTTGTTCCATTAATTGAAAAATTAAAACATCGTTCATGTGTATGTATGACCTATCGTCTTGATGAACGATGTAATTAATTATTCTATCTGTAAATTGTATGGATTAATATAAATAAATATATGATGAATATATATTATAATTAAATCATGATTAAAATTATGGTGATATGAAACTATGATCAAAGTACATGGACCGAAACTACTGAATTAAAAACATACATGAATAACAAAGTAGTTATTACCCGAAACAAAGATTTTAACAATGAATTGTTAATAAAAAGGTGATAAAATATTATAAGTAGATAATATATGGTATTATATATATGCGTATGGTTATATAATATATTTATAAAAAAATTATATTTATTATACAAGAGTTTTAAACACATACAAAGTTAGTCAAACCCGAGGTAAGGGTTTATTTGGAAATCTCATCATTATTTAGGATTGTTTATATTTAATTATCCAATAGGGAAATTATTTTATCTTTCTAATATAAACCCAATATTTTATTCATAGATTTATTTATATAAATTACAAGTTTTCTTGTTATTTTACACTCTTTAAAATGTATAAAAGAACATTTTAAATTTATTAAAAGTTTTATTAATGATATTTGTACCAAATTTTTACTTTTTTAAAAATGATTTAAAAGTAATTTTCTTAAAATTTTCTAAATGATGCACTTTTTAAACATTTTTAAAAAGTGTGAAAGGAATGTATTTTTAACTTATATGACATTACTGAATCTTAAAACATTATTAAAAATCATTGATTTAAATATTTCATTATAAGTATACAAGGTTCCTTCTAGTTAAAATGTTTTTATTAATTATTTTAAAATATTTATGACTTTAAATAAGTGATTTCAAAGTGAAAAATATATTTTCCCTAAGAAAATTTCTAGTAATATTTTTAACGTATTCTAGTCTATGTCAATATACATTGTTCGATCTTATAATGAGTATATTATATAATGAATGAATATAACATATTTTTTGGATGGTTTATAATCAGTTTGACTAGGTAAAGTTTTAATATTCTATTTTCTAGTTCATTCAATATGGAATGTTGTTGATTTTTAAGGAATATTGATTAAGTTATATTATTTTATAATATGATGAATGAATTGGACTTATAAAGTGACTAGTGGGACCCACAATTACATATCCCTTTGATGTATCAGTTGGTCTCATGAGAAAAAGTATATTGTGTTTTTTTACAAGGACTTACCCATTTGTGTAAGATGTCTTGGCATGAGACCTCAATGATAAGTTTCAGATGTTATATATTATGAATTAATTCATTATGAAATCATTTATTGATATCCATTTTATTGTTTAAATAGTTATGATATCCATAGATAAGTTTTTAGCTTATGTAATTACTTATATAGAATGATTTTATAATCGTTTATTTATTCCATATTAATCATTACTTATTTTATTCCACTATACACATACCTTAACAGAACATATGATCTCACCCGTTTCTTATGTTTTCTTTTATCAGGATGTTAGGAAGTGTATTATTATTGATATACATGGATATTCTAAAGGTAATAATAGTGTTCTCAAATAAAATACTATGTTTCATTTTATGTTTTCAAATGAAATGTGATATTCAAGTATATATGTAGTTTAACAATACTTATAAACTATTCATTCCTTTGGGATGTGATACCATTTATCTATTACCGATGTAATAAAGTAGAAACCTAATCTAGGATAATAGTGGTGGGGGTATCTATAAAATAAAAATTATCTTTCCTGAATCCTAGAATGAGGATGTCTTGAGATGCCACCAAAAACTTTTTTCTTGATGATTCCTCAAGATATATCACCATTATGAATTTTCATATGTTTTCACCAAATTTTAAATTAAAATTAAAATTGATTTAGAAATGTTCTGTTGTTCTGATAAATGTAGGGTTGAGGATGTTATACAGAACCTTCGGGTGTCTTGGGAGGTGGGTTGGGTGTGTTATAGTGACATGGTTAGTTGTCCAACATTATACTGAGTTGAAACTGAATTAATTAATTAATTGATCATAAAAATTATAATTCATTATTTATTGATGTTTGTATTGATTTAGGTTCTTGGTATGTTCAAATAAAGATTGGTTGAAAATTGAAAAGTTTGAATGGGATTGGATTGGCCTTGTAAGCTACTACTGACCCTTGGAAAATTTTATGAAATCTCTTAAATGAGGTAGGTGGTCCACTTACTTTCCCTATTGAATTTATTCTTGTTTATATTGCATGGGGTGTGTATTCAGGCCACATATGGATTTGAATTTTTTAATTAAAATTTTTAATTTAAATTTAATTCCTTGATTATGATTCACATAGTGCCAAGTCTTATTAGTGTTTTATACTGGATAGTTTTCCTTGACCAGCAATGGTCGAGGCCTTGATATGAGATGTGATTAGCCTATGTTGTTATACCATAGACTTGGATGACTTGTATGGTGATTGAAAAAACCTAGCGAGACCTTGTGGATCTGGATAGGCCATGTTCCAAATCCAAGACCATTTCTTGTGAGACTAAATCCATATAATAGCCAATTCTGAGCTACCCTATGATGTTTCCATGGGACATGATGTCCTTATGGAATTAGGTGTTGACCCTAAACCCTAGATGAGTCCGAGGAACCATGTGGGGAGGGGGGGGGGATTCCCATGATTTACATTGATGGAGGGGCCTTGAGTTGGTTTCATATTGATAGACTATCCCTGATAGGGTGTGTATGGACATATGTAGCGATGAAGGTAAGTGTCACTCAGAACCCAAACCATTGTATAATCCCAATGGGGATATGATGAAAGTGACATTCATGTGAATTAAATTAGGCCTAGTTGTATTTCTTATTTTAATAGTTAATAATGATACATGATTGGATATAATTCATAATAATGGACTAATGGGCTTGAAACAATTGTGATTTCCTAGGATTCTTGAGAATCACTTAATGATGTGGAAAAGATCCTGAGATTCCTATAATTGTTGGGATTTGATAGAGTGTTATATTGGGAGTAGGTTCCTAGGTCGACTAACTTCCAGAATTATGGATGATGTAGAAGAGGATTCATAGGGGTGGTACCTATTATCCCACTTAAAATTTATGGGGTTTCACACATATAGTAATGGTTGAGACGATAGAATTTCCTTTGATAGAGTGACACCATTGTGAATGCTTGGGTGAGAAGATTCGAATGGAGATACTAGTATAACATTAAGAATTCATACTATACTCAATATTTGAATGAAAAAACAAGATATAATGTAGGTTTACATCCCCAATAATTGATGTTGTATATCCCAGGGGTGAGTATTGTATCCCCTCGATTGATGATTTATATACCCCTTATGTTTTAGTGGACACACCATTTATGGTTTAGGTGAGGATCTATGAGTAATTTAATGCCCAAGATATTTTATCACGTGATATTGTGAGGGTATTAACTTTGATTTCCTAGGTCACCCAAGATTCATTCATTCCTGGATATAGAGGATTTTCTTAGTCCCCCTACTAGGAATCATCCATCAACCTAATTTTTAGAATGCCTAGGTACTATTGTGGGGTTTGCGTAAGTTCTTGAGGATGAGGGATTCCAGATGACACCTTGAGATCCAAAACTCATTAGTGGAGGAGTGAGCATGAGATCCCACATGAGATAATATAGGTTACCTTGAGGTGAATATCAAGCTTAGAGACAATCTGGTGTTGATTGAGGCATGTGTGGTCGATCAGGGTTGTGAACCTCAGGATTGATGATAGTTAATAGGCATGGAAAAAGTTATGCATGTATCCCCATGGGAAGGTGGTGATACTTGAGAGGTGATATATTCATGAAAACCTTAGAGATATTTCATCATTTATCTAAAGTAGGTATTAAGATTTTTTATTTATTTATTTACTATTCCATGCAATTATTTTTTTTAGCTAGGCATATAACGTACACATATCACAACATATTATAGTTAGATAAATTACTACGTTAGTTTTTCCCTACTAGTTTTTTTACTCACACCTTGTCCGGGAAGAAATGTCACATGGGTACTCGAGCAGCTCTCACATGGTTGTTGAAGGAATATTTTAGGACTTGTCCCAGAGTTTGGATTGATATAGGGAAGCTTATATGTGATATGGAGCCTGGGATGTGTATGGATTGGTGTGTTCATAGATCCTAACATATTTTATTTTATTTTTTTGGTGTGTATGTGTGATCATCCTAGTGGTAGGTTAGAAATGTGTGTTTGGTATGGTTATTTAGGTGCTTACTACATTCCATTTCACATCATTTTGGTTTATATTTGTTTCAACTTCCTTTATAAATATTTATTCTTCCTAATAAGATGTGTATGATGTTGGATATTTATTTATGTTGGTGAAATCTAATAAAATCAATATAACCTCCCCACAAAACCTCCCTAGACACCCGTTCCTAGTAAGTAGCATCTAACATTTAGAGAAGTGTGACTAGGGTCATGTGGAGAACCAGCATAGTAATTGTTCATAGAGTGATTTGGTATGGGATTCCAATGTGTGGTATCATATGTTGTTTTTATTATTTTCATACTATTTGGGAGTTTATTGATTGGAGATATAGGAATGTGGTAGAGATTATAGAGGAATCCGAACTAGTTCCTCATGAACATGTTTCCCTATAGAATTCTAGGTTACCTTGGGTTTGCGATTGATGTTACTGGATTGTGTTATTATAGGTTACAACGATTCTAACGTAGAATTATTCACATGAGGATTTATATTTATGATTTTTGAGTTGTTGATTTTAATCTGTAACGCCCTGACCCCAGTTACCTAGAGTATGTGCATTATTACGTAACATTGGCATGATAAAAAAAGATCAAGTCTCGAAATGCTGATTAGTTTAGTATCCATGGAAATACTAGATACATTCATAAATGTTACATTACACCATAAAGTGAAACACTACAATAACATAGTCTCCATAGTACACACTCATATCCCATTATGACTATCCCTATAGGTCAGTCATAAAATATTTCTTCACATCCTGGGAAAAATAAAACATAGAAAGGGGTGAGCTTAGATGCTCAGTAAGGATAGAAATATAGAGGAAACTTTCATAAATAAGCATAAATATTTAAGGTAATGTATAACTAAAACAAAAAGTCTTTTCAACTTTATCTTCAATATAATATGGCAGAAATAAAATGAAATAATTCTAGTTACTTATTCACATGGATATTCTACTAATTGAATAATCACATGCAATATTAATAACCACTTTCATAATGATGGATTGCATAATGCCATACTATCATAACCACATAGTCAAGGCCTTATGCCAAGAATACAAATAATATTTTTTCAAGGCCTTGTTCCAAGACACTAGTTTGTCTCATGAGACCTACCAATGCATCGAGGAGCTATTTCGGGCTCCAGCTGTCAATTAATAAGTCCAATGTATTCCTCATATGAACAGGTTTAAACATAACATTAGCATTCATATTAAAAATAGCATACAAAATGTAAATACATTCTCCATAATCCTTGAATGGTATAAAAATAACACATCCACAGTTAAGCATATCAGAAAACCTTCAATACAATATAGAAGTTTTTTATCATAATAATTCAACTTCAAATAAGCCTAAAATCCATCAAAGGATGTTGACATAGATGAAATCAAAAAAATTTGAGAGAAATATCTGTTTTATTAAATCGTTTAAGAGTAAAATAATTATAAAAGAAAACATTTACTTTGAAAATATTCTTATAATATTGTAAGGGAACCTTTTCTGATTTTATAATGGCGGAAAATAGCTGACCCATCGTATAAGTTAGGAAAAGATTCTTACCATAATTTTTTCGAAAAGGTTAAAAAGGTCCTTGTTTGGAAAATGACAGAAAGATTCCTCTATAAACTTTTTATAAAATGTCAAACTAGAGTATAAATGACTTTAACCCATAGTCTGTAAAATAGTAAGAAATATTTTAAATACATTTTTAAGAAACATGGATGGGGATGATAAAGAGGCCCCAGTAGATAATTACTTATAAACAACCTCGGATAATGAAGAGATTGTGAAATAAACCATTATCTTGTTCTTTTCCTTGGTTGAGGTTAGGTTAACCTCCTGTATAGTGGTGAAATAATTATTATTAAATTATAAAATAATAATATACATTAATATGATATCATATATGATCTTTTAACATTTCTTTATTAATAATATCTTAGTATTATCGTCATTTTGGGTGTTAACTTACTCATTTTCTTTTATATGTTTTGTTAAATAAGCTATATTTTTTATGGATAGGTTGTATCTTATTCATATTCAGAATGATATCAAGCCCTTAAACATTATTTTTAATCATAAAATGAGAATTAGACTTGAATGGATATGATGGGGAATGAATCTAATCGCGTTCATGGAGACAGTAGTCAGTACGTACGCACGAGCTGCAATATCATTTTTTGATATTAAAATAATATATAATTGGATGGTATATCATATATACAGAATCATTATGATGTTATATATATTATTTACTTCAATTAAACATCAATATCATACCCATCCAAATAATAATGTTTTGAATAACAATTACACCACGACGTGGAGATGGTAAGCTGTACGTATGCATGTATGGTGACATGTCATTCAAAGGATGGATAGAATACTGAATATGGTTGTCCCATATTTATAATAACATCATAGTATATATAAGATACCGTGGTTATTTTCTCATAATGGAAATAACAATGAAAGAAGAAGTGGAAGAAGAAAGGAACTTGAAGGAGGGTGGTGAAATTATTACCTCTTCTTCGGGTTCTTCCTTTTGATTTGATCAAAAGGGCTCCTTAAGTTGGCTTTATGACTAAAGGAAGGCCTTTAGGATGAATTGAGGGAAGTTTAGAGGATATTTGGGCAAGGTATGGCTGAACCAAAAGGATTCTAAGGTTTGAATTTGATAGAAGGGGGAACACCCTTTTATAAGTGGGGTGAGGGGCACCTTAGGAAAAAATTAAAATATTATTTTATAATAAATTAATATTTGGTTTATAATGGCTCAAAAGAGACTTATTTAGAGGCTAAAGTGGGTATGGGTCGAAATAATTTCATCCAAAAGATTTTAGATAGGTTTGGGCCACTATATTAGCCTTATCATTTATATTTAACTCTTAGTTAAATAGTTTGACATTTACCATGTATCTTTGTATTTTTATATTATATGGTTAATAAACTTACTATATACTTTCAAGAGAACCCCAAGTGGTTCATTAAGGATACACCTATAATTATATAAGTACTTTAGACGAAACATATATTTTTAGGGATATTATAACAATTTATAATATAATATTTGTTTTAAAAACTCCTTTATGTCAATTTTGAAACTATTTAATAATTCACTTTTTTAAAGTTGTAACAACATTATTAATTCAAAACAAATTAATTTAATAAATCCTAACATGTCATATTAACCTATAAAATTAATGGAATTCATAAAAAGTCTAAAATTACATTTATTTGGATATTTATAATATCAATTATTTTAGTATTTCATTAATTAGGTAATTACTACATCACCATTGTGTCATACATAAATTAAATTATTTAATATCTAGAAATTATAAATAAAATACCATTATGTATGAAATCTTTTTATCTTTCTAAAGATTATTTATAATCGAATTTATCTTATCTGTGACCTTATATTAAACATGTTTTAGTTATTAAACTTTGATTTTAACTCTTTTAACTCTTCTTTGAATTAAATAATAATAAATGTCCTAATCTAATCCAAGTGAACCAAAGATGTTCATATTTTATTACTAAGGTTGTTTTTGGTCGAATTAGACCTAGCCAATAGAATTAGGACATTTTTTAGGGTAATGTTAATATCATTTTTACCCTTAATTAACCTATTTACTTTTAACCGTGGTAAATAAAAGTAAAAAGTTACTATTCACCAAAAATTATTTTTATCTTATTGAACCACATTTTACTCCTTGATATTAACCGTGTCTCTCGGATTTTTGAAATTCCACTCACAGAAACGGTATGAATTTGCAAATTCTCTTAGGAGATAGGTAAAATACGGTGAAAAGTTCAATAAACTTTTTATATCTCTAAAATTATTATATACTGACTCTAATTAATTACATTGAACTTATACAGGTATTATATATCTATTTTGAACTAAAATAAATTTAAATAAAATAAATAATTATTTAACTAAAAATTTGGTTTTAAACTATAACTCAGTGTTTTTCACTATTCATCAAAAATTGAATGTTTTCAGAAAAATAAAAATAATTCACCCTAAGATAATTTCGAATTTCTGAATCCAAAAATGTAGTCAAATTTGAAAGATAAAATTTATAAAATTTCTAAAATTTGGTATTACTAATCATAACGTCTAGTTTGATTGGTTGTGGTGTGTGTTAGAACTCGAAGTTGCGTACAACAAACGCTACTGTATTATTCAAAGAGAAGAGTACCATGGAAGCTTGTGGTGTTACATTCTACCCTCCTTCAAATAATTTCATCCTCAAAATTTCAATAATACTATGGAATGAAAAGACTCGGGATGTTCTTCATCATAAGTTCCTCGGGTTTCCACGTTGCCTCTTCCATCTTATGGTTTCTCCGTAGAACTTTTACTAGATGAGTCATCCGGTTTCTCAGCACTTGTTCTCTTGTATCAAGAATCCTGACGGGATCTTCAGAATAAGAAAAATCGGGTTCCAGTTCTACTTCCTCCTAAGTGAGTACATGCATTGGTTCAGGCATATATTTTCTCAACAATGATACTCGGAACACATCATGAACTTTGGAGAGACTTGGCAGCATTTCCAAATGGTAAGCTACAACCCCAATTTGTTCTAGAATTTTTAAATGTCGTATGTACCTGGGACTAAATTTAACCTTTTTACCAAAATGTATAACATCCTTTCATGGAGATACCTTCGAGAAAACATGATCTCCTACCTGAAATTCCAAATCCTTCCTTCGGTTGTCATCATAGCTCTTCTGCCTACTTTGAGATGCTTTGATGTGGCTTTGGATTACCTTTACCTTTTCCATCATTTCCTCCCCTAGTTATGGGCCTATGAGTTTTCTTTCACCAACATCAACCCAAAAGGTTGGTGTGCGACATAACTTTCCATATAACGCTTCATACGGTGCCATCTAAATACTTGAATGGAAGCTATTGTTATAGGAAAATTCTACCAGAGGTATATATTGATCCCACATACCCTGAAAGTCAAGTGAGCAAGATCTCAACATGTCTTCTACGGTTTGAATAGTCTGTTCTGATTGTCCATCAGTTTGGGGGTGGTAGGCAGTGCGCAAATGAAGTTCAGCATCCAAGGCCTTCTGTAGGCTCTTCTAGAATCCTAAAGTAAAATGGGAATCACGATCAGAAACAATCGATAGGGGTACTCCATGAAGTCTCACAACTTCATTAATATATAGTATTGCTAGACGTTCAAGTGGTAGATCTTCTCTTATAGTAAGAAAGTGTGCTAACTTGGTAAGACAATCAAAAATGACCCATATTGCATTGTTTCTTCAAAGAGTCTTTGGTAGCCCCATGATGAAGTCCATCATAATATTATCCCATTTCCACTCAGGTATTGGAAGAGGTTGCATGACTCCTCCAGGCTGTTGCCTTATAGCTTTCACTTGTTGACAAACCATACATCTTGACATAAAATCAGCAATCTCCCTCTTCATGTTGTCCCACCAAAAATTTTCCTTCAAATCTCTATACATTTTGGTGCTCCCAGGGTGTATAGAGAAATTGTAACTATGAGCATCATCCCACAATTCTCTTTTTAGATTAGGCATATCGGGAACACGAAATATTTTCCCAAATTTCAAAATTTCTTCTTCATACATAAAGTCACTCAATCTCCCATCATTCACAGCTTTAATCTTATTCTTAAATTCTTCATCATCAGTCTGAGAACTCTTTATCCTTTCTAGTATAGATGGTTTGGAAAACATTTGAAAATGTATTGATGTTTTACATTCCATGGTTATTACCATATCCATCTTTACAAGATCCATGTATATAGGATCCTTTCCAACTCTCATCTTGTTCAAAACTCCATGATCCTTTCTACTCAAAGCATCTACCACCTTATTTTCCTTCCCTGGGTGGTAGTGTATAGTACAATCATAATCCTTGTGTAATTCAAGCCATCTACTTTGCCTCATGTTGAGTTCTTTCTGTGAGAAAATATACTCCAAACTCTTATGATCAGTATAAATCTCACATTTTTCACCATAGAGATATTGTCTCAAAATCTTCAAAGTAATTATTAAAGGTGCTAACTCAAGATCATGAGTAGGATAGTTTTGCTCATGAATTTTTAGCTGTCAGGAAGCATATGAAATAACCCTATCATTATGCATAAGGACACAACCAAGTCCTTTCTTTGAAGCATTACTATAAATAACAAACCCATCATTCCTCGATGGTAGAGTCAATATAAGAGAATTGAATAATCTTCTCTTCAATTCTTCAAAAAATTCTTCACACTCTTTTTTCTAAATAAATTTAACCCCTTTACAAGTTAACTTCATTAATGGGTTATCCAATCGGGTAAAATTCTGGAAGAAACGTCGATAATAACCTACTAAACCAATAAAACCGCGTACCTATGTAAAACTCATTGGTTCTGGTCATACCTGGATTTCTCTTGTCTTAGAAGGATCAATAGAGATTCCATCCTTAGAGACAATATGGCCACGGAAAGAAATCTCTTAATCCATAATTCACACTTGCTAAACTTTCCATATAATTCATGTCTTCTAAGAGTCTTCTGGATAATGCGCAAGTGATTTTCATGATATTCTTAGCTTTTGGAGTATACCAAGATATCATCAATAAATACCACTATGAAATCATCGATATATTCCTTGAAAACTCTATTCATTAGATCCATGAAGATAGAGGGTGCATTAGTCAATCCAAAAGGCATTACTATAAACTCGTAATGCCCAAACATGGTTCGAAATACTGTCTTCGGAATGTCTTCCTTCTTCACACACAACTGATGGTATCCAAATAGAAGGTCAATATTTTAAAAGTATTGAGATCCATGTAGTTGGTCAAATAAATCATTAATTAGAGGTAGGGGATACTTGTTATTTATTGTTATAGCATTGATCTCTCTGTAGTCGATACATAACCTCATAGATCTATCTTTATTTTTTTTTAAATGACAGGGGCTCCCCATAGAGAAAAACTTGTGAGAATAAATCCCTTAGTACTAAATTCCTCTAGTTGTTTCTATAGTTTAACTAATTCCACAGTGGACATTCTATAAGGGGTATTCGATATAGGCCTTGAACACAGAATTAAATCAACGGAAAACTCAATTTCTCGTTCTGGAGGATGTCTAGGTAAATCTTCCAGAAACATATCTACATGTTCTTTCACAATAGGTTCATCCTATATTTGAAAATTCCTATCCTCACCCATAGTCATTTCATTACCTTCCTCCCCAATAATTGAATTTAGTTGAGCTACTGGGGGTGGATCTAGATAACAATCAGGTGGTGACGATTCTTCTCTAAAGATAAGGTGTTATCTATCGTCATCATCAAAAATAGTAACCTCCTTCTTATAACAATAAATCTTCACATCATAATATGAAATCCAATCCATATCGAGGATTATATCAAACTCAATCATAGGTATGATGATGAGATCAGCAGATAAAGAACATTTATATGCTCGAATGGAAACTGATTCACAGAACTTTATAGCAATGACACTTTCCTTAGGATTTTTGACTGACAACTTCCTTGTTAAATAAAATTGGAAATATCTAATTTTCTTAGAAAACTGGGAAGATATGAAACAATGTGATGATCCAGAATCAAAAAAAGAATTTTCTAAACTTGAGGAAACCATTAAATTACCAACCACCACGTCTTTCAGAGCTTCTACCTCAGCAGTAGTGATAACATAAGCATGGACTTTATCCCTTGGAATTTTCTGAGGTATGTTCCCCTGACGCTTAGGGAATTAATTTTCATAATGTCCCATCTCCCTGAATTTGTAGCATTGAACATCGATAGCTTCATTCTTCCCCTTGAAATCACGAGTATGGTGGCCCTTTTCACCACACTTATAACAAATTCACATTCCTTTCAAGCAAGTATCGTGGTGTTTCTTCCCACATTTACTGCAGGATGGATATTCAACTTTTCCATTTTTCCCCTTATTTCCATTCCCTGAGTGATCAGTAGATCTTCTCTTCTCTTTCTTTTCTTTAAAGTCGTAAGACTTAGAGAATTCCTTTTCTATCTTGATAGCATATGATACAATATCTTCGTACGATGAGAAGGATTGTGAGAATAATGCTCGACAGAGAAACAATTTTAACCCATCAAAGAAATGATCAATATTACTTCTTAGGTTACATATATAATCGGCAGCATGCCTTGCTAACCTTGTAAAGTTAGACTCATACTTTCCAACATTCTCATACTCCATTTTCCTCAGACTCAGAAATTGTCTTTCCATATCTACTTGATGGTCACAAGGAAAGTATTTTTCTAAGAAAATATCCTTAAACTCCCTCTATTCCATATTTGAAACTTCATCATCTTCCTTAGGGTTTTGAATCAATGACCACAATTGATCAGCATCTCTAGTGAGGTGGTAAACTGCCATGATAACCTTTTCCCTTTCACTACTCCCTAAGGCATGGAATATTTTCTCTAAAAAATTTATCCATTTATCAATTATTAGTGGATTTATAACCCCATTTAATGTTGGTGGTTTTTTCATCATGAAGAGATATAACATTAATCCCCCATGCTGTGGATCGGGGTGCTCCGTACGAGTAAGGTTATTATTCATAACATGTGTGAGTTGTCCCAGTATGATGATTAGCTAGTCAACAACAGTTGCATCACCAGCTCCACTATAATTATCTTGATCAGGAGGGAAATCCCTACATGGAGTGTGTGCATTGATACGTTTTCCATTCCTTCCACTAGGCGCGATTTCCAAACAATGGAATAAACTAGATTAGTTTATGAGTCGAAATACAAAATTCCAAACTTGTAAAAAACATAACATAAATTGAACAGTTATATATATAATCCATAATCATAAAGAAAATTTTCTTCGAGGAAGTATATACTCATAAATCATTCATAATGGTTTGTAAAGAAAATGATAATTATCCTAAGCATATCTCCCGGGAGTGTCATAACCAAGAGTGCAACAAGGCCCATTATCATGCACCAGGTCATGTTCTAGTCTTGCTCAAAGCAGTGTTTTTGGGTTTTACCCCTAGGTACATCTATTCTAGAGCCTCCTCTACCTGCTCATATCCATATAGGGATGTATTTCTTGGAAAACTCATAAAATCTCTACAATACCAGAATTCTAGGAAGTTATTCTATACTAATCCTCAAAGTTTATCTTAGGTCTATGTGCTCTAATCAGAGTTTATCTAAATCTAGACTCCATGGTTTATACTAAACTTCCTCTTATACCAATTATAACACCCCAAACCTAGTTACCAAGACTTGGTGCATTATTATATAACATTGGCATGATCGAAAAAGATCAAGTCTCTAAAGACTGATTAGTTTAGTAGCCTTAGAAACACTAGATACATTCATAAATGTTACATTTCATCAAAAAGTGAAAAACTACAATAACATAGTATCCATAGTCCACACTCATATCCCATTTAGACTATCCCTATAGGTCAGTCATAAAATATTTCTTTAGATCCTGGGAAAAATAAAACATAGAAACGGGTGAGCTCAGATGCTCAGTAAGGATAACAATATATCGAAAACTTTCATAAATAATCTTAAACATTTAAGGAAATGTATAACTAAAATAAAAAGTCTTTTAAAATTGAAATTTAGAATAATATGGAATAAATAAAATGAAATAATTCCATTTAATTTTTCACATGGATATTCTTGTAATCAAATAATCACATGCAATATTAATGACCACTTTCATAATGATTGAATGCATAATGACACACTATCATAACCACATAGTCAAGGCCTTGTGCCAAGACTACAAATAGGATTTTGTCAAGGCCTTTTTCCAAGACACTAGTTTGTCTAATGAGACCTACCGACGCATCGAGGAGCTATAGTGGGCTCTACCCATCACTTATTAAGTCTAATTCATTCCTCATATGAATAGGTTTAAACCTAACATAAACATTCGTATTAAAACTACCATACAAAATGTCAATAATTTCTCCATAAACCATGAATGGTATAAAAATAACACATCCACAGTTAAACATATCACAAAACCTTCAATACAATATGGAAGTTTTGTATCATAATAAATAAACTTCAAATAAGCTTAAAATCCATCAAAGGATGTTGACATAGATGAAATCAAAACTATTTGAGAGAAATATCTCTTTTTTTTTGAAATCATTCAAAAGTCACATAATTATAAAAGAAAAAATTTACTTTGAAAATATTCTTATAATCTTGTAAGGTAAGCTTCGAAAATTTTATAACAGTGGAAAATAGCCACACATGCTGTATAAGATAAAAAAACATTCTTACCTTAATTCCGTCGAAAAGGTTAAAAAAGACCTTGTTCGGAAAACAATTGAAATATTCCTTTATAAATTTATTATAAAAATTCAAACAAGGGTATAAATTACTTTAACCCATAGTCTGTAAAATAGTAAGAATGATTTGAAATAAATTTTTAAGAAACATGGATGTGGATGATAAAGAGGTCCCAGTAGATAATTACGTATAAACAACCTCGGATAATGAAGAGATTGTGAAATAAACCCTTACCTTGTAATTTTACTTGGATGAGGGTAGGATAAATTCCTGTATAATGGTGAAATAATTTTTATTAAATTATAGAAGAATAATATACATTAATATGATACATGTATGATCTTTTAACATTGCTTTGTTAATAATATCTTAGTATTATCGTCGTTTCGGGTGTTAACTTACTCGATTTATTTTATATGTTTTGTTACATAAGCCATGTTTTTTATGGATAGGATGTATATTATTCAAATCCATAATGATATCAAGTTTTTAAACATTATTTTTAATCATAAAATGAGAATTAGACTTGAATGGATACGATGGGGAATGAATCTCATCGCGTTCGTGAAGATGGTAGTCTGTACGTACGCACGAGCGAAAATATCATTCTTTTGATATTAAAATATAAAATAATTTGATGTTATATCATATATAAAGAATCATTATAATGTTATATTTATTATTTACTTCAATTACACATCAATATCATACCCATTCAAATAATAGTGTTTTGAATAACAATTACACGACGACATGGAGACGGTAAGCCGTACGTACGCACTTATGGTGACATGTAATTCAAAGGATGGATAGAATACTGAATATGGTTGTACCATATTTATAATAACATAAAAGTATATAGATGATACTGGAGTTATTTTTTTATAATGGAAATAACAATGAAATATTATGAAGAAGAAGAAAGGAACCTGAAAGAGGGTGGTGAAATTATTACCTCTTCTTCGGGTTCTTGCTTTTGATTTGATCAAAATGGCTCCTTAAGTTTCATTTATGACTAAAGGAAGGCATTTTGGATGAATTGAGGGAAGCTGATATGATATTTTGGAAGGGTATTTCTGAACCAAAAGACTTTGAAGGTATGAATTTGAGAGAAGGGGGAGTTCACTTTTATAAGAAGGGTGAGGGGCACATTAGAAAAAACATAAAATATTATTTTATAATAAATTCATATTCGGTTTATAATGGCTCCAAAGTGAATTATTTAGAGTCTACAGTGGTTATGGGTTTAAATCATTTCATACAATAGAATTTAGATAGGTTTGGGTCACTATATTAACCTTATTATTTATATTTAACTCTTAGTTAAATAGTTTTACATTTACCATGCCTCTTTGTATTTTTATATTATATAGTTAATAAACGTACTATATACTTCCAAGAGAACCCCAAGTGGTTAATTAATGACACACCTATATTTATATAATTCCTTTGGACAAACCTTATATTTTTAGGGATATTATATCAATTTATAATATAATATTTGTTTTAAAAACTCCTTTATGTCAATTTTGACACTATTTAAAAATTGATTTTTCTTAAAGTATTAACAACTTTATTAATTCGAACCAAATTAATTTAAGCAATCCTAACATGTAATATTGACATATAAAAATTGTTTAAATCATAAAAAGTCTAAAATTACATTTAATTGGATATTTATAATATCAATTATTTTAATATTTCATTAATTAGGTAATTATTGCATCCCCATTGTGTCATAAATAAATTAAATTATTTAATATCTACAAATTATAAATAAAATACCACTATGTATGAAATATTTTTATCTTTCTAATCAATATTTATAATCGATTTTATCTTATGTATAACCCTATATTAGAAATGTTTTAGTTATTAAACTTTGATTTTAACTCTTTTAACTATTCTTTGAATTAAATAATAATAAATGTCCTAATCTAATCCAAGTGGACCAAAGAGGATCATATTTTATTCCTAAGGTTGTTTTTGGTTGAATTATAATTATCAAATAGAATTAGGATATGTTTTTGGGTAATAATAATATCATTTTTACCCTTAATTACCCTATTTACTTTTAACCGTGGTAAATAAAAGTAAAATGTTACTATTCACCAAACATAATTTTTATCTTATTAAACCAAATTTTACTAATTTATATTAACCGCGTCTCTTGGATTTTTTAAATTCAACTCACAGAAGCAGTAAAATTCTGTTTTATGTGAATTTGCAAATTATCTTAGGAGATGGGTAAAAGACGGTGAGAAGTTCAATAAAATTTTTATATATTAAAAATTATTATAAACTGACTACAATGAATTACATTGAAATTATATTGGTATTATGTATCTATTTTGACCTAAAATAAATTTAAATAAAATAAATTAATATTTAAATAAAAATTTGGTTTTAAACTATAACTTAGTGTTTTCACTATTCATCAAAAAATGAAAGTTTTCAGAGAAATACTAAAACTTCACCCTAAGTTAATTTCGATATTCTAAATCCAAAAATGAAGTCCAATTTGAAGGATAAAATTTATAATATTTCAAAAAGTGGATATTACTATTCATAACGGCTAGTTCGATTGGTTGTGGTGTGTGTTAGAACTCGAAGTTGCGTACAACACATGTTACTGTATTATTCAATGAGAAGCATACTATGGAAGCTTGGGGTGTTACATTATCTCTTGGCCTATTGGAAATAATCCCATTATAGATTTTAATATTTTCTTATTGAGGAAAGAGGTGTCCCATGAATCATGTCAGGAACATAGGATTTACATGATATATGCTTGATAGTGTGACTATTAGTCATTGATGGTTGTTGCTCAACTATTTAAAGTTTCAACTAATCATAAAATGTTTTTGAGTATAAGCACTTGGTGTCATTCTACTCATTTAGCCCAACTTGTATCTATATTTATTTCTGGTGGTAGGTCTTGTTTATCCTATTATGAGATGGTCGATGACGATGACAATGATGATATGGTCCCTTTGGAAGAGGATGAGTGGCGAACCTACGCGGTTGGTAAGGGTAGTTTTTTCCTTATATATACACCCATTGGTGGTGAGTCTTTTATAGGTTCAGTTATCTAAAGTGTCAATAACATCCTATATAATGTTTTCCTATATATATTGGAATGGAACTCTACCTAATCAAACCCAATAATGATGGTTTGTTAGATACATATTGTAAGATGGGAATATTTGTAGAGTGATTACAATCATGTGAGGTGACCAATTATTAAATTATTTAAGGTGACCAGTAATAAACTATATATAATTTTCCCTTATATCATGCAATGGAGTTCTATCTAAGTAAAAATAAAGATTATGGTTCCTTGATACAAATAATCCCAAACTATGTTGTGGGGAATTGAACTATGTTGTGATTCTTTAAGGGAGAATTATTATATATGGATTATATGTGAGAATAAGTTCCTTGGTAGGCTATTGGTTTTTTCGTGTGATGACACTGCAAAGATGAGAAGCTTGAGAGGGTGTTGGTATGTGACATGTCTTGTGTATAAATGATAACATGAAATTTTTATTATTAGTTGATCCTAGTGAGAGATGACTTATGGGATATGTGGGAGGACCTAGATACCTTTTTTTTACAACTCAGTGTTAGTGAGTTGGAGCCTTGTCCTGATCAAGGGAAACTGAGATAGGTTTTGTCCAAGGTTTATTGGTGACTTTGAGGTAGGAGCTTTAGGTTCTTGTGTTGAGATTGAGGCATGAAGGTGATAAAAAATATATAAGGTATGTATATTGATAACTTATATTCCTTGGGAAATTCTCTTTTACTGATAGTGATTTTGGATGTGCTTCTAAGAATGATTAGTGTGTGTAGGTGATCATGTTTTGGAATGATTCTATAGATAGACAGTCATGTGATGGACCTTGGCATGAGTAAAGTACTCAATTTTGGAGATGAGTTCTAAGGGAGCACCTGACTTGATGAGTTGAAATTCCCCAAAGAATGGTTATCCTAGTTTGATAATTTATGACCCATGATAGTATGAATCCATTGAGGGATCATGTGGTATGTGATTATACACCCACTACATAAGATGAGATGTCAATGGTAAACATTATTTTCACATAATAACCATTTAAATTATAAACCTATTACTTTCAAGAGTAGGACAATGATTGATGGAACATTGATGAAATTATTTTGGCCATGTTTACCTAGAGTTTTTGATAAAAATTATAAAAGTGTTCTTGTGGTGAGTGTGGTTTGGGATGAACATGTTTAGTAATGGAAATTTCGTAGAATATACTCAAGGTTTATCATGAGGAAAGTTATATGGTGGGGAGTGCACCATCATCTATTAGAGGGATAGTTATTTATTATGGAAAATATCTTGTTATATTTCATAGGTTCCATTATTATGAGCTATAAAGAAAGGGTAATTATTTCTGTGATAGAACTAATGAATGACCAGGCTTTACCACACAAGTTGTTATGTTCAGTGATGCACTGGGCATGGGCTATAGTGATTGGGAATTGGTTCTGTAGTGTGAATAAAATGATGCTCTTATGTTGGGGAGTGATATGTCGATTATGGTTGTGTGACCCTCATGAGAGAATGTTCATGGGAGTATCAAAATTATCATTGGATGGTCACTATGGAATTCTAGTGCCATTTCTCAATGAACTTTATTTGTGATAGGATTCCTTGAAGAATTAAATATAGGGGATCAGATTCCATAGTGGACTGAGACTGAGTATTGTTTTAGGCTCAGAGTAGAATTTAATGGGATCCCAGGGTTCTGGATCAGATGTGTGTTGGTGATTTCTTTAGGATGGAATAAGAATTTTTATGATTGAGAACCTAAATGAGAAATCTTATTAGGATTTAGGCATGGGCTATGATGATCATTATTTGATAATCAGATGATTCCTTTTTTACTTAAAGGAATCATGATTAGGTGGGTTGGTAACATGTTAGTAGGTGGTATCAAGTGTTTTTGACAAGCTTTAGACAGAACAAGTATGATTGGTGCTTTTTCGAAAAATGTGATGCAATGTTCTATAAATAATACTGGGAGAATCATTTTGAATAAAATATCTTCTTTGGGAGTTGTCCATTGACTTTTAAGGAAAATATGGTGTTCTCATGTTATTATTGGAGAAGGCTATCTTGCTCATTTGTTCTAGAAATTTTAGAATTAAGTGGGGAACTAACATTGGACCAGTGGTTTCATGTATTTTTGATTGTGGTATGAGGGAAACCAAATTAGGTGAATTAATTGAAATTGAGTTTGAAGTTCTAAGGAGAATTTCCAATGGTTGGGATCACCAAATAATTGGAATTGGAAGTTATAAACTAATACCTTTGGTGGGGATTCCTATAGGGAAAATGGGCCATTGGATGGTGATGTGGGCACATTTTGGGATATAAGGTCCCTAGAAAGCACTGACTAGTGTTTTTTTGTAGTTTTGAGTGTTGGATCATAGTTTTAGTGGTTTAAGTTCCATAAGTTGGAGGTTGTGATTAAGGAACACGTTTGATGATTTGAGATGAGACTCGACCATTTAGTGATGAACTAAGGACCCTACTAGGTTTGTATTGATTCTTGAATGATAAATGGATCTTCTCAGTGATAAGAAGTTTTATGATGAGGAGTTTTTAATTCCTTATGTTTATATGATATGGAAACGTACCATGATAATTTGAAATTTTCAATTTAGTTCCTGATTTAAATTTTGAATCGGTGTTCAAAAATTAATTCTAAACATTGAACACAATAAAAGGATGTTTTTGTACATATTTGGAGCCTTGGGGGACATTATAGGGGCTCATAGGATCCATAAGATAGGTTCATTGGTTGATGCATCTAAAGATACAATAGATCCACCAGCTAGACAGTGGGGTTTTAATAAGGGGGAAATCACCAAATTCTCCCTAGGTTTTTATAAGGGGATCCTCTTCCCTCTTGTTTGCTGTCATGCAACAAAACCTTCTCCCTCTCCTTTGTATTCTTTTCTTACCTTTATCAAGGGTTGTTTTTGAGAATGTTATTTTGTGTTTTATGGTTTGTATTTGACTCCAGTAAGCTCCTTGTATATCCTCCTCCAACATTTTTAATTTTGGTTTCTTATGATTAAGTATTTGATTCCAATTTCACTAAGGCATGAGGTAATTGGATTATCATCAAGGTTATTTCATGTATCCTAGGAGTAGGATGTCCCAAGACACCACCTTCACCTATTTCCTTGAAACATCATCAAGGTATGTTGTCATTATGAATTTTCAAGAGTTTTCCCAATTTTAAATTAAATTTACAATTGAATTGTTGTTTGTTATTGTATATTTCACTCAACATTGGTCCAGGGATGTGAGAAGGACCCTTAGGGTTATATTGGAGGTATTTTTAGTGATATGAGATGATGTGGTGAGTTTTTAGACCTTATAATTGGATGAAATTTAATTATTTGATTAATTATTAACATTATAATTAATTTTTTTCATGCTTGGATTGAGTTAGGACCCCCATATTTTGAGTTTGGTGGAATATATACTTTTGTTGTGTAATTATTGATTTGTTATGACGCATGGGGTGTGTAGTAACCCCACTTAAAGAATTTAAATGCTTAATCAATTTTTTTAATTTAAATGTGATGCATATATTAGGATGTACAAAGTCACAAGGCCAAATGGACTTTGGTACTAGATGGTATTCCCCAACTATCGATGGCTTGGGCCATAACATAAGATGTTATTATCCTAGGTGAATAGTCCATAGACTTGGATGATGGTTTGGGTGAGGGGATTTCCTAGTGATACCATGAGGTTTTATATGGTCCATGTTCCACATCTAAGACCATTATTTTTGTGACAAACCCCTTGTCACTGGTGAGGTTGAGTTATCGTATGGAGATGTTGTAGGGAATGTTGTCCTTAGAGTGTCACATGTTTACCTAAGACCCTTGATGAGACCATAGACCTATGTGAGGTTGATTATTATGTAAAATGACTGAGGGGTCATTAGTGGTTGACCCATTGATATACCAACACTAAGAGGGTGTGTATGGATATGTGTAGTCATGTTTACATGTTTCACATAGAACATGAAACAATGTATAATCCTGAAGGGGATATGATGATAATGTTGTGCATCGGTGATCGTTAAGTCCATGTTTTATTTTTATTTGATTGGTTAATGCTGATTCATGACTTCTTAGGATACTCTAAAATTAGTCGATGTTCTTGGAACTGATATGATTGCCTAAGATTCATGAGAATTTCTTAATGAGATGGATGAGACCCTAGGATGCTTGATATAGTTGAGATTTAATATCAAGGTATATTGGGGGCTAATAGAATAACTAGAATCTAGAATTATATATAATTTAGAAGTTTATACCTAGAGGTGGTACATAGGATCCCGCATAATAGATATATTATTTCATATTTACAGTAATCCCCATGATATTAAGGGTTCTTTCGATGTCCAGATGCTATTGAAATTTCATGGGTGTCATGTTTCAAATGGAGATACAAATAGGCCATTGTGAATACCTGTGATACTTAGGGTTTGAATGGTGTTATGAGATTACAAGAGGGATTATATCTCTAAGCATGGATTTTGGACATATTTGAGGTTATTATTGTACCCCCTCAATTGATTCATAGGATACCCCATAGGATCAGGTGGATACACCATTGATGGTTTGGTTGAGGAACCATGAGTTATTGGATGCTCAATATATTGGCCATGGGATATCGAGAGGGTATTCACTATAATTTCGTGGGTCTTAAAGGAATACTCCATTTCTAGTCATTTAGGATTTCCTAGTGCCTCCCCCTCCTTGGAATCAATCATCATCCTAACATTAAGAATTCCTAAGTACAACTGTGGGGTACTCCTAATGGAATTAGGATGAGGGATTCCTATTGATTCCCTATGATCTTATACTCATTATTGGAGGTTAGATAAAAGGATCTCTAGTGAGAGGAAAGAGGTTTCCCTCAGGTTATTTTCATGCTGAGAGATATTCTTGATTGGGATGAGGTTGGTATGGTTGGAAAAGGTCGTGGACCTGAGTATCAATAATGATTAATGGGCATGGACTTTGTTATTTTTTTTATTCCCATGGGGCTCTGGTGATACCATGGAGGCATAGTATTTCTGAAATTCTAAATGATATTCCAACATTTGGATTAAATAGGCATTAAGACCATTTATTTATTTATATTTTGCGCCATAATGTTATTTATTTATTTTATTTGAACATGTCACATACAAATATCACAACATATTCTGGTTAGCATAAGACCACATTAGTGGTGAGCTATTGATTTATGTACTCACACAATGCTTGAGCCTCCATAAAATTGTTCTTTTAGACATGAGTTGGAATGACTCCTGGAATTTGGATGAAACTAGGGAAGCTCAGATTGGATATGGATATTTGGATATGGTATGTCTCGGGGTGGTCCAGATCCCATCATCTTTTTTTTACCTTTTTTTGTTGTATATATGTGACTGAACCAATGGGAGGTTATCTGTGTGTGTTTAGTATAACTGTTTAGTCCATTAATGTATTTCATTTATTGTTAGTTTGGTTTATATTTATTACATCTTCTATTCAGATTATTTATTCTTCTTACTCTAATTTGTATAATGTTTGGTATTTATTTATTATTAAGCACTCTAATATTGGGGTATAACCTTCCCATGATACGTTCTTCAACCCCCACTGCAAGTTGGAATCATCTATCATTCGGGGAGGTACACCTAAGTTCATGTTAAAAAACCGTTTGGTTACTATTCATAGCGTAATCCGGGATGGGGTGTTATACTAAGACTACTATCTAAAAAAATAAATATTAACTATCCTAAAATAAACCAAGTGATAAGAGGAATTTAAAGTTGGTGTCAAACCAAGTTCATGAAATAATGTAGCACAAAATATATTTATATATTGACGATGTTTTCAGAATCATGTCCATGTGAATCCCTTGGTCCGAGAAGACACTATCTAATCACTAAGATACCTACTTCTCATGGTCAAGTACTTTGGGTGACATAGAGATCATGTAACTAGAAACCATGTTTAAAAATATAATTTAATCAACTTAATGGTCATGGTGGGGATTATGAACTTATTAATTTAGGAAAATAGAACTATATTGATCAAAATTAGTGATCACATTTTTGTAAAAGATAAATAGGTATTTATAAAATGAAAAAATGGACAAACCCATCATAAGATACCATAAAAAATAAAATATCCTAAATTTTTTCAATCTTATTTAATTAAATCAACATTATTCAAGAACTACTCTCTTACGTTAGAAATGTGAGAGTGAAACTAAAATAAAAATAAACTCTCAAACAATAACAACAACCACCATAAGATAATACCAGATGAAGCTACACAAAATTTAATAATTATAAGTGCACAATTACTACCTCTATTTATATATGGATTCCTATATCATATATCAACATTGTGTCTCATATATATTTAGAAATTTTATTTAAACCTTAACTTCTTATGGACATGTGAAAAATGAATTGTGCAACATCACTTGAATCTCCCAAAAAAAAATTCCAAAAGTTATAATGGGGATAAAAATAGTTGAACCCAGATATTCATATAGATATCTCCCCCACAAAAATTTCTCCACCAATATCATAGGCATTTTATCTTTATCTTCACATTTCCAAATCAAAAATATCTCATTATTGAATATATAGACAATACTAAATAAGGAACATTTTTTCTCAAAATGGAATATGTAACCTATTATGGGAATTTCACATAGTTTTTCCCATAGATATTCCTCATCTCTTCACATGAATACACTTATATTTCAAATTATGTACCAAAACCCTAAGAGGTTTGTATTTAGAAATTACCTATAATCCATAATAACCCACTCAATAGCATAACGATTGATGTTTTGAACCTAATAAAAAACGTACACCATTCCATAACATCATTTTCTAAAAAAAGTCACTCCATGCATATAAACATAGTGCTAACAATGTTGAAAGGATCGTTGTCACCATATATAAAATCTCTATATAAATAAAAATAGGCAC
This sequence comes from Viscum album, assembly GCA_963277665.1. Taxonomy (NCBI): domain Eukaryota; kingdom Viridiplantae; phylum Streptophyta; class Magnoliopsida; order Santalales; family Viscaceae; genus Viscum; species Viscum album. Next base: position 1,326,815,339 of record OY728158.1, read on the forward strand.
CCATGATGCCAATATTTAAATCCCAAAACCAAAAAAATCATGTAATTATCAATGGAAAAGTAAAACATGGAGTTTAAATAGGAAAATATTTTATACCCCATGTTTTTAAATGAAAATAGACTAATTATTCACTTTACACTTCCCCTTGAAATTTGTAAGATCCTATTAACTTCCTTTAAAGCATGTCTATTTATTATTTCTAGGTATGGCACTTATGATCTAGCTCGCCATGAATCTATATCTCATCACTCAAGGTAGAAATTTAATGGAGTTATGCTTATAAATCAAGTATATTATCCCTAGGAATAATCTTGTAAATGATCTTAAATTTAGGCACCCTAAAGAAAAATATCATAAATAATCATGGGGAATTCACATTAATGTTCAAATGTCTCTGATGCTTAGGTTAAGTGGGTATTGATGTTACAAAAAATATAAACTCCGAATGAGGTTTAACACTAAGAACATTTCATGATATAAAAAAGTAAAAATAAATGATAGTTCACCTCTTAAAAGTAACATCACCCCAATTCCCACACTCAATGACAAGGCTCATGAATATGGAAAGTAAATATAATGAATGATTACCTCTTACTTTTTTCTTTTTTTTTAAGTTTTACTTGAGAAGAATATCCCATCCATAAACAAACCTATATTTAATCATTTCATGAAAATAATTTTAATTGTTATACAAAGATAGTATGTTTTTTAATTTTGATTTTTTTACTTACATAATACACAACCCATTTTTTATTTTATTTTATTTTTCTTTTTTACCAATTTTTTTACTAAATTTAGTGTGTAAATAATGAATAATAGTGAAATTGTATCATGATCCTTATCCCAATACCTAATAAAACATCCTTATATCATATCTTTAATGCGAAACATTCATTTACACCATCTATAACTTCTCCCTTAGATTTGAACTATTGAATATTCTATAAAAATACAAAGAGTAAGGGTAGTAAGTATATTATAGGATTATAATGTGGAGATTCCCTAACAAGATCATGCATGTATTTTATAGGATAAAAGAAAGATAAAAATGATAACATAGGTCTCAAATATTAAATGCTGAAATAAAATATTCCTTAATCATATTAAGTGTGATTTTGTAAAATCATAACATTAACAAGATATCAAAGAACATTCTTGTAGGTGATATCCCCAAGTATCCCTCAAAAAATGAGTATTATAAATAGTATGAAACATTATGCTTAGAAAAATCTCACAAATGAGAAATTATGATATTGGAAAATCACTTAGGCAAATAATCCCTAACAATAAAATGATCAGAAAATGTTTAGAAATTCAAAGCATGTAAAATCTATGAAAAAATCCCTTTACATTAATTGACCAATTTTCTTAAATCATGATTTTTCTAATATATACACATTCTTATATTTACTTTTTAATTCCCCATTTTAACTAATTAATGTTATCACAAAATAAATATAAAACATGTCATGATTCATTATCCTAAATGAATTTTATCTCTAAGATCGGGAATAAAAGAAAAGAATCCAAGTGGAGAATGCCTTTTCTTATAAAAATCAAATACATGTGATAATGGTAAATAAAGGAGTATAAAATTAAAATAAATATCAAAATATTACTCCCATTAAATGGAAATTTCCTAATTCTCTATTTTTCCTTTTGTGAGTTCCTCATCATATACCTAAAATAAAATAATCTAAGTGAGACCATAAGGTCCACACATTAAATATAAAAAATAAATAGGTAAGAGAAGTTATCTAAAATCATAAAAAATCATATTTATTAATCACTATGAAATCATAAAAAACATGGATTTCATCTTAGAATATAATTTTTAATGTTGGTTAGCTCAAACTTACCTATTTTTTACTCAGGTGATAGTGGATTGGAAAAAGGAAACACTATCCTGATAAAAAAATTGTCAAAGTTAAGATCCTCCCATGTTAACGGGTTATTTTACCATTTCAAAAACAATATTTATTCTATCTTTGGGGTAATTCATTATAAACCTACATATGTAGAATCCAGTAATATTCAGTTATCCTTGAAAAATCAAAATTTAGGCCATGAACCAACAAAACCTATTGACTATCCTCAAACTTGTTTGTCATAGTATTTTCTCCATAACCAATTATCTTATTGATAATTGTTCATTATTTTTTTCATTATATTTCACATTTTTAATAATTTTGGATAGTAGTTAATTCTATATTTTCTTCAATTTAGTAAAAATATTTATCTTTTAGATTTACATATTTATATTATTTTATCTTGTTGAGCCATATTCTTTATCACCCAGTGAATATGGAACTTTAACTACCCATTACTAACCCTTAGACTCTACTCCCTACTTTGTACATCAATTAGATCTCCTTCAGTATCCCAAAATAGTATCCCTAATATGAGTGGAGTCCTATCCTCATGAATGTACAACAAAAATAAATCCAATTGAATATATTACATTCCCACCTTAATCGGAATGTCTTCAATAAACCCCTCTGAATACTTTTCTATTGAATACACTAGTTGGATAGAAACTTTTGTGGAATTCATTTCCTCCAACATTAAGATTTTAATATTTTACTCTCACACAATGCTCTCCCTTTCACTTAAATCACTAAAATCCTTTCCAAACTTATTAGAAAAAAAATTAATTGGAGTTTAAAAGCTCCCAAGATCTTGTTTCTTTTTGGGTAGATCTATAAGAACCACATCCAAGAATTCCATTATGAGTGGTATCATACCTATTTCTTTAAGACGTTTTTTATTGGACATCAAATATTTCAGGAATTTTTCATATGTTGGAATGTTTATTAAATATTATGATAAAGGAATGTTAATATTAAGGTTTTACAATTTGTGAGAAACATACCCAAATATGCCTCCAATTTCCATTGATTTAAATTTTTTGGATATGGTAGGGGTGGATTATAATGTGGCAGGTCTTCTTCTCTTACTTCTTCTTTATTAATTTTTTCTTTCTACTTTTCCTTATCTTATATTTCCTTCTATTTTCCAGATTTATCCACTTTCATTTATTCTATCTGATCTTTAAAAGCTTAAAATATTTCCTTTACTATTCTATTAGTTCTTCCCTACTCTTCCTTCTCTTGTTTATATTAAGATAAGTATTCCTCATTTTCTTTCATTTTCTCATATAGTTTATCCCCATCTTTTTTAAAGGGAAAACCAAAACATGTACAACCAAATATATTAAAGAGAAATTTATTAAGTCAAAAAATCTAGGTAGAACTCTCTTGAGCCTATATCTCCTTCTCCCATCGATCCACCAAAAATTATACTTCTTCCTCATTAATTATATATTTGGGTTCCTCCTTGGATTCCTTAACTTTTTGTGTTATAATTTTCAAGCCATGGAATTCCTCCTTGAAAATGAATTTTATCCCATATAGGAGTGGATCATCATAACTTAGGCACAATTGTGGTATGAATGTGTAATAAATTTGGATATTCTTCTTGATTTGATATATTAAATGTTCTGGATCCTTTATTTTAGTATAGAGGTAGATGTGTTCATCAATTATGCTTTGAATCACTACCCTAAAAATATTAAAGGTACCCAAGTGAAAAAGGGAATTAAAAATTAAAATAATAAAAACCTAAGATAAACTAGGAAAATAGAAAAGATATGGAATAAAGTTTTAACCTAACTATTAAAATAGGTTATCTCGAAACCAAGTCCCAAACAATTGTATTGAAATCTTGGTTAGTTCGAAGATTCTGGTCAATTCTTATGGATTCGAACCCATTTATCATTTATATACATAAAAAATTCAAATAACTAATAATAATAGGTAGTATAGGAATGAAATATGCGAGGATGAACCCACAAGTACTAAATATAAAATTCTATAATCCAAAAAGCTAATAATACTATCTAAAGTGATGTAAATATAACTATACTAAATAAACCAAGTTTGATGAGGTGTATCAAGAAGGTAAAAATAAAATTTCATGAAATAATGAAGCATAAAATCTATATAGATACTTATGATGTTGTCATAATATAGTATAAGTGAATACCTTGGTCTAGTTAAATAGTCTCCAATCCCTGAGCTTCCCTTTTCTCATATTCAAGTATTTCGTGTCACATAGTTATTGGGTAATCTAAAACTATATTTAAAATTATATGTAATTAACCCAATGTACATGGTAGAGATCCAAAAATACTTAATAAATGAAAGTATGACTCTCCCCAAAAAAATTAATGGTGATTCACTTTAAAATGATAAATACATACATAAAAATTAAAAAAATGAAAAACCCCATCACAATATATAATAAAAATAAATTACCACAATTAGATCAAACGCCCTTCATTAAATTTCTTGGACACATGAACTACTCTCTCATTCTATTCCTAAGAGAATGAAAACTAAAACAAAAAGAAAAACAAAATCTTAAATAGGGAACAACAAGCTCTAGTGGAGAGAGAATGATGATGTTCCCTAGAATTCAATGATTTGAAGTGCACATCGACTACAACTGTTTATAAAAATCTTCCTCCATAATATCTAAACTTTTTATCACCACAATATTTTCTATATATTTATCAATTCGATTTAAACTTCAACACATAATGGATAAGTGGAAAAGTCCACATGCAACATCTCTTGTATATCCTAAAAAATATATACAAAAAATATCACAAGGATAAAAATATTTAAACTTATAGCCTTTTGAATATGTATTCATCCGGACTATTTCCACACATAACCCTTAAGAATTTCATCTTTATCTTTACACAACCATTTTAAAAATATATTTAGATCCATGATATAGTAAATCCTAAATAAATAATGATTATTCTCAAAATGGAATGTGTAACTTGTTGGAATTGTGTAGCCTGATCCATTGGTTGAACTTGGGATAACCTCTAGCAGCTCATACTATTAACTAGAATAAAACTCTCATGGTTTGACTTATTTTGATGTTGGACACTATATAAGAGCTTTACAGAGACACTTATAGTGGTATAGTAGTATTATAGACTTTTTTTAAATGGTACTGTAACTATTTGGAATTTGGTGTCAATCGTACTTTAGCTCCACTGATCTTTTTCTCCATCACTACTATAACACAGTGGACTTACTATGTATATTGGAACTATAACAACATGCATTACTACAACACAACATGTCTTTATGAGATCCTTTTAATATGTGGTTTCTATACTCTAGGATTTTCTCTAATGTTTTCTCCTAAAATAATGAAGTGTTATGCCTATAAATGTATATTGGTATTATTACTGAATTATATAAATCTTATGGATTGTGATCTTCATCTTATTCTTTTTTTCTCCCTTTTAATATTCTTTGAAAAATTTCAACTTTCATTTTTTTCTCCTATAATTAATGTAACATAACACACTATGGGTGTTTCACTGAGGGTTTCCTATAGATCTTTTTATACCATCACATAAACATTACAACATATCCCCTTCCATGCCCAAAACCTTGGAATTTTACATTTATAAATTCCTTTTAATCCATGTTCATACACTCCATGACACAAATACTAATGATAAAAAATTTATTAAGCACTCACACCATGGAATAAAATAATTTTCTAAAAAGCTTCAATCCTTGAATGAATCCTCAGTTATCTCCATATCAAAAGGATCCTAATTTCATCCTTATACATTCCCTGTGAAACCAAACATCATAGGGAATTTGACTCATCATGGTGGTAGTTATTTCCTTGTTAATACAAACCACTGTCTTCTTAAGGTCTAGAAAATTTGGCATTGAGTTTAGATCACCAGTCACTCTATCTCTAATGGTTCTCTCATGGTGCTTCTGGACTTGTTAGTGGGATAGTTGGGAGAGACTGAGATTCAACATTGAAACAATGTAACTTATACGGTGGCTAGATGTGGAGTGGATGAGTGATAAGTAGTGTGATTGACGTATTTTTCTACCCAATGTGGGTGATGTGAGCATGGTATGAGGCGATGATGTTATGGTAAGAAAGTAATAGTGCCCCATGCTACTTGATCCCACAACGATTTCACCTTTAGAATGGTTTTAATTTATATATCATTCTTTATTATCAATAACATAGAAGAACAGACACATACCAATATGTTCAGAATCACCTAACCAAAACTGACTCACACATGGCCTTCCTTTATTATCTTGATTCCCATACTAGTACCAAACCATGTTAGGCTCTAACAAGGCTTCCTATAGTTCTTGTGTGTACTCCTCCCTAACAAGTGGTTGGGCCCTATTTTCATCCCCACAAAACCATTTTCCCCTTAAAAATTATTCATAAACATTTCATATTTATTTTCCCAAAATTAATTTAAAATATATCTCTCCAATAAATAATATAAATCCTTCAAATTAGGCAATACTTATCAATTAAATTTCTAAAATATTGAAATTAAATTTTAAAAATGTATCCATGAAATAGATATATCACTTTCCACTACCAGATGTGATAAGATGAACACTCAAAACCCATCAAGATTGAACAACAAATCAATCTGACAAACGATATGTCTAGTATGACTCAAAGTGCTTGTTTTCAGTTAATAATGTCATTTTAGTTCAAAACATGTGTCACATACTCAAAATGATTAAAAAAAGATAGATTTTTTGGATATTTTTAAAATGATTGATAATTATTTTCTAAATTATATGAATTATCCTCACATCAATTCAACACATGGCTTTTCTGATATGACTAGAACTACGTTTTTTCAATTAAAAGTGAAATTTTAGTTCAAAACACACACCAGAAATTCAAAACAAATAAAACATTCTTCAATTATTATGATACTTTATGATATTGATCAATTATTCATTTGTGACATATACGAATTAGTCTTAGAGCATTATGACATGTGGCGTTACTGTTATAACTGAAATTTTATGTTTTAATTTAAAACTATAATTTTAGTTCAAAATGATCTTAACATATTAAAAATAGAGTAACCATTATTGGATTATCAAGATAATTTGGGAAAATGATAATTTACATATTTATGTCATTTAAAAATTAATTTCTCATTAATCCAATATGCAGTGTGATTGATATGATTTAATGTGCGTTGCATACTCAAAAAATAGCAATCACTAAGTGTTCCATCACATTTTAATATGGTTTATTTATATATTATTCTGTCATATTTATTTATGAATTATATTTTTTTCTTAATATTTTCCTTTTATTAATTATTGTATCTTATTTATGTTTTATTTAATTAATTATGGTACTACTAAAATAATCATTATTTTTCATTATAGTTACAATATTTTTTCAATCTAGGGGTGGTTTGATAGACAATCAGGAGTGTGATCAAGATCTATTAGAAGTGGTTCCTTAGGATAGTGGATCATAGGCTTACATGATCTCTTACATGTTGGATTTGAAATTTTAAATGACAGTAATAAATTATACATATCAATGTAATTAAAATTCATAAATATATTTTTAATAAAAAATAATTTTTAATTATATTTTATTACAATTTAAATTAATTTATATTTTTTTATTAATTTCATTGATGTAGTGTTCTATTAATGTTGCAACATATTGGAGAAGTTTATGAATTTGATCAGTTCTAGAGATAGTGCTGATAATGTTTTTTATTAGTGCTAGATATATCTATGATAATAGCACCCGACTATTATTCGTATTGGAAACATCAACTCTTTTTAGTTCTATAAAACAAAAAAAAACATGTGTTGATAAAATATTATTCTATATAAGTGCACCCTAACTTAAAATACTATTTTAGAGGCCAACTATACCACTCTTTGCTACTAAAAAATTGGGTAAATGGTTCCTTCTATATCAAAAATCATAAAGGTCATTGCAAGATTTGATTTTATAACTCACAATGTCCAAACATACACCCAATGCAAAAGTTATGGCCATTTAAAATTGAAGATATATTTTTCACGTCTCATAGGATCTTAATTAATTAAATAATTAAATTTATTAGATTATTTTTAAAATTTTCATTACTAAATATTAATTAGAAAATTTTCAATTAATAAAAGTTATTAATTAATTTAAAAAACATATTTATATAAATATATTAATTATTAACTATAATTGTGTATTTAGTATTATATAAATAATATTTAATTAAATATATTAAATTTATATCAATATATATATCCAGATATTACAATATAATATTTAATAATATATATTAATTTTTAATGAATGGTTCATTTTATCCATGCTAATTACCGCACTGATAAATTGTATTTTTGTTTTTTTGTACTGTTAAAGATAATCATTTTTAACAATTTTTAGTGCTGATAAAGGACACCCATTTATTAGTGAAATAAAAAGGTACCCATTATCAATATTATTTTAATGTTGATAAAATATATCAGTGTTTTAGACGATGATAAAGGGATATCCTTTATTGATATTAATCACTCATAAAGGGTGCATTTTATCAGTGATTTTTTAAGCATTGATAATGTATATCCCTTTATTTTTGTGTACTTGTTATGCTAATAAATAGTACCAATTAATCAATTCTTCTTAAGAATAAATTACTAAAATTGTATGTTATGAGTCCTTTATGAACAATTTTTTAAAAGCGCGGATAAAAACACACATTTATCATCATTTTTAAAAAGGAATTGATAAATGGATGTGTTTTAAACCACTTTTTTATAGTCATACTATTTGAAATAAGGTTGTTAGATATACAATGTAATAGATATAATGATTAATAGACAATTATAAGAACTATTTAAATAAATATATAATTAAATAAAGAGCAACACAAGAAAATAAAAATAATATAAAAGAAAATTTTAAATATTAAATATAATGATATAAACAAGAATAATAATACAATGATTTAATTAATATAACTCAAAAAAGTAATTATTTTTGATAATATGTTTTATCATTTTTTATTTATAATTACTATTTTGAATTCCCCTAATTTAAAAATTTATTTTGAAAAAATATATTATAAATTTGGAATTTACATGGTGAAATTAGTTCATAATAATTTGTTTTCGTTTATTTAAAAACATGAATCTTGGTATGAATTGTAAAAATATTTTATTCCATGTAAGATATATTTTATGACATGATTTTGATATAATAATGACCAAATGATCTTAAAAATGGATTTCATGAACCAAAATATGATTGATAAAACAAATAAATTATATTAGATACTAAAAGAATATAATCAAATGAAATAACATGCTCACCCATTAGACCAAACCAACAATAACCACATTTCCCTCTAAATAGTTCTTCAATCCCTAATCAGGAATAAATTTATTGATATTTTATTCATGAAACAATGATATCCCAACATTTTTATTCAACCTAGAGCTGCTAATGGGGTGGGGTAGGCTGACCTATGGGGTAGATCATCTGAGTTAAAAATTTAATGGTGTGGGCTAGCATAACCCATGTAGAATGAGGGATTTTAAAACAATTCTACAGTCTTACCTATATGGGATATGAAAACTCACAAATCATCCGATAGACCTAAACATATTATTTTCAATAATTGATTTTTTGGTCACAAAAATGATAAATACTTAATAAAACTAAATATAACACTAAAATTAAACAAAATTTAAAAAATTTAAAAATAAAATAAAATTATATAAAATGTTAAAAATATATATTTATGAATTAAATAAACATGGTAGTGTGGTGTGGTAGAGAAGAGGAAAAGTATACCTAGGATAACATTTCTTAATTAGAGTTGAGGGGAGTCCCATTAATTAATTTTAAAAAAATAAATGAAATATGTAATACACCTTTGTGCAATTTTCTTAGAGTGAATAATTAATTTAAATTTTATTAAAATGTAATATTTTTTTAAAAAAAACCATTCACACGATTTATTTATTTTATACCATGTATAGTATATTTATGATTATTATTATTATGGTCTTAACTAGACCCATAGAGACCTGATGGGATTATCCATGCATGCTATTATTTATTTATATTAGATCATTTTCTTTCCACACGTATCCAAGTTTAAATACACATAGCCATGATCCCAAAATTGAAAATGGATAATGGATTGACCCACGAGAATTTTTTGATAGCTCTAATCCCATTTCTCCCTAATTTTGAATAATCTTTTTTTATATAACATTATTTATATGAATCTAATTTCCTATATTTATTTTGAGAAATTATTATTTATTTTATAAAACACACATGTTATAAGAACAAAATGGAATTCAGAGAAGATGGAAGAAATTAAATCTTGGTGAGTGAAGAAAGTTCGCTGCCTAAAAGGGTTTTATCCACCCCCACTAAATAGTGTAGGGTTCTTAGTGGAAATTTAAATTAAGGAATTAACCAAGATTTTGAGAACACTGGGAAAAAATTCTGTTAGACCCACTGAGTTTTTGTTTAAAGAATATATATGAATAATTTTAGATTGAAGAGATTAACTTTAAAAAATCTTGAAATCCCACTTATTTATAGATGAAAATCGGTGTGAATAACATCGATTTGATCTCATAGTTTTAATGAAATGAAAATTTGACTCAATAACAATGAGGAAACTTTTGGAGGGAGGCAACCATTTTGAATTCCAATTTTGAAATCCAATTGTCACGACTAATCTCATCATTTGTCAGTTTTTTAATAAAAATTATTTTATTTTTTATTATTTTTGTTTTATCTAGTTTATATATATAATTAAAGTTTTTACTGGAAATATACATATATATTTAAAATAACTTCAAAATAATTTTGTCATATATATTTTTTTGGAAAATACACTTCCAAATTCCTTTCTATAGAGAAGGATCCTTGAGCGTTTTATCACATATCAAATTTGGGATTCCGAAAGTTCTTTTCAACCTCATAAATCATCACCTATAGACACATATGTTACCCACTAAACCCTTTTATTTATTATTTTATGAATAAAATTATAATAACACCCACTGTTATTCATAAATATTATTTCACCACAAAAAAAGTGAATCATTATAAATAATAAAGTTATTTTTCTATTTAAACCTTCATAGAATAAATATCTCAAAGTATTATCATATTTACAGGTTTTTAAAACATTAAAGTTTTTAGTATTTATAATAAATCAAATATATCGTATATAAAATGATCTTCCCATAAAGAATCTCATTTTTTATCAGTTTTATGGTCATGTTCTTATACCCATTTCATGAACTCTTTAAATAGTAATCCGATTAACTCCTGTAAGAAGAAGAACCAATTCAATGTTTACATTGGTAAAATATTATAATGGGTTTCCATTATTAGAAAAAATAACTAAAATAGTACTAATATTTTTTTAAAGTTTATAACATAACCTCTAGTTAATATCCAAAACTATATTTATAACTTGTTATTAACTATTAAACAATTTTATTAGGATCAACATAAATAAATTATTGGGTTTTTATTATAAAAAATGATTTATTTTATGGGTTTTAACCCCATATATTTAGTAGTTATATGAATTATATCTCTCATGAGAGATTTTATAAATGGATCCACAATTTTTTTATATTATCTCAGATATACAATTGTAATGGTACCATATTGTAACAATTTTATCACATAATCATGTATCAAACTTATATGTCTAGATATTACATTGTACATAGAACTATATGATTTTGATAATATCTATTTATTATTATAATTGATATAGATAAGATTCATTAGACTAGTTTAAAATCTAATATCCAGTAACAAATTCCTAATCTATTCCACATCCTTTCCATGTGCCGCTAAGGCGATAAACACTAATACAACGATATATTAACTGTAGCATAATCTTAAATCTTTAGTCTTTCTAAAGTAAACAAAGATATTAGTTATAAATTTACAATTATCCAAATTAGTATTATCAGTATATCAACTCATTTTACATTTCGAAAAAAAATCAGGTCTTGTAAAATGCATTTCACACATTAAAGAGCGAATTTCACTAGAATACCGAAGTTGTTCTATGACTATACCCATATTCATAAATATTTTAACACTATAATCAAATTGATTATTATTATTCATGAAACTAAGATGTAAAAATTTATTTAATAAATTTTTTATGCAATTAAAATGACTTAAATGTTAACCCACACAATGTTTTCTAACTTTAATACCTAGAATAATATCAAATTTAAAAGATCCTTAATTTTAAACATATAGATTAAATAATTATTTGTATCATTTATACCAATCATATTAGTTCCAAAAATTAACATATCATCCACATACATACAAAAAATAACAATATATTCCTTTATAATCTTTGAATAAACACATTTATATTCATTATTATGAATACATCAATTACATAACATAATAGAATCTAATTTTTCATATTGTTTTTTTAGATCTTATTTAAGTCCATAAAGATATTTAAATAGTTTACATAATTTTTATTCATTTGATTATAAAACAAACCCTTTTGGTTGTTTTATATAATTATCTTAATTTAAGTATACATTCAAAAAAGTAGTTTTAACATCAATTTAATGGACATATAAATGATTAATTTAAGCTATTATAAACAAAATCCTCAATGAAGTAATCCAAGTGATGGTAACATATGTATCAAAATACTTAATTTCTTATTTTTCTTTGAAAATCTTGGAAACCAATCCCTATTTAAAATTTTTAATTTTTCCATTGGAATCATACTTATTTCTAAAAACATATTTATTACAAATAGGTTTTGAGACTCTGGGTAAATTCATAATGACCCAAGTATTATTACCTACAATGGAATCCATTTCACCATTAATTTCTTATTTTTTTAAAAAATATTCTAGAAGTCGTAGATTGTTTATATGTATTTTTGGGTTATCTTATATAGTCAATACAATTGGATAATTATTCAGAAGATTTTTATTTTGATTTACTTCAATAAAGAAAACTCTGGAATCAGGAGAAATAAAATCTAGAGGTATATGTTTCTCCTAGTAAGTATTTTACTCCATTTAGTTTCAACTCTAGAATCATAATTATTCTCTACTATTTTGTAAGATCTAGATGGTTTATAAGAGATATGGATACAAAGAATAACCTCCTCAACATCAACTTTATAAAATTTATTTTTAAAAAACTATATATCCATTGATTAAATAATAACATTAGATTCTAAAACCATAACTATATATGATTTTCAATTTTCTACATATAAAAAAAACACCTTTAATCACTATTTGACCAATTTTAGTTCTTTTTGGATCATAAACTCTGCAGTATGGAAAACAACTGCACACCATAAAATATAAAATATTAAGACGTCTCCATTTCCAAATTTTAGAAGGGGATGACTTAGTCTTCCTAGAAGTAATCATATTATAAATATGACGTACATCCAATTAAGCTTCAACATATAAATTCAATGGAAACTTAGATTTATTAATCACAAAATTTTCCATTTCTATTAAAGTATGTTTTTTCCTTTCAGTTAAGACCTTTTTATGGGGTGTGTAAGGAGAAATGCTTTGATGTATTATACCATTTTCTTCAAAGAACTTGTTAAATTCTATCATAAACTATTCTCCACCTCTATCCGAGCATAATATTTTAATACTTTGGTTTAATTGGTTTTCAACTCCATCTTTATAATTCTTAAACATATTAAAGGCTTCATCTTTAATTCTAAGGTGATATATTTGTAAATATCTACTGAAGTCATCAACAAAAGTAATAAAATAAAATTTTCCTCCATAAGTTAAAAAATCATGTAATTAAAAAATTTCAAGATGTACTAGTTCTAATATATCCAAATTTTTGTCAACATTTTTAAATCTTTTTTTAATTATTTTAGATTATACACATGTTTCACATTTATTAAATTCACACTAAAAGATAATTAATTTCAAATAATTCATTATATTTAATGAATTATAATTTACATATGCCTAATGATCCGAACACAGATTAGAGGGCACAATAAATTAAGTAAATTTTTAAATAATCTTATTAATATAAATTTGATACATTCTATCATTTGAGTACCCTTCCCTACAAACATGCCTCCATTAGACAAGATATCATTATTGGATTTGAATGAAACCCAAAATCTCTTCTTACATAGGAAATAAATAGTGGTTAAATTCTATCAAATATCATGTAAATATAAAATATTTGGAATTTTAATATTCTTTCTATAAGTAAAGACTAGTTCCATGATTCCTTGACTAGAAACATCAATTCATACATTATTACTAAGGTGTACTAACTTCACAATATTAATTTCATCAAATTATTTGAACATTGAATGATCCTTGAACACATGAACCATTTATTTTGAATCATTCCATAATCCCATATTCATTGATGTCATATTGACTTTTGATATCATCAAAACTAGTTTTTTAGTTAGTATATTTTCTATGGGTTTATAAACATTCTTACTAGAGTGATATTTCATTGCAAAATTCCATATTTTTCCATATAAAAATCATTATCCTTTATGGTTTGAAGAAGTACCTTTATTCTTGAATTATTGACCATTATTATTGAAATGTAAGGATGTGTTCTGTGGTTCCATCCTCTCATTGATATTAACCTTGGTATCAACTTGTGAAACCATACCCATATCCCTCATCATAGATTATTTTTCATTACAAAGAATCATTTTAAATTTTTACCAGGAAATATCCACACTATTTTTAATGAGTTGTTTACCAAATTCTTTTCACATTGGTGGAAATTTAGCAATAATTTTACTAACATGGAATGTTTTGGAAATATTAATTTTAAGGGAAAGAATCTTGTTTTCTATAACTTAGAGCTCATGAACTTGATGCAACACTGAATTATTATCAACCATATTGATGTTAAAATTGTTTGAAATAATAAAGTTATTATTACCTTATTAATTATATTTGTACTTGAATTCATGTGAATCCAATATCTCATAATTATAATTCATTTGGTAAAAATAGTTATAATGATTTGATAATGCTTTAGGAATATGTCCAAAACAAAAAACCTCACTACATTTACATTTTTTCTTCATTGTTTTATTGTATTCAACTTGAGTCACATAAATGGGCATGCCATTGGGATTTGGAGTAAGATCACTGCGAATAGTAGGAATGTTTAGTTCCATAATGTAAAAAATATTCAACACTGTAAGAAGGAACTTCATATTTTCTAACCACCACAAATAGTTTTTCCCATTGAAAAGGTAGATCATGACTATTTCTTGGTTCATAAATTTAATGGATTAAGAATAAATTTATTAGGTTCTATCTAATTAAAACAATTCTTATTTTTAGAAGAATAATAAGGTAGGTGGAAAAGATGGGATGAAATTGAATCTTGATGCGTGAATGAAGTTTACTTCCCAAAAGGGTTTGATTTAGCCCACTTTTTGGTGTATGGTAATCAATGGAAATTTTCCTCAAGTATTTCACCATGATGTTGGGAATTTAGAACACCAAATTCCTATAACCTATAATGTTGTTGTTTGGAGAATTTTTCTGGATAATTTTGGATTGAATAGATAAACTTTAAGAAAATATCACCAAACCTCTTTTATTGAGGTCAAATCGGTGTGAATAAAAATTATTTAATCTCAAAGTTTTGATCAAAAGACACTTTGATTCAATCAAAGCAAAGAAACCTTTAGAGGTAGGTAACTAATTAGGATTATAATTTCAAAATCTGATAATCATTACTAATCACTCCATTATTTATTTTTATAAAAAAATATTTTTTTTTTCACACACTCAGATACATATATTTATAAGCCTCATAATTGGTGGTGGGGTGGTAAGGTTTGAGCGGTGCGGGCAGGTCATAGGGTTAAGTCCTTAGTCTTGAAATTTTTCTGTGATGTTCATTCTTATGTTATGTTCCATGATGGAAGATGTAATAAAACCATTATATATATAATATAATATAACACTTTACCCATTTTTTTGAATACTTTCGAAATAATTTTGGTTTATATATTTTTTATTGAAAAACCACTTCCCCAAGTCCCATTTTATAAAAGAGGATCCTTGATAGTTTTATACCTTTTTGAATTTGGGATTCCAAAAGTTTTTTCCCCCTCATAAATTCTCAACTCAAAAAATATGGGTCCCACCAAACCATTTTTTATGAATAAAACTATAGTGACACTTGCTTCTGTCTATCCCACCCATATACAGTGTGTTATGTCAGATCAAAAGACAAACTGATATCATATTATCCTACCCATATATAGAGGCTCATGCCCAATCAACATGTAAAACGATGCCATCCATCACACATGTGAATACACGGTGTCCTTGTTTTTATAATATGAAAAAATATATTTTATAAAATTTAATAACTAGTTTTAATTTATTCTTATATTTTATATAATTTGTTAAAATTATGAATTTCAATTATATTGAGATTAATATTTATGAAAATATAAATTTTTAATTTAATTTTCTTATACTAATAAAAAAGACCACCTTTACATTTTTTGACTATAAAATGATTTTATATTTCATATTTTCACTCAAAATACTCCTCACATATAATTATAAATACACTCCTCACCCACTTTGAAAATCCCTTCCAAAAATTATCTCATAGAAAACAATCACACCATATTCCCTTTCAAAATCTCTCTTATCTTCTTTAGGATGTTCTAGGACAACCAAAAAAGTTCCCAAGTAGTTAAAAATTTAGTATAAAAGTCTAAAATATGAGGTATTATCCATTTATTTTCATTTAATTTTGTCTTGTTTTTTTATTCTCTTATCATTTATATTTTTAAAATAACGTATATAAAGAAATTAATTAATATATCAAAATTATATTAAGGTTTTATACTCATATTTGGTTTATGTAAATTTATTAAAGAATATATATATATATATATAAAATTATCACCCTCCATTATTTGATATATATTTACATGGTTGGTTCTACCAGCTACAAGGATGATGTTTTTTCTTTATTTATTACTAAATTTATCGATGGTTAATGTACTGTGTGTGTGTGATTTTTTTTAATCTTCTAGAAAAAATATAACTCATTAATAAATAAAATTGAACGATACCAAAATACCAAGGAAATTATTTAATGATTCAAAAAATATTTCTTTGATAATTTTATCTATAATGAAAGATCAATAAAGAACTAAAAATGTAAATAAAAGATCAAAAAATAAGTAAAATAAAATTAAAATAATTCTAAAATAATTTTTAAATATGTATATGTTGATTATGTTCGGTTTAAGTAGTTATTAGTGTTTTTTGGCTAAGTCTTGGAAATTAAGGAAGGTATTTTTTTGAAGTTCCATGACTAGAACAAGGTGAAGAAAAGTTCAATAGAACCAAGGAATCCTAAAAGTAGATTCTAAAGTAAAAGAAGAAACCGGACCAGGTGGCATTGGTAGATGATGAATGAATCCAAATATTGGGAAGTGTAGAATAAGTAATTAATCTTGAATAGGAATAACTTTTATAGACATATAATAATAACTCAAGGCTTTTATAGGAGGCTATATAAGAACAAATTAAATAATTTAACTATTTACGAGGGATCCAAAGTTGAGGTGTTTAAGTTATTAGTAGTGGTGATTGCATAGAGATCCGTACATAAATACCAGAAGTTGTTGGAGATCATCCATATAAACTTGATAGAAGTTACACTATATTTTTTATCTTGAATAAATTTTAAATAATGTAAGTTAGACCACTTGTTTTTCATCATAATATTATAATCATTTTCTTCAATAATTAATAATAAGTAATAGTATTTATACTATAGAATAATTTTATGTTCTAAACCTTGTAATAATTTTTTTTTCTATATTAGTATGAGTTTCTTTGTTTTCTTCCAACCGTGTGTGTGTTCAATAAGGTTTGTGAGATCAAGATGATTCAGTTCAAAGTATTGGATAACTGTTACATTGACTATACATTAAATCTAGAGATACCAATTATAGAACATTTTATCCTCTTTCAATAAGAAAGGTTCCATGGGGTATTTCCATAATTTTGGGTTTCATTATAACAAGTGGTATCAGATCTTGGTATCATACTTCTAGAGGTTTGTTGTCCTTATCATTTTTTAGTTAGAGTTTACTAATTTAGAAGGAATGATGTTGGAAGAAGGAAATCTCTATATTCAAAAGTTTTATGGCCTATAATTCAGATTATAGAGAATTTATATTACTTATTTTAATTATTAGAATTAGTAATAAATTTTTTAAGGGTGAAAAATCAGAAATAATTGGAAAGAGCTTTCCAAAAAGCACTCAGGGTAGTTCAGCTGATATTTTTCTAGAATGGGGGCTTCAAAAACTGGGAGTCCAGAAAAAACACTATCTTTATAATGAAACTTTTCAAAATATATGATAATCTTTACTCCATGAATGCAGAATTCAAGTTTCAATAAATTTGTTTCCAGAGGATGATAGAAGGTAGACCAAAATTTGATCTTCTAAACGATTTCAACAATATCTAGAGTGAGATAGAGTTTGTTAGTGTGATGTTTCTTAAAGTTTCATGGGACTAAATTGTTCTATATTTTATTCTAGAAAATTTATATGTGATTGTTAATAACATTAATAATTATAGTTTTTATATGTTGTTTAGAGAACCCAAATTATTGAACACATTATAGAACATCACTTTGGGAATAAGGTTATAAGTTCCAATGTTTCGTATAACTAGATTATAAGATCTAGATGAGGTAAAAAAGATCAAACCTCTCACACTAGTTTTCCTTGATTTCCTACAGAACTTTCAAAACACACACACATATAGAAGAATAAAATCACTCACAAAAAATATGAATAATCATAAAGGATTTATGTGGTTTGTTACAAAATCCCATTCCAAGAGAGAAATAATATTTCTCATTATTTATAATAGAAGAGAACAATTACAAGATAATTATAAAAAACACGTAATCCCAACCTCATATTTATATAAGTGTCCCACTAGTAGGTATGGTTCCACCACCATCCTATATATGTGGTCAGTCCCCAACACCTTCCAGGCTATGTAGGTTGCCCTTCATCCAGACAAGGACCCTAGTTTATGCACTACATTAACATTAAAAACTTGGTTATCCTTGAAATATATTCTTATAAGTAATTATAATGATTCTTACATATCATTCTAATAATGTAGAGGTATTATAACAAAGGTCTAACTGAGTCATTCCAACATGGGATCTAAGATTCTTATGCACCTCATTAGAATCCAACAGTCACAAAAGATTACTGAATTCTCTATCTTACACATTTAGTATAACTTTTTCTTCCTTGATTTCACTTCCTATGTTTTGATTTAATTACACCAACATAATTTTAGAAACATACCTTCATATAGTTATATTTAACTTATCTGAAAAACATTTTTCATAAAAACATTAAATTCTCCCACTTGAGAATTGTTTTCAGGGATTCACCACCATGTAATTTGGGTAACATAAGTAATTTATCCTTCCTCACTCTGAAAACAATAGTTATTGAATATTCACAATTTTCTTCCCAAGCACCAATGTCCCATAAATGAACCAATTTTCATTAGAATTTACTTGACTAAGAACTCCACTAGAATATAAGTGGGATTATGAATTCCTTATATATTCTCTAACATAAACAATAAATCCTCCACCAGATTCAAAATTTAGTGATATTGTTGTTGAATGTGTTTAGTACTTCAGTGAAACATTGGATTCTTTATAAGATGATTTCACTATGATATCACAGAATAAATACCCATTCTATTGCTTCTCTCAGTGATCCTTCAAAAATCCTCCAACCATATCATATCCTTACAAACTTCCATTTCATAATCATATTCTGAATTTATTATTGATAGTGAAACTACTAAATGAGGCATTGAAATAAAACTTATGATAGCTCCTCCATAAGAAAACCGAACGCTTGTGGTACTTCACTGAGTTTCTACATCCCCTTAAAACTATTCATCAACATACCCTTGAAATAAATTATCCATTCTAAAACACAGTCCCAATTCTTTGGAACCTTTGTGATAATGGAATACAAATTTCACTACTTCTCACTAATACTTTCATGGATTTTCTAGGAATATACTAACTACAACCATTTCTTAAAAAATGTAAAGGCTTGAAAAATATCATGGAATATATACAAACATACACCACTAATGATTAAATAATCTTTTTATTAACCATATATTTCATTCACTACTAAATAATAGGCATTTAACAAAGCTAGAAATGGACTTTATGAGTGCTAGAAAATGGATAACAACATGAGTGAGGTTAAAATACATGGCCTTTTATCAATGATGAAAAAGTGATGATAAAGGGGTCCTTTATTAGTGCTAAAAAAATCACTGATGAATGTGACCTTTATCAATGCTGATAACGAAATAATTTATCAACGCTTTAATTTAGTGTTGCTAAAGGAAGCATTTATTAGCTGTTATAAAAGCGCTGATAAAGGGTACTTTATCAGTACTTATAGAAGAAATGATAATGTGTACCTTTATCCACACTTATAAAAGAACTGATAAAGGAAATTTTATCAACACTCATAGAAGCACTGACAAATTTGTCCTTTATTGACTCTTTTAAAAGAACTGATAAATGACCATACTATAGTGTGCTTTAACAACACACCGCAACAATTGAATCACAGTAGATTAAAAAAGTCCCAATAAAGGATTTAAATAAAATAAAATTTACAACACAAACACAAGAAAAAAACTATTTTATAGGCATTTCAATCATTGGTTTATACAATTACATAAATACAAATTATTACATACATTCAAAAAAATCAATGTTCCTTTATCTTTTTATCCTAACCTGACTCATAATATTTCCAAAAAAACCACCCCTGCTCGAATAAAATAATTTACTTGTATACGAAAAAAATTTATGTTAGAAATAATATAAGGAAATAAATTAATATAAAGTGTTAATTTTACTAAAAGTTTTGTAAATTTTAAATAAAAAGGCTCACTTGGAGTAATACTGGTCACACTGTACATCAGATTGAGGTGCAGTTGATTCCAACACATCTCAAATGACTTGTGTATTGTTTTCCTAGAGTATTGAAACAATATGAATGTGTTTTCACTATTTTGAGTACGATAGTTATTTTTTTTTACTAAAATGTCATTTTAAACTGGAAACACTAACTTTTTAATCATTACGATCACATCATATATTGTTTTGATGAGAAACATATTCCTTCGCGACATAAATAAACTAATAATCTTTTTCCTAAATTTTTATGAAAATCCAACCACTTTTGATCAGTTTTCAATGATTGATAAATTTGGAACTAAAATATCAATTTAAAACTAGAAACAAACAATTTCAGTCATACCATGAACATAATGTATTGGATTTAGGTTCATATGGTTTCTACATATCACAAATGAATTATTGATCATTTTCGTAAAGAATTAAACTAATCTGAATGTGTTTGCATAGTGTTGAGTAGGACAATTGTCCTTTTTACAAAAATTTGTGACAAATTTTTAAAAAAAGACGCACTTTGAGTCATATCAGTCAAACCGTGCGTCAGATTATGATGCAATCGATTCTTACTTGTCCCAAATAAATTATGGAAAATTTCTTTAATGTATCAAAATAATATGAATATTTTTTCTTAGTTTTGAGTACATCACTTTTCTTTTTTACAAAAATGCCATTTTAAAATTAAAACATTCACTTTTACTCATACTGATCAGATTGTGTATTATATTGAGGATTGGATTATTCCTATACATCACTTTTATTTTTTACTAAAATTTCATTTTAAAATTGAATGTGTTTTCTCTGTTTTGAGTAGGTCAGTTGTCCTTTTTACTAAAACTATTGTCAGTTTTAAAAAATAACATGCACTTGGAGTCATACCAGTCCCATCATACGTTAGATTGAGGTTAAGATAATTCATGAATGTATAAAATAACTTATATATCATTTTAATAAATTATCTAAACAATATTAATGTTTTTTAGGTTTTGAGTCGATCGGTTTATTTTTTTACCAAAATTGATGTCAATGTTAATAAAGACATACATAGAGTCATACCAGTCACACCGTGAATCATATTGAGGTGTGGATGATTTCTACACATTATAAATAACTTATTGATTTTTTCATAAAGTATCAAAACAATATGAATGTTTTTTTTAATTTTGGAGTACGTCAATTTAGTTTTATACTAAAATGTCATTTTAAACTTGAAACACACACTTTGACTCATTCAGATCACAACATGTATCCATTTGATGTGAAATCATTTTCTATATGTCATAAATGATTTATGAATAGATTCCCTAAATTATCAAGAAAATCCAAGAACGTTTTCTTAGTTTTCATCATGTGATACTTTTTAAAGTCAAATAACAATTTTAAACTAATAAAAGACACATTGATTGAATTGTATTTTTTAATAAAATTAATTCCAATTTTAAATATAAATAATTACATAGAGTCATACCAATCCACCACATTGAGGTGCAGATTAATCCTACACATCCCATAGTCTAAAAAATTCCTAATTTTCAATGTTACCATAGCTTCTATTGACTTTATTTTTCGAACTGCCAACACTACACGATTAGCTTCAAACAGACAACATCAACTCGAAAAATAATAATCCACCTATATAGGAAAACAATTATTATGAGTAATACTAGAAAAAAAGAAATTAAATATAAATATGAAATAAAACATTAATTCTATGTAAAATGATTTTACGATGAAAATATAAAGATTTCCTCTGTGATTGAGAAGTGGAGGGAACTTAAAGGAAAGTAAAAAATGTTAACATTGTAGGGGTGAAATGTTTTTAGGGAGAAGAATTATGTGGGAGTTTTGGTGTAGAAAGGCATGAAATATGGATAAATCACCCCAACTCGAATAAAAGAATCCAACTATTTGAGAAAATAATTATTATGTGTGTAATACTAAAAATAAATAAATTAAAGAAAATATGAAAAAATACATTAATTACATGAACAATATTTTTAATATAAAACCATCAAGATTAACTCTACATTTGAGTGGTGGAAGTTTCATTACTCTTCCTACGATGGTAGTGGAGGGAACTTGAAAAAAAGTGATAAATTCACCACTACATGGGTGAAAAGGCTTTAAGGGAGAAGATGTTTGTGGATGTTTTGCTAAAAAAATGGCCTGAAAGATGAACATACCACCCCACATCGAACAAAATAATTCACCTGTATAAGGAAAAAATTATTATGTGAGTAATAATAAAAGTAAATAAATTAAACATAAATATGAAACAATAGATTAATTCTATGGACAATTATTTTACTATAAAAACATCAAGATTACCTTTGTAATTGAGAAGAGGCAGCGCCGTTTCTTTTCCTACAAAGGTAGTGTATAGAAAATAAAGTAAAGTGATAAATGAAACACTGTAAGTGTGAAATTCTTTTGATATAGAAGAATTATGTGGATGTTTTTGTGTAGAGAGGAATGGAATATGGACAAACCACCCCAACTCAAAAAATAATCCACCTATATAAGAAAATTATTATAATGTGATTAATACTAAAAATAAACCAATTAAACATATATATGAAACAATTCATTAAATATATGGAAAACAATTTTAATATGGAAACATTAAGATTACCTTTGTGATTGATCAGAGACAATGTCATTACTCTTATTGTAAAGGCATGGAACATTGACATAAATCTTTTAAAATAATTAAAATATTCAAGGAATAATGAAAATTAAATAAATGTTTCATTATATAATTTTTAGGTAAAATAGAGAAAGTATATTGTAACATTACCTTTACATCTTTCCAAAGTGTTTCCTTCATTATAGTTTTGTCTTCTGAGGGATTGGTAACATCATCATGTGTAGAAGACATTGTCTGCATGAGTAGTCAAACATTTTATTTACATTATGTTAATTCATTAGATAACATATAACATTATGAGGAAAAACATAATATATTAAAAAATATTTTTACCTTCTCAATGAACTCTATTTCTCCTTTTAAAGGTTTCACAGATTTGGTTCCCCTATCGAGAATCAAAATTCCATCATTGTGGTCCTCTCTAACATACAAGATATTATCTACATTGGGACTAACATGAAATGATTGTGATGTCATAATAAAAGGGTAATCCTTGATTGAATATATAATTTAAATAAAGAGAAAATAATCTTGGCTCATTTACTCAGTTTTGGCGATGTGATGTGCGTTTCAATCTAAAATGATACTTATATATTGAAAAATAGATGCAGAGTCATACAGGTCATAGAGTTAAATTTATTGAGGTGAGGATAATTCCTACGCATCATAAATGACTTATGTATCATTATCCTAAAGTATCAAAGAAATATGAATACATTTTATTAGTTTTGAGTAGGTGATTTGTCCTTTTTTACTAAAATTGATGTCAATTTTAAATTTAAAGACACACTTTGAGACATATAGATCACACAATTTATCAAATTGAGGAGATAATAATACTTACACATCCCAAATGGATTAGGGATTGTTTTTATAAAGTATAAAAATAATCTGAATGTGTTTACTTAGTGTTGAGTATGTCTGTTGTCCTTTTTACTAAAATGTCATTTTAAACTGAACACACACAATTTGACTCATATCGATCACATTGTGTACCAGTTTGACATGAGATTGATTCCTACATGTCAAAAATGACTTATGAATCAATTTCCTAAATTATCAAGAAACTTGATTACATTTTCTCAGTTTTTAGTGAGTGTCATTTTTTGAACTAAACTGTCGATTTTTAACTAACAATGGACACATTGAGTCATAACGGGAACACCATGTGTCATATTGAAGTGAATATGACTAATAAAGATACAAAATGATTTATGGATCATTTTACTAAAGTATCAAAATAATATGAATGCGTTTTTCTAGTTTTGAGGAGGTCAATTGTCCTTTGTATTAAAATTGATGGCATTTTTAAATAAAAATATGCGCTTGGAGTCTTACCGGTCACACCATGCCTTAGATTGAGGTATAAATGATTCCTAAATGTCTCATATGAATTATGTATCATTTTATTAAAGTATAAAATCAATTTTAATTCATTTTCTCAGGTTTTTGTGTACGTCACTTGTTTTTTTACTAAAATTTCATTTTAAACTGGAAACACGCACTTTGATCTATACCGATCATATCATGTATCAGTTTGAAATGAGACTAATTCCTACATGTCATAAAGGAATTATGAATCAATATACAAAATTATCAAGAAAATATTAGAATGTTTTATTTTTTCTCAATGAGTGATTTTTTTGAACTAAATTATCAATTTTAAATTGATAACAGACACATTGAGTCATAGCGGTTACACCATGCATCGAATTGAAGTACGAATGATTCCTATATGTCTCAAATTACATATGGATCATTGAAAAAAGTTTGAAAAAATAAAACACATCCATATACCAATTGTTTCAATCATATAAAACCCTATCATTTTTAATAAAATAAAACCTATTAAAAAACCATGTTTTATCAAAAAAACTGACATACAAAAAATCCTCAACCAATTATTTTATTAAAGTTATATTTGAATCCTTGGGGATAAATTTTAGGATTATAAGTAATGCAATTGATCATTAAATATACCTACACATAATATAAAATAAATTATTTTTTAGTAACATACACTCGTCAGTAGAGATTACATTGTAACAACCCATGAACTCTGGGCTGCGCAACACTATAGTTGCGTATTCTGATTCTTCCATCACCACCCTCTCGATTTTTTTATGCAATTAAATCTATAGTTTCTCTGGTTTTTTAGAGATTTGAACTAGAATTATTTGGATGCAATGGAGGCATCGAGTTAATAACTAGTTTTAATGGTGTAATTCTCACAAATGGGAGGCATTTCCCCTTTTAACGAATACAATGAAGTACAAGGGGAAATGCCTCACATTTACTTCATTGTGTTTTCTAAAAGGGGTAATGTCTCCCATTTGTGATAATTACACCATTGAAACTAGTTATTAACCTGACACCTCCATTTCCACTAACTCCTTCCATATAAAATCTCCACACAATAAAAGAAATGATCGAGTGAAGGGCGGGAATGAAATGGAGATGGCGGACATGGAAGAATCAGAATACGAAATTACAGTGTTGCGCATCCCATTGGTCCTGGGTTTATATTGTGAAATTTCATATGATGAGTGTATGTTACTAAATTTATTTTATTTTATTTGAAGTGGAGGAAATTTTAATAATGAATTACTTTTATTTTTATCCTAGAATTTATCCAAAAGGATCTGAATAAAACATTAATAAAATAATTGGATGAGGATTTTTTTATTTTGAATTTTTCAGTAAAACATGGTTTTTCTAATAGGTTTTATTTTATTAAAAAAATGGTTGGGGTTTATAAGATTGCAAGAAGAGGTCGATGGAGGTTTGTACTTCATTTACACTTACCTCAATTGGTAATAAACAAGAATGGGGTTCACTCCTTCAACCATCGAGAACTCTAAAATGGAGATCACTCTTTATTTTTTACATAGATAAATAAAGTGAATCTACCTAAATATTATATATATATAAGTATTATATTAGCAACTTTATTTAAATATAATTATATATTTATATATGTGTGTCTATATTTTTTATCATATTTAAATTTATTTAAATATATAATAATATTTTTTCTAATGGAACTAAAAAATACTAATAATAATAATTTTTAAAATATCTTAATCATAAATAATTATAATTTTTGGGTAATTGTGTGTAAAATATAATTATTTAAATTTTGAAAATTTTAATTATTTAAAAAAAATTATATATAGTTACCTAATTTTATTCTTTTGAAAGTAACATGAGTTTATAATATTTTATTGGTTATTTAAGTATAAATTATATTAATGTTAATTAAATGTACATATAGACCTAAAATGAAGATATAGACCTAAAATGGTGAATACCTAAAAATAATTTCTAATATATAGAATTTGATAACTTCAATTCTATTTTTTGGAACAAATGATGTAGAAAACTAAGGATTCTAGGGAGGATATCTAATACACATTGACCCATTATTGAGATTCTAGGATGGTCCACAAAGAAGCTGGCATAATGAAATAATACACATCAACAAGACATATCAGAAATAAAGGAAAAAACACACCAAACATTGCAACGTCTATCCAATACACATTGGAACACACACACACACACACATATATGTATCCTGATAGTTATAAAACAGGTAATTGGAAGAAAATTCACATTTAAACATAAATTTTAATGAAAAAAAATATAACACCATCTTAATTTGGAAATGAAGAACCATAATTTGTTAATAGACAATTCTAAAATTATGCTTACATTATAAGCTCTGAAAAAATTATAAATAGATAGAAATATATATATATATATATATATATTTATAAAATAAACTTAAATTGATAAAAATATATTTAACCATTATAAAAAAATATCATAACATAGTAAAATAAATACAACACCATAATAATTTTAAAAATAAAGATTCATTGAAAATAAATAAATATGGTATCACCCATAATAAGATTTATCTTAAAATAAAACAACACAATTCTGAGAAAATAAATTTTTTAGGAAAATCCATTACATTAGAATATTAAAAAATAATTTAATAAATAAATTCCTTTACATGAATTGAATAAAATCAGTTTCTCTTGCTGCTTCAGACCATCATCAGACTGAGAAGTAGTTTTCTAAATCAATTTTCTCGGAACCTACAAAGAAAATTGATTCAATATAGTGAAGAAAGATGAGGTACAAATGTAGAAAGTGATGAAAATTGATTCAAAACAACAATTTAAAAAGACCGAAACAGGATATCCAAAACAGTAGTCAAACAAACAACAGATCATAGACAAAAGCATAACTGAATATAACAACCGAAGCAAAAATAAAAAAATAAAATCAAAACCCACAAGGGAAAATTGTAAACCCTCAAATATGGATCTCAAAATGACAAACATAGAAATAAAATCCGAACCTTCAAAGGAAAACACATTCCTACCTTGCTAGGTTGAAGAAAATCTGAGACCCTCAG
This sequence comes from Viscum album, assembly GCA_963277665.1. Lineage (NCBI taxonomy): Eukaryota > Viridiplantae > Streptophyta > Magnoliopsida > Santalales > Viscaceae > Viscum > Viscum album. The sequence continues at coordinate 1,326,843,373 of OY728158.1, forward strand.
ATCTAGATCTTGATGTTTTCTTCGGACATCCTAACTGTAACCAAACAACAGATTTTGGATGATTTTCGAGCAACTAAAGGGAGTGGGTTTGTGTGATTTGAGTAGGTTTTTGTGATTCGAGCTTCAATTCACCAAGTAGTTCTTAAAATGGATGGATTTCACAGAAAGCTTTTGATATCTCAACAAGTTCGCAAAAGGTTAGGTTTTCTAATTAGATCAAGACACTTTTATCAACACTTGTTATTTAATAAAGGATAAAAGGCATATTTATCATCACTTTTTAGCACTGATAATGGTAGGTCCTTATCAATTCAAAAAAGCCCTAATAAAATTCATATTTATTTGCGCTACATTTTTAGCACTGACAAATATAACTTTTATCAGTTCTCTTTTTAGCACTACTAAAGCATAATCTATATCGACAGTAAAGAAAGCGCTGATAAAGATTTATTTTATCAGTGCTTATTAATTAAGCCTAGATAAAGGATTTATAATTATAATTATACATATTTTTTTGTAAATATATATATATATATATATATACTTAATAAATATATATAAATATAAATATAGTAAATATATTACTTATATAAATATATTTTCTATAATTTTATAATTATTAAAATATATAATTATTTTATTTATAAGTATATAAATATTTTTAAAAAATAATATTTATATCATTATATATATTTATGTAATTGTATATATATAAAATAAATAAATATAAATATAAATATAGTAAATATATTAATATTTCTGAAAATTTATTATAAATTTAAAAATTATTTGAATATATACATAATTATTTATTTATAATTATAAATATATAATTTTATTAATATAGTATATACATTTTTAAATATATTTATTAATGAAAATATTTATTCATAAATAGTTTTTATAAATATTTTATTACAAACATTTTTCTTAATATTATTAATGAATATCTAATTTTATGTGCGTGCTTGTTAAAATTGAGCGAAATTGAATAAATTAAAAATAAGTACACTTTAATAATATTTAAAAATGGATATGTTTCATGCGTGTGAATTGTATATAAAAATGCATTAGTTACGTATTTGAGAAATCAATATAACACACATATGATATATGTTAAATTGAAAAATAAAACTGCATTCAATTATATATCCATTACTCTATGCAATTAGTTTTTATTTTTAATTCATATTAATTATAAATTGCAAACCATTATTCACTAAATATATGACTATTTATTGTAAAGAAAATAAATATTTTGTAATATATAAATCATATTTTTATACATTAAATATATCTATATATTTCATATATATTATCTATTAATATTATTAATAATCATCTAATTAATAAAATGTATAATATTTTTCTCAATTGACTTAATTTTACTTTTAATTTGTTTAATTTTCATTTTGTATATCTATATATTTAATACATACTATTTATTAGTATTTATAATTTATATATAGTATAATTCATTTATTCATTTTTAAAAATATTTATTTAATTAATAAAACTTTTAATTTTTTTAATAAACTCATTATTTATTTATTTTAATTTATTATTTAATTTTATATATTTATAACTTTATATGTCCTAAAAATAAAGCGTTGATAAAGGGTACCCTCTATCATCACAAAAAATAAATCATTAATAAAAGGTACCTTTATCACTACTAAAAAATCATTGATAAATGGTTAAATTTCTTAGGGAAATCATTAGCAATGATAAAGAATCCATTTTTCAACACTTTTTTCTAGTGCTAATAAATACTATTGCTGTTAAATACTGGTTTTATAGTTGTGATTCGTGGTTCCCTCTATTTAGATAGGTTGAAATTTTCACCTAATAGAGTTGAGAAAATTTTTGATATTGACATTCTGAACCTCTCCACTATCATCAAGATGTACCCTAACTGAGACATCATCAATGTCATATGCTTCCAGTCCCTCATAATCCGGATCCCAAATATCTGTTTGGATTCTAGATATCCTTAATCTTGAAAATTCTAGATAACTCATCATACTTATCTTCGATCTATTTCCTGTTTGGAAACTCCAAGAGAATATCATTCACACGTAAGAGAAGTATGATGAAGCTCCCATGATCAAATACCTTCAGGTAATAGTATTTATGTTAATTGTATTAGATGAAAATTTTTTCTAGAATAAAGGCACACAACTTTCATTTCCAATTCATGGATTCTTCATTTATCGTATATAAACTCTATTTATTTTTTCACACTAGGTTAATTCTGAATTCTAGAAATCCTAATAGTTAATCCATATAGATTTCCTCACATATATCTCTATGAAAAAATACGTCTTTACATCTAACTATTCCTAATGAAAGCCTTCTTCCACATCCATTCTAAGAAATAGATATTTTGTTGTCTATTTAAAAATTTGAGAGAAAATTTCACTAAATCAGACTATTTCCTTTTATTTAAAACCTTCCACAAATAACCTTTCCTTGTACCAATTCTCACAATCTTATTCTATATTAAATGGGCCAACTCACTTATTATATTGTGCCTTTTTTACAATGGATGTTTTAAAAGTTTCCATGTTCCAGAAATATGTAAGGATTTTATCTCCTTCTTTATCACTATCCCTTACAAATTCGTATCACTGAGATTTTATACTTCCATTGGGATTTTTTTCCACCATCCATTTTAAGTTAACAATTCAAGTCATACCAATACCTTTGAACTAACAATCAAAATTTTATAGACCACCTCAAAGTGCCAAGATTGTGCTCTTTCTGATATTTATTCTTCTAGAACTCTTCCTTGGAATTCCCCAATGCATTATATTTATAGTATCTATCACCTTGGTTAAATCTACAAATTTAAAACTCCATTAGAAATGAATAATTCTAGACAGTTTGATTACTTCATAACATGAGTAATTCTTAAATTAACCAGAACATTTTATGTTTTATTTAAATAAACCTTAACATTGGATAATTCCTTTATCTCATATTTATCTATATATTTGTTTCAATCCTTATAAATTATCGCTTTATTTAACTAACCATATCATATTCTGATGACCTCCCATAGGTTATTATTCCATAGCCTAAATCCAGAGTCCTCATTTCCATAACCTAAAAATAAAAATTTGGAAAACATTTTTTATAATTTTACCTCTTGCTATTATCAACATGGGTATATAAAATATACCAGAATACATTGAGGTTGGACACATAAAACACTCTCCCATTCCATGAATATTCTTGAAAATCCTTACCTAATGGATGGAAGGAATTCTTTTGATAAGGTATACTAAAAAATTTAATAGTTACACTAAAATATCCGTAGGAATGCTAATATTATTGTTTTACAATTATTTCACTCTTAAATAATTTTCAATTCACCTAATCTACACTCCATTTTTCTTCAAAGTTTCGAGTCCCATCTTATCAAAATATGCCCACTTCCAAAAAAACAAATAGAAATCTTTTCTTCTATACTCCCTACCATAATTAGTCCTTAAAAAATTAATATTTAAACTAAACTCTCATTCCACCATGGGTCTCCATTGAAATAATGTTTCAAATAACGTAGAATTATCCTTGATAAATAACACTCACAAATTTTATATTACATCATCATTTAATGTAAAATAAAAAAATGACTCTACAAGAGATTGAACTAGAGATGACCCCCTCACATCTACATGAACAAGATATTAATTCTTCTACCTCTATATTATAAGAAACCTGTTTTTACTTCCCAAAAATATGATATTTTAATGTATTTTGATCAACATAATTAAGCATTAGAAATCCCTTTTCCACCAAGAATTTCATCCCTTTATCACCCACGTTTTCTAGACAATAATTCCATAACATAGACATTAAAAAATTTCTTGTCTTATAAAGTGTTGTAACTTATGAACTCCGAGTAAGATACAACATTCCATACTTCACTCATTCGAACACCACCATGGAACCACATTTTATCATTCATGATCCTTCTATAAAGCTCATACTAAAACCCTGTTATCTAGCTAACCCATAAAAATTTTATTCTTCATTCACATTGGTATGTTTTACACCCATTTTAACTCCAATAAGTATCCAATACAATTTTATACATTCACACAAACAATAATAACTATATTAATAGTTTTATCATCCATAACATATACCATGATGAATATTCTGGAAATATAATTTTGTATGAGCCCCATTTTAGATTTTTAGTGAAATTAATTATCAAAATCAATGATACCTAACTCAAATGAACTTGTGACACTTAGAAACACATTGATTTATTCCTTGGTCTAGGAATTTGTAAACTATATTCTAGAATAAAACACTTTATAATTTGACCTGTTGTCCCTACATTATTTCAATAGGTGTCTCATTCCCATAGTGAGAAAATATGGTTTGGTCCCAGTCGACTTCCATTGTTTCTTTTATCTTTTCTTATTCCCCTCCTTCTAACATTAGTTTTAATTTAGAGTTTGATTCCCCATATATTCTTTATTTTAATATATTCTAGCAGAATATTGGAACACATTATTCCTTATATTCTCTTTTAGGACTTGATCCCAAATTTTCTTGAACGCCAAATCATTAAATCTACTAGAGTAACTAAAAATAATAAATATTACACCATAATATTCTAAAAGAAAATAAATAAGTATTAAGGCCCATATGAATTTGTTTAACATCAAACTAATAGACTCTAGTTGACTTTAAATCGCGTTGAAATCATTTAGATGATTAGACACTGACCTTAATTCTTACATCCTCATACTAAAAATTCACCACAATAGAACACTTAGTTCGATGAGGAAGAATTTTCATATATGTTCATAAGTTTCACCATCAATTTATTTTCTTTATTCACCTTATGAATGTTTATGTCAACATTCTAGGCCAACATCATCCACACAAGCCCATATAATTTTTAATTAATCCTTTCCCATTACTATTTTCTTATTTCTTATAGTTTTATATCCTTCAATAGAATCCCGAGATCCTTTTGATATAGATAATAATATATTTGAAATATCAATAATCTGATGTTTGAGTTATGAAATTTCTAAATTTGTACATTTCCTTCTTCGAATTCCATTCCAGGTAAAACAATGAGTTCCCATTAAATTAAAAAAATGATATGGATAAGAAAAGTTAATAAGGATACAAAAAATATTTGATACTACCTTTTGTTCATAAAACCTAAGTTTTAAAACCCTATATAGAACCTCCCTTGTGGAAGAAGGTCAAATGTTTTGGAGTTTGGTATCATCTAACTATAATGTAGAAACGAGAGAGCAAATATCTAGTGCCTCATTCTAAATCACATTAATATCTTATATACCATCAAAACACACACACACACCTAAAAAATGAAAATACCCACACATAATTGAAAGAAAGAAAATGTAGTTACATGGAACAAAATTTAATCATATTCTATGGGATAATTTTTGTATCTTTATTACTAATGAAATATAAATATTAAAAGAATAAAATAAAGAACATTGATTAGAACTACCTATTTATAAAATATTACATATAGATATGGTTTCACCACCATTATATATATGTGTCTAGTATCCACCACCTTCCAATTTATGTGGGTGAACCTCCATCCAGGCAAGGAAAATAGTTGATATACCACCTTAACTTTACAAACATGGTGATTAGTGAAATCTCTTCCTATACAGACCTATGATTTTTTGTTTATCCATTTAACAATTCTAAGTTATTCTTATAAAGGAAAAAATATTTATTCCTATATAGGATCTAAGATTATTCCTCGCGTCATCGAGATTTAGTAGTCACAATCCCCTACCATCTGTTCCATATTTTAATTCTACTCTAGACCTTACTTCACTGGTTCCACTGCCCAAGTCTCCATTCATTTTTTCTATCATACATCTAGAAACATGCCTTATATAAGTTATTTTTGACTTTGATGGAAACTATTTTTCATAGTAACATAAAACAATAATGAATTAGTGTTCAATGAAATTTGAGATCTTATCCTAAATATAGGGATCCAAAAGAATGAATCCCAGAAGAAGACCAGAACAACCTATAGTGTAGAAGCTAGGAGATGTTTCACCCAGAAGGAAACCTAAACTAAGTAAAAGGGAAAAGATAAAAGAGAGATTTTATTAGGGAAAATACCTTGGGTTAGACTCATATTCTTGCACACCAAGAGGAAGAGGAACTTGGCGAATTATTGTAGAGACAAAAGTAAATTTTTTTGAAGGTTTTATTCTATAATTTTTTATATAAATAATGTAGTAGATGAGTAATGAAATTTATTTCTATGTTTTTATAGATACTTAGATTCATAAATCCTAAGTTATAAGGATTTATTTCAATCAATATCTAAGAGAGGGATCATACTGATTTTTTTTCTAGATGATTTATTAAGGTAAATATTTCATATGATAAGACTCTTCAGATAGTTGGAAAAGGGTATATTAATGTCCAAACTAGGATAAGATCTATGTTGGAGTTACAAGGGAAGTGAAAAATATACAGGTTACGTAAAAAATTAATCTTAGTTGGTTAGATGAATGATGAGGTAATATATATGATTTTTTGGGAATTGAGTGTGGAAGATAACATGTGGTTCTATAGTGGTGGCTAAAGGGGTGAAAATGTAACATTATATCTTATTGAGAGTTTACAAGACATAATAATTTTGGAATAAAATAATTTAAAATTTTGAAGTTGTGAAATGATCATATAAGAAACTTGGGTTAGAAAGGAATGAGGGTACTAGATACAAAAGGAATACTAAATATAATCACATGGATTGCAAAACAAGTGAAGAATGTATCCTTGGGAATAATTGAAATAGATATTTCAATATAGCAGGAAGAGAACCAAATAAATGAATGTTAGAGCCAGTGTATATAGATATAAGGGGCTATCTTACGTTCAATATTGATATTCCCAAGAGGGTTGTGTAGTAACATTCAGAGTGGGGTGAATTAGGGGGGACTAACCATTACTGATTAAATTCACATTAAAATATTCCTTATTTTAAGTTGATAATACTCTTCTATTGGTTAGGATATATAGATGTATAAAAACATTCCTTCTTTAATTTACCTTTTTTTATTTTGATAATGTAAACAACACATATATTTCTATAAGGTTTGGCATTAATGTGAGAATCTATTCCTTTCTATGTTGACGTTCTTCGTGGCACAAATTTTTACACATGAATATCAATCAAGGATAAAATGTTGTTTGGGAAAGAATAAACCATAACCCAATTACTACACTATCTTACACAAGTGAATGATATTTATACTTTGTCCAACATTTTTATATCTTCTCAAAAGATTCTCATATCCCCCATTTGTAATGTGGGATTTATTTATACTAGAACTACTAGGATTCATAAGTTATTCATGAAATAACTCATGGATGAAAATTCAATTTCATGTAGATATTCTATTGTTCTCAAAATTCATATAGTAATATCCTAGTTCTGATATAATGTTCTTCTAGAGATATCACTATCTAAGACTAGTCCATCTAGTACTAATTATTCTGGTATTCTGTATCTGGTACCCCTTAGTCCATTAAACCAAGGTTTGATAATTATTCGATCTGATTCACCTATATCTAATGTGCTTCTATCCAATACATTTTTCAAGGAATAAATCTTTCTAGTGCATGTTCATATAGTTCTAATCTTTCCAACAACTTTTTTATATAAAACTCTTCCTTCTGATTCATCTCTTTAAAACAAGTAGTTTATTTTTTGGAAAATCATGTTGTGCTCTATCAAAAAATTCATAAATTCCACTTGGTTGAAATAAATAAAACCACAAAAGTCAAGTTATATTCTCCTATTTATATAGGAAAGCATCCGTTGATATATTTAGTCAATTCATGGGCTTTAGTTTGAACATACTAAGAAATCACCTTTTGAATTTGAATTGATCGACTTTAATATCCATTTGAATATATCTATTTTTGACCTCATCATAGCTCCCAAAACAATTACTATCAATTATATTCAATCATTACTCATATATTTTATATAATCATGATAATTAATTTAATAATATTTTGTCATTGAACATCCATATCAGCATATTCATAATGTATGACTTGAAATAGTGTATATAAAGCTCTTTAAACCACCATCCGATGATCTTTGTAAATATATGTCTAATCAAATCTATCTCGTAAACTTTGGATTTCCCCATTTAGGGTTCTTAACATGTTTACTATATCTAATGGAATCATAGGTATTTTCCCATATTGATATTTTTTATGTTATGGAATGAGTATATCTCATCATCCAACATTTGATTAGAATTGGTTTTCTATAGAGGCTTCCTCAAAACCTCTATTCGATCGGGTTTTTGGAGTTAATTTGTTTGGTGGTTCTTTCAAGAGTCTCTCTGATCTTCTCTATTCAATGGACCGATGAAATGTTTTCAAATATTATTCCCAAAATTTGGTCTGATAGGAATTATATTCTTCTTCTAGTTCTCGTATATCCAATGTTTTCATGAGAGTATATCTATTGTAACTTTGTTAATTATCATCTCTCTCTATCCAATGAGATTAATATATCTATATATGATCAATTCATTTTTTCATCCTTCATACTTCTTTATTTTATTACTAACCGTAAATTCACCATATGGTAGTTTGAACTTTATAAAACCATAACTCAAAATTTTTAATTTTGAACTTTTACAAATTTCATTGCTTGAACTGTGTATAAACTTCTTTGTCTATAAATTCAACTTAAAACATAAAAATGTTTTAGTAATCCTGATTTTGGAAACATAGATGATCAACATGGCATCATATGAATTTATTCACATATGTCATGTTAGTTGAAAAAATATTCTTCTATTGGTGTTATAGAGTCTCTATTTGATCATACTATGGTAGATGAACATTTTTAGTGTCCTCATTCTAATATCCACCAATTTATTCCTTCAAACAAATTTAGTTTGTATAGTTGATATTATTTGTATTTTTTTCAACTTCAAATTCACTCCTTTTCCATTTTTATGGTAGGAACACTCTTTTTAGGTGAAATCACTGATGATTTCCTTGGAATTAATCACAGGAAATTTATCAGATCTTGAGTGAAATTCTTTCAACCTGATAAGCCTAGATTGTTTCACATTTATTATTCTGATATTTTTACCAGGATTAATTCTTTTAGAAGATATTCAATCTTATTATATTCTAGTACTTACTTTTTAGCTCCAAATTTCATCAACAGAGATTCTTTATTTTACAACATTCTTCTATATTTTTTATGACCACTATACTACAAAAATACTCCTTGAAGATAGTATGAAGCATTAAAAATATAGTTTATCAACATCATCATCTGATAAGAGAAACAATATCACCATTTCTAACTTTTTTCAATACCAAATTCTCTTTAGTGTCAATGAGAATTCTCTCCCCCTTATTGATAATACATTCAAAGTATCATTCTTATGAGAACCTTAAGTGAGGGAATAATTCCACCCTTAATGATTTGAATTTCAGTCCCCCTTTGGTGATATCTTGGGGTGACAGTGGATCTTTCATCCAAACATTCCTTCTTCTTTTCATTTTTTATTTTGAACTGAATATAAATATCGAACATCTTGAGAGTAGGAATTAATCACTTTTCTTAAAGAAATAATTCCTAAATAAACTAAATCAATGTCTTTATGAGATAAGATCGGGGTAGAAAACAAGTGTTATTAACCCATAAATTAATGATATTTATAAATTTTACCAAGTGGTGCCAACCATTATAAATCTTATTTTTGTGGAAAGTTCATAAAATTTTCATTTATCTTACTTTCCCACATTAATCGTAATAAATATATGAAAACCATTCAAGTGAAAAAGTGAATAGGTTTCTCTATCTTCATTTTATAATTTTTAAATTTTCATCAAAAAATCAATTTCTTCCATTTTTAATTGAAAATTAAATTTTCATATGAGTATTGTAAGTTTATAGAGAGTGTACCTCAATGATAATAACATCTTTAATTATCTTCATCATCTAGAGTTTTTATTTTTATGAAATCCATTCTTCAATACATTAGATTACATCATCTGATGTTGGAACACATTTGATAACCATAATGAATTTTTACTAAAAATTATAAATAATTTAGAATAACAATACTTATATTAACTTTAAGGCTCCCCCAAAATTTCATCACCTTAAATTACATTTTAAAACTATGTTTTTTGGAACATATGAGGTAATAAGGTGGATATTTTTTAGCTTTACCATATAGAGAAATAGAGTTGAGAATGGTTTCCCAACTTGAAAACTCTCTTCGCTTGTTCCTTTTTATTTATTCATTCAACCTTTTCTTTCAATGTTTTAATATTTTGGGGTGGCATGGGTTTCTTCTCATTACATTTTTCTTAACATTGTGTGGTGGATTTTTCTTAGCTTTAGCTAGCAAGGAACATGTACGTGTATTATTTTCTTCTAAATTTAGATTCCTTACATCCTCCAACTGTTCTAGCTATACAACCATAAAACTTTTGAAAGATATTAAACTTTATTCTTGTGTTGAGATTTATTTACAACACCACTTGTACCTTCCAAAGATCATTTTAGTTTTTCTAAGAGATTCTAACATACTAGTTACATTGTAATGAAATTTTTATGAATGTGGATGGCTCAATTAAATCTTCTAAATATATTCTTTTCCTCTATAAAGTTAATTTTTATAGGTAACATTTAGTGAAATTAAAATTCTTCATCTAATATATATTATACAATTCCAATTTACTTAAGTATTTCTTTTATTTTTTAAGTATATTTCTTGAGATTCCTTCTTTTAACTTTAAAATTCATAATTTTTTTAATTTTCCATGAAGTATCCATTTTTTTCCATATAATTAACTTCTTTTATTGGGAATGAAATATTCTAAAAATTTCTTCTTGGGAAAAACAATATTCTTTACATCCATTTGTTTTCACCCAAAGGTCTCTTTATAGTCCATATTCCAAACATTTTCCATTAAATTTTGTGGACTCGTTCTATAATTAGTACCCAAGTTATTCTTGGTAGAAGTAAACCATAACCTTTTTACACTATGGAAATTTCTTCTATAACGTCAAAAAATTAAAGATATTTAAATATATTAGATATGAATAGTTTTTTCTTATTTTTGTGAAGGTTGTGTATAATTTTCTGAGTTTTCCTTTCACATTAATTGTATCTCCCTTATTATTGGCCTTTATTTTTTCACCAAACCATAGAATATTGTGACAATGATCGATGTCCATGTATATAAAATATGCACAACACAAATAGTAGACAATTAGTTTTTTCTTCTTCTATTGTATTGTATTTTGGATGGTGGATACTTTTTATGAAACATTTTTCTTTAAGATACTAACTTTATTCTTTCAAAAATATTTGGTATATTTTCCTTCTTCTCTTACTTCCACATTATTAAAATAGGTGGGTTTCTCACATTTATTTTCCCATATTTACCTATAAATATAACATATACTAGTAATATGGGAGGTAGTGCACACCGATTAGTTGGAAAATGGTGTTAAGTTTTTCTTTATCTTATCTAAATGTGATTTTTCTGATACATTCACATTATTCTAGATGTTGGATTGAGTATTTTCAAAAGTAATACTTACCTTAGAAACTTCATATAGATTCTCTTGTTATATTCTTGTGAGGATTTAACATGATAATATTACATGTTTATCAAGCTCACCACTTTCTCAAGGCACCTAAAATTTAAATTTTTCTTATGATATTCAAGACACCTCACTTATATTCACATTGATCCTTTAAATTTATTTATATTTTCTTTATAAAACTTAATCGAATCATTCAAGTAAGGATGATGTTTTTTACTCAATTTTCTTTTATCTCTAGTTGAGTATTCTAAAAATCAATAATTTCTTTTTGTGTATATTCTAGTGCATGGATATTTTCCTTGAAAACATCCTTTACAACTATATTCTCATAGAAAATCCTTCGTAATGTATTTTCTACAAGGTTGAAATTTTAATTATAATGTAATACACTTTCTTCCTTGCAATCAATGAGTTTAGTGATAGTTTTACACTCTAAAAAATCATTCCTAAATCATTATATATCCCATAAAGTTCATATTTTATCAATAATATTTCTTAATTTTTTTCCTTAATATATATACGTATATATGAAATAAATTAAATAGGGATATTTATCATGTTTGAGATAATTTCATAGAAAAAATAATCAATAGATTCCACTAAATTATAATTTTTACAGCTTGATAAAGATTTTAGTGCAGGATTAATTATGTTATACTCACATAACTTCATACCACACACCTTAATTTTCAATAATGGTGGATCCTATTTATGTTTCTCCTAAGAGACTGATGTCTATTAATTCTAATATTTTTTCTTTTTTCTGGGTTTTCTTGGTTTATGCTGAAAACATTATGTTACCACACCCAATAATAACTTTTATTTTCTTTAGATCATGATTAACTTTATTATATTCTGGATAAATACATTCTTCATATTCTAGAAATTTGTAATTTATATAAAATAGTTTAAAAAATAGGAAATAAACTTCTAGATCCAAACGGAGGTTAAGTTCCCTTTGATGCCACTTAAGACCCAAAAGTGGACTATGTAGTTATCCTGAAATGGAGGGGTGGTGAATACAAGGGTAACTAACTTTTACTGATTATATTCAATTTAAACTCTTCATTTCCCTAATTTTGTTGAATCTATGTTATTGGATTGGATTTATGGATCCTTAGAATATAACCCTCATTACTTTCCATTATATTATATATTTAATATAAAGTAAACAACACACAAGGATTTTTATAAGGTTTAGAATCAATGCGAGATGCTACTCTTTATCGTGTTAATTGCTATCGAGTTATGAATTCTTCCAATTATAAATCAATCACATATTATAAGTGGTGTGATAAGGAATCACCCATAAAAAATTAATACACTATATTTTATAATTGAAGGATCTTTACGCCATGTCCCACAATTGGGCTATCTCCAAAAAATCCACCCATCCTTTGATTGGAATGTAGGTATCGTTTATGCTGGAAATACCAGTCTTCAAGTGTTCTTCATGAACAACTTCATTTATGGAAATTTAGATCCCTGAATATCTTTTCATGTTCTCAACATGTATTTAGGCCTATCCTCCTTCTAGTATAATGTTCCTCTAGAGTTATCACTATTTGCGGCTGGTCATTCTAGTACTACTCCATCTAGTATGCCACATCTAGTACCCCTCGGTCCCATTCACCTCAGTTTAGTAATTCTTCCATATGATGCACATCAATCTAATACACTGTGTATAGTATGATTCTCTCACATGCATCTCTGTTTGGAATTTTTCTTCTGAAACTCTTTTTCAAGATTCCTCTCATTCAACCAAGTAGTTTATTAGTTAAAAATGCACACTATTATCTCTCAAAAAATTCAGTAATTCCACTCTTTCTCAATAGATACAACCACGAAAACCCAAGTTATGTTCCTCTATTTATATAGTAAAGCTTCCATAGATGTATGTGAGGAACACATGGTCTTCAGTTTAAACTTCCTACCAACTCAACTTTTGAATTTTAATCGATCAACTTCAATATATTTACATAGATATTAGTATTTTACATAATCAGAGGTCCAGTAAAACTTGACATCCAATATCTTCAAACCTTCCTCAAATATTGGTGATAATCTGGAGCATTACATTATGAATATTGAGTTAGTGAATATCTAACTCAACATATTCACAATGCGTGATTTTAAAAAGAGTATGTAAAGATCTTGAAACCTCTATTTGGTGATCATTATAAATGTTTGTATGATCGAATTAGTCTAGTAAACTGGAGATTTATCTATCCAGTTCTATTCATATGTTTCCCATATGTAATGAAATCATATAATTTCATCCATTTTTATATATATGATTATATGGCATGACTCCATACAATCATACAACATATAATAAATATTATTTTTCTTCACTTTCTTTCAAAAAATCTTTTTCTGATCGAATATGTAAGGTTATAATCTATCTGATGGTTCCTTCAAGATTCTATCTGGTATTCTATTTCCAATGGACTAATGAACATTTTCCTGATATCGTCGTCCAAATTTCATTTAAAAAAAATGATATTCTCTATCTGGTTCTCATTTATCCATTGATATATTATGCATATATCCATTAGAAAATTATTGATTATCATCAATCTATATCCAATAGACTTCATATTTCTCTGTCTGATCATCTCATTATGGTAGCCTTCACACTTATCTATTTAATCACCTACTATAATTTTATCACATGGTTGTTAAAAAAATTTACACTCATTACAAAAACTTTGTAACTTTGAAATTTGTATAGAATTTATTTCTTAAGCATTGAAAAAATGTATTTTTCTAATAACATCATATTTAACCTTGAAATACTTTTAGTAATAGTGATTTTGTAAACATTGAATATCAACATAAAATCATTTGAATTTATTCATCTATATCAGGGGGACTAATGAAAAATTCATGTATTGGAGTTACAAATACTATATCCAATAATACTATATATTATGGACATGTTCTAATCACCTTAGTCTAGTATTGTCTGAATTATTTCTTTAAAAAACTTTAGCTCTCATATTTGATATAATTTTTACTTTTTTCAATTGCAACTTCATGTATTTTCTATATTTATATATGTAACTCTATTTTCAAGATGAAGTCCCCATATATTCCTAATTAATGAATCATCAGAACTTTATCAGTTATTTATTGAGATACATCCATTCTAATTATCCTGGATTACATCACTATTGATCTTCTATTTTTTTCCATTTAGTCTAACTTTATTCAATAGAACTTGAATCCCTTTACCCAATGATACTCACTTATTCAACTCCCCATGTAATAAATTGTTAATTCTCATCATAAATAATTTTTTATATTAATTAGGATCATTATACAAAAACCCTACCATCTACGTACTCATTAAATGTACTGAACACAATTAAAATTCATTTAAAATATATCAACATCATCATAAAATATGAGATAGAAATTTCATGGAGGGTATTTATATTATCTTATCTTCATCAATTATTCAACAAAAAATGTTCAAGTGTTCTTTCTCAATAACATTTTTAATGTATTTAGATCCTTTATTCGATATATGGCCATGTTAGAAATAGATATTAATTTAAAACTGAAGTGCTCGAGGTTCGATATTAGTGGGGAGTATAGAATAATATAGTTGCGATGTTTTTTCTGGAATAAAGGAATTCATTTTGAGAAAATGGTGTCTGGACCTCTAAAACAAAATCGAGTGGTTGAGTAGATGAATGTGATTCTATGTGAGAGATCCATAAGAAATAAAATTCATTCTAGCTTTTCGAAGGATTTTTGGGAAGAAGTTGTGAATTATTTTTTATACCTAATTTATATAAGTCCTTCCACACCATCGATAATATAACTTTTGGAATATTTTTAGATAGAATAAATATTTATGTGTCCTACATCAAGTTATATGGATATCTTGTCAATTTCAATTTTGTTTCCATAAACAGAGAAAACCAAAAAAATCATAATCATGTTTATTTATATGATATGATAATGAAAGATTTTGTTTTTATTTATTGGATAAAGAAAACTAAAAAGTCATCAGAAGAAAAATTTCACTTCAATTAAGGGATTCTATGAATGGATTGGAACCTAGTGAAAGAAGAAATTGAGGAAAAATAATCAAGGGAGCAAGCCAAGGTTGATTTGAATGGAATCCCAAAAAGTTTGGTTAGTTTAGGAATCACTTAATTTCATGATTAAACTAATTTTCTTTAAGTAGAAGATTTAGATGTCGGTACGATTTTTAAGGATTATTTAATTCCATTTTTAATAGAAATATCATGTACTACAAATTCTTGAGGAGGAATTTTTAATGAAGTAGCATTGAGAGTGGGACCACCGAAGAATTTAAGGTAGCCCACTAGATTTAAAAGACCATTTTAAAGGTACGGGTATGACTTAAATTTTATAATTATTATATATAGTAGAGAATTAGAAATAACAAAGGATGTGTAAAGTCATAGTGATTAAGAATAGTGGGATTTAGTGATGAAAGAGTAGATTTACCCCTTTTATGATTCCGAAAAATGGGAGCTTTTGGAACTTCCTTCTGTATAGATGACACGATAGAATAAATTGTTCTACCAATAGATGAAAGAAGTAGATATAAGAAAATATAAAAGGATCATTTAGTTTTAAATGGATTTAAATAAATGTTTAATAACATAGTGAAAATTTACCCCTAGTTTTTATGAACAAAACAATCAAGATGATTTTTGGAATGGTTGTAAAAGAACGTCTACATATTGAACAATTATGTCTGAGAATAACTTTCCATTATGAATATTTAGAGAAAGAATGTTTATATGTACAAAAAAGAAGGATTTAAATAATATATAATAAACCTAATGTGAAAAATTAAGTGGAGTCTATATGGGTTGAAGCAAGAACCCATATAGTGGAATTAGAAGTTTGATGGATTTATTATAGAGCAAAAGTGCATCTGGTTCCATGAAAATCATTACTAATTAAATAATGTGTTCAAAATGAAGCTTAACCATACTTATATTCTATATGTATGATATGATTTTTTACGTTCTCGATGTGAAATGGATTAAAGAGATGAAGGGTGAGTTATTTGAAATCTTCATGATGAACGATATCATAGAATTCAAATAGATTTTTGGGATAAGGATATGGAGGGACTAGAAAGATAGAACATTGATTTAGTCACAGTTAGTGTATATCTTAAAGGTATTTTAGAGGTTATGAATTTCCAAAAGAAAACTCGAATATACACTATTAGGTAAAACAATTAAACTTTATTAAGATAAGGCACCAAAAATATAATATAAGGCTAATAACAAGGAAAATATTCCTTATGCGTCAATGTTTAGAAGATTGATGCATACAATGATTTTTATAATGTTATAAATCGATCAAGAATAGATATTAATTAGATTATTCTTGCAAAATTCATGAATGGAGAATAGATAATCATTTAATTGAAAAATTTGATATCTAATAGGTTTAGAAAAATTAATGATATGTTTTCTGATGGATGATCTTTTATAAGGGTGTGTCGATTCAGATTTCAAAGGTTATGTGGTCACCCATAGAAGTAATATGAGTTTTAAGTTTACCTATTGATAAACTACATGGAAGGAGATGATATAGTTTGAGGGATTATTAGAGGACTTATAAAAGAAATAAGGTAATGTACTGTTATTCTATGATATTCAGAGTGAAATTCATCTTGTGAAGAATATAGTGTTACACTTAAGAATAAAACAAATTAAACTAAAGTATCACTTTATTCTAAATCTTTTAGGAGTGATAGAACTAAAAAATATATATAAAAGTTAGAACCCAACTGATATTCTAACAAAGTAGATATTCTAAGAATTTTTGTGGAAGATATGTGCCTTAGTGGGAATTTGTTGACCAAAAAGAAAGGCTGTAGAATCCTTTATTGTTTTTATAGAAGGAATAAAAAATCTGAGAGTGGAAGTGATATGATATAAAAACCAAATCAAGATGTTGTGAAGTGTGGAAGATTAATCAGTCTAATATTGGGATAAATAAAATAGGCATGTAAGAATAATATTTTATTTTTCTAGGAGGATACACAATAGTAAAATGAAGGGTTTCCCTTTTCAATAGGGATTTATAGTAGAGTTGGGGAAGTTCATTATAGATTTAAATAGACATTGGACCATTCAAAAATTTATGAACATAATAGAGATAATGTATATAAATTTGATAGTGGTGGAATTGTGTCTATAAACTAGAATCATCGATAAATAAGATTAGTGGAATAAATTATTTTTTATCACAATGTTGTGATCATTCTATTATATAATTAATAAAAAACACCAATTTTCATTTATGTAACATGATTAAATTATGAATAAAACAATCCATTTTTCTTTATTTTTGTTTGAGTTTCTTTATTTTCTTCTACTTGTGTGTGTGTTCAAGAATTTATGTGTTGTCAAGGTGATTGGTGGGATACATTGAAGCATATATCCCTCATCCATACATTGACATAAAGTTTTTTTAAATCCAAAACATTTCAAAAATTTCCCCTAAGTGAGGTTTATGATGGGAGTTTTATAATTGTGAGTTTTAGAATATTGAATAATTAATTATATTTAATTGTGATAAAGCAACAGAAAACCTAATATAAAGGGTTTTCTCTCATTATTATCACCCCATTTAAATTTAATTTATTTCATCTAATATATAATGAATTCATTATTATATTCATGTATTTTAATACCTTTAATTTTATCTTCTATTTTAGGATTTGTCTTATTCTTTTTATATTCACTTTTAATTGGAAATGAAATTGTGCATCACTTCTCTTTTTTATCTTTAAAATCCTCTTTTTTCTATATCTTATTTCAAAATATTTTATTTTAATTTCTATTCCACTTAATATTTTCATTTTCCATTATTATTTTATAGGTATTTACATGAATTTATAATAGTTTCTCTTTGGATATCTTATTCTTACAAATTTAATTAAATTATGAGTGAGACTCTTCTCAATTCTGATATTGACTTGTCCCCATTTCTAATTTTTTATTCCATTATCTTTGTAATTTCATCACTCTTTATCCATCATATATATTATTATAATTAAATATATATCTGTATTGAATGTATCTTAAGTCCTTTATGTTTACCCTAATGTCTAATTTTCTATATTTCCATTAATTACATCTAGATTGATGATATTATATGATGAATGAGTTTATTTTGTAACTCATTTCCATTTCATCATGAATTATCCATGTTATGGTTATGGATTTATTTATTTTATTTATTTTACACATGATTTTGAATATATTAAAATATGGTGGTTGGGTCTCTAATGTAATTTTCCTATAAAGAAGTGGGTAATTCATTCCTCTCATGAGATATTATGTGTGGGGAATGTGAAGAGAGGCTATGTGGCACCCTGAAATGACATTTTCTTATTTATATGTAGGAATTTCATTTATCCCTTCATTTTGGGGCGTAATAGGGTGAATTTTTTTGATTTTTTAACTTTTCTACAGCCATATGATTTAGGTGCATGGTTTGGGTAATCGTCCAACAGAAATCATGTGACCTGGGATGTTTTAGACAATAAAAGTTTCATGGTCACCATATAGTTTGGTAAACCAAATGAGTAAACCATGAGGTCTTCTTGGGTTTATGATTTTTTTATTTCAAATTTTTATTTGGTCCTTCTCTTAAAATCTCCCCCAACTCAAGCCTCTTATCCGTGAAACTTCACAAACACTTCTATCCATCTTCAAAGCACTTCCATGGTGAATATAGAGTGATTTATGAGTGTATATTTTTTCTAGATCAAACGTTTAGGGATCCCCGTTCATTCTTTTATGGGTTTCCCCCATTTTATTTTATTACCTAACCTTAATAGACATGGTTGAATGATTTCTATGTCCAGGGTTATTTTAACTAGGGCCTTTAATTTCTAAAGGCCATGATCCATCTTAGGATATCTAATACGATGGTTTCTATTAATGGTAACATGGTTTCATCTGTTGAGGTCGGTGTTTCTATTCCCTTTACTTTTATTAAACATTTCCTTGAAATCTTGATGATTTAAAAGTGTTTTTGAACTAAATGATGTATGTGGTACCTAGTTTTGTGTTATAAAAGTTTCTTGATGATTTTTTTGGATTTTTTCCTTTGGTACAATGATTAATTTTAATGTGTCAATAGTATTTGAGTTTGAAATGTGTTTTATTCATTCTAAGTGTTTGATAAAATTATGTGAATGGATTTTTACAAGAAAAAATGAATGGTTTATGGTGATTTAGTCCAATTTGGATTTATAATGTATAGTGTTACCTTTTATAAAGTGGATTAGATATTTTAAAAAGGGTTAATTAACTTATGGGATTACTTAGTGATTTTATTATAATTATTTAATTATTTTTCCTTGATTTTTTTAATGATTTCCTTTGAGTTTATTCTTGGTTTTAAAAAGGTTTTGAAAAGTGATTTTAAAAGGTGTGGTCATTGATTTTAAAGTGAAGACATGTTTATAATATTGTGTAAAAGATGAGTTTTGTTATATATTTTTTACTACCTATATAATCAATGTTATTACCCACTATTTATGCTTGTGTACATGTGTTAATAGTTATATGAATTGTGATTCATGTCTATATGATTTGGGTTTGCATCTCTATTTAAAGGTGTTGCATTGGAGGTGGAATGCATTTTATCATTGTGTTTTAAGGACTTTGGGAAATGTGATTATCATGAAATTGATATTGGGTTGTTAGTAACCCACCTTTGTTAGCTATGACATGAGGAACCTTATGTTACTATGTGGGAATTCAATGGGCATTATCTACACTATTTGATAGTTATGTATTAGATAGTATAACTTGTTGGAACTAATGATGTTCTTTTATGGAAATGAAGTATGTTTTTTTTCAATCCTCACATGGATGATTATGGAATTTTCAAATAAATAAATGTGAAATTGGTATAGAGTATGAGGTTTCCAAGCTCTGATACCAATTATAGGATCAAAATAATCAATTTAGATGCTCAATATATAAGAGGGGGGAGGGGTGAATTTTATACTTTAAAATTTTCTTTAAACAAGGAATGATCTAAGTTTTAAAAAGTTAAACTAAGTAAATTCACAACACCTCTAATCACCAATGAAGATTGGGACAAAGTATGAAGTTATAATCTTCTAGTTCTATGTACTTACTTAAATCTGGAAAGTGATTCTGAAAACAGGTTCTAGAACTATTGATCTAGAAATTGAAACTTAACCAATGTTTACAAAATGAGATTCTACCTTAAAGCATATAGAATCTAATCTTAATTAGAGTACAAGTGTAAGGAAATATAAGAAGGTTATACTTTCCTTACAATACAAAATTACAGCGGAAAAACAAGTAGTAAAAATAAAAGTAACAAGATATAAATCCTTTAACCCAAAGAGAAGGGTATACAAAAACCTTGGATAAAGGTCCCTTGATGTATACTTTCAAGCAAGTCTGTCTTACCCACACCAGGGTAAGTCCTCGATACGAAGATCAGAATCTCTTTCTTGCTATCCCCACAAGACCTAAACTTCAAGGTAGTTGGAACCTCTGTCTTCCTCGGCAAGGAATCCCTTGAACTTCAAGAAAGTCGGCACCTCTGTCTTCCTATCCCTGGAAGCCCTTGAATGTAATCACCAACATTCGGAGTCACACGAAGCAAGTATGCACAAGGAAAAGTTTGAACAAGTCGTTCAAACATTCTCCACGAAGCATGAGAGTTGATAAGAGCCTCTCTCTCTCGAAATCACTTCAAACGTATGTATGCACAGATGTCAAAGTTGGATATTGTTCGTTCAAATGACCGCCTATTTATAGGCAAATTTCCAATGGTCTTCTCCCTCCTCCAACGGTCATATTTTCCATTAATTTTAGAGGGACCTATACATGTGTCACTAAACCAATGGTTAGTTTGAAATTGAATGGACGACATCATTTTATAATGAAACATATGTAACTGAATGCACGACAAAGTTTTTTAATGATGAAAGTGTAAGAATAGGAAAAACTAAAGTTTAGAGTGTATGAAAATAAAAGTTCAGAGTCTAACTAAAATGGAATTTGGAGTCTACAATTAAACGGATATTCGGATTCTGTTTTATAGGAATTCATAACTTGAATTCTGTAGAAATCCAGAGTCTGAATTTATCAGGAAATTTAGAGTCTAGTTTCATCATAGTTCAGAATCTGAACTTATAGGGTTTAGAGTCGAGCTTGTAAAATATTGGAGTCGAACTCATAATAGTTCGGAGTCGAACTAGTAATAGTTCAGAGTCAAACTAGTAAAGGTTAGGAGTCGAACTAGTAAAAGTTCAGAGTCGAACTCATAATAGTTCGGAGTCGAACAAGTAAAAGTTCAGAGTCAAACTAGTAAAAGTTCAGAGTCCAAAATTCGGAGTGGAACTATATGAGAGTTCATATACAGAATTTGGAATGTAACTTTATTAGAGTTAGTATCCAGAATTTAGAATGGAACTTCATTACAGTTCCTATCCAGAATTCGGAGTAGAAATTCATTAAAGTTCCTATCCAGAATTCGGAGTGGAACTTCATTACAGTTCCTATCCAGAATTCGGAGTCGAACTTCATTATAGTTCCTGTCCAGAATTCAGAGTGGAACTTAATTACATTTTCTATCTAGAATTTGTAGTGGAACTTCATTATAGTTCCTATCCAGAATTCTAATCTTGAAACAGAATGCTTCATACCTTAGCATTATATGATTCCGAGGTTTTTGGTATGAATCCAATTTTTTATTCTTAAGAGAAATATTGATATGTATAAGAAAATCTAGGTTAGGGTAAATTTCCATAAGAATGAAAATTTTCCTTAGGGAAGTAAAATATGGATTTTATTAAGTATAAGGTGTTTGTTATTTTCAAAACAAGAAAGAATAGAAAAGTCATAAGGAAAACCTTATTGACTCAATAATCTCCCCCTTTTTGGAAAGCACAAATATCATTACGAAAAAGAATATAAGGACTTTGAAAAATGTCATTAAAACTTATCTCCCTTTGTTCATGGATAATAGTGAATACAACTGACTCCCCCGTAGGAATTGAAACTCTAAGGATTGTATTTTGAATTTCTAGAGTTGAGTTTTCATTATCATGGGAATGAAAAACTTCATAATGAGAAACCCCCCCTTACTTTAAGGATATTTCACTGAGAAATTTTTCTTTCTCCACTTTAGAGTAGTTCTTTTTCCTTCTCCCCCTTTTTGATTTTCAAAAAAAATAATTAATGGAATGGAAAAGAAATAAATTACCTAAAACATTAGTACATAACAGGACAAGATAGAACCAAACAAAAATTTCAATAAAGTTGAGAAAATTTTTTTCAATGAAAGACAAATACAACAAAATATCAGTTTTAATTCTATTTGGATTCTTTTTTCTTGGGTAACAGGATTTTCAAAATGGTATTGATTTTCTTCATCTTTTTATGGTCTTCCTCAACTTGCTTCTCAATGTAACGATTCATACATCTTGAGCCTCTATTTCCACAGCCTGAGCTTTAAGTGTTTACTCTTGCTTTAGAAAATTTTCTCCCAACTGGATCCGAAGATTGCTTTATTCCTTATAGTACTGGATAAGAGAACTTAGCTTCCCATTCAATTCTTTAACTTCCTGCATTCGAACATTCTTCTCAAGTGTTAACTTCTTCTCAAAAGAACTTGTAAGGTTGTTGATTCTAGAATCTTTAGCATCAAAAGCATCTTTAACATCTACCTGGAACTGATCAAGATCTGCCATTTCCTAAACCACTTTACTATACAACTTGGTTATCATCTTGCATGAAAATCTATGAGCATCATAATTGATAAGAAAGTTGTTATGATCAGCCTCAAGCTTAGCACACTTTTCCATCACCATGGATACTGAGTCCGATTTTTGATTCATGCTTTGCTGAAGCATCTGGCATCTGGATTCTATTGCTAAAAAAATCGGAATGACATCCACCAGCTTCTTTAGGGACTGTTCCACAAAGTCATGTCCAAAGACATATGACTCCGAATCTGATAGATGGGTAGGAGATGGTTCTTCCTCTATCTCATCCAGATTTCTTTTAGATGAACCAGCAAATGCCATCTTTTTTACAATAAGATTTCTCAGTGTAAGCGAAATCACCATTTCCCCTTTGTCAACTTTCAGAACTTCTTCCTTATTTGGAGATTCATGCTCACTGTCAGACACTTGAACAATTTTATCTTCATCAAACTTTTCTTTTTCAGCACCTTCTTTATGAAAATCATGATTATAACTTTCTTCCTCTGAAGGCTTGCTGACTTCTTCTCCTTTATCATCATCTACAGGAGTGGCTAACTTAGAAGATCCTGCTTGAGAAGTTCAGAGTGAGATTTTCTCATATGGAGTTCCCTTATCATGATAATCTTCTATATGCCTTATTATATCATTAGAACCTCCACTCCCTTCATCTTGTTGGACTTCCTCCATAACTTGTTGAAATATTGCATCTGTTTCGACATCCCTTTCTTCATGAGTTACTTCTTTAGAATTTTTCGGAGTCTTGTTTCTTGGAGTCAAAGGCAAATCTTCAACCATAAAATATTTCGGAACATGAATATTCTCTTAAGCGATTTCAGTGAATTTTAAAAGTGTATGAACAACCTCAGCTTCAGACATCTTATTCTTCAATTTCTTCTCTTTTGCTTGATTTTCAAGTTCTTCACTTGCTTTTCAAGTTATTCACTTTCTTTTTCCTTTACGGACTTAGCCTCACCAGGGTCCAATATGAACTGTGGATCCCCTTATTTTCTATTTTCTTTGTCTTCCCTCCACTTAGCTACCACTTCATCTGGATAAGATTTCTGTTTTTTTTGGCTTGGGAGGTGCGGATTGGGTTTCCTTGGGTTTGGGAGTTTTTTTCAGCAGCAACTACTTTCTTCAACTTCCTTTTATTCTCAGGTTTCTTAGATGATTCCAGAACTTCTTTAACCTTCTCATCAATTTGATCCACTTCCTCATATAAAATATATAATTCTCCGGATTCAGTTGAAAAACCCATTTTCATCCTTTTTTATGTATCATCGCTGACAAGCATTATAGTACAATTCCTTGGCTTAGAGGAGCAAGCAATCTTGAATGATTCAAGAGTTCGAACAATCATCTTTGAGAGAAAAGCTGGATACATGATGGTTTGAGCCTTCAGATTCCCTTCTTTAATATTCTTAACTGTAATAAGAATATGCCTCATTAGATTAATATTAGATTTTCCAAGAAATCTAGAATGTAAATGTCACTCTTCTTGAGATTATCCTTTTCTCCCCTTCTCAGAATGAGGAACCCTTGTACCCAAAATTGTAGAATCCGATTATTTGGGGTGAGATGAGAATTCTTTGTGTAACATCACCTGAAAGTCCAAGGCATTCCATGGACTTTGCTTTGTTGAATCTTCCTTGCTCATCGGGTAGCTTGTGAGAGAAAAACTCAGCTTCTACCTCATACAATAAACCAACCAAGCTTGCATCCTTGGTGTAAGAAAGCATATAGTTCTTCCCATGAGACTTAAATGAAAACTTCTCTCTGAAATCTTCCTCATAGAAGGAAATATACTCATATAAATCAATAAGAAAATCCAAATAGACTGAATCCTAATCCCTTATCTTGGGTACACAAACATATTCCCATCCGTTGAGCTTGATGTTCTTGGAAATAAGAGAATTAATCTTATAAAAATTCGGATACAAAAACCTTTCCATGTAAACCATCCATTTAGAGATAGGCTTTGAAGAAGACATATCTTGATAGGTGGATTCTATAGACATTCAGACTTGAAATCTTTTGAAGAAATTGGAACTGTCTTGACAAAAATCGGAACGACCATAAGAAGATATGCAAGGATTCGAGACACGAGAGCTTGAAAACCCGATGTGGGATGACCCTAGGGGGTCCCCTTTATATACGCGTTGAGATGGTGGTTCAGATTCTGCGGTTGATCGAACAGTTGAGATAAATTGATATTTGATCCGATGGTTGAGATACAAATCGCAAGGAAAACTTGACTTTGATCTTTTGAGGTTTTAAAAAAAACATTCGGATTTACAAAAACTAGAATCTGAAAATTTTTAAAACTCATAGGAAAATACTAGCAAGATAAATATGACTACAAAAAATTGGGTAAGGAAATCATACCTTTCGGATTTTCTAGGAGGATTGTTCGTAATAGGTGATTTTCTTCTTGATGAAAATTTGGAAAAAAAATAACTACGAAAAACTTAGTACGAAAAACATGAGTACGAAAAAGTTCATTACGAAAGTTCTAGTACAAAAATTTCATTATAAAACTTCCAGTATGAAAATATCATTACGAAAGTTTCAGTACGAAAATCTCATTATGAAAGTTTCAGTAAGAAAATATCATTACGAAAGTTTTCCGTACGAAAATTTTATTATGAAAGTTTTAGTACGAAAATTTCATTACGAAAGTTTCAGTACAAAAATTTCAATTCCGGAAATTTCTATTCCGGAAATTTTCAATCTGAAGATTTCACTTCTGGATATTTTTAAAGATGTTACGAAAAAATGTTATTTCAATAGTTTTGAAAAAAAAATTACTACGAAAATTTTGGTTACACTACCATGTAAATGTACTCCACCTATGAAAATTAGTTTATTACTATAAGGAGGATTATTCAACAAGGAGTTAATAAAAAATTATTACCTCATTTTTATCACTTCTTACTTCTATTTAATATATTCAAATCTATCGGAGGGTAATGATTTTGTGAAAATGTCACAAAGTTGATCTTGAGTTCTGATAAACTGAAAAATGATATCTCCTTTAAGTGTGTGATCCCTAAGAAAGTGATGCCTAATAT
The DNA here is from genome assembly GCA_963277665.1 of Viscum album. Lineage (NCBI taxonomy): Eukaryota > Viridiplantae > Streptophyta > Magnoliopsida > Santalales > Viscaceae > Viscum > Viscum album. Next base: position 1,326,869,867 of record OY728158.1, read on the forward strand.
CTATATGCTTTGAACGAGAGTTATTTGCAAGGATTTTACTAAGGGTAATGGAACTTGTGTTATCACACAAAATTTGAGTCTTAGTAAAACTCAAACCATAGTCTGTGAGTGTGTGTTGCATCCACAACACTTGAGCACAACAACTTCCAACTGCTACATATTCTGCTTCAGCAGTGTAGAGTGCAACTGAATGTTGCTTCTTGCAAGACCAAGAAACTAATGAATCTCTTAATAAATGACAAGTTTCGGATGTACATTTTCTATCCATTCTACAACCACCAAAGTTAGCATCTGAAAAACTCTTTAGAATAAAATCATTTCTAGAAGTATAAAATAGTCATAGATCCATGGTTCCTTTTAAGTAGCGAAAAATTCTTTTCACTACCTTTAAATGAGATTCCGTAGGATTGGATTGATATCTAGCACATAGGCATACTGAAATCATTATGTCTGGATGACTAGCCATCCAGTATAGTAAACTTCCTATCATATCTCTAAAAGATGTTTGATCCACTGGTTTACCGGCTTCATCAATATCATGTGTGTTTGAGGTACCAATGGGAATACAAATACTTTTATTGTTTTCATATCCATACTTTTTAAGAAAATATTTAATATACTTATGTTGTGATATGTAGGTTCCTTCTAGTTTTTGAGAAATTTGAAAACCAAGGGAAAATGTTAACTCACCCATCATACTCATTTCAAACTCATATTTCATTAGATCCGCAAAGTAATCAGTTAAAGATTGTTGAGTTGAACCAAATATAATGTCATAAACATATATTTGTACAATCAAAATATTTTTCATATCTCTCTTTATAAAAAGAGTTGGATCTGCACTTCCCTTAACATATTTGTTTTGAAGTAAAAATACTGTAAGTCTATCATACCGAGCTTGTGGGACTTTTTTAAGTCCATACAAAGCTTTGGTAAGCCTAAAAACATGATCATGATGTTTTGTATCTTCAAATCCAGGAGGTTGTTCAACAAAAACTTTATCTTGAACATAACCATTAAGAAAAGAACATTTCACATCCATTTGAAAAGTTTTAAAATTGAATAATGCTGCAAAGGCAAGTAAAATATGAATAGATTCAAGTCTAGATACTGGAGCATAGGTTTCTTCATAGTCTATTCCCTCTTGCTGATTATAGTCTTTAGCCACTAGTCTAGATTTATTTCTTATAATGACTCCATTTTCATCACACTTGTTTCTGAAGACCCATTTTACTCCAATAATAGAATTTTCCTTTGGTCTTTTAATGAAGATCCATTCTTTATTCCTTTCGAATTCATTTAGCTCATCTTACAAGGCTTTTATCCAATCATCATCACCTAAAGCTTCATCAGTTCTTTTTTGTTCCAATTGGGAAAGGAATGCTAGATGCTCTACTTCATTCCTTAAAGAACTTCTAGTCCTTACAGGTTGATTGACATCACCAATGATACTATCAATGGGATTATTCTTAAGAAACACCTGATTTGGGTTTTTTAAAACATGTTCATCAACATAGGATAAAAAGTATTCTGGGGTAAATGTTTCAGAAATATCTTCTCGAACATTTTCCTTGTCAGAAGGATCTTCTATCAAAGGTTGATAATCAGTTTTTTAAAACACATTTGAAGATGTAGGTTGGGATGGTTTTAAAAAAGGATCAGTTTCATCAAATTTTACATGCACTATTTACTCAACAGTACAAGTGTTTTTATTAAAAAATTTATAAGCCTTAGAAGTTGTGGAGTAGACTAAGAAAATTCCTTCATCAGATTTTGGTGCGAATTTGTGTAGATTATCCTTAGTATTCAGGATGAATACCTTGCAACAAAAAACCTTAAAGTATGAATGTTTTGGTTTTCTAACATTCCATAACTCATAATGAGTTTTATTAAGAAAAGGTCTAATCAAAAATTGATTTATAGTGTAACAAGCAGTACTTATAGCTTCAGCCCAAAAATTTCTAACTATAGAATATTCACTCAACATGGTTCTAGTTATCTCTTGACGAATTATATTTCTTCCTTCAACTACACCATTTTTTTGAGGAGTTCCAGCTGCTGAAAAGTTGTGAGTAATACCTTTTCTACTAAAAAATTTTTTTAAATCAGAATTTTGAAATTCTCCTCCATGATCACTATGAATAATTTTTAGGGGACGGTTTTTCTAATTTTTTACTTGGGCTCTAAAACTTTTGAAATAATAAAACGCTTCAGACTTCTTTGCTAGAAAATAGATCCATGTAAATCTAGTGTAATCATAAATTAGAACAAACACATAGTATTTTCCCCCAATGCTTCCTGTTTGTGTTGGACCGAAAATATCCATGTGAACAAACTTTAGTGAATCACTTTTTGAGACTTCACTGATTGATTTAAAACTATATTTATGTTTCTTTCCATATTGACAAGGATCACAAACTTTAGGAGTATCAAATCTAAGCTCTGGTAGATCCTTAACTAAACCTTTCTTAGACAGTTTACATAAGTTTCTAATGTTACAGTGACCTAGCCCTCTATTCCATAACCAAGAATGATCTTCCATTGAACTAAGGCAACGTAATTCTTGGCTCCTAAGGTCTTCTAAGTTAAAAGTGTAAAAATTCTCCTGCCTATGGGTAGAAAGAAAAAATTGTTCATTGGAATTGTGTACTAAACACTAATCATTCCTAAAATTCACAATGTAACCTTCATCACATAATTGAATTATGCTAATGAGGTTGTGCTTAAGACCCTTTACAAATAAAAAATTTGAAATCAAAGTTTTACCAAGAAGAATAATATTACATATTCCAAAAATTTCTCCCTAAGCATTATCTCTGAAAGTTACATTTCCTCCATTCTTCCTGATAATCTTTTCAAAATAGATTTTGTTACCAGTGATCTGCCGGGAACATCCACTATCCATGTATCAAATATTTTTGTTGACGGTACTCTCTGTATTTTCATGAAAATAAGAAAAGAATTAGACTTTTGGAATCCAAACTTGTTTGGATCCGAGATTTTCAAATAACACAATTTTGGATAACCACATTTGTTTAGAGAAATAACATTTATGAAACCCAAGAGATTGAACATTGTTCAAAGAACAGTTTTTCTTCCAATGCCCACCACTTTGACACTTAGTGAAAAAAGGGGCTCTAGAAGGAACAAAATAGTTGTTTTTGAAAACTGGTTTTTGGTGAGTATAACCTACTCCAGTAGTGTTCCCTTTAGGTTTAATTTGAGAATACATCTTGGAAAAATATTCCTTCCCAGAGGAAAATTTTGCAAGGAGCATCTTAAGAGAAAAAATTTCAGATTTTAGTCTAATGACTAAATTCCTATCATCAGGAATCATTTCCTTATGGTTACATTTTTCCTCAAAAAATTTCATTTTTGAAATAACACTCTTAAGATCTTTTGAAAGTTCTTCCTTATCATAATTTTATTTCTCAAGGTCTTTAGAATGTTTTTCTAAAATCTCTTTTTATCTTTAAGATCTGAAGAAAGATCTGGAATATCTTTTGTAAGAACTTCTTCCCTAGTATTTTCCTTGTCTAATTTCTTAGATATTTTTCAATTTTTTGTTTCAAGTGACTTGGAAAATCTAGATACTTCTTCATATGATGGTTCTTCATTTTATGAGGATGAAGTATCTTCATTAGAAGTACTATTTTCATAATAACAATTCTTATCAAGTGATACATTTGTTAAATCCTCAACATAGCGTACCTTGTCCATAAGACATATATGTGGAAAAGAAGTATTAGAAATGAATCCCATATTCTTTTGAGTTGATTAATCATATTCTAAAGATTCACTTTCTGAAGATTCTCCACAGCTATCACTCCATATAGTATTAGCTTTCAGACTTTTCTTAGCTTTAGCTTTGTAAAACTTCTTCCTGTTCCTTTTAGAAAGCCTTTCTTTTCTTTCATTCTTTTTGAGCACAGGGTAATCAGGCCATATGTGTCCACTTCTCTTGCATTCATAGAATGTGACCTCTAAATCTTTCTTATCTTTCCATTCCTTCTTCTTATATCTGGATTGGAAATTTCTTTGACTAGCTATCTTGTTCATTCTTTGAGCAAGATTAGCTAACTCATTCTCTGGGACTTCACTTTCACTAGATTCGGATTGGATAGTAACCTTCTTAGACTTGGATCTGGTTACTCTCTTAGGAGTCTTTGTTTTCATGTAATTTGATGTTTTAGTAAAAGAAACAGTACCATTCCCATTCTTCTTTTTGATGTTTTCAGCACCTCTCTTCATTCTTGTTTCATTTTGGAGAAGAGTTCCAAATAGCTCATATAAGGAAATTTGAGTGACCTTCCTATTCTCATCAATATCTATTCTCTTTGATTACCACTCATTGGGAATAATATCAATAATCTTGTCCACAAGAGCTTCAGAATCCAGACCTTTCTCTCCCATAGATTGTAAACTATTCACGATGGTCATAAATATTTGTTTCACTTTTCTTATAGGTTCTCCATAAGGAATGTTAAAACCATGATACTCAGCTCTCAACATAGCTCTTCTAGTCTCAATCACATTAGATGTACCAAAATGAGTAACTTCAAGTTTCTTCCATATAGAGTTAGCTGTTTCACATGGAGAAATTTGGATATATATGTTTGTAGTCATTGAACATAGTAGAGTATTGTGTACCTTATAGTTTAATTGATAATCATGATTCTCTTGGTTGGTGAAATCACTCACGTCCTTATCAGGAATTTTATCTCCACCTGTAAGAATACAAAAGTTATCTACCCCAGTATTGATAACGAAGGTCTTCATTCGGTCTCTCAAGTACTCATAATCATTGGCATAAAAAATTGAAGGTCTTTTAGGATTTAGGTTGTCGATGGAACCAACATTTAAACCTACCATGTTTAAGAAAATACTTCTACACAGTAACTTGTTAATAACAAATGTTCGGATTCAAGAAAAATATTCCTAAGAAAGAAAAATATAGAATAATGAAAAACCGGGAAAGAAAAAACTTATATGTGAATATAAGTATTTCAGAGAGCTCCTTTGATGCCAAATGTGAGATTGGTATGGAGTATGAGGTTCCCAAGCTCTGATAACAATTCTAGGATTGAAATAATAAATGTAGATGATCAATATACAAGAGGGGGGTGAATTGTATACATTAAAGTTTTCCTTAAAAAAGAAATGATCTAAGTTTAAAAAAGTTAAACTAAGAAAATTCACAACACCTCTAATCACCAATGATGATTGGGACAAAGTATGAAGTTATAAACTTCTAGTACTATGTACTTGCTTAAATCTGAAAAGTGATTCTGAAAATAGGTTCCAGAAATATGGATCTGGAAATTGAAACTTAACCAAAGTTTACAAAATGATATTCTACCTTAAAGCATATAGAATCTAAACTTAATCAGATTACAAGTGTAAGGAAATATAAGAAGGTTATACTCTCCTTACAATAAAAAATTACAGCAGAAAAATGAGTAGTAAAACTACAAGTAGCAAGATATTAATCTTTTAACCCAAAGAGAAGGGTATCTAACAACCTTGGATAAAGGTCCCTTGATTTATACTTTCAAGCAAGTCTGTCTTACCCATACCAGGGTAAGCCCTCGATACGAAGATGATAATCTCTGTCTTAATATCCCTACAAGACCTCAACTTCAAGGTAGTCGAAACCTCTGTCTTCCTCAGTAAGGAAGTCCTCGAACTATAAGGATGTCGACACCTCTGTCTTCCTATCCCCGAAAGCCCTCAAATGTAATCACCAACATTTGGAGTCGCACGAAGCAAGTTTGCACAGGGATAAGTTTGAACAAGTCGTTCAAACTTTCTGCACGAAGCTTGAGAGTTGATAAGAGCCTCTCTCTCTAGAAATCACTTCAACAGTATTTATGCACAGATGTTAATGTTGTATAATATTTGTTCAAATGACCACCTATTTATAGGAAAATTTCCTATGGTCGTCTCCCTCCTCCAACAGTCATATTTTCCTTAAATTTTAGAGGGACCTGTACACATGTCACTAAACCAACGGTTAGTTAGAAACAGAATGGACGACATCATTTTATAATGAAACATATGTAACTGAATGCACGACATTGTTTTGTAATGAAGGAATTGTAAGAATAGAGAAAACTAAAGTTCAGAGTGTAAGCAAATAAAAGTTTGGAGTCTAATTAAAATGGAATTCAAAGTCTATAATAAAAAGAATATTTGGATTCTGTTTTATATGAATTCGGAACCTCAATTCTGTAGAAATCCGGAGTCTGAATTTCTTAGGAAATTTGGAGTATGATTTCGTCAGATTTCAGAATATGAACTTATAGGGTTGGGAGTCCAGCTTGTAAAAGTTCAGAGTCGAACTCATAATAGTTTGGAGTTAAACTAGTAAAAGTTCAGAGTCGAACTCATAATAGTTCGGAGTCGAACTAGTAAAAGTTCAAAGTCGAACTAGTAAAAGTTCATATTCCAGAATTCGGAGTGGAACTATATGAGAGTTCGTATCCAGAATTCAGAATAGAACTTTCTTAGAGTTCGTATCCAGAATTCAGAATGGAACTTCATTACAGTTCCTATCCAGAATTCGGAGTGGAACTTCATTAAAGTTCCTATCCAAAATTCAGAGTGGAACTTCATTACAGTTCCTATCCAGTATTTGGAGTGGAACTTCATTACAGTTCCTATCCAGAATTCAGATTAGAACTTCATTACAGTTCCTATCTAGAATTCAGAGTGGAACTTCATTATAGTTCCTATCCAGAATTCAGATCCTAAAACAGAATGCTTTATATCTTAGCATTATATGATTCTGAGGTTTTGGGTATGAATCCAATTTTTTATACTTAAGAAAAATATTTATATGTATAAGGAAATATAGGATATGGTAAATTTCCATAAGAAAGAAAATTTTCCTTAGGGAAGTAAAAAATGGATTTTCTTAAGTATAAGGTGTTTGTGATTTTCAAAACAAGAAATAATGGAGAAGTCATAAGGAAAACATTATTGACTCAACAATCTCCCCCTTTTTGGAAAGCACAAACATCCTTATGAAAAATAATATAAGGACTTTGAAAATTTTCATTAAAACATATCTCTCTTTGTTCATGGATGATAGTGAATACAACTAACTCCCCCTTAGGCATTGAAACTCTAAGGATTGTATTCTGAATTTCCGGAGTGGAGTTTTCATTATCATGGGAATGAAAAACTTTGTAATGAGAAACTCCCCCTTACTTTAAGGATATTTCATTGAGAAATTTTTCATTCTCCACTTTTGAGTAGTTCTTTTTCCTTATCCCCCTTTGTGATTTTTTAAAAAAGTTAAGGGAATGGAAAAGAAATAAAGTACCTGAAACATTAGTACATAACGAGACAAGATAGAACCAAACAAAAATTTCTTTATAGTTGAGAAAAATCTTTACAAGGAAAGAAAAATACAACAAAAGATCGGTCTTAATTCTATTTGTCTTCTTTTTTCCTTGGATAAGAGGATTTTTAGAATGGTCTTCATTTTCTTCAGCTCTTTATGGTCTTCCTCAACTTGCTTCTCTAAAGCAACGATTCTTACATCTTGAGCCTCTATTTCCACTTCCTGAGCTTTAAGTGTTTCCTCTTACTTTAGAACCTTTTCTTCCAACTGGATCCAAAGATTTCTTTCTTCCCTATAGTACTGGACAAGAGAACTTAGATTCCCATTCAAATATTTAACTTCCTGCATTCGAACATTCTTCGCGAGAGTTAACTTCTTCTCAAAAGAACTTGTAAGGTCGTTGATTCTAGAATCTTCAGCATCAAAAGCATCTTTAATATCTACATGGAACTGATCAAGATCTTCCATTTCATGAACCACTTTCTTAGACCACTTGGTTATTTTCTTGCAAGAAAATCTATGAGCATCATAATTGATAAGAACGTTTTTATGTTCAGCATCAAGCTTAGCACACTTCTCCATCACCATGGATACTGAGTCTGATTTTTCATTCAAGCTATACTAAAGCATCTGGAATCTGGATTCTATTGCTGGAAGAATCAGAGTGATTTCTACCAGCTTCTTTAGGGACTATTCCACAAATTCATGTCGAAAGACAAATGACTCTGAATCCGATAGAGGGTAGGAGATGGTTCTTCCTCTATATCATCCATCTTTCTTTTAGATGAACCAGCAACTGCCATCATTTTTACAATAAGATTTCTACGTGTAAGAGAAATCACCTTTTTCTCTTTGTCAACTTTCAGAACTTCTTCCTCATTTGGAGATTCATGCTCACTATCAGACACTTGAACAATTTTATCTTCATCAAACTTTTATTTTTCAGCTCCTTCTTCAAGAAAATCATGATTATAACTTTCTTCCTCCGAATTCTTGCTGACTTCTTCTCCTTTCCCATCATATGCAGGAGTGGAAAACTTGGTAGATCTGGATTGAGAAGTCCGGAGTGATATTTTCTCAGATGGATTTCTCTTATCATGATACTCTTCTATCTTCCTTATTATATCATCAGAACCTCCACTCCCTTCAGTTTGTTGGACTTCCTCCATAACTTGTTGAACTATTGCATCTGTTTAAACTTCCCTTTCTTCATGAGTTACTTCTTTAGAATTTTTTGGAGTCTTCTTTCCAAGAGTCACAGGAAAATCATCAACCAGAAAAGATTTTAGAATGAGAATATTATCTGAAGTGATTTTAGTGAATTTTAAAATTGGTTGAACAACCTCGGCTTCAAACATCTTCTTCTTCAATTTCTTCTCTTTTTCTTGCTTTTCAAGATCTTCAATTTCTTTTTCCTTTAAGGCCTTAGCCTCAGTAAGGTCCAATCTGAACTTTGGATCCCCTTATTTTCTCTTTTCTTTTTCTTCCCTCCACTTAGCTACCACTACATCCGGATAAGATTTCTGTTTTTTCGTCTTGGGAGGTGCGTATTGGGTTTCCTTGGATTTGGGAGTTTTTTCAGCACCAACTACTTTCTTCAAGTTCCTTTTATTCTCAGGTTTCTTAGATGAATCAGGAACTTCTTTCCCCTTCTCAGAAATTTGAACCTCTTCCTTAGATAAAAGATATAATTCTTCGGATTTTGTTAAAAAACCCATTTTCATCCTTTTCAATGTATCATTACAGATAAGAATTACCTTACAATTCCTTGGCTTGGAGTAGCAAGCAATATTTAATTATGCAAGAGTTCGAACAATAATCTTTGAGAGAAAATATGGATACATGATGATTTGATCCTTCATATTCCCTTCTTTAATATTCTTAACTATAATAAAAATATGCACCATCAGAATAATCTTCCTTCGATTTTCCAAGAAATCTAGAATGTAAATGTTACTCTTCTTGAGATTATCCTTGTCTCCCCTTCTCGGAACAAGGAACCCTTGTACCCAAAGTTGTAGAATCCTATTATTTGCGGTGAGATGAGAAATCATTGTTGTATCATCATCTAAAAGTCTAAGGCATTCCATGGAGTTTGCTTTGTTGAAACTTCCTTGCTCATCGGGTAGCTTGTGAGAGAAAAACTTAGCTTCTCCCTCACACGATAAACCCACCAAGCTTGCAGCCTTGGTGTAAGAAAGCATGTAGGTCTTCCCATGATACTTAACCGAATACTTCTCTCTATCATCTTCCTCACAGAAGGAAACAGAGTCATAGAACTCAATAAGCAAATCCGAATAGACTGGATCCTAATCCCGTATCTTAGATACACAAACATCTTCCCATCCATTGAACTTGATGTTCTTGGAAATAAGAGAATTAAGCTTATAAAAATTTGGATGCACCAACCTTTACCTGTAAACTATCCATTTAGAGATAGGCTTTGAAAAGACATATCTTGAGAGGTGTCTTCTATAGACATTCGGACTTGAAAGCTTTTGAAGAAATCGGAAATTTCTTGACACAAATAGAAACGAACTTAAGAAGAGATGCAAGGCTTCGAGATGCGAGTTCTTGAAAAACTTATGTGGGATGACCCTTGAGGGTCCCCTTTATATAGGCATTGAGATAACGGTTCAGATTCCGTGGTTGATTGAACAGTTGAGGTAAATTGAGATTTGATCTGACGATTGAGATACAAACCGCAAGGAAAACTTGACTCCGATCTTTTGAGGTTTTTAAGAAAAAAATTCAGATTTATGAAAACTTGAATCTGAAATTTTTTAAAACTCATAGGAAAATACCAGAAAGAAAAATATTACTATGAAAACTTGAGTAAGGAAATCATTCCTTTCGGATTTTCTAGGAGGATTGTTCGTAATAAATGATTTTATTCTTGATGAAAATTTGGAAAAAATAACTACGAAAAACTCAGTACAAAAAACATGAGTACGAAAAAATTAATTATGAATGTTCTAGTAAAAAAATTTCATTACGAAAGTTCCAGTATGAAAATAACATTATGAATTTTTCAGTATGAAAATCTCATTATGAAATTTTTAGTACGGAAATTTCATTACGAAAGTTTTCAGTATGAAAATTTTATTATGAAAGTTTTAATATGAAAATTTCATTACGAAAGTTTCAGTACAAAAATTTCCATTTCGAAAATTTCTGTTCCGGAAATTTTCAATTTGAAGATTTCTGTTCATGATATTTTGAAAGACTTTACGGAAAATTTTTGTTTCAAATGTTTTTAAAAAAAGTTGACTACGAAAATTTTGGTTACACTACCAAGTAAATAGTTTTTAGGGGAAGGTTTTTCTCATTTTCTACTTGGACTCTAAAACTATTGAAATAAGAAAATGATTCAGTCTTATTTTCTAGAAAATAGACCCATGTAAATATAGTGTAATCATCAATTAGAACAAACACATAGTATTTTCCCCCATTGCTTCCAGTTTGTGTTGGACCGAAAAGATCCATGTGCACCAACTGTAATGCATCAGTTGTTGAGACTTCACTGATTGATTTAAAACTAGATTTATGTTTCATTCCATATTGATAAGGATAACAAACTTTAGATGAATCAATTCTAAGCTCCGGTAGATCCTTAACTAAACCTTTCTTAGACATTTTACATAAGTTTCTAAGGTTACTGTGACCTAGCCTTCTATGCCATAACCATGAATGATCTTCCATTGCACTAAGGCATGGTAAGTCTTGGCTCCTAAGGTCTTCTAAGTTTAAAGTGTAAACATTCTATTGCTTATGGGAAGAACGAATAAATTCTTCCTTGGAATTGTGTACTAAACACTTATCATTCCTAAAATTCGCAAGGTAACCTTCATCAAATAATTTTCTTATGCTAATGAGGTTGTTCTTAAGACCCTTTACAAATAAAACATTTGAAATCAATGTTTTACCAAGAAGAACAATATTACCTATACCAAAAATTTCTCCCTGAGCATTATCTCCGAAAGTTACTTCTCCTCCTTTCATCTTGATAATCTTTTCAAAATAGCTTTTGTTACCAGTCATGTGTCGGGAACATCCACTATCCATGTACCAAATATTTTTTTTGATGGTACTCTCCCTATTTTCCTGAAAATAAGAAAAGAATTAGACTTTCGAAATCCAAACTTGTTTGGATCCGATATTTTCCAATTTTTCTTGGGTATCCACATTTGTTTAGAGAAATAATCTTTATGGAACCCAAGAGATTGAACTTTTCTCAAAGAACAGTTTTCTTCCAATGCCCACCACTTTGACCCTTAGTGCAAAAAGGGGCTCTAGAAGGAAAAAAATAATTGTTTTTGAAAACTAGTTTTTGGTGAGTATAACCTACTCCATTAGTGTTTCCTTTAGGTTTTATTTGAGAATACATCTTGTCAAAATTTTCTTTCGCAGAGGTAAATTTTTCAAGGAGCTTCTTAAGAGAAAAAATTGCAGATTTTAGTCTAATGACTAAATTCCTATCCTCAGGATTCATTTCCTTAGAGATACATTTTTCCTCAAAAATTTTCATTTTTAAAATATCATTCTTATGATCTTTAAAAAGTTCTTCCATATCAGAATTTTCTTTCTCAAGGTCTTTAAAAAGTTTTTCTAAAAGCTTTTCTTTATCTTTAAGATTTGAAGAATGATCTGAAATCTCTTTTGTAAGAACTTATCCCCTAGTATTTGCCTTGTCTAATTTCTTAGATATTTTACAATTTTTTTCTTCAAGTAACTTGAAAAATATAGATACTTTTTTATATAAAGGTTATTCATTTTCTGAGGATGAAGTATCTTCATTAGAAGTACTATTTTCGGAATAGTAATTATTATCAAGAGATACATTTGTTAAAGCCTCGACAGAGCGTACCTTGGCCATAAGACATGTATGTGGAAAATAAGTATTAGCAATGAATCCAATATTCTTCTGAGCTGATGAATCATATTCTGAAGATTCACATTCTGAAGAGTCTCCATAGCTAGCACTCCATGTAGTATTAGCTTTTATACTTTTCTTTGCTTTAGTTTTATAAAACTTCTTCTTGTTACTTTCAGAATGCCTTTCTTTTATTTCTTTATTTTTGAGCATAGGGAAATCAGGTCGTATATGTCCACTTATGTTGCATTCATAACATGTGACCTCTGAATCTTTCGTATCTTTCCTTTCCCTCTTCTTATATCTGGATTGTAAATTTCTTTGACCAGCTATCTTGTTCATTCTTCGAGCAAGATTAGCTAACTCATTCTCTGAGAATTCACTTTCACTAGATTCAGATTGGATAGTAACCTTATTAGACTTGGATCTGGTTACTCTTTCAGGAGTCTTTGTTTTCATGTAATTTGATGTTGTAGTAAAAGCAACAGTATAATTCCCATTATTCTTTTTGATGTTGTCAACATCTCTCTTCATTCTTGTTTCATGTTGGAGAAGAGTTCCAAATAGATCATCTAAGGAAATTTGAGTGACCTTCCAATTCTCATCAATAGATGTTCTCTTGGATTCCCACTCATTGGGCATAATATCAATAATCTTATCCACAAGAGATTCATCATCCAGACCTTTCTCTCCCATAGATTGTAAACTATTCACAATGGTCATAAATCTTTGTTGCACTTTTTTATAGGTTATCCATAAGGAAAGTTAAAATCTTGATACTCAACTCTCAACATAGCTCTTCTAGTCTCAATCACTTTAGATGTACCAAAATGAGTAACTTCAAGTTTCTTCCATATACAGTTAGCTGTTTCACATGGAGAAATTTGGCTATATATGTTCCTAGTCATTGAAAGCAGTATAGTATTGCGTACCTTATAGTTTAATTGATAATCATGCTTCTCTTGGTTGGTGAAAGCACTAACTTCCTTATCAGGAATTGTATATCCACCGGTAAGCATAAAAAATTTATCTATCCTAGTGTTTTAGAAATGTTTGGGGTCAAAAAATCTGAGGATGGATTTCAATGAGAAAATTATGTTTTTAAGGCCTCCTGAAAATATGAAAAAGACATGATTTTTGTAAATATGGGATTTAAGAATTGTGTTTTGTGAAGGATTAATAAAATTTTATGGTAATATATGCATCGAAATTGAGTATCATGAATAAAGAATAACTGGATAATTGCAAATGGTGAAAATGATCTCCTTGATTATGAGAATTAGGTCTTCGCAGCGGTGAAAACGTTTTGATGGAGAGATACAAGACTATATCAAATTTTAGTGGAGCATCATAAAGGGAGGAGCACCAAAAATATGTTTTGGAATGATTTGGAAAATATGCAAAGATGTGATGGAGCTTCGTGAACATACAAGCCTATAAATACGAGTCTACCCCTCTTCACTTCCAACAAAAGTTTCAAGGAAAATATGAAAATGTTATAATTTTATGAAGGATATTTTTGAATCTGGATTTCATTGAGAGCTTGAGCATCATTAAAAGACTCTAAGTCTTGATTGATTCCAATTTTTTTATTAGAGGTTATGCTGTGATGATGGGGTATTCTACATTGAATTAATGAGATTTGTGATGGCAGTTTGTTCCACGAAGTCAAGGGAGTTTTGAGAAGGGGTATTCACAAATTATATTCACAAAAGGAAGTTTTGAGCATTGGTTTTCAATGAATGGAGATTTAAGTGCACATCAACTTAGGTCTTCGGTGCAGGTAGAGTTTCTTTCTAGAGAGGGACATAAATTTTAATAATAATCTATTAAGGCGACCTTCAAGTCGATAAACTGGGTTTGACTTCTCTCAAAGCAGTAAGACATGGAGAGTCTACAGAATTGATCTAAGGGATGTAGTGTGTTATCAATAAAACATTATAAAGGTAGTTTTCATGACATAGAGTTACTTTTACTGAACATATTGTACCTCACAACTATTGAAGATAAGTGGACTTTGGTATGACGGACACACTATCGACGTATTCTCCTTAGACTAGCCCTTAATGGTGAACTAAGTAAAACTGATGGGTGATATCCACGCGTGTGATTGTTTGATAGGTTTAACAGGTTCATACAAATTTATGAACAAGAAGCATCTATTTAAGAATATAAAGTTTACAACGGATTCACCTCTCCCCTCTCAGGGTGTTCTGGGGTCCCACATCCCCTATTTGAATGTTATGACCCAACTAGGGGAATTTCATTTATCTGAATAGTTGAGAGACATTAGGGAGATAATATGGGTTATTTTTAACCTAAAAGTAGTTGGTTCTACTATTTTCACATCTATTTCTTATCTCATTAGTCTATGTGGCATTACCTCTTGATTTGTATCTTTATCATTCCTCTTATTAATGAATTGGTATGTGGACTTCTTATCTCTATTTTCTATCCTACTTTGATGCATGGGTTATTTATTACTAATCATTTATGATTCAAGGCTTCACATGTGTTACTATTTTCACTTATTTATGACTCTAAAAGTATTATATTATTATTATTATTTTTCTTTTATCTTTACTCTTTTTTAGAAGTGTGTGTGTTGAAATTTAAGAAGAGAAAGGAAGTTGTTTTTGTTAAGTGTAATCCATTGAAAATTTTATCTTTTGAAATGTATTATAAACCATATAATGGTTTATTTTCAAAATATATGTTTCAAGGAAAATATAAGGTTTTGGTTGATTATTTTTAAAATTCAATTTTTTTTTCAAAGTAATGGTTTTTTTTTGAAATTTTGATACATTGGAAAGATCTCTTTATGGAATGTTTAATAAGTGATTTGTTTTATGAATTGACATATGTTTTCATATTTAATTACCATTTTGAGTAAAGGATTTATTTATATTTAATTAAAACTAGTGTACTTGGTTTATTTATAAAAGGATATCTAATGGACTCATAGTGGTATTATATTGGCCTTTGGATCACACCCTACATGATCACATTGGTGTTTATGAAGTCTTCATGTTTACTATAGATTAGCAAGTTATGTATTATAGGTTATTTTTATTTCACCATACATTTGGTGATTGGGTGATATTGTTTATCATGGTGACTCAAGAGTCACATTGTGATCCTAGGGTTGTCTCCCAAGATTGAAGGACTGGTTTTGTTGTGTGGTGTATTGGTCGCTTCGATCTATTTCTTTTTTGAACATGGATTCCTTGTTTTGGTTTGTAAATACTATATATGAAATTGTGTATTTTACGTGGAAAAATATTTGGATATTTTTTGGTAATGTTTATTTTTATTATTTCATATTTTGATGTTATTATTTTAGAACTCTTTTTTACTATGACATGGTTTTACAATGCAAATAGAGATCATATTGGTTGACCAGTTTAAACGTACTGTTAATCCTAGTTTTTTTATGAAATAATACCCACACATTCTCTTGAGATACTATCGTGATTTTATCTAGTCCTAGGTGATCAGTAACCTGCCACGAGCCTTGTGGTGGAATAGATCTGGTCAACCCAAGCTGGGGTGCGGGATGGGGAAATGTGGGAATTAATTGGGTATGGTTTGGGGAAATAAGTATAAGATTTTGGTTTCCTGGTAGATCTTGAGAGAAACTGAGTTAATATTTTTTTTCTAGATCCCCAAGAGTGGGTATTTCATGATTTTCACCCAAACTAACCCTTTATGTGGTTCCATGATCCAATGTTTGAACCATGTCCTTTCACGATGATTTATGTTTGTGTTTGTGGTGTTTCTACCATTAAATATAGTGTGTTATTTTAGAGATCATATTTGATGATCTTTTTGTTGTTCATGAGAACATGCCCAGTCATGGTGTTAGAGTGGGTTGTTTTGTAGTCTGTGGAATCATTCATATGTAGTGATGATCAGTATTTTTGTAGGTTCTATCTAGTGATTTTACTTTAAATTAATTATAAACTGAGGTGATACCTAAGGTTAGTCTCTATGTGTATTTCATCACTTTCATGTGTAAACTTTTAGGATATTTTTTGGTACATGCTATAGAATATAACTCTTATGACCTCAGATGTTCCAGTGGTATTGGGTTTATTTTAACCTTTTGTTTGATTCACGATAAAAGACCAGTTTTGAATTTTTGGTATGTGTGTTTGTAAAAGTTACCATCTTTAAAACAGACCAGAGAAGTAACCATCCCAATGTTTTGTTTTGTGATAAATAAAATTTTAGGATTCATAATTATTTGGTAGGTGGTAGATCTTAATTTTTTTAGTGGTTTTTTCTATGGATGGGTTGCTCATGTCTTGTGTTCATGGTTTCAAGTATGGAAAATTTTCCCCTTGGTTGTGTCCTTTTTTTGGGGTGAATTGAATATTATTTTCAATGAATTTATTAGGGAATGAAGTTCCATGGTAGTGGAAATTATTATACCCTGTAAGTCCATTTTCTGGGTTATATTTATGATGTTAATTTATCTCTTAAGTTCAGGGTGTCCCATGGTAAAATTTTGAGATTTTTTTAAATTTTACAAGTTTACACAGTTTCGGAATTTTTTTTATAAAAACCGTTTGACCTGGCTAGTTTTGTACGGTGATGATCACACAATCGTAAAATGATTTGGTAAACGATTCAAGTAAACCATTTAACATGTTCTATTTTTTGGTCATTTTTAGTTGTTTTTTATTTGGGTATTTTCTAAAAACCTTCCCTTTCCCAAACCTCTCATCCATGATGCCTCCCAAATTATTCTATCCTTCTTCTAAGAACTTACATGGTGGATTTGGATTATTTTTTTATTTTAATATGTATCAAAATTTTAGGGTTCCATTTTCCTTATTATTTGGTTTCTAATACATTATTACACTCTTTACTAATCCTAATGGATGTGGTCAATCAATTTTGATAACTAGGATTGTTCTCATAAGTTATTTTGGTTTCAATAGTATTGATCCACTTAGGATCCCTAATATAGTTGTTTGTGACGAAGTTTACATGGTTTTATCTCTTGAGGTAGGTGTTTCTATTCCATTGTATCTTATTAAATATTCCATCGAATTATGGATTATTTAAAATTGTTTTTTAACTAATATAATAATTTCCATGATACCTAGTTTTGTGTTATAATAGGTTATCTTTGATTTGTTAGTTTTTTAAATTGAGAAAATGAGTAATTTTTATGGTTTAATGGAACTTGGGTTTAAAAGGAGATTTTATGTATTCTATGTGTTTGATAAAATTACATTGATGATTTTTTATAATAAACATCATTAGTTCATAGTGATATGGGATAATTTGGATTTATAAGGTATATTATTCCTTTGTTTAAATGGTTTTCCTTATTTTAAAAACATGTGTGCTAATTTATGGGCCTTCTTAGTGATTTCTTTATATTGATTTAATCATTCTGTCTTGGTGTTAGTAGTGATTTCCTTTGGATTTATTCTTGGTTTTAAAAGCGGTTAGAAAGAAATTTCCAAAGGTGTGATCTTTGATTTTAATTTATAGTATTTTTTGGCATGTTGTGTGAATTATGCGTTTTATTAACTAATTTGTACACTATGGATGAGCACCTCTATAAACTTTTTACTTTATGCTTTTGTGCAATGTTAATAGTTATGTGAATTTTGATATATGTTTATTAAATTTTGGTTGGGGGATTTGTTGGAATGGGGTGTAATGGAGGTGGAAAATATTTCATTGTTGTGGTTTCTTGTCTTTAGAATATTTTATAGTCATGCGATTCAAATTGGCTTATTAGTAATCCGCATCCATTAGCTATGACATGAGGATACCTAGGCTACTAAGTGGGGAGTTAAGGAATGTTAACTTTTCTAGTTGATATTTATATATTGGATAGTATCTTTTGGTTTAATGTTAGGACGTATCTAGGTATTGTCACTGATGATATTAGTTGAGAGTAATTTGGGTGATGAAATGTGTGACCGTTAACCTATTGATAGTTGGTTACACTTTTTTCACAACTAATACTTGTCCCATTAGTCTCTATATTGTTGCCTCAAGATATGTATCTTATGTTATTCCTCTTATTTATGTATTGGAATGAAAGTTAATTAACTATTATTTTGAACCTAATTTTATGCATTGGTAATTTATTCTTGAGCATTTATGTTGTAATACTTGCCTTGTGTTATTATTTTCACTTGTTTATGACTCTGTAAAGATAGTATTTTATTATGTTTTACCTTTTTTTCTTTTCTAAATTTTTAGGAGTGTTTGTTTTAAAGTTTTAAAAAGGAAAAGATGTGGGGTTTTTAGTACAATCCAGAATAAAATGTATCTTTTAAGTGTATTATAAACTATGTGATGGTTTTTTTAGAACTGATGTTTTAATGAAAAGAGAAGATTTAACTTGTTTCTTTTTTAAATAAATGTGATTTTAAAAGATAATTATTTTTTCTAAGTTAAATTACCTTGGTAACCACTTGGAGGAATGCTTTATAAATGGTTTTTTAAGAAATTATATAGGGTATTTTGGTTTTATTTCAATTTTGTGTAAAATGAATTAAAAATTAATTTTACTATTTCCATCAAACTATCATACTTGGTTTCTTTATAAAAAGGAATTTAATTGACTCATGGTGGTATCATACTGTCCTTTGGATCACACCCTACAAACTCACATTGGTTGGTATGTAGTATTTATGTATTACGATGGTTATTAGGTTTTAGATTCTATAACAACCTATGATGTTTTTAAAAAAATTTGAATTAATTTAACCAGTTTGATATTTTTTATTTCACATAACACTGAATATAGATTTTTTTTACATTATACACACCGCTAGGTTATGTTTTCATTACATGAAACACTTATATTATATTGTGGAATATGAAACACTATGTTTGGATTATGTGATACACAATTCTTAGTACCTTCGATATCTTTAGTTACATTTAATACTGATTTTTATCAAACTATAATACACTATTAATATTATTATTGAAAAATTATTATAGTTACCACGAAGACATTGGAATAAAAATTAAAAATAAGTTCAACTAAATTATTAAATTAATATTTAAAAATTAATATAATATTAATCCTTTGGTTATCAATTATCTAGAAATGAAATTAAAAACTACTTGAAAAATAAAGAAATTCTGTTTCCAATAAAAATATTTTCCTATGTATAAACACCATTTTATCTCAAAAAATTAAAAAAACAATTATTGATGAATGTTTTTAATAAAATTTAAATATCACATATCCAAAAAAAATTACACTCATACAATTGATGTTGTAGGAATAAGATAATAATAAATCCAATTTTATTACTAAAAATTTGTATTTTAAAAAGGATAATTTTACCAACTTATAACGGAGAACCCATTTTAAAAATATTTTTTGACACTATTATAATTTTTATATGAAAAAAAAACTTTATTTTTTTAATTTAACTTTCAAAAGTTACTTTGGGTGAAATATTGGTATTTTTCTAAGAAGTTTCATGTTTTTATAAATAGTGAAAATATTGAATTTTATTAAAAAATACTTTTTTTTCTAACGTAATTTTGTCCATAAATTATGTTCTAAATTTGTTTTATGGTATAATTAGTAAAATTTTAAATAATTTAATCTAATTTAGTTCATTTTAACCAATTTCACATTGAAATTGGATATAAAAACATTTCAAATTTTTTGACATTTTCACTTAAAAAGCTTGTCATTTCATCATGTATGTGGGATTAATTTTAAATTAATTTATGCCACTTTTGAGATTATAATTTTAAAAAATGGATTCCATATTTCAAATCATAAATTTAATATTTTGTAAATATGTCCCTTTTATTTTTGGATAATATGAATAATACCTTTAGTATTTTTGATTACCACAATTAGACTAAATCGGGTAATTAGGGGTAAAAATAATGATATAAATATTATTAAACTAACATAACAGTTGTAAAAGTGTTATTTTATGAATTTAGTTTTACCCTTAACACATAGTTTTTGAAATGTAATTATTTAATGTACAATTTTCCATGAAAATGACTTAGATATTATTAAAATCAAAGAATGAAAAAAATGTGGCACTCTTTCTTTTAATAAGTATAAATTTTTTAATATGGGTTTAAATAGAAGATATGATGTAATATATATATTATAATGAAATTTAAAAGTTTTAAATATGTCATGAAAATTTATTTTTAAATTTCAATGAAGAAATAATTATAATAAATAATTACAAATTGACAATGTAGTTATTATTCAATTAATGAAATAATCACTTAAATGATTTTATAAATATTAAAAGAAATATAATTTGACTTAATTAAAGGAATAAAATAATTTTAAATATTATTATTATATATTAGGGTCTTATTAAATGATGTTTTTAATATATGTTGTTGTATTGTGTTTCTTAAAGTCGAAGTAATGAACAGTGTCATAATTGACATTTACAAAATTTTTTGAAAATAATAATTTATTAATTTATTTAGAAATCATAAAAATATTTTATGGGTATAAGTAGTATTATATATGGTCTAAAAGTTCATAAATTATACATTTATGTTATAATTTACACATTATAACTAAAAATATATTCCTTTTTATATTCAAATATTTGTTACTGCAGGTAAAGTTATAATGGGTTAACTAAGGGTTAATCAAAATGATAAGGTTTAAATTACACAAAAAAATGGGTAAGAGAAATTTATTGATGATATTACAAACTTATCACATATTATCTTACAATAAATTACCTTTTGTTGAATATTTATTTATATTGAATTTATTAAAAATTTATCTTTTGTGGAATTCCATAAGTGTCCCTCCCCTCTCTTATAAAAGAGAACCTCTAATTATCTTTTATTAACACATTAAAAACTATTTGGTTCCGAAATATACTATCAATATCACATCCTAAATGCCTTCCCTTCATCCTATAATCCTTAATTTTGGGTTAAATCCAACCGAGGAAGTCTATTGATGCAAACCAAAAACAGATTCCTGATGAAGAGGTAACGTTCATATACAATCATTTTTGTTTCATTTCTTACTTGAACACCTCAATTATTTTCATTATATTTTTATATAATAGAATAATTATATTAAATATAATAATATTTTTTTATGTTAATGGTGAACCCTACAACTCCACACTCTTCTATCAAATGAGATCCATAATCATCATTTGTGGGTATGACAGACTACCACCTCATGAACCGATGTTGTTCTTTTTTACATTACCACCATTAATGGATAAAAATAATGATTGATTTATAGTTTATACATGATATATATTAATTTTATAAAATTATTATTATTTTTAGTTTTTATATCATACATACCTTCATGCTTTCCATTTAGTGGGAATACAATAATGTCATTCGTGTGTATGGCAGAATATCCCCTCACAAAGTTTTAAGGATTGTTATTATAAAAATATATGATATTTATGAAATTAAATTGGTTCTATAATGATAAAATATCTTATATTTTTCTTTATTTGAAATTGAAAATAAAATGAAAACAACGTTCATGAGTTCATATGACCTACCATTCCCATGAATGATGTATTCTATTTTCTACCACTAAATTTTGTGAATCACCATAAATTAATCTATAATGAATATATATATATCAGATATTTATATCATGTTTATAATTCTGTAGATTATTAAATCATGATCCTGGTAATTGGACCAAGAATAACAAGTCAAAACTTGTTCGAAAAATAAAGAGGTAACTTTAACATGGATTTACTAATAGATGAGTAATATAAAGTCATACGTAAATCATATATTGTATAATATATATTAATATGGGTTTTTATAGATTTATAGTACACTTATATTTATAATATATGTTTTTTTAATGTGTACAAAAGAAGTCAAGACTTATGGTAAGGGGATTTCTAGTCTCACTTTTATTTCTACGAGACATATTCCATATTCACCACTTTTTTATTTTGTGTGGTGTATATACTACACATGAATGTATTATATGATCCTTATTTTTAAATTTATGGGTATTTACATATCCATTTTATGATCTCCCTTCATGGGGTTTACAATTCAAAAATTACTGAATCAGTATGGTAATTTTTTCTCATTTTTCCTTCTTTGAGACACATGTTATGTTATACACCTATATTCTATTACGAGGTATATATATATATCCATTTTACATGTTGTATCATGAATCTAATTATTATTTTTGATATTGAAAGCTTTATTTAATGTTATTATCTCTTCATTTAGAAATATGTTTCCCTTCAAAACAATGTTTTCTAAAAATGTTTTAAAATTATTTTAAATGAACTTTTAAGCATTTATAAGAAAATGGAATTAAAAGATTTTTAAAATTGTTTGAAATATTAATTTATAAGTTTTCAAGGTTATTTTCAACAAAAAATGTTTAATATATTTTTTATTAATTGAATTGTTTTTTAAAAAGTGGAAAGAATATTTTCCTCAAGAAATGTTCTAACAAGATCTTTCAAAATTATTTTCCATCTAAGATGGAATATGTTGGAGTTACTCATGATATAATAGAGATATTATCCAAGGGTGCCATTCATAGTATCAGAATGGGTTATGTTTTTATTACATGATGTTTAACAATTACGTTACTTTTTAATGAGTTCTTCTATGATCAAATATTCATAGAAACCATTTCTTTACATGGGTTCTAATGTGATGAATGACATATAGTCTTGTGGAAAACATATGTATAGATTTAATTAAGTGATAGTTTGGAACTATATCTCCCTACAATTAATTAGGTAATTACAAATGTTATATCATCTTAAAGAATAAATGAGAGGTTATCCAAATCCCACAATAAGAGGGTACACAAGAGGTCATTCTAGGCCCGCAAAAAGACAGTACATATGAGGTCATCCTAGGACCGAAATCAGAGGCTACATGTGGGGTCATCCTAAGACTAAAATAAGATGATACATGAGAGGTCATAACAATATCACAACAAGAGGGTACATAAGAGTTTATTTCATGTTCAGAACTAGATGGTACACAAGTGGCCATCCCAAGCATGAAGTAGGAACACGAGTGATTAGCCAAATCCAAACGTATTATGAATGTATATGGGTGTATCATTAACATAATATTTCTAATATTATGTGTATTCAACAATTTCCATGTTTTATACAGTTTGTATACTCTCATGGATCATGTGCCTTGATTATCTTATGATTCACATCTTATGAACTACCAATCATTAATTCCAATATTCACGATTATGATCTTTGATATCTAGTGTATGCTTGTCAAATGTTATTATCATATTTTAATACACTTATAAACATGTTTTTATTACAAATATTCCATTTTTACCTTCATTAATCATATAATCTCACCCTTTCTTATGTTTCCTTTCCTTAAGATATAAAGAATGGTATTTTGTTTGATTTGTCAAAAAGGGTTCTAGGTATAAAGAAATAAGTAGGAGAAGATGTAGATGTATTATGAACCATTATTTTTATACTTCAAAGTTTCAAAAGGCACTAAAATAATTTGGTCCTTGGGATTTTGTTTGTGTATTCTATGAAATATTTTGAAAAAATCCTGTAATGTCTATGTATGATAATCTTGGGTCATTATAGTCGGTAACATAGAAAAGATTTAGTCAACCTTTGGAAACTCAGATGAAAAATATTTAAAGAGATCCATATGGATATTTCTAAGGATATGTCTAAGAATTTATCTAATGATAAGACTAAGGTACTATATATTTAAAATTAGTTTTTATTATTTAGGTATCCAATAATTAATTTTCCATGATCATGTGGTTTCTCCTATGATTATTGTTGATCACACTATACTTTCTAGTCGTAGTCAATAGAGTTAACTATAAATAATAGGGTTATCATTTACTGTTAAAGATGTGGAAAGTATAGTCATTATGAAAATTGATGTGCTAAGTAGAAATATCATTAAGGTAATTTGGAAGGTGGTATGAGCATTGGTTATACTTATGAGAATAAAGAGACTCAAAATGAAATGTGAAAGGTGTGGGATGTTTGAATATAATTATTTACATTAAATATAAGAATAATGATTATATTGATGTTGTGTAACATTAATAAATGATTCATATATCTTATTCTAGGAAATAATAAATTATAAATTCATAGTAATGTTTTAATAATAAATTTATATGATTAAAGTGTATATGTTTTAGAATTAAAAGATTATCTTATACAAATCATGAAATATATAAGTGTATTCAATATAAGTTCATCATTCAGGATTGAAAATGATATGTTGAATATTTCTGAAGACAAAGAAAAGTGATTTAATGGAAAGTTGATATTCATCATAAATAAAAGATGATGGTAAAGATAAACCTTAATATATTCCTAATGTTGATATAATGATGTTTGGATAAAGATATGGTAGATATGAATAATTAAATTGGATGGTACGGATTACATTGTAATTGATTAAGGATTTGTTGAAAAATAATCTTATGATATCAAGGATGAATTTTATGAAATTTTTGGACTTAAGGAATATATACAATAATATTCGGAATAATAAATAATTCATGTTTTAAATTATGATTCATAGTAATTACCATGTTTCAAGAGAATACATGATGGAGGTATTCACATTTTTAACATGTGAAAAATAAGATCTAATTTATGATATACGATGGATCGATGCTAAGATATTTTTTATAAATTTAGTGACATTATTTATAATGTTTTGTACTTTCATCTTTTATAATGGTTATATGGTTAACTATTTATTAAACAATTTATGGTAAACATTAGATGAGGTTTTATAGATTAATTTATTATCTCTCCGTATGAGGATTTAAGAACATTTGATAACTTGTTATAACTTTTTTTGTGATAAAGACAGATGAAATGAACTAACATTTTATGGATCTCGTGATCTTATAACACTTTAGGAATAAAAAATTCACATTTATTTATTAGAATAAGAGATGAAGTGGAATTTGATCAAGACACATCAAAGGATAATGTCTTCCAAATATCATGTAAGTGTGTATTCTCATGAAGCATTATCAACTTTAGGAAAGAAGGTTTCGAAATAAAATGTTGTCCTATTATCATCATGTTTTATAATATTAATGACACTTTTCAAGCCTCTTTGTGTTATGGATTTGGGATCATTAAATTTTTCCTAACCATGTTGTCTATCACTCTCCATCAGAACATGATAGTTATATTTCTCTTCCATGTCTATGTTTTACTTTCCAACTATGTTCTCTAATGTGGTATCCTAGTTATGAGTTACCTTGGGTAACTGTTATGTTTCAAACATTCCTTTTTTTAAAATATGTTTTAGTATTCATTTTTATGATGTGGGTCTCTATGAATAGAACTTTAAATTAATAAACCATTTATATCCTCAAAACGTTTTGAGTAATAAATCCATTTTAAGTGGGGTAGAATGTAAGACCACAATATTTTGGGATTTTTCTTCGAATTAATTCAGTCTTTTCAAAGTTTTGTATTTCACACAACACCAAATATAGCTTTTGTTACAAGAAAGGACTATGTTTGGATTGCATTATATGAACCACCTAGTTAGTATTGTGATAAAAAAAACATAGATTATCTTTTGGTACATGAAACGTTATTTTTATCCTGTGTTGGACACAATTAAAATGTCCTTCAATAGCTTGCGTTACCTGCAAGACCTATTTTTACGAAACAACAATATAGTATTTATATTATTATTCGAAAATTATTATAGTTACCACCTTGCCATTGAATTGGTAATTAAAAATAATATTAACTAAAATATTAAAATTTAATTTTATCATTTATATAAAATTAATCATTTATTTATCAATTAGATAGAAATGAATGAAAAAACTATTTTAAAATAAAAAATTTCCTTTTATAAGAAAACTATTTTTCTATGTACAACTACCATTATATCTCAATAAATTAAAAAACTCATTATTGATGATTTTTTTAATAAAATATATAAATTAAATATTCAATAATTTTTTGACACTCATACGATATATTTGATAGGCACAAGATAAGAATAAATCAAATTTTATAAATAAAAAGATGTATTTTTCAAACGGGAAATTTTACCACCTTTTAATGGAGAACCCATTATATATATATTTTTTACACTTTTATCTTATATTAAAAAATAATCTTTATTTTCAAATGTTTAATATAAAAATTTACTTTCAGTGAACTTTTGGTATTGTTCTGAGAAGTTTCACGATTTGATGAATAGTAAAAAATAAAGAATTTTAATTGAAGACTATTTT
The DNA here is from genome assembly GCA_963277665.1 of Viscum album. NCBI lineage: Eukaryota > Viridiplantae > Streptophyta > Magnoliopsida > Santalales > Viscaceae > Viscum > Viscum album. Next base: position 1,326,896,345 of record OY728158.1, read on the forward strand.
TTATCTAACTTATTAATATTGTTAAATTATGTTTTGAGTAGTTTTTAAAGTTTAATTATTATAATTTTATATAAATTCATAAAATTTAGGGCATTTTAACTAATTTCACATTGAAATGGGATACCAAAACATTTCAAAAGTTTTGATTTTTTCACTTAAAAAACTGATCATCTATTCCCGTCTATGGGATTAATTCTAAATTTATTTATTCAACTTATGTGATTATAATTTTGAAACATTTATTCCATATTTTTAATAATATTTTACAAATTTTGTTAATATGGCTATTTTATTTTTTGTAAAATATGAATAGTAACTTTAGTAATTTTTATTACCACTATTAAGGGCAAATCACGTAATTATGTGAAAAAATAGTATTATAAATATTAGAAAACTATACTACAACTTTAACAAATGTTATTGGATAAATTTAATTCTACCCTAAACACCAATGTCTATAAATTTAATTATTTAACGGGTTCTTTCCCGGGAAAATGACTTAGATATTATTAAAATCCAAGAGAGTGACAAAAATGTGACACTCCTACTTTTAATAAGTATAATAATTTTTCTTATAGGGATAAATAGATGATATTCTTTACTATATATATTATTATGAAATGTAAAAGGTTTAAATACATCATAGAAATTTATTTTTAAAATTTATTGAAGAATTAATTTCCTTAAATAATTACACAATGATGACACAATAGTTATTCATTTAATGAAACAATAAATTAAATGATTTTATAAATATTAAAAGAAATTTAATTTTAAATAATTAATGTTATAAAAAAATATATTATTAAAATATATTAGGGGTTTTTTATATGTTTTTTATAATATATATTCTTATATTGAGTTTCTTAAAGTCAAGTAGCAAATGGTGTCAAAGTTAACACTTATGTTATTTTATGAAAATAATATTTTATTAATTTGTTTAGAAATCATAGAAATATTCAATAAATATAAATAGTATTATATATGGTCTAAAATATCATAAAATTCCCATTTATGGTCCAATTTATACTTTATATATAAAATCACATCCTTTTTTTGTTGAAAAAGGTGTTACCACAATTAAAATTAAAATGAGTTAACTAAGGTTAAATCAAAATTATAAGGTTTAAAATAACACAAAACATGGATAAAATATATTTATTTATGATATTAAAATAATATAATACATTATATATTAATAATTGTACTTGTGGTGGTATTTGGATTGATATTGAATTTATTATAAATTAATCCTTTGAGAATTTCTTAGAGTGCCCCTCCCCTCTCTTATGAAAGTGAACCTATTCTTCTCTTTCATTCACACTTTAAAACCTATTTTGTTCAGAAAAAACCTATCCAATTATCTACCAAAATTCCCGTAATTCATCACAGAATCCATTTTTTTGGGCTGAAATCCAAACAAGGAAGTCTATTGGTGGAAACCAAAAAGAGACACATGAAGAAGAGGTAATGTTCATCAATGAATGTTTTTATTTTATTTATTACTGGAACCTGATAAAATATTTTTATTTCATTTTTATATAATAAAATCACTATATTTAATATAATGATATTTTTTTATGTTATGGGTATGAACTATTACTTCACACACTTCCATCAAATGGGATACACAACCATCGTTCGTGTGTACGACAGACTATCACCTCTCGAATCGATGTCATTATTTTATCCATTAAAACCAATAATGATTGGGAATAATTATGTATTTATAGTTTATATAATATATATATATATATATTAATGTTATTATGATTCTAGAATTGTTATATCACACATAACATCCATTTTTTTGGGAATACGATAACATCGTTCATGTGTTCGACAGACTGCTACCTCCCGAAGCGATGTGATCCATTCACAATTTACATGAAATGTATTAAATATAGTTTTAATAAAAATATTATATATATATGAAATTAAAATTATTCCATAATGATAATATATCATATTTTATTTATTTTAATATGAAAAGAAAATGAAAACAACATTCATGTGTACGTACGACCTACCGTCTCCATGAACATTTTATTTTATTTTCTACCTATAACTTTTTTGAATAACCATAAATAAATATATAATTAATATATATGTATATTATTTATATGACGTTTATAATTATTTATATTCTTAAATACTTATATATGTTATAAGACCAATATTAACAAGTCAAAACATGTGCCAAAAACAAAGCGGTAACTTTAACATGAAATTATTAATAAACAATTAATACAAATTCATAAGTAAATATTTTATTGTGTTGTATAAAGAAATATAATTTTGTGGTAGATATATAATAAACTTATATATATTATAAATGAGGTTTTAATGTTTATGAAGGAAGTTAAGACTTATGGTAATGGGATTTCAAGTCTCACTTTTATTTCTACGAGACTTATAACATATTCACCACTCATTTGTCTTTTTGTAGTTTATATATTTTCCAGTAATGTATTTTTTGATAATAATACCTAATTTTAAGGGTTTTTATATATCCATTTCATGATCTATCTTTCATGGTTTTTACAGTTCAAAAATTTCCAAATTGTAAGGTAATTTTGTCACAACTATCTTTTATTGAGACACATGTTATGTTATGCACCTATATTCTATTAGAAGGTGTATATACTTCCCTTTGACATGTTATATCATGAATAAAATTATTTTCATGATATTTTAAGACTAATTTAATGTTATTAACTATTTGGATGGAAATTTTTATTCCTTCACAACATTGTCTTCTAAATTCTTTTTAAGTGTTTTAAATGGTTTTTTTATTAATATTCAAGAAAATAGATTTAAATGATATTGAAAATGGTTTCAAAGTTTAATTTTAAAATTTTCAAGTATATTTTCAATGAAAAATATTTTATAAATTTTTTATTATTTAAAAATAAATTTTCAAATAGGAAAGGAATTTTTTAATGAAATGTTCTAACAAGATATTTAAATATTGTTGTCCATATTAGATGGTATCTAGTGGTGTTACTCATTATTTTATTGAGATATGATCCAAGGGTACCATTAATAGTCTTTTTATGAAGGGTTTATGTTTTTATGATGTGGAGTTTAATAATTTAGTTAATTTTTAATGAGTTGTGCTATGAAAAAATGTTCACAAAAACCATTTGTTTACATGGTTTCTGGTGTGATGAATTATTTTTGGTTTAGTGGAACACATATTTATAGTTTTTTAAGTAAAAGGTGGGACCTATATCTCCCTCCAATGAATTGGGTAATGATAAATGTTCTTTTATCTCAAATCGTACACTATAGGTCATCCTTAGTGTGCAATAATCGGGTACACAAGAGGTTATCCTAAGCCCTCAACAAGAGAATACACGAATGGTCATCCTAAGCCCAAAAAAGGAGGGTACACATGAGGTCATCTTAAGACATCAATAATAGGGTACATGGGAGGTCATCCTAAGCTCGAAACAATAGGGTACATGGTAGGTCACCCTAAGACCGAAACTAGATGGTACATGTGCGGTCATCCCAAGAATAAAGGTGGTACATGGATGATTAGACCAAGCCTAACATAGTATGAACGTCTTGGTATATATCAAGAACATAATATATTCTAAGTTTATGTGTATTCCATATATTCCACGTTTTATGGCATTGTCATACCCTAATGGATCATGTGATTTGATAATCTTATGCTTCATATCATATGAATTTCCAATATTTATTTCTATGATTCAAGATTATGATATTTGAAATGCAGTGTATGCTTATAAAATTTTAGGTTCTTTTTTTTAAAACCTTATTCTCATGTTTTTCATAAATATCTTCCATGATTACCCTTACTAAGCATAAGATCTTACCCTTTCTTATGATTCCTTTCCCCAAGATATGAAGAAAAATAGTAATTATGATATGTCAAAAACGGTTCTAGATATGAAGAAATAGGTGGGAGAAGATGTAGATTTTTTCAAAACCTATTGTTTATGCTTCAAAGTTTCCAAATTCATTAAACCAATATGGTATTTGGGTGTGTGTTTTTGTAATGTATTAAATATTCTTGAAAAATTATGTAATGTGTATGTATGGTAATCTAGGGTCGTTATAGATTCTTGGTTGGTTTTCTATCTCTCTCTACTTAGAAGTGGGGGATATTGTTTATAGTGTTGAATTTAGGTTCACATGGTGATCTTGGGTTTGTCTCCAGAGTTTGATGGATCAGTTTGGCCACATAGTTTATCAACCTCTCCATATTCCCACTTTGTTTTATTTTGGTTTTCCTATTTTGGTTTTTATATTTTTTTGTATAAAATGGTTTTTAATACGGGAAAAATATTTGGAAAAATATTTTTTTATCATTAATTATAACAACTTGAGATATTAATATATGGTTACCAATAAATAAGTCAATGTTTTGGACAGATTTCTCCATAGGCAACACCAAACTAAAACAAAACCATGATATATTTAGATAATATATAAATATTTATATAAAACAATTAAAACATAGATGTTTTATTATAGGGTATGATTATGAGTAACTAATATATATATATAAATAAATGGGGGACACTTTTAATTTTAATTATATTCAATTATTTTACCTAAAATTACTAATAAGATCATTTATTATTTTTAAAATTATTTTTCTAAAACTTGCTTGTTTATGTGATATGAAATTCTATTTCGAGAAACATATGATTAATAGAGATAAATTATGTATGATATTAATAATTATTTAACAATATTAAGTTGGAAATTGATATGAAATAAGAATAATTATAGTAAATATTTGAAAAAGTCATTTTTAAATAAAAAATTTTTAATGTATTTTATGATTTTTAAAAAAATTGAATTTTATATTTTTAAAATAATAAGATTAAATTCATTTTTTAATTACTCATCTAAAAATTTACTAATTACTAATTATTTATCTTTATCCAAAATGATTTAATTTTAGTTGAAAATATTTCTTTTATGAAAATTATAATTTTCAGGATTTTATAATTATATAAGCATTTCCTTGAATTTTAAAAAAACTTTTAATTAATAATTTATGAATGTAATGAATATAAATATGAATATAACTATTTATTTAAATTAAAATGTTATATTAATTAAAAATGGTTTCAATATTTTCTTTAAATTATGTATTTTTGTGGTGATATTCACTTTGATTTCCATAAAATCCTAATAACTTTTATATTTTTTATAATTGAATAATTTATTTTATGATTATTGATAATTTTAATAATAATTTCCTACTCATAAATTGTATGCATAAAAAACACACTTTTTTTTCAAAAAACGTTTTTTTGCGTTATGTGCACTAATCTTAAAATTAACCTATAAAAACCTTAGAAATATTATTTGATAAAATTATATCAAAAATTTAAATTCCGAATTTTCAAATTATATAAAATGTTTAATGTTAATTTTTTCATTATTATTAGTTACTATTATTAAAAATTAATTACCAAGGTAAAATAAAATTGATGTAAAGGTTAAAAAGATAAGAGAACAAGCTTGTAAATAATCAAAGTTGTCTCCAAAATGAGTGTTTGAGGTGGGTTTAGACAAAAAATCAGTTTTAATTCCTATTTTTTCAATTTTTTATCCATTAAAATTGGAATAGTAACATCACCTTATTGAAATTGTTAAGGGTGATCCCAAAATCACCCTTCCCTTCACTTATAAAATGGTAACCCTTCCACAACATCAAAACCCAATTTAACTTCTATTTTTTTAATATCTATTTTTTATAATATAATTCTAATTCATGTTAAAAAAAATTCCCCATTATTTAGAATAATTTCTTAATTTCCTTGGATAATTACAAGGAAAATTTATGAAACTGACATGATTATTATCAACCACTTAGATTTTCTTCCTAATTATATTCATTAAAATTTATTCTAAATGTAATAATATAATGATATTGGTACCATTAATATAATTTAGTGTTACTATATTATGGTTATTATAATTATCAATCCATCTATAATATTTATTCAGTAAAACAAAATCATCATTTATACATACGTGCAGACCAACACCATGATGGGAAAAAAATTCATTTTTATCACCACACATAATTGATGGTTCCTAGAATGGATTTAATGAGTAAATATGATCTCTATGATATCATTAATGTTATATTATGAAAAATTAGAGAACCTATTTATGATATGATCAAAAAAGTATTATTGTTAATTCAGTTATATAACATGAAAGAACTAAGAGGAAAATGATCTCTTATTTCTAAGTAAGGAATTTATATAAATTATATTACCTTTATATTTCATTTATATTATGACATATCACACTAATAAATACTAAATATTTTAATTACACATCTACTATAATTACTTTACAACAAAACCATCCCATATTCTTCCATTAATTATGGCAGGTTTATGTTTGTGTCGGTTTAACCACCTACTTGAAAAATACTAAAAATTTATGTCATGGATGGCTTTGAGAAATTATTTACTAGAATAATATAATATAAATATTTAGATAATTTTCTATGGTATAGTTATATCTATATTTAACTCATTAATTAAGAAAACACCATTCATTTATTAGGAATCATTGAAACATGATCATAGTTGATTTCATCTTCATGGTGTGAACCAAAAATTAAAATGAAAAGTAATTATATATTTATAAAATATAATAAAAAATCTTTTACAATACCTTATATAATTTAATGGTGGTGAAAATTTTGTAATAATTATAGATACCAATATGAATTTTATGAAACTAGTTCAAGGTGATAAAGGATTACTTACACTCAGTGTTAGAAATAGATAAAAATAGATAATATATATAGGATAATTATAAATAAGGAGTATAAATTTTATATTTATGAATAATGTTATTGTGTACATTTTTAACTAACTTAATTTTATTAGTTAGGAGGTTTGGATCATGTGTAGAATGGATCCGGAGAAGGTATGGGTTTTCATCTCAAATTCCTTTCTTGATACATGTATGGTATTATGCACCTAATTCCATGTATGCAGTATATGTACTGCCTATATTAGATATCATATCATGAATTATATTTTATTAATTTTATTATAACTTCAATTTTAATCCCTCTATTTCAATGGGATTTGATTGGAATGTTTCTAAAATTCGAAGTGTTTTCTTGGACTCAATTCTAATTATTTGAAACATAATAATTTTTTTCATCATGTTTACTTTGTATGTGTATATAAAACCCATGGATCTATTTTTATCAAAATAAATTTATTTAGTGGTATTTAATATCAAAATAATGTTACTTTATTAATGCATCTATTGATTTAGTTGTTTCCCCTAGTTGTAATTTTTTTTGGTAACTCAACTTTCATACATTGAATTATGTTCATTATATTAAACATATAAGATTGGAATATTCTGCCATTTTCTTTTATTATGTGGTATTATATAATTGTTTTATATGGATATACATTCTTACCACATAAAAACTTTGACATATATTTCTCACATCTTGAGATATGTTTCCCCTAAGGGATATTGTTAACTCAAATCTCATTCTTTGATTTATAATGTTTTATATTGAACATTATTATTACATTATTATGTTATACCACCCTAATATTTAATTATATGGTATTTTATAATTCCTTTTAGGAAAAACGTTTTAATACAAGTAAAATTTTATTACTCTTTTTACAGTTTGAGTTTTGTACAAAGGTATTTTTTTAAAAATATTAAAAATCATTTTTTCTTTCACTTTCATATGTTTTATCTTCCTCTCTAAATTTTTAGAAGATAAATCTATTACTTTTAAAGGAAAAATTATTGAATATTTTAAAAAAATATAATTTTTTAAAATAGTATTCACCCCACATTTTCGAAAAAGTCCTTTGGAATTGACCCTTAACATCATCCATTACATCAATGTTAAAAATGTTTTCCAAAAACACTTTCAAGATTTCAGTTCAATTTATATTTTAATTTTACAAAATAGTTTACCAAATAATGTTTATTTTTAAATATTTATACTATAATATATATTTATATTTTGGGGGAATGAACTCACAGTACCAAAAAATCTAATTTTTTATCCCTTCTTGAGTGGTATTGTTCAAGAATTCTTTTGTGAGGATGTTTTTCGTATATGTCATAATACTTTTATGTTTTCTTTGTTAAATTGGGGTTTTTTAAACCATAAATCACATTTATATTGGTGGATTGTGATCATGTTATTCGATTATTGACTTAGTTGTATACTTAATTCTCTATACAATGTGAACATCAGGTTTTATATAATTCAGATTGGATGATGTTCACTTAGATTTAAAGTATATATTTTTACTAATGTGTGGAAATGTATTAGAGTTATTTATATTGTTATTCCAAGCTATATTATTATTGGAAATCTAATTATGTGTTTTTTTAGAATCCATCTTTTTCCTCCAGTTGGGTTATGATAATGTTATCCCTTTTTATTGGAATGTGGAAAATCATTAGTGATCCGTATATTATTATTCCAACATATATGATTATTCGAAGGTTGAATATTTATTTTTCAAAAATAAACCATCATTCTATAGATGATTTATGATCATTTTGTCCCTTTTATTTACATGGGAAAATGCATTGATATTCTTTATAATTATCTACTACTAACTCATGTTGATTTTGAATTGACATTTTGTATTTTCAATTACACATGTATCCATGTTTTTTATTTATTTAGAGGTTCCTTAGGGAATGATATGAAATTTATTACTGAATCTTATAGTGAATGAATTATAATTAAACAAGTGATAATTTGTTCTAACATTATATATCCCCTCTATTTTTCGAAAAGTCTCATGAGACAAAACTGATTGGGATTTGATGTTTACCTCTTCCCATAATAGGATAATGTATTAGAACAAGGCATTGATTACACATTATTGATGTCCGACATTATTAACTAAATCAGTATGATATTAGTGTTGTTGATATCCATGTTTTCATTTATTTTCTTGGATATATCATATTTTTAGTTTCAGGTTTTTTATGGAATCATGTTTTTTACTTATTTCTATCATAATATTTATTCCATGTTTATGCCATGATTACCTCAGTTGTATGTTTTAACTTATTGAGTGTTTGAGATCACCCCTTATTATGTTTCCATTTTCACAGTTTATAAAGAAATGTATTACACATTACATGTTTAGAAGGATAAAACTTATGAAATAATTTATAAGAGATGATGAAGAATCATTATGTATTAATTAGTTATGTATATAATGAAAAAAATGTTTATTTGATACTAAAAATATGGTATTTTATATATAATGTTTTAAATAAATCATTAAATCTATAAACCTAAAAATATCCTTGTGATATAAGAGATAAAATAATTATTATTAATTTTTTAATTAGTTATGGTAGTATCCGGGCTTGTACGCTTAGTATCATAGAGAGTATATAAGGTATGTGTTTATGGAATCGATTAGGGGAGTGTGGGTCTAGTGAATCATAGTTGATATAAAAGGAAAGGTTTAGATAACTTTGGAGACGAGGTTGCCTGTTAATAATTACTTAAGGGATGATATGTTAAGGTCAATCAGGATTTCAAAGGTATAGATAACTAATTAGAATAATGAATGATTTAATTATAAAACAATAATGCACATTTTATTTATGGATTACGATGAGATAGATTTGGTGAAAACCTTATGTATATTTATAATTACTGGATAAAAAACATATGTTTTGGTAAATTTGTGATTATAATGTTTTTATAATTAGTACATAACTTTCTAAATGCTGACAAGTAGATAAAATTTTGGCATAGATGCACCTAGGGGAAATCACATTGAAAAGTGTTGGTTAGGTATTGAATCAATCATCACTCTAAATCCTAATGAATTTGACTAAGAATTCACACATGGCTAGAAAATTCCTATGTATATGATTTGGGTAGTCATATTTTATTTACAAAATATTATGAAGTATTTAATAACTAGGTTAACTAATTAGGTTAGAGAACGTAAAAGAAAAATAACCATGGATAACCAAGTATTGAACAAGGGGGACATAGGTTGATCCAAAAGTATCATATATTAAAAAGTTGTGTTATAAGTGAAGACATGTTGAGATTTATGTTTTTATATTCACATTTTGGATATTATCATAAAAATTTTACTTATAGTTATTGGTTGAAACATGATAAAAAAATATGAGTTCATGAAAGGTATGTATCTAGAAACCACTATTTCTTATAACTGAATAATGGATCATATATAAATTGTTATGAATTTTATTATATGCCTATTATTATAGAAAAGGCAAGTTTCCTAGTACTACCTATGGTAGTGAGGTTTATATGATAATATAAATTAATTATTTATACACTTTGATATTTTAATCAGTTAATTGATATTTATCTATGACATTTTGGTATATTTTAAATGTTATTGAGGATTATATGAAACATTTAAGGATTATTCTTCAGTATTTTTTCATTTATAGTTTGAAATAAAATATTAAATGGCATTAATAAACTTGAGATATTATTTTATTGAAAGGTTATACTTTGTGATATAACTATTGAAAAATAAATGTTTGAGGGATGGATAAGTTTTATTTTTAGTATATTCTTGTTATTGAGTTAATATAAGGTTAACTTATTTAGAGAAAATTTAATTAGATAGTATTAATAGACCTGTAAATGATTATTGATTTAATGAAAAATAAATCCATAATATTTTTTGTTTTTTATCTAATTTTTTAGCATATGATATATATTGAAAAGTGTGTGACTTTATGAATTAGTGATTAATAAATTAATGGACTAAAGATAGATTTGGTTTTTGGAAGAATAAATAATCTCATTGTGGTTTAATGAATTTGAGATTAAAATGGTTTTTGGAGATTAATGTTATATAGAATATATTATTTGGGTTTATATATATTTTGATATATGATTTTAGGAATGATTAATGTGGTTTTAGTAAGGATAATTAGGATGATATATCCAGAGAGAGTATGAAAGATATCATATGTTAAGAATAAATTCACCTACATTCTTTAATGAATAATAATTAAAGTTAAGAGGGTGAAATTTATTTAGGGGGATGCAACATCCCAAGATCTTGATATATTATTACTTTAAATAATTCAATGTGTTCGTAATCTTTCTCCACACACAGCACTAAAATGAAATGAAACTATGATATATAACGATAAAATGAAAATATTTATGTATGTATGTTAAAACCTATCTATTTAATTAGTAAAAATGTATTAGAGTTACTGATTTAATAAATATAGATATAAATAAAATAAATACTACTTTAAATATTAATGAAAGTCAATTATTTTTCCTAAACATACTAATAAGATCTTTTATTGTTTAGAAAAGTTATTTTATTAAAAATTATCTTTTATACGATATGAATTTATATTTCGAGAAAAATATGATCAATAATGATAAATTTTGTTTTATATTAGTAATTAGTTAACACCAATTTAGTTAGTAAATGATATGAAATAATAATAATAACAGTTAATATTTGAAAATCGTATTTTTTAATAAAAATAAAATTTCATTTTATTTTAGTATTTTTTATAATTAATTAGTTTTTTAATTTGGAATTTATAAAATGAACTTCAATTTTGAGTCACCTATATTATATTGGACTTAGTATGAATTTTTTTTATCATTCCCTAAAAATATGTATTTCAAGTAAAAAATAATGGGTTTGCTAAAATTATATTTTTTATGATGTTATCATTATGTAAGCGTATTATAGAAGTTTATAAAACCTTATATGTAATAATACATGTATTTAAGGAATATCACTATGCATTTTAAAATATTATTTGTGCTTATAAATCCTATGAAATGTTTTTTAAGACAAATTTAAACTATTAGTTTAACAAAAATAGTATTTTTTCTTTTCTATAAATAAACTATTTTCAAGAAGACGATAAATATTTAAAATGACCCAAAATTTTATGAATGAAATTACTTTTAAAATGAATGAATACTTTATTAAGTAATATAATTATATAAAACATATGCACAAGTTTGGTTAGTTTCGACCAATTAAAAAATATAGGCTATCATATTTAAAATAATTTTAGGAAACTTAACCATTGATAATATATCCATTTTATAGTGACAATTAAGATTAGTATATAATACGGGTTATGATAAAGTCTAATTGACATTTAAGGAAGAAGTTATTACTTTGAGTAGTAGGTTCTTATCATATGAATCCCATTTATCAGATATTTCAAGGGGGATTCCATCAATGGGCATTTCCCTTGATAAATCTCATGTTGAGATTAAAAAATAGAAGCTGTAGAAAAATAATTGAAGAGATAAGTTAAATCTTATCAACATCATGAACCAAACCATGTTCACCGAACCCCCCCCCCCCAAGAAAGAACCACCATCACACACATTACCCTTATGGTGTATTATATTTTAATAAGGGGATATATATCTAGAGCCTATTAATATTAATTTGAATATATTATTAAAATAATAATTATATTTATTTCATTTTATAAATAATTTATAAACTATTATACATTGAGTGTGAAAAAAATTAGATTTTGATACGAAAAAATAATTTTTTTTGGGAAACATATATTATAAACTACGACACTGTTTTTGATAATTTCAATAATTTTTGAAATAAATGTTATTTTAATAAAATATTCTTTTGAAATAATATTTATTTAAGTATAAATGATAATGTAATTTAATGATGTACAATGTAATTTTTATACAGGTTATAATGTTGTTAGTATCACAAAAACATATACTTTTTAAAAAATAAGTATTTTTTAAAACTGAAAATGATCATATTTAGGAAATTATTTTGATAAAAAAATATTATTTTTTAAATCCGAAATTAAAAATTTTCCAATTGTAATTATTTCATAATTCTCAATGATAGTTAAATTTTTGGGTAAAAATTAAATACGGTATTAATATACGATCTATAGTATGGCCTCATAATAGCCAAAAAGTGTTGTAATAAATTATATAAAGGCAATAAATGACAAAATATATGCTTCCCATTTAAAATAATATGTCATTTAAGTTATTTAATAATTTTTATAATTCATTAATGAATCCTCCAAAACATACAGTATATATTTTTTGGTTTTAAAATCAATTATTTATGAACATGACTCACTTTCACATCAACAATGGAATTATTTTAGTATTTTTGGTTCTTAGATTTATAAAATTTTATAAAACAATTTTCTTTGGTATAAATCATGGGAAAAACCATGGGAAGGTTGGTAGTCTTAATTATTTTGTCATATAGAGTCCAAACCCTATGTTTAGAGATTAATAATGAATTCCCTTTTATTTTTCTATAAATACCCTCCCAAATCACTCTGTTATTCATTGAAAAACCCATATATAACAATGTTTCTATCCCTCTCCATATCTAAATTCCTCCCATGATTTTCCCAATATATTAAGAAGCTCCTCACAAGCTTTTAGAAGAACCCTCTCAAGGTACGGGATTCCCTCCTACTCCTCTTTATTCACACTATTTATTTGTATTATGGAATTTTATTTTCAATTATTATTTGGTAAAATGTTTTCACACATACCTTTTATTTATCTCATAATGTCAATGTAAAGATAGACTACCTTTCACTCTCATTAAACCCTTATATGAATTGTTATGTGTAACATCCCGGTTCCGAGTGCCACTCAACGGGTGCCCCGAACCCGATTTGCCACGTGACCTCAAGCGCATTTCGCCAAATTCCAGAGGCTGTTGACTAGTAGGGAGGGCCCAAGTCTAATTGTGGGGAAACTATGCCCTCATTTGTCAAAGTGTAGCGCAGCGGAATACAAATCAAAACATACAACAAACAGTGAAAGCAGTAAACCGTACACAACTAAAATAAACAACAGTGGATATAACCAACAATATTTAAACGATGATGCTACATGTGTCCAGTTCTAAGAAAATAGCCAAAACATGTTATAAATCAATACAGTAATACAAAATCAGAGTACAGAAAAACAAGCAAAATAGCTGACAGCAGCATCGTGAGCCTAGGCTCGGTCCCATGCCCTCCTACTCCTCAGCAAAAATTATGTACCTATATAGGGACTCTTGCCCCTATCTACATATGCAGCAATGTAATCTGTCTGGGCCGAAAAGCGTGACCCAAACAGGGTGTGAGAAATATATCTCAGTAGGCACCCACCAAAGGCTCGTTCCCAACTGTGTGTAAACATGCAACAAGTGTGCGGTAATAAAATGCAATAAACCAAGAAGTACTCAAAAGTAACTAACTTACCCGTTATATTGTCATTTAATTATTTATTTAATCCATTTAATTTAGTTTCATTCTTTGATCAACCGCACCAAGACCTCAGGCCAACCAGTGTCTTGACCTCAGGCCAATATAGTGAACCACGCTCTCAGGCTATACAGAATCCAACCCACAGGTATTTCCCTCAGGCGTAATAAAAATTGCTCGTAGGCGTAGGAAGTGTCACCCCAGGCACAGAAGTCAAGCCCTCAGGAACGAAAGGTTTCCCTCAGGCGAAATAACTACAGCCCTCGGGCTAAATACTACAGTACCCTCAGGCTAATCACAACAATGCCCTCAGGAAAAACAGGTAACCGAACCATGCCCAACAGGTAAAGAAGCAGTAACAAGAAATTCCTCTCAAGGAAATTATACAATTACTACTTTAAAGGCATACCCTCGGGTATCCTGGCCAAATAGATAAACAATGGAACACACCCCCGGGGTGGTTCCGGATCCAAGAAACAATCCTAACCAGCATTTTAATATCAGATTTAAATACGTTATCAATTATAGGTGTTAAATATAGCAATGACCTCAGCTACACGACACCCCATCATGGGTTCGTGGCACAAAAACGCACAAAACACACGGTAGTTGGAAAACTAAACACCAAGCCACCTACCTTAAACAAAAACGAACGTTATACCCGAATGATGACTCCAGAAATTCCCAAGAATGGCATAGATCTGATGAAGAACAAAACCCGATTAACCTCAAATAACTCCTGTTAGGAGAAGAATTGGTAAGAAGCAGCCAAGGAGATGGAAGCCCTTACCCGTGCGGTTCAAACGAGATCGACTCAGGTGAAAACCGATTCTCGACGAACACCTGATGGATCATCAAAGGTTCGACCTCCTCCTTTTGCTCCAAAACGGCTCAAATGACTCCTCTGCCAAATGAGGAGGCTACTGCCTATTTTAAGCTGAAAAAACAAAGAACACGGCGTGTACTTCCAAGTACATGGCGTGTACTCCTTTCATTTAACTATTCCTCTGGCGACACTGCCACATTGTTCATCCGTCGGCATGAGTACACAACATGTACTACTGAGTACACTGCGTGTACTGCTGCCCAGCTGGAGGCTGCTCCACTGCCTTTCTATTTTGGCCTGCCGAATGACTATAGGGCGTGTAAAGGACCACTACATGACGTGTAGTCAGTTCCTACACCCTTTGTCGCCGACATGGCTACACGCCCTGTTTACTCATCCCAACACGGCCAAAAGTACACAGCATGTGGGAAAAGTACATGACATGTGGAAAAAGTACATGACATGTAGTTCCAAAATTTAGGATTTTCCCCCATTTTCCATATTTTATTAAAAACACTTAAGGAAAAGAGAAAAGAAGAAACTCGTACCTCAAGGATAAGAACCGGGTTCTTACAAACTTCCCCCTTATAGAAATTCATCCTTAAATTTCCCTTCCAAGGGTGGTGAAGATATATCCGTGAACAACTCCGGCCACAGAGCACGTATGTCCGTCTCCCGCTCCCAGTTTTCATCCTGCACTTGGCCATGCTACCATAGCACCTGTATGAGAGGAACTAACAGGCCTCAGAGAACATTTGTGCTCCTGTCAATGATACGAATCAGATTCTCCTCAAAGGACTCATTTGCCTCCAGCTCAACCTCCTCAAGATGAAAGACGTGATATGGGTCTGAATAATAGCCATGCAACTGAGATATGTGGAAGACGTCGTGCATGGCTCGGTACCACTGCGGTAACCACAACCGATAAGTAACCATCCCGACTCTCTCCAGAATCTCAAATGGTCCCACATACCGCAGTGAAAGTTTACCCTATCTCCTGATCTGCTTGTGTCCCAGCCTCGGCGAAACACGCAAGAAAACCTGATCTCCGACCACGAACTCCAAAGGTCGTCTGCGTCGATCAACATATGACTTCTGATGATACTGTGTGGTAGCCATTCGCTTCTGAATCAACCAAACCTGCTCAGATTTCTCCTATATGAGCTGTGGCCCCAGTAAAACATCCTCACCTACCTCTATCTAGCACAAATGTGAAAGGCATGGAATACCATATAAAGAATCGTATGGTTACATTTCAATAGTCGCCTGGAAACTATTGTTATAGGAAAACTCGACTAAGGGTATATGCTTCTCCCAAGAGCCCCCAAAGTCTAGGACGCATGCACGCAACATATCCTCTAGCACCTGTATCGTACACTCTGACTGGACATTTGTATGAAGGTGGTAGGCTATGATCAGAAGCACTTGTGTACCCAACGCCCTCTGAAAACTCTTCCAGAAACGAGACATGAAGTGGGTGTACCTATCAGAAACCATAGAACGAGGGACCCCATGATGACGTACGATCTCTCGGATATACAGCCTTCTGAGCTTGTCAATAATGAAGGTTTCCTTGATCGTCAAGAAGTGATCTACCTCCGTGAGTATGTCCACAACAACCCACACGACATCATTTCCATGAGGGGACCTCGGCAAACCAGTCACGAAATCCATCTCGACATCATCCCACTTCCACTCCGGAATGGGTAACTGCTGTAACAGCCCAGCTGGTCTCTGATGCTCCCCCTTCACATGCTGACAGGTGGAACACCTTGTAACAAAACCAGCTACATCTCTCTTCATACCCGACCACCAGTACTGACGTATCAAGTCACGGTACATCTTGGTAACCCCAGGATGAACTGCCCAAGATGAAGCATGAAACTATCACATTATCTCCTCGCGTATATCCCCTGGAACCCATACTCATCCCTGGAAACGCAAAACCTCATCATCACCTATCGTCCACCCAGGAGAAGGGTCCCCACTTGCCACCGACTCCCGTAGAACTAGGCCTTCTGAATTAGATAGATGTCTCATTCTCACTCTATCGAGGAGGTTAGAATTCATAGCTAAAGATGAAAGATAAGTCTGGTACTGACTGTCGTGAACCTCTAGATGCATCTCAGAGAACAAGGCCATGAGCTCCCACTCACCACTGGCCTCATGCACTCCCTGTATCTGAGTCTTCCTTCTCAGTGCATCAGCTATAGCATAACCTTTACCAGGTGTATAGGCACGCTCAAAATCGAAGGACTGTAGGTATTCGACCCACCTCCTTTGCCTCAGATTCAATTCATGCTGAGTAAAGATATAGTTGAGGCTTTTGTGGTTGGTGAAAACCACAAAATTCTCTCCTAATAGATAATTTCTCCAATAGCGCAACACATGAACAACTCTGGCCAACTCGAGATCATGCGTCGGGTAATTCCTCTCATGTGGCCTCAATTGCCGAGACCCGTATGCAATAACTCGGTCGCCCTGCATCAACACTGCTCCCAGCCCAATACCTGATGCGTCATGGTAAACTATATAGCTCTTCCCCGGATATGGGAGTATCAAGATTGACACTGATGTCAACCTTCCCTTCAGGTCCTGAAAAGCTGCCTCGCAAGCTTCCGACCAAATGAACTTCACAACATTCTTAGTTAGACTTGTCAACGGTGCTGCTAAGCGGGAGACGCCCCGTATAAAATGCATGTAGTAACCATCCAGCCCTAAGAAACTCCGTATATCAAAAACGTTCTTAGTCTGGTCCCAGGAAACTACTGCTCTCACCTTCTCTGAGTCTACTGAAACTCCTGCCTCAGAGATGACATGACCTAGGAACTGAATCTGGTCCATCCAAAAGTGGCACTTTGAGAGCTTAGCATATAGGCGATTCTCTCTCAGTGTACTCAATACAATCTCAAGATGGGTGGCATGGTCGTGTCGAGTGCGAGAGTACACCATGATGTCGTCCACGAATACTACCACAAAAGAATCAAGATATGGATGGAACACACGATTCATCTGATCCATGAAAACTGGTAGCGCGTTCGTGAGTCCGAACGACATAACCGTATAATCATATAGACCATACCGACTCCTGAAATCCGTGAGAGGTATATCAGATGGTCTCACACACAGTTGAGGATATCTAGATCTCAATTCAGTCTAAGAGAACACTCGTGCTCCACGAAGCTGATCAAAAAGATAATCAATCATCGGTAAGGGATATCAGTTCTTAACCGTCAACTGGTTCAGCTTCCGATAATCCACGCAATGTCTGAGGGTACCGTCCGCCTTCTTTACAAAAAGGACCGGCGAACCCCAAGGAGAATTACTAGGTCAGATAAAGCCCTTTGCCTGCAACTCCTCCAACTACCTCTTGAGCTCCTGCAACACAGGTGTAGCCATCTTATACAGAGGAATTGACACCGGTGCCACTCCTAGCACAAGCTCAATGGAGAAATCCACCTCTCTCTCCAGAGGCAGACCTGAAAAGTCGTCTGGGAAGAAATCCCAGAAACGATGAACAACAGGTGGGAAATCCACATGACAAGTCCCCTGGTCATCCAGATATAATCTCGCAATCTGGGCCGTGACTCCACCTTGCCCATGATGCTCTGGTCCAACTCGACTCACCTGAACGTCCCATTCTCCCTTGTATAGAAACTCTCCACCCTTCGGTTACGCGAAACACACCCTACAACGATAGTAGTCTACAAAGGCCCAAAAGGGAACCAACCAGTCCATAAAGATAATGACGTCATAGCTTGTCATCTCTAGGACATTGAAGTCCCAAAGGAAGTGACACCCACCAACCTCAAGGGGGAACTCCTTACATTGATGCACACCAGCCGTTCTAGTCCCCAACGGAGTGTCCAGCGTCATGATATCAGGAGAAGTAGAAACACAGAGCCCAAGGCTCTCTACAACGGGCACAAATATAAAACTATGTGTAGCACACGTATCGAAAAGTACTAAAGATACGATAGAAGCTACTAGAATAGTACCTCTGACTGTAGAAGGTCTGAGATCCTGCTCATGCTGGGTCTGTTGCACCGCATATGTTTGCTCAGTGCCGCAACCCTATGACATAGCCTGGCTACCCTGAGCTGTCCCGACCTGCTGCCTCTAAGATCCTGGAGTCTGGCTACCACGACCACAACCATTATTTCTGCTTGCACGCCCTGACGTATTCCAGTTCCCCGACTGGTAAGAAGCCACTGGTCCTGCTCCCGCACGCAGAGTCTGCACAGAACCCCTCTCACTAGCCACAGGTGGAAACACCATGCAAAAGCGCTGCAGATGACCCATCTTTCCGCAAGCTCGACACTCCACTAGGTCTCGTGGACACTGTGGCCTCTTGTGCCGCTCTCTACCACACTGGTAGCACCTGATCGGGCCACCTGAAGAAGCTTCCTGGATGGTACTGCCACCCTGTGAGAAGTCCATCTGTCGCTTCCTCTTCCTAGCAGAAAAAGTACCAGTAACTAGTGCTGAACCACCCTGTCCCACACCACTAGATTCCCGCAGGTTCATCTCTGTGATCAACACCTGGTTCACATCAGTGTGTATATTAGGCAACCCGAAGACATTCACCAGCGCTCAGATTTCATACCAAAGACCATCCTCAAAATGTCTGGCCCTCAACATCTCATCACCCACCAGCACGAGTGCAAAGTGCTGAAGCTCTGTAAAATGAACAGAATAGTCCATCACAGACATAGCACCCTACTGCAGATTCATAAACACTCAAGATATATCTTCTCTCAGCGTCTCTGGGAAGTAAAAGTCATAGAAGACTGCCTGAAAGTCTTCTCATGCCATGTTCCTGTGATGCTATGACTAGGTGGTAACATCCTACCACCTCTTTGCGGAATCACGCAGCATGTAAGTCACGGGCTTGACCCTCCACCCTCGAGACGTCTCAAGATGCTTAAAAATAGTCTGCATCGACCCCAGCCAAGACTCCACAGCTGGTGGTCCACCATCCCCTGAGAACATAGGCAGATGCTACTACTAGAAGATACGTGTCAGCTCGTCCATAGATGTGGCAGCCTGCGGTGCCCCCTGAAAAGTCTGCATGAACCGCAATAAGCCTTCATGAAACTGCGCCTATGCGCCTGTGTCTGGTATAGCAGCTGGTGCCACATCTGGCTCTACTGGAGGATCAACTAGTAGCCCATGGGCCACCATCTCTGGAGTATTCTCATAGCCACTCTCCGGGCGAACAACGCACGGTCTTCTAGGAAACATGAAACTACATGATCAAAACACACCTTAGAACAAGATTATCAAAGACCAAAAACAAAAAAAACCCAATGGGGAACATGAGGAATAAGGAATTCAAAATTTGCAAAACAAGACTACACGGCATGTATACTGACTACACGACGTGTACTTGACTTCCATTCCCCTGCCTGGGTCCTTCTGCACAGCTAAGCCACACGACTCCCATTTGAACAAAACGACAAGGCGTGTAGTTCATATACACGTCATGTATGGTGTTATTTCTATCTGCCCGTGTCGTCTGTGACACGGCCGACTACTCAGCTTGACACTACATGGCATGTTACACCCGCACACAGCGTGTCAACAACCCCGTTTCCCAGTCACATGGCAAAGTCCACACGGTCTGTCCTCAGACAAGACTACACGGCATGTCCTAAAGGTACACGGCGTGTTCAAGGAACGGTGACATCGACCCGTGTTGTTAGATACATAGCCGAGTCCCCAGGTAACACTAGACAACATGTACATTTTGACACGGAGTGTTCTGTGGAGGAGTTCACCGACCCGTGTTGTTAGTTACACGGACGAACTCTAGGTCAACACTACACGGCATGCACATCTGGTACACGACGTGTTTTTCCCAAGCACTTCCCTACCCCGTGTCGCTGCCCACATGGTTTGAGACACAGGAAGAGACTACACAGCGTGTACTCAGAGTACAAGGTGTGTACTTAAAAAGTTCATTTTTCTTCCCAAATAGAAAACCATACACGACGTGTGTAAAAATACTACACGACGTGTATAATGGGTTTCCAGACATTATGTCTCAGAAACTTCTTCGGAACCTAGAAAATACCGAAAACCAACACCTATGTGTCAAATTCCGACCCGTGAGGGCCCATACTCCCCACGAATCAAAGTTTGACATCTTATATGTGTTATAACTAATAAACAGTCAATGATCCACCAAATTCCGGTCAATGGGGGCCCATACTCTCCAAAAACCAAATTTTGGTGTCCATTCAATGAATAGCTCACACAAAAATTACTCTTTTACAAGGCATGTATTTTATCAAAGCAGTTATCACAACAGCATGCTTTTCTAGCACAACTACTATCACAACATCATTCAATTTATAATGAACCTAAATAGCATGGAACTATGCATGGCCTGTGATTTCTAGCATGTGCCTAAATGATGCATGAGATGGAATACCCTCATCTCCTCAAGTTTCAACGAAATAGAACCCACAAATAAATTAT
Source organism: Viscum album (assembly GCA_963277665.1). Lineage (NCBI taxonomy): Eukaryota > Viridiplantae > Streptophyta > Magnoliopsida > Santalales > Viscaceae > Viscum > Viscum album. The sequence continues at coordinate 1,326,917,946 of OY728158.1, forward strand.
AATAGCATAATACCAAGTGCGTCACCCAACGGTGAAAACATATCAACTGTATAATGTGCAAAATCAGAAAAAAAAACTTGCAAAATATGAGGTAGACTGGCTTTTCTCTGTACACGGGTTAAATATGCCCGGGCATAGCTTATTACCAACTACCATTTGTCCTATCCCTGACTAAGGCTCCAAATAGTATGTCAAAGAAAATAACCCCTCTGATACCACTTTGTAATGTCTTGGTTCCAGGTGCCACTCAACAGGTGCCCCGAACCCGGTTCGCCACGTGACCTCAAGCGCATTTCCCCAAACTCCGAGGCTGCTGAATAGCAGCGAGGGCCCAGGTCTGATAGTGGGGAAACTATGCCCTTATTTTTCAAAGTGTAGAGTAGAAGAATACAAAATAAGACATACAACAAACAGTGGTAGCAGTAAACCATACACAATTGAAATAAACAACAACAGTGGATATATCCCACAGTATTTAAACGATGATTCTACATGTGTCCAGTTCTAAGAAAACAACCATAACATGTTATACATCAATACAGTACAACAAAATTAGAGTATAGAAAAACAAGAAAAATATCTTGCAGTGGCATCACGAGCCTAGGCTCAGTCCCATGCCCTCCTACTCCTCCGCAGCAATCATGTACCTATATAGGGACTCTTGCCCCTATCTAAACCTGCAGCAACATAATCTGTTTGGGCTGAAAAGCGTGACCCAAACAGAGTGTGAGAAATATATCTCAGTAGGCACCCACCAAAGGCACGTGCCCAACTGTGCGTAAACATGCAGCAAGTGTGCAGTAATAAAATGCAATAAACCAAGAATTACTCCAAAGTAATTAACTTACCAGTTATATTGTCATTTAATTATGTATTTAATCCATTTAATTTAGTATCATTCTGTGCTCAACAGCACCAAGACCTCAGGCCAACTAGTGTCTTTCCCTCAGGCCAATATAGTGAACCACGCCCTCAGGATATACATAATCGAACCCGCAGGTATTTCCCTCTAGTGTAAAAAAAATTACCCTCAAGCGTAGGAAGTGTCACCCTCAGGAATAGAAGTCAAGCCCTCAGGCATGAAAGGTTTCCCTCAGGCGAAATAACTACAGCCCTCAGGCTAAATAGTATAGTGCCCTTAGGCTAATCACAACAACCCCCTCAGGCTAAACAGGTAACCGGGCCATTCCCAACAGGTAAAAAAACAGTAACAAACAATTCCTCTCAAGGTAATTCTACAATTACCGATTTAAAGGAATACCCTCGGGTATACTAGCCAAATGGCTAAACAGTAGAACACACCCCCGGGGTGGTTCCGGATCCAAGCAATGATCCCAACCAGAATTTTAATATCATATTTAAATACATAATCAATTCTAGGTGTTAAATATAGCAACGACCTCATCCACACGACACCCCAACATGGGTTCGTGGCACAAAAATGCAAAAAACACACGACAGTTGGAAAACTAAACACCAAGCCACCTACCTTAAACGCCAACGAACGTTATACCTGAACGCCGACTCTAGAAACTCCCAAGAACGGCGTAGATCTGACGAAGAACAAAACCCGCTTAACCGCAAATAACTCCTGTTAGGAGAAGAATAGGTAAGTAGCATCCAAGGAGATGGAAGCCCTTACCAGTGCGGTTCCAACGAGATCATCTGAGGCGGAAACCGATTCCTGACAAACACCCGGAGGATCTTCAAAAGTTCGGCCTCTTACTTTGGCTCCAAAACGGCTCAAATGCCTCCTCTGGAAAATAAGGAGGCTACTGCCTATTTTAATCTGAAAAATCAAAGTACACGACATGTACTTCCAAGTACACGGCGTGTACACCTTTCATTTAACTGTAACTCTGGCGGGACCGCCACACTGTTTAACTGTCGGCATGAGTACACGACATGTACTCCTGAGTACAAAGCGTGTACTACCACCCAGCTTACGGCTGCTCCACCGCCTTACTATTTTGGCATGCCGACTGACTACATGGCGTGTAAAGGACCACTACACGGCATGTAGTCGATTCCTACACTCTTTGTCACCGACAAGGCTACACGCCCTATGTACTCATCCTAACACGTCCAAAAGTACACGGCGTGTAGGACAAGGACACGGCGTGTGGAAAAAGTACACGGCGTGTAGTTTCCAAAATTACGATTTTCCCCATTTTCCATATTTTATTAAAAACACTTAAGGAAAAGAGAAAAGAAGAAACTCTTACCTCAAGGATAAGAACCGGGTTCTTAAATTATGTATACCTGTTATGCTGACAAAATTATCTTCTTATTTTTCCATCCCAATACCCATCCACATTTCCACTAAAGTGAATTCACCTAGAAGTACTATCCTTAATTTATTGGGTAGTTATATGTATGTAAAACATAAAATTTAATAATGGTATTAAAAGTTATGAAATGTTTTCTTATGTTGCATGATCTATGTGGAACACCAACACATGTAAATGGTATGAATATGACAGGTGTACCTAAAATTATATATCACTTCAATGCATTGGGTAATGTTTTTTTCTCATGATATACCACGAATGTTTCACATGATGTTATCCTAAGGACACTATGTTATAATATCTCAATTGTTAGCCTTAAAACATACTTATGATGTCATGTTGTATTCTGTTTCTACATTATTTTGTTTTCTTTATGTTATCCTCTTATATCACAATTCGATTTTCACATAAATTGATTATCAACCATTTCATTTTTCCTTGATATGCCTCACAAATAAAATGTGTTACTTTCATCATATTATTCTTTGATTACACCCTTAGTGGGATTTATAGATCACCCCTTTTGTATATACATCCCTAGGTTATCTTGTTTGATATTAGAATATCAAAGGAATTTAAAAGAATGCTAGGTAATTTTTATATTTTTTTTGTTGTATCCTTATTCCATGTTATGGATTTATGTATCTCATTACCCAATGAGAGAAGGACTTTCATTCTTTTGGGATTATATTATGTTTTTCTTTATGTAACAAATCCTGAATTAATATTTATAATAGATATGGGTTTTGATAGTTATTATTAGAACAAGCTTAGGTAATTTTTTTGGATTAGGATTATAAAACCTTAGTAAAAGCATTACGTATAAGTCACAATAGAGGAAAAAACACCTAAATTTTTGTAATGTTTAGAGTAAGTGGATCTTAAGTAACAAAATCCATGTCTGGATTGTAACGACCCAATATATTATAAATGGAAATTCCTTTATTATAAATATTTCACATAATCACATGAAATCACCACAAAATGAACTACTAAGTTCTATGTGACCTTTAAGCATATGTTTTTCACTTCTGTGTTTGGAATTTCGAAAATCTCACATACACAGTCGTGATTAGTTAGTTGTTTGGAGTCCGACAATGAAACATAATTTTTGGTGAATAGTAACCTACCCTCTTGAATAGTAACATACCCCTATGAATAATTATATACACTAATGAATAATAACCTTACCTATGATAAAATATAAATAATATTCGAGTTGAAAGTATGATATACCTGAATTTTAGAATAAGTAAATGAATGTTTTAAAACTGGTTTTTAATAATAAATTATGATTATAATTAAATATTATATTAATCATATTAAGAAAATAATTTTTGAAAAATGGATTTCATTTTTTTATTCTACACATCGAAAAAAGGTTAGGGTAAATTTTTGGGATTTTTCTGAAAAACTTGATTTTTTGGTGAATGGTAAAATACATTAATTTACAAGATAAATACATTTTAATTTAAATCTACTATTCCTGACATCATAGTGATGTAAGCACCCAAATCTCTAACTCACATTCATTTATGACTATTCGTGTTCTTGGAATCATCCATATTTCTCATCTTCAGGTAAATTAATAAAATAATGATTAAAAAATCATGAACACTCTCCTCACCTCCACTATAAACCCCCCTCACTTCCTCTACTATTCACTCCTACCAAACCTTTTTACTTTCCAATATTCTACCCAAATCAATCCCCAAGCTCCTTCCTCACGTCAAAATTCCCCTAGTCTCGTCAAAATACCAAAACCTATCCTCTTAAGAGGTTCTCAAAGGAGGTAGACTCAAAAGGTAAGTTTTTCTTTCAAACTCCTTCATTTATTTTAGGTTCTTTTCATTTCTTGTTTCATTCCTCACCTCCCTTCACCGAAATGGTATGATAACTCTAGTAACATAAATTTAATGGAATTATAATTTTATAATGGTACATATCATTATCTTCTCTCCTTTTCCCATATTTTATTTGAAAGAAATGAAAACACAATTTGAAATGTGTTAATTTAGCACATTCAAGGACAATAGTTTATAAATTTCTATTATCATCATTAATTCTGGTCATGAAAATATTTGTGTTATGGTTTAAACAGATTATTATATATTTAATATATCCTTGTTATGGTTTTTTAGTCCTTTTGTACAAATGTTATTAATTTATAAAGAAAAATATGTTCATTGTAATCAAACCCATTGTTTAACTAAAACAGTTATCACTACTGTTTTATATTATCATTAAAATCCAATAAAAATAACTAAATGGGTTTTTTAAAATACTTTCATCTTATATTTTTTCACTAAAAACCCTTGATTTTAGTTCTGGAAACCATTTTCATCTTATAAGATTATCTGTTCATAAGTTAACCGATAATGAAAGGTAAGGAAACAAACAGACCCGAACAATAAAATTGAACATCATAACCCATCAAGAAGGACAAGAATTAACTTAAAAAGGTTATAATAAATCTATTACATATTTTTGAGGTTATGGATTTATTAATTAATGAACCTAATTGTTTTATTCATGTAATTAATAACAAGTGGAGAACACCACAAGACTTAAGGTAAGGGATACTCTGTATTTCACTCTTAATCGAGATGTACTCTATGCTATTCCATTTTATGAATAAGCCCTAATGATGGGGTATGATTACACACCTCACCTATACTTCCATCATGATGTATAAGTGATGATAAACCCATTTTCTCTCTCATCAAGCGCTCATAGGTGCACCTGAAACCATGCTGATAAACCGTACCGAATTCTACCAGAACCATCTCTGTTCTTTCGGGTTGCCTTATCTTTATTTATATCAAAATGGAGTTATATTATCTATTTATATAATTATTATAAATTATTTTTAGTTTTAAAAAATTCATTTATCAATACCCCTTCATCACTCTCTTTTAAGGATATACATGTTTTTAAAAGATTATCTCCGTAGTACTTTCCGATAAGCAAACCTGTTTGAAGGGAACTTCTCGAATTTTTAACCAATTTCCAGTGCACTATATCCTCTATTTTAATCAACCATTGTATTTATAAAATCAGTATTTTTTATTATGAAAATATTCTTGGTTCAATTTTGGATTTATATAAAATATTTTCCACTTTTCTATTTTAAAATACCTATAGTATTTTCCCAAGTGTTGTTACTTCTGTTTTACATCACTTTCCATTATATATGCCTATTTTACCCTTTAAAATTCCATGTATGTTCTAATTCCATTATTTCATGGACACCTTCATGAAACGACCATTGGTTCTGCTTTATGTCATGATTGTGGTACCCAATTCTTTCCATGGGTCCCCTTATGTTTATTTATGGTTGATTATGTATGTTTTTTTATGTGGCATGAATATTCATGAAAATTTTAAGAATAGTGCACTGAGATAGCACTAAAATTCATTAGGTAATGTTAAGACTCATGATATGTTATGTGAAATAGGATTGGCAGTTATTCTTGACCCGTACTAAAATGGGAAACGAGATTGGTGGTTAGATGTGACCCGTACTAAAATGGGAAACAAGATTGGTGGTTAGACTTGACCCATAATAAAGACATGTTTTATTGTTCTAACACATTTATATGATTCCATGTTTATATGATATGATTTCATATGTTCCACAATTTTGATATCATTATGCCATGACTCCTAACTCATGGGATTAATTATTATTCTTATGTTCATTCCCTTACTAGGATTTTACATTCTTCCATTTTTTCTTGTGTTCCTTAGGGTACCCTATAAATATGTAAGGGCTTAAAGGAATTTAGGATATTTTTATACATATTAAATAAAAAAGGGTTTTTAGCCCCATGTTTTATGTTTTATGTACCTAGTCTTAAAATACACTATACTTCACAATCCTTGGCTTGTACTCTGATGTATAATTATGATTAGAATCATGTAGTGTAATGTGAAAAAGGCTAGGGTCTCCCCAGTTGGTATTAGAGGATGGCCTAGTTATTTTTAATGATTAGGAATAGATAACATTAGTAAGAACCTTAAGGATGATACACAGTACATGAAGACATACCTAAATTTTGGTAAGTATAGAGTAAGTGATTTATCCAGAAAATACATCTTTGTCTGGATAAAAATTGGTAGAGGCAGATCTGGCATAGATGTACCTAGGAGTGAAAAATCAGATAAGGAATTTTAATCTTAAACCATGGTATCCTGGTACACGAAAATGGGCCTTGATGTACTATTGGTGTTGACACTCCCGGGGAATATGATTTTGTAAATTAATGAGCTTAGTAAAAACCATTATTAAGGGAAAAAATCCCATAAGAATATTAGTTAAGAAATAGATCAAGGATAACCTATATTGAAACATAAGGAATCACAAGTTAGGATATACTTCTTCTTTACAGTTTTATCCATTTATGTTCAATGTTTCCACTTTATGATCAAAAGCTAAGTATTAAAGACAAATAATTATACGTTCTTTTTCACAGATAATGGAAGGAAATAGAATAAAAAGTTCCAACAGTCTATGTGATAGGTAATGTGAATATTTCCCTAATGATATTCTAGATATGACTGGAATGAGTGCTCAAAATTTCATTACAGTACTTTCTCAGCTGGATCGAGTTATGAATATTAACTTGAATCATGCAGAACACCCTCATCCCTTAAGGAAATAGCAGGTTTCTATAAAATCCTTCATATAGAAAAGGCCTCCCATGTTTAGAGGATCTTTATATCTTCTCCTTGTGGAACAATGGATTAACTCTATAGAAAATATATTCCCTATCCTTCAGTGCTTTGATGAAGAGAAAGTTGTACTAGAAGCCTATTGTTTTTATAGGGAAGCTGATCAGCGGTGGACACTGATCAAGAATATAAAGTCCCAAGAGGAAACTGATTCCATGGATTAGGAGGAATTGAAGAGGATGTTTTCATCAAATATTTTCCTTGAACCCTCAGTCTCAAGATGGATAGAGATTTTCTTGGACTCACGCAGAAGGAAGATGAGTCCATTGGGGTGTATGAAGAAAAGATTACCAGGCTTGCAAGGTATGCATTTGGATTTTTCATGAACACTGAAATAATGGTGGATCAATTATTTAGAGGACTAAAGAAAAGTCTATGAAAATCATTAGTAATTATAGACTTCTAAAGTTATGAAGAGATTTTCCATTATTCCATCAGGGTTGAAATGGATATTGGAGACTCTTAGTGGTCTCGTGGGCCTGGGGAAAAGAAGAGAAAAATGGACAAAATCATGGGTCGTTAAACATACAAAACCCATGATGGGAAGAAACCTGATATTTCCCCTTGTAAATTTTTTGTGAAGAAGAATCATGGGAACGTTCTTAAGGGAACCAAAAATTGATTCAAATGTCTAATGTTTGGTTATCTGGAAAAGAACGGTCGTGGGGACATGAATAATCCCACTAATGTGGAAGAAGAAAAGAAGGTTTAGATCAACACTCAGTCAGTAGTGCAGTGTTACAACTTCAAGGGGCACAGAAATTATGAAAAGTGTTTCCCTAACCCATGGGTTGTGGGAGGCAATCAACAAAAACCTCCAAGCCAACAAGGAAGGTATTTTTCTACCACTACTACTAAGGTGGAGCCAAAAAATGATGTGGCGATAGGTATGCTAGTTATTCATTCAAGAATAGTGAAAGTGCTAATTGATTCTGGTTATATGAATTCTTTTATATCTTTCTTGTTTACTAGAACAATTAAAACACCACCACAAAATTTGGAGGAAAATATATCTATGGGAACAGGGAGTGGGGAAATCATTGCATCCATGGTTTATAACTCATCCCTGGTTAACATTTGTGGACTGAACCTCCTAGAGAATCTCTTCATAATTTCTTTAGTGGAGTTCAACGCTATCTTGGGCGTGTATTGGATATCTTTATACAAGGCCAAAATAAACTTTCAGGAAAGGGAGATCACTTTTCATATCCTGAAGCATCCTTCGATTATTTACAAGCGTAGGGAGAAAGATGAATATCCTTTAGAATCATCTTCTCAAGTTTGGATATTGTTTCATTATGAAAATGTATATGTAGCTCAAATGATTGAGAAAAAGGAGAGAATCATTCTTGAAGACATGCCCATATGGAGGGATTACACTGATGTATACCTTGATGAGTTTCCTGGTCATCCTCCTAATTGAAATCTTGAGTTCTAAATTGAACATATCCCTAGATCTCTGCATATATCAAAGAAATAATAAAAATTGGTACCATAGAGATAGAAGAGCTTAGGAAGCAGTTATAGGAGAATCTGGAGAAGGGTTTTTATGCCCATGCACTTCACCTTGAGGTGCGCCAGTTCTCTTAGTCAAGAAGAACGATGGATCATTGCACCTCTTCATTGATTATCATGAGCTCAATAAAATAACAATAAATAACAATGATCTCCTTCCTAATATAGATGACTTGTTCGATCAGCTTTGTGGGACCTTTTATTTCTCTAAGGTGGACGTTCAGCTAGGATAGCAATAATTAAAGGTGAGGATGGAATATATTCCCAAGTCTGCCTTTCAAAAGAGGTATGGAAACTATGAGGTCATAGTGATTCTCTTCAGACTCACTAATTCTCTATAAATTTTTATGGATTTTATTAGTAGAGTCTTTAGGTATTACCTTGAAAAATTTTTGGTACTCTTTATTGATGATATTCTGATATACTCCAAGAGTAAGGAGGAACACGAGGAGCAATTGTATACTATGTTAAAGACATTGTGAAAGGATAAGTTATATAAAGTTTAAAATAAATGTGATTTGTATATCGAGAAAGTTTCATTCTTGAGGAATGTTATCAACAGAAAAAAGATATATGTAGACCATTCCAAGACAAATTCAATTAAAGTATGGTCTAAACGAACATCTGTAATAGATATCCACAACTTTTTGGGTCTAGCCGGGTGTTATCAATTATTTGAGAATAAATTTTCATGATTTTAGAACCCAATTACCAAGTTGACATGGAAGGGAGTAAAGTTTGTCTGGACTCAGGAATGTGAAGACTATTTTAAGGAGTTGAAAAAGAGGCTTATCAATGTACCAATACTCACACTCCCAACAAGTAGAGAACTCTTTATGGTGTATAGTGATGATTCAAAGAAGCGATTTAGAAATGTGCTAATTAAAAATGATAAACTGATAGCCTACAACTCAATTTAACTGAAAATCCCTGATAAAAACAATCCCATGCTTGATGTGTAGTTGGTAGCTGTGATCTTTGTGTTGAAAATGTAGTGGAATTATCTCTATGAGAATAAGTGTTAGATATATACTGATCACAAGAGTCTCAAATATATATTCACACAATAAGAGCATAACATGTCCCAATGAATATGGATAGATATCATCAAGGATTATGACTGATCAATCCACTTCCATCCCAATAACAAAAACAAGGTTCCAGATGATCTATGTAAAAAGGATCCTACATCTTTATTAATGATGAGAGTTGAAAAGGATATGATATTCTTAGATTTGCTGAGGATAGACATGGGAATCATTAAGGGAGGAACATCATCAATAATTTCTCAAATTATTTCTCAAAAATCTTCCATGGAGAAAATAAATGATGTTGAAAGAAAAGATGTGGAAATTCAGAAAAGGGTGGAAGCTATCATAAATGGTAAATCCTCCAATTTATAAATTGATGAGGGAGGAGTTCTATGATTTTTGTCACGATTATGTGTACCATAAGATTCAGAGATAAATAAGGATCTTTTGAATGATGCACATATCTCTACCTTCTCTATCCACATAGGGATCACAAATATGCATTGAGATATGTGATAAATGTTTTGTTGGGACAATATGAAAATGGAGATTGATAAATATACATCAAAGTGCCTAGTATGTCAGCAAGTGAAGGCTAAGTGGAAAAATTATAAGGGAATGATGAAACCACTAGCTATAGTAATATGGAAGTGGGAGAAAATTACCATGGACTTTGTCATAGGAATTCCAAGGACATCAAGAGGAAACAACGCTATATGGGTTGTTGTGGATCGTATTACAAAGACAACTCACATTATCGTGATTCGAGATGAATTCTCATCGTATCAACTTGCATGGATTTACATCAAATATGCGGTAATAATGCATGGAGTACCACTATCTATTGTATCCAATTTTGATCCCGGATTTACCTTGATGTTCTCGAAAAGTCCCCAACATGCTCTATGCACTGAATTAAACTTTAGTGGGGCCTATCATCCTCAATCTAATGGCCAATATGAGCAAACTATTCATACACTAGAATATATGTTGAGACTCTGTTATATGGACTTCAAAAGAGGATGGGAAAAACATCTTCCACTGGTTGAATTATCCTATAAAAAAGTTTCCACCTGAGCATCTGAATGACACCATATGAATCCCTTTATGGGGAAAGGTTCAGAACATCAGCATGTTGGGATGCATTCTGTGAGAATAAGCTACTAGGACCTGAAATGGTCGAAGAAATGGTGGAAAAGGTGAAAACCATTCAGTAACATATCAAGGCAGCCCAAAGTCGATAGAAGAGTTATGCAGATAACCATCGATGACCACTTGAGTTTAAATTTGGAGAAATGATATTTTTGTGAATATATCTGTGGAAGAAGGTTGTGAGGTTCAGAAAGAAAGGGAAGTTAAGTCCTAGGTACATTATCCCCTTTGATATTGTTGATTGTGTCGGGGCTGTGGAATTTCAACTAGAACATCCACCTACCATGGACAAAGTACATGATTTATTTCATGTATCCCTATTAAATAATTACATACCATACCCTTCACATGTACTCTCTATAGAGGTATATTTGGTGGATGATATTTCTGACAAGGAGTAGCCAGTGAAGATCTTTGATCATAGAGAAAAAGTTCCACGCAACAAGACTAATCATCTAGTAAAGGTACTATGGAGAAACCATTATTACGAAGAGGCAACATGAGAACTAGAGGAGGCAATAAATGAAAAGTACCCGCACCTATTTACAACATAAAATGTAAAACAAAATTTCATGGGAGAAATTTTTTAGGGGGGAAGAATGTAACGACCAAATGTTTTATAAAGGGAAATTCATTTCTTATAAATATATTATATAATCACATGAAATAACAATATAATGAACTAATAAGTGCTATGTGACCTTTAAACATAAGTTTGTAACTTCTGTGTTTGGAATTTCAAAAATTTGACATTCACGGTTGCGATCAATTAGTTATTTGGAGTCCGATAAGAAAAACATAATTTTATGTAAATAGTAACCTACCCTTATAAATAGTTACATAAACCTATTAATAATTATATATCCAAATGAATCATAAACTTACCTATGAAAATATATAAATAATATTTGAGGTGAAAGTATGATATACATATATTTTAGAATTAGTAAATGAATGTTTTAAAAATGGGTTTTAATAATAAATTATGATTTTATTTATTTATTAAATTAATCATATTTAGAAAACTATTTTTGAAAAATATATTTCATTTTTGGAATCTACACGTTGAAAAATGGTTAGGGTGATTTTTTGGTATTTTTTTGAAATACTTGAATTTTTGGTGAATGGTAAAATACGTTAATTTACTGCATAAATAGATAATAATTAAAATCCACTATCAAAGACATCAAAAGGTATGTAAGCACCCAAATATCAAACTCACATGAATTTATGAATATTATTGGTATTCTAATCTTCACTATTTCTAGTCTTGAGGGAAATTAATAAACTAATGATTAAAAAATTATGAAAACCCTCCTCTCCTCCACTATAAAATCCCCCTCACTCCCTCTTCTCTTCACTTCTCTCAAGCCTTGTAGCTTCCAAATATTCTACCCAAATCTTTCTCCAAGGACATTACCCATTTCCTAATTCCCCTAGTCTCTTCAAAATACCAAAACCTCTCGCCTGAAGTGGTTCTCAAAGGAGGTAGACTCAAGAGGTAAATTCTCTTTCAAACTCTTTCATTTCTTTAAATTTCTTTTCTTTTCTTGTTTCTTTCCACACATCCCTTCAAACAAATGGTATGATAACTCCAATAACAAACATTTACTGGAATGATATTATTCTAATGTAAAATTTCATTATATTCTCTTCTTTCCCTATTTTTTTCGAAATAAATGAAAACACTGATTGAGATGTGTTAATTTAGCACATTTAAGGACAACAATTTATCAATTTCTATTATCATCTTTAATTTTGGTCATTAAACAATTTTTTTTATGGTTGAAAAAGATTATTATATATATTTAATATATCCTTTTTAGGGTCTGGTATTCCTTTCTTACAAATGGTATTATGTTATAAAGAAAAATATGTCTATTGGAATCAATACCACCGTTTAACCAAAACGGTTATCACCAAGTTTTTATATAATAATTCATATCCAATCCCAATAACTGAATGGAATTTTTAAAATATTTTTAAAATATTTTTTTTCACTAATAACCTATTAATTTAATTTTGTACAACCATTCTCATCTTATAAGATTATCCGTTCATAAGTAAATCGTTAATAAAAGGTAAGGAAACAAACAGACCCGAACAATAAAATTGAACATCTTCACCCATCAAAAAGGATAAGAATGAACATAAAAATATTATAGTAAATATTTTAAATATTTAAGAAGTTCTTTTATTATTAATTAATAAACCTAATTTTTTTATTCAGGTCATTAATAACAAGTGGAGAACACCACCAAACTTAAGGTAAGGGATTCTCTCCATTCCACTCTTAATCAAAATTTCCTCTATGATATGAAATTTTTGTGTAGTACCTAATGATGGGGTATTATTACACACCTAACCTATAGTTTACTCATGATTTTTAAGTGATGAGAAACCCCTTTTCTCTCCCATAAATCCCTTTTAGGCACACCCGACACCATGTCGATAAACCGTAACGAATTCTACCCGAACATTCTTTGTTCTTCCGACTTGCCTTATCTTTCTTTATATCAAAATGGAGTTATCATATATATTTATGTTAATATTATAAATTCTATTTTGTTTTAAAAAATTAATATATGAATACACTTTCATCATTCTATTTTGGTGATATACATTTTTTGTAAAATATTCCCTCCTTGGTACTTTCCGATAAGCAAACCTGTTTTAAGGGAAATTCCCAAACATTTACCCAATTTCAAGTGCACAATATCCTTTGTTTTAATCCACCATTGTATTTATTAAATAATTATTTTTATTATGAAAAACTTATTGGTTAAATTCTGGTTTTTTATAAAATATTTTCCTCTTTTCTATTTTAAAATCCCTATAGTATTTTCCTTAAGACCGCAAAAAGAATGTTTTAATGATAAAATTTCTCAAAAAAATTTCCTAAATGATTCCACTTATATTTGAAATCACTTTCCCTGATATATGAATATTTTTCCTTATGAACGTCCAGGTTTGTTCTAATTCTTTTCTTTCATGGATACCTTCATGATACTTCCATTGCTCATGCTTTATGTCATGATTGTGGTACCCAATTATTTCCATGGGTTCCCTTATGTTTATGTATGGTTGGTTATGTATGATTATTTATGTAGAAAGAATATTCATGAAAATATTGAGATGGTTGTGCCTAGATAGCACTCCAATGCATTGGGTAAAGTTAATTCTCATGAGATATGATGTGAAACAGGATTGGTAGTTAGCCTTGACCTGTACTAAAATGGGAAACGGGATTGGCGGTTAGCCTTGAAACGTACTAAAATGGGAAAAGAGATTGAAAGTTATCCTTGAATTATAATAAAAACATGTTTTATAATTATTCCACATTTATATGATTCCATGTTTTTATGATCCCATGTTTATATCATATGATCTCATATCTTCAACGATTTATATCAGCATTCCATTCCTCCTCACTCATGTGATTATGATTTATTCTTATGTTCATTCCTTTACTAAGATTTTTAGCTCATCCATTTGTTCATTTTTTCCCCCAGGTACCCTATGCATATGTACATGCTCAAAGGATGTTAGGATTATTATATGGAGATTAAATAAAGATGTTTTTTAGCCCCGTTTTTTATGTTTTATCTACCTAGACTTCAAAGACACTAGACTTCATGATCATTGGATTTGACTCTTATGTATAATTATGATTAAAATCATGTATTGTTATGTGAAAATGTCTTGGGTCACTTCATTGGTATTTCAAGTGGATGTGCGATAGGCACATTTTTATGTAGTGGTAATAACCTTGAAAAGGGTTTATTGGGAATTGACTCAATCATCACCTAGTTCACAGAAAAGTGGCCCCATTGAACAACTAGTCTGAAACAACCATGGGATACAATTTTGTTAATTAAAAAGATACTTAGGAACCAATATGAATGGATAAATTATGCACATATAATATTTATGTTATGGAAAAAACCATGGTTAACTTAGATTGAAAATATGATATTAATAGATAAGGAATGTATATCATTTATAATTTAACCCTTAAATATTTATAGTGTACCATTAATGTGTTTAAGAGTATTATAATTTTCATCCATAATTTCACCTTTATTTTAGTCAATATATGGAAATAGGAAGAATTGATTCAACAACCAATGTTATGGGAAATGACCAAATGAGATTCCAAACCAATGGGAGTAGGAGTTAAAAAACCTCATGAAAATAATTACTCAATTAACTCAAGTTTTGATTAGAAACATGAATTAGTTATAAAACACACTTACACATAATAAGAAGTGGTTTAAAATTGATACCTTTATGTAACAAAGAGATATAAATTTCAGTATATCTTATGATACCTTAATCGTAAAAAAATAGATCAACTCTTTTAAAAATATCATATTTTTAATTCATTGATTTTGGAAAGAGAAAGTCATGTTGGTTGTTTATCAGATGGGGAGAATCTGATCAATGGGGGACATTGATCAAAAAAATAAAAAGTTAGAGTAAGGGATCAATGTGATCAAGTGGAAATAAATCTGGAATGTTTTTTGATAAATATTTTCCTCTCACTCTCTAAATTAAAATGGAGATATATTTTCTTATCCTCAAGAAAATGGATTTCAAGTCCATTGTGGTTTATGAAGAAAACACCAAAATACTTTCATGATACACTTATAATTTTTTCATTGACCCCAAAAGTTGGGTTGAGAACTTATTTAGAAGGATAAAGCCGAGTCTATGAATATATTTAGTGATTCAATACTTTAACAGCTATGAGGAAATTTTCCAATGTTTCCTCAATGTCACAATAGAGTTCAATGAATCTCAATGGTCAAGAAATAGGAAATGGAGAATGAAAATTAATTATTGGGGAGTTATGGATAAATCTCATGGTGTAGAGAACATCCAACATCCCAGTTATCAACATTTTGAGAGGAAGATTCCCAGAAATTTCTTAAAGGGTGTGGGGAAATGATTTAGGCATGGGAAAGAAGGAAACCTATAAATAAAATGTCAACAATAGAAAACTACCAATGCGATGGAAGAAAATAATTCTCTAAGAAATCCTCAACCTTCTGTCCAATGTTTCAATTATAAAGAATAAGAATAGTATACGAATCATTGAAAAATCCAAGGGCTGTCAAGATAAGAGACAATAACAACCTCCAAATCCCAAAGAGAAAGGGAGATATTATTCCATCACAATTTCTATGGTTTATCTTGAAAATTATGTGATGATAAATACACTAGTTATTCATTCAAGGATAAAAAATATACTTTTTTATTCTAGTTCAATGAATTATTTTTTATCTTGAAATTTTAGTAAATATAATCAAAAAGAACATCAATACAAAGAAATGGAACTATCAGTAAAAATTAAAAATGGGAAAATTATTTCATCCCATGTTTACAACTTCTTCCTTATCCATATTTATGGTATAAAGTTTCTAAGAAACATTGTGATAACCCCTTTAGAAGAATTTGATTAAATTGTAGGATGAATCTCCTTTGGTATCAACATCTCAAGCATGGATATAACAAAGACATGTGTTTTATAAGTTCGAAAATTTGAGAAAAAAATAATTTTTTTGGTCTTGTGTTCTCATGAAAGGAGAAATGGTTGTTTCCCATAGGAGGAGATCTTAGATAATTTTCCCGACTATAATATTTGAACTAAAATAATATTTTTCCCTAGTATAAGAGTTTTTTGTATTTCCAAAATGGTTTAATTTGAGAAGAATATTTAATTAGTTAATATTAAATTATTCAGGTATGTTCAGGAAAAAATATATTTTGAATAAATCATCGAATTGGTATTCTTAATTCATAGTTGAGTCTAGAACAAGGGGTTTTTCAAACATGTGGTATAAAACTATTTTGAGTTTCAGGACTTGAAATGTGTGTTTAAATGGGAATTTAATTTAGTTATTTTAATTAATTAAATTATTTAAAAAACCGCATCCCCCACCATTTATATTTCTATTAATTATATTTATGTAGAGAGATATTATACATCATGTGATGGCTAAAACAATAGATAGGGGAAAAGGAGGTTCCACTGAGGTGATCGAGACCAGATTGAGCAACAACTGTTTTCAAGAGTAAATTTGGACTTAAGGCTTCAATGTTTTCTCTATGATGTGGGATAGTTTTTTAGTTTTAAGACATGATCCCAATATATCCATTGGTTTAGATTTTTAAATCAATTTTATGACTACTAAGAACCTGAGGGGGGTGGATCTACGCCTAATCTGGGGGAAAAATGGTTTTTGGGAGGTTCGTAGTGGTTTCCCAATTAGAAAAACTGGTAAAATGCTTTGTAGTTTTTTTTAAATCTATGTATTATTCCCATTCTAGGAATATGTACATTTTTAAGTACATTTCATTTACTTTGAGTACACACCATGTAGTAGTACATGATCATGTTGCAGTACATGGGCACGTGGCTGTGTATCTAGGTAGCCTGAATTTTTGTAACTAAAGACCATGTACTTAGAGTACATATCATGTAGTGGGACATGGCCATGTGGTCAAGTACTTGGTAAGACACCCCATATAAGAGGGATATATCCATAATGATTTACAAAGTCAGACCCCATGTATTCCCTGGCCATGTAATAGTACAATTCAAACATGTTTTCATGACATTTCAAACTGATTATGTTTTGAAATATGATTTATAGTATAGGGAAGAACCTAGGTCGTATTTCAAGGATATTTTATAGGTTTAGAGTGTGTATTTTTAATAAAAAGGACTAAAATTGGGGGTGAGTTTTTAAAATAGTTTTAAAAATAACATGGCTTAATTTAAAGAGTTTTATAGTTGAGAAACAATTTGTGTTTTAAAAAATTTGAGATAAATGTTTCATTTTGATTCACTAAATGCATTTCAATTTCATTATTCATAGATACTCAGTCAGGTTTGGAGTAAATATTTGGTTGAAATTAATTGGATTCCTGATTAATCCCTAAACATTTATTTCAATGCTTGAAGAACCTAACATTGACCTAGTAATCATATTTTCAATGTTCAGAAAATATGCATTGAATAAGAGATTAAAAAGTAGATTTAAATCTCAAGGAATTGGTTAATAATATGGTTCTTCTGGTTTCCAATTGGAACAACACAAGTAACGCACTCAAAACCTCACACCGATCAGTTAGAGATTAAGAGAAAATCAATCACATGAAACAAAAAAATCATTCAAATATGAAATAATGAAAGAATCATTGAATAAAATGTTTTATATCCCAAATTACTCCAAAAAATATCTAATATATTCATTATAACTCCCTTTAATTTTTTATAGCTCCCTCACAATGAACGCCCACCGATTAGCCCAATATTTTTGAGGAGGGGGAAGCTCGGGTGGGTCTCCTTCAATATTAAGCTCTCAATATGAGGATAGGGTTCTAAAAAACATCAAAGGGGATTAAATTACTCCCATGGAACATAAATTTAGAATCACTTCACTCTCCTGGTAAAACCTTCCAATGAGGGGCCCACGGTTTCTTTTTATAACCAAAATGGGTAGTGGTTTTGGGCACCCAATTTTGGTCAGACCCCATGTATCTTGTTTTTTAGTTGATAAATGGAATTATTTGGACTTATAAAAAACTAGAAACATATATCCCTCAACCTTTAATATCTACATCTAAAATTTAACATCATTTTTTAGCATATAGATTGAGATATGGATGAAACATAGCACACAACTTTTGACTTCATGTTGATTCAGTGGCATGGACAGATCAGTCTGAATGGGCCATAAGATTGTCGAATTGGGCTTTTTTTCCTTCATAAAATATAGATCACATGTGGTTTTAGATCCTTCAAAAAATTAATAGGCAATTATAAGTTACTTATTTTACAAAATGTTCAAAATAGTGTATAGGTTTCCTTGGGATTCAATGCAGTCTGGCCCATTTTTCTTATAGATCATATTCGGCCCTCCAAATCACCTCCTCTTATAATAGAATCACCAAAAAAGTAGAATTAATATTTTTTTACATGATAAAAAAAATCAAATTATTGAATCAAATGGAAGGATATATTTGTTATTAAATACATAGTTTGAAATACAAAACCAGTTTAAAATAGTGGTGTAAGAGTGAAATAATGCAGTGAATCACGATAAAATCACACCCCCACACATAAATAATTTCACTCCTAGGATAAGTTAGATTTACAAAAATCATGCATGAAGATATTCTCAACTTCATGAATATTTAACATTCAATTTAAATTTATTTACTAATAGAAATTTGATCAAAGAAAAAATCATGTCGAGGAGTTATTCTCAGTGATCATGAAAAAAGAAATCTCATAAATTTTATGAGAATGGAATTACAAGAGATTGATGATAAAAATTGATGAAAATAATTCAAAAGTTAATCATGAAACTAAATATCCTTGTGTTTGTGACAACCATTTGTCTTCATACATGATACTTTCAGCCAAAACTTCCCTATATCCTTTACAATCAAATTTCAAGACCCACTCACTTAACATTCCTGGATGTCAAACCATAATCTCCCTACAAATATATCCCCATATATTGTACATTTCATCACTCATATCAATGTTTTTTTTATTTTTATTTTTGTTTTTGTTTTTTATAGAGTGTACAATAGTCCGATAACAGGTATACACGCATAAGTCAATATGGTATAGTAATTAAATAGATCATGTAAGGAATGAATGTATGGAAAAATAAAATTTTAAATTAGAGAAAAATTAACCTAATATATATTAAACTTCTATTGAGTAAGAAAACTTCACACATTATTGTTGGGTGAAAATATGAATGGAGATATTTAGTGACAAAATTTTCCATGATAAATTGGGAATCAAAATTAACATTCTCGAACAAAATTTAGCAGAAGAAATAGGGGGAAAGTGAAAATACAATCTATCTATCCAAAAATATAAAAAGATGAAAGATGATTTTTTTTTCCAACTCACTGAGGAATATACCCATCCCCCCACACCTGGAGTTTGCAGTGTTCTCACTATAAAAAGGGAATGTGGGAAGGAAGGATAAAACCTAGTGAGTGTTATTGGTAGGATTCTTCTTGTACATGGAGTTCCTCCTTCGAGGAAGCCAAAATGGATTTGTGAATGTGCCCAAGACACTACCCATTGACAATAAAGATTTTCTCCATTTCTTCATTTTGTATGTGGATAACGACAAATGGATAAACATTAGTAATTGGGTATGGGACAAACCAGCAGGAACAAATCCTATATGGATGAAACCTCATCCTTTCATTGTAATGATGGACCTTCTACCTAATGTGGAATTGATAGTGAAGGATAATATGGTCTTGGACATCATTTATTCACTCCTTATAAATCCTAGAGTTCTCATATGAATCTCTATTGATTAACTCCAACTCCTAAATCTTCAACTTTCTTTGAGAAAATTCACTAGAAATATTATAATTACATTATTTAATGTCCTGATAGGATCAGTTATTAATATCAATAGAGAGTTGAAAACTATTTCCAAATACAATCCGATAGTGTGACAATTCAATGGGAGTTTTGAAAGAAATACAGTAAGCCCACAATGAATCATCTAGTCTAATAATTCAATCTTTTCTATTAGGTTAAACCATTTTTTCTAGAATTTTTGTACCCCTCTATTCAACACCACGTATTGAACACTGGTTTGTGGGTGATATGCAGTAGAAACACTATGTTTGATTCCATACCGACATAAAAATGATTGCATTATTTAACGGTAGAAAAGAGAACTCTGGTCACTGATGATGAACCTAGGAAATCCAAACATACAGAATATTTAGGTTCTCAATAATTCCCCCACTTTCTTGGAATCATTTTTCCTTGTGTCTTCTACCACTACCCATTAGGACACATAATCCACATCTAGAAGAATGTATATGTTTCCATTGAATTGGGAAATAGACCCATAAAGTCAATTCCCCAAACATAAAAAATGTCATGGAAGAGAAACAGTTGTTGTGTAATTTCATTCTTTTAGATGAATTCCCCATTATTTTTCAATGAGGAAAACATTTATTGAAATAATGAGCATCCCAAAATAATATTGGCCAAAAGAGTCCAGAATTGAGGACCTTGCGAGAAATCCTTTGGGGACCAAAGTTCTCCCCACATGCAAGAGTGTAGAAGAACCTAAGGATGGAATAAAACTCTCTATCAAAAATGAAACACCTATGGAATTGATCACTACATGTATGAAAACGGTAGGGTTCATCCCAAATGTACCAACTAGACTCATGTTTTAGACGGTCAAATCAGTACGAATGCATGATGTTACCAAATAATTTAAATTTAATCCTACCATGAAATAGTATATTTCACTTGATACAATTTCTCATCATGAAACATTTAATTTATGGGAATACAGTGGGATGATTCAATTCCTGAGGATGGAATGACCCAACTGATATAGCCAGCAACCTCATTCTCATATCATTTTTTATCTATAATTTCTATAATTCATTCTTGAAGGAGGGGCATCCAATGGAATAGATGCCATTTAGCCTCTGATTACATAAAAAGATACTAGAGGGATACATGGTCTGAGAAAACAATGAATTTTGACACTAAAATATATGACCTGAATTTATCCTAAGAACACACAATCGTAAGAAATTATTTTTCAAATTTGGAGTAGTTTTCTTGGGTAGGGTCCAATGTGTGTGTGGCATACGCAATGACATGTGGAGATTTATCTACCCTTTGTTATAAGAATTTTTAATTGTATAGTTAGATGTGTGACACATGATATCAAATGGTAAATCAGACTGAGTTGGTTGGATTTTTGGTGGTTATGTGAGTATCAATTTCAATTTATTAAAATCTTCCACACATTATTTATAAAAAACAAATTTTTTTAATTTTTGAAGTAAGAAGGAGAGGGGGAGTGTGATATTACTAAATTCATGAATGAAACGATGGTAAAATTCAGTATTACCTAGTAATGATTGCACATCCTACACATTTTTTGGGGAATGGTAGGGAAGAAGTGACATCCACTTTTGATCTATCTACTTTGATATCATCCCCTAATATGACATGTCTTAACATGATACCCTGTCACCCCATGAAATATAACTTCTCATAATTTAATATGAAATTATTCTCAATACAGTGATGTAGGAATGAACCAATACTACACAATCATTCATCAAAAGAGGAGCCATAAACAGTGAAATAATCCATAAAAACTTCCCTTATATTCTTCAGGTAATCTGAAAAATACTAATCATGCATCATTGGAATGTAACTGAAGCATTACATATACCAAATAACATCATCCTATAGGAAAATTTGTCAAAGGGGCATGTGAAGGTCATCTTTTCCTGATCCTCAGATTTAATATGGATTTGAAAATATCTAGAATACCCATTAAGGAAATAGTAGCGGGTCATCCCTGCTAGCCTCTCTAGCATATATTCAATGGATGGAAATGGGAAATGGTTATTCCTAGTGTGTAGGTTTAGTTAGTGATAGTCTATGAAGAAAGACTAACTATTCTACACATAAGTTGAAAACAATTCATTATATTCACTTTCAATTACTATAAGACTAGTTTTTTTGGAACCACTTAGACTGGACTGACCCATTGGCTGTTAGATATGTGGTAAATTATTTCAATAGCCAATTATTTTATTACCTCATTTTAAAAAAAATATAGGAGGTTTGGGTTCAATTGACGTTGTGCCATCCTCACGGGTTTCGCCTCATCATTTAACAAAATATGATGTGTTCAAATTGATGGGATAATACCAGGAATGTCATCAATTGTCCACCCTAAAGCTTGTTTATAACCTCTCAAAAGTTCAATCAGTCACAATTCATACATAAGATAAAGTGAACTTGCAATGATGCCATGAAACTTGTTTTTATTCTCAAGATAATATTATTTTTTATCATGAGGTAGTTGTTTTAATTCAAATTTAGGGGGATTTTTTGATTTATGGGAATGTGTGTGAAAGTGAGAGGTCACTAATATCATCTAACTTCTCAATGGTGTCATCCTTGGATGTGGAATGATCTTTTACAATCACAGCAGTATCATTAATGGTCATGTGATCCTTCATGTTCAAGAAATCATCAATTAACAAAAATGCATGACATTTTTCTTGACCTCTACAACAATCAATGAATAATTCTTTAACTATAATTTCAATAAAAGATAAAAATTCAGAAATGTAATCATGATTAAAAAAAGATTACTTTTAGGGGAAGGTAGTACATCAATTCATTTAACAAATAGAGAGGAATGTTCTTCTAAGGGGCGATTCATGGAATTAAGGATGATGAAGTTTACAATGTCACCAAAAAACTCCATAGATAATGTACTATTATAGACATTAATTATGGTTTTGGAAGTTTTCAAGAAAGGACCCCAATATAATAAGGGAATGTCCAATTATCCGATCATCTTCCATTTTAGTTCCTAAAAATCAGCAGGGAAAATTATAATTTTCACCCACATAATAACATCCACTAACACCGGTGGGGTGTGTTGTACTCCAGTTTGTGAGTCGAGAAACAATTCTTTTGGGATTCAGTTCACCAGCCTCCAATGAAGAGTAAATTGAGTGAGGAATCATATTTATATAATCACCTAAATCAAGTATATCAATGGAAAAGGAATACTCCCCTATTGTTCACGAAATTGAGAATGTTCTAGTATCATTGCATTTTGTAGGAAGTCATGGATATATCAATGTTGATATGTTCCTACCCAATATCACATTTTAATCACCATGAAGTTTCCTTCTATTTGTACACATCTCCTTCTGAAACATGGAATATCATAGAATTTTCTTCCCGATATTAATCAATGGAATATTGACCTACACTTTTTTGATATTTTCTATGATTTATTTATCGAGTTCACTTTCTTTTTTTTTCTTGGTTGGGTGGACCTTTAGGGAAATGGAAGAGGAATGGTTGGGCTATGTGGCTCATCAATAGTCACACTCTTTCCTTTTGTGTTATTTTTCTCGAGACACAAATTTTTATTATTTGGGTCATTTGAGATCGTTGGAATGAAATTTTTATCAGGAGGGGATAAATATATTGGAGGGGTGATTTGGATTTTATGTTGAGTTTCACTCGTAAGGGTGATGACACTAATATTTCCTTTATCCCCAGGGTTGATAAGTGGTTGAGAAGCTAGTTTACCCAACCCATGACATTGGATTCCCCCCAACAAGTTAACGACTTGTCCTATTTGGGTTTTTAGGTCTTTTATGGAATCTTTTATGGTTATTTGGAATTTGAGATTTTTGGAAGCCATTTATTTAGTCATTTCATCTAGTCTGGGCTCATTTTTTGGAGGGGTGATTGGAAAGGACTTTGGGGTGGTTTAGGATTTCTGGTCTGTGGTGGTGGATGAATACTCTTCACTAGCTGGTTCCATGGTTGATGAGGATGTTTTGAATACCTCTATTTTATATAGTCTTGGTTTTCTATCCACCTAGTGTTGGAATAATAGTAAGGTTATTGATGAAAGGATTTGTTATAGGGGATACCTATAAATATTCATCGCAACTCTTATATGATTCTATCATTTGGGGGAATTGGTCAAAATTGTGGGTATTGGAAGAACATATACCACAATGGATGGGAGGTGGACATTGTGATTTCCATTGGGAAAGGGAAATTTATTAGAGAGGGGTATTTACCTCTTCAAACTTCATGTCCACCTTCTTCTAAAATTCAGTTCTTTATACCTCATGGATACATTTAATGGGAATATTGGAACTTGAACTGAATTATTGTGTGTTCTGTTTGATGTTCTCAATTGGGTTTCTTATTGTAGCTGGGGTATTATCAAATAGTTCACAACCTATAGTAGTATCAATATTATTTTGATCAATATGAATTAAACTGTCATAGAAATACTAAATTAAAAGTTGATCACCTATTTGGTGGTGTGGGAAACTTAAAAAAATATTTTAAACCTATCTTAGTATTCATGAAGCATTTCCCATTAATATTTCCTTATATAACATATTTATTTCTTTATAGTTTTAACTCTAGTGGATGGGAAGTATTTTTCAATAAAAATGTGTTTCATATCTGCCCAACGTATAATTGTTGAATTAACACAGTATATTTTTTATAGTATCTTGTAATTAAAAAGGGAATGCCCTAATATTTAGTTATTCTTATTCAGAATTAAAAGGTTTTAAGTTTTAACACATAGTGTGAAAATATTTTAAATTTTTGTGTGGGTCTTCTCTAGGGAGTCCATGAAATCTTGTCAATAAGTGAATTAAACTAGATTTTAGTTCAAAATTGGTTGTCCTACCTTTCATTTTAATATAATATGGTTGTATAAAAATATCAAGATAGGTTAGTTATTTTTGTTTTTGATTGTTTTTTTCCATGTTATACTTTTTAATTTTAGTTTATAATTTGGTTCCAGATGAAGAGGCTTTTATAATAGAAGCAATATGTGGTGTGTCCTCCTTCAAAGTGTTGTCTTGTGTGTCTTGGTGTTGCTAACGTAGGATCCTCACAGGTACGAGTTTGAATGGTGGAAAATATAACAGAGTATAATGCTTCATGCACAGAACTTACACAAGAAATAAATCATAATGAAAAATGAAATGTAAAGGTAGAAAATAAACCAAAGAAATATTCACAAAATTTAAAAAAATATTATAAAAAACACACTTAAAACCAAATCGCTCCCCAGAAATGATGCTAAAATTTGACCTCTTTTTCATGAAACATAAAATTGATTTTATTTTTTATGATGATTTATAGTATATGGAAAAAATAAGGCTGTCTCTCAAGGAGATATGATAGGTTTATAGTGTGTACATTTAATAAAAAAGACTAAAATTAGCGGTGGTTTTGAAAATAGTTTCAAAAATAAAATGAATTAATTTAAAGTGTTTGATATTTGAGAAACCAAGTTTATTATAAAAAATATTAGATAAAAGTGTCATTTTGATTCACTCCATGCATTTCAAGTTCATTTTTCTTAAAGATTCATTTAGGATTGAGGAAATACTTTGGTTTAATTTAATTGCATTCCTGATTAATCCCTTAACATTTATTTCAATGCCTGAAGAAACAAAGATTTACATAAAAATAATATTATTAATGTTCATAACTTATGCATGGAATAATAGATTCAAAAGAATATTGAAATATAAATAAATTCAGTAAGAAAATGATACTTTAATTTTCCAATCAGAACAGCACAAGTCACACACTCATAACCTCACACTAATCTGTTATAAATTAAGAGAAAATAAATTACATGAATCAAAACACGATTCAAATATGAAATAATGAAAAATAAATGGAATTATATTTTTTTACACCCAAATTACTCAAAAATAGTTGATAATATTTGCATCATAACTCCCATGAAATGTGTGTAGCTCCCTCAGAATGAATGGCCACTATTTAGCCTGGTATTGAGAGGAGGAGGAAGCTCGGGTGGGTCTCCTTCATCATTTCATCTCCCCCTATGGGGAAAGGGAGATCCAAAAACTTTAATGGAATTAAAGGAATCTTATGGAACTTCAATTTAGTATCACTTCACTCACTTAGTCAAACATGCAAATGAGGTGCCCATGGTGCCTTTTTATAGCCAAAATAGGAAGTGGTTTTGGGAACCCATTTTTCATCATACCACTTGTATCTCAATTTTTGGTTAGTAAATGGAATTATATAGACTTGAAACAAAAACTAAAAACATATTTAACCACCTATTTAATATCTCTAATGAAATTTTTGGAATCATTTGGAATCCTAAATCTTTATATATGGATGAAACACAACACACAACTATTGACTTCGTGCTGATTCGGTGTCCTGGATAGATCAGTCCATATTGGAAACCAGATTGCAGAATTGGGATTGGTTTCACTCATAAAAGTTATGGCCCATGATTTTTTGGATCATTACATAAAATAAATAACCATTTGAATCCATTTATTTAGAACAAAGTGTAAAACAGTAGATAAATGTCATTGAGACTCAATGTATTTTGACCCATTTTTCTTATGGATCATATTCAGCCCTCAAAATCACCTCCTAAAATAAAATCTCCAAAAAAATTATAATTCATATTTTTAAAGTGATAAAATTTATTTTAGTTAATAATATGGGAAGTTAAATTTGTTATTAAATTTGGAATTTCAAATACAAAACAAGTTTAATACAGTGGTGTATGTGTGGAATAAAGTAGAAAAGCATAGTGTGATAACATGGCTAGACCCCATGTGTTCTAGGTTGTGCAGAAGTATATAGCCAGGTAGGTGAATTTGGAGTTCAATACATTTACTCATAATTCACAACATGTACTCATATTATATGTTGTGTAATACCCTTTTATTACCCTTCTGAGGGATTTGGGTGATTTTGTTACCCAACGTCAGAATTTGACATTATAGAGTCCATATTGACTATTTTTCCATGTTTAATATAATGGTGGATCCCTTATGGAATTTTGAGGAATTATCAAAGGTGGTTCATGATGATTAAGTTTTGATATAGTGGGTTTCCTCCAATAATTTAATTCATCCATATCATGGGAGTGAGACATAGGATTAAACCCAGGTAAGGGTCATGTGAATGATTGGAGGATGTTATATGAGTTCACTATAGTCCTCAATTGGTGTTACATTGGTACCATCCTTGGTTAGTCATACTGTTTTGATACTTGAGATGAATTATAAGTTGTTTTTTAGAATAACATGGAGTGGCATGAAAAGGGGACGAGGAGGAGTTTATCTCCCTCATAAGGTTTACCAATATTAGCCTACTAGGAGAGGGGTGTCTCTGTTTATGTTCTAATCCAAAGGAACCAAATATGTATTCCTTAACGTTTTTACTAGATCCTAAGATATAAATAGGGATACCTTTATTTATGTCTAAACTTAGAGGGTTTTGTGGGTTCCCAATCGATATAATAACCCTATGTGTGTTTGTATGTGTGAGTTGTAAAGGTCTCTGGTGTCCCCTTGGGACTTGAACCAAGGTATGAGATAATGGGGATGAGATGTTGATGAAAGACATGGGTTTTCAGTTTTACCATGATATGTTTTCTCTTATTTTGTTGGTTGAGACTTTTTAATGCATGTGAGGAAA
The DNA here is from genome assembly GCA_963277665.1 of Viscum album. Classification (NCBI taxonomy): domain Eukaryota; kingdom Viridiplantae; phylum Streptophyta; class Magnoliopsida; order Santalales; family Viscaceae; genus Viscum; species Viscum album. The sequence goes on from OY728158.1 coordinate 1,326,945,764, forward strand.
CAATGATATGGTTGGGTGGCCACGTTTTGGGGCTTAGTTTACTAATATGGGTTTCCATTATTGAGAGTAATGGACATGGTGGTACACATATATGATTATAGATGTCTTATATGATGATCCACATGTAAGGTTTAGAGAGTTTGACATGATGATCCAATGGTATGGTTCTAAGTTTCTAACATGGAATTCTATATCTAAGGTTGATAAAGTTGGAAATGATGTTCCACACCATGGGATATGATATAGGATACAATGATGTGAATAATTATAGATGGAAAGAATAGAGTTCGAAAGATATGAATTATATTTGTGTACATGGTATTATACATACATGAATGAGATTAGTGAACATGTAACTTCACATATGTGGTTGAGATACCTGGCAGAGGCTTTTATCATGAGCAGAGATAGAATAAGACATGGAATATGATGTAGTATTGATGCTCCTTATCTTTAGGTTGGTGCCATAATAATTCTTTGGTCACCACTAGTATTGATGTATATATAGATGATAAAGTGATGATTCTAGATTTCTTTTCTAAATGGGTTAGATGTTAGACTAACTTGCTGGGTACTGGTTTTACTCTCATATGGTATGAGTACTAGGGAATAATTCATCTTGGTAGAAAGAATGAAATAATTAATTGAGTTGACAGGATTAGTTAGGGATACCATGTATATGGAGCCCATATGTTACTCGGTTTTCATTATCATCAAGATGTGCTTAGTGATACTTTGATCCTGGGGGAAGTAGGTGATCACAATACGATTCACTATTTTATTTCACCCTTACATCACTAGGTTAAAATGAATTTGTATTTTAAATTAAAATTATAATAAAAAATTATAATTCATGATTAATTCAATTATTTTTGTTTTTATAACTATAAAAAATAGAAATTTCAACAGTTTTTTTTTGATTTTATTATATGTGGAGGTGATTTGTAGAATCTAGAATGAAGTTCAAGAAAAGCAGCCCAAATTGCACAGGATCCCAAGAACCCATGTGGACTCAAATGAGTACTACAACTAATCCATGCATTCAATTAGGAATAAATTTTGTGGGATGATCCTAAATTCAATGGTTCATATCTCTTAGGAAGTAAACCAATCCAAATTAATCCATCAATGGGACAATCCAAACCAATCTGAACAAGAAAAGGAATATTCTCTTTGTCAAAAGCGGTGTTCTATATTTCGACTATATATAGATATGTGGGCCCCAAATGGTTCCAAATTTTCGGGGGAGGTATTAAATAGGTGGTTAAACAAGTATCTAGTTTTTTAAAAATATACATAAGACTATATGGTGCCGAAAACCATGGGCTAATTGGTTTTACAAAATTTTGATTCCCAAAACCTCCTTCCATATTGCCTAAAAATTGGCACCTCGAGAACCCCATTTTCAAGTTCTAATATGGAGAAAAGTTTTGAAAATTTTGATACTAAAAGGATACATATCCTATTATAAGAAGTCCTGGAGTCCACTATCCTCATAAGGGTATCAAAGATGAATGAAAAGTTCCACCTAAGCCTCCTCCTCCTCTCATTGGTGAGCTAAATGATGGGTGATCATTTTGAGGAAGATAAAAATACTTGGGAGGGAGTTATGAAAATTGTTATTCTATTGGTTTTGTGTAATTTTTGTATGATTTATTTCACTAATGTTTTATCTTAACATTATTATCCTCTAAATGCATTTCTTTGGTTTAATTAAGTGAAATGTTTTTCATTTCAATACTAATTGGGTTGAGATTTATATGACAATATTGGGTTATCATAATTAGACAACACAAGAATACTATTTCTCTAAAAAATACATGATATATTAGTATTATTTGGTAGTCCTAAATCTATTCTTGAGGTAAAAAAATTTATAACACGCTTTTTTTGTCAAGGGGTGATTCATTGTACATAGTTTTAAGAGGTAAGAGTGGAATTAAGATATTCATAACCCTAAACCAAAGTATTCTATTAAACCATGTGATTTTTTAGAAAAATGAACTATACAAGATATTTATTTAACATGAAATTAACTCCATCCCTCATAATTATGAAAACACCACCTTTATTTTTCACTTATCAAAATACTCAATTAAGTATTATCTTAAAATGGTTTTCAAAAACTACCATCTCTTTTATTAAGTTTTATTAAAAATGAACACTTTAAACATCCAAAAATCCTTGAGAGATAACCTAGGGTCTTACATATGATATAAATCCCATTTAAAAAATATTCAATTTTACATTTCCTGATAACACATTCAAAGTTTTTCATCATTTCCAAGGTGGGATTTCATTTTTAGTGCCTGTTTTTTATAAAAACATAGTGTATTTGTAATTATTTGTTACCTTATTTTCTTCCTTTATATTTTTTTGATTTATAAATCTCCCTTATGTAGGCCTTGTGCATGAAATTATCTTCATCAGATAAAATAATTCATTTTAAACATGAATTCAAGAGGATATCTCATCATCGACAACAAGAACCACCAAATGATCCATTAAAGTAGGAAACAAAAAACATAAACACACTTCTTGATAATTCTTCTTATTATAAAAAAATCATGAATAAACATGAATAATTTGGATGAAAATAACTGGACTCTTATGATTTAGATATTAATCATGCATACATTCAAATACATGGTGAGACACCAAATTTTAAACTTAAATATGGTTTAATTCACTTTTTATCAAGATTCCATGGACTCACTAGAGAAGATCCACATATAAACTTAAAATAATTTCATAATGTTCGATCATCATTAAAACCATCTAATGTGGTTAATGAATAAGTACAGCTTTGTGAATTCCCTTTTTCATTAGAAGACACTGCAAATGATTTTTTATATTATATTAATTTCTTGATCAAAGGTTGGGAGAACATAAAAAACCCTTTTCTTGAAAAATATTTCCCAGTCTCTCAAACTGTAAAAATAAGGAAAGAAATTAATGGGATAAAAATATCACAAGGGGAAACACTTCATGAATACTGGTATGGATTTAAAAAACTTTTTCCAAGTTTCCCCGACCACTAAATAATTTATTAACTTTTAATATAGTGTTTTATAAAGGTTTAATTCATATTGATCAAAACAAAATTGATTCTACCTTAGGTGTTGTGATAGTTGATAAAACCCCAATTGCTTCATTGAACCTCATTTTGAACATGGTGAAGAACAATCAATTTTTTGGTTCAAGGTCCAGTGTACCCATTAGAAGTGTCCACAAGTTACAAATCTCAGGAAGGTAGGCTCAATGTTTGAAGTCGTAAGCACTCTAATCTGAAAACTTTCTCTTTCCCAATGGAAATCGCATCCTCCTCCTCTAATTGGTTATGGTATATATGTCATTGATACCCATTATTCGGACCAATTATCCCTACTGATTGAAACTTCTATGATTTTTGAGGAAATATTTCAAGGCCGCCCCTATAACCATCCCATTTGGTGAGAATCTTACTATCCATATTGCCCCAGGTGGAGAGACAAACAATCCTATAGGCCAGGGGTGTATTCTAACCAACCTCAACAACCATCGAAGAAATTAGGGTAGAATATTCATCCACCATCACCCATAAATCCGCAAACACCACAAAGTTATTCCCAACAACCTCCTCCAAAACCTGAGCCTATCCTTGAATAAATTTTTTTAAAAAAATTCTACAAATAATATTCAATTCTAAAAAACCACCCAAGAATCCATATAATTCCAAAAAAACCAATTAGGACATATTTATAACTTGTTGGGGGGAAATTCAAAGTCATTGATCGGTTAAAATACCCTCTCAACCACTAGTCAACCCTATGAATAAGGGAAATTTTAGTGACATCACCCTTAAGAGTGGAACAGAAACTAAACGTCAAACTCCATATCTGTTAGAGTCATTCCCTCTTGAGGAAACCATAATCCCAACCATAAAAAATGGTCTAAGAGAGGAAAAACAATTACCTAATAGAATCCCTACCAAAGTAAAGAGAGTTTCATTCGAGGAATGAAAAACCCAAACCATTCCTCTTAAATTTTCTCATAGGTCCACCCAACCATATAAACAAAGTGAAACTATACATGATAATGAAATCTTGGAAACCTTCAAAAAATTTAAGGTTAACATTCTCTTGATTTATGCTATAAAAAAATTTTCCACGATATGACATGTTTCTAATAGACATGTGTAAAAACTGAAGGTGAATTCATGGTGATGAAAATGTGATATTGGAAAGGAACATCTTATCATTAATTGAGACATCACTTCCAACAAAATTCAATGATCCCATAAAAATATCAATTCCATGAATCATAGAGAAGTATTTATTTTTTGATGTTGTGATTGACTTGGGCTCCCATATAAATATGTTTCTTAACTATATTTTATTCTCATTATAGGTTGGGGAACTTAATTCCAATGTAATTATTGTTAAACTAGAAAACTGGAGTACAACACACCTTGTTGGTGTGTTAGAGGAGGTTCTTGTGTGGGTGAAATTTTAAATTTTTTCTATCGACTTCTATGTGATTAAAATGGATTATTATAGGATGAATGGAAATTCCGAAATTATTTTTGGGAGACCATTCCTGAAAACTAACAAAACAACAATTAATGTCCAAAATGGTATACTATATATGAAGTTTTGTAGTAACATTTTCCACTTTAATATCCTTGATTCCAGGATTGACCCCTCAGAAGAACATTCCTCTCTCTCTATTAATTAAATTTATTTAATCCCTCCCTCAACACAATCTTATTTTCTCTTCCCTAATCCCCTTGCTAAGTTTTCATATTTTATAGAAATTCAAGGAAAGGAATCATGCAAAGTATGATGTACCGGTTTTGAAAAATGTCAAGAATGTTCTTTAATTGATGGTATCTTGAGAACTGAGGATACCATGACCATTGATGACACCACTAAGCATGTAAAAGACGATTCATCATCTAAGTATGTTACCATTAAATATTTAGATGAGATCAGTGAACTATCACTTTCAAATTCACTCATATAAATAAGAAATCCCACATAAACTAGAATTTAAAGAACTGCCTAAAAATTTGAAATATGAATATATTGAGAATGAAAACAAGTTTTCTATCATTATTGATAGTTCACATGCTAAATAGCATTAATTGTGACTACTTGAACTTCTTAGGGAGTATAACAATTATTTTTAATGGAAACTTACTGACATTCATGGTATTATCCCATCAATTTCATGCATTATATATTGTTAAATGATGAGGCTAAACCAGTGAGGTAGTTAAAAAATAGACTAAACTAAACCATAATATACATTGTTAAAAAAGATCTATAAAAAATATTGGGTGATAGAATCATTTACCCCATCCCTGATAGCCAATGGGTCAGTCCTGTGTAGGTAGTTCCTACAAAATAGGTCTTGTGGTAATTAAAAATGAAACTAATGAATTGGTTCCAACCCATGTGCAGAATAGTTGGTGTGTATGTATAGACTATCACAAACTAAACCTACACACTAGTAAGAAACGTTTCCCATTACCAATCATTCAACAAATTCTAGAGCAGGTAGTAGGGAAGTCCCACTACTGTTTTATTGAGGGGTATTATGGATACCTTTAGATCCATATTCCTCATGAGGATCAAGAAAAGGAAACCTTTACCAACCCATTTGGCACATTTTCATATATGATTATTCCATTTGGTCTATGAAATGCATTATATACATTCTTGAAATTCATGGTTAGTATTTTTTATGTTACCTATAGAATTTCATGGACATATTCATGGATAATTTCAATGTTTATGTCTCCTCTTTTGATTAGTGTTTGAGTATTCTTTGTTATTTCCTAAATTGTTTTATTGAAAATAATATTTTTTTAAATTATGAGAAATGACATTTCATATAGTGGAAAAGTATGTTACTTGAGAATTTCATTTATGGTGATGGTATCCATATAGATAAATTGAAATTAGATGTCATTTCTTCCTTACCATTCCCCAAAAAATGTGTAGTATGTGCATTATTTCCTAGGTCATGATGGATTTTACCATTGTTTCGTTTTTTACTTTATTAAGATTTAACACCCCCTCTCCCTCTTACTACAAAAAGATATAGAATTATTTTTTGATAAAAAATATTATAAATCTTCTAATAAATTAAAATGGAGTCTCACATCATCTCTGGTAATCCAACCACCTTGGTGGTATTTACCATTTAAGATCATGTGTGACTCCTATAACATTATATTTGGGTTAGTCTTTCAAAAAAGGGTTGATTGATATTCATATTCCATTTCTTATTCCTCACACTCACTGGACCGTAGAAAAAATAAAAATTACACCACAATTAAAAAAAATAATTCCTTTCCATTGTGCTTTCCTTGGATAAATTTAGGTCATGCCATTTAGGGTCCAATGTAATTGTGTTCTTAGATCACGCATCCCTTTGGTATCTCTTTAGAAAATAGGAATCCAAATAACGTCTTCTTCAATGGATGCTCCTACTTTAGGAATTTAGTCTATAAAATAGGAGAAAAAAGGAGCCGAGAATGTGGTGGATGACCATATCAGTGGGACCCTTTCATCCACAGACATTGAATCATCCGCCCATATTCCCATAAATGACAAGTTTCCTAATGAAAAATTGTACAGAGTGCAAAAGGTTATTCCTTGGTATAACTAAATAGTAAATTATTTGGTAGAATCATTCATTCCAACTTATTTTTAGAAAAACCCATATAATGGTCTAAAACAGTATTCTCGTTGGTACATTTGGGATAACCCCTACCTTTGGCATAAGTGTAGTGATGAAGTCCATATGCGCTATGTTCTTGATAGTGAGTTTCAGTCTATCCTTAGGTTATTCCACAATCTTTATTGTGAGGTCCACTTTGGTCACCAATGATCCACTCAAAAGGTCCTCAATATTAGTCTATTTATAACCACACTATTTCGAGATTCCCATGTTTTCTATAAATATTTTCCCCACTTTCCCAGAATGGAAAATGTGCCTAAATGAAATTAAATACCATATAAACCCTTGATATTTTTTGAAATTTTATATGTTTGGGGAATTGTAATTATTGGACCATTCCCCAATTAATTTAGGAAGTTGTACATTCTCATGGCAGTTGATTAAGTGTTAAAATGGGTCATGGAATGATCCATAAGGACTGATGATTCCAAGAAAGTTTTGGAATTTTTTAGAACAAAAATTTTCTATAGATTTTTATCACTTAGATTCATCATCAATGACTACTATAGTCATTTCTACAACCAAAAAATGAAATCTATTTTCTGTCCGTATATGTTTGTGAATCAAGTGTCTACTACATATCACCCACTAAACAATGGTCAATATGTGGTTTCCAATAGAGAGGTAAAACAAATTCTTGAAAAAATGGTTCAACCCAATAAAAAATATTGGATTCTTAGACTCAATGATTCATTATATTCTTACAGTACTGCCTTCAAAACTTCAACTGGAATTTTACCCTATCAGCTTGTTTTTGGAAAGAGTTGTCCCCTCCATGTTAAGAGAAATCACTGGTCTTACTAGGCCAGTAAATAATGAAATTATAATAATTATAGTGTAGGTTCTCAAAGGAAGTTTTTGTCTTGGTAGTTGGATGAAATCTGTAGAGATTCATAGGAGTGATCTTTGATTTATTTGGAGAAAACCATGGCTCCCCATGACTTACTCATCCTTAATAGTTAATAAAACATTAGGTAGAAGGTACATATTTTCAATGAAAGAATTATGTTCCTTCTACTTAAGCTTTATTACCACTGGTTTAGCCCATACAATTTAACTAATGTTTATCCATTAGGTGTTGTTAAGTTTAAAAATGAAGAAACAAAACAAAAATTCCCTAAAAATGGGGATAAGTTGAAGGATGAATCCATTTTGGAGTCCCCAATGGAGGAACTACAAGTTCAAGAAGCAAACTTACCAATGGATCCCCCAAGTTTTATCATTCCTTCCCACTTTCTCTTTTATTACAGTGAGGACACTTCACACTATAGGTGTGGGGGGATGGGTAATTTCTTAAATATGTTATAAATACTCATCATCTTTATCCCTTTTATATTTTTTCTCTTACTGAATAGTAATTTTACCTCCCCCCTCTTTACTAGGTATATTCTAGGGTAACTTAGGAATTTCCATCATATTTATTATTTTTCCATAAATAGTATCGTTATCTTCCCTCGTCACCCTCACTTTTTTACCGTAATGATCATTTTATGCCCAATTAATCAAGGAAATTATTTAATATTCAATATAAATTCCCCTATTTAATTATATTTTAACATTTAATTTTATTTTTCAATGATATAATGTTTGTTTTAGAATGTATTTAACATTGAGATGTGACTTTTTCATGAATTTTGATTATTTTATAAGACATAAATGATTGTATCATTTTGAAACCTTTTAGAATAATGGAACCCTTTTTTTGAGTATTTTATGGTAATTTTTTTCAATTAACATATCCACACATATTTTAACCTGACCATGAAGTGTGAATTTTTATTAAAAATAGAAGGTAAATATAAGTTAGGTTAATATCTAGCAGCTTTGAAAAATTATTTTATTTTAAGTTTGTTCTTTATTAGATATTTTTAATTACTATACTGAATTGACTTGTTTGTGTGTACCTATTATCCGACTTTTGTATGCCCTAAGAAAACTAAAAATCAAAAAAATAAAAAAAAAACCCAAAAATTTTGGGTTGTTTATTGGTAAGGTTAAAAACCACTCTTCCTTATGTTATTATAACTATTAAAATTATATTCATGAGGAGATCAAACAAGGTTTGAGTGATGAGTGTGAGGTTTGTTGCACGTTTTAATTTTGAAAAACAAATAAATTAATAATAAATAATGGGAGGGATTAAATGTTCAACATGTGGGAAAATATAGATCTTGAGCTTTTCTTTTTAATTTTAGGAATGCTTAAGTGGGTAGTTATTAAAATTTTACTACAAAGGACGTGGGGTAGGTTTAGGTCCAGAATCATTTAAGAATAATTTTGTTTTAAAATAACCTATATTTACTAGATAAAAGGTGAAATAAATAGAATAAAATTATTGTCATGAAAAAAACGTGGAGATTTAGTGACAGTTGAATTTTAATTATTTTATCATATTGGTATCATTAATCTTCTTGAATTTCTTTCTGGTACAATTTTTGAGTAGTCCTTTTTCATGATCACTGAGAATAAATCCTTGGTGTGCTTTTTTATTTGATCACATTGCTATGATGAATTAATTTTTCAATGTTAAATCTTTATGATTTTTGGAACATATTCATGCCTAATTTTTGGAAAAGTTACTTTTCCTAGGAGTGAAAATTGTTAGATATAGGGGTGTGATTGCACCGCAATTCAATATTTTATTTCACCTTTTTATCACTCTGTTAAACTGATTTTGTATAGTAAATTAAAATTATCATAAAAAATTTTACTTCAATATTATTTCAATTATTTTTTTATCACTATTAAAAAGGGTAAATTTATCTATTTTGATGATTTCATTATAGGTGGAGGTTATTTGGAGGATCCAAAATGAAGTTCTTGCAAAGCGACCCAAAATGAGTAGGGGACCAAGAACCCATGTGGACTCAAAAATGCACTAAAACTAACATGTGCTTCCAATTGGGATGAAATGTTGTAGTTTGATCCCAAATTTAGTGGTATAAAACTCTTAAAAAAAAACCAAGAATTATTATTCCTTTAAAGTGAACATCTGAACAGATCTATCCAAGAAAAGGAATATGATCAAAGTCAAAAGTGGTGTTCTGTATTTTGGCTATATCTGGAGCTATTGGCCACAAAATGATGATATTTTTTTTGAAATATTAAATAGGTGTGGAATTGTTTTTATATTTTTCAAAATTATGGTAAGATTTTTTTTTATTCCAAAAACCATGGTGCAATTCATTTTAAGAAATCTGGGTGCACAAAACCACCTTCCCCTTTTCCTTTAAATTGGAACCTTAGGCACCCCATTTGTAAGTTAGACCAGAGAGAAAATATCTACAACTTTGGAGACCCAAAGGAGTCCTCTTCTCATCCAAGAACATCTGGAGTCCTCTATCCTCATAGGGGGTCAAGGATGAAGGTGTTGTTTCACCTGATCTTCATCCTCCTCTCTATGGAGAGATAAACGGTGTGTGATCATTTCCAAAAAGCAACACATACTTGAGAGGGAGTTCTGGAACTTTTTTATACTAGTTTTGATTAATTTGTGTGTGAATTATTTCACTTATGTTTTATCTTAACAAGATTCTCCTCGAAATTCATTTATTTTTTCAATGATGTGAATCATTTTTCATTTCAGAATTGATTAGGTTGAGATTTAAGTGGGAATCATGGTCTATTCCGATTAGACAACACAAAAATCTTATTTCTCTCACACATACATGGGATATTGGCATTCTTTGGTAGCCCAAAATCTTTTCTTGAGTTCTAAACGTTGACTACATGATTATTTTGTCAAGGTGTGGTTCTTTGTGCATCGTTTTAAGAGGCAAGAGTGGAATTGAGATCTTGACACCCCTCCACTAAAGGATCCATTAAACCATGCGATTTTTTAGAACAATAAACTATCTACGATGTGTAATTAACTTGAAATAACATCCTTCTATTATAATACTAAAAACGCCACTTTTCTTTATCAACTTTCAAAACTCTTTAATTATATTGCTTTTTTAACCATTTTCAAAACTATCCCCAAATATTAGTAATTTTAATTAATATTACACACTTTAAACATCCAAAAATCCTTGATAGATGACCTAGAGTATAACCTATGATATAAATATCATTTAAAAAATCAATTTTATATGTCATGAAAACAAATTTATTATGTATAATCAATCCAAGTCACAATCCTAAGGATAGATGGTGGTTTTGTTAATATCTTGACTTTGTTGGGCATGTTACAAGAGCATACACTTATGGAAGCATGTTATAGTTTCAACATTGAGGTTTTTCTACTAATATTTTCTTCTAACCACCAATAAATTTACCTTAGTTTGTGTTAACACAATATGTAATATTTAAGGTTAAGAATAGATGTGTGATCGATACGACAAAGGCCTGGGGTTGGATGATTGGGAAGAGTTTCCCGTGTGGATTCAGATAATTGGGTGAGAGAAGCTAGATAGGGTACTTTAAATCAGGTATGTGGGATGGATCTGTTTTGTTAGTGTGGAATGACGTATTTATTTATTTTCATTTATTACACATATATGATCGACCCAATTGGTGAGCAGTTTTGAATTTATGGTAGGCTAGTTTGGGCCTTTACTGTATTTCATCTTATTACAACATGATTCTATTATAGTTTATTTATTCTTTCTACATACTATGATATAGTGACCCGACCTTTTCTTACATTACTATTACATCATTTTAAATATAAACAACATAATATAATTAAACATGGAGGATCCATAGGTTTAGTGTGTTGGGAAAACTAGGACCACACATAACAAGTACATCATCAAGCATAAACATTCATTTAATTTCTTCTTCTATAGCTTCTTAGTAGCACTTGTCCTCTACTTAGTACATGTATCCACCTGAGGATATACATCAAAAGGGGTGAGATAAAAGCCCAGTAAGAGGATAGATAAGAACAATACATCATGGGGTGATCATAATCATAACATAGGCAAAAGATCATGAACATGAGAGGAGCATAAATAATAAACTTGAAATGTGGCAATGCATAAAAATGAAACATCATGTCTTAGTGGTTAACTACCACACATACTTGTGAAAAAACCTAGAATCTTGTTCATACATCATTTCACATTTACTCATGAGATTCATCACTTTACCCAATGCATTGGAGCGCTATATAATTCCGGGCGCACCCGTCACATTTAAATATTCATATTACGCTATATAATTCTGGGTGCACCCGTCACATCATAACATTATCATTATCATGATTTCCATATAGAAAAAATATCAAACATGTACATAAATAACCCATGTAAAGGAATGGGTTTCATCTCATAATAACACATTCATAAGCTTTGGGTTCCCAAAAGAAAGAGGGAACAACATACTTGATACAAGAACCATCAACCTTGAATGAGAGGTAAAAGGTGAGATCTTGAAAGAAGAGTTCTTTTGAAAAACATTTTGATCGACATAAAAACCAGTGACAAACATGTATATCCCAGAAAAGTAATGTAAATGAAGAACAAATGATCTTTGAGGAGTAACCATATCAAAAATGGAGTGAAAGAGGGAGAACCCGAAGGAAGAAAATTGGGTTCGAGATTTCCCCTTACCTTGTACCCGAATGCCTCCTTCTCTTTAATGTCCTGTATAATGACATTATATTAATAAATTAGAAATTCCATAACCTTTTATACATTAGTAGTGTTCATTATGGTTTCATTATGTCATATTATGTACCATTGGATAACTTATAGAATTTAAAAAACGTTGTTCAGGGATGTTCGTTTTTATGATTTTCTTGAGCAGTCCACTTGTATTCTTAAATTGATGTTTGGGTAGATCATGGGCAAACATCCAGAACTGATATTACATTTTATTTATGATATTACAGAAGATTTAATGATTTTATAATGAGTTATATTAGATCCATGTGGATGAATCATTAGATAAGATTTTAATGATGGTTATTTGGGCGGTTTTTGGATCACAATGAACTTGTTTTAACTTTTCACCTAGTAATATGGCCATAGGTTATTTACAGAACATAAAATAGAATATAATACATATAAAATATTCTGGTTCAACCATAAAAATGTTTTCATGACCAGATTTGAAGGTAGAAACGGAATAAGAGAGCATGTTGTTTTTGAAGGTGATAAATTTAACACCTCGTGAACAATGTTCTCATTAATAAAATAAAAGGAAGAGGGAAAGGGTGTGGGGTGATATAATATACCATTAGAATAAAAAAATTACAGTATATGTATAATAATAGAGTTAAAAAATAATTTGGATGAATATAGGTGGGGAGAGATCAAGAAAGGAACTTGAACTTGAAAAGAAATTAAAGGAGAAGAGGGATGGAAATTTCCTCTAGAATCTTCCTCTTGAGAACCTCCTTAAAGAAGCTAGGCTTGGTCTTTTGATGAGAACAAAAGCTTTTTGACGTGGGGGAGGGGCTATGGAAGATGTTTGTTTAGAGTTTAGAGGAGGCTTGGAGCTTGAGAGGTGTGAGGAAAAGAGGGAGTGAAGGGTGGCTTTTATAGTGGAGGGGAGAGGGGTTTCCTTAACATAAAATTCATTAGTTTATTATTTTCCCCTAAGAAAAGGAATAGTGAGTCTTGAATGACCAAGAATAGTAAATAAGGCACGTGAGTTTGGGATTTGGGTGCTTACATCACTTGTGATGTCAGTAATAGTGGGTTTTAATTAAAATGTATTTATATGGTAAATTAATGTATTCTACTATTCACCAAAAATTCATGTATCTCCGAAAAATCCCAAAAATTTACCCCAACCATTTTTTAACTTGTACAATCCAAAAATGAAGTCCATTTTTAAAAAATAGTTTTCTAAATATTATTAATTTAATATTTAAATAAAATCATAATTTACTTAAAAAAACAGTTTTTATGATTAAAACTGATTTTATAGATCTTTCAAAAATTATGTAGGGTATTATAAAATTATCTAAAAACTATTATGAATTGATTCAATAATTTATGAATATATTTCAGGGAAATAAATATTCTTTTAAATTAATTAATTAATTATAATTATTTATTTATGACTTATAAAATACCAAGAACGTTTACTAAGGTCAAATTATCACTTTCTATGATGTCTAAATTTTATTTTATTATTCATAGGTAATTTTAATCTTATTTACTATTCATAAGGGTCATATTACTATTCATAAATGTAGGTTACTATTCCTAAGGGTGGGTTACTATTCACCGAAAATTATTTTTGTTTCATTAGAATCCAAAACCTATCTTGAACACAACCGTGTATGTCATATTTTTAAGATTCCAAACATAGGGGTGACAAAATTATGTTTAAAGGTCACTTATCACTTAGTAGTTCATTATTTTGTGTTTTTATGACATAAATATAAGAATGGAATTTTCTATTGAAATACTTTGGGTCGTTACAATGATGTATATAATTATTGTTTATTTTTTATGTCTTCTAACTATAATATGAGGTTATAGTCTCTTCACAATAACGTCTTTTACTCCCACTGCTAGTTTTTAGCATCTGGTGTATGAGGAGGTGCACTTGAGTTATTGTAGAGAATAGGTCTAGATATATTTCATAGAGTGATATGTTATGGTTCATTAAAAAATTTCATAAAAGTATTTTCTTTCCTTTTGTTTTACTATTTGCGATTTGGCTAACTGGAGATGTAGGAATTTGTCTGATCCTGTAATTGATATCAAGATTGTGCATCCAGAAAACTAGTTTCGATAGGTTGTACAACATACCAAGGCATGAAATTTATGTTCTTGGTTTAGAATTTATAGTTTTATATGATTTTCACTTCGATCAATGAACATTTGGCATGGATGTTATGAGTTGTGATGGATTTATAGTTATTTGACCATTGGAAAGAGGCCAATTATTTGACTATGCTCAAGGATTATAGGGGAAAGTTTCATCCCATGCATCATGATAGAAATATTGTATCCTAAATTTATATTCTTTCTAGTGTTTGATTTTACTAATGAATGATACTCAGTTTTCTAAATCCTCAAAAACTAATCATATGAAATTTTCCAATATAAGTACATGGTAGAATTATACTCAACTAGGTTGACGTATATATAGACATATTCCTAATTTAAGGTCACGTAGATCTATGGTGTGACACCTGATGAATAGGATGATAATGTGGCTCTCATGCATAGATTGTGTGGTGATCTCAATTGGTCAGCTTGGCATAGGTGCCTAAATCTTGTACCCCATTTGGGTGGTAATTGTTCAGATTCAGGTACTTTTATATATGCTGATGTATGTGGAATGATATTCTAGAGAGTAGTATAAGGTGTAGATTTTCAGAGATGATGGGTTCCCTGGTTGTTGGTCCTGGTATATGTGTGATACTATCATATATGGGACCTTGTGAGTGGGTTTTCAGCATGTTCATGTCATGTGACATTGGGTTGAGAGCGTGTTAGACACCCTTTTATTAGTGTCCTTCTATAAGTTAACCTAGACCAAGGTGGGTAAACCTAGTGACCAGTTGTGAAACTTGACTGGTAGGGTTGGGTGAGAGAGCCTATAGACCTTTCAAATGAATCCATTTTAGGAAGTTGGTTTCATGTGCCTTTTGAGGGTGACCTGTGAGTGGGTTCATCCCGTTTTTTTAATTTTCCTTGATGTGTAAACACATGATGCTGCTTCAGGGTTTGATAATGATACACATTAAGTGGTCAATTTTTTTGAGAAAACACCTATGGTTCTGGGATATCAAGAGTATCTGTGTGTGGTTAGAATGTTCGGGTTCTTATCCTGAGTAATACTTATGGGGGGGGGGGTTGTTCCAGGTGGTTATGAGCTGGGTCAGGGGGAAAAAGTGAAAATTTGTTTGTGGATAGAAATCTTGATATGGGTTTTTTGTGGTGTGACTCACTGGATTCAAATTTGTTTTTCTGTTTAGGTTAAACATGTGTCTAATAGTTATGTCTTAATGGGATGTTGGAGACATGAATGTGTGGAAATGAATTTTTTCATTTAGTTTATGGATTTGGTGTTACCAGAACATACACCCACAATGCATGTTTTAATCACACAGATATGATTAGGCTAAGAATTAATGGGGGTGAGATGAGAGTCTTGTGGGAATGAAAACTTGAGGCTCTCATAATCTAATTATGGTGTTTTATGAATGGATACACTATGGTGGTATTCATCGATGTCATCTTATCATACTTTTAAACTAGATACGATCAATAATAATATCTTGACATAATCCTAAGTACACTGAGAGAGCACAATCTGTATGAAAATATATTTAGTTACATTATATTTGGTGATGTGACTCCTTGTAGTTTATAATTTTCGATAAGTGTAAGTGTTTTTGTGTGCATCATTGTTCATTTGTGAGAGAGGTACTTGTGGTGGACTAGACACCAAGGAAGTTTGTGGGTTTCATTCTAATTATCTAGTAAATGATGATAATTGGTGTTTCATTTTGTTTCTTAGGTGAGAGACAAATTACTACATGTAGTTATGAGGTTCTAAAGTGATTAGATCATGGGCCTTGGATTTATATATTTCTTGTGACGAAAAAATAAGGATACTTATATGGTGAGTAAAATCATATCAATTGTAGTAGTGTGACCCCTATGTGAGTAGGTATGAGGATGCTACACTAACCATATTGATAATGTTATGTTGTGATAGGGAACCCCAACGGTGATAAGAACTGTGGATCAGAATTGACAATTTTCAGTTGAGTTCAATTGTGTGGAGCACCATGAGAAAGATGATGAATTGTGGATAGGGTTGTGACAACACCATATGGATTGGTGTGGTCAAGCACTACCTTGGTAGTTTATTGATAATTGTAAGTGGTGGCTTTCCCATAATGGGTTGTATGCCTTATACATGGATTCAGGCAAAGAAAAATAGTTTTTATCCTAGAGTAGAATGAAATGAGTTGATCATGAAATGGTAACTGAGGTGGGTAGATAGATGTTGAAGTAATACCACGATAGATTTTCAAGAACAAGAATTTTTATGGAGGGAAGGTTTTAAAGACTAATGTTTTCCAGATTATTAAATTTGACCACAATTTTTAAATTTTTTATCTTAGGAGAACATGTGGGGTGAAATGCACATTTTCCTCTAGCAGGTGTTCTTAGATAATCTTTCTGAACACTTTTTTTGGTCATATAATAGAGAATTTATTCTAAAACCTTATATTAGTGCAATAATAAGCTATTTGAATTTTTCAAACTTATTTAATATTTATTTAATTAATTACTAAATTATTTTTTGTGGATTTAGGTGGTGATATAATTTAAACAGAAGATAAAATTGAGATTCCAACTCTGCAGTTCAGTTCGGAATGATGGTTTTTTTCTAGGAGAGGTTTAAAACTTCTTTAGGTTTCAGGACTCAAAATGAGTGTTCGAAGGGTAATTTAATTAATTAATTAACTAATTTCGGTTAAACAGCCCCACCGATTTTCATCCCTTCAAATATTGGGAAATGGGAGAGGTGTGATCCATCATGTGATGGTCGAACGTAGAGGGGAGGGGGAAGGTGGTTTTTCCGCAGTTTGTCGATGGTAGTGAGGGAGAATAGATCGATGTTCAACAACTTCTAGGTGTGGATTTGGTCATGATGCTTTGAATTTTCGCCATGAGTTAGGGTGGTTTTGAGTTTTAATCCCTAATCACCATATATGTGTTATTTTAAAGTTTTTATTCCCTTTTATTACTTCTAATAACCCCATGGGGGTCAATTGATGCTTAATCAAGAGAAAACATTGTTTATGGTGGTTCATAGGGGTTTCCCATTCTTAAATCCCTATCACAAGACCTGTTGTTTAAAGAAAACATGTTGTGTATTCTTCCCATTTGGGGAAGATTTTATTTTTTGGAATTAAACAATGTATACCTGGAGTACACTTTGTATAGTAGTACATGGCGAAGTGGAAATACATGGCCATGTGGCCATGTAGCTGGGAAGATTGAGTTTTTGGAAGTACATTCCATTTACTTGCGGTACATAATGTGTAGTTTGATAGGGCCATGTGTAGGAGTACATATAAACACACCCCATATATGAGGGACATGGTCATGTGAAAGGACATGGACTTACCCCATATATACCTTAACCATGTAGTAGTATACTGCTAGACCCTATGTGTGATAGGTTATTTAGATGTACAAGTACATGATTGTGGGTTTAGAGTACACACAATGCACTTCCCCTTTGTTACCATTTTGATTTTTTAGGTGATTTTGTGATCCAGAGTCAGAATTAGTCACAATGGGAGTGTATTTTGAGTATTTTTCAACATAAATACGATCATGGATACCTACTGTTATTTTGAGGACTTGTAAGAGGCTGTTGTGTGAGAGTAAATTTTGATAGATATGTTTTCCTCCTATAATTTAATTCAAATATATTATGAGAGTGATAAATGGGTTGAGACATAGGTAAGACTCATGGTAATGACTAGAGGACATCATATGGGTTTACTGAAGTCCTCTATTATTGTAATATTGGGATGGTACCATGTTAGTGTGATTAGTTTGCAACTCAAGGTGATAGATCAATAGGGTGTTTGGAATAACCTAGAGTGTCTTGAAAATGGGATGAACATGATTCCATATCCCTCGCGAGGTTTACCCCTTTTGGCATGTGAGGCCATGAGATTCTAGAGACTAGGTTTTGGTACATTTGACCCTTGTGAGATGTGAGTTGGTTCGGTCCTCTGGTTGTGACCAAATATTAGGAGTGGTATATCTCACCTTATTTTCTAAACTAAAGGATATGAAAAGGCATTCTTCCTATTTTTTTCTAGTTTTGATGATCCAAATAGAAATGCCTATATTTATGTGTTGTCCCAGAGGTATGAGGGGGTGCTCGATTGATAGACTGTCTCTGATTGAGTTTATGTGTTTGGTTAGTCATGTTTTCTAGTGTCCCTTTGGGACCCAAACCAACATATGAGTTTATGGGTATGAGATATTGATCTTGATCATGGGTGTTCAACAATGATCACAATAGCTATGATTCTGCTCCCCGCTCCCCATTCCCTACGCCGATGCCCTAGCATGATGACGGTGCCTATGGATCCCTCTCCACTCTGGAGGGGGGGGGGGTAGCTTTTCTTGTATCTTCCTCCGATGCTCGGACGCGTCCCTTATCCCATTTCTCAAACCTTGATTTATTACCGTATTTTCTTCCCATATCAATTTGCCTAAAGGTCCCAGATCTCTTTAAGGGCATGCCTCAGATCTCGATCTCAACATCAGAATTCAATGAAGTATTAGGCAGTCATTATCTAATACTGGTAGCTCATTTCTTGTCTCTCCGGTCTTTATTCTATTCATTAGATAGGTTTGTGTTCAGATCTTGGGGTTTGTAGCAACGCGCAATCATCAGCCTTCTGGATAAAAGATATATCTTGATTTATTTTTCTTCAATGGTGGATTTAATTACCAACTACTTCAGAGCCCCATGGAGCTATAATAAAAATATTTTATATCTCCTTCGGTGGACCTATAACTTTCATATGAAGATATACTTTCTTTCTAGAGCTGTATGGGTATGTCTTCCTGAGCTTCCACAACCTTTCCAAAACCCATCAATTATCTATTTGTTAGGAAACTCGGTGGGTCTCTATCTGTGTTTGAATTATAGAAAAATATCGTTATGGCACATGATATCTCCCGGCACTTGGGTTGAGTTTGGTGCCTCCAAGACACCTATGGAATGTATTTGGATCACATTTGGGGAGGAATTTCTATGTAAACAGGCCGTTGTTTTTGAAACCTTGACAAATTTCTGCTTATTATGCAAGCTATTGGGTCACTGGTCTTCTTTTTGTCGTTGAGGGAATCATGTGGATCATCAGGGTCCTGATTTGAGGTTGAATGGAGATATGGAGACCACTTTGATCTCTGTGAACCAGCAAGATGGTTCATTTCCTCCTCAGGAAGAGGTGAGGCCCATGAATTCCAATCCTAAAGTCTTAGATGTATTAAATCGCTTGAGAAATGATTTGGTTATCCTCAATTCATTTCATGAGGCTCCAGTTCTAGATAAAGGCATGATAGTAGATGTGGTATCAGATCCTAGTCCATATTTAGTGAATTCTTTATCATATGTTGGGACAGTGTACTTTGGGAGTGTTCAAAACTCTGGAGAAGCATAAAAGATGTACAACAAGAGGGGCCCTTCTAGCGGTGAGGTTAGGGGGAATCACTTTCAAGGATCAGAGGGTTGGGTGGATTCTCTGGATGGGACCAACCATGGAGTAATGATGCCAGTATTAAATATTGGAAACCAATTTGCTGCCTTAGGTCCTGAGGAGGTTCCTCTAGATTATTATGATCAAAATCTGGTTTAGGTTCAAAGGGAGGGTGAGTTTTATAGACTGCTTACTATAGACAGTATGGAGGATGATCATTTTAAAGGGGTTTATAGAACAGAAAAAAATAAAGGGAGGAAGAGTTCACCTAACTCAGGAGGTTGTAGTCTGGTCAAGGAGAAGTCTTCCAAAGAGAGAAAGGACTATTCCCACCTTCTTATACCTATGGAGACCCGATCAGCCTCAATGTTGTGAAGAAAGGTGATAATGGAAAAATATTCTTGAACTAAGAAGTGTAGAAAATGTGACTTCTCAAAAGAAATTTAAAATAAAGATGAATAAAAGGAAATAGATTGTGTCTTCAGAAAATGAGATCATGCAGGATAAGCATGGAGTAGTAGATTCTGAGAATGGAGCGGCTAATCTAGTCAAGGCTGGCACATGAAAGGGTGTTTTGAATGTCCCACAATGGGATATAGGTTAGGAGGATGTGTCAAATGGAAATCCTATGGAGTTGCTTATGCATTAGGATCAAGTAATGGTGGAGGAAGTTCTCAACATCAATACCTTATTAGAGGAGGTGGAGAGGTTGATAGAAAGGATGATTCATGTTGTAACGAATGGTGAGCAGGGTTCCTGGATCAGTAAACAAGACCTTATACTTATAATATGTTTCAATGAAGGGAAGAGTACCATAGAGAAGTTCATTAAAACCTGAGACAAATTGGTGAATCAATTTGAAGAGCTTGTAAAGGATGACCCATGAACTCAGGTAACAACTCTCTCCTAGAAATTATTTATGGTTACTACTATGAATAGTCTTAAGTTGTATGTCAATGAGTTTTTGATGTCTTATTGTGTTTTCCAACCTGGATGAACTCTTTTGGTTTTTCATATTCTTCCTCAAAAGTGACTGGATAATAAAAATATAATTTGGTGGTAAAGCATGGGTGTTTGACTAGACCTTGATATGTTTTCTATTATTTTTT
The DNA here is from genome assembly GCA_963277665.1 of Viscum album. Classification (NCBI taxonomy): domain Eukaryota; kingdom Viridiplantae; phylum Streptophyta; class Magnoliopsida; order Santalales; family Viscaceae; genus Viscum; species Viscum album. Next base: position 1,326,966,761 of record OY728158.1, read on the forward strand.
CAGTTTGAGACTACATTTATGCTTGTGGGGATGTTGTGATATGTTTGGGTTGCCACATTTTTTGGCCTGGATTACTGATATGGGTTTCCAACATTGATATAGTTGGACACAATGATCCAAATTAGGATTTTGGATGTCTAAAAAGATAATCCCTATCTGAGGATTAGATATTTGCACATGATGCTCAACATGTATGGTTTTGGATGTCAAACATAGTGTTCCACATCCATGGTTTCGAAAGGTTGAAATGAATATCCAAACCTATGGATTATGATATTGGATATGATACTGCGTATCGATGCTGAAGGTGGAAATAGCATTCCACAAATTTTTTGAGATTGGTGGGAATGGTGTACCATAGATTCAAATGACATTTGTGGAAATTTTATTTCATATATGTGGTTTAGATTCCATACTATGGATCTGTGCATGATCAATAATAGAATACTATATGGAATAGGCTTTAGAGTTTAGGATTTCATCCCTAGGATGATACAAGAAGGATTATTTGGGAACTTTTTATTATATTTGTTAGATGATAGACTGATGTTTTGGGTATTGGATATACTCTAGCATTGTATGAGTACTTGGGACTTATATGTATAGGTATGCGTACGGGGGATTGATGAGCGGTTTAAGCATGTGGTAGGGCCCTAGGTAAGGGGACACGTGTTTTTGGGGTAACTGGTGGTGTCTGGTAGGCCAAGTCCCAAGGACTATGTTAAGGTGGGGTGTTTGTGCTATCAGTGGAGACCATTTGTTTCATTTTCATCAGAGCCTGAAACCCAGCCAAAAGTGTGGTGGCACTTCCCAGGTTGAGATGTAGGATCCACAATGAGTATGTTGTGCTTTGAAGGGGGAAGGGTGAATATAACACCCCAAAATTTTAAATAGTTAAAAGGCTAATTGATATGATCTATGTCAACAAGGCGAACTTTTCTTTTTTAGGATCCTACCTGATTAGAACTTCATAGTAAATCGTTCTTGGCCTAGGGTAGTTCTCAAGATGGGTGACCTCCTTGGAAGTTTCTTAAGATGCGTTTGAGTAAAAATAAAGAACACTGAAAGAACATGATCTACATAAAAACAAGGCCATACCCACAGTTTTGGAAAACAATGTTGGTATAGGGATTGGTTTAGAACATATTTCCATAGTTTTGGGAAACTATGGATATATGTTGGAATTTCCAATATACACCCATTGTTTTTTAACAATCGTGGTTATATGGTTTAGTTGAAGACCTATACACATGGTTCTCCATAAAATCATGGTTATAGGTCAAACCTATACCCATGGTTTTCCAAAAATCCATGGGTATAGGGTTTGTTTCAAAACCTATACCCACAGTTCTCCAAAAACCATGGGTATTGGTCATCCCTATAGGTATAGTTTTGGTAAACATTTGGTATAACTTTCCCACATAAGCACATGGAAAAAAAATCCAAAAGGAAGAATAATTTATTCATAAAAACCTATTCAATGGTTTTCCACTTATAGCCACATTTTATAAAAATATATATAAGTAAATATATATTTATAAAATGAAAACCATATTTAGTGCCATGGTTAGGAGCATGAATGTAATAAAGGTGGTCCAAGGTTTGAATCTGGTAGCATGCATTTTTTTAAATACTATAGCCACATTTCCAAACCATTGGTATAGGGTTATTGGCACAGTAGAAAATTTCTCATACACCAATTCTGATTGTTCAAAAATATGGGTATATCATTTTCAATATATGGCTATTTCTCAGAGCTATACTGATGGCCTAATCACCCACAGTTTTATGGGACATACCCATAATTTCAAACATTTGGTATTTGGTAATTTTCCAGTAGTGATGTGTTTGACAATGGGGTCAATCAATTTTATAATGACATGTTTCTGAAATTTAGTGGTCCCTCATTAGGGGTCCATGTGTCTTTGGGGAAATAGGTGTTTCTTAGTAGGATAGAATCTGCAATCCATGTTAAGGTTGGGTTTTTGTGATGTCAGCAAGTCCTAGCTATTACAAATTTGTGCTCAGAGACACTTTGGCACTGGTTGAAGATGGTACGGTCAATTGATGTCACTAACCTAAGGATAAAAGGCGATTTTATATGTTTTTATATGTTTTACATATTTCATGAGTATTCATTTATGGTATTAGGTTATTGGATCACTTTTGGGGTTGGCCTAATGAGATTAATTTCTCACCCCTTTTATGTGAACCTCAATGTGTGTGAAGAAATTAGTTCTACTTTTAGGTAGAGAAAGGATGCACAACATATTGGGAGGAAGCCTATGGATTCATTATTGAGAGGAGTCTCTCAGTGTGGTTTCTCATGATCAGTTTGGAGTAGCTCTACAAGGTACTAGAGACTACGTATGTGGCATGGATTTGTGTTGGAAGTGGAACCTAAAGTATTTATTTTTAGTTATTTATTTTTTATACGTGATCAGCTTGGTGGGTGATCATTTTTGTATGTATGGAATGGTTATTCGAGCATTTACTACATTTCATATTCTTACAAAAAACTTCTATTTCAATTTATTTATTATTTTTACGTACTCTATTGCTAATGATGGTTGGTTATTTATTTATATTTTTTCACTCTGATATGGGTGTAAAGTCTCCTCACATTACTATATTAGACCCCATACTAAAAGTTATAAGCCTCAGGCATATGTGAAGGCATTTCAAAGATCTTTTGGTGAACTATTACAAATACTCTTCTTATATTGATATGTGGAAGGTAATTAAAATGTGTTATAATAGGAGTTACTTTCCTTTTGTTTTACTGTTGGAATTTGTTAAAATGGATTTGTTGGAACATTTGAAATCCTATAATGTATATTGGGATGATGCATATATAAAATCCATTCCATTGTAATGTTTTGGTTATCTGGGAATTGGATTGATATTTTCTATTTTCAATGTTATGGTTGTTTAAGATTTTCACTTTGAGTGATGAACATGTGGTTTGAATTTTATAAGCTATTGTGGATTTCTAGATATTATCCCATTAGAAGGAAGAAAGTGGTTTGTCTTTTATTCTTGTCTAACAGGAGAAATATGTGTATCATGCATCATGAAAGCGACAAAGGATCCACATTCTATAGTGCATCAAGTGTGTGATTTTACCGATGATAAAGGTTCATTTGTATAAAGTTTCAAAAAATACTTATACCATGTTTTCCGTATAAGTACTTGGTGGAATATTACTCAACTAGGATAACATCAATATATATATATTTCTAAATAAAGTCTATATGGATCTATGGTGAGACCCTTGATGATCATCATGACATTGTGATTCTCATACATTGATGGTGCAATGATCCCATCGGGCCAACTTAGCATATGTGCCTAAATATTAGACCCCTTGTGGGTGGTTTTTGTTATGATTCAGGTAATTTTATATGTGCTGATGTCTTTTTCTTGATCCTAAAAGGAGTGGTACAAGATGCATATTAACCAATTGGATGTGTTCCTTAGCTGAGGTAAATGGTCGATGTGTGATGGAGTCATATACAGGACCTAATGAATGAGTTTTGTCCATGTTGCATTCATATGAAAATGGTAATAGATTATGCTTGGTTCCCTATGAGAAATAGACATCTATGAGTGGGCCTAGACATGGGTGGTTGGGCCAGCTGATCAGTGGTGAGACTTGACTAGTAGGGCTGGGTCAGGGATCCTAGTAACCATATTTAACATGGATTTATTTTAGGAAGTTGGTTCTATGTGACTTTTGAGGGAGACCCATGAGTGGTGTTATCCCATGGTGTTGTTTTACTTGAGGTGGAATGTTTGGTTAGTACTTTGGGTTTTGAGAATGATGAAAAATATGTGCTTAAAGGGGTAGTACAGTCTTGGTCTCTAACTTGGATAACATTTATGAAGGACGATTGGTCCTGGTGGTTATGAGATAGATCATGAGAAAATTGGGTACCTGATTATATGTGGTTAGGGATATTTAGCTGAGTTTTTATGGGCCTGGCTCACTGGATTCAACTCATGGTTTTTTATGTTACAAAAGTGTGTTTAACATTTAGGTGTTAATTGGATATTAGATACTTTAATGTTTGTTGATGTCTTATGACATTTGGTTTGTGGATTTTCTGTTATTAGAGTATAAACCTGATGTGTTTAAGTTAATCAGGTAACTGTGAGTAGGATGAAAAATGATGTGGATGCGATGAGAGGCTTGTGGGCATGATAACCCTTTGGATCTCATGATATAATCATGGTGTTTCAAGAATGTTTGAATTTCATTGGTATTCATTAAAAACATCTTAACATACTCTCTTTCTTGAGATGAACATGCCCATAATATTGGCATCATGTTGAGTATGATAAGAGTGCATGTATTATACACTAATATATCTAGTTTATTTGAGTATTGTGATGGGAATACATGGATTTTACACTCATGGAGTGGTGTAAGTGAATTTTCATAGTGGGAAGTGCCCTATTAGATATTTGAGAGTGAGATCCATATTGTGGATCAGATTTCGAAGAATGTCATGGGTTTCATTCTCAAAATATAGAAATGGGTGATATTTGACATTTATTTTGGTCATTCATGTGAGAATAATATGACCACATTTAGTAATGAGGTTTGATATTTATTTAAGAATGGGAAATAAAATTGGTGTTCATTTGTGAGTTTAAAATAAGGATACATCTATGGTGGTGAGTATTAAAACAATCATGGTTGTGTGAACCTTGTATGGGTAGGGATGAGGATGCAGTGTGGACCACATTGAGTAGGTTTGTGGGCTGTTATGGATGTGTTGTGATAGGTGAACCCAATAGTGGAATGTACTATGGATAATAATTGGATTCAAACTATTTATTTCTATGGTGGGGACCATGAGATTTATCTTTAATTGTGGATGATTTTGTGAATTTGTTGTATAGGTGGGTGTATCCTGTCTTGGTATTTTTCTTGTGGTGGAAAAAAGTTTCTTGACCATTGGTGGGTTGAAAGCCTTATCTTTAGTGGTTTTAAAAGTATCTAAGTTTTTATCCTTAAGTATAACCCAATGAATTGATCATGAAATGACATCGAGGTGGGACAATATGTGTGAATGGAAGAACACTGAGGATTCTTGAGGATGATAAGTTTTATGTTGGGACGTTGTAAAGACGCATGTTTTCTGGATTTGGATGTTTTAAGGTAAATTTAAATTTTTTCTCTCAGTTTTTGATGAGGGGTAAAATTTTTATTTTCCCCGAGTTGGGGATCTCAGACAATATTTTGGACCACTCCATTATTCTCAAAAATATTGTGTTTACCCTATTATAAAAGTTTCGTGGAATTAATAGCCATTTCATTTTTGGAAGAATAGTTCATATTTAATTAATAAAATATTAAATATTTGTGTGGGTTCAAGTGGTGATTTTGTTTGAATGTAAAATCATATTTAATTTTTTACTTTGAGGTTGATTCATTAATTATGGGTATTTCATAGGAAAGGTATAAATTCTATTTAATTTTAGGTACTCATGACAAGTGTTGGTATTTAATTTAAGTAAATAAATATTTAATGCACCCCCAGTTGACTTCTTACATATAGAAGTAAGGGGTGGAGGATAGATTCTACATCACTCAATGGAAAAAACGAGAGGGAAGTTGGAAGTAGGTTTAACCAGGTGTCATCTATGGCGCTGATCGATATTGGATCATGGTGCATCAACTTTCAAGAGAGGATTTATACCCAAAGATTTGGTGTTTTTGGCCCAAGGTAGGACATTTTTTTTGATTTATAATCCATGATCTTTATATATGTGTTTTTTTAAAATTTAAACCCATTTTATAACTTCTAAAAATTTTATAGGGTTCTATCATTTATTATTTAAGGAAAAAGGGGTTCTAGAATGTTTATAGGGTTTTCCCATTTAGAAGTCCCAATCATATGATTTTTGGTTTCTGAAGTGCATTGTGTTGCATTTGTTGTCAATGAGGCATGAAGTTGTCTTGGAATGAATGGAAGTCAAGGAATGTCAAGATGTGAATGACAAAGGTTGTAATGGTGTTGGTAAAGAATGGAGAATGGCCATGGAACTTAGAGGAATGTCACTTAGGAGATTCACTAAGTGGCATTGGAGAATATGGTTGAAACATTCTCCATGTAAATCTGACGATTGTTGAGCTGATCTTTAAGTTCTAAGAACTTGTATCAACTGGATACAAAGTCACAACAAAGTTAGAAGACCATGCATTGTATTGACAATGCATGAGAAGAGGAAGATGATCCATCCGCACCTCCTAAGTGGATGAAGTGAGCTGAAGAAGTCCATGCACTATTACTTAGTGCATGAGAATTAGAAGAAGCCCCAATTGATCTCTGATTAGATCAATGAATCACTTTGAATACTTTAAGTGATTCAGGAGTTCGGTTGAAGATGAAGAACCTTCAAGAATTTCCATTCCTAAGTGATGAACATTTGTTTAAGAAGTATGGAGGAATTCTAAGAAGAAGAAGAATAGAGATGGGAAGAAGATGGCTTGGAATGTGGCATTTGGCTTGAACTTATATGGAATACTTTGTTTTTAACAAAGTTATTATTCTGTACTTTGCCAAAAAATTGGGCCACCAAGGAGGCCAGCCGAGGGTCATCACCCAAGGCACATGTGGGACTCAAGGTCACCACGCCCATGGGGAACCCTCAAGGCCAGGGCAGCATCCTTGAGGCAGGGGCGCACCCCAAGGACACCGCATGGGCGCCTGGGGCACGCCCGGAGGAGCGCAGGGGGCCGTGTGTAAGCCCCCGAGGGCACGCGGTGGTGAATCCCGCGCACCCAGGATGCATAGTGGGCGCTAGGAGCGCGCCCGCAGGAGCAGAGAGTGGGCGCAGAGCGCGCCCGCAGGGAGAACACGGTGCGGGGCGGCACCGTGGAGGGAGAAGTTCAACTGGCGTGTTGAGGCAGCGCCAGGGTAATAAACCGCAGCAAAAACGCTGGCCGATTCGATGTGGGACGGGATTTTTATCCCGGGATCTAATCCTGGCCGCATGTTTGATCTCGCGCGAGATCTCCACCGTACGATCCATCTCCGCGGCGATGTTATAATCTGAGCCGTCCGCGGTCATTTAAATGGCGATCCGACGGCTCCCAGCGTCGTCTCCTTCGCCGAGCTCGTCCGAAGCCTCCCCGTGAGCCGCCGATGAACCAGAGGCTACCCGAGGCCGGTTTTCGAGTTCCCGGCCACCTCTGAAGGATCTAAGACGTCCATCCGACTCGTCTGGACCTACTGAACCGATCCATGCTTAAAAATACACATGCATGCAATGTTTGGGAGATTTCGATGAAGGCCGAAGCAAACCGAAGGTGCGAGGCCATTCGGTGTTGATGCTCTGCATGGTTTGGATCGAAGGAAGGCCGTGCATGCGTTCTAAGTCGCATGCACGTGAAGAAGGCCGAAAAATAATGGACCCCGCGTCAAACCGAGAATAAAGATCAAGTTTTGGAAATATTTTTGAAGATCCGAAGATCTCGGGATTTTGAATTTATGATCACGCGGATGATCAAAGGCTCTCCTCGCCTATAAAAGGAGAGGCCGAGGCATTGGAGAAGTTTGCTGATGCGCTGAAGGTTTTAAGAGAGTCCCGCGAAGCCTTTGCCTCGCGAAGTAGAAGCCCCGCGCAAATTATTTGCGCGGCTGTTGTCCCGGTGCCACCCGAGGCCCGAAGTGTTCCCTGCGCGCCTCTCTTGCGCGACAGGAAGGAGCCGAGCCGCATATTTGCGCGCTCGAGTCTCTTGCTCCCTCTCTGCCCGCACCCTTGCGCGGCAGAAGGAAGATCCCGCGGGTTTTGCACTTGCGCGCCCCGCGGGTAGGAGGTCTTGCGCGGCCTTTGTGCACCCAAGTGCTTGCGCGGCTCTTACCTTGTGCACTCAAGCCTTGTGTGGCTGTTGAAGACAAGTGAAGGCCGAGACCCTTTTGCTTATGTGCCAAGTGAAGGAAGAGCTCCTCGGGCAGTAGATGTGTCAAGTGGAGAAGAACCTGAGGGGCTTAGTGCTTATGTGCAAAAACAGAAGAGGACCCGTAGCCTTGTGTGTGTGCAAGAAGAGAAGGGGCCGTTGGCAGTGTGTGTGCAAATAGTGGAGGAAGGCCGAGCCCTTGCACCCTTTGAGTGCCAAGTGGAGAAGAAGAACCCGAGGCCAAGGCTTTGAGCCTTGTGTGCAAAAAGAATAAGAAGGCCGTAGCCCTTGTGTGTGAAAAATGAAGAACCAAGTGTGTGCATAAGTGAAGTGCACACTTTAAAGAAGATTAAAAGAACAAGGAAGTGAGTGTGCTAAACAAGTGAAGGCCAAGTCTAAAGTGTGTGCAAAGTGAAACAAGTGTGTGCAAAAAGACAACAAGGCCGAACCTTAGTGTGTGTGCAAAAGAAAGTGTGTACACACTAAGAAGAAGAGAAGACATCCACACTAAAGTAGAACACACTCTAAGTGTGTAAGCAAATTGAATTAAGTGTGTGAAGATTGTGAAGAAGGTGTGTGCTATAGTTGACTACACCCTTTGTGGGTTTATTGCACCAAGAGGAGAAGAAGGGAAGTGCATGCTTGCATGCATGCACATGCACACGTGAACAAGTCTGAATCAGCTTGTGTGCAATTTGAGTTGTCCAAGACTAGGAGGTTCTTGAAGAATTGAGAAGGCCATGCAATCATTGCATGAAGAGACAGAGATGCCATGCACTCAGTGCATGAAGTTGTTTTGAACTGAGACTGGACCAGACCGAAGATAAAGATATTATTTGTCTGAGCATTCAGTAATTGGAGAGAAGCCGGGGCATCCTTAGAAGAAGGTGATAAAGCCCGAGCAAGATGAGAAGATCCTGATCATCACAAGTGATCAGAGGTACAGAGCAAGGCCAGCAGCCTTTATCCCAGGCTGCTGAGGATACTTGAAGAACTTAAAGTGAAGAAGAGCTACTCGTGTGACTCGAGGAGCCAAGAGAAGACCCTGTGGGACTCAGGGAGAAGAATTCTTCAGTGGGATTCTGGAGCAGGCCAGTGGGACTCTGGTGACACTGTGGGACGCAGTATAAAGACCCTCCTGTGGGACTCAGGAGAGATACAGTGAGACTCTGTATCGACCATTGTAATTCTAACAAGTTATAATGGGAGAATCCATGCTGAGAGAGCATGGCAAGGATGTAGGCCTTTGGTGCTGAACCTTGTAAATCCTTGTGTCCAGTGCCTTTACATTTGCTGCATCATTCGTGGAAAGGTGAGAGATACAAGAAGAGTGGATCGAGGCTTTAACCAGCCATAGAGGTTTAATTGATTAAGAATCAATTAGTAAAAAGTTTTAAGGGATCACTGATTCACCCCCTCCCCCTCTCAGTGATTCCCACTGATCTGGGCACTTCAATTGGTATCAGAGGGAGGTTACCTCTAAAAGATCAAAGGGAGTCTTTATGAAGTGCAGATTTGAGGAAATGAGTGACCAGCCTCAAATGGAGATATCTGCCAAGACTCAGAAAAATAGAAAGAAGAAACAGGCCAAGAAGATGAAGAAAGCCTGTCCTAGCTGTGATGAAGTTGAAATAATGAATGATCTTCAGAGTGCACTCAAATATCTTCAGAAGACAGTTCCCATGGAAGTGGCAAAGTGTATAGCTACAAGCATCCATGATCTTCATGAAGAAAAATCACAGTTAGAAGAAGAAGCCAATGCAATGGAAGATCAATTGGCAAAAAGGGTTGGCATAACCAACACTCTCAGAAAGCTGGTGAAGGCTAAAGATGAAACCGTTTCTCTTTGCAATGAAAGATATGAAGACACTGCTGAATAATTGCAGAGAATCCTTTCTGAGAAAGAATTATTTAAAGTAATAATCAATGATGTTTTCCATGCACTGGAAAAGAGGCATAAAGTTTCAATGATTGTCAGAGATGCTCAAATTGAAGACAAAGTCAAAATTGTGAAGGAGCTTGACAACTCATTACTTGAAATGAAGCAGGTGCATGAAGACCAGATGAAGCAGCTGGAAGAGAAATGGGAAGGAAGGCTAAGAACTATTGAGGATGAGAAGAACTCCCTCAATATGAAATGCTTAGAACTGGAGGTGATATTGAAAAATCAGCAATCACCCAAAGCTGAATCCTCCCAGTCAGCTGAAAGAAGACATGTTGCTACTCAAGTATGCTTTGAGCAGGATGATTCTAAGAGAAAGACATCCTCTTATAAAAGTGCAACATCTTCTAGAAAGAAGGTACCATCCATACCATCTTGTACTGATGCTTCTAATTGTGTTTCCACTAAAAGTGCAGGATGGAAGAATGAATCCAAACAAGTATGGATGAAGACAGTAAAGAAAGAATGCTCTCCTGAAACAACACAACTTGTCAAGAAAACTACCCAGCAATCAGAAGGACTGAAAAGGTCAAGATTTGTGGGTCAGTGTTGGTGTTGTAACAGGTATGGGCATTGTGCAAAGGATTGTTGGTACAATCCACTGTATGCCAAAGCACAGAGGAAGCCCATTCCAAGGGGGAGCAAGCCAGAAGGAAGGAAGCAACATCCACAGGTCCAGAGACATCTGTTTACTGCAAATAGATTTGGATTACTTGACAACATCTGGGATGATTGCAAAAGTGGTCAAAAAGATACATGTCAATCTCCAACTGTATCTAGAGCTCAAAAGAAGAAAAGATCACTGAACCTGGCTCAGAGAGATTCCTTGGGAAGCAAGCAGAAGAAAGTGGAAGATGCTCCCAAGAAGAGTTTGAAGAATGAAGAGAAGTCCTTGGAGTCTAAATCCAAGAAGGGTGAGTCATCCAGAAGGACCACCAAGAAATGCTTCTACTGTGGAAAGAAAGGACACATCATGGACCTTTGTAAAGAAGCCATGAAACTAAATAGAAGCAGACTGTACTCCAAAAGACAATCAATCCAGAAGAAGAAGGGATTGATTGAAAATAAGTTTCCTAAGAGAGGTAGCTTAGCAGCATCCAAAGAACCATGTGGAACTTCCAAAACTGAGGCCACTCTTCCAAATGATATACTTGTCATATGGCCACATCAGTTGCAACTTGCCAGAGAACTACAAAAAGCTGAAGATGAAGCTCTGACATTTGCTAAAGCAAAAGGGAAGAAAAAGATTTCACATGAAGATGGGTTGAGAACCACACCAGCACAGACATCAATGAAGATCAAATGTGCAAGTGTGAAGACTGGTGAAAATGGGACATCTCGGTTGAGAGAATCTTCTCAACCTTGTTGTTCACATTGATGAACCAAGGAGGTTCCATCTTATTCCCTTATACTCTTGGTATATACATGTGCTGACATTGCAGGGAATTGAAGATGATGATCATTCTCAAACTGGAGGATGGTTTGGACAGAACGGAGTGCACCCCTTGAGGGGGAGCAAATCTGAAGAAGATGATGTTCTGAGATTAGTATCATCTTGAGAAAAGTGAAGGTATTCCAATCATACTTTCATCCCTTGTTTCTTAATTGAGTTTATCTTGTCAATAAAGGGGGAGTATGGATTGAAGACAAATGAGTGAAAGGGGGAGCTTTATCTTTGCACCTGAACTTTCTAATGAGTTTTGTGAAGTTGTGCAGGATTTAGCAAATTCATTGTTATATCTGAAAAATTTCAAACCCCTAAGCATGATCTCACATGTGTAGAGAATTATGGACAGCTTTGAATTCCTTGGTTATATCACTCTTGTTTTCTACACCGGGTTAGCCCAAGTAGACTTAGAGCTGATGTACTAAAGGTTCTTTGCTAAAGAGAACATGTGACATCATCCCTCTCTCAGTGTTTTTCAAGAAAATACTTTTATAAGGGAGGAAGACATATTTTGAAAGCAAACCACACCACACCTTTGCATTTGATTGCCAATAAGGGGGAGAAATATTGGCACACATATTGACCCATTCATATGTGCTGAAGGAGTGTATTGACAACAAATACAAAGGGGGAGATTGAAGTGCATTGTGTTGCATTTGTTGTCAATGAGGCATGAAGTTGTCTTGGAATGAATGGAAGTCAAGGAATGTCAAGATGTGAATGACAAAGGTTGTAATGGTGTTGGTAAAGAATGGAGAATGGCCATGGAACTTAGAGGAATGTCACTTAGGAGATTCACTAAGTGGCATTGGAGAATATGGTTGAAACATTCTCCATGTAAATCTGACGATTGTTGAGCTGATCTTTAAGTTCTAAGAACTTGTATCAACTGGATACAAAGTCACAACAAAGTTAGAAGACCATGCATTGTATTGACAATGCATGAAAAGAGGAAGATGATCCATCCGCACCTCCTAAGTGGATGAAGTGAGCTGAAGAAGTCCATGCACTATTACTTAGTGCATGAGAATTAGAAGAAGCCCCAATTGATCTCTGATTAGATCAATGAAGCACTTTGAATACTTTAAGTGATTCGGGAGTTCGGTTGAAGATGAAGAACCTTCAAGAATTTCCATTCCTAAGTGATGAACATTTGTTTAAGAAGTATGGAGGAATTCTAAGAAGAAGAAGAATAGAGATGGGAAGAAGATGGCTTGGAATGTGGCATTTGGCTTGAACTTATATGGAATACTTTGTTTTTAACAAAGTTATTATTCTGTACTTTGCCAAAAAATTGGGCCACCAAGGAGGCCAGCCGAGGGTCATCACCCAAGGCACATGTGGGACTCAAGGTCACCACGCCCATGGGGAACCCTCAAGGCCAGGGCAGCATCCTTGAGGCAGGGGCGCACCCCAAGGACACCGCATGGGCGCCTGGGGCATGCCCGGAGGAGCGCAGGGGGCCGTGTGTAAGCCCCCGAGGGCACGCGGTGGTGAAGCCCGCGCACCCAGGATGCATAGTGGGCGCTAGGAGCGCGCCCGCAGGAGCAGAGAGTGGGCGCAGAGCGCGCCCGCAGGGAGAACACGGTGCGGGGCGGCACCGTGGAGGGAGAAGTTCAACTGGCGTGTTGAGGCAGCGCCAGGGTAATAAACCGCAGCAAAAACGCTGGCCGATTCGATGTGGGACGGGATTTTTATCCCGGGATCTAATCCTGGCCGCATGTTTGATCTCGCGCGAGATCTCCACCGTACGATCCATCTCCGCGGCGATGTTATAATCTGAGCCGTCCGCGGTCATTTAAATGGCGATCCGACGGCTCCCAGCGTCGTCTCCTTCGTCGAGCTCGTCCGAAGCCTCCCCGTGAGCCGCCGATGAACCAGAGGCTACCCGAGGCCGGTTTTCGAGTTCCCGGCCACCTCTGAAGGATCTAAGACGTCCATCCGACTCGTCTGGACCTACTGAACCGATCCATGCTTAAAAATACACATGCATGCAATGTTTGGGAGATTTCGATGAAGGCCGAAGCAAACCGAAGGTGCGAGGCCATTCGGTGTTGATGCTCTGCATGGTTTGGATCGAAGGAAGGCCGTGCATGCGTTCTAAGTCGCATGCACGTGAAGAAGGCCGAAAAATAATGGACCCCGCGTCAAACCGAGAATAAAGATCAAGTTTTGGAAATATTTTTGAAGATCCGAAGATCTCGGGATTTTGAATTTATGATCACGCGGATGATCAAAGGCTCTCCTCGCCTATGAAAGGAGAGGCCGAGGCATTGGAGAAGTTTGCTGATGCGCTGAAGGTTTGAAGAGAGTCCCGCGAAGCCTTTGCCTCGCGAAGTAGAAGCCCCGCGCAAATTATTTGCGCGGCTGTTGTCCCGGTGCCACCCGAGGCCCGAAGTGTTCCCTGCGCGCCTCTCTTGCGCGACAGGAAGGAGCCGAGCCGCATATTTGCGCGCTCGAGTCTCTTGCTCCCTCTCTGCCCGCACCCTTGCGCGGAAGAAGGAAGATCCCGCGGGTTTTGCACTTGCGCGCCCCGCGGGTAGGAGGTCTTGCGTGGCCTTTGTGCACCCAAGTGCTTGCGCGGCTCTTACCTTGTGCACTCAAGCCTTGTGTGGCTGTTGAAGACAAGTGAAGGCCGAGACCCTTTTGCTTATGTGCCAAGTGAAGGAAGAGCTCCTCGGGCAGTAGATGTGTCAAGTGGAGAAGAACCTGAGGGGCTTAGTGCTTATGTGCAAAAACAGAAGAGGACCCGTAGCCTTGTGTGTGTGCAAGAAGAGAAGGGGCCGTGGGCAGTGTGTGTGCAAATAGTGGAGGAAGGCCGAGCCCTTGCACCCTTTGAGTGCCAAGTGGAGAAGAAGAACCCGAGGCCAAGGCTTTGAGCCTTGTGTGAAAAAAGAATAAGAAGGTCGTAGCCCTTGTGTGTGAAAAATGAAGAACCAAGTGTGTGCATAAGTGAAGTGCACACTTTGAAGAAGATTAAAAGAACAAGGAAGTGAGTGTGCTAAACAAGTGAAGGCCAAGTCTAAAGTGTGTGCAAAGTGAAACAAGTGTGTGCAAAAAGACAACAAGGCCGAACCTTAGTGTGTGTGCAAAAGAAAGTGTGTACACACTAAGAAGAAGAGAAGACATCCACACTAAAGTAGAACACACTCTAAGTGTGTAAGCAAATTGAATTAAGTGTGTGAAGATTGTGAAGAAGGTGTGTGCTATAGTTGACTACACCCTTTGTGGGTTTATTGCACCAAGAGGAGAAGAAGGGAAGTGCATGCTTGCATGCATGCACATGCACACGTGAACAAGTCTGAATCAGCTTGTGTGCAATTTGAGTTGTCCAAGACTAGGAGGTTCTTGAAGAATTGAGAAGGCCATGCAATCATTGCATGAAGAGACAGAGATGCCATGCACTCAGTGCATGAAGTTGTTTTGAACTGAGACTGGACCAGACCGAAGATAAAGATATTATTTGTCTGAGCATTCAGTAATTGGAGAGAAGCCGGGGCATCCTTAGAAGAAGGTGATAAAGCCCGAGCAAGATGAGAAGATCCTGATCATCACAAGTGATCAGAGGTACAGAGCAAGGCCAGCAGCCTTTATCCCATGCTGCTGAGGATACTTGAAGAACTTAAAGTGAAGAAGAGCTACTCGTGTGACTCAAGGAGCCAAGAGAAGACCCTGTGGGACTCAGGGAGAAGAAGTCTTCAGTGGGATTCTGGAGCAGGCCAATGGGACTCTGGTGACACTGTGGGACGCAGTATAAAGACCCTCCTGTGGGACTCAGGAGAGATACAGTGAGACTCTGTATCGACCATTGTAATTCTAACAAGTTATAATGGGAGAATCCATGCTGAGAGAGCATGGCAAGGATGTAGGCCTTTGGTGCCGAACCTTGTAAATCCTTGTGTCCAGTGCCTTTACATTTGCTGCATCATTCGTGGAAAGGTGAGAGATACAAGAAGAGTGGATCGAGGCTTTAACCATCCATAGAGGTTTAATTGATTAAGAATCAATTAGTAAAAAGTTTTAAGGGATCACTGATTCACCCCCTCCCCCTCTCAGTGATTCACACTGATCTGGGCACTTCAGTTTCAATGACATAATTCGTGTGTATTCTTATTATAGGAATATGGAAATATTAAAGTACACTCCATGTATTGGGAGTAAACACCATATAGTATTATATATCCATGTGGTGGTATGTGTCCATGTTTCCATGTAGCTGGGAAAACTGTGTTTTTGGTACTACAAATCGTGTACTTTGAGTACACGCCCTATAGTGGGATATGAAAATGTGGTTGAGTACTTGGGAAGACATCCCATGTAAGGGGAGACATATCCTTATGTTAGTATATATCTATCCCCATGTATTCCATAGTTGGGTTGTAGTACAATACTAGACCCCATGTGCTTCAGTCCATTTAAAAGTGCATGGCTAGCCAATAGGTTTTAGAGTATACAACATATACTCCGAGTACACATCTTATACCACCCCTTTATTACCCTTTGGAGGGTTTTGAGTGATTATTTCTCCTAGAGTCATAATTTGAAAAAATAGGGGTCCCTTTTGATCATTTTTTCACATAAAATGCGATGGTGGAGCCCTTGGGTCATATTGGTGACTTTTAAGAGGTTGTTTAGGGAATGTATTTTGTGACAGAGAGGTTTTAATCCAATAAATGAATTCAGATGTCTCTTAAGAGTGATAAATGGGATGAGACCCTGGTAACAGTCATTGAAATTTTTGGAGTATGTTGTATGGGGGTTTTAGAGTCATCGATTAGTGTTATATTTGATTTTCCATGATTATTGAAACTAGGTTGTAACTGTAGGTGAAATATCAGTTTCCTGTTCAAATTAACCTAGAGTGGGTTCAAAATGGGATGAGTAGTATGCCATACCCATCAAAAGGTTTACCCCTTTTGGCCTATGAGGTTGTGAGAAGATATATACTAGGTTTTGGGTTGTGTGACCCCTAGGATATAGTCATTGGACTGAGAGATTGGTTGTGAATAAAGATTGAGCTACTGATATCTCCACTTATATTATAAAATAGTGGATCCCAAGATGGATTCCTCTACTTGTGTACTAGTTCTAAGGTTCCAAATTGGGATGACTCTATTTAGGTGTTGAACTAGATTGTCAACTATTTTGTTGACTGGTAAACCAAACCTAGGTGGGTATGTGTGTTTGGTTAGTAATGATCATTGGTGTCCCTTGGGACTTGAACCGAGGTATGGTATGATGAGGATGATATGTTAATGGCGGGAGTGGGAGATCTTACCACCATTAATATGTTTTCTCTTGTTTTTTTAGGTTGATAATTTGTTTAAAATCATAGTTCTAGTATGATATCATTGGGTGGACACATTTTGGGGATGAGTTTATTGATATGGGTTTCTATCATTGAGAATGATGTACATGATATTCCACATGTATGATTCCAGATGTCTGGCCTTATGCTCCACATCCTAGGATTAGAGAGTTATACATGGTTCTCCATAAGTATTGTTCTATAGGTATGACATGAAGGTCCACATCTATGTTCTTGAAAGTTTTACATTACATTATATTCCCATGGGTTATGATATTGGTTATGATGTTGTGTATCGATACTGATGGTCGACATAACATTACACAAATATGGATGGGATTTGTGGACATGGAGTTTCATATATATGGATGATATCAGTGGACATAGAATTATGTATATGTGGATGAGATGCTAGATTGAACCTCCATGCATGATAAGTGATGGCATACCATATGAAATAAGATATATAACTGATGATCATCATCTCTGGGCTGGTACCAGATAGATTATATAGGCACTATTAGTGTTGGTGTATAGTTATGTGTTAGAGTGATTCTCGATGAACTTATGTTTTTTATAAATGGGTTATATATTATAATGATTTTATAGGTACAATTTGTAATCTAGCATGGTATGAGTGTCGGGGAATAATGTATCTAGGTACCAAGAATGAGATAACTAATAGAGTTGTGTGGATTATTTAGGGATTATATGGATGTGGAGACAATATGTTACTTGGGATGCACAATCATCAAGATGTGATCAATGAAACATTGTTGATGTCTAAAGAAAGTATGTTCGATCATAGTCATAGACCTAAGGATCAATGGATGATCATTTTTCCCTGCTAGTTTGAGCTTATTTCATGAGCATGCGGTTATGGACGTAGGTTATAGGTTCACTATTTGTGGTGACCTACTGAGATTTATTTCTTACCCCTATATGTTTACATCAATTTGAATGCAAACCTTATGTCTATTTTTAGGTTGAGAAGGATCCATGATGGATAGGTAGGAGGTTTAGGGTTACACGATTGAGTAGAGTCACTCATATGAAGTTTGATGATCAGGTTAAAGAAACCTGACATGAAAATAGAGACCAGTTATTTTCATGGATCAGTTTTTGTAATAGAGCCTGATGTATTTATTTTTAGTTGTCTATTTTGTATATCTGATTTTTCTAGTGAGAGATCAGTGTTGTATGTATGACATTGTTGTTTCACCATTTACTATATTTCAACTTATTGAAACATGCTTCTATTTTAGTTAATTTATTATTTCCACATTCTTTCATGTGTGTGATGCTTTGTTATTTATTTACTGTTGTACACTATAATATGGGTGTATATTATCCTCACAGTACCATCTTAGAACCCAATTAATAGTTGGAAGCCTTTATCATGTGAGGTTGAAGGCATGAGATCTTTTGCTAAATTATTTCAGATTTTGGGCATGGAGTGAGCATGAGAAGGACATTAGAAAGTGGTATCAAAGGAGTTACTTTCCTTTTGTTTCTATATTCTAGATTTTATAGACTTATGTTGTATGTTTTTTAGATACTACAATGTATATTAGTATGATTCATCGAGAACACTTTTTTTGGTGGGATTTTTGGGTTACCAGGGCATGTGATTGATGTTCTGGGTTTTTGAGGTTATGTTCGTATATGATTTTCAATTTGATCGATAAACATGTGGTTTGGATTTTATGATATGTGATGAATTTATGGATCTTGGGCCATTAGAAAGATGGTAATGATTTGACTTTGACTCTAGGCTTGTAGGGGTAAGAGGTATCTCTTGCTTCATGATAGACATGTAAGGTCAACATGTTATAATCCTTATAGTGTGTTATTTTTTAGAGGATAGACACTATATTTTTAAAGTACCAATTGATTATCATATAGAGTTTTCCTATATAAGTACTTACTATAATTATACTCAAATCAGTTAAACTTTATGTTGACCTTTTTCTGGAGGAAGTTCATGTGAATATATGGTGATACGCTTGATGATGAGGATGACAACACAATCCTCTTGCATAGATTGTGCGGTGTAACTGGTGGTCTAGCTTGGAATAGGTGGATTAATATTGGATCATTTGTGGGTTGTTATTATTTGAATTCAAGTACTTGTATATCTATCAATTAATGTGGACTAATCCTCTAGGGAGTGGTATGAGGTGTAGATGCCCAAATATGTTGGGTTCCCCAGTTTTGGGCGATGGTCGACGTGTGATGTCATTGTATACAGGGCCCTATGATTTGGTGTTTTTCATGTTGATGTCATGCGATGTTGAGAAGGGAAAATGATTGATGCCCTATGAGAATTGTTTTTCAAGGATTTAGAAAACACCTAGGGGTTGGACCTAGTGACCATGGTGAGACATGACAAGTAGGGCTGGGTGAGAAATCATAGTGACCTTTTCTAATGTGACGGTAATTTAGGGAGTTGGTTCCATGTGACTTTTGAGGGTGAATTGTGAGTGGGTTCATCCAAAGTTTCCATTTTATTTGAGTCAAAATCCCATATTAGTGATTCTGGGTTTGATAATGATGCAAAATAAGTTTTCAAAGTTTGCAAGGAATCACCTAAGTTTATTGGGTATCGAGACATGCTTTAAAGGTTAAGAAAGTTTGGGTCTCTAATCTGGGTAAAAAATATAAAGGCAAGTTGTAAATAGTGGTTATAATATTTATCAGGAGGAAATGAGGTGCTTTATGGTGTGTGTTAAGGGATTATGAGACAATTTTCCTGGGGCATGATTTGCTGGAGTTGGATCTAGTTTTGTGTTTGGGTTAGGCAAGTGTGTGTAACAATTATGTGTTAATTGAATCTTGGAGACAAAAATATGTGGTGATGTACTATATAATTTTATTTTTTGGATCATTTTATATGATAGTATAAACCTATGAGGGTATATTTAAGTAGGTATCCATGATTAGGTTGAGAATTTATGTCGCTGTGATGAGAGCTTTATGGTCATGACATCCCAAGGCTCTCAGGATATAATCACGGTATTTTAGGAATGGTTGAATTGTAGTGGTATTCATTGATGATGAAATAGAAAAATCTTAGTTTAGATATTATCATTCCTAATATATTGACATCATCATGATTATTTTAAGATATCATTGACTATATTCTATGTTATCTAGTTACTTTGGGTTTGGTTATGAACATCTTAGGAGGTTATGCTCATGTAGCAGTGTAACTGAATTCATATGGTGGGAACTTCACCATTGAATGTTTTAGAGTGAGTTCCATGAGGTATACCAGATTTTAGATAATTTCATGGATTTCATTCTTAGAATATGAGAATGGGAGATAGTTAATGTTTTTTTTGTTTCGGTGAGAGAAAGATAACAATATCCAATTATGAGGTTTAATAATGATTGGATCATGGGATTTGGAGTTAGTGTTTGGTTGTGAGGAGAAACTAATGACACTACTATGGTGGAGAGTATCATATTAGTTGTGATGGTGTGAACCTAGTGAGAGTAGATTTGGGGATGCTTGGGATCCAAATAAAGTGGGTTGGTGGATAGCTAAGTATGTATTTTGATAGCAGACTATGATGGTGGGAAGTACCAGGAATCAGAATTGGATGCTGTCAATTGGGTTCTATAGTGAGAAGAACCATGAGCATGATGATGAATTGTGTTTTCACTATGATTAAAAATATGTATAGTTGAATTTAGGAACTTTATTGGTAATTTAATGATGTTTTCAAGTGGTGTATTGACTATCGATGGGTTGTACACCTTATCTTTGGGGTTGTTCATAGGAACTCATTGTCACCCTAAAGTAAAATTAAATGATTTTTCATTAAATGATGATCTATGTGGTTTTATCTTTGTGGATGGAAGACCACATAGGATTCTCAAAGATGAGAAGTTTTACTATGGGGATGTTGTAAAGACCTGTGTTTTTCAGATTTAAAAATTTGAGAGGAAATTTATGTTGTTTATCTTGGCTGATCATATGAAGTGAACTGGACATTTTTACTAAGAATGTGACCTCAGATAATTTTTCTTAACCACTCCATTGGTCCTATAATAGAGCGTTTACCCTAGGAAAAACGTATAGTGGAAATTTGAGCTGTTTGAATTTTGGAAGAATATTTAATTTTTAATCAATTCATTATTAAATTATTTATGTTAATTCATATGGTGATATATTTCTAAGGAATATTATGGTAGAGATTTCAAATCCATGGTTGAGTTCAATATTGTGGGTTTTTCCTAGGTAAGGTAAAACCCTCTTCGGGTTCCAGGGCCTGAGATGATGGTTTAAAGAGGAATTTAATTTCATTTAATAAATTAGTAAAATTATCTAAATTACCCCCATTTAGCATCCTATGCATGGAGGGAATAGAGAGTGTCTTCCCCCTCATGTAAACGTTTAGAAAACATGGAAGGGGTAAGGGGTTGTTGTCGTACTTCATCCATGGAGGTGATCAAGAACAAATCACGGTGAATCAACTTTTGAGAGTGGATTTAGACCCGAAGTTTTAGCATTTTTCCTATGAGGTAGGCTAGTTTTGGAGTTTTAATCAGGAATCCATGTATATGTGTTTTTAATGTTTTAATGACATTTTATGACTACTAAGAATCCCCTAGGGGTAAACATGTTCTAATTTGGGGAAAACATGTGTCTTGAGGGGTTCCTAGGGGTCTCCCATTCATAAATCCTAATCACACAATGTGAGGTTTCAAGAATACAAGTTGGGTTTCTTCCCATTCAAGGATGTTGGACTTTTTGGAAGTACACACCATGTAAATGGAGTAAATTCCAAGTAGTTTTACAAGTAAATGTGGAAATATATGGCCATTTGGTCATGTTTCTTAGCATAAATAGTTTCTGGAACTTCACATTATGTACATAGAATACAATCCATTTAGTGGAGAATGTCCATGTGGTAGAGTACTTGGGATGAAACCCCATGTATGAGGGACAAGGTCCTAAGGAAATACCAGATTGGACCCCATGTATGCCCTAGAAATGTGTTAATACGTGACTAGACCGCTGCATTCTAGGACATGTAATTGTACATGGCTAGGTAGAAGGTTTTAGAGTACATCCCATGTACTCAAAGTACATGACCTGTACTGCGCCTTTGTTAACCTTTCGAGGGTTTTGAACGATTTTGTGTCCTAAAGTCATAATTGGACATAAGAAGAGTCAACATTGACTAATTTTCCTTGTATATCATGATTTCGGATCCCTTGGGGAATTTTGAGGACTTCTAAGAGTTAGTTCGGGGTGAGTAAGTTGTAATAGAGAGTTTTTTTCTCCAATAATTTAATTCAGTTGTCTCTTCAGAGGGATACATGTGATGATTCCTACGTTAGGGTCATCTTAATGATTGGAGGATGTGGTATGGGTTCAATAGAGTCCTCAATTGGTGCTAGATTGGGACTATCCTTGGTTAATGGGACTGGGTTGCAACTTGAGGTGATGGATCAGTAGGGTGTTCATACTCTCCGAGAGTATCTTGAAAAGGGGATGAGATGGATACGATCTACCTCATGAGGTTTACCCCCATTTTATATGAGTCAGTGAGATTCTATATATAAGGTTTTGGTATGTGTGACCCCAACTAGACATGTTTTGGTTTGTGAGATTAGTTGTGAATAAATATTGGGAGAGGGATTTCTACACTTATGTTAAGACCTAGAGGATCCAAAGCGGGATGATTCCATATGTGTACCAGTTTTGTGGATCCAAATAGTTGTGTCTCTATTTATTGGTTGAACCAGAGGTCCAAGTGAGTGCTTGATTGATAGAATGACCCTAAATTGGTACATGTGTTAGGGAATTAATGGTGACAAATGTCCCCTTTGGAACTGAACTGAGGTAGGAGAAAATGGGGTTGTGATGTTGATAATGGACCTGGACGTTCATCTAAACCTTGATATGTTTTTTGTTGTTTCTTTAGGATGAGTCTTTATTTAGGCCCACTATGTTTTTATGATATGGTTGGGTGGAAACCTTTTGGGTCTTGGTTTGAAGATATGGGTTTTAATTTCTAAGATAGATGGACATAATGTTCCACATGTATAATTTTGGATGTTTGACATGATGCTCCACATTCGAGGTTTATAAAGTTGTATATGATGCTCCACTAGTAAGGTTTCATATGTCTAACATGTCATTCCACATCTAAGGGTTATAAATTTATACATGAAATAAGACTCCCATGGGTTATGATTTTTGATATGATGTTATGTATCAATATTTATGGTTTACATGATATTCCACATATATGGATTTGATTAGTGTACAAGGAATTCCATAGATAGAGGTAAGATTAATGGAAATGGAGTTCCACATATGAGGTTGAGATTCTTGATTGAGGATCTTGGCATGAGTAGTGGTGAAATACCATGTGGTACAGGATTCAAGACTGATGATCCTCATCTATGGTATGGTTCTAGACTCACTCTATTGGCACCATCTCGGTTTATGTGTAGTTAGATGTTGTAGTAATGCTTTGGGAACTTTTTTTTGATAAATGGGTTCGATGTTTCACTTGTGTTTGGGGTTCTGGTTATACTTCAAATTGGAATGATTACCAGGGAATGATGCATTTGGATACCCAGAATAAGCTAATGAATGAATTCGAGAGTATAATTTGGGGTTACCATGGATATAAATACCATATATTACATGGAATTCACAATCATCAAGATGTTCTCAATGATACTCTTGAGCTATACAAAGTAGGTATGAATGGTCACAGGCATAGACCTAAGGATTGATGGTGGTTTTTTTTCTAGGATAAGCTTATTACACAAGCATTCACTTATAGCAGTAGGTTTTAGGTTCACTATTTGGGCGACCTACTGAGATTTATTTCTCACCCCTATAAATGTACCTCAGTGTGGAAGCAGACCTTAAGTGTTCATTCACATTGATCTTGAATTATTTATGTATAGGGTGGAGGACCATGGTTTTATTATCGAGTATAGATTTTCATGCTGAGTATGATGATTGGATTGCAGCATCTTGAATGGGTAATTGAGACCATGTTTTTGGGATGTCTCAATGTTGGCAGCGGAGCCTGATGTAGTTATTTTCAATTGTTTATTTTATATGTTTGATCAGCCTAGTGAGCCATAAATGTTTTATATAATTCATGGGTTTTTATCCTTTACTATATTTCATCTCCTTACAATATTATTTAATATCAATTTATTTATTTTTTCTATATAATTTTCAATGTATGATTCTAAGTTACTCATTTATGGTTGTGTACTCCGATATGGGGGTGTAGTATCCTTACAGTACAATATAAGACCCTCAATTATAGTCGGCGAACTTTAGAATATGTGGAGGCACACCTAAGGTATTTTGGAGAACTGGTCTAAATAAAGTTCATAGATTATTCTAGGGAAGGATGTTACATATATTATTTCCTCATGAGAAAGTATATCTAGATAAATTGATTGATAATAAGGAAAATATCATCCTTGATTTCATTCCCATTTTAAGGGGATATGCTAATGTGTTTCCAAAAAAAAATTATTCCCTTCCTCCAAGATATGAGGATGATTTCTCTATCACGAGTATACTCAGATCTTTAAAAATATATATATATCCATTTAGAATGTCCCATATTGGACTTAAATAAATGAAAAAGAAACCACATGAATATTTGGATGAAGGGTTTATATACCCAAGTGCTTTATCATGGTGTGTGGCGCTCCTCTTCATCAAGAATATGTATGGGAAAATGTGGCATCCCATTAACTATAATGAGATCAATAATATAGGAATAGATAATATGTACCCTTTACTAGTTATTTAGGAGTTGTTCGATTAGCTATGTGGATCCCAATACTTCTCTAATGTGGATCTTCAGTGAGGGTATTATAAATAAAACCTAAATAATGAGGATATCCTCAATAATGATTTTCGTACTAGATACTAAAAATATGAGTACACAATGATTCCATTTGGAATCACTAATTATCCATATATATTTATATACATAATTAATAAATTCATTAGGGATTGCCTTGATATATTTTTGGTATTATTTATAGATGATATTTGTATATACTCCGAAATTAAGAAGGAACATGAGGATAATTTTAACTCTATACTGAAGACCTTGTGAAAGATAAATTTATATGTGAATTATAATAACATTATTTTCTAGATGGATCAAGTAACATTCCTTGGGAACATTAAAACTAGAAAAGTGAAATATGTAGATCCTTAAAAAATATAGGAAATTTAAGGATGGAACAAAAAAACTTATGTGATGGAGATCTGTGGTTTTAATGAATTAGCTGGGTACTATCATCAATTTTTAGAAACTTATCATGATTATCAAGACCAATAACCAAGCTAAATCAAAATGGAGTGATGTTTGTTGAACTCGATGAATGTGAGGTGATATTTAAACAGTTAAATAATAGTCATTACTACACATGTTCCCACATTACGCTCCGATGGTGAAGGATTTGTGATCTATAGTGAGGAATCCAAAAAAGGCTTTGGTTGTGTACTCATGCAAAATGAAAAAGTGATATCCTTTTTAAGGTTACCAAAGCCTTTTAGATAAGTTATTAAATGATGATTAAATATAAATATCCATTAATAAAACACAAGTATCATAATGTTCTAGTGTCTTTTGAAGACTAGGTTTATATTCTATAAAAGAAAAATTAAATAGAGAATATTTATTATATTCTTCATTGTGAGATCCCAAAATCCATTAGAGCTCCTAAATCTCTATGAGATAACATGGGAGATAAATAGAAAAAGGGGTGAGGTAAAAAATACCAGTAATGAAATAAACATGATAAGGAAAGATAATATGTGATTCAAAGGTATACCATGATATCATAAAATAGAATGCACAAGAGTAATAATGTGGAAGCATAATGTGAAGAACATGGTGTGATAAGATCAACGAATCATAGTAAATGTTGAAGAAATATAAAACATGACATAAGAATAATTCAAGCTACATTACAAGACAACATCACATGATAGAAAGAGTCCAATAAAGGACTAGGTTAACTCCATAATCCCATACATGATGTCTTAGAAGACTATAAAATTACCTAATGCATTTGATGGATATATAATTACGGGACCACCCATCACATTCATTTCATGTATATGAATACACATTACACATAAGGATATCAATAATAATAAATAAATATAATAATAAACCATGGAAATAAATCGGTTGCATAATCTTATCTCATAACATAATTAATGGAGATTCCTTAAAGAATGAATTTGAGAGATGATCAAAAGGAATGTGTTACCCAGTCAATGGAAATGGAATAATCTAGGTTTACATGTGAGAGAAATATATATATAATTTGGAATCATTACATAACATTAAATAAAGATAAAGTGGGTTAGAGAGAGAGAATGATCATAACCCAAAAAAATGAATGGGTTAGAAATATCCCTTACCCGGAGCCCAATTTATCACGTGCATTCCTTAAATTATAAAATAATAAAATTAAGATAATTATTTAATTTATTAATAACCATTTTCAAGAATATTATTTTCACACCCCGAACTATCTATTATTTTATTTTATTATTTTCATTGTCTTTTAAATTTTCTGTCGAGGATCAGGTTAAACCCCGAACAAAATTGTTTAGTTTGGTTAAAAAAATTGAATTTTTCAGTTGATGTCCTTGGGTGCAAGGGTGGAGTGCATCTTGGAAATGTTGCACGGCTATGCCCTGGAAATTACACGATCCTCCCGACTTTGAATAATTAAAAAGAAGGAATTTTTTAATTTATAGAATATTTTAAAATGTTTCCTGTTATTAAGAAATTTTATTATTTTTATTTTGGGTGAAGAATTAAAATTGTTAATTTTATTATTATTTTTAGTATTATTATTTTTATTATTAATTTTTATTAGTATTTTTTTTATTATGGATTAATGTTTGTTCTATTTTGTTAGTTTTCTTTTCTTCTGTTTTTTGTTTTTTTATTATTTGTCTTCCCCCTAACCCTAACCCTCACATTACTTATCTCCAATCTTCCCCCCCTCTTTTATATGTAGTGCAAACAGCTCTTGGAAGACACCATCCTCTCCCAGCCTATGCAGCATGCCTCCCCTCTGCCTGCAGTGCACCCCCAGATGCACCTGACCTCCTTCTTCTTGAACCCGCAACACCCCATCACACCCCCTATGTTTCTCTCATTATTACCCACCACGATCAGGATGCCACCCACCCCATCGGCTCCCACTCCTACCAGACTCACCCACCGTCTATGACCCCTACCTCCCACCGGTGCTCCTGCCCAGCACCGGCTGCCTACACCAGCCGCACGTGCTCCCTCATCTGCAACACTCTTTCCTCAGCCCGCCTGACTGGAGGCACTGCACCAGCTGGAACCACCATCCAGCCGCTGCCCCAGCCTCCGTCGTCCAGCCTCTGACCGACCTCCAGCCGACACATGTTTTATAGCCACCGCCCCACACATCGTTAGGCTACCTCTGACCCACCTCTTATTGGCGATCACCGCACTAGAATTTCACCTACAGCCTCAGTCATTCCAATAGACCAAGCCACCCTACCAGTGAGTCACTGATGCCATTTCCCTACTCCAGCTAGCATCCACCAAACCCCTTTTACTGAGTCACCTATGCTATCTCTTTCCCCTGCCGACTATTTTTGTCTAGCATGTGACCCCTCTTTCGGTGTTGTTGTTGCCTCTTTCCAGCACATTGCCTTGATCACACACATCTCCAGCTCGGTGCTCATCCTATCGAATAGTTGTGTGACCTCCCACTTGAACCGCACCCACTTCCAGCACCCTCTCTGACCATTCTTCCCGGTCGTGCCACCCCACTGATCGAGCACACCTCACACCGACCCCTGTTTCGTTCTTTCATGATGCCATCCGTGTGCGTTATTTTCAATTGGGCACATGACTAACACCAACCATTGAAGGAAAGATGTTTGGGTTCACCCTATCTCTCCTGCTCCAGTGTTGAGGTGAGTGTTGTGATATTTATTCATTTGGATTATTTGAAGCCTGTTATTTTATGTTTTTAGTTGTTTTTGTTATTTTTGCGGCATGTTGGTAGAGAATTCTATGATACCACGGTCACCAGGTTGCACATACTTGTGCCAAATGTGAGACACATCACGTCATCATAGTCGAGCTGTAATTCAAGGTAGGCCCCCCACTGCACTTACCATTATATTTATAATTTTTTAATTTAATTTTATTTCATTAATTTTAAATAAATTTTAAATAATATTAAGTAATTATTTTTAGAAATAATGATTGTTGTGAAAGATATTAGTTCCCTATTGTTCTTGAATTATCATAAAATGTTTCCTATTAAATGTACATACAAATTTTTTTATTAAATTTTCCATTTAGACTATGAAATAAAATTGTGTTTTTTATGTCTTGGGTTGGAAATGTGTTTGTGTTTTTAAAATGGATTTCATAAATGGCATTTAAAATGGTTTGATATTAAAAGTGGTGCTTATTTGATTCTTTGGAAGTTACATGGCATGTGTTGGTTCTTCTGAAAATGTGCTGGTGTTGAGTGGTTTAATAAGGCCCGTTTCACACTTTAATAATATAAATTATTTTGAAAAATCTATTTGGAGTGTTTAAGGTGTGACCTTACTATGTACATTGTTTATGTAAATTGTTTTGCATGATTTTCGTGCATGGTGATTGGTTTCTTGATTGAAATTGTTGATTCAACCCCTTTTTATTACATGTGTTGACATGGGAACCTTTCATGGTAAGTGAATCTTTTGTGAACGATTGCTGCAAGATTTTAGATTACACACTTGCTAGTGGCCCTTAGTACGAACTTTTCTCTTCTAGGGGATTGGGCCCCTATATTAGGCCAGGTAGAGCAACACCGAGCATTTGGATTTTATGACGTCATCGAGAGTAGGCATACCTTCGGGATGAGTCACATGTACAGTATTTTATGTATTTTTCACAAGCTCCTAGGTTCGACCCATGTTTTATTTAGTGCTTATTTGTATGTGGCAGACAATTGAGGGTCCTAGTTCAGTTGGTGGTCCTTGTTTTCTACTTTTTCATTTCCCTTATTTTGTGTTGTGTGCTATGTGTTGTTTTTTTCATGACTAACATCTAAATTTTTAGATTTTATATTTGTCATGAAATTTTTTTAAAATATAATGCACAATTTTCTTTCAAACATTAAATAAGTTTTTAAATTAAAAATGGCAATGGACTATGACTCGTTTTAGAAATTAAAGTGTGTATGGAATCCCATATTTTAGAAAATTTAGTTCAAACTTGAAATTAGTTAATTCTTTATCTAAAGGTAGTTCTTTGGGAATTGTTTTTTGGTAATGGCTAATGTGTTTTAATACTCATAACAATAGTGGTTTCATTTTTTTAGTTTCTCTTGAAGGTTCCAGTCCTGGTTTGGATTTCCTTGGTTGAAAATTGGTTTGGGAGTTAGAGAGTGACTCTTAGGGTCATATGGAGTTTGGGTCATGGTCACGTTAGTATGTGTTGTTGGCCATTATTTCCCATTCGTGTCATTTATTTATTTTTCATAGTTCTATTCTATTTCTGGTACATAGTTCATTTTTATTGGGTGAAATCGTTCCCCTGTTTTTCTCCGTTGATGCCCGGAGCTTGTCACCTACCCGAGAGAATTAGGAACGCCTCTCGAGCCTTGATGCAGATCGTCTCGGGTGTTCAGTTCAGGGTTGAACCATGATGGTTCCTGACAAAATGCTATCAGAGATAATTTGGTCTATTGGGTCATGTTCGTTTTGGAAGAGTAGTGGTATATTAGAGTTAAGGATGTTGGGACTCGACGTCCTAGCTAAGAGTAAGGTGCCTGAACAGCACACACTACTGGAAATCCAGCCTTTCCCAACGGTTCAGCAAACCATGGGGAAGTAAGCCGTTGGGAAAGGCTTTTCCCAACGGTTTACACAGAACCGTTGGGATATCTGAGAAAAAATCATCCTTTCCCAACGGTTTGGCCCGTTGGGAAATCAACCTAAAATTTTCTTTCCCAATGGTTCATAGAACCGTTGGTAAAAACAACAATTATATGGGTATTCCCAACGGTTTTAAACCGTTGGGATAGGCTGTTTTTACCAACGGTTCCTTGAACAGTTGGTAAAAACAGCTCAATATAGCCTATACCAACGGTTTTCAAACCGTTGGCATAGGCTTTGCTGTGAAAATTGCCCAGCAGCCTGCAATTTTCACAGTAGGTCTCGTTTTTGGGCATTCACCCTCGGTTTCAATTCAATTTTCAATCCAATTATGTCATCGTTTTCAATTAATTTTTCAATCCAATTATTGTACCTGTAACACATATAATGCATACATATAGAGAACAAACCAACACATAAAAATAATGAAAACCAACCAACCAACACATATAATGCATCCTGAAAATATACTCATCCATAATTAAATTAGAATTCATAACATAATTATAAACATACATAATTCATTTAGAATTCATTTTAAAATTTAGATGACAATCATATGTGGAATCCGGAATTCAATTCATAATTTGATTGGTTTTTCATATACCATATATTTTTAATAGAAATGATATCCATTTTAAACAAAATACATACATCTGGAATGATACCGGTCACACCGTGCCTCGAATTGAGGCGAGGTTAACTCGTACACGTCACAAATTAATCATTGATCGTTGTCCTAAAGTATCAACATATTCCTAAATCGTTTGGTCGGTTTTGCGTATGTCAGTTGTTGTTTTCACTTAAAATGAAGTGTTTTTTAAATAAAAGAGAGACACTTTGAATGGTGTCGGCCACACCGAGTCTCGTATTGAGGCGGGGTAACTCGTACACACCACAAATGATCCATGGATTGTTGTGCTAAAATATAAACACAATCAGAATGCGTTTGGTTGGTTTTCCGTATGAATTTAAAATGTAGTCCATTTTAATGAAAAGAGATACACTTAGAGTGGTCTCGGCCAAACCGCGACTCAGATTGAGGCGTGGTTGACTCGTACACGTAACATATAACCCATGAATCGTTGTCCTAAATTTTCAACAGATTCCGAATGCATTTGGTCAGTTTTTCATATGTCAGTTGTTTATTTCACTTATAATCTTGTCCATTTTAAACAAAAGAGACACAGTCAGAGTGGTACCGGCCACACCACGTCTTGGATTTAGACGGGGTTGACTCATACACGTCTCAAATGACCCATGGATCATTTTCCTAACGTATCGACCCAATCCGAATACGTTTGGTCGTTTTTCCGTATGCCAGTTGATGTTTTTCACTTAAAATGGCGTCCTTTTGAAACAAAAGACGGACACTATGAGTGGTGCCGACCACACCGCGTCTCCAATTGAGGCGGGGTTGATTCGTACACGTCACATATGACCCATGGATCGTTCTCCTAAAGTTTAAATGGAAACCGGATGCATTTGGTCGGTTTTCCGTATGTACTTAAAATGTTGTCCATTTTAAACAAAAGAGTGACACTTAGACTAATCCTGACCACACCGCGACTCAGATTTATCCCGGGTTGGCTCGTACATGTCACATATGACCCATGGATCATTGTGATAAATTATCAAAATATTACGAATGCGTTTGGTCGGTTTTGCATATGTCAGTTGTTCTTTTCATTTATAATCATGTCCATTTTAAACAAAAGAGACAGAGTTAGAGTGGTGTCAGCCACACCGCGTCTCGGATTAAGACGGGGTTGACTTGTACACGTCACATATGACTCATGGATCGTTGTGCTAAAGTATCGACAGAATCCGAATGCGTTTGGTCGTTCTTCCGTATGTCAGTTGATGCCTTTCACTTAAAATGACGTCCTTGTGAAACAAAAGACGGACACTTTGAGTGGTGTCAGCCACACTGCATGTCAGATTGAAGCGGGGATGATTCGTACACGTCACATATGACCCATGGATCGTTCTCCTAAAGTTTCAATGGAAACTGAATCCGTTTGGTCGTTTTTCTGTATGTACTTAAAATGGTGTCCATTTTAAACAAAAGAGAGTCACTTAGACTTATCCTGGCCACACCGCGACTCAGATTCATCCCGGGTTGGCTCGTACACGTCACATATGACCCATGGATTGTTGGGATAAATTATCAACAGAATCAGAATACGTTTGGTCGGTTTTCCGTATGTCATTTGATGCTTTTCACTTAAAATTACGTCCTTTTGAAACAAAAGATGGACACTTTGAGTGGTTCCGGCCACACCACGTCTCCGGATTGAGCTGAAACCACCGTGCAACATTCTAATTATTATTCGTGACGTGTACGCGCAGACGGCACATCAATCGGACGCGCGGTTTGCGCGGTACGACTCAATATTCGTGTTTTAAGTGATGCGCGCGCTTCGTAAACGCACGTGAGGGGGGTCCAAACGGGCTGAATGAAGTCTGAATGGCCTAAAATCAGACGACAAATACGGTAGAGTGATTTATGAAGTGGTCGAGCAGACGGCACGTCAATCGGACGTGCCGTGTGCCCGCGGTGACCGACAACGGAGTTCTGGTGTCAGAAACGGCCAAAACGGGCGTCCAACGGTCAAATTCATAGCGGACAACCTCAGATTGAGCTGAAACCACCGTGCATCATTCTAATTATTATTC
Source organism: Viscum album (assembly GCA_963277665.1). Classification (NCBI taxonomy): domain Eukaryota; kingdom Viridiplantae; phylum Streptophyta; class Magnoliopsida; order Santalales; family Viscaceae; genus Viscum; species Viscum album. The sequence continues at coordinate 1,326,999,004 of OY728158.1, forward strand.
GTGACGTGTACGTGCAGACGGGACGTCAATCGGACGTGCGGTGTGCGCGGTACGGGTCAATATTTGTATTTTAAGTGATGCATGCGCTTCGTAAACGCGCGTGAGGAGGGTCCAAACGGGCCGAACGAAGTCGGAATGGCCTGAAATCAGACGACAAATACGGGTGAGTGATTTCTGAAGTGGTCAAGCAGACGGCACGTCAATCGGATGTGCCGTGTGCCCGCGGTGACCGACAACGCAGTCCCGGTGTCATAAACGGCCAAAACGGGCGTCCAACTGTCAAATTCATAGCTGACGACCTCAGATTGAGCTGAAACCACCGTGCAACATTATAATTATTATTCGTGACGTGTACGCGTAGACGGAACGTCAATCGGATGTGAGGTTTGCGCGGTACGGCTCAATATTCGTATTTTAAGTGATGCACGCGCTTCGTAAACACGCGTGAGGGGGGTCCAAGGGGGAGGGGGTTGTCCAGGGTCCAAGAATGAGGGGGGTTGTCCAGGGAGTTCACAAACACACAACCACTAAAAGACAACAACATCCATAAAAATAGACAATATATAAAAATAACTCAACTCCAATACTATACTACGAGTCTAGATAAAACCAACAACTAGAATAGATTAAACATCAAATCTCAAGTCAAAAATGTAACAGATCAATATCTCCCACATCAGCATCACCATCACCATCATCATCATCATCATCGCCCTCGTCATCGTCCTCCTCATCGTCCTCACCCTCCACAGCGCCTTCCTCCTCTCCTTCGCCCTCCTCTTCGCCATCCTCATCTCCCTCCTCTTCCGCATCAGACTGCTCACCATCATCATCTTCAAGCTGGACATCGGCCTGACCACCACTGGAACTGCCACCTGGTGCACCATATATAGAATGTATCGACGACATGTATTCATCAATCACTGGGATGGCCTCTGCTGGAAGTGTTGGATGTAGAACTTCAATAAATTTCATAAATGCACTGTTTTCCCTAGCAGACTGTTCTGCCGTCTCTGTGGCTCTTTTCTCAGCCTGTTCTGCCTGTGCCCTAACTTGCTGCAGCTCGGTGGCACTACAACTCACACCTGAGGCATGCCAATACCTCGTCGGGGCTATCCTAGGTCGGCAACATACTCTGCCAGAATGATCCTCTCCCAACACCTGATGTAAGTGATCAGATGGCCCAAAATTGTCTGCTTCTTGGGCATCGAGGGCCTCTAAAGCATCCCGTTACAAATATAAATATATTATTAAGTTACGAAATAGATATTAAAATATAAAATCAACAGATTAAAACTTACAATCTGCCGCTGAGTCGCTTCGTTGACAGCACTTCCATCCTTTTTTCGTCTACTCGAGCAAAACAGTTTTGCTCGAGGCACACGTCCTTCAATATTTTGTACTTGCCTCTACAATGACATTGAAAACAAAAGTTATATAAAGACTTCAGAAAATAATTAAATAATTGAGGAAACAAAAGAAAATGTAAGTCGTAAAGAAAACTTATAAACAATTGTTATACCTGCTGCCTCTCATGATCCGGCATCATCGTGCGTCCTAGTGTATGGAGGTATTTTTTTGGATCAATGTTTTTTTTATTTTTTCCAGATGATTCCTAAATAAAATTCGATAATTTAAAGGATAATATTAATGTAAAACTTGAAAGTTATTATTTAATTACCTCAAATGTAATTCATACCTTAAACTGGGTACTCGTCCAATGAGTAATCATCTGACGATACTGCTCTATAGGAAAATCATCCACGACTGGTACCGCCTCTAACTCAGTGCCAACTCTAGCACGCCAGCCAATATACAGCTCATTCTTGTAGGCTCTCCAAAGCTCTCCTAAATCCTTTAGACGTTCCAGTCTTGCACCCTCACCATCAGGAAAATTAAATCGAAGCTGAAATGAAAATATTAATTTATATAAATACAAAAAAAAATCATGGCATTAAATACAACAGATTTTTACCCATATCTCTGCCCAAGCTCTATCTTTGACCTCATGTGGCAAATGTCTCCACGACAGCGGGCTGACGGGAATGATGTCGGAGTATTTGGCAAGCGTCGCCATAAAACTCCGACATTGCTGCCCTGTTTTCTCAACCATCTGATTGTCTTCATTATATTCCACCATAACCTGTGTGCGACGGTTCCACACCGAACGCATGCGTGTACGGCCCCGCCCCCGCCTCCTGTCAGTAGATGTATCTGTCATGAAAGAAAAAAAAATATTTTATCAAAACATGTTATAATGAAAATAAATATTGCTATAAAAATTTGTTAGGGTTTTATAAATATACCTGCACTAGTCTGATCAATGAGTGGCGCCGGATCCACAGAACCTGATGGAACACCCTCTGGTGGAACAGGAGTCGAAGACGATGGAATATAAAAGGTCGGAGAGACAGAAGTAGAAGGAAAAGAAGAAGGAACAGTTGTATGACCTGATGCTGACTGGGGAGTGGGAATCATCATGGGATGTGAAAATGATGGGGCAGAAGATGCAGAAGGTAGCGAAAACATGGGAGGTCTAAATATCCCGTGTGTCCCTAACGACACACCGGGATCAGAATGTGGGAAGGCTGAAATGTCAGTGGGAGGGGCAGGGTCTAGTCGGGCACGCGCAGCTCTACGTCCACCTCTGGTACGAACCCTCCTCGTACCACCGGCCTGAGTACTAGGACCAGTACTTGGCTCCTCGTCGAATAACTGTCGACGTAATGGTGGATCCTACAAAAAAGTTTACAAAAAAAATTAATCACATGACATTATATATTATGTAAATATATATATATATATATTTGAAATAAAGTACTCATTGTAGGCACTAATGGTGGAATGCCCATCTCCTCCATCCGACGATTGTTCTCCGCCATTTTTTTTCTTCGTCTCTCTTCAATTGGCTTCATTTTCTGCATTGGAAAACAAATATGTAATTAATTAGAAAAATAAAATTAATGTGTAAACCAAAAAACTAAATATATGAGGGAATGAGGGGATTCATTGGTAATTTAGCTATCAATTGTTTTAGAAGAGCTTGAATGAATTTAATAAAACATACAAGTTGTAATGTTCACCAAGTTAGAAATATTGTTTGATTTGGTTTGAATACAGTTCAATTCCAAATTAGAAAATGCAATTCAAATAAAACAGCAACCAATAAACAATGAAAATTCACATAACGGTCAAGTCAGCTAAAACATATTTGTGATCAATACTAAATAAATATGAATATTACCAACCCTAACAACCCAACTCGAGGTAAACCAAAAGAATTGAGAACATGGATGAATGATTCTATATATTTCCAACCACAACTTCAGGTTCACAATCAACTCTGAAAATTGAGCTATTGGATTCATCAAAAGAAATAAATGGATTGGTTCCAATGGCAATAGGGACAGTGTCAATTCCATCATCAGCATCATCAAAAATATGTCTTGGAATTACTTCAACTATGATACCAAATTCAGGTTGAAGTTGATCTTTGACATAAAAAACTTGTTTAGCCATTGATGCCAACACATATGGTTCTTCGGTTTCAAGAGTGCGGGTCATATTAATTACTCGAAATCCACAATCATCAATAAATGTGCCATGTCTCGTCATCGAATCAAACCAATGGCATTTCATCATTGTGACTCGTCCATGAGAGTAATAATCCAATATTATTATTTTCTCAACAACTCCATAATAACCCACATTTTCAAGTCGCGGTCTACTATCTGATGCACTGGCATAACAATCTGTTGTGGCAGTAACCATAATACCATCATGTTGTGTTCTCAGGTTTTTGGCTCGTTCAGTGACAATAAATCTGTACCCATGGATAACAATTGATTTACAGTCACGAACCACGGTATTAGGACCAAAAGCCAAAGCTCTTATTTCCTCAGAGACAGAGTCAGCAGACAAACTCAATACCTGCAATATAAATGACAGTTAAACTTAAGTAAATATTGATATAATTAATTTAAACAGTAATATTTTTACCTTCAATTTTAACCAAGAAGAAAACTCTTTGCTATGCAAAGTCTCTCTCCTTCTCAAAGATAAAGAACGATGCTTCCTATTTATCATTGTTTTATGTTCCCTGTAGATAAAAAAATATGAATAGTTTAACAGATATATATGTAAGATATACATATTCAATTTTTTTACCTGATATAGTCATCGAAAAAATCATAGTTGAACAAAACTGTGCGATGTGCCATCTCCCGCTCTTCATGGCTTAATGTCTTCAATGAATATGATCCAGGAATTCCTCCTGTTTGAGGAAGTGATGGAAAACTGGGTTCAATTTGCTCATATTTTTCTTCTTCATTTCTCATTGGTCTGTTCATTCTTGTAGTAAGATCAGACAAATACATTGAACAGAAATCCATACATTCTTGAGCTAAGTAATCGTTCACGATAGAACCTTCGATATGATTCTTGTTTCGAACATAAGACTTTAATGTGAACATATTTCTTTCAGTTGGATACATCCAACGAAAAGAAACAGGTCCTCTGAGAAGTATTTCAGTTGGAATATGGACAGTCAGATGCAACATACATGTGAAAAATGATGGGGGAAATATTTTCTCCAACTCACACAAAATTAATGGGGCATCTGTCAACATTTTTTGCAAGAAAGACTTGGACAACTTCTTAGCACAAAGATCTCTAAACAAATGGCACAACCGAATAACACCCACCCTTACATTATTGGACAAAAGATGACAGATTTCTATTGGAAGCAACTCATGCAGTAGAACGTGATAATCATGAGTCTTCAAAGATTTTAGCATCAACTCTCTTCTGTTGACCCGTTTAGATATGTTGCTTGAATAACCATCAGGAAATCTAATAGTCTCTAATACTTCCAAAAATTGTTTTTTTTTCAGTAGGTGTCATCACATAAGAAGCACATGGAAGTTTCCATTTATTTTCACTGATACACACAGGATGCAATTCGGGTCTGATGCCCAATACACCAAGTCACGTCGAGATCGTAAATCATCTTTTGTCTTCCCCTTGACATTTAGAAGAACTGAAAGCAACATTTCACATATATTCTTTTCAATATGCATTACGTCTAAGCAATGACGTAGCAAATTGGTTGACCAATAAGGAAAATCAAAAAAGATACTCCTCTTCCTCCAATTGTAACAGGTTTCTGTGGAAACATTCTTTCTCTTTCCAGATTTCATTTGACCCTTCCCGAACGAAAAACTGAAATCTTTCAATTCATTAAGCACATCAGTTCCAGACATACGCTGAGGTGGATCATCGGTCTCTATAGTATTATCAAATCTTCGATGATTCATTCTATATGGATGATCCTTTGGCAAAAATCGTCGATGTCCCATAAAACTGAAACTACAACGATGTTTCAGTCTTCTAGATCGTGTATTCTTCATACAAACTGGACATGACAGTTTTCCCTTCGTGCTCCATCCAGACATCATTGCATAAGCCGGAAAATCATTGATCGTCCACATAAGTGCAGCACGCATCTGAAATATGTCTTTCGAACATGCATCGTATGTGCGCACACCCACATCCCAAAGAAGTTTCAACTCTTTTATTAAAGGTTGCATGTATACATCAATATCAATGCCAGGATCAGAAGGACCAGATATGAGTATACTCATGAAAGTGAAAGATTTTTTCATACACAACCATGGGGGAAGATTATAAATGTGTATAAAAACTGGCCATGTGCTGTGCGAAGTAAGCATCTGCCCAAACGAATTAAAACCGTCGCATGAAAGACCCAGCCTCACATTACGCACGTCAGCTGCAAAATCAGGATGTCGAGCATCAAATCTCTGCCATGAAAATCCATCTGAAGGATGAACCAACTCATCATTAGTCTTCTTTCTCTCGGTATCATGCCATCTCATTTTTATTGATATGTCATCAGACATAAAAAGATTCTGGAGTCTGGGGATCAATGGAAAGTGCCAAATTACTTTCTGTGGAACGCGGGATTGTGTTCCATCAGATTTTGACTTCCAGCGGGATGTGCCACATTTTATACATTCATTTCGTTCAGCGGTTTCCTCCCAGAATAAACTGCAATCTTTCGGGCAAGCATGAATTTTGTTTCTGGAAAATCCAAGTTCTTCAACTAACTTCCATGCCATATAGTGGTTTGAGGGAATATCTGCATCATCTGGAAGTAAATCCTTCAAGAGGGTAAGAATGTAATCGATTGCTGTATTAGAAATCCCATACATAGTTTTTCCATGAATCAATCGGATTAAAAATTCCAGCTTTTTCATTTTATCTCATTGTCGATATACTGGAGTCGTGGCAGCATCATTCAATTTTTTCACCCTATCAATATCATCATTTTCACTAGATGCATCAGTTGTCCTCATATCGAAGTCTTCTTGAGTCAAAATCCTTTCTTTTTCATGATGACGAATAAACGGAAACCGATCATCTAACAAATTCTCCATTCCAGTCCTTTCATTTCGATCATCACCAATTTGAGATTTCATTTTCTCCCCATTGTGATACCACACAAAGTAGTTTGCTTGAAAACCATTTTTGGTTATGTGGTAGCTGACTTCTTCACGACTCAACCAAGGTCTACCAACACAATTAGAACATGGGCAGTGTATGCGACCACTATCTGAAGCATTGTGAAATGAAAAATCTATAAAGCTCTCCAAATTGTTTTGAAAATCGCTTGAGATATGATCGGTTTCATACATCCAACTTCTGTCCATTCTATAAAAAAATTCATATAATTCATTTTGTCATAAACAATTCAATAGGATTTAACTTTAATAAAAAATACATTTAAGTAAACGATAAAGGAAGAAAATAATTATGGTATCAACTAGACATGTGAAAAAAACATACTAATGTGTTATTGAAAAAATGTAAAACCAACAAGAACTTAATGTGTTATCACATCAGAGCATGCCTCATCCCATAACCATATTAGTAGGGTACCCTCGTGGACAGCCCCACCCACCCCCGTGGACAACCTACCCACCCCCGTGGACACCCCCTACCCCCTAGACAGCCCAACCACCCCTGTGGACAGCCCACCCACCCCCCTCGACACCCCTTCTCTCTATGGACAGCCCCCCACCCCCTTAGATAGCAAGCCCACAACCCTGGACACCCCTACCCCCTGTGGTCAGTGTTGTACCCCTCTCTCTTGGATTTTAATGATCACAATCAGTCTCATCGTGTTCTAACTTGTTTTCAAGTTTTTTTGATGATAGGAAAAAGGTTGCCAAAGAGTTGGCCCAAGAAGACTGGAAAAGGACTCTCTGAGTCCACCGGCCAACCGGTGGATTTCCACCAGCCAGCCGGTGGTCTCTAGCAGAAGCAATGCTCTCTGCCAGGTTCCATCGGTCAGCCGGTACCTGACCACCGGCCAGCCGGTGGAACCAGACAGTAGGCCTTTCCCACTGCCATGTGACACCAGCCAAACGGTGTCTGAATCACCGGCCAGCCGGTGTCCCAGCACCGGCCAGCCGGTGGAACCCAGACAGAAAGCTATGCCTTCTGTCTAGAGCACCGGTCAGCCGGTGGCCAAGCACCGGTCAGCCGGTAAGCCCAGTCAAACTAGCCCTTGGGCTTTGACCAGACTTTCCCACTTGACCCCCAACGGCTCCGAAAGCCCTCCAACGTCCATATTGAAGTATTTGGGGATATTTCTCCTATAAATAGACGAGGATGGATGCCGGGAAAAAACCCCCGATACATTGGAATGATATTTTGATCCCTTGAAGCTCTAACGACAAATCTCTAAGGCTACTTGTGATCCATTTCCATCCTTGAAGCTTGGGCTGCCTCTACATCAACTACTCTCACACTCTTGGCGCTCAAGGCTTCCTCTAGTTTGTTATAATTTATTTATTTCAATTGTTTAGTTCTTCATTGGGTTTGTATTAAAACAAACCATCATTTTCTTCCTCACTTTCATTTTGGGTTTCTTGCTACAACCTATGGACAGCCCCCCCCCCACCCCCTTGGATAGCCCGCCCACCCCCCTAGACACCCCTACCCCCCGTGGCCAGCCCACCCACCCCCCCTGGACAGCCCGCCCACCCCTCCTTGACAGCCCGACCACCCCCGTGGACAGCCCGTCCACCCTTGTGGACAACCCGCCCACCCCCGTACCCCCCTGGACACCCCGTACCCCCCTGGACACCCCGTACCCCCCTGGACATCCCCGCCCACCCCCGTGGACAACCCACCCACCCCCGTGGACACCCCCTACCCCCACAATCCATTATCCAAAACATATCAAATTGGTTTGAACACAATGCATAATTCCCACAATCCATTATCCAAAACATGTAAACGTCCCAACTCTGATTTACATGTTTTGAACACTCTCTTTCCAAACATAGAATTCAAAAACATTAAAGAAGTCTTCACAAACACAAACAATATCCTATTTAGATATTAATTTCAATAATCAATTAAACCACCAACACCTGGAAAAAATCTATTCATTAAAACAACTAAAACAATATGGTTGAGATCAAATTTTACCTATTCGTATGGGGTGTACCTCTTGGGATGGGGGTTGCTGGTGTTCGGATTCGCGAGAGCAGTGGAGTCGGATGGGGTTCCCGAGAGCACCTGAGCGAATAGATTAGGGCTCTGTCCGAATGGGGAGAGGAGATCTCGATCTGCAATTTGGGGGAAACCTTTACCAACGGTTTATAAAAACCGTTGGCAAAGGCACACATTTCCCAACAGTTCACTAGAACCGTTGGGAAATGGTTGGGTTCACTGAGTTTTCCCAACGGTTCCACTGAACCGTTGGGAAATGTGTGATTTTAGCACCCTTTCCCAACGGTTCCAGTGAACCGTTGGGAAAGGGTCCACCTAAATTCTCTTTGCCAACGGTTTTCTTAAACCGATGGCAAAGGCTCACTATACCAACGGTTTAAGAAAACCGTTGGTATACTGCCGTTGGGAAAAGACTAAATTCTAGTAGTGACACCTCGTGGCGGGATGTGAGTTACTAGGGTAAGTTGAGGTTTCTTTGAGTCTTTGGTCCTTGTGGTTAATATTTTTTATCGGAAATGAAATGATATTAGGGTGATTCTTCCTAGTGAGATCGTAGGTCCTAGAAAGCCATGTCGTGCCCGAGACAATACCCTAGAATTCTCTCTATGACGGTGGATTGATTGGCGTATGTCCGCCAACCATATGTCCGAGTCACCCATCGTCACTAGTTTTCCCAAGAAAATATTTTGGGTCTTCTTTAATACTAAGAACTGTTTGTAATGTTTATTTTGGAATTTGTGAAAATTTGAATTAAAAATGAAAATGACCATGTCTTGATTATGTTCTTTGTTTCCTTATTTTATAGTGTTCTCCCCCACGAAGGTTTTATGAATTCCCATGGTGCATCTCGGGGTGGTGCACCATTAGAAAATACTCTAATTGATCAACCTATATACTATCTTATAGAATTAAAGAAGTTGAACCCTCCCCTATTTTATGGTGAAGAAGATCCTCTTGATGCGGAGGATCAGTTACAAATATTGAGAGGAATTTCAGTTTCATTGGGTTTTCTGATTCATTGAAGGAGAAGTGAGATACCTTTATGCTTGATAGACCAACCTAGAAATGGTGTATGTTTGTGTCTCAAAGAAAGCCCTGAGAATATATCACATGTGAGTTCCCCAAGTACTCATTTATCCAACAATATTTCATTGAGTTGATTAATTTGAGGAAGAGGATGGAGTTGTGTTGTGTTCAGTAGGTTGTTAAATTGGTACTGAAATTCTATCCATATTTTTAGCCATAGTTCCTATATAACCAATGGTTTGTTGCAAATGATCCGGAAAAGGATCGATAATTTGAGTTTAGGCTTTTACCAGAACTGTTTTCAAAAGTAACAGAGCTCAAACTAACCACTTTTTCGAATGTTGTGGGGAAATCTTTTCATGATGAAGTTGAGTTAACAAGATGGCATGAGGTGGAGAATCCTCCCCCGTCCATGGGAAGCATTGTAGATGATGGTGATAGAAAGAATGTGAAGCGACCTAATACTAGTGTCTATATAAGATAAATCAAGAGGCTTTCATACCTCCAGTCATCTTCTTCATAGCGCAATATTGTGAGCTATCACCAATGAGGTAGGCATGGTCATAAGAAGACGACGTGCCTAAGTGCTCCGATACCCTACCACACCGGTGGACATCTGGGTCACTTGTTGTGATTCTACTGATCTGTTTCCAAGAATCACCCTGATGCTAGACCTAGCTCATCGAATGTCACCTCATCCCATCAGTAGGAGTAAGACTATGTTTGGGGCCAGTTTGGGGTCTTCCCTTTGTAGTGTTCCCTAGATGGATTAATAATCTATTGTAGCATTTTGTGGTGTCTCTTTTACTTCAATAGTAAGAATGGTTATTATCGAACCACTTCAAAACCATTATTTTATTGGAAGTGTGTTTGGTGAAATTCTAGTTCATGTGTTTTTCTTGGGAATTTCTGAAGCCTAACTGTGAGGCAGGAGATGCTTCAATCATTGTTTCTCTATCCATAGGTACCAGAGTGAAGCTGGCGCGCAATCAGAAGAACCCCATCAGTCAAAAAGGGCCTTGGTTTAATCTTTGTCCTTAGTGTGGCATGGTTTGTTTTCCTTTGGGGGTGTGATGTTTTTTATATGGAAATTGTAGTAGTTTTGATGTTATACCAGTTGGGACCTTCACTTATCCCCCTTTTGGTGAGGGTTTTTGCTCCGTGTGGGATGTTTTCGAGTTTGGTAAATCTCATCAGTTAATATGGTGGGGAGACCCACAGTGGGTCTCAAGGAGTTACACTAGAAGTAATTTATTGTTAGCCTAATCGTTATAGTGGGGAGTCCATTCAAACCCCCAAAAGCACATGGCCTCATTCTGCTTGAACTCGCAGTGCCCCATCACACCCCTCTATTTCTCTCCTTCTTCCCCCTCGTGAGAAGGTCGCCGCCACCCCATTAACTCCCTCTCCTGCCGGCCTCTCCCACAATCTGCATCGCATACCTCCCTCCATTTCTTCTTCCCTACACCGACTGCCAGTACCGGCCGCTCGAGCTCCCTCCTCCATGGGCACACTTCCATCCGCCGGCCTGACCGGCATCACCACACTATCCAACACCACCGTCCGATTGCCGCCCCCTACCTCCGTTGTCCGACCTCCAACACACCTTCAACCGGCACCCACAGTCCAGTCGACACTCGTTGTCCAGTCGTTGCCCCACAAACCCTCAGGCTACCTCTGACCCATCTCTTGCTATTGATCACCACACCAGCTTCACCCCTCCATCCTCGCACCTTTTAGCCAACTGTGCCACCCAGTCGGTGAGTCGTCGGCGCCGTTTCCCTACATCGGCTAGTAGCCACCACACCCCCACATTTTCTGAGTAGTCAGTGCTATCTCTTTCCCTTACCAACCTGTTTTTTGGACAGTGACCCCTCCGTCGGTGATTCCACTGCCTCTTTCCATCACATAGCCTTACCGACACACATCTCCAGCTCGGTGCACCTCTTTTCCGACGATTGCGCTCCCTCCTAGATGGACCGCATAAACTTCTAGCATCCTCTCCGACCATTATCCTCTGTCATGCGACCTCGCTGAGCAATCGCACCCTATGGAAAACCCTTCCTCATTCGTTCACGTGGCCAAACGTACGCCTTGTTCACAATTGGGCATGCGACGAATGCCTGCCGCCAAAGGCGAGTGGTTTGGTACACCCCATTTCTCCTGCTCCAGTTCTGAGATGAGTTTTGCACTATTTATTAATTTTTATTATTTGAAGTCTGAAATTATGTATTTTTAGTTGTTTTTAGGATTTATGCGGTGTGTTGGAAGAGAAATCCTGTGATACCATGATCAGCATGTTGTGCGTACTTGTGCGCAAGTGTGAGATGGGCCACGTCTTTGTAATCGAGCTGCGAGTAAAGGTAGGACCCCCACTTCACTTGCAATTATATTTAGAATATATTAATTTCTGGTTATTTCATTAATTTTAAATAAATTTTAAGTAATATTAAGTAATTAGTTTAAGAAATAATGTTTTTAGGGAAAGATAGTAGTTTCTTCTTGTGCTTGAATTAGCATAAAATGTTTCTTATGAAATGTACAAACCAATTGTTTATCAAATTTCCCAGTTAGCCTTTGTAAGAAATTTTTCTTTTATGGCTTGGGTTGCAAATGTGTTCGGGTTTCTAAAATGGATTTCATAATTGGAGTTTCAAATGGTTTGAAATTGAAAGTGATGTTTATTTGATTCTTTTGTAGTCAGTTGTCATGTGTTGGTTTTTTGAAAATGGGTTGGTGTTGAGTGGTTGTTTATGGACCATTTGGAACTTTAATAAGATAAATAATTTTGAAAACTCTCTTTGAAGTGATTTGGGGGTGACCTTGCTATGTACGTTGTTTGTGTATATTGTTGCGCGTGATGTTTGTACATGGTGATTAGTTCCATGACTGACATTTTTGACTCACACCCTTTTTATTACACGTGATGACATAGGAACATAGCATAATAAGTGAATCTTCTATGAAAAATTATTGCACTAATTTCGATTATGCACTGGCTAGTGGCCCTTCGTATGGACTTTGCTCTGCTAGGGGATTTGGCCCCTCGGTTAGGCCAGTTATGGAAACATCGAGAGTTTGGGCATTATGACGTCATCGAGAGTAAGCATGCCTTCAAGTTGAGTCACATGTATAGTACATTCTTGATTGTTCATGAGCTCCTAGGTTTTACCCATGTTTTCTTTAGTTCTTATTTGTATGTGGAAGATGATTCAAGGACCTAGATCAGTTATTGGTCCTCATTTACTACATTCCCATTGCCCTTATTGTGTGTTGTGTGTGACTTTCCACTTTAATAACAACTAAATTTTTAGATTTTACATTGTTCAGGAAAATGTTTTAAAATGTAATGCACCTTTTCCCTTAAAACATTAAACTTGTTTTTAAATTAAAAATGGAAATGGCCGATTACTTGTTTTAGAAATGAAAGTGTGTGGAGTAACCCATATTTTATATAATTTAGTTCAAACCGAGAATTAGATAATTTTTTATCTAAAGGTAGTGCTTTGTTAATAGTTTTCATGGGCACACCTACAATGTTTTAATACCCATGCCTATAGTGTTTTCTTTCTTTTAGTTTCTCCTACAGGTTCTAACTCTGGTTTAGATTTCCTTGAGAGACATTTGGTTTGGGTGTGGGAGAGAGACTCTCAAGGTCACGTGGAGTTTTGGTCGTGGTCAGGTTAGTATGTGTTGTTTTCAATTCTTTCTATTTTGTGTTTTTTATTTATTTTGAGTTGTTCTATTTTATTTCTACTATTAGTTCATTTTTTTGGGAGAAATTGTTCCCCTGTTATTTACTATTGAGGCCCTGGCACCTTTCGCCATCCCCGGAGGATAAGGAATTCTTATCATGCCTTTCCGTGAATTGGCTTGCGTGACTGGTTTAGAGTCGACCCAAGTTGGTTCATGAAATTATTCAATTTATTTTATTCACTACCATCCAATATTAAATTACTTGACTAATTAATTTAACATCAAGCGTTTTAACGATAAATGGTTCATATGTCCAAAATCACTTTGGTAAGTATACTATGGTAAAAGATATTATTAATTCATAATATAAACAATGTAAAACATGATATAAATATCATTTTTATACATAAATCATAATTTTTAAACTATCCATGAAATATTTTTAAGAAAAATGATGTACATTACAGTCCTGGAGATGGTATACCATACATGCGCATGATTAAAGATTTCATTTTTTTGAAGATCATAAAGGAAAGATAGTAAGTGTTTTTTTATCTTTAAAATATGATAATTATATAATAAATATAATATTATTTATTTAAACACCCAAACACATACCATTCATGTGATGCGATAATAAAAATGAATCACATCACTTTGTGAGGCGGTAGTCATCCATACACATGAATGGTGCTATCATTTATTAAATAGAAGATAAAGTAAGAAAGTATATGAAAAATTTATTTTTATGAATGATTAATATTTCATGAATATAATATGTAAACATAAAATTTATCCCTATTACCTTACATGTAAAGAGTAAGATAAAAATGAATCTCATCACTTTGTGAGATGATTGTCTATCGTACACACACGCGACGTTATCATATCCTATAAGGAATGGGAAGTGTGAAGGTATATATCATATTATAATTTATAAAGTATTATTATATCATAAATATAATATATAAACATTATATACATTATTATATACATCCATGATAAATGACATGGAAAATGAATTACATCGATTCGCGAGGTAGTAGTCCATTGTACACAGGATTAACAATTTTGTTTCCCATTTAAGGGAGAAAGAGGTGGTTATAGGTTATGAAAATTAAATAAAAACATATAAGTATGAATTAGAAAATTATTTTATTATATCATCATGGGTTAATGTATATATTATGGTGGTGTAAGGAGAAATAATTCAAGACACTCGGTTACGGACGTTACATATTCTTCAAACAACTTCTTTTGGATGAGACCAAAAGCCTTTCTAGTTTAGATTTATCACAAAAAAAACGATTATAGGATGAGGTGATGGAATTATTAAATTGTTTTGGGTGGGTATTGGTTGAAATAATGGGTTTTGGATGAGTATAAAGTAGAGAATATGGAGGATTCCATTTAAAACTTGGGGAGGGGACACACTTGGAATGTTTAAAAAGAAAAAATTCCACCCATGTTTTCCTCATGTCATGAGGCTGAAAAATGGTACATCTTATAATATTAGAGGAGATAATATAAAAATTATGAGCATAAAATTATAATTTTGAAATATTTGGTCAATTTTTAAACCTTATCTATTTAGTTTGAGCCCCTAGTAAACCTGTTTTTACATTTACGACCGTAAATATATTTTACCATTTTAAAAAATCATTATGGTTAAAAAATTAGTTTTGATTATTTTATAACATAAATTAATATGATTAAAAATATGGAATCCATTTTTTCAAATTCAACCCATATAAATGTAAAAATTTAATTTAAGATTAAACTCATAGATGTGTCAATAAAAGGTCTTCTAAAAGAAGAACTTGCAAAAGTTAAAAAGGTTTTATATAAAAATTCGGTATGAAATTTTTTCCAATTAAATGATTTATAATTAATTAATATATAATGGAACTAATATTAATTTTAAGTCGATATCAAAATAAAATGAGGATTGTTATTGCTTTAAACGAAATGGCATTTTTTTAATAAAAATCAATATTTTCATTATTCATTAAAAGATGAGTATTTTACAAAAAATTAAAAAGAATCACCCTAAGATGATTTGGATATTTTGATTTAGAAAATTAGTTAATTAATTAAAATATATTTTATTAATGTGTTAAAAAAGTATTTTTAAAATCCGTGTACAAAGCACGATTAAATCCCCTTTTAAAAAAAATTTGTTTTCCAAAAAACATTTCTATTTATTTCTAATGGTTCTTATTTTATTTTGTATAAATATATAATAATTTATTTTATTTTATTCATACCTAAATAAAATAATTTTTATAAATTATCTATTCATATTTTTACTCTGTAACTTAGCAACTAGGTTATAATGACCTTCTTTAAATAATAATATTTTAATAGAGTATTTTGTTTCCTTTAAACTCGATGTTGCACACACCACAAGCTATTGAATAGAATGATTTTTTCTTAAAAATATGTCATAATTTCTTTGGGTGTTACATTCAATTATAATATTGATGTTGTGTGTCTTCTACACTATCGAACATGGTGTTCCTATTTTAAAATCATGGAGTTATATATTCTACCCTTTAAATAAATTGATTTTTCATAAATTAATCTAGATCTCGATAGCCAAGAGATTGAAATTTGAAAATACAATTATTGGAAACCCATATCATAAAAAAAATTAAATAAAATTCCTATTTAAAATAGGGAAAGGGAAATATGTAGGTCAACTAGGATAACAATTAACTAGGGTTTAATGTTGGAAAATATTGGTAGAAATTGAAATTAAAGACATGGATGAAAATCATAAATAATTATGGATAGTGATGGATATAATTTATCAAAATAAATTTAATGATTAAGGGGAAGTTAAGGACCTCAAAAAAATGATGATTTAAACTACCATTGATTCCTTATATATGAAGGTAATATGATAATATTTTTGTTTCAATATCCTTTTTTAGATTTGTGGAATTAATTTACCTTATATACTATTAATATAAGAAAATATAATTACCTAACAATTATAATTTAATCTTGTAATCGATTTATAGCACAATCTCATATTTTCTCTAAACGATGAGTACTCGAGAAGATTTTTTTGTCCCTGAAGCACTAAAATCAAAATTTTAATGGATCACATATTACCTAAAAGAATAACAATATATAACTCATGTCTTTACTACAAATAAATTGGTCCAAAAAATATATCCAATAAAAAAATCTATAATACCACTATAGTAACACCCAAAGATCAGATTAATCTATTATATTAGTGTCTATCATCAAAACCCTTCCGTGTACATATCCCAAAACATAATAACATTATTACAAAATTATTATATGTGTAAAACATAAATTATATATATATATATATATAACCAATAAAATATTTCAAAAAAAATTGGATGAACATCCTAAATATAACATTGATCATTAAATCATTTTTTAACCACTAACGTTTTCTATAAAGATTATTTTTCTCAGAAATTAAAATAATCTTAATCGGATCAAAACTAATGGGTATCATTAACATTAAACTTATTTCCACAAAATAAAATTCCATTATTATTCAAATAAAACTTTTTTCTAAAACACATATTAAACCCTAGTGTTATATTATCATAAATATCTCCCAAAAGACTCTTAATCAACTTATACTTCTATAACTTCAAACCTCAAAGGGGTATTTATGCCTTTATACTTATGATCAACCCGAGACTTATTAATCCAAGAAACATTAGCATTATCCTAGTTTATCCATGATTATCATCTGTTCAAGTCCTTTATGATGGTTTGTAAATAGTCCATGAATTTTTAAAATAAATCCCCTTGGAGTGTCAAACGAGGTGCACAATAACACTCATTGTAATGTATCAAGTAATCTTAAGTCAATACTAATGTTCCTTTTTCAGATTTATTACCACTAGGTACATCTATTCTAAAACAAACACCACTTTGAGTACCAACAAATATATTTAATTTCTCAAAAACTACTTTCTCTATACTTCACCAATATTCAAGGTTATTTTTTATACTTATTACTTTTATTAGACGTATCCATAGGGTTTTCACAGATATTTTCTCATCTATTACAAAGGTTAAATAATCCATTCCTATGATACCAACTATGCTAACCCAATACATTTAAAAATTTTATTACATTAATACAACTAAATGATTATAATGGCTTAGTGTCTTTAGAAGACTAGGTTCATATTATATAAACGAAAACTTAAACATGAAATCTTTATTTTATTTTCTATATGAGATCCTAAAATCCATTGGATCTCTTAAATATGTATGATATAACATATGGAATACATGATGAAAATAGTGAGATAAGAAAACTAGTAATAGAATAAACATGATAAAAACCAAAACATATGATCTAGAGGTATAAAACAATATCATAAAAGAGAAGGCATACGATTATTCACATGGAAGAATAATATAATGAACATTGAATCATAATATCATGGAATCATAGGAAATTTGGTATAAATATGAAACATGACATAATTATAAGTCAAGGTTAACTACCAAGACAATATCACATCATGGAAAATGTTCTCTAATGAGTTACCTTCACACCCTAATCCCATACATGAAGTTTTGTGAGAATATAACATAACCTACTGCATTTTAGGGATACATAATCTAGGCCCCTCATAAAATTTATTTAATGTAAATTCATATGTGTTCCACATAATTATATCAATGATAAGTTATAAATAGAATAATTACCCATGGAAAGAAATTAGTTGTATAATCTTATCCCATAACATAATCAAAATAGATTCCTTGAAAAAATCATTTGAGATATGATAATAAGGAATGTATTAAAATATAAAAGGAAGGAGTAATAATATAAGTATACATGTGAGTGACATATATACATAATTTGGAATCATTCCACTACTTTAAAGATAGGGAAAGTGTGATAGAGAGATAATGATAATAACCTAATGAAAGGGGTTGGTTAGAAAGATCCATTACCTTGATCTTGATTTGTCATATGTGATCTTTATATTTCTAAATAATAAAATTAAGTCAATTATTTAATTTATTAATTTTTTTAAAACATATTATTATTTTTATTTTATTCATTACAATGCCATAATAAATTACATAACCAATTAAGTTTACCTTAGGGGTTTGAATGATGAACGACTCATATGTCCAAAATCACATGGGTAAGTCAAATAATGTAAAATAGATTATTAATTATTCATAAAAATAATGGTAACCATGTAACATTTACCATTTCTATACATAAAGTATTATTTTTAAACCATCCATGAAATATTTTTAGAAAAAAGGAACATTGATACAATCATAGATGCAATAAGATGTACATATGCACGAGTAAAGTTTATTTTTTTGAATATCATGACGGAAAAATGGTTAGTGCTATTTTATATTTTCATAATGATAATTATATCATAAATACCATATTATTTATTTAAATACCCTTACACATACCATTCATGTGATGCGATAATATAAATAAATCACATCGGTTCGCGAGGCCACAATCTACCGTGGAAATGAACGAAATTATCATTTATTCATGGGATGGAAAGATAAGAAATTATAAAATATATTTATTTCAAAAAATAATTAATATTTAATTAATATAATATATAGAAATAAAATCAATCCTTATCACCTTTCATGTAATGATAATGTGAAAAAAATCACATCACTTCATGATGGGGTGGTTCACCGTACAAATGAGCGACATTATTGTATTCTCTACAGAATGGAAAGTAAGAAGTTATATAAGATATTATTATTACAAAATTATAATTATAACATAATTATCATATATAAACATTATATCGATCCATGATAGGTTGTTTGGGGAAGCAAATTATGTTGGTTCGTGAGGCGGTAATGCGTCGTATACATGACCAACAGTTTTGTTTCCCATTTGAGGGAGGATGAGATGGTTGTAGGTCATGAACTTAACATAAAAACAACTCAATATATAAAATTTACTATGTTTATTATATAATAAGAGTTTAATAAAATTTCAATGATGTAGAGGATGAAATAAAATAAAATTCTCGGTTAAAGATGTTACATCTTCCTTCAGATAACTTCTTTTTGTTTTCATAACAAGTATTAATATATTAGATTTTAAAAAATAAGGATTATAGGATGAGGGATAGAATTATGGATTTTATTTTCTATCCTTATGGGTTTTTTTGTTTTAATGGAGAGGATAAGGTGCGGCCTTTTATAAGTGTGGGAGAGGACACTCTATACATTTTTGAAAAGAAAGAATTCCACTCACATTTCTTCCATTGAAAAAGTATAAAAAATAAAAAAAATTCAAAACTTACAAGTTTTATGGTCTAAATGGTTCCATAAAATAGGAATTATACATGTTTTTTGTATTTTTAACACTTATATTTTTTAGTTCAACCACTAGTAAACCCATTTTTATGTTATCAATGAGAAATAGTTTTTATGATTTTCATTACTAATTAATTTAATATTTAAGTTGACCATATTAGAAAATATAAATTATTATCTTTCAAAATATGGAATCTTTTATGTCAACTTTAACTCACAAAAGTTTCAGAATTAAATTTAACATTAAACCTGTAGATGTGTTAAAAAATGATTTTCTAAAATAAAAATGTTCTAATGTTGAAAACCTTTTTATATTAAAAATCAATATGAAATTGACTAAAATGAAATAATTTAAATTAATTATTATATAATTAAAAGATTTATTTTTTTAAAAATAATTCAAATAAGATTATTCTGGTAAATTATTTAAATGAAAGGGATGTTTTTGATACAAAGAGTAGTTTCCCTATTGAAAAAAATGAAACTTTTATGAAAATCACAAAATTTCAACATAAGATAATTTTAATGTTCTAATTTAAAAAATAAAGTTCAGTTTCTAAAATAAATTTTAGAATAGTATTAAAAATTAATTTTAAATTTTCCGAACAAATAGTGACTAAACCAACTTTTAGGAATAAATAGTCTTTTTTAGAAAGCATTTTTTCATTTAAAATGTTATTATTTAATTTATAGTAAGCAACATAACCATTGAATTTATTTTATACATGTGTAAAAAAATAATATTTTCAAAATTTATTCTGTCCTAGTAATACTTTCCAACTTAACGACTATGTTATAATGGTCATGTTTAATGAATAGTATTTTAACAGAGTATCCGGTTTTTAACACGGTTTTGCATGCATCAAAAGTTATTGAAGAGATTAAATTTATTTAAAAATTAATATATATTTAAGTATTATGGTGTTAAATTCTCTAATAATTCTGGGATAGAGTGTGATATATACTATCAAATATGATGATTTACTTTTAATATATCAAGGTGTTACAATTTTCATCCCACAAATTAACGATCCATGAGTAGAACTACCCAACCCATGAACCAAAATTAGTTGTTGTGATATTTATTTTAATAATTTGGTGGAATTATCTATATGAGGAGAAGTGTGGAATATATTTATGGATTATAAAATTATAAAGTATATATTCACATAAAATAAGATCAATATGTGCCAACGAAGGAAATTAGAGCTAATCAAGGGTTATGTTTATTCAATCCATTACCATCATGAGAACGAGAACAAGGTGTGAGATGATCTGATAAGAAAGGATTTGAAAACCCTATCCATGATGAGCTTTTACATTTATCCAATATTCTGGGACATGAAAAATAGGGACATGGTAATAATAAAAGGATAGCCATCCTACCTTTTACAAATAACTTCTTAACCATATATTCTTGAGAGGATTATGGAGGCCCAAAAACATGACAAGGAGCTATAAAAAAGGAATCAAATATTATAGAGTTCAACTTTACTATAGGTAGAGTTATAAAATTTTTTACATGGTTATATGTCAAAAAAAACCATAACTAAAGAGGTTACATCAAGATGATTTACATATCTCATCATTCTCTATTCATCCAGGAATCACTTAGATATATAAAGATCTAAACCAAAATTTCTAGTGGGATAACATAAAGTGGAAGATTAGAGAAATTTTAACATGATTCTTGGTATATGAAAACATCAAGGATGAATGATAGAATTATAAGGTTATGATGAAACCATTTCTCATACAATTATGGAAATGGGAAAAAATAACCATAGATTTCATCATGGGACTCCCATGACATCTGGGAAGTATTTGATTCCCATATAAATTCAGCACTTTTTATTTATAGAAAGTATGATATATCTCTTGTCCAACTAACTAAGATATACATCGGTGAAGTGGTAGGACTACACCGAGTACCACTGTCTATTATATTCGATCTATATCCAAGATATTCCTTGATGTTCCAGAGAACCCTTCAGCAAGTATTAGATAAAAAGATGAGTTTTAATATTACTTATCACACTCATATGGATGGTATGTTTGAAAGATCCATTAAAAACCTAGAGGATTTTCTTATATCATGTTAAATGGATTTACAAGTATGTTGGGATCAACACCTTCCCCTAGTGGAGTTTTCAAATAACAACAGATTCTATTCTAGCACTCAAGTGACACCTTATAAGTACCTATATGAGAATATGTGTTAACCTCTAATATATTATGTTGATGTTGGACATCACAAGCCTATGGGACTGAATATTATCCATGAGACTACAATGAAGGCTCAAACCATTAAACTTAATATGAAATTCATATAAAGTATATAGAAACGTTATACAGACAATCATTAGTGGGACCTAGAGTATGAGGTTTGAGATAAGGTGTTCCCTTATATATTTCCATAGAATAAATTCATGAGTTTTGGGAATAAGTCAATGTTTCGTTCTTGATAAATCACCCCCTTTGAGATCCTGGATTGCATTGAAATTGTGGTCTATCGACTACCACTCCCACCAAACATATCCCAATTACATGAGGTATTCCATGTATCCCTCTTGAGGAATTACATACCAGACCCCACACATGTATTAAATCAAGAGTTGGTACCCTTTGAGGAAGATGTTTCATATGATGAGTATATATGAATGATATTTGATCATAGAGGTAATGTTCTATAAAATACAAAAATTTCACTTGGTCAATGTAATGTAGTGGAACCACATGTTTTGGTAACAAACATGGAAACTAGAAGAGGCGATGAAACAAGAGTACCCTAATCTATTTTATTATATGAAACGAAATTTTTAGGACAAACTATATGAAGGGGGAATAATTTAACTACCCAAAAGTTTATAAATGAAATTCCATTATGAATAAATAAATTCCATATTAATTAATATCATCGTAGAAAACACATGCACTACATTAGTTAATATAGAAAAATTATAAATTAAATCCAATTAGATTTAAAATATTTTAACCATATTAAACAATTTTTAATATAACCACTTTATAGTGATAGTTAAGATTATTATATAATAAGGGTTATGGTAAAGTCCAATTGACATAGAAGGATGAAGCGATATAATCAACCAGTATGATTGTGTCATATGAAGCCCACTTATTATATATTCTCAAGGAGATGGAATCACTAGGATTTTCCCTTGAATAAGACATTGATGAGACTAAATAAGATACTACTCGAGAAAACTCGTTCATAGGAGAAGTTAAAGCATATGAAGATCATGACTAGACCATGTTCACCAAACCACCCTAATAATGCACCAACATCACACACCTTACACTTTGGGAATATACTGATATAATAAGGGGTTATATATCTAGAAACTAGTAATATGGTTTTTTTATTTTCTTAAAATAATTATTATATTTACCCGGCTAATTATTATTTTTTAAGTGATTATATAAAGTGTTTGGAAAAAATGATAATTTGATATGAAGATATAAAATTTGTATTTTTGGGAAATATATACTATCAATTAAAAAAATCTTTTGATAATTTTAATAATTTTTAAAATAAATTTGGTTTTAATAAAATATTTTTATTAAATAATATTTCTTTAAGTATAGACTATAATATAATTTAGTGGAGTCTAATAAAAATTTTATTTAGATTAAAAGGTTGTTAGTATCGTAAAAACTAGTATTTTTATATAAATTATTATTTTTCAATAAAATTAAAAATCATAATATTTAAAAAACAATTTTAATAAAATAAATATTATTTTTCATATCAATATGCCAAATAAATCTATTTGTGATTCTTTCATAATTTTCTGTGATAATCGAATTTTTGGGTTAAAATGTAACACTGTATAAATATACAGTCTGTATTATGACACCATAATACCCATAAAGCAATGTAATAAATGGTAAAAAAATAAAAAAATGTGGATTACTCATTTAGAATAATTTATTTCGATGTTATTTAATTATTTTTATAATCTTTTAATGAATCCTCCTAAACTTATATTATAATTTAAGGTTTTAAAATCAATTCTTTATGAACATGGATCACTTCCATATCACAAAAGGTATTATTTTAATATGTTCGGTTATTGGACTTATAGAATATTTGAAATCACTACTCTCTTAACAAAACCATGGGATAATTTTTGGTTTTAATTTATTTATAATGTTGAATCCAAAACCCATGTTTAAAAATTGATAAATAATCCTATATCCTTTTCTATAAATACACACCCAACCTCCCACACATATTCATTATAAACCCATTTATCCAGAATTTAATCTCTTTATCACTCTCCAAATCCATCCCAAGGCGTTTCCAAGCTCATAATAATCACCGCCTAGGTTTTTAAAAGCACCCTCTCAAGGTACGGGATTCTCTTTTACCTCTTTATTCAAGAAATTTCTTTTATTATTCTATTTATTTTCCAATTTATCATTTTAGAATTTCTTTTTAAATATCCATTTTAATTTAATTAAGATTTTAATGTACTGATATACCACCCTTAAATCTCATTAAACTATTTGATTAATTGTTATGTACGCCTGTTATGCTGCTGAAATTATCGCACATTTCTTCCATACCAAAAATTTGTATAGTTAACAACCATACCCATTTTCACTAAAGGTTATTCACCAAGAGTTACATATACATAATTTATTAGGTACATCAATTTATGTAATCCATAATCCATAATTTTGGCATTAAAAGTAATGAAATATGTTATTATGTTTTATGATCTATGTGGAACAATAATTCATGTATATGATACGGATGTGATAGGTGGGGCCAGAATTTTATATCCCTCTAATACATTGAGTAGTTTTTTATCTCATGAGATACCATGTATACTAAATGGTAGTTTAACCTAATCACATTATGTTATGATGTCTTAACGATTATCCTTGAATTATTCTTATGATTTTTTGTTTTATTTTATTTCTATATTCCTATGTTTCCTTGATGTTATCACCTTATATCATTATTCGATGTTCATGTTAATTTATTCTCAACCCTTTAATGTCACATTGTTTTAAATCTTGATTAGCATGTGTTACTTTCATCATGTTATTATTTGATTATTCCATTACAAATATTTATAACTATTTTATTTCTTATGTATATCTCTAGGTTAAACAGTCTAGATTGAAATGATCAAAGGAATTTAAGGTCATTTTATGGAATTTTTTAATAATTTTTTAATCCACATTCTATGTTATGAGGTTATGTATCTAATTACCCAAATACAATAGTCCTTTCATTTTTTTGGATTCTATTATGTGTATCTTTATGTAATAAATCATGAATTAAATTTTATAAAATATATGGGATTTCAATGTTTTTGATTTCCATAAAATATTCATATCTTTTTTTTAAATTTTATAATAATTCAATTTATGTCATATTAATTGATAATTTTAATAAATATGGAACACATATAAATTTTATTCTTAATAAACATAATTTTTTCTAAAAATTGTTTTTACACATTATGTGAATTAATCTTAAAATTAAATTTTTGAATGATTTAAAATATTATTTGGTATGATGATTTCCAAATTAAAAATTATACTGTATAAATTAGGTAAAGGGATAAATCTTCATTTTTTAATTAATATTAATTACTAATGTTTAAAATTAATTACCATGCTAATAGTAAATTAGGGTAAAAGTAAAAATATTAAAAGACGAATCCTTAAAACACTCATTGTTTTATCCCAAACGAGTTTTTGAGGTTATTTTTGACCAAAATTCACTTTCCCCGCCTATTTTTTCCATTTTTTGAGTGACAGAAATTGGAATAGTTACATCATATTACTGAAAATATTAACTGTGATCCCAAAACTATCCGTCCCCTTTCACCAATTTGAGACTAACATTCCCTTTTAAATTTATTCTTGAAACCCGACCACTTTTCTTCTCCTATAACCCAACCCAAATTTCTAAAGATTATGGTTTCCATTTGTGAGCATAAGACATTCATTTTCAAGAATAATTTCAAGGGAAATTCAAGATCCTAACGTGGGTATTATCAACTACATAAATTTTATTCTTAATTATCTTCATTAAAATTTATTTTAGACATATTAATATAATGATATTAGTATCATTTATATAATTTATTGTCACTATATTAGGGGTATTATCATTATCTATTCATCTATCCATCCATTATGAATAAGGAAATTTTCATTTGTGTGTATGTGCATATTACCTTCACCACAAGCAATGAAATTCATTTTTTCATCACCACCCGTGATTTATTGTTCCTATAAGGAATTTTATGATAAAATCTGATATTTATGATATGATTAATGTTTTGGTATGAAAAACTGGAGAACCTATTAATGAAATGATCAACACACAATTATTTTCAGTTCAATCATTTAAAACAACCAAACTAAGAGGAAAACGATCTCTTTTTTCTTTTTAATGACTTTATATACATTATACTATATTTATAATTATTTAAAAATGTATATAAAATAATGAAAAATCCCACTAATAAACTTTAATGAATATCATTTTTGTTTGATTATAAATATATTTTTATTAAACTATCTAATAATCATCCATTAATAAAAGTAGGTTCATGTTTGGGTCTATTGAATAACCTAATTGAAAAATTATATACATTTATGTCATGAATGACTATGAAATGTTCTTACTGGTATGATATGATATATATATATATATATAATATTTTTTGGGTTTTTAAGGTAATATAAACATTTATCTCTTTAATTAAGAAAACACCATTTGTTCGTTACGAATCATTGAAACATGATCATCAAAAATTTTATATTCATGGATCATAACAAAAAAAAATTAAATTAAATTATTTATTTATAAAATTTCAATTAATATATATTTTAGCTTCTTATATGATCTAAGAGTGATGGAAATTTATAAAATAATAGATACCAACAAGAATTTTATGAAACTAGTTTAAAGAGGTAAAATATTACTTACACCCAAAGTTAAAAATATGTAAAAATAGCTAATATATATAGGATTATTATAAATGAGGAGTATGAATTCTTATATTTATGAATAATTTTATTGGGTATGAATTTAATGATCACAATTTAACTATTTAGGATATTTTTTGTAAGTGTTGAACAAATCGGGTCAATGTAAGGGGTTTCGTCTCAAATTCACCTAGTTGAGACATGTTTGATATTGTGCACCTAATTTCATTTAATTGTTGTATATACTACTTATTTGAGATATCATATAAATAATTTTATTTTATTCAAGTAGTTTGAAGTTAATTTCAATGCCTCTATTTCAACGGGTTTTATTCAAAAATTTCTAAATTGCTAAGCGATTTCTTGGTCTTAATTCTAATTCTTTGTGACATAACAAATTTTGTGAAACATGTTTTTTAAAGATGTATTTACCCCCAGGTATGTATTTTTATCAAAATACTTTTATTTAAATGAATTTTCTATCAAAATTATGTTTTCTTATTAAAATTTGTACAAATTTATTTGTTTCACCATTTGTAAGGATTTTTTGTAACTCCACTTTCATACAATGAGTTATGATCGTTCTATTAAACAAATAACTTTTTCAAATTATACACTTTATTTTATTATGTGGTATTATCTGATTTTTTCTAGTTATATAAATTATTACTATATAAACCCTTATAAAAATATTTATAACATATTGTGATATGTTTCCAGTAAGGAATATTGGTTACTCAAATCTCTTTCTTTGAGTTATAATGTTTTTTTTGGATAATGTTTTTTCCATGATTGGTTTCTCCCACCCAAATATTTTTTTATATTTAAATTTTTAATTATATTTCGGAAAATAATGTTTAAATAAAAATAATATTTTATTACTCTTTTTACAATTTGTGTTTGGAATAAATGTATGTTTCAAAATACTAAAAAGTGTTTTTCCTTTAATTTTCGTATGTTTTGTATTCCACTGAAAATATCTCAAAGATAAAATTTATATATTTTTAATAAATTATTAATTAATATATTTTTTAAAATTAATTGTATTCAAGGAGTTTTCACTTCACCTTCTCAAAAAATTCTTTTGGAAATTACTCGTATCTTCGCCTTTTACAACAATTGAAAAAAATGTTTTCTAAAAAATATTTGAAGTCTTCACTTCCATTTCCATTTTTGTTTTACAATTAATTTTAACTAATAAGGTTTATATTTCAATATTTTTACTCAAAAATATATATTTAAATTTTTTTTAATTAAATCATAGTACCAAAAAATACAATTCTTGATCCCTTATTGAGGGGTATCATTTAAGAAATATTTTGCGAGGATGTTTTTCATCTATGTCAACATCATTTTATGTTTACATTATAACACCGGGGTTATGTTATTTTTAAACCATCCAAACGTTTTCTATAGATTTATTATGATAATTTTATTCTATTATTTACATATCCATATAATCATTTCTCTACATGAACTGAAGATCAAATTCTATATAATTCAGATTAGATGATGTTCACCAACAAAGTATATTATTCAATTGACATAGGGAAATTTATTGGAATTATATGTTTTGTTATTCTAATATTTATGATTATTTTATAGATTACTATGAGTTATTTATCAATACACATTAGTACTCTGATTGTTTTTTGGTCATGTTTTCCCATTTATTATTATAGGGAAAAGTATAGTCATTCTGAGTATTGTTAGTCAAATATGGATGATTATTGGAAAGTTAACTATTTATTTATTGAACAATCACCTTATTTATCTAGATGGGTTATGATCATGTTACTAATTTTATTGACATGGGTAAATTTATTGATATTTTTAATTATTGTTGAATATTAATGTAGGTTTATTATATATCGTTATTTTGTATTATTCATTACATAGATAACAACATTTTTATTCAGATAAATGTTCCTTAGATAATAGTAATAAATTAATAGTTGAATATTATATTTAATACAATATAATTAAATAACTAATCGGTGGGGTCCAACATTATTAGACCCTCAATGAATTAGAAGGAATCATGAGACAAACCTGTTGAGTTTTAGGGTATACATTTACCCATAGGAGGATATTTACTTGGGACGAGGCATTGAAAATATGTTTATGATGTCTATCATTATGTACTACATAACTATGAGATAATTATTATTTTCATGGATATAAAATTATTTCAGTTTCAAGTTGATTTTGACTTTATGTTGTTTAATTATTCTTACCATAATATTTATGCCATGTTTATACCATAATAACTTCAGTTGTATGTTTTCCCTTACTGAGAATTTGAGATCACCACTAATTATGTTTCAATTTCCATTGATTATTAAGAAAATTAGTGCATGTGACATTTTATAAGGATAAAACATGTGAAATAATTAATTGTATGTATTTATGGATCATTATAGATTAATTAGTTTCATATATAATGAAAAAATGTAAATTTTACATAAATAACAAGGCATTTTATAGTTGTTTTTTGTCCTAATTATCCAAGGATCTAAACCTAAAAAAGATATTTTCGATGTAATAGATGAAATAATATTTATTAATTTTATCATTGAGGATGGTTATATCCAGTATATTACCCTTGGTATCAATGATGGTTTATAAAGAATTGTTTTATGGAACCAGATATAAGATTATGGGTGTGGGGTGCCACATTTTTTTATTCCATGTTTTGATGATATTATTTGATAAATACTTATTTAATTTGGAAGTGTTTTCCAATTCATTAAGACCTTATATCTGGTTCTTGGTTCAAACCGGTTATTGATCTTGGTTTTTATTAAGGGTGAAATCAATACCAAAATTTCTCTTATGATACCCGAGTTCTTGTCTCTAACCTGGTGAGATTGGGAATGTGCCTAAGGCTACAAGGAAGAATGTCTCGATTGATGGGTCATGTCAACCCAAGTTGGTTCACTATAGCCCAACCCAACTATGTTATGTTTCCAAGGAAGTAAGCCTTGACTTATGCATACGATGCTTCATTATTATGAACTTGTCACATTCTATGTATCAATACTATGATTTTATATTTTTATGATTATTTTCCCATGATTATATTTTGGTAACAAACATTATGAGTATTTATGTACTCATATTGATTCATGCCTCAATTTCTTTCATATTATTCCTCCCCTCACTGGTCTTTTAACTCACCGTTTCTTTGCTTCATGTCTCCAAGTTATAATATGTGTTAAGATTACTAGAAAGTATTATCATATGATTATATTGCATAATTTAAATATAGTATATGTAATTATATGTATTAATATTAGAATATGAACCTAATTTTCCATGACACTGAACTTATCCATTTTAGGTTAGGTAATATTATGTATGTGTAAAAAAATGTTATGTAATAATTTCCTAGGTGATGTATGTGTCACTATATTAAATAAATAAAACCTGAAACCATGTGTGTGTGTATGTGTACATTAATTAGTATTTATGAATGAGATAAAATTATGTTCATAGAAGGGATATGTGTTAGGTTAAAGAGTTGAGTGAGTTATGATAATATATTAAATGGGGGGGGTATTAATTTATAATTTGAATGGGTGTGAAAAAATGAATAGGTTTTTTTGTAAAGTTATATGGAGGTGTTTTAAGTGAAATTAAACTTTAAAATAAAAAAAATATAGAGTGGGTGAGAAGTTAGTAACAAGTGATTGTGATGAGTAAAAAAATAAGGTGATGGGGTAGTTATGGTGATTATTATTTTTGAATTTTATAAATAAAAGGGGTTAAATGTGATAGAGTTTAAGAATGTGAAGTGAAACCTGATAAAAATATAAATATATTATAAGGAGATTTTTTTTGAAATTGATTAATAAAGAAAATAAATAAATTTATAAGAGATATAAAAAATAGAATATATTACAATGAGATTATTTTATCCCCATTAAGGGGGATATAAGGGAATTTCATTTTTAAAGCATGAACATGTTCTCCAAAATATATTCATTCAAAAAAATATATACTAATTAATATGAATTTAGTGTGATATATATAATAAACATGATAGTTGTGTAACGACCCATCCCCCAGGGCCTATGCCGGGACTACCCCAAGCCCGCCTTCTATAGGCCAGGGGCTGGCGACTAGCACCAAAGGCGTACTTCCCTAAAACTAGGAAGACATTGACTTTATAACCTGTAAACACACACACAAGAAAGTACACAACTGCATGAAACACCAAGTAAATAGTATAAAAAAAGAGTGCTGAATGTAAAAGGGGCCAGAATACAAGCCCAACTAGAAAGATACAAGTACAACTGAAAACAATACAACGGAATAAAAAGAAAGAAAGCATCTACTGGTCTGTCCTCCGGGATTACTACTTGAAGGGTAGGAACAGATAGCCTCATCAGCACTTCGCATCTGTCCATCTCCTCTACGAATCGACATGCCGTATGGTCCACCTCTAGGAACCATCCAGTTCTGCTTCACTCAGCCTTAGTCAGTGTTGTCTGCCATCTATAACCAAGACAACAAAATACAGGCATAACCAGTGCATGGGTGAGTATATCGATACTTAGTAGGGACCCCAGGACCCTCAAGGTCTCACAATATCCATCATGGATAAAACAAAAAGTATGAATCCAATAGATAACCTTAATTAGTTATATTCCCATACATATACCTAAGTTATCAAGTGATCAATCTCAATTGTGAGGAAAACACAGAAAAACTACCTCAACTCAACCAAGATTTTATTCTAGGGGTAGTATCATGTAACATCTCCAGTCAGATTATCGAAACCTCAACTACTAGAGAACACCTCCTCTATCGAGTACAGAAGGCATACCGCAACACAACGGGCGCTTCCCACTAACCTTGGACTGCTGAGGTTCCTCTCCTGTCAAGTACCACAGATCTACAACATCACTAAGAATGCTCCCCACTGTGGGTCTGTCACGTCACCAAGCATGCTCCCCCTCATAGCCTACTGAGGTACTCCTCATGCTGAGTACGGTGGGTCTACCGCTACACCAAGGTGCTCCCCACTGTGGGTCTACCGTGACACCAAGGCGCTCCCCACTGGGCTAGTAGAGTCACTCCGAGTTGAAATGGTCAGCAGTCGTCAGGTCTTAACCAGTTATTAGGTCTTCGCACTATGCTCGCTCGTCTCCAAGAGGATTCGCTCCATGAGCTACTGGATGATACTCCAATTGTCACGAAGTCTCACAAAGAAGTATTTCGAAGTTCTACCACGTTATAGGGGTCTCAATGCAACAGACGACGCGTCAATCGGACGCCCGATCTGTGAGTTATTAGCCTTTTAGTCCCGAGGGCTCGGTTGGATTTGCGCATGATCCAACCTAACCGTATCTCAACTATACCCTAAAATACAGTGGGGTATAATCAAAGGGACCATCACACTCCAAGATTTCCATCGCCGTTGAAGGTTTGTTAAATGGACATCTGGTGCCAAAGAAATGGCCGATGGAGAGTAAATGAGGGCCCAGGTCTGGTCCGACCTGGTCGGACAGACCCGACCTGACAAAGTCTGGGTCGAACCGGTTCGGGTCGACCTAGCCTAACCCGTTGGGTCTAGCCCAACCTATTGGAAGGGCCAGCCTGTTGGGCTCGGCCAGGCCCCTTGGGCGTAGCCCAGCACGCCGCGAGGGGCCGCAGAGAGGCATGAGGGCACGAACCGGCCACGAGTCGGTGCGAGGGAGATTCATCCTAGAGGGGGGCCATGTGGGAGGAGTGGCCTAGAAGGCGGCATGAGGATGGCTCGGCTCTGGGCGCAGGGCCGGTTCGGCTCGGAGGGATACATGGGCACGGCTCAGGGTGACTCGGCCCGGGGTTCGGGGTGGCCTGGTCGGGGCCGGTTCAGCCAACGGGTGGCACGACCGAGGCGATTCGGGAGGCCGGAGTGGCCAGGGTGGCGAGGCCGGTGGATGGCATGACCAGGGCGGCTCGGCCTGGAGGCCGGTGTGTAACACGGCAGGGGTGTAGCATGGCTCGGGGACGGTTTGGCCTGTGGCGGCGCAAGGTCGGGGTTTGGAGCAGCTCGAGGCCATGGCGTCATGGGGGCAGCGTGGGTCGCAGAGGCTGCGGGTGGCAGCACCGTTGCCTTCATCGCATTCATCACCTTCCTCCATTTCAAAGAACACTACAATTCAACACAAGGGTTATAGAGAGGACTGGACATGTTAGTTTGTCCCACACTCTCTATATTAGAGCTGTAGAAAGTTGTTCACAAGAACAAAGCACTTCAAACCCTCCCACAAAGATTCTTCCCAACCTGTAAAAGAAAATAAGGGGTGTACTTGTGAAGTGATAATCAAACAACATTAAACCCCTACCTCCAGTTGATACGTGGACAAAGTCGCGGGGAAGAAGATGAATATGTTGTTGTTTGTCACATCCGCCACACACCTCAAATCCTGAGCTCGTGCGTCGGTTCGACGTAGGTGAGTAAATCCCACGTCGGAAGAAGTCCCGAGGAAGAAAGTCTAAGGAGGTCGGTGTTCTTCGTTGGGGTGTGCGTTCTTCATTAGAGAACGCATTCTTCATTGGATTGTGTAGTCCTCCAAGTGTTGGGAATCACGTCACTTTACCAGCACTTCGTCCCTTGGTGAAGCCATCCCAAATCCTCCTCCCATTCTCCATATATATAGGAGAGAGGGGTAGGTAGGTAACAAATGTGGAATTTATGATGGTTCATTTATTAGGAACCTTCCTAAATTCCAAAAACACTGTGACTTAATTTAATAAGGGGGAAAGCCAATTAACTATGATGGCACTATTAAAGGTATGTGCATTGGAACAATTAATGTGGAGGAAGTCATAAGGATCCTCCACATTAATGAGGGGGGTTGAGAGTTTCTCTCAATTAAAGGGGGGTTTAGTCCCGGGTGGTCCCCACCACCACAACCTCTCATGGGAGGTTATGGTTCGGGTGGTTCCCACCACCATAACCTCCCATGAGAGGTAAAAGATTGGTGGTACCCACACCTCAACTTCTACTTGGAGGTTTAGTTCTGGTGGACCCCACCTCCCAACACCCACATGGGTGTTGCAAATAAAAATAAAAATGTCATATACTTTTATTTTTATTTTATTCTGACACGAAAAACCCAAAAACTAACAGTCACCCTCGACCAACTGTCGTCGTGGTGAAAGTATTCTTAAGAGAATATCGGAACTCTGAGTTTAATAGTGCCCTCAGATTTCAATTCCGAGCATGATTTCATAAGATAGAAAAACCCACTCTCACGTTTACTGAACGTACCAGAAATAATGTTCAGAAATTCATTCCGGGCACTCTGGGCCTCAGAATCACGCATCGTCAATTTTTGCAAACTCGTAAAATATCCATATAATTAAAAAAAATTACATAAAAATTCAAGGTATTTACATTCTTCATACCTAAGGTTTTACATCCCCATAATCCACAACACAAACTAAAGAAAATAAGTGGGTGTACTAAGTACGCATCTGAGCCTCCATCTCCAATGTGCTCTCTGGGAGGTTTCTATGCTACCAGTGAAGGTGCACCAGAGGTATCGACTATCCAGGAAGGACCTTCTAGTGTCGATCCTCAATTTCTACTGAAACCTTCATAAAAGTCTCCCCATCATCGACATACATCTCTCCATGGTAGATGATGTGAGAAGGGTCATGAACGTATCTTCTCAGCTGGGATACGTGGAAGACTTCGTGCACCCGGTGCAACTGAGGTGGAAGAGCTAAGAGGTATGACACCTCGCCAACTATCCTGAGGACCTGAAAAGGTCTGATGAACCTCGCAGATAACTTACTGCCTCGACCAAATCTCCACAAACCTCATTGAGGTGAGACCCGTAGAAAGATGTGGTCGCCATACATGAACTCTAGAGGTCTCCATCTCCTATCAGCATACAACTTCTGCCTGCTTTTTGTAGTCTACATCCACTTCTAGATGACCCGCACCTTCTCTATGGTAGCCCATACCATCTTTGGTCCCACTAGTTGTGACTCCCCTGGGTCATTCCAAGACAAGGTTGATCTACAAGGTTGCCTGTATATTTCCTCAAAAGGTGACATCCCAATGGTGGAGTGATAGCTGTTGTTGTACACAAACTCCACCAAAGGCATATGATCCTCCCAACTGAAACCAAAGTCGAGGACACAAGCACGCAACATGTCCTCGAGGGTCTGAATGCTCTGCTCAGTCTGACCATCTGTTTGAGGATGGAAGGCGGTGCTCAAACGAATATGTGTCCCGAAATCCTCGAGAAACCCCTTCCATAGACGGGAATTAAAACATGTATCACAATCAGGGACAATCGTCATGGGTACTCCATGTAGCCATACAATCTCTTGCACATAGAGGCGTCCCAAGCTCTCTACTAAACCCTGCCCTCTAATCGGTAGGAAGTGGGCTGACTTGGTGATTCGATCGAGGATCACCCAAAATGAGTCATGTCCCCTAGATGTACGTGGAAGACCCGTCACGAAGTCCATGTATATCACATCCCACTTCCACTCTTTGACCACTAATGGCTGAACCAAGCCAGCTGGTATTTGATGATCCACCTTCAATGCCTAACAAGTGAGGTATCGAGAGACAAACTTTGAAACATCTTTCTTTATTCCCAGCCACCAGTGCTATTGTCGGAGATCCTAGTACATCTTCACCAGTCCTGGATGTACCGCTAGAGGGGATGCATGGAACTCCCTCAAAACTTACTCCTGAAGTGACACTAGTACCATAGTACGTCCTCTGAAGAGGATGACATGCTCCCCACCTTTAGAAAATCTATCAGGTGCCTACCCTATGGATGTCTTAGCATGTCGAGCCTCACAGTCAGTGTCCCCAGGTTGCGCCTCCCTGACTCACTGAAGAAGTGTGGGAGTGTCTGTAAGAGACTGTATAAAAGTTGCTCAGTCTCTATCCACAATGGATATCTTCAAAGTGGCCAGCTGCTCTATCGCCTCACCTAGTAGCTGTATACTAGACTTCCTATTAAGTGCATTTGCAAAAACATTACCCTTCCTAGGAGTATAGACTATTTCGAAGTCATAGTACTGGAGGAACTCAAGCTAACGTCACTATCTCAAGTTCATGTCTTTTTGGGAGAAGATATACCCGAGACTCTTATGACCAGATCACACTGTAAAACATTCATCCATCAGATAGTACCACCACATCATCAAGGAAAATACCACTACTTCTAGCTCCAGGTCAAGGGTAGCGTAGTTCTGCTCATTCTATCTCAGCTGTCGAGAACCATATGTGATCACTACTCTGTCCTGCATCAAGAAACATCGAAGAATGATCCCTGATGTGTTGCAGTAGACTATGTACGCTACTCCTTCCTCTGGAAGCCTTAAGATGGGGGCACTATTCACCCTCTACCTCAGCTCCTGAAAGCTCTGATGTAATTTCTCCGAACACACAATGGGTTTCCCCTTTTTCTTCAAGGCTGATAGTGGTGCTGCAACTATAGAGAAATCTGAGACAAATCTCTGGTAGTATCCACCCAAACCGAAAAAACTTCGCACCTCCATCACACTCCTCGGTGGCTCCCAAGAAAGTACCGCCTCAATCTTTGCTGGATCCACTGAAACTCCAGCCTCTGAGATGAAATATCCAAGAATGTGAACCTCTCAGATCTAGAACTGGCACTTTGAGAGCTTAACATAAATCTTGTTCTCTCTGAGTGTGTCTAGTACTACCGAAAAATGATAGTCATGATTCTCTTCAGTAGTCGAGTAGATCAGAATGTCATCGATGAAGACCACTACAAAGCGATCAAGGTACGACTGAAAGACCCTATTCATGAGTCCCATGAACACTACTTGAGTGTTGGTTATGCCGAAAGGCATAACCAAGAACTTATAGTGGTCGTAATGACATTTGAAATCCGTCTTATGCACATTTTCACCTCGAACTTTGAGATAGTGATAGCCGAATCTGAGGTCTATCTTCGAGAACCACCGTGCTCTCTTCAGCTGATGAAAGAGTTCATCAATCCTTGGGAGTGGGTACATATTCTTCACGGTCTCCTAATTCAGGTGATAGTAGTCGATACAAAGCCTCAAGCTCCCATCCGCCTTTTTGGCGAATAGAATCAGGGATTCCCAAAGAGAAACACTGGGTTGGATTAATCCCTTCCCCAGCAAGTCTTCTAGTTTTACCCGCAGCTCACAAAGCTCCACAAGAGCCATCCGATACACTGGTGTAGATATCGGTGTCGTCTCGGGGTATAGGTCAATGTAAAATTATACTTATTTGTGAGGAGGTAGACCCAAACCATCCTTAGGGAAGACATACACGTACTGGTCCACCACTACAGGATAGCTTGGACTCTCCACATAAACATCTCTAAGGGTAAGGCTACCCAACTGATGAGTGATCGGATGTCGTCTCCTCCGTGAAATTCAATCATGTGCTGTAAAGGATCCCTTCTTGCCGGTGAAGGTAAAACTGGTCCCATTCTTGCGGACACACCACACTTTTCACCTAATAAAATTAATCTAAGCATGGACTATAGATAACCAGTCTATACCCATGATGATGTCTTAAGGCCTCAACGCCGCTACTAGGAGATCCTAGTTGAAGATCTCGCCTCCTAAAGTAAGATAACACTACCGGAATCAGTGCGTAATTATCGAATCTACTCTCGTAGGAATCTCTAGCTGTAAGGATCGATCTAACGATTCCATCAGAATATCAAAGCTCCGAACGAGGGTAGTAGAAATAAAATATTGACTGAAACCCATGTCTATAATTACTATAGCTATGGTGGAGTACACATAGATCATACCTCATATCATCTCCATAGTGCCATGATTGTAAGCCTCAGCTTCCTGGAGCTGAGTTCTTACCATTCCACATGCTCTATGTGGTCATTGTGGACCTCCTGGTGGTGGTGGCAGTAACAAATTGAATCGTCGCCCACCGCCAGCTGCATGGCCAGATCCTCTGCCAAGTCCGCCTACTCCTTATAGACCTCCTCGGTCAAACATCTGTCTCTGCCTGGGAGGTCCTCCAACCATCTGCTGATCATCTGAATGGCGGGAAAGATAGTCACAAGCCATGTGACCATGCCCGCCGCATGAGTAACACTACCCACTCTTGGCATGTCTGTCTCCACTTTGGGTGCCCCGCACAACTGATCCTGAGTCATAAAGTTATCCACCTATAGGTATGGTCCTCTTGGACCTCTGATATGTCTGTCTGCTACCAGCTATAGAAGACTCCTCTATGTGATGACTGGTGGTGGGTCTCACTGTTGGAGACTGCTCTGCAAGGAAACTCTCCACTAAGATGGATCTCTATATCACCCAATACTATGTCAGGATGTAGAGTGAGATCACCAAAGCCCTGATCTCCCGCCTGAGTCCCTTCTCGAAGGACCGGGCCCTGAAGAATGGGTCCCGC
This sequence comes from Viscum album, assembly GCA_963277665.1. Classification (NCBI taxonomy): domain Eukaryota; kingdom Viridiplantae; phylum Streptophyta; class Magnoliopsida; order Santalales; family Viscaceae; genus Viscum; species Viscum album. The sequence goes on from OY728158.1 coordinate 1,327,036,985, forward strand.
ACTATATCGGTGGAGTAGCGTGAGAGGTCTGTGAACCTCGCTGAGTACTGAGCTACAATCATGATTCCCTCCTGCAGATGAAGTAGCTCATGAATGTGCACTACGTAAAGAGTTTTTGGGAAAAACTCTACCCGAAACAGGCTCTCGAAGTCTGCCCAAAGAAGCATCACCTCTTCGTGAACGTGGAGAATCAAGCTCCAGCATCTGCCCACTGCTGCCTGTAGAAGGCTAGTAGCAAGAATTACCATGAGATCAGCTGGTATTCCTAACAGTCGGAAAACTCTCACCACAACATCCATCCAATCCTCAGCCTCATGCAGGTCCATCTCTCCCCTCAAACTGGGTGGCATCTAGCGTTGGAACTCATGCAAAGAGCTTAAGCGGTGTGCCCTATCTACTACTGGGGATGGTGGCATCGGTGGACCAACGGGTAATAGTACCACTGGTGCATCTGCTGGTGCCACTACTGGAAGAGGTCCCTACACCGAACCCTCGTCACTCGGTGGGCTATCAGTGCATACAACTCTCGGAACTCTATCCAGTTGTCTGTGTAGAGGCATCCTGAAAAGAAACAGGTGCGCTACGGTTAAAAAGTTATACCTGGTGAGCTGACCTAGTGAGATTACATAAAGAAATTTTTTGAAAACACACACGCAATTAGTTTTTTCTTGCACTGATTCAGAAATTAGTAGTCAGGGTCCCATTGTATGGATACATCAGCCTCCGCACCAACAATTGACTCCCTAAAATAAAAACCACACTCACTAAACATCACACTATTGCTTCATAGAAAATATCAAAGTCCTAAGTTCTGCAGTAGAACTAACTCCTTTGATACCAATTTGTCACGACCCATCCCCCGGGGCCCATTCCATGACTAGCCCATGTTTTCCTTCCACAGGACAAGGACTGGAGACTAGGAATAAAGGAATCACTAGTGCAGAAAACATTTTTTACGTCGGTTATTTTTCATTATTTACGTCGGTTTTCAGGCGACGTTAATACGGACAACGTTATAAATAACGTTTTTTATGTCGGTTATTTAAAACCTGACGTAACATCCCTAACATCACGGTGTTTATCACGTCCGTTCATTAATAACCGATGTGCAAAATGATGGGGGATGGGGATTTATAACGGCGGTTATTATATAACCGCAGTGATAAACCGCGGGTGGGGGGGGAGGTTAGCACGTCGGTTATATAATAACCGACGTGCTAAATATGCGCGCGGGGGGGGGGGGGGGGGGGGGGGTGGGGGGGGGGGGGTTATCACGTCGGTTATTTCTAAACCGACGTGATAAAACGCCTGGGATATCTTTTATCACGTCGGTTATGACATAACCGACGTGATTAACCCTTCCCCGGGCCTATTATCACGTCGGTTTCTTAAATAACCGACGTGATAAAAAGGCCTGGGAAACGTTTTAGCACGTCGGTTATCCAATAATCGACGTGGTAAATCGATTCCCAGGCCTTTTAGCACGTCGGTTATATTAAGAACCGACGTGATAAAAGGCCCGGGAACGGTTTATCACGTCGGGTCTCGAAAAAACCGACGTGATAAACCCCGACCGATTTATTTACCACGTCGGTTATAAAATAACCGACGTGAAAGCGATATTTTTTTTAAAAATAATTGCACTGCTCTCACCAAAAAGCAACCAGAAACCAAACAACAAAAATAACCATGCCAGCCCTCCCCCAAGCCCCAACTGAACCCCACCCTCATCTATACCCACCTAACAACCTGGCCAGCCCTCCCCCACCACATTGGAGCCCCACCACAACCCTTGGACACCCCCACCCCTTGGACAGCCCCCCACCCTCATTTACACCCCCACGACCCCTAGTACAGCCTCAAACACCCATTGGACACCCCTCCCATATCCCTTGGACACCCCCCACCCCTTGGACACCCCCCACCCCTTGGACAGCCCCCCACCCTCATTTACACCCCCCCAAGACCCCTAGTACAGCCTCAAACACCCATTGGACACCCCCCACACCTTGACAGCCCTCCCAGACCCCTTGGACACCCCCCCGACCCCTGGACACCCCCCCGAGCCCTTGGACATCGCCAAACACCCCTTGGACACCCCTCCCATATCCCTTGGACACCCCCACCCCTTGGACACCCCCACCCCTTGGACAGCCCCCCCACCCTCATTTACACCCAACCGGCCCCTTGGACAGAACTCCAAGACACCTTGGACACCACTCCCATATCCCTTGGACACCCCCCACCCCTTGGACACCCCCACCCCTTCGACAGCCCCCCACCCTCATTTACACCCCCCGAACACTAGGACAGCCCCAAACACCCCTTGGACACCCCTCCCATATCCCTTGGACACCCCCCACCCCTTGGACACCCCCACCCCTTGGACAGCCCCCCACCCCTGGACACCCCCCCGACCCCTTGGAAACCCTCCCGACCCCTTGGAAACCCCCCATCCCCTTGGAAAGCCCCAAACACCCCTTGGACACCCCCTCCTATATCCCTTGGACACCCCCCACCACTTGGACACCCCCACCCCTTGGACAGCCCCTCCCCCACCCTCATTTACACCCAACCGACCCCTTGGATAGCCCCAAACACACCTTGGACACCCCTCCCATATCCCTTGGACACCCCCACCCTCATTTACACCCCCCCGACCCCTAGGAAAGCCCCAACACACCTTGGACACCCCTCCCATATCCCTTGGACACCCCCCAAACACCCACCCACCCCCTTGGAACCTCTCCCCCCATACCAAATCCAGACCAGAAAAACCATCAACAGTAGACCAAAAACAAGAAGTAAAGAAAAATTAAACATTCACTTATATAACATTCAAAACTTACACTGTCAACTTCAAAAAAAACTAAATCCAACCTAAACGACTACGAAATACACAATTACATTGACAATATTCAAATTACATTTTACATTACAAACAACTAAAAGTCAATCAAACCTGTAAAATAATTTGACCACTCCACTTGTAGGTGTTTGATATCTTCAGCAGTAAAGGGTTGAGGGTCATCAAAAAGCTACAAAGGAAAAGGATAGTAGTCAACGTGTATAATGAATAAATCAAATTGAAATATCATGAGAAAGAGGAAATCTTACCAGGTCAAAACTCAGAACTGTCCCAGTTGTTATTATTTCATACATAAATCTTAACATGTAATATCCGCATTCGATGATGCCTTGTTGCTCATGACATTTCTGTTTGAATGAGTGTAAATTCAATATATTATTTTTATGTAATAAATCAAAATGTACAAATTATAAATGGATATTTACCTTCGCATGTACATATTTGATCTTGAAATTCCTTTTCTTTGCGCTTTTTCGAAAGTGGACCCATGCCCTGTTAGAAAATAATACGAATGGGGTAAATTTAAAATTCATTATAATATATAAAACTATTGTGAAATTGAAACTTACGTTTCCAATATATTCTTAAAACTTTCTCGCACATCATCATGGAGAGAGCATATCCAATAAAGTGCTTTCTCCTTAGGGAAAAAAACCCCTAACATCCAATGATCCCTGATAAAAGGAAATTTAACGTTAGTGGTTTTTTATGTTAAAAGATAATTAACTCTTTGAGAGGGATGTGTTTCATACCTCTCACAAAAAGGCATCATACAACACTGTGTGATTACATTCTTTTCAAATCTATCAGCAATATAAATCATTCTTTGTTCCTCATCCAATGCACATGCTTCAGGGGAAATCAATTGTGGGTCCACGAATCCATATACATCTGTCAGCTCATTCCTCTCACAAATTTTATACAGATACCTAATACAAAGCAGACATAAGTATACATTTTTAATAAATATAACGCAAGGAAAAGGTGTTAAGACTTACATGATAAAAATTTGCACCACGTTGATGCCCAACTTATCTCCAGTGACAAACTCCATGATATCAGTTTTCATAATCCCCACACTTAGTTCACGTCCACAGACATGAGCTTCCATTGTAAAGTCATAATGATCCGCCAAAAAATTTGAATATCTTGACAATTTGTCAAGACTGCTAGTATCTGCATCTGATGTTATAGCTATCTGTCTTTGTTGTTGTCTATACAGTATTTCTTTACCTTTGAAGTATTCCTGTAAAAATAAATTGAAAAATATATTAGTTTTCAAATGATAAAACATTAATAAAAATATAAAATAAAAGATATAACATCCATACCTCTATGGCAATGAGTCGAAGAAGTCTGGATGGCCAAAGTAAAAAATGGCCGATACTATGTCCAACTGTCGTCACCTCATCTGTAGGTAATGGTATCCGAGCTGATCTATCTATAATATCCTGTACAGTGACCCTCTGATTCTCTACCTCTAACTGTTGATGATGAACTGTATCTCCTATACAATATACCATCCCATATGCAACTATATGATGCTGAGGATCATCAACATACAACTCACAATAAGTAGGTAGCTGCGGCGGAGGAGGAGGATCAAAAATGGGGTCCGCAGGCTGAGGTGGGGGAGTGGGAGCTACTGGGAGAGGTGGAGTGGGAGCTGCACCCTGAAATTGTCTTTGTAGGTCTGCAAACATAAACTGCACCGATGCTCTAATCTTTTCCTCCATTGTCGCATTAATATTATGGACTTCAGCCTCCAAGGATTCTATTTTTTTTTATAAACTCCCTCAACGTTAGAAGTTGAGGAACGTGGAAACACTTTTCTTACCGATACACCTGCCAGATATCCTCTTACACGGCCAGGATGTTCGGGCTTTCCCAATGCCACAGATAAAATATCTTCCCTCCCAGATGGTGTAAATGTCCCCTGTGAACTCTACTCCTCAAGGGAGTCCTGTAATAATTAATTGAAAATTTCTATAATGATTGGAAATATATGACAAAAATAGTAAACTTAAATAAATAAAATAGATATCTTACAATCCTCTCAACTAAGAGTCTCGATTCTTCCGAAAGATATTGTCCTTTTTTTCCCTTCCAAGCTCTTTTCCATTTCTCATGTCTAGATGGAGGGGATGGAGGGGCCACCTCACCAGAGCTTGAAGACTCAGCTCTTAGTTGTTGAAATTTTTCTGCCATCATTTGTTCTTCCAATAATGCATACCCTCCCCGAGATAAACTATGAGGGTATACATTTTTAGATTGGATCTCTTGATGATCTTTCCTTGTTTGCTGTAAATTAAGAATAAGTAATCATTAACAAAACAATAATAAGATCATTTATATAAGAAAGCTTATAAAAGTTTACATTGCCCTTACCAAAAATGATTCTTTTCTTCTACTTTCAAAAAATTGTCTCCATGTGTCTTCATCTATAAAAGGATATATACGACATGGATTCTCACGACTCCTATGACCATAAATGAAATCAGATGAGAGGGTTGATTTGAAATCCCTCCATCTCCTAGCAACCAATGATAAGCATTTCTTCCTGACTCCTCCAGTGTCAGGAATATCAAATGTCATCTGATAAAAAAGAGGTTAAAAATATTATATATACTAGAAACATTTAAAGAACAGTCAAACAATAGAAAAAGATCTTACCAAAATGGTCTCCCACAGCTGAGAAATTATCGCCTTATCCACACTTCTCCAATCATCATAGAGAATTCTTACTTTTCTCTTAGCCCGAGTTGCTATAAAACCCTTAAAATATTTAGCATTTGGACCTCTAGGAAGATCATCATCATCAAACTCCACGACTATCCTCTCCTCCTTCGTACAGGAAAGTGATAATTTTGGTAAACGTGTGCACCCACGCTTACCAACCTTTGAACTCTTTTTCGTAATAGGAGCATGTGAATGTTCCTCCCCAGATGTATGACCAATATGCTCATCTCCAGAATCATGTGGCTGATCAACTGATTGATCTGTCATTTTCCTTCAAATCAAAAAAACAAACATTAGTTCACAAATATAAAAATTCAAATATTGTAATACTACTTAATCAGAAAATAGAAAAGTTTACTAAATTACATAATAGTAAACATTGGTAATATGGTAAGCATGTTAAACAATGATAAACATGGTAAACACAGTTTGTTGTACCCCTCTCTATTGGATTTTTATGATCACAATCACTCTTATTATGTTCTAACTTGTTTTCAAGTGTTTTTGTTGATAGGCAAAAGGTTGCCAAGGAGTTGGCCCAAGAAAGCTGAAAAGTGGACTCACTGAGTCCACCGGTCAGCCGGTGTGAGCTCACCGGCCAGCCGGAGGACCCAGGCAGTAGACTTGCCCACTGCCTGGTGTCACCATCCGGCCGCTGGCTCACCACCGGCCGGCCGGTGGACCAGACATCCTTGCTCTGTCTGGACCACCGGCTGGCCGCTGGATCACCACCGGTCGGCCGGTGGACCAGACAGAGAGCCTTCCTCTCTGTCTGGTCCACCGGCCACCCGGTGATCCACCACCGGCCACCCGGTGCGCCCAGGACTTCTCCTCTTTACGGTTTTTATTGTTTTATCATTTTGGTTTGATACATGTTTTAATAAGTAAAAAATTTACAATATCTAACATTATATGAAAAAACTAAATGTAAACAAGAAATAAACATGTGTTACCTGTAATTTTAGGAATGTACAGTTGGATTGTTTTCCCAAATTCCTTCGTCGTGATCGTTCCTTATGGCACAAACCATGTCTTCAACATACTCATCATTATGTTCTGTTAATATTTCCATGGAAGTAGGGATCTCACATAAATCAGCATCTTCATCAAATTCATCCTCACCAACATATTGTTTTTTCCCTTGTAAAACAACATCCCACTGCATATCTGATTGATCTACTACATAGAAAATTTGTTTGGCATGTGTTGCCATTATAAAAGAATCAGTTGTGTCTTCCAATCTATCCAGATTAACAAGTGTCATTCCAAATTCATCGTGTCTGACACTGTTGTTACCGATAAACCATTTACAGTTAAAAACAGGAACTTTAATTTTAAAGTAATCAGCCTCCCATATGTCTTCAATCACTCCATAATATGCACTTGATGCCGAAATTGGGTTTCTGTCCTTAGCACTCGAAAATGCATTGCTTCTGCAAACACCAATACACCACTATTCTGAACTGCACTTCTGTTGTCCTGAGCTTTCGTATAAAATTTATAGCCATTAATGTCATAAGCGGACCATGTTATCACATTTAAAGATGGAACACCCACTATCCATTTTAATGTCTCTGATACATCTGATCTACCAAGAAAGGTCTTTTTAAACCATGGCAAAAATGTTTTGTTGTGCTCATCCAAAATCCACATTTCTTTCTTCTTTGGATGACATTGTTTCAACTCATTAATATGCAATGTGATATACGGTTGAACATCAGCTATGTTATTCAATATGTATGATTCTAACTTCTTCATCTGTTCAGCTGATAGTGATTTGACTTTCAAGCCACGAATCCCCTTTCCCACATTATTAACCCGTTCATGGCGAGATGGAGGCAAACCTATGTGTTGCCCCGTAGACAAGTAGCTCGTACAAAACTCTACTACCTCCTCAGAAATATACTTTTCAATAATGGAGGCTTCAGGTCGATATGGATTTTTAACATATCCCTTTAATATTTTCATATACCTTTCAAAAGGACACATCCAACGAAGATATACAGGTCCACAAAGCTTTATTTCTCGAACCAGATGAATCATTAAATGCACCATCATATCAAAAAAAGTTGGAGGAAAATACATTTCCAAATGACAAAGTATAAAAATTCCATCCTTTTCCAAAATGTTCAAAGCATTCACATCAATCGCCTTATTACAAATTGAATTGAAAAAATAACACAACCTCATTATAGTCTTTCTGACACGGATGGGCAATATTCCACGCAGTGCAACTGGTAGAATTTGTTGCATCATGACGTGACAATCATGTGATTTCATACTTATCAACTTCAAGTCTTTCAATGAGACAAAATTTTTTACATTTGAAGAATAACCTTGAGGCACTTTGATATCATGAAGACACTGACAGAAGCTACTTTTCTCCCTCTTCGATAATGTATGACAAGCCGGGGGAAGAAATGTTCATCTTCCTTTAGGAGTGGGAGCTAACTCCAAACGTATTCCCATTGATAGTAGGTCTAACCTTGCATTCAACCCATCTTTTGTCTTTCCTTTAATATCTAGCAATGTTCCGATCAAAGAATCACAGATATTCTTCTCCACGTGCATGACATCAATATTATGTTTGACTTCATGATACCTCCAATATGGTAGCTCAAAAAATATTGACATTTTCTTCCAAATATGTCTATCATTACCATATTTCTGTGTCTTTCCCAATGTCACATTAAGGTTTTTCACCCTCTCAAAATACAAATCTGGGGATAAAGGTTTTGGAGCAGTATCAAATTCTTGTGAGCCATTGAATGCCTTTTTTAGTCTTCTATAAGGGTGATCCATAGGAAAAAACTTTCGATGACCCATGTACACTGTTTTCCTCCCATGATGCAATTGACAATATGACGTCTGTTGTTCGCAAATTGGACATGCTTTATGCCCTTTAACACTGTATCCAGTCAAATTTCCATATGCTGGGAAGTCATTTATAGTGAATAGAAGCACTGCATGCAGTTGAAAATATTCCATTTTATAAGAATCATACACCCTAATACCATCAGCCCATAACAGTTTCAAATCATCAATCAGCGGTGAAAAGTATATATCAATATCATTGCCGGGTTGCTTTGGACCAGAGATCATGATACTCAACATGACATATTTGCGCTTCATACAAACTTCAGGAGAGAGGTTGTAAATTACCAATAAAACAGGCCATGAACTATGTGTGCTACTGAGGGTTCGGTATGGATTCATTCCATCTGTGCACAAGCCTAGTCTCAGATTTCTAATTTCATTTCCAAATGTAGGGTACTGGGCATCAATTTTCTTCCATTGTGGAAAATCAGCTGGATGGCGTATTTTTCCATCACATACCCGCTCATCATCATTCCATCTTAACCTTTTTGCATCATGTGAATTAGCAAATAAACGTTTGAAACGAGGAATTATAGAAAGATACCAAAATACCTTTGAAGGGAGCTTTGTAATCTCTACATCAGCTTGTGATTTTTCTTTCACCTTATACCGTGAAGTCCCACATTTAGGACACTCTTTCAAAAATTCATATTCCTTCCTATATATAATGCAGTCATTCGGACAGGCATGTATTTTCCTGTATCCCAATCCCATCGGGCATAATATTTTTTTGGCCTTATAATGTGAATCTGGAAGATCGTTATCTTTTGGAAGAATGTCTTTCATAAATTGTAGCAGTTCTGTAAAACTTCTGCCACTCCATCCATGTTTCGCCTTCATGTTAATCAATCTTAACACCGCCGACAAAACCGTAAAATCTGTACAACCAGGATATAATGGTTTTTCGGCATCACCATATAGACGTGCAACTGTCGGTTCTATCTCAATTTGTTCTGCTACAATATCGCGAATCATTTATTCAATTCCATCGGAGTTACCATCTTGCGATTCATTATCATCAGTGACATTCTGTCCAGTTTCGCCATGACAAATCCAAGGGTTGTAACTCGGATTGAAACCATGACAAATCAGATGATCTTTTATCTCTCTACTTTTCAACTTCTTCATATTCAGACATTTCAGGCATGGACAGAAAAAAATGTCACTACTTGGAACATTTCGTTTAGCAAATTCCAAAAAGGCATCAACACCTTCCTCATATTCATTGCTCATTCGATGTGCCGTAATCAAACTTCGACTCATTATTACCTATAACAAATAGAAAAAATATTTATATTTTTTAGATAAGACAAATATATGCTTATATGAAAAAAATCATAATTTGAATGTAAACAATTTTGAAATATAAAACAAATCGATGTGTATTTAAAAAAATATGCTTGAATATTATTTTTTAAACAAAATATAGTAAGATATAACACCCCCCCTGGACACCCCCGACCCCTCTGGATAGCCCCCCTCCCCTCCTAGACACCACCCCCACCCCCTACCCCCTTGGACACCCCCTGGACATCCCCCAACCCTCTGGACAGCCCCCCCACCCACCCGGACAACCCCAAATACCCTCTGGAGAGGCCTCCACCCACTTGGACAGCCCCCCACACCCATCCACCCCCTTGGACACCCCCCTGGACACCCCACCGACCCCTCTGGACAGGCCGCCACCCCCTTGGACAGCCCCCCACACCCACCCATCCCTTGGACACCACCCTGGACACCCCCCGACCCCTCTGGACAGCCTCCGACCCCTCTAGAAAGCACCCCCACCCCTCCTGGACACAACCCCCACCCCCGACCTGCTTGGACACCCCCCTGGACACCCCCCTGGACACCCCCAACCCTCTGGACAGCCCCCCACCCCTCCTAAACACCACCCCCACCCCCTACCCCCTTGGACACCCCCCTGGACACCCCCCAACACCCACCCACACCCTTGGACAACCCCCCACACCCACCCACCCCCTTGTAAACCCCCCTGGACACCCCCGACCCCTCTGGACAGCCCCCCACCCCTCCTGGACACCACCCCCACCCCTCCCCCCTTGGACACCCCCCTGGACATCCCCCAACCCTCTGGACAGCCCCCCACCAACCCGGACAACCCCAAATACCCTCTGGAGAGGCCGCCACCCACTTGGACAGCCCCCCACACCCATCCACCCCCTTGGACACCCCCTGGACACCCCACCGACCCCTCTGGACAGGCCTCCACCCCCCTTGGACAACCCCCCACACCCACCCATCCCCTTGGACACCACCCTGGACACCCCCCGACCCCTCTGGACAGCCCCCGACCCCTCTAGAAAGCACCCCCACCCCTCCTGGACACAACCCCCCACCCCCGACCTGCTTGGACACCCCCCTGGACACCCCCAACCCTCTGGACAGCCCCCCCACCCCTCCTAAACACCACCCCCACCCCCTACCCCCTTGAACACCCCCCTGGACACCCCCAACACCCACCCACACCCTTGGACAACCCCCCACACCCAACCACCCCCTTGTAAACCCCCCTGGACACCCCCGACCCCTCTGGACAGCCCCCCGCCCCTCCTGGACACCACCCCCCACCCCCTACCCCTTTGGACACCCCCCTGGACATCCCCCAACCCTATGGACAGCCCCCCACCCACCCGGACAACCCCAAATACCCTCTGGAGAGGCCGCCACCCACTTGGACAACCCCCCACACCCATCCAACCCCTTGGACACCCCCCTGGACACCCCACCGACCCCTCTGGACAGGCCGCCACCCCCTTGGACAGCCCCCCACACCCACCCATCCCCTTGGACACCACCCTGGACACCCCCCGACCCCTCTGGACAGCCCCCGACCCCTCTATAAAGCACCCCACCCCTCCTGGACACAACCCCCACCCCCGACCTGCTTGGACACCCCCCTGGACACCCCCCAACCCTCTGGACAGCCCCCCACCCCTCCTAAACACCACCCCCACCCCCTACCCCCTTGGACACCCCCCTGGACACCCCCCAACACCCACCCACACCCTTGGACAGCCCCCCACACCCACCCACCCCCTTGTAAACCCCCCTGGACACCCCCTGACCCCGCTGGACAGCCCCCGACCCCTCTAGAAAGCACCCCCACCCCTCCTGGACACAACCCCCCACCCCCGACCTGCTTGGACACCCCCCTGGACACCCCCCCAACCCTCTGGACAGCCCCCCCGAACCCCTCCTAAACACCACCCCCCACCCCCTACCCCCTTGGACACCCCCCTGGACACCCCCCAACACCCACCCACACCCTTGGACAGCCCCCCACACCCACCCACCCCCTTGTAAACCCCCCTGGACACCCCCGACCCCTCTGGACAGCCCCCCACCCCTCCTGGACACCACCCCCCCACACCCTACCCCCTTGGACACCCCCCTGGACACCCCCCAACCCTCTTGATAGCCATCCCACCCCCCTGTAATCACTGAAAATTTACCATAACAAGATGTTGGGCCATTCAAAGAATGTTTTTAGGTGTGGAGGAAGAACTGAGTTTCAATAGATAGAGAAGGAACTCGACATTAGGTTGTCTATTCCAGGTGTGGATTTGAAGGAGTTAATGTTTGTTTAGTGACCCAAGAGATTGAATCAGAAATTCAGATGTTGTGCCATTTTCTCATGACGAGGATGAATAATTGGTGGGGTTTGACTTTTAAATGGAGAGCGTAGCAGACCATCATATTTTCTATAGATCAGTAAAGGATGTTAGCATCGAACATAAGGCTTAAGGGATGCTTTCAGATCCAAATATGTATGTTGATGGATGCAATGGATCTAGTAGAGGTTCTAGAAAGAATGGTGGTTTTATTTGTTTAGGATAAGTAGTGAAGAAAAAACTAGTTAATTTTTTACTTGCTGAAAAGAGGGTATCTAAAATTTTTAACATGCCGAGGGGAAATCTGGCGAGTCCTCCTCGTGAAACTTTGTTTGCAGGGGGTGAAAATGGTGATGTGATCCCAAATCCATGCACCTATTCCAGGGTTGTGTGTGAATAAGGTAGTAACAACTGTAAAAGGGCAACCCATCCAAATGGACACGCCCCAACCCTCTCGGGGATTTATAGAAAATGATGAAAAATTTGTGAAATCATAAAATTAGTCAATATTGCAAGTCAAACTAATAGATCTAGGGATGATAAATAAGATTATGGTGCCAAAACGAGTTAAAAGGGTTTGCAATTGAAGAATCTTAGCTAGTTTCAACAAAAAAATCACAACACACATATATATACTATCCGCGAAAAAAAAACGAACGAGTGGGAGGATTACCTGAGTGCTGCGAGTTTAAATGATTGATCCGAGGAGATTAAATATGAGAAACGATGATCGCAAAACGAATATAAACCAACGAAGTGGACGAGCCGATTCTGGTTTACGCGCGAGAGATACGAGTCGCGACTGTCGAAGGTAAACTCGCGAATGACAATCCACGGGTCTGGGTAAATTTTTAAATGAGTTATCACGTCGGTTATTCAATAACCGATGTTATAATTTTTTTAAAAACATTTATAATGTCAGTTATTCAATAACCGACGTAAAAACCTTCCTCCGATTCTTTTTTTACGTCGGTTATTTTATAACCGACGTTATAAAGGGCTCAAAATCCGCGTTTTTTTACGTCGGTTATTCCATAATCGATGTCAAAAACATCTGCGGATTCTTTTTTTACGTCGGTTATTTTATAACCGACGTAAAAAGGCCTTCAAAAACCGCGTTTTTACGTCTATTATTGAATAACCGACGTAATAACTCGTACATATGTCGATTTGTTACGTCGGTTATTGAATAACCGACGTATCAAACACCCCCCGCTTCTGTTTTTTACGGCGGTTAATGTATAACCGACGTAAAAAATGAAGCCGCGCGATTAATAACGTCGGTTATAAAAATAACCGACGTTAAAGGTGTACTAAACACAGGTTTTTACGTCGGTTATTAAATAACCGACGTAAAAAACCTCGTTTTACATATTATGACGTCGGTTTTATATAACCGATGTAAAAAATGGTGATGTAAAAAACGTTTTCTGCACTAGTGAATATTTACCTAAAGCTGGGAAGGCAATGCCTTTATAACCTATAAACACAGACACAAGCAGGCACACAGCTGGACGAAACATCAGGTAAACTGTATAAAAAAAGAGTGATGAAACTAAAAGGTGCCAGAATATAAGCCCAACTGGAAAGGTACAAGTACAACTGAAAATATAAAACTGAATAACAAGAAAGAAAAGCAGCTACTGGGTCATCCTATGGGATTCCTACGTGAAGGGTAGGAATAGATAGCATTCTTAGCACTTCGCGTTCGTCTATCTCCTCAACGTACCGACAATATGTATGGTCCACCACTAGGCACTGTTCAGTCCTAGTACTCTCAGCCTCAGTCTACGGTGTCCGTCGTCAGCAACCAACACAACAAGGTGCGGGCATAGCCTGCACAGAGGTGAGTATAACGATACTCATTTGGGACCCCAAGACCCTCAAGGTCTCACAAAATCCATTAAGGATAAACCAAAAATTATGAAACCAACATATAACCTTACTTAGGTATATGCCCATAAATATACATAAGTTTTCAAGTGATCCATATCAATCATGAGAAAAACACAGAAAAACTAACTCAGCTCAACTAGGATTTTATTCTATGGGTAGTATCAAGTAACATCCCCAGTCACATTGTCGAAACCTCGGATACAGGAGAACTCCTCCTCTATCGAGTACAGTGGGACTGTTGTGACACTAAGGGCTCTTCCCACAATTGTTGGACTGCTGAGGTACTCCTCATGTCGTGTACCGTGGATCCGCCTCGTCACTAACTGCAATCCCCACCGTGGGTCTGTGGCATCACAAGGCGCGCTCCCCCTCATAGCCTGCTGAGGTACACCTCTTGTCAAGTACTGTGAGTTTGCCGGGACACCAAGGAACTCCCCACTGTGGATCTCCTATGATACCAAGGCGCTCCGCAGTGAGCTAGTAGAGTCACTCCGAGTCAAAATGGTCAGTAGTCGTCAGGTCTCAGCCAGCTACTTGGTCTCCACACTACGCTCGCTCATCTCTGGGAGGATCTACTCCACGAGATATTGGTCGATAATCCAACTATCACGATGTCCCAAAAAAGTATTTCAATGGTCCCCCATGTCATATGGGTCTCAACGCAACAGATGGCGCGTCAATCAGACGCCCGGTCTGTGAGTTATTAGCCTTTTAGTCCCGGGGGTTCAGTTGGATTCCTCCACGATCCAACCTGACCAAATCTCAACTATACCACAAAATCTAGTGGGTTATACTCAAATGTACCATCCCTCTCTAGGAATTCTAGTGCCGCTAACGGTTTGTGAAATATACATCTAGTGCCAATGATATGGTCGAAGGAGCGTAAATGGGTCGAAGAGGGCACGGGTCCAGTCCGACCCAGTCGGACCGACCCTGCCTGACCTAGTTAGGGCCAATCTGGTTCAGGTTGACCAGGCATGACCCGTTGGGTCTGGCCCAACCTATTGGGTTGGCCAGCCCGTTGGGTTTGTCTCAGCCCGATGGGCCATGCCCAGTAAGCCGCGAGGGGCCACTGAGAGCCGTGAGGGCACGGACCGGCCGTGCGGGCGCGAACTGGCAATAGGTGCGCACGAGGGAGGATCATCCAGGAAGGTGCCACGTGGGTGGCTCAACCCAAAGGGCGCCATGAGGATGGATCGGCCTGGGACGTGGGGTCGGTTCATCTCGGAGAGCCTTAGGGGCGCGACTCGGGCTGGCTCGTCCCGGGGGCCGGGGTAGCGTGCCCGGGGCCAGTTCGGGCGGGAGGCTGGAGCGGCCGCAGTGGCTCGTATGACAGATGGCGTGGCAAGGGCGGCTCGATCGGGAGGCTGGGGTGTGGTATGACCAAGGTGTGACGTGACCGAGGCACGACATAGCCCGGGGCCAGTTCGGCTGGCGACGACGCAAGATCGGGGCGTTGTGATACTCGGAGCTAGGACGACGCGGGGGTGGCATGGGTCACAGATGCTGCGGGTGGCAGTAACATTGCCTTTTTCACCTTTGTCGCCTTTATCGCCTTCCTCTGTTTCGAAGAACACCGCAATTCAACACAAGAATTATAGAGAGGACGAGCGATGTTAGTTTGGCCCACACTCTCCGCATTAGAGCGGTAACAAGAGGTTCACAAGAACAAAGCACATCAAACCCTCCCACAAAGATTTTTCCCAACCCGCAAAATAAAAGAAGTGGTGTACTTGTGATGTGATATTCAAACAACATTAATCCCCGACCTCGGGTTGATAGGTTGATAGAGTCACAGGGGAAGAAGGTGAATTTGTCATCGTTCATCGCGTCCGCCACACACCTCCAATCCAGAGCTCGTGCGTCGGTTCATCGTAGATGTGGACGTCTCACATCGGAAGAAGTCTCGAGGAAGAATGTAAAAGGAGGTATGTGTTCTTATTTGGGGAGTGCATTCTTCGTTGGAGAACATGTTCTTTGTTAGAGAGCATTATCCTCCAAGTGTTGGGCTTCGAATCACATTACCTGTGCTTCCTCACTTGGTCAAGCCATCCCAAATATTCCTCGCAAGCTCCATATATATAGGAGAGGGTGGTGGGTAGGTAACAATCATAGAATTTATGAGAGTTCATTTGTTAGGAACCTTCCTAAATTCCAATGATGCTGTCAATTAATTTAAAAAGGGGGAAATCCAATTAACTAAGCTGGCACAATTAAAGGTATGTGTGTTGGCAAAATTAATGTAGAGGAAGTCCAGAGGCTCCTCCACATTAATGAGTGAGGTTGAGAGTTTCTCCTAATTAAAGGGGGGTTTAGTCCTCGGTGGTCCCTACCACCATAACCTCTCATGGGAGTTTATAGTTCGAGTGGTCCCACCACCATAACCTCTCATGATAGTTTAAGGTCTGGTGGTCCCCACACCTCAACTTCCACATGGAGGTTCAGTTCCAGTGGCCCCCACTTCCCAACACTCACATGGGTGTTTCAAATAAAAATAAAAATTACATACACTTCTATTTTTATTTTATTCTTACACGATAAACCCAAAAACAAAATTTCACCCTCAACCAACTACCATCGAGATGAAAGCCTTCTAAAGTGAATACCGGTGCAACGAGTTCAACGGTACCCTCATATTTCAATTCTGAGCACCAATTCCAAAGTTAGAAAAACCCGCCTGCACATTTACTGAACGTACCCGAAATAAATTTCAGAAATTCATTCCGGGAACTCTGGGTCTTGAAATCATGCACCGTCAATTTTTATGGACTCGTAAAATTCCCATATAATTAAAAAACAATTTCATGGAAATTCCGGGTCATTACAAGTTGGTTGTATTATAATAATTTCTCATTTATAATTAGTATATGATACTACTCATGGATAAGCCAAATATTTGTTAAAGCTATCATTATTTTTTTTAAACATCATAAAATGATATATCAAGGGGGTTAAAAATATCAAGAACTAAACATTTAAATGTTTACATTTTTTTAAGCTCATGTGGTTGGTGAAATCTTACATCACATAAGTTAACATTCACTTTATTGATTAGTTAACTTTGAAATAACATTAAAACCTTATAATATCATTTCATTAATTAAAGAAACAGTATAAAAGGGGTAAAAATTTCATTATGATAGAAAATAAGTTCCTTGAGAATCAAATTAGTTTAATCATTATATTTCTTTCATCTTCCTCCACTTGAGGTGGTGAAACATCATATTTGGAAAAAAGTACTTCGATTTTGATTTGAGATTCATATATTTAAAAAATCGCATGAAAAGGCATTAATTTGTTGGCTAGAAACTATTGGTCAGCTCTCATTTACCTTTTGATAAATAGAAGATTAATTTCACTTGAGAATAATAAAAGTAACATATATTCTTATTCCATAGTTTCAGTTTTTCAATTTATCACAAAATTAACTTGGATGAGTTTCTTTGTTTAATTTTAGTTCATTTGAGATCCATTATATGATTTAAAACCTAAAAGTCGAATCAAGAAATGAATAGACGTATAATATGTTTCATTTTTAATATAAATTAAAATTTAATAAATAAATAATTTCATTTTCAGTTTATTAAGTACAAAATTTTGTTTAATAAACCATTTTCTATAGTATGTTATAATCCACCTTTTCTAAAAAATATAGTTATTCAATATAATGTACGATATGAACCATGAGTATAGTAAAATACATTTTAAACAATATTTTACAATATAACATAAGGAACAATTCAGGATAATTGAAATCAATGATTTGGATGTGTAAATAATGAATTATACACACTAAAAGACACATTTAACCCATTACATTTTATCATATTATATGATCAAAATGAACCATAAGAAACTATTGGTAACTATATACTATAAAAGATGTGTGAAAATGGGTTTATGATTTTCCTTTTTTTATTGATTCATATAATATTGTTCATGTGAGCCATATTATAAGATTTAATTAAAAAAAAATTAATTTAAGAAATCTTATTTAAAATTTTAGATTATTCATAATTTATATGATTCATGAAACATTATATTTTAATATTAATTATCTTAAATGTTTATAATTTTTATATGTGTAGTGATATTTTTCAATTTTTTATTTTTTTAAAAAATATTTTTTAACCTACCCTAAATATTCTCTTAAATTAAAATCATAATAAAAAAATAGAAATGAATTTTAGGTTTTAATTTGGATTCATTATATGAAATTATTTATATTTAATTTATTAAGTGTCCATATGTATTTTGTAAAAATTTTAAGCACTAATTTTTACCTAAATTTTATGTTCTTGAAATATAAAGAGTTAATATTTGAATATTTATATACTTTCATTAATTTTTTATCACTTTTTTTAAATATAATATTACGAATTAAAGAGAGTCTTATAATGAAAAATTACTTTCAATTCAATTTTATTTTGAAAAAAATGGTTTAATATATGTGATATAATTATAAAGTGATAATTTAATGTATATTATTACATATTCTGATTTAAAATCATTCGGTGAAATTTTAATAATTCTTGAGTACTATTTTTTGATAACATGAATTCAAGTTAGAAATAACAATTGAATGGGAGGTTAGTCTCTATCTATAAAGGTGAAATTTGGTTACCATATTACCATTAATTATAAATATTACGATGTTTCTTTCCTATTATTTTAATACATTCTTATGAATTTTGTTTCATTTACCATTTCTATATAATGAATTTACTTTCTTGTATACACAATTGTAAATATAAATACTTTTAAATAGATGGGTAATAAATGATTAATTATACTAGGAATGTACATTGATATGTTTGGAAACACTTTAATTTGGTTGAATATAATAGTGGTTCATAAATTAAATCATTAGAAGTATGTAAGTATATATAGATTGATTGAGGTGAAATAAGTTATGAAATTTATTCATGTTGAATATGTAAACATTAAAATCTCCTCATAAAATGTCACATAGTTATTTTATTGTAAATAATTATAATTTCCATATCCTTTATCTAGAAATATAATGTTTCATATTGAAGATAGACACCCATTGTTTATCTTTTGTAATATAGGATAAATAATAGTTATCTAACTATGTCTGTAATTCCCCTGACCCAAGTTACCAAAATCCAATGGGTTATTTTTTATACGGTAATCAATATAATTGATATTATATCCCCAATATCAAGGTTTTATAGTCTTCAAAATACTTTATACCTAACATTTCATTACACAATTACATATTACATCATTTGAGTATAAACTGTTACTCATTAATGTTATATATAGATTTAGTCACACATAGTATTCCACTTTAGTACTTGGTGAAATGAGAAACAAAAGAAATGTGTGAGCTCAGAAACATATTAAGGGATAACATATAATGAAAAATGTAATGCTCTATCCCATGTTACCCAGAGTTGGTTCATTATTACATAACATTGGAAGGATCACAAGGGATCAAATCCCGAAAGACTGATCAGTTTAGTAGCCTTGGAAGTACTAGATACATTCATACGTTTTACATTACATCATGAAATAAAAACGTCACAATATTTTGTCCCCTTTTGAACACACTTATATCCTTATCCTATCCTTGCAGGTCAACCATAAAATACTTCTTCACATCCCGGAAAAAATAAAACATAGAAAGGGGTGATCTCAGATCCTCCTTAAGGATAACAATATAGTGGAAACTTTCATAAATAAGGATAAACATTTAAAGCAATGTATAAGAATAAAACAAAATCCTTTTAAACATAAACTTCATAATAATATGGAGAAGATAAAATCAAATAATTCCATTTACTTATTCACATGGATATTCTACCAGTCCAATAATCACATGCAATATCAATAGCCACTTTCGAAATGATAGAATGCATAATGCCAGACTTCATAACCACAGAGTCAAGGCCTTGTGCCAAGAATATAAATAATATTTTTTCAAGGAATTATGACAAGAAACTAGTTTGTCTCATTAGACCTACTGATGCATCGAGGTTATATAGTAGGCTCCACCCATCACTTACTAAGTCGAATGCATTCTTCATATGAAAAGGTTTAAACATAACATAAACATTCCTATCAAAACTAGCATACGAAATGTCAATACTTTATCCATAAACCATGAATAGTTTAAAAATAACACATCAAAATTCAAACATATTACATAAACTTAAATAAAATATGGCCTTTTGTATCATAATAAGTCAAATTCAAACAAGCTTAAAATCCATCAAAGGATGCTGACATAGATGAAATCAAAACTTTTTTAGAGAAATATCTCGTTCTGTTTTGAAATCATTTAAAAGTCATATAATTATAAAAAACATTTATTTTAAAAATATTCTTATAATCCTGTATGGGAAGCTTCAATGACGATATAAGGGCAGAAAATAGCCACACCCACCGTATAAGTTAAAAAAAGACATTCTTACCTTAATTTTGTCGAAAAGTTCATAAATTACATTGTTTGGAAAACAACAGAAAGAATCTTTTCAAAACATATATGGTCATATAATGGAGTAAATGACTTTAAACCATAGTAAATTAAATAATTAATTTTTTTTAATTAAATTTTAAATAAAACACGGATGTGAATGGTAATGTGGACCTAGTAGATCCTTATGTAAAAACAAACTCGAATAATAAAGAGATTGTGAAATTAACATTTACCTTGTACTTTTTCTTAGTCGATGGTATGTTAACCTCTTGTATAATAGTTAAAACATTTTTATTAAATTATAAAAGAACAATATAAATAAATATGATATCATATATGATCCTATAATATTTCTTGGTTTATAATATTTCAGTAGTATCATCGTTTCGGGTGTTATCTGGTTCATTTTCCTTTATATGATTGGTTACGTAAGACATGTTTGTTATGAATTGGATGTATTTGATTCATATATAGATTTATATTATCATCATAAACATTATTTTTAATAATAAAATGAAATTATTCTGGAATGATTATGATGGGGAATGAATCACATCACGTTCATAGAGACGGTAATCCATACGTATACACGAGCGACAATATAATTATATTGATGGTGAAATCGTCTGTAATTAGATGGTATATCATATATACATAATAATTAACATGTTATATATATTTTTTACATTAGTTATACTCATTATTATACCCATCCAAATAATTATGTGTTTGAATAACAAACTACACCACGACGTGGAGACGGTAAGCCGTACGTACGCACGTATGGTGACTTTTTCATTCATATGATGGATATAACAATTAATATGATTGTAAAAGTTTTATAAAAAAATAAAAAAATAAAAAAATATATAATATACTGTATTAATAATTTTATAATGGAAACGAAAATGAAAGATGAAGTGGAAGGAGAAAAGAACTTGAAAGAGGTGATGAAATATTTACCTATTCTTCGGGTTCTTCCTTTTGATTTGATCAAAAGGGATCCATAAGAAGCATTTATGACCAAAGTAAGGCCTCTAGTATGAATATAGGAATGTTGGGAGGATATTTGGTCCGGGTTTGGCCGATCCAGAAGGCTTTTGAGGTGTGAAATTAAGAGAAGGGGAAGTGCCCTTTTATAAGAGAGGTGATGGTCACTTTAGGAAAAGCTTGTAATATTATTTTATAATAAAATTATTTTTGGTTTATAATGTCTAAAAAATGATTTATTTATAGGATAAGGTGGGTATTGGATGAAAACCTCTCAAACAATAGGTTTTAGAAAGTTTTAGGTCATTATATTAACTTTATCATTTTGATTTAACTCTTAGTTAAATAGTTTTATTTTTACCATGTCTCTTTGTATTTTTATATTATATGGTTAATAAAAAAACTATAAACTACCAAGAGATCCCCAAGTGGTTCACTATTAATATATATATCCTTATCTATGACCTTTGGACGAACCATATATTTTTAGTAATATTATATCAATTAACAATGTAGTATATGTTTTAAAAACTCAATTATGTCAATTTTGACACTATTTAGTATTTGGTTTTTGTGAAAATCATAACAACATGATTAATTTAGAAATAAATTATTTAATAAACCCTAACATGTCATATTAACCTATAAAATTAGCGTAATTAATCAAAATTCTCAAATTATATTTATTTGGATATTTATAATATCAATTATTTTAATCTTTTATTAATAAGGTAATTATAGTGTCATCATTGTGTCATAAATAAATTGAATTATTTAACGTCTAAAATTTATTAATAAAATTCCATTATGTAGGAAATATTTTTATCTTTATAATTAATATTTATGGTCGAATTTATATCTTGTGTATCACTCTATTAAAAATGGTATAGTTATTAAACTTTGAACTTAACTCTTTTAACTATTCTTTAAATAAAAAAAAATAATAAATGTCCTAATCTAACCCAAGTGGACAAAAGGGGATCATATTTTATTCCTAATGTTTTTTTTGGTCCTATTACACTTATAATATAGAATTAGGACAATTGTTAGGGTAATTATGATATCATTTTTACCATTAATTACCCTATTTACTTTTAACCGTGGTAAATAAAAGTCAAAAGTTACTATTCACAAATAATTACTTTCATCTTATTAAACCAAATTTTAATTACTGATATTAACAATGTCTCTCAGAATTTTGGAAATCAACTCACAGAAGTAGTAAAATTATTTTTTATGCAAATTTGCAAATGCTCCTAGGAGGTGGGTAAAAGGCGGTAAAAAGTTCAATAAAGATTTTATATATCTAAGATTATTATAAAATGAATCCAATGAATTATATTGAACTTATATATGTATTATGTATCTACATTGACATAAAATAAATTTAAATAAAATAAAAAATTATTTAAATAAAAAGTTGGTTTTAACCATTAACGCAATGTTTTTCACTTTTCATCAAAAATTGATCATTTTCAGAAAAATACCAAAAATTCACCCTAAGTTATTTTTGATATTATGAATCCTAAAATTAAGTTAATTTTGAATGATAAAATTTAAAATATTTTAAAAAGTGGGTATTACTATTCATAGCGGCTAGTTTGATTGGTTGTAGTGTGTTAGAATCTCGATGTTGGGTACAATGTAAGATATTGCATTATTCAAAGGTAAATGTACCATGGAATCTTGGGGTGTTACAAAAACTAACATAAAATAATTATGGAATAAGAAATATATTTGGAATTCATATAAAAATGAGGGTATATTAATGAATACATGGAAATAATATATTCCATTTATGGAAAAGGAAATTAATAATCACACTGTTGAAATTAAATTATCTCATAAATGTGTAAATGATGGGAATGAATAATTTGAGACATCATAAAAAAACCATAGAGGCATCGTGAAAATAAATCATACATAGATTCTCCTATTACCTTATCTTAGTTTTCACATGTGTCTTACTAGTGAACTGAGGGGATATATAATTTTGAGACAGACCCTTTCTTAAAAATTAAAATTATTTCCAACCTATACTATAATATAATTTTAAATTGATGGAATAATGTTGAATAATTAATAACTAAGATAATATATCATAATTCCTCAATAAAACATATATTATAAGTTTTTTTCATATAGAAAATTGGTCAATGAGACATCAAAAATAACTTTCCCCAGTTAATGAATTTATAAGGATGACTCTTCAAATTCAATTTAATGTTATTAATGATTATTATGGATACATAGTTCTTAAAAAATAACCCTTATCAAGTGATAAATATGAAATTAGAGTAATTTAATACAAATAATGATTAGGATGATTAATGAGTTTTGTCTACTATTCATGTGAATTTGTAATGTTATGAGACTAAAATAATTATAGATAAATCACCTCAAAAAATCATGTGTATATGATAACACATATTTTACACTTATTAGGGATATATATTATCTTTAAGGAATGACTTCCAGGTTTTCAGGAATTGATGAAAATTGTAAACTTGTGCCAAAATTGAGTTTAATCCAAGTAGGACCTGATAAATTATCTATAGGTTACATCACCATCATACATCATTTTAAAAATCCCACCTATATAAAACAATACACCAATGATACCATAAATACCTAGAATACATAGGGATTTGGATAATTGAGTTTATGACTATATGAACGTTTAAGCATAATAACAACTTATTACTGAATTATAATGTGAGTGAAATGATAACTCACATGGATATGATATATTATGTAAAATATGTAAAATAATATAATGAAAATATTTTAATGATAAATTGGAAATTTAATGGATACAAAAATGGAAATGTAAATAGGAATTAAAGAGAGATAGAGAGAAAAGACCCTCACTTTGACATGGTAACAACTTATGAAAAGGTTAAAATGATAGTGGATGAATTATATTTCTCAAAAATTACATAAAATCATGGTAATGTAATATATTATAACAATATAATCATATGAATTTTAATTTAAAGAATATTACAAAAAATAATTTCAATAGAAAAAAGTTGGGTGTGGAATATGAACCCTTACCTCACATAAGCTTCCATGATTAAACTAAACCTTATAACAACCAAAAATCCTCATTATTGAAGAGATATACATGGGATAGAATACCTAAGTGGTATACTAATAGATAATTCATACTTTGTGTGATGAGAAATGATAATGTTGTGTGGTTATTTATTGGTTTTTTTGGTGGAATTTTATGGAATAAATTATTGAATATATTATGTACCCATTGCCTTAAGTGATCCACTACACTCATAATGACCCATTACACCCCTTTATGATAAAATATAATTATTATTTCCATAATTATTCCAATATCACTAATTTTTTTAACTTGATCAATCTTACCTATATATGATGTCATATACACTACATGTTACTATATTATACAATTTTTTCCATTTTTCACTATTTTTAAGAAAAATTATTACATTTAACCCATTTATTTCTATAAACATCCTAATTCAAAATATCTAATTCATTTTATGAAATTAATAATCTAAATATTCTAAATTTATCTTTTAAATAAATAATACTGAAAACAATTTCTATTTTACTACTCAAAACAACTACAATACCATTCAATTGACCGTATTTTTATTCTAGTGAAATTAATAAAAAATAATGATATATATTATATAAAAATAATCATATAAATATGAGAAAATTATTTAATAATAATAATAATAAAATAAATTTTAAAATAGTTTTAGTGAAAAATAATTTTAATAACCTTTAAAAGAAATTTTTTTGTGTATTAGAACGTGCACATAGGATGTTGTGATAGTTTTTAGATACGATAAAAATGATTTAAAAATTAAAAATAACCATTATTTAAATTTACAAATTCTTATTAAAATGAAATTTTAGTGTAAAATATTCTTTAGCCACTTATTTTGTCATGCGGTTCACATGAAATTAAATATAAAATTAAAAATGTATATAATTACAAATTGTATTATTTTCAAATTTTACATGTTATAAAGACATTACAATTATAAATTGTGTAATTAAATTAGACTCCATTGAGTATATTTCTATTACAATGATCATACGAAAATATAACTATAAATAAGCTAATTTTTGTGATAAATTAATCATTAATTTGTTAAATATGTTATAGAAAAACGTATTAAGAAATAATTGTTATTTTGAGAAATATATATGAAATTTCATTATGATTCAAGTGTTATTAAATCTTATTTGTAAATAAAACTTTACAAATTAATTCATTAAAAATATATAAATATGATAAAAAAATCCATGGTACATTATAAATTCTTTATTTCTAGATGATTGATATTTTCACACCAGTAATAGAATTTCATAATATCATGTATTTATGTATAGACTATATATAATTTATAATGGAATAAATTTATATACAAAATTGTTTCACTAAATTATTATATAATTATAATAATATAAAATCAATGGTAATAAAACAATCAATTACCCATATATGTTCATATTATAATTTAATTTTTTATACATCGTATTTATTTCATGTACTGGATTTTTTTTATAAACCCTGTTTCTTATATGTATAATACCTTTTGAAAACTATGCATTAAAATGTATTTTTTATCAACTTTTACATCTATTATTCACAAAACAATATTTATTTCATGTTTAATGTAAACAATTAAATTTGTACTCTATGGATAATATATTTCCTTTTTTATAGAAGAGCGTGATATTTACATCCCAAAGTCGTGAAATTTAATTTTATTAATTTTTTATTTTATTCCAATTTAAATATTATTTGTTTATATTGTTTAAATATATTTTAATTTATCTATATAATGAAAATATGTTTCTATTATCATATTCTATTTTTTAACAATGACATTATTCTATAAGTATACTTTCTTAAAAAATGTAAAATAAAAATAATCATAATTAAAATATATAAAAAGTATATATATGTAGTCCAATATATTACATTCTCCCCCTCAAATAAATTTCACCATCAAAATTTTTTACCTAATAATTACTATCAATGATCATTACATGTTTACTTATTTTTAAAATTTATTAATATTTTTTTGAATATTGTTTACAAGATAAAATATTAACTTAAAAACTAATATAATATTATAATCTAATTTAATATAAATAGTGTGGTATGGATAGACCAATATTTTTATTCCGGTTATAATTTTAATTATTTTTCTAAATCTAAGGTTTTTTTACATCCCATTGTTTTATAAACAAATTCAAAAATAAAATCCTAATTCCCAAAAAAACTATATTTTGATACTAACATCAACTTCATTAGCTAATTTATTTGACAATTCTAATAATTTTTAGAATCTTTAATATGCTTCCATGTATTATTTTATAATTTTTTTCTTAGAAATAAAATATCTTATTATATTTCTAATAAGCACTAGTAACTATTAATAGAGTAAAACTCATGTAACACATGATATTAATTTCCTATGTATTTCAAATAAGTAACATATAAATTATCAAACCCATAACATAGAATTTTCTTTAATTATATAATGTTTCACTACAAATTATACTTTCACTACGAATATTTTATAAATATAGTTCTTATGGTTTCTAATATAATTTTCCTAATACCAAAATTAACTCCCAAAACCTCATCACCCAGAGTTGGTGGGTTATTTATTATTTGGTTATCAAAATACATGATATTACAACCTTAAGATCAATGTTTAATTTTTCTTAAGATACTAGACACCTAACATTACATTATATTATCACAAATTACACCATTCAGGTAAAAATAATTATTACTTAGCTTATATATAGATTTAGTCATACATAATATTACACTACATTACCTGGGGAAATGGGAAAGAAAAGAAATTGACAATATCAAATTCTGGTTAAGAGATTGCGTACAATAGAAGCTAACATGGAATAATTATTGAATAATCAATATAGTAGGAATAAACATAAAAATAATGTCATATTAATGAATAGATAAGAATATCATATTCCATGGTCAGAAAAGGAAATAAATAATCACATTGATAAAGTTAAATGATATCATAAAGGTGTAATTGATGGCAATGCATAATACTAAAAATCATAAACATATAATTTAGGCCTTGTTCTAAGACATCATATATAAACGGCAAGGATGATCTCATTACCCCATCTTAGTTTTCTCATGAGCCCTATGAGTTCATCAATGTAATATATAATTTCAGGCCACACACATCACATAAAATTTCAATGCATCCCATTATATACTAAAATAGAATAATAAAAACATGATATAATGCTCATGAATGAAAAACTTAGAAATATATAACATGATTTATCAATAAATTCCATCTTATAATATTTTCTTGTATAGAACAAAGGATTAACAGGCATGGAAATATATTTTCTCAATCAATGAATTAATAAGGATGTCTTGATGAATTGGATTAAAACTTGTTAAGGATAATTAGGAATCTACAATGTTCAAATAAGTTCCCTTATCAATTGAAGAATATAGAATTGTAGTTATTGGGTAATGATAATGATTAAGATGACCAACTAGTTAAGTAAATTGAACACATGTATTAAAAATGGTAGGTGGAAAAACAAATTATGGATAAATTGCATAAAAATTAGGAGTATTTGATAAAAAATATATGATAAGAATTAGGGATATTAAATATCTGTATGTAAAGAATTCCAGGTCAACATGAATAGATGGAAAACGTAAACTTATGCCAAAATCGACTTTAATCTTCTTAGGTCTCGATAATGTCTCCACCATCTTCATCGCCACCATAATTATTTACAAAAATAGAAACTATTATAATTAATACATATATAATAAATTAAATAATTTACACACATAAGGATTTACAAAATGGTGTTTATTGTCATGGTGATGTTTATATATAAAGAAGCTTATGAATGATGTATAATGTGAGTGAAATGGGAACTAACATGGATTCGATATCTAAAGTAAAGTACTTATAGTGATAATTTTACAATATTTTAATAATAAAATTGTATTTTTATGGTTAAAAAAATTGAAATGTAACTAAAAATTGAAAAGTGAGAGAAAAAGTAAACTTTGTTCTGCATAGTAGCAACTTATAAAAAGGGTAAAATGAGTGTGGATGAATAATTTAATGAAAGATACAAAAAATGAATTTTAATATAATTTATTATATTAATATAATCATATGAAATGGTAATTTAAAGGATATTATAATAATATAATTTGAATAGGAAAGGGATGGGAGACAAATGGGAACCCTTACCTCACTTAAGCTTCAATAATAAGAACTCAACCCTCAAACTACCAAAACTCTTAAACATTGAATATCAAGAGATATGGGACTGACTAATTAAGAGAGATATCATAAATTGTTTTCAAAAATTACCCTTACATCAACATGTTACCAACTTATGAAGAGAGGGGGTGGGTGTTAATAGGTTTTGAGAGTAGAATTACATAGAATCAAGTATTAAATATTTTATTTTTCCATTATCCTAAGTGCACTACTACACCCATAGTGACCCATTACTTAACATAATAATAAAATTTAATTTTTAGATCCAAAATTAGGCCAATTGCACTAAATTGGATGAGTTTGGTCATGATTATATATATATGATGTCATATTTACTATATGTTATTACATTCAACAATTTTTAATGTATTTTACTATTTTTACTAAAGAATAGAAAATTTTACTTATTACCAAATTTCAATTTTTTTTAAAAGGTTGGGGCCAAAGCCTTAATTTATTATTTAAAGCAAAGACTTCTTTAGAGGGTAGAGGGAGACCCAATACATAGCCCGAAGGCCCAAGGCCAAGTGGCCTGAATACAAGGCTTGAAAGCCAATTTTTTGGCCCAAAGGACCCTCTGTGAACAATACTGCTACAGTACCCTACGCAGCTACATTACCTGCTACAGTACCCGCCGCCGCTATAGGGTATAGCAACAGTTCCTCCAACGCTACCATTCCAATGACCATATAATTATTATTGAAAATTTATTAACGAAATATGATGTTCATTATAACGACCCATACTTTACATACATTTTTATTACTTCAGAATTGAAGCACACTTATTACAACATATAACAAAACCAAGAAAGGACCGTATAGGTATAGTGTATTTAGAAACTGGGAAACATAAACAATTGGTTCATAAAGCATCTACTTTGCCTCCCATTTATTTCATCATATCTAGAGTCCCTTTTTGGCATATTCTACTTAATAACCTTATTCCTGACCTGGGGAAATAAAACATACAAAAGGGTGACCTCAAAATTCTCAGTAAGGGTAAACAAAAGAAATATCAATCACATCATATACATAAGCACATAACTTTTGGAAATCTTAACATGAAAAAGAGATCATAATTTCATAACATAGGATAAATCATAGTAGTGAAATGTAATCCCAATAATCATAACTTAAAACATGAAACTTTGTGTCATACACACATAATCATAGAGAATCATTTCTTATTAGTCAAGACTCATTTCCAAGACTATCTTAGTGGACAAAGTCCATTTCTGAACCGAGTTCACTCCTCATTTCAGTCCTGTTTCATCGAACCGGTATAACCTACCATTCCATCCATGTCTATCTCATGGGATATAAAATCTTTACCCAATTCATTGGAGGGATATATAGGTCCCACCCATCTCATAATGATACCATTCTTATGTGTGCCACAAAATCATAAATCATACATCATTGCATAACCCATGTAATAAAAAATGGGAATCTTAAACATCGGGACATCATAAAACAATTCATATAAGATAAAGGAATTCATAAAAATATTTCCATCACAACATAATCAAATCAATGTAATAACATGGATAAATACATAACCCTTTATTATCTTAGATGGAAAATGATTTTAATAAAACTCTTGAACTCCATTCTCGAGGAAAATATCCTTTTTTACTTCAAAAACATTTTTCCTTTCTTAACATGTCATACAATTTTAAACTAAAAGAAGTTGATTAAAAATAAACTTGAAAACTTGTAAAGGAAGATTCTTGGAAATATTTTTTTTTAAAATTCATTCATGCAGTATATGTTAAAAAACATTCTTCTCATACTTTTGTCGGAAAAGTCAAAAAGTACCTCGTATGAAAAACGACAAAAGATTCCTTTCATATCTTTAACTAAAAACTCAAATAAGGGTAAAATTGGATTTAAAAAATTGTAGGTGGATGGAAATAATATTACATATTGAGGAAACATGGATGTGGATGACAAAATACACCCCAGTAAATAACAAAGTATAAACAATCTCAGATAAAAATGAGATTGTGATATTTTCCCTTACCTTAGGTCCGATATGCTTTGTACGTGTCCGAACCTCCTGTATAATGATTTAATTAATGTTATTGACTTATTACAGAATCATACTTATTTTTATGATATCATATATGGTCATATTTTTAGCTTCTTAGTAGTAATATTTCATTGCTACTTGTTATTCGGGTGTTTATAACTTTTTGTTCTTATGCGTGTTTTGTCGAATAAATTCTTATTCTTCTCTTTAGGTTATAGATACCTAATTTAAAGAATGGTATTATTGTAATATATATCATATTCATTCATTAAATTCATTTATATAATCATTATGAAATGAAGATCATGTAGAACGAGTTGCGTCACATCGTGGAGACGGTATTCCGTACGTACGCACGAGTGATGATATTGTTCCTATGATTGTGGAATTGTATTGGAGTGTATGTATACTATTTCAGAATCAGTATCACTTTATAATAGTCATATATAGTCTTTATTTACACCATTATACCCATCCAAGTAAGGTGGTGGTGGAAAATAGATTACACCACGGCATGGAGATGGTATTCCGTACGTACGCACGCGCGATGACATCTTTTTCCACAGGATGGAGAGATGGTGAAATAGGGTTGTTTCAAACATATAATAACATATAAGTATATGAGTGATACTGATGTTATTACTTCATAATAAAACAACCAATTAAGAAGAAGTGGAAGAAGAAATAAAGATGAAAGAATCGTTAATAGACATTACCTCTTCTTTGAAGTGCTTCTTTGAGACCTCCTTTTAGGGCACTAAAATAGGTCTTTGAAGAAGAGAAGAACTTCTAAGATGTTTCTAGGGAAGTGGAATGGAGAAATGGGCAGTGGTTGGCTGACCTTGAAGGCTCAAAGTGGTGTGAGAAAGAGGGGGAGGAGGTTCCCTTTTATAGGGGAGGAGAGGGGCTCCTTTGGAAAAACAAAAAAATATTATTTTATTATAAAATCAAGGTCGGTTTTAAATAGATACAAATTGATTTATTTCGAAGATAAAGTGGGGAAGGGTTGAAATCCTCTCATCCAATATAATTTAGACAAGTTTAGGTTCCTATTTTAACCTTATCATTTAGATTTAACATTAAGTTAAATACTTTTACTTTTACCGTGTCTTCTTGTGTTCTTATACTATAAGGTTAATATACTTACTATAAGCAGCCAAACGAATCCCAAGTTGTTTATTATTAATATATATAACCTTAGCTAAGTCATTTGGCCGAACCTTATATTTTTAGGAATAAAATAACAATTACTAATATAATATTTGTTTTAAAAATCTATTTTATGTCAATTTTGACACTATTTAGTAATTAATTTTTTTTGAAAATCATAACAGAATGATTAGTTCTAACAAAGTTATTTAAATAAATACTAACATGTCATATTAATCTATAAAATTGGTGTAATTCATAAAAAGTCTCAAATTACATTTATTTGGGTGTTTATAACATCAATTATGTCAATATTTCATTAATAAGATAATTACTGCATCATCTTTGTGTCATAAATAAATTAAATTATTTAATGTCTAAAAATTACAAATAAAATACAATTATGTAAGAAATCATTTTAGCTTTCTAATGAATATTTATAGTAGAATTTATCTTATGTATAACCCCATATTAAAAATTATTTACTTATTAAACTTTGATTTTAACTATTTTAACCCTTCTTTAAATAAATTAATAATAAATGTCCAAATCTAATCCAAGTGGGCCTAAATGGTCATATTTTATTCCTAAGGTTGTTTTGGGTCGAATTACACTTGTCCAATAGAATTAGGACATGTGTTAGGGTAATAATAATATCATTTTAACCCTTAATTACCCTATTTACTTTTAACCGTGGTAAATAAAAGTAAAAAGTTACTATTCACCAAAAATTATTTTCGTCTCATTGAACCACATTTAATTTACTGACATCAACCATGTCTCTCAGATTTTTTAAATTCAACTCACCGAAGCGGTAAAATTAAGTTTTATGAAAAATTCAGTTTTTTAACTACCACTTAGTGGTTTCACTATTCATCAAAAATTGAAAGTTTTCAGAAAAATACCAAAATTTCACCCTAGGGTAATTTCGATATTCCGAATCCAAAAATGAAGTCCATTTTGAAAAATAAAATTTATAAAATTTAAAAAAGTGGTTATTACTATTCATAACGGCTAGTTTTAATAATATTTTATTAGCATATCATTGTTTAGTGAAACTCAGTATTGCGTACGACGCAAACTATCGAGGAAGGTTGCGATTTAGTGTAAAGAATGCCAAGCAAGTGTTGTGTGTAGAAAAAGATTCCTTTGATGATTTATATAACATAAAAGTCTTGGGTGTTACATTCATTATATAAAAATAATCTTCCAAATATAAAAAAAATTAAATTTAAAATAAAAGGTCTAAATAAATTATAAAATAGTTTTACTGGAAAATAAGTTACATAACTATTAAAAAAATGTTTTTTTGAATCAAAACACGCACATAGAATGTTATGATAGTTTATAAATATGATAACTATCATTTCAAAATTAAATGAAATATTATTTAATGTTATAAAACCCTCTTAAAATCTAATTTTAGTATAAATATTTTATCTTTTCACTAATTTTGTCACGCGATGCACATTAAATTAAATATGAACTAAAAGATACATATAATAATTCATGGAATTACTTTTAAAGTTTACAATTTTAAATTACATTATAATTATAACATGTATTGTAAAATTAGATTCCATTGGGTAAATTTCTATTACATTGATCATATGAAAATATAATTATAAATATGATAAACATAGCTATCGAGTAATCACTGATTTGGAAAAAGATATTTTTGAAAAACATTTAAAAAAATAATAATTATTATGAGAAATATATATAGATATATAATTATTATTTTAGAGTTAACAAACCTGATTTTAAAATACACTTTAATAAATTTATGTATTATAAATGTATACATATGATAAATAGAAACCATAATTCTTTTTAAATTCATGATTTCTTGATAAATGAAATTTTTATACCATTAATGAAATTTCACTAGATCATGTATTTATGTATAACTAATATATCATTTATAATGCTATAGAAATATATAAAAAATTATTTCACTTAATTATTAAGTAATTATAATAAATATATACTCAATAGTTATGTATCAAATAAATAATCCATATACCATTATATTATAATTCTAAAATAATGTTTTTCATACAACTTATATAAATAAATAAATATATATATCACGTATTAGTCGATTTTTTTTATGAACCATGCATCTTTTATGTGAAATATTCTTTGGAAAATGTGATTTAAAATATATTATTTACCTTATTGGACATCAAATATTCATAAAATAATGTTTATTTTATTTTTTATTAATATAACGGAATATCTATTATATGGATAATTTATTTATTTATTTTTATGCAAGAGTGTGATATTTTTATCTCCTAGTAAAAATTTCATTAATTTCTCATTTTATTCCAAAATAAATATTATTAGTTTATATTTTTTTTACTTTAACTATATAATGAAAATATGATTCTCTTATCATATTCAATTATTTATAGAGAATGTTATTTTATATGTTTTCTTCCTTAAAAATAATGTTAAAATAAAAAATATCATTTTTAAAAAATATTTGGAAAAAATATATATGAAATATGTGATTTCAAACTCTCCACATTAAATAAATTATATCCTCATATTTTAACTTAACAATTATTATCAATGGTGATGACATGTTTAATCCATTTTATGATTCATTATTATAATTTCCACCAATTTTTACTAGATAAAATATTAACATTAAAAAACTAATATAATAACATAATATTCCTTAAAATAAATAGATTGGTATGGTTAGACCAATATATTTATATTATTTATACATGAAGTAGCTTTACAAAATTAAGGGATTATATATCCTAAGGTTTTATATACATATTCACCAGATAACGCCCTAATTCAAAAAAATACTAAACTTTTCTTCCATACTAACTTCAACTTTATTATCTTTTTATTAAGGCAATTATAATAATTTTCAAATGAATTGAAATGATTCAATGCATTCTATAATATTTAATTATCTTAAAAAATAATTGTATTATTATATTATTAAGAAACACTACTTGTTATTAACAGGGTAAAATTCATATAAGTTGTGATGTTAATTTCTTACATATTTCACATAAGAAAAATTTTAATTATTAAACATAAAACTTTATTTTTCAAGAATTTTATATTTTTTTAATAAAAAGTCAGTGGTCTCTACCTATGCTTTTCTAAATATAATTACTAAGGTTTCTACTAAACTTACTCTGATATAGAATACAACACCCCCAAACCTGATCTTCCTGAGCTAATGGGTTATTTATTACATGTTAATCAATATGCATGAGATTACATCCCTGAGATCTAGGTTCAGTATCCCTCAAGATACTATATATATTACATTACATTAAATTACATAACATCATCATATATTACATCATTCAAGAACAAATTCTTATTCCATAATGATAACCATATATTATTTCATTCATAATCTTCTAATTCATTAGCTAGAGAAATATGGAAAAAAGAAAACAGTGAAAAAGATGCCCAGTATGAGATTACACACCTCCAATGGCCCGAAGGCCTTCATTTTTTATTGATTTTTTGATAATACAACTTTCAAGGGGTGAGGTGGAACCCTTAAAAGGCCTATAGGAATACGTATTACATGGCCCATAGGCCTTAGAGGAATTCATTAACCGTAGGCTTCAAACATTACATACAAACCAGACTAACTATTTGGAACTGCTCCTCCCTAGCATCTGCATCGTGAAATCAGATCTTCACCTTCACATGGCTATTTGGATAGGCTTTCTCGTGCATGCACAGGCTTGTCCCAATGGTAGGTTCCATACCCTCTCATTCTTGCATTCTGTTTAGCTTCTGCTATGGTGAATGCTTCTTGCTCATGCTCCTTCTGAAACTTGTTCCTTGTAGGTTGTCTGGTTTGAATCTTCATTTAAGGTGACCCGAATGCCTTGAGGTTGCCTGAAGGCCTTACTTTCCCGAAGGCCTAGGTGGACCGAAGGACTTAAACGACTAAGGGACCAAATCGGTGGCCCAGAGGCCCAAACAGGGGAATATTCATGGCTGTTACAGTGCCAAAGAGTGTCTGTTACTGTTCTGCTACAACAACTGCTACAGTTCTGCATAGTTCCAGCTACAGTTCTGCATAGTTCCTGCTATAGTACCTGCTACAGTACCTTCAATAGTGCTGGAAATTAGCCTCCTTCTGGATTTGATCCCGTGTCTCTTGGATGCACTTAAGGAGTCCTCACCGACTGGGCTGAGGCTCATGTGCAGGTATGGGATTACACACACAAAAATATAACTTGTCATAAATATGACATAAGAAATATAATGGGAATAGGCATACAAATTAAGTTGTATCAATGAATACACAATCATAAAATATTCTATGAATATAAAAGGAAATAAACAATCAAATGGATAAAATTAAATGATCTAACAGTAGTTTAAATGATGGGAATTTATAATAGCAGCCATCATTAACATATCGTAGAGACCTTGTACCAGGACATCATATATAAAGGGTAAGGACAATCATGTTACCCTATCTTAATTATCTCATGAGACCTACTAATTTACTGATCGAATATATAATTCTATTCCCCACCCATCACATAAAATTCTAATGCATTCCATTATATTTGAAAATAAATTATACAACACATGTTATAATGTTCAAGAATGAACAACTTAGAAATAGATGGAATAATTTCTAAATGAAACTTATCATATACAATTTTTCTTATAAAGTATAAAGGATTATAGATGACTGACAATTGATTTCCCCAATAAATTAATTAAAAAATATGTATCAGTGAATTCCCTTTAAACATATTAAGGATAATTAGGGATTCAAAGTAGTGGCCCAAACCTCTATGGTCCATTACATTTTCAAAATACAATGTATAAGGTGGTAAGGGAGTCAACAATAGCCCATTTCAAGAGTTTTCCAAAAATATAGTATTCCATCTATAGGATCCGTCAGTGTCTCATTGATGGTAGGTCAGGGAATCAATAGGTCAGGGCGTCGATATGTCAGGGCATCGTCAGTAGGTCACGGTGTTAGTAGGTCCGTCATTAGTATGTCGAGCTTCGACAGGTCGGGTGACAGTAGGTCGAGCATCGGTTGGTCGGGCATTAGTGAGTGGCATCGGTGAGACATGTCAGTGACTCAATGTCAGTGGGTCACGTCAGTGACTCGCATCAGTGAGTTAGTCATTGGTGACTTTCTGTCGGTGAGTCATTTCAGTGACTCACACATCTGTTAGTCATTTCCAGTTTTTCAAGTTTTTCCACTTTAATTTTTTTGATGTTAAATGAGTTATGTATCTTGTTTGAGAAATTATAAAGAAGTTTCAAAGGTTATTAATTATATCTTTAATATCCAAATTTTGTGGGGACTTTGAAATAGTCAAACCATGTAATCTTGATCATGATCCCACTTTAATGACTTTTGAAACTATTTTTTCATTGATATAGGATCTCGATCATCTAATCCATGATATTATCTTCCCTATATGTTTTAGTTTTCTCTCTATGCGACCAGAACCTTTATTCCCTGAGGAGTCACATCTTTGACGTAGTCGTGGATCCAGTTTTCCTTTGAGTCTTTACTACAACTTAGGAAACCCCTATTTTTGGCACAAGGATGAATTGTTGATATTTTGTTATTCCAATAAGGGAATCCTTCATCTCTATTTTATTTGTATATCATGTGGGGTGGATGTACTCATGTCCCCTTGGGAATAAAACTGGACCAACATTTGATGAAGATAATAAGATGTATCAAATGTGGGTCTAGGAAGATGATGAATATAATCTCAATGTTTTATATGTTATCCTTGATCCATGGTTTGTTTTGTAAGGGTTTTATTCCTTCTAAAACTAAAGGCCATTTGTGGCGTCTGTTTGCACACTTGTATGACTTGTAAATATTTTTTTTGTTCCCTTTTCAAATAACTAAAATTATGAAATTTAATAACCATTTACACTCGGTTAAATATATAGATTCCCCAGGATCAAGATTGTTTTTTTATCACAAATGAATTATCAATTTTGAATTAATCAATGAGTGTGGTTAAATCTGAATACTCCTTTATTATTGGTTAGGTTGTGTGCTATCTGTGGTTATGTTCAGCCTTGTGTCTATGCTGTTCATGTGGTGGTGTGGCTGGGTGTGAGGTTTTGAGTGTGGGGTTGTACAAGTGGTGAAATGTAATCTTAGGTTGTGAGGTTGATTGATTGTGGAATGGATAAACTTTTTATTCCACGGGACTACATTGAGGTAGTGGCTGGATGGTGGGCTACTGTTTTGGGTTGTCCAATGTTTATGTTGTTGGGTGTAGTGTTGTTATGCAGGGGGCTACCGAGTGTGGTTGGGATGAGTTGTTTTGGGGGATTTCTTGTTGAGATGAAGGACATGGAGACATTACTTTAAATAATGACGGTGATAATGGATGGACATTTTTTCAAGAAAGGGTAATGTGTTATGGGACTTCAATATGGTTGACTTTTTTTGTTTTTCTGGATGTGGTGATTTTTGTGTAGTGGGCCTATAAAGGATGTTTTAGGAGGGATAATTTTTATGAATGATGGGGTTACCTTACGTTGGCTTTTCTCCCAGAGTTTCTAGGGACTTTTTGAAGTGTGTGTGGGTTTTGATATTACTTGTTGGGTATTTTTTTTGGTAGTTCCCCATGTAGGGTTGGAATAATTAAATGGTTAAATGAATTCGTTGTTGGTAGTGATACAACGATCATTTATCTACTTCTGAAGTGACTGTTAGTGGTGTTAATAAATGAATTTAGAGGTGGAAGCAAGGGGAATTTGGTGTGGAATGGTTGTTTGTTTTGAAAATTCATAGGTTGGTCTGAGTTTTTGGTACACACACACATATATATAGTTCATTTCAATTTATTTACGCACTCCACCCATGTTGAGAACTACATGCCGAACACCCCCATTGTTATGGGGGAGGGTTTCCTTTCCCGACATTCCACTGGGAGGATGGATGGGTGGTTATTCTCTCTTATATAATCCATCTTCTAGGCATTGGTAGACCAAGATTCATCGGGTGGTTTTTGGTGCGGTTGTGAGCACCAAGTTTCTATAGTGAGGTGTGCTTCCTGGTGTCTTAAGGATGCGATATGTTGTCATTCCCAAGTGTCTTAGGGATGAGGTTGTGGTTTTGTGGCCTAGGTATCTACAGGTGAGATGTGATGTGGTTGTGGCCCAGGTGTTTTTAGGATGGTTGTGGTATGTGGCCCTAGTGTGTGTGGGAATGTTTTGGATTTTGGGCTTGTGGAGGAGTGTGGTAGCGTGATGACGTTCGCCATTAGGCATGAGCAGTTAACTAGAGGGAAGTGGTGCAGTGTACCATATCATTGAGGTGCTTGCTACTTTTCTTTACTTGAATTTAATTATTTATTGAGCATTCCTTGGTGAGGTTTGGGTGGATAGTAAACCTTATTAGGTTCTTTTGAGTTTCTTTTGTTTTTCTCATAGGGTAATTAGTATCCTTCTCCCACTTATGAATGAGCGACTATGGATTTTCTAACCGACTATACTTGTATGATCACCCTATGTATATAAAACTATTTTTAGGTTACCAGGGAGATGTCATGGATCATGCTAGACCTTACTATCTTGGATGTTGGGATTGTTTCCATGTTTCTTCTTAGTTTTTGATCATTTGGTATTTACTTGGGATATTTTCATTGTATTTCTAGTAGTTTTACTTTGAAGCTTCATGTGGGATGGATTTGTTCATCTTATA
Organism: Viscum album; assembly: GCA_963277665.1. Classification (NCBI taxonomy): domain Eukaryota; kingdom Viridiplantae; phylum Streptophyta; class Magnoliopsida; order Santalales; family Viscaceae; genus Viscum; species Viscum album. The sequence continues at coordinate 1,327,076,643 of OY728158.1, forward strand.
TATATATATATATATTTGTTATAGTTGTTTTGAGTTTGATACATCCTATTTCTTGATCTTGGTTATTATGAAAAGGCTAATGACTCCCATGTTGTGAGATTTATATACCCTTAGTGTCGGTTTCCACCTTGGGGCTACTAGAGGTAGGAATCGGGGGGTAATTATCTCTCTTTCTCCATTTTCAGATCAGGAGGGGCATCTTTGGTGGAAGGGGTCATAAAATAATGGTATCAGAGGGGATGCTTGAGAGATAGGATGGGGTTTGAAGTTAGGTATAATGAAGATTGCATGGGTTGATTGGGAAACAGTGTCATGTGATCTTATTGCATGTCATAGTCGAGGGAAGTCTAGCTAAGACATGGGATTTTAAGGCCCCCTTGATCTAAAGTAAGGACTCTGAGCTTACCAAATGACAAAGTTTGGCTACACTGTTTGTGGGGTAGAGACCTTCAGAAATCTACATTCATCATGATAACTTCTGTTATTTTTTGGGTCATTTTTGGTAAATTAAAATAAACTATGAGTTAAAAATTAATCCAAAATAAATTCCATACTACCCAGGATTAGTATTTCCTTATTTACCTTTCAGCTATGGAACCAAGTCATCATCCATGGGTGGATAATAATGTAGAGGCTCATCATTCCAAACTGGGTGATCAGTGGTGAGTTTATCCAGAGGAGGATGACAATTAGTGGAATAATAATATTCGTGCTTTCCAAAGGAAGACTATGGGAAAGTACGAGGGTAGTGTCTCAGACATAGAGCTAGAGAGCTAGTCTAGGAGCTCGAGATAAACTTCTGCATGGTTCAAGATTCAATGGAGTACTAGGATTCATCTGTAGTCAGTCAGATGAGGGGATATGTACATCATCGGTTGATGTTATATCTAAGGGAGAGGAAGAAGGCTGATGTTCTATGCATTGATTTTGAGAAGGATTTCCAGAAGAAATTCCTTTCATCCACCATGAAGGCTATGTAGTGATAGGAGATACTATCCCTCAAGCAAGGGAGTATGTCGGTATGTGAAATGGGGGTTAATTTCAAGGATCTCCTTTTCATTTCTTTAGATCTCTATCCAGATGAGGATTCTTGGGTGAGATGCTTAGAAGAGGCACTTCTCCCTCTTTCCAGTATGCAGTTACTCCCTTCACATTACTAACGTACCTAGAGGTCTATAAAAAGAAAGTGTTTGTTGAGAGAATTTACTCATGAGGAGGTATACCTTGATAGGGGAGCCATAAGGGTTCTACGAAGGGAATGGCCTGTAGTAGTAGGTCTCAGGTGCCTGGACTATTGAGGTTTCGACAAGAGGGAAGTCGACCTCATCAATTTCAGTTTGGACCTTCTGGTCCGTGTGATTTTTCCATAGGATTTGGACCAAGGTGTTTCACTTGTGAAGGTTGAGGGAACCTTTAGATTCAGTGCCCATTTCGAGATCAATATAGTGATGGTGTGCAGGATCAGCACCTGCCTCAACAGTAGTTTCTAGCCACGTCATTTCAGCAGTAGGGAAAACAAGCACCTACTCTATTGAGGGGAGACCAAGAAGGTGGAATCTGACCTTAGGGTTTCCGTGGGGACCTCAACCCTATCAGGGTAGAGGAGTTATTTAACAATACAAGGACAGGGGAGTTGGGTGTGGCCAGTTGTACACTATAGAGGCATCAATTCCAGCGGCGCTAGAGATCGTTCGAGGTATGATCAATGTGTTCAGTACTATTTCATGTACTGTGGTTGATTTAGGAACTTTTCACTCATTTGTTTCACCCGGTCTAGCCCATGGTCTAGGTATATACATTGAGAGTCATTCTGTGACCCTCTTGTTGAGTACAGTACTGGGAGGTGAGACTATCATGTTTGATGTTTTCTAGGGATGTAAAATGATGTTGGGGCCGCATCAGTCTAGTGTGGATTTCTTTTTTCTACAGATTCAGCCATACGATTTCATCCATGGCATCAAATAGCTGTTCTCCATCCCTGTTTTGATCAACTTATTCCAGGGGAGAGTAATGTTTTCATGCATGGATGGACAACATGTTGTTTTCATTGGTGAGAGAAGTTGTTAGATAGGCAGTCGGTGCATGGAGCCTCTTCTTTCTTTATTGGCCAAGCTATCATTTTAATCGGTTGATGATGAGATGGAGTAGGTTTTAGGATATTTTAGAGAGTTCTTTGATTTTTTCCTGAGGAGTTTGTGACTCTACCCCCTCGATGTGACATTGAGTTTAAGATAGAAATAAAACCCGATGTTAGTTCAATTCCGATGCCTCTTTATCAGATGGAACCTTCTGAGCTGTGAGGGTTGTGGATGTAGATTGACGATCTCATGAACAAGGGACTTATATGTCCCATTAGGTCACCGTAGGGTGCTCTGATATTGTTCTCAAAGAAGAAAGATAAGTGGTATGATGCTATTTATAGAATATTTAATATTTAATTTAGTGATGGTTAAGAACAGTTACCCTTTACTGGATATAGATTATCTTTTAGACATGTTGAGGGGATAAATTGTTTTTTCCAAGATCGTTCTATAGTCTTTGAATCACCAGTTGAGGGTGAAGGTGGGTAACATCACTTAGACTGCATTTCGGTGTAGCTATGGGCACATTGAGTTCATGGTTATGTTATTCCATTTTACAAATGAACCTTCCATGTTCATGGTATTATTTAACTCCGTCTTTCCTGTGTTCCTAGACTAGTTTTTTTCATAATCATCAATGACATTCTGATCTACTCGAAATTAGAGTAGGATCATACCGAGCATCTCAGGACTAACATAGAGGTCCATTGACACCACCGACTCTATATAATGTTATCTAAGTGAATGTTTTGGTCACAATAGGTCTAATTTCTAAGACATGTTGTGTTTTTGCAGGGTGTACTAGTGGACACATCGAAGGTCGAGGTAGTTGTTTCTTGGGAAGCACCCAAGAATGTTGGAGAGGTTCATGGTTTTCTCATTCTAGAAGTATATTAAGAGAGGTTTGTACCTAGTTTATCTCGAGTAGATACACTATTGACAGCTTTGACTAGAATAGAATTAGCCTTTGTGTGGTGTGAGCAGTGTTAGGTAGCTTTTAGTTGCCTAAAGGGGAAGCTGTCCAGTGCTCCTGTTCTCTAGTTCACAGAGGAAGGGGTAATGTTCAAGGTGTTCTATGATGCTTCTAGTCTTGGATTGGGATGTGTGCGGATCCAGCAGTGATTAGTGATATCTTATGGGTCTTGGAAGTTGCATCCGCATGAACGTAACAATCCCGCCAATGATTTTGTGCCTGCATCATCCATGTTTGCACTAGGATGTGAAGACATTACCTCATTGGGGAGTGCTTTCTAGTCTTCAAGGATCAAAAAAGCTTGAGGTACATCTTATCCTAGTGAGACATTAACTTGTAGTAGTATAGGTGGATGGATTTTCTCTAGTATTATAACTTAGATATCTCCTACACCTCATGAAAGGGGAATATTGTGGTTAGTTCCTTGAGTAGGAAGTCACAAAGAGAGGCAGTTTGAGAATCTGCAGATGCTTGGAAGGTGATGGAGGAGTTGGTTTCCTTGCACTTAGAAACAGGAATAGACAATGGTAGAGGCTATCTATTTCAATTGAAGGTACAGTCATATCTGAGGTAATATGTGGAGGAGTCCTAGTGGGGAGACTTTGTGGAAGAGGCGATGAGTGATAACATTGAACTGGGTGTCGCTTCAGAGGTATTGTCGGAGGATGGTCAGAATCAGATGTTGTTCTGTGAAAAGTTTCATTTTCTAGTGGGGATGCACGAGGGAGTTCTCAGTGAGTTTCATATATCAGCCTTGGAAATACACCTAGTATTTTCCAAGAAGTACCAAGGAATAAAGGAGTAGTTTTGGTGGCCTGGAATGAGGCGAGCGGTGGAGATGTTTGTGGAGAAGTGTCTGGTATGGTAGTAGGTGAAGGATGAGCACCGTGTTCCTGTCTATTTTTTGTAGCCCTCAGATGTACCCGAGTGGATGTGGGATGAAATATAAATGTATTTCATCACTAGATTACATAGGGATCAGGGGGATGCGATGCAATCTAGGTAATAGAGGATCATATGACTAAATCAGTTCACTTCATAGTAATTAAGGTGTTGGGAACAATGGATACCTTAAAACAAAGGTATGTAGATAAGATGGTGATGATATATAGAGTTTCGAGATCCATTATCATATATCAGGATCTTCATTTTACCTCATGATTCTAGAGGGAATTGCAATATGATTTTGGAACTCAGTGACACCTCCATACTGCTTTCCACCCTCAGATAGATGGGATGGCAGAGGATCATCCAGACATTGGAGGAAATGGTTTGAGCATGCATATTAGACTTTGGTGGGTATTGGGTGTGACATTTTCCCTTATTAGATTTTCCATACAATATTATCTACCACTCTACCATTGACATGGATTTTTATTAAGACTTGTACAGGAGACCATGTCGTTCACCTTTGTGTTGGATAGAAATTGGGTAGACCCTTTTTCTTGGTCCCATGGTGGTGTAGAACATGACAGTGAAGGTGCATATTTTCCTTGAGAGGATAAAGGTATAAATTTATTGGTAGAAGTTTTATGTCAATCACAAGAGATGTCCCTTGGAGTTCAAGGTTGGGGAGCATAAATTATTCAATGTTTCTTCTCAACATGGGAAGTGGAGGTTTAGTATATAGAGAAAACATTCTATGAGGTTCATTGGACCTTTAGAGGTGTTGGGGAAAGTTGGCGAGGAGGAATACCTGTTGGTGTTGCCACCAATGTTGGAGAGGATCCCCAATATCTTTCTTGTATCCCAGTTTCGACTGTATCTTCACAATGAATCCCATGTCATTGATGAGGTGGATTTGGATATTGATGATGATGAAACATTTGTGGGAAACTAGTTGGGATCTAGGATCATTGGGGGAAGTCTCTACATTGGAAGACCTTTCCATTGGGTTTCATGGTTTAGAGGCATGGTGTCCTAGATTAGAGTACATAGGAGAGAGAGATAAAAATGTGTTCCCAATACTTGTGGTTGTTTGGAGTTATTATTGTGTGTTTTTCTTTTTGATTTAGTTCTTGAACATTGTTTTCTATAAGTTGGGTTACATCCTCATTCTGTAGTTTGTGATGAAGTACCAACACGTGAAAATAACGAGACTATATTCCTAATCAAGATTCATTAATTGATATGTGATTAAACCCATGCAGGAGAGTCAGTGCCACCCAAAGTGGATAATATATTGACATAGAGGAAGGTGTTTTCATAATTCAAGGGTCCAGATAGTTGGTACTTGTGTGGGGTATCTTGTGGATGTTTGGGTTTGTAGATGTGGGGGGAGTTTTTCTTAGATGTTGAGGTTTCACTACCTCTTTCAAACAACACATGGTGGTTTGTACTTAAGAGGTATCTTATGGGATGGTTGTTTGGACACCTTTTTCTTCTATATTGGGGTTTGAATTCTCGAGGGCAAGAATAGTTTGAGAGGTATCTGATGAAATGGCCCAAACCTCCATGGACCATTACTTTTCCAAAATCCAGTGTCTGGGGTGTTCTAGGGGGCAACACTATCTCATTTCTAGAGTTTTTTTCACAATTCTAAATTTTCCACCAGTAGAACATATCGATGGATTAACATCGATAGGTCAGAGCATCGGACGGTCAAGGCAACGGTTGGCCAGGGCATCGGTAGGTCGGGTGTCGGTAGGTCGGGTGTTAGTTGGCCGAGCATCAATAGGTTGAGCATTAGTGAGTGGCATCAGTGAGCCGCATCAGTGACTCACTGTCGGTGGGTCACATCAGTGGCTTGCGTCAATGATTCAAGCATCGGGGACTCACTATCTGTGACTTTTTCCAGTGACTCACTCATTTGTTAGTCATTTCTAGTTTTTCTAGTTTTCCATTATATGTTTTATTTGACATTAAATGAGTTTCCTATCTTATTAGAGTGTTTATAAAGGCGTTTCAAAAAAAAATTATTATATATTTAATATCATAAAGATCCCAGGACATTGAAATAGTGAAAACACATAATGATGACCAAAATCCCACTTTAATGTCTTTTCAACTGGTCTTCTGTCGATTTAGGATCTATCTCTTCTAATCCAAGATCTTCTCTTCCCAATGGGTTTCTATTCTATCGTATTGAGACTAGAACCTTTCTTCCTAGAGGAGTCTCATTTGTGTTGTTACTATGGATTCAATTTTCCTTGGTGTCTTTCTTTCTACACCTGCACCCCCCGTTTTTTGTGGAAGGAGGAATTTTTTTCATCTTTTATTTCAATTAGGTATTCCTACATCACTCTTTTTTTTGTGCATCATGTGGGTTGGGTGTACTCAAGTCCCCTTGGGAATATGTATGGACCCCAAATTAATGAACATAATAAGAATTAATAAATGAGGGTTTGGAAAGATGATGATGATCACATTGTTTAATATTCCATCCTTGATCAATGTTGTTTTTTAAGGGTTGTATTCCTTCTCAAATTCATGGCCTTTGGTAGCCTCTATTTTCATACCAGTATGACTTGTGGATATTTTTTGTTGTTTCCTTGTCAAATGAATGGAATTAGGAAATTTATTAACCAAATACACCTAGTTAAATATATGACTGCCCATTGATAAAATTTGTTCTATGATCACCCTTGAATTATCAAAGTTGTATTAAAGAATGAGTGTGGTTAAATCTGAGTACACCGTAATTATTGGTTTGGCTATGTGCTATGTTTGGTTCAATTTGGACTTTTTTCTATTCTGGTTGTGTGGTGTTTTTTCAAGGAGATTGATAGTGAGTATGGGGTGGTATGGGTGGTGAAATAGAATCTCAAGCTGGGAGATTGATTGATTGTGCAATGGATACACTTATTATGTCGTGGGAGTGCATCGGGGTAGTGGCCGAGCAGTGAATATGTAGTTTCAGGTTGTGTTATGTTTAAATTACTGGGTGTGCTGTAGTTATGAAGAGGGACTACTAATTGTGGTTGTGATGAGGTGTGTTGGGGGTTTTCTTTTTGAGAGGAAGGATATGGTGACATTACTTTGAATAATGATGGTGGTAGCGTTTGGGCTGGTGTTCAAGAAAGGGGAGTGTACAGTGGGATTGCAAGCTGGTTGAGTTTGGTAGTTTTCTTAGATGTGGAAGTTTTTGTGAAGTAGGGATTGCAAGGATGATTTAGTATGGGTAATTTGGAATAAGGATGGTGTTACCATGCATGGGCCTTCTGAACAGAGTTTCTATGGACTTTGTGAAGTGTGTGTGGGTTATGATGTAACTTTTTGTGTTCTATGTTTGGTAGTTTTTTGGGTAGGGATGGAATAGTTAAATGGTTAAATTAATTGGATGGGGGTATTTTTTGAGTTGTGGATTATAGTGAAACAATGTTCATTTATCATCTTTTGAAGTGACTGTTGTTGGTGTTGATAAATACATTTAAAGGTGACAGTAAGGGTAGTTTGGTGTGGACCCATATGTTTTTTGAAAATCCATAGGTTGGTATGAGGTTTTGGTACACACACACATATATATATATATACATACATGTAGTTCCTTGTGATTTCTATATTTAACCCACCCATTTTGATCACTACATGAAGAACATCCCCATTGTTATGGGGGTAGGTTTCTTTTCCCAACTTTCGGTGGGAAGATGGATGGATGGTTATTTGCTTTTCTATGCTCCCTCTTCTAGTAATTGGTAGTCCAAGACTCTTTGAGAAGGTTATGGTGTGTTTGTGAGGACCATGTGTCTACAGACATGGTGTCCTTCCCAAGTGTCTTCGAGATGAGATATGTTGTACTTTCAAAAGTGTCTTTAGGATGAGGTTGTGGTTTTGTGTCTCAGGTGTGTGTGAGTGGGATGCGATGTTGTTGTGGACTAGGTTTTTGTTGGAGGGATGTTGTATATGGACCAGGTGTGTGCATGTATGAGGTGATAGTGGGGCTTGTGGAAGAGCATGGTAGCATCGGTACGTTCTCCATTAGTAATGATCCATTAACTAATGATATGTGGTGTGGGGTACCCCATAATTGATGTGATTACTACATTAATTTACTTGAATTTCATTATTTTGTGAGATTTCCTTGGTGAGGTTGGGGAGGATATTATACCTTGTTAGGTTCTTTTGAGTTTATGCTATTTTCCTCACAGGGGCATTAGTATGCTTCTCCCACTTTTGTACGATTGACTTTCACTCTTCCTACTAAGTATACTTGTATGCTAACCCAATGTATATAAAATTGTTTTCAGGATTCTAGGGTTATTTAAAAAACTGTGTTAAACCTAACTAGCTCATACATTGGGACAATTTCCAAGTCACTGCATAGTTTTTGATCTTTTGGTTTTTACATTGGAGATTTTCACTGTATTTCTACCAGTTTTACTTTGAACTTTAATGCAGGATGGATTATAGATTATTATATATATATATATATCAGTGTGTGTCTTGGATTTTTTTGAGGTTGATACATCTTATCTTCTGATAATGGTTACTATAAAAAGGGCAATACCTCCCATTTGGGGATACTTCTATTCCCTTGGTGCTGGTCGCCACCTAGGGGCCTGCAGAAGGTAGGAATCATGGAGTCATTATCTCTCTTTATCCATTTCCATCTCAGGAGGGGAATCTTTATAGGGTGGGGCTAATGACTTTCAAAATTTTCAAATAATTACCCTTATCATGTGTAGAATTTTTAATTATAGATATCAGGCACTAATAACGATTAATATAATCAGTGATTTTAGTCAATTGTACACAATACTTTGAAATGGAAATAGTCCGAATAAATTAGGGATAATTATCCCAAAAAATAGGAGTTTTTTATCACACTTATTTGATTTGTATTAAGATATAATATGTCTTTAAGGTAATAATTTTAGGATAACATGCATTAATAGAAAAGGTTTACTTGTTCCAAAATTGATTTTAATACACCTGTGGCTTGATAGAGGATCCACCAGATATATATCACTAATACATCCTAAAAAAATTCTATATATTATAAATTTAGCATCTGTAATATCTCAAATACATGGAATACATAATGATTTGGATAATGGAGTTCATGGCTATGATAATGTTCAAGAATAATAATAGAATATGAATGGTGTATATTGTGAGTGAAATGGGATTGCAGATGGATATGACATATTAAAGAATATACTTATAATATCATCCTCAAAATATTGGAATAATAAATAATAATTTTAAAGGTTACAATAGAGGAAATGTAAATAGAAAATGAAAAGGGAAAAAAATAAACCTTAATTAGTCATGGTAATAATTTTGAAAAAGGGTAAAATGAGAGTGGATGAATAATCTTTCATGTGTGATGCATAAATGGTATGGTAATGTACATTATTATAAGAATATAATAATATGAAATTTGATATAAAAGGTATTATAACACGATAATTAGAATAGGTAAAGTATGGTATAGGAAAAAGAACACATACCTTACTTAAGATTCTAGGCTTACAACCAAACCATATAACCACCAAACTATTAGGTCACACAAACAGTGATGCACACAGAGAGTGGGGGGGACTGAATCAGTTTGTATAGTTATTTAAATCCCCCTTCTACTCTCATGATAATTTAACACTGCTATCTTAATATACTCAATGATACCAAATTAAAATGGAAACAACACATTTGGTTAGGAGGTTTAACTCCTTTAAGGATAAATACATCCTTGTTGTGTCATAGTTATGAGCCTCCCCATAGAATCCACAAAATATTGACCATCATTAACTTGTACAATAATCACTTATGAATATTCGTAGTTTCTTTACTTCAATACTATAGTGTAAAAACTATCCTATCAAAATTCTCAACCCCATTTTTTCTTCATTTTTAGTTTTATATATTCACAAAAGAATTTTTGAATGTTGTTTCTATAACAGTTATGGAAATATTATTAAATATTGTTTTCACAAATTGACTCATTAGAACACTTTTTCCTTTGATTCATGTTTCTCTTTTTAATACTCTTTAAAACTATTACTTCATTCACATGATATTTGAAATATCATAAAATTTTTTATTCCTTTAAATTATCTACACAATCTACATATTAAAATTCCATATATATGTTAAAAAGTATGAAAATAATAAATAAATCACAATATGAGGATCTGCGTGCTAGAACTTAGACCTTATCAAGTTGAAAGATTCTCAAACCCATCGCCAGAGATAAACCATGATGTGGCCCACCACATTATCTTCTACTTGTAAGTTGAATCTCACAATGGTCTATACTAAGACATAGTCTTCATTCTTTTTCCACTTTTCAAACATGATGGCTCATATGGGTCTCATTATTACTCCTCATAATGAATCTCACCATAAATTCTCAACACCATGATATCATGAGAATCATTGGCTCATTTTACTATGACCTAGACCTTCACTAAAACATGGAAAAATTAAAATAATTATTTTTACAATGATGATATTATCTTATTCGGTGTGGTCACTCCACTTATCAAAGTAACAAAACCTTTTTATTAAGTATTTTAATAATATCTTTAATATTGATCCATGTGTGATCATGATGTTTGATCTAGGATTAATAGAGAAATTACATCATCTAATTTAAATATTATTATTTGAAATCATTGATATTCTTGATACTCATATATTATATATAATGTACCCTTAAAATGTTCGAAGTTTTGAAGTCATAACGTGTTTCAGGAAGTCTTAATAAATCCATTTTATATATCTTTAAAGTAATAAAAAACTATAATTAATAATACTTTCTAATTTTTGAAATCAAAAAAAAAATTAGTAATTCATAATAAATGTATTTTAAAGTTATACATGCATCTCAAAATTCATAAAAACAATCATCAAATTCATACACACAATGTTTGATACTCAACCCTGAATTCTTATGAACCGAAGATATAATATCCAAACAAAAATTCTAAACTATATCCCAGAACCTCCTCCAATGATCTAAAGGAATCCTCAAAAACATAATTGAAACTAAAATAGTCTCAAAATATTCACCAAAAGTATTTCTTCACCCTCATATATGGATCCTCATATCTTCTGCTAGTTATATATTTTTGGCATAATTCAAATTCATGTTCCATCATCTTGTCACTTTTGACATTCATCAAGTGTTTTAGACAACACTCTAATCATCAACACATGTATTAAACATGAACATTAACATAAAAATCACCCCATTTTACATTAACTGACAAAAAACACAACACCATTCTCAAAAAGGTTCAACAATGTTACACCCCAATATTTCATAGTATGTTATTTCTTCAAAGTAATTCAATAACTTTCACTACACGCAACACCGAGTTCTAGCGCACACTGGCTTACCAAACTAGCTATTCAAAAGTGGTTATGAATAGTATTAACTGAATTTTGAACTTTATATAATCCTTATAATTTTAGAATCCATATTATGAGTTTCTTAGACATAATGTAAGAACAAATACATTTTTTTCTGATAAAAGAAGTATTTTTAAAAAAATGCAATTTTACCGCCTTTTAATGGAGAAGCCTTTTTAAATCCAATATTTGAAACTTTTATATTTTCAATTTGGAAAAATAAAATTCTTCTTTAGAATTGGGACATAAGAACTTAGTTTCAATAATGTTTTGGTGTTTTTCTGATAAATTTCATATTTGGGTGAATAGTGAAAAATACTATATTTTAACTGAAAACAACTTTTTTAATCTAAATAATTTATAGTGTTAAATTATACATTTTAGTGGTTTGGAAGTATAAATAGATTATATTTTAACCATTTAATCAAATGATGGTAATTTTAAGTAATTTCACTTTGAAATTGGACATAAACAAGTGTCAAAATTTTGATAGTTATTATTTCAAAAAAATATGCCTTTTGTTTTTGACAATGGGAATTAATTTTAAATTAATAAATGAAACTTCTATGTTTTGAATTTGGTAAAATAGAATTCATTATTGAATTCGGAATATCAAAATTAGATTTGGGTAAATTTTTTGTATTTTTCTGAAAAATTTTAATTTTTGATGAATGGTGAAAAACACTGAGTTATAGTTTAAAACCGAGTTTTTAATTAAATAATTATTTATTTTATTTAAATTTATTTTATGAAAAAGTAGATACAGAATACCTATATATGTTCAATGTAATTCATTGGAGTTAGTTTATAATAATTTTAGATATATAAAAATTTTATTGAACTTTTCACCGCCTTTTACCCACCTCCTAGGAGAATTTGCAAATTCACAAAAAACATAATTTTACCGCTTTTGTGAGTGAAATTTTGAAATTCTGAGAGAAACGGTTAATATCAAGGAGTAAAATGTGGTTCAATAAGATAAATTTTTTTTTTGGGAATTGTAACTTTTTACTTTTATTTACCATGGTAAAAAGTAAATAGGGTAATTAAGGGTAAAGATGATATTATTATTACCCTAACACATGTCTTAATTCTATTGGATAAGTATAATTCGACCAAAAACAACCTTAGAAGTAAAATATGAACCTATTTGGTCCACATGGATTAGATTAGGACATTTATTATTATTTAATTCAAAGAAGAGTTAAAAGAGTTAAAATCAATGTTTAATAACTAAAACATTTTTAATATAGGGTTATACATAAGATAAATTCGATTATAAATATTAATTAAAAATATAAAACGATTTCCTACATAATGGTATTTTATTTATAATATTTTGACATTAAATACGTTAATTTATTTATGAAACAATAATGATGTAGTAATTATCGTATTAGTGAAATTTTAAAATAATTGATATTATAAATACCCAAATAAATATAATTTGAGACTTTTAATGAATTACAAGAATTTTATTGGTTAATATGAGATGTTAGGATATATTAAATGAATTTGGTTCGAATTAATAAACTTATTTAGACATTATCAAAAATCAATTATTAAATAGTGTCAAAATTGAAATAAAGGAGTTTTTAAAACACATATTATATTATTAATTGATATACTATTCCTAAAAACCTAAGGTTAGGCCCAAGAACTTATATTATGATAAATATGTCATTACGTAACCACTTGGGGTTCGCTTGGAAGAATATAGTATGTTTATTAACCATATAATATAAAAATACAAAGTGACATGGTAAGTGTCAAACTAATTAACTAAGAGTAAGAACAAAATGATAAGGTCAATAAAGAGAGCCAAACCTATCTAAAACTTATTGGTTGAGTTGTATTCAACCTATCCCCACCTTAGAATTTGAATAATCCACTTTGGATACATTATAAACCTAATATGATTTTATTATAAAATAATACTATAAGTTTTTCCTAAAGAGCCCCTCCCCCCTTATAAAAAGAAACCACTTATAACCAATTCCTCACATCTCTCAAGCCTTTTGGCTCATCCAACCTCTACCCAATTAATCTCCCTACATCCCTCTCCTCCTCCTAGAAGGCTTAACTTAGGAAGAAGGCACTTCAAGAGTCCTTTTTTGTTCAGACCAAAGGGAGTTACCCAAATTAAAGGTAACAATTTCTCTTAGCTTCTTTTCTTTAATTTTACTTCTCCAACCCTAAAATCTTCATATTATTTTATTTTGTAAAAAAACCAGTATCCTAAATATAATAGGATATTTTTATGAGATGTATTAGAACTACAATTACACACACCTATATCTAATTGGTGAAGAACATAATGTTTTTGTGGATGGAAACCAAATGCCTCACAAAACAATGATTGTTCAATTCTCTCCTACCACCTCTCATGGTGGCCATTATGATGAAAATATAATTAAATATTATATTTATGATAATTATTTTATATATAATCTTCTGAAATTCCATTTTATGGCATACCGTTATTCATTTCATGTTGTATATATATACGATAATTTCATCTGAGGAAGTGTGGACTACCACCACCTCAAAGTGATATGACTCGTTCATACCATTCATGGAATGTATAAAGGATAGTGTTAATGAAAATAAGTAAAATATATAAGATATTATATTGGAATAATAATATACCTATGTATCAATTGGTTTTGATTCCTTTTAAAATGAAAAATGAAATGGAAGTAGCATTCGTGCATACGTACGGATTACCGTCTCCACGAACGCGATGCGATTCATTTCCCCATCATATCCATTCAAGAATAATTCTCATTTGATGATTAAAAGTAATTTTTAAGGAATTTATATTATTCTGGATATGAATAAGATAAAACCTATCCATAACAAACACGGCTTACGTAACAAATCATATAACGGAAAACGAATCAGTTAACAACCAAAACGACAATAATACTAAAATATTATTAATAAAAGAAATATTAAAAGATCATACATGATATCATATTTATGTATATGATTATTTTATAATTTAAGAACAATTATTTAACTATTATTAAGGAGGTTAACCTACAATCTATCAAGTAAAAGTACAAGGTAAGAGTTTATTTCACAATGTCTTCATTATCCGCGGTTGTTTATACGTAATTATCTACTGAGACCTCTTTATCACCCACATCCATGTTTCTTAACAATGTATTTCAAAACATTCTTATTATTTTACAGAATATGGGTTAAGGTAATTTATACCCTTGTTTGACTTTTTAAAGATGTTTATAAAGTAATCTTTACATCATTTTCCAAACAAGGACCTTTTTAACTTTTTTGACAAATTATGGTAAGAATGTCTTTTTTTAACTTATACGGCAGGTGCGGCTATTTTACACCATTGTAAAATCTTAGAATCTACCCTTACAATATTATAAGAATATTTTCAAAGTAAATGTTGTATTTTATAATTTTGTGACTTTTAAATGATTTAAAAAAAGAGATATTTCTCTCAAATAGTTTTGATTTTATCTATGTGAACATCCTTTGATGAATTTTAAGCTTATTTAATGTTTATTTATTATGATAAAAAACATCCATATTGTATTGAAGGTTTTGTGATATGTTTGACTTTGGATGTGTTATTTTTATACCATTCATGGTTTATGGAGAAAGTATTTACATTTCGTATGCTAATTTTAATAAAAATGTTTATGTTTATGTTTAAAACTCTTCATATGTGGAATGCATTGGACTTAGTAAGTGATGGTTGGAGCCCGCTATAGCTCCTCGATGCATCAGTAGGTCTCATGATACAAAATAGTGTCTTGGCATGAGGCCTTGACAAAATATTATTTGTAGTCTTGGCACGAGGCCTTGGCTACGTGGTTATGATAGTATGGCATTATGCATTCCATCATTATGAAAGTTGTTATTAATATTTCATGTGATTATTCGATTAGTTGAATATCCATGTGAATAAGTAAATGGAAATATTTAATTTTATTTCTACCATATTATACTAAAGTTCAAGTTTTAAAGGCTTTTGCTTTAGATATACATTGCTGTAAATGTTTATGCTTATTTATGAAAGTTTCCGCTATATTGTTATCCTTACTAGACAATTGAGCTCACCCCTTTCTATATATTATTTTTCCTAGGATGTGAAGAAGTATTTTATGAATGACCTGCAGGGATAGTATAAGGAAATATGAGTGTGGAGACAAGATGTTGATGTAGTTTTTACTTTATGATGTAATGTAAAATTTAGGAATGTATCTAGTGTTTCCAAGGCTACTAAACTAATCGATCTTTCGAGACATGATATTTTGTGATCATGCCAATGTTATGTAATAATGCACCGACTCTGGGTAACTGGGGTCGGGGAGTTACAGTTGGTATTAGAGAAAGTTTAGTACAAACCTTGAAAGCTATATTTAAATAAACTCTAATTAGAGAACATAGACCTAAGATATACCTTGAGGATTAGTATAGAAGAACTTCCTTGAATTTTGGTACTGTAGAGATTTTGCGAGTTTTCTGAGCAATATATCCCTGTCTAGATCTGAGCAGGTAGAGGTGGCTCTGGTACAGATGTACCTAGGGGTTAAACCAGAAAACACCACTTTGATCTAGACTCAAATGGTAACTGGTGCACAACAATGGGCCTTGATGCACTCTGGGTTACGACACTCCCAAGGGATATGCTTAGGATAATTCTCATTTTTTTTACAAACCATTATGAAGGATTTATGAGTATATACTTTCTCCAAGAAAACATCTTTATGATTATGTATTATATCCATAAACCGTTCAATTTAAGTTAGGTATTTTACAAGTATGGAATGATTCATTTCAATTCATAAACTGAACTAGTGTATGCCATTGTATAGAAATGGCGCCCATTAGAAGGAATGTGAAATCCAATAATACGTATGATCCAAAGAGCAAGAAGGATCATATATTTCATGGTATTAAGACGACATTTAGAAGGAAAATGGTCTCCCATGTATTCTAAACATATAAAGAAATAGTATCATGGTTTATTAAGATAAGTAAAGAATTCTCTTAGTCTTATGGATTTGAGGGGAAGCATGAGAATAAAAGGATGAAAGAGAGAAAGTTGGATAAAGGGAAGAGGAAAAAGAAGAATTTTCCCACATGTGATAACTGTGGGAAGAAAAACCTTGGAACTTTGATGAAGGGAATGAGAGTTTGTTATAAGTGTGGAGAAAAAGGACACCAAGTACGTGAACTGCAAGGGTAAGAAAAAGGTTTCAAATGAACAATTCTTCATCTGCAAGGAGTTGGGACGCTATGCGAACCATTGTCCAAATCATCAGAGTATTCCCCAAATTATTCTATTGGATAATAATTAAGTTATGATACCACCACATATGAGGAGGAATGATTAGAGTTCTTATGTTAGAGAATTATGTCATTTGAGTGTTGTATCAACAATGTACTGGTTATAATAATTATGGATTATATAAGGATTGTACTATAGTACTATTTCATTAAGAACATGAGATTGTGTGGAACCAAGAAAAGTGACTCAATAACAAGTTATATTTTTGGAAAATATATAGTTGAGAGAAAGATAAACCATAATAGGGTTCTGATAACGAGGTAATGATTTTGGAATAATACATGATTGAATTGGATAAATTATATTAGATATTCTTGATTACCTTGAAATTGAATAATGATTTTTATATTCCATTATTGTTGGAGTTTACAACATTGTTTTATAGAAGGAGTATATCTAGTATTCTATAAGGAATAAGGGATTATGAATGTAATCAATAAGGTTTTATGGTAATTCAGATGTTGTAGTGTTTTAAAAGAATACATGATGAATGTGTTCACATGTTTTTATGTGGAAAAAAAGATCTTCAATGTGTTTACCTTTTTTATCAATTTTGGACTGTGAGTTTGGACAGAAGTATTTTGGATAATTCTAGTTTGAGATTATTTTTGGATTGCCATAAAAGGACAACTCAGAGGTCGGGTGGCAACCCATCGCGTCCGAAAAGGCCGCGATATTTGAACCCGCAACCAAAGGGCGACAAGGGTGTATCACCTACCACTGGCCCACGTGATGTCTTGGATTAAATAATGTATTTTTTTTAAAAAAAATTCTGGTAGATGAATTATAAATTCATTTTTAACCCTATATGAATAGGATAAATAGAATATTATTTTTATGTTCTATTATCTTTTAGAGTGAAAGATGAGTTTGTGGTAGAAATTAGTTAAAGGATGGGACTCTACTTGTCAAGAAATTAATTCTTATACTTTAGTGAAGGGATCTTAAAACCAAAAATATGTTATCCTAATACCATATGTTTTTTTTGAACCGATGGTATTTTAAATCATCATAGATTTATGAATTTAAGGCCCTCAATTTTATACTTGTTTGTGATTGATGAACTCAATAACTAACTTTAAATATTTACATTTTTCCTCCAATTATATGTCTTTAATTTCCATGAATGTTCTCCTAACCGAGATCATAATTTGGTGGTGACCCTTTCATTTCCCTTTTCCTGTTATTAAGAATAAATTTTATTAACATAATTTCCGATGTGGGTTTTCCCAAAGGTATTTTCTAGTTTAAACTTTTTATTTATGAAAAAAAAATTCAAATTGATAGGACTCAATTTATTGAAGGAGGGAAGAATGTAACATGTCAAGATTTTTTAGTACATTATTTCTTCAAAGTAATTCAATAACTTGCACTACACACAACACCGAGTTCTAGTGCACAATGGCTTACTAAACTAGCCGTTCAAAAGCGGTTATGAAAATTATTAACTAAATATTGAACTTTATATAATCCTTATAATTTTAGAATCAATATTATGAGTTTCTTAGACTTAATGTAAGAACAAATAGATTTCTTTTTAGATAAAAGAAGTCTTTTTCAAAAAATGCAATTTTACAGCCTTTTAATGGAGAAGCCTTTTTAAATCCAATATTTGAAAAATTTATATATTAAATTTGACAAAATAAACTTCTTCTTTATAATCGGGACATAAGAATTTAGTTTCAATAATGTTTTTGGTGTTTTTCTGATAACTTTCATATTTGGGTGAATAGTGAAAAATACTATATTTTAACTGAAAAAAACTTTTTTAATCAAAATAATTTATAGTGTTAAATTATATATTTTAATGGTTTGGAAGTATAAATAGATTATATATTTACCATTTAATCCAATGATGGTCATTGTAAGAAATTTCACTTTGAAATTGGACATAAACAAGTGTTATACTTTTGATAGTTATTATTTCTTAAAAATACGCCTTTTGGTTTTGACAGCGGGAATTAATTTAAAATTAATAAATGAAACTTATATGTTTTTAATGTTTTAAGATAGAAATCATTATTAAATTCGGAATATCAAAATTATCTTAGGGTAATTTTTGGTATTTTTCTGAAAACCTTTAATATTTGATGAATAGTGAAAAACACTGAGTTATAGTTTAAAACTGAGTTTTTAATAAATAATTATTTATTTTATTTAATTTTATTTTAGGTTAGAATAGATATATAATACCTATATATGTTTAATGTAATTCATTGGAGTCAGTTTATTATAATTTTAGATATATAAAAATTTTATTGAACTTTTCACCGTCTTTTACCCACCTCCTAGGAGAATATGCAAATTCACATAAAACATAATTTTACTGCTTCTGTGAGTGGAATTTCGAAAAACCAAGAGACATGGTGAATATAAAGGAGTAAAAGGTGTTTAAATAAGATAAAAATAATTTTTGGTGAATAATAACTTTTTACTTTTATTTACCACGCTAAAAAGTATATAGGGTAATTAAGGATAAAAATGATATTATTATTACCCTAACACATGTCCTAATTCTATTGCATAAGTATAATTGGACCAGAAACAACATTATTAATAATATATGAACATTTTTGGTCCACATGAATTAGATTAGGACATTTATTATTATTTAATTGATAGAAGAGTTAAAAGAGTTAAAATCAAAGCATAATAACTAAACCATTTTTAATATAAGGTTATACATAAGATAAATTCGATTATAAATATTCATTAGAAATATAAAAATATTTCCTACATAATGGTATTTTATTTATAATTTTTAGACATTAAATAATTTAATTTATTTAAGACATAGTGATGATGCAGTAATTATCTTATTAGTAAAATATTAAAATAATTGATATTATAAATACCAGAATAAATATAATTTGAGACTTTTAAAGAATTAAACTAATTTTATTGGTTAATATGACATGTTAGGATTGATTAAATGAATTTTTTTCAAATTAATAAATTTTTTAGGACTTTAACAAAAATCAATTATTAAATAGTGTCAAAATTGACACAATGGACTTTTTAAAACAAATATTATATTATTAATTGATATAATATTCCTATAAATATAGGGTTTGGCCTAAGGACTTATATGATGATAGTTATGTCAGTAATGAACCACTTGGGGTTCATTTGGAAGTATATGGTATGTTTATAAACCATATACTATAAAAATACAAAGTTACATGGTAAGTGTCAAACTAATTAACTAAGAGTTAAAACAAAAATATAATGTTAATAAAGTGACCCAAAACCAGTATAAAACTTGTTGGTTGAGTTGTTTTCAACCTATAATCACCTTATACTTTGAATAATCAACTTTTGAGCCATTAGAAACTGAATATGATCTTATTATAAAATAATACTTTATGTTTTTTCTAATGATCCCCTCCCCCCTTATAAAAGGACACAACTTATAACCAATTCCACACACTTATCAAGCCTTTTGGCTCATCACAACTCTTCCAAATTAATCTCCCTACATCCCTCTCCTCTTACTAGAAGCCTTTATTTAGGCATAAGGCACTTCTAGAGTTCTTTTGGTTCAAACCAAAGCGAGTTACCTAAATTAAAGGTAACAATTTCTCTTAGCTTCTTTTCATTTATTTTACTTCTCCAACCCCTAAACTCTTATTATTATTATTTGTAACAAAACCAATATCCTAAATATACTAGGATATTGTTATGAGAAGTATTCTAACTACACTTACACACACCTCCATCTAATGGGTGAAGAACATAATGTTTTTGTGGATGGAAACCAAACGCCTCACGAAATGATGATTGTTCAATTATATCCTAGAAACTCTCATGGTAGAAAATATGATGGAACTATAATTAAATATGATATTAATGATATTTATTTTATATATAAGCTTTTTTAAATCCATTTTATAGCATACCATTATTCGTTTCATGTTGTATATATATATACTATAATTTCATTTGAGGAAGTGCGGACTACCACCCCCTCAAAGTGATACGACTCGTTCATACCATAAATAGAATTTATAAAGGATGGTGTTAATGAACATAAGTAAAATATATAAGATATTATATTGGAATAATAATATACCTATGTATCAATTGGTTTTTATTCCTTTTAAAATGAAAAATGAAATGGATGTAGCGTTCGTGCGTACGTACATATTACCGTCTCTACAAACGCAATGAGATTCATTTCCCCATCATATATATTCAAGAATAATTCTCTTTTGGTGATTAAAAGTAATGTTTAAGGACATGATATCATTATGGATATGAATAAGATACATCCTATCCATAACAAACATGAATCACGTTGCAAATCATATAAAGGAAAATGAATCAGTTAACACCCGAAACGACGATAATACTAAAATATTATTAACAATGAAATATTAAAAGATCATATATGATATCATATTTTTGTATATTATTCTTGTATAATTTAATAACAATGATTAATCTATTATAAAGGAGGTAAACCTACACTCTATCAAGGAAAATTACAAGGTAAGGATTTATTTCACAATCTCTTCATTATTCGAGTTTGTTTATACATAATTATCTACTCGGCCCTCTTTATCATCCACATCCATGTTTCTTAAAAATGTATTTCAAAACATTCTTACTATTTTACAGAATATGGGATAAAGTCATTTTACCCTTGTTTTACTTTTTATAAGAAGTTTATATAGGAATTTGTATGTCATTTTCCAAATAAGGACCTTTTTATCCTTTTCAACAAATTAAGGTAAGAATATCTTTTTTTAACATATACGGCGGGTGGTGATATTTTCCACCATTGTAAAATATTCAAAGATTCCCTTACAAGATTATAAGAATATTTTCAATGTAAATGTTTTATTTTAAAATTATGTGACTTTTAAATGATTTAATAAAAAGAGATATTTCTCTCAAATAGACTTGATTTCAACAATGTCAACATCCTTTGATGGATTTTAAACTTATTTGAAGTTGATAGATTATGATACAAAACATCCATATTTTATTAAAGGTTTTGTGATATGTTTGGCTATGAATGTATTATTTTTATACCAATCATGGTTTATAGAGAAAGTGTTTACATTTCTTATGCTAGTTTTAATACGAATGTTTATGTTATTTTTAAACCTATTCATATGTGGAATGCATTGGACTTAGTAAGTGATGGGTGGAGCCCGCTATAGCTCCTCGATGCATCAGCATGTCTCATGAGACAAACTAGTGTCTTATCACGAGGTCATGACAAAATAATATTTGTATTCTTGGCACGAGGCCTTGGCTACGTGGTTATGATAGTCTGGAATTATGAATTCCATCTTTATGAAAGTGGTTATTGATATTGCATGTGATTATTCGACTAGTAGAATATCCATGTGAATAAGTAAATGACATTATTTCATTTTTTTCTACCATATTATGCTGAAGTTCAAGTTTAAAAGTCTTTTGTTTTATATATATATTGCCTTAAATGTTTATTCTTATTTATGAAAGTTTCCGCTATATTGTTATCCTTACTAGTTATTTGAGCCCACCCCTTTCTATGTTTTATTTTTCCTAGGAGGTGAAGAAGTATTTTATGAATGACCTGCAGGGATATTATAGGGGGATATGAGTGTGGAGAAAATATGTTGATGTAGTTTTCACTTTATGATGTAATGTAAAATTTATGAATGTATCTAGTGTTTCCAAGGCTACTAAACTAATCGGTCTTTGGAGACATGATTTTTTGTGATCATGCCAATGTTATGTAATAATGCACCGACTCTGGGTAACTGGGGTCAGGGTGTTACAAACAATCCCACTCTTTTATATTTTTTCAACGCCACATATTTCTATACTCCCTATTGATAATAAAACCAAAACTAAAATATTGTTAGGTTCAAATAAAAATTCTAAAATAAAAGTAATAATGAATAAATCATCTCTATATCTTGGTTAAAAATGGATTTTTATAAAAAAAATATTGATTGAATCAATTATTAATATTTTCCTTAGAAGTAAATCATCTCAATAATATAATTTTCTAAGTTCAAACAAATGAATGAACTACAAATTTAAAATTAATTTCTTTTATATATCACTTATTACACATATTAAAATAATTCTAAAATAGTGGAAAATTCTTTCTTCCCTATAAATAATAATCATCTATATAATTTTAAAAAAATTATTGATAATGAAACTTAATCAATTACATTACTTAATGATAGGGAGTGATCTTCACCCCAATTTAAATTCTTAGCTTCTCAAATTAATCCTTTGTGATAGTTTTAGTAAGAATATCAACAAATTATTCTTTAAAGGAATGAAATTCCTACCTCAGAATACTCTATTCGAATTTCTTTATTAGATAATGGCACTCTATCTCATTGTGTTTTAACCTAGAGTGTGATATAGGATTTGTGGATAGGATTGTGGTACTCTGATTATCCCAACCTATAATAATAAGGTATGCATCTTCAACATTAAAGTATTTCAATAGTGTATTTATCTATATAATCTATATAGCTTCATGTGATGTATCCAAAGATTCATTTTTATTATATTTGAGTGTCACTGTTGTTTGATTCTTTAAAATCCATGAAACCCAAGTACTTCCAATGAAACATACATTACCATATATGGATTTCCAATCATAAAAAACTCCCTCCCATTAAGTATTAGTAAATCCTATTAGGTTTAGTTCACATATGTTTTTATAAATCAACCCATGGTTAATAGTAATTGAGATATATCTCAAGATCCTCCTTATATCCAAAATACTTGTTTCATTTGTGTCAACTTGATACTAGGTGGAAGTAGTGACAACATATATAATGTGATACCTTATTGGTCTTAAGTACATAATACATCCAATCATACTCCATATATGCTTCACATTAACAATTTTCTCTTAATCATCCTTTCTCAGTCTTATTCTTACTTAAATAAGTGTATACAATCATATAGATTCCACCACATCAAACTTCTTCAAGATATAATTTGTATATTTTTATTATAATAAAAAAATATAATATATCATTTTAACAATTTTTAATCCTAAGAAAAATATATTTTCTCCAAGAATTTACATTTCAAACATATATTTATTATGCCTTGAGAACTCATATAAAATTGATTCATTACAAGAAAAAACTATATCATTAGTATACATAATAACAAAGAGTGATGTGTTTTTTATCTTTTTCAAATACATATTTCTACCAACATAAAATTTCTCAAATTTCATTATTATTATAAACTCATCAATCTTAAAGTACCAAGATCTTGGAGTATAATTTAACCCATATAGATATTTCCTTAGCTCATATACCTTGCTTCCATATGAATCTATAATAAATGCTTTATGATATTCTTTGTACACATTTTTTTTATAAATCTCATCTTCTAAAAATGATGTCTTAACATCCATTTATTATATTTAAAAACTTACTCGATCCATAATAATATTAATGATCCAAATAGATTCAATCCTAAAAACTGGGTTAAAAGTGTTATGAGATTTGAACACATCAATTTGTTAGTACACTTTACAAACTAGCCAATTCTTATTTCTAGCCACATTACATTTATTATTCATCTTATTTGGGAAGAAATTGTTTTCTTTAATTAAATTATTTTCTTTGGTTCTATACATCAGTTACCATGTCTCTTTCTTCACAATTTTTTCAGAATCTAAATTCATGTCTTGAGCCCAATATATATGTTCAAATTCATACTCAACTATATAAGATTTAACTGTTGGTAGTGGAATGGTAAGCCCAGTGTTCATGATCATTCTTATTATCTAAACAACTTGATTTTGGAATCTAATAATTTTCTAAACATAAACATATTTTCTCATCCTTTCATATTATCATTTAATATTATGGTATTCAACTTCATTATTTCATTATATAGAATTTTCATCATTATTATGAATCTGAATGTTTTCTATATTTTCTAAAAAGGATCCAAAATTGAAAATGTGACATCTCGAACATTTTTACACTCATAGGTTCCCCCAAAAATGTGGGCCACATGTCCTCATGTGCACCTCCCTATATGTCATAGGTTTCCAACTACTAGTGAGGGCCTAAGGTCTGTCCATGGGGAGACTATTCTCTCTGGTCAGAGTAGCACAATAGTAAAAATCAATGGAATAATTGATAGAGGATTCCTATCAATAATGAAAAATATAGAGGAATAAAAAATTATTTTTTAAGAACTAAATAATAATCAAAAGTAGTAACATGAGTCATATATATTATACGGTGATGTCATGCCTCTATAAAATAGGGAAAACATATATAAATAGCATCAGACAGTCAATACAGTTTATGATGTACTAAAGGAAAAAAAATGTCAAAATCCATCCATGAATCCCAAGCTCTAACTCAGTCATCTTCTACTAAGCTCCAATCCTATTTCATGTAAGAATTAATGAATCAATAAGTGGATTCTCCCCATTATCTATTATTGCAATCATATAATCTACTCGGGTACCATCAGAGACCTAGATACATCATGAGATAAATATAGTAGTCCACCACAAATGGCATCTATAGATATCCATTCAGTTTAGATAATATGGAAGTGTGAGGAAATAACAATGAAAAGTAGTAATAATAACTCTATATGGGTCTTCTTTGGTTCCTAAAAGAAAACTAAGCTTACACTACCTTCTTCGTCCCATGCCAGAATATCTCTGAACAATTATCAAGGTATGTAATACTCTATATTATAATAATAGGGGATTCTATGCCGAGTATCACATTAGTAGGTACACCATGCCCAGTATCACAGTAATGGTCATAATCTAAAATATCATAACCATAGGGATTCATTGCCTATATCATAGAATATGGGACGCCATGCCTAGTGTCACAAAATAGGGTCAACAAGACCAATATCATAGAATAGAGTCTCAAATCCCATTATCATGTCAAGAAGGGTCTCCATGCCTGTATCACATTTATCAATGGTCTTCATTCCTATATCACATTTATAGAGGGACTCCATTCCTATATCACATATAGATGTTACAACATTCTTATATGTATATTTAACATGCACAAGGGTCTCCATGACCATTTACTATAATTAATTATAGGCATAATGAGCATACATAATAGTAGTTATAAGTGTCCATTGGCTTTAATATGATCTAATTGATAATTCATAACTTGTTAACATTTAATAATAACAAGGTTGCAACCGTTGTTTCTCTTAAAAATATGATTCAGTCATACCACTCACCTCTATTCAATTACTCTTAATTTTTTTTTTCAATCATGCTATACCAAATCATTTATCAATTTCATTTATTTTATCACAATTTGTAAGTCATGAAAAAACCATTTAGATGATGGTTTGACTTACCGGTAACTCATATCCACCAAGGAAATTTGATTCAAACATTGCTAAGGGTGCCTAAAATTGAATATGGACCTATACCAGTATGAATCATGCTATTCTAGCCCAATTATATTAAATAATATTGTTTAATATTGGTTTATAAATTTTAAGGAAATGCAATGATAATTCAACATGCAGAATATATCACATGCTATAAAACATCAATACTTTAGGGGATAAATTCAAGACCACCTACCTCAAACATGTAGATGACCACTCATCCATTATCAACCATTAATTTGGTACAAATCAAGAGAAAATAGAAAAAATGATGAATTCCCTATAAATAAAGCATATGAGACTACATCTATATAATTCCATTAATAGAAATACAAATGAAAAAAGGCACAAGATGAATGAATAACTTACCGACACTAATCCAAGGAGATTAGAGGTGTTCATATTTGATCTTAGATGATGAAACAAGATCAAAAGTTATGATTTGAGCTCAAAGGTAATAACCTATGAAAATCTTATACACTTTAAGAGAAACAAGGAGGTGGGGCCAGGTTAAATTATATTTTAGTAAAAATTGTTATGTTACCAAAAATACCAAGGATTCATTATTTAGTCTCACAGTTGGATAAACCATGCACCAACTATGCACCTATCACTGTTTAATGAGGCACCCCAGATAGTTTCATGAACATGGTTTTAATAACCATGAAATAACCACGGGCACACCTCTACTAAAAGTTATATTACCCCCGCACAAGAATGTGCCTCAGGATGTATGATTTATTCAAATTGTGTGGCCTCTTGAAGCCCTCTGTCAAGCATTTACAGGGTTAATCAAACCATTCATACTAGGTCACATTGTTTCTAATAACCATGCAGCCCAATTTACTATTCAATGAACCAATCCCTTGAGCTCATAAAATCCCTATACACCCTCGAATATCCCACGATCATATTATGAATCCAAATTATAAAAAAATAGTTAGAACAACATTTAAAGCATATTAACCTAAATAAAGACTCAGGATCCTATTGTATTCTCCCTCAAAGAATGTTTTCTATGACTTCACCTTCCAATGGTGGAAGAATGCTATATAAGAATAACTCTAGAAACTAATTATATAGGTTGTCCTCCTACTCTAAAGTCTCATCCTATAATCGATCGTACTGACATAACACAAATACTAATGGGACATACCAACCTTGGAGATCCTATGTACTCTAGTCAACTATGCTTATATGATACTTTAAAAAAAGCATTTGAATATAAACATCCCTGATATCAAAAGTATGAGTCGAGTTAGCATGATAACAGTGAAGCTGTGAAACATGAATGACATCATGCATGGAATGATACCTCTGAGGTAGTAGTAATCAATAAGATACCATATTTACTCTCTCTAGAATATAAAATGTCCCAAAAAAGCATATATATATATATTTCACTTCCTATGTATCCTTATATGCCCAAGTCTGGGAGATACCCATAAGAAAACACAATCCCTGACATTGAAATATTTAGGTCATTGATGGAAGTAAACACAATATTTCTATATTGACTCCGTGGTATAAATCCATTTCCTAATCATCTGAACTTACATTCAAGTCTCCTTAATAATATGAGGACCCAGTAGCTCTATGTCTTTTGCCTCTAACTAGAACAAGAGTGAATGTCAAATCCTTTGATATAGGGCCTCATAATCAGACATCTGAATCATCACATAATAACTATATTGTAGGAAAAATAGTCAAGAGTGATATAAATCGCCCAAGAAATACCAAAATCAAGGAAAAATGGTTATATCATGTACTCTATGAGCTAAATAGTTTGTTCTAACTGGTCATCAGTCTATGGGTGAAACGTTATTCTCATAAGCCCCTATATACCCATATCTTTTGATAACCGCTTCTATAACATCATTGAGAAACAAGCATCCATATCTGAAATGATAGTACGAGGGACGTTGTGTAGCTGTAAAATCTCACATACCTGAAATATTTCAATCTCGAGAATGGAGAAATTCTTCTGGATAAGAAGGAGGATGGGTAATTTTATCAGTCAGCACACGACTACCCAAACTGTTTCGCTGCCTCGAGGTGACCTTTGTAATCTATTGACAAAATATATCATAAAATCATCCCATTTTCATTTTAGATCCAATAATGGCTATAAGAATCAACCAGGTTGTTGGTGCTCTACATTCACCTTCTAACAATTGGAACACCTTGTTTGAAATACATCAATCTGATGCTTCATCTCTAGCCACCAATACTGTTGGTGCATATCACAATACATCTTAGAGATACGTGAGTGAACTGCCCACTAGGAAGAATGTGACTCTCACATTAGATCTTGTCTCATATATGTGGGAACCCAGAAATTCCCATGTATATATAGGATGTAATCATGGTCAATAGACCAATTAGGAGGTAGGACCTCACCAAAAATACACTCTCATAAGACCAAACATTTAAGATTTTAAAAACGACTCATCCTTACTCTCTCTAAAAGTGAATAGGCCACTAGTATAGATATGAGTATGAAATGTCTATTATGGTCTTGAACCTCTATGCACATCTTATAAAATAGATCCATAATCTGACACTCTCTACTGGCCTCCAAAGGTTAATTTGTCTGATTCCTCCATCTCAGAGAATCGCCACCAGAATTTCCTTTCTCAGGTGTATAGGTAATATTGATGTCAAAGGAATGTATCTATTCAACCCATATTCACTTCGAAAGATTGAAGTAACATTTTTCAAAAATATACTTATGTATTTTGTGGTCTGTAAATGCCATGAAGCTCTTTCTCAGTAGGTAATGCCTTCAACACTACATGGTGGGAACAATATCTACTAACTCGACATCAGGCACTGGGTAATTCTGCTCATGAGGTCTCAATTTTCTGGAACTGTATGTAATTACTCAATCATCCTACAACAAAAATTATCCTATTGTGATACCTAATGCTTCCTAATACATAATATAACTTCTTCTTGGGTATGGTAGAGTCACAATCAGTGATAGAGTCATATTTCATGCATATCTTTTAATCATGTTTTAGTGATTTTAAACGACTTTCAATGAATAGTACCCTTATATTTAATATTTTAATAAAAAGTGTGAAGTCAAAATTGTGGAACTCAAATGAATATAAATGAATTAAAATGGTAAGAATTAAAAGTTTTTTATTTATTTGGATTTGTTATTGAGAATTTAGTAAAGTGTTGTTCTCAATTTTTTAGGTCATTGTTAAAAACTCAGGGCCAAGGGATAGCCCTAAAGCCATGTATGTTTAATTTATAGAGGATTAAGAGACAATAAGGGCCACTAAGAGAGCCTTCCCAAGTTGCATGTGTGACGTGTGAGCCTGTGAGGAGGCACTAGAGCATAATGGTCCAGAAGTCCAGTGTATGTCAAGTGGTGTAGCTCGGCCCATGTACATGTGTGTGAGTTTTTTTGAGATCTCACCCGAGTACATTATTTTTAGATGCATCATTAATCCATTGGATTATTATATAGAATTCCTACTGCTATATTTTCGATGTGTGTAACAAATTATATGGGTACTGTTCATTTACCTTAATAAATTCCATGCTCTGCTCAGATATATCCCACTACCATCCACCAACATGGATCTTCCACCTATACTTTCCAACCACCATCTGTGACATCCACTTCCACCATATAATAACATGTGAGAGATCGATCTCAAGATCATTGAAATATTCTGAGGGTCCAGAACACCGTGAATAGATTTTTCTACCTCATTCAACTTCAGTGATCCATATTTTAATGATGTTAATTCCTTGCATGCTTGGGGAACTCGATTCAACTGGCCAATCTGAAGGTCAGTCAATATCTTCTGATCCAACATTTCATTTACATTTCTCTAAGTCCCAATAATCCCATTTACATATGAATAATGATACCAACAACCAAGCTTGATCGACACTATGATTTTGTAAATTTCAAGAGAGTTGAAGTTTTGAATTCAAATATTCTATATATCCTTATTCAAACTGAGATAAAAAATCATATTGAAAATCTTCAATGTTGGAGGATGGGAATCCAAAGACCTTTCTTATATGAAGAGGGATTAAGCACTTTCCAAGAGATCCTGACACACCGAGGAGGGATTACACCATGGGGGGCTGAGCCTATTGCACATTTTTTATTTGTTCTTATTTTATTTTATTTTATTTTTTGTTTTAGTTTAATTTAATTTATAATTGTAATTTTTTTAAATTATTCTATTTTATAAATAATATCCATGTATTTTTCTATCATTGAACCGTCCATCTTCATCTATTCTTATCGTCAACCTCCTTCTTTTTATTTTATTCTTATTTTTCTCATTTTATGTTCTTAATTTTCTCATTTATTTTCATATTATTTTTATTCTCTCTCTCTATATTATATTATTTTTTTAATTTTATTCTTATTTTATTTATATAAATAAACTGACATATTACTCCTAATAATGGGAGGTGGACTTGAGTATTGGCCAATGGGAGCTCAAGTTGTTCTTATGTTATGCTTTAAAGTTTACTTTAAGTCTGTAGTAGATATGAGTAGCCTGAATAGGTGCGTAAATTATACCCCATGCCCTAAAACTCAAATATATTTCTATTATATTATTTTATTTATTTTCCCTATCAATATTGGTTATCTCAAAACATGATAGAGTTGATCCAATCAATGGATGAAACAATATTCTATAGAGCTGTGTTCTGCAAGATGTTTCACCTTAGAATGAGGTGTTTCATCAACCATGACTAAAGGAGGAGGTAGAATTTAGATTTTTTAATGCATTTAAGGTTTAAAATTTTCTAAATAGAAGGATATTAAATCATTAATGATATTTCATAGCTGAATTTTCATAAAAAATTTAAACAAATAATAGAGAATAGCGATTAAACCCTTAACCAAACCTAAGATCAATTTCTGTTTTTATAATTTTATTATGTTAACATCATATGTTATTAAAAGTTTATATTATCATATTTTTTGTATTTCCATTATTTTAGAGATTAATAAAAACCCAAATTCATCAGTATTTTCATAAAAATTAAAAACAAAAAAATAGTTCTTAGGTGAATTAGATCGAGTAAGTGAAAAACTAAGAAATATCATCTAGTGAGACAACCCTTGTCAGCATATGTGTGGTATTTGAAAAATAAAGTTTATTTTTTTACATTACCTATGATAGTTTTGTATTCAAAACTACCATCGTTATTGAGGATCCAACTAGTGGTTAATTTCTTTTTTCTATTTACATAGTATATGTTTTGTAATTTCCTTAAAAAACTAAAAATAAATTGTTTTTCCATGATGTATTCAAATGATTGTTATTATACATGAATTAAAAACTCACAAGTGAAGTAATTACTAGCTAAATCACCCAATTATTTATAAGATAATGTTTCCTTATGGTCTATATAGATTAGGGGTTCCCAAAGAAAAAATATCAAGGAGGATGAGTTCAAGGACCTCATACAAGAGGTTAAAGAGATCGTATAACAACAAGAGATTGATGAATTAGATATAGAGACAACTAAATTTTGCGAGTACTTCCTAGAATGTTATTAAGAAATGACCATGAAATGAGTAGATACATACCTATTTTCTACCAACACATTTGAAAAATTTTACCTAGAATAATTCTTGAAGAATGTGGATAAACACAAACTCAAATATGATATTCAACAACTTGGAGGGTTGGTGAATGAACTGTAAGGAAAAATGTATTGGATAACTAAGAAGTTCAATGCATCTATCAAGAAACCTAATCCTGAACCAAAATATGAGACACTATACTTTCATGGATTTTCTAATGACATATAATAATTTTAGGGCATGATTAATGATTATCCAAAACCCAACCATTTTTAGAACTAGATCCAGGATGATCATGATAAGATAGAGTTGATTAATAAGGAAGAATAATTTCCTGGTGACATAAATATTGGAGATCAATAAGATCTGGATGACTTTTTGAATGAGTATGGGGTACAACATGATCTTGTTTTTCCTTAAAATCTATATTATCTAACACCTTTTCATATTCTTCTAGAAATGGAAGAATAAGACAACACTAAAGTGGAGGAATTTGAAAACAAATATGGAGGATCCTGAATAACTATTGACACTTACCACCATCCAACTCCTTGAGGTACTAACCACTAGACAAGAGATTAAAATTGACCTATTTTAGGGGTTTGATATCATATCAAACTATATTGCATTTGATTTTATTCAATTTAAATTGATTATTAATTCCCAATGCATTGAATTTTAATATTTTGGCAACCTTTTATATGCATTAGATAATGTAGAATAAAATGTACTCGCACCTAAAGAAGAATACCTGGAGCTCCCTAATTTTTATGAACCTGAATTTGAGGAGTCCCATGACGATTTCTACGTTTATCGTCCTTAGGAAATCAAGAGAGTGTCTCCTCCTATTTAAAAGGATTAATTTCTTATTAATTTAAATTCAAATTTTCTTCATGTAAAAATAATTTTTTACACTCCCTCTTATCATTAAATTCATGCAACCCATGTTGTTCTGGCACTAGAAAATGAAGAGATGGTTACATAAGTAGCAACTAAGATAGATAATGATCCATAAATTATCCCACTCTTTACATGAATGCTACA
Source organism: Viscum album (assembly GCA_963277665.1). Classification (NCBI taxonomy): domain Eukaryota; kingdom Viridiplantae; phylum Streptophyta; class Magnoliopsida; order Santalales; family Viscaceae; genus Viscum; species Viscum album. The sequence continues at coordinate 1,327,109,324 of OY728158.1, forward strand.
CCTAATTTTGAAGGGTTGATATAATAAACTATATCCATGGATAATTCCCTAATAAGAAAAACTATGTTAATGCAGAGAAATGATGCATGTGGTGGTTTATGTCTAAGAAGATCCATCCAATCAAACCAAAATCATTTTTCCATTTTATAAATAAAGTAATATTTGGTTTATTCAGAACCTCAAAATCCAAAATAAGAAAAAACAATCCATTCTGAAAACCCAATTCAAACATCAAACATAATTAAAAAATCTAAATTCAATCTTCAAATACCAATGCAAAAACACTTGAATGGACAGATTAGAAAAAAAACAAAAGGATTCATCTACATACCACCATAAAAGTTTCAAAATTTTAAATTGCATATATAGAAAAAAAACTGTCATACTTAATTTTTTAGAAAAATATTAGGAATTGTGTGATCAGATAACATCGTAACAGAGAAACTAGAACATCTTCAAAGAACCTCATCGTCGCACCACCATTTTCAATACACAAGAAAAATCCAAAAACACATTGAAAAAGATATGAATGTCAGAAGAAGGTCCAACTAACCATAAAACACATCACACCACTATAGTCATCAACAAAACTCCCAAAAAATAAACATAACCACCAAGGACTGAACACCATTCTTACCTCCTAGAAAAAAAAACAAATAGTCCCACGAACAAATTTCAATGATTTCCCACTTCAGTTTCTATTTAATAAGATCCATCCACCATTAAATTATAGATAAAAGATGGTACAACCCTTTGGAGGTGGAAAAAATTTAGGTCCCACTTGGGAGATTATACCAAGACATATCCCTTTATTTTCTTTCTAGGAAATTATATTTCAATTTAATTATTAAGATAAATCTAACATGAAGCCCACTCCCTCCATCAATTTTTATCTTAAATGGCATGATATTTGTGATTTAACTAATTAATTATATTTTTTAGAACCATGATTTAATAAGTAAGCCCTCAAGAAAAATTTTAAGGAAAAGGAAAAAAGCATCATTTTAAAATAGAGTTCACTTTTATTGATTATTTTTTAAACTCCTTGAATTTTTTTCTCAAAACAATTTTTGAGCTTAAAAATAGAAATTGCATGTCCATGCTTGAATTCATGCTTTAATTAATTTACCTATAATACATGATTTCCTTAGTAATCATGTGATACCATGTTTTTGATATCATTGTTATTGAAATTTAATGATTGAAATGGAGGATTTAATTATTAAATAGAAACATGGATATTAAAATTAAGACACATTATTTTTAGGAATTAGTTGATTTATGTAAATAAAATTTCTTGATCATTTATTATGCATTAAATTTAAGAAATTAATTTGAATTTATTTATTATTATTAATCATTCTTTAAGTGATTTTCACAAATAATATATGTCATTACTAAGAGTATTTCTAGACCAAGTACTTTCTATTTTATCTTGATCATATTTATTGATTGGAATTTGGACCTTCCACCTACCAAAAAATCATTGAAACATTTCAAAGATTTAACTATGAAAAAAAGCATTTAAAATGATTAAGACATATTTTGAAAAGTAATTATCCTTCAAATACCACATTTACATCAATCCTTATTCATCCCATAGAAACTGTGATTCACTTTTTCACAAATGCGCCACGTTTCATGGCATTTTTATCCATTCTTACCCTCCTCTTAGTGTTTAAATTATATTTTAAATTTTATGTGTAGGGGTGAAGGGAGTAATGGTGTAAGGGATTATTTACAATATAAGGATTAAATATGGGGGGGGGGGGGTATAAAAATGGTTATTGATATATTTTTTACATTCATTATATATTCATTATTCTCCCTTCTTAAAAAAAGAAATGTGGGTTGTAACGTGGAAGAATAAAAAATCTCTATTACTAGGATGATGATTATTTTCATATGTAGTTAGGTGGTGGATTGAAGGTTTATTATAGTCATAAATTTTGAAAAAAATGAAAAATAACTTAAAACAAGGAAATGTAGAGAAAAAATAGGGTGCATAAATCATTCATTATGATTACGTTGATCATGACCTTACTTAGAGTTTGGGGAAGTTGTAGTTGTTACAATGTTAAGGGGATAATTTCATTTAACTTTTTTACTTTTTGATATAATTCTTTATACTTCAAGAGATAAACCTCTTATTTGAGCTTTAATTTTTAAAACATCAATTCCTACAAACCATTATCCAAAAATACATTAGAACCTTAAATTAAAGTCCTTAAGGTTTTATATTTATTTTTTCCTTAAGAACTAGAGAAATTATCTTTTTTACAAGACTATGGATAAGGAACATGTTCTCATGATATGACCATAACTCTACATAAATTTCATCATGGTCGATGAGTGAAAATATTCAAAAGTGAGGTAAAACAAGATTTTTAATGTTTAATAATAATTAATCAAGTAACTAGAATGAATGAGAATAGAAGTACCATCATTATAAAATGTGAAAATGTAAAATACTTGGGTTGATTGTTTCTTTAGAAAATGTGGAATTAAATTAAGATTTTTTTGTGATTTTTATAATTTGATTTAATATTGATAATTTTTTGATTTTATTGCTTTGGAATTTATATAATGATAACATTGGTTCCCTATAAGTATCAATGTTGTGGTTTTATTCTTGAGAAAAACATAGTTTAAGTGTATGGGTATTTGAAAAGGTTATACTTTAGGTATAATACTTAATAAATTTGCAGTGATTTTAAATGAATTTAAATAAATAATGCCCATATATTCAATGTTTTCTAAAAAGCGGGAATTCAAAATTGTGGAATTAAAATGAATCAAAATGAATGAAATTTTTATGAATTAGAAGTTTTATATTCATTTGGATTTGTTTTTGATAATTACTAATTTTTTGCCACATTTTTTATGTTTTTAATAAAAAAATTAGTCCAAGGTCTATCCCGCAATCTTTGAATCCCTAAATCTATATAGCTATCCCCAAGAAAGGTCGGAAGACTAGGAGGGGCCACCAGAAGATCCTACCCAAGATATACGTGTAGTGTGTGAACCTGTGAGGATTCACTAGATGATAGTGGGCCTGATGGTCCATGTGGGCCAAGCGTTGTGACTCATTCCATGTATGTGTGTGTGTGTTTCTAGGAGACCAGCCTAGTATAGGATTCTAAACTAAACTAGTTGGGATTATTATTATAATATAGTGTGAATACAAAAATTTCTTTTGATGTGGGACATAAATTATATGGGTACTATTCATTTCCCTTAAAAAATGCGCACTCTTTGAAGAAATGTCTTGCCACTGTCCTCCACCATTGATCTGCCACTTGTCTTTATCTAAAACCATCTACGACTTCCACTTTCATCATGTTTGTCCATGGTATATCTTAATATTGATCTCATTGTACTATTCTAAGGGCCGATGCCACCATGAATGGTCATCTTTACCTTGGTCAACTTGAGTGATCCACATTTTGAAGAAGTTAATGCCATGAACGTTTGAGAATATTGATCTGACCAGCCACTATGAAGGTAGGTCGAGCTGTTTCATTCCTCCTTTTTTCTATGATGCCACTAAGTTCCCATGATACCATGAAAAAATGAAGGAGGTTTACCACACCCATGATTTTCCCACACTGTGAGTTTGGAAAGATCAGGATTATCATGGGTTTGAATTCAGATATTCTAAATATTGTTAATCAAACTAAGATCTGAAAATTTATAGTCAATATTTTCAGAATAGGAGGCTATTACTCCACTCCCCTCAACTACAAGAAGAGGGTTTGGCCACTACCCAAGAGATCTTGACACACCATGGAGGGATTCAACCATGGGGGCTCGTATTGCTGCACATTTTTTTCATTATTGTTTTATTTTATGTTATTTTTTTAGTTTCATTTATTTTCTACATTTAATTATATTAATTTATTCCCTTTTATAAATAATATCCATGCATTTTTCTTTAATGTAACAACCCATGTTCTTCTCTCATAATCTGTCTTCTTCTTCTTCTTCTTTTTATTTTAATCTTCTTTTAATCATTTTATGATCTTTATTTTCATATATCATTTTGTTATATTTTTATTATTTATATATCTCTCTCTATTTTTATTATTTTTTTCATTTCCTTATAATTTTCATTATACCCACCAAAGTTATCTCTAATAATGGGATACTGGTCTGAGTCTTGTCCTTGGGGTGGTCACGTTGTTCTTGAAATATTTCTTTAATATTTTTTTAAAATTTTTATAGATATGAGTAGCCTAAGTGGGTGTGGTAATTGTCCATCATGACATGAAGCTAAAATATATTTCTGTTATTTTATTTTATTAATTTTTCCTCTCTTCATTGGTTAGCACTTCACAATATGGAGTTGAGCCAATCAATGGATAAAACGAAATTCAACTGAGTCGAGTCCCAGAAGATTCCACGCCTTTGATTGAGGATTTACATCATCCTTGATTTAAGGAAGAGGTTGAATTTATATTCCTCAATGCATTAAATCTTTCAAAATATCTTAATAAAGGTATTTTAATTCATTCTTGAGATCTCATAGATGAATTATCAAAATAAATTTAAATAAATAATGGAAAATAATAACTAATCCTAAACATGAACTTAAGATCGCTTCATTTCATTGTAATTTCATTTTTTTAGCATTTCATGTCAGTATAAGTTTAAATTTTCCTATTTCTTGTCATTTAATTATTTTGAAAATTAATTAAAACCAACATTCATTACTATTTGAAAAAAATAAAAAAATAGTTCTTAGCAGAATTAGATCATGTATGTAAAAATAACTATTAAATCTCATTAAGTGAGACTATCTTAGTCAGCCTTTGGGCTAAATTAGGAAAGTAACTTTTCTTTTTTACATTCCCTATAATAGTTTTTACGTTTAAACAACATTGAGTTCAATCTCACTTTCAGCTCCTTAAAGGTTTTCTCATAAGATTCAGACCATATAAACTTCACACCCTTCTTAGTCAATCCCATAAGTGGTACTAATAAGAATGAGAAGTACAATATAAAATGCCTATAATAACTTGTTATCCCCCTATAAACATTGTATATCAAAGACGTTCTTGTGTTACTCCTGGGTAACCACAGCTCTCACCTTCTCTAGGTCAACTGAACTTATTACCTCTAGAATTATATGATCCAAGAAGTGAACCTTGTCAATCTAGAAGTGTCATTTTTTGAGCATAGCCTAAATTTAGTGCTCTCTATCTGTATTATGAAAGATATCTATATGAGTGGCATGGTCAATTTGAGTATGATAATACAATAATAATTCATATATGATGACCACACTAAAGAAATATATATACGGATGGAAAACTCTATTCATCAAATTCATGAAGATATACAGTGTGTTTTTAATACTGAAAAACATAATGAGATACTCATATATGTCATGCCAAATACAGAAAGTCATATGAAAAAATATAATGATTTGAATCATACATGATGATATCCTGATCTAAGGTCTATTTTTGAGAATACCCTCGAACCATTGAGTTGTCAAAAAATCTTCTGTAAAAGGTAGGAGATTCTATTTTTTCACTATAAGATGATTCAATTTCTAGTAATCTACACAAAACATGAGGGTTCCATCCACCTTTTTGGAAAAAGGTACTATTGAACCCCAAGGAGAAGTACGAGGCCATATAAAAACCTTGGCATAAAATGCATTTAGTTGTCTATTGAGCTCTTTTAACTCGGTGTTATTCATCCAATAATGAAGAATTCATATCGATGAGAATCTATGTAATGGATTGATAGTAAAATTTACCTCTGTCATAGAAGGTTCCATATAATTTATTAGAAAAAACATCCTTGAATCAATCGACTAGAGGAGGTAATTAATTCTGATGTTGTCCCTGATCATTCAACTAATGGCTATAAATCTATGTGATTACTCCACTTATCCCAAGATATTATAGTCCATCTCTACCGGGATATCCCATTTTCCCTTGTCCATATAAGTGCTTCCCTCTGTTGATGTAAACAAGACCTTTCTACGATAACAATCCTTATAGACATGACATGAGACTAACAGGTCTATCTCAAGAATGTCATCAAAACCTATCATCTTGGGGATGAATAGGTCCCATAAGAAATAATGGATTCGTACCTTAAGAAGACAATTCTTTCACTAGAGTATACTCTGTAAACATATACTCAATGTTGTATCAAGAATCATAACACCACTAGAGAACTAAACACTAAGCCCAAGGATCTCTACAACAGGAATAGATATGAAGGAATTTGATTCACTTGTATTGAATATGGAATACGTGACAGTAGAGGATACTAGAATAGTGCCTTGAACAATAGATTGATTGGGATCCTGCTCCTCCAGTATATCATACACTAAATTAATATGGAATGATCCATGACCATGTGTTAAACCCTAACTATCGAGAGTGGGTTCAATATATTAAAATTGTATATATGAAGCCTAAATACAATGACCACAACCTCCTAATCTACATGTATGGCTAGTATTAATCCATATACCAGATCAGTGAGGCGATATTGACTTTACTTCTGAAGGTGGAGCGACCATGGATCCTCTCTAACTCAATACAGATGGGAAGGACTTAAAGAGACTCTAAAGATTCCCCAATCTAAGAGATACTTAAAAATAAATGAGGTATCTAGGACATCAGTTCTTCTAATTCCTAGGATTCACACATTTGTTAAAAAATGTATAACTTTCAGAGGATGTACCCTGCAAACTATTGCTCACTTTCTGTCTCACAACATCACTTCTGACTACTAGTGGAACCGGTAACTCATCATAGTTATGAACCTCCCTTGTGTACACTATCTTCTTCCCTCCATTTATTCCTACTGGAAATGTCATGTTTCACTATATCAAATATTTTATTCAATCAAAAAACCTTTACCTGAGAACAAATAGGATTCTTTAGTCCATCATTGAATTGTCTCACTTTCAGTTTCTCATCAGTAGTATAGATGGGTAAAAACTAGTGAAGCTTTGTAAACGAGATGAATATTCTATAACTATCATATAACCATGATAAAGGTTCATAAAAACCTTTGTATGATCATATCTCAAGGTATCATGGAATAAATAATCAAAGAAACTCGACTATATGTTCCTGCAAGTCACTTCTTGTTACTGACCCATTTGGTTATGAACATCCCACCAAAAATTAGTGGTTCCTTAAAGAATTTATGTATTGAGTTTCACTCTCCCCTCAAGAGGTATCTATATTTTATAAAATATATAGATAATAATATCAATCCACTGATTTTCATGATATGTTCCTCCATCCCTTGAAAACGTGGGCGGATTCAGTTGTTGGAACTCCTGAGTCAACTCTACATAGAATGCGAAGAGCACTGATCTCCCTATATCATATGAATAATATGTAGAAATTATCCATGAAACCATGCACCATAACCCACATCGTGAATAGGATGAGGTTCCACAGGTGGTACTACTAGAGGTATCATTGGCGGCTTAGGACCCACCACCTCTAGAGAAAGGTCGTCACTACCCTCCCGGAGAATGACACATGGAAATCATGGCGATATTTCTCTACAAATCAAAAACAAATTACTTAGATAAAATTAGATAATGGAATAATCCATTGATATAAGAATCGAACATGTACAAATCCTTTATAATATAATCAAACACCCCTCTTCTTTCTCATAAATATAGGTCTGGGTGATATAATCAATCAAGATGAACACAAGTGATGCTATATACTTCACACTACTAAGGTTAGGACTATGTCAATCTCTGTGTTTTATAATTTTAATTCCATTTAAATTCACATTAATTTTATAATTTTGTTTAAATGGTTGAACAAAATGGGTCATGAATGCTGATATACAAGGAACTATACAACATACAAAGCAAGATGTGTAATACACTTAATCCATACCATAACATTTTCCAGTCAATAATACTAATGTTTCATTACTCAACATGTCATACATGACTGCTTATGGTGTTTTCTATAGCCTCATCAAGAAAAAAAATTAGGTTATGGAAGGCACTCTATGTACCAACTATTTTTTTTCTCTCCCCTTCATAAAAGTTTAGCCAATTTAAAATTTATCTCAGAGAAGGTGCATAAAAAAATGTCGTGTAATCAATTAGTGCATCCTACATGGAATAGAATAATGAATGGCATGTGAATCCTAAATGGTTACTATAATGATTCATGTTATGTCATTACCTTGTCTCATCAGGACATGATAATATAAGACCTTAATCATAGTAATAATAACATCAAAATTCAAGTGAATCACCCAATGGTGTAATTAAATCAACTGCAATAAGCATAATATAAGAAATAGAAATCTCTATTTGTGGTAATTTGGATTTTCTCTATACATGGGTTATATACTCCTAGTAATATCTCACTACCAAATCCCAATTTCATTCCAAATATCATGAGTATTGTCTCAAATAGTAATTCAAGAAAAGAAAGGGATCTAATACCAATTTGTGACGTCCCAATCGGGGTTCCACTTAGAGGTGTCATGATCTGGTGAGTCACATGGCCTCAATAGTGCCTTCCCAGTGTCATAGTAGTATGGAAACCAATCCCAGTATCACTATAAGGGTCATGATTCCAAATATGTTAATCATAGGTATTCCATTTCCATTTAAAATAATAGGGTATTCCATGCCCAAAATCATATAATATGGTTTTTGTTCCCAGTGTCACATAATAGGGTCATCATTCCCAGTATCAAAGGGTAGGGTCCCCATGCCTTTTATCATATCAAGAAGGGTATCTATTCCCATATCACATTTATAAAGGTTTTACATGCCAATATCACATTTAAAGTGAGACTCCATACCTATATCAGACATAGAAGGGGAAATATTCCCATATGCATATAAAACATGCATAAGGGTTGCCAGACCCATTTTCCGTACTTAACTAGGGTCATAATTCCTATACATAATAATTGTGATAAGTGTTAATTGAATTTAATAAAATTCAAAGGATAATTAACAACTCAGTAACATTTATTAATAACTCTTTATTAAGCATTATTCCATTTAAATATGTGATGTGGTCATACCACTCGCCTCTATTCTATTCATATTAAAAATATAAGTGTGTTTGTCATGCTGTACCAGATCAATTATCAATTTCATTTATGATATAACAATGTGCAAGTCACACCAAAACAATTAAGATGATGGTTTTTCTGATTAGTCATTCATATTCACCAAATAAATTTTATCGTCACATCATTAAGGGTGGCCACATTTGAATAAGGACCTATACAAATATGAATCATGGTATTCTAGACCAATTCTGTCAAGAAATATTGATTAATCATAGTTTATATATTTTAAGGAAATGCACAGAGAAGAAATCATGCATAATATATTTCATGTTATAAAACAACAAGAAATTAAAAGATAAATATTAGACAACCTACCTCAAGCCTGTAGAGGAGAACTCATCTAGTTTCGACCTTTAATTTGATCCAGATCGAGAGAAAATGGCTAAATAGATGAACTACCAAAAAATAGTGCATATGATCCTGCACCGAAATAACTCCATCAAGAGAAATAAAAATAAATAAATGTTCAATATGAAAGAAGAAATTAATTGTGTGGATCTAATGAGATAAATGATGTTCGAATCCAAACTCAGATGTTGAAATAGTGTCAAAATCATTGATTTGATCTCAAAGGGAGGATCCCAATCCAATCCAATCCACTGAAAGATACAATAAGAAGAGGGGTGAGGTTAAATTATATTTAATTAAAAAATTATAATTTTACCAAAAATATATGGGTCATAGGGTTTGGTCACATAGTAGGCCAAACCGCGTGACAACTGTTCATCTCCCACTATTTTACGAGAGACCCCGTATGATTTCCTTTTCATAGTTTGACTAACCGTGTGAAAACCTCTAAAAAATTACAGAACTCCCTCGCACGGTCATGTGCCTCAGGAGGAATGGTTTCCTTAAATCATGCAGCCTCTTGTTGATCTCTATCTATCTCTACCAAGTTTAATCAAGCTATTCATACTGGGTCATACAACTTCTACTAATTGTGTGGGCTAATTTACTTTTCCCAATACCAAGATTCCTGGATTTGAATAAGCCCCATACATGCCAAAAACTCTCATGATCTTATTATGCATCAAATTGGGCTTAAAACAAAGAGTTAGGATAATATTTAAAGAATTTTTCCCTCAATATAGACTCGGAATCTTAGAAAAAACATTATTCTCATCATTTATAATGATAGAAATCATAATTCCACTTCATTTTCACGAACTACTATATCTTCACATTCAATAATTCTTTCATATTTTATTTTTCAACACCTATAATAACTTCAATTTGTTTTATAACCTAAGAAATTTCCATCATCAAACTTATAATAATATATTCCCCTACTTATATATTTTTTACTCATTAAACATGATATTTTTTACACTCAAAAATGCTTAACATTTTACTTATTTTTAAACTGCCTCACTTAGTGAGTTGTATATGAGTTTTTCCTGATAACGGATTTATTATGAATTATTCCCTATCTGGTGATGGATTGTATCCAAAAATACATTGAGATGTCATTCTCTACTAGCATGGTTATGGAATTATGAATAAAACCCCTATTATTTCTTTAAATCACTCTAGTTTTTCAAGTTTCATATTAATATATTTTCATTTGAACAATAAAAATAACATTTATAATTTATTGAACTTATTAGAATATTGTTGAGAAGGGTAAAACCCATAAGAATGGGGTGAGTTGATCTAAGGTATCATTTGAACATAATATACTATTAATAAGGACATAATTGTGGATAAAATAATGAGATATGTATGTTAGCGAAATGATGGTTGAAAAATTAATGGTGTTAGAACCAAATAAAATTTAAATAGTAGTAGCATGCCTAAGATATCCAAATAAGTTGAGTAGAAAAAAATTCTAGAAAAATGATTAATTTGAAGAAATTATTCAAGATAGCATGAAAATGAATGATAAAAAAGAATACCACATCTGTTAAGAAATATATAAACTACTGAATTTATAAAACAATTCTGATGATATAATGCCATTATGTAGAAATGAAAAATGAGTGATAATTCTAAAATCATCCATTAACCATCATAGTATCATAAATTTATATCTTCTCAAATTCCCTCTAAAAAATTCATAGTTGTATTATAATGGTAAAAATGGTTCAAACTACCTTGATAGAGGTTTTTTATTGTAGTTATATCGACCAAGAACAAGAATAAAATGAAAAAAATGTATAGGCAAGATGAATTGCTTATAAGAAAGAAATGATCATGTACATGAAAGAGATTAAAAAACAAAAAATAATGACAATTTTCTAAATTAAATAAGTAAAGTGCATGTATAAAAATAAAGGAAAATAAAAACTAAATGGAAAAAATATTTAATAAAGAAATGAATTAAGGGATAGATAATCCACATATACTAAGCCCAGAACCCACTCCTTCAATTGACCCAAGCTCTTTTTCTCCATGAAGCATAGCTTGTTCCTCCTTTCACCTATTTAACCTATAGAGGTTGATCCTAGATTTATTTTTTCATTCCCATAAAAAAAATTTGAAAATCCCCTACGAAAATATGTCTTCTAAAATATATAATGATTTAAATTCCCGGAGTCATATGGAATCTACCTCACAATCAATAAATCTAGGGGGGAAATATCCTAGGTTTATCATCCATGTTTCTTGTGATAATCATGTGATAATAATTGTACCCCTCATCAAATTAATTATTAAATGTTAATCCAACTAATCATGACTCTCTATAAACTAGAGGTCCACATGAAACTTTCCTTTAACAAAAATAGAATTTTTATTTCAATACATGCTAAAGGGATGATAAAGGGGGGGTACCTTTATCAGTGCTAACGCAAAAAACACTGATAAAGGGTACCTTTATCAGTGCAAAAAAAATCATTGATAAAAGTACCCCTTTTTCAGCGCGTTTTTAAAGGCGCTGATAATGGGTCGACTTCAAAAAAATTTATTTAAAAATAAAAAATTAATATATAAATATATAAATATAGTTATATTGATAAAAATATAATATATAATTTTTAAATATATGTTAGATAAGTATAAATATACATTTACTCTTAATATACTTAATATATAAGATACTTAGTGAATATGGCTTACAAAAAATTTTAAAAAATATTTTTATTTAATAATTTTCTAATTATTATAGAGTAATAGTCTTTTAATAACAATTTTAAGACTAAAAAAATAAAGAAAATAAAAAATAAATCCAAAATATGTTGAAAACTCAACTCAAACATCAAACTGCCATAACTTTTTATCCGGTTGTTTGTTTGAGCTCTACAACATATCAAATCAAAGCCTGCGACGAGCTCTACACTCTAGTGATCAAGGAATATCCTCTGTCAAATTTTTCGAGGCCAAAAAAGGAAAATAAGGCCTCAAAAACTGAGTTTTTAGTCGGGGTACCCCGATTTTTTAAATTTTTGTGGATTTTCAGCCTCGTTTAAGGGGGTATTATTGGATTTGTGGGGACTGAATTTATTTCAAGGTATTACATTCGTATTGATATTATTTCTTTGAAATTTCATCGTTTTCATAATTCACTGCTATTTATAATCAAATATATAACAATATATACATATTTTTTTATATTCACAAATAAAAATTTAATTATAAATATAAATAATAAAATATATTTACATATAAAATATATTAGCTTTATCTAAATAATAAAAAATATAAATTTTATTTAAAATACAAATATATGAATATTTATATACCTATATATTAATCTGACTATATATATATTAATCTAACTATATATATATATTAATATAACTATATATATATATATTAATATTACTATAAATATATATATATTAATATCCCTATATATATATATTAATTTCACAATAAATAGATTTTTTAATATAACTATATATATATATTAATATAAATATATATATATATTAATATAACTATATATATTAATATAAATATATATTTCTATATGAATAAATATAACTATATATATATAAATAGAGATATATATTAATATTACAATATATATTAATATTAATATATATATTACTATACAATTAAATATAACTATATATATATATATATATGGAGAGAGATATATCATGAAATGGGAAACAAGTCAAAATAGAGGAGTGGTAAGGGCTTAGGCGCGGAGGGGGGAGGTCTCGAGTTCAAATCCTGGTGGAGGAAGGGGTGCGCGCGCATGGGGGAATATGGGGAAAGCACTGATAAAGTGTGTAGGGGGTGCTTAGGGCGGCAGAGAAGCACAAGAAACGGGGGATCAAGTTCTATGAAAGCCCCCCCGATTGGTAGTATTTTTTTAATTTTTTTTAAATTTTATCAGCGCTTTTTAAAAAGCACTGATAAAAGGGGTCCTTTATTAGTGATAAAAATAAATCACTGATAAAGGAATCACTGATAAAGGACCCTTTTATCAGCGCTAAAACAAAGTGCTGATAAAGGACCCTTTTATCAGTGCTTTGTTTTAGCGCTGATAAAATTCCCCTTTAATCATCGATTTGTAGCGCTGATAAAAGGGTCCTTTATCAGCGCTTTTTTAGAGCGCTGATAAAGGGGTCCCCCCCTTTATCTTCGACGACATTTATAATGCTTTTCTAGCACTGATAAAAGGGGGTTTTAGCGCTGATAAAAGGGGTATTTGTAGTTGTGATCCTATTACCTTGGAAACTACTTGGAGACTTTTCATCCTTCTCATATCACTCATCCTAAGTAGTATCCACAATCTTAAAATCGAACGATCAAGCATGTCAAACAATGCATAAATGAATTGTGTAACATACCCACATCCTCATTACATACCAATGTTTTATGGAAATCCATACTTGGAAAAACAATTCTCACAAGATTAATATTGAACACTTGGTGATCATTAACTCTTTCCATCCCATCCAATGTACTAGGAAGTAGTGAGTAACCCTCTCTTCATTCTAAATAGATCAAACCTATGTAAAACAAGAAACCAACAAGGATAAAATTACTTTGATAGTATATTCGGTTAAATATCCCATCGTGGTTCAATGTTCATCTGAATTTGGTGTCTTCTTTTTACTTATACATAGTTAAATAGTCATGATTCCTAATGAATACCTTCTTCCTCATATAGGATTATTTCCATATTCAAATCAGTATTTAAACTATATCTATAATAATTTATTTGATTCTCTCCAATGGATTCCTAGTATCACATCTCTACTCCAAGTGTATCTTATTTAGCTTCAACTTTTTAGGATCAGTTACCATAGGCACCCTAAGATTATTTGATGGTTCTCACTCTTTAATTCAATTTAAACCAATTTACACCAATAACTATTAGGTTTAGCTCCAATGTTGATAAGATTTATCTTTCACCATGATGAAGTTGAAATGAAATCACTAATTCAATTTTTTTATATTTAACCCTCAGTAACATCTATTCATATTCATCAAGAATAGTTCTCTAAATTTTCATTTTGGTCTCTCCACATTTATATTCAAGTTCTTTATCATTTTAGATTTGGTGGAATTAATAATTATTTAAGATTATTTTATTTATAGATCCCATTGTTGGTCGTACTTCCTCTTATGTCCAATTCAAACTCTATGATCTATCTAAATCCATGGTAGGTTAGAGGCATCAGGAATGGTCACTCATCTCATTATGCTAGATTTTCAATGGTTGGGTGTATATGGTATGTTGAACTTTCCTTTTACAGTCATTTGGCATGTTTTTGTGGATATAGAAGGCCCACAACTACATTTACAAAGGTTTTATAAATGAAGTCATACCCTTAAAAAAAGAAAAAAACAAAATAATTAAACAATAAAACAAATAAACCATTTCAAAATAGGGAATTATCAAAATATTCAATGAATTTACTGATTCTAAAAAGAGAATAAAAAGTGAATTCTAATAATTGATATCTAATATAAAATATAGATTTATTGAAATGTTAATTACCATAACATATTGAATATATTTCCATAAACCCCACACAAACATAAATTAAAAAATATATATATTTAAGAATATAATAATTAGTCAAAAGAACATTTGATCATTTAATCACTAGAAATAACTTTTACTAATCAAATAATAAGGGAATTAATATTTTTATTTTTAAATGATCAAAAAACAATATATCATCAATTAAGGACCATCTTATAATTAAAAATCAATAAATTCACATTTAATATTTGGAAAATGTATCAATAAAAGGCCATATAAAATTGACCGACACTTAGAATTTTTATTATCATCATTCACCAAATTCTGTAAAATTTGTAGAAGAAAATAAAACTAATGTAAAAAATGGTGAGGTGTAACAAGTATCAACTTATAAACATTTTTTCTTCTATGGACTATTTCAAGTATGAAAAGTTATTTCCGTCATTAAAACAAGTGGTTTGGAAAAAAAATTGTTTTTGTTTTACAAAAATGAATAATATTGGTAATTTTTAAATGGTTTATGTAAGAATCACTTTTTATTTAACTAAAACATTCAAATTTATGTTTACCACCCAGTAAAAAGATACATATAAATTAGGAGAAAATAATAGTTTAGACACCCCTTTATATGTGTAAATATGATAATTTATTTGTGAAATAAATAACACATATATTATTAAAAGAATAAATATCAAATAGTTCAACTTGGATTTGGATTTTCATTTCACAATTAATTTAAATTCATATATTGAAATTTTAAAACCACGTCAAAATATTTAAAACCAATGACGATTGTAAATAAAACTCTTAAAGTTAAAATAGAATCAATAATTTTAAAGAGAGTAAATAAAATTATGAATTCAATTAAATCCATGTGGAATTTAAAAAAATAACCATAAAAAGTGGAAATAAATATTTCACATCAAAAAAAAAATTAAACCATAACGAAATATAATTGATGCTCAAGAAAAATAAATTCAGAACATTTTTGAGGTTTGAGGTGTAAAAAATGAATTAAAATAGATTAAATTTAATAACCTCCACTTAAACCCCAAAATTTTCTCTAATGTTTATGCCTAAGGTATGATAAATAGTTATGATAATTTATATCAAAAATTATTTTCAATTCAGTAGTGATAAATCTTGTTAAAGGAGTTATAAAAATATAAAAAATATAATTTCCACTAAAAAAGAAACCATTCAATTCTAGATAATGACAAATTATTTCAATTAGTCACTACTCTATTATTTTAGTTCAAAATAATAAATTTTAGAATACTTGAATTTTGAAAATCTAATTTCTCAAATGATTTTCAGAATTTAATAACAATAGGAATAAAAAACCATGATTTTATCAACAAAAGATATTCAAAATGGTAGAAGTGACCAAACTAATTTTCTCTATGATTTAAATATGCAACAAATACTTATAAAAAATATTATTTAAATTAAATAAAACAAAAACACCATATTAAAGTAAATGGGAAAAATTTTAATTGTATAATTAGATTATTACTCCCCTGGTATAAAAGATATAATTAGTGAATTTCTTCAAATTTCAGTCTCCCCTTATACTTTGATTACAGTCCCTTTGGATACAATATTATATCTCTTAAAATATGAAAAAGGACAACATAAGATTCCAAAATTTTAACATCATGGTAGGAGTAACTATATTTCGAGTCAAACAGAGTTTGATTCAAGTTTCTTTAAGATTTTGATTTTATTTTTCCTTGAAAATAATTGTGTTTTTACTCAAATTTTTTTGTTATATTCCCTCAAAATCACTTCCAAAATATTTATTATAAAATACATGTAATTTTTAATTTAGGTAATGCACCATATAATTTTACACTAATGCTAAAAAATAAGATTTTTGAACAATGAATTAAGAATGTAGATGAAATTAAATCCAAATAATTCACAAAATTCTAATGTAACATCCTCACTTAAATTTTATCTATGAGATATTAATGTTTATAAAATAAATTGTTCCTATCTTGGTTTATCACATATATGGGTGTTTAAGTGGTTGGTTTCTATGTGAAAGGGGTATGGTAACCAAAGGATAGAAGTTTTTTTGAGGCTGATTTGTATGGTGGTTGGAAAGATACCACTAGGAAGCTAGTGAGACCCACATTATTGCCTATGAAGTCTAGCCCAATGTTCATTAAATGAACCCAATATATTTACAGTTTTATTCAATTTTTACCATCATAATTACACATTTCCATCCATAAAAAACCCATTTTTAATTTGATTCCCCCCATAATGACTATATAGCTCTCCCATTTATCTTCCCATGGATATTCAAGGTTTTTTAACCCAGTGATGCTAGGATGAAGAGTTTACTCTAGATAGACACCAAATTTATCTTCCTATTTGAGAATTTTTCATCTATCTATTATGAATCTATGGTTTTTATGATTTTCAAATTATTTTTTTCTCTTATATCCATATATTGGTGATAGATTTAAAGATTCGATGAAATATCTTGATCAGATCAATATCTACTATCAATTATAGATTTCTATGTGTATGGGTTTAACTATCATCTTCATATACCTATTATTGGTAGCAGAATAATGATAAAAGTTTAATTCTTTGAATATCACTTTGTATATTGGTGGAGGATTTGACGTGTCAATGAAATTGAATTTAACTAGAACTAGAAATCTCATGGACTGTGGATGATTCCAGCAAGTATTTATATATAAATCACCTTGATGCCATATGCTTCCAAAATCTCATCTTGGATCACATTAATTTGGAATATTTTTGGAAAGATCTATGTTTTTTGGCTACACATGTGGTACTTTTTCTATAATAGATGAGGAATTCACAATTTTTTCATGAATCAAATTTGAATTTGGTGATTTGAAACCCTCTTATTTGATATATATTAAATTTAGTTCCATTTAAAGAATCTATGAGGTATATAGTTGTAGAATTATCCATCTTGACTTGGAAGCTTCTTGGGAATATTTTTTAATCCTCTTCTTTGATGATCAATAACCCAAGATAAGTGTCCTTGATGTGTGATCTGGTTTTCCAAGGTTTGCTACATGATTTAATCTTTTATCCTTTAATGAATATTGGATTACATCATCTAAAACCATGAAGTAAGAGGTTACTTTCCATTTTAGTCACTTATGTACTATTTTTTTCTTTATTTCATGTTTTGATGGCATATCTTGTTGATCATGCTTGGTTGTGTTTTTCCCCTATATGGTTTTTGATTCCATGAGTATAACTGCTATTTCTATTTACAATGTATGATGTTGATAAGATGTTGTTACACATTGATAATGTACTCTCATGTAGAGATTATGTGTTTTGACTTATTAATATCTTTCCTATTGTGTGTATTTATCATGTCTTGGATTATTTTCTTGGTACTCATAATAGATGGACCATCCTGGTATTGTTACCCCTTATAACGGGTGTTCACATGACATGCAGTGATGGTAATGGTGAAGTTGTACATAGGGTAGCATCATGATATCCTTGTGGACCAGCCCATAACTCAATGCATTTTGGATTTCATGTAATTCATCAGAGTTCAATTCCATGAGGATACCATGGAAATGTTCACTAGTTAGACTTGTGGACCATCATCTGACTCGATTCCTTGAGTATACTGAGTAACATGTTAACTTTTCTCATGGATAATTCATGATCACTTCTAAAATTCTCTGATTATCTTTCAGGAATAGATCCATGGTAAGTATGGATGATGATTGTGGGAGCATGTAACCACATGGGTGCTCATCATATAATTATTTATTCTTACTTAAAAATTTAGTGTTATCATGGAATATAGTAGTTATACATGTAAATGTATGATAAAGATGTATTTTTTTGGCTACAAGGTTTTATTACTCACAACTAATAAAGATATATCAATGTTTATGAATACTTCGGGTATATGGATCTCAAAAAGGGAAAGGGGCTCATGGAATATGGTTGATCTGAGGAGAATAGAGCTGGAGTGGTACCAGGATGTACTGTAGAGGACTCCATGGTGTTACTTTATTTATTTTATTACACTCAATATACTCTATTTTGGCTATCCAAAATGGGATCCTAGTTTATTTATTTATATGAAATGCATTCCATATGTAATTTTATTATTAGGTTTTCTCTTTATCATTGATTACATGGAGTTTTTTATTATATATATATATATATATATATCTGTGCGTGTGTATATGATATTGATCGTATATTCTCCCTGTTGATTGAATTCAAACCCCCACTGCTAATAAAGAAATCACTAGTGTATGGGGGGGTACACATAAGGTCATGTGGCTCTCCTATTTTGACTTAGTGGTTTGGGTCAAAATGTTATATCTAAGACATGATTTCAATTATATTTCAAAATTATTTTAAATAAAAAAAATTGGCAATCCAAATACAAAGAATCATATCACATTTAACAAATAACCTCCCGACACATAATTTTATGCCATGAATAGATTTCAAAAACATGTTAATAGGTTTTAATTCAATTCATATGAGATCATTAATATAATTAAAAATAATTTTATCAATAGAAAAATGAAAATCATTAGAAGGTAACTCTCCTAATAGTTTTTACTTGTGATCTGGGTGAACAACCCATTTGATCACTCCTTTTAAAACACTTCAAGTCCCATTTATACTCTCTATTAATGTATATAAAATGGTAAAATAATTCTATAATTATATCCAATGATATAATAACACAAGTATGAGACCAAGTTATGGTGATATGATTTTTAATTAGAGGTTCCAAGAATTTTTTGATAGACATTCCATGTAAAATTATGATAAAAAGTGAGAGGGAGATATGAATGTTAATGCAAAAATATAAGATGGATGAGGGAATTTTATTCTAAAGTAAAAAAATACTTATTTTTAATTTAATAGTTTTTTGTCTCCCATTCAATTCTACTTTTGAATTCCATAGTTGAACTCCCATATAAAATCTAACCATAATCACTTAGAGGGTGTGATTTTTCATCAATAATTCACAACATGTGTTTTTACAAAAATAATTCATGTGAAAACAAATTAATACAAGAAGAAAATATTATAGGGAAGTAACCATGTATCCTAAAAACCATATATCATCAGAAAACCCCCTTGATATATGTGAAAAATATGATATCAAATTTTTGAATAGAATCCTACATTCTATCCACACTGTAATTCAATATAGAATTAACCCATTTTGGTTTCTCTTTAAGTGGATATAATTTGGCAGGTAATTATATGGGGTTTTAAACACATAAAAATGTATTTTTATTAATAAAGATTTCAAAAACAGTGTAAATAAGGATAAATACTACCATGTTTTAAATTTTAGTTTGAAAAGAAGGTTTTATAATCTCAGTTTAATTTTTTTTAGTCATTTAAAATATGGTATAAAACCCTTTTCAAATTTTCCTAGCTTCTATGTCATGTTCAATAAATATAGTTTCTACTTCATAATGTAAAGGTGTTTTAATGTTTTCAAATTGATAAAATACATTGGTCTCAACCTCCATTATAAGAATATCCTTAATTAAATGGTTTAATTATTTAGTTTTGACATCAGAAAGCATGTCTGTTTCATAAAACATAAATTCAATAGAATGAAACTCAAATTTTAAATATATTGACCAAACTTTATTAATTTAGATTCAATGTTTACAATCTCTAATTATTTTTTTTCAAAGTAGGAGAAGATCAAATTCCTATGAATGTTTTTCAAATGGACACTAAATTCAAATATTTATTCTTACTTAACATCCTAAGAATTAATCCTCATAACATTATTTTGAATAATTTTTTCAATTTATTTTCCCATTATAACCACTTATTCATTGAGTAAATTCATAACTATAACTAAACCATCATCCTCAATTTTATCTATTTCAATCATGTTCTTAAAAAAAATTCCATGAATAAAAAAATAATAATTTCAATATTTTTTCATTTATTTTATTTTATTTTATTTTATTTATTTCTATTTTTTTCTAGTCACTAAGACACTCAATACACACCATCATTGAAAAAAAACACCAATTTTGATAACTTGTTATTAGAAATATCAAAAAAAATACATTTATAATTTACTACTCTCATTAGATCAATGGTTATTAGTGCTGAACCCATGGGAAGGGGGCGATTTTCACTTAGGGATTATTATGATCCCAATATACTGTAAAAATAAATTTTTGTTACGAAAATTATGATATATGCATGATTTTTCAATTATTATGGCATCATCAAATGAGTTATAAAATAATCTATAATAGTGAGTGGGAGCATGCCTAATATATCTAGAGAAGTGTAGTAGAAATAACTTAGATGAAAGATGATGTTCTTGATGAAATGATTCAACTTAGCATGAAAACTAGACCATAAGAAAAGACTAAAAACTCTAATGAGTATTATAGTGACAACTAAATTTACACACTAAATCAAAAAATTCAACACCTTCACAATGTAGTGAAAAACCAGTGATCAGTATCATCTAAAGCATTCACTATCATAATACCGTAAATCTCACTCTTTTCCAATTCCTATTAATCAATCTATAGATGTACTATAGAGTTAAAAATAGTTATAAAAACACTTGAGAGAAGTTTTAAACCATATTTACATCAAAAAACAATAAGAATAAAATGAAAAAAAATTCTAGGGAAGTAAAATTGCATCTAAAAACTAAAGAATCAAGTACATGAAACCGATTAACAAATTGAAACTATTGTAATTCACTAAATAAATTATGTACAATTCATGTCTAGAAGGAAATAAAAATAGAAGTCAAATAATAAATAATTTAAGAAGTATATTACTTAAAGAATAAAAAATATTCCTCTTTTGATCTCAGACCCACTCCATCTACATTGAGATATCCATCCCCTTAAACCACATATTGTGCCTTAATTCTCCTACTCAACCTCTGGAGGTTGATCCCAGAAATTTTTTTTTGATACCATATAAAAGTTTATAATTTCACTATAGAAATATCAATTCCATAATATAAAAATAATTAAATTAATTAATTCATCTTGAATAGGCCTCACGATCCCTAAATCTAGGTGGCTATATCATCTAGATACTCCATCATTATTTCTTGTGAAAATAAAATGAAAATAATTTTACCCTTAAAATAATTAATAACTGAACATGTATCCATCTCAACAATAATCTAGATAATGTTTTTATCTACATATTTCCTTCCTTTCAAAAAACACGATCTTATATTTCAATCCTTGAGAAAATTTCACTTGTACATTAAACCACCAGATTCAATAGATTAACTTGTATTTAATTAATTATTGTGATTGGCCATGATTTCTTTATGCCTTGGGAACCACCTTGAATTTTTTACTCCTGATCATATCACCCATCCTACTAGAATCCACCATCACAAAATTGAATTAACAAGCATATCAAACTTATCAAATACCTATCAGGGAACAAACTCACATCCTCATCACAAACCATCATTTGATAGGTAGAAAAACATGAAACCATATTCACATATGAGTAAATTTAAAAAAATGGTGAGCATTGATTCATACCTTCAAAGATAAATCACTAAAAACAAATGATCTACCCTCCCTTCTTATCTAATATATTGACCCTGTATACAATAAGAAAACCCCAATATTCAAATTACTTTGATAGTGTATTTGGTCGAACAATCTATCACGGGTCGATGCTCATCCATCTCTATGGTATTCTTTATGCTTGGCTTGAGTTCAATAGTCTTGATTCATAATAGTGGTCATATACCTCAAATATACCCATTTACCTATTTAATTAAGTGTTAAAAAATCATCCAAAAATCATTATTCGACAAACTCAAATATATTCCCAGGTAGGTACCTCTTCTTCAGATGTGGCATGGTTGACTTTGACTTTTCAGTCTCACATCTACCTTTAAAAAGATTAAATAAATGAAGTGGTTCCCTTATAAAACCAATAATATAAAAAAGTATTAAACAATTAAATAAATAAAACAATTCAAATTGGGATATTATTAGTATATTAAATAAATTTTAGATTTTAAAATGAGAATAAAGAGTGAATTAAAATAATTAAAATCGAAGATAAAACCTGGAATTATGAAACTATTAATTTTCAAATTCCAAAAAAATATATATCACTTCATGAATATATTTCAATGAAATTAACACCAAAATAAATTAAAAAATAATTATTTAAGAATAATCTAATTAAACCAAAGAACATTTATTCATTTAAGCACTTAAAATTATCATTTCCAATTACATATTGAAAGAATTAACGTTTTCACTCTGAAATGATAAAATATCAACAAATAAAGATCATATTGGAATATAAAACTCATTTAATTCCTAGTTGTGATGTGATAAAATGTATCTATAAAAGGCCAAATCATATATATAGCACTAAATTCATGTCTGATTCCATTTTTTACGTTATTCAATGAACTGTTTATTTTCATAATCACAACCATTATCTGATGTCAATATATTCAAGTGAAAACCTTTTTTTCTACTCCCATCATTTAAATCAATTGAATATGTATAAGGTATATAATTTTTATTTCAAAAAATGATTCCTGTCGTTGTTTTTAAATAATCTATGAAGGTGATATAATTTCTTTGTCCGTTTGTTGACCTTTTAGTAATATTACCACATACATCTAAGAGAACCAGTTCAAGAGGTTTTGAAATTTGAAGTTTACCCCCCTTGTGAGTTTTATCCACTATTTTCTATTTTTACATGTTTTTAAAATAGTATTGATTTCTTATTTCAAAAAAATTAAATTCCTTATAACTCCTTTAATCATCATCTTCATATTCTTTTAGACAAGGTGACTAAACCTTATGTGCCACAAATCATTTTCTACATTTTGAAAAAAAATCAGTCATCACTTACTTCCCCAATTTGAAAAAAAATTAGGTTCTCAAAACATTTTTAATGAAAACCCAATAATTTTATCTTTGGATAATTCATCCAATTTTTCAAAATATACCTTCATTTATAGTATCACATAGTTGTGATGCACTTAATAAAATATGATTCAACCAATCAATAAAAAATAAACTCTCTTGACTGGTTTGATTTTTTCCAATGTCTAATCTTCCAATGCCCTTTATATTTAATAATCTATTAGAACCAAATCTCATAGCTCCTAATTAGTATTTCTTTATATTGTTGTGGGATTTTCTGATCACATGTCCTGTGAGATGAGAATACACTATTCATAAACTAAGGATTGTGTGATTTGAACTATTTATATTCTACTTCAACCAAATTTTTATATCACCACATCTAAATTTTATTTTGACTCCTTTTAAACCGTTGACATATATTCAATTGAAATAGGATAAAAGTAGCAAATACATTTGAGGTGTTCCCTTCTTGATCACATTTTCCATAGACATCTTGTAGGATTCCAACTATTTGTTTACTTTAACGTTATTATCATGATTTTGAGGACTTTTATGAGTTCTAATTTGTTGTTTTTGTCTCCCCCTTAATTATTTCTCTATTATCAGTCTAGGTAGAGACATGTTATACCTAAATTTTATTCCTTTTGGCTAAACAAACCATAAGACTAGTAGTATCCCTGAAACATTATTTTCTAATAAAAATTCTACAACAAAATGGGGTTTTTTCTTGATTATTTTGTATCCATTAAATGTATAGACCCTATAAATACCATTTTTGGTATTATTCCATGAATATTTTTTACTGTTGAAGACTCATTTTCCAATATTCACACTTTTTATATTTAAGCATATTTGAAATTTTCTTCAAGAATTTTAGATATTCCAGATTATTGTTTTTTATTAATTTTTTAGAATTAATTTATATTTGCAATAGAACTTAAATATAATATCCCTTTTCATATATTATATATTGATTTGAATAGGTACAAGAAGTATTTCATTTTAGAAAAACCACCTTTTTCTTCTATAGTATTATTATTGTAACATTTAATCTTCTCATCCAAATTCTCAATTTCAGCCATCTTATTTTGATGTCTATCAAACTTATTATCCTCTAGGATAATAGTAAAACTCGGGTCCTTAATTATTCCACCCTTTTTGAAATATCATGATTCAACATCCCAATTCCATTGACAAGAATATCTCTTTCAATTTGTTTATTTTTTTCTATACATCCTTTTAGTTATGTGATGTCTTCCCTCATCCTTCCTATTTATTTCAAGAACATTTTCATTTCTATTCTCATAGTATACTTCTTATATGTCTCTCCTTCCTCTACAACATACTGAAAATTATATTGTGACTCATCCTTTAATGGGTTGACTTTAACTTCTTATGATATAATAATTTATTGAGAGACACCTCTAAGAAATTATTTATCATTAATAATTTCATCACTATTAGATATACCATCCCAATCGATAGAAAGTTCTGATTAAAGAAACTAAGAGAAATAATATTCATTCCTTTTGATTGAGTATAGGATTGATCTCTAATAGTACAAGTATTAATGGTAGACACTTAATTATCATTTCTACAAAAATTTTGATAGGACAATGGGATAATAAAGAGTAAAACGTTCTATAATTAAAAAACATGAAATGATGTTTACGATAATATTTACCTCTTCCTAATCATATAAAATTTTACCATATAATATAAATATTTTCAGCATAATATTAGATATTTTTTCCTTTATCTGATAAATAATACTTCTATTATATTATTATACCTTCAAAAGATTTCTAATATATTTCATTTTCTGACCTTGGCTTGATTTTAAGAGAATTCATTCTTCTCAATTTATATTTAACAATAGTATTGTAAAGTTCATAAAAATAAAATTCATCAAGATGTCTATCTTATAGAGTTGACATCTTGGAATCAAAATTTTTAGGTAGGATTTTCATCTAATTTTTTACCACATTAGAGTCATCAAGAGTTTTTAATAACCTCTTAATAGTGTTTAAAATATGATTTACTATAGTAATAAATACATCAACAGTTTCATAATCCATCATTTTAACATTTTTAAACAGTTTTTGATCAATTTACATCATTACATATCTTATTTTTTTTATAAATTCTGTAAATAATTTTCTTAATAACATTAACATTTCTACATCCCATGACCTTTGATAGCTCGTTTACTAATAAAAATGACAATAAATAATTTTTGGGCATTGCCACATTTTTAATGTGTATTTTATCGGTCAACGTATGTGCTAAGGTTTTATCTAGTATAGTAGATCCAAACTAAATTGAATCAAGAAAATAAATCCCTATAGAATTAATATAAGTTATAATCCTCTATTTTCAATAACGAAACCATTTTCAATCAGAAATTTTGTTATATTTTTGGTTTGATAGAATTATTCTAATCCATGACAAGTACATGAGATAAAAACAGAGTAGTCCTATATTTCATACTAATTATTGGATCACATGTAGGGTGATACACACAAAGGTGGGGTGAATTAGTGTGTATAGTTATTTAAATTCCCTTTTATATTGCATGCTCATTCAATACCTCTCATTAAAGATACACACTATTGATAAAAGTAAATGGAAGAAACACATTTGTTAATGAGGTTCATTGATTTTGATATTATTCCCATTACTTACACAATAATATCCGATAGTTGTTATCCATTTTCATTACATTATATAGCACTGTATCGATTTTCATATTTCAAAATAATAAACCCCTAAATTTCTTTATCTTTGGAAATATATTTATAGAATATTTTATGGTTATTTTTTTCAAAACTGTAATGGAAATATTCTTGAAACTTATTAGAACTAATTGACTCAATCACATTCATTTATCATTGATTTATGGTCCTATTTTTTAGTCCTCCTTAATACTTATGATTCTTTCCATAACATGATGTTTAAAAAATCATGAGCTTCTAATTAATTTAAATTATTCACACAATCCACATATTCACATTCCACATATTCATGTAAAAATATAGCAACATAATATAACCCATGATGTGGACATCCATGTGCCAGAAATTAGACCTAAAAATTTAAAGATCTCCTCAAAACACAAAAAAATACGAACCTTGTCATGGTCCAACTCATCATTTTCCGTAGATAAATTGTAATATTGCCATAATCTCTACTATGGTGGGATATTCCTTATTATTATTTGTTTTCAAAAATCAAAGATCAAATGAGTCCAATTATTCCACATCATGAAGAAACTAACATTAAATGATGAACACTATAATGTGATGAGCATAATATTACCATTTTACTATGAATACAAACTTAATTATAACATAAATACATTCATCATAAAATTTTCATAGTCATGGTATTCTCATCTTCACTATGGTCACACCTCTTCCCAAAGTACCATACCCTTCTTCATCTAGTCATTACATCTCCACTTGAATCATGATCCATGTGTAGATCATGATGTTTGATCCATGAATAACTGAACACTTATATCATCTAATTTAAATATCATTTTTTAGAATATTACATTTTCTAGAAACTCATATTTTTATACATAATCACCCTCGAAATTTTCCAAGTATTTAAGTCTTTTGGTATAATAATATTTATTATGAAATATATTTCTTAAGACTTTGAAGTCATGTGACTTTGTATGAATTCATATGTTCTACCTCTTAAAGTGATAAAAAACTCATTCAGTCATACAATATTCATTCTAAAGTAAAAAAACATCATTAAAGTCATATGGCCCATCATGAAAGATATATTCTCAATTTTTAATTCTCAAACATGAAGTCTTTTGACCTGATGTCATAGGATATGAAATAAAATTACAAAATCTATCACAAAAATTCATTCATTAAAATTGATTCTCTTTAAATAGAATAAAATAATCTAATATTTTCTTAAAAACTTCCCCAAAATTATTTATTCACATTTATGTTTGAATCATGTTCTTCAACTAGATTTTCATTCTCAAAATAATTCAAAATCAAGTTCCTTTAGCATGACACATTCAACTTTTTTTTTGGTGTTATATACAACACTCTCATCAATGGAACTTGTATTAAACATGAAGAGAAACAGAAAAATAATCCCACTTTACATATATTGATAACAAATACAACTCCATCCCTAGGAATGTTCAGTAATCTCCCCCTTTGGATTTTTTTCAATACCACATACTTATCTCCAACTTATTAACAATAAAACCAAAGTGAATAGATTTAAGATATCAAATCAAAATTCTAAAATAAAACAAATCCTGAATCAACAATCTCTAATTATATGTGAGATAGATATTGTTTTATATAATTAGAGTGATTAAATAAATAATAAATGATGTACTTAAGAATAACTCATCTCAATCTGTTAATTTTATGAGGTTAAAGAAATGAGTCAACTGAATCATTGAAACAAATTTATTTCTTGAATCACTCAGAATGCCATTAAAAAAGTCAAAAATATGGGAATAATCTTTCACTATATAAAAAATAATCTAATCAATTATTTGAACGAGAAATCATGGAGAATAAAGCCGAACCAATTATATACCTAATTTAGAGGGAGTGGATTGTACTTCTATTTTCAATATTAGCTTCTCAAACTATGTATTTATTATAAGTTTAGTAAGAATATCAATAAAATTTTCTTTATAAGGAAGAAATTTTAGCCTCAAACTATTTTATTCAAATATATCCTTTAGAATATGGTAAATGTTTTCCATGTGTTTTGACATAGTGTTTTATTATATATTTTTGGATAGTTTTATGAAAATATGATTGTCACCCCCTATTATAAGATGATAAGTATCTTCAACATTCAAATTTTTAAATTACAACTTCATCCATATAATTTGTGTAGAAAATTTTGGTGTATCCTCATATTCCCCATCAATAGAGTTGAGTGTCCCTGATGTTTTCTTCTTTGAATTCTATAAAACACAATTGTTCCGATAAAAAATATTCTACTTTATATAGATTTTCAATCATTAAAATACTATACTGATCATAATTATTAAATCTAATTAGATTTAATTATACTATATTTTTATACGTAATCCCATAGTTGAATGTATTTGATATATATCTCAAGATCCTCTTTGGAGACAAAAATGTGTTTCCTTTTAATCAGATTGATATTGGGCATAAATCTTGATAACAGATACAATGTCATGATATGATATTACTAAGTACATAATAATTCATATAAAACTTATAGAATACTTACCATTAAATTTTTTTCCTTAATAATACTTGTATAGTATTGTACCTACCTGAATGTGAGTGTAATATCCTATGGATTCCAACATGTAAAGATTCTTTAAGATCTCCATTACATATTTTTCTTAGGGAAATGAATTATAATCAACTGTTTGAAAAATATATATTCCCAAGAATAATTTCATTTCTAATATCATTGAAACATTAGACCTTTCTTTCATGTTCCATGATAATTCCAAAAATAAGTATTATTTATTATTACAAAATATTATAACATAAATATATATAATCACAATGAGTGATTCAATGTTTAAATTTTTCCCATATAAATTATTTTCCACTTCCACTATATGAAATTTCATGATTTATAGATACCCATCAAGATCAAATTAAAAATCTCTTAGATCTTGCTTCAGCCCATCGGGATATTTCTTTAGCTTACACACCTTAATGACATCTGAATGTATCATAAACACTTTAGGATATTCCATGTAAACTACTTCCTTAATATCACTATTCAAAAAAGATAATTTAATATCCATTTGGAATATTTTATATCTTCTCTGAGCTATAATATCTATAAATATCATAATAGATTCAATTCTATCCATTGGGGTAAAATTTTCAACAAATTATACCCCTTAAATTTCTGAGCACCATTTTTAAACTAGCCAAGACTTGTTTCTAGCCATTTCACCTTTCTCATCCATATTATTATGAAAGAACCATTTTATTCCAGTCATATTATTTTCTTTGTGAATTCACAGAATTTCCCATATATCATTATTCTCAGTATAGAGAAGCTTATGATTCATGGATTTTCCCCACTCTTTTTGTTTGAATTCTTCATAAATTATGTGAGGTCCATCCTTTAGTAGTAAGCTGGTGTGGCTAATGGATATGATCAAACTTATTGTGTGTACCACAAACATTTATCTTTAACCTTTCTAGTGAACATTATTCCACTTCTGGATTATTTATTGACCAAGCATAGACTTCTAAACAAACCAAAATGTTTAAAGTTAGGATTATTTATAAACCACATCTCATAGGGAGTCAGACCAAAGTTTGTCCTGATAAGGAATATATTCAAAATTATTCTACTTGTGGTAATATTATGCAACTAGTAGTACCTTACGGTTTCATACTCTACCAAAATAATTCTAGAAATACCAATAAGACTCATATTATTCCTTTCATCCAATCCATTTTATTGATTAATATATGGATACTTTAATTCATATCTAATTCCATGTTTGTTAAAATATTTAGTGAACTATTGGATTGTACATTCACTAAAATTATGTGATATCAATATCTTTAACTAAAAACCTATTTCCTTCTCTTTCAGTATTATAAATCTCATGAATCTGTTCAAGTCCTACGATTTTAGTGTCACAATCATGATGATTTTTTTTGAAATTGTCTATAAATCTGATGAAATATATTTCTCAATTTGTTAAATGTTTAGTTATATGAACAGATAAATATGATTGAAGTACTTAAATATGTTTTTTATATTTTAATTTTACCTCTCTTGTTAGTTTTATTCAAAATTTCTCTCTTTTTAAACTTTTATTGAAAATAATGATTTATTATTTCAGAAATGGAAAATTCATCATAGTTTCTTTTTTAATAAAATTAATTATACTATTTTGGATTAGATAACCAAATATTATACATAAAAATTTATTTTCTACTTATGATGTTAATTAATAACTTTTACATTCTTCCCAAATGTGAAAATATTTCTTGGGGTTCTCAAAACCTTTGCAATAATATCCCCATAATTTATTCTTTTAATATTGAATCATTTTTTTCTGAATAACACTTCATTTCTAGCATCACATAATTGTGATACACTCAATAATTTATTCTTCAACCAATCCCAAATATACAATATCTATATATATTTTTTCTACAATTTTTGTGGTTTCAATACATGTGTCATTTTGTGATTTATCACTTCCAAAATTTAAATCTCTTTATTTATATTTATTAATATTTTTAAAGTTATTTGTATCACCTACCATGTGATACAAACAGACATAGTCCATAATCCATGGATTCTCTTATTTATAGGATTTAGATTCTACTTTACCAATATTTTCATATTTCCCTTAACTTTGATTTTGATTATTTATAAAACTCTAACATATTTTCAACTGATGTAGAATAAAATAAACATATACATCTAGGGGCATTCCCTTCTTGACCACATCTTCCATGGAACTTTTTATGCTTCTAAATCTGTTTTATTAATTTAACATTTTTCTCAAGATGTTGATGTCTTTTCTGAGTTCTCCTATGTGGTTATTGTCCCCCCATGATTTTTACTATCTTCTCAGTCTACGTAAAGACATATTATACCTATTGTTGAATAAATTGTTGAAGAAATTCATAACATTTGTATTATCCAAGAAATACTCTATTTTGATTATTGTTTTTTATTTAATGGGTCATTGTGTTGATATGTGTTTATCACTTAAATGTGTATACACTAAAAGCAACTTTTTTAATTATTCCTTGAACATTTATGGCCAATTAAAACGTATTTTCTAAATTTTTTTTGGGATTTAGGAAGACGTGATATTTTCTTTAGTAATTTTAGTTGTTCTATATTATCATTTTCCAAAATGTTTTCTAGTAGAATTATTTTCCCTCTTCAATAGATATTTTATATTCTTTCCATTTTCATATCATAGATCATGATTATAATAGATACTTGATAAAAAATTGTAACATTAAAAATTTTCTTCTATAATTCTATTCTTGTTTTATTTAAGTTTCTCTTCTCAATTATCAATTTTATACATATGATTTTTTTGTTTATCAATATATTTTTCCATTAGCATAATGGTGGAATTTATGTCTCTAATTATTTCCTCATTTATTATAATAAAAAGATTAGACATATCAATTTATTTGACCAGACTGTATTTTTCAATTTACAACATTTATTTGTTTTCTCTTACTTTTAGACATGTGTCCTCTTCTCTCATATTTCCTATTTCTTTCAAGAAAATTTTTATTTTTATTTTAATTTATACTACTTAGTGGTATCTCCTTCCTATATAGAATACTCATTATTATACTATAACTCATCCTCTGATGGGTTCACTTAATATTCTTCTTGTCCCATGAGCACTGTTTGATAGAAAACTATATGAACATATTTATCATCATATATTTAATCACTATCAAAGATTACATACTTAACTAAAAGAATGTAATTATTAATAAACCAGGGAAAATATTCTTATTTTCATTTAACGAATAATGTGATAGATCTCTCATATTGGTTGTTTTCATGGTATCCTCTTCATTATCATTTTCTACTCTAATTATCATAGGATGGTTGGATGAGAAATATCCAACCTTCCTAAAATTAAATCACATGAATAGATTTTTAGCTCTATATTTACCTCATCCTGTTGTTGTGAAATTTCATGAAATAAGAGAAAAGGTTTCAAAATAATCTTCCATATTTCAATCTTCATTCATACGGTATTTATTCTCTTCTATCTTCAGACCATTGAAATATTTTAAATCCATTTCCTTTTCCTAATATAATTTTTTTAAGAGTATGTTATCTTCTCATTTATTAATTAATAACAGTGTGATGATGTTCATCAATGGTATATTCATCATGATATATATCTTTAACAGTTGATTTTTTAATATCAAATTTTCTAGAAGGACTCCCAATCACATTTTTTTCCATAGTAGAGCCATGAACAGTTTCTTAAAACCCTTTAAAATTACATAAAAATGGATTTACTCTAGAAATGAACTCATCAATAGTTTCATCTTAATGTACTGTAACATCTTTAGACTACTGTCGGATAATTTTAAGATTTTATTCATTCACCTTTTTTATTTCTTAATTGGTTCAATGATGCTTCTTCTAAATAATATTAACATTTCTACAACCCATGACCATTATCAACATCATTTTTGATAAAGAAGATAATAAATCCTTCATGGCAACCTAATGATTTTCAATGTTTCTTTTATCAATCAGAGACTATGTAGATAAATAATTTAAGGTAACATCCTCAAATTCTATGAATAAAATCCTTTTTCAAAAAAATATTTGATACCTTTCTTATTAATAGAGCCACGTTGTTCTAAAAAATCATTTGTGAGAAACTTAATCGTAGAACTGGATCTAATAACAATTATTGGATCAAATGGAGGGTGATACACACTGAGGGTGAATCAATGTGTATGGTTTTATAAATCCTCTTTAAACTCTTATGAATGTTAGACACCTCTATACTCAGATATTCACTCATTCCAAAATAAAGCAGGCACAAAAAATTTATTAATGATGTTCTTCTCCTTTACAGATGACTATTTCCCTTGTTTTTCTTGGTTATTATCTTATTTACACACCACCCATTTGATTATCAAAAAGAATGTAGGAAAGCATAGAATATTGAACTCATACTATTTTACGCACTAACCAATTACAATATCACATCAAAATAACAAATAACTCCTTATAAAGAATGATATCTGATGAATGTATAAACCTCCATAAGGGATCCATATATACTGATCTTCTTAATATTACATGCACATCAATCTCCTATAGATATTATCATTTTCCATGATTTGATACAACAATGTTTTGGTTCTCCTCTAACATAATTCTCAACACCACCCTTTATTCATTTATGGTTATATATATTCACTGAATCTTGTTTGAGTATTGTTTCTATAATAGTTATGGAAATCTCTTTTAATATCAGTGGATCTAATTGACACATTCAATAAAATTTATCTTTGAGTTAATGTACTAGTTTTAATCTTACCCAAGACTCATGTTTTTTTCTATCACATTATATTTATAATATTATCGGATTATTATTCATAATCCACATATTCACATTCCACATATCTATGAAAAATCACAGCAACCTAACATATCCCATTATGTGGACCACTCCATCTTGGGACTTACACCTTCTTATATCGAGACATTCTGAAAACACTCACCAATGATGAACCATGACATTATCCACCTTGTAATATTAACAAAACCTCTACTATAATGTGGTCTTTATTCATTTTTTTCAATCTTAAAACATAATGGATCAAACGAGTATCTTTATTCATCATAATGAATAAACTCATCTAAAATACTCAAATCAATAATGAGGTGTGTATTTTTTACAATTTTATTGTGACCATGATCATCAAAAGTGTGTTTCCAACTTGGTCTTCCCATTTTCATAGTCATGGTCTTGTTTTATTTGGTCTGGTCACTCCTCCTCTAAATGTACTAGACCCATCTTTATTTAACCCTGTAATATTTTCTTGAATCAGGATCCATGTGTGTTCATAATTTTTGATCCATAAAGAATAGATATCTTACATTATTTTATTTAAATATAATTCTTTGGAATTTATTCATATTCAAGAGAAAAATATATTTCATACAATAACATAATCGAAATTTCCCATGTATCAAATCATACAGAGTAGCAGGAGGTCTTCTGAAATTAATTTTTCTTAAAATTTTTAATTCATATTAAAATATATTAATCCACACATATTACCATAATAAGTTATAAAAAAACTCTATAAGGTATAAGAACTTATTCCAAAAATCATATGATAATCTCAAAATTCATATGATCGACCATCAAATTCATATGCTCAAAGACTGGTTCTTAGCCATAATTCCTTACAAACCAAAGTCATATAATTTTCAATGAAATAATAGACCCTATCCCAAAACTTCTTCCAATGATCTTGAGGTTTTCTTAACAACTAAAAATAATCACAAATCATCTTAGAATTTTCACTAAAAGTATTCCTTCACCACCATGGATGGATCATGTTCTCTTCATCTGTTCCTCATTCTCAACATAATTCTAAATCAACAACTACCAGATCATCACTTTAAACAGTTATAAGGTGTTTAATGCTAAACAATAATCATTTATACTTTTTTGTAAATATGTATATCAACATAAAAAGTCGTCCAAATTTACATGTATTGAATAAAATACAACACCATCCACATTAGTCCTCAAAAAACTCTCCAAGATTGAAGTTATGTATATATATCTGTGTGTGTTTATATGTATTGGATATACTCCTTAATAGGGATATAAAGAGACAATGAAAACATGGTGTGAGGATAAATGAGAAGAGGGGTGGGAATTTATAGGTGTGGTGAGTGAAATTTCATGGAATAAAGTATTGGAAATTTTATGTTTCCAATATATAAAGTAATTAACTGTACCCACAGTCTTTCATTACTTCCCCTAATGCCCCACTATCATTTATACTTTCCAAATTTCACTAAGGTCACGAAATTTATTGATTATAGTCATGATTAAATATATTTGACTTCATATTTACTGTCTGTTACTGCATTTCACCATTTTTTACTTTTTTTTACCAATAAATACAAAATTTCACCCCTTACAAAATTTCAATGTCTATATTTCAAATATGTAATTAATTTTTATGAAATTTATAATATAAAAATCTGACAATTTTCATTCAATTAATAGAAATAAAAAAAGTTTTTTTTTGAGATGGACATTACTTTAAACAACTGTAATACCTTTCTGACAACCATATTATTATTCTAGTGAATTTATTAACCAAATATGGTATCTATTATGTAATCATAATCATAAAAATAAGAGAAAACAATTTCAAAATAAAAATAATTTAATATATTATAAAATAGTTTTATTGAAAAATAAGTTCCATAACCTTCAAAAAAATATTTTAGTGTATCAAAACATGCACCTATAATGTTGTGATAGTTTATAAATAAGATAAAAATAATTTAATAATTAAGGAACTATTTTTTAATGCTATAAATTTCTTTTATAAAGTAATTTTAATATAAAAATATTATTTGGACACTTATTTTTTTCATGTGATGTACATGAAATCAAATATGAAATGAAAAACATACATAATAACATATTGCATTATTAACAAAGTTTATGTTACAATTAAATTAAAATTAAAACATTTATAACAAAATCTAATTTCATTGAATAATTTTATATTATAAATATCATATAGAAATATAATTTTAAATATTTCAATTATAGTTATAAATTAGTCATGAATTTGGTAAAAGATAATTTAGAAACCCATTTTAAAAAATATTTACTATTCTGATAATTAAACATAAAATTTCATTATGATTTAAGGGTTAATGAAAATTATATTTAAATACACATCCTCCAATTGATACATTAAAAACATATTAGTGTGATTAATATAAGACAAAGTGAATTATAAAGTCATGATTTCTAGATGAAATATATTTTTATTCCATAAAATGAATTTGATAATATCATGTACATATGTATAACTATTATATCATTTCTAATTATATAAATATATATAAAAACAATTTCACTTAAATATTTCACAATGGTAATAAATGTATGATTAATGGTCATTTAAAAAACAACTTAACCATGTACATTAAAATTATAATTCTAAATTAAAGTTTATCTGACAACCAATATATTTGATTTTTTAGTCTATTTTTTATTATGATCCATGCTTCTTATATATGAAATGTTTGTTCAAAGCTATACATAAAAAATATAACATTTATATACTTTTACAGTTAGTATTCATAAAATAATAATTATTTCATTTTTTATGATTATAAAAAAAGTATATTATATGAATAATATATTTCCTTATTTTTATATAAATATATAATATTTACACCCCTTTCTCATTATAATTAATTTTGTTACTTCTTATTTCATTCATAATTAATTTTTTTTGTGTATATTATTAATTTTTATTTTAAAAAACTATATAATGAAAAAAAAATTTCTCAAATCACAATCAATTATTTATCGGTGACATTATTTTATATTTTTTTCCATAAAAACAAAATTCAAATAAAAATAATCCAAATTCAAAAATATGAGAAAAAATACATGAAATATAATATATTGCAGTGTGAATTGGATTACATTTGGTTGGGTGACCCAAAAAAAATAGCTTCCCAAATGAATGTAGTTAAAATGATTTACTAGATGTATCTAGGTAATGTGTTCCCTATATAACTGTTCCAGAGTTACATGCAATATAATTGTCAAAAATTATCTACCAAAATATTTTGGTCTTCATATAAAATCCAAGGATGAATCGAGATATGGTTAAATATAGAAATTACCTACAATATTTTATTTTCCGGTTAACATTTTAGTGGAACGTATTTCATAAAATTACTTATTAAATATTAATATAAATATTATTATCACATAAAACATTTTTTTATTTTGGAATATAAATTTTAAAAACACAATCACAAACCATTCCATGAGATTTATTCCCAAAGTAAAAAAGTTAAATGGGAATGACTATATATATTGATTTAATAATTTATGAATTTATTTTTACATACTATTATATATTATATATTCTTAAACATATACTTCTTGAGTAGTCACTTGGCCTTGATATGACTCAATATGATAAAAATATATATGAAATGCTTGAGAATGTCCAACTGAACATGTAAAATATCAGATTGATATCCATGAATTTATTTCCATAAAAGTAATATGAATTAATGAATATTTTAGATATAATAGTAGACCTAAATAAACTATATCATGAGAAGAAATGATTTGAGAGGTGACGTATCCAAGGATCTTATTTGATATAGTATGACCGAGAAATCTTCATTCTCCTCATATATAGTAAATATTATTATGTAGGTGAATGATTTGGTGAGGATTTTAGTTCCCCTTATACTAGATGTAACCATAGTTCTTATCGTGATATCATTATCAAATTTCTACATATAGTTTATCATCAAAAATAACATTAATTATTTTAGAAAATATTTACTCGATCTCATCAGTAAGTTAAGGATACATGAGTAGGATCTGAGTGGTTAACAATTAATTACCATGATTATGGTGTAAAGTAGAAAAGCTAAAGGAAAAAATCATAATAATAAGAGTAATCAAACTAAAAATTCCAATGGAATACCTTATTTACTTAAAAAAATGTTTTTTTTAAAAAGTTAATATTTACTTCATAACAAGTTATAAAATTGGAAGTGAAACTCCACATGATACTGAAATAATCTTAATAACATATGTTAAATGAAAATTTTAGGTATTTAAATTTAAAAAATCAAACTATTAAATTCTTAATAATGCATATTAGATATCAATTATGCATCATAAATTTGTGTGAATTTATTATAACTCAAAAATATAAGAGTGTAAATTAAGTGTTATTTAGACATTGACATTGAATATGAATCAATGGTTTCAACATTATAGCTGTCGATATATAATATACATATTTCGAAAATATTATTCTCAAAGATTGAAATTTTTATTACATACCTATGATAAAAAAAATATCATATTAGTATATATTAAGGAAATAATAGTTTCAACTTCATAGTAAATAACAAGGGTTATTCATTTTATATAAATAAGATTTCTTAAATTTATGAGAACATAATTTGTGGTTTATATATTCTATATATCAATAATATTATCTCTAATATTCAAAATAATAAGGTCATTATTAATGATTTCAATCCCACTTACATTTTACATTGTTTCTTTGGTCATATAAATGATAAGAATACCCAAATACTTCACAATTAAGAATTTCTAGAATCATTTTACTTTGAATCATTCGATAAATATGAGTATAGTATATTAAAAAATGAACAACGATCCTTTGTTTTGAAAATCATAAAAATATTAATATTTTTGAATTAGTATATAATATACACGTGTCCCAATTACAACATAAACTACTGGTGGTAATTGATACCTTTTAAAAATCACTAATGATTTTGGTTGGTATGTTCACATCTACCTTATGTGAAATAAATTTAATACATTATAAATATTAATATTATTTAAAAATTTATAAAATTATTTTGGTAAATTAATTAATGTGTTTTTATCAAATCAAACTTAATAATACTTCATCTAATAATTTTTTGATCATTTAAAGGACAATAATATTGTCTCATATATCACTCCTTGAGGAAAACAGTAATGTAATTATTTTTATAAATATAGGAATCAAATAATGTTATATGTAGTTAGTTTTATGATGAGTTAGGTTGAACTTTTTATTTTATTATAGTGTTACTCTACATAAGCAACTGCATTCACATTTTAAAAAATTATCTATGGATACTCAAAATACACTGTATAAAATATGTGTTATGAAACAACCAAAATTATCATTTATGATGATTAAAATATGTGAATCATATATAAAAATAATAATTTCCTATAATAACAATCTTAAATATCATTAATTATTATTATTTTGATATCCTAATGAAACTAAGTGATATTATTTATTACATAATTTAAGTAAAAACTTTTTATAGTTTGCATTAGTATATTATTTGAGAGAGTTTATTTATTGCGAAACCAATAAGACCAATAACCATGAAATATTATTAAAAAAAGATGGTTTTATTCGACATGTGGATGTAAACATTGAACTGAAACATGATATAAAAGAAAAAATGGCCTTTAAAATTTTATCATGAGCTAGGAGGATATTGATTTTCAAGGTAAATAATGTTGAAGTTACATTTATACAAGAAAATTTTAGAATCATCCAAGTCTCCATTTAGATTTATGATTTTTAGAAGTAACTAAATTGTTTTAGCCATTGAATGTGATGTGTCATATTTTGTTTCAACCATTTCTAATGTACAGAGTTTGAATACGTTAAATATAAGAAATTTCTAATAGATGATTATTTATGGTTTTTATATTAAGAAGGAGGGGATTCACAGTTCTTGAATGTGTATTTATATATTAAAATAAAAAATTATATGTGGATTTTTTAATTTAGAAGTATCCTAGAAGGTAATAAGTTATTTGAGAATAAAATATATTAATTTCATATTTGATGATATATAGAAGGTTTATTGTTTGAATAGAGATTACAGAGAAGGAAAATAAATGATGGTTTCTCATAATAAGAGGAAACCGAATATATGATTGGAATTATATATAATAAAAAGTAAAAGATAAAGATATTTTATCTTATAAAATATAATGTTTTATAACACATAAACCTATCATATACTAAGAAATATGTTATAACCTTAAAGAAGTATTTTCCCAATAGATAGTAACATGGGATTAACAGCCCTATTGGTGCGATCCAGCTGACACCGTGCCTGTGGATAGTAAGGCCATGCCATGATTTCACAGCTCAAGTCCCACATAATGTGGGGGAGTTTTATGATTAGATTATATATCTTATATGTTTTCCCTATATCACAAGTCCTTTTTATAGTGAGTTAGTATATATCCCCATGGTGGGCAACGGGCCCTACTGATGAATAAAGTCTTGAGGTAGTAATCCAAAGTTGATAATATTTTCAAATAAGGGACATGGTTAAACCCCACCTATGATATAGAGGGAGGGGAATCATTCATCTTTAGGTAATTCACTGAGGGATAGATTATCAGAACCTTAAATCAATGTTTTCCCTAGAGATCATGATATGGGATTGAGAACCCCTCTAGTGTGATCTAACCAACACCATGCTCATTGTCATCAAGTTCAAATATTGGTGTCATTCCGTAAGTCCCATATTGGGAATAGGTGAATTTTAGGTATATATATAAATCACATCTTTTCTTCCCTATCAAAATTACTTTTTAGAGTGAGGTGGTAGCGAACCCCCTAGTGGGTAGTAGACCGTACTGAAGAACAATTATATAAAGTAGCAAGATAAAGCAAAAACTATTATGATAGAGAGGTCAATGATGAACCACAAATCATATTTTTGGAACACCAATTGGTTGTTTTGGGTGTGTAAACAAGAATTGATTTATTTAAA
This sequence comes from Viscum album, assembly GCA_963277665.1. Taxonomy (NCBI): domain Eukaryota; kingdom Viridiplantae; phylum Streptophyta; class Magnoliopsida; order Santalales; family Viscaceae; genus Viscum; species Viscum album. Next base: position 1,327,150,355 of record OY728158.1, read on the forward strand.
ATAAGTTTTTTATAATAAAAACTAGTGGAGCGAAGTTAGATTTTTTTAAAATAAGTGGAATACAAGAAAAATCTTTATTAGAGGTGGTTATTGGTGTTAAATGAGAAAGTTCAAATGAATGTTTATATGGAGGTAATCTAAAAGTCAGAAGAAAATATACAGTTATTGTATATGGTCAAGTTAAAGAACAAATATATTTGGAAATCATCTTAGAAAAATAAAGCTAAAGAAGTTTCTAAACATGGAAAATACCATGTCATGGTCAGCGGGAAAGGTGAAAATGAAGAAAATGGAGGGTGATACCACACAATGGTCTATGGTTGTGGTATATAAGTAAATACCAAAATGGGAAATCTAGAATGGGACATGCCTTAGTAGTCCCTATGTTTGATTTCTAATAATCTTGTGCAAAATGGTGTAGATAAGGAGAACCAAGGAACATACTACCATGTTATTGATATGGTAGTCATGGTTTCTGAGTTTATTTATATGATATGGGGAAGTATAATATGGCCATGGGGTAGGTCATGATTGGCCATGAAAATTATTAAAGTCTTTGTTTTTATAGGTGTCCAAGAATGGACAACCGAGGCCGGTCTTATTATAACACATACCTAGATGAGTAAAAAATAGACACAGTTTTATCAATATACCCATGGCATAGCATGTTGAGTTGATGATTCACCTAAGAGACATGGTGAACCCAAAAGAGGTGTGGTGGTTCCCATGGTGAATCTGTGTTGTGTAAAAAATAGAATGTGGAATTTGGGTTTCTATAGGAGAAGGTAAAATGGAAAAAGGCCATGGAATAGATCATGTTGAAGTGAATGTTAGACTTGTAAATACATATACACTTTTGTAGTGTTTAAAGGTAGTATGTATTGGTGGTGTGTTGGTATGAGACACCCCAAATGTTGAGTATTTGACTCTGATAACACTTGAATGGTGAACCAATATTTCATAAATCATGTGTCTTGATTTTATACAATGATCCAAGCATGAATTGAAGGGAGATTGTAGTATTACTAGAAAACAATTAAATGGAGAGTTAATTGAACACTACAAAAGAAAAAGTTTCAAAAAAATCATTAATGGTGTACTATAGTTATGAAGACCATGTATGAAGTTATGATGGAAATCATGATGGATTTTGGGTGATTTTAATTGACCATAATGATGATAATAGAGGACTTATTTGTTTGGGCATGATCCATCATTTTGTAAGGTATCGACTAGAAGCATGAGGCCTGATTTGGTGAGGGGGATACTAGAGAATATTGAACATATGAACTGCAAAGGTAAAATAAGTTTTCTAGGTGAGGGTTGGAAAGAAGAACAAGGTGTTGGAATTTATTGAGGAATATTCTAAATAATAGAAAAGAATTTTCATGTAATATACAAAATATAAGAAGCTACATTTATATTCTATAAGAATATATTTTTCAATTTGGATGCATTCATCGTTTGTAAAGATAATAATAGTGGAGACAAAATATATAATCTATCCATACTTGATGATGCATTCCATGTATGTGATGTGAGTAAAGGGACTATAATGTCCATTACCTATGTGATATTGATCCTTTCCACCATAGTGAGAATTGTAAGGAATGTTTGATGGATTAATCCTTTTAAATCATTTAGTTGTGCCTAAAATTTATAAAGAAATGAACTTAGACAAGGAGTATCATATCCCAAACCACATTTGAAGTGCGAGTACACTTTATAGTTGTTTAGTTCACGACACATCTCCAATGCGTAGTCCTTGGAGCATCCTAGTGATTCTAAAATAAAATAAAATTATCATTTAACTATTTATATAACACATGAACAAAAAAATAAGTTGATAAGATAATTATATGATACATTCTAAAAGGTTTAGTTATGTTATTGAATAATATCCACATTTATGAAAAGGAACAAAAAAAGGCCCTCAAAATTGATAGGTCAAGAGTTATTTAGGGTAGTGAGAGTTAAAGGAAAAAAGTGATATAATTGTATAGTAAATTCCATTACATGATTCACAAACAGTCTTATGTTAGTCTCACACTAAGACATTTTTGATGAACTTACAATTAGTATCATAGAAATAGGATTATTTTGATTGTATTTTTTATTGATCTAACTTGATCTAAAGTTTTGTGAAGAGAAATGGAATACACAATGATGGATCTAGTGTTTTCTGGAAATAAATTCCACGAATATAAAATGGATTTTATTTTCTATAAGTATGATTCTTTTTGAGTTCTATAAGAAATTATGGAGGAATTAATTCTTCTGTTAAGCTGACATAGAGTTATCCTTGAAATAGATCAAATAAACATATAGATTGATTGCTTGGTAAATAAGGTATTAATAGGTGATGTTAGTGAATAAATATATATCAATATTTAACAAGGAATATTTTCCAGATATATATTGGATGAAATTGTATGAACTCTATAAAAAAGACGATAAATAATGCTTTATGTCTAAAGGCAAGAAGACGAGGAAGAATGATGGAGGAAAGAATTATCCTACCAAGGTAATATATTTGGAATCTAATTTTAAATATGATTCTAACACTGGTTTAAAGAAATGATTTTGTACTCCATACTATTTTATGAAGTTGAAAATAAAATGTTCTTATGATGTGTCATTGTCATCAAGTTTCCAATCAAGAAGGTGTTCTTGAAATGGCCAAGAGGAGATCCCAATTCTAAAACAGAATTTAGAATAATGGTAAGACATACATAGAGTTTATAATGGAACCATTGAAGATATTTCCTAGGAGAAAAATATGAATAGAGAGAATAAAAGGATTCTGATTTCAACATGAAAAAATGGAAAAAATTCAAGGAACAAAATTACATGATTATAGATATTTCTCAAGAGATTTTGAAAAAATGGCCATAGATAAGAAAATAAATGTAATAATCATTCCACTCAGAACTCAAATTGAAGAAAGAAGACAAATTTTAAGGATAATGATTCAAGTACAAATATTATGGTTTTATAGTTGAAATAAAAAATAAGATTATAAGATAACTTGAGTAACTCAAATGAAAATATGAAGATCCCTCTAAAATTAACTTCAATTGGAAGAAAGATTCCAGATTAATTTTTTTTAATAAAACATAATTTCCATGATAAATCTTGAATAGGTGATCCACAAAATAATGAGGCCCTAATTTGATACTATCATTGAATAATTGGGCTCATTATGAGCACATGCTTCAAAGTACGAAAGCATGTAGATGAGATAAAAACTATATCAATGCAAATATATTAATCAAGAAGATACCACATGAGTTATGCTTCTTATGGTAAATGATTTATTTTTAATAAACTCAGTCACATAGAAAATTATATCAATTTTAGGAATGAATGGAAGGATAACGATTCCTTATGGAGAAAATCCACTCCAATAATATATTAAGAAATAGTTTATCTAAGGAAAATGATAGTTAAGATTGAAAACACGTACAATGATTTGGAGAACAAAGATGAGCCTCAATAAAAATTCAATCATGAACTAATATCTATAAAATAATAATAAATATATTGTAATAAATGAAAGAAATTATAGAAACAGAATAAAGTATTTGTACCATCTTGGAGAAAGGTGGAGGTAAAGAAAAACCCACTTAGTATGAAAGAATCCACGATGAAACTCAGGACCATTATAGAAGAGAGATTCCTAATTTATATTTTATGAAACACTAAGAGAAAAAATTTGAAAAATCAATAGAGAATAAACCCAAAGGTGATATCTAATATTGTGTCAACTCAAGAATATACTTTCTCAAGTTTGAGTGATTCTACAACCGGGGAAAATGCAAAGGGAAGGAATGACATTGATGCTCAAATTCATGAAGAGAAGTGTGTGAGTAGATTATCTTAAGGGATATAATTTGGAAAGAGGATGAGAATGATGATTATGAATGATGGTGAAAAAAATGAAATGATGATATCATTCCCTTCCCAAAATATTAAGATGGGAAAATTAAATATATAAGTCTATGGTTTGTTCTAATTTAGCTAACCCCTTTCCTCAATTTGAGGAACCTTGAGGTACCATTCTACCTATGTTCTTTTTTTATAATAGTTCGTAAAAGGATGAAAAACAGAGGTGAATATATGATACATGTGGTAATTAGGATATAAAATAACATTTTAATGAATTTAATTGCATTTCTTTTGAATCTTGGAAGATGAAAGAAAATTGAATTCAAGTGGTATCATAGAACCAATTTGGTATCAACCCAAGAGGGTAATTATAGTGGATAATTTCTATAAAAATGTGTCATGAAAAAGAGTCTTAAATTCAAGAAGAAAAGGTGTCAAATCATTTCTAGATTTACCAGTGGTATCGTATTAGATTAATTAGTATATTTCTATGATAAACTCGTTTCAAGAATTGAGGATGAAGAACAAATGAGATGGTAAACATCAACATTAAACTCATATTCATTCATTTGTTTTTATAAAAAAAGTGTTTTGTTATTTGGTATCATCTAATGAATTTCATGATATCCAAAATCTGCTAAGATAGTAGAGAAATACCCACAAGTAAAACCCATAATTTTAGAAATAACATATCTTTTTCAATAGGTAAAAGTCACATTGGGATTTTAATCAAAATTCAATGGTTTTTAAGCCTCGTTTAAATGTGTTTGAATCTTGTGAAGAATTTTAAGGCATAAACTACAAGTGTTATAATTTGATAAATTTTTTAACAAGTGGTATCAATTACTTTATCATTTTTTATCCTAATACTTAATGTTCTATAATGATTTTACACATAAGGTTTGGTGTCAAAGTTTTTTAGAGATCATAGGTTTTTATTTCCCTAATACCCAAAGGCTTTTATTTTTTATTAATTTTTTATAATACATCTTTACAGGTTGAGGGGTAACATTTACATAGTCTGAAGACCCTAGAGGCACTAGGCCTGAATACATGACCACATTAGGCCCAAATACCAAACACCAAACAACAATCCCTATCTAACTGATAATTGTTTTCTACAATGACCATCTTACAAGGAATCTTAGTAAGAAATTCCTATGCATGATTGCATGGGCCCAATTTCAATGTCAAATATATACCCTCATAAAAATCAAAATTAAAGAGCCTTGCTGAGTGTTTCTCTTCTACTCTGACCTCATATGAAACTGAATCTTGATATCTTACATATTTGTTTTCTGAAATAAATTCCACCATTGAATCCCACTCCATTTCTTCCTCCATAGTTCTATATCACCGCACTGCCCCACTGTCGCCATTATCATTCGACCAAGGAGGCACTTCCGACCAAATCCCACTTCCTCCATCTCGCTTGAGGCCCCTTCATCGTCAAAACCCACCTCCATCATACATATAAGGCATTTCCATCTCTCCTGTACTACTGACACCTCCACTATCTACTTGAGGCCCCACCATCTCTGGACCCCCATCTACGCCATCCACTTGACCCCATTCAATATGCATATTGTAGGTTCCCCATATCGTGTCTTGTCCATCGATGGCCCCTACTCCAAGGTCATTATCCCAATAACTGACTGATGATGTCATTGTCATACCTCAATTCCTCATTCTTCCACCTCACCCCACAACCCTACACCCCACATCCTACTTCTTTCACCCACGCCTCACTATGATTCCCTCCTAGATGTCACACTTTCTATCCACAACACCCTCCCCACTGAATCCCAATAAATCCCAAAATATGGGGCTTCCAAGTAATGAAACCTGGTTGATGTTGGCTTACGAGGATCCCATTACTACTAGTCTATGACCCCAACTTCTTAAAGGATTTTATTGAGAAGTGAAAAATAAAAAGCTATTATAAGGATTCATAGGTATTCATGAGTGAAATGAAATACCATGTTGTTTTCTACAATAAAACCCCTTTTCCTTACAACAATATAAGGCTCAATGGTTTTATAAGATTTTTTGACATCTTAGGTGAGAAGTGGTAAATTCACTCAATGAATATTTTCGAAATATTCACATATCATCTCTTATTGAAGTATTTTAGAGTTTATCATTCCATCTTGAAATTGATTTCATTTGATTTCATAATTTATCTAATAAAAATTTGGTTAATTAAAAATATTATGGTACATTGAAATTGGGGGAGATGAAATAAGATGCGTAATCCCTCCATATCCTTGTTAGAGGAGATAAATTAGTTGAGGGTTCCCCCTTGGATGTTGAATATAAAATGGGATATGGTCATTTTTGAAGTTTCTTCATATACAACATGGGTGATAACGGTTTAATGATAAAAAGGAGATAGAAACATTAAAACAGGGAGTTTGATATCAAAAGGAATATAAATATTTATTTAGGTGGTGTAGTTCCATGTTCTCCCAAAGTGGTTAAGAAAATAGAAATCAAATTTACTAGGAGTTGGACATTTCATTTCATTGAAAATTAATGGTATAAGTATTGAAACGAATGGTTGTCACAAATTTTCATCAAAATCTAAAGTGGGGATTATTGTTACACCAATGATATGTGTTGGATTTGTTTGGAAAGGAGAGATTTATTGATAATAAGTAGTGGTGGAGTGAAGTTGGATTTGTTGAAAAGAATTGGATAATTGAAAAATCTTGACTGAAGTTTGTTCATGGGGTAAAAGTAGTCAACAAAAATGGAAGGTTATTTGGAGACAATTTAGGCGTAAAAAGGAATTATATAAGAAGATTTTATGGTCAAGATAAGATATGGAGATATGTTAAAGTAATCTTGGAGAAATAACAGTGAATAATTTTCTGAACATGGGAAATACCACACCATGGTCAGTGGGTATCGAGAATATGAATAAGAAGGTAAGTGATACCAAACCATGGCTTATAGACATGGTAGATAAAGAGATTAACAACATGGAAAATATATAATGGGACATTTCATTGTGGTCCTTACGGTTTATTTCCAGTATACCAATGAAAAATTGAAAAGGTAGGGAGGACCCATCAAAGTACCTCCACAACATATATCTGTGCATGGTGGTTTATACATTTCCTTGTGTGACACAAGGAAGGCCAATGTAGTCGTGAGGTAGGATATGGTTGAACATAATTCTATTTAATATTTTTTATGGTGGAGGAATATTATCCATACAAGGTTGACCAAGTCATAACACATGCTATAGTTAATTAAAAATGGAAAAGATTTTCTCACTACAATGTAGTGCATGGCGTGTCGAGTTAGAGCTTCACCTATGAGACATGGTGAACCCAAAACATGTGTTATGGTGCTTAATGTGAAGGTGTGTTTTTGTGGACATAGAATAAATAAATTTATATTATAAAATATATGGAAAACATTGATAATGTACATAGGATTGGTCATGTTATCCATGATATACACAAACCATGTTGTAGTGATTGAAGGTAAACCTTGTTGTTGGCCGTGTCAGTAAAAGTCACATAAAATATAGAGTATTTGAATATAAAGATGCTATAATGGATAATAAATGTTTCATACATGTTTTTTCATGGTTTAATTCCACAATAAAATCATTAATCAAAGAGATATTGTAGAATTACTCAAATGGAATTAAATAGAGATTTATTTTCTTGCAGAAGTTGAGGATGTTTTACCACAGACCAGTTATAGTGTCCTACAATTTTTGAGATCATGGAGGATCTTATGATTGAAATCATGTAAGATTTATGAGTTATTTTAATGGCCCACAATGATACTAATAGTTTCCTTATTTTTTGGTAATGATACCTAATTTTATAAGGGATCGACTGGAAGAAGGAGGTATGTATTGGAGAGGGAGATACAAAAGAATATTTCACATCCAACATCCAAAAGAGAAGAAAACTTTACAAGTTAGGAGATAGAGGTGAAAGTAAAGTGCTGAAATCTATGGAAGACACTTCCATATAATTGGAATTAATGTTTTTGCGACAGAAAAGAAAAGGTCATGTTTCATTTTAGAAGAATAGGTGTTGTAATTTAGAGGAATTCGTAGTTTGTGAAGGAACATCCTAATGGAGATATAACAAAACATATATTCATATATGAGGATTCATTCCATATAAGTGATACCTGTGAAGGTATTCTCAAGTATATAAAAAATTTCATGGTTATCCTTTCTATTGTAGTGAATGTTGGAAGGGATGTTTTGGGGAGTTTCCCTTGGGAAGCATCGAGTTATCCCAAAACTTTATAACAATGTGATCCTGGTCAAGGAGTTAACTATAATAAACCCTATTTGAGGATAAATTTTCATTATAGTTATTTTTTGAATGAAACATCGCTGATACATGATCTCTATAGTATCCCACTGAGGGTGAACCAAGTAAATGCTCGTGTCTCTATCTACTTTACGCATGTACTCCAAAAGTTGGTTAAAAGATAATAACTTGATATTAAGTTAATGTTATGGTAAAGTGATTAAATAAAATAAACATTTTAGAAAAGCATCATAACAAATAATCCTCAAATTTGAGAGGTTAATATTCATTTAGGGAAGTGAGTGTTAAAGGAAAAAAGTGATTTAATTGTATAATACATTACATTCCTTGATCACCCCACTCCCTTCTCAAGGTAATCTTACACTAAGACCCTATTGAGATAATAACATCAAAATAGTTTATTTTTTATAATTGAATATTTTTCATTGGAAATTTCAAATTTATATACTTTGAATATAAGATATCATATTATATGAATAGAGTCACATGTTATTACATATGTAAGGAGTAATTTTTTATTTTTATTCTAGAAGTTATATATTATGACAAGATGGAATAATATTCTATGAAATATTTATAAGAATCCAATAAGATTAATGTAATAATGATAGAAATATATGAAAATGAAAATCACTAGATGCAATATTAAATCAAAATTTGGGACATATGTTTCCATAACCTAACATGTTAGAATTGGATTAAATTATCATATTAATTATTTTATACATTAAGACCATTTATTTTGAGGTAAATTTTAATTTCCTAATAATTAAAATGGGAGTAAGTTAATTAGTGATAAAAAAATTTAGTTATATGAGATTTAAATTTTGTAATGATCAATTTTTTAATAAAGGAAAATGATTGATATATATTTTGAATAAGATTTATAATGGATGATAATATATGATTTAGTAAGAAGTGTATTAGATAGTTGAGTAATGACAGAAATAAAGATAAAAAGAATGGGGTGTGATACTATAACACTATCAAAATTTATATGGTCCCACAAATAGTCTAGTGGGTTGGGAAGTAACCCAATGAAAACTTACCCACATAAGAGTTACATTTAATTATAGTTAAAAGATTACCTATCCCACCAAAGGTCTGGTAGAGTCCATTAGGGCTCTGATAGGGCTTGGACTATTTTTAAAAAAAAGTGATATAGGGGGTATATATTTTATTGATTGTTCCTCTTATACTCTCACTTAATCATTCTAATCTCCTTTATTTCCCTCTTCTACCTCTCTATATTATTTTATAGAAATTATTTTTTCACTCTATCTGTGGAATTATATTCAATAGTGTTTTTTATATTAAGACCTATGCTTATTTCACGTTTTATGTACAATTTTTATGCCTTGAAATTTTATAATCAACTAAAATGGAAATTTATATGATGAAAACAATGGTAATTGTTGTTTTGTGACTCCTTGAACCACATTATGTTTTCATAATTAGAAATATAAGTTTTCTTTTAATTTAAATATCTTAATAATTGTAATTACGCAATGTATTATTAATCATGAATGTAGTGACCTAGGCTGGATTGAAAACTGATAGTGGGTGAATCAATTGTATAATTTTAAAATTATTTATATTTAATTCAATGTCTCAAACATGTTATGTTTTTTTTATCCACTCATTGATATCTCAAAATCACACTTTTTATACAGAAATAATCATTAAGAGCACAACACGTGGTATTTACAAGATTCAATAAAAATACCTACATCTTTCCTTATTGTTTAATCCCCCATCATTTATTCTACAATATATAAGAAGGTTATTATAATTAATATGGAATAAACAACTAATACACCCTAGTATAGGATCCTCCAGTTGATATGAGTTCCAAACCCCAGAAACCAAATCTTCTAACTCAGTTGGTTAGACACCCCATCCATCTTCTCTTCTCCTTCTTCTGGACTAATTGGACCTGCCATCCTTGAGACTCTTTAGAAACTGGTTAAACCCCCAATCATAAGCTAATTCTTCTTAATATTCTTGATCCATGAATAGAAAGATCTATGTTTTCTTCTGGTTTCTCTTGAAACACTTAAAATAGAAATTCCTCCACGATTGTACTAGATCTATTATACTCATATACATCATAATGATCATCAACATCTTCTTGAAGTATGAATGTTGGTCTAGAAACTCATTCAAAAAAATATATTTAATTTTTCAATTCTTCTCAAATTAATGACTCCTCATACATGATTTTCATCTCCTGTAAGTGTATTCTAACTTTAATCTCTTCAACTTCTAATATTCATTTATGATCATATATTTCTCATATTTCTACTTGAAAAATGATTCATATTTCTTCTAATTAAGTACCAACCTTAAATAATGTGTGAAAGTGATGCAAAAAATTCCTCTAAAATATTCTATATAAGATATAGACTTCCAAACCTCATAATAATCTCTCTTCTGAATATCAACTCTAATACATCATGACATCATGTTTATTTCCTGGAATTTCCATTTTCTTCATCAATTTGTAAACTTTAAACAATACACTAAATTGATTATGTATACATGAAATGATCATATCATATCATGTATTATATGGTACATACTATAGGTGATTTTTTTTAATCTTAGCATACTGATGTTTGGATCATATTGCACATCATTTTTGTATTAACTGTATATTGATAAAAAACCAATATAAATTGTTCCCAAGATCTTGAATTTATCATATAATAGCATGTATGATTGTTAGTGTGCTATTGGTCCATTTCTCTGATTCTTAGAGTACATATAGTTCACTTATTTGATTATTAGAGAACTAATTCTTGCATCGTATAACACTGAACTTTGAAATTCACATTCTATTATTTAAAAAGTTTGATAAATAATTCCAATGATCATAACTTATCATGTGTTATATGGAGCCTAATTTTGCTCCACTTCTTTGATTCTGAGTGTACTCAAAATGTAATTTATTGATTCTTAGAGAACTGATGCTTTCATCATGTAACACTTTACTTTTCCATTCAAGGTATATTCTTTAAATAGTTTTCTATATTTTCCAAAGATCATGAAATGATCATATAAAAACATTTATGATATGTATCACACTATTATTCAAGTTATTTTATTCTTACTATATTGATTTTCCTCTTCTTTTATTCCTAAAGAAAAAATTCTTGCATCATATAACACTTCACTTTTATATTCATTGTATATTCTTGAAATAGTTTGATAAATTTTTCCAATGATCATGATATGATCACAATATTTCATGTTTTATATTTTTTATTTTTGGTCCACCTCATTAATGATTAGCATACTGATTTTCCACTTCTTATATTTTTAGTCAACTGATTCTTGCAACCTAAAACACTTCACTTTACTATTTGTTTCTGATGCTTTCGCCAAGGTCCGCACATCCGTCTGTGGAGGATGCATAGCTATTCCCTCGCATTACCACTTTCCAAATGTGGGCGGCATCCGTCACTTTTTATGGATGTTTTCTCCTTGATCGAAATAGGATGATAGGATGTCGGTTCTTCCTTCCATGGATTCCTCCTCAGAACTCGTCACCTAGTTCGGGTCTCCCTTATAGACATAAGAATTTTTTCGTGAAACTCTTTCTAGCACCATATCTTCATGGAAAATAGTTAATTACACTACTTCTATCGGGAAATTCCATGGTGTCCAGTTAGGGCATCAACCTTCAGTTAGGGGAGTAGTCACGTTGGGCATCACTGGTGTGTCTAGGCACTAGGACACCAGCGCGTCTGTCTTATGTCCCTTATTATAGGGCATCCTGAGGGCGCGGAAGCCCAAGGCATATGACATCTAATGCAGGGAATCATATTCCATGGGCATGTATCTGAGGTTTTCCTCAGCTTCCCATGTTTAACAGAGGGTATGTATCATGTTTAACGTCTAGCAGAGACTAATCGAACTGATCATAACACTGACTAGAGTGGATCATATGTGTGAAACCCCTAGAGTGAACACAAATATTGGCTGCAACGTATGGTTGAATCCTCGATCACTATTGAGGGGAATGAGATGGAATGATTTCACTGGGATGTGGTGGACCATATAAGAATCAGGATGGATGATGGGTGGATGAATGAAGTGGAGGGGGAATGAAATAGCACCATCGCAAGGTTGACAATGAAGATGGGATTGATCCTCGAAGAGACATCCTACATAACCCCGCAACAGGGAATCCAATTCCACATAGTTAGGTGAACATAGTTCATCTTGACAACAGCTTACCGCTGGTTGGAGTTTCAACAGCTTACTGCTGAATGGAGTGACAACTACTTGCTGCAGAAAGAGGTTGACAACAGCTTACCATTGAATGCAGAAAAATAAGTGGAATACAATTTAACGTCATGCTGGACAGGGGTGGACTGACGTGATGTGGGTGGGACCAGTTTTTATTGGGCTTGAACCATATGGAATCTTCTTACATACCCTACCTCAACAAGGATCAAAGACCACGTAGTTCGGGGTAGGATCTGTGTGCAACAGCTTACTACTGACTAGGGAAACAGTGGCTTACCGCTGGTTGGGGTCCACGGTTTAAAGTCATTCAAGACGAGGGTGAACCGATATTAAGATGGCCGAAACAACCTAGTGTTTGGATTAAACCTCATGGAGGCTTCCTACATACCCTATCTTGGCAAGGATGAAAGACATAATAGTTCAGATGGTGGGAATGGTGCACCGATGTGAAGATGGTTGGGACAAATGGATGGTGGTGGGCTTGAACCTCATGGAGACTTCCTACACACCTTGCCTGGGAATGGATCAAAGACCACGTAGTTCAGATAGGGCGTCAGTTAAATGATGTGAAAGAGGACCTGGGGTCCCATGGGTGGTGGGCTTGAACCTCATGGAGGCTTCCTACGTACCCTTCCTTGGCAAGGATCAAAGACCTCATAGTTCAGATGGGGCATCAGTGAAGTGACGTAAATGAAGACCTGGGGTCCCATGGGTCATGGGCTTGATCCTCGAGGAGGCTTCCTACATATCCTGCCTTAGAAATGATAAAAAAACCTCAAGGATCAGATGGTGGTAGGGCTTACACTCTAGGCTACCCAGGTAGGATGTCATGGTTGGTGATTACTCTAAGCCCACGTGAGTCATGCTTGGTTTGAGAAAAAAGAGGTAGTAGAAACCTGACGATCACATCGCAAAAGGTTTGTCCGTGAGCGGTGAAGTGAGGATTACACGTGATCAAAACCCAAATAGGAAACAAGGGCTTATGTGTGGTTAGCGGCCCGAAGAGGTTAGGACTTACTCCAGGATGGAGGCCTGGGTGGCGATAAAGCCCAATGGGAGAGGGATTTGGTACCGAAGAAAAGAGGGGCCTAGTGTCCATTCCCCCCCCTCCCTGGTCCTTGGGACCAAAGAAGAAAGTAGGAGCATGGATGCTACCTCTTGTAAGAAAATCTAGGTGATTACATCGAGATGGTCACCCTTTCCTCGCATAGGATACATGGGGGGAGTCACATTTTAACATCATGTGCTAAGGACGATAGTTCTTGGAAATTTAACGTCCTGTAGCTCGGATGAGGTGGGTTCACTCCGCACCCCTAGGACTTACATAACCAGTACCCTATGCACCTTTCTGAATAGATGGGACATGCAACACCGTGGCTAGGGGGTGTCATGGAGAAAATCATTGGGGGGGGTCCATGTTAGTATGGTTATGCGAAGAAGAAATAGTCATTAGTCCGCCTATGTGAAGAAGCATGAGGTGAAGCAATGTAACATGCATTATCATCCAAGGGACTTTAAAATCACTATGTGAAAACCTAGAGGGTCGCACGAGAAAAGGGATTACAATGCAGAGGGGTTCATAGGCAGGGGCCTTGTGAAGCTCTAGTTCTTTGCGTGGTGGAGTGTACTTGTGAAAGGGTGTTCTCTGTGAAGTGGAATGTCTCATCCTAATAATAGGGAATATGTTCATATATGAGATGCTTCACGATGTTGAAAGGCATTCGCGGAGCACTTCCTTGTGGAGAAAAGGTTCCTCCTAAAGCAAGGTATCATGAAGCAATGTGCTTCGTGATGTATAGTGACCCTGTCTTAGCATGTGGATCACGTGTACGTGAAGGGTGTTTTGTGAAGAATAAACTCTCAGTTAAGACTCGGGTACCCTTGGGGATCCCCTTCCTTCACGGAGGCCCTTTGGTTCTCTGAAAAGAATCCCTATCGAAAGAGGGGGTTAAAACAAGGCAAAGAGGAGGCACTTTGTAGAGCAGAAGTACCTCTCACAACTCATGGTTTGCAGAGAAGAAGGAGCTTCGCAATTAGAGAGCTAAGAATTTGAAAGGTCGGATGATCCCCCTTGGAATGGGGTGGGGGGTGAAGTATTTATAGGCAAGAGTCGCCACGAAGTAGAGCTCGGTCGGTACAAAGATGGATTTCATTGTTTCGCAGCGGGTCGTGAATGTCAAATTCTTTTGCAGAGCATCCAACTTCCTTGCTCCACAGAGGGCTCGTGAACGTCAAAGGGGATCATGGAGCATCCCGCCTCTTTGATCAGTGGTGGGCCCGTGAACGTCAAAGGAGTTCTTGGAGCTTTCCACCTCTTTTCTCCATGGCGGCCGCGGTACTAGGGGGACTCCGTGAAGGGGCTTCGCGAGGTGGCCTTGCCCGCTTTTCAGTTCTTCTTCTTCATCCCCCATATTGGCACCAACAAATTCCCCCCCCCCCCTCAGATTTGGATCCACAGAGAAATAAAGGTTCAAAGTCTAAGGGTCAATCGCGAAAATCCATCGGCCATTCGCGATGATGGCTCACGAAGAGGGCTCGCCAAGCCGGAAAGCGGAGCTCCAACCAGATGCACCGTAAATCTTGCTTCGGTCGAGATGCACCATGAAGCTCTGAGAGTCCCTCACCTATAAATATGGGACCTGAAATCTCTTTTTCTTTTTTATTATCCATGATTTTTGACTTTAGCGCTCTCGATTCTCGAAGCTCCGTGTACTCCGTGATTGCTCTCTGCGAATCGGGCCTTCTGCTTTATGGTGCTTCAGCAAGTCTTTGACTTCGTGTCCCAGTGCTTCATGACACAACATTTGAAGGGTGAGCCAGGGCTCCGCGAACATGTTTCATGAATGTTCTCTTTGAACGAGCTTCACGAACCAACTCGCAATGCTCCCAAATTTAAAAACTGAACGACTCGTCAAGAAGCTACTCGAGTGGTCTTTGTGGACGCCGCTCAAAGGGATGAGATGGAAAACAGTCTGGGTCTAGGGGAGTTGATTCAGAGCCTCTCTAACCATAGTTTGTTGGTGGAACTGCTATTAGGGAGCCAGAAGAACTACCCGCTGTGTAAGAGGTTGCCTCTATATGGCTTCGGGCTAAGGTATGACTTCTTCATCCTAGAAATAAGTCAAGACGAACCAGCTTACTGGTTTAAGAGCATGTCAGGCTAGCGCTGATAGATCAGGGCGGCTGATGGTCATGCCCGGGAGGATTTCACACCCATCAATGCTGATTTCTTATACAACCACTAGAAAAATTTCGACGGGACGAAATTATTTCCGAAGGCATCTCCCCCTCTGTACCAGATTATTTTGAAGGCAGCTTTGAGGAACCCAAGGAAGGGGTGGTCTGAGGAATGGGACCTATTCTAGGGCAGAAACATTACATATGATTGGGCCTAGGCTTACTAGGTAGGGGCATCATGTGAGAAGTTTGGGCTGAGCTGAGGAGAGTGGGTTTGTATGAGGTATCTTGGGGATCCCAATTCCACATATATCAACCTAAACAGCTGATGCCAGAGCTGTTGAGAAGTTGGTCGTCAAGGAAAAATACCTTCCACATACACCATGGGGAGGTTAGTATCATCTTTTGGGATGTCCACCAGATCTCGGGGGTCCTGATATTGGTGGAGGTGTATGGCGAATTCCTCCCCTCAATCAGTGCATGGAAGGATCCAGAACAAATTCCATGGTCGACGATGGTGTTGATGGTGCTTGTTCCCTGGGAGGACAAGGAAGCAGTAAGAGTTGTTCACTTCAGGCGGTGGTTCAAAAAGTTCTGGAATTTCATGGAAAACATGAAGTTTCTGGTGAGGCCTTAGACTTTCTTGTAGGGGGAATGGAGTAAGGAGCACTCATACTAGAGACTTTTAGAGGACAACCAGTGGAAGACGTGGGGATTCAGCATCAGCACTAAGCTTCAACCAATAGTCAGGCTGGCAACGTTCATCGCAGCTCTAATCTGTGGTTGGATCTTGCCAGTGAGGGATACCAACATGGGAGTATGACCATGAACAATCATCATGGAATCCATGTTGGCGATAGGAGGGCGGGCTAACCAAGGAATCTCGATGCTCTCCAAACTGTATAATGTGTCGTGGCATATCAGTGAGGGGAAAAGGCTGTAGGGGATATGTGGGCCATTACACCTCCTTTATGGGTGGGTAGGATAACACATTAGTGGGGTCTATGAATAACTGATCCCTATCTCTCCTCTGGGCACAAAATTATGCCCATCAATACTGAATACCGTCAAGAGCTTTCTAGGCAAGCTAACTGCCCTGTCTGTTCTGAAACGGGTGTGGAGGGTGGAGGAATTCAATTTCCACCCGTCTCCATTACAGACAAGGGTATTCACTGATGAAGGCCAAGGAATGAAAGAGAACTCGAGCAATATTCTGGCCTTTTGAGGTGGATTCTTGGTGGCGAGGGTGGACTGTGAGCCCCTCTACGATCCGTACACCCCACCCCGATTTTCAAGGAAATTTTGGTGAATGTACTAGCTAACCCCACAATTTTATATGGAGGTTCTCTATTAAGAACACCCATGCGTGATGAGGCGTATGTGGCTCATTGTCATGAAAGAAGATGGGAAAATGCAGAACGAGTTTCCTCGGCCGACCGCCATCCTCGTGCTGATAAAGGAATATGCCTAGAGCTGGGAGGCAGCCTACCCTGGGGAGATGCTAAAGCAGACAACCATTTGGGTTAGTGAAGGTGAGCTTTCTTGACCTCTGGGCCGAATCCGGAAGATAGAAAGGGCATCCCATGGTGGCGGGGCTACCGTGGTGGTGAGGCCCACACCAACTGAGGGGGAAGTCGTGGTAGCGGATCTGGAAGTGACAGCTGAACCAGTGATTTAAGAAGAGAAGAGTTATTCAGAGGGCAGACCACATAGAGGATTCCATAGAATACCTACTCAGGCTCCGGGGAAGCGGTTGAACCATATAGACATACTAGAGAATGTTGTCTTCTCGGAGGCCTGGGACATCTGGGACATCAACAGGCAATTCCTTGGCTCGTCCGAGATGTGGGAACACCTGAACCATATCGGGATGGATTTTCAGGAATTGGCCCTATCAGGGTCCAATTTGAAGTGTCCCAATCTGAAGGGGAACAATATCTGACTAAGCTGGAAGAGTTTTTTCACTCTTGGGGCACTCCTCATCCAATGAAAGATCGATTCAAGGTGTTTCTCGATTGCACTACTCCCTCGCAGTTGTTGGTCGATGATTTAAGAGAGTGCTTCCCTCTTCTAGAAGAATTAGAAGAGTCCTCCTTGGGAGATGAGGCTGGGATATGGAGACGCTAGAAGAGGGCGAAGATGGAGATCGGGACTCGGATCTTGAAGAGTTCATAGAGGCCCTTGAGGTAAAAACCTGAAACCCACTCCTCGGATAATTTCATTGAGGTAATTCTGGACTCTTTTCTAACATCTGAACTGTGCAGGAGAGTCTTATATACAGAACTCTTTCTCTTCCCTTGGTAGATGTAGATGCGGGACCTTCGAGATCATGAATTTGATTTATGTAAGTCCCTTCTCCCAATTTCATCACTGCCATCCCCTGACCATTCCAACTTACATTCATGTTCCCCATTTTCTTGGTGTACAATTATTCAAATGGAATGGGCTTCCTTGGTGAGGTTGGTCGGGGCTTCTAGCAGCATCCTTCCCTGGGGAATGCCGGTGGTCATGGAGGCAGACGTCCAAACTGACCTAACTATGGCACTCCTGATCACTAATGGGACCTTCAATGAGACTACACCAGAGATCATTGAGGTGGGATACGATGATGAGGATCAATCAGATACATGTCCCACAAATCCTGATCAAACACTAGATGTGGACTCTGTGGATGAGTTCCTAAGAGCCTACCCCGCATATGTGCCTGCAAATTGCTTTGACTGGGATGAGACGACATCTAATTAAGAGGACTGCAAAATAGTCTTCCGTCGACCATGGAAGTTTATCAAGCACTTCATTGATGATACCCCCAAGCACTATGGTTGGATGACATGGACATACTTCGCTCGTGACTATGAGAACTGTGTGCTAGGGGAGTGGATTCCTAGCATCCTCACATGATCGTACAAAATCATATGGCGGAAAAGATTCAAGAGTATGACTGTGGCATCAGTGTGGGATAGAAATGGAGGAAATAGATAAACATCAAGAGGCTCTGGGAGGCTATGGATGAGGTCCAATGGCTACAGAGTCGGGCAGACGAGCACTCGACTTCCCTCAAAGCACAATCTGAGATAATATTGTTATTGAAGGCTCAACTGTAAGAGGCAGAAGAGGGCATGAAGTGAGCCTATGAGGAGATGACCACCATCCGGATTGATGTGTAGTGGGCCCAAATTTCTTCCAATGAATTTCACCCCCTCAATATCGAGGAGGAGCGGGAGATGGACATGTGGCCATAACTTCAGGAGGCCACTGGCCAGAGGGTGGTAGAGCTTCAATGTTTTTTTCATGAGGATAACCCATCCTTGGGGGGAAACGACCCTCAGGTACTGTAATGATTACAAACCCCCAAACTCACTTTCATGCTTTGATCGTTTCATTCTATAGCCTTCTTGAGTTCTTTTACCCTCGGGTACTGTAATGATTACAAACCCCCAAACGCACTTTCATGCTTTGATCATTTTATTCTATAGCATTCTTGAGTTCTTTTATTTGTGTTTGTTTACATGAATTTGTTACAATCATGAAACACCCAATGATCAATCCCAATGCTCACGCGGGTCGAGCCAAATGTAAGAAACAATGGATGACCCCTATGTCATTTCTCTTGGACATAAAAGTGCTGAGATAGTTTTAGGCGTCCGAGGTTTGAGCAACCAACCTGGATTCCTGGGAAGAGAAGGGAGAGACCAGATTGGACAATGAATCTCTCAAACTGCCGAATTACCATTTTCCCATTGTGCTCCTGTGCACAAACGGGGTAATTCCAAGGGCACTGGAATCAATTCGAACAGATGGGAATGGAAGTTGTGAATCGTGATACCCAAGATTTGAAACACTGTGGGGGTGGTGTGACAATGAAGGATAACTTTTGAATGCATTTAAAACATAGTATACTTATTGAGTTAGCCTGGAAGGGGGATAGAAGACCGCTGACCATGTTCTAAACACAGGACCTGACTCAAAATTTCATCCAATAATCTTCCGGGGCGTTAGCCCAGGACAGCAGGCGAGCCCTATGCCAAGCATCCATACTGTTAGGGGGTTCCTTTAGATGTGGAAGGGGACGATGGTCTGAATAAGGAGGCACGCAAAGCGTGTAGGTTGGAGTGTTGGGTTGTTTTAATGGATTCCAACACTCTTTAAATTACTCCACCATGGTAGAAAGACATTTGGTGGGCGCGTTGGTCTGATCAGGTATCAAGCATAATTTCGAACAGGACCTGTCTAGAGAGGAAACTATTTCTTCCCAACGTTATCTTGGGGCATGCTGGACTTGTTCAGGGTAAAGCTGTAGGATTACCCAAAATAACTCGGGCCAAGGGGCTGAAAAAGATGGGTAACCAGCTTTGTGATTCTTGGGCTGGACCCAGAGGCAAGATTCATGGGAGTTTCTACATATCCCATGGGGATGTTAATCAAGCCATACGTAGTTTTGGAAGATGTCGTGTAGTTTAACGTCTTGTGGAAGGTACACAAAGTGATCTTAGTTTATGTTCATAAAGCTCAGACCATGGATGGTAGGAAACGCAGGAGACACGTGGTGGGGTAATTAAAAAACCCGACGTGAATGGGAACCTGGGTTCTGACCACCACATGTTCCTTGGGAAGGTTTTAGGCCAAGGGATAGAAAACGAGAGTTAAACTGGGCCTCAGCCAAAGTGCATGGGAATTCCTACGTACCCCATGAGGATGAGAAGCAAGCTCCACATAGTTCTGGGAAATGGCACGGTGGGATACTTGTGCCAAGTATAATAAGGTTGTGCGGGTCTGTCCCATACTAAAAAAGAAGTGTTCATTGATAGAACCTGTTTGTCCTTTAAGATGAGCGAGATTTGTTTTTTTTGTGAAGCGATGGGCCTATAATAGTAAATTCAGGAATCTCAACAAGAATCAAGCCAAATGAAGGAATTTAAAAATGGTATGGTGTTTGACCGATACCAAACATGATGTCCCTTGTGTGAGGGCACCACAATGCAGTGATGTTTTTCATCATGCGGACATGACAATATTGTAATAGTTTAGGGTCATTAATGGGACCAACCAAGCACTTTAGCGTCATGTAGCATAGATGTATTAGGGACAAGGTTGAAGGGGAATGTGCACGGTGCAATAAATCATAGCCGATGTGAATGAGGACAAGGTCCACACCATAACATGTGAGATTTTGAAAAAGAAACTACTGGCCAAGGGGCCAAAAAGAGGTAATAGGGTAAGATGTAGGAGAGACTGACTTCAATAAAGATGGACCCATAGATGAGGTGTTCGGGTGTCCCTACATATCCCATGGAATGGGAATCAACCTGTACGTAGTTCTCCCAAAGGGGAAACATGGAAAGATCTTAGTTTAAGGTATTAGAACATGGACCATGAAAAAGCAGGACTATTCCATGTAAGTGCGGGTCTTAATCTAATACCTAAACCTACGTGAGTTGAACTCATTGCAGGAAACAAGGGAAGATAAGATATTTTCAATACGTGAAATACATGCAAAGGTGAAATCGGTGGACCCCGAATGATTGCCTTATCACGGATTTTTCCGCCTAACATGCGGATGCGTACTAAATAATAGTACCAAGAGTCTCAAAATTCTACTTGGAAATGATGTGTTGGAGAAGGTTGGGAATCATGTAACCAATATTTTGCGCTTTACGGGGTCGGCCTGATGATGGAAGATAAATGTTGACTGTGTTTAAAACACAACATCCATATCACGTTATCCACAAATGGGGACAAATAAATGAGCATCGACCACTGACCATATTCGCAACGTGGGACTTGTATCAATTTTTTTTTCTGAAACCCTAGAGTACGTTGGTCCGTAATGGTAGGAGAGCCCCAAGGCTTAGCATCCATACCATTTGGGGGGTCCCTTTGAGATGTGAAAGGTGATGGAAGCCCTAATGAGGAGGAACATGAAGCTTGAGAAATGGGTGAAAGCATGTTTGGGTAGAATCTGACATTCCATGTCCTAAACCAGACTACCCTTGGGCACCATAGTGAATCATCGAAGAGGACCAAGGGGCTCATCTTGAGAGTGGATGATTTGAAAAGATGAGTAAAGCACAAGGGGATGGAAAAATCTCAGGAGGAGAAGGTAAATAGCATGGTTGTTACAACACTCGATGTGGGTGAGAACATAGTCCCACACCACACCGTATATTCTTCTCTCTAGGGGAACGCATGCCAAGTGGCCAAAATGAGAGGGAGATTTCTAATAAATGAGGCTGGACCTAAAGTCTAGAAATTTGGGCGGTCCTAAGTATCCCATGAGGATGAAAATCAAGCCACACGTAGTTCTTGAAGGCGGTAATGTGCAGTTTATCGTCATGTAGTAAGGACTCCAATTGGTAAGAGACCCCACATACTGGAGGTGTACGACACGACGAGTAACCCGACATGAACGAAGACATAATCCCATACCACACCGTAAAATCCCGCAAGAGAGAACCTAGACCAGAGGCCCTAAAAGGCCAAGGGGCTTGAAAAGGCCAAGGGTCCTGAGGTTGGGCATCCCGACCAATGGTAGCCATATGACCTCTTGTGAGGTTATCACCTCATCACAGTTACCAAGCCCGTTTGAGCAGTGCTTTGTGTGGGAAAAATGGAGGCGGACTCAGCTGTCTCTGTCATATAGGGGTCTAATAGCTGGAATCGCCAAAAGGGAGTTCGTCACTTGGAGATACAATGGGGTAGAACGAATCAATACACTCAATGTTTGGGACATCAGGGGGTGGCTATAATGACAAAGGATAGATATTGACCATGTTTGAAACACAGCGTCCCTATAGTGACCGAGATTGGGAACAAATAATGAGCATCGACCGGTGACCATATTCGCAACGCAGGACTTGTATCAATTTGTTGCTCGACATCCTCAAGGGCATTGTCCCGAAGTGGAAGGAGAGCCCTTGGTCCTACCATCCCTACCATTCGGGTTCCCTTATGGATCAGAAATATGGTGGAGTCCCAATCAAAGGAGTGGGTGAAGCATAGTTTTACCCATCTGTTAAAGAGATGAACACCTCCAAGGAGTGAGACGTATGGCGGGATCATGATGAGCCCGACGTTAATTGGGGGAAATGTTTTCCCCACAACATATGGCTTAACCCAAGGGAAGATTCTAGAATTTGGGATGGTCCAACAGTCAAAATATCTAGTCATTCCTACGTATCCCAAAAGGATTGGAATCAAATCGTATGTAGTTCTTGAAGGCCATATAGATTAACGTATTGCAGTGAGGAAATGGGAGGACATAAGAATGGGGATCGAACAAATGGTGCAACCATTATAATCATGGCATGAGTGGGGCTAAGGAATCCTATACCATATCATGAAAGGATCCTCTGAGAGAACTATAGCATGGGGGATAGTCAAAGAGAAGTGTTTGGGGTTGGTCTCAAGAAAAAATGTTTTCACATTCCTACATATCCCATGCAGATGGGAATTAAGTCATACGTTGTTCTTAAGATGCAGTTTAATGTCGTGTAGGATAATGCACAGAATAAATTCATGCAGGAATGAACAGTTTATGGTCAATCTAGACCAGGTGGCTCAGGAAATGTATTGTTTGAGAAACTTGGCATTGGTGGGAGGAGTAATATTCTCACCATCCATAGTCACCAGGAAGTATGCTCCATTGGGGTAAACCCTGTGGATTATGTAAGGTCCTTCTCATTTGGGCTCCAAATTGGGAGGTTTCCTTCCTGGGATCATCGGTGTCTGGAGAGCCAAGACCAATTTGCCTTTTAGGAAAGAGTGGAGGCGCACCTTCTTGTTGAAGGCTCTAACTATCTTATTATGACGCCTTTCCAGATTGTGCAGAGCCTGAAGCCTATTCTGGACCTGTTCTTCTAATTTAGCCAGAAAAATTTCAGCTACCTTATCTGGTGGCTGCTAATCATAGAACACTATGCGTAATGAAGGCAGCTAGATCTCGATGAGTAGGATGACCTCAGTTCCGTACAGCAGAGATTATGGAGTCACCTGGGTGGAATTACCATTTGTCGTCTGATAATCCCAGAGGGTGTTGGGGAGATTTTCTGGCCAATACATCTTGTTCTGACCAACCATTTTCTTCAAAATGTTAGAGAGGGGTTTTTTAATGCCTCAGACTGTCCATTTTTTCGTGTGAGGTAGGAGAAGGTATGGTTCGAATAGATGTTGTACTTGGTGAACAATTTCATTATCTTGGGTGCTCGGATGTTGGTGCCATTATCGGTGAGTAAGGCATGAGGGACTCCAAACCATTAGATGATGTTGGAGCTCACGAAGTCAACAATAGAATGGGCCTTGACCTCCTTGAGAAAAACTGTCTCTTCCAACTTAGAAAAGAAATCAATGGTGGTCAGGAAGAACCTGCACTGGCAAGCTGTCACCGATAGATATGGTCCCATGAAATCGAGTCCCCACACTGAGAATGACAAAGAGTACATGGTGGAGTGGAGAGTTTATAGGGGAAAATGCAAGAAGGTATCATGAATTTTGAATGTGTGACATCTCTTGGTGAACTCGATGCAATCATGGGTCATGGAGGGCCAGAAGTACCCCAGTCTCCGGATCTTATGGGACAGCTTCAGCACAGTCTGGTGAGCCCCACAAGAACCAGTGTGAATATCCTGGAGGACCTAAGAAATCTCAACTCCTTGGATATAATGGAGGAGAACACCATCAAACCCATGCTTTTAGAGGATCTTCTCAAGACTGGGACAACTCTGGAGGGTAAACTGCAGTGCGTGGCATTGGATTCATTCGCGCTCAGCCCGATCATATGGGAGGTATCCATTTTAAAGATACTCGACAAAGGGGACTCTCCATTCGGAAGTCACTTCAGCCACTACATCTAAGGAACTTGGGGGTCCTCACATGGAGGCTACAACGGTAAGATGACTTACCGGCAGGCCGTCATCATCATCTGGGGTGATGAGAGAAATGACTATCTGATGTTCCACGTGTATAATCAGATCATCCTGCTCGAGTTTTGTAAGTGATGCTGCCAGGCCGGCCAGGGCATCCGCTCAACTATTCTGAGATCAAGGGACATGAGTAACTTCCAACCGAGATGGGAACTGGGCCATTAGCTTGAGGGTGCACTCCAAAAATGGTACATGATCTAGCTTTCTGACGACGTAGCCACCATTGATTTGCTTGATGACTAGTTCAGAATCCCCCTTCACATGAAAATGGGGCACATAGATCTTGAGGGCCCGCTTGAGGGCTGTAATGAGGGCCTGATACTCTGTCTCATTGTTGGTGTAGCCTTTCGAAAATAGAAATGAGTACGATAGAGTAGTTTGCACTAGGGTAATAAGGACAATACCCAGGCCTACCCTGTTGAGCTGGGGATCATTGAGCCTCCTACTGGGGGGCCTCTGGGAAGCGCCATCAAAGTGAATATTTCAACATGGGATGACATGATCTACCGAGAGTATTTCCTCATTGAGAAAATCTAGGTCCAGGTACTAGTCCGTGGGGGTTTAATGGGAAGCTAGAAAATCTTCCAATGCTTGTCCCTTGATAGCCTTCTGAGGCAATAACTTTATGTATAATTGCTGGAGGATTACTTCCCACCATGCAAGAAAGACGATCAACATGGGACGGTTCAGAATGTAGTTTAGCGGTTCTACCCGAGACACCAACTGTACCTCATGGTGCCGCAAGTAGTGTCGCAATTTCTGTACCGTGAATACCAGTGCAAGGCATCTCTTTTTGATGATGGAGTATCTAGTCTCCGTATCGAGGAGCATGCGACTGAGGTAGTAGAAGATATTTTCCATCCCCTCATTGTTTTTCTGGGTGAGAAGTGTGCCAAGAGTTCATTCTAGGGCAATCACGTATAGGATCATCAGTTTTCTGGAGATGGATGGAATCAAGACTGGAGGCTAGAGAAGATACTTCTTGATTTCTTCGATCACAGT
The DNA here is from genome assembly GCA_963277665.1 of Viscum album. Lineage (NCBI taxonomy): Eukaryota > Viridiplantae > Streptophyta > Magnoliopsida > Santalales > Viscaceae > Viscum > Viscum album. Next base: position 1,327,175,904 of record OY728158.1, read on the forward strand.
CTGGCACTCTTCATCCCATTTGTAGGAGATGACTTTCTTCATGATCCGATAAAAGGGATTACACTTGACGGCCTGATTCACAATGAATCGGTGTATGTAGGCTAAGTGGCCTTTTAAACGTCAAAGCTCCAAAATATTACTCAGTGGAGGCATCTGACCGATGGAATTGATCTTCTCTAGGTCGATCTCGATACCCCAGTACCTGACAAAAACGCCAAGAAACTTCCTAGAGGTGACCCCGAAAGCACACTTCAACAAGTTCATCTTTAGGTATCAGGAATGGAGGAAGCCGAACACTTTCTCAAGGTCCCTGAGATGGTCCTGGTGCTGGCATGATTTGATCACCAGGTTTCATGCATAGCATTCCAGCAATGTCCCGAGGATTGGCATGAATATGTGATGCATGGACCACTGATAGGTGGAACCCAAATTCTTTAACCAAAGGGGATAACCTGGTAACAAAAAGTACCTTGGGGTGCCCTGAAATCCATGTACACCTCGTTCTCGAAGGCCGTTTGGATCTAGTTGTATCCGGAGCACCTGTCCATGAAGGAAAGGGTTTTGAACCCATCCATATAATCAATCAACAATTTTGTCACTGGAAATGGAAAATCATCCTTCAAGCAGTGACAGTTGAGATCTGAAAATTCGATGCAGACCCGGATCTATCAATTCTTCTTCATGACTAGCACAATGTTGTCTAGACCCTTAGGGTACTGGACATCCTTGAAGATGTTTGTTCTGATGAGTTTTTCGACTTTAGCCTCGACCATGGCACCATGAGGAGGGTGCATCTTTCTGGGAGGCTACTTGAACCTGTGATGATTTGCAGGGAGACCCAGGCGATGGATGGCTACCTGAGGATCTATCCCTGAAATCTCGTCGTATCTCCAAGAGAATACATTATGATGCTATTTCAAGAAGTCTACGTGCTACTGCTGCTCCTCGAGAGGCATGGCGACACTTATCAATGTGGGTGTCGGGTCTGCCTCGCTACCGAGGTTCACCTATACCAACTCATCGACCGTGGTGGAGATGCCATCTTCAAAGGCAGGGGGAGAATCCTCATTATACTCATCTTCGATTACCGAGGAGGGATCCCCAGTGGGGGAAGCTTCCTTTGGGTCGGCAGATTCTGACGGGAGGCTGGTACCAGGCTGAGCAGCAGTGGTCACCACATCAGGAGATTCTGGTACTGCTGAAACCATAACAATGAAGGATATTGATTCGATCCCATATGGTCTTAGGCCTATGGGGCCATGCTTGATGATATCAACGAAATACTGGTGCATTGTCTTGATCCAGTTAATTCCATCTCGACGAAATAGACACGTATGGCATACTTCCATTTCCATGGGGGGGGGGGACATCCAGATACCTTATGGGTGTCGGCGACTCTGGGATGACATGATCTTTATTTTTGTAAGAGTACGATGTAATTTTTCACCATCGCTTGGACATGGGAATACTCCCCTCCCTTGTACCAGAGACAACAAAACATTTCCCAATGTCGGAGGTTGTGGCCTCCAATTGATGGATCGAGAAGATGTAGGCATCATCCAGACCTGCCCAGGGGTCGGTTGCAACCACGACGGGTTCGACCTCACAGTCCTAAATATGATTATCCTTTCTCTTGTAATATTCAGCATCCAGATAGAGGGCTTCACAAGAGGCGAAAGGAGACATGTCACCATGGAGTAATCCTACTCGGCCATTGAGGGAGTACTTGAGGCATCCGTGATACGATGAGGGGACCACCTCATGCAGGTGGAGCCATGGTCTGCCCATCAATGCATTGTACGTGGTGTCTTGGGAGACAACTGTAAACTCGGTGCTGGAAAATATGCCACCGAAATGGGTCTTCGAACGGATCTTATAGAATGGGGTCTGCACTGTCCTATCATGTCCCTGGATTCTTAAATCAGAGGGAGTCAGGTCATCTTCAGATAACCCCAGCTTTTGTAGTGTCCACGTCAGGATAAGGTTATTCCCAGAGCCGGAGTCAAGAAGACAATGACGAACCACCATGCCATTAAATTGGTCGATGATGTATAGTGGGAGGATGTTCCCATGTATGGGAGAGCATTCATCTTCTACAGAGAATGAAATGAAGACCCGACATTTAGAGTTCTTGACTGCTTCAGCATGAAAGTCTTCTGCAGCTACTACCTCTGTCTCAAACTGGAGGGGGCTTTTTAAAGCCTCAGTAAGGGCCTCATGCATATCTGATGATAGGAGAAGGGCCTAAAGGATGGAAAGCCTTGCTGGGATGCTGGAAATGTGCTTGATAACATCATACTTCTGTGCCCGGTGCAAACTTCTTCTTGCGGGAGGCCTCTCTTTGATAGGAGGCATGGCGGGCCATGCCGGTTGGACCGACGGCTGGCTAGTGCTGGGCATGTCTAGTTGTTCCCTAGTCGAAGCAAAAAGATTAGCTACCATATGAGGACCGGAAGAATGAGATCGGCCTATAGTAGGGAGATGCTGGTCATGACATGGATGAGTTAGCTCTGCCTGATCTAGTAGCACATAGGGTGGTGGAGGCAGGTCTGACGACACCGGCTGAAAAAGGCTGCACGTGCTGAGATCTACGCTGGGCATGCTGTCTAGTCTTAGTAGAATGGAAGGCCTGGATGGAGGTGTCAAATGATGTTCCTCAACGACCCATATGGTCGTAGCTCCGCCGATGTTGGCATCAGATGGGGACGTTGGGGAGGTTCGTCTGGCGCTCCCCATCGTCGGGAGTCATATAGGGGTTTACCAACTCCACGGTATTAACCGAAGCGCACACTTGACTATCACATGAAGATTTATCCATCATTGGGTAGATTCTGGGAGGAATCCCCATCTCAGTGGGCATGAAGTCTTCGAGAGTGCACGATGACGATGACATTGGCGGGGTGCGTTGCTTTCCCTTACGCCACCTATGCTTCCTTTTATGGGAAGAGGTCGGCTGAGATGATGATGTAGAATTGGTGGCCATAGTTTCTGAAGTCTTTGGCTAATTAAGTCATGCCCGAATGATGCCATTTGCACGGGAGACCATTTTATGATCCATCTAGTAATCATACATCTGGTACCCATGGTTAGAAACATGATTCCACTCACCTTCATCGTCGCTGCTGCTGTCTGGCCTTACAAAGACACTTGCCACTTGTGTTTGGGGTGGGCCCAGCCTGACTATGTTGTTATCGACCTGGTATTGAAGAAAGACATTGAACACATAGAACTACTTGAGGGTGTGCCCAAGGATCCGATAATAGGGTCAGTAGTTGGGGCGATCAGTGACGTTCACCTCTTCTGGCCTTCTACACATAGAAAAATGCAAAATACATTGTTTCAAGGCACTTCTAAAATAGTCAGAAACCTGATTCTCATTGAACGAGTAGGTACAATTTATTCTGTTTGAGAAGGGGGGCCTTAAAGCCTGGCCTTGACGGGGGGCTGGAGGTTCCTGTCGAGGAGGCGGACCCTGATTGTCCCGCTTGGGTGGTGGTGGCACATTACACATAGAAACAAGCTTATTCTTAGGTAGACACTGCTTGGCTAGAGGCTGTTCCTATAGTGGGGGGCCTCTATGAGGTGTTCGAGGCAGTTCTAATGGTAATAACTCCAGCTGTCTGGGGGCCTCTATTTGGGACACCGCAGAAGGCTCGGCTCTAACAATCCTTCTCGCAGGAATTGCGGGAGGCAACGAACGTGCTTGGCCGGCCTGTTGCAGAGCTTCCTCCAGGAAATGGGCCTTAACAGAGAAATCTCAAAACCCTCTTTGCCAGTTATGGGTTATTAGAGAGGGATCTGGTTCCGTCTTGATGTTCCCTATGCACATCGTTAGTAATTTCTCCTGAGTCAGTGGCATGCCAAGAAATAATGTGAGCCCTTTCCACCGGGTGATAAATTCCATGACACACTCATCAAGCCTTTGTTTTCAATTGAAGAGGTATTCGATGCTTGTTTTTTGCGTGGTGGAACTGAACTGGTAGAGGAATTTCTTGTGAAGGTCCTTCCAGCTGGTTACGGATGTGACGGGGAGTTGGTTGTACCAGAAGAATGCCGACCCCTCTAATTTCTGAAAAAATAGTGGATCTTGGTAGTATCCTTCTATTCTAGAGTCCCTAACATAGACCCACACCTTGAGTTGAAGTGGTCCAGGTGCTTTGGGGGGCCCCTGTCCCTTTAAAAGGGGAGAAGTTGGGATTCCCGAAACCCAGAGGTGCCACCATATCATCCACCATGCTGGATATGCCTTTCTATCAGGTGGGATTTCCATATGTCACATTTCTAATGCCTCAAGTCGAGAAATGAGTGCATCCATTGGATTATCTGGGTGGGGGTCCCTATCTTCACGGGGATTCCGAACCATGAGTGCGTTTGCGGGTTCTTCGACGTGGTTAGGTGGCTCAGCAGCTCATTGAGCTACTAGTGGGGAGACCTGCGGGGAAGTTGGGGGAACCCGAGCTGGGTTCCTTGGATTTCCACTCCGATATGGAGGGTTTTGTGAGACATACCATGATCTCTTTTTGGGAGCTCCATCTTAACCCTGTCTGTGGGAGTAGCATGATTTGGGTTACCTAGGGGAAGCTCACTAAGGGGAATTTGTTCTTGCCCCTACTGTACTGGCCTAGGGTCACCGTAGATCGGCCGTCACTCTGCAGCACGTTCATCCAATAGTTCATCGACCAAATTCTTCTACTAAGAATGTTATTGGTGCAACTTGGCCTTCTTAGGGTCCTCCTCCATCTTCTGCATTGAGGCGGACATGTCAGAGTGTTTGGCAGCTCCGACATGTTCTTTTCCCTTTCCAGAATTTCTGCTGAGTACCAATGTCTTGGTGGGAGCTGGGAGACCAATTAGGTTCCTCTTCTGATGATTAATCCTTCCCAATGGGTCCAATTGTGGTGGCACGCCCTCGGGGGGTAATTCTCAATCTAGAAGCTCCATATTGTCCTCCTCGTCCACTATGTGGCCCATGTTGACTGTGACCCTTCCTGGGGGCATATCCTCAATATCGCCTAATGAGTGAGGATGACTCTGGATAGGACTAAAGAGGAGGTAAGCATACTACCCCCAGCCACAGATTTGCACATGGGGGTAGCCTCCTGAATAATTTTTCGGAGTACCCTGATACTCTAAACGCATTGCTGCTGGAGGGCCTCACGACAGCCTAGTGACTCGGGGCGTTGGGCCACATAGAGTTCATCCAAATTGACCAGATGACATTGCTCGCTGATGTCATAGAAATGCGCTTGGATCCTGGGAGAAACCACTCACTGATGAAGAAGACTAAAATTCATCACCAAGAGGGTGTTCCAGAAAAATTCAACTTCCTCCGGGGTGATGGATTCTGGTATGCAGAAATTCGATGCTGCCACAAGCAAGAAGTTCTCAGGAAATTTGTCCGCTGCAAAGATTTTCTATAAGCTCCTTAGCTCAGATTCAGGGTCTAGCTCTTGATTTCCCGATTCGTCAACTGGGGGTGGCTGAGGAACTAGTAGCGGTACTAAGGCAGACCACTGGGAGGACAGGATGGCTGGTGGAGAGTACGGTGAGTGTGGTAACTGGCCACCAAATCTTGGGATGTCCTCTGAAGAGTGTAGCGATCTGGCTGCTATGTCACGATAAGAAGGGATGACACCTGCAGATCCTAGCTCAGAAGATTGGGCTACTGTCGATAGGATGCGATGCTGCTCTCCCACCATCGGTCCCCAGAATAGTTCTCTGTGATCTCTTGTCGAGGTAGAGAGCACTTCTGGTGACGATGGTGGAGATTGCACGACCGTGACCTATGGGGTTGCCAGATTTTCATCCTCCTGCATATACCTATGGAGGGAGGTAGGAATCTGACAGACCTCGCATTCCGAGAGTACTAGGTTGATGTGCCTTGTTCCTTCCCCAGCCCTTGGCTCGGAAGAGCGAGGGGAGGGTTCCTGCGCTGAGTGGTATTCTGCTTCAGAGTATGAGATGCAGACTAGTTTGATCTTTGTCTAGACCTTCCCATTATTCTTCTTATGGTGGAAAGGACCCACCTTCCTACCCCTATATGGCTCTTTGGGACAAGACAAATTCTTGACATGAGGTCTTTCGACCGCACTAGTGCTGGTGTGGAGAGGGTTTCCACCCGAGAAAGCTGGGGTGCGAGGAGCACCAGGAAAAATGTCAAAGGGGACATGGGGAGGACCTCCATGGGAAGCACTGGAGTGGGAAAGACCTCCGCTAGAATAGGAAGAAGCATGGGGGGACCTCCAAGATTGTTTTCCCAGGTGACCTCAGTATGAGGAGGGTCCTTGTACCTGTCCAGCTGAACACGGGTAGGACCTCCATGCTGGGTGCGGGTGGAGCGAGGCTGGCCTTCACCCTTCTGGTTAATGAGGTGAGGAAGACTTTCTCCAGCTTCTAAGAGGACGCGAGGAGGATCCCCACATTGAGAAGATGCCATACATGCAGTGTCCCTACACAAACAGTTGGGGGTAGGAGGAATGACTCTATACCCAGTGTAATGGGAATGAGAGAGGCTTCCATACCAAGTATAACCGTCACAGGGAAGACCTGCATTTGGATTGAGGGTGGAATAGGGTAGACCTCTATGCTGATCCTTGAAGTAGGGAAGGCATGCACATTCTCTGGTAGTGGTATGTGGAGGACCTCTATACTGGGTGACATCGATGAGGGTTAGCTCGGGACGACCACTGCTCATGTCGGCGACCAAGTGAGTCAACCCAGCCTACCTTGGGGTGGTTAGGGCCTCAATCCTGTTCGAGCGTATATGTTCCCCTGCTCAATGTATGTAGGGAACTGATGATATGTGTCGGCAGTGGCTTAGGCCACAGTAGACGTCGATGTTGACACCCCTTGGCGGGCATCCTCCTCAGCTTGCGCCGGATGCTATCATCAGGTCAGACGTACCAGGGTCGGTGGTGCAGGAACGTGTCTTACCTGCTCCTCATTCAACAAGAATGGGCAGCGAAACTGATGCGGCTAGGTGAGAGTCCTCGTTGGGAGCCCCTGGGATGGGAATCTGACTGGGATGGCCCGAACCACACCTACCTCATCTGCGTAGGGCAGGGAATCGTCGAAGCATTCCAGTGATAGACTCCCAAAATGGTTATATGTTGTCATGGGGAGCCAAATCTCCTTGTGCGGCCCTTGGGGGTGGTATTGGTGATGAGGTGCATACGCCTCCAGATCCAGGTGGGCCATATCCCGAGTCGGGATTATGCCCTCCTCCTCGTAACGGCACATGAGGTCGTTGATTAACCTATTTTGAAGGCCCTCGGATAGGGAGAGGGGGCATGGGAACCCCATGGTCGTAGATATAAAGGCCATCATGGAAGAGGTGAAGCCACGTTGAATGGCCATGTTGGTGCTTCCCCTGCCCCTGTGTTGATGGGCAGGCGGTGATCGTGTCCCTGGAGCAGCAACATGATTCTTGAGAAGCGGGGATACTAACTCATCAGTGCTGATAGAAAAAAAGAATCGGCGACCAATGCCCAAACACAATTCCATATTCTATGGTTGGTAAGAGGAATCCATACTGACAATGTCGCAGAATGGGATGCCCAACATTCTATTACTCCAAATTTTGGTGAGTTTCACGATGATCCCGCTATTTGCTTGGCGGGACCCAGTGTCGGATAACTGGATCCGGTGACATAATAATCAATTGATGCCTCGAGAACTATTAATCTCCATTTAGAGGATAAGAACTTCACGTTGGGTTCACCATTTCGGTTTCCGAAACATTCATCGGGGCACGCGCATCCATCTCTAGAGGACACATAGCTATTACCCAGCATTCACACTTTCCAATGGTGGGAAACATCTATCACTTTTTCATGGATGTTTGCTCCTTGATCTAAACAGGATGATGGGATGATAGTTCTTCCTTACATGGATTCCTCCTCAGAACTCGTCACCTTGTCTGGATCTCCCTTATAGACTTAAGACATTGTTCGTGAAACTCTTCCAAGCGATATATCTTCATGGAAACCAGTTAATTACGCTGCTTGTGTTGGGATATTCCAAGGGGTCCAGTCAGGGCAGCAACCTTCAGTTAGGGGAGTAGTCATGTTGGGCATCAATGGCGTGCCTGGGCACTGGGACACTAGCGCGTGTATCTCATGTCCCTTATTATAGAGCTTCTCGAGGGCGCGGAAGCCCGAGACAAACCACATAAAATGAGGGGGATCATATTCCATGGGTATGTATCTGAGTTTTTCTTCACCATCCCATGTTTAACATAGGGTATGCCGCAAGTTTAACATCCAGCAGAGACGGATTGGACGGATCAGAACACTGACTAGAGTAGATCAGATGGGTGCCACCCCTAGAGGGAACACCAATATTGGGGCCAATGTATCATTGGCTTCCCTTTCACTATTGAGGGGAATGAGATTTCATGATTTCATTGGTATGTGGAGGCCCAGATAATTATCAAGATGGATGATGGGTGGAGGAATAAAGTGGATGTGGAATAAAATAGCACCATCGTATGGGCGACAGTGAAGTTGGGCTTGAGCCTGGAATACACTTCCTACGTATCCCCATGGAAGGGAATAAAGGTCCTTGTAGTTCGGTGAATGTTGTTCATCTTGACAATAGATGACCACTGGTTGGATTTCTGGTGGCTTACTGCTAAATGTAGTGACAACGAATTCCACTAAAAGAGGTTGACAACGACTTACCACTGAATGGAGAAAAAGAAGTGGAATACAGCTTGATGTCATGTAGGATGGGGGTGGACCGACATGAAGTGTCTAGGAACATTGGTTTTTTGGGATTGAACCTCAAGGAGGCTTTCTATATACCCTACCTCGGTAAGGATCAAAGACGATATAGTTTAGGGTTAGATTTGAATGTAACAGCTTACCACTGACTGGGGAAACAACAGCTTACCACTGATTGGGGTCCTCAGTTTAACATCATGCAAAACGGGGGGGGGGGGGATTGATATGAAGATGGTCAGAATGACCTAGTGTTTGACTTGAACCTCATGGAGGATTTCTACGTACCCTTCCTTGGAAAGGATTAAAGACCTTGTAGTTCAGATGGTGGGCATGGTGCACCGACATGAAGATGGTCGGGACCAATGGATGGTGGTGGGTTGAACCTTAGGGAGGCTTCCTACGTACCCTTCCTTGGAAAGTATCAATGACCACATAGTTAAGACGGGGCGTTGGTGAATCGACGTGATATAGGACCTAGGGTTCCATGGGTGGTGGGATTGAACCTTGTGGAGGCTTCCTATGTACCCTGCCTTGGAAATGATCAAAGAACTCGTAGTTCAGATGGGGCATCAGTAAAGTGATGTAAAAGATGACCTGAGGTCCCATGGGTGGTGGGATGGAACCTCGTGGAGGCTTCCTATGTACCCTTCCTTGGCAAGGATCAAATACCTCATAATTCAGATGGTGGTGGGGCTTACACTATAGGCTTCCCAGGGAGGATGTCATGGTCGGTGCTTACTCTAAGACCACATGAGTCATGCTTGGTTTGAGAAACAAGAGGTAGTAGAGACCTAACGATCAAGTTGCGAAAGGTGCGTCTGTGAGAGGTAAAGTGGGGATTACACGTGATCACAAATAAAATAGGAAACATGAGATTATGTGTTGTTAGCGGCCCAAAGATGTTAGGAATTACTAAAGGATGGAGGCCCGGGTGGCGACAAAGCCCAGTGGGAGAGGGATTTGGTACTGAAGAAAGGAGGGGTCCGGTGTCCATTTCCCCCTGGTCTTTTGGACCGAAGAAGAATGGAGGAGAATGGATGCTGACTCCTATAGAATAATCTAGGGGCTGACATCAAGATGGTCGCCCTTTCCCCGAGTAGGATACATGCGGGGGATTTACAGTTTAACATCATGTACTGAGGATGATGGTGCTTGGACATTTAACTTCCTCCAGCTCGAACGAGGTTGGTTCACTCCGCACCCCAATGACTTACATAAATAGTACCCTCTGCACCATGGTGAAGAATATGGACACGAAACGCCATGGCATGGGGGTGTCATGGAGCGAACCATGGGGGGGGGGTTCTACGTTAGCATGGCTATGTGAAGAAGAAGTAGCCATTAGTGTGCCTATGCGAAGAAGCATGAGGTGAAGCAACATAACAGGAATTATTGTTCAAGGGACTTCGAAATCACATCATGAAAACTTGGAGGGTCGCTCAGGAAAAAGAAATGCAAAGCAGAGGGGTTCATAGGGAGGGGCCTTGCGAATCTATAGTGCTTTGCGTGGTGGAGGTTACTTGTGAAGGGGTGTGCTCTATGAAGTGGAGCGTCTCAACCTAATAATAGGGCCGAAGTGCATATAATTGGTGCTTCCCGATGTGGAAAGGCATATGCAGAGCACTTCCTTACAGATCAAAGGTGCCTTGGAAATCAATGTATCGTGAACCAATGTGCTTCGCGAAGTATAGTGATCCCACCTTAGCATGTGGATCATGTGTACATGAAGGTTTTTTTGTGAAGCATAAATGCTCTTGGATGACCTGGGTCCCCTTGGGGATCCCCTTCCATCACGGAGTCCCTTAGGCTCCACGAAATGCATCCCTCTCGAAAGAGGGGGTTAAAACAAGGCAAGGAGGAGGCACTTTGCACAGCTCGTGGTTCGTAGAGTAGAAGGTGATTCAAGATTTGTAAGCTAGCAAGTTGAAATGTCGGATGATCCCCCCTTGGACTGGGGGGAGGTATTTATAGGCAATAGGCACCACGAAGAAGAGCTTGCTCGGTGCGAAGATGGATTTCGTTGCTCCACGATGGGTCGTAAAAATAAAATCCGGTCATGGAGCATCCCGCCTCCTGAGTCTAGAGAGGGCCTGCGAACCTCAAAGGCACTCACGGAGCGTCCTTCCTATTTTCTCAGTAGAAGGATCGCAAACGTCAAAGGCGTTCATGAAGCTTCCCACCTCTTTGCTCCGCGGCGCCCGCGGGGCCAGGAGGACTCTGCGAAGGAGCTTCGTGAGGTGGCCTTGCGCGCTTTTTGATTCTTCTTCTTCTTCCCCCATTTTTGTGCCCATACTATTCATAGTTTATTCTTCAAATAGTTTTATAAATTGGTTCTATTCACATCACATGAATATATCATAACATCAATGTTAAATAGCGTATTGTGGCATCACTTTGTTAATGTTTATCATAGTATTCATGTTCATCTCAATAGTTTTCTGTCAACCTTATTTTCTTTTCTAATGAATGTACCTCAAATAATTTTCAAAAATGTTCCTATTAACACCACATTACTATAGAATAACATATATGTCAAATTTTATACTCTAGCACAATTTTATTGATGTTTAGAGAACTGTTGAATTTTGATCTACAAACCATAAACCCTTATTTTCATGGAATCCCCTTTTAGAAACTCAACTTCAAAAATTATTCATACACTTTGTTAAAATATTTACATACCTAATTTACATAATTCCAATTAGATTTGGATATTCTGATATGGAACCTGATGTTGCCCATAATTGTTTGGAATGAAGACCCATCGAAAATACATCATGCCAAATATTGGTATATTACATGGAAATTAAATGAAATCCAAAAAGAAAATAATATTTTCAAAAACATTAATAACATTTCATATTGAAAACAATGTGTCACTATTCAAACAAGTCCATGATATTAAATATCATTTCAAAAATCTTCAGATTTATTCTTCTTCAAGCTATATATACATATATTTTTTCATGGCTATCTTCTTTAATTATTCTCCTTTAATTCATGAAAAAAAAAATTCACAGTCTTAAACTTTTTGTAGAAAATGATCCTTCACAATCAACCCTTGTCTTGAATTCCTTTTCATATCAGCACACAATTCATCACAATTAATGTGGATAATTTCTCTTGCATTACATCCAATGCCATCAAGTGAGTCCAGACCAATTAACTAGGCTTCAACACTTCAATCATACATAGCTCCTTATATAATTCTGCCACATATATTTACTTTATGATATATTGAAAACAAATACAACATCAATCATGACCTTATTCGCTTAAATATTCCACTTTATATTTATTGTTGATACTACTTGACATTATAAAGTCAATATTTTTCTCCCCCTTATTGGAAATAAATGCAAAGGGTAAGTGCTGGATCTTATCACATCTTATTTTTCTCAAAACATGATATTATACCTTATTTCAAAATCTATTGATCACTTTCAAGAGGGGAATTATCTAACATGATTCCCTTATAAATGGTCCTTTAGTTAATCAACTCTATGTCGACGTGGCCCCAGTGTAGAAAAACAACAGTGATGTAACCAAGGATTTTTGAGATTTAATAAATACCATGCAAGTGAAATCATGATCAGATATTATAAACACTCAATATAGGGTTTTTATATAATCAAATTCATTAACTAAATACTATATCCTATACATAATTGAACAAAAACATCATAAAATTCAAGTGAAAAAGATAAACCTCCCTATTTTTATTCTCTTGACATCAATCAAGAACATCCCCTTAATAGATATTATTAGTAAAATTAATATTAGGGATGAAATTTTTATTGGAATACCTCAACATAACATTTTATAATGTTGATTAGAATTTTCAAATTCACTATATAGTAATGTTTCAATAGCTTCACCTCATCAATTCCCTACCTCATGGGATACACACTTTTCTTCAATTTCATGGAAATAAGTAAAATACATGAAGTAAAATTCCATCAGGATCTCCAGAAGTGACAGCCTCAAACATTTCTTTCAGTTCCCAGTATTGTTATCTAAAAACACACAATTATATAAGGGAATAAGTAGGGGTTAATTTTTCATCAATGTGAATAGAAAGGTTGAGATGGTATTCTCAACCAAGTTACTTTTTTTATGTAGTCTTCATGATTCCAAATATACTTTTCAAATTTGATCTATGATTTAGTAACATGAATCTTATCACACCTATTATTTCATTGTGTGGTATGGTTCTTTTTTCTTTATCCATCATGTCGTATACATATTATGATGCAAGATTCATTCTCTTCAATACATTCTCTTGTTCTAGTAACATGTTACGAATCCTCTTTCATTATTTCCATATTTGTTGCATATCTCACATAGAACATTCAGAGTAGATGATTTTTACATTAATGAAAAGTTCTCATGAAATTCACTCTTATTCATATGAAATATTATTTTTTACATTTAGCATGGTCTATTTATTTTTCATCTTCAAACATTATATCTTTCTTCAAATAAGCTATAAAATTCACAAGAACATATGTAGGAATTTTTATAGCTTGTTTAGTAGTTCAACATAGCTTTACATGAGTGAATTTTTTCAAATATTTATTCTGAGATATAGAACTCATGTTTATCTTTATACAGTTTATTTTTCTGATCTTTCTTATGTATTTAGTCAAAGGGTGAATTATCCTGAAACTTCTTGTGACTAATCTAATTTACATCATTTTTTAGATTTCTACCCTAGGTTTTCACTTCTTTTACATGTGATCCATACATTATTGAAACATGTTGATATTTCCATGTGTCAACCTTTCTGATAACTCTTATGGAAAAATCACATACATAACTAAGAAAATAAAATCCATTTTAAAGTGGAAAATATTTCTTAGTCTATGAATGATGTTTCATATTCTTCTACAGAATTATTCCCCTTGGTATAGGCTTATTTAATGCTTTATAATTTAAAGGATCATACCAACATTCTATTGAATAATGTTTGAATCTGTTGAAGTACCAAAATTTACCCACAAACCATGATCTTATTTTATTTCAGGAATGTTGTCCAAAATTTCCAACATAATGTTTTTGGGTCCTCATCACCATCTATTGGGATCCCTATGGGGAACCGACACTTATATTTTTTTATATACACCATTGACATGGTGGTAGGATCTCCTCCATTTCTCCTCATTCATATCTAGGAAGATTTATTTATTTAAACCATAAATTTTTGTATAAAATGATTTATCAAATTTATTACATTGGGATATGGATGGTACCTATTTATTTACTATTTCTATGGAAAGATCATTAAATGATGTAATGATAATATTACCATATGATAATGATTTTTAATAGTAGAATCCTTCAAATAACATTATATAGAAAAATATATATACAACTTTGATTGTGAAGTCTCAATATATGTCTTTTCAAAATTGGCCATTATAATTTTCAATTCAGGATATCTCATCCCGATTACATTCTTATGATCTTTGAGAATTTCCACTCTATTTTCATAGTCATTCCCCATCTTCTCAACACCCACAACATGCAATACAACCATTTCTTTAAAAAACAAATCATGATCCTTGATCCTCTAGGATTTGATATCCAACTAAGAATTCTAGACATCCATATACACTTTGGATAAATTTTCATGTTCATGAAAGGCTTGTTTAAAAACAACCTCAAAAAAATTATCATATTTATATATTTATCATTCTTATTCAGTATAAAAAATGGATTGTTCCCATGCTTCGACTAGGTCAATGAGAGTGATGAACTTTTTGAACTTCTTAATAAGTGATCCCTCTAATTCATCAAATACTTCTTCTAGCTATACTTTGTCAAAAATGTGTCCCCTGATAGTAACAATAATAGACTTAAAAATTTCATTAGGAATATTCATCAGATGTTATTTGAATTCAAAATGAATATTTACTAAGTGATTCATTACCATGATATCTTGAACATGGTTCATTAGAAGAATCATAATCAAAATAATAATTACTAATTTTACCACTTTTATTACCTTCATTTAGAGGTAATTATTCATTAAATATTAGATTCTTCTTTAAATTCATTACCAGTCTTATCTTACTTTTATTCTAATTTTTAATATAAATCCCCGTATTTTTATCCAAAAGAGTAAATTAATTTTTCTCCATGTGAGGAAAGTCAAACACTTTTTGAAATATGCACTCAGTAATGGCTTTAAAAAAGAATTGGGTAAAATGATTGGATATTTAGAGGGACCTTTTCTTTGATACCAATTTTAGTTAGGGTGAATTTACCACTAAAAGTTGGATTGAATAAGTGATGTGATTTTAATAAATCATTACATTTCAATTCAACCTCTCAATATTATTAATGTTCTCGATTCACTCAATGATATCACACAATCTCACTTCATATGAAAAAATAATCAGTGAGAGCACAAAACATGATATTTACGAGGTTCATTATAAATACATACTCAATTTCATGTTGTTTAATCCCCCCCCCCACCGAGATGGATTCTACACTATATAATAATTTTATTATAATTAATATATAAAAAATGGTTATACACTGCATTAATCGATCCTCTAGTTAATCCCACTTCTATACACCATCAACCAAATCTTCTTCCTTGGTCTTTTAGATACCTCAATCATCTTATCTTCTTCTTCTACTATACTGGTTAGACACCCCAACCTTGAGACCATTCAACAACTATTTAGACACCCATTCACAAGCTCCTTCTACTCAATTTTATTGATCCACAAATAGAAATATCTCTATTTTCTTATGGTTTCTACAACAACACTTAAAATTTATCTTCTTATATGGGTGTAAAGATATGTTATACTAATGTAAAAAATTTAATATCATCAATACCATCTTGAAGTTGGCCTGCTGGTCTTGAAATTCATTCACACTATATCTTGAATTATCTAGTTCTTCTTGGATTACTGAATTCTCCAACCTGACTGGCGTCTCCAAAAAAGTATATTCTGGATTTAGTATATTTAAATTATGATCATCAGTGACAATAATATCATTCCCATAATTAGGTTTAGGAAATTATTCTTCTTTATAATAATGAATTAATAACATTAAAAAATGTATTCAATTGATGAAAACAATTTCTTCAATATTATTTTATAGAAGATAGAGACTTTCACAACTCATAATAACCTTTATTATGAATATCAACTCAAATTAATAATGAAATCATGTATATTTCATGGACTTCCCATTTTCTTATACACTTTTTAAACTTCAAATAATACACTAAATTGATCCTTTAAACAAGAAATTATTATAGTATAAGATGTATGATATGCCACGTACTGTTGGTCCAATTCTTTGATGCTTAGCATACTAATATTTGGATCATATTATACGTCAGTTTTCTATTCAATATTTATTGATAAAAAAATATGCTAAATTTTTCCAATGATCATGAAATTATCATAGTATAGCATGTTTGATATGTATCATACTAGTCAACTTCTTTTATACTTATCATAATGATATTCCACTTATTTAATTTTTAGCGAACTGATGCTTGCATTATATAACACTTCACTTATCTATTCAGAATATATTCTTTAAAATGTTTTCTAAATTTTTCTACTAATCATTAAATAAACATAGAATAGAATGTATGATATGTAGATTAATTTTTCTCCACTTCTATATTTCTTAGCGTACTTATAGTCGATTTATTTATTCTTAGCAAACAGATTCTTGCATCCTATAGAACATCACTTTTCTATTCACATAATGTTCTTCAAAAACAATTATATATTATTCCAATGATAATGAAATTATCCTACCACAACCTATATTATATGTATCTTACTAATTTCCACTTCTTTTTATTATTATAATATTTATATCCCACTTCTTTGATTGTTTTTGAACAGATACTTGCATCGTATAACACTTTACTTTTCTATTTATAGTATATTCTTCAAAGAGTCTTATAAATTTTTCTAATTATCATGAAATGATCATAGTATAGAATGTATGATATGTATAATACTATTGATCCACTTATTTTATTCTTATATTACTGAATATACACTTCATTGATTCTCAGGGAACTAATGCTTGCATCTTATAAAAATTACTTTTCTATTCACAATATATTCTGCAAATAGTTTTCTAAATTGATTATATTCACATCACATGAATATAACATATAATCTATGTAAAATAGAATAATGTGGAATCACTTTATTTATGTTTATCATACTATACACGGGAAAATAAATATTGTTCTATAAAAAATATTTTATTTTCCACTGAATGGATCTTAAATTGTATGCTAAATTGATTATATTCACATATTTGAATACATCATAGGATATATTCCAAATATCATACTGGATATTCACATTATTGATGTTTAATGTGATTTTTCATTTTTTATCAATAGACCATAACCCCTCATTTTCATCCAAGACTCATTCAACAAACTGAACTTCACAAACTATTCTTACAGTTTTTTGGAAATCCATACTTAGCTTATTATAATAATTCTAATTAGCTTGGGTGATCCAGCATGGAACCTAATGTCACAGATAATAGTTTGTCCCGAAAACACATCGATAATAACTCTTTCCAAATATAGGGATATTACATGGACTTAATATTAATCCGCATGTAAATAAATATTTTCACAAACATGAATAATCTTACATGTTGAAAACAATGTGTCGCTACTGACACTAGTCATTGATCTTTAATATCAGTTCAATAATCATCATATTTCATGTTCTTCATGTTATATATATGTAGATATATTTTTTGGGTGGCCATATTATTTAATTATTCTTCTTCCCTTCATGAATATAAAAATATTTCACTAGTTGGAGAGAATTTTCATTCACTGTCAACACTTTTCATGAATTTATTTTTAGATCAACACAACAATCATAAAAATCAATATGGATAATTTCTATTGAATTACATTAAATTACATCCAGATATTCTATAACAATTTTCCAGGAATCACCACTTTAAGCATCTTTATCTCTTCCCATAATTATTCCACATATAATAAATTTATTAAATACTAAAAAAAATACAACATCAATTATGAACTTGTTCTCTTCAATGACCATATCATAATATTTATTTTCTCAATTCTTTTAGTGTTTAAGTTTTTATAGTTCATAACATGTACTACAATTTCATGAAGTGGTCCTTGAAAAAATAAGTCATTTGGAACCTAATAATATCCTTTTTCTAATTCTCGAACTAAAATTATGAAAAGTGTAGAAATTAAATTTTTTGAAAAGACTAGAATCTAACTTATGGGAGTCAACTGACCATCTCACTTGACCTTATCAACCTACCACCTAAAAAAATGCATTGACTATATAGGATTCATCTTACCATGTAACCTGACCATATAAACAATAATGTGTCTATAGATTGGGATTCAACTTACCATGTCACCTATCTACATGAACTAAATGTAATAACCAAATGGGATTAAAATAACTTGGTCACCTAATCGTGTCACCTAAATGTATAACCTAGATGTGTTATATGACCTCATGAGAAAATGTACCTACTATATGGGAGTTAACTAAAAATATCTCATGACTTCATGAACACAATGTACCTACCATATGGGAATCAACTACCTATTTCACCTGACCATGTCATTTAAACGAATGAACAAAATGCAACATTGATTCCAACCTACCGTGGATCCTACTATAGTACCTACCATGAGTAAATTTATCCTATGTATTATAAATATAACTTTGGAATCATAACTCCAAATTAAGTGATTATTTTTCTTTGTAATGTTAAAAAAAATTATATATATTTAATTATAAGATATAAAAATGTGAATCAATATCTATTATTATAGAGATTATATTGAATTCACTACATGTTTTCAATTAAAATTCTATAGTTTTCCAGAATAAATTTTATACTATATATTGATGGTAACATGTGATAAAAAACCATATTAGTGTAATTCATTATTATATAAAGATAATTAAATTATCTAAATATAATTCAATTGGTGATAAAGCTGATTCTTTTGTTTTGAAGGTATATTTTAACTTAGAAACATTATTTGTTAAGATGTCTACATATTTCTAGAATCGCTTATGTGAAACCAGATATGTAAATTTCATAACATACATTCTAATATGAATATTGAACTATGTTAATACCCAACATAAATATTCTAATTGAAAACCATATTTGGGTTTTCCTACATGGAATTTTATTTTCCGATGGGATATTGTAAAATCTAGAAATATGATATGTTTTACATAATATTTAAAATTTACATTTTCTTAATGTTTATTATGAATATAATTAATATTTTAATTATTATATAATTAATTATTAATTATTTATAAAACATTATAATAGATTTAAAATTGTTTTATTAAATTTCCATCACATGGGTTGAAGTTTGGCATTGATTTATTGAAGAAATAGAGTACCACATTAAATATTGTTTGAATGTGAAAATTTTTTCATGCATGATTTATAGGAGTTTTCCAAGGTATGTTAATATTGATTATAAATATTCATAAATATTTAATTAATTATAATAACTTGTTATCACAATAAAAATGAATTTAATTTTATAGATTAATGATGTGACCCATTTGAGTATGCTTTGCATGAGCATTTAATAAAAAAATTGTATATTATTTTGGGATAGAGAAATTACAATGGACTTTGGTGTTGAATATTTTCTGTATATACTAACTCTATATATGGGTTTTTATAGATACAAATCTAGAAAAGTTTTGTTGAGGATTTTTTAACTATAAAAGGGTTTACAAACATTGACGCTGGCTACGGCTCTCAACTAGACTTTTACCATTTAATCTATTACTATTGGAGTGTTAAATACTACCTCAAATTTTAAACTGTGAATATTAATACAGTTTTGTATATCTACGTATTCCTATTATATTTATGTGTTCATAATTGTAAATGCTTATACTATCCATTAAAAGGTCGTAGTTTGGGTTGTGACTCTGAATAAAAAGTCATGCATTAGGTTGTGTCACTAAGGAAATAAAGGTATGTTATTTTGGTTGTTACTCTAGGTAAAAAAGGTAGGTATGTTTTGGGTTTAATCCTATAGGGGAAAGAGGATTTGTAATTGGGTTATGCCTTGATATAGGGAAAATTCATTGTAATATTTTATTATAGTGGTTATATTTGGTTCCATCAGTCTCAGTTCAAGAGATGGATGAAGAGTAAATGAAATATCATTTATATCTAAACTACTATAAAAATATCTTGTGTTATTTTTCATTTATTGTTTTGTCTTATTAACATAATAATTTTGATATACTCCTTAAATTTAGTAATTAATTTTTAAAATTCCAATTCACCCCCCTCTTGGATATATTTTCATCTTCACTACGGAACAATAATTGCAATCAAAGGAGGAAAACTGGGTCCCTCTATGAATATTAAATATTCTAACCATTTTTAAACATAACTAGTAAGGAAGAAATATCTTGTTTAATATAGAAGTAAAAAAATTTCAAATGATGGATGGATACCTCAAAGCCACCTCATTTTCATGGTACTGATTATGGAAATTGGAATTATTGAATATGATATTTCTTAAAGAAACATAGCATTGATCATTGGAAGATGTTGGAAAATCCATTAAATATTCTCAATGGTGAACTGGAATATGTTTCATAAATGATGAAAAAATATGTCCTTATTTATAATGTGATGAATATCTTATAATGTACAATAAATAAAAATTTGATTTTTCATGTTTCATCATGTAAATATGATCATGAAATCAGTAAAATTCTACAAGTTACACATCTTGGTTCTGATAAACTTATTAGAACTAAGTTGGGTATGTAGAGAGTTGAATATCAAGAATTTATAATGAGTGATGATGAAACTTTTAATGTAATTTTTTCTAGTTTTACTATTATTTTATATGGTGTTATTTCATTGAGAGAAACAATTAAAAATAATATTCTTATTGAAAGAGTTTTTAGAGTGAATCCAAATAAATAGAATTCTAAGAATCTAGTTATTGATGAAATAGAAAATTTAAATAATATACTCTTAATGATATTATTGAATAATTATTAAAATATAATTTAGAATTAAAAAATCTTACTTAATAATACAATTCAAAGAAGAAGGGAATTGTTTTCAAACAAAATTTATCAAGATACTCATCAAATTATTATTTACAGTGTAGTGATATGAATGATATATCCTATGTTTCAAAAGGTTTTTATAGAAGAAATTTTTTTACATAGGTAGATCTCAAAAAGACTATCTTAAGGATAATCACAAAGGCAAAAATAAAGGTAATTTCAATCTAATGATTCTCAAGATATGATTTGTTATTAGTGCGGGAAAAGGGGAAAACCATGCCTAATTTCCAAGACTAATGATGAAAATGAATAAGAGGAATAAACATAAGAAATAAATGAAGGAAATTTATATTTTTTGGTGTTTTATAGAGGATTATAGTAATATTAATGGATATGATTCTAAAAAAGATCTTCCAAACTTGTGTTCGATGACTTCTTCAAATTAGGTAAATAATTATATATATTATTCATCTTCCAAATATGTATTTGAAAAATCCATTATTGGGTAATTACTTAATGAATTTGACAAACATTAACATAAATTTGAAAAAGATACCAGTTTATAAAATAATATTACATGAAAATATATGGATGTTCTTAATGAAAATAAAAATTCTAAATCTGTCAAGGGTGATTAAGATTATAAACATACAGATCTATAAAATACTCATGGAATTAAAAAACTAAACTTGATGAAAATAATAATTATATTCTATATTTACTATGAACAATGGTTTGAAATCTATTTGGGTGCACAAAAATTCATATGATAATTCCATCAGACCTAAATATTCATGGGTACTAAAGCTTTCCTAAATCTATTTTATAAGAAATGTGTCTTAGGAGAATAAAAAAATAATTTTTGGTATATGGATAGTGGGTGATCATGGAACATTACTGGTGTTGTTTACAACCTTCTATCATTTAATCAATGTGATGTAAGTAATGTTATGGTTGGTGATACTTCAAAAGGAAGGGTAACATGTTTTGGTGATATTGGAATTTTTAATTCTGTTATTATTTCCAAAGTCTTATTTGTTTAGGGATTGAAACATAATTTAGTTATAATAAATTGTCTTGGTGATGATGGATTGTTTGTTAAATTTAAAAATCATAAATTCATTGTTTTAGGGATAAATATATTTTGTTTTATGAAAACTAAAGATATAATATTTATTCAATTAATTTTGTTGAATTAAATGATCAAAATATAAATTTTTTAAATTCAATAAAATATAATGGATTTTTTATGGATTGTTTGGTTTGGAAATTATTATTTTATATTGATTCATAATCTTTCCAAGAACAATAAAATTATGTAGTTAATAGAACTGAAAGTGTACATCACCTATGTTTGTTATTCATATTTGAAATCTAAACAACATAAAGGTAATTTACTTTCATTTAAAGATGTAAAAATGGTAATATATCTTGATATTATTTATTTAGATTTATTTTGTTCTATTAAACTTTAAATTTTCGTAGGTAAAATATATTGTTTTGTTGTTATAAATTATTTTACAAGATACACATGGGTTTACTTTCTTACTCTTAAATCTCAAACATTGTCTAAATTTATCAATTTTCATAAATTAGTCCAAAATGAGAATGTTCATTTCATTATGTAAATTATAAGTGAACATGGTTAATAATTTCATTATCTTTAAATTATCTAGTTTTAGGAGTAAAATGTGTGTTTTTCTAATTTTTCATCCCATAACACCACTACAAAATGGCATAGTAGAAAGAAAAAATAGAACACTTCAGGAAATCACCCGAACAATGATAAATGAGATTATCTTACCTAAATATTTTTTGGAATATATTGTGAATACTTTATATTATTATTATAATGGAATAATTTAAGAACCTTGTTGAAAATAAAACACTATAAACTTTAGAAAAAAAAATGTAAATTTTTTTATTTTAGAGTCTTTGGATGTTATTTTTTTATTCATAATACTCAGTACACATTTGATAAATTTTATGCTATATTTGATGAATTTATTTTCTTATTATATTCAGTTTATAGTAATTCATATAGATTATACAATTAAATAACTATGGTCATTGAAGAATCAATTCATTTTATGTTTGATGAAAAGACTTTGAATAAAGACATGATGATATTGAAAAACATGTGGAATAATTTAGAGACTGTAATTTTTAAGAATAAGTAATTGATGATAAATATTCATATATTGAGTTTAAAAATGTATCATCTCATATGATCCTATTCACGAAAAATCACAAAATAATCAATGAGATGATCTCATGGATAATAATATTGGTTATGTTGAATCAAAAGTTAAAAATAGAAAAATATGTTACGAATTTTTGTGTTTATTTTGATTGTATTTCATATTATCTAACATATAATATTGATGAATCTTTAGATGATTTTAATTTATTTTTGGAAGTAAAAGATGAATTAAATCAGTTTTCAAGAAATAGAATATAGAGTGTATTTTTTCCACTACAATATTCTCATGTAATTGGAAATAAGTGTAATATTATAAACAATATTGATGAATCTAGAAATATAATTAAAAAATATAGAATCGTAGGATAAGTATATTTTCAAGAATATAGAATTTATTTTGAGTAATCCTTTACCCATGTTGCAAGGTTGAAATAAAATAGGATATTACTGGCATATGTTACATTTCATGGATTCAAATTATTCTAAATTGATGTCAAAACTTATTTTATATATGGATATATTTATGAATAAGTGTATGTTAGAAAACCCCCTAGTATTGAAAATGATAAGTTTCATGATCATGTATTGAAGCTATATAAAGCATTATATAGTTTGAAACAAGATCATCAAGCTTGGTATGGAAAGATAACTAGTTTTCTTTTGGAACTATTGAGAAAGTAATGGCTGATCCTACTTTGATTATTAATAAAATTTCTAATTATATATTTATTTTAAAAACATATTTCTATGTTATTATATTTGGATCTTCAAATGAAAATCATTATAATGAATTTTGAAAATTGATTACTTCTAAATTTGATATGAGCATGATGGGGGAATTGAAATTCTTTCTTGGTTTATAAATTTTTCCAATAAATGATGTTATATTTATAAATACAATAACATATTTTAAATATTTATTTAAAATATTTGGTTTATAATATTCTAAAAGTGAAAATACACCCATTATTACTACATGAAAATTATATTTGGATAAATCGCTAAAATATGTTAATGTGAAAATATAGATAGGATTGATTAGAACTTTATTATATTTAATTCATTTAAGTACTAATGTAATGTTTTCAATTTTATGTGTGATATATATGAAATTGATCCAATGGAAATTCACATTAAATTTATTAAAATAATTATTAGATATGGTATATGTTCTTTGAATCATTGTTTATTTTATTCTATTAGAACTGACTTTGATTTGAAATGTTATTCTAATTCTTATTTTGGTGGATTTGATATATATAGGAATAAAACTTTAGGTATGTTCCATTTAATTGGTAAATAATTATTTTCTTCGGATTGAAAGAAGAAAAACTCTATTCATCTTTCAACTAATAAATCTTAATATATAGCAGTTTCATATTTTTGTGCACAATCTTTATGGATAAATCAAACACCTTATGATTTTGGTTTTGGTTTTTATAGGATTCCTATATTATGTGATAATAATTATGCTATTTTTATTTCAAAAAATCCCATACAAAAATCTACGAGTATGAAAATTGATTTTAAATTTCATTTCAAATAGATCATACTCAAAAAGAACATATAAATAAGAAATTTATTTATATAAAAAGGAAACTTTCTAATACCATTACTAAGACCCTATAATTTAATAAGTTTGAGAAAATATTTTTTCACATTGTATGATAGATATTTAAATTTACATTGTATGAATTTTGGGGTATTTTAGGTGTATTAATGGTATGAACTTTTGTGATTCATTTGAAATATATGAAATAAGAAATAAAATTTTCAGATTAAATTAACATAACTTAAGTACATTATATTACACTTTTGATAGTTATTATACGTACTAGATAATATTAACTTACATTAGAGCAATTTATTTATCTTAAAATAGTATTTTATGAAGGTTATTTCATTAGTTTTTATAAACAACTTTTGGAATTATGTTTGTTGAACAATGGATTCTTAATAGATTTTTTGAAAATGTGTTTTTTGTTGGCCTCATGATATATGTTTTGAAGTATGAATATTTAATAATTTTTTTTAATTCAATGTGTTTCTCAATTAGGTTTTTATTTAAAGGTAATTAATATTTTATATTTTAATTTCAAAGAGTAAATTATTATTCTATAACTTTAACTTTTTTTTATAATTTCAACAAGGGGGTGATGTTTTTGAAATTATAATTTGATTTGTAATTGTCAAAAATTGGGAAACTTTTGAGTGGATCCTTGAACCACTTTATGTTATTTTTATGACCAACCATTATTTTTTCCTTTAAAATTATTAATAATTTTCAATATGTAATGTACGGTTAATCATGATCATATCATAATATTTTTTTCTTGATTTTTTTGTTGTTTAGTTTTTAGAGCTCATAACATGTACTATAAGTTTCATAAATTGTGCCTAGGAAAAATAAGTCATTTGAAACCTTATAACATCACTTTATTTATTTTTGAACTAAAATTTTGAAATGTTTGGAAATTAAAAATTTAGAAATGTACGGAACCTAGATTATGGGAGTTAACAAACCAAGTCACATGATCATGTCAACCTACCACATGAAAAAATGTACTGACTATATGTGAGTCAACTAATTGTGTCTTCTAACTATGTCACCTAACCACAAGTGAAGAATGTACCCACTATTTAGGATTGAACTAACCATGTCACCTGACCACATGGAAAAAATATACCTAACCTATAGGAGTCAACTAGCCGTGTCACTTAACTATGTCCCCTAACCATTTCACCTGACCACATGAACAAAATTTATCTACCGTATGGGAGTCAACTGACCATGTCACCAAAATTAATGAACATTATTTTACTATTTTATTCAAGTAAACATACCCTTTCACTTGACTTCTTGAAAAAATGTATTGACCATGTCGGATTTAACTAACTGTGTCACCTAACCATGTCAACCTACAGTGGAACCTATTGTTGTACCTACTGTGTGTAAATTTATATTCTATATTTAGACTATAACTTGGGATAAATAACACTAAATTAATAAATCATTTTTGAGTTTTAAATATAAAAAATATATATTGAAATTTAATTATAATAAATATAAATAGTAATAAATTTCTATTATTACCGAAATTATATTGAATCCACTACATTTTTTCAGTTATAATTATGCAGTTTTTCAGAATAATTTTTATACTATATTTTGATGATAACATGAGATTTATAAGTTAGATTCTGGTAATTATATATTATGTTGAAATAAAATAAAATAATAATATTATTAATATAGATATAAATATTAATCTTCTATTTTGAAGTTATATTTTAACTATAAAACATACCTAGTTAAACTGTCTATAAATTTTTAGAATTGCCAATATGAAATCAGGTACGTTAATTTCATTTACTAGATTCTTATATGAAGATTCAACTATGTGAATACCCCATATAAATATCCAACATGAAACCAATATATGGATTTACCTACATGATTTCTTGTTTTTCTAGAGGATATTATGAAATCAAAAAATATGTTTGGTTTTGAAAAACATTTCACTTTTCCATTTACAATATATATATTATGGATATAATTACTTTTTTAATTTTTCTATAATTAATTAATAATAAATTTTAATCCATTAAAATATATTATAAATTATTTTATTAAATTTTTATCACATGGGTTGACATTTAATGTTGATTTATAGGAGAAAGAATGTTTTGTATTAAATGTTGTGGGAATGTGGACAATTTTTTTCACAAGATTTATAGTCATTTTATAAGGGAATTTAATGTTGATTATATTTATTCATTAGTACTGTATTACTTACACTAAAATTACATAGCTTTACAACATGAATTTAATTTTAAAAATTAAGGATGTGACCCATGTGAGTATGATTTTCATGCACATTTAATAAATTAATTATTTACCATATTGGGAAAGAGGAATCACAATGATTTTTTAGCATTGAAACATTTTTTCATAGATGAACTCGATATATTTATTTTGAGATATCTATATCAAGTACCAAATATATTTATGAATTTATTGAATTGTACAAGGGGACCAAAACATTGACAATCACCTACTGCTGAAAACTGGACTTTAACAATTTAATTCATTACTGTTGGAGAGTTCTCTACTGCCTCGATGTTCAAACAATAAATATATTCATCTAGTTTTTTATATCTACTTCTACCTCTTATATTTCTATGTGAATAATTTTAACAGGTTATAATACCCATTAAAATATAGTATTTTGGGCTGTGACTCCCAATCAAAAGTCAGAGAAAAATTTAGGGTATTTGGAATGTTCCTCTAGGTAGAAAAGGTAAGGTCTATTTTGGGTTTATTATTCTAGGGTAAAAAGGGTTTTTAATCGGTTTGTGACTCCATGTGGGAAACATTCCTTGTAATATTCCATTGTATTGGTTATAAGGGGTTCTATAACTCTCAGTTTGAGACAGTGGTGAAGAGTAGATATAGTATCATTTAGATCTGAACTCCTATAAAAATCTTTTATTTTCTTTATATTTTTTTTCTTTAACAAATTAACTATGATATACCCCTTAAATTCAATAATTAAATTTTAAAAGTCCAATTCACCTCTATTGTATATATTTCCATATTTACTAAATACCACCAATTTTGTTTGTATTTGATTCAAGATGTAGAGATCATCATTATTGTTAAACCCTGGATGAATTATTCTTTAATGTATGTATTATTTTCCTACTTCTATCCCTTTTTGTAGTTGATCCATATTTGGTAAATGGATTTAGGACCTTTAGAAACTTATGGAAGCTTTAGATACCCTTTTCGGTAACTTTCTAGCCAAATTAGGGGTGGCTGCACTATAGCAATCATGACCACACTGTAGAGAAGTCGACTGCATAGTAGTGATATGGTTTTCCATAGTGGAATGGTAAAATAGAGGCCACACCATGAAGAAAAAGAATGTGTCATGGTGATTTTTCAAAAAATTATTCACAATGGAGGGAGGATGGTGTGATTTAGTGAAACACAGAAACACACATATATATATCTGAAAGGCTTCTCTATGGGTGCTTTCACACTAGTATTAATGGAACAATAGAATCTCCAATTTAGTTACAGATGGGTGGAATGACTTTTAGTCTTTAGGGGGTTTTATTTTAAATTTCCATTAAAAATTAATTCAAGGGACATCATTTAGATAAATTAATAGGATTTAAGAAGATTCTTTCATCTATAATTGAACCTCCAATGATCCCTTACATATATTAATTTATTTCTCTTCTTTTGGAATTGATTCCATGAGTTTTGAGAGGCTGTAGAGAATAATTCATGCCATTGTTCCCTCTACTTTATAATTCATATTCTATACTATGGGATTTTACTTCCAATTACCACTACACCAATGGTGTATTACCCTTCTCCATGGTGATATTCCTCTATTTCTCCCATGTTACATGGTGTATCACTATGTTTCATGGTGATCTTCTCCCAACACACCCTTTCACTATGGTGTTCCACCATACATTTTAGTGGTCTCTCCAAGAGAATCCCTATACCATAGTGGCTGTATCTATGTCATGGTGGTTGTTTTCAATAAACCTTCTAGTTCTAGAAACCTATATGAACCATGGAGACTTAAATATTTCTAAAATACCTTCCAAATAGACATGAATTATTCCACTAATCAATCTCGAGTAAGAATTGGTTCTATGTTATTGCTTGTTTCACCTTTACATACTCTTGAACCATTAAAAAATTGGATTGAAATCAGTTTTAGGATTCCTTTGTGGGTATTTCATCCTAGTTGATGTGGGAATTTGGTTCGGGTGATGAAATATACAAGAAAACATGATTTTGACCTTAAAACTCTAAAGTTGGAAGTTACTTTTCATTTTTGTCCATGTATATAAGGTTGGAATGATATATTATTTGTTCTTTATTAACCCATTCTTGTTAAGGGTTTGATATGGGTGTGTGAGCATCCACGAGGATTTATTAATTATTTCCATGTGATTATTTATGGATTCTGATGTTTGATCTTGGTGTTCCCTATTTTTCCTTACTATGAAATGTATTTCTTTTTATGCTGCATAGCCTATGGATCTGTGTTTTCGATATTGAGATTATCAGGTGGAGCCTTGAGGTTTGTGTAAAGAGGTACATACATTCTTAAATGTGGGTGTGGCTATACCTACAGAGGGATGTTCATAATTATACATTAACCAGCTTGATGTGGTCTAAACCCCCTTAAAGGAGGGCATGGTTATATCTACAAAGGGATGTGAATTAGTGGCTAAATGGAAAATATCGATATGGGGTTCCCATGGAATTGAGTTACGGGTTTTAAATGGATTTTTGAATAGGAATTGATATGGTGGAATGTGAAATTTTCATATTGAAAAACACCATTCGGGTGAGGGGTGTTGTGTTACCTTAAAAGCGATACTTGTTTGACTTATTTGGCATCCTTAAAGGAAATTATCTATAGCAGCTACGGTTGGGGTTCATGGTGGAATGGTCATCGCATGATGACTTGATTCATGTATGGTTCTATGTTTATTTGATAATTTATTTAAATCATGACATGAACAATTATATATGATATGCACTTATGTTACGGATGAATTATTGGTTTCCTACTACCTATTTTACTCACACTCTAATCAAGCATTTTGGTGGGCTTATAGATTTCATGACTAGAGACCCAGTGAAGAGGAATGTCCCTAAGATAGATGACTATTCAAAAGAGTATATATCTGGAAGTGTGTTGGGGTAATCTATGGAGAACCCTCCGTTTATATACTTATTACCTGTTATTTATTTACCTTGATTGTATTACCACATTGGGAGATTCTTATCTCTTGTATGAATTTATGCCATATTTCTATTTGCATGTGATTAATGTGAATTTTTATTAACATTTTTATTATTTTTATTTACTTGATGTTCAATCAAATGATACGGAGGGTATAGTATCCCCCCATGAAGACTTAGACCCTTGGATTCTAGTCAACGACCTCTTGTATATGGGTAGACGTGCGTGAGGTCATGTGGAATTCTAGCTCAGACCCATTAGTTTGGGTTAGGATATTAAAAACTTGTATAAGAGGAAGGACTGAGTAACTTGTTTCTTTTAGTTGTATTAAATTATGATAGGGTATGTATAAGATATGATGGTTGAGACTCGGGTTAGGGAACTACGACAGTGTCTATCCAACACTGTATAGTGGGCCTATAAGATTCCATAATGAGGTGGAAATTATGTGTTTTTGTTTCCATTGATTAAATTGATCATGGGTGATGCACATGAAATGAATACATGGTTTATGATATTTTGGGTGTGTTAATACATTATGACTAGGCACATAGGTCAACAATCCATCTATATACCTATTTTTGTGCTGCAGACTAGTACTTTAATTAAATGTATTGATTTTTTTTATCTTTTCAGGATATTTTAACTAATTTTGTGATATATCTATGTTTATATGATATTATCATATATCTTTATTGGAACTAATAATCATGTTGTGGTGTTAGTATATATATACGATGGCTATGGCTTACATGTATGTACGAAAACTAGGGTTAGTGATATGAGGTTAAGACCTTGAGTTGAGGATAGAATCCTTGGAATGACTTCGTGTAATACTATAGAATTTTAGAACTTCATTATGTTCATATGGTTAATTGTGTTATAGAGACGAAACCTAAGATACATTTGATATTTTCTCCATCTATATAAGTGTAAAACACTAGGTTTTGTCCTTTGATCCTTTGAATATTTCTATATATATTTTGCATTTTTCATCAGAGTGGGCTATGTGTTTGGGTGTCGAAAGACGAAAAATTAATATATTAAAAATATTAATATATATAAATTCACACAAATTCATATTTAAATAATAAAATTTTTTCCATTTTATTAGGACTTTAGATAATAAAATTGATATAGTGATTGTCTCAAAAATATGCGGTTTAACATAGGTGAGACATGAAGTCAGTCGACAACAGATTTCCAGTTGAGGGAAACCAATGGCGAGTGTGTTAAATAAATAATTTTTATTTATTTATTATATTAAATGACCTAAATCCCAACCCTTCTCTATAAATATGTCATTATGATGAATTCTCATGGTTAGTCAGATAACCTTGGTATAATTTGAGAGGATTCTTTGGAATAGAGCCTTTCTTGAATGACAACTGATTGTGGGGCAGTGATCTGTATGCCAAGGAGTTTGTGGATCTAACTAAAGATATTGAAATTGAACTATTTTTCACCAATAATTAATCCAAAACTAAGGTAGGTCATGTTATTTAAAATATTTCTACATTGTTTTATTAAATTGATGATCATGGAGTAAGTATCTACATATTTTATGGATTTACCTAGTCTTCACACGATCTTGATTATAGACTGATATTCTTGATTGTGTTATTCTTTTTTTGGGACTAATTACACCCTTAGATACCTCAATTATTTAATTATTGGTTGAGATCACATTATCCAAACGATGTATTCACATTGTTTGTGTTCTTTTCTCCCACCATTCTTTGTGTTATTACTTGTTGGCCCATGGGGTCGATGATTTGACATTTCTAAGCCAGATTCATGTATGATCAAACCTACAGATTCATGGAATATGTATTAATGATTTGGAGAATGTAATTTTGTGATTGGGTCAAAATATGATATGGGATGTGATTATTTACTACACAGATCAGCAGCCATATCATCAGTTTTCTTCTATGGGTGAGATGATGTTGTGGTTCAGTGCAATAATAATTATCTGAACGTGCTGTGGGTGGCTAGAATATATCCACTGGTGAAATATTATTTTCTCAGTAATCTCTAGATATAATCTCCTCGTTGGGTTATTCTTTTAGTCCATTGCTAGAGGTGGTGTGGGTAAGACATGTGAAGAGTTCTTAGATTTCTGGAAAATTCTGAAATTCATGGCGTGTATTCTAGGAACACATGTCATGTAGTCTCCTAGCTATGGTGAATAGGGTTTCATGAAAAGTTAAATGTCACACAGTGTGGTACCTTCAAACATCATATGACCTGATTTTGGTTGCTCAACATGTTCCTCAACGGTATATGGGCACAGTAATGACCAGGTACATGGGAACGACCAAGTAAATGGGTATAGGCCAAGAGTACACTGACCTACCCTGAAAATCCAAGACAAACTATGTACTCTATGCACAAACTATGTACACCCACATGGACAACCAATACTTATACATGTGAGGATATTCCTAGGTTTCTAGTAGATTTTACGTGCTGTGTGACCCTCTGTACCCATAACTTAATTTTCTGTGATACTTCTACCTTGTGTATCTCTTTCATTGAGACTCATATTTTGGCATGATTGTAGCCTATACTGAGCGATTTTTAATGTAGAATATGGTAGTGGATTTTATTTTGGAATCAATGATATGATACAATGTGTTATGAGTGGTAAAAATCATTTAGATATGCTTAGATGATGTTAATGGTAGAGTTTAATCATTATAGAGATGTTTGGTTTAGTACCCCTTATCTCACTAAGAGTTTGTTCCCCCATACTCTTTACACAGGTATATTCGGTATCCCAAATACTGTAGAGGGTGAAAGTCCTCTATCTGGAAAGTGGTACTCCCCCAATCATTGAACATTGGGGGGGATTTCGTCCTCCACCTTGATTCTTGTATAGTTACATGTGGTGATGGGTTATAGAGATGGACCTTTGTGAGGTATAAGATGAATCATCGTTCTTAGCTTAGATGTGAAGTTAGATATCCCCTTGATCCCTCCCGTGGGTTTATTTTCAGGATATCTTATGTGTAATTTAATTTACCCTATTTTATATGGGTTGATTTAACAATAATATATTTCTATTTCTACCTTCCTATTTTCTATGGCATCCTACTGGGTAGGTATATACTCACCCCTACACAGGATTCACTCACACATGTTGTGACTTTTATGGATGAAAGTCATATCAGTGGTAACCTCTATGGACTTAGTTTCATATGTGCTTTTTGGTTTTTTGTGCTGGACATGTTTAGTGGTCAACTTTGGATATTAGAAGTTATAATATCTTCAGTATTTCCCAATTTCCAGTTGTTGTTAGGTTTGGACCTCATTTATGGTTGGGAATGTATTTTTCCCCTTTTACTATTTTTACTATGTTTCACTACATTGATATATTTACTAATGGTTGTTTCATGCATGTTTTACACTTAATATGTTAAAATATTTAATATATATCTACACTATTTCCTAGATAAATTGTGTTTGACTGTAAATGTACATTAGGCTAATTCCTCCCATTTTGGTATGATGACAACTGGACACTTTTCCGCATCCATTATCCTATTATAAGTTGGATTGGGGGTTCAAACACAACTTACTACTAGTCTAGGAAGTGTCCCAGTGGTTTGATTCATGATAGAGTGGTATCAATGGAATTCTTTCCTTCAGTTGATGTTTTGGGTTTGACCTATGCGTTGTTTTTTGGAGAACATAAATTAACAATGTTAGAGTGTATTGAGTTTGGATCTTATTCAAGGGAACCTAGAGTTGGTACAGTGAGCGACGTATCTAAATTCCATGAATCAAACTACATTCTTTTCAACATATCATATCAAGACATCAGTTATAGGGAAATAATTGTACATGCACCATATAGAATTGGGTCTTTTTACTTTCATGTTCGTCTTGATCCAACTCCCTATATATTCTTATCTAAATGTGCTATGCCTTGTTACCTTTCAATATTCCCCTATAATGACATTCATCTTGGATACCGATATTGGTTGGTAATCATGATTAGTTGAGAGATTCTACCTTATTTTAGAGATCCACTCATGAGGTGTTTATTCCAGTTGGTTATAGAGTAGTGTCTCTACCTTTTCAGCAGTTGATAGTTTGAGTAGGATTGGATAATGTTGCACATAGGCTTAGAAAGTTATGTGAGATCCATTGACTGAGAATACTAATGATTCATAGTTATCTAGAAAATCATGTAGTCAAGTACTAGCTCAAGGTGGTGGTATGGGTATTTAGGCTTCTTCAGACCCTGAACAATCAGATTGTTTCACCTATAGATAGTCTTCTTCATGGATCTGTAGAGTGTTGGTGGGGTCGAGCCATCCAAATTCTTGATGAGGTGATGCTCTAATGGTTTTAATTGAAACAATACTTCTGTGATGAATTTTACCCTTTTATATTGAACACTATGTAGATTTAGGAGATTTTAGAGATGTAGTAGGGTGATATGTTAGTTTTTGATTACTCCATGATGTTTATTGACCTCATGCATTACTCCCTCAATATAGCGTGAGATGGAAAATTATGGGAATGTAAATTTAAATAGGGCCTTCGTAAAGACATCCTTGCTAGCATGGTCACCATATGGATTTCCACTTATATTGGAGTGCTAGAGAGGACTTTTTTATACAGATAATACAAGAAGAGTAACATTGAATAGTTGAATCCACTAGAGGAAATATTGGGGTTGAGCCATCTACTACAACTAGTAGGTGTTAGTTATCAGGTTCTTGACAAAATATACATAACCATGCCTATACTCAAACATGTGGGTATGTAGTTTAGGGTTTTCTAAGAAGATATAGTCATCTAGTTGATGTATGATTCTATTCTTATGATGGGTGAGGTCAAATGGATCATGATTTCATGAACCAATTCACTATGAAAGGTAGAAAGGATGTGGATAAACTTCCATGAAAGAGGCAGCACCATGATCAGGGATCTCCTAGTCATTCCTAGGGAATCCAGTAAGGGGGTGGTGCTGATAGAGTAGTTGGTGGCGGATAGTGGGAGGAGTTGTAGGTGGAGGAAAATACTAAGAGCGTTTTCCACCACCATCACCAGGTGTCCCATGCTAGGCTCAAAGGTCTTGTATTAATTAGAATAGGTAGTTTCAGACTATAGAGGGATATGACTAGGATTATCATGAAATAATTTGAGGTATGATCTCTTTCATTTATACTTTATCATTGGTACTTATAGACACAGTCTCAAGCATTCCTTTATCTTCATATCCCTTGTGTAAGAGTGAGATCATCTACTTGAGTCATTATCCTAACATCTCTAACTACAGGTTCGTATTGGGAGAGATTTTTCTATATCATACATTTTTACAATGTGAGTCGATGATCAGGGGTTAAATATTCTCGTGGGAACTATTGGTCATTATGGTAAATCCCTATGACATCATCTTGGGTATGGACTGATTCTTTATGGTGAAGTCCTAGATAGATTATTATTATTGGAGAGTTATATTCATTTATAGTTATGTGATTAGATTTTTTTGTGTGGCTTAGAGATATATTATGGTTGGGAGAGCGTGTCTTGCAACAAGGAAGGTGTAACCCATCACCTATCAGTTGGTGTCTTTATCCCCACATATTGTAGGTTCTTCAAGCATGTTGATTCCGTTGGTAGTGGAGGATTATATGGAAGTCTTTTTTGTGTATGTTCTGAGACTACCTCTATGGTAGTAGATTTACATATCTATCAACTTTCACCCTAGGACCACATTGATATCTTCTAAGTCATGTTGTATGGCCCACATTTATCTCTAGGAGATTAGGGGTAGTTGGAAGACATTTTAGATAAATGTTTTATCAGGACTAGTTTGTCCCCCTAGGGAGCACCACTTTTTTTATGAAAAAATGATGTAGGATTTTGAGGATTTTTTTAACTATCATTGCTAGAATAAAATAAAAAACAATAATAAGAATACCTTGTAGTGGATTTAAACCCTTTTTGAATAATTAAAAAGTGAGGGTTGGTTCTAAAATATCAATAGTGGGTCCATATACCATCAGTTGAGAGTTCACAAGGATGATGTTATGAAGGTGGAATTCTAATGTTTCTACATACATTGTGAGTTCTTGGAGATTCTTTTTAGTGTGAATAATTATCCCACTATGTTCATGGCTCTTATGAACTAGATCTTCTCTCCATACATGGACTGATTCAAATTTTTATTCACCAAAGATATTCTCATATACTTTGTTTCGAATAAGGATCATAGAGAGCATCTTAGTATGGTCCTAGACTTTATTTGGGAGAAAGAACTTTATGGCCATATCTCAAATTGTTAGTTTTGTATTCAATAGGTTCACTTTTGGGGAATGTCATCTTTGAGCATGGTTTAGTGGTAAATCTGGTAGATATTGATGCAATTTTTTCTTCAGAGCCACAAAGAGTGTGTTAGAGGTGTGTAGTTTTCTTAGTTTAGAAGGGTACTATTGGAGGGCCATTGAATAATTTTCTAGGATAATAGACACATTTTCTACCTTGTTGTTGAAATTGAATCATTTTTCTTACATTGAATAGTGTGGGAGAACCTTTGAGTATTTGAGGATGAAGTTTTCTTGTACACCTATTTTGATACTATTGAAGGAGGAAATTCAATATATTGTGTTTTTTATAGCTCTGGACCTAGACTCTATTGTGTGTTGATGTCTTAGATGGAAGTAATCGTATATGGGTTGAGGTAGTTGATACCCCATGATCCAAATTAAGAGACCCAAGACATAGAGTTGGAAGTGGTAGTCCTCACTCTAATGATGTGGATGTATTATATTCTAGGTGCATAGTTTTTTGTCTACTCAGACCACTAGAGTTTCAGGTACATCTTCAATCATGCAAGATATAAAACTAAGACAAATACATTTTTTGGAGTTCCTATAGGATTATAATTTATATATATTCTATACTCATGGTAAGGGAAACATTGTAGATAATTCCCTTATTAGGGAGTATCATTATCTCTTGATGGAAGATGAATCTGAGTGGTTGATATTATTGTAGCTGAAAATAGTGGAGAAAATGGGTGAATATTATCTATAGTAAATGGTAGTGAATCCAAAACTTATTTATTTCATGGTAGTTTCTCAGTTGGTATAGTTTTACGGTATGTTTTATTACTAGATATTCTCGGAAGATTCACTATATAGATTTTATAAATAAGGGGAGAATGTTAAAATTTTATAGGGAGGTTTAGTGGTTCTATTCACATTCTGTAAGGAGGTATTGAGGTAGTTCAATAATTCTCCCTTTGTTATAGATACATGTGTGAAAAAATATGTACAAAGGCCATTAGTAATATTTTTAGTGAGTTGGCATGAGGTAGAGAGTTGTTATGTTTGTTTCTCAGTGTCTCATGTGTTTGTAGGTAGAGGTTAAACATCATGTTCCAATAGGTTTTACTCAACCTATTTAGATCCTGAAATGGATATTGATTTTTTGAAAGGTTTTACATAGATAGATGGAGGCCATGATTCTATCTATTTTATTGTTTAATGACTCACCAAAGATGGAACACTTTGTCACCATAAGAGAATAGATCTCGATTGAGAATTTGTGACAATTGTACGAGTGTAATATTTGTTTTGGATTCATGGGATACCCATGATGGTAATCTAAAACAATTATTCTTAGTTTACATGATATTTTTAGAGGGATCATTAACATGATTTTTTCCCAGTAATGGATGAACATCGCATTTCACCCCTAGATGGATGGAAAGACCGAGAGGACAGTCAAGGTTTTGGAGGATATGACAAGCACCTATGTGTTGGTGTTCTATTAGATATAGGAGGATCAGTTCTATTGGTGGAGTTTTATAATAATAAAATCTATCACTCTATTATAAATGTTGAACCATGAAAGGTCC
The DNA here is from genome assembly GCA_963277665.1 of Viscum album. Lineage (NCBI taxonomy): Eukaryota > Viridiplantae > Streptophyta > Magnoliopsida > Santalales > Viscaceae > Viscum > Viscum album. The sequence goes on from OY728158.1 coordinate 1,327,213,592, forward strand.
TTTATGGGAGACTATGAAGGTAATTTTTTTGCTGGAATAAGATTTGTGAGAAAAATCTAGTTGGGATAGTGCTGCTACTGGTGATGATGGAGAAAGTACAGAAGATCCATGTCTATATGAGGACATCATGGAGACAATATAAGTCTTATAAAAATTGATAGAATTTTCCTTTGAAGTTCAATCATGGAGATAATATTTTATTGGGAGTCTCCCAAATACAAGAATTATTGAGATTTGGGTGGGGTGGAAAGTAATCCCTTAAGTTCATTAGGCTGTTTGAGATCTTACGAAGGGCTGGAAAGTTTTTTTTAACAAAATTTTCTTTAAACAATAGTTAAACCAAGTGCATAACATCTTCCATGTGTCATAGATAAGGAGATACATACATGAACCTACACATGTTATTGATTAGGGTGAGTTGAACATCAAGGACAGATCCACCTTTTCAGAGTGCCCAGAGGAAATAAAGGAACGAAAAAAGAGGATCCAATGTGGATAGACTATTCCTTTGGTTTGAAGGCTTTTATAGCAAGGTATTATAAAAGATATATCCTATAATTTTGAGATCCAGTTGTGGGATCAGTACCTCTACCTTTTCTTGTTGACTATGCTTTTTAAGTGAAAATCTATGAAGGTGGAGAGAAGGTAACAACTATAGTATTTATAGTTTTATCCTTTTAATTTTTCTATATATATTGCTAGATTTTTACTCAGATTCAGGGTTATTTTTGGGTGACATAGGACACTGAGATTATTATATTAAAAATATTAATATTTATTAAGGCACATGTGTGAATTATTTCAGAATAAATGGTTTCCCCATTGATTGGGACCACATATGGGAGATATAAGGCTCTGTTTGTTTTATGAACACAAGGTTTACCCTGGGCATGAAAAAATGTTTTTAGTGATGGTTTTTTAGTTAAGGGAAATCATTGGAGGTTGTGTTAAATAAATTAAATGATTAATTTATTTATTTTATTTATTGAAATAAACCCTAACCATCCTTTATAAACACATTTTTATGAAAACTCCTAAGGGATATCCATATAAACAATGTAGATTTGAGAGGATCCATTATAGAAGAGCCATTAATAAATGACAATGAATCATGGGGTAATAATCAGTGTGCCAAGGAGTCCATGGATCTCAACAAAAAATGATGTATAAATGTTATTCATTAAAAATTGATCCAAACTCGAGGTAGGGCACAATATTTCTTAGATTTCCACACTATTTGATTCAATTGATGAGAATGGATTAAGTATCTTCTTATTTTATGTGTTTCCGATTCTTCGCATGCTCCCAATTATATTTTTATATTCTTGATCCAATTATTCTTGTATTGCGCCTTGATTCCACTTTTATATACTGAAATTATTTAAATCAGTGGTCGATATTTCATTGTCCAGAGGATGTATTCACTTTATTCATGTGATTTTCTCCCATCTCCATTTTTCTTCTTATTCTTTGGCCAATGGGTTCCGAGATTCACCATTTCTGGGATGGATTCGAGCACAGTCAAACCCCTGGATTCATGTATGATTCAAGAATGAGTTGGAGAATAGAATTTTGTGATTTCATCATGATACGATGAAAGAAGTGGGTTTTGGAAACACATATAAGACGTTGGATCATGGGTTTCTGTCCATAGGTGATGTAACATGGTAGTCTTTTAACACCCTCATATTTTTTTAAAATATTTCTCTTTAAATAATTTTATTTCTTCAATATCTTCCATTATAAGCGACACCGAGTTTAGAAGAACTGCATAGCATTATTAAAATATTTTAGATCCATTATCACATAGCCATTGGAGAAGTGATTCTAAATAGTAATAACCAAATTATAGAAAATATATGGTCTACACATTTATAAAATGAATTAAGTGGGGATTATATGATTATAACTAAAAAATTAATTTAAAATAATAGAGAAGTTTTTATTAAAAATTATATACGAAATGTATTTTTCTTAATAAACTAAATTAATCGATATTTATTAATGGTTTTAATGAAATTTATTTATTATTTAATTTATCAACTTTTTTAAACATGAAAAAAAATATTTTTCTAAGCATATCATATGAATAAATCCAGTTTTATACATAAATTATATATTTTAAAAGCATATTTTGCCAAATTTTGTGAAATTACTTTAAAATTAATTTATCTAATTTATCGGTATTGAATTATATGAAATAAATTAAATAAAAAAAATTAGGAGGTTCAAATTTGAAAATTAGGTGCTTTTATTCTTTATCATTATGAATAGTAACTGTGGTAAAATTTACCACCATGATAAAGGGTAAATCGGGTTGATGTAGGATCAAAATAGTTGATAAGGCCATAATTATTCATATTAATTATTTTTAGATTAATTGAATTTAAACCTTATCACCTTAGGCTAAAATTTTATTTTTTAGTGGTCACTTGTCCATGAGAATGACCTATAAAATATTTAAATTATAGAAAGATATAAAATGTTAGTCTCTTAGTTTTAAATATCTCTTATGTTTCCAAATATGGGAAAACAAGTTATTAATGAATAAAATTGTCTATTTTGAGTTTTATGAATTTTTTATATGATACCTATCTATTTATAATTTTTATAAATAATATAATGACCTTAAATTACAATTCAATTCTATAATTAATAATAGAATACAATAAATGATTTTAAAAATATTAGAATAAATATAATTGGATAATTTATTATGTTACACGAAATTTATCAGTGAATATAACATATTAGCGTTGTTTTATAATTCTATATTCTAACTAAAAACTTTTATTTTTATCTGTTAAGTCAAATTAAGTGAAAAGCGTCTAAATAGATAATAATGATATTATATTCGAAGGATATTTGAATAAATTACATAAAAATAAAAAAAAATTAAAAGGGGACAAGGGGATAATATATGGTCTAAAATGTCATATCATACCCATTATAGGCCATTTGGAAACATTTTTTTTATTTTTTTTACATAATTAAAATTTAATCATTTAAGAAATTCCAAGAGTGCCCCTCCCCTAAATTATAAAATAGAACCTCTACATTCTCTTCTACACATCACATTGAGAATTCAAGATCTACCATACAAAAAAATCCTATTCTCCACTTTCCTATCCATATTTTAGAGGTTTTTTTCTTCTTTAAAGGCTAAATACAGGGTCCTTAAAGGGTGATCTGAAGGAGTTCTTTCCAAGGAGAGGTAACTTCCTTAACTGATCACTTTCTCTTCTACTCTTCTTTAACAACTATAAATATATTTTATATTTCATCAAATAATAACAAAAGTATAATAAATATTATTAAATTTTATTATGGTTATGAAAACACAACTATACACCCTCTTTCTCATCAAATGAGAAGTGAAGGTATCACTCCTTTGTATGTATAGCTTACCATCTCCACATAAAGATGGAATTAATTTTTCATAATCATATTTTATGATGGGGTATTATGATTAGTTTAATATTTATATATTATTTTTATGAAACAATTAAACTTTGGGAATGATAATATAATGTCTACCTTCTTACATTCAAAACCATTGGAAACTGATAACATCAATCATGTGTACGTGTGGATGACGACCACCACTAAGTGATCTGATTCATTTTTTCTCTATATTTTAATTGGATTATAATAAATATGGATTTGATGTATACATGTATTATATATTATAAAAAAAATTTAAAATTTTATTTATTATTTACTATTCTTTCATTCCATCAGTTGAAAATGGAAATAACATTAAGGTGTACGTACGACCTACCATATCCATGAATGTTGTGATTAATTTTAGTATATCTACCATTTACGAATGATTATATATATATATACAGTAAATATACATAATTTTTATACCATTAATGAAATTATTGAAATTATTTTATGTAAATAAAATTATAAGTATTGGGATTCCTGATCCGAAACATGTTTGGAAAATAAAAAAGTTATTAACCTGAACAGTGATTTTAATAAAAATATTATTAATAAAAGGGTAAAAAGTATTGAAAAATAACAAATAAATGGTATTATATATATGAATATGGTCATTTAATACAATTATAATAAATATATATTTATTATATAGTAGGTTTTAACATGATCATGGACTGGCGATACTTGAGGAATGGGATTTATGTTTCAATCTTATTTTAATTGGGATTTCTATACTTGAATTTACAATGAATAGATTATATGATACTTATCTAATAAATACATTTCATTTTAGTAATCTCTATTTATATCGTGATATTATATTTTTTCCTTTTTCTTTCCTCCCTTTACTTAATTAAGAGATCAAAATAGTAATTAAGGAAAATCGATGTTATTTTTTTCTTTAATCTAAAATATTTTTTTTCCATATACTTGTTTTTTAAAAAGGGTTTTAATAATTATATTTAGAATATTATATTATTTTTTATATAAATTTTTAACCTAGGATGAATCTTTACAAAATAATTTACAAGCAATCTTTTTTAATTTTCTCAACAAGGTACTTTTTTACTTTTTAGAAAAAATGTGAAAGGAATGTTTTTTAAACTTATATGGAATGAATAGAATTCCCCAAAATTCTAATGGCTATATTATTTTGATTTTAATTTAAAAAAATATAATAATATTTGAATTTTTTTTCATTATTATGTGTTTATTTTAAAAAGTTATTTTTAAATTTCAAAGGGTATTTTTCTCAAGATGTTTTTTATTTTTTAATGGTATCTCTAATCATCAATGAAAATATCCCGTGATTATAATAATGAGTTATTGGGGTTATGATCCAAGTATAAAATCATTATTATTACCCTATATGGATTATTATTATGATAAAAAATGTTCACAAAACCTATTTTTATATGTTATTCTATAATGAAATGTTTATCAAGTCCATTTATTTTCATGGGTTCTAATATGATGAGTATTTTATGATCTTGTCAAACTCATATGTATTATTTTCATTATATTATGTGTGGGACCTATATCCTTCTCCAATGCATTGGGTAAAGTATTATATCTCATAAAATAGTTTAGGGAAACAAGTCGATGTTCTTGAACCATTATAGAAAACAAGTTTACGTGCTTGATCTATTATGGGAAACAATTTTATGTGTTTGATCCAGTTTGAAAAAAAATATTTTATTCATGATTTGATGGTATTGTTAGTAAACCATTCCATATGAAATAGTTTATATATGTATGATGGTTCCACACACATTTATCATATGAATATATGGTTCCTGATAGAGTTATGATGAGTTCTCAATCTTATGATTCATGTATTTTGAATTGATAATGTTTTATCCCATAACGCATGTTTATGATATTTGTCAGATTGGGTATGAACATTATAATTTATGTTCATGATATCATACCCTTATGTTTATATTATGCTTTTATATGATCAATAATTGATATATCCCTTGTTTACCCTCACTGATCATTGGATCTTACCCTTTTTTCATGTTTCCTTTCCCCACTACATAATAAATGATTTAGTATCGTATAAAAATGAAGATTACTATGAGAGGAGATCTTTATGTGAAATTATTAACATACTTCATATAATAATATGATTTTATATCTAGTCTCTAAATGCCCGAAACATTTATAGTTATTTTTTGGATTTTACTATTATGTATTGAATATTCATCTAAATAGATTTAATATTTATGTATTAAATAAATAGGGGGGATATAATTGGTATTATAGAAGGGTGTAGTCAATCTTTTTAGATTATGGTTAGAAATATTTAATGAAAACCATGGGTATAGGTATATGTATTGGATAAAATCCAAATGTTTTGGTAATTATCGTGAATGACCTAGGTTAGACCTATGTTTTCATAGTTGAAGTTGTCAGGATTTAGACATTTTTTCAGGATTATGTGGTTTTACACTATGAATATTTTTTCTCAAAATTTTATTTTTGGTTTTAGTCATTTGTTAGAATCGGAATGAATCATGTTAATGTTGAATGTGATAGACAATGAAATGATTTTCTACCTGAGGAACCTAATTTCATGGGAGTTGTAAAGCAGAATATTTATACTATGATCACACAACATTCTTAGGATATGAATCATGCCATGTTTATAAATGATCAAAGGAGGGAAAATATAATATTAAATCATTAATGAGGAAACATCCATCTTATTTTAGTAAGTCTTCTAATCCAATAGTGTCTGAGTGAAAGATTAACACTATTAAGAAAATATTTTATGTTCTCTAATGCTCAGAGTATGAAAATGTTTTCCCAGCTATTTATCATCTAGAAGGAAAATTAGATAAATTGTGGAATATTATAAAAAATATGAGACAAGAGGAATAAATTAAATCCATGGAATTGGGTGAGTTTAAGGGGATATTATTGAGTAAAAACATTCCTCATAATCTATGTACAAATATAGAGAAGGAATTTATTGAGATGAACTAATTGGTAGATAAATACATTACTACCAATGAGGAAAATTTTACAAGGCTTGAAAGGTATGCATCAGGTTTAATTATCATCCCTAAAAGTAAAATTGATCGATTATTTGGTTACATAAAACAAAGCCACCAAAAATGCATTAGCTATAAGAGACTTAAGCAGCTAAAAATAAATTTCTCAATGTACAATCAAGGTAGAAATGGAAATTGGTGATTCCCACCAACCCATAATTTTTATTGGAACTGAATGATCGAGACTCATGAAAAATTACATAATTCACATGGTGGAAAGAGATTTAATTCATAAATGTTCTATAAATGTGGGAATAAGGACCAATGAATGATATAAATGGAAATGGGAGGTGATTAAAATGTGGAAAGGTGGTTCATAAAACCCATGAATGTTGAAAGGTTATGAATATGCAGAATAATGAAATGGAAAAAGATATGACACCAACTAATGCACCACCAATTATCTAATGTTTCTAATTCATGGAGTGTCGGAATTATGGAAACCAGTAAATGAATCTAATGGGTTTTTATGATTATTTTCAATAACATATTAGTCCCAAAGAAATATTGAAATCTAATGTGATCATGACTTTGGAAGTGTGCTATGAGAATGACATGATTAAAGGTATACTTATAATAAATTCTTAAATATATATTTTATTATTTGATTCTGGATCCACCTGCTCTTTTATTTTTAAAGAATTATCTGAGGGAATCATCATATCACTTCCATGATTAGTTTTGAGTTAGTTATAAAAATACATAATGGTATAATGGCCGCATCTCAATTATACAATATATTTTATATTGGAGTTTGTGGGAAATTATTTTCAACAAATCTTGTGATTCTCCCATTATTTTAATTCAATATGAGTCTTGGTAAGGATTATATTTCACTATATAGACCCTATATCAAAATCTATGGAATATAAGTCACTTTTTATATTCTGAATGAACCTATGATTATTTATCAATGTAAGGATTAATATGAAATTAAAATAGAAATTTCTTCCATATTGTGGCTATTAACCTCTATACATGATGGTTATCTCAAATGGTTGTGGAGAAACACAATATTAACGATAGACTTATTGTTTGGGATTTTTTTGAAGTCTTCCCAGAATAATTGTAGGGTATTTCACCAAATCATGAATTGAATTTTTCAATAGAAATCATTCATGGTGCTATGGATATTGCAATAAATCTTTATAGAATTGCCCTAATTTATTTACAAAAATTTAAGAACAAACTCTAGGTTGCCCTTGATAAGGGGTTCATATTCCCTAGTGTGTCAAAATGCGATGCACCTATTCAATTTGTTAGGAAGAAATATAGTTCAATGTGTCTTTACATTGATTATTAGGATCTTAACAAGATCAAAATGAAGAAAAAATAACCCCTATATTGATGATTTATTTGATCAACTACAGGGATGTAAATACATTTTCAAGACTGACCTTTGTTCTGGATATCATCAATTGAAGGTTAATAAAGAGGATATACCAAAGATGAAATTCTGTATAAGGAGTGAACACTATAAATTTATAGTGATGCCTTTTAGTCTAAATAATTCACCATATATATTCATGTATTTAATTAATAGAGTATTTAAGTACTACCATGACCAGTTTTGGTAGTATTATATATATAGTATTTTTTTATATTTAAAGATCAAGGAAGATCATGATGATCACTTGAGGATTGTGATGGTGAGCCTAAGAAAGGATAATCATTATGAAAAATTCACCATGTATGCATTTTATTATTGGAAAGTTTCATTAAAGGGACATATAATCTCATGTGAAGGTATATCAGTATATCATTTAAAGATAGAAGTTATTGATAAATGGCCTAAACTAAACACTGTAACTGAAAGTCATAGTTTTATTGGGTTTGTTATATATTATCAAAATTTTGTGAGATATTTCTCATGATTATCTAATCCGTTCACCAAGTTGAATTTTATAGGAATTATGTTCACATGGTTGGAGGTATGTGAATAGAATTTCAAGGAGACGAAAAGAAGCTTGGTCAGTGAACCTGTGCCCACACTACCCTATAGTGGATATTGTTTTGTCATCTATAGTGTGGAATAGGATTTTTCCCAGGAAAAATTATATTTTGATAGTTTATGCATCATTCTAATTGGATGATCATGAGAAAAATTACCCAACACATGAATTAGAGCTGGTTGTAGTAATGTTTGTGTTAAACATATAAAGGAATTATCTCTAACAAGAGAGGTGTGATACATATATTGATCATAAAAGATTAAAGTATATATCCACTTAGAAAGAGTTGAATATGAACCATAAAATATGGTTGGATCTAATAAAAGATTACGACTACTCAATACATAACCCACTTGGGAAGGAGACAATGTGGTAGATTCTTTGAGTCGAAATGACTATACTAGCCTATCTATGATGAGGATAAAAAATACTCAAATTTTTTAGATTTAGAAAGGATGGATGTAGATATATTGAAGGAATAGAATAAATCTTATCTGTTTCAAATTATTGTTCAACCATTTATCCATGTGATAATTAAGTATGCATAAAAGGAATATGTGGATCCATAAAAGAATGTGATAAATATTCTTGAGTTTAATTTTGATTATGAGGACAAAATAACGTCAATGAACCATGTATGTGTTACATCCATACTATATTTGAAGGAGGAGATATTTTATAGGGCTCATAATTCATCATTATCTATTCATCCTCGAAGTAGAAATATGTATAAATACTGATAAGAGTATTTTTGGTTGTATAACATAAAATATATATCGAAAAACTTGTATCATTTTTATTGGTTAATCATTAAGTAAATGCTGAAAGACAGAATTCCAAGAGGATTTTAAAACAATTCACAATACCTAAATGAAAATGGGAAAACATCACCATGGATTTTTTCGACGAACTTCCCAAAACATCAAAAGACCATAATGATATATTGGGTATTGTTGATTTCCTTGTGAATTCAGAACACATAATTATTTTTAGATAATATTTATATCTTGATCAAATTTCTAAAATATATATTAAGGAAGTTGAATGATTTCATGGAGTACCACTTTACATAATATCTAATTGAAATTTGTGGTTTACCTTGATGTTTTTTTGAAGCCTTCAGAAGGATCTAGATACATAGTTGATATTTAGTATGGTGTATCATACTCAGATACATGGTTAGTTTGAGAAACCCATTCAAACCCTAGAAGATATACTAATAATTTATTCAATGTATTTCAAATATTTTTGATATTAACACATTCATATAGTTTTGTTTTCTTACTATAATTTCTTTTATTCAAGAATTTATATAGATCCTTATGAATCCATATTTAGAATAAAATTTAGAACTCCATAATGCTAGGATATATTTGGAGAAATAAAGCTCTTAGTACCTAAGCTACATGAGGAAATGGTAGAGAAACATATAACTATTCGAAATCACAATCAAGGTGGATCAGAGTCAAAAAAAGAATTATGATTACAATCATTTATGTGATTTGGAATTTAAAGTTGGTGAGAATTTTTTTCTATAAATTTCTCCATGGAATAAGGATATGTGATTTGGGAAGAAAGGTAATGTTATCCCTAGGTACATTAGCCCCTTTGATATTCTTGATTGAGTAGGGACTGTAACATATTTCTTAGTGCTTCCACCAAACCTATCTCAAGTTCATGATGTGTTCCATGTATCTCTCCTGAGAAAGTACATACTTGATCCATCACATGTAATGAACATGGTGGTCATCCTAATGGAACATGATCTTTCTTATGAAGAAAAACATGTAGATATTATTGATTGTATAGAGAATGTGATATGAAACAAGAACACTCACTTAGTCAATGTTTTGTCTCAAATTTACAAATTTGAGGAAGCTATGTGAGATCCAGAGGATGTAATGAAGCGGAAGTATCCTCATATTTTTATGTCAGATCAGTGAATTTTGAGGGTAAAATAATTTTACGTGTGTAGATTATAGCACCCTAATATTTTTATGAAATAATTATCTTTAAATAATTTTATTTATTTGATATATTTTATTACACATAACATTGTGTTTAAACGAAGCGCATACCATTAATAATTTTTTATTTTTTTATCACCTAGAAATTGGATTAGTGGTTATGAATATTAATATCAAAATTATGAAATGTTTATGGTATTCATATTTAAAAATTGAAATTATTATTTATTATGATATTAAAATTAGAAATATATATTTTAAAAATAAAGTTATATTTTTATGAATAATTATTTTTATATGGGTAGTTTATTTTTATTAATAAATTAAATTAATCAGTATTGGTGAATAATTTAATGGAATTTTTATATTATTTACTTGATCAAATGTTTTAAACATTTAATAAATAATTTTCTAAACATAGAATAACAATAAATCCATTTTTATTCTTATAAATGTATTTTTCTTGAAAAGTGAGTTATGTCTTATTTTGTGAACATTATTTAAAAATAATTTCATAAAATTATATTTAGAATCATTAGGACCAATTTTTTTAATTACGCTAGATTTATTTTTTGTCAATACGAATAGTAAGAATGGTAAAATTTATCATCTTAGTAAAATGTAAATCAGGTCAATATAGTATAAAAATAAGAGATAAGGCCATAATTATTCATCCTAATTATTATTTGTTAAAGGTAATTCAACCCTTATCACCTTATTCTATACTTTTATTTTTTAATGGACACATTTCCAAGAAAATGACCTATATTGTATTTAAGTCAAAGAATGTTATATAATGTCACTCCCTTGGTTTAAAATATCTCTTATGTGTCCACATAGTGAAAAAATAAGTTTTGAAGGAATATAAATGTATATTTTGATCTTAATAAAAAAATCATGAAATAAATTTATTATTTATTTTTATTAATTATATAATGACCATAAATGTTCATGAAATAACAATATTATATTTCTCTAATTAAAAAACAAATATAATAAATTATTTTATTAATATTGAAATAAATATAGTTAGATTAATTTAATAAGTTAAAAAATTATATATGTTAATATGCATACTGTTTTTAAATTATAATATTATTTTCTAATTAAAAAAATTTATTTCTGTAATTTAATTCAAATTAAATGAATAACATCTAAATTGACAATAATGACATTTTATGAGAATAATATTTTATTAAATTATATATATTCTTAAAGGGGTACAATTGGGATATTATATGGTCTAAAATTTCTTCACTTTTTCATTTATACGATATTTGGAACTATTTTTCATAAAATTGAATTAATTATATTTTAATTGTTTAAGAAATTCAAAAATTGTCTCTCCCCTCTCTTATAAAGGGAACCTCTCCTTTATAGCTTTCACGTCGCATTGATCCCTATAGATCGAAAATCCTATTCATTATTCTATTCTACAATTTATTATCTATAATTTAGATGAGTTATTCTTCTCAAAATACCAACTCTAGGATTATTTAAGGGATGTATAAATGAGTTCTTTCCAAGAAGTGGAAATCACCATAACCGATCACATTCTTTGATACTCTTATTTAAATACTATAAATAATTAGTGTTTATCACAAAATAATAAGAAAATTATCATAATTATGATAAATTTTATTATTATTATGAAAACATAATTATAAACTCTTTTCCCATCAAACAAAAAGTGAATGTATCACTCATTTATACGTATTTCTTACCATCTTCACATAGCGATACAATTCAATTTTCGTCCCCATATTTAATGGATGGGTATTTTGATTTTTTTAATGTTTATATATGATATTTATGAAATAATTAAACTTATAAATTGATAATATAATATATATATATATATATATCTTCTCACTTACAACCCATTGGAAAATGATAGTATCAATCATGCGTTTTTATGGACTACCATCTCCATGAAGAGATGTGATTCGTTTTTCATTTATGTTTTACATGGATTGTAATAAAGATGGATTTAATGAAAATATCTGATATATATGATAGAAAAAAATTTCGGTAAAATTCATTTATTATTTACCTTTCTTTCATTCCATCAGTAGAAAAATGGAAACAAGGTTCATGTTTATGTACTACTTACCATTTCCATGAATAGTGTAATTAATTTTTCAATATCTACCTTTTATGAATGATTATCAACATGTTTATATTGAATTTAAATGTTTTTATACAATTAATAAAATTAGTAAGTTATGTAACCATGATAAAATTATAATAATTGGGATCACCTAACTGAAAAATGCTTGAAAAATGATGCAGTTATCACCCAAAATTGTGATTTTAAGAACAAATTTCTAATACATGGGAGATAATATAACATAAATATATCATAATTAGTATTATATATATGAAAACAGTTTTTCAATACATGTATAATAAATATATATTTATTATAATGGAGGATTGAATGTTAATGAGGAAATAAGAGACTTGATGTATGAGATTTTTATTTCAAACCTATATTAATTGGGATTGTTTATACATGAATGTCCATTGAGGAAATTATATGATACTTGTCTGATAAATCTATTTTATTTTATTCTAAAATATTTATTTTTTTATATTATATGTTCTCCTTTATTTTCCCTTACTTTAATTATTTAAGATATCATAATAGTTATTTTAAGGAAAACCAACTTCATTTATCTCTGGTATAAAATCATTGTTATTTCATATTATTATATTCTAAAAATTTTTTCATGAATGATTTTAATATTTTATTTTGGTTGTTTGAAGATGTATTCACCAATTTATGAATTTTGACAAATTTTTTTCACAAGGAATCTTCTTATCGTTTTCTATATGAGGTACTTTTTTACTTTTTAAAAAAAATGTGGAAGGAGTGTTTTTTAACCTATAAAACATTAACATAATTTCCCTCCATCATGATTTCTCAATGTTATTAATATTCATTTTAAAGTTTACATGATTTTTTTTAGAGAAAATGTTTTATTTATTAGGTGAGTAGGTTTTATATTTTTAAAATTTATATTCAAATTTTAATTTTTTTCTCTAATAATGTTTTAATGATATTTTAATGATACCTCTATTAATAAAAAAATAAATTCCATTGATTATAAATATTATTTATTGGGTTTACTATATAAGTATAAAATCCTTATTACTTCTCTGTACTGAATATTATTATGTTGAAAAAAAATAATGAAACTCATTTCTATGGTTATTGCGATAATAAAATGTTTATGAAACCTATTTATTTTCATGGGTTCTGATATAATTAATGATTTATTATCTTGTAGGATACATATATATGATTTTCATTATGTGATTTTTGGGACCTATATCTCCCTCAAATTCCTTGGGTAAATTATTATATATCATGATATAATTAAGGGAAACAAGTCAATATCCTTGATCTGTTATGCGAAACTAGTGGAAGTGCTTGTTCTACTATGGAAAATAAGTTGATGTGATTATTCTAATATGGGAAAAAGGTTTAGATGCTTGATTAGAATGTCTTAGTAGTTAACCTTGACATGTGAAATGGTTTCTATACTTCTGATAGTTCTATACTCATTTATGGCATGAATTTATGATTCATGATTGAGTTATGATGATCTATCATTGTTAAGATTCATGTATTTTGAAATGATGATTTTTTATGCCATAATTCATGTTAATGATCTTTTTCATATTGTGTGTGAACTTTGTATGTTATGTTCATTATATCATACCATTATGATTATATTATTGTTTTATATGTTCAATGATTGATATCTCTTATATTTATGAATATTAAGAATCTAAGATCACCCTTTTATTATGTTTACATTACATAGGTTATGAATAAATTTATTAGTTGGGAATTAATATAAAGATAACTATGAGGGAATATCATTACAAGATATGTTTAATATCTTTCATAAAATAATATGATTGAATATCTCGTATGCAAATACATAAACATTTATGGTTCGACCTGAATAGTATTTTTATGTATTGAATGTTAATCTAAATAGATGTGTTATTTATTTATTCAAATATCATTCCACTATAAGTGGGGTGTAATTGGAATAACCCAGAAATGATTTGAGGGTCCAAAATATGACCACTGGTAACATTTTGGGCTTAGTAAACTTCATACATAAGCTCTTTAGTAGATTCTTTGGTAGATCCAATAATGTTGGAGGCATGAGAGATCTGCATGAAATGTTCCTAGATTTCTATAAAATCCTAACGTATACAACATAAAGTCTAGGAAATCATACTGTGTAGTCCCCAAGCATTGACGACAAGAGTTCCATGAAAAGTTAAACATCTCATTTCATGTGGGACCCCCACACATTATGTGACCTGATGATGGTGACTAAAAATTTATGCTAGGGTACATGGGAACATATCATCCTAGTATACCAGCATGACCATAGTACATGGGCATGGGCCATAGTACACATGCATTGGTTGGGAGAACATGGTCACACCCCATGTTTCCATGACAGGTTGTGTTATCATTTTAAATGTTGTGAACAACCAAATGGTCACCTAAGCCTTGTGAAACAAAGGACATTTCCATGTTTCCAAGAGAGCTCATGCATCATGTGACACTATTCACATTCCATTTACTATTCTATGATACTTCTAATTTGTGTATGTTATTCTTAGCGACCCAAATTTGGGCCTTTGAGTAACATATCCTGAGTAGTTTTTCATGTAGAACATAATTGTGGCCTTCTTTTTCGAAGAAAAGATACAACACATGGTTTTATGAGTGGGATGATTCTTTCAATGATGATTGGATGATGGGTGTGATTATATTTTCTCATCAAAATGATATCAGGGTCAGTACCCTCTATCACACCACGGTGTCCATCCCCCATACTATTTACACAAGTAGATTTGGTACGCATCCCAATACTACAGATTTTTTGGGTCCTATATCAACATAGTGGTATCCACTATCTTTGAGTTGTAAAGGGGAATGGGTCATCCACTGGAGTTAGTACCCCCATGGCTATGGAGAGCAGTTGCAAGGTGTGGTCCCTATGCATGAATTCTTGTTTGGATAAGCATGGTGATGGGAATCATAGATGGCCCTTTGTGAGTTATAGGAGGAATCATTATTCTCATATGTGTTGTGTTTATAGAGATCCCTTTTATCTCTCACTCAATATTCTTTTTATCATATCTGATGTTGGGTTTCTTTTACCTATTTCTTATGGGTTGAGTTTACTATAATATCTTTCTATTTCTCCCTTTTTTATTTTCAAGGAATCCAATAGGGTATGTATATACTAACCCATTCATGGTATTCACACTCAAATTTTGTTTCTTATCAAGATGAAATGAAGATCTATGGTAAACATAGTGGAATTAGTTTCGATGGAGCTTTGTGGTTATTAGTGATGACCATGATTGATGGCCATATTTGAATATTATGATTAAGGAACTCTTTATCCTTTCCTTCTTTCCAATTTTTATAAGTTTAGTACCTAATTTCTATTTGGGTGTGTATTTTTCCACATTATACATTTTTTACTACACTCTTTTATTTTGATGATTTTCAAGAGGTTGTGGAATGCATGGTTTACAATTTTGGTGTTTGAGTCTTTATTATGTCTCTACACTGTTTCATGGAGATTTTGTGTTCATGTTTATAGGTGCTTGTGGCTTAGTCCTCTCATTTCTCTATTATGCATACTAAATTATTTTTTTCATCCCCTAACCTATAGGAGGGTGGATTGGGGTAACTTAATACTGACCCAAGAGGGGTCTCGATGGGTTACATTACTAGAAAACCAGGCTATAACCATGGACCTATAGCCACGGTTCTCCAAAACTATGGCTATAGGTATTTATACCTTGGAAATATCCATGGTTTTATATAAAACTGTGGCTATAAGGTATATTTTTGAAGGCTATAGAGTGTTACTTTGAGGTATATAGCCACATTTTGCGTTAAACCATGGCTATAGTGTCTTTTCCCTAGATCTATAGACATGGATTTAAAAAAACATGGATATAGAGTTTTTACCAAGGGCTATATCCATGATTCTTGTAAACCCATGTATATAGATTTTTTTCCATGGGATATAGCCATGGTTTCGGTAAAAATGTGGCTATAGAGTTTTTTTCGATGGCTACAACCATGGTTTTTCTAAAATATGGATATAGAGTTTTTTATTTTCTATAGCCACGTTTCCTCATAACTATGTCTATAGGTCTCCCCACCCATGGGTGGGAAAACAATAACCCGTGAAAAAATTCGCTGGAATAGCTATAGCCGTAGATTACATTCTATAGCCACAGTTTTTATAATATATTTAAAAAATATATAAATATATACCCAAAAAAGGTTTTGGTGTAGTGTTAAGGTGGAAGGTGCACAAATCAGAGTTACAAAGATCAAATTTGGGTGGGCGCACAATATTTTGGGCTATTTCCACGGCTTACATAGTCTATAGTCACGGTTGAAAACCATGGCCATAACCTTGTTTCCATGGTGTAAAACTGTGGCTATAGCCTAATTTCTATAGTGGCCGCTATGGGGGCTATAGCGGAGGTTTGAAAAACCATGGAAATAACTATTTTTCCATGGTGGACAACCATGGTTATATCTTTTAGCTATAGCCATGACAATATGAGCCACAAACAACTGGAACTATAGATATAGATTCTATCCACGGTTTTGACCCCTATATCCACAATGTTTTACCATGGATATAGGAAAAATTTCTACTTGTGTTCGTTTGTGATATGTTTTGTAGGATGACCCTATTCCACCACTCATGGTATAGTAATTTGTACCTCAACACAATTCTATACAGACACATATGATCTAGGATGTAGAGACTATTAAACTGATACTCTTTTGAATAGTTCTCGTTCAATGAATAACTACTTAGAGGACCATGACTAACCATTCTCAGTATTTATAGCTCTATAATCCTCCATCATTTTAGTGTATTTGTGGCCTACAGGATGTAGAGTACTAAACAGATATTATCAAGTGCATTTTATAGTTCGTATACACTCATTACGAGGGGCGTGTGATCGTGGTGACCTTTATATTCCAATGACCTATCAAGAGATGGTGGAATTCCATGAGATAGGATGGGAGATAAAGGAGACTTACTTGGGATACCTTCAAGGATTTTTTTCTTGAGTAGTGATTTCTTGTGATGATGAAGTTGGACCATGCCTAGATGTTTATAGAGTTATGATGTGGTTTTGGTATTGTCTCTAATTTTTTCTCAGTTCATAGATTTACTTATATTTTCTCTTTTATTGGATGGTAATGTGGTCAAAAGGTATCAGAAGGTTGAGTTATGCATTTTAAAAGAATTTTGATGATATGTTAGGGTCATTGACCTAATGAAATACTCACATCTGCTTCCCAAGGATCTAACTTTTGAGAATGGGTTGGAGAAGCACATGAAATAAGGATTAATAATTATCCACAGAGGTCTAGTTATTTGTCTTTCAGTCACTATCATGGGAGTATCTTATGTTTGTAGGAAGTTTAAGGTAGAACAAGAGTGGTAGGGTAATAGATAGTAATGTCAGAGAAGAACTTCTTCAATATCCCATGTGGGAGATGATTCCAACATGTGTAATAATAACGGGCTAATGAGACATTATAATAGTTCATGCAGGATCCTATATATGGAGCGAAACCATTATGGAAAGGCCGGTTATCTTTAACTCTTTTTATTGAATGTATATTATAGTAGTAATAAGAGATCTGATCAATCTAGAAGTGGATGACCTTAGTAGAGGATGCAGACATCCTAGGAAACGATGAATTAGGGATATGTTCATAGAGATGACACTGGGTGATGTTACACAATTTACCTACTTCCAATAGATGATGGAGAGTGGATATATAATCTCATGTGAGGGTAGATCTGTATATGCTTTAAAGATAGATGTTATTGATAAATTCCCTAACCTAACCACTATAACTGAAATTTATAGTTTTCTTGGGTTTGTTATATATTATCATCATTTTTTGAGATATTTCTAATGATTATCTCATCCATTATCCATGTTGAATTGTACAATAATTATGTTCATATGGATGAAGGTATGTGAATACAATTTCAAAGAGACGAAAAGATACTTGGTCAGTGAACCTAGGCTCACACTACCATATAATAGAGAATTTCGTGTCATCTATAGTGATGAAAAATGAAGAGACTTGGATTTTTTCCAATGAAATATTATATATTGATTGTTTATTCCCCATTCTAATTGAATGTTAGTGAGAAAAATGTATAGGTATGACCTATTACACTACTAATGTGATTCACTTTTAGAGGGAAGGAAAAAAGGTGGCAGACAATCATTCTTATTTGGAGGTCATTGGCCGAGATCCGATTTGTTTACATTATTTTCATACTCTCAAACCTGAAGGGGAGAACGTTATCAGAGGGGATTCCCTTGGCCTAAACTATTTTAGACATCCTTAGGTCCCTTCTTGGGTTGAGGGGATATGGGGTTGAGGTTCTAGGTTGTTTTATTTTTTCTCTAACAAAAATTGAATTGATGATGATGATGATCGTTGGATCTAGTTAAATAATACGACTATCAATACATTACCAACTTAGGAAGTAGACAAGGTCATAGATTCTTTGAGTAGAACTGACTATACTATCCTGTCGTTGATTATGATAAAAAAGACCAAATATTTCATGATTTGGAAAGGACGGATCTAGATATATGGAAGGAATACTCTAAATAAAATCTTTTTCAAATGACTATTAGACCATATAACCATGTGATAATTATGGAGGCATAATCAGAAGATGTGGATCCGTAAAAACATTCTGAGAAATATTCATGAGTTTAATGATTATTTTGAGAAAAAAATGAGGTTAATGAACCATTTATGCATCCCATCCATAATATATTTGAAGGAGGATATATTGTATAGGGCACATACTTCATCATTCTCTATTCATCCTGGAAGTAAAAAGATGTATAAAGACCTGAAAGAGTGTTTTTGGTCGTATAACATAAAAATATATATCGACAAACATGTATATAGGTTCTTGGTTTATCACAGGCTGAAAGACAAAATTCTAAAAGGATGTTAAAACCATTAAAACCTAAATGGAAATGGGAAAACCTCACAGTGATTTTTATTGAAGAACTCCCCAAAACATCAAAAAGGCCATAATGATATATTGGTTATTGTTGATTGCCTTGGGAATTCAGAACACTTAATTATAATCATATAACATTTAAATATTTATCTACTTTCTAGAATATATATTAAGGAAGTGGTATGATTTCATGGAGTACCACATTCCATCATACATATTTGATATTTGTGGTTTTACTCTACATTTGGTGTAGCCTTCAAAAGGATCTAGATACAAAGTTGATATTTAGTATGGTGTATCATACTCAAATACATGGTCAGTCTGAGAGAACCATTCAAACCCTTGATGATATTCTGAAAATTTATTCATTTTATTTTAAATATTGTTGTGATGAACACATTGTTATAGTTTATTTTTCATATAATAATATCTTTTACTCAATAAATCATATAGATCCTTATGAATACATATTTAGAAAAAAAAATTAGAACTCTAAAATTCTCGGATAAATTTGGAGAAAAAAAATATTTACACCAAAGATAGATGTGAAAATGGTAGAGAAACATAGAACTATTCGGCAACACATCAAGGTAGATCAGAGTCAAAAGAAGAGTTATGATTACATTTGTTGATGTGATTTGGAATTTAATATTGGTTAGAATATTTTTCTATAAATTTCTCCATGGAATGAAGTTATGCTATTTGGGAAGAAATGTAACCCTAGACCTAGGAATATTGGTCCCTTATAGATTCTTTATTGAGTAGGGACTGTAAGATATTGCTTTGTCCTTCCACCGAACCTATCTCAAGTTTATGTTGTTTTCCATGCATCTCTCCTAAGAAAGTACATACCTGATCCTTCATATGTAATGAACTCGGTGTTAATCCCACTGAAACATGATATTTCATTTATGAACAACCTATATATATTATTGATTATATAGATAATGTTCTATGAAATAAGAACACTCACTTGGGCAACAGTTTGTCTCAACACCACCAATTTGAGGAAGCTATGTGGGAACCTGAGGATGTAATGAGGTGGAAGTATCTTTATATTTTTATATCATATCAGTGAATTTTGAGGGTAAAATAATTTTAAGTGGGTATAATGTAACACCAATAAATTTTAATGAAATACTTCTCTTTAAATACTTTTATTTCTTTGATATATTTTGTAACACACAACACTGAGTTTAAACGAACTACGCACCATTAATAAATTTTTATTTTGTTATCACATAGAAATTGGATTAGTGGTTATGAATATTAATAACCAAATTATGATAAGTCTATGGTCTACATATTTATAAATGGAATTCATTATTTATTTTGATATTATAATTAGAAATATATATATTATAAAATTAAAGTTATATTTTTATGAAGAATTATTTTTATGTGCATAGTGTATTTCTATTAATAAATTTAATTAATCACTATTGGTGAATAATTTAAAGAATTTTATATATTATTTACATGATAAAATGTTTTAAACATTAAATGAATAATTTTTTAAACATAGAATAACAATAAATCCATTTTTATTCTTAAAAATGTATTTTCCTAAAAAGTGATTTATGTTTTATTTTGTGAACATGATTTAAAAATCATTTAATAAATTTTTATTTAGAATCATTTGGACCAATTGTTTTTAATTATGCTCAATTTTTTTCCACATGAATAGTAACTATGGTAAAATTGATCATCTTAGTAAAGGGTAAATCATGTCAATCTAGGATAAAATTGGAGATAAGGCCATAATTATTCATCCTAATTATTATTTCATGAAGGTAATTCTACCCTTATAACCTTTTTGTAGACATTTATTTTTAATAGAAACATTTCCACAAAAAGGACTTATATTGTATTTAAGTCAAAGAACATTATAGAATGTCACTCCCTTAGTTTTAAATATCTCTTATGTCTCCACTGTTTCTTCTAGAAATGGGAATGACCTTGTTTGTTTATGGTTTAAAATTTCCAATCGGTTTCTAATGGGTTTATTCGTAGAACCAGAAACATACAATGAATCTATGTCTATTTGGACATACATTCCAAAGTTAGGTGCTCATTAGTCGTGGGCCGATGAGGCTTAAGAATTTTCATTGGTCGAGAGGATGGGAGGTCTGGCTCATCACACATTTTTGGGGCGAATTATTACCTACACTGGGACACTCTTATAGATTTATGTTATGTTCATGAATCCTTATTAATTCACCAAAAATAAAAAATAAGTTTTCCTTTAGATTTAGAAATTAATGGTTGAAATGTATAAGATTTAGAGAATCTTTTATATGTATTTTAGGTTCTTCATCGATGGATAATCATCCGTATGTATTAGAGATTCTTAGTCAATGGTATCCTTCAATACATTATATAGAAATCTATTAGTCAGTCTGATGACCAAACTGGTTTTAAAGCCACTCAGGTGGGAAGTTGAAGATTATAGTCCTTTATAAAGAAAGAGATTATTTTAGAGTTGGGATCATACCCGCAGATGGGCTACCTACGTGTCCTTCTGAAAAAGGAATCAGAACCCACATAGTTCAATAAATGAAATATGGGGTTTATGCATGGTTAATGGCCCAGAAAGAGATGTCATGATTACTATCACACTCTAAGCTCACGTGAGTCATGCTCAGTGTGAGAAACAAGAAGTATTAGTAAATTTGATGATGGTTCCATGAAAGATACAATTATGAGGAATGATGTAGGGATTACGTATGTACGACTGGCCAGGTAAATGAAGACCAGGACTTAGAAAATAAGTCCAAGAAGAAGGTTCCATAAAGGTATTTGTACTTTTTGGAGATTTGGAATTTTAACCCGGGACCTACTCTTGAAAAGGAAGCCCAAATTAATAGGGACTTATGATTGGGATTTATTCCTGATAAGGAATCCCAAATCAAAATAATTACGATTGGGGCTTACTCTTGAAGAGGAAGCCCAATCTTTAAGGAAACTATGACTGGGGATTACTCCTGAGAAGGAGGCCCAGGTTAAGGGGACTTGTAATGGGGGGTTACTCATGAGAAGGAGGCCCAGGTTAAAAGATCATCTCATCTTAAAGGATGAGGTTATATAGAAAACCCCTAACCATGGTGACATAAATCTTGTGAGTCATGAGGATTTGGGAGAGGTTCTCCCAGAATTATTTTTAGACAAGGAGACAACAAATAAAACATTCTATAAATGGGTTTAAGCAGGGTTTTTAAGGCTATATCTTGAAGAGGAGAGGTGGATTTGAGGAAAGGAAGTGAATAGGAAGGAGGTGCACAAGTATTGTTCTGACGCGCAAGTCCTAGTCGTGAAAGTATACTTTCATGACATGAATCACCTTGGGCGATGAAGAATCCATAGGTTAATACTTGGGAGACATTGAACTCATGCCCTAAGTATCATCCCTAGAGGACTCTATAAGGGTGGTGCACAAGTTACCATGAGAGGGAAAGGTGGCACACACGTGTTTCCATTTCCCTTAAGGGCTGGACACTTAGGCGCGCAAGTGTGGATGAGTTCTAACACTTATGACTCATTATTTCTCTTTAGATCTTCCATTATCGGTAAAGAATTGCCTTATAAGTGTTCAGAAGATGTCAGAGAAAGACTTGGGCGACCAAGGCTTGATTCTATGTTTAGGAAAATTCATCCTCCATATTAGGGGCCTAGAGGGGGTATTTATAGGCCACCGGGCACCTTAGGTGAAAAAATGAATAGGGGGCGCAAGTGACTTGTGCGACCCAAAGGTGGCGCGCAAGTGACTTGCGCGGCGAGCGGGAAACTGGCACGACGCCTTTGAAGTGGGTTCCTGGTCCATGCCTTTGTCGATTTTTGATACTCTTCAAAGGGTGGCCCTCATTGTGCTTAAGGTATTCCCCTTTTGTAATTCCTTAGACTCTATGTTGGAAAAGAGCGTTAACAAAAGTCCCCCCCTCAGATTTTGATCTGAAAAAGGAAATAGGGTTGGACACTTAGGAAAAAGAGAAACTAATGTACAGCAGCACGCAGGTGTTAGGGGCGCAGGCTATAGTGCGTATGTTACTGTGCGTAGGGCTGTGGGATCACCTATATATATGGGCATCACTTCGCGCAAACCTTCCTATCTACAAAGCTTTTGAGTTCTCATTGCGCAAGTGTGTTTCTTTCTCGGTCGATTGCTCTTCTTTGTGTTGCGCTTCTCCAGTATGGATTTTGACTTGCGCGACATTACATGTTCTGTAATACTTTCCCAACAATAATTTTGTGGCAATTCTTTCACAGAAATACTTGTGCGCCTTAATTCCTTAGCCATTTTTTGGTTTTCTTCACAACTATTTCATAAAAACAGACTTACTTAAGTTAATTATTTGATCTTTGTGCAAATTCAATGGATCCAAGGAATATTGGATTAGCTGATGAGCTATCTAGCAAGAGAATAGATGACATGATGAATGTTTTCAGCCATGATTATTATGTTATATGTGACAAAACTCTCCCAGATTTGGCTATGTACTTGAAGAAATATCATGCGAATTTTTCTCAGAGCATTTACTTGCCATAATATGGCTATGCTCATTTTCAAGAAGTTAACATTCTAGAGGAAAATAATTATATTTATCATTCCTAGTTTCATAATTACACAAATTTCTCTTTGGAAAATGTCTCAGTTGCAGGATAATTTTTCAATTATGGAATAGTGGAGAAGGCATTCATAATGAATCATAGGCCATGTGCTCCAGATCCAATGCCTTAGAAGCCTGAGATATAGCCGCATTGTTATCCCTCTATTTTATGAAATTCTCAGATGGATGAATCTAAGGGAGGGAAGAAGAGTTGGGATTTCCGTCCTGGAAGAGGGGTAAAGCCAACTGTGATGTGGGAATATTGGGTGCGACAAACCTGTGCAGAGTTTGTCGAGGATCTGAAAGGAGCTGCAATATATGAAGCCGTCAGGGTCGGGCATGCATATTTCTACAGGAATGATAATTTTGTGTCATAGCTAATCAGTCACTGGAGCCTAGAAACCAATTCTTTCCATATTACACATGGAGAAGTAGGCATCGGCTTGTGGGATGTCTACAAGATACTGGGGGCTCCAATTCTGGGAGATATGTATGATTAATTCAACCCACAAAGGTGACCTGGAATGTTTCGGAGAAGACTCCGGTTTTGGGTCGAGAGTTGTTGAAAATTTTCCACATGCTCAAGAATTCAAAGTCCACCAAATCTCATTCTAGAAAGGATATTCATCCAGAGGAGTGGATGGATATGTTTCTAATAAAAAAGAAGGATAATGGGCCCACCTGTAATCGTACTACTAGCTACACCAGAGCAGAGAAGAGGGGTGCTCATGGAAAATTCTGGCCAACTCTAGAAACAAGAGAGTTTGAAAAGTGGGGTTATGAAGTGGATCAAAGAATCCTAGAGAAGACCGGTCTAACGGGCTTCTTATCCTTGTGGCTCAGTGTTTATCTTCTTCCAGTTAGGGATTCTAAGGGAGGCGTTAGGACAGAGACCTTCGTTTATGCTTCCATGTTGGTTGAGAGAAAAATGGTTGGGTTGGCCACCCCGATATTGGCATAGATTCACAGGAGCTTACTCCATGTCTATATGGGTAAGTCTCCATTGAGAATAGTGGGACCATTCCATGTTTTGTGTGGTTGGATCACCAATCACTTCAGGACATACACTGTAGAGAGCGGAGTACAGGTTCCTGGAAGTTCTTTTAGGCCATCGGTGTAGGCATTTTTCATAATTTTTCCATTGTCTCTTAATACTTATGATCTGAAGGTGAGGCTGAGCATGTTCAAGGAATTTCATTTCATTCTTTATGGAAATCTTCCAACTGGGCAGTTTGTTGAAGATGGAACAACTATCAAGGAATTGAGGTCATATATGCTGTCTTGCAGAGATGGTGTATTGGCCACCAGAATTGACAGAAAGATTATATGTGAGGCCTATGCTCGATATAGATTTTCACGCCAATTCATGTGTTTGCAGAAAATTATTGTATCCCCTCTCGTGCATGTCAGGTCTTACCAGCATCCTATGGTTTACCAATAACTATGTCTATTGAAAGCTATGGATAATACCGGTGTAGTGTTTGATCTACTAGTTGCTGAAGCGGTGAGTCAATTGACTACATTGTATGCCAGGAACTGGGTAGCATCATACCCGACAGGTGTATTGAATTTTCTTGTCTACCAGGTGGGGAGTAAAAAGAGAAGTGTCAGGAATGAAACCTTTCATCTTGAAGGTGAATCTTCCTCACCTCGAGCTGATTCACCGGGTTCTTCACCCAGGGATGATTCACTAGATTCCCAGGATGGGGAGGTTGAGGCGCGACATGCATCAAAACGGCCTTGTGTCAGATATAATCCTCCTAAAAAATTCAAGATACCTACTCCATCGACTCAAGGTGAGTCATATCATTGAGGCAATTTAGTCATAATTATTTTATAAAGAAACCGGTTTCATTTTCTTATCCTTTATCTGTGATTGCAGGAGCTGGGAAGAAGTTTAAGACCCAGATTGTAGGACCATCCTCGTGGGATTCTGGTGCACATTCTGAATATTTACGACCAGAGGCTGTCCAAACATGGAAGAGTTTATATTGTGATGTTAAAACTGTTTGGATGGATTTATGCAAAGGGCTACGTATCCCTGGAGTGGAAAATATCTGGGCTTATGCTGATATCCGCTTCAATGATAACCCCGATGACGTGCGGGCTTTCATTAGAGAGTTAGAAATGATTATATATTCCACTGATGATTCTATTCCTATCACCAAGAGGGTAAAGGAAATGATGGATCGTGGCACCACTGATGGGATTGGTGCTTCAGTAGACGAGGAGTGGCACAATTACATGGCTCCTGAAGATGTAAGTTTCTTTCCTTATTTTCTTTGCAACTTGATTTCAGTCAAAGATTTGTTACTCAAGGAAATTACTTTCATCATCCTGTATCTTGTTAAGGAAGGAACTACTGAGGTCCCTTCACCGTGGTATATCCCTAGTGGCACCGCTCTTAGAGCCACTGAATCTACTCACGATCCGGGCGAGGTATCTCCAGGACAACAAGTCATGGATGTGGAGTTAAACAGGGCTTTTCACTCTCCAATACCTATATTTAGAGGTGACGATGTCAACAAACCCAACAAGTAAAAGAAGAAAAGGCATCAAATGAAGAAGACCACACCTAAACGCTTCATAGGTAGTGGTATGTCCTTCAAATAGTCATGAATCCAAACTCATGAAATGGTTGCTTATACTTCTTAGGATTGCAGGGGCTTCTTCAATTTCCCCTTTGAGGGAGAGGACTGGCTCTCCTCTAAGGAAGACGAAGGGTGCTAGTGAATAGTCGCAAATTCATGATAACCCGGCTGCTCCTGGATAAATGATTAGAGAAGAAGAGCCAGCGTCTGTTCCCAGTACTGATCCTGTTGCTGATGCAAGGAGATAAGAGCCTACTTCTGGTAAATTAACAATACTTCATAGAAATTTTAATGAAACCATCAAATGAATTCCATTATGTGATGCTTTAGGTTCAACACCTGCACCATAATATTTGGTGACCACTGCAACCGACGCCACAATTTTCTCTGAGGAAGCTATCCGGGGTCAGAGGTCGCAATAGGAGGGTCATCAAGAAGACATGTCAAATGATCCCACTGGTGAGACTAACCAGGAATCTGGGATATCATTGGATGAAATTATGAAACTTGGAATGTCTTTTGAAGAAATTTTAGATCATATTAAATTACCATGTGATTTAGATGATTTTGGACATGAGTGTTATCCTTCATCATGTTAATTTTTTTATTACATCTCTGACCATCATTGTTTGAAATGTGCAGTTCCATCTGAGCAAGTTGTTGATATGTTGATGCCAGAAGGTTATAGAGACAACCCTATCATTGTAGAGATTCTAGCTCAAGTGGAGCTTAACCCAGCAGCGCATCCTGAAAATCCCGTTGAATCTATGAAAGATAGGGAGGAACCTTCTCATGATACTGATCTATCATTGGGTAAAAGATGATAATATTTGTGGTTGTAATTAATTTTCAAGATAGCTAATAAAATTTTTCTATCCTTTGAAACAAACCAAAGCTCTCAATTGACTATGTAGGGATATCAACTTTAGTGGCTAGATCTGGAGGTGAGGCCTCATCATCAGTCTTAATGGGAGTAGAAAGTGAAGTACCAAGGGTCATGGGGGAAGGAGCAGAATAGAGAAATTCCTTAAGTTCATTAATCCCAAACTATATTCCCTCATGTGATAGTGATGCTGAATCAGACCTAGAGGTGAAAAAGGTGCTCCAATTCTCACGTCGTAAGTCATGAAATAATATATGAATATCATATCTGATGTGCCTCTTGAAGAGCTATCTTCGAAGATCCTGCAACTATCATCCTTGTTCATCATGTTGGGACTTGGTGGTTTTGGATATCAAGAGATTCATACTATGGTGAAACAAGTCATATTAAGGAGGGAGCAGGAGAAAGAGTGCTGTCAAGATCTAATTAGAGCAAGGCTGTTTACCAATATCATCGAATTTGAGGCTGTGGTGTCCCGAGTGGAGGTTGATCATGCTATAAAGCTAAAGGAGTTGAAGCATAAAATCATGGAAGAAAGTTGTCCAGCAGATGAACCTTCAGTAATAGCTGGATGCCGTTACTAGGGAACTTGACCAGCATAACAATTCATTGGAAGGAGTCCAAACAGATGTTATGAAATCCATCATAGATGCCAAGAAAGAACTCCATCAAGCCAAAAAAAAGTGAAGCTGGTTGAGTGAATGAACATCATGTGGATGCAGATGAAGCTAGAGATGCTATAAATCAAATGAAAAGTTATGTTGAATTCCTCTTGTAATTCTTGAAAAAGAGAAGATACTCCAATCTTTGGATGTTCTTCTAATCTTCTACCTCAATGAAAAATACATTTTATCTTCAATCAATTGTACCTTCATTATCTTGTTAATAAGTAAATTTTTTTACCTATTCCAATTGGCCTAATATGCATAATTTGATTTTTTTTTCATGGATTATACAAACAACCCCCCAAAATTTTCTTCTTTTTGTTTCTCAATATTGCTTAAATCATACCAAAATGTACATTTACGAGATGGGACTCGACTTTTTTTTTCAGATTTCCTTTTACAGGTTCCCAATTTAATGAGTACCCTTTCTCTTGCTGGCAGTTTAAAGTCATTCATGTCGAAAAAAGCCTAATGTTTAAGGTCGAATAACTTTGGCTGAATGGATTAAAATTGACTCAATTACTTGATAATTTGATTGAAAACATATTAACACATTCATGTATGGGGGAAAACACGTAAACTATGACTTAAGAAATTTTGAATCTGAGGGATGATATGAAAAAAGGGATAACAGGCATTAGAGGAAGTATTTCTTAAGAGTGAAGTTACCACTATTTGACAAACCCGTTAGGGGGTTGAATTATGTAGGGCCACTTAATGGAATTGGCTGCATAGTCAAATAATAACATCATTTGGCTAATAGGTCCTTTCTGTAGACTACTTATGCAAGTCCGCCTAGGGGAACGTGCTGCATAGTCAGGAAAAAGAACTCTCAGAAATTTTTCTTTTCTATACTTAAAATCCAGTGAAAGGTTATGGAGATTCAATTTTCACAAATCAAAGAGTCTTCTATATGGAGAGATGTACTTGAATATGGAGAGGATATTCCCAATCAAGATTGTCAAATAATTGTATGAATGTCACTCCTGCGAAGGTCTGACCCAAACACAGGGAAGGGAAATATAAACCATAGACTTGAATAATTTCAGATCACGAAAAAGAGTATGGGAATAATATGCTAAGGAGGGCTGTTTTTGTGGATCCCTAGATATCTTTGTTAAGAACAAAAAGGGAAAAAGAGGTTCCCCCCCCCAAGAATGAAGTAACCACTTTTTGAAAAACTCGTTAGGGGGGTTGAATTTTGCAGGGCCACCTATGGGCATTGGTTGCATAGTCAAATAATAGAATCATTTGGGTGACAGGTCTGTTATGTAGAATATTTATGCAAGGCTGCCTAGGGGAACATGATATATAGTCAGGCAAAATAATTCCCAAGTATCAGACTTTTTGTGACTAGAATTCAAGAAAAGGGTTATGGAGATCAGGAAGTATTTAAGGTTAGGAGTATGACACATGAAAATGGGTATTGTCAAATGCATGAAGGAGATACATAGACAAATGCTGACCATAATCATGTTGTGGCTGGGTCCTGAATTGAGATGCTGGACTTCACTACATATCTCATTAGGATTAGAATCAAGCCATACGTAGTTCATGAAATACAGTTTAACGTCATGTGATACAAGATCATAAGAGATCTTAGTTTAGGGTCGTAGAGCTCAGACCATAATGAGGGAGACAAGTTGTGTGTTTGTTATAAACCAGATGTGAATAAAGACTAGGGTGTTCATACCACATTCATGTGTTCCTAGGGGGACTATTAATCCAAGGGACTGAAAAGTTGAGTTTGGGGTTAGGCCCAAAGGCTTGGGGCTAGATTCAAGAGATACTCGAACGTTCATACATATCCCATAGGGATAATAATCAAGCCATATGTAGTTTATGTAATACCCTATGTACATATTTGGTTCGTACATGTGAAGGATGAAAGTGGACTTTAGTGCAATGATAGTTGGACCCATGATTAAAGGTTTAGGCATTTACATGTATGAATGTAGTCTTTGGAATATGGAATGATTGGAGATAAATGTCAACAATGATTCCATCTCAGGTGAGGGTGTAAGAGACTATTGTAGTTTATTAGCATATAGGACAAAAGTGTGAATAGTTTAAGGTCATATGCATGGATGAGTGTTGCATAGTTTAGTTTCATATAGCTAGGACGTATTGCTACGCAGTTAAATTTCTTGCATTGAGGACAATGGGGAACTTTATAGTTTAGCATCATACAGAAAGGACGATGGTGAACCAATGTGATGATATTGGTTTTGGGGGGTTTCACGGATCAACATTGTATTAGATGGATGTGAACGGATGTAAAGATATTGGTTTTGGGATTGAACCTCAGGAGGTTACCTACATACCCAGTCTAGAAGGAAAGGATCAAATTCTGCATAGTATGATTGAGAATGTATTGGTGATTGATTTGTACTTGAGGACAACGACCCGAAGATGGTGTTGGGACTTATGCGTGGTTAGTGGCCCAAAGAGGGTGTTATGGTTGAAGCTTGCTCTAAGCTCACGTGAGTCATGCTCAGTGTGAGAAACAAGATTTAGAAAAAGCCCTAACGATAAACAGTTTTATGTCATGTGGGGCAAAGGATGTTGTATAGTTTAGTGTCATGTAGCTAGGATGTATGGTTGTGCAGTTTAATGTATTTTAGGATATGTGCATGGTTTAACGTCATATTAGATGTATTAAGGGATTTTCTTTCATAGTTTAAGCATCATGTAGGATGAAAATTTATAGTTTAACATCATGTTGGACGTATAAGGGATAGTGTATAGTTTAAAATCACTCAAGATGATGCGTAGTTTAACGTCATGTTGGACAATATAGGGGACACAGTTTAATGTCATGTTGGATGATAGAGGTGGCTATGCAGTTTAATTTCCTCCAGCAAGTACAAATGGTGCTGCACAGTTTAGTTTCATGTAGTAGGGAAAAAAGGTGTATTTTTGTTACAAAGAATACCTATACAAGAATCTTTCATTAGTTAGAGTTTTAATGAGTTCTCCATCAATTGAGATTAAATCTAAGATCCAATGGAGTAGACCCTATGTATTGAGTAAGGTCCTTCCCACTTTGGATCAAGATTTGGAGGCATATTTCCTGGTATCATTGGAGTTTTGAGGACCAATACCAATTCTCCTTGAATTAATGAATGAAGATGATTTTTTTTATTGAAAGCTAGTGATATTCGATTCTGATTGGCTTCCAAGTGGTGAAGGGTGCACAATATTAATTCATATAATCGTTCCAATTCATTAAATCTCTTCTGAGATTGTTCATCGGTGGATGACTGATCAAAAATGGATACTTT
Source organism: Viscum album (assembly GCA_963277665.1). Taxonomy (NCBI): domain Eukaryota; kingdom Viridiplantae; phylum Streptophyta; class Magnoliopsida; order Santalales; family Viscaceae; genus Viscum; species Viscum album. The sequence goes on from OY728158.1 coordinate 1,327,245,145, forward strand.
GAGTGAATGTAATTGAACATCAATGGGAAATACTTCTTCTTCTCCTTATACCAATGAATATGGAGTTGACCACGTAGCAGTGTGGGTGGTGGTCCGATAATCCCAAAAAGCATGAAAATGTTTCTCAGGCCATGATTTCTTATCTTTATCCACCATCTTTTGCAGTATGTTTGAAAGAGTCTTATTGAAGGCCTCTATTTCTCCATTGGCCGCTGCATGATACCAAGATGAATGGTTGTATTTGATGTTGTATTCTTGATAAAACTTTCCCACCTCAGATGAATAGAAGTTGGATCCATTTTCCTTCAATATAGTATGAGGGACACCAAATATAGTGATGATGTTAGACTTGACGAAGCTAATAATACCTTTAGAAATAACTTCTTTTAGATTTATTTTCTCTTCCCATTTGGAAAAAAAGTTAGTAGCAGTAAGAATATACTTAAACTGCATGGATGTAGCCAGAAGATAATGTCCCACTGCATCCATTCCCCATGTGGCAAATAGACATGAGTATTTAGTTGTATGAAGAAACTTTGGGGGTTGATGAATGAATTTGGCACATACTTGGAAAGAATGAAACTTCTTAGTGAAATCAACACAATCTTACATCATTGAAGGCTATAAGTATCCATGCCTTTGAATTTGACCAGAAAGTCTATGTCCAGACTGGTGGGATGCACAAACTTCTGCATGTACTTCATTCATGACAACCATTGTTTCATCACCATCAATACATCTGAATAGAATTCCATAAAAAACTATCTTGTAGAAACTTTTTTGGTGATCTGGGCTATGATAATGAGTAAAATTGACCACACATCTCCAGAATTGTTCTTTCCCTACTATATTAGGTGGATGTGTTCCATTTTGAAGGTATTCCTTGATAGGTTCCATCCATCCTATGGTATGACAATATGGATCAGAAATGGGACTGATTTCATTTATTTATTCTTTTCTGGTGTGAAAAAAGGTGAAACTACATGACGGTGGGCAATACTGAAGATTGTTTCATCCTGGTTTGGATCTTCCAAGGCTGTGGCTACATTAGCCAGAGCATCAGCTTGGGCATTGTGTGATCGCAGGACAAAAGAAAATGTCAGTTTGGAAGGAAATTCCGCCATTAACTCTATGATGTAATCACACAAAGTTATTAACTCTTCCTTTATGATGGCATAAAATCCATTGATTTGTTTGATTACCAAATCTGAATCACCTTTTACCTTCATGTGATACACCTGTGCCTAAAGCTCCAATTCCAAGCCTGCGATGAGAGCATGATATTCTGCATCATTTTTTGTACCTCTTTCCAATAATAAGAAGGAATATGTTAGCACTAACTTTTTTGGGGGAATAAGCATGATTCCTAATGCAACATTCTTGAATTTAGGATCTTTCATTTTCTTCCCTGTTGGACTTCTAGAGGCACCATCAATGTACAATTCCCATGTTTTAGAATTACCTTTAAAAGAGAACACTTCCACATCAGGAAGTTTAATATTTAAAGATGTATCTTCTATAGATGGGTGTTCAGCAAGGAAATCATCCAAAGCTTGCCCCTTTATTGCCTTTTGAGACACGTATTGGATATCAAACTGCTGAAAAATAACTTCCCACCTTTCCAGAAATCCTGTAAGAATTGGAAGACTAAGGATAAATTTGAGAAGGTTATTGCGTGATATGAATTTGACCTCAGGATTTTGTAGGTAGTGTCTCAATTACTGAACTACAAAGATTAGTGCTTGGAATCACTTTTCAATCCATTAATATTGAGTTTCTCCCTCAAGCATAGTCTGACTGAGATAGTAAAGGCTGTTTTCATTCCCAGAATCATTCTTTTGGGCAAGGAAGGCACCTAGTGATAGCTCTAATGCTGTAACATAGAGAATAAGTGGTCTTCCTTCAACAGGTGGCATTAATTCCACTGGACTCAAGAGAGATTTCTTGAGGTTAGAAAATGCTTCTGGACATTCTTCAGTCCACTGGTAGGTGACTCCCTTATTCATTAGTATGGTGATAGGTAAACACTTTCCTACAAAATTGGTAATGAAATGCAGAATATAGGTCAAGTTTCCTTGAATTACTCTTAATTATTTCATATTTATATGAGGTGACATATCATGTATTGAATTTCTCTTCTCAGGATCAACTTTGATACCATGATGGCGTAAAAAAAAGCTGGGAAATTTTACTAAGGTTACCCCGAAAGCACATTTCAAGGGGTTCATCTTCAAATTATGTTGTCGAAGTTTGATGAATATGATTTCCAAATCGGAAATTGATTAGAATTCTGTCTAGATTTAACCATCAAATCATCCATGTAAAATTCAACAAATTTCCCTAAAAATGGTTTGATGATATGGTGCATGGCATGTTGATACGTTGCACCTACATTCTTCAGGCCAAAGGGAATTACCCGATAGAAAAATACACCCTGAGGGGCTCTGAAGGCAGTAGATTCTTCATCTTCTGGAACCATTTGGAATTTATTATACCGAGAATATCCATCCATGAAGGAAAGTGCTTCATATATAGTTCTTACATCAATTAAATGTTTTGTGATCGGAACTCGAAAATCATCCTTGGGGCAATGATGATTAAGATCTCTGAAGTCAATGAAAACTCTAATTTGTCCATTTTTCTTTTTCACAGGGACAATAATAGCCATCCATTTGGGATATTGAACATCTCTGATGAAGTTAGCTTTGATAAGATTATCAACTTCATATTTAATTTTGGAGGCATAAGTTGGGTGTGTTCTTCTTGATGCTTTCTTGAATCCTCGATGTTCTTCTAGAAAACCCAAATGATGAGTGGAAACATCGGGATAGATATCTAGAATTTATGTATAATTCCAAGAAAATAAATATCGATTTTTCTTTATAAATGAAGTATACATTTCTTGTTCTTCAAGAGTCATGGCTGCACTAATTAAAGTGGGGTGTGGATATTCTTTTGTACCTAGATTTATTTCTCTAAGATCATCCATAGTGGTAGAGATTCCCTCTTCAAATGCTGGAGGAGCATCCCTGAGATCTTCCTCTTCTTCTTCAATATGTGTTACTTCTTCTATTTCTACTTGCATAGTAGATGATGAAGCATAATTTCCATGGTCAGTGGACAAGATAAAATTTGTACATCTTTGAGAAGAGACTGCCACTTCTGACCCTATTGGTGATGAAGGCTCTTTCTGGGGTGATAGAGAAGAGATAATGGATTGAGAGTCGACATCATTGTTTTCCTCTGATATCACTATAACTTATTCTGATATTTTTGATGAAGTATAGAATTTATGGATTTCAGCGGATGAAATGAAGACATATTCATCTAAGATTTCATTATTTCTTTGTGAATAAACAATTTCTCCCATTGCTGTCTGGATCGATTGTCATAACAGACATTATGGAGGTTTCTATAAGAGTGTTTGGATTTAGGTCTATCCTATCAATTTGATTGATAGGCAACACATAATCTATACTAACATGTATGAATGGGTTTACTGGAATCTTTTCCAAACCACTTGGAGCATTAATTTTGGTAAGCTTTTTTGCCATTGATTTTTCCTTTCCTTCCATGTGATAAAATTATGCCTCAATGTATTGAGATTCACATGTTTTGAATGAGGCCTTACCACCATAAAATGTCCCAATTTGACCATTGAAACAATATTTGAGACATTGATGGTATGACGAGGGTACGACAACATGTTGATGTAGCCAAGGTCTTCCAAGAAAAATGTTGAAGGTTGTATCCTGACGAACAAACTTGAAATATGAATTAGACACAATATCTCCAAACTGAATTCTAAGTGTAATCTCACCCAGAGGTTCATGTTTATTTTTATCATATCCTTGCAACATTAAAGTAGAAGGAGATAAATCAGATTCGATGAGGCCCCATCGACAAAGTTTATAAATAGGGACAAGGTTGACTCTTGAACCATTATCAATGATAGCTCATTGGATGTCTATATCATTGACTTTTCCAGACATATACAAAGCTATGATATGTCCTTGTACAACATAATCTTCATCTTCATCTATAAAAGATATCACTGCATGACATTCTGTAGGATCATTCTCTATATGGTAGACCTCATCTGCATCAATTTCAGTTTTGAATTCTTGAGGACTTGACAAAGCCTCAATAAGCACCTCCTGAAGCTCTTTTGATAGATTCAAGGCATCCATAATTAATAACTTGGCCAGTACTTGGGCCAAATGTTTCAAGACATCATATTTTTGCTCCAAAGTTCTGCGTTTCCCATCATGAAAATGTGTTTTTTCAGGTGCCTTTGATGTTGATGCTTTGGCAGTAGATGCATCCCGTATCGGGGTAGAAGATAGAAATACTCTTGGCTTCGGTAGATTAGACTGACTAGGCCTATCTTTTTGCTGAGAGGAAGAAGGTGTAACCTCCAACCGGTCCTCCAAAATAACTGTTTCAGGACCGAATCTTCCATGTGTGGAAAAACTTTCTTGTTCCTGTTGAGCCCGCTGACAGGATTTTCCACGAGTTTTTGCCACGTATACAGTTTTATCTAGGGAAGGATTGAAATAGTGACTTCTGGAATATCCATTTCTTCCCCTGTACCATAGAACTCTGTCTCTTCCTATAATTACTCTATTAGATATAGGGATATTAGGATCATCTTAATCGAAAATTTCATTGGCATAAGGATCTATTAAATTAATCATGTTAACAGAACCAAAGATCAATTCTTCATCTGATGAAGATTCATCCTGATTAAGTAGTTCAGGCTGTGCCATTTGGTGGGGCGGTTCCCATGCTTTTGAAGTAGATGGCATAAATTCTGCCTGAGTCAAAGACAACTTAGGATTTGACACGATCTCATCTTCTTTGGAATGCTCTTCTTTCTTCAAATTACACCACTTCTTTGAGTATTTCCCTTCTGATGAAGGGGGTTTTGTTGTGGCATTCATAGCAGAAGACAGAATTGGTTGATTCAAATGTGTTCGTAAAATGGAATGAGTTCGGTCGATCATTTTCATGACCATCCAATCATCATATTTCGGCGCATGTTTACATTTGAATTCATGCCACTCGCCTACTTCCTCTTGATCAGTATTAGTAACACATGCTACTTGGGCTGAAGAACCTTTCAGTTTCACTTGTCCAGAGTCCACCATCTTTTTCATGAGGTCCTTAATGACAAAACACTCCTGAATGAGATGCCCCAACATTTGATGAAACAATCAATAGTTGGGGAGGTCTTCATCTCCTTCCTTTTTTGGCCTTTTGGGCCTTCGCAACTGAACTAGATTGTTTTCTAGAGCCGAGATGAATTAGACAGGAACTTGTTCTTTCTAGAAAGAATAAACACTATTTTTCAAATCTTCAATCTGTTTCCGCCTTTGATCTCATTGATCATCTTGATGAGGCGTCCATTGTTGTTGGCACTAAGAGGTAGAGCCCTTCTATATGATGAATGTTTAGAAGTGGAAGAAGGTACATGTACTTGTTTATGTGTAACTATAGGAGTCTCTGCTTTCCCCATTCTCCTTCCTGTAACAGATGGAATTACATGAGTTTTAGGCTTAGTCTTTATAAGAGAGTCTTCTATCTGTTGAGCGATTGAAGTAAGGTCTCGAAACCCTCCTATGTATTTCACAGGGATCAATGGTGTACGTAACTCATCACACATATTTTCCCCACAGATTGTCACCAATTCTTTTTGAGGGAGTGCTAAACTTAAGGAATATGTTAATGACTTCTAGAAAGTAATGAAAGTTGAACCACTTTCATTTCCCCTTTTCTTACAATTAGTAAGATAAAAAATGGTCATCGTTGGAAATGTTTAGCTAATTTGAAGAAGGAATTTTTTATGGAGATCCTCCTACCCAGTAATTATCGAGATTGCAAACATGTGTACCAGACAAAAGTAGGTCCCTGTAATGACTTCACAAAACATATGTGTAACGCCCTGACCCCAGTTAACCAGAGTTAGTGCATTATTACATAACATTGGCATGATCACAAGAAAGACAAAATCACGAAAGACCGATTGGTTTAGTAGCCTTGGAAACACTAGATATATTCATAAAGTTTTACATTACATCATAAAGTAAAAAACTACTACAACAACATAATGTCTCCATAGTCCACACTATTATCCCCTCATAAAATCCCTGAAGGTCATTCATAATTTACTTCTTCACATCCTAGGAAAAATAAAACTTAGAAAAGGGGTGAGCTCAAATGCCCAGTAAGGATAAAAATATAGTGAAAACCTTCATAAATAAGAATAAACATTTAAGGCAATGTATAACCAAACAAAAGCCTTTTAAACTTGAACCTCAACATAGTATGACAAAAGTAAAATGAAATAATTTTATTTACTTATTCACAAGGATATTATACTAATCGAAAAATCACATGCAATATCAATAACCACTTTCATAATGATGGAATGCATAATGCCAGACTATCATAACCACATATCCTAGGCCTCGTGCCAAGACTACAAAAAGATTTTTCCAAGGCCTTGTGCCAAGACAATAGTTTGCCTCATGAGACCTACCGATGCATCGAGGAGCTATAGCGGGCTCCACCCGTCACTTTCTATGTCCAATGCATTCCCATATGAAAAGTTTAAAACATAACATAAACATTCGTATTAAAACTAGCATACAAAATGTCAATACTTTAACCACAAACCATGAATGGTATAAAAATAGCACATCCACAGTCAAACATAAATCATTCTATACAATATGGAAGATTGTATTTTATCATATTAACCTCAATCAATAATAATTAATGATATTGACATAGATGAAAATAACCATCAAAACTAATTGAGAGAAATATCCCCCTTTTCTTGAAAACATTTAAAAGTCACACTATTTGTCATGAAGTCGTTTAAAAATAGATTTTTGAATCAGAGTGTCCCATACCAGTTTAAAACATTTAAAAGGAGTTTTAATTTTAAAACATTAATGTCCATATAAATAAATCCTTAAAACTATTTTTTAAAACATGGACATTAATGAGAAAGTTTTAGAAGAATATGTCTTTAAAACATTTAAAAATGGTATTTTAGTTAGAGTTTCTAACCAAAATAGAGACACTTGAATACAAATAATTAAGGTAATTAAAACATTGTAATATCATGAGAATAAAGGGATTCATGATATACTATGTCAAAGTACATTATATACACCACATAAAACTGATTTGGTGTATAACAACAAAGAAGTCTCAATGGAATGTAAATTGAGATGCAATCTCTCATAAAGGCCGTATCCTTAGGTTAAGGATAAATCAACAACATAGTTATGTGTGACAAATATAAATACACTAAATATGATTGGATATTCATTGTAAAACAATCAAAGGTTATTCACACAAAATCTTGTAAAAAACACCAATGAAATGGATGTTTAACTCAACAATTGGAGAATGAGTTAAAATTACTCTTATCAAATTCATATCGATGACTTGAGAAATTATCAATGCAGTGATTATGTGTATCAGAAGTATATCCATAGAAAAGGGGAGTGGAAATTATGACATAAACAAATGAATAGTGATTCCACACATAATCTTGGAGTAATATTAATCAATCAAATATGCGTAAAGCCAAATGAGTGGAAATTGAAATTTTAAATTCCCTTATCGATTAGATAAATTGTGAAACATACACCCATGAAAGAAAGATCATACAATGATCATGTAAATACCCATAAATTAATGTATATTACACAATGAATACAATCATGGGTAGTACACATACACCACATGAAATAAATAAGTGGTGAACAATGGAATTCTCATGAAATGAAGAGTGAGATAAGAAACCCCTTACATTCACCTTTTTCCTTGGTCGACGGTAGGTTAACCTTCTACATAATGGTGAAATAATTGTTATTAAATTATTCAATAATTATATATATTAATATGATATCATATATGATCTTTTAACATTGCATTGTTAATAATATCTTATAATTATCGTCGTTTCGGGTGGTAACTTACTCGTATTCTTTTATAAGTTTTGTTACATAAGCCGTGGTTGTAATGGATAGGTTTTATCTTATTAATATCCATAATGATATCAAGTCCTTAAAAATTATTTTTAAATCATCAAATGATAATTATACTTGAATGGATACGATAGAGAATGAATCTCATTGCGTTCGGGGAGACGGTAGTCCGTACGTACGCACGAGCGACAATATCATTCTTTGGATATTAAAATAATATATAATTGGATGGTATATCATATATACAGAATAATTTTCTTTTTATTTTTATTATTTATATGAAATACGCATCATTATTATACCCTTCCAAATAAAAATTTTTGAATAACAATTACACCACGACGTGGAGACGGCAAGCCATACGTACGCACGTATGGTGACATGTTATTCAAAGGGTGGATAGAATACTGAATATGGTTGTACCATATTTATAATAATATTATAGTATGTAGTAGATACTGTATTCATTATTTTAGAATAGAAATAACAAAGAAATAAGAAGTGGAAGAAGAAAGGATCTTGAAAAAGTTTGGTGAAATCATTACCTCTTCTTCGGGTTCTTTCTTTTGATTTGATCAAAAGGGCTCCTTAGGTTGGATTTCTGATCAAAATAAGGCCTCTAGGTTGTAGTGAGGGAAGTTTAGAGAGTATTTGGGTAGGGTTTGGCCGATCCAAAAGGCTTTTAAGGTGTTATGTAATGAGAAGGGGGAGTGCCCTTTTATAAGAGAGGTGAGGGGCACCTTTGGAAAATCTAGAAATATTAATTTATAATAAATTCATATTCGGTTTCTAATGGCTAAAAAGTTAATTATTTAAAAGTTAAGGTGGGGATGGGTCAAAAACCACTCAACCAATAGAATTTAGACAGGTTTGGGTCGTTATATTAACCATATCTTTAAGTATTAACTCTTAGTTAATTAGTTTCACTTTTACAATGTCTCTTTGTAAATTTATATTATATTGTTAATAAACTTACCATAAACATCCAAGAGACCCAAAAGTGGTCCATTAATGATGAAAATATCATGCTATAAGTCTTTTGGCCGATCCTTCGAATTTTAGGAATATAATATCAATTAATAATATAATATTTGTTTTAAAAACTCTTTTATGTCAATTTTGACACTATTCAATAATTGATTTTTGTAAAAAATCATAACAGAATGATTACTTCAAAAAACGTTAATTAAAGCAATCCTAACATGTCATAGTAACCTATAAAATTAGTTTAATTCACAAAAAGTCTCATATTATACTTATTTGGGTATTTATAATATCAATTATTCTAATTTTACATTAATTATGTAATTACTGCATCATCATTGTGTCACAAATAAATTAAATTATTTAATGTCTAAAAATTATAAATAAATTATCATTATATAGGAAATTGTTTTATCTTTCAAATTAATATTTATAGTCGAACATACAATACATATAACCCTATTCAAAAATTGTTTTTCTAAAGGATATATTCTTATGTCATTTTTGTACTTATTTTAATTTAATTAAAATAAAGTGTCTCTATCACCTACAAGTGGCTACATGGGGTCCCAAAATCGACCCAAAGATGCCAATGGTCGGACATGTATCCACCAATAAGGTTAGGACACGTTTTAGGGTAATTTATTATTATTATAATATTATTTGTTTAACTTTTATTTACCGGATTTACCCTTAACCATGGTAAATAAAATATTTACCGAAGTACTTATTCAAAATGTCTAAAAATAAAAGTTACATATTTACACAATTTGAACATCATGATTCCAAATATGGAATCCATTTTTCCAAATTCAAAACACAGATGTGGCAGAAATTAATTTAAAATTAATTCCCACTGTCAAAACAAAAAGCGTGTTTTTAAGATATAATAACTATCAAAAGATTGATACTTGTTTATGTTCGGTTTAATTGTGAAATTTTGTCCAACGACAAACATTTAATTAAATGGTAAAAATATATTCTAAATATACTTTAAAACCACTCAAATTCATAATTTATCAATATTAATTATTTCGATTAAAAAAGTTGTTTTTAATTAAAATTTAGTAATTTTCAGTATTCATCAAAATATGAAAGTTATCTGAAAAGTACCAAAATTTCACCCTAGGCTAATTTCGATATTACGAATCCAAAAATGATGTCCATTTTGAGAGATAGAATTTATATAATTTAAAAAAGTAGGTATTACTATTAATAACGACTAGTTTGATTGGTTGTGGTGTGTTAGAATCTCGAAGTTGTCTAAAATGCACGCCATTGAATTATTCAAAGGGAAACGTACCGTGGAAGCTTGGGGTGTTACATTATCCCCTCCTTCAATAAATTGCGTCCTCTAAATTTTTTAAAAGTGGGCTTGAGAATATAATAGAATGTCCCACATCGGAAACAGAGTCAATAAAACTATCACTTTAAAAGAAAGGAAGAGAGGTATAAAGGTCACCCAAGATAACCCATACTAGGATTCCATGTAAGATAACATGGATATGGACGACAAACTAAGTGTTCAGTTCTGATGGAGAGGGATATAAAACATGATCCAGATAAAGTTAACAATTAGAAAATCATAAACTTGTGTTGGGACAAACGGTCCTTAGTCTCCGAGTAGGAAAAGTAAACGGACAACATTTATTTTGTTTTAGCATACATTACATAAGGACGAGGAATTAATTGATGATATTGACTAAGAACATAAAAAGATATACTTACTTTTTAAGTAGATTTTCATTATTTAATAACTTTTTACCATTAACTCATTTTTTGATCAATGAGTATTCAAGAAGACTTGGTCACAATGAAAGATCTTGAATAAAATTTTATAGAAATACATGATCCATGTAGGATAAACTATATATTTAACTTGTCTTTAGATATTAATCAAAACCAAAATGGTTAGTATAATACCTTATAACCCCCCCCCCAAACGGATATTCCATTAGAGAAAAAAAACTATTCTTAATTTCTATAATTAAACCATCAATACCCCAATGTTAAATAAATACCAATCAATAATCAATTGTCCATAAAATCCTTCAATATAATCCAAACTAATATTGAAACTCAAAACTTATAAGAATGTAGTCTTCCACGTTAAATTGTATCTCTAAATGAAATTAATTTCTCTTAAAGTCACATACTTTAAATTAATTAACCTAATAATTTCCATAAACAACCCAAATCACTATAAATCCATAATAAAAACATAGAAAAAAAACCATAATTACTCCTCAAATGAAATCCCATACTATTCTATTTTCCTTGGGCATATAGTGTTCACAACAAAGAGAACAACTTCCAAAATAAAATCCATCACTTAATCACCAAATCATTTTCTTATACTAAGGGTATTCATTTAATAAGACATAAGAACCCAAATCAACTTATTATTGATCAATAAAATCATTTAACTAAAACTAATTAGTCACACTATCCAGGGACTTCACGTAGTCCAGTGGTAGGCGATAAATCCCAATCGCACTTTGGTTGTGGGTTCGATTCCCAGAGCTTTGTCTGACGCGACGGGTTGTCACACAGTCTACGTGTTGCCCTTTTTCAAAAACTATATTTTATAATATTACCAAAATGAGATAAATTCCTCAAAATACCATAACATAATTTAACCACAAATTTTATATCATACCTTGAATTTTCATCCCAAATTATAATAACTTATAATTCTCTCAAACCCCAATGATCATATAAAACCAAATGGTTATTTATACCTATATCCATAAGAGAAGAGATAATTCTTCCTCAAATATCATTCTCACATGGCAAACTGCGGGGTTACAAATACAAGAGAAAATTATTCCAAAGTAAACCCATCAACAATGAGCGCTAATACTTTTTAAACATTTCTCCAACCATTTATTTCCACATAGCTTCTTCTTTGACCAAGAAAAAATCCTATAGAATAGGGCATTCACTCGGGTAATGGCCAGGTCCTCTACATTTATGGAAAATGACTATAAATGGACTCTTGGGACCATTTTTATCTTTTCCATAGTACTCATCATTTTTCATCGGCAATTCTTCACTTTATGTCCTTCCTTCCCGCATGTAAAGCATTTCTTTGTCCCATTGAGACACTTTCCTTGATGTCTCCTTCCACATTTCCTGCATGATGGAAATTGAGGATTCCTTTCTCCATGGTCTCCACTACTGGAGCTCTTATCATTCATCACCATTCTCTTCTTTTTTGAGTCCGGGAATTGGTTAATAAATATATTGTTGATCATATTTTTGGAAAATTGATTTGGCATAAAGACGATATCTTTTACGCCTATCAACATTCCATTTTGTTGCTCATTTCCACCACTGTTCCCACATTGTACATCATTCCCAAATTCACTATGACTTCCTTTGATTCAAGCCATTGACTAAAACCAGAAAGAATTGTGTGAGTAACAGTAGTCATAAAATCATTTAGAGATTAACATGTCACCATATTCTCAATTTGAAACACATTAGGATTAACCAAGGTCATTTACACTCATCTTATATATTTAATACTTCAAATCGGTTAGTAAATAAAATGTAAATTATCCTAAGAATATCCCCCAGGAGTGTCGTAACCAAGAGTGCAGCAAGGCCCGTTATCGTGCACCAGTTCCCGTTCGAGTCTAGCTCAAAACAGTGTTTTCGGGTTTTACCCTTAGGTAAATCTATGCCAGAGCTGCCTCTACCTGCTCGTATCCAGACAGGGATGTATTGCTATGAAAACTCATAAAATTTCTACAATACCAAAATTCTAGGATGTTCCTCTATACTAATCCTCAAAGTTCATCTTAGGTATACGTGCTCTAATCAGATTTTATCTAAATCTAGCTTCCAAGGTTTGTACTAAAATTCCTCTGATAGCAACTGTAATGCCCCGACCCCAGTTACCCAGAGTCGGTGCATTATTACATAACATTGGCATGATCACAAGAAAGATCAAATCTCAAAATACCGATTGGTTTAGTAGCCTTGGAAACACTAGATATATTCATAAAGTTTTACATTACATCATAAAGTGAAAAACTACTACAACAACATAATGTCTCCATAGTCCACAATATTATACCCTCAAAAAATCCCTACAGGTCATTCATAATTTACTTCTTCACATCCTGGGAAAAATAAAACATAGAAAAGGGGTGAGCTCAAATGCCCAGTAAGGATAACAATATAGCGGAAACTTTCATAAATAAGAATAAACATTTAAGGCAACATATAACTAAAACAAAAGCCTTTTAAACTTAAACCTCAACATAGTAAGGAAAAAGTAATATGAAATAATTCCATTTACTTATCCACATGGATATTATACTAATCAAATAATCACATGAAATATTAATAACCACTTTCATAATGATGGAATGCATAATGCCAGACTATCATAACCACATAGCCAAGGCCTAGTGCCAAGACTACAATAAGATTTTTCCAAGGCCTTGTGCCAAGACACTAGTTTGTCTCATGAGACCAACCGATGCATTGAGGAGCTATAGCGGGCTCCACCCGTCACTTACTAAGTCCAATGCATTCCCATATGAAAAGTTTTAAACATAACATAAACATTCGTATTAAAACTAGCATAAATAATGTCAATACTTTAACCACAAACCATGAATGGTGTAAAAATAGCACATCCACAGTCAAACATAACTCATTATATACAATATGGAAGATTGAATTGTATCATATTAACCTCAATCAATAATAATGAATGATATTTACATAGATGAAAATAACCATCAAAACTATTTGAGAGAAATATCCCCCTTTTCTTGAAAACATTTAAAAGTCACACTATTTGTCATGAAGTCGTTTAAAAATCGATTTCTGAATCAAAGTGTCCCATACCACTTTGAATCTTTTAAAAGGAGTTTTAATTTTAAAACCTTTATGTCCATATAAATAAATCCTTAAAACGATTTTTTAATACATGGACATTAATGAGCAAGATTTAGAAGAATATGTCTTTAAATCATTTAAAAATGGTATTTTAGTTAGAGTTTCTAACCAAAAGAGAGACACTTGAATACAAATAATTGAGGTAATCAAAACATTGTAATATCATGAGAATAAAGGGATTCATGATATACTATGTCAAAGTACATTATATACACCACATAAAAGTGATTTGGTGTATAACAACAAAGAAGTCTCAATGGAATGTAAATTGAGATGCAATCTCTCATAAAGGTCGTATCCTTAGGTTAGGGATAAATCAACAACATAGTTATGTGTGACAAATATAAATACACTAAATATGATTGGATATTCAGTGTAAAACAATCAAAGGACATTCACACATAATATTTTAAGAAAACACCAATGAATTGGATGTTTAACTCAACCAATGGAGAATGAGTTAAAATTACTCTTATCAAATTCATATCAATGACTTGAGAAATTATCAATGGAGTGATTATGTGTATCAAAAGTATATCCACAGAAAAGGGGAGTGGAAATTATGACATAAACAAATGAATAGTGATTGCACACATAATCTTTGAGTAATATAATAAATGAAATCTGCGTAAAGCCAAATGAGTGGAAATTTAAATTAAAAATTCCCTTATCGATTAGATAACTTATGAAACATACACCCATGAAATAAGGATCATAAAATTATCATGTAAATACCCATAAATTAAATTATATTATACAATGAATACAATCATGGGCAGTACACATACACCACATGCAATAAATAAGTGATGAACAATGGAATTCTCACGAAATTAAGAGTGAGATAAGAAACCCCTTACTTTGTAATTTTTCCTTGGTCGAAGGTAGGTTAACCTCATGTATAATAGTAAAATAATTGTTATTAAATTATTCAATAATCATATCCATTAATATGATATCATATATGATCTTTTAACATTGCTTTGTTAATAATATCTTATAATTATCGTCCTTTCGGGTGTTAACTTACTCGTTTTCTTTTATATGTTTTATTACGTAAGCCGTGGTTTTCATGGATTGGTTGGATCTTATTAATATCCAGAATGATATCAAGCCCTTAAACATTATTTTTAACTCAACAAATGATAATTATACTTGAATGGATACGATAGAGAATGATTCTCATCGCGTTCGTGGAGACGGTAGTCCATACGTACGCACGAGCAACAATGTCATTCTTTGGATATTAAAATAATATCAATTGGATGGTATATCATATATACAGAATAATTATCATGTTATATTTATTATTTAAATGAATTACACATCATTAGTATACCCATCGAAATAATAATTTGTTGAATAACAATTACACCACGATGTGGAGACGGTAAGCCGTACGTACGCACGTATGGTGACATGTTATTCAAAGGGTGGATAGAATACTGAATATGGTTGCACCATATTTATAATAATATTATAGTATATAAAAGATACTTCATTAATTATTTTAGAATATAAATAACAAATAAAGAAGAAGTGGAAGAAGAAAGGATCTTGAAAAAGGGTGGTGAAATCATTACCTCTTCTTCGGGTTCTTCTTTTTGATTTGATCAAAAGGGATCCTTAGGTTGTCTTTATGATCAAACTAAGGCCTCTAGGTTGTAGTGAGGGAAGTCAAGAGAGTATTTGATAAGGGCTTTGTCGAACCAAAAGGCTTTGAAGGTGTGAAGTAATGAGAAGGGGGAGTGCCCTTTTATAAGAGGGGTGAAGGGGCACCTTTGGAAAACCTAGAAATATTAATTTATAATAAATTCATATTCGGTTTCTAATGGATCCAAAGTTGATTATTTAAAGGTTATGGTGGGGATGGGTCCAAATCCACTCAAGAAATATAATTTAGACAAGTTTGAGGCATTATATTAATCTTATCCTTAAGTATTAACTCTTAGTTAATTAGTTTCACTTTTACAATGTCTCTTTGTATTTTTATATTATATAGTTAATAAACATTCCATAAACATCCAAGAGACCCCCCAAGTGGTCCATTAATGATGAACCTATCATGATATATGTATTTTTTCCAAACCTCAGATTTTTAGGAATTTAATATCAATTAATAATATAATATTTGTTTTAAAAACTCTTTTATGTCAATTGTGACACTATTCAATAATTGATTTTTTGTAAAAAATCACAACAGAATGATTACTTCGAAAAAAGTTAATTAAATCAATAATAAAATGTCATAGTAACATAGAAAATTAGTTTAATTCATAAAAACTCTCAAATTATATTTATTTGGGTATTTATAATATCAATTATTCTAATTTTTCATTAATTAGGTAATTACTGCATCATCATTGTGTCATAAATAAATTAAATTATTTACTGTCTAAAAATTATAAATAAAATATCATTATGTATGAAATATTTTTATCTTTCTTATGAATATTTATAGTCGAACATCCAATATATATAACCCTATTTGAAAATTGTTTTTCTAAAGGACATATGATTATGTCATTTTTGTACTTATTTTAACTTAATTAAAATAAAGTGTCCATATCACCTACAAGTGGCTCCATGGGGTCCCAAAATCGACCCAATGATGCCCATGGTCGGACATGTATCCACCAATAAGGGTAGGACACGTTTTAGGGTAATTTAGTATTATTATAATATTATTTTTTTAACCCTTATTTACCGGATTTACCCTTAACCATGGTAAATAAAATATTTACCGAAGTAATTATTCAAAATGTCTAAAAATAAAAGTTACATATTTACACAATTTGAACATCCTGATTCCAAATATGGAATCCATTTTTCCAAATTCAAAACACAGTAGTGGCAGAAATTAATTTAATATTAATTCCCGCTGTCAAAACACAAAGCGTGTTTTTAAGAAATAATAACTATCAAAAGATTGATACTTGTTTATGTTCGGTGTAATTGTGAAATTATGTCCAATCAAAAACATTGAATTAAATGGTAAAAATATATTCTAAATATACATTAAAACCACTCAAATTCATAATTTATCAATATTAATTATATCGATTAAAAAAGTTGTTTTTAATTAAAATTTAGTAATTTTCACTATTCATCAAAATATAAAAGTTATCTGAAAAGTACCAAAATTTCACCCTAGGATAATTTCGATATTCCGAATCCAAAAATTAAGTCCATTTTGAGATATAGAATTTATAAAATTTCAGAAAATAGGTATTACTATTCATAACGGCTAGTTTGATTGGTTGTGGTGTGTTAGAATCTCGAAGTTGCGTACAATGCACGCCATTGCATTATTCAAAGGGAAATGTACTGTGGAAGCTTGGGGTGTTACAATATGAGATTAAATTCCTCTTTTTGTTGAGGAGTTACCATCATAGGTTCACAACGAGAAAAAAAAATTCGTTATGTTTTGTTTTGGATTTCCCGAACCATTAAAAATTGTGAATGTGGTACTCAGAAAATTTGATGGGGGAGGAATTGCATCCACCCATTCAGGGTAAGATATCTTCTCCAGTTGAACTGGTGCACTCTTTCCTTCAATAGATTCCAATCGAGCTATTATTGACTCAATGTTAGTCATAAATTTGTTAGAAACATCTAGTTGAGCTGGATTCTTTGGAGGTTCAATAACTGGAGTTTGGATGGGTGTGGAGACCGGTATTGTCACTGATGGTAGTATTGTTGGTTTCTCTCGCATATGACCCATAGGATTGGACTTGTGAGAGTGTACTTGTAAATAGGGATATTCTTTATCCATCCCATTAGCTGTAACAAATTTCCATTGATTGATTAACTCCAGCATCATTAGGAGTAAGACTACCTTGAAGTAGTTCTATATTTATCCTTTTTAACACCTTCATTTCTTCTTCTTACTGTGTGAACATTTCCTCTAATGAGAGTGATAGGCCTTCTCCAAAGGTAGGGTGGAATGTAACCTGAATTTTTTTCTTTCCCCTTGTTCGACACCTCGGAGAGGGGGGAGTTGGTTATTTGAAAGGAATACCTAAATTATAGGTAAGCCTTTGAATTCTAGAAAACACACCTTCTTTATTTTCCTATGTGTATACAGCCTCTAGAACAAAAACTTCTCCATCCGATTCCGCTGGGTGAGCCTCATGTTCTGGGGGATCAGTGAAAACGGCATTGATAACATTTATCGATGCATAACACATTGTAGCCCTTCTTTCAGTACTTCTGCTATACTATCATCTTCCATGGCCTTTATGAGACATTGGATTTTATTTGGTTGATCCCTCAGGAAATTCTTGATGAACCATAATTTGGAGGGAGTCTCCAGATAATTCAGCTCTGCGTTCCTCTTGTGGCTTCTCCCCTAATTGAGAGAAGACTGAGTTTTGATGAGGAAACGATTGAGAATTTGACATGTTCCTCAGTCTGCTGGACTTTGGCTGTTCTTGATTTTCATGCTCAACACCTCGAATTGTTTTTGTTGATCCCAAGGGTAATATTAAAAGGGTCCCCAGCATAGGAAGCTGAGGTGGCTCTTGAGCTGCTACATCTGAAACTTTCTTACAAAATGTCCAGATTTTGCGGATTTTAGTCTAGAAATTGGCCGAATGCATCCTCAATCATCCACTCAAATCACCTCGCTCAGATGACCGTTGGATTATTTCTGACACCTCTGTCACATAATGATGTACATGCTCTAAACGATATGCATGTTCAATATTCTCATTTTCTTGATGCAAGAGTAATTCGACAACTGGTTCATTATATGCCTGACTTTGGGAAGAACTAGTTGAGGCTTGTTCTTGAGAAAGCCATTGATTAAACACAAAACCAATTAGATGTGGCCATCCATGGGCTGTAAAATTGCATGAGACTAATTTTGGAGGGCTTTGTTGACTGGGGAGCACAGTGAAATGCAATGCTCCATGAAAACCCCATAGCCTGATATGAATACCATATGGGGAATTTGAAATTAAATGGCGCAACTTTTTTAATGCACCAAGGAATGCATGCTGAAGGGTTATCTGCTACTTTTCAACCATTGGATGTCGGGAAACTAAGAGAGATGACATGTAAATTTGGCATTGAAACCCTTCAATTATCTTGACATGATTTTGATATTCATCATAAGATAATATTTTCTCTTTTAAGTGACAAAAAGTATTCCACATGTTGAGATGAATATCATGAATAAAATCTTCTATCAACATTTTTGGAATATCATACTAAGAGTCAGCCAAAGGCCAAAACATGACCTGTATTTCACCTTTTACAAGTTGTTTTCTCATATTCCAAACTTCCTCTTTTTCATTTGATAAGATTCTTCTTCATGATTGGACCAAAAATGGTGCTTCTTTGTTGCCTCATCAGATTCAAAAATATTGGCAGAGAATTCATTTGTCAAATTTGAAGATGAATGACCCAATGGTGGTTCAGAGAATGACCTACACCCCGAGCTATCTTCTGATTGAGAAAGTATTTCACCTGCTAGAAGGAAATTATTAGACATGACTGGCTTCCCATTTTAAAGTGCCTCAAGATAAGATAGATTTCTCATTACTACATTGTACATTGATGAATTTTCCAGGAAATGAGAATCACTACTGTGGAGAAGACTTTTGCAGCTAAATTCATCATCATGGGGAGGACCACCATGGTGGGTTACAACAAAAGGTTAAACCTTTTGTTCCTTGGTCATCTGACCATGTAGAGGGTTATCGTGGCTCTTATCTGAAGATGATACTTCGAGATTGACCAAATTTTCATGAAGAAAGCCTTCATGAGGAAGTGTGTAATGAAGACCTTCGTAATTATTGTTGTTACTTTTGGAATTTAGAAATGAGAGAGTAGAATCTTGAGCTGTAACAGATAATTGTCTAAGGGCTTCAAGAACTCCAACATTGAGCAAGGCCTTATTGCAGATTGGCTCTTGACTTTTCAATTGTGCTGGATGGGTCTTTTTCTTGGACACCTTCTTACTCACTTTGGAAACCACTTGTTGTGAAAAGTGGTTATTATGGGAAGGTGTATGTTCCTGGTCAAGAGAAATGGTCAGGTTAGGCTGATTATCTCCATTTCAATCAAGTGAATGTGCCCAACATGATTGTCCGTATGACATGGGGGAGTATGCCCCACGACCATCCTAGACGGGAATAGAGGTGAGTATCTTCTTAGAAGTGATATGTTGATGAGTCACTCCACTGATAGGGATAGATTTATGTTTCTTTCCCTATGATGTCACTGAAGTTGTTATAATATTCTGACAGGTATCTAGAATATGGTCAGGGATTTTCTTCTGCTCTTTCACCATTGTCAGAATGTGCTTGGTGACTTCAGCTGACAGAACGAGAATATACATCCATTCTGTGTCTGTAGTAGGTGTATATGCTTTCTCTTATCCTCCTTTTACTATCAATGGATATTGACAATACTTATGCATAGGGGTAGGGAGTTGAGTCTACTTCAAATTTGTCGTCGGAGCTTTCAGACTGACTTCTCTGGGTGCTACCAAACGAGACTATTGGCAGACTTGATGAACATTGGTAGCTGTATGTTCATGCTGGATATTCCCCATCAAGTATGATTGATGGATTTCCTTGAATACTGACAGAAGAGACTACTGGCAGAATTGGTGATTGTAAACTGGTGTATGTTCCTGCTTACAGGTGGTCACCACATTTGGTTGGCAATGTAAGAACCCGAGTTTTTGGAATGGGTCAAAATCCCGACCCTGTTTAAATTTTTGACTGGTTTCTGAGGAAACTGGATTAAATGGGTAGTTTATGAAAATTTCCAAACTACACGCCATGTACTTTAAGTACACGCCGTGTATGTGTAGGAGAGTGACCGGCTGTGTGCTCTCCGATTACATGCCATGCGTGACCATGTAAAATTTTCTTACTACACGGTGTGTAGTTTTGAGCACACTGCGTATACCCCCGGCCATGTGAGGCCATACATGACGTGTAGGCCGTTGGCCGGGTAGAACCAGGTACAAAACGTGTTCCCTTTGGACACACTGTGTAGTATGGACGTTTTTGAGGAATATACATGGCGTGTGGGAAAGTTGGCGAAGTAGGAAAGAGGAACCACATACACGCCGTGTAACCCTAGGTACACGCCGTGTACTCTTGTCAACAGGTACGGAATGTAAGTCAGCGGAACCTTCCCATCCTATGAATTGTTAAATGAACCATACACGACATGTAGTCCCAAAGTACATGCCGTGTACTTTCTTTTTTTCACTTAAAACGTGCAGAAGCCTCATATTGAGGTAGAAGCTCATCTCCTCCGCCTGGATACACAAACTAGGCTGGCCGAACCTCTCTTCCCCTCCCGATCGTCCGTCCGAGACCCGTTTCGATCTCTGATTAGTGTGTTGGAACCCCCTCGGTAAGGACTCAATTCCACTTTGGCCATTTTGTTTGATTTTTGTTCTAGAAAGAGTTATAGGCATTTGAGCGAGTTTGAATCTTTTGTAGATTTACCGCGTTTTAAACCGAATTGGAGGGTCTTACCGGAGGAGTAGCATCGTGAGAGTCTCAGGTAGGTGGTGCATACTTAATTTTGTGTTTTCATGGTTGTTTGGGTAACGCGGCCTTCGGCGTGTTTTTGGGTATTTTGAGAGGGACCCGTTTTATCTGATTTTTCATACTGTAATGCTTATGCGACCTCTGGGATGCTTTTGGGTATGCCCAGTTTCCAGTTTGTGTGAGCAGGGCCGGGTGAGGGGTCGTTTCTCGTTGGGTCATTTTGGACGGGGGACACCAAAATGGTTTTAACTGGAATGTTAATGTTATATACTATTCGTTTAATTTATTGATGTTTTAGATAAATTGTGGAGGTATTTAAGACCTCAGTTCTGGTATGGGACAACCCCTGGTAGAGTGAAATTCAACTGTTTATTTTGTTTTGCCGGTTGGTGTTTTCTATTTAAATATGTATATATGAAATTTCTGGATTACATCTGCTGGAGCTTTTGGGTTTTGTTGGGCTTGGCCTGGTTATGCCTGAGTGATTCAGATCACAGGTTGGGGCTTTGCCCAGGGTAATTTGGGTGGTTTTGACCATGGGATTGGGCAGCATGGACGTCGACTTGAGGCAGTACGACTGTCAGGTTGGGCATGGCCCGGGTTACTTGGATGGCGAGGCCATCAGACTTGAGAGACACGGTTGCAGGGACACAAGGTGTCAGACGTGTAGGTGGCTTAGGTACTATTTTGGTGATTACCGCTCACTGGGACATTGAGTAGTGTGCACACAGAGATAATCTGTGATGAGGTGGTTTTGACCACTCGTGTGGGTAGAGGCCCCCGTAGTTGCGATTAGGTATTTAGGTTGGGGGTGATTTCCGTAGAAAGCCACGGGGGAGGTGAGGAGCCTTCAGGGAATGGGCGTTCCTTCGGGACTTCGGTACTTGAGAAAAGAGGTGTCAGGAGGCACATGCTGCCGAGTTACTATTTTTGGGAGTGCCTTCGGGATGCCAGTACTTGCAACACGAGGTGTCAAGAGGCACATGGTGCCAGGCTACTGTTTTTGGGCATGCCTTCGGGACGTCAGTACTTGAGACACGAGGTGTCAGGAGGCACATGATGCCCGGTTACTATTTTTGGGCATGCCTTCGGGACGTTGGTACGTGAGACAAGAGGTGTCAGGTGGCACATGTTGTTGGGTTACACGATAGGGATTCCGGCATTGGATGAAGCAGGTGATGCTCCATGGTGGCTGTTGAGCACCAGTGGAGTTTGTTTTTATTTGTGAATTGCACGGATTACTGCTTTCCTTGTAAATGCATGACTTCTTAAACATATATATTTGGTATGCACCGTTGGGTGGTATCCTACTGATATTTGTCTCACACCCTGCACGGGCCCTTCGGGACACGTGTAGACTTTATGGATTTACGCGAAGGAAAGATATCGGCTTCATGAGCTAGGCTGCATTAGTTGTTGCATGGAGATGGTATGGACCTTGAGGTCATACCTAGATGGGGATTACTTTGTTTTGTTTACCTTTCTGTATCGGCATGCTTACTTGTTGTAGCTACTGTTGGTTATCCATTTGCGCCCTTTTATATTCAGTTGTGTATGACCTACTCTGGATACATGTTTTATTGTGCAGTTGTAGTTACATGTTCTTAGCATGTTGTTCTGTTTATTTCTACTGCTATTGTTATATTTACTGCTTCTGCTGTTTATCTATATTGATTTTTCATTCGCTCTGTAGGTCTGGTTCGAGTCTGCTGAGTCTTTCTTTCCGCAGCATCTTTACTATTATACTTGGACCAGTACCCTTATTGTGATCCTCCGAGAGGGTATAGTCTCCCCACTATACCAAAAAGACCCTCGCTGCTAGTCGGTAGCCTTTGGCATTCCGGGAGGTGCGCCTAAGTAGTTACACCTGACCCGTTCGGCGCTGTTCGGGTGGCTGGCCGGGTCCGGGACGTTACAAAGTGGTATCAGAGGAGTTATTGACAGGGATTTCGTAGTAGCGTTTTACTGGCTACTAATGAGTTTGAGACTTCTCGTTTCATTCTGCTGGTTTTACTATTTGGGATATGGTAGACTGGAGATAGTTTGTTACAGGTACTGGGTTTCTAGCTTGTGCTTGGGTGCCTGCAGCCCCAGGTACGACGGATGGACCTATTTGCCGTGGGTGGGAATTACTGTTTTCTTTTTCTCATATTACAGTTTATATGATTTCCACCTTGGTGGCTCACTTGATGTGTGATGTTGTTGATTGTGATATTTGAACCTTGACTCGGTGTGGTAAGGGATAATTGGACCTTGGACCGGTATGGAAAGGCTTGGTTGCTTGGCTTTTGATAGGCACATTTTTAGGGTATTTCAATTTCATAATTGCACGTATGCTTTGTGAGGTGATAATGCCATGTGAATGAAATATCAAATACCATGCTTTATATGCTTTAAAATGTGAATTGGTGAAATTCCTGATAGAACTGCTAGTTGTGAAAATGAGTATGCCATGCTTTATCTTTTGTAGAATAGCATGTTGCCGGATATTTGGGTCTGACTCTTACGAGAGCAGGTAGGTACTATGATTGAGGCAGTGTAACTGTCAGGATTGGGCGACTCGGTCGTCGGTTTGAGGCAACGTGAGTTGTCGGGACAGGCATGGCCTACAATACTATTGATACTTGGCTCCTTTGAGGGCGGGTAAGGAGGCCATGAGTCCGGGATGTCGTGGGGCATGGGTACGGTGAAGGGGAGTAAGGGTAGTTGTTATGCACTACCTTTTACTGCATTCCCTATCTATATAGAATATATTGTAATCTATATATGTGGGCTGTCTGACCATTTATGGTATTCAGCGGGTTACTCCTTCATGGCTCAATGAAGCGTTAGGTAGGAGATGATACAATGTTGCAGGATCAGGGTCAGAATTCGGTACAGGCAGAGCACAAGCTGTAGGTACAGGATCAGGAATAGGATCAGGTTCAGGATCCAGTGCATGTAAGACATCATCCGGGTTTGGTATCGTTCGGGTCGTGGCTTGACGAGCAGCTCTGCGCTAGCATGGTACTTGTTTTGCAGGGGATTAACAGAGGCGAGTAGGGTACAAAGACATCTATTGCGTATCTGACGCAGGAGTTCCAGTCGTAGCATCCGCCACTTTTCCAAGGTTAGGGTGGTCCACAGGCAGCTGAGAATTGGATAGAGAGTATGAAGATGATCTTTGAGTAGCTAGAGACACCTCCAGGGCGGAGGGTCAAGCTGGAGACGTACATGCTGAGAGGATCAGTGAAGCGTTGGTGAGACGTACAGGTATAGGCTCGTAGGCACGATGGACTGGCTTGGAAGGACTTCGAGGAAAAGTTTTTTTTTTTGAGAACTTCTACCTGGAGACACTAGGGGTAGAGAGATCTCGGGAGTTCTTGAGCCTTCAGTAGGGATACGTGTCCATCATGGACTACGCAACGACTTGTACTGAGCTATCTCGCTTTTCACCTGGTATGGTAAGTGACGATGTAGCTAGGGTGAGGCGCTTCGAGGTGGCTTACGACACGCCATTCGAGTCCAGTTGAACATCTTCAGGCTGGGTTCTTTCTCCGAGGTGGTGAATTGGGCACTCATAGCTGATGGAAACAGGGGAGAAAAGTCTCACTTGGGCAGGGTGATGGCTTCAGGTGATGGTTCAGACAACAGGAAGTGAGGGCAGGATGAGTTCCAGTAGGGAAGTCAGGCCAGGGATTCAGCTTGAAAACTTCGTGGTAGTTCTTCAGTGATTTGCTTCTAGTGTGGACAGTCGGGACATGTTTAGGCTTAGTGTGACAGGCCTTCAAAGGAGTGTTGGGAATGTGTACAGGACGAGCATATAGAGATCTTTTGCAAGTAGCCTTTTCAGATAGCCGGCAGGCAGGGACCAGGACAGAATGTGGTGTCTGGAGTTGGCTCAGGTTCGGTACCCGGAGAGGGTAGTCGAGGTTCAGCTATATGCGAAGGTCATGACAGAGACGGTGGGACCCAGCTGAGGGGTCAATGGCCAATGACCGGAGCAGCATCGCAAGGTAAGGCGTTAAGTATTCGTGTTTCAGTCTAGGTGCACACCGTGGAACTACCAGATGCTGAGCAGGCCGGTGAGCCGACGACGGTTAGAGGTACACCGCGGTGTGGTCGTGATCTCCATGTTTCGTTTTTGTCATGACTTATAGATGCATGTCTGTTTTGAGTGCACTTAGTGCACATGATCTATGTGGACTGACTAGATTCTAGTTAGTGGGACTGGCACCATCTTGGGTGCGTGATATATATATATATATGAGGTTCCATGGGCATCGGGGCATCGTGGATGCGAGTTACTTGAGGTGTCGTGGGCATCTGTGCATCATGGATGCGGGTTACTTGAGGTGCTAGGTACCAGGACCTCGTGGAGGCGGACACCGATACGGTGCAAGTTACGTTGGGTGTCGGAAGCGATAGAGGATCACCAACGTGGTGCAGGGGTGACGATGTGTCACGGGAGGACTATGCGTCCAGAAAAGAGGTTAGTAAACCTTGTTTGACTTAAATTTCGTTGGTTGAGACTGAGTAGGCAATTCCTACGTTGGGGATCCCCTTGAAGAATTTATCCAGAACCTTGGGATATGGGTAGTCCAGGTTGTTGAACTGGGATGGGCATGTTCGGTGCCATCTCCGGGTTTCGTTTGGTAGCTCGGAGATGAGCTACGTTAAGGTGGGGAGTTTGTAAGAACCTAGGTTTTTGGAACGGGTCAAAATCCCAACCCTGTTTAAATTTTTGACTAGTTTTTGAGGAAACTGGATTAAATGGGCAGTTTCTGGAAATTTCCAGACTACACGCCATGTACTTTAAGTACACACTGTGTATGTGTAAGCGAGTGACCGACCGTGTGCTCACCGAGTACATGCCGTGGAGTGACCTTGTAGAAATTTCTTACTACACGACATGTAGTTTTGAAAACGCTATGTATAGCCCCGGCTGTTTGAGGCCATACATGGAATGTAGGTTGTTGGCCAGGTAGCACCAGGTACACGCCGTTTTCCCTTTGGACACGCCGTGTAGTCTGGCCGTGTATGAGGAATATACATGGCATGTGGGAAAGTTGGCGAGGTAGGGAAGAGGAACCAAGTACACGCTGTGTAACCCTAGGTACACGCTGTGTACTCTTGTCGGTAGGTAAAGAAAGTAAGTCGGTGGAACCTTTCTGTCTTATGAACATTTAAATGAACCATACATGGCGTTTAGTCCCAAAGTACACGCCGTGTACTTTCTTTTTTTCACTTAAAACAGGCAGCAGCCTCATATTGAGGCAGAACCTCATCTCCTTTTCCCGGATACGCGAACCAGGCCGGACGAACCTCTCTTCCCCTCTTGATCATCCGTCCTAGACCGGTTTCAAGCTCTTATTAGTGCGTTGGAACCCCCTCGGTAAGGCCTCAATTCCTCTTTGGCCGTTTTGTTTGATTTTCGTTCTAGAAAGAGTTACATGCATTTGAGTGGGTTTGAATATTTTGTATATTTACCGCGTTTTAGATCGAATTGGCGGGTGTTACCAGAGGAGTATCATCGTGCGAGTCTCAGGTAGGTAGTGCATATTTCATTTTGTGTTTTCGTGGTTGTTTGGGTAACGCGGCCTTCTGCGCATTTTCGGGTATTTTGAGTGGGACACGTTTTATCTGTTTTTTCATACTGTAATGCTTATGGGACCTCTTGGATGCTGTTGGGTATGGCTGGATACCAGTTTGCGTGAGCAGGTCCGGGTGAGGGGTTGTTGCTTGTCAGGGAATTTTAGACGGTGGACATCAAAATGGTTTTAACTGGAATGTTAATGATATAAACTGTTAGTTTAATTTATTCATGTTTTAGATAAATTTTGGAGGCATTTAAGATCTATGTGCTGGTATGGGACACAACCTGGTAGAGTGCAATTCAAATGTTTAGTTTGTTTTTCTGGTTTATGTTTTCTATTTAAATATGTATATATGAAATTGATGGATTACATCAGCTGGACCTTTTGGGTTGTGTTGGGTTGGCCCGGTTACGCTTGAGTGATTCTGATCACAGGTTGGGGCATTTCCCGAGGTACTTTGGGTGGTTTTGACCACAGGATTGGGCATCATGGACGCCGGCTTGAGGCAGTACGACTATCAGGTTGGGCATGGCCAGGGTTACATGGATGGCGAGGCCATCGGACTTGAGGTACATGGTCGCAGGGACACAAGGTGTCAGACGTGTAGGTGGCTTAGGTACTATTTTGGTGATTACCGCTCACTGGGACATTGAGTAGTGTGCACACAGAGATACTCCGTGATGAGGTGGTTTTGACCATTCGTGTGGGTAGAGGCCCCCGTAGTTGCGGTTAGGTATTTTGGTTGGGGGTGATTGTCATAGAAATCCATGGGGGAGGTGAGGAGCCTTCATGGAATGGGCATTCCTTCGGGACGTCGGTACTTGAGACACGAGGTGTCAGGAGGCACATGGTGTCGAGTTACTATTTTTGGGAGTGCCTTCGGGATGTCGGTACTTGAGACACGAGGTGTAAGAGGCACATGGTGTCGGGTTACTATTTTTGGGCGTGCCTTCGGGACGTCAGTACTTGAGACACGAGGTGTCAGGAGGCACATGGTGCCAGGTTAATATTTTTGGGAATGCCTTCAGGACGTCGGTACTTGAGACACGAGGTGTCAGGTGGCACGTGGTGCCGGGTTACACGATAGAGATTCCGGCATTGGCCGAAGTAGGTGACGCTCCATGGTGGCTGTGGAGCACCAGTGGAGTTTGTGTTTATTTATGCATTTCCCTGATTACTTCTTTCCATGTAAATGCTTGACTGCTTAAACACATATATTTGGTATGCACCGTTGGGTGGTATCCTACTGAGATTTGTCTCACACCCTGCACGGGCCCTTCAGGACGGGTGTAGAATTTATGGATTTATGTGCAGGAAAGAGGCCAGCGTCAAGAGCTGGGCTGCATTAGTTGTTGTATCGAGATGGTATGGACCTTGAGGTCATACCTAATTGGGGTTTACATTGTTTTGATTACTTTTCTGTATCAGTATGCTTACTTGTTGTGGCTACTGTTGGTTAGCCATTGGCTGCCTTTTATATTCAGTTGTGTATGACCTGCTCTGGATTCATATTTTACTGTGTAGTTATAACTACATGTTCTTAACATACTGTTCTGTTTATTTCTGCTGCTTTTTCTATATTTACTACTTCTGTTGTTTATCTATATTGATTATGCTTCCGCTATGCGTGTCTGGTTCGAGTCTGCTGAGTCTTTCTTTCCGCTTCATCTTTACTGTTATACATGGACTAGTACCCTTATTGGGATCCTCCGAGAGGGTATAGCCTCCCCACTATACGTAACAGACCCTCACTACGAGTCGGAAGCCTTTGGCGTTCGGGGAGGTGCGCCTAAGGTAGTATCACCCAACCCGTTAGGCACTGTTCGGGTGGCTGGCCGGGTCCAGGACGTTACAGGAAAGCATCGTTGGATGCAGTCAGATGTGCCTACTAACTGGATGATGAATTATAAAAAAGTGTATACGCTTTTCTATAGTACTCCTTCAGAAATGATTGGCAGTATTGGTAGGATTCTGACAGATGAGTCTGTTGGACAACGAGATTAGAACGGATGAGTGTGTGTGCCCGCTCATTGCTTTCCATCAAGTTAGGTTGATGGACTTTGGGGGGGATAGTTAATAAACTGCTCCCTTTTGACCTAATTTCACCTTTGATAGTTTGTCTTTCTTTCTCGGGTCTGAGGAACCCGAGACGAACTCTTATAGGTGATACCCTCATCATGTTGAGGGTGCACTACTTGATGAGTCTGGTGGAGATTGTTTGTGGGAGTCCTCAGGAAGGACTCCTTTATTCTTGAATTGAGGCCTTGAGTGACCACTTCATTATCCTCCCTGTAATATAGGAGGGACTGGTTGTTGTGTTCCAGGTATAATGACCTGAAATGGTTGGAGACAGTGGTTAGCACAACCTACTTATTGATCACTACTCGTCGCTATCCAGACAACCAAAATGAGTTGTTAACTTGGGGGGATTGTCGACCAGCCTTCAAAGTTGGGATGGTACTGTGTTGACGGTATTCTCTAACCAATGCATTCGAGACCCAGCATTTAAGACGCTGAGTAGGTGATGTCATCCTCAGAGAAGACGAGGATCCAGCAAGAGTAGCGGCCGAGGTATTCACAGGTGTGAACATTAACGAAGCCATTCTGTGTTGCAAAGAGTTCTTGGAAAAGAGTGCCTGTTTTATATAGCAGACATAATAAAGATATGTCTGGCCAGACCACATCATTTGGATGAGTGAATATGTTATTTATTACTTTGTTGAACCTCATATTGAGTTTAATAGGGGACTAACAAATAATTAAAACATCATTTTAACTTGGTTAAGGATTCACATCAGGTTCACCATTTTTTTTTCTTTTGGACATTGGGATACCCTTATTTGTTTAAGTTTCAAACTTTCCAATTGGTTTCTAATGGGTTTATTCATAGAACTGGAAACATCCCATGACTCTATATCCATTTGGACCTACTTTCCAAAGGTAGGTTCTCATTAGTCGTGGACCAATGAGGCTTAAGAATTTGCATTGGTCAAGATGATGCAAGGCTAGGATCATTACACCTTTTTGGGGGGAATTATTACCTACTATGGGATTATTTTATAGATTTATGTTATGTTCAAGAATCCTTATTAATTCACCAAGGATAAAAAATGGTTTTTCTTTAGATTTAGTAATCAATGATTGATATTTATGTGATTTAGAGAATATTTTATATGTATTTGAGGTTCTTCATCAATGGAAAATCTTCCTTATGTATTATAGATTCTTAGTCAATAGAATCCTTCAATACAATATATAGAAATATCTTGGTCGTTAGGATGACCAGACTTGTCTTAAAGTTACTCAGTGGGGCACTTGATGTTTATTTTCCTTCAGAAAGATAGGGATAATTTCAGAGTTGGGGTTGTACCCGCAGATGGGATACCTACATATCCTTGTTAAAAAAGAATCAGAACCCACATAGTTCGATAAAAATAAATATGGGGCTTGGGAATTGTTAATGGCGCAGAAAAAGATGTCGTGATTACTTTCACACTCTAAGTTCACGTGTGTCATGATCAGTGTGAGAAATAAGAGGTATCAGTAAAATTGACGATGGTTCCATGAAATATGCAGTTATGAGAAATTATGTGGGGCTTACGTATGTAAGAAAACCCAAGAAAATGAAGACCAAGACTTAGGAAAGAAGACTAAGAAGCATGGTCTATAAAGGTATTTTTACATTATGGAGATTGGTAATTTTAACCCGGACCTACTCCTAAAAAGGAATCCCAATTTAAGGGGGACTTATGATTGGGTTTTATTCATGAGAAGGAAGCCCAAATCAAAAGAATTAATATTGGGGCTTACTACTGAGGAGGATGCCTAATGTTTAAGGAAATTATGACAGGGTCTTACTCTTGAGAAGGAGGCCCAGGTTAAGAGGACTTGTATGTGGGGCTTAATCTTTAGAAGGAGGCCCAGGATAAAATATCTTCTCATCTTAAAGGACGAGGTTATATAGGAATCCCATAACCATGGTGACATAAATCTTGTAAGTCACGAGGTTTTGGGAGAGGTTCTCCCAGAATTCCTTTCAGATAAGGAATCCAACAAGTGAACCATGAGATAAATGGCTTTGAAGAGGGTTTTGATAGATATATATTAATGTGGAGAGGTGAATTTGAGGAAAGGAAGTGACTAGGAAGGAGGCACACCCGTATTGTTCTGGTGCGCAAGTCCTGGTCGCACAAGTATACTTGTACGACATGAATCACCCTAGGCGACAAAGAATTCGTAGGGTAATACTTGGGTGACTTTGAACTCAAGCCCTTAGTATCATACCTAGAGGCCTCTTGAATGGTGGAGCTCTAGTTCCCTAGAGAGGGAATGGAATCACACAAGTGTCTTCATTTCCCTTAAGGGATGGACACTTAGGCGTGCAAGTGTTGATGAGTTCTAACTCTTAAGCCTTATTCTTCCTCTTTAAATCTTCCATTCTAGGTAAAAAAATAACTTAGAAGTGTTAGTAAGACTTCAGACAAAGACTTGGGCGACCAGAGCTTGAATCTATGTTTTGGAAAATTTATCCCCCAAATGGGGGGCCCACATGGCGTATTTATAGGACACCGGGCACCTTGGGCAAAAAAAAATGAATATGGCATGCAAATGATTTGCGTGACCCATAGGTGGCGCGCAAGTGACTTGTGCGGCAAGCAGGAAACTTGCGCGATGCATTTGAAGTGGGTTCCAGGTCAATGCCTTTGTCAATTTTTGATATTATTCAAAGGGTAACACTCATTGTGCTTAAGGTATTCCCCCATTTTCATTCCTTAGACTCTTTGATAGAAAGGAGCGTTAACATACACATAGTGAAGAAATATGTTATGAAGGAATATAAATGAATATTTTGATCTTAATGAAAAAAAGGCATGATATAATTTGATTTATTATTTTTACTAATTATATAATTACCAAAAAAATTTATGAAATACCGATATCATATTTCTCTAATTAATAAAAATAATAATAAATAATTTTAAAAATATTAAAATAAATATAATTTGATTAATTTAATAAGTTAAGAGAATTAAATAGGTTAATATAACATATTATTGTTGTATTATAATATTATAATCTAATTATTTTTTTCCTGTATTTTATGTCAAATTAAATGAATAACACATAAACCGATAATAATGATATTTTATGAGAATAATAATTTATTAAATTACATAAAAATCTTAAAGGGTTACAATTAGGATATTATATGGTCTAAAATTTCATCACTTTTCAATTTAAAGGATATTTGGAACCATTTTTCTTAAAATTTAATTAATTATATTTTAACCATTTAAGAAATAAAAAAATTGTCTCTCCCCTCTCTTATAAAGGGAACCTCGCCTTTCTATTATTCACATCACATTGATCCCTATAACACAAAAATACGATAAAATATTCTATTATAAACTTTCTTATACATATTTTAGATGTTTTATTCTTCTCAAAATACCAACTCTTGGATTATTTAAAGGATATATACATGTGTTCTTTCCAAGAAGTGGTAATCGCCATAACCGATCACATTATTTGATAATCTTACTAAAATAATATAAATCATTGGTTTTTATCACAAAATAAAAACGTTATTATCCTAATTATGATAAATTTTACTATTATTATGAAAACGTAATTATACACCCTCTTTCCCCTCAAACAAAAAGCGAAAGTATCGATCATGTGTACGTACTTCTTTCCGTCTCCACATAGAGATACAATTCATTTTTCATAACCATATTTAATGGATGGTTATTCTGAAGGTTTTAATGTGTATATATGATATTTATGAAATAATTAAACTTATAAAATTATAATATCATAAATATATACCATCTCACCTTCCAAACCATTAAAAAACAATAGCATCGATCATGCGTATGTGTGGACTACAACCTCCATGAAGTGATGTGATTCGTTTTTCAATTATATTTTACTTGGATGGTAATAATGATGGATTTAATGAATATATCTGACATATATGATATAACAATTTTTCTTTAAAATTTAATCATTATTTACTTTTCTGTCATTCCATCAGTCGAAAAATGGAAACAATGTTCGTGTTTATGTATGACTTACCATTTCCAGGAATATCGTAATTCATTTTTCTATCTCAACCTCTAATAAATAATTATAAATTTGTATATATTGAATTTATATGATTTTTATACAATTAAAACAAATATTAAAATTATGTAACCATAAAAAAATTATAATAACTGGGATTACATAACTAAAAAATTCTTGGAAAATGATGGATTTATCACCCAGAACTGTGATTTTGTTAACAAATTTTTAATAAATGGGTGATAATATGTCATAATTAAATAATAATTAGTATTATAGATATGAATATGGTTTTTTAATACAATTATAATAAATAAATATTTATTATAACAGAGGATTGATTGTTGATGAGGAAATGAGAGACTTGATGTATGTGATTTATGTTTCAAACCAATATTAATTGGGATTTTTTTAATTGAATTTCAATTATGGAGATTATATGATTCTTATATAACAAATCTATTTCATTTTATTCTAATATATTAATTTCTTGATATTATATTTTTTCCTTTATTTTTACTCACTTTAATAATTTAAGATATCAAAATTGTGTTTTTAAAGAAAATCAACTTCATTTATCTATGGTTTACAATACTTTTTATTTCATATCTATATTTTATAAAAATCTTTTCAAGAATGATTTTAATATCATCATATGATTTTTTAAGGATATATTTAATCTTTTAATAATTTTTACAAAAATTCCCACATGGAATATTCTTATTTCTTTCTAAATGAGGTACTTTTTGACTTTAAAAAAAATGGTGAAAGTAGTTTTTTTTAACTTATACAACATTAACATAATATCACTTCATCATGATTCTTCAATGATTTGAATATTTATTTTGATGTTTACATGGCTCTTTTTAGAGAAATGTTTTACATATTATGTGAGTATTTTTTACATTTTTAAAATTTATTTTGAAATTTTAATGTTTATTTTCCTTGATAATGTTTTAATGATATTTTAATAGTATATCATTTCATCAATTATAAATTACATTGATTATAATTATGATTTATTTGGTTTATGATATAAGGATAAAATTATTATTATTTATCTATATTGATTTTTGTTCTGTTGAAAAAAATTATCAAACTCTTTTCTGTCAGTATTGCGATAATAAAATATTTATGAAACCTAATTCTTTTCACAGGTTATGATATAATGAATTATTTATGATCTTATTGGACAAATATATATGATTTTTGTTATGTAATTTTTGGGACCTCTATCTCCATAAAATTCCTTGGGTAAATTATTATATCATGATATAGTTAAGGGAATCAAGTCGATGTGCTTGATCTGTTAGGGGAAACAAGTAGAAGTGCTTGATCTATTATGGGAAATAAGTTCATGTGATTGATCTATTAAGGGAAATATGTTTTGATGGTTGATCAGATTGTCTTGGTAGTTAACAATGACATGTGAAATGGTTTATACACTTTTAATAGTTCCACACACATTTATGGCATGAATTTATGATTCATGATTGAGTTATGATAATTTATCAATGTTAAAATCTCTGTATTTTGAAATGATGATGTTTTATGCCATAATTAATTTTTATGATATTTTTCAAATAGGGTGTGATATTTTTAATTTATGTTCATTATATCACACAATTATGATTATATTATGGTTTTATATGATCATTTATTGATATCTCTTATGTTAACGAATATTACGCATCTCAGATCACACTTTTATTATGATTACTTCACAGAGGTTATGAATAAATTTATTAGTTGGGTGTTTCTATAAAAATTACTATGAGGGAAGATCTTTATGGGAGGTGTTTATTATTTTTCATAAAATAATATGTTTGAATATATAGTATTCAAAGACTATAAAATCCTCATTATTTCTCTGTATTGAATATTATTATGCTGAAGACAATTATGAAACTCATTTCTATGGGTATTACGATAAGAAGATGTTTATGAAACCAATTTTTTTTCATGGGTCCTGATATAATGAATTATTTCAGATCCTGTAGGACATATATATATGATTTTAATTGTGTGATTTTTGGGACCTATATCTCCCTCCAATTAATTGGGTAAATTATTATATATCATGATATAGTTAAGGGAAAAAGGACGATATGCTTGATCTATTATGGGAATCAAGTCGAAGTGCTTGATCTATTATGGGAAATAAGTTGATGTGATTGATCCAATATGGGAAATAGTTTTTGATTCTTGATTAGATTGTATTAGTATTTAACCTTGACATGTGATATGGTTTCTATTTCTCTGATAGTTATACACTCATTTATGGCATGAATTTATGATTCAAGATTGAGTTATGATGATCTATCATTGTTATGATTCATGTATTGTTAAATGATGACGTGTTATGCCATAATTCATGGTAATGATATTTTTTCATATTGCATGTGAAATTTGTTTGTTATGTTCATAATATCATACCATTATGATTACATTATTGTTTTATATGTTCAGTTATTGATATCTCTTATATTTACCAATATTTAGCATCGAAGATCATTATTTTATTATGTTTACATTACATAGGTAATGAATAAATTTATTAGTTTTGAATTAATATAAAGATAACAATAAGGGAAGATCATTATGGGAGATGTTTAATATCTTTCATAAAATTAAATGATTGAATATCCCATATAAAAAAACTCTAAACCTTTACAGTCCGACATGAATAGTATTTTTATGTATTGAATATTAATCTAAATAGATGTGTTATTTATGTATGAAAATATTAGTCCACTATAAATGGGGTGTGATGGGAATAATCCACAAACGATTTGAGGGTCCAAAATGTTACCACTGGTAACATTTTTGGCTTATTAAACTCTATATCTGAGCTCCCGAGTAGATTCTCTGGTATATCCAACAATGGTGGATGCATTGGAGAGATGCATGAAATGTTCCTATATTTCTATAAAATCCTAATGTATACGAAATGTATTCTAGGAACTCATACTATGTAGTCCCCTAGCAGTGACGATAAGAGTTCCATGAAAAGTTAAATATCTCATTTCTTGTGTGACCCCCACACTCTATGTGGCCCGATGCTGGTGACTCAAAATTTATGCTAGGGGTACATGGGAACATATCATCCTGTTATACCAGCATGACCATAGTACATGGGAATGGGCCAGAGTACACATGCATTGGTCGGGAGAACATGGTCACGCCCCATGTTACCATGACACATTGTGTCATCCTTGTACATGTTGTGTACATCCAAAGGGTCACCTAATCCTTGTGAAACAATGGACATTCCCAGGTTTCCAAGAGAACTCACACATCGTGTGACACTATGTACATTCCATTTACATTTCTATGATACTTCTACCTTGTGTATATTCTTCTTAGGGACCCAAATTTGGGCCTTGGAGTAGCCTATCCTGAGTATTTTTTCATGTAGAACACAATGGTGGACTTCTTTTTCAATGAAAAGATACAACACAAGGTTTTATGAGTTGGATGACTCTTTCAATGATGATTGGATAGTGAAAGTGATTATATTTTCTCATCAAAGAGATATCGGGGTTAGTACCCCCTATCACCCCATGGTGTAGGTCCCCCATACTCTTTACACAAGTAGATTTGGTATGCATCCCAATACTACAAATGTTGTGGGTCCTCTATCTACATAGTGGTATCCACCATCTTTGAGCTCTTAAGGGGAACATGTCATCTACTGGTGTTAGTACCCCCATGGCTATGGAGAGCAGTTTCGAGGTGTGGTCCCCATGCACAAATTCTTGTGTGGATATACATGGTGATGGGAATCATAGATAGCCCTTTGGTATTTATAGTAGGAATAATTATTCTCATATGTGTTGTGTATATAGATATCCCTTTTACATATCACTTGGGATTTTTTTGAGCATATCTAATGTTGGTTTTCATTTCCCTATTTCTTATGGGTTGAGTTGATTATAATATATTTCAATTTCTCCCTTCTTTATTTTCATGGAATCCAATAGTGTATTTATATACTAACCCCTACATGGGACTCCCACTCACTTGTTGTTTCTTATGGAGATGACAAGCATATCCATGGTAACCTTGGAGGAATTAGTTTCGATGGAGCTTTTTGGTTCTTAGTGTTGACCATGTTTGATGGCTAAATTTCAAGATTGTGATTTAGAAACTCTTTAGTCTTTCCATCTTTCATAATTTTGTAGTTTTGGACCTCATTTCTATTTGGGTGTGTATTTTTCCACATTATACATTTTTTACTACACTCTTTTACTTTGATGGTTTCCTAGAGGTTGTTGAAAGAATGGTTTAAAATTTAGATGTTCCGGTCATTATTATGTCTCTACAATGTTTCATGAAGATGTTGTCTTCATGTGTATTGGTTTTTGTGGCATAGTCCTCCCATTTCACTATTATGACTACTAAATTCTTTTTTTCATCCCCTAACCAATATGAGGTAGGATTGGGGTGTCTTAATACTGACCCAATAGGGGTCCTAATGGGTTACACTCCTATAAAACTAGGCTGTAACCATGGACCTATAGCCACAGTTCTCCAAAACTGTGGTTATAGGTATTTATACCAAGGTTGTAGCCACAGTTTTATATAAAATCATGGTTATACTATATATTTTCGAAGTCTATAGAGTGTTTCTGCGAGGGCTATACCCACAATTTTTGTTAAAACATGGCTATAAGTTCTTTTTCCAAGATCTATAGACATGGTTTTACAAAAACCATGGCTATAGAGTTTTTACCAAGGGCTATATCCCTGATTTTAGTAAAACCCTGGATAGAGATTCTTTCCACGGGATATAGCCATGGATTGGGTAAAATTGTGGCTATAGTGTTTTTTTCTATGGATACAGCAATGGATTTCTTAAAATATGGATATAGAGGTTTTTTATTTATTTTATATAGCCACATTTCCTCAAAACAATGTCTATAGGTCATCCCACCCTTGTGAGGGAAAAACAATAACCCGCAAAAAAATGGCATGAAGGGATATAAACACATTTTACATGTTATAGACATAGTTTTTTATAATATATATAAAAAATATATAAATATATACCAAAGGAGTTAGTGGTGTAGTGTTAAGGTGGAAGGTTCACAAAGAGGAATTACAAAGATCGAATCGAGGTTGGCGTGAAATATTTTGGGATATAGCGACGGTTTAAATGGTCTATATCCCTAGTTGAAAACCATGGCTATAGCCTTTTTCCCATGGTGTAAAACTATGGATATATCATAAGTTCTATAGTGGAAAACTATGGTGGCTATAGCCAGAGTTCAGAAAATCATGGAAATAGCTACGTTTCCATGGTGGAAAATGTGGCTATAGCCCAAGAAAACCATGGTTATAGCTTTTAACTATATCCATGACAATACAATCCACAGGAAGCTGGAATAATGGATATAGCTTATATCTATGGTTTTGACCCCTATAACCACAATTTTTTACCTTGGCTATAAGAAAAATTTATACTTGTGTTCGATCATGATATGTTTCATAGGATGACCCTATTACACCACTCATGGTATCGGAATTTGGACTTCCACACAATTCTATACCAACACTTATGATCTAGGATGTAGAGACCATTAAACCGAGACTCTTTTGGATAGTTCTCGTTCAAGGAATATCGACTTAGAGGACTATGACTAACCATGCTCAGTATTTATAGCTATATCATCATCCATCATTTTAGGGTACTGGTGGACTACAGGATGTAGAGGACTGATGAGACTTGATCAGGTGCAATTTATAGTTGGTATAAACTCATTATGGGTGTCGAGTTATCCTAGTGACTGTAATATTCAAATTACATATCAATATATGGTAGAATTTCATGTGTCGGTCTGGGAGATAAGAGAGTCTTACTTGGGAGCCCTTCAAGGATTTTTTTTCTCAAGTAGTGATTTCTTATAATGATGAAGTTGGACCATGCCTAGAAGTTTGTTGATTTATGGTGTGGTTCTAGGATTGCCTTTAAATATATTCTCAGTTCATAAATT
Source organism: Viscum album (assembly GCA_963277665.1). Taxonomy (NCBI): domain Eukaryota; kingdom Viridiplantae; phylum Streptophyta; class Magnoliopsida; order Santalales; family Viscaceae; genus Viscum; species Viscum album. The sequence continues at coordinate 1,327,284,210 of OY728158.1, forward strand.
TACTTATATATTTCTTTTTTACTGTATGGAAATGAGGTGAAAAAGTATCAGGAGTTTGAGTTATTCATTTGACAAGATTTTTGATTTTATGTTAAGGCCATTGACCTAATAAAATAAACACATGTGCTTCTCAAAGATATAACTTTTGAGAATGGGTTAGAGAATGACAGGAAAGTAGGATTACATATTATCCACATAGGTCCAGTTATTTATCTTTCTCTCACTATCATTGGAATATATTATGTTTGTAGGAATAGTATGGTAGACCAGGCATGATAGGGTAAGAAAAGTAATTTCAGAGCAGAAGTTCTTCTGTATCCTATATGGGAGATGATTAAAACATGTGTAATAATAATGGGCTAATGAGACATTATAATAGTTTTTGCAGGAACCCATCTATGGAGTGACACCATTATAGAAAGGCTGGTTATTTTTAACTCTTTTTCTTGAAGGTATATTAGAGTGGTACTAAGAGATCTGGTCAATCTAAAAGTAGAGGACGTTAGGAGAGGATGCAGACTTCCACGAAAACAATGACATAGGGATATGGTCATAGAGATGACACATGGTGATATTACACAAATGACCAGATTCTAATAAATGATGGAGAGTGGATATTTAACTTCTGAGGTATGGTGCTGATCAAAACTACTTAATATACTAGTTTTTTATATCGGTTCATCTCATTCCTTTATTTCTATATAATAATTCATTGTACTTGACCTACTAATAATTTATATTATAATTTGGTCTCCCTTGACACACTAATGGGAAAAAAGTGGACTATATTTAGTTATTCCCAAAGTTTCATATATTAGTAACTAGATATGAAAATCTATGGGAATTCATGATTATTGATATTAAACCCATTTATGTGAATCTTAAAATGGATTGGATGACTAACTTTTGAACTCACATTGACTGCTACCAAAGGCATGTATCATTCACTGTAAAAAAGGGATAGATGTTCATGGTAACTTGAGAGTAGGGAATGAGAGTAGGAATAGATGGACTATACTTGAGTCAACTTAGAATAATCACATCATATATGGAAGGATTTTCACTCTTAGTAGGACCATTGACGCCACCATGAATCTTCCTCTAGTCAAGGATATCTATCAAGACTTATTTTCGAATGAATGTAAGGGACATCCCCCTGATATATGAGTTTAATTTTCGAATGAGATTGTACTAGGAGCGCATCCCATTTTGATACCCCTATATCCTATTGAACTAAATAAGATGGTGTATATCAAGGTACAACTAGATGAATTGGATATATAAGAGAATTATTAGGCCGATTATTTTTGAGGTTTAGGGATCAATGAAATGTTCCCATTTAGTGATCAAATACTCACTTTTAAAATATTTCAATATTGTTTAGGAGTTAGATCAAAAGTTTTTTGTAATGAGGTAATAGCTAGATGTAGGTGGCATAATTCCACAATGGATGAAATATGATAACAAAGTGAGAATGGTACATTAGAGATTATTAGTCCCTACTTCCATCATATAGTAGCTGATGAGGTATTATCATTCCTCTAAATGGGTAGTATATCCTGTAGTAATGAATATTTACCATGACGTTAGGCCACGATTCTTATTTCCAGGGGTAAATAGGGACGTTTTTTGTTTTATATATCAATAACATACATTCCACAGGGTAAAATATGATCAACAATGTCATGGAGGTTTATTCGATCTACTTACATTTCCCTTTTATAAGTGGGAGGAAGTCATGATGGACTTTATGATGTGGTTACCTAGAACCTTGAGGATTTTTGACATTCTCAGGGTGATTTCTTATCAGCTGATGAAAGTTACACACATTTTATCAATACAAGAGAATCAATCAGTAGATACAATATGAATGATTTATATCTACTATATCATGCATTTACATAGATAATCCTTGAGATATTTTTTAAATAGAGACTCATGATTCATATCACATTTTTTGTAGGGTTTAAAAAATATCTAGGGAATCAACTGAGATTGAGCACTACATTCCATCCTCATACAGAGAAACAGTTTAGTATACTATAACAATATTGGATGATATGATTAGAGCTTACATTGAATACTTTATTTTAGCATGGGATGATCATATTTCATTTTCTGAGTTCAAAAATAATTTTTTTTACCATGATTAGATTCATATGAAACCATACGAGGCTTTACATAGGAGGTCATGTGGTTCACTGCTTTATTAGCATGGGGAAGGTGAGGATGTAGTTATGGGGCTTAGTATGGTTCATGAGACCTTTGAGAGAGTTTAGATAATTGAGAGGGTAATTATTATCACCCAGAGCACATAATGACTATATGAAAATAATGGGAGGAGACCTTTGGAGTTCACTATGGATGATCGGGTTTTCTTGGGAGTGACTCAAACATTAGACCGCTAACGTTTGAGTAAGCAATGAAATCTAGAACCATGTTATGTGGGACCCTTTGAGATCACTGATTAGGTTGGTATAGTGGTGTAACATATGTACCTTCGTCTACATTATCAAGTCATGCATTATGTATTAAAGAATTCTCTAAATTTTAAGTACATGCCCAATCATGTGCATGTTATAGACTATGGGGACATGGATTTAGAACCATATTCATATTATGAGGATCATCTAATGAGTATTATAGACTAGAGTGGGAAAATACTCTAAGGGGATATGATACCACTCACCCGGATTCAGTGTTATCATGGGAAGATCTAGGAGGAGACTTGGGAGTGAGAGACTGACATTTGAGCTTAGTGTATTCATTTGTTTAACAAATATTTCTAGATATTCTTCTCAAAGATGAGAAGAAATTAAATGGAAATATTTACAAAATCTTGAAACCTTTAATCTTTATTGTATATCTTTTTATCCTTCGTATCCCCCTTATTGATTTATTTATCCTTGTAAGGTAAATTCTTGAGGCCCTTGAAAAACATGGAGAAGATTTAGTTCCCCTTTTTGGAAAATTTATAGTTAAATAAAGCGTTTATATACCATATCACTCATGGCTATTCCATAGAGGATCCGGTTGCGCCATATTGATATGGATACTCTATAGTGGTATGGTGGAATAGAGATAATTAAAAAGAGAAAAGGGATACAACATTATTAGATTTAACCATAGTTTTTTATATGGATGAAGGAGGTTGTTTCTTTGTGTAATTGACCACACCGCAGAGGCATATTTGGATCAGTTAGAAATATATTGATAGCCTTTTGGTTAATAGGTGTTTCAGTTTTAAATGTTTTATTATGAAAATGATTATAGGGAAGTCAATTGGAAAAATTAGTAGGCTTTATGAAGGGTTTTTATATGGAATTTAACCATTGACCAACCATTGCATATATTGGTTCCTTACACTTATTTTGGCAGTGATTCCATTAGTTATGAAGGTATATAGAGAATCATTAATACCAAAGTGCTTTTCCCTAGACTACAGAACATTGTCTATACCATTGGGTTTGACTTCAAATTCCCTATGCACTATGTTTTATCACCATATTCCATGGTTATATACTTAAATTGCACACTTAAACCACAATGTATCACACTAAGTCAAGGTGATATTCTACTAGAAAACCCATTAATTGTGGTGTTTCACCCTTTTCTATAGTGTTATCTCCTAGAGAAACTATGAACTATAGTAGTTTCCTTTATTCTATTGTGTTGGTTTTCAGTACACCTCCTTTCACTAGTTCCTTCCTCGCAATGTGGAACCTTCCATCTTTCTAGAATACCTTATAACTAAACCTGAATTCTTCTAGTGAACTCCCTCATGTAAGAATTTTTTTACCATTTAGATTTTTTTTCCTTTACTCACTCTTTAAACCTCATCACATTGGATTGGAATAATCTATAGGAGCCCTTGGTGATTATCAAATCCCTATTAGTGTGAGAACACAATTTGGTTGACAACACATTCAACAAACGATTATATTGACATGAAAATCATGTGATGGGATGTTCCACAACATTTTGTTCCATGTATATGATTTTGGCATGATATGTTGTTTATAATTGATTAAAACATTATTTTTATGAGTTTCATATCGGTATAAGAGTGTGCATGATGCTTTCATGATTATGACCATGTGATTATGTATGAATCCTGATGTTTGATCTTGCTGTTATTTTTTTTTTCTTTCTATGACATGTTTTTATTGTATTTTAGAGAATGTGGAAATGTGTTTTAGGTATCAATATGTTTAGGTGAGTCCTTGAAGTTGGTGTGATTCAGTAAAAAAAAAATTATAGGTGGTCATGGATATCCCTGTATAGGGATTTCATAAGTGTCATATTAACCAACCAGATGTAGTGCAAAAGTTCCTTAAAGGCAAGTGTGGATATCCTTATAGAGTGATGTTCATAAGTGATTGATCAGAAAATAATATTATTTGATTCCCATGGAATTAGTTTTTGGGTGTGAAAGGGATATTTTTTCAGCAATTGACTTGGTGGAAAATGTGGCATTCCTGATGAAAACCACTATTAGGGTAGGGTGACATCTGTTACCTTAAAGGTGGATATTATTTGACTTATTTAACATCCTTTTGGAAATGAGATGAATTTTGTGAGTCTAGGGTTTGTGGATTATTATTTAGTGCATGATGACACAACTCTTGTTTGATTTCACATTTATTAGATCATTTACTTATGTCATGATATTAATTTTATATATCATGTACACTTATATTAAATTCACATTGGTGGTGTCCTATTAAGCCTTATTATTACACCCTAATCGGGTGTTTTGGAGAACATAAAGATTTCATGACTAGATACATAATGAAAGGGAAAGTTACCTATAATGGATTGATAATAAGAGGAGTATAGAGTTGGATTTAGATTAGGATAGGCTCTAGAGGACCCACTATTTATTTACATATTACTTGCTGTTTTTTTACTTGGTTTGTCTTAGAAAATTATGAAATCATTATATATTATATAACTTGTATTCTATATTTATAAATTCTCATGATTAATCTGATTATTTATTATCTTGATTATTATTATTGTTTTCCAAATTCATGATCACTTGATATCGATGGTATTGTCTCCCCACTGGTATACTTAGACCCTCACTCCTAGTCGAGAAACTCTGGTGTATGGGGAGATATACATGAGGTCAAGTGGAATTCTGAATCGAACCCGGTGGTTTGGGATGTGATTCTATAATTATAATCAATTTTTTATGATTTTAAAATAATACAATTTTATTAATCATAATATATTTTAAAGTGATTAAGTGTTCAATTAAGTCATGAGGTAAAGGTGTTATTCAATGATGGATTTGGGGTATGAATGTTCTGGTGCGCGGTTTGTAAACTATGCCAGAAAACTATACAGGGATACTAGATTTTTATAGTTTCTAATACTTTTTATCTAACATAATTATACATATTTTCTTGTAAACTATTATTGAAAACCATGAAACCATTAAAAACTGTGTTTTTTATTTTTAGGATTCCTTCATCTCTTTTTACTTTTCCTCTCATTTTTCGCTCCGTAAAGTTGAGTTACAAAACCCTCATTTCTTTTTTTGGTCTATTTAATGCTCTATATTTTTTCATTATTTATATATATCAAAATCATGATCCTTTATTTATCCTCCTTTTTTATTTTGCTTCCATATTTCATAATTTTTTATAACTTTAGATATTTTAGATATGGGTTCCTTGAAGCATGGAGAACCAACCATAATGAGGGAATATTTGTATGTATTGAATATGAAGGTATTGATTAGTATGAATAATTTTGACTAATTCTTGGTTAAATATCTTATGTTCATCAACAACTAGTTCCTCATTATTGTCAATTTGGGGAGATTTTTGGCGTGAAATTTCAATGTGATTTTATGGTTTTTATAGAGATTACTATGATAAAATCTATATGATTGAACAATGTTTTAAATAATTTATAGTTTCTATTTGATATGAGTATACATTACTCTATTTTAGTTACTTTAATTTAATAATAATGAATATATTTACTGGTTTAAATATATTTTTTCAAATACTATTATAATTATAGAGATCTCAATGATTGATATATTTTGTATTTTCTTGATATTAGGATCTTGTAAAATATGATGGTAGTTAGTTTTATTTACAAGCCAATAAGATATTTTATAATTTTGGTTAAATGGTTCGTTTGGTTGATAACCTAACTAGTCATGTGTTTTTAGCCCACTTTACATGTTAATATGATTTTATATTATGTAATATGTAATTTTAATTCAAAATAATTATTTTTAAGTGCTATTAACAGTTTTTAATTGATAAATTATGCATGAAATGTTTATATCTATAAATTGGGGTTTAAAAGAGACCATAATATTTATAATTTATGTTTGATAGTCAAAATTACAATATTGGGTTTAAGCATTTAAATATATTATTTTGAATATGGTTTTTAATTAAATGAGATATCCCTGTGCAAAAATATTTTTTTATTTGGATGAGTAATTTTTTTATTTTTAAAATATATAAGAAAAATTTTATATTCAGTAAATTATTTCAGTTCGATTGACCTTTTATGTAAATGGTGTATTTTGGGATTTTGAAGAAAATGGGTTGTATTTTTGAAAGAAAAAGGTTATAAAATTATAATATTTTATTATAAGGAATATATTTTTGAAAAAAATTTCGTTATTATTTAGATATGATTCCAAAATGTAATTCCTTAGCTCATTTAAAGTTTTTGGATAATTTTTTTGGTAGATTGATTTAAGGTCGGGCAATTTTGAAAAATAATAGGGGAAGGTGCTTGATTACAGTGATTATGATTTATTTTTGTAGTATTTTTTTCAATTTATTTGTTTCTAGGATGGGAAAGACCCATTGATGAAAGGTCAAACATTGATGGTGAAATAAATATTATTTGTTATGTTTTATACTTATATTGTATGATGTAACACCCTGACTCTTGAAGCCCAGAGGCAGGGCATTACTATACTACATTAGAATGACTACAAGGAAGTAAATCCTGAAGGACTAATCGGTTTAGAAGTTTTGGAAACCCATATAACATACATGATACCCATTTTACATTTGGAAATACAAAATAAAACATAATACATAACAAAGAATAATAAACTGAATCCTTGATACCCATTCCATGAATTCATCTTCATATCTTTGGGAAAGGAAACAAAATAATGGTGAGATCAAATTCTATATAAGGGTAATAGTATAGAAGATTTAATAATTAATAAAAAATTATAAACAACATTTTAATTTAAATAAATAAACCAAATTTCCATTTTAACTACTAGACAAGCCATAATTTATATAGCATGGTAAATAACTAAAGCCACATTTCATTTAATCAATAAATAAAGATTCAAATGAATCCATATATAATGTAAAATCAATAATATCATGGATAATAATAATAATAATAAATGAAATATAAATAAATTAAACTCTTAACTATTCAATACCATGTTTCCTAAGCACTTGGTACTTTTACAGTCAAGACCTTTTACAAGATGGTTTAGTATATCGGGAAGAAACCCATCTGATCTACGCAATTGATTTGTCTCACTAGACTACTATTGCATCGAGGTGTTCAATTTAAATAGTATCCAAACAATTTCATAAAAGTCAATATCATTCTTTATATATTGAATAATCAATTTAAATTCATGAACAATGCTTCTTATCAAATAACTGTATTGAGAAAAAGATATGGGTTTACCAATATTTCCCCAGTTAAGAAAATAACAGCCAAGTACACACCATATGTAAAAATGGAATGTAGTTCAGGAACTAATTATACCCATCATATAATAGTATGAAAATATAAAATAAATGTGATTTAAAATGGAAAATGGTTATCAAGAAGTGGTTTTTTCATTATAAATTTAACAATCACAAAAGAAAGTGAGATTTCCAAGAATATATTAACCACTTGGAAAATTATCAAGTCAAAATCCCTTGGATGAGATAATTCAAAGTAAAATAGTAAATAACATGAATATAGAAGGATAAATAATATAATATTTCAAATGGTTAATAGATACACCCCAAAAAACAATATGTGGTGAATATTACATTCATCTTACATATGTAAAAAGTGAGATGAGAATCCCTTACCTTGTGTATGACTTGTCATGTGGGTATTTATATTACTAAATAATAAAATTATGTTAATTATTTACTTTATGGAGAATCTTTTTAATGTTTATTATTACTTTTATTTCACTTATTACAAGGATTTATACAATTATTTAAAAAATTATGTTTACGTCAGTTGTTTTGAAACAAATTTGGTTCATATGTCAAAAACGATGTTGGTAGGTCATCTATTGTACAAGGGTTCATTATATAAACATATAAATAAAAATATTCATTAAATAATTATCATATTTATTAAAAAATTATACTTTTAAAACTAATCCTTAAATATGGTTATGAAAAATGAACATACGATACAATCATAGAGATGGTAGGTTATACGTATGCATGAGTAACGTTCCCATTTTTTAGTGATTGTTATGGAGAGAAGGTAAGTAATATTTTACATTTTCAGAGTTATAAATATCTCAAAAATAAAATTATATTTAATTATATGTCCATATATATATAATTATTATGATTTAAAATGAATCACATTGCGTCGAGGAGGCGGTAGTCCACATGTCCAAGAACGATGTTATCACTTTTTTAATGCGGGAAACGGGTAATAAATAAAATAAAATACTATATTTATATAAAGTCAATTATTTTATGAATATTATATAGATATATTTTATTTCATTTATTTCTAATTAAACTCATCCTTAATTTATTCCATGTAATTTTTGAATGTATCACATCTCTTTGAGGAGGCGGTAGTCCACACGTCCAAAAATGATGTTATCATATTTACAAAAAATGGAAAGCATAAAGGTATGTGTTGTATAACAATTACATAAGTATGAAGAAAAAATAAATATAATATAAATATAATATAAATATTTTTTCCACATTAATTCCCAAACATGATAGGAGGTAATGTAAAAAATGAACGACATTTTTTCGCAAGGCGGTAGTCTTCCATACTCACAAACAACAATTCCATTAACTGTCTATGGAATTGTGTATAGGTATAGGTAGAAACCATTACATAAAAAATTATTATTATACTAAAAATAATAATTTTATTATATAATAATTGAATAATAATAATTTAATCTTTCAACAAATAAAAAAACAAAAGTGATCGTTGAATAATGTTACCTATTTTTTAGGTAACTTCTTTTGGATTTCACCGAAATACTTCATTAGATTGCTTTATTTATAAATTTATGCTTATAGGTATAGGTAGTAATTTTTGGATGTTATTATTTTAGGGTTTTTAAGATCCAAATGTATTTATATTTGTGAATAAATTGGCAGTTGGAGTGCCTATTTACAATAGAGGAGGAGTGGCATTCTTGTAAATATTAAAAGGTAAACACTATTGAGAGGTATCCTTTTCATCATTTGACTCCATTAATAGTTAATATTTTATAAAAGTGACTATATATTATAAATAGTTCCATAAAATATGTTATTTACATTTTTATAGGTCATTTTGGAACATAAGTTTATGGATTAGTCTTTTGTTAAGCTTAATTTTACCTTAATCACTGTAATTAATTTTAATGGCATTCCCTGATATTTTTGGTCAAAAAATATGTTTATATTATTATAAAATAAAATTATTCTTATTTAAAATTTTGAATCAATTTTTACAAATTCCAATCACATAAGTGGAAAATTTTAATTTAAACCTAATCTCGCAGATAGGACGACAAAGCGGGTTTTTAAATTGAAAATGTGAAAAAGTTTGTTAAGTTTTTATATCCAATTTCAAAGTAAAATTGATTAAAATGACCTAAATTAAATTAATATATGTATAATAGATATAATTTTACTTTAATAAAGTATTAAAATATATTTTAACCATATAAATTATTGAGATGAAACGTTAGTTTTCAATTAAAATCTAGTATTTTTCACTATTCAAAAAAAATGACACTTATCAGAAAAATACCCAAAAGTAACCCTATAATAATTTTGAAATTACGATTTAAAAATAGAATATTATTTTTTTATTTAACTTTTTAAATCTTTGAAATTTGAGATTCAAAATAGGTGCACCATTAAAATGTAGAAAAACTCCCTTTATAAAAAATATAGCTTTGTATTCGTAATATTGGGTTTGTTCTTATATTATGTATATCTAATATATTGAATGAATGTAAAAAAATATTTTATTAAATATATATATATATATATATATTATTAAAAAAATCCATTAATAGTATTTAATTTACCTTTTAATATAAAATTCCTTCTCCATATAAAAATGAATTTAAAAAAAATTACTTTATATTCAATTGGCTTCTACAATAACGTCTATTTAATTGGTAACCACTGAATTAAAAAATATACTTATAAGTGATTTAATCATATTAATAACCTCTAATTTAACAGTTATGTTATATATTGTTAAAAAAATATTTTAATAAGTTATTTTTCTTGTAATATTCGGTCTTGTGTGTAACACAAGACATTAAAGAAAGTCATTATTACGTGTAATATATTCTAACATCGGTGTTCCATGAATATAAAGATAAACATTATGTTGTGTACAAATTCTCCATGTTCTGTGTAGATTAATATTAACTTGGTGGTGCATATAAATCATGCTAGAAAAAAAATTAAATTTATTCTAAAAGAATAGTATTGTAAAGTTTGGGGGTGTTACATTATCCCCACCTTAGTTAAATTCTATCCTCTAAATTTAAACTTGATCTTAGTAATCAAGAGATTGATATTTGAAAATACTATAGTTGAATAATCCAAATCATAAATAGAGTTAATGAAATATCTTCTTAAAAATACAGAAAAGGAAATGTGAAGGTCACCACAATACTAGGATTTAAAATAGAAGAACATTAGAGAAAACATTGAAATGAAATAGAAATATAACTATCAATTTCTGATGGAAATTGATAGAGAACATGTTCAAATAAAATTTAATGGAAAAAAATACATATACTAGAGTTATGAAAAATTCCTATGATATCATCAAAAATTATGATAATAGACTAACATTTTTTTCAAGACCCTTTTCTTATAATTTTGGAATTTTTTCACACTATAAATATAAGTTTATGAGTGTTTATATTTCACAAACACAATATTATCCTTAGGTTGTTCCTTAAACTTTTTATTCTTCATTTCTTATAACATGTTTCATTATAAGTGTGAGTAATATATGAATCTATAAAACCACATCCAATGTTCAACACAAACTATTTAATAAATTGTTAACCTTTCCAAAAGATTATAAGCCAACACTTTAGAAAGAAGGTAATTGAGTTTCCAAAATGAAATTATCATTAATATTTCCACAATATGAATAATCTATTATTTTTTACATTCCAAACATGTGAATACCTTCATAATGTATTCTCTTGAAACATGGTAATAACCTGAATTTCCATAAAAAATTTAAAAAACATGCATTATTTATTATTAGTAATGTAAAAAGAATGTTCTTGGATAAATTTCTCAAATCCAAAAGCGTTGAAAACTCTATCAATGGTAGAATAAACCAATATGTTGATAAATAATTAATCATCTCCAAGGAATTCAACACATATCCAATCTACATTATCCAAATCAATCATAACATTATAAAAATGGCATTAACTCAACATTCAGAAAATATTAAGGCTGATCTTTCTATTTTCCATGTATTTACAAAATGTTAAAGATGTCACTGAATACTTTTTATAACTCATTGGTACCAATCCACACACACTATTAAATCCTTGATGAAAAATTATTACAATGAAACCCATATAAATTTCATAATTCTTATAACCAATACATCATTAATAAAATACTTTTACAACATTATTGAAGGATCCAAATACATTAACACAATAATCATTCCTCTTCATCAGTGGTAGTAGAATAATCTTGACCATGATCTATTATATTATATTAGGGTATATTTATTTTATGTTTTAGGAATTTATTTTCAATGTTTCATATCTCATAGCATTCGACTCATTGTACATTGGAAAATATTTTCTTAACCATGAAACCACAAGCACATTGAACTTTCTCTATACACATATAATAAATGCCCATTTAATTTATGCAAGTATCAGAGGGGTTTATTTCCACAATTATCATTTTTAGGAAAATATTTATTTCCCTTATTCCATTTACCCATATTTTTATAGTTGTCCACTTATTCTAATTCTTCCCTTTTAAGCTATAGGACTTTGATTATTTTTTACCTATCTTTTTATCACATGATAGGATGTCATCATATAATGAGAATATACATGAGACAATTTTATTTTTAAATATTTACTTAATACCATAAATGATATGACCATTTTAACTCTTTTGATCATGTTTATTGGTGATATTCATATCCATTCTTATATGCACCACTTTAAAATAGATACATAGACTCGATTACAACTTATCATGTATAATATCAAAACTACTGAAATGAATAATATAAATTGAATGAATTATGTGTAGATAATATAATAATAATAAACATGGTTTCTTTGGTACGTTATTTTATACTTCACTCTAAGTATACCATTGGGTTATGTTCCCTAATTTATGTTTCCCTAAATCTATTTTTCAATGTTTCTAGTAAAGTTCATCTGATACCAACTATAACGCCCCAACTCAAGAAGCCCATAGCTGATGAATTACTTTATTACATTGGAATGATTATAAGGAATCAAATCTAAATGGTCTGATCAGCTTATATGTTTTTGAAAACCAAATTACATACATGATACCCATATTACATTGGGAAATATAATATAAATCATATTACATAAAGACTAGTAAAATGCATCCTTGACAATCATTCCTAGAATTCATCTTCTTATCCATGGGAAGGAAAAAAATAAGAATGATCTCAAATTTTTAATAAGGGTATTGGTAAATAACTTAACACCATTTTCATGTAAACAACAGGTTAAGTCATAATCAATATGGAAAGGTAAAAAACTGAAGACACATTCCATTTAATCAATAAACTGAGAATGAAATACATACATGAATATATATATATATATATATATAAGGTTAAAGAAAAAATATCATGGAAAATAATCATAATAATAAATGAATTCTCAATAAAGGAAATGCTTGATTATTAGAATCTGTGTTTCCCAGGTATGTGGTACCATTACCATTATGACCATTCATAATAAGGTTTAGCATATCAGGTAGAAACCCACCAGATTTGGCCGACTGATTTGTTTCATGAGAATACTGATGCTTTGAAAGGATAACATTAAACAATCCCTAACTCATTTTATAACAATTAAAATCATTCCATATATATATATATATGGAATAATTGATTTAAATTATCTAATAATGTTCCCTATAAAATATATGTATTGGGTAAAATATATGGATTTACCAATATTTCTCTAGTTAAGAAAATAACTATCTAGTACACACCATATGTAAAAATGGAATAAGAATTAGGAAATAATTATAACCATCCCATAATATTATGTATATGTAAAATAAATTTTATTTCCAACAGAAAATTTTCATAAGTAATTAGTTATTTTAATAGAATGTTAACAATCTCAAAAGAATGTGGGATTACAATCAAAACTTTTACCACTTATAAAAATTTCATCTTAAAACCCATTGGATGAGATAATTATAAGTTAAACCTTAACGTCCACAGAAATAAACAGATACATGATAAAATATAAAAAAAATTATTATATACACCACATAAAATAAATTAAGTGGTTAATATAACATTTATCTCACAAATGTAAAAAGTAAGATAAAAATACATTACCATGAGTGATCCTTGTCAAATGTGTCCTTATCTTCCTGAATAATAATGTTATGTTAATTATTTAATTGATTTATATACATTTTTAACTTTATTATTACATTTATCTCACTTATTAAAATGTTTTATACTACTATTTAAACAATTAAGTTTACGGCAGGGTGTTTTGAACAAATTCGGTTCATGTACCAAAAACGACTTTTGTAGGTTGACTATTGTCAAAGGGGTCACTATATAAACATATTCAGAATAATAATCATGAACTAATTATCATATTTATACAGAAATTGTAATTTTAAACCCCATCATAAAATATGGTTATGAAATATTAACGAAGGTTACATTCATGGATATGGTATGTTGTACGTACGCATGAGTAACGTTCCCATTTTCAATGATCGTTATGGAGAAAAGGTAAGAAAATTTTAATGTTTAAACGATTATAAAAAAATAACTATAATTTAATATAATTATATGAACTTATATATATAAATATAATGATGTAAAAATAATCACATTGTGTCGAGGAGGCGGTAGTCTACATGTCCACAAACAATGTTATGACTTTTTTAGTGTGTGAAAAGAGTAGAAAAGAAAATGATATATTATATTTATAGAAATATAGTTAGGTCATTAATATAATATATATGTCATTTATGTCAAATATTATTAATTAAACCCATCCTTAATACATTCCATGTAATTTGTGAATGTATTACATCGCCTTGAGAAGGCGGGAGTCTACGCATCCATAAATCCAGTTATCATATTTGCACTAAATGGAAAGAATAAAGGTATGTGTCATATAATAATTAAATAAGTATGAAGGCAAAATAAATTTCATGTAAAAATATTTTTTCCATCATAATTCTCAATAATTATAGGTGATAAAGAAAAATGAATGACATCGTTTCGAGAGGCGGTAGTCCGCCATACTCATGAACAGTAATTTCATTAACCATTTGATGCAAGTGTGTGTATGTGTAGATATAAACATTAACATGAAAAAATATCAATATATTTTGGATAATTATTTTATTATATAATCATTTAATAATAATAATTTAATGTTTTGAGAAATAAATAAAACCAAAGTGATCGTTGAAGAATGTTACCTCTTTTTTGGGTGACTCCTTTTTGTTTCCACCAAAAGACTTATTTAGATTGAATTATGTATAAATTTAGGCTTCTAGGCTGAGGATATGTATTTTGGGAGATTATTTGGGATGTTTTTTATGATACAGAGTACTTTATATGTGTGAATAAATGGTAGGGGTGAGTACCTTTGTATATTAGAGGAGTGACATTCTTGTAAATATAGCAAGGTAAACACTATTGAGAGGTCTCCCTTAGATAATTTCAATAAAATAATGATAAAAAGTATATAAAATGGAGTATATAGTCTAAATATCGATATAAAATATGATTTTACCATGTTTTTAGGTCATTTTCCCCCTTAAGATTAAGGTTCAGTCTCTTATTATGCTTAATTTTACATTAATTACTATAATTAAATTTAACTAAATTCACTAATATTTTTTGTAAAAAAATGAGATGATATTATTTGAGATTATAAATTATTATTGATTAAAATAAAAAATCCATTTTTATAAATTCAAATCACAGTATTTTCAGAAATTAATTTAAAATTAATCCCACAGACGAAACAACAAATCAGGTATTTAATGTAAAAATGTTCAAAGGTTTGGTATGTTTTTATATCTAATAATAAAGTAAAATTTATTCTAATGAAATAATTTGTGTTAATATATGTATAATTTACATAATTATAATTTAAAACCAATTTAAAATATAATTCAACCATATAAATTATTAATATGAAAAGTCAGTTTTCTATTAAAATCCAGTATTTTAACTATTCATCAAAAAATGAAACTTCTCAGAAAAATATGAAAAATTAACCCTATAATAATTTTTACATTGTTATTCAAAAAGAAAGAATATTTTTTAAAATAAAATTTATAAATGTTTCAAAAATTATATTTAGACTATATGTGCCATTAAAATGCAGAAAAACTAACTTTATAAAAATATAGATTTTTATGCGTAATATTGGGTTTGTTATTATATTATTTTTGTAAAATCTATTGGATTAAAGTCAATAATATATTATTTAACCTATAATATATTAATTTCGTTAAAATCATCCACTAATAGAAATTATTTTAATTTATTAAGATAAAATGACATCTTTACATAAAACTAATTTTTTTAAAAACATTTCCTTTGTATTCAATTGATTTATTTATTAATTTCTAATTAATTGGTAATAAATGAATTCAACCATATATTTAAAGGTTATTTAATCATATTCATAACTGCTAATTTAACTACTAGGTTATTTTTTATTACATTAAATAATATTATTTTAATAATATATTTTTGTTTTTTTAAACTCAGCCTCACATGTAACACAAGGCATTCATGAAATTCATTATTACATATGATGTAATCTAACTTCAATATTCTGTGTAGATAAATATAAACATTATGCTAATATAAAATTATCTATGTTTTGTGTAACATATTATTAACTTGGTATTGCATATAAACCATGCAAGAAAAAAAAACTATATTTATTCTAAAATGAAAATATTGTAATGTATTGGGGTGTTACCGATGACTATTTTTTTTTTAATATTTTGGAAACCATAATTTATATAGAGTAATCATGGTATATTAGAGTTCCACTTTTGATTCCAATGATTGAATTTGGGTTTTATTGAGTGACCAATTGAATTTTATGGTGAATTTTTTCTAGGTTTCAGTAAATACAACCATTAAAATTACAAAGTGATGTGAATATATGTGGGAATGATAGGTACAAGAGGCTGGGTTTGGGACACCCACATGTCACTATTATATAATTTATTTTTATCATATTTTAGGAAATTTTAAATCTTAGAGATTTGAGTTTAAAATTTTTTAAAATCAAGGATTTTATCTTTTTCAGCATAGTTAGAATGCATGGTGTAGAGGAAACCATGCGTAATCCTGAGTAAATGGAGATTTTAGTTCATATTTTTTAGTGAATAGTTGGTATCCATGGGAATCACATAGTTTAGATAAATCTATGTGAAATTTATTTTAAAATTTTCAGTTTATTTTTTTCTTTGGATTTTGGCACATTACTTATGCATGGTTAGGGGAAACTGTGCAAGTGACCTTTTGAGACTGTTATATTTTTTGAGATTTTTTTTCGTAGATGGAATATAGTTTATTAAACCTTTCAAGGTATCCAAACTTACCTTGTATCTCAGTTTGTGTGTGTGTGTGACCCATATGGTTGGAACAAGGTCGGGGAAAACCATGTGACCTAACCATGCATGGTGTTTAGGTTATTTCTATTAGCTCCCAAAAAATTGGTACATAGCTTGTTAGATAATGTGGCCAAACTGTGTGAGCTTCCTATTTTCACTTAAAAATTAAATACCTATATTCCCTTGAGTTTTTAACCTGATTTTTGCCTACCCCTCTCCTATTTTCATTTGGTCGACCATGGGTGTATGTGGGGATTGCCTATTCTATATTCCCTTTTAATTACAATCTTGTTTCGATAGATTTCAAGAATATTATTTATGGTAATATTCGCATTCATATTATCCTCTTATCCCTTCCTCCATTATCAATGGTTTTTTCTTTTTCCCGTGAAAAATGACACCGATGTGGGGTAATTTTAGGGTCTAATTATGTTTTAAATATGGTGTTTTTGGTCTCTAGGTCATGTGTATGATATCTACTACATTGGTTTCTTGTTCTCCGTTGAAATAAAAATGTTTTAATATGATTCTTCTAGAAGGTGGTTGGTGTTTTATGTAATTTCTTTATTTTATAGGCCATGTTATTCTTGAATGTTTAAAACAAATATTTTCAAAATATACCAAATTGAATTACCCATGTGGGGTTGAAAATGGGTTTCAATTTTTTTTTTGACTTTTTATCATGTTATTTTAAACCAAGTGTTTATGAAAATTATTGATTTATCTTTCAATGGAGTTAGTTTATTTTAAATTTTTTTACACCAATTTCATTTTCAATGGGGATGTTTTCTGATTTAAGGATTTTTTTTATAAAAATATGTCAATTAACCCTTATTTCAATGGTTTTGAGACCATTGGGTATTAGTGGATTTTTAGATGTTTTTAAAAAAACTATGTTATTTTCTTATTGATTTTCAAAGGATATTTAAGGGGAACTATTTCAATAATTTAAGTTGTGTTTGCATTACACTTGTGATTTCAAAGGCTCATTTATAAATAGTTAAAATGAGTTGATTTGAAATTATGGTTTCCCTAATTGTTATAACTCTTTGTGTTTATATTATGTTTTTTTAGACTATTACCTAGAATGAGAAATTTTATATTTCTTATTATTGATGCTTATACATGTATGTGATATGGTATGTTTCGTATTATGGCGTGGAAGGTGATATGTGGTTTTTTTCTTATTTTTCAATGTTGAATTCTGTGATGAGATTGTGACTCCTAAAATTTATTACCTTATTTTTTTTGATATCATTTGAACCATAGATAGATAAGTAGAAGTTATGAATTCATATTATTCTAGATTAGTCTGTATAAGATGGATAGTTCCCTAGAAAGTGACACCCTCATAGGGGTTTATTTTGTACTAGATGACCTCAAGGAGTGTTGAGTGGTATGTTGTGGTTTCATATAGGGGTCCCCTAGAGAGATGTGAGCAAATTAAATTAGGTCTAATTTCACTCAAGTTAGATCATAGTGAGATTTCCATGATGTTATATCCCTTTTATTATCATTTAGGGTATCTTGATCTAAATACTTCAATTTTATCTCTTTACTTTTAGATTGGTTTCATAGCACCATGAACTTCTTGTGAGTTTTTTATTTTATTCCATTGATATCATGGTGTTATTTTGTTTATGGCTTATATTTAGTGGTGATGTTGATTTACGTTCAAACTGACATATAAATAGTTTTAAAATTATGATCTATTTTAAAAGAAAAGTGAGGTTGGTTTTGAAAAAATCATTTGAGAAATGTTTTTGGAAAAGAGGAATAATTTTTTGGTTTTTATTAAGAATTTAAAAATCATTTTTTCATGGCCTAAAATAGATTTTAAGGTAATTTTTTACTGATTCAATATTAAATTATAGTTTTGAGATAGATGATCCTGTTAGAAAAAAAATCCCTCAAATAGTTCTCTTGTTTTGTTTTGAATGTGGTTGTGTTTGTTGACATTGCCAACTGTCTGCAAATGAATATGGTTGGTGTTTTCCATAGACAAGTCTTTAAAGTGGAACAGTTTCCCAGTGTTTTCCATTTTGGGCCTCAAAATCGGGAGTTATATGTTGGAAAGGAAATATTTTTTCATATGATTGAATGATATGAATAATTTTTAAGAAAAGTGGAAAAGGATGAGAATCACATACCATAATTCATGGGCCGCGTACCATGTTCTAGGAATGGTACGTGGAGTGTCAAGAATGGTATGTGAGAACGGTTTTGAAAACCAAAAACGATTGTAGCAATGGTTCATGATGGATGGTGGTGAGGTATGCGAATGGCGTATTGACAGTGGAGGAGATCGACCGCATAAGAGTGAAGGTAGTACGTAGACCGGGGAGGAAAAACAATATGTGAGTGGCTTGCGGTTCGCGGTAGCAGAAAGGTCTGTAGGTAGTGGAGGCGGAATTAAAGATTTGGTAAATCTTGATTTATCAGATTAAGTGGGTATCATTTCCTACATAAAAATATCTAATCCCACATATTAATATATAGATTGAACATCATTAGAAAACATATTTTTATCTGGGAATTTGGAAGAGTACAAAACATGTTCATGCTGATGGTGTTTGTGGGGATTCTTAACCCACAAAAAAAGTCCGGTATGTGGAGGAGGAAGTTTAGTATTCATAAGGAATTAAATCAGTACACGGAGGAGGAATCACTAGTATGTGAGAGGGAGTGTTCTGAAAGCGGTACGCAGAGGTGGAGCTCTAGTACGTAGAGGCGAAGGCAGTCCACGAATAAAGAACATTTCATGGACCGAAAGGATTTCATAGAGGAGGTTTTTGGAGCCGGTATGCAGTAGCGGCACGTGATTGCAAAGGTGGAGACAGTCTGCAAATGAAGGATGCTTCGCAATGGTGGAAGCGATACACAAAGGAGGTGTTCCGCATACCAAACCAGATACTCAGTATGCAGAAGAGGCAGGTGGTTCGTGATTTACAGAAGGATTCTTGTGAGAGCTTCAAATTAGTATGAGAATGTATTTTCCAGTACCCAGAATTACTTGGAAAGGATGACTACATTTACATGTTAAAATAGAACATCAATAGAGCAGCTTCCTACAATTGAGGATGTAGGAATTCATGATAATGAAGGGACCTAAATGTCCATAAACTATGTTTGACCTAAAATTATGTAAACTATGAGTGGATTTCATTCAAAGAGTAGTGGGATATGGAAGAGTTTGATGGTGACCCTTTCCACTGGCAGTGAGCCAGAAAAAGAGACATAGAAAGTGAACCTTGGGAATTCAGTGAGAAGACCCCAATCCTTATAAAGGCAGTGAGCCTAAGCATAGAAGATGTTTCCTAAAAATTGTAATCATTATTGGAAGTGAGCCTTAGTGAATTTGGTATATTAGGAAATTTCCATTTTATGCCCCTTGGATGTATACCAGTGAGGGTGAGCCAATAAAAATCGTTGTGTCATCTGCATGATTTCATATCTATTTGTATATTTCAAAGGGAGAAAGAGAGAATCAAGTTTTTTCTAATAACAAAACAAGATCTGAATGATAGAATGTTTTAATATATCATACCTTGATTTCCCCCCCTCCTCTCAGGGTATTTGACCTATTAGACATAACAATTGGTATCAGATAAAAGGTTGAAAGTTAGTTTTTATCTCTCTCAAGAAGAAGAAATGGAGGTTTTCAATCATAAAGCTATTCTGATATTTGATGGAAATAATTTTCACCTATGGATGAATCGAATGCGTCACTAATTCCGAATAGTAGGGATAGATGTCTTCACAGAAACTATGCATGGAATATTATCTAACATTAATATTGATGCTTTATCAGAAGCCGGAATAAGATAATTGAATTTCTATTCTAAAGGGATCAATTATTTAGGGGGATCCTTATCAAATTCAATTTATACAAAGGTGATATCCTATAAAAACCACATATAATGTGGGAAACATTTTTAAACATTTATGAGGGAGACAAAAAGTCTGAGAAACAAGCATACATGTTCTATGGAATGGGTATATGGATCTAAGAATGAACTCCAATGAGACTGTTGATGCATTCTTCTACAAGACAAAAATTTTTGTTGAAGAAATGTGGGGTATTGGAAGATTAATTGAATATATAAATATTGTGAAATTAATATTGAGGAAACATTCACAACGGTTCAGTCCAAAAGTTTCTGTTTTGGAATACAAAGACCCAAAAAATATGACACTAAATAATCTACACAGCTCCCTTATAGTATATTAAATAAGAAACGATGATATTGATGTAGTGGAAAAAGGGAAGCCTACAGAAGTGGCCATCAAGGCCATGAAGAATCCCTCTGTTGAAGATAGTATTGAGTATGAAAATATGGAGATGTCAGGTCATTTATGTCCCTCAATATGCAAAGTGTAAAAGGGAGGTTCAAAGGAAAACATTCATTGGCATGCTTTCTATGTAGAAAGATTCATCATTTTCCCACAAAGTGTCCTAAAAAGATTAATGATGAAAATTTAAAAAATGATGAAATTACCGAAAAAAAGTATTCATCAATTGAGAAAAGGAGGAGAATTACTATGAGAATGTTACTTAAAAAATAATCTACATTAAATATAGGATGATACTTGAAAACAATGTGAGGTTGAAGAGTCAGACGACTGCATGACTCATAATGTATATTCCTTGGTGGCAGTTGCTAGAAATTTTTTAACAAGAGGAGAAAGTGATAACGAAGAGGGGGAAATTGAAGGAAGATTTGATCTTCAGGATAAATTATAAGCTTTCCTTGAAGAGGTAGATATTATGAGACCCAAAATGAAAAAAACTAAAAATGTTTTTGATGATGACAAACTTTATATTCCGCAGTAAGAAAAAAAGAATTCTGAGTTGAATGAAGAAATTTAAAATCTGAGGTTTTTTATGCCAAAAAACATCAAAATGTTGTTTGAGTACAAACTCAAAATTGTATAATAGAAAATATAAATTGATAGTTTGATTGAAATTGGAAAAGAGAAAATCAAACATATCTAACAGCTAGAAGAGGAAGTCGTCAGTCTAAAACAAATAATTGATGATCCGGAAAAACAACTAACACTCGGTTTAACATCATGAAATAAGATCATATAGGCAACAGAGAGGATGATTTTGAGTAGAGTTTTCCATCAGAATAGAAGCAACAATTAATTCTAAATGATAAGGCTGGTATGGGACTTGATCTAAAATAGAAAGTAGTTATGGTTCAAATCCGACCACAAGAACCCACCTAAGATTGAAGATTGACTTGGGTATGAAGCATAATCAGACGATTCAAGGAATCCAAGCCACAACTAGTGGTGAATTTCCACATAAGAATGTAGATAACATAATATGATATTTTTGTGGTAAAGTGGTACATTTTACAAAGGTTTGTTCCATAGAAAAGAGGAACCTAAGGGAACAAAACCAACAAAGGTGGTCCTATAGAACTCACAATTTCAGGTCATCAAATGATGGTCATTGTTTCAGGTGTAATAGACTAGGTCTTTGAAAGGATATTTCACATCAACAATATAGAGAAATGAGTGAGGAATACTGAATTTTTTTATAAGAAGCAGTCAAATGTATCTTCAAGAGAGATCAAAATTAAAAATCGATTTACAAGTCTATAGGATGAAGCTGAATCATAATATACTAAGAATGATCATAATTATCATTCCATATCAGAGACTTGGGTAAAAAAGAAAAGGGTAGAGACGACAGTGGTTGCAAAAATGGCATTCAAGGCATCAGATCGCACTAGGATAAAGATCATTGATAGTGGATGTACTTCCCATATGATGGGAAATAAGAATCTACTGCTAGAATCAAGTAAGATAAAGAAGTTATCTTTAGAATTGGTAATGATGAGGGATTGAAATTTATTGGTTCACGAAAATCCATGTTTGTAGGAAAATACATGAGATGAGCATATGGTTTGGTTGTTGAGGGGATTAGTCACAACTTTCTTAGTGTCAGTAAATTGTGTGACTCAAGACATACCAAATGTTTTTCCAAGATATTATGTATCATCAAGGAAAAGGATGGTGCTGTTGTGTTGCAAGGAAAGTGCATGAAATGGAATCTCTACCTCATGAGTAGAGAAGAATATATATGCTTTATATCCAAGGATGAAGAAAACAAGTTATGTAATAAGTGTCTTGGCAACATAATTCAAGGTTCCTTTGAAGATCTGGTGAAATATGATTTATATCGAAATCTCATTAGATTATCATGCAACTGTACACACATGTGTGATGCCTACCAACATAGTAATTTCATTCGAAATACATATAAACAAAAGGAGAAAAAGTCAAAATTATTTTTGAGTTGGTAAATATTGATGCTTGTGGTCCAATTTCGTCAAGAGCTATTGATGGGAGGAGATATTATGTTTTCCTCATTGATGAATACAACAGAATTGCATGGGTTTCAATGATTTCCCCCAAATATAAAATTTTCAATTTCATTACAAGATATCAACGGGAATGTGAAAAGATGATGAAGGTCCCAGGCCGAGACGAAGCTCATGGGTGGATATGCCCACTTGGATTTTGGTGATTAGCAATGATCTATCTGGGATCAATATGACGATAAACGCCATACTCCATGGATCAGATCACAGAAATAGACAATGAAGAACAATAGTACTAGAATCACAAAGGAGGATCACCATAGGTTTATTAAAATTAATTTAATTAATTGACAAGAAGTACCTTTTATGGTGTTTTTTCTTCATTGATATTTCTGATCACATTCTGATGTGATTCGTCATTGCGACACAGAAGCCAAGTGTAGACTTCCTCTAGTGATGATCCACACATTCACCACATATCTTTGGACGTCGCCAAAGCAATCTCCAGTTTCTGGTGTGGAGAAGCCTTTGCTTTCATTGTCTGCTTTAGATCACCTTTATCCGATGCAGGTGGATCTCTCTCGGTCTTGAGAGAATTCTTGGAGGATGTAGTTCTTTTGGTATTGAGAGAATTATTCAGAATTGTTGTGCACAATGATTCTTAGAAAAAGTGTTGGGTTGTGAGGATATTTATAATTGGGTTTGATGTTATAGAGTTATGAAAATAATTAAACGCGTTACACGTTTTATTTATTTCATCAACTATTATTGAGAACCCCATGGTGAATCATTAATTCCTTGACATGTGCCAACACTGATTATAATAAAAATCATTTAATAAAAAGATATTGTTTCCTCAAAATCTTGACTAGACAAACAACATTATGTGTAATCATTTTTCATTGAAAACTACACAACGTGTATATCTTGTTTTCATTTTTCATTTTCATTCCAATAAGAAACTACACATCGTGTACATTCAAAGAACATGATGTGTATATCTTGTTCTTCATTTTATTCTTCCTCCAATATTAAAATTATTTGGGCTTCCTCAAAAAATTATTAAACCACATATGGTAATAATCATTATTCTACTTGAGATACATGGATACACGTAGTGTGTGACCCTCTAGGCCTTTTTCTCGTTGGCATTAGGTGGGCTTGCCTAAAGTCCAAGATTACTATCTGGAAATGGTTCAAGGAACCTAAGAGAATGAAGATGACGCCACATTGACATGTCATCTCATACGAATGCTTACTGCGTAATTTAATCTCTTTGTCTCAATATCTCATCAAGAAGGTTTCATGGAAGTTTCATAAATCTATATGCTTGATCCATCATTCTTTAACATTCAGAAATAAAATCGTCATGAAACCATGGACATGAAATTTGAGAAATAGTTATATTTCAATCAAAGGGCCCGAGATATCTAATTCCATAAATATTGAAGGGAAAATCCATCCTCGACTTATCCATTAACAACATGTCATTCGTGACGCACCCAACATACCCTACTTCCCACCAACTGTCTTCATGATGGTTTTCGTTTTTAAATCTAATTGCACGAGTCTTGACACGAGTTAATGATAATATTCCAGTCTAAGGACTATTACACACATTTGTAGATAGCAGTGTCCGATGACACCAAGACATGCGGAATTTCTACTAGTGGTTTTGTTCTCTTAATCTCCCATCATGGAGATTACCTTGTGTGAACTCCATGAGAGGGAGTCTCATATTTTTACAAGTACTAACACATAACGGTATGCATACCACGTGACCTATCATAGCATTTCAATCCAACCATAGACCATTATTTAAAAATATTGTTATTTCATTTCAAGGTTCTCATCATTGCGGGGATCTGCCATGATGTTATTAATGAAACAAATATTCCAGGCCATTATTATATTATCGTCATGAAAAACAATGAACAATATATAATAAGTGTACATTCATGTAATCAATGCATAAAAGAGTTGGTTCTCAGGACACCAACCCTATCTAAATCCCAGTTGGACTAGATCGAACTACCTATGACTTTTAGTCCACTAGACCTCACATGATGATAATGTTTCTGCTGAGTCAAGGCTTTAGTCAAGGGGTCCATCACGTAGTCTCCCATGAAAATAATGCTCACTACAACTTCACCTCTCTGAGAAAAATCCCTCATGAGATGATACTCCCGAATTATGTGCTTTGTCCGCTGATGTGTCTTTGGCTCTTTTGCGAGTTTCATCATTGAAGTATTATCAGAATAGAGTGTGATAGGATCTTTACTTCTAAGTACTACATCTAGCTCTTGGATGGAGCATTACATCCATACTGCTTATTTAGCTTCCTCAGAAGCTGCGATATACTCATACTCTACTGTAAAATCTGCAACCACACCTTGCTTTGAGCTCTTCCAGATCACTGTACCTCCAATCAAACTGAAGATGTATCTTGTCTGCGACTTCATGTCATCTTGATCAGTCTCAAAACTAACACTTACATATGCTCTTTTGACTAGTTCCTTATCTCCTCCATAAACCAACAACATGTTCTTAGTATTCCTCAGATACTTAAGGATAGTCTGGACTACCATCCAATGGTGGTCTCCTGGATCAGATTGATATCTACCTACAACACATAATAAGTAATAAACATCTAGCCTTGAACATAGCATAACATACATGACTAAACCAATCACGGATGCATAAGGGATCCTTGCCATTTTCTTTCTTTCCTCATGTTTCTGAGGACACATTTTCTTAGAAAGATGAATTCCATGTGATACTGGAATCAATCCCCTTGTGGACTGTTCCATAATGAATCTCTTCAGTATCTTGTAAATGTATGTTCTTTGATATAGGAAAAGTATTCTCTTGGATCTATCATGATGGATCATGATCCCAATAATATATGCTTCCTTGCCCAAAACTTTCATAGAGAAGAATTTATAATACCATTCCTTAACTGACTATAAGATAGGTACTTTGTTTCTAATTAGTAATATGTCATCAACATATACTATTTTGAAAATGACTGCACTTCCACTAAACATTTGTTAGACAGAAGGATCACATTCATTCTTAATAAATCCAAATTCTTTTACGGCTTCATCAAAATGAAAGTTCCATGACCTTTATACTTGATTTAATCCATAAATGGAATTCTGTAACTTGCATACCTTGTTGGCATCCTTTCGAGTCACAAACCCTTTAGGTTGTGACATGTAGAAAACTTCCTGGAGGTTCCCGTTAAGGAATTCTATTTTGAGATCCATTTTCCAAATTCCATTGTCATGGTAAGAGATAATGGAAAATAGGATTCTGATGGATTTCTTCATCGCAACCGGTGAAAAGGTTTCATTAAAGTCAATTCCTTGACGCTGTCTACAACCTTTTACAACCAGTTGTGCCTTATAGGTACTGACTTGTCCCTCCATTTCCATTTTCTTCTTGAAAACCCATTTATTACCAATAGGCTTTACATCAACTGGAGGCCCAACCAAAATCTAGACTTGGTTTTGGTACATGGAATCCATTTCAGAATTCATGTCTTCTTGCCACTTGGCAACGTTTGTGCCTTCAAATTCTTCCTTGTATGTAAGAGGATCATCATTGTAAACCAATAAAGAGTAACCATTCTCAGTGACAAGAAAACCATATCGTTCTGGTTCTCTCACCTCTCTCGTGCTCCTATGCAGTTCTTGTGTCTCTAGAATAGATTGTTCTTCCACAGGGCTTGGTGGAATATGTTCTTGTACCAACTCTTGTGTATCTTGAGCCTTAACTTTATTGAAGTCTATACCACTCCCACAATCTCTTTTGGATATGTTCTCCCTCTCAAGGAATATGGCATGTCTTTCCATTGTAACCTTTTTATCTGAGGGGTTGTATAGGTAATATCCCCTTGTTTCCTTGGGATATCCTATAAAGGTCCACTTTGTGACAATAGGTTCAAGCATGTTATCTGAAGAGGCCGTAACAAATGCTTCTCTACTCGACACATGTAAATTTGATAACATGGCTTTGCGTACACTCCATAATTTGTATGGAATAACATTTATCGATTTAGTTGGTACTTGGTTTAGTATGTGTGATGTTGTTTGTAATGCATATCCCTGCAAGGGTAATGGAAGAATCACATGACTCATGATTGATCTCACCATGTCCAATAGGGTGAAACTCCACCTTTCACATACACTATTCCACTGAGGCATGTAAGGAGGAGTGAGTTGGGATAAAATCTCAAACTCCCGTAATAAATCAATGATGTACTGATTAATATATTCT
Source organism: Viscum album (assembly GCA_963277665.1). Taxonomy (NCBI): domain Eukaryota; kingdom Viridiplantae; phylum Streptophyta; class Magnoliopsida; order Santalales; family Viscaceae; genus Viscum; species Viscum album. The sequence continues at coordinate 1,327,311,955 of OY728158.1, forward strand.
CCTCCTCTATCTTAGCGAAGTTATATAATCTTCTTACCAAGCTGGTTCTCAAATTCATTCTTGAGTTCTTTAAACTGATCAAAAAAATATAACAAATACATCATTAAGTAAATATATCCATATCTATTAAAATCATCAGTAAAAGTTATTAAGTACAGGAACCCACATCTTTCTTCAAATAGAAATAGTCCACACACATCTGCATGAACTAATTCTAGAAGCTCTTTAGCCCTTTCACCTTTCCCACTAAATGGGGATTTGGTGATTTTGACGTATAGACATGAATTAAATACACTAAGTGGTTTTAGTTCAAAAGAATCTAAATACCCATATTGATGTAATTTTGTCAAACGTTTTTCATTGACATGACCTAACCAGTGATGACAATGTTGGGTGTGGTACGACTCATGTAAATTAAATTTTTCGTCTATTTACATTACTTGGTTTGTATTGTCTAACACATAAAGCTTGTTATATAAATTAACCCAACCAAAAAAAAAATTCAATCTTTATAAAAGTAGAAACATTAATTTCAAAACATGAAGATGAATCCATCAGTATCTAATCTAGATTCTGAAATAATGTTTTTGGTTTCAGAGGGTACATAATAACATCCTTTTAATACCAAGACCATCCTAGTAGGCAATGTGAGATGGTAGTCTCTGACAGCTACAACAGCGAGTCTAGCTCTGTTGGGTGCTCGTAGATCCACCTCATCTTGGTCAATATTTCTAAATCTACTTGGTTCTTATATTTGGATACATATGTGAGCACTGCAAGTTGTATCTAATACCCAATTTGTAGAAATAGATAGATTTCATTTCATAACAAATGCACCTAAAGCTTCCTCTTGCTTCCTTGGCTCGGTGTAGTTTTTCTTCTAGTGGCCCTTCTTGCCACATGCTAAACAAATAGCCTCCTATTCTCTTGGATCCCCTTTGATCTTATTTTTCTTGGAAGTCATTGAAGAACCTTTGGTCATAAATATCTTCACCATCCCTTTACTTTAATTCACCATAAGGAGAGATGGCATTTCACAATTCATATCATTTTCCACATGGTGAATGAGGATAAGAAGATCAGGTAGAGACTCCTCAATGTTGTTCATGTTGAAATTTACAAAAACATTAGAGAAGCTCTAGGGGAGTGATTCAAGAATGAGATCACTGCCCAGTTATTCGGGGATTTTAAACCATAGAACCTCCAAGCGCTCAATATAGCCAATGACCTTGAATACATGAGGGCTAGCTGGGGCACCATCTCCAATATTTCTCTGAAATAGAGCCTTGGAAATCTCAATCATTTCTTGTATTTCTCTATCCTGTTATAGACCATAGAGGTGCTTGATCATGCTATAGGAATCCATGTCTTCATGAGACTTCTTGAGCTCACTAGACATTGATGAAAACAACGAACATTGAATGTCAAGTGCATCACTCAAATGTTGATAATAGACCAAGAAATCTTCATCACTTTCCCCTTGGGTCGGAGAATCATGGAGTGAGGACTCCATCACGTAACACTTTCGTTCACAGCGTAGGATAACCCGAAGGTGCCTAAACAATTCTTGAATGTTACTGGCAGCGAGGATATTTCCTTTATCCAGAATTGATCACAGAGAAAATGTGGTTGAAGAGTTTGTCGTGTTGATTATACAAATTAAAAGAGAATATTTATCAGTCCCTTTTGATAACATTTTATGAAAAATAATAAATGAATTTATTTATTCTCCAACTATTTTATCAAGTCCCATGGCCCACACTATTGAACTCGGAATGTCCAGTTGTGATGAAATTTTAGTGGCAAGGATCCATATTCCCCTTCGGATAACCCCAACAAGGGTTGGTCAAGCTATTTAAAGGTATTTAGGTCAGCAGTTCTATGCAAAATATGAGCTTATAGTTCCTTGAGCTGTTGAGTGGACTCCCCAATCTTGAAATCCTGACGTGGATTTCCTCAACACTTGCCTCCAATTTTCAAAAAGTCTAGCAGGGGCTACTCCTCTTGATGTAAAGTTTTTAATTGAACCCAAAACTTTCATGGGAGATTCCTTTATAAAAGTAAGTGTCCCAACAAGGGTTGGTCAAACACATAGATTTAGTGAGTGTTTCCCTTACTCATGTAATTAAAAGCTTGGTCTGACTTAATTTGGTATTTGAGGTATTTTAATCCTTTATTCATTATTTCACATTATCATATGATTTTTAATATTAATTGATTATTTATTAAGTGATTAACCATGTTTTGATAATTTTTACAGATAGTCCGGTTTTTATTTTATTCCATATTTTCATGCTTGTTTATTTCATTAATTTTGTGAATGTAACAAAACATACATAACAAATAAACCATGCAATCAGATAAAAATAATATAAGATGGCATGATCATGAGATTATATTCGTTTGCTTATCTAATAATTTTGATAAGCTAACCCTGACCTAGGGAAAAACACATTTAACCCGATTGCTCATGTTTTTGCATCTCCCACCTATCAACCTTTGTATATTATTGGGTTGGTTTCACTTCAGCATCAGATTTTAAACCGTCTCCTCTGGCTTGGGATATCCTCCATTACATGGGGTTTACATTAAAGAAACCACGCGCACGCATTCCCTACATTTTATTGGAAGAAGGCTCACAGGCCAACGAAATTAAATTAAATAAATTTAAATGAAAGTATACATTCCCAATGGGTCTTTGGTCTAGCTCATGATCATCCATATCATGAAACTCCATTTATAAATATTTAGTATTCAAATTCATTTAATAGTTATTTTATTCAAGATAAGTCACGCTTGAATTCAATTAATTATTATCTTATAAGTAATCAATTATTATCTTAAATTCCTTTATGAATTTCCTTGAGATTCTTCCCATCCATATTCCTTGTATAGGTCATTGTACTTTGGAGGAAACCTGGTGAAATTCCATTTCTGGAAAGTACACGGTGTGTAGGATATATTACATAGCGTGTATTTTTTTCACCCATTATCCAAAGTACACACCAGGTGATTTGGAAAGTTTTCTATACTTTCGAAATTTTGTAGTACACGGCGTGTAGATTAAACTAACACGGCATGTATTTTCGTGATACGAGGTTACCGGGATGACAATTCTGTGTACACGGAACATGGCTTCTTTTTGAACACAGTTCCACCTAGGCCAGATCGGACTTCACGGCATGTTGATTCAACATACACGCCGTGTATTCCGGTTTCCATGTGTCATTCAGTTCTGGTCGACACGGTGTACTAAAAACATAATTATTCTCAATTCACATGGAGTCGGTTTGGAAGACCGACACCAGTTCATTGAACCTAAGTACAGGGTGTATAGTTTTTACTAAATTCCATGTATTCTTGTGTTATACAGACAGAATGAGAAGCTCCTCTGGATGACATCTTCATTTTTATTTTAATCAAAATTAAAATTTAATGGTCGTTTTTGTGATATGAATCGATAAACGAAGGAGGATTAAAAGATCTCATTCATTAATTTTTATAGAACGAATTATGTTGAATTGAATTGAATAAAAATTATTAAATTATCAATAAAAATTAAATAACTTTAATCAACGTTGTGAATGCTCTGATACCGATTGATGGTCCTGGGCACAGCGGAAGCTCATGGGTAGATGTGCCCACTTGGCTTTTTGTTATTAGAAATGATCAATCCAGGATCAATACGATGATAAACGCCAGAATCCACGGATCAAATCACATAAATAGACAAAGAAGAAAAATATTCCTGGAACCACAAAGGAGGATAATCATAGGTTGATTATAATTAATTTAATTAATTGATAAGATATACCTTTTATGGTTTTATTTCTGCGTTGATATTTTTGATCACGTTCCAATGTGATTCGTTGTTTCATCGTAGAATCCAAGTGTATAATTCCTATAGCAGTGATCCACATGTGCACCATGTATCTTTGGATGTTGCTAATGGAATCTCAGAGTGCTAGCGTGGAGAAGCCTTTTCTTGCGTTGTCCACCTTAGATCTCCTCGATCCGATGGAGGTGAATCTCTATCAGTCTTGAGAGCATTCTTAGAGGAGAGAGCTCTTTCCTTCTTGAGATAATTCTCCAAAATTTTTGTCCACAATGATTCTTAAGAAAAGTGTTGGGGTTATGAGGATATTTATAATCAGGTTTGAGGTTATAGATTTATGACAATAAATAAACGTGTTGTGCATTTTCTTTATTTCATCAAATCTTATTTAAAACCCCATGCCGAATCATTAATTCCTTGACATGCACCCACATTTATTAGAATAAATATCATTTAATAAAAAGATGTTATTTCCTCAAACTCCTGACTGGAAAAACTAAACGGTGTGTACTCTTTTTTCATTGAAAAATACACAGCATGTACATTCAATGAACGCGATGTGTATATCTTGTTTTCATTTTTCATTTCATTTCCAAAATGAAAACTACACGGCATGTACATTCAATGTACATGGTGTGTATGTCTTGTTTTTCATTTTATTCATCCTCCAACATTAAAATGAGTTAGGAATCCTTGAATAATTATTAAACCACATATGGGAGTAATGTTTATTCTACTTGAAATACTTGGATACACATTGTGTGTGCCCCACTAGGCCTCTTTCTAGTTGTCATTAGGCAGGCTTTCCTACAGTCCAAGATTACTATCTTGCAATGGGTCAAGGAATCCAAGAGAAATAAGTTGATTCCGCATTGATGTGTCACCTCATACGAACACTTACAGTGTAATTTAATCCCACTTTTTCAATATCTCATCAAGATGGTTTCATGGTAGTGTCATAAACCTATATGCTTGATCCGTTATTCTTTGACTTCCAGAAATTAACTCGTCGTGACACCATGTCAATGGAATTTGAGCGAATGTTATAATTAAATCAAAGGGCGCAAGATATCTACATTCATAAATCTAGAGGGGACAAATCATTCCTCTACTTATCTATTAACAACATGTCATTCGTGACACACCAAATGTACCCTACTTCCCGCCAACTATCTTCGTGATGGTTTTTGTCAGCAAACCTAAGTTCACGAGTAATGACATGAGTTAATGATAATATTCCAGTCTAAGGATCATTACACAAGATCATAGAAAGAAATGTCTGATGACACAAATACATACATAATTTCTACTGGCGGGTCTATTCTCATAATCTCATATCTTGAATATTACCAAGTACGAACTCCATGAGAGAGAGTCTCATCTTCCTACGAGTAATCGCACATAACAGTCTATATACCATGTTTCCTATCATAGTATGTCATATAACTGTAGAACATTATTTAAGAATATTTTTATATCATTTCAAGGTTCTGATCATATCGGGGATCCTCCATGACCTTATTAATGAAAAAAGTATTCCTGAACATTATTATATTATAGTCATGAAGTACAATGAACAATATATAATAAGTGTACATTCATGTAATCAATGTATAAACAGTTGGTTCTCAAGACACCAATCCTAAGAGATGCTTGGTCAGAAAATAAAGGGTGATTCGAACAGAAAATGGAATAGATTTTAAAATATATTCATGTGGAGGATTATCTCGAAAAACATGGGATAAAGAATCATCTTTTTGTAGTAATAACTCCACAACAGAATGTAGTAGTGGAGAGAAAAAATTGTATTTTTAACAATATCTCCAGAACAATTCACATTTTAAAGTACCTTCCAGATAAATTTTGGAAAGAAGCAGTAATGACAGAAGTAAACACTTCAAATAGATCTTTACTTTGTCCCAAAAAAGGAGAATACTCCATATGAGTTTTGGTATGGAAAGAAGCCATCATTAAAGTAATTTTGAATATTCATAAGTAAATGTATCATTTTAAAAAAGGAGAAGCATCGGAAGTTTGAATCCTATGGGGATGGAGGGATATTTCTTAGCTACTCAAAGAAAAAAAAAGTGGACAAATGCTTCGATAAGAAACTGGGAAAGATATTTTAAAGTTATGATGTGACTATAGTAGTAAATCAATAGAATATCCCAAAAATACTTGACCAAACTCAGGATGATAGTGATGAAAAGATGAGAAGATCGGGAGATGCTCCTGCTCCATTGGTTGATTCAAAAGAAGACTCATATGATGAGAATAAATTAGTGTATTCCCAATGACCAGCAAGAAGATATGAAATTGATAGGGAGAACATAATTGGTGATCAAACAGTACCAGTGCAGAAAAGAAGGATGAAGTCTCTATAAAAAGCATCATACTTGTCACAAGTTGATCTTAAATGCTTTGGTGAAGAAGCTAAAGATGAGAATTGGGCTCCAACAATGAATGAAGAGCATGAACAATTTGAGAATAATCAAACCTGGGAATTTGTTTCGAGGACAGTAGACAAGAATGTTAGGTGAACAAAATGGGTCTTTCACAACTAAATAAATGAATATGGTGTTGTGATTCTAAATAAATCATGAATTGTGTGCCAAGGGTACTCCCGGATAGAGGGTATTGATGTTGATGATACATTTGTACCTGTTTCCAGGCTAGAGACAATTAGATTATTCTTGTCCATAGCTATTCAACAAATGTTTAAAGTGTTCCAGATGGATGTTAAATCAGTATTTTCAGAATGGAGATCCAAAAAAAGGAGTCTACATTGAGAAACCTGATGGTTTTTCATACATTAAGATGAGAATAGAGTCTGTCTCATGATGAATGTTTTATATGTTTTGAAGAATGCATAAAAAACATGGTATTCAAGGCTTGTTATTTTTCTAATGAAGCTCGGTTTTCAGTGTGGTGGAGTTGATTAAAATTTTTATTTCCACAATGGAAATAGTCAAAGGATGATTGTCCTAGATTATGTTTATGAAATAATCTTTGGTGGATCAGATGAACCACATTACAGACAAATTTTGGAATTCATTAAAGGAGAGTTTGAAATGTCGATGATTGGAGAGCTAACATTTTTCCTTGGCTTACAGGTGACAAAATAAAATAATGAAACTTTTATTTCTCAATCTAAATATTCCATTGAGGTTTTGAGAATATTTGGAATGGATAATTTAAAAGAAATTAATACTACGGTTGTTACCTGGATGAAACTATCACGGGATGATGAAGGTAAGGTAGTCAATATCATAAAATATTGGAAAATCATTAGAAGTCTTGTATACTTGATAGAGAAAAGCCCTGATATTGTATTTTCCATATGCCAAGCAGCGAGGTGGAAAAGAAATCCCAAAGAGAGACACATGATTTTAGTAAAAATAATTCTTATGTATATCAAGGGAAAAATGGATTTCGGCCAAATGTATAATAAAAATATCATTCAGAGTTATTGGGATATACAAATGTGAATTGGGCTGGTTGAGAAGATGATAGGAAGTCAATATTAGGAGGATCCATTTATCTTGGAGGGTTGTTTATTTCCTAGTTATGCAAGAAACATGATTTAATTTCATCACGCACCATATAATCTGAATACATTAAAGCTACTCAAGCCTACATGCAACTATTATGGATGAAGCAGCAACTTGATGATATTGAAACTAAATTGAAATATCAGATTAGAATTAATTGTAATAATTCAAGTGCTATAAATATGAGAAAAAAAATCAATCTATGACTAAAAAACAAATAACATTGAAATAAAATATCATTTTATCAAGGAGAAAGTGGATTAAGGGCTTCTAAAGATGTAGTTTGTGCCTACAGAAAAAAAGGTTGAAGATATTCTTAGAAAGGCCTTACCCAAAGAAGCGTTTGAAAGGCATCGACTGGCTTTTGGGAGTTTAGTTGACTTCCCGCACTTGAAAAAGTGTGGATGTGGGACACCCTCTCCCCAAGGTATGATGTGTCTTTCCCTAATGTGTTGATATGTGTTCTTTACCCGGTTGTAGACAACCTTGACGTTCCCTTCAGGTTAGTTGAAAATGGGATAGAAAGTGTGACTATTCTATGGGAGAAAAGACATGGGGAGAATCTGTTATGTGGAGCAGGGAGATAGGGGGAGTTGTAGATTAGATAAATCTATTGGAGGTGTTTTAACATAGTTGGAGCATTAAATCTGATGATTCTATACATGATCAATCAAAGACTAGATATCAAGATAGTTGAGGAACATGATAAAAGCTTAAGAGATGTGTTAGAATGGTGTTAGAAAGTTTCTAGCTGTTTGCAATTGGTATCAGTTTGATATCCACAATTAGTGTCATAAATGATGTGATTCTATGATGAACTTTTCATTTACTCTTATTTCTCACACCTACCATCGCTCATGTGGGCTTAGAGCATCTGTTGAGTAAACCCTTGATCACAATCTTAAGAACGTAAAACTAATGGTGGTTGAAGATAGAATACGGTTAAGTGAGGTATCAAAATGTGCAATCAATATAATGAGAAGTGTTTTCAAAAAATACAATGGGGATATTTTTAGGAAAAAATCCCTCAAGCCAATATAATGGTATGTTTTGGGCATGGTTGTGTTTGTTGATAAATCAAAATGAACGTAAATGAGTATGGTTCATGTTTTCCATAGATAGGTTGTTATGGTGGCATAGTTTCCAAGTGTTTTCCCTATTTATTGGCTAGAAAATTGGGAGTTTGATATTTGAAAGAAAGGATTTACTCATAGGAGTGAATTGTATGAGGAATGTTGAATAAAATTGAAAAAGGAGGAGAATCACGTACCATAATTAATGGGTCGCATACCATGTTTTGGGAACGGTACATGGAGCGACATGAATAGTACACAAGAGTGGTTCAAGAAACAAGAAACAATCACGACGATGGTTCACAGTAGATGGATGTGTGGTATGTGGATGGTGTGTTGACAGTGGAGGAGATCGACCACATAAAAGGGAAGGAAATACTCATAATGGGAATGAAAAACTGTATCTGGGTGGCTTGTAGTTCGTGGTTGTAGAAAGGTATGTAGGCGGTGGAGGTCGAATTGAAGATTTGGTAAGTCTCGATTTAGAAGATTAAGAATGTATATTTTCATATATACGAATCGCTAATCCCACTCATTACTATGGATATTGAACATCATTATAGAACATTTTTTTCTCTCATAATTTGGAAATGTCCAAATTTGGTTCGCACTGATGGAGTTTACAGGGATGCTTAACACACCATGGAAGTCCGGTATACAGACAAGGAAGTCTGGTACGCAGAAGGAATTGACTTTGTATGTGGAGGAGGAGTCTTCAGTACGTGAGAGGGAGAGTTCTGCCAGTGGTATACAGAGGGGGATCTCTGGTATGATGAAACAAGGGTAGTTTGAAAATAGAGAACAGTTCATAGATCGGAGGGATTTCATAGAGGAGGTTCGCAGAGCTGGTAGGCGGTAGAGGTATGCGATCGCGAAGGCAGAGTCAGTCCACGGACGAAGGGTGGTTTGCAGTAGTGGAATTAGTACACAAAGGAGGTATCCCACGTACCAAACATGGTACTCAGTATGCGGAAGAGGCGGGGTGTTCGCGATTTGCACAAGAGAACTTGTGAGAGCTTCAAATTAGTTTGTGAAATTGTTTTCCAGTAACCATCAGTACTCGGGATGTCGGACTTCATCTACAGGTTAAAAATGAACTTCAATAGAGCATCTACCTATAGTTGAGGATGAAAGAATTCATGAAAATGAAAGGTACATACAAGTCTAATAATTGTATTTGACCTACCAGCCCATAAACTTTGAGTGAATTCCATTCCAAAAGAAGTGAGCGAAAGAAGAGGAAGACAATGACCATTTCCACAAATAGTGAGCCATAGAAAGAGGCATAGGGAGTGACCCTTGGGAATGTAGTGAGAAGACCCAAAACCTTGTAAAGGCAGTTAGCCTAGGTATAACAGATCTAGCCTGAACATTGTACTCATTATTGGAAATGAACCTTAGTGAATTTGGTGCATCAGCAAATTGTCATTGTACATTCCTTGGACGTAGCCTAGGGAGGGTGAACCATGTAATAATCATTGTTTCTTGTGAATGATTTCATATCTATTTGTATACTGCTATGGGAGGAAGATATAATTGAGTTTTGTCTAACAAGGAAACAAGATCAGAATGATAGAATGTCTTAATCTATTATACCCTGATTCACCCCCCTCTCAGGGTATTCGACCTAGTGGACCTAAGAGAGACTTATTCTAAAAAATAATAATTTTACTCTAGTTTTAGAAAGGAAGATCTAAAGAATGGTATTTAGTTATTTTATAATTTATCATATAGAAAACCTATTTTATTATTTTTTTAAACTCGAATTTAGGGATTCTAATATGGAAGTAACTATACTGACTCTTTGGTTAAATCATATTGGGCATGTTTGGATAATACCCCGTATATACAATGATGTGTGCATGCATTCAGCTATTATGTTTTCTCTCAAGTGCCAAGTATTTTATCCCATTCATTGATTATTTATATAGTCCAAGGATGTTTAATTTGGGAAATGGCGAGTAGCCATGGATCATTTAGAGGTTTTGTTGGAGATGTTTGGGTTACCTTTGTTTTCATTATTGTACTAGGAATTTTGGCTTGTTTTATTTTATTTTACTTTCAGTTTACTTTTATTTTGTTATCCATTTGTATGTTTTTAGATGTATGTTTATTTTATTATTCCATATTTGGATTGAATTTTTATTTTTTTCTACTTATTTGGTTTCATGGATTTCCAACACCATGAAAGATCATGTCTGATTCTCAATAGATTTTTATTCTAGTTTATATTTTATTCAAGGGTGAAATCATTCCTCCATTTCATGTTGTAACCCTTGGTACACATTACCATCCTATGGAAATAAAAAACACCCTTTGAGAATTGTGGCGGCCAGGTTGGGTACCAGTTTAGAGGTATCCCAAGCTGGTTCGTTATAAAATGGTATCAGAGACTAGGTTCTAAAAAAGGCTTACATTCTTGAAATTCCCTTTTTTATTTGGGTGTGTGGTGGTATAATTAAGATTATGAAATTAAATTATGGTTTATGTGGTTGGTCATTATTAGTTTCTTGATCACCACATTTAATGAAAAAATTTGAGTTTCCATGGCTGGTTGGGATTTGGTTTCTATTTTGATTATTTGGTTAGATTATGATTTGAGATGTTGGTTTTTTATCCTCATGATCACTATTAAGATTTTTTAAGTTTTTATGGTTTTGTAATGATAATGGAAGAATATTTAATGGATCAATTTATGCTAACATAGAATAATAACCATTATAAGTCTAGGTGAATAATTTTAGAACTATTTCAATGATTATTTCCTAATATGTGCATGGATCATAAAACAGGGAAGATAATTTATAAATTGTTTTTTTAAAAAATATTGATATTTAGAATTACCCTAGGTGATAAAAAATGATGTGTTAAATCCAAGGGGGTTTTGTTATATGATGATATTGTGGAATGGATTTGTTTGTATTTTTTATATATTTTTCTTCGACAGTTACTGTAAAAATAGATTTTTTGTAATAATAACAATTTCATGGAAGAAATTTTAATAATTTAAATAAGGTATTTGCGATTATTATAAAAAAAATTTATTTTCATAATTTTTTTTTGAAATGGTGGATTCTATAATGAATTCCCTTAATTGTTTTATGTTTAAAACCATTTTGGTGGGTTGCTTATAAAATTCTTTGACCCTCTTGAGGTGTGTTCCCAAGGGTGGTCAATTTTAAAAGTTAAATCATGAAGTGTTTTTCAATAGAGAGTGTATGTATAAGAATTTTTTTGAAAAATATAATTTATTTGAGAAATTGTGTATCATTCTCATATTAAAGAGATATTGATGGTTTTCAAAACTGGGTAAAAGTTTTGAAATTATTTTGGTTAATTAGGTCTTTAAATTAAGAGTTTTGGAAATATAAGGGGATTTTGAAAGAATATGTGTTTCTATAAAAAATTGATTCCTTATTAAAAATGTTTTTTTAACGAAATGAGATTTTAGCATATTTTTTACATTATTTAATGAGTATTTTTTCTCCCATTTTGTAGGTTTGGAATAATTGATTAATTTTGGAAACATTGATGAGTTGGGTTCATGTTTTTTATTGATTAAATTATTCATCCTAGAATGGTATTGGAAAAAGGTAGAAATATTTTCCTTTTGGGATAACCCTTTAGGATAATCCTAAAATTTATTTGTTGCAATTTTTCTTATGTTTGGTGCTACCCATACTCTGAATAGAGTGAATAATTAGATTTTTCTTCATCCTTTTGTTTTTATGTGACTTGAAGAATTATTCCACATTGTTTTTTAGTGTAATTATTTCATGATTGGAAGGTCAAAAATCTAATGGGTGTTTACTTTTTATTTTGGGTTGAGAGAGTAGTGTGTGTCTATGGTGATTTGTTATCTATTTATTCAGGTTTCTACTTGGGTCACTATTAACAAGGGATTAATTTTTGAATTTCACATTTGTGAGCTATGGTTGTCTTTGTATTATCATTCCTCATTATTTGATAATGCATGTTGTTGTTTTATATATTGTAGTCCATGAATTGAGTTTTTTATGGATTGAGAAAGGGGACACCTTAGGTGTATTCTTGGTGTAAAAGGGTTGAGTAGTCACCCTTTGTTAAATTTTGGGTGCAACCAGGTTTAGTTTTTATATCAGGATCACCATAGAATAATGTTCGATGAGTTTGACCATAATATACAATTTGTTTGGTTTCATGACCTGATATCGAAACCATGTTATTCCATATTGAGTCATGTTTATGATTGGTTGTATTTGTTCAGTTTCTTTAGGATGTATTGGGTTGGGGAACTAGTTTTGTGGTCTTTTTTATATACCTTTCTGGATTTTGGTATTCTATGGATTTCAGTTCGTTGTTAGTGATTGGTGTAATTTTATTGCTTCATATGACGATTTGTGTTAACTTGACTATTTTAGCGATATTAATTTATTTTGGTATGCCTATTGGTCATTTAACCACTTTAGATGAATTTTAAATAGTGGGGAGATCTATGCCAGGTCTCCATTGTATTATATCTTCGTGATGGTTGGTTCTGTATAGACTATTTTTGAGGTTGTTTACCGATGTTTGAAGATTATTTACATGGGTTTTTAGAATTTTTGGTTAGTGTAGTGTGCCTTATCTTAAGATCCATTTATAGTTTACAGCATCCTCCAACCTCTTATATTCGAGTGTACAGTTTTAAATTTGTTTTTACATATTCTATTTTTGTGAATGAATTTCTGGGCCATGGTGGGGAGAATTTTGAAACCCACATGACACTATTTGTTATTTATTTTTAGTTATTTTTTGGTATTTTAAAACTTTTATAGTTCGGTTTAAAATTTCTAAAATCTTGGAATTTTTCATATGTTTCATGGTTATTATGCATAATTTATAAAAAACATATATAATCATGGGAAACGATATCTTTCAATTCATTTTTTTATTGCATGGTTGGTGTGAGTTGGTGGTACATGATTTAGTTCAAACCACACATATTCTTTTTGTCTTGGGGTGTTGGAAAACAAATTGCACACTGTTAGGAAAACCTGTGTGAGTAACTATAAAATAATGATGTAATGTTTTATAATACTATTTTTCATGGGTGGTGAATAGTTTATGAAACTGTATAGGTTCTCTAGACTAATTGTATGACTCGGTTTGTGTCTGAGGTAACCCACATTATTGGCACACAATTAGGAAAAACTATGAAACCAAATTCTGTAGGGTTTTCATGTTTTTTACAATGTTCCTCACATGGTTGGTTTGTGTTTTTTCAAACCATACGACCTAACTATAGAAGCTACATACTTTCACTTAAAAGTGGAATACATATTTTTTACCTTAGTCATTTTACCTGATTTTTACCCTCCCTCTCCCATGTTTTCATTTTTCTGAGTGTGGGTGTGCATGGGGAGAGCATATTCTCCTCCCCTTGATTTCAAGAGTCATTCCATTAATTTCAAGTACATCTATTTAGGTAATCTCCTCTTTCCTCTTATCCTCTTCTCCATTTCTCTTTTCATTGTGATTTTTCTTTTTCTTGGGAACCCTGATTCCCAGTGGGGATGATTTTAGGATTCAAGTACGTAATTAGAATTAGTATTTGATTTTCTATGGTTTATAATGTATTTTTACTTTATGGGTTGTGTTTTATCCAAGGAAGGTGAAATTTTAAATTTCATTTTCCCTTGGATAAGGTAGGTGGTTTTATATCATCGATTTATATTACATTCAATGTGTTTTTATATCATTTCCAAAATTGATAACCTATTAAAGGTTTAAAATAGTTTTCTTTAAATGGAATTGAGTTTATGCATGCCATGTGTTTGTGAAAATTTTTGGGTGGCTCTTTCAATAAAGTTAATGTGTTTTAAAGGGGTGTTTAACACTAATTATATTTTTAAAGGGTTTTTAGTTATTTAAATGAATATTTGACAGAAATATGTAAATTTTCCCAAATTTCAAATATTTTTAGATCGTTGGGTCTTAGTGGTATATTTAAACATTTTCAAAGGAACATTTTATTTTAGTAGTGATTTTCAAAATATGTTAATTGGTTTTTTTCAACAATTTAAGGTGGATTGGCATTCCCAGCATATTTTCAAAAGCATTTTTGGAATTTGTTGAACATTTTGGTTGGAAATTATGGTTTCTCCCACAGTTGATTCCCTATGTTTATATTATTTTTGTTGTGAAATTTTTCCCCAATTTGGATATTGTATATGTTTTATTATTTATGCTTATGCATGTATGTTAAAGGGGTTGTTTTCTGTGAGGTTGTTGGTGGTGAGATGATGTTTATTTATTTTGTTTTAAATGTTGAATTATGCGATGATCGTATGAATATTTTGACTTATCGTATCATTTTTCTAATATTATGGGAACCCGAGGTTACTGATTATAAGTTTAGGATGCATGTTATACTATAATAGTTTTCATCGGCTATTTAGTTACCTAAGAAAGTTACAACCTTATATGGGTTTATTTTATACATGATGACCACAAGGGGTGCTTAGAGGGATGTTCATATTTCTCTTATGGGGGAAATTGAGATATATGGTCAAAGGAATCTAGGTCCATTATTCTTTATATTTGGTAATAGTTAGTTTCCAAAGATTTTATATCTATTTTTTCATGATTTATTTGTTCTTGATACATATACATCATTTGTATCCCCTTGTATTCAAATCAATTTCACGACACCATGGTTTGATTATGAATTAATTTATTTTTTTCCATTTATATAATGGGATTTCTTGTATTTATTCCTTTTATTTGGTTATAATGTTGGTTTACCATCATACTAACATCGAAATGGTTTAGAATGTGTGGTTTCTTTTAAAAATGAGGTAATATTTTTTTTTTCTGAAAATGCATTTGATGAATGTTTTTGGAAATGAAGAATAAATGGTTATTTTTTTTTGGAATTTAAAAGTCTTATTTTATTGTATTGAAAGTGTTTTTAAAAGAAATTTTAAAATTTTTGTTTTAATATAAAATAATGGTTTTAGGTTGGATGAGCCTCATTTTAAAAAACATTTACTCTTGTTTTGTAAAGAAAGGGGAAAATAATGATTTTTTTCTTATACTATATCATATGGGAAACATATTTCATAAATTATTATTTGAAAATATAATTTATTGATTATAATATAAAATGATTTCGTATTCTCTTTAGTTAAATACCACTAGGAATGTTTGACTCACACCATACATATACACTGGTGTGTGTGTGTATTCATCTCTTATGTTTTATTTCTGGTTCATATTATTATATCTAATTCATTCGTTGTTCATCTAGTATATGGATGGGTGAGTTGGGATATGGCAAGTGACCATGGGCCATGTGGAGGATTTGTTAGAAATTTCCTGGTTCCATTATATTTTTTTTGGGCCATTTTAGCAATGTGTATTTTATTCTGTTTTGATTATACTTCTATTTGGTTTTCTAGTTGAATGTTATTTTATGGATGGTTATTTCACTATTCAATTTTATGATTGAATACTATAAACTCAACTTATTTGATCGCTGGGATGTCTAATCCATAGATTGGTCAAATTAGATTCTTAGTAGTTTTTGTTGTTGATTTATAATTTTTTCAAGGGAGAAATACTTTCTGTTATTGAATGTTGTTATCCTTTCTTCTTTTTTCTATTACATTAGGATTAGGAAGTACCTATGGGCCTTGAAGAGATCTATATTGGGTATCAATTTAGTAGTATCCCGAATCAATTATTTACGGGGTGGGGGGGGGTGAATAAGTTCTATCAATAACTTCTCCCACCAACACAAGGTACTCTCGTGTTATTCAGTTCAAAAGATCAAATTAATAAATTAATATGTAAAATATAAAAAATAAAAACACATGAATATAATATATATTTTTTAAAAAATCAACACCATGAGTGGTTAATCATGATGGATATATTCCCCAAACATTCATGTATATTATATAGGTTAGCCAAATCAATTTTTATGATTAGTTAATGTCATATTGTACGAAATGAATGGGATATAGAAATTACCTCCACAACCTTTTTACATTATTATAGTACATTGATTGTTTAATATTCAATTATAGAACACTGGGTATCATTAATAGTTGTTGTTTCATAAGATGAAACACATGGTAGAACGTAAGATACATTAATTTGATGAATGTACAAATAGTCAAATCCATTTATTTATGAAGTATAGAACATGAATAAATAAAATAAACTCAATGAAGTGTCAATGAGGGCCATATAAGGGAACCACCACCATGAGATGGTGTGTGAGAGTTCCTAGATAACACTCCCATAATCCTAAAGATCTATTTCTTATTCCTACCTTTATTAAATGAGATACGTGAATATCTTGGTCAGATGGAGACTCCATCCTGAGCGTTATGTGATTCACCATTAACCCAATGATAATCATAGAGAGGGGAATCTGATGGCTTATCATTATAAATCCGCATCAAACTTATTCGGTCGAAGATCACCATAGAAGTTCTATAATGTAACCTAAATATCAAAACTTCTTTATTTTATTTATATATTGTTTCAAGTATCATACATGGTTGATCTTAGAAGTGTGTTTCATATTATTCCCACATTTTTTAATGAGTTTTTTATATTCTTTAAATCCCATTAGTGTTATCAGAGAAATCTCTGTCATTTGATACTTGAACCCATGCATTAAATGATTTTTTGACCACTACTATAGAAATACGAAGCATCAAATCATCATCTACAATTTATTTTGATACATTAAATAGGATTGGAGGCTATAGTGTGGTAGTGTCACAACTTATGATATGCACTGGATTATTTTTATGTGCACATATATGAAAAATTGATGGTTAATTTAAAGTAAAGTAATATGTCATGAATATTTTATCTTATACAATGGTTTATATCATAAGCGGTGAAGGATTAATCCTATATTAAATACATAGCATACTCGCTCTCCTTACGCTGTTCTTGGTTTAATATGACTCGACCATCATAGATTAATCTGACATAGACACCTTTTGTGAGATTAGAGTTACTTATTCTTATATGTGGCTGTCATCACATTATATTCCAGAGGTCTAATCTCACACAATCCACTATAAATGCTAGTTTTAATATAACAATATTTGAAGTTATTCATATTTAATGGGATTTACTAATGGTTTAATGTCAATCCATGCTAATTTAATATTACATGAGCTTCCCCACACTAGTATCGTCTTATATAGATTATTTATTTTATTCCTATGTAAGGATCTATGTTCGAATCATACGCCGGGGACAATGGATGCTTATATTGATATAAATGATATACCTAAGAAAACTTTTTTTTATTAAAGTTCTTTTAAAAAATGATTTATATAAATGATTTTTTTTAATTATAGAAAAATGTAAAATATAATATTTATTTATATATAAATGTGTTTATAAATTAATTAATTATAAAATGATTATAATTAATTATTTAATTATTTATGGAACATTTATTGTATAAACATTCTTGATTTTAAAATTTAATAATGAACTGTAGTTTCAAATTTTATGGAATTCAGTATAATTTAGAATTAAAATGTTATTTATAATTTATAAGGGAAATTCATAATGTTTTTTAAAATTATAAAATTATTCAAAAATATGGAAGTGTTTATATTTATAATTATGAAGTGTTCATAATTAATCTATTTTAATTTTTCAAATTAAATCCATATTTGAGAAATTATTCAAACCACATCAAAATGAGGTTTGAATATTGATTTTATCAAGTTTTAAATAATGATAAATATGTGATATTTAGATTATGTAAATAGTTTACATAATACATTTTAATAATAAAATGTCTAAAATCCTTTTAATATTATATATTTTAAGTAAAATTCCATATAACAAACAATATTAAATAGTTAATATTATGAATGAGTATAAATTTTTTGAATTCAAGTTTATTGATTTTTATATTAAATAATTAAATTATAATGTGTTTATTTTTTGTTAAAATTAACAATTGTAAATAATTTTTATCTCATATTTATATATATGAATTTTTATTTTATTTAAAATCTATTATCTAATTTTTAATTCAGGAATACAATTTTTTTATGAGTTATTTTGTATTACTTATTTTAAGCTTAAGAAATACTTCTAGAGGTTATCATGCATGTATTTAAGTAGTTATATGCTAGGTAAGCTAATGGTTTTAACTCTCTTCTACCTTGACTTTGGTTGTTTTCATTATAAACTTGAACTAAGAATTTAATATTGATTTATACATATTCGGTGTTAGAGTTATGATGTGATTTTTATCTCTCTTGAGTAAAGTATCCTAGGTTAGAGGGACTTTGAGTCAAACCTCCCTGACATGGATGCTTATGTCTTATGTAGAAACATAAAGGTTGAGTATATGTGGTCATAGGATTACTCATGTGAATATTTTTGATTTTATGTAATCTTAATGCTTTACATGTATGATTTTCATATATATTATTCATATGATGAACTTAGATATGTATAGATGTAATTGGATTTTAATTTGGGTTAGTAACAAGAGATATGAGTTGTGTAAATAGTTACACATCAATATTGTTTAAATATATTGATTTTGTGGAAGGAATAGGATTCCAAAAAAAATAATTAAACGAATTAATACATGAAAAGGGAATAACAGGAGATAGTATGGAGTGATTTAATCCCTTAAAAATAATATTTTTTAGATTCATTCCAAATGGGTACTTTTCAATACCTTGACCACCGAACTATGTTGGTCATGCCAATGTTGTATGCCCTTATTTTATCATGTGTGGGGTAATAAAGTAATGGGTGATACTAAGAGGATTATGTGACCTTTATTGGTGTTTTATTAAGGTTAATCTTAGCCAAGATACCCTAATAGAATTAAGTTAACATAGTAATGGGGTTATGTGAATACACTAAATATACTAGGATGAATAGTTTAACACTCAACTATCTAAGATTCATTTATAATATTATAGGGATTATTACGTACGTAATTAATTAATTTGTGAAATAAATTCCAAATAAGACTCATTTCTTAGTAAAATATGGATATTTTACCTCGATGAATATTATGAATTCAAAGGGGGTCATTATTTTAGTGGAAACATATAAAATACAATTTCTTATTTAATGTTTGTAACACATGGAACTCATATAATAAAATATTTTGATATATATGAATGAAATCATCATCATCAAACATAAATTTAATATTAATATTTAAATTGAGAATCATAATGTAATCAACTTTTAAGAATGGTAACTTATGAAAAGATTTTAAAAAATACAAGGTCTTAGAGAAACACCTTCCCCTGAGTAATCAAGTGTATAAATTTAAAATGATTAAATCTAGATATTTATGAGAATAATAATATGCTTCAATTAATGATTCAATAGAAAATGATGAAAATGGATTAAATAAATTTATTTTGGGCTCATATACTCAATATGAATAGGTATGTTATGACATAATGAGACTAGAGATATCATCTAAGGCTTTTTATTATTAGGGAATTCATTCTAATATCATATTTAGAAATGTTCTAATAATTTTAATGAATTGAAAAAAATGTTTAACCAGAATTCTCAATGAGTAGAGAAGAGAAATATATGGAGATATAATTTATAGGTTTTAGTAATATATTTATAATACAATTGGGTAAAATTTCAAACTAAATGAAAAAAGTGAGTTTGAGAGTCTAATAATATTTATTCTAATAGCCAATCAAGTTCATTGAAAGCTAATGGTGTAATGTAGTAGGAGTAATGTTTTTCTATGATGGAAATTATTCAAGATACTTGAAAGGGTTTGTGAAACACCAAAGGGTACTAGTGTTTTAGAAATAAATTCATTTTTATTGAATGGTATATGATACAAAATGTATATTTTATAAGTGTTTGAAATATATAGAAGTTAAAACCAAGATTATAATTGGTAAAAATTGTAGTTATTATTCAATTGATGAAGTAAAAAAATTATATATCAAATATTTGAATGTAAATGAATATATCAAGTTCATATGATCTAATTAAATCATGTGTATATTTTTCTAATTTATATTATATGATAATATAGCTCGTTTTCTTATCAGTAGTTATAAATAATATTAGATGTCACACATTTTTTATGATTCACTAGATTCTATAACATACCTCAAAGAAATACAATGATAGAAATGTTTTATCCATGATAAAAATATCATTATAAGATGTCATATGATCTAAGGATTTATTTATATGGACATGAATGTTTTTAAATGATAATTCTTTTCAGAGCTGGTGCATTATTTTAATACATTATTGTGATTAGAAAGAATCAATTCTCAAAGGACCGATCAGATTAACAGTCTTGAAAAATAGATTACATACATTAACTTTACATTATAATTTAATTCACAAAACACAGCATAGATAGTTCTTTGAGAATGACATTATTCTCTTTAGCTTAACCCTGCATATCAATCATAATACACTTCTTGGAATCCTGGTAAAATAAAACATAAGAAAGGGGTGACCTCAAAAGCCCAATAAGGGTAAATAATTTAGAGGAAGCTATAAACTTTTAAGGAAAGATGTGTGATAAAAACAACAGCCTTTTAAACATAAATTGAACATAATATGGATAAAAAATAAATCAAGCTTTACGATATAAAAATGCACATGGATAATCTACTAATCGAATAATCACATGTAATAACTAATTTCATAATGAGGGAATGCCTAATGTCGGACATCATTACCACATAGTCAAGGCCTTATGCCAAGAATAAAAATAAATTTTTTGTCAAGGCCTTGTTCCAAGACACTAGTTTGCCTCATGAGACCTACCGATGCATCGAAGAGCAATAGTAGGCCCCACCCGTCACTTACTAAGTCCACTGCATTCCTCATATAAAAAAGTTGAAACATAACATAAAAATTCATATTAAAAATAGCATAAGAAATGTCATTACATTAACCATAAACCATGAATGGTATAAAAATAGAACATCCAGAGTAAAACATTTCATAACTCATTCAATACAATGTGGAAGATTTTATTATAATAAATCAACCTCAATCAACAATAATATCCAGTAAAGGATGCTGATATAGTTGAAAATGACGATTAAATCTTTATGAGAGAAATATAATGTTTGTAAAATCATTTAAAAGTCACACATTTATAAATGAATTAACTTAAAAGATATTTTTGAATCAAATTATCTCATACCACTTTGAAACTTTTTAAAATAGTTATCATTTCAAAACATTCATGTCCATATAAATAAATCCTTAAAATCATTTTGAAAACATTGACATTAATTAAAAAGATTTAGAAAGAGAAATATTTAAAACATTTAAAATTCTGATTTTGATAAAAAGTACCTTTCAAAAATCCTTAAAATATTCATTTTGAAATCATTTTTATGAAAAATTGACATGGATGATAAAAATGAACCAGTAAATACTTACACATAGACAATCTCGAATAATAATGAGATTGAGGAATTAACCCTTACCTTGCACTTTCCTTTAGTCTAGGGTACGTTTAATCTCCAGTATGAAGATAATAGAATGTTATTAAATTATACCAGAACCATATTAATATTTATGATTTCATTTATTACATTATACTACCCATTTAATAATAATTTCCATGTTAAATTTACATTTCGGGTAATAATCCCTTTCTTTATCGTACGTGTTTTAACTTGTTACTCTTGATTGTATAACATAGATCAAGATTTAAATACATCAAGAATATAAAACATGATTTATATATCATATATATTTATAATATAAATATTTATAATTGACATATATATGAAATGAAAAACACTGTTTATGGAGATGTTAGTCTGTACGTACGCATAAACACTGTTTCTGTTTTCATATCGTATTGAACAGAACTAATTGAATAAAATATATGTACGTTAATATATATAAATATATAAATATATATATATCTCTAGTAGCATTATTATGTAATATATTACATAACTATTAGTAATATATATTTTTATAATCGTCGATGAATGGTGAATGTGGAAATGAATCTCAACGCGTCGTGGAGACGGTAATCCGTACGTACGCACGAGCGACAATATCATTCTTTTGATATTAAAATAATATATAATTGGATGTTATATAATATATACAGAATAATTATCATGTTATATTTATTATTTACATAAATTACACATCATTATTATACCCATCAAAATAATAACATATATAATAACAATTACCCCACGACGTGGAGACGGTAAGCCGTACGTACACAGGTATGGTGACATGTAATTCAAATGATGGATAGAATAATTAATTTGGTTATACCATATTTATAAAAAAATCTCAGTATATAGAATTTATTGGATTTATTATATTATAATGGAAACAACAAATAAAATGGAAGTGGAAGAAGAAAGGAACTTAAAAGAGGTGGTGAGATATTTACCTCTTCTTAAAGTTTTTCCTTTTGATTTGATCTAAAAGGATCTTTAGGTTGGATTTATGACTAAACTAAGGCCTCTAGAATTAAGGGAGGATAGTTTAGAGGGTATTTGGGATGGGTTTGGCTAAGCCAAATGTCTTTGAAGGGGTGAATTAGTTATAAGGGGGAGTTCCCTTTTATAAGAGGGGTGAAGGGCACCATAGGAAATGTTTGGAATAATATTTTATAATAAATTCATATTCAGTTTATAATGGCTCCAAACTAATTTATTTCGAGTCTAAGGTGGGTAGGGGTATAAATACACTCAACCAATAGGTTTTAGACATGTTTGGGTCACTATATCAACCATATCATTTAGATTTAACTCTTAGTTAATTAGTTTGACATTTTCAATGTCTCTCTGTATTCTTACACTATATAGTTAAAAAATGTACGTTAAACTTCCAAGAGAACCTCATGTCACTAATTAATAAAATATATCATATTATTTAATCCATTTGGCCGAACCTTGCATTTTTAGAAAAATTATATCAATTAATAATATAATATTTGTTTGAAATATTAATTTATGCCAATTTTGACACTATTTTGTATTTTGTTTTTTGTGAAAGTCATAACAACTTGATTACTTCGAAAAATATAAATTTAATCTGAAATCACATGTCATGGTCACCTATAAAATTCGTGCATGTCATAAAAACTTTGAAATTTCATTTATCTTAATATTTATAATACCATTTATTTGATTCTTTTATTAATAAGGTAATTACTGCATCATCATTGCGTCATTAATAAATTTAATTATTGAATGTATAAAAAATATAAATAAAATACCATTATTTAGGAAATTTTTATATATTTATAATGAATATTTATAGTCTAAAAGATAAATTTTATAACAGCTTTTAAAAATTCTTTTACTAAAACATATATGTTTATGTCATTTTTTCCTTTACTACAAATTGATTAATATAAAGTGTCATTATCACTCTCAAGTGGCTCCAAGTGGTCCCAAAATCGTACCAAATATTTCCATGGTCAGACATGTATCATAATATATGGTTAAGACATGTTTTAAGGTAATTTAATGCTATTTTAATATTATTTATTGGCCCATATTTACTAGATTTACCCTTAACTATGGTAAATAAAATATTTACCGAAGTAATTATAATTATTCATAATGTCTAAAAATAAAATTTACCTATTTACCCAATTTTGACTTCACGATCCCAAATATGTAATCCATTTTTCCAAATGAAAAACACAGAAGTGGCAGAAATTAATATAAAATTAATTCCCGCTCTCAAAACAAAAAAGCATGTTTTTAAGAAATAATAACTATCAATAGATTGACACTTGTTTTTGTCTAGTTTAAATGTGAAATTACATCCAATGAACTATATTATATTAAATGATAATAATATAATCTAATGAAATATTAAAACTACTAAAATTTATAATTTAGTACTATAAATTATTTTCATTAAAAAAGTTGTTTCCAGTTAAAATTTAATAATTTTCACTATTCACCCAAATATGAAAGTTATCAGAAAGACACAAAAAATTTATAAAAAATAAATTTTTATGTTTCTATTGTATAGAAGAAGTTTATTTTTACTAATTGAATATATAAAAGTGTCAAATATTTGATTTAAAAAGGGTTCTCCATTAAAATGCGGTAAAATTGCATTTTTTTGAAAAATACTTATTTTATCTGAAAAAAATTAATTTGTTCTTATATTATGTATATGAAACTCGTAATATGGATTATAGAATTATAAGTATTATATAAAATTAAAAATTCAGTTCATAATATTCATACCCGCTTTTGAACGACTAGTTTGGTAAGTCGTTGTGCACTTGAACTTGGTGTTGTGTGTAGTGCAAGTTATTGAATTACTTTAAAGAAATAATGTACTATGAAATCTTGAGGTGTTACACCATATCCAAAAATAGTTTATTATGTGTTAGTTAAGTGATAATGTAAATAGTTGTATTCTATTTCGAGAGAAAATTTGTCTGGAGTACGTTCCAAGAATGATGACGATATAATTATAATAAGTTCTAAGTAGAAAGTAGAAGTTATTAACATTGTAACCTTTGATGTTGTGTAGTTAAATATTTTGAATATATTCAATGCGTTAAACATTAGGAATATGATTCCTAAGACTCACCATTATTAAAAATGAATTACTTCATATATTTTAATCACTAAAGAGTTTAATGGGGTGGTTTTATAAGATATTCACAAAAATATGTTGTATGAATAACATAAATATTTAATGAGTTAAAAATCACATAAATTTTAGGATACATTTAGATGATATGTTAGCCTTTTATATATTATATGATATAAAAGTTCATATTTATGTTTTTAGTATTATTAAAGGATTTTAAGAATATAAAATGTTTATTTATAAAACATAGGAAATATAAACTTTATATTTATTTTATATGGACATTATTTATATAAATTAAAATAAATTTCATGAAGTGAAATGATAACTAAACTTTGAAAGTGTGACTTTGAGTTATACCTAACCATTTTTCATCATGGAGAATTATATGTTATGATGAAACGTTAATATTCTTCATGAGTAAAATTATTATCTCAAGATACATAATACCCACATGAGGCACTAAATGGTTTTTGGGTGCTGGATGACCCATGAAGTATACCACATGTAATGTCATACACTACATCTTTGGTATAATAGGGTATCATAGTTTATATTCAGAGCCCCCACTACTTGAGGTTAGTGATATACCTATCATGAGAGTCTTTATTATTTGATACCATTCTTACAAAAGCCTTGAGGAATAGCTAATTAAGTGGTGGTAGGGTTTATTATCAGTCATTTCATTAGTTAACTCAAAAAATATCCAATTTTTCCTCTTATAGAGGGATAATGAGATCTTGGTCCTCAATTGATATAAACTAATAAAGTATATGGATATTCATATATAATATATAAGATGTGATTATCTATTCGAGTGAGGGGAATGTGATGTGATTATCCATAAGGGTGATTGATATGTGATGTATTCATTGACCTAGTCATACTATAATTCAGTGATCTAGATTTTATGAGTTTCTATATGGGATTGACAAACTCTATGTCCTAAATTTACTCAATGACTTATACAAATAGACCATATTAGAATTTTGTTGTCATATAATACAACTAGTGGAAATAGGTATATGTTTTTTATGGAGATCACATCAGATTCCTTTGTAGCTTGATTATAATTTATGTTTTTCTATAAGCCTCTCTTTTCTTATATTTAGGAATATATTAATTTATATATATATTTTTCAACAGTAAAAAGGCATGTGGAGCCACACATTATGGTTGAATAAATGTGGATTGAGTTTGACTTAGATATCTACTCTAAAATTATTTTATAGTTCATTCAAAATAATTTGGAAAGGTTTTTAAAAGGTATTACATATTATATGACACACTGTAATTAAATATCGCTTTCCAAAAGTGTTTTCAATGATATCCCAATGGAGTTTTGTATATAGTTTCATAGGTTATTTATATGATACAATATAGGGTGAAATGGTATAAATTATACAAGTATTTTGAGAATGTGGTAGATGAATAGAAATACTCCTTAAAATATCATTTATATTATTAATTTGGTGAAAACATTAATGTTTGAATAGTGTTTGTTTTTTGGTATTTCATACATAGGATATAAAAATTCACTCCACTACCTTTGTACGTGGTAGTAAAACATTAAGAGGTTAACATTTGATTCTACCACATTAGAAATCATTAATAGTGGTCATTCTATAAGATGAAAGACATGGAAAAAAGTAAGATACATTCATGTGATTAATGTATAAAAATTAGATCCATTTAGTATTGTGTTTTTGTGCATGGATAAATGTATAACGCTATAGTAGTGTTCTTGAGGCCTATATATGTGAACCACCTCTATGATATGGTGTGTGTGTTCTTAGTAGACACTCCCATGATCCTAAATCTCTCTCTCTATCTCTCCCTCTCTCTCTTCCTCCCATGTTTACAATATGATATACTATCATAACTTCGGAGGATAAAGATTTCCACCTGAGTATCGGGTTATTCGATATCATCCCATCAATAATTCAATGAGTGGAGAGTTTGATGGATTATCTTTAGTGATATTTATCAAACCCATTCAATTAAATATCACACCATCATTCATATGGTGTAAGGTAAATATAAAAAATTCATTACATTATTTAGGGATTTTTTTGGGTATCATGCACGATCAATCATGGAAATGGGGTTCATATTTTTATTCTATTTTTAACAAGTGTTTCTAGATTCATAGAACCCAAGAAAATCATTATTTACCAGCGAGTGATATCCCATATCACATGAATTTTCTATTATGATAAAAATGTATTTTGGTTTAGGAAGCTAGACCTAGACTACAAATAATAATAATAATGATCAAAATTGAGTGTGATCGATCATAAATGATCTTCTTCCATTATCCTCAAGTTCCTTCGATCGAAAGATGATGTGTATGCCTTATACTTATCTTAACAAAAACCCTTTCCCCTCATAAATATCTATCTAAAATTTGGGAGACCATATCTCTCTATTTTATAAGTGATACTCTATTTTTATATATTGTATGAAAAATCAAGACTTGGTGACCATAAAGACAAAGTGGTTTCATCGGGTTCGTTATAGATCCAAAAAAAAGATCGAATTCTTGAAATTCTGATAGATATAAGGGTCATTACATTCGTTACCTTATCCACATTAATTATAATCATGATGTGGTTTTTGTCTCACCACAACATATTTTTTCTTAGATCCCCTACACATTATTCAAAAACCACTATCAGCGAACCGTGATAAATTTTCTTTCACACAACAATATATTCAATGAAAAAATGACATGGTATTGATAAACATGGTAAAAGTTGACATCAAGAATAGTATCCAATATTCTTTATTGAATCATAATGACTAACCATAATCACCTTGATGAGAATATGACATGGTTTTAAGGGATATCAGGTGGTTTTTCTCCTCTTAGAAACCAGTGAGTGTTTCCTTTCATCTCCAATAACCATCTTCAAAACTATTGATGTTTTTTCTATTATTCTCACAAGATATTTTCATAAACACTAATGAAAATGTGTTTTTAACCACATTATAACATGGTTCATGAGTGATAATTCTCTACCATATCTTTTAAAACAATTAAATTGTTTGTTCCCTATTATTACATGGTTTCAACATTTATTAAATTTATCCTTTCCATTATAGTCAGTTAAGCTGAAAAAAATATGAAACAAATCCAAGATCATATTTAAAATAAATATAACATTACATTTTTGTGAAGATCATGAATCCGGAATTTAAAAAAGTAGGTGTAATAAAACTCAAATGTTATATTTATACAAAAATCACATTACCATATTGAAATGCACTGTGTTGCATTTGTTGTCAATGAGGCATGATGTTGTCATGGAATGAATGGATGTCAAGGAATGTCAAGATGTGAATGAAAAAGGATGTGATGGTGATGGTGATGAAGGATAATGGACATGGTACTTAGAGGCATGTGACTTAGGAGATTTACTAAGTGTCATAGTAGATTATGGTTGAAACATTCTCCATGAACATCAGATGATTGATGAGCTGATCTTTAAGTTCATAGAACTTGTATCCTGATGATACAATGTCACAACAATGTTAGAAGACCATGAATTGTTAAGACAATGCATGAGGAGATGAAGATGATCCATCCACACCTCCTAAGTGGATGAAGTGAGCTGAAGAAGTCCATGCACTATCACTTAGTGCATGTGAATTAGAAGATGATCCAACTTAAACTCTGATTGGATCAATGAAGAACATGTTGAAGAATTATTTGATTCAGGAGCTTTGGTTGAAGATGAACCTTCGGGAATTTCACTCCTAAGTGAAGATTAAATGTTTAAGAGGAATGGAGGAATTATTAAGAAGAAGAGAAGAGAAGAAATGAAGAAGGGAGAATGGATTAGAGGATGATATGGCATTTGGCATATTTCACTTGGGAATACTTTGTTTTTATACAAAGTATTATTTTGTCCTTTGCCAAAAAATTGGCCAGCCAAGGGCCAGCCATGGGTTCAACCCCAAGGCACATGTGGGCCTAGGGCGCCACGCCCATGGGGGATCCCATGGATCAAGCCCAAGGCGGCAGGAGGCCACGCGGTGATTAAATCCGCGCGGCAGGGGCGCATAGTGCGTGCCCGCGAGAGGCAGAGTGGGCGCCAGTGGCGCGCCCGAGTGGCAGGGGTGGGCGCAAAGCGCGCCCGCAAGGAGAACACGGTGCAGGGCGGCACCTTGGAGGGAGAAGTTCAACTGGCCGTGTCTGGGAGCGGCATGTTGATAAACCGTGGAAAATCCGCTCGGCGATTCGATGTGGGATGCGCAAATTTCACCGGGAGCGCATCCTGGCCGCACGATCGATCGCGCGCTGGATCGCAGCCGCTCATCTCCTCCGCCGCGCGCCGCGATCTAATCCAGCCGTTGATGATCTTCTAAACACCGCATCCAACGGCTCTGAGGCATCTCCTTCCTCGAGCTCAGCCAAAGGCCACCCGACGTCCCCCGCTGAACCAGAGGGTCTCCGAGCACCGATCATGAGCTCCCGGCCACTGTTGATCAAGCCGAAGACACCATTGAGATCTTATGAGCATAACGAACACATCCATGCAAGAAAGAAGCACGCATGCATAGTAGTGAGGAATTTCGGCTGAGGCCGAGGCATGCGAAGCTGCTGAAGGCCATGAGGATTATTGCTTTGCATGGATTGGATTTAAGCGAAGGCCTTGCATGCGTTCTAAATCGCATGCACGTAGGAATGGATCCCGCGTGAAACTGAAAATAAAAAACGAGATTTTTAAAGATTTTGAAAACCGAAAATCTTCGGGAGTTCAAAGTTGTATCACGCGGATGGGCTGAGGCTCTCATCGCCTATAAGAGGAGCACCCGAGGCGCTTGAAAGGTTTGCTGAAAAGTTTAAGATCCGCAAGCACCTTGTCTTGCGAAGTCCGAAGCCATCGTGCAACCCACTTGCACGGCTGAAGAACTCGGGGCCACCCGAGGTCCCGAAGGAGTCCCCTGCGTGCCTATAATGCGCGACAGGAAGATCCCGAGCCGCTTAAATCTGCGCGCTCGAGGATTGGCACCCTCACTGCCCGCATACTTGTGCGGCAGGAGGAAGTGCCCGTGGGTGTTACACTTGCGCGCCCCGCGGCAGTGCACCTTGTGCGCCTTTGTGCACCAAGGCACTTGCGTGCCCCGCAGATGAGGTGTCTTGTGGCTTGCGCGCCCTTGAATCTTGAGGCTTGCGCGGCAGTTGTGAAGAGGAGAAAGGTCACACCCCCTTGAGGGCCTTCATTGGATATTCGGGCAGTGGGTGTGCAAAGGTGGAAGACCCGAGACTTGTGCTTGTGTGCAAAGTGAAGACCTCAAATTGTGTGTTTAAGAATTGGAGAAGGTCGTAGCCTTGGGTGTGTGCAAAATGAGGAAGGCTTGCACCTTGTGTATGCAATTTGAAGAACACCCTTAAAAAGAGGAGAGAGGCCAAATCAAGTGTGTGCAAAGTGAAAAATGTGTGTGTGCAAAGTGAAGAGGTCGAACATAGGTGTGTGCAAAGTGTACACATTTAGAAGAAGAAAGAAGAGGACATCCACACTAAAGCATAACACACTTTTAAGTGTGTGAAAAAATTTAACAAAGTGTGTGAGTAAAGAAGGGGTGCGTGCTTAAGGAGAAATTACACTCTTTGAGTGTTTATTGCACCAAGGAGAAAAGAAAGGGGAGTGCATGCATGCATACATGCACATGCACACGTGAACAAAGCCAAATCTGGTTGTGTGCATTTGAGTTGTCCAAGACCAGGAGTTCTTGAATATGAAGAGATGCCATGCACTCAGTGCATGAAGATGATGTGAACTGAGACTGGAGCCAGACTGAAGTTAAAGACATCAGCTGTCTGAGTTTTCAGTGGTTGAAGAGAGAGAGGCCAGGTCATCCTAAGAGAAAGGAGATAAATCCTGAGCAAGACGAGAAGACCTATTCATCACAAGTGAGTACAGGTACAGAGCAAGGACAACAGCCTTTATCCCAGGTTGATGAAGATACTTGAAGAACTTGAAGTGAAGAAGTGATGCTCATGTGACTCGAGGAGCCAGGAGAAGCCCCCTGTGAGACTCAGGGCGGATGAAGTCTTCAGTGGGATTCTGGAGCAGGCCAGTGGGACTCTGGTAACATTGTGGGACGCAGTATAAAGACCCTCCTATGGGACTCAGGAGAGATACAGTGGGACTCTGTATCGACCATTGTAATACTTACAGATTATAATCGAAGAAACCATGTTGGGGTGTTTAACCAACATGGCAAGGACGTAGGCCTTTGGTGCCGAACCTTGTAAATTCTTGTGTCCTATGCCTTTACATTTACTGCATCACTCGAGGAAAGGCTGAGAGATACAAGAATAGTGGATCGAGGCCTTAACAAGCCATAGAGGTTTAATTGATCAAGAATCAATTAGTAAAAAGTTTTAAAGGACCACTGATTCACCCCCTCCCCCTCTCAGTGATCACACTGATCTGGGCACTTCAATTGGTATTAGAGAGAGGTTGCCTCTAAAAGATCCAAGGGAGTCTATATGGAGTGCAGATTTGAGGAAATGAAAGAACAACCTCAAATGGAGATATATTCCAAGACTCTGAAAAATAGAATGAAGAAACAGGCAAAGAAGATGAGGAAGAAGGTTGTTGCAATCAGAGAAACTCCTTCTATGGAAAGAAATGTGAAAGTCACATCAGATGAAAATTCCTTTTATCATGCTTCTGATGAATCCTGCTCTAGCTGTGATGAAGATGGAAGAAACAATGATCTTCTAAATGCAATCAAATATCTTCAGAAGACATTCCCCAAGGAAGTGGCAATGTGTATAGCTACAGGCTTCCTTGATCTTCAAGAAGAAAAATTACAGCTATAAGATGATGCCAATTCTCTAGAAGTCCAATCGGCAAAAAGGGTTGGGATAACCAACACTCTCAAAAAGCTGGTGAAGGCTAAAGATGAAACAATATCTCTTTGCAATGAAAGATTTGAAGACACTACTGAAGAATTGCAAAGAAGCCTTTCTGAGAATGAATTATTTAAGACTGTGGTCAAAGATGTTTTCCATGCACTGGAAAAGAGGCACAAAGTTTCAATGAATGTCAGAGATGCTCAACATGAAGACAAAGTAAATAGGGTGAAAGAGCTTGACAATTCATTACATGAAATGAAGAAGGTGCATGAAGACCAGATGAAATAGCTGGAAGAAAAATCAGAAGGAAGGCTAAGAACTGTTGTGGATGAGAAGAACTCCCTCAACATGAAATGCTTAGAACTAGAGGTGATATTGAAAAATCTGCAATCACCCAAAGATGAAACCTCCCAATCGGCTGATAGAAGAAATGTTGCTACACAAGTATGCATTGAGAAGGATGATTCGAAAATAAGGACATCCTCTAAAGAAATGGCAACATCTTCTAAGAAGAAGGTACCATCCATCCCATCTTGTACTCATGCTTCTAATTGTGTTTCCACAAAAAGTGCAGGATGGAAGAATAATTCCAAACAAGTATGGATGAAGACAATGAAGAAAGAGAGCTCTCCTGAAACAACACAGCAAGTCAAGAAAAGTACCCAACAATCAGAAGTACTGAAGAGGTCAACATTTGTGGGTCAGTGTTGGTGTTGTAATAAGTATGGGAACTGTGCAAAAGATTGCTGGTACAATCCACGAATGCAAAATCACAAAGGAAGCCCATGCCAAGGGGGAGCAAGCCAGAGGAAATGAAGCAACATCCACAGGTCCAGAGACATCTGTTTACTGCTAACAGATTTGGATTACTTGATAACATCTGGGATGTGTGCAAAAGTGGTAAAAAAGATACATGTCAATCTCCAACTGTATCCAGAGCTCAAAAAAAGAAAAGATCAGAGAAACTGGCTCAGAAAGAATCCTTGGGAAGCAAGCAGAAGAAAGGTGAAAAATCTCCCAATAATATTTTGTCAAAGGAAGATAAGTCCTTGGATTTGAAATCCAAGAAGGGCGATGCATCCAGAAGGACCACCAAGAAGAAAACATGCTTCTACTGTGGAAAGAGAGGACATACCATGGATCTTTGTAAACAAGCCATGAAATTCAATAGAGGAAGACTAGACTCAAACAGAAAATCAATCCAGATGAAGCAGAAGGGATTGGTTGAAAACAAGTTGCCTATGAAAGGTAGCTTGAAAGCATCAAAGGAACCATGTGGAATATCCAAAACTGAGGCCACACTTCCAAGTGACTTACTAGTCATATGGCCAAATCAGTTGCAACTTGCCAAAGATCTACAAAGAGCTGAAGATGAAGTTCTGGAAATTGCTAAGACAAAAGGGAAGAAGAATATTTCACATGAAGATGTATTGAGATCCACACCAGCACAAACATCATTGAAGATCAAATGTGCAAGTGTGAAGAATGGTGAAAATGGGACATCTCGGTTGAGAGAATCTTCTCAACCTTGTTGTTAACATTGATGAACCAAGGAGGTTCCATCTTATTCCCTAATCACTTGTATTTACATGTGCTAACATTGCAGGGAATTGAAGATGATTATCATTCTCAACTGGAGGATGGTTTTGGAAAGAATGGAGTGCACCCCTTGAGGGGGAGCCAATCTGTAGAAGATGGGATTCTGAGATTTAATACCATCTTGAGAAAAGTGAATGTATTCCAATCATACTTTCATCCCTTGTTTCTTAATTGTATTCATCATGAAAATTAAGGGAGAGTATTGATTGAAGACAAATGAATGAAAGGGGGAGCTTTATCTTTGCACCTGATCTTTCTAATGTGTTTGGTGAAGTATGTGCAGGATTTAGCAATTCATTGATATATCTGAAAAATTTCAAACCCCTGAAGCATGATCTCACATGTACAGTGAATTTTGGACAGCATTGAGATCCTTGGTTACATCACTCTTGTTTTCTACACCGGGTTAGCCCACGTAGACTTAGATTTGATCTACTAAAGGTTCTTTGCTATAGAGAACATGTGACATCATCCCTCTCTTAGTGATTTTGAAGAAATAGCTTTTCTACGAGAGGAAGAGATTTTTGAAAGTGACCACACCACATCTTTTCATTTAATTGCCAATAAGGGGGAGAAAATATTGGCACACATATTGACCCATTCATATGTGCAGAAGTAGTTTATTGACAACAAATACAAAGGGGGAGATTGAAATGCACTGTATTGCATTTGTTGTCAATGAGGCATGATGTTGTCATGGAATGAATGGATGTCAAGGAATGTCAAGATGTGAATGACAAAGGATGTGATGGTGATGGTGATGAAGGAGAATGGCCATGGTACTTAGAGGCATGTCACATAGGAGATTTACTAAGTGGAATAGTATATTATGGTTGAAACATTATCCATGAACATCAGACGATTGATGAGCTGATTGCTAAGTTCATAGAACTTGTATCCTGATGATACAATGTAACAACAATGTTAGAAGACCATGCATTGTTAAGAAAATGCATGAGGAGATGAAGATGATCCATCCACACCTCCTAAGTGGATGAAGTGAACTGAAGAAGTCCATGCACTATCACTTAGTGCATGTGAATTAGAAGATGATCCAACTTAATCTCTGATTGGATCAATGAAGAACATGTTGAAGAATTATTTGATTCAGGAGCTTTGGTTGAAGATGAACCTTCGGGAATTTTACTCTTAAGTGAATGTTAAATGTTTAAGAGGAATGGAGGAATTCTTAAGAAGAAGAGAAGAGAATAAATGAAGAAGGGAGAATGGATTAGAGGAAGATATGGCATTTGGCATATTTCACTTGGGAATAATTTGTTTTTATACAAAGTATTATTTTGTCCTTTGCCAAAAAATTGGCCAGCCACGGGTTCAACCCCAAGGCACATGTGGGCCTAGGGCGACGCCCATGGGGGATCCCATGGATCAAGCCCAAGGCGGCAGGAGGCCACACGGTAATTAAATCCGCGTGGCAGGGGAAAATAGTGCGCGCCCGTGAGAGGCAGAGTGGGCGCCAGTGGCGCGCCCAAGTGGCAGGGGTGGGCGCAAAGCGCGCCCGCAAGGAGAACATGGTGCGGGGCGGCACCATGGAGGGAGAAGTTCAAATGGCCGTCTTTGGGAGCAGCTGGTTGATAAACCATGGAAAATCCGCTCGGCGATTCGATGTGGGACGCGCAAATTTCACCGGGAGCACATCCTTGCCGCACGATCGATCTCGCGCTGGATCGCAGCCGCTCATCTCATCCACCGCGTGCCGTGATCTAATCCAGCTGTTGATGATCTTCTAAACACCGCATCCGACGGCTCCGAGGTGTCTCCTTCCTCGAGCTCAGCCGAAGGCCACCCGACGTCCCCCGATGAACCAGAGGGTCTCCAAGCACCGATGTTGAGCTCTCGGCCACTGTTGATCAATCCGAAGACACCATTGAGATCTTCTGAGCATAACGAACACATCCATGCAAGAAAGAAGCATGCATGCATAGTAGTGAGGAATTTCGGCTGAGGCCGAGGCATGCGAAGCTGCCGAAGGCCATGAGGATTATTTCTTTGCATGGATTGGATTTAAGCGAAGGCCGTGAATGTGTTCTAAATCGCATGCACATAGGAATGGATCCCGCGTGAAACAAAAAATAAAAAACGAGATTTGGAAAGATTTTGAAAACCCAAAATCTTCAGGAGTTCAAAGTTGTATCACGCGGATGGGCTGAGGCTCTCATCGCCTATAAGAGGAGCAACCGAGGCGCTTGAAAGGTTTTCTGAAAACTTTAAGATCCGCAAGCACCTTGTCTTGCGAAGTCCGAAGCCACCGTGCAACCCATTTGCGCGGCTGAAGAACTCGGGGCCACCCGAGATCCCGAAGGAGTCCCCTGCGTGCCTATCTTGCGCAACAGGAAGATCCCGAGCTGCTTGAATCTGCGCGCTCGAGGATTGGCACCGTCACTGCTCGCATACTTGTGCGTCAGGAGGAAGTGCCCGCGGGTATTGCACTTGTGCGCCCCGCGGCAGTGCACCTTGCGCGCCTTTGTGCACCAAGGCACTTGCGTGCCCCACGGCTAAGGTGTCTTGTGGCTTGCGCGCCCTTTAATCATGAGGCTTGCGTGGCAGTTGTGAAGAGGAGAAAGGTCACACCCCCTTGAGCGCCTTCATTGGATATTCGGGCAGTGGGTGTGCAAAGGTGGAAGACCCGAGACTTGTGCTTGTGTGCAAAGTGAAGACCTCACATTGTGTGTTTAAGAATTGGAGAAGGCCGTAGCCTTGGGTGTGTGCAAATTGAGGAAGGCTTGCACCTTGTGTATGAAATTTTAAGAACACCCTTAAGAAGAGGAGAGAGGCCAAATCAAGTGTGTGCAAAGTGAAAAAGTTGTGTGTGCAAAGTGAAGAGGCCGAACCTAGGTGTGTGCAAAGTGTACACATTTAGAAGAAGAAAGAAGAGGACATCCACACTAAATCATAACACACTTTTAAGTGTGTGAACAAATTGAACAATGTGTGTGAGTAAAGAAGGTGTGTGTGCTTAAGGAGAAATTACACTCTTTGAGTGTTTATTGCACCAAGGAGAAAAGAAAGGGGAGTGCATGCATGCATGCATGCACATGCACACGTGAACAAAGCCAAATCTGGTTGTGTGCATTTGAGTTGTCCAAGACCAGGAGTTCTTGAAGATGAAGAGATGTCATGCACTCAGTGCATGAAGATGATATGAACTGAGACTGGAGCCAGACTGAAGTTAAAGACATCAGCTGTCTGAGTTTTTAGTAGTTGAAGAGAGAGAGGCTAGGTCATCCTAAGAGAAATGAGATAAATCCTGAGCAAGGGGAGAAGACATGTTCATCACAAGTGAGTAGAGGTACAGAGCAAAGCCAACAACCTTTATCCCAGGTTGCTGAAGATACTTGAAGAACTTGAAGTGAAGAAGTGCTGCTCGTGTGACTCGAGGAGCCAGGAGAAGCCCCCTGTGAGACTCAGGGCGGATGAAGTCTTTAGTGGGATTCTGGATCAGGCCAGTGGGACTCTCGTAACACTGTGGGACGCAGTATAAAGAAACTCATGTGGGACTCAGGAGAGATACAGTGGGACTCTGTATCGACCATTGTAATACTTACAGATTATAATGGAAGAAACCATGTTGGGGTGTTTAACCAACATGGCAAGGATGTAGGCCTTTGGTGCCGAACCTTGTAAATTCTTGTGTCCTGTGCCTTTACATTTACTGCATCACTCGAGGAAAGGCTGAGAGATACAAGAATAGTGCATCGATGCCTTAACAAGCCATAGAGGTTTAATTGATCAAGAATCAATTAGTAAAAAGTTTTAAAGGATCACTGATTCACCCCCTCCCCCTCTCAGTGATCACACTAATATGGGCACTTCAATTGGTATCAGAGCGAGGTTGCCTCTAAAAGATCCAAGGGAGTCTCTATGGAGTGCAAATTTGAGGAAATGAAAGAACAGCCTCAAATGGAGATATCTGCCAAGACTCTGAAAAACAGAATGAAGAAACAGGCAAAGAAGATGAGGAAGTAGGTTGTTGCAATCAGAGAAACTCCTTCTATGGAAAGAAATGTGAAAGTCACATCAGATGAAAATTCCTTTTATCATGCTTCTGATGAAGCCTACTCTATCGGTGATGAAGATGGAAGAAACTATGATCTTCTAAATGCAATCAAATATCTTCAGAAGACAGTCCCCAAGGAAGTGGAATGTGTATAGCTACAGGCGTCCTTGATCTTCAAGAAGAAAAATTACAGCTAGAAGATGAAGCCAATACTCTGGAAGTCCAATTGGCAAAAAGGGTTGGCATAACCAACACTCTCAGAAAGCTGGTGAAGGCTAAAGATGAAACATTATCGCTTTTCAATGAAAGATATGAAGACACTACTGAAGAATTGAAAAGAAGCCTTTTTGAGAAAGAATTATTTAAGAATGTGGTCAAAGATGTATTCCGTGCATTGGAAAAGAGGCACAAAGTTTCAATGAATGTCAGAGATGCTCAACTTGAAGACAAAGTAAACAGGGTGAAAGAGCTTGACAAGTCATTACAAGAAATGAAGAAGGTGCATGAAGACCAGATGAAACAGCTGGAAGAAAAATTGGAAGTAAGGCTAAGAACTTTTGTGGATGAGAAGAACTCCCTCAACATGAAATGCTTAGAACTAGAGGTGATATTGAAAAATCTGCAATCACCCAAAGCTGAAACCTCCCAGTCAGTTGATAGAAGAAATGTTGCTACACAAGTATGCATTGAGAAGGATGATTCCAAAAGAAGGGCATCCTCTAACGAAAGGGAAACATCTTCTAAGAAGAAGGTACCATCCATCCCATCTTGTACTCATGCTTCTAATTGTGTTTCCACAAAAAGTGCAGGATGGAAGAATAATTCCAAACAAGTATGGATGAAGACAATGAAGAAAGAGAGATCTCCTAAAACAACACAACAAGTCAAGAAAAGTACCCAATAATCAGAAGGACTGAAGAGGTCAAGATTTGTGGGTCAGTGTCAGTGTTGTAATAAATATGGGCACTGTTCAAAAGATTGCTGGTACAATCCACTGAATGCAAAAGCACAAAGGAAGCCCATTCCAAGGGGGAGCAAGCCAGAGGAAAAGAAGCCACATCCACAGGTCCAGAGACATCTGTTTACTGTTAACAGATTTGGATTGCTTGATAACATCTGGGATATGTGCAAAAGTGGTCAAAAAGATACATGTCAATCTCCAACTGTATCCAGAGCTCAAAAGAAGAAAAGATCACAGAACCTGGATCAGAAAGAATCCTTGGGAAGCACACAGAAGAAAGTTGAAAAAGCTCCCAATAAGATTTTGTCCAAGGAAGATAAGTCCTTGGATTTGAAATCCAAGAAGGGTGATGTATCCAGAAAGACCACCAAGATGAAAACATGCTTCTACTGTGGAAAAAAGGACATATCATGGATCTTTGTAAACAAGCCATGAAATTCAATAGAGGCAGACTGGACTCAAACAGACAATCAATCCAGATGAAGCAGAAGGGATTGGTTGAAAACAAGTTTCCTATGAAAGGTAGCTTGAAAGCATCAAAGGAACCATGTGGAATATCCAGAACTGAGGCCACACTTCCAAGTGACTTACTATTCATATGGCCAAATCAGTTGCAACTTGCCAAAGATCAACAAAGAGCTGAAGATGAAGTTCTGGAAATTTCTAAGACAAAAGGGAAGAAGAATATTTCACATGAAGATGTATTGAGATCCACACCAGCACAAACATCATTGAAGATCAAATGTGCAAGTGTGAAGAATTGTGAAAATGGGACATCTCGGTTGAGAGAATCTTCTCAACCTTGTTGTTCACATTGATGAACCAAGGAGGTTCCATCTTATTCCCTAATCACTTGTATTTACATGTGCTAACATTGCAGGGAATTGAAGATGATGATCATTCTCAACTGGAGGATGGTTTTGGAAAGAATGGAGTGCACCCCTTGAGGGGGAGCCAATCTGTAGAAGATGGGATTCTGAGATTTAATACCATCTTGAGAAAAGTGAATGTATTCCAATCATACTTTCATCCCTTGTTTCTTAATTGTATTCATCATGACAATTAAAGGAGAGTATTGATTGAAGACAAATGAATGAAAGGGGGAGCTTTATCTTTGCACTTGAACTTTCTAATGTGTTTGGTGAAGTATGTGTAGGATTTAGCAATTCATTGATATATCTGAAAAATTTCAAACCCCTGAAGCATGATCTCACATGTACAGTGAATTTTGGACAACATTGAGATCCTTGGTTACATCACTCTTGTTTTCTACACCGAGTTAGCCCACGTAGTCTTAGAGTTGATCTACTAAAGGTTCTTTGCTAAAGAGGACATGTGACATCATCCCTCTCTTAGTGATTTTGAAGAAAATGCTTTTCTAAGGGAGGGACAGATTTTTGAAAGTGAACCACACCACATCTTTTCATTTGATTGCCAATAAGGGGGAGAAAATATTGGCACACATATTGACCCATTCATATGTGCAGAAGTAGTGTATTGACAACAAATACAATGGGGGAGATTGAAATGCATTGTGTTGCATTTGTTGTTAATGAGTCATGATGTTGTCATGGAATTAATGGATGTCAAGGAATGTCAAGATGTGAATGACAAAGGATGTGATGGTGATGGTGATGAAGGAGATTGGCCATGGTACTTAGAGGCATGTCACTTAGGAGATTTACTAAGTGGCA
Source organism: Viscum album (assembly GCA_963277665.1). Taxonomy (NCBI): domain Eukaryota; kingdom Viridiplantae; phylum Streptophyta; class Magnoliopsida; order Santalales; family Viscaceae; genus Viscum; species Viscum album. The sequence goes on from OY728158.1 coordinate 1,327,352,150, forward strand.
GAGTAGATTATGGTTGAAACATTCTCCATGAACATCAGACGATTGATGAGCGGATCTTTAAGTTCATAGAACTTGTATCCTGATGATACAATGTCACAACAATGTTAGAAGACCATGCATTGTTAAGACAATGCATGAGGAGATAAAGATGATCCATCCACACTTCCTGAGTGGATGAAGTGAGCTGAAGAAGTCCATGCACTATCACTTAGTGCATGTGAATTAGAAGATGATCCAACTTAATCTCTGATTGGATCAATGAAGAACATGTTGAAGAATTATTTGATTCAGGAGCTTTGGTTGAAGATGAACCTTCGGGAATTTCACTCCTAAGTGAAGATTAAATGTTTAAGAGGAATGGAGGAATTCTTAAGAAGAAGAGGAGAGAAGAAATGAAGAATGGAGAATGGATTAGAGGAAGATATGGCATTTGGAATATTTCAATTGGGAATACTTTGTTTTTATACAAAGTATTATTTTGTCCTTTTCCAAAAAATTGGCCAGCCATGGGCTAGCCACGGGTTCAACCCCAAGGCACATGTGGGCCTAGGGCGCCATGCCCATGGGGGATCCCATGGAGCAAGCCCAAGGCGGCAGGAGGCCACGCGGTGATTAAATCCGCGCGGCAGGGGCGCATAGTGTGCGCCCGCGAGAGGCAGAGTGGGCGCCAGTGGCGCGCCCGAGTGGCAGGGGTGGGCACAAAGCACGCCTGCAAGGAGAACACGGTGCGGGGAGGCACCGTGGTGGAGAAGTTCAACTGGCCGTCTCTGGGAGCGGCTGGTTGATAAATCGCGGAAAATCCGCTCGGCGATTCGATGTGGGACGCACAAATTTCACCGGGAGCGCATCCTGGCCGCACGATCGATCGCACGCTGGATCGCACCCGCTCATCTCATCCGCCGCGCGCCGCGATCTAATCCAGCCATTGATGATCCTCTAAACACCGCATCTGACGGCTCCGAGACGTCTCCTTCCTCGAGCTCAGCCGAAGGCCACCCGACGTCCCCCCACTGAACCAGAGGGTCTCCGAGCACCGATCATGAGCTCCCGACCACTGTTGATCAAGCCGAAGACACCATTGAGTTCTTCTGATCATAACGAACACATCCATGCAAGAAAAAAGCACGCATGCATAGTAGTGAGGAATTTCGGCTGAGGCCGAGGCATGCGAAGCTGCTGAAGGCCATGAGGATTATTTCTTTGCATGGATTGGATTTAAGCGAAGGTCGTGCATGCGTTCTAAATCGCATGCACGTAGGAATGGATCCCGCGTGAAACAGATAATAAAAAACGAGATTTGGAAAGATTTTGAAAACCCGAAATCTTCAGGAGTACAAAGTTGTATCATGCGGATGGGCTGAGGCTCTCATCGCCTATAAGAGGAGCACCCGAGGCACTTGAAAGGTTTGCTGAAAACTTTAAGATCTGCAAGCACCTTTTCTTGCGAAGTCTGAAGCCACCGTGCAACCCACTTGCGCGGCTGAAGAACTCGGGGCCACCCGAGGTCCCAAAGGAGTCCCCTGCATGCCTATCTTGCGCGATAGGAAGATCCCGAGCCGCTTGAATCTGCGCGCTCAAGGATTGGCACCCTCACTGCCCGCATACTTGTGCGGCAGGAGGAAGTGCCAGTGGGTGTTGCACTTGCGCGCCCCGCGGCAGTGCACCTTGCACGCCTTTGTGCACAAAGGAACTTGCTTGCCCCGTGGCTAAGGTGTCTTGTGGCTTGCGCGGCCTTGAATCATGAGGCTTGCACGGCAGTTGTGAATAGGAGAAAGGTCACACCCCCTTGAGCCCCTTCATTGGATATTCGGGCAGTGGGTGTGCAAAGGTGGAAGACCCGAGACTTGTGCATGTGTGCAAAGTGAAGACCTCACATTGTGTGTTTAAGAATTGGAGAAGGCCGTAGCCTTGGGTGTGTGCAAAATGAGGAAGGCTTGTACCTTGTGTATGCAATTTGAAGAACACCCTTAAGAAGAGGAGAGAGGCCAAATCAAGTCTGTGCAAAGTGAAAAAGTTGTGTGTGCAAAGTGAAGAGGCCGAACCTTGGTGTGTGAAAAGTGTACACATTTAGAAGAAGAAAGAAGAGGACATCCACACTAAAGCATAACACACTTTAAAGTGTGTGAACAAATTGAAAAATGTGTGTGAGTAAAGAAGGTGTGTGTTCCTAAGGAGAAATTACACTCTTTTGAGTGTTTATTGCACCAAGGAGAAAAGAAAGGGGAGTGCATGCATGCATGCATGCACATGCACACGTGAACAAAGCCAAATCTGGTTGTGTGCATTTGAGTTGTCCAAGACCAGGAGTTCTTGAAGATGAAGAGATGCCATGCACTCAGTGCATGAAGATGATGTGAACTGATACTGGATCCAGACTGAAGTTAAAGACATCAGCTGTTTGAGTTTTCAGTAGTTGAAGAGAGAGAGGCCAGGTCATCCTAAGAGAAAGGAGATAAATCCTGAGCAAGACGAGAAGACCTGTTCATCACAAGTGAGTAGAGGTACAGAGAAAGGCCAGCAACCTTTATCCCAGGTTGCTGAAGATACTTGAAGAACTTGAAGTGAAGAAGTGCTTCTCGTGTGACTCGAGGAGCCAGGAGAAGCCCCCTGTGAGACTAAGGCCGATGAAGTCTTCAGTGGGATTCTGGAGCAGGCCTGTGGGACTCTGGTAACACTGTGGGATGCAGTATAAAGACCCTCCTGTGGGACTCAGGAGAGATACAGTGGGACTCTATATCGACCATTGTAATACTTACAGATTATAATGGAAGAAACCATGTTGGGGTGTTTAACCAACATGGAAAGGACGTAGGCCTTTGGTGCCGAACCTTGTAAATTCTTGTGTCCTGTGCCTTTACATTTACTGCATTACTCGAGGAAAGGCTAAGAGATACAAGAATAGTGGATCGAGGCCTTAACAAGCCATAGAGGTTTAATTGATCAAGAATCAATTAGAAAAATGTTTTAAAGGATCACCGATTCACCCCCTCCCCTTCTCAGTGATCACACTAATCTGGGAACTTCAATTGGTATCAGAGCGAGGTTGCATCTAAAAGATCCAAGGGAGACTATATGGAGTGCAGATTTGAGGAAATGAAAGAACAGCCTCAAATGGAGATATCTTCCAAGACTCTGAAAAACATAATGAAGAAACAGGCAAAGAAGATGAGGAAGAAGGTTGTTGCAATCAGAGAAACTCCTTATATGGAAAGAAATGTGAAAGTCACATCAGATGGCAATTCCTTTTATCATGCTTCTGATGAAGCCTGCTCTAGCTGTGATGAAGATGGAAGAAACAATGATCTTCTAAATGCTATAAAATATCTTCAGAAGACAGTCCCTAAGGAAGTGGAAATGTGTATAGCTACAGGCTTCCTTGATCTTCAAGAAGAAAAATTATAGCAAGAAGATGAAGCCAATTCTCTGGAAGTCCAATTGGAAAAAAGGGTTGGCATAACCAACACTCTCAGAAAGCTGGTGAAGGCTAAAGATGAAACAGTATCGCTTTGCAATGAAAGATATGAAGACACTACTGAAGAATTGCAAAGAAGCCTTTCTGAGAAAGAATTCTTTAAAACTGTGGTCAAAGATGTTTTCCATGCACTGGAAAAGAGGCACAAAGTTTCATTAAATGTCAGAGATGCTCAACTTGAAGACAAAGTAAATAGGGTGAAAGAGAATGACATTTCATTACAAGAAATGAAGAAGGTGCATGAAGACCAGATGAAACAGCTGGAAGAAAAATGGGAAGGAAGGCTAAGAACTGTTGTGGATGAGAAGAACTCCCTCAACATGAAATTCTTAGAACTAGAGGTGATATTGAAAAATCTGCAATCACCCAAAGCTGAAACCTCCCAGTCTGCTGATAGAGGAAATGTTGCTACACAAGTATGCATTGAGAAGGATGATTCCAAAAGAAGGACATCCTCTAAAGAAAGGGAAACATCTTCTAAGAAGAAGGTACCATCCATCCCATCTTGTACTCATGATTCTAATTGTGTTTCCACAAAAAGTGCAGGATGGAAGAATAATTCCAAACAAGTATGGATGAAGACAATGAAGAAAGAGAGTTCTCCTAAAACAACACAACAAGTCAAGAAAAGTACCCAACAATCAGAAGGACTGAAGAGGTCAAGATTTGTGGGTCAGTGTTGGTGTTGTAATAAGTATGGGGACTGTGCAAAAGATTGCTGGTACAATCCACTGAATGCAAAATCACAAAGGAATCCCATGCCAAGGGGGAGCAAGTCAGAGGAAAAGAAGCAACATCCACAGTTCCAGAGACATCTGTTTACTGCTAACAGATTTGGATTGCTTGATAACAACTGGGATGTGTGCAAAAGTGGTCAAAAAGATACATGTCAATCTCCAACTGTATCCAGTGCTCAAAAGAAGAAAAGATCACAGAACCTCTCTCAGAAAGAATCCTTGGGAAGCAAGCAGAAGAAAACTGAAAAAGCTCCCAATAAGATTTTGTCAAAGGAAGATAAGTCCTTGGATTTGAAATCCAAGAAGGGTGATGCATCCAGAAGGACCACCAAGAAGAAACCATGCTTCTACTGTGGAAGGAAAGGACATATCATGGATCTTTGTAAACAAGCCATGAAATTCAATAGAGGCAGACTGGACTCAAACAGAAAATCAATCCAGATGAAGCAGAAGGGATTGGTTGAAAACAAGTTGCCTATGAAAGGTAGCTTGAAAGCATCAAAGGAACCATGTGGAATATCCAGAACTGAGACCACACTTCCAAGTGACTTACTAGTCATATGGCCAAATCAGTTGCAACTTGCCAAAGATCTACAAAGAGCTGAAGATGATGTTATAGAAATTGCTATGACAAAAGGGAAGAAGAATATTTCACATGAAGATGTATTGAGATCCACACCAGCACAAACATCATTGAAGATCAAATGTGAAAGTGAGAAGAATGGTGAAAATGGGACATCTCGGTTGAGATAATCTTCTCAACCTTGTTGTTCACATTGATGAACCAAGGAGGTTCCATCTTATTCCCTAATCACTTGTATTTACATGTGCTAACATTGCAGGGAATTGAAGATGATGATCATTCTCAACTGGAGGATGGTTTTGGAAAGAATGGAGTGCACCCCTTGAGGGGGAGCCAATCTGTAGAAGATGGGATTCTGAGATTTAATACCATCTTGAGAAAAGTGAATGTATTCCAATCATACTTTCATCCCTTGTTTCTTAATTGTATTCATCATGACAATTAAGGGAGAGTATTGATTGAAGACAAATGAATGAAAGGTGGAGCTTTATCTTTGCACCTGAACTTTCTAATGTGTTTGGTGATGTATGTGAAGGATTTAGCAATTCATTGATATATATGAAAAATTTCAAACCCCTGAAGCATGATCTCACATGTACAGTTAATTTTGGACAGCATTGAGATCCTTGGTTACATCACTCTTGTTTTCTACACCAGGTTAGCCCACGTAGACTTAGAGTTGATCTACTAAAGGTTCTTTGCTAAAGAGAACATGTGACATCATCCCTCTTATAGTGATTTTGAATAAAATGCTTTTCTAAGGGAGGAAGAGATTTTTGAAAGTGAACCACACCACATCTTTTCATTTGATTTCCAATAAGGGTGAGAAAATATTGGCACACATATTGACCCATTCATATGTGCAGAAGAAGTGTATTGACAACAAATACAAAGGGGGAGATTGAAATGCACTGTGTTGCATTTGTTGTCAATGAGGCATGTTGTTGTCATGGAATGAATGGATGTCAAGGAATGTCATGATGTGAATGAAAAAGGATGTGATGGTGATGGTGATGAAGGAGAATGGACATGGTACTTAGAGGCATGTCACTTAGGAGATTTACTAAGTGGCATAGTAGATTATGGTTGAAACATTCTCCATGAACATCAGACGATTGATGAGCTGATCTTTAAGTTCATAGAACTTGTATCCTGATGATACAATGTCACAACAATGTTAGAAGACCATGCATTGTTAAGACAATGCATGAGGAGATGAAGATGATCCATCCACACCTCCTAAGTGGATGAAGTGAGCTGAAGAAGTCCATGAACTATCACTTAGTGCATGTGAATTAGAAGATGATCCAACATAATCTCCGATTGGATCAATGAAGAACATGTTGAAGAATTATTTGATTCAGGAGCTTTGGTTGAAGATGAACCTTCGGGAATTTCACTCTTAAGTGAAGATTAAATGTTTAAGAGGAATGGAGGAATTCTTAAGAAGAAGAGAAGGGAAGAAATGAAGAAGGGAGAATGGATTAGAGGAAGATATGGAATTTATCATATTTCACTTGGGAATACTTTGTTTTTATACAAAGTATTATTTTGTCCTTTGCCAAAAAATTGGCCAGCCAAGGGCCAGCCACGGGTTCAACCCCAAGGCACATGTGGGCCTAGGGCGCCACGCCCATGGGGGATCCCATGGAGCAAGCCCAAGGCGGCAGGAGGCCACGCGGTGATTAAATCCGCGCGGAGGGGCACATAGTGCGCGCCCACGAGAGGCAGAGTGGGTGCCAGTGGCGCGCCCGAGTGGCAGGGTTGGGCGCAAAGCGCGCCCGCAAGGAGAACACGGTGCGGGGCGGAACCGTGGAGGGAGAAGTTCAACTGGCCGTCTCTGGGAGCGGCTGGTTGATAAACCGCGGAAAATCCGCTCGGCGATTCGATGTGGGACGCACAAATTTCACCGGGAGCGCATCCTGGCCGCATGATCGATCGCGCGCTAGATCGCAGCCGCTCATCTTATCTGCCGCGCGCCGCGATCTAATCCAGCCGTTGATGATCTTCTAAACACAGCATCCGACGGCTCCGAGGCGTCTCCTTCCTCGAGCTCATCCGAAGGCCACCCGACATCCCCCGCTAAACCAGAGGGTCTCCGAGCACCAATCTTGATCTCCCGGCCATTTTTGATCAAGCCGAAGACACCATTGAGATCTTCAGAGCATAACGAACACATCCATGCAAGAAAAAAGCACGCATGCATAGTAGTGAGGAATTTCGGCTAAGGCCGAGGCATGAGAAGCTGCCGAAGGCCATGAGGATTATTGTTTTGCATGGATTGGATTTAAGCGAAGGTCGTGCATGCGTTCTAAATCGCATGCACATAGGAATGGATCCCGCATGAAATAGAAAATAAAAAACGAGATTTGGAAAGATTTTGAAAATCCGAAATCTTCGGGAGTTCAAAGTTGTATCACGCGGATGGGATGAGGCGCTCATTGCCTATAAGAGGAGTGTAAGAATGGTATAGAGTAAGAGGTTTCCAACCTCTGATACCAATTGTAGGATCGAAAAATAATATTAGATGCTCAATATACAAGAGGGGGGGTGAATTGTATACTTTAAAAATTCCTTTGGAACCTTTAAAGTTAGTTATGAATAACTAAAGTTTCCTTAAGAAAAGGAAAGGACTAAGTTTAACAAAGTTAAACTAAGTAGATTCACAACACCTCTAACACCGAACTAAACTTGGAAAGAGATTCCAAAAATAGATTCCGGAAATATGATTCCGGAAATTGAAACTTAACAAAAGTTACAATATAAGATTCTACCTTAAAGCGTATAGAATATAAACTAATCAGAGTAAGTAAGGAAGTATAAGAAAGTTATACTTTCCTTAAGATACAAATTGCAGCGGAATAAAGAGAAGTAGTAAAACTACTAGTAACAAGATAATAGTCTTTTAACACAAAGAGAAGGGTATCCAGCAACCTTGGATAAAGGTCCCTTGATTTATACTTTCAAGCAAGTCTGTCTTACCCACACCAGGGTAAGCCCTCGATACGAAGATCGGTGTCTCTGTCTTGCTATCCCCGCAAGCCCTCAACTTCAAGGTAGTTGGCAACCTCTGTCTTTCTCAGCAAGAAAGCCCTCGATCTTTAAGGTAGTCGGCACCTCTGTCTTCCTATCCCCGGAAGCCCTCGAATGTAATCACCAACATTCGGAGTCGCACGAAGCTTTGAGAGTTAATAAGAGACTCTCTCTCTAGAAATCACTTCAACAGCATGTAAGCACTTTTTCAAGAATCGGCATATATATCAGCCATCAGCCGCGAGCTCTTTCAAATGAGCTCCTATTTATAGGTAAGGTCTGCTCCTCTCCAACGGTCATATTTTCCTTAAAGTTCGGAGGGACCTGTACACGTTTCACTTAGACAACGGTTAGTTTATAACAAAATGGACGACATCGTTTTATAACAAAACAAGTGTAACAGAAAGTACGACATCGTTTTAAACTCTAACATAAAGGTTCAGAATAGAAACTTCGGAGTGAAGGTTCGGAGTGAATAAATTCAGAGTGTATAAAACAATGATAATCAGATTCTGTTTAATAGGAGAATTCGGAATGAGAATTCGGAGTAGGAATTCGGAATAGGAATTCGTCATCAGAAATTGTAATGAGAATTCGTCATCAGAATTCGTAATGAGAATTCGGAATGAAATTTCTTCATTAGAATTCGTATTGAGAATTCTTCATTGGAATTCGTAATGAGAATTCGGAATGGAATTTCTTCATTAGAATTCGTAATGAGAATTCTTCATTGGAATTCATAATGAGAATTCGGAATGGAATTTCTTCATTAGAATTCGTAATGAGAATTCTTCTTCAGAATTCGTATCCTGAATCTGGAATAGAACTTAGTCAGAGTTCATATCCGGAATTCAGAATGAAACTTCCTTATAGTTCTTGTCCAGAACCGAATCCTAAAACCAGAATGCTTTTATATCAAAGTTTTAATGACTCCGAGAAAATGAATCCGAAACTTATACTTAAGAAAAATATGAATGAAAATATGATAAGGATAATTTTTTCTTATAAAAGCGATTTTCCTTAAGAAAGCGATTTTCCTTATAAAAGAAATTTTCCTTAAGAAAGCATTTTTCCTTATAAAAGCAATTTTCCTTAAGAAAGCATTTTTCCTTAAAGATAAGGTGTTTGTGATTTTCAAAACATGAAGGAATGGAAAAGTCCTAAGGAAAACTTTATTGACTCAACAATCTCCCCCTTTTTGGAAAGCACAAACATCCTTACAAAAAAGCTATTCTAAGAAGAAAGAAACACATTAAAGCTTATCCCCCTTGGTTTAAGGATATAGATTAATACGACTAACTCCCCCTTAGGCTTTGAATCTCTAAGGATCGTATTCATATTTCCGGAGTGATGTTTCTTTAAGAAAAACTCCCCCTTAAACAAACTCTTATTAGAGTTCTATCTCCTTGGGTATTTTTCTTTCTCCCCCTTTGATAAGCACTTATTAGATTTCCTCTTTTTCTTAAGGATCTTTTCCTTCTCCCCCTTTGTGATTTTCAAAAAGAATTGGAGGGAATGGAAAAAAAAATAACAAAGTACCTGAAAGATTAGCAATGACAACAATAGAAACAACAAGCACAATTCTCATTATATTTGAAATGTCAGCAACAAAAACAGATTACAACAAAAAGATCGGATTGGTCATTTCGGATCTTTCTCCTTTGAAATGAGCCCCTTAAGAATTGTCTTGATCTTTTTGAGGTCCTTATGATCTTCCTCTGCTTGCTTCTCTAAGGCAACTATTCTTGCTGACTGGGCTTCAATTACTTCTTCCTGAGCCTTCAACTTTTCTTCCTGAGCTTTCATCTTCTCTTCCTGAGCCTTCATTCTTTCTAGAAAATTGATCCGATGATCCCTTTCAAATTTCCAACTCTGATTAACGGAGTTGAGCTTTCCATTCAGATCTCTCACTTCCTGAATCCGAAAGTTCTTTTCCTCTGTCAATTTCTCATCGAATGATGCAGTCATCTCATGAAACTTCTTGTCCTCGGTTTGAAAAGCATCCTTAACATTTTCCTGAAACTCATCCAGCAACCTCATCTCTTCCACATTCTTCTTCGACCAGCTTGTCATCCTCTTGCAAGATCTTTTATGTGCTTCATAACCAACGAAAAAAGATTTGAACTGAGCTTCAATCTCAACACACTTATCCATTACCATGGATACGGAGTCGGTTTTCTGATTCAACGCATGTTGGAGCATCTGGCATCTAGAGTCAATACTGGAGAAGGTTGGAATGGTTCCCACCAACTTCTTCAAGGATTGAACAACAAAATCGTGCCCCAACGAAGATGATACCGAATCTGACATCTTGCTCGGAGAATTTTCTTCCTCAATAAGCTCCAACTTCCTCTTAGAAGAACTACCAGCTTCCTTCCTCATACTCTTTTCTGAACTCGGGGTATCAGCAAGAATTTGTTTCCCCTTATCTTTTTCCGGAATAGAAACCTGTTCCGGAGATTTCTTCTCGCTATCAGACACTTGAACAACCAAATCTTCCTCATCAGCAACTTCTACATTTTCCTTCTGAGCAGCATCAAGTAAAAGATGTTCTTCTTCTCTCAGACAAGAAACTTCTTCTTCGCCTTTCTCTTCTTCCATATTCGGAGTGACAAGCTTTGAAGATTGAGCTTCAGATGTTCGGAGCGACAGGTGTTCCGAAGGAGTTCCTTTATATTCATCTACTTGTTTGAGCACATCTCCTGTCTCACCACTTCCTTCAGCAGCTTCTTCAACTTCTTCTACTTGCTCTACTTCCTCAGTAGCAACAACCTCTTCCGGAGTAACAAGATTTCTTCCTGGAGTCTCAGGTAGAGATTTACAGAGAAAAAGATCTCGGAACGGGAATGGTTGCTGAAACCATCTCGTTGAATTTTAACAAGGCCTGAGCTACCTCAGCCTCAGACATTTTCTTCTTCAGTTTCTTTTCCTTTGCTTGTTTCTCGAGTTCATCAGCAGCCTTTTCTTTCAGAGCTTTGGCCTCTGCAGGATCCAATCCGAACTGCGGATCTCCTTCCTTCCTCTTCTCTTTGTCAGCTCTCCACTTTGCTGCAACCTCATCAGTAGAGGTTTTCTTCTTCTTAGACTTAGGAGGTGCGGAGTGGACTTCCTTAGACTTGGGTTCCTCATCTTCGACAACCACTTCTTTCAGCTTCTTCTTCCTTACCGGCTTGGATGATTCCGGATCAGCCACTTTCGGAGTCACTTCTACTTGTGGAGGTAGATCAATAAACTTCCCTGACTCCTTGTTAAAAGCTATATTCATTCTCTTAAGAGTGGCATCACTGAGCAACATGATCTTGCACACCCTTGGTTTGGAACTACAAGCTACCTTGAAGGACTCAAGGCACCGAACTATGAGCTTTGACAATATTGCTGGGTACATCACAATCTGAGCTCTTAGATTCCCTTTCTTCAGATTTTCAATGTTAAGAAGAATATGCTTCATCAAGTTGAACTTTCTTAGATTTATCAGGAAATCTAAGATATATATCTCACTCTTCTTCAGGCTATCCTTATCTCCTTTTCTTGGTATGATAAGGCCTTGTACCCATAACTCCATAATCCGGAAGTTTGTAGAAAGACTTGCTATTTTCGGAGCCTTGTCATCATCCAATCCGAGAATTTCTAAGGCTTTCTCCTTGTTGAAACTACCCAAAGAGTCTGGCAGTACGTGAGAAATGAATTCAGCTTCACCTTCGTACCTTAACCCTACCAAGCTTGCAGCCTTGGTGTAAGAAAGCTTATATGTCTTGCCATACGACTTGAAAGAAAATTTTTCTCTATTGTCTTCCTCAAAGAAAGAAACCGACTCATAAAACTCAACAAGCAAATCTGAGTAGACTTCATCTTGGTTGCCGGTTTTTGATACCGCAACATCCTCCCAGCCATTCAACTTGATATTCTTTGAAATGATAGAATCATAGTTGCTGAAGAAAGTCAGATGAACTAACCTTTCTCTGTAGACTAACCACTGAGAAATGGGCTTGGTTGAAGACATTTCTTGAGAAGCTAACTCTGCAGACATTCGGATTAGAAGTCCTCTGAGATATTCGGAACAGAGAAGACTGAAGTTCGGAACTGAGAAAACTGTGGTTCGGAACGGCCTTAAATCGGAGAGTCAGAGCTTCAGCACGCAAAAGCTTGAAATCGATGTGGGACGAGAAAATAGGGTCCCTTTTATATAGGCAATGGGATGACGGTTCAACTTCCTCGGTTGATCTAACGGTTTAGAACGATCTGAGATCAGATCTAACGGTTGAAAGCTTGAATCCGATCTTTTTGAGGTTTTATTAAAGTAAAGAATTAAGAAATCCAAAAACCAAAAACAAACTATAAGAAATTCCCAGCAAGTAAAATATGATTACGAAAACTTCAGTAAGGAAATCATACCTTTCGGATTAGATTAGGAAAGTTATTCGTAATGGGCAATATAAAGACGACTACTCAATACGAAAAAGTAAATACGAAAAGTCAATACGAAAAACTCAATAAGATAAAGTAAATACGAAAAGTCAATACGAAAAACTCAATACGAAAAACTCAATACAAAAAAATCAATACGAAAAACTCAATACGAAAAACTCAATACGAAAAACTCAATACGAAAAACTCAATACGAAAAACAAAACTTGGTACGAAAATCTGGTTATGAAAGTCCCAGTACGAAAGTTGTCCACTCCGGAAATTTTCAATACGAATACATTCATTCCAGAAGTATTCTGTACGAAAATATCCATTCTGGAAAAGTTTCATTCCGGAAGTTTTCATTCCGGAAATCTTTGTTCCGAAAAGTTTGAAAACAAATTTTGAAAAACTTTGATAAATAAACAATCAAATGTACTCCCCCTATGAAAAGGAGTTTATTACTGTAAGGAGACTTTTTCAACGGAAAGTTAATTAAGGAATATTACCTTACGGTTATCATTCCTAACTTCTGCTTAATATATTCAAATCTATCAGAAGGCAAAGATTTTGTGAAAATGTCAGCAAGTTGATCTTGCGTTCCGATAAACTGAAGAATAATATCTCCTTTGAGTGTGTGATCCCTAAGAAAGTGATGTCTAATATCTATGTGTTTTGCACGAGAGTGATGTGCAGGGTTTTTACTTAGGGAAATGACACTTGTGTTATCACACAAAATTTGAGTTTTAGTAAAACTCAAGCCATAGTCTGTGAGTGTGTGTTGCATCCACAACACTTGTGCACAACAACTTCCAGCTGCTACATATTCAGCTTCAGCAGTGGAGAGTGCAACAGAATGTTGCTTCTTGCATGACCAAGAAACTAATGAATCTCCTAAGAAATGACAAGTCCCGGATGTACTTTTCCTATCCATTCTACATCCACCAAAGTCAGCATCAGAAAAGCTTTTTAGAACAAAATCATTTCCAGAAGTATAAAATAATCCTAGATCCTTGGTTCCCTTAAGGTAGCGAAAAATTCTTTTTACTGCCTTTAAGTGAGATTCCTTAGGATTGGATTGATATCTTGCACATAAGCATACAGAAAACATTAAGTCTGGTCGACTAGCTGTTAAGTAAAGTAGACTTCCAATCATACCTCTAAAAGATGTTTGATCTACTGGTTTCCCAGCTTCATCAAGATCTAAAGAGTTTGAGGTACCAATAGGAGTACTTATACTCTTAGTGTTGTCATAACCATACTTTTTAAGAAGATCTTTAATATACTTATGTTGAGATATGTAGGTTCCTTCTGGTTTTTGAGAAATTTGAAAACCAAGGAAAAATGTTAACTCACCCATCATACTCATTTCAAACTCAGATTTCATTAGACTAGCAAAAGAGTCAGTCAAAGATTGCTGAGTTGAACCAAATATAATGTCATCAACATAAATTTGAACAATCAAAACATTTTTCTTATCTTTCTTTATAAAAAGGGTTGGATCTTCATTTCCCTTAACATAGTTATTTTGAAGCAAAAATCCAGTAAGTCTATCATACCATGCTCGTGGGGCTTGTTTAAGGCCATACAAAGCTTTGGTAAGTCTAAAAACATGATCTGGATATTTTGTATCTTCAAAGCCAGGAGGTTGTTCAACAAAAAGTTCCTCTTGAACATAACCGTTAAGAAAAGCACATTTCACATCCATTTGGAAAAGTTTGAAATTAAAGAATGCTGCAAAGGCAAGTAGAATGAGGATAGATTCAAGTCTAGCTACTGGAGCATAGGTTTCTTCATAGTCTATTCCTTCTTGCTGATTATAGCCTTTAGCAACAAGTCTAGCTTTATTTCTAACAATGACTCCATTTTCATCACATTTATTTCTAAAAACCCATTTTACTCCAATAACAGAAGTTTCCTTAGGTCTTTCAACCAAGATCCAGACTTTATTCCTTTCGAATTAATTTAGTTCATCTTGCATGGCTTTAATCCAATCATCATCACCTAAAGCTTCATCAGTGCTTTTAGGTTCTAATTGGGAAAGGAATGCTAGATGTTCTATTTCATTTCTTAAGGAACTTCTAGTCCTTACAGGTTGATTTACATCACCAATGATACTATCACTGGGATGATTCTTAAGAAACACCTGATTTGGGTTTTGTAAAACTTGTTCATCAACATAGGGTAGAAAGTCTTCCGGGGTAAATGTTTCAGAAGCATCTTCTAGAACAATTTCCTTATCATAAGGTTCTTCTATCAAAGGTTGATAATCAGTTTTTGAAAACACATCCGAAGATGTAGGTTGGGAGGTTTTAAAAACAAAAGGATCTGACTCATCAAATTTCACACGTACTGTTTCTTCAACAGTACAAGTGTTTTTATTAAAAACTCTATAAGCCTTAGAGGTTGTGGAATAACCTAAGAAAATTCCTTCATCTGATTTTGGTGCGAATTTATGTAAGTTATCTTTAGTATTCAAAATGAATACTTTGCAACCAAAAACTTTGAAGTAGGAAAGTCTTGGTTTTCTACCATTCCATAACTCATAAGGAGTTTTATTAAGAAAAGGTCTAATCAAAACTCGATTTATAGTATAACAAGCAGTACTTACAGCTTCAGCCCAGAAATGTCTAGCAATAGAATATTCACTCAACATGGTTCTAGTTATCTCTTGAAGAATTCTATTTCTTCTTTCAACTACACCATTCTGTTGAGGAGTTCTAGGTGCTGAAAAGTTGTGAGTAATACCTTTCTTACTACAAAAAGTTTCAAAATCAGAATTTTGAAATTCTCCTCCATGATCACTATGAATAGTTTTCAATGGAAGGTTTTTTTTCATTTTTAACTTGAGATCTAAAACTTTTGAAATAAGAAAAAGCTTCAGATTTCCTTGCTAGAAAATAGACCCAAGTAAATCTAGTGTAATCATCAACAAGAACAAACACATAGTATTTGCCTCCAATGCTTCTAGTTTGTGTTGGACCAAAAAGATCCATGTGCACCAACTGTAATGCATCAGTTGTTGAGACTTCACCGATTGACTTAAAACTAGATTTATGTTGCTTGCCATATTGACAAGGATTACAAACTTTAGAAGAATCAAATCTAAGCTCCGGTAGATCCTTAACAAGTTTCTTCTTAGAGAGTTTACATAGGTTCCTAAGATTACAGTGTCCTAATCTTCTATGCCATAACCAAGAATGATCTTCCATTGCACTTAGGCAAGGTAAATCTTGGCTTCTTAGGTATTCTAAGTTTAATGTGTAAACATTCTCTTGCCTGTTGGCTGAGAGAATAAATTCTTCCTTGGAATTGTGAACTAAGCATTTATCATTCCTAAAATTAACAAGGTAACCTTCATCACATAACTGACTTATGCTAATGAGGTTGTGCTTAAGACCTTTAACAAAAAGAACATTTGAAATCAATGTTTTACCCAAAAGAACTATATTACCAATACCAACAATCTCTCCCTTAGCATTGTCTTCGAAAGTAACCTTTCCTCCTTTCGTTTTGTTAATCTTTTCAAAAAAGCTTTTGTTACCAGTAATATGCCGGGAACATCCACTATCCATGTACCAAATATTGTTGCTGGAACTTTCTTTATTTTCCTGAAATTGAGAACAAAGTTAGACTTTCGGAATCCAAACTTGTTTGGATCCGAGATTTCCAGACAATAAAATTTTAGGTATCCACATTTTCTTAGAAAAGTAAGCTTTATGAAAACCTAAGGATTGGGTTTTGTTTAAGGAACAACTTCTTGCCCAGTGACCACCACATTGACATTTAGTGCAAAATGGGGCACTTTGAGGAACAAAATAATTGTTACTAAAAACTGGTTTTGCATGGGTATAACCAAATCCGGATTTATTTCTTAAAGGTCGTATTTGAGAATACATCTTATCAAAATTTTCTTTACCATGGGTAAAGTTTGATAAACACTTCTTTAAGGAAAAAATTTCGGACTTGAGTTTTACAACCAAGTTTTTATCCTCAAAAACATTAGTTTTTGAACTAGAGTTAGGCTCGAAAACATTTTTCTTAGAAATTACATTTTCTAATTCTTTAGAAAGTTTATTCTTCTCAGAACTTACTTCCTCAAGATTTTTTGAAAAATTTTCAAAATCAGCATTTTTCTTATCAAGATCTTTAGAAAGATCTGATATCTCTTTAGTATGAATAGAATTCCTAGAATTTGCCTTATCAAGTTTCTTGTTGAGTTTGGAATTCTCAATCTCAAGAAGTTCAGCAAATCTAGAGACTTCTTCAAAAGTAGGTAAAGTATTTTCCTCATCAGAAGATGATTCTTAATCAGAAGAGTTATAATACTTACTATTATTAGGATTTAAAGAAACATTGGTCAAAGATTCAGCATTTCGTACCTTAGCCATAAGACAATGATTATCAACAGGTAATCTGGCTATAAGACCAAGATTCTTCTGTCCTAAAGATTCATATTCAGAAGATTCATTTGAAGAGTCACCACCACTGGCACTCCAGGTGTCATTAGCTTTCAGAACTTTCTTAGCTTTAGCTTTGTAATACTTCTTCCTGTTCTTGTCTGAATGCCTTTCCTTTCTTTCTTTCTTTTTCAGCATAGGACAATCTGGTCTAATATGTCCAGCTCTTTTACATTCATAACAAGTAACTTCTCCATCTTTCTTATCTTTCCTGTCCTTCTTCTTATACTTGGATTGAAAGTTTCTCTGTCCAGCTATCTTGTTCATCCTTCGAGCAAGATTGGCTAATTCATTTTCTGAAAATTCACTTTCACTAGATTCGGATTGGAAAATGACTTTCTTCGATTTCGATCTGGTAACTCTCTCAGGAGTCTTAGCTTTCATCTGATTTGAAGTTGTAGTAAAAGCAACAGTACCATTTCCATTCTTCTTCTTGATGTTGTCAGCATCTCTCTTCATTCTGGTCTCATGTTGTAGAAGAGTTCCAAATAATTCATCAAGAGTAATTTGAGTAACATTCCTGTTCTCATCTATAGCTGTTCTCTTGGATTCCCATTCATTGGGCATAATATCAATTATCTTGTCCAGAAGAACTTCATTATCTAAACCTTTCTCTCCCATAGATTGTAGACTGTTGACGATAGTCATAAATCTTTGTTGTACTTTACAGATAGATTCTCCATAAGGAAAATTGAAGCCATGATATTCAGCTCTAAGCATTGCTCTTCTAGTCTCAATCACTTTAGAAGTCCCAAAGTGTGTAACCTCTAACTTCTTCCATATACAGTTAGCTGCTTCACAAGAAGAAATTTGGCTATAAATATTTCTAGTCATTGAACATAATAAAGTATTGCGTACCTTATAGTTGAGTTGATATTCTTGCTTCTCCTGGTTAGTAAAGGTTCTGACTTCCTTGTCAGGAATTTTATAATCACCAGTAAGCATCACAAAGTTATCTACACCAGTATTGATAACAAAAGTCTTCATACGATCTCTCCAGTACTCATAGTCATTACCATTGAATATTGGTGGCCTTGTAGGATTCAGATTGTCAATCGATCCAACATTAATTCCTGCCATACTAAAAAATAACTTGGCACACAAACTTGTTAGTAGCTTAGAATCGAAATCACAAAGTTCGGAATGGGAAAAGTTTGGAATGGATAATCCGGAATGACAATGTTCGGAATAGAAAAGTGAGCAAGAAAAACTTGTATGTGAGTACAAGTATTTCAGTAACCTTGGCTCTGATACCAAATGTAAGAATGGTATAGAGTAAGAGGTTTCCAACCTCTGATACCAATTGTAGGATCGAAAAATAATATTAGATGCTCAATATACAAGAGGGGGGGGGGGTGAATTGTATACTTTAAAAATTCCTTTGGAACCTTTAAAGTTAGTTATGAATAACTAAAGTTTCCTTAAGAAAAGGAAAGGACTAAGTTTAACAAAGTTAAACTAAGTAGATTCACAACACCTCTAACACCGAACTAAACTTCGAAAGAGATTCCAAAAATAGATTCCGGAAATATGATTCCGGAAATTGAAACTTAACAAAAGTTACAATATAAGATTCTACCTTAAAGCGTATAGAATCTAAACTAATCAGAGTAAGTAAGGAAGTATAAGAAAGTTATACTTTCCTTAAGAGACAAATTGCAGCGGAATAAAGACAAGTAGTAAAACTACTAGTAACAAGATAATAGTCTTTTAACCCAAAGAGAAGGGTATCCAACAACCTTGGATAAAGGTCCCTTGATTTATACTTTCAAGCAAGTCTGTCTTACCCACACCAGGGTAAGCCCTCGATACGAAGATCGGTGTCTCTGTCTTGCTATCCCCGCAAGCCCTCAACTTCAAGGTAGTTGGCAACCTCTGTCTTTCTCAGCAAGAAAGCCCTCGATCTTTAAGGTAGTCGGCACCTCTGTCTTCCTATCCCCGGAAGCCCTCGAATGTAATCACCAACATTCGGAGTCGCACGAAGCTTTGAGAGTTAATAAGAGACTCTCTCTCTAGAAATCACTTCAATAGCATGTAAGCACTTTTTCAACAATCGTCATATATATCAGCCATCAGCCGCGAGCTCTTTCAAATGTGCTCCTATTTATAGGTAAGGTCTGCTCCTCTCCAATGGTCATATTTTCCATAAAGTTCGGAGGGACCTGTACACGTGTCACTTAGAAAACGGTTAGTTTATAACAAAATGGACGACATCATTTTATAACAAAACAAGTGTAACAGAAAGTACGACATCGTTTTAAACTCTAACATAAAGGTTCGGAATAGAAACTTCGGAGTGAAGGTTTGGAGTGAATAAATTCAGAGTGTATAAAACAATGATAATCAGATTCTGTTTAATAGGAGAATTCTGAATGAGAATTCGGAGTAGGAATTCGGAATAGGAATTCGTCATCAGAAATTGTAATGAGAATTCGTCATCAGAATTCGTAATGAGAATTCGGAATGAAATTTCTTCATTAGAATTCGTAATGAGAATTCTTCATTGGAATTCGTAATGAGAATTCGGAATGGAATTTCTTCATTAGAATTCGTAATGAGAATTCTTTATTGGAATTCTTAATGAGAATTCGGAATGGAATTTCTTCATTAGAATTCGTAATGAGAATTCTTCTTCAGAATTCGTATCTTGAATCTGGAATAGAACTTAGTCAGAGTTCATATCCGGAATTCGGAATGAAACTTCCTTATAGTTCTTGTCCAGAACCGAATCCTAAAACCAGAATGCTTTTATATCAAAGTTTTAATGACTCCGAGAAAATGAATCCGAAACTTATACTTAAGAAAAATATGAATGAAAATATGATAAGGATAATTTTTCTTATAAAAGCGATTTTCCTTAAGAAAGCAATTTTCCTTATAAAAGCAATTTTCCTTAAGAAAGCATTTTTCCTTATAAAAGCAATTTTACTTAAGAAAGCATTTTTCCTTAAAGATAAGGTGTTTGTGATTTTCAAAACATGAAGGAATGAAAAATTCATAAGGAAATCTTTATTGACTCAACAAGGAGCACCCAAGGCGCTTGAAAGGTTTGCTGAAAACTTTAAGATCCGCAAGCACCTTGTCTTGCGAAGTCCGAAGCCACCGTGCAACCCACTTGCGCGGCTGAAGAACTCGGGGCCACCCGAGGTCCCGAAGGAGTCCCCTGCGCACCTATCTTGCGCGACAAGAAGATCCCGAGCTTCTTGAATCTGCGCGCTCGAGGATTGGCACCCTCACTGCCCGCATACTTGTGCGGTAGGAGGAAGTTCCCACGGGTGTTGCACTTTCGCGCCCCGCTGCAGTGCACCTTCTGCGCCTTTGTGCACCAAGGCACTTGCGTGCCCCGCGGCTGAGGTGTCTTGTGGCTTGCGCACCCTTGAATCTTGAGGCTTGCGTGACAGTTGTGAAGAGGAGAAAGGTCACACCCCCTTGAGTGCCTTCATTGGATATTCGGGCAGTGGGTGTGCAATGGTGGAAGACCCGAGACTTGTGCTTGTGTGCAAAGTGAAGACCTCACATTGTGTGTTTAAGAATTGGAGAAGGTCGTAGCCTTGGGTGTGTGAAAAATGAGGAAGGCTTGCACCTTGTGTATGCAATTTGAAGAACACCCTTAAGAAGAGGAGAGAGGCCAAATCAAGTGTGTGCAAAGTGAAAAAGTTGTGTGTGCAAAGTGAAGAGGCTGAACCTAGGTGTGTGCAAAGTGTACACATTTATAAGAAGAAAGAAGAGGACATCCACACTAATGCATAACACACTTTTATGTGTGTGAACAAATTGAACAAAGTGTGTGAGTAATGAAGGTGTGTGTGCTTAAGGAGAAATTACACTCTTTGAGTGTTTATTGCACCACGGAGAAAAGAAAGGGGAGTGCATGCATGCATGCATGCACATGCACACGTGAACAAACCCAAATCTGGTTGTGTGCATTTGAGTTGTCCAAGACCAGGAGTTCTTGAAGATGAAGAGATGCCATGCACTCAGTGCATGAAGATGATGTGAAATGATACTGGAGCCAGACTGAAGTTAAAGACAACAGCTGTCTGAGTTTTCAGTAGTTGAAGAGAGAGAGGCCAGGTCATCCTAAGAGAAAGGAGATAAATATTGAGCAAGACAAGAAGACCTGTTCATCACAAGTGAGCAGAGGTACAGAGCAAGGCCAGCAGCCTTTATCCCAGGCTACTGAAGATACTTGAAGAACTTGAAGTGAAGAAGTGCTGCTCGTGTGACTCGAGGAGCCAGGAGAAGCCCCCTGTGAGACTCAGGGCGGATGAAGTCTTCAGTGGGATTCTGGAGCAGGCCAGTGGGACTCTGGTGACTGTGTGGGATGCAGTATAAAGACCCTCCTATCGGACTCAGGAGAGATATAGTGGGACTCTTTATCGACCATTGTAATACTTACAGATTATAATGGAAGAAACCATGTTGGGGTGTTTAACCAACATGGCAAGGGCGTAGGCCTTTGGTGCCGAACCTTGTAAATTTTTGTGTCCTGTGCCTTTACATTTACTGCATCACTCGAGGAATGGCTGAGAGATACAAGAAGAGTGGATCGATTCCTTAACAATCCATAGAGGTTTATTTGATCAAGAATCAATTAGTAAAATGTTTTAAAGGATCACTGATTCACCCCCTCCCCCTCTCAGTGATCACACTGATCTGGGCACTTCACAAATAGAGTAATGTTTGTGAGAGTGCTGCAAATATCGATTGAAATAATATTACTATGTTATCCAAGTATCATTTAAGGATATTCAATCTTCTATATAAACTCTAATAATTTGATCGTGGTCCCTTCAATAAAACCTATTTTTTATTTTTTCGAAACATTCATTAATCTCAGATAAATATTTTTTTATTAACTACTAAAAAAATTATCACATCCATGTTTAGGTTCTGTTTATTAATAATGAAAAGTAAATATTCTCTAAAAGTGTCATAAAATATTTCATAATTGGTGCTATAAAATTAGTGATGTTTAGAAAATGATGTTGAATTTCTCATATGGAGGGTAAAATTGTGCAATAATTTATAAAGAATTGTGTTGTGATGATTTTTTAGCACTACTTTATGAAGGTTGGATGCTTGTGTAATGATGTTATAAGATTACACTTTGATTAACATGGCCTAACCCCCCAAGATATCACTTGGGATGAGAGTAATATGGTTGTGCTACCCTAATCCCACCTTCAATAAATGAAGTTATGTCTATAGGCCCCAAGAATTCATATCAGACATATGATAGGCCTTAGAATATGAACATGTATACAATAACACGTCTCCAAGATAATTAATATGCAATAAAAATACATACAAATAAGTTTCTCTAGTACAATATGAATGAAAAAAATATCCCAACATTTAAATAGAAATAAAAACTATTAAATATGGTAAAATAAAATTCCCATAAACCCATGGTAAATACCATCATAAAATAGTTGAGATAGTTGAACTCTATCTCATTTCAAAACATACATGAGAACCACCTATATTTAATGCCACCAAGATCCCCTATGCACCATCTCCACCAGCACCATATACAGTAGAATCTATACCAAATAAATATTTGGCTACACATACACAACATGTATGGGAAAAAGGCTCGTTTATAGGTGAGATTAAATATACGTAGTAGGAACCCCGAAAATAAGAGATACACATAATACTATTCATCTCAAACAGAATAAACCCAAATATTCTTTCAAAAAATAAATCAAATAATGTCAAGTAGGTCTTCAGTCACCATATATCAGTTTAAAAAAACTATGTTCTATAATGGAACCTAAATTACTTTAAGAACTATAAAATCCAAATTACATGAACTATCTTACATCTATCACTTCTACATTATCCCTTAGTAGTAGTGGGAGAAACAAACTTCACTAAAGAGGGAACCTTAGTCGATGGATCACTAACCCTTAAGGAGGACCCACACCTCATCCAGTGTAATGTAAATTATCCATGTTGATTACCCATTCCATAAGTGGATGAATTGGTACATATCAATAAGGGTGTTACATACACTAATAAGTACACAGAGGACCCATACCCCAGAATTGATGTGTATCCATGTGTTATTGACCCCTTGTGCACTCAAATTATCATGACCACTCTCTATATTAACCTCTATCAAGTTATAGAGCCTAAAATTATCTAAAAAATTAGAAATAATAATCATATGATGAATATATGTGTACAATCATCTTCTATATAGAAAAATTATTAAATATAACCATTCAAGCTTACAAAACTAACACCCAGGTGAGAGAATATGAAGAATATTATGAATTTTACTATAAAAATATGTACTATATATTATAATATGTGTAATACATAGAAGTAGTGTTGAGAAAAATCAATAAAGGTGAAATTATAGTGTTTTGGTTTAGTTGTTTTTTTACAATTCCAGCTAATAAATTTAGTTGTGATGTTCTGGTGCCATTATTGAAACATCATTTTTCCAGAGTTCCAGAATGGTCGAGACCTATTTAATCTCAAAATATCTATACTGGGAGATGGGGTGAAGTTATAAAATAATTTTCATCATTGAGGTATGGAATCTCAAGATGGTGTTTAAGTGGTTGTGAATATAATATAGTGACATTTCCCAATGTTTACTAAATTTTTGGTATCCAAAATTTGGTGGAAGGGGAAATTTGTTTTCAAAGAAAATTGAAGATTTTAATACAAGTGAAAATATTACACGGACAAGTTCTAAAGTTTCTTTATGTTTCGTGAAATTTAATTTTTTAGTCCCCTTAAAAAAATACGACAAAGGAACATTTTTCTTTTAGAGTTCAATAGTTTTTTGAATGTCATTGTTTTTTCAAGTAGAGAGAGTTACACAAATATAGTAAAAACAAGTAGATGTTTCATCACGAAAGTGAGTTAATTTATAAAGATAACATCAACTTATTGATGTTTTTTAAATCATGAATGTTTTTCATATGGCCAATGAAAAACAATAAAGCTTCCAAAAAAATTTAAGAATTCATATAAATATCCCATATGTCCTCATTTGAAGTGTCTAACCCTTTGAGAATATTTAGGAACCAAAGTCACATAAAATTCGTAGAATGGTACTTATTATATGATTTATTCACATAAATATTTTTCTCACAAAAAAATTTATGTCTTCTTTAAAAAAATAGTTAGTACACTTCAATCGAGAGAGAAGTGATATTTCAACTTATGACGAGTAGTGATCGAGGGGGGATATTGAACCCTCTCTTAAAATTAAAATAATATTGATCTATAGTGGATTCTATATATTGTGAAATTTCGTTTTTATATTCCTTGTATGATCATAGTTGAGGGTGAACCAAGTAAAATTTTCATGTGTAATTTACTTTTTCATTTATTCTTATACATTTCTATAGATGGGAGAGAGAAGACTGTTTTGTTTAATAAAGAAAAAATATCCATATAGGAAAGAATTTTAATTTTTCACAACCTAATTCACAAAATATAATAGGTTATTTAACCTAGTGGGGATAATGTGGTATTAAAGATAAATTCTGGAGTGATTAATTCTCTCCCAGTTAAATCCATGGATTCTGTCAATCAAAATGTGATTTTGATCTTTTTCAGAAATAATGTCTTATTGTAGAAGAATCAGATACATCTATACTTCATATATTTTTTCATTAATGTGTGGTATGATTTTTTTAATGGGATCTCAGTCAGTATGGTCAATAATTACCTATTAGATATTCTGCAAAGAGAACTAGATATGGATTCTAGAGGAATCAACGCTTTGGGGTCATCTGTATCCAACACAATCTAAATGAAAATATTTTCATGTAAATTCCCGTATTCTATAAGGTAAAATCTAGTAATCACTTATTATGTCAATTAAAAAGTTTAAGAATATATTTTTCAATGCCTAGCTAATAAATATGAGTACCTGAGGATGCACCATAATGAATCTATTGATTTGTTCTTTGATTGGATAAACATGATTGTGGAGGGAATGTGTGGTCTTGTAAAATCTTATATGACATGATGATAATCAAATCCATAATAAGAATATTTGTACCACAATTTGATATGAAATTATTTTTTCTTGATGATAAATATATAAATAAGTTGATATTATAAAATTTTCATAATACTCTTGTAACATATGAGATGTAAAATTATGATAATAAGGCTTTGGAAAAGGGGATGTGTAAGGAGGTGTCATTAGAGGCCTTGAAAAAGTACACTATAGAGGATGGTAAGGAAGAAGAGAAGCTCGTTCAACCATTTAATTTATTAAATTAAATTTTCAAAGGGTGAGAGGAAAGTTTAAAGGTAAACTTACAGTCACATACATTCCATAAGGAAGGGTTGGGGACCTTATTGAAAAGTGTCCTAAAAAGTTTCAAGAATATAATGATGGTGATGAAATTTCATTGAATAATACTTTCAACAATGTGAATGTAAGAAAAATAAATAAGTATAATCACATCACGAAGAAGAACATTCTTTCATAATAAAAAGTTAGATCAAAATAGACTGAGGTGGAAGAAATTGATCACTACAAAGTCTAGAAATAAATTATTTTGTTGGAATTTGTAGAAAACTCCCATAAATGGGAAGTCATAAATGATTATGATGGAGAAAATGATGGAATATGTGATCTCTATGACAAATGTAAAGATTCTATTGAAGATATATATATGTTTGGAGATCCAAAATAATGAAATACCACACAATGTTTCATGATGAAAAACTCTATATGTAGTAAGATGAAGAAGATAAGTATAATATAAAAGAAGAAATTCCAATTATAGAAAATTAAAATCTATAAAACTCATAGAAATTCATGGTGTGAAATATTTCATTTGAATAATAGACCAAGTCGATTGATGATTTGACTAAGATAGTGGAAACTCAGCTCCAACATATCAATGTTCTTGGGAAGGATGTTGTTGGAAGGTGATGAAGGATTTTAGAACAGAAGATATTTTTGAATCAGGATACAACATCATAAAAAAAGATCACTCAGGTGAAATAAAACGTGAAGTTTGAACAAAATTACCAAACAAATTAGAACCCAGAGTCATATATAAATGAAAAGTTTGTTATGAGGCTTGTAGATAAATGGACAATATGTGTAGTTTATCATAAAACACAAAAACCTATTCTATAGTTTAATTTTTATTTGAGTACAGTTTTGAATCATAGAACCTAAGAGACAGCCAATTATATAGAAAAAAATACATGAAAATGTACCTCGTATTAGCTGTTATTGTCTTGTAAAGGTGTTAAATTCTTAAAAAGTTTATTATATATACAAGATGCACCAAAGAGAAAAATAGAAATAAATTAATCCATAAAGAGTTAAATATGAATTATTATTCTTTTTATGGTCATTGTTTCTTATGTGGGTTATTTAGACATATGACCAGATATTTATCATAAAAAAAATGGAGACATATGCTAAATCATACCAAAATTGGTCATATGTAGCAACTTAAGGAATTATCAAGTTAGTTGATAACAAAAAATCAATTTGTAGAAATGAAATATAATGTTGGTCCATATTTCTCTAGATAAGGTCAATCATTTAAATAAACTCTATTATTGAGACAAAATACATGAATCTTTAAGTGAATAGATAATAAGGAATTTCTTGCATTGATTTCCCTAACATCATCATGTTGTATTGGTGCATAGATAATTGATAGTGGATGCATGTACTACATAATGGTGAATAAATATATTTTCACTGACATCCAGAAAGATAATGAAGGTATCATACAATTCAATAATGATAAAGGTCTAAGTATTATTGTCCATGGGAATGAAAAATACAAAGGAAATGATATGTGATGTATATATGTCTTTGTTTTTGAAGTTTGTGGTAATAAATTTTTTAGTTTTAGTCAATTGTGTGACTCCGGGTATGAAATAACATTTACCATGAAGTTATATAATTTTAAAGTAAAAGTCAATGAAGTTGTGATGTAAGGGAATTACAAGAAGTTAAATATTTTCCATTTCTGTAGAGAAGAAGAAATGTGTTTTCAATCCATGGAATTATAGAATATGTTGCGGAATATATTTCTTGTTCATTTGATCCAACCATATTTGGAACATATGATGAAATTTTATAAATATATAGATCACCATAAGATATCAAACGATCTTATACAAACATATTATTCTTTTCAATAATGTAATATTACTCAAAAAACATGTAAGGGAAAATAATGAAATTTGATTAGAGTGTGAATTGGTGCACATTGATGCTTATATGAATATCTCACCAAGATCCATTAATTGTAAGAGATGTTATGTTTATTTATGTTATTATTATATTTTAGTAGAAATTATTCTCATAATTACAAATAAGTTTTAGGTTTTTAGATTCATTATTCAATATTAGATAGATTCTAAAGGTTGTTTGGAAAAAGTATTCTAATGTTAAGAACTAAAAAACCTACAGAGATTACTAACATCCATGTGGAATATTATTTCAAAAAGCTTGGGATAAGGTACCAAATAACAGTAGTGTGAACTCCATAGAAAAATGGTGTGGTTGAGAGAATAAAATAGTCCATAAACAACATGGCTAGAATTTTTTTTACTGATATAGACCCAATAGACATGTTTTAGAAAGAATAAGGATTAACATCATTATATATTTCTACCAAATATTTATTTCATATGAGTGAAGATAATACTATATAAAGCCTTTGGAATCAAAATATGGTTATGTTAAAGTATTTTAGAGTCTTTTAAATTAATATATTTATTCAAAATAATTATAAAAAAAATTAAATTTTAATCCTGTGAAGATGAAAGGAGTTTCTTTTTCTACTTAAGAAAAATAAAAGAATATAAATGTTTCAATAAGTGGATATAAATTTTTTTGAAGATAAATATTATTTTCGTGGTGTAAAATGAGTATAATATTCAAAATAAACAATGATCTATTTTGAGAGGATTCTTGTAATGAATTGATATGCTCATAGGGAGTGACAATGACTGAAGAAGATTCCGAAGAAAACATTGATGATGAGAATGATAAATTCAGATATTCTTATTCATAGCAGCTGAAATAGAGTTTTAATATTAATAGATATAATATCACTGGTTATTAAATAGTTCTAGTGCATATAGGAAGAATTATGTCTGTACAAATAACAAAATTATTATTACAAGTATAACCAAAATATTTTTAAGAAGCTGTAAGAGATGAGTATTGGGTTTAGGTGATGAATGAAGAGCATGACCAAAATGAAAAGAATAAAACATGGGAGATTATCGTGAAGTAAATAGACATGAATTTCATTTAGACAAAAATTTCATCAATTTCAAGAAGAATAATGATTTAATGGTTATTAGAAAAAAATAATGACTATTGTGCAAGTGGTATTCCTATATCAATGGAATCGATGTTAATGATACATTTTTATGAATGTAAAGGTTGGAGATATTTCATCTATTTTTAGAAAAAAATAGTGTAAATGAAGTTCAATGTATTGTATAAGGATTTTAGGTTAACATTTCGAAATAGATTTCATAAATAAGAGGAGTACGTTGAACAACTATATAGTTTTACCATTCATGAATATGAGAAAAAATATATTAGCTGAAGAAGGCTCTTGACAAGCTAAAGAAAGCACTGAGAGTGTAGTATTCTAAACTAGATCAATTCTTAAAGAATAAAAAATTCCATTATAATAGAGTTAATTATAATATCTATTTTAATTGTGAGATTTATTAAAGTATTATTGTTCAAGTCTACATGGATTAAATAATCATTGGTGGAGAATACAAGGTAAAATTAAAATTGTTTGCAGAGTTCATGAATTTCAGGTATGAAATGTTAATAAAGTTAAGTTAATATTATTCTTTGGTTTGAAGGTCTTCTATACAAGGAATTAAAATTTCATTTCTTAATAAAAATATTACATGGTAGTTTTAAAGAATACTAAATGGAGTATAATAAATATATGAAAACCCTAGTTTATTCGTGGACGAAATTTTTAAAGGATAATAAAGGAAAAATAGTAAATTTAATAGAAAATATTAAAATAATCAATATTGTACTCAATGGTGAAATAGATCGATATTATAATTTCATAATTACATGGAAAAATATATCAAAGTGATCCTAAGGAAATCCAATTACTTTTGTTGAAAATAATACTTTAGTATAAAAAATCTATTGTGTATTTTTGGTTACTATACAATGAAAAATATCAAAACGATTTATTGGGTTATACATATGCAGATTGTGTTGTTTCAATAGAGGATAGAAATTCATCATCAATTTCTTTCTTTATATATTGGGTATTTCTTTTCTATGAAATAAAAAATATTGTATTTATTTTATAACCTCTAAAGATGAATATATTATGGCCACTAAAGCTGACACCCAATTATTGTGTACAAAGAATAATCTTCAAGATATGAGTTTTGAAGTTAATTCACTAAATGTAATCAATTTTTATAATTCAAGTGTTATAAGTCATTGAAAAAATCAAGCCCATCACTCAAGTACAATACAAATTGAAAATAATATCACTTTATTAAGGAGAATGTGGAATATGGTCTACTAAAGTTAGAGTATGTGCCTTCTGAACTATAGGCTGCAAACATCCATCTGATGGCCTTACCTAAAGAAGTGTTTGAATGAAATAAATTTGATCTTGGAGTCCATTTAACTCCCAACACATAAACATAATGAATTTGGTACCCCCAATATCCATGTTATGGTGTGTTTTTCCTTGTGTTTTGATATGATTTTCCAATTGCATACCAAAAAGAATTAGCCATGGTGCTTTTTTTACAAAGGGGGAGAAATATTTTTTTTAGAAAATGAGGAGAAATTATTATATGTTGAATTTAAGGGAGAAATGTTGTAAGGATATGTTTATATATATGATGATGTTGAAGATGATTATTCAATTAAGACATATCAAAAATGATTAACCTATGATTTCATAATGAAATTAGTTACGCAATGGTGTTAAAGAAGTGTTCTTATTAAGATATACACTCTTTTTAACAATGTTTAAACAATTTATATTCTCAACCATTTTCAATTAAAAAAAATGGTATCATGAAGGATTTGTTACATTTATGAACTTTTCATACTACTCTTTTTTGTTATGTTGTGAGTGGATCATAGGGGAAGAGATTATGTGGTGTGTAAATCTTTGACCACTATCTAGAGTCACTGGATGTGGATTGTGGTGGAAGAAGTAAGTGTGCAAATGTTCTATGAATTTGATGGAAATAAAAGGGTTAAAGTGTTATAAAACGGTGAAGAGTAGAGAAAAAATCAGGGGGGGGGGGTTGGGGAAAATATATTAGGGTGATATTGTAGTGTTTTTTTTTGGTTGTGTGAGATGGAAATTCTAATTGGAAATGTTGGATGTGATGTAACATTGCATTTGTTGACAAAGAATGTGGAACGAGATCCAAGATGGTTGAGACATATATGATATTGAAGTATCTATAGTGAGAGACATGTTAAATTTATCCAAGTAATAGGATTATCAAGGTATGGAATCTATGAAAGGTTTTCAAGACATTGTTTTCATAAAGTGGTGACACATCCTAATTATTTCTACTTTTTTCAGTCTAAATTTTTGGTGGAAGGGTATTTTTTTTAATAAAAGGTATTTTTTTACACATGTGGTAAAGTTTTATGAGCATTTTCCAAAGATTCACGAGGTTAAAAATGATTTTTTGAGTCCACCTAATTTATATAAAACTATGTAATGTGTTTTTAAAATATTTTCTAGTTTCGTGAATGTTAGTGTTGTTGAAAGTAGATATAGTTTTGAGAAAGTGATAAATATATATAGAAGTTTTATGATGGTAGTGAGTTTCAAACTAAATATGATGTCAGATCATTAATGGTTGGAAACCAATGACTTTTTTATATAAGGTTGATGAAAAATGAAGAAGTTTCAGGGTGGATCAATAATGTATATAAAGAGACCACTATCCCCTCATTTGAAGTGTCCAACTATTAGATAATGTCAAGGTGTTGATGTTTCATAAGAGTTGTGAAAAGGTACTTATTGTGTGATGTAGTTACATTAATATTATTTGACTGGAGAAAATGGACTTGTGTCTATATGACCAAGTGAAATTCACAAAAGTATTATAATTTTCACAAAAATTGAATTTTCATGATGGAATGTTTTTTGAAAGATTGGTAAGTTAGAGAAAATCTATAAAAAAGTTGCGCAAAATGTTGGAAAATTGTGAGAAAGGTGTAGATAGGTTGAAAAAAATTAATTTCAACGAATTTGTGATGAGTTTACTAGAAACTCTAGTGAAATAAAAATTAATCAATTATATTAATGAAGAGATTTGTGAAAAAAATCATATGTGTAAACAATATTTATCTATCAAATTAAAGGTTATTTATAGAAGGAACAATGAGTGTACTTCAATAGTGAGACCAATGATCTATTGACTCATGACTGACAATAAACTTGGAGGAATAGTGAGTTTTCTCTGAACAATGTGACAAAAGTAAATTTTTTATATTGGAACTTTATTTTTTTTAATTAATTGGACTATCATATTAAATGTAGAACCATGTAAAATATTTTTTTATCACACATGTTTTCATTTCAACTCATACATTGCTATGGAAAGAAGATAGAAGATTGTTTTGTTTAATAATGAAATAGGATCCAAAGAGGGGAATTTTTTAATCTATCATACCCAGATTTACCCTCACCCCCCTCAGGCTATTTAACTGAGTTGGGATGATAATTTTTATCAGATATAATGGTTAATTTGAGTTCTTATATCTTATCTAAATCCATGGATTTGATCAGTAACCAATGTATTCCGATCATTGAGGGAAACAATTTTCTACCGTGGAATAATAGGATACAATAATACATACTATCTTTATGAATGTATGTTTATACAACTTTATTTATGGTATCTTAGACAATATTGACAATGGGTTCTTTTTTATTCTGAATGAAGAGAACATGATTTAGATTCTAGAGGAATTAATGCTTTAGGGGGAGTCTAATCCAACACAATCTACACAAAAGTAATGTCATGTAAA
The DNA here is from genome assembly GCA_963277665.1 of Viscum album. Taxonomy (NCBI): domain Eukaryota; kingdom Viridiplantae; phylum Streptophyta; class Magnoliopsida; order Santalales; family Viscaceae; genus Viscum; species Viscum album. Next base: position 1,327,383,879 of record OY728158.1, read on the forward strand.
TCCTTTCTTGCCATGTGGAAAAAACTATTAAACTTCTATAAAGGTTATTCAAAAGTTTGAGAATAAAAGTTACATATTATATGTAATAAATATGATGAACTAAGGATTCAACCTAATGAGTATATTGATGCATTATCTGATTGGTAAACACTATTTTGAGGATATGTGCCATCTTGAAGAAATCCTTTATGATGTGAAGATCATAAAACAAATATTGAGAAGACTTTCAACCTAATTCATTGTGAATGTATGTGTAATTGAGGGTAAATATCTAAATGATCTGATATAGGATAGGATTTATAGTACATTATTCTCATATGATATTTAAAATAATTATAATGAGACATTGGAAAAGGGTAAGTCTCAGGAGCTGTCATTCTAGGTTGAGAATAAGATCTCTATAGAGGATGGTTAGGAAGAATATGAAGTAGATGAATTCATGTCATTGCTATCCTCATACCTACAAAGGGGAAAAATAAGTTTTAAAGGGAAACATACACATTCATGTTTCTAATATTGATATTTTGGGAACATAAAAGAATATTGTCCTAATAAGTTTCAATAAGAAGATAAGGAATATGATATTCTAAAAAAATATTTAGCAATTGTGAAAGGTTGAAAAGACCTTGAGAATAATTACATAAATAAAAAAGAACTGACTTCAATAAGATAGTGATATCTTAGAAGCGACTAAGGAAGAATAAATTAAATATTGTAAAGGCTGCAAAGAATATTCTATGGGGGATGTTATGGAAAATTCCTAATGATGGTAAGATATTAACACTGATGAATGAGAAATGCTATTGATTAACATGAATGATACAATTTTTTGTCACTCCAAGAATGGATCGTGTTTTATTAGATTATATAGTGAGTAAATATTTTATCTCTATCTGGATTCATAGGATATAAATTGTTTTTGAAGAAGGTAGTGGAAAAAATTCAGGTCAATGAGTTGGAAATAGAAGGCTTAAATTGATATAAAATGGTGAAGATTTTTCAAAAATCCAAAATGGGGATATAGTTGGTCAATAAGACCCATGGTGACATTGTATTGTTTTTGGTTGGTTGTTTTTATTAACAAATATGGTTGAAAAATTTCGTTGTGAAGTTCTACTGGGATTGCTAAAAAAGCTCCAAGATGGTGGAGATCAATACAAGATCGAAGTGTCAATATTTAATGATTGGTTGAAACTATCTCATAAAGAGGATCTTCAATGTATAGAAGGTCTATAAGCTGTTCATAATGTTCTTCATATAAGAGGAAAGTTATGTTTTAATTAAAAAAACATTTTCACGCAAGTGAAAATGTTGTGTGAATAGGTGCCTAAGTTTCATGATGTTACACGAATGTGATGTTTCAAAGACACCTCACTGAAGTATAGTAAAATATTTTTTTTAATTTTACAGGGTTTCATGAAAGACAAAGGATTTCAAAGTAGAGTTCTTTACCAAACAGTTAAATACACGTGGATGTTTTTTTTACTACAATTAGTTGGTTAGTAAATGTGGGGTCAAATTGATAATGTTTGGAGAAATAGTAATGTTTAATGAATGTTTTTTAGTGAATAGTAATATTATGAAAAGGTTTGGGAATGATTATAAATATCCCATACCCCCTCATTTAATGTTTTTAACCATTAGAGAATAACAATTTGACGAATTCATGTAAGAGTTTCATGAAGGTACTTGTTGCATGAATCAGTTATGTTAATATTAATTATGTGGAGAAATGGACACGTTTCTATATAACCAAGTTAACATCATGGATGTTTGGTAACTTTTATCAAAGTTTTGAGTTTTTTAGAAGACTGAAATATGGAATGAAATATTAGTAGGTTGTGTGAAAATTGAGAAAAGGTTGTGTGCAATGTGTACATATATTTCCCAAAAGTACAGGTTGTGAGAACTTGTGTATAATTTTATAGAAACTATATAGTAAACTAGAATCCATCATTTTGATAAACAAAGAAAATCATGACACATCAACTGTGGTGTAGACAATATCGATTCAAGAAATCAATGGTAATATACTAATTGAACAGTGTTTATACTTTAGTATAGAGAGTAGGGAGTTTTCATATCATGATTTGTAGTAAACATGGAGGGATATAAAGTCTACTATAATTATTGTATATATTATTTGATATTGTTTATTTGATGAATTGGTACATTTCCATTATATGGCCTTTCAAATAGACCCATTAAGGGTGATCCATGGGAATTTGATGTGTCTCAGGCATCTTTTAAATTCATCCCATACATTTCAATAAAAAGGATAGAAAATGGTGTTTTATTATGATGAAGCATGATCCAAATATGGGATTGTCATAATTTTTCATAACCCCCCCTCTTATATAATTTAACCTAGTGGATCCCACAAGTGGGTATAAACATTCCACCATGGTTCAGTTTTAGTGGATTCAACCTAAAATACAAGTCCTTATTGGGTATATAGAATATAGGACACTAACTCAAGATGAACTTGTATTTCTGTATAATTTCATGTGATTTCCCCTCAGTACCTAACATGTACTTTATGAAACATGGTGTGGGGATCTGTGTAGGTTGGTTAGAGTGTACAATGGGAACACTTCCATGTATCTCTCTAGTTGTACATGGCATGTTTAGCTAAATATGGTGTGTGGGATGAGTTTTTACTTATCATGTATTCTTGGAACACATCGAGCTTCCTATTCCGCCACACAAAACATGTCTTCTACATAAAAACCCCGGTGTTAGTAAAATATTCTCCATAAATAAATCCTATGTATGATAGCCTTCTCCACATGAAACAGAAAAATAAAAAATAGACTATTATAAGGTAGTTTTATAATTTGAAGGTTTTAATAGTCTTAATAGAATTATAAAATATGTGTATAAAGAAAAAATAAAATAAAATTTACTTTAAATTTTGACTCAACTAGTGCATATAAGAAATTAATAAAATATTTTTTTCTAAAATGTACTTTTTTCAAATTTAACATATATTTTATAGATAAATAATTCACACTAGATTAATTAGTAAGTTATAGTAAATAAAAAATGGATATATACTATACTAAAATTAATTTTCTTATAAAAAATAGTTTTTCAAAATATTTTATGTTTTTAATTAAAAATAAAAATTCTAAACATTACAAAGTTAATTTGAAAAAAATTAACACATTTTTTTATTTATCATATCAATGTTTTCTTACGATTAATGTTTTATATTTTTCTAAATAATTGATTTTTAGGTGAATAATGAAATATAATATTTTTACAGAAACTATGTATTTTCATGAGTCATTGGTTTATAAAAATTGTTGGGAAATTTATGAACGCTTTTTCTATAAAAAATATGTCCTTTATTAGTTTAATTTTAAATTTCAAAATACATATTCTAGTTTACAAACCAATTTTTAATGCATTTGAATCTAGATAATAATTTTAATAATAAATTGTTTTAATACATTATATAGTTGTACTTTAAAAATCATCTTCTATCACTTCATAAATTGAATCAAATTAAAAATATTTAGAAAATAATAATTAATATTATATAATTATGTAATAAGTACCATTTTATTTTTAATCATAAATGATATGTTACTAAGGTAAAAACTATTATCAAGGTAAAAGCTAAAATGTTGAAAGTAAAAAATATAAGAGAAAATAACCTAATAAAAAATTTAGAAAATATGTATGAATGTATGGTTGAGGAATTTAACAAAAATATAAAGTATTCACTCCCTTATTTCTAAATTTTGGAGAAAATTTCCTTAATATTTACTTCTAATTATTGAAATGTTTTGGGTATTTAAAAAAACGCCATCCCTTTTTCATATATAAAAGGGGAATTACCCTTCTAAATTTACCTCACAGAAAAACTTCCTAATTTCATCCCAAAATAAACCAATATATCTCATAAATTATATTTTATATCTTAAATAGGTTTTTTTAAACAATCATCCCTCAATGGTTTAACCCTCTTAGTAAAGGACTACATCCAAGTAGTGATGTATACATTTCTAATAACTCCTCCATGTTTTCTATTTCCTTATGTGCATTTATCCTTCCTAAAATTTTATTTCACCATCTTAAAATGGTAAATTTTGTATAATAATTATACATTTGTGTTATTATAATTTTCTTACATGTATTAACCCCCCTTCCCTTTTCTATAAAGAAAAACAAAACTGACATTCTTGCTTTTTGTGGATTATCACCTCCATGGCGCTACATGTTTCATGTTCCTTAAAAAAATAATTTAGATGGTCAAAAATTTTAATTAAATAAATATTTTTAAAATATTTATCCTATTTAAGTTCTTAAAATGACAGGAAATCTTATTTTTTTCTTCCTCCCTTTGAAAAATTAAATTATTGTCCCTACGTACATGCGACATACCACCTCCATGGAACTGTGCATTCCATTTATCACTACCAATATCATGAATAGTTTTAATTTATATTTGATGAGTAGACATGATATAGGTATGTAATATATTTCATTAATATATTTATTTATGTATGACATAAAAATTAATGATCATTATATGGTACTCAATCAATATTTGTAAATAGCCCAAAACTAGTTCATCATCATTTTTGACTTCACGAAACGCAACACAAACCACCATGTAATGGAATTATAATTTTATAATTATTTATAGAACATAAATTATAGTACCATTAATTGATTTATAATTATGATATTTGGGAGATAAATTAATATCACCACCAGTTTTATGAACCTGGTTCCAAATGATCAGGATTGTTAACACTAGATGTTAAAAAGAGATTATAACAATATAAAACATGAAGATAATTGTTACTATTGAAGAGTATAAATAGATATGTATATGAATATAGTTGTGAAATACGTAATTAATATTTTTATATTTTTGACACATTAGGTTAAAACAATACCATGGAAATAAAGGTTAAAGTTAAGGGACTTGGTAACTCAACATTATTTCATTCAATTATAAGCATTCTTCTAGATTTTATATCCCCTATATTAACAAATATTTCCATTTTAACTGATGTTATCTCTTTATTTAAATAGAATAAAAATTTTCATCTAAATATATTTATATTAAATGTTTTCTTTATACATTTTTTTTAAATGAGACATTTTACAAGGATACAAGTACCTATGACTTTTATAATTATTAGTACAATATATTTTTAAACAAATTTATTTTCAGGAATTGGTTTTAATTTTATGAAAATTATATATCTCCAATGGAGTTATGCTTCATGTTAAACCCTGTATTTTCTTTTTTTATGTGATTATTTTGGGTGATTAGGTTTTCAGTACCAGAAAACATAAATAATGATGTTATTTTATACAATTTGGATGTTTTCTTGTACTCATTTTATTTCCATGGGTTCTTTATGAAATGCTAATGACCTCAATTTGTATATTTAAGAAACACATTATATTTTCCATGGATTGTTTAATATATGATGTTGTTTTAATTTATGTGGGACACATATGTATGTATGATGATGTGTGATGTCGTATATCTCCCTCGAATGCATTGATTTATGTTAATATCTCATGAGATATTTAGGAATAGACATAATGATTTTTTTCACAAAGGCTTGGGCATGATGGGTTTTATCACATTTTTAGCACATACATAAAGATTGTTTTCACATAGGAATGGGTGTAATGGGTTTTTTCATTAATATTTTCTATTATTATTGTTGTTCAACATCTCTATGTTGTTTTTAATGTTATCCTAAATTTTAAAGATGAATTTCATTTCAATGAAATTCCATGTTCTTAGGATTATATATTATTTTTAATGTATTATGTACTTTTATATCATGAAGACTTTTTTTATGATTATTGATATGTATTCTGATCCATTTAATAATTTTTATGCTTTTTTAATGATCTATTTATGAGTATATATTTCATTATTCTCTTTTATGATTATCATTAATAGACATATGATATTTTATTAAGATATTTATGTCTTAATCTTGTTCTCATTAATGTTTATAATATGACCCATTTTGATATATTTACCTTATTAAGAAACTAATGTCACACATTTCGTATGTTTCCATTCCTCGAGTTTTAAATATTGTTATATCTAGTGAGATGTCTAGAAAGGTTCTATAGAAGCATGATTATAGAGAAGTTCTTGTGAATGTATTTCAAAATAATATGTTCATATAGCTAATATTCAATACACTAAACCTTTATGTCCTTTGGTAGTGTGACTGTTAATGTTATGTATTATCCAAATAATGAAATTATTTTATTATTTTAGTCATGTTTTTCTTGTATTTAATTATCTTAGGACACCCATTGTGTGTGTCTCATGCATTAACCTAGTTTGTACTCAGGTACATGCTATGACATATTACCCCGAAGGACACAACAGGTAACGTGAGGTTACACCGCATGAAAAATTTATAGTAGAACAAAAATAATATTTATAAAATTTACTAAATACATAGTGTGTGTCTTATGGGACTATACACAATATAGTCATGCTTAATAGATCCAAAACACATATATTTGTGTGCCTTTTGTGATGACCACCATTGTCTGTAATGGATTTAGATACATATCCATTACTGGATGATTATGTTCCCTTTTGGAACCTCCATCTCACACTAATGGAGATTTATCTTCATCTCTCATCTCCATTAGTAATAAATACCATCATTATCTATTGAACAAGTTCCCAAAAATCCATCAACTGCTCCACCATTTGACACCTTATTCCAAAATAAAATATGAATTTTACTTCAATCCTCAATTTTAAAACTACATAAACAAGTATTAATAAATATTTATTAACATGAATAAAAATTTAAGGATGGTGGTTAGTGGAATGTTTGTGCCCCCAAAATGTGGTTATTTTAATGTTGATGATGAAAATAAAAGTATAAAAAAGTAATATTAATTTAAGGATAAATATGTATTCAATCATAAATTAACATCAGCATCCATCATGATTCATGGATGAATAAAATAATAGATAAATCTAAGGAAGTAGTTTGGGGTTCGAAAGAAACATTCAATAATTTAAATAATCGTTTATAATTAAATAACTATTTTCAAACTATTTTGCATCATGGACATGCTAAATGGATTTTCAAAAACATAACATCCAATGATATGATAAGTTTTTGTAACATCGCACACCTCCAAATTATCTTGAGTCAAGGCGGGGGTTATACTTGGCCTTAAGAGACTTCCCTATGGCGCCAAAGGCTGGAAATAAATTCCATGCTCTTTATGACAAGTGGGGGTATTTTTCCATTTGAAAAAAAAAACACCCAACCAAATGTGCCATTACCAAACCACTACATGGGGCATGTAAACAATGTAAACCACTACAACATTTCCATATAACCAATATAACATGACATAAATAATCTAGGATCAGAGTAACAAGCCGAAAAAGAAACAAAAAAACCCATGGATGTTAAGAAATAACTCTTTATCTCCACACCAAGCTCCATAATCCAACTCCACAACCTCCCAAGCTTTACGAGCCACCCCTAAATAAATGAGATGCCTTACCATTAACCATGTCTCGTAAAAAAAACATCCTCAAAATCAAAAAACGTTACAAGGAAGGGAGTGAGTAATAGTATTTAGTAGGCTTTCCCCAAATGAATATCCTAGTCATGCCACTAGTATAGAACAAGTTAGTACATTTATATAAAAGATTTATATAAATCCATTTAAAAAATCAACAAATTCTAACATGCCAAACACATCCTTACCAAATCATTTAAACAAAATCAACACAATTACAAGGAAAGAAACAAAACAATTTATTAAATATTTTTTCCATTTCATGTTGGAATACATCAATTCACCTTGTGTGGATGCATGAAAATTTCAACCATATTCAAAAATTCAACACACCCCAGATCAGTGTACCCATAACGGTGGAACTTCACATCCAAACCAGTCCAATTTTGTTCATGAACTTCACACTACATTCGAGAAATTTTATTTGTGGTACTTAACTCCACCATCCATCCCATATATCACATGATTAATCACATAAGCGAAAAACCATGCCAACATCATTTACCATAATCACAACAACATGAAAAAACAACAATTCTAAAAACATGCCAAAAGCACTTGAATAAATCACTCATTTCATGAAAACACCCTTAAGACATTTTCATGCCAAAACATACTTCAATAAAACCATTTTTATTGAAACCCAATTATCACAAAACCATTTTCAATATATCACCTAAGCCACTGATTTTAAAATCTTCATTTCGAAATCCTACTACAAAGCACATTTCACAACAATAACCTATTTCCCCAAAAATCAAAAATTCATCAAAAAATGGGATGACCCCATGCTTGTTACATCACATTAACAATAAATAACAATAAAAATTAATTAATTTGAAATTTATACTTCTATTCTAGTAAGGTTACTTTATTTTGAAGTTGATTACTTTTATGGTTTGGTGAAATCAACCCACCGCACAACTATACACCAAAACCGGGTGAAGATTTCACAAAAATACCTAAGATCAATTTCTCTAATATCAAAAACCCAAAATATAACAATTATAGGAAAAATATATAAATATATATGTTATGTAATTATATATAGGAAACCAATAGAGGGGAAGATATAGGAGAGTATATCTATGAAAAACCATGAAACTGCCAAGGAGAGAGACTTACCAAGGCTTAATCACCTTCAAATTACCTTGAAAACCCATTGAATCACTTCTAAATTGAGTGGGAAAGAATCCATAACATTAGATAATAAGTAATCCCTATTTAGAGGCACATAGGAGGAACAATGGAGTGTTTAGGGAATATCTTGACCAAGCCCCATTTTTTAAAAACCCAATTTTTATTTCGTGCATGGTTTAGCCACATGGTTATAAAAATCATGCGGTAATCGTGAACCATATACTGTTTGAAGATGGTGCCTCACATATTTATCATGCATGGTAAGGAAAACTGTGTGCCAACTATGTGACAACCCATTATCTCATGTTTCATCGTTTCCTAGAGATTCTGCATGATTGTCGCTAATTGTGCTCAAACTATGCGCCCTTATAAAAGCCCAAAACCTTCCAAAAACCATTCAAACACTCACAATCATTACCCAACTACTTTATTTAAATAATAATCCTAAATAAAGGGATAAATAATTCAAAAATGGGGTGCTACATTTTCCCCATCATTGGCCTTTTCCTCCCTCAAAAATTATTAAACCATCACTTTACCGAAAGAGTTTGGGACACTGTCGACAAATTCTTTCTCATGTTCCCAGTTCTCTTCCTAAATCTTACCATACTGCCACCAAACCCACAGTAGAATTATTATTTTTTCAGACAAGACTTTATATTACCTCTCTATAATTTACACCGACACATGAACCAATGAAGCATCTAGCTCTAGCTCAATATGATCCCATCGAATCACATGGCTAGGATTAGGCTAATACTTCTTCCACTGAGATACATGAAACACATTATGCACCACACTAAACCGTGGTTAATAATCCAACTGATATTCCACCACCACATCCTTATCAATTATCTAAAAATTCCTAATATACCTTGGAGATAACCTACCCCACTTTCCAAAATGATGATGAACTAGCCTAGGAAAGATTCTCAAGAACACATGGTCACTTACCTCAAATGAAAATGGCCATCGATGATGATCGGTATACAATAACCGATGACTCTGAGCCACCTACATTCTCTTTTTAATAAACTTAATATTCTTCATAGTCTCTTGGATTAGTGTCATCATAACTATTGATGTGTCACCTATTGCCATCCATCATAGAGTAGAATGACATAGACATCTATACAATGATTCAAACTGAGTCCAATGTATTTATTCCTACTAAATTTATTATATGAAAACTCCACTAATGACATGTGATCTTCCCACAAGCTATGAAAATCCATCAAAAAGTCTAGAAACATGTATTTTAGTATTTCTAACATCCTTTTCGATTGGAAATCCATCTGAGGATGATACGCCATACTCATAGTCATCTAATTCCCAAGGGCTTGTTGCAAGGATTTCTAGAAATGGGATGTGAACCTTGGATCACTATTTGACAAAATTGAAACTAGTACACGATGCATCTTTACCACCTCATGGATATAAATTTTTGATAGATCCCCCACCATATGATATTTAAAAATCAAATAGGACAACTATGTAAGTCGGTCCATTATAACTCATTGGAATCATGCTTCCAGGCCATCTTGGGAATCCTATAACAAAATTCGCCACTACCTGCTCTCATTTCCATATCGGAATAAGTAAATACTGCAACATACCTACTGTTCGCTAATGTTCTACCTTCACTTTTTGAAAATTTATGATTCTAGATACAAATTCATCAACCTTTCTTTTCATACCCACCATAACTGTGCTTTCAAAACCTTATACATTTTCTAAATCTTAGGGTGAACCACCCATCTCAAATGATGTTATTCACTAAGGAGTTGTTCCTACAAAGCCAATGGTACAACCATATTATTTTGAAACCACAACACTAAATTCCCATCTAGTTTCCAGCCCTCAAGGGTCTCTCCACCATTGAGTTTTGACTTCATAGTGACATATTCTAAATTGGGAATTTGTGTCTCTCTAACCAATTGAACCAAATTAGGTACCAACGAAACTGAAAGGAAATATGATAAATCACCCCAGTCTTCTTATTCCAATCACATGTTAGTTATTTCCGACATAATCTACCATTGATCCAAGTATTCTTTTTCCACCTAAACATATCAATTTCTACTTAATGCATCTTCCTCCAAATTTCCTTTATCTGATGTATACAACAGGTCAAAGTAAAAAATATGGAGATAATCCATCCATTTCCTTTTCCTAAAATTAAAATCTATTTGTTAGAATATATTCTTTAAACTCTTATGATAAGTACACACCATGAATTTCTCACCAATGATATATTGGTTCCATATTTTTAAAGCATGCACCGCAAAAAAAATTCTAAATCATGTGTTGGGTAGTTCTTCTCATGAAACATCAACTGTCATGATCTATATGTAACCACATGATCTCCTTGAATGATAACACACCCCAAACTAGATCACGAGGAATCACAATACACATCGTTCCCTTCTCATGGTTCTAGAAAACCCATGATTGGTGATGATGTAAGGAAACTCTTAAGCTATTCAAAAGATTTCTGAAATTTATCATTCCATTGAAATGATACATTATTTAATTTTAAATCTTTCATCGGTGAATCTAGTCATCAAAATTAACGAACAAATAATTGGTAATACCTATCCAAATCCAAAGAAACTACGTACCTCAAAAACATTATTTAGTGGCTGTTAAGAGATAATCGCCACTATCTTCTTTGGATCCACTAAAACAACTTTCTCATAAATAAAATTGAAAATGAAACATACCTATTGTATCCAAAAATCAAACATTGATAATTTTTCATACAACCGATGATCTCTCAATATTCTTAATACTGTTTTCATGTGTTTTTCATTCTCAGCCTCTGTTAATGAACACACCAATATATCTTATATGAAGACCACTCTGAAAGAAGTCATGTATCTCTAAAATATCTGATTTATCAATTACAGGAAGTCTGTAGATGAATTTATAAGACCAAAGGTCATAACCACATGCTCATAATTTCCATATCCACTTCTGAAATCTATTTTTGGAATATCCTCCTTCCACACCTGTAATTGATGATATTCTGATCATAATTCAATTTTGGAGAACCATTTAGATTTTCTAATTTGATTGAATAACTCATTAATATGTGGGACTAGATATCAATTCTTTAACATAACTTGGTCAATCTTAAAACAATCAATACATAGCAGAATCGTTTTGTCTATATTTTTAATAAACATGCTCAGTACTACACATAAAGACATGCTAGAAAAAATGAACTATTTTTTTTGATCTTCCAACAATACATTCAATTAAATAAATTTTATTGGTTCTAAATGGTATGATGAATGTGAAATAGTAATGGTCCCAGGGAGTAGATCAATCGTAAAATCCACATCCCTTATGGGTGGAAACCTAAAGAAATATTTGGTAAATACATCCAGCAACAGATCAACAACTACCAGAAAACAACTATTAAACTCTTCCATAGATGACTACTATTAAACTCTTCTAAATGATATAATATCATCCAAACGATTCGTTCTAACAAACCTATTTCACCCATATTTACATTTTTCTCTCCTCTAATGAGATTCTCAATGCCATTATCAGTCATAAAACTAAACATTCACACACAACAACAAATGTGTTCCTTAAGCATTTTCAACCAATCCATACTAATGATTACATCATAAAAACAATATCAAGTACTGAGAATTACCACATCAACTCAAAACCATCCAAAACTATAAAACATTCACTACACAAGAAGGCTTGACAATCTCTTTGAACTAGATTAGTTTTATGTTTTAAAATAGAAGGAATCATTTCTATATTTAAACCTAGAAAATCAACCGAATGGGAAGAAATTAAATAATGAGATGCACCTGTAAAAAATAAAACTTGTATAAAGGTATAATTCAAATGAATCGGACCTCTCATTGTGGATTGCCCTGACTGGCCATCCACTATACCCTTTTCAGCTCCGAATACCTACTTATTGACCACAATCTTCTATTTATTACTTAGTTGAAAATACACTTAATGAGGATTCATGGTATTCAAGAAACCATGATTTTTAATTTTATTATGGCAACAAAGGGTATGCTTATTCCCTTGTCCCATCGAGGCATAATATGCCTATGACCCATAAGAAGTGTCATAAACACCTAACATCAGAGCATTGCAGAAATAATGCTGAAGATTTCACATATGGTTACAATTGTGAAATAATCTAGGTGGTGTTGTAGATTCTCACATCATGTGGCTCAAATAGAAACATTGGAAACATCTCATCTTTATATTAGGCTTTAAATGAAGATTCTACAGTCCTTCCGATTGACTCTAAACTATAATCCCATGTTATAAATAAGTTTCCCTATTATGCCTAAAACCCGGGTTAGAGTTTCCACCATTTCTTATGAGTATCGACATACCTACTCCACTAATATCTCAAAAGATGTATCTTTCACCCACTTTTTCTCAATTTACCATTTCCACATAGTCTATTATACAGAATACTGTGATCTTTGAATGAATTTATACACTTATCCTAGATTAAAAAATTTGTACCTTCAAGTGTGAACTAAACATAATATCTGGTGAAAATGGGATACATTCATGAATTTATCCACATATTCCATCACCAAAAGGATCTCATGTTTCTATCTGAATAAATCAGTGGTTCACTAAATTTTGAATGTGTAGTGGTAGAATTGTTTGTTAAACATTTTCTCTAAATTTTCCAATGTCATGACATGGTCCTATTTTTCATAGGCCACTAAATCCCACCACTAACGTATAATAGAATATAACATTTACATCTAGAAATTGACATTCAACTCCATATATGTTCCTATGAAATACAAGATTTGATTTTTTTTTATTCTGGCACACCACCACCTTTTCTAGTTTTGAATCACCCAAAAATATGGGTTTGTTCTTCTTCTAAAATTGAACTGAATGATCCACATGCTTTGTCTCATCCCTTCTATCACCACTTTACATATATTGTTATTCTTTCACCATGCTCTAAACTAGCTATTGGTTCACTAGGGGCTTAGGTACAACCACCTTTTTAGTAACTCCCTCTGGTTGGTCTCAACGACGCCAACCAAAGGCCATTTCTATCAACACAATAACTAATATAAGTCTCACTCTAGAAAATAAAGGCTTAAAACTTTCAAATTATATCACATTGAACTTTAAAAACCATGGTTTCCAAAATTTAATAGTTCTCATGTTCAACCATTTTTAAAAAATCCACCATGATTTGAAATTTGATTTTTTTTCAAAAAAATAGAACCATTCCCTTTTCAAAATCACACATTTGAAATTGATGTCTGAATTTTTTAGAAATTAAAACATTTATAGCACAAAAAAAATAATTACACAAAATGAGATATTCAATCCTAGTGGGAATTAAATTATACCATGCATTTCATGCTCTTCTCATTGGATAAAACCATGAAAATGATATTTCAATGCCTATAAGTGTCTACAAAACACTTATATACCCAACTCCTTAGTAATTTAATGTTCAGTATAAAAAGGTTAGCTATGCCTTTTTATTCTATACATTTCAAGTTCCAACAATCTAAATCCTTGCACCTGTCCTAACTCAAGGAATAAACTACGACTGAATGTCAACTACAAGACCAATGCCAAAGGACTGAACAAACAAATAACATCTCACCCCTCCTCATTGGCTAGAGTTCAGACGGACATGCTACTTTTCTTTAAGTGATATCATTAAGGAGAAAAGGGCATGAAATAAATTTTGAGGGATTCATAAAATGTGTGGGATGATTTTCCCTTTGAAATAAAAACACCCAACCAAAAATTCCATTACCATACCACTACATGATGCATATAAAAATGAACTACAATACGAAATTATGAATGGACCAATATAACCAAACAATAATAATCCAAAATCAGAGTAATAAGAGGAGGAATATAAAAAATACTATGGACACTATGAAATGACTCGATAGCTCCACACAATTTTCCATGCTCCAACTCCACAACCACCCAATTATCACGAGGTACAACTCAAGAAATGAGATGTATTACCTTTACCTATGTCTCAGAATTCAAGATATGCATCAACACCAATGTTCAAAAGTAGGGGGTGAGTAAAAAAACACAATAAGAATTCCCTAAAATACTTTCCTACTCATTATAATAGTATATAACACGTTAGCACATTTATATAAAACAATTCATATAAATCTATTTAAATAATGCACCAAATTTCATCAAGACAAACACATCCTTACCATTTATGTTTAACCAAATCAACACATTTAAAAGGAAATAAACCAAACCATCCATTAAAAATTTTCCCATTTTATATTGTCATAACTCAATTCACCTTGTGTGGTCGTACGGACATTTCAACCATATTCAAAAATTCCACACAAATGAGCTCAGTGTATCCTTGACAATGGAACATCGCATCCAAACCCATCCCATTTTTTAGTAGTACATTATGCCACATTCCAACCCTTTTATTAAGGGTAATTCATTCCACCATCCATCCCATCCCTAACATGATTAATCACTCAATCCATCAATCACACCAATAACATTTACCAAAATCACAGCATGAAAATCAACAATTCTAACAACATTCCAAAACCACTTCAATAAATCACCCATTTTTTGAAAACACCCTTAAACCATTATTCATGCCAACTATACAACAATAAAACCATTTTTATTGAAATCCAATTTTCAAAGACAATTTTCCATAAATTACCCAAGCCACTGATTTTAAAATCATCATTATAAAATTCAACAATAAAGAAAATTTCACTACAATAACCCATTTTCCCCAAAATTCACAAATCATCAAAAAATGGGCATCCACCAAGAATCAAAAATGACATTCACAATAAATTTTAGTAAAAAAAAATTAATTTTAAATTAATACATATAGTTCTAGAAAGAGTATTCGATAGTGAAGCTACCTACCTTTAGGGTTTTCCGAAATTGACCCACCACACAACCGCACACCAAAACTGGGTGAAACTTATACAGAATCTCCTTAGATCCCTTTCCCTAACATAAAAAAATCCAAAAACTAGCCATTATAGGAAAAAACCTATATATAAATTAAAAATAAGTATATCTATGAAACTGAGAGAGAAAGGGGAGTAGATCTAAGAAAAACCATGAAACTACCAAGGAGAGAGACTTACCAAGGGAGAATCATCCTCAAAGTACCTTAAAACCCCTTTGAATCACTTGAAAAATGAGTGGGAGAGCCTCCTTAAACATATAGAATAAGGAATTCTGAGTTAAGGCCACATAGAAGGAAGAATAGGGTGTTTAGTTAAAAAAATCTCATGCATCCATTTTTTTAAACCCACTTTTTAATCCACACATGATTTAGCCACACGGATAAGAAAATTGTGTGCTAACTATACTCTTCCTACTTTCTCAAGAGGGTTCCTCACAGGGTTAACCCACATGGTTAGACAAACCATGTATCAACCATGTAAATTCCTATTGTCTCTAGTTTCATAGTTTCTTAGGGATTCTTCACAATTTTCACTAACCGCGCTAAAACCACCCACCCTTAGAAAATCCACAAAACCTTAACAAAATCCTTCCAATATCTACCAAAAATTACCCAACCACATTATATTCATAAAAAATAATAAATAATGGGTAACATACCTCAAAATGGTTGGGGTGGTGATACATTCAATTTATATTTATTAATCTAACAATAGGAAATGAACATGACAAAAAATATAAGTATGAAAAATTCAATTTTTCATATGGCATGGGAATGATTAATCTGTGTTAGGAATTATCAAAATGTTTTTGAAACATATTATTCTTTTAAAAATAAAAACCATATATTATTCACTATGTAATAATATGATTATTAAATAAATGACTTATAAATTTAAATAATGAAGAAAAGTTGAAAGTTTAAATTTCCTACCTCAATAGTGAATCACTATCACTTCAACAACCACACCTCAATCCAAATTCATCATTGATACCCTAATGTGTAATTCCCAAAAAACATTTGAATAATGATTAAAATACTTTATAAGGTTAACCATGATCATAATATAAAGTGACTTGAAAAAATTATAAAATTTTATTTATAAAAACCTAGGTCATGGATGTCAACTACTGATATTCTAATTTAAAAATACAAAAAATGCAAGATCCAGGGTCCAAATCTGAGACATGATGATTACACCTCTAATAGGAAAAAAAATATTGTTTTGGATACAAAAATGGTGTCAAAAATCACTTTTCGACTCCTTTTTAGAGACATTAATTATTTATATTTCTATTATTGGAAAATAGTTTTAAAATATTATTTATTTTTTGAAGACCCCCATCATAAATTTAATCAAAAAAGCATCACGACAACATTTATAAATATTATTAAAAATATTGAATGTATATGATTATAAAAATACATGTTTTCATATACACCCTACCTATTGATATTTTCATCCAGAAGAAACAACACATGAAAAGAGTTGGGGGTGTTGAGCTCTCATATGACCCCCACATTTCCATAACCTCTCTAAAATATTCTCTTAACACCATTGGACATATAATAAAGGAATCAATTAGACATGAAATATATTTTCTTATTGATTTTTTGATATCCATTGTGTACTCCATAATGGTAGTGTCATATCATATATCCATCTTACCCCAATCAATAATGTCTGACTGATTGTTTACATACCATCTTAGCTGCTACATATTAAAAAAAATGTGAACTAGGACTATCTATAGAGATAACATTAGGTAATAAGAAACCTTACTTACCTTTCTAGGAATATGAAATGTTTTTATTAACCACATGAATAAATTTAAACCCTAACCAAACCTATGAAATATTCACCATGGAGAGACCTTCATAAACATATTGTATGGCTCCTCAAACTCATATGGTCTTCATCTTCTATTTATGTTGGACTTATGATGGTTTTAGGCTATAATCATATTATCTTAGATCACCTAAACCTTATTCTTATATGGCCATAATAACATTGATCCCCTAATAGATGAATCACCAATATCCATTAAGTAATAGTCTGGCCGACTAGGCCTTCGATACAAGGCTTTGATTAATGATAGGTGATTAATGAGATCATAATATGTATTTTTATTATTATTTTCCACTATTGAATTACATAAAATTTTAATTAATATTTGAGCATTAATAATATTTTTTTAATTTTATAATAAATTGGGGCTTAATTGTTTAATGTATTAAATTGAATATTTTATTGAAAATTTTATTTTAGAATTAATAATGATTAATCTTATATTGATTTGAAATTTTTAGACACTTTTTTCTAATTATGATAAATAAATGTTTTTAAGCAGTAAATAAACTCTTATGATTATAGTATCTTTTAAAATAGGCATTTAACGTCTAATCATATGACATGAGAGTTCTCCATGAGATTAACTATCATAATATAGTGCTATGTAATAATAAATTGAATAGCTGGAGCACTGCATATGAGTAATATATTATGATATACCTTATGCTAGAGGAAGAAAATCTCCACAAAATCCATGTATGAGTAACCTATGCACCTAAACTGTTATGTAAGAATTTATGGGGAAATAATTTATAATGGCTCAAATCCCCCCTATGTATGATTAAATCCAATATTTGGGATATCGTTAATGATTAAATCAATTGGAACACGAAGAATAATCTCCCAGTACATGGGAACAACTCACTATTTTTGGTGTTATCACTTTCTTCAAATATACATATCACCATACATGTGAGAATAGATTTAAAAATTGTATGATTAAAACAATAATACATGGTAATATTAAATAACATCTTCTACAACTAGGGGTTTCACTAGGACTGATAATTAATCTTTTACAACCACTAGATTCTGACACCCATGACTGAATTATACCCTATGACTAATAAATATCATGATAATACCATAATGATCTATTTATGGGTCAATAAATAGTGGATATGTATGCATAATTATCTGTAATATAGAAAAGTTAGTTGCAATGATTACCCAAATACCTCTTCTATAGTCAATAAACTATCTGAAGTATGGTTTTTTTTATCATTTTTGATATTCCCAAACAATTGAAGAAACTAATATCAATCTCCATCACTGAGGAATATCATCAATCATGGCAGGTTATTTGAATTAATATTATTTATATACTAAATGCGATATTATCATATCATTAAACTCATAATCACACTAGAAAATGTAATCCTACCATTTATTTATTAGGGCACCCAAATTATTCAAGGGATGAACCTAGAAACACAACAGAAAATTCAAGAAGACTTTTCCAATATATCAATTTCATCTACACTACATGTGGAGTTCATTCATGGGAAATGGATATTTATTTAAGTATTTATTTTACAATTTAAGAAATTTTATTATATAAATACCCGTGGAAAGATATTATAAATTGATAAAGGAAGAAAGATGATCACGAGTGCTAAAATTAAGATAGCTAGAGAATAAAATCAAAGTAAAGAACATCAAATAATTTTTTCCCTATGGAAAAATCATGATGATCACTCATGCCATATGGGATGATCTCAAATTACCTTACTATATTTAAAAAGGATAAAATGTTATTGTTAGAGGTATCTTAGATATAACCATTCCATAAATAATGTAGTTTTATTTTTTGTTAAATTGTTTTTATTAGTTCTCTTAACGAGTAATATTATCTTTATACAGTACTAGGACCAAATTTATGGTTGATCTGGATGGGTGATATTTGTTGTGATCCTTGAGACCCTGTTTTTTAGGAAATCTATTCTTTTATTGCTTTTAATATAGATTTATATTGGATTTATTGAATGAAGTTTAAACAATATCCAAGATTTTCTTTACCCTATTCATAGTATTCAATCTTTACCTATTTTCATTATTATTCCCTCTACTCATATAATTCCATATATAGTGTATTGGGGTGTCTTGGATGTGAAATTTCATTTGGGAGATAGAATGTGAGAAAGAAACAAGGCTTATAGACTTCACTATAACTGGATACACTGCTCCTTGTTGGGAGTTGAATGTAAAGTGATCCTTGAGGTCGTGTGGGTTATTTGATGTTTTCTAGGTATCACTCTCTCCCTAAAAGGAATTTAGGTTTGATTTACAATTTTTATAGTTTTTTACAACAAAATTAAACTCAATATTACTGTGAGGAAACTAAGGATTTTTATTTTCTCATTGAGAAAGAGTGATAGTGTAGTCTTCACATTCAATGGTAACAATGGGATGGAGTAGCTATCCATACAATGAATTATATCTAGTTCTATTTTTTCACTAACAATTTTCAATTATTTGATTACATTATATCTTTACACACCACTAACAACACCCCCTTTACATTTCCTTATTAAAATATTAAAAACACTAAAAATAAAAACATGTGAAGAAGTGTAGTTTTCCATTGTTTAAATATTTGTGAGATAGACCTAGCCATATCCCTATATGAATTCCAAGAGTTCTTAAATTTATATTAACTATGATTCCATGATAGTTATAGTGATAATTTGACATCATTTTCAAGGAGATAATTTAGTTATTCACATTCAGTCATCAATTTATATATACTTTATCTCTATTAGATTTTATTCCATTTTCATTGTTTCTCCATCAAGAAAATCCCATTTTATTAAAAATAGAATTTGAAAACATGACTCCATAATATTTAATTTCTAAAGAAAATTTTAAAATAATGGTTATGAAGATAACACTAATTTACTGTGTCTATAGTTGAATTCACCAAGTGCATGAAGAGGAAATTAAAACTGGATTATACAAATGTGAGTAGCGATGCACATAATAACTAGTGCGCTAAAATTATGGTTGAGGAGGGAGCTGAGGATACAAATATGAGTGATAATTTTTATCATAACATCATAAAAAATTACAATAACTAATACATTATCTAAAGTGAATAATGAAAGACTCCCTAGGAGATAAATTCAAGAGATGTCGTAGAAGATAGAGAAACCAAACTATTCCCTATTATAGATAATGAGAAAAAGGGAAATAGATGTTATGAAAGACCCTCTGGTATATGAGTTTGAAATTATGAAAATAGAATTGAAATTAAAAAATTCAGTATAGACTATTACTTGTGATCATTGATAAGAGCTACTGGCACATAATATTTCTATAAATGAGGTCTTTAAGGGAGGAAAAAATGCATTAGATATCGATTGGAAATATTTTATCTAATAATAGACAAAAATTGAAACACCTATATTCTATAAATAAGACCCATATCCACTCTTAGATTTTTTGAATGAGGGTTAAGACTCTAAACTAGAGGTGGTTACCTTTGCTGAAAAATTTTTCTGGACGCTACCTACTTGTTTGAATGGGTTCCAATATGCTTTTCACATGGTTATTAAAGAGAAAACTAAATCAAATTGGGTCGATGAATTTTATAAACATTTATAAACTTTTTAATTAAATTAAATTAAATTAAAAAATAAACTCCCTTACACTATAAAAATATATTTAGCTATAATAGTGCATGGCATTGAGGATTTTCGTGATGAAGGCATAAGAGATGTGATTAAACTTAAATAATAAATGGAGGAATCTCTGTTACTCTCCACTGGTGTATATGAGATGGTTGAAAAAATAGGAAATAATTGAAGAATAATTAACTAAAATTGAACCTAGATAAGATTCATGTTTCGAAATGGATAAGTTGAACCTGATATATAATATATCACCTCAAAATTTCAGAGAATAAATCCCTCCTACAACCCTAATTTTCTTAAGATGTTTCTACTAGAAGGGGTGTGGAAATGAAACAAAAATATTAGAGGTAACTCAACATGAATGATTATATATATAGCCATAGAAAAAATATGATATAGTAGTTTATGTAACATAAGCCACATCATCTATCAAATGAAGGATGAAACACAAACATTCTATTTGTATGTAGGAAAAACATAACACTGCTTAGAGGATAAACCTAACATTTTTTCCATATCATTTATTTATTTCCACTTTCTTTGTTTTTTTATATGAAAATTATCATTTATTTATTTTTATTTATTTATTTGAAGAGGAAAATAGTTTCACTGCATTAAAAAATAAAATGAATGTATAGAAAATATTTCAACTTGACAATAAACACCAACTTGTTTCTTTTCTACCAACTTCTTATTTTATCCTATTTTTGATAAACATTACTGACAAAATAATTATTAGAAATTATTGAGGATATTCATGAAAATAACTATGCGGATAGGATTTTCTATGTGTGTGTCCATATTGGGTTATAATTTTTGGTTTTGACTCTTGATCTTAAATGATATCATTTCTATATTAAAATTTTGGATAATTAGTGGAATGTTTTTGTGAATTCAAAGAAAAATTCAAATGATTTTTAAAATAAAATCGTTAGTTAATTATAAATTGTAACCTTTTATAAATTTTTTGATCCAATATGAATCTTAGGGGTATGATTTCTATCCTATTATTGAATTAAATTACCAACAATATTTTAGACTTGTTTTCAAAATTATTATAATTATTTTCATTTTTAAATGAACTTGATTCATGATGTGATAATACTGAACTTTATGAAATTCTTTTCTATGATTATAAAAGAATCTGTCAACTAATTTTATTAATTCCATCATATCAAGTTAATGATCCATTTGGGAACCTAAATGGATTACCATTCATTTAACCTATCTTGAAGCTGTTAAGACCATGACTGGCCTTTATAACATCCACATTACAAATCAGATACCATCATAGAATTATCATGAGAAAAATGCATTGTAAATATTAAGAGATAATTATAGGAGATGAGGTCAATTCTCAGGGTTTATTTTAATGAACTGTACAATAAAGAGACAAATTATTTGGTATATCACTTAGAGTTCTAAATTTTAGATCAACATCATATATTAAAATATTGTTTCCCTCACATTCTCTAAATATATTGTACTCATGAATATAATAAAAGTTGGAAAATGATGTAAAAAATATTCTTTGCGTATGAATATGAGATTCTAAAAAATTACTAATGTGTGGAATACCATCAAATGAGGATAATGTGTGATTCAATTGGTGAAATAAGAAGGCTATTAGAGAATATATTTCTAGAAAACTAAATTGTTTAAAAATTCATTATAGATAAAAATAACCTTTCTAGATTTTGATGTTTAATCATTGAACTACAAACACATGAACTCTAGAATTTTTTGGTTTAAAAGTCATTTTAATTAATAATATCACTTCTCAAATGAGTTTAGGATTTAATATTACACCAATACTATAAAAAAATTCACATGATTTTAGGATTAGAATAAATTTCCTTAAACAATTTTCCCATTTAGACTAATATAAACATTTCTAAAAAGGTAAATGAGAAATATTCCTGGGAGGAATATAAAAATTTGAAAGAATTTATTTGATAAAAAAGAAGGAAAATGACTAAACATTTATGAAGAAAAATGGATCAACTGTTGGAATAAAATACTCACTTTGAATCTTGGTTTTAATGTTTAATTTGACTTTAGTTTTTATTTTTTCCCAACTGTGAAAAAATATAAGTATGGGGGAGTGATAAGTGAATTTTTTTTATAATTTTTTAATTATTTGTTTTTGTAGGGAAGTACTCCCAAATTTTAATTAATACTTAGGAATTAATCGCATTTTTAATTAAATAATATATTGGTTCTATATGTTTTACAGATTAAATTATACAATTAATTAATATATTCGACTTAAAATTAATTTTTAATAATCCTATAATTATTTGGAATTATTTGGATACTTTTTGGTCAAATAATATAAGAAAATGTTTTTTATAGGTATAAATTACCTCCTATAATTGGATTAGTTGTGAAAAGTGGTTTTACATGTTTTATAATATGAAATGAGAGAGATTTGTGAGATTAACTCCAGTGTGATAGTTCTATGTAAGAATAACATGCACAACTTGACTAGTTTGTATGAGTAACAACTTCTAATGTACCTTGTGTTAGAGTAAGACCATTTCCTAAAAATCCCCATATGAGTAACCTGCACAGTTGAGCCAACATGTAAGAATACAAAGGGGAATCATAAACAATGACTTAGAACAAACCTACATAAGATTTAATCCTATGAATGGGATGTCACATAAGAGTAAATCAGTGGAATGTAAAGAGTTATGTCCTGAAACAAAGTAATAACCCACTCTGATGGGTGTTATCACCTTCCCCGATTCCTCATATCACCAGCCATGTAATTGTAAATTCTCAGAGACTAATATTAACATGAAAAAACATGGAAATTTTTGATAAAGTCTTCAAAAAATGGGGATTTCATTAGGATAAATAAGTCACATTTTATGAAAAAACAAATAACAAAACCAATGATTGAATTATACCCTATGATTATTGGATATTTTTACTAGACTATGATGCTTTATTTATGGGTCTATAAATAATGGCCATGCCTAAAATTTTTTCTATGATATGGAAAATTAATGGTGAAGATTAATTGAATTCATATTATTCATTCATGTTGGTGCCTAATATAGGGTGTCATTATCATTAATGATGTTCCTCAACAACTATAGAAACTATTATTAGGATCTGTGATTGAGTAATATCATCAAGAATAATGGGATATTTTAACTAAGATAAGAGAAATTATAAATATAATATTTTTATATATGTAAACTCCAAATCACACTATAAAACAATTTCCTTTCATATATCAATACAGGAACTAGAAACATTCAAGGGAAGAACCTTGAACCATAAGATATTCAAGAACCCTTTTCAAGGAAACAAATTTCATATACACTTTATGGGGTTCTCATTGATGGAAAAAGTATCTCCATGTAAGTACTAATTTCCCAAATTGAGAAAGTTGTTTATGAAATGGAATGTGGAAAGAGATTATGAAGAGCTATAGAGAGAGAGGATGAAAAGTTATCATTGGAATTGGAATCAATATTCTCGATGTACAAATTGAAATAAATGATTCTAAAATATTCCATTCCACATGGAATAATCAAAAGGATCACTAATTCCACATGGTATAATCTCAAATTATTCACTATATTTAAAAATGAGAATATATAGATGTGATAGGGACACTAGATCTTACCATTACAGATATTGAGTAGTTTTAGTTTCATTTTATTTGTATTTATTAATGGTATCCCCATGTGATTTCATCTATATAGAGAGACAACATGACATTAGTGTTTGATTCAGATGGGGGATAGTTTTTGTATTCCTTAAGAATCTTTTTTCATGAAATTTATTATTCTATTTATTTTTTTCAACATTTATAATGGATTTATTAAATGATGTTTAGTGGGAATTATTATTTTTTATTATTATATTACGTTTTTTCAACTTGAAATATTTTCAAAAAATATACTATGCTCATATCATTCCATATATGGTGTATTGGCATGTGTTGGGTAGTAAAATATCATGTTTAAGTTGGGATGTGAGGGGGAAATAATGTAACACCCTGATATTTTAATTTGTATTTCGCTCTAAATAAATAATGTATGTTAATATATTCTGATACATGAAACACCAAACTAAAATGAATTATTCCATATTTCTTTATTGTAAAATATTATAATAAGAAATAAAATACATTTCAAGATAACTAAATATTACATAATTAGTAAAATTATTAAAGGAATGAAACCTTATGTATATAAAAATACAAGGTTGAAATTATCATCATCATGATTTTCCATAAATATAGTACCACTAATTATAATTATAGAATGAATAAAAAATGTTATAAATATAAAAAACATATTAAAAATTAAAATATATAATATGATGAATTATTTTATTGATTTTTGTAAGGATATATATAAGAATATAATAAGAATATTATATATATATAGTTGTTTTGTATATGGTTATTAGACATAAAGTCATTGGATATATGGTTGTTGGATGTATGCTCATTGGATATACTTGTATACAATAGGTATATTAATGTTTTTTAATTATTAATAATAAACTAAAAATAATATAATTAAAATATAATAAATAATCCAGGAATTAAATAAAAGGATAATAATTAATTTAAATACATTATTATAAAAATATAGAATTTTATTCGATATGTATTTTTATTATAATAATATTTACTAAATGATGTTGGATGATTATTAAATTCCCCGAAATATTCAAATACCAATGAATTTATTGAATTGAATTGTTATATGATAAATAAATAATCTTAATGGGATGTGATTAAAAATATTTAACGTTAAATTGGATATTTTTCAATGATTTTATTATTATAAATGTTGGGTATTTTTATTCTAATAAATTAAGTTTTAATGTATGATTTTAATATTTTATAATTTTTAAATCCATAAAAAAATTGTAACTCTAATTTAATTAGTAATTTATTTTTAATTTTATTAAGAATACATTATATTTATAAATTCATTTTCATATAAAAATACTTTTTTCAATATATTTTATGTTTAAATTTAAATGTTAAATTTCACAATTTTAAAAATTGAATTAGATTTAATTTAGTTCAAATTTAGAAATATCATTTCATAATTATATAATAGGATCAATTTTATTTTTGTAAATAAATAGGTTACTAAGGAAAAATTTGAGGTAGCATGGTAAAAGTAAAATGAGATAAAAGGATTAAATAAAGGGTTAAAGGAATAAAATATATCTAAATATATCTATAATTTTTTAAGAGAATATTAATTACCTATATATATTATTTTTTTCACTTGGGATCCACATTTCATGTAAAATGACATGCTTACACCTTATAGAATATGTATTTATAAAATTGCCACTCAAAAATCACTTATAAAAGGGCCCCTCCCCTAACTCTCACAACCCACTGTTTTCTTTTAGTTTTTTATTAAATAAGATACCAAATTACATCTCATATATTCTTATTACACATCTTGAAGTCTCTGATTCCAATAAGGGGGGGGGGTCTAAATCTTTCATTTTGATGGAATCCGTTATGAGAAGCAGTGATTCCATCCAAGAATGTATCTTATTCCTAACCATATTTTTCATTTACCTTATAATATATACTCTTTATAAATATCATCCACCACTATAATGATGTTTTATTGACATAATAATACTTATAAAAAAATTATATTACCATAACATAACCATATACTCTTAATCATTCCTTAGTATAACATGTTTGTGTTTAGGTTGGTTCAACCACCTACAAGAACGATGTTATACCATATTATCTATTTATAACATGAGTGAGTGTAAGATGTTAATAATTGTAATATATAATATTTAATATTAATTTATTTCATGAATATAGAACTCTAAGTGTGTTATAAAAATTAATGTTCATTATAAATTAATTTGTCGTTATCGATAAATTACCTAAAACATGCTCATATTGGATTGAATTCTCAATAACTATACACACACTATCCATACAACTAACATGGTATACATAAAAAATTGAAATGAAGTACATGATTATACTACCTTTAATAAAATAAGAATTATTAATTTGTTATCAAATAATGTGTATCAATATCTCTATTATAAAACTTATATCAAATAATGAAAATTATTAACATTTGATAAT
Organism: Viscum album; assembly: GCA_963277665.1. Lineage (NCBI taxonomy): Eukaryota > Viridiplantae > Streptophyta > Magnoliopsida > Santalales > Viscaceae > Viscum > Viscum album. The sequence continues at coordinate 1,327,411,154 of OY728158.1, forward strand.
GAAAATAAACAATAACTAACAAATATATGTGTAAATAATTATTATAATTGAATAGTATAAAAGATAATATATATTCATCATACTAATAAATAAGTTATTATGTTTTTTATGATTAGTAAACAGGAGGTTAAATCACTTTCATGGATGTTAGGAGTAAAGGCAAGGGTTTCTTTTTCCAATATCACTTTGAAACCGATATTGTTTACAGTGAAATTTATATTTGGGTAAATTTTATTTAATTTCTCTATAAAACAAAATTTATTTCCTTATATTATTTTTATTTATAGGTTTTAATTATATCTTTACTATTTCACCTACCTTTGGATTACAATCCATCTAAATGGTTTCTAGTTAGTGGAGCCAAACTTATCTCATTTCTTTGGTTAAAAATATTCCTCATATATGTTATTTATTTTCAAATAATTTTATGGATTCCCTTATCAATGTATCTGTTATTAGTTAAGAACATTTTATATTTACATTTACATTATATTAAAAAAGTGTGAAAGAAGTCCTTAATTTTTTCCACATGGATTCTTTCTCCTATAGTTTTCTATTATTTTATTTATGAAGCTTTTTTTCTGATTTTTCTCTGTATATTGAAGTAATTTCTATTCATTTCATCATGTATTTTATGAAACCATTTATTTATATGTTATTTCCTTTTACAATGAATTTTATTAAAAATTTAAATGATAGATTTCTTTTATTTCCTAACTATTATATAATTTTCTTACAAATTTTTTTCAACTATATAAATATCCTATATTGTATATTATGATTTAATAGGGATATTATCTAAATATATGATACATGTTATTTATTTTTATGGTATGTGATCATTTATTATAGAAATATGCTTCAAACCTATTTCTTTCACATGGTTTTATTAAGTTGTGAAGGAATTATATATGTTTTCATGTTTATATTGAAAAAATATAAATGGTTTTTCATTATGTGAGGGGTGGTCTTGGAATTATAAATCCATAAACATAATTTTGTAAAGCCTTATATATAATTATAAGAATTATACTGGACTAGGGAGTGAATCTAATCCATGCTTTTATGGTTATGGGGAGTCAACCTATCACAATCCTACTTGAAGAGGCTCGAGATGAAACTACCCCAATCCCACCTCCAATAGGCTGGGGGGTGTAGGCTAGTTCCAAGTATGAATATTAAACATGTGTTAGGTATTATCCTAATGTACATGTACATACAAACACATATCTAAGACTATAAAATGTTGAAATGTAAAAAAACTGTTAATAATTCATGCATACATCTATAATACCATAATCAGAGTGTGATATAAAGTACTAGAAAGAATAAAAAGTGTCCACATACTTGCCCATCCAAAACTATAAAGTAAATTCCAACCTACTCAATAAGAAGGTAATGTTTTCAATCCCAAACTAAGCTCTGGCTTCTCTTGTTCATCTAAGGACTCCATAATAATTTTTTTGTCTAAATAAGAAATGACCTATGTAGGAAGATCCCATGTTTGTGTGATTATAAAAAAACCCAGTAGGACACCAAAAAATCACAAAGAATTATGAATCAAGAGTAATGAACTCATAAAACAAAGATATGTCAAATAAGATCAGAGACATAATAATGACCAATTATATCCTAGATATACTCATAGAATACCCTATGTCACAAAAGGTCTCAACCATTTCTAGGATTCAATTTAACACTCATACAAGATATCCCACACCATAAGACATGTCATATTTAATGGAACTCAACTGATATATATCAATCCTTGGGTATCACTATGAAAATGGCACATCCCTTACATCCCATAGGTTGGGCTCTTCCATGAGGAATCACTCATCGAGATATACTTTCAATGAATACACTCATCTTATAGGTCACACTCATTATGTTTAAAAAAGAATAATCACATATGAAACTGAGAGGTTTTATCCATGATATACACTCCACCTGACTAATACTACATTGGAAAGATCAGATCTTGATACACCACTAGGGGGTCTATTCCCAAGGATCACTAGATAGACACTATCACCTACTAGAAACATCATCATAGATAGGGGATCAATGCTCATGTAAGTATTGGTCACTCCAATTCCAAAAAAACTACCTAAGGAAAACATGAAGGAAATAAGGATCACTCTAGGCCTCTTGGAGGGAAACATACTCCTAGATGATTATGTATCATTCTATGTGGACGGAAACTACTCACTCTAGAAAAGGTGAAATCACACACATTACACTGATCATCAAGAAGCTACAGAGGGGTCACCCTCTATGATAACATTGATTTTCTACACTAAACCCTCATATGAATGGACCAAGGGAACAAACTCAATTGATATTGGTCCAAGGAAGCTCACACAAGCTCATAAAGAATATGATATGAGAATAAAGTGGACTCCAAACCATCCTAAAAAAAGTATACAACATATCCATAGGGGAACACAACATGTATCACAAAAACTAGAACTTCACATGTCTCCATCTCACATGGAATGAAAATTTAAAAAATACACAACATGTCCCTAGAGGTACAAAATGTGTAGATATTTCCCTAGAACTCGATGTTACTATTTTACATGTGTCTGTGTACACTGATCCATGCATATGTACAAGGTTATGTCCGAGTACACGTCTCTACCCATGTACTCCAGCCTACCAGTGTACTTCCCAAGTACATATTTTGAGGGGCCACATGGCCTCCCAGGCATGTTCTCACTGTACACATTGATCTTACAACCATGTTATGCACAATGTGTGACTAGACGCACATGGTGTGTACACTACATTGCCTATCATGAATGTACTCCCAGTACATGTTGAGTCATACACCATGTGTTACATGGAATGTGACTAGGATCACATGGTGTGTAACACTATATGGCCTCCTAGTTGTGTACCCCCTATACTTGCTGAGCTAGTTGAATAAGGGTCGCATGGTGTGTGACTGGTGGCACATGAAAAGTGATGGTTATCTCTTCACAGAAACCCTAATTCACATAGAATGGTCTAAAAGGTGTGTGTTCATAGGACTACACACCGTGTAGTTGGGATTTTGATGGAACCCATGGAAGAATCATGTGCTCCGAATTTCGATGCCTCCTGTACTGATTCTCTTTGAGGAACTCATATATGGTCTAACTAAGTCCCAATATCGTCTGCTCACCATATTCCAGCCACAAAATCATCAAAATTATTCCTCCCATCGGCTCCCCTCATTGGGATGTAAAATCCCATGCATGAAGAACTCTATCCCACACTTGATCCATATATAGATCTAATTCCATCATTTTATACCACAAACATGAAGTTGGATTTCCATCCCAAACTTGCGGTAGTAATCTATTGTGACGAAGATAGAATTATCAATGACCGTTCACAAATTATTCTTCAAGTTATAGGCTAGAGGAATACTCAAATGAGGAACACATAAAGAAAAAGGAGATATGATTCACAAAAAAATATTCATGGGGCTTGGACAATTTTTGTGTTGGCCTTGATTTATTTTCATTGGATGATGAACAGAGAGTAATAATTAAATAAAAATATTGTAGGAGGATATATCAATTACACAAATTAAACAATTGTTCTATGAATTAGTTTATTAGAGAAATAATTCTTGCTTATCATTGGTAAAATAAAAATGGGGATAAATATGAAAAAAAATTCCTACCTCGACTTGGATCTCTTAAAAATAAATAATGATCACATGTCATTATCATTGATGACTTCCACAAACTGAATTGGTTTATGATCCTGGATCTGATCGCAATTTGATATCATATTCCAATGATCCTATAATGGCTCCTATCAAGTGTCTTTGATTATGTCGATAACCCAATAAATTTAGAATAACCACATATTTATATAGATTTAATATGTTTTCATCTTTGAATGAAACAATTAAATAAATAATAATTTACTTATAAAATTATTTCGACCAAGATGGTGATCAAGTCAAACACTCAAAACCTACCAAGGTTATATCATTCCTAGGTAACCCCATGTTCTTAAAAAAATGGAGGTATCATATTTTCAATCCAACACTCTATTTTGGTGTTATTCCCCTTTTTCCAAATAACATAATATTCATGATATTTATATATTTCATATTTCTAAAATATAAATTTCAAACTCATTTGGCCACAAAATATAACATTGTCTCATTACATGGATCCAGAAAAATTTCTAGAAATATTTTAAATTATAAAATATAAAAAATAGGTGCATTACATTATTCCCATATTTATAAATTTCCATCCTAGAAAATCACAAACTAAACAAAAATTTAAGGATACTGAACCCTTAAATGGGTCTCCCACTCCCATGAGATCTCTCAATGGTTTAATATTCTATCAACAAACAAGTACCAAAGGAAAAAATTTCCCATTAAGGGTCTTTCTCTACCAGTTCTCAATTCCACCGGCTCCTTGAAAAAGGGAACTTTACTCTCATAGCCTATCTTACCCAACTCAATATCATTTAATGGGTTGTGCACATACCACCTCAAATGTGACATGCAGAGGACACCAAGTCACCAAAAATAATATAGCTATGAGGTTAAGTGGTACACCACCTCACTTACCTTACAGAGCTCTAGGAAAACAAAAGGGCCTAATGACCACATTGTTTTCTGAATGACCTATAAATAACTCAATAAATCTAAAACTACAAAAGAATATATTTTTGGTCCAAAAATAACACCTTAAATCTATGTTAATTCCTCATATTCCTCTATATGATCTACACCCTTACAAACATCACAATCACCAATACAAGGGCCGATGTATGTCACTCACTAATTATGGAAAGTATAATAGTAACCCCCAAGGTCCCCCATACATGGCCTAAAGTATCTCATACACCATTGGTGGGTTGTTAGTAACTATTATTAAAAAATCTCTACCAAGATGATCCTACTAGTTATGTCCCAAATTCAACATGCGAACCGCATGAATTTTTGCTAAAACCTGAACGGTCCTCTATACCTGGCCAACTGATTGGGGTAAAACACTATTCTTAACAACAATTGAGTTCCCAAAGACTCCCCACATCCACTCCCTAATCATGAAATTAAGTAATAATTATGGTATACAATGATCTTTAATGGAATTCCAGAAAGTTGAACTACCACCTGCAAGAACAAGTGTCCCGAACTCTCTATAAATCTTTGTTGGTCATCACCCTTAGATATGAGAGACAATATGAGTTTATATTGAAAGCATGCTAAAAATAACTTGGTTACCCAAACAATTTTAATAGATCATGGTACAACCTCACCTCCACCATATGCACTGTTAAGGAAAAATAACCTTATAAGCCCCTCCTCTCATAGTTTTACTGGTTTCCCTATCTATCCTCAAACAAGGATGAAGATCTTTAAATCTTTGGAAATTATATCAAGAATATATCAAGTAGATATCTAGTCATGAAAAATATCACAATTGATATACTTGAGTTATTCCTCCTTGGATTTGTGAAGAATCAAATGGTAACAACTATTAAGTAGAGGTAAATCACAATATCCACAGGTGTCTGATGTGATCCAATATGGACCATGAGAAAACATGTATTTAATCAATGAAGACTACCATTAACTAATAAAAGAAGTATTAAGAATAAATTCCATAATAATTACTATTCCTTTGTGGAATACAACTCGCTAAAGGGTATCTCCACATGATCAAAACAACCATAGTGGCCTTGGAAATCCAATTCTAGTGTATCCTACTAAAAAACCAGAGTTAGTGATAAACTATTACAAGGTCACTCTTTATGAAAGGAGAAGAAATACATCCCAACTACCATAATCCCTAATATAATCACTAGTAGAAAACAAATGAGCATTAATTGTAGAAAAATAGTACATACCGAGGAAAAAATCTTCGGTTCTCACTACCACTATGAATAGATCCCATGTGAGGCTACTCCTTCCCTCTCCCAGATTCATGCCACAATATCGATAGAAGCATGTAATCAATGATTCTCTATGCAAGATTCCCAAACACAAGGTTTAATAAAAAGGATCCATTGGTATCACTAGATATTAAACGAAGGATATTCTTTGTGATAAATGGATCATTACTCCATGTGAAAATTGCAACTAGGGAGATCAATACCCATGTCATACCTTGAGCCACACTCAAATCCTCTATGACCTCCTTTTTCTAAGAACTCATTCCTCCCCTTTCTTTCCTTTTTACCATAAACATATATTTATCCAACACCTTATCACATAAAAAGGGAAACAAACAAAAAATTCAATGGAACTCATCCACCACTCCTCGACACCATTTGATTTTGGTGGCACTGAATCAGTCTCACAGTTTTCAATCACATCTCAAGAATTCATCTTAATGGGAGAATTTTACCTCTTCCTTTCTTGTCCATGGTAAGGAAAAAATCCCCAACATAGGGATTTATAGAATCCCTATATCACAGTGAAAATACTCGATCAAAGGAGGAAAAATATTGTATCGTAATTGTGTCTAACAGTACTAAAACACGAGTAGATGGAACATGAATAATTCCTCAAAACACTATAGGAGAATCAAGCTAAAGAACCTCTTGCACATGTAGTTGTTTAAGATTCTGACAACCAGCATTCCATGCCAGGAGTGGTCTACTTTTAAGGGGTTAACGTAACATCAAACTAAAGAATTTTCCACCTCCTACATCTCCCCTACTCCCCCAATACATTCGCCACCCCATAGACCTCCTCTATCTATTTGATGCCTCTTCCTAGTCAGTTTGTCGACCACCTCTCTAACATTAGCACAATGGGTAGGATAATCCAATAAAATATTTCATCTCCCATAACAAGTATATAAACATCTCATACATGGAGTACTGATATGTCCCTGTGATCTCTGATGAAAACTCTTATGTGGTGACATTCATCGCACACCTGATATTGATAGGTCCTATTAAACTTGCATCCCATGTGATCCCTTCCTCGAAATATCATGATAAGTGCTTAAACATTATTCACAATCTTTCAACACCAAAAGATCAATCCAAAAATAAGTATGGAAGCTGCACAAACCAAAACCATTGGATTTGGGTCTAATAACTGAGGAACATGAGAAAGATCTACCTTTTGACTATCCTAAATGAATACTTCCTCATGACTAATCCCATTTAGGGAGGCCTCATCGCTCATCAGGTCAAACTATCAACCCTAATAAGAAAACTTCACTGGCTATCGTCATGAATAAATATTGGAAGAAGTTAAGATGTACAATGGTCAAGGAGTATATCTAGTGAGATGACTCAAGAAGGACATGGGAATCATAACCCATTCCAATATGATGTATGTACCAAGGTTTTACCTATAACTAGTTCCTACATATAGAAAGTCATCAAGTATGTTATCAGAGTCTTAGGGAATAGATGCATCATTTTCTACCCCAACACTAGAGTCTCGAGGCTAAAATCCCAACTCAAAACATGTAACACTATTTCCATAAATCTCTAACCAAAAATCATCATGGGTAAAAATACAATCACCGACCATACACTACTATAAATTAGCTCTAAGACAACCATTATATACCCATGGTGTAAGAAAATTGTGGGTATAGTTCATATTTCTAAACAAATAAACACAATTTGTTAAAAACTCTTGGAATAACCCTATAAAATTCAAAACTCTCTTGGGATTTCACTCTCCCTCCCCCTCGACAAGACCTAATAGACACACCCCTCAAATCTCCTCTCCTCCCCTCACCTCCCCTCTCCACCACCACCTCAACATCCTAGCCTCGACCTCTGCCTCGACCTTCCAGCCTCCGTGTCCTAGCCTCCACCTCGACATCCCTCCCTCCACCTCCACCACGACCTACCAACCTCTGTGTCCCAGCCCCCTCCTCCATCCCTCCACCTCAACCTCTCAGCCCCCTTCTATCAACTTCCACCTCCCTCCCTCTGCATTAGCCTCCCTCCCTTCCTCGCTCTCTCTTCCTCCCAGTCTCTACCTCTCATCCACTGCTTCCCTCACTCCACACCCGCCTCCATCCCTTCGCCCCAACATCCTGGATCGCACCTCCTGGCACCCACATACCTCCCTTCTCCTTCCCGTCTCCGCATCCAGCTTGGCGTTCGTGTCTGCCTCCCTACCTTGGACTCATGCAACACCACCCCCTCAGCTCCCTTCCTTACTTATCCATAAAATCGAATTTACATGGATATCCTTGCATCACTGGTAAGATTAATTCTAATGTTCCCCTGATTTTAAATTACATGTCAAATCTAATATATGAAACCAACAATATTTTATAGAGGATAATTTTTATAATATGTTTTGATAAATATTTAATTGTTTGATAAATAATTAAGTTAACACAAATAGGTTTTGATGCCATTTTAGTGAATTATGGAATTACTATTTGTTTCATTAAAAAATGACAATGAATAAAATACACAATCCTCACATGCTAATTAATTTTGGGAATGAATATGAATTTTATGATTTCGTTCACATGAATTTATAGAGAGATTTGTACAACTCTAAAAGCTAATTTGCATGAATTTAATTAGGCTGCGTGAGACATTTTATGATGCATAAGACTTGGGGAATATTATTTTCAATTAGTATGAATTTATATTTAATATTGAGGGATATCCATGCCACATTACGATGAAAAAATTCGGATTATGAAATGGGAATATGAGGTAAACCATACTATATTGAAGGTTTTGGTCACTATAAAATTAATATGATGACACCATGATGAAATACCCATGGGAGTGTTGGTCATCATATATGATTAATGAATCGAAGGGAGTGTGGAAACTGCATTATAGTCATTTCAAATAGCATTGTAGAGGTCATGGGGGAAAATAGTGAAAAATAACACAAAATAATTGGTGTTCATTTTAGGAAAGAGGATTATCTATGAGAAACATAGAATAATTTATGCCTTCGTGAATATCTTGTTCAATGTCATGATGATGCACATATAATATGAGGGATGATCTTAAAAATTGTGAGGACCAAACTGTGGTAATTTCTAGGTGACTAATTTGATTAGGCCTTAAAGCTGGATGTTGACTGGGGTCCATTATATGTAAACCCATAACTAAGCCTATTTGTGTTTCTAGTCCATTTGTACATACATGAATTTAATAGATTTAAATCAGTGGGATATATGGAGATTATGATGAAATGATTATTCAAATATTACATGTGAATTATAATCAAAGTCTATTGGAGATATTATTGAAAATAATAATATTTTAAAATAATTTTAAATTATCATATATTGAAAACAGACCCAACATTTTCTAGTTTATGGTAATTCAATCCAAACTAAAATGAATGGAAAAAACCTAAAATTAACCATACATTGAAGATATATATCTAAACTAAATTGAAGTGAAGGGAAGTGAAGTGATTTGAAATGAATAAAATCAATTGGATTTGTCATGAAATAAATAAAACAAAACAAAAGTGTTTAAAACTAAGGTAATATGAACATGGGAAAATAGAAATAACCTGTCTCTACCAAATTAAAATATACATAACAAAAACAATAAAAATGTTGCATATCTAAACAAAACCAAAAAAGATAGATGGAACCACATCCTCTTGAACTAATATAATATGTTTCCTCCTTACCTGCATGAACATGTTTTGACCCATGAGGAATTGTGATTCTTATATTGGGGCAGTGAATTGTATAGTCACAAGAAACAAATACTCTCTAGTTTAGATTTTTTTCTTTATCATATTGGCCACTTAGGACTTTTAATGATTTCTATATATGGAGGGTAGTTATATTCTGTAAAGAGATCGAGAAGGGAACTGGAGGTGGCTATGCTGTTTTCTTTATTGGGGAGGGTGATCGGGGTAGGGGAGGGATTAATTGACATGTTTCATTTTTTCTGACATTATACCATGTTGTTTCTATTTATTTTATTTTCCTTCAGTGTGTACATCCGATGTACAGATGGGTTATGCCAAAATATTATTTATTTTTAACGTTGTTTTAATTAATAGTTTTTTGGTGAAATCTTTCCAGAGTGGTGATTCCTTGATGCCTGGACAATTGTACCAGCCCGTGGGCATAGCCCATCCACCTGGTTCCATCCAAGTATTCCTATATTAGAGTAAATGTTTAATTCATGAGAAGACCTAAGAAACATGGATATTTATGGAGGTATTGGGAATGTCTAGGAATGAACTGTGAATTCCCATGAATATTTTTTAGGGACATTGGAATTTATAATGAGAAGATATATGAGACTATGAAATATATATTCATTCCAGAAATGCTATGGGTATTAAATCTGTTGAAATGATAATGCACTGGGGCTAATAAATAGAAATTCACATTCAAGACCAATTTGATAAAGTAATGTCTGATCATTATCTAATATACATTATTGGAGTTTATGATTAGACTCTATCCCAACAAACCTATTGAAATACCTTTGTTCCAAATATACTCTATCATGCCCTAGATAGTATGATTTGAAATTCCTAGTAAACCGTTATTGAATTCTTGGTAAGACTCATGATTTGTAAGAAGATAAAAACCAAGGGCTAGGATGTTATTCCCTTATCACATACATTGAATGGAGTTCCACAAAACCCTAAATACAACAATATCCCCTAAAGAAATACACGAGGCTGTCTGAAGCTACCTTCGTTCTCTGATACAATGTCATGAACATGCTAAATCTTATCACCGGTTCATCTATGAATATTTTGTTCATTATTATAGCCACCACACATATTTTTTATAGGTAATCACACTCATATGTAAAATTACTAGTAAACGCCTTATGATAGTTGGGATCTGTAGATTGAATTGACAATCTCTGCAGGAAAAAACTAAATTCCCTTTGTAAGACTTTACACATTCGAACATATCGCACCCTGTAGCAGGGTGATTAATCCCTTATCTGAGAATCCAAAGGGAGTGTTTCATAACACATATAAAAGATATTTTCATGTTTTTATTATTCTTTATACTCTAGTTTTATTGGCATGAAAACCTTCACTGCGGTCAAATATGTGATCTATAGAAATACATGAATATCCAAAAATCATCATTCATGAAATCATTGAAAAGAGAATCAAAAACATGATTCATGAAACCATGTGAACCATGCAAGAGTTTTATTCACATGATACATTTTTTTCCCAGTAACACAACATGTTAATATATTTTTCCATGCTTACCGTCAAATTTAGAATTCTATAAAAGCTTCATGGAATATTTTGACCCATTATGCAATAATATTTGTACTGGCTAATGAAATGTTGGGTAACCTCAGCATAGAGAACCAATTAAAATTTGTTCCAACATTCATATATTTTAAATTAGTTCCATACATCAGATATCAAGATCAATTCCAGACTTAATATATCAACTTGCAACAATGTTTCTTTAAACTCATATCACAAGGCATCTCATTTCTTACAAATTAGGCTAAACAACCTGTATAAGAAAAGTTTTTAACAACCACTTAAATTCTTCATTTCCTACAACCACATTTTAGATTGTTTTTACAATGAGACGAACATGATAATATTGTCTTCTTAAAGAATCTTCAAGGTTATCTTTGAAAAATCACTCAGATAATACCATCATGCTAGTTCAAAATAAATTTACATTAAATATTAAATAACGCTACTTCCATTTAAAGATGTGCAATCAGTTTTCCAAGGTCTTGCATCATCAGACAAGGCATGAAAACACTTTCGTTGTCTTCTACGCATGTATCTAAACTATTGGGGGTCAAGGTACATGGATTTGACACCTAGATCACTTCATATAAGCAATGATATTAACTATTTTATAATATTTCAACATGAACAGACATATTCTAGAATGTCTGTACAGATCCAACACAGTTTTCTCCAAGGTGATCGATGAGACACTATTGTTTCAAGGATTTTACTTGTCACTAATTTAAAAATATATTTTCACTTCCAATCATTATAGACATATTTCAGCATTGAAAACCAAGATTATAGCAATTACAATCAGATTACATAATTAAATCCCCAAGATAATTGATTTAACAAAACAGTTAGACATATTATAGCTTTTGGCTTTCAAGATGACATGTTTAAACACCACTTTCACTAAAATTATTCCTTTAATCCTCAATTATCCTTCTTTTGATGAAAAATTAGTGAAACTCTCACTTTTATTGAATCTCCCCTAAATAAACACACACATCTATTTAAATAATATAGAGCAAGTAGAGAGGTGTATCTCCAATATCATTATTCAGTGAAATGTGTTCGGTCCTTGTGAACCAACTCCTACCATTATTCTTACAAGTATTTATTTTATGTGAAACACTTGGAAAAACCACCTCATTTCATTAATTGGAATTAAACCCATTTGTAAAGACTGTATCACTAGTAAATAATTCTTCTATTGTAGCATGATATTTTGAGTTTTTTCATCCCTCTTTCTCTTTGTATGGGATGCTCCATCATTATTCTAATTATGCTTCATAGTGGTATAGTTAAAATGGAATAGACATGTCACTGTGGTAACCTCTTTCTATATGGGCTTCTTAAATTACCCATGGATTTGTACTACACATTTCTTGAAGTTAGAACAAAACTATTCTTGCTATTTTATATTGTTTTAGGATTTCCCCACACTACATGGATAAATTATTCCATATTAGTGACCCTCATCCACTTCACCTTTAATTGTTCTTCTACATTCACAATGGGATAATTATTTTCATCATGAAATATCATCATCTTCTCTTCATGCTGTTTTCTGAGGAGAGCCATAGTGACGTCAGTGTGTTTTTTAATTTTCATGATTACTTTATATAAGCTCTATCACAAGGTCCTTTTCCTATCATTTAGCTTATGAATAATTTTTTTCTTAACTTTAGATTTTATTACTTTTAGATACTTATACTGTACTCATGAACTTATTAATCATCTAAATTCGTAAATAAAACATTCAACACTCAAAATAATTTCTGATTTCCATCATGTGAAGTAGGAATAATTACTAACTTACAGTCTTCTGCATGAACCTTTTCAATTTATGGAATTTATTTATAGTACGTGATGACCTAAGAGACCCATATCTTATATTGATTTAATTTATAGATTCTAATTCCAAACTCTTTATCCCCCATGTTTTTGGTTGATGTTTTAGAATCAAAACATTCAGATACTTCTCCATCAATCATAAAAACATCCATCTTCCATACTCAGCAGGAATCATGAACTATTTTCAAACATTCATGATGATTGCTACATTGAATGACCAGTATGAAATCAAGAAACAACAAATAATTACAAAAAAATATACCTAATGTATCACATTGATTGTAACAAGTACATATTATCTTTCTAGCTATTACATAATAAATTGTTAATCTTATCTATCTCTATGAGAATTCATTCCATGTTTTTAAGATCTTTTATCTTCCAGTAAAGTCTTATGAACTTTTCAAGGTTGTCTCATTTAGCTTCCATTGATTCCCCTACTTCAGGTGATTGATACTTTGTCATTTGGATAAACAACAACCTTTTTATTCAAATCATATTTGCAATATGTATATTCATTCTTTCTTTAATTCAACATATCTTCCAAATGGGCACCTTACATCATATATCATTTTTTATATTTACTTAAAAATAGCATCAATAGCACATCTTGTATATTTGGGGAAATAAATTTTATAATGCTTCATCCACTATGATGGGTCGAGTTCTAGAATTGAGTAATCATCATCTAGGTGGGTTTAATGAGACTATATTGAGAAATAAGTTTCTTTTGATGTTGATAATTATTACCTTAAACTCTAAATTACAATGTAAGAAAAGAGTGAGGTTTTACAGAACGGAAAAATATAAACAAATCAGCTCCTGTACATATATTTCCAAATTCTCCAATGTACCTGGAATCATATATCCTAAGACAAGTCTTCTAAATTGTGAAGTCCAGATACTCTATAATACGATTTTTGAGTCATCCAACAAATGCATCATCAAAGGATTTTGTTGTCATTTTTATGTTTGATACAATGAGGTTCACTGATATAGTCATAGATTAATGTTTATATGATCTGTGATGGATTAACAGAAGGAAAATAGTTCAAACTATATAGTATGTTAGTTTAGATTTTATAAAATATGAATGGTGTAAATCTATTTTGGAGTTTTTTACCAACATAAATTTGGAGACAATTAGAAAAAATTTAATTGGTGCATTTTTTTGTTGTGTTTTTTGGAAACTTGGTTGAGGACTTCCAAAGAAACATACAAGGGGGTGGGAAAATCTTGAATAAGTTTAGCTTAAATTCCATGATCAATGCTTTTGAGTTCATGACCACATTGTGGTGTAGGTTTTCAATGAAGACAAAATTGAAAAGGAATACAATATGTCCGGGAAAATCAAACCATGTCTAAGAGTAATTTATATGAATTAAAAAAATTTATAAGAGTATCATCTTATAGAATTATAGGAAATTTATGAGGAAGAAGTAATTTTTTTGGTTAGAGAAACCACCCATTTGAATTAGGGATTTTTTATCAGGACTATACATATGTAAAATGGGGAACAAAAACAACAAAATTATGGAAGTCTTGGTCGAAGGAGTTTTATTAAAATAAATTAATGGGAAAACCCCCAATGTATATGTAACATTTTAAGTAGTTTCAAAAGGTTTAGTATGGTGGAAATGTGAAAATAATTATCAAATTAAGGTTCTTATTTGAGGAGTTCTGTTGAAATGAGCAACTTGTCGAGGCAATGCCACGGAGGACTATGCAATGGGTTTCTAAATCATCTAGAGAAATAAAGAGGACCACTATAGGAATTTCAGTATCTATAGAGGACTAATGAATGACTTGTTATTTTAAGATGATGAATAACCCCTACATTATGGCATAAGGTTCATTGAGTTTTAATATTTTAATACTAAATATAAAATGACATAGTGAGCATGTTGATAAGAGTTTCAATGTTTTTTTACCCAAAATACGTCTATTTCATGGTTATCATTACAAAATAGCATGATAATCATGTTAGATGTTTATTTTTTAGTAATTAAAATGAAATTATTTGTAGGTATTACATTAAGATGCAGGTTCCCCACCATGGTGGTAATGAGCACACTATTTTAGAATAGACTTAACAAACCTCTCAGTTAAAAATGTCTATCTTTTAGAAAGAATACTAGTGAATTAAATTACTGATCATGAGTCGTTATTTGGAAGGTGACATGGTGATTCAATAGATATAAAAAATAGATATATTTATATTTAAAAATAAGCAATAAATATTGTGGAATATACCAAGAATAATATATCTCAAAGAAAAAAATAGTGAAGTACGGATTTCTATATGTGGAATGGAAAGTCAGAGAAAGATGATCTAGGGGGTATTCCTATTGGTGATATTTTGAGTTCATCATTAGATGAATGTGGAGTATAATTATTACACCTATTTTGGTGTAAATTCATTATTTCATAGTTAATCTTATGACAACAACATGCATGAAGTTAGTGAGTAGTTTGATCATGTGAGAGTAGTATGATATTTATTTCTCATATATAAAATGATGGATTCCACTAATTTCCAATCTCCCAACTGATATAGTGAATTTATAATGACATTATATGTCTTAATACATTGATTTAACCAAGTCATGACCTTTTCAGAAATTCATTTAGTAGAATTATCTTCATACCCACTAAATTCATAGACACAAATAAATGTGTTAAACGTGTATTTCAAGTTCAAACCCACAACTTCTCATCAATTGAAAAATTAGATTCTCATATTTGTTTGTATCTTCGTAATACACATTGGAGGCATGATGTTCTAGGAGAAAAAATTAGTCACACACCCATTTACATTCATTTCATGAAGTACAGTCATCACGTCTTCTGATCTTAATTTCTTCCCCATCATTGTATGTGAAAATATTAGGCACGCGGCCAAATTTATTCATCTATTTGAACGAAAGCAGTGGTTTCTCCTCCTTCCATTGTTTACCATAGTCATATATGACTATTGTATATGTAATAATATTTGACATGATTCTCTTAATATCCATGGGGTTCATCAGAGAACCTCCATCATCATGAAAGACATCCTTCACATAAGATACCTCACATAGTGATGGTTCTTCCTGGAGAGCATGGTGGTCTAGGAAAATTGTGGGCAGGTGGCGAAAAAATGAGCTGGAGATGATGAAGGAGAGAATCCAAGGGGAAGGAAGGGGGAGATAGGTATTTAGGTGGGATGGGTGGGGATGTGAGGGACTATAAGGAGCTCTATGAAGGGATGGATGATTGGATGGGGGCTGTGAAGGGGCTGTAGGGGGGTTGTGAAGCGGCCAATAGGGGGCTGTGAAGGAGTTGTTGGGGGGATGTGAGGGGGATGGGAAGGGGACTGCAGGGGGGCTACAATAGGGATATGAAGATGGCTAGTTGGGGGCTATGAAGGGGGGTTGGAAGGGGTATGAAGGGGGTATCGAACCTATACCCACAATTTCGAGAATCATGGGTATATGTTTTATGTTTTTTTGTTATATATCTATACCCACAATTTTCTAAAATGTGGGTATAGCGTGATTTGTACGACCTATACCCATGGTTTGTTAAAAACCATTGGTATAGATCTATACCGATGCCTTAATAGCCCATTATTCATGAAGCCTTGGGTATATCCTATACCCACGGGTTTAGAGGCTATACCCATGGTTTCAAACCATTGGTATATGTTAGATTTTCAATAGTGATATTGTGAATCACCTTTGATACCACACTACCATGACCAGACCCAACAGAACTCCAGCCGCAACTACACCAATCCAACCTCCAATAGGACTTGGGTTAGAGACCAGTGCTGAGTTGGCATATCACACACATGGGAGGAATTAACCTAATTTTCTTGTACACACAAAAACACACATATTCATGCCTATAAAATGTTGTAATGTATGAAAAATAAAAACAATGAATGCATACATATATAATACCACATTCTAAGTATGACATAAAGTATTGGAAATCATAAAAAGGTGTCAAATAAAATCCAATCCAAAACTAGAAGGTGAAGTCTTACCTTCACAGAAGGAAGGGAATACTATTAAATGAAACACTGGTATAGACCATCTCCTATCTGTCCTAAAAAAATAAACCTTCTCTTGGTCCTACAAATACTCTATAAAAAGTTCATCCATATAATAAAAATGGCATGTGTGGGTAGACACCATGTAGGGGTGAGTATAATAATACACAAAATGAAGCCCTGAAATCACCTAGAATAAATCATAGAGGGTAGTCATCTTATAAATAACATATATTTTAAAAATATTTGATTCATTACGATAACCAAGGATGTCTGATATATACTAATAAAAGACTCTATGTTACGAAAGGTCTCAACCACTACTGATCTTAGATCCACTGTGATTTTTTAAGGTAATATTCATCTTTGAGATATCCTTTCACGAGCCCTACCATCCCTGAAGGAATTAAATCAATAGATATCACTCCTCAGGTATCTCTATACTAATAGAACATCCTTTATTTCCTAGAGTTCATGATCGTCTAGGAGGAACCACTCCCCAAGTTACTTCTCATGAAGACAGTCATCCTAGAGTTTATGCTCATCAGGTCTAGACATAAATAAACACATAAAAAATTGACGGATTGCATACAAGATACACACTCCATTGGACTAATACCCCATTGGAAATATTAGATATCAACACACAGATTGGGGTTCAATGCCCAAGTCCCACTAGGGGGGACACTAGACTCTACCAAAAACATCCTCTTAGATAGGGGATTAATGCTTGTGTAAGTGCTGGTCACACCAATTCCAAAACCCCTACCTAGGGAAAATATGAAGGAATTGAGGATCACTATAGGACACTTGGAGGTATATATTCTACATTCTATTAAAAAAATCCATCAATGATGACTGATGTTACTCACTCCAAAATAAGGGAACTCACCCACACTACACTAATTATTAGAAAGCTATAGAGGGGTCACCCTATATGATAAGAATGTGATGCTGCATCGAAACCTTTTAGGAATAGACCATGTGAACATACTCAACCAATACTGATCTAAGGAATCTCACACAATCTCATAATGAAACTGATATGATAAGATATAGGACTCTCATCTATCCTCAATGGAGTACATGGTGTGTCCCTAGGGGCACATGATGTGTCTCTAAAAGGCTCGAACTACCCATGTCTCATGCTCACAGGGTATGCACATTTCCAAAATATATTATGTATCCCTAGAGGTACATGGTGTGTAGATTTTTTCTTGGCACTCAGTGTGTATTTTCTCTGTGACAATGTAAATTGAGTTTTGACTGTGTACATGGTCCTATACAAGTACATAGTTATTCCCATGTACTCTAACCTGCATGTGTACTTCCCAAGTACATGGAATATGGGGCCACATGGCCACCTAGTCATGTACTCCTTGTACATGAAAGCCATTTTTCATGTGTTACTTGGTGTGTAACTAGGCACACGTGGCATGTAACACTACAGAGCCTCCAGGGAATGTACTACCGGTACATGCTGAGTCCTCCATCACATGATACATGTTGTGTGACTAGGCACACATGGCAAGTAACACTACTTGGCCTCCTAGGTGTGTACATCCCTATACACACAAATATGGCTGAATGGTAGTCACATGACATGTAATAATTATCTTTATTAAAAAATTATATTTATTCAAAAAAGGAACAACGTGGTGTGTGTTTATTGGACTACATGCCGTGTAGTTGGGTTTTTCACAGAACCCACAAAATATTCCATCATCTACCGATTTCAATGTCGCTACTACTGATTCCACCCAAGGAACTCAGATCTGGTCCAACTGAGTCCTACCTTCCCCTAATCAATCGAATTTGACCATTAAATCATCAAAATAATGCCTCTCACCACCCCTCATTATTAGGATGTGAAAACCCGTGCACAAGGAACTCTGATTTTCACACGATCCATTCTTGTATCAACTATTATCATTGTATACCACAACCGTGACATAGGATCTCTATCCCAAGACTATAGTAGTGATCTATTTCACCCAAAACCGAATGTACAGTAATCATTCACTACGTATTCATTGAATCATTGGGAAAAATAAAATATTAATGATGAATGCGTAGAGAAAAAAGAGAGAAAATGCCCAAAAACATACATTAGTAATGGACATCATCCAATAATCATTTTGTTATCATTTTCATTTACATAGGGTGATAAAATAAGATAAATAATTAAATCAAAACAATATCAATTCAAATACCATGAAAAGATAAAGAAATTACCTGAATTAAAAAATAGGTCTATGAATTAATTTTTTAGATGATCAATTTCCATCATCATGGGTAAAATAAAAATGGGGATACATAAACAATGAAATTGTACTACCTTGATTTGAATCTCTTGAAAAAAAATAAAAATAACCCATAATTTTCATAAATTATATCCTCAAGTTGTGTTTTCGCATGATCCTTGATCTGATCTTGATCTAATGTTCTCTTCCAATAATCCTTCAACAACTCCAATAAAAAAATATAGCATTATATGGATAACCCTATGGATATAGATTAACCATATATTTTTAGAGGTTTAATAGGGTTTATCTTTAGATGAAATAATTAAATAAATAAACATTCATTTATTTAATTATTCCACCCATGATGACTCTCACGCCAGACACCCAATGTTGACCAAGGTTATACCACATCTAGGGTGAAACCCACAGTATAAACTCAACAGTTTTCCAATATTTATGATATGAGACTCTATTTGGGAGTTATTCCATGTTTTCAGGAAAACTACTTATGTAGGATATTAATATATATAATATTTTTAAAATATTAATTCCAGGCTCACCAGGAATCAGAATATCACACCGTCATAACACATAGCTTCATAAATATTTCTAGAAATATTCCAATGTCTTAAATGACCAAAATTGAGATATTACATAACCAAAGCCACCATGTTATGGGACTCTATCCACTATTTGTTGATGGTCATGATAGTGAGCCTTGAAAAAAGAAATTATTTTTTATAACAATGAATGTGCCACAATCTTATTACATATTTCTATGTTATGCCACATTTTTATGTAATTTTTGTCATAAATTATAATAATTTACTCATGTTTCCACAGTTTAATGAATCATTTATTTTGTTTTTACAATATTTATATGTAATGATTCGATATTTATGATCCATATTTTATTATGTATGATTTTCCTATAACATTTTTAGATACCTTGATTATGTTATCATACACACCTGTTCATATTATGCTCATTTTTTTCTTCTATTGAAATCAATTATGCCCACCCCTTATTGATTATTTGATACTACCCCTTCTTATGTCTCTATTACCTCGTTAATGAACAATGTTATTATCTATGTTTTTTCTAGACTAGTATCGTGTGTGAGGATTATTTATTGGATATATTGTATAATGTTTATAAAGTATGTTGGTTATGTATTAATATAATAAGTATTGTTTGTTGTTTTTGGATCATATAAGTTTATAGCAGAGTGTATTTTATTTAATTTTATGTAATAGGTGATGAATAATAAGGGGATAAAACATAAATAACCCTATAAATAACCAAAAATTTTATATGGCAAACTAGAGTTTCATAAGTTTAACCTAATATGTTACAAGTTTAAAATAGGGAATCATAATTAGTTACATATTTGGATTTACTATAAATATAATGTGATGGTTTACTGTGGATACAATTATTTAATAATCACACTAACATTTTTGTATTAATAAAATTACTAGAATAAGGAGGAATCGAGTTAACAATGAGTGTGATAGTTAATGCAATAAGATAACAAAATGGATGAAAGCTAGAGTAAAAAATATCATGGATATGATCACATAACTCTCTCAAGATATGAACAATAACATTAACTATGTGGAACTCTTAATACTTTTAAGGAAGGAATGACTCTCCATTTAGTCATTTATTTGGAATTATCTACCCTCATTTTGTTGGTCTTCTGAGCCACAAATATATGACCTATGGATCAACACAACTGAAAATATTTTCCCCTAAACTGATTTCAGTATAAAAGAGTGTTTTGTTTATATTTCATTTGGAGGGATAAGTTGATAAGTGTTGGACTCTCATTAATAATATGAGGGGGGAGAATTAATCAAATCCATGGAATGGGTGGAGTTTAATAATATATTTTTTAACATATAATTTTCCTAAAACCTTTACACTAAAATATAAATATAATTCATTAATATGAAGAAAAGGCAGGATGAATCTATTGGAAACTATAAAGTAAACTTCAAAAGACTCATAAGGTATGATTTTGGTTTTATTATGAGGTGTGGAGGTACTTATTAGGTTTCGTTACTGCTTTCTCACAGGACCCTCGGGATGGCATGTTCTTGCATCGCTGGTTCCAGGGAAAAAATGACAAGAGTCAGGAAAGGATGGCTCATTCCATCATCTTCAACACAGGAGGCTGGTGCATATGGATTGCTCGTAATCAAGCATACCATGATGGGACATCTCTAACAGGGAGGCGCATCACTGTCCGAGAATGATTCCTCCAAATTTACCTGGTTAATCATTCCAGCAGC
This sequence comes from Viscum album, assembly GCA_963277665.1. Classification (NCBI taxonomy): domain Eukaryota; kingdom Viridiplantae; phylum Streptophyta; class Magnoliopsida; order Santalales; family Viscaceae; genus Viscum; species Viscum album. Next base: position 1,327,432,779 of record OY728158.1, read on the forward strand.
TGGAAGGATGATCCTTCCATGAGGATGCTTCGTGTTATTTCCCCTATGACCCAACCCCTCAACAGGAAGGGCTAGTGGGTGCGGTGGAAACCTGAGGCAATGGATTCAAACTCAATACATACAGATCTAGTAGCGTGGGGGATATGCTATGGGGACGGGTGGTCTACGACTCCTGAGGCTGTGTTATCCTTGCTTTCACAGCCCACTATGGACAAGGATATTCTATGCACGCGGAGGCCAAGTTTTTCCTTATAGTACTTAATATTTGCAAGTCATGGAAGATTGACTTAACTCACGTTGAAACAGACTCCAATATCACACACAATGCCATTCAGAGGAAAGGCTCTACTCCTTGGGAAATATATTACATGATTAGGAAGTGAAAACCCTCATCAATAGCAATTCCCATGTATCCCTCACATGGATGGATGGGAATGAGGTCGCAGACAATCTTGCCTCTCTATAATCCCAAGGATCCAATGTCATCTATCTTCAATTAATCTCTAGCTTTAAACCCGAGGGGTTGAATCTGATCTGAGGGGATGCCCTTGGTATCCACTACTTTAAACCCCCCTTGGCCTTTTTTTGCATGTGTCCCTTGAACCCTTTCCCTTTGGAATAGAAATCTAATGTTATGATGATGGTTGTTATTAAGTAATTATTCAATGTTCTCTTAAGGTTGAAATAGAAATTAGAGACACCAATTATTTTCATGGTTTTGGGGATAAGAAGGCGAAGTGAATTTTTGTGGAAACTCAAATTATAAACACCAGGGAAGAAAAAAATTCATTTTACTGTATACTAATAATGTGGGAATAATCATGGTGGGAATTTTTTCAATGCTCTCGGTAAATTCTTACAGAGTGAAAGAGAATGAAAAAAATCACATGAATGCTGAATATATTTAAGGTTTCAAGAACTACCAAAGAATAATGTGGTGGGATATATATGAAAATTTATTTTAATATTCCATTTCCTAAAACCCCAAGTTAGGATCTTTCAAATTAAATTTATAATTAATTAATTTATATCTTGAAGAAAATAAATACCCCATCTTAGGATAATTTTTTTATTGATGATATTGAACATAGAAAAAAACTTTTCAGATTACCACCATTGTGATGTGGGTATCCAAGGATAAAATCCCTATAATGGTGATTCACATGTGCACCTTTTATATCAAATAAACACTAATCAATTTTCAGGTACTTAGGTAATGAATTGGTTATCTTGTGTTGTTTTTGTTGACATATCATTCTTCGATCTTGAAGGAATATCTATCATGTTTCTTATTCTTTAGAGGAGGAGATAATTCGGCATTGACAAAGAATTTCATTGTACATAATGATTCTAAATTTTCATACACTACTACACAATCACATAATAATATATTTATAAGGGTAGGGTTTAGGTTAAAATATTATTTAATTTTATGTCAACCCTTAAATAATATTATAATCTTTAATAAACCACATTCTGCATAATAATAATAATATTATTTTTTATTTTGTGGGATGCTATCCTACATAGTGATAAATAAAATTTACATGCTTGTAAATAAATATTCATCATCATACAAAGTTTTGGTCCATTAAATCTCCATGGATTTTATTAAATATCTGAATAAATGTTTTACTCATAAATAATTATTTTTTCCACACATCAGAAAATTAATATTTATTAAATATTCAATAAAATAAATAAATATTTTTTACTCAAGATATATGAATGAATATTTATTTAATTTATGTTATCAAATAAAATCAAACAAAATTATTCCTCAGTCTAGAAAATAATATTTATTCCAATCAATAAATTCAAATGGAATTTAATAGAGATCCATTGATACACATAGTGTGTTACACTCTAGGATTCTTTCTAAATTTCCTTAGGCAGGCTTGGATAATGTCCAAGATTATTGTCTAATAATATATCAAGGAACCCAAGATGAAGAAATTAATGTTTCAATATCGATAACCACATAAAAACACTCACTTGGTAATATTACTCCTTTATCTAAATATCTTATCAAGAAGGTTTCACGTATGCGTGACCTACCTATATGATTGATATGTCTTTCCTGGACTATAATAAATAAACACGTTGATTCAATGTGAACATGGAATTTAAGGAGGCCTTTCTATTCTAATCACAGGGTTGAGGTATCAACTTCTATAAATATGGAAGGGACAGATCCTTTCTCGACTTATCCATTAATAACATGTAAATCATGATGCACCTAACATACCCTACTTCAAAAAAACTATGGGGGTCATAGTTTTCATCAGTAAATCTTACTGTGTGATTCATAACATGAATCAATGAATATCATAAATTTAAAGGCCATTATACAAGATCATATATAATAATATTCATTGACATAAATATATAAACAATTCTAAATGGAAGTTATACTCTCACAATATTCCATCTGGGATATTTTCATGTGAATTGTTTATGTGAATAATCCTTGTCCACCTATGTGTACTCACAACTAAAATTCAACATTAACTGTTCCCTTTCATTGTACATTATCCAATAAAAAAACTATATTTAATAATATCATCATATCACTTCACATTTATAATCATAGAAGAGAAATGTTATGAACTAATGAATGTGAAAGATACCTTAGTATATTATTACATTAAAGTCATATTGAACAATGAGAAATATATAACAATATATTTTATTAATATTATAATGATAAATTATAAATGTAATTAATGTACATGTTGTTCTTCCTTGTACACCAACTCCAAAAAAATCCCTCATGAAATAGATACAACTGCCTATGACATTTAGTCCACTAGACCTCACATGATAATCATATTTCTAATGAGTAAAGGATTTATTCACGGGGTTCATAATTTTTTATTCCATGGAAATATTGTTCACTATAACCTCACCTCTTTGATAAAAAAATCCTTAATAGATAATACTTTGGAAGAATGTGATTCATTTTATTTTGTGAGCTTGGATCAATCGTAAGAGTCACTATTTTAGTATTATCACAATATTGTGTGATAGGATATTTACAACTAGGAACAATTTTAATATCTTAGATGTTTTTGTTCACCCATAATACTTGTTTATCTTCCTTAGAATCTCTAATATAAATGGACTCTACTATAGAATATGTTACCACATCCTTCATTGAGAAATTTTAGTTCAAAACACCACTATTTAATGTTAAGATGTATCATGTATTAGAATTCATGTCATATTTTTATTTTTTGAATTTACAATTTGTATAAACATTGATGACTAGTTCCTCAGATCCTCAATAAATTAGAAACATATCCTTACTATTCCTCAGATACTTAAGGATTTTCTTGAATTCCATCCAATAGCTATCAAATTGATAAATTAATATCATCCTTCTATAAATGAATCATAGGAGACATGAAGCCAAGTACATAAAAAAACATACATTAATGATCCAAATTATAAAGCATATTGAATAATTGCAACTCTATTTCCTTCCTCATGTGTTTGAGGAAAACTTTTACTAGAAAAAATATTCCCATGTGACATTGGAAAAAATCACCTCTTGTATTGTTCCATACCAAATCTATTCAGTATTTTTTCAATATATGTACTTTGAATTAGGTCAAGTACACTCTTGGATCTATCAAAATGGATCATGATACCATGATAATATATTTCCTTTCCTAAGTCATTCATGGAAAATAATTTTTAAAACCATACCTTAACTTACTATAAGATTGATATATCTTTTCCAATAAGTAGTATTTCATCAACATATAATATTAAGAAAATGAACACACTCTCCCTAAACAGCTTATAGACACAAGGATCACATTCATTTTTCATTAAACCAAATTCTGTTATAGCTTCATCAAACTGAATGTTTCATGACCTAGATGCTTTCTTTAATCTATAAATGGATTTTTGTTTCAATTTAATAACTTTTTTTTGGAATCCTTTGGAGTCATAAAACCATTAGGTTGTGTCATATATGCATCATCCTAATGGTTTCCAATAAGGAAGTCTATTTTGAAATCCATTTTCCAAATCTCATAAACATGGAAGGATGCTATAGAAAGTATAATTTTAATGTATTTTAGAATAGAAACCAGGGAAATGATTTCATCATAGTCAATTACATAAAATAATTTACACCAATTTTCAACCAATTATTCCTTATAAGTGATAATGTGTCCTTATATATGTATAGTTTATTTTTCAATACCCATTGATGACCAATAGGAATTCCATCAACTATAAGATCTACAAAATTCCAGACTTGGTTTTGGTACATCCAATCTAATTTTTAATTCATGGATGCTTTCCATTTTGAAACATATATTCCACTTACTTCTCCCTTGTTGGTTATTGAATCATTATTATCAACTAATAATATTTGCATTCCTCAGTGATGAAAAAACCATACTGTTTTGGTTCTATAACCTCTCTTGTACTCTTACACATTACTTGTGTCTCTATAATAGCTTATTCTTCCATGGGTCTCTATGGAATTTGTTCTTGTGCCAACCCTTGTGTACCGTGAGCCTCTACTTCTTTGAATTCTATATCGATCCCACTATATCTTTTAAAGATGTTCTCCCTCTCATGTAATATGATGTGTATTTCCACTATTAACATTTTTAAAATTTTCTTTATAGTTAATAACCCCATGTTTCCTTAGGATATCCAATAAAGATACACTTTATACCTAGGGGAGAATCTTTGTTACCTAAAGAGTCCTTAACAAATGATTTTCATCCCCACACATGTAAGTATGACCACACTAGTTTATTTTCATTATATAATTGATATTTTATAATATCTTCCACTTTAGTTGGCTCCTTGTTTAGTATTTGTGATTTTTATAGAACTCATATCCGAAAAATAATAATGGAATACTCATATGAATCATCATTTATCTCACCTTGTCTAAAAACATGTGGTCCCCCCTTCCAATTACACTATTGCACTGAGGTTTGTATGGAGGTATGAGTTGTCATAAGATCCAAAACTCCCATATGTAATCATTCAAGTCTCGATTAAGATATTCTCTACCATGTTCTGAGTGTAGTTTCTTAATCTTTTTAACAAGATGGTTCTCGACTTCATTCTTGTGTTCTTTGAATTTATTAAAACAATTAAACTTATACCTCATCAAGTAGACATACCCATATCTACTAAATTCATCCCTAATATATATTTACTAGGAGTAGCCACCCCGTTATTCAATAGGAAATGATCCACACACATCGGTATGAGCGATTGTTGGACTACTCGATAGGCGACATATCATGATTCGCTTCTCCTCTTCAGAAGATCTGATCATTATGTGGTCTAGGGATCCCTGATCCTGAAATGACTACCACTTCCATCTGTTGAAATGGTATTTTGATCTCCATATGATGAGGGATTCACCAACAATGGATTTGTGGGTAATTTTCCCCATTCTCCCTCTCCCCTTTCAGAATCCTTCAAATTTCCGAATGCTTGGGAACCTAGTTGGATCCTTTCATTGTTCATATTTGAGAACCTGTTCGGTATGCCACCCTAAATATCCACAAATATATGACAATGACTATGTGAAAAGACCCCGAGTAGAATTGATTTGGATTTTAGTAGGGGAGTAATTTCATTGGAAATAACTTGTGATCTTTGAATCTATGACATGGTTTTTTTCGTCACACCAACATATTGGGAACCTGTCCCCTTCATGATATAGAAGTGTAAGGTCACACCAAGGGGGATAGACATTCAGGGCCGATGGCCCTCCCTCTGGCTCAACTAGGACTGCAGATGGGTTTTTTGCTAATGAAGGTGTACATCAGTTTTGTGCTGATAGCTCTAAATCTACTATTACAAGGGTCATATGTGATGAAGTCAAGGTCCCTCAGATGCTGTCTCTAGTTTATATGGTTAACCAATGATTATATAATATATTTTATCATCTGAAATATGATTTGGGTGTGGTATTCTTGGATGAGGCTATTGTTGTGAATCTGTGTGATAGTGGGACTGGCAGTGTTGTTGGGGTCAGCAATAAAGCGGGACCAGAACATGAAGGGGTTGGGTAGGAAAAGAGTGAGTTCCACCTGGATGCTTCACAAGTAATGAAGATGGCCAAAACAAATACAATCAACGAATCTACAGTGACTGAAGTTGTCTGTGAGGACCAAAACACTTGTGAGGATTCCAAGTTCCTCATAATTGAGAACACCTCAATTCATTTCGAGTTTATGGGTCAAGGCTTTAAACAGCCTTGAATTTCAAACAATTTAAAGCAGGGCACATTAACTCGAATCTCTTATGTTGAGAAGTTTAAATATGGGGGATAAATTTAGACTTCTCAAAATCAGTTTGCAGTGTTTTGAGGAGAATAAGAAGACTACCATGCTAATGAAGAATTAGAAGGGGTGGAGGTAACCCATGGAGAGGATCCCTTGGTGGATATGGATGCTTCTAAAGAGGAAATGGATGATGATCTAGAATCCACTATTTCCACAGACCTAGCCATTGCGGAGGACTATCTATGATCCACTCTGAGAAAGGGAAATAACATTTTTATTGACTCTGACAGCTTCATTATGAAAACTGGTAGGGTATGACATAGGAAGGATTACTCCACCATTCCTAGTCCTCCTATTACTAGATCATCAAGCAAGGGTAATATTCCTTTGAAGGATCCTATATGTGAAGGTATCATCCCCACGAGTAGGTGAAAATGTTCTAGAAAACTCCAAGAGGCTGACACCTCCAATGATCTTGTGTCTGCAGGTAATGAGCCTACTGCCCCCTGTGATATAAGGGACCCTGGGAAGCAGCGAGATTCAGTCTCCAAGGAAGACTCTTAGGGATAGATATATTTGGTGTTGGAACTCATGGATCTCCATATATAATCATATAACGAAATTATAGTGGAATGTATGGATGTTATGGTGTAGAAAAAGCTGGGAAAATCAATTCTTATGATCAATACAAAGGAGCAAGGAGAGTGTATTGATAAGTAGGGAAATATTATTCTTAGAGGATACAAAAAGGGGAAGAGTAATAAGAAGGAATACATGAAATCATGGGACAACATGGTGAATCAGTATGAAGGAATCTTAAAGTACTACCCATACACTTAGGTAAATTCTATTTCTTGTGTATTGTTTAGAGATATTGGTTCCAATAAACTCAAGATATTCTTTAACAAATATGTAGATAATTTTGGGGTTTAAATTGGTAAGTTATAATGGTTATCACTTTCCACTAAAAAGAGTTTGTAAAAAATTACAATAGAGATAAATTAAACATGATAAAAAATGCAGCTAAATCTTTCCCTTGCTTCTTTGGATGGGTTTAGTTTTTCGTCTAGTGGCCCTTCTTACCACCTAGAAAAATATCATATTCTTCCCTTGATTTCCCCTTGATATTCCTATTCCTATAATGGAATTGAAAAGTGTTGGTCTTAAATATATTTTCTCTATCATTTCATTTATTCATCATAATTATGGTAGGCTTTTCACGCTTCATTTCCTTATCCACTTGGTGAAGAAGAGTTAGAATTTTTGGAAGTGACTTTTCAATATTGTTCATATTAAAATTAACAACACTTCTAGATAATCTCTAAGGGAGTGATGCTTAATTGAGATCAGTGCATATATCATCAGTTCTATTAAACCATAGAACCTCAGAGTGCTCAATGTAGCCAATGAACATAAATATGTGAGGCCCAGCTGGTGCACACTCTACAATGTAACATCCTAATCTTTTGAATATTAATTTTTTTCATGCAAATGTATGTTTTACCATGTCATGATAAAAAAATTATAAAATAAATACGACCATTGGTTTTTTACCTTTATATGAACATTGGTTAATATGACTATTGGAAACAATAATAATTAACGTAATAATTATTTTCTATAATTAGAAATGATAATGGATAATTAATGCAAAAAGAAGGGATGATGGCCTCATCTAGTAGAATCATTCCATACGGAGCCCATTTTTTGGAGGATAAAAAGGTCCTACTATCACTGGGCTTTACTCTCGACCAATCCCAAGCTGACCATCAAAACTTTAAGCTTGAACAAAATCTCCAACGGGAGATGTTCATGTTAGTGGATATTACCACACGAGTGATGTTATTTGAGCTGCCCTAAGAGTCTATTACCATCGCAAAAAATACCCATAGGTCATATGAGGGTGTTTTAATAGGTTATGTTACAAGGCCTTAGATACTTAATTTATAATCCCTTTTTGTAAATAAATTTTTTTCCATCATTTCTCTTTTATGAATAGTTCTTATTAATAAAATGTACTTTGATAAATTGAATGTTTTCAAACAGAATTCATACAATCTAGAAAAGATATAAATGTTTATAAAAACTATGATATTTTAAATAATATATAATATAATGATATAGTATTACAAAAATACTCATGTTAAATTAAAAATTATAAGATAATTTCATTTTTTAAAAAAAGTTTTTATATATACACTATGCATTTTCTATCCCCTATTATTTTTAGTAAATGAGTATTTTTATAGTTAAAAGATAAATTTATAATATTTATAGATTTAGTATGATTTAATAAATGACATTTTAAAAATTCATAATGTATATATTATGTTATGAGGAATTAATGATATTTTTATAAAATGTTTTGTTTTCCAGTGAATAGTAAAAAATATAGTTTTCAGTTTCCAGTGTGTTTAATGACATCATTAATGATATAATAATGACTAAATAATTCCTGTAGAATCTTGTACATTAAAATAATATATTAGGTTTCCCATGTGTCCCATGTTTCTAATACCTTTGGCAATAATCATGGGCAACCCCATGGTATTTCCAATACCAGTAACGAGGTGTCCTTAAAAATTAATAAAAAACTTCCTCTCTTTTACTATAAATCCCCACATATTATTTAAATTACATTCATTAGAAAATAATCTCCCATGTATTCATTATAGTATTTCCTCCCAAGGATTACTCTAAAGTTTTCCTCAATTCCCCAAGGTCCTGATATTAGAGTTTTAGATGTTACTATTCAAGGTAATGGAATTCTCAACTTCTCTTTTCTATCAAGTTCTCTTTTATGTGGTATTTGTTTCAAATATCCATACCATGTTCTTATTTCTATTTTATTAAATTAATATATTATATTTGAATTATTGTGTGAATGTTATACCCTTTTCTCTCACTTTTTAATGTTTTATAAAACCGTATTTCATACCTGTTAGGCTGCAAAGGTTTCCTCTCAAAATCTATCTTTTTCTATGGAAATTAATTCATTTTATTTATGTGAATACCCAAACCTCTTTAATACCCAAGGGTATTAATAAATACAAAAACATTATTTATTTTATTCAGTAATTGACATATATAAAACCCTCATTCACTTTCTGTGGGTTATAAGTGACATAATGATCATGCTTTTAAGCACTTTTTAAAAACACCATGATTTTGAAATGAAACCCATTTATTTTATTATATATGGGTTATTTATGAAATGTTTGATTATGATATATGTGGATCACATGAAAATAAATACATATCAAGGGTTCTACTTAATATCACTCCAATTCAGTGGTTATATAAATTAATCTATAGAGATGATAAGTTTTACGATACCTTAGTGAATAACATTGGATTGTTTTATGAAACCTTAGTGACAAACCATGGTGATATGTTTATGAATTTGAAAAATAACTATTGTATCCAAATTTTTATGTTATGATTCAATTTATTATTATTATATACTTATTTTCATGCCTTTTCTATATTCCTTGTATTCTTATTGATGTCGCTCCAGTTCACATGTAAACTGTTTCACATGTATTCCCTTACTAGGCCTTCTACTAACCCTTTCCATTGACGTATTTCCCTAGGATATGAGATTTAATAAATGTACTTATGATTAACCATGAATAATCATTTCATGTGGTATATAATAATTTTTTAATTTTAAATTTATTATATACCTTATTTCCAAGACACTAAATATTAAAAGATCCAATGTTTGTAAAATGTATGTAAAGTTATGTAATAAAAATGTAGGAAACTATAAACAAGATTACTATAAAATATTTCTTTTTTAAATCACTAATCATTATTATCATTATCAACCTTGGTATAAAACTTATAGGTTCTCCATAATGCAATAAACATCCATGTTTTCATGAGAGTTTGTGAGTTTACCAGACATAGATGAAAGCATAAAATATTGAATGTAGACCACATAGCTCATATGTTTTCTATAAAAAAATGTTCATCACTCACCTCCTTAGCAGTCAGATCAGGAAATAAGGATTCTATCCGATAAGATAATGTTCATGGTGAAACACAACCATAATGTGTCTGATCGATTCCAAGAAGATACTGCTAGTGATGAAATTGTATTTCTCAAATATAGATCGTAGGGATAATGTGGACAAAAAACCATTAATTTTATAAATTTACAAAAAGATAATATTATTAGCAATTTTCTTGATTAAAAATTATGTGAGAAATAATAAATTAAAATTTTTATTAAATATACAACTATTTTATCAAGTCCTAATTTCCCTTACCATTGAACTCATATTTTTTAGTTTCTAGTACATTACAGTTGAAAGGATCCATTTTCCTATACACATAACCCTAATAATTATTGGTCAAGCTACTTGAAGGTATTTTAGTATGAAGGTATTTTCTAACTATAGGCTTGTATCTCCTTGATCTTTTTAGTGGACACCCCAATCCGGAAATCCTGACTTGGATTTCCTCAACACATGCCTCCAAGTTATAAAAAGCCCAGAGAGGGATGCTTGTCTTCATGTAATAGGGTTAAGTAAACCCAAATAATTCATAAGAATCCAGGTTAAAATTAAATTCTGAATAAAGGTTGTTCAAACACTTAATTCTAAGGATTTTATTCATCATCAAGTAATGGAAGAATTAGTATGAATTAATTTTATGTTGATTGATTTAAAGTTATTAGTCATAAGTTTTATCTCTTTTTATATTTTTCATGTCATGTTAATATTAAGTGGGTTTTACTTAATTAATTTACCATGTTGGATAATAAATTTATGTATAGTTGATTTATTTACATTCTTTCTTTATATATTAATTCATTTATCTATGTGTTCATGGTCCTACATCCATAAAATAAATAATTCATAGATAGATTTAAATAAATAACTCGTTCATGAGATTATATTATGGTTAATTTAATGAGCATACATTAAACCAACTTATGACATAGGGGAAATAAATCATATTTACAGCCTTGGCATATATTGTAGCATTTAACCTCTGTACCTATGTATCACCTAGGTTGGAATTATTATGATTCCCTTTTTAACCACCTTCCTGTATCTTATGAAACTCCATTAATTGCATCTTTTATAACTCACAAGTTCTTAAGGTGAATTAAAGGATTGGTTAAGGGGGATTACATAAATAACCTTGGACATGTAGGTCCCACATAATAATAGTGGGAGGGATGACATGTAGGGAATAATTTTATTTAATATTAAATAATTTAAAATCCATGCAATAATGTAAATTAAATAAATCCAACACTTTCACATGTCTTGGTCATGCTCATGAACTGTCACATATGCAATGTATATGAAAAGGTAAATGAGTTAACATTTATTTTATATTCATTCTTTATTAGTAAGATAAATGTGATTAAATTAATTAATTAATTAATTAATTTCCTTTCATAATAATGATCATCCCAATCCACTTGAAGATAACTATCATTATGTCATTAATGGAAAATAAATCGATGAACCAACAATGATTGATTTATTAAAATCAATTAATTGAGCATTTAAAATTTCAAACACAACAGGTTCCAATCTATAAAATTAGTATTCAATGCAGAAATTTTCTATTTAATGTAATTTAATTATTCCATTAGTTAAGAGACCACATGGCATGTACTATCCAACTACATTCCATGTACCTCATTTTCCATGTATATAGGTTACATGCCTAGGCATCGACATGTTATCTCGTTTGTACTACATGGAGTGTACATGGTAGCAACATGTCATGTATTCTTTTTTCCATGTTCTTAAGATAAATTCATGGGCTTAGGAATGTGTCTTGACTGGACTAAACGACATGTTAAATCCAGCTACATGCTATATATCCATTATACCACGTGTCTGTTGGTCTTTTCAAATGTCTCGGTGTGTATTTTAGATGTTGTAAATGATTAACTACAAGGATTTAACACCATATACACATCATGTATATCATAAATTCTCCATGATTAAATTCTCATGTGGTTTTACCATGTATAATGGCCAATCAGATTGTATGATTTAAATCACTGACCCATGTAGACTACATGGTTTTGTACGCCAGCTACAAGTTGTGTAATATGGCATATAGTGTCCCAGGTTGGCCCAGTATACATGTAGTGTGTAAAAATTTCATCACTTGTAATTAAAACCTCAATTTTTCATTTATCATGCGACACATCTATGTGCATTCCACAAAGTTACATAACATGTAATCTAGTTAAATGTTGTGTAACTAGGTTTTACCATCCAAGAATTTGGAACATCCAAATAGAATCTTAGTTCATTCTTCATTTGTTCATAGACCTTTAAGGAAATGAAACACTAAAATAACATGATTAATATATCGATAACATGTTAATTCAAATCATATTGAGGATCGAATAATATGAAATGAAAGAATCAACCACAATTTTATATAGATAAACCATCAAATAAATAATTATAAAAGTAAAATGCAACCACTATGATACCACTTAAAGATTCTCATCACTGTAGAAGCATGTGGTGTTGGGTGATATATTAAAATTTATTTTAATATTTCACTTCTTTAAGCCATGAGTGAGGATCATTGATATTAAACTTATAATTAATTTATATCAATCTTGAATAAAATAAATATCATGGCTTAGGATGCCTTCATCATTGAAGATATTGATATTCTAAAAGAACCTTTTTAGATTTCCTTTTTGTGATGTAAGAATATGTGGGAAGAATCCCTCTTGTGGTGAACCACACATGCCCCTTTTAACTCCATGAAATACCAATAAATTTCTAGGTGTTAGCAGAGAAAATATTTTGCATTGTGTTGTTTATGTTGATTTATCATCCTTCAGTTTTAAAGGAATCTCTCTTTCATTTCTGGTTCTTGAGAGGGAAATAGAATGAGGAGTCAAGTGAGAATTTTTATACGCAAAACTATTCTCTATTTTTAAAAAGGACTAAATAATAGAAATAACTGTCTATTTAAAGAGATAGGGGTTAAGTTAATATATTATTTAATTGAAAGTTGGCACATAAATAATATTATAATCTTTAATAAACCTCATTCCATATTTTTTATGATTATTTTATAGTGTGTTCAAATATAGAGAATGATAACTAGTATTTATTGTATTGTAAATTAATATTCATCACTAGAAACGGTATTGGTTGGTTCAAACTCTTCATCATTTATTGAATACCTAAAAAAATTTAATTCATAAATAAATATTTTTTCAACATACCAAAAAAAATATTTATTAAATATTCAATAAAATAAATAAATATTTTTTTTCACGATTTGGTGAATAAATATTTATTTAATTGATTGAATCAATAAAACATGAATAAAATTATTCCTCATTCATGTGAATAATATTTATTTCATTAATTAAATTCCAATATAATTCAATATAGATCGACTGATACACTTAGTGTGTGGCCCTATAGGATTCTATCACATTGGCGTTAGAAAGGCTTGCATAAAGTCCAAGATTATAGTCTCACAACAGGTCAAGACTCCCAAGAGAAATAATTTAATGTCACAATGTCGAAAATCTCATAAGACTTCCCACTATGTAATATAATACCTTTTTTAAAATATCTCATCAAGTAGGTTTCAAATTTATGACACCAACCTACATGCCCGATACAACTTTCAGTGACTATATGAAAAAAAAGTCGATAAACCATGGACATGGATTTTAATTTTTTTTATTCTAATAAAATGTCTGAAATATAAAATTCCATACAAATGTATACAGAAAATACTTCCTCAATATATCCATTAATAATAAGTCAGTCCTGACACACCCAACATTCCCTACCTCACTGTGAACATATAGTGTCATGGTTTTCATCACAAAATTTAAATTTGTGAGTCATGGAATTCATTAATGATAATCTTAAAGTCTAAGGAACATTACACATTCACACATATATGAATATCTCACAAGAAAAAAACACGTGGAACTCCAACTGGTGGGAATGTTCTCAAAATATAACATCATGTAGATTAATATGTGTGAACTTCAGAGAAGATGATTTATCTTCTTATGAGTACTCTCACTTGATAAAATAGATGATATGTTTCATTTCATATTACTTTATGGAATTGTAGAAAATATATTTAACAATATCATCATAGCACTTCTAGTTTCTCATCCTAGAAAAGACTATTATGACCTTATCATTGAAATATATATATCCTTAGAAATTATTATATTAAATCCATGTAGAACAATGAGTAATATGTAATCTGACATTTTATTAATATTCAAACGATCAAATATTCATCTAATCAAATAAGATATAGTTAGTCCCATGGGAACAACTCCAATATAGATAATAAGAGGATAACCAAAGAAATGGATGAAAATAACAGGTATCCCAGTATACCACCCACACTTTAGTGATTTAATTATAAGAGTATAGATGTTATACTAACTAGTTTGCAAATATAAGGGTTATTGAATAAAATATATGTCATAGACCTCTATAGAAGAAGGATAAAGGTAAATCATATGAAATAATAACTATTAAAGTGGGCTATTGAAATGAAGTAGTGATAGGTATATTCATAATACACTCAAGAGAAACAAATTTCTTATTTTATCATTGTTTCACCCCTCCTTTATATATAGAATGTTTTCTAAGAGCATAAATTTAACACCCAAAGGATTTTAAATTAAATTATTGATAAAAAATCATTATGGTATGATGATTGTATCCCAAGTGTATAACTATTATTTGATGCAATTTTGTGAGAATATTCTTCCTATAAATATTGTTGTTGTCTCTTTTTTCATATTTGATGTGATTTTGTGCATGGATTGACTCTCTCTATTCTTCATATTAATTGTTGGAAACAAAATGAATCATTATAGGATAATGTAATTAAAAGGAAGGGAATGTATATAGATTATTCAAAAATAAGAGTGACTAAAAATGGACTAGAACAACCATTGTAACAAAGATCATTATTTTTATTAGATTGGCTAGATATGATTAATTCCAAGTGAAAAATTACTCAAAAAAATCAAATCTACTAACCAAGTGAACTCATAAGTGTATCAAGTTCATATAAACTGATGAATGTGAATAAAAATTCAAGGATCTGATGAGCATCTTTATCAGTACACCTATACTCATATTATCCTATGGTTGAGAAGATTTTTTGATATATAATGACGTATTAAAGAAAGGATTCATAAGTGTTTTCATGCAAAAAAATGTGATGGTGTCTTTTTCCTCATTCAAATTAATGGTTCTTGAGAAACATTAACCAATGTAACACTCCAAGATTCCACATTGCACTTCCTTTTAAATAATTAAATAGTGTGTTTTGTATGCAACGCTGAGTTTGAGCACACCACAACCTATCAAACTAGCTGTTTAAAAAAGCGGTTATGGATAATATTAACAACATTTTGAAATTTTATAAATTTTATTTTTCAAAATACATTTCATTTTTTAATACTTAATATCAAAATTATCATAGGGTGATTTTTTTTATTTTTTGAAAACATTAAATTCTTTTAATGAATAGTTAAAACACTACATTGCAGATAAAAACTAAATTTTTCATTTAAAAAATTATTTAAATATAAAACTATTTTAAATTAAAAATATATAAATAATACATACATTTTTCATATTTATGTCATTAAAACCATTTTTATAACAGAATTATATATAAAAATTCATTGAACATTTTTAGCATCTTTTTACCCCCTTTCTAGACACACTAGAATATTAACATTACACATAATTTCACCACTTCTATGAATTGAATTTCAAAAATCGAACATACATGGTTGTAATCAATTTTAAAAATGTGGTCTAATATGTTCAAAATAATTTTTAGTGAATAGTAACAGTGGAATTTTTTAACACGATTAAAGGTAAATAGGGTAATTAAAGTTAAAAATAATATTATAATTAAATATAATTACCCAAAAAATTATTTTATCCTTATTAGATGAGTAACGGATGGAAAATACAACCCTTGGGACACATATTTTCCCATTGTAATCCACTTGGGAGCGGTTAAAACATTTATGAAAGATAATTTTATGTAAAGGTAAAAATATCATAAACATGACTCTTATTACTTAAAAAATATTAATATAGGGTTATATAAGTAATATCTTGGACTATAAATCTTCACTATAAATATAAAAATATTTCCAATATTATGGAATTTTATTTATAATTTTTAGACATTAAATAATTAACTTTATTTATGACACAATGATAATGGAGTGACTACCTTATTTATGAAATATTCAAATAAATGATTTGAAAAATATTAAAATAAATTTAATTTGAAATTTTGATGTCATCCCCAAATTTTCTGGATGAATATAACATTTTATCTTTGAGTTAATGAATTTTGTTCTATGGAATAATGTTTTTTATGACATTAATAGAAAATCAATTATTAAATAGTGCCAAATTGACATAAATGAGAATTTAAAATAAATACTATTTTATTAAATTATATATAAATCATAAAATTATAAATCTAGTCCAAATAACTTTTATAGTGTTAAAAATATTATAAATTATCCATTTTAGGTTCTCTTTGAATTTTATAGTAACTATATTTACCATGTAGTGTAAAAATACAAGAAGACATGGTAAGAGTTAAACCATTTAACTAAGGGTAAAATCTCAAAGATAAGGTTAACTTTTTAACATTAACTTGTATAAAAACCATTGATTGAGAGTATTTAGACCCATAAACATATTTGTTTCTAAATAAAGTAATTTTGAGCTATTATAAACTAGAAATCATTTTATAATAAATTAATATTTAAAGATTATTTTTGAAGTGCCCCTCACATCTTTTATAAAAGGGCACCTCTTTTTCTATTTAACTCACACAACTAAAGCATTTTGGTTCTTCCAAGACCTTACCATTTAATCTCCTAAAATACCTTATATAATTCTAGAGGATAAACTTTGGGAATAAATATATTTTAAGGAGTCTTTTTGTGAAAATAAAAAGGAGACACCCAAAAAGATGTAATTGTTTTATCACCTCTTTCAAAGTTGTTTTCTTCTTCTACTTCCTCTTTCTCTGTTGTTTCAAACTAAAATAATAACACCTGTAACTTCCACATTATGAGATTTTATTATAATTATGGGAAAACCATATTCCCCCATTAACCCATCCTATGAAAAATAATATCACATTGCGTGCATACGTACGACTTACCATCTCCATATCGTGGTGTAGACTGGTTTTCATGTACAATTTATTTATATGGTTTTAATGATGAATATAATGGATGGTCAGAAAGATGATCAACTGAACTCGTGCTATTTTGAGAAAACAATTAAAGAAACCAATTGTACCTTCTTCCATGAATGCTGCAGCAAAACCATCTTCATTAGAGGGAAAATCCTCAAAGAAAAAGCATGATTCAATGAAAGAAAAAGAATCAGAAGAAGATGAGTACGCGTCAAAGCCTAAGTTGTCTTTGACCCTGGAAGACTTCATGACATCTACTTCAAATCAGCGGGCACCGTCCCACCAAACGGTATAGCCTAAACAGGCTAATCAGGCAAAGTCTTCAACGGATGAAGAGTTGATTTTCGGTTCTGTTAATATTATTCAATTAACAGATCCATATGCCAGTCATTGTTTTTATTTCGATGAGCCTGAATTCCATGTATCAAACAGAGGAATCAGAGGAAGTTCCAGAGGCTCAGGATATAGGGGAAGATGTGGATCTTTTAGAAGCCACTATTCTAATTCAACCCATGATAGAACTGTGTATGCAGCAGAAAATCGTGGTATAGCCCTTCAGCGAGCTCAGCATAACCAAGCAAGTTCTTCTACCAATAGAAAATTCAGTCCTGGAATAGTTATTCTGGAAGACCGGTTGAAGGTTTAATCTTCTTCCTCTCAGCAAGTAAATGGATCTAATCTATCTAATCTTCCAAAACCAAGAATATTGCCAACTCTTATCCCAGTGCAAGATGCATCAAATTCCAAAGCATCTTCTTCCAAGGCACCTGCTAAACCACATGTTCCTATTGGAAAACATAGACCTCTAGGTCAAAAATTTGATGTATTGAAACACCAGGCCCATGTACCGGCCATGTTATCAATTTCGGATGCTTTAAATCTGTCAAAGGATCTTAGGGAGTCACTCACCGAGGCTTTGTCAAGTCCTCAGGAGTTTGAAACTGAAATTGTTGCTGCTGAAGTCTATCACATAGAGAATAATCCTACAGAATGCCATGTAATAATATCTTTTACTAATGAAGATGAAGATGATGTTGTGCATGGGCATATTAACCTTTTTACTTATCTAGAAAGGTCAATGGCATAGACGTCCGAAGAGATTTCATTGACAATGGTTCAGGAGTCAACCTCATGCTCATTCGTAAACATTTTCGATTGGGCCTCACAGAATCTGATTTATCTCCTTCTACCATGATGTTACAAGGATATGATAAAAATGAAGCAGAACGACTGGGCAAAGTTACACTCAGAACTGAGTTTGGAGATATTGTATCCAATTCAGATTTCATGGTTGTTGATCAAGATCCATCTTTCAACATCTTGCTTAGAAGACCCTGGCTACATCAACATGCGGCTATCCCTTCATCATACCATCAATGTCTCAAATATTGTGTTGGTGATCAAGTTGGGACATTGTATGGTGATAAGGCCCCGTTCAAGACATGTGAGTCTCAATACATTAAGGTGGAATTCTATCACATGAAGGGGAAGGAGAAATCCAAAACAAAGGAGATTACCAAAATTAATGCCCCATATGGTTTAGAGAAGATTCCAGTAAATCCATTTGCGCATGTGATTATAGATTATGTGTTGCCTATCAGTCAAATTGAAAAGATATACCCAAATCAAAATACTTTTATGGAAAGATCCATAATGTCAATTACGGAAATCAAGCCAGATAACATGGTAGAAATTGGTGATCCTCTAAGTAGTGATGAAAGCCCAAATGGTGATGTATTAATTTTATCTGCTGAAATCCAAAAATTCTATACTTCACCAATTAGGCCATAAGAAGTTATAGCAAAATCAGAGGTGAACAATAATGTCAATTCTCAATCCATAATCTCCTCTTTATTACCCAAATAAGACCCTTCATCATCAATCGGGTTGGAAATGTATGCTTCTTCATCAAGATGTTCAAATTTTGACATCTCTTCTGATCATGAAAATTCTGCTTCATTATCTACTATGCAAGTAGAAACGGAAGAAATAACACATGTTTAAGAAGAAGAGGAATATCTTAGAGATGCTCCTCTAGCATTTGAAGATGGTATCTCTACCAACATGGATGAACTTAGAGAAATAAATTTGGGTACAAAAGAAGATCCATGCCCCACTTAACTCAGTGTGTCCATGACTCTTGAAGAACAAGAGATGTATCTTTCCTTTTTAAAGAAAAATAGAGACATATTTTCTTGGAACTATGAAGAGATTCCCAGGCTTGATCTTGATGTTGCTACTCATCATTTGGGTTTACCAGAAGAACATCACGGATTTAAGAAAGCCGCAAGAAGAACACACCAAACTTATGCTTCCAAAATTGAAGCCGAAGTTGATAGGCTTATCAAATCTAACTTCATCATCGAAGTTCAATATCCCAAGTAGTTGGCTAATATTGTACCTGTAAAGAAGAAGAACTGAAAAATTAGAGTATGCATCGATTTCAGAGATCTTAATCGGCATTATCCTAAGGATGATTTCTTAGTTCCAATTACGAAACTTTTAATTGATGCAACAGCTGGCTATGAAGCACTTTCCTTAATGGATGGATATTCCGGATATAATCAAATCCGAATGACCCCAGAAGATGAGGAATCCAAAGCCCTCAAATCCCATCATGGTGTGTTTTGCTACCGGGTAATGCCCTTTGGCTTAAAGAATGCGGGAGCTACATATCAGTGTGCCATGCAGCATATCTTCAAACCCTTTCTAGGGATGTTTGTTGAATTCTATGTAGATGATTTGTTGGTTAAATCCAAACAAAATTATAATCACTTGGCTGATTAGGAAGTCATATTCCGCAAGCTTCGACAACATAATTTGAAGATGAACCCCTTATAATGTGCTTTTGCGGTAACCTCAGGAAAATTTCTCGGCTCTGTTGTACGCCATTGAGGTATTGAATTCAATCCTAAAAAGACAAATTCAATCCTTGGTATGTCACCTCCTCGAAATCTGAAAGAATTAAGAGGATTACAAGGACACTTAGCCTATATTCGGCATTTCATCGCCAATTTGGCAAGAAAAGGATTACCCTTCACCAAATTGATGAAGAAGGGAGTCACTTACTAGTGGCCCGAAGAATGTCAAGAAGTATTCGATATTCTCAAGAAATACCTCTTGAGTCTACCGGTACTCATGCCACCTATTGAAGGAAGACCACTTATCCTCTACGTGACAGCTCTAGAGTGATCATTGGGTGCCTTTCTTGATCAGAAGAATGATGTTGGGAATGAAAACAACCTCTATTACCACAGTCGGACTATGCTTGATGATAAAACCTAGTATTCAAGTATTGAGAAGTGCTTCCTGGCATTAATCTTTGCAGTTCAGAAGTTGAGACACTACCTGCAACATCACGAGGTCCAATTAGTATCTCGCAATAACCCGCTCAAATTCATCCTTAGTCGTCTAATGCTTACAGGATGTCTGGTAAGGTGGGAAGTTATATGTCCCAAACATATCATAATACTTAATACATAACAAAAACAAACACTGAAGGATAGTAACAGTTTAGTGTCTTTGGAAACTCGGAACATAATCTTCTAATCGTAGTGAAATATTTTCAACATCTTCCATAAAGATCTTCCTCTTTTGTTTTCTTACCTAAAACCTTTCTTTATATACTGGGGAAAAGAAAACATATAAAGGATGAGCTCAAATTCTCAGTATGTGTAAGCATGGATAAAATAAAACAAACCTTATACATTTGAACTTCAAAACATTAAAATAATGTTTACACATCAAAATCTTGAGTTGTGAAATAAATCTTGGTAGTACGTAAGGCATAGGTCATAAAGGAATATTAATCATGATAATATAGCATGGGAATAAAAAATTTAATTGTGTAAAACCATTAAGCACATGATATGATATCTATTGTAGCCAAGGCATTACTTCCAAGACAGTCTTAGTGGACAAAGTCCATTTCTAAATCGAGTCCACTCCTCGTTTCAGTCCTGTAACACTGATCCATATTAACTTATCATTCCAGCCATGTCTATATAATGAGATATAAATCTTTTCCCAATGCATTGGAGGGAGATATAGGTCCCACCCATCTCATAATGAAATCATTCTTACTTGTGCCACAACATGAACATAAATCATTCATCACTACCCTAAGTATAAAATTGGTTTCAAAAACATCATCCAATCATAACATAATCCATACAAAAAAAGGACATCATTACATCATAAAAAAATTTAAACCACGTAAATCATAGAGAAATTATACTTGAAACATATACATATGAAATAATTCCATCTTATATGGAAAATGGTTTTGATAAAACACTTGAAATGAATTCTTGAGGAAAATATCCTTCTTTTTCAAAATAATTTTCTTTTCACAAAATGAAATTTAATTTTCAAGTAAAGGATTTTGTTGAAAATAGTCATTAAATCTTGTAGAGTAAGCTTCATGAAAATTAGTCATTATGAAATCGTAAAAATATGTTCATGCTGTATAAGTTAAAAATAACATTCTTCTCGTACTTTTTTCGGAAAAGTCAAAAAGTACCTCGTGTGGTAAACAAAAGAAATATTCCTTCCATATGATGTGGTAAAAGACAAAAAATGGGTAAAAATTTATTTAAAAATACATGGATGAAAAGTGAACATTTTATGAAAACATTTTGAGAACATATATACATGGATAATAAACATAACCCTAGTAAATACTTACGAATAAACAATCTTGGATAAGAATGAGAGAGGAATAATTATCCCTTACCTTAGGTCCGATATGCTTCGTACGTATCTGAACCTCCGGTATAATTATTTAAGTAATTTCATTTACTTATTAAAAAATCATAATCATTGTTATTATATCATATATTGTCCACTTATGACTTTATATTTCCCGTTCTTTTGTAAATTCCATGTTAAAGCAGCATTTTGGGTAAAATCATTTTTTTGTCGTACTTGTTTGGACCTGTTGTTCTTGATATTATTATTACTTATATAATGATTTAATTACATACAGAATTTAAATCATGATTTATATATAATATATTTTCAGTATATATATTTATATAATTTATAGATGAATGAAATGAAATACACTGTTCATGGTGACGGTAGGCCGTACGTACACATGAACGCTGTTTTCCTTTACTTATTGACATGAATGGAAGTAAGTAGATGAGATATATATATACATAAATTCAGTAGCTTACTATTGTCATATTTGTCATTATTATTCATTATATATACTTTATAATCATTCTTGAATGGTTAACATGGAGAATAAATCTCATCGTGTCGTGGAGATGGTAATCCGTACGTACGCACGAGCGATGATATCATTCCCATAATTATTGAATGGAATTGGAGTGGATTATATAATAACTCATAATCATTTTTATGTTATAATAACATATATAGTTATTCTTTAGACCATTATACCCATCCAAGTAAGGTGGTGGTGGAAAAACTGAATACACCACGGCGTGGAGACGATATTCTGTACGTACGCCCGCGCGGCGATTTAATTTTCCGTAGGATGGATAGAAGGTGAAATGGGGTTGTTTCATATTTATAATAACATATAATTATATTAGTGATAATTATTTTATTACTCTATAATGAAACAACTAAAGAAGAATAAGATGAAGAAGAAAGAAAACTTGAATGAATCGATAGAAGAGATTACCTCTTCCTCAACGTACCTCCTTTAAAATTCTTCTTAGGGCACTAGAGATAGTCTTTTTAGAATACCATAACCTCTATGATATAACTAGAGACGTTTAGATGACGAATTGGTAGGGGTTGGTGGAGCTTCATGGCTCAAAAGGGTGTGAAGAGAAGAGGGAATGGGTGCCCTTTTTAAAAGGTAGGAGAGGGGCACCTTAGGAAAAACAAAAATTATTATTTTATAATAAAGTCATATTCATTTTATAATATCTCAAAATTGATTTATTTAGAAGACAAAGTGGGTATGGGTCTAATTACTCTCAACCAATAGAATTTAGACATGTTTAGGTTACTATTTTAACCTTATCATTTAGATTTAACATTAAGTTAAACAATTTTACTTTTACCGTGTCCTCTTGTTTTCTTACACTATATGGTTAATAAAATTACTATAACAAGTCAAACGAACCCCATGTTGTTAATTATTTGTATATATAAACTTATCTTAGTCATTTTTCCTAACCTTTGATTTTTAGGAATAAAATAACAATTAATAATATAATATTTGTTTTAAAAACAATATTATGTCAATTTTGACACTATTTGGTAATTGATTTTTGTGAAAATCATAACAGAATTATTAGTTCTAAAAAAGTTAATTAAATAAATAATAACATGTAATATTAACTTATAAAATTATTTTAATTAATAAAAAGTCTAAAATTACATTTATTTGTGTATTTATATTATCAATTATGTTATTATTTCATTAATAATGTAATTACTGCATCATCATTGTGTCATAAATAAATTAAATTATCTAATGTCTAAAAATTATAAATAAACTACCATTATGTAGAAAAATATGTTTATATTTGTAATGAATATTTATAGTCTAATTTATCTTATGTATACCCCATATTAAAAATGTTTTAGTTATTAAACTTTGATTTTAACTATTTTAAATCCTCTTTAAATAAAATAATAATAAATGTCCTAATCTAATCCAAGTGGACCTAAATGGTCATATTTTATTCCTAAGGTTTTTTTGGTCAAATTAAACTTATGCAATAGAATTAGGACATGTGTTAGGTTAATAATAATATCATTTTTACCCTTAATTATCCTATTTACTTTTAACTGTGGTAAAAAAGTAAAAAGGTACTATTCATCAAAAAATATTTTTATCTTATTAAACTATATTTTAATCCTTGAAATGAACCGTGTCTCTTGGATTTTCAAAATTCCACTCAGAGAAGCGTTAAAATTAAGTATTATGTAATTTTTCAAATTCCCATAGAAGGTGGGTAAAAGACGGTGAAAAGTTCAATAAAATTTTTATATATCGAAAATTATTATAAAATGACTCCAATAAATTACATTGAAATTATATAGGTATTATGTATCAATTTTGAATTAAAATAAATTCATAAAAAATAAATAATTATTTAAATAAAAATTTGGTTTTTATATAGTAACCTAGTGTTTTCACTATTCATCAAAAACTGAATGTTTTCAGAAAAATACCAAAAATTCACACTAGTCTAATTTCGATATTCAGAACCCAAAAATGAAGTACATTTTGAAAGATAAAATTTATAAAATTTCAAAAGGTGGGTATTACTATACATAACAGCTAGTTTATATAATATTGTAATAACACATCGTTGTTTAGTGAAACTCGGTATTGCGTACAACACACACTATCGTGGAAGGTCATGATTGCGTATAATGCAAGACAAGTCATGGACGCGTGTAGTGAAAGAACATTTTTGTGTAGCATACAACACTAGAAATCAATAATATTTTTCATAAAATCATGGGGTGTTACATTCTACCCCCCATAAAATGAATTTCACCCTCAAAATTCGTTAGGGTTATAAATGGTTTACTACTTGAAAATTTCTTTCATAGAAACCCACATTGTAAAAACGAATAATAAAACATCATTTTAAAAAGGGAAGTTAGAATCAGAACAGTTACCCAAAGTAAATCATCACTGGGTTTCCACATAGGTCAACATAGGTGAAAATATGGATATGGAAGTGAAATATAACAATGAACTTCTGATGAAGAGTGGTAGAGTACATGGCTATGAAAAATCCAACAATCACAAAGTCATAAATTTATTTGATGATCTATGTTACCATCTAATTCATCAGATATAAGGGAACTAGGACAACATTTTTGGTTTTCAAGATCATTTACCTAATGTTAAAGAAATTGGAATTAGCAGAAATAATTTCTTGATTTTCGTACAATCTCATCGTTGGTCGTTCCTTGGATAATTTCCACTTCATCTCTTAAAGAAATGAAGTTGAATTTGTCATTCATGATGTGTTAGCAGATCATGTGATTGAATGATGGTTCATTCCATCTATCTCAAAAAAAGGTTAGAAAAAGTTATAAAAAATATATAAGTCCATCTATAGTGAGATTAATCATATATGGTTTCAAAAATGGACTTATTCATCATATATCATACTGCTTAATATAATAAAACTAGTTTCAACTAACCAGGGACTTCTTGTAGGCCAGTGGTAGGTGATAAAGGCATGTCACACTTCAGTTGTGGGTTCGATTCCCACAGCCTTGTCCAACGCGATGGGTTGTCGCCTATCCTGCAGGTTGTCCTTTTTCTAAAGGTATATTATTAGAACATTCCAATAATATCAAAATGTTCTATCCATAAAAAATACTATCTGATGTCCAACTTAATGCATTCCAACATTTAGGCTTATCTGAAATACTCTTGTCCAATCTCATAGTATACAGAAAATGACTACTAGAAAGGTCATCTACCAAGCATGTGAATACCATCATTTATCCCCCATATATCATAAGATATATCTTGTTGATCACATTACAAACATGTGAATACCTTAACCATTTTTTCTCTTGAAACATAAATTACCATAGAACCTTAGTGAAAACATGAATTCTGTCAAAAGTTATCTCTTTCCACATACCAAAATCCCAAAATTTACATATACTCAAACCTTTTTATCACATTGTCCTTATATTAGTCATGAGCTCATTAATACAATCAAACATCTCATTAACTCCTTATCCATTCATTATGCACATATCATTTACATACAAAAATAACTGAATAACCTTTCATTGTTACCTGTACCATTCAACATATACTTTCAAATACTTTAGGAAAAAAATAGTGTAAAAATCCTTAGATGTGTCTTTATTCCATAGTACCATTACCTATACAACATAACTCTTGATAAACATATATCATTCCACTACCTTCTTAAACCATTGACCAATATTCAACAATTCTTTCATCACACATATCATTTGTAGTCTATTCATCTTCATCAACATAAATACTACCCATATGACCATGCAGATTCTCTTCATGAGACTTTCCCTAAGGGAATTGGTTTGGATAATGCCCATACATTCCACATTTAAAACATTTATCCATTTTGGATGTCTTAGAAATTCCATTATCCTTTTCCATGGTGTTAACTGAACCTTTTCCATTATAATTATTGGCTTTGTGTCCTTCTTTTCCAAACTCAAAGCATCTTATAATTCCTTTGAAAAATTCTCCCTGATTCCCCTTACCATATGATTTACATGATGGAAATTGAACTTTCATTCCTATATGATCATCATGGAACTCCATCTTTCTCTTATTACATGAGTTAGGAAACATACCAAAGTTGAGATTATTGATCATATTATGAGATTTTTTATTAGGCATAATATTGATGTTGGGACTTCCAAATTCCGTTTCATTTGGTTTCTCATGTATAATATCATTCCATTGTCCATCATATCCTCCATTATCATGAATATTCTCGTTTCCAGACATTTTATAAAACCCAAAAAGAATAGTGTGGGAGGAAAAAATCATACTAGGAAAACAACATAATAAAGGGGGAGTACCTTCAATATCTAACATCTTAGGTTTAATTCTAATATCGTCACCTTAATTCTAGGACAATAACCTATACTTATACTTATCCTTAGGGACATCTCTATACATACACTCGAAATACCTCTAGGGATCTCACTACAGTTTTCGCATCCTAGTTTCTAATTGTTAAATAAACCGAACCTTTGATACCAACTGTAGAGACCCAAAGCTTGACGTACATGGAAATTACATTACTTTTGAAGAATACTTAATACATAACAAAAAACCAACACCGAAGGACTGTAACAGTTTAGTGTCTTTGGAAACTCGGAACATAATCTTCTAATCGTAGAGAAAGATCTTCAACATTTTCTATAAATATCTCCCCCTTTTGTTTTCATACCTAAAACCATTATTTATATACTGGGGAAAAGAAAACATATAAAGGGTTGTCTCAAATTATCCTTAAGGGTAAGCATGGATAAAATAAAACAAACAATATACATTTGAACTTCAAAACATGAACAAAAAGTTTACACATCAAAATCTTGAGTTGTGAAATAAATCTTGGCAGTATGTAAGGAATGAGTCATAAAGGAACATCAATCATGATAAAATAGAATGGGAATAAAACATTTAATTGTGGAAAATCATTAATCACATGATATGATTTCCATAATATTGAAGGCATTGCTGTCAAGACCATCATAGTGGACAAAGTCTCTTTCTGAATCGATTTCACTCCTCGCTTCAGTCCTGTAACACTGAACCAGATTAACTTACTGTTCTAGCCATGTCTATCTAATGAGATATTAATCTTTACCCAATGAATTAGAGAGAGATATAGGTCCCACCCATCACATAATGAAATCATTATTAATTGTTCCACAAAATAAACATAAACCATTCATCATAACCCAAAGAATAAAATGGGTTTCAAAAACATCATCCCATCATCACATAATCCATATAAAACAAATGCATATTTCATCATAAGAAAAGTGAAAACATTTAAATCATAGAGACATTATACGTGAAACATACACATATGAAATAATGTCATCTTAGACGGAAAATGGTTTTGATAAAACACTTGAAATGAATTCTTGAGGAAAATATCCTTTCTTCTTCAAAATCATTTTTTTTTCACAAAATGCCATGAAATTTTAAAAGAAAATTATTTTTTTGAAAATAGTTATAAAATCATGTAGAGTAAGATTCATGAAAATGAGACGTTATGAAATCGTAAAAATCTGTTCATTCCATATATGTTAAAAATATCATTCTTCTCGTACTTTTTTCGGAAAAGTCAAAAAGTACATCGAATAGTAAACAAAAGAAAGATTCCTTCCATACGATGTGGTAAAAGTAAAAAAGTGTAAAAATGAATTTAAACATACATGGAAGAAAAGAAAACATTTTATGAAAACATTTTGAGAACATATATACATGGATAATAATCATTACAACAGAAAATACTTAGAAATAAACAATCTCAGATAAGAATGAGATAGGAATAATTATCCATTACCTTAGGTCTGATATGCTTCATACATATCCAAACCTCCTGTATAATTATTTAACAATATCAATAAAATAAATTAATTCAATAATTAACTAATGACATCAAATTCATTAATAAATTCAAAAATTAATTAATTACATCAATTCTATTAGTGGATTCAACAATTTACTAAACACATCATTTACATCACTAATTCAACAATTAGTTTATCAAATAAATCCCTTTAATTTATTTTTCCAATTAATTAATCATGCCAATCCCATTAATTAATTAATAAATTAATTAATCAATATCCATAATCTCAAAATCCCATAATTAAACCCATACTTAGTTATCTCACTCATGATCTCAATAACTCATTATTAATTCTACAATTAATTTTCTAGAATTGTCTAACTCAATATCACATAATTAATTCAACTACTAATTATCCCAAATCAATATTTCAATATCACATAAATAATTATAAAATTAATTATCTTAAATTTAAAACTCAATATCAAAGGATTAATTCAATAATTAATTATATCAAATAAATAACTCAAAATAACATGATTAATTCTATAATTAATAATCTAAAATTAACAACTAATTATCTCAGTGATTCATATTGATTAATTCACTAATTAAGTAATCCAATTCACTCAATTGCATCCTCACATAAATCCCAATTAATTGATTCACCAATTAATTAATCTAACTCATTCGATTGTATAAACACAAAAAACCCCATTAATTAATTGACCAATTAATTAATGTAACAAATTTTCCATAAATTAATTCAACACTTAATTAAAAAAATTCAAACCCTCCAATTAATTCAAAAATTAATTTTCCACATTAATAAAATTATTTAATTCACAATTAATTAATCTCATTCAATCCCTTTATTTAATTTTCCAAGTAATTTCCCACGCCACATTCTATTAATTAATTCATAATTAATTAATCCTTTTTTTAAATCAACAATTAAATAATCCCATTACTCACATTAATTGTAATGACCATACTTTTCATGTAATTTTTTTAATTATATTTAATTATTACGAGTTTGAAAAAATTGACAGCACATGATTCTAAGGCTTGGTGGGCCCAGAATGAATTTTTGAACTTTTTTATGGTACATTCAGTAAACGCTCAAGTGGCATTTTCTAACTTTTGAACCAGTGCTTGGATTAAAAATCTGAGGGCACTGTTGAATCTACAGTTCTGAGATTCTCTTAAGGGGGAATTCACTTCAACCATAGTAGGTCAGGGGAAAAAGATAGATTTTGAGACTTTTAAAAGAATAATAAATAACTTAATTATTTTATTTTATTCATATATTTTCCTCTAATCGAAAAGAGGTATTGTGGGACGTGTGGTATGTCAATCCATTAAATGGATTGACCCTTCAAATCCTATGTAACAACATCATTTGGAATTAGGAAGGTTTCTAATAAATGAACCCTCATAAATACCATGAGTGTTAAGCACCCTCCCCCCTCATATTTATATGGAGCTTGGGGAGAGGAATCGACACTACCTCACCAATCAACAAAGTGTAGATGAAGTGCCTCGAAGCAACAACCTTGGAGGATGGAGGCGGTTTCAGAGGGTGGATATAGGTGACACCGAATGACAAACCGAAGGAATACATACGAGCGGCATCGTTGGAAACTTGTTGCAGGAAAGATGAACACCGACCCACTTCCTCAATTACGGGCGTTCACCATCGTTCATGCGGTACAAATTTTTTTTGATTAATTTTAAGTGGTTATTGAATCTTTTAATCCTATTTTATGATTAAAAGTTAACACAGAGGGAACACGGCTAATAATCCTGGACCAGACCCTCTACTTTCTTCCTACCCTTGCGTTCTTCGTGGATGACAGGCAGCGCGGTGGCACTGACTAGCTAAGTTGGAAGTGACACACCACAAGTGGTGGAATTTACCCTAATCGGAGGTGGTTAGCAGAGTGGCCTGCAATAACCAGCCATGAAGGAGGTGTGGCGCATCTTCGTGCACCACCAGTGAGCAAGGGTCAGCGGCCGAAGCCACAGTGAGTGAAGGAGGTGACAGGTGAGAGATGGTCGTGGAAGTAGGAGGCGGTGCGACACGTCATTGTGCGCCTATAGAGGAGGCCACATATCGATGCGGCTACAGGTGGAGAGTGTTTCTGCCCTCACACTGCGCTGGAAGGAGGAACCCCGGCCGACCAAAATGGCCGACTGTTACCCGATGGGGAAGTGCTCTACCGGCTGGCCGAAATGGCCCCTTACCCGCGGGGCCAGTTTGGAAGATGAGTTCACTTTCTTGTAGAGTGTTCTAGCCACACACACCATTATGTACATGCTCCGCTGCATGCTGGGCTACGCGAACCCAGCGGTCCATGCCTCCGTGAGACAAACGGCGGCCCTGTGGGCTGATCCCGTCGCGCCCCTGCCCAACTTGGTCAGACCCGGACAGGGTCAGACCTGACCCAGACCCAACCAGGACTAGTTCCATATAAGGAGACTAAACATGGAATCCATGATTCTGTTTGATGAACAATATACAGATCTGGGATCCTTGGAGCTAGATTCTTCTTTTGGTATACTCCACATGAGTTTTGGAGACAGTTGGAGTACGACCGGGTAGGATCGAACAAGAATCCAATCGAGCCCTCAAAACTAAAATGCTTATAACTCACAGAACATGCATCCAATTAATGCACCATATGTCTCGTTGGAACCCTTAATACATGGTAGTACATTGGGCTACTTCTTTGATGATCTTAGTGGAGGTTGAGGTACAACCGATATCTTGAGGGAAGATTCTACGGAGCTTGGGTACACCAGGTGCCAGGAATGCCGTGGCTGGCTATAACATGAATAAGGACCATAAATCCTAATTTGGTTAGAATATATTGATCATATGTTGGTCAGAATCTATCAGATCATGTGTGGGTCAGTGCTCAGTGATCCTGTGTGGGTCAGCACACACTGGTCCTGTGAGGGTCAGATCTTGTGTGGGTCAGCGGGGGTTATTACCTATCGATCTTGTGTGGGTTAGCAACAGTGCCTCTTAAATGAATAATATGATCTAGATTAAGAATAATCATATGTACTTCTATACATATGTAATACCTATTTGTGATCTGCGTCTTTTACATATGTGGTACTTCAACTTTCATGGTGTTGTCATTATAGTGCTACCTGTGTGGTACTTTTAACTTTGTGGTGTTACCTGTGTGGTACTTCTACCTTCGCGGTGTTACCATTTTGGTATTTTCCCCCCATGTATGAAATTAGTATATATTTATATCTTTGGTATATGTATGGGAATATACCTAAGTAAAGTTTATTTCTATTGCTTCGGGCTTTGATTTGTGGTCATGGTTTGTTGTATTCCCTTTTTGGAACTCTGGGAGACCTTCATGGGTCTCAGTGGCTCTACTGAGTATTGTTATACTCACCCCTGCATGGGATTCACCTTCACCATGTTATGTCTTGTGCAGACAACAAACAACATTGATTGAGGCTGCGGGAGGCTGGACTGGGCGGTTCTTGGAGGTGGACCATTAGGCATGATGTGATGCAAGGAATACTGATCCTGAGCTATACCTACAATTTAGGTGGGATCCTCGGTGGGTGATCCAGGAGTTTTTTTGTACTTTCATTTGTATTTTTACTTTTTAGTTGGGATTCTGTTCTAGCCCCTTTACTTTCATCACACTTTTACTATAGCAGTTTACTTCGTGATTTATTCTTGTTGTGTTTTTGGAATTTGTGTCTATACTGGTTAAAAAGGAAATGCTATCCCGTTTAAGGTATACACTATTCTGGTGCTAGTCACCAGACCCTAGCATATGGAAGGTGGTCATGGTTTTGTAATGGCACATTCCCAAGGGGACGAGTCATGAAAAAGTGGTATTAGAGGAGTCGGTTCTACTGAAGAACCATGACTCCAATATTTTCAGTGTGATAATAGTGGTAAGTGTTATGACTTTGTTTTTCAGTTTAGGGATTCCAGTGTTGATGAAGAGGCCGATGTATCCATACACTAGGACCCTGAATTTTGATTTTCATCTCAATGCATGAAAACACTGATTGCGTGTGTTTTGAAAATATTTTCTTATGATTTCTTTAAGCCATATCACCAAGTCTAACTTATTGACCATCAAAAAATTGTTTTCATTCAGGATTCCACCACATAGAAAACCATCTAGGATTCCTGAGAGAGTACAAAATGATGGCCCACCGAGTGATGAGGCTTCGGTTTAGGGCACTCTTACGACGATAGTACCATCGAGGGATGCATCGGCATCACCACCACCTGTTGGGAAGCAGATGTCACCAACCCCACCAGAAAAGGGTTCATGCCAAATGAGTGAATTGCATGAGTTTTAGATGCAGAGGCCTCCTTAGATATGAGGCAAGACAGACCCCCAGGCAGCTGAGGACTGCCTGGAGGTTGTGACCAGAGTTGTTCACTTAGTTGGGACACCAGCTGATCTGATGGTGATCCAAGCTTCCATTCTCTTCCAGAGAGCATCTGGAAGATGGTGGAGTCTTCCACTCTTGTTACACGACAAGACGAACATTATCTGGGTTGACTTTGAGGGCCTTTTCAAGGAATAGTTCTTCCCAGCGACTCTACACTCAATGCCTATACTGGAGCTACTACACTTATAACAAAGCAGCATGACTCTGGCCTAGTACTTAGTGAGGTTCACTGATCTCTCCTGCTACTCCACCGACATGGTACGCGACCCTTTCATTAGGGCCCAGATCCTTGAGCAGGGTCTCCGACAGGAAATCAGAGTATCGATGATATCACTCAGCATACTAAAGCAGGCAAGGGTACTAGAACAATCACTTTTGGTGGCCTGCTTCCTAGATGAGCACAGATCGATAGTGAGAGCCACCACCGGACATTAGGTATCAGATTCATTAGTAGTAGCAAGTATGCAGATGAAACAGGGTACCATGTGGGCCAGACCTTCTAGTGGATGACCTTAAAATACCGGGTCGGTGGTGTGGGGCTCATGGGGAAGACGAGGGAAGATTTGGAACAACTAGTGTTAGTCGTTCGGCGGGCAGGGTCACATGGCTCGCGACTTCCTGACCAGTAATACGGATGACCAGAAGACGGTCGAGGGACCACTGAGGGAAAGGAAAAGATTTTATTAGGGAGGTCATCTTGCAGCAGATGGAAGTGGTAGAGGGGCTGGTTGTGCAATAGGTAGTGAGTGGAAATTCATGTTTTGATAGCCACCACCTCTAGGTAGTCCACACCGACCATAAGGAGCAGGTGGATAGGGACGAGCTTAGCTCCATGTAGCTGAGGCCTATGACCATGGTTCTCTGGAGATGATTTGAGGTATGATCTGTGTCTACTCTACCTTAGATGCAGTACTTATAGACATAGTATCTAGTCACTATTTTATTTCCACTACCCTCGTTCGGAGCTCAAAGATTCTAGTGGATCCATTGGCTCGATCCTTATTGGTAGAGACTTCTATAGGAGGGCATTAAACCATTAA
Organism: Viscum album; assembly: GCA_963277665.1. Lineage (NCBI taxonomy): Eukaryota > Viridiplantae > Streptophyta > Magnoliopsida > Santalales > Viscaceae > Viscum > Viscum album. Next base: position 1,327,466,847 of record OY728158.1, read on the forward strand.
AAATTGCTTCCAATAGTCTGATCTTACTCTAAGAGGCCAGATCTTTGGCTGGGATCTTCTAGTAGTGGCGTAGAGGCCTTAAAATGTCATCTTGGATACGGACTAGTTCTCTACAGTCCATACCCAGATTAACTGTATTAGGCACAAAGTGTGGCATGTATGAAAGGATGGAACTAGGTTTTCCTTCACCGGTGAGAAGGGAACCTTTGCAGCACATGATTGTCTTACCCATATGAGCGTGTGGTCGATCAAACATCATTTTCCGAGCCTTAACCTAGGGGTAGTGTATGTTGAGGGTCCGATAAATCCTGTATTAGTGGACTAGTATGTTGATGTCTTTCATGATGAAGTTATGAGTCTACCTCCACACGGAGAGGTATAATTTTACATCGACTCTTACCCTAGGACGGTAATGATATCTGTAGTAGCATAACGGATGGCTCCCGCAGAGCTTTGTGAGTTACGGGTAAAGTTAGATGACATGCAGAGTAAGGGGATTATAAGGCCCAATGTTTTTCAATGGGAAACCCTGATTTTGTTCTCTAATAAGGAAGATGGGAGTTTTAGACTCTGTGTGGACAATTGTCACCTAAACAAAGTGACAGTGAAGAAGAAGTATTCTCTTATGAGGATTTATGATCTTTTCGATCAGCTTAAGGGAGATCATTGGTTTTCAATGATTGAACTTAGATATGTCCATCATCTTCTCAGGGTATGAGATGGGGATGTGCATAAGACGTCCTTCAGATGTCAGTATGGCCACAATGGGTTCTTGGTTATGCCATTCGGTGTGACCAGTACCCCAGCAGTGTTCATGGGTCTCATGGACATGATATTTCTGCCATACCTCAATCAAGTTTTGGTGTTATTCATCAAAGAAATACTAATATACTCAACATCAGAGGAGGAGCATGCCTACTATATGTAGATAGTTCGGGATACACTCCAAGAGCACCAGTTTTATGGTAAGCTCTCAATGTGACAATTTGGGATACAAGAGGTCCACTTTCTCTGGAACGTTATCTCGAAGGCTATAATTACAAGGGATCTTGAAATGATAGAGCCTGTGGTTACGTGGGAGCCACCCAAGAGTTTGACTGATGTGTGCAGTTTCTTTGGGTTGGATGGATACTACCAAAGAATCATGCTTGGCATTTACAGAGTTTCATAACACTTTTCATCATTAAAGAATAAAGGAAATACCTTTGTATGGATTAAGAGATGTCAGTAGAGTTTTTAGGACCTGAGGTAGAGACTAAAGAGTGCCCCTAGCTTGAATCTACTAGAAGAAGGCATTGGGTATGTAGTCTACTATGACACATCATAAACCAGACTTGGATGTTTCCTGAGGAAGGAGAGAGTAGTGATCACTTACGGCTCACGACAGCTGAGGAAATATGAATAGAACTATGCTACCCACGACCTGGAGTTAGCAATAGTGGTCTTCGCCCTAAAGATGTGGCGACATTACTTAATGGGCGAACATTTTACAATCTACTCTGATCAAATGAGTCTCAGGTATATCTACTCTCATAAGGACCTAAACCTGAGAGAGCAGTGATGGATAGAGTTACTCCAAGACAATGACTTTGATATTGTATATACTTATGGGATGGGTAACGTGGTAGCCGATGCACTCAGCATGTGGTATGGTCTAATGTTTCTATGTGAGGAAATAGAGAAGCTAGATGTGATCCAGGTATCCTTTATGGATAGAGATGAAATATCTTACCTCTAGTCTTTGGCTGTCACTCCCACACTTCTTTAGCGTGTTCAAGAGGCACAGCTTGGGGACATTAACTATGAGGGTTGACATGCTCAAATATCCCCAGTACAAGAACATGATGGATTTTCTGAACATGGGTAGCATGTCATCCTCTTCAAAGGATGTACCACGATACGAGTGGCGGTACGGTTGTAGGTGTTAAAAGAGGTCCATACGTCCCGTCTAGTGGTACATCCTGGTGTGGCAAAGATATACCCAGACCTCTAACATCAGCACTAGTGGCTAGGGATGTAGAAAGCAGTGGTAGACTCTGTTTTACGATGCCTAACTTTTTAAGGCTGATCAACGGGTTCTAGCAGGCTTAGCATAGCCACTAAAGGTACCAGAGTGAAAGTGGGATGGAATCTCCATGGAATTTGTGATAGGGAATCCACATATGTCAAGGGGACATAACTCCATATGGGTGATTGTTGACCGACTAACCAAGTCGGCCAAATTCCTACCTATCTGAGAGTAGGGATCAGTAGAGGGCTTGGGACACCTCTGTGAATAGTAGATTGTGTGATAACATGGGGTCTATATAAGATCGTATCTGAACAAGAAACACGTTGTACATACCAATTTTGGAAGTGATTATAGCATGAATTTGGGACTCAACTACATTTGAGCAACGCCTTTCATCACCATACGAATGGTCAGACGGAGCGGACCATTCAGACACTGGAGGACAAGCTAAGTGCTTTAGTCCTAGATTTTGGCCATAGTTGGGAGGATCACTTGCCCTTTTTGTATTTCACATACAAAAATGGTTATCACTCCAATATCGATATGGCACCATTTGAGGCCTTGTATGGTTGACCATACAGATCACCTCTATGTTGGACGAACCCATGGGAGTTAGCACTTATGGGTCCATAGTTGGTATGGGCTACCACTGAAAAGGTGCAGATGATCAAGGAGTGGTTGAAGACAACATAGAGAATATATAAATATTATGATGATAGAAGGAAGATACCATTGGAGTTTGAGGATGGAGACTATGTTTTCTTATGAGTGTCATATTGATAAGGTTTACAGAGATTTGTCCGAGGCAGCAAGTTATCACTGAGTTTTATTGAGCCATTTCTGATACATCAGAGGATAGGTAAGGTAGCATACCTCTTGTCACATCACCATAGTTGGAGAGGGTCCAGGACATCTTCCAAATATCCTATCTGAGGAGATACGTGCGTGACCCATCTCATATCATCGGCCATAACGAGCTGGAATTTGATGATGGGGAGATGTTTACAGAGGTTCTAGTGGAGATTGAGTATTGACAGTCATGATTCCGTCGTGGGCGATTGATATCTCTGGTGAAAAATTTAATGGAATTATAGGAATCTCCAGAAGAGCATGTGGGAGTGGGAGTCTCAGATTCATGCTCAGTACCTCCATTTGTTTTCTTAGTATATGTTATGACTTTAGGGGATGAAAATCCCAAATGTGGGGAGAATGTAAAGACCTAGAATTTCCATGTATTTTTTTAATTATATGGAATTATTATGAGTGTGGAAAAATTGATAGCGTGTGATTCTGAGGCCCGGTGTCCAATAATGAATTTCTTATCTTTTTTAAGGTACCTTTAGTAAATGAACAAGCGCTGTTTTCAAACTTTTGAACGGGTACTCGAATTAAAAATTTTAGGACACCACTGAATCTGCAGCATCATGATTCTCTTAAGGGAGACATCACATAAACAACAGTAGGTCTTGAGATGAAGATAGATTTTGGTACTTTTTGAAGAATAATAAAATAACTTGATTATTTTATTTTATTTCATATCTTTTCCTCCAACAAACAAATGGTAGTGTGGGAATGGCAGTGTGTCAAGCCATTAAATGGATTGACCCTTCAAATCCTATGTAACAATGTCTTTGGGAATTAGGATAGTTCCTAATATATGAACCCTCATAAATCCCTCGAGCGTTAAGCACCCTCCCCCTCTCTTATTTATATGGAGCATGGGGAGAGGTATCAGCACTGCTTCACCAAGCCATAAAGTTCAGCTAAAGTGCCACTATGCAAAAACCTTAGAGGACAGAGTCAGTTCCAGCAGGCGGTGATAGGTGACACTAAACCACGAACCGAAGGACGACGTATTAGTGGCGTCGTTGGAATCTTGTTGTCGGAAGATGAACACCGACCCAATTCCTCAATCATGGTTTTTCTCCATCGTCCTTGATGTAGGTATTTTTTTTAATTTCATATTGTTATTGAATCTTATAATTCTCCTTCATGATTACATGGTTATGTGGAGGGTGCAGGCCTAACGAACCCGACCCAGACCCCCACTACCTTGCTACCCTTGCATTATCTATGGAAGATGACCGACATGGCGGTACCGACCATCTATTATGGAGGCGGCCCACCATCGTGCCCCACAATAGGATGCCATAACACTAAGTCATAGCAGTTAGCAGAATGGCCAACATCGGCTGGCTGCGATGGAGGTGCGGCATGTCGCCGCTTGCTGCAGATGAGCAAGGGGCCGTGGTCGAAGTCGCTATAGGTGATGGAGGTGGCTGGCATGAGTTGACCGCAGAAGGAGGCAGTGGGGAATTGTAACATTGCACTCCGCTAGGGGAGGCCACCACTCGATGTCATGATTGGTGGAGAGTGGTGCAACCTTCATTCCACGCCAGCTAGTGGAACCCCGTGTCACGACCCGACCCCACCGGTCTTGTGCCGCAACTACCCCATACCCACCTCCATAGGCTAGGGGATGTCGACAAGCACCGAAGGATTAATAGTCTTGGGGAGGCCTTTTCCTAAGTACCCACACACACACACAACCCAATCCATGCAGAAGTGCAGAGTAAAAAAGGAAACCAAAGTACGAATAACTATAACCCAACCAAAAAGTATGCATCAAACTCTAAAAAAAGAAAAGTTAAAGTGCTGTAAAGTGGACTGACAAGTAAACTGAATAGTAAATGGAAAAACACGCGCCCAAATAGAAGGCTACCACAACCCGAAAATACGTAAAAGAAAGTAAATAGCTGGTGAGTCTCACAATTGATAATCCTACTACGACCACTGAACACATCCCAAGCTCTTGTGTCCTCTATGCTCCTCCATAGTCTCGATCGACTTGTCTGTCGTCTGCAAGGTCACACCAAGTGTGGGCAAAGCCCAAGCATAGGTGAGTATAAAGATAGTTAGTAGGATTCCCAGAAATCTCTAGGGAGTAACAAAGGAGGTACTAAAATGGTGAGCAATATACCGAAAAAAGACCAGTGTAAGAGTACAATAGAGAGAGTGTAGCTCAACCCAACAAAATAATTGAAGTAGACTCATCCAATCCAAGAGGGGTTAGACATGGAATGCACGTGGCATACCCTGCACGTCTTCACCCCTCCTAGAAAGAGAGTAATCGAACCAAAGGAGTGGGAAAAAAGTAAGGTGTATATATATATATATATATGCTCAACAAGAAACCTGAACGAGTGTGTAAGATGATCTCTATCTCCTATCTCAGAACAAGAAAATTCGCCAATAGTTCTAAGGATATCCATCACTGATTCCTAATAGTCTTGTATGACAAAGCTATATCATCACTAAACTGTACAACTAAGGGCCTCACTCTAGTAATCACAGAGAAAAAAATCACAGACTACCCTAATAGAAAGGGTTGAGTCTAAAAGAAGTCGTCGGGTAACCCACTACACAGCCCCACTGGAGGTTATACCCTAAGGTCAATGGGTAACCCACTACCCAGCCCCAATGGAGGGTAAACCCTAATGCCAATAGGGAACCCACTGCCCAGCCTTACTGGATGGTAAACCCTAAGGTCAATGGGTAACCCACTGCCCAGCCCCGCTGAGGGCTGAATGGCATGCTTCGGACGCAACTGTGACCTCAGATTTCTGATCTGATCTATTGTTAAGGAGAAAACACAACCCTTCCACGTGCATAGTATAAAAACACTTAAAATTTTTATAAAATTTATTACGGGACACCGGGCACTGGAATTGCACGCCGTCTCGGCTCCTAGATCGTGAAATATATGTGGAAATATTGCAAAGTCTAACAGGGAAAAAACTGGGACTCTACATCATTCCCTCCTTCAAGCATTTCGTCCCCAAAAAGCATAATTACAAAAAAACTCGGGATACAGAGCTCACACCAAGCTCTCCCACTCCGAAGAAAAAAATGCACAACACCATTCTATAACAACACACGAAACAAATGGATGGTTTGTACTTATAAGGTCTGCTACTTTCAATGACATGTGTAGGAACACGCACGCACCTCGTCAGCTGCGACACATGGAAGATGTCGTGCACCCACTCCTACTATTGGGAGGTTAGGGAAAGATGGTAGGAAACCACTCAATATCTTGCACGATTCCCAAACAGCCCAAAGAAACTCGAGGGGTCTTCCCCGGACAAACCTCTACTTTCCACATCACGACCAAAATCATGATTTGTTCTTGGAACATGATCTTGTGATTCCATCCATTAGAATACCCATCTGGTGAAACACCCGAGTATTTCTAGCCACACAGGTTTTTACAGTCGATGCATCACCCCCAAGACTCTCTTAAATGCTCAAAAAGTAGACGGGTTGATAGCGTTGACTGATGAAAGTTGCACCCTCTTGGTCAAACTGGGTCAACTACATAGAAGCTAACTATTATGAAACTTCCCACACCTGAAGAGTCGGGAATTTCTACTGAGGTAACCAACTACAACACAGCTATTTTCTGGAATATAGACTACCTCAGAATCATAGTCCTACAGAAATTTCAACCGGCACCGTCATCTCAGGTTCAAGTCTCTCTGGGTGAGGATGCACCTGAGACACTGGTGGTCTGAGAGAAACACAAAGCGCTCTCCTAGAAGATAGTGTCTCCACATTCTCTGGGAAAAGACTTCCACTACAAGCACCACATAGTGAAACACATAATTTTGTTCATGGGGTGTCCATCACCTCGATCTGTACATGATAATGGTATCAATATTGATGTTGAGAATGCAAGGTACCAACAAACAGGGTAGGTAAGAAAACTCATCCTACCGCCAGTGGCCAGATACAGAAATCACGTGGCATACCCCAAGTGTCTTTTCACCTCTTTGAAGGAGAGTAATACCCAAAACATGCACTCTGCAAAACACACAAGTGGAACCTCACGCAAGGGGAGGTCAAGCAGAAAAGCCCCACTAGAAAATCCAGATCCTACTCTAACAATCCAAAGCACAACACTGCCATGAATGCACATGTCAGAGGGTCTCATCCACCGCACCTCAATACTATCCTCTTTGGGTGGTACTACCTCTCCCTCACATTTTTTATCACATCAAAAAAACATGTCTCTATGGAGAGAGAACCCCTCTTTCTCGTGCATTCAAAGCTACATTGAACAACACCAACACCGGGTTACACTTACGCCCTGTGTCACCCTCAGTAACTCCTCGAACAAGGAGATAGAAGAAAATATTACCTCACATATTTCCTATCATGTTCTATTTGAAAAAAGGTATAAAAAGACACAAAGCATACCTATTATCATATCATGAGTTGCAGGATTGTAGAAATCCATAGCACACCGTCGCCCGCGTCCCCGTCCGTCAGCTCCAAGAGCCTGACCTGGGCCACCTAGTGGTGGTGGAAGGACCTAAAAACGTCCTCCTCCAACCACGTTTTTTCTTGATTTTCTGCCAACACTGCCTCCCTGGGGATCACCCTGTCCTCACTTGGGAGTTCTCTAATAACGTCATTGCCTCTGTCATGGTAGTGCATCTGCCAACTATCTGAAAAAACTCAACACATTTGGTCGATTAGTCCCACGCCACGTGACCTCACACATCACAATCATAGTACTAGTCCTCCCTTGTCTGTCTTGGTGCTCTACACTATCCATGACCATGTGCTTGTGTCTCATCAAGGGGAGACCTGCTGTGTTGAGGCCCTGCTAATTGACATCCCTCTGACAGAAATTTCTCTATCACCAGGGCCTGCTCCAGCACCCTAAGATGGGTGAGGATGCACAGGGGCACTATGCTGGCACAAATCTACTCTATAGAGACCATGCACAAACTTCTGTGCTCGGATGTTTACATCATGGGCCATACCCAAAGGGTACGTAGTAAGGTCTGCAAACCTATTCGCGTACTCTGCCACTGCCATCACTCCCTGGTGAAGCTCTAGCAGCTCCTGAAACTATAGAAAGCGTAAGTAAGAGGGGTAGTACTCCTCATGAAACAACTGCTAGAAGTCATCCCATGGGATTATCAACCCATCATGCATCTGAGTAAGCCTGGATCTACTAACGCCAAACATCTTGGTGAAAAAATACAGGCTGTCAAAGCCATCATCTAACCTTTCAGTGTCCGAAAAAGCCTAAATAGGTGAACCAACAACTCTATACAACCCTTCATTATCTTAGGGTATGGATCAATGTGGAACCTCAACGGTCTCTGATGCTAGAACTCACGTAGCACGCCCATCCTGTGCTCGATATCAGCCTTCACTGCCGTTTCTATCTGCAACTCCTCAGGTGGAGGTGCTGCTTCCTATCCTGGAGAATGGGTAATCATATGATGGATCTTGAACTGAGGCCTTGTCACTCATGGAATCTTCATCACGAAACTGAGCTAGTATCCTAGCTGGCTATCATTTCGAAGACATCCTAAATCTAATCAAGGAGTACCACGGTCAAATGATCATATATATATCAACGAAGATGCGGTGTTGACTCAAGATGGATAGTCCAAGACTCAATCCTATATGATGCACAAACCAAATTCCCTACAACAAGTGTCATAGTGTGCCGAGTCGACAAGTGAGTTATAAGGGTCCTCATGAATGGATATGTCGGCAACCACACCATCACTAGACTACGTGGACTGAGATCCGGTCTTGAGACATGTTGACACTATTTCCCCAAAACATAACCAATTCTTTTTTAGGGATGTTCGAACAACTCCCAAAGGAACGAACCACATATGATACAACTTTTTTAGGAACCAACCCTACCGGTCTTGATCCGTAACTACCCCAACCCCGCCTCCATAGGCCAGGGGCTGGTGACAAGCACTAAAGGTGTAACAATCTTAGGGATGCCTTTGCCTAAGTACATGTTCACACACGCACAGCCCACTCAATGCAGAAGTGAAGAGTAAAAAAGGAAACAAATGTACGAACAAATATAATCCAACCAAAAATCATGCATTGACCTATTAAAACAGTACAAGTAAATTGGAAAAAAGTGGACTGAAAAGTAAACTGAACAGTAAAGGGAAAAAAACGTGTCTAACTAGAAAGGTTCCACAACCCAGCAACAGGTAAACGAAATTAAACATCTAGTAAGTCTGACTCCTAAAAATCCTACTATGAACACTGAACGCAGCCAATGATTTTGTGTCCTCTATGCTCCCCCGTAGTCTTGGTCAACCTATTTGTCATTTTCAAGGGCACACCAAGTGCGGGAAAAGCCCAAACAGGGGTGAGTATAATGATACTCAGTAGGATGCCCTGAAAGCTCGAGTAAGAAACAATGGAGGTACTAAAATGGTGAGCAGTAGTCTGAACAATGAACAGTTTAAGAGTATAATAGAGAGGGTGTAGCTCAACCCAACAAAAGAAAGGAATTAGACTTGACCAATAAAAGAGGATCTAGACACAAAAAGCACGTGGCATACCCCACTCATCTTCGACCCTCCTAGATGGTGAGTGACTGAACCAAAGGAGTGGGAAAAAATGTAGGGTGTATATATATATATTCTCAAAAAGAAACCCAAACGAGTGTGTAAGGGGATCACTATCTTCAAGCTCATCCTAGAAAAAGTCACCAATAGTTCTAAGGATATCCATCCCTGATGCCCAACAGTCCTATAAGACAAAGTTCACTCATCACTAAACCATACAACCAAGGGTCCTACTCCCGTAATCACGGAGGAAAAAGTCACTAACTAGCCTCATGGAAAGGGCTAAGTCTGAAATAAGTCTTTAGGTAACCCACTACCCATCCCCGCTGTAGGGTAAATACTAAGAGGTCGTCGGGTTACCCACTGCCCTGCCCCACTGGAGAGTTAACCCTAAGGTCAATGGGTACCCCACTGCCCAGCCCCACTATAGGGTAAAACCTAAGGTCATCAGGTAACCCACTGTCCAGCCCCGCTAGAGGGTAAACCCAAAGGTCAATGGTTAACCCACTGCCCAGCCCCGCTAGAGGGTAAACATCACTCTCCAAATTCAACTATGCTCTCAGATTTTCAATCCGAGCTACCATTTAAGAGAAAACACAACACTACCATGTGTATAGTATAAAAACACATAATATTTTTATAAAATTTATTCCGGGAACACTGGGCCCCGGAATCGCACGCCGTCTCAGCTCCTAACTCTGGAAATATATTTATATATATTCTAAAGTATTACATGTAATAAACAAGGTATCTACACCCTGGTCAGCCAAAACGGATGATAGTTACTATGTGGGGCAGCACCCAAATGGCTGGACAAAATGGCCTTGTGCCTGTAGTGCCAGCTGGGAAGACCGATCATCTTTTTGGCAGGCAGGGTTGCGTAGGCCCAGCGGTCCGCACTCCGCCACAGGCTGGGCTCACGCATGCCCGGAAGTTTGTGCCTATGAAGAAGAATTTTTTTAATTATATTATTTAAATAATATATCTTCTACAATATATTTTATGTTTATGAGTGTAGATAACCATTTTCATACTTCAGACCGTATTATGTTTCTTGAGTGTTCTCATTTTTTTCTTGGTTTCTCTATATCTTATTCTATGTCTTTTATTTTCGAATTTCAAACACTATATATACTCTAACTGTCATGATTAAAATGAATAATCCCAAAATACAATCCCAATTCGCACATGTGACCTTCGATTCTTGAAATTGAAATCACATAGATCATTGTTGATCATAACGGTAGTCTTTATTAGAAAAATACACATTATGGTAAATATATGTATTATTTAATTAATCTTTTCTAGTCTAACCATCCTAATTTATAACAAAAAGAAAATTAGTCTCTAGCATTATTTTAATTCTTGTAATGGTAATAAATACCTCACAAGAGTGAATAAATACTCTTAAAATAATTACTTTGAATGAATATAAATTTGAAGTGTATTATCTTCATCATAAGACATTTTTCCATTCAAAACTATGTAAGGTGTAATGAAATGCCTAACATGAAATTTTAATGGATGATTTTACTTTGAAAGAAATATTTAACTTCATAAGATAATTTTTTATATATGATATTTCATCCTTTCATAATATAATATTATATTTGTAGGATAATCAATCAAGAAACATTGTTCAATAATATAAATTCTATCCTCATATAATTTTTTTTGATATGCATATGATAAATATTCACTGTGATAAACAATTTCCTTTATGAAATATCATCATTCTGACATTATGGTCTCATATGACCAATTAGTGCAATAAATGACAATTTTATCTTTATATGATAATTTACATTTCCAAAAACACATATCACAAGACATTATTCTACCTCGTATGATAATTATCACATTTAAAACATTCATTGGATAATTTACTTTGTCTAGAATCTGAAATAAAATATGAAGATGTAGTTTTATTCAAGCAATGATTTCATCTGACATAAAACAAATTTCCTAGTAGTATAGGAAAAATAATATCTCATATAATAAAATATTAACTCATATGATAATTTATCAACTCCATTGATATTTTCCATAAAAAGTTTTCCAAAACTGAAAATGAAAATTTATAAAAAATATTAAGAAATGAAATATAACTTAATAAATAATAATTTCTTAAAAAACATAAGAATGTTTTATCAGTTAAACAAATTGGGATTTTTTGAGCATCAAAACATATGAAATATTCGATTATGTTGAAAAAACATTAGTTTGTACAATAATATCCCCTTTTTATGATCATAAAACAAATGATAAATTAAAAAATTATAAATTATATTAGAGTAGAGATATAAAATATAGTTTGATTTTATTTTATAGATTAAAGTGTAAAACATTAAATTTTTGTGTTGATTCACTTCTCCCATTTTTTGTGATATCAAAAATTAGATCAATTTAAGTGATATAACACATTCAATATAATAGGTTAAATTATGAATTGGAGGAATAAGGATTATAAATGTTACCAAAACTTAGAATTTAATTGGAGAAATTAAGTAAAAAAATTATTAAAAAATGTAATCAAAGTATGGAAAAACAAACAAAAACAAAAATCACAAAACATAATTAGTTTAAGGGAAAGTATTACATAATTACAACGTAAGTGATAAAAAACACAAGCTAAAAAAATTATACCATCATTATTTCATAGGGTTAGGCATTGAAGAGGTAGGACTTGGATGAATGTTTTTGAGATTAGGGATGGATGATGAATGTTTATTCCCATAAAAAACAAGGCCAATAGTTTCTTCTAAGAATTTTCTAAGAATACCTATAATATCAATGTGGATCCTTCTAGATCTTTCATAATAAAAATAATCATTCACAAATAAGGGAAAACTGAATATAGTAAAATGAATATTCATATCGGAGGTAGATGCTTCTCTCAAACATAAGGATTATATTATAGTGTTATCCTTTTTAATCATAGTAATAAAAGGAAATAAACCCTGAATTATCTCCTTGAATTCCCAAAATTAGATAGGTGAATTTTCCCCCAATGTTCACATTAGTCTAATCTAAAATAATTCATTTCCAAATATTTCTAACCAACTGATAAGATTATCATGAATGTAATCTAGCAAAGAAAAATTTCCTTTCTAAATCTCATCTCCATAGTATTCTCAAAGATTGTAAAAAACATCAGTGGAAAATCTATTTCATCCATTCAGGTTATCATTCAACACTTGAATTACCTTATAGTGAAATTCCAATAACTAAACTATATTCATAATCACCAAAAGTTCATCATCATAAATTACTAATTAAGATACAAATTTCTTTCCCTTTTTATAAATTGTTATAAAATTATTGATAGTCCTGTTAAATATCTCACTAGATTCAATGCCTGTACCTGATTGAGAAGATTTGGAATCTGATGAAGAAAAGACATGAACATGTTTTAAGATGTCATATATATAATCTTTCATGTTTTGTGTATTTTTATTCAGTAAATGATACACATTGAGCATTCAAGGTGAAAATATTCCAACAAGTCTTCATTGATGTTCCCATGAGGGATAAAAAAATATTCAATAAAGTTAAATAATTAATCCATTTTCTTATATATTCCTTATTTTCCGCTCAAAGAGTCATCCTTAATAATATTTAGTTCTAAAAAGAAATATTTTCTCATATTTTTAGTATTTTATAGAGATAACATATCAAATTTTATCTTCTAAACTCTTCGATATTAAAAATTTTAGACTGAGGATAAATCCTTAAATAGATAAAAAGTAACACTGGAATCCTTTTCATATGAGGATAAGGCATCAAAAGAAGTAATTTTTTTTCAGAAAGTCAAACTAATAAATTATAACCATCATTAAATAATAAATTTATATATTTAAGGACTTTACTTTTTATAGAAAATAAGTAGTGCTATTTGATTAAAACATTGGATGATTCATTATCATGTCTTATTATGCTTTTAACATTTATTTCAACACATTAAAATATGACATTGAAACAGTTTTTCCCATTAGAACTTCTATCTATATCTCCATCCCATCAAACTCAAATTTCCTTGAATTATACTCATAAATAATTATATCAATAAAATTATCCATTTATTAACCATATTTAGTGTTTTAATGCTCTTCTAAAATTGGATCTATAATCGTTATATATAACACACGAGGAGTTGGATCCTATAGTGTCCCTCTTATTCTATATTTCATAAATAGAGAAGGTTATTCTATAACATCTTCATCTAAACCAACATTCTCATACATATTAAGTATTCCTCCATTTTCAAAATTCAAAAATTGAGAATATTGATTCGGAAAAAATCCTTCAAGATAATTCATTTCATCTATATTTGAATGGAAAATATTTAAGTAAATATCATCATAAAAAGATTGATTCCTCGAGTCACCACCTTCCATATACATTATCATTCTTAGTGCAACACCAAAGGATGTTGGAACCACTTTGTGTATAAGGTTGTATTTGTTGTCAACAGTTTTCAATGAAGATCAAAATGAAGGAGATCAAGAATGTGAATTGAATGTTTGAAAAGAAAAGTTTATTGAAGAGAAGATTCTCATTTTGACATTGAAAAATTCATTTTAGAAGATGTATAAGGTATTGACAACAAAATACAAAGGGGGAGATTGTTGGAACCACTTTGTGTATAATGTTGTATTTGTTTTCAACAGTTGTCAATGAAGATCAAAATGAAGGAGATCAAGAAGTACTCCAATGAAATGAAGGAATGATAATTCAAACGATTGGTGTATTGATCATAAGTTTAGAGAACATGTGTCAAAGGTGATACATTGTTTACACCAATGAATAATGTGAGGTGTAATCCATATGGGGATGATTAAAGGAGAACCATGAGTTTTGATGAAGACCATGAAATTCCTCATTATTGCATGAGAAGCATGGGTTTTTTATGAAGACCATGAAATTACTCATGATTGCATGAGAACCATGCAAGAGACTTCTTGATGAATTGAATCATATGGTTTGCATGAAGTAGATCGTGATGGTTGATGAAGAAGACAATGTGAAAATGATTGGAATGCTAAGATGGTCGTGCGGGGATTGGTATTCTGAGATAGCCATTCACATCACATTGTCATATAAGATGATGATGCTAAAGTTATGCCTTCAAAGAATACATATCAAAATATTGGAGTTTGTGATGAAAGCAGAAGAGTTGCTGAAGGATTCAGATCACCAAGTAGAAGTGATTTTGAGGTGATCATGCTTGTTGACAAATCAAACAAATGACATGAAATTTTTTTGACAAAGGAGATTCCATAGTGGCATGTCGAGTTCAAGGACTGTGGATAATTATCCATGTTTTATTCAAGAAACATAAACAATAGACTGGATGATCTGGAGGAGGATAAAAAGAGCAGATACTTGGTGGGGATACTTGCGCGCCATATGTTTTTCAAGATCATAACATCAATTTATGGAAAAGGTATAAGTGTCGCGCAAGTATTGGGCTGGTCGGGCAGGTAGAAATGCGCGCCAATGCCTAGAATGACTGGGAACATGTGCGCCACCTTGTATCTACTCTTTTTGTCCACCTCCAGGTCATCTAGTCCTTTGTCGATGTTTGTTGAATAAAACATGGATCATTATCCAAATTCCTTGAACTCGACATGCCACTATGAAATCTCCTTTGTCGACAAATTTTTATGTCTTTTGTTTACTCTGTCAACAAGCACGATCACCGCAACAATACTTCTTCTTGGGGATCTGAATCCTTCAGCAACTCTTCTGCTTTTATCACAAACTCCACTATTTTGATATGTATTCTTTGAAGGCATAGCTTTATCATCATCATCTTCTATGAAAATGTGATGTGCATGGCTATCTAAGAATACCAATCCCTGCACGACCATCTTAGCATTCCAATCATTTCCACATTGTCTTCTTCATCAACCGTTATGATCTACTTCATGCAAACCATATGACTCAATTCATCAAGAAGTCTCTTGCATGGTTCTCATGAAATCATGAGTAATTTCATGGTCATCATAAAAAACCCATGTTTCTCATGCAATAATGACGAATTGCATAATCTTTATCAAAACTCATGGTTTTCCTTTAATCATCTTTAGATGGATTGAACCTCACATTATTCATTTTTGTAAAAAATGTATCAGCTTTTACACATGTTCTATGAACTTATGATCAGTACACCAATCGTATGAATTATCATTCCTCCATTTCATTAGAGTACTTCTTGATCTCCTTCATTTTGTTCTTTATTGACAACTGTTGACAACAAATACAACATTATACACAAAGTGGATCAAAAAATCTCCCCCTTTTTATTTTGTTGTCAATACCTTATACATATTCTGAAATTAATTTGTCAATGTCAAAATGGGAATCTACTCCTTAATCAACTTTTCTTTTCAAACATTCATTTCACTTTCTTGATCTCCTTCATTTTGATCTTCATTGACAACTGTTGACAAAAAATACAACCTTATACACAAAGTGGTTCCAAAAATCTCTCCCTTTTTATTTTGTTGTCAATACCTTATACATATTCTGAAATTAATTTATCAAGATCAGAAACTCAAAATATGGAAAAGGAAAGAGGGTCGTGCAAATTTGGAAGTTGGTCGCGCAAGTGTCTTGCAGGGGAAGAGACTTGCGTGCCGTGTCTTCCACGCCAAAGGGAGTCTTGCGTGCCGTCGTGCAGGGGTTCCAAATTCCTATAAATACTGGACCACCCCTCCTAATTTACTATGGAGTTCAACACTTAGAAAAAGCAGAGCTCCCGTCGCGTAGGTGTGAAAGTCGCGAAAGTAGTGTGTGGCCGCGCAAGTAGACTTGCACGCCAGTGTTTGAAGTTGCGCGCCGGTTGTTGGTTGCGCGACCAAGGCGGTTTGGGAGAGAAATGAAGTGTCTCGCACAAGTTAGAAGTTGAGGAAGGCATTGTCGTGCAGGTTTTTTGGGTATACTTGCGCGTCAATTTATTCTTGCGCGCCGAAGACTTGCGCGCCGTATTGGGACATGCATGCTAGGCTTAGAGAAGAGTACCAGGTGCTGTTGGAGTACGCCCATCTTTTTGGAGCTGCACGAAAGCTGAAAGATTTCTCTTTACCTTTGGTGAAACATATGATGCATTCGTTTGGAAAGTCGGAAGAACAATGAACAATCTGGTTTTTTGAAAAGAAGTGGTATCGCACACACATGACAGGTGTTTAACATCCTCATTTTTCTTTGCGAAGAGAAGAAGAACGGTTCATGCAACTAAACTCAGATCTGCACAGAAAGAGGGGAATATATCAATACATTCAGGTGTTAGTATTGAGAATCAAAGGAATAGAATAAGAAGATATAGTGCATTCAGTTATTGCACTAAAGTAGAAGGTTGAATACAAAAGAGCATCAACTCAGGACTCTGATGCAAGAAAAGTCTCATGCTGAACAGGACACAAAGACTTCAACAGAGCATCTACATACGACAGAGGATGCATTATTATGAAATGATGAAGAGACCTTCACATCTATAAATTGAGTGGTACTTCACCTAAGGGCAGTGAGCCAGGGGGAGTCAACAGGAGTGTCCCGAGGGAAGCAGTGAGTTATCCCTGAACTTTTGTAAAGGCAGTGAGCCTGGGACAGAGTGATTGTGCCCAAACCATTGTAATCCAATACTAGTAAAGATTAGTAGAATTTGGTATGACCGACTACTTGTCGGCATATGCTCCTTGGACATAGCCCTTAGTGGTGAACCAAGTAAAAGTGTTGTGTTATCTCTTTGCATGTGAATGTTTCATTACTAATCATATCAATCATATAGGTTTAAGTAGTTCCTACCAACGTGGGAACAAGATCCACAACATTAAGAAGAAAAATTTGACACCCTAATTTACCCCTCCCCTCTCAGGGTGTCCTTTGTTCCTACAAAGGATTCATTATCTTAGGTTCTTTGCAGCCTGGGTTTACCAATTTAATCTTCACTAATATCTTTTTGAAGTGTAGCGACTTTAATAGTTGGTTCTTGCTACTCATCTTGAGAAATAATAGCTATAGCATCTTGACCATCAGTAGCTTCCCTAAAATATATTACATTCACAACATATTGTTTATTTATTTTAACTTTAGTTACAACAGGAAAAGCAATTTATTCAGAAGAAATTATCTTTACTCTTCTTCCCCCATCTAGATTCTTATCATCCATTGATTCATCTAAATATTATTGACTAGTAGAAGTAGATTCAGGAGAAACATCATTAGTCTCCTCCTCAACCTAAGAAGGGGGTTTGTCTATCAGTTTACTTCAAATGAGCAATAACTTTCTAAATGTGTAGCTCCAAAAATAATTAATTATCTTTGGAAAAATATAACTGATAATTTTTAGAACATTGAACTTATTTTTCATAACCTAACTAATATCTACTCTATATTTCTCATCTATCAGTGTAAGAACCCTCCCATAAGGATATAAAATCCATTACATATGATGGAAAAAATACATATAACCAATAATAAACCTTGAAAGAATGAATTTATTATCAAAAAACAACATGTAGAGAAGATGAATTTCAGGAAGAAAAAATTTATCAATCTCACCATTTCACTAAATGAATCCAGTTTGAATGAACATAACTAAAATATTTATGTCACCATCCAAAGAATTTATATATATATTATCTTCTACTAGAGAACCAAAAAGATACGTGATAATTTTAGTTAGCTAAACATAATCTTTATTTACCAAAGATTAACTACAATCAAAACTTCATTTATGATGGTAGTTAAGAACATTAAAAAAACTCCATATATGATATATAAAATCTCTTAAAACCAACTTTTGATACTACCAAATATTCAACAACATCAATGAAAATTTTGTTATTTTCATTGAACTCCATAACTTTAATCTCACAAAAAAACCCAGTTATCCTTCATAAAACACAAACTCCGATCCTTTGAAGTTAAACACTTTCTTCAACAAAAAATATGTTTAGTATATCCCAGAATAATCTATATCTATTTTCTCAATTATTTTCATAGAACTCTCAGCCTTTTTGATCTTTTTGAAGTACCCTCTTCAAATATCTTCAAAATCCCCATTCTCAACAATAATAAAGCGGATTGAGTTATGAAGTATTTGGAAAGGGAAATAAAGGGTTTGGATATGGTAGATAAAAATGCATTGTAGGTTTGTAAATGTTTAGTGGTTTTGAGAAACTGGATATTTCTTATTTGAATACATATAGTTGACATACATTGGTGGTGCAATAAAATAAATTAATAAAATTTAAAAAAAATACAGAGGGTGTGACACATTAATATTATATAGATAAAATATGTGATTTAAATAAAAATTTAGACATGAAAATATATCATAAGATAATAAATAAATATTAAAATAAATAATTAAAATGTAAAATTTAAATAGAATTAGTTAGAATCAAATAAACCTAATTCACTTTTAATAAAATCATAGCAATCCATAAGTAATGTTTTTTAATTATATTTGGTAATTGATTTTCAATAGAAATAAATTCTATAGAAATATCACTATTTTTAGAATGATCTCTTAAGAAGTGATGTCTCAAATCAATATTCTAGGCCCTCAAATAATTTTTCAGGTTTTTAAAAATCTCAATTGGTCTACTGTTACCACGTTTTATTGGGACATGAATAAAATTAAATTAGAAGTCCATTACGGTCTATTACGCCCACACTGTCGGATCACAAAAATTAATTTCTTTATTATAGTAACATTTTGTAGTTGATAATTCAATAATATTTTTTTCTTTACTTGGAGAAGAAACAAGAAATTTACTTAAAAAGTGAAAGGTTATAGAAGTAATTTATCTATATAGTCTACAACAACCAAAATATTTATCAAAATATAAAGTTTAATAGAAATAAAATATTTCTATACAATGTACAGATAAACAAAATTACTCCTTTTAAATACATTATAATTATTTTGGTAGTTGTTAAATGATATTCCTTTGTGTTTTCTTGAAATATTGCACATAAACAAACTGAAAACATAATATCAGGTCTACTTGCAGTTAGATAAAGAAATATCCCAATTATTACCCTATATATCTTTTTGTAAACTGGTTTTTATCTTTATCTAAGTCTAGTTAGATTTTAGAACTCATGGGAGTTGAATAAGTATTACTTATTTTGAGTCCAAATCTTTTTAATAAATCGTGCTTGTATTTAATTTGGTTTAAAACATTCCAAAAACATTATTCAAAAATATGAAATCCTAGGAAAATTTGAAACTTATCCATCATGCTCATTTCAAATTCTTTTTTCATGTGTTTTAAAAAATAGTTACAAATATTTGGATATATATAACAAAACATAACATCATCAACATATATTTTCACAAGCAAAATATTGTTTACAAAAATTATTAATAAATATATGTTTCCAAACCCACTGTATAACCATTTGATAAAACAAATAATCTTTGTTTTTCATAAAAAACTGTATGTTATTTTTTAGAACCATACAAATATTTGGAATGTTTAGAAATGGAATTTTGAAAATGAGGGAATTCAAAGGTAAAATTGAATTCTTTACCAACCCATTGTTTTGTTGGTTTTGTGGTCGGGGAGTGCTCAGAGGAAGCTAGAGTAGGTTCGGGGGAGGATAGAGCTGTAGAATAACTGAAGAAGGGTTTTTAATGGTATAAAAGTGGAGTCTATGGTATAAATGTTTAGTTTAAAAATTTCATGGTTAGGGTTGTTAGGACATGTTTTTGATGAAGGAATGGGAATGAAATGTGTTTAAGTCATAATAAAAGTTTTAATGTTGTATGTTAAATAAGGATGAGTCACCTTTAAAATAAATGAATGTTCCAAATTATTAGATTTTTTATTGTAAATTGGTTTTACAATGTCATTTTTATAAATCTTGTGGGTTTTATGCCTCAAAAGATTTTTTTGTACAATAAAATAAGAGATTTACAGACTATATTTATATATTGTTCAACAGATTCTATTTTCATTCATCTTTAATTATCTATAATGTTTTGTGAACACTATGTTCCATTCAGGGTGTCTTCTATCCCCTTTATCTTTTCTTGATCTATGGGTTCCAATTTTGGGGTTTTGGTGATCAGTGATTGGTTCTTCTCCCCATATTCATTGTTTCATTGTTTTATTCCATCTTAGATCCACTTTGGTGTTTCTATTTTTATTGAGGTGTGTATTGATCTTCATAATTATAACCCTTTGGGGTGGTTCAGGGTAATCTCGGGTTTTCATGTGCAGTTATGGTTTTTTGGCACTTTTTTCATTTCCATGCGATGTACAGCATGATCGAAAAGCTTTTTTAGGGTAGGGGATCTTGTTTGTCTCTCTATTTATATGATATGTGTGGTTATTTCTTGGTTATACATCCCATTGGGTGGATATTATGGTTTGTAATAATAAAAATAATAAATTTCCATACTTGAAATTGATGGGTATTTGGAGTTATCGCATGGTTTTTTTTGATATATGTTTTTTGTGATATTGTGCATGTAGGTTTCCATTATTAAAAATAACAGTTGTATGGAGCCTTGTTTTTATTATAGATGAAATTACTTGAGACCCTTATTGTGTTATTGTGTGACCTCATCCTGAACAAAAGGATATTTAATGTGTATTTGAATAATAAATTGGTTTCACATGAAATATATTTTGTGTGATAATACCCATGGTAAATAAATAAGTAATTTTGTGGAATACCTTGATTAAACTATTGAATTTGGGAGGTGTTGTTTTTATATGTGGTTTATTTTTTGTTACCTTGTATGTTTTGGGTTTTTTGGTGATATATGTGACCAATTGTGTTGTGTGATGTGTGGGGTTGTGATGTGTTGGTTGGTTGTTATGGATGTGCTGGGGGAAGTTGTGTGGTGTCGTGATCAGTAGTTATGATGTGAGGATATGGTTCACAATGGTTGTGGTGTGTGATTGTTTCAATGTGTGGTTGTTTTATTCCTTGTGGAATCTAAGTGTGATGTGTTGTGGTTATTATGGTAGGATGAATTGGATAGTGTAGTGCGGGGATGATAGTTGATATGATATGGTTTAGATGATGGTGTGGAGTGGTTGTGTTAGTTGCTTAGTTTGAAATGGAATAAATTATGATAATGAGTGAAATGAATAAATTAATGGGTTTGAAATTGAATATAATTGAATGGAACTTAATGAGTGGTAAATTTCATATTGAATAAAAGTTGCGAAGTGTGTAATTGAAAGTGTGAAATTTTGTTTGGTTTTGTGTGGTGGTGTGATGTGTTTCATATATTGGTGGTTGTGGTTGTAAAGTTAGATGTGTGATACAGTGGTGGTAATGTAAAGTGTTCTCGTGTAGTTAATGTGAACCCCTAGGTTGGGTATTGTATTCTATCTATATACCATGTATTTTATGTTATTTTTATGTGTTCCCCAGACAAGCTAGATAACCTTACCAACACTCAGGGGTTCTGGGTTCCTAGTGTTTTCCCCAACATTTAGGATAGTTATGATATGGATGGATAGGTCCCCCCACTTCCTCTATCTCTTCCTTCAACAATGATGGACAATGTGCATTCAGGTGATATGTGTTGTGATGGACTAGGTTTTTTAGGTGAGGTGGGGTATGATGAGGTTGTGATTAGATGTGATATATGGTGGGGTTCATGCATGGGAGGAGGAGGGTAAAAGGTCCATGATCTTCACATTCACGATACACTGCTTCCCTAGTTATGTGAGGATATTTGGAATGATTTCCTAGGTTTCTTCAGTTGAGATGTTATGTGAAGTAGTTGTGGTGTGATATGTATAAAAGGGATTAGATCACATGACATTTGACATTGGGGTGTGAGAACAGAAAATTGGTGGGAAAGTGGTAGTGAGAAACCATGCATTGTTATGATCTTTATGTTTTATTACTATATTGGATGATTTATTTGGTGAGAAATCCATGGTGAGGCTAGTATTGGTTAGTTGAACATTATAGGTACATTTTGGTTCTTCTATTTTTTAACAAGCACATTAGCCTTCTCTTTTCCCTTGTGCACTTGAGACCTTGTATATTCCAACTAAGTATACTTGTACTATCACCCTTTATATATAAACTATTTTTCAGGTTTCCAGGAGGACTTTTAAGACTGATCAGAACATTACTAACCTGGTTTTGGATCTCTTTTTGATTAACTACTATATATTGTCTTTTTGGAATTTACTTAGGTAATATTACTATATTGGTTTATTTCTATTCATGCATTATGGGATAGTTTTTGGTTTACTTTTGTATTATCTACTTTATGTTTTGTTTTTTTAACATATATTAGAAAACTATTTTATATTAGAGGGTAATGCTTTTCATTTATGAGATCTTTATACCCTCGATGCTAGTAACCATCCTGGGGCATACTAGAGGTGATACATAGGGTTTCATTTACTCCCTTCCTTCATTGAGGTATCTTTGGTGGGAGGGTTCATGAAAGAGTGGTGTCAGAGATTTTGGTTGAGAGATAGGATGGAGTTTGGAGTTTGGAATATTGAGGATCTCATGGGTTGGTATGAAAAAATGTTCCATTTGATCTTGGCGTGTAACATAGGCTAGAGTGACCATCTAGGACATGGGATTTTAAGGCCCCCCTATGATCCATTACATGGAATATGAGACTTCATAGTGATAGTGAGATGGGATTATTTGTAGGGCAGATACCTAGGGGAGGTACATGAAGAATGAATTATTGTTTTCATATCTTAATAGGGTTTTGTGGGAAAATAAAATGAAATAATTAAATATTCTATGTCAAAATTCCAGGATACCAAGATTATGATTTTCTCCTTGATTTTCAATAATGGATCCTACACATAATATGTGAGTATCTCTAGTAGTCTAGGTTTAACAGGCTGATCCAATTTCTCATCAGATGATTGACCTGACATAGGTGGATGAGGATTTCTAAAAGAATTTTCATGACTTTTAGCCGAAGAGTTTTGGAAACTATGAGGGGAGAATATCATATCTAGAGAAGAAGTGTTGTATAGAGGATCATAAGATTACTTTCAATCTAATCCAAGCATTGGATGAGTTCTAGATACTATTTGAAGTTAGTTAGATGTGGGGAGTTGGACGTCAATGTTGTATGTTGTATCTTGGTGACTACAAGGTGGAGATTTGTTGTGGTTAGAATTTTATAAGGAGTTTCATTTTGAATTCATGACATTAATGATGAGGGAATATAAGATTTAGGAGATTCTCCCCTCTAGTAGGGTATCTTGAGTGTGAGGTATCTCTAAATTAGGTTTAAGAACATCTTGATCTTTGTTCCAGATTTTTTTGGATGAGGAGTCCATTGCGTGACATTTGGAAGAGGCTTTGTGCCCAATGATTAGGTATGTAGTTACATAGTTTATTAGTCTTATGTATATAAAGGTGAAGAAAGAATGAGATGGTTATCGATCAAGTGATTGATATATGAGTTAATCCTCAAGATATTGGTCATCAAGGAATCTCAAGGAGTAGTGATTTGATCGGTGGGTTGTGAATGTTTAGGAGGTCAAGGTTCTGACCTCTGAGAAACTGACCACATTAGATGTATTTCTTTTCTTCTATGGAAGGTGGAACCCAATAGCCTAATGTAGGCTTTCCATTTTCATGATATGTTTGTGGATTACATAGTCACCACCAAGCATAGTGTCATACTGCTCTAGGAGGCCAATTTTAGATGGGTGTTTTGTCCCCTATTGGAAGTTGCAATATCAAATTACAAAAAAGTTTCAATGGTAATGAATAATAACATTTATTCAATAGATGAAGGTATATGGTGTTGGAAAGGGGAAGAATTGTGATGGTACCCATCCATAGGTACCCAGTCCAGATTTCATTCCTGGACTATGGAAAAATAGAGGTAAAGGAGATGAGTATGGTTAGATGTTTGTGTTAGAGGTGGAAATGTCGACAGAGTTAGGTGTTGTTCGAGGTACGGTTATTTTAACATCTAACCTTGATTGTTCTTCTTTTGATTCAAGATTTCAATTCTCTTTTATTTGTCCAAATTTTTTCTATGATTTGGGAATATATTTTTTTAGGTTCCAGTTCCCCTTTCATTATCTAGGCCAATTGGAGGTCAGGATATTTTTTTATGTGTGTTGGGGATGTATAATTGTGATGGTGTGGCACCATTTTGTGGGATATTTCGTATTATTATAGATATATAAATACTATTTTATCCATAACATGGATTAGTTTTATTCCAAAATTGTAGTCATCAACTATTTTTGTATGATAGTTTATTTTTCCAATGTGAATGGCCAGTGAGTGGCGCTCATTGGTGAGTGAGGTTATCGAATGGGTTATAGGAAAGTGGAGGCTCGTTTTTTGCAGTTGGTTCTGTTATTGGTGGAAGATTAGGAAAAGGATAATCCTAATGTTTTGGATGAGTTCCTAGATATTTTCCTAGAAGATGTTTTGAATATCCCCCCCCATCATGATATCGACTTTGGGATACAGCTACAGTTGGGAGAATCTTCTATTTCAATGGATCTCTATCGCATGGTTCCTATGAAGTTATGTGACATGAGGTTTTAGGTAGAAAATAAAATTCATAGGGGTTTCATCTGACCCAATGTGTCTATATGGGTCTCCCTAATGTTTTTATCTATGAATGTGGATAGTTTTCTATTTTTTTATAAAACAATAGAGGTTGAATTAGGTAATGATTAAGAACTGTTACCCTCTTTCGCGTATCAATGATTTTTTGACTAGTTTATAGAAGATAGATAGTTCCCTAAGATCAATCTGTGGTGTTGAAATCACCAATTGAGGGTGAAATATGAGGTTTTCTTAAAGGCTTCCTACAGGTACTGGTATAGACACTTCGAGTTTAAGGTCATGTCATTCTTTGTTATGAACACACTATTCATGGTCATGGGGATCATGAAATTTGTGTTCCATGAATTCCATGATTTTTCAATCATCGCATTCATCAATGATATCTTGATCTTCTTGAAGTCATATGAGGATAAAGTCGAGTATCTCAGAGTTTTTTTAGGTCCTTCAATGCTACTAGCTATAAGGAAGTTTTACCAGTATGATTTTTGGATATGGGATGTGTGTTTCCATAGGCATGTGGTGTCTCGGTAGGGGTTTGAAGTAGTCTCATTAAAAGTTTAGGTGACTGTTTCTTGAGAAGCACCCAAGAACATGTCATATTTTCATGGTTTCCTTGGACTCATGGTTTATTATTGGATGTTCACATCCAATTTTTCTCTAGTAATAGCCTCAATAACCACATTGACCTAGAAAGACCAAGATTATATATAAATGTATTAATGTTAGGTACATTCGGTTATCTAAAAAATAATTTGATCGATGCTCCAGTGCTTCAGTTTCATGGGGAGGGTGTGTTGTTTAATGATTTAGGTGACGCATCCTGTATTGGATTAGGATTTATATTGATTCAGTTGATAGTGGGGATATCTTATGGGTCTAGGTATCTACATCCACATGATCATAAAAATTCCACCCATGATCTGGAATTGGAAATAGTTGTGTTCTTGGAGATGTTGTTGCATTATTACCTCATCGGTGAGCTTTTTGTGTTTTTCGCAGACCATAATAGCCTGAAATATTTTTTTCTCTCAATGAGATATGAATATATGTTAGTGTGTGTGGATGTATTTTCTTTAGTATATTTGTTTTGATATCTGTTACACCTCGGGATATGGTAATTTTAGTGTCGATGAATTTAGTCGAATTTCATGAGGATATACAGTTCAAGAGTCTATCGATGCATGGAATGGGATATATGAGCTTGTAGTGATACATATCAACATTGGTGAAAAATGTGGTTATGGATTCCTTTATCTGATGAATATTGAGTTAACCTTAATGTGATATGTGTAAGAGTATTAGTTGGGATACACAAAGTTATAAGTGATATGTGACCATGTTCTTCATGGTGATTCTTCGGAGGGATGTTTGGTGGATGGACAGAATAGGTTTTGTTTTATGGGAGTTTGTTCATTCTTCAGGTGATGCATGAGTAAGTTCTTTTTGAGTTTTAAAGCACACCTTTAGTAGTTTATCCTAGTGTGGCCAATAGATATCATGAATTTAGGAGACATCTTTGGTGGATGGGTAATAAATATTCAGTAGCAGAGTTTGTGGAGAGGTTTCTAGTTTTTCATTAGGCAAAAAAATACCACCATGTTCTTGGGGTTTTTTTGTAGTCCTTGGATGTTTCTGCATGTAAATGGAAAGACATATTGATGTATTTCAGCACATTTTTACCCTAATCTCAAAGATTTTATAATGAAACTTGGGTATTATTGGAATGGATGATGAATTCAACCCAATTTCTAGATATGTGAGAGTCGAGTTCTATAGATGTTTTGGGGAGGCGGTATGTGGATGATATGGTTAGGCTAAAAGGGGTATTAAGGACAATAATATCAAATTAGGATAATTGGATTATCTCATGAGTCTAGAGGGTATTTTATCATGATTTTTGGAACCCATTTGCGCCTAAGCACTGCATTTCACCCTCAAACATATGTGCAGACATATGGGACTATTCAAATGTTTTATGATATGTTGTGATCTTGCATCTTGGACTTTGGCAGAATATGGGTAAGACACATATCCCTGGTTGAGTTTTCATAAAAAAAAATATCACTCATCCGTTAACATGGCTCTATTTTAGGCATTATGTAGATTATTGTTTTGTTCTCCATTGTGCTAGATGGATGTTAGGGAGTTAGCAGTTCTTGGTTATGATCTAGTGTAGTGTGTGACCAATAAGATCTAGTTGGTTTGAGAGAGGACAAGGGTAGCACCAGACCATCATAATACCTACGCTAAATTTAGGTGGAGGCCCCTAGTGTTTGAGGATGGACCTATGTGTTATTTAGGAAATTTCCTTGATGTTTTCAATATAGGTTTGGAAGAAGGATTATTCTTTCTCCTCGGTTATTTTGGGCCCTTTGAGGTGTTGTGGTGACATAGTGAGGTGGTGTATCATTTGGAATTACCATAATACCTAGAGAGTATCCATGAAGTATTCCACATGTTCCAGATTCAATGGTATATTCTTGATAGATTTAACATTATTGAATAGAGATAGATGGGTATCAAGGATGAAATGATGTTCGTGGAGTGGTCGGTTGAGATTTGGGATCATCGAGAGAGGGTGTTTCATTAGAAAACCATACCCTTGATTCACATGTTGTAGATTCATGTTGGCTTAGAGGATTGTAAATGGGAGTGAGAGACACAGATGTGTGCCCAGTACCAAGATCTGTTTTGTGTTTTTTCCTTCTCTATCCTATTTTGATTATGTGATATTTGGATCTTACTTTGTTATGAGATGTCATTTTCTCTTGATGTCAGATTTGTAATAAATCTCCCAACATATGAAAAGGGTAGGAACTGAATCTTAATTAAGTGTTGTTATACTATGGCATGATTAAAACATTGTAGGGATTCAATACTACCAAAATTGGATAATATCTTGTCATGTAGGATAGAATTACTTGATTTGTGTATTCGGAATAGTGTTGTATGTTTTGGTTATGGTAATTATAGGTTTGGGTTGTGTAAAAGCTAATGTTGTTTTATGGTTGGCTGTGTGGAAAGGAGGTGGTTTGTGACTAGAATCAGATGATGTGTTGTAGCATATTATTTCCATATTTTAGGTATTCCATTACCCTAGTTTTCATCCCCTTTTATTCTGGTATTTTTGTGTGTGTGTGGGGGGGGGGGGGTCTTTTTGCGAGAATTTGAAAAATTATGGATGCCCATTGGGCTATGAAAAATTGGTGTATGTTCAAGGGAAATTGTGAGGTTTGGCCCACCAAACTATGTGACCTGTAGTGATCCACTAAAAGGAGATTAACAATCTATCTAAACCAGGCGGTTATCCCCTACAATCCAAGAAACATCAGATAGTGAGGGTTTTAACAGTTGGTGCATGGTTTAAAAAACGGTGTACCCTCCACGTAGAGACCATGTACCTTACCAATTGAGGTGCACTAATAGGGATCACATTTTTTCTATCCATGAAACCCTTCCCAAAAAATCATGTGTTTGGGATTTAATTCCTCAAAAATTTATTTTAAAAACACCAAACCCTTGGTATAATTTTCTAATCTCCCTTATTTTACACAAAGTCAAATTACTTGGTTGTAAAGACTCTGAAGAAGTAATTTTTCATCCTCAAAAGCTTTTATTGGTGGATCAATACATTATTGATCTTTTTTGATCTCGTCTGTGTAATTGTATCTCCTCTCAGGTGGTTTCTTCTGATATCTCTTTCATTTCTTAGGTAATGTTAGATAATCTGGTTATTGATGGATCTAAAGTCCATTTAATTGGATCTAGATTCTAGTTTGTGTTTCATGATCTCATTTTCCATGCTCTTAATTAGTGATATTATATTGGGAGTTTTCTTTGACCATGTTATTAAAGGTAGGTGGTTTGATAATTCTTTTCCACATTATTGAAACCATAAATTTGTTGATTAAATTGAAATGACTATTTAATTTCTTTAAAAATGATAATTTGAAAAAATTTGATATGTGATTTTGAAGGTCATGTAAATTTATGAGAAAATCCCATTATAATGGAATTAAAAAGTTTGTTGGATATTTGGAAAAATTTTGGATTGACTTTGAAAACTGATTTGATAAATTAATTTTTTACCAAACCATAAGAGAATGGATTAAAGTGAGATTTTATTTGAAATGGAATGAATTGACATAAACATTTGCCTTCATTTTAAATTGATAAAGGCATACTGAAAACTGAAAATTAGGAAATTTTAAATTGAATACTTTTGAAAATTATGATTTTCTAATGTTTGATTGATTGATGGCTTAAAGAACATGTTTTCCTGGATAGTTAGTAGTAATAGGGACAAGTATTTTAGGACCTTGATTACATAGAAATGGATTCATGAAGAAAACTCTATGTAAATATCTAAAACATGAATTCTAATAATGGGTTCCCCTATTGGTGTGTAAACTGCCCATGATGGGTTCCCCTATTGGGGTGTATTTGTGTGTGCACACCTAACTAGAGCCAACACCATTTTTATATCTCTGAGAATTATATTACCTAATAAACTAACATACCATGGGTCTTTAGTATGTGGTTTTGTAAATTTTTATGATTTTTTTACCATGGTTTTACATTGAAATGATTATTGAAAATTTTTATTCATGAAAATTGATTTATATAAGTGTTTTATATAAAATTTTCATTTAATCCAATTTTAGATCTGTTAAATATTTCCTGCATTTATTTTTTGATTATGAAATCATATATTTGTTTAAAATATTAAAATGTAATTTCATTCCTTGTTTTATTTTAGTTGATAGTAAAATGGTAAATTGTAATAGTATTGATTATGGCTCACTTGGTTAGACCAAATTGGGATTTATATATCACACCATACCTTTTTCTTCATGCGTTTTTATACTTTCTTATACCATGATTGAGGAAATATATTGTGGAACTTAGATGTGGGGTATATTCTTGTTCTTTGGGACTATAGAGTGATGATGGTGATTGGTGGAGTTTTTTTCAACATGTTCCACATAATCTTTGGATAATTATGTCTAATTGGTGTTTTTTTCATCGGGGTGTTTTTATATCTATTTTGGTATTTTTTTCCTATATGTATTTATTACATATACTATTGGAGTGTTTATCATGTTAACATGTATCTTTAACCTTCTATTTTTCAATGAAAATGTGTTCCCTCTTTGATCTTGTATGATGTTAGGTATTATTCACCAACCTATGGAAATTGGAAACGCCCTTTGGGCTATGTCAATGTCAGATTGGGTATCAGTGTACCTGGGTATCCAGGATGGTTCTCAATAAAAGTTTATTAGAGGTGTTGGTTGAGCATATTTCCTTAATGTTAGTGTATAGTTTGGGATGTCTTTATGGGACTTAAGAGGTAGTTGCGAGTGAGAGCTTACCTAACTCTCACTACAAAGAGCCTTAATTAGCAATGGTTGTTTGGAAAAAATTTCTTTACAGAATGTTTTGATTTGATACTAGTATTTTTTACTTCCTTTTATCTGATTTTTTTGAAATCCCAACCTTAAATTTTTGTTTGATTTAATTGATATTCTTGTATATTTATTTAGTTAATTATTTATGATGTATTCAGTGTTGTCTGTTGATGTTGTGTAGCATCATTCCACTGAGTAGATTTGTGAATAGAATATAGGAGGAACCTACTGATGAACCACATAAATAATATGCATTAGTGAAATATAACCATGTCAAGATAGTGGTGTGAGGAGTTCATGTTCTAGAAAAAGTACCTTCACTTGTTTTCATTCTGGATCTAGTGATGGAACCTTGAAGGGATAAATCTCATTATCATTCTAAAGAGTTTCATATTTCGAATCCACTTGTTTTCTAAGCCTATAATGATCCTTAAGAGGATGAGAACTATTTGAGAAATATAGAGCTTATTTTTTACTTTCTAGAAGCACCCTAGGATATCAATGTAAAATTCATTACCTTTTGGCTATAAGGGACTAGCAGGGGATGGTGGGATTTGATTGTGATGGTGAAAAATTAGGAGGTCTTGTAATAGAATGAAATTTTAGTTATTTTCAATAATACGTTCTATATAAAATCTATGGTCCAGGTGAAATCTATTGAGATTATCAATATATAGTTGGATGACATAACCATGACTCAGTACGGAAACTGCTTTGTTGAGCTTGTTTAGTTTTCTCTTAAGGTGGTGACTAATGCAAGGTTGAAGGCACAAATATTTGAGATGGGTGTTCGATATAACATTGATCTCTATATGTCCTATTGAAGTTGTATTTTTGTACTGATGTTCTAGATAATTAATTGATGATTTAACTTTACCTGGATGGTATGTCATAGTAAATGGGAGTTTCTTTTTCTCCTAGTGGTAGTTCTACGATAATTTTTAAAGGAAATTGGAATCATGATGAGTCACATGGTGGTTTCAGA
This sequence comes from Viscum album, assembly GCA_963277665.1. NCBI lineage: Eukaryota > Viridiplantae > Streptophyta > Magnoliopsida > Santalales > Viscaceae > Viscum > Viscum album. Next base: position 1,327,498,227 of record OY728158.1, read on the forward strand.
TAATATGAATCTTCTAGGACTCTTGTGGTGCCTATCATAGTCCCATTTACTTTCTTTCAAAGTGGTAACATTGGGCCTTCATAATTTTTTTTTCTGAGGCACCAAAGATCTTTAGTTATTATGGTTGCTGAAAACCCTATAAAAGTTAGGCCATTTCTTTTATGCTCTTCACAGTGTAACGAGCTCATCAACTCTAAAATGTACCATGGTGTAATTAGATGATTCTATATATAATGGGTTCCAACCACATAAATTTACAATAAACCTTTTCCTATAGTGGAAGTGTCTCTAGAAGAAACTGACACATGTCCAATGACTGTGATAGGTACATATTATGGCTTCATCCATAGTGACTACTTTAGTTCATACTTTTATATCTAAATTGTTAATATTGAATCATATTTTGAACCTCTTAAATGATTCTATTGTGGTTTTATTTTATGCAATGGATATTACTACACCCCTTGGATGGAAGATAGATATGTGTCTCCATTGTCCTTCTTGCATTTTTTTCTGTATCAGAAATTGAGCTTACCTGGAATTTTTAGGTTATCAACCTAAACCCCTAGATTTCATTTTTTGGGATGGATTGGATAATTATAAATAAGTTCTGAATTTATTTTTATCTTTTATGGGTCTCCTTTACTATAACTTATGGGGTGTGTCATTTCTTTTAGGGAGAATGGGACCCAAGGTCATGTAGATTTAGGCTATATTTTCCAAATTTTGGAAGGGCAATATCTGTGTATTATTTTGACTTGGGGTGAGAATGTTAGAGTTAATAGGCCTGGCGGGGTATTAACATAGGTTTATCAAATATTTATCAAATTTGTATTCCTTGATTATTGTTCCCACATGGAAGGGAGTGAAATTCCTATGGGAGAAAAAATGTTATAGTTATTTTTTTGAGTTGAAACATCTTTGGAATTTTATGCTAGTTTTTATTCTTCTAGAGGTTAGTCAAGGTTATCTGGTCTTCTATTAAGAAAAAATTTTGGGTTTGGGATGTGTTTTTATGTAGTGTAATCATATGGTATCATATGGATCCAGACAGTATAGTACATACAAAAATAATTATCTAACCCATGATCTTGAAATTACGTATGTGAATCATGCACTTGAGAGTTTGGTGAATTACTATTTCAAAGATATTTTTATAATTTATTACCTATAAAACTTGTGATATATCTTCTCTCAAAAATAAATTAACATTCAATAGAGGCTTTATGTGGAGTACCTATATTCTTTTTTGGGCATTGCCTATAACATGGGGAAGGTTATTTCAATTACTGATGCATTGAGTAAGAAACATCCATCCTAGGCCATAAAATAATCATATATACAGTGGAACATGATGGATATTTTTGTAAAGTTATATTTTGGAGTCCAAGAGAGGAGACTGAGGTTATATTGGCTAGTGTCCAGTTAGCCCTCACTCTTTTAGAGATTATTCTTCAAGAGATGCATCTTTATTTTGAATACTATATTATTAGGGAATCTCTTAATGGTGGTGAGACCATCAGTGAGTGGAAGTTCTCTTTTGAGGGAATTGTTTATTTTCACTATTAGTTTTCAATTCCTTTTCCAAAAGGAAGGCTATAATAGTGTATTTCAATTATTCCTAGTGGGGTGGTGCACCCTAGAACCACAAAGAATACTTATGACTTAAAACATTGATTATAGTGGCCATGTCTGATATTAGACATCACTAACATTGTTTATCATTGTTATGCTTATCAGGATTTCAAATACGAGTGCTAGGAACCACATAGTTTTCTTCAGACACTTCCAGTTCCGACTTGGATATGGGATTTGATCTACATGGACTTGGTGGTTGGGTTTCCACATACCCCATGGAGATAGATTGTGATATGGGTTGTGATCAATCGGCAGACCAAGTTAGCTAACATTATACCCATTTAGGATATAACTGAAGTCGAAGACATAGTAAACCATTATATACATATTATTTTAATATTTGATAGTGTCCCTTATTCTATAGTCTCTGATAGGAATCCCCATTTTACTTTTCATTTAGGAGGTGCCTTCGGGAGGAACTAAGATCTCTAGTATGTATGATCATGGCATATCATCTTTATATGGATGGACAGACAAAATGAGCTATACATATTCTTTAAGAAATGTTACATGCATGCATTCATGATTTTAGTGGACCTTGGGATGTCCATTTGGTATTAGTAGAATCTTCATATAAAAAATTCACTAGTAGTCTATTAGAATGGATCCTTTTGAGTTATTTTATGGTCAAACTTGTAAATCAATATTATGTTGGTCAGATATTGGTTAAATTTATTTGGATAGACCAAGCTTGGTCTTAGAAATGGTATGAAATATTCATTTTATTCATTAGATAATGTAGATGAAACATAGTTGGTAAAAATATTTTGTTGATTATCATAAGAGACCTTTGTATTTTATAGTTGGTAACAATTTGTTTTTTAGTGTTTATACCCAATTGGTTTATCGACATCATGCGAAATAGTGGAATATTTAACCATAGTTTTTAGGTACTTTTGAGGTTGTTGATTAGGTGGGAAAAGTGCCTTACTATTCAGAAATTCCAATACTGTTGGAATCTAAAAATAATGTATTCAATTTATCACATCTTTAGGAGTATCTTTTGGACCCATCTGAGGATCTTGATGATAAGCCTAATTTATACATGTCTACATATCCAGATATGATTTTTGATTCTAATACAAAGATACTTCACAGGTGTATTATCCCTTTGGTCCATGTGATATGGAATCAGGGTTACGATCGACAAAATACATGGGATCACGATTCATTGATGATAGATATGTTGTATTATCTCTTTGACATTAAATTTTATTGACATGATTTTTGGGGATAGAAATTATTTACGTTGGAGAGTTTGTAACATATAGTTGCATTAATTAGGTTCTTCTTTGACCCTAGTTTTTATGTCATTTTAGTTTGTTCTTGATATGGGTGGTTGTTTTCTATGAATTTAAAATATTTTGTAAGTCAAAGCGGCCATTCTTGATTGGTTCATGGTTAGGGAAAACCATGTAGTCTAGATCAGAAGACTATGTGCCATGTTATGAGGCACTATAGGGGGGTTCATGGATTTTCCAAAATGTGTGGCTCTCCCCTCCAAAATATGAAACCATAGATAGTGAGGGTTTTCATAGTTATCACATGGTTTGAAAAATTGTGCTCCCTATGAGGATAAATTTCACACCCTTCCAGCAAGGGCACATGGTTAGGGATCACCGTTTTTTAACCAAGTGGACATACCTATAAAATAGCGCATCAGGGGTTTTAATTATAGTTATTTTTTTAGAAATACAAAACCTCTTGTTTAAGTTACTAATTTCTCTCATTCAATCCTAACTCAAATTCATTGGATGTAAAGGCTCCCAAAAGGAAATATTGGATCATCAAAACATTTTCTTAGAGGATCAAATAATCATTGACATTATTAAATCTCCTTTAGTTAACCAAATCTCCTCTTTTGTGATTTCTTATGATATATTTTTCTCTCATCCTCAAATAGTGTTGAATCACCATGTTATTAATCGATCTAAACATTATTTGTTTGTTTCTTGATTATAGTTTGTGTTTCATGATGTACTTTTATTTTTTGTTCTATGGATATCCCATTATAAGTATTTTCTTTTACTGTGTGACTGAAGTTACGTGATTCCATAATTTTCCCCATACAATTGAAATGTTAATAAAATTGATTAAACTGAAATGGGTTTTTTATTGATTCAAAAACCTGATTTGAATGATTTTTAGTTATTATTTAGAAAGGCATGTGAATTTATAAATAAATCCCAATTTTAATGGTATTGAAGTGTGGGGTGGATTTTAGAAAAAATGATGGAATGATTGTGAAAATTGATTTAGTTATTGAACATTGAGAAAAACTTATTAAAGTAAAACTTGATTTGATATGGTATTAATTGGTGAAAACCCTTTTTGGTTTTCAAATGAGAAAGGCATGTAGAAAACATAAAACTTGGAAATTTTAAATTTAATTATTTCGAAATTTTTGATTTCCCCATGTTTAATTGATTGATTGTTTTGAGAACATGTTAGCATGGGTAGTTGGTGGTAACTAGGACAAGTATTCTAGGAAATTGATTTCCCTATAAATGGATTTTTTATGACAACTATACCTAAAAAACTGTATCATGAATGATTGTAATGGTTCCCCTATTTGTGTGTAAACTACCCATGATGGGTTCCCCTATTGGGGTGTATTTTTGTGAGTGCACCTAACTAGGGATGAGATAATTTTTGAGATGTGTGAGGATCCTATTACATGAGAAACTGGCCTATCATGGGGCTTTCGTACATAGTTTTGTGATTTTATATGATTTTTTGACTTTGAATATACATGCCCATGATTATTGAAATGTTTCATTCATGCCAATTTATTTAAATAAGTGTTTTATATAAAATTTCAATTTAATCTTGTTTTAATGATGTTAAATATTTCATCCATCTCATTTTTATTATGAAATCATATTTTGGTTTAGAATATGAGAATATAATTACTTGCCTTGTTTTATTTTAACTAATAGAGAAAATGGTAAATTATTATGGTATTGATTATATAACACATGGTTATATCCTACTAATCTTTATATCTCACACCCTACTATTGCATTTAATATTTTGTATACTTTCTTATGAAGAGTCCAAGAAAAGGGAATGTTTCTATTTTAGGGGATGTTCTTGATCCTTGGGAATATGGAGTGACAATGGTGACCAGTGGAGTTGTTGTGCACTTGTTAAATACGATATTTTGAGAATTTTGTTTCATTGATGTTTTTGTTTCCTTTTAGATGTTTATCTATCTATCTGGGTATTTTTTACTGATTTTTTCTTGTACTTATCCTTTTAGAGTGTTCAGTTTTATGACTTTTATCATTTATCTTACATTGTTTTGTGGAAAATTCATTCCCCATTAATCATGTATGATTACAAGTCCTAGTGGCCAAACCATGGGGACCCCAAACACCCTTCGAGACTTGTCAGCGTCAGCTCTTGTATCAAGGTACTAAGGTATCTGGGACGGTTCACGACATGCAGTATTGTTACTGGAAAGAGGTAGTTATGTGGTAGTGGAATGTGTTTTTTGGTCATTTTAGTTGCTTTTATTTGGCTAGTGGTAGTGTTTGAGGTCTAATGAAAACCCTAATAGGTATCTCGTGGGTGGTTGTTTGAACCCATTTCTTCTTCGGGTTTGGTTTTGATTCTCAAGGATGAAAATCATTTGATATGTATATAATGAAATAGTCTATGAATTCATGGCATGTTACTTTTCTTGTTTTGTAGTTGGAGAGTTCTTGTAGGAGGACATAATAGGTTTGGTGGCAGTTAGATCTATATCATAACTAAATTAGGGTTTTTATAGTATAAAATTGGATTTTACATTTTAAATGTTTAGTATAAACTTTCATAGATAGTATTTTTACGGCTTGTGTTTAGTGAGGGGCTAGGAATGAAATGTGTTTACATTGTAATTATGGGTTTTTACATCATACATTAATTTTACCAGGGAACCTTGAAAATTAGATTAACATCCAATGTTTTAGATTTTATACTATAAATTTGTTTAATGGTGTAATTTTTGTGAATCATGTGGGTTTTACATTTTAAAAGTGTGGAATTCATAATGAAATAGGTGTCTTGTATTTTGTTTATATATCTTTTTCAGACAATCATATTTTAATTAATCCTTTTTTTCATCTCATTTTTGGTGAACCATGGGCACCTTTTAGATGATATTCCACCCCCTTCCTCCTGTATTCATCTTTGGGTTCCAGTGGTGGTGGTTTGAGGATGGATGGTAAGTTATTCTCTATCTCATCATCAATTATTTTTATTATTCCCGCAAATATCCACTGTGGTGGTGATGTTTTGTTTTCGGTGTGTGCTAGATTTGGTTTTCTGTAACCATTTACTGTGGTTCAAGGTAATCTAATGTTTTTTTGTGTGGTTGTGGTTTGAAGGTGGTTTCTTCATTTCCCTACGATGCGCGGTAATATTGGAAAGCTTCCTTGGGAAGGATATCCTCACTCTATCTTGGTTTATATACTATGTGTTGGTATTTCAGGTTTCTTCTTCCCAATTTTTTTAATAATAAGGGTTGGAATAATTAATATAATAAAATATCATACTTGAAATTGATGGGTATGGGAATTTATTTCATACTTTACTACTTTGATATAAGATTTTTATGATATATTGCATGATGGTTTCCATTACTAAAAATAATTGTTATTTGAATCCTTGTTTATGATATAGATGATATTCCTTGATACCCGTTCAATATTTTTGTGTGATTTTACCCTAAATAAAAAATTATTGAATAAATAATATTCTAATAAATATTTTTCCCATAGAATTTAGTTAGTGTGATAATACCTATGCTAAATAAAGAAGTAATGCGGTAAAATCCCTTGAATAAATTTTTATGATGGGAGATGTTTTTTATGTGTGGTTTCAATATTGTGTTGAAATTTATTTTATGGTATGATCTTTGGAGATAGAAGTAATCGAATGGACAGTGTGATGCATGGATTTTTGATGTGGTGGTTGTTTGGAATGGATGTGATGTGGGAAGTTGTTCGATGTGGTGAATAATGGTTGTGATGTGAGGTTGTGGTGTCAAATGGTTGTAGTCACTATGGTTGTGGTTCATGGTGATTTTGAGGTGTAGTGGTGGTGTGATTTATGGAGGTATGGTGTGAGGTGTGTCTGGATATTGTGGAATGATGGTTTTACTGGTGTAGCATGGAGATGAGTGTTGATGTAATATGGGCCAATTGTGGAATGACATAGTTGTGTTAGTTTCTCAATTAGTTATTTAATAAATTGTTATTATGAATGAAATTAATAGATTAATTGGTTGTAAATTAAATAAAATTGGATGAATGATGATTTTTGGTAATTGGATTAAGGAATAAAACTAGTGGAGTGTGTAATTGAATATGGAAAGTGTTGTCTGGTTAAGTGTGGGGGTGTGATGTTTTCTATATAGTGGTGGAAGAGGTTGTGATGATAGAAGTGTGATATGGTGGTGGTGATGTGGGGTACACTAGTGTAGTTTATGTGAACCCATAGGTTGGGTATTATGTGATATCTATATACCATGTATTTTATTTTATTTATATACACTCCCCTCCAAAGATGAATAACCTTACCAATGCTCAGAGGTTAGGGGTTACAAGTTTTTTACCAACATCTAGGATTACGGTGAAACAGATAGCTGGATACACCATCTACCCCTCTCTTACATCAGTTGTGATGGATCAGGGTGTATTCGGGCATGTTTTGGTGTGGTGGATCAGGTATTTTTCTGCGAGGCATGGTGTTATGAGGTTGTGATAAGATGTGATATATGGTGGGAGTCATGTGTGGTAGGAGTATTGAATTAAATTGATTTACATCATGTTTATGATACCCTACTACCCTCGTTATGTGATGAGATGTGGTGTGATGGGAAAAAAATCATGGGGCAAGATGTGATGTAATGGGGTTGTGATGAGATCTGTATGGAAGGGATGGGAGCACAGGACGTGCGATGTTGGGGTGTGAGAGAGACAAATTTGTAGGGAATCAACAATGGAGCACCATAATTTTTTATGTTATTGATTCTATATTACAATATTAGATGCATGATTTATTGAGTGATCCATGGTGAGGATAGGATTATTTATTTAACATGTATAGGTTATTCTTGGTTCTATTGTTTTATAAATATTTCATTAGAATTTTTTTTTCACATGTTCACTTGAGACCTTGGATACTTATACAGAGTATACTTTTATTCCCACCACATATATATAAACTATATTTTAGGTGTATATTAGTACTTTAGGGATCGAGATGAACATTACTAGCTTGGGTTTGGAGCTTCTGTTGATTCACTGATATAGGATTTCATTTTGGGAATTTACATTGAGTCTTTACTGTATTGTTTTATTTTTGTTCATGAATTATGGGATGATTTTTGGTTTACTATTATTTTATGTACTGTATTTGATTGGTGGTTTATCATATCTCTTAAAATATTTTTATATTAGAGAGTAGTGCCTCCCATTTATGATATTTTTATAACATTGGTTTTTGTTACCAACTTGGGGCCTACTAAAGGTTAGAAATGGGGGGGAAATTATCTCCCTTCCTTCAATGTGGTATCTTTAGAGGGATGGGACCCTGACATCAAAACATAGAGGTTGTTCAACATATACATCCTCCATAAAAATATATATTTAAAAAATAAGATTTAACATCCATATGATATAATTTATGATGCAATGAATAAAATAATTCTATGTACTTATAACCTAACAACTCAGGAAAAGGCTTCCTCATAATCTAATACTTATTCTTGATTATAATCTTTGGAAACTAATATATCCTACTTCCTTGGGATAAAACCTTGATCATATTACTTATTTCAAAATACCCACTTAGTTCCAATAATAGTATAATCATAAGGTCTGCTAACTAATTCACATATCGTATTACTTGTGAACTAGTCTAGTTATTCATGCATAGAAACCAACCAATTCTCACCACCTTAGGATTATTCTATGTTTTTAGGTTCTAGTTAGGATATAAGGTAGAAAACATAGAAATTTTTACTACAGATTTTCGAGTTCGAACTCCTTCGTATATGTTTCCTATAATAGATTATAAAATGATGGATTTTGAGGGTTATAAGCAATATATGTACCACAATTTCCAGTTTGTTGATTTCTTCCCTTTTAAGGATAGTTTTATCATGATCATGAAAAAATTTATTATATCTTTTTTAAGAGAGTAACAATTCTGAAGTTATCAATTAAATCACTCAATCCATCAACTTGATTTTGTTTGGGATCAAAAATCCCACATTCATCAAATTTTACTTGAGTAGATTCTTAAATATATTTGATTTTTTTTTGAAATTTAAATATGCTTTATAAGTAGTAAACTAACCTAGTAAAATTCCTTTATCATCCATTGGATCAAACATACTAAGTTTTTCTCGGTTTTTATGTTATACACTTTTTATCGAAAAACATTAAAGTATACACCCTTTGGTTTTCTATAAATCCATAGATTATATAGTGTTTTGTTTATAAAAGGCCTCATTAGAACTATATTAATTAAGTAACATGTTATATTAAGGTATTCAGATAAAAAATAATTATGTATTCTATATTCATATAACATTTTTCTACTGATTTCTTACAAGGACCAATTTCTTTTTTTAATATAACTATTTTATTATGGTCTACATGGGAATAAAAGGTATGTTTAATTTCATTTTTTTTTAAAAATGAATTAAAATCACGAATAATGACTCTCCTCAATGATAAATTCTTAAAGAAATAATTTTAGATACCTTTTATTTTTAAATAATTTTAAAAAAAATTAAAAAATATCACAAACTAAAATTTATGTTTCCATAAATAAACCAAAGTAAATTATGAAAAATTATTAACCAAAACATAAAAAATATATTTAACAGCTATAATTTAAATTAAAAAAGGTCTATATTGATCTATATGAATACATTCAAGTGATCTATATGAAGAAACTTATTTAACTGGTTAAAAATATTTTTAGTGTTTCATGTGCATTTTTTACGCATCACATAATTTATTTTTATCCAATTTTATTCAGGGAATATCCAAAATCATATTTTACTTATACAATTTATTTAATGAAAAAATATTATAATTTTAAATTCTCTTATTACAAATTCAAGATTCATCAATTTCATAACTCAAATTTTTCACAATTTTTATACATAAATTATAGGGAACTAGTGTGTAATAATTTTCAATTCATGACACACTAAATTTAACAAAATTATTCTTAAAAAGAGATCATGATTTATTAGAAAAATAAATATAATATACATCATCATAGAGTTGGGAAAAACTTATTAGGTTGTTTGTTAATACTTAAACATATACTAATTTGTTGATGAGGATTTAATGGAGATCTCTGAAAGATCTAATACCAATAATTTTTCCTTTTTTAGTGTCAATAAATTTGATATTACCTCTAGAGATTTTAGATAGTGATAAAATTTTGTAATAATGTCCACTCAAATTTATTGAAAACCCACTATCCCTAAACCATTATTCATTTTTATGTGGATTTCTTCCTTATAGAAAAAAATGAACCAATAATATTTTGTCGTACCAAAATTCTTTTGTGTCTAGTAGTGTTATCTATATAAGATTCAGGAACCCAATCATTCTTATACATTCTAAAATTTTCAGAATTAGAATTACATAAATTTAATGAAATAAATACCTTATTTATCCCATGTATCTGAGAATTTCATAGGAAACAATCGTTTTAGAAATGAAAATTTGTTCCGTAGTGAAAACAAGTGATATTAAATTTTTTTATATATTTAATGTTTTGTATGAAATAATTTTTATACATCATGAGGTTTTCCACATTACTACACATGACATATTATACTTTAAATACTTTATTTATACCAAGGATTTTATTTAGATAGTTATCCCCTTAGTAAACACACTAATAGAATCATCAATATTTATAACTTCAACAATCAATTGTTTTATTTTTTTATCTTGAACAACAAGATTAATAGTGGACTCTTGTAGTTTACCTTTTACCACATAATTCTATTTATTTTAAAATTCAATATAATTGATAAAAAAATATGTTTTATTTTTATTCTTGTTATTTTTCAACAAATAATCATAATGGTCTTTTCTCATTTAATTTCTCTGAAGAGTGATTTTTACATTCATATTTATAATAATAATAATAACCAAAATGTACATCATCAATTTGTTCCATGAAACACATATATTTATTATAATTATATAATTCATCTTTATAATCAGAACTGGTGTTGTCATAAGAGTCCTCCAAGGCACTGCATATAACTTGTATTTCATTCTTCATCTTCTTTTTATAGTCTACTTTTTTTACTTCTTTTCATACTTATTCTTATCCTTAATCTAGGATAAATCAGTATTGATATCAACAATCTTCTTACAATCATAGCATCTTATTTTTCTATTATTTCTATCAATATTTTTTTACTTGTTAAATTATTTTTCAAATTCTCTTTTCCTGTTGTATAATTTTTTTAACTTCTTTGAAAATTTTGAATGATCCTCAATTGAATATGAATTACTTTAAATTTCTACATCATATGACCATGAGAATGATATATCATTGTTTTTATTCTAATGTTTCTAAAAATATGACTTTAAATAATTATTCTATCTTTTTATCATCCTATGCTCTTTATCCTCAACTTCTATCTCAACTTCATACATCATGATTATTCCAATAAGTTATTTTATTTTCAAATAGTTAACAGTAGTATAATTCTTAATGGTATCTGAAATTCCACTATATTTTTATTGATGAACTTTGATAATTTTAAGATTTTTTTCAGGTTCATGAATATTTGATATTAAGGTAGCCACATTATTTATGATTTTAGTCAGCTATCTATTAATCTAATAGATTCTCTTAACATCATAATTTCTCAATCTATCATACAATATAATAGAAGTTTTTTACATGAGATTACTTACATTTTTAGTACCTTAATAATTTACTTATATAGTAATGAAACTTTCATGCATTGTAGCACATTGATAAAATCTATTGAATTTATCTATACCAAATCCACATGTGATGAAATTCATGAATTTGGATTTTAGATCATACTCAATATTAACGGTAGTATACGATTTTTCTGATATCCTTCCAGAAATTTATTAGGCTCATAGGATTTAAAATAAACCTTTAGAGGAATATTTTTGAAATAAATAATCATTTGAGCCTTATAATACCCATATTTTTCTCCATTAAAATTTGGATTTATAGTTATAGACATTCCTTCTCTACTGTAATATATTGCATCCATTTTAAAATGATCTTCATGACTTCATCCTTTTATATTTGAGAACTCAAGAGTCTATTCCTCATATACCATTTATTGATCTGTAGGGAGATTCTTAATGACTCAACAGGGGTTGAAATGAGTTTCTAAAATTTTGACCCTAATTAAAATACATCCCTTTAACTATTCATAACTCCTTTGTTAAATAGAAAATGGAAATAAAAATATAAAAGAAAAGAATATAGCACATAGTATTTATTGTGTTTTGGGGAATATGAACCCCTTAGTCCACTCCACTAATATTCTATCTACAAGTATAGGGATGTTCACAATTTATGTCTTTTTACTAGGGACATTTACCAATGAATGAAAGAAACTGTGACTTATTACAAAAAGGTGTCAAGATATTTTATAGGAATATTCCTTTTCATAAGACCTATTCATGGCCTTTATAGAAGATAAAGGTGTAAAAATAGATAAATATTCAGCTCATAGTTGAAATATGTAATTGAAAAGATATTTGAGGTTCTTTTAGAAAAATAATAAGAATTTAATGATCATCTTTGAAATATGTCTTGACTGTAGAAGGAATGGCCTTCAAAAAACAACAATAAGAATGTTTTCTTCTTCATAAAGAACAATTAATAGTTTATATGTATAGGAAAGTAGTTTTGTGAGTTTTTTTCACTAGACCCAACTCATTTATATAATTATACTCCCATTATAGAAATATAGTTTGATACATAAATGTTTTTATTCTTACCATAATAGTTTTGGTAATTCTATTTTCTCTACTTATATAATAATGTCCATAGATAACATATCATATCAAAATGCTATATAAGTTGATAGATATATTGAGAAACTTGAGATACTATGATAGTAATCTAAAATATATTTCCAATGGTCTAGATACATCATATTGAAACCGAATAGATTATGTTTGACTGTTGGGTGTTGGGGTCTTATATGCATTGATACTTCTTCCCATAAAGTTTTCACTTGCTGATCTCAATTATATGAGATCTCGAGGACTAAATCTCAAATAGTAACACCACATGTTTTTGGATTCAATGGTTGTTACTATCTATGAACATGTTTATTTTTATTTAGACTTGAAATCATTATTTATGTGTAGCATTTTAGTGTTTACTTTGATGCTATGAAAAACTGATGGGATTTAATTCTTGCTGATGTAACTTGTGTTGGGTGAGTCATTGATGGTGTCGAATTGTTAAAATGATCATGATATAATTTGTCTCTTCTAGGTTGATGAAGATAAAACTCATGTGCTCAGGTTGAGAATGATGATAGTACCTTCATCAAATCCAAGGACATGGTACGAGAAGGTAATCATATCTAGTATGTTTGCGAAATATATAAATAAAGAAATATTATGATGATATAAATGCGCATCCAACTTTATGAGATATAGCAATATGAAGAGATTATATTACCCAAAACTTGTTCGTAAGTGGTATTTATAGCTATACCATTCTTTATCACCTTAGTGTCCATGATGGGTTTTTCTAATCTACTCTTTCCCTATGGTTTGGACTCACCATTTCCAATATAAAGACATGTAGGGTCACACACTATGTGTATCCACAAGTAACAATTATTCAGTTTAATATGAGTATATGATTAAGTAGGACACACGTGTGGTGGCTGCTGAACGTCTGAGTTTGATCAATCAAAAGTAAAATTAATTCAATTATATTATTCAAGTTTAGAATATGGATTTTTGACTTTATTTTTAATGGTATTAATAGTTTGTTACTATAAAAGTGAATACGAGAAAAAATAATTTTTCAAATGAACATAACATGTTCAAGGTTCATTAAATTATCTAGGGATCCAACAAGATGCATTCATGGTATTTATTTTATCACATATCATTTTAAATTGTTTCAATTTAGTTATAAGATATTTTTATATTTATGACATGTTTATTAAGTCAAAATTATGTGCAATGATCTAAAATTATGGTTGTTACTTTTCCAAGACCAATGTGCCATTTTGGTAAGTATAACATAGGTATAAATACTCATTTTGGCCTCTTGATTAGTAATATCCATCCATTATATTAATTTATAGGGAGACACTCTTTTCACCTCTCCACAATCTATTAGAGAGAGATTCTGTAGAAAGAATAGGTCGGATCGATCTCATCTTCTCGATTGAGTTCATGTTCTTCATGCAATTGAATGGACATCATAGAACTATTTTATTTTCTAACATATCACTTTATAATAATATATTTATGATCTATTAGATTTGGTTCATGGGTGGATGATCTAGAGGACACATATCTTGCTCTATTTGAGTCGTGGCACACCAATGGTGAGCGAATCAAATTGTCAATTTTTAATGAACAAGGTACAATTTACACTTTCAACCAATTTAATTTTCCATGACTATTTTTATTTTAATGTGATATTTTAAGAAATATGGGAAATAGTTTTTTTGGAATCATTGTTTTTAACATCAATTTGAACATAAAATTTTGAATTGCATGCTTTTTTCATGCTTCTATTTCACCATGAGTTCCTTTAATTGGTATTATAGTGGACATTCAATTATTTAAGATAAAAATTTTAAAATTTGAATTAAATTTTCCAGGATTTGAAAAGTGGGTTTCGATACATTTTTAACACAACTGGAAACATGCCGATCTGAGTTATTATCACTAAGATACGGTCGATCAATGATAGGCAAGTTTTATGAAAAAAATATATTATTGGAATTAAATTTTTTATTTTTACATCACTTTAATGTATACCGACATGACTGTTTTTTAGCAAAAGAATGATGCAATCACATATCATATTCACTAGAGATACCAAAAGTCGGTTTCCATAGTCATTTGGAAACACAATCTTACTGTAGAATCTTAATTCATTTGAAAAAAATTAAAAATGTCAAATAATCTTATGGAAGCTTGTTTTTTAATTAAAAAATTGTTTTATCCAGACCCAAATGGGTGTGGACGTATTTTACTCCCCCTTCATAGAGAAGGGGATATTAATTCCAACCCATTATTTAGGGTGGCACCACATAATATATATATATATATATATATGAGTATATATCTTTTTATATATTCCTTTAAAAGGATGCCCTAACCAGAGTTGGATGGACCAAATCCACCCGAGTCCAACTTGCATGACCCATCAACCCTATACAAATTCCTAAATTAAATTCTTGAGGACCTTATTTTGGTCCAAATAGACCTGAAAATTTACCACAAAATTATAAATTTAATATAATTTTCAATTATTTATTAAAATTATTTTATTTTTTTGGATGTATTGATAATTAATTAAAATTATTTGAATGAAAATTAATGCATTAAAATTACTATAAATTTGAATTTTATAAAATTAAATTTTTCTTATGCAATATAATTTCATGGTGATTGATCATGGGTTGAGACCAACCCATGTATGTTTGTTATATTATTTATTTAATTTAATTATTTCATTTATTGTTTTGGAATATAATAATAATTTTATTTTGATGATATGTACATTGTGACTCCATCTTTAATTTGTATAAGGGATTTCAGGTCTACATTTAAGTGATAAAATATATTTTCACACCTTTCGTTCTTCTCACCTGTGTGTGAGTTTACATTTTAAAGATTATAGGAGTTCATGGAAAAGAAGTTCGAGTTAATATCTAGTGTAAACCAAACAAGTGAAGTGCATGGGAATTGTGGATGCTACAATTCAATTTATGTATTGATATAAAGAAGTCTCCTAAAGACTCATTCAATCAATCATTCACTCTATAAATTAATCAATAGTTAATTGATCATGATATCATCATAATTTATTTATTTTATCATATTCATGTATTATTATTTTTAAAATATGTATTTATTATATATGATAACATATTATAAAAATAAAGAAGCATGAAAAGATAAAATGAACATGTGTGGTGATTTTTTTCTATTTAAAATATTAGTTAATTTGTGAGTGTGTTCATATAGAATAATCTTCTTAAAATTAAAATTATTTCATTCACTGAGATTAACATACCAAATCAATAAAATAAAATAATAAGGCATTAAATTCCATCCAATGCTTGAATTTGGACACAACCAATTGATTGAGGTTCTCATCGGCCCTAGTTGTGGGTGTATATTACTATTAGAGGGTTCTTATGAGAGTGGTGGGTTGAATTAACAATGGTTGGAAGCAAAGGTATAGACAGAGAAAGCTAGTTTCAACATTTGAGGCAAAGAGTTCAGCAGTGTAAAACAATTCATTAATGTAGTTTGGACTCCACTCAACAGATAAAGGAACCATGAGTTAATGTTGTTGGATGATCAAAAGACTACCTTAGACTCTTAGGGTAGTGATGATTCCATAGAATAGTATACGAAGATATTTGGAGGATACTTTCAATATAATATTCAAGTGATTGTGTATTCTGAATCTAAAATATGAGGGCTACTATGATTTGATAAAATAGAAGGAGACATTTAAAATTAATTATTTGAAAATGTATACTCGTATTCAAGATAAAAGTACTAATATTCTAGTGTTTATTTTTTTAGAAAAATGTAAATTAATTACACATATACAATGTGATTTTTATAGGATAAAGAATATGTTCACATAGGCATGAATTTAAAGGAGTAGTGAAGGTGTTAAATTAAGCTACAATGATATATGAAATTAATTATACCGGTGTCTGCAATACCTGTTGATCCACCTTAGGAAGATGGGGTGAGATAATTTCCTATAAGAGACACATGTATATCACATTTGATGTTTTCATCATAATGCTACCATCAATGTCCATTGATATGTGGATACTTCACAAGAACATGGATGGTCTCACATGTTGCCTCATCTCATAGAATATTGGGAGGAGAAAGTCATGTGTTATATAAATTGGTGATGATAACACTAAATATGTGTAAATTAAAAGATGGATCACATTCTTTCAATACATCTCCTTCTATTATCATTATCATAAAAATTAAAATAGTTTCATTGAATAATATAAAATTAATTTTAAATATAGAAAATGAGTCATTTACTTTGTGTAAGGTGCTCCATGTCTATAAGAACTTAAAGAGAGATTAACCTTTTAATTATTATAATGAATATGTTGGAAGAAATGGTGAAAAGGACAATGGAATGTGTGGCGAGAAATGAAATTTCACAAATTCCTTTAAATAATAGAGGTTGAACATTATATTAGTGGATATTTGTTTTTCCTGTCACAAGATAATTCTATTGATGTTTAAATACAATGAACTTAATTAAAGAATCAAGTAGTCACTTCTTCTTCATGAGTATTCATCATTTTATATAATGTTTATATATTACTACATGAGTATTAAATACAATATTACTATCACATATGTGTATAAAAATATAGTAACCAAGTAATTATGGAAATATTATAATATTTCAGGTGAATTATCCAAGCAACTGAGAAAGGGAGAGTCCAGATTCAGTAGTGAGAAGTTCAAAAATTTGAATTGCCATGATTAATGGGTCTAGTTGAACTTTTATTGAGTATAACCAACAATACTTATCTCATGTGTCCTTTATAAACAATGATAAAATATTCTTGTTTCATAATGAATGTTATTTTTGGTGTCTAATAATAAAATAATAGTCCAGTAATTGTTGTATCATTGGAAATACATGATGAATATAAAATTTAAGATGTTGTTATACCCATTTTTTGAAAGGAAATTATTTTTCAATTAAATGTAAATGTAGTTGTCAAGTATTTACCCATTATGGTATTCATAATATTTGGAGATAAATATTTTTTGTATTATCATCATATTTACATATATAGTTTTGAATAAAGAAACCTTTATCAATAAACGTATGCCACAATGATTTTGGAATTTTTTCAGATAGAGAGGGTAAATTGTTACAAGGTTAAGATAGTGATAAATATATTCCATAATATTTCATTAAGTGTTATTATGGAATGTAAAAGTTATTAATGATGCATTAATTATTAGAATATATGAGTTGTTTTGGGCTCAAG
This sequence comes from Viscum album, assembly GCA_963277665.1. NCBI lineage: Eukaryota > Viridiplantae > Streptophyta > Magnoliopsida > Santalales > Viscaceae > Viscum > Viscum album. The sequence goes on from OY728158.1 coordinate 1,327,516,162, forward strand.
TGCTAAAGAATATATTGACGAAGCATTAGTCGATCATGAAATGTATAGTGGATTAATTATTCAAATAACATTTACTTAAACACAAAAATGATATGATGTTAGTAAGGATGATCAATGATGATTCTTACATGAAAACATTGATCAATAAAATGTATCATGGAGTAATTACTAAACGATAATTTCCATATACACATCAGAGTCATTATGTATGTAAAAGGAGCATCATTGTTGAAACTAATTTTCATTACAGAAAGTTCCATAATTTTTTCAAGACATGTTTCACAAATAGTATTATTATCCCATAAACATATGCCAAAAATAATGAAAAATGTATATAATATGAGTTATTGTGTGATATAAATCCATAAATTCATATGAGCATGTGTTTAGATAAAAAATGTGTTAACAACATAAACAAACATGAATTAATAATAACACAATGTTCATCTAAAATAATTATCCTTAAGGTTTATAAGGATATTAAAAAATTACCTAAGATATAAAAATCATAATCATGTAATATACTATTTTTCTATAAAAGAGTGAACATATCTATTTAAGATTATTGGAGAAAGATTGACTTGGATTTGGTCAATTATAAAAATGAAAAAATAGTTAGCATAGGAACAAGTTCCACAAAAAAATGTGGAAAAGATATATTATAGGGACACAAATTTCATAAAAAGGTTAAAACCATGGTGTCGGTTCCTCGTTCACTATGGTCGGAAAAACAATATACGTTGAGAATAATCAATCCAACAATTATGCAACAAATAGAAATTATCTAAGATTGAAAAGTTCCATTAAAATTTTAATAATGGATTCCATGTATCAGGCAATATGATCTTAGTATTTTCAATGTTTCAAATATTTATACTGTGAATTTATTCAAGGGAAACATAATAAGGGTGGTATAAGTGTATAACAAATAAGTCATGATTGGTTATACTAATTCTTCATACCTAAATCCATTAGAATTTTACTTTTCATACCTACTTTATATGATCATTTCATATTGGGAATTGGATGTTAAGATCACCAATCATGAAAGATTCATATATGAAACAACTAGGTGTAGATTCATAAGTCGTATTTTAACCTTTTGATTAATTATTGTTTTAGAAACCATACTCTCTCTTTTCAAATGATTTCATATATTCTATTATTATATAGAGACTTTATTTACATGTTATCATGACAATTTTCCCTATGCATATGATAATAATCTTACCCATAGGTTTTACAAAAAATCATACATTACATGATTATAGTTAGAACCCCATATACAATTTGTATCATACTCACCCAGTTATGATTTTCATTTCACACACTGGTTATGATTTCCATAGTACACACCATTCGATATCGTAATGACAAGACAAATCATATTCATTGTCTTAACTGAAATCATTGTATTCATTTACAATTCAAATTATATTTTATTAGAAGGGATGGATTATTTTTGGTATCGGTTTATTAAATCCAAAAAATAGTATCATATCAAAAGGAAAACATTGTAATCAAAATGATATCGTGTATTCTGTTTTAATATGCTTTATTAAATGATGTGATTGTCTTAGATACAGGAAGATAGTTGGAGTTACAGGTAGCCAAGTCCCTCCACATTTTCATGAAAACTCCAAATTTTGGAATTAATGATCACCATTTGGACATTAGTCTATAAATTCTAGGTCATTTGAATGATCTCCAAAGAGAATAAGTACTGCTGAATTTCTGACGAATTCAAAAGCTATGTCAAATTGTTGCTTCGTCTGAAAGGCTTCGAAGTCATGTTAGGAGTTTCTCATTGTACATACTTGTTACTCTCAATAGTTTTGTTTTTCCTAGTGAGACCCTAAGTGTTTCATATTATAATCAAGTGATTATGGGGATAGGAATATAGACATGCCTATCTGTTTTGGATCAAGGGTATCTGAGACTAGGAAGATAGAGGTGTTGATTACCATCTTAATTGAGGTATTGCAGGGATATAAAGACATAATATGATCATAATATCAAGGAATTAACCTAGTGTGGGTAAGACATAATTTCTCGAATGTATATATCAAGGGACCTATATAAAAGTTATTAGATACCCTCCTCTTTGGGTAAAAATAATAGTATTGTTTTTCATTTTTGATACATTGTAATAGAAAGTGAATTGTTTTATATATTCATTTCTCTATTGCTTATTTTTTTTATTATAACCAATTTGGTTATGATACTTTTTTAATATACTCTAATTATGATATTTGTAATTACAATTGGAGTGATTATGGTCTTTTCAAATACTTGGTACGATTCCGTATGCTTTAGGATCAAATCATCATTTTACTGTAATCATCATAACCAGTTTGATTACAATATATTACACACTTAATGGTCTGTTGGCTGGGTGAGGGCCTCACCTGGGCTGAAGACACATCATGTGCAGCAGGTGGAGTGTATTAAAATCAGTAATTGCTTTGATGGTGTAGTGAATGAAGAACTAGATGTGGGTCAAAATCAGATTGCTTCTGAGTTGTCTCCTGGCCAGAAGTCTATTGAGGATGTTGAGTTGCATGTCAGTGGGGTGATGGGTCTAGGACTGATTTGTGATCAAAATGGAAGCAATAAAGAGCAGGTGTAGGGGCAGGGATCTTGCCATTGTGTTAAGGAATTGGATCACTGGGTAATCTCTCATGCTGTTGAGGATTCTCCAATGATTGAAGGTGGTAACATGCATGTTGGGTTGATTTCTCAAGTGGTTGTTTCTGGAGAAGGAATTTAGCAGACCAGGGTGCTAGAGGACCATGAGCCTATGGGGAAACCACAGTGTTTAGAATAGATTAACATTTACAATCACGTTGAGCAGGAGTAGGGTGTGAATAATGGCCATAGAAGGTGTCTTTCCCTGTGAAATGGGGGGACATATGTGACAGTGAGAATGAGAATGAGGTCCATATCCAAACCTCTTTCAGTGATGTTGTTCAGTATAGAAAAAAGGTTGTGGCAGGGAATGAGGGTTCTATGACCGCCCCACCAAGAAGAAGGCAGCAGAAATAGTACTCATCTATGCCAAAGCTTATGTCTACTATATCTTCTACCAGCAAAGGAAAAGTGATGAATTATTCAGGGGAGTTTTTGTATTTAGAGAACATAAATCTCAGACGAAAGTATGTGGAGATTCTAAATCAATATGAAAGCTCGGAATGGGAGTAAGCTACCATAAATGAGGCAATCGATCATGGATATGGTGAAAGGGATGGTGACAGGTATGGTTTCTATGACATATAACTGTATGATCTTGTTTGTTATTCTTTCCTGTTGAACTTTTCCTTCATTTTAATAAACGATCAGAGACTTTGTCTCTGGCTGAGCTTTTCTGGTACATTACACATTTACACAATTTCAAACGTTTCATCTTTGAATATGATAAATTTCATTTATGTCATGTGGATTATAATATCTTAATCAACCTAATTACAAAACGTTTAAAACCGGATCCAGTGCCTTGTCCGATTAATTTTTTAATATGTTAAGAGGTATTGTGAATTGAATTAGTTTAAAATCTTTTAAAAAAATTATTTTAGGGATAAAAATGAAAAGGTTTTTTAAACCTAAAATTCACCCCTATTATATTGTTCCATCAGCAAATACATTACGATCTAACAATTGGTTTAGAGAAAGTTTCTATTGCCCATATATTTTATTACATTACTTTTTTATGTCAGTTATATTACTTTTTATAATCCTATTGTTGGTAAATACTTGTTACACTAACGTGTATTGTGGAAAAAGTTATTTTGTATTACTTTAAAGATGGTGGGACTTAATGTCAGTTCAATTGAAAATCTCAATCCTAAAATAGAAGAATTTTTTTTGGAAATGATTATGAATGGAGAGAAAAAAATGAATAATTTTGTGATCAATAATGATGTTGACTATTTCTTCACGCAGACTAGAGAATTTAAAATTTATGAAAATGAAGTTAAATTCTTTACCAATAAAGAAAAGAATGAGTATCCATTGAATTGTATTGTACGAAATACATTATCATATTCAATGGGTAGAAATATTTATAGCCATATTTAATCCTATGAAAAAGCCAATTATATTTAGAAGAAATTTGATATTCCTCATTTGGGTAAATCTAAAGTGGTTGGGAATAGAAGATCTATGCTGAGAGAATACTAGAAGGATTTTTATTTCCCTTAAAGAGAACATATTTGTAAGGTACAATAAATATTGATGAAAATTGTGAAAAGTTTAAAATCCATGGGAGAGAAATGAATCGATGATTAAAACCTTTTTGATAATATAATATACATCATTCCCAATGAGTGGTAATAAAAAAGATCAGTTTTTGATGAATCAAAAAAGTTAAATGTGTTACTCATGATGATTATTTTGGTACATTTCTTCAACATGAAAATAGATTGAAAAGATATGCATAAAATTCCAAGAGAAATAATGTTACATTTTCTTTTACTACAAATGGAATGCTCTGACCCCATTTACCCAAATAGGTGAATTATTACAAAATATTGGAATGATACAAGAAATAAGTCTCTAAAGACTGATCAGTTAAGTTTACTTGGAAGTTGTAGAAACATATATATGTTTTACATAACATCGTGAAATAAAAATCAACATTTTGTCCCCTTTGAACACTCATATATCCATTTTTCTCTTACTGCATGTTAATCATAATATACATCTTTGAATCATGGTAAAAAATATTAGAAAGGTGTGAGATCAGATGCTCAGTTAGGATAACAATACAGTGGAAACTATCATAAATAAGAATAAACATTTAAGGGAATGTATAAGACTAAAACAGAAGCCTTTTAATCTTAAACTTTAGCATAATATGGAAAAGATAAATGAAATAATTCCATTTACTTATTCACATGTATATTCTACTAGTTGAGTAATCACATGTAATATCAGTATCCAATTTCATAATGATGAAATGCATAATGTCGGACATCATAACCACATAGTCAAAGCATCATGCCAAGACTACAAATAAGATTTTGTCAAGGCCTTGTGCCATGACACTAGTTTGTCTCATGAGACCTATTGATGCATCGAGGAGATATAGTGGGCTCCCCCAGTCACTTACTAACTCCAATTCATTCCTCATATGAAATGGTAAAACATTATCTAAACGTTATTATTAAAACCAGCATATGAAATGTCAATATTTTAACCACAAACCATGAATGACATAGAAATAGAACATCCATAGTCAAACATAACTCATTCAATACAATATGAATGATTTTATTATAATAAATCAACCACAATCAGGATGAAAATACATAGAAGGATATTTACATAGATGAAAATAGTCATTAAAACTATTTGAGAGAAATATCCCCTTTTCTTGAAAATGTTTAAATGTCGAACAATTTATCAAAGAAGTCGTTTAAAAGAGATATTTGAATCAAAGATTCCAATACAACTTTGAATCTTTTAAAAGGAATTTTAATTTCAAAACATTAATGTCCATATAAATAAATATAGAAAACCATTTTCAAAACATGGACATCAATGATAAATATTTAAAAGAATAAATATTTAAAACATTTAAATCAATATTATAGTTAAAGAGTTCTTAACCAAATAAGAGACGCTTGAATACAAGTAATTGAGGAATAAAATTAATCAAAACGATATTATATCATGAGAATAATGGGATTAACCATATTATATGTCAAAGGATAGTATATAAACCTAATAAAAGTGGCTTGGTGCATAACGCCAAAGAGGTCTCAAAGGAATGTAAATTGAGATGAAATACCTTATAAGGACAATATCCTTAAATTAAGGATAAATCAATGAAATAATTATGTGTGAAAAGTATAAATACCCAAAATATAATTGGATATTTAGTGTAAATAAATTATATTTCATTTAAAAATATTCTTGTAAAAATAAAAACCAATGACTTGGATGTTTAACTCGATGAATGGAAATTGAGTTAAGATTACCCAAAACAAGTTCATATCAATGGAATGTGAATTTATCAATGGAGAGATTATGTGTATCAATGTTATATCCACAGAAATGGGAGTGAAAATTACTACATAAATAATAAATATTAATTCCACACATAATCATGGAGTAAAATAATCAATGAAGTATGTGTAAATCCCAACGAGTGGAAATTGAAAATTGAATTTCCCTTACCGATTTGGTAACTTACGAAACATAGAAACCATGAAAGAAGTATCATACAATGAAGATGTAAATACCCATAAATAAAACCATATTACAAAAAATATACAATCATGTGTATTACATACAATAAACAATAGGAAATAGTGGCAATATAACTTGAATCTCACATGAATAAGAAGTGATATAAAAACCCCTTACCTTGTACTTTTCCTTAGTCGAGGGTACGTTAACCTTATGTAAAATAGTTAAATAATTTTTATTAAAGTATAAAAGAAAAAAATAAATAAATTTGATATCATATATGATCTTCTAATATTACTTGGTTAATAATATTTTAGTAGTATCATTGTTTCGTGTGTTAACTAATTCATTTTCCATTACATGTTTTGTTACGTAAGTCATGTTTGTTATGGATAAGATGTATTTGATTCATATAAATAATGATATGAAGTCATTAAACATTATTTTTAAAAGTTATTCTTGAATGGTTACGATGGGGAATGACATCTCATCATGTCATGGAGATGTTAAGCCGTATGTACATACGAGCAACAATATCATTCTTTTGATGGTGAAATCATATATAATTGGATGGTATATCATATATACAGAATCATTAAAATGTTATATTTATTATTTAAATCAGTTATACTCATTATTTTACCCATCCAAATAATGATGTTTCTAAATAACAAACTACAACAAGACGTGGAGACGTTAAGTCGTACGTACACATATATGGTGACTTTGTCATTTATAGGATGAATAGAATAAAAAACATGGTTGTACCATATTTATAATAAAATCACAGTATATAGAAGGTACTGGAGTTATTATTTTTCTATGGAATCAAAAAATAAAGGGGATGTGGAAGAAGAAAAGAACATGAAATAGGGTTGTGAAATTATTTCGTTTTCTCCGGGTGCTTCCTTTTGATTTGATGAAAAGTGATCTTTAGGACGACTTTCTGATTAAAGGAAGGACTCTAGGATGTAGTGATAATAGTTGGGAGGATATCTAGATAGGGGTTGGCGAAGACATATGGAATTGGATTTGTGAAATTATGAGAAGGGTTAGTACCCTTTTATAAGAGAGGTGAGGGTCACTTTTGGAAAACCTTGAAATATTATATTATTATAAATCATTTTTGTTTTTTAATGGATAAAGAATGATTTATTTCAAAGATAAGGTGGGTACCAGTAGAACTCCTCTCAACCAATATTTTTTAGACAAGTTTAGGTCACCATATTAACCTTATCTTTTAGATTTATCTATTAGTAAAATAGTTTAACTTTTACTATGTCTTCTTGTATTCGTACACAATAGAGATAATAAACATACTATAAACTTCCAAGAGAACCTCAAGTGGTTAATTAATGAAATATATAATATTATTTAATCCTCTGGGCCAAACCATAGATTTTTAGGAATATTATATCAACCAATGATATAGTATTTGTTTTAAAAACTAGTTTAGATCAATTTTGTCACTATTTAGTATTTGGTTTTTGTGAAAATCATAACAACATGATTACTAAAAATTATTTAATCAACTCTAACATGTCATATTAACCAACAAAAATAGCAGAATTCATAAAAACTCTCAAATTACATTTATTTGGATATTTATAAAAATAAATTATTTTAAACTTTCATTAATAATGTAATTATTGCCTCATCATTGTGTCATAAATAAATTAAATTATTTAATGTCTAAAAATTATAAATAAAACACCATTATGTAAGAAATATATTGTTCTTTCTAATTAATATTTATAGTCTAATTTATCTTATGTAAAACCCTATATTAAAAATATATATGTTATTAAACTCTGAATTTATCACTTTTAACTCTGCTTTAAATAAAATAATAATAAATTTTCTAATCTAATCCATGTAGAAAAAAGGATCATATTTTATTCCTAAGTCTGTTTTATATCTAATTAAAAATATAAAATTGAATTATGACATGTTTTAGGGTAATTATAATATCATTTTCAACTTTAATTACCCAGTTTACTTTTAACTGTGGTTAATAAAAGTCAAAATTTACAATTCACCAAAAATTATTTTCATCTTAAGGGACAAAATTTTAAGTAAAAATTTCAAATATGTCTCTTGTATTTTTTAAATTCAACTCATAGAAGTGGTAAAATTATGTTTTATGAAAATTTGCAATGGCTCCTAGACGGTGGGTAAAAGACGGTAAAAATGATCAATAAAATTTTATACATCAATTTTTATTATAAAAATGACTCCAACGAATCACAGTAAACTAATATAGTTATTATGTATTTACATTGACTTAAAATAAATAAAATAAAAAATTATTTAAATAAAAAAGTTAGGTTTTAAACAACAACGCAGTGTTTTTCACTATTCATCAAAAAATGAATGTTTTCAGAAAAATACCATAAATTCACCCTAAGATAATTTTAATAATAAAAATTTAAAAATATATTCTATTTTACCAAATTCAATATATAGAAGTAACATTAATTAATTTAAAATAAATTCTCGTTGTGAAAACCAAAACGAGGCTTTTTAAGAAGTAAAAACTGTCAAAAGATTGACATGTGTTTATGTTAAATTTAAATGATAAATTACTTATAATAACAAAAATTGTATTAAAGGATAAAAATATAATATGATTATACTTCCAAACCATTAAAAATCTAAATTTAACACTATAATTTATTTCGATTAAAAAGTTGTTTTCACGTAAAATCTTGTATTTTTCACTTTTTATCAAAATATGAATGTCATCAGAAAATTACCAAAAATTTATCCAAACAAAATATTTATCTCCTGATCCAAAATAAGAATTAAATTTCACTAAATTGAAAATATAAAATTGTGAAATTTTGGTTTCAAAACGGGTTCGCCATTAAAAGGTGGTAAAATTTCATTTTTTGAAAAATACTTCTTTTATCTGAAAAAAATGAATTTGTTCTTATATTATGTCTAAAAAACAAATAATATTGATTCTAAAATTATATGGAGTATATAAAATTTAAAATTCAGTTAATACTATTCATCACCGCTTTTTGAATGGTAGGTTTGGTATGTCGTGGTGCGCTCAAACTTTGTGTTGCGTGTAGTGAAATCTATTGAATTATGTTAATGAAAATAACTTGCTCTGAAATCTTGGGGTGTTACATTCATGACCCTTTTTGGAAATTGAGTCCTTGAAATTTTAAAATTGGTCTTGGGAACATCATTTAAAGTCCCATAAAAAATAGTCATTAAAACTATCACTTTAAAAGAATGAGAAGTATAGAGGTCACCCAAGATAAACCATACTAGGATTCAATGTAGGAAAACATGGATATTGATGATAAACTAAGTGTCATGTTCTGATGGAGAGTGATAGAAAACATGATCACGAAAAAAGTTAACAACAAGAAAACCACAAACATTTGATGGGATAAATGACCATTAGTTTCCAAGTAGAAAAATTAGACAAACAATGTTTTTTTGTTTTAAGTTCCATTTCTTAAAGTTGAGGAATTATTTTATGAGATTGACTAAGAACATAAAGAGATATACTTGATTTTTAAGTAGAGTTTCATCCTTTATTAAATTTCTACCACTAACACATCTTATTTTCCAAACGATGAGTATTCAAGATGACTTTGTCACACTTGATGCACTAGAATAAACATCTAGAGAACCACATTATCCACATAGGATAAAGTATAAATTTACCTTGTCATTAAAGATTAATAAAAACCAAAATGGTTAACACAAGATCAGATGATCCCCAAAAAGTATAATCCATTATGGAATAAAATATTAATCTTAATTTCTAAAATTAAACCAAAAACTACCAAAGGTCAATAAATACCATTCAATAAACAGTTGTCCTTAAAATCCTTCAATATAATCTAAACTAGTATTGAAATGAAAAACATAGAATAATTTTATTATGAAGTCTTCCACGTTAAATTGTATCTCTAAATAACATTGACATCTCTTGAAGTCATATACTTAAATGTAATTATCCTAATAACATATTCTCTATGATAGGTTAATAATTTCCATAAATAACCCAAATTGAAATAAATCCACAATAAATACTTAGAAAAAATATAGCAATACTCCTCAAATTAATTCCCATAGTATTCTATTTTCCTTAAGTATATTGTGTCCCCAATAGAGCCAACATCTTCCAAAATAAAATTGATCACTTAATCACCAAATAATTTCCTTATACCAAGGATATTAATTTGATAAGACATAAGATCCAAAATAAACATATTATTGATCAATTCAATCATTTAAATAAAAATAATTATTCACACTAACCAGGGACTTCTTGTAGTCCAGTTGTAGATGATAAATCCCAATCGCACTCTGGTTGTGGGTTTGATTCCCATAGCTTTGTCTAACGAAACTGGTTGTCACACAGTCTGTGTGTTTTCCTTTTTCAAAAACTATATCTTATAACATTCCCAAAATGAGATAAATTCATCAAAAATAATCATATCATAATTTAACCACATATGTTATCCCGTACCTCACATTTTCATCACAAAACATAATAAACTATAATTGACTCAAATTCAAGGATCATATAAACTCAAATGGTTATTTATAACTATATCCTCAAAAGAAAAGACAAGTATTACTAAAATATCATTTTCACATAACAAACTACATGGTTACACATACAAGAGAATATTCATCCAATGTAATCCCATACTATTTATCATCTCTCCATCCATTTACTTCAACATAGTTTCTCCCATGACTCTGAGGTTATCTTATAGAATTATGAATTGACTCACATAATGCCAAGGTCCCTTGCATTTACGGAAAATGACAATAATTGGATTCTTAGGATCATTTTTATTTTCTTCCATCATACTCATCATTTTTCCATGGCCGTTCTTTACATTATGTCCTTATTTCCCACACATAATGCATTTATTTTTTTCCATTGAGACACTTTCCTCGGTGTCTCCTTCCACATTTCTGGAATGATAGAAATTGAGATTTCTTTTTTCCATGGATTCCACTACTAGAGCTCATATCATTTCCAACCTTTCTCTTCATTGTTGAGTCTTGGAGCTGGTTAACAAATAAATTTTTGATCATATTTTTGGAAAACTTATTTGGAATGGACCCGATATATTTTACGCCTATCAAAATTCCATTTTGTTGATCATTTCCACCACCATACCCACCTTTTACATCATGTTCAATGTTACTATGATTTCCTTGGAATCAATCTATTGACTAACATAAGAAATTATAGTGTGAGTCATAAAATAATTTTGAGAATATCATGACACATTATTTTAAATCTATAACACCTTAGGATTAACCAAGGATATTTATTCTCATATTATATTAAAATCCTTCAAATCGGTTTGTAATGAAAATGTGAATTATCCTAAGAATATCCCCCAATAGTGTCATAACCAAGAGTGCAGCAAGGCCCATTGTCGTGTACCAGGATACCCCGGATCAAGCCCAAAACTCCTTGTCGGTGTTTTCACTCCTAGGTACATCTATTCCAGAGCCACCTCTTCATGCGTGTATCCTTACATGGATGTATTTCTTGGATAACCTATATAATATTTACATTACCAATTTTTTTTATGTTCTTTTATACTAATAATCAATTTTTATCTTAGGGTAGTGTTTTCTAATCAGGTTTTTTCTAAATATAGTTTCTAAGGTTTGTCCTAAACATCCCCTGATACCAACTATAATTCCCCAACCCCAGTTATGATGATTTGGTGCATTATTACATTACATTTTCATGATACAAGGAATCATGTCCAAAATACCAATAAGTTTAGTAGCCTTGGATGTACTAGAAACATATATAAGTTTTACATTACATCGTGAAATAAAAAAAATACACTGTGTCCCCTTTGAACACTCTTATATCCCTTAGTCTATTACTACAGGTTAATTGTAATATATTTCTTTGCATCCTAAGAAAAATAAAAGATAATAAATGGGTGATCTCAGATACTATTTAAGGATAAAAATATAGCAGAAACTATCATAAATAAGAATAAACATTTAAGGAAATGAATAAGACTAAAACACAAGAATTCTAAACTTAAACATCAGTATAATATAAAGAAGATAAATGTAATAATTATATTTACTTATTCATATGGATATTCTACTAGTCGAATGATCTCATGTAATATCAATATCTAGTTTCGTAATGATGGAATGCCTAATTTCGGACGTCATAACCACATAGTCAGGCCCTCGTGCCAAGAATAAAAATAATATTTTGTCATGGGCTGGTGCCAAGAAACTAGTTTGTCTCATGATACCTACCGATGTATTGAGGAGCTATAGAAGGCTCCACAAATCACTTACAATTTTCAATGCATTCCTTCTATGAAAATGTGAAACATAATCCAAACATTCTTATTAAAATAACTATACAAATTATCAATATTTTCACCACAAACCATGAATGACATAAAAATATCACATTCACTATCCTAAAAAACTCATTCAATACAGTATGGATGATTGTATTATAATATATGAACCTCATTCAAGAATAAAAAACACTAAAGGATATTAACATAGATTAAATTATTCATTAAAACTATTTGAGAGAAATATCCACTTTCTTGAAAACATTTTAATGATGCACTATTTATCAACGAAGTCATTTAAAATAGATTTTTTGTATCAATGGTTTCCATACCACTTTAAAACATTTAAGAGGATTTTCAATTTCAAAACATTCATTTCCATATAAATAAATACTTAACCACATTTTTAAAACATGGAAATTGATGAGAAATATTTAGAAGAATAAATATTTATAACATTTAAAACAATATTTTAGGTAAAGAGTTCCTAACCAAATAAGAGACGCTTAAATACAAGTAATTGAGGAATAAAATTAATCAAAACATTATAATATAATGAAAATAAAGGGATTCATGATATAATATGTCAAAGGACAATATAGACATCATATAAAAGTGAATTGGTGCATAACGAAAAATAGGTCACAATGGAATGTAAATTGAGACAAAATACATTATAAAGACTGTATCTTTAAATTAAGGATAAATCAATGAAATAATTATCTGTGAAAAATATAAATATATTCAATATAATTTTATATTTAGTGTAAATCAATCAGATTACATTCACACATATAATTGTAAAAACAAAACCAATGACTTGGATATTTAACTCAATGAAGGGAAATTGAGTTTAGATTACCCTTAACAAGTTCATATCAATGGAATTTGATTTTATCAATAGAGTGATTGTGTGTATAAAATTTCTTTCAACATAAGTGGAGTGGAAATTACTACATAAATAATACATAGTCATTCATCACTTAATCTTGGAGCAAAATAATCAATGATGTATGTGTGTGGCCCAATGAGTGGAAATAGAAATTTGAATTTCCCTTACTGGTTTGGTGACCTATGAAATATACACCCCAAGAAAGAAGTATCATAAAATGAAGATGTAAATACCCATTAATTAATGTATACTACACAAATAATACAATCATTTGTATCACATACACCACACAAAAGAAAATTGTGGAATTATAGCATGAATTTCACGGGAATAAGAAGTGTGATGAAAACCCCTTACCTTGACCTTTTCCATAGTCAAGGGTATGTTAACCTTCTATATAACAGTTAAGTAATATTTATTAAATCATACATGAACCACAAACATAAATATGATATCATATATGATCTTCTAATATTTCTATGTTAATAATATTTTTGTTGTATCCTTGTTTCGGGTGTTTACTGATTCATTTTCCTTTATATGTTTTGTTATGTAAGTCATGTTTTTTATGGATAGGATGTATTTGATTCATATCCATAATGATATCAAGGTTTCAAAAATTATTTTTAATCATTAAATGAAAATTATTCTGGAATGGTTATGATGGGGAATGACATCTCATCGTGTCGTGGAGAGGGTAAGCTGTACGTACGCACGAGTGGCAATATCATTCTTTTGATGGTGAAATCATATATAATTGGATGGTATATCATATATAAAGAATAACTAACATGTTATATTTATTATTTACATTAGTTATACTCATCATTATACACATCCAAATAATTATGTTTTTGAATAACAAACTGCACCACGATGTGGAGACGGTAAGTCGTACGTACGCACGTATGATGAATTTGTCATTTATTGGATAGATAGAATAACAAATATGGTTGTACCATATTTATAATAATGTCAATGTATATAGGAAGTACTGATGTTATTATTTTTGTGCAATCAACATATAAAGTATATGTGTAAGTATAAAAGAACATGAAAGAGGGTGGTGAAATTATTACCTCTTCTTCATGTGCTTTCAATTGATTTAATCAAAAGGGCTCTATAGGTTGGATTTATGATCAATGGATAGACTCTAGGATTTAGTGATAGTAGTTGAGAGGATATTTGGGTAGGGGTTGGCCTAGCCAAATGGCCTTTGAGGTTTGATATTAGGAGAAGGGGGAGTACTATTTTATAAGAGATGCGAGGGTCACTTTAAGAAAACCATGAAATATTATTTTATTACAAATCATTTTTGGTATCTAATGGATCCTAATTGATTTATTTAGAATCTTTGGTGGTTGTTGGTCTAAATACTCTCAACCAATAGTTGTTTAGACATATTTAGGTCACTATATTAAACTTATCTTTTAGAATTAACTATTAGTTAAATAGTTTATCTTTTATTGTGTCTTCTTGCATTCTTACACTATATGGTTAATAGACATAATCTAAAATTCAAAGAGAACCTCAAGTGGTTCATTAATGAAATATATTATATTATTTAATACCTTTTCTGAACTTATATCTTTAGGAATATTATATCAACCAATAATATAGTATTTGTTTTAAAAACTAATTTTTGTAAATTTTGACACAATTTAGTATTTTGTTTTTGTGAAACACATAACAGTATGATTACTGAAAATTATTTAATCAACCCTAACATGTCATATTAAACTATAAAATTAGTATAATTTATCAAAAGTATCAAATTACATTTATTTGGATATTTATAATATCAATTATTTTAATCTTTCATTAATAAGGTAATTAATGCATCATCATGTGTCATCAATAAATTTAATTATTTAATGTCTAAAAATTATAAATAAAATACCATTAAGTAGGAAATCTTTTTAAATTTCTATTAAATATTTAGAGTAAAATTTATCTTATGTATAACTCTATAATAAAAATAGATTTGTTATTAAACATTGAATTTAACACATTTAACACTTTTTTAAATAAAATAATTATAAATGTCATAATCTAATCCATGTGGACCAAAAAAATCATATTTTATTCCTAAGGTTCTTTCAGGTCGAATTAAACTTATCCAATATAAAATAGGACATGTGTCACTATAATTATAATTTCATTTTTACCTTTAATTACATAATTTACTTTTAGATGTGGTAAATAAAAGTCCAAAATTACTATTCACCAAAAATTATTTTCAAATTATTGAACAAAATTTTACTTAATAATTTCATCTGTGTCTCTTGGTTTCATTAAATTCAACTCACAGAAGTGGTAAAATTATGTTTTATGAAAATCTGTAAATGCTCCTAGAAGGTGGGTAAAGGGCGGTAAAAAAGTTAAATAAAATTTTAAACATCAGATTTTATTATAAAAATGACTAAAATGAATAAAATTGAACTAATATAGGTATTATGTATTAATATTGAGTTAAAAAAGTAAATAAATAATAATTTAAAGAAAAATTCTTTTTTAAAACAATAACGAAATGTTTTCACTATTCATCAAAAATTTAATGTTTTCATAAAAATACCAAATATTAACATGAAGATAATTTTGATTTTACAAATTCAAAAATGAATTCTATTTTTCCAAATTCAAAACATAGAAGTTGAATTAATTAATATAAAATTAATTCCTTTTGTCGAAACCAAAAAGCGGGGTTTTAAGAAGTAAAAACTATCAAAAGATTGACATCTTTTTATGTCAAATTGAAATGTGAAATTACTTATAATGACTTAAATTTTATTAAATTATATGAATATAATCTTATTATACCTCCAAACCATTCAAATTCATAATTTAACACAATAAATTATTTTGATTAAAAAAGTTGTTTTCAATTACAATTTAGTATTTTCCACTATTCATCGAAATATAAATGTTATTTGAAAAGTACCAAAAATTTATCCAAACTAAATTTTTATGTCTTGATTCGAAAGAAGAAGTTAATTTCACTAAATTTAAAATATTAAAAGGTTAAATATTAGTTTTAAAAAGGGTTCGCCCTTAAAAGTTGGTAAAATTGTATTTTTGAAAAATACTTCTTTTATATGAAAAAAATAAATTTGGTCTTATATTATTTCTAAGAAACACATAATATGGATTCTAAAATTATAAGGAGTATATAAAATTTAAAATTAGGTTAATACTATTCATAGCCACTTTCTAAATGGCTAGTTTGGTATGTTGTGCAGCGCTCTAACTCTGTGTAGCGTGTAGCGTAAGCTATTGAATTACTTTAAAGAAAATAACTTATTATGAAATGTAGGGGTATTTCAACAACTAAAAATCAGAACAAATCCAAGACTACGAAGACGATTGTTAAGTCTATGAAATCATAAATAAAGTTGTGATTCAATCAGATTCATGGGAATCAGTACATTTAGAGAATGAGATAGCCAGTCTTTCTTGTAGAATTCACGAGATTTTTGGAAAGATGGAATTTCAATACAGATATAAGAAAATAAATACAGATAATATAAATATTAAATTTACTTATTATGAATGTGAGAAATATAGACACATCAGACCTGATTTCTCAAAACTAAAAAGAAAATGATAGAAAGGAAAGACATTCTGAGAGGAATCAAACAAAATTATTAAAAGTAAAAAATTAAAGAAATTATTAAAGGAAAATGACTCTTGGAGTGCTAGTTGAGGAGACTCTTAAGATGAATAATTAGATAATGATAATTATAGACATAAGAAAATTGGTCTTCTTACCAAATTACCTATTAAAAATAAATGTTTCATAGAAAATGTACACACTACTGAATCCTGAACAATATGTCTTCAAGTGAATATTATCCTGATGAGATGTATTCCTCATCTTCGGAAGAAGAATCATCCTCATCTACTAATAGTAATACATTACCTTCACATGAATATGTTTCTATATTTTCAAAATTACTTAAAAATGATAACTTAAAATTTTGTATGAAATATGAAAAAGAAAAATGCTAGAAATTGTTTTTTGAAAAAAGAAGTATCATATCTTTCTAAAGATCTTAACAAGAATTTTGTTGAAATTTTTTCTTTTTCAAAAAAAACATGAGGAAGATAATTCTGAGAAGGATAAGATTTCGAAATATTTTGAAAAAGTAATTTTTGAGAAAAAAATATTAGATTTGAAACTCATATCTTAATCTAATACTAATGTGGATAAGAATTTAGTTATATGACTAAAGGCTGACATCTTTTTTTAAATAAACATTTGAAAAAATTTACCACCGGTAAAGAATGTTTGTAAAAAATATATAAACAAATTCTTCTACTAGGAAATTGTTCCAGAATGGGATATTCTCATTTAAAAACATTTTTTGTAATAATTATTTTGTTCTTAAAAATGCCCCATTTACACAAAATGAAAATGTGGTATGCATATGAATAAAAAATATTCCTTAAATAAAATATAATACTTAGGATACCCCAAATCCAAGTTTTCAAAACAAATGTGGTTTTCTAAAATTTTAATTTCTTACAATTCTGGATCACAAAAAGTTTAGATTGAGAAAACATAATTTTTTTATTTTTAAGAAAACAATGAAATTACCAACAACAAGAATATATGGTTCATAGATAGTGTATGTTCCAGGCACAAGACTGATAACAAAAACATATTGAAAATATTATTTAAATGGAAGGGGAAAGTGTTATATTTGTATATAATGTTTATGGAATGATTATTGGTATAGGTAGTATTGTTCTTCTCGAAAAGGATTTGATTTCAAATGTTTTATTTGTTAACGGTATTAAGTACAAACTTATAAGGATAATTCAATTATGTGATAAAGGTTACCATGTGAATTTTAGTAAAGTTAAATTAATAGTAACTAATTTCAATGATGAATGCATTTTTAACCAATCGGAAAGATAATGTTTACACACTAAACATAGAAGACCTTCGGAGCCAAGACATACCTTTCCATAGTGAAATGAAACGTCAGTCATGGTTATGGAATAGAAGGATATTAAACTCTAATAATATATACCTTTATAAATTATATAAGAAAATAATTTTTATGGATATACTAGAACTAATATTTGATTCTTCAAAATTATCTAACCCTTGTCAAAATGGAAAGAAACATAATTCAAGATTTAAATCAATCAGTGAAGTTTCATCTTCTGATGCTTTATAGTTGGTGCACATGGATATTTTATGTCCTACAAAAACTGAAAGTATTGAAGGCAAGTTTTATGTGTTTTTTAGTTGATGATTTCACTATATATACATGGGTCTATTTTCTAGAAAAGAAATATAATTCCTATTTTTATTTTAAATGATTGTATCCAAAGTAAAAAATGAGAAAATTCATCCATTGATAACTATTCGTAGCGATTGAGGTGAAGAATTTGTAAATTCTGATTTTGAAACTTTTTGTAGTAATAATGGCATTACACAAAACTTTTTAACACTGAGAATTCCTTAACAGAATGATGTTATTGAAAGCAGAAAGCGTATTCTCAAAGAAATAACAAGAACCATGATGAGTGAATATTCTATTGAAAAACATTTTTGTGCTGAAGCTATGAATAATGCTTGTCATACTATAAATTGAGTTTTAATTAAACCATTTGTTAATAAAAATCCTTATGAATTATGGACCGACCGTAAACTGAAAGTCTAATACTTCAATGTATTTGGATTAAAATTATTTATTTTGAATACAAATGAAAATTTACATAAATTAGAACCCAAATCTAATGATGTTTTTTCTTAGGCTATTTCACTACATCTATGGATTGTAGAGTTTTCAATAAAAATTCTTTTACTATTGAGGAAATAATACATGTTAAATTTGATGAAACTGATCCTTTAATTTATAAAATAAGACAAATTGTATATTATGATGTGTTTTCAAAAAATTATTATCAAACTTTGATAGAAGACTCTTCTAATAAGGAAAATACTCTAGAAATTGTTTCTTAAGTATTCTCTCAAGAATACTTTTAATCTTTTATTGATGAACAGGTTTTAATAAACCCAAATATGTTATTTATTAAGAATAATCCAATTGATAGTATCATTGGTGATTTAAATAAACCTGTATGTACTAGAATTTACTTGAGAAATGAAGATGAATATATAGAATTTCATTCTCAAATAGATCATAAAAGTCATGATGAGGCTTTAGGTGTTGAAAAATAGATTAAAGCAATGCAAGATGAACTGATTGAATTCAAAAGAAATAAATTCTGCACCTTAGTTAAAAGACCAAAAGAAACATCTATAAATGCAGTGAAATGGATCTTGAGAAGCAAATCTCTTGATAATGGAATAATAATTAGAAAAAAAATATTGACTAGTTGCTAAAGGTTATAATCATCAAGAAGGAATATACTATGAAGAAACCTATGATCTAATAGCTAAACTTGAATATATACAAATACTATTATACTTTTCAACATTCATAAATTTTAATCTTTTTCACATTGATGTGAATGGTACATTTCATAATGGTTATGTTCAAGATGAAGGTTATGTTGAAAAAACTCATAGTTTTGAAGATATAAAATATCCTGAATATGTTTTCAAACATAACAATGCTCTATATGGACATAAACAAGCCCATAGAGACTGGTATGATAGATTAATAGGATTTTTGTTACAAAATAGTTTTGTTATGGGAACTGTTGATCAAACACTTTTTATAAAGAATAATTTTTTTTGATCATTGACGTTTATGTTGATGAAATTATATTTGGGTCAAATCAGTAATCTTTAACTGATTACATTATAAATCATATGAAATCTATGTTTGAGATAAGGATGATGGATGAGTTAACATTTTTTCTAGGTTTTCAAATTTCTCAGAAACTAGAAGGTATTTATATATCCCAACATAATTATATAAAAGATCTTCTTAAAAAGTTTAGATTTGACCATACTAAAATTATTAGTACTAAAATTAGTGGCTCAAGTACTTTTGAAATCGATGATGATGTACAACATGTAAATCTAACAACTTTTAAAGGAATCATAAGAAACTTACTATACTTAATTGCTAGTCATCCAGAAATAATATTTTCAATATGCTTATATGGAAGATAATTAGAAATTCCAAAAAATACCACTTAAAATATGGGAAAAGAACTTTTTTTATTTAAATATAACTATGGATGTGGAACTTTTTAATTCTTCAAGAAATTATTTTGAATATAATTTTTAGATAATGATTTTCGTGGTTTTTGAATGGATAGAAAAATTACATCCGGAACATGTTATTTCATAGGTGATTCTTTAGTTTCTTGGTCTTGTAAGAAACAACACTCAGTAGCACTTTCCACTACCAAAACTAATATGTGGTAGCTAGAAGTTTTTGTGATCAAGTGTTGTGGAGGAAATATACACTCATTGATTATAGTATGAGTAAAACTAAAAATAAAATACTATGTGATGACACCAGTGTCATAGCTTTGAGTAAAAACTATGCACATCACTCTCGTGAAAAAAATAGATATTAGGCATCAATTTCTTATGGATAACACACTTAAAAGAGATATCATTTTATTATTTATCAGAACATAAGAAAAACTTTATGATATATTTACAAAAACATTATCTTCTAATAGATTTGAATATATTAAACAAGAGGATGTAATGATCATTTTAAAGTAATCATTCATATATATTATTTCATTAAACCATCTCGTTACACTATGTTACATCTTTTTAAAAGGGAGTAAATATGTTTCTCTCGTACATAAATTTGTTTCGACACCAAAATATTTTTCGGCACCACAAAATTTCTCGGCAAAACCAAATTTTTCGTCACCACAAAAAAACAAATTTGGAACCAGAAATTTTTTCATCCCCAATTTTTTAATTTTTTTTACCTCAATGTTTTATTTTCATTTGAAGAATAATCCATTGAAACCAATAAAATCTAACTTGGGATTCCAAAAGCTACAATTTCTTTTACTTTTCACATTTTTTTAAATACATTTCTGTTTGTTGGTATTCATTTTAAATTTTCTTCGAATTCACATCAAATACAATAATTTTTTTATATTTTTTTGAAAAACCTCAAGAGTTCATTTATTTTTGTTGTTTGATGTCCTAGATAATATTTGAACTAGAGATGTTCAATTTCATATTTCATTCACCTATATAAAGGGACCCCCTACCCACCGCACATTGTTTCCCCTCTTATTTGCGATGAAGCTCAGATGCTCCTCAAAAAGCCAAGACTGAAGATTTACGTACTCAGTGTATTCAATAATACACATTTCGGAATTATTAGAAACTTTTCAAAAGGAAATGGACCCAAAATTTTTATAAAAAATGATGTTCTTCTAGGAATGATTTATCACCATAGAGTTTTATAAAAGGTACAATTCATCTCAAAAAAGAATCATTCAATTTTATGGATGGGAGTCTGTGTGTGAAGAAACCTAAAAACCAATATCTGATTATCGTGGATGAAGTCATACAATTATATAAAACTATGAAGGTTGATAATGTCTTAAAGGTATCATTTCATATTTCTGATATTGAAATCAGCATGTTAGTTAAAAAGAAACGCATTCTCTTAATATTCCATCTAAAGATGATACGTTTTGTCCCTGGCATAAGTTTCCTAAAGAAAATGGAACATTTTTAAAGGAAATGGATGACGAATCCCTTTTTGAGGTTCATGAAGATAAAAGAAAAAACATTAATCTTTTAGCCAACAATAGACTAACCGCACACTAGATGCAAGATTTTTTAGTTTCAAGGAAGGGTGATAAGGAAACTCTCAAATTTTCAGATATTTGCATACTCGATTATTTAATCGATATGAGAACATTCAATATGATGGGATTCATTTCACTACGCAAAAATTTACATTTAGCGGTGGTTTAAACCGTCACTAGATCATTCTGCAACAGTTTTGGAAAACAACCGCTAAATTGGGTTTCAGTAATCAATTATCAGTCGTTTTTTAAAATCGTTGTGGAATGATTTAGTGGTAGTTTAAAAATTCGCTAAATTGTTTTTTTTAATTTTTTTTATTTTCGTAATTAATTTATTAATTAATTTTATTTATTATTTATTTATTATTTATTATAATAATTTATTTATTTATTATTTATTATTTATTATTTTTTTATTATTTAGATATTTATTTAATATTTTTTTATAATTTATTTATTTATTATTATTTATTATTTGTTTATTATTTATTTATTTATTTATTATTTTCGTAGTATATTTTTTTTGTAATTTATTTATTATTTTTTATTACCATGCTCATGATCATCTCCATGCAGATGTCCATGCTATATATAGAAAATTTGCATTATGTTAAAGTTGAACGCCTTACCTCTAACTTATTCCCCAAAGACTTTACCACTCTAGCTGACTCTTTGTGTAGTCAATAAATCGAATTTAATATTCTTATATATATATATATATATTACTTTAAAAAATAATAATACATAACAAATAGATACACACTAAATAATTATTAATCAATAAGGATTAATCAATAAACAATAAACAATAATCAATAATCAATAATCAATAACCAATAATCAATAATCAATAATCAATAATTAATAATTAATAAGTATGTATTAACATTTAATCATTACTAATTACAAATTACTAATTAATAAATATTATATAAATTAATAATAAATAAATAAATATATAATAAAGTATTAAATGGTAAATTAAAAATAGTAAATAATAAATAATAAATAATAAATAATAAATTGAAAATATCATATATTAAATTGAAAATTATAATTACTAAAAACTAAATAATATATAATTCATAATATATAATAAAAAATATATAATATATTCTAAATATTAAATATTAAATATTAAATATTATATAATATTTAATATATTTTATATTTTATATAATATAAAATACAAAATACAAAGTATATAATACACAATACATAATACATAATATATAATACATAATATATAATACATAATATATATTACATATTATATAACAAATAATATATAAGTAATATATAAATAATAGATTAACTAAAAAATAAATTAATATATGATAAATAAATAGTAAATTAATAAATAATAGATAACAAATAATAAATAATAAATAAGAAACCATGAATAAATATATAATAAATATATTATGAATATATAATAAATAATAATTAATACTTAAACAATAATAAAATAATGTTATTAAAATAAATAATAAAAAAATATTAATTATAAAAAATAATAATAAAGGAATAATAAAGGAAGAATAGACTAATAATAAATATATAAAAAATTAATGAAAAATAAATTAACAAATTAATAAATTATAAATAATAAATATTAAATAATAAATAATAAATAATAATTTAATAAATAATAAATAATTGTTAATAACAATTAAATTACAATTGATCATTAGAAATTAATAATTAACAATTAATATTTAATCTTTGAAAATTTATAAATTATCAATAAATTATTAATAATTAAATAATTAATAATTAACTAAGAATTAATAAATACATAATTTTGAATAAATAAATAAATTGAAAATAAATAAATATTTAATAAATTAGAAATAAATTAATAAATATTAAATTATTAATAATTATTAATAAATAATAAATAATAAAGAATAAAAATAAATAAATATATAATAAACAATTAAATAAATAAATAAATAAATAAATAACAATAATTAATTAATAATTAATATTTACTAGTTAAAAATAACTAATAATTAATAATTAATAATTAATATTTAATATTTAATATTTAATTATTAATCAATAAATAATTAATATTACGTGATATTTATTTAATAATTTATTAATAATTAATTATTAAATAAATAATAAATAAATAATAATTTAATAATAAACTACTAATAAATTAATTATTTATAATTAATTAAACAATTAAAAAAATTAACAATTAATGTGACATAATAATTAAATAATAAAAAAGTAAATAAATATTTAATATTCAATATTAAATAAATAAATGAATAAATAGATAATTAAATAAATAAATAAATAAATAAAAATTAACAATTAATTATCAATAATTAATAATAAAAAATAGGTAATTAATAATAATTAATTAATGAATTAATAAAAAATAGAAAAAAATAATAATTAATTAATAAATTAGTTAATGATAAAAAAATTTCTAACAAATAAATAAAAGTAAATGAATAATAAATTAAAATAAATAAATAAATAAATCATAAAATGTTATGAACCTCAGAAAACCCTAAAAACACTGAAATAACTATGAAATCTGATCTGGGACTTCTTTTTTAGTGCCACAACCTTTCATATCAAATATCACCAAATGATCTTTGATATGATACGTGGTACAGGCTGAACGAACACCTGGATCGAAAGTTATAACCGTTTGAATTTTAAGAAATCGAGGTCGGCAACAAAAACCTCTCCTCCAAAGGCCTTCTAGGCCTTTATAGCTGAATAAAAAGAAGTTCAATGCCCAAAAAGCTAATTCCAGACCTAAATGGCGTAGATCTCATCACAGGCTTTGATTTGATATGTGGTAGAGCCCAAACAAACACCCAGATTAAAAGTTATGGCTGTTTGATGTTTGAGATCGATTTTCTTCCTTTTCGGAATTTGAATATATATTTGCCTTTGATTATCACATTATTTAGATCTCCATTGGTTTTATCTCATTTCATAAGATTCAATTTGACTGGTTGTTGACCTGATGTGTACTCTTGAATAAGAAGTTATGGTCTTTTGATGTCGAAGTCTGGTTTTTAGGTTTTTTTAGATTGATTTTAAGTTTCAAATTATTATTAATTAATGATTATAAATATTTATTAATTAAACATTATAAATAATTACAATTATAAATAACAAAATATATTAAATTTTAAATAATAAATAATTAATAATGAAATTTTAAATTTTAATGTTTTAATTTCATTCCTTCTATTTTGTTGCGGTTTTTTTAAAAACTGCCGCTAAAAATAAATGTAAGATATTTTTGGGAAATTTTTTAAATCAATTATAAAAAATATTTTAAAAACATTTAGTGATTTTTTTTAAAAATTCTGCTAAAAACCTGCTACAAATTTTTTGATCGAAAAACAGTTAGTTGTGATTTTCAAAACCGCCGCTAAAACACAGTTTTCCTGTAGTGTCTTTCTTACACACACAAAACTGAAGTATAGTGTGATAAAATATCATTTGATAATGTTTCCTAGAATTATAAGAAAGTTTATTGTTGAATGTTTGATTTTATATAAAGTGGAAATAATTTCAAAACCATAGACTTTAAAATTCCTGTTTATTATTAAAGATGCTATCAAAATGCTGAGATTGTAATTTAATTCCGAAACAATGATTTTCTAAAAGGAAGAAGAGGAAGAACGATCTAAAGAAGCATCTTGAGGAAGTTAATAGGTTTCAAAATATTATGATTTTATTGGTTCTATGATGGGTAGAAAATCCCAATACTAATCCATTAAAAGGCCAAAAAAAACCAAAATAAATAACAGATAAAGTTATAGCTGAATGGAAGAGGAAAGAAGTAGAAAGGAATGTGGGTGAACACCAATTATGTCTTCACTCTATAGAGGCTCTTGATGAAAAAAGTCCATTCTCATAAAATATTCATGGAGGAATAAAATAAAAAGATAATGAAGAATAGAAAGATTGAGGTCGTTGATATCCACATGTTGTCAAAGGGTGCTGAAAAATCCAGTGCCCATATTTTTTAAACCAACATGTTGAACAATGACCATCTACTCCATGTGGAAAATAGAAGGGGAAAGGAAAAGAAAAGTTTGGTGAAGAATCCACTGCTCCAAATAAAGCAAATAAAACAATAGAAGAATTTAAATATAGTGATTTAAAAAAAATAATGAATATGTTAAATAACATGAAGAAGAATTATAAGTGGAAGAAAATGAAAATCAAAAATAAGTTTTTCACAGTGAAATTCCTTCAAATAAAATCCCCATAGAATCTTAGAATGAAAAATAATTTAAATTAACATCACTAGGTATTTAATCTTAAAAAAACGTTTCTCAGTAAATTGTAACTGAGAAAGTGATTCATATTTATGATAAAGAAGAAATAGCCAAGTCTGATGAAAATAAAGAACAATCCTCGAAAGATGTGGTCATTGGAATCCACTATGATGAGCTTCTTGATTTTTATGAGGAGAAAGATTCTGACAGAACAATATCAATTAAATGAGTTCAATACTTCTAGAATGAATTAAAAATACTAAAAAATATCATTCCTTATTTTCCAATAATTTATACAATGATTGATATGCTTACTGATAGTCATAATGATAGATCAGACTCAATCAATGTTGCGAAAGAAAAGCTAATAAGTCTTGAAGCTGAATTAAGGATTAATGTTTTATTGAAAACAATAAGGCTTTTAACAAAGTTATAAAATGGTCTTATAATGTCGATGCTAGTGTCAAGATTCAAGATGATATTATTGAATATGTGAGGGCATTGTAAATGAACTCTCTACAGCCTTAAATAAGTTGACAAGTGAAACCGCTGCAAAAGTGAATCGTTTAAAAAATTACAGATCTACAGAAGATACTCACCCTGGAGAGATCAAGGATTTATTTGGAAAGATCAAATACCATTATTTGGAAATTACAAGGCATGAGGAACTTATGAATGAGTTATTTGATTTGAAGAGTCATGATACCTTATTAACTAACGATGTTAAAATCGTCGAAAAGGTAACTAGAGTTTATGCAGAAAATTATTACGCTCAAGAAAAAAAAGGTTAAGGATTACGAAGAAAAGGTTTTTACTCTAGAATATAAGTGAAATCCTAGGAATAATTAATTCTTTAATAGGTCCAATTGTTTAAAGATCAAGAAAAAAAAATTATAGTCTCAAAAATAATCTCTTGATATGTTGATGGAGGGTATAAAAGAATTGAATAAAATGAATATTGTTGTCTTAAACAACATGAATACAGTTAAGTAAAAATAGAAGGGGATGAAATGGTCTTTTCTTTTATCTTTGGTAGTAATATTTTTGAAACATTAAATAAAATTATTCTATGTCTATATTTATTTTTGTTGAATGTTATCCATTTTTTATGAATGTTCTTTCACTTTTTATAGATGATCAAATTATTTATTTCATCATGTGTTTTGTTTATCTAACACTTTTTCAGGTATTAGATGATCTTCCCTATTCAATTTTGTAAATCACAAAGGGGGGTAATTGTAGAGACCCGAAGCCTGACGTACATGGACATTACATTACATTTGCGGAATACTTAGTACATAACAAAAACACACACTAAAGGATCATAATAGTTTAGTGTCTTTGGAAACTCGGAACGTAATCTTCTAATCGTGGTGAAAGTTCTTCAATATCTCCCATAAAGGTCATCCCTTTTTTCTACCTAAAACCATTCTTTATATCCCGGGGAAAATAAAACATAAAAGGGTGAGCTCAAATGCTTAGTAAGGGTAAACAAAAGAAAAATCAATCACATCATATACATAGCTTTTGGAAATCTTAACCTGCAAAAGAGCTCATAATATCATAACATGGGATATATCATAGAAGTGAAATGTAATCCCAATAATCATAACTTAAAACATGAAACTTTGTGGCTTACACACATAATCATAGAAAATCATTTCTTGTTAGTCAAGACTCATTGCCAAGACTATCTTAGTGGACAAAGTCCCTTTCTGAATCGAGTAACCCTCGTTTCAGTCCTGTTTCACTGAACCGGTATAACCTACCATTTCATCCATGTCTATCTCATGAGATATAAAATCTTTACCCAATGCATTGGAGGGAGATATAGGTCCCACCCATCTCATAATGATACCATTCTTATGTGTGCCACAAAATCATAAATCATACATCATTTCATAACCCATGTAATAAAAATGGGATTCTTAAAACAACATGACATCATCAAACCATTCATATAAGATAAAGGAATTCATAAACATAATTCCATCACAACATAGTCAAATCAATGTAAAAATATGGATAGAAACAGAACCCTTTATTATCTTAGATGGAAAATAATTTTGATAAAACACTTGAAATGAATTCTTGAGGAAAATATCATTTC
This sequence comes from Viscum album, assembly GCA_963277665.1. Taxonomy (NCBI): domain Eukaryota; kingdom Viridiplantae; phylum Streptophyta; class Magnoliopsida; order Santalales; family Viscaceae; genus Viscum; species Viscum album. The sequence continues at coordinate 1,327,544,683 of OY728158.1, forward strand.
TTCTTAAAAATCAATTTCTTTTCACAAAACATCATGCAATTTTAAAAGAAAGAGATTTTATTAAAAATAGTCATGAAATATTTTGGAGGAAGCTTCATGAAAATAAGGCTCTATAAAACCGTAAAAATCCGTTCATGCCGTTTAAGTTAGAAAAAACATTCTTCGTACTTTTGTCGGAAAAGTCAAAAAGTACCTCGTATGAAAAAGCGACAAAAGATTCCTTTCATATTCTTTACTAAAAACTCACCGAAGAGTAAAATTGGATTTAAACTATTGTAAGTGGATGGAAACAATATTACATATTGAAGGAACATGGATGTGGATGATAAAATACACCCCAGTAAATACTTACGAATAAACAATCTCGGATAAAAATGAGATTGTGATATTTCCCTTACCTTAGGTCCAATTTGCTTCGTATGTGTCTGAACCTCCTGTATAATGATTTAAATAATTTCATTGACTTATTACAGAATCATATTCATTGTTATGATATCATATATGGTTCACTTATGACATTATATTACCCGTTCGTTTGTAAATTCCATGTTAAAGAAGCGTTTTGGGTAAAATCGTTTCATTTATCGTAGGTGTTTTGACTTGTTGTTCTTGACATCATTATTACTTATATCATGATTTACTTACTTCCAGAATATAAAATATGATTTATATATCATATATATTCAGTATATATATATATATAATAGATAGATAAATAAAATGAAAAACACCGTTCATGGAGACGGTAGTCCGTACGTACGCATGAACGCTGTTTTTCTTTCCTTATTGTCTTGAAATGGAAGTAAGTAGATGACATACATATGTATATATATACATAAATCCATTAGCTTTATAATTTCATATATTTCATTATTATTTCTTATATATACATTATAATCATTCTTAAATGGTTAACATGGAGAATGAATCTCATCGCGTCGTGGAGACGGTAGTCCGTACGTACGCACGAGCGATGATATCATTTCTATAAATATTTAATTGAATTGGAGTGGATTATACAATATATCAGAATCAATATGATGTTGTAATAACTATGTATAGTTATTATTTACACCATTATACCCATCCATGTAAGGTGGTGGTGGAAAATAGATTACACCACGGCGTGGAGACGATATTCCGTACGTACGCACGCGCGGTGATTTCTTTTTCCGTAGGATGGATAGATGGTGAAATAGGGTTGTTTCATACTTATAATAACATATCAGTATATTAGTGATACTGATGTTATTACTTCATAATGAAACAACCTATGAAGAAGAAGTGGAAGAAGAAATAAAGATGAAAGAATTGGTAACGGTAATTACCTCTTCTTTGAAGTGCCTCTTTGAGACCTCCTCTTAGGGCACTAGAATTGGTCTTTGAGGAAGACCAGAACCTCTAGGATGTTGCTAGGGAAGTGGAGAAGGGATTTTGGCAGGGGTTGGCCGAGCGTGAGTGCTCAAATTGGTGTGAGGAGGAGGGGGAGGAGGTGTCCTTTTATAAGGGAGGAGAGGGGCACCTTAGGAATATCTCAAAATATTATTTTATATTAAAGTCAAAATCGGTTTATAATGGTTCCAAAGGGTCTTATTTCAAAGATAAGGTGGGGAGAGGTCGAAATCCTATCAACCAATAGAATTTAGACAAGTTTAGGATATTATTTTAACCTTATCATTTAAATTTAACTCTAAGTTAAATAATTTAACTTTTACCATGTCTTTTTGTTTTCTTTCACTATATGGTTAATAAACTTACTATAACATGCCAAACGAACCCCACATTGTTTATTATTAATATATATATCCTTATCTAAGTCATTTTGCCGAACCTTAGATTTTTAGGAATACAATAACAATTAATAATATAATATTAGATTTAAAACCTATTTTGTGTCAATTTTGACACTATTTGATATATGATTTTTGTGAAAGTCATAAAAGAATTAAATGTTCGAACCAAGTTGATTCAATCAACATTAATATATCATAGTAACCTAGAAAATTAGTGAAATTCATAAAAAATCTCAAATTACATTTATTTTGGTGTTTATAACATCAATTATGTCAATATTTCATTAATAAGATAATTACTGCATCATCGTTGTGTCATAAATAAATTAAATTATTTTATGTCTAAAAATTACAAATAAAATACCATCATGTAGGAAATATTTTTAGCTTTCTAATTAATATTTACAATCGAATTTATCATATGTATAACCCCATATTAAAAATGATTTACTTATTAAACTTTGATTTTAACTATTTTAACCTTTCTTTAAATAAATTAATAATAAATGTCCTAATCTAATCCAAGTGGGCCTAAATGGTCATATTTTATTCCTAAGTTTGTTTTTGGTCGAATTACACTTGTCCAATAGAATTAGGACATGTGTTAGGGTAATAGTAATATCATATTTACCCTTAGTTACCCTATTTACTATTAACCGCGGTAAAAAAGTAAAAAGTTACTATTCACCAAAAAATTATTTTCATCTCATTGAACCACATTTTAGTCCTTGATATTAACCGTGTCTCTCGGATTTTCGAAATTCCATTCACAGAAGCGGCAAAATTAAGTTTTATGAAAAATTCAGTTTTTTTTAACTACCACTTAGTAGTTTCACTATTCATCAAAAATTGATGTTTTTCAGAACAATGCCAAAATTTCATCCTAAGCTATATTTCATATTCCGAATTCAAAAATGAAATCTATTTTACCAAATTCATAACATAGAAGTTGCATTAATTAATTTTATAATTAAATCCCGCTGTTAAAATAAATAGCGTGTTTTTAGGAAACAATATATATCAAAAGATTGACACTTGATTATGTCTGGTTTAAATGTGAAATTACAACCAATGAACAACATTGTATTAAATTTTAAAAATATATTCTAAATATACTTTAAAACCACTCAAATTAATAATTTATCACTATTAATTATTTCGATTAAAAAAGTTGTTTTTAATTATAATTTAGTAATTTTCACTATTCATCAGAATATGAAAGTTATCCGAAAAGTACCAAAATTTCACCTTAGGCTAAATTCGATACTCCGAATCCAAAAATGAAGTTCATTTTGAAAAATAATATTTACAAAGTTATTACTATTCATAACGGCTAGTTTTAATAATATTTTAATAGCATATCGTTGTTTAGTGAAACTCGGTACTGCATATTACACACGCTATCGAGGAAGGTCGCGATTGTGTGTAATGCAAGGCAAGACAAGGATGCGTGTTGTGCAAGCTCCTTTTGGTGTAGCGTACAACACAAGACATTAATAAAAGAATATTTCTTTATAAAATCTTGGGCTGTTACATTCTACCCCCCTTAAAATGAATTTCGCCCTCGAAATTCGTCGGGGTTATAAATGGTTTACTATTCGAAAGTTTCTTTAATAGAAACCCACATCGTAAAAAGGAATATCAAAACCAATCTTTAAAAACAAAAGTATGAAACGTAACGGTTACCCAAATAAACTAATCATTGGGTTTCCACATAGGTGAAAATATGGATATGGAAGAGAAATCTAACCATCATGTTCTGATGGAGAGTGGTAGAGAACATGGCTATGGAAAAGCCATTAATCACAAATCCATAGATTTGTGATGATATAAGGTACCATCTGATTCATGAGGTATAAGATCACTAGGACAACATTTTTGGTTTTCAAGATCATTTCCCCTAAAGTTGAAAATTTGAATTAGAATAAATACTTACTTTATTTTGGTACAATCTCACTGTTGTTCGTGCTTTGAACAATTTCCACTTCATCTCTTAAATAAATGAAGTTGAATTTGTTATTCGTGAAGTGTTAGCAGATCATGTGATAGAATGACAGATCATTCCATCTGTCTCAAACAAAAGGTTAGCAAAACTTATATACATAAGTCGATCTATAGTGAGATTAATCATATATGGTTCCTAAAATGGACTTATACTTCATATATCATACTGCTTAATATAATAAAACTAGTTTCTACTAAACAGGGACTTCCTGTAGGTCAGTGGTAGGCGATAAAGGCCAGTCGCACTTCGGTTGTGGGTTCGATTCCCACAACCTTGTCCGAAGCGATGGGCTGTCGCCCGTCCTGCAGGTTGTCCTTTTTCCAAAACTATATTACTATAAAATCCCATCAATAATATCGAAAAAAAAATTCTATCCTTAAACAATACTAACTTACGTCCAACACAATCCATTCCAATCTTTAGACTTATCCATAATACTGCAGTCCACTCTCATAACATAGTGAAAACAATTACCAGAGATTTAATATCATCGTTGATCCCCATATATCATAAGATATGTTTTGTTGGTCACATTCCAAACATTCAAAGTCCTTAATCATGTATACTCTTGAATACCCATTGAACCTTAGTGAAAACTTGAATGCAGTTAAAAGTTAACACTTTACACATACCAAAATCCTCAAAATTATTTATACTCAAACCATGATATAACTTAGTCCTTATATCAATCATGAGCTCATGAATACAATCAAACATCTCATTATCTTCTTATCCTTTCATTATGCACTTATCATCTACTTTCCAAAATATTTGAATCACTTTTCATAGTTATTGGTACCTTAAAATTATTGAAAACCACAATAGACCAATACTTAAATATAAAAGTACCTCAACAACATTATTCTTGAATACCAAAACACTTAAGTCCATCCACATCAATGATTATCCTGGAATAAGTCCTTCCTTGATTTAGAAGTAACTTTTTAGGTCAGGGCATTGAGTTGGGTAATGCCCATGTTCTCCACAAATAAGGCATTGAACTCCATAACAGTCTGTCACTCTATGACCCTTTTCTCCACACAGATAACATCGGTCCCTCCATTTGAGGTATTCCTCAAGGTTCTTCTTCCCTTCTTTAGAAATCTCAATCTTCCTTTCTTTATGCTCCTCAACATGCGAACATGCATAATAGTCTATCTTCCTCTTCTTTGAAGAATTAGGCATACCACTAAATTTCACCTTGTTAATCATATATCGCGATGATTTATTCAGCATAATCACAACATCTTTCTCTCTAGGCATTACACAATTTTGTTGCTCATAGTCACCAATTTGTCCATTGGATTCAATGTTAACTGAATTCCTTTTGGTTCCCTCCATTAACTAAAACACAAAAATAATTTTGTGAGAATCAAAAATCATGCTAGAGAAAACAACATAGTAAAGGGAAAGTATCCTAACTTCTTAGGTTTAATCTAATATCATTACCATAGTTCTAGGAATATATCCTATACGTATACTTATCCTTAGGGACATCCCTAGACATACCTTAGAAATATCTCTAGGAATCTCACTAACGTTTTCGCATCCTAGTTTCCAAAGTTTGACTAAACCTTTCCTCTGATACCAACTGTAGAGACCCGAAGCCTGACGTACATGGACATTACATTACATTTGCGGAATACTTAGTACATAACAAAAACACACACTAAAGGATCGTAATAGTTTAGTGTCTTTGGAAACTCGGAACGTAATCTTCTAATCGTGGTGAAAGTACTTCAATATCTCCCATAAAGGTCATCCCTTTTTTCTACCTAAAACGTTTCTTTATATCCTGGGGAAAAGAAAACATAAAAGGGTGAGCTCAAATGCTCAGTAAGGGTAAACAAAAGAAAAATCAATCACATCATATACATTGCTTTTGGAAATCTTAACCTGCAAAAGAGCTCATAATATCATAACATGGGATATATCATAGAAGTGAAATGTAATCCCAATAATCATAACTTAAAACATGAAACTTTGTGGCATACACACATAATCATAGAAAATCATTTCTTGTTAGTCAAGACTCATTTCCAAGACTATCTTAGTGGACAAAGTCCCTTTCTGAATCGAGTAACCCTCGTTTCAGTCCTGTTTCACTGAACCGGTATAACCTACCATTTCAGCCATGTCTATCTCATGAGATATAAAATCTTTACCCAATGCATCGGAGGGAGATATAGGTCCCACCCATCTCATAATGATACCATTCTTATGTGTGCCACAAAATCATAAATCATACATCATTTCATAACCCATGTAATAAAAATGGGATTCTTAAAACAACATGACATCATGAAACCATTCATATAAGATAAAGGAATTCATAAACATAATTCCATCACAACATAGTCAAATCAATGTAAAAATATGGATAGAAACAGAACCCTTTATTATCTTAGATGGAAAATAATTTTGATAAAACACTTGAAATGAATTCTTGAGGAAAATATCCTTTATTCTTAAAAATCAATTTCTTTTCACAAAACATCATGCAATTTTAAAAGAAAGAGATTTTATTAAAAATAGTCATGAAATCTTTTGGAGGAAGCTTCATGAAAATAAGGCTTTATAAAACCGTAAAAATCCGTTCATGCCGTTTAAGTTAAAAAAAACATTCTTCGTACTTTTGTCGGAAAAGTCAAAAAGTACCTCGTATGAAAAAGCGACAAAAGATTCCTTTCATATTCTTTACTAAAAACTCACCGAAGAGTAAAATTGGATTTAAACTATTGTAAGTGGATGGAAACAATATTACATATTGAAGGAACATGGATTTGGATGATAAAATACACCCCAGTAAATACTTACGAATAAACAATCTCGGATAAAAATGAGATTGTGATATTTCCCTTACCTTAGGTCCAATTTGCTTTGTATGTGTCCGAACCTCCTGTATAATGATTTAAATAATGTCATTGACTTATTACAGAATCATATTCATTGTTATGATATCATATATGGTTCAATTATGACATTATATTACCCGTTCTTTTGTAAATTCCATGTTAAAGAAGCGTTTTGGGTAAAATCGTTTCATTTATCGTAGGTGTTTTGACTTGTTGTTCTTGACATCATTATTACTTATATCATGATTTACTTACTTCCAGAATATAAAATATGATTTATATATCATATATATTCAGTATATATATATATATAATAGATAGATAAATAAAATGAAAAACACCGTTCATGGATACGGTAGTCCGTACGTACGCATGAACGCTGTTTTTCTTTCCTTATTGTCTTGAAATGGAAGTAAGTAGATGACATACATATGTATATATATACATAAATCCAGTATCTTTATAATTTCATATATTTCATTATTATTTCTTATATATACATTATAATCATTCTTAAATGGTTAACATGGAGAATGAATCTCATCGCGTCGTGGAGACGGTAGTCCGTACGTACGCACGAGCGATGATATCATTTCTATAAATATTGAATTGAATTGGAGTGGATTATACAATATATCAGAATCAATATGATGTTGTAATAACTATGTATAGTTATTCTTTACACCATTATACCCATCCATGTAAGGTGGTGGTGGAAAATAGATTACACCACGGCGTGGAGACGGTATTCCGTACGTACGCACGCGCGGTGATTTCTTTTTCCGTAGGATGGATAGATGGTGAAATAGGGTTGTTTCATACTTATAATAACATATCAGTATATTAGTGATACTGATGTTATTACTTCATAATGAAACAACCTATGAAGAAGAAGTGGAAGAAGAAATAAAGATGAAAGAATTGGTAACGGTAATTACCTCTTCTTTGAAGTGCCTCTTTGAGACCTCCTCTTAGGGCACTAGAATTGGTCTTTGAGGAAGACCAGAACCGCTAGGATGTTGCTAGGGAAGTGGAGAAGGGATTTTGGCAGGGTTTGGCCGAGCTTGAGTGCTCAAATTGGTGTGAGGAGGAGGGGGAGGAGGTGTCCTTTTATAAGGGAGGAGAGGGGCACCTTAGGAATATCTCAAAATATTAATTTATATTAAAGTCAAAATCGGTTTATAATGGTTCCAAAGGGTCTTATTTCGAAGATAAGGTGGGGAGAGGTCGAAATCCTATCAACCAATAGAATTTAGACAAGTTCAGGATATTATTTTAAACTTATCAATTAAATTTAACTCTAAGTTAAATAATTTAACTTTTACCATGTCTTTTTGTTTTCTTTCACTATATGGTTAATAAACTTACTATAACATGCCAAACGAACCCCAAATTGTTTATTATTAATATATATATCCTTATATAAGTCATTTGGCCGAACCTTAGATTTTTAGGAATACAATAACAATTAATAATATAATATTTGATTTAAAAACTATTTTGTGTCAATTTTGACACTATTTGATATATGATTTTTGTGAAAGTCATAACAGAATTAAATGTTCAAACCAAGTTGATTAAATCAACATTAATATATCATAGTAACCTAGAAAATTATTGGAATTCATAAAAAATCTCAAATTACATTTATTTTTGTGTTTATAACATCAATTATGTCAATATTTCATTAATAAGATAATTACTGCATCATCGTTGTGTCATAAATAAATTAAATTATTTTATGTCTACCAATTACAAATAAAATACCATCATGTAGGAAATCTTTTTAGCTTTCTAATGAATATTTACAATCGAATTTATCTTATGTATAACCCTATATTAAAAATGATTTACTTATTAAACTTTGATTTTAACTATTTTAACCTTTCTTTAAATAAATTAATAATAAATTTCCTAATCTAATCCAAGTGGGCCTAAATGGTCATATTTTATTCCTAAGTTTGTTTTTGGTCGAATTACACTTGTCCAATAGAATTAGGACATGTGTTAGGGTAATAGTAATATCATATTTACCCTTAGTTACCCTATTTACTATTAACCGCGGTAAAAAAGTAAAAAGTTACTATTCACCAAAAAATTATTTTCATCTCATTGAACCACATTTTAGTCCTTGATATTAACCGTGTCTCTCGGATTTTCGAAATTCCATTCACAGAAGCGGCAAAATTAAGTTTTATGAAAAATTCAGTTTTTTTTAACTACCACTTAGTAGTTTCACTATTCATAAAAATTGATGTTTTTCAGAACAATGCCAAAATTTCATCCTAAGCTATATTTCATATTCCGAATTCAAAAATGAAATCTATTTTACCAAATTCATAACCTAGAAGTTTCATTAATTAATTTTATAATTAAATCCCGCTGTTAAAATAAATAGCGTGTTTTTAGGAAACAATATATATCAAAAGATTGACACTTGATTATGTCTGGTTTAAATGTGAAATTACAACCAATGACCAACATTGTATTAAATTGTAAAAATATATTCTAAATATACTTTAAAACCACTCAAATTAATAATTTATCACTATTAATTATTTCGATTAAAATAGTTGTTTTTAATTATAATTTAGTAATTTTCACTATTCATCAGAATATGAAAGTTATCCGAAAAGTACCAAAATTTCACCTTAGGCTAAATTCGATACTCCGAATCCAAAAATGAAGTTCATTTTGAAAAATAATATTTACAGAGTTATTACTATTCATAACGGCTAGTTTTAATAATATTTTAATAGCATATCGTTGTTTAGTGAAACTCGGTATTGCATATTACACACGCTATCGAGGAAGGTCGCGATTGCGTGTAATGCAAGGCAAGACAAGGATGCGTGTTGTGCAAGCTCCTTTTGGTGTAGCGTACAACACAAGACATTAATAAAAGAATATTTCTTTATAAAATCTTGGGCTGTTACAGTAATAATTCATAAAAAGGGGATAAAAATTCATAAAGGGGGAGAATGTTTTCAACAGGGGGTTAAATTCTCAAAAGAATATTACTTTTAGAGAGGGGAATCATTTTTTATGAATGTTATCCTTAGAGATTTTGTTATCCTAAGGGGGGAGGGGTAGTTGTATTCAAATTATATTCAGAATTGTTTTAGTACTAAAAGGTAGATAAGAATAATTATTCACTTTTGAATACAAAAATTATTTACTTTTGTAATCATATATTTATTTTAAATTTGGTTTTTTCTTTCCAAAAAGGGGGATATTGTTCAGTCAAAAGTCTTCTTCTGACATTTCTATTCCTTTTTATTTTGTAAATCAAAAACATTCTCTTTTCAAATGATTTTATATATTGTATTATTATATCAACACTCTTGTATTACATTTTATGATTACAATTTTCCATATTCATTTGATAATAATCCTACCCATAGGTTTTATAAAAATCATACTTCAGTTGATTATCATTATGAACCCAGATACGATTTACATCATACTCACCCAGTTTTGATTATCATTGGACACACTGATTACGATTTCCATAATGCACACCATCCAATATCATATTGATAAGATAAATCATATTCATTTCCTTAAGTAAAATCTTTATACTGATTTATTTTTTACATTCTATTTTATCAAAAGAGATAAATTCTTTTTAAACCATGTTTATCATATCTAGAAAATAGTATCGAAACGAAAGTAAAATATTTTAATAAAAATAATTTCATGTATTCTATTTCAATTTGATTTATAAAACAATTTCATTATTTCTGTTACAAGATTATCGTTGGAGTGCCAGGTGTCCAATTCCATCCAAATTTTCATGTGAAAATCCAACGGTTAGAATCAAATGTGAATATTAGTACACTGTCCTATAAATACCAAGTCATTTGAACCAGCTCAGAAGAGAAGAGGTGTTGCTGAATTTTTGAAAAATTCGAAAGCTCTGTTAAATTGAAGCATCGTGAATAAGAGAGTCAAGTTGTGAACCTCTCATTGTACATACTTGTTACTCTAAAAAGTATTGATTTTACTAGTGTGAAAATGATTATTGGCACTTAAATTCGAGGGATTTTGGGAATATGAAGGCAGACATATTGATATTTTTTTGATGATTGAGGGTTTATGAGGATATAAAGAGATAGGTGTTGATTATTTTCTTAATCAAGGGATTTCATGAATAGATAGACAGAAGCTGATCATTGTATCAAGGTGTTACCCTAGTGTGGATATGTAATCCCTTCTTAAAAGTATACATCAAGGTACCTCTATTGAAGGTTATTGGATACACTGCTTTTGGGTTAAAATAATTGTATTCTTTTACATTTCCACTACATTGTAATAAAAAGTGAATTTTTTTATATATTCATTTCTCTATTTCAAATTTTCATTATCTTAACCAATATGATTATGATACTTTTGTAACATACTATAATTATGTTCTCTGTAATTATGATTGGAGTGATTAAAACCTTTTCAAATACACAATACGATTCAATGAACTTAATGATTGAATGGTTGTTTTACTATGATAATCGTAACCATCGTGATTGCGATATTTTACAATATTAATCTATTTAAATAATTTCAACGATAAATAATATTAATTTTATATTTTACATATTGATTAAAATATCACAATCAACCTGATTACATTACTTTTATTACAATACCTAGGGACATATCTGATTAATTGTTTAATATATTATGAGGTATTGTGAATTGAATTAGTTTAATTTCTTTTAAACTAAATTCCTTTAGGGATAAAAATGAATTTTTTTTTCAAACCGACAATTCACCCCCCATATTGTTCCATATTCATATAAATTAAGCTCAAACACTAGAAAGGGTTAGTGACACCCTAAAATTCCAATAGGGGATGAAAGTTACTAAAATATAGTTTTTGATTGAAGTAAGAAACAAGATAATAGAATATTATTTTGGAATGATGTTCTTTAATGTTCCCACAAGAGATGAGTGGGAGTGCCACAATTTTTCAATTACAATATGTTTAATAACATATGAAAAATTACCAATGGTCTAATGGTCACCTAGGACCATAATGAAAGTATCTCTCTAGAGATTGACTTTAAGTATCAAGTAACGTTTTACAGAATGATAACTACTAAGGTAGATCTATATTGTACCATAGACTAATTGAAACTATATACACTAATATAGTTTTGAATAAATATAAGTTGGAAAAAATCAAGAGAGAAGTTTTACCACTATCAATGGTAATAAATCACTCTAATAAGACATGTGTAGGACATAGATGGAGATTAATGTTGAAAGTATAATTTTATATTCCTCTAAAATGGATCAATCACAATTCCATTATAGGTGAGAGATATGATATTATAAATATATATTTTAATATAGGAAATTATTTCTCGAATCCATGAAAACAATATGGGATGCTTTCAGAACTATCCAATATTTCTTGAGAAAGTATGAGGGAAATATACCTGGTACTTAGAGTGGAAGGGACACTAGTATTAAGGGGACAAAAACTAGTATTCATTTAGATAAGTATGATCTAATATCATATTTAGTCTATAGTAATAGTAATGATAAGCTTATACAATATAATGGTATCCATATACAAAAATGACAAGTATATTGTAGCATCTGATGCAGTTGAATAAGCAGTGTAAAAAACAAAATGATTATTTTTGGTGCTTGGATATTGACCTAGTAAGTAATGTTTTATCATAATTTTGATAATACTTTTTCTGGTATTTTCCATGATGTGATGTTTTTTTACAGTGGATGGAAGGGATATAATCAGGGATATCTTTTCTTAAATGATTTTATTCAGAGCGGTGAAGTCCTAGTTTGTAGAGTATCCCTATAGGATAATGTGGAAATACCCCTTAATAAATCCATATCTCTACAGAATAATGATTCTCATGGGAGATTTTTCATGTTGAGAATTTGTAATAGTTTCCTCTAGTGTAAGTGAGAGTTTTGTGAGTGGGTTCCCTACATCCAACTCCATTATGTACTTTGATTACCATTGCATGTATACAATTTTATATATAGGTGTGTTTATTATTACCATAATAGTGTTGATACTTCTACATCCATTGTTTATATGGTAGTGACCTTAGATTACATATCATATCAAAAGGTTATAGTAGTTTATGGATATAATGAGAACCTAGGGATTATATGAAAGTAATCTTAAATATATGTCATATGGTCTAGATATATCATATTGATCAAACACATATGATGTCTGGCTATTATGTGCTAGGGAGATCATATGAACAGTTACTTCTCTTTAAAATGTACACACATAGTGATCTCATGTAGATGATATCATGAGGAAAGACCAGCCAATAAGAACACCACATGTTTTGGGTCCATTGGTTGTTCATATCTATGAACATGCGTATTGGTCTCCAAACATGACTACATTATAAATGTGTATAATTTTATCATATACCTTGATGCAAAGAAAAAACCTTAGCACTGAAGTCATAGTGATGTAGCTTGTGCTGGGTGTGTCCTTAGTGTCATGGCATTGGTTGAATAATAAAGATTGAATTTATCACTTTCGAGTTGAGGAAGAGATGTATCATGGGCCCGTGATGATGAGGATGGTAGTACATTCATTAAATTCAAGGCCATGGTATAAAAAGGTGAGTCCATATAGTAAGTTTGAAAAACATATAAGTAATAAAAGGATGATAACAGAAGTGTAAATCCTTATTTTTGATATATCATGATACAAGGATATTATAGTACATATAACATGTTCATAATAGGTAGTTGTACCCAAGAAATTATTTATCTCCCTGTGGGATATGATGGGTTTTCAGAATCCACTCTTGGTCTATGCTTGGAGTGACTACTATCAAGATAAAGTACTAGAGGATCACAAACATAGAGTATCCAAAAGTTCCACCTATTCGGTTGAATAAGAGTTTAGGATGAAGTGGTCTTGTTGTGTGAGGGTCAGTGAATTCCCGAGTGTGATTGATCAAAAAGAAAAATAATTCAATTTTATTGTTAATATTTATAGTAATTATGATTGAATTTATTTGTAAATTTTTTCATAATTTGTGTGAATATAAAATTTAATACAAGAAAATATAAATTTTCAATTGAACCTGACACGTTCAAGGTTTGTTAAATTTTTTAGGGAGTTTACGGGCCATATTAATGCATCTTATTTTATCACGTAACATGTTTAAATGTTACAATTGAGTGATAAAATATTTGTTATGTTTATAAAATTATTGTTAATGCATATTTTTTGGAAAAGCTTTAATGTGAATGTTATTACTTTCTAGGGACCAAAGTGAATTTTTGAAAAGAATAACCTAGGTATAAAAACTCATTTGAGCCTCTTGATGAGTAATATCTAACTTTTTTATGAATTTAGTGATTTATTTTCTAATATCCTATCCTCTAAAGCTCATAGAGATATATTTTGAAGAACGAAAAAGATTTCATTGATCTTGTATTCTTGATCAATTTTGCATTCTTCGTGTGGTCAATGTGATGTTGTAATACTCTCTAATTTCCTACTCTATCACCCAATAATCTTATATCTATGATCCAAGAGTTGTGGTTCACATGTGAAAGATCTAAATGATTCATATATTGGTAGTTTAAATGCATGACACGTTAAAAGTTAGAGAATAAAACCATTAATTTCAAACGATCAATTTAATGTTTACACTTCTATTTGATTTTATTTTTCATGATTAAATTGAATTTCATGCAATACTTTAAGTAATATGGAAAATGGGTTTTGGGATTCAATTTTTTTATCATGAATCCAAACCCAAAATTTTAAATTTCTTGTTTTTTCATGCTTCTATTACACCCCTAGTTCCATCAAGTAGAGTATCAGTTTCATACTTCAAATAGTACTATATTTCTTGAGTGTTCTAGATTTTATATTTTTTGTTATCTACATTATTCCCTGTATTTTATTTTTTTAATTTGAAACTCCATATATACTCAAATAGTCAAAAAAAACAAATAAAATAATTATAAAATACAAAATTGGTTCCTACATGTGACCTTCAATTTTGAAATTTAAAATCTCAGATATCGATATTGATTATAACCACAGTTTTCATTAGAAATATATGCATTATGATAAATATAAATATTATTTAATTCATCTTTACATATCCAGCCATCATAAATTTTGACTAAAAATGTTTATGTGTGAATTTTTTTTTAAATTCATCCATCAGTAATAAATACCTCAAAAGATTTTCTAAATACGCTTAAAATACATACTTAATATGATTATACCTTCAAAAGATATAATATTACTCATAGTATATTTTTGACTTCAAAGATTCATAATAATTAGTTAAATTCCCAACTCAAAATTTAAATTCATGCTTTTACTTTGAAGGAAATATTCCACTTCGTAATATAATATTCTACATATAATATTTCATCCTTTCATAAGATTGTCTTATATATATAGGATTATCAAATTGGAAACATATTTTCATAAGATAAATTATATCCTCACCTAATTTTTTTATCTCCATATAATAAACCATCATTTCATACTATAATTACCTTTTTCAAATATCAATATTTTCAATTTCTAAGATCATAGTAAAATTTGTAACTTCTTAAGATAATTTGATCTTATTATGATAATTTCATTTTAAAAAAATTCTCATAATAAATTTTTCTACCTCGTATGATCATTTTCATACATATGATTTTTGTTGGATAATTTGGTTTGCTTGGAATCGTAAATCCATCATGAAGATGTGTGCTTGTTCATATGATGATTACCTTTGATAAGAAATAAATTATTTGGTAGTGTATGAAAAATAGTAGCTCATATGATAATGGTTAACCTCATATTCTAATTTATCATCTTGCATAATATCTTCAATATAAAATTTATTCAACCATGAAAAATGAAAATTAAACCAAAATATTCCAAAATGAAAAATTTCAAAAGAAAAAGCATAATTTCCTAAAAAACTTAAGAAGAGTTTATTAGTAAAAAATTGGGTATTTTATGAGAATAAATCATATGAAATATTAATATATGTTTTAAGAATATTAGTATTTACAAAAACATACAGTTTCAATATATTCCAAAATAAATTTTACATTAGTAATCCTTCTCATCCTAGTGAATAAATCTAAAACATACAAAACTTGAATTTTCAAAGTATCATAATATTATTATATTATAAAATGAAAACATTAAACCCATTGAAAGATTATCCTTATATTCATTTATAAGTGATACATCTTTTGAATTTTATCGTTTACTCATATAAACCTATCCACAAATTGATTTTTTTATAATTTCTCTATTTATCTCTAGAAGTTTGTGTGAAACAAAAAAACAATACCCTTCAAAAATAATTTCTAGAGCATCCAAAAAATAATTTAACAATAAGGTTAAGTATTTTACTTGAACATAAAATTACATCTTTTTCTCTCTTTTCATGTTGTTAAAATATGTTGGTCTATAATTGTTTTTGGAAATCCATAAATAAAATAACTATCAATCCTCAAGACTTAAAGTCAAAGATTCCCAACCCTAAAAGAGAATAGATTGATTCAGTATAAATACATGGTTATCATACTAAAAATTGTTGAAAAATCATTCACAAAATAATAATATAAAATATATTTTTGCAAATACATTCCACGTAAAAAATCTCTAGGGAATATATTTCCAAAAAACATAACTGTTCACATTTTATATAGAGAATGAACTTTGTGTTGTAGTTGGTGCAATAAACCCAACTTTATAAAATGTTATGATAACTTGTGTTAATATTTTTTAATATTAATAAACACCTTATCACATCATGAATGTTCTTGTATGTATCATTGTATGTGATAATTTCCTAACAGTAGATGTCGTACTAAAAGGTCATAGAAGATTTCCATTATGATGAGAACATAGATGTGTCGTGAATGTATTATTGAATATATGTTCTATAGTCAGATGATATCATTTGAGGGACATAAATGATACTGTCTATCATGGGCGGAAACTTATTGGACTTTGAGACACGTTCTCATAGTATACTTCCTTTTAAATATATAGTATAAGATATTATGAGAATGAGACTCTCAAGTAAGAAATCCACATTTATATATTTAACTATATGTTCCTATATGAATACATGTTTATTGATCGGTATACATTAAAAATATTATTAATGGGTATTATGAGTTGTGTGCTTTGATGTTTTCATGAAAATCGTGATGACATATATTCATGGTGCAGTAGGATACGTTGGGTGCACCATTAGTAAAATTGCAATATTGAATAATGAAAGAAAAGACGGTTCCTTTATATTATTTAATGTAAGTTTATATATCATACCCTTTGATGGAAATTTTATTTCCCAAATAAATCCATGTCCATCGTGTTATATAAGGTAGTTTTATTTCTCCGAAGGCTAAAAAAGAGACAACAAGAACATAGGTTTATGTCACCGGCCTGTAACCTTATTAATCAGATATATCATTATAAATATATTACATTACATAGTGAGCATCTGTATGTGGTATTGTGTCATTATGACATTATATTATTAATCTATGGGTTTCTTGGCATGTTCCTCGATGCTAACCTTGAACATTAGGATGCTTTACCTAATACCACTGGGAAAGAGGCATAGAGGGCCACACACTAAGAGTATCTGTAATCTCTATTAAATAATATATTATTATTTATTATTTAACAAGTTGAAAAAATATTATTCCCACACATGGTTTAATAATTGTTCATGTATGCTTGATTTATCATATTCCATCACTAGTTCTTTGAAAGAATATTATGTGAATAGGATATTTAATAAATATTTATTTTTTATTTAGTGAATAAAATATTTATTTATTTATTATAGAATAATGTAGTGATATTTATTTATTAGTAAAATGGTAATTATTCAAGGACTTGAAAATATTATGGAGGAATGGAGGACTGAGTTTAAAGGTTTGGTGGGGAATAATATATATTAAATATTATTTGATTAAATAATATTTAATTTAATTAATTAGTTGAGTTCATGTTGAGGAAATAATATTATTATTATTATTATATTTACATGTGGATCCACAAGAGATTACAGAAATATTAAAGGGAGCTTCTGAAAATATTTATTTCTAAAACCTAGTTTAATTTAAACACAATTATATTATTTATCATAGAGATAATTCATTTTTTGTTGTTCACAATGATAGATAGAGAGAATATTCTAAATCCCTATAGAGATATATCTTTAATAATGCTCTGAATAATGGAGAGTGATCTTCATCCACCATCCACTCTAATATTTAGAGAAATTTTGGAGAACTCTTTGTAAGTAATTCTCATGGAGACCATTGGAGAATGATTCAAGTGATAGTATTTTCCATGATTGGACCCATATATTCTTATGGAAAAAATCGTAGTTTTTAAAAAAAATAATTAGATCAATACTACATGAAATCTACTCTTGATTCCTATAATGAAACGACGGCAAAAGGCAGATCTTTTTTCAAATCAATCAGTGAATAAATAATTTGGATAAGATTATTCTTTAACTGGTTGAAATAATTATAAATAATATTTCATAATCTTCTTCTTAGATATGGTGTTCTACCTCTTGTCTATTTTATTTGATTCTATTATTTTGATCATGAAATTCATCGTCATGTAAATCGTGGATTGATCATCAATTGTAACAAAAAGAAAAGTTGGGTATGAACTGCTCACATGTTTTTGCTGCACCCAAAACCATAAATTGGTCTCAGAGTGTTCACATAATTATTTATAAATTTTTAATGATATTTTATTGTTTTATGCATTTTTCATTTAGATTTCAATTCAATTTTAATCGTTATCTAAACAAAATTGTGAGATCTACTTATATATCTTTTGTTTCTCATAGATATAATCAAATTTTTTTTTTGAAGGAAGTAAAATTAATGAATGCATTCGAAGTTGTTAAGGATTCTTGATGGATAACACAATATTACACGACATTTAACCATAACTACTTATTGTGTACTAGTGTTTAATATTCCATGAATTAATTAAAAACATGTTCATGGGATACAAGTGGTGTATTTAATTTTACACTACATGTTGAATGGGCCAACCTAGAACATGGTCAACTAGAGTACATGATGTGTAGCCCATGTACACGACATGTAGTCCTGAAATCATAGAAGGGCCATGTATTGGTTTACACGACATGACTGGTGAACATGTAACTCAGAGACCACACACCATGTATCCCTTTTACACATCATGTACTCTAATTATTCATATGCATAGTTTACACCTCGATTCCGTAGTTGTGTACCTTGGATAGAGGTGATAAACGTACACGCCATGTAGCTTGTTTTTACACACTATATACATATAAAAAATTAATTCTGAATTAAAATTTATTTATTATATTTTGTAAAACATATCGACATGTGATTTCATATGGTCATGAAGATGATATGACACTCCATGTGACAGGTTTTAATATATATATATATATATATGCGTATATATATATCTGTGTGTGTGTGTGTGTGTTTAAAAAATTTCGACATGTTGTTTAGATTTCTATATCAAGTGTGACTCATATTATAGTTATTACACTAAGTGTATTGAATCATTACACGTGACATGAAATCATGTAATTCCTGAAATTATTAATTTGATAGTACACATCATGAAAGTACGTAATAAGTCATGCATGACATATGGCACAAAAATAAATAGTATACAAGTATAATACATGTTAGGTAGATTTGGATGGGCATTCATCACATTGCCTCCAAGGTACATTTATGTATATAGTTAATTTTGAAAAAATTTATTTAATTTTTTTTAAATTATAATGGATGAGAATCTCAAGGAAATTTGGATGGGAATTAAGATAACATAATTGATTAATTAAATAATATAATTAATTGATTCAAGTGATATTTATCTTAAATAAGAATGATTTATAATTGAATTCTAGTTTTATTAAATTCATAATTCATTGAATACATGTGGATGATCATGATCATAGACCAAACCTTTGTATGTGATTGGTTTTATTTAATTTATTTTTGAATTAAATTTGTGGAATGTGTGTCATATATCATCTCATTATGTATGGTTCTGTGCGACTATAGTTTATTTAATCCAAACAATTTTCCCCTGACCTACATGTTAGTAAAAGAATATGTAACATTTGTAGATCCCATTCCACTGGACGTGATTCATGTTTGGAGCCAAGGTGAAACTATTCCAAGAGAGATAGATAGGTGGATAGTTGAAAAACTATAAAATGCACCTTAATTGGTTTAATGTGTTTTACCTTTAGTCAATGGTTATCTTATCAACTTCTAGATAAACTAATCATTAGTAAAATCTCATGATCATACAAAATTATTATTTTATTTCTATTATGTTTAATTTTTATTTCATTATAGATGTTTTATCACGATCACATGCATTAACAAAGTAATAAGAATGCAAGATACAACTAAAATAAAATGGATCATGCATCAATATTATTTCAGACATTTTTAATCACTAATGTAAATCCACTTAATATTAATAATAATTTAATAGATATAATAAATATAAATTTATGCATTAAAGGATAAAAATATATCAATAATATATATATCAAGTCAGTATAGCCTTCTAATACATTAGTTAAAATAAAACCATAGTTAAAAGTCCCTGACCATACAAATTTGGAGTGCTTTCAATTATTGGGGAATCATATCATGAATTTTTGGGATTAATTAACTTAGTTCACATCAAGGGTGAACATCCAAAGTAAGACTTGGTGTAAGTGAGAGACAAGAGTTGAAGAAATCCTATTTATGGATTTAAGGATTGGGGAGTCCACTCAACAAATCAATAAACTGTGAGTTAATATAGTTTTCATTTGGTATGCCTACCTAAATCCATTCAAGGTGATTGACCAACCAAATTTGGGGTATTTGAAGGGGAATATAGATCATTTTCACTAGAATTTCCAAGAAACGAGATATTTTGAAGCCAATGGCGAGGGATAGTGGGTTATAATAAATTAGTGGTAGGTTAATAAATATAATAATTTTTTATTTATATAAATTTATTAGATAAATGACTAAATCTATGCTCATATTACATTTTGAAACATTAATAAAAATGACAGAAAACATATCATTGTGATCCATACATGACCAGGATAACCTTCTCACCTGCATAAATTTCCAAGTGTGGAAAAGGTTCTTATGCATTATCCTACGCCATCAAAGGAAATTATATGTGATGGAAGAACCTATTATTGATGCACCTGAAAACAAGTCTAGGGATGAAAAATTATATGACTATGAGAAAAAATTTAATGATGCTACAGATGTTAAATGTTTCATTTTATCATCCATGTATAATGAGATTTTGAAGCAACATGAGGACATGGACGTGTATAGCATGTGGTCTCACTTTCAGGGACTCTATAAAGAGAAGGAAAGACAAGGGAGATACAAGATTTCCAAGTCTTTATTTAAAACTAATATTGTAGATTTTGTGCTGACTGAGACTCATGTAGTCAATATTATTGGATACATTGATTTATTATATTTATTAGGGATCAAATTCATTGATGAGTTTTTCACCGATCTCATGACTTCATCACTTCCCAAGACCTTGTCGAATTTTATAATTAATTACAACATGATAAATAATGAGAAGTTTATTTTGGGACTTCTTTCTTTGATTCTCCAAGTGGATAAAGACATGGGCTGTGAAAAACCCATGGTCCTTATGGTGAATAAGAAAATGGAGAACATGGTGAAGTGTCCCTAGACTCATAACAATTATAATTCTACAGAACACAATCCTTATAAGAAGAGGAATCCCCAAATATAGGGGAATGAAAAGGAGGTAGTCTATTTTTCATATGTCAAGTAAGGCCACTAAAAGAAGAACTTGACCCAAAAGCAAGTGGAATATAAAGATTCATTTGTAAGAAAGTTAAATATTATAATATATTCACATCATGTATTAGATAAAGCTTCTGGTTCCCACATCTGTATTCAAATGTTGGAACCAAGTAGATTTTAAAATATTTATAGAGGAGAGCTGGATCTGTGGGATTCCAATAGTGCAAGGTTGGGAGCTCTAGCCAGTGGTAACTACCACCATTCAATGCCAACATGGATGATTTTGGTATTAAAATGTTTTATGTTGTACCAACTATTACTGAGAACATAATTTATTAATCATTCTTAGATGAAAATGGGTTTATTTTCAAGTTTAGAAATAAATGATATTAGTTTTATAAAGTCAACATATGTTATGGTAAATAACTATCTTTATATATTAAATTACAAAAGCCAAGTAGTGAAAATAGATAACTAATCATGTTCACATGACTCATATAACACCTAGTTATGACATTACTATCATGGACTTTTAAATGATAAGTGTTTGAAAAATCTCTATCAAGATGGTTATTTAGGTTGTTATGAGCTAAAACCAATTGAAATATGTCATGATTGTTTACATGAAAAAATGACCAAACCGTCATTCAGTGGATAGGGTGAAAGGGAAACAGAGCTTCTAGGATTGGTACACACTGATGTCTGTATACTATTTATAATAGAATATATAGGTGGGTATTATTACTTCATACATTTTATTAATTACTTGAGTAGATGAATTTATGTCTACTTGATGAGGTATAAGTCAAAGTCCTTTTAGAAATTCGTAGAATTCATGAATGAAGTAGAAAACCAATTTTGAAATAAGATAAATAAGCTTCAATCAAATCAAGGTGGTGAATATCTTAATCAATATTTTATCAAATTTCTTCGTGATTTTGGGATTCTATCTAAACTCACTACCCCTTACACCACACAGTTGAGTTGCATTAGTTATAAGAGGAAATATACCTTGTTTGACCACATAAGGTTGTTAATGAGTCAGTCAAATCTTCTAATATCATTTTAGTGATTTGGATTACAATCTATAACATACACATTAAAATGAGTACCAAAAAAAGGGAAAAATGTAATTTCCTTTGAGATATTGAGTGTAATGAAATTTTTTTTATCGGATACACATGTATGGGTTGTGATGATTTTTTAAATCCTTCTTGGGAAACATGCTAGAACCTCAGGGCACAAAGTATATCTTTATAGGGAATTCTAAGAAAAAAAAGGGATACAAACTATACAACCCCTGAGAAAATAATTTTATAATCACAAGAAAAGAATTATTTCATTATAGGAAGAGCATCCTCAAAAAGGATAATGGGAACAAGATTTACTTTGATGAAGTTGATTCTCAATTTATATATGAGTTGGAGTAGTAATAGATTCTACAAGTCCTCATGGAATAAGTAGTTCTTAAAACATAAGTACCAAAAATGAGCATGATAGAGGTAAGAGAACTAGAGAGATATGATTTTTTATTCATTGGAGATGGTGACTCATATGGGTGGACAATGATGAACCTAGATCCTATAATTGGGTAATATAGATCTCCTAAGGTTAAAAATGGGAAGAATCCATGAATTCGGAAATGGATTCCAGGTATTAGAACAAATTTTGGGATCTGTTCAATGCACTAGTTAATATAAATCCCATAGGGAGAAAATGAGTATTCAAGAGAAAACTGACATGGAAGGTAAAGTAAATACCTATAAAGCAAGGCTAGTGGATAAAGGGTTTAAACGGTATCAAGGAGTTGACTGTGATGAAACCATTACACCATTTTTAATGTTTAAATCCATTAAAATTATACTTTTTATATAATCTTAACAAGACATTAAAATATGATAGATGGATGTAAAAAATTATTTCTTTAATGGGAATATTCCAAAAGGTATTTATATGACATAAACAAAAGGGTTTTTTACTCCAGGTGATGCCAAAATTATTTTCCGGTTGCATAGATACATTTATGGAATGAAGAAAGCATCTATATAATGGACCATTCGATTTAATGAAGCTATAAAAATATTCAGTTTTATTAAGAACAAATGTGTGCCATAAGTTTATAAGAGGTTTAGTATGAATGAGGTCATTATCTTAATATTATATGTTTATGACATATTACTTATTGGAAATGACATACCGGTCTTACAGTCTGTTGAGGATTGGTTAAAAAATTATTTCCCTGTGAACAACTTAGGGTGAATAATCCTATACTCTAAGGATCAAAATCATCCATGATAGATACAAGCGGTTTCTTAGACTATGTCAAAGTACATACATTGACCAGATAATAAATATATTTAGTATAAAACAGTCCAATAGGGGATTGGTTCTAGTGTCAAATGTTTTACATCTTTCTATGAAAATGTGTCCACATACACAATATGAGAAATAGATAATGAGTAATATCTCATATGCTTTAGTGATAGGATCAATCATGTACTCTATGTTATGTACTTGACCTGATATTGCCTATGCATTGAGCTTGGTAGGTATAGATCATAAAATCCAGGAGAAAAACATTGGTATAATTTTAAGGCTATCCTCAAGTATTTGAGAAGAACTAAGTACATGATTCTAGTGTATAGAGGAGATGAGGATCTAGGCATGAAGTGTTATACTAATTCCGGTTTTCAAATAGATAATAATGATCTAAATTCATAGTCACGGTGTCTTTTCTGTGTCAACAGAGGAGGTGTGAGTTTGAAGCGTTCAAAGTAGCCAGTTTTCACTGATTCTATAGTTGATTTTGAGTATATAAAAGCAACTAATCAAACCAAGGAATCCATTTGGATATGAAATTTTTTTACTAGCTTGATGTTGTACCAAAAATTAAAGACCCTATCACATTGTATTATCATAATACTATAGCGGTGTCTCATTCAAAATATCTAAGGTAATGCTAATGGACAAAACATATACTCCAAAAGTATAACCTCTTGAGGTATTTTTATCAAAGGGGTGAAGTTGCGGTAATAAGATTACCCATTGAAGAGAATTTGGTGGTCCCAAGGACTAAATTCCCATCGCAACAGAAGCATGAGTATCATGTGAGAGCTAGAAGCATGATTTTTGTTAGCATTGGACTCTAGTGAAAGTGGGAGTCTATTGGAGTTGGTTCCTTAGAACCAAATTTTTTGGAATTATTAATGAATTTTATTAATTTTTTCGAATATTAATAAACACCTTATCACATCATGATTGTTCTTATGTGTAACACAGTACGTGGTAAATTCCTAAGAGTAGTTGTCATAATAAAATTCATAGCAGTTCCTCACTATGATGAGAACCTAGAGTTTTAATGAAAGTATTCTTAAATATATGTTCTAAAGTAGAAGGATATAATTTTAGGGAAGTAAACGATGAAATATATCATGGGTGGAGACTCATAGTACTTTGAGTCACCTTCTCATGGTGTACTCCATTGGTAATATCCAATATAGGATATTAGGATAACGAGATGAAATCCTCATTTATATGTGTCCTTGGATGTTCATATCTGTGGACATGTTTATTGATCATATTAAATGTCATTATTATTGAGTATTATGAGTCATTTATTTTTATGTATTGATAATAATCGTGAAAACATAAGTTTGCGGTGAGGTAGGATACATTGGGTGTGTCATGAGTAATATTTCATTTTGAATAATGAAAGAAATGATTTTTCCCTTCTATTCTTTAACAAAAGTTGATATCTTAGGTCTTTTGATGCAAATGATAGATCCTAAATAAATCCATGTCCATGGTTTTCAATAGGCATGTTTGATTACCGAAAAATCAAATAAATAGAAATCGAGCACATATTTTGATGGAATCGTCACACAACCTACATGATTACATATATCGTGATAAATGGATTATATTACACAAAAAGTGTTCATATGAGTTATTATATAATTAAAACATTAAATTAATATCTCTATGTATTTCTTGGCATGTTCCTAGATGATAACCATAGTAATTAGGATGCTTCACCTAATTTCACAAAGAAACTGGCCTAGAGTGCTATACAATAAGTTTATCCAGAATCTCAGTTAAATAATATATTATTATTTATTAGTTAACAAGTTGAATAAATATTATTCCCAAAATATGTTTAATAATTATTCATGTATGATTTATTTCATATATTCTATCTCCATTTATTCGAGATTATATTATGTGATCATAATACTTAATAAATATTTATTTTCTATTTAGTTAATGTAATATTTTTTAATTTTTCAGTGAATAATATAGTGACATTTATTTATTAAATAAATAGCTTCACGAGCCAACATGGGTACCCTTGTAACCCAATAACTGAGCCGGTCCTAACATATCCCAAAGGGAGATCTCGATCCCCATGGGTTGGTGAATAGCACCTAGAATCATAAAAAATGGAAGTAGGAAAAAATTCACAAACATTATAGAAGAGAGATAATAAGATAGTATTCATAAAAAAATAAACTCCACTGAGAGTAATGTACTATAAATAAAACATGTAATAAATAACCCAAAGTAATATATAGAATTACATTAAATTGAATGAGAATTTCCTAATTTCCATTGAATGACACTCTCTAAGTCCACATATTGACAACTACAACCACATCCAAGTGGTGATTTACCATTAATCAAACCTGGAAGGGGATAATCCACAACCACCTGAAAGAATAGGTAGGGTGTGAGATAAAATCACAATAGGGTCTCACTAAGGATTCCATAATAGATTCCATTATTTAATTAACAAAATAACGAGCATTAAATTTCCAAATAAATTGTTTTTCTATTTCAAAATATTATTTAAAAAATTAGTGCTTTACATTTCAAAAGATATAAAAAATTTAGAATTATGTAAATACTTTAAACCAATGGATTAAATAGACACATTTTATATAAAATAGTTTATATAAATCCAATGGTAGGTAATACAATTCTCAACAGTGGAATGTTATCATTTTAAAAACAAAAAAGTGATAAACATGGTCATACACCTAAGAAGGTATGATAGTTCTAGGCTATAAGAACCCCAAACTCAAGGTGACACAGAAATATGTACATACACCCCTTTGAACACATGCCATAGAGGACTCATCACCATCACCTAAGGGATGCGATGTTCTTAATATATGTTTTATAATGTTTTAAATCATAAATTGTTTTCAAAACGACTCACTATCCATCTATGTTTTTCATTTGATCCAGTAAAAAAAGTTATAGAGAATTTATTTTAAAACTTTTTCAAATTAAATTCATCCCATTATCTATTTGAAATTTGAAAATTTCCATTCAAAAACAATTACACAGGGTTTTAATAAAAAACATTCCTTTTTTCCAAGATAGAACAGAAAGGTTCTTTTAAAAACCACTTTAAGACATTTTTTTCAGATACAAATTGAAATTAATTTCATCAAATTGATTTCCATACTTTTCCATCGTACCAATTTATCAATTTATATTCAACAATTAAAATTTCACTAGTTTCCATCAATTTCTCAAACAAACCCCATTTCAATAGAATTGGGGGATTTCCCCAATTTCATGCAATTTGTTTTTTCCAAAACCAATTCCCTAATTCAATAGAATTGTGGTTTTAAACAAACCTAATAAAACAAGTTTCCAAAAAATTAATTTAAATCATACATTTGAAATTAAATCCAAAAATTCAGGTTAAATCAAATTTCTTCATCATAACAAAATGGCCTACCTTTCACGAAAACACAATGCCCACAATAGAAACATCAAACTAGAATGAAGTCACATAATATCTAGAAACTCAATATAAAAACAAGATTCTGAAAAACGGGTTATAGATCCATAAATCCAAAAGACGATCTCTCAAAATTCAAGGGAGATGAAGTGAAAGAGACTAAGATACCTGGAGAAAACTTAATAAAAAGGTCACACTACAATGGAAAGAACGATCAAATGCTTATCGAGGTGACTTGGAAGGGATGGAGGGCTCCAAAATCACTTTGGAAAGGATCCTGGGTCAAGAGTAAGATATTTTAGAGAGGAGGAAATAATACTTTCATCCAAGTTTACAATCTAAAAACAAAGCTGGGGGTTTTACCTGAGGTTCAAACAATCACACATTGTGAAATTGAAAATTATCATAATCAACGAAAAACACATCACCTCTTGATAAACATGAATTATTAACATGTTCTGATTTATATGATTTGTAATCATATTAAAAAACATGTCAATATTCAAGAGGTTGTAGAAAAACCCAGTGTTTGTTGAGAACCGATAAATCTTTGACTTCACCAATATAGATATCCTATCTATTCTTTCTTGACCCTACCCAGACAAAGAAAAAGGAAAAACAAGAAATCATACCTATCTAAAGCGTAATATTATGTTACACCTTCCCCAAAATTAAAACTTTTTGTCCCCAAAAATCCTATCAAGAAGCTTCCACATTGAAAATGTGAGGCCACTATTCACTCATCAGTGCCTCGCACTCCCATGTTTCATGATAATCAAAATCGTCCTCCCATAGCACATGAACCAAAAGAATGTCCCTCACACAAAATCCCATGGTTTAATAATCAACTATACTAATTGGTCATACAGTAACAGATAAAGCTAGTTCAACATCAAGATCTATCATTCATAGAACATTACATGGATCAGATAGATACTTAGAAAGCTGAGACACATGGAACACGTTATGTATCAACATCATCTATATTGGGAATGATAAATGATATTAAACTTTACCCACCTACTCAAAACCTCTAAAGGTCCCACACAATTGGGAGCAAGCTTCCCTTGACTCTCAAGCCATCGATGACCCAACCAGGGTGAAACATTCATGAACACCTAGTCACCAACTAAATAATCCAACAACCTAAGATGATGATCAGCATAAAACTTATATTTTCTTTTTTCCGTCAAAATTATATAGAGAATTAAATGAATAACTTATGTCATCTCTTAAACCAAGCTCATTCCAACAAAGGATCTTTCATCGATCTTCAACCAACACAATAGATATCTAAATGGTGGACAATATAATACCTCTAAATAGAGCGATTCTGATGGAGGATTGGTAGCCATTTTTATAAGAAAAATCAATCATCCCCAGATGATAATCCCAAGCTCCACCAACATCATGAATAAGATTGTGAAGAATTTCATCAAGTATATGTATAACTCTTTCTGTCTAGCCATCAGATTTCGGATGCTATGTCATACTCAAACAGACGTGAGATCCCAGTGCCTCATGAAGGCCTCTCTAAAAAAGAGAAGCAAACTAAGGATCACTATCAGAAACTATAGTTGTTGGTACTCCATGGAATTGAAAAATAAATTTCACATAGAGATTTCACAACTCCAAATCTTTGTATGTGTTGTGAATGGGTATAAAGTGAGCAAATATTGGTAGCCGTTTGATTGCAACCCATGTCAGATTCTTCTTTCCCTATGTATGCAGAGGCCCGATAAAAAATTCCATTGATATCTCATACCAATTAAATGTTTGTAATATAAGTGGATATAGATAACCTGATGGTTTTTGGTGCATGTCCTTCACCTGTAGGCCCGTATAACAATGAGATAAAAACTCAGTGATTCCACATCTCATACCTAGATACCAAAACTATTTCCACAGGTCATAGAACATCTTCATGGTTCATATGTGTAAATCCCCCAAGGATCTATATTAGTCTCCAATAATATATTTTCTTTCAGTAAATTGAATAGAAAAATATTTTCAAAATAATGGAACACCCTCTTTGGAGTACGACCACTCTGTAACTGTCTTCCCACCATAAATAGTATCTGATGCTATGAAACTCATCATCAAGTTGTTGTTCCTAAATAATTGATTCAAAAAGATTTGATATCAATTGAACACTTTCCAAGGGAAACCTCATCTGTTGATTCATGGACTCCGATATGAAACTTTGTAAAGAGAGTCATCAAGTTCCACTCTTCGGATGATTATTTCACTACTAGGGTCCTAATTTTTCTGCACACAACATCTGCAATGAAATTCCATTTCGCTGGGGTATAGGAAATGTTGAAATAGAAATACTGTAGGTATTCCACCCAATGCCTCTAGTAGAGATTCAAATCTTTTTTAGAGAAGGTATAAATCAAGATCTTGTGGTTTGAAAACACGGTAAACCTTTCTCCATAAAGGTAATTCCACCAACTCTTATGTGTGTGCATCGCAGTTTCAGGTTGAAGGTCAAGGTTATAGATAATTCTTACAGTTTGACTTAAGATGACAAGATCTATAGGCAAAAATATGTTCGCCATGCATAAGAATTCATCCCAAACCTGGACCCGATGCATCACAGAAGACCACATTGCCTTGCCTAGCCTCTAGAAGAGTCAACACTAATGCAGCAGTCAAACTATTATTCAAATCACTAAAATAATTATGATATTCAACATTATAATAAAACATGACTATCTTCTAAGTGGTTATAGACATCGGAGAATCCAAATTCAAGAAGTTCTTCACTAATTGACGATAAAATTCAGGTATACCTAAGAAGTATTGAATCTCAAAGACATTTCATGGTTGCTCCCAAGTCATAACAGCCTGCACCTTCTCATGATCAACTGATATTCCTTGATCTGACACCATATATCCTAAGAACATCACTTCCTGAATATAGAAATAACATTTTGATATCATGGTATAAATTTTGTGATTTCTTATTAAAGTCAGAACTATTTTCAGATGATGCACATGATCTTATTAGGACACAGAGTAAACAAGGATGTCATCCACAAAAACCACCATGTAGTTATAAAGATACTCATGGAAAATCATGTTCATAATATCCATAAATATTGTAAGATCATTGGTTAGACCAAAGGGGATAACAAGGTACTCCTAATGTCTATACCTGCTCTGAAATGTAGTTTTATGAATGTCATATTATCTTATCCTCAACTAATGGTAACTAGAGTAGAGATAAAACATATGGGACCACATTTCTTCTATAAATGGATCAAATAGATAATCAATATATGGTAACAAGTTTTTTTTCATTACCATAACTCAATTTATCTATATGTAATAAACACATAGGCGAAGTGAACCATCTGAATTATTATCAAAGAGAATTAGAACTTCCCAAGGTGACATGCTCAAGCGAATGAATCCTTTCTCAAGAAGATCTTCCAAATGGTAATTTAGCTCTTTCATTTCTATAGGAACCATAATGTAAGTGGGAAAAGATACTAGTTGAGTACCAAGAATTAATTCAATAAAAAACTCAAACACCCTTATCAGAGTCAATCCTAAGATGTTAGAAGGAAACACATCGAGAAACTCAAAAACCACAAGAGGGAAGTCACCACTCATAGATTCTCTCTCCATATTGAAGGAAAATCTAGAAATCACATACCCCAATTTTATATAAGAATGTCCAACTCTGCTCAAAATTAGGAAACATTTTTTTTAGAAGACATGGAATACACCACTAAGTGTGGTAAAGGAGACCCATCAAAGATAGAAATAAATCTGGGCATTATTAGTAATGATCCAATCCATCCTAAATATGAAGTCAAGATATTTCAGTCGAGAACCGAAAAACTAAAATAAATCTTGACATATGATATGGAGAAAAAAAATAGGGACAATGGATACCCTGCTTTATCTTTTTCCAAAGGGTTTTAGAATTATCAATTAGACAAGAAAAATATCAATAGAATGATTTGGAAGATTAAAAATACATGTTGAAATAAATGAATGAGATAAACCAATATCTAATAGAGTACTCACAAAGGATGAAGATATAGTAATGGTACCTCCCATAGTCAATGCACCCATATCCACTTCCTCTGGAGACTCTTCCATAGCCTGAATAAGAATCATTCCAGATTCATGTGGTCAGAACCCTTTTATTTGTGAAGAATCTATTTTCCGCATAGTTTTGGAAGGAGTTCATAATCCTTTGACACTATGTGGAATGAAAAATACAGGGAATAACTTATACAAGTGACCAAAGCATCCTCAAGATCCATAGTTCTTTGGTGCCTCAATGAAAACCCACTTTAAATGTCTTGTATTTTCATAATGCTAACAAACTAAATGGCCTTTTACAAGAACTACAAGATCTATGTAATGACCCCGCTATCATGAAACACCATGAGAATCATCATGATTCCTCTTTTCCATGAATATAATCATGCTTCTATTGGGAGAAAAAGAAACTCCTGATAACCATTACTAGCTAGCCAGGTCCATTTCAATATTAATTAATCTATTTAGTGCATCTACATAATAAGTAAACATCAGAAAGAAAACCCAAGAAATAATATCCTGATGATTTCCCAACTCAAACCTTTTAGACATAATCTTATCATTCGATACAATCTCAGGTGAAAATGCACAAGCTCAATAAAACTGTTTGCATACACTATCAAGGATCTGTTGACCTTCTCAAGTTTGAAAAACTCATTGGAATTATCCAACAACATTGACTATAGTAGAACTAGTTCTTGAAAATAACCTTGAATTCTTTCTAATATAATCCTTCATGTTTCTTTGATGTCACCACCATGTACCACTATCTTCTACTTGGTCATTCCAGCATGAAGGTGGAAGACTTCACCTTGATTTTTTTAGGTGTGTCCAAGAACCCAAAAAATCTTTAAATTATACTCAACCATTCCTCTGCCTCTTGAGAATCAGTTGACACTTTGAATGATTCTTGCTTCTAGCAATGTATCTCTTGAGAATAAATTTTGAGAATTTCCCTCGGAGGTTCCATATTTGGATACTGAATGAGAACTGGATATGGTTCATGTCTTAGATCTTGGACAATATTCACAACAACCTAAAATAGATTTGGGCCCATAAGAGGGTTTTATCACTAGGGTTCTACAACATAATTCTACTAGATACTATTTTTACATTTTCTCGGAGTCATTTTGCTACATAAAATCAGCTGAAAACAAGAAATACATCAAATTGACACTCAAATAGAGAAACAGGGAAATTAATCCCAATAGATATAAAATAAATTTAGATTTCAATATAAGCAAATAAAAATTATAGAAAATACGAGAATTAATCCTCAAGACATATTTCCCTAACCCCCAATGGTCACATAAGGTTTATTGCAGTGAGTATTAGCCAGGAAATCAATCACAACTACCCCCTAAGTGCTGATAATATTTTCCAAATGCATAATGACTTTAAGAAAAAACTCAACATGAAGCTCTGATACCACTTTTTCCTGAACCAACTCGGGTACCTTGGTAACCCGATAATTGATCTAGTCCTGACATAGCCTTAAGGGCATCCTGATCCCCATTGGTCCACGACTAACACTAGGCATTATACAAAATTAAATTTGGAATGTTTTTCTACAATCATTACGAAAGAAAGATAAAAAAAATATGTATAAAAAATAAACTACACTGTGAGTAATTTACCAAAAATTAAATAGGTAATAAAAACCCCAATTCACTATAAAAAAGTACCTAAAAACTAAAATAAAATGAACCAAATCTTAATGGACATAACTATCCAAGTCCACAGATCAACAACTAGAACCACCTCCAAGTGTGGATTTACCCCTTCTCGAACCTAGAAGAATATAATCTATAAAAACATTAAGGAAAATGTTGGGTGTGAGATAAAATCCCAGTAAGGACTCTCCAAGGATTCCATAATAGATGTCAACATTAATTTAACCTAATAATGGGAATTAAATTTTCAAATTAACAGGTTTGGAATTTCAAAATCATATTTAAAAAAATCATGCTTTACAATTAAAAATATGAAATACATTTCAAATGATGAAAATAATTTAAACAAATGTCTTAAATAAACACCTTTTATATAGAATTATTTAAATAAATCTGAAGGCATGTAAATCAGTTTGCAATAATAGAATATTTTCATTTGAAATACAAATAAGTGAGAAACATGGTCATATCCCTATGAAGGTATGACTATGTTAGGATATAGGGACCCCACCCTCAAGGTGACATATCATTATGTATATACGACCATTTAAACTCCAACAAAAGAGGACTCATCACCATTCTATAAGGTGTGTGGCATCCTTCATTCAGGTTTTGGAACACTGCAAATCATAAAGTGTCATCCAAATAACTCACTAACTACCTAAGGCTTGCATGTGCACTATTAAAAAAATTATGGATGATTTATTTTAAGTGTTTAAAATACAATTCTTCCCATTATCTATTTAAAATATTCCAATTAACATTCAAAAACTATAATACATGTTTTTAATAAAAAAATTCCATTTTTCAATGATAAAACCCAAAGGTTCAAATCAAAACCACTTTTATCCATTTTTTATCAAATTCAATTTAAAATCAATTTTATAAAATTAATTTCCATAACTTTCCATTGAATTAATTTTCTCAATTTTAATTTCACCATTTTCCATCAATTTCCTAAATGCACCCCAATTTATTATAATTGTGGGGTTTTCCCCATTTTATGTCAAAACCAAATTTCCAAAATCAAATTATCAAATTCAATGGAATTATGTTTTAAAAAAATTAACTAAAATTAGTTTCAAGAAAATTAATTAAAATTAAACAATCAAAATTGAATCAATAAATTCATGTTAAATCAAATTTTTTTATCATAACAGAACCACCTACATTTCATGGAAACACAATTCCCATAATAGAAATCACTAACTAGAAATAAAGTGCATAAGATATAGGAAATGAACCAAGAAACACGATTCAATAACACAGGGTATAGATCCATCAATCCCAATGTGATCTATTAAAATTCCAATGAGTGGAAGAGAATGAGATGAAGATATAGGGAGATCTCTTACTTAAAAATTCACACCACAATCGCAACAATGATCAATATTTGATTGAGATGACTTGGAATTGGTTGAGGGCCCGAAAATCAACTAGAAAAGGCTATTGGGTCAAGAGTAATAAATTTTGGAGAGGAAATAGTACTTTCCTTTATATTTCCAGTATAAAAACAAAACACATTGTATTAGATGATCTATAACCCAATTACATGTCGTGAAATTGAAAATTTTTATAATTACTGAACACCCCCTCATCTATTGATAAAAATTAATTATTATCATTTTAGGATTTACAAGACATGTAACTATATTAAAATGAGTGTAAATCTCCAACAATTTGCAAAAAAGATCAGGTTCTCCTAAGAATCCAACAAATATTTAGTTTCACCATTATATATATAATCTTTATTCCCACTCTACCCATCCTAAACAATGAAAAGGAAAAACCATGACTTGTTTTAAAGCATACCTATCAGAAGAGTAACAAGATGTTGCAACCTTCCTACCAGAAAAACATTTTGTCCCCAAAAAGCCTACGGATAAGCTTATATATTTAAAATGTGAGGCCACTTATCTCTCATCAGTGCCTTACACACCCATGTCCCATGAGAATTAGAACTTTTATTCCATAGCACAAAAAAGGTATTTATCTTCCATTAAGTACCTTGGGTTAATAATAAACTATCAAAAATGGCCCTTTAGTAATAGATAACCTATGTTCAACATCAAGATCACTCTAGTTCAGAACATGAGATGGATCATATTGATACTTTCAAAGTTGAGACACATGAAACATGTTATGTATCGATGTCAGCTGTGGTGGAAGTGATAAATGATTTGAAACTTTCCCCACCTTTTTAATAAACTCTAAAGTCTCACAAAATGATGTTTAACATTCCATTCCCTCCCAAGAAATCAATGTCACAACCCGGGTGACATTTTCTAGAATAGATTTTCAGCAACTAAAACTCCAACAACTTGCAAGGATGATCAGTATAAAACACATAACAGTTATTTGTCATAATAATTCTCTTATATTTCAATTGAATATTTTTAATGTCCTGGTTCCAGAAGCCACCCAAAGGAGCCCCGTACCCGGTTGGTCACATGGCATCAAGCGCTTTTCCCTAAACACCAAAGGCTACCGACTAGCAGCGAGGGCCTTGGGTGTGATAGTGGGTAAACTATTCCCTCATTTGAAGAGTACACAATGGAAATAAATAGACATTCAACCGTGGAATGAGTGAATAACAAAAAAAATAAACAGCAGAAGACTAAATCAACAAACTTGAGCACATATTTATATATAAGGAATGATACAAGATACTTATCTAGGAAATCAGACAAACAAGTCACAATGCTGAAAAACACAACAGTACCAAAACAAGTACAAAAAGAAAAGTAAACAGATCCTCAGCATTGCAAGCCAAAGCTTGGTCCTTTTCTCTCCTACTCCAAGCAATCATGTACCAGAAGTCGAAGGGCGCTTCCTCTTGTCTATACCTACAAAAACATAGTCTTCTTGGGCCCAAAAGCATGGCCCAAACAGGGTGTGAGATAAAATCTCAGTAGGCAACCACCCAAAGATCCGTGCCTAACTGTCAGTGAGTATATGGTAGGTAAAAGTACAATAAGCAGTAAACAGCAACACCAAGTAGTATATAGAAAATAGTAAGTAGCGAAGTAGTATGATACACAATAGTAATCAATCCAAAACCAAAAACAGTAGTGATAAAATCAGCTAACAAAAACATGAAACCCTCTGGGAAGTAGCCGCAGCCATCCCCTCTAGTACTAACCAAGAAGTACCACAACCCTCTAGGTAGTGCACTCAGCATAACCCCTCTGGCTTGGTCATACAAATTTATGAGTCTCTCTGGGGAAGATCATTCGGTCAATTCCCCTTATAGTTTAGTGTAGTCAGAGACTCTCTAAAGAAGATCATGCGGTCTAACCCTCTTAACCCCAAGGTCTAGAGACTCTCGGAGGAATATATCTCAGTCAATTCCTCCTATAGCCTCAGGTATACCACAAACTCTCTGAGGAAGATCACTCGGTCAATTCATCCTCTAGCTTGGGAAGGTTCTTAAAAAGATTCAAACAATGTAAGACTCTCTGAGGAAGCACACTCGGTCTACCCTCCTGTAGTCTATAATATCTGAAGGTACTCTGGGAAGCTCACTCAGTCTATCCCTTGTGGCCTATAATGTCTAAGACTCACTGAGGAAACTCACTCAGTCTACCCTCCAGTAGTCTATAATGTCAAAGACTCTCTGGGAAGCTCACTCGGTCTATCCCTTATAGTCTATAGCACCAGGTTCTCACAGCCATGTGCCAGTCAGTGCATGATAATGCTATAAGGCCAAAGTACACCAACATATCTACTTGGCTAACCAAATTACACCTATAGAGATACTTGGATAAAATTCTACAAGGCAAAAATTATGTAATGCAAAACACTCCATCCTATAGACACAAGGAATGGCAATAGTCATAATGGCCAAAGGCTAACAAGACCCAAAGGTCATAAATAGAGAAAAGCATGGGAAAAACATCCAAGCACAACAAAATTATCCTCTAACATGACTAAATTACCTCTACACAAGCATACAAGCAAGTCAGGAAAACAACAAGGGAAAAAAGGTAAACACGCAATACCCCGTTCACGGGTATTGGTGGAATTTTCACATAAAACTCAAAGACTTTGAATGGTAAGGCACAAAAAACCTACATTGATCCTAGGAGATCGATATAATTGAACCTAACATGACTAATTCTCCCTTGAACTTCGTAAATTTAGAAAACGTTCCAAATTATATTTCCACGATAACTTGAGAAAGAGAATGAATCAAGGAATGAAACTCAAGAAGAAGGAAGAACTCACTGCTACTGTTCCAACGCAATAGATGGCGGTCGAATCAGCCAATAGATGGAGGATCTAGAATCTGGAGAAGCTTCACGGCCGTACGACATCTCTCGGTCGAACCAGACCTAGAAGAAGACATTTATGGCGATCGGGCACAACCCCGGTCCGATTAATAAAAAAAAAGAAAGTACACGACATGTATTTTAAGAGTACACGACGTGTATTAGGTCTTTCTGTACTCTGCCAAAATCATCCTCCACATCACCCCTACACACCACGTGTGTGGCCCGGAAATGGCTAGCACACGGATTTGAGTGGGAAAAGAATACACGGCGTGTACTCAGAAAGTACACGGCGTGTACTTCAAAAATTTCCAGAAACATCATTTTTCTCAAAAACACCAGAAAAAGGAAAGACATACCTGAAAACGAAGATCCGGGTTCTTAAAAACATCCCCCCTTAAATAAATTCTCCCCCAAATTTCCCTAGAGAGGCGTAGAAGAAGAAACCCCAAACAGCTCCGGACACTGCAATCGTACATAGGCCACCCTCTCCCAGGTCTCGTCCTGTACTCACCCATGCTTCCAGAGCACCCGTACTAAAGGAAAAACCACCAAAAGAGAACCTTCATACTACGATCGACAATCCGGATGTGATTCTCTTCAAATGATGCATCCGCTTCATGCTCAACCTCCTCAGGATGAAAGACATGTGACGGGTCTGAAAAGTAACATCGGAGATGAGAGAGGTGGAAGACATCGTGCATGGCCCGATACCTTTGAGGTAACTAAAACCAATAGGCAACCATCCCAACTCTCTCCAAAACCCCAAAAGGCCCGACGTACCATAGTGAAAGATTACCCTGTCTCTGTATCCTCTTGTGTCCCAACCTCGGTGTGACACGTAGGAAAACCTGATCTCCAACCTCAAACTCCAGAGGTCGTCTCCACTGATCAGCATAAGACTTCTGCTGAGACTGTGTTGTAGCCATCCGCTTCCGAATCTGCTCTATCTGTTCTGAGGTCTCCTAAATAAGACATGGTCCCAGTAAATCTGCCTCTCCAGCCTCAAGCCAGCATAAGGGTGATCGTCATGGCCTACCGTATAAAGCCTCATAAGGTTCCATCTGAATGGTTGCCTGAAAACTGTTATAGTAGGCGAACTCCATCAGAGGGATATGCTTCTCCCAAGAACTTCCAAAGTCTAGAATGAAAGATCGAAGAATATCCTCAAGCACCTGGATCATGTTCTTGGACTGACCATCAGTCTGGGGATGGTATGTTGTACTCCAAATTACCCGCGTACCCAAAGCATTTGAAGGCCCTTCCAGAACCGAGAAGTAAAGAACACATCCCTATCTAAAACAATGGAGTGTATAACTCCATGTAGACGTACGATCTCCCAGATGTACAACCATCCCAGATCATGAACACTGAACGTCTCCTTGATCGATAAGAAGTGAGAAACCTTCGTAAGCCTATCACTGACAAAACAAAGAGTATCGTTTCCCCGAGGTGACCTCGGTAACCCGGTCACAAAGTCCATTGTGACATCATTCCACTTGCACATGGGAATGGGTAACTGCTGCAAAATCCCCGCTGGTCGTTGATGCTCTGCTTTCACATTCTGACAAGTAGAACATCTCATGACAAAACCAGCAACATCGCTCTTCATACCTGGCCACCAGTACTAACAGTGTAGATCACGATACATCTTTGTGATGCCAGGATGAACTGCCCAAATCGAGGAATGAAAATCCCACATCAACTCCTCGCGTATGTCTGTCGGCACCCATACACGTCCCTGGAACTACAATATATCATCCTCACCCACTGTCCATCTAGGAAGAGGTTCATCTTCTGACACACTCTCCCACTGGACTAAGGCCTCCGAATTTGATAGTTGCCTCATTCGTACCTGATCAAGAAGTTTAGAGCTAACAGATAGAGAAGATAGGATAGACTGTCCCTGCCTATCATGCACTTCCAAGTGCATCTTAGAGAATAGAGTCATAAGATGTCACTCACTGCTGGCCTCCAAAACTGCCTGAATCTGAGTTCTCCTGCTCAACGTATCTGCCACTGAATTTTCTTTTCTCGGCATA
This sequence comes from Viscum album, assembly GCA_963277665.1. Classification (NCBI taxonomy): domain Eukaryota; kingdom Viridiplantae; phylum Streptophyta; class Magnoliopsida; order Santalales; family Viscaceae; genus Viscum; species Viscum album. The sequence continues at coordinate 1,327,583,989 of OY728158.1, forward strand.
TAGATGAGCTCAAAATCAAAGGACTAAAGGTACTCAACCCACCTATGCTGTCTCAGATTTATATCACGCTGAGTGAAGATATACTTGAGACTCTTTTGGTCGGTTAAAACCACAAAGTGATCTCCCAGAAGGTAGTGTCTCCAACAACGTAAGGCATGAACAATAGCTTCCAACTCCAGATCGTGCGTAGGGTAATTCCGCTCATGTGTCCTAAACTGCCGAGACCCGTATGCAACAACTCCATCTCCCTACATAACCACAACGCCCAACCCGATACCTGAAGACTCACAATAAATAGTGTAGCCCTTTCTCGGCTCTGGAAAGACTAGTATCGGTGCCGACGTCAACCTTCCCTTCAGCTCTTAAAAGACTGACTCACAAGAATATGACCATAAGAACTTCGCCCCCATCATGGTCAGACCTGTCAATGGTGATGCTATGCGTGAGAAGTCCTTTACAAAATGCTTGTAGTATCCTGCCATCCCTAGAAAACTCCATACCACAAAGATGTTCTTCAACTGCTCCCAGGATACTATAGCTCCCACGTTCTCTGGGTCCATTGAAACTCCTGTCTCTGAGATAACGTGACCCAAGAAGTGAATCTGGTCCATCCAAAAGTGGCATTTCGAGAGTTTGGCATACAGCTGATGCTATCTCAGTGTACTCAGAATGATCTCAAGATGTGTGGCATGGTCATGTCGAGTGTGAGAGTACACCAAGATATCTTCCACGAAGACCACGACAACGGAGTCCATGTACGAATGGAACACTAGGTTCATTAGTGCCATGAAAACTGCAGGCGCGTTCATGAGACTGAACGACATGACTGTATACTCGTATAGACCATACCTACTATTGAAAGCTGTAAGAGGTATATCTGATGGTATAACCCGAAAATGATAATAACTGGACCTCAATTAGATCTTTACGAAAACTTGGGCTCCTCAAACCTGATCAAAGAGGTCATCTATCCTCAACAAGGGATATCAGTTCTTGACTGTCAACTAGTTCAACATCCGATAATCCACACAAAACCGAAGGGTTCCTTCTTCCTTTTTCACAAACAGGACAGGCGAACCCCAAGGAGAAGTACTGGGTCGGATGAAACCCTTTGCTTGCAACTCCTCCAACTGCTTTTTGAACTCATGCAATTCAGGTGTATCCATCCTATAAGAAGGAATGGAAACCGGTGCTGCTTCTGGCATGAGATCAATCAAGAAGTACACCTCACGCTCCGCCACTACTGGGGAAATGTTTAACTCTCAAGTCCTCTGGTCATCCTGATAATGACTTGAAATCGGGGTTGTAACTCCTCCTAGCCCATGATTCTCGGGTCCAGCTCTACCTGCCTAGACATCCCACTCAACTCTATGAGGAAAAGATCCGCCTTGTGGTGATACGAAGTTCATCCTAAAGCGATAGAAATTGACGAATCTCTGTAAAGGAACCAACCAGTACATCCCGATAATGATGTCATAGCCCGACATCTCTTGGACGTAGAGATCACATAAGAAGTGACACCCCACAACCTCAAGAGGGCACTCTCTGCACTGACGTACTCTAGAAGTCCTTGTTCCCAACGGCGTGTCAAGAGTCAACAAGTTGACAGATGAAATGATAAAGAGCCCAAGGATCTCCACAACCACAACAAAGATAAATCTATGTGGAGCACCAGTATCGAAAAGGGTTGATGATAAAATAGAGGCTTCTAATATCGTACCTCTAACTGTAGAAGGGCTGGGATCCTTATCCCGATAGGTCTGATCCATGATGAAAGACTAGCCTACATCATGGCCATGCGCCCCTGGATGACCACTCTGAGCTGATAGACTCTCCTATCACTGATGACCTAGTGACTGACAACCACATCCACGACCTCCACCTCAGCCCGAACGACCAGAAGAACTCCGGTTCCTAGATTGGTGGGAAACTGGAGAAGCATCTCTAGAAAGCGGGGTAATAGAGGAACCCCTACCACCAGCTGAAGGTGAGAAGTTGTGACAGAAGCACTGAAGATGGCCCATCTTTCCACAAGATCAGCACTCCATCAGATCTCTCTCTCACTGAATTCTAGTATGCCCACTCATACAGAACTGGTATCATACAACTTGGCTGCCAGAAGATGCATCCCGTGAACCTTGTTCTCCTCGAGAAGACTCTCTGTGATGTTTCCTACTGTCCTTAGGAGGAACACTGGGTCTGGATGTTGAACCACCTTGGATCACTACTCCAGAATCCCTCAGATTGCGCTCAATAATCCGCACCTCGTTAACGGTGGAGGATATAGAAGACAACTGGAAGATATTAACCTGGGAATGGAATTCCTTCCTAGGACCGTCCTCAAACTTCCTAGCAAGTAACAACTCATCACATACTGGGATCAGCGTGAAATGTTGCAGCACAGTAAAACAGGATGAGTACTCCATAATAGAAAGAGTACCCTACTACAGACTCATAAACACCAGGGATCGATCAGCCCTCAGGGTCTCCGGATAGAAGTAGTCATAGAAGGTGCATCGAAACTCATCCCATGACATACTTTTCTAGCGTCCTGACTGTAAGATCATCTCCCACCACCTCTAAGCGGTGTCCCAGAGCATATAGGTGGCCATCTTTACCCTCTTCTCTGGGGGTATCTCCAGATGCTCAAAGATAGTCAGGGTGGACTCGAACCACGACTCTGCAGCCTAGGGTCCTCCATCCCATGAAAACTTAGGAGGATGCTGCTGCTAGAAAACCCTCGTCAACTCATCCATCGATGGGGTAGGAGGTGGCACTCCATGAAAAGTCTGCATCATCTTCAAGAAATCCTCCCTGAACTACGCATCAGCACCTATGATGGGTATAACTGCTGGTGCCAAGGATGAAAAAGCAGGAGGATCAAAAGGAGGTCCCTGATCGGCCATATCCGGTGTCTGGTCACTGTCCAGCAACTGACGTACGACCGGAGGACGTCTCGGAGGCATAACTCTGAAAGGTCTAAAGCACACCTTATATCCGAATAACAAATACTAAAAACATAGGAGTATAAAATGGGAACATGGGGAAGAAACTATCAAGTTTTACAAAAAAAGACTACACAACATGTATAAAAACTACACGGTGTGTACTTTTAGCCATTAACATGGGCGTTTACTCCCACCACTACTGGTTGTATAACCCTCAAACTACACGGCGTGTTGTTCCCACACACGGTGTGCACTTAAACTCTAATCCCCTTCCCGAGTCTCCATACATAGATAACCCACATGGTCCAACTAACCCCAGACTACACAGCGTGGTCCCTAGGGACACGACATGTACTAGACATAGTCTTGGCAGCCCGTGTTTTTAGTCACACTGCCGTCAACATGGCTGCCCTTACACAGCGTGTTCCGAACAAACACGACATGTATAAGAGAAGATAAAATTGACCCGTGTTATTCGTGACACATCCGGGTACCTAGGACAATACTACACGGCGTGTTCTTTACTAAAACAATGTGTTCTACTCAAGATTCACTGACCCGTGTTGTTAGTGACACGGCCGGGTACATGTCTCTAAACTACACGGCGTGCACCTACCATACACGGCATGTTCCAGAAGTTATTTTCACAACACTATGTTTTTGCTCAAACGGTCAGTGACACGGTCTAAAACTACATGGCGTGTATCCAAGAAAGCACACACCATGTATTTTGGGTTTTTCTGGGCAGTAGCTGAGAAACTACACAGAAGCCCAGAAACACTGAAAACAAGGCAAAGAGGTGCAAAATTCCAATCCCTGAGGGCCCATACTCCCTGCGAATCAAAGATTTCAATCTCCTACAGTCATGTACAAGAGAAAACAGGATCATGATCCACCAACTTCTGATTCAAGAGGGCCCATAACTCCTCAACAATCGGAATTTGGAATTCTTTTAAGAAAAGTGCCACATAATCTATTTCTCTATCACAACAGTAGGGATTCTATAAATCATCTATCACAACAGCATACATAATATACAAAGATTCTATCACAATAACATGAAATCACTAATGCACCCCAGATGGCATGGCAAGAATGCATGGCATGTGATTTCTAACAAGTGCCTATATGATGTATGAGATGGAATAACCTCATATCATCTGGTTGAGACATAAATAGATCTGTAATACCAAACCAATAACAGCACAAGGCATGTGAATCACTCTAGGTGAAATCATATCAACCGTAAAATCTCAAAACTAGAAAACTGCAATAAACGAGGTAGTATGTCTTTTCCCTATACATGGGTTAGCTACTCCCGGGCACAACTTATTACCAAGTACCGAATCCATCATATCCCTGGATAAAGGATCCAAATAGTAAATCAAGAGAAAATAACTCATTTGATACTACTTTGTAACATCCCTATTCTGGAAGCCAGCCAAAGGTGCCCCGTACCCGGTTGGTCACATGGCCTCAAGAGAATTTCCCCATACTACAGAGGCTGGCGACTAGTAGTGAGGGACTTGGGTGTGATAGTGGGTAAACTATGCCCTCATTGGCAGAGTACACAGTGGAAATAAATAAACATGAAATAGTGGAAGGAGTGAATAACCAACAATAATAAACAACAGAAGACTAAATCAACAAATTAGAGCACATATGTATATATATGGAATGATGCAAGATACATGTCTAGGAAAGCATCCAAACAAGTCACAATGCTGAAAAACACCATAGTACCAAAACAAGTACAAAAGAAAAGTAAACAGCTCCTCAACATCGCAAGATAAAGCTGGGTCCCTTGCACTCCTGCTTCAAGCAATCAAGTACCAGAAGCGAATGGGTGCTTTCCCTTGTCTATACCTGCAACAACAAAGTCTGTTTGGGCCTAATAGCATGTCCCAAACAGGGTGTGAGATAAAATCCTAGTAGGACACCATCTGAAGATCTGTGCCTAATAGTCCATGAGTATATGGAAGGTAAAAGTACAACAAGCAGTAAACAACAACAAGCAGTAGGCAGTAAACTGTAATTAGCGAAGAGGGATGATACACAACAATAATCAATCCACAACCAATAACAACAGTGAGAAAATCTGCTAACACAAACAGGAAACCCTCTAGGAAGTACCCGCAGCCATCCCCTCTGGCCCTAACCAAGAAGTACCACAACCCTCTGGGTAGTGCACTCATCCTAACCCCTCTGGATTGGTCATACGAATTTATGAGACTCTCTGGGGAAGCTCACTCGGTGAATTCCCTTTATAGTCGAGGGTAGTCAGGGACTCTCTGAGGAAGATCACATGATCTAACCCTCTTAGCCCCATGGTCTAGAGACTCTCTGAGAAAGTTATCTCAGTCAATTCCTCATATTGCTTCAAATATACCATAGACTCTATGAGAAATCTCACTCGGTCAATTTCTCCTCTAGCCTCGGAAGGTTCTTAAAAAGATTCATACAAAGTAAGATTCTCTGAGGAAGCTCACTCTGTCTACCCTCATGTAGTCTATAATATCTGAAGGCACTCTGGGAAGCTCACTCAGTCTATCCCCTATGGCCTATAATGTCTAAGACTCACTGAGGAAGCTCACACAGTCTTCCCTCCTGTAGTATATAATGTCAAGGACTCTTTGAGAAGCCCACTCGGTCTATCCCTTATAGTCTATAGCACCAGGTTCTCACAGCCACGTTCCAGTCATTTCATGGTAATACTATAAGGCCAAAGTACACCTACAGAGCTACTTGGCTAACCAAAGTACAATTATAGAGCTACATGGCTAACAGTCTACAAGGAAACAAGCATGTAATGCAAAACACTCCATCCTATAAACACAAGGCATGGAAACATTCATAACGGCCAAAGGCTAACCAGGCCCAAAGGTCATAAATAGAGAAAAGCATGGGAAAATAATCCAAGCACAACACATTATCCTCCATCATGACTAAATTACCTCTACAAAAGAATACAAGCAAGGAAGGAAAACAACAAGGGAAAAAAGGTAAACACACAATACCCTATTCACGAGTATTTATGGAATTTTCACATAAAACTCAAAGACTTTGAACGGTAAGGCACAAAACACCTACCTTGATCGTAGGAGATCGATATACTTGATCTACGATGACTAATTCTCCCTTGAACATCGTAGATCTGAGAAAACATCCAATATGTTCAAACCACGATAACTTGAGAAAGTGGAAGAATCAAGGAATAAAACTCAAGAAGAAAGAAGAACTCACCGATGTTGTTCCAATTCAATCGACGGTGGTCGAATCGGCCAATAGATAGAGGCTCAGGAATCTAGAGAAGCTTCACGGCCGTACGACATCTCTCAGTCGAAATAGACCTAGAAGAAGATATTTATGGAGATTGGGAACGACCCTAGTCCGATTAATGAAAAAATAAAGTACACGGCGTGTACTTTTAGAGTACATGGCGTGTACTAGGTCATTCCGTACTCCACCAAAATTGGCCTCCACGTCACCCCTACACACCGTGTGTGTGGCCCGGACACGGACATTACACGGATTCGAGCAGGAAAAGAGTACACGGCGTGTACTTCAAAAATTTCTAGAAACATCATTTTTCTAAAAAACACCAAAAAAGGAATGACATACCTGAAAACGAAGATCTGGGTTCTTACAAACTTCCCCCCTTAAATAAATTTGTCCCTGAATTTCCCTAGAGAGGCGTAGAAGTAGAAACCACGAACAGCTCTGGCCACTGCGATCGTACATCGGCCTTCCTCTCCCAGGTCTCGTCCTGTACTCGCCCATGCTGCCAAAGCACCCGTACTAAAGGAAAAAACCACCCACGGAGATCCTTCGTGTTGTGATCAACAATACGAATGAGATTCTCCTGAAAGGATGCATCTGCTTCGAGCTCAACCTCCTCAGGTTGAAAGACATATGACGGGTCTGAAAAGTAACATCAGAGTTGAGAGAGGTATAAGACGTCGTGCATGGCCCAATACCTCTAAGGTAACTGTAACCGATAGGCAACCAGACCAACTCTCTCCAACACCTAAAACGGCCCGACATACCATGGTGAAAGTTTACCCCATCTCTGTATCCTCTTGTGTCCCAAACTCGGTGAAAAATGCAAGAAAACCTGATCTCTGACCTCAAACTCGAGAGTCCATCTTCGCTGATCTGCATAAGACTTCTGCCGAGACTGCACTGTAGCCATCCGCTTCCGAATCATCACTATCTGTTCTGAGGTCTCCTAAACAAGACGAGGTCAAAGCCAAGCTGCCTCTCCTGCCTCCAGCCAACATAAGGGTGATCGACATGGCCTACTGTACAAATCCTCATAAGGTTCCATCTGAATGGTCGCCTGAAAACTATTGTTGTAGGAGAACTCCGCCAGAGGGATATGCTTCTCACAAGAACTACCAAAGTCCAGAATGAAAGCTCGTAGCATATCCTCAAGCACCTGGATCGTTCGATCGGACGGGACCTCAGTCTGGGGATGGTATGTTGTACTCAAAAGTACCCATGTACCCAAAGCCTTTTGAAGTCCCTGCCAGAACCGAGAAGTAAAGAACGCATCCCAGTCTGAAAAAATGGAGTGTCGAACTCCATGTAGACGTACGTTCTCCTGGATGTACAATCATCCCAGATCCTCAACACTGATGGTCTCCTTGATCGGCAATAAGTGAGCAACCTTCGTAGGCCTAACGATGACAACCCAAACAACATCGTTTCCCCGAGGTGACCTCGGTAACCCGGTCACGAAGTCCATCACGAAATCGTTCCACTTCCACTTGGGAATGGGTAACTGCTGCAAAAGCCCCAAAGGTCGTTGTTTCTCTGCTTTCACCTACTGAAAAGTAGCACATCTCATGACAAAACCAGTAACACCTCTCTTCATACCTGGTCACCAGTACCGGTGGTGTAGATCATGATACATCTTGGTGATACCAGGATGAACTACCCAAATTGGGGAATGAAAATCCCACATTAGCTCCTCGCGTATGTCTGCTGGCACCCATACGTTTCCCTGGAAACACAAGATCTCATCCTCACCCATTGTCTATCCAGAAAGAGGGTCCTCTCCAGACACACTCTCCCACATGACTAAGGCCTCTGAATTTGATAGCTGCCTCATTCGTACCCGATCAAGAAATGTAGAGGTAAGAGATACAGAAGATAGGATAGCCTATCCCTGTCTGTCGTGCACTTCCAAGTGCATATTAGTAATAGAGCCATAAGCTGCCACTCACTGCTGGCCTCCTGAACTTCTTGAATCTGAGTTCTCCTGCTCAACGCATCTGCAACCACGTTTCCCTTTCCCGACATATAGGCAAGCTCGAAGTCAAAGGACTGAATGTACTCAACCCACCTACACTGTCTCAGATTCCAATCATGCTTAGTGAAGATATAATTGTGACTCTTGTGGTCGGTGAAAACCACAACGTGCTCTCCCAGAAGGTAGTGTCTCCAGCAGCATAAGGCATGAACAACAGCTGCCAACTCCAGATTGTGCGTAGGGTAAATCCTCTCGTGTGTCCTAAACTACTGAGACCTGTACGTAACGACTCCATCTTCCTACATAACCACAACACCCATTCTGATACCTGGAGCATCACAATAAATAGTGTAGACCTTGACCGACTCCAAAAATACTAGTATCAGTGCTGACGTCAACCTTCCCTTCAGCTCTAGAAAGGCTGACTTACAAGAATCTGACCATAAGAACCTCACCCCCTTCATGGTCAGACCTTTCAATGGTGCTGCTATGCGTGAGAAGTCATGTATGAAATGCATGTAGTATCCTACCATGCCTATAAAACTCCACACCTCAAAGACATTCTTTGGCTGCTCCCAGAAGACTAAAACTCTCACTTTCTCTGGGTCCACTGAAACTCCTATCTCTGAGATAACATGACCAAGAAGTGAATCTGGTCCATCCAAAAGTTTCATTTTGAGAGTTTCGCATACATCCGATACTCTCTCAGTGTACTCAGAACGATCTCAAGATGTGTGGCATGGTCGTGTCGAGTGTGATAGTACACCAAGATATCATCCAAAAATACCACAAAGAAGGATTCCAAGTACGGATGGAACACTCACTTCATTAGATCCATGAAAACTGCAGGCATGTTCGTGAGACCGAAAGGCATGGCTGTATACTCTTATTGACCATACCTTCTCCAAAAGTCTCTAAGAGTTTTATCTGATGGTTTAACACGCAACTTATGATATATGGACCTCAATTTTATCTTCAAGATCACTCGATCTCCTCGAAGCTGATCAAAGATGTCATATATCCTTGGCAAGGGATATCAGTTCTTGACCATCAACTGGTTCAGCTTCCGATAATCCACAAAAATCCTAAGGGTTTCGTCTGCCTTTTTCACAAATGGGACAGGAGAACCCCAAGGAGAAGTATCAGGTCAGATGAAACCATTTGCCTACAACTCCCCCAACTTCTTTTTGAGCTCCTGTAATTCAGGTGTAGTCATCCTATAGGGAGGAATGGACATCGGTGCTTCTCCTAGCACGGGATCAATCGAGAATTCTACCTCATGCTCTGGAGGCAAACTCGAAAATTCATATGGAAAGACATCCCTGAAATGATCCACCACAGGGGAATGTTTAACTGTGAAGTCCCTTGTTTATCCACATAAATACTGGCAATATGGGCTTAACTCCTCCTATCCCATGATGCTCGGGTCCAGCTCTACCCGCATGGACATCCCACTCACCTCTATGAAGAAAAGATCTACCCTCTGGTGATTCGAAGCTCACCCAACAATGATAGAAACCGACGACTGACTGGAAAGGAACTAACCAGTCCATCCTGAGAATGACGTCATAGCTCGACATCTCTAGGACGTAGAGATCCCTTAAGAAGTGACACCTCGTAACCTCAAGAGGGAATTCTCTGCACTGACATACGTTAGAAGTCCTTGTTCCCAACGGCGTGTCAAGATTCAACAAGTCAGTAGATGAAAAGATATAGAGCCCAAGGATATCCACAACAGCAAAAGAGATTAAGCTATGTGGAGCACCAGTATCGAAAAGAGATAAAGATAAAACTGAGGATACTAAGATCATACCTCGAAATGTAGAAGGGTTGGGATCATGATCCTGATATGACTTATATACGATGAAAGACTAGCCTGCACCGCGGCCATGCACCCCTGGCTGACCACTCTGAGCTAATCCACTCTGCTGTCACTGATGACCTGTGACTGACTACCATGGCCACGACCTCCACATCGGCCCGAATGGCAGGAAGAACTACAGTTCACAGATTGGTGGGAAACTGGAGAATCATCTCTAGAATTAAGGGTAATAGAGGAACCCATACCACCAGCTAAAGGTGAGAAGATGTGACAGAAGTGCTGAAGATGGCTCACCTTGCCGCAAGATCGGAACTCCATTGGATCTCTCTGGCACTGAGGCCTAGAATGCCCACTCCTACCGCACTGGTATCATATAACCTGCCTGCTAGAAGACACATCCCACGAACCTCGATCTCTTTGAGAGGATTCTCTGTGACGCTTCCTACTGTCCATAGGAGGAACAACAGCTCTGGATGTCAAACCACCCTGGCTCACTACTCGAGAGTCCCTTAGATTGCACTGAGTAATCAGCGCCTGGTAGACGGTGGAGGATATAGAATTCAAATAGGAGATATTCATCTAGGAATAGATATCCTACCTGAGACCGTCCTCGAACTTCCTAGCAAGGAACAACTCATCACCTTCTCGGATCGGTGTAAAACATTGCATCTCAGTAAAACGGGATGAGTACTCCATGAGAGAAAGAGTACCCTGCTGCAGACTCATAAAAACCCAGGCTCAATCGGCCCTCAGGGTCTATGGATAGAACTAGTCATAGAATGTGCGTCAAAACTAATCCCATGACATACTCTTCTAGCGTCCGGACTGCGAGATCAACTCCCACCACCTCTTTGTGCTGTCCCATAGCATATAGGTATCCAGATTTACCCTCTTCTATGGGGGTATCTTCAGATGCTCAAAGATAGTCAGGGTTGACTCGAACCACGACTCTGCAGCCTGGGGTACTCCATCCCCTGAAAAATTAGAAGGATGCTACTACTGGAAAACCCTCATCAACTCATCCATCGACGGGGCAGGAGGTGGCGTTCCATGAAAAGTCTGCATCATCCTCATGAAATCCACCCTGAACTGTGCATCGGCACCTATGATGGGTATAATTGCTGGTGCCAAGGCTGACATAGCAGGAGGATCAACAAGAGGTCCTTGATCACCCATATCCGGTGTCTGGTCACCGTCTGGCAACTAACGTATGCCCGGAGGACATCTCGGAGGCATAACATTGAATGATAAAAATCACACCTTATATTCGAATAACTAGGACTGAAAGATCAGGAGTATAAAATGGGAACAGGGGGAAGAAACTATCATGTTTTACAAAACATGACTACACGAAGTGTATAAAAACTACATGGCAAGTACTTTTATCCATTAACATGGGTGTGTACTCCCACCACTACTGGTCATATAACTCTCAAACTACACGGCATGTTGTTCCCACACACGGCATGTACCTGAACTCTAAACCCCTTCCCGAGTCTCCTTACACGGCTAACCCACACAGTCCAACTAACCCCAGACTACAGGGCGTGTTCCCTTGGGACACGACGTGTACTAGAAACGGTCTCGACGGCCCGTGTTGTTAGTTACACGGTCGTATACATGGCTGCACTTACGCGGCGTGTTCGGAACAAACACGGCATGTATAGAAGAAGATGACACCGACCCGTGTTTTTCGTGACATGGTCGGGTACCTAGGACAAAACTACACAGCGTGTTCTTTACCAACAAAGTGTGTTATACTCAAGCTTCCCTGGCCCATGTTGTTAGTGACACGACTGGGTACACGAATCTACACTACACGACATGCACATACCATACACTGCGTGTTCCTGAAGTTATTTTCACGACACCGTGTTTTGTTTCACACGGTCAGTGAAACAGCCTGAAACTACACGGCATGTTTCCAGAAAGTAAACACCGTGTATTCTGGGTTTTTCTAGGCAGTAGCTCAGAAACTGCACAAAAGCCCAAAAACACTGAAAACAAGGCAAAGAGGTGCCAAATTCCGATCCTTGAGGGCCCATACTCCCCGCGAATCAAAGCTTGGAATCTCCTACAGTCATGTTCAAGAGAAAACATGATCATGATCCACCAACATCCGATTCCAGAGGGCCCATAACTCATCAAGAATTGTAATTTGGCAGTCATTTAAGCAAAGTACAACACAATCAATTTCTCTATCACAATAGTAGGGATTCTATGAAGCATCTATCACACCCGCATACATAATCTACACAGTGTCTATCAAAATAACATGAAATCTCTAATACACCCTAGATGGCATCGCAAGAATGCATGGAATGTGATATCTAACAAGTGCCTATATGATGTATGAGATGGAATACCCTCATCTCATCAGTTTGCGACAAAAATAGAACCGTAAAATCAAAACAATAACAGTACAAGGAATGTGAATCACTCTAGGTGAAATCATATCAACCGTAAAATCTAAAAACCAGAAAACTGCAATAAACGCGGTAGAATGGATTTTCCCTATACACGGGATAGATACTCCCAGTCATAGTTTATTACCAAGTACTGAATCCGTATTATCCCTGGATAAAGGCTCCAAATAGTAAAGCAAGAGAAGATAACTCCTTTGATATCACTTTGTAACATCTCGGTTCCTAAAGCCACCCAAGGGTGACCCATACCTGGTTGGTCACATGGCCTCAAGCGCATTTCCCCAAATTCCAGAGGCTGATGACTAGAAGTGAGGGCCTTGGGTGTGATAGTGGGGAAACTATGGCCTCATTGGCAGAGTACACAACAGAAATAAATAAACATGAAATAGCAGGAGGAGTGAATAACCAACAATAATAAAGAGCGGAAGACTAAATCAACAAACTGAATCACATATGTATATATATCGAATGATGAAAGATACCTATCTATGAAAGAATCCAATCAATTCACAATGCTAAGAAACACCACAGTACCAAAACAAGTACAAATGAAAAGTAAACAGCTCCTCAGCATCACAAGCCAAAGCTTGGTCCTTGCTCTCCTACACCAAGAAATCACGTACCAGAAATTGAAGGGTGATTTCCCTTGTCTATACCTACAACAACATAGTATTATTGGGCCCAAAAGCATTGTCCAAATAGGGTGTGAGATAAAATCAAAGTAGGAAGCCACTCGAAGATCTGTGCCTAATAGTCAGTGAGAATATGGAAGGTAAAAGTACAATAAGCAGTAAACAGCAACAACAAGCAGTAGGCAGTAAAAAGTACGTTGTGAAATAGGATGATACACAACAGTATTCAATCCACAACTAACAACAACAGTGAGAAAATCAGCTAACACAAACCGGAAACCATCTGGGAAGTACCCGCAGCCATCCCCTCTGGTCCTAACCATGAAGTACCACAACCCACTGGGTAGTGCACTCAGCCTAACCCCTCTGTCTTGGTCATAAAAATTTATGAGACTCTCTGGGGAAGCTCACTCGGTTAATTCCCCTTATAGTCTAGGGTAGTCAGGGACTCTCTGAGGAATATCACACGGTCTAACCCTCTTAGCCCCAAGGTCTAGAGAATCTCTTAGGAAGCTATCTTGGTCAATTCCTCCTATATCCTTAGGTATACCACATACTCTCTAAGGAATCTCACATGGTAAATTCATCCTATATCCTGGGAAGGTTCTTAAAAATATTCAAACAAAGCAAGACTCTCTGCGGAAGCTCACTCTGTCTACCCTTATGTAGTCTATAATATCTGAAGGCACTCTGGAAAGCTCGCTCGTTATATCCCAAATGGCCTATAATGTCTAAGACTCACTGAGGAAGCTCACTCAGTCTACCCTCCTGTAGTATATAATGTCAAGGTCTCTCTGGGAAGGTCACTCTGTCTATCCCTTATAGTCTATAGCACCAGGTTATCACATCCTCATTCTAGTCAGTGCATGATAATGCTATAAGGGAAAAGTACACCTACAGAGCTACTTGGCTAACCAAAGTACACCTATAGAGCTACATGGCTAACAATATACAAGGCAACAACCATGTAATGCAAAAAACTCCATCCTATAGACACAAGGCATGTCAACAGTCATAATGGCCAAAGGCTAACAAGACCCAAAGGTTGTAAACAGAGTAAAGCATGGGAAAAAACCAAGAACAAAAAATTATACTCTAACATGACTAAATTACCTCTACACAAGCATACAAGCAAGGCAGGAAACCAAAAATGGAAAAATGGTAAACAAGCAATACCCCGTTCATGAGTATTGGTGGAATTTGTACATAAAACTCAAATACTATGAACGGTAAGGCACAAATACCTACCCCGATCCTAAGAGATCAATATACTTGAACTACGATGACTGATTCTCCCTTGAACGTCGTAGATCTGAGAAAACGTCCAAAATGATCAAACCAAGATAACAATAGAAAGAGGATGAATCAAGGAATGAAACTCAAGAAGAAGGAATGACTCACCACTTTTGTTCCAACGCAATCAACAACGGTCGAATCATCCAACAGATGGAGGCTCTGGAATCCAGAGAACTTTCACGGACGTACGACATCTCTTGGTTGAACCAGACCTAGAATAAGACATTTATGGCGATCGAGTGCGACCCCGGTCTGATTAATGAAAAAAAAAGTACATGGCGTGTACTAGGTCTTTCCGTACTCTGCCAAAATTGGCCTCCACCTCACCCCTACACACCATGTGTGTGGCCGGAACCCGGCATGCACACGACTTCATGTGGGAAATGAGTACACGATGTGTACTCAGAAAGTACATGGAGTGTACTTCAAAAATTTCCAGAAACTTCATTTTTCTCAAAAACTCCTGAAAAAGGAAAGACATACCTGAAAACGAAGATCCAGGTTCTTACAATCTTCCTTGATGTCTCTTGGACCAAGATCATTCTAACCAAGGAACCTTCACCAATCTCCGACCAGCATGACGGAGATCAACAAGGTTGTACAAACAAGGCCTTAAAAGGAACCTTTCTGATCATGGATTGGTAACTATTGTTACAAAAAAACTCAACCTGTCTAGATGATCATCCCAAGCTCCACCAAAGTAGAGAACACAAGCTTGAAGCATATTTTCAAAAAATTGTATATTTCTTTCTCTTTGGACATCTGATTGTGGATGGTATGTCATACTCAAATAAAGGTGAAATACCAATACATCCTAAGGTCCTCTCCAAAAATAAGAAGTGAACTGGGGGTCTCTATAAGAAACTACATCAGAATAAACTCCATGAAATCGAAAAATCTATTTCACATAGATATTTTCTAACTCCTCAACATTATTTGTATCATGAATGGGTATAAAGTGATTTCATTTAATCGTACGATTGATCACAACCAATATTGAATTATTATTTCACTAGGTATGTGGTATCCTAGCCACAAATTCCATTGAGATCTCATCCCATATCCAAGATGGGACTGGAAGTTTTGAATGAAAACCCAAAGGATTATAGTTCTCAGCCTTCACCTACTAGAAGTTATAACAATGAGAGACAAACTCAATGATGCCCCATCTCATACTTGGACACTATAAGTCATGTTGTATGTCATAGAACATCTTCGTGGTTCCTAATTGTACAACCCACGAGGAGTTATGGTAGTCTCCCATGATAGATTTCCATTACGCAAACAACATAACAAAACATCTTCAAAACATGGAATTCCCTCTTTGGAGCACGACCACTCTAAAACTGTATCCTTTCCATAAAGAGAGTCACTAATGTTGTGGAAATTATCATCATGTTGTTGTACCTTAAGAATCAATTCATGAAGAGAGGATATCAATTGAACAATAGCCACGAAAACCTGAACCCCTAATTCCTGGACTCTGATATGAAACTCTGAAAATAAATCCAACAAGTTCAACTCTTCTGATGATTCTTTCACTACATAAATTAGAAGTTTACTTCTGAAATCATTTTCAATGAAATTACCTTTCACCGGTGTATATGTGATGTCAAAATAAAAATACTATAGTTATTCCACACAACACCTCTGGTGGAGGTTCAAATATTTTTTAGGGAAGATATAACACAAGATATTTTGGTCTGAAAACATGGAAAACCATTCCCTATAAAGGTAATTCTACCAAATCTTAAGAGAATATATCACAACTTCATGTTCATGGTCCTGGCTTGAATAATTATTCTCATTGGTCCTAATCTAATGAGATCCATATGCAACAACATGGTCTCCTTACCTACGAATGAATACCAATCCTGAACATGATGCATTATAGAAGACCACTTATCCTTGTCCAGCCTCTAGAAGATTAAACACCAGGGTAGTAGCCAAAATATGTTTCAACTAAAGAAAATAAATCCAAAATTTATCATCCCATGAAAACATTACTCCCTTTCAAGTGAGTGTAATTATTGGATAATATATCTTCGATAATTCCTTCAGGAGCCGATGATAATAATTTTCTAATCCCAATATGCTTCAAAGATCGAATACATTGCATAGTTTCTCACAAAACATAATATCCTTTTCCTTCTCCAGATCAATTGATATGACTTATTTCAACACCACATATCCTAGTAACTTCACTTCTCAAATCCAAAAAATACATTTTGAAATATTGGCATATATTCAATGATTTATTTGAAAATTCTGATATATTTTTAAATGATGCACATGATCCAACTCAAACATAGAGTATTTAAGGATGTCCTCCTAAAAGACCACCACAAAGGTATCAAGATACATTTATGAAATCACGTTCATAAAATCCATAATGACTACAAGTGCACCAATTAGACCAAAGGTCATAACATGGTACTCATAATGTTTGTACATACTTCAAAAGGTAGTTTTTAAATTTCATATTCTTTTATCCTCAACTGATGGTAACCAAAGTGGAGATAAATCTTCAACAATCACTTTTCCCCTTTCAATTGATCAAACATATCATCAATTCGTGCTAATGGATATTATTTTTTTTCCTAAATAAATTGATATTTTAGTAATCAATGCATAAGAAAAGTGAACTGTTGGCCTTCTTATCAAAGAGAACCACTGCCGCCCAAGCTGACATGCTTGGGCGTATGAAGCCTTTATTAGGAAGATATCATAACTAGAAATTCAGCTCTGTTATTTCTTTTTGATTCATATGATAAGAGAGAATAGATATTGATTGAGTATCTTGTATTATGTTATTATAAAACTCAACCTCCCTTATCAAAGTTAAACATGTAGAATTCAGAAGGAAACACATCAAGAAACTCAATGAGCATTGGAGGGAGATCAACGTTCAATGATTCCCACTTCAGATAAAAAGAAAAAATATATATCAATTTCCAAAAATCCATAAAATATGGTTTGGATCTGTTTGAATTTGGATCCCATTATCTCCTTTGAAGACATGACACAAACCACTAGGTGTAGTAATGAAGACCCATCGAAGATGGATATAAATCCGTGATTTATTATTAATGAGACAATCCATATTGAATATGATGTCAAGAGGTTTAATTTCCAGAACTATAGAACTCCATGTAATCTCGACAAATGATATGTACAAAACACAATAAGGCCTATAGAGACCCTTCTCTCACTTCATACCAAGGGGTGTAGTAATATCCATTTCACAAGATAAAATCTCCATGGAATGATTTATAAAATCTACAATACATGTTGAAATAAATGAATGAGAGGCACTAGTATTAAATAGATCAGTCACTAATGATGAATAAATAGTAATTGTACATGTCATAGTTTGAGGACATATATCGGCATCCTTTGGATACTCTTCTACTGTGTGAATAAGATTATTTCCAAATACATATGGTTAGAACCATTTTGTACATGATGTATCAAATTGAACCATAGTTTTTCAAGGATCTGATGATATTGTTCCACTACACGGAGTGGAAAAGAAATGGAAGAACCAATGTGAGTGACATGAACATCTGTTGGATCCACAGTTCTTGGGTTCTTTGATGATAATCCTCTTTTAATTTATCATCTTTACACATAGTTAACATACTAAAGAACCTTTTCCAAGAACTGCCCGAGGTCTTGAATAAAACTTATATTGATAAAAACCATGATAATCATCATGAATTTGCTTTAACATGAAGGAAATCGCACTAACACTATCGGAAAACTACTTTTCGTAACTCTGACTTTCTATCCATGTACATTTCAACCACAAGAACTCCATATAACATATCAGTATAAGAAGGCAACTTCAACAAGAAAGCCAGCGAATGAATATCCTGATGAAGTCCAAACTCTAACAATTGGACCTTCATATTATCATTCAACACTATCTCATGTGTGAAATTAATGAGCTTAGTAAAATAGTTTGCATACACTGTCATGGTCCTATTGGCATGTTCAGGTTTGAAATACTCAGTGGACTTGGCCAATAAAATTGACTTTAGATATAAATGGTCAGTGAAAACACCTTGAAGTATTTCCAATCTAATCCCTCATATTTATTTACTATCACCATTATGTCCCACCATATCCTTCTCAGTCCTTCCCGCACAAAGGTGTCACACTTCACCTTGATTTCATCAGGTTTGTCCCCAAACCCAAAAAAGCACTCTATTCTACTATACCATTCCACAACCTCTTGAGAATCATTTAAACATTCACAAAGTTATGTCTTTTGGATAAGAAGATTTTGACACTAAATCATGATAACATTATTATGAGGTTCCATTATTATAGCCTAAATGGGAACTTGAGGTGGTTCATGTCCCATAGATTTGATAGTTTAAACAATCACCTCAACCAGATTCGGGTCCACAAGAGTGGTTTCTCTCTAAGGATCAGAAGAAGATTCCTCCTAGATGTGATCTACATATCTTATCAAAGTAATGTTACTACATATCATCAGCAATCAATAAGGAAGACATTATATTAACTCCCAAATAGAGTAACATGGAAATTAATCCCAATAGATAGACAAAAATGACTTAGATTTCAATATACCGAAATCAAATGTAGGGAAATGATGAGAACTAATCCTAAAGATGGCATTCCCTAACCACCCATGGTTAATTAAGGCTCATTAAGGTTAGTTTTGTCATGAAACTCAATAAAAAAATCCTCCTAAGTCAAATGTATAATTACTTCAAGATAAAATCTCATCCTGGAGCTCTGATACCACTTTTTCACGAACCAACCCAGATACCCTAGTAACCCGATTACCGATTCAGTCCTAACATAGATAAAAGGTATTTCTCGATCCCCACTGTTCAAAGACTACATCCAGGCATCATAAATAATGAAATTGGGACTATTATTCCAAAAAAATTACAGAATCAAGATAACAGGATAGTATGCATACAAAATAAACTCTACTCGGATTAGTGTTCCACAAATAAAATAAGTAATAAACAACCCAATGTATTACATAAAATTACCCGAAAATTGAAATAAAACATCACATGTCATAATAGATATAACTCACTAAGTCTAAAAGTAGAGCTAAACATGTACTTGAACATAGTAGGAGATAGTCTACAAAAGCCAGAAGGGAGAGGTAGGGTGTACTCTAAAAGACCATTAGGGTCTTCCTAAGGATTCCGTAATATATTCCAAAATTTAACTAACCAAATATATAGGTTTAAATTATCAAATAAACAGGTTAGGCATTTCAAAATCATATTTAAACAAAACAGGATTAACATTTCAAAATATGGAATACATTTCAAAAGATGGAAATACATTAAACAAATGACATACAAATATATTTTATATAAATTTAAATTCATGTAAATAGGTTTGTAGTAGTGGTATATCTTCCTTTGGAATAAAAAAAAGAAAGCAACAAGGTCATCTATGAAGGTACGATAGTTCTATGCTATATAGACCCCACATTCTAGGTGATATAGAAATATGTATATATGACCATTTAAACTCATGACAAAGAGGACTCTTTCCCATCACCTGAGGGACGTGATGTGCTTCAATTATGTTGCGGAATGTTGTAAATCATAAAGTGTTTTCCAAATAACTCACTAAATACCTAAGACTTTCATTCACTCTAGTATAAAAAATAATAATGGGAAATTTAGATTAAAAATATTCAAATAAAATTCATCCCATTATATATTTCGAATAGTTGAATTTCGATTTTAAACCATAACACAGCTTTAAATAAAAAACATTCCCTTTTCCAAGATAGAACCCAAAGTTCATATCAAAACTAATTTAAGCCATTTTGTCAAATATAATCTGAAATCAATTTCAATAAAATAATTTCTAAAATATTAAATAAAACCAATTTCTTAATTTATGTTCATAAAAATCAATTTCACCAATTTCCATAACTTTCTCAAATGCACCCCAATTCACTAGTATTAGGGTTTTTGTCTAATTTTGTTTCAAAATCAAATTTCCTGAACTAAATTACCTAATTCAATGGAATTTAGTTTTTGAATAAACTAATTCAAATAAATTTAATGAAAATTAATTTATATAAAATAGTTGAAATTAAATCAAAAAATTCTAGCTAAATCAAAATATTCCATCATAACAGAACCACATACCTTTTATAGAAACAAAATGTCTAGAATGGAAACCATCAGATCAAAAGAAGTCACAAAAGATCTACAAACTAAACCTAGAAAAAATATTAAACAACATAGGATATATATCCATCAATCCTAAGATGATCTATCAAACATTTAAGGAGACAAAGATAAAGAGACAAAGAGATAAGGAGAACACTTACCCAGAATGTCACACTACAATCGCAACAACGATCAATCACTGATCGAGATGACTCTTAAGGGTTTGCGGCCTCCAAAAAAAACCTAGGAAATGATCTTGGGTTAGGAGAAATAAATTATATAGAGGTGGAAGTAATAATTTCAGCCAATTTTCCTATTTAAAAACAAAGATTGGGGTTTTAAACAACGTGTAACCTAATTAGACGTCATGAAATTTAAAATTCGCACAATCACAAAAAATCTATCGCCTCATGATAAAAATAAATTATTGTCATTTCATTATTTAAACAGTTTGTAACTGTATTACACGGAATTTGAAACACCAGAAATTTCTAGAAATGATAGGTTTTGGATTAGAATCAATAAAATATCCGACTTCACAATTATAAGTATTATCTCAGTTCCTTCTCAACTTTTTCCTAGATAACAAAAAGGAAAAATAAAACACGTTTTGAAACATACATGATAGAAGAGTAATATGATATTATAAAGAGTCATTATTTAAGGCATGATAAATATATTGGAGGAATGGTAGACCATGGTTAAAGATCCAATGAGAAATAATATATATTGAATATTATTTGATTAAATAATATTTAATTTAATTCACAAGTTATGTGAATATAGAGGAAATAATAATAATATTATTATTTTGACATGATTATATGCATCAGATTAAAGAAATATTTAAGGAAATATGTGAAAATATTTATTTTTAAACTCTATTAGTATTTGTACCAAATTATATTGTTTTTCATAGAGCCAATTCATTTTGTGTTGTGCACAATGAAAACTAGAGAGAATCCTTTCAATCCCTAGAGGGCTCCCTCTCCAAGAATGCTCCCAAGAATGGAGATCAACATTCCTTCACCATCAAATCTAGTGTCTAGAGAGATATAAGAGGATCATTTGAAAGTGATTCTCATGGCGATCAAAGGAGAAAGATGCAAGTGATAGGATATACTATGCCAACACACTAAGATTACTATGATAATGTTCAGAGAGTTTTGGAAAAAATGTGGATCACCACTAGAGGGAATATTCTCTTAATTACCAAAATGAAATAATAGTACAATGTTGATATGTTGTCAAATCCATCAAAAAATTAAGAAATATCACAAGGTGATTCTTTATTTGATTAAATTAATTATAAATAATGTGTAATGATCTTACGCTTGGTTCTTATGATCTATCCTTTTTCGGTTTTCTTGGATTCATTTATGTTGATTACAACATTCATCGTCATGTAAATCTCATATTGATCATCGAACAAGAAAAATGAAATGTTGGGCATGACCCCATCGTATGCTTCTTCTATACTCGGAACCACTTTGGCTATATTTATTTATTGATAAAAAAACTTTCCACTCATAATCAAAACTAATATAATGGTTTGAAGATATTCTATGGGAAAAAATAATACCATAATTATTTTTAAAGAATGTATTAATAATAATAAATTATATTCTTTTATTGAAATTTTTTCCTAAAAGTGATAAATATGCATTGTATTGTAATATTTACAAAAAGTGACATAAACAATCATTTGATTAAATTAATAATGATGAATGAGTATATGAAATGTTGATCCTCTTTAGAAGTCATATTCTAACATATACGACAAGATCATCCTCACTTAAAGATTGATCGAAAAAGATTTTCAAATTAATGCACTCCTTATCTATAAAAAATATAATGATAATCAGAGACTTTATGATAATGTTAGCCAAATAATAAAAAATAAACATTAAGAAAGGAGTCAATATTTAAATAAATATTTATAATTCATGTAATTTCAAATAAACCATAAAGTAAATACCTTATACGATTGATGTAAATTCATCTATGGGTACACAATGACTTCAAACATTAAAAATTATGTTCATCAAAGATAATAATTTTTAGGTCTGGTTGTATTAGTGAAAATCACTTTGGGTACTCAAATTTTTATTTTATTTCAGGTGTAATAGGTTTCCTAGATATATAAAATTAGTGAGATCTGAGAGATTGAACTCTATTCAAGGAACATTGCTTCCTCCAATTTCCACTTCTATAAAATTTAGTGAAAAAGGGATCTATTCTGGGTAAAAAATTCTACTAAAAAGATCCAAAACATCTGATGGTTTCACTTCCATGTTTAGAAGTAGACCTTCAAACTCTTAATTAACTATACATTTTCTAAAAAAATCAATCTGTAGTAAATGTTTTTAGAAAATTCTTCTAGATGTCAACTTTATACTTTAACTCGATAACCAAATTCTTTTCTTTGACAAAAGAAATATCATTATCATTATTCATTGAATTTATAATATTTCAATCATTTTTATTAATACGAAATTCCGTTGAATTTATGATTACTTTCTATTAGTAGTTATCTTAGAAACATCACCTTTATAATCTTCTAGATCAGAGTATAAATTATCATTTCAATTCCTCATATTATCCAGCTAACCTATAGGCTCAAACATTTTTTCATTCAATATTGATGATTTATATTTAATCTCATCATACTTTTTTGAATGTTTATTAATATCAACTTTATCCTTCTCACATTCTTCTTTCTTTCTTTGCTATATTTTTTAAAAAATTGTCACATATAAATCCATATCATCAAGAGTTGGAGAATATTCTTCATCATCACATTCAGTTTAACCAGAATCATAACAATATTTTAAATCTATAGTTAAATTAGTATGTGCTTCCACGGTTACCCTCTCCATGGAAAATTTATCATCCTTTGGTTAATTAACATAAAATCCCATGAATTTTTATCTGCGATCACTACCATCTAATGAACAGTTAGAAGTGGTGACACCACAACTACCACTCCAAATGTAAAAGGCCTTCATACTTTTCATTGTTTTCTTCTTAGAATAATTCATTAAATACTCTACTTATCTTTTTTGAACAATGGGCAATGGTGTAAAATATGACCAAGTTTTTTACATTCATTGAATATATCTCTATAGACTCTTTCTCAGTATCTATTTTTAATTTACATTTATAATGCATGAGTGTTTCGATAAGATTATCCAAATTATTTTTTTCTAATATGTTTTTCTTCATCGATTATAGTCTTTTATATTTCCATTCGTTCCGTAATATGTATATATACTTATTCAAGAGGTGATAATTAGATAATTCATTCCCTATATGAAATATTATAAAATTGGAAATTGGCATTATCCATGTATCCATTTGGGAAACACTATTTATAGGCATAAAATTAAAATCTCTATAGTCATACCAATGAATTACGCATTTAGTTTATCATAATTTTGAAGTTCCAAAGTGTGTATCTTAAAATTTCTTCCATATAGCATTAGTTATTCTATAAGAAGAAAATTAACTATATATGTTCCATTGAATTGATCACAAAAAAGTATTCTAAACATGAAAATTCAACAAAAATTCATTTTTCTCTTCAATTGAAAAACCAGTTACTACTATCACATGACATTTATACATATTGGATTGAATTAAAAAAACACTACTTTTAATCACATAAGTTTCCATATGATCATGAAATAACTCATATCCATTTCATTAAAAATATAAGTTATGTTTGGATTGAGATTATCCAAAATTAGAAAACCAATAAAATCTTCTTTAAAAAAAGATATTTTCATTAAATAATGATTATTGAATGGAAGATGAAAAACCTCTGATAAACTAATGGAAATAATAAAAATATGATAAAAGTAAATCTCAAACACATTGAATTTACCTGATACTATGTTTTCTTCTATATAATTCCAATAGGAACACTACAAGAGGGGAGAGTGAATTTTAGTTTTAGAAAACTTAAAATTTCAATCCTCCTCAAGTTAAAAAATTACGAAAAACCGAATATTTTGATCAGCCCATAAATATGAGTAAAAATAATTAAATACAGTGGAATCATGCCTATCAAAAATATAAATATATGTAAAATCAATAAAAAATATTAATTAAAACAAAAATATACAAAATGGTGTTCTAGAAAATAATCTAGAACCCATTGAAAGGATATTATAAAATCACACATTTATCCTAAAGTAAATGGTAGATCATAAACCTGATCTAAGGTACCCAAGGTTTAAATAACTTCACTGAATTAACCTATCAAAAGGAATATATTTTTTAAACCCTATAATCCCTTAACTATAAACTAATATAAAGTTATATCTATCTTCCTATCCATGGAATATCTCAACTGTAGACATTTTTCATGGTGTCTCTTTCTTCTTCACCGGAAATCCCTTGATCAACTTGATCAAAAGAAACTTTTTCATCCGAAAAAAATCAGTAAATAAAATTGATCATCAGTGGATTTATCTTCCTAATGTAATCCATTGAAAAATTTTCTTAAACAACACTTTCTTACTCATGAAAACCCTTGATCACATAATATTAAAATCAAAAAATAAAATCAAAAAAAGATAAAGATATCTATAATTAAAAACCATACATGGAAGTATCACTTATTTAAAAACTAAATAATAGAAATTACATTTATTAAAAGTGCTCACAATAAAAAATAGTTGTCCAAATTCAAAACGATCAACTAAATATCATTCTTTCGAATGAATAAAGTATTCTATTCTTATCGTATTTTATCCTTGAAGTAGAGGCATATATATAAAAAATATTATAAAGGCCATATTATGTATTATTTGGACTTGAGGGAAATAGTATAAGATGATTTTTCATTATTTTTTGATGAAATAAACATAGGTCCTTATCTTCTGATAAAGTCAAAAATAAACCATTACACTTCTCATATATTTGGGGAATAGAATTTTTCATGAAACCTCACTTTTCCATATTTTCATGATTCGTCCTAAACCTTGGGAATTATATTTATCGGTTATTATTATTTATAACAAATACAATTATAACCAAAAATTATGTTAAATAAAATTAAAACTTTTTTATATTTTTATTTTCCAAATCGTAGATAATGTGAATCTTTGAATCAACATACATGAGCCAAATATTGGTGTAGGATACATGATAAATAGTTAAAGACTACTTTTTTTTACCTTTTTCTTCTAATCAGATCTAGTTAGCTTCTACACCCCATGGCTATTATCTATATCTATATTGTTTTTCAATAAAATATTTACACATGTATACACAAACAATATCCAAATATATAATTAAGTTCAATGGGGAGAAGGGATAAAACTAAACTATCTTAGTTTGAGGCGATATATTGAACTCCATGGATAAATATATTCATTTCAAAAACATGATCCACCAATGGATTTGTGAAAATATAAACCACTTGTCTGTGTGTTCCAAATAAATCTACCACTATAATAGTATTCTTTACCTTCTCCTTAATGAAGTGATATTTGATCTCTATATTCCTCATGTTAATGTTTTGAAATAGATTATTTGATAACTCGATGGAAATTTTTCTACCACAAAAAATCAGTATAGGTTGATTTTCTACTTAAATGATATCTTTTATCTATTTATTTATCTATATAATATGTTCATAATTTTTTTTATTATGATATAATTTACATCCATTATACTTAACAAAAGAAAATCTATTTTCTTACTTAGTCGAACTATACAATTTCTTCTAGTATAAAAAACTCCAACAATTAGGGATATTTTATCCCAAATGTCAACATCCTAATCAATATATAAATATTAAAATGAATCCATATTTTCTCAAATTTTTAACAGAAACCCATAATTTAGAGTTCCTTGATCATACCTCATTATTCTGATAACATCATGAAGAAGTTCCTTCATTGGAAAAATTTGGAAACATGCATCGAATCATGTAGCATTGAAAATAGCAGGTCCGGTAATAGTAAGAAAAAATAAAATACCAATTATTCTTCTATAAAAATTATAATATACTTCTATATTGTTTTCATTTTTTATCAATTTACATCGAACTATTATTGGAGTTGAAACATTCTTTCACTCCTCAAATATAAATTTATTTAAAACATATTTTTCATAATTAAATTTTGAAATAAATGTATTCCCTTAATCATAATGAATTAGAATCCCAAGAAAATATGGTAATTCTATGATCCTTAATATTTCAAACTCAGAAAATCATTAATTTAAAATATTTATCAATTTAATTTTTTACCACTAAATATAATGTTGTCTATGTACACCAACACCATTAACAATTCCTATTTAAAAGTATTGAAATATAGTTTGTAATAAACCCCTTCTATTTTTAACTTCATCTACCTTGGAAAATTATCCAACCTTGCATACCAAGTACAATTTTATTTCTTTAGACTATAAAAACATTTTCTTAACAAATACACTTTTGAATCATCATCTCCAATAAAAAATCCAATTCATTTTTTGTTATAGATCCTTTCATTCAATAATCCATTCTAAAATTCCTCTTCAACATCCTTCTAAAAAACATAAAAATTTATCTATATATCCACTACTAAGAAGAGTCTAATTGATTCTTTTCTCAACATCGATGAAAATGAATCTTCAATATCAATGCCTTTAAATTGTTTATAACCCTTGAAAACTAGTTTTACTTGCCCCTAAATGGCCTGAAGGCCTTCTTTTTTTGTTGAATTTTTATTCTAGATTACCTTACAATATTCATCTAAAATGCTATTGATGAACCACTGTTTACCAATCAAAATATTATTTTCAGGTTTTTTCATAAGTTTTTAATTAAAATTTTCATCAATTTGATCAAAATTTTAATTCATGGATTTCGTCCAAAATTCATCCTTTGATTATTATTGAAATGAGTCGGGTTCATTCTCATATAATAGAGTAGTGGGATTTAATATTTACAACATTTGAGTCTAATTTAGGGAATATTTTTCTACATTGATATTTTATAGAAAAAATTAATCCATTTTATTTCTCGATTAAGTCAAAAGTTGACTCTCCTCATTACTTTTTTCTTTTATAGATTCAATATTAGAGCCACCATCAACATAAACAACTTGAGTTCCTTCCAAATATGTATATGTTTATTCAACTTCTCTAAAAAATTCTTTAGAAATAGAAATTACATGATATGCATGGGTTTTATTCTCAACAACTTTTACATAACTTCTCTAAAATAATTAGTTGATCCTTTTATTGGAACATTTAGTTGTCTTTCTATTTATTGAATATTATATGAAAATATCTTCATCTACTACATAACTATACTTTACATTATTTCCTTCTTTATTTTGGATGAAATGCTTTCTTTTAAATACACTAGGATGTTTCAATGAGGGTTTATTTCTATGCCAAACTTTATATGGAATATTCTCTAATCATATACTAAGTAATACTATCTTTTTAGCATACAAAACACTTAAACCACATCACTATAAGTGGAATGAGAATCCACCATCTATCAAAAACATATTTTCCATATTTTGGACCTTGCAATTTATTCGTTACATATCCCTATTTGAATGAGGGTTCTCACTGAATAAAATTCATGTCTGATACCATGATTTTCCATATATCTTTCAAACTCATAGATTGTGTAATTCATTCCGTTATCCAATAATAGAATTTTCATATTTCCTCCCCTTTTATTTTGTACTATTCTTTGAAAAAAATTTATGTAATCCCTTATTTTTTTAATATATGAACATGGTTCACTCTATACTACTATAATAATCCAAAAATTGGATGAAATACCTCTCAACATAGGTTCATTCTTGATTAAATGGACCACACACATCAATGTGAATAAAATTTAACAAACTTAACGCAAACTAATTATTTAAAGGATATTATTTTAAAAATATATTTCCTCACATAATAGAATCACAAATCTTTTCTTGATCATGCGTAAAATTAGGAATTCTTGTTTCCACTCTGAATTTTGAAAATTTCTCTGTGCTTTATTGATTAACATGCCATAAACATTGGTGACACAAACGTTTTTCTTCTTACATAGTTAATAAAAATGTGTTTTCTTTTCTATTAACCTGATATAGATTTTCATTATCCCTCTAACCTTTGGTTAAAGAATATATTGTTTTCCCTTTAATACTATAGCCATTTTGGATGAATGTGATTTCCAAACATGAGTCACGATGCTTACCTACACTCAAAAAATTAGGATGTAGTCATGAAACATAAAAAATATTTATATACTTTAATACATCACTAGAAAGGGGATTCTTGAACCTTTATTTTTTCTTCAAAGCTATATTATTTCCAAAATTCATTATTCCATCCACTCTACCCTTTATATTATTTATCTAATTCCTATATCTTGTTATATTATAAAAATAACTAATATCTATAATCTAGGTGTTGTTATTATTTGTTTCTTTAAAAGAAAATTCAACCATGTATTCCTTTTGAATTTTCATTCATTTCTTCCCAGATAAAACTTAATTAGTTTATACTTTTTTTTGGTCCCAATTAATTATTTTAAACACCATCCATCAAGTAAATTTATTCTTATTCAAGGGTAAAAAAAATTTTATATAATGGAATTGTATTATATATCTTTGAATCTATTTTCTGTTATAATATATAATAATATATTCTACATATTTACTAGAAATATGATGCTTTATGTCCAAAATTTGAATAATTATAATAGTAACCATAAAAATAATTTTTATACTAATATTAATAAAATTATCCCACTATTACTTGTTTGACATTAAATAGGTTCAACACTAAGGTAACTTTAATATTATTCAGAATAAGACACTATATGGATTAAGAATCTACAAAATTGACACTTCATCAAAGGATATATCATGTTGTTTTCACCTCTCTACATATCACTCATTTTTTTATAACTCCTTGGGTATTGATAAGTTCTTGATGGTTGAAAATTATCTTCATTATTCTAATTACCTACACTCTTCTCATTTCCTGACTTTTCCTTTGAGGTTTCACCACCAAAACCAATACCAGTTTCTCCCATATAATTTGTTATTTATTAAAATTGGGGGTCAAAGACCCTTTTTATTATTAAATCAAATTCAACTTTCTTTATAAGTAAATAGAGACCCATTATATACCACATATACCCATAGGAACAAATGCCTCAATGAAACTAAGTCTTTTTTCCCTCAATACATTTTCTAGAATCCCATGGACCACAGACCATCGTGCCTCCATCTATCCCATCCCTTCCTACTTGCATCCTCAATGGACCTCCACTCTTGCCCCTATCGAACCATCCCTAAGGCCCTGCCACATCACACCGCATGTGTACATCCCTACCACCTAGTACCATCCATGTCGTATGTGACCATTCCTGCCTTACATTCATCAGCACTCTACTACTATGAAAATAGCATCATCAACCCATACTCATGTAGTATGAAGACCTTTCACCCCCACAAAATGGGGGTGAGATATGAAGTCGTTGGGGTTTGACCCTCAGATCACTTGGATGCAGTGCTCACATCCTAAACAATCGATTGCGGTGTATCCTGCTCATACCGTTGGCCATTTAACACTCTAAATATATTAAAAAGTTCTTATACCATTTTCTTTCCCCTATTTCAAAACATCATCTAAAATATTTTAAAACTAAATATTTTTATTTTAACAAAAAAAATTTATTTCTATTTTAATAATTCATCTTGAAGAAATAATTTAGTCATCAACAATTTTAATATTCTCAACTTTATCATTAATTCATAAGGTAAAATCACCAGTGATCTTAACTTTTTCCTCAGTATTCAATCTATAATCCATAACTTATTCACGTTTTAACTTATTCTTCACACATTATCCTATTATTTTCTCAATTCAATACACTTATGTTTCATGTTAATCAATATATCTTAATTACAGCTTTGAAAAATATCAAATTATTGTATTATTAATTACTTAAAATTCTAGACCCAGAAGTTCTCCATCTAATCCAACCTGGAGTTCAATAACTCACTCTTGTAGATCATTATTTTCTTCATATTCAGTTTTTTATGTTTCAATTGATACCACTATAATGTCTTCCATATGTAATATAAACGTAGTTTAAGGTTATCAAATATGTTTTCTTTTTCATCCACTTATTTATTACTAAAAATAAATTTCCTTTGAAGTATATGTCCACTTGAATTTATAGAATTGAGATACCTTCTTGGGAAAACAAAATTTTCTATCTTGGCGAGAATTCATATTCACTATATTCTCAATTATATCTACTTGGGAAATTCAATTGGATTTTTATGGGGTGTGCCAAATAAAATTCCTAAACAAAAAATTCATTTTAGTGGTTAACCTAGGTTGTTTTTTAGAGAGAAGCGCATAACAATAGTGTTTTTCACATTAAATTATAGAAAGGGGTATTTTAAAATTGTTTCATTTTGAAAAAATAAATAAATAAAGAACCATATATTAAAACAATAAGTATGAATAAAGTGTTGGGGTGCTGTTTGTATTTCCTTTTTAAATTCCATCATGTTCATTAAAATCATTCTATCTCTTCTGATTGTATGATAAATGAAATAATCCTCAATCGAGTTGTTAGTTTCCCTTAATTGAAGGATGTAATGGAAACCACTCCTATGTTTATGAAATTATGTAAAACATTACGAAACTAAAATGGAAAGATACAATTGAGAATTGGTTCTACTTATAAATCCAAAAACAAATCATTTCTTCCACACATGTTCCAGTAATCTCTAAACAATCCCCACCGAACACAATTTTCTCAATAAAGCCGACTTTAACTAGATGAGGTAGTTTAAAAAACATAAACCGAAGATGTAATGAAAAAATAACAACAAAAACCTAAATAAAATCACATTAAGAGTAATTATCACCACATAAAATAGAAATAATTCAATAGAAAAAGATAATTTTAAATTATATCACAATACTCAAACCTTAAAAATGGAAATCTCCCCCTTCCCCGATCACTAAATTGTTTACCCCCCCACCATATATGAAGGGTAATAGAGATTTATTAAAAAGAAAAGAACACTATATAAGTAATAGAAGATAAAATAAAAAATATTAAGAACTTCACGGTTTCAATTATTCATAACATCCGTTATTTCTCATTCTCATTAACCCTTTTGAATTGTGGTGAATACACTTATTTATATGGTTGATAGGTGGAAGATTTTATATATTGTTTATGTCCAAAACAATTCAGAGATAGTTCACATAGTTAATGAATGATTATTTGATTAGTATCCTCTTAAATGTTTTTCATCATTCTATTGTTCATGCTCCCTCAGAATCTCAGAATCATTAGACATGTGTTGAAAAAGTTCTAGCTAAATTGATGCACACTTTTTTCTAACCAAATAGACTCTTTATATTCCTATATTTTTTATCATGAAAAGTAATCCTTAATGGCATAATTATTACATGTAATTTAATTGGACATGAACCTCCAATAGCTATTTTATTTTCAACTAAAATAACCACGTGTAGTGCCATGAAAACTAATTTAATTTTCATTTAATGAGGAAATGTCAATTCTATTGACCAAAAATATTTTCCACATTTATTGAATTATTTGGACCCTATAATGAAACCACTTATATTGATTAAACATAAATTCATGATTTATTACATAATATTTCACATAATAGAACTTCTAATATCGATATTTTTAGTATATTTAGAAATTAGATACATTACATTACAATTTAAAATAGGGAATACATCATCATTATTCAAAAAATCCTTAACCTGCTCATATTATTCCTTCATAAATAAAAATGAATCGGATAACCTGGGTACATTCATTATTAAGGGGTGACATATAAATCCTAGTAAGGGAATAAACCTAGAATAACGTGAAAAAATTATGACATGTTAGATGATAAGAATATTAATGAGACATAAAGGTGTGAGAATCCTAAACATAAACAGTGATGAATGATATAGAGTGATAACAAAAAGGAAACATGAGAAATATGGGGAAAATTTTAAACATGGAATTATAAACATAGTTCTAGGGTAACCAATAAGACATCATGGATGAAAAATTCTTATGATTGATTATGTTCACTCACTAATCCCTTGTAGGATGTGTCATGAAACAAAAACATTACCGAATGCATTGGGGTGCTATATAATTTTGGGTGCACCCATTGCTTGATGAATTAGGATCACTAACTAATACATTGAATGCTGAATAATGATACTAACACATTCCCAATGCATTGGATATCAATATAATTTTGGGTTCACCTATCACTTTCAAATCATTCACATGCATTAGTGTGCCACATAGATCATACAACATGCAATCATTTTTCATAAAGGTTTTTTCCATGATCAAGGAGAGTTGGATAAATACAGTTAATTCCACAATAAAATAATTATAAGTTCATAAAGTTGAACACCCTTGATTGTAAATGGGTATACATATTTATTAAATAGCTCTTTTTCATGGGAAATCACGGTTAAATTTCAGCAACATAACTGGGGAACATAAATGTTCATGCGAGGGATTAATGAGAGTGAAAAAGGTACATCATAATTTAGAAATCATAAGGAAGGTAAGGTGGGTATGTAAGAACATATACCAACATTATAAATTGGAGATAAACAGAATAAGTTAATGAAGATGCATGGATAAATAGGAGAAGGAGAGGATTTTGGAATAGTAATGGCTTATTGAAACACTAAAATGAGAGGGGATAATTGATATCTCATTAAAAAATTCAATTATATAGTAGAAAAATTATTTATAATCCCATGAAAACATAACCAATAGATATTAAAAAGGATTAATATAATGAAGGTTATTTAATTTAAAAGAATAGATAGGGGTCCCTTATTTTTTATATGGAAAATCGCGAGATAATCTTGGAAGCATAAGGGGTGTAAATAACGAATCATGGGATGGATTAATGAGAGAGAAATGGGTATCTAATAAAATGGAAATAAAAATTTAATTAATATTAGATCTTGAAAAACATACCCAAATATTAAAAAATGGAAATGAAGAGTCATAACATAATAGAGATGCTTTTATAAAAAGGAGAGCAGGGATCCCTTACTAAATTTCATCATTGTAATGTCTTAAGTAAATACTATTATTAGAGATGAAAATGATATATAATTATTATATAAAAATGGTACAATGGGGGCTCATTATAAAGAAATTAAAACATAACCAATTGAGATTCAAAATGTTTATTATAAAGAGGGTGCTTAGATAGAAATGACAAGAGAGAAATCCCTTACCTTGAGAGGGTGATTCCAAATGTGTGGGAGGAGCTTTTGGCGAGCAAAGGGAAACTTGGGAGGACTCTATTGATGGTAGGTAAGAGTAGTTACTTTTAATGGTATTTTATTGAAGATAATTTGAATCATGGTTTGGTTTATATAGGAAAAGAGAGGGTAGTTATTTATTATTTCACAAACATAGGTTTTGGTCTCTATACAATAAAATAATAAAAACCACAAACCTTACCATGATTTGTTTCATTATTTATTACAAAAAGATGTGTTTTTTAATATTTTATAAGTCCAATGACCGAAATTATTAAAATATTTCCATTGTTAATGTGGATGGGAGTCATATCCTTAAAGAAATGATATTAAAACCATAAAATAAAATATTGGTTTTGGGGGATTTATAAAGGATTTATATAATTAACAAAATAAACATAAAATCACATTATTTTTAAGGGAAAATGTATATTTGTCCATGTATATCTTTTCTAACATTTATGACATCACTCATATGTCATTATGATTTCATAATATGCACCATATATTTATAATGTATTTAATTTTTACCCCAAAATTTGATTGTCTAAAAAAATTATGAAAAAATAACCATTGGATAATTTCGACATGATGATAAAAAAATATCTATTTTATTAAAATAATTTTGTAAATATATGAAATTTTACTTTTAATACAGTATTTACGTTTCATGATTAATGTTGGTTATTTTGACAATTACATTTTTCGAACCATTATGGAAATTACATTTAACATCTTAAAAATTATATTTTAAATTAAATTTATCAATAATAATTTAATAATAATATTTTATTACAAAATAATTTATTTCAAAATTTCGTTAATTCATAAAAAGGAATGTTTTAATTGAATTTATATATTACTTAAAATTACAATTTGTGTTTTATCGTATCAAAATATAATTATTATCAAAATGATTACATAATAATTAATAAATTAAAAATAATAAGGAATAATTATAATAATAATTTCAATGAAAAGGTAATATAAATTTTCATAATATTAATTTTAATTTGTTTCTAGTTTTTTTAGAATTATTTTTACAATTAATTAAACTGTTTTCTTTTTACCAAAGTAATCAATATTTACTATAGTTACTATCCATGTTGTTAAAAAATTATGTTTAACAAATTAAATAATTATTATTATTATGATTTAAAATATGGAATAAATTTTATCAAAATAAATTCACATAGGTGGAAGAATTTAATTTAATATAAAATCCTCAAGCATGTTGGAAAAGCAGTTTTCTGATAAATCCATTTTTTAAGGAAAAGATTATTTTACATAAACTATATAACTCGTACTATTCATTATATTAATTCCTATTCATAAACTTATATATGTAATATATAAATTTAATTTAAATCATTTCTCATTAAGAGTTATGTTATTTAATTATAATGGAGAAAAATTATACATTTTAAAATAGATTTCAAACAAATCCATTTTTAATCCTAAAAAATAAACATGAATTAAAATATGCTATAAATATGATTTAAATGTAAATAATTGTCTTAAATATAGATAAAGAATAATTATGTTACCTTTAAACCAAATTATAACAATATTGGTACTTTTATATTACTTAATTTATCAAAATAAATGAAAATTGTAATTAAAAAGCTAACATTCACTATTCACTAAAAAATCTATATTTTATGAAAAATAAAAAAAAATAACCTTGTGTTTATATTGATATGATGATATAAACAATGGAACTCATTTTACTAAAATTCTTTTTTAAACCTTCTAGAAAATAATTATAATTTTTTTTATAAAAATAAATAATTGATCAATTTTTGAAGGAAACATATTTTGAAGAACAAAATTAAATTACAAAAATTTGGTTGATTATTTACTAAGAATTTATCAATATATTTAGTACATATATATATATATATATATATCTTATTTTTTAAATCCTACATATATCCTAAAATTTAATAGAATGTTTAAAATAATCATATTTAAATAACCATTATTGTCGAGCTTGGTGTTGTATATCATATAGGCCATCGAACGTAGTTTTCTCTTATAAAAACTCAGGGTGTTACATACTTTTCCCCTTTCATAAATATTTTTGTCATAATTTAAACATGAAATTGGTAGGAAAATATGAAAATATCCTTATTGAAAACCCACATCATAGAAAGGGTTAATAAAACATCCACTTTAATGGAGAGAAATGGAACTACGAAGGTCATCACAAAACTAGGTTTACAAATATGAGAACATTAGTGGGAATTGAAAACATAGACATGAAAGAAAAAACCAATACTAAATAAGTAATAGAGTGTGATTGATGAACACAAAACTATAAATCTAAAATGATCATACTATGAAATTATTTAGGTTTTAAAATTATTTTTATAGAGTTGGCAATTACTATACCATATATAATGGGAATATAAAGAAATATATTTTCTAGGCATGTATAAGTTCATCCTTTAATAAATTTCCATTACAGTCTCATCTTTTCTCCAAATGATTAGTACTCAAATTTTATTTTTCTTGAAGCACTAGAATAAAATTCTAACATATATCATAATACACCAAAGAATAACAAGTTATTACTCCTATAATTACTTAATCCAAAATGGTATCATAAGTTAGTAAATTCATTAATACATTAATCTTTAAAATCCCACAAATAATCCTGATGGATTAACATTAATCATTCCCTAAATAAATACCCATATATAAATCTAATAACAACTCAATTAAAGAGTGTTTTAACCACCATGTGTGTCTCATAACCTTCATCTTAAACCTCCAAAAATATCATTACAAAATTCTTCTCAAATTATCCTAATGGGTATATACACATTAAAAATAAAAAAATCTCTTAAAACATCACAAATCACCTCAAAATCAAACTGAGTTGATCCTATAATATGTTTCCTAAAATAAAATAAAAAAAATTCATCATATAAACATTAAAAAGTTATATCAATTATTTTAAAGAATATACTTCGACAAATCATCCCAAGACTATAGGATTATTTGAAAATTAAACACTTATTAAGGGTTATCACTAATCTTATCACTAAATCACTTCTATAAGCTATCTATACCATTCAACATATGTTTCAAATAATCAAAGAAAACTACTCCAGAAAAATCCTTAGATGTTTTGTGATTATTATATCAAAAATATAATTGATATACTACTTATACATCATATATCTTAAATACCAATACATAAAATGTTAAATCCTCACACTTTAACGATTTCCATAACATAGGTCCTTGGTCTAGGATTTAACCCATATATTATGGCATTGAATCGGATAACTCCCGTATTCTCAACACATATGACATTAAACAATAAAGGTTTTTGTATGATATAATCTATTCTCTTCCACCGCACTATTATTTTTATTAGGGAAACTACATTGCTTCCTATTTCCACACACTTAAAACACCTTTGAGTTGCTTTTTAAAATTTCCCTCGGTGCCGCTTTCCACATTTTTTACATGTAGGAAATTGAATATTATTTAATTTTATCACTTTTATGATATGAAAATTCTTCAGATGTCATCCTCTACTTCTTTGAGCTCTTTGAATGTTCAACAATATTTTAGTTGTTAACTGCGATTTTTGATAGCTAGTTTGGCAAAACCATGATTTGTGTTACTTGAGCTCTCTTCATGTTATTCATCCCATTTGGGTAGTCATCGCATTTCCCATCACATTATTTGTTGACTTGATTCTTCATATTACTATGCATTAATTAGAATAAATTGACTTTTAGGGATCACTAGTTAAAAAATTATTTATCGCATCATTCTTTTCACAACAGCTATTTATTACCAATGTGCAAATCCATGTATATTGATTTATCATGTCGGTTATCCTATAACCATGCCGATAAATGAAGTATTCCTCTTTATAATTTCTTTTATTCTATAACTTATATGATAAATTGTGTTTTTATGTCGTTTATATAACATCCAATGTGATAAACCAAATATCATTACATTATAACATCAGTTATAAAAAAACTGATGAAGAAGATAAATTTATCATGTTGGTTTCTATAAAACTGAAATGATAAATCTAAAAAAATTCTTTAAAACATCAGTTATTAAATAAATTACATGAAAAATCACCTATAATTTCAAGAATTCCTATTCTGAGTCATTTTAGTGTTTTTCATTCAAGAGAAGGTAGATTTGATTCTATCTCACATAGAAACCCTAACCTCGTTTCTTCGATCCAGTCACTACTACTAAAATGGCCTTT
The DNA here is from genome assembly GCA_963277665.1 of Viscum album. NCBI lineage: Eukaryota > Viridiplantae > Streptophyta > Magnoliopsida > Santalales > Viscaceae > Viscum > Viscum album. The sequence continues at coordinate 1,327,622,121 of OY728158.1, forward strand.
AATAGCACTATAAGTAGCCTTTACCAGTATTAGAAAAGTGTTGACTAGATGAGTGATGTTAAAAGTCGTGATCTTTTATCATCACGGATAAAAGGGACCATTATCGGCACTAAAGAAAGAGGTAGTAATTAAGACCTTTATCAGTGCTACTAAAGGAACCATTTATCAGTTCTTTTAGAGAACTGATAAAATAGAACTTTATCAATTATTCTATGAGAACTGATAAAGTAGACCATTATCATCACATTTAAAAGTGTTGATAAATTTGGCCCTTATTAGTTCTTTTAAAATCATTAATAAAGGGTCACACTACAGTGTACTACAACAACACATCGCATCACTTGAAATACATGAGATATGAACAAAAAGGCCCAATATAGGATTTAAATGTGATGATATTTAAAACACAAACACAATAAAAAAATTATATATTATAGACATTTCAAACATTGGTTCATACAATTTAATAAAAAAAATTATTACATACATTAAAAAACATAAATATTTTTTTGTTTTTTAATCCTGACTCGACTCATGCTATTACTGAACAAAACACCTGAGCTCAAGTAAAAGAACACACTTGTTTAAAAAAAATTTATGTTTGTATTAATATAATGAAATAGAATAAAATAAAGTGTTTATTTTATTAAATTGATGTCAATTTTAAATAAAAAGACTCACATAGTGTCGTACCAGTCACACCATGCATCATATTGAGGTGAGACTGATTCCAACACATATGAAATGACTTTTGTATCATTTACTAAAGTACTAAAAAAATATGATTGTGTTTTATTGCATTTGAGGACGTTAGTAGTCTTTTTTTTAAAATATCATTTTAAACTAGAAACATGAACTTTTGACTCATTTTGATCACTTCATGTATCACCTTGTCATGAAACAGATTTATACTTATCAAAAATGACTTATGAATTGTTCTTCTAAATTATTAAAAAAATATTATCACATTTGATCAGTTTTTATTTATTGACACTTCTTGAACTAAAATGTCAATTTTAAACTCATATAGAAACTTTGAGTCATACTGGGCACATCGTGAATCAAATTTATGTGAGGCTAATTATTACACATCATAAACGACATGTGGATTGTTTTTTGTAAAGTATCAAAAAATAAGACTATGTTTTCTCAATTTTGAGTTGGAAAGTATTCCATTTTACAAAAATTAATGATCATTTTAAATAAAAAGATGCACTTTGAGTCATACCAGTTAGACTATGCATAAAATTTTGGTTCGGAGGACTCTTACACATCCAAAATGACTTATGGATAATTTTACTATAGGATAGAAAAAATATTAATGTTTTGTTCTTGATTTTTGGTATTTCACTTGTTTTTATTTACTAAAATATTATTGTAAAATTGAAACTTTCACTCTGACTCATAATAATCACATTTTTTATCGGATTGAGGTGATACTGATTCATAATTATCAAAAATAACTTATAGATCTTTTTACTAAAGTATTTAAACAATTTGAATTGGTTTTCTCGGTTTTTAGTACGTCAGTTGGCCTTTTTACTAAAATTGATGTCAATTTTAAATACAAACGTGCACTTTTTATCAAATCGGTCACACCATGCATCAGATTGTGGTGCAGCTAATTCATGCATGTCTCAAATCACATGTGGATCGTTTTCATAAAGTATAAAAACAATATGAATTTGTTTGTTTAGTTTTGAGTAGGTCAGTTGTTTTTTTACTAACATTGATGTCAATTTTAAATAAAAATGTACTTCAAGTCATACCAGTCACATCATGCATCAGATTGATGTTCATATATTTTCTACCTGTTCTAAATCACTTATGTATTGTTTTCTAACAGTATCAAAACAATATGAATGTTCTTTCTTAGTTTTTAGTACGTAACTTGTATTTTTTACTGAATGTTATTTCAAACATCAAACATTAACTTTGACTCAAATGGATCATGTAATGTATTATTTTGATGTGATATTGATTCCTAAATGCCACAAATTATTTATAAATCAATGAACTAAATTTTCAATAAAATCTGAAAATGTTTGCTCGGTTTTCACGGAGTGTAACTTTTTTAAGTCAAATATCGATTTTAAACTGATAAAGGATACATTAAGTCAATTCTATTTTTTACTAAAGTTATTTTCAATATGAAATAGAATTAATTACATGGATTCATACCAGTCACATCATTTGTTTGATTGAGGTGTGGTTGATTCCTACACATCCCAAATTCTCAAATCAATACTTTCAAATTTTACCATAATTTCGATTGACTTTTTTTGTTGAATTTTCAACAGTACATGAGAAGCTTTGAACAAACCACACCAACTCGAAAAAAAGAATCCACCTGTATAAGAAAAAAATTATTATGAGTAACACTAAAAATAAATAAATTAAACATAAATATGAAATAATAAATTATTTATATGGAAAATTATTTTATTGTGAAAAAATCAAGATAATATTTGTGATTTAGCAGTGGAGGAAACATGAAGGAAAGTGATAAATGGGAACACTGCATTGGTGAAAGGTTTTAATAGAGAAGAAGTCTCTGGATGTTTTGGTGTATAATGGTTTGAAAGATGGATAAAACACCCCCCAACTCAAATAAAATAATTTACCTATATATGAAAACAATTATTATGTGACTAATACTAATAAGAAATAATGTAATCATAAATATGAACGAATACATAAATTCATTGGATAATTATTTTAATGTGAAAAAATCAAGATTAACCTTATAATTGAGTAGAGGTGGCATCATTTTTCTTAATGAAAAGGAATCAGAGGTTATTTTAAAAAACTGATAAATGAACCACGATATGGGTGAAAAGGTTTTAATGTAGAAGAGGCCTGAAATTTGGATAGATCAACACAAATCAAACAAAACAATCCACATATATGAGAAAAGGATTATTATGTGAGTAATACTAAAAAATATAAATTATACATAAATATGAAACAATAAGTTAATTATATGGCCAATGATTTTACTAGGAAAAAATCAAGATTACCTCTATTATTGACCAGATGTGGTGTTGTTTCTCTTCCTACAAAGGTAGTGGAGATAATTTAAAAAATGATAAATGAACTATTTTAGGGGTGAAAAGGTATAAAGGGATAAGAATAATGAAATTTAAAAATATAACCCGAATAAGAACAAATGAATCCACCTATATAAAAAACAATTATTATGTTATAAATATAAAAAATAAATACATTAAAAATAAATATGAAACAATACATTAATTTTATGGAAAATTATTTTACTGTGTAAACATCATGATTACCTCTTTGATTGAGTAGAGGTGACACTGTTTCTCTTCCTACAAATGTAGTGGCGGTAATTTGAAATAAAGTGATAAATGCACAACTATAGGGATGAAAATGTATTAAGGGAGAAGAAACCTGAAATTTCGATAGACCACCCCCAATCAAACAAAACAATCTAGTTTTATAAGATTATTATTATTATTTAAGTAATACTAAAAAGATATAAATTAATCAGAAATATGAAACGGTACATTAATTCTATGGATAATGATTTTATAGTATAAATATCAAGATTTACTCGTTGATTGAGTAGAGAGAACATCATTTCTCTTCCTGAAACGAAATGACAAATGGATATAAATCTTCTAAAATAAATGAAAATTTCAAGGAATAATGAAAATTAAATCAACATATCATTATATAAATTTTCATTAAAATAGATTAATTATTTCATAACATTACCTTTACATCTTTCCAAAAGATTTTTTTGGTCCAAATACAAGCGAATAACAAAATTAAGGATTCTTTATGCACATCATTGCAGTTTAGATGACTATAGAGACATCCGGAAACCCTTAAAAAATTAATTATATTTATATCTATTTGGCTCTATCGATCAATGGATCCAAAACAAGGATCAAATGTGAAGCACTAATAATGTTAATAACAAAACTAAGGATTATCTATGTACTTCACTACTATTGGTTAAATACCGCTTAGCATAGCTTCTGACCTAATCATCATGTCTGGAGTACCTATCTTTCTATGATCCCACACACGCTCGCCACCATCTCTATAATATTACCATTAAATATTCACTTATCCTTCTATTATTTTCAATTTTATTCATTATTTATTTAAGTGGGAATATTTTTCCTTCATAGAATTTTCTGATTCTCATAATTCTTCTTCAATCATATGGGTTTTCCAAAAAACCATTACCCAATGAATTATTTTTATCTATAAAATTTTCTTTATATGTTCAAGAATATAATAATTTGTTTCTACCTATGTGTGGAATTTGAGCATCATGGGGAAGTCGGGTAGGATTTTCATGTCAGATGCTATGCTAAGTGGTAGTTAACCAATATTAGTAAAGTGCACAAAGAATCCATAGTTTTGTTATTACCTTTCTAAGTGATTCACAAGCAATCCTTGTTTTGTATCCTTTAATCAATGGATCCAAATAGACATCAATATTATTCCAACTCTTTCAATATAATTTGTCTCGAATAACAACAATGTAAACACATATATAGGATTTTTAAGGGTCTTCAACAGGCTCTCTTGCATACTTGATGAACTCTTTAACTATATATTCATATTTGATTTTCAAACGATAAGCATGAATCCATTTTTAGTTCATATTTATCCTATTATGTTCATAAAAGATTAATTTTATACAACATTTAAATAGATACACATAAGATATTCATTATAAAAAGTGAAAGTTATAAACAATTATAATAAGGGAAACTCAACATTTGATTGTTTCGAAGAATTTTTGAATGTTGAAGAAAATTGGTAATTTAATTTAAGAAAATAATTACTCCCAATAAAAATTTTCTTAAATCCCCTAAATAAATAAAAATATAATAAGGTCAACTAATGAGTAATAAGAAACTCAAATATAAAAAACAAGAATAACGAACTCTCATTCAGTCCACTAGAATATATAAAAATGTATCCGAAAAAGTGATGTAGAAACATAAGGAATTATTACTTTTAATATTAATGGTACATAAATATTTGGAAACATTTCAAGAGTCTTGGGAAGTCATATCACCACACCAACCCATCCTAAGTAAATTTAATGTACTCCAACCGGATATAAAATTAGTATTTATTAAGGGATTACACAAATAGAAATTACATCAATGAAACATAAAGTTATCTTATTCTTTAGTATGAGAATAATTTTTTTAAATAGACAAAGTTAATGTATGAATTGATACAAGAACTGAGATCTTTATATTGATGGTTAGATGAATTATTAAAAGAATATTAATTCAAAAACGAGGAATTGATAATAATCGATACATAAAAAATAAATCTATGGATAGATTGCAATTTTTTATCAATGTGGGTGAAATAATATTTATCGTTTTAAGATATGAAGAATGATAATAATTTTCAACATTAAAAATTACCAATTTTTAAATGTTGATGATTAGTGAGTTGAAATTTTCCTTTATTTTTAGGTGACTCATGGAATTCGTGGGATATTTATTTCCAAATTTATATATGTGAGGGAAGTGCTTTATAGATTTAAAAAGGAATATTGAAAACCCATGTTGACAACCATAGAAAATTGTATAAAACTTTCATATTTTGTTGGTGGAATCTGAATCTATATCATGATAGGGTCCAAGCGACATTATTAATCCCCAATGGGCTAGAAACAAGCACCAGGGCCTGAAAAAAACATAGTGGGAATAATTTGGCCCAAAAATAAATAATACTAATAGAAAGAAAATTTAAATAAAAACTACCTTGATGCATCGATACATTGGATTATCACACCATCCCAGATAAGTAGAGAAAACATGATATGAAGCAGTATAATATAAAAGAAATACCTTAACCTACATTAAACTCCATTACATACAAAAGACCATGTTTTAGTTTCTAATGTTTCACATGAATGGAATACATAGATAAAATAAAGAATGAAAAATATTTATGATAGCGTTTGGAAATCAATTTTGGGATACATATACAAAATAAAATAACCAAATAAACTCTATGTGATTCCATGTGTCACCATCGAGTCCAAAAACAATAAACTCTCCATGAGAAATCAATATTTGAATCAAAATAGGAAATGGATAAAATCTAATGGCCTACCCCGCTAGTATACAGTCACTAAAGCACAAATAAAGACAATGTCGAAGAAGAAATCAAAAAAGAAACAAAAAATACACAAAGAAAATTGAAAGGACGACCTCACTAGGTTGAAGAAAATCGAATACCTTCTTTAGAAACCCTAATTGAAATCAAGCACCAGATGTCAGACGGGATGTTTGAGAAGTTGGAGGTAGTCAAGTGGTGTGATTCGAGCTTCAATTCACCAAGGAGTAGCACAGGTAGCATGTGGCTTCTGTGAAAATCTTCTGATATCGCGACAGGTTCATAAATGGTTAGTTTTTTTCATTAGATCATGAAATTTTTATCAATTATTTTTTAGCACTGATAAATTTTCATTTTATCTGCACTTTGATTAGCACGTATAAAACCTCATTTTTATCAATGTGAAAAACCCATTGATAAAGATGCTTTTATCAGTGCTTATTACTTAAGCACTATTGAAGGATATATAATTATAAATATAAATAAAAAATTAGATATTCATGTATACTTTATAAATATATATCATATAAATATAGTAAATATATTCCTTTGTAAATATATTTATTACAATTTTATAAATATTTATTTATAATTATAGAAATATATTGAAAAAAATATTATTTATATCATTATATATATATTTATATAATTAGACATATATATAATTTATAAATAAATATAAATACAAATATATTAAATATTTTCATTATATAAGTAAAATTATTATAGATTTTAAAATTATTTTAATATATATAATTATTTATTTATAATTATATGAATAATTTTTAAAAATATATATATTTATTTATAATTATAAATATATAACTGTATAAATATAGTAAATGTATATTTATAAATATACTTATTTATAAATATTTTTTAACAAATATTTTTTTAACATTATTAATGAATATCTAATTTTGAGTGCCTCCAAATATGTTAAAAATGTGTGAAATTAAATAAATTAAGAATAATTAAACATTAACCATATTAAAAAAATAGATATGTTTTATTTGTGTGCATTGTATATAAAAATGCATTAATTACGTATATGTGAAATCAATGAAACACGAATTTGATCTATGTTAAATTGAAAAATCAAATGACATTCAATTATATGTCGAGTACTATACAATTTGTCAATATTTTTAATTCGTATTAATTTTTAATTACAAATCATTATTCAATAAATATATTACTATTTAATGTAAAGTGAATATATATTTTTTAATATATAAACCTTATTTATATACATTAAAATATATCTATTTATTTAATATATAAAATTTAATGACATTAATTATCGTAATTATCTAATTAATAAATTGTTAAATATATAATAATGTATAATAAATTTATTCAGTTTTATCAATAATTATTTAATTAATAAATTTTTTAATTTTTTTAATAAACAAATTATTTATTTTCTATTTATTTCGGTATTTCATTATATTCATTCAGACACTTATCAACGCTAAAAAAGTACTAAACAAATAAATATTTATCAGAGTTAAAAATAAAGTACTGATAAAGGGTACCCTTTATCCGTGCTAAAAATAAAGCACTGATAAATGTTACCGTTTATCACTGCTAAAAATAAATAGATGATAAAAGTTTAAATTTATCAGGGGAAAAAGCATTGATAAGAGTTTAAATTTATCAATTCTTTTTTCAGTGCTGATAAATATGACATTTATTAATGTTTTTCTAAAATTGATAAATGTCAGTTCTATTAAAGGTCAATTTTGTAGTAGTGATTGGCCTCCAACCTCATTTTATAGCTTCATACTTCCTCATTTTTGTGGGCACATTTGATCTGATCGACTCTCACCTCTCAAGTAGACCGCACACACCACACTTTTAGTCATTTAATGTTGTGGATTCTCTAACTCACCATTTCTCTATTTATTTTACTAAAATATCTCATTAACATATTATTTAATCTCCTCTTATTATCTCATATATTCCACTTACATGTATCAATGCTTTTATTGATAATTTTTCATCTCCTTTCATCATGGTGGATAATTTTTAATGGGGGTATGACTTAGGATATATTCCCTTAATATCAAATGAATAATGATACATAAAAAATACATGGGCTCATAATTATGGGTTCATCATGAATAAATGTATGGATAACTATTGGATAGAATGGTATTTTAATGAATATATTTTATTTGGAGGTGCATTTTATGTGGATTGGGGAATTCCATTCAAGGGGAATAGGACCGGTGTTTTATGAAAATCCTTTTTTTACCTATCATGAAATGTTGGGTCTTTCTAAAATATTTGCCAAATTTTTATACATGTAATAGATCATGCTGATAGATTTCATTTTCTAATACAATTTTATGTATTCCATTTTAAAAAAAATTAATATGTGGATATTTTCAAATTAATATGATGATAAAAGAAGGACATTGACTATGTTTTTATTTCTAATGAATATAACACATTTTAATTGTTTGTTTTTAACTAAATTTATATTTTTTTGTTTTGAACTAACTAATATGGGATGTATTCATTGTTTCTAATGTTTTTGACCCTTTTTTGGTTTCAATGGATTGTTGTAATTATGTTTTCAAATTTGGCTTCAAAGGCTTCATTAATACCATATTAAAAGGTTTTATTGATGTTTTGATACATGAATTTATTATACCATTGGTATATAATATGTATTCTATATACTTTTTACCTCGATGGGGAGTTTTATATTATTACATGATACATTAATAAACATGAAAATGTTATATTTCTTGAGAGGGTACTAGACATGATATGAGAATTATTTATTATAGATTATTTTTTATAAATGTATTAATCAGGTAGTTTCTTATTCATGGATCAATCCAAATTTACTAGTTTTTAGGAACTCAGGTTAATTAAGTAAGGGATCAAGTTTATGTGTAATGAATCTATATTTTCATAGGATAAGTACCTTAGTTTTAATTGTGCTCAATCTAGAAACCTTATTAGTAATGTATATCATCATGTATCTCATACTAGTATGCAAATCATGTACTATATTATGAGTTGGAAGATTTATTATGGAATGATAGATGAAAATTAGTCAATGGATCAGTTTTCTACTTTCTGACATTGAAAAAATTATATTTATAGATCATGATAATCATTATTGTGATTACCTATTTATGTGTTTTTGGTCATTGGAAATTATTAGGGGGCTAGATCAAAAACCATTTGGGGTTGAATTGATTTACAACAAACCAATCACGGGTTATTATTTTATATCCTACCTATAATGAATTAGTTGAGTTAGTGTAATATCATTAAATTTATGATAATTAGCATGTTTTTTTTAATCCCCACACAAATTTCATATTCATTCAATATTGTTCCCAGACTGAATCCACTATCAACAAAACAACTTACAACCTTAATGAATGTGCATATATAATATCTCAATGAGTGTGTTTATTAGATGTCAAATTTTTTAGCCTATCTTGATTTTATTTTTCAATTATTTCCATTCATATCTTTTTATGATTTCCCATTTATATTTAAACATATCATCCATTATTATATAAAATTTATAATATGATTTTTCAAAAATGCATATATTTGGTTTATATTTCTAAATAGTGTTACTTTAAAATAATTACATATTTCATTTAAATATAAAATTTGATTATCTTTAAAAGATATATATTTTTGATATTTTTAATAGTTAATAATTGGTCAAGGTTAGATTACAGCACTTTGAATGAGTGATTAATATGAAGAAGTTGTTGATGATATTTTTTGAATTTTCAAATGAAAATGTTCTAAAAAAACATTTTTTCTGTCCAAGCCAGACATGTTTAAATCTGAAGAAGTAGAAAATTAGAGAGATAAAATGTAATTTAATTTTTCATGTTTTTAATCCAAGTTACAGACCTTGGATTTGAAATGGAGAAACTGGGTAAAATTTCAGATCCATTGATTCTGATTCATTGCAAGATTATAACTCTGATGAAATTAAAGAAATGATTCGTGATATTGATGCAGAGAATGTTGAGAAAAAACCAACAACTTGGAGTCTATATGGTGATACTGAAAAACCTTTGTATCATGGTTGTGCCAAATTTATGGTTTTATCATTGATGTTAAGATTTTTTGAATTGGTTGTGAAACATGTCTGGAGTGACAAAATTTTTATTTATTTTTTACAATTGTTGAAATATCTTCATCCTAAAGAAAATGATCTTCCAGATTCAAACTAAAATGCAATGAAAATACTATGCCTAATGGGATTAAAGTAAAAAAAATACATTCCTACTTGAATGATTGTGTACAATATAGGAACGAATATGAATTTCTATTAGATTGTCTTAAATGTGGGACATCATGTTATAAGTTAAAAGAGAAATCACAGGCTGATATAGAGGATATATAGACCCTTGCCAAAGAATTTTTATATCTTCCTACAATTCCTCATTTAAAACAATTATTTTCAAATTAACATGATGGAAAAAGGTTAAGACGGTTCGCTAATGAGCATATATCTGATGGAAAAAATTTCATCTAGTTGATTTTCCACAGTGGATAAAAAGTGGTCACTAGTTTACTACATTCAGAATTGAAGTTAGAATTATCATATTTTAACTATTCACTGATGGAATGAATCGATATAGAATCTTTAGTAGCACACATAGTACATGGCCTATTTTATTTGTAATTTACTTCTTATCTCGGGATTTTTTTATGGAACACAAATATTTCATGTTGAGTTTAAGGATATATGGACCAAAACCACCCAGAGATGATATTGATGTTTTCATATCACCATTAATAGATGATTTGAAAATTTTATTTGAGGATAGTATTTGGGTGTATGATTCTTATACAATTCTATATTTTCAATTACATAAAATGATAAAGTTCACTATAAATGACTCCCCACATATGAAAATTTCTCTAGATACAGTGTTAAGGGGAATAAAGCCTGTCAAAATTTTAAACAATAGAATTATATTACCAACTAAATTATGGTTGAAAATAAAATAAATGGTTCATCAAAAGTTTTTGTCTATGGATCAATTTTATAGAAGATTAAAAAAGGAATTCAATGGCTCACAATAATTTGACATTTCTACAAAACATTTATCCATTTATTAGTATTTTGAGAGGGTGAAAAACCTTGATGTGACATTTAGAGAGACACATAAATCTGGTAATGATAGAAATATTTGGAAGAAACGAATAATATTTTTGGAGCTACTATATTGGAGATATGACGAGGTGAAACATAGAATTTATGTCATGTATGTGTATAAGAATAATTTTTACATCTTTATTTGAACAGTATTAGATATTAAAGGAAATACTAAAGATGGTTTGAATAAAAGATTAGACTTAGTGTCCATGGGAATAAATTTGGATTTAGATCCCACTCATGATGGAAGGAAAACATTTCTTCCCCTAGCATGTCATACATTATCAAAGAGGATGAAAATTAGCTTCTCTCAGTGTCTTCATTATATCATAGTGTCACATGGTTATTCCTAAAATGTAAAAAATTGTGTGTCTTTAAAAGATTTAATGATGAAAAGTAATAATTCTAATGATTTTTGAGTCATGATGCAACAACTTATACCGATATCATTGTGTGGAATTTTTCCAATCCGTGTTAGAAATAATTTCAGGAGGGTGTGTTATTTTTTCAATTCAATTTGTAATAAGTTGATTGATCTGAACTCGTTGAACATTTTGGAAAATGGATCAATTTTTGTAATTTGTCAAATGGAAATTTAATTTCCTCCATATTTTTTGCATATAATGGTCCATTTAATGGTTCATTTTGTTCGCGAAACAATGCTTTGCGGACCAATATATCAATGTTGGATGTATCCTTTTGAAAGGTATACGATGGCATTAGAGGGGTATGTTAGGAATCCATATCGACATGAAGCCAACATTGTTTAAAATTATATTTAAGAGGAGGATGCATAGTTTTATAAAACCTACTTATCTACTGTATAGAACATTGGTTTTCCTCCATCTCACCATGACTGAGTTAATTATAGGGGATAGAGGATATGTGGATGGAAAGTGAAATCTTTATTTGGTGAATAGATTAAGAAGGCACATTTATACATCTTGAATTACATATATGATTCTTAACTATATATTACATTTCATATTAATGTGATGAATAAATTATATCCAAAGAAGAATGATATGTGGATTTTGAATAAACAGACCAATTTTTTCCCTCAGTTTAAAGAGATTGTTCTTGGTAGATGAGATGCATCAAAATCATTAAAATGGTTAGTGGGTAGTCCTAGTTTAAATTTCATAACATTTTCTAGGTATAAAATTAATGTATATACATTTCATATGAAAGATCTGGACAATATAAGTGCAGATCATAATATCTGTGTATGGATGTTCATAGAAGCAGTGCATTTTTCGAGTTATAAAGTCAAAAACAAAATTTACACATCAAGGGAATATTATTAAGTCATTGAATAAATATAGGTTTTTGATTATATTAAATTTATATTTCTAGTGTTTTACTACAGTTTTTTATCAGTAACAATAGTTTCAGACATGATGAATTTGAAATGACACTTTTTAATATGAAAATATTGGAATACACAGCTAATCCTTTTGTAATGGAAACACATGGAAAAATTCTATTTTCATGATCAATCCGATATATAATGGTCTATTGTTTTAAATGGAAAAAATATTGGTGATGATAAACTAGAATAAGATACTAATTAATGTGAGATCCATACTTCCATGGAATGATTAAAAGATAATAATGATGATCGCATTGTAAACCTGGTCTGTTTAATAAGGAACGAGAATGATAAATGAATTTGGGAAAACAATCCTTTAGTACATTCCCAATATTAAAGGTAACATATATTTATTCTATTTTTACATTTATAAATTTCATAAAATTATAGATATGTTAATTTTATTTTCATTATAAAAAAAGTATTAAAACTGATAAGTTAGAGTGTTTATATTAGTTTATCATTTTACCCTTACGTAACTTATTTATTTATTGATTTTCTTGAAATAAAATTATTTTAAATCTAATATGTTAAATAAAAAATATTTTATAAGATTATATTGAATAAATATTCTTTTTTTTGTAAAATTAAATTATTTAGTAGGTTGGACCCTCTTTAATATTCTTTCACCGTTTTTTGTTTTTTTATTCATTTTCATGAAATTTCTTAAATCGTTACTATTGTCATAATTTTTGTTAAAAAAATAATTATTATAATGTGTTATTTTTATTTTAGTTTACTTTTATGTTTTATAATTTTTCAATTTTTATGTATATTAATTTTGTAATAGTTGAATTTGTATATTTGTGTAATAATTTGTCTGTTTCTTTGATTTATGGGATAATGATAGATCAACCAACTGATCAACAACATACTTATGGAAATGAGTGTACTCATTTATCTAGGGAGGAAGAAACACATACTCCTTTTGATGATCCTCATCCATTTTTAGAAGATTCATATACTCTCACAGAGCCATAGAAGAGTTTGAAGTTTGGTAAATGTGGCATCACATGATTACAAAAATTATTAGTTGCTCGTATCTAGGACCAAGGGATACTGGTAGACTTTTATGAGATTGGTATTCCAAGAGGTCCTAATATAAAACAATTCAACAGTTTTGTATCTGTTCATGGTAAAAGCAAAGTTCGTATTTTAATTAATGATTTGAGAAGTGTTGACAAAGTAACAATATCTTCGTTGTGGGAGAACATTTTGGTAAGCTCATTTGTTATTTTTTTAATAATCCAGAATTTTTTTTAGAAATATATATTTTCCACCTTATTGTCAAATGATGTATGATATACATAACACTGGAGGAGTAAGGAATAAATGTTTATCATTCTATACTAGGAGATGGTGGGATATTAAATCAAACATCACATCAGATTTCTTTTTTTTTTTTAGACAACATCAATATCCCTGTGATATATATATACTATTATAGATGAAGAAACATGGAAGCAATTTTTTGAAAGTATAATAAAATAAACATTTTTTCTAAGTGTAATGTAAACTTTTATATTTTTTTATATTAATGATTTTATTAATGGATTCTTATTCTTAATTTGTACCAATCATGGACATCTCATTAAGAGATCCAGTCTAGAAACGTATACCCTCATACATTATCTTGGGGAGCGTATACATTATTGGAAGAATCAATGATGGCTGAACATTTTCTAAAACTGATTGTTGAGTCTTCAAGTTCTATTGAGGTTTCCCCTCTATTCCCCCGCCTAAACTTCATCAACATTAAAATATTCATTCAAAAGTAATGGAACAAGGGAAACAGGGGAGAACAAGGCCTAGGTGGGATAATGTAGTGAAGACCAAGGGAATCCCCTCAATTCAGATTCACCCCTCCGGTTAGAGGGAAGAAACATTATACAAGCATGAGACATTTGAGCGTTGATCGACGAGGGCGGCCATGCGAACTTCTACTTTGTTCCCCCTATGCCTATTGTGAGTGACCTCTACATTGTTGTTGAGAAGCATCTTTTATTTCCTGGTGATGTATTAAATGGACTAAGGTAAGAAAAAATAGAAGAGGTATCAAAGGAGAAAAAAATTAAAATATCTTATGATATAGTCAAGGGTTGTAAGTAATAGGATCGTAAGGTGTTTACTTTATTTATTTATTCTAGTTAAATAAAATTTTTATATATTTTTAATCATTACAAATTTTTTTAAATAATTCATACAAGTTTCTATTGAGGAGTGGAGAACACATGGTGTCTTTGTGGCAGAGGGTATGATGAATATTTTACCTGCATTATTGGCAAATCCAAAACACTTGGTTTGAGTATGAGGATACTCAGCGGGTGTATTGGTGAGAAAAGTGTTTCCACATTCTTCAGCTTCTAAAAATGGATGATTTTTATAAAAAAAAAATCTTTTTACTCTAAATTTTCAAATAAAAATGTGATGATGGAGGATACGATCAGATTGTTGATACACTCCATGTTTGAGGACATGAAAAGACAATTTCAGACTAAAACTCCCACTCCTGAGCCTCAGCTAGCATCTCCCTCTCCTCGACCTTCGCCTGCAAACCCCAATCCTTACCTTACTCTTATACCCTCCTCCGTAGCTTTACAATTTTTGTGAGTTATATATTAATGATCCTCAGTATCATATTGTCGTATATGGGATGATATTTTATATTAGATATATCATTCATCATCACTAGATAGAGATAAAGAATCATATTGTAACTGTACAGAATATTATAGATAGATCTGATGGAGTACTGATATCGACATATGAGGTGACTATAGTTTGAAAAAGTATCAGTCACATTTTTGTTTGTTCATATAGACTTCTACAACATATTAATAAAGTGGTATGTTTATATTTTATATTTTATTTTATTTTTTATTTTAAATTTGTTTTAACATTTTAATTTTTATATATTTGCATATTTTGTATAGGAATACTTTAGTGGTAACGAATATGGTATAGTAAATAAAAAATACAAAGATCTATGACTTTAGATACAGATTTCAGTAGTCTTGATAGATTTTCTAGATATTCAAATTTTTTATTGGGTGTTTATGAAATACCAATCGAAGCTTATGTTTTTGGATATGAATTAACTATGGCACTTTTAAGAAATCATATCATAGTGCTTGTAACTACAAATATGTTGGGAATAAACATGATGAAAATTTTTCCCCTGCATGTCTTAGAATAAATATTTCCCTATATATAATTTATTGAAAATTTATACTTATGTTTGTATTGGATTAGGTATCATTATATAACGTGTAATGAGAATGAGAAGATATATTTTTATGGATTTATGGACCCATATATCATTTCACCTATAGTTAGGAAAATGACTGATGTGGAAAGAATAATTTATATTCCTGAAAGATTTCAATAGAATATAATTATCCAGTGTTGGATGTGTCCATATATTTAAGAGTAAGAATCATTTATCTCACAATGTTATATATATTTTTTAACATAATAACCACTATCATTACATTTTTATCTTATATTAGTGGTCATTTTATGTTAAGTGTTTTTTCCCATGGTAAAAAACACTTTACTTATTACGCTCTATCCAAGGTGATGCGTGACAAAATTTTAAAGATGTATTGGAAATATAAGTTTGAATTGGTTAATACTTTTCTGTATTATAATGAATGTTAAATTTATTTTATTGTTAATATTTTATAAGTGGATGGAATTTATTTCTATAAAAAAGAAAAAAATAGCAGAAATATGAAATATGTAAAAGTAATGGTAAATTTTCATTTATAATTAGTAAATTTTGGATATATTACATTAAAATGCTATTTTGAATTGAAAAACTAATTTAAATAGAATTTTTATAAACAATATGGCATCAAATAATAAAGATATTATGTGTTAATATTTTTTAATGAAATAATTTCAATTGGGACTATTAAAAAGTTCAATCAGGTTATATATCTTTATAAACTATTCCTTAATATTTAATTTTTTTATTCATAAAACATATTAAATATTTTTCGTTTAATTTTTATCTTTTTTATGACTCTCACCCTTATAGTTCAAAAGTTCTCACATACATACAAGTGGAATGAGAAAATCATTTTAACGTTTTTTCATATTTTAGTTTGGTTTTACTAAATATTGTAATTTTGAATTTTCTAATTGTAAATGTTTTTCTAGTTGATATATTGCTGCTTCTTCTTGTTTTAATTTTAGGCCAGCTATGGAGAGGAAGGTTGAAAAGAATTATTTTAAAAAAATATTATTTTTGACATCAGTTATTTAATAAGTGACGTGGAAAACCATCAATTTATGGTTTTTCACGTCGTTTATTTAATAACTGATGTGAAAAGTCTTTTATAACTTTGGGTTTTCACATCTTTTAATAAATAACCAACATAAAAATTCCTTTAACCCATATTTTTTTCACATCAGTTATTAAATAAACGACATGAAAATCCATTATAAAGGGGGTTTTATGTCAGTTATAAAATAACCGATGTAAAAAATAGTTTGATGATTCATTTATAATGTCCATTTTAAAGTGACAATAAATACATATTTATAACATCTCCTTCAATAACAGCAGTGTATAACTGATGTAAAAAATAAAAAAGACAATGTTAATATTAATTTCTACACTTGTGGAGTAATTTTATACTATTAAACCCATAATTTCGATTATAATAACACTAAATATATATCCTATAAATGATGTTTAGTCATTCACTTATGAATTTTAAGGATTTAGTTTATGTTATTCATGATCTATTTTCTAACACAGACACTTATTGGCATTTTTGTCCCCTTAATAATGGTTTGTAATGAAATAGTTATTTACCAATTCATATCCCCTAGGAGTTTTAAACCAAGTGTATAGTAAGGCTCGTTTTCATGCACCCATTTCTGATCGAGTATACCCAATGCAATGTTTTTGGGTTTTACCCCTAGTTACATCTATTCCAAAGCCACATATATTTGTAGTATCTAGACATGGATTTATTTATTTGGAAACCTCATAGTCTATACTTTTCCAAAATTTAGGTATATCATCATATATTTAGTCTTATACTTAAGTCTTTATCTAGATTGTTAAAATTCTAATAAAAAAATTATCTAAAAATGAATTCATTACCAATTATGAAAACTCTTCAATTTATTGCACATAAATTCATGATTTATTACATAATATTTCACATAATATATCATGAAATATCAATAAGCCTAGTTTTTTTGGTAATTAGGTACATACCATAATAACTTAACATAAAGAATACATCACCATTATTGAAAACTCACTTAAATGCTCAAATTATTCCTCCGTACATAAAACTACATGGGATAGCTTGGGGACATACAAAAGAAAGGGGTGATCTATAAATACAAATGAGGGATTAAAAATGTAATAACATGAACAAAATATAACTTGTTAGACAATAGGAATATCATTGACACATAAAATGGGTGAGAATCATAAACATTAAAAATGAGGGATGATATTACAAGATAATATATCAGAAACATAGGAAACGCATAAAAAACATTAAACATGGAATCATATATATAGGTCATGGATGACATCCAAGACATCACGATATAAAATTCCCCATGATTGAATAAGTTCACTCTTTAATCCCTTGAATTATTTCTCATGAAGCTAAAACATCACCCAATGATTTGGAATGCTATATAACTATAGACACACCCATCACCTGATGGATTGGGCTAACTCATTAATCCCTTGAATAATGTCTCATGAACCAAAAACAGTACCCAATTCATTAGAGTGCTATATAATTCCAAGTTCACCTATCACTTTCATATCATTCACATAGATAAGGGTTCCACATAGATCATACAACATGTAATCATGTTTCATCAAATTTTATTCCATGATCAAGGAGTGTGGAATAGATACATGTAAGTTCCCAATAAAATAATTATATGTTCATAAAGTTGATCAATTTTAATAGAAAATGTTTATGGGTATTCACTACACAATTTTCTTTTAATGGAAATCGTGGTGCAATTTCAGTAGCATAATGGGAGAACATAATTTTTCATGGGAGGGATTAGTAAGAGTGAAATGGGTATATCATAATTTATACATCATAAGGGTATTAATGGAGATATATTATAACATATACCAACATTATTAATTTTAGATAAAAGTCATAAGTTAATGAATATGCTTGAATAAAGAGGAGAATGAGAGGATTTCATTACAGTAATGACTTAGGTAAACGTTATAATGAGAGGGGATAAATGAACCCTCATTAAAAGAACATCAATTTGATAGTGGATGGAAATTTATATGTACGTCAAAAAATAACCACTTTAGATTCAAAATTCTAAATATAATGAAGGTTCTTGAATCGAAAATAAAAGAGGGAATGGTCTCTAACTTTTCATACCGAAAATCGTAGAACAATTTCAATAGCATAACGTGTGTACAGTATAAATCATGGGAGGGATTAATGTGAGTGAATGGGGTATATAATCATATATACATAAAAATGGACTTAATAAGGATGTATAAAAACATACCCAAACAAAAAAAAATGATATGAAGATGCAAAAAAAAATATGTGATTCAATAAAAAAGGAGAGAGATGGTCCCTTACTAAATTTCAGACTAATAACAACTTAAGTAAATGTTATAATGATAGTGGATAAATAATATTTAATTATAATATAATAAATTTTATAGTGTAGGAATAATTATAAATAATTGAAAACATAACCAATTGGGATTAAAAATTCTAATTATAAAGTGGGTTCTTGAACGGAAATGTGAAAAGAGAAATCCCTTACCTTGAGAGGGTGATACAAAAAGCTCAGGAGGAGCTTCTTGAGACCTTGTGACACCTTGGGAGAATGATATTGAGGTTAGGGAAGAATAAGGCCTTTATCCATGGATTTTGAGTGAATATAATTGGAAGACTAGATTGGTTTATATACGGAAAGAGATAGGAGTTCTTTATTATTTCCCAAACATTGGTCTGGGAATGTATATAATAAAATAATCAAAAGCACAAATGTAATCATGGTTTCTTACCATGTTTTCTACCAAATGTATTTGGTTTTAAATATTTTATAAGTCCAATGGATGAAATTATTAAAATATAACCCATGGTGATGTGGTATTGAGTCATGTCCTTAATGAAATGGTTTTAAAACATTAAAATATAAAATTGGTTTTGAAACATTCATAACAGCTTTATAAAATTAATAAAATAAACTTAAAATCAAATTATTTTAAATATTACACATATGTTTTGTCATTAATCCATTTTATAACATTTATTACAACACTTTTTAGCCATTATGGTTTCATAATATGCACCATATATTTATACCATATTTAATTTTCACGTGATAATTCGACTGTCTTGGAAAATTATGAAAATTTCATCATTTAATAATTTCAACTTGTTTAATCAATTTTTTTTAAAATAATTTTCAAAATTTATGAATTTTCACTTATAAAATATAATTAATATTTATTGAGAAATGTAGGGTTTTTTGACAATAACAGTTTTTGACCAATTATGAAAATTACATTTGGCATCATAAAAATTATATAATAAATTAAATTTATCAATCATCATTTAATAATAGTATTTTATTAAAATATATTTTATTTAAAAATATATTAATTTATAAAAAGAATTGTATTAGTTGAAATTAAATATTTCATAAAAACACAATTTGTGTTTTATCGTATCAGAATAAAATTTTTATCAAACTAATTTCTTAACTATTTATAATGTAAAAAAACAATAAGGAATAAATATAATAATAATTTCAAATAAAATTAAATATAAATATTTATAATATTATGGTTACATAGTTTCTTGTATTTGTTAAATTATTTTTTCCCTTAATTAGCCTATTTTTCTTTTGTTGTAGTAATCAATATTCACTATAGTTACTATTCATGTTATTCAAAATGTATGATGAAATTGTTGAATAATATTAATTATAATTATTCCAAATATATAATACATTTTTATCAAAATAAATTCAAAGAGGTGGAAGAATTTAATTTTATATAAAACCAGTTAGCACGTTGGAAAATAGTTTTCCAAAAATGCATTTTTTCCAAGGAGAATATTTTTTGAATTTAACTATATAACTAGTAATCTTCATTATATTAATTCCAATTAATAAAAATATATATATAATAAAAAAAATTCATATAAAAAATTTATCATTAGGGGTTATTTTGATTAATTATAATTGAGAAACATTATGCCTTTTAAAAGTGTTTTCAGAGAAATTTGTTTTTAATCCTAAAAATAATATTTTATCAAAATATGGAATAAATATGATTTAAATGTAATTAATATAATTAAATATAACTAAATAATTCTTATTTTAACTTTAAATTAAATTAAAATAATATGTTTAATTTTATATACTTCATTTATCAGAATAAATGACCATTTTACTTAAACACAATATTTCTCACTATTCACTAACAAAATTATATATTATAAAAAATCCAAAAAATTAACTATATATTAATATTGATATGATGATATCAAAAAATGGATATCATTTTATCAATTATATATTCTAAATGTTCTAGAAAATTATTATAAATTTTTATAAAAATAAATAAAAAAATAATGTTTGAAGAAAACATAATTAGAAGAACAAAAAGACATTACCAAAATTTGATAGATTATTTACTAAGTATTTAAAAATATATTTATGGAATATATATATTTATTAAATTATTAAAACCCACTCATATCTGAAAAATTAATCGAATGGTTAAAATAATCATATTTAAATAATCATTCTGTGTTTGAGTTTTGTGTTGCATATCTTATATAGTATCAAATATAGATTTATATTTTAAAAAATCCATAAATTCC
The DNA here is from genome assembly GCA_963277665.1 of Viscum album. Lineage (NCBI taxonomy): Eukaryota > Viridiplantae > Streptophyta > Magnoliopsida > Santalales > Viscaceae > Viscum > Viscum album. The sequence continues at coordinate 1,327,643,650 of OY728158.1, forward strand.
ACCCAAATAGTAAAAATTTGAACATGGTATAGTTGATTAAGTTGAAGCCTCGAACAAAGGAATCTCAAAAAAAAATTCATCAATTTGGATCAATATTGAAGAAGATGTTTTTGAAATACATAAGTTATATAAAACTATTAGAATGCATGAATTATGCAATTATCCCAATTTAGTCCAAAATTCACCGAAACTAAAAAATTATTATAACACCCTATTACTATTTTTAGTTACTCTGTAACCTCTCTATTTAAAGGATGGTCCATTATAATACACACTCTACAAGAGAAAACGGCTCTGGGACTCAACCCCGCGACCAACACCACAAACCCCATCCCCCCTACCACCCCAACCACCTATGGGAGGCACTCCTTAACCCATATTTGGATCATTAATTGGTTGTTCCTCATTTATGTATTCTTTAGGAAAAAATTTGAAATGTTTTAAAGGGATCTTGTACAGTGCGTAGTTGGCGCACAGTTTACCCAAACTATGCGCCATGCTAGTGCACACCATGAAAAATCGGGTATTGGACATTTTCATGGTTGGAAAATGGTTTGAAAAACCATGTCACCACCAAGGAAAAACCATGAAACCTCTCTAGTGGGAGCGTATAGTTTTGGTACACATTTTCCAACCGTGAGGCCCTGCCCAGCAAACCGTTCACACGAGATTTAATTATTCATAAAATTCTTTATCAATTCGTTGAAACCCCATTTAGATCCCCACTCAACCCTAACATGGGGTTAGAGGATTTCCTAGGTAATTGGGGCTCCTAAGAGCCAATTTTGGCTCATAAAACCCTCTTCAATTTGGATCTAATCTTGGTGATCGTCATTCGGTCTCTTCCTAGAAAGATTTCTTCACCTATTTTCTATCTACTACTCACATATTCTTTCCTCCTTAGGGTTTTTTAGATCTCCATGTTGTTAGAAGATATAATCCCCATTGTTTTAGATCTTGAAATTAGGTATTATTCTCGAATCTACATTGTTGATTTTCTTTATTGGAGTTTATCATTGTGGGCGTTGTATTAAGTGATCTTGTGATCTATGGTATGTGGTCAAATTTATGATTTTCCAATTGATTTAACTCTAAATTTCATGATATGAATTTAATTTACTTCAATTAATTTTTGAAATACCAATTCATTTTGGACTCTGGATTTAATTTTCTCAAGAATGAAATTTGAGTACCCCCCCCAATTATAATTAATTAGGTTGTGTTTGTAGAATTTGATGGAAAATTATGGAATTAAATTGTGAAACTGATTTGTGAAATTGATTTAAAATCTACATTTTAGAAAAATGGATTAAATATTATTAATAAGAACCCATTATTTTTATCCTGGTAAAAGGCTTGATTTTATGTTTTGGTTATTAAATTGAAATTTGCATATTGAAATGGATAAAAGAGGTAAATTGTATTTTGAATAGTTCTGAAATAAATTGCTCATTGCTGATTAAAGATTAGAGAACATTCAATCCTAGATAGTTAGTGATTTATTTGGGAAAATAGTCTATAGACACTTTACAACTCTAACAAAACATATGTAGTAGGTCACATCCCCGATGGGATGGTGATCAGTCCTATTTGAACAGTGTCCAAGGGACGTGTGTACACATATTTTCCTGATCACCTATTTTAGTCTGCGAGCATCCCATAACATGGAACTATCATAAGCCTTGGTAGATGAGATTATTTCTCATTTGTGATTATTTTGATATATATTTCATTGTTTTTAAAATATCTTTACACATGCTTTGTGAATTTATATAAACTGTTTTATATAAATAAATTATTAATACATTGTTTAAAATATTTCCATCAATTGAAATATAAATAATGAGTTGTTTTAAATATAATTTTACACTTCCATGCCTGTTTCTTTAAAATTGAATGCATTATTTGGTTAATTAAAGTGCAATCTTATTGTGTAATTGTTGGTGAGACCCAACTAGTCTTTCATCTCACATCCTACCTAAATATTCATGGGTTTGTATGTTATATTCTTCTAAGATAGAGTAAGGGTAACACACCATTTGGATGTGGTTCATGTTGTTTATAAATGGGGATTAGAGATCTGTGTTTTTTAGGAATTGGTTTGGTAATCCTATTTTTATAGTACATGGACGGTATACTTTGGGTTGTCGAAACATGTTTGACTTCTTGTACAATCCTCCCCATGGAGTTTTCTATTGTGCGTACTGACTTGTATCTATTTTTTCTGTTTTTTTTAATTTAAATTTTTCTTATATTTATCTTGTATGATGTCTGGTACAAGTCTGCAACCCGTGGGGATCAGGAAAATCTCTTTGTTCCATGTTAGTTTCATATTGGGTATCACGGTACTAGGTTATTTGGGCTGGTTCATGAACCATTGGTATCAAATTTCAAGCTATAAATCATTCCTTGATGTTATTATACATTTGTGTAATCTTTTCGGGACTTAGTAGGTAGTTGTGAGTAAGTGTCTGGCCATCTCCCACCATAATGAGCATTATGTCACTAGGGGTGGTTTGTGAATGACGTATTAATGATTTGTTCAAGAATTTTCCCTTATTTTTATTTGGATAAATTGAAATCCAAATCTTGTTTATCTATCTGTCAGGATTAATTTCCTTATTTCTCTTATTTAAGGGTTGATCTGTATATTGATTCGATGTCTTCAATGTTTTCTGTTGATGTTGTGTACCATCATTCTTACGAGGAGATGTGTGAATCGGATCCAAGAGGAAGCTTCTAATGAACCATTGTGAGCTAATCTTCCCATGAACCAAAATTTGGTTGAATTTATTGTGCGTGTTGTGCAAGCTCTGACACATACACCTCCACCCATTCTCATTTTGTCTCTAGTTGTGAAACCTCAAAGATATGTTTTATGGTATCGTTCTCAAGATAACCTTATTCAAAATTCACCTGCGTGCCAAGGCTCTAATGATCCTAAAATGGCTAAGGATTGGTTGGGAAATATCAAGCTTCAATTTGAGATCTTGGATGTTCCCAAATAAATCAATGTGAAATGTTCCACCTTCCATCTAGAGGTACCTATAAGCAGATGGTGAGACATGATGGTGATAGAGAATAATTATGACGGATTGTAGTATAAAGATGTTAAAGATATTTTCTTCGACTGATTCAATCCAGAGTCGATGGTTTTGGCCAAGGCTATAGAGTTTTTCAAATGCGGTCAGGATGATAGGACCCTGACATAATATACAAACTATTTCGTTGAGCTTATAAAGTTTGTACCTGTGATTATGTTGAATGAGAAAATGAATACTCAATGGTTCATGATGGGACATCGATCTGATATTCCTTCTCTAGTTTTCTATTGGGAAAAAAATCATCAAGGTAACAATGCAGCATTCTTGGGTTGGTTGTGTTTGTTAAAAAAGTTGGTTTTCATGTTGAAATTTCAAGTTCTATAGATTTTGTGGAAAATTCATGTTGACAATGAAACATGACAAAGGAATGGAAGATCTAGAGGCATTACAAAGGAGCAGACACCATGTGGTATCGTTGTCTAGTGTATACCAAATTTTTGGGGTCCAAAATTTAGAGTTTGGTTTTCAACACAGAAAGTGGATTTCCTTGATGATCTCATCAATATATGGTGAAGGTATGAATTTTTTGAATATGGGCTTTGTGAGTAGTGTTTCCTAACGGAACAAATAATTCTAATATAAATCTTCACGAATGCAATGAGCTTCGCATTTCTGAGAAAATCGAGCTTCGCTATCAATGGCGGGGTTCTTCGAAGTCATTGATGGAAGGGTTTTGGATTTCAATGGGTGCCTAGAATATGGGATGATCTACAATTAAAATGGATTCTATAATAGAAAATGACAATGGATCTTTGCGAATGGAGATGCGCCATGAAGATGTATATGAAAAATTCACTTAAGGCGGTGGAGCTTCGCGATGAGCTGGGCCTATATATATGAGGCCACATCCCTTTAAAATAATAGTAGAGAATTAGAGAATAGAGACCAAATGAAAATTCTAGATCTCTGAGTTTGAAAAGGTGCTTCAAAAATGTGGTATGCAATGTTATTCGCAATGGAAATAATCCAACTGAATGTTATGAGCATCGTGAAAGCAAGTATTTCGTAAAGGCACTGAAAAGCCAACAGAAAAGTGTGAGATTTGCAACAGCCAGTTTTAGATTTGTGAAAGGTGATTCACAGAGGCCAGTTTGTGCTTCCCAAAAGGTGTTTCGCGAAGGCCAATTTGTGCTTCACGAAAAGGATCTTCGTGAAGACAACGATCTTTGCGAGATGAATTAGAGAGGTATTTCCTAGTGTTCAGTGGAAAAGGTGTATTCATCAGTGGATGGAATTCAGTCTTCAACCGAGTATCTCAAAATAGTGAAGGATGCACTCATTTGAGATAATGAAAGGACCTACAAGTATTTAAACTATGATTCTATCTTCTGATAAAGTAGTGAGCTCACATCAGTTGAGAGTGCAGTGATTTGTCAAACTGTGAATGTTGGTAAACCAAGAGGGATAGTAAGTCCACTTCAAACTTTTAAACAACATTGCACTTATAATGTATTTGGAACATCGACATATCTTCAGTGTATGATTGTTGGATGTATCCTAGTGAGGGTGAACCAAGAAAATTATTTTTGTCATGTGCATAATTTAAGATTCATGCATACTTTGTAACGAGAAATAGAGAGAGAATATAGTTTTTCCGAAAAACAAAACAAGATCAAAAAGGGAACTTGTTTTAATTTTTCATACCCCGATTCACCCCTTCTTAGGGTAACAATCATAGTGTAACTAACATTTTATTATTGATGCTTCCTTCTTATGTAGATGCGATGGATAGATCATTGATTGTTGAGATGTAATTGGATGGTATTTCAGGGCTGATGAGAGTTCTTTTTTCTCCCAGTGGAAGTTCGGTTAGTTCCCATAAAGGGAAGAGGAAACATGATGATTATCAAGGTGATTCTTGATTGAAGGGTTAGTCTAGACCTCTAGCAGTTGCTGGAAGAGTCCATTTGAATTGTTACCACAGTGGAAAACCTAGGCACTAAAAGTGGGTTTTCACAGCGGCACCCAAGATATATAGTTCTTATAGAAGCTCATGTCACTTGAAAAAATGCTTCCATGTCTATTTTTCTCCTCTTAGTGTCATATGATCATCACTTCCAAAACTTATTGTGGTACAATCAGATGATTCACGGACTAAGGAGTTCCATCCATAGGCATACAAAATAAATCTTCTTTATATAGTATAAGTGTCTCTATTGGAAGAATATACAGGTCTAGTGACTGTGAGATGTTCCATAACAAATAATTTATCTTTAGTGACACCATTGTTTGATACTGGTTCATCTCATTCATTTATTTCAACATGTATTGTCAATCTATTAAGTCTTCCTATATAGATTTTATCTTATGTGATGGATTTTACTACACCCATTAGAACGAAGAGATGGTAGGGTCTCTATAGTCTCGCCTATGATTTCTCTCTATTGGATGTTGATCTTGCTTGGGATTTTCTGGTTCTTGACATGAAATTGCTTGACATCATTTTCTGGGTAAATTGGATCATTGCCAATAAATAACAGATTGATTGTTATCATCTACGGGTATCCTTTTCTACACCTGATGGGGTGTGTTGGATCTTTTAGGTATAATGGGACCTGAGGTCGAGTAATGTCAGACATTCTTATCTATAGTGGGGGAATTTATATATGTGTTTTATTTTGATTTGGAGTGAAATATTTGAGAAGTGATCTCCCTCTAGTTTTCATCATGTTTCCCAATGTTTTTCCTCTTAACTTATCTGGTTTCCCACTGGTAAGATAGGTGGAGTTCTCTATCGATTTCATCCAGTGTCTATTCCCTCTTACCACATGGAACGAACTGAAATGAAAAATTCAAAGAATCAGTTGGATGATATTTTGGAGAAAGAATTTATATGCCTGAGTGTATCACCTTGGGCTTCATCACTTCCCTTTGCTAAGAAAGATGAGGGGTCACTTCACCGTTGCGTTGATTATCAAAATATCAATCAAGTTACTATAAAGACCTAATATTTATTTCCATGGATTGATGATTTGTTTGAAAAGTAAAAAGGGGTGAAGTGGTTCTAAAAAATTGATCGTTGATCTGATTACCATCAGTTTATAATAAAAGAATCTGGTATTTATAAAACCTCCTTTCATAGGAGGTAAGGCTGTTATGAGTACCTCGTCATACCATTTGGTTTAACCAATGATCTTTCAGTTTTTATGGAATAATGAATAAGAAATTCCATGAGTATCTTCATACATTAGTCACCCATATATCCACTAGAGAAGACACATCCACCATTATTTTCGTTGACATATGAAATCATGGAAAAATCCCCCAACAAACTACAATAATGATCCATAATTGATGCTCGATAGATCATACCATATGTGAGACCTTTCCTCCAGATCACACTGTGAATACATAATAGTGAAGAAAAACTCATTATTTAGAAAAGACACCCTAATCATGATAAATTTTTTTGAATAATTGTTTAGATCTAGAGAGATTTGATCCTTCAACAAGATCTAAATATGATGGCTGATCAGAGAACCTTTCAGAAAATACCAATAACTATGTCTGGAAGTAAAACCTTTGAGGTCTCCCTCTTTGTGTTTAGGGGACAAAACATCAATTATGAAATGACTAAAAGACTCCACCTTCCTTTTAATAAAATCACATTTGGTTGGACCCCCAATCACGAATTATATCATTAGAAGTTAGACATTATGAATATTTTTTGAACCGGTAACCCTCAGTAGCTTCTCCCCCTTTTTCGTAAGAATAAACAAACTGTTCCCTCTGCAAGGATTCAGCATTCGAATGGGAATGAGTTTGAATACTATATGAATTCATGTCAGGTTATAAGAATTGACTCCTATAAATCATACTAAATATCCTTCTAACAGTCATAGTGTGATCATTATTCAGCTTCCCATCCAATAAAGAAAAAGAGTTTCATGAAAAAATGTCACTGGACATTGTGGTACAACGACACTAGTTTTTTCATTCACAGTTTAGAAGGATTCCCCATAGGGGATATAACCGTGTGAGGTTTTGTAGGTGACGAGGACTCTATATCAACTGATCTACAAACTAGGGATTTGCAAAACTATATTTCATCATCCATCTCTGAATATATAATCCTGCCTACATGGGACTACTCATCTATCATGACCCGTCTCCTAGGGCCTATTCCGTGACAAAACCAAGCCCACCTTCCATAGGCCTGAGGTTGGCAACTAGAAACATAAAGGTGTATCCCTAAAATATGAAGTATTTGACTTTAAACTGATACAAACACATAGTCCATGAACACAAAAAGTTGCAACCCTGAAAAAAAACTGTATTATTAAAGTGTTAACTGGATGTAAAGGGGCAGGAATAAAATCCCAACAGAAAGATACAATAAAACAAAAAAATAGAAAACAACTCATGGGATCATCCAAAAAGGATCCTACCTGATGTATAGAAACATCTCATCTCCCGAGATCCCCATGTCAACTATTCACATCCATGTACTGCCTGGTCCTGGCTCTCTAAAGACTCAGCTGAGCTGCTCTTCATCGGCACACGACAAAACAAGGTGTGGATGAAGCTCGTACAGGGGTGAGTATAACAATAACCAATTGGGATCCCGAGACCCATGAAGGTCTCTCAGAATTCCACAAAGGAAAACCATAAAGAATGATCTCAATCAAAAATCCCAAAGAAAAAAACTCAACTCAAACCAGGTATATAACTCTTGTACAGAAATAAAGAAGATTATCCATAAAGCTAGATCATCTTATTCTATTGAGAGGCTCAGCTACTGACCCACACCGAATCATATGTCACCAATCAACAATGGGCCGCTCTATGGTTGGTCCTCATCAGTTAGAACTCTCTTGATGTACACATGGTCGCTAGAAGGTTGATCCACATATGGTCACTATGATGCTAATCCACACAAGGTCTCTAAAAAATGATCCAAACTGGGTCGCTATGATATTGATCCACACATGGTCACCATGATGATGATCCACATAATGTTACTAAAATGATTATACACGTAGAGTCACTATGATTTTGATACTCATAGGGTTTCCATTATGGTGATAAAAACAGGGTCTCTGTAAAGCTGATCCACACATGGATGATATTATGTATATACAAACAGGGTGGATCCTCAAATATCAGTCAACCACAGGATTCCCGGCACCATGTGTGCTTGAGAGATGTAGTGTCTGCTTTTCAAGATATTGGTCATCCCTCACATGTGAATACATTGCAAAAAAGAGTAACCTAAAGGACCACCATGTCTTAAGAGTCTGAACGCGGTAGACAACGCATCAATCAGATGCCCAGTTTGTGAGTTTTATGCATTTTAGTGCTGAGGGTCTGGATGGATTTGTGTTCGATCCAACCCAGTCATACTACATCTTTTTCCAACACTCAGGTAGGGTATCTCAAAGGGATCTTTATGTTTTAAGGATTCCAATTCCTTAGACAGTTCATCAAATAGACGTCTGGTTTGTGATATACAACCTTTTTAGCATATCTGGGACGTAATGGGTCCTAGTCCGCTCTGGGTCCGACCTGGTCGGACTGGCTCGACGTGCCCCGACCATGGCCGGGTCTGAACCGGGCCCGACCCGACCCATCCCCAACCAGCTGGGCTTGCCTGAGTGGGATGGAATATAGTAAGCAAGGCCCGCTGGGCCGTGGATCGGACCGACCCACCTTGTTTGGGAGCGATTAGTTGGGTGACTGGGCATGATGGCTGGTGCGGTCCGCCAGGCGGGTGACCAGTATGGAGGGGGTCACTCCCCCTTCCTAAATGGCTAAAAAGATGTTCCTCTTTCTGCAATGGCAGAAACACATGGCACTACCTCCCTTTCAGCAATACCCGTGGGGCGCGGTTCCCCTTCGTCTTCTGATGTGTCTTTGAAGCCGCACTCACCTCCCTACGGCGAGTGTCGGCGTGCCACATTATTCCAATGCGGCTGGACGAGTGCTGGCTACCCTACTGCAGTCGTGGATTGATGTTGCGGCTTCTATTGGTGGTGTCTGATGTCCCACTATCCGCTTCCACCATGGTCGGCCAATGTCGGCCGACGCCTTTGCCCATTGGCACCAGTTTCCAGCGCCACTACGCCGACAGATCTTCTACATGCCACTAGGTCAGCTCATGTGGTTCACTTTCCGTTCTAAATGTTCCTACATGCCACCCAGGTTATTGTAGTCATTTCGTAGCTCCCTGATTCAAATTTTTGTTGATTTGGACATCCTCCCCCAAGAATGAATCAAAATCCAAAGAAACAGTGGGTCCGGGCCTAGATCATTTGACCCGCGCCCTCCGTGTTAGCATCATAACAAATGGGAATCAATTAATTCAACATACATAAACTATAATAATCCCACAGTTCATCATTCTTTTCATGAATGTGGAAAAGGAATCAAATTCACTTGAATTTAAACAATACCCCGACCTTAGTTTCAGAGGTGATGTCACAGTTGCGTAGAGAGAATCTTTGTTCATTGAAGTTGTCAGAATTCATCGATCCCAAATTGATCCCTAGACGGGTGTCATCAGAACATCATTCTTTTTTAGAGTGGTTTATCGTTGAAACTTCATTGTATTTCCCCCATAATCCCTCCACCCTCTACCTTTTTCAATGATTTTAATAACTAAAGGGAGAGTTCAGAGATTAATCAACCATTCAAGAAAGGTAGATTAATTGGTGTAATTAATGAGTCATATTAATTAAATGAGGTGAGGTTACACAATTTATTTTTTACTGGTATTTAATTTCCCTCATTAAAAGTTTGACCCCCTCCGCGGTCCCTGCCACGATCACTTAAGAAGGGGTATCCAAATAAAATAACACACATGTTATTTTATTATTCATACAAAAATTATGAAAAAATAACTTTTTCTCTCGAACTACTGGGGTTGATGTAAATCCTCCCTTAAAAGAATCCCAAGGATTCTAATTCAATGGTTCCCTCAGTTCTTTAATCCATGCACGGGTTCAAAAGATAGAAAATGCTTCCCACACATTTATTGAACGTACCTGAAAAATGTTCAAAACCCTATTCCGAGAACACCAGTCCTAGGAGTCAAGCGCTATCAATTTTTGTAGACTCTTAATATATCCTAATAATTTTTTAAAAAATTATATAGAAATTATGGGTATTTACATTCTCTCCACCGTAGGTATTTTTGACCCTGAAACCTATAACAAAACCAGGGAAACAAATGGGGTTACTAAGAACATATATGATCTTCCCACTCCCATGTTATCTCTTTCAAATTTCCATTCTGCCAGCGAACTCACACTAGAGGAATCAACCTCCAATGAGGACCCACTTCTGTGGATCCTCTATCTCCATCGGGAATTCTATAAACGTCACCCCATCATCGATGTACAGCTCTTCCCAATCGATAATGTAAAATGGATCATGCGTGTACCTCATTAGCTATGACACATGGAAAACATTATGCCCCGGGTGTATCTTTGGGGGAAGAGCTAGACAGTATGCCTCCTCTCCTACTCTGCTGAGAATTTGGAAAAGTCTGATGAACCTTGGAGATAGCATGCTGCCCCGGTCAAACCTCTATAATCTTCTTCGGGGTGAGACCTTTAAGAAGACATGGTCTCTCTCCTCAAACTCCAAGGGTCTCCATATCATATCGACATAAGACTCTTGTCGGCTCTGTGTATTCTTTATCCTCTCCTGGATAATCTGCACATTCCCCGTGGTAGCGTGTACCTACTCTAGACCCATAAGTGCTGACTCCCCGAGGTCTAGCCAGCATAGTAGTGATATGCAAGGTCACCCATACATGGCCTCAAATTGGGTCATACCGATGTTGGAGTGATAGTTTTTTTGTATATGAACTCCACCAGTGGTAGGTGGTCCCCTTATCTACAGACAAAATTATGGACTCAATCAAAAAGCATGTCCTCGAGGGTCTGTATGGTCCGCTCCGTCTGATCATCTGTCTAAGGATGGAAGGTGAACCTCAGGCATAGCTGAGTCCCGAATGCCTCATGTAATCCCTTCCACAAACGGGATGTAAAAGGAGTTTCATGATCTGATACGATCATCGATGGAACCCTATGAAGCCGTACAATCTCATATATGTAGATATTTACCAATCTCTCTACCAATCCCTACTCTTAGATGGGTGGGAAGTGGGCCGACATGGTGAGTCGGTCAACGATCACCCAGATGGAATCATGTCTCTTGAAAGTATGTGGTATCCCCATCACAAATTCCATGTAGATACCATCCCACTACCCCTCTAGTACCTCAAGTTGAAGAGTTAAGTCTGCTATTACCTGATGCTCTACCTTCGCTTGCTGGAAAGTGAGGCATCGCGATACGAACATCACCATCACTTTCTTTATCCCTAGCCACCAGTACTGACACTAGAGGTTCTGGTACATCTTCGCCACACCAGGATGTACCACCAATTGGGATATATGGAACTCCCTAAACACATCCTCTCCTAGATTCACTGGTACTATAGTGCATTCTCTAAAAATGATGATGTTCTCCCCACCTTCATAAAATCAATCACGAGCCTATCCTGGGGATATCTGAGCACGTCAGACCCCACAGTCTATGTCCCTAATTTGTGCCTCCCCGACACGCAGAAGGAGTGGGGGAGTAACTATCATAGACTAGAGGTTAGCTCCTTCATCACTGTCCCTGAAGGTTAACTACAACATGGCTAGCTACATTATCGCCTCACTCAACAACTATAGACCAGACCTCCAATTGAGTGAGTCTAGTACTATGTTCCCCTTCCTACGAGTGTAGACTATCTCAAAGTCGTATTCATGGAAGAACTATAGCCATTGTCGCTGCCTCCAGTGAATTTCCTTCAGTGAGAATATATACTTGAGACTCTTGTGATCATAGTAGACTATAAAACATTCACCCATCAAGTAGATCCGCCACATATTTAGTATAAATACCACTTATACTATGTCCATGTTTTGGTTAGCATAGTTCTTCTTATGGTGTCTCAACATATGAGAGCCATAAGCGATCACCACTAACTCCTGCATCCAAACAGAACCCAGTCTGGTCTATGATGTGTCGCAGTAAACTGCTTACCCAACACCCTCTTCTGTTAGCATCAAGATTGGGGACACTCATCAGTCTCTGCCTCAGCTTCTGAATAATCTACTGGAACTTATCCACTCACAAGAAAGGTTTCCCATTCTTCATCAAAGATGACAAGGGTGTCGTAATTTTGGAAGAGTCAGGTAAGAATCTATGGCAGTACCCATATAGCCCCAGGAATCTCTGCACCTCGGTAACACTCATGGGTGGCTCTTAAGCAAGCACTGCCTCTATATTTTTCAGATCCACTGAAACTCTAGCCTCCAAGATAATGTTCCCTAGTAAGTGGTCTTCCCATATCCATAACTGGCACTTCGAGAGAATTCCATAATGCTGGTGGTCTTGGAGTATATCTAGAACAATCTATAGGTGGGTGGTGTGCTCCTCATCTAACACTGAGTATATCAAGATTTATTCAATGAAGAATACCATGTATAATTCAAGGTAAGGCTGAAAGATCGTGTTCATGAGCCCCATGAACACTTCCAAAGTGTTGGAAACACCTATGTGCATTAACAAGAACTCATAACGGTCATACCAATATCTGAAGTTTGTCTTTGGTATGTCATTGTCCCACACCCAGAGTTGATGATAGCCTGATCTGAGATCAATCCTAGAAAACCACTATGCTCCCTTTATCGGGTCGAAGAGAGCATCAATCCTTGATAGTGGATAGGTGTTCTTCACGGTCACCTAGTTTAGGCATCGATAGTCCACACAATGCCTCAGACTCCCATTTTCCTTCATGGAAAAAACATTTGGGATGCCCATGGTGAAACATTAGTCCTTATGAACCCCTTCCTTTGCAAGTCCTCCAGTTTTATCCACAACTGAACAAGTTCTACGGGAGCCATCCAATATTCTAGAGTCGATATCAGTGTCTTCCTATGGTAAATTTCGATGTAGAAGTCTACCTTTTTATGAGGAGGTAGTCCTAAAACATCATTGGGATAGAAATCAGCATACTTGTCCACCGCTATTGGATAACTCAGACTCCTCACATCAACTGCTTTGATGGTAAGGATATCCAAAAGATGAGTTATTGGTTTCACCCTCTTTTGAGAAACTCGATAATGTGTTGCAAAGGATACCTTCCCATCAGTGAAATAATCTTAATCCCATCCTTGTGAAAACACATCACTTTGTGCCTAAAATACTCAATCTAAGCATGGACCATGGATAACCCATCCATAACCAAGATGACATCATAAGGCCTCAACGTTGATACTAGGAGATATCATCCAAATATCTCACCTATTAGAGTAATCTCACACTGTCGACATCAGTGTGTAATCATCAAATCTTCTCCCATAGAAGTCTCTAATTTTTAAGATTGAGCCAATGGCTCAACCAGAATCACTAAGCCCTGAACGATAGTTTTGGCAAAGAATGAGTGACCGGTACATGTGTCTATATGTACTGAAGCTAGGCTGGAGTAGACACAGATTATACCTCGAATCATTTTTTCAGCATCGTGGTTGTAGAACTCAACCACCAGAAGCTGAGCTCATCCCTATCCACCTATTCCCTGAGGTAGGGGTGGACCATCTGGAGGTGGTAGAAGTAGAACCTCAAATCACCACCCACCACCTGCTACACAACCTTCTCTTTTTCCATGTCCACCACCCTACAGACCTCCTCACTTGAATTTATGCCCCAGCCTCAGAGGTCCCTTGACTGCCTGATGATCTTCGGTACTGTGTTTCAAGGGGTCATGATCCATGTGGCCCTACCCACCACACGTGAAGAAAAACCTGCTCCTCTGATATCCTACTCTCCCTCGTGAGCTCCACACATCTGACACTACATCCTGGGGTCTTCCATCAGAAATCATGACCCTCTTGGACCTCTGTGTCATCTTTGTACTGCTTGCTACATAAGACATGGCTACCTGTCATCCAGTGGTGGCTCTCACCATCGATGCATGCTCAACAATGAATATCTCTACAAATAACTCTCACTCGAGCACTGCAGCATGCAACAGTATATTGAGTGATATCATGACACTCTGATCTCCAGCCAGAGACCTAGCTAAAAAAGTCCGGACCTGAATAAAGGGTCTAATACCATGTCAGTGGATTAGCATGAGAAGATAGTGAATCTCATAGAGTAATGTTCTACTGTCAGGATACCTGACTATAAGTGTGGGAGATCCTGAATACTAACTGAGTGTTGATTTGCTAGAATGATCTCCAACCTGAAGAGAATCTCGAAGTCTGTCCAAGTGAAGGATGCCCCATCGTGTAACTGGCGCGTCATGCTCCCCCATCTCCCTATTGTTCCCTAGAAGTGTCTAGCATATAGGACCACCCTATTCTCTACTAGTGTCTCAGCCAAGTGTAAAACTCATGCCACAGCCTCCAGCCAGTCCTCATCTGCCTGGGGATCTGTCTCGCCTCGAAACCTCGGAGGCCTCTACTGCTGGAACTCATGAAACACACTCAGTCAACATGCATCATCCATGAGTGGGGCTTGTGGAAAATATTTCCAAATGGGTAGTGGTGATGTAGGTGCACCACCCAAAGGTGATATCGATGTGGGAGGGCCCTACACCAAAGCCTCGTCGCTCGGTGGGCCATCATCTTAAAATATATACGGATTCTTGGCTGGCAGTATACGTGGTAGAATCCTAAATGGTAACAGGTGTGACACGGTCAATAATTTATACCTATTGATTTGACAAAAAAGAGATCAAATGTAAATCATTTCCAAAACACACGAAATCAGTGTTTTTGTGCACCGAGTCAGAAATTAGAATTCAGGGTCCTTGTTTATGGATATGTCGGCCACCACACCAGCACTGGAATCCCCGAACTAAAAACTATAATCAAAACACTTAAAAATATTACTCCATTGGAATGATCAGAGTCCTAGTTCTTTAGTATAAGATACCCTTCTAATACCACTTTTTCACGACCCATCCCGCAGGGCCCGTTCTATTACTACCATAGGCCCGCCTTCCATAGGCCCGAGGATGGAAAATATCACTGACAAGACGTATCCCTAAAACGAAAAGGCATTGACATTAAACCTGAACAAACACAATGTCCAGGAACACAATAATATGAAACCATAGTGTAAAACTGCAGTAGTAAAAGTGTGCACTGATGTAAAGGGGGTGGAATACAATCCCAACTGAAAGCTAAAATACAACAGAAAATAGAAAATATCTAATGGGATCATCCACAAAGGATACTACCTGAAGACTAGGTACAACTTGTCTACACTTCTCTCCACATCAACAAGTCACCTCCGTGGACCTCCTGGTCCCCTCTCCCTAAAGACTCAGTCAAGCTACTCGTCATCTGCACAAGACACAACCAGGTGCGGGCGAATCCCATACATGGGTGAGTATTACAATATCTAGTTGGGATCCCGGGGCCGTCGAAGGTCTCTCAGAAATCCACAAAGGAAAACCACATAGCATGATCTCAATCACAAAGCAAAAAAAAAGGCTAAACTTAAAAAAGGTATATATCTTATGTACATAAATAAAGATGATTATCCATAACCCTAGATCATCTTATTCTGTCGGGAGGGTCTCCTACTGACCCACACAGGATAGTATGTAGCTGATCCATGATAGGCCTCTCTATGGTTGGTCCTTGTTGGGCCGCGGTATGCTAATCCACATATGGTCACTAGAATTCTGATCCACATAAGGTCTCTAAGATGATGATCCACATAGGGTTGGTAGAACATTGATCCATAGATGGTCGCTATGATGTTGATCCACACAAGATCTCTATGATGTTGATTCACATAGGGTCACTATGATACTAATCTACACGGGGTAGCTATGATGTTGATCTAAAAAGGGTATCTATGATGGTGATCCACACATGGTCTCTATGACACTGATCCACATAGGGTCGCTCCTCAAATGACAACCAGCCGCAGGATTCTTCGCACACAGTTTTCTTGAGTTCCATAGTGTCTGATCCTCAAGATATCGGTCATAACTAAACTACCATGATGTTAAACAAAGGAGTAACTAAAATAACCTCTCGGTCTTAAGGGTTCCAACGTGATAGATAGAGTGTCAATCAGATGTACGGTCCGTGAGTTATAGGCATTTTAGTGCCAAGCGTCAGGTTGGATTCAGGTGCGATCAAACCAATTCATACACCAAATTTATCCAAACCTCAGGTGGGGTATCTCAAAAGGACCGTCTCATTCCAATATTTCTATCATTACATATGGTTCGTCAAAAAATGTCTGATTTCGGAGATACAAACT
Source organism: Viscum album (assembly GCA_963277665.1). NCBI lineage: Eukaryota > Viridiplantae > Streptophyta > Magnoliopsida > Santalales > Viscaceae > Viscum > Viscum album. The sequence continues at coordinate 1,327,660,041 of OY728158.1, forward strand.
TTTTAGTGTATCTAGGCCAAAATGGGTTCGGGTTCGGTCTGACCCTATCTGACCGACCTGACCCGGCCCGAACGGAACTGGCTAGGTTGGCCTGATTGGGCTGGGCCTTGGTGGGATCGGATTGTGGGCTAGGTCATAGACTGGCCCGTCCCGCCTCAGTTTGGGGCTGCCCATCGGGCGACCCGAACCGATGGCTAGGGAAGTCCTCCTGCCTGGAGACCCACGCAGAGGGGGCCGCTCCCCCTTCTTGAACAGCTGAAAAGATGTTAAAACTTCTACAACGGCTTCACCATGTGTCGCTGCCTCCCTATTAGCAGGACCCGCGGGGTGTCTCCCCTTCCCCTTCCACCGCGGCTTCGAAGCTTCTGCCACCACCCCGCGGCGCGAGTCAGTGCACTGCCTTCCGCCAACACAGCCTGCCAATAGTCGTCTACCCTACTGCCACCACAGATTGATTTCATGGATCACGACGGCATGTTTCCCACAACCACTGTGGTCTGCTGATGTTTTCACCTGTGGGTTCTGTTGCATCGGAGGATCTCTTGTGGGCCACCAGGAGAGCTCTAGTGGTCTGTTTTTCATTCTAAATTCGTCTACGAACCTCCTGGGTTACTACCCTCCCTACATGGATCTAGGCATCTAATTTCCATCATTTCAAAAATCCTCGCCTCAAGAACACATCAAAATCCAAAGCGGCAGAGGGTCCGATCCGTGTTCGTTTAACACGGGCCCTTCGCGTTAGCATCATAACAAACATGCAACTATTAATTTCTGATAGATAAAATATAATATTTTTGCAGTTCATCATTTTTTTTAAATAATGAGTAAAATGAAACAAATTCACTTGAATTTAAACCAAACCCTACCTCAGTTTCAGATGTGATGTTGTGGTTGAAGAGAGAGAATCTTTGTTCATTGAAGCCACCGACGTTCGTCGATTCCGGATCGATCCCTCGACGGGAGTTGTCAGAACTTAATTTCTCATTGGAGGGATTTATCATCAGTGCTTTACCAGATTTCTCCCACAATCTCTCTTCCCTATACCTTTTCCAATGTTTTTAATAGCTAAAGGGAGAGCTAAGAGATTAATTCACCATTAAAAAAAGGTACATTAAATTTTGTAATTAATGAGTATAATAAATTAAACGAGGTGTGGTTACACAATTTATGTGTAACTGGTATTTAATTTCCCTCATTAAAAGTCTTACCACCATTGTGGTCCCCGTAACCATCTCTTAAGAAGTGGTAGGAATATAAAATAACATATATGTTATTTTATTATTCTTTCAAAAAGTCTGAATAACTAACTTTTTATACCGACCCAGCACAGTTGATGTAAAGCATTGTTTATGTGAATCTTAGCACTTCTGATTCAACGGTGTCGTTGGATTTCTAATCTGAGCATCAGTTCAAAAGATAGAAAATGCCTCCCGCACGTTTACTGAACATACCTTCAAAAACAATTTAAAACTCCATTCCAGGAACACCGGGCCTCAGAATCCAGCACCGTTAATTTTTTCAGACTCATAATAATCCCAAATAATTTAAAAAAAATTAATTGGAATTTTAGGGTGTTTACCTAATCAACAACCAAGTATATTCAGCTACAAGGAAACTTATGATCCATACCGTTCATGAAATTAGCATCCGTCGAATGGTCATCCTCTAACAACGTCAGAGACCTCGATAGAAATGCACCCTATAAAGGCTAAAACTAGCAACAATATTTTCCATAACCAACCCATACTAGAACCCATATCTCATTTTAGTGGAATATATCTATACTTGAAAACCACAAGCGCACAAGACACATTAGAGGAGGATGAACAAAATCCCACCAACATCAAAGGGATCCCTTGGAAATCATCACAATCCTAATCAAAATCCCTACCAAAATCATGGTAAGAGAATGAAGGAACCTAGAGTAGAGAGGAAACCAGTTTTTTCCCTTGAGAATCAACATGTTTCCAGAACTAATCTGAACTATGACCTTGGAACCAGAAATGATAAAAAAATCGGATGCCTACTTCATATTAGATTTTTTTCCAACCAATAATCTCATCTTAAATCCTTAAATAAATTCAAACGATAAGGGTTTGAGAGAAATCCATTTTCAAAAAGATGCATAGAGACATGGGTTTCATGAGTTTCAGTGTAAAATTATTAGCTCAAAAAAATAATACCCATGGAATCTCCTATGCCCCTAAGGACAACATAGTTTTTGAAAGCGAGCGATAGTCCAGGAAGGTGAAACCAAAGTGCTAGATTTGGAGGATCCTTTTTCCTATGAAAAAAAATCATTCACCTGAACAAAAAAAAAGATATCAATTAAATATCAGTGAACCACACAACCAAGAACTACCAAAGTCTTCATTCGATCTCCAAAGGATACACAAATGTTTAGAAACTATGACCTTTATGACAACCAGATATGTATTTCCTCAAGAACTATTAACCCAATGAGTGAACACAAATAAATGAATGTCGCAGTATATTAAATCTTGGAGGAAGATATCCCAAACACCGCTGCGCCATTAAGAAATGTTCAAGGATTCAGAGAGAACTGAATCATGAGAGCCTTACGGAATCCTTCAAAAGGATCTACAGTTACAGGCCACAAACAAACAAAAAACTATGTAAAAAAGGTAGATGACCATTGATTTTGTTAATATTTTCATAAATATTTATGTACTCCCTTTACAAATTTTATATGAAATGTTCATAATTTCTGTGAAATATTAATGTTTAAATATTAAATATAATTTTTGTGCATTATTTGAATTCATCCAGATTCAAGTCAGTTTACTTTTTTGATAATAAATATCACTCTACTTATCCAAATGGGGTATTTCTTGTATTTTAGGATTACTTATTAAATTTACCACATATCATTAGAAGGAATAATTGGACAATTATACCATTTGAAGGGCCATATAGACAACACAAGAAGACCTTTAAAACCTGTAAAGAAATTCGACCATACATGAAGATTAAATTGCCGGGATCAATTAGGAAGTCCAAATTCTTTTATTCTCCTTCAATGATCAGGTAAACATTCAAGTTGACAGGAATAAATAGGTAAATTCCCAAATCATAAAACAAAGTTCCCAAATGAAGCATTAATGTCCAGCCCACCGTTCTTTCTTGGAATTAAAATTTTGACACTATTCCTGAATTTTATACTGATTTAATAATCAATTCAGCCTAGGATATTCTAGTGTGGAAGATAAGATATGTTCTTCCAACTTGATAGAATAAATTATATTCATTTTTGGGAATCTTCCTATTCAAAAACTCATTCAAATTCAATCCTTCAAAAAAGTGTTGATAAAAATAGACAGGTTCAAACTATTTAGTAAAATAGCCATATTGTTGGATAAAAAGGTACAATGGCCCACAATTTTAAGGTATGATAGTAAAAATCAATATATTAAATTTGGAAGAAGAGAATATCTCAATGTTCAGCTATCTAGATAGCCAAATTGGCGATGCAAGTGGAGGGAAAGATTTGGAAGGAAAACAATCCACCTCCTTGGGATATAAATACAACCCCCTCTTCTCAGTGCATGAGATTTAAATTTAACAATTGAGGAGGATCAATTAGAACAAACAGAAATCTTATTAAATCTTGAGAGGACATTCCAAACTCATGTTTTCACTTGATAGACCCTTCCTCCTCTCTTTGTTTTCATTTACTTGTGTGTTCTTCTTTATTATAATCATGTAAGTGTTTTTTTATTTCTATTTTAATACATGTTTCTTTCTCATTATATATTAATATAATCAATCCCATATTTTTTAATTTTAATATTCTTAAAATTGTTTAAACCAATTTTAAATCCATTTTATATTTTGCTTCCTCATTCAATCGAAATTCTGTTTTTAATTATCATCATTGTTCATGTGTGTGTGTGTGTTCGACGAACAACTCCTTTCTTATCCCTTTACCATCCTTATCTGATTAATTAATCATCATAAATGTAATATACCATATTACTATTAATCTCAATGGATGAGTAAATATATAATTTTGGTGACTCAAAATTTTGGGATGTTAAGTGATTGAGAGTATTTGTTTGATGAATATTCTTTAAATTAACACTGTGTATGTTGGATTTAACATGTCATTGATTAATGAATTGTTTTGTTTAACGTGTGGTTTATATGGATTATTGGAACCATAAATACAATAACATGAACACCCTCTAATTGATATTAGAACCCTACGTTAGGTTATGGTTTGGATTAAAGTCTTAACACTTTGGAATTCCAATCAACGTTATGTTGTGAAGTGGTTGTTAATTTAAATGAAATATAAAGCAATTCTCAAGGATATCACAAGATTAACTCCCTAATGATGAACTCACCACATTCATTATTAAAATTTTATATCAATAAATCATTTCAATTAATCTCCACAAACAAACCTCCATAATGAAAATACAATCAACTAAAAATAATTGACAATTAAATTGTATCATCATCGAGGATTCAACCCGAGTGCTGCTATACACATTAGCAGGGCATCCGAACCTTGAATGGTTGATAGTTAAAAATCGACCGTGCATTTCAAATTTGTTCATTTCTGGGGATGGTGCAACTAAGTAGTCTTTTGTTTCTGGTTATTGTTAAAAAGAACAAAAAAACAGAATTTAAAAGAAATTGAAAGAAACACAAAGAAAACCACATATTCTTTTTTTTCATCCAAAATATCTCTGAATGTCCCTTATCCTGCCAAACAATACATCAGATTTTTTTGAACCCGAAATTGTGACAAAACTTGAGAAACATAAGAGGAACATTATGGATAATCAAATAATTCAGGAACCATTCCATGTCCAACCAATTGAATTAGATATTGATAATCTTAGGGAACCAACCCTTATAAACATGCTTCTCCTGATATGAATTACTAACCTCCTGGTACTCAATATCCAAACATAAAGGATGACTTCAAACTCAAATTTGGTTTGATTCAACTTCTTCCTCATTTCCATGGGATAGCCAGTGAGGATGCACATTTCCACTTTAAAGTGTTCCAAGTGGTGTGCCCTACCATGAATCCTCAAGGGGTTTCTGAGGATCAAAATAAACTCTGAGCATCCCTATTCACCCTAAAAGAAACTACTATTTCATGGATCTACTACCTCCTTCCTGATTCCATAACCACATGGAATGACATGAAGTGTCTTTTCATAGAAATATTCTTTTCTTCTTCTCGTACATTTTCTATCCAAAAAAAATAAATGGTATCTGTCAATTCCCAAATGAATCACGGCATTAGTACCGGGGGAGGTTCAAAAATCTTGTGGAAACCAACCCAAACAACCAAATCTCAATCCAACTCTTGATCCAATACATATTGGAGGGGTTATTGTCCATGGAGAGAACTCTCATTGATGTCATAAGTGGCAGTTCTCTTGTTGAGAAAAATCCAACAGCTGAAAGATATCTCATAAGAAACAAGGCTCAAAACACACAAAAATTCCATACTCGTGTACATGCCCATGTAAAAGAATCCCAAGATAGTCAATGGATAGATCCAAAAAAGATGACTGAGTGGATGAGTGAACTTACAGGTCTTGTGCAACAAGTAGCTGTGGAGTCCAAATCCCCAACCTAATCTTCTCCAGAATCTCTGTTCCCTGGACCTATCAAGAACCGTGGAATTTGTATCTCACCAGCTCATCCAACAAACACTTGTCCACAACTTCAAGATGAAACTTTTAATTCATCTAGAAAAATGGAGCTCAATTTCACCTATACTCAGCAGAACACCAACCCTCAACTATCATTTCAATTTTTTTGGAAACATCAACCAACATCACTCTAATCCCTTATCTTCTTCCTATAACCAAGGTAGAAGGTATGGTTATCCCATCTCTCATCCACATCAATTCCCTCCTCAAAACCCAAACCAGTTTCAAAATGTTCAAGGTGTTGGTAACTTCCAACAACCTTATCCTTTTGTTCCACAACAAAAAAGGCGAAATCATCTTGTTGCTCCTACAGGTTTCCACTATCATAGTGAACCTTCCCAAATCCCAAACCAATACAATTTCTTTACCAATAACCAAACTCAAGGAAATCCCAATCCGGGACAAGACTCTTCTTCCAAGTAACCATGGGAAAGTTTTGTTGACGGTCTTTCCACTTTCACTCATTCTATCCATAAAAACAGTGAATCCTAATTCATTCAACATGCATCCCACCATAGTAAGAAACAACCATCCAATTCTTCCAAACTCCCAACTCAACCATTACCCAACCTTAAGGGTAGTGTAAGTGTAACTAAACTTAGACCGGGAATAAAAATTTCCATGCCTCATGATAAGTCCTCCCACTCCTTTTATATATTTGACTAGAAAATGTAAAGAAAAATAAACATGAAAAGGAATATAAATCCATTCCCTCACCTCCTTATATTCTACTTAGGAACCCAATTCATTTTTCTCAAGCCATTTCAATGCCAAATAAGTCCTTCGAACCCGATTCTAAAATGCTTGACATGTTTAGACGTGTTTAGGTCAACATTCCCATATTATATTTCATAAAAATACCTAATTATTCCATGTTTCTTAAGGAATTGTTCACCCTTAAGAGGCAACTTAGGACCTTCAAAAATGTTTCCACCCAACATTATATTTTCATAAAGTAAAAAAGATCCAGTGACCAATACTGTTCCATGCAAAATTGGAAGTTCCAACATCGATGATGCACTCATAGACCTAGGATCCTCAATTCATGTCATGCCCAAATCCATATTCTACAACTTTGATCTTGGCCCCTTAAATACAATGAGTGTTTTCATTCAACTGGATAATTGAAGTACTGCTAGTCTTGAGGGTATAATCGAGGATTTCCTTGTTCATGTGAATGATCTAATATTCCATACAGATTTCTATGTCCTTAACATGTAAGGTTAGATGAACTCTTCTCGATCTCCCTTAATTATAGGAAGACAATTCCAAATGATAACGAGAACAAAAATTGATGTCCATTCAGGCATCTTATTAATGGAATTTGGCGACCAACTCATCTTGTTCATCATTTTCCAAACCATGAAATACCCATCCAATGATCAATCCAAATTCACAATACATGCTTCTGAGGACACTTCTAAGAGTTAGTTGAACCCCAATCCATCAGGTTCTCCATGCTATAATGATAACGGATATTATGAAATATGACCCATTATTAAAAAAGACATAAATGTTGAAGTTGATGTGACCTCTCATTCATAGACTCCATCAATCTATAGGATCTTGAAAACTCTATTCAATCCCATCTCAACTCTAATCTCTTTTGTCCCACCATGGACAATATTAAGGAAAGTGAATCAAAATCAACTGAAGTCCCTTATTCCATTCCAGAGTTGTCTAAACCAAAAATGAAATATGAGACTGATCTAAGTCCACTTATTGAACACCTAAAATATGAATTCTTTTACATGATCACTCTTATCTTGTCATTATCTCCACAACACTTACTGAAACTGAGGAGTCTAAACATGTTCAAGTGTTAGAGAAAAATAAAAAGGCCTTACAATGGACCCTAGATGACATACCAAGAATCAACCCTACCCTTTGCATGCATCACATCCATCTTGAGGAATCATCCAAACCAATTAGACAGCCACAAAGAAGACTCAATCAACTCATACTTGAGGTAGTTTGGGAATAGTTCACCATGTTTCTTCAAGATAGTATTGTCTACCAAATATCTGATAGTGAATGGTTTATTTCAATTTATGTTGTACCTAAGAAGGGTGGGATAATAGTTTTCACAAATGAACATAGATAGGTAGTCACAACTCTAGTGAAGAACAAATCGCATGTGTGTATTCACTATAGGAAATTGAATGTTGATACCAGAAAAAAAAACTACCCTATTCCATTCCTTGATCAAATTCTAGAATGATTAGACAAAAATTCCCATTATTTCTTTATTAATGGATATATCGGCTACTTACACATCCCAATCACTTCTCAAGTCCAATAAAAGACTACTTTTACTTGTCCATTTGGATGATATGCATATAGGAGAATGCCCTTTGGCCTTTTCAATGCTCCTACAACATTCCAAAGATGAATGATGAGTTTCTTTTATAAATTAATTGAACAATGCATGGAAGTATTCATGGAAGACTTTACTATATATGGTGAGTCATTTGATTCTTTCTTGAATTCACACTCTATAGTCCTTCAAAAGTGTGTTAAGTGTAAAATTGTGATAAATTTTCAAAAAAAATCACTCCTTGGTTGTAAGTGGGATTATTCTATGGAATATAGTTTCATAAGTGGGTATCGAAGTTGATCCTATGAAAATTGATGTGATCCAATCAATTCCTAAACCCACTTTTGTTCGATATATCAACTCATTCCTAGATCATGCTGGTTTCTATCGTTGATTTATCTATAACTTGAGTAGGATTGCCTTCCTACTCACTCGAATAAACCAAAATGAAGTCAAATTTAATTTAAATGAGGCTTGTAAGAGAGACATAATTGAAATCAATGATTCTCTTACATCTTCCCCAGTAATCCAACCCCCATGTGGGTCTATAACCTTTGAATTGATGTGTGATGATTATTATAGATTAATTAGGGTCGTTCATGGTCAAAAAGGAGAAAAATTACTCATGTCACCTTTTATGCCTCAAAAACATTGGATGAAACTCAATCTCACTACAGTGTGACTGAAGAGGAACTTTTAGCAGTGGGTTTTGCATTAGATAAATTTCGTTTCTGTCTCTAAGGTGTTAAAATCGTCAACTTCATAGACCATTTTGCGATAAAGTCATTACTCAAGAAAAGTGATTCCAAACTGAGGATAATAAGATGGATCATAATTACCCAAGAGTATGACCATGAAATCAATTATAGACCAGGAAAAAAACCCTATGGCTTATCACTTGAGTAGAATTTCTAATTCCTCTCATTCAGACAACATTGATCCCAAAATACCCACTAAGCACCTTTCATCTATCACTCCAAAGTTACCATGGTATACCCAAATTCTAAACTACATCGTTAGTGGTATTTTTCCTCAAATTTATTAAAAAGAACAAAAAATGAAGGTGAAAAGTAATTCAAAATTCTATTTTTGGGAATATAATAAACTTTGTAAAACAAGGGCTGGAATGTTATAAAAAAGATGTGTTGATGAGGATGAACATTCCTCTATCTTAGAATTCTATCAATCACTTCTACTAGGTGGCCACATTGGACCACAAAGGATCCCCTGGAAGGTCCTAGATTCTATTATTGACTATAATTTTAATGGAATCACATGAGTTCTCATAATCAAGTCCCACATGCCAAAACTTTAGCACAGTTTCAAAGAGTAATGAAATGCCCCCCAAAGCCTTTAATTTTCTTTGAGATTGTTGATGTTTGGTGAATCAATTTCATTGGACCATTGTCCATTCAAATGGATTCGCATACATTCTTCTTACGTTTGATTATTTTTCTAGGTGGGTAGAGTCCAAAACCACTAGAAAGGATGATTCACATACAGTTATTGTGTTCCAAAAATAGACATCTTCCATCGATTTGGCACACCACATGCCTTGATAAGTGACATAGGAACCCATTTTTGTAATAGAACCATGGAATCTCTTTTGAAAAATAAGGGGGTATTAATAAAACATCAACTACATATCACCCCCAATAAAATTAAATGGATAAAATTTCTAATAGTGAAGATAAAATAGTGCTTGCGATAATTGTTAAGCACACTAGAAAATATTGGCCTGAATGACTTGGTGAAACTGTTTGGGCTTATCGAACTGCCTATAAAACACCCATTGGGATGTCTCCTTTTAAGTCAAGTTTTTGTTAAAGCATTTCACATACCAGTTGAAATAAAAAATAAGTCATTTTGGCTGTGAGAACTTATACATTTTATTGTGAAAAACTTGGTGAAGAAAGATTATTGCAGTTGATTGAATTAGAGGTTCTTCGATTTGATTCCTATGAGAATTCCAATTCCGACAAAGAAAAGGCTATGATACTCCATGAAAATCTCATCCTGAGAATGATATTCTATGATGGTAAAAAGGTATTTCTCTTCAACTCTCGATTTTGGCGTCACCCAGCTAAGATTAATTCTCGTTGAGAAGGTCCTTTTATTGTTTCTCATGTTTTTCCATTTTTTGTTGTGAAATTCCAAGAACCATATTCCCAAAGGACATTCATAGTTAATAGACATTGGTTAAAGCATCACCATGAGATTACACAAATCTAGAGAAAGGCCTCGACTTCCATCATATCCACAAATTCCATAGGCCCACCACAGGATGGGGACGGTGACCCACTAAATCCAAAATATGGGGCACCTCTTTCCATTTAACTGTCTCTCTATCTCTTCCTATCTCTCCATATTTATTCTTCTCCATATCCCTTTAATTTTTTAACCAAATCCTCCATTAAAAACTTTCTTTTTCCCTTTATCATTTTTGTGGGTGTTTATTTTAAAAAAACTAAAAAACAAAAAAACAAAAAATAAAAAAAAAATATATGAAAAAAGGGTCACATTTACTCACCATCTAGTTTTGATATTTTGTACAACTGTTTTGGGGAGTCAAAATTCATGTTTTCATCTAAATAATTTTGTATTTTCATCATGAATTTGGATAAATAATCTTTTGTCAAAACCACCAAAATTTTAATACTCAATTTTTGATTTGGGAAATGATTTTCCCCAACCGCGAGGAACAACATTAAAATTCATGGAAAGGCCACATATGGACATCTATTCAAAATGTGTATTTTTCCCCCATTTTAAAGTCTTGAGTTTGTGGATCTTAGAGTTGAATTTCTTACTTTGGTGTGCATTAAAATTATAGAGGCATTTTCTGAACCTCATGATAATTAGAATATCCAAATAGACTCCCATTTCAATAACATTAATCATTCTTTTGAAAGACCCTTCAAGCCTATGAAAACCTTTTCATTTATAGCCACATTACAAGCCCAATACCATATCCCACCCAATATCTACATGTATTTTTAGTGCATTACTTATTGAAATTTAAGTGTGGGGGGAATGGATTTCATTTTGGGTTCCCTTTTATTGATATTCAACATGATATCATATGCTTGAGGGAAATCTTCCATTTTAATGTGGGGGAGAGTTTTTCATTAAGTGAGTTTTGGGAATGTATATATGCTTAAGACATATTCTTCAAATTTTATTGACATGTGTTCGAAAAAAATCAAAAAAAGAAAAAAAAAGAATGGGTTATGTCCTGGGTGGTCAAAATTCAATATTCCTCAACCTATGATCTTGTTATATCTATTTAAATTAGTGTCATGAGAAGATCAACCATGCATTGGGATATGAGTGTGAGAACATTTTCAAGATCAACTTTTGAAAAAAAAAATAATGAAAAAAAATAATAAAAATGAAAAAAAACTACACCTTCATTATTTATTCTTATGTCATTATGAGAAGATTTTTGTTTTGTAAATATTGCTTTTTATCATTCCCTTCAACATTTCTTCCACTTTTGGGTATTTATTCACACAATTTCATCCTATTAAATATGTGTTTTTAATTTCTTTCCATGTTTTATTTCAAGGGTATTGTGCATTAATTTTTCCAAGTTTGTGTTTTCCCCCTATTTCTACACATTTGAATACCGAATTCCTACCATCCTTTAGCCACATAAAAAACCCTTTCAAAATACTTATTGATTCTTGTGTACTTTAGGATAGGTAATGGATGCTGAGAGATCTTTCATAGTCTAATATTTTCACTTTCAGTTGGTGAAAGAGTGAAACTCCATTAGTGAATGTCATCATCCTGAGAGGTGTGATTTTTGAGTGTCCACATTATCCATTTCAATATCTGACCAATAAAAATGAATTGTTATTGGAACATTTTTTCTTTAACATTTTGTGGTGGAATTCAATATAGAATAGTGAAATGATCTAAACCTCCCATGATCGGGGGAAACAAAATTTTAATATTTATTGGCGAGTGGCAATGATTTGGTAATGTTTTTATATTTATTGCACATGAGGAAATGAAAAAACTTATGTCTGGGGGATTTGATGTCATCAATATTTACATAAATTTTTATATACCCCATTTAATTATTTTATATGAAATTTTCATAATTTGTGTGAAATATTAACGTTTAAATATTAAATATAATTTTTGAGAATTATTTGAATTTATCCAGATTCAAATTAGATTACTATTTTTATAATAAATATCACTATACGGATTCAAAATGTTTGATTTCTATTTTTTAGGATTCCATATTCAATTTCCCACATATAATTAGAAGGAATAATTTTCAAATTCTTCCATTTGAAGGGTCATATGGACCCCACAAGAAGACCCACAAAATCTGTAAAGAAATTGGACCGTCAATGAAGATTGAATTTCAGGGCTCAATCAGGAAGTACAAATTACTCTAGTCTCCTCCAAAGTTTGGGTAAAAATTTAAGTAGTCATGGATAAAAATTTTATGGCCCAAATCTGAAAACAATGGGCCCAAATGAAGCTTTGAAGTTGATCCCACCATTATAGCTGGGAATTAAAACCATGACACTATTCCTGAATTTTTACCTAATTTAATAATCAAATTAGGCTGGGAGTTTTCAGTGTGAAATCTATGACATGGAAGTCCAAAAAATTATAAAAACATATTTTTATTTGAGGGAATCGTCTTTTTAAAAACCCATAAATATTCTTTCCTTCGAAAAAGTGTTGATAAAAATGGAGAGGTTCAAACATTTAGTAAACCAGTCATATATTTGGTTCCAAAAGTCCAACAGATTCTAACTTATGATGGATGAATGTAAATATAAACATATAAAACTTGGAAGAAGAGAATATATCAATATTTAGCTATCTGTATGGCCAAATTTGTGATGCTAGTGGAGGGGCATATTAGGAATTAAAACAGTCATCCTTCTTAGGCTATAAATAAATCACCCTTATCTCCTTGCAAGAGGTTGGAATGTAAGAATATAGGAGGATCAATTGGAATGAAGAAGGATATTCTAGAAGCCTATTAGGATATTCCAAAATCATGTTTTCACTTGATAGACCCTTCATATCTCATTGTTTTTATTTACTTTTGGGTTCTTCTTTGTTGTAATCATGTAAGTGTTTGTTTTGTAATTCTATTTTAATACATGTTTCTTTCTCATTATATCTTAATAAAATCCACCCCCATTTTTGTAATATTATTGTTCTTAAAATATTTAAAACAATGTTTGAATCCATTTTTTATTTTTCTTCCTCATTCAATCAAAATTCTGTTTTTAATTATCATCACCATTCACGTGTGTGTGTTCGATAGACAACCCTTTTATTATCCATTTCCTTTCATTTACTTATTAATTAATCATCATAAATATAATAAAAATGATTACTATTAATCTCAATGGCTGAGTAAATCTATCATTGGGGTGAGTCTGAATATAGGGATTTTAAGTGATTGAGTGTATTTGCTCGATGAATATTCTTCAAATTAAAATTGTGTATGTTGGACATAACGTGTCATTGATTAATGACATGTTTTGTTTAACATGTGGTATCCATTTATTATTGGAAACATAAATACAAAACCATAAATAAGCTCTGATTAAGATTATAACCCTATGATGAGTTAATGCATGGATAAAAGCCTTAACACGCAGTATTTCCAATCAACTTTATCTTGTGAAGTGTGTGTTAATTTAAATGAAATATAATGAAAACATCATAGATATCACAAGATTAAATCTCTAATAATGAACTCAATCCAATATTTATTATGTACTTAAATCAATTAATCATTTCATTTTTTCTCTATAAAAAAACCCCCAAAATCAAAATACAATCAACAAAAAACAATCTACTATTAAAACGTATCATCGTCGAGGATTCGACCCGTATAGTGACCCAAACTTTTCTTAAATTACTATTACATCATTTAAAAGATAAACGAAATAATAGTATTACACATGGAGGATCCAGAGGTTTAGTGTCTTGGGAAAACTAGGACTACACATAACAAGTACAACATCAAGCATAAAAATTAATTTAATTTATTATTCTATAGATTCTCAGTAGCACTTTTCCTCTCCTTAGTACTTGTAGCCACCTGAGGATATACATCAAAAGGGTTGAGCTAAAAGCCCCATAAGAGGATAGGAAAGAATAATACATCATGGGGTGAGCATAATCATAACATATGTAAAAGATCATGAACATGAGTGGAGCATAAGTAAAAGACTTGAAAAGTGGCAATGCATAAAAATGAAACATAATGTCTTAGTTGTTAACTACCATACAAACTTGTGAACAAAGCTAGCATCATGTTCACACATCATTTCACATTTACTCATGAGATTCATCACTTTAACCAATGCATTGGAGCGCTGTATAATTCTGGGCGCACCCGTCACATCATAACATTACCATTATCATGCTTTCCACATAGAACACATATCAAAAATGTATATAAATAACCCATGTAATGGAATGGATTTCATCTCATAATAACATGTTCATAAGTTTTGGGTTCCCAAAATAAAGAGGGAACAACTTACATGATACAAGAACTATCAACCTAGAATGAGAAATAAAAGGTGAGATCTTGAAAGAAGAGTTCTTTTGGAAAACATTTTGATGGTAATAAAAACCAGTGACAAACATCTATATCCCAGAAAAGTAAAGTAAATGATGAAAAAATGATCTTTGAGGAGTAACCACATCAAAAATGGGGTGAAAGAGGGAGAACCCGAAGGAAGAAAATTGGGTTCGAGATTTCCCCTTACCTTATACTTGAATGCCTCATTCTCTTTAATGTCCTGTATAATGACATTATATTCATTAATTAGAAATTCCAGAACCTTTTATACATTTATAGGGTTCATTATGGTTTCATTATTTCATATTATGTTCCTTTGGATGACTTATAGAGTTTAAAAACATTGTTCGGGGATGATCGTTTTTATGGTTTTCTTGAGCGGTCCACTTGTATTCTTAAATTGATGCTTGGGTAGATCATGGGTAAACATCCATAACTGATACTAAATGTTATTAATGATATTATAGTATCTTTAATAATTATATAGTGAATTATATTAGATTCAAGTGGAAGAATCATTAGATAACAATTTAATGATGGTTATTTGGGTTAATTTGGGCGGTTTTTGGATCACAACGATCTTGTTTTAACATTTAACTTAGTAATAAGGCCATAGGTTATTTCCAGAACTTAAAATAGAAGATAATACATATAAAATATTCTGGTTCAACCATAAAATGGTTTCATGACAAGATTGAAGGTAGAAATGGAAGAAGAGAGCATGTTGTTTTTGAAGGTGATAAATTATCACCACATGAACAACGTTCTCTTTGATAAAATAAAAGGAAGAGGGAAAGGGTGTGGGGTGATATAATATACCATTATAATCATAAAATTACATTATATGTATTATAATTGAGTTACAAAATAATTTGGATGAATATAGGTGGGGAGAGATCAAGAAAGGAACTTGAACTTGAAAGGAAATTAAAGGAGAAGAGGGAGGGAAATTACCTTTAGAATCCTCCTCTTGAGATCCTCTTTAAAGAAGCTAGGCTTGGTCTTTTGATGAGACCAGAATCTTTTGGACGTCGGGGATGAGCTAGGGAAGGTTTTTCGGCAGAGTTTAGAGAAGTCTTGGAGCTTGAGAGGAGTGGGGAAAAGAGGGAGTGAAGGGTAGCTTTTATAGTGGAGGGGAGAGGGGTTTCCTTAATATAAAATTGATTAGTTTATTATTTTCCCCTAAGACAAATAATAGTGAGTCTTGGATGACCAAGAATAGTAAAAAAGGCATGTGAGTTCGGGATTTGGGTTCTTACATCACTTGTGATGTCAGGAATAGTGGTTTTTAATTAAAATGTATATATATGGTAAATTAATGTATTCAATTATTCACCAAAAATTCAAGTATCTCCGAAAAATCGAAAAAATTCACCCCAACCATTTTTCATCGTGTAGAATCCAAAAATAAATTCCATTTTTCAAAAATAATTTTCTATATATTATTAATTTAATAATTAATAAAAATGATAATTTACTTAAAAAAACAGTTTTTAAGATTAAAACTGAATTTATAGTTCTTTCAAAAATTACATAGGGTCTTATAAAATTATCTAATAACTATTAGACATTGATTAGTTAATTTATGAATACATTACAGGAAAATAAATATTCTTTTAAATTAAATAATTAATTATAATTAATTTTTTATTACTTATAAAATACCAAAAACGTTTACTAAGGTCAAATCATCACTTTCTATGATGTCTAAATTTTATTTTATTATTCATAGGTAATGTTACTCTTATTTACTATTTATAAGGGTAATATTACTATTCATAAGGGTAGGTTACTATTCACCAAAAATTATTTTTGTTTCATTAGAATCCAAAAACCATCTTGAACACAACCGTGTATGTCGGATTTTTAAAATTCCAACCATTGGGGTTACAAAATTATGTTTAAAGGTCACTTATCACTTAGTAGTTCATTATTTTGTGTTTTTATGACATAGATATAAGAAGGGAATTTTCCATTGAAATACTTTGGGTCGTTACATTCTTCCCCCCTTAAGAAATTTCGCCCCTGAAATTTTACTTTACACCAACAGGTGAGGGTACTTATCCTTCATTACCTCTCCCGGTTCCCTCCATTTTCTAAAATAGAAAAGGTTAGAACAAGTCTTGAATAACATATCCATTTAAAAAATTATACCAAAATCATAACATATGGGATCCCTAGGTAAATATCCTTGTGTCCATATTTGTACTTAATCTCATGCTAGAGGTTTTCTTTAGGGTTCACTAATCCAAATTCCCAAATTAACTAAACCATTCCTCTGATACCAACTATAGCGACCCGACCTTTTCTTAAATTACTATTACATCATTTCAAAGATAAACAACATAATAGTATTACACATGGAGGATCCAGAGGTTTAGTGTCTTGGGAAAACTAGGACTACACTAAACAAGTACAACATCAAGCATAAACATTCATTTAATTTCTTCTTTTATAGCTTCTTAGTAGCACTTGTCCTCTCCTTAGTACATGTAGCCACCTAAGGATATACATGAAAAGGGGTGAGCAAAAATTCCAGTAAGAGGATAGGCAAGAATAATACATCATGGGTGAGCATAATCATAACATATGTAAAAGATCATGAACATGAGAGGAGCATAAGTAAAAGACTTGAAATGTGGCAATGCATAAAAATGAAACATCATGTATTAGTTGTTAACTACCACACATACTTGTGAACAAAGCTAGCATAATGTTCACACATCATTTCACATTTAATCATGAGATTCATCACTTTACCCAATGCATTGGAGCGCTGTATAATTCAAGGCGCACCCGTCACATTTAAACATTCATATTGCGCTATATAATTCCGGGCGCACCCGTCACATCATAACATTACCATTATCATGCTTGCCACATAGAACACATATCAAACATGTACATAAATAACCCATGTAATGGAATGAGTTTCATCTCATAATAACATATTCATAAGTTTTGGGTTCCCAAAATAAAGAAGGAACAACTTACTTGATACAAGAACCATCAACCTTGAATGAGAAGTAAAAGGTGAGATCTTGAAAGAAGAGTTCTTTTGGATAACATTTTTATGGACATAAAGACCAGTGAAAAACATTTATATCCCAGAAAAGTAAAGTAAATGATGAACAAATGATCTTTGAGGAGTAACCACATCAAAAATGGAGTGAAAGAGGGAGAACCCGAAGAAAGAAAATTGGGTTCAAGATTTCCCCTTACCTTGTACTTGAATGCCTCCTTCTCTTTAATGTCCTGTATAATGACATTATATTCACTAATTAGAAATTCCAGAACCTTTTATAAATTAATATGGTTCATTCTGGTTTCATTATTTCATATTATGTTCTTTTGGATGACTTATAGAGTTTAAAAACATTGTTTGGGGATGTTCGTTTTTATGGTTTTCTTGAGCGGTCCACTTGTATTCTTAAATTGATGCTTGGGTAGATCATGGGTAAACATCAAGAACTGATAATAAATGTTATTAATGATATTACAGTAGCTTTAATAATTTTATATTTAATTATATTAGATCCAAGTGGACGAATCAATAGATAACAATTTAATGATGGTTATTTGGGTTAATTTGGGCGGTTTTTGGATCACAACGATCTTGTTTTAACATTTTACTTAGTAATAAGGCCATAGGTTATTTAAAGAACTTAAAATAGAACATAATACATATAAAATATTCCGGTTCAACCATAAAATGTTATCATGACCATATTGAAGGTAGAAATGCAAGAAGAGAGCATGTTGTTTTTGAAGGTGATAAATTATCACCACATGAACAACGTTCTCTTTGATAAAATAAAAGGAAGAGGAAAAGGGTGTGGGGTGATATAATATACCATTATAATCATAAAATTACATTATATGTATAATAATGGAGTTAAAAAATAATTTGGATGAATATAGGTGGGTAGAGATCAAGAAAGGAACTTGAACTTGAAAGGAAATTAAAGGAGAAGAGGGAGGGAAATTACCTTTAGAATCCTCCTCTTGAGATCCTCTTTAAAGAAGCTAGGCATGGATTTTTGATGAGACCAGCAGTTTTTGGACGTGGGGGATGATCTAGGGAAGGTGTTTGGGAAGATTTTAGAGAATTCTTGGAGCATGAGAGGTGTGGGGAAAATAGGGAGTGAAGGGTGGCATTTATAGTGGAGGGGAGAGGGGTTTCCTTAATATAAAATTGATTAGTTTATTATTTTCCCCTAAGACAAGTAATAGTGATTCTTGGATGACCAAGAATAGTAAAAAAGGCATGTGATTTCGGGATTTGGGTTCTTAAATCACTTGTGATGTCAGGAATAGTGGGTTTTAATTAAAATGTATTTATATGGTAAATTAATGTATTCTACTATTCAAAAAAAATTCAAGTATCTCAGAAAAATCCCAAAAATTTACCCCAACCATTTTTCGATGTGTAGAATCCAAAAATGAAGTCCTTTTTTCAAAAATAATTTTCTAAAGATTATTAATTTAATAATTAATAAAAATCATAATTTACTTAAAAAACAGTTTTTAAGATTAAAACTGAATTTATAGTTCTTTCAAAAATTACGTAGGGTCTTATAAAATTATCTAAAAACTATTAGAAATTGATTCAATAATTTATGAATACATTACAGTAAAATAAATATTCTTTTAAATTAATTAATTAGTTATAATTAATTGTTTATGACTTATAAAATACCAAAAACGTTTACTATGGTCAAATCATCACTTTCTATGATGTCTGAATTTTATTTTATTATTCATAGGTAATGTTACTCTTATTTACTATTCATAAGGGTCATATTACTATTCATAAGGGTAGGTTACTATTCATAAGGGTAGGTTACTATTCACCAAAAATTATTTTTGTTTCATTAGAATCCAAAAACCATCTTGAACACAACCGTGTATGTCAGATTTTTAAAATTCCAACCATAGGGGTGACAAAATTATGTCTAAAGGTCACTTATCACTTAGTAGTTCATTATTTTGTGTTTTTATGACATAGATATAAGAAGGGAATTTTCCATTGAAATACTTTGGGTCGTTACAACCCGAGTGCTGCTATATACATTAGCAGAGAATCAGAACCTTGAATCATCGGTAGGCGACAATCGGTTATGCATTTCAACCATCAAGATCCCCTGATGATGGCCGCCACTATAGATCTATTCTGACTCCAGTTAAGCGGCCATGCAGATCTTAAGAACAGAAACACTCACCACCCTGAGACCATATCCAACCCATCGATAAAATTAAGGATAAACACCATTTTAGAGTAAATAACAGGTCCATCTGACCGCTATATTCTCTTCAAAATGAATATATACCAAGGGAAGCTCCAACCATTACTCAAAAGTGACATTACTCTCAAAGGAAGTTTGAATAGTAAAATTACTTCCAATCCATTAACTTCATTTCCTAGTCTAAAAATAATATTTTTTAAATATATTTAATTTTTTTATATTAAAATAAATATTAATCATTCATTATGTTTATAAAAATTATCAAAAAATAAAAAAATCAACAGTGCATGAAAAGCACAGTGCCAAATATGGAAATGCACAGTACCAAATCTCCAATTGAGAACATTGAATTGTGATGGGCTAGAAGGGGTTTTATGCTAAAATAACATTTATACTACTGCGTTGAAGATGGTCTAAACCGAATCCTCGTATTTGGTTACAGTGTAGCTACACTGACCATTTTTTAATTTATTTATATACATTCTATCATTCAAATAAATTTTTTATATTTATTTTAATATATAAAAATTATGAATATTCAAGAAATAATATTTTTATTTTAGAAAATAATGTAAATGGGTTGGAGTTAATTTCACTATACATACTTCATTTTGGAGTAATCTTACTGCAAAATGGCATAATGGGTTGGAGTTTCTCTAAGATGGAGGCTCCTCAATCGGAAAACCTGTCAAAACACCCAGATTGCACCTAATGATCGACATATTTGAAAATAATATCCACTAAACTATCAAAGAATCATATGTGATGTGATTAACATGGTGGTATAATTAAATATCTATGGTTTTGAGAGAAATTATAAAGTAGATTCAAAACATAATAAAATATAGATCTTGACCCACTAAATGCAATGATGTATGAGGTTATAATTTCAGTTGGATAAGTTTCATTACTTAATGAAAAGATATAAAAATGACACTCATCCATAAATATGTCTTTAATATTTATTATGACCTGTATTATAATTATCATTTTGAGGTCTCTTATATATATGGTCAATAAAATAATTTGAGATTATTATCTAAGGATAAAAAGTATTTTAAAAGATTAGTCTAAGAATATGGATGTAAATGTTATAGAAATCAATTTTTTTTAATTTTTACTGTAGGTTATTGTATGTTGAGTGTGCATCACTCATTTGTGCTCATAAACAGAAAATCAGAAATAGGACAAAATTGAATAAAGGTGAAGTAAATCCATGTGTTTACAATGGGGAATTTCATAAACTAGGATGAGTTGTCATCTATCCTGAAACTCAACCCACCTCACGAAATGGCCGGAGAGGTGTTCCTAATCCTCTCAGGTTGGAGACTAGAGTCGGGCATCAAAGATATCAGAGTGGAAAAAATTAATCCCAAGATAAACTAAATATATATGAACCACACAGAGGTTGCAATAGGAAACCATTATACATACAAAAGTAAAACTGAATACAACAATAGTTGGAAAAAATAGAAACTAAAAAACAGAACTAAGGCCAATCAAAACCAAACAAAATCTCCATGCAACTCGTTGGTGACCGCCAACTATAGGAACCAGCCTGCTCTATATGGAAACATGAACAAAACCTGAACCTTCCAAACAACTCAGTTCTACTGACGTCGAGTGTCATAAGTAGAGTGTGAGAATAAAGAGTCATGTAGGTAAGCACCATAAAATTTATATATATCCTTTCCCAAAACATTCCATAAACACTAGTTTGAAACACATTTATAAAATTGGGTTATATCATCTTAATGAACCAAACACCACTTTGCCTTTTTAAAACAACACACACTGTTTTCTCCTTTTCATAAAAAATTTCCATTTTTAAGACACATTTTAAAACCAAATCTCAAACAAGAATAAAAACACGGTGAATAAAAAAATATGTTTGGAATAAACTCAAAATTACAAGCAGGCAGATGCTTATAGGGAAAATAATCAAGTGCAACAGAATAAAGAATAAGATATAGATAATAATCATGGTCATTTTCTAAACATCTCTAGAAGAAATCACTGGATGTAATTAGTTTGGACTCACCTATCAGAGTATAGTGTAACAATATAGTCAATAACAAACCTTGATTCTTTAAACTAGCATCACCGATGGCACAAGTCACAAGATCTATCAATAAATCTCGTGGTAACAACCCATCTTACTTGGGTTAGCAAGAAACTTTCACTTGACCATCTAGATGACACATATGAATCCCATGATAATAGTATTTATAGAATGAGGAGGTTATCACACATGAGGCATAAACCAATAACCCATAGACACCACCGTGCTTGTTTTGTCCAAACTTTCGACACTAACTACGTGGAGGCCCCATCCTTGGAGGGACAACCTTAAGGGTGCCCAAGACACATAGATCCATACAAAGTGACAACTTGGTCTACACATAACATGAGTTTCAAATCCACATTCCAAAACATTACAAAATAATGGCTGACCCTTTAGCCTTTTCAATCCCAATACATTTCCAAAATCATTTCCAAAACCAAGGGAAAAACACACAACATGCTCGAAATGTGCCAAACAACCTTTACACTATTTAGTTTTCATTTGACATATTAAGGTGTCAAACATGCCAAAATTAAGGAATGCATTTGGGAACCACATTTGAGACCATTCTGAAAAGAATGAACAATTTCTGGAACATGAGGTTCTTTTAGGAGAACCAGTGGAAAAGAAGATGATTAAGGAAGATAAGAAGGATAAGTAATAGTGTTTTGAAATCCAAGGATCACAGTGAACATCACAATGAATAACCATTATAATTTGTGTGCATATCCCAATATACACCCATTGCACATATCTATATGAACACATCCAATGAAGCTAATTGAAATAGAAAAAAAGTCTAAGGGTTTAATTAAAGAGTCAAAAGAAACCACATAACCAATTTCAATAATCCACACACTAGAATTAAACCATAAAAGGCACCAAAACCACCCATGTTAACGATTCAAATTATTTCACAATTTTATAAAAACACCAACAAGACCTTGCACCTTTATAATAAACCCAAAACTATTTTAAGGGACACTAGAAATTTCATCAAACACCTTTCATACTTGTATATATATGAATAATTAATGTAACCATTTCAAAAATCATTTTAGTCAAAATGAAAACATGAAAACACAACAATTCATCAAAAAAACACTTCATAGTTATTGAGAACACATTCTAAAATTTATTTGGAATGCTCGAGCATTGATTATAATGTTTTGGAAGGAAAATGGATGGAAACACCTTCCTTAATGACATGTAGATGATATGAATCTCTCTAAAGAGGAATAACAAAACTCAAAAGACAATATTCACACCATAACATTATAAAAAACAAACAATATTATCCAATCCTCACTCTAGGGTTACAAAAAAAGGGATCAAAACTAATAATAACTAGATAGAAAAGATAGCAATATGAGAAGATAAGGAAAAACACCCTAAGAACCAAGAAAAACATACCTAGATATCTTGGTGAGGAAACCAAGGAGGAAATAGTACCAAAGGAGGAGATTTAGGGAGATCACATCATGCGCCTAGGTTGGGAAAAGGAAGAACTCAAAATGGGTTAAAAATAGGGAGGGAAAAAATATGAACTCTCACTTTTTAAAGAACCTGGTCAAGATACATGGGTTGGCCACATGGTTTTCCAAACTGTGTGACAACCATGCGCACCCTAATGGGTAGAAGGGGAACATGCACGGGCTGGCCACATGGTTTGTAAAACCGTGCAACATATGTTTAACTTAGATCTATGATATTGAAAGAATCACCTCACATGATTACCACATAACGTCGTAAAATCACGTGCAATCTGTGTGTTTTTGTCCCATACATCAACCACATGCTGCACGATTACTTCTCAACCATGCTCAGTTTGGAAAAAACCATGGTCAAGTCATTCTAAGAAAACCATGAATGAACAAACTAAAATGGAAATGGCCTCAACCCTAAAAAATCGTACAATTTTCCCTCAAAACGTGCACACAAACCATGCATAGGGCCAAAAATAACACCAATACTCTAAAACTCAAACACAATCATTGATAACTCAACACAGAAAATAAACCAAAATATCCAACATCTAGAAAAGAATAGAATTAAATAAAAACCATGATTGGGGTATGAAAATAATCCCCACCAAATAAACATTCTACTTTAGAATTTCACCAAGACAAATGAGGAACGAAACTCAAGATAAAAAACGAACAAAGCCAAGAGAACCCATAAACTTTAGGGTAACATTTCAACTCCATAAGTCACACCCGACCTACAGTAGAGAAAAAAACATGGAGAGAAGAATGGAGGGTTCTCCCCACCACGTGAAACCAAACAACACGGACCAACACCAAGACCAAGAACTCCCCACACGAACAAAACCCCAACACAAGGGGAAACCCATAGAAATAACCCAAACCAATACTCAACCCCAACTGAAATTAATCATTTTTACAAGACTCATTCATCCCTAAAACAAGCATAAACCAAAACACAATACTAAACGTGATCCAAAAAATATTAACCACACAAGATGGATATCCATTTAAAGATCCATATCCACAAGGCACGACAATCCAAAATACATGAAAATGAGACCACCAATCTCTTACCAAGAAAAGAAACTTTTAAAATAGAGAATCCACAACAATGATAACTTATACCATCCCCACTCTAACTTATGTGATCAAGACATGGTTAAGGTCCCCCACCTTAAAAAATTACAATCTTGGGGATAAGATTCACTATGGGGCCTACAGTTGGAGCACTAATGCCTTGAAACAACTATGGATCTATATTCATGAGATGAAATCCTCTAGATGAGACTTCTTATTCTGGAGATACTAACAGAATAACTTATCCTAGTGACCAAAACAACCACAATGCTGACAATCCTTTGTAAGAGTATGAAAAAATGGATTTGAATTCCCTGAATGACCACACTAGAATCACACAAGTGAATGATCTGATGAATGCGAAGACAAAATTAACAAAGGAGACTTCTCTGGAAAAAGTTCCTCTAGAATGCACTCTTCACCATATGTGGAACATTCAGGAGCACCATGGGGAACTAGACTACCAACTGCAAAAAAAACACTACAGGAACTGATGTGGCCTTAAAAACACATGTTTTTTCACATCATTTTCATTAATTTTTAATGACTTAACTTGTAATTCTTATACATAAAACTAAATAATGGCACTTTTGTATTTTTATTTTTTAATATGTCGTTTAATCAGTTTTTATAATTAATATTGTATTTCAAACATCAAATTTTTTAATTTATGTTTTACTTTATTTTATAGTCTAAATTTTCTTATTTAGTTTATTGATTTTGGTTTGAATATTTAATTATATAACATTTTTTTATTTAATTAATTAACTATTATTTTGCACATAATTAATGTATTCTTAATCTACCATCTCATATATTAAATATCATTTGATTAAATTAGCATAAATTAATTATTAGCTATCTTAAAATAATCTATTAAATATAAATTTAAGTTTGAAAAGTTTCTACTCTTGTTTTAATCTCTTTAATTTAATTTCATTAATTAATATAGGTATTTAATTACAAATTAAATAACATTTTAACTTAATTAATTTTATTTGTTAAGGTAACTATTATAAATAGTTAACTTTGTTATTTGGGTGTTTAAATTATATATTAACTATTAATAATTTAGTTGTTTTTTTTATTTTTTAGTTTTAGTTTAGTAACTATTTCAGTTTTATAAATTAATGTTTATAATATTTTAACTTAAGATTACTTGGTTTGATAAGTTTATTAAAATTTATGAGAATCTTAATTTTTATTTTTATTATTTAATTTTTAGTGGTTCTTAATTATTTTATTCAGTTTTATTTATGTTTTAATTTATTTTTTTGTTTGTTTATTTTGCGGTGTTACAATGGCATAGTCTTTATTTCATGGATGCACCGTAACATCCTGACACGGTCTCACAATATAACTTGGGCCACAGATTCTGGTCCTTTCCACTTACCACTTTTCAAGGTGGCACCGTAACCTATCTTACTATCTCAACAATTGACGGTGCCAATCCAAACTATCGCACCATATTCCTCTTAAGGTGTCTTCTGCCACTGGTTCCCTTCATCTCACCTTTAACAGTGCCACAATAATTATCTCACCGCAAATCCACTCTGCCACTGTTTCCCTGCACTTCCCTAGACACCGATGCAGCACCTCCATCATGTTCTTTACAACCTTTTCCACTTTCATACCCACATTAAAAATCAGAAGAATAATCAGATCTACTAATGAACTCAAACAGTAATCGGTTGAAGTAGAGGAAAACTGCTTGCCATTGAGCACTGATTTGAAACTGTTCAAGATCACCGCACATGTTGGAGATTGATGTTGGCCACAACCATCACCAGATCTGAAGAAGATTTTTCCAAATCCAAGCCTAGGAAAATGAAAGAGATGAAACAGTAGTCGCTAGATTTAGATCCATCAAAACTCAATATCTACACATGCTAGTGTGGCCGGTCTGATGGTTGTGCTGCCAAGGTATAAAGATGGAGGCCGAGTTGAAGTCCCCAGTGAAGCCACCGATGGAGTCCGCTGTCGTTAGGGAGCTGAAGTTAATGCCTGAGCTAAGAAATTTGGGTCATCGCGGATAGAGAGTGAGGCCGAACGGATCCTGTAGCCTCCGCAGCGCGGCTGTCTTCGGGAGGAAGGAGACCCCCCCTTGTGCCGAAATTTGGGGGAAGTAAATAAAAAAATAAAAAATAAAAGATAAAAATTACATTTAAAGTAAATAATTAATAATATACAATATATATAATATAATATAATATATAATAATTTTTATACAAAACAATTATAACATTAATAAATAGATAAGTAATAAATTAAAATATAAGATAACTAATAAAAATTTATTATATTATATCCTAAAAAATAATTATTTATTAATGAATAAATAAATTAATGTAAATATTTTAACAGTTTAATCTTAATTCAATTTCATCCGAATAAATAGAAATATATTTATTAATTAATTAATATCAATATAATTGAAGAATTATATTAAATTATACTTACTAAATGATAATAATACTAACAATAATTTTATAATTTAATTATTAATAATAAATGAAATACTTGTTAATTTTATTAAAGATTTAACATTAAATTAATAAAAATTATTTTAATAGTTATTTTGTAATAATAATTAT
The DNA here is from genome assembly GCA_963277665.1 of Viscum album. NCBI lineage: Eukaryota > Viridiplantae > Streptophyta > Magnoliopsida > Santalales > Viscaceae > Viscum > Viscum album. The sequence goes on from OY728158.1 coordinate 1,327,687,106, forward strand.
CAAGTTAAGTATCTTTAAATTAACATAAATTATCTTTCTAATTTATCTTTAATTTATAAAATAACTATAAAATATTATTTACTGATTTTGTATTTATTACCCCATGCCTTCTTTTATTGCAAGTTCATATGGGAATTGAGATCCCATCCAGATTCACTTAACTATCTCAGTGTGATTTAGTTATGTGAGAAAAATTAGTGCGATGTGTCTGTCATGAAAAAACACATGTGTGCAGTGAAATAGAAAAAGACGAGTCCAAGTTAGAGAAAATTGAGCAGGGACATGTTGTAGATATCAGAGGGTATAAAAACAGAGATGCTACAGAATTTGAAGACCCTCCTATTTCACTCTACGATCACATCCATTCGAGAGAAGATCGAGGCTCATTCATTCCATGAACACACCATTTTGAGAGTGAAGACTCCCAACAGATGGGGAAGCAGTACCAATGACTTGAAGTGGAAGGAGAAAAGCAGCAATTCATGTTATTTATTCACAGATGAAGGATTCTTCAACCTCTGTTGTATTATTTTTGCATTGTATTTGCTTCTTCTGAATTGAAAATGACATTCCCGTAATTTATTTTTTGGGAAATTTGAATGTCTAATGGTTCATACCTTCTTCATTTAATTATCACTCTTTTGAATAAGTAACAAATTCTTTTAGTGATATTGAGACTGGTTCTCAACATAAATTCATTTTTTACCTGAATTCATTTAATTTGAACATCAATGTTCATTCGGTGAGATTGATCATTGATTTTTTTCTTTTAAAACATGAAATTCAAACTATAGAAACTATCAGAGTAGTAATTTATATTGACATCTTTAGATCAAATATCTGTATGTGGTTTATTATTTTGAAAACATCGAGAACTATTATACGAAGTGTTTTTTCTTCTGGCGAGGAAGAATTAATAAGAAAATTCAAGGTGTGAATTAAATGAAATGAAGAATAATTTTTATAACTAGTAGTTTAAAATTCACCTAAGCTTACCATTTTATAACCTATTATCACTTCTGTTTACTTTATCAGTCAAATTTAGTTAGCACTTTTACTTTTTTCTATTTCATTATATAGATTTGTTAATAAAAAATTCTCAGTCTTGTTCATTACTACTTAATAAAAAAATATAAAAAAATTGTAAAGTAAAAACAACTAAGAAATGCACACTCGCTTCAGTACTGCCAATAGTGGAGTTTATTAAAAATAAAACCTTATAATTCACCCACCTTCCATTTATGTGGATCAACCCTACAACACTGTTCTAGTGTAGGTTATTAAATGTAATTTTGAGGCCCGTGATGAACTTCGGCCACACAAAAATTTGGAGCTATTACCGGGGAAGGCATACGTTGAGTGTTCTATGTTTTAGAATATCAAAAAATTAAAAAAAATTAAAAAAACATATAAAAATATTATTAAAAAAACTACATTGAACTGGAACCTACTGTTTTCTGTTGTTTTTGAATACTATGCTTCACTGTGAACTTTTTTGTGTTTAATATTAACTGTTTTAGTTTAAAAATGGTAGTTAATGAATCCTGGGATCAACTGTGGGCTCATTGTGTGTGGTGTGGCTATTATTTCAGTGTGTCAATAACCAACCAATACATATTGTTCACATTTATTAAAATGAACAATATGAGTCTAGTCTAGAAACCCCAACTAAAATTGATCTAATTGATACTAAATTCGATGATAGTGTAAAAATAATTAACCCTTGGATAACTAATACCCATGAAATTCAACTTAGATATTTCAAGAGCAAGATCAAAGAATAAAAATATTGGAAAACATGCATTTGGAATTTCTACAAAGGGTTAATGAACAAGAATAATTTTAATAAATTGAAAAAGAAAATGTTTATAAAAGATTTAAAAATCAAGGGGAAGTGAAAATTGATAGTGAAATTGGACAACAAACCATTATCTTTGAAAAATATGATTCTTTTGAACTAAATTTAGAAATAACCAGCTCACTAAATCAATAGAATAACATTAAATATTCCAAAATGAGTTTTAATTATGTTGAGTTGGACAATTTTGAAGATGAATAAAAATATATTGAAAAAGATTTCCTAGTTCTTTATATCATTCCTTATTTTAATAAAAATCATTTTTTAGAAGTTTTGATAATTATGTCACTCAGGATGAAGTAAAACATGAAACTAAAAACTTGAATGTAAAAAATTATTTACCCAAAAATTTTGAACTTCTGAAAATTGAGCATGAACTTGATGTTGGGTATAATCTGGATGAGAACATTAAAATCGATAATACAGAATATGACATTTTTTGAACCTCAACAAAAAATATATCTTCCATGTTTTGAACCTGTAAACCCAATAAATTATGAAATTTCGTTGGATGGTGAGGATGAGGGAATGATATTTAAATAAAGGCTAATTTATGAGTTTTCATATTCTTATTCTCATGGTAATTTATTTCTGAAACATTTCTCTTTGAAATTGAAAATAGTGTTGACATATCTGGGGGTAAATGTTTAAATTTTAAGATTCTTTAATCTAAATTTATTGACGCTGAATTGAACATTACTCCTCCTAATTTATAATTTTTGTAACACCAAAATGACATAGTTTTAGAAAGTGAGCCTTTTGAACATAAAATTGAAGTTGAGGTTGAACACACACTTGAACTGTGCAAAATTGATTTGTTACAAGTAGTAGCTATTGAATGTTCATTCACTGATGATGAACTTTTGGAAGAGATTTACAGTATTGTTAAACCTGTTTTTGTTACAGGTCAAATAAATTATCTTCCTTGCCTATTACTGCCATCCTCACTTTTGGAGGGTGATGAGCTTTCTCATGATACTGACAGTATTCTAGAGGGGAAATTTCACATGAGTTCCAATGTTCATTATTCTAATCAGCACTTTATTGAATTTCCTCTTGAACCCACTATTTAGTATTCACCAACAAGCACCCTTGAATTTGAACCTGTTAATGTTGATGTTAGAAGAGATAGCCATGAGTTCAATGCCACACCCTTTGAAGCATCTAGTACTATATTGTCCCTTCTTATGAACTCAAATCATGATAAATCTGAATCAATTCTGGAAGTGGAGAACATTATTCTCACATCTATTGAAGGGTGTTTCTTAGGGATTTTTATATGCAATGAGAGTTTGGTTGTGTTTAAATGAGGGCCCACAATTTTCATTGTTCTGCTTAAAATAATTTGGCCAAGCACATGTGGTTTTCCCTACTAAAGAAACGACATCCACCTAGCGACTATGGTTAGTTTCTAGGTGATTCTGGCTAGGGACTAAAAATATAGCACTGCACGGGTGGAAACCCATTGTTTTTCTTTGTTTTCAATATAATAATTTGTAATTAAATAAAGTCTAACTAAATACTTTAAATTCAGTTCTTCATGGGAGTCAACCAATGTTTTTTTATGGTTTTCAATTTTATATTGTTTGGTGTTGAATAAAGTGAGTCTTTTCAGCGTTATGTTGGATAAGTATCTGCCAGAAATTTTCCCTCTTTATACTTTCCTTTTGATTTTTCATTTGGTGTTGCTCCGTTCATATAAGGAGTTGAATTCCCATGATGAAGGAGTAATGGAGAATCTAGTTATGGAATTATATTTATGTTAATTTTTATTTCATTATTATGCTTCTCAATGCTTTATAAAAAATATTTATGAATGGATTTCATGAAAAAAAAATTCTTCTCTATATGTTGTGAATTTAAAATAAATTTTTCTTACTAAATTTTTTTTGCTCCATGTTTGTTGCTACTACAAAATTTTTATTGTATTAAAAAATATGCATATGATTATTGATGAGAACGGGAATTCAATGTTTATAATCTTACACTATATGAAATTAAGTCTTAGGGGTACATGTTGTTGGTATTTTAAATCGGATTAATGTTGGGATGTTTATCATGAACATAGTTTGTTGAATTGAATATCTAACTAAATAAATTCTACGAAACATTATTCCACCCCAATTAACTGTGCACCCATATATTATATGATACTTTTGAGCTATATTGAAAATCTTTGTCACTGGACAAAAATGTTAATACATATACTAGCTGATGAACCTGCTGTTTAATTAATCTTTGTGACAAACAATATTTTTGAATTTCAAAAAGACCCTTAAAACATGTCATAAATCTACTTAATTGAAAATATATTTTGAACCTTTATTGTTAATTGTTCTTCTTCACATTGAATTTAACTTGGGGGTAATGTAAGATTTTAAGTTTGGGGGAGGGGTTTAATTCTTGACTATGCTAAGATTTGCTTTAATGAGATCCCATCATTTCCCACTACAATTTAAAACATTGTTTCAAAAAATGGGTAATTTTTTTAAAAATTCGTGCTTAATTTTAGGTTGTTAATTGTTATTCAAATGGGTATTTCCTTCAACAATGATTTGATTGGTAGTTAAAAATTAATTTGAATCTGAAATTAGTGATAATGGATGATTACTGAGTCATTTGTCTTAGTGATTTAATAGATTTTTTTATAGTTTAGGAATTATTTTTCAGAGTTACATGGGTGATATATTAGTGGAGTAATGTTCATAATCCTTGGAACTGGAAATTTGAATTGATCCAAGGGGGCACACATTGTTTTTATTTATTAAAGTAATTTTTTTTAATGAGCTAATGTAAATGGTTTCCATAGAAATCTTTTGAAACTGTAGTAGTTTGGGAATCTGGGATCCCACGATGAATCTCTCTGACCCTAGATGCTGGGTGCGTTTCAGTTTACTATAGTCCATATGTATACAATGAATAGGTGCATTGTACATTTCTAAGCACATGATACATGGCATGGGAAAAATTAAATAACGTGTCTCGGGTAAAAAACGAGTTCATTATGATGAGGGGAATGTTGAATGCCGGATGAAGAAGGGGTTAATTAGATTATATGAGAGTCATTTAGGTGGTATCATTAGAGGGATTCACAAAAAAAAATTATTTATTTTTTGGAGCCTAGGTGAAAAGTCAAAGTTCAAAGTTCCAATGGTTATGTTCTTAATCCACATAAATTTTACCTCTTGTCATTCATGGATATAGATCATGATATTGGATTGTAATAAGTAACTAAAAAGTTTCACATATGAGGCAGGACACTTTAATTTCATAATGATTCATTGCTCTCTTGACTACTAGTGAGAATTTGTTCTAGGAAAGTTTTATATTAGCAATTTATTTTATTAAAAGCCTATTGAAATTTTTTTGAAGTCCTATGATAAAAGTTATGAAAATGTTACATTTTGAGAAATTCAATATAAACATTTTTCTATTTCTCAAAAAATAATAAAACATGGGATTATTTATGGACAAACAATGCTTAAGTGTGGGAGAATTTGATGTGGCCTTAAAAACAAATGTTTTACCACATCGTTTTCATTAATTTTTAATGATTTAACTAGTAATTCTTGTACTTTATACTAAATAATGGCACTTTTGTATTTTTATTATTAAATCATTCATTTAATCAGTTTTAATAATTAATAGTGTATTTGAAGCATTAAATTTTTTAATTTAAGTTTTACTTTATTTTATAGTCTAAAAGTGTTTTATTTAGTTTTTTGTTTTTAGTTTTTATATTTAATGATTTAACATTTATTTTTTAATTAATTAAGTTGCTTTTGAACATTTTAAGATCCCGGTTTTTGGAAAGGTATGTTTTCATTATGTTTTGGTTAAATCCCATTGTTTTTTGAGCTTTAAAATGTTTCATGAATGTGTGAGAGGCCTTGGGGGTTTTCTGGGGGCTGAGGGCATAGAAGAAAGGAAATCTGGGCAAGACATGCCAAGGCACACAGCTTGCGCACGACCAGACAAACTGTGCGGTCTGGCCAGGATAAATCGTTCGACCCATCCTCCTCCGGATAGAAGCCCGCACATGGTTTGCACACGGTATGCCAAATCGTGCGGACAAATCGTGCGGCCACTTAAATTATGGAAAAATTACAAGTTTGCCACTCCGGGATTTAAAACCCCCCTCAGGATTTCCTCTCATTTCCTCCCTCTCAACCCTGGGCACAAACCAAATCGCCCAAAGGCTTCAAGAGACTGATCTCATTCGATTCTATGGCGTTTTTGGTGCCGTTGGTTGTGGATCGAAGCTCCGGGTAAGGCTAATCTCATATTTTCTTCTCTTTTTGGATTAGGGTTTGTATCTTCTCTCCCTCTCGTTCTGAAGCTCTAAAACCCTATCTTTTGGGTGAGTTTTAGGTTGAAGCTCTAAAGGTTGGTTGGATTGAGGTCTAAGGACTCGATTGAGAGTGTGTTCAACAACGGTTTCGAGGTAGGTGGTCTACAAGTGATATCCCATAGTTATTTGGGTATTTGTGCATGTTTAGTTGTGTTCTTGCATTCCTTTGGTTATTTTGCATATAACCTTGGCATGTTTGGTAATAATGGTGTTTAAAATGGAAAATGGGAACCCTCACGATCCCCATGGGATGTGTTTGGATTTACCTGACCTAAATGGGGGCCATCCATGGGATGCGCCAGTTCTTCCTGGGTTTCGAGATTGTTATTAAACAAGTGTCCTTGTTGTAATGAATTGTAGAGCCCTTGATAAAAATTCTGGCATGGTTTGTTGAACTTGGAATAGAAGTTAGGTGATGCACATTGACTTGGAAATAACCTAGGGGTTGTTTGAAATGGAATGAATGGTTGATTCATGAAAATGATGAATGGGTTAAATGGGTTAATGTGTAAACTGATTTATGACCATAATGGGATAGATTATGGGTTTAATGTTCAATGCTTAGTGAGATAGGCATAACACATGGGTATTGGGTGAATGTTTAAATGATGTGAAATGGTAATGTGTTAATGTGTTAAAGCATGATGTGGATTCCCATGTGGGTTGTTGTGAATAGTGTTTGCCGAAGGGCAATGGCTTGGATGGTTGATGGTTACTTATATATATTCATGTGCACATGGCTTTGTAGAGTGGGGTATGACATGAGGATCTACGCCCACAGGTCGAGTGAAGACTGAGGTTAGAAACTCCACCCTAAATGTACGGGTTAGTAAATGGGACTGAAGGTCTATTCTCCTAACGGTTGCATGCTCCCGGACTGAGGCTTCGAGGTGAGGTTACTGTTGCAATGAGGGGGTTAGTCTTAGTGAGATAGGATAACAATGTGGTTACCCTCTTGCATGTGATTTTTTACATTAGACCCATGTAACATAATTTATGTTATTAACCCATGGAGATGTGATGAAATGGTAAGTGATGATAATTGGAAACAAATGAATGAAATGGAAATGGATTTGGATTTGGATATGAACATGTTAATGGAACATTAATTAACTACTTGGAAATTATCATTCATATTCCTTTTACATGCACTACCTGTTCATACTGAATGTTTTGTAGACACCATTGGTAGTGGCCTATTGAGTTGTTCTCACACCGTACTCGGGCAGCCGTTGGGTACCCAAGGAGACTTCATGTTTGTAGGTCAGGAGAAGGGAAAGGGTCCTTTCTAGACAGTTCAGTGGACATGGGTAGCACTTGGTGGAGGATCCAGACTTGGATTTGGGACCATTTTGGGTATTTTGGCAGTTGTCTTTATTTTGGGGTTTTGTCCACTTTTTCACTTGTAGTATGGAATGACATATTTGATTGTTGGAAATGGTTGTTATACATGTTCCATGGTTGTTGATTATTGTTTCCTCTATTATTTTATATCTGTTGTGGCTTACTCTGATAAAAAGGGGGTATAGTCTCCCCACTTGACCACATAGAACCCTGCTGCTAGTCGGAAGCCTTTGGTGTACAGGGAGGCGTGCTTAAGGTCATGTAACCAACCGGCTCGGAGCACCGATTTTGTGGCTTCCAGGTCGGGGATGTTACAAAGTTGTATCATAGGAGGTCTTTATTATCCTTCTCCGAGGTCGTGGTATTTGGTATTGGTAACTAAGGATTAAGATGTGTCGGGCCTTGGTAATGAGCTCGTTCTTGGGAGTATTTTTCCCATGTACATGGGAAAACATAAGTCAACCTGGGTGGGAAATGTTGTTCTTGGTTGTGTGATGTTACAGTTGAGGATATTTCACCATTGGGTGATGCACATGTTGTTTGATGTGACTGTTTTATGATATTTGGCTTGTCACCTTAACGGCATGAGGATTCTCATTCATGCATCATCATAGGAACCTAGGGAGATATGTGACATGCATTGTGATTATGCACACACAAGGGATGGGTGTGTGAGGTATGAAAGTAGGGTGCATCATTCATTTCATGAAACCAAGAAATAATGAGAAGAATGAAATAAAACAACTAGGTCGTTGTAGCTAGTAAAGAGGTTTTGATGATGTTGTGAATGTTTATGGTATGCGTGCTAAATCTCGTGCTTGTCATCGTAGAGAAATTCCACCACAACGTCGGTTACCAGTTGAGCAATGGGAGGATGTTGCTGAGAACACTCCTCCAGTAGAGGAGAAAGAAAATGTGGCGATCAATGAATGTAGAGATGACCAGTTCTGGGAGAAATTGGCTCGCCTTATGTAGATGATGGATCGGGACCCAGGGCGGGTTTCACCGAGTATGTTTGAGCTGACAAGGGAGTTCTAGCTGCAGCACCCTCCGACCTTCACCGGAGAGGGTGGTCCAGAAGCATTAGAGTTTAGGCTCAAATCGAGAAGGCTGGGGGAATGTCGTGGAAGGTTTTTCTGGAAACTTTTCTGGAGAATATCTACCCAGATACATTGAGATAGGAACATGTTGTAGAGTTTATGATGCTGACTGAGGGATCGCTATCTGTGATGGAATATTCTAGTCACTTCACTGATTTGAGACGCTTTGTCCCAGTGTTTGCAGGCGATGAGGTAGTAGTAGAAAGGAATTTCCAGGATGAGATGAGACATGAGTTCAGGTCTCAAGTAAACATCTTCCGCTTGAAGAGTATGCAGAGGAAGTACATCAAGCATTGATCTCAGAAGGAAACCTGAAGGGAGATTTGGGTAGTGGGCTTGTGCTGTTTGTAGGACAGATGAGCGGTGCAACTACCGAATGTCGAAAGCGATGCCATGAGAGCTCATATCATGGCGGAAGTATGCATGGTTGTTGGAATAGTGGGTCAGCCTCTCAGAGAGGAAATAAGGTGTTCTTCTATCAGTGCGGTAGGTCGGGGTATAAGTGTTGTCAATGTCCTCGACCTGCAGTTGAGTGACATTCGTGCGGTAGGATGGGGCATGTACAGAGGTTCTTAAGGAACCCTCGGCAAGCGGGTGAGTATGATGGTGAAACGTAGGTGCAGGGTACGAGAAGAGGACCAGTTTCCCCTTATCAGGCGGGCATTTGGATCTCCACAGGCCGTACTGGCAGGGGCGGTGGACGTGGAACACCAGGGAAAGATCGCTCACACCAACATGGAAGTGTAGCATAGAGTACTGAGGCTGGATCCTAGGGTAGTATGGCAGGTCAGCTTCAGGTAGTTTAGTTTGTGCCTGGTGATGGTGAGGCTAGACCATCGACTGTTCGAGGTACGATCCTTGTAGATTCTACTTCTTCTAGTGTGTTGTTTGACACAACTTCCACACACTCTTTTGTCTTTGCTCAACTTGTTGTAGTGATGGGCTTACCTGTGGAGAGGGTGTGTGGAGTTATGTCAATGGACACTCTGTTGGGGGTGCGGGTTGAGGATGTCAAGCAGTGTAAGGGATGCACCTTGGAAGTTGGTGGATATCGATTTCTATAGGACTTGTTCATTCTCGAGATGTTAGGTTTTGACCTAATCCTAGGAATGGATTGGTTGGTGTTTTATTGGGAGCACATAGACTGTTATTGTCGAAGAGTATCGTTCATTTCTCTTGAGGGTGACACATATGTCAACTGTAGCGAATGGGATGTTCTAGTAGGGCGTGCAGGTCTGTTTTGTCAACATATGTGTGGACTCACGACTCAAGTGGTATGCCTCATGCTTGATGACATTGCAAGAGGGGAGTGGTCTATTTTCCCTCCTGTGTTGGATTGGATTCAGGACGTGTTTCCTGAGGATTTCTCGGGGTTACCCCCTGAGAGGGATATTGAGTTAATTCTAGAGTTCATTCTAGAAGCGGAGCCAGTTTCTATTCCTCCATACCAAATGGCACCGACAGAACTCCAGGAACTGAGGGTTCTGCTTGAGGAGTTGGAGCGTAAAGGGTTTATCCATCCTAGTACGTCTCCTTGGGGATCTCCCGTTCTTTTTGAAAATAAGGTTGATGGGTAGTTGAGGGTGTGTGTTGACTATCAAAGGTTGAATATGATGACAGTGAAAAATCGGTACCCTCTTCCAAGAATTGATGACCTATTTGATATGTTGAGGGGTGCATTGGTGTTGTAAAAAATTTATCTGAGGTTAGGTTACAAGTAGTTGAGAGTGAGGTCTTCTGATATACTGCGGACAGCTTTCCAGAGTTGCTACGGGTTGTTTGAGTTTGTGGTAATGCCTTTAGGCTTGACTAATGCACCAGTAGTGTTTATGGATTTGATGAACCGAATCTTTCATCCATTTCTAGATCGGTTTGTGGATGTCTTTTTTGATGATATATTAGTGTACTCATAAACTCACGACGATCATGCCCAACGTCTAGAAATCATCTTGGGTATTCTAAGAGAGCATCTGCTATACTCCAAGCTATAAAGTGTCAATTATGGATAGTTGAGGTTCATTTTTTAGGTCACGTCATCTCAGAGAAAGTTGTGATAGTGGATCAAGAGAAATTGCATGCAGTTGTAGCCTAGGATCATCCCAAGAGTGTTTCTGATGTTCGGAGTGTCCTGGTTTTGGCCGGCTATTACCGAAGGTTCATTTAGGATTTCTCTCACTTGGCAGTACCACTCTCAGGCTTGAAAAAGAATGGAATCGGGTTTGAGTGGTCTAAGGCTTGTGAGAATGCCTTCCAAGAGTTGAAGAAGTGGTTGACGACTGCACCTATCTTGATCGTACCTAAGCCAGATAAGAAGTACATCGTGTTTTGTGGTGTGTCCGGAGTCAAAAATGGGGATGTGTTGATGCATGATGAGAGGGTTGTGGCTTACGGGTCATGGATGTTAAGACCCCATGAGCAGAACTATCCCACTCATGACCTTGAGTTGGCTGTTGTAGTGTACGCCTTGAAGTGTTGGTGGCACTATCTATTGGGAGAACAATTTAAGGTGTTTACCAACCATAAGAGTTTAAAGTACATCTTCTCACAGCGGGATCTGAATCTTCGACAGCGAAGATGGGTTGAATATGTCTAGTCTTTTGACATTGATTTGGTGTACACGTCGGGAAATGGAAACAGCATTGTTGATGCTCTCAGCAGGATGGTTTAGAATCAGGTAGTTCAGGAATCTAGTATCGAGTGTAAGGTGATGGATTTGTTTGCAGAAATACTCATGGAGTTGCAGGAGGAGAATGGTCATGTCACTCTTGTTTCCTTAATGATGGATTCTACGTTTGTGAGTCGAGTTATGGAAGGTGAGCTTCGTGATATTGAGTGTTTGATCATGAAAGAAAAGCTTAATGGTGGGGAGATACCTTTTGGAAGGGCCGTCGTTGTGGATGGTGTTGTTCGTGTTCATGATCGTGTGGTTGTGCCAATGTATGTGCTAGAAGAGTAGATGCGAGAGTTCGATGCACCAAATTCGGAAGTGCATCCTGGTTTGACCAAGATGTACTGTGATCACCGAAGTCAGTTTTGGTGGCCTGGAATGAAGAAGGATGTTGTGGGCTTTGTGGCACGATTCCTTACCTGTCAGGAGGTGAAATTTGAGCATCAATGCCCAAGTGGTTTGTTACATCCATTTCCCATTCCAGAATGGAAGTGGGAAGATGTGACAATGGATTCTGTCATGGGTCTTCCGAGGATTCCACTAAAGAATGATGCAATATAGGTGGTTGTGGATCTGTTAATGAAAGTGACGCATTTCTTACCGATTCAGCGGACCCATATAGTCAACCAGTTGGGTGTGTTGTACGTTCGGGAAATAGTGCGGTTGCATGGTGTTCCGCGAAACACAGTTTCAGACCGAGATCCGCGTTTCACATTGTGTTTCTGGAAAGTGTTGCAGATGGTGCTTGGTAAATATGTGTTTTTGAGTACGACTTTTCACCCATGGATTTTCTTGGTCGGTCATGACTCGTCTAGTAGGGGTAGGACAAGTGTAAAGGTATATTCATATTTTTATAATATCATTTTTACCTTAAATTTCACTAATTACCTTTAATAGCGTTTAATTAAACTTAGAAGTTACTATTCACCAAAAAATTATTTTAATCCCATTGGACCACATTTTAATTCCTAATGAAAACCATGTATGTAGTATTTTTGAAAATAAAATCACAGAAGTGGTAATGTTTCATTTAAACGAAAAATCAGTTTTTTTAACTACCACATAGTGGTTTCACTATTCATAAAAATTGATGTTTTTCAGAACAATTCCAAAATTTCACCGTAAGCTATAATTGATATTCCAAATTCAAAAATGATGTATATTTTACAAAATTCCAAACATATAAGTTGCATTAATTAATTTTATAATTAATTCCCGCTATCACAACAAATAGTGTGTTTTTAAGAAACAATATATATCAACATATTGACAATTGTTTAAGTCCAATTTCAAAGTGAAATTAATTCTAATGACCACCATTGGATAAAATGGTAAAAATATATTCTAATTATACTTTTAAACCACTCAATAGTATAATTTATCACTATAAATTATTTTGATTAAAAAATTTGTTTTTAAGTATTTTTCACTATTCAAAATAGATAGGAAGTTCTCAGAAAAATAGCAAAAATTCAGCATAGGCTAATTTCGATATACCGAATCCAAAAACGAAGTCCATTTGGAAAGATAAAATTTAAAAAATTAGGTATTACTATTCATAACGGCTACTTTGATTGGTTGTGGTGTGTGTTAGAACTCTAACTTGCATAAAATGCAAGCTATTGCATTATTGAAAGAGAAGCGTATCGTGGAAGCTTGGGGTGTTACATTCTCCCATCCTTCAATAAATTGCGTCCTCGCAATTTGAAATTGTTCTTAAAAAATAAAAGGTTGAAAATAATAAATACCTTTGTGGAAAACCCACATCAGAAATACGGCTAATAAAAATATAACTTTAAAAGACAGAAAGATAAGTACAAAGGTCACCCGAGATAGACCATACTAGGATTCTATGAAAATATGGATATGGAAGAAAAACAGACCATCATAGTTTTATGGAGAGTTATAGAAAACAGGATTAAGAGAAAGTTAACAATAAGAAATTCACAAACTTGTGATTGGTTGAACGATCATTGAATCCCCAGTTGGAAAAGTTAACCAGTAACGTTTTTGTTTTAAGTTACCTTTCATAAAGTTGAGGAATTTTTTTAAGAGATTTACTAAGAATGTAAGGAAATATACTTACTTGTTGTGTAGACTTTCATTCTTTAATAAATTTTTACCACAAACTCATCTTTCACCCCAAAAGGTAATAGAACTCAAAAATATTCTTTTTATCATAATTGTATAAGGTTATAAATATTAACATATACCATGTAGATTAGGAAAACATTTTGTAATAACCAGGGACTTCATGTAGGCTAGTGGTAGGTAATAAAGGCCTGTCACACTATAGTTGTGGGTTCGATTCCTACAGCTTTGTCTGACGTGACGGGTAATGCCCCACCCTTCAGGTTGTCCTTTTCCTAAAAATATAGTATTATAATATTCCAAAAATAATCTTCAGAAAATTTTTAACCCTAAACCATACTATCCAAAGTTCAACTTAATCCATTCCAAACTTTATAGTTATCCAAAATACCTCCGTCCAGACTTTCTCTAAAATATCCTTAAATTACAAAATAAATTGCAACATTAGATTCCCCAAACAATGTAAGGTTTCTCTTATTGTCACATATTGAAAATATGATTACCTTCATCACATTAAAACCTTAAATAAAACAACAAGTAATGTAGTAAAATCCTTATATCACATTATTCTTATAACCATAATCTAGTTCTTGAGTCCAAAAACACAAACACAATAATTATTCAACTTCATCTTTAGTAACAGCATAATCTTGGCCTTGATCCCTTGGCCTTTTCTAAGGTAAGTTTCCCTGACGCTTAGGACATTCAATTGCATAATTCCCCATTTACCTACAATTGTAGCATTCAAAAATGATAGCCTCTTTCTTTCCCATGCAATCACGAGCCTCGTGATCTATTTCTCCACATTTATGACAAACTATCATTCTTTTTGGCAAGTACCAGGGTTATTCTTCCCACAATTACCACATAATGGAAAATCCTTCTTTTCCTTTTTCCCTTTATTCGTCTCTTTTTCCACCATTCTCTTCTTCTCTTGCTTTACTTTGTTGTCATAAGACTTATAGAATTCCATTTCTGTTTTGATAGCACACGAGACAATATCTTCGTATGATGAGAAGGATTGTGATACTAAAGCTCGACGGAGAAATGGTTTTAACCCATCAAAGAAATGATCAATCTTACTTCTTGGGATACGTATATAATCTACAGCATACCTCGCTAACCTTGTAAAGTTGGCCTCATACTTTGCGACATTCTCATCCTCCTTCTGCCTCAGACTCATAAATTGCCTTTCCATATCTGCTCGATGGTCATGTGTAAAGTATTTTTCTAAGAAAAGATATTTGAACTCTCACCATTCCATATTTGATACTTCATCATCTTCCTTTGTGTTTTGAATCAGCGACCACCATTGATCGGCATCTCCAGTGAGGCGGTAGACTGCCATGACAACCTTCTCCCATTCGCTACTCCCCAAGGCATGGAATATTTTTTCTAAGGAGTTTATCCATTGCTCAGATACTAATGGATTTGTACCCCCATTAAATGTTGGTAGTTGTTTCCTAATGAAGCGGTCTAAAATTGATCCTCCACATTGCGGATCAGGGTGCTCCATACGAGTAAGGTTATTATTCATAACCTGAGTGAGTTTTCCCAGTATGGTAATAAGTTGATCAGCACCAGTTGTTTCTCTAGATCCACAATAATTATCTTGAGCAGGATGGAAATCCCAACACAGAGTGCGTGCATTGATACGGTTTCCATTCCTTCCACTAGGCGCCATTTCTAAACAATGGCATAAACTAGATTAGTTTATGAATAAAAATACATAATTCCATACTTGTAAAATACTTAACATAAATTGAACTATTTATGGATATAATCCATAATCATAAAAATGTTTTCTTTGAGGAAGTATGTACTAATAAGCCCTTCATAATGGTTTGTAAATAAAATGATAATTATCCTAAGCATATCCCCCGGGAGTGTCGTAACCAAGAGTGCAGCAAGGCCCATTATCATGCACCAGTTCCCATTCGAGTCTAGCTCAAAGCGGTGTTTTCGGGTTTTACCCCTTTGTACATCTGTGCCGGAGCTACCTCTACCTGCTCATATCCAGACAGGGATGTATTGCTCGGAAAACTCACAAAATCTCTATAATACCATAATTCTATGAAGTTCTTCTATACTAATCTTCAAAGTCTATCTTTGGGCTATGTGCTCTAATCAGAGTTTATCTAAATCTAGCTTCCAAGGTTAGTACTAAACTGTCTCTGATACCAACTGTAACACCCCGACCCCAGTTACCCGGAGTCGGTGCATTTTTTAGTAACATTGGCATGATCACAAAAGATCATGTCTTGAAAGACCGATTAGTTTAGTATCCTTAGAAACACAAGATTCATTCAGAAATGTTACATTACCTCATAAAGTGAAATACTACAATAAAAAAGTCTCCATAGTCCACACTCGTATCCTCTTCTGACTATCCCTGCAGGTCATTCATAAAATACTTCTTCACATCCTGGAAAATATTAAAACATTGAAAGGGGTGAGATCAGATGCTCAGTAAGGATAACAATATTGCAGAAGCTTTCATAAATAAACATTAACATTTAAGGCAATGTATAACTAAAACAAAAGCCTTTTTAAACTTGAACTTCAGCATAATATGGAAAAAATAAAATTAAATAATGCAATTTACTTACTCACATTGATATTCTACTAGTCAAATAATCCCATGCAATATCAATAACCACTTTCATAATGATGGAATGCATAATTCCAGACTATCATAACCAAGTAGCCAAGGCCTCGTGCCAAGACCACAAATAAGATTTTGTCAAGGCCTCGTGCCAAGACACTAGTTTGTCTCATGAGACCTACCGATGCATCGAGGAGCTATAGTGGGCTCCACCTGTCACTTATTAAGTCCAATTCATTCCTCATATGAACAGGTTTAAACATATCATAAATTATAACATAATTGTATCACATAAAACATGCACAAAGGAAACCTAATATTTCCACATTTCAATCACAAGATATCAATAAAACACATTGGTATAATAAAAACGATATCAAAACCATTTTCAATACCAAAATAAAATAAAAGTAAAACATGGTATTTATTTTTCTTTTAAAAAAGGTTATGGCTTATAGAGGAAGCCGAAACTCAAATAATAGTCATGGTGGCAGAGAATTTGTTGTCACCGCATACGTAATAAAAAAACATTCCTTTTTTCATTTAGTAAAAACACTTCGTATAAAAATATTCCTTTTGAATAAAAGTAAAAGTCAAAGGGGTTTATACACCGTATAAATGAAAGTTGTGTATAAAACCAAATATGCCTCAATGAAAGGAGATTGAGACGATGTCCTTAGAAAGATCATTTTAAAAAAAAATAGATCTATTATGTGTATTAACTATAAGTACACATAAAGAAAGTTCAAATACAAGATAGTACATAATAATATCATGACATAATTTGAAAGTATGAGATTAACCCAAAGAATGGAAATTGGGTTAAGAAATTTCCTTACCTCGTGTCCGACATGACTCGACTGCTCTTTAACCTCCTGAATAATAAACTAGAGTTAATATCTACCTTCTTAAGAACCTTTTTCAAGTTCATTATTCCTTTTATATCACTTATTACCATGTCATGAACATTATGTTATTATTTATGTTTATAACGGTCATTTTGTCGATCTTAGGTACTTGAGTCAAAAATAAACTTCTTATAATTACACATTGTTCATGTGGTAATATATCCATTATATCCATAATTATATTCATGATTTATATATCATATACATCATGTATATCTATTATATACATTCATTTGTAATATTACATAACATTTACAGGTAAGACATGAAATGCACCATTCAGGGAGACGGTAAGCCGTACGTATGCATGAGTGCTACGTTCAATTATATTTCATATTTAATGGAATGAAGTTATAATTATATAAAGGTATAATATAATTCCAGTATAATATAATGTATAATACCATTTACTCCATCCTTTATACATCCCACATATGGCATTAACGATTCAAATCACTTTGAGGGGGCGGTAGTCCGCACTTCCTAAAATGAAATTATCGCGTTTACCCATAATGGAAATCATAATGTATGCCATAAATAAGAAATAAAGATTCATAAGGAAAACATAAAAATAATATTTATATCATATATGAAAATAGTGTCATCAAAATGGCCACCATTAGAGGTTTTAAAAGAATATTGAACAATCATTGTTTCGTGAGGCAGTATTTCGCGACCCACGGAAACAATATGTTCTTTAACCATTAGATGAAGGTGTGTGTAAGTGTAAACCAAATACTTATCATAAAAAAATCCTAGTATATTTTAGATACTGGTTTTGTTACAATAGAAAGGAATAAAAATAGTTTAAGGGGTTGGAGAAGCAAAATAAAACAAAACAACATTAGAGGATACATTACCTTAAAATCAGGTAACTCTTTTTGATATGAGCCAAAGGATTCCTTGGTAAGAATTATTCCAAAATTTAGGCATATAGGAGTAAGTTTGGGAAGTTGAGAGAGTATTTGGGTAGAGGTTGGCAGAGCCAAAAGCCTTTGAAGGTGTGACTAAGGTGGTAGTGGTGGGGGCCTTTTATAAGAGGAGAGAAGGGGAACTCTTGGAAAGATTGAAATGTTACTTTATTAGGAAATGCTTTTTCGGATTCTAAAGATCCCACAGTTATATATTTCGAGGGTAAGGTGATACGGGTTCGAAATCTACTCATCCATTAGTTTTTTGACAAGTGTAATTCTTAGATTTTACATTATCATTTCATTTTATTTAAATCGTTAATTAATGAGGTAATCACTGCATCATCGTGGTGTCATAAATAATTTATTTTATTTAATGTTTAAAAATTATAAAACAAATATCATGATGTAGGAAATATTTTTAGATTTCTAATGAATATTTATAGTTAAAAATATTACTTGTATAACCCCATTTAAAAATTGTTTTAGTAAAACAACTCATGTTTGTGACATTTTTATTTTAACATTAAATAAAAAGTTTTTAATCTCATTTTCCTACCAAAGTGGCTCCAGGGGGTCCCCAAGTTGACCCATGGATTGTATTGGTCGGCCATGACTCGTAAAATAGTGGTAGGACAAGTGTAAAGGTATTTTCATATTTTTATAATATCATTTTTACCTTAAATTTCACTAATTACCTTTAATCGCGTTTAATTAAACTTAAAAGTTACTATTCACCAAAAAAATTATTTTAATCCCATTGAACCAAATTTTACATCCTAATAACAACCATGTGTGTCTGATTTTTGAAAATCAAATCACAGAAGTGGTAATGTTTCATTTAAACGAAAAATCAGTTTTTTGCTACCACTTAGTGGTTTCACTATTAATAAAAAATTGATGGTTTTCAGAACAATGCCAAAATTTCACCCTAAGCTATAATTGATATTCCGAATTCAAAAATGATGTCTATTTTAAAAAATTCCAAACATATAAGTTTCATTAATTAATTTTATAATTAATTCCCGTTGTCGCAACAAATAGCGTGTTTTTAAGAAACAATATATATCAAAAGATTGACAATTGTTTATTTCCAATTTCAATGTGAAATTAATTCTAATGACCACCATTGGTTAAAATGGTAAAAAAATATTCTAATTATACTTTAAAACCACTCAATAGTATAATTTATCACTAAAAATTATTTTGATTAAAAAAGTTATTTTTAAGTATTTTTCACTATTCAAAACAAATTGGAAGTTCTCAGAAAAATACCAAAAATTCAACATAGGATAATTTTGATATACTGAATCCAAAAACAAAGTCCATTTGGCAAGATAAAATTTAAAAAATTAGGTATTGCTATTCATAACGGCTACTTTTATTGGTTGTGGTGTGTGTTAGAACTCGAACTTGCGTACAATGCAAGCTATTGCATTATTGAAAGAGAAGCGTATCGTGGAAGCTTGCGGTGTTACATAATTTGAACCAAGTGGACCAAAGGGGATCATATTTTATTCCTAAGGTTTTTTTTGGATGAATGAAACTTAGAAAATATAATTAGGACATGTGTTATGGTAATTATGATAACTTTTTTACGCAAAATTACCCTATTTACTTTTAACGGTGGTAAATAAAAGTCAAAAGTTACTATTCACAAAATATTATTTTCATCTTATTGAATAAAATATTACATACTGATATTAACATTGTTTCTCATATTTTTTAAATTAAACTCACAAAAGCTATAAATTTATGTTCTATGCAAATTTGTAAATTCTCTTAGAAGGCGGGTAGAAGACGATATAAAGTTCAACAAAATTTTATATATCTAAGCTTATTATAAAATGAATCTAATGAATTTCATTGGACTTATATAGGTATTATTAATATATTTTTACCTAAAATTAATTTTAATAAAATAAATAATTATTTATATAAAATGTCGATTTTAACCAATAAAAGAGTTTTTTTCACTATTCATCAAAATTTGAATGTTTTCAGAAAAAAACCAAAAATTCACCCGAAGAAAATTTTGATATTCTGAATCCAAAAATGAAGTCCATTTTGAAAGATAAAATTTATAAAATTTCAAAAAGTGGGTATTAATATTCATAACGGCTAGTTTGATTGGTTGGAGTGTGTTTGAATCTCGATGTTGCGTACATTACAAGCTGTTGCATTACTCAAAGGGAAACATACCGTGGAAGCTTGGGGTTTTAAATTATCCTCTCCTTAAAATAATTTCATCCTAAAAATTTCTAGAATATTATTGCATAAAATGATTCAGGTGGTTCTTCACCATAAGTTCCTCGGGTTCCCACGTTGCCTCTTCAATCATATGGTTTCTCCACAGAACTTTCACCAAACGAGTCATCCGGTTTCCCAACACTTGTTCTCTGGTATCAAGAATTATGATAGGCTCTTTACAATAATATAGGTTAGGTTCCAGTTTTATTTCTTTATACGTGAGTACATACATTGGGTTTGGCACATATTTTCTCAACAGTGATACGTGAAACACATCAGGAACTTTGGAGAGACTTTGCGGCATTACCAAACGATAAGCTAAAACTCCAATTCATTCTAGAATTTATAAAGGTTAAATGTACTTGGGACTCAATTTACCCTTCATACAAAAACATATAACACCCTTCCATACTGATACCTTTAAAAACATGGTCTCTTACATGAAATTCCAAATCCTTTCTTCGGTTATTGGCATAGCACTTTTTCATACTTTCGGATTTTTGATGTGGGTTTGGATAATTTTCACCTATTCCATTGTTTCCTCAATAAGTTCTAGCCCTATGAGTTTTCATTCCCCAACATCATCCCAAAAAGATGGTGTGTGACACCTCTTTCCATATAACACTTTATATGGTGCCATCTAAATACTTGAATGGAAGCTATTGTTTTAGGAAAATTCTACTAGTGGTAAATATTGATCCCACATACCTTGAAAGTCAAATGAGAAATATATCAACATGTATTATATGGTTTGAATAGTCCGTTATGATTTTCCATCGGTTTGAGGGTTGTAGGCAGTGCTCCAATGATGTTTAGTATCCAGGTCCTTCTGAAGACTTTTCCTGAATCTTAATGTAAAATGAGGATCACGATCAGAAACAATCGATTGAGGTACATCATGAGGTCTTAAAACATCATTAATATATAGTCTTGCCAGAGATTGAAGTGGTAAAACTTCTCTTATTGTAAGAAAAAGTGATGACTTGGTTAGATGATCAGTAATGACCCATATTGCATCATTACTTCTAGGAGTCTTTGGTGTCCCCATGACAATGTCCCTCGTAATATTATCCAATTTCCACTCAGGTATGTGAAGAGGTTGCATGAATCCTCCAGGCTGTTTCCTTCCAACGTTCACTTGTTGACAAACAATACATCTTGAAACAAAATCAGCAATCTCCCTCTTCATGTTGTCCCACAAAAAATGTTCCTTCAAACCTCTATGCATCTTAATGCTACCATGGTGTATAAAGAAATTAGATCTATGAGCAACATCCATCGATTACATTTTTAGATCAGGTATACCGCAAATACAAATTTTTTCCCAAATTTTTCAATTCTATCTTCATACATGAAGTCAATCAATCTCCCATCACTCACAACTTTAATCTTCTTTTGAAATTCCTCATCATCAGTCTGAGAAAGTTTTATCCTTTCTAGTAAATATGGTTTGGAAACCATTTGAAAAAGCATTGATGTTTCACCTTCCATGGTTATTCCCATATAAATCACTACTAGTTCCTTGGATATAGGATCCCTTTAAACTCTCATATTGTACAAAACACCATGATCTTTTTTTATGAAAGCATCATCCACCTTATTTTCCTTCCCCGGGTGGTAGTGTATAGTGAATCATAATCCTTGAGTATTTAATGCCATCACCTTTTCCTCTTGTTGTATTATTTTTGTGAGAAAATATACATCAAAATCATGTGATCAGTATAAATCTCACATTTTTCTCTATAAAGATAGTTTCACCATATTTTTTGAGAAAATATTATAGCTGATAACTCAAGATCATGATTTGGATAGTCTTGTTCATGAATGTTTTGCTTTCGTGATGCATAGGCAATAACTCTATCATTCTGTTTAAGGACACAACCAGGTCCTTTCATTGAAGCATCACTATAAATAAAAAACAAATCATTACCTGATAGTATATTCAAGATAGAAGCATTGACTAATATTATCTTCAGTTCTTCAAAACATTCATCACACTCTATTGTCCAGACAAATTTAACCCCTTTATGTGCGAGATTGGTTTATGGGTTAGACAGCTGGGAAATTTTTTGGATGAAACATCGATATTAACCTGTTAACCCAATAAAACTGCGTACCTTAGTTATAGTTTTCGGTGTTGGCCATTCTTGGATTTCCTTGGTCTTTGAAGGATTAATAGAGATTCCGTCCATAGAGACAATATGGCCTAGAAAAGAAATATCCTGAAATCAAAATTCACACTTTCTAAATTTCCCATATAATACATTTTTTCTAAGAGTCCTTAGGATAATGTGCAAGTGATTTTCATGATCTTATTAGAATTTTGAGTATTCAAAAATTTCATCAATAAATACCACTACAAAGTCATTAAGACATTCCTTGAATACTAAATTCAATAGATCCACAAAGACAGAGGGTGCATTAGTCAATCCAAAAGGCATTACTGTAAACTCATAATGCCCGTACCTAGTCTGAAATGATATTTTCCGAATGTCTTAATTCTTCACACACAACTTATGATATCCAGATCGAAGTTCATTCTTTGAAAAATATTGAGCTCCATGAATTTGGTGGAATAAATCATCAATGCGAGTTAGGGGATACTTGTTCTTTATTGTTATAGCATTGATCTCCTTGTAGTCAATGCACAACCGCATAGATCCATCTTTCTTTTTTTAAGGTTGGGGCCGAAGATGCAATTTATTATTTAAATAAAATACTTCTTTAGAGAGGGTAGAGGGAGACCCATTACATTGCCCAAATTCCGAAGGCCCAATGACATGAATATATGGCTTGATAGCCCTTTTTTTTCCCAAAAGACCCCTCGGTGAATAGTACTGCTATAGTACCCACACTGCTACAGTTCCTGCTATAGTACTGCCACTGCTACTGTCCTGCTACAATGCCTCTGTAGCTATAGTGCCACCGCTTCTACAGTTCCGCCACTGCTACAGTACTTTTACAGTGCCCTGCTACAATACTGCTATAGAATCCTGGAATTTTGTCCCAACCCGAATTTGATCATGGGTGTTTCGGATGCTATGCAGGAGCCTATACCACTTAGGTACATGCTCTTTTGAGAAACATGTAGTTGGGTAATGAGGTATTGGGGTGGCCTCCCCACCTACATGCCACACGTCCCCAGTGAGGCATAAGGTTGCCAAACCTTGGGCATAGTCCAGTTACCAATGGGGTAGTGGGTCCAACGAGAGGTTTGTTAGCATATAGTGCATGTTGCCTTATGAAGACTTGAACCCAACACCTCGGTGTCAGGATGCCACCTCCTTTTACAAAATCACCTGTTCCCCACAGTCTAGATCTATTTTTCTTCTTAACAAAACGAATAGTGGATCCCCATGGAGAAATAATAGGGAAAAATCTATTATTACTCAATTCCTCCAGTTGTTTCATTACGTACACTAATTATACAGTGGAAATTTTATAAGGGGTCTTTGATATGGGCCTTGAACTAAGAATTAAATCAATGGAAAACTCAATTTCAAATTCTGGGGGATGTCCAGGTAAATCCTCTATAAAAACATCATCATATTTTTGCATAATAGGTACATCCCCTATTTGGACATTCCATTCCTCAACCATAGTTAATTCCTTATCACCCCAATAATTGAATTTAGTTGAGCTACTAGGGGTGGATCTCGATAAGAATTAGGTGGTGACATTTATGTTCTAAAGATAAGGTACTACATATCATCATTGAGAATTGTAGCCTCTTGCTTCTTAAACTAAATTTTCGCATCATGGTCCAAAAGACAATCCCTACCAAGGATTATATCAAATTCAATCATGGGTATATCGATTAGATCATAATATAAAGAACATTTATATGCCTTAATGGGAACTGATTCTCAAATCATAGTAGTAATGATACTTCCCTTAAAATGTTTGATTAAAAATTCCCTTGTTAAATCAAATTAGAAATATCTAATTTTCATAGAAAATTGTGAAGATATGAAACAATGCGATGCTTCAGAATCAAATAAAGCATTGGATAAACTTGAGGAAACCATTAAATTACCTACCACCACATCTTTTAGAGCTTCAACCTGTGCAGTAGTGATTGCATAAGCTTGGCCTTTCTCCCTTGGCCTTTTCTAAGGTAAGTTCCCTTGGCCCTTTAGACATTCATTTTCATAATTCCCTATTTCTCTAAAATTGTAGCATTCAACATTGACAGCCTCTTTCTTCCCCTTGCATTGAAGATCTTGGTTACCTTTTTCACCACACTAGTAACAGACTCCCATTCCTTTTATGAAAGTACTGGGGTGTTTCTTCCCACATTTACAATAGGATAGATATTCAACTATTCCCTTCTTCCCCTTAATTCCATTTCTAGAGTGTTAATTAGGTCTCTCCTTCTCCTACTTTTCATTAAAGGTGTAAGACTTAGAGAATTATTTTTATGTCTTGATAGCACATGAGGCAATATATTCATATGATCAGAATGATTGTGATACCAATGCTCACCAGTGAAATGGTTTTATCACATCAAAGAATCGATCAATCTTACTCCTTGGGTTACATATATCATCTGCATCAAGCCATGATAACCTTGTAAATTTATCCTCTTATGTTGCGACATTCTCATCCTTCTTTTTTCTCAGACTCAGAAATTGTCTTTCCATATCCGCTTGATGGTCACAAAGAAATAATTTTTCTACGAAAATCTCTTTATACTTCCTCCATTCCATGTTCGATACATCTTCATCTACCTTTTTTTGATTAATTTTCACCATTTATCTTCATCTCCCGTGAGGCGATAAAAAATCCAAGATAACTTTTTCCCTTTTGCTTCTCCCCAAAGAATGAAATATTTTCTCTAATGAATTCATCCATTTCTCAGATACTAATGGACTTTTACTCTAATTAAATGTTAGTGGTTTTTACTCATGAAGTGGTCTAACATTGATCTTCTACAATGTGGATCATGATGTTTTGTATGGGTAAGGTTATTATTCATAACCTGAGTGAGTTGTCCCAGTATGGGGATAAGATGATCAGCACCAGTTGAATAACCAACTCCACATTAATTATCTAATATAGGAGGGAAATCCCTTCATACATTATGTGCATTGATACAGTTTCCATTCCTTCCACTAGGATCCATTTCTAAAAAATGGCATACACTATATTAGTTTATGAATTGCAATACATAGTTCCAAACATGTAAAACACTAAACATCAATTGAATAGTTTATGGATATAATCCATAATCAAAAACAATATCTTTGAGGAGGTATATACTCATAAAACCTTCCTAATGGTTTGTAATGAAACTGATAATTATCCTATGAATGTCCCTGAGGAGTGTCGTCACCAAGAGTGCAACAAGGCCCATTGTCATGCACCAGTCCCGTTCGAGTCTAGTTCAAATCGGCATTTTCAGGTTTTACCTCAGGGTACATTTTTTCCAAAGCTGCATCTACCTTCTCGAATCTTGATAAGGATATAATTCTTGGAAAACTCACAAAATACCAACAATAAAAAAAATTCTATGATGTTCTTCTATACTAATCCTCAAATTCTATCTTAGGATAATGTTCTCTAAAAGAGTTTTTGAAAATCTAGTTTCCAAGGATAGTAATAAACATCCTCTGATACCAATTGTAACGCCTGACCCTAGTTACCCAGTGTTGGTGCATTATTACATAACATTGGAATGGTCATAAAGGATAAAATCCCAAAATACCGATCAATTTAGTAGCCTTGGATGTACTAGATACTTTCATAAGTTTTACATTACATCATGAAATAAAAACATCAAAAACATTTTGTACCATTTTTAACACACTTATATCCTTATGTTATCCCTGTAGGTCAACCATAAAATACTTATTCACATCCAAGAATAAATAAAACATATAAAGGGGTGAGCTCAGATGCTCATTAAGGATAACAATATAGTGGAATCTTTTATAAATAAGCATAAACATTAAAGGAATTTATAAGACTAAAGAAAAATAATTTTAAACATAAAATTTATCATAATATGGAAAAGATAAAATAAAATAATTCCATTTTCTTATTCAGATGGATATTCTACTAGTCGAATAATCACAATCAATATCAATAACCACTTTCATAATGATGGAATGCAGAATTCAAGACTTTATAACCACATAGTCAAGGCCTTATTCCAAGATGTAACGTTCCAGATCCGGGTTCCACTCAATGGGTTCCCCGAACCCAGTTCGCCACGTGACCTCAAGCACATTTCCCCTAACGCCAGAGGCTTCCGACTAGCAGTGACAGCCCAGTTCTGATAGTGGGAAAACTATGCCCTCATTTGTCAATGTGTAGTGCAGCGGAATATAATTTGAACATACAAAAATTGTGGAAGAAGTAACAGTACATATATCTAAAAATGAGGAATTGATAATAAAAAGGGAAACCAGCTGTCATATATATATGAAGATGCAGAATTTCACTATTCTATAAAATAGCCAGAACAAGTTACACTACAATTCAATACAATACAACTGAAGTACAAGAACAGAAAAGAAAAACAGAATAGCCACCGGCATCGCGAGTCAATGCTCGGTCCCATGCTCTCCTACACCCCAGTAGCAATCAAGTACCTGAATAGGGACCCTTGCCCTTATCTGCACATGCAGAAACATAATATATTTGGGCCGAAAAGCATGACCCAAACAGGGTGTGAGAAATATATCTTAGTAGGCACCCACCAAAGGCACGTGCCCAGTTGTGTGAAAATATGCAACAACAGTGTGCAGTAGTAAAATGCAATAAACTAAGCAGTAGTCAAAAGTAACTAACTTACCAGTTATTTTTCCATTTTATTAATCTTTTACTCCATTTCATATAAAAAAACACCACAGTGAATTTCTAAGTAAACAGTCAGTGTCCATAGACACTCAACCCTTACCCTAAGGTAATCAGGAACATAACCCGCAGGTACTTTCCCACAGCCAGAACAGCTTTGGCCCTCATACGTACGTACTGTCGCCCTCAGGCACATAATCAACTGCCCACAGGCATGGAAGATGTTTCCCTCAGGCTAAGTAGTACAATGCCCACAGGCTAATCACAACACTGCCCCCAGGATAACTGGTAACCGAGCCATGCCCAACATGTAAACAAGCAGTACACATGAAATTACGCTCAGGTAAATTATAAAATTTCTACTTTAAAGGTATACACTCAGGTATCCTGGACAAATGGATAAACCGAGGAACACACCCTGGGGGTGGTCCCAGATCCACGCACTGATCTCAAAAAATAGTTTTACAACTTTAATTAATCACCTATACAGTTCTAGATTTTAAAAATTAACCATGGCCTCAGCCTCACGACACCCCAAGTATGGGTTCATAGCTCAAAACACAAAAAACGCATGACAGTTGGAAAATAAACACCAAGCCACCTACCTTAAACACCCACGAACGATATATGAGAACGACACTATCAGAAACATCCAAGAACGTCGTAGATATGTGGTAAAAGAAATATTTCTTAAATGAAAATAACTCTCGTTAGGGGAATATTTGGTAAGAACAGTTAAAGAAGAGTAGAGGGCTTACCTGTGTGGTTCCAACGAGATCGTCTGAGGTGGAAACAGATTTCGAACATGCGCTCGGAGGATCCTCGAAGATTCTTCCTTCCTCCCCCGAGCTTTCTTCCCGTTCTAAGCCTTCTTTGTAAACAAGGGAGGATACTCCCCATTTTAAGCAAAAAAAACAAAGTACACGGCGTGTACTCCCCATTTTTATACTATTCCTCTGGCGGATTCTCGCCAGTGTGTCACTGTTCATCTTCCGACATGAATACACGGCGTGTCTCCTTGAGTGCACAGCATGTTCGGTCGCACAGCTTGCCACCACCTTACTATTCGCCTGCAGACTGACTACACGGCATGTATGGGACCACTACACGATGTGTACTTGGTTCCTACACCCTTCATCACTGACACCGCTGCACGCCATGTGTACTCATTCCACACTACCAAAAGTACACGACATGTGGACAAAGTACACAGCCTATACTTTAAAAATTTGGGATTTTCCCCCATATTCCTTATTTTCCTAAAAACACTTAAGGAAAAGAGAAAAGAAGAAGTCCATACCTCATAAATTAGAACCGGGTTCTTACACAAGACTACAAATAAGATTTCTTCAAGGCCTTGTGACAAGACACTTGTTTGGCTCAAGAGACCTACCGATGCATCGAGGAACTATAGCGGGCTCTACCCATCACTTACTAAGTCTAATTAATTTATCATATGAAATGATTTAAATATAAAATAAACATTCGTATTAAAACTAGAATATGAAATGTCAATAATTTATACATAAACCATGAATGGTGTAAAAATAACACATCCATAGTCAAACATATCAGTTAACATTCAATACAATATGGAATTTTTTTTATCATAATAAATCAACCTCAAACAAGATTAAAATTCTATCAAAGGATGTTGACATATATGATATCAAAACTTTTTGGATAATTATTTATTTCTATTTTGAAATCATTTAAAAGTCATATAATTATAAAAGAAAACATCTATTTTGAAAATATTCTTATAAGATTGTATGGGATGCTTTGACGATGATATAATGGTGGAAAATAGCCACACCCACCGTATAAATAAAAAAAGACACTCTTAACATAATTTTTTCGAAAAGGTCATAATGTACCATATTTGGAAAATGATGAAAAGATTCCATTCAAAACATATATGGTGAAATAAGGTTATAAATGAAATTAACCCATAGTATAGTGAATAGTAAAAATGTATTGAATTACATTTTTAAGAAAACACAGATGTTGATGATAAAGAGGTCCCTATAGATACTTATGTAAAACAACATCGGATAATAAAGAGATTGTGATATTAACACTTATCTTGTAATTTTCCTTAGTAGATGGTATATTAACCTCCTGTAAAATAGTTAAAACAATTATATTAAATTATAAAATAACTTTATACATAAATATGATATCATATATGATTCTCAAATATTACATTGTCAATAATATTTCCAAAGTATCATCGTTTCAGGTGTTAACTGATTCATTTTCCATTATAATCTTGGTTATGTAAACCATGTTTGTTATAGATATTATGTATTTGATGCGTATATTAAATGATATTATGTTCATAAACATTATTTTTAATCATAAAATGAAAATTATTCTTGAATTATTACGATATATGTAGAATAAATCTCATCGTGTTCGTGGAGACGGTAATCCCTATCTATGCACGAGTGACAATATCTTTATATTGATGGTCAAATCATATGTAATTGTATGATATATCATATATAAATAATAATTAAAATGTTATATTTATTATTTAAATTAGTTATACTCATTATTATACCCATCCAAATAATGATGTGTTTGAATAACAAACTACACCATGACGTGGAGAATGTAAGCCATACGTACACACGTATGGTTACTTTTTCATTCATACGATGGATAGAATAATGAATATGGTTGTACCATTTTTATAATAATATTATTGTATATATAATATAATGGATTTATTATTTTAGAATGGAAACAACAAAGAAAGATGAATTTTAAGAAGAAAAGAACTTGAAAGAGGTGATGAAATATTTACATCTTTTCTGGGGTCTTCCTTTTGATTTCATCAAAAGGGCTCTTTATGATGGATTTAGGACAAAAGGAAGGCCTATAAGATGAAGGGAGGAAAGTTGGAAGGATATTTGGGTGAGGGTTGGCCAATAAAAAAGGCTTTTAAGATGTGAAATTAAGATAAGGGTAAGTTCCCTTTTAGAAGAGATGTGAGGGTCACTTTTGAAAAAACAATAAATATTATTTTATAATAAACACATTTTTGGTTTCTAATGGCTATAAAATAATTTATTTAGAGGATAAGGTGGGGATGGGTCGAAAAACACTCATCCAATTGGTTTTATACATGTTTAGGTCACTATATTAACCATATCTTTTAGATTTAACTCTTAGTTAAATAGTTTGTCATTTATTATGTCTCTTTGTATTTTTATATTATATGGTTAATAAACTTACTATATACTTCCACGAGAACCCCAAGTGGTTCATTATTAATATATATAACCTTATCTAAGTTCTACGGATGAACCTTATATTTTTAAGAATATTATATCCATTAATAATATAGTATTGGTTTTAAAAACTCAATTATGCCAATTTTGACACTATTTAGTAATTGATTTTTGTGAAAATCATAACAGCATTATTACTTCGAAAAAAAATTATTTAATCATACCTAACATGTTATATTAACCTATAAAATTATTTCAATTTATCAAAAGTCTAAAATTACATTTATTTAGATATTTATAATATCAATTATTTTAATCTTTTTTTAATAAGGTAATTACTGCATCATAATTGTGTCATAAATATATTAAATTATTCGATGTCTAATAATTATAAATAACATACTATTATGTATGAAATATTTTTAGCTTTCTAATGAATATTTATAATCGAATTAATATTGTGTGTGACCCTATACTAAAAATGGCATAGTTATTAAACTTTGAATTTAACTCTTTTCGGTCTTCTTTAAATAAATTAATAATAAATGCCCTAATCTAAACCAAGTGGACCAAAGGGGATCATATTTTATTCCTAAGTGTTTTTATGGTCTAATTACACTTTTCCAATATAATTAAGACATGTTTTAGGTTAATTATGATATCATTTTTACCCTTAATTACCCCATTTACTTTTAATCACGGAAAATAAAAGGCAAACGTTACTATTCACCAAAAATTATTTTCATCTTATTAAACAATATTTTACTTACTGATATTAACTATGTCTCTCGAATTTTTTAAATTCAACTCACAGAAGCGGTAAAATTATGTTTTAAGCAAATTTGTAAATGCTCCTAGGAGATGGATAAAAGACGGTACAAAGTTCAATAAATATTTTATATATTTAAGCTTTTAATAAAATTAATCCTAAGAATTACATTGAAAGTGTATATGTATTACGTATCTATTTTGACCTAAAATAAATTTTTAAAAAATTAATAATTATTTAAATAAAAAGTCAGTTTTATCCAATAACGCAATGATTTTTACTATTCACCAAAAATTGAATGTTTTCAGAAAATTAAAAAAAAAACTCACCCTATAATAATTTCGATATTCCAAATCCAAAAATGAAGTCCATTTTGAATGATAAAATTTATAAAATTTTAAAAAGTTGCTATTACTATTCCTAACTAATGGTTTGATTGGTTGTAGTGTGTTAGAAACTCCAAGTTGCGTACAATGCAAGCTATTACATTATTCAAAGGGAAACATACCATGGAAGCTTGGGCTGTTATAATTAAATCAATTTTTAAGAATATATATGGGTGACATAAGTTTAAGATAACTTCATTGTTAACTCAAGTAGTAGAAAACGACTATTGTGAGTGATGTTTTTCAAAAATTTCAATAGATGGAAAAAATGATTAATATTTATGCTTTATAAAATCATTTTATAATAACCAAAATACTATTTTAGGGTTACTTTTAATGTTTTCTTAATAATAAAGGAGGGATATGAATGGAAACCCTTACCTTTATCCTTAAATTTCCTCCTCCAAATTGAGTCTAAATCTTTCAAAGAAAGGATTTTTTAATGGACGGTGGCTTATGAATTTGGAAATGTTTATTTTTAAACTAATTTGGAAAGATTGTGAATATAAAATTAATCATAATATTGTTTTAGAAAAGAATCATCTTTTATAGTTAAAATTCAAAGTTGTTTTCACAAATATTAATTCTAGAAGAAAAAACAGTAACATTTTAAAATGTAAAGTGCTTCATAAATTTAAAATAGATGATATTCTCAACCATTAACCATCCAAATTGATATAGGATATTTTTTTAATTTTTTTAATCTATATATAAATCATTTTTAATTTTTAAATACCCTTAAAATCATCTTTAGGGTTATTCGGATAATTTCACTTATAATAACTATATAAATATAGAATTAGAATGTAAACATTTATATAAATTAATAAATATAATACTTATTCCCAAAAATCATGAAACACCGTAATTCACACAAAAAATAACAATTTTAATGCTTTCAAAACTATTTACATTTTCCCTTCTTTCACAAGAGTTTCATCAACACTGTGTATGCATTTTGGATAAATATATTATTATTTCAAATTATTTAGAAAATTAATAACATAAATATAATTTATTCTCCATAATTATTTTCATCTAGGATTATTCATAATGTATATTTACTCTCAACATTATCATGAGAACAATTTTAAGATATTACATTGACTTTTCTTACATTATGAAAGTGATGGGTAATCAATTGAATAATTAACTTGTTATAGAATTTTTAAATTTATGAATATATTTAAGAATAAATTTTTATTCATAATTTTTATCTCTACATGTATATTAAAGGATCATACCTCCCTATATATAATCTTAAAGACATCAATTCGACTTTTTTAATGTTGCTCACAGGATTTGTTTGCACCAATAATCGTTTTTGTATTTATCTTAACCTAAAATTAATTTATATTAATTACGTAATCTCTATATGATATTTTTATTATATAATATTGTGAGATATGTTCTGTAAGTTCCATAAAACTATATATCATATATATGTATACATGCAATGATGATGTCAAAAAATACATGGTTTTCAAATAATTGTATTTTTTTACTATTCAAAAAATAATAAACTAGTTTAGTAAAATGGTAAAATTATACCTTATAATATCATGGAAATGATAAATAAATAATTTACATTTTATCAAATTTTATTTCTACAATTTATACATTTAAAATTTAAATAAAACGATATAATACATGGGGAAATAATTTATTTCAAATAAAACTATTTCATTTTCAATTGAAAAACCACATTATTGCCTCATACCTTGATAGAATTATATCATAGATTTTCATAATAATAAATATAAATATTAAATTATATAATTAAAATCAATAGACATTTATAAAGTATCAAATATTAAATATTTCTCTAAATAGATTAGTATAAGAAATCATTTTAAGAAAATATATTTAAACTTTAAATTAAAAACATTTTTTTTCACAAAGTGATAATATTAAATTTAAATGTATAATGGGTATCTAATTGATTATATAATATCATTTGATACCAGATGTAAAAATATATATGTTTTTAAAATATATATATATAAATTCATAATTATGAATGTTAATCAACTATAGAAGTTATATATTATTAAAAATACATATATTGTCACGTTATCTCCCCTTAAAAAATTGATACATCACAATTTTATCTCTATTCTGATGAGAAAGGGTTTATGAAGTGAAAAATACATTAAAACATTTTAAAAATAGATTTCAAGGGGTACAATTGGTCTTGGAAATTCTTAATTTTCAAAATAAACCCAAATAATGGAGCCTTCAAAAGAAATGATGGTAAAAATAAAAAATATGGAGTGAAAGATAAAATAAATATATATAAGAGGAAATAAATACCATTTATGAACATTAATTTTTTAATGGAAACCCACATTGATAACATAAATATTGCATTTCTCTATATATAGAGAAAACATGAAATTTAAATTATTCAGAAGAAAATACATATTTATCATAATAATTTAGAAAAGAAAAAATATATCGTAAATATTTACATGGACATAGAGAAAAAATAGTCACCATAGTGGAATGGAATTATTCTTAACAATGTTCTAAAAATTGACAATAAATTAGTGCATGAAATGAAAATATAATTTCCCTAGAAAGAAAATGAAAATACCATTTGAGAAAGAGAATGTAATAATATATATATATCAAAAAAGTAAATTGTCAAAGAGGAAATATTCTGACACAAGAAAAAGTGATTACGTAAAAAAACCATAAAATGTCGTATTTTATGATGTATTAACTAATTTTAAATTGGATTACGTGAATGAAATTAAACTCCCCATTAACATAAGTGGGTGTATCATATATTACAATAATAAATTATAATGTACCCCACTTAGAAGTATGATGTTCAGTAAGAAAGATCATAACTCAAATAAAATAAATTTAGTTAATGAAAACCCATAAGAACAATGTGATTTGTGAACTAAAAATTTATAAGAGAGGAAAAGAGCCCATTAATTCACCAGTAATGAATATAAATGAATACCATACTAATTTAAATATATTTTATAAGATGTTATGAAATATAATAAAAATAAAATGAAAACTAGATATCTATAAAGGAAACCCTATAAATCAGGAAAACCTTAATCACATAATCTCCCAAAAACCAACTTATATTTTTTCCTAAAAATAATTATACCGAAGTAATCATAAAAAGTGTATCACAACATAGGCACAATATTATATGTGTATTTAATTAAGATAATTAATTTCTATATTAGGATTAGGAAACCTATCATTTCGTATATAAATATTTCTTAAACCATGTTTGTACTATTATAAGATCCATACTTATGAATGGGTTACCAAAGGTGTACCTTGAAACATGAGTGATGTTTTCCATATAAAACTAAATTTATTTCTCTTCTATTTACTTGAGATTAAGAAATTATTTTAGCATCCAAATATATTATAACTTCCCTCCCCTCATCATTGGCTTAAGAAGAGGCAGTGGTACTACTAGGCTTCAAGTGACATCCCCAAGATACCAAAGGCTGACAATAAATACCAAGGGCCTCAAGAACATTTATGGTTTGATTATTTCTTTCAAGATAAAACAACAAAATTTATATAAAAATAAACATCTAATCTTTTATATGATTCGCGATCAACAATAGAACTCAAAACACAACCAAAATAATAAACCATATCAGAGTACAAGTGAAGACAAAAAGATATACGTAAATTTAACTAAAATAAAATAAAACTCAGAACTCCCATGTGAAATTAACAATAGACACACAATCCAATCAATGATCAAACTCCACATCCACAACCTATTCTAATGATATCAAGCAAAATCAACAAAGAATTTCAATATGTTGCATATACATATGTCTCGATAGAAGACATCTTCCGTGCACAATAATCCCCAAGAAGGAATAAGTATAAAAAAAGTAGGATTTCCCAAAATTATTCCCAAATAAGGACACTAGGAAAATAACCCATTAGCTCAATTTATATATAATTGGTTAAAATTATTTTATAAAATTTATCTCAAGTCCATTAACAAATTCTAATGGAAATTTTTTTATCAATTTCTAAAACAATTTCATGTTATCTGGAAAAACGAGAAGCATGCATTTATACACACACACCATACTTTCCAAGTTATAGTTCCATACTCATGAACTGTATCCCATCGATCCAAATAGCCTTCACAAGGTGACCAATACTAGGTTCCCGAATGGAACATTCCCCTTTCTTAGGGTTACCTCAATGAATGCACTCACAACAACCAGGCATGAAAACAATTATTCCAAAAACATTTCACATAAAACATTTATTTACTTAAAGTATTTTAAAAAAACATTCCATGCATTAAATAAAAACCATAATTTAAAATTAATCATTTTAAAATTATATACAAATGATGTTATCTAAATATTCGTCCAATTTTTTCAAATTCTAAAGCCATAACAAAAATGAGTGTCTAAAAAGAATCAAACAAGGATTTAAAAACCATTTTAAAATATAATAATATATTAATTATTCATTTTTGTTCTAGAAAAATTAATGATAATATAGAATAAACCTACCTATCAATTGTTTTATAAACAATGAATGACACAACGAAACTTCAAGATCCAATCACAAACTACTTTCTCTTAACTAGATCCAACAAGATACCATAGATATTAACATCAAAAAAATAGATATATCCCCAATGAATTAAATATATAGTTCTAAGAGGGATAATAAGAAAATATCTAGGAATAAAAAAGAATAACATGTAATTATCAATGAATCTTGACATCTAACACACATTTATTTTTCTATGAATCACTTCCAAATCAAAGGGGATCATCTCTAAAGCATAGAGATCCAAAATAATTCTTTTTATAGAGAGATTAGAAAAATAAAATGGGTCCACAAACTTAATTCTGATTTTTCTATGATTTGAGGTTCTAAAACTACATGGTGCATGGTTAGGGCACATAGTTTGGTTGCATAGTTTGTCAAACTGCACACCAACCATGAATGAGATACTATTCTCAATACAATAGGCTAGAATAGTTTCCCCCAGGAACATGAACGATTTGAATAAAAAATGATAAAAACATGTGGTGATATTGTCCCTCTTTCCATACATGGAATGTAGAAAACTCATGTTTTCCTGGAAGAGTTCGGACCACTACTCTAACATTTCCTTTACACAAACTCATGCATATTCCTGAATCTGAAATTGATTCCGTAAAACCCACACTATACTGATTACTTTTCCATGAAATATATTCTATTTTTCTCTCCACATTCTATATTGACACATGAATCATCTTACCATCCGAATATAGGTCAATGTGATCCCATAAAATCACATGGTTATGATCATGTTGGTATTTCTTCAACAAAGACACATGAAACTAAATATGCACTGAACATAATCTTGTTGGAAAAACAAATAGTTAATCCACCTCACCAACTCCTTAATTTATTTCAAAAGGACATATGTAATGAGGAAAAAAAATTCGTGCTTAGATAATAAATTTTTCTGAAGCCTATGACATATTTTCAAGAACACATGATCACTAAACTCAAATGAAAATGGTCATCGAAGTTGACCTCTATATGATTTATAAGGAATGTAAGCTGTCACCACCCCCTTTCCGATTAAATGAATCTTCTATGTTGTCTATATCACAAGAATGGGTCTAATTAGCAAAGCCTCACCTTCTTCGACTAAACAGAGTGGAGAACAAAAAAGGACACCCATACAATGCTTCCAAAGGATCCATATGTATCTAGTCATGATAAATTATATTTTATGTGAACTCCGCTAATGGAAGACTCTCTTCACATGAGAAACTAAAATCCATTACACAATCCCTAGAAATGTACTATAATATTTGGATTTTCTGTTCAGACTATACATCTGTTTGAGGATGATAAGCCATACTCATAGTCAACTATGTTCCGACATCTTGCTGTAAGTATTTATAAAAATGATATGTAAACTTGGGGTCTCGGTAAGATAAAATCACGATAGGAATGTTGTGCATATTTAAAATTTACTGAATGTAGATTTTGTACAAGTCTTCCACTGAATTAGTTTCAAAAATAAGGATAAAGTGAGTTAACTTGGTTAGTCAATCCATAATCACCCATATGGAATTGTGTTTTCTAACTGTTCTTAGTAGAACTATTACCAAATCCACGGTTATTTGATCCCCTTTCCACACAAGAAACGGTAAATACTATAATATACATGTTGGATGCTTATTCTCTAAATTCAACTGTTGATAGGAAA
The DNA here is from genome assembly GCA_963277665.1 of Viscum album. Taxonomy (NCBI): domain Eukaryota; kingdom Viridiplantae; phylum Streptophyta; class Magnoliopsida; order Santalales; family Viscaceae; genus Viscum; species Viscum album. The sequence continues at coordinate 1,327,724,625 of OY728158.1, forward strand.
GAAATATCAAAACATAATCCACAACAACAATTTTTATTCCAACCCAAAAAAACAGTTCTTTGAATTCTCTATATAACTTTTTTATTCCTAGATGAGAAATGAATATAAAATAGTGGTAAGAACAAAGAATTCGTGATCAATAATCTAAAGGTGTGGGCATCTGATATTTAATCTGAAACATTGAACTCTCATCAATATTATATCCCCCAATAGTCTCTACACCATTGAATTTTGACCTTATAGTAACATAATTAGCATTAGATATTCGAGGAACTCTATCACGGTTAACCAAATCAAGAAAAAAAGTAAATAGAAAGTAAAATGTAGCATCAACTTGTTCTATATAATCCAAATTAATATCTTTTATGTCTAACATTATCTATCACTAGCCTGAAACCTCTTTAGAAAACTATGAATATGAATTACTTCTCAATGAATTCACCACATAGTTCCCTTTACTCTAATTATACATAAAATTGAAGTCAAACATCTTTAGATACTCCATCCATATTAGTTGTCTTAAATTCAAATCCATTTGTGAGAAAATGTGTTTTAAACACTTATGATCTGTAAAAACTGAAATTTTTTCACCAAATAGATAATGATTCCATGTCTTCAATGCAGAGACCATAACAACTAATTCCAAGTCTCATATTGGGTAGTTATTCTCATACAACTATAACTACCAAGATCTATAAGAAACAACATGATCTACATTCATTAGAACAAATCCCAACCAAGATCTCAATGAAACACAATAGAAAACATATCCCAATCATGGATCTTGAAATATAAGGATAAGTGTTGATGTATGTATAACATTATGTTGTTGATAGGATTTATTGTATTCATCATTCTATTGGAATGGAACAATTTTCCCTATAAAACATATCACCGCTGATATCAAACATGAAAAATCACATATGAAACATATATATTATCTTGGTAAGCCAAGGAAACTACGTATCTCAAAAATATTGTTTGATGGTTTCCATGAGATTACAACTTCTATATTTTTAGGATCAACCGAAAAACATTTTTCATAATTTACATGGACAAGGAAACACACCTCTTGTATCTAGAAATCAAACTTTGATAACTTGGAATATAGATGATGCTCCCATAAGATACCCAAAACTATATTCAAGTGTTTCTCATGATCCACTTTTATCTTATGATACACTATAATAACATTAAAAATCTCCACCATAAAACCATATATATACCTCTAAATTATTTAATTAATCAATTCTATAAATATAGTTGGTTCATTCATAAGACCAAAAGGAATAAAGACAAATTCATTATGGTCATATCTACTCCTGAAAGAAGTTTTCTTAATTTCCTCCTTCCAAACACATAGTTGGTGATATCTTGAATGTAAGTCAATATTAGAGAACCACTGGGATCCCCACAATTTATTAAACCAATATTGAATTCATATAATAGGATACTAATTCATTATAATAACTTGTTTATGATTATGATAATACACACAAATCATAATATTTAAATACTCTTTTTTAGAAAAAGAACTTGTGTTTCCCATAAATACATGCTTAGTCAAATCAACCATTTATTTTATAACCCTTCCAACTGAACATTCAATTCCATCAATTATATTGGGACCATATGATAATATGGAAGTGAAATAAAATTGGTCTTCATTATGAGATCAATCGTAAACTCTGATTCTATTTTTTTGGGGAATCCTTGATGAATTTTTAGGAATAAAATCAATAAATTAGTCAGTGATAGTCAAAAAATACCTATTCATAATCTCATCCATAGATGCTAAAGTCAGTTTTGACAACTTATTTGAGATAGTTCCAACCACAAATTCCAAAAGTTATGCTCTACCCACCTGTACAACACAATATCCTCTAAATAGATTCTTGATGCCATCATGATATGTGAAACTAACCTTTATGGCATAACAATCAATGGGACACTTTAATTTTGTTAACCAATCCATACCCGAAATCAATTTATAGTCATCCATATCGAAAATAGAGACGTCCCAAACCAATTATAGCCCATAAATTGTGATATATCAAGATTTACACATAAAGGATCAACACTATATTTTGGAAAGATGAGTTTGAAGTTTCAAAATAGAAGGCATTATCTTAACATAAAAACTCATATGATCAAAAACATGAGAAGTATTAAATGAGTGGGATGAACCCATATCAAACAAAGCATACACAAGGGTAGATTTCATAATAATAATACCTCTCACCATCAAATGATCTGATTGATCATCCATACTCACTTGCTTAGCTCCATACAATTTTTTATTGATCACTGCACTTTTCTCTTTGTTACCTACTTAAGATTACACTGGTTGAAGGGCATGGTGTTCATAGAATCACCTTGGATCACTCTATTTTTTGGAAAAGAGTAAATTTGTTGCACTTGTCTCATCAAATCATAATATTCTTGAGAAAGGTGAGATTTGTTTCTAGCATCCAACCTTGGATCACTACAACAAAAACACTGAATATGTCCCATCTGGTTATAACTGTGAAATGATCTAGGTTGTGTCATACAATCTCACTTAATATGCTTGAAATACCTACATTGAAAACATACCAGCTTACTTTTTTTCATCATTGAGGAATATTTACCGATCCCACAGTCTAATTCTGAGGTATCCCACCACTCTAGAAGTGGGTTTAGCTCTTTTTTTATTCCTATAATTAGAGTTTCCACCTATTCCTGTCAGAATAAAAATATTTCCTCAAAAAATATTTCTAGAGATATCACTTTCTACCACTATTTATCTATTGAAATTTTACATATAATCCATAATATAGAGAAAGATAATCATTTAATGAATATCCAGCCTAAACCCTAACTAAAAAAAATGCACGACTTCAAAGACACACAGGAAACAACTTTCAGTGATAAAAAAGACTAAATTCAAAAACTTATCTGCATAATCTATCACTATGAGGTTATCTTTATTGAAAATGATGAATTACATTTTTCTCCTGATCTGAAAAGTGTGAGGATAAAATTTCTTGTTAAACAATTAATCAAAATACTCTAATGTCATGCCTGGGTCCAATTTAACCTGAACTGTTAATTCCCACTATTGGCATTCCAAATTCTCTTGAATATGTGTTTCCAACATTACTTTCACCTCTACTAGTATCCCAAAGAAATAAAAATTATTATTCATGAATTAATCTATACTTCTACTTTTTCCACCAAAAAATACCCCTAAAAGATGGGTGTATACTTTTTTTAGAACTAAATTGATAGGTACACTTTTTAAGTATCAGCACATAAATTACCCCAATCCATTGCTTGAAAATCCTGGACTATAATTAGCACCAACTATTGGTTCAAATATGGTTCATATGAAACGTCATTCTTAGCAGCCTCATCCAGTTGATTTCTATGATGCATACATTGTGTCATCCACTATAACTAGAACAAAAACTTTTTTAGTACCATACCTTAGTAATTGAAGGATTAAAAATTCCAATTTACACTATAAATACATATCACAACATATAATTCAATAATTCAACCATGGTGATCATTTTATTAATGTTTGAAAATACTACAACATGCTATTTAAAAAATACCATTTTCACTTTTTTCAAAAATAATCACTTTTGTCATTTCATAAACCATTAAACGTTGAATAAACAATGTAGTCAGAGTGGTAAGTATTATTAATAATGTATGTAATGAAACTCTCATCATCTAAACCCATGATAATGATGTGACAACTCACTTAGAGGTTTCTCCAATCAATTTTGTACCCAAATTCCCTAGTAACTTTAAGGCTAACATAAAAAGGTTAGCTACATATTTTTTATACTATATTTTTTATGTCTTGATGATTATATCTCCTTGGTACTAGCCCAACTAATGAACCGAACATAAAAGATATCATTTTTTTTTGAAATAAATGACAAAATTTCCAATACTAATACCATTTCAAACAGTAAAGAAAATCAAATTGATTCCATTTCCAACTCCAAGACCGAAAAAACGGATACCATTTGTAACATCTTCCCCCTCCATATTAGCTTTATAAGAGGTGGTGGTGATAATAGGCATTATGGGACATCCCCAAGACATCAAATGATGGAAATAAATTCTAAGGGCCTCAAGAACATTTGGGGGTGCTGGGTGACTTTTCCTTTAAATATATAATAACCAAACTAACATAACAATAAACATAAAATCCATTATATAATTATAGAACAAAAAAAACAACTCAAAACATAAAAAAAAACCATATTAGTGTATAATCAAAAATCAAAATATATAATCAATGTGAACCAAGAGACCACAAAACTCAAAACACCCAAGTGAAATTAACTAGTAACACCCACCCTACCCAAAGATCCAACTCCACATATATAAGCTATTCCCACACACCATGAATGCCTAGATGATAGTTCTATATACATGAGTGGTCTCTAATCGATCCTCTAATATGTCAGAAGGTGATCAATACTAGGTTCACCAATGGTACATGCCCCTTCCAAATGTTCACATAAATGAATGAATTCACACCAACCATGTATGCTAAAAACCATTTCAAAACCATTTTAAATAAACTGTTACTAAATTTATTTCATTTCAAATAAATCTTTTCCATGCATCAAAACCAAACAATAATTTTCAATTAATCATTTTAGATTTTTCAAAACTGGGGATTTTCTTGAAATTCATACATTTTTTTACAAATTATAAATCCATAAACAAAATGGGTTTACATCAAGAATAACATAATTATTTCACTATAATTTTAATAAAATCATTTAATAAAAACTAATATTTCATGTTCTAGTAAAAGTAGAGAAGAGAGAGAATACACCTATATCTCAATGGCTAGGAAAAATAGAGAATGACACAATGAAACTTCATGATCCAATAAAAAAACACATTTCCTAAACTATATGAAATAATATACCATCAATATTAACATCACAAAGTATAGATATATCCCCAAAAAATTAGATCTTTGGTTCTAAGAGGGAGATAATGGATCTAGGAAGAATAAAGAAGAAATTGTAATTATAGATGAATCTGGACCCACAATGTGATTTTATTCACCTAATAATCACTTATAGATTGAAGGGGATCATCTCTCAAGCCTAGGTATCAAAAAGAATTTTTGGTTTAGATATATCAGGATCCTAAAAAAGGTTCCATGACTTAATTAATATTAGATCCAAAATTATCAAATCTAAAACTACACAGTGCATGGTTAGGGAACATGATTTGGAAAATCATGTTCCACCTGTGTATCATATTTTGTTCTAAGGATAATAGTCTCATATAGTTTCCTCTATGGATCTAATGGTTTGTCCAAACTTTGCACTAACGGTGTAGTGCCACTCTCCTTCCTTCTAGAAGTTACACATTTTCCTGTAATGGGTTCATAGTTTTTATTATCCATGCTCAAAACATGAACCTCCCGAAACAAATCCAAAACATGAAAAACCCTCCTTGAAATCCACAAAACATAACCTAATCATTATGTCATCTCAAAAATTATACAAAGGGATAATTACTGGAAACCTATGGTGCTACATAGATAATATGAGACAATATAATTAATTGATTTCTTTTCATTTAATATGCATAATTTGATTATTTGGCTGTGTGTTCAGAACAATTTTCACCTATATTTTATCTCATATTCCAAATTATGAATAAAAAATATTGAACATTTAATATTGAAACCAAAAAAACCATCTCTTTATGAGATCAACCAAAGGATCGCAATCCTCATTTTATTGAGTTTTTTATACGTTATTCCTTTTTTATCTAGAAAATTACTTGAAACCAAAATGGTTAGAACGAGTAATGATAATAACTAATAACATATGAATAATTAATACATTATTCTTTATAATTCTTAATGGAAAATAACACCTCGTATTGAACTTAAATCATTCCATTGAAAACCAAATCCTAAAACTCTTTAAAACATGTCTATGTAAATCAAAACCCAAAAATCAAAAAACCCAGATAACATATTATTGAAAAATAAATATTTTCTTATCCCCAAACAAAAATATCCTCTTATAATGTTACATAAAAATATGAATATAACTTAATCATATATTCTCCCAAAATATAATAATCCATTCCCATAACAATTAGAATCACCAGATCATAAAAACTTAATAAAAATAAATCAATATGTATTCCTCTATTTATAAAATCACAAGTACCTAATAATTTTCTATATATACCTTAATCATAAAATGTTACAAAAAAAACAATATTACTCTAAGATAAATTTAGTTTACTTTTCACCGAATAACATTTCAAACCCCAAAGTAATATATATTACACAACTTATATTCCCAAAATAAAATAACCCTGGTCACAAATAACCATAATTGCTTCAATATCAAATCCCATACCAACCATAAATTTTATCTATACATTTTAAATCATGCCCTAAAAAATATAATAACATTCTTCCAAAATAACATTCACACAAAATAAAATATTAATCGTAAGGATATATATAAAACAATAATTTTTTCTTCCTAAAACCCATTCAATGTATCATAAAATACCATTAAGCACATTAGAACCCAATATCATAAGACCTTAATACAGTATCTCTATCATTGAATTTATGGTCACCCTTAAACTTGTCAACCCTTGTTGATATCAATGACTCTAAAATTATCCTCAACTAATAACATCCTAATTTATAAAGTTATATAAACCGTATTGTGATATGAATTGTAAATTGAGGGAATTAAACATCTGATAATTTCATAACTTATAGAAAATATTTCATTAATTACATTACCTTTTACATTTAGGTATAGATTTTTAGAGATTTAGGAAAACATCCCTTACATTAAAAACTCATACTTAGTCCACACATTGGAAATTTTCCCAACAAAACCAAACTCTTTAAGTGATACACCTACTTTATTCAAGGCCAAAATATCATATCCAAAAGTATAATTGAAAATCATTTCTACCAATACTTAATCCCTAGGAAAAATATTTTAAAATTTGGGATAAACATAATGTTTAGTGAGGGGTATAAAGAAATAAAAAACCTATTAGGCCATTGAAATACTTGAAACCCATTAAAATAGTATTTATTTTAAATATTGAACAATAAATATGTATAAAACATACTTAAAAATATTAAATAAACTTATTTTTTCAAATAATTATATAAAATAATATATTAATAAATCATAAAATAAATAAAATAATCATGAAGGCATATTGGGATAATATTAGAAACCATTAAAATCATTTATTATAAAACAACCCTTTAACCATTACAATATCATATACTTTCCTTATATAATGAAAACAAATTAAATCAATTAAATATTTAAATAAGAATAGAAAAATTGTGTAGGAATCATGATATATTATTTTCATCACCCGCAATCACGTTCAATGGAATAACTTATAACCAGTTAACTCCAACATCATTTCTCTAGAGAATAATGAAAGAGCTCATGGCATAGAGGAAGCTTAAAAAATATGAAAATTGATTTTTTTGTTTGGATTGATGTTAAAATCATTAAATCCACAAAACCCCTTAACTATATTTCTCAAAGGATTGCATATAATTCAATTTAATCATTAATAATAAAAATGAACGAAATCATAAATGGTACCATATTGGTTTAAAATTGCTGATTTGATTTACTCCATGTAAGTGTTTGATGGATAAAATATGACATTATAGGTGTTATCTATATCATACACACATGAAACACATCCCATATATCATTAATCATTAGTTTCTAAGAACTCACAGTTGAAATAGAATACTTTTACAATGTTTATTCGATTGCATGAAGAATAAGAACTCGATCAAGAATTCAAGAACAATCCAACATTATTCTTCCTTTGGTACCTCACTATAGAACATGAGGGGGAATGGAAGAGAACTAAAAATTAATATAAATTGTTCATTACAATATTAAAGAGGTTAAAATTATATTTTATAGTTAGGATGTACTTTCCTAAATTTCCCTTTTGTCCTTAGAAATTAATAAACTTCATTTTAGACCCTTGTATACACTTTTGAATTAATTAAAATTGTCATAAATAAAAACAATTATCACTAACATGTAACACTTTAACATGTTATTTTATAAAATACTAACCATTATTTAAAATCATAAGCTCCTTAAATAATTTAATGAACCTTGAATGTTTTTTATTCATATGAAATATTATATTCTCTCATATTTAACATTATGATCAAACAATTTATGAATAACATGAAATATAGATTAAATCAACATTATTATAAAATTTAATAATATAATTGGATTATTTTAATTCTAATCTGTCTCACACGAATTTTCACCAGCCCCCACACATGGGGAATACTATTTCCTAAACATCTATTAAGAAAAATAATTGGAACTTGTGGATACATTTAGTATGTGACACTCAGGGTCCTTATCTCTATATTAGGGAGTCTAACTCATAAACCAAGAGAAGATTCTAGAAACAAATCATGTCCCCTAAGGAGATAATTAATTTCATATTTTTGACTACCTATTATAAACATATTTTGTGTAATATAATCGATTTTTATCTTGATATCTCATAAAGAAGGATCCACAATTGTGTCATCATCCTTTTGATGCTTTATATATTTCAGGACCTTACTGGAAAAAATTACCTTCTTATGACATGGCCATGGATTTAATTATGGTACTTACATCATGGTCAACCTAGGTTGATGATATATATTTTTCTAATCTAGAAAGCCAAAAATTAAATATTAATCAGTAAACCAATGCCATACCATCAATGACTTATCCAACACAATTAACCTCACCACAACTTCAGTGTCAGGGGTTTCTCCTTGAATAAAAGTATATAAAAAATCGGGCACATATATAATGATATCATGTTAGGAGACTAATACACATGTTCATAGATATGAAAAACAATGACACCCAAAACATGTGGTGTTCATATGGTCATGTTAGTACTCATGATTTTATCTACCTGAGATCACTAGGTATGGACTTCATGAGAAGATATCTCAATGATTATGATCCCTAACCACCTGATATTCATATATCATCTATGTCTTATCAATATAATGCATCTAGACTATAAGATATATATTTAAGATTGTCTTTACAGTATATAATGGTTCTTATTATAGATGGTAACTACTATAACCTTTTTATATGAAACATTATCTAAGTGAATTAACATATAATAATGGATTTAGAATTATCAAAAAAATTATTTCAAGAATAAACACATCTATATATCAAATTTTATACATGTAATGCTAATAATATTTTATAAAGTCGTAGGGTCTAGAGAACCCACTCACAACACTCCCACTTGCACTAGAAATAAATTCAAAAAATTCTGATCCCACTAGATCTCACATGAGTTCAATGGTTATTCTGAGATATTTCTTTAGTCAAGGGGTCTTCCATATTATTTTATGTGTTTACTCTATTAAACATGAATTCACCTATTTGAGAAAAATATCTCAAAAGATGAAACTTCTAATATACATGATTTGTTATCTAGTCTAACCTAAGATACTTATAATGTACCATTGCTATAGTATTATTCATGTATACTATAATAAAATGGTCACTACTAGGTAAAAATCCATTCATAGAAACAAATTCGTGTTTTCAAACTACTTCCTTACCTATATCAAAAATCTCTATATACTTGGATTCTTCTATATAATCAGTGACTGCAAATAGATTCTAGCATCACTGTACCACTACACCACCATTCCAGAAAAAGATATTGTCTGACTATGATATCATATCATCATGATCTACAAAGAATATTTCATAAATGTATCCCCTCATGAATAGATTCAAATATACTCTATACACTTGGAACAAATCCTTTGTACATCTTGATAACATTAGAATAGTTTTTACATCTTCTAAATATATCTCTCCTAGTTCGGATTAATGTATTACCACCATGATAAAATCCATGGAAACATCAAACCTAGTACGTAACATGGAATAAATTATATATCCCACAATTAAAGCATAAGATATTCTAATCATTATTTCAATATCCTCTTATGTTCATGGAAACATATTCTTGTAGATATTATTTCTATGTGACATTGGAAACAATCCTCTCTTGGATTGTTCCATATTATACCTTTTGAGTACCTGGTCAATATATATTCTTTGACTTATCCCAAGTAGACTATAAGTTCTATCGTGATATATATTTTTCCCTAAAATGTAGGTTACATCACCTATATTTCTTATAGAGAAGAATTCATTTAACTAATTATTCACTAACTACCAGAATTTCACTCCATTTCTCATTAAAAATATATCATCAACATATAATAATAGGATAATGATAGAAGTCCCAATAAACTTCTTACTAACACATGACTCGCTTTCATTCTTAACAAAACAAAATTATCTTATGGACAAATAAAAATGAATATTCCATTATCATAATGCATGCTTTAATCGATAAATGGATCTTTGTAGCTTGCATATATTATTATTACTCTTTGATATAATATTATTTTGGGTCATATCAAATAGACTTATAAAAAAACTTTCCACATTGAAAATCAGTTTTTGACATCCATTTTATGAATTTCATAATAATGGAAAGATAATATTGTAAGTAAAATTATGATGGATTTTATTATTGAAATGGGTGATAATGTTTTATTATAGTTGATACATTAATATTTCCTGAAATAATTTGTTATTATTCATGCCTTATATGTGTCAACTTGACCATCCATGTCTATATTTTTTCTTGAATACCCATTTACACCCAATAGGTTTTACATCAGTTGGTGGGTCAACAAAAATCCAAACCCGATTTTGGTATATGGGATCAATTTTAGAATGATTCGATTCTTTTGATTTTGCAACATATTGGGATCTAATAATTATTTTTAGGTTATAGGTTCATTATTATCTAGGAGTAATGTGTTGCCTGACATAGTGATAAGAAAACCATACCACTCTAGTTCTCAAACGTCTCTTATAGACCTATACAGTACTTATGAATCATGAACTTCATCTTCTCTCACCGTCTCTTGTGAGGAGTGTTCTCATACCAAATATAGTTCATCTAGAGCATCAAATTCATAAAATACTATCTTTCCCCCACTACTTCTATTGGAAATGTGTTACATTTATAGAAATATAAAATGTATTTCCACAATCACCTTCATATCATAATGTTTATATAGGTAATATCCTTAGTATCCTTAGGATAATGTACAAAGATATACTTCATGATCTAGAATAATATTTTTTCATTAGATATAGTCTTGAAAAATTAATCACATACTCATAAACATATATGTGATAGAGGATGTTTTTTTCCATACCTTAAGGAATTTTTAATTTATACACTACATTAGTATGTACCTGGATTAATGCATATGTCATAGTTTTCAATGCATATCTCCAATAAGATAATGGTAGAGTTGCATGACTCATCATCGATCTGACCATGTCAAGAAGGGTCCCAATCCTCCTTTAACTAACACCATTCAACTAAGGTGTCAAAGGTGGAGTGAGATGAGATACTATATCACACTATTTTAAATAATTAATGAAAGATTAGTTTAGCTATTCTATGTCACATCCTGAGTGAAGCTTATGAATCAGTTTACCAAGATGATTATCTAAATTATTATGATATTCCTTAAACATGATAAAGAAATCTAACTTATACATTATCTAGTAGATATATCCATATCTACTATATTAATTAGTAAAATTAATATTGTATGAAAAAATACCCCTTACTTATACTAGAAATAGACTAGTTACCTAAGTATGAACCAATTTAAATAGTTCTTTTTCTCTTTATCCATTCCCACTGAAAGGTATTTGGTCATTTTACCTTGTAAATACATATAAAATTAATCATTGTGTTTTAACTCAACTAATTCAAAATACCCTACTTGATGTAGTTTTCTTAAACACTTCTTATTTATATGACCTAGCCTAAAGTTCTATATGTAGGTGGGATATGAGTCATTCTCCCCAGTTTTTTCATTGATTTCAAAGACAATAATTTATAGTTCAAGTATAACAAATCTATTTTTGAGACGTTCTATACCATAATATTTGTTTTTCTTATACAAAATACAACATTTATTACTAGAATTGAAATAAAGTCATATTGTTTTTCAACTCAACATTTATATTACATTTTTGATAAAAAAATGGTACATAATAAAACTAATTAAGCTCAAGAACCATTCCACTAGGAAATTTATAATAACAATACCACACTACTAATGCTTCTAGTCTTGCACCATATTTTACTTAGATATCCACCCCATCGTTTTCAATCATCTTATTTCTACATGGTTATTTTATTTTAATATAAAGTTTGAGCCACATGAAGTTATTAGGTTGAAATAATATGAAGATACACTAGAGGGAGGTGAATTGTGTTATTTTAAAAATCGTGATCGATTCAAAATTTATCCCTATTAATATTATAAAAAGATATGTAGTGTTATATTATTTTATCAAAATTAATTATTAGATAATTAGGGAAGAAGAATATGATAGTTTTTATTGTGTTTAATGAAGAAAAGATCTCATAGTCCACTCTACCAACACTCTATCAATGAGATTGGTGATTTCACTAAATAGGTCCTCTTACCATAAGACCTCAAAAATGAGTAGAAGCTATTGAAAAATTCACAATATAGATTTTACAGGGCCTTCTAGTTATTTGATAAGGAACTGAAATATCAAAAACTTAGAATGATTAGATAGAACATCACTATGACTAAGTACGAGTAACCAATAATTAAAGAAATCAAGATTAATTGATTTGATTTAAAGATCTATTTACATACTAGTTGAAGAAGAAAATAATAGATAATTATTTTTATATTAGAGTCTTCAAGAAAGAACAAGTTAAATGATATAATTATTAAAAATTATCCTTAGTAAATACAGAAATAGAACAATAATAACATCGTCAATAAAATAAATATTAAACAATAAAAGGTCATAACAGGTTTGCCTCCAAAGAATAACTCTTCAGAATAAAAGAGATGATCAATCTTATAAAAAATTACATATATATATTTAATGATATAACTCTTGGTATTTAAAAATAGAAACTCAAATTTCATAGATCAAAAAATATCTCATGAAAACTAGAAAGTATTTGAATTTAAATCATTCAAATAAAATCATATATTCCGTTAGAAATAGGAATATTATTATCTAATTAAAAAGATAATTTGAATTGTTATTTAATAATATATTAAAATATCCTTAATTCTAGTCCGGCTGTTGTAGAAATATTATAAAATATATTGATTTAAAACTCCATCATTGACCAAGTCAAACACAAGGTAGCTCCAAAAATACAGTTGATAATGTATGATTAACTTCATAACATTGTGTTGTTGAACCATACAATAGTTTCTCAAAAATATGGTTGCTTCTTGAAAGTACGTCCACTAATCCATACGTTTAAAACAATATAGGGTATCTGGTCCATATGTTTACTCAAAAAATATTGTTCACAAACTATAATTTATTCTAAAAAATGTAGGGTAGGATCAAAGTTTCCGAAAAACATAAAAACATATCCCATGAATGACAGATAAAATATTTTACCCATAAATAAGATAAATTTATCAAGAAATATAATCTAGAAAAAAACATAAATTAATTTATTTATTAAAACAAAAAAGAATAATTTCGAGAATCAAAATCAAAAAGATTAATATAGTATTTTTGAGATAATACATGCCAAAAAATCTCCCCCATTTTGATGATCCTAAAATCCATATATCAAACACTTCGAAAATATAGGATATATAAAAAGAAATCAAATAGAGACTTAAATAGATATAATAGAAATTTAGTTCTCATTTAATGTTTTATAAATTGTGATTTTATAGAGTAAATTACAAAAGTAAATATATTTTATTATACTTTTTAAATATATTATAGTCAAAAGAATTTTTTATTTACCCAAAATTCCGCCACCTTTTTTATATCAAAAATATGAAAATTTAATATTGTTTAAAACAGAATTAATTTTGCATCAAATTGGAGGTAAATTTTTTGTTAATCTATGAAAAAAATTATCCCTGTTCAGTAATTTTATATGGATAGATAAAAATAAATTAATAAAAACAATAATAATAAATAAAATATTATCAATAATTTTTTTTTATATGATTAAAATAAAAAGATTTGGTTTAAAATTGTTAAGAAGTTGGATTGGATTGGGGTTAAGGTTATCGTTTAAAATAGGTTTCTGTTGTGAATGAGCTTTGAAATATCAATGGAATATCCTTGATATCATCCATCATTGCCCTAAAATTGTGATTAAACAAATAATACCATTGTTTCATAAACTGCATTGAGTAATATCCCATCTTCAAATCCAATAAAATTCACCTTAAAAAACTCATCTAAATTCTCTGTAGAATGTATAAAATTTGTAATAATCTCATTTAATTAATTAAGAATACATTTAATACCAATCTCATCATATAATAACTTTTCAAAAATATCCTTCTTAATAATTTGAAGTGGAACACTATCACACTGAAAACTATGTATTTGATAATTTATGAATGACGAAACCATAATAAAATATTTGATATTTATTTTTAGATTTGGAAAAGTGTGATGACTAGAATTAGAATTCCTTACATGACTTGAACTACTTCCTATCAATTCAGATTTAATTCTTATGTTTTTCTTTAATTCACAAAAATAATATTTTGAAACAAATTCTAATTTGAGATTCCCAATCTGATCAATCATTTATCTTTAAAGTTCATCATAATTCCTTCCATAAATTGACTTTTTTAATGGTATGCAGTTTATCTTGATCTGATTCCAACTATTCTTGAGGAATAATTGATCATTTCAAACCTTCCAATATTTTTCAGTAATATCTAAATCACTTTGAAGTGATGAATTTTATTCCTTCATATTATAATATATGAATATAAAATGTTAAATTTGTTCATTAAGAGAATCAAAAGATCAATCTTCTTGAATTAGATATGGTTGTTCAAATTCAACTATATCTATGGATGGACCTTCATTCTTCTCACTGGAAGATGAAGAAAATAGATCAAGAACTTCAATCTTTTCATCAGATTTCAAAGCATCCCAATCAAAATATTATAAAGTAGTGGAGATTATCTAATTTTCTATTATTTAAATATTTTCAATGAAATATGGTTGTACTTTCTCACAATCTTAAGCATTATATTCATCTTGATCTTCTACATAATCCTCATTCTCATCTCTATTTTTATTTGGGTTTTCAATATAAGTAGTGGTTACTCTTATAAATATTGGTTATTCAATTTCTACAGCTTCAAATTCGTGTATCGGAACATTAGTTTCTTCTATTTGTTTAGGCCCTTTTATAGGTGTATAACAATTTTCTTCTTCTCAGGTTTCTTTATAATAATGATAAAAAAATTTCTGTAGGAGGTTCACTAACATAAAAACGGATACTCATGCATACTGCATCTACAACATCCTCTATTCTTGATTCTCTATATTTTTCACCATAAATCCATATTTATCCATTTGAATTATAAGTACATTGATCCCCCTCAGCATGTAAACTGATTTTTGTTGGTCATTAGCAACAACCGGAATCATATTTCTTATTGAGGATCTACAAAATAAATCATACTTTCTTAAGGTTCTAGGAGAAATAAAATTACTACGATAAAATCTAATGGCTTACTAAATATCATGAATCTTATTTTTTTATATAGAATCATAGAAACATTCCTTTTATATGGATAAAATTACATTATTTCCTCTTTTTCATAGAAATGATTCATATACCTCAACATATATCTAAAAAAAATAAACTTTACATCATTAAACATAAAAACAATTGTATACAAATCTAGAAAGATAATTTTCACTAACTCACCAATCCTGGATAGTATTTTTGATTGAATAAATTTTACCAGTTCCATCTAGTAAACCTGAATGTAATGACCCAAAATTTTATCAATGAAAATTTCCTTCTTATTATTATATCATACAGTTATAAATCATATATATATCTTCGAGAAAACAACAATAAACTATTCTCATAAATTAATAATGATACATTAGTCAGAAAAGGAACCAATAATATTAAAAAATATGATAGTCAGACAATCGATATAAAACAAGTGATTAAGAATAATGCAATTTTGATCTATTCAATCCACACGAATGACTGAACTCACGAACAGAGATTTAGAAATAAAACATAATGTTAATAATAAAATATTCATTTGGAAGAAGAAAATATAATAAATCAAGATAAAGTGGATGTGAATGGAGAATTAATAGACAAATATATATTTGTAGAAATTAGGGCACTGATATTACCATTATAAATATGACTATTGGAATTGTAATATGACCATTGAAATAGTAACATGACTGTTATAATAGGAATATGACTATTAATAATAGTAATATGACTAATATAAAAGTAAACTCACCTATAGAAATGTAAAATAATATTTATTTTTCTTAAAAATTGAAAATATGATATATTTATATCATGGTACAAGTAAATTCATGTTTTAAAAATGATAAATTAAATGTTTGTTTTTTGAAAAACAGAAACGTTTTATTTAAAATTTTATAATGAATATAATTATTTAAAAGATAATTTATTTTCAAAAAATGGATTCTTAAATTAATATTATATTATATTATAATTATAATATAATTTTATGATACCATAAGTAATTTTTCAGAGGGCCATAAAATCATTTATATTATTACAATTGGTATTTCTAGAAAAATGATGAATTTATTTATAAATTAAATTTATAATAGTTATAATTTATTGTCAAAAAATAAATTCCAATTTTAAATCTACACATCATAAATGTATAGGGTGCATTTTTTGGATTTTTCTAAAAAAGTTGAATTTTTTGGGAATATTGAAATACGGTAATTTACAACATTTAACATTTTAAGCTGATTACATTATTTGCTGATTTATTAATGATTTGAGCACCCACTAGTTCCATATCACATTCACTAGTTACTATATATAATTAAAATATTCAACACTATTGATAGTCATGATCCAAAATAATAAACCAATGAATATAATAATAAAAAATACTCATACCCCCTTATAAATACCACCCTCACTACCCCTTATCCTCACACCTTATAAGCCTTTTAGATTTCCATTATTTTTTCAAATTTCATTCTCAATATTCTCCCCCAAATATTAGTATTTTTGGTTACACTAAAAAACATATTTCTTGTTTCTTAAGGAAGTACTTAAGGAGACAACATTCAAGAGGTAAAATCCTCCATCATCATGTTTTGAATTATTTACTTCCTCAACCTTATCCTAAACCCTATACAAAGTGGAATGATATATACAGTATCCTTTATTTACTGTAATTTTATTATTCTTTTTTAATATCCATCATAAAACCTCTTCTCTTCTCCTTTTATTCTAAAAACAAAAACATCATCTCTGATATATCGGTTCACCTCCTTTGTAGACAATGAGTTTTTGATTCCCATTACCACTTTCACAGAACGTTTAAATTAACATATAATTTTTTAAATTGATTTTAATATATATATATATATATTGTGTATGGTATCACATTATAAAGTGAAACTAGTTTACAATGGTTGGTAAAACCCCCAAAATAAACTAATCATTTTTTGTTAATGTTTTATCAAAAGAATCATCCCCACAGATGAAATAAAAATGATATATGGTACCATTTAAATATTTCAGGTTCATGAATATCATATAATTTATTTTTTGTTATACTATTTCCATTTTACATGAACATCCATAAACACACACAAGTTAACCGACCATGAAATCGAAAAACAAATGCTCTTGGAACAATGAAGTTAAACTTCACAAATCATCGAAATGGCCATAAGTGAAATTTATAAAATTATATTTAATCAAATATAGATTAATTTGTTTATTAATTATGTAATTAATGAATCTAATTTCATTATCCAATACCTTAAGTGAATGTGTAGAACACATTCAAACATAATGTAAGTGATATCTCCAAACCTCTATTTTTCCTTGGGGCAACACTTTATCTCTCTTTGCCTCTTGTTTTCCAAAAATTATTCATATATATCTATTCTCTATTCATTATATTTGTTCCAAACATACATATCTATCTCAATTAAACTTTATTTTATGGGGAAATACATATTTTTAAAGGTTCCCTTCTCAAACCCTCATGATAAAGGGAACTTCCTTGTTTATTACACATTTTAAAGTACACTCCATATACTATTTTAAGATAGTAATATTTTTCTATACTAACTCGTATCTTGAAAAATTATTTTAGTTCATTTCTGGTTTTATTTAAATAGTTATCCCTTTATCCTCTTTAAAGAAAATTTCTTCTTTTTCACTAAAACTGTGCTAATGTTTCACATTTCTAAAGATACATAACCATTATTCTTCATGTTTCCACTTTAGTTAGACATATTTTTTCCCAATATATTATTATTTTTCATTTATTAATGTCCAATAAAAATTTAATCCATTCTTTCATGGATACCATCCTGATACACCCTTTGGTTATGCCTTATGAAATGATTGTGAAACCCATTTCTTTCCATGGGTAACCCTTATATTTATTTATTATGTTTGATTATTTATGTGGAACAAATATGAATGAACATGTTATGATGGGTGAACCCACAGAGAAATCCAATTCCTTGGGTAATTGTTTTCTCATGAGACATTGTGTGTGGGATTATGGGGAAAACCTAATCCATTGTGTGACTCTATCCACGATGTGATATTGTATTAGAAGCTAGACATGAATCATGTTTTTTTTCATGTTACGTGTTTCTTCCAATTTTTATACTTACCTAATAATGTGAATCCCTGTTATCTAAATTATGCATCCATATTTTTATTCACGTGTCATTCCTTTTATGATACAATGTTATTCTCTCAAACCTATGTGTTATGCTTCATTCCCATGTTTATTCCCTTACTGAGTTGTTTAGCTTATCCCTTTGGTATATGTATTCCCTAGTTTATCCTATATAGTTGTAAGAGATAAAAGGGATTTAGGATCTCATTATTGATATTAATAAAACATGTTTTATTCTAGTTTCATGTTTAAAAATTTTGTACCTCGTCTTCCAAAGACCCTAAACATTTATATCCTTGGTTTTTATTTAAGAGATAATTATACGTTAAATAAATTACTAATATTTTTAAAAGGATCAGATCACTATAGTTGGTATCAGAGGTTGGTCTAGTTAGTTTTTAGTATTAGGTCTAAAAAAATTTAGTAAGAACCCTATGGATTATCCAATTCCCATGGTTAAACTAGATTGAAACCTAGATAATTATAAGTTAGTACGTACTTGTCATTTATATGTTTATCCTTATATTTCCATAGATTACTTTTTATATTCTCATTAACTATGTATTCGAGACCCATAATTTTATTTATTCATTTAAATTAATGTATGGAAATAGAAGAACTCGTTCTAACAACCAACGCGATAAGAATTATTACGATTACGTTAATGATGCACCAAACCTGATGGGAACAAGGGATCAGAAAATCAGGAAAATGCTATCTCAAATATATCAAGTTATGTATAATAACATGAATCATGTTGAACACCATCCTTATCGTAATAATTATAAAGTTGCGTTTGAATCATTTACGAGATAACGACCTCTTATTTTTAGTGAATATTATGATCCCTTCACCAAGAAAAAATGGATTAACTCAATTGAGAATAAATTTTCTACGCTCCAGTGTTTATAAGAAGATAAGGTCATGTTTGTGGTCTATCATTTTTATGGGGGAAGATAATTAGGGGTGGAAACTGATAAAAACACAATTTTTAAATAGTTAATTGATTCTATAAAATGGGAAGGATTCAAGAAAATGTTTTCAATAAATATTTTCCTTAGACTACCCATATAACGATAGAGAGGGAGTTCCTTGGACTAAATTAAAAAATAGATGTGTACATTTGGGTATATGAGGAAAACTTCATAAGTATTTTATGATACACGTCTATATTTTTCAAGAAAATTAAAAGCAAGGTGGGTCACTTCTTTAGTGGATTAATGTCGAGTCTATGAAAATCTTTAGAGATTCAAGACTTTGACTACTATAAGGAGATTTTATATTAAGCTCTTATGGTGGAGATAAAGATTAGAGACTCTCTATGGTCTCATGGGATCAAATAAAAAAATAAATATAGGGATTAATATGAGAGGATCAATAGATAAATCCCATAGAGGTAAGAAAATCCTTACATTCCACATGTCAAAACGGTGGGAAGAAGCATCCTAGGAACTGGCTAAATAGAAATAGAAGATACTTCAAATATTGAAACTAGGTTCACGATGATAATAATTACCGAAGGGTTATAAAGAATCCCACTAATGTAGAATAAGAAAGTAATGTTCAGATAAACACTCAACCTATTGTAAAATGTGTCAACTTCAAGGAATATGGTAATTATTTGATCCAATTCCAGGAGCCAGGGTTTGTTGGAGACAATCAATGAAAAAACCTCTAAGACATCAAGAAAGGGAATACTCTCTCACTAATTTTTAGTTAGATCCAAAAAATGATGTGGTGATAGGTACTCTGGATATTCATTAAATAATAGAGAATACACTCTTTGATTTTTGTTCAATACATTCTTTCATATCTTTTATTTTTAGTTAAAATATTAAAATACCACAAAAAATATATATGTTGAGTTATATATGAGAATTGAAAATTATAAAATTATAGCATCTCAAGTATGTAACTCCTCCCTAATCTTCTTTTTGGAATAAACCTCCCATAAAATATCATTCTACTCCTTTATTGTAATTTTATGGTATATTGGTCATGTATTGGACTACATTTTAGATATCCAGTATCAACTTTTAGGAAAGGGAGATCACTCTTCATATCCCAAGGAATCCTCTGATTATATAAAAATATAAGGAGTAGGATGAATATAATTTTTCATATTCTTCTCATTAATGGTTATTATTTCCTTATGAGTAAGAATATCTTTCTCAAATTATTGACAAAAATGTGAAGATTATGTTTGAAGACATGCCCATTGAGAGGGACAACACTACTATGTTCCTTGATGAATTGTTTAGTCTTCTTCCTAACAGAGAGTTTGAGTTATCAATTGAACTTATACCTAGATCTCTGAACATATCAATGACTCCATAATGGAATGCCACCATTTATTTAGAGAAAATAAAGAATAATTTACAAGGGAATCTACAAAAGGGTTTTATATGCTTGAGTGCTTCACTGTGGGGTGATACGTTCCTCTTCTTCAAGAAGAAGGATAGATCTATGTGGCTCTACAATGATTATCATGATCTCAAAAAAATCATGGAAATGAAAAATTATCCTCTACCATGGATTTATAACTTGTTCAATAAAAAATGTGGGTCCAATCATTTCTCTATGTTGGACCTTCAATTGTGATATCCATAATTAAAGGTGAAGAAGGAAGATATTCCCAAGACTAACTTTTAAAAAAATTATTGACATTTTGAGTTTATAGTGATTCCTTTAAGATGAAAAAATGATCCAAAATTATTCATGTAATTTATGAATAGATTTTTTAAATATTACCTCAAAAAATTTGGTAGTCTTTATAGATGATATTCTAATATACTTCATGAGAAAGAAGGATCATGAGGAGTATTTAAATATGGTACAATAGAATTTTTAAATGGAAAAACTATATAAAAAGTAAAGTAAATGTGAATTTTTTATGGAGGATGTATCATCTTGGGGTATTTTATCAACCACAAAGGGATGTATATAGAATATTCAAAGATAAAGTCAATTAAGGAGTGGCCCAGGACAATATTTGTAAGTAAGATCCATAGTTTCCTTGATATAACATGGTATTACTGATGATTTTTGAAGACATTATTATGATTGTCCATCCCATTAATCAAGCTGAATCAGATGGGTCTAAATTTTTTCTAGACTAATGAATGCGAAGACTACTCCAAAGAGTTGAAAAGTGGTTTATCACTACACTAGTATTTACATTACCCAAAAGTAGATTAATATGAATGGTATACAATGATGCTTCCAAGAAGGAATTCAGTTGTGTACTGATACAAAATGATAAATTAATACCCTATGAATAAATGTAACTTTAATTGTATCATTAAAACCATACAACACGTGATTTGGAGATAATGGTTGTTATATTTGTATTAAAAATATGGTGACATTATCTCTATGGGGATAAGTGTGAGATATATAGTGATCACAACAGCCTCAAATATATATTCAAATATAAATAGATTAATATAAACCCATAAATATGATTACATATCATCAATTATTATGAATTCCCAATCCAATACTATTTGGGTAATAAAATAAAGTGAAAGATTCTCTAAGTATAAAGGATCCAATAAATTTATCAATGATGAGAATCGAGAAGGATCCAATCTTCTAAGACTTGAAAATGATGGAGGTGGGAATCATATTGTAAGGAACATCATCATTCATTTCTCAAATTATATATCAAACATAAATTTTATATAATATAAAGGATTCTCAATGATATGATGTGGAAATTCAGAAGAAGGTGGAAGCCATCAGAAATGGGAAATCCTCATACTTCAAAACTGATGAGGAAGGAGTTGTAAGATTTGGGCCATGAATTTCTGTAACATAAAATCCCTAGATAAGGAAAGATATTTTTAATGATTCATATAGATAAAACATATCCATTAACTCAGTTAGAACAAAGATTCATTGAGATCTCCAATATCATTATTGGTGGGGCAATATGAAGAAAGAGATTGCTGAATAAACATCAAAGTGTCTGATATATCATAATGTAAAGGATGAAAGTAAAAAAGTATAAGGGGATGATAAAAACATTACCCATACCAATATAGAAATGGGAAAACATCACTATTGAATTTTCACTGTACATTCAATGACATCTATAAGAAATAATACAATTGGGTTGTTGTGGATGGTCTTAAGAAGACCACTCACTTTATTACAATTCAAGATGGATTCACACTCAGTCAACTTGAATAGATACACATCAAATAGGTAGTGATGATTCATGTTGTAATATCAAAAACCTTTATATATATGTCTTGAGATTGTTTAAAGGTATTATTTTACCACTATTATTTGTATAGATTCGGTGGGTTTTTGTTTCAATGTGTTTAGGGAGAAAATTGGGAAATTTAGAAGGGAAAAGGGGTAACGAATTGTTGGCACACAATATTCTCAAATCCTTCCCCTACCCCCAATAAACCATGAATCCCCATATATAGGGGGATTTTATTGTTGGTAAATGTTTTTTCAAATGGTGTACCCTCTTAGTAGTCACCATGTGGCCCCTATGTGAGGCACACAATTATGGTGCACTGTTTTTCAAACTGTGCTTGCTAGTTTTAATCCCCTGAAAAATTATTTCAAAATTCTCGAACCCCCTATATTTCACCCTCATTAAACCATATTCATCATAAGATGATTTAATACTATTTTATAGGCTCTTGTATATTTTCCAATTCCTTCCAAACACCATTCTTCAGAGATCAGACAACTTTTTTATAGATGTTCATCACTCTCAGTACATGATATCTTCCTGATTGGTTTCATCCCTATATCTTATATTTTTATAATCCTTTATAATCATGATTGTCCTTTATAGGAAAGGGTTATATATTGGTTATAAAAGATCTTAATATGTTTTATCTTGGATCTATCTCTCTGATTTATATCTCTTTCTTAATTATGTAATTGAATGTTCCTCTACAATTTACGGGATTTTTTATTTGGAAAACCCTTGTCAACAATATTGAGGTAGCTGTAATAAATTTCAAATCCCATAGTATTTAATATATTTTTGTGTAAGGAATTGTGAAAAAGAAAATTCCATGTTTTTAAATTGCTACTCAAATTGGATTAATTAGTTTTTTAATTAATTAATGCAATGATTTGATTATGAAATTGATGAGATATTCTTAATTTGGAAGTGGTCAATTAAATGGGATTTTGTAATTGATTAAATGTTGAGATATTGAATTGATTGATTATGGGAATAAAGGGATGTTTGGATTAATTTTTAAGGATTGATGGGTTATGTGAATAAATTTTGATAGATGGTTTAATGGATAATGGTTCATATTATTCCATGTGATTTAATGTAAAGGGTTATGATTGAATTGATAATCGAAATGGTTTATCATGATGTAAATTTTTGATTCGATGGATAATGTTGATTAACCTTATTAAATGTGATATGCATGATATATGTGATTTATTGAGAAATGGTGTGTGCGACACAGGCTGATGCTCCTTATAACTAGAGGGTTCTATCCATGAAGTTATAGACCCAAATTCATTCATGTGAATATTATTATATGGGATAGGGATTTCTGATCAAAATACCCATGAGGTGTGATATAGGGATTGATGCTATAAATTTCTAAGGGGTTCAATACATGATGTTGTACACCCATGAGATTGGATTTAGACTATGGTTCCAAATGTTTTTGATATGGAATATAATTAAATGGAGAATGAAATCATATGTTATAAAGAATTTTAGTTTTCCATATATGTTATATTTTAGACTCCAGCATGGAATAAAATAGGTATTGATTGTATGTGTGTCATCATGAACTCAAAGAAAATGATGCGGTGGAATAAATAATAATTGAATATGTAAATTTTTTTACATTATTGGTTGTAATTTATTCTTTAAAAAACTGCATAAATTGTTTTTGAATGGATAGTGATTTAAATGTCGTTGGTGGTGGCCTAATGAGTTGCACTCACACCCTAATCAGGTTTCATAATCCTTACACAAATATAAATCTTGATTATAGGATAGGATAATTTCTAGATCCCTATGCTAGATGGATAAGTTGAGATGGAGGATAGATGAGGGAACATGACATGATGTTGGGACGCACATGGTAGTTCTCTGTGTGTATTTATTTTGGGTTTTTAATATATAAACATGGAACCTATATGTCATGGAATATCTACTTTAGTTGGGATGTTGTATTTCTATTTTGTTCATCATGTGATACGAGTATTATTCTAGCTATGATTATATATTTTGTTTATTATCAGTTATTTATACTATATGAATGCTTTGATAAAGAGGGTATAGTCTACCCATGTTATATATTAGACCCTCACTAGTAGTAGGTAGTTTCTGGAATATGGTAAGGTGCTATTGCGGTAATGTAATTGAACGAATCAGGGCACCGATGTGTGAAACCCAGGTCAGGATGTCACAAAGTGGAGTTAGAGGAGGTTTTCATTTCTTGTATTTTATTTTTTATTACTATTTGGAAAAGGTATACAAAATACTTGGATAAGGGGGGGATTGGTCATGAGCACGTGCATAAGAGTAGCTAACCAGTGTATGGGAGAAAACCAAGTACCTCGGGTGGGATTGAAGTAATAGATGTTTGTTTTTACAGATTGACGTGATTTCACCTTAGGTTATGTAATTGTTGTGTGATATTGTTATTTATGAGATTTTATTTGTGTCATAGTATGGAATGGGAGTTTATTAAACATTATTCATTTTAGTGACATTGAATTTTAAGTGATAATCATTATTTTAGGAACACATGGAAAAGAAGATTTTGGGGTGAATTGTTTAAATGGAAATGATTTTCTTGAATGTAAAAATTTTATTGAAAAAGGTGCCTAATAAGAAATTGAAAATTGTAAAAAGACAAAAATGTAAAAAATGGGTGTTTAATGAGAAAAATGAATATTATAATGTGTCTAAACATTGATAATCATGACCTAGAAGTAGGATGCATAAGGGGAGTGATGATGCCTCAGTTTTGACCATACAGAAGGGTTTGGGGATGAATTGTAATGGAATTATGTGAATCCTTTTAATTGTGTAAATGATGTGTTATGTGTCCTAAGAGTCATTTTTTAAATTTTATAGATATTCCTCTATGATAACTCTTGTGGGTAGGATGACATAATGAAATGGCTAGAAATGTTCCTCAAATAGTGGAAGTTGTGGCTCCGATAGTTCCGGTTGAGGATGCATGAGAGAAGTTCAATGAGATCATTGCTCAGTTTTGGAAGTTTATGGAAGGATACAAAAGATGGGTTATAATGTGTTTGTATGAATTGACATGGGAGTTAAATTTATATCACCCAACAACTTTCACTAGAGAGGGTGGACCTGAGGTAGTTGAGTTCGGGATTGAGTCTATCTAGATGATTATTAACCACATAAAGACTTATACTGGGAAGGGAGTGAAAATGGAAGATTATTTGTTGTGAGGATCAGCAAAGCAGTGGTGATATATTTATGCTTGGAATGAGAAGCTGAAAAACATGGTAAAAAATTAATTCAATGAGATGTTACTCGAGAACTTTTTCAAGAGACACCAAGATAGGGGACAAAATAAGTGTTTATGAGGATAACCCATGGGAGTATTCCAATGATGGACTATAATGGAAACTTTACTCACTTACAGCGCATTACTCCCTCATGGGAAGGGGATGTAAAAACTACAAAAAGATGTTTTCAAGATGGGATTTAATATTTCATTAAGTCCCTGGTTAACATATTTTCGGTAAATAAGTATTTAGAGGTAGTGGATTAGTCACTCATATATGAGAAGAACCCTATAGAGGATTCAAGTTGAGGATATGTGGTTTCTACTGGATGATTAGGAGGTATGAATTTCAAGAGTAGGAGATATCACTATGAGAATTTTGACTAGAGTGGTGGGAAGTAGAGTAGCCAGGGGAAGGATCAGTTACTCCTGGTCTTACCTGAGTGCTCTACCACCAGTGCGGTAGGCCATGTCATGTTCATAGGCATTATCCCTGACCACCAGTAGAGTGATGAGCTTGTGAAAGGATGATAAATATATAGTGGTTATATATGAACCAACAATGTATGGATAATTATGTAAGATATACATAGAATAAGAGTTTTGGAAGGGTTTTTTATCCTCAGATTAGTATAGAGTTTGGTGTTCTACTAGCCATGGTGGATGAGGTAGTAGAAAAGATGCAACTGGTAAAGATAACCCATATAAGCAGAGTAGTGTAGCTCAGAGGACTCAATATAAATCATATGAAAGATGGGAATGGCAATTTCATATAGTTATTCCCACACTTATGGATAGAAAGGTTAGACCATTGACATTTAAATACACTATTATTTTAGATTCTACACTTTCTAGTGCCTTATTTGATATTGGTTCCTATAATTATTTTATATCTACGCACCTTTGGAATGGGGTGATTCTGGAAGTAGAGTTTGTGAGTAGGGTTATGAAAATCAATACACCATTGGGAGTATAGTTGAGATACATATGTCAATGCAAGGGATGTTATATCAAGGTTGGGGAGTATCATTTTCATTGGGATCATTATATTCTTGAAATTTTAGGCTTTTAATTTGTTTTGTGTTTGATCTAGTTTGTAGTATATCAAGTCCATATAAATTTTTACCATATGAAAGTGACTTTTACATCACCTATGGGTGATAATTATGTTCACCATGGAGTGTGGGATATCCAGGTAGGCCGAACATAGCTTGTTCAACAACAAATAAAGGAACTTACCCACTATATTTCTAATCTAATTATGTATTAAGGGGGTGTAAAGAATGATATATTTCTACACATAGTGGAGTGGTTTTTGGAAATTTTTTCTAAAGACTTTTTAGTGTTTCCAATTGAGAGTGATGTGGAATTTACAATATTTCTCATGTTTGGGAATAAAATTGTTTCTATTACTATATATATAATGACACCAATAAAAATTAAATATCTTAACACTCAACTAAAATAGTTGATGGAGAAGGGTTTTATCCATCAAAATACATTTCCGTGGGGTTCCCCAGTCTTGTCTTCAAATAAGGCTGAATAAACTCTTCACTTGTGTATTGATCATTGGATGTTGAATTGGATGATTGTGATGAATTAATATCCTCTTCCAGATATTGATGATTTATTTTAACATTTTAGGGGAGAATTTGTGTTCTCCAAGATTGACTTGAGATGAGGGTATCATCAGTTGAGAGTTCGACCTTTTGATATACCATGGACTACTTTCAGAAGCAGTAATGACCTTTATGAGTTCGTAATAATGCCACTTGGGTTAACACACACTCCTATTATGTTTATGATCTTGATGAATATAATCTTCTACCAATATATGGATTTGTTTGGTGTAGTGTTTTTGGATGATATCATGGTGTACTCCAAGACTCATGATTATCATAACCAACATATTGATATAATCCTAAATACACTTAGAGAGCATTGACTATACACCAATCTATCTAAGTGAAAATTCTAGATTTACAAGGTAAATTATTTATGCCACATCATCTTAGAGGAATGTGTGTTAGTATACATAGATAAGGTTCATGGGTATATTTCATGGAAGTATCCCAAGAATGTTTTTGATATCTCAATTTTATAGGGTTAACAGGATCTTATAGGAGGTTCGTCCAAGAATTTTCCCATTTGGAATCACCTATTTCGAGATTAACCTAGAAAGGAGTTGAGTTTTAATGGTATAAAACATGTTAAAATTATTATCACGAGTTAAATAAGTTATTGAATACCACACTAACATTGATCCTACCCAATCTAGGGGAGTAGTATACAATGTTTTGTGATGCTTTAAGAGTGGGGCTTGTAGAAGTGTTGATGTAGGGTGATTGAGTTGTGGTGTTTCGGTCATGATAGTTGAGGCTACATGAACACAATTAACCTACATATTGCCACAAGTTAGTTCCAGTATTTTATGACGTGGAGTGTTAGTAACATTATCTGTTGGGTGAAACTTTTAGTGTATATATTGATAAAAAATATTAAATTATTTGTTTTCTATATGATATTTAAATATTTTTAAGTTGATATGGGTTGATTATATGTATTCATTTAATTTTTAGATAGCATATATTCCATGGAATGGAAATATTGTTGCTGATGATTTGAGAAGGAATACTCAGACTCAGTCAGTTAAAGAGTCTAGCTCTGAGTGGAACATGATGACATTGTTGGATGAGATGCAAGTTGTGGTTCAGTTGGTATAAGATTAGATGACACACACATTAGATTTATTATATTATACTCTTTTTAGTAATATCATGGAAATTTACTGTGTGGATCTTGAGTGTTTGGCCTTGAGGGAAAGCTTTGAAGGTGGGTAGTCACCTTTCGATTGGAGTATAGATGAGGATGAGATCATCTATTTTTTGGGATAAATTTTTTTACCTATGTGTATGTGAGAGAAGGTGATACAAGAATTTCATCCCTCATAGTGGGTATTTCATCTTGGATTAACCAAAATATATCATGACCTATGTTAAAAATTAGTGGTGAACATTAATGAAAAAGGATATTGAAGGGTTCATGATGTTATGATACTCTTGCCAATAGGTGGAATTTGAGAATCAATGACATGGAGGTTTACTATATTCATTGAAAATTCCAAAAATTGAAGTGGGATGACATTACCATGGAATTTATGGTGGGTCTAACGAGGACTCCTCAAAATAATGTCTCTTTTTGGTGGTTGTGGACTAATTGATGAAGTAAGAAAATTTCTTGCCTACAAAGGAGACTTTCTCGGTATACTAGTTGGGAGAATTGCATGTTCAAAAGATAGTTAATATGTACAGGGTAAAATCGAATAAAGTTTCAAAAAATGACTCACTTTTCAATTTTCACTTTCATAAGGGCTTTCAGAAGGTTCTTGGAACGTGCGTATTACTGAGTATGAATATCTACCCACAGAATGATGGGCTGACATAATTTACTATACAAGGATTGTATAATATGATATGACTGTTTTTATTGAATTTAGTGGGTCTTGGGAGAATAATTTAGAACATGGGGAGTTTTCTAACTAATACAATTATCAATTAACTATTTAGATGGTACCATTTGAGACTCTTTACTGTATGCCAAGTAGATAAACTCTATTATATATGGAGGTAGGTGAGTTAGAGTTACGGGGAATGAGTCTTGTGTAGGAGACATCATAATAGGTTCAAATGATTCAGAAACATATGTCTATGTATTAGAGTAGGAATAAGTCATATTTTTATATATGTTGACAACCCCAAGAGTTTAAAGAGGGTGATCATGTGTTCCTTGGGGTGTTTCCAAGATTGGGTCACTATAGGATACAGAGGTTGGGAAAGTTTGAAACCATGTTTGTTGGAATGTTTGAGGTAGTGGAGAGAATCGGGCCAATATAATATCTATTGGCTCTTCCATGGAGGATCTGTTCTATGCATGATGATTTTTATGTGTCACGTGTTCGGAGGTATCACCCTGACCCTTATCATGTGATCTTTGTGGATGATATTGAGATCGATATCAATGTATCCTTTGAGGAGCTTCCGATAATTTTTTTATTACAGTGAGAAAGTGTTATAGGGAAATACCATACTGATAGTTGGTGTATTGTGGATACATTTCCATGATCAGGAAGATACATGGGAGAGACAAGTTAATAAGCATTCATAGTGGAAAGATCTTTTCTTACCTTGGGATTTAGCGACTCTTGGGAAAACCATGCACCTACCTCCAAAAACCATGTAACCCCAAACAGAGGGGGATTTCACATTTGGTGCATGGTTTGTCAAACTATGAACCCCATTAGTATTAACCATGAGACCTCTAATTGAGGAACATGATTAGGGTTCACACTTTGAAGAACCATGTTCCCCATCAAAGGAAACTATGTGTTTTGGTTTTAACCATTCAAATAATTTTTTTAAATTCTTGAAACCCCCAACATTCACCCTCATTTGACCCTAGTAGATCTAAGATTATTTTTAATGATTTTATAGGCTCCTAGTTGGATTATAAGGCCTTATGATCATTTTTATTCACGAATCAAAGATCTATTTCACATATCTGTACCTCTTCCAATATGTGATCTCTTCCCAATTGGGTTTCAGCCTCTCTACTATCTTTGAATCATCCATTTTAAGGTTTATTGTTCTCAATTATTAAGGGTTAGATCTAGTTTATCAAGGATCTCAATACATTCGATCTTTGATATAGGTTTTGGATCTAAATCTCATTATTTATTTTTAAATTGAACATTTTCTTCAATTTGGGGATTTCTAGTTTGGTGAATGCTCATTAATAATCTTTATGAAGGTGGTTTAACTTGAAAATATTATATTTTTTATTATATTTTTGTGTATGTAATTGTGAAATAGAAATTTCAATGTTTTGAAATCACATATCGAAATTGATTATTTAATTGGTTAATTAATAAATGGAATTAAGTTATTATGAAATTAATGGGATATTGGGATTTTAAAATAGTCCAACTAAATGGGATTGTGTAATTGGTTAATTACTGATATATGGAATAGATTGATAATTGGAATACATGGATTTTTTTCATAACCTTTAAGGGTTAATGTCTTATGTTAAAAAATGATGATTGGAGCTTTGATGGTGAATGATTAATATTATTCCATGTGATTTAATGTAAATGTTTATAATTTAATTTATAATAAAAAATGATATATTATGATGTGAGTTGTTTTTTATACAGTTAATTTTGATTAACCTTGTTAAATTCCATATGTGTGATATATGTGATTGATTGAGAAATGGGGTGTGGGATATAGAATAATGTTTTTAATATCAACATGGTGATATGAATGATGTTATAGGTCCAAATGAATGGATGTAAATATTATTGTATGGGATAGGGACTAATGATCCAAATACTCATGAAGTGTGGGGTAGGGAATGATGCTCCAAATACCCACAGGGTGCTAGAAATAATGTTTAACTCCCCTGATATTGGATTTTGTATATGGTTCCAAATTGTTGTGATATGAAATGAAATTATATATATAATGAATGTCCATGTTATAATGAATTGTGATTTTCTTTATGTGTTATGGGTTATAATATGACAATGTCCAAAGCATGTATTGATGGTATGAGTTTCATTATGAACCCAAGGAAAAGGATGTGGTTAACAGAATAATAATTGAATATGTAAAATATTTATTTTATTGGTAATAATTTGTTCTTTATATAAATATATACATAGTTATTGGCTAGATATTGCATTAAATTCCATTGGTGGTGGCCTAATGAGTTGTAATCACACCCTACTCGGGCTACCTAATTAGTACCCAAATATACTCTATGTTTGCAGGAAAGGTTAAGGGAAAGAGCCCTATGATAGATGACAAAGTTGGAATAGATCAAAGAGGAGGGAACTATACATGATGTTGGGACCTTCTGTGAAATTTTTAGGGTGTCATTATTTTGAGTTTTGCATATTGACTCTTGGTACCTATATGGCATGACAAATCTACTGTTTTGGTTTGAAAATTGTATTCTTATTTTGTTCGTCAAGTGATAATGGTATTATTCTATTTATAATTATATTTTTTTATTTTATGTTATTTCTGATATTATGATTCTTTTATAAGGAGCGTATAGTCTACCCATTTTATATATTAGACCCATTCTGCTTGTTGGAAGACTTTGGCATATAGGGGGGCACACTTGAGGTCTTGTAATCAACTAGCTTGGGGCACCAGTGTGTAGAACCAAGGAAAAGACGTCACACACAGAGTACCATTATTGATTGTATTCGATCGAGATCTGTGATTCAACTCAATGTTCTAGAAGATTCTTCAAAATGTACTAAACAATAATATTAAATTAACACGACTTTTCATTGGGAAATTAATGGCCAGTATAAGAAGACTATTTAATCATTGGAAGATATGTTGAGAAAATTATCAATGGACTTAAAAGTAGGATGGGACCAACATATTACTCTAGTTGAATTCTATTACAACAATATTTTCCACTCGAGAGTCCACATGGATCCATATAAAATCCATTATGGTAAGTGATGTAAAACACATACGTGTTGTGATGAAGTTGATGAACATAAGCTTCTGGGACATGAAATGGTCAAAAAAATGGTAAAAAGGTGAAGACCATTCAACAGCGCACTAGGGTAGCCCAATGTTGATATAATTTCTATGCATAAAATATTCAATGGTCCCTAGATTTTAAGGTTGGAGATAAGATATTCCTCTGAATATATCCTTGTAAGAGAGTCATGATATTTGGGAATTATTGAATGTTATGTTCTAGGTATATAGAAGCCTTTGAGATTATTTGTAACATTAGAGCTATGATATATCGATTAGTACTTCTACCAACCTTGTCTCCAGTACATGATGTATTCCATGTATAGTTATTTATGATGTACATGCGAGATCTCTACCATGTACTGAATTCGTATGTGGTACAGCTGAAAACAATTTCTCTCTTATGAGGAGTATTCGGTGAATATCGTGGACCGTAGAGTAATGTTGTATGAAAAAACCACTAACCTTATCAAAGTACAAGGAGGAAACATAAATATGAAGAGGTCAAATGGGAATTGGAGGAAGTGATGAAGGAGAAGTACCCTCACTAGTTTTTAACATAATTTATAAAATGAAATTTCAAGGGTGAATGTTCATAAAGGGGGAAGAATGTAATGACCTAGGATTTTATCAATAAAATTTTCCTTCTTATTATTATTTCATGTTGCTATAAAGAACATACACATCATAGAGAAACCAAAAATTATTATTCTAATAAATGGAGACTAATACATTAGTTAGAAAATAAACTAATAAGAATTCCAAATATTATTGCAGGATAATAAATAAGTTATAAGAGAATAAGAATATGATAATTTGGATATTCTTGATCTAATAGATTTACTACACTCATGAACAAATTTTTAGAAATAAAACATAATGTTAATAATAAAATATTCATTTTGAAGATAAAAATAAATAAAATTAAGATAAAATGGAAGAGAATGAAGAATGAATTAAATAATAGGTATTTATAAGAATTTTTAAACCCATATGACCATTAAAAACATGACTATCATAATAGTCGTCTGATCAGTAGAATAATAATCTGACCATTGGAATAATAACCTAGCCATTGGAATAGTAATACGACCATTAAGAATAGTAACATGACTGATAAAATAGTAAAGTTATCTATTTAAATATAAAATCATATTTAGTTATCTTAAAATTTTAAAATATGTATATTTATATCATGGAACAAGTAAATAAATGTTTTAAAATGATAAATGAAGGGCTGATATTTTTGTATAATGTAAATGTTTAATTTGAAATTTTATAATGAAAATAATTATTTAATATAAAATATATTTTCATAAAATGAATTCATAAATTAATATTAATTTTTATTAAAATTATAATATAATTTTATGATAATATATGTAATTTTTCATAGGGTCATAAAATTGATTATAATACTAAAATTAGTATTTTTCGAATAAATGATGATTTTATTTAAAAATTAAATTTAACATAGTTGGTAAATTATTTTCAAGAAATAGATTCAATTTTTGAAATATACACATCAAAAAATTATTAGGGTGATTTTTTTTTGGGTTTTCTAAAATAAATGAATTTTTGTTGAATAGTGAATTATTGTAATTTATGGTTTTTCACATTATAAGACAAATACATGAATTTTTGATTTATTCATAATGTAACCACCCAGTATTTGGAACTCACAAGAAATATTTACTATATTTAGTAACAATAATCAACACAATTTATTGTCTTGATCCAAAATTATAAACCAATGCATATAATAAGAAAAAACACCCCTTGCCTCCCCCTAAAAATACCACTCCTTACCACCCCTTCTCGGCATATATTTTAAGAATTGTATATTTACAATATTATATCTAATTCCCTTAAAAATACTCTTACCCATTTCTTAGTATTTCTAGTCTCACCAAAAGACCGATTCCACGTTCCATAAGGAGGTCCACAAGGAGACAACATTCAAGAGGTCACATCCTTTATCTTCTAGATTTAAATTCTTTCATTCATGCACATTGTCATCACCCCTATCTAGAGAGGAATGATAACTCCAGTATCATATATATACTGTAATTTTATTTTTTTTAATGTAATATACCTAATCAATTACATTCGCTTCTGCTTTTATTTTAAAGGTGAAAACATGGTTTTTGTTTTTTCGGTTCGCAGCTTTCGTGGACGATGAGTTTTTGGTTCCCGTTACAGCATTAATGGCAGGTTTAAATTCACATATAATTTTTTGATGTAATATATATATATATATTATATGTTTCATATTATTTAATTAATATATTTTGATAATATTATATAAAATGAAACTAGTTTGTGATTGTCGAAAAAACTGTAAAAATAAATGAAACATTTATCATTAACATTTTATCAAAATAATCATCTTTATAAAAGAAAAAAATGATATATGGAACCATTTAAAATTATTTTATTTTATTAATAAAATATAATTTAACTTATTTAGTACTATAAACATTTTACAATAACATCCATAAATACACACAAGTTACCCGACAATGAAACCATGAAACGAACGCTCCTAGAACGATGAAATTATACAATATAACTCATAAAAATTTCCATAAATGAACTTAATAAAATTATAGTAAATCAAATACAGATGAAAAATGTTATAAATTAAGTAACTAATTAATATAATTATATTATCCCTGAATTTATGTTCAAGTGTAGAACAGATTATGAAATAATGTAAGGGATCCCACAGAGCTCTATATTTAATTTGGGTAACGCTTTATCTCTTGTTGCATCAAGTTATCCATGATTTATTCATATATAATTATTAAATATTATGTATATATTTTCTGAACATAAATATCTATCTCAAATAACCTTTTTTGGATGGTTAAATACATATTTTAAAAGGATACATCCTAAATTCCCCTTGATATGTAAACCTAATTAAAGAGAACTTATCTGGTTTTTAACAATTTTTGAGAACACTCCCTAAACTAATTGAATCCTCTATTATTTTTCTAAATCCACTCATTTTATCATTAAAACTATTTGAGTTCAATTCAGATTTTATGGAAATAATTATTCATTTATCCTCTTTAAATACTATGTTCTTTTCACTAAAACCGAGCTAAAGTGGCACATTTCTAAAGTTACCTAACCATTATTTTTCATGTTTTCACATTAGTTTGAAATATTTATTGATTATATATTCTTATTTTTCCTTTATTAATGTATGATAACTAATAAATACCATCTTTCATGGATATTTTCCTGATACACCATTTGGTTATTCCTTAGGACAGGATTGTGAAACCCATTTCTTTTCATTGGTAACCCTTATGTTTATTCAATTTGTTTAATTATTAATGTATAAAACATATGCACGAAAATTATATTATGGGGTGACCATATAGTAATCTAATTCTTTGGGAAATGTTTGGACTCAAAATACATTATTTATGGGACTATGGAGTAATCCTAATCCATTATGGGACTTTTTCAACCATGTGATATTGTCCTGGATGTTTGACTCGACTCATTTTCATGTCATGTTATGTGTTACTACTACATTCCAATATTTACATGATAATATAATTCCATGTAATGTATTTTATTCTAAAGAAATTTTATTCATGTGCTATGGATTTTATGATATCATTTTGTTCCATCTAACATATGTTCTATGCTTTATTACCATTTTTATTACCTTACTGGGATTTTTAGATTATCTCATTTGTCTATGTATTCCCTAGGTTATCCTATATAGTTATAGTAGATCAATGGAAGTTAGGAGATCATTATAGATATTAATAAGAAATGTTTTATTCTAGTTTAATGTTTTTTAATTATCTACCTATTCTTTTAAATAGACTAAACATTTCGATCCTTGATTTGAATACAATGGATAATTTGGCTTATAATCATGTAATAATTTTCATAAAAGGATTGGGTAACTATACGAAATATATTTAAAAAAAGTCTTTTGTATCATTGTAGATCTAAAAATAAAAGACATAATACCCTCATATTTATGCTTCTCATCTCCAATAGATCAATGATTAAAATGGAAATCGATTTACGGGGAAACTGAAACATATTAGCTATATATATAGAAGATACTAAAAACACAATATCATTTACCTTTTAGGAGATGAAATCCTCTATGTATCAAAATATTTATAGGGAATTTCTATAAAACAATTTTTATTTATTTTAAAAAACATAGTATATATTTTAACCACTGAAAAAATTCTTAACCATGAAAAGGTAAGTCTTTCTTTAGCAAAAAATTCCTTTTAAATAACCTCTCAAAGTTAACAACCTTACCTTGAAGAACTATTCTGATGGCTCTTGAAGTGCAAAGACTTTTAGATCCGCTTGGTCCTCCTTCTTCTATCCTTTTTTTATTTTCCATTACATAATATATGAAGGTTTAAGGTTCGGTTTTTAGTGTTTTAAGAGAAATAGAGAGCTTTGAAGGATGAGGGGGTTCGAGAATAAGGGAAAGAGATAGAGAGACATATATAAACATTTTAGGATGTTTTTGACATTATTTTATTTTATTTATCCAAAATAATTAGTATTATCATTATACATTTTAAATTCAAAAGGTCACATTTTTTAAAAGATTAAAAAATCCCTAATTTATTAAATAAAAATTAAATAGAAAATAGTTGAAAAAAAGTATAAGATTAATTACACTAAAATGTTATTATGTTTTTTTATTTAAAATTAAAAATAACTAACCCCCATTAAGAATTGAAAACCAGTAATGGGAAGTGGTTTAGGGAAAATATCTGCAAGTTGATATTTAATTATAACATATTAAAAATATATATCCTTTTTTTATAACATGATCTCTTAGGAAATTATTCCTTATATAAATATGATTTGTTCTTGAGTAATATAAATGATTCTTTGAAATACTAATTTCACTTTTATTACCATATAAAATAGTAATATTTTTGAAATTTATTGATAACTCTAGTAATGTGTGGTTACTCCACATCAATTTTGCAAAAAAATTATAATAGAGATATATTATTTATTAGACATTGACAAAGAAACTAAATGTTGTTTCTTACTGGACTATGAAACTATAGACATTCCTAAAAAGTGACAGGTTCATGATGTACTCTTTATATCTAACCTACATCCTCCAAATTAATCATATTAATATGAGATTAAATAAAAATTAGATGTTTTGGATACATTAAAGATTGAAAATAATCCCTTTTAAATATCAAAAAAATATTTTTATAGTGGTCAGATGAGATTATATTTCATTTCATTGAAATATATTATAAAGATAGACAGAAAACATAATTTCTGGTCTACTTGGAGTAAGGTATAAAAAAACCCATTCATAATTATATATATATTATTTTCAATTAGTTTACTAGTTTCATCAAAGTAAATTTTTATATTTCTATACTTTTTAGTTGTATAAGTTTAACTTTTTTATAGTCCAAATATTTTCAACAAATCAATAATATATTTAATCTGATTTAAAAAATTGCTATAATATTTTTGATATATTTGAAACCCCATAGAGATATTTAATTCTCATATAATACTCATATAAAGTTCATTTCACATAAGCATTGAAAAATAATTATATGGATATTTGTTAGTTGATCCAAAAATAACATCATTCAAAAAAATATGTACTAATAAAATATAAGAAAAAATATTTTTCTAAAATAGATTAGGATATTTCAATCATATAGAAAATTGACTTTTTGTAGCAAAGAACTTAATACATAACACCAAACTATTGATTCTTATTTAAGTCCATAAATATATTTATTTAGTTTTAAAACTATATTAGGCCAAGGCTGATTTTTAAAACTAGGTGGTTGTTCAATATAAACATAATCCATTAAATACCCACTTTGAAAAGATTAATTTAAATCCATATGATATATGTAACAATTAATATATGGTGCATAATATAGAAGGATTATAATAGTTTCTAATATAGCAATATGTGAAAAAAATTCATCGCAATTTATTCTTTTTTCTATATTATATCATTTATCGTCTGATATATATTTAATTATAGTAATTATTCCTTATTCATCCTGATTATTTATCAAAAAACATTTGGATCCTATTCCTAGATGATTATATTTCCTATTAACCAATTCCCAATTTCTTTTATTATAATATGGTTATGTTTTCTTGAATATATAATATTTTACATTCGCCTTCTAATTCTTCTTTGACAAATTTAGTTTTTAGTTGAGATAAAAAGGTAATGAATTGAACTAGATTTCCTACACTTCTTATTATCCCAGCACTTGTATCTAGATTTACTATTATAGTTTCCAATGGTTTATCCTTTTTGTTTCTAATTATTCTAGGCAATACAATTTTATGTTCACCAGTTTCATGTTCCTCCAGACCGGATAGAATTTCATCATATTCTAGTTTATTTTTAAAACCATCTTTCACATTGCCTAAATAATTTCTATCTTCGTCTATTTGATTTTTATTTTAAAAAAAGGGATCAATTTCATTTGACTTAACATGAACATATTATTTTAATATCGTTGACATTTTTTTATACACAATAAGATTTAGAAGTAGTAGAATATCCTAAAAATATTCCTTCAAAATCCTTTGGATCAAATTAACCAATATTTTCTTTAGTACTAAATAAATACACCGTGTATCCAAAAAAAATATATCACATTAGGATTTTTTATTCTAGAGTTCATAGGGTATCTTTTTAAAAAATGGTATTATTAAAATTAATTGCAGGACATGAAAAGATGTGTTAATATTTTTCCCCAAAAGTAGGTAGG
Source organism: Viscum album (assembly GCA_963277665.1). Lineage (NCBI taxonomy): Eukaryota > Viridiplantae > Streptophyta > Magnoliopsida > Santalales > Viscaceae > Viscum > Viscum album. Next base: position 1,327,764,379 of record OY728158.1, read on the forward strand.
AAGTCTATATTCATTAAATATAGTTCTTTCTATTTCTTTAATAGTCCTATTTCTTTTTTATGTAATTCCATTTTTGTGGTGTTATTGGTGTAGATAAGTTATGTTTAATACCCATGTATGAGAAAAAAGAATTAAATTATTGATTCTCATATTCACCACCGTGATTATTTCATAATAAAATTATTTTAAATTATTTTTCATTTTGAACGATTTTCTTGAATCTTTCAAACACAGAGAAAACCTCACTTTTAAATTTTATAAAATAAACACAAGTAAATATAAAAAAATCATCAACAAATATAAAAACATAAGATCTTCCGGCAAGTATTTATACTCTTGATGTTCAGAAAAATCCATAAGGATATGTTCTAGAGGTTTGAATGTAGAAACATTGTTAATATATTTGAAGATTGACTTTTGTTGCATTCATATTTGGCATGAATCACAAAATATATCATTTTCAAATTTAAGACAAGGAAAATCATCAAATAAATGTTTCTTAGACAATTTATATAAATGAAATACATTATAGTGTCCAAGTATCTTATTCCAAATGTAGGATTATTTTGTCTCATAAGTTAAACAACTAAATTTTTGTTCACACATGGAATTAAGATCCAAAGAATAATCATTTTCAATTCTGTGTGCTCCAAACATATTTAATTTATCTTAAAAAAGAGATCATGAATTATTATTGAAATAAATATAAAAACCACTATCACATATTAGAGTGATACTTATCAGATTATGATTTAACCCTTTAACATATAGTACGTTGTTGATCAAAATGGATTTTGTATTTCCAACTAATCCAAATCCAAATATTTTTCCTTTTTAATTATCACCAATGGTTACTGGGCCTCCATATAATTTTTATAATCTATGAAAATTAGAATATTTTCCACCCATGTTTTTTAAGAATCCACTCTCTATATTCCATAATGCATGTTTATACCTATGAACTTCTTCCTAAAAAATATTTAGACAAAAGATTGTTTTGGTACCCTAATTTTCATAGGTATTTCTTTGTCAGTAACCAAAGTTCTGGGAAACTAGATTTTCTTAATTTTTCTAAAATTTATATATCTAGATTCAGAAATATTTATAGAAACAAAATCATTTTTATTCCATTGATTGGGGTATTTCTCAACCAAATAATATTATAAAAGTGAACTTTAATTCCACCATAAAAACATGTGATATTTTTAGAACTAGGTACAAAATAATTTCGAAATAATTTTCAATTTTTTCTATTAATTCATATTCATTATTATTTCTTTATATGAAAATTTTAAACAATATTCTATTTTAGATATTCTTCTGCATTATTTAATATAATAGAAGAACTTTTTAATGAATATACTTTTGAATGTAACTCGTTAATTATATTTTCATGAACAATACATTTTGAGGTAGGGTTTCTAAATTTTTCTTTTAATTTCAAGCGTTATTTTTACCATGAATATTTTTCATTGAATGAAATATTATGGATAATGTTTTTAGTTATATATTATTTTTAACCAAAGACTCATATATTTCCTGAAGCATTGAGCAGTACGAAGCTAATTTACTATTAGAAAAAATTTCAGAATCAACAGTAAAAGAATTTTAATATCCTAACTCTTCTCCTTCCTTATCCATACTACACATATTTTATTTCAGTTTGGTGGTCTATTTTTATGAATCAATTTTCGATGTACTGCTGGAGACCTCATAAACATTCTAAGTAGCCTTTATATCAATTTAATCGTTGTGGTCATAATCAGTTCTCATATAATACATTATTTCTTTTCCACATTTATTTTATCTTTTCTTAGTTGTGGAGAATTGGGTTTTTATGAACCATTTTATTTCATTCACATCATCATAATTCTATAAGTCCTCAACCATCTTCCATATTAATTTTACAGGAATTTTTAAAGCCTTTAATCTTCTTAAAAAATTTACTAAATTTTATGGATATATGAGCCAATTCCATTCAAGAATCTAAACTTTCTAAATAATTTAAGAGTAAAACAATCCATTTTGATTTATTTTTTATTTTTAAGTAGTAACTTTGGGAGAATAAATCTCCCTTTTTACCATCATTTAATCTTCATCTTCAAATTTCATTTCTTATTCATACATCATAAGTGTTATAATAAATTACTTTTTTTCTAGTTTTGAGACTATAGTTGATTGTATAATTACATTAGTTATCACATTTCATTTTTAAGGTAATACTTTTAGATATTTTAAATCTTTCTCTTCTTCTTTAAGTATTTCTTTTAGGAAAAAAACACCACTAACTATTTCAATTTATCTTCTATTCATCAGAGAAATTTTTTCCTCATTCAACATTCTAAAAGTATCAAATTTCATCTTTTATGTGTTATATCTTAATTTACTGGATTTTTTATAACCTTCATAACAGTAATAATAATATCTCATATCTAATAGCCAGTATAACATTGAGATACATGATTAAAATCATTCATAATAAGTCCATATATAAGAGCATTCATGACTCTTGAATTGAAATCAAACTTATCTTCTTTAGAAGTATTCCATTATTTTGGTTCTTTATGGATTTTATACAATTTGAAAATATTCATGTAAGCTTTGAATCCAATACTCTTTAAATAGATAATCATTCTAGTCTTCCATAAAACATAATTATCTACATTAAAATATACATCATGGATAATGTTCATTCATTATTTTAGCTTTTACTTTGAAATATGTCTTCGTATAGACCTTTTTACTTGATATTTCTAGAGATTATTATAATTATGAAAAAATAAATCCTTTGATACCAATGTTTATGTTAAAATAATATGAAGATACATATAGGGGTGAATTTTCTTCTTCTACACATATTAACTGATTCAAATTTTATCCCTATTTGTATTATATTAATATATAAATCATTGTCATCTTCATAAAAATTATGCAGAAGATAAATAGATAATACAAATATTATAGTTGTTATTGTGGTTGAGGGTACAAAGATCCACTAGTACACTCCTTACATGCCCTCTCGGTGAGAATTTGGATTTTCACTGAAAATGTCCTCTTACCATATGATCTCAAAAGCTATATACGTGCAATTAAATCTTTCACAACATGGATTTTATCAGGTATTATAGTTATTTTTTAGGGAACAACATTATACATTGCTTAAAACAAGAAGATGACACTCCACTATCACTATGTACAAGTAGCCAATCCTTTAATAAATTAATATTAACTGATTTTATTGAGAGATATATTTAGCTCACATTTTCAGAGGCTACTAAAATATAATGGATATTCTTATTCATAGATAAGACTCTTCAAGAAAGTACATATTCAAAGATATATTTATTAAAAATTATCTTTAATAAAAATAGAAATATATCAATTATAGTAGAAACAATAGAATAATAGTTAAACAACAGAAGATTGAAACATATATGTCTCCAAAGTGTATCTCTTTATAATAACAATGATGATATGGTTATTAAAATGTATCTCTATATTTTGAATGAAATAACTCTTGGTATATAATGATATAAACAAGATTTTATTAGATCTAAAAATATTTTTCTGAAAAATCCTATGTTTTTGAATTTAAAATATTTAAATAAAATTATAACTTCCCTTAAAAATAGGAATGATTTTATCTATTGAACACTAGCCTTTGAATAAAACATTAAGAATCCTTGAAAAAATATTTAATTCCTATTAGAACATTGAGGAAATTCTAGAAAATGTCCTTTTTTTAGACATCATTATTGACCAAGTATAGCATAGGCTTACTTCAAAAGTAGGATTGACAATTCATGGTTAAATTAAAAACACTGAATTGTTGAACCATACATTAGATTCTAGGATTCAGGGTTGATTTTCAGAAGTGTGGTTCTTGATCCATACTTTTGCAACAACATAGGGTCTCAGATCCATATATTTAATTCGAAACATATGGTTAAAAAACAATACATTCTACTTAAAACATTGCATATAAACTATGTTTCTAAAGTGATTAAAAAATATCCATAACACTTTAGATAACAACAATAACCTGCAAATAAAATAAATTTATCAATAAATATAATCCTAAAAAACACATAATTAAATTTCATTGGTAATACAAAAAATGTTATTTTTGAGCATAAAAATAAACAATAATCATAGAGTATTATTGAGACAATACATTCCCAACTGATTTTTCTAAAAAACATGTATAAATAAATATAATATATTCAATGAAAAATATACATAAATTTGAAACATTAAATTGCTTATTCTTATCACCTCTGCAATTATTATTCTTGTGGACTTTAATTACACTTGTAAAGAAGACAACCTCTTAGTTGTTTCTCTCCCTATATATATTTGGATTATTATAAGGGTGATGCATTACTGTCATTAACATAGACTTATCTCTTGACAATTTGACCTCTTCTTTCTTCTTCTGTCTCACTGTAAGGACTAAAGAATTGGATATATTCATATCCTTATCTTCATAGAGAACTAATTCCAAAAAAATAGGGAGTGAATTATTCATGTTATTGATAATATAATTAACAATGAATGATCAGAATCCATGTGCAAATGGGGCAAGAATGAGATCAGTTTTTAGTTATTGGTTCATTTTGAACCAAAGAGACTACAGTTTATAAACGTACCCAATCATCTTGAGTATATGAGGTAATTCATGATTCCATTATTCTATAATGTTTCTATATAATGTACTTTATATATCATATCTTATTGATGATCTATCTATTAATATAACAATAGAGATAAGATAACATTTAGAAAACATATTTGTCCTCATAAATTTTCTAGAGCCCCCTAGACATAGAAGAAATCATGAAGCATGGAAAATATATTGAATCATCCCATTATTCTTATCTTTAAAATTATTATCCTTTATTTCTCTACATGGGGTATTAGTAGGAAGTGGGGGTTCCATCACATAAGTCTTCATTTCATAGTGCAGTACTATGCACAAACCCTTGTGCCACTCCTGGAAGTTATGTCTAGTCAAAATATTCTCTTTATCTAATATTGATCATAGTGAAATTTAATTGATAGTCATTTCGATTGTATCTAAAAAAAATAAACTTATTATATTAGTATGTTTTCTTTATTACAACTACTAATTTTCAAATTATTAATTTCAAATTTCTCCCACTATTTTATCAAATACCATTAGTCCTCAACAACTAGTTTCAAAATACTAATTCTCTTGAGTATTATAGTGAAAGGTATCCTTAAAGATATATTTATATCCTAAGAAATGACTTAAAAACTATGACAATATTCTGAGTTATATTTTATATTGGTCAACTACATTAACTCGTGGCTCCTTGATCTATTGAGTAGAGTCCCATCTTCTGCAAATAATTACATTTCACTACTCAATGCATTGCCTCTAATGTTACAACAAGATAAAAATAAATAATCATGTGTTTCCAACATTATTTAAATATAACTAAAAATTTTATAATAACTCTCAAGTAGTAAGATACACCCTCAACTTGAGGTTATGATCACCTCAAACAACCATTTGTGTCCAAATTCAACTGATAGAAGACATTTAATGACATAATATTTTTTCAAGGGATTTGTTAATTTTTCTCATAGAATGAAATATTTTTCCTATTTGACATCATTGTTCTATTAAATCACACTCACAACATAACCATTATTCGAATAGAAAAGATTCACTGCACATTTTTGTTATTTCTATACATGATTTTAATTATCATACGACCAAAACATGCATAATAAATTCACATTCACAAAATACTAAATCATGAAAATGATAAAATAAATAAATAATAATGTGATCATGAGAAATTAATTATTGGTTAATCCGTCGATAAAATAATATATCAATTGATACACTAAGATAATTAATTAAATCAATACCTCACTTGAATTGCAATGACTGTAATTCAAATGCACTTCACTTGTATGGTATATGTTGGATCTGGACTCAAACCCCTTCTCTACAAACTCCTCTAATATTTACAATATATACTCACAAGCATGTGAGGGGAACTTAGGGAGAAAAATTAAATTTTATTAATTAAATGTTGAAAAACATACACATAAAAAATTAAATAGGGAGGGATAAGTAATAGATCATCAAAATAAATTAATTTTTACATTTTAAAAAATAAATTAAATATTTGAATTAAATAAATAATATAAGAATCATACTTGGGTCAGTGTCAACCCATGATTAATCAACATGTAGTTATATTTCATAAGAAATATTAAATCTGCTAAAATTCTACTAAATGATATTTTTAATGCTTTAACTTGCATTAGAATAATTTTAAATAATTATCAATATGTATCATTGTGTTCGAAATAATTTTATCAAATTCTAGATAATTGAAATTAATTTCTACAAATTTTATGTAAATTTTTATTTCTGTTTGGACCTAAATGAGATCCCTAAAAAACTAGGGCTTGTGATGGGGTTGAAAGGTCAGGGAAGTTGAATCTGGATTGATTCGGCCTGACCCGGGTTAGGTTGGTGTAACACCCCAAGCTTCCATGGTACACTTCTCTTTGAATAATAGAGCAGCGTGTGTTGTACACAACCTCCAGTTATAACACACCGCAACCAATCAAACTAGTCGTTATGAATAGTAATACCTACTTTTTGAAATTTTATAAATTTTATCATTCAAAATGGACTTCATTTTTGGATTCGGAATATCAAATTTAGCCTAGGGTGAAATTTTGGAACTTTTTGGATAACTTTTCTATTTTGATAAAGAGTGAAAATTAATAAATTTTAATTATAAACAACTTTTTTAATCAAAATAATTAATAGTGATAAATTAAACCACTAAGTTGTTTTAAAGTATAATTAGAATATTATTTTACCATTTTATCCAATGGTGGTCATTATTATTAACTTCACTTTGAAATTGGATATAAACAAGTGTCCATCTTTTGATTGATATTGTTTCTTAAAAACAGGCTATTTGTTTTGACAACGGGAATTAATTATAAAATTAAATAATTCAACTTATATGTTTGGAATTTTTTAAAATAGACACCATTTTGAACTCAGAATATCAATTATATCTTAGTGTGAAATTTTGGTATTTTTCTGAAAAACTTCAATTTATGATGAATAGTGAAACCACTAAGTGGTAGTTTAAAAACTAATTTTTCATGTAAATGAAACATTACCACTTCTATGATTTTAATTTCAAAAATCCTACATAAATAATTTTCATTAGGAAGTAAAATTTGATTCAATGGGATTAAAATAATTTTAGGTGAATAGTAACATTTTAGTTCTATTAATCGCGATTAAAGGTAATTAGTGAAATTTATGGTAAAAATGATATTATAAAAATATGAAATTACCTTTACAATTGTCCTACAATTATTGAGTGAGTCATGGCAGACCAATACAATCCATGGGTCAACTTGGGGACCCTATGGATCCACTTGGGTAAGAAAATGACATTAATAACTTTTTATTTAAAGTGAAAATAAAATAGACACAAACATGTGTTGTTTTACTAAAACAATAATTACATGGGGTATATAAGTTAAATTTTCGACTATACATATTTATTGGAAAGATAAAACTATTTCCTACATCATTATACTTTTATATAATTTGTAGACATTAAATAAATTAAAATTTTTATGACACCATGATGATGCAGTGATTACCTCATTAATTAAGGATTTAAATAAAATTAAAAAGATAATGTAAAATCTAAGACATGCACTTCTAAAAAACCTATTTTATGGGTTTATTTAGAACCCATATCACCTTATCCTAGAAATATATAATTGTGGGACCTCTTAAATCCGAAAATCATTTCATAATAATGTAATATTTCACGACTTTCCAAGAGTGCCCCTCCTCTCTTCTTATAAAAGGCCCCCACAACTACCACCTTAGTAACACCATCAAAGCCATTTGGTTTGGCCAACCTCTGCCCAAATACATTCTCAAAATTCCTCCCTTAATCATATTAGCCTTACCTTAGTCATAAATCTCTTCAAGAAACCATTTTGGTTCAAACCGAGGGGAGTTACCCGATTTAAAGGTAATGTCTTCTCTTACGTTGTTTTGTTTTATTTTGATTCTCCAACCCCTTAAACTATTTTTATTCCTTTATTATGTAACAAAACCAGTATCTTCAATATACTAGTATTTTTTTATGATAAGGATTTTATTTACACTTACACACACCTTCGTCTACTGGTTAGAGAACATACTGTTTCTATGGTTGGCGAATTTCTGCCTCACGAAATGATGATTGTTCAATCTTCTTTTAACACCTCTAATGGAGGCCATTAAGATGTAAATATATTTATATATTATATATTATGTTTATGTTTTACTTATTCTTCTGTATTTCTCATTTGTGGCATACCTTTATGATTTCCATTATGGGTAAACGTGATAATTTCATTTTAGGATGTGCGGACTACCGCCCCCTCAAAGTGATTTGAATCGTTAATGCCATATGTGGGATGTATAAAGGATGGAGTAAATGATATTATATATGATATTATACTGGAATTATAATATACCTTTATAACATTATGATTTCATTCCATTAAATATGAAATATAAATGAAAGTAGCGTTCATGCGTACGTACGACTTACCGTCTCCATGAACGTTGCATTTCATTTCTTACCTCTAAATGTTATGTAATATTATTAATGAATGTATATAGTGGATATATGTTATATATATGATATCTAAATCATGAATATAATTATGGAGATAATATATATTCTACCACAAAAACAACTTGTAATTATAAGAAGTTTATTTTTGACTCAAGTACCAAAGATCGACAAAACGACCGTTATTAACTTAAATAATTACACAATGTTCATAACTTGGTAATAAGTGATATAAAAGAAATAATGAACTTGAAAAATGTTGTTAATCAATTAGAAATTAACTCTAGTTTATTATTCAGGAGATTAAATAACGGTCGAGTGAAGTCGGACACGAGGTAAGGGAACTTCTTAACCCATTTTCTATTCTTTGGGTTAATCTCGTACTTTCAAATTATGTGATGATATTATTATGTCCAATCATGTATTTGTACTTTATTTATGTGTAATTATAGTAAATACACATAATAGATCTATTTTATTTAAAAAAATGATCATTGTAAGGGACTTCGTCTCTATTTCCTTTCATTGAGGCATATTTTGTTTTATACACAACTTTCCTTTATACGGTGTATATACCCCTTTGATTTTTACTTTTATTCAAAAGAAATCTTTTTATACGAAGCATTTTTACTAAATGAAAAAAGGAATGTTTTTTCCTTACGTATGCGGCGACAACGACTTCCCCACCGTCGTGACCATTATTTGAGTTTCAGGTTCCTCAACAAGCCATAACTTTTTTAAATGAGAAACAAATATTATGTTTTAATTTTACTTTATTTTGGTATTGAAAATGGTTTTGAATGTGTTTTTATTATATTAATGTGTTTTATTGATATCTTGTGATTGAAATGTGGAAATGTTACGTATCCTTTATGCATGTTTTATTTGATACGATTATGTTATGGTTTATGATATGTTTAAACATGCTCAAATGAAGAATGCATTGGACTTAATAAGTGACGGGGGGAGCCCGCTATAGCTCCTTGATGCATCGGTAGGTCTCATGATACAAACTACTGTCTTGGAATGAGGCCTTGACAAAATCTTATTTGTAGTCTTGGCATGAGGCCTTGGCTACGTGGTTATGATAGTGTGGCATTATGCATTCCATCATTATGAAAGTGGTTATTGATATTACATGTGATTATTCGACTAGTATAATATCCATGTGAATAAGTAAATGGAATTATTTCATTTTACTTTTTCCATATTACGCTGAAGTTCAAGTTTAAAAGGCTTTTGTTTTAGTTATACATTGCCTTAAATGTTTATGTTTATTTATGAAAGCTTACGCAATATTGTTATCCTTACTGAGCATCTGAGGTCACCCCTTTCAATGTTTTATTATTTTTCAGGATGTGAAGAAGTATTTTATGAATGACTTGCAGGGATAGTCATAAGGGGATATGAGTGTGGACTATGGAGACCATGTTTTTGTAGTTTTTTACGTTATGATATAATGTAACTTTTATGAATGTATCTAGTGTTTTCAAGGCTACTAAACTAATCGGTCTTTCGAGACTTGATGTTTGTGATTATGCCAATGTTACACAATAATGCACCTACTCTGGGTAACTGGGTTCGGGGCATTATAGTTGGTATCAAAGGCAGTTTAGTACTAACCTTGGAAGCTAGATTTAGATAAACCATGATTAGAGCACATAGACCTAAGATAAAATTTGAGGATTAGTATGGAAGAACTTCCTAGAATTTTGGTATTATAGTGATTTTGTGAGTTTTCCGAGCAATAAATCCCTGTTTGGATACGAGCAGGTAGAGGTGGCTCTGGCATAGTAGTACGTAGGGGTAACCCCCAAAAACAATGCTTCGAGCTAGACTCGAACAAGAATAGGTGGACGACAACGAGCCTTGCCGCACTCTTGGTTACGACACTCCCAGGGGATATGCTTAGGATAATTCTCATTTTCTTTACAAACCACTATGAAGGGTTATGAGTATATAGTTCCTCAAAGAATACATTTTTATGATTATGGATTATATCCATAAATAGTTCAATTTTCATTAGGTGTTTTACAAGTATGGAATTATGTATTTTGATTCATAAACAAATCTAGTTTATTCCATTGTTTAGAAATGGCGTCTAGTGGAAAGAATGGAAACCATATCAATGCACGCACTCCATGTAGGGATTGCACTCCTGCTAAAGATAATTATAATGGAAGTGGTGATACAACTGGTGTTGATCAACTTATCACCATACTAGGACAACTCACTGAAGTTATGAATAATAACCTGACTCGTATGGAGCACCCTGACCCGCAACATTGAGGATCAATGTTAGATCGTTTCATTAGGAAACAACCACCAATATTTAATGGGGGTACAAATCCATTAGTAGTTGAGCATTGTATAAACTCCTTCGGGAAAATATTCCATGCCTTGGGGAGTAGCGAAAGGGAGAAGGTTGTCATGGCAGTTTACCACCTCACTGGAGATGCCAATCAATTGTGTTCGTTGATTCAAAACACAAAGGAAGATGAAGAAGTATCATGTATGGAATGGAGAGAGTTCAAATAGCTTTTCTTAGAAAAATACTTTCCACATGACCAATGGGTAGATATGGAAAGGTAAGTTCTGAGTCTGAGGCAGAAGGAGGATGGGAATGTCGCAAAGTATGGGGGCAACTTTACAAGGTTAGCAAGACATGTTGCAAATTATATACGTAACCCAAGAAGTAAGATTGATAATTTCTTTTATGGGTTAAATCCATTTCTCCATCGAGCTTTAGTATCACAATATTTCTCAACATATGAAGATATAGTCTCGTGTTCTATCAAGACCGAAAAGGAATTCTTTAAATCTTATGGCAATAAAGTAAAGCAAGAGAAGAAGAGAATGGAGGAATAAGAGACATATAAAGGGAAAAAGGGAAAGAAGGATTTTACATTATGTGATAATTGTGGGAAGAATCATCATGGTACTTGCCTGAATGGAATGGGAGTTTGTTATAAATGTGGAGAAAAAGGTCATCAGGCTCGTGATTACAAGGTAAAGAAAGAGGTTATCAATGTTGAATGCTACAATTTTAGGGAAATGGGGAATTATGCAAATGAATTCCCTAAGCGCCAAGGAAACTTACCTCAGAAAAGGCCAAGGGAGAAAGGCCAATCTTATGCTGTTACTACAGATGAAGTTGAATAATTATTGTATTTGTGTTTTTGGACTCAAGAACTATGTTATGGTTATAATAATAGTGTGATATATATAAGTATTTTACTACAGTACTTGTTGATTTCATTAAGGTTTTAATATGATGAAGGTAATCATATTTTTAGTAGGTGACAATAAGAGAAACTTTACTTTGTTTGAGAAATATGATGATACAATTGATTTTGGAATTTGCAGACCTTTTGAAGAAAGTCTGGACTGAGGTATTTTTGATAACTATAAATGTTGGAATGGAACAAGATGAAATTTGGATAGTATTGTACAAGGTAAAAACATTTATGATGATTATTTTTGGAATTTTATAATACTATCGTTTTAGGAAAAGGAAAACCTGCAGGTTGGGGGATAACCTGTCGCGTCGGACAAAGCTGTAGGAATCGAACCCACAACCATAGTGCGACAGGCCGTTATTACCTCACACTAGCCTATAGGAAGTCCCTGGTTATTACAAAATAATTTTCCTAATCTAAATGGTATGTGTTAATTTTAGATCCTTATATAATTATGATAAATAGAATATTTTTAGTTCTATTACCTTTTGGAGTGAATGATGGGTTTGTGGTAAAAATTTATTAATGAATGAATGTCTACATGACAAGTAAGTATATTTCCTTACGTTCATAGTAAATCTCAAAAATAAATTCCTCAACTTTATGAAAGGTAACTTAAAACAAAAATGTTGTCGGTTAACTTTTCCAACTGGGGATTCAATGACCGTTTAACCAATCACAAGTTTGTCATTTTCTTGTGGTTAACTATATCCTAATCTTGTATTCTACAAATCTCCATCAGACCATGATGGTTTTTTTTCCTCCATGTCCATATTTTTATAGAATCCTTGTATGGGCTATCTCGTGTGACCTTTGTAGTTCGCTTTCATTCATTTAAAGTTATATTTTTATTAACCCTATTTCGGATGTGGGTTTTCCACAAAGCTATTTTCTATTTTCAACCTTTTATTTTTGAAAAACATTTTCAAATTGCGAGGATGAAATTTATTGAAGGAGGGGAGAATGTAACACCCCAAGCTTCCATGGTACGCTTCTCTTTGAATAATAGAGTAGCATGTGTTGTATGCAACCTCAAGTTCTAACACACTGTGACCAATCAAACTAGCTCTTATGAATAGTAATACATACTTTTTGAAATTTTATAAATTTTATCTTTAAAACGGACTTCATTTTTTGATTCGGAATATCGAATTTATCCTAGGGTGAAATTTTGGAACCTTTCGGATAACTTTTATATTTAGATGATTAGTGAAAATTGCTAAATTTTAATTAAAAACGACTTTTTTAATCAAAATAATTAATTGTGATAAATTAAACCATTGAGTGTTTTTAATGTATAATTAGAATATAAATTTACCATTTTATCCAATGGTGGTCATTAGAATTAACTTCACTTTGAAATTGGACATAAACAATTGGCAATCTTTTGATTGATATTGTTTCTGAAAAACATGCTATTTGTTTTGAAAATGGGAATTAATTATAAAATTAATTAATTCAAATTATATTTTTGGAATTTTTTAAAATAGACACCATTTTTGAATTCAGAATATCAATTATATCATAGGATTAATTTTGCCTATTTTTCTAAAAAACGTCAATTTTTGATGAATAGTGAAACCACTAAGTGGTAGTTTAAAAACTAATTTTTCTTTTAAATGAAACATTACCACTTCTGTGATTTGAATTTAAAAAATACGACATACATCATTGTAATTAGAAAGTAAAATTTGATTCAATGGGATTAAAATAATTTTTGGTGAACAATAACTTTTAAGTTCTATTAATCGCGATTAAAGGTAATTAGTGAAATTTAAGGTAAAAATGATATTATAAAAATATGAAATTAACTTTACAGTCATAACCTTATTGGGAGAGTCATGGAAGACCAAGAATATCCATGTGTCAACATGGGGACACCATGGAGCCTCTTGGGTAAGAAAATGACCTTAATAACATTTTATTTAAAGTGAAAATAAAATCGAGAAAAACATGTGTTGTTTTACTGAAACAATTATTACATGGGGTTATATAAGTTAACGTTTCGACTATAAATATTAATTGGAAATATAAAAATATTTCATACATCATGATATTTTTTATATAATTTTTAGACATTAAATAAATTAAAATTTGTTGACACCATGATGATGCAGTGATTACCTCATTAATTAAAGATTTAAATAAAATGAAACGATAATGTAAAATATAAGACATAAACTTGTCAAAAACCTATTGTATGGGAATATTTTGAACCCTTATCACCTTATCCTAGAAATATATAATTGTGGGGCCTCTAAAATCCGAAAATCATTTCATAATAATGTAATATTTCATGACATTCCAAGAGTGCCTCTCCTCTCCTCTTATAAAAGGCCCCCACCTCTACCACCTTACTCACACCATAAAATCCATTTGGATTGGCAAAACTCTGCCCCAATACTCTCTCAACATTCCCCCCTTCATCTTAGAAGCCTTACCTTAGGCAGAAATCTCTTCAAGAAACCATTTTGGTTCAAACCTTGGGGAGTTACCCGATTAAGAGGTAATGTCTTCTCTTACATTGTTTTGTTTTATTTTGCTTCTCGAACCACTTAAACTCTTTTTTACTTTATTTTGTAACAAAACCAGTATCTTCAATAAAATAGGATGTTTGTATGAGATGTATTTGAATTACACTTACATACACCTTCGTCTAATGGTTAAATAACATATTGTTTCTGTGGTTGGAAAATTTCTACCTCACGAAACGATGATTGTTCAATCTTCTTTTAACACATCTCATGGTGGCCATTAAGATGTCACTATATTTATATATGATATATATTATTTTTATGTTTTCCTTATGCTTCTGTATTTCTCATTTATGGAATACCTTTATGATTTCCATTATGGGTAAACGCGATAATTTCATTTTAGGATGTGCGGACTACCGCCCCCTCAATGTGATTTGAATCATTAATTCCATATGTGGGATGTATAAAGGATGGATTAAATGATATTATATATGATATTATAATGGAATTAGAATATATCTTTATATCATTATGATTTCATTCCATTAAATACGAAATATAAATGAAAGTAGCGTTCATGCGTACGTACGGCTTACCGTCTCCATGAACGGTGCATTTCATTTCTTACCGCTAAATGATACGTAATATTATGAATGAATGTATATACTGGAAATATATGATATATATGATATCAAAATCATGAATATAATTCTATAGATAATCTATATTATTCCACAATAACAACTTGTAATTATAAGAAGTTTATTTTTGACTCAAGTACCAAAGATCGACAAAACAACCGTTATAAACATAAATAATTATATAATGTTCGTAACATGGTAATAAGTGATATAAAAGGAATAATGAACTTGAAAAAAATTTCTTAATCAATTAGAAATTAACAGTAGTTTATTATTCAGGAGATTAAAGTATGGTCGAGTGAAGTCGGACACGAGGTAAGGGAACTTCTTAACCAAATTTCTATTCTTTGGGTTAATCTCCTACTTTCAAATTATATCATGATATTATTATGTACTATCATGTATTTGTACTTTATTTATGTGTAATTATAGTAAATACACATAATAGATATATTTTATTTAAAAAAATGATCTTTGTAAGGGACTTTGTCTCAATCTCCTTTCATTGAGGCATATTTTGTTTTATACACAACTTTACTTTATACGGTGTATAAACCCATTTGACTTTTACTTTTATTAATAAGGAATATTTTTATATGAAGCGTTTTTACTAAAGCAAAAAAGGAATTTTTTTTTCTTATGTATGCAGCGACAACGACTTCCCTGTCACCGTGACCATTATTTGAGTTTCGGCTTCCTCTACAACCATAACTATTTTTAAATGAAAAACAAATATCAAGTTTTAATTCTCTTTTATTTTGGTATTGAAAATGGTTTTGAAAGTGTTATTATTATATCAATGTGTTGTATTGATATCTTCTGATTGAAATGAAGAAATTTTATGTTTCCTTTATGCATGTTTTATGTGATACGATTATGTTATGGTTTATGATATGTTTAAACCTGTTCATATGAGGAATGCATTGGACTTAATAAGTGATGGGTGGAGCCCGCTATAGCTCCTCGATGCATCGGTAGGTCTCATGAGACAAACTAGTGTCTTAGCACGAGGCCTTGACAAAATCTTATTTGTAGCCTTGGCACGAGGCCTTGGCTATGTGGTTATGATAGTCTGGCATTATGCATTCCATCATTATGAAAGTGGTTATTGATATTAGATGTGATTATTCAACTAGTAGAATATCCATTTGAATAAGTAAATGGCATTATTTCATTTTACTTTTTCTACATTATGCTGAAGGTCATGTTTAAAAGGCTTTTCTTTTAGGTATATATTGCCTTAAATGTTTATGTTTATTTATGAAAGCTTCCGCAATATTTTTATCCTTACTGAGAATCTGAGCTCACCCCTTTCAATTTTTAATATTTTCCCGGATGTGAAGAACTATTTTATGAACGACCTACAGGGATAGTCGGATGGGGATATGAGTGTTGACTATAGAGACCATGTTCCTGTAGATTTTCCCTTTATGATGTAATGTAACTTTTATGAATGTATGTAGTGTTTTCAAGGCTACTAAACTAATCTTCCTTTTGAGACATGATCTTTGTGATGATCCCAATGTTATGTAATAATGCACCGACTCTGGGTAACTGGGGTCAGGGCGTTACAGTTGGTATCAGAGGTAGTTTAGTACTAACCTTGGAAACTAGATTTAGATAAACTCTGATTAGAGAACATAGACCAAAGATAAAATTTGAGGATTAGTATGGAAGAAATTCCTAGAATGTTGGTATTATAGTGATTTTGTGAGTTTTCTGAGAAATACATCTTTGTCTGGATATGAGAAGGTAGAGGCGGCTCTGGCACAGATGTACCTAGGGGTAAAACCTTAAAACACTTCTTTGAGCTAGACTCGAACGGGAACTAGTGCACGACAATGGTCCTTGCTGCACTCTTGGTTACAACACTCCTGGGGGATATGCTTAGGATAATTATCATTTTCTTTATAGACCACTATGAAGTGTTATGAGTATATAATTTCTCAAAGAACATTTTTATGATTATGGATTATATCCATAAATAGTTCAATTTATGTTAAGTGTTTTACAGGTATGGAATTATGTATTTTGATTCATAAACTAATCTAGTTTATGCCATTGTTTAGAAATGGTGCCTAGTGGAAGGAATGGAAACCATATCAATGCATGCACTCCATGTAGGGATTTCACTCCTACTCAAGATAATTATAATGGAGCTGGTGATACAACTAGTGCTGATCAACTTATCACCATACTAGGACAACTCACTCAGGTTATGAATAATAACCTTACTCGTATGGAGCACCCTGACCTGCAACGTGGAGGATCAATGTTAGATCGTTTCATTATGCAAAAACCGCCAATATTTAATGGGGGTAAAAATCCATTAGTATATGAGCAATGGATAAACTCCTTAGAGAAAATATTCCACGCCTGGGGGAGTAGCAAAAGGGAGAAGGTTGTCATGGCAGTTTACCGCCTCACTGGAGATGCCGATCAATGGTGGTTGCTGATTCAAAACACTAAGGATGATAAAAAATTATCAAGTATGGAATGGAGAGAGTTCAAAGAGATTTCCATAGTAAAATACTTTCCACATGACCATCGAGTAGATATGGAAAGGCAATTTCTAAGTCTGAGGCAGAAGGAGGATGAGAATGTCACAAAGTATGAGGCTAACTTTACAAGGTTAGCAAAACATGCTGCAAATTATATACATAACCCAAGAAGTAAGATTGATCGTTTCTTTGATGGGTTAAAACCATTTCTCCATCGATCTTTAGTGTCATAATCATTTTCAACGTACGAAGATATAGTCTCGTGTTCTATCAAGACAGAAAAGGAATTCTCTAAATCTTATGAAAATAAATTAAAGCAAGAGAAGAATAAAACGGTGGAATAAGAGACATATAAATGGAAAAAGGGAAAGAAGTATTTTCCATTATGTGATAATTGTGGGAAGAATCATCCCGGTACTTTCCTAAAAGGAATGGGAGTTTGTTATAAATGTGGAGAAAAAGGTCACCAGGCTCGTGATTGCAAGGGAATGCAAGAGGCTATCAATGATGAATGCTACAACTGTAGGGAAATGGGGCATTTTTCAAATTAATTCCCTAATTTCCAAGGAAACTTACCTCAGAAAAGGCCAAGGGAGCAAGAACAAGCTTATGCTGTTACTACAGATGAAGTTTAATAATTATTGTATTTGTGTTTTTGCACTCAAGAACTATATTATGTTTATAAGAATAATGTGATATATATAAGTATTATACTTCAATACTTTTTGGTTTTATTAAGGTTTTAAAATGATGAAGGTAATCATATTTTTATTATGTAACAGTAAGAGAAACAATACTTTGTTTGAGGAATATGATGATACAATTGATTTTGGAATTTAGAGACCTTTTAGAGAAAGTCTGGACTGAGGTATTTTGGATAACTATAATGGATCGAATGGATTAAGTTGAACTTTGGATAGTATTATTTAAGGTTAAAACAATTATGAAGATTATTTTTGGAATATTATAATACTATAGTATTAGGAAAAGGAAAACCTACAGGTTGGGGGATAACCCACCGCATCGGACAAAGCTGTAGGAATCGAACCCACAACCATAGTGCGATATTCCTTTATTACCTCCCACTAGCCTACAGGAAGTCTTTGGTTGTTACAAAATAGTTTTCCTAATCTAAATGGTATGTGTTAATATTTGGAACCTTGTACAATTATGATAAATAGAATATTTTGAGTTCTATTACCTTTTGGAGTGAATGATGGGTTTGTGGTAAAAATTTATTAAAGAATGAAAGTCTACATGATAAGTAAGTATATTTCCTTACGTTCTTAGTAAATCTCATAAATAAATTCCTCAACTTTATGAAAGGTAACTTAAAACAAAAATGTTGTCTGTTAACTTTTCCAACTGGGGATTCAATGACCGTAACCAATCACAAGTTTGTGATTTTCTTGTGGTTAACTTTCTCCTAATCCTGTTTTCTACAACTCTCCATCTGACCTTGATGGTTTGTTTTTCATCCATATACATATTTTCATAGAATCCTTGTATGGGCTATCTCGGGTGACCATTGTACTTCTCTTTCTTTCTTTTAAAGTTATATTTTTATTAACCCTATTTCCGATGTGGGTTTTCCACAAAGCTATTTTCTATTTTCAACCTTTTATTTTCGAATAAGATTTTCAAATTGCGAGGAAACAATTTATTGAATGAGGGTAGAATGTAAAACCCCAATATTCCATGGTACGCTTCTCTTTGAATAATAGAGCAATGTTTGTTGTACGCAACCTTGAGTTCTGACACACCATGGACAATCAAACTAGCCGTTAGGAATAGTAATAAATATTTTTTGAAATTTTATAAATTTTATCTTTCAAAATGGACTTCATTTTTGGATTTGGAATTTCGAATTTATTGTAGGGTGAAATTTTGGAACTTTTCGGATAACTTTTATATTTTGATGAATTGTGAAAATTACTAAATGTTATTTAAAAACAACTTTTTTAATCAAAATAAGTAATAGTGATAAATTAAACTATCGAGTGCTTTTAAAGTATAATTAAAATATAATTTTACCATTTTATCTAATTGTGGTCATTATAATTAACTAACTTTGAAATTGAACATAAACAATTGTCAATCTTTTGATTGATATTGTTTCTTAAAAACACTGTATTTGTTTTGAAAACGGGAATTAATTATAAAATTAATTAATTAAACTTATATGTTTAGAAATTTGTAAAATTGATACCATTTTTGAATTCAGAATATCAATTTTATCTTAGGGTGAATTTTTTGTTTTTTCTGAAAAACAACAATTTTTGATGAATAGTGAAACCACTAAGTGGTAGTTTAAAAACTATTTTTTCGTGTTAATGATACATTACCACTTCTGTTATTTGAATTTAAAAAATCCGACATACATCATTTTCATTAGGAATTAAAATGTGATTCAATGGGATTAAAATAATTTTTGGTGAATAGTAACTTTTAAGTTCTATTAATCGCGATTAAAGGTAATTAGTGAAATTTAAGGTAAAAATGATATTATAAAAATATGAAATTAACTTCACACTTGTCCTACCCTTATTGGGTCAGTCATGGACGACCAAGACAATCCATGGGTCAACTTGAGGACCCCATGGGGCCACTTGGGTAAGAAAATGACATTAATAACTTTTTATTTAAAGTGAAAATAAAATCGACACAAACATTTGTTGTTTTGCTAAATAAATATTACATGGGGTTATATAAATTACCTTTTCGGCTATAAATATTCATTGGAAGGCTAAAACGACTTCCTACATTGTGATATTTTTTATATAATTTTTAGACATTAAATAAATTAAAATTTTCATGACACCATGATGATACAACTATTACCTCATTAATTAACGATTTAAATAAAATGAAAACATAATGTAAAATATAAGACATAAAATTGTCAAAAACCTATTTTATTGGTATATTTAAAACCCTTATCACCTTATCCTAGAAATATATAATTGTGGGACCTCTAAAATCCAAAAATCGTTTCATAATAATGTATTATTTCATGAATTTCCAAGAGGGCCCCTCCTCTCCTATTATAAAAGACCCCCAAATCCACCACCTTACTCACACCATCAAAGCCCTTTGGCTCGGAAAACCTCGGCCAAAATACTCTGTAAAAATTCCTCCCTTAATCCTGGCAGCATTACCTTAGGCAGTAATCTCTTCAAGAAACAATTTTGGTTCAAACCGAGGGGAGTTACGCGATTTAAAGGTAATGTATTCTCTTACGTTGTTTTGTATTATTTTGCTTCTCCAACCCCTTAAACTATTTTATTCCTTTATTTTGTAACAACAATAGTATCTTCAATATAATAGAATGTTTTTATGAGATGTACTTGAATTACACTTACACAAACCTTCTTCTAATGGTTAAATAACATATTGTTTCTGTGGTTGGCGAATTTCTCCATCACGAAACGATGATTGTTCAACCTTCTATTAACACCTCTCATGGTGGCCATTAAGATGTCACTATATTTATATATGATATATATTATGTTTATTTTTTCCTTATTCTTCTGTATTTCACATTTATGGCATACCTTTATGATTTCCATTATGGGTAAACACGATAATTTCATTTTAGGATGTGCGGACTACCGCCCCCTCAATGTGATTTGAATCATTAATTCCATATGTGGGATGTATAAAGGATGGAGTAAATGATATTATATATTTATTATACTGGAACTATAATATACCTTTATATAATTATGATTACATTCCATTAAATATGAAATAGAAATGAAAGTAGCGTTCATGCGTACGTACGGCTTACCGTCTCCATGAACGGTGAATTTCATTTCTTACCTCTAAATGTTATATAGTATTATGAATGAATGTATATAATGGAAATATATGATATATATGATATCTACATCATTAATATAATTCTGGAGATAATTGATATTCTACCACATAAACAACTTGTAATTATAAGAAGTTTAGTTTTGACTCAAGTACAAAAGATTGGCAAAACAACCGTTATTAACTTAAATAATTACATGAAGTTCATAACATGTTAATAGGTGATATAAAAGGAATAATGAACTTGAAAAAGGTTCTTAATCAATTAGAAATCAACTCTAGTTTATTATTCAGGAGATTAAATAACGGTCGAGTGAAGTCGGATACGAGGTAAGGGAACTTCTTAACCCTATTTCTATTCTTTGGGTTAATCTCCTACTTTCAAATTATGTCATGATATTATTATGTCCTATCTTGTATTTGTACTTTATTTATGATTAATTATAGTAAATACACATAATAGATCTTTTTTATTTAAAAAAATGATCTTTGTAAGGGACTTCGTCTCAATCTCCTTCCATTGAGTCATATTTTTCTTTATACACAACTTTCCTTTATACGGTGTATAAACACCTTTGACTTCTACTTTTATTCAAAAGGAATATTTTTATATGAAGAGTTTTTAATAAACAAAAAAAGGAATGTTTTTTTCTTACGTATGCGGCAACAACGACTTCCCCACCACCGTGACCATTATTTGAGTTTCGGCTTCCTCTACAAGCAATAACCTTTTTTAAATGAAAAACAAATATTAAATTTTAATTTTCTTTTATTTTTGGTATTGAAAATGGTTTGGAAAGTGTTTTTATTATATCAATTTGTTGTATTGATATATTGTGATTGAAATGTGGAAATTTTATGTTTCCTTTATGCATGTTTTATGTGATACGATTATGTTGTGGTTTATGATATGTTTAAACCTGTTCATATGAGGAATGCACTGGACTTAATAATTGACGGGTGGAGCCCGCTATAGCTCCTCGATGCATCTGTAGGTATCATGAGACAAACTAGTGTCTGGGCACGAGGCCTTGACAAAATCTTATTTGTATTCTTGGCACGAGGCCTTGGCTACGTGGTTATAATAGTTTGGAATTATGCATTCCATCATTATGAAAGTGGCTATTGATATTAAATGTTATTATTCGACTATTAGAATATCCATGTGAATAGGTAAATGGAATTATTTCATTTAACTTTTGCCATATTACGCTGAAATTCAAGTTTCAAAGGCTTTTGTTTTAGTTATACATTTCCTTAAATGATTATGTTTATTTATGAAAGCTTTCGTAATGTTGTTATCCTTACTGAGCATCTGAGCTCACCCCTTTCAATGTTTTAATATTTTCCATAATGTGAACAAGTATTTTATTAATGACCTGCAGGGATAGTCAAAAGGGGATATGAGTGTGGACTATGGAAACCATGTTATTGTAGTTTTTCACATTATGATGTAATTTAACTTTTATGAATGTATCTATTGTTTCCATGGCTACTAAACTAATCGGTATTTTGAGACTTGATCTTTGTGATCATGCCAATGTTATGCAATAATGCACCGACTCTGGGTAACTGGGGTCGGGGCGTTACAGTTGGGATGTATAATTTAGAGGAATATATAATTTATATAAATATATATATAAATATATATATATATATATATAATGGAGCTACCCCAATTAATGGGTTGTTAAAACCATCCCCTTCCCCAAAAATGGAGGAAGACAATACGTCCACACCCATAGGTGTGGGAAAACATTTTTTTAATAAAAACCCATCCTTCCACATGTAAGGATAAGATTGATTTTTTTCAAGATTTTGGATTTTATTTCAAGCTCACACAACATGACTTATTTCCAATAGACTATTTTATATGGTATCTGGTATCTATAGATAATATTAAACAAGCTTCCATCATGGTCTGACTAAAAACCCATCACACCGATATCTATTAAAGTGTAGTAAAAAACAAACTTTTAATTTCTCTCCCAATTTATATGCAAAACCCATCAGACTTTGATTTACCATAACTTGTTTACAAAAACCCAGATCGATGGACCATCAATTGAGTTTTGACTGTATCAAAACCCTTTTTCTAAATTAATTGGATTTTAATCAATATTTTAATGTTTTAAACTTAAATAATTTAATGTTTTCCTTAATACCAATTGAAGGAACCCAAGTTATAGAAGAAGCAGGAAAAATTCACAACTTGAATTTTTTGGTTAGGAAACATATTAAAAACATTAAATCCATAAAGCCCCATTTCCTGTATTTCTCAACGGATCATGCATAATTCAATCTAATCATGAAGAAAAAATTTAAATGAAGTTGTAAATGGTAAATTGTTCATTTGAAATCGTCGATTTGAATAACCGAATATCAATGTGTCTTGGCTTAAATATATCAAAATTGGAATATTTTAGATTTTCAACTTGTAAAATACAACTCCTAGATCATTTCTTTTTAATTCTATGGTAATACCATAGGAAATTGGAGAGATTTAGGATGGATTTTGTGAAGAAGACAGACTCGATCAAGAAGTTGGGATCAACCAGACCTTGTTATTACATTGGTATCTCACACTAGAACATGAGCGAGAAGGGGATAATACTCAAAAATAATCTAAATTTTTTAACAAACTATTCAAGAGGCTAAAATGAGCATCTATACATAGTTTATACTTTTCAATATTGTACTTTTCTCCCCAAAAAGTAATAACCTTCATTTTAGACCTTTGTTAACACTTATGACTTAATTATACTTTTCAAAAATTTAAATGAATTTTTTTCAGTAAATATTAACACTTTAAGATGTTATGTGATAAAATATGAAACATTAACTCATGTTGTAAACTTCCAAAATAATTTAACTAACGTTGAACATGTTATGTTCATTTGAAAAAAATTATATTTTCTTGTATTTGATTTTACTGTCAAAGAAATTATTAATAACCAGATAAATAATATCAATCCCAATTATTATAAACATAAATAATTTATTATTATTTTTAATTAAAATTCTTCACACTCAAACATTCACAAATCCTCACACATGTGGCCAACATTATTCTAAACTTCTTCTCATTTGAATAGGTGGAACTTGAGAATAAACATATTGTGTTAACTTCTATATCCTTATATTGATTGTAGTAAATATAACACCCCAGGATTTCATTGTATGTTATATCATTAAAGTAATTCAATAAATTATACATCACGCAACACAGACAAGGATTACATTATACAGAAGATTATGTTTCTATGAAAAAAACACTTTAATTATTCAAATTATATATTAATAACATAAAAATTAAATATAGAAATACAAATAGTAACAAATAAATTTTAAATATAATTTATAATTCAATCACATAAATAAACTACATTATTAAGAAAATGTATAAGTTTTATTAAAATATAAGTATTATTTTGATAAAGGAACTACTTCTTATTCCCTTTTGTGAACAATAAGAAAATTAATTTTGGACACTATTATAAATTCAATTTGGCGGAATTGAATTTATTTTTGAGTTTTTAATTCCAATATTTTATTAGGGTGGATGTTTTTTAATTTCATAAGAAGTTTCATTTTTTTAATGAATAGTGAAAAATAATGTGTTTTAATTCAAAACTGCTTTTTCAACCAATTTATTTATATTGTTATATTACCCTCTTAATTGGGTTTAATGTTTATATAGATAATATTTATATAATTTCATATAATTTTGGTCATTGGAAGTAATTTTACGTTTAAAATAGTTTTAAATGCGTGTCAATATTTTGATAGTTTTTACATCTTAAAATCTCGCTTTCTAATTTTCACAACAGGAATTAATTTTAAATTAATTAATGAATATTCCATGTCTTTAATTTGGTACAACAGACATAATTTTTATATTTGAAATATCTAAATTACCATAGTGTGCTTTTTTGGTATTTTTCTAAAAACGATCAATGTTTGATGAATAGTGAAAAACAATGCGTTTTTGTTTAAAACAGACATTTTATTAAAATAATTATTTATTTTATTTAAATTTATTTTATGTATAAGTAAATAAATAATACCTATATTAGTTGAATTTAATTCATTGGAGTAATTTTATAATAATATTAGATGTAAAATATTTTATTGAACTTTTTAATGTCTTTTACCAACCTTCTTGGCACAGTTGAAAATTTGAAAAAAAAATTAATTTTAACACTTCTCCGAATTGAATTTCAAAAATCCAAGGGACACTTTTGAAATAATTAAGTAAAATTTGGTTTAATAGATTGAAAATAGTTATTGGTGAATAATTACTTTTGATTTTTATTTACAATAGTTAAATAATAAATAAGGTAATTAAAGGTAAAAATGATATTAATTTTCCTACCACATCTCTTAATTCTATTAGAAAATTGTATTTCATCCAAAATAAAATTTACCAATAGAATATTATCCTATATGATTCTCTTTTATTATATGGAAATTTATTATTATTTTATTTAAAAAGAGTTAAAAGTGTTAAATTCAAATTTTTATAACTAAAAGATTTTTAATATGGGGTTATACATATGATAAATTATACTATATTTATTAATTAAAAAGATTAAAAAATCTACATAATGGTGTCTTATTTATAATTTTTATACATTAAATAATTAAATTTTTTTAAGACACAACGATGATGAAGTAATTACCCTATTAAGGAATGATAAAAATAATTGATATTATAAATATAACAATATATGTAAATTGAGACTTTTGATTAACTTCATGAATTTTATAGGTTAATATTACATGTTAGAATTGATTTAATTTATTATTTTTGAAGAAAAGTTATTATTTTTACTTTCACAAAACAGAATACTAAATACTGTCAAAATTGATAAAAATGAGTTTTTTTAAAAATACTATATTATTAAATGGTATAATATTCCTAAAAATCTATGGTTTAGTAAAAGGACTTAAATAATGATATATGTGTTAGTAATTAACAACTTGGGGGTAGTAATGGCATTTTATAATAATTTTATTAACCATGTAATATAAAAATACCAGAAGGCATTGTAAAAGTTAAACAATTTAACTAAGAGTTAACTCCAAAAGATAAGATTAAAATGGTGACCTAAACTTGTCTAAAACCAATTTTTTGAGAGTATTTATACCCATAACCACCTTTTCCTATAAATAAATCCATTTTTAGCCATTATAAACTGAATATTATTTTATAATAAAATAATATTTCATGATTCTCTTAAATTGACCCTCATCTCTCTTATAAAAGAGTACATCCCCTTCTCTTAATTTCATAAATATAAAGCCATTTGAATCGGAAAAACCCTGATCAAATATCCCCCCAACTACCATAACATCAATATAGGCACCTTAATTTTATCATAAATCCAACCAATGGAGCCATTTTAGTCAAATCAAAAGGAAGCACCCAAAGAAGAGGTAATAATTTCATCATCTCTTTAAATGTTCTTTTCTTTTTCCACTTCCTATTTATTTTTTGTTTCCATAACAAACAAATAACTCAAGTACCTTATACATATTTTTATGTTATTATAAATATGTAAAACCATATTCGTTATTCTATCTAGCCTATTAATGACAAAGTCACCAAACATGTGTATGTACGGCTTACCGTCTCCACATCGTGGTGTAGTTTTTTATTCAAAACATCATTTATTGGATGGGTATAATAATGAGTATAATTGATATAAATAATAAATATAACATGGTAATGATTTTTTATATATTATATACCATCCAATTGCATATGATTTCACCATTAGTATTATGATATTATCGCTCGTGCATACGTGCAGATTACAGTCTCCATGAACGTGATGAAATTCATTCCCCATAATAACAATTCAAAAATAATTTTCATATTATGATTAAAAATAATTTTTAAGAACTTAATATCATTATAGATATGAATCAAATACATCTTATCCATAACAAACATGACTTATGTAACAAAACATATAAAAGACAATGAATTTGTTAACACCCAGAGCAATGATACTACTGACATATTATTAACAAGCCAATATTAGAATATCATATATGATATCATATTAAGGTATGTGCTTCTTGAATAATTTAATAAAAAATATTTAACTATTACTTTGGAGCTTAACAAAACCTTGACTCGAGAAAAGTACAAGTTAAGGGGTTTTCCTTCTCACTTTTAATTCCCGTGTGATTCATGAAACATTTTCCACTAGTTCCATTTGTGTGGCCTATGCACTACCCATGATTGTATTCTTTGTGTAACATAATTTAATATATTGTTATTTACATCTTCATTATA
This sequence comes from Viscum album, assembly GCA_963277665.1. Classification (NCBI taxonomy): domain Eukaryota; kingdom Viridiplantae; phylum Streptophyta; class Magnoliopsida; order Santalales; family Viscaceae; genus Viscum; species Viscum album. The sequence continues at coordinate 1,327,792,017 of OY728158.1, forward strand.
TGACCCTTCATTCATGGGGTGTATGTTTCGTATGTTACCAAATTGGTAAGGTAATTTCTTATTTCTTTTTCCACTTGTTGGGTTTTACTCATACTTCATTGATTATTTTACCACATGATTATGTGTGGAATCACTATTTATTTATTTATGTCTTAATTTCCACTCCCCTTTGTGTAGATATAATTTTGATACACATAATAACTCCATTGATAAATTATAAATTCATTGATATGAACTTGATACAGGTAATATTAACTCAATTTCCATTCATTGAGTTAAACATCCAAGTATTTTTGTTTTGATTTTACAAGAATATGTGTGAATTTACTCTGATTGATTTAAAAATAATATCCAATGAAATTGAGTTTATTTATATTTTTCACACATAATTATGTTCGTGATTTATCCTTAATTTAAGGATACATTTTTAATAAGGGATTTCTTCTCAATTTAAATTTCAGTGAGACTTCTTAGTTGTCATACTCAAATTCTCTTTTATATGGTGTATATACTGTCCTTTGACATATTTTCTCATGAACCCCTTTATTCTCCTTATATTATAACGTTTGGATTAATGTTGTTCTTTAGTTATTTTTATTCAATCATCTCTCATTTGGTTTGGAACTCTTTAAATAAAATATCATTTTAAATGTTTTAAAGATTTATTCTTCTAAATCTTCTACATTAATGTTCTTGTTTAAAAAATAGTGTTAATGATTTATTTATATGGATGTGAATGTTCTAAAATTTAAATTACTTTAAAATTTTTCAATGTGGTATGGGATACTTTTATTCAAAAATCTATTTTAATAGCTTCTTTATAATTTGTGAGACTTTTACATGTCTTCAAGAAAAAGGGGATATTTCTCTCAAATTTTTTTACTGACTATTTGCATCTACGTCAATATCCATCATTATTCTTGATTGTGGTTGAATTATTATAATTAAATCTCGCATATTTCATTTAATGTGTTATGTTTTACCGTGGATGGGCTATTTTAATACCATTCATGGTTTGTGCTTAAAATATTGACATTTCGTATTCTAGTTTAAAAAAATGTTTAGATTATATTTCATCGTTTTCATATGGGAAATGCATTGGACATAGTATGTAAGGGGTGGAGCCCGCTATATCTCATCAATGTATCAGTAGGTATCATGAGACAAAATAGTTTCTTCTCACAAGGCCATGACAAAATCTTATTTGTTTCCTTGGAATGAGGCCTTGACTATGTTTTTATGATGTCCAACATTAAGCATTCCATCATTATAAAACTAGAAAATGATATTACACATGATTATTTGACTAGTAGAATATCCATGTGAATAAGTAAATGAAATTATATGATTTGTATTTTCATATTATTCTGATGTTTATGTTCAAATGGCTTATGTTTTAGTGTTATACATTTCCTTACATGTTTACACTTATTTATGATAGTTTCCATTATATTGTTATCATTAATGAGTATCTGAGCTCACCCATTTCTATGTTTTATTTTTCCCAGGATATGAGGAAGTATATTATGACTGACCTACTAGGATAGTCTAAGGGATATAAATTTGTTCAAAGGAGACGCATTGTTGTTGTTTATAATTTCATAATGTAATGTAAAACTTATGTATTTATCTAGTACATTCAGGGATACTGAACTGATAAGTCTTTCAAGATTTCATCCCTCGTGATCATGCCAATGTTATGTAATAATACACAAAATCTTGGTAACTAGGGTCAGGGAATTACATTTGGTATCAGAGAAAGTTTAGTACAAACCATGGAAACCAGATTTAGAAAAAAATTCTGATTAGAAAACATTACCCTAAGATAGACTTTTAAATTTATTATTGAAGAACATCCAAAAGTTTGGGCATTATAAATATTTTTCGGGTTTTCCAAGGAAATACATCCCAATATGGATACAAACAGGTAAAGGCAGCTCTGGAACAGATGTACCTAAAAGTGGAAACTCTAACAAGGAGTTTCGGGCATGACCAGAGGTATCTTGGTACACGACAACGGGCATTGCTACACTACTAGTATTGACACTCCTAGGGGATATTATTATAATAATTCACATTTTCTTTACAAATATATTTGAATGATTTTAATATAATATGATAATAAATAACCATGGTAAATCTTATGGTGTTTTATATTGAAAATAAGGTGTAATGATCTTCTCTAAATGATTCTATGACTATTGTTACTCATACTCTATATTCTGGTTTTAGTCAATGGATGGATTCCTAGGAAGTCATAGTAACATTGAACATGATGTAAAAGGTGTGAACGATTGTGGAAATGAGAAACAAAATGGATTTTTGATAGGTATTAAAGATATCATGTTCATGCCGAATCAATTTTCCAAACATATGATCAAAAACATAAACATCAACCAACACCCAAAATCAACAAAGAATATAAAAGAGGAGAATGATAAGAGATCCCATAGTGGAGACCATAGAGAAAAGAAAGCTCGTTTTCCATCATGCGGGAAATGTGGAAGGAGACAACCAAGAGAGTGTCTTAATGAAATAAAGAAATGCTTCATGTGTGGGAAAGAAGGACATAATGTAAATAATTGTCATGGAAAATAAAGTTTACTATGGAAGAAAATAAAAATGATCATAAGAATCCATTTACGGTCATTTTATGTAAATTTAGGGGGCCTATGAATTACCTCAGTCAATGTCCTTTTCTATAAGATAACCTCCAAGTCATTGAAGATCCTATGTGGAAGTAAATGGATGGAGAAATGTTTAAAAGTATTAATGTTCTATGATAATGGGATTACATTGGAAGACTTTTCTCTTGTATGTCTAGCCCTGAAGTTTGTTATGTGAAAATTATTTTTGAGGAATAGTTATCTTTACTTTTTTTGGGTATTGTTATAAAGAACCATTTGGGTTTATACGATACTTGAATTTGAATCAATTGCAGGTTATTACTTTTTGGGAAGAAAATACAAGGTATAAGATAACATTTGTGGCTAAAATATGTTATGGTTATCATTGATGAATTTATGTCATTTATTTGAACGTTATAAAATTATATAGTTTTTGAAAAAGGAAAACACGCATACCGTGTTACAACCCATCAAATCGGTCAAAGCAGTAGGAATCATACCCACAACCAAAGTGCGACTAGGATTTATCAGCGACCAATGGATTACGTGATGTCCTTAGTTCGTATGACTAATTCTTATTTGTTAAATGATTTTATGGATCAAGAATTAGTTGATTTTGGGAACTTATGATTTGTCCTTAGTATAAGAAAATTATTTGGTGATCAAGTGATAAATGTTAATTTGGAATATGTTCTCTCTTTTCGGAACACTATATGAATAAAGAAAATTTAATACTACCAGATTTCATTTGAGGAGTAAAGGTGGATTTTTATTTTTGAATAATGTATGTTTTTACAATTTACTTATAGAAATTTGAGTTATTTATGGATATGATTAACCTATCATAATGAAAATTTTATTAGGTTAATTACATTTAGGTATGTGACATTAAGAGCAGTCAATGTAATTTGGAGATAAATTTTAAGATTTATCGTGGAAGACTATGTGGTCAAATCCTTCGGAATTATGGGTTCAAACATAGATTGGATTAATTGGAAGACTTTTGAGGGAAATTGTTTTTTAAAATGATCTTTTTTGAAATTTGGATATTCTTTGTTTAATTTTGGAGATTAAGAGTAGTATTTCGTTCTATAAAGGATTATGCTTTTTGGGGATCATCTAATCTTGTACTAACAATTTTGGTTTTGATTAATATATAAAGGCAAGGAAAATATATAGATAATCATTTTTGGATTATGTGATTCTCTAGAAGTTGATTCTATCACTTCAGGTTTGACCATGTCATATTGAATACTCATTGTTTGGAGAAAAGATGAGTTTGTAGTAGAACATTATTAAAGGATGAAACTCTACAAGGAAAGTAAGTATATATTCTATGTTATTAGTCAATTTCATAAATAAATTCCAAAAAATTATTAAAATTAACTTAATACAAATATGTTAGCAGTTTACTCTTTCTATTGGGTAATCAAATATTGTTTATGTCATTACAAGTTTTTGGTTTTCGAGTAGTTACCTTTCTCTTCCTCATGTTTTCTATCACTATCCATCAGAAATGATGGTTTTTTTCTCTTCCATATTCATGTCCTCCTACATGGAACCCTAGTATGGGTTATCTCAGGTGACCTTTGTACATCTCTATATTTCTTTTAAAGCGATAAATTTGTTGACTCTTTTTCTAATGTGAGATTTCAACAACGATGTGTGGAAATGTCAAACCCCTAGTTGCTGTTTATGATTTTCAATTTCGAGGATGAAATCACTTGAAGGAGAGGAGAATGTAACACCCCAATATTTCATAGTATTTTATATCATTAAATTAATTCAATATCTTATAATTCACGCACCACTGACTTGGATTACATTAAACGGAAGATTGAGTTTCTACGAAACAATACTTTAATTATTCAAATGTTATATTTATAACATAGCAATTAAATATAGTAATAAAAATAGTAAAAAATAAATTATAACTTTATTTTATAATTATATCAAATAAATAAACCATATTTATAAGGAAATGTATAAGTTTCATTAAAAAATATGTAATATTTGTATAAAGGAACTACTACTTATTCCCTTTTGGGAACAATAATAAATTAATTTTATATGCTATTATATAATCAAGTTGGTGGAATTGAATTAATTTTTTAGTTCAAAATTACAATATCATATTATGGTGAAATTTTGGTAATTTTATGAGAAGTTTCATTTTTTAATGAATAGTGAGAAATAATTTGTTTTAATTCAAAACTGCCTTTTCAGCCAATTAATTTATATTGTTATATTACCCTCTCAATTAGTTTTAGAGTATATATAGATTCTATTTTTATAATTTTATATAATGTTCTTCATTGTAAGTAATTTTACATTTAAAATGGATCTAAACACATTTCAATCATTTGATGGTTTTTACTTCTAAAAAACGCACATTCAGGTTTTCACGGAAGGAATTAATTTTAAATTAATTAATGAAACTTACATGTCTTGAATTCTTTAAAATAGATATAATTTATAAATTTGAAAAATGAAAAATGTATTATGCATAATTTTTGGTATTTTTCTAAAAACAGTCATGTTTTGATTAATAGTGAGAAACAATGCGTTATTGTTGAAAACCGACTTTTTATTTAATAAATTATTAATTTCATTTAAATATATTTTAAGTGAAAATTGATACCAAATACCTAAATTTTTTCAACTTAATTCATTGTATTCATTTAATAGTAATATTAGATGTATAAAATTTTATTGAACTTTTAACATCTTTTACCCACCTTCTAGTCACATTTAAAAATTTGCATAAAACAAAATTTTACCACTTTTGTGAATTGAATTTAAAAAAATCTGGGAGACACAGTTGACATCAGTAATTTAAATGTTGTTCAATAGGATGAATATAATTTTTTATGAATAGTTACTTTTGAATTTTATTTACCATTATTAAAAGTAAATATGGTAATTAAATGTGAAAATGATATAATAATTTCACTAACACATATCCTAATTCTATTGGATAAGTGTATTTCGACCAAAATAATCCTTAGGAATAAAATATGATCCTCTTTGATCCACATAGATTAGATTAGGACATTTATTATTATTTTATTTAATAAGAGTTAAAAGTGTTAAATTCAAATTTTAATAACTAAAAAGTGTTTAATATAGGGTTATACATAAGATAAGTTTTAATATAAATATTTATTATAAATATAAAATTATTTCCATCATAGTTGTATCATATTTATAATTTTTAGATATGAAATAATTAAATTTATTTACGGCATAATGATGATGGAATAATTACCTTATTAATGAAAGATTAAAATAATTGATATTATAAATATAAAAATAAATGTAAATTGAGACTTCTGATGTATTACACAAATTTTCTAGGTTAATATGACATGTTAAAATTGATTTAAAACATTTTTTCAATGTAATAAATATTTTTTTACTTTCAAAAAAACCAAATACTAAATAGTGTCAAAATTGACATAAATGAGTTTTTAAAACAAATATTATATTATTAAATGATAAAATATTCGTAAAAATATAAGGATCTTCCAAAGGAGTTACATAATGATATACATGTCATTAATGAACCAATTGGGGTTCTCTTGGAATTTTATAGTAAGTTTATTAACCATGTAATATAAAACTACAAGAATACATTGTAAAAGTTACACAATTTAACTAAGAGATAAATCCAAAAGATAAGGATACAATGGGGACCTAAACATTTATAAAACCTATTTTTTGGAGGATTTTTACCTATCCCTACCTTATCCTCGAAATATGTCAATTTTATGCCATTATAAACCCAATAAGATTTTATAATAAAATAATATATCCGGCTTTTCCTAATGTGACCCTCACCTCTCTTATAAAAGGGTACTTCACCATCTATTAATTTCACACTGCCAAAGTCATTTGGATTGGCCAAAACCTACACAAATATACTCCCAACTACAATCAATTCAATATAGAGTCATTAATTTGATCATAAAGTCAACTTATGTAGACCTTTTGATCAAATCAAATGGAAGTACCCTAAAAAGAGGTTATAATTTCATCACCTCTTTCAAAGTTCATTTATTCATCCACTTCCTCTTTCCTTGATGCTTGGATAAAAAAATAATAATTCCAGTCCCTTCTACATAATATAATGTTATTATAAATATGGTACAACAATATTCATTATTCTATCCATAATATGAATGACAAAGTCATCATACGTGTGTACGTACGACTTACCATCTCCATGTCGTTGTATGGTTTTTTATTCAACACTACATTATATGTATGGGTATAATAATGAATATAATTGATGTAAATAATAAATATAACATGTCAATTATTCTTTATATAAGATATACCATCCAATTACATACAATTTCACCATCAATAGAATGATATTGTCTCCCGTGCATACGTACGGATTACCGTCTCCACGAACGTGATGAAATTAATTCTCTTTTATAACCATTCAAGAATAATTTTCATTTTATGATTAAAAATAATTTTTAAGAACTTAATATAAATCTGGATATTAATCAAATACATCCTATTCATAACAAACATGACTTATGTAACAAAACATAGAATGGAAAATGAATTATTTAACAGCCAAAACAATGATACCAATGAAATAGTATTAATAATGAAACATTTTAAGATCATATGGGATAACATATTTTGGTATGTGGTTCTTGTATGATTTTATTAAAATTATCTAAATATTGTAGAGGATTTTAACGTGTCCTCGATTACGTAAATTTATAAGGAAAGGAGTCTTCATTTCACTTTTTATTCCCGTGAGATTCATGCTATATTTTCCACTATTTACTTTTGTGTGGCATATGTACTTCCATGATTGTATTATTTGTGTAATATACTTTAATTTATGGGTATTTAAATCATAATTGTATGATACATATTTCATGGGGTGTATGTTTTGTATGTTACCAAATTGGTAATGTAATTTCATATTTCTTTTTCCACTCTTTGGGTTTTACGCATATTTCATTGATTATTCTAACACAGGATTATGTTTGGAATCACTATTTGTTTATTTATGTAGTAATTTCCACTCCACATTGTGTTGATATACTTTTGATACACATAATAACTCCACTGATAAATTCTCCAGCCAATGATATGAACTTGACAACGGTAATATTAACTCAATTTCCATTCATTGAGTTAAACATCCAAGTCATGGCTCTTGTTTTTACAAGAATATATGTGAATTTCCTCTTATTGATTTAAACTGAATATACAATCATATTAAGTGTATTTTTATTTTTCATACATAATTATGTCGTTGATTTATCCTTAATCTAAAGATACATCCTTTATAAGGGCTTTTGTCTCAATTTACATTCCATTGACACTTTTTTTGTTGTTATGCTTCAATTCACTTTTATATGGTGTATATACTGTTCTTTGACATATTTTATCCCAAATACCATTTATTCTCATGATATTATAAATTTTTTATTAATTTTATTCCTCAATTATATTTATTCAAGTGTCTCTCATTTGTTTAGGAACACTTTAACTGAAATATCATTTTATATGTTTTAAAGATTTATTCATATAAATCTTCCTTATTAATGTCCATGTTTTAAAAATGGCGTTAATGATTTAATTATATGGACTAGAATGTTTCAAAATTAAAATTCATTTTAAAAGATTCAATTAGGTATGGGAAACTTTGATTCAAAACTCTAATTTTTACATCTTCTTGATAATTAGTGAGACCTTTAAATGTTTTCAAGAAAAAGGGGATATTTCCCTCAACTAATTTTACTGATTATTTTAATCTACATAAATATCCTTCATTATTCTTGATTGAAGTCGATTTATTATAATAAAATATTCCATATCGTATATAATGAGTTATGTTTGACTGTGAATGTTCTATTTTAATACCATTCATGGTTTGTGGTTAAACTATTGACATTTCGAATGCTAATTTTAATATGAATTTTAAGACTATATTTCACAGTTTTTTATATGAGGAATTCATTATACATAGTAATTGATGTGTGAATCTCACTATAACTCCTTGATTCATTGATAGTTCTCATGAGAAAAACTTGTTTCTTTGCACAAGGACTTGAAAAAATCTGATTTGTAGTCTTGGAACAAGGCCTTGACTATGCAGTTATTATGTCAGGCATTATTCATTCCATCATTATGAAATTCTATATTGATATTACATTTAATTATTCGACTAGTAGAATATCAATGGGAATAAGTAAATGGAATTATTTGATTTATATTTTCAATATTATATTGATGTTTAAGATTAAAAGGATTATGTTTTAGTCTTATACATTTCCTTAAATGTTTAAGCTTATTTATTATAGTTCCTGTTATATTGTTTTCCTTTATAAGAATCTGAACTCACACCTTTATAGGTTTTATTTTTCCCAGGATGCGAAGAAGTGTATTTTGACTGGCCTTCAGGGATAGTCTAAGGGATATGGATGTGTTCAATGGAGACACAATGTTGTTGTTTTTCATTTCATAATGTAATGTAAAACTTATGTATGTATCTAGTACTTCCAAGGAAACTAAAATGATCATTATTTTGAGATTCAATCCCTTGTGATCATGCTGATGTTTTTAATAATGCACCAACTCTATGTAACTTGGGTCGGGGAGTTACAGTGAATCCAACTCAAAGATTAAGGGTGGAGTCTAGTAATCCATCATAATCCCTAATGAGATATATAATGTCTTAACTATGACTTCATATGAAGATCAAATTCTATGTAATATAATCTATTTGTATCGTGATATCTCATAAAGAAGGATTCACACACTGTGTCATCATTCTTTTGATGCTTTATTTATTTCATAATCTTACTGAAAAAATGTCCCATATTATACCATGGTCATATATTTAATGAAGGTTCTACCATCCTGGTCAACCTGGACCCACGAGATACATCTTCCTTAACTCAAAGTGAAAAATTATATCTTGATCATTCAACTAATATCATTCCACTAATGCACCCAAAAAATAATCCTCACCATGACTTCAATTTAAATTATTTTATCTTTCATCAAATATGAGATCAAATGGTTCACATTGATAATGATCTCAAGTCAGGAGACCAATAAACATGTTTTTAGATTTGAAAAACCAATGACACTCGAAATATGTGGTGTTCATATTGGCATGTTAGTCCTCATGATCTCATATATTTGGGATGACCAAGTGTGAACTTCATGGGAATAAGTCTCAATGCTTATGAGTCCCCTACACATAATAGTCACGCATCATTTTTTCCACCAGTATAATGTATCTAGAACATAAGACATATATTGAAGATTATTTTCATAGTGTATTTAGGTTCTCATTATATCCAGTAACCACTATAACATATTGATATGAAACATAATCTAAAGAAATTTCCATGTAAATAGTGGAAAGAGAAGTATAAACCCAATTATAGTATGAATAAAAACATGTATATATCAAATTATATATTGGTAATTGTAATCAATATATATAAAGGAGTTGGTTCTTGGTTTCCTACATAGAATAAATATATCATTACCCAATGAATTGGTGGGATATGTCCCAATTCCACCCATCGAAACCTATAATGTATAAGAAAAAATACATAAATAAAACATATAGGATCTTTAATTTCATAATTTTATTAGTAAAACAAATAAAAATTATTTTCAACCTATAAGCATAAACTCTTATGTTAACCATGTAAAATATGATGATTTCAAAAAAGTGTTAACAAATTACACTATGATAGGAAGATGAAATAAAAACATAAAATATTATTGAATATTAATAAGATCATAATAAATAAAAATACTAGGAAACATTAGACAGCCGAGAGTAAGAGTTCAAAAAATTAAAAATTAAATATTTTGAAGAAAAACCCCTTATATCCTAAAAAATAATTTAATGAAAATAATTATCAAAACCATGGGAATAAAAAATAATTTTTTAAACCACAAATAATTGTAGAATAATAATATTAGTAAAAAATAAATTGTATTTATAGGGAAAATTAATCACGTGGAAGTCATTTAAAACGATAATGTCATTACACTTTTGTAATGACTAACCCATACTGAAAATGTGAAAATCTATTTCCTTCATTCATTTATTAGAATGTATAGTCTTACTAAAAATGAGTTTAATTAATAATAAAATTATAAGGAAAAACAATTATAACACAAAATTAAATAATATATACATTTATAAGAAAAAATTTAGAGGAAAACTTTAAAGCATTTAATGTGAAGGTTTTAAAAGAAAACCCCCCTTACCTCAAGTCCCGACTTACATCATACATACTCTACCCTAATATGTAATAAAATTATATTAATTATTTAATTTATTTAGAACATTTTTCATGTTAATCTACTTATTATTTGTACTTTAATTTCATTTATTATCATGTTTCATTCATTTACCATATTTGTATTATTTTCATTGGTTGTTTTGAGGTTATCGGGTTCACAATCTCCAAAAATATTGTGGTATAATTTAAATGTTAAAAGGGCAATTTAAAATGATTCTATAATAAATAAAATTTTACCATTATTTTATTTATATAATTAAATAACTAATTTAGTTAAATAGGTCATGAAATTGTTACCATTCATAGAATCTACCTCAAAATACCTATTTTTATTGGTTAAAAATGACTATGATTATTTATTTTTAACTTCATAGTTATGATAGATATTTTTTCATTATAAAATAGTAATCATGATATTAATTAAATATAATTTTTTTATTAAATCATGAAATTAATTATTAACAATGTTCATGGAATATATATTTTTAGGAAAACATCATCATTCACTTAGGTTGTAGAAAACTACTACAATGAGTGATGTTTTTAAGAGTTCAAAAGATGAAAAAACAAATAAATATTTGAGTTTAATAAAATAATATACTTATAACCAATATAATATTTTTGGGTTGCTTTTAAATATTACTTAGTTTATTTTATATATTAATATAATAGATGAGTAAAAAATACACAATTTTGGAAAAACTCAAATTTTGATGTAGTAATAGCTTATGAAAAAGTTTAAGCTGACATTAAATAGTTTACTGCACATAATTTATAGATAAAAAAGATAAAATACCATGATAATTGAATCATTTCTACAAAATAAGATAAATATATAAAGGTAATCATAAATAAGAAATGAGAAATAAAATCATAATCCCTTACCTTTCTCTTTGAATCACCTCATTAGGATTGATTCTGAAGAGTTAAAAATGATTTTTCGTAAGTCATAATGCTTATGAATGTGTAAAGATATGTCTATATTTGTATTTGGGTATGATATAGTGTAAAAAACTAACTTGAGATGTTTTTTTGGAAAAGGTAGAATGTGTCTCCTTTTATAGGAAAATTTCAATGGGGTTTTCACAAATATTAAGTCTTTTAGGGTCAATAATGACATATTAAAACAAAAAGTGGCTTAGAAATGGATATGGATGCAATTTAAACCATTAAAAATACCATTTAGACCAATTTAAATTTTAAAAAAAAATTAAAATCTGTTTATAATCCATTTGGATCATAATTACCCTTTATAGGCATTTTTAAGGTTATTCTTATAAATTGAATTTAAAAATATCTACATAATTATGGAATTATAATTTAAACATTTAAATAATTTATAAATATCAAATTTATTCTCCAAAATATTGATACACTATAATTAAACAAAAACATATCACTTTTAATGTTTCAAAACAATTTACTTTGAATTTTATCTTGCTTGGAAAGAAATTCATCAACACTACGTAAGCGTTATCCTGTTATTAAATATTTCTTAAAAATAAAAAAATATTATTTATTCTCTATAATTATTATTTTATATTATCCTTCATAATTTAAATTTACTCTAAACCATATCATGATTTTTTAATATATTACATTGAATTTTATTACCTTGTGCAAGAACTGGGTAACCATTTAGATAGTTAACTTGTTATATAATTTTAAAAATATTGAATACAAGTAAAAATAAAGTTTTACATAATTATTATTATCTATAAATGTAAATAAAATTATTATACCTTCCCGGATATCATCTTAAATAAATTAATTTGAGTTTTCCAATGTCATAAAAGCAATGTTACAATACAAATAAATTTTCGTGTATTATCTTCATGTAACAATTAATTTAAATTATTTAAATAATATTTTGTTGATTTTTTTATATAATAATTTGATTTCCTATACACATCATGATGATTTCATAAACAACACAATGTTCATAAAATTATATTTTTCAATTATTCATTAAAAAATTAACTTGTATAGAAAAATAAAAAAATTACCTTATTGTAATTTCAAAATGATTAAAATAATGACTTCCATTTTATCAAATAAAATTATATAATTTATATAATTAAAGTATTTATAAAATCATATAATACATGGAAAAAAATTTATTTAGATTAAAATTCATTTCAGTTTCGACTAGAAAATCATATTCTTACCCCATACCCCAGAAACATTATTTATAAGATTATCATAATAATAAATTAACATAAATATCCATTAATAAAATATCTAATAATAAAATAATTCTTTAAATAAATCATTATAATAAATTGTTTTATGAAAATATATTTAACCTTAATACAAAAAATCTTTTTTGTCATAAAGTAAAAATAGTTATTTTTAATATATAATTTGTGTCTAATTTTTAAATAATATCATTCGAGAAATTATATAAATATACATATGGGCGTTTTCATGTTTAAATAATATATATAAATTCACAATAATGAATATTAATAAACTATAAAATTTGTATATTATTAAAGATATATGGGTTGTCACATCTAACACCTTGATTGAATGATAGAAATAAAATGAATTAAAATACTTTTTTTGTGACATGTGATGTGATTTTCTACTTAAATGAGTAATATGTGATGCTATCATATGCTAGATGAAGGACATGTGATTTATTTATCGACTTAGTCAGTCTTTTTTGGATAATCATCAATGTGTGGGCTGAACAATAATGTATTGTAATGTTTCATGTGTATTGGTCGATTTATTTCCTAAAAAATGTATCATATATGTATACAAATGCTTTATATGATACATATTATGTTGTACATGTTCATTTGAAGATATGATTATATTTGATCCATATCACACAAGAACACTTTGTATCCTGAGTAAAACTAATGTTTTCATAAGGGATACTCTTTTCAAAAATCTATGAAATTAGCATTTTATATTTGTTTTCAATGCAAAAAATACCATATGGTCATAAAATTAATTTCTAAAATATTGGTTAAATTTTGTATAATGTTTTTATAAAATTAATAGAGTTAAAAAAAGTATATACAAAATAATCTCGATGGATTCACAAAGGGTTTTTATTTTTTTCATGAAGTACTTATGTGATTTTATGTAAAGTGGGAGATATTTCTAAATACACCAAAATAGGTATATCATATTATATGATATCCATTAGTTTAAATAGTTTATATCACATATTATGATATCAAATTGGTGAATTTATTTCTATATATAACTGTTGGATAAATTCATATGATTATAAGATCCAATGAGCATGCATTGTAAGTAGCACATGACGGATGTTGTGAGATGAAAAACGAAGCTTTGATCTCTTAATTGAATGAATAGTTCATATATAATGGTGGTGGGATCCCCTTGTAATAGATGTGAAGTAATAAAAATATAGATCAGATATTATCTTCTTCCTAGTTCTCATTTCATCTTTATGGAGAAGGTATTATCAAACCATATGAGATTGTGGGGTCCACTCCTTACAAATGAGGATTTAAGTTGATGGTGTCATCCTTAATGATGGTAGAGTCTTTTGTATGTCTCTAGGTGATTATGATCATTTACACTGCTTTATTTTTTATAGAGATTGATAATTCTTCATTTCAGGTATTCCTATCCATGCTTTGTTTTCGTTACCTCATGATGTTTCATTTATAATAAGTGATGAATTTTCATAGGTTTATTCCAGAATAACAATCAAATTAAAATAATAAAAAATCCATCATGATGGCCCTAACAACCCCATTGACCCCAATGACTCAAATGATGTCAATATCATTTAGGAAATCAATGATACTGACACCCCCGTTAACCTTGATGACCATGATAGACCCAATGGACATGAATATATTAATGAACCTAAGAACCCAATAAATATAATGACCCTATATACATATATTTTGTTTATGAAACCAATAAATAATGATGCCACTAATGAAATTGACAGATCTGATGACCCCGATGTATCTAATGACCAGGACGAACTCGATGACACCGATTACACTGATGACATTGATGAATCCATTGAAAATTAGAACCAATATGACAATGATTACATTGATAAAATTTATTACACAAACAACACCGATTACCTCGATAACTTATATGACTTGATGAACCTAATAAAACTGATAACATTGATGCTGATGTTGACACCGGACACCCGAGGATGGTGATGACTATAATGATGTTTAATACCTCAAGGACATAAATTATTTGTAAAATTCCTTGAGAATGAATATGTCAATCTTGGTTCTAGTGGTAGGAAATTTGAACTTGAAGATTTTCTATACCAAAAAATATAAAGTGTTCCAATGATGTAATTTGATACGGTTCGACAAAGAGTTTTGAAATAACAACTGAATTAAATTACATAAGAACCTAGAAAGTATGGTATGATTCATCCATAATTTGAGAGATATATATTTCATGTTAAAAATGATAATGAACTAAGGTTTAAAGGAGTTTAACATACTACCTATCTAGAGACCAAAGAGAGTTATGATTATGATAAATGGTTAAAGTATATTGAATTAGAAATAGACTCCATGTACACTAACCATGTCGGAACATGGTGGATGCACCTGACATGGTAAAAACCATAGGGATAATATGGGGTTTCCATAATAAAATAGACATGGATGGTAGAATTTTTATATATATAAATCATTCCTAGTGGAAATGGGTTACAAGAAAATTAATGGTTTTGAGTAGGAAGTATCCTTTTTAAATGTTTCATTGATAATGTCTATACAAATAATTAATTATATAAAAACACATTTAAATTATAAGATATATTAAAGGAATATCAAAATAAATTTCCTAAATATAATTTTAGTTAAATATGTGTATATGATACAACTCAATGGTTTTAAATTTCCAAATGAGTTTTGTACGTTATAAAATATACAATTTTCTATTTATGTATTGAAACAAGCCTATTGATGTTTGAATATATGGTTTGATGATGTAATTATAGAATTTAGTTTCATAAATAAACAAATTAGTCCAATTTATAAAAGAGATTAAGTGGTAGTATTATAGTTTTTTTGATATCTTATACAGATGACATACTACTTTTCTGAAATGATATGCTAACATTGCATTCTATAATGATATGGTTGGGAAAATGATTATTTATGAAATACATGGATAATGTAGCCTACATACTAGTTTTGAATAAATATAGAGATAAATATAAAAGGATAGCTGGACTTTGTTAGGTTATATACATTAGTAATGTAATAAAGTGGTATAGCATAGTGAACTCCAAAAGGGGTCATTACCAGTGTTGCATAGTATGAATCTTATGAATATTTAAAATCCTACTAAGGATTTATAAAGGATGGAAATAATTCCCTATACATCGGTAATAGGTACTATCATGCATGCCATTTTGTATAATAGACCTGATGTCACTAATGTTATTATCATAGATAGTAGATACCAATAAAATGCTAGTGAGAGTCATTGGATCAGTATTAAAAATGTAAAACCTCGATCCAACTCACTATAACTATTAATCAAATAGGACTACCATAAGACCTCAGGTGTACCACCTAAAACACCATAGGATTCTAATCAACAGTGGGGGTTTTAGGAGGTATCATAGGGAGACTATACCTCTTGTCTCAATATAATAAAAAATTACATAAATAATCATGTATCACACATTATATAAATAAAATATGAAGCATAATTAGTAAAACAAATACATTATACAAGAACATAAATGTAGTATACATATAGTAAAATCAACTACTAGTCTAATAAAAATAATAATAAATTTAAGGAAAAAATGAATTTAGTAAATTCTCTAACATTTATCAATACTACATCTTTATATCCTTATATCATCTATGTTGTCTCACCCGACTATGTTATTCCCAATCTCGAGCCTCAAATCAATTTGTGCTTGAAACAAGTGAGTTCTTCTCTCGTACACATGTTGAATAGTTTTCCAAGAAGGGTTCTTGTACAAAACATAGTAGGGAAACACTAATAAGGTCCTTTAAAAACTATTATATTCTATGATATGTGCAGGTGGACTACTCAATTAAAATAAATAGATAAACTGCATAACACAATTAAATAAAAAAACATCTACAATACCCACTTCATAATGTGGTAGGATTTCTATATGCATTTCCTAGGGAATATCCCAACCACAGTACAATCACTGCCCTAGTGGATTAAACATAAAACCAATTCTGATCCAATAAAACACCATCAATCCTCAGGTCCATGACCATGATCGCCTACACCATTTTAGGTCACTGTTAGAGTGTCTTTGAGTATGATGATCGCCATAAGAAACCTATGTCCATACTCTATAGATCCTATGATCACACCTATACTGATTAGTAGTAGTTTATAGTATGTTACCAAGAATTCCTCATCCTATTCCCAAAGGATGAATCCCATGATAGTACATGAACATTCTCTATGTTATACTCATGTTTTATTCCTTGGAGGAGGAGGACCTAGTCAATAGTATACATCAAAGTGTGACTAATTCTTGGGTGAACCAAAAAAATTGAATGGAATACCCTCCTAGACCCAACATTCTATCTCTTGAGAATCGAATATCTCCTGGTTCCTCAGGTGGAACATCACTGGTACTTCCAACTACTCCTTGGCATCAATCGAGGAGATCCAACAATTACCCTATGGGTGTTCAAAATTTCTGAACACTGATATACAACCACCCATTACTTAATTATTCCGTATGAATCATGGGATTCCTAGGAATTCACAATGGTATTATTGTATTTCCCTTCAAATACAAAGCACCTTGGGCATTCACAATGGTCTCACAATGTTATAGAAATCCAACACATCTCAGGAATTTCTGCTTGCACAACATCACATAATCATTGATTCTAGATCCTAGGAACCATTACTAGGTATCCACAACCACATCAACCATATATATATATATATATATTATTCTAGATTGAAATAGAATCCTCCCCAATATACTATGAGACTATATCCCAAACATATTGTGAATCCCATGGTCTTATCTATCTCAACAGATGATTCCCAGGCATACCGAGAAATCAAATTAGTACCAAGCCCAGTAGTCGATTCCTTAGAATCCTGGTCAATCACTTGTCATCAAATATAAATAGAAATATAAAATAATATAAAAAAAGGTTTGGTAAAATTCCCATGATCACCACCATTATCACATCCCCTTTGGGATTTCACAGTGGATTAGGTTCTATGGTGATATGAAAAACCAAAACTACCTAACAACATGCACCCACTTAGGGTTAGTCTGCTAATTAGTCACCCTCCAATGTCCCCTAAGTTCACAGTATATTTGATGCACCCTCATATATGTCCTTTGTCTCAAACTCAGTCTTGGTTCATCACCCAATTCTATATAGGATATTTCATACCTCAAAATTATCAACAAGGTAACACATCATCACTAGCTACATGGGTTACGTCACATTGGAAACACTCTTATAGATGACACACAACCCATATTGATCCTCAAGATCTCAGTAGGTCAGTCTTCTATCTTAACCCATATCCATTCCAACTACAGTCCAACCACTAAGGCCAAACACATCTCATGGGGAAAATTGCTCACCCCTTGTTCATGTAAATTATCCCATCGGTGCTAAGGTATCCCATAGGGCCTTAATAGGCCCACTTGTTCTAGTCGTCATTGGTCAACTCACATATCCCCTTGGAGGTGTCTACGTCTCACATAGTGTCCCGCTAAATTGTTACCACTCCAATTTAAATTAGGTAGCACTCTTTAGGGGTTTCGGTGTCAAGAACCACCCAATCAATGGTTAGAGACTCATCCATCTGTGGTGCCAAGCTATAACCCTAGGACCCATGTGGCCTAGGAACATACTAATTTAGTTCAAATAATTTAATTAATTTATCACTATATAATTGAAAATTTTATTTAAATTATTGGGTCCCACAAGGCCAAATACCTGAGAGGGGGGTGAATCATGTTCTGAAAAGATTTAAACCTATGACCCATTGGATCTTGTTTTACTATTATGAAAAACTCTTTTATATCTCTTTCCTGTAGAAAATTATAATTAGAAATTAAATCATGCACGAGACACAATATTATTTACATGGTTCACCCTCACTGGGCTTTGTCTAAAGATCATACACCAGTGATATACCAATATACCAAATCCACTATAAGAGCACCACTCTTTACAATGTTTGAATCAGACTCATTGTCCCTTATGGTTTACAACCAATCATAATATGGAAGCTCACCACCCTCTCAACTGAAGTGCACTCATGGTTTCTTCATAAGATTTACTCACAATTATAGACCTTTAGGTCTCTTCAATTAAATGAATACCTACATACTAAACTGTATATAGAAAATCTATTGAAGTTATACTTTCATCCATATATGAATACCACTTAACAATTGAATTGAACTAGGAAACCTCAAATTTTATGTGCAGCCCTTACTGCATCTTGCGCATAAATCCCTTGACTTGCACGCAAAATATCTCTTTTTGTGTGAAGTCCCATCTCCAATAGTTTATGCACAACCTATGAAATTTCTCACTACCTTCATTTTATGCGCAGTGTTAACTTTTACATGAAACATCAATTTTTCTGCACAACACCAAATTTTCCACAGATATCCCTTGGTGTATTTTTTATTTTCATCAAAGATTGGATATTATCTAAGTCTTTATCTCATTCAAATGAGGAGGTCACCTCATATTTATAAGAAAACTCGACCACTATGCGAAAAACCCTTATTGACCATGTCATCTTCTTTGAGTGTGAAAAACATATCTTCCGCACAACCCTGTATTTCACGCGCTACTCCAATATATCATGCACCTCAAGAACTTTCAAATTTTCAAGATTATAATATTTAAACACCTCTTGCATGAAAAAATAAATCCTTCTATTTCATGAACCTTCCTTTTCCATAAATACATCTCTACATTTTCTGATTTGAGGCCCAAATATTTGGCAATCCTTGGAAAACATTACCACCTTGTATCTTCTCTTTTTATACCGCATCCATATCATCCATTCCTTTTTCGAGGTTCTTCATTAAATCATGGATCATCAAAATCATATCTTGAACGTGAAAAATCACCATGGATTCCTCCTTTTTCAACAAAATGAAATTATAAACCCACCTTGACAATAAATAAAACATTTAGGCCCTCTTTGTCAATAAAAACAACCAACCTAAAAAAGATTCAATGATTCCTTGAGGGATTTTCTCCCAATCATATTCCCCTTTGGGTGTATTGAAAACTCTTTAATAAATTGATACATCGTTAGCTCTGCATCCATCATTCGCCTCTAGCAATTCTGATAGTGATAAAATATTCAGTCAATACTTACTTTAAGCCCAAATGTGAAATTTGTGGCATGAGAAACAAGAGTAAATGAAATTTTCATCAATGAATTGCATAATTTCTAACACCAATTGTTGATATCAAACAGATACCAATTTCTGATTCCCGGAAACCTTCCAATTCCACTCTTATGCTTTTACCACGATACTGAGCTGTCATAATATCTATTCATTGATCTATCACTTCTAGCATTGTTATATTTTAATCTCTCCCCTTATCTCATTGCTTTCCGCAAATCACACTTCTCCGCCTATCAGATTATACCCATTTCATTGACTAAGAAATTTTCTCCCTTCCTTAGCCACATTTTCTCTCCCTTTAAGAGTCACTCTTTATCCCCCTTTATCAACAAACCCAAATGTCACACCTTTGTGGTCTACAATAGAGTAGAGAACACAAATCAGTATAGCAGGGAAAAAACATCATAACTCAGGGGGAGGGGGGAGGTGCTACATCCACACTTTTTCAAGTGTAGGAAGTCGACTAGAATCCCAGAGCCAGTCGATTCCACTCGAATGATTCTTTATGTAAGGAATTTGTCAAAATATCAACTAATTATTTCTCTATATGCAGATATTCCAAATTCACCCTCCCATGATCCACATTCTTCTTGATAAAATGATATTTGATTTTAATATGCTTTGTACTCGAATGATGGATGATATTTTTTTATGATTTATAGTACATGAGTTATCACACTAAATTTCGATCAGAGACTGCATGACCATTTTCATATCATCAAAATATTGCTTCAACCATAATAGTTGCATACATGATTGCATTAATGCAATGTACTTAGCTTTTATGGTTCTCAATGAAATGAAATCTTGTTTATTTCATAGCCAAGAATTACACAATCTGCCAAGAAAGAATTCACATCATGATGTTGATTTTCAATCATCTACTGATCCATGCCAATATGCATCTCTATATCCTAACAACTGCGGTTGAGTTTTGTCATTATACACTAAGCCAATTTCCACTGTTCCCTTGATATACTGATGTATTCCATTCACTGCGATCATGTGGCTTTCATTGGGATTTTTTTGATATATCACTGCTAAGTATGTGTTGAATAAAATGCCAGGTCATTTCACTGTTAGATACAGTAGACATCCAATGATTTTCCTATACTATGTGATATTAATTGACTTTCCTTTATCATCATTTGACAGTTTCCTCCAGGAAGCAACTGGAGTCTTCATCTACCTGAAATTTTTCATTCCAAATCTCTATATAACTTCATTGGAATATTTATATTGATATATGAATGTTCCATTTGTTAGAGTTGGTGTCCTGATAACCAATTGTTTTTTACTTTGATTACGTGAATATACCCTTATTATATATTTTTCATTGTTCTACATGACTATAATATAATAATGTCATGGAATATTTGGTACATTAAAAAGATCATGGAAGACCCCCGCTGTGATGAAAACCTTGAAATTCTATAACAATATTCTTAAATAAATTTCTATGTTTGGATGAAAAACTATGATAGGACTCATATAATACAGACCGTCATGTGCAAGTACTCGTAAAAAGGGGAGACTCTCTCTGATGGAGTTTGCAATTGGTAATCTCCATGATGGGAGATTATGAGAAAAGACCTGCTAGTAGTAATTCCGCATGTCTTGGTGTCATCGGACATTGAAATCTATGAGCATGTGTAATGATCCTTAGACTGGAAGATTATCATTAACTCATGTTATGACTCACACACTTAGATGTGTTGATGAAAACCGTCATGAAGACAGTTGGAGAGAATTTGGGTACATTGGGTGTGTCACGAATGACATGTTATTAATGGATAAGTCAAGGAAGGATTTTTACCTTCTATATTTATGTATATAGATATATCAGGCCCTTTGATTGAAATAGTACCATCACCCAAATTCCATGGCCATGTGTCATGACGAGTTTAATAATGGAAGTAAAAGAATAACAGATCCAGCATATAGGTTTATGACACAACCATGAAACTCGCTTGATGAGATATTTAGACAAAGGGATTAAATTACATGGAAAACGTTCGTATGAGGTGACATGTCAATGCGACGTCAACTTCTTTCTCTTGAGTGCCTTGACCCATTTCAAGCCAGTAATCTTGAACATTAGGCAAGCCCACCTAATGCCAACAAGAAAAAGGAATAGAGGGTCACACACTAAGTGTATCCAAGTATCTCAAGTAGAATAAAGATTATTCCCATATGCGGTTTAATAATTATTCAAGGAAGCCTAAATAGTTTTAATGTTGGAGGAAGAATAAAATAAAAACAAGTACACATCGTGTATTAATGATTATACACCGTGTAGTTTTCATTTTGGAAAGGAAATGAAAAACAAGTACACATCATGTATTAATGATTACATGCTGTGTAGTTTTACGAAAAGAATGTACACACTGTGTATTAATGATTACATGTCGTTTAGTTTTTTTAGTCGGGATTTTGAAGAAATTATATAGTTTTTCTATATAATATTTATTTTAATCGGCGTGGGCGCATGTCATGGAATTAATTATTCACATGGGGGTCTTAAATAATAGTTAATTAAATAAATAAAACGCATAATGTGTTTATTTATTATCATAACTCTATAACCTCAAAACCAATTATAAATATCATCACAACACCAACACTTTTCACTAATCATTGTAAACAACTATTATGGAGTATTATCTCAAGGTCGAAAGAATGCCTTCCTCCATGAATGCTCTCAAGACTGAGAGAGATCCTCTTACATCAGATCAAGACGATATAAGGCGGACAATGAAAGCAATGGTTTCTCCACACTATCACTCGGAGACTCCTTTGGTGACGTCCAGAGATACGTGGTGCACGTGTGGATCACCACTAGAGGAAGTATACCCTTGGCTTCTATGACGCAATGATGAATCACATCGGAACGTGATTAGAAATATCAATGAACAAAGAATTCCATAAAAGGCACTTCTTGTAAATTAATTAAATTAATTATAATCAACCAGTTATGATCTTCATTTTTTTTCTGAGACTATTCTTCTTCTTTGCCTATTTCTGTGATTCGATACATGGAGTTTGGAGTTTATCGTCGTATTGATCCTGGATTGATCATTTCTAATGATAGAAATCCAAGTGGGTACATCCACCCATGAGCTTCCACTGTGCCCGGGACCTTCAATTGGTATCAAAGGGATCACAATGTTTATTATTGTTATTTAATTTTCAATGATAATTAAAACATTTATATTTGATTCAAATCATGATAAATTGTTCTATAAAACTGAATAAACAAGATCTATTCTTCCTCCATTGTTTATCAATTCACATCCCAGAAACAACCTTTTAATTTTAATGTTGATTGAAATAAAATTTGGAACTCATCTGGAGGAGCCACTCATTCTCTTTGTACAACACAAGAGTACACAGTGTGTAGTAAAAACTACACGTCGTGTACTTAGGTTCAACGAACTGGTACAGGTCTACCAAACCCACACTGTGTGAATTGAGCATACCTAAGTTTTTATTACACCATGTTGACTAGAACTAAACAACACATGGAAATCGGAATACATGGAGTGTATGTTGAATAAACACGTCGTTTAGTCTGATCCAGTCTAGGTGAAACCATGTACAAGGAGAAGCCATTTACCGCGTACACAGGATTTCCAGTTCGGTAACTGCATAACAAGGAAATTCCTGCTATGTTAGATTAATCTACACGCCATTTACTCCAAAATTTACAAAGTACGTAAAACATTCCAAAACCCCCAGCATGTAATTTCAATAAAGGGTGAAAAAAATACATGTCACGTTATATAGCCTACATGTCGCGTACACTCTAGAAATGGAATTTCACTAGGTTTCCTTCAACGTACAAAGTCCTGTACAAGATATATGGATTAGAAGAATATCACAGAAATTCAAAAAGGAATATAAGATAAAGAATTGATTAATTATAAGATCATAAATAATTGAATTCAAGTATGACTTATCTCGAATAAAAGAACAATTAAATTAATTTGAATACTAAATATGAGTAAATTTTGTTTCATGCTATGGATGATCATGAGTTAGACCAAAGACCCTTTGTGTGTGTATGATTTCATTTAAATTTATTTAATTTAAATTCGTAGGCATGTGATCCTTCTTCCAATAAAATGTAGGGTCTGCGTGCCCATGGTTTCTTTAATGTAAACCCCATGTAATGGAGGATCTCCCAAGCTAGAGGAGACAGTTCAAAATCCGAATCTGAAGTGAAACCAACCCAAGAAGATACAAATGTGGACAGGTGGGAGCTGCAAAACACAAACCATTGGGTTCAAGGTGTTTTCCTCTAGTTCAGGGCTAGCACATAAAAACTACAAGATAAGCTAACCAATATAAGCTCATGATCATGCCATCATATTATATTTCTAATTGATTCCATGGTTTATTTATTATGTATGTGTTTTCACTTCCACATAATTAAATTAAATAAAAAATCAAGTAAATATGGAATAAAATAAAAACCATACTATGCGTAAACAATATCAAAACATGGTTAATCACTTAAGCAAGCACCACTTCATATTAACTAGCATGTGATAATGAACAACAATGCATAATGAATTAAAATCCATTTAAAAACCATATTAAGTCAGAGCAAGTCTTTCGTTACTTTATTAAGGGCAAGACTCAAAAAAACTATGTGTTTGACCAACCCTTGTTGGGTCACTTACTTTTATAAAGGAACCTCTTATGAATGTTTTGGGATGAATTAAAAATTTTACATCAAGAGGAGTAGCCCTTGATAGACTTGTATTAAAATGGAGGAAAGTGTTGAGGAAATACAGGTTAGGATTTTAGGATTGGGGAGTCCACTAAACAGATCAAGGAACTGTAATCTTATAGTTGGAAAAGACATGCCTACCTAAATACCGTTAAATAGCCTGACCAACCCTTGACGGGGTTATGCGAAGGGGAATATGGACCCGTGCCACTAGAATGTCATAGTAACTCGACATTATGAGTTCAATGGTGAGGGACTTTGAGACATGATAAAATAGTGGGAGAATTAATAAATTCATTTATTATTTTTAATAAAATGTAATAAAAAGGTACTGATAAATCTACTCTTTTAATTTGTAGAATCAATATGAAAAACTCATCAACAACATTTTCTCTGCGATCAATTCTGGATAAAGATAATATCCTCACCGGGTGTGACTTTTATGAATGGTTTAGGAACCTTCATGTTATCCTATTCCATGAAACAAATATTTACGTGTTGGAGTCCTCACTTCTTGATTTTCCAGCCCAAGGGGCGAGTGATGAAGATTTCCAGGTCTATGATCAATATTTTAGTGACACACACGATGTTCAATGTTTGAAGCTATCATTAATGTCTTGTGAGATCATTATGTCTTAGAAAGAAATGGATGCCTCTAGCATGCTTGAGAACCTCCATGGTCTATACCAGGAGAGAGAAAGACTGGAATGGTTTGAGATCTCGAAGGCTCTATTTCAGAGAAATCTTGGAGAGTGTGACCCAGCAGGTCCTCATGTATTCATGATCATTTGCTTCATTGAGCGCTTGGACATTCTAGGGCTTAAACTCTCCGAATAACTGGGTACCGATCTCATTCTTGCATCACTACCCCATAGCTTCTCTATCTTTGTTATAAATTTCAATATGAACAACATTGTGAAGTCTCTATATGATCTTCTTATTCTCATTCTCCAAGTGGGGTATAATATGAAGTGTAAAAAGCCTTATGTAATTATGGTGAACAAAAGTAAAGGGAATGCGAAGAGCTTTAAACCCAAGGCTTCTTCATGGACATCCATGAAAAGGAAGATCAAAGGGGAGGCAAGAGAACAGACGGCTATTTGTTTCGAATGTGGCAAGAAGGGCCACTGGAAGAAAAACCGCACCCAGCCAAGGAAGCAAGGGGAAGCATCATGTATGTTTGTTATCAAATGCAATATATATATTTCTACCAATTGGATATTAGATACTACTTGTGGTTCTCAGATCTTTATCCAAATACAGAAACCAAGAACATTTAGAAAGATTGAATGAGGTGAGGTGGATCTACGAGTAGCTAACGGAGCCAGACTCGTTGTTGTAGCTGTCGGAGACTACCACCTCACATTTCCTACTGGGATGGTTGAGGTATTAAAAGGATGTTATTAAGTTCCCTTTGTAACCATAAACATTACTTCATAATCTAGATTAGATACTAATGGATTCATCTTCAGGTTTAGAAATGAATGTTGCTACTTTTATAAAGATATAATTTTTTTGGAAGGGCACATTTATATAATGACATTTATGTGTTATACTACACAAACCAAGTCATAGAAATCAATGAAAATGTTAATTCACATGACTCATACCACACCCAACATTGGAATCACTGGTTTGGTCATGTCAATGAGAAACATTTGAAAAATTTACATCAAGATGGGTATTTAGATTCATTCAAACTAAAACCACATGGTGTATTTCATGCGTGTATATAAGGAAAAATGACCAAAGCCCCATTTATTGGGAAAGGTGAAAGGGATAAAGAGCTTATAGAATTAGTTCACATAGATTTGTGTGAACCATTTCTAGTTTAAGCAAGGGGTGGGTTCTCGTACTTCATAACTTTTTCTGATGATTTTTGTAGATATTGACATATTTACTTAATGATGAAGAAGTCAGATTCTTTTGATCGGTTCAAAGAATACAAGAATTAAGTTGAGAACTATCTTGGTAAGAAGATTAATAAAATACCCTCAGATAGAGGAAGAAAATATCTTAATCAGGACTTCATTGATTTCTTAATGGAGTTTTGGATTCTATCTCAACTCACTCCTCCTTACATGCCTCAGTGGAATGGTGTAACTGTAAGGAGGAACTGCACCCTATTGGACATGGTGAGATCAATGGTGAGTCATGGGAGTCTTCAATTATACTTTTAGGGATATTCATTATAAACATCGTCACACATAATAAACCAAGTACCAAAAAATTCTATAAATGGTACTCCATATGAATTATGGAGTGGACACAAAGACATGTTATCATGTTTACAAGTGTGGGGTACAGAAGTATTTTTTAAGGCCTCTTCAAGTAACAAGCTTGCACCCCGAGGCACAATGTGTACCTTTATAGGATATTCCAAGGAAACACAAGGATATTACCTATAGAACCCCTCAGATAAAAAGGTTACAGTGGAATGACACTCTATATTCTTTGAGAGGGACCACATCTCCAAGATAGATAGTGGGAGCGAGATAGACTTCGATGATGTCAAGGCTTAAGATACACATGAGTTGGTACATGAAAACATTCCACAATGCCACTTGGAAGAACAATCTATTCCAGAGACACAAGAACTGCGTAGGAGTGCGATAGAGCTGAGAGAACCATAACAATATTGTTTTCTTGTCACTGAGGATGGTGGCTCATTATTGATTGACAATGATGATCCTCTTACCTACAAGGAAGTAGTTTAAGGCACAAACGTTACCAAGTGCAAAGAGATCATGAATTATGAAATGGATTCCATGTACCAAAACCATGTCTCGAATTTGGTAGATCCTCTAGTTGATGTAAATCCTATTGGTAATAAATGGGTATTCAAGAAGAAACTAGACATGGGGGGACAACCCAACACCTATAAGGCACAACTAGTTTCAAATGGTTTTATACAGTTTCAATGAATTGATTGTGATGAAACCATTTCACTAGTTGCGATGCTGAAATCCATCAGAATCTTATTGGCCATTTCCTCTTACCATGGCTATGAAATTTGAAAAATGGATGTCAAAACGTCATTCTTTAACGTGAAAATCCACGAATTTCTCTACATGACACAACCTGAAGGGTTTGTGAATCCTAAGGATTACAACAAGGTATACAAGTTATATAAATAAATGTTTGTATTAATGAAGGTAGCAAGGTCATGGGACATTCGTTTTGATGAAGACGTAAATTTTTTTGGCTTTATTATGAACGGATGTGAAACTTGTATCTACAAAAGGTATAGTGGAAGTGCAGTCGTTTTACTAATATTTTATGTTGATGACATATTACTAATTGGAAACTATGTACCTCTCTTACAGTCAATTAAGACATGGTTGAATAAATGCTTCTCTATGATTGTCTTGGGTGAGGCAACACATATTCTTGGGATCGGGATCCATCATGATAGATCAAAGATAATGTTGGACATAAGTCAATGTAAATAAATTGACAAGATACTTAAGAGATTCTGTATGGAATAGTCCAAGAGAAGATTGTTTCTTGTGTCACATGGAATTCATCATTCTATGAAAATGTGTCCTCAGACACATGAGGAAAGAAATAAAATGGAGAGGATCCCTTACGCATCTACGATTGGGTCAGTCAGGTATGTTATGTTATTTACAAGGATAGATGTTTCTTACGCATTAAGTGCAGAAGGAATATATCAAGATAATCCATGAGACCACCATTGCATGGAAGTCAAGACTATCCTTAAGTATCTGAGGTGTAAAAAGGATATGTTCCTCGTTTTTTGAGGAGATGAGGAACTAGTCATAAGAGGACATATAGATGATAGTTTCCAGAATAATCAAGATGACATGAAGTCGCATACTAGATACATCATCAGTTTAAATGGAGGTGCTGGGAGCTAGAAGAGCTCAAAGCAAGGTGTGGTCATAGATTCTACAACAGAGTCAAAGTATGTCGCATCTCCTGATGTAGATAAAGAAGCAGCATGGATGCAATGCTTCATCCAAGAGCTAGATGTAGTTCCAAGTAGTAATGATACTATCACACTATATTGTGATAATAATACTGTGGTGGAACATTCAAAAGAGCCAAGGGAACATCATCTGACAAAGTACATATGTCAGAAATATCATCTCTTAAGGGATTTTTCTCAGAGAGGTGAAGTTGCAGTGGGTAGTATTTCTACAGAAGAAAATGTGGCGGAACCCTTGACTAATGCCTTGACTCAGTAGAAACATGAACATCCTGTGGGGTCTAGAAGACTAAAAGACATGGGCAGTTGGCTCGAGTCCAAGTGTGAGTTTGTTACAGTTGGTGTCCTAAGAACCAGATTTTTGTACATTGATTACGTGAATATACACTTTTTATATATTATTCACTGTTCTAATTGACTATAATATATTAATGTCCTAGAATATTTTTGCATTAATAAAGTCATGGAAGATACCCACTACGATGAGAACCTTGAAATTATTTAAAAATATTCTTAAATAAAGTTCTATGGTTGGATAACATTCTATGATAGGACACATAGTATATAGACTGTCATGTGTGAATACTTGTAACAAGATGAGGCTTTCTCTCATGGAGTCCTCACTTGGTAATCTCCAAAATGGAATATTATGAGAACAGACCCACCAGTAGTAATTTTGAATGTCTTCCGGTCATCTGACATTAGTATCTACGAGGGTGTGTAATGGTCCTTAGATTGGAAGAATAACATTAACTGACGTCATGACTCGCAAACTTAGACTTTCTGACAAAAACCATCACGAAGAAAGTTGGTGGGATGTACGGTACATTGGGTGCGTCATGATGACATTTTATTACTGGATAAGTCGAGGAAGGATTTTCTCTTCTATATTTATGGAAGTTGATATCTCGAGGCTTTTGATTGAAATATAACAGTCAGCCAAATTCCATTACCATGGTGTCACGACGAGTTTATTTCTGGAAGTCAAAGAATGACAGGTCAAGCATATAGGTTTATAACACTGCCATGAAACCTACTAGATGAGATATTGAGACAAGGGGATTAAATTACATGGTAAGAATTTGTATGAGGTGACATGTCAATGCGGCGTCAACTTCTTTTTCTTGGGCATCATGACTTTTTTCTAGATAGTAATCTTGGACTTTAGGCAAGCCCACCTAATGCCAATGAGAAAGAGGCCTAGAGGGTCACACACTATGTGTTTCCATGTATCTCAAGTAGAATAACTATTTTTCTCATATGTGGTTTAATAATTATTCATGGAATCCTAAATCATTTTAATGTTGGAGGAAGAAAAAAATGAAAACAAGTACATGTCGTGTATTAATGATTACACGCTGGGTAGTTTTCATTTTGGAAAGGAAATGAAAAACAATTACAGGCTGTGTATTAATGATTACACACCATGTAGTTTTATGAAAAAACAATTACACTCCATGTATTAATGATTACACGATGTATCGTTTTTTTTCAGTCGGGATTTTGAGGAAATAACATTGTTTTATTAAATGTTATTTATTATAATCAGCGTGGGAGCATGTCAATAAATTAATGATTCGAGATGGGGATTTTCAGTAAGAGTTAATGAAATAAATAAATCGCATGACGCATTTATTTATTTTCATAACTCTATAACCTAAAACTTGATTATAAATATCCTCACAAACCTAAAACGTTTCTATAATCATTGTGCACAAAAAATCTGGAGAATTCCCTCATGGCCGAAATAAAACCTTCCTCCTAGAATGCTCTCAATACCGAGAGAGGTAATCCTCCATCAGATCAAGACGATATAAGGAGGAAAACAAAAGAAAATGTTTTTCCATGCTAGTACCCAGAGGCTCCTGTAGCGACGTCCATAGATACGTGGTGCACATGTGGATCACCGCTAGAGGAAGTCTACCCTTAGCTTCTGCGACGCAATGGCGAATCAGATCAGAACGTGATCAGAAATGTCAACCAAGAAAGAACTCCATAAAAGGTACATCTTATCAATTAATTAAATTAATTATAATCATCTGCTGATCATCCTCCTTTGTGGTTTCAGGAATATTATTCTTCTTTGTCTATTTTTGTGATTCGGTCCATGGAGTCTAGCATTTATCGTCGTATTGATCCCGGATTGATCATTTATAATGACAAGAAGCCAAGTGGGCACATCCACCCATGAACTTCCGTTGTTCCCAATACCTTCACCATTCCTACACCATGTCACCTATAATCCAAGTGAAAATGTTAGTTCACCAATCATAGATATTTCGAACTCATTTATCACGATCTACAAAATCTGTCTGGACTGTGCTTTGTCTGATCCCCCAAATATTATGTCATCGACATATACATGTACCATTAAACTTTTTTGACTACTATTATTTAAATATAAATAGTAATCAACTCCTATAATCTAAAATTCAATATTCCTTAAATATCTATCAAGTATTTAGTACCTTGATCTTGGTGCTTACTTCAACCCCTAAAGAATATTCTTTAGCTGACAAACATTGTTCTCATATTCATGAATGAGAAAACCATCTGGTTGCTCAACATATACTTCTTCTTCTAGGAACCCATTCAGAAATAATGACTTTACATCCATCTAGAAGACATTGAATTTCTTTTTCACTATTACAAACAATAATAATCTTATGGTCTTCATCCTTGCAATAGGTGAAAATGTCTCATCAACATAAATGACCTCTATCTGAGAGTATCCTTTTCAAAGTAGTCGTGCTTAGTTTAGGAGCAAAATACCATCCTCATTCATTTTGTTTCAAAATTCATATTTCTTCCCAATGAAATTGTTTTCCTTAAAATAATCTCCCATGTCTTATTCTTCTCAATCTAGTCTATTTCATCTCTCATCACCTGATCCCAGTTTTCTTCTTTATCTGCATCAGAAATAAAATTAGCCTCTTCCTGAGATAGGAGGGATGTCTGCTCTAGTGATTTCATTATTCATGTCTGAACTAGAACTGACTGATCTCCAATGATATTCTACCAATAATTTTTAGCTCGACTTCTTAGCTTCTGTGCATATATGGATTTTAGATCACATTTTCATCATTAGTATATTCTTCTGAATCAGCATTGTTCACTTCTGCTCCTCCTATGTTACTTTCTTCTTCATCACTTTTATCAAGAAACAATTAGCTATGATGTTTATTATCCTCATCATTTTACATAATAGTGATATCATTGCTCTCAACTACTTTTCCCAGCCTCTTGTTAATGTGTGTGTATGCTTTTCTTTTTCTTGATTTTCCATGGAATATCCCCTCATCTCAATGCGACTCAAATTTCCTATGTTTCTCTTTTTTGAAGATAAAGAACATACTTAAAAAGATTCTAATGTATTTCATTATTTTCTTGTTTCCATACCACATCTCATATGGGATATTTCCTTCCTTCGTACACAACAGAGGTCTGATAGAAATGAAGAGTGATGTCAACACTACTTCCTTCAAAATATTTTCTGGTAGGTCCTTTTTTATAAGCATTATTCTGACCATGTGGTTGATGATATGATTTCTCTTTTCAACCACTCCATTATATTGGGGAGATCTCACTGATGAAAAATGGTTCTTTATCTAGTGTTTATTGAGATATTCTCCCACCTTATTTTTTTTGAATTATGTACAATTTTCAGTATGGAAATTTAGAATTTTCTATCCAAGCACCCTTTTTCACACCCTTTGGAACTTCTTTAAGCAAATTAACACCTCAGACTTATGGGAAATAACAATTACCAAAGCCATTCTACTATATTCATAAATGAAAATAATGTAGTACCAATTTCTATCAATTTATTCTTGGTTTGATAGGCCCAAAAACATTGGTATTCAGCAATTCAAGCACTCTTGTTGACTTTTATTCCGTTGTCTTATTCATCTTTCAGAAGAGCTACCCTTGTTGTCATGCATCGAACGTGTGGGTATGATTCCATAATAGCTTAGGTGGGTCTCTAGATACATCAAATATTACCAAATCATCGAGGTATAATAGGCCTAAATGACAAAGTTATTTATACCACAACTTCTTT
Organism: Viscum album; assembly: GCA_963277665.1. NCBI lineage: Eukaryota > Viridiplantae > Streptophyta > Magnoliopsida > Santalales > Viscaceae > Viscum > Viscum album. The sequence continues at coordinate 1,327,825,103 of OY728158.1, forward strand.
TCTTCCTCTTTTGATAAAAAACACATATCGTATTCCTTACATACTAGGTAGAGATTCCTATTTGTTCTTTTTCCTTGTAGGATCACTATACCATCTCTTCACATAAAGACACATGTCTTATTGTTAAACCATATTTAATTCCTTGAGTCACAGAATTGACTGATGCTGAGAAAATTGTGACTGAGACCATCTACAAACCAAGACATCAACACGTCTTATTTTTCTTTGCCTCCAAACCTGGACATTCCCAATCCAATTATCTTTAGGCCTTCATTGTTTCAAAACATGACTAATCTTTCTTTATAATATTTTATGCCTATAACCAGATCCTTATTTCCTGTCATGTGAGATATTAAACAACTACCAATGATCCATAATCGAGAACGGTCTGATGCTTTAATGAAAATTTCAGCAAACACTGCCTTCTATACTCTCTTCTTCTTGGTCCATATTTTTTTCTTCAAACTCAGAATAGATTGAGACTTCTAATCATTCTTAGAGTATGATAGACATTATTTATCTTATAGAGATGAAAATCTATTTTTCATTTTCAACTCACCTGTTGGTTCATTGATCTCCTACTTGCAAAACATTTTGATTCTACTTTGGCACATTCTGTTGTATGGTTGATTTGTAATATCTAGAAATGTTCCCAAATCCTCCGCCCAAAAAATAGGGTACTAAAATTTTTTTTCTATATAAATAATATATTTTTTGATTCCACCTCTTTTTCATGCCCTTCGGTATCTCTTGGCTATAGATCACACACTCTATGAGTGTCACATCTTTCCACAACAATAACACCGGATGAAAGGACAATTACTTCGTGTCACTTCTATTCAACCAGTTTTCCCTTATGTTCATTGAATTTTCCAATTCATCTTTCTAGCCACATTAATTTTCCCCCTTACAATGGGTGCTTTCGGTATGACTTCAACCCTAACTACTTTCTATTTTTGATCGATCCCCAAATCATCATTAACATTTGAGTTCAATTTCTTTCTCGTTCATATTAAACTACTAGGCTCATCTTTCATCTTTTCAGTCTTCTGAATGATCTACATTCCCAATAATGTGGAAATAATTAGAGGTTTTTCATGGTAGTTAAATTTTTGTCACAGACTGACAACTTCTTCTTCAAGCTCTTCGATATGCCTGACATGAACGTTCACTGTGTTATTCAAGAATGCAATATCCCTCTTCTTCTCTTCAACCATTCTTTTATACTCACATATTGATTCAAAGTACTTTTGTGCTGATGAATTGAGTTTCTCAATTTCTTCTAGTTTCTTAGACTTTTATTCTTCATGCAATTGCATGTAGAATTTGGCATCATAGACAACATTTTGGCTTTATTTTTTCTATATTTACAAACATATATCTTTTCAAGAGTGGATTCTAACTAAGCTTGCATATCAATTCTTCCTTCAACTTCTTCTTCTTATTAACATCCATGTAATTAGTAAGAGAAAAAAGAGTCACATCACTTCATAGAGGTGGTACTCCATATGTACGCATGAGTGACATTATCTTCTTCTAATAGATAAGAAGGTAAAAGGTATATATGATATCATAAATATAGAAGAATAATTATGTCATAAACATCATATATAAAATTTAAATCCATCACAATAACCATTTTCTAAAATATAGTGATGCAAAATGAATTTTATCACCATATAGAGGTGGGGGCCCACACGTATGCATGAGCAATACTTTCACTTCCCATTTGATAAAAATAGGGTAGATAATGGTAGTTACACGATCATAATAACATTTAAGTATATTTCATATACTTAATTTATTATTTTTAATGAATATTATATATTTAGATGAGGTAGAATAATAAAAAATTGAATGAGTCTGGGTAGGAAGATTACATTTTCTTCAGTAGGCCTCCTTTAGATCTCACCTTAAGGACCATTGGAATGGTCATTTATTAAACCAAAATACACTAATTTGTGAATAATGGAGTTTATTGGAGATTTTTTCATGTTTTTTTTCAATATATATGGCTCAATGTTGTGTATATAAAAGAGAGAATGGGTGTCATTTTATAAGAGAGGGAAAGGATGCACTTGGAATTTGTAAAGAGATTAAAATTTAATTTATTTATCTATCATTTATATTGATAAAAAATAGACACTAATTAAACATAAAAAATTAGTTTATTTCCTAAATATCTTCCTAAAATGAAATTTATATAGGTATTAGTGTTATTTTATGCCCTATCTTTAATTTTAACCACTTCATTAACTGATTTTAAGCATAACTACGACAATGGCATCTTCAATATTAAAGGGTTATAATTATACTTATAAGGTAAAAATTATCTCACTAATGGTTAGGGTAAGAAATTTTATACCATATATCACCATAAATATCATCATGAAATAATTTTATGATTTTTAATGAATTTGATGATATATTATTTAATATAAAATATCATAATGCCATTTTGACACTATTCATTTTATTTGACATTAATGTCATGACTATAGATATGGAATTAGAATTTAACTTCATTTACCATCAATTATAAATTATTATTAACTATAAAACTCATGTTAAATAATAATTAATTCAAAAAAATATTACTTTTGAAGTTTTTAAAGTCATTTACTATGATTTTTTCCACTACCCGAACAAACACTATGTCTTCATTATGTGAGAATTTAAGGTAATTATTTCATCACTAATAATTAAAAATAAATTCCCATAAAAATTAATTCATATATAAAATAAATATTTATATCCAAACTTATCCATTTTTATCCTTATGTAAATTTTTTTATATATTAATGTCAAGAGAGTGACATTTTTTGAAATTTTCTTTAATTAAATGAATTTAAATGTTACTATCAGTGTAAAATGGCCCTAAAATGACATATAATATAATTTGGTTTGCATGTGGTCTAATATCTCGGATAAAATGAAATTAATACAAGTGTTGGGTTAATTTTGAGGCCATATCTCATTATTTTATCCATGTTTAACCCATTTTCCCATATTAAGGTGACAAATATTTTGCACATTTATTTTTTATAATGAAAAAAAATAAGAAGGACCTATTTACCAATTTTATAATAATAATTCAAAAAAATGTTATCCATTTTTTAATTTTTAATTCAATATAATGGTAGAATTTATTTTAAAATTTAACCAGCAAAAATAGGAAAAAATAGGTTTTCTAGATTTTTTTGAGGTATAATATGATTTATAAAAAAATCCAACATAAAATTTATTTTAATGACATTAATTGTATCATTAAAAATATAAATTAATTAATTTTACTTTTAATTCAATTTTAAAATTGTATTTAATTTTGTAAATTATTTAAATGAAAATTCAATTTTCAATAAAAATTAGTATATTTATCTATTCATTGAAAAAGAAATCTCTTCAGAAAATACTCAAATATTTAGTATAAAATAATTTTAACATAATTATTTAAAAAAAATCCATTTAATAAAATAAATTTTTAAAAATTTAAAAATTATTTTAATATTATTTTATCAAAAGAAAAGAAAAAAAATATTTTTTCAAAAAAAATGTATTCTTAAATAAATTACATAACAAATTGAATATGAATTTATAATTTTATTTTCATAATTAATAAAATGCAGTTATTCAGATTCACTCAACCAATTTATTTTCTAGGTTATGGTATACTATATTATGGTTCATTTATACACAGGTTTTTGTGTATCATAAGCTATTAAATAAAGTTTAATTATAAATAAATATATCATAAAATCTCATAGGGGTACATCAAGCCATGCTCAATAATTACTTGAATAGAGTGGAATATTTTTTATACTTCCATAAGATAAAACTCCTTGGGGTTAATTTTAAAATGTATATATAAATTAACTACGCACACAATGTCTGATATTGAAGCCATCAAATAAGCCACCTTATTAATTAATCTTTAAAAATCATTCTGATCCATACACTTCTCATCATAATACATTGAAACTTTAGTTTCAATTGATATTAGAGTAGATACTCTTATTTATTATTTTATTCGAAATCACTTCAAAAATTGAGAGTATTTTTTTTAAAAAAATATAATAAATCTACAATTTTCAATACTTTCAAACCTAAAAAATGTTATCTAAAAAATTATTGACATTTTAAACTGTTTGTTTATTTGTATGGTAAGTTATTCATAATAATTCAATTTATTCCTAATAAAAATAACGTCATCAACATATATTATGAGAATGAGTGAGTCACGGTTGTTTACTTTGTCATAGATATTGTTATCCACCTTGATGATTTTGAATTTCATTCTTTCAAATATGATGTCTAGTTTTAAATACCATGCTTGAGGTGATACTTTAATTCTATAGAGCCTTTATTAACATTTTACACTCAAGAACTATAAAAATTAAGAATAAATATCTTTAATTTTTAATGTACACTTATTTCACATGATGTTAGTTCAAAAAAGTTGATTTTTCATTAGTTTAGAAAACCTTTTAGTTCCCTTGAACATAGTTTTTTAGAAATATTTTTATCATTTCATGTAATTAAATTATAGAAAAATTCCAATTAAAATAAATTCCATCAATTTCATAATATCTTATAGAAATAAGATGATTTTGGTTCCATTCTAACTTCTAAATGAGTTTTTTCCTAAAAGCACATTCCATACCCATCGCATTATTTTCCCTAATAAATGAAAAACTCCCATGTTTCATTATTCTCAATATAATTTAACTATTCTTGCAATGCAAAAATACAATCCTTTTATTATAAAGCTTATTAAACTCTTTTTAATTACATTTGTGAAAGTAATATCGTATTATTTTAATTCTTCACATTCATTTAGGTTTTTAATACACTACTATTATCTATAATAATATTTTTAGGCTCCATATATTTTTTAAGAATTGATAAATTATGTCCACTCTATTCTTGGACATCATCATCACTTGTTATCTCTGAACAACTTGTACATCACTTAAACTGTGTATATGAATTATTTTTATATCTTTTAGATCATTAATTTCTCTATGATCATGTTTAATCTCATAATAAAAATTCAACGATGTTTGTGAAGTTCCATATATATCAATTATAATAACAACAAATAAGTCGACGTTATTTTATAGATTTTTTATAACAACTATACATAGTTGTTATCATGTTTATAACATAAAAAATCCTTCATCACCACTTTAATCAAATATAACCAATTATAATCCTTTAATAATGATAAAACATAGTCCTAGACAAATATCATGTTCTTAAAATTTGGATTATTTCTTAACCAAATATCATAAGGATTATTGAATAAATTTTTTCAAATAAATCATTGCCTTTTAATGTAAACAACACCTATTTTGGATTTCCAACAAAAATATTTTGAAGTTACTTGATTTAGAAACATGGTGCTTCCCATGTTAAGAAAAATCTATTTCTTTTGTTCCACTAATATATTTTTTTAATGTGAGCATGTAGAGATATTTTTTTAATTCCATTATTCATAATATATTATTCAAAATCCTTACTCATGTATTTGAATCCATTTTAAGAGTGAAATCTTTTGATGATATATACAGTTTTATTTTCAACATCACACTAATAAATTTTTAAATCTCAAGATATATTTATTTACTAAATAGTAATGAAACATAATTCATTCTAGTAAAATCATCAACAAAATATCTGAAATTATTATCATTGTTTATCAATTTTAGACTCATTAGGCCTTATAAATATAAATATATGAGTTCAATTAGACTCATTTTTTGATTTATACTGATTTTTGATTTTTATTTTCCACGTTCCATTTGTGAAAACATCAATATAGATTATTTTTTATATATTATCTTTGGATTATTTATCACAAAATTATAATGGATCTGTATTGAGATTTTATTTTTTCCCAAATAACTATGTCTTTGATTCCATAAACCATTATCTTCTTTCATACTCAAGAAATATTAATTCTTACAATTATTGAATTGAAAATGATTTATACTTGTTCACTGCCCTATCATATTAATTATGTAATACGTAAATATCCCAATAACAAAAACATTATTCTGATAAACACACTCATTCCCATTATCACATTATTAATATATATGTCTCAATCCATCAATGAAAATAATATCTTTTAAAGTGATATTCTTATCACTTATTTGATTGATTCCTATGTCTTTAAAATTCAAATATCTATCATTCACAAAATATTAATTAACTACCACATATTATTAAATTCATTTCATTATATTTTTATTTTTGGTCATGTGTGAAGAGTGGTCCCTATAGGAGATACAAGGGCCTTCACTCTTCAAACATTTGTATGAAACCTCAACCAATATCTTTTTTCTTGATCTCTTATTTTCATGAGATATTTTGATTAAAAAATGTGTCTCAAATACCTTTTTAGTACCATGATTTAATAATTTGGGACATTACTTTGTTGTTAAAACCTTCCACAAGACTTTATATGTGAATCAAATATGTTTTTCACTTTTACATTATTTTTACGCTATTTAATTGGTTCCATCATTAAATTTTTTAACTATTTCACCCTTAAATATAAACCACATTTAAATTGAAATAAAGACATATTTTACCAAAAAAATATATGCTATTTGGATAAGCATGACACACTTCCAACATCTTTCTATAAATCCTTATCTCCTCACAGTATGATCATTATATTGTTCAAATTCTAATTGATGTATTGGTGTTACTTTCTATGAGATCTTTTTCATTTCATTAATATTACCATTATTATTTAACCGTATATTCTTAATATATTTACCCTAATATTATCTTTAAACTCTAAATTCTTATACTAACCATTGTTAGTGAGATAATCAACACCATCTCTTGATGAAACTATGTGTGCATCATCCATTTCAAGTGAATATATCCTTATCTCTCCTTTATTATTATCATTTAAATTTAATTTTCTACGTTATTGTATACCAAAATGTTGTTCTTATTACATCTTAGGATAATTATCAAGTTTCTCAATGTCATAAAATGTTTTATCTAGTTATTTTTAGTATTCACCCATTTCTTTGTCTGAGTTCTTGAAATCACAGTAAATCTTATTCGAAGTACCTTCATCTTCATGAAGTTTTGCTTCAAGTGAGTTTAAATTTTATCAATTTTTAATAAATAGGGATATCACATCATCATGTATCTTATCTATTTCAATAAAAATGAAAGATATATCATCAATATTCCTAATTAATTCAACTTCCTTATCTATATCCATTTTGAAATTTGACATGTAAATGGTAGTCTTCAAGGATGTATTATCCTTCTCAAAATTTGAATTATTTTTAGTAAAAACCATGATATATGTTCTAAATTAGATTTATTTTACAATTTTATCATTTTCATAATCTTATTCATCACTTTATTCAACACTTGAGGATTTATTTCAGTATTTGGATTATTCCATGAAATATTTTACACCTTCATTCTTAAATTCACACTCTTCCTCTTTGTTATCTTTACTAAAACATGATACCTCATTTTTGGAAATATAATCTACCATTATTGATGAATTTTCCTTCCAATTTAAATTATATAATTTAATTCAACTATTATCTCTGACCACATTGTTTCTTTTAATTGTAAATATTATGGGTTGATCATCCGCATCCACATCATGATGCTTTTTAAGGAAATTAACTAAAAAAATTAAAATATTTCTATAATTGAATCCTCTAAAATTAATTTTAACTTTTTAATTATTTAAACTCTTTGAAATATTTTTGATAAAAATAAATAACCTTATTAAAATTCATTCCACCTAACAAACAATATATTTTTCTTCATGATACATATCTTTTTCATTGATATTTATTCATTTAGATTCTATAAAAGTAGTCACATTTTCTGTCCTTACATTCTTTTTTAAATAAGGGGTTTTTCACATATTATAATTAAGCTTGATATTTTTGAGTTTTTTAATTATAAACTCACCCATGTGTTGATTCTTTAGACCACACATATTGGAATTTTTTTTTGGGTAGGATTCTCATAAAATTCATCATTAAGGATGAATCGTCAAGTGTTTATCAAAAACATCAAATTGAGCTAAGAATATTGTTCACTTTTATAAAAAATTCTTCCATCAATTCATCCTCAATAATTCTTATATATTTAAATTGGGAATATTAATTTTGAATTTTTTACCTCCCATATTCTTATATCATTCATGAGTATTGTTTATTTTGTTTTCAAATAGAATCTACTACATTAGAACCCATATTCCTTATCATTTAGTTCTTAGTGAGATGTAAAACAATGTATTTTTAAAATTAAATTCATCTTTAATATTCTTATGATAATTTAATCTGAAATATTCTATTATATGGGTAAATTATATTCATTCATTTTGATATCAAATATGTCCAGTCCCAAAGAATGAAATTATAGAACTTTATTCTCTTTTTATAAAAGAACTAGTTTTCTACCAAATATGAAAACACTATTATTGTTGATATAATCAATAATATTCAAGATAAATAATTAAATTGAAAATTATACGAGCAATGGGATCTAATTTGAGATTCTAGGATGTGAACCAATCTCAAATACAGATTGATCTTCCCATGTGCGAGAATGATGATTAATGAAGGGGTGAATTAGGACTATAAAAAAATATCAAATAAAACAAGTTACATTAAAATAGTTTATTGTGTAAGATCAAGAAAATAAAATTAATAGTGAGAGATTGAAAAAATAATCAAATAATAACACATGAACATAAGAAAACATTACTAAGTTTACAAACTCTTTATAATTGGATAAGAATAATGATCATTGAAAATAATTTTGATTTGGAAGATAGTTTAGGAATTCATATAATAAGAAGACTGATAAAAAACAAGTTAATGAATGTTTAAAGTATCTTCTTATATCTTCTTCAAGTTCCTCTAACTCATAAATGATGTTTATACCCTATTATTCTCTCAAACCTGACCATATTATCCCTATAATTCTCTCATTGAAGCTTAGGTTGCTATATTTCACTATTATTAAAGTGGAACTCTTTTTTTATAAATATTATGATAAAACATGATATGATGACTTGGACCATGGTTTGTTTTCACATGGTCAACCACTGATATGAAAACCATCATCAAAATCAAGGTCATTTTATAAATATATTTGTTTTTCCCTTCTTTACTTTATTATCCTTGAATAGAACAATTGTATGGAATATCTCCCATAATGATGTGGTTTGGTTATAGACTTCTTAAAATTCCTTTAGGATCCATGATTTTTGAACCCCCAATCATCTTTTACGTTACATCACGACCTAGTTAATGAAACAGTAACACAGTTTTACTAAAAAAGGTTGTACTGAATTTAAAAAAATTCTACAAAATCCTATATTTGACCACATTAACTAACCATTGACATTTTTATAAGAGTGAAAAATGGTTTTATGTTCAACCATGTGGTTATTATACTCATGGAAATCAGTGAGTGTTTAATTTCATCTATAATAACCATGATTATGAAAAAATTGATTTTTCCATTTTCCTCAAAATCCCTTTAAAAAAACACAATCTGTTTTAACAACACTTCATCTTGGTTTTCACAAGAGTGATAATTATTTACCGCACCTATTAGAATAATGATATACTTTATCTTCTATGAGGACATGGTTTCCACATTCAATGAATTTATTTATTACCTTATGGTCTTTTAAAATCCAATCAATCTAAAACAAATCCATGAGTGTGTTGAAAATATATAAAACATGAAAACATATTCAAATATCATGAATCAAAAACTAAAAAAATAGTTATATTATGCTCTCAATGTGACAGTTACCTAAACACTGAATTACCAAATTGGGTAATTATTATTGGAAAAATCTATCTCCTAGTATAAATAACATTTTTCAATTGACAAAATGTCATTGAGGGATTTTGAATCACTCAAATGAACTCCTAAAGTCCCATTAAGGACTCTTTATAATGTTGCAACATGGTATTTAGAGTGACTTTAGATTAGATTGTAAGTGAGTTTTCATGTATTTTTGTTACATTGAGGTGTATGAAATATTATGGAAGATATTCAAGGTATAATTATAAAAACTAATTATTTCCAAGAGAGTTTTAATAGATAATATTTTTCAATGTTTTTTCATTGTTAAATGTACAATTTTTAAAAACTGAATAGGGTAAATTAAATTGGGTAATTGCTTCAATTGATTATATCACATGGATATAAAATAATGTTAACAAAATTTATACCCATTTCCCTTTATATTTATGATTTATTATGCCAAAACACTTGATGTTTATTTGTCAAACATTATGGGGGATTAATAATGATGTGTATTATGATGTAATAACATTTTAAGGGTACTATATCATATGATGTTAAGTGGATTGTGGATAAGTTTAGGGTATGAACATGACTTCTCGGATATAAGTAATGGCCTTTGGATGGGGGTATAGTTTTTCATACTTCCTCGTAGGTAGGGTCTTTTTAAGAGGGGTGTATTAAGTTGATTATAGTGAGATGGGTTTTGTATCTAAATTCTATAAGTGTATATAAAACATGAGATAATTAGGATCACTCATGTTGTGATAAACAGATTGGATCAATTTTTATATTAAACCTGATATGTAATTTCTTATGACCTTATTAACTTAATTAAATTATAATAAATGATTTGAATTGAAAATTTAAATTGTTAAAATTGATAATTATTTAAATTTTTAGATTTTTATAAATTTTTGATTATTAAAAGATATTTAAGACGTTTTAATCAAGTATTTGTAGATATTATGTTGGTGATAAAATCCCAAAAAATGATATATTTCATGATGAGAACTTAAAATTTTAAATTATTAGTAGAAGGCATCCACCAGTTACCTAGTAGCTTACCACGGAGAACCAAATATCTTTCCATTAGGTAATTAGTAGCTTTCCACTGAGTACTTGGTGGTATACATTATGGTGAAATTCCTACCCCAATACCACTGGATGTATTGTGGGGGTACATAAAATTTTTAGTTGATCCTAATTATGTTTTTATTTGAAGGATTTGTATTTTCTCATTGATATTTCAATACCCCATTTAAGGTTCTCATCTGAATATTGGGGAGATTCCTTTATTTTTCTCTCTTTATCTCATCATTTTCTATTCATTCCTTGGTGTTCAAGGGGATTTTGTCTCACCAAATAAAGTCTTATTCACTCTATTTCTTATCACATTCCATATACCTCTCTTATACTCTGATTTTTATTGGTCGAGGTAGTAATTTTATGAAATATTTCATCATACCATGGTGAAAACCATCCAAAATGGTATATATTTGTCATATAATAAATATATAAAGACAATGAATGTTGAAAGCACTATTTCTATCTAACTTTTGGTGTTGGTAAGTTAAAAGGTGGTTTTATCTAAAAAATTATTTTTTTATTATAAATTATGGTTTTTTATGATTATAAAGTTGAGGATTTGTGGTTAATGGTATCATATTTAAGTTATAATTTTATTGTATAGGTTTTATTTGAGTATTGGATTCCTTTTTTATTGATACTAGTTAATTGATTAATGTTTGATAATTTGGTGGTTTATATACTAGAATGAGATTGAATATGGTTAAATAGTATGTGGTATTGAACCTCCCTATGTTTAATTAATTTAATCCAATAATGTGTCTGACACTTTATTTTCCAATATTTTATAAAAATATTAATATTTTTTTAGAAATATAAATAAAGGAGTTTCAAAAATGTAATTTACATGTTAAATAAATTTATTATTTTTATTATAATTTTATCATAACTTATTTAGATGTTATCATTATATTTTCTAATTTCCATTACGTTGAAGTGTTATGATTTGAATAGTAAATTCCTGGGTAAATATTCCATGAATTTTTTGTATAATTGGAAATATATATGAAAATATTATTTGATTAAATTGGTTAAAAAAGATTATTTTTAGTGTTCATGATAATGGCGCCATAAATTCCTTGGTTATCTATTTTATTCATTACATGATTATGATATTATTTTAGACTATTTATTATATATATATATAAGATTTTTTTAAACATGTAAAATATTTTATTTATTATTATATAAAATGTAAATAAATCATTAACATGTATACATACCTGAATGAATAATATGTCAACAAACAAAACTTAACGTTTCAAAAATAAGTTGCATCGGTGAAGAGGTAATGTCTCAATTCATTGGATTAAAGGTGAATGATGATACCTATTGAATTTAACAATATCATTGTTGAATATATAGTTTATAAATTACATTACATAACATGTGAACAATCTTATCTCTATGTGTGTCTATATGGGGTACAGTTTATGTTTTGGAATGTAGTTTAAAAGTTATCCAACTAGGATACCTAGGATATCCAATTAAAAATTATTCATACTGGGATGTGATTTTCTAATGTTTTCAATTTTTTCTTATTATTATTATTTATTTTTTAAATAACCTATTCATGTTATCTTGTATTGAGATTTAATAATTATTTTTAGTTATCCTTAGTTATATTTTTTGTAACTTAAGATTACCCCCTCTCATTATTTCTATGATGATATCATAAAGATCTCATTGGGTAGCTATTTTAGTTTATTTTTATTATTATTATCATTTTTTATTGTTTATAAGTATTTTATTTAATGCATTGAGAAACTCATTAATAACCATTATTATTACTTCTTGGGTTAGTGGATTCATGTCATTTGGTACTTTATTCCTTTTTCTTATTTTTCTCTATAATAGGATTCTTAGTGTATTTCATTAGCCTTTTTGTAGTTTATTAGTATAGAATTTTATTTTTGTGTATTCTATTAATGATGGTGTTTGGGTAGGTGACATATAAAACCTTAAGAGATTATTATTTAGTGAAAAAAGGTAGAATAAAGATAATACATTGGTAAATGTATGGTTTATTTATGGTTTGTATGCTTTTCTAGTATTCTTTATTCACCTTAGTTGGTTAAAAGGGCAGGTGATCCCTTATTTGTTCTCATAATGGGAGGGGCATGAGGTATACTGAAATATAAATGAAATATAATTTCTATTAAACAAACATATTTATACACATTGTAATGTAAATAATTATATTGGTTGATATTTTCAATTATCATTTATATCTGGACAGGGATGAATGTCTTCTATGAAGGTATTATATTTATTGGAATTGTTTTTAATTTCTTATGTAGGAACTATGGTTCATCAATTATGGATCATACACCTTATATTTATATTAATCCTAATTATTATTATTATTGTTATATATACCCTATTATAATTCCCTTAATAGGTAACATACAATCCTTTAGAGATGTCGATAATGGGTTGATACGTATACACCATATATATATATATATATATATTTGTGTGTATCTATGTGTAATAGGATGGGTACTATGGTACCTTGACTTATAATGGGACAAGAGTTTTGGTTCCCTGACTATTCTTCACACTCCCCCATTCCCGTGTGATTTTAAATAGAGGTGTCTCGATTCATTAATTTTTCCTAGGGAAATAAATATCTCTTCCATTATAATTATATATTCATTCCCATATCCCATTGTGAATATGGTTTTATCTACAAATAGGATTCCATTAATGGATAGATTCCATTTTGTAGTTGGTTATATGTTCGAAGTTGGTATGGATTCTCTTGGAAGGGTGACAGTTTTCCATTATTATTCTTTGACCTATGCTTTATGTAATATTTTGTGGGAATATTTTTTAGTCGATATATTTAATATATTTTAATGGGATAGACAAACTCACTTTATTTCACTTGATTATCCACTATGGGAGCTGAGATATCTTTGTGGTTCCTACAAAGTCTTCAAACCCACAACCTACATGTGAAAGTTTGTGAAATTGTAGTTTCATGAGTGTAATTTTAGGTATTAGTATGTACATGGATAACTACTTGGATGATTGACGGACTATTTGGATATCAGAATCATATTAGAAGGTTGAGACTCCCTCAAGATTTAGAGTGTAAGTGGTCAGTATTGGCAGGAGGAATTAATGATACATGACCACTTTTATCTTATTATTTTTTATTTATTTCTTATTTTATAATTGTTATACTTATAATATTGTGATGTTTTAGTTTTTTATATATATATAAATTCGTTATTCTACATCTTTACAAAATTATAATAGGTAATCATTGGTATAAAAATCCGTACAGTATTTTGGGAAACATCTTACGTATGAATGGGTGATGCTAAATTTTCAACAAAATTCTATATTGACCTATATTAAAAAAATGGATCGAATTATTTCTTAAAAAATTATTTAGACCCTTGATTTTTGTTTCTATACACTAGTGAATTGGAAATATTCTTAGGGTATTTTTCATTTCAATCTTGGATGACAGATGATTTGGGTCATGTTACTAAAAAGTGGTATTAGATAAGTGTGATATTAAAAGATATTATCAATATAATTTTTGAGGTTGGATGATTTGGAACTTGAGAAGAGACCTATAAAAACATATCATCAATTTGATTTTTTAATAAATCTCAGGTAACCAAAGTTGTATGGGTTAGTCACATTAGTTATGAGTGAGTTATGGGTTTGAGTATCTCCAGTGATAAATTGTGAGACCTAGGAAGAGTAAAAAATTGCCATTTTAGAGCTAATTTATATATTTGTCATAAATAAAATTGTTTGTGGGATTTAGTACATGTGTTTTTTATATATTAGGATTTTTATATGTGGTGTAATTTAATTAATTTTATGAAACTAATAAAGCAGTCATTATTTTCTTAGATTCCATATTAAGGTTGACACAATTAATTAAATTCACTCACATGTATGCTTATGTTATTATTAATGATTTTATATATTCTTAATGATGTACTAGAATAGATTTTTTTTATTATATTGATGATTAATTAGTTAATGAAATGTGTTGGTCTTACTAAATGAATAAATTGTTTCATAATTTTTATTTTAAAAGAATTGATTTTTTAAATGTGTTTGTAATTTGGAAATGGTTGATTATTTTTTGGTAAATTAGTTGAATTGTTTTATAAATAAACTATATTTTTTAAATAATCTAGTTTTTTATAATTACGTATTTTGAAAGTAAAATTGATATGTGATTAATTAAATGACAAATAACTTATGGTGAAAAATATTTAATTAATTAGATATTTATTGTGAAATGAAAAATATAGTAGTTGGATAAATAATGAAAATAACATTTAATTTTCATTATAAGAAGGATAATAAGGTCAATATTGGGTTGAAATTTTCCTATTTAGGAAATGAAAGGTGTTATAATTTATCGTTTAGTATTATGAATTTTGTTATTTAGTATTCTGATTAAATTTTTCGGAGTTTCATGTTTGATGCATGATGATAATTTTGGGATATTATTTAGTCGGTTGGTGGAAAATCGATAATTAGGATCAGTTAATGTTTTTTGAATGAGTGACTTTTTTGGATTTAATGGATATAAATGATTTTGCTCGGGAGTTTTTAATGACTTGTGACTGTATTAACCCAAATATGGTATTAATAAGGATATAAATTGGGAATTTAAATGGTTAATATTCGGACTTGTATGAATTTATGTATTTATAATGAGTAATTGGTTTTTATTAACATTTTAAGAAGTTTAAATAAAATATTTATAGATATTATAGTTGTTGGAAAATCGTAAAAGTGATATTTATTATGTTTAAAACATTAAATTTTAAATTGGTGGAAAAAAGGTGCCACTAGGTAACCGATATCTTTCCACTCGGTACTCAGTAAATATTCTAGTCAGATAGTACCTACTGGGTTTCCACCAAATTGATGGTGGGGGTCTACTAGGTGGCATGTTTAGCCCAATTAAATTTTTTAGTTGGAAAAATTGATATCTTTGGTCCATATTAATTAAATACCCTCCATTAATGGTTTTTATTATATATTCATCCATTTTATGGACAGATCTGTATCCTTATCTCTAAATATCTTCCCTTTTCCTAACATAAATCCTTGGTGTTTAATGGATTTTTTCTTACTGAATCGTTGTGGGTTAACTCCCTTTTTTTATTTTTTATTATTATATTTTTGTTTAATTCTAATTTGTTTAGTTATGGATTTCTTTATTTATTTTAGTATATCATTTTAAATCCATCTAAGATGATGAGGTTTTCATGTATCCAAACTAGGGGCCGTTAAGGAAATTTGAGCAATCTTTTATTCTTACTTTTATTGTGTTGGTATGGTGTTTTTTGTAATGATATAGTTATTAATTTTCTTTTAGGGTAAATCTATTGTTCTTTTGGTTTAGTGATTTTGGTATTTTGTGGTTAGGGGTTCAAAAACGAGTTATAATTTATATGTGTAGATTTTATATAGATATTATAGCTTCTAAATTATAGATGTTGGTTACTAATTATATGGGGTTGATTTGGTGGTTGTTAGACTATAACAAGATCCACTATGGGTTAATGTAAGGTGGTATCAACCCTCCCATTGTTAAATTAATTTATTCTAATGATTTTTCTACTAATTTATTTCCCATACCTTCATACATATGTAAATTATGATCGATTAATATAAATGGTTGGTTTTTGAAAAAATGAGTTTTCATGTTAATTTAAATTTTTTTTATTGTAATGTTATCAGATCATGTTTAATTATTTTTGTTGAGTTTTCTTCTTTCCATAAAATTATATTTTTTATTATTTGAATTTAAAATTCATTAATAAATTTTACTTTTTTATACATAATTTTAATTATAGTTTAAAATTTTATTTGAATAAATTGGATTGAAAAAATGAGATGATTATCAGTTGTTAGGATTATTTATCCTTGAATACGTTGTTTATTTATTAATTTGCATGATTTTGATTAGTTATTCAACTATTTTTATACATATATATATATAACAATTACTGTTAAACATTTTCCTTGAGTTCTTTATTATGATATAAGATTTTAATCATTCCTTTCCATATTTAAAGGCCAGAATGAATTATAAGTCAGTGAATAAAACATAATATTTAGTTTAAAAGATTAATTTGTGGAAAATTAATGGTTGGGTCCAGTGGAAAAATAATTTTGATTTATAATATATATATTTATATCTGATTTTTGAAATTAATGGGTTTTTAAGGGAAACTACTTTAAAAATAGAAAATTACTTAAAATGGAAACCATATTCTCTATATTGATGAGCAGTTGGGGTTCTAGTTATGTATAGGGAAAAAAATTATAATGTTTCCATACTCATATGTGTATTTCAAATGGGGTATATATCTTTCCTATTCTTATTTAATTTCATAATTACATATTATGGTTATCATGTCTTTTAATTTCATTATGATTATTCTTGGTTATCCTTTGTTTGAGGTTTGTGTCAGTTGGTATTATTTGTTATCATTAATTATTTTTCTAGATAACAGATTTATCTATTTTTCTATTAAGGTTGATTAAAATTAAATTAATCATACTTTTTTAAGTACAATTATTATCTATCATAATTTTAGGTAATTCTTTAAAACATTCGTAGTATTCCTTGGGTTAACAGATTAGATTTGTCTAGGACCTTCTTATTTTTTCTTATTTCATTACATGTTATAATTATTAGTGTATTTACTAAGATTTTTTGTAGTATATTATTATGGTACATGTATTATATTATATTCCATTAGGGAGGGTTTTGTGGTAGGTCACCTAGAATGCCTTGGGAGTGGTGATGTGTCAACAAAAAAATTTAAGGAAATGACCTTATTAAAAGAATTGTTTATTAAGGAATGTATTTTTTTAAAGGATGCTTCATGCACCTTAATGGGTTAAGTAAGGTTGGTTTTATAACTCCCTAAAAATGTAATTTAAAATAAAGATAATCGTTATAGGATTCTTGACACACAACATCAATATTTAATCATATTAAGATATATTATAAATATATTATAATTTAAATGTGACTATTAAAAATAATTTGTTTAATTGAAGGGTATAAATATGAGTAATACATTATGAAATATATTTATAATGTTACTAAACAAATTTATTTATTCATTCTTAGTATATAAGTACTCAATTTTTAGTGAATCCATTTTATGCTTCAAAAATGTAGCGTCTTAAAAAATGATTTTCAATGTATTTTATGTGTAGAAATTATACCTAATTTATACCAATTATAGATATTTTATTTTATAAAATAAAAATATATTTTTTAAAATTATCATATCAAAATTAAATTAGGGTGAAATTATAGGATTTTACAAAATGAATGATTTTTTTCAGGGAGGAGTGCAAAAATTCTGTTTTTTCAAATAATATCATTTCTTTTCATTAAATCATGTAATATAAAAGTATAAATCTATTATATATTTTGTATTAATTTTAAATATGATATATTTTTTTATATTAATATAATTAATTATATTTTAGTTAGAAATATTAATGATTTTATTATTAGATAATTCTTATGCTTAAAAACATATTTCTATAAAAATTGTTTTTGTTATGTTTCATGCATTAAGGTTAAAACTGATTTATGCCATTTATATATATTGAATATTGAAGAAAATATCCCATATACTTAATTATGGTTTAAAATTTAATAAATAGGATTCTTTTATTTTTTGTCATTATAAATAATAATTGTGAAAAATAATTTCCTCTTCGACAAGGGTAAATCATGTAATTAAGGTTAAAAATAACATGACAAGGAATTAAAATCTTTATAGAAACATAATTATTTATATTTTATGAGTTTATTTCAACCATAAACATATAAAAGTCTAATATATGAAAATTTGGGGCCATTTTTCTTTGATAATGACTTCAATATTATATTATGTAAGGAATAAATAAAACATTTCCCTATTTATTTCAATATCTCTAATATATTATCATAATGAAAAAAGCAGTTATTTTTAGTTCTAAATTTTTATTAGGAATATGAAATATGTTTCCGTAATGGATTTTTTTTTGTTTTTATCGATAGAATTATTTCCTTAAATGATTACACAACATCAACAAGATACATGTTCATATAGTAAAAAAATAAAAAAAATAATATTAAAAATATTAAAAGAAATTGAATTTGGATGAATTATTATATTCCTTAAGTTTTATAGATTAATATAACACATTATTTATTTTTTACAGTGTGTATTAAAAATAAATTTGAAAATTTATATATTTAAAGTCAAACTACGTGAATAGTTTTGAAAATGACATTAATGTTATCTTATGTTAAATAATATTTAATTAAATGAAATAAAATTCATAAATATCTGATCATTACAAAATAAAATGTGATATGGTATATAATATCTACTATTATCAACTTATTGGTCACATTTTCATTTATTGTAACATTTTATACCCCTAAAACGTAAAAACATTGTTATCATGAAAATTTTCAAAAGGGTAAACGAGGGGTTAAAACTAAGAGATAATGGATAAAAAATTAATTAAACTTGTATAAATATTATTTAATGAGATTATTTATACTTTTAACCATATTATATTATAAATATATCATTTTGGATCCACTTTAACATGAAAATAAATTAATATCAATTTAATACTTTAAGTATTTCCAATGGTGCCCTCCCCTATCTTATAAAAGGTAACCTTCTATCCTCCATTATTCACAACAATCGAGCAGTATAGACCAGATTATTCCTACCAAAATAACATTATATATAGAATACCTTCATTATATATCCCTTGGTAAAGTTCTATGACCAATATATGATGGAATAAGTTGTAAGCCATAGGAGGTCTCTCAAAGAATAGGTAATTGTCTTTACCAACACTTTCAAGTTTATTTATTTTCTACATTATATAAATTTCTTGTGAATATACTAAAATAAAAAAAATTATGTCATAAATATACTAATTTGTTATTATTATAATGGTAAAACCATTTTTTGTCTCTTTTGCTTCCTATGGAAAGCAAATACAACACTTGTGTGTATGTAAAACTTACCATATCCACATAACAATGTAATAATTTTTTATCACCATTTTACATGGATGGTTATAATTATGGATTTAATGAATATATATGATATTTGTGATATTATTATAGTTTTAATGGTAGATTTCTATTTAATTATCTTTCATTTCATCCATCTATAAGTGGAAATTTCACTCTTCCGTAAATAGATACTACCATCTCCACAAAGTGATGTAATTAATTTTTCATGACCACTATATTTGAATGGTTATAAAAGTGTAAATAATTAATAAATATTATACCTAAGTAATATTTAATATTATGTATATTATTAAACCATGATAAAGGTGAAATTACTAGAATCATTGAACCAAAACATGCTTGGAAAATGGCCCATTTTCACCTGAATATTTATTTTAAGAAAGAATTATTAATAAAAGGTAAATGGGAAATTATAAATGAATGGTATATTTAATTTTAAATATAAATATTATTCTATAATTTATGTAAAATAAATCAATATTTATTATAAAGTAGTTTTGAACATGTATGAATCAAGATGATAATTGATGTAAGGGTTTATTCCACAATCTCATCATTATTCGATATTATTTATGTTTAAGTATATTTGGGGATAACTTTATGGTATATATATATTAAATAAAATATATTTTACTTTACTATGGTTATTATTTAAATTTATAATTTTGTACCATTTTCCTCGCTTCGACACCTAAAATGACTTGGAAAATGGTTTTAATAAAATTGACTTTATTTCATGTTTGGTCAGAAATCATTATTGTCCATGTCCATGTTTTATATAAAATGTTTTAAAGAATATTTTTTTAGTATCCTATGATCTTTTAATGTAATTTTTAACAATTTTTTGTATTTTTATTAATTTTTTTCAAATTAATCATAAAATAATGTTCAAAATAAGGTATATTTGACTTTTGACTGAAAATGTGGCAAGAACCTTTGTTTTAACATACTAAACATGAAAACAGGTTCCTAATATCATGTCCAATAAATAATTTAAAGATTAATTATTAATTTATATTATTTATTTAAAAATGAAAATATTTCCAAATATTTTGGAAGTTTTTATATTTTGATAGTGTTTTTTCAAAATGGAAACTGAATTTTCTTCAAGAATTTTTCTAAAGATATATTGAATATATTTTAATCTATGTCAACATACTTTGGTAAATATTATGTTTTAATAAGGATATTATATAAATATACCATCCATCAAATTTTTCTAGATGGTTTATGATCAGTTTGATGAGGGAGTTATTAACATTCCATATGATAGGTCATCAAATACTAATATTTTTTGATTATTAAGATATATTTATTTAGTTGACTTATTTCTTCATATGATGAATTCATTGAACTAATTAAGTGATGGGTGGATCCATAAGTTATATAAAACCTTGATATGTTGGTAGGTATCATGATATAAATTAGTTTGTGTATTTGGTATTGGCCTTACATGTTTATGTAAACTTTCATGGTACAAGTCCTTGACGGTAAGCTTATGATATTCACCATTACGGAAAAAATAGTTATGAAACAAATTATTTTTTTCCATGTGATTAATCAAATATTTATGAAATACATGTATAAGTTTCAAGATGATGTGATTATTTATATAGAGTTATTAGATTATCATTTATTCCCACCATATTATTCAAATCCTCATTCATTGTACAATAGATTTTATTGCACACATTTACTTACTAAGAATTTAAGATCACCTATCTATTAGTTTTATATTAACCAAGATGTAAAGAAGTGTACTATTATTGATATATTAGGATATTATAGATAGAAAAAATATTCTATCAAAGAAAAAACTATGTTTTATTTTTTTGTTTTCAATTATAATTTGAGATTTAGGCATGTATCTAGTCTACTATACTACTCGATCTCTTTGGGATATGAACACCTATATATAGTTCCATTATAATAATATAATTTTAAGATCTAGGATACTAGGTTTGGGTTTTTAATGTTAGTATTAGATCAAGTTTAGTATAATCCTTTGGAACATGATTTAAGAAAAATTAGATTAAGTAACATAATCTTATGATAGATTCTAGAGATAAGTCCACATATATGATAATATCATGAAGTATTAGTAAGGTATAATATGGGTGACTTCCTAAAAAACACATCCATATATAGACACTATAAAGTGTTTTTAGTTATGAAATAGATTCATGTTGGGATAATAACTCTAAAAGTGGCGGGTTGGGTATTACTCAATCGTAACTGGTTCACAATGAGAGGTATTAAGAGTACACACCTATCTAGACACTCCAAGGGGATATTATTAGACTAATCCATATTTTATTTACAAACCATTATGAAATATAGAAAATATTATTATGATTAATGATATTAAATAAAATAACACGATTATGATTCTTAGATTAGGTATGCATATTTTTTCAGTTTATGTTATGTGTTTCACCATTTTCATAATTATACATTTTAATTCATAATGTTATGATATAATATTGTGTAAAATATTTTTTAAAAATGGCTCCCTAGGGATAAATAAAAAATGTGTCAACATCAGTATTCAATTTATTTATTTCCAATTTGTGCAAGTTAACATGAATATTTTTGGAGCTGAGAATATTATGAATGTATTAGGATAGTTGACTCAGGTTATGACCAATACCCATACCTATATGGAACAAAATATTCATTCAAAACCGGATTTATTGATTTTTAACACTTAATAAAGTATAATTTTCCATCCCTTAATTTAGTTATATATTTATTGATTGTAGAATAGTGGATCAAGTCCTAAGAAAATATATATCTATATTTGAGAAATAATGAAAGGGATATGGTTATTTTAGAAATGTACTGTTTAAAAAAGATATTGATAAATATATGTAATTTACTCCAAAATAAAAGGGGGGTGAAGAAGATAGTGTCGATTGAGAAGAATAATCTTAATGATTTATTCTTCAATAAATACATTCCTCACTAGTAATGTGTTGATATGGAAAGGAAATTTCTCAATATAAAATACAATAAGGAGGAAGTTGTTTTTGAGTATGCAAAAAATATTACAAGAATAAAAGTAATTCTATGAACTAAATAGATAATATTTAATGTATTATTGACCATTTCAATGATGGGATTAATTCAAGACTTTAAAGGGATGTAGACTAAAAAATCATCATATGATGATATAGTATCAAGTTCCATCACTATGGAGAATGAATTCTACAACTCATATATTTTCAATGGATATAATGAGAATAATAATATTATTGAGAACCAAGAAATAAATGATGCAATAGAAAATATTTTATTTATGGAACATCCCACACGAGAAAATTTTGTAAATAAACACCCTGGAACTTGAAGAGAAAGAGAGTTAGATTGATGTGTAAAGTGAAAGGCCATTAGTCGCATGGGTGAAAGGGAATAAAAAAGTCTCAAATTTTTAATATATCAATTGTAATGTGATGGGAAACTACAATAGAAAATTACCTAAGCACTAAGACAATTTATCTCAAAAATGGATAAGTGAAAAAAGTCAATATTATGTAATTACTATAGCTGATTTTTATGTCCCTTATGTAGTGATAATTGAAACTTTGATTGTAAACTCGTGATTTATTTGATTCCTTATGTACACACTATTTTATATTTTTCCTATATACAGAATCACCCCATAAAAATAGGAGGAATGTATTATCAATCAATATACGCAGTAGGAATATGGTTATTGTGAGGGTTTTGTTAAAGTGGATTTTTATTACCGTGTTGAAAAAATTATTGTTATTTTTGTGTTTGTATATGAAATAATACGATTTTTAGAGATTTTTTAGTTTTAAGGATTTAATAATGAGTATATCATTTATAAAAAAATATAGTAAATATATCATGAAATAAAAAAATTATTCTTTTATATTCATTTCTAATTAATTGATTGTCTTTTAACCCCTCACTAGTTTATGGTTTCTAATTCATGAAATTTATCCATCTCATGTTTTATATAGTTATATATTAGACTGTGGATGTTATATTTATCCACTATGTCTATATTTTAACTTTACAAAAAATTTATCCTTTTTTGGGAACCTGATAATGTGTTATTTCAAGTAAACATTATGCTTCCCACTTCCCCTTTTCAATGTATGTTTTATAATCCCACTTTATGATGTCAATTTTCAACAAAGGTATTTTCAAATATTGAACTTTTGGCGACTAATATAAAATTTAGAGGGAATAATTTATTTAAGTGGGATAGAATGTAACCCCTAAAATATTTAATTTATAATATTAATATTCTTGATTTCCTATTTAACTTGTATCACCGAGCTTCAATAAAATTGAGATATATTATTAAAAAATTATTATTTAAACATGACCATTATAAACTAGACATTAAATTATAAGTTATTAATATTATTAACCTCATTAATAAATATATGTATAATGGACCTATATAATTAAATTCTATTGATTAATTCTTATGAAATAATCCCTTGATTTTTTGATGTAATTTTATGAATCCAAAATACATTTGGTTCAACATTGATTTATATTGCATTTTGTGAGTTGAAATTATAATTAATTTCTTCAAAATTTATATTATTTTTATAAAATCAAAATAATTTTTTAAAATAATATATCAAAATTAACTTAGGGTGAAATTTTTTTTTTCTGAAATGATTGGTTTTTTATTGAATAGTGAAAAATACTGATTTTTCCAACACTACCATTTATTTTAACTAAATAAAATAATTTTAAAGTTAATTTTATTTTTTATTTTCTATTAATGTAAAATATGTTCCATTTATTTTTATAATAAAATAAGTAATTCCATTTAAGCCATCAATATTCATGATTTTGATATTAGTTAGTTTTAATACTTTAAAACAATTATTTCTAAAAACTAATTTTCATTGCATTTTTTGAATTTATATTAAAATGGATTTCATAATCTTATATAGATTTAATATTGAAAAATAGATATCATATTTAGAATTTGAAGGTTCAAATTTTGTAAATAGGACCTTTTATTTTTTGTCATTATGAATAGTAACTATGGTAAATATTTGTCAACTCGTTAAGTGTGAATCAGGTTATTATTGTTAAAAATATTGTGATAAGGCATTAAAAATATATATATAACCTACATTATTTCTATTTTGCTACTTTAGTTCAACCATTCAAATCCATTATTTGAATATATTGAAATTTGGTTCCATTTCTCTTTGATACTGATAATAATATTATTTTATGTAAAGAATAAATAGAAAATGTGTCTCTCGTTATTTTAATATCTCTAATATTTTTTTCATGACAATAAAATTCCATTATGTTTGGTTCTAGTTTTTTTAATATGAATTAATTTTTTTATCATGATAATTTAATTTGACATTTTAGTGGTGTAATATTACGTTAAATGATTAAGAAATGCTGACAAAATACATCTTAAAGTAATAGAAAAATAAAATAAATTATTTTAAAAATATTAAAAGAAATAAAATTTGGATGAATTAGTATGTTTCATAAATATTATAGGCAAATAAAAAATATTAGGGATGTGTTTAGGGTATATATTCTAATTCTAATTCAATCTTATTTTCATAAATGTCACACAATATGAATATTCTCAAAAATAACTTTAATGATTTATTATCTTAAAAAATATTTTATTAAATATATTAAAATTTAGAAATAATTTATCTTTATAAAAGGTAATGTGATATTGCTTATAATATTAATCATTGATCACATAGGGGTTACTTTTTATTTTTATAGTAACATTCATGACCCCTAAAGTGTAAAATATGTGTTATCATGATAATTTTCAAAAGGGTTAATAGGGGGTTAAAACTAAGAGATAAGTATTAAAAAATCACCTAAAATTGTATAAAAATAATTTTCATGAGAGGATATCAAATTACTATTATCCTATATTTTTAATATATCAATTTTACGCCACTTGAACTAGATAATTAATTCATATTAATAAAACACTTTAAGTAATTCCATGGGTACCTCTCCCCTCACATATAATAGGGATCCTCCTCACTTCCCTTATTCAAAAAGATTGAGAACTATAGATTAGAAGATATCTACTTTAATTATATTCTATTATCTTAACCATAATCATAGATCCCCTTCTCATCTACTAAGTCCCATATTTCAAGGCATAAGGTGTAATCCAAAGGAGGTATCTCAAACAAAAGGTAATTGTCCTTACAAGCTCTTTTAAATTTATTTATTCTTATAATTATTCTAATTTTTAATACCCATTTTAAGATAATTAATTCTATAAAACACGGAATCCTCTTTTTAATGAATAATTTTTTCCTTCTTCTCTCCCTTGTTTAATATTTGATCCATGTTGGGTAATGGCTTATGGGATTTGAGAATCATAAGGAATATTTTGTGTTGTTTTTGTATCCATTCATTCCAAAATGAGTGAAAACATGCTATGGTCTCGATGGCTATGCTAAAATGATGTTGTTGAGATAATACTACACCATATAAGCAAAAGGCTACATCATAATGATGTTGTTCGAAGAATATTTCAACATGGCCTTTGTCATTGATGGATTTTCATGGTGACTACACTGTGATGGATAAGACCACACACCAGAACTATGGTGCATGTCAGTTTTAGAGATATGGTACTAAAATTCATCCATCCATTAGTATTTGAGAGTTATGGATTTAAATTCTTAGATATGGAATTTATTTGGGGAAGGTATTTCGGAATTTAATAGTGGAATTCATGATTCTTAATCAAGGGTTTTTCCATATGGAATAAACCATACAAAAACCATTTCCATTATTTTGAAATAATTTCAAGCCTCATAAAGATTACATAAATGAATCCGTTTTACACCTCTAATACTTATACCATTGTAGTTTTAATTTGAGAGTGGTTCTGCACCAAAGTATTTCACATTAAATTGTAGTTCTTATCTTTCTAAATTTAGCTATTTTACAATACTTAAATTTTTATCAGGTAAATTTATTCTGATGTACCTCTGAACCATTGTGGTTGACACTTTGCCTTTGTAGTTTATTCCAACACACCACTATGTCATAGTTATCTTCACTTTGTTGTATTTTTCAATTCCATAATACCTCTTTGTCATGGTATCTGACCATATAGCACATTGGTAGAATTTAGTACTCCTCCACACCCTAGTGACATTCATACACTACATAGCCTTCTAGGTTTCTACAGAGACTTATTACTTTGTAGATTTTCGGAAAATAATCCTTATATATGAATTGGTTCAAAACATTAGTTTTTTATCTATTCCTTACCCTAAAACCCTTTTCATGATGGTTGGAACTGGATCTAAGAGTACATGGTGCGAGATCATGTTCCAATTAGAATGTGAATGTGGTTCGAGTGATGATGCCTTCGATGAACCTTGATATTAACATAACAAAAGTATTTCTCTTTAAATCATGGATATTTTCATTCTAAATTTATCCACTCATCAATACCTGACTTTACTCCATGATATTTTCATCCGGAGTACCTATACATCATGGTTGTTGACTCTACACCATGGACGTTTATTCCATCACACAACTATACTGTAGTTATATTCTCTATGTTGTGATGATTAATTCCAGTATAACTTTGTGCCATGGTGTCTAAACTTACATAGAGGTGGTATATTTTAGTATCCCTCTACACCATAGTGACTTTCTTTCACCATGGAGCCTCTGTTTCTAGAGAGACTTGTTCTTTTATGGGTTTTCTGGAAGTCAACCATATGTACTAATTGGTTATAACCTTTGTTTTGTTACTCCTTACCTTACTCTAGAAACCTTTTCATGTTGGTTAGAACCAGTTCACGGATTCTCTAGTGTGCGATCATGTTCTGGTTGGTGTGAGAGTGTGGTTAGAGTGATGACACCTTTGAAGAACCTTGATATTGGCATAAAAATGTGAGTTTGGAAGTTTCTTACCATTTGGGGCCATGTATATAATGTTTCTGGGACATGTCGTTTATGATTGATTAACACCTTATGGTCATCTGTTACATGTGGATGTGTGAATGTCCATGAGGCTTTCCTGATAATGAATATTTGTTTCTGTGTGGATCTTGACATTTATTATTTGTGTTCCTTGTTGTTCCTTTATATAACATGTATTCATTATTATACTACATTTTCTAGGAAACTATGTTTCAGTTATCAATATGATAAGGTGGTTTCATGAGGTTGGATAGATGTTTTATAAATGACCTTAATCATTGGTGTGACTATCCTTATAGAGGGATGTGAATAAATTTCCAATTAACCTAACCAACTCAGTCCAAACCCCCTTAAAGGTGGGCATGGCTATCCCTATTTAGGGATGTGCATGAGTGGAAGACTAGAAGATACTAGCATGGAATTCCCATGGACATGGGATATGGGTGTTAAAAGGCTAGATGATCAGGGATCGACATGGTGGAATCTGTAGCGTTCCAAATGTAAAACACCATTAATGTTGGGTGAGCTTTGTAACCTTAAATGCAATACTTTTTTGACTTATTGTATGTCATTACCGATGACGAGATAAAGCATGTGGGTCCAAGTTTCTTGGAGTCTTGGTTAGAACTTGATGACTTATAAAATGTATGGCTATATGTTTATTTGAGTTTTTTACTTCTCTCATAACATGCACAATTATATATTTTGTTCACTTAAATTATTGGTGTATTGGTGGTGTCTTACTGAGTCTTGTACTCACACCCTACTCGAGTATTTTGATTCACTTGTAGATTTCATGTTTAGAGACCAGGTGAAGGGAAAAGGATATATGGTTGAAGGTTAATCCAAAGTGTATGAATTTGGTAGAAGACCGATAAAGACTCATGAGGACCCGTTGTTTATTTAATTATTACTTATTATTTCTTTTACCTGGTTTGAACTACCACTTTGGGTGCTTTTTATCTCTTATATGACATGCATTCATATTCATGTTTCTATATATTTAATATGATTTTTTATTATCTTGTTTATTATTATCATTTCCTTGATGCTCAATCACATGATACATAGGGTATAGTCTTTCTTATAGCATCCTTATACACTCATTTCTAGTGAATGACCTCTTACATTTCGGAAGGTATACATAATGTCATGTGACCATTCAACTCAGACCTAGTAGTTGGGGTTTGGGTGTTACTAAATATTATTATAGGACTATGAATCACAAAATTATTTCTTATCATTACCTTTAATTGGGACAGGGTAAACAAAAGATAGGATGACTGGGAATCAAGTAGAAGAACCATGATAGTGTTAGGCCAATACTGTATAGTGGATCTCCATGTTTCCATAAAGTTAGGGACACTATATATTAATGTTACCATTTATTAAATATACCTTCGGTGATGTATATGATGTTGATATATAATTTATGAGATTTCAGGTGCATTCATGTGTCATGACTGGGCACATAGATCTACATACCATATATATACTTGTTGTTGTGTTGCATATTAGTTCTTTAATTAATTGAATTGATTTGGCTATCGGTTTGGGAAAGATTGTTTTTTTATATATCTATATTTCCAAGTCATTATGATATATCTTCATTAGTATTAATTAGATAAAATGATCATATTTTAGTGTGTAAATATATATGATAATTGTTACTAATATATAAGTATGGATACTAGGCTTAGAGTTAGGCGGCTTATACATGTGGATGAGGGTAGACTCTTATAAAATCCTTTGTGCTATCCCATAGATTGTTTAGGACTACTTTATGCTTTTAATGTTCTTCAAATTGCAATGATTGCACTTCAAAGTCATTTGATGCGATCACTAGCTATGGTATCCCATGATACTCCAATTCCACAACTTAGGGTACATGAGGATGTATGCATGCACAATAATATACCATCATAGGTGATCATTAATGTAGATCACCTTTATCCTAGACACTTTAGGATAGTGCCCTTCCCAAGAAGATCCACTCAGAGGACTATCAATAACCGTGTTGGAGATTTCCATCTTCATCATCCTCTAGTGTTCTAGAGTACTGGTGGGATGTAATGTGTAGATGACTAGCTATAATTTATCGAGACCATTGTTTTTTTCTCTAAGAATTTTTAGGAGCGGTGAGTGATTTTAGAAGACCCTTATGTTTCCTAGAACCACCAAGAGATGGTGTAATTCCATGAGTCAAGTTGGGAAATGAGAGTGTCTTACTTGGATGACCTTCAAGGAGTTGTTTCTCATGAATAACATTCTTCCTACGATGAAGATGTATAATACCCATGTGTTCATGGATTTATGGTGTGGTTCCGTAAATGCCTCTACTTACCCTACTCAGTTTTTGAAGTTACTTCACTTTTCTAATTTGTTGGATATGAATGAGGTGTAGGAGGCTTAAAAGTATGATACAGTCATTTAACCAAATATTATATGTCAGGTTAAGGGATTTGACCTAACAATGTACAAAAATTTACTTTATTATGTCCGATATTTTTAGAAGGGGATTGAGGATTTAAGGGAAACAAGCTTACTTTCATCACATAGTAGGCCAGTGAATGAGCTTCCCCTCATTACCTCAAGAGCATATTTTGGTATTAGGAAGAGGAAGTTGGATTGTGAGTAGAAGTCTTGTAGATAATTTCTTTAGACAAGGAACTATTTTGTACCTTCTATGGGAGATGATTCTAATAGGTGATATAATTGTAGGGTGAGGGGAAATTATATTCGTGCTTATAGAAAGTCATCCTTGGAGTGAAAATTTTATATAAATATTTTTTTATATTTAACACTTTTTCCCAAAGGTCTATTAAAGGGGTACTATGTGATTAGGGAGAGCTAGGAGTAGAGGACCTCAATAGAGGATTTAGACCTTCCATATGGAGGTAACTCATGGAAAGGTTCATAGAGCTGAGGTCGGAAATGATAAAAAAATTAACTAGGTTCTAGCAGATGATGGAGAGAGTACATATACTATTCCAGGCATGGTGTTGATCACCTCCACGTTATCTATAGCATTTTTTGACACCGGTTCTTCTCATTCCTTCATTTCATCCAATTTAGTTGATGTTCTTGACCTACAGATCAAGTTATCGGATGAATTAGTCTTTCATTAAATACCATTGGGCACAAAAGTGGACTGAATTTAGTGATACACAAAGTGTTCCATAGTTGTCACTACCTTTAGAAATCTGTGGGAATAATTGTTTCTAGGGATAATGACCTTTGAAGTAATTACCAAAATGGATTGGCTACCTACTTCTAAGATCAAATTAACTACTATTGATGGTGTGTTTCATTCACATCAGTAAATAGAGAAAGTTCATGATGTCCAAAGAGTGAGAACTGGGATTATATAGAGTTGGACCACACATGATCCATCATAGAATGATCACAATATATATGGAAGAGTATTCTCTTTTGGAAAGATCAGTGAGATCCCCCAAAAGTTATCCTCTAATCATGGATCTCTATTAAAATTTCTCTCCATAGAACTTCACCGGAATTCCACTTGTTATAATAGTTGAATTTGAGATTGATCTTATAGAGGGTGGTGAATCCATTTTGATACATTCTTAATTTACTGCACCAGTTGAGCTATAATATATCAAGGTATAGCTCAAGGACTTAGTTAAAAATGTCTTTTTTGTTTAAGTATATCAAGAAAGGGTGAAATTATAGTGTTCAATAAGAAGGAATATGATTTTGTATTACTCTATGTTGATTATAATAAATTTAACCTGATGATGATGAATAATTAATATCCATTTCCCACTATCAATGATATTTTCTATTAGATATGGGGAGTTGGGTGGTTCTATAAGATTGATATGTGATAAGGTAATAACTATTTGTGAGTTAGAGAGGATAGATTTTCAAGGAAAGAATTTTGGAGTAGGAATGGGTTGTATGATTACATGGTGATGTCGTTAAATCTTGAAAATTCACCATAATTGATTATGGAACTCAAGAATGAGTTCTTCCACCCATATCTAGACTCATTTTTCCTAGTATTTTTAGATGACATACTCGTCTGCTCGTTGATAGTAGAGTAGTATGCAAGACCCCACAAGAATAATATTATGTATACATAGAGGAAAAAAAATTCATGATAAGATATCTATGTGTTAATTTTTTGTACTATAGGTTAGATTCTCTAGTTATGTTTTTTACGAGACACGTATATCTTTAGACCAAGAGAAATTGGAGGTTGTCATACCCTAAAGATGTCTGCATAATGTGTTCCAAATTATAATCTTTTCATCTTTAGAAGGATATTATCAATGTTTTATCAAGTACTTATGATGAATATCAGTACTCATTAATACATTGAGAAAAAATGGGGAGAAATTATTGTTTTTGGACTAGTGTGAAGTGGCATTCCTTGAACTGATGAAAATGTTGATGATAGATCTAGTGATAACAGTTCCTGCGTTTAGGATTAGTTAGGCATTATACTGTGATACATCAGGAATTGGTCTGGGAGTGGTTATGATGTATAGAGAGAAAGAATTATCCAACAGTTATCTTTGACTATAAAACTATGAGTGAATCTATCATCTCATCACTTGTATTTGGATGCCATCGTCAATGATTTAAAGTGTTGGTGACACTATCTCTCTAGAGAGATATTTTTTGTTTCCAAATACTACAAGATCCTACATTATATCTTCACACAAAGGTTTATTTATATAAGGCATAGGTTCTAGGTGGAGTATCCAAAGATGTTTTGCACTGATATCTCTTATGAACTAATTAAGGTGAATGTTGTAGTGGATTCTCCTATCAATAAGATGCATACTGAACATGAGATTGTTGAGAGGACTTTTGAGGTGTAGTGGTGATTGATGAACCAATTGGAGGAATGGAGGATGTATGCATTGGAAGATCAGGGATCAATTATTTTTTTCCATTCGTTATCAAATATTTATTTGTGGACCATGTAAAGATTGTCCTAGTGTCAGACCTAGAGTGTGTTGTGATGAGGAAAAAAATAGATAATGGTGGCCCAATACCCAGCATGATTATAGATAGAGAGGAAGTGATCACGGTACATGAAAGAGTAGTAGTATCTACTTATATTATAGAGTAGTTTATGAGGTATTAACATAACTATATATGGGAACTAAATATTTGAGAAATGAAGATGTACCACAAATTTAGGTGACAGTTTTGGTGGCTAGGGATGAAGAGGGACATTATTAGGTTCATATTTCAAAGCCTTACCTATTAGAGGGTAATTGTCGAGAAACAGTTTCCTAGATTTTTTCTATATAAATTTTTAATGACCATATGGAAGTGGGACGATCTCATTATTGGATTTATAATGGAGTTACCTAGTACCTAGAGGAGTTATGAATCTATTTGGGTGTTTGTTGATCCACTGTTGAAAGGTGCACACTTTTTATTGATATGAGATACTCACTCATTGGATGAGATGGGAAATATTTATGTCTGTGAGATTTTATTCTTACATGGATTACCCTTTATCATTTTTGAAAATAGATACAGATTTCTAACATCAGTATTTTTGAAATTATTTTAGTAATCTGTAGGGACTTAGATGTGATTATGCACCTAATACCATCCTCAGACAAACATACAGTCTATATAAACTATATTAATTTTAGAGTGTATTCTTCAAGACTTAATTATAGTATTTCATGGATGGTTTTATGATAATCCATACATTTTTAGTTCACATATAACACTAATTACTAAGGTTTGATTCAGATATAATCTTATGAGGATCTATATGAGAGGGTGTATTTTTTCCCACATTGTTGGCATGAAGAGCATTGGGAAATAGTTGTGGGGCCTTGTATGGTTTAAGATACCTCTGATAGATTGAAAATGATTGAATATAGGTTTATTAATACTCATATTAGGTTGATATAATATTACAACCATAGGAGGATACATTTGGATTTTACGATGGGTGATTGGGTTTTCTGGAGAGTGACTCCTTGATTAGTTCTCTAACTTATTAGGAAGAAAGGAAATATAGAAAAATGTTTTTTAGACTCTTTTAGGTTATTGAATGTGTGGGGAAAGTGGCATAACATATGTACCTTCCTCCATTTTATCAAGGAATGCATGATGTGTTCCACTCTTCTCAGCTATGGAGGTACAAACCCAATCCCAGGGGTGTCATATAATGTTTGGATATTGAGATGGAACTTGATAAATTATGAGGAGATTCTAATGCAGATTATTGACTAGAGTGAAACATTCCTTCAAAGTAATATGGAACCACTTATCTTTATTTGGTGTAAGCATAGATATATCCAAGAGGAGACTTGGAACATTCAATCTCAATATCCTAGTTTTTTTTTGAGTATGATCCTTGGACACACTTCTCAAGGAAAAAAGGTATTTTTGGTGTACTTGGATTTAACCATTCGACTGGGTTAGGGTACAACCCTTCAAGAATAGGCCTTGGACTTGCATACGGGTCTTAATATATGTAGTAAGAGGAGACTACATATTACTGAAGGAGAAATGGAATCAATGTTGTTGCATGATACACTTTGCATTCTGTGGGTGATTCATTGGTCAGTTTCTTATGCCTTCAGGGATTTTCATGGCATCCTAGGATAAAAAACTTAAAGTGGCCCATAATTTACATGAGGGAAACAAGGTCGCGGACTACATGGACTTGGTGATACACCCTAGACCATACCATATATTTTTCCATAAAATTTATTGACTGAAATTGGTGGGGATTAATAATACCCTTTTTCTTGTTTCTCTTTTCTTTTATCAATAAAAATATTCATGTTGGTTTGGAATTAGTTCTAGGTTTCTTTGGATTGATATAATGTTCTAGTTGGTGTGAGAATGTTGTTATGGTGGTGATGCCTTCAGTGAAAACTGAAGTTGGTATGACAACCTTGGGTTTGGAAGTTCCTTACTATTTGGGTCCTGTATACAATGCTTGAATGATATGTTGTTGATTATAGATTAAACCATGATTTTTATGAGTTTCATGTTTTTATGTGAGTATCCATGAGGCTTGATTAATAAAGACCATTCAATTATGTGTGGATCCTAACTTTTGATCTTGGTGTGCCTTATTGTTCTTTATTACAACATGTAGTGATTGTTGTGTTACATAGTATGTGTAAGCATGTTTCAGGTATTAAGATGATTTTGGTGAAGCATCGAGGTTAGATTTTTGTGTTTCAATTGTCCTTAAAGGTCTTTGTTGATATCATTATAAAGGGATGTTCATAATTTCTTAGTTAACCAACCTAACACGATCTAAACTTCTTTAAAGGCATGCATGGTTTTCCCTGTAGGGGGATGTGCATAAGTGGATGAAAGGAAGATATAGGTATGGGATTACTATGAACTGGGTAAATGGTTCTTAAATGGATAGCTAATTTAGGATCTACTTGGTGGAATGTGTGGTGTTTCGGATTACAACCACCATATGGGGTGGTAACAATGTTACCTTAATGGTGGTACATGTAAGATTTATCTTCCTTCATTACCAACATGAGATAAATCATGTTTGTAACATACCATGATTTTAAAAGAAATAAATTGTTTTATAGATCATGTACTGCATGCAATACCATGCTTAGAATAAATTATTGCACCTGATTCTTTATAAAATATTTCTTTCTAAATAAATTTAATCTCTTGGATAGCTTGCGGAACAGACATCCTTGAGTTGAAATGAACCATAATATACTATAATATTATAACCTATATTTTAAATTATTGGGTGTGAATATGAAAATATAAATTATGATAATTATTTTTATCTATTTATTATAAATAAAATAATACTAATTTAAAATAAAAATAAATGTTTTAAAAAAAACCGTATTTTTTCTAAAAGAATGTTTAATAGCTCTTTGTGAAAAAAAAATTGAAATTAATTTTTACAACATTTTGAAAATTTATTGATATAATTAACATCATTTTTTAAATCTTAATATCAAATTATCATTGGTTTATGTTTTTTTAAATTTTCATTTTTTGTTGAATAGTGAAAAGTAATGAATTTTTATTTTGATCCACCTTTCCAATTAAATTATTAATAATGTTAAATTGAAACATTAATTTATTTTAAATAATATTATTTCTGTTATATATCATTTAATCCAATTTATGTTATTATAATGATTTTCATATTGAATTTTTATATAAACAAATTGTAAACTTTTGAAGATTTATCTTTGAAAACCGGTTTTTCGTCATGTGAACGAGATTAATTTTAAATTAATATTTGTCACTTATATAAAGTCAATATGAAAAAAATTATTTTGTATTTTAAATAATAATAATAATATATTTTTTATAATATGTTTAATTTATTTTTTGACCAAAATCAATAGTGAAAACAGTAACAAATATTCACCACAGTTTAGGTAAAAATGGATTTATTGAGGGTTAAACTAAAAATAAAAGGATTAAATTAGCATAAAAATTTGTATAAAATATATTTTTTGATAATATTTAGACCCTATAATGTCATAGTATTTATAGTAATCCACTTTTGTCTGTCGTGTCGTGTTCAAAATGTTGGGACACCTTTTTCTTT
Source organism: Viscum album (assembly GCA_963277665.1). Taxonomy (NCBI): domain Eukaryota; kingdom Viridiplantae; phylum Streptophyta; class Magnoliopsida; order Santalales; family Viscaceae; genus Viscum; species Viscum album. The sequence goes on from OY728158.1 coordinate 1,327,861,603, forward strand.
CCAAAAATTATAAGCGTGTCAGTCACCTAACTTATAAAAGTCCACCCACTCTCCTATATTATTCAAACCATCACACCATATTGGTTCAACCAAGACACGAATAAATCACTTAAAACTACTCCTACCATATTATAATCCTTATTTTGGTAACAAAACCATCCTAGGAAGGATTTGGTGCAATCCTAAATAGGATACCCGAATTAGAGGTAGCGTTATTCAACGAGTGTTTTTATTTTATTTGTTGTTATACCAAAATAAATTCTTATTAAAACAAGAAAATATAAAAAAATAGTTTATTATAAATATTTAAATGTTTTTATGTTATGTTCAGGACCTAAAACCATCCCCACATTCATAAAATGGGTTAAAAAATCATTAATCATTGGTACGATGGACTACCGCCTCACGAACCGATGTCATTAGTTTTTTTATTAACACCTCCGATAGTTGGGTATGTAGATGGTTTTAAAATATATATATATGATATTTATAAAATAATTATACATATGGATTAATTCTATATTGTATATATATATATATATATATTATTGTCCCTTTCTTATAGGATATATTAATGTCGCTTATGTGTACGACACACTACCCACTCACAAAGTGATGTGATTCATATTTCAAAAATGTTTCACATGAAATTTGATTAGGATAAAGTTAATGATTTTATTTTATACACATGAAATAATTATGATATTAATGAAATATTTATCTTTATGAAATGTTAATTTATATAATTTTATTTCTTACATTTTTAGTCCATGAAAGAAGATAACATTGTTCATGTATGTGTGGACTACCATATTCATGAAAGGATGTGACTTAATTTTCATAATCACACCACATGGAAGAAATATATAAGTAAATATAAATAAATAATATGATATATATGTGTCATACCCATGTTTTTTGTTTTCATCCTTGGTTTCGGGTCATTTTTTATCTTGTTTTTCCCCTCGAGTTCCAGGTGTGAAATGTTTGAATTTTGAGGTGTTTACTCTTTTTATTTTCAATATAGTGTTTTTCTATGATTTAACCCATTTATTTTTTATAAGAAAATTATGTTTTTGGGCAAATAATATATGTCACATGGTTGGTTCATAGTTTGGAAAAGTGTGTGGAAATTTGACATTTTTAGGTAATGGCTAACCACATGGTTGGTTCACTATTTCTAAACAGTGTAGGATAAATGTATAACATATTCCAATTAGACAAAAAGGGGTTCACGGTTGCCACATGGTTTGTAAAAACATGTGGAAAAACTATTCCACTTTTCCAGGTCATTAAAAATATGAAAAATACCATTGTTTTCTCTCAGGATTTAAGACTCAACCCCACCCATCCACCCCTTACATGATTTTCACCTATTGGATCTCCCTCCATGATACCTTAGACATCTTAGGATTCAATATATTGGTGGGTTTTACCCTTATTATTGAAGTAAAATTAAATAAAGTGCTTTATCTCTTGGTTTCTTCCCTCTTTTAAGGGATTTATTCCATCTTTCTCAACCTCTCAATTTATAACAAAGTGTTTGACTTGGGAAGGATTTGTTTTGTGTTGTTAGTTTAGTTATTGATGTTGTTTTGTTAAATCTTCTCATGTTAGGGTCTTGTGATAGTGCAGTTGAAGTTTATCACCTATTTTCAAAAGATTCCGAGCATGAGGTAGGTGGTTGCATGCTCTATAATTTTTAGATGATTTTATTATGCTTGTTTGTCCTCATAAATGTGTTTTTTCAATTTCTCATGTGGTGAAAAACGAATTCTAGAAGGTTTCTATGATGCATATATAATGAGAGAGGAATTTATAAAGGTTAATGGTTATGTTTTATGTAAAAATTATGGTAGTGTTTCTTGAAAGTGTTTTATGACTTGTGTGGAAGGTGAAAAATGGGTTTTCAACGGCATTTATAGTACAAACATGTTTGGATATGGGTTTTCAATGGAAAATAGATTTTTATAGCTTGTTGTATTTTTTTTGAACCATTAAATGTGACTTTGATTTGTAAATAATATATATGATATGAAGAATGTTTTAAAGTGATCATGATTTATGTGTGAAATTGAAAGGGTCCTGGCCCATGGAAATGGTCAGTGTTAATTGTGTTCTTTATTATGATATTTTCAAATGGGTTTCATTGTTTGTGTAAGTGGTGAAAAATATGTTTCCAAATGATTTTAGTGTGTATACAATGGAAAAAGGGATGTTTATGGAAAATGGTGGTTTCGTGGAATGATTTTCTAAAGTGGTAATTTGTGTGATATGTGAATTGGTATTGATTAGAAAGGGAATCCCTATTATTTAGGTGGATGAATTAGAAATAGTATGTTACTGATTTGAAAGTGGAACAACTAGATTCTTTTACTGGATTGACACTAGTTCACTTGGAATTGGTAAATCCTGGATTCACCAACCTTTATTAATGATTACACCACTAACTAAATATGTGAAAAAGATTGAAGACCACTAGGCCCATGGGATGTTACCTCTTTGTTGATTTTGCATGAGAAATTTGTTGGTTGTGGTTTCTAGACCAAATTTCACCAAGGTATGAGGTTTGTAGGGTCCCGTTATTACTATTTACACTTAATGATTTACCCATGGTGCCCTCTTAAGACATTTTTCTTATTAGATTTGGTTCCATCCGTTGGAATACGGTGAACCTTGTATATAATTTTATTTCTTTCAATGCTTGTTGTTTAGAAAGTTTTTTATTTTAAAGTGTTTCCTTGAGAATTTTTGACCCATAAAAATAATTCATTAAAATGTTACAAAGTATTTTTATATAAATTTGTATTCTTATTTTTATTTTATTTTTATAACATGGATCCTTTTATTTTCTTGTGGCATCTTATTAGGATTTGGATCACATCATACAAACACTATTTTGTGTATGTGGATTCTGTTATATGTGACCCATGTAAAGGAAAGATGTGTCCTGATAATGTGGTAGATCTGAGTTGCCATCGTTCCCACATTTTGTAGGTGTTGGTGGTGGTAGATTGAGGGTGATTATCCTCTTATTTCATGGAGGTTTTTAGGAGATCTTGGTTGTTACCTTTTTTTATTGTAAAATTCCTCAGTTTTGTTTAAAAATTTAAAAATTTGATACAAAAAATATTGTACATTGTGTTGTTTTTTCATTCTTTATAAATCATTTTTTTTATTTTTGATTTATTGTGGTCATAATAATTGGTGAAATTGTTCCTAAAATTATTTTTTTGATACCCAAGAACTTGTTGCTATCCCTTTGGGATCGGGAATTCTATTATAGTCGTACCACGGGGTGGGTCAAGTGTCTATCTGAAGTTGGTCTTGTGTTGGATTCCTCAGGATTGCCTCAGTGTGACGCGACATGGATTTTTATGGATCATCACAGCATGACGCGGCTTGTCTAGATTTCTCTATATCATCTTAGCATGATACAACATGGCGATGGTGCGACACTGTGGTGTTTTAGTGAGGTTCAGTGGTGTCTTCAGCTTTAGTGAAGACTTGTCTTAACCGAACACTGGATTCATCTTTGTTCTGAGTGTTGGCGATGTTGATTTATCATATGACAAAGATCGGCAGGGCTCGGTCTGTGCGGTCGATGGATATATCTTTTGTTTGGTTTGGAGCATCTAGGTGTTTCCTCTAGCATTCTTCCAGTGGTAGACAATTATGTATCTATTGAGGCCCAGCTGGGGGAGGTCATAGTCTCTTGAGTTTTTAGTGAATATTTAATATGTTGGAATATTTTTTTTGATATTATTATTTGGTTCTATTGGTTGTGATTTTTTGACCTGTTGGTTGTTATAGATTGTCTGAGTTGGACTTGTGGTGGTGCGCTATTGTCACTCTAGTATTATGGAATCTGTTCTGGATTCTGGGATGCTGGAAATATTGGTGATGGTTTTAATGGATTGATATTGTGGCTGAGTTTTTTGATGCTTTGATGTGGTAAAACCAGTTGGAATAGAGATACACCTTGACTTGACCTCATGCATCAGGCCTCAGAGGAGGTTCCAGAGCTCGATGTTCATCATTACAGTTCTTTACGGATTTGGATAATTTAGAGGTTATGTTGTTAGCCATCTAATCTAGCATGTTCTTTGACACAAAAAAATTTATTTCTATTCATCCATGCAACAATGGATATATATATATATATATATAACACAATTTTATGTTGGGGAGAGGTGCTCTTTGTTGTATGTTTGGTTTGTCTCTCTTGACATTCAGGTAGTGATTTGTTTTAAGTCCGTGATGTATGTTTTGTTTCTCCCACTTCTTCACTTAAAAGGGGTCCTGAATTCTTATAAAAAAAATTGAAGGCATTTGGGCCATTGGATAGAATAATTTATTATTCATGGTATTTTATGTTTCAATTTTAATTATTTATTCTAAAGGGTTTTGATAAAGAAATTAACAAGTGGTAATGAGTTTCATAACTCAAATTATTTCATTGGGTTTTATTACTTCTTATTTTTCTTAGATATTATATGATTCTGCGTATATTGACATTTGAATACATTAATTTGTATATCCAATTGTTTAATGTGTATTTATATTTGATACACATAATTGATTCACTGTTTAATTCTCACTTCAATGTTAGGATCACTGTAATGGTTTATTTCACAATATCATACTCATTGAGATAGTTTATTATTGAATTTCAGTTGAAATAAATTATTTGATCATTCTATAATAAACACATATATTATCCTCCGTCTCTAGTTATTCATTACATTTTCCAGTAGTATTACTTATTTATACTAAAAATAATTGATAAAATTATTTTAAGAAAATCCTACTTCATTTTTCTTTTCTGACGAAAATATATTTTCTTCCAAAACCATGTTGTTTAGAAAAAAAATTATTTTTATCCATTTTGAAATGATAAATTAAATATATTTTACCCTTTTTTGGAAATAATGTTTTCAAAGTAACTTTCTTATCATTTTCAAAAAAAATCATGCATGGATTTTACTAAAAATGGTAAAGTAATCTTTGTTTAATTGTGTATGGAACAAATAGAATTTCTAGTCGTTATGACCACTAAAATGCTATAATGATTCCTTTATAATTTTCAAATATTATTTTTAAAGAAACTTACTTTATAAAAATGTTGTTAAATTTTATTCATAAAAAGTGATTTTCAAAATTAAAAGTTTATTTTCCTCAACGATGTTTTTAATGATATTTTTATAGTATTTATATTCATCAAGGAAAACAACCCTTTATTCTTAGTTAAATGGGTATATATTGTATTGATATCATCCTTATCCTCCCTATTATGGTTTATGATCATTTTGGAAATGGAAAGAGTAGACAATCAATTCCTTGATTCATTTTTGTAGTCATTAACTTTTCCCTTGAATTATCCACTTTCCTGTGGGCATTATATTTCCATTAAATATCTATATTATTTATCATGAATATTTTCATTTCGTAAACCATATATCATTTCTACATATATTATTCAATTTTAAATGTTAGTTTGTTATCATTGGAAATAAAGATAAATCTGTATTCCATAATCAATATAGATATTTCATGATAAGGAACATTGTTTATGAATTAAATTGTTATTTGATATATGAGGAATTATTTGGAATGATGACCTAGGTGGGTCCAGTTATCAATATCCACTTGATGTATCAGTAGTCTCATGAGGTGAATTATTAATTATATCATGAAATTATATGGTAAAACAAATTTATCTTGTACCCAAAAGTTTTAAAATTTCTTGTTTATAGATCATGAGAGTTGAGGTTTCCATGATATCTGAGATCACGACATCCAATACTAGGCATTTCCTTCATTCAAAATTCAGTTATTGTTATCCATAAGATTTTTACAGTGATATTTTCTATATATTCATTTAATTCTTAGTTAATTATTAAATTTCATGTGTTTTCATTTATTTATCTTGCTATATTTATTATGACATATCAACTTATTATAGTAATTTTATTGATTAAATGTAAATTTTATTCAGTCATTTACATTTATATATTGATTGTGCCTTATCTAGAAATGATATTAATGTTATATATTAAATGACATGTGTTTTTAATTATTTACCTTGCCATATTTATTATGATCCATGATATTTTAAAATTGATATTATCTCTGGATGCACATCCTTTTCAGTTTATTGATTTCATTGAATGTGTTTTATATTATTTACCTTTCCATATTGATTATTATTATTTATTTATGATTACTTTGATTGAAATTATCATTTAGTAATCATTTTATCTCACCCTTATTTTGTATCCTTTCTCAGGAATCCATGGAGTGTACTCTGTTTTATATGAAAGGAAATTCTAGTAAGAATAATGTTATTCTAAAAAAAACATGATGTAATTTTTTTCAAATGTAATTCAAGAATAAATTATGTGTCTAGTTTAAAAAGACTAGAACACTATTTAGTCCATTGATATGTGATTCCTTGAATCTTATTCTAATGTAATAAAGTATTCAACAGATCGATGCTACTAGGGTAGAGGTCTCCATAGTTGGTATCAAAGTATGTTTAGTAAAAACATTGGGAACTAAATATATGAAAATATACATTAGGGATCGCAACCATATGATATAATTCAAGGATAAGTATATAATAAAATCAAAAATCGTTTTTATGGTGGATATAATATGGTATTTCCAAGAAATACATGTACATATGTACCTTGGGGATAATAAATCTAAAAAGGGATCATTAGGATTGACTTGATTGTCACCTGGTGCATTATAACATGCCTTACTAAAATCATGGTTTTACACTCACAAGGGATATGATTATAAAAATTCAAATATTATTTACAAACCATTTTCAGGGATTGAAATATTTTATTTAATTGAATGACCTATGCTGAGCCTATTTTTTCATAAAAATAGGTTTCATGATTTAGAAATCCTATAAATTATTATATGGTTTTCCCACTATGATTTTTTTTCACACTATTCATTTTTTTTAATCAATCGCCAAAACCCTATGAAATAGTGATAACATTAAATGTTAAGGAAAATGTGGAGAACATAAGAAAAAAATGGGATTTTTATAGGTGTGAAATATATCATGAATATTCCTAATCAGTTTTCTAGAAATATGATTAACAATATACACATTAAACAACTCCTAGACTCAAAAAATAATAGAATGGTGGAGTTTGGTAGGATACAGAGTGGTGGAGACCATGGAGAGAAGAAGGATCATTTTTATTCATTTTAGAAACGTGGAAGGAGAAACCCATAAAATCACCTCAATAGAACTGAAAATGATTTTTCTATGGAAAGGAATGACATAAGGCAAAGAATTGATGGGAAAATTATTAATAATATGATGGAAGGAAATAAATCTCATCATAGGGAGCCATTTATAATTCATTATCTTAAATTTGGAGAACCTAAGAACAATCTGATTCAATGACATATTACAACGGTTAACCCCTATACCAATTAAGGACCTGTATATAAATAAAATGGTTGAAGTAGTTTTCTATTGACACTCAAGAATTACATTATTGAAGTATTTTAATTAATGTTATTTTGGTATAAAAATAATGCAACTTTTAAGGATTATTTTAAATTTAAAAATCATACATGTCTTTATTAAATTAATAGTTATAGATACCATATTGGGTTTGTGAGTTTAATATTGATCATAAGTTCAATGTATTAAACACCTCTATTTATGTTTTATGTGAGGGGAGTCTAATGCAATTAAGGATACTTTGGGAGATATTTTGGAGAATTTTATATTTTAGTGGAAATTTTATTTGAGTAATAATAGATTAATGTTTTATAGACATAATTTTAATGGTATTGATAACATTTGGAGTTCATATGATCATTAAAGACATTATAATAATATTCAAATAATATTATTAGACTTTATGACAAAAATCATACATCGAAAACCCTAGTAAAAAGGTTAATTATTGATTAATTTTATTTCATGGATGTACATCATATTTTTTTAGAAAGTTATTGGAAGTATATTAATATGGTTTAGGAAAAAGAAAAATCACTTTCTAACTGATAACGCAAAAGATTCAGTAAGATCACAAGGCTTGAACCCATGAATGAAAGACAATAATATTATAGCACCTACTAATGACTCACGTGATGTATAGATAAAAATTTAATTTTTTTAGATAAAAAAATTAAAAAATAAATATTAAAGATAAACTAGTGGTGTCCCTTTTGAGGTTTAGAGATTAATTTATTATATTTGATAACTTGTGATATGAATATTAGTTTTTGAAAATATTTAGTGACAAACAAAAACACATGTCAAACATTTATATATATTATGATCAAATAAAAGATAATTTTAGTGCATCATGACAAAAAAAAATATTTTGGGATATTCATCGCTTAGAGAAAGAGATGAATTGGAAATTGATTTATGAACAACCAAATAATGAAATTTTTTTATGAAATAAAAATGCATCAAGAACATATATTTCATTATAAATTTTTCCTATAATATAATTCCTCTAAATTAGATAAAATGTTCTTGAAAAAAAATATTATCCTATTACCATAATTTATTAAGATATCAATTCCGCTTTTAGACCTATTTGATTTAGAGTATTGAACCCCCTAAAATTCCATTTATCATTCCTCTTTTGTGATAAATGACCTCTATCTCTCTCTATAATTAATTTTGTTTTTATTCTATGTCTACATATTCACATGCCACCAATTTTTTCCTACTTAGAAACCTAGTATTGGTTTATTTCATAAGACCATTGTACTTCCCATTATCACTAATTAAGAGGATATCTTATTACCCTTTTTATGATGTGGGTTTTTCAACAATGGTATTTCCAAATGTCCATCCCTTGATTTTCGAGATCAAGTTTAAATTGTGAGGATGAAATTTATATAAGGTGGGGGAATGTAACACCCTTAGATTTTAGAATAATAAATTTTTTTATATCTTGTATGACACGCAAAACTAATATTATTAAATATTTAACACTCGATTAATCATGAAATAGTTCTTTTTAAATAATTTTAATATCTTAGATAGCTTATAGAACGCATAACCATGAGTTGAAATGAATGATAATATATTACATCATTATAAAGTAGACATTAAATTGGTAGGTATGAATAGTACTAACTAAATTATGAAAATATTGTTTATCTAATTATTATAAATAAAATAATATTCATTTAAAAGAAAAATAACTTTTTTCTGAAAATCATGTTTTTTCTATAAGATGGTTCAGTAGTGCTTTGCGCACATAATTGAAAATTATGTTTTACCAATTTTAGGTTTTTTTTGTAGAATTAACTTCATTTTTGAAATCATAATATCAAAATTATAATAGGGTTCTTCTGAGTATTTTTTTACAAAGGTACATTTTTTGATAAATAGTGAAATATAATGAGTTTTAATTGAAAACAATCCTTATGTTTAAATTATTTATAATGTTAAATTATATTATTAATTTTTTTTAAAGTAAGATATATTCAATTATATATAAATTAATCAAATTTTGGTCCTTTTAATCTTTTTAATATTGAATTTGTAAAGGGTTACACCCTGAATGCCACTCAATAGTTCCTCGAGGTGGTTAGACACAAGATCTCAAGCCCCCCATAGGCTTCCAACTAGTAGCAAGGGGATTGAGTAAGTATTAGGGTAAAATATTCCATCATTTATTAGTGTATAGTGTGGTAGTATATTTTAATGATACAAATAGGTACACATAAAACATCCAAATAACATTGAAAACCAAAACCATAAACATGCAAGACAATGAAATAAAGTGAGGAAGCTGAATAAATAAGAAGAAACTAATGATGATAATATCTCATGAGTCTAAAAAATTATTATATTTGGGGAATGGTAGACAAGAATACACCACATAATGAAAAAATAAATAAAAAGGGAAAAAAATGTTTATAGCAAGCATGACGAGCATAAGCTCGGCCCTATAATCCAAACTCCATCCTAGAAAAGAAAATCAAGAATTAGAAAATGACTACTTCACTTTTTCTACTCCCATATCCATAAAGTCTACTCAGGTACCAAAAAAATCAAGTAGTGTATGAGATACAATCTCAGTAGGCTGACACCCACGGTTTCTAAGCCCTTCCATTTCTTAAAAAATAGACTAGTAGTGTTTCATAAAAGTTCCAATGCAAGAAAGAATTAAATAATCAAATTCATTTGGCTAGTTTCTCTTTGGACACCCACCCAAATACCTACTGCATCTTGATCATGTGTTTTTGAACTGATAAAACCAGCAAGGGTAATGTGAGATGTTAAATGTTCCAGAGGTTGGAGTGGCCCCATGTCTATGCTTAGGCTTATAGTATATGTTCAGAGGTTTCTAATACCAAGGATCATTTCTTGTTTTCAAAAAATTCATTTTCCCTTTTAATTGCATTTGAAAACCACTTATAAACATATAGAGTCACCCAAGGCCCTTCCATGAAAATATAAGAAGACAATCCAATTACCTCTTGAGGTATCATCACATAACCAATGATAAGGATCCCACACATGGTAACCCAAGTATGAAGTCCAACATCTCACTCCAAGCATGGTAAAAAAATAAAATACATGCCTCTGAATCCATACCTAGTATCATGTGTATGGGCTCGAGTCACTCTCTAGGAATGGTTCAACCAAATGTGCCTTAGATCCAACCCAACGGGTCTCCCCTAAGTGACAAGTTCCACTATCCTAGAGTTGAATATATACAATGCTTGGTGAGCCCATCCCATGCATACTTGGTGTCACTAAAGGTGTCCTTAATTCAGAACCCCTTATTTGACTCATGACACTAAATTGAAAGCAAACAACAATCATTCCATATTTGAAAAAGTTTAATTGAAGGGACGTTACATTTATTTGAAGAATTTATGTCATAACTTACACATTGGTCAAGGAAACCGATTGGGAAATCCATGTATATCATAAGGCATAAGGATCATGGCCTAACCTAATGGCCAATTTAAACAACGAATTTCGTTGGGTAATTTCTATCTAACTCTTAGTGAAATTCTCAATCACTTTTTCAATTTATTTAATTAGAACATTTCCCAAATTGAAAAGGTATAGGGTCCTTGCACTAATTTTTCACTTTTATTTAATCAGTTTAGAAACTCATGGAATTTATTATGTCTTAATACCCCTCAAGAGAATTTAAGAAACTAACATTAGGGGAAATTATGATTTATAGAGTAGTAAACACCCACTGGGGTTGTATGAGTCTAGGAAATACATCTCGGAGGTGGTTCAACACTTTTTAAGAAAATAATACACATAAAATAATATTGGATTAATTAAATTAAAAATGTTGAATCCTCACTGGAATGGACCAGTGAGAATCACAATGGGGAAATCTATGGAAATTGACAAGATGATAGAAAAAGACCTATCCCACCAACCTTATCGTTGTAGTGATTACCTCATCTAGTAGCAAAACTTCATTTGAGATAGGTTAGAGGAAATCGATAAAACCATCAAATTACCAAAAAATGGGGCAAATTCTCTTCACAAAAATAGAATAATGTATGGGATAAATAACTTGAAAGAGATTAGAGAGAATTTGAGATCATACCACTAGCTTTCTAAGAGATCTGATGGAAAAGGAATCAGGCGACTAAAATAGGCACCACCTTGATTCCTATATTGAGAGGGGAAGATGGATTTTATGGGAGTACAAAGAAGAGCTACTGGAGAAAGGGAGGAAAATTAAAAGAAATAAATTTATAGCACATAAGAGGGGAAAACAAGAAATTCACCCCAAAAATATAACTGCACATGGTTTAGATGCACAGTTGGAAAACCATGAACCAACCAGGTGCCTTTCACCACTACATTGGAGAAAATGACATGGAATGATTCATGGTTTGAATGATCATACAAAAAATGTGTAAAACCACACTATCGAGTATTTTAGATGGTTCTCATGGCCATGGGCCATGGGCTGCATAGTTGCAGACAAATTGCGCAACTCAATCTGTTTCTTTTTTTTCTGAGGAATTGACATTGACTGAGCCTCGTATTCCCCTAAAACCTGATTGAACCATTTAGGAATCAAATCTATGACATTTTAAGGAAATTAGAACAAAAAACTAATGGTATATACCTTTATGAAAATTTAAGATGTTGCAACCTCCCCTTCTTTAGGCAACTCATCCTCGAGTTTCCCTTCTAATAGTAGTAGAACATAATCTATAAAGAGATAGGGAAACTGGGAACATAAATTGGATTCCCACTCCGAGGTGTCATCCTGTACACATCCATGGTGACATAGCACCCAGACTAAGGGAATCGACCTGCCATAGAGATCCTTCATGATCCAATCAATGATATGTATCAGATGTTCCTCAAAGGACACATTCACTTCTAGCTTGATATCATCAGGGTCAAACAAATGAGATGTATCGGCATGATGTTGTCGAAGGTGAGACACATGGGAAACTTCATGAATGGAATGGTACCTATAATGTAACAACAACCAATATTTTACCATCCTAACTCTCTCCCCTATCATTAAAGGCCTGACATATCTCACCAATAACTTTCCCATTCTCTCGATTCATCAATGACAACATCTAGGCGATACATGCAGAAAGACCCAATGTCCCACCTCAAACAATATAGGTCTATTATGATGATAAATATATGAATTATACCTATATTTATATGTAGCCATAAATTTTTGAATAACCTGTAATTTCACTAAACTCTTCATTAATGAGACGAGGACCCAGTAGAGTTTCTTCACATACCACAATCCACCATATAGGTGAATGACAGGGTCTACCATAGAGGTCATCATATGGATCCATATGATTTTTTTCTTAAAATATGTTATTGCATGAAAAACCAACCAAATGAATATTATTTTCCTTTGAACCTAAAAAATAATGAAACTGGCTCATAGAATATCCCTTAACAGCTGTCTAGAATGCTCAGACTACCCATTGGTCTGAGTGTGATATGCAGTACTCAATAGGAATTTTATACCCAGTTCCTTCTGCAACCTTTTCTAAAACCTGGATTTTATCTAACCGTATAATTTAGATAAGATAGAATGAGGTACACCATGTAGTCGTACTATCTATCCGATGTATAGACTCCTTAGATCGTTAGTAGAGAATGACTCATGGATCAGTAGGTGGTGCATGAAATTGGTCAACCTTTCAACCATCACCCATACTGCATCACTATATTGTTGGGATCTTGGAAATACTATCAAAAAAATACATGGTGAAATAATTCCATTTCCATTTAGTATTATAGAGAGTCCTTATAATTCCATAAGGTAAATGGTGCTCTACCTTCACCTAATGACAGGTGGAGCACCAAGTTAAAAAGTATGTTATCTTCATCTTCATATCTGGACACCAATACTAACGATTCATGTCTCTGCACATCTTGGTAATCCCAAGATAAAATACCCATATAGAGTCATGTGATTCACCCATTATCTATTCTCGTATATCTATAGGCACCCATACACAGCGACGAAATTGTAGGGCCTCAGATGCATCTACAACCAAATATTGAGGTGAGTTATATCCTACGATGCTCTCCCTTAGAATAATGCCTTTAGAATTTTATAATTGCCACATATGAACCCATTATAGAAGAGATGATGTCACTAATAGAGATTATAGAACTGGATTTCATTATTGTACCTAAATCTCCATATTCATATCAATGAACAAAGCAATCAATTTCCACTCACTGATGTCCTTCTTGATGGTTTATATCTGAGTCTTCCAACTCAAGGCTTCATCCACTACATTTCCCCTCCCAAACATATAATAAAGCTCAATGTAAATTATTTTAGGTATTCCACCAATTAACACTACCTCATGTTCAATTCTCACTATGATGAGATGTATTTTGGACAATTATGGTACGTATAAATGATGAACCGCTCAACCAACAAGTTGTGTCTCCAACATCATAGAGAATGAACCACAACTAATAGATCGAGGATGTGCATAGGATATTTCTTCTCATGAGTCAAAAATCAATTAGATCTATATGCCATGATTCGATCACCCTATATCAAAACTACACCAAAGTTGATTCATTAAGTATCACAATAAAAAATAGAGATTATTCATAGCTCTGGAAAAATCAACACTTGAGAATAAGTGAGTCTTCACTTTAACTCCTGAAATGTTGTCTCAAAATTTTTAGTCGTATAATTTCACAACCTTATTGGTTAAGACCTTAATCTGTACTACCAAGTATAAGTAGCCATGGATGAATTTCATATAATAACTATCCCTCTATAACAGTAAGCGTATATAAATCACATTCTTGAGAGGTTCTTAGGAAGCCAAGATTCTCACCATCTATGGGTCAATAGATACCCTTACCTCTAATATGATATGACCCACGAAGTGAACCTTGTTGATCCAAAAGTGGCATTTACTGAGCTTCTCATACAGATGGGGCTCTCTTAACATACTCAACATGATCTCATGTTGATTAGATTGGTTATGTCTGGTGTGAGAATACACTATGATGTTTTCTGTGAAGACTACCATAAAGGAATCAAGATATGAGTGGAAAATCTAATTCATCAGATCCATGAAGACTGCTAACATGTTCTTTAGAATTAATGGCATAAAAAAATACTCGTACAAACCATAAAAATTTCAAAATTATTTATGTGATATGTGTGATGGCCTCACACGAACCTAATGGTACCCTGAACTCAAATCAATCATAGAGAAAACATTATCTCCATTGAGTTGGATAAATATGTCGTCTATACAAGGCATTTTATGAATTTTCTTCATTGTATAATCGTTGAGTCACTGTTAATCGATGCACAATTTAAGGGTACCATTTACCTTCTTTGTAAAAATGACTCATGAAGCCCAAGATGATGTTATGGGTCAGATTAAACACTTAGCCTCTAATTCATTAAGATACCTCTTGAGTTCCTAGAGAACATTAGGTGTGATCTTATAGGTATTAATGGACACTGGTTCCCCACTTGGAATATAATCAATGGTGAACTCAACATCCCTCTTAGGATAAAAGTTAGAGAAATTTGCAGGAAATACTTTCCTGAAATAATCCATGGGAGGAGGGAATTCCACATGTTTTAATCCTTGCTTGCTCATGAAGAGACTGACCATATGATTTGTTACTACCCCTATCATAGTATTCTTGAGTCCGCCAATATTTGGATAAAGATCCCATTCACCCTTGTGTTTATACATATTTCCATTAGTTTATGTGGAAAAAACTCAAGAGGGATAGAAATCCACATGGGGTTGATATGACATAATACAGTCTATATCGAGAATGGAATCAATATTGGTTATCTCGAGGATAAAGAAACTCTATATAAAATTGTACCCTCCTATATTTAGGGGGAATTCATTTCACTAGAGTATAACCTCTTCTCAAACTCCTAACAACATGTAAAGGGTCATAAAATCAATGTTGTATTCGATAACTAATCCCAGACATCCCACAGTTGGAATATATAAGAAAGAGTGTGGTGCACCTATTTTGAATAAGGTGGATACTAATGTTGAGGCTACCAAAATAGTACCTATAAATGTAGATTCCCTAAAAACTACTCCTCTAGAGTAGTCTAAACAACATATATATGGAATGAACCACTGCCCTAAAATGACGTCTGAGTAGCCCGAGAAGCCCCACTCTTCTGATGATGGAACTCTGAAGCCCGACTGCCTTGACCGCAACCACCTTATAGGACTGAATGGACTATAAAAGACTAGATTATTTTCTGAAAAGGTGGAAATGATCTTTCACCTGAAGGTGGTGTTGGCATAGAACCCCGCAAACTTGGAACTGAAGGAAAGGATCAGTAGAATTCATGGAGGTGACCCATCCCGCTACAAGCCTGACACTTGATCGGGGTCACCATATACTTGGGATTTTTGAGACCTCTCCAGCCACACTTATGACACACCACAAATATTTTGGTGCATTCATCCTAGATGGTTTTACACCCCCATATACCCTCATAGTGTCACTTCTTCGCGCTATATATTCCACTACTAGTCTTCCTAGAAATTGAACTACCCTACATGATGTTACTTGACTCACTCATGTTTCACTCAATGAGGAGGGTTTGGTTTACTATTTATGAAATGGTTTTTAGTTGAAATAATTTCATTTGTGAGAAGATAAAATATAAAATCCCATCCTCGAAGAACCACACAGCAGTAAGCTCATCAATGGTTAGGTTCAATGAAAAATACTATATTTCAGTGAAGTGAGTTGAGTATTCCATCAATGTCATGTCACCTTGACCAATGTTCATAAATTATTAAATATGAAATATTCTCACAGTATATGGGAAGAAATAATCAAATAAGTTTATATAGAAGTCCGACTAGACCATACCATGATGTTGACCAGCCTCATTCAGAACATCCCACCAATTCTTGGGAGAGTCAGGTGGCATGTGGGTCAGAAGCTTGACCCTCCACTATAGAGGCATCTCCATATGATTTAATAATGACATTATAGCCTCTAACCAAGACACAGTATCCTAATGAACTCCAACTACTAAGAATGTGGGAGGTTGTTTCTTCTAGATCTCATAGGTCAGTTATGCCATAAAAGGATATGGTTGTGGAACACCTTGCACTAATTGCATAAGGCAATGAAATTTATCCCCAAACTGGGCATCAACACGTAATGTAGGATCTACAAGAGGTCCCTTAGGTGGAACTATCGAAGGTATCACGAGTGGATCAGGGTCCACCACCTAAGGAGTGTTTTCATCTCCACTTTATTGTCATACAACATGAGGTCATCATGGTGGAATATATCTAAATATTTTAAATGTGAGCCTTAAAAAAAATTTATAATATCCAGGGAAATCATTAAGAGAGTACATAGATAAAGTTGTCCTAATAAATAAGCACACCCTACTTCCCACTCTAGGATCCATGTTTGGGTGATAAGAATTAGTCCTAAGGGAATCACAGGATGCACAACCCATTTCCACAAACTAGTTGGAGTAGCGTCAAGGTTTCACTTTCAAGGTATCCATTTCATTTAAAAAGATAAATTCATTTAAACCTCTATAAGATTATTCATATTAATTTTTTTTATTAAAAGTATGATCTAGTAAATTTCATCACCAATTGAAATTAATAAGGGCCTATAAACCATATAAATTGATATCAGTTCATCAACTAATTGCATCCTGAACATTATAGCAGACGATGGGTGTAACATGAGATGGCTATGGTTTGATCAGATGAGGTACCATGGACACTCACCAATCGACCAAATAATGTTGAATTATTGGTGAATTAAACCAATTATTCCATCATTTAGAGTACCAATACACTTCAAAACGAAACAAACAAGGAACATGCCATAATCATAAGAAATACAGGCAATGAACATAGTAAAGTAGATATGGTATAACACAATGAATGGCGTTTTATGTTCTATTTTTACTAATATGATGCATGATTTCAATGTGTCCTCATATAATCGGGATAAATTAATATATATATCATTAATATAATTAAATTTAAAAGAATGTGCATCATCCTGAGGTGAAATACCATGAAATAGTATCAAGAGAAAGCCAAAAACAACATTTACCCATCCAAAGTAATTTGGTTTTCCTCTATATGTGGGGTAGCTACTCCCATGAACATGATCCTAACAAAATTTCCATGTCATTGTATCCTTTATAGACCAAAATAGTAATATAACAAGTAAAATAAGAAATGATACCACTTTGTATCATCCCAACCTAGCTACCAATCAATAGTTCGCTAAGGCAGTTGGCCACAAGACCTTAAGTGTGTCTCCTTAAACACTAGAGGCTCCTAACTATCATTGAGGGATTTGGGTAAGTCCATGAGGAGACCATTACCTCATTGATCAGAGTAGAGTGTAGTAGTATAAATTTAAGAGACATTAGAAACATATAAAACATCCAGATAGTAGTGGAAACGATAATCATAAACATGTAAGATAATGAAAAAAGTGAAAAGTTGAATAAATAAGAAGAAGAAACTGATGATGATAATATTTTAAGTGTCTATAAAAAAGTGAATAAGAAGGGGTCATGTGAGACAAGTATATTAAATATGATGAATAAATAAACAAAAATCCAAAAAATTGCTACAATTAGCATCATAGGAATAAGCTATGTCCCCTGCTCCATAATCCATCCAAGAAAATCAAATCAAGAATTGTGACATAGATACATCACTTTGTCTACACCTATAACCATAAATTCTACTTGAGTAAAAAATGCTCCTGGGAAGGATGTGTGATTCAATCTCACTATGTTGACACCCACGGTGTCTAGTCATTTCTATTTCATGAAAAATAGACTAGCAGTTTGTCATAACAGTTAAAATGCAAGACAAAATTATATAGATAAAAGAATTATACTAGGTTACCTTTAGACACCTTCCCGACTAACTACATTATCCTATTATAGTTTTTCTGAACTAAAATTACTTACAAGCGTAATTTGAGATGTAATTTTTTCAAGAGGATGGACTGTCCCCAAGCTTGTGCATTAGGTTAGAGAACAAGTTCATATCTTTCTAATACCAAGGATCGTTTCTCATTTCCAAAACGTTCATTTTACTTTTTAATTTCATTTTAAAATCATTTATAAACCTATAGATTTACCCATATCCCATCCTTGTAAATATTAGAATAAATACCAAGAATATCTAGAGAGTTCATCAAATAACCAATTACAAGGATATCATACATGGTAACCCATGGATAGAGCCCAATGTCTCACTACAAGCATTGTAAGAATCCAAATACTAGCCTCTGTGTCCGTACATGGTATCACACAAAGGGATGAGTCTCTCTCTAGGCATTGTTCAACCAAAAATGCCTTAGAGACCATCCAAGGGGTCTCCCCTAGGGAACTGGAATAAATTTCCTAGTGGTGAATATAGATAATGCTCAGTGAACCCATCCCAAGAATATTTGGTGTAGTCCCGACATGTTTAATAAGAATTGTCCATTATAATAGTAATCCATGAGAGTCCATCCAAGGGGTCCTTAAGTCTAAACCCCTTGTTTTAATCATGACACTGAAGTGAGAAAAACACGCAATCATTGCATATTTAATGTGGTTGATTGAAGGGATATTACATTTAATTAATTAATTTATGTCATATCTAGCACATTGGTTCAAGAAACCCATTAGGAAACACATGTATATCACAAATAATAAGGATCAGGGCCTTATCTAATTCCCAATTCAAACAAGGAATATCATTAGGGAAATTTGCATCTAATTTTTAGGGAAAGTATTAATAACCTTACCAATTTATTTAATTAGTCCATTTAACATATAACATAGTTATAAGAGCATAATAGTTGGGTTTCCACCCAAATTAAATTAGTTTAGCAACTCATGAAATTAATGATGAGAAAATATCCCACAAGGAAATTTAAGAAACTAACACAAGAGGAAATTAATATTATGGAATAAGACACACCCTCTGGGGTGGTCCAGGAGAATGAAATCTATCTTGGAGTTGGTTCACCACATTTTAGGACCATTATACACCTTAAAAAACATTTATTAATTTAATTTACATTTTAGAATCTTCTCCATAATTTCTTAATGAGTGGCATAATGACATAATCTAGGTAAATCAACAAAAACGTGAGAAAGGATCTAGGCCACTTACCTTATCCTTGTATATATTCCCTCTTCCAATACCAATGTTTGATTCAAGCTTGGATGGAAGAAATCGATGAGACCGTCAAAATCACAGAAAATGGGGAATGAGATTGCACCCAAATAGTGAAATGTATGGAATGAATAACATGAAATATATTAGTGAGGATTCGAGATCATACCTCTAGCATTCCAATAGACATGACATTTAATTAATTGAGAGAGGAAAGGAGGCGCCATGCTGATTTTGAGATTGGGAGGGGAAGAAGGTTTTCGTATGAGGATAAAGGGGAGCTCATAAAGAAAGAGAGAAAAAGAAAAAGAAATAATATTAAAACATTTAAAAGGATAACAATGAGAAATTCACCCCAAAATACTAGTACAGATGGTTTAGTCGTATATTAGAAATTCGTGCATCATTAATTATTATATAGGGGAACATCACATGATTTTCAACATGGTTTAACTAACTATTCATAAACAATAAAAACACTGAACTGTCAAGTATTTTAGATGTATCACACGTTCAACTTCCCGTGGTCACACGTTTGTAGACAAACAATGCATCCTAGTTCGCTTCTTATTTTCTAAGGCTCCAACTTCAATAGAACCCTGGATTCAAACAAAAAAACATTTAACATTTTAAACATCAAATTTTAAGCCATTTAAGTGAATGTTTTTTAAAAAATAATGGATTATACCTTTATTAACATCCATAATGTTACAATTTTGATATAAAAACATTGTAAACTTTTAAACATGTTTTCTTTGAAAACCCACTTTTTCACCACACCAGTGGGATTAATTTTAATATTAAATTTTCCAATTATATAAATTGAATTTAGTAAAATAGATTCCATATTTTTAATCATGACATTTTTTTTCTAATAAGTTTATCTTAATGCTTTTCAAAAATTAATATTCAAAATAGTTAAAATTATTTGTCGTAGTTAAGGTAAATATGGTTTTACTAGTGGTTAAACTAAAAAGACAAGGGTTAAATTGACATAAAAACATGTATAAAATGTACTTAATGTCAATATTTAGACTCTATCATGTCTATGTATCTATAATACTAAATTGTTTACCCTTTTTTATGTTAAAAACACAGTTACACCATTTTATTTCCAAAAATTATTTGTTTTCTACTCACCTCACTTATAAAAGGCCACCCACTCTCGAGTGTTATTCACACCTTCAGTCACCATTTGTTAAGAAAATATTTTATCTAATAAATTCAAAAAATACCTAATTTAATATTATAATTTTTAATTTAGGTACAAGTCCATCCAATTAATGATTTTCTACAAACCGTAGGAGGACACCAAAAGAATATGAAACATTCTTCAATGAGTGTTATTATTTTATTTCTTCTTCAAACTCACTAATTTATTATTAAAAAATGATGATATAATAACCAAAGTATATTAAATATAATAATATGTCTTTATTGTTATGTAATTACCTAAACAAATCCCCAATTCCATCAAATGGGTTAAAAAATCCTCATCCGTTTGTACGGTGAACTACCGTCTCGTGAACCGATGTGATTCCTTTTTTCCATTACCACCTCTCACGGTTGGGTATGATGATAGATACAAATTATATATATAAAAATAATATCATAAATATACCTATGGATTAATTATATCATATATATATATATTTACATTCCATTCTATATGTGATATGATTATGTCACTAATGTGTGGTGCAGACTACCGCCTTATAAAGCGATGTGATTCATCTTTCCGGTATGATTGACATGGAATATAATAATGATAAAGTTAATGATTATATGTGATATAAATGAAATAATTATGATGTTAGTTACATATTTATAAATATTAAAATATAATATATTTCATTTTCTTTCTTATCTTTTCACACAATGAAACATGATAATATCGTTCATGTACATGTATTCTACAACCTTTATGAAATGATGTGACTTTAATTTCATAACCACACCACAAGGATGATATATATAAGTATATTAAACGAAATAATATTGTTTATATGATATTATTATCATTATTTAAAGATACGATATGACTTAACATTTTCTATAATTATCATTGAAAAATGGAAACATTACTCATGCATAAATATGGTTTACCATCTCCACGATTGTAACATAGTACATTTTTCATAACCATATTTAATTATTGGGTTTAAAAGTATAATTGTTTTAAAAATATGATAATTACTTATTTATTATTATTTGGTCGATGATATAACTATATAATATACCCATGAACCAGATCTATCATAATAAAGCACACCTGAGAAAACAAGGCAATTAACACATGAAATAATTAAAATAACGTAATATTATTAATGTAATGGGGATAATATGTTATAAAACGTTCATATATGATATTATAAATATTAATATGGCTCTTAATAAGTTAAAAACAAGTTTAAAACCACTATAAAAAATATAAGTGTACGTTCAACCAAAGGGAAGAGTGGGGTCATGGCTTTTGTCTTAATTTTCTTTCATTGAGGCACATTTGTATGTTACTCACAAATTTATTTTATATGTTGTATTTACTTCCCCATTGACATGTAATATCATTAATAATTAATTATTCAGGGAATTTTATGTTTCAATTTGAATTATTTCATCCAGGGGGTTTTACATGAAAATTAACAAGTGGAAATGAATTTCATATCTCAATTTCATTCTTTGGGTTATATTACTACTTCATTGTATTTTATATTCTATGATCATGTGTATATTTAATTTTGACGAAATTATGTTTTATATCATCTTGTTATAGGTGTATTTTCATTTTATTGACATAATTTATTCATTGTTTAATTCTTAAATCAACGTTATAATCATTTTATGTTTTTATTTCATAATATCATTTTCATCGAGAATGTTTATTCTTGAATTTTTATTGAAGGAAATTATTTGATAATTTTCAATAAACCCATATATTGTTTTCTTAATTTTTTTATTCATGATATTTTTAGTTAATATTTCCATTTTCCACGCTTTGGTATATTAAATAATTGAGAAAGTCTTTTTATGAAAATCTGACTTAATTTCCACCATCTTCTAGATATATATTTTCTTTGAAAACCATGTTTTCAAAAATTAATATCAATTTATTTCTACATTTAAAACTGATTTATTAAAAAAAGTACCCTTTCTTAACTTTTACAAAATGTTTTAAAATGATATTTTATGTAATTTTCAAAACATTACATGTTTTTATTTTACCAAAAAAGTAAAAAAATATATTTATTTTAAGGTGTATGGCTTGAATGAAATTCCCACCCATCATGACCACTGAATTTTTTTAATTATTAAATTATATGTTTAAAATATTATTTTCAAAGAAAATTAATTTCAATGTTTTAAACTATATGTTTTCAAAATATATTTTCAAATTAAAAATATTATTTTCCTCAATAATGTTTTTTAAATATTTTTTATGGTATTTCTCTTCAGTAATGACACAAACCCATTATTATTACTTGAATGGGTATATGTTGTATTGCTTTCATCCTTATTATTACTGTAAATGGTTTCTTATCATTTTAATCAATGAAAATATTGGCATTCACTTCAGTGATTCATTATTATAATCACTAACATTCCTTTGAATTATTCACTTTCCAACAGAAATTAAATTTCTCCTAAATATCTTTATTATTTACCATGGAAATGTTTATTAATTAAACTATATATAATTTATATATATGTGGTGTTATATATTGAATGTTATTTGTTATTTGGGGAAATATTGATACATATGTATTCATTACTCAATACTGATATGTAATGATAAGACACATTGTTCATGAATTAAATCGATTATTCGATATGTGGGGAATGATTAGGATATGCAAAAATGGATGGGTACAAATTATGGATAGCCCCTAAATGCACCAGTAGTCTCATTAAGTGAATCAATAATTATACCTTGAAAATAGTTGGTCAAACCAAATGAGATTGTTCCCATTAGTTTTAAATTTTATTGAGGATATATCTTGATAGTAAAAGTTTTCATAATTCTTGAGATCATGAAGTCCAATAATTAAGCATTTCCTTCATTTAGAATTTAGTTATTATTATCCATGATATTTTCAAAATTATATTATCTTAGAATGCATTTAATTTTCATTTATTGATTAAATAGACTATGTTATTAGTTATTTGACATGTCATATTGATTATTCCTTATCTAGTTATGATAGTAATGAAATTATTTTAATGGAATGAATTTTTAGTTATTTACATTTCAATATTTATTATGCATTATCTAGTTTCTATAATCAAGTAATTGATAAAATGGAATGTGTTTTTAGTTATTTACCTAGACATATTGATTATTATACATTATATTTTTTCATTTATATTATATATGGGCACAAATAATCCTCTTTTTATTGATTATAATGAATATGTTTCTAGTTATTTACAATTTAATATTTTTTATTCTTATTGATTCATAATTGATTATGTTGTACGTTACCCTTAACAAGAATTTGAGCTAACCTTTATTCTGTTTCCTTTCTCAGGAATCCATGAAGTATATTTTGTTTTATATGGAAATATATACTCGAGGGAATAATGTTATTCTTAAAAAAAGTTGTTCTATAAATAAAGGATCAAGTACGTATATAGTTTTCCAAGACCACTAAAATATTCCATCCTTCGGGATGCAATTTCTTGTATGTTATGTCAATGTAATAAATAAGACACTAGATTTAGGCTATCGGGGTCAGGGTAAATATAGTTAGAATCTGATACAGTTTAGTAGAAACCTTAGGAATCCATAGATGGATCATAAGCCTATGATAGAATTTCAGGATAAGTATATAGAAAACTCCTAAGGTTTTGGAAAGCTAAATATCATGTTGTTTTACTAAAAAATAAATCACTTTCTGGATAATACATGTAGACCCGGTTCTGGAATAGATGTATTAATGGGTAATAACTACGAAACAGGCCCATTGTGATTAACCCAATTTCCTCATGTTAAACAAAAATGGGCCTTAATACACACCTAGTTTTACACTCCATAGGGATATGCTTAGGATAATTAAAATTTTCTATACAAACCATTATAAAGGACTTGAATAAATGATGATAATGAATGAACAAGGTTAAAACTAAGGTTTCATTAACAAAAATATGTCATGATTTATACTTCCTGTAAATGATTATATGTTTTCCTCTAAGATTATAGTTTCTCACACTATAAATTTTGGTTTTAGTAAACGTTTGGACCCTGAAGAAATCATTATAACAATTAATATGAAGGAAAATGTGGTGACCATGATAAACCAAATGTGACTATGATAGGAGTGAAATACATCATGATTATTCCTAATCAGTTTTACCAAAATATGATTAACAAGATATACCTTATCAAAATCCCAAACACACCAAAGAAGAGAAGGGTGGAGTAAACTAAGAGCTTGACTAGTGGAGACCATGGAGACGGGAATGGTCAATTTCATTAATGTCAAAAATATGGTATGAAACGCCCAAGAAAGTGTCTCAATAGAATAAGAAAATATTTTATGTGTGGAAAATAATTGTATAATTCAAAAATTGTTGAGGAAAAATAAAGAGTGTGATAGAAGGAAATAAATATCATCATAGGGATATATTTATACATCATTATATTAATTATGGTGAACTTGGGAACTATCCAAGTCAATTCCTTATTTTAATGGTTAAACCCCTAGACCATGGAAGGACCTATATGGAAATAAAACAAATGAAATTTTTATGAATTTGGGTTCAAGATTGAAACTATAGAATTATTTTTACCAATAAGATTTTGGTATAGGAATCCTGAAAAATTTAAGGATTCTGTTAAATTTCAAATGAATATATGTCTACATTAAATTAATAATTATGGTTACTATCATAGTTTTATGATTTTAAAATTTATCATATGTTCAAAGTCTTAAACAAATATTTTTAGGGTTTTGTGATGGATGTTTTTCAAGAATAAAGATATTTTGGGAGATATTTATGGAAAATATATATTTAAGAGGAAACAATAATTGTGGAATAATGCGATTAAATTTTATAGACATAATTCTATAATTATTGATGACCTTGAGGGTTGATATGATCATTAATGATAGTGTTATAATAGTCAACTGTTATTATTAGACAATGTGAAAAATGGTTTCAATGAAAACCTTAGTAAAAAGATTTTTTAATGATTAAATTTATCTTAAGGATATACATATTATTTTTTTGGAATGTTATAGGAATTATATTAATATATTTTAGGAAAAAGAAAACTGGAATTATGGGTGAAAACAAATCATATCTAGCTAGGTTGTAGTGATTAATCCCATAACATAATAATAAAAATGGTTTAACGCCTATCAATGGCATACATGATGTCATAGTTAATTAATCCTTGGTTTTAGTTAAACGAATTAAATATAAAATAGTAATGATAAAATAGTGGTGTTAATTTTTATGTTTAATGATTAATTTATAATATTGGATAACATATGATAACCATATTTGTTTTGGAAAATATGTATATGTAGAAAGAAATACATGAATCTCTTTTATGGATTTTATGACAATTAAAATTGAATTGTAGTCCTTTAGGAATAAAAAAAATATTTTTAGATATTAATTTCTTTAAGTAAGGGATGAATTGTAAATTGATTGAAGTAAAAAAAAGGATGAAATTATTCATATTAAATAGAAATGTATAAATTTAGTATATGCCCTTATATTCTTAGACTGGAATAGAATTCATCAAATTTGGAAAAAAGGATATTGAAATAAAATTCTATTATATTACCATAATTTATGATGACATTAATACTATTTTTTACACCTATTTGATTTATTGTTTTTATGCCCTTAACCTTTTATTGATACTTCACATTTTTAATATCAATGAATTCTCTATTTCTCTATAATTATTTGTTATTTTATTCCATGTATGCATCATCAAATTCCAAAAATGTTCACATAATTAGAATCCTAGTTATGTGTTATTACATATGAAATTTTTAATTACCATTCGATATTATTAGGAAGAAATATTATTAACCCTTTTAATATTATGTTTTTCATCAAAGGTATTTCAAAATATCAATGGCTTGATTTCAATGAAAAATCTTAAATTGAGTGCATGTAATTTATTTAAGATGGGGAGAATGTAACACCTTAATGTTTAAAAAAATGACATTATTTTTTATATCATATTTTACATGAAAAGCCATTCTTAGAAGAAAATATAACACCCTAGAATTTATGAAATATTTATTTTTAAATAAATTTAATCTCTTTGAAAGTGTACAGATCATGTAACCCTCGAGTGAAAATGAACAATATTATAGAAAACCATTATATATTATCCGTTAAATTAGATATTATGAATAGTACTAAATAAATAATGAAAATTATGGTTATATATTGATTAGAAATAAAATAATAATCATTTAAAATAAAAATAAATGTTTTCTAAAAAAACATTATTTGTTTTCTAAATATGGTTTAGTAGAGCTTTGCAGACATAATTTAAAAATAATTTTTACCAAAATTTTGAAAAAATATTTGATTAAATAACGTTTATTTTTGAAAAAAATATCAAAATTATATTAGGGTGATCTTTTGTTATTTTTTTAGAAATGATTCATTTTTTGATGAATATTGGAAATACTGGATTTTAATTGAAAACTGCATTTTCTCTTAAATTATTTATAATGTTAAATTTTGTTTTTAATTAAGTTTAAGGTAAAATTAGTTAAATTATATGTAGATTAATACAATTTAATTAATTATAATCATTTTCATATTGAATTTTTATATAAAAACATTTTAAAGTTTTTAACATTTTCTCTTGGAAAACCAGCTTTGTTATTACATCTTTGGGATTAAATTTTAATTAAAATTTATCAATTATGTGAGTTGAATTTTAAAAAACATATTAAATATTTTGAATAAGAAAAATTAATATGTTATAATAATGTTAAAATAATTTTTAACAAAAATTAACTTTGGCAACAATAAAAATTATTTATTGTTGTTAAGGTTAAAATAGATTTATCGGGGGTCAAAATAAGAATATAAGGGTGAAAATGAACTAAAAACTTACAAAAAATATATTTTATGTGCAAATTTTAATATTATAATTAACTAATCTATGTAATTCTTTATTTGAGACCCTTTTGGCTTGAGAGAAACACAGGTACACCTTTTTCTTTCAAAAAAAATTACAAGTGTGCACTCATCGTACTTATAAAAGGCTACCCCATCTCTTTTCTTATTCACATAATTAAACATATTTCATTAATCTAATACATGAAAAAATATATTAAAAACATCCCTAATTCCATCCTAGAATCCTTATTTTGGGAATAAATCCAACCTATTAAGGATTTTGTGCAAACCTAAGGAGGATAAATGAAGAAGAGGTAACATTCTTCAACAAGTTTGTTTATTTTATTTATTACTCCACATCCCTCAATTTAAATTAAAAAATTATGATATAATAAAATATTTATCCTATATATAATGATAATTTTTTTAATTTAATGTACTAAAGCCCTTTCCACTTCTATCAAATGGGTTAAAATCATTATTCGTCTGTACATCGTACTACGACCTTGCGAACTGATGTCATTCATTTTTTCATTACCACCTCTCGTTATTGGGTATGATGATAGATATAAAGTATATATATATTATAATTATATCATAATTAAACATATAGAGTAATTATGTCATATATATATTTTTTACATTCCATTTTGTAGGGGATATGATTACGTCCCTCATGTGTATAGCGGATTACCACCTCATTAAGCAACGTGATTCGTATTACATAAATTCATTACATGGAATGTAATAAGGATAATGATTATGATTATATGTGATTAAAATTATATAATTATTATATTAATGAAATATTTATCATTATGAAAATATTATATATTTCATTTTATTTCTTACCTCTTCACTCAATGAAAGATGATAATGTTGTTCGTATATGTGTGGACTACTGCCTTAGCCAAATGAAGCGACTCTAATTTCATCACCAAACCACATAAATGATATGTATTATATTATTATAATTATTTAATGATAACATATTATTTACCTCCATTACATATTTATCATTGGAAAATATAAATCTTACTCATTGTGTACGTATGAGATACCCTCTCCATGTTTTAATGTAGTCCATTTTTCAAAACCATCTTTGATGATTGATTTTAATAGTATAATTGATAAAAAGATATATAAAATTATTCTATGATTATTATTATTTATATGATATAAATATATAAAATTCATAGTTACCAGATCATTCCTGGAAAAAATGGCCTGAGAAAAAAAAGAAATTAATACCTGAAATGATGAAAACAATGAAAGATTATTAACATAAGGGTTATAGGAAGTTATAAAAGTGTAATATATGACATTATAAATATTAATATGTTTATGTAATAATTTTTTAAAAAATTAAAATCAATGTACAATTGTTTGAAGAATTTTCAACCAAAAGAAAGAGTTGGGAATGGGATTATGTATTAATTTCCTTTTATTGAGGCATGCTTGAATGTTATTCATAAATTTATTTTATATGGTGTATGTACTAATAATTTAAAATGTTATATCCTTAAAAAATTAATTTTTCATTATATTTTAATTTTCAATTTGAATTAATTTTTCCAAGAGTTTTGACTTGATAATTAAAAAGTGATAATGAATTCTTCAACCCAATTTCATTCATTGGGTTATATTTTTTTTCATTGTTATTCTATGACTATTTGTATATTGAATTTTGAATAAATTGTTTTTTATATCAAATTTTTTTATGTGTATTTAGATTTGATATATATAATTGATTCATTGCGTAATTCTCACTTCAATGCTATTATAATTGTAAGGGTTTATTTCACAATCTCATTATCATCATGATTGTTTACTCTTGAATTTTAGTTAAAGGAAATTATTTAAAAAAAAATTATAATAAAAAAACTTACTTTTATCATTTTATGGTAATTCATGATATTTTCATTTAATAGAAAACATTTCCCATATTTGGTACATAAAATAATTGAAATATTTTTAATAAAACCCAACATCATTTCTATCTAAGGATGGAAATTTGTTTTCTTGAAATATAATGTATTCAAAAATTGTTTTCAAAAATATTTTTTAACATTTATAAATATTTTATTGAATGAATTATTACTTTTTATAATTATTTTTGAACGTAATCTTCTTTTATTTATGAAAATAATGTCCCTTGGGCTTTTAATAAAAAAAATTGAAATGAAGCTTTATTGTAATGTTTATGGTATGAACATAATTTCCATACATAATGTCCACAAAAATGTTTCATGTAATAATTTATAAGTTTCAAATGTTATTTTCAAAGAAACTTAATTTCAATTTTTTTGATCTTTTATTTTTAAAAAGTTATTTTCAAAGATAAAATTTTATTTTCCTCATGAAGGTTTTTAGATATATTTTTATGGTAATTTATTTATCAATGAAAAAAACCCTTTTTCATTACTCCAATTAGTATATGTTTTATTAATACCATCTTTATTCTTCCTCTAGATGGTTTCTGATCATTTTGACCAAAGAAATAATTGATTTTCACTTTTATGATTCATATTTTTAGTCCTTAACATTAAGTTGAATTATTCACTTTATTGTGTACATAAAATTTTCCATTAAGGGTCCATATTATTTAGCAGGGATATTTTTATTACTTAAACCCTATATAATTTAAATATATAGTGTTCTATATTGAAATTTATTTTTTAATATAGGGAAATAATGATAAATCTTAATTCCATACTCAATATGAATATTTATTGATAAGGAATATTATTCATAAATTAAATAAATAACTCAGTATATGATGAATGATTCAGAAATCAAGACATGGGTGGGGCCTAGCTATAGATAACCCATCCATATAGTGGTAATATGCTGAGATGAATTAGTTATTCTAGCATGAAATTAGTCGTCCAAACAAAATGAGTATTTTTCCTACAATTTTAAATTGTCTTGGGGATAAATATTGACAATAGAGGAGTTTATAATGCCTGAGATAATGAATTAAAAAAATTAATAATTACCCTCACTAAGAATTTAGTTATTACTATCGATGATATTTTTTCAATTATATTATCTCTGGATACATTTTTTTAGTTATTTATTATATAGAATGTTTTTTTAGTTTTTTACCATTCTACATTGATTATTCCTTATCCAGTTATGATAGTCTTGTAATTTATTAAATGGAACGTGATTTAAATTATTTTTCATTCCATATTTATTATGATTTATACAGTTATTTTAGTCATATAATTGATTAAATGTCAGGTGTTTTCAGTTATTCACTTTCCATATTAATTATTATCCCTGATATTTTTGCATTGATAATATCTCTGGATTCACTTCATTCTCATTTTATTGATCTCATTGAATGTGTGTTTAGTTAT
The DNA here is from genome assembly GCA_963277665.1 of Viscum album. Classification (NCBI taxonomy): domain Eukaryota; kingdom Viridiplantae; phylum Streptophyta; class Magnoliopsida; order Santalales; family Viscaceae; genus Viscum; species Viscum album. The sequence goes on from OY728158.1 coordinate 1,327,892,757, forward strand.
TTACATTTTCATATTGATTATTCTTATTGATTCATGATTGATTCCATTGTACTTAACACTTGTTGAGAATTTGATCTCGCCATTATTTTTATTTATATCTTAGGAATCCATGAAGTATACTACGTTTCATATGTAAATATATGACAAAGGAAATAATGTTATTCTCGAAATAAATTATGTTTTAATTTTAATTTTCAAATGTAATTCAAGAATCATATATGTATCTACCTAAACAAGAATAATAGATTATTTGGTCATCTAGGATGTGATTATTTGTATCTTATCTCATTATATACACTATTATATATTATGATCAATTTTGTTAAGGATGCAGTGGTGGTGTCCAATCGTGTCTTATACTCACACTATACTTGGTAATTTTGGGGCGCTTAAGGATTTCATTCCTAGAGACCCGATGATGGGAAAGGGAATTATGGTGGATGGCTAAGTAGAGGATTACAGAGATGGTAGTGGATCAGGACAGGTTCCATATGAATCTCTATTTATTTATTTATTAACTGATATTTCTTTTACTTGGGATGGCTTACTAATTTGGGATCCCATTATCTCTTGTAAGACTTGAATGAAAAATTCCTATTTATTCATGTTTACTCTATTTAATTATTATTTAATTTTATTTAATATTATTTTATCAATTATTGATAAAACTTTACCGATGGTATATTCCCCTCACTAGAAAAATTATACCCTTCGTGCTATTTGGCAGCCTCTTTTATATGGGGATTTCACGCAATAGGTCATGTGACCTTTTGACTCAGACCCGGTGGTTTGGGTCAGGGTGTTATAAAATGGTATCATAGGATCATTACCAACTAACATTTTTTCATTTATTTTCCTTGAATTATGATAGGTTATACAGAGGAGAGGATAGTTAACACTCGAGTAGGGTGACTATGATAGTTCCTGGATAGTATTGTAGAGCGGACCTCCGAGTTACCATAATGTGTGGGAAATTATGTATTATTTCTACCATTGATTAAATTCATCTTAGGTAATTCACATGATGTGGATATGTGACTTATGATATTTTTGTGTGTAAATGCATAATGACTTGGAATGTATCTCCATATTCAATATATATACCTATTGTTTGGCTACCTAATAGTTCTTTAATAAAATATCTTGATTTATGATATCTATTCAGGATAATCTCTTCGTTCTGTGTTATATAAGTGTTTCTATAATATTATAATAAGTCTTTATTAACATCAATTAGTTGAACTGGGCATTTTGTATTGTTAGTATATATATATATATATATGTATATATATATGATGGTTGCGGCTATTTTTTAAGTTCTGAGGCAAGGGTTAGTGCTAGGTGGTTTATATCATGGTTTAACAATATAATCATAGAAAATACAATGTGTGATCTCATAGACGTACTCAAATTAGTTTATTTTGAAAATGTTTCCCATTTAGTAGAGATGCATCTTTATAGATTTTTGAATGGAATGCTAGCTATGGCAGCCCATGATGCTCCTATGCCACCACTCCGGTGTTGGAGGATGTGCCCCAGCTTGCTCTAGTAGTGGTATTGGTGATACAGTATACTGTGACCGTTCATCTGACACTCTTTAAAATAGTGATCATATATGGTGGATACACTTAGATAACCCTGACTAACCATGCTTAGAATTTCCATCTCCATCATGCCATAATGTTCTATGGTACTAGTGGGCCATATGATTCATAAGACTGGGAGGAATTTATTGAGAACATTTTTCAGTTGGTCTAGACTTCTAAGGAGGAGTGAGTGATTATAATGACATTTATTCTCTATGTACCCAATAAGAGATGGTGTAATTTCATGATTTAGGCTATAGGACGAGAGGGTCTTTCTTGGGAAACCTTCAAGGATTTGTTTCCTAATATGTACATTTTTAGGTGATGAAGTTAGACTATGTCTAAGAGTTCATGGAGTTGTGTAAGGGTTTTATGATTGTATCTTCTTTCTCTTCTCATTTCATGGAGTTACTATTATTTTCCCTTTTTTGGAGAGGAATGAGGAATATAAGGTTTATGAGTTCAAGACAGGACTTTGACTAGAGATTAGATGTCAGGTTAAGGGCTTTTCCAAATTATAAACTCATATGTGATTCAAAGATCCCTAACTTTTGAGAAAGGACCGAAGGAGGATTGAGAAATAGGCCTAATTCTAACTCACAACCAGCCAGTGACTGAGATTTATCTTAATACCTTGGGAGTATCTTTTGGAATTAGAATGAATAAGGAGAACTAGGAGTATAAAATTAGATTACAATAGGGTCAGATCATGAATTATTTAATATACTCTACAAGAAATGTTTCTAACAAGTTCAATAATTGAAGGCTAAGGGGAAATTATAGAAGTTCTCATAGGATGTTTTCTATGGAGTTCCACCTTTATGAATTTTGTTTTCATATTCAATGATTTTTATGAAAGATATCTTAGTGTTTCACTATGAGATAAGGGAAATATCAGAGTGGAATGCCTTAACAATGTATATATACTTCACAAGTGACAGTTTCTCAGGGATAATGCTATAGAGTCAAGGAAAGGAGAGTATACACAATGGACTGGGTTCCAACAGATGATAGATATGGGATATCTACTATTTTAGGTTCAGTATTGACCACATCCACTTTATCTATAGGTTTTTTTGATACTAATGCTTCCAATTTATTCATTTTAGAACAAGTAGTTTCTGGAATTGACCTACCAGTCATGTTATTTTCTAAATTGGCCACCCATGACACACCACTGGGCATAATAGTGAACCATCGTTAGAGATTCATAAATTGTACTATAGTATTCTTAGGCTATGACTATATATGGGAATTAATGATTCTCGATATGATGACCTTCGATGTGATTCTCAACATGGATTGAAAATCAAGCATCCTAGCACACATTGATTATTATCATAGGCATGTGGTGTTTACTTAAACTAAGTTATTGACGTTCATGATGACTAGAGAGTGGGAACTAGGTGCAGACAGAGTTAGAATAGGCTTCAGTCAGCTTAAGATAATCACAACATATATTGAAGGCTTGTTTATCTTGACAGGAACATTGACTGTCCCCAAAACATTCCCCCCAGTCGTGGATCTCTATCAGGTAATATTTTCAAAAAACATTATATGAATTCCCCTTGATAGAGGAGGGGAATTTGAGATATATCATGCGGGGGATACATATCCCATTTCAATTCCACCTTATCATTTGGAACCAATAAAGCTGAAAGAGATCAAGTTATATCTCAAGGACTTAGAGAATAAGGGATTTATCAAGAAGAGTATATCATCATGGGGTGCACCTATGTTTTTCTCCGTGAAGGTGAATGGAATTATTTGACTCTAAGTTGATTAATGGAAACTAAACTAGGTGCTGGTGAAGAACCAATATCTCTTTCTCAGTATTTAATACCTTTTTGATTAGATATGGTGATATCTATGGTTCTCCATGATTGATATTTGATTGGGCTATAACCAATTATGAGTAAGAGAGTAGGGTATTCTGAATATGGTGTTTCAGAAAAGGTATTAGTTGTATGGGAACTTTTTAATGTTGTTAGGTATGACTAAGATGTCGATATTGTTCATATACCTTATGAAAAAGGTCTACCACCCATATCTAGACTCATTATTTGTGATATTTTCGGATAACATCCTCATCTACTCATCAACACCATATTAACATATGAGACACCTTGAGAATAGTCCTAAGTAAACTTCAAGCACATTGGATTTACACTAATCAATAAAATTGTGAATTTTTTATATGAGATGTGAGATTTTATAGCAATGTGGTGTTTGAGATTGGTATATTGATATACCTTGAGAAAGTGGGGGTAGTCGTGTCCTTGAACAATCCTCAAAACATGTTCGAGATCAATAGATTTCTAGGTTTTGTAGGATATTTATGAGTGTTTATCATTGTCTTCACTTGACTATTAGCACCCATGATAGAGATGACGAGGAAGGGAGTGAAATTCCATTGGTTAGACTAGTGACAAGAGATATTCCTTGAGATAAAGATAAGTTGTAAAAAATCATTTCCTGATACTCTTTGATCCATGGATTGGTTAGAGAGTGTAGTATGATGCATCATGTGATGGTATGAGAGTAGTTATAATGAAGAGAGAGTACGTAGCTACCTATTTTCCTCTTCAGCTTCAAACCTATTTGTGTAACTACCATACTCTTGAATTAGATTTAGAAATCGTAGTCCAGACACTAAAGTGTTGGTGATGCTATCTATTTGGTGGGAGATTTTTTGTTTACATAGATCACAAAATAATTTGGTATATCTTCACATAGAGGGACATGAATATGAGATAGAGGTTCTGGTGGTTTTCTCTAGAAACATCTAGTTTCCACTTGGAAGTGGAAGGATGTTAAAATAGAATTTCTAAAGGGGTAACCTAGTACCATGAGGAGTTGTGATGATGTATAGTTGTTTTTTGACCAAATAATGAAATATTCACACTTTTTATCAATGTCAGAGACTCAATCAATAGATTATATGGAAGATCATTACAAATGTATGATCAAACGTTTAAATAAAGTACACTTCACAATTGTTTTAGATAGAGACACATTTTATATAACAATCTTATAAATACTTTTAGAAATCTCTGGGGACTCATCTAAGATTGAGTACAAGTTAACATTCTTAGAAAGATGGATAATATGAGCAGACTATATACATATTGAAGGATATACATTGATCTTTTGTTGTAGACATTGGTAGAGTATGGGAAGATAATATATACTTGTTTGAGATCACATATAAGAATAATTATTAAGATTCAATTTATATGGCACATTATAAGGATCTATATGAGATGAAACCTCTTTCGCTGCTTTATTGAAATGAGGTAGGTGAGGTAGAAATTGTGGGGCCTAATATGATTCATAAGACCTTTAATATAATAAAGATAATTAAGAAGATTTTTATTTCTACCTATAGTATAAAATGATCAGATGTTGTTTGGAGGATAAGGCCTTTGATGTTCACTATGAGAACTCGGGTTTTCTTAAATGTGACTCCTTATATAGTTCACTGATGTATGAAGAAGAAAGGAAATCAAACACCATGTTTTGATGGACCCTTTATTATCATCGAATGTAGTGGGATATTAGAATATTATCTATATATTCCTCCACATTAGAAATTCATTCATGATGTGTTCCATGTTTCTCAGATTTGACAGTACAATCCCAATACTATATATGTTATTGAGTACAGGTATATTGAGTTGAAACCAGATTTATCTTATGAGGAGCACTTGATACAAATTATAGACTAGTGTGAGAATTTCCTTCAAGGTAAGATAGCACAAATTGTTCGATTTTAGTGGATGCATGGACGGATTGAAGAGGGTACTTAAGAGTGAATGGTTGACATTCGATCTCAGTGCCATGGGATGATTGAAAAAGATCCCCAGAGACTATACTCTAGGATGAGATGTATTTAGAGGGAAAATATTAAACCCTAAAACCTTTATTCTTTAATGGATGTATTTTTTCCTTCTTATCTCCCTTGTTTGTTAGTTGATCCATGTTGGGTAAATGCTGGTGGGCTTTGACAATATTGAGGAAGCATATGTGTGATTTTGGTAGCCTTTATAGAAAAAATGGGTGGCACCACACCATGGTCAAGATGGATGAACTGCAACATTGCTGTGGAGTTAAAACCATTCCATAAAGGAATGTGTTTCACCATATTGATGTTGTCCAATGGAGCTCGCATTGTAGAATTTTTTACGGAGGGATGTTCATGGAGACTATGCTATGTTGGAATAGACAAAACCACAGAGCCATGTTGCATTTCAGTTTTACATTCATTTTTCTAGTCATCAGTTTTCAGGATTTATGGATTTGAATGATCACTTTTGTAATTTTTTTGGTGGAGAAATAATAATTTAATATGGGAACTCCTAAGGCTTAATAGAGGGTTTTTTCAACACAAAATGACCCCTATAGATATTGTTTCCTTTCTTTCAATATTGTTCTAGAGTTATGAATGACTAAAAAATGACACCATGCCACATTGCTCATCGTTATGCTATATTTTTTCAGATTTTAGAGATGTTCAACACCATATTATTCTTTTTTTTCATCATCAATCTCATCTTTTTGGATTTATCCATTCCGCAGTACCCAACCATATGCCATGGTAATTTCTTATTGTGCACCTCTATGTTGTGGTGGATAAATCTATGTTGTGGTGGTTTATTCTAGTGTAGCACTATGACATAGTGATATTATATATGTTGTGGTGGTTAATTCAAGTGCACCTTTGCATTGTGATCGCGGGCCTTACACTATGAAGATGTATTTCTATACACCTCTATGCCATAGTGACTTTCTTAAACCATAGAACCTCCAAAATTTCTAAAGAGAATTATTCTTTTGTGGGTTTTTATGTGATCGACCTTAGGTAAGAAATGGTTATACCCTTTTTCTTATTTCTCAATTTCTTATAGGATAAACCTTGTCATGTTGGATTGTAACTATTTATAGGATTCCTTATCATGAAATCGTGTTTTGATTAGTGTGAAAATGTGGTTTAGGTGACGATGCATTTATTAAACCTTGATATTGACATGAAAACTGATTGATATGAAGCTACTTACATTTTTGGTACATTTATATTATGTAGTCAGGATATGTTGTTTATTATTGATTAACCAATTCTTGTAATGAGATTCATGTGGTTGTGTGAGTGGACATGAGGATTTTTTGGTTATGACTATGTGATTATGTGTGGTTCCAGATATTTTACCTTGGTGTGACATGTTATTCCTTGTGAGGAAATGTAGTTCTTTTTTTGTTGTATAGCCTATAGAACATATGTTTCAGGTATCAAGATGATCAGATAGAGCCTTGATATTGGTGTGATGTGTTTTGAACATCCTTAAAGGTGGGTGTGGAAATCCCAATAGAGGGATGTTCATAAAAAATAGTTAAACAACCTAATGCAGTATAAACATCCTTAATGTAAAGCATTGATATCCCTATATAGGGATGCACATAAGTGGTTGACTAGAAGATACAGGTATGGAATTCCCATGGACTTGGGTTGCATGTGTTAAAAATACACCTAATTGGGGATTGACATTGTAAAATGTGTAGTGTTCTTGATGAAAACCAACATATGGACGGGGTGAGTTGTGATACCATAGAGGAAGTACTTGTTTGACTTTTCGGACATCCTCACTAGCAATGAGATGAATTAGGTGGGGTTCGGGTTCATATTGGCTTGGTTAGTGGATGATGACACAATACATTTATGGTTATATATTTATTTGGTCGTTAATTTTTTTAATTACATACCCTATTTTATATTGTGGAAAATAATTTTAAAGATGCATTAGAGGTGTCCCAATGAATCTTGTAATAACACCCTACTCAGAAATTTTAGATCACTTTTGGATTTAAAAACTAGTGACTTGGTGGAGGGAAAGGGACTTATGGTGGATGCCTAAGTAGATGAGAATGAAGCTGATAGCATACTAGGACAGACTCTAGAGAACCAGCTATGTATTTATATATTAACTACTATTTCATTTACATGGTTTGCCTTACCACTTTGGGATCCAATTATCTCTTTTATGACATGTATTCTATATTCCTATTTCTACAAGTTAACTATAATCATTTATTATCTTGTTTATTATTATCATTTTCTTGATTCATTATGATATGATAATTAGGGTACAGTCTCACCATAGGAGGTCATAGACCCCAACTGCTAGTCGAAAACCACTTGTGTATGTGGAGGCACACATGAAGTGATTTGACCATCTAACTCAAACCCTATGGTTCTGTTCAGGGTGTTACAACTACTACATCATTAATATACTAATATGTTATTATGACTATGGGAGGACCAATTCAATCTGTTTTTAATCCTATGAAAAGAGAAAACATCACTCGTGCGTACATATGGCTTACCGTATCCACATAATAGAAAAATTGATTTTTAATCTTCATTTTATGTCTATGGTTGTAATTATATTATTTTTAAAGGTAATATATTAGTTACTCTTATTTTATTCCATCTATAGAAAAGATGAAACATCTCTCATGCATACAAACTGACTACTATCTCCACAAAGTGATACACTTAATTTTCATTACCAATTTATAGTAATTGTTATAAAAGTTTATATAATTAATAAAGATTATAATTATTTAATGTTTGATAATTTTTTTCTGATGGAACCATGAAAAAGGTGTAATTAACTGAACCATTCTACAGAAACATGCATGGAAAATGAACCATTTATAACTATAATGTCTATTAAAGGAGTGATTATTAATGAATGGATAATAGGAAATAATAAAAGAGTGGTTTATAAGAAGATATATATGCGTATAGTTTAGAATATATTTATAATAAATATAATTTTATTATATATAGTTTTTGAATGTGTATAATTCATGATAATACTTGAGGTAAGGGTTTAATTCACAGTCTCATCATTATTCTGGACTGTTTATGATTATATATACATTTGGATAATTATATGATATATATATCTCAAATCAAATCTATTTTATTTGTATTTTTTATTAATTGGATTTTTAAGTAATATTACTATTTACCACACTTTATTACTTAAAATGACTAAGAAAATATCTTTAAGAAAAATGATCTTTATTTCATCTTTGGTTAAAAAAATTTTCTTCCATGGTGATGTTTTCTTTAAAATGTTATAAATATTATCCTATGATTAATTAATTCTAATTTTTACCTATGTTTTTATTTCTATAAAAAAAATTCAAAGGAATATTGTTTCCATTTTCCAAATGAAATAATTTTGATTATTTATCAAAAATGTGCAAGGAATAAATATTTAAATACACATAGCATGAATGAAATTCCCCACAACCATGAATATGATGAACCATAATCGGATTCCACTTAATGGGAGCCTCGAGCCTGGTGGGCCACATAGCTTCAAGCACATCTTTCTGAATGCCAGAGGCTGCTGACTAGCAGCGAGGGCCTATGGCATGTCCCTGGGAATATTATTCCCCCACTAGTAGAGTGAATCACATCTGAAGAGATATAAATGAATAGTAAAAAACAAAAGGCACTATAAATAAATAGTATAAATAAACTGATGAAATAAATAAGCAAGAATAACAGTAACTATATCGACTAGAGCTGGGATGAGGTAATGTAATGTCACTAGAAAACTGGAAAACAAGGATACAAGACAATAGGTATAACATGTTCCACAACTTAAAATAATACAAATTATACTCCAATCTTCCAGTGATCCTACTCGTTCATCTACTATCAAGATCCATCCTATCAGCACACAATAAAGTATTGAAAGTTGTATGCTTCCCTTTTTCAATACCTACAACCATGTAATCTACTCCAGGTACCAAACGTCACCCGAAGAGGGTGTGAGATAAATCTCAGTGGGCCACCAAAAATGGTTTATATAACATCCAGTCTATGTAATGGAATATAGTATTGTGCGGGCTTGAATATATATAGTAATGAAAGATGTACAATATTATTACATAACCATGTACCTTCATTACCCCTCGGCTGGTGTTTGAACATGTAACCAGTTCATTAATTAATCAAATAAAATTTAATGTTAATAGGTCACACGAGGCATAGTCAACACTTACATCACCTCATGATAGTATAAGTACTGAAGGTCCCAAAATATTACCAAGAAACCATAAAATGATATCCAGTGATGGAGTTCCCTGGTAAAAACCATGGTAACGTAAACTCAAGGAAATCTAACTTAGTAGTATCTGAGTATTGCTATGGGGTAAGAGTGTAATCCAAGGAGTGTAATCCAAGGAATTCCATAATAAGGAGACTACCAAGAGCAAGGTGATCTACTAAGGTAAAACAGGGCTATGAAATGACAGGGACCTATGGAAATTAACCCTAGAACCTACTAGTCAATGCTGGATCTAAGTAGTGTATATGTGGTATCTTGTAATAAAGAAAGGTACCAAACTGTAGTATACCGGGCATCTAATTAATATACAAGAACTAGAGTCAAGGTGGGTATCAACCTAAAAAAACGGTGTCCTTGAATCGGAATGGGGTTCTCAAGACCCAAGGTATTATCCTCTTAGAATCCACATCGAGCTCAGGTTAGTCCATTTATATTTGATATTGTAGTCATATAATAATTCATTTGGTTCAGGTGTTGCCTTCCATCAGTGTGGATATGTCAAGTAGAGTTGACACCATTTTTTTATTGGTCCAATCCTTGCCTTCCATTAGTGTGGATAGGGAAAGTAGTGTTGTAACCATATAATCACGTTTTAATTGGACATTAAGGAATATGAAATTATTGATGTTCACTCCTCTACCTTCCTTAAAAATGGAAAGTGGTTATATGGACAAGTAACCTTTATTTAATTTCTTTAAATAAGGCCAAATTATATACTTAGTATACATTCCATTTTACATTTTACATTTCACTTTAAATAACCAATTAAAAACACATAACTTAGGTGGGTTAAGTGGTGGGAATACATAGTACATTCCATTATAAAAATCTCAGTAATAACAAACCATTTATAATAAGAAGAATTACCTTTAGGAAGGTCCAGTAAAGGCACACTTGAATGGTGGCTCAAACTTGTATGAACACTAAAACCCCAATAAAGGCCTATCCCATAACATGGGGCGGATTGATTTGTGGGTGAAACCACCTCTGATAACTCATATTGACAACTCGGATGCATATTCCACTTAACAGGTGCCTTGAGCTCGGTGGGCCACATGGCCTCAAGCACATCTTACAGAATTTAAAAGGCTGAAGACTAACAGCGAGAGCCTAGGGTGTGTCTGTAGAAAGACTACGCCCTCATTAGTAGAGTGTAGCACAACTGAAGGAATATAATGGATCTGTTAAAAAGGAATGAAATATTAATAATTATTGTAAGCAAACTGATGCAATAGATAAGAAAGAATAACAATAACTATATCAATTGAAGTAGTGACGATGTAATGTCATGTCATTAGAAAACTGGAAAACAAGTATACATGAAAACAGGTATAACATGTTCCACAATGTAAAATAAAACAAATTATACTATAATAATACCTAGATCCTACTCGGTCATCTTCTATCAAGGTCCATCCAATCATCACACAATCAAGTATTGGAAGCTGCATGCTTCCCTTTGTAAATACCTACAACCATGTAATCTACTCTGGGATCTAAGAAAATCTCAGAAAGGGTGTGAGATAAATCTCAGTGGACCACCACCAACATTTTCTATAACATCCAATCCATGTAATGGAATATAGTAGTGTGTAGGCTTGCATATATAAAGTAAATCAGGCAGTATAATATAACTAAATAACCAAGTACCTACTTCAACCCTCGGCTGCTGTCTGAACATGTTACCAGTTCATTAACTAATCAATTACCATTTAATGTTACTAGGTCACATAAGGCATAACCAACACTAAAATAACCTCTTGATAGTATATGTAGTGAAGGTTCTGAGACGTAACTAGGAAACCAGACTATGATATCCAGTTATAGAGTTCTAGGGTTAAAATCAAGGTAACGTTAACTCTAGGAAAGCTAACTCAGTTGTATCTGAGTCTAGCTAAGGTGTAATCATGTAATCCAAGGATTTTAATCCATGTAATTCCACAAAAAGGAATCTACCGAGTCCAAGGTAATATACCAAGGTAAAATAGGGCTAAGAAAAGACAGGACATTATGGGATTTCACCATGGCACATACTAGTCAAGGTTGGATCCAAGGAGTGTATCTTAGGAATGATGTAATAAAGAAAGGGACCCAACAGTAGTATACTAGGCATCCAAGTAATATATAGGAACTGTATTCTAGGTGGGTATCATACTACGAAAACAATATCCTGGAATCAGAATGGCGTTCCCAAGACCCTAGGTATTCTCCTCTTAGAATCCAAGGTGAGCTCAAGTCAGTCCATTCCTATTTGATATTTTAATCATGTAATAATTCATTTGGTTTATGTATTTCCTTATATTAGTGTGGATAGGTCATGTAGAGTTGAAACCATTTATTTATTGGTCCAATCCTTGTCTTTCATTAGTTTCGATAGGCCTAGTAGAATTTTAACCATTTAATCAAGTCTTAATTGGTCATGAAGGCATATTCAATTATTGAGATTCACTCTTCTACCTTCCATCAACAAGGATAGCGGTTCTATGGGCATGTAACCACTATAATATTTCTTTAAATAAGGCCAAGCTATATAATTAGTGTACTTGGCATTTTACATTTCTCATTTCACTTTAAATAACCATTTGGAAGCACTTACCTTAGGTGGGTCAAGTGTTGATCATGCATGTTACACGACATTATAAAATTCACAATAACAAAAATCCATTTATGAGAAGAATATTTACCTTTATGATGGTCAAGTAAAGGCGCACATGAATAGTTGGTCAATCTTTTGAAAACACTAAAAACCCAATTAAGGCATAACCATTGACATAAGGCGGATTGAGTTGTTGGTGAAACCACTAACAACTAATAACATGTTTGGAAATGTCATAACCACACAATTTTAATGAGTATAATCACAGAATGTTAATTTAAAAAATGGTTTCCAAAGAAACCGGTGGGCCTCACATGGACATTACAAAAACAACGAACATTGGGGATGAGTTATAGACCATGCATCTTAGGGTTTTACGATCCTTATCCTCCATTAATAACCCTTGAATTTTATCGGATCAGATTGGATCTAAGAAAAGGTAAAGAATTCTCACATGGAAATATCTAGGTCGAGGGTGAAAGAGAATAAGAATGGATAAATATGAATCGAGTGCCTACCGTTGTGCATCTAAATTGATGGACGAATGCTTGAAAGAAATCTGGATGGAGGAGATCCTTGATTCCATGATTTGATCATCAAAAAGCTCTAAAATGATAGAGAACTAGGTAAATATCACATAAACACAGATTAGGGAGGAAAAGGTGGGCTTAATAACTCATGAAGGGAATTTTATACATTTTACACAGGTTTTTAACCAGCACATGGTTTGTCCGCACGATTTGTCAAACCATGCGCAAACTGTGTGAGACGGTTCTGCTTACCTAGGAAAACTGGATGTTCATACAGTTTGGTTGTATTTCCATGCACCAACCGTATGAGGTTCCACTATTCAAAAAAACACAAACTGTACGGCTAGGAAAATCGTGCGAAAACCATGCAACTTGTCATGTATTCTCAAAAGAGTTGTTTCGAGACCCAAACAAACTCGAGACACCCTTATAACCTATGTTACCTCATTAGGCATCCAAATTAAGTCTAAAGTTTATATTTAGCATGAAATTTAAAGGATCTAAACCTAAGTGAAAAATTGTGTTCTTATAATGACTACTCAATTATTTTGAGATTCCTTTATAAATTTTCATTGTTCTATAAAATGGAAATGTTTTTCTTAAAATTGTTTAAATTTTTCGATTTTTAATAAGTCATTTTTAAAATGAAAATTGTATTTTCCTCAAGAAAATTTTCAAATATATTTATAAATTATTTTCATATAAGTCAGAAAAATCTGATTAATATTTTTTTTAAGAATATACTTTAAAAATACCATTTACCATAGGTATTTAGATGTTTTATGATTAGTTTTACAATGGAAAGTATTGAAATTCCATATCATAGTTCTAACAATATTGATAATTATTGATTAATAATGAATGGTTATTAAATTGAATTCTTTATTCATATGATGAATAAATCACACTTATTATGTAATGGTTAGGGGCTATAATTTTATATCCTTGTGATGTATTGTTATGTTTCTTGATAAAAAATGGGTTGGGTATTTTTCTAAGGCCTTACCCATTTATGTAATATGTATTAGCATAAGGCATCAATGGTAGGTTTATGAATTCCAACATTATGCATTCCATCATTATGAAATAAGTTATTTATATCCATGTGATTAATAAAATAGTTATGATATCCCTATAAATGTTTCAAGATAATGTGATAATTTATATGGTATTATTTGGTCATCATTTATTCCTCCAATATTATTCATTTATTCTATGATAGATTCAATTGTACACATTCCCTTATTAATCATTTTAGCTCTCCCCATTATTATGTTTTTTCAAGGATGTTAGAAAGTGTACTATGATTGATATTTGAGGATATGCAGGAGGGAATAATGATGTTCTCAAAGAAAATACTATTTTTTATTTTTATTTTTTAAATTATAATTTGGGATTCAAGAATGTTTCAATTTTACTAATACCACTAACCTATTAGATCCATTGGGATACAATTTCTTATATCTAGTTCCATTATAATAATGTGACCACCACATATGGGCTACTAGGGTCAGGGTCTTTATATGGTGGTCCCTCATTATTTATCATAATGGAAGTGTCATGGTTTGAGGGGGAATATAAATAGAATGTAACTTTTACTAATGAAACATATTCAATCTCTCTATAATCTGAATAATTATAGTAGTTTTTATTATTCCTTATTTTTTATATTAGAAAATGGGTGGTAGTTTTCCGTGAGGTTAATATATGATATAATATTTTTATTAATTGATTAGTTTCTCACTATATGCCATCAATGATGGTGTGTATTCCTTGTATTTTTATTCTTTCTAGTTATTATGATTTTTTCTATACATTTACTATTATAACATCTTCAGTAGGTGAGGAACAAGCATTTAGAAATTGTGCATGTAGGCTGATATGTGTACATTGACCACAAATAGGAATATGTATGTACGTATGTATAAAAGTATGTATGTATGTATGTAGTTATGTATATATGTACGTATGTTTGTATTTATGTATGTATATGTATAATAGGATGGGTTCTATGGAACCCATAAAATATTATGGATAAAATGTTTCACAAACTCTTCTTCATACTTCCCTATTACCCATGAGATGGGCACTAAGGTTCTCTAACATAGGTCCATTTCCCCTTTCCTTATATAGAAGTTCCTATGGAACATGATATTTTATCCCTTATATGTGAGGATATATTCTACCTACCATCAAATGATATGTTTCTAGAAATTAATAGGTTTCCATTAATGGATATGTTCTATTTTAAATTTTAAGTTATCCTAAATGTTTTCATGGATCCTTATAGAGGGGTAAGGGATATCCATTTTTATTTTTCAACCTATGATTTGGATAATCTCTGATTGTATTTTTTTATGGATACATAATATATATTTAATTGTTATAGATACACTCACATGTATTTACTTAATTATTCACCAGGGAATTAGAAATCACTTGGTGGAACCTACTGGGTCTTCATACTCACATCCAGTATGCGAACCTCAATAGACATACAATTTCACATTGGTCATTTTTTGTATTATTAGGTATATATATAGATTCTACAATTATTGATGGAATATTTAGATATTGGAGTTATACTAGTACTTTAATACTTCTTCATAACATGGAGTGTAGGTGGGCTATATTGGTAAGAGGATTCTAGGGCACATATACACTTTTATATTATTATTATTTTTATTATGATTATTTTATTATTTTTATTATTTCACTATTGTGATGTTTGGATATATTTATAAATATATATGGTATAGTTTATATTATTACGTGGAAAAAACATGTACTCTCTAGCATATTGGACATTACTTTTATTTTGGGAGATGATAATTGTATGAATCAGTTATGCTGAATTTTTGGAAGAATCTATTATAACACCCCAACCCCAGTTACCCAGAGTTGGTGCATTATTACATAACATTGGCATGATCATAAAAGATCAAATCTCCAAAGACCGATTAGTTTTGTAGCCTTGGAAATACTAGATACATTCATAATGTTTACATTACATCATAAATTGAAAACTACAACAACATCTTGTCTCCACAGTCATATCCCCTTATACTATCCCTGCAGGTCATTCATAAAATTCTTCTTCACATCCTGGGAAAAATAAAACATATAAATGGGTGAGCTCAAATGCCCAATAAAGATAACAATATAGCTGAAACATTCATAAATAAGCACAAACATTTAAGGCAATTTATAACTAAAACAAAATCCTTTTAAACTTGAACATAAACTTACAATGGAAAAGATAAAATGAAATAATTCCATTTACTTATTCACATGGATATTCTACTAGTAAAATTATCACATGCAATATCAATAACCACTTTCATAATGATGGAATGCATAATGTCAGACTATCATAAACACATAGCCAAGGCCTCGTTCCAAGACTACAAAAAAAGATTTTGTCAAGGCCTTGTTCCAAGACACTAGTTTGACTCATGAGACCTACCGATGCATCGAGGAGCTATAGAAGCTCCACCCATCTCTTATTAAGTACAATTCTTTCCTTATATGAACAGGTTTAAACACAACATAAACATTCATATTAAAACTAGCATATGAAATGTCAATAATTTATCAATAAACCTTGAATGGTATAAAAATGACACATCCACTGTCAAACATATCACAAATATTTCAATAAAATATGGAAGTTTTGTATCATAACAAATCACATTCAAAAAATCTTAAAATCCATCAAAGGATGTTTACATAGATGAAATCAAAACTATTTGAGAGAAAAATCTTTTTTTAAATCATTTTAAAGTTGCATAATTATAAAATAAAACATTTACTTTGAAAGTAATCTTATAAGATTTTAAGGGATGTTTCGACAATTTTATAACAGTGGAAAATATATTCACCCTCCATATAAGTTAAAAAAGACATTCTTACAGTAATTCTGTCGAAATGGTTAAAAAGGACCCTGTTTGGAAAATGACGTAAAGATTACATTATTAACATCTTATAAAAAGTAAAACAATGGTATAAATGACTTTAACCCTTATTCTTTAAAATATTAAGATTTTTTTATATACATTTTTACGAAACATGGATGTGGATGATAAAAAGATCTCAGTAGATAATTACGTATAAACAAGCTCGGATAATGAAGAGATTGTGAAATAAACCCTTACCTTGTAATTTTCCTTGGTTGGGGGTAGGTTAACCTCCTGTATAATGGTGAACTAATTGTTATTAAATTATAAATTAATCATATACATTAATATTATATCATATGTGATCTTTTAACGTTGGTTTGTTAATAATATCTTAGTATTATCATCGTTTCGGTTGTTAACTTATTCATTTTCTTTTATATGTTTTGTTACATAAGCCGTGTATGTTATGAATAGGATTTATTTTATTCATATCTATAATGATATCTAGTCCTTAAACATTATTTATAATCATTAAATGAAAATTTTACATGAATCGATACGTTGGAGAATGAATCTCATCGCGTTCGTGGATACGGTAGCCCGTACGTACGCACGTGCGATAATATCATTCTTTTGATATTAAAATAATATATAATTGGATGTTATATCATATATAAAGAATAATTATAATGTTTTATTTATTATTTAAATGAATTAAACAACATTATTATAACCATCCAAAAAATAATATATTGAATAACAATTATACCACGACGTAGAGACGGTAGGCCGTACGTACGCACGTATGGGGCCATGTCTTTCAAAGGATGGATAAAATACTGAATATGGTTATACCATATTTATAATAACATCACAATATATATAATATACTAGAGTTAGTATTTTATAGTGGAAATTTCAAATAAAGAAGAAGTTGAAGAAGAGAGGAACTTGAAAGAGGGTGGTGAAAACATTACCTCTTCTTCGGGTTCTTTATTTTGATTTGATCAAAAAGGATCCTTAGGATGGATTTATGATCAAACTAAGGCCTCTAGGATTAAGTGAGGTAAGTTGAGAGAATAATTGGGCAGGGTTTGGCTGAACCAAAAGGTTTTGAAGTTGTGATGAAATTGGATATAAGTGGTGTCCTTTTATAAGGGGGGGGGGCTCTTTAGGAGAAACTTGAAGTATTATTTTATAATAAATTCATATTTGGGTTATAATGGATCCAAAGTGGATTATTAAAATCCTAAGGTGGCGATGGGTTGGAATCCTTTCAACCAATATATTTTAGATAGGTTTTCATCACTATATTAACCGTATAATTTATATTTAACTATTAGTTAAATAGTTTGACATTTACCATGCTTCTTTGTATTTCTATATTATATAGTTACTAAACATACTATATACATCCAAGAGACCACCAAGTGGTCCGTTAATGACACACCTATCATGATATAAGGCCTTTGGCTGATCCATAGATTTTTAAGAATAGAATATCAATTAATAATATAATATTTGTTTTAAAAACTCATTTTTGTTAATTTTGACACTATTCAATAATTGATTTTTTTTAAAGTCTTACCAACATTATTAAATCAAATAAAATTTATTTAAGAAATCCTAACATGTAATATTAACATATAAAATTTGTGGATGGAATCAAAACCTTCAAATTATTTTTATTTTAACTTTTATAATACCAATTATTTTATTCTTTCATTAATAAGGAAAATATTGCATCAGCATTGTGTCATAAATAAATTAACTTATTTAATGTCTAAAAATTATAAATAAATTACCATTATGTAGGAAATATTTTTATATTTATATTATAATTGAATTTATCTTTTGTATAACCTTATATTAAAAATGTTTTAATAATTATACATTGATTTTAACTCTTTTAACTCTTCTTTGAAATAAATAATAATTAAAGTCCTAATCTAATCCAAGTGGACCTAAATGATAATAGATTATTCATAAGGTTTTTTCTGGTCGACATACACTTTTCCAATAGAATTAGGACATGTGATAGGGTAATATTAATATCATTTTTAACCTTAATTACCCTATTTACTTTTAACCGTGGTAAATAAAAGAAAAAAGTTACTATTCACCAAAAATTATTTTCATTTCATTGAACCACATTTTACTCCTTGATATTAACCATGTCTCTTGAATTTTTGAAATTCCACTCATAGGAGCGGTAATATTAAGTTTTATGTGAATTTCCAAATTCTCCTTGGAGGTGGGTAAAAGACGTTGATAAGTTCCATAAAATTTTTATATATCTAAAATTATTCTAAACCAACTCCAACGAATTACATTGAACTTATATAGGTATTAAGTATCCATTTTACCTTAATTAAATTTAAATAAAATAAATATTTATTTAAATAAAAATTCGGTTTTATACTATAACTCAGTGTTTTTCACTATTCATAAAAAATTGAATGTTTTCAGAAAAATACCAAAAATTCACCCTATGATAATTTCGATATTCTGAATCCAAAAATGACGTCCACTTTGAATGATTAAATTTATAAAATTTTAAAAAGATGGTATTACAATTCATAATGGCTAGTTTGATTGATTTTCTTGTGTGTTAGAACTCGAAGTTGCGTACAAGACACTCTTCTGTATTATTCAAAGAGAAGTGTACTGTGGGAGATTGGGGTGTTACATTCTCCCCTCAATCAAATAATTTTGTCCTCGAAATTTCTAGAATACTACCACATGAAAAGACTTGGGTGGTTCTTCATCATAAGATTCATGGGTTCCCACGTTTCCTCTTTCATCTTATGGTTTCGCCAAAAATCTTTTACGAGACGAGTCGTCTGGTTTCTCAGCACTTTTTCTCTTGTACCAAGAATCTTGACGGGCTCTTCGCAATAAGATAGATTGGGTTCCAGTTCTAATTCCTCATAATTGAGTACATGCATTGGGTCAGACATGTATTTTCTCAACACTGATACATGGAAAACATCGTGAACTTGGGGGAGACTTGGTGGCATTGACAAACGGTAAGCCACAACCCAAATTTGTTCTAGAATTTTGAAAGGTCCAATGTTCCTGGGACTCAATTTACCCTTCTTACCGAAATTTATAACTCCCTTCAATTGAGATACCTTCAAGAAAACATGATCTCCTACCTGAAATTCCAAATCCTTCCTTCAGCTGTCGGCATAGCACTTATGCCTACATTGAGATTCTTTGATGTGGTTTCTGATTACCTTCACCTTTTCCATCATTTCCTCCACTAGTTCTGGGCCTACAAGTTTTCTTTCCCCAACATCATCCCAACAGGTTGGTGTGCAACATATCTTTCCATATTAATCTTCATATGGTGCCATCTGAATACTCAAATGGAAGCTATTGTTATGGAAAAATTCTTCTAGAGGTAAATATTGATCCCACATACCCTAAAAGTCAAGTGAGAAATATCTAAACATGTATTCTAAGGTTTGAATAGTCCATTCTGATTGTCCATCATTTTGGGGGTGGTAGGCAGTGCTCAAATGAAGTTCAGTATCCAAGGCCTTTTGAAGAATCTTCCAGAATCCTGAAGTAAAAAAGGGGCTCATGATCAGAAACAATTGATAGGGGCACTCCATGATGTCTCACAACTTCATTAATATATAGTCTTTCTAGATGTTCAAGTGGTAGATCTTCTATTATAGTAAGAAAATGTGTTGACTTGGTAAGACAATAAACAATAACCCATATTTCATAGTTCCTTCTAGGATTCCTTGGTAGCCCGATAAAAAAGTCCATCTTAATAGTATCCCCTTTCCACTCAAGTACGGGAAGAGGTTGCAATACTCCACCAAGTTGTTGCCTTCTAGATTTCACTTGTTGAAAAACCATACATATTGACACAAAATCAGCAATCTCCCTCTTCATGTTGTCCCACAAAAAATGTTCCTTCAAATCTCTAAACATATTGGTGCCTCCATGGTGTATAGAGAAATTGGAACTATGAGAACCATCTAACAATTTCCTTTTTAGATCAGGTATATTGGGAACACAAAGTCTCTTCCCAAATTTCAAAATTCCTTCTTCATACACAAAGTCTCTCAAACTCACATTACTCACAAATTTAATCTTCTTTTTAAACTCTTCGTCGTTGGTCTGAGATCTCTTTATCCTTTCTTGTAAAGATGGTTTGGAAACCATTTGAAAAAGTATCGATGTTTCACCGTCCATGGTAATTCCCATATCCATCTTCACTAGATCCATGAAAATATGATCCTTTTCAACACTAATCTTGTTCAAAACTCCATGATCCTCTCTGCTCAAAGCATCTTCCACCTTATTTTCCTTCCCCGGGTGGTAGTGTATCATGCAATAATAATCCTTGAGTAGTTCAAGCCATCTCCTTTTCCTCATGTTGAGTTCTTTCTGTGAAAAAATATACTTCAAACTCTTGTGATCAGTATAAATATCGCATTTTTTCCCATAGAGATAATGTCTCCATATCTTCAAAGAAAATACTACATTAGCTAACTCATGATCATGAGTATGATTGTTTTGATCATGAATTTTTAGCTGTCGTGATGCATAGACAATAACCATATCATTCTGCAAAAGGACACAACCAAGTCCATTGATTGATGCATCACTATAAATAACGAACCCATCATTCCCCGATGGTAGAGTCAAAGTTGGAGCATTGAATAATCCTCTCTTTATTTTATAAAAACATTATTCACACTCTTTTTTCCAAAGAAATTTAACCCCTTTACGTGTGAGCTTTGTTATTGTGTTAGCCAATCGGGCAAAGTTCTAGACAAAATGCCGATAATAACCTGATAAGGGAATTAAACTATGTACCTCAATTATACTCATTGGTGCTGCCATTATTGGATTTACTTGGTCATAGAAGGATCAACAAAGATTCCATCTTTAGAGAGAATATAGACATGAATAGAAATCTCTTGAATCCATAATTCACACTTGCTAAACTTCCCATATAATTCATGTCTTCTAAGAGTCTTCTGGATAATGCGCATGTGATTTTCATGATCCTCGTAGGTTTTGGAGTACACCAAGATATCATCAATAAATACCACCACACAATCATCGAGATATTCCTTGAAAACTCTATTCATTAGATCCATGAATAAAGAGGGTGAATCAGTCAACCCAAAAGGCATTACTGTAAACTCGAAATGCTCGTACCTGGTTCTAAATGTTGTCTTCGGAATGTCTTCCTTCTTCACACAAAACTGATGATATCTAGATCGAATGTAAATATTTGAAAAGTATTGAGCTACATGCAGTTGGTCGAATAAATCATCAATGCGAGGTAGGGGATACTTGTTATTTTTTATAGCATTGATTTGCTTGTAGTCGATACATAACCTCAAAGATCCATCTTTCTTCTTAACAAAAAGGACAGGGGCTCCCCATGGAGAAACACTAGGGAGAATAAATCCATTATTACTAAATTCCTCTAGTTATTTCTTTAGTTCAACTAATTTCACAGTTGGCATTCTCTAAGGGGTCTTCGATATAGGCCTTGAACTAGGAATTAAATCAATGGAAAAATCAATTTCTCTTTCTGGAGGATGTCCAAGTAAATCTTCTGGAAATACATCAATATATTCTCTCACAATTGGTACATCCTCTATTTGATCATTACATTCCTCACCCACAGTCATTTCATTCTCTTCCTCCCCAATAATTGAATTTAGTTGAGCTACTGGGGGTGGATCTAGGTAAGAATCAGGTGGTTATGATTCTACTCTAAAGATAAGGTGTTCCTTATAATCATCATAATAAATAGTAACCTCCTTCTTCTTAAAATAAATCTTTGCATCCTGGTCTAAAATCCAATCCATACAGAGGATTATATCAAATTCAGTCATAGGTATGATGATGAGATCCATAGATAAAGAACATTTATGTGCTCTAATGGGGACAAATTCAAAAAACATTGTTGCAATGATACTTCCCTTATGAGTTTTGAATAACAACTCCCTTGTTAAATCAAATTGGATATATCTAATTTTATTATAAAACTAGGAAGATATTAAACAATGTCATGATCTAGAATCAAGTAATGCATTTTCTAAATATGAGGAAACCATTAAATTACCTGCCACCACGTCTTTTGAGCTTCAACCTCAATAGTAGTGATAGCATAAGCTTGGCCTTGATCCCTTGGACTTTTTTGAGGTAAGTTCCCCTGACTCTTAGGACATTTATTTGCATAATTCCCCATTTCTCTACAATTATAGCATTCCACATTGACATCAACTATCTTTCCCTTGCAATCATGAGCATGGTGGCATTATTTCCCACACTTGTAACAAACTTCCATTCCCTTCAAGCAAGTACCGAGGGGTTTCTTCCCTCATTTTCTAGAGGATGGATAATCCACTTTTTCCTATTCCATTTATTTCCATTTCCATAGTGGTCAGAAAATCTCTTCTTCTCTTTATTTTCCTTAAAGTCATAAGGCTTAGAGAATTTCTTTTATGTCTTGATAGCACATGAGACAATATATATGTACGATGAAAAAGATTTTGAGACTAATAATCGATGGAGAAACAATTTTAACTCATCAAAGAAAGGATCAATATTACTTCTTGGGTTACATATATAATCTGCTACATGCCTCGCTAACCTTGTAAAGTTTGCCTCATACTTTGCGACAATCCCATCCTCCTTTTGTCTCAGACTCAGAAATTGCCTTTCCATAGCTGCTTGATGGTCATGATGAAATTATTTTTCTATGAAAAGAACTTTGAACTCCCTCCATTCCATATTTTATACTTCATCATCTTCCTTTGTGTTTTTTATCAATGACCACTGTTGATCAGCATCTCCAGTGAGGCGATAAATTTCCATGACAACCTTTTCCCTTCCACTACTCCCCAAATCCAGAAATATTTCCTCTAGGGAACTTATCTATTTATTAGATACTAATGGATTTGTGCTCCCATTGAAAGTTGGTGGTTTTGACTCATGAAATGATCTAACATAGATCCTCCACACTACAAATCAGTGTGCTCCATAGGGGTAAGGTTATTATTCAAAACCTGAGTCAGTTGTCCCAGTATGGTGATTAGCTGATCAACACCAGTCACATCACTAGCTCCACTATAATTATCTTGAGCAAGAGGGCAATCACTAGATGGAGTTCTTGCATTGATACAGTTTCCATTTCATCCACTAGGCGCCATTTTTAAACAATGGCATACACTAGATTAGTTTATGAATCAAAATACATAAATCCAAACTTGTAAAACATTTAACATAAATTGAACAGTTTATGGATATAATCTATAATAATAAAAATGTTATCTTTTAGGAAGTATATACTCATAAACCCTTCATAATGGTTTGTAAAGAAAATAGGAATAATCCTACGCATATCCTTTAGGAGTGTCGTAACAAATAGTGCAGCAAGGCTCGTTGTCGTGCACCAGTTCCCGTTCACGTGTAGCTCAAAGCGGTGTTTTTGGGTTTTACCCCTAGGTACATATGTGCCAGAGCCACCTCTAGCTGCTCGTATCCAGACAAGGATGTATTTCTCGTGAAACTCACAAAGTCTCTACAATACCAAAATTCTAGGAAGTTCTTCTATACTAATCCTCAAAGTCTATCTTAGGGCCTTGTACTCTAATCAGAGTTTATTTAATCTAGCTTCCATGGTTTATACTAAACTTCCTCTTATACCAACTGTTATGCCCCGACCCTAGTTACCTAGAGTTGGTGCATTATTACTTAACATTGGCATGATAAAAAAAGATCAAATCTCGAAAGACCGATTAGTTTAGTAGCCTTGGAAACACTAGATATATTAATAAAGTTTAAATTACATCATAAAGTGAAAACTACAACAACATATTGTCTCCACACTCATATAAACTTATAATATTCTTTTAGGTCATTCATAAAATACTTCTTTACATCCTGTAAAAAATAAATCATAGAAAGGGGTGAGCTCAAATGCCCAGTAAGGATAACAATATAGCAGAAACTTTAATAAATAAGAATACATATTTAAGGAAATGTATAACTACAATAAAAGCCTTTTAAACTTGAAATTGAATATAAATTGGAAGACATAAAATTAAATAATTCAATTCACTTATTCACATGGATATTCTTCTAGTCGAATAATCACATGCAATATCAATAACCACTTTCATAATGATGGAATGCACAATTCCAGACTATCATAACCACATAGCCATGACCACATGCCAAGACTACAAATAAGATTTCATCAAGGCCTTGTGCCAAGACACTAGTTTGTCTCATGAGACATACTGATGCATCAAGGAACTATAGCGGGCTCCACCCGTCACTTATTATGTCCAATGTATTCCTCATTTGTATAGGTTTAAACATAATAGAAACATTTGTATTAAAACTAGCATATGAAATGTCAATACATTAAACATAAACCATGAATGGTATAAAAATAACACATCCACCATCAACCATATTACAAAACCTTCAATAAAATATGGTGGTTTTATATCATAATAAATCACATTCAAATAAGATTAAAATCCATCAAAGGATGTTGACATAGATGAAATCAAAACCATTTGAGAAAAATATCTCTTTTTTTAATCATTTAAAATTCTCATAATTATAAAATAAAACATTTACATTGATATTATTCTTATAATCCTGTAAGGGAATCTTAGACAATTTTATAATGACAGAAAATAGATGCACCCTTCGTATAAGTTAAAAAAGACAATCTTACTATAATTCTGTCGAAAATGTTAAAAAGGACCTTATTTGGAAATTGATATAAAGATTCCATTATAAACTTCTTTTAAAAAGTCAAAAAAGGGTATAAATGACTTTAACCCATATTCTGTAAAATATTAAGAATGTTTTGAAATATAATTTTAAGAATCATGGATGTGGATGATAAAGAGATCCCAATAGACAATTATGTATATACAACCTTGGATAATGAAGAGATTGTGAAATAAACCCTTACCTTGTACTTTTCCTTGGTTGGGGGTAGGTTAACCTCCTTTATAATGGTGAAATAATTTTTATTAAATTATACAAGAATAATATACATTAATATGATATCATATATGATCTTTTAACATTTATTTGTTAATAATATCTTAATATTATCGTCGTTTCGGGTGTTAACTTACTCGTTTTCTTTTATATGTTTTGTTACAGAAGATTTGTTTGTTATGAATTGGTTGTATCTTATTCATATCCAAAATGATATCAAGTCCTTATACATTATTACTAATCATCAAATGAGAATTAGACTTGAATGGATAAGATGGAGAATGAATCTCATCACTTTCGTGGAGACGGTAGTCCGTACGTACGCACGAGCGATACTATCATTATTTTGATATAAAAATAATACATTATTGGATGGTATATCATATATACATAATCATTATAATCTTATATTTATTATATACATGAATTAAACATCGTTATTATACCCATCCAAATAATAATGTATTGAATAATAATTACACCATGACGTGGAGACGGTAGGTCGTACGTATGCACGAATGGTGACATGTCATTCAAAGGATGGATAGAATACTAAATATGGTTGTACCATATTTATAATAACATCACAGTATATATAAGATAATAGATATATGATCAAACAAAGGCCTCTAGATTTAAGTGAGGGAAGTTTAGAGAATAATTGGGCTGGTTTTGGCCGAACCAAAATGTTTTGAAGGTGTTAATAATTGGTTATAAGTTGTGTCCTTTTTTAAGGGGGGGGGAGGGGCTATTTAGGAAAAAATTAATATATTATTTTATAATAAATTCATATTAGGTTTCTAATGGCTCCAAAGTAGATTATTAAAAGTCTAATTTGGGGATGGGTCTGAATCCTTTCAAAAAATTGATTTTAAATAGGTTTGTGTCACTATATTAACCTAATCATTTATATTTAACTCTTAGTTAAATATTATGACATTTACTATGTCTATTTGTATTTTTATATCGTATAGTTAATAAACATACAATATATATACAAGAGACCCCTAAGTGGTCCATTAATGACACACCTATCATGATATAAGTCCTTTGGCCAAACCATAGATTTTTAATAATAGACTATCAATTAATAATATAATATTTGTTTAAAAAACACATTTATGTCAATTTTGACACTATTCAATAATTTATTTTTTAAAGTATTATCAACATTATTAATTATAATAAAATTTATTTTAGAAATCCTAACATGTAATATTAACCAATGAAATTCGTGTATGGCATCAAAAATTTTAAATTATATTTATTTTAACCTTTATAATACCAATTATTTGATTCTTTTATTAATAAAGAAAACACCGCATCACCATTGGGTCATAAATAAATTAAATTATTTAATGTCTAAAAATTATAAATAAAATACCATTATGTTGGAAATCATTTTATCTTTCTAATTAATATTTATAATCGAATATATCTTATGTATTACTCTGTATTAAATTTTTTTTGTAAATAAACCTTTATTTTAACTCTTTTAACTCTTCTTTGAATTAAATAATAATTAATATCCCAATCCAATCCAAGTGGAAATAAATGAAAATATTTTATTCCTAAGGTTGTTTTTGGTCGAGATACACTTGTCCAATAGAATTAGGACTTGTCTTAGGGTAATATTAATATCATTTTTACCCTTAATTACCCTATTTACTTTTAACCATGGTAAATAAAAGTAAAAATTTACTATTCACCAAAATGTAATTACGTCCCATTGAACCACATTTTACTCGTTGGTATTAACCATTTCTCTTGGATTTTTGAAATTCCACTCACATTAGGGTAAAATTGTGTTTTATGTGAATTTCCAAATTCTCCTAGGAAGTGGGTACAAGACGGTGAAAATTTCCATAAAATTTTTATATATCTAAAATTATTCTAAAACAACTCCAATTAATTACATTGAACATATATAGGTATTATGTATCCATTTTTAACTTAATTAAATTTAAATAAAATAAATAATTATTTAAATAAAATTTTGGCATTAAAATATAACTTAGTGTTTTTTCACTATTTATCAAAAATTAAATGTTTTCAGAAAAATACCAAAAATTCACCATAAGATAATTTTGATATTCCGAATCCAAAAATGAAGACCATTTTTAAAGATAAAATTTATAAAATCTCAAAAAGTGGGTATTACTATTCATAACGGCTAGTTCGATTTGTTGTGGTGTGTGTTAGAACTCGAAGTTGCGTACAACACACGCTACTGTATTATTCAAAGAGAAGCGTACCATGGTAGCTTGGGCTGTTACATTACTGTATTATTCAAAGAGAAGTGTACCATGGAAGCTTGTGATGTTACATCTATAACTAAACTATATTACAACCAAAAGAGGGTAAATAATTCCTAATGAAATTCATTAGACCATCAATTTTGGTTTTCTTCCCTTGGATATCATGGAATGTTATTATAGAATGTAAAATTTTAGTCTGAATCCATATAATATCTTAGTTCAG
Source organism: Viscum album (assembly GCA_963277665.1). Classification (NCBI taxonomy): domain Eukaryota; kingdom Viridiplantae; phylum Streptophyta; class Magnoliopsida; order Santalales; family Viscaceae; genus Viscum; species Viscum album. The sequence goes on from OY728158.1 coordinate 1,327,921,005, forward strand.
TCATTATAGGTTAGTCCTAAATGTTGATTGGTTTGGATCTTATATTAAGGAAGATGCAAAATTTTCATGTTGAATAAATTTTTTGATGGATGATGGAAAAGGACCTAAGAACATATATATTTGATTATTTATTTAGGCTTATATACTATAGGTTAGGCTAGGGAGGGGGTCAATAATTTCCCACATTATTTGTATTTTAGTAAATAGGGGGAAAGGGAAAGTTCAAAATTAGTGGATTGAAATCTTGGTATGTTTATAATTTTGGATTTAAAACGAGGAGAAGTTCTTTGTTTGTATTTTTGAGGCTATGTGCTGATTATTTATAGATTTTGAGATGGGTATAAAAGATAGAATATAGTATTAGGATGTTTTATAGAATAATTAGAACGTAGAGGTGGAAACATGTATCCAACAAATACCCAGTATGGTGACACCACCTACCAAGTGAATTCATCAATTATTTGATTTGTTATATTATTATTAATTACATCCAAATTCTGTTGTAAGTTATACATTTGATTATTTTAATCCCAAATAGAAATTTTTTTATTCATTTTATTGTTTATGTATGTTTGATTTATTTATCTTATTTATCATATGATCTTATTATTCTTTATTTTACATGAAATACATGTATTCCAATATGTGGTCATTTTTGATTTCAAAGAACATCTTATTTAACATTTTCTATCAATCACATTGTTGATGAACTCCCAAAAAATTATTTATATAGATAATACCTTTTTAATCATATTACACTGACACTTTAAGGGTGTGAACTAGTATAATAAATCTATATATCATGTTATGTGTTGAATATTGGAATGAATGGTGATGTTGTTTGTGTTATGTAGATTCGTTATACATTTTTAATTTTTTAGGATATTTAGAAGATATGTACACTCTTGTTTTGGATTTCCACATTATTATGTATTAATTTGAGCTTCAACTGAAAACTAATATGGATCCTCCAAGTGGTGAGAGAGTTATAATATTTAATTTATTATATAACTCATATTGGTGGGGTAGAAAGAGTATGAATATCTTTTATAAGTTATGCTGGATAATATTTTGTGTGGAAAATTTATTCATTTATTCTTATTTGAAATTTACATAATTATAGATTTCATAGTCACATACATATGAATTAATTGATTATTAAATATTGGTATTTGATATCTTTTAGTTGGTCTATTGGGTCTATACACACATATGATACATGTTCACCACGATGCACATACAGTTTAACATGTGTAATTTAATATAAAAATTTGTAGGTGGATATAACCACTCAAATGATTTCTATATTAGAAAAAAACCAGAGTAGAAGGGAATTACTCCCCTGGGTTATAGAGTGATGGAGGAAAATATTTATAGGTGATGTGGTTTAGCATATAACATGAGATGTTTTAAATTTCATATCTTGGATTACGTCTACATTTTCTATTTTTATATGAAATGTTGTGTGTGTAGTTTCATAATATAGTTTGTTAATTGACATATTAATATTTGAAAAATGGATACCACTTCTAGAACATAGTTTTTATTACCAGTTTTTTTTTTGGGATGTCTGATGTAGGTACGATTTATCATATATTTCCTATTGAATCCAATAATGAACCAATTTATTTTAAAAGAAGGAAAATCATTCCTCAAAAACGAACTTATATCCTCAATTCTAGTCATTAACCCACAATGATCAGGGAATGTGCTGAGGAAATAACTTAGTTTAGTATGTGTTAACCAATGATCTAGGATAGGTTTTAAAAATGGTATTAGAGTGTTTTTTAGGTTTTCATTGATTTTGTATGCTAAAGTTATGAAGGTTTAGGATTTAATAAGTAACCTATATATAGACTTTGTAAATGTATCTATGGTGTAAGATCAAGTTTAGAAGGGTAATTTCTAGAATATTAAATATGGTTTATATTGTTCCCACTCGATTTCGATTTTTATTTTAATTTGAAATAATTCTCAACCATTAATGGGAGGGTATGATGTGTCTCATGTATCATGATAGGCATTCATAGATCATGGATCATGTGTGTGGTTTTAATTAATTTAGTGTATAATGATGAAATTTATATATGGGAAAAAATAATGATATATCCAGGTGAATTAAATGAAAATAATAAATAATTAATGTTTTATCAATTAATTATTGGTGGAACTTTAACTAACTAGAGTATATTATGTTATTCTTATGAGTTTGGTTCAACACAAACTGAGACTCTATTATTATTTAATAGATATTATGTTTTTACTTTCATAATTTATATATAACATAAGTTACTATGTAAATATTAAATCTTATATGTTTATTTATTAATATTATAATTGTGTCTATATGTATTCCATGTGATATGACTTGTTTTGAATTAAAACAAAATAGTTTGATTAATTTGGAAAAAATGGAGGTGTGAGTTTTATAATATTAAAGAAATTTTGGTAAGTTATTTTTTGTCAAATTATTATCGAAAGTATATTTTAAAAAAATTATGGTTGGTTATTTTTTCATATTAAAAATTAATTAATTTTTGGGTATAAGAACTTGGACATGTTATTGTGCTTTCATATGTGTGGTTTTTTTAGAAAATGGGAAGTCAATTTTTTGACTATTGTTAAAAGGTAAGAATACATCACATTATATGTTTGGATTGATATGTTATGACATAGAATATGCTTTAGTATATGACTAAAATAGAAACTATTCATATTAATTAAAATTCCATTAATCAATAATTACTATTTATTAATTATTTAAGGGTAAAATTTTAATTAAGTAAAAGGAGTGATAAATTATATACTTATAGATTAATTTAAAATCAATATAAATATTATACAAGACTATGTTTTTTGTACATAATTTTTGATTTATATGTGATTTGAGTATTTATATAGTGGAAAATGATGTATGTGGATTTGTGAAAGTCATTTAAAATTGAATTATATTTTTGATATATATTTTTGAAAAGGGTATATAAAAGTATTAAAACATGAAATAAAATTTTAAATTAACTTCTTTTAAAAAAAGATACTTTAAGAGTTTTTTCAAAAAAAAATTATAAGGGTAAATATTTTTTGAATTTTTGGTTAAGGTGATTCTATAGAGAAATGATCTTGTGGGAGTTATTTTCTTTAGATTCTATATTTATGGAGTTATGTATGTTCACTGAAAAGTATTATTTTTTATTATAGATGTGATCTAAAAAAATCATGGTCTACATGTATATTATTACATCTGTTATGGTCAAATAGTTTCTACAACAGTATGTATATATTATTATTTATATTTATGTCTAAAATTTATTTGATTGCATGACTGATATTGAGATACATTATAATGTAAGGATATTCTAAGATAGATATAAACCACTCTTTTCCACTTAATATTAAATTAGGAGGTTATCAAGGGATGAGTTAGTTAGTGGGGACCTTGGAATTATTCTTTAGAATGGATCAAGGAGTGATTGGTTTCTATTTATGATTTTGAATTCAAAATTACATAACGATGTTTATATATTACCATATTGGTATTGTTTACAGATTCCATGTTCTTGGTATAAGTATACAGTGTAGAAGTTTGGAATTTGATCTATATGAACACCTTTAGTGGGGTCTATAAGACAATTACTCTGACAAATCATGGTGATTTGTGATGAATATGGATCAAGAATATGTTGGGGTTGTTTATATGTGTGTTCTAACCTAATATGAAAAACTTGTTTAATGGTAATCTTTTATTCAATCGATTGGAGGGTCTTTTGAGTAATGAGAAGTGATGTGATGTGGGATTTATTTATCAGGTTGTTTCAAAAAAATACTGATAGTTGATCGTAATATTATAAAATTATATAGGATGAATAAAATGATTTATATCATGGGTGAATCATTATTTATTAAACTTTAATGAAGATTCAAATTAATTCATTCAGAAAAAATTTTATACCATTTCAAATTTAAGGAATTGTATTTTAGGAAATCTTGGGTTTCTTCTATTGGAATATGCACTATTCTAATAACATAATATATTAGAATTTATTTTCCTTTAAATAAATACTATTTTTGATATCTTGTTTCACATGTAACACCAAACTAATAAAAATGGGGATATATTTTAATAAACTGTGAAATATCATTAACATTATTACAAGAAGAGTGAAATCTCAATTAAATAACAATATATATAAAAATTGATTTATTCCTTGAATATTATATTAGTGTTTTAATTAATAATTTTATATGTTCTATTTCCAATTAATTTAATAAATAATAATGAAAAAATTTAAATAATTTAATTTAATGGGATATGATTAAAATCATTCAATATTAAAAATGATATTTTTCAAAAGAAAATAAAGTATTGAGTATTGTTATTACATGGATCACTATTAAATTATTATTGTTATAAAAAAATTGAATGACAAAAAATATATTAAAACTCTTTTAATTTGTAAATTTTATGAAATAATATTAAGAACATATAAATTTTTAAAATTTCATTTCTCAAATAAAAACAGTTTCCCTTATATTTTATGTTTTCATTTAAAATTTAGGATCATAATTTTTAAATATTACTTTGATAAAACTAAATTCATTCTCTAATTAATCATGTAAATATTTCATTAGGGTGAATTTTTGGGATTGTTTTTTCAGAAGGTTCTTTTTCTGGTGAATAGTACACCATATAGTTTTTACAAATCCCATAAATTTTATGGAATAATTAAGATGTAAGCATGAATTTCAAATTTATGAATCCTATTTATTGATATAATATGTATTTTTTGTGTAAAATGATTCATTTAAATATTATATAGGGAATTTAAAGACCTATAATTTACATTTTGGAACCTATGTTATATTTTATTTTAGAAGAAAATACATTCTGTTCTTTTCCTTTAATTAATTATTCAAAAGATTCCATTAGATTTTAAACATATTCAAAAACAATAACCATCCATTATCTAATAATAATCCAATAAATATCATGGGCAATAATTTTATTCATAATCTTTAACCTAAATAATTATTTTTAGGCTTAAAATGGATTTTTCTTAATGTTATTTTTATTGTTTTATGTGTACCTAAAATGATGTTATTTGTTTATAAAATTTGGAACTAAAAATAAATAAAATTGATTTAATATTAATAATTATAATAATAAATATTATTTAATATATTTAATTTAATTTTAGGCCTAAAAAATAAGTTACTAGTGTATAATGTAATCATCGTTGTAATGGTCAAAATGACGTAAAAGTGTTAGATCAAGAGGTAAAGGCACAAAATATAACCAAAAATCAAATCTAAATGAATAGATTAGGGATTTAAATACCTCAACATATCATTTCCTCTCTAATCATAATTTTTATTCCACTTTTATTAAATAGGATATCCCTTTTAAAATTATGAAATTGATATTAATAAAAATGCCATTGCTCTCACTTATAAAAGGACCCCTTTCATCCCTTCACTTATCCTAAAAAAGAATATTATATTGATTTATCTATAAATAAACTTTCCCAATACCCTTTTTCATGTATTAGAGGTTTTGGTCTCACTAAAAGATCATCGTTGAAAGGCCTAATCCAATTAGCAAAGGATTCCTTCCAATGATTAAAGTAAGAACACTTGGTCACTTTTTCATTTCAATTCCTGTAATTATTTTATTATACCACCCAAAATTTTATAATAACCATTCTAATATAATAATATTAATATAATTATTATATTTAAATATTCTTATGTTAATATAATATTCATTATCTACTTTCCTCCCATAAATTGTAAAAAATAAAATGTTCTATGTATTATGGTCCGTTCACCACCACCATAGATGATTTTTTTCATTTTTCATCATTAACATACATAGAAGGTTTTAAAAATGAATTAAATTGATAAATATTATATTATATACTTGATTAATTTTATTTAAATATAATGTTTTCATAATATTATAGATATTTATAATAACAGACTATTGTGATTTCAACCTCCTAAAATGAGCTTACCACTACATAATTTGTAATTTAAATCAATTTTGGAAACTCTATTACTCTGAAATACTGAAGGCCATATATTTATATTCATATTTTGGATAATACCCCCATTAGTGGTTTATAAGGAACCCTTACATAGCTTAAATTCCTAAGTCACAAGGCTAATATATAACCTGAAGGTCCAGAAGTACAAGGCCTAACACATGACCCTGAAGGACCAAGACCTAACACTCTTGAAATAGCCCCTCCCCGGCATATTCATCTAGAAGGAACCTTTCTCCCCACCTCTCATGGATTACTAGATATCATTTTCCCATGTAGATTTGCACGGTTACTGGTACGAATGGCAGTTTCCATACCCTCTCATTATTCCAATCGAGTTAGCTCTCCTCTAGTAGTTGATAATTTTCTCTAAATCCTATTTTGGGTCTTCTTCTATGTGTTCTGACCAAGATACATCTATTTTGTATCTATGTCACGAAATCCTAATGTCCCCAAGGCCATTGGTGTCTCGAAGCCCCTATGGCCCGACTGTTATATGGTCCGATGGACTTTTGTTTCCAAAAGGCCCTAAGACCTGTAGGCCCAAACTGTTGGCCTAATGGCCCAAATAGGATGAATAGTTATGGATAATATAGTACTTTATAATACCTAATATATTACTACTATAGTATCTTGAGAAATTCTTCACCACTCAAATTTGATCTTGAGTCTTTTGAATGACAATCAAGAGCCTCTACCACTTGGGTGTAGGCTCATTAGAATTTTGGACAATATATTGATTTGTATAATTTTTTTATATTATAATGATAAATACTCTATAGATTTATAATTATATTGATGATGAACTCATAAATATAGATTTATAAAAGATATTGTTACCCCAAAATAGATAAATGAATGGTTGAAACTACCAAAACCAATGATCAATATTAACTAAAAATAAGTAATAACAACGTAATAAATGAACATTAAAGATTAATATAAAATATATTAGATATGAATAAGGCTAAAAATATATATTATTTATGAGTCTTATTTTATTATATATGAGGTCAAAATCGCGTCTGAGTATAATTAATCCATGTTAAGGGTTCCTGGTTTCAATTTCATTTCATTGAGATGTGTTTCAAATTATACACAATGTTTCCTTTTATATGTTGTTCTTTTGATTCAATTACCCCATGAATGTCTCATAATATATTTTTCATTTAATAACTTGTGTTTAAAGATCAAAATTATGTTATTTATTTCCATTTATTTTTATTGAATAGGTATAAAACCCACAAGGGTTTCTCATTTCAAAATTTCATTCTTAGAGGCATGTTCTGCAATACACCAATTATTTTATATGGTGTTTATAATAAATGTTTGAAATATTATATGATTATTATATAGTTATTAATAATATTTACTGTTCCATTTTAATCTATTTTTTCAAGGTTTTCTGTTTCAAATGATTCAAAAGACATAATGGTTTCGTTGAATCAATCTTTTTTTAATTGGGTTAAAATCATTATACCTTGACTATACTATTTTAATTTTCTTTTATACATATATTTCTCTATTAAATATAGAATTTTATATTTCAATTCAGATAAATTACATCTTTACATAAAAACCTTCTCCTTTGTTAGTTTTCATTCTTTACAATAATATGATTATTTTAAGACAAATTATCATCCTTTGTAAAATGTTCTTTTAATTACATGTCTATATTGTTTATATTTTTTAGATAATGTTATTATATATACATAAATATTTGTTTAATATCATTTTAAAATATCTTTTACTTTCTATAAAAAGTTTTAAACCAATCATTTTTAATTCATTATCCATGGGTCATTTTAACCATTTTTCACATGAAGCACTTTTTTTATTTTATAATGTTTTTTCCTATTGAGCTTTAATCTTCATGTTCTAATGGTTTTATAAAGTAATTTTTATTTTATTATTTTTGATATTTTTTTTATAAAAATAAATTTTAATATTTTTTATTAATAACTTATTATATTTAATTCCACTTATGTATATTTTTATTTTTCGTTACACATTTATTATCATAAAATTTATTTCTTTTCATGGTTTTAATATTTGAAATTGTTCTAAACTAAATGTTTTCAATATCCAATTTTTACAATATTAAAATTATTTTTTAAATTGATTTAAAAAATTTTATTACAACCATTCTGAAAAATATTTATGAAAAATATTTTTGGAAATTTTCTTCCATTTTCATCTCAAACTAAAAAAATATTTATCTCTCCTAGAGTTATTATTTCATGTAGAACCTTAAAAATGATCTAATGATGTTTTATTTTGTGAAATTGAATTTTTTTTATCATATGATCCAATTCATAATCTCTTCTTATGTGATACCATTTGAAAGTGTTTAGTAATCCATATTATTATAAAAGTTTTTTTCATATATGTCAAAATACTCTAATCATTCTTATCCCCATATATGGATATGCATTAATGAGACCATATATAATCCTTATATTGATGGAATATGATTTTGTTATCTGGAAATATTTATTAAACCTATTTATTACTCATGGGTAAATTATGCTAAGATTAAATTATGATTGTTTTCTTGTGTGTAACACATATTCATGTATATATTAGGATGTGATGGGTGGGCCTAGAATTAGTCAACCCTCAAATTAATTTGTTAATGCTTTATATATAATGCGATTATATGTGCGGGACTAGGGAGTAAACCTTATACACAATGGTACTCGCTGCACTTTGTTTTTTTTCTTGATATTAATCCTTAATTTATGCTTATGATGTAATGTTTTATGTTGATTCCATATTCTTATGATTCCATGATCTAGTGATATCTACTTCTGTATACCAAATATTTATGTAATGATAAATTATTTATGATCCATTTTTTAATGGGTATGATTTATTTATGAGATTTTCTTAGCCCATTATTATTTTATCCAAACCATATATTTATCATATGTTAACTTATGATCATAGGTTATTATCACTTATATTAACCCTTAATGAGGATTTGATATCACCCTTATTATATTTCAATTTTCCCAAATTATGAAGATGATTATTACATATTATACTATACATATGATACTGATGATGATATATTGTATTTTTTATCAACATTTTGTGTCAAATTTAATAATTAACTAAAAGGTGATGTTTTTTGTTGATGTTATATAAGTAATTCCACTTAATGTTTGTATTTTGGATTGTGGAACCATCAAAAGTAGGAACATCATAGGGATAATATCTAACACTAGAAGATGTAATAATCATTTCCCCACGAGTAAGGAGGAATAAATTGAACTAAATATTGTTGATGGTTGGATATATATTCAATAAACTTATAAGAAATAGAATATACACATCAAAATAATGATTTAAATGAACATTAATATATTTATGACTTGTGTTTAAGGATAAAGAAGACCTATTAACTATATTTGGAGCTGAAGAAGTAGGTTTTCTATTTAGAGGGATCTAGAAGATATAAAGTATATATAATGACTATTAAAATGAACTTTATGTTAATGAAATGGTGTTAATGGTTAAAGCATAATTTTCTACAAAATTCAAATATCTAAAGGAAATTTTAGAGATCCTTTAAAGAGGCTGGTTAGCTGATGGACTAACCAGAATATACACATTGTACATCCACATGATTAATATTTTCCTACAAATTTAGGTTACTAGTAGTGTAATAAGTAAGGGAAATATCCAAGATTGATCCCTGAATAATGTAAGGTAAAATATTACCTTATGATGAGAGATTTTATAAAATAACTTGGAAAATAAAAAATGTTTGATGTACCCCAAGATGCATATATTTAAGTTTCATCACTAAAAGATATTTTTAAGGTTACAAGTTTGAACGTCTTTGAAAGAAGAAGCTTCATAGTAAGTTAAAAACCCTAAACTACTAGAGTGTTTGAAAGTGGGACGAATAGAGGATGAGTTTGTTTGAAGAAGATGGTGCATGCTGAAATTGAAACAGAATGATGGAGTAATGGATAGATACCACCAGAAGAACAAGAATTTGGTTATAAGAAGTTGTAAGTATTGAAGTATATAGAATGATGAATAGTGGAAAAGTAATAAATAGAATGAGATAATTGAGTTAAGATTCTAAGTGATGTTTGTGGATGTAAGAAATCAGAAAAACCATAGTTAATTCACATAAATATATTGAAGTCACAGTAATTAGGATGATGTTGAGATGTATGATCAAGGTTCAATAACAATTAAGGATTGTATATGATTCTATCTAGGATCTGAAGATGAGTTCAATAATATTTATGTCCAGTTTTTCTGAGGAATTGAAAAATTCAAAATTTGATATATTTGCAAGATATTAAAGGTTGTTCACTAAATATTTGAAGTGAATGGGAATTTCAAATTAAAACCTGCACATCCCTCAAATTTATAAGAGGAATCTTGCGTATATAAAGGGGTAGAATATATGAGTAAAATTGAGTTATTGATCAGAGATTATTGTGAGTACTACAAATATTATAATGAAATAGTATATGGATGAATCAGATGACTAGAAATTTCAAGAAATATTCAGTTGTGTTGAAGTAGTGAAAATATCAAAACACGAATTTATGATGTGTTCAAAGATTCCACTAGATTTAGAAGACAGTAAGGAGGTGATCTTAACTAACATCAAGTAATAACATGTTGAAGTTCTAAATGTCGTAGTTCACAGTAGTGATAACTTTGGAAGACCAATCTATCAAAATCACATGATAGGTTATTTTGAATTATAAGTATAACATATGTTCTCTTGGTAATCTATTTTATGTCCATATAGCATTTTTAGGATAATACTTATAGATAGGTGGTTCCAGTAAAAAAAATCCATCATTCCCACTGGGATGCATAATAATATTTTTGTGAGATAGCTCAACCACATTCAGAATATTATTGTTTAATAGTTAATGTTGAATCTAAATTTTGCCTTAAAGTATAATTTCATACCTCATTATAACTTTTATAATAATGTGAATAATATATGACTTGGAAATCCCAATCATTTTAAGGATTAGGTTTATTAAAAGGTGGTAAACCATATAAAAAACTTTGTTTGATTATTTTACATTATCTACACTAAAGAATAGAGTATGTATTAAGTCCACATATAAAAAAAATATATAAATAATAACATATGGAAAATTATAGATCAAATTAAAGGATTTAAAATCTTATGTTGAAAATAATCGGCAAACATTGGTCACCCCTGATTCATCCCACCCTTTGGGTGACTACATGATCCTAAATGGATCTAAATTGGTAGTAGAACCAAGATCCATTTGTTTTGTTGTACATGGTTATTCCCATTTTTTAAAACTATTTTACATAAAGTGTTAATTTATGGTTGTTGGAGAAATATTTATTTATGAAATATAAAGTTGTTAAGCCCAAGGTAGAGGAAATATTATTTTACCCTAGTTTTAGAAACATGGATTTGTTAATCAAACAATTGAAAAACCACAAAAATTGGGAATCTCATAAGTTAATAAAATTAGCCTCTAAATATTAGTGGAAGGAGGATCCATAACCATACAAAGATGAGGTGAGTGGGATATTTTTTGATAAATTTATTAAAAACAATCCTTTGGAAGAATAATTATGTTTAAGATGTGGAACGTATTAATACATTTAAATAGTTGAGTATTTATACTTTGAGATTAAGAGAAACAAGAAAAATATACCTATTAATGTTGTTAAATATATGCTTTCATATATCAAGGGAATTCATGGGGAAAAATTATATCCTGAATTTGAACATGATGAGAAGATATATTTTTTGAAAAAGAAGTTATAAAAATGAAAAATTGTCATAGATTTTAGAGAAGATATGGAATAGTCTACAGAACTCTAAACTGAATGATTATCCCTTGTTGAATAATAATTTTTAAGAATCCCTGAGAAAAATAATATATATTTTTATGTTTTATCAAAAAATTTCTATTCATTAAAAACTATTATTTATGTAATGAACTCATAGATATAAGTTAAATATAAAAGAATAAAAGAGTTTGAGAAATTTCTACAGAATGGTAGTAAAATGCATGAAGGGAAACATTATAAGGTATATAAGTATAATGCATTAAAATAGTTAATTGAGGCTAAGAATAAATTGGGTACCTCTATGAAAATAAATTCACTCTTAAAGAAGAATATTTGGAGAAGATTTTATATGAAATATTTCTAAAATAAGTTGATAGAGAAAATATCCTTGCACTAGAGAATAGTCATATTTCAATTATTTACTTAAAAAAACACAAATGTAGAACACAGACAATAGAGTAACTGAACATTGTCATTTATTTAAATAGGTGATAAATATTCATGAATAAAAGATATAAACTTTATAAGTTGAATGTGAAGATAATGTGTGGTTTCATTAAGATCATAAGAACATTTTAAATTTAGAGTTCCTTGATATATTAATGAAATTGAGAATCATTAATGATACTAAAGTTGAAACTTAAAATGAATATAATAAAATATCCACTAACATAATTCATAATTATAGTATAACTTAAAAAATATTCATTATAGTTGTAGGAATAATGTAAAATCATCAAAACGTCAACCATCTAATAGACTGAATGAAATGGCAAGATTATGATTTGATGAATCTATGTGCAAAAAATCCATTAGTTTGGGTTTTAGTTCTAGAAAAATATAGGTGGAGAAAATTGAGAAACCGCCCCCCCCCCATTTAGTAATGGTGGGAGAAAATGGAAAAAATGGAGATATTTCACTTAAATGTGTCTGAAAGAATGATGCCAAAATTTAGAATCAGGATGTTTCATCCAATGGACAAAATTTAACACAGTGTAAGAATCCAAGACTTATTGATTATTGTTGGTTATGTATAATGATTATACACGTGGATATAAATTATTCAGATAATATTCTAAGGTTTTAGAGTTGACAATTCCTACACAAAGGGAGAGCATATAAGAAGTTTGTATAAATTCATTCCAGTTCAAACAAAGTACATAGAAGAATAAAAATTTACTAACATACACTATATTTGAATACAGTAAAATATTTTGGGGAAAATGTGGAATCATTTTTTAGGGTGATAATGAGTACAAGTTTACATTTACCTAGAACCGTACAATAACCAAAAATAGAAAAAACAACAATGTCTAAATAAAGGTAAATAAAAAGAATACTATAAGTCGACCTTGGGGAGTAATGAAAAGAGAGTTAAAAAAAGGTTTCACCAAATAAGAAATTAATAAAAGATTTTTTTACTATTAAAATATTATACTTATATAGAATAAAATTACAATTCATGGATAGTTTTAAAATCACCATGAATTTTCAAGTTAACGAAAAAAAAGACCATGAAAAAAAGTTAATCAATCTATGAAAGTCACTAGAAAATTGGAATAGTGGAAAACATATCTCATGGAGAAGTTGAAGTTCATTAGACATTAACATAGAAGGATAACCTTTTGAAATTTAAGAATACACATAGAAATTTTACGAAATTTTCCCACACACCTAGAAATTTATTACATGGAAACTCATATAGTAGAAATTAAAAAATTAATGGAAGTATGATTTTGAAGATATAAAGGTTGTTGTTAAAGATAAATCCTAGTATAAGAAATATAACAATGTTATGAAATTTTTAATAGATATATAGATAGAATAGTTATGGGAATAAAATATTTGGGATTCATTAGAAAAGTTGAATTCATGCACCTTTCTATAATATGATAAGAATACTCCATATTATGTAAAGAATAAGGTAGGAAATAATAATGATTCCATGTATCGTAAAAAGAATAATTCTTCAAAAATCATGGGTGGAATCATGAATATAACTGATGCTAATGTGAATGGATTTTATAGGTTGAGAAAACTTGTTTATCCTCATATATCTAACTAAATGAGGAAATGAAGATCCACCTTAATCCATAATAAGTTGTGATGAATTTTAATGAAAAAGTGAATTGAAGGTGATGAAATTCATGGTGATTTTTCCCCTATAAATAAAGATGGCGATTCTAGAAACATAATGATATTTAAATAATGAGTGAAATTATAGAAAACCAATGTTTATGAAACTAGATTCTTATTTTTTGGAAACGTTCACATTGAATTACCCAAAGGATGGGGTTCTGGATGATGATGATGAAGTGTTGTATATAGTAAAATATAGATAATTTTAGTTTTGATCATCCATGTGTTTTATTTTTCTATACCCCTATATTTTCATATCAAAGCCATAAGTGTAAATAAAAAAGATGGAAAAAGTATTTTTGGTGGAAATATATGAATTATATTAGAAAGGGTGGGAAACCATCCATTTTTTACAGGATTTTTTAATCAGTTAATTGTGATGGTTGTAGGAAATTAGTTGTATGAAAATATATTATTGTTTCCCTTAGAAGAATTCATATTTAGTTTTATCACTTGGAAAAACTTTTATGTACATATTTGATTTCCATTTTATTCACCTTATTTTATATTGATAATTTCTCATGTAGACATCGATTTGGTGGATTTATGGCTCATTACTTTAAGATAATTGATTCCATATTTATATTAAGAAATTCATGGTTTATATTCAATTGTTGAAAAGGGGAGAAAAATAAATGTTTTATGAAAGTTCTTATGTCACCCTGAGATATCATCAAGGTGGGTTTGAATTTATATCATTAAGGGGGGGGGGTTAAAATTGATCCCACATAACAAATACTTTAAATTTATTAACAATAAAGGGGAAAACTCATTGACTTTTAAGAGATTTGATATTATCTGAAAATATAAATGGGGTGTTTAAAGTACCTATTTAATGTTGATGGTGATGATATTTTTTTATCAATAGTATGTCAAAATTTAAATGAGTGTGTTAAAGGTTAAGTATCCTGTGGATTTTCTATATGTAAGTCCACATGAATATTTTATTCCTAGTGGTGGAACTATCAGAAGTAGAAACATCATAGATACGAGATCTACTACAAAAATATGTGAGAACCATCTAATTGGAAGTAAGGAGGAATATATTGATTTAAATGTTTTTGATGGTTGGATGAAAATTCACTAATGTTACAGAAATCATCACATATACATCATAAAATTTATTTTTCTGAACATTAATATATTTATGACTAGTGATGAAGGATAATAAAGTACTTTTTACTATATTTAGAGTTAAAGAAGTAAATTTACAAGATGTAAAGATATAAAAGAGAGAAATTACATAAGATGGTTGTTAAAATGATATTCAAGTCAAAGAAAAAGTGATAATGGTTGAACATGAACTATCTACAATAATTCAAAGACTAAAATAAAATTTTATTAATATGACAAAGATACCAGCTGGCTAATGGGCTAACCAAAAGTTACAAATTATACTTCCAAAGGATATGAAGAGTTTCTCAAAATCTTATATTACTAGAAGTGTAATATTTTAGGTAAATCCTTGAGATTGAACCCAAATGAATTTAAGGTAAAAATTGACCTTATAAATATAGATGTATTCTAAGTAGTTATAAAATGAGAAAAGTACAGTGTATCCAAAGAAACACCTGTGTAGAAGATTCACTTAAAGAAATATTAAAGGTTATAAGTTGGAATATCTCTAGAAGAAGAATTTGTATAGTAGTTATAGAATCACAAACTAATGAAGTGTTTGTAAGTAAAATTAATAAAACCTGAATTGGTCATAAGAAGAAGGTACAAGATGAAATTATAACAAAATTATGGTTCAATAGATGAAGACTAAAGGAATTAAAATAATCGTGTCAGAGGAATTTTAGAGTATAAAAGGTTATAAAATATTTAATTCATGTAAAGGAATAATTCAAATAATTTGATTGACTTATAATGATTTTTGTTGATAGAAAGATACTGATTAGAGTCCAATAATGTAGGAGAACCAGAATAAGGAGAGCAATTTCACATAAATATGGTGAATTCATGTTAATTATGATGATGTTATGATGTATGATCAATGTTTAATATTCATTAATGAAATTTTGTTATTGTAGTTGAGATCTATGAATTATTTAAACAATTTTTATTTTGAGTTTTTTTAGAGTAATTGATAATTTAAAACACTGTTATCATCAAAATCTATTCATGGTTATTAACCAAATACTTAATGTGTGAGGGGATTTAAAAATAAAGCCCACACATTCCCCACATTTATTAAAGGAGGTTTTCATATATAAAGGGGGACATAATTTGAGTAAAAATGAGTTTTGATGATAAATTATTAAGAGTAATATATATATTATAATGATAGAATATTGAAGGGAAGTATCTGACCATAGCTTTCAGGAAATATTGTTTTGGGTCAAAATAGTGAGACGTCTGAAAATTGATGTTTTTATGTTTTACGAGATTCCTATAGTTTCAAAATACCAAAGGCTGTGAGACAAACCACAATCAAGAACTAAACTATGGAACTTATGAACATCATAGTGTTGAAAACAATACTCTATCTCTTTATGATGATTTTGATTCTCACAAATACCCTTATTTGTTATTCTAATGATTTTACTTTATGTGTATTTATGGAATTTAATATTTGTTATATTCTAATTTCTAGAAAAAAAATTTATGTATTTGAACTACGAGAATAAATTACTATAGTATTCTGAAATTGTTTTTAGCGTGTTTTTGAAACACTGTTCATACTCTACGTTGAGAAGCGTAGCGTAAGGATGGAATAAGATGTTTACTCTATGAGATATCAGAAATTTTTGGTTAAACAACCATACGTTATCGGAAAAATATGAAGGATCCTTATGTTTGGAAGGAACCTTACATTTTCAAAGGAACCATATTTTTGGAAGGAAACGTATTTTTAGAAAGGAACCTTATGTCTGGAAGGAACCTTAGGTTTTGACATGAACCTTATGTTTGGAAAGGAACCTTATGTTTGGAAGGAACCTTATGTTTGGAAGGAACCTTACGTTTAGAAAGAACCGTATGTTTAAAAAGAGCCTTACGTTTGAAAGGAACCCTACGTTTGGAAGGAGTCTTACTTTTGGGAAATCAGCAAACAATAGAAGAAGATCATTATGTAAGTATGTAATGATATGTTTTTTTCATAAAAGTATGGTTCATCAACCTTACTTTGGTAAACAACCATACATTTTAATGCTAAAGATAAAAATATGGTTCATCAAACATACTTTTATGAACAATTGTACGTTTGATATAAATGTATGGATTATATATCATAGGTTTGAGTGTTGAAGATAAATGTTTGAGATCAACCTTACATTGTAAACCTTAAGTTCATAGAATGTATGCTATGCAGTTCAACCCTACATTTGACGACAGATGTATAAATCATGACTTTATTAAAGCAATAGTATTCTTGCAGATTATCAGGCTGAATTCAAGATAGATTAAAAGACCGAATTTAAAGCAAGTCATTGACTGATTCAAATCCATTTATTTGTGATTCAAAGGATCAATTTAATAGGATCATTTCATGGTGAATTTTCTATGGAGTATGACTGCTCTGCTGTTCAACCATTTGAATATCACAATTCAAATTGCGATTTCTATGGATCTAAATTTGCAGAATAAGTGCTCGTTATTATTATATATATTTTAAAATATAGATGTGATATATAAAGATACAATATAGAATAACTGATGAGCGACAAAAATGAATATACAAAAGAGAAAAAAAAGAGACTATCAAGATCTACAGATATACTGTTATGAAGAGCGATAAAGCTCTGTTTTCTGAATAAGAAGAAACATGACAAAATATTTAATGATCTACATCGAATATATTTTTTTGAATCATCTTCTATTAATGTAGTGAATGACATTTAAAGATCTACATCATCGGGATAGGCTCATAAATTCTTTTACCTAAAGATCATTTTTTTGAAGATGATGATCCATCTACTATCAATTACATTATATTTCAATTGTGAAGAATAACTGGGAAAGTATTTTCACCGAAAAAATAATATTCTATTTTGAGTAACCGACTTCTGGTACAAAACTCTATATTCGGTTCTATATATGAACCATAAGTCTTTGTTTAGCCTTAAAATTATTAAGGTGTCAATTTCTTGCACTGAGTACTGGAGTGGTCTTTTGATAATAGGACCATATAGTGAAAATCACCAAGCTCATGGACTATTACAATTATGTGAAGAAATTATAAAAGACACAAGTCACCCCACTCTTGTGTATATTTGGTATAACCCGATCCAACAACTTGTATCAGAGGTGGATCTTTTGTTAAATCTATAATAATCTAAATGTTTTTAAGGATTATACACAGATTAAGATGGCTGATATAAGAGAAATAATATCTAGTTTCATATCATCGTACTTAAATGGTGAGAATTATGGATGTTGAAAATGAAGAATAATAATATATTTGAAAAACCTCGGATACATAGTCTACTCAAAGATATTGACTCTGTAAGAAATACCAGAGAAACCTGAATCATGGAGTGCAGCTATAGAAGCTATGTATGACAGGAATTCAAAGTCTATGTATGAAATCATATGTGGCCTAGGACCAGATGAGTTTAATGGAGTATCTCAAATCCAAACAATGTATGAAATGTGGGAGACATATGTGGTTGCTTATGAAGGAACTGGCCATGTTTTATAGATGAGGTATGATACTGCTAAGAAAAAATTATACACATTCAGAATGGTTGAAGGAGAAAGAATCACACAAATGAATCGAGTATTGACAGATATTGTCAATAATATAACTACTTTGGGAGATCCAATCAAATAACCTGATCAATATTTGAATGTACTAAGAGTTCTAAAAACTCAATGGAACGAATTTCTAATGCAATCATACAATCATCTCTTGTAAAAGATTTAACAATGAGAGAGTTAATTGTAACTCTCATGATGTATGAAGCTAAGATGTAGGATAAATTAAATGAGCATAAGATTATTAATAAGAGAGAAGACATTGCCTTAAAATTTTCATCATAATTTAATAGTAGAAAGTTGATGATGAAGGAATCAAGGGTGAAATCAGAAAGTTTTCATTCATCCATTTTAGATGAGGAACTAGCTCAGATAACTATAAAATTCAGTAAGATTTATATAAAGAAGAATGGTTTTAGAATTTCTTTTCAAAAGATTGAAAAGGAAGTCAGATGCTATGAGTACAAGAAACATGGTCATATCAGAACCGATAGTCCACAATTAAAGGAAGACAAGAAGAATAAATTTTTTAAAAGAAAGGATTATGATCAGAAAGTGAAGAAGGAAATGAAAGCTACATGAAGTGTATCTAAAGACTCCAGCAGCTTATTAAAGACTGCTTTAGAAAATGAGGAATCAAATTTGAAATATAATATATGCTTTATGGAAGAAATTAATAAGGTATAATATTAATATTCTTCTATCTCTAGTTCTGAATCAAGCTATTCAAATGAAAAACTTCTAGCCTACTGCAACATGCTTGAAGAAAAATATGATAATTTATTTAAGAAACACATGTATTTAAAAAATATTCACAATGCTATTTTAACTGAAAGATATAAAATTCTAAAACAACATCCAGAATTACTAAAAAATATAAATCTTTAAATACAAACAATACAGATCATGAAGCTCAAATAAAAACACCGCAAACTAAAGTAGAAAAATATAAAAGTTGAGACCTTACTTTTACAAAAGGATAAATTACACTAAATAAAATTCTTGGAAATAATGTGACTAAAAAGGGAATATATGGAATTGGAAATAAAGGTGAAAACCCTAAACTCTACCATAATTACTTTGTGTCTAGTATAAAAAAAATTAAACAGTAACTAATGTGGAAGAAAATGAAATATATCTTAGAATTTTTACTTAAGGAAACCCCAAATAAGTGTAATAATGAAAGTCTTTGTCTCAAACAATTTATATGATTCTGTTGATTTTATAAATGCAAAGAATGTCTTGATTCCCAGATCTTTGCTAGCTAACACGTCTAGACCCAGTAGAATATGCTTTCCAAAACAATTTGTTTAAATTCCTGTTTAGGAAGCAGGTGACAGAAACCGAAATACCATATGGTATAAGGACAGTGGGTGCCCCAGGCATATGAGTGTAAACTCATCGAATTTCAAATCTTTAACACAAATAGATGGAGGAATAGTCACATTTTGTGATAATGCCAAAAGTAAAATTATTTTCATTCGTACAGATGGAGATCCATAAACTATCTCAATCAACAAAGTACTCTGTGTAGAAGGATTGAAACATAATCTGATATGTTTCTCTCAACTCTGTGATGATAGTTATATTGTTTATTTTTCTAACAACGGCTGTTTTTTTTTCAAAGATAAATTTCTTAAATTTAGGGCCCCCAGAACTGATAATGTGTATACCCTGGATTTAAATTAATTATGTAGACAATAAGTAAACTGCATAACTAAAAAGATAAATGAATCTTGGATCTAGCATAGAAAACTTGGACATTACAATTTATATGATTTACATTTTTTATCTAAGAAACAATTAGTTTCATATTTTCCTCGTCTCAAGTTTGAATGTGATAGATTTTGTGATGCATGTCAACTTGGAAATCAGCATAAACCATCCTTTAAAACAGTAAACAAAATTCATACATCTAATCCTCTAGAACTTATCCATATAGATTTTTTGGACCATCATGGGTAGAAAGAATGGATGGTAAATTATATATATATGTTTTAGTTGATGAATATTTTATATTTACATAAATTTTCTTTCTAAAATATAAAAATAATGCCTTTTCAATATTTGAATGTTTTTTGCAAAGATGTTAAAAATGAAAAAGGTTTTGAAATAATTTCATTAAGAAGTGATCATGGTTGAGAATTTAAGAATATGGAATTCAATTCCTTTTTCTCAAATATGGTTACTAAACACACCTTCACTACACCATGAACACCTCACCAATATGGAATTATTGAAAGAAGAAACAGAACCATACGAGAAATGTCTAGGACTATTCTAAATGAATATATTCTTCCTACCTATTTTTTGGGAAGAATCTGTAAGTAAATCCTTCTATATAATTAAGAGATTTTTAATTAGACCCATTTTCAAAAATACACCATATGAACTCTGGAGTAACAGAAAAACTAAAGTAAATTACTTTAATGATTTTGGATGTAAGGTTTACATATTAAACACCAAGTACAATCATGGTAAGTTTTATCCAAAATATGATGAAGTCATTTTCATAAGATATTATACTACTTCCAAAGATTATAGTATTTTTAATAAAAATTCAAGGATTGTTGAAGAATCAGTTCATTTGAAATTTGATGAATCTGATTCCTTTGTGAAAATAATAGACCAAGATGATGAATCTGACTATAATGATAACATGCGACTTGAGATCTTGAAAAATGATTTTGAAAAAGGTATAACTGTAATTATGTCCAGTACATAAGAACTTGACACTAAATAACCTTTAAATGTATTACCTAGACAATCAAGAACCCTAAATAATCAACATTTAGAAACTGTAATAGGAGACTGAGACACAGAAATAAAAACTAGAAGGAACATAGGAAATCTAGTTGAGTTTTCTTACTTTCTAACCCAATTAAAATCCAATACTATAGAATAAGTATTATTTAATGAAAGCTATATTATATAAATGCTATAAAAATTAAACCAGTTCCAAAGTAATGAGGTTTGGAAATTAGTTGAAAGGCCACATAATTATCTATTAATAGGAATGAAATGGTTCTTTAGAATTAAACTAGATGATCAAGGAATAATAACTATGATTAAAGCAAGACTAGTATATAAAGTATATAATCACAATGAAGGTATAGATTATGATTCGACCATTGTGCATGTAGCTAAATTAGAAGACATTAGAATCTTTTTCACCTATATATTTCATATGAAAATTAAATTATTTTTGATGGATTTTAAGTCTACATTTTTAAATGGTTATATATTAGAGGATTTTTTTGTTATGAAACCTCATCGTTTTGAAAATTCACTAAAACTGGATTCAGTTTTTAATTATACTAAAGCTCTTTATGGTCTTAAGCAAGCACCTAGAGATTAGAATGAAAGATTATGTTCTTTTCATTTCAAAATTGATTTTCCTATTGGAATGGAAGATCCAAAACTATTTAAAAAAACTATAAATTCTAATATTTTATTAGTTTACATTTATGTTGATGATGTAATTTTTGGTTCCACAAATAAAACTCTCGGTTATGAGTTTTCAAATTTAATCCAAAAATAATTTGAAATGAATATGATGGGAGAATTAAATTTCTTTTCAGGACATCAATTTTTTCTGAACTATTTTTGAAATGTTTTTAATCAAAGATAATACATTACTAATTTAATAATGAATTTTGGACCTAAAACAACAAGACATATACGACTCCTATGTGTACTAATATAAAACTTGATTTGGATAAAACTGGGAAATCATTTGATAACAAGTTATATAGAGGTATGATTGGTATTTTATTATATCTTACTACTAACATGATAGATATAATGTATTCAGTATATCTTTGTGCAAGATTTCACTCAAATACTAAAGAGTCCTATTTAATTTATGTTAAATTAATGTTTAGATATTTGAAAAGAATTTTTTTCATTATTTTCTCTATCCAAAAAACTTCTAATTTTAATTTAATTTTATTTTCAGATATAGACATTAGAAATTTTAGATTATATAGAAAAAAAACCTCAAGAACATGTCACATTTTAGGAAAATCCTTTGTATCATGGTCTAGTAAGAAACAACACCCAGTTTCCTTGTCAACAACGGAGGTAGAATATGTATCTGCTGGTAGTTGTTGTGCACGCTTTTTGTGGAAGAAAAATGCCTTTATGGATTTTGGACAATGTTTTAATAGTACACCTATTTTATGTGATAATAAAAGTGATATAAATATTTCAAAAAAATATATTAATCATTCTATGACTAAGAATATAGATATTATATGTCACATTTTAAGAGATGATGTTCTTAAAAAGGATATATTTTTTAAGACTGTGAATACAGAAATTCAATTAGCTGATATTTTTACTAAACTACTTGCCACTAAAAGGTTTGATTTTATTAAGGGGATTTAAGTTTATTTAATTTTAAGTTGTTTTTTTATTACACCTTTTTTTGTTTAAAATAGTTTAGTCATTTGTTTTTCAAATAGTACAATTTTTATTTATCTATTTATTTTTTTTTTTTCATGTGTGGTTTGAATTCATTTTAGAATTTATGAAATGATTAGAATGTATATAATGACATGAGAATCATGTATGTCATAAACCGCTTCAAATTCCTAACTTTTCATCTTCTCAAACCCCTTCGCAACCTCAAAAAAATTTAAGGCTCTTCTCTGCCTCACCCAAACCTTAGAAACCCTAGTCCTTTCTAACATTCATAGATTTACGAAAGAAATGGCCAAGAACAAGAGAACCAAAAATCCAAAGACCAGAACTTTAAATAGGCAGTGCTCAGCTTGGAGAAGTATTTTGCAAGGAAAAGTCATATATCTAGAATGCCACTATCAGACGAACCTGATGCAAAAGAAAGCCCCATCCTTTCAGAATTTAGAATAGAAAATTAATGAAGATAATAAAAAGTTTCTATATAAGGTAGATCATCGTCATTTCTTTACGTCAGTACAGTTTAGTCTGGGAAATGATGAGAATTCAATAATCGCTAAGATAAGGAATCGAGATTTTTCAATCCCATCTATGGAAATCATAAAAATTATAAACTTCCCTCATAAGGGAGTTTATCATTTTGAATTGAAAAAAATTGGTGATAATGTTCATAAATCTGAAGATATTATGTTATTTATTTTTTGGATCAACTAATATCAAGATGATGTTTGTGAAGGACCTTTAATCGAACAAAAAGATATTGGTAAATTTGTGCAAATTAGTATAGCCCCTAGGATGACTGAAATGGAAAATATTCATTGCCCAGATATGTATTTAAGGTTTTCTCTATTAAGTGATATAAAATTTAACATTCCGAGATACATGATGAGGTATCTCAGTTATTGTTTTCAACCAGAGGTAAGAATAAATTTTTATCATTTTGGAAGGATCATCTCAAAGATCCTGTTCAAGAAATATATTATAAGACTGGTGGATTATCAGGTAAGATGCCACCATAGTAATATCTTTAATGATGGTACTTTGTGAAAAATTGGATATTTATAGAGCATAATCAAATGAAAAATGCTTCCTTTAGAAGGAGAAGAGGATGAAGAAAGTGCTCAGGCCCAACCCGCAAAATCAAAGGAAGGACAACCTGAATCAAGAGTCAGTGTTGCATAAAGAAGAATCAGGTTTGACGCTATGGATGCATCTAAATAATGAATTTAGGAAGGAATTAAATTCAAAAGGAACAAGAATACTAATCCTATTAAAGATCCTACTGTAACATTAAATTTTTTAACATTTTTTGATCTCCTAAGCTATAAGTTTTTGAGAGAATCTAAAATTGAAGACATGATACATGGACAAGCTTCCCATGATTATGTGACTCCACTAATAGAGAAAGAAATTTTTGCTGAGGAAGTGATAGAAAAAGAGGCTCAAAAAGAAAATATAACTGAGATAGTGCCTAGTGAAGGAGAAGCAGTGAACAGAAGTCAAATTGATCAAGTAGAAGTTGATCAAGAAAATATTGTTTTAGAAAATCCATCGATAGAAGAAGAACTTGCAAGATGATTCTCCTGAAAAGAAACCTATAGCACCAAGAAACCAGGAAGAGAATGATTCTGAGATTCATAATGAGGTCTTGGATGAGGATTTTTTATGGATGAGTCTGGGAATGACTTAGAAGAAAAAACTATTTAGAAAGCAGTACAGGGAGTGGATGATGAGAGATCAGATGCTGAATCATTTCCAATAATGTTTTTCCCTCCAGATGAAGCTGAAAATGAGAATCAAGCATAAGGTGCCTCTAATTCAGTTAATGTATATATTGAGGAACTGGATCGAAATTTGGCTGAAGCTGAAAAGGAGAATGGTACTCTACAGAGAGCATTAGAAAAGGAACATTTAAATTTTTCACGGCTAAAAGAAAGTAACATTTCTAAATAAAAGTTTAATGTTTTAAGAAGGAAATGTTAAATTACATTTAAAAGCTGAAATCAGAGATGGTTATGAAGACATATTTAATGGAGATTATATCATTCATGGAGCAAGAATATTCATCTGTTATAACCAGTGAGGCCAGTACATCAGGTACTTCACTTGATATAATCGAAAGATTTCAGGAAATTACAGTGGTCATAGAGAATTTTAATGATAGACTGTAGGACTTACAGTGCAACAACGCTCCTTTGTTAGTGTTTTTAGATAATCGGATGTTTCTAGTTGATTAATTTAATTTATGTGAACCAAGAATTAAAACTGCGATGAATCAGTAGATAGAAAAGTTGAATCTTTTTATGGAGAAATAACAAAGGCTTTATGAGTTTTTCAAATTGAATCTGATTGAAGATATTCATTTGACTCGGGAATGTATAGATATAATTATCTAGTAGGTAGATGGATTGATGAAAATATTGAGGGAAAAATTAGCATAGATCAAGGAAATTGTTCAGAGGAGATGAACCCTATCTGACACCCTTACCCAATCCAAATTCCAGTTGTTTTTTACAACTGTACTTATAATTATATTTGCAATGAAATATTTTTACATCTCATTTTCATGTGTTTTAATTTGTTTAACTGTACTTTCAATGATATAGATTCCATTAATCTAGATTCACATATTGATAAACATTTTATATAGCGTTTACATAAGTTCAGTGCTACATTAAAATGTGTTATATTTCTTATTATATCATTCCTTTTGATATATCAAAAAGGGGGATAAATTACGATAAACACAACATTTAATTTTAATATATTTTAATTTATTTAAAATTTTACTTTAATATATTTAATCAAAAAGGTGGAGAAATGTTAAGTATTATCTTAATCCTTTAAGGGGGAGAAACTAAGTTAATTATAACATTGTATTTTATGTTTTATTATTATTTATGACTTAGGATTTTATTAAAATAATTTTGTTTAAATTAAATATTGAATTTTTCTTTGAAAATTTCAAAACTATATGTAATTAATTTTGTAAGTTATTTTCATTGGTTATTTTATGGGTTTTCTGATTATCAAAAGGTGGGATATTGTTGAGAAAAATACTCTCTCTCTTTTTGATGATTTTGATGTGCTCAAATACATTTATTTGTTATTCTAATGATTTTACTTTATGTTTATTTTAGGAATTTAATATTTGTTATATTCTTATTTCTAGAAGAAATATTTAAGTATTTTAACACCAAGAATAAATTTCTGAATTATTCAAAAATCATTTTTACTGTGTTCTAGAAACATTGTTCATACCCTATGTTGAGAAGCGTAGCGTAATGATGGAATGGAGGGTTTACTCTATGTGATATCAGAAAAGTATGGTTAAACAACCATAAGTTATCAGCAAAGTATGGAGGAACCTTACGTTTGGACGGAACCTTATGTTTAGAAAGTAACCTTACATTTGGAAGGAACCTTACGTTTCTAAAATAACCATATGTTTGGATGAAACCTTACGTTTAGAAAAGAAACATACGTTTGGAAAGCAACCTTACATTTGGAAGGAACATTATGTTTGGAATTGAACCGTACATTTGGAAGTAACCTTTTATTTTGAAAGGAACCCTATGCTTGGAAGGAATCTTATATTTCGGAAATTAGAAATCTATGGAAGAAGATTATTACATAATTATGTAGTGATATTTTTGTCTCCTAAAGTATCGTTCATCAATGTTACTTTTATAAACAACTATACATTTGAAAGATAAAGATAAAAGTATGGTTCATCAACCACACTTTTATGAACAACTGTGTGTTTGATTGACATGTATGGATTATATACCGTACATTTGAGATATGAATAGAAACATTTGAGATCAACCTTGCGTTGTAAGCCTTACGTTCATAGAATGTATTCTATGCAGTTCTACCCTATACTTGACGACAAATGTTTAAATTTTGACATTATTAAAGGAATGGTATTTGTACGGATTATCAAGATGATTTTAAGAAATATTAAAATCCTGAATTTAAAATGAGTCTTTGACTGATTCAAATCCAATAATTTTTTATTCAAATGATCAATTTAAGAGGTTCTTTTCATGCCAAATTTTTAGGGGAGTTAAAACTGCTCTGTTATTCAAACATTGGAATATCACTATTCTAAAGGTGAATTTTATAGATCTAAATTTTCAGAAGAAGTTCTTGTCATTATTATATATATTTCAAAATATATATGTGATATACGGAGATACAATATACAAGAATTTTTGAATGACCACGAAGAATATAAAAAATAGAAAAATAGAGACAATCAAGATCTACAAATCTGTTGTTACGAAGAGTGACAAAGCTTTGTTTTTCTGAAGAAGAAGAAACATGACTGAAGATTTACAGATCTACATAGAATATTTTTTTTGTGAATGAACTACTGTTAAAGTTGAAAACGAAATTTCAAGATCTACTACATCCGTATCAGCTTAGAACTTCTTTTACCTGAAGATAATCATTTATGAAGACGAAGATCCATCTACTGTCAATTGAATTCTTTTGAAATTGTGAAGAACAATGGGGAAAGTATTTTCACTAAACAAATACTCCTCTATTTTGATTAACCGGATTTTCGTACTAAGATATGTATTCAGTTATGTGTATGAACTAGATGGCTCTGTTTAGCCATAACATTGTAGAGGTGTAAACTGACTGCACTCAGTTGTGGAGTGGTCTATTGATAAGAGGACCAGATAGTGAGAACCACCAAGCTCGTGGGGTAGAGATTTGGTGGAGTGAACTAGGGGCCTTCTGTTCCCCATTCCATTATACATCGGGCATCCGGTTCTATTAATTTTCAACTAATAAATATTTGATTTAAAGTTAAAAGGTAAAATCACTATTATCCAAAGAAATTATAAAAGACACAATTCACCCCCTCTTTGTACTTTGGTATAACCCGATCTGACACATAATTCTAGAAAATTAGGGATCAGAAAAATCAATCTTCTAGAATTACAGGATAATCTAATGTTCATTATGAGTATCGTGGAAGTTCACATGTCTTTCAATGTTCTAAACATGACAAAGTCTGAGGACAACCCTTGAATATTGGTTGTTATAGTATAATAAAATCCAACATTCCTACCAAGAGGTAGATAGATATTATAGGACATAGCAGAATCACATTCATAATGTTTTGGTTTTGGAGTTTAGGTTGGATCCTACTATTGGTTTAAAGTACTACAACCCTTCTCTTATTTAAACATTAATTCATGATTTATAACCTAATATTCCACATAATAAAACCTAAAATATTGAGAATTATAGTGTCTTTGAGAATATGGTACATTATATAACAACATAAAATAGGGAATACATCATCTTTATTGGAAAATTCATTAACATAATCATATTTTTCCTCTGTACTTAAAACAATATGGGATAACCAAGTAATACACATAAGAAAAATGTGATAAATAAAGCACAATAATGTAATAAACATGGAATAACTTTAATAAAGTAATAAAATAGACAATAGGAATATGAATGGGGAATAAAATGACTATGAGTAATAAAAATGAACAATGAGGCCTGATATAACTTGATAATCATAAAGGTGACAAGGGAAATGTGGAAAAAACCTAAAACACTGCATCACAAACATAAGACAAGGATAACAACCAAGATATATTGTTGGAAAAATTATCATGATGGATTTGGTTCACTCCTAAATCTCTTTCATGAAATCTAATGAGACTATAACATTATGCAATTAATTTGAGTGCTATATAATTTTGGGCACACACAACATATTCATTTCATTCTCATGCTTAAGTGTGTCAAATAGATAATAAAACATGGAATCATTCATCATCATAGTTTATCCCATGATCAAGGAGTATGTAATACATACATGTAAGTCCCAAATAAAATAATTTTGTGTTCATATAGGTGAAAACCATTGATAGAAAATGGGTATGAGTATTCAGTACACAATTGTTTGGAATGGAAAATAATGGTGAAATTTCGACATCATAACAGGGGGATGTGAATGTTCATGGGAGGGAATTATGAGGGTAAAATGGGTCAATCATAATTTAGAAATAAAAAGAAGATTATTATGGGATTGTAATAATATATATAAATTTTATTAAATGAAGATGAAAGACCTAAGATAAATAATATACTTGAATAAAGAGGATAAGGAGAATATCCCTTTCATGGAGAGTATTATTCCAAATACTTGGGAGGATATTCTTGAGAGCATGGAAGAACCTTGGGAGGACTATAGATATGAGAGGAGAGATTAAGTACATTATCTAAGTATTTTGAGAGATTATAAATTAGATATTGGGTGGGTTTATATAAGAAAAGTGAGGGGAGTACTTTATTATTTCCAAAACATAGGTTTTGGACTCTATATAAAAAATACCAAAACAAGAAACCTTACGATGGGTTTTTACCATGTTTTATACCAAATATGGTTAGTTATCATTATTGTTTTAGGACACGAGGTTAAATATTTAAAATATTACCCTTAGTGATGTGGAGGTTATTCTTGCTCATAATGAAATGAGTATAAACCTTAAAATGTATAATAGGTTTTGGAGGATTCATAAAGGCTTTAAAAAAATAATCAGATAAACTAAAAATCAAATATTATAAAAGGTAAAATATAGATATGTTCACTGGTACAAATATATAGTATTTTATACTTCACTTTTTGGTCATTATAATGACATAATTCACGGTTTATATTTATACAATATTGATTTTTTTATTCAAAAATTCAACTATCTCATAAAATTATTAAAAATAAAATGTTCTATAATTTACTTGTTTTGATTCAAAGAAATATTAATTTTATCAAAATAGTTTTATAAATATCTTTATATTCAATTTTAAAATAAGAATCGATATTTATTGAGAAATGATGGGGTTTTCTAACAATAACAGTTTTTGAACCCTTATTAAAATTAAATTCGACTTCATAAGATTTATACGATCATTTATATTTTATAAATAATATTTAAAAATAATATTTTTTAATGTATTATTTATGAAATCCATAAATTAATAAAAATAAATGTTTTAATTGAAATTGAATTCAAATTAAAAATAAAAATTAGGTTTTATTGTATAAAATTAATAATTATTTATATTGAAATTATAATAAGTAAAAAATTTATTATATGGAAAATAAAATATACATATTCATTATATTATGGTCTTGATACATATCCCTTTAATACACCGACGACCTCCCTACGGATAAGGTGCATAACAATGAGATTTTCAAGGCGGGGTTCGGCATACATGGTTTGGTTCCTGATCTTGATGAGCTTCAAATTAGCCCATAAATGATTTTTCTCATACTTAAGTTGTTGGATCTCAACATTGGTTTGGTCAAGGAAAAAACCCAAAGATTATTATCCCTTAAAAGCTCTAATAAATGAGCTTCATAGGGTATGATCATACCAGTTGATGTCATCACATACTTTATCTGTGTCAGTTGGATTTAGTAAAACATTATATTTATACTAATCACATGTTCACTATTCAATGAATATATTATCAATGGTTATGATTCTTAACGGTCTTTTAAATATGATAGGATAAAAAAATAAGTGCACGTTTTTTCTATAACCATACTACATATTAGGACTTTTAATTAAATCATAAGGAGACTTTTATTTATAAATGTATGGGTTGTTACAATATTACATCTTTATAAAATTCACCCTCAAAAGTTTCATTTCACACACTAAAATGGATGAGGGAAATCTTATTTCATCACCTTCTCTAGTTCCCATATCACTTTTTCAAACATGTGGTTTCTTCACTACACTTTAAGCATGTGAAATGTATTATTTCATTGAACATTGTCCCTATAATCTAATATATTCACCAAATACATTTTATAAGAGAGATCATTCAACAATGGTACCACATATTGATTGAGAACATGTGAGAGGTATGGTATATAATTCCTGAAGAGGGATACATAATGTAATTAAGATAGGTTAGGTGGGAGTGCGAGTCAATAGTCCAATTCTCAAATGAAATCAAAGATATAAAAGGTTCCTATGAATTGTGTACTAAGCTTTCCTTTATTCCCAAATTTCATGACTTTCATCCATATAGATATTTGTTGGAGTACAATATCTCCAATATCAATATCTTGGTGTAGTTGATGATTGTCAGCATAGCTCTACTATCGACTCTAAGATGCCTTAATGTGTTTTCAAATGTTCTTTACCATTTCTACCATTTTCCAAAAATATTTCTAGACCTATCAATTTTCATTCCCCAACTTCATCCTAACGTGTAGGTGTTCTGTAACTCTTCCAATAAAGGTCTTCATAGGGATCCATTTGACTGATTGAGAGGAAACTATTATTGTATAAGAACTCGACTAGAGGAAGATGTTGGTCCCATAAACCTTCAAAATCAATTTAACATTTTATGAACATGGCCTCAAGTTTCTAGATAGTATTCTTAGATTAGACATCATTTTAAGGGTGATAAGGAATGTTGAAGTTCAAATCATTATTTAGAGAATGTTATAGACTGTTCTATAACTTAGAGGTAAATCTTGGGTCTTCATTTGAAATAATAGATAGTGGTTTTCCATGAAATCTCACCACTTATCTAATGTATAATCTTGCTAGTTGATTGAGTGAGAACTCCAATTAGATTGCAATGAAGTGTTCAGTCTTTGTAAGACAATCCACAACAACCCATATAGAATTATTTATTCTTGATGTCTTAGGAATACCAAAGACAAAGTAAATTTTGAATTTTCCCCATTTCCATATAGGTATATGAAATGGTGTCATCATCCCCTTGTATTTTTTCCTAATTAGACATCACTTTCTAACATACAATAATTCTTGATGTATATTCCTTGATTTATTTATTCATATTATCTAACCAATAGTGATCTTAGAGATCATGAAACATATTTTTGCTTCTTGGAAGGATAGAGAAGTTTGATATATGTGAATCACCAATCATATCATTTATCTTAAGATTTAATGGTATATATATTAATGACCAAAATATCAAAACTCCTTCTTCATTAACATTTAACTCGAAGGATTTTCCTTTTCTTTTAGCTTACACTTTTTTCTAAATTCCAACATATTCTCTTTGAGTAACATCTATCTTCTCTGAAATGGAAGGTTGAGGAATCATTTATGGATGGATTGATTATGTACCTTCCATTATTATTTCAATGTCCATCCTTTTTATGTCTAATAAGATCAAATCCTTTTAAATTATGATCAATAATAATATTTTTGGATACTTTCTACCTAGAGAATCATCCAATTTTTTCTCTTTTCAAAGAGGGTAGTGTATTGAGTATTCATAGTACTTGATCAACTCTAACCATAGTCATTGGTGCATTTTCAGATCTTTCTATGTGAATATATACTTGTGTATTTTTTTGATCCATATATACTTCACACTTCTACCCAAAGAGATAATATAACCATATTTTTAATGTGAAGATCACTACAGCCAACTCTAGATCATGCATTGGGTAGTTCTACAAATGATATTTCATTTTCCTTAGCGAAGACCCTTCAAAGATAGAAGCAATTGAAGGATCACTGAGGCCTTCATATATGATAGATATTTGTAGTTTTCTTAGATTATCTAGTTATTATTCTTCATTTCTAAGAAAGTTCTCATAATATTCAAACCCAATAACTAGGATAACTCTTAAGGGAGTTATTGTTTTGAATAATTGATGGGAAGAGATATTTAAGCAGTTGTCCTTATCACTTTACATGTACTTACACTATCCAACAATGGGAAAATTTTAATAGAACTGCCCAATATCATAAATCATATGTTTTTGTATGATAACATAACCCCTTAATGAGACTTCCTTCAACTATAACTCATATTTGTTTTACTTATCATAAATCATATCTATTTGTATGGCCTTTAACATAGTGGCCAGATGCTCATCCTGATCCTCAATTCTTTTGGTGTATATTAGAATATCATCTAATAATACTATCAAAAAAATTCAAGGTAATATCTAAAGACAATATTCATCAAGTCCATGATGATTTATAGAGTATTAGTGAGTCTTAATGGAATTACAATGAACCCATTGCTCATATACATTGTATGAAAACAAGAAGTTGGGATATCCTCTTTATTCACCCTAACTTGGAAATACCCTGACCACAGATTCACCTTGGAGAAGTATTGTGCTCCACATAGTTGATCAAACAAGTCACCAAGTTCTGGTATAAGATACTAATTATTTATCATGAACTTTTTATGCTCACAAAATTTAATGAAAAGGTGCATGGTCCCATCCTTATTCTTGAAAAATAGGACAATTTCACACCATAGTGAAGCCCTTGGGCATATGAAACCATTTTCCAAATTCTCATGTAGTTGTTAATTCCTCTCATCATGTTCTACACCACTTATTCAATATAGATTCTTGGATAATGGTAATTTATGATTTTTAATATTGATTTAAAATTCAATATATCAGCTAAGTGAAAGATCATGGAAGTATTATGGGAACCACTTCAACGTGTTCCATCAAAATAGAAATGTCTTAAAGGACGATACTATCCTTAGAATCGATCATTTAATCAAGATATGATTTCTTATAGGGAAAAATATCCATGATTGATGTTTCTGCACTAAAAAAGATTCATCAATCTCCTTGCATTTTTACAGAATCAAAGGATGATTTGTGAGAGAAAGAGTGATTACCTTCTCATGTAAATTTATTTTAGCTCAATATATGGAAATTCAATCCATACCCCAAATTGAATAAAATTATACCAAAGGGAGTATCAAAAGGTTCCCTGGGAAGTTAATATCATAAATTTTGATAGGGGTGGAGTTATATTCTTGGGATGCAAAAATTTTCTCATTTTCCATCTTCACTGATATCTCTACATCAATTATTTATTTTAGTGTTTGATTATTTATAATAAAATTTCATGATATAATGGAATTTGTAAAACTTGATCAGAAAATATGTTCCCTATTATTGAATGAATAACTAGTGTACCTGTCACTAGTTTTTTCAGGATCCACCTCAGTAGTTGTGATTGAAAAATCTCACGCTTACTACCTTGGCGGTTTTTGGTTGTCTCCGAAAACCCTTAGCTTAGTTAATTGGTTTGCAAAGTTTCCATGTCACTTGCATTTGAAACCACAAACAATGGACTAGTGGTTGATTGGAGCATTACTTTACTCTGTCGCATTAGTGAGATTCTATTATTTGAAGTTTTTAGCTAGGATGCCGTCCTTCTCGCACCATAATCATTTCATTGTTTCCCTTAGGATGTTTTTGGGGATCTTATTTCCATAATACTGATTTGCAGGATGTTGAAATTTCATACCACCATTATATATTTCCATCAGACTGTCCGAATTAAAATCCTATTTCTGATTCTTATCCCCTTGATTCCCTTGAGATTCTTTAATCTCTATTTCAACTTTGAGGGAATGTCAGACAAGTAAATTATAGCTATCAAAGTCTCAGATCACTAGGGAATTCTGTAGACTAGATTTTAGCACCCCAAAGAAGCGTTCGACATTGTATTCGGAGGTAATAAAAAAACCAGAGGCTTATCATACAAATCTTGTGATATTTTCCTCATAAAACCCGATATATTCATTTTATTTTTATAGGAGGGTAAGTAAATCCATTTCCAATTTAATTTAGAGTCTATGAGGAAAATATTTATCAAAAATATTATGAAATTACTTCCACCCAATTTCTTTGATCTCTTCATCAAGATTCATATTCATGATCAATGCCCACCGCCGATGAGATTTTCCATCCATATGAAAAATAGTTAGTAAAACCGTCTCTTACTAGGAAAATTGAAATATAGAGAATATCTTCACAATTTAATTGATCATTTGTTCCATGATTAAGGTATATGATGATCTATTAAAATTCATAGGTCTTTTTCTCATAAATATCTCAATTGAAACTTATTATTTCATAGGGGTATTTGGGAACTCATACTAATACATGTTTATCTTCAAAACCTACTTCATTTGATAGAGTATCATCATAACGTTCACAATTTCTGCTCTCATTGGGTTGGGCATCTCGTTGGGAAAGATATCACATAACCCTTCACATTAGTTGTTTACCTGAATCCAATTATTTCTGGACATATATAGAATAAAGGAAACATTATGGAGATAATTATGGAACTATTAATCACACAAACATGAATTAATACAAATTAAATGTATAATTTATAAATTATATTTATTTCATTAACTTATGAATTTATAGGTTTCGTTATATTTTATCTATGATCTATTTCCTAACATAGACTCTTATGGGACTTTTTTATTCCCTTAATAATGGTTTGTAATGAGATTATAAATTTACCAAATTATATCCCCTAGGAGTGTCAAACTATGTGTCTAGCAAGACCCATTATCATTCACTAGTTACCAATTCAGTCTATGTCAATGTAGTGTTTTAGGGTTTTACCCCTATGTACGTCTATCTCAGAGACATATCAACTTGTAGTATCTAAATAGGGATGTATTTTCTTAATAAACCACTTAATCTATAATTAAACACAATTTAATGATGATTAATTATATATACTTTCATCCTCAATCTTTTCCTATAGTTTTATAGTCATAATCCAAAATAACTATAGTTTTTATTTCATACCA
This sequence comes from Viscum album, assembly GCA_963277665.1. Taxonomy (NCBI): domain Eukaryota; kingdom Viridiplantae; phylum Streptophyta; class Magnoliopsida; order Santalales; family Viscaceae; genus Viscum; species Viscum album. The sequence continues at coordinate 1,327,956,767 of OY728158.1, forward strand.
ACTATGAAAACCCTTCCCTTATTTACGAATTAATTCATTATTTATTATAGAATATTACATAGAATACAAGCTACAAAATTGATAAGTATATTTTATTTTGTAATTAGGTATATTAAATAACAACTTATAACATGGAATACATCATCATTATTGAAAAATTCATTTACATGATCGTATTATTCCTTTGTACATAAAACAAAGTGGGATAACCTGGGGATTTACAGAAGAAAGGGGTGAGCTATAAATCCCAATAAGGGAATAAAAATGGAATAACATGATGAAAGTAATACATGTTAGAAAATAGGCATATAAATGAGGCATAAAAGGAGTGAGAATCATAATAATGAAAAATGAGGCATGATATAACATGATAATCATAAAAGAAACATGGAAAATGTGACAAAAACCTAAAATATTACATCATAAACATATGCCAAGGATAACTACCAACTCATCATGATGTAAAAGGTACAATTATATATTAGGTTCACTCCCCAATCCATTTCATGAAATCTCATGATACTATAACATTACCCAATTCATTGGAGTGCTATATAATTTCACGATCACCTACCGCACTCATGTCATTCTAATGCTTAAGTGTCCCACATAGATCATACAACATGGATTCATTCATCATTATAGTTTATACCATGATCATGGATTATGGAATACATACATGAATGTCCCAAGTCAAAAAATTATAAGTTCATAACGGTGAACACCCTTGATAGGAATTGGGTATGGGTATTAACTACACAATTGTTTGGTATAGAAAATCATGGTGAAATTTCAGCAGCATAACAGGGGAGTAAGAATGTCATTAGAGGGAATGATGAGAGATAAAGAGGTATATTATAATTTTTATATAAAATGGATAATAATTAGGACATGTATGAACATATCACAACATTAAGAAATACATATAAAAGATATAAGATAAAGAAGAAACTTGGATAAAGGGGAGAAAGAGATGATCTAATACCTTGAGACTGTGATCTCAAATGCTTGTTGGGAGGTTATTGAGAGCTTGGGGCACATTGGGAGGACTATAGAGAGGGGTGGGAAGTGTAAGAACTTTATAAAATGATTTTTATTGAATATAAATGGGATATTTGGTGGTTATATATAGTAAAATAAAGGGGGAGTTCTTTATTATTTCTCAAACTTGGGTTTTTGACCGTATATAAAAAAAATTACAAAAACCACAGATCTTCCAATGTTTTTTGCCCTTGGTTTCTTCCAAATAGAGGTGGTTTTCATTATTTTTTAGGAAAATGGATGAACGTATTAAAATATTACCCTTGGTTATGTATAGTTGAGTCATGATCTTAAAGAAATGATTTTAAAGCCTTAAAATATATAACAAGTTTTGGTGGAATCATAAAGACTTTATAAAATAAATCAAATTAAGTTAAAATAAAATTATTTTAAATTTAAAAAGTATATTTGTTTTTTATGCCATTTATAGTATTTATTAAATTACTTTTTAGTCATTATTATGAAATAATACACACCACATATTTATACGATATTTAATTTTTACGCAAAAATTCGACTGTCATGGAAATTTTTGAAAAATTCCCCACTATATAATTTTTATTTTATTATTCAAAAAATAATTTTAATTTTATATAAATAATTTTCTAAATATATGTATTTTATCTTTTGAAATATTAATTGTCTTTTATTGGGAAATTTTGGTTTTTTTATAATAACAGCATTATAAGCATTATAAATATTACATTGGACTTTATAAAGATTATATGATAATTTATATTTAATAATTTTTTAATAATAATATTTCATGAATATATTATTTATCTAAAAAATCCAATAATTCATCAAAATAAATATATTAATTAAAATTGAATCCTAATTAACAACACAATCTTTATTTTACTGTATAAATTGTTCTTATAAATTAACGATAATAAGTTAATATAAACATTATTCTCCTAAAAATAAAATATACATATTAATATTTTTATGGTCTTGATACACATACATTTAATACACCAACAAAATCCCTAAGGGTAAAGTGCACAATAGTGAGTTTTTTATTGGGTGGTTTGGCGTATATGGTTTTGGTCATGATATCAATGAGCTCAAACTTCTCCCATAAATTTTTTTTTTCTTACATAATATGATAAATCTCCTCCTAGGATTGGTCAAAGGGAAAACCCCAAAGATTCCATCTCCCTCGAAATATCTGATAAATGGGCTTCATAATGTATAGTCCTACTAGTTGAGGAAAAAAATCTTTTATCTGTGTCAATTGGATTTATTAAAACCTTATATATATATATATATATATATATTAATCATATGATCACTGTTAAATATCTATATTATCAATGGTTATTATTCTTAGCAGTATTTTTAATATGAGAGAATATAATAAAATAAAGGAATTTCATGTGATTTTTATAACCATACTACATAATAAGACATTTAATTATGTAATAAAGGGGTTTTATTTAAAAAATTTAGGGTCATTATATAAACATTTATTTATTTACCCATTGTAATAGTTACAATAAATTTAAGAATCAGTCACTCAAACATCCCAAGTGTAGCAATGAGTAAGTTTCTCACACTAAGGCCAGACCTTTTAAAACTCCTTCTGTTTCAATTCCTTTATTTTTAATATATATTAGCGTAAGTGTTTGGGGAATATATAAAAAATCCATTCATTCTAATTGATGATATAGGATTGATTAAATTAAGGGACGCAAAAGTTTAATTTTAACATAATTGGTAAATGTAGTTTATCCTTAATTCACCCACCAGGGTGACTGTATGATCCTATGGAAATGTCACAAATGATATGTCTAGAATGATTTTATATGAGTAGAATTTTTTAGGGGATGTAAATGAATTTTTAAAAATTAAGTAATATTTGGTTTAATGGTAAAAGTACCCATTTTATTAGAATGTTATAAATTTTTTTAGTTAATGATTTTCCCGAATTCATTATAAATATAAACTTTAAGGTATTGGGTATGTAAGTGGCATAATGTTTTTAATTTATGTTTTAATTATGGATGGTTATGTTTGGGAAACTTTATTTTGTATCAAACCAGTATGAGAAGGATATGTTTTTAGCACCAATCCTAGATGTGATGGCTGGGGGAATCTCAATCGGTATCAAATCAGTGTTTAGATAAATTTATGGGTTATGATGTAATCACATGGGGATAATTTTAGAGTTTTGGTTCCCATCATAGTTTAATAAGTTTAATTTTTCTTATAATCTTGATGGAATAGTTTTCACTTTTGAGGTTTTATGTGATTTCCTTTTAAGGTCATAACTGATATTTTTGGAGATCTTTATTTCGTTTTATAGAAAAAAATATATGAATGAGGGATATATAAGCATTTGGATTGTTATGTTATCTGATTTTAGGGTAATCATACTTAATTGAGATTAAGGTTTAGTTTATTTTACGGAATATAATATGGGATAACCTTTTGGATTGAAAATTAATTTAATGTCAAAGAAATTCAATTTTTTTAGAAAAAGATTAACAACTTTTTGAAGTATAAATTATTAAGGTATATATTAATTGATGTGTGATTAATGTTTTTCGGGGATAAAACATCACATTAAATTCTATGAAAATAAGATCTCATGACTCTTAGGTTTGAAATATTGTAATAATGATGTTGTAAAGACCCATGCCTTTATAAATGAAGTTTTTCTTCTAAATGAGTGTATGTCCCATTTAGTAATATAGTATACTATAGAACCCATGCACCAAATAATGAAAATAAACAATAAATTATTATTAGAAAATAAATCGGTAATATAACTATAGATAATTATGACCTTTAATCAACATGAACATTGGTAATATCGACATTATAATGTAATCATTAAGATTAATATGTATTAATGGTATAATAAAAGTTAATTGATGTATGATGTATATGTTATGGCCTCAACCAGTAGGATCATCCCTCATGTGGATCATTTATCAGAGTTTCTATGGGAGATGGAATTACTAGAGTACTATCTTAACAAATCTTTATATAAGATTCAACAACTGATACTTGACTCAAATTGATTATGAGATAAGTTCAAGCTTATAGAAGCCACTAACCAATAAGTGTTCATTAAACCAGTCCATGAAAGTAATTCAATTTTACATCTTTCCCATAGGTCATATGATGGAATTATAAGGGTTTATGTATCAAAACCATAGTAGTATAAAGGGGTAAATTTTCTTATTATAAATAATGTAGTGGTTAATCAGTCCTAGTTTTCTTATCATTTTAAATTCTCATGAATATAACATGAATATTATAAATAGATTTCTAGATACATATATTTTTTTTGAAAATATATGATTACAATTATAATATTTTTTTGTTTAAATTCATGAAATTGTAAAAAAAATTATTTCCTTTTAATGGAATTAAGAAAAATATTTATTTAAATATAAATTATAATATATTATTATGATTTCTTAAGTAATTTATTAAGGGAATAATGTTTAAAATTGATAAATTGTAGTATTTTTTTCAATGAATAAGAATTATTATTTAAAATTTAAAATTTTTATATTTAGAAAATTATATTGAAAAAATAAATTTAATTTTTGAAATAATTTGTTAAAATTATCCAACAAGGTTTTCTAAATAATTTTCAGAGGCAGTTGACTACTAGGTAAAAAATAAATATTATATAAATATATAGTAATTATTTTGACATCATATTGACTTAAAATTGACGTAATATGTTTTATAAATGTATTTCTCAAACAAAAATATTATTATTCATTAATATAAGTTATTTTAAAGAAATAATATTAATTTTTCAAACCAAAAATGATCTTTCAAAAACCTAAAGTACATTTTAAAGGTTTCAAAAAAATTACTTATGAAATGTAATCCTTTTCTCCAATATATTATTAATTAAATAAGTTCATTCCATAAGCAATTAAAATATTAAAAAAACATCCCATTTAGAAATAAAATGATAAAAAACCATGGTATGTCCAATGGTTTTGAATTTTTATTAATTATATGTCCAATGAATATGGTTAGAAATTAAAAAATAACTACCCTCATTTTTTATAAATACCCACGTATTCTCCCATTCATCTTCACTAAAAATATTTTTCGAATGAATTTACTCACTTTTTATCTCTCAATATCTCTCCAAAGGGGTTTCTATGGTTATAAGGAGCTCCTCCAAAGCTTTAGGATTCAAATTTTCATGGTAAGGGGTTCTCTACCTCTTTCCATTAAAGCACATTCTTTATAATATGAATTTTGATTCTAAATAGATTATATTGTCCTGTGTTTATGAAAATTAGTTTAATATTATAATTTTTATTTAATAATGAATGACTAACTTCATCTCTAATTAATCTATTCCATATACATTTATTCATACCTATTATGCTAATGAATTTATCTCATGAATTTTCTGTTCCATAAATTTTGTGTTGTGAATACCCAAAACTATATTAATTCATGGGTTTTCACCTAGATATAAATATCCTTCATTAGTTAAGGGATTCAATTTATGAAAAAAATATTTCTTAATCATGGTATTTGATTGTAAAATATGTTTTTATATTATATGATGGACGTTGTACACGTAAAGGTAGATGTATGAAGGGTTCTCCATAATAGTACTACAATGCATTAGGTAATTTTTTTATCTCATGAGATACCATTAATGGTATCTGAGAATTTAGTATAGAACACTATGTTATGATGTATTAGTGGTGATCCTTGAATTATTATTATGATGTCATGTTTTAAAATTTTTCCACATGCCTTTTATAACAAGATATTATTATATCATCTTTTACATTCCATGCTTCTATGATATTATTCTCATTTATATCATCATGACATGAATTTTTTCGTATTTATATCATGCTTACTTTGATTTATCCCTTTAAAAGATATACATATTACCTATTTCCGAATGTTTGTTCATAGGTTATATTATATGGTAATAGAAGCACAAAGGATTCTAAGATCACATTATGTAGATTTAAAATATTTATTATTTTATTTTATTTTTATGTTAATGATTTATGTATATAATTTTCAAAATACATAACGAATTTAAATTCTTGTGATTATATTATATGGATATTTATATTAAAAATCATGAAATGAAATATATTAGAATTATGGGTTTCATAGTTTTTATCAAATCAAAGGTCTAGTTATTTTTTATAATTAAGACTAAAAAATTAAAGAAACCCCTAGGGATAATTTTAAGGAAATGATCCTGTTATTTTGGTAAGTGTAAAGTGTATGATTAACTATCAATTATATACCTATCAAGATATTGTCAAGTATATGTGGCAGTTAAATTGATGCACCTAAAAAACCATCCAGAAAAAGGTTAATTGAGTATCAAATCGATCATCACTCGGTATAGAATGAGAATGACTAATACTACCCACCTGAATAGATACTCTATGGGGATATAATTTGGATAATACATATTTTCATTACAATCCTTTGTGAAGTATTTGAATTTAACTTTATATTAGATAACTTAATAAAAAATATACCACAGATAACCTATCCTTGAACATATAAATGCAAACTATGTGGTATATATATCATTTATGATTTATTGCATTTATGTTTATAATATACCTTTTATATGATCATTAGAATGAATAAAATTATCCCTAATTCTTACTTTAATTTTATTTAGTGGCTATAAATATGAGGAATCATGCCAATAACCAATGTAATAGGAAATGATTTGTTGTTCTGAATGAGATGCCTACCTTATTGGGAGTGGGAGTTGGGAACTTCATGGTATATATTTGACAACTAAATCAAGGAATGAATAATAACATGAATTATGTATGAATCCATCCATTTCCTAATAAATTTAAATAGTGATTGACTCCTTTATATGGAAAAGGCCTCAATGTTTTTGTGAATCTTATGATTATTTAATCATAAAACTATGGATTATCTCCTTGGAAAATAAATTATTTATCCTCTAATGTTATGAGAAACCAAAATTCATACTATTTGTTACAACATAGAGGGTGATGTCGATTACTGGTGGACACTGATCAATAATATGAATCCCAAGGAAGAAATTGAATAAATGGAGTTAGAAGGATTCAATAAATTATTTTTCAATAAATATTTTCCATGTACTATGTATCTTAATATAGAGTGGGAGTTCTTTTGGTTAACTCAAAAGTGGAAAAATATATTGTGTCTTATGAGAAAAAAATCACAATGCCTGCATGATGTAAATTTAACCTTTTCATTGATCCTAAATGTATGGTTGACATCATCTTTATTTGGCTAAATTTGGGTCTATAAATGTCATTAGAGATTTAAGACATTGATCGATTTGAGGATTCTTTCTATTATTACCATAATGTCAAAATAGATATTGATTATTGAAAATGGTCCGACCTAACTATAAAAAAAATTTGAAAATAGATCTTAATTTTATGGGATAAATAGAAAAATATCAGAAAGATGGAAAATTAAACTACCCACTTGTCAAAAGTGTGAGAAGAATCATTAGGAAATTACCTAATGGGAACAAGGAGACGCTGACATTGTGGAAACGAGTTAAATTAAGCTAATGACTTATTGGGAATAAATACCTCAAGGTAAACTTGAATCATTTTTGGGTTGGTTTTTTCTATTGAAAATGTGGGTTTCTTTGGTGAATTGTTGAGTTCTAGAGATATTGCTGAAAGCCTGTGGTGATAAAGAACCCTGAAAAAAAATGGAATATTTGGAGGTGCTACAAAAATAATAGATACAATGTGGCGATGTTTTCCAGTGATTGATAAATTTTTGGGGTCTAAAATTTTGAGTTTGGATAACATTGTGAAATATGTATTTCCATGAAGATGTCATAAAAATATGGAAAAGGATAATTTATCTTGGTGAAAGTAACGAACATCATGAATTATAGTTGGTATTTATGGAAGAGGTATTCTTCTAGAAGGCTAAGTGAGCTTCATGAAATGGAAATATCTTCTTGAAGGATAGTTTGACCACTGCTAAATTATGAGCTTCGTAAAAGGAGGTGTACTTTGTAATGGTTTTTTTGAGCTTCACGAAAGAAGTAGCTTCTCAATTTAATGAGATTTTCAAATTATAAGCCCCTAACCTTAAAACATTATATAATATTGAGTTAAAAAAATAATTCCCATTCAAGAACTTTTTAGGTTTTGAGTTTTAGAAAATTGGGCATAACTAATACCTTACATCTCAAATATTACAATATAGAGACTTCTAATCTAACCAATTTTTTTCACAACAATAAATCTTTTTAAATAAAACAAGAATTATTTTCATATATAAATATTCTTCAATTATTGAATTCTATTAAAATTCCTTATAACCTATAATAAACATTTTAAAAAAATGGGATGAGAGTAAAAAGCTTAGTAAGGGTTATAAAATAATGAAGGAAAACATCAGTCCATCAATTCATACAAATCAATGAAGTCATGATTTTCACTCATATTATGTAATTATTTAATATACCTCATGAAATTATAATATTTATTAATAACACATGGAAATCATATATCATAAATGTGACTTGTGGAATCTATAACATACTTAAATTGTAGCTTTCACAGCTATATAGGGAGTAACGCTTGGAATACCCATCACAGTATATTCCATAAATCTCTTAGGAGAAATTGTAACATTCAACTAATTCATGTTACCCAATGAATTGGAGATCTATTTGGGGATAACACACCCTAGGTTTATCACGGAACCACCCATATACCTAAACAATTCCCATGAACCATAACAAAATTATAAAACATAAAACAAGTATAATTGAAAGATAACATTTCCGCATTCAAATTATAACATAACATTTCAATATATTTACATAGTCAATGCTTTTTGAAAACCATTTTCAATACCAAAATAAGTAAAAATGGTATATGGTATTTTCTTTTCTTTTTGTAAAAAATGTTACATATTGTTAAGGAAGCCATATATCAAATAATCGTCGTGGTGGCAAAAAGGTAATTATTACCATGGATATTAAAAAGAAACATTAATTTTGTTGTTTAGTAAATATCTACATAGAAAAAATTTCAATTTGAATGAAATTAAAAATAAAAGGGTTTTATTCACCATATAAAATATCCTCTTGTATAATTCAAAATATGCCTCAATGAAAGGATGTTGAGACGTAGTCCCTTACAAAAATTCCGCAATCTAACAGCTTCACATTAAAATTCAGAAAATGAGTTTGTGGGAGAGGAAATGGTCTCTCATCACATGGAAATAAAATTAAAAAAAATAATGATATTTAAAATCATATCCCAACCTAAGAAAATTAAAATTAAACGACACAAAATAAAATAATTCTTTGACTAAAAGAAGAGGGTGAAAGATTCCCTAACCTTATGTCCGATTTTTCACGTATGTTCCTTGTTATTCTAGAATAATAAACTGAAGTTAATTTATAATTTCTTAATAACTTTATTTAAAGTTTATTATTCTTTTTATATCACTTATTTTTACATTATAAAAAATATATAATTATTTAAGTTAATATCGGTTGTTTTGTCGATATTCGTTACTTGAGAAAAAATTAACTTGTTATAATTATAAATATTCCTTACGGTAAAAAATCTATTTTCTCCATAATTTTATTCATGATTTAAATATTATATATATCTATTATATATGTATTTATAATATTCCATAACATTTTGATATAAGAAATTAAAAGCACCCTTCTTGAAGATGGTAAGCCGTACGTACACATGAATGCTACTTTCATTTTTTTCATATTTAAATGAATGAAACCTATATTATACCTAGGTATATTTTAATTATAGTTTAACATAATATTTTATATAAATTACATAATTTAATAAACACCATCTTTTATATGTTCCATGTATGGTATGAACTAGTCATATCACTTTGAGGGGGTGGTCATCTGCACTTCCTCAAATGAAATTATCGTATTTACCAATTATAGAAACCATAATGGTATTATATAAAAAAAATAAGAATAGATACAATATAAATATAATATATATCACATATAAATACATTTCTATCATAATTTCCCCCCTGAGAGGAGGTAGGGAAAAATTGAACAATCATCGTTTCGTGAGGTAGTAGTTTGTTATACACAGAAATGGTATTTTTGTATCCATTAGATGGCGGTGTGTAAACATTTAGTTTGAATAATTATAATAAGAACATAATTGTATATTTAAGATAATGATGTTTTTATAAAATAAGGTAATAAATATGGTTTAGGGTGTTTGATAAGGAAAATAAATGGAAGAAGCTTGAGAGAAGACATTACCTAAAATCGGGTAACTCCTTTTGAATTATGCTAAATGACCTTCTTGAATTTCCTTATTCATAATTTATGGTTTCTAAGAAGAATCAATGTATTTTGGAATCTTTTTTGGCTATAGGATTGATGATCCAATGGGGAATGAGAGGTGTGAGTAAGGGTTAGAGGTGATGCTCTTTTATAAGAGAGAGGTGGGGTACTATAAGAAGGCTTTGAAATATTATTTTATTATAAAATTAGTTTTAGTTTCAAAAGGTCCAAAACTAATTTAATTTGAATATAATTGGATTATTTTTCTACATATTCCCAATTAATAGGTTTTAAAAAAGCTTTCTTCCTAAATTTATCCTTATCTTTTTGCTTTAACCCTTGGTTAACTAATTTAACTCTTACCGTGTCTTCTTATATATTCCTACTATGTGGTTAATATAGTAACTATAAAATTCCAATAGAACATAAAGTGGTTCATTAATGACATGGGAAACCTTATCTATGTCATTTTCAATAATAATTGATTTTTAAAACTATTATATCATTTAATAAAATGGTATTTATTCTAAAAACTCATTTATGTCAATTTTCATACTATTCATAACATGAAATTTTAAAAATTCATAATAACATTATGATTTTTAAGAAGATTCATTAATTAAAAAATAACAAGTCTAGATAGTCCCTAAAATTCTTTGATGTCATAAAAAGTTTCAAAATTAATTTATTGTAATTTTTATAATCTCATTTATTTTAAAAAATCATTAATAAGGTCATCAAATTATCATCATTGTGTCATAAATAAATTTATATATCTGATTTATAAAAGTTATATATAAAATACAATAATGTAGGAAATGTTTTTATATTTCAAATTACTATTTATAGTCCAAAGGATCACTTATATAACCCCATATAAATATTATTTTAGTAGAAGATATATGTTTATGTTATATTTTCCTTAACATTAAATTAAATGTAATTAAATGTCCTTTTTACACACAAGTGGCACCATTGGGTCCTACAATCATATGAATAATGAAAATGGTTGTAAATATATCATTAAATAGGGTTAGGACACAAGTTATTGAAATTTAATATTATTGTAATATTATTTTTGACCCTTATTTACCATATTTACCCATTAACCATGGTAAATAAAATATTTACAAATGTTACTTTTAATAATGTTTAAAAATAAAAGTTACCAATTTACAAAATTTCTACCTATTGATTACAAATATAGAATCAATTTTTAGAAATTCCAAACAGATATTTTTTAGAAATAAATTTAAAATTTATTCCAATTGTTAAAACCCAAAAGCGTGTTTTTTAGAAGTAAAAACTAACAAATGATTGACTGGTGTTTATGTCCAATTTCAAAGTAGAATTACATAAAATGACCAAAATTATGTTATATTAAAAAATTATAATCCAATTAAACATTAAAACCAATTTAATGAATAATCTAACTATATAAATATATTAGATGAAATGGTAGTGTTGAATTAAAATGCAGTATTTTTCACTATTCATAAAAATAGGAATTTTATCAGAAAAATACCAATATTTTATCAAAAGAAACATTTATGTTCCTATTCTATTTAATAATTTTATTTTTTCATATATAAAAAATGAAAGTGAAAAAATATATTTAAAATGGTTCTCCATCAAAAGCCGGTAAAACGACCTTTTAAAAATACTATAGTATATCATGCTTAAAATCAGATTCAGTATTTTTGAAGCCTCTAATATTAATTATATGAATTTAAAAACATTTAATAAATATAAAATATCTTAATATAGATAGTTTTCTTCATTCCCAATAATACAATTAGTATGCATTAACTACTATTTAAAATAATAATTTTTTATAATTTTTTTGGTATAACTCAACGTTGTGTTCAACATAAGATTCAAGAGAAATCCATTATTGTGTGTTGAGTACACTATCAAATATAGTATCCCCTTTAAAGTAAAATTAATATTTAATTCACAAATATTAATTAATATTAATATTTCATATTCTTTATTTACTAGTATGTTACATCCTTCCCCCTTTTAGAAATTGCATCCTCACAATTTTATTCACTTATCAAATTATTGGGGGTATTTATCCCTCATAGAATTTACATATTCCCATGATGCCTATCTAGTTATATGGGATTTCCATAAAACCTTTACTTGATGAACTACCTTATCCACAACACATACTCTCTTCATTCAAGAATCTATATTGGTTATTCCTCATAATAAATATTCTCTTCAAAGTGAACTACCACTTGACTCAAAACATAAGATGGATTCGGAATATAAATCCTCATCATTAAAACTTGAAAACAATTTGGTACCTAGGGTAAAAGTGGAGATAAATCCACTCTATAGGAAACTAATCTAACTTTCTCTATGATTTTATAGGATCCAATGAACCTCAGACTCTACTTTCCCTTTTTACCAAAATGTATCATACTTCTACATGGAGAAACTTTGACAAAAGCATGATCACCTACCTCAAAATAATGATCCTTCCTCTGGTTATCCGTATAACATTTCTGACATCTATTATATATTTTCATGTGCTTCTCAATCTACTAACCTTTTTCTTCCATCTCTTCTACCAATTCTGGTCCCATTAACTTCATTTCACCTACTTCATCCCAAAAATATACAGATCGACACCGCTTTCCATATAATTCCTCAAATGGTTCCTACTATATACTAGAATGAAAATGGTTATAATAAGAAAACTCATCCAAAGAAAGATGTTGGTCACAAAATCCCTAGTAATCCATTGAACATGAACGTAGCATATCTTACATGGTCTGAATTGTTTGTTCTGACGGTCCATAAAATTGTGGATGAAAAGATGCACTAAAATTTCATTCAGTACCCAACGAATTTAGAAGGCCCTTAAAAATTTATAGGTGAACCTAAGTTCATGATTAGATACAATGGAGAGGATAACTCCAAGTAACTTAAATATCTCTTTATCATACAACTGATAAAGTTGAAGCATCCCTTTTAGTAATTGTCACTCTTCTTTAACCTATTGACAAGTGGAACACTTCCCAATAAAGTCAGAAATATCTCTTTTCATTCCATCATACCAGTAATACTCTCTAATATCTTGGTACATTTTAGTACTGCTAGGATGAACTAATAATGGAGAACTATGAGCTTCAAAAAATAACACATTCTTCAACTAGGAATCACAAGGAATACAGAATCTTTTTCCAAACCTCATAACAAAATCTTTATCAATGTTAAATTCAGGTAACATAGCTTTTTGAGCCAAATATACCTTTTTCCGCAACTCATTGTCTTTTTTCTATGCTTTCATTATTCTATATGATATAGACAATTTTACTGAAACCTAAATCAAAATAGAGTAATTTCTTGAACCAACAACATCTAATCCAAAATTCATCAAATCAGAAACAAAAGGACCTAGTACCAAACAAAACATGGTTAATGTAGCATTACTCTTTAGGTAGAAGGCATCAACAACTTTATTTTCTTTTCCCATATGGTAATGGACTGTGAAATCATAATACTTGATTAATTCTAGCCATATACTCTTTCTCATGTTTAATTCCTTCTAAGTAAAAATAAAATTCAAACTCTTGTGATCAGTATATATTTGACACTTTATGCCATACAAATAATGCCTCACAATGTTTAATGAAAAAACAACAACAGCTAATTACAACTCATGTGTAGGGTAATTTAACTCATGAGGTTTCAACTGAAGTGAAGAATAAGCAATTACCTGATCATTATTTATTAGGACACAACCAAGTCTTTTAAACAAATCATAACTGTAGATAACAAACTCACAATTTCTTGAAGGAAATTCTAATACTCAAGTAATCACTAATCCTTTTTTCAATTCCTGAAAACAATAATCACATTATATTTTCTATATAAATTTAACACCTTTTTTATTTAACTTAATCAGTGAGAAAGATAACTGTGAAAAAGATTCACCAAACCTCTGGTAAAAACATGCTAACCCCAGAAAAATATGAATCTCAGTTACATTTTTGGGTCTTGGTAATTCTTTAATAACCTCTATTTTAGTAGGATAAATAGTTATGACATCTTTAGAAACAATATGACCAAAGAAAGAAATTTGTTTCAACTAAAAATCACTCATAATAAACATTCCATATAGTTCTTTTTGTTTTATGGTTTTCAAAATAGTATTTATATGACATTCATGCTCCTCCAGGAATTTTAGAAAATACATAAATATTATCTATAAACAAAACCACCATTTATCACCTAATTCAACTGATCCATCACTCCAACAAACTGTTCAGTTTCGATTCCGACCATTTCTAGTTGCTGATTTAGTAGGTTTTTTTCCTATTGTTGTTTTCCCATCATAACTACCATGTTTCCTCTACATAAAACCATTCTGAACAGAAATATCATGGAAAAATAAATGTGGTAATCTTCAAAATATAAATCATTTCAATCTTACCATAAAGTAGCAATAAATTATGGAGATTAATTTAACAATATCCAAAATCCTAAAGTTGTCTAAAACAAAAAATGATACCAAATATAAGGCCCCATCATTAAAACATTACTTAATCTTGAGATAAAGAAAATAATTCACATTTAGAATCTTTTTGAGATTAGAGTTTTGGAGAATTATGCCATAACCATTTCATTACATCAAAAATATTATAATGTAGACACTTCTCCTATAAGCAATTTTTGTCACAGTAATAAAACACCTTAAATAAAACAAGAATTATATTCATGATATAAATCTTGTTGAATTCATCATTTCCCGTACCCTTGCTTATACTAGTGAAAAATAGATAAAAATCATGGGATGAGCCTAAAAATCCCAATAAGGGTTATAAAATAAGGAAAGAAAACATTAGTCCATGAATTCATATAAATAAATAAAATCATTATATTCACTAAAACAATATAATCTCTATAATATACCTCATTAAATTATAATATTTATGAATAACACACAGAAAAAATAAATCATAAAGGTAACTTGTGGAATCTATAACATACTTACATTGTAGCTTTCACAGCTACATATTGAGTTACATTTGGAATAACCATCACAGTATATTCCCTAAATCTCTTAGGAGAAACGTTAACATTTACCTCTGTCATGTTACCAAATACATTTGAGAGCTATCTTAGGCTCACCCACCCTATGTATATCACGAAACCACCCGTATACGTAAACAATGCCCAAAAACCATAACATAATCATAACACATAAACCAAGCATAAAAGAAAGATAAAATTTCCACATTCCATTGAAAATATAACATTTAATGATATTGAAATAATCAATAACTTCTCAAAAACATTTTAAAAATCAAAATATGTATACAGGGTATATGTTATTGTATTTTTTTTAAAAAAAATATTATGGCTTGGTAAGGAAGTCAGATATCAAATAATGCCCGCGATGGCAGAATTTTGGTTGTCATCACGTACATTAAAAAGAACCATTGTTTTTGAAATTTAGTAAAACCCTACATAGAAAAAACATTCCAATTGAAAAAAAAATTACATCAAAGGGGTTTATAAACATTAAAAAATAAAATCATGCATAAATGAAAATATTTCCCAATGTAAGAATATTGAAACAAAGTCCCTTACGAAAATTCAGTATCCTAACAACGTAACATTAAAATTAAGAAAATGAGTTCATAAGAGAGAAATGGGTATCTCATCACGTGGATATAAAATTTAAAGAAATAATTATATATAAGAAAATATCCTGAAATAATAAAATGTAAATTAAAATACATAAAAAATGAAGTCCTTGACTAAAAGAGGAGGGTGAAAGGTTCCCTTACCTTATATTTGATTCGTCACGTATGTTCCTTATTCTTCTTGAATAATAAACATATGTTAATTATTACTTTCTTAAGAACATTTTTTAAAGTTTATTATTCCATTAATATCAATTATTTTCATTTTATAAAAAGTACATAATTATTTTAGCTAATATCGGTCATTTTTTCAATATTCGGTGCTTGAGTAAAAAATGAACATGTTATAATTACAAATTGTTCATGTGGTAAAAATTACATTATCTCCAGAATTGAATTCATGATTTAAATATCACATATATAAGGTATATATTTATTTATAGTAGTATATATCATTTGGATATACGCAATGAAAAACACCGTTCATGGAGACGGTAAGTCGTATATACGCATTAACACTACTTTCATTTCTTTTTCATATTTCATGGAATGAAAACAAAATGATACATGAGTATATTATAATTCCAGTATAACATAAAAATTTATATATGTTACATAAGTTTATTAACACCATCTTTTATACATTACATGTATGGCTTGAACATGTCATATCACTTTGAGGGGGTGGTAGTATGCACTTCCTCAAAAGAAATTATCATATTTACCCATTATGAAAACCAAAAAGGTATTCTATAAATGAAAAATGTATAAGAATATAGACAATATAAATAAAATATATATCAGATATAAATATAGTTCCATAATAATGGCCACCATGAGAGGCGGAAGAAAAAAATCAAACAATCATCATTTCGTGAGGTAGTAGTTCACCGTACACAGAAACAGTATGTTCATATCCATTAGATGGAGGTGTGTGAAAGTGTAGTACAAATAATTTTCATACAAAAAATCTGAGAATATTTAATATACTATATTTTTTAAAAAATAATGGAATAAATATAGTTTATGAGGATGGATAAGAAAAATAAATGGAAGAATCTTGGGAGTAGACATTACCTTAAATTAGGAAACTCATTTTGATTTAAGCTAAAAGGGATTCTTGAATTTCATTATGCCCAACGTAAGGATTATATGAGGAAGAGAGGGATGTTAAGATATTATTTGGGTGGTGTTTTGATGTTCCAATAGGGCTTGAGATATGTGTGTAAGGGATATAGGTGATACCCTTTTATAAGATGGAGGAGTGGTACTTTAAGAAGGCTTTGAAATATTATTTTATTATAAAATTATTTTCAGTTTAAAAAGGTCCAAAACTAATTTAATCCGAATATAAGTTGATTATTGTTCTCAATACTCCCAACCAATTGGTTTTAGAAAATTTTTGGTATGAAATTTATCCTTATATTTTATCTTTATCCCTTAGTTAACTAATTTAACTCTTACCATGTCTTCATGTATATTCATACTATATGCTTAATATAGATACTATAAAACAACAATCGAAACCCAAGTGGTTCATAAATGATATTATAAACCTTATCTAAGTTATTTTTTCTCATATTAGAATTTTTGGATTTTTATATCATTTAATAAAATAGTATTTTTCTTAAAAACTCATTTATATCAATTTCCATACTATTAATATCATGAAATTTTAAAAATCCGTAACAACTTTATTTAAAAAATTTGATTAATTAAAAATTAACAAGTCATAATCATTCTTAAAATTTTATTATAGAATAAGAAGTTTCAAAATAAATTTATTTTAATTATAATGATTTCATTTATTTAAAATATTCCTTAATAAGGTAATCACTACATCATCAATGGGTCATAAATAAATTTATTTATGTTAGGTATAAAAATTATAAATAAATAACCATGATGTAGAAAATATTTTTATCATTCTAATGATTATTTATATCCAAAAATATCACTTATATAACCCCATACAAAAGAAAATTTAGTAAAAGATATGTGGTTATGCAGTATTTTCCTTAACATTAAATTAAAAGTAACTAAATGTCATTTTCACACACAAGTGGATCCATGGGGTCCTAAAATAGAACCAAGGATTCCCATGGTCAAACATATATCATCCAATAAGGTTAGTACACATGTTTGGATAATTTAATATTATAATAATATTATTTTTTACCCTTATTTACAAGATTTTCCCATTAACCATGATAAATAAAATATTTACTGAAGTTACTATTCATAATGTCTAAAAATAAAAGATACCTATTTACACAATTTAAATATCCTGATTCCAAATATGGAATCCATTTTTCTAAATTCAATACTTAGAAGTTGTAGAAATTAATTTAAAATTAATTCATGTTGTCAAAATCAAAAAGTGTGTTTTTAAGAAGTTAAAAGTACCCAAAGATTGACATGTTTTTATATCAAATTTCAATGTAAAATTACATAAAATGACCAATATTGTATAAAATTTAAAAAATATATTCCATTTAGACTTTAAAACCAATTCAATGAAAGATATAACTATATAAATAAATTAGATGAAAAGGGAGTTTTGAATTAAAATGTAGTATATTTCACTATTCATAAAAATAAGAATTTTATCAGAAAAATACATAAATATCATCAAAAGTTATGTTCTTCTTATATATAAGAATTTTATTTTGTCAAATATAACATATAAAAGTGACAAAAAATATATTTAAAAAGTGTTCTTAATCAAAAGGCTGTAAAATGACCTTTTAAAAATATTAGAGTATTTCAAGCTTAAAATAAAATTCATTTTTATTTGAAGCCTCTAATATTCATTATATAAATGTAAAAACATTTAATAAATTTATAAAATCATAATCTAGTTATTTATGTTTATTCCTGGCAATACAACGGCTATGCGTTAACTACCATTTAAAATAATAATAATATTATATTATTATTTTGGTATAACTCAATGTTGTGTGTAATGTATGATTTAGGAGAAATATATTGTTCCGTGTTTAGTACACTATCAGAAATATCATCCACTTTAATGTAAAATTAATATTCAATTCACAAATATTAATAAATATGAAAATGTTATATTCTGTGTTTACCTGGTAAGTTACACAAAGGTTGGTCAAAAAAGATTGCACAATGTTCTATGGTAACATGATATTCATCCGTAGGTAAAAGTGGGACCTCAATAGGTAATCTACATATAACAGAGGATGCATTCATTAGATATAATGAAGGGGATTAAAATTCCATAAATTGTTAGTGGATCCCTTCCAAGAGCAGTGATCAGTGGAAGAGGAAGACGATGATCCTTCCGACCGGAAGTGGGCAAGAGGAAGAGACATATGGAGAGACCCTTGGGAATTAAGTGAGAATACCGCAAACCTTGTAAAGGAAGTGAGACTAGGCATAAAAGATCTATCTCGAATATTGTAATTGAAATTGAGCTTTAGTGGATTTGGTACATCGGTACATCATCGTTGTATGCTCCTTGGACATAGCCCATTGAGGTTGAACTAAGTTAAAAAATGTGTTTCTCTGTGTTTTCTTTCCTCAATTAAACTAAAAGCATCATCATTAGAAAAATAAGGAAATAATGAGATAAACATTAACACTTAATTTAAAACCATGTGACCCCTGTAATAAAGTGTTCACGATCTATTGGGGTAGGAATAATTTTCAAAAATAATATCCATACCCTGATTCACCACCCTCTCAGGGTATGTAAGACCCTTTTGTACCAAACATGAATACTAAACGAGGATGAATAATCCCACTTATATGATGGGAAACATAATGTTTTGTTCAAGACTCAATCTATGTTCCAATGTTTCAACTATAAGAAACATTGAAACTATGAATATTAGTTGTTTAAAAAAAGGGTTGTTAAAGATAACTAATGAAAAAAACCTCTAAGGCCTAGAGAGAAAGGATGGGCATATGTTATCATAACTACTAAGGTGGACCCTAAAATGAAGAAGTGATAAATATATTGGTTATTAATTCAATAATAGTGAACATAAAATATAATTCTACTTCTATATATTCTTTTATATCATGTATGTTTAGTAGAACTATTCAAACACCACCTCAAAACATAGAGGTTTGGTTATTGATGAAAACAATAAATAGGTAAATTATTGCATCTCATGCTTATAAATCCCACCCAATAAATATTTGTAGGATAAATATCCTGAAAAAAAGAAATCCCCATTTTTATCTAGAATCTCCCCCCATGTATATACAAGTTTAAGGTGTAGGATTAATTTATTTTGAATAATTAATCTTAGTAAAGGATATTATTTACCTATGGGAATGTATATCTATATCAAATTATTGAGACAAAAAATGACCATCATTGATGAAATTCCCATTGTGATAGAATATATTGATGTATTCCTTGAGGAGTTTCATGGTATTTGACATAGATAATAGATTTAGTTCCCAATAGAACATATACCATAAGCTCTATAATTATCCAAGGCTCCATATGTAATGGACACTATTGAACTATAATAGATAATGAATAAGCTACAAGAGAATCTGGATAAGGGATTTATATTCCCAAGTGATTCACTAAAAGAAGGAATGGCCTTCTTTTTCCGGAAAAATAATTGTTCAATGCATCTCTTGATTGATTATCTTAAACATAATATGATCAAAATAAAGAAAATGTATCATTATCTATGGATTGATGACTATTTGATTAGTTATTTAGAGACCATTTCTTACCAAAATAGGACTTTTAGTTAAGACATTGTCAATTAAAGTTGAACAATAAGTACATTCCCAAGATGACATTTCATAAAATTTATATAAAATATGAGTTCATACTAATGATATTTAAACTCATTAATGATCCAAAAATCATTATGGAGTTAATGAATAAATACTTTAGATATTACCTTGATAAATGTTTTGTAGTGTTTATAAATTATATACTAATTTACTCCAAAAGTATGGGAGATCATGAGGTGAAATAGGGTATTGTACTGAAGAATTTGATAAGTGAGAAGTTGTATGTAATTTGAAATAACTATGAGTTTTGGATGAATTATGTAACATTCTTTTGGAATATTATCACATATCAATGGATATATGTAGATTCTTTAAAGATAGGGATGATTAGGGAATTGAAAAGACCAACATTTATAAAAGGAAACCAAAGTTTCCTTGGATAAACCAGTTACTATCTTTGATTTGTAATAATGTTCTAATGATTTTTGAACCTCCTAAATAAGATAACATGGAATGGAGTGAAGTTTATCTTAGATGATGATTAAAAATATAGATTCAAAGAGTTAAATAATTGGCTATTAATTTCTTCTGGACACACATTACTCACTAGTGGGTATAGATTTGTGATCTACATTGATGTGTCCATGAAAGGATTGTGTTTTGTATGCATGTAAAAAAGATAAATTGACAGCTTATGTCTCTCCAAAATTGAAGATCCAGGATTAGAACTAGCTAATGTATGATCTAGAGTTAGATGTAGTAATATTTACATTGAATATTTTGTGCATTATATCTCTAGAGATAAGGGTTTAATATATATAGACCATAAAACACTCAATTATATATTCACACAAAAGTAGATCAACATGTTCCTATGAAGGTGGTTAGTGATGATCATGTAATCACCATAATGGGAAGCTGAGTAAATTGGAAAATGCACTAAGTAGAAAGGATCCAACAACTTTTTTCATGATGAGGATTTAGAGGGATTCAATCCTTTTATACATGTAAATAATGGACATGGAGATCATAAAATAAGTAATTTAAAGATACATTTCTCAAATAAAATCTCAACCATTAATCAATGTAATGATCTAAGAGGCTGGAATATATGATACAAGTATATAGAGAAAGGCAGATAATACTCTAGAAATCAACTTGGATAAAGATGAAGTTACGAGGTTTGTAACCCGAATATGTGTCCCATAGAAATGATAATTTAAGAGGGATATTTTATATTTTTCATATATCTAATAATTATCTATTTATCTAGGGATCATAAAGATGTATAAAGATCCAAATAAAAACATAAAATGGGATAACATGAATGGAGAGATTGTAGAATTTGTATCTATATGCTTGGTATATCAATAATTTAAGGCTAATTTTTTTAGGTTTATAGGTAAGATACATCAAATATCCATACAAGTATAAAAATGGAAAAAATAACCATGTATTTCATCATAAGACTCTCCAAAACATCTAAAGGCCATAAATCATTTTGGGTTATAGTCTATCACCTTACTAACTCAGAATATTTCATTTCTATCAAAGGATATTATATCATAACGAACTCTCTCTGATATATATAAGAGAAGTTGTAATTTTACATGGACAATCACACTCGATTATATCTGATCAAGATATGAAGTTTACCTCAAGGTAATGGATAATTTTTATGTAATCATTGGATATAAAACGTCATTTTAGAAATTATTATCACCCTCAGATAAATGTTCAATATGAAATAATCATTCAAACTCATGTGTATATAATAAAAATCACATTCAATATATTTCCAAGGATGTTGGGATCAAAACCTCCCCATAGTAGAGTTATCATATGATAATAAATTTTATTCTATCATAAAAAGTGGGTCCTTATGGGGATATATATGGGAAGAGGTGTGTGACTCTAACATGCTAAGATGATGTTGGGGAAAGGAAGCCAATAAGACTAGATTTTTTCTAAGAGATGACATAAATGTTCAAACCATTAATCATTATGTTAAATTAGCACAAACTTGATAGAAAATATAAATTGACATTCATTAATGGGACCTAGATTTTGAATTCAGAGATAATGTATTAAATTTCATATCACCTTAGGATAAATTAATGATGTTTGATAATAAGGGAAAGATAATTTATATATTTATTATCTCTTTTGAGATTCTTGATCACATAATAACTATGGACTATTGACTAAATCTCCGACTGAACCTATCTCAAGTATATGATGTCTTCCGTGTATCCCTCTTAAGGAAGTACTTACTATATCCCTAAAATGTACTAAAGTCATAGGTGGTACCATTAGATAATGACAATTATTAAAAGGAGTGGTCGATGGAGATATTAGATTATAGAGACAATGTTCTACAAAACAAGGCAACTCACTGAGTTAATGTGATATGGAAGAACTATAAGTATGAAGAGGAAACAATGAGGAGGAAACATGGGAACATAAAGAATCAACAAAACAAAGGATCCCTCATCAATTTAAGGGTATGAAATGAAATTTTGAGGGTAAAAATGTTTAAGGGGTAATGAATGTAATGATTCCCACTTTTATATATCAAGTTTTCCTTATAAATGAATATATATCCTATTTACTAGTATAATATAATATAACACACATTTTCTATGTAATAAAATTCAACAACACATTATTATTATAAATCAAATACATAATATGACTATTTAAAAATATGAACATTAAGAATTGTGACTGTTGGTAATTTATCCATTATAAATTAACTCTTAAAATTAGTATATATTTAGGGTTACAGTAATATCTAATTAATGCAGAAGAAAGAATTTATGACCTTAACCAATAGAATAATCCCTTATTCATAAAATTTATTAAATCTTACAATGGAATTCACATCAATAGGGTTATCCCTTATCTAATCCTAAGACAATATTCAATAACTGATACTTGATCAAATTCTAATATGATATAATTTTAATCCTATATATTTCATTGACCAATTACTATTTTTCGAACTATCTCATGAAAGTACTGCTATCACACACCTAAAACATAGGTTATATGTTGTTGTAATAAGCAGTAATGTATTAGGACCTTTATAGCATAAAGATGTACATTTTTCTTATTATTAATAAAATAATGTTGACTTAAATCACATATTTATTAATATTTAAAATACTCGTGAATATATTATGAATGTGATATATATATTTTTTGATAAAAAAAAATATATATATTTTTGGAAAATTTAGGATAATAATTAAATTAATATTTTATGAGAAATTCAATAATTTGAAATAAAATTTATTTACTCGAAATGGTCTTATAAAACAATAAGAAATGTATGCCTTTAAAAACTCTTAAGTATTTTAAGCAAATATATTTTCCCCAAATAGTAATGAAAAATGAAAATGTAAACATATTCTTATTATAAGGGAGAATTATTTTTTTAGTCATATAATTGAAAATGAGGTAAATTATCTTTTGATATTATATCATGAGTAATGAATGTGCTAAGAATACCCTCATATATTTTCATCAGGGAGAGAAATTAAAATTGTAAGAACACAATTTATTTAATGGGGGTAGAATGTAACACCCTTAAATTTTAGTATGTGTTTTGATTAAAAAAATACTATGTTTAATAGCTTGTATGATATAAAACATGTAACTAAAATTATTATCAATATGTTTTAATAAAATGTGAAACGTCATTTGAAAAACTAAAAGAAGAATAAAATCTCAAATAAATAAAAAAATAGTTGAAATAAGATATTTTTTACATATTATAAATATTGTTTTAAATAATAATTTTTTCGTGTACTATATCAAATGAATTGATGAAATTTAATCTATATAATATATATAATTGTATTTAATAGGACATGATTAAAATTATTTAATGCTTAAAGAGATATACTTCAAAGAAATGTTTTTTTAAAGTATTCTATATTTTTATTAAATTGATCACTTTTAAAGGACTATTATTATAATATATTTTAAATAAAAAAATTATATTATCACTCCATTAATTGTTAATTGATATGAAATACGATTAATAACAATTAATGTTTAAAAAGAGGTTTTCTCATAAAAATCAGGTTTTAATTTTATTTAATGTTTTCATTTAAATGTTAATTTTCTAAATTTTAGAATTTTAATTTTATAAAATAAAATTAATTATTGGATTTATCAGGTTTATATTATCTTCGGATGATTTTTTTGGGATTTTTCAAAAAAAGTTACTTTTTAGGTAAATAATACAAAATATAGTTTTTTGCAATTGTCGTAGCATTTATGAAATCATCATGATATAAATTTGTGTTAGAAATTTATGACGAATTTATATTGATCAAATATATATTTAAGAAAATAAATAATTCATTTAAAATTAATATTTTGAATTTAAAAACCTATGATTGACATTTTTTAACGTAAGTAATATTTTATTCTAATAAAAACTATTTTTCATTATTTTAATTTAATTAAGTATTCAATAAATTCCATTTGGTTTTTTATTTTTTAGATAATAAAATAACAATAATTTATTTAATCATACACCAATAAATATTGTTGTTATGAATTTGGTTTTTAATATTCGGCCTAAATAATTATTTTTATGTTTAAAATATATTTTTTAAATTGTATTAATTGTGTTATTTATAATTATATTGAAGTTATTTTTATTACCTTAAGAAATTTAATTCAATAATATGAATTCAATTTTTTGAATCAGTATAATAAAAATTATTTAATAAGAGTAATTTAATTTTCGTTCATAAAAATAAGTTACTAAGTTAAAAATTCATCGCCATAATAAATGTAAAAATGAGTTAAAATTATTAAATAAAGAGGTAAAGTATAAAAAAATAAAAAAATAGCTTTATATAGGTTTCATAAGGAATGAAAGTCCTTAAATTACCTTATCATTTCTATCCATGAATTTTGGATCCACTTTCTTTGAATATGACATATCTTTTAATGTTATGAAATTAATATATACAAGAATACCAACCCACTCACTTAAAAAAGGGTCCCCTAACCACCTCAATTATATTAGCTCTTAAGCCTCTTATCTCGTCCAAGATCAGCCAAAATAATTTTACAACACTCTTATCCATGTATTATAGGTTATGGTATCAACAAAATACAACACTTTAAAGGATTAATCAAATTAGTAAAGGCGCCATCCCAAGGAGTAAGGTAAGAACTCCTAGTAACTTCCTCATTTCTATTTCCTTAAATATTCTTATTTTACCTCCTAATAGATTAATATAAATATCATAATATAATTCAAATAGTATAATTTTATAATGAAATATTATTATTTTAATGTATAGTCATTATCCACCTTCCTTCTGTATATACAAAAATGAAAACGTCACCCGTATTATGGTCGGTCCATCAACACCATAAATGACATATTTAATTTTTCATCACCAACATACATGTATTGCTATAAAAATAAATTTAAATAATACATATTATATTTATATAATGATTATGATTATTGAAAGATAAATTTTCAATTAGATTAATGATATTGATAATAAAATACCAATGTGATTTTAACCACTTAAAACGAGCATACCGAGGGATCTTTTTTAATATAAATTTATTTTGGAAAATATATTAATATGTATTACTTTTGTGAAACTATAATGATAAATAATCTATTTATATATAATTTTGGTGATGATTAGGTCCTGGTCATGAAATCATAGCCAAAATAGTTACAAAAAAATAGAAAAGGAAAAGTTAAAACTACCAACACCAATGATCAATATTAAAAAACATATGTAAGAACTATGTAATAAATAAATATAAAAGAATATTATAAAAGTTAATAAATACGAATAATTTTTTGAAATATATGATTAATGGGTCTTATTTTATTCTATAGCAGGTTAGAGAACATTTAACTAGAAATAAATTCATGGTATGGGTTCTTAGTATCAAATTCAATTCCATGAGTCATGTTTCATATTGTACACCATTTTTCCTTTTTTATACATTTATTTTGATTCAATACCCCTGAATTTATTTTACTATATTTTTCTTCTAATTTTAAAAACATTCATATATAATTCATATTTTTTCCTTCAATTACTTTTTATTCAAGTTTTATAAAAATTGAAATGGTTTCTCATCTAAAAATTTACTTCCATGAGATCTGATTTGTATTATGCACATATTTCATTTTATATGATGCATATACAACCTCTTTTAATATTATATCATGATTTTATCTTTATTCATGATATTTTAAATTCCATTTCATGTTCACTTTTTCAAGGGATTTAATTGGATCATAAAATTTCTCCACTCACTATTCTCTTCTGTTCTCGTATTATTATTCCTTTTATAAAATATGTATTTTATTTTTATTCCCCTATTCGGTAATTAAATATTACATAAAAACATTTCCTTTTGATAGATTTTATTCTCTATTAAAATACATGTTGTTAAGAAAATATTCCATCCTCTATAAAGGATCTTTTTCATCCATGTATATATTATTTATATTTTATCACGAATTTTTTTCTGAAAATGTTAATAAATATTATTTTACACCGTATTTTACTTTCTATAGAATGTTTTTAAATGAATAGTTATAACCATTTCAGCATTGGTAATTTTTTGAATTTTTATGAAGTGTATAATAATTTCATTTCTAACATTATTCACAAGAATTATCTTTCCTTCTTTTATAATTGTTTTCCTAATAAAGATTCATCTACATCAATTTTTGGTATTATAAATTAATTTCTATTCCAATTTGTTTGTAAATTATTCATTTAAAAAAAAGTTTATAGTTTTAGAATATTAAATAAATTTATTTCATTCCACTTTTTTATGTTTTTATTTTCCACTCAACATTTATTTTTAATAACTTTATTTTTTTAACATTTTTACCATTTGGAGTTGTTTTTAAATTATTTTTATCACCCCTTAAATATATTTTTATGTGTATTATAATTTTATTTTTAAAACAATGTTGAAAAATACTTATAAAAATTAATTTTAGAATTCACCTTAACTGTTTCTCTCGAAATATAAATGATCTAAATCATTTGGAGTTAGGTTTCATATACCACCCTCTAAATGATCTCATGATGTGTTATTTTTGGGAGATTAAATTTTTGGTATCAAATTATCCAATTCATGATCCATTTTTATAGGAATAAATTATAATGTGTTATGTAACCTATTTTCATATAATAGTATATTTCATATTTGTAAATATCCACTGATCATTCTTATGCCTCACCTGGGATAAGCTCTAATAATACAAACCATCTGTTTTTTATGGATGTTATATGATTATGTTTTGTGGAAATTATTATGAAAACCATATCATTCTCATGAATTAAATATTATATGATAGAATTATAAGTTGTTTTCTAATGTGGAATGCATATGTATGTATATATTATGATGTGATTGGTGCGACCAAAATTATATATCTTTCTAAAATATTGCGAAATGATTTATATCTCATGAGATTATATGAATGGTAATGTGGATTAAACTCAATACTATGTAGGATACTATCCTCTTTTTTATATTTTCTTGGAAGTGATTCTGGACTTATTTTTATGATGTCATTTTTTATGTTGTTTCAATATTTTTATGATTCCATAAAAATGCCAAACTTTTGTGGACAAGGTAATGCTTTCCATGGAGGATGAAATCATTTAGTTGAATATCATTTATGAAAAAATGAAAAAATATTTCAAGGATTGTATTATGATTGGTCATGATCAATCTACATGTTGGCACTCTATTTTTTGTAGCATCTGTGCTCTATGGGGTCATGATGAAAATAATTGTTTTAAGAAACAAAAAACCACACAGGCTACAAAGGAAAATAAGAGCAACACAATTTTGGAAGAAGTGAATTATACTATACCTAATGAAGTGAAAAAATCCACAGGTTATGAGAAGGGGCATCTTGTGCAAGAAATCATGGGCTGACATCCTTTCCATAGAGATTAATACTTGCAATGACATAATTTTATTAAGCAGTGCTGATGATTTGATGGATGAACAAATATTTGATGATAATAATCAAAAATATATTGATAATCAACATTCACAGGAAGGGATCATAACTTCAAGTAACCAAAAGGGAAATAAAATTTTCGATTCTGAATCTTTTGTCATTTCTAAAAACTTTCATGCATCCCCAAAATTGTTTGTGGATAAAGATGGTTTCAGATTGTTTCCTATAAAATGAAAAAGGATTTGGTTGTTCCTCTAATGGTGGATGAGCAGGTTACCATAACAAATCTTCCTCCCCCTCTGACCAAAATTTTAATGGTGTCGACAAGTCACAAGTCTCTATCCTGGGAAAATATGAAGTGTTAATACTGAAAAAGTGTATTTCTATATCTAAAGAAATTGGGAATAAAGAGGATATGAATATAGTGGAACATGGAGTCTCTCTTGAGCAAAATGAAGATGAAAAATCTGATGATAACACTGATGCTGAAACATTACTGGAAAGACTTCAGTCTCTAACCTCAAACAGGGGGAGAGCAAGAGGTCGGGGGAACGGTCGATGTAGAACAGGGTGGATTGTTTATCAAGAGGTGAAAAGAAAACTCACTGAAAGATTAATGAAAATGATATGCAGGTAACTATTGGTTTGTGAACTTTGTTCATTTTGATTCTTGCACTATCTTGGACATTTCCATTACACGATTTTTAATAAAAGTGGTGCAACCTCTATCCTTTTTCCTTAAAAATGATTCCATGGTCCTATGATATATACTTCTTTATTCCAAAATAATTATACTATAATTCCTGACTTATGATCCATGTTTTAATGGGTATTTTTACCATATGAGTTACTATTATACCTTTATTATGTTCTCACACCCACATGTTTTTCTAATTATCACCTCTAATCACCAGTTCTTATAACATATATTTACCCTTACTTGTCATTCAAGCTCACTATTCTTATGTTTCCATTTCATGTTTATGATATGTATAAAAGATTTTTATATGTGTATAATTTTTTGATAGATGTCAATGATTATTGTAAATTAAATAATCCTCAGTTTAGTGGAAAATGACTATTTGATAAAAAATATATGGACATTGTTAGTTATTGTTTTTTCCTAATTCATTACAACACTAAACCTAAATGGTATTGGGTATATAAATGACTCTATTTTGTTAATTTATTCATCAATTGTGGATTATTAATTTTGGTTGACTTTAATCTGTATCAACGATTATAAAAACACTATTTCATATCACTAGATCAAAGAGTGGGGGTTAGGAGTGTCTCAATTATGGTCTGTAGGTTTGGTTGGAGATATTTTGATGAATGTGTTGCCGAGTAAGATTTATTGAAACATTTAAATATTATATATTCTCTTTCTTGCAGATAGAAGGAACGAGTCACTAGAGATTCAGTGTGGTTGTGTGGCTAAAGTATAGTGTAGTGATGTATCATAGTTGAGGTCTTTAATGGGATATAGTTGTTTTATTAGGAATATTTATAGGGAGTAATAGATCTAAAGTGAAAATTTGATAAAATTATATTATATAAATATGATGGAAATGATGAGCTGGATAAAGAAGATATGTACTCAATAACAGATCTTCAATTGAAGTTGGTTCGACCTCATGAATTGGTATCTTCACATATTCCTAATGGATGTGATATGTGTATAAGAATATTAATTGTAGGGAATATCATCAATGAGGTCCATCTGGTTTACAAATTTATGGTAGGTATGTTGGTAGGATTTTATCATATCAACTCAAGTGATTATATGGTGGAATATTTCGAGTGAATTGGGAAGTGAGAACCTATAGTAAGTTATGAATGGACCCATGTAGAATACTCAATTTGAGAATGAGATATTTTAAATGTGATATAATTTTTTGTTTAAATTTGGGACATGGTTCATCAAATGGTGTTTGGTATCTTAGAGGTGAGTTAGTTTAAGTATGTATCTCAGTTAGAGAATTGATATTGAGTTTTCATGAGGAATAGAGGGGTTTAACAATGGTGAATTATCTAGATTCATAGACTGTGTTCTATTAAAGTATGGTTATACATATCCTAGATGTTGTGATGTAATGGTTATTTCATTAAATGAGATATATAAGAGTTGGGTTTTAAATTGAGAAAATAATATATAATATTGATTTTTAGTTATCATTAGTGGTATGATTTATATAATAATCAAAAGAAACAAACATGAGGGTTTACTAATTAAATTTTTATTGAAAATTCACAGAAATTATTATTAATTATGAGAATCTTGATGGTGGAGAGTTTTTAAAATATAGTGATGTTTTTATTTCTATGAATTATGGAAAATTTAGAATTCAGTGGATTAAATTCCAAAAAAAATTAAATTTTTGTATTTTGATTAAGAGGAAAGTCTTTTTTATTATTTTCATTGATTTAAAGTGTGATTATGGAGATTTTAAAATTTTTTAGAAGTGTTTAGAGAATGTTTTATATAGTTTAATAGACTAATATGAATATTATGTGGTTTTTTGTAGCCATTGGGTAACCTATATAGTTCCACTAGGTACCTAGTGAGACAACAAGTGGGGTTGTTTCACATGATATCCTTCAAATAGTTAGTGGCTGATATATATATTTTATGCTTACAGTTTATGGTGTTTTAATAAATTTATTCTGATATATAAATGATTACTATTTTACAAAATTTTCCCATTTTAAAATGTTTTATGATTTATAGTAGGATAGAATAGATACAGGGAAAAGGAATGAAATAGGTGAATATTGAAATTAAAATACACATTGAGATACTTCACTTTTTTTGGGCCACAACATCATATCTTTTAAGATTCAATAGAATTGGAAAATAGGACCAGGGTGATACACATCATGTATTCCATTTAAATGATGTGACCTTTTTAGGATATGTTTTTGGAATATTTATTCTGAAATTTGTGACACCTTCACTCATTGTGAAAATTAGAACATTACATAATGTGTAATATTTACATGTCATGAATGTTACGTGAAATAAAAAATTAAGGACATATTTATGAGGGTTTGATGAGATATATTATAAAACAACTCGATCATCCATGCCATTGGACACATTCTTTGAGGGAGGTTTGACTTATATGCCTTATAGGATCAAGTCCAACCATTGTAGAGCTCTTCTACCACCGCTTCTCTATAGAGGGGTTTTAATATTAAATTTCACCCTTTCCTATCTAGAATAATGTGTGATTTATTCATGTCATAGTGTGCATGATGAATGGTGATGAATTTATAAGGTATTTTATTTATTATTTAAATTTATGATGAGGTTTCATATTGGTTATATAATGATGTCTATTTCTTGATTGTTCTTACACGAAAATTTTCAATAGGTTTAAGAAAAAGGTTTAATTACATTATTTATTTGAGCATGACTATTTCTTGAGTTTATTGAATATCATTTTTTAATGTGAGATATAGGTTTTATATTTCCACCATGAACATTGGGTTTTCCATTTTGTTATTTTCAATTTATTTCTCTAGCTACCCATCCTTTTATGTCTTATGTAATTGACCAAGAGGAAAGAATATTTTTGGATAGAGTGTGTTTACCATGACCATTGTACTTTCTAGGGTATCATTACAATGACTTCATAATTTTTTATTTCATCATTTCTTACCCTATTATTCCATGAACCTCAATTCATTTCTGCTCCACACCATTTTTATATTTTCTTCTCTGAAATTCTTCACCAAACCAATATTCATTAACATAGATTTAATTTCTTTAAATTATAATTTGTCTAGGTTTATTTTATTTAAGTAATATTTTATCCAACCCTATCTTTGTGGGTTTGACTTAGAACTTTTAATTCCAATATTACCTTGTAGTTTAGTTAGTTTTATTATTTCGGTTTATAAATTTATAAATTTGGTAATCCTATGGGAATTAATGACGCCCCATGAGCAATCAGTATAATTTTACAAGGCCCCCAATGGGGACCTATTATGTTGTTTCATGGGGAAAATTCCATAATATTATATTACCCCATGTTTTTTTATTTAGTAATGTATTTCGGGGAAGGTAATTTTGGATATCTTATCCCCTTTTTTCTTTCCTCGTTGTTCCTATTTGGTATCCCTTGAATCCTTGATGGGTTTGGTGTATTTATTCACCAATTAAAAGTAACCTCCCACTCCTACTCTCCAATTCTTATTTTTCTCCCATATCTTATAACTTTGGTTTCCTTAAGTATTTATTCAGGTATTCATTTCACTATAGCATGGTAAAATCACTCTAATCAATAATTATTACATATATGATGCTTAAAAATAATCTTTAATGGCTAGTGAATGCCTTTAATCATTATTTTGATAAAGGATACTATTTAATGATTGTCGTAGTAGGTTAAGTATTCCATTATATATTAAGGTTGGTGGTCCAAAACCCCTTAGTTTTTATTCAATGTTTACTTGTACAAGCCTAACTATTATATTCAAAATACATAAATAATTTATTTTTAAAAAATATAGAATGTAAATTAATGATTTTAATAAGTTAATTAAACTATTAATTGATTTTTTATCATATATTAATGTTATAAAATTATGTTCATTTATTATTAGAGTAAATATTGCATTTTAAAACTAATTTTTTCTTCTATGTGATTTTATTAATTTGAATAAGTCTTTTATGCTAGGTGATTTCATTGATTACAGAGTGATACAAGAAAACCATAGTTTGTTTGTATAGCTGATTATAATGGGTTTTTAATAATTTTTTCCTCAAAAGTTTTCTATGTATACTTTTAAATCAAAATGTTTTTCAAATATGTGATTTACTCTGATCTTGAGTGAAATGGTGGAATTACGAATGAAGTTTCAAAAATTCATGGAGAAAAGGATGCAATTTTAAATTTTTTATGAATAATTTTTTTGAATGTGATTAAAAGTGAAGACTTTATATTTTTATGTTTCTAAACATGATAAAATAATAGATTTAAACCGGCATGAAAATTGTGTTTTTAATGGTAAAGAGTTTCAAAGTAAATGTTTTTAACAATTTAAAAAGCCTTTATGATCATGAATTTACTTTTTAAATGGGTTTTTCATATAATATTTTTTTTATCAAAGAGGTTTTCCTTATGTACTTTCTTGATGAATATATAGATTACAAATATTTATTTTCTTAGTATGTTATTTTATATATGTCATTAAGTCATTAAATGGTTGAAAACTGATTTCAATTTAAAAATCATCAAATAGGTTGCATAATTGTAGATAGATGACTAATTTTAGTAGAAACCAAATTGGATAGGGGTTTCCAATTCATTTTATTGATTAGTGTTATTGAATTATAATTATTAAAAATATGTAGTTAAAAGTGTTTTATTATTTTTATATCAATATAGTTTTGTTTTTTAATAAATATTTGAATTAAAAAAATCCATATGTGTGTTTTTTTATAGACCTAAATTATAGATGTTAATATTTTTTTGGGAATTACATTTTCCTTAGGGTATGTATAGATAACCATGGAATTATTGGAATTTATGTTTCATTTACTACTTTATGAAAATTGGTTTTTTAAATATAAATATTTTTTGGAAAACATCTCTTGTAAAGTAGTTTTCATAAATTGTTCGTTGTTTTTAAAGAAATATTAAATTCCTTAGTTTATTGGTTTTAAATGTGGTAGGGGTATATTTTTTAGCAACACATGTTTTCATTCCTTATATTAGAGGCGGTTTATGTGAACCAATTTTTATTTTAATTTAAATATTTTAAATCGAACTTTTTTATTAAATAGTTTTATTCTAAATTGGTTCCTAAATTTGGTTTCATTTATTGAAAACATATGGTTTTTCCATGTCAAATCGAATTGTGGGTGTTTACTTTGTAACGACCCAAAATTTCATTAATGGAAAATCCCTCTTGATCTAGTTAAATGTTTCTTTATGTTTTTATATGATGTCAACTTCTTTAGTTTAACGTTAAGATTTGTGACCGTTACTTTTATAGCCGTTGAACAGTGATCATCTGGGTAGTTTAAATATAAGGCTTTAACGAACCAATTTTCTACTCAGACAAAGGAAGCGATGGCCTCATCCAGTAGAATTGCCCCTTACGAAGCCCATTTGTCGGAGCTCGGAAAGGAGGTGGCGTCTTTGGGCTTTTACCTTGACCAAGCCCAAGCTGAGCTTCATCAAGTCAAGCTCGAACGTGATCGTCTACGGGAAAAATGGAAGTTGATAGAGATTACCACTCGAGCGATGTTATCCGAGCAACCCCAAGAGTCTGTCACCATCGCACACCTTACCCTTAGGTCTTATGCGGCTATTTTAAGGGGTTATGTAACAAATAAGTAGCACCATGTTCATGTACATTATTTTTTTTATATAATAATGAATATAATTTCTAGTCATTTTTGATGCATTGTAATTAGTTTTTAAAGTACAAATGATGTTTTTAGTTATTATTTAATTAAGAATTATATTTTATTAAATTAAAGGATTTTTGAATTAAATAATATTTTAATAAAATATTATTATTAATATTAAATTAATTTTTATTAAATATAAATGAACTTATAATTTTATGAATGCAATTAAAATTTTTATTAAGGTTTGAAAGCCATTTCTGTCAAAACCCGTGAATTTTTTATAAATGTCGGTTTTTATTTTAAAAGTGAAAATTCACATATTTAGAAAATTAATTAGATAAAATAAATATTATTTTTGGAATCAGGACGTCGAAATTATCCAACGGTGAATTTTTCATAATTTTCTGAGACAGTCAAATATTTGGGTAAAAATTAAATACCATTTAAATATATAATGTGTTTTATGACATCATAATGACCCAATGGTGATGTAATAAAATACCATAATCCTTATGTTCGGCCAATATGTGTTTTATCAATAAAATAATGAGGTTTTGGGTTTGTTTGACTCACTTTTCAAAGCATTAATGGAGCCCTCAAGACTTATTCAACACTTTGCCTTTTTAAATTAATTTCCATGGGAGTGTGACTCACCTCCACATAAGCAACCTTAATTTTTTAATAAGCTCGGACCTTGGCCTTGTAAAATATTTTTTTCCTCTTCCCTTTTCCAGAAACCATGGGAAAATACCATGGGATGGTTTGTGGTTTGGATTATTTTAATATAAGGGGTCCCAAACCTAAATAATAAAGAATTCTCTCACCCATCCTATATAAACCCACCCAAGCTCCCACTTCCTCCTCACCCAAAGCCCTTGAAGTTCGTCCAAACTCTGCCCTACTCTCTCTAGAATCCTCTCAAGGTTCCCCAAGCTCCCAAGAAGCCTCTCACAAGCCTCTCTCTAGCCTTTGGAAGCACACTTCCAAGTAAGGGTTTTTCTTCCTTTCTCATTTTTGTCAATTTTCTTTAAGTTGTATTGCCCTTTTTAATTCCATTTATGAATGTTGGGGTATGGTTTCTCACCTCTCCCATACTGCCCTCTTATTGTTTGAATGATGGGAGACCCCTTTCTCTCTCATTAAATGCCTCCCATGTACACCCGTTACTATGCCGAAATTCCGAAAGGAACCTTTTTCTCCTCTTCTATATTCAAGCAATACTTTTGTATCATGAATCTAAATTCCTTTTCAATTGTTGGGACATGTATCTATATGACCTTCTTACTGTCCATTACATGTAAATATGATGAGGAACCCCTTTCTCTCTCATCATCCTTTTTTATGAATTCTTATGTCACGCCGTTACGCTGCCAAAATCACACCGATTTTCTAAGCCAATATCATTGTGTAGTGAATACCATGCCCATTTCTCCATCAAGGGTATTCACCTTTATGAACGTTTACTTATTGATTGTAAAGTTTCACGTATGAATTCCACATTCCTTTATCGTGGAATAAATGATTATGTTTTATGAATCCATGTTTTATGATCCATGTGGCACACTTATGCATGAAATGAAATGTTTAAGAAGGGTGCGCCCTGATAGCGCTCCAATGCATTGGGTAAAGTATAGTATCATGATACGTCATGTGCAATGAGTGTTGACTCATGCTAATTCAAGTGCAACGAGGGTTTACTCATGCTTCAAGTGCAATGAGGGTTTACTCATGCTCCATGTGCAATGAGCCTTGGCTCATGCTAATTCAATGTTAAGTGTTGTTGCCACATTTCCATGTTATGATTATCATGCTTTATCATGCCTTTATGTTCATGTCTCTCTTATGCTCTATTGATATGCCTATTGCCTAACATGTATTGTACTCCTCATGTTATTCATTATGTACTCCCTTACTGGGCTTTATAGCTCACCCTTTTCTTATGCATGTCCTCATGTTATCCCATGCAATGCTAAGTACGAAGGAATGTAGTGGTCATGTAAAGGAAGTTTTCAATAAGGATGTAGTATTTCAAGTTTAAAGTTTTTATGTAATGATCCTAAGCCCCAAAGACACTAAACCTCTCGATCTTCTATGTTGTATCAAGTGAAGTTTTATGTAATAAATCATGTTTAAGTTGTAATAAAAGAAGGGTTGTCATAGTTGGTATCAGAGGATAGGTTTAGTTATTTTTGGGATTAGGAAACCCTAGTAAAGCCTTAGATACAAGACTAAGCATAATAAAAACATCCCTAAGTTTTGGTAAATACTAAGTAAGTGTTTTATCAAACAAATACATCCCTGTCTGGATACGAGCAGGTAGAGGCGGCTCTGGCACAGATGTATCCTAGGGGTAAAACCCGAAAACACCGCTTTGAGCTAGACTCGAACGGGAACTGGTGCACGACAACGGGCCTTGCTGCACTCTTGGTTATGACACTCCCGGGGGATATGTTTTGATAAATTCACAATCTTAGTATGAACCCTTATTAAGGGAAAAATGCCCCTAAGAATATATGTTAGAAGGAAGATCATGAAAAGCCTGGATTGAATCCTATAGACTCATGAGTTGAAGAGATTAAAGTTTATTTATAAGTCATCAACTTTTGTCTTTGGATTACCCTTTATGTGTTACCCCTAACTTTCCTTTTATTCCAGCCAATGGCTGGTAATAGGATAACTCGGGCTAACAACCGCTGTGAAGATCAGTGTGATGATTGTACTTATGAGATGCCCAATCCAATGGGAGCGGGAATCGCGAACTTTGTCACGCTTCTCTCTCAGCTAACTCAAGTTTTGAATATAAACACTGGTCAAGAGGAACGTTCAACCCCCCCTAAGAAAGAACAAGTCGCTATTGAAAGCTTCATGAGACAAAGGCCTCCTACTTTGAGTGGATCATCCAATCCCACGATTGCTGAACAATGGATCAACTCCATTGAAAAGATATTCTCCATCCTCCAATGCTCTGAAAAAGATAAGGTTCTCCTGGAGGCTTATCGTATGGAGGGTGAAGCTGATCAATGGTGGACGTTGATCAAAAATATGAAGCCTGAGGAGGAGATCGAGGCTTTGGAATGGAAGGTATTCCGGAAGATGTTTTTCGATATATATTTTCCACGCACCCTCCGTCTTAAGATGGAAAGGGACTTCCTTTCCCTCAAGCAGAAAGATGAGGAATCTGTGGGAGCGTACGAGGAAAACTTCACAAGGCTTTCACGATACGCTTCCGGCTTTGTCGTTACCCCCGAATGCAAGGTTGACCGCTTCTTTGGTGGGCTGAAGCCTAGCTTGCGGAAAGCATTAGCGATCCGTGACTTCGACAGCTATGAGGAAATTGTCCGATGTGCCCTCAAGGTTGAAATGGAGATCGTAGAATCACAGGGGTATCATGGGGACAAGAAGCGGAAGGTGGACTTCAATGTTGGTGGTCCGATGGATAAATCCAACGGCGCTAAGAAATTCCAGCACCCCACATGCCAAAAGTGTGGAAAGAAGCACCCTGGAAATTGCCTTAGGGGGACAAGAAAATGCTTTAAGTGTGGAAGAGAAGGGCACCTAGCTGTTAACTGTCAGCAAGAAGGACCCGCGGCTGCGACGGAGGGGAGGAACGCTCCGTTCGAACCTCAACGCGTTGTTCAATGCTTCAAATGCAAAGAACCGGGTCATTTTGCGAATCAATGCCCTAATCCAAGGGTTATCTGAGGCAATCAACAACCTCCAAGACAGCAAGGAAGAGCTTTTGCCATCACTTCTGCCGAAGTGAACCCCGACAACGAAGTGGTGACAGGTACGCTAGTTATTCATTCAAGAATAGCGAACATACTTTTTGATTCAGGTTCTACGCATTCTTTTATATCTCAAAAGTTTAGTAGAACAATCCCTGCACCACCACAAATCCTGGAAGTAAAGATGTCGGTGAGTACGGCAAATGGGGCAATCATTGCATCCAATGAGTATAAGTCCTCCCCTGTTATAATTTGTGGATTGAATTTCCCAGCGAACCTCGTCATACTCCCTTTGGTGTAATTTGATGCAATTCTTGGCATGGATTGGCTCTCCTTATATAGAGCCAACATAAATTGTCGGGAGAGGGAAATCACACTCCACATGGAGAATCGACCCCCGATTCTTTACAAATTTCAGGAGGAAGATGAATCTCCTTTAGCTCTATCATCTCAAGCATGGATATTACTGCCTTATGAGCATGCATATCTGGCTCAGATGATTGAATCCAAGGAAGAAACCACCCTTGAAGAAATGCCTATTGTGAGGGAATTCGCTGAAGTATTTCCCGAGGAACTTCCTGGTCTTCCTCCAAGAAGAGATGTTGAGTTCTCAATTGAACTTATACCTGGGGCGCTACGAATATCCAAGACTCCATATAGGATGGCTGTGGTTGAGCTTGAAGAACTGAAGAAACAACTACAGGAGAATCTGGATAAAGGGTTTATACGCCCAAGTGCATCACCATGGGGTGCACCAGTCCTCTTCGTCAAGAAGAAGGATGGGTCAATGCGGCTTTGCATCGATTATCGTGAACTTAACAAAATCACGATAAAGA
This sequence comes from Viscum album, assembly GCA_963277665.1. Lineage (NCBI taxonomy): Eukaryota > Viridiplantae > Streptophyta > Magnoliopsida > Santalales > Viscaceae > Viscum > Viscum album. Next base: position 1,327,996,436 of record OY728158.1, read on the forward strand.
ACAAGTATCCTCTCCCAAGAATCGATGACTTGTTTGATCAGCTGCGTGGAGCACAATACTTCTCCAAGGTTGACTTGCGGTCGGGATATTATCAAGTAAGGGTGAAGAAGGAAGATATCCCCAAGACTGCTTTTCGTACAAGGTACGGGCACTATGAATTCATAGTAATGCCTTTTGGACTCACAAATGCTCCAGCAATATTCATGGACTTGATGAATAGAGTCTTTAGAGATTACCTAGATAAATTTGTGGTAGTCTTTATAGATGATATTCTAATATACTCTAAAACCAAGGAGGACCATGAGGAGAATTTAAGAACTGTACTGGAGACTTTGCGCAAGGAGAAGCTCTATGCCAAGTACAGCAAGTGTGAGTTCTGGTTGAAGGAGGTCTCATTCTTGGGCCATATCATCACAAGCAATGGGATATCTGTGGACCCCTCCAAAATAGATGCAATTGAGGGATGGCCGAGGCCAACATCGGTAACTGATATCCGTAGCTTCTTGGGGTTAGCTGGATATTATCGACGATTTGTGAGAAACTTCTCACGATTGTCCAACCCTCTTACCAAGCTAACTCGAAAGGGAGTAAAGTTTTCTTGGAGTGATGAATGCGAAGAAAGCTTCAAGGAGTTGAAAAGGAGGCTTATCACTGCACCTGTGCTCACTTTACCCACAAGTGGGGAGCTTTTTGTGGTATTCAGTGATGCTTCGAAGAAGGGCTTAGGATGTGTGTTGATGCAGAATGATAAAGTGATATCCTATTCCTCAAGACAGTTGAAAATCCATGAGCGAAACTATCCAACGCATGATCTGGAGTTGGCGGCGGTGATCTTTGCCTTGAAAATCTGGCGGCATTATCTCTATGGAGAGAAATGTGAGATATATACTGACCACAAGAGTCTTAAATATATATTCACACAGAAAGAGCTTAATATGCGCCAGAGAAGATGGATAGAGCTCATAAAGGATTATGACTGTTCAATACATTACCACCCTGGGAAGGCGAACAAGGTAGCAGATGCCCTAAGTAGAAAGGATCCAGCAATTCTATCAATGATGAGAATTGAGAAGGATCCAATCTTCTTAGACTTGATGAAGATGGACGTGGAAATCATAAAGAAGGGAACATCATCAATCCTTTCACAAATGATTGCTCAACCATCTCTTTTGGAAAGGTTAAAGGATGCTCAAAAGGATGATGCGAGAATCCAAGAAAAAGTGGAAGCTATCAAAAAGGGAAAATCCTCAGAGTTTAATGTTAATGAAGAAGGAATTGTGCGGTTTGGGAAAAGACTATGTGTCCCATCAAGTTCGGAGCTGAAGAAGGAACTTTTGGATGATGCACATAGTTCAAATTTCTCTATTCACCCAGGGAGCACAAAGATGTATCGAGATCTCCGAAAAAACTTTTGGTGGGATAATATGAAGAAGGAGATCGCCGAATATACATCAAAGTGCCTGGTGTGTCAGCAAGTGAAGGCAGAGAGGCAGAAGTCTAAGGGGATGATGCAACCATTTCCCATACCAGAATGGAAATGGGAGAACATCACCATGGACTTCGTCACTGGACTTCCAAGGACATCCAAAAGCAACAATGCAATCTGGGTTATTGTGGATCGTCTTACAAAGACTGCACACTTCATTGCTATTCGAGAGGATTTCTCTTTGGATCAACGGGCACAGATATATATCAGGGAAGTGGTACGGTTGCATGGAGTACCACTATCTATTGTGTCGGACCGAGATCCAAGATTTACCTCTATGTTTTGGAAGAGTCTTCAACATGCTCTGAATACTGAATTGAACTTCAGTACGGCCTATCATCCTCAAACTGATGGCCAATCCGAGCGGACTATCCAAACACTTGAGGATATGTTGAGAGCGTGCTCAATGGACTTTAAAGGAGGATGGGATCAACATCTTCCTCTAGTTGAGTTCTCTTATAATAATAGTTTCCACTCGAGCATCCAAATGGCACCATATGAAGCCCTATATGGGAAAAGGTGCAGAACACTGGCATGTTGGGATGAGGTCGGTGAACGTAAGCTGCTTGGACCAGAAATGGTCGAAGAAATGGTGGAGAAGGTGAAAACCATTCAGCAGCATATCAAGGCAGCCCAAAGTCGACAGAAGAGTTATGCAGATAATCGTCGACGAGACCTTGAGTTTAAAGTCGGAGACATGGTGTTTTTACGCATATCTCCGTGGAAGAAGGTCATGAGGTTTGGAAAGAAAGGGAATTTAAGTCCAAGGTATATCGGCCCCTTCGAGATTCTTGATCGTGTTGGGGCTGTGGCCTATCGACTAGCACTTCCACCTACTATTGCCAAGGTGCATGATGTCTTCCATGTATCCCTCTTAAGGAAGTACATATCAGACCCTTCACATGTACTCTCTTCTGAGGTGGTACAATTAGAAGACGATCTTTCTTATGAGGAGCAACCAGTGAAGATCTTGGATCGTAGAGAAAAAGTTCTACGAAATAAGACAATGCCCCTCGTCAAGGTGTTGTGGGGAAACCACAAGTTTGAAGAAGCAACTTGGGAGTCGGAGGATATTATGAAGCTAAGTTACCCACATTTGTTTTAGTGTGGGAAAAGGAAAATTTCTAGGGCGAAATTTCTTAAGGGGGGAATGTTGTAACGACCCAAAATTTCATTAATGGAAAATCCCTCTTGATCCAGTTAAATGTTTCTTTATGTTTTTATATGATGTCAACTACTTTAGTTTAACGTTAAGATTTATGACCGTTACTTTTACAGCCGTTGAACAGTGATCATCTGGGTAGTTTAAATATAAGGCATTAACGAACCAATTTTCTACTCAGACAAAGGAAGCGATGGCCTCATCCAGTAGAATTGCCCCTTACGAAGCCCATTTGTCGGAGCTCGGAAAGGAGGTGGCGTCTTTGGGCTTTTCCCTTGACCAAGCCCAAGCTGAGCTTCATCAAGTCAAGCTCGAACGTGATCGTCTACGGGAAAAATGGAATATGATAGAGATTACCACTCGAGCGATGTTATCCGAGCAACCCCAAGAGTCTGTCACCATCGCACACCTTACCCTTAGGTCTTATGCGGCTATTTTAAGGGGTTATGTAACAAATAAGTAGCACCATGTTCATGTACATTATTTTTTTTATATAATAATGAATATAATTTCTAGTCATTTTTGATGCATTGTAATTAGTTATTAAAGTACAAATGATGTTTTTAGTTATTATTTAATTAAGAATTATATTTTATTAAATTAAAGGATTTTTGAATTAAATAATATTTTAATAAAATATTATTATTAATATTAAATTAATTTTTATGAAATATAAATGATCTTATAATTTTATGAATGCAATTAAAATTTTTATTAAGGTTTGAAAGCCATTTCTGTCAAAACCCGTGAATTTTTTATAAATGTCGGTTTTTATTTTAAAAGTGAAAATTCACATATTTAGAAAATTAATTAGATAAAATAAATATTATTTTTGGAATCAGGACGTCGAAATTATCCAACGGTGAATTTTTCATAATTTTCTGAGACAGTCAAATTTTTGGGTAAAAATTAAATACCATTTAAATATATAATGTGTTTTATGACATCATAATGACCCAATGGTGATGTAATAAAATACCATAATCCTTATGTTCGGCCAATATGTGTTTTATCAATAAAATAATGAGGTTTTGGGTTTGTTTGACTCACTTTTCAAAGCATTAATGGAGCCCTCAAGACTTATTCAACACTTTGCCTTTTTAAATTAATTTCCATGGGAGTGTGACTCACCTCCACATAAGAAACCTTAATTTTTTAATAAGTTCGGACCTTGGCCTTGTAAAATATTGTTTTCCTCTTCCCTTTTCCAGAAACCATGGGCAAATACCATGGGATGGTTTGTGGTTTGGATTATTTTAATATAAGGGGTCCCAAACCTAAATAATAAAGAATTCTCTCACCCTTCCTATATAAACCCACCCAAGCTCCCACTTCCTCCTCACCCAAAGCCCTTGAAGTTCGTCCAAACTCTGCCCTACTCTCTCTAGAATCCTCTCAAGGTTCCCCAAGCTCCCAAGAAGCCTCTCACAAGCCTCTCTCTAGCCTTTGGAAGCACACTTCCAAGTAAGGGTTTTTCTTCCTTTCTCATTTTTGTCAATTTTCTTTAAGTTGTATTGCCATTTTTAATTTCATTTATGAATGTTGGGGTATGGTTTCGCACCTCTCCCATACTGCCCTATTATTGTTTGAATGATGGGAGACCCCTTTCTCTCTCATTAAATGCCTCCCATGTACACCCATTACTATGCCGAAATTCCGAAAGGAACCTTTTTCTCCTCTTCTATATTCAAGCAATACTTTTGTATCATGAATCTAAATTCCTTTTCAATTGTTGGGACATGTATCTATATGACCTTCTTACTGTCCATTACATGTAAATATGATGAGGAACCCCTTTCTCTCTCATCATCCTTTTTTATGAATTCTTATGTCACGCCGTTACGCTGCCAAAATCACACCGATTTTCTAAGCCAATATCATTGTGTAGTGAATACCATGCCCATTTCTCCATCAAGGGTATTCACCTTTATGCACGTTTACTTATTGATTGTAAAGTTTCACGTATGAATTCCACATTCCTTTATCGTGGAATAAATGATTATGTTTTATGAATCCATGTTTTATGATCCATGTGGCACACTTATGCATGAAATGAAATGTTTAAGAAGGGTGCGCCCTGATAGCGCTCCAATGCATTGGGTAAAGTATAGTATCATGATACGTCATGTGCAATGAGTGTTGACTCATGCTAATTCAAGTGCAACGAGGGTTTACTCGTGCTTCAAGTGCAATGAGGGTTTACTCATGCTCCATGTGCAATGAGCCTTGGCTCATGCTAATTCAATGTTAAGTGTTGTTGCCACATTTCCATGTTATGATTATCATGCTTTATCATGCCTTTATGTTCATGTCTCTCTTATGCTCTATTGATATGCCTATTTCCTAACATGTATTGTACTCCTCATGTTATTCATTATGTACTCCCTTACTGGGCTTTATAGCTCACCCTTTTCTTATGCATGTCCTCAGGTTATCCCATGCAATGCTAAGTACGAAGGAATGTAGTGGTCATGTAAAGGAAGTTTTCAATAAGGATGTTGTATTTCAAGTTTAAAGTTTTTATGTAATGATCCTAAGCCCCAAAGACACTAAACCTCTCGATCTTCTTTGTTGTATCAAGTGAAGTTTTATGTAATAAATCATGTTTAAGTTGTAATAAAAGAAGGGTTGTCATATACTTGGTCATCTATTTTTGTAATTATCCAAATTGGTTCACTGTTTATTATGATTTATAGGATGTTTTTAAATAAAATATATGATATATTTTATATTATAGATAGTTTTGGATTTTTTTTATTTTAAATGACGATAATTTAAAATTATTTTTTTGTTTAAAGGTTTTTAAGAAAAAAATTAGAAGATTGATTAAATATGATATTCCCTATCCTTAGATTAATTTTTGTTTTTAATGTTGTATTATATATGGTCTTCGTTATTGTTTGATAGTTAAATTTAAATTCATCTAGTTGAAGTTAGGGTTTCAATTGGATTTTTCTAATTCATGGTATCAATTATATTTTATTTACGTTTTGTATTTATGATTGAGATGTGTAATTAGAATATGAAAATGATTAATAGTTTGATATGTGTAATAGATTTACTATTTCTTGAATATTATTAAATGGAATGAAATACTTTTTATAACTTTTACATATTTGGTTTTAAAATAAACAATGGGTAAAATTTATGTTTAAAAAGGATTTATGGTCCTTGTTAAGGAATATGATTTAAAAGCTATAGTTTTATTGTATTTCTTGGAAATTATAAAATAATATATATAATCAATGGTTTAGATTTTGGATGTGATGTTATTTTTTATGGTGTGTTTGGATTGTGTGATGTTGATTACTTTGAGTTATTTTATGATATGAGTTTTATGTGTCTAAAATTGTGTATTTTTATCAAATTTTATTTATCTATTTACTATTTGGATCATATTTGGATTTATGAGAATGGGGTAGTGTGTCATGACCCTTCTCCACCAAGATGAGAGAAGGAACAACAGGTTTCTAGACCCTTCCTTCTTCTAGTTAAAGGAGAGATAATGACCCCTGAGACTCGCCTTCAATAGGTCCTCGAGTGGCAACTAGCACAAAGGGTATAGAATCACACACAAGATGGACGGAATTAGCATTTTTATTTAATAGGATCAGGAGATAAGATTGTAAATCCCATCAACACCAAAAGTGGATGTACATGTAAAGCCAAAAAAACCATTCTCATATGCATGTTCCAAAAGAACATAACACAAAAGTAAAATAAAACCCAAAAAGGAAATACTAAAAAGAAAAACAGCAACAACAATTGTCCCAACTTCTGAACTAGTACGACCCTACATGATCTCTGAAGTCCTCCTAGAAATCTGAAAGTAGTTTTATATACGTAGGGTGAGCATACAAGTATACTCAGTAGGGAAAACCAAAAGCTCTCGTGCACAAGTGGGGAGGCATTCTAATGCCTCGTGAGAAAAGAGATAACTGAAACACATAGCAAGGAAAACTGCCCACCCAAGCCTCACCAAGGCACACTTCCCAAATAACACGAGTCAATAAATATAATAGTAATAACACTTCGATGTTTCGGTACCCCGTGCCACTTCCCCACTGGTTATTTAAGACATCCTACGCATTGAACCTCTCCCGCCATTCTCACTACAGTTCCACGACCACACTTCACCTCCACAAACCTGGTTCAAAACCACGCTTCTTTCCCGTAAACACCTAGGCCACAAAAACCACGAATAACCACGCCCGCAAACACCTGGTCCATAACAACTACTACCATGCCCGAAGACACCTTGGCCTTATCCTGAAGACACTTGGGAAACAACCCACCCACACACACCTGGGAAACCACCAAAACTACCCTGCACGAGGAATGTTGGGCTAAAATATAACTCAGGCCACCACATCCTGCCCGACGAGTCTTGGGATATTCGGTAAAGGGAGCATAAAAGGAGCTAATAACCAGCCACTCATAAGAGTGTTTGGAAAAAACCCTCCCCCATGAAATGGGGGTGTTCGGAACTAGGTTCTCAACTTGGGTGGGGCGTGAATAAGAAACATAAGAACTAAAACTACATAATATATATAACAAGCACTCAACCCAACCTAGGAGTTCCAAAACCAACATAAGCACAAACACCTTCATTAATTTTCATTCACAAGAAGCACGCACCGAACCCACGACCATGTCACCACTCATCCCGGAAAACAATTCCGCATTGAGCCCATTCTTGATTTCATGTTCAAGTGATCCCATTTAAGTAAATTCTACACCACTGGGAAATTAACAGGCATAAACACAAGCTAGAGAAAGAGAAACATCCAAACAGCAATTTAAGCATTCACACCCAGTTCTCTTGTAAGGTCACAACAACAACAAAGGGATTTATGAGATCCCTCAATGTACTAGAACCAAACCAAGCCTAGAGATACAGCCGCACACGGATTATGATTTACAACCAACAAAGGTGCCACAACATAGGATCCCAACCCCATCCACATCATTAATTAGGTTCATCTTTCTTTTGGTTAACTGGGGGGGCCACACAATGATTGATGTTCACTGAGCATCCATTTAACCAACCAATTTTAGGTGATTAACTAATTTCCATTTAATAATGTAAATATCAGAAAGCATAGAGGTCCATTAGAGCACAAGGAAAAACCACCAACGACAATGATTTCTAGTGGGCAGGAGCCCGTAAAATTCACAACACATAATTAAGAATATGAAATAGAATAGAAACACCAATCACACCCCCTCCTTTCTTTAAATGTCTGTTTATTATCTTCATTTAATGTTTGGTTTCATCCATCCCCATAGAAACAATAGCATACCCACCACTCATGATACATAGTAAGTTGGACGAAGGTAAAACCCTAATTGGATTATCAAATATCGAAGTTTCTCTCAATGCGCCAAGAATTGGGGATGCGTAACATGATGGGGAGGAGCTTCTGGGACCCCAAGGACGAGCAGTAAGGGTTCCAGCACATGCGCACCACTTTGCCTCGGGAAGGGAACACCAAATGCTCCAAGGGAAGAGCGAACCCGGCCAAGAAGAAGAAAAGGATGAAAGCTAGTGCGATATAATGATGAGCCTGGGTGTTCCTGGATATCAAGATCATCGGCGGTTTTAAAGGCGGATCAGGGTTTCACCACGCGGTTGGCTGGTTACACATGATGAGATTAATTTTTATTTAATTACTCTCATCGGTAAAAGGTGGGAGGAGATGTGAATTTAAAGGATTTTATATAAACATAGGGGAACGTTACATGAACACACAGTTGGGTCTATTGAGGGTTTCCCCACACTTACGAATTTAAACATTGATTATGGGGCTAAAAATGGCTTTAACTATTTCAAAAAGGTTAAAAGGGTTTAAAAGTACCATTATGGGAAAAATTGTAGAAGAAAAACTCAATATGGTTTCCTGACATAGATCGTGTCACACCGATCGGTCGCAGCGATCGATGACACGCTGATCATGTCATAGCGATCGTTTCACACCGATCGGTCACACAACGATTGGTAGAAGAGATCGATGACATACCGATCAGTCACAACGATCAGTGACACATCGATCGGTCGCCCACCGATCGGTCGCACCGATCGCTGACATACCGATTGTGTCGCACAGATCGGTCGCACACCAATCGGTCCCACCGATTGGTGACACACCGATCCTGTCACACTGATCAGTCGCCCACCCATCGGTTGCCCTGATCAGTGACACATCGATTGTGTCCCACTGATCGGTCGCACACCCATCGGTAGCACCGATCGGTGTCACATCGATCATGTCACACTGATCCTGTCCCACCGATCAGTCGTACATTGAAATGAAATCCTACCACCGAGACGTCACCCTTATGATTTGGAATTTGGAAAACGGATGGACCAAGAGGTTCTGGGCAATTACATTAGATACCTCTCAAACTATTCTCGTCCTTGAGAATCAAAGATAGACATGAAGAGGAGATAGGAGTCTGAAACCCCCCCCCCTCTTGAAAGATACCTCTCATGGACAAACCACCCCAAATAGCCATGCTGAACTCAATGTCCATATTGTCCTGACACACAGTTCCGAGAGTTCCTTCCAATATGTCAAGATACAATCTACTTTGGGTGTCACTGACTCACCCGCACGGGTTTAATCACAGCCACCCTATGTGTCTTGATTAGGGATCAAGTCCTCCCTTCTCCACATATCAGGACTTTTCATAAGATTTTCATGATAGGGAAACAAAACATCTCATAAACCAACAATGTCATCATTACATCACAAACAAGTACAAAACGAAACAGAACAAAACTCAAAACAGTTGTCGGTATTGGGCACGCATCTACGCCTCCCATTCCCCAGTACTCTTTTCGAGCCCACCATGCTTCCATAACACATGAACCAAGGGAATGGTCTATCCACAGAGCACCTTCACCTCATGATCCTCGATTCTCACAGGTATTTCCACAAACGTCATGTCTTCCTTGATGTCCAACTTTCCCTAGTCGAGGTCGTGTGAATCCTCGTGTAGATACCATCGGAGTTGTGACACATGGAAGACGTCATGCATTCTCAATAGCGGCAGTGGTAGCTCTAGCTGATAATTCACTTCGCTGACCCGCCACATTACTTCGAACAGTCCGACGAACCTAAGAGAAAGCTTACTCCCCCTACCGATCCTCCATTTCCCACGCCGAGGGGAGACCATCCGAAATATGTGGTCCCTAACCTCAAACTCTGAGGGTCTCCTCATATTATCGTTGTATGACTGATGTTGGTCTCGGGCATCCTTCATCCTCTCCTGTATAAACTGAACCTTCTGAGTCATTCTCTACACCACTTTCAGGCCAAGAACACCTGCTTCCCCAACCTTGGTCCAGCATACGGGTGAGTGACATGGCCTTCCATACAATGCTTTGAACAGATCCATGCCAATGGTAGAGTGATAAATATTTTTTTAGGCAAGCTCTACCAGAGGCAAGTGTCGCACCCACGATCCCCCAGAGTCCAGAGTACACGCCCGTAGCATATCCTCCATTGTATGGATGGTGCGCTCTATCTGTCCATCTGTCTTGGGGTGGAAAGAAGTGCTAAGAAGTAGCTAGGTGCCAAAATCATGCTACAATCCTCTCCAGACTCATGTGGTAAACCATGGATACCTATCTGAATCTATGGACCATGGAACTCCATTAAACTGCACCACCTCATCCACGTACCTCCATGCTAAGGAATCCACTACACCAGACTACTTGATCGCCAGAAAGTGAGCTGATTTCATCAACCGGCCCCTCACTACCCAGATAACATCACAACCTCCTTGATCCTTGGGTAGTCCTGTAACTAAATCCATCGAGACATCATCCCACTTCCACTCAGGGACGTCTAAAGGCTGCAACAAACTCCCTGGAACACGGTGTTCACCCTTCACCTGCTGACACACTAGGCACGTGGCCACGAACTCTGCCACCACCCGCTTTACCCCGGCCCACCAAAATTGACTCCTCATACCCTAGTACATCTTGGAAACTCACAGGTGCACCGCTAGGGGTGAGTTGCAGAACTCGCCAAGAACTCTCTTGTGCATCATCTCTGGAACAAACAACTTCCCTTGGAAAAGCATCAAAATCTGACCATCCTTCATCCACCCTTCTAGAGCATCACCTTGGTTAACGCAGTTATGCAATACTTCACTCTCTATGTCTCCCCACTGAGACTCCTCTAACTTCCGTAGGAGAGAGGATTTCTATAAGGCCCCAGCCTTAAACATTACTTAATCCTGAGTTATTCAAGAATTCACATTGATGATCTTTTCAGGTTTAGAGTTTTAGAGAATTAGGTAATAAAATAATGCATTACATTCCACATTTAAACAAGGTGGTTACAACAAATATAGTATTTTTTTTCATCAAAGGATTCATATTTTAAATAAATCATGGATTCTTTCTTGACACTTCTTCAACACTATCATCGCATCATTTACCTTTCCCTTGACCTGTGAAAAACATTTCAAAAACATGTGATGAGCACAAAAAGCTCAGTAAGGGTAATAAAATAAGGAAAGGAAACATTAATTCATAAATACAAATCAATTAAACTAATACTTTTCATTCATAACATACCATACGAAATCATAATATTTATGAGTATCACACAAAAATCATAAATCATAGAGTTAACTTATGGCATCCATATCAAACATGAATTGTAGTTATCACAACTACGTAGGGAGTCACATTTGGAATACCCATCACAGTATATTCCCAAAATCTATTAGGAGAAACATTAACATTTAACTCTGTCTTTTTATCCAATGCATTGGAGATCTATCTCGGGCTCACCCACCTTAGGTTTATCATGAAACCACCCGTATACATAACAATGGCCAAGAACCATAACATAATCATAACACATAACTTAAACAAATAGGTAAGATAAAATAATCACATTGAAATAACAATATAACATTTTAAGATATTGAAATAATGAATCCATTCTAAAGAACATTTTCAAAACCATTTAAAACATTTAATAATGAGATCTTTGAATCAAAGTGTCTCATACCACTTTGAATCTTTTAACATTTTAAACCATTAATATCCATATAAATAAATCCTTAAAACCATTTTGGAAACATGGATATTATTGAGAAATATTTTTAAGAATAAATCATTAAAACATTTAAAATGATATTTTAGTTAAAAAGTTTTTAACAAAAGGAGAGACACTTGAAAAAAAATATTTGAGGAGTAACATTTAATAAAAACTCTATAATTTCATGAGAATAAATGGATTCATGATATAATATTCCAAAGGAAAATATATACACAATATAAGATTGAATTGGTTCATAAAAACAATAAAGTCTCAATAGAAATTTAAAATGAGATGAAATCCCTTATAAAGAAGCTATCCACAAATTAAAGATAAATCAATATCATAATTATGTGTGAAAAATATAAATACACCCAATATAAGTGGATATTAAGTATAAAAAAATCAAAGGTCATTCACACAAATTCCTAGGATGACATATTCAATAACTACAAGTTGATCCCAAAGAAATCGAAATTGGGTTATGAAGTTCCCTTGTAAAATTTCGACAACATAACAGCGTCACTTTAAAATTCAGAAAATGAGTTGATGAGACAAAAAGGGTATCTCATCGCTTAGAAAAATTGTTGAAATAAATAAGGATATATAATAACGTATCCCAACTTAATAATATGTAAATTAAGAGACATAACAAAAGAAGTCTTTTAAAAAGAGGTGGGTGAAAGGTTCCCTTGCCGATTAGGGTAACTTCCGAAATGTACACCGCATGAAAAAAGGGTCATACAATGAAGATTTCAATACCTATAAATTAAATTATATTACACAAAGAATACAATCATGGGCATTATAACACCACACAAAAGTAAGTAGCGGTAAATATAGCCTGAATCTCATGGGAATAAAAGTGAGACGAAAAATCCATTACGGAAACTCGAAAGCCTAACGACGCCACTTAAATCTTTTAATAATGGATTGAAGAGATCAAATAGGGTCTATCATAATATGAACATAAAATTTACAGTAATAGTAATATAAAAGAACATCCCAAAACAAAAGAAATGGGATCTTAAAAAACGTTTCATAAAAGAGAGTACTTAAAAAGAAACAGAGAGGTTGGATCCTTTACCTCGTGTCCGACTTGACTCGATCCTTTTATAATCTCTTGAATAATAAACTAGAGTTAATTTATAATTTCTTAAGAACATTTTTTATGCTCATTATTCTTTTTTATTTCTCTTATTAGCATGTTATTAACATTATGTATTTATTTAAGTTAATAACGGTCATTTTATCGATCATTGGTACTTGAGTCAAAAATAAACTTCTTATAATTAAAAGTTGTTCATGTGGTAAAATATCCATTATATCCAGAATTAAATTCATGATTTAGATATAATATATATGATATATATCCAGTGTAGACATGCATTTATAATATTACATGACATTTAGATGTACGAAATGAAATGCACCATTCATGGAGACGGTAAGCCGTACGTACACATGAATGCTACATTCATTTATATTTCATATTGATTGGAATGAAATCATAATTATAACAATTTACATTATAATTAAAATATAATTTAATTTATAATACCATTAACTCCATCCTTTACACACCCCACAAATGTCATTAAAAAATCAAATCACTTTGAGGGGGCGGTAGTCCGCACATCCTAAAATGAAGATATCGTGTTTATCTATAATGGGAACCATAAAGGTATGCCATAAATGAAAAATACAGAAGCATATGGAAAACATAAAAAATATATATCATATTTAAATATAGTGACATATAAATGGACACCATGAAAAGGTGTTAGAAAAATATTGAACAATCATCGTTTCATGAGGCAGAAATTCACCATCCACAGAAACAGTATGTTCATTAACCATTAGACTTAGGTGTGTGAAAGTGTGGCTCGAATCCTTCTCATTACAACATCCTAGTATATTTAAGATACTGGTATTGTTACAAAATAATGGAATAAAAATATTTTAGTGGGTTGGAAATGCAAAATAAAACAAAAGAACATAAGATAAAGCATTACCTTTAAATCGGGTAACTCCTTTCAGTTTGAACCAAAAGGGTTTCTTGAAGAGATTTCTGCCTATGGTAAGGCTTCTATGATTAAGAGAGGGATGTGGAGAGATTAAATGATCATAGTTTGGCCGAGATAGTTGCTTGAGAGGTGTGGGTATGGTGGTAGAGGTGCGGGCCTTTTATAAGAGGGAGGAGGGGCACTCTTGGAATATTATAAAATGTTACTTTATTATAAAATGAGTTTCGGATTTTAAAGGTCCCACAAAGAAATATTTTGAGGATAAGGTGATAAGGGTTCTAAATCCACCCATACAATAGGTTTTTTACAAGTGAATGTGTTAGAGTTGACATTATCTTCTCATTTTATTTAAATCGTTCATTAATTAGATAATCACTACACCATCAAGGTGTCGTAAATAAATTAATTTATTTAATGTCTAAAAATTATAAAAAAAATTATATGATGTATGAAATCTTTTTTGGATTTCTAGTTAATATTTATAGTCAAAACTATGACTTTTATAACCCCATGTAAAAATTGTTTTAGTAAAACATTACATGTTTGTTACATTTTTATTTTAACATTAAATAAAAGGTTATTAATGTCATTTTCATACCCAAGTGGCTCCATGGGGTCCCCAAGTTGACCCATGAATTTCTTGGGTCATCCATGACTCATAAAATAAGGTTAGGACATGTGTCAAGGTAATTTCATATTATTATAACATTATTTTTACCTTAAATTACACTAATTACCTTTAATCGCAATTAATAAAACTTAAAAGTTACTATTCACCAAAAAATTATTTTCTACCCATTAAACTAAATGTTACATAATAATGAAAATAATGTCCATTATATTTTTTAAATTAAATTCATAGAAGTAGTAATGTATCATTTAAATGAAAAATTAGTTTTTTTAACTACCACTTAGTGGATTCACTATTCATCAAAAATTGAAGTTTATCAGAAAAATTCCAAAAATTCACCCTAAGATATATTTGATATTCTGAATTGAGAGGTGATGTATATTTTAAAAAATTCAAATAATATATTTTTCATTAATTAATTTAATAATTAATTCCCGTTTTCAAAACAAATAGTGAGTTTTTATGAAACAAAAAAATCAAAAGATTCACACTGGTTTAAGTACAATTTCAAAGTGAAATTAATTCCAATGACCACCATTGGATTAAATGGGAAAAAAATATTCTAATAGAAATTTAAAACCAATTCAAAAGATAATCTAATAATATAAATACCTTATATTAAAAAGTGTTTTTGAATTAAAATACAACATTTTTCACTTATTCATTAAAAATGAACTTTATCGGAAAAATAACAAAAAAAATACAAAATGTAAATTTTGATATCCCGATTATAAATAAGGATTTCATTTGGTCATATAGAATGTATAACAGTGACCCAAACTATTTTTAATGAGGGTTTTCTATCAAAAGGCGATAAATTGACCTTTTTGTGAATATTAGAGTATTTAAGATTAAAATTGAATTCTTTTCTTATTTTAAGCCTTTATCTTTTATTTGATAAATGTAAAAAAATTTAACAAAAATATATAATCATATTTTAGTTATTTGTATTCATTCCCACCAATACAACGGCTACGTGTTAAATACCATTTAAAATAATATTATTATACTATTAGTGTGCAACGTAAGATTTCAAAGAAACTCGTTGTTGCGTATCGGGTACGCTATCGAACATAACAACCCCTTAAAGTAAAATTAATACTTAATTCACAAATATTAATAAATATAAAAATGTCTTATTCTTTATTTACCTAGGATGTTACATCCTTCACCCCTTTTTGGAATTGTGTCCTCGCAATTTTAAAATTGTGCTTGGAAACTTCTTTGAAAGCCCCGCATCAGAAAAGTAGTCAATAAAACTCTCACTTTAAAATAATGAAAAGGAGATACAAAGGTCACCTGAGAAAACATATACTAGGATTCCATGAAAACATGGATATGGAGGAGAAAATAAACCATCATGTTTTGATGGAGAGTGATAGAAAACAAGTCTAGGAGAAGGTTAACCACCAGAAAATCACAAACTTGTGATGGGTTAAATAGTATTTGATTCCCCCATAGGAAAAGTTAATAGAAAACGTTTTTGTTTTAAGTTTCTTGTCAATGAATAATTTATTTATGGTCTTAACTAAAACATAATTAATCATACATACTTGTCATGTATACTTTCATATTTTACTAGTTTTTTTACACAAACTCAAATTTCCTCCAAAATATGAGTATTTAGGAAGACGTGTTCGCATTAAGAGTGCTAAAATCAACTTTGAGAGAATCACATAATCCAAAAAAGATGAAATACATATTTCCAATGTATTTAGACATTAAGAAAAACCAAAATGGTTAGTATAAGATCAGATAATCCCCCAAAAGGATAATCTTTCACAAACAGAAAAACTACTCTTAATCTACAAAATGTTTCCATCAAAACAAAAACTTCATCACAGACCATTCAATAAACCGCAATCCATAAAATTCTTCAAAGTAATCAAAACTAAGATTGAAACCCAAATCTATGATGGATTTGATCACATATTCTTCCAAGATAAATCATAGCATTTATCTCCAAATAACATCAGTTTCTCTTAAATTCTCATATTGAAAAGTAATTAACCTAATACCATATTCTCCATGATCAATTAATCATTTTCATAAATAAACCAAATAGTCATATGTCCACAATAAAAACATAGATTCTTCCAAAATAAAATTCCACCATTTCTCCACAATTAAAATCCGAAAGTATTCTTTTTCCTATAGGTGTATATTATTTCCACAAAAGAGAGAACATATTCCAAAATAACCTTTATTACTCAGTCACCAAATCATTTTCCTATTCTAAGGATATCCATTTAATAAAACATAAGTTCCAAAAATCAACTTATTCTTGATCCATAAAATCATTTAACTAAAAATAATAAGTCATACTTACCTGGGACTTCACTTAGGCTAGTGGTTGGCCGTGCACCCTTTCCGCCCTTTAGTTGTGGGTTCGATTCATGTGGCCTTTCCAAAAGTGACGGGTTGTCACCCATCCTACAAGATATCCTTTTTATAAATCTCAAAAATAACCCAAACATGTTTTAACCTCAATTGTTTCCATATACCTCTCATTTTCATCCAAATTCATTATGATCAAAACATTTTAATTCTTGAAGTCTTATTTCACCATCATAAGATAAAATAAAATGATCCCAAAAAATGAAGAACATCATACCTTGATCATGGTGTCCATTTGGTTTCAACGTCATCATGTTCATGTGGGTAGAAGGTCCATACATCACAAAAAAGTCATTGAAATCCTTGAAAATCATTTGCTTCCTCCATCCAAATAAACCTTGAACAACATGGGTCATATGGGTGTTCACAGAAAAACAGTTTTGGAAAAAAATCATGTATGACATATAATTTCAAAATATCTGATAAGACATGTTTTTTAAAAAATAGTCTGACCGGATTTGAGTTGAAACATTCAATTAACTGTACTTTTAAAATATCATAGGTATGTGCCGAGAGACTATTTTTTAAAAGCAAATATAAATAGGTTGCATAAGGGTCTCCTTCTTCATCACCTTCTTTAAGATCATAATATGCTTCAAAATCTTGTGATAAGATAAAATGATTAAAAATTCCTTGATAAAATTTACCTTTCTTGAAAATATGAGAATATTGTGAAAATAGAATTTGTATAAATAAAACCACATTGTTTTGGAGACTGTATGCGCCCGTAAGGGGATCTCGTTCTAGGTTTTCGCTCTCTCGCCGCGACCAGCTCCTCCACTGTGGATCTAGGGTTTTCTTGCGCTCGGTGGGTTGGTGGAGGATCTCTACTACGGCTGTGACACTTCGCGGTCCTTGATATGGTGGTGAGATTGTCACGACCCGTCCTTGGGGCCCGTGTTGTGACTACCCCAAGCCCACCTTCCATAGGCGAGGGGCTGGCGACTAGCACCAAGGTGTAAATCCCGGTAAAAAGGGAAGGCATTGCCTTTGTAAAGTAAACAAGCACCACAGAGTAAGCAAGCGGAAGAAGTAAACACTAAGTAAAAGCTGGTACAACAGTAAGTGCGGAAAGCAAGTGGGCCAGAATACAATCCCAAACTGAAAGTAAATTACAACTCGAATGGAAAAACAGCAACTGAAATGTAAAGCCGCAACGTCGATCCGTCCACTGGAAGTCCCACCTGAAGGGTGGGTACAGATAGCCTCCACTGCTCCTCGGGTCCAGCCGACTGCTCCGAGTATGTCCCACCCATTGGTCCACCTCCAGGTACCGTCCTGCTCCGCAAGCCTCCACCACGATCAGCGTTGTCCGTCGTCTGCAACCAACACAACGTAGTGTGGGCATAGCCCGTGCAGGGGCGAGTATAAGATACTCACTAGGGACCCCGAGACCCTCGATGGTCTCCCAGAATCCACAAAGGAAAGATACAATCACGAAGTAACATCCGACACTGCTTAGGTATATTCCCATACATATACCTAATTCATCAATTCTCGTTCGTCTCCAACATCCGAGCTCAAGTACAACCCAGTCCACACAGGAAAGCAAAACGTAAATCCACACAGGATAGCACAACACAATCCACAAATGAAAGAAAAACATATATCCACACAGGATAGTACAACACAATCCACATAGGAAAGAAAAACGTAAATCCACACAGGATAGCACAACACAATCAACAAAGGAAAGCAAAATATGGTTTCAGCTCACACAGGTATACTTCTTCGAATGACAATAGAGATGATCACGGATCCATCTAAGTCGTCGGTCCCACAAAGGATCGATAGGTACTAACCCCCGCAATGACCCACAAATGATCTGGCCCACAAAGGATCGATAGGTAACCAACCCCCGCAAAGACTCACACAGGATCGGACCCACACATGATCGGTAGCACTGAACCACAAAGGTTCGCTGAGTGCTGTAGTCGTCGCCGTCGAATCCACTGAGGATCTCTTCACAGTCGTCGTCGTCACAGTAGCAGTCGCAGCTAGCTCTAGGGTTCCCGCACATTGCAAGCTCGTTCAGGAGGGTCCGCTCCACGAGCCAAGAGTCTGATACATCAACTGACACATAGTCCAGAGTTGATGTATCCAAAAGTTTCGTATCGCCAACAGGAACTCAACGTCGCAGACGGCGCGTCAATCGGACGCCCGGTCTGAGAGTTATTGGCTTTTTTGTTCCAGGGGCCCGATTGGTTTTTAAGGCAAAACCAACCCAACTATACTCCACCTGTGTCCAAACCTCGGGAGTAGTAAGCCAAAACATCCGTCTCACTTAGAGGAAATCAACAAATTCTATGGCACGTCAATCGGACGTCTGAAGCTCAAGATATGAGTGTTTCTGCTTCGAGGGCCCGGTTGGTTTCGTGTACGAACCAACCCGGCCGAACCCAAAGTATTATGAAACCTTGTGTGTGATATACTGAAACGACTATCTCGATCCAAGGATCACATCGCCGCTGACGGCACGTCGTTCGGAGTCCCATAGCTCAAGTTATGAGCAAAAGAACAAAAAAGGTCCCGAAACGGGGGGTCTGGGCCCGGGGCGACCCGGCCCGACCCCCCCTAGGTCGGCCTGAATCGGGTCGCCCCGACTCGGGTCTGGGTCCGAACCGGTTGGGCACGACCCGGCCCGGCCCGGCCTGGGCGTGACTCGGCCGGCGGGTCGGCTCGGCTCGGCTCTGCTCGGTCGAGCGGCCGAGCAGAGGAAGTCGCGGGGGGCGTGCTGCCCCGCTTGAAGCGAAGCCGTGGCCCTGCATGGGGCCGCTCGGTGTCACCGGACGCGGCCGGGCCGCTGCGTCCCTGCCTTTGATTCCGCGTAGCCACGGAACCGCATCCCGCCGCCGCGGCTTCAGCCGCGGCGGCTCCGTTCGGCGGCGAGTAGGGGCGCGGCCGCCGCCGCCGTGCCGGCGACCCGCGCTGCCGGTGGAGTCCACGGGCCACCAGAGTTGCTCCGGTGGTCCGATTCCATTTCTGTCTGCACCGTAGTTCATCCCGGGTCCCGTTCTTCACTACGGAATGAACAAATCATCTCTGCGGCATGTTTTGTCATTGTTCGCAGTTCCACACACCAAGAAACAAAAGGGCGGTGGGTTCGGACTTGTTTGTTGGTCCGCACCCACCACCTTAGCGGTTTGAAACAACACCATAATTCCTAGCAATTGATAAACCAAGACCCGCAAGAAAATATTTCCTTGGAGGAAACAATCATAGGTAAAAGAAATCATTTTCAAAATGACCCCTACCTCATCGTAGTCGTCGGACGAGTTCTTCGAAGAATTGACCGTCGCGGTAGAAGATGATTGTCTCGTCGCGGAAGGGCGTCGCGTCGTCGTGGTATACGGTGTCGCATCGACAAACTCTGAGGATCAAGGAGCTACAGATTTAATTATAACAATTAAATCCATGTTGATGTTATAATCCACAAAGAAATAAAAGGACCGCAATCCCCTACCTCAAGATGCCGATCGAAAATTGTCGCGAGGATGGATCGTCGTGGAAGAAGTGTCGCGGAGAGATAATCGTCGGCATCGCGGAACATGACGTCACGTCGTCGATCTCCGAGGGTGACGGTGTTATTCACGTTCTACGCGTTCATCGCATTCTTCGCGTTCTTCATGAAGGGGGATGAAGATCTCAAGCCTTGGAGTCTTCTCCAAATCCTCTCAATGAGTAATCCTCAATAAGACAAGCGCTGGTCTTATTTTATTAACATGCCAACAATTTGTAGAGAAAACTATGTAACGACCCATTAATTCATAGAATTAATTTCAACGAATAAACCACTCAATTAATAGGAGCTTTTAAGAGTTTATGGAAACGCCCCAGTTGACTTTAATTTAAGAGGGGGGTTGCGGGTTCTTTACTTAGCGGAAAAGAAACGGTGGGGATCGTGCGGGCCCCACCTCACAAATATCCTACCAAGAGGGTAGGATATTTTGGGTTCCACCCTATCCACTTCAACTCAGCTTAAGCAGCTATAAGTGTCTTTAAGCGGCTTTAAGTGAAATACAATAAATTTTTTTGAACCACATTATTTTATTTCTTAACTTAAAGTCCAAAAATTAAAAACCACACCCCGAGCAAACGGAACTCCGGAAGAGGCGTTTTTAAGAAAATATCGGCGCTGAGATTCCATCAGTGCCCTCAGAATTTGATTCCGAGCACCGGTTAAAAAGTTAGAAAAACCCACTCGTTCGTTCACTGAACGTACCCGAGCCAATCTTTGGAAAATGATTCCGGGCACACCAGGCCTCGGAATCAGGTGCCGTCAGGAACTGCGTTCTTATAAAATTCCAAAGAAAATTAAGAAAAAAATTTACTTGAAATTTATGGGTCTTTACATCACTCCCACCTCAGGGCTTTATGTCCCTGTAAATATACATCATAAGCTAGGGAAACAAATGTGGGTACTGAGCACGCATCTGAGCCTCCCGCTCCCAAGTGCTCTCTTAGAAGTTCTCGTTCTTCTATCTGATGCGCACTAGAGGAATCGACCGTCCACGTAGGACCTGCTCCTATCGATCCTCGATCTCAACTGGGTCCTCTGTAAAATTCCCCCCATCATCAACGTCTAGCTCCCCATGGTCAATGATATGTGTCGGGTCGTGCACGTATCTCCTCAGCTGGGATACGTGGAAGACGTCGTGCACTTGGTGCAACTGAGGTGGTAGATCCAGGCGATAAGCCACCTCTCCAATCCTGCTGAGTACATGTAATGGTCCGATGAAGTGTGGAGACAACTTGTCGCCTTGGCCAATTCTCTGTAATCCACGTCGAGGTGAGACACGCAAGAAAACGTGGTCGCCATCCTCAAACTCTAGTGGCCTCTGCCTCCTGTCAGCATAAGACTTCTGCCAGCTCTGAGCTATCCTAATCTGCTCCTGGATGACCTGGACCTTCTATGTCATGGCCCGGGCCATCTCTGGTCCCACAAGTGTTGACTCCCCAGGGTCTGTCCAGCACAAAAGAGACCTGCAAGGTCTGCCGTACAACGCCTCGTACGGTGCCATCCCGATGGGGGGGTGGTAGCTGTTGTTGTACGCGAACTCCACCAACGGTAGGTGGTCCTCCCTGCTGCGACCAAAGTCGAGGACACATGCGCGGAGAATGTCCTCGAGAGTCTGAATGGTCCTCACCGTCTGACCATCCGTCTGAGGGTGAAAGGCGGTGCTCAGACATAGCTGCGTCCCGAACGCCTCCTACAACCCCTTCCAAAGCCTGGAAGTAAAGAGATCATCTCGATCGGAGACGATAGATGATGGAACACAGTGAATTCGTACAATCTCCTGAACGTAGAGACGTCCCAAGCTCTCTACCAAGCCCTGATCTCTAATGGGTAAGAAGTGAGCCGACTTGGTGAGTCGGTTGAAAATCACCCAAATAGATTCGTGACATCTAGAAGTGCGTGGAAGTCCAGTCACGAAGTCCATAAATATCCCATCCCACTTCCACTCTGGGACCTCCAAGGGTTATACCAATCCTGCCGGTACCTGATGCTCTGCCTTCACCTGCTGGTAGGTGAGGCATCGAGAAACGAACTCTGCCAGAGCTTTCTTCATGCCGGACCACCAGTGCTGTCGTCTGAGGTCCTAGTAAATCTTCGCCACTCAAGGATGTACCGCCAAAGGAGATGTGTGAAACTCTCTCAGCAACTCCTCTCGTAAAGCGACTGGTACCAAGGTATGTCCTCTAAAAAGGATGTCGTGCTCTAACCCAAAGGAGAAGCCATTAGGTGCCTATCCCGAGGATATCTGTGCACACCACGTCTCACAGTCAGCATCCCCATGTTGTGCCTCTATGAACCGCTATAGTAGCGGAGGGGTGAATGTGAGAGACTGAAGGATGGCTTCTCCATCTCTACCCACAAAGGATATCCGCAAAGTGGCTAGCTGCTCTGTCGCCTCCTCGAGTAGCTGAATGCCCGTCCTCCTGCTGAGAGCATCGGCTACTACATTTCCCTTCCCAGGAGTATAGACTATCTCAAAGTCATAGCCATGGAGGAACTCGAGCCATCGACGCTGTCTCAGGTTCAGGTCCTTCTGAGAGAAGACGTTCCTGAGACTCTGATGGTCAGAAAAGACTGTAAAGCGCTCGCCCATCAGATAGTGTCGCCATGTCTTCAGAGTGAAGACCACTGCTGCTAACTCCAGGTCATGGGTAGCATAGTTCTACTCATGAGCCCTCAACTGAAGTGATCCATAGGCGATCACTGCCCGCTCATGCATCAGCACACATCCGATTCTGGTCCCTGATGCATCGCAGTAGACTACGTACCCTACTCCCTCCTCAGGCAACCTCAAGATAGGGGCGCTGGTCAATCTTTGTCTCAGCTCCTGAAATCTCTTCTGACATCTGTCTAAACACAAAAAGGGTTTCCCATTCTTCGTAAGAGCTGAGAGTGGTGCCAAAACTCTAGAGAAGTCTGGCACAAATCTCCGATAATATCCATCTAGTCCCAAGAAACTCCGCACCTTCGTCACGCTCTTGGGTGGATCCCAAGCTAGCACTGCCTCGATCATCGCAGGATCCACCGCAACTCCCGCCTCAAAGATGAAATTCCCCATGATGTGGACCTCACATATCCAGAACTGACACTTAGAGAGCTTTCCATAAAGCTGGTTCCCTCAGAGTGTGTCCAGTACAACTCGCAAGTGGAAGGCGTGCTCCTCCTAAGTCGTCGAGTAAATCAAAATGTTGTCGATGAAGACTACGACAAATCGATCGAGGTATGGCTGAAAGATCTTGTTCATGAAGACTATGAACACTGCTGGAGAATTGGTTATGCCGAATGGCATAACCAAGAACTCATAGTGGCCATACCGACATCTGAAGTTCGTCTTCTCCACGTCCTCATCCCAAAATTTGAGCTGATGATAGCCTGACCTGAGGTCTATCTTCGAGAACCACCATGCTCCCTTGAGCTGATCGAAGAGGTCATCAATCCTTGGTAGAGGATACATGTTCCTCACTGTCACCTGGTTCAGGCAACAATAGTAGACACACAATCGCAAGCTCCTATCCGCCTTCTTGAAGAACAATATTGGGGAAACCCAGGGTGAAACACTGGGTCGGATGAATCCCTTGCCATGCATGTCCTCCAACTATACCTGTAGCTCTCGAAGCTCAGCAAGTGCCATCCGATATGCTGGAGTGGATATCGGGGTTGTCCCAGGGTATAGATCAATATGAAAGTCTACCTCTCTGCGAGGAGGTAGCCCTGGAATGTCTTTGGGAAAGACGTCCGCATACTGATCCACCACTGCAGGAAAACCAGGATTCCGCACATCAACTGCTCCTAGGATGAGGCCAACCAACTGATGAGTGATGGGTTGTCCTCTCCTCTGCGGAAGTCCATCCTGTGCTGCGAAGGCTCCCTTCTCGCCGAAGATGGTGAACATGCTCCCGTCGGTGCGTACACATCGCACCTTGTGCCTAAAACAGTCGATCTGAGCATGGACTGTAGATAACCAATCCATGCCCAAGATGACGTCGTAAGGCCTCGACGCCGCTACAAGAAGATCCCAGCTGATGCTCTCAACTCCTAGAGTAATCTCACAATACCGGAACCAGTGCGTAATCGTCGATTCTTCTCTCGTAGGAGTCTCTAGCCATAAGGATCGAGCAAACGGCTCTGTCAGAATCTCCGAGCTCCGAACAAGGGCAGCGGCTATGAAAGAGTGACTTGTTCATGTGTCTATAAGAACTGCAGCAAGGATGGAATAGACACAGATCGTACCTCGAATCATCTCGGGTGCACTGTGGTCATAGGCCTCCGCTGCCTAGAGCTGTGCCTGTCTCTGCCCGCCAGCTCCCTGTGGTCGGGGTGGACCTCCTGGTGGTGGTGGTGGTAGAGCCTCAAAACATCGCCCACCACCTGCTGCTCGGACAGCTCCTCTACCTCGTCCGCCTCCTCTCTTCGTACCGCCACGGTCGACCCTCTGCCTCTGCCTGGGTGGCTCCTCAACCGTCTTCTGCTCCTCGGCACGGTGGGTTGGGCAGTCATGAGCCATGTGACCCTGTCCGCTGCATGTGTTGCACTGCCTGCCTCTCGAAAGACTGGCTCCACGTTGTGTGCCCCGCACTGCTGAGCCAGTGTCCTGAGGCCGTCTGCATTAGGGTCTGGTCTGCCTGGACCCCTGAGTCATCCATCGAATACTTGCCACAGAAGACTCTGCTACTTGCCGCCCCGCGGTAGGTCTCGGCGCTGAAGTAGACTCAGCAAGAAAGCTCTCGATCAGAAGGGCTCGCTCCAGTACTCCTGCCTAAGTCAGAATGCTGAGGGAGATCAGCAATGGCCTGATCTCCTATCTCAATCCTTACTCAAAGCTTCTGGCCCAGAAGAATGGGTCACAAACCATGTCGGTCGAGTAGCGAGAGAGATCGGTATATCTCGCCGAGTACTGGGCGACCATCAAGCTGCCATGCCGCCAGTGAAGAAGCTCCTGGATGTGCACCGCACGGAGGGTGGTCGGGAAGAACTCTGAGCAGAAGAGGCTCTCAAATTCCATCCAGAGAAGAGATGTCTCATCGTGCACCTGGAGCATCAAGCTCCACCATCGGCCCGCTGCTGCGTGTAGTAGGCTCGCTGCGAGGATCACCATGAGGTCTTTTGGTGTCCTCACTAACCGGAAAACTCGCACCACTACCTCCAGCCAGTCCTCGGATGCCTGTGGGTCCCTTTCCCCGCGGAACCTGGGCGGTCGCTGGCGCTGGAACTCATGCAGTGCACTGAGGCGACGTGCATCGTCAACAGCTGATGTTGGAAGCATCGGTGGCTCGGCGGGTAAAGGTACCGCCAGTGCCTCAGCTGTCAGAGGGCCCTGCACCGAGGCCTCATCGCTCGGCGGGTTGTCATCACGTTCAACTCTCGGAACCCTAGCTGGCTGCCGTCGTGGGGCCATCCTGAAAAGAAACAGGTGCGCCACGGTCAGAAAAGTATTCTTGGTGAGCTGACATAAAGTAATCACAAAGAAAACTTGTAACACACATGCAATAAATGTTTTCATACATTATGTCGGAAATCAGAAGTCAGGGTCCTGGTGTACGGATACGTCGGCTGTCGCACCAACACTGGGCTCCCTGGACTAATAACCACACCCAATATGCTTAACACTATTGCTTCACATAGAAGAAATATCAGTGTCTGCGATAGAACCGAACTCCTCCGATACCAATTTGTCACGACCCGTCCTCGGGGCTCGTGTCGTGACTACCCCAAGCCCGCCTTCCAAAGGCTAGGGGCTGGTGACTAGCACCAAGGCGTAAATCCCGGTAAAAAGGGAAGGTATTGCCTTTGTAAAGTAAACAAGAACCACAGTTTAAGCAAGCGGAAGAAGTAAACACTGTGTAAAAGTTGGTACAATAGTAAGTGCGAAAAGAAAGTGGGCCAGAATACAAACCCAAACTGAATGTAATGTACAACTTGAAAGGGAAAACAACAACTGAAAAGTAAAGCTACAACATCGAGTCGTCCACTGGAAGTCCCACCTGAAGGGTGGGTATAGATAGCCTCCACTGCTCCTCGGGTCCAGCAGACTTCTCCGAGTACGTCCCACCCAGTGGTCCACCTCCAGGTACCGTCCTGCTCTGCAAGCCTCCACCCCAATCAGTGATGTCTGTCATCTGGAACCCACACAACGTAGTGCGGGCATAGCCCATGCAGAGGTGAGTATAAGCTACTCAGTAGGGACCCCGAGACCCCCAAAGGTCTCCTAGAATCCACAAAGGATAATCCACAACGTAAAGATACAATCACGAATTAACATCTGACACATCTTAGGTATATGCCCATACATATACCTAAGTCATCAATTTTTGTTCGGCTCCAACATCCGAGCTCAAGTACAACCCAGTCCACATAGGAAAGAAAAACCTAAATCCACACAGGATAGCACAACACAATCCACAAAGGAAAGTAAAACGTAAATCCACACAGGATAGCACAACACAATCCACAAAGGAAAGAAAATCTTAAATCCACACAGGATAGCACAAAACAATCCACAATGGAAAGAAAAACAGGGTTTCAGCTCACACAGGTATACTTCTTCGAATGACGATAGAGATGATCACTAATCCATCTAAGTCGTTGGACCCACAAAGGATCGATAGGTACTAACCCCCGCAATGACCCACAAAGGATCTGACCCACAAGGGATCGATAGGTAACTAACCCCCGTAAAGACCCAAACAGGATCGGACCCACACAAGATCTGTAGGCGCTGGCCCACACAGGACCGCTGAGCGCTGACCCACACAGGATCGGACCCACACAGGATCAGTAGCACTGACCCACAAAGGATTGCTGAGTGCTGTAGTCGTCGCCGTCAAATCCACTGAGGATCTCTGCACAGTCGTCGTCGTCACAGTAGCAGTCGCAGCCAGCTCTAGGGTTCCCGCATACATCAAGCTCGTTCAGGAGGGTCCACTCCATGAGCTGAGAGGTTGATACATCAACTGACATATAGTCCATAGTTGATGTATCCAAAAGTTTTGTATCGCCAACAAGAACTCAATGTCGCAGACGGCGCGTCAATCGGACGCCCGGTCTGAGAGTTATTGGCTTTTTCGTTCTAGGAACCAACCGGGACGAACCCAATTATTCCAAAACCTTGAGTGTGATATATAGGAACGACCGTCTCGATCCAAGGATCACATCGCCGCTGACGGCGTGTCGTTTGAAGGCTCGTAGCTCAAGTTATGAGAAAAAGACCGAAAAAGGTCCGGAAACGGGGGGTCTGGGCCAGAACCGACCCGGCCCGACCCCCCCTGGGTCAGCCCGAACCGGGTCGACCCGACTCGGGTCTGGGTCTGACCCGGTTGGCCACGACCCGACCCGGCCCGGCCTAGGCGCGACCCGGCCAGCGGGTCGGCTCGGCTCGGCCGAGCGGCCGAGAAAAGGAAGCCGCGGGTGGGCGTGCTGCCCCCGCGTGAAGTGAAGTCGCGACCCCACGTGGGGACGCTCGGTGTCAACGGATGCGGTCGGGCCGCCGCGTCCCTGCCTTCGGTTCCGTGCAGCTGCGGAACCGCATCCCGCCTCCGCGACTTCAGCCGTGACCGCTCCGTCCGGCGGCGCGCCGTGGCGCCGGTGACCCGCGCCGCTGGTGGAGTCCACGGGCCACCGGAGTTGGTCATGTGGTCCGATTCCATTTCTGTCTGCGCCGTAGTTCATCACGGGTAACATTCTTCACTGCAGAATCAAAAAATCATCTCTACGGCACGTTTTGTCGTCATCCACAGTTCCGCCCACCATGAAACAAAGGGGTTGTGGGTTCGGACTTGTTCGTTGGTCCGCACCCACCGCGTTAGCAGTTTGAAACAACACCATAATTCCCAGAAATTGATAAACCACGACCCGCAAGAATATCTTGCCTTGGAGGAAACAAGCATAAGTAAAAGAAATCATTTTCAAAATGACCCCTACCTCGTCGTAGTCATCGGATGAGTTCTTCGCCGAATTGACCGTCGCAGTAGAAGATGATCACCGCGTCGCGGAAGGGCGTCACGTCGTCACAGTATACGACGTCGCGTCGATGAAATACGAGGATCAAGGACATAAAAATTTAATTATAACAATTAAATCCATGTTGATGTTATAATCCACAAAGAAATAAAAGGACCACAATCCCCTACCTCAAGATGTCGATCGAAGATTTTCGCGGGGATGGATCGTCATGGAAGAAGCGTCGCAGAGGGAGAATCGTCGGCGTCGCGGAACACGGCGTCGCGTCGTCGATCTCCAAGGGTGATGGCGTTCTTCGTGTTCTTCGCGAAGGAGGATGAAGATCTCAAGCCTTGGAGTCTTCTCCAAATCCTCTCAACGAGTAATCCTCAATAAGACAAGCGTTCATCTTATTTTATTAACATGCCAACATAATGTAAAACAAACTAAGTAACGACCCATTAATTCTTAGAAATAATTTCAACGAATAAACCGCCCAATTAATAAGAGCGTTTAAGAGTTTAAGGACACCCCCCAGTTGACTTTCATTTAAGAGGGGGGTTGCGGGTGCGTTACATAGGGGAAAAGAAACTGTGGGGCTCGTGTGGGCCCCACCTCACAAATATCCTACCAAGAGGGTAGGATATTTTGGGTTCCACCCTATCTTCTTCAACTCAGCTTAAGCAGCTTTAAGTGGTTTTAAGCGTCTTTAAGTGAAATAAAATAAACTTATCGATCCACATTATTTTATTTCTTAACTTAAAGTCCAAAAATTAAAAACCACACCCATGCAAACGCAACCCCGGAAGAGGCGTTTTTAAGAAAATATCGGCGCTGCGATTCCATCAGTGCCTTCAGAATTTGATTCTGAGAACCGGTTCAAAAGTTAGAAAAAACCACTCCTTCGTTCACTGAACGTACCCGAGCCAAACATCGGAATATTATTCCGGGCACACCGGGCCTCGGAATCAGGTGCCATCAGGAACTACGTTCTTGTAAAATTCCAAATAAAATTAAGAAAAAAATATCCTTGAAATTTACGGGTCTTTACAGTGATGCACTTGGGCTTCGGTGGTGGCTGGTTCTGGTCCACAGGTGTAAGACCGGTCTTGGTGACAACATACTCTCCGGAGCGCCCATGGATCAGATATCGGTCGTTGTCTATTGTCCGGTAATGTTTTATTCGCATTTGAGGGCTGCGCTCACACGTCGGCGGCTCTTCTGCCCCCTACCAGGTGAGTTCACTGGGATTTACCTATGGTTGACGCAGTTTGTTTGTCTGGTTGCGGCGGGTTCTTTCGTTCCTTGGGTGTTTTCTTTGTTATTTTTGTTTTGTGTTGTGTTTTGTGGCTGGATATGGTTGTTTTGTGCTGAGGGATTCTACCTCGCTGATACCAGTGATGAGGGTTTCTACCTCGTTGAAATCGGTGAAGGGTTCCACTAGCGGTGATGCTGTTTCTCGTCGCCGGGGTGGGTGATTGCGTGATGATGGGCGTCAGTGAAGCTCACCACCGTTCTGGTGTTGGGATGATGTCTGAATGGTGTAGAACCGTTTTTGTTTGATGACATTGATGGATGAAGATGTCCGGGCTCTCTCGCCGGCGACATGATCTTTTTTGGTGAAGTTTTCCAGGGACGACCACGATGGTCGCCGGTGATGACGACGACGGGAGCTGGTGCATCTCGCTGGTGTTCCGGTGAATGTGTGGTGTGTGACGGTGGTTCGATTTTCATGCGGGCTGTTGGATGGATGTGTGGTGCGCAGTGCAAGGTATGTCAGGGCTGTTTCATGATTAGTTGACAGGCTTGATACGATTTTGGGCGCGTGATGATGATACGGGTTCGAAGATCGAGGCGGCTGGCGGTGACCTGATTTTGAAATTTGAAATGTGTTTTTCGTCCGGATGTGGAGAAGTGGTTAAAGGGATGTATGGGTACTGGCAACCCCTTAAACAGGATTCAGAAAATGAAAATAATGATTTCTAGGCCAGGTATAAATACAACCCATGATCCACGATGATAACAAGGTATAGTGGAGGTGTTTGATATCTCAAACAGATGCTTTCAAGTGAGTTGTATGCTAGAAAAATTTTCACCATCATCCGATCATGACATTGCAATAATTATTGAAAGAAAGTCATTAGGAAGAGATATGAATGTCATTTGAGATCCTCCTCCATCCATTTCCTTGATCTGAAAAAGTTATAAAACAAGGATTTAACTAAGATAATAAACATAGGGACTAACCTTGTGTTTAACGAAAACTCTTAATACCTAAAGTTTTCTAAACTGTCCTCTGATACCAACTATAAATACCCAGCCTTAAACATTACTTAATCTTGAGTTATTCAAGAATTCGCATTGATGATCTTTTCAGGTTTAGATTTTTAGAGAATTAGTTCATAAAATCATGCATTACATTCCACATTTAAACAACGTTGTTACAACGAAGTCATTGTTCATTTTTGTCCATCATAGGAAACATATTTTAAAGAAATCATGGATTATTTCTTGACACTTCCTCAACACTATCATCACATCATGTACCTTTCCCTTGACCTGTGAAAAACATTTCAAAAACTTGGGATGAGCACAAAAAACTCATTAAGTGTTATAAAATAAGGACAGGAAACATTAACCCAAAAATACAAATCAATGAAACCAAAACTTTTCATTCATAACATACCTTAAGAAATCGTAAGATTTATGAGTAGCACATAGAAATCATAAATCATAGATGTAACTTATGGCATCCATATCAATCATGCTTTATAGCTATCACAGCTGCACAGGGAGTCACATTTGGAATACCCATCACAGTATATTTCTTTAAATCTCTTAGGAGAAACATTAACATTTACCGCTGTCTCGTTAACCAATGCATTGGAGAGCTATATCAAGCTCACCCGCCCTAGGTTTATCATGGAACCACCCGTATATGTAACAATGGCCAAGAACCAAAACATAATCATAATAAATAACATAAGCATAAAGGAATGATAACATTTAATAAAGAGATATTTTAATCAAAGTGTCCCATACCACTTTGAACCATTTAACATTTTAAACCATTAATATCCATATAAATAAATCCTTAAAACCATTTTGAAAACATGCATATTAATGAGAAATATTTATAAGAATAAATCATTAAAACATTTAAAACAATATTGTAGTTAAAGAGTTTTTAACAAAATGAGAGACACTTGAATACAAATAAATGGGGAATAACATTTAATCAGAACTCTATAATATCATGAGAATAAGGGATTCATGATATAATATTCCAAAGGATAGTATATACACCATATAAGAGTGAATTGGTTCATAACAACAATGAAGTTTCAATAGAAATGTAAAATGAGATGAAATCCCTCAAAAAGAAGGCATCCTTAAATTAAGGATAAATCAATCTAATAATTATGGGTGAAAAATATAAATACACCCAATATAAGTGGATATTAAGTGTAAAAAAATCAGAGTTCATTCACACATATTCATAGGATGACATATACAATAACTACAAGTTGAACCCAAAGAAATCAAAATTGGGTTAAAAAGTTCCGTTGTAAAAATTCGACAGCATAACAGCGTCACTCTAACATTCAAAAAATGAGTTAATGAGACAAAAAGGGTATCTCATCACTTGGAAATAAATTTTACATCGATAAGGATATATAGGAACATATCCCAACATAATAAGATGTATATTAAAAGACATACCAAAATAAGTCTTTTAAAAAGAGGTGGGTGAAAGGTTCCTCTGCCGATTTGGGTAACATCCGAAACATACACCCCATGAGAAAAGGGTCATACAATGGAGATGTGAATACCCATAAATTAAATTATATTACATAGAGAATACAATCATGAGAATTAAAACACCACACAAAAGTAATTAGTGGCAAATGTAGCATGAATTTCATGGGAATAAAAGTGAGATGAAGAATCCCTTACGAAAACTCAGAAGCCTAACAGTGCCACATAAAACTTCCAAAAATGGATTGAAGATATCAAATAGGCTCTCTCATCATATGAAAAAAAAGTAAAGTATGAGGAATATAAAATAACATCCCCAAACATAAAAAATATGATATTAAACGAAATGACATAAAAGAGATTACATAAAAAGAAAGAGAGAGGTTGGATCCCTTACCTCGTGTCCGACTTGACTCGATCATTCTTTAATCTTCGGAATAATAAACTAGAGTTATTTTATAATTTCATACGAAACTTTTTTAATTTCATTATTCCTTTTATATCACTTATTAACATGTTAATAACATTATGTAATTATTTATGTTAATAACGGTTTTTTGTCGATTATTGATACTTGAGTCAAAAATAAACTTCTTATAATTACAATTTGATAATGTGAAAAAATATCCATTATATACAAAATTATATAAATGATGTAGATATCATATATATCATATATATCTAGTATATACATGATTTTATAATATTACATAACATTTAGAGGTAAGAAATGAAATGCACCGTTCATGGAGACGGTAAGTCGTACGTACGCATGGACGCTACTTTCATTTATATTTCCTATTTATTGAATGAAATCATAATGATATAAATATATATTATAATTCTAGTATAATTTAATATAAAATATCATTAACTCTATCCTTTATACGTCCCACATATGGCATTAACGAATCAAATCACATTGAGGGGGCGGTAGTCTGCGCGTCCTAAAATGAAGATATCGTGTTTAACCATATTTGAAACCATAAAGGTATTCCATAAATGAAAAATACAGAATCATATGGACAAAATAAAAATAATATATATCATACACTAATATAGTGACATCTAAATGGCCACCATGAAAGGTGTTAGAAAAATATTGAACAATCATCATTTCGCGAGGTAGAAATTCCCCATCCACAGAAACAGTATGTTCTTTAACCATTAGACAGTGGTGTGTGAAAGTGTAGCTCTAATACATCTCATAAAACATCCTAGTATATTTAAGATACTGGTGTGGTTACAAACTAATGTAATAAGATGATTTTAGGGGGTTGGAGAAGCAAAATAAAACAAAAGAACATAAGAGAAAGCATTACCTTTAAATCGGGTAACTCCTCTCGGTTTGAACCCAAAGGATTTCTTGAAGTGCTTCCTGCCTATGGTAAGGATTCTATGATGAATAGTGGGATGTGGAGAGATGAAATGAACAGAGTTTGTCTGAGCCAATGGCTTGAGAGGTGTGGGTAAGGTGGTATAGGTGGGGGCCTTTTATAAGAGGGAGGAGGGGCACTCTTGGAATGTTATAAAATGTTACATTATTATAAAATGAGTATCAGATTTTAAAGGTCCCAAAAAGATATATTTCTAGGATAAGGTGATAAGGGTTCTAAATCTACCCATCCAATAGTCTTTTGACAAATGAAAGTCTTAGATTTTGCATTATCTTCTCATTTTATTTAAATCGTTCGTTATTGAGATAATCGCTGCACCATCAAAGTGTCATAAATAAATTAATTTATATAATGTCTAAAAATTATAAAAAAAATTATAATGATGTAGGAAATCGTTTTATCTTTCTAATGAATATTTATAGTCAAAAATAGGCCTTGTATAACCCCATGTAAATATTGTTTTAGTAAAACAATACAAGTTTGTGACATTTTTATTTTAACATTAAATAAAAAGTTATTAGTGTCATTTTCTAACCCAAGTGGATCCATGGGGTCCCCAAGTTAACCCATGGATTCTCTTGATCGTCCATGACAAATAAAATAAAGGTAGAACATGTGTCAAGGTAATTTTATATTATTATAACATTAGTTTTACATTAAATTAAACTAATTACCTTTAATCGCGATTAATAAAACATAAAAGTTACTATTCACCAAAAAATTATTTTCTTCCCATTGAACCACATTTTACATTCTGATGACAATCATGTATATCAGATTTTTTAAATTCAATTTACAGAAGTGGTAATGTTTCGTTTAAATGAAAAATCAGTTTTTTAACTACCACTTAGTGGTTTCACTATTCATCAAAAATTGTTGTTTTTCAGAAAAATACCAAAAATTCACCCTAAGATATATTTGATATTACTAATTCAAAGGTGATGTCTATTTGAAAAACTTCATGTCATATAAGTTGAATTAATTTATTTAATAATTAATTCCCATTGTCAAAACAAATAGTGTGTTTTTTAGAAACAAAATATATCAAAATATTGACACTAGTTTAAGTCCAGTTTCAATGTGAAATTAATTCCAATGACCAAAATTGGATTAAATGGTAAAAATATATTCTAATTTAACTTTAAAACCAATTCAAAAGATAATATAATCATATAAATAAATTAGATTAAATAGAGGTTTTTAATTAAAATACAACATTTTTCACTTATTCATTAAAAATGAACTTTATCAGAAAAATAACAAAAAAATACACAAAAGAAAAATTGACGTCCCTGTTCTAAAGAAGAATTTAATTTGGTATAATAGAATGTATAAGAGTGACAAAAACTATTTTTAATGATTGTTCACCATCAAAAGGTGATAAATCAGCCTTTTAGTGAATATTAGAGTATTTATGCTTAAAATTGAATTATTTTCTTATTTTAAGCATTTACCTTTTATTAGATAAATGTAAAAACATTTAACAAACATATATAATAATATTTTAGTTATTTATATTCATTCCCACCAATACAACGACTACGTGTTATTTACCATTTAAAATAATATTATTATATTATTAGTGTTCAGTATAAGATTTCAAAGAAACTCGTTGTTGCATATCAGGTACGCTATCGAACATAGAAACCCTTTTAAAGTAAAATTATTATGTAATTCAAAATTTTTAATAAATATGAAAATTTCATATTCTTTATTTACTCGGGATGTTAAAATTGCACTGTCCTCTGAAACATTAAACTTCTACCACCATCCTCCCTTACATCCAGATGCAGGGCAGCCAACTCCTTCATCGCCTTCCAAGCATCTGCCGACTGTCGAACCACATTCTTCTATGAATTCCTGCTCAAGGCATCATCTACAACATTACCTTTTCCTGAGGTGTAGGAAACCTCGAAGTCGTAGTCTTGAAGGAACTCCATCAACCTTCATTGTCATATTTTTAGGTCCCTTTGGGAGAAGATATACTTCAAGCTTTTGTGATCCGTGAAGACCACAAAGTGCTCCCCGATGAGGTTATTATACCACAACCTTAGTACGAACATGGCCGCCCCAATCTCCATATTTGTGGGTGGCATAGTTACGCTCATGATGGTGTAACTGTCTTGACCCATAAGAGATTACCCATTGTCGTTGCATCATCTCACACCTAAGGCGTTGTCCTGAAGCATCAAAAAACACCTCATACACTACCCATTCTTCTAGAAACCTCCGCACCGGGGCACTAACTAACATCCCCTTTAGATAGATGAAGGTTTCCTCGAACTGCCCACTCCACACAAAAGCCTGATCCTTCTTGGTCAATGTTGTCAAAGGTGCTGCAAATTGGGAGAAGTTGGGTACGATCCTCCGGTAGTAACCTGCCAGACCTAGGAAACTACGAATTTCTGTAACACTCTTCGGTACTTCCCAAGAAACAATTGCCTCGAACTTCGATGGGTCCATCGCTATTCCCTGCTCGGACACCACATACCCAAGTAAGTGCACTTCTCATGTCCAGAACTTGAACCTGGAAAATTTCCCATAGTGTTGTTGTTGTTGTAGGACCTCTAAAACCTTTCTTAGGTTCTCATCATGATCCTCCTTTGATCTTGAGTAGATCAGAATGTTTTCAATAAACACGACTATGAACTGATCTAGGAATTCACAGAAGACAGAGTTCATGAATCCCATGAACACAACAGGTGCATTTGTAACACCGGACGACATGACTACAAACTCCAAGTGTTCATGAATACACCTGAAGGTAGTATTTGAGATGTTTCCCTCCTTCACCCTCAACAGGTGATATCTGGACCACAGATCGAGCTTAGAGAACAAACATTCACCCCATAGCTGCTGAAAGAGATCGTTTATCCTCGAGAGAGGGTAACGGTTCTTGACTGTTACCTGATTCAGTCTCTGGTAGTCTATGCACAACCTGAGACCACCATCTACCTTCTTCGCAAACAAGACTCGAGCACCCCATGGTGATGCACTTGGTCGAACAAAAACCTTCCTCATCAGATCGTCAATCTGAATCCGCAACACCCACAAATCATAAGGTGTCATCCGGTAGGGAGCCATCGAAATCATATGGGCACCAGGTTGAAAGTCTATCCCGAACTCAACATCACATCGTGGGGGTAGAGTCACCACTTCTTCTGGGAAGACGTCCATAAACTCACTGATGATCCCTGGGACTTCTACCATTTCTTCGTCCACCGACTCCACTGATAGTTCGACTAACAAAGAAAGGAGTTGCTCCTCTCGCCTGCTGCTTTTCTGGAAACCCCACTTACTGATGAAAGTTACACGTCGGCTGCCCAAACCCGAAAACACAATACTTCCTCGGAAGCAGTCAATGACGGCACATACAGAGAACAACCTGTAAATACCTATGATGAAATTGTATGGTTGTATCTGTAAAAGTATAATATACGTGATAGACTGATGTGGCCCTATCATCAGTCTACACCCTCAGTAAACATAAAACAAGTCGGCCAGACCTCCAACTGGCATGCTTAGCACCAGGGGAACTGGAAGTCTCTCAGCATCTAAACCCAGAGCATGGGATAGACTGGGTGTAACAAAGTAGTGTGAAGCTACTGTATCGAACAAGGCATAAGCATGAGTACTAAACTAGCTGATCATACCTCGGATGACTTCTGGCCCTGATGGAGCTGTTGCCTCCGCAGAGTTTGACTGCCCATACCCAGCTCCCTTGCCCCTAGGCTGTTGGCCTCCTCCCCTACCTCACCCTGGTTGAGGTCCTTGAGGAGCGCCCTGAGGTTGGCCTCCTCCTACGACGTCTGCCCTTGGAGGAGCAGGAGCTCGCTGTCCCTGCTGATGTTGCTGAAAGTGTTTGGCTGGAAACTGTTGCGGCTAGGGCAGGTGCTTCACCGACCCACCCCCATTGTACTGTACTCGTTCTAGGCACTGATTCTGATGGTGACCATGGATTCCACAGACAAATAATCTCGGTACTGGGCCGGAATGGAAAGGGCGAGGACCAGGAGATTTGAAATAGAACTATTGAGGAATGCTCCATACTGGTCGAAACCTATGGGGCCGGATGATGGAGGCCTGCTGCTGACAACCTTCACATTCGACAAACCCAACTAGATTCCCTCTCGTGATACACCACCCATCATGTCCATCATCACCACCACTTCAGCCTTCTGTTAGACCTCCATGTATGTCGGTAAGGTGAAGGTAGTAACAACATACTGAACAGAAGGTTGAAGTGCCTCTTCCAAATGTCTTGCCCGAGACTCCTCATCTGGAAAGAGGTCCATAACAAAGCAGAAGAGATACTTGAACTTTATCCCCAACTCTCTCACTAACATGCTCCCCTGCTGGAGGGAGAGTAGCTCCTGCCTCTTCTCATCCTTCATCGTAGAAGATAGGAATTCCGCCCGGCACTCCTTCTCGAATTCAGCCCACGTATCCTCAGCCTCCCTCTTCTCCAAATGATAAAGTATCCACCACTAACGTGCTGCTCCCCGCATCTGTCTTACAGACAGAGGAACCCAGTATTCTATCGGGGCCTAGATCAAGCTAAAATCTATCACCATCCCTTCTATCCTGCTCTCTATCTCAATGTCTAAGATGGTACCCTCGTACTTCCTAAGGTTCTTCCACTAAATGGCATGAAGTGTCCTCTACCACTGATCGTCCTCCTCCTCTCAGTCATCCCTCTGTTGATCAGCAAAATCAACCTCCGGGGCCTCGATCACTCGTACTACCCATGGTCACCGTCCGAGTGCCATAGCTGCAAGGTATACAAGGAATGCATAAGCCCGAGCAGTGCATAAGATTGATTTTAAATTTTCTTGGACATATTATTCATTTTAAATCCCCAAAATACCCATGAAACAAAATAACACAAGTCCTTATGATGCATGTACCTTTTCTGGGGTCTCTAACATGCAATCAGTGTAGCCATACTTGGTCGTTCGGTAGGCCCAGAGTCCTTGCATCAGATCATGGGGGGCCCTAAAATCCCATGTCCTAGCTGGTCTTAACTAGCCTATTTCACACACCAAGATCACCCAACACTGTTTTCCTACCATCCCATGAAATCCTCACTGTTACTAACCATAGACGCCATCCTATCTCTCAACCTTCACTTTGATACCATTCTTTCACGACCTTCCTTCACCAAGATGAGAGAAGGAATAGCAGGTTGCAAGATCCTTCCTTCTTCAAGTTGAAGGAGAGATAATGACCCCCAAGACCCGCCTTCAATAGGTCTTGGAGTGGTGACTAGAACCAAGGGTATAGAATCAGACACAGGATGTAGGTCATTACACTTTTTATTTAATACGATTGGGAGATAAGATAGTAAATCCCAACAACACCAAAAGTGAATGTACAAGTAAAGACAAAACAATCCATTCTCATATGCATGTTTCAAAAGTACATAATAAAAAAGTAAAATTAAACCCCAAAAGGAAGAACAAAAAATAAAAATGGCAATAGCAACTGTCTCAACGTCTAAACTAGTACGACCCTGCATGATCCCTAAAGTCTTCCTGGAAACCTGAAAGCAGTTTTATAGACATAGGGTGACCATACATGTATACTGAATAGGGAAAACCAAAAGTTCTCTTGCACAAGTGGGAATTCATTCTAATTCCCCATGAGAAAATAGAAAACCGAAACACCTACCAAGGAAAACTTCCCACCCAAGCCTCACCAAGGCATGCTCCCTAAATAACGCAAGTCAAGAAATATAATATTAATAACACATCGATGTTTGGGTACCCCGCGCCACTTCCCCACTGGTTATTGAAGTCATACTATGAATCGAACCTCTATCAAGATTCTCACCACTGTCCTACTACCACACTCCGCCGGCACACACCTGGGGCACACCCACGATTCCCGCCAATAAGCACCTGGGCCCCCAACAACCATGTGTAACCATGCCCGCAAACATCTGGGCCAGAACAACTACTACCATGCCCGAAGACACATGGGCCTCATCCCAAAGACACTTGGGAAAAAACCTACCCGCACACACCTGGGAAACCACCACAACTGCCCAACCCAAAGAATCTTGGTCTAAAATGGACCTCAGGCCATTATAGCCTAGCCGATGAGTCTTCGGATATTTAGGAATGTGAGCAGAAAATGACTTAATAACCATCCACTCATATTAGTATTTGAAAAAACACCCTCACCCATGAATTTGGGGTGTTCAAAACTAGGTGCACAACTTGGGTGGGTTGCGAATAAGAAACATAAGAACTACAATTATATAATATATATAATAATCAGTCAACCCAACCAAGGTGTTCCAAATCCAACTTAAGCACAATCACCATCGTTACTATTCATTCACAAGAATAATTGAACCCATGACCATGTCCCCACTCATCCCAGAAAACAATTCCCCATTGAGCCCATTCTTTATTTCATGTTCATGTTATCCCATTTAAGTAAATTCTACACTACTGGGAAACTAACAGGAATAACCACAAGCCGTAGAAGAGAAACAGCCAAACGACAATTTAAGCATTCACACTCGGTTCTCTTGTAAAGTCACAACAACAAAAAAGGGATACATGATACCCCTCAAAGTACTGGAACCAAACCAAGTCTTGAGATATAGCCCCACACGGCTTCATATTCACAACCAACAACTATGCCACAATAGAGGATTACATCCCCATCCACATCATTCATTAGGTTCTTCTTTATGTTGGTTAACCGGGGGGACCACAAAAGGATTAATGTTTATTGGGAATCCATTTAGCCAACTGCGTTTAGGAGATTAACCAATTTCCATTTATTTATGTAAATATCCGAAAGCACAAAGGATCATTAGTGAACAAGGAAAACCCAACAACAACCATGACTTTTTAGTGGGCATGAGCCCGTACAATTCACAATACATAATTAATAATAATAAATACAATAGAAACCCCAGTTGCACCCCCTCCTTTATTTAAAGGTCTCTTTATTATCTTTATTTAATGTTTGATTTCATCCATCCCCATAGAAAAAATAGCATAACCACCCCGCATGATACATATTAAGAGAGACGAAGGAAAAACCCTACTTGGATGATCAAATATTGAGGTTTCTCTTGATGTGCCAAAAACTGGGGATGCACAACTTGTAGGGGAAGAGTGTCCGGGACTCCAAGGATGGGCAGTAAGGGCTCTAGCACATGCGCACCACTTGCCTCGGGAAGGGAACTCCAAACACTCCATGGGAAGAGAGAACAAGACCAATAATAAGAAAAGGAGGAATGATAGTGTGATATAAAGACGAGCCCGAGTGTTACTATATATCAAGATATTCTGTGGTTTAAAAGGTGGATTGTGGTTTTACCACGCGGTTGGGTGGTTACACATGACGAGATTAATTGTTATTTAGTAACTCTCATCGGGAAAAGGTCGTAAAAGTTTTGACTTTTAAGGATTTTATATAAACATAGGGGAATGTTACACAGACACACAGCTGGGTCCGTTGAGAGTCACCGCACTCTTATGAATTTAATCATTGATTATGGGGCTAAAAACGGCCTTGAACCATTTAAAAAAGTTTAAAAGGGTTTAAAAGTAGCATTACGGGAAAAATTGTAGAAGAAAAACTCAACAAGGCTACGTGACACCGATCGGTCGCATCGATCATTGACATGCTGATTGTGTCACACCATTCGTGTCACAATGATCGGGTCACACCGATCGGTCACCCACCGATCATTTCCCACTGATCGGTCGCATCGATCAGTGACACATCGATTGTGTCACACCTATTTGTTGCAAAGATCGGTGACACACCGATTGTGTCCCCCCGATCGGTCGCACACCGATCGATTGCACCAATCGGTGACACAACGATCATGTCACACCGATCGGTCGCCCACCGATCGGTCTCACTGATCGGTCACACACCGATCGGTGACACGCCGATCGTTTCATACTGATTGGTCGTAAACCGAAAAGATGTCTTACCACCGAGAAGTCACCCTTTTGATTCAGAATTTTGCAAAGGGATAGACCATGAGGTTCTGGGCCATTATATAGTGACATTGAGATTTATGTTTTGTTAGTCAATGGGAAATCCAAATATAATTGACATAACCCCATCTATTAATGAAGCTAAAATTAATATTTATATTTAGGCTTTGTTTAATGATTTTAAATATATAGTTGTTTTATTTTTTATAGAATTTATTTCTTCCCAGCGATGTCTGAGGGACATTCCAAAGGTAGAAAGTGAAATGGTAGGGAGAATTGTGACACCCAAGGTGTTACTATTTGGTATTTATTTCATGTATTGATTGTCTGATGGTTTTTCATAATGTTCTGAGTGAAATTTTTATGTTTTTAAAGGAATTTATAAGTAATATAATTTATGTTATTGGTTTTAATAACTTTGTATAAATCGCATCAATCTAAAATTAAACTTCTAGTATAAGGTGCACAATTTTCTAAAACTAACATCTAACCCTTGTACCCCCACTAAAACCTAAAAAAATTATTTTAAATTATCATTTATGTAATTTTTACACCAGTTTCTTTCCACCATTATTAGTTATTCAAGAAACATCAACCCTGAATTTATATCCACTATTTCATTCCATTAATATGGTAAATTCTCATCAAAGGTAAATGATTCTTTAATTTGGTTCATATACATCCCTTCCACTCAACTTCTATCACATTCTACATTCATGTTCTCTATCTTATATTATTATGGAATTTAGGGTTCCCCCTTAGATGAAATTTTATTTCGTATTTATATATTTTAGTGCTTCTAATATCCTTAAAAGGATTAAAATTGATATCTCTTGGTATAAAAAATTTGGTTTCAATGGATTCTTCAATTTCTGGTAAGTGATTTACAGTATTTACATTTGGTTATAGAACTATGTTTTCTTTTGGTTTCTAACCCACGTGTTCAATGTAATTATATATATATTAATTACTATAAAAGTGTTTTATGATGTTTTTTATGTGTTTTCATAAAATATCCTTTGACATCAAAGAGATTTTTCTTACTTGAAAGTATACGGTTTAATTTCCTAGAATTTTTTAACATGACATGTTTGCGAAAATTTTAACCATGGTTTTTATTAAATTATTTAAATAGTATTTAATGGGTTAAAATATTTTGATTGAAAATTATTTAAAATCTTGTTTTTACTAAAGTTTTCTATAGTGAAGTATAATTTCGATTACTTTGAATTTGATATATTTCATAAGTAATGTTATATTATAGTTATCACTTTATATAATTTTAAAAGGATTTGATTATGTAATGAAAACAGAATTTTTAATATTATTATTTTTTTCAAAATATGGAGTAAAATTTTAAATGATATGTATTTTAACATTGAGGCTGGTTTTTACATGCTCTTCATGATATTCCCCTCTAAGTTGTTTTTATGAATATTGGATAGAATAGTGACATGTGGTATTGTGAATAAGTAAAATTAGGTGTAATTGTTGTTGTTATTAATTTTTAATTGATATTATTAATGAGGGAATATTTATTTGAAGGGATAATGGTGGTGAGTTGAGTTTATTATTTATATTTTTTCTAAGTGTATAATTATATGTTGTATCTTAATTATCACCTCTATTTATATGTCATGGGAAACCTTGTGTAGATATGTTATAGATTTAGGTATGAGTGATCCACTAGCC
Source organism: Viscum album (assembly GCA_963277665.1). Taxonomy (NCBI): domain Eukaryota; kingdom Viridiplantae; phylum Streptophyta; class Magnoliopsida; order Santalales; family Viscaceae; genus Viscum; species Viscum album. Next base: position 1,328,039,474 of record OY728158.1, read on the forward strand.
ATAATGACACTCTATCTAGGACCCCAAATTAGAATTTTGTTCTTCTTTGGTAATTTTTCTTCTTGTTCAAGTTAAGAAGGGTAAAAATGTTTGACTATGTGGTTGGAACACATCACGTGTACCAATTAGATGGATTCAATTGTGGGGTTTCCTTGATTTTCTGTATGGATCCTTAGAGTTCCCATGATGATTGTTTATGATTGATATTTATCATCATATTATTGATATTCATTATCATATATGTTTCTTTCATTTATATTCTATAAAGTATGGTTTACATCAATGTCTGTTCGAAAAGGGACTTCGATTTTATTTATAGAGAATTGTTATTTAAAAAAATATATTATATTATTTATATAAATTATCATCAGTTTCCATTAATTAATATTTTATAAAGTTTTTTTATATAAATTCATTATGAAAATGTATATTTCTCTTTTTTATAGAAGTGTTACATTGAAGGGATGATTTTTGATTTTATAATCACTTATTTATTTATCAACATTTCAATGATACCCATTACTACCTCTCTATCATACTCTTTATTATTTACTTATATAGTCAACATTGGAATTAAAAAAATTCATGAATATTTAGATCATCACTCGGTCAATGTTGTTTTGAAATGAGTGCTTTGTACCCCTTTGTTTTCATTTGGGTTAATAAATGCAGGTTTGGTTTAAACCATGAAGAACATGTTTTGTTTTAAAGAAATGCACTACCTAGGGAAAACCAATACACTTTTAAATAATTATAAATTGATTAATTTAAATTCTCTATCTCATATTTTCACATTTATCATATATGTATTCCATGAATATGTGGTAATCATGAGATGCCAACTCATGTTATCTACTTTTCATAAATGTTAAAAATGTTAATTTTCTATTATATTTCAAACAGACATAGAATAGTTTAATATCAAAAGGTTATGAATGAAGTATTTATTAGAATATGACTATGAATACTTTCTCACACATTATGTACAACTTTTCTCTTATAGAGGCCATGATTTTCATATCATAGTTATAAGTTAGGTATCGCTTGTTAAGCGAGTGATCCTTGGATTGGGGTCAATTATGTCGGTGATGGAAAGTGGAGTTAAACCACTAATCATTGAAGATATAATTTTATATTTAGTTATATATTATTGATATGTGTTGGGATATACCTTATATATAAATCCAAATTAGCTTTATCCTTTATTTATTATTGTCTTTGGTTTTATTGGGGTTCATGTATAAAGAGTGTTTTTTATTACAATTTAATGATTTAGATATGTTTATAATTTATGCTTCATTTTTTTGTTATGTTATGCAGAGTGTTCTTATGCCCTTCTTGGTTATAACCTAACTTCAAAAAATTTATTTCTTTATTGTGACTCATTTTACTTATATAATGGTATTGGAAAATATTTATTTTATATATATTCATCATTAATATGTTTTATTAGGTGAAGATATTCCAAACATCAAATACTAATGCTCGTGGCTATTGTTTTTTAGGTTATGGGGATTGAAAACATGCTTTGTGTCTTGTGGAGGTCTTCCTCATGTATTAGGATATGGTATATTGGGTTTTTTTATTAAAATTGTAAAGGGGTGAATTTATTCTTAAACCCCTTATGATATAAATCCTTTTTTGAAATACCCCCATGTGATGCTTTTTGAATACAAAAGTGTTGTGATTAAAAGTTTAATTTTAGTGAGTATTTCTTTTAAACTATTTTACATTGGTTATTAAAATATGGGTTAATGATTACCTAATATATTTCAAATAATTTAATTTATTGAAACTTAGAAGATCCCTGATTGAATTGTTTTCTTGGGGGTACCAGATGTGTTCATGGGCAAGTGCTCCATTATAGTCTGGAAGACCACATGGTATAATTGTTCAATTCTTCTACCTTTTCATTATTGTAATTTCCCAATGAGTGTGTCTACACACTAACTAATACTTCTTATTATTATTTTATGAATATGGTATTATTTTTGTTCTAAGGTGATGAGTCATGTGCTTAAGATGAATTCGTGGATTTTAAAATAATGATAGTGGATTGGGTGGATCTTTCTGAGAATGATTTCATCTTTTAGAATGATAATAATACCATAAATAGCTGTGATGATTAAGTATTTATGCTTTGGATAGATTTTCATGAAAAAAATGCTAATGTTGGGGAAATTATAAAGCTCTATAAATTTTTAATTAATTGAAATAAAAAGGGAGATATTGAAAATGTGATAATTTTTTTATTTTTATCTAAGATTGGGAAATATTTACTTGAAGGATTTTTTGAGTTTATAAAATATTTTATAGTACTTTGGTATATGATATAAAAATTTTAGAAAGATTTTAATGAATTTTTGAGGAAAATTGGATATAATGTAAAGGATTTGGCTATGAAAAATTCATTACATAGTTTGTAAACCATGCATGGAAACCATTCAAGGTTCAAATATTTCGGATTTTTCTGAACATGGTTTGCCAAAATGTTTGTAAACCATAAAACATTTCAAAATGGTTTTTTATTATTGATATTTCATTATATATCTTCACGTTTTTCACTTTCTTTTAACCCATGTGAGTCGAGTGGCCTCCCCCTTAGTTCTCATTCATTTTAAGATATTTGGGGATCAATATTCTCTCATTATTCTTCAATATATAGTTCAAGATCATTTCCTTATCCAATTTTCCTTTTCATCTTCCCACATTATTGATTTTCTTAGTGGATCTAGGTATTTGAGATGTGGGTTCCTCAGATCATGGAAAAATCCCATTGAGATGAGGGTGATTTTTCTCATTATAGTCTAAGTATGACTTATTGGGAATAAAAATGTTATTTATAGTAGGATCAACATCAATACATTTCTTAGTAACAATTTATTCACCTTTATTGATTTTGTGGATTTGCAAACATATAAAAAGAATGTGATTTGGGGGGGTTATAGGTGGTCTTGTGGGATAATATTGATTAAAAAAATGTGTGGAGAATAATTTATGAATCTAATTTAAGGTAATTCCTTTACTTTATTTGTGTATTATAATGATTTTGAAATTGATGGTTATTATTATTATTTTTAATGTTATTATTTTAATATTAGTATGATTTAGAGAGTCCCGATGAATTGTACATTGAGTATTTGATTTATCTGAATACCCTATAAAATAGTATGAGTAATTTCCAAAATATATATCACTATAAGACTATGTATTTGAGATTAAATGGTTTTTTAAACCAGTGACAAAAATTTTTGTGTATTTTTAGTCCACTTTATGGGTTATTATGGTATTTATCTTACATAAATAGGTATTATAATTCAAATTAATGATTTTTTAATGTCTAAAATGGTATATGTGTTTTAAGACATTTGAAATATGGTTTTCCAAAAGAAAATGTTTAAAATATCTTGGGATATTTAATAGCTTATTTTGATGGTTAATGATTCAATTAGGTTAGAGTTTTTAAATATATTGTTTTGAATAGAGTTTTCAAAAAAATGATTTTTTAGGTGAGGAAATTAATTATTGTTTGATTTATATGAGTGAATGACTTTTTTTCTAAAATATTAGAGAAATTTATTTTCAAGTAAAACAATTAGGTTTGATTTCCCCTTTTGAGTAAAAGGTGAATTTTGAAAATTTAAGTGGAATGTGTTTCCCTTTGAAAAAAAATATTCATTAAATTTAAAAAAGGAGATTATAATTTAGATGAGATATCTGATTAATGTTATTCAATTTGTTATATGTTTTTGAATAAAAAATAGGGTTTTTATTTGATCAAGTTGACATTCAACCGATTTTTCCAAAAAATCATGAATGATTTTTTATTTTAGTTATTTTTATTTTTTATTTGTTATTTACTTTTCGATTTTCTTTATTTTATTAAATGATGGGAAATGTATGTTGGGGATGGTTTGAATCATATTGAAGGATATCCCCTTTATTTTTTTGATTTATGGTTACACATGGAAATTATGATTTTTTAGGCTCCAAGTAACAAATATTTATTTAAAGAATAATTGTATGTTTAATGATCACTTGGGATATCAAGATGTTAATTTTGGCATGATTGAGGGACTCCTTCATTAGATGAATGAGTGTTTGATCATTTTTTTATGAGACAGTCCTTAATAATAAAAAATATAATGTAAAAAGTTTTTAGAGAGATTTTTGATTTGTTTAAAATTTAGTTCTCTTTTATTATAGGTTACTTGTATTAGAATAAGTATATAAAAATATCTTTAGTGTATAATTACCCAAATTGAACATTGTCAAGTGATTTTGAGTTGAGGGAATTTTTTTTAGGGTTTTAGGACACTTAACTTCACAGTTTTGGAAATCCATGTAGTATATGGGACAATGGGAAGTAATTTCACAAGACCTTTCTACATGGTTGGGAAATCATGTTGAAAAAGAGTGAAATTATATACTTTAGTATCTTTGGGTTTTTCTCATGCCCAATATCCTAAATATTGGTTATGGACCCTTGTTAGGCTATGATATAATGATTAATGGAACGTTAATTCTATTATAAGAGTGATGGAAATTACGATATTAAGTGGTTCATATTTAAATAAAATTTAGGAACTCATCTTTCATTATTTCTTTAATGCCCCTACGATGGATGTGAATCTTTTTTAACCATTGGTTTGGAAATGACTTGTTAGGAAAGGTGTCGCTGGGTTATTATTAATATATTTGTATGGTTTTCAATTGAATATAAGTGGATTTTCATTTATGGGGGTGATAAATATTTTTTTGTAATGGGTATTTTTCATGATTATGATAATATATTAGTTATAAATTTGTTTAAATTTTTTTGTCTCAGGTGTGGAGGTGGATGTGGACTTATATATGTTGTCTTTTTTATGGATGGTTGAAAAAAATAGTAACATGCATATTGATTTCCACATACATGTTTTCATGATACAAGTTGGTTTGGTGATTGTAGTTTACATGATTCCTGATTTTTCCTGTTTAGGCTTACATTCTCCTATTGGTGTTGGGAGGGGGGAGCAGACACATCTGTTACCCAATTTTTTTGATTTCAATTTTACATATTCTAGGTTGAGATGGTGTATTATTTTTCAAAAATATCTCTATGTAGTTAAATGGAAACAAAATGGTTCAAGTAAACATCACCACCCACCAAAAATATTTAGAATTCAAAAAATAATTTCGACTAAGTGGAAACCACAATGGTGAGGTCTATTCAATTTGAAAACCAAATAGATTTAACCATGCACTATTGTGATCTTATTAATCCAATACACACAATATATTACCATATGATGATGATACCATACTTTATAAATTATTTTTCCCCAACCCTCACCTATATGGACCACATATACCCATGAAGAAAACAAAATATTAAACCTGAGGACCACCAGATCCCGATAATCCACCAAAACCAATAATGATTCACAAGGGATGGGACACCATAGCAACATTATTACATTAAGTTGATATTAATACTCAAGGTTTAAATAAATGGTTTATGTTATATACTTCTCTCAATTTTCATATCCATGGTTTTTTCACTTTAGGATTGGCTTGGGGGCTATGGTAGGAGGCATTCCCACATGGTGTTGACTTAGGGTTAGGGTGAATGTTTCTTCCTTATGTGACTTAATATTGGGAATAATATGGTATATGTTTAATATATATATATATATATATGGATAAGTATCAATAATATAAGATTCATGTGTATATTAGAAAAAAATTGTGGCTTGTATTTTAATGAGTATAAAATATGTATACATTATGGTTCTATTTTAGGACCAAAGTCAGGTGGGATAACTTTGATATTGTCTTCAAATAAATTAATTGAGTTGGTGTTGTGGACTTGGATTAAGATATGCAAGTTAAACCTTAATTATTTATGACTGGACTATCATATGGTACTTATCAATAGATTTATTTTGAAACCTTTAATGTATCTTTGTTGGATAACCATGGTCATCTCATTTGAGGAGTCAGACCTGATAGTTTCACTACTCACTTATTACTCTTCATTATTATATTTTACATTAATATTTAAAATGTAATAAATAAAAAATGTAAAATAGAAAACTGTTTTGAATGAAATAAATTAAAATAATTATTAAAAAAACAAAAGTTATAGGGAAAGGGAAGTGATATCATGAGTTAACTAAACAATCCATCATAATCCATTTTTAGTATTAAAATTACTTATATAAATAAATCATAAACTAATATTTAATTGAATTGCCCGAAATAAATTATGAAAATTTTAATAAATTATGAAACCTTACTCTACTAATTGATCCCACCTCCCCTATAGTGTGAATTGATAACTCACCCTGATCAATGCATTAAAACATCTTCCACCACTATCAATAGCCATCCCAACTCATCATATCATGATTTAGATCTGTAGAGTGATGAATGGGAAATGAGATATTTTCATGGAATAAAACTCATATGTAGGAATACTACTAGAAGATAGGATCTTACCTCACCAATCCTTTACATGACTATTTTCACTCTTTAAATAGTAGAAAAACTAAAAAAATAAGAAGTATGGATTTGGGAACATCATGGCCTCGCTTAAGGGTATCATCCTTGGATCAGTTATTTCATCACCATGGAGTGTAATAAAGATATTGTAATGAGAGTGAAGGTATATAAGAATTAATAGTAGATAATAGGATACAAAAATATATTAAAAATATATAAAATAAAAATAAAAAAACCAAATCTAAATATCAGCTTTGACTGAGGGATTAGGAGTGAGAACCATTTAAAAGGAAAAATAAAAAATATTTAAATAGGATTTAGTGATAACTTTGATGTTCATGGATAGTTGACATGTAAAAATAATAAGGATTGAATTTATCCATATCAAAGGCGAAACAACCCAAAAACTAGAAACACAAAACCATATGTTATATTACATTACTGGTACAAAATAAAAGAGGTCAGGAAGGATCCAACAATTTAGAAATCATGGAAAACTAGATGCATAAATACATTAAATTTCAAAACATAAGATATAACATGAATATATTATATTATAATTAATATAACTTTCAAAATATCACTAAAAATCAGATATAGTACTCTTCTAGGCTTTCTGGGGAATGTAAAACAAATAAGGGTGAGATCATATGCTCATTATGGATTAGAATACAATAGAATATATCATAATATAATCATCTAACAAGTGGTATAGAAGTAATAATTAATGAATATAAATACATAATAATTGGAAACATAGTGAATTATATATCTATAAAAATAAAGGAAAATATCGGTTAAAATAATCATTGATCTCATATTGGTGGAATACATAATATCAGACATCAAAACATGTTGTCAATGCTTTATTCTAGGACACTATACCGATATGGTAGAGGTATACACCAAAACACAATGCATTTTATCTTATGATACCTATTAATATATCAAGGAGATATATTATTTTTTTCCCCACATGTCACCTTTTTATGACTAGTTCATTCCTCATAAGAGCCAAATAGACTTTTCATACATTATCCTAAATATATTATAGCTAAATCAAAACATGTCTATCCATATACTAAAAATTATGGGAAAAAATACATAATCATTAAATGGGATAATTTATATGTTAAAGAAAACATACCTTAATTAACATATAATTTTGAGGTATTTTCTAGTAATATGAAGTCCCCTTATCAAAGAAATATAGTGGTGGGGGTAATTTAATGGTGAAAGGTTATTCATAAAATATTGTAACTGGGTTTAATATTTTTCATTGGTTGGAGACCATGGAAATGGTAGGAAAAATCCATCATCATGGTTCATAAAGAGTGTTTTAATATTCAAAATCATATCCCATGGGAATATCAATCTAGGTGTACAGTCTTAATTCCATTTATTGTGCATCATAGTGATTATTATGTCCAATATCAACTAACACATTTGATCTAATTACCCCTAGGTGAATCTATGACACAATATCATCCACTTTATAGTATCCCAAAATATATTTATATTTTAGGAAATTTAAACATTTTTATTTTACAAAAACATATGGGGGTGTTTCCACCATGGAAAATATTGAGTTTTATAACGGTTTTGGTTACTATGGAATCTAAAGAATATGAGTCCCAAAAAATAAAAATTGAGAGGGAAATAACACCACTAATGGATTGGGTACAAATTCAATAAAACATATTGAAAGGAAGGGGTTAAAATTAATCTTAAAATACCATGAATAAAAATATTTCATGATATAAAATCTCAAATATGTAGTATATATACAACATAAATGAAATAAGGTGCATAAAACCAAACATGTCCCAAAGAGAAAAATTGGTGAAAAAACTCTTAACACATTTCATGACTTCCACATACGTACATTAAAAACATGTATCAAAAACATTTATAACTTAATAAAATAATTCAGAACCTTATTCATATACATTTTCATTTATAATTTTTATAAATATCCATTATATATATATATGAATTCTACTGATTTTCTGCATCGGGTGTTTATAGTTTTGATAGTTTGTACTAGTTTTACAATAGTATTGTCTAATTACATTCATCTTTAAAAGATTATCATTCATAAATCATTAAATTTAAAATTATGTATATTTTAGGATTATTTATGATTTTTAAATTCCTTTCATGATTGTTTTAGTCTTTATCCATGAAAATTAAATTGATAATAAACATCTTTCAGTTATTCTAATTGATCAAATGATGTTTTCTTAATTAATGAATAAAATATTGATATAACACCTCCAAAATAAAAAATTATTATTATTATTTATAATTTTATATAATATTATATCAGTAATTATGTTATCTTATTCATTCATTATAGAAAATCATAGTATTTTTCACATGGGTGGCTAAACTGACCCTAACATGAACTTATCCATATTTAATGAATAATTATGAGGTGTTTTTATTGTAATATCATCATAAAAGAAGAATGCTGGTATTATTTTGTGTTTATTAGTTTATATATCATAAATATAATTTAATTATAACAAAAAATAATTTATTTGAAAATATTATATAATTTTGATAAAAATTTCCACAGAGCATGATTATTTTAAATGATTGAATTAACAATGTTCATTTATTGATAATATCATCAATATGTTCACTAATTTATCATAAAATAACCTTAATGATATCATAAAAATAATATTCCCTCAATAAATCCATCCTAGTATCTATAAATAATTTATTGTGATTAAAAATGAATTTTGTTTCTTATGGTGGGGGTATTCTGAACGAACACATGAACAACGATTTTGTTTTCCTTAATAGACAGGATATATGTGATGGTTCTCAGTGCAATGGAATCATGTGTAGGTGGGATATATATTAAAATTTATTTTAATAGTCATTTTCAAAACCAAGATTAGGGATCCTTCACATAATATTTATTATTAATTTATTTAATATTTGAGGAAATAATTACATAGACTTAGAAACTTTCTTCATTTGTGAATGATGATCATATAAAAATACCCTTCTGGATTACCTTCATTGTGATATGAGGATCCAAGGATAGAATCCCTATAGTGGTGGTCCACATGTTCTCTTATGATGTTTGAGAAATAACACTCGATCTTCAAGAATTATCACGGTAACTTGAATGTCCTGCATTCTTCATTCTTGAAAGCTCGTTCTTTCGCCTTGAAAAAAATATCTCTTTCCATTACGGTAATTTTGAGGGATAAAGATGGAGGATTTTAGAGATAATTCATTGGGTGTAACAATTCTATATTCTAATTTTTTGGATTCTCAATTAAATTGACATAGTTGTGTATTTATAGAGTTAGAATTTATGTTAAAATATTATTTAATTGAATATATACCCTTAAATTACATTTATTACATTTAATAAACACCATTACACATAATAATGACTATATTATTATTATTTTGTGGTGTCCACCAACTTGTGGAATAAAAAATATTATGTAAGGGTATTGTTAATTAATTTTTTCCCCAAACTCAATCTTGGTCCATTTTATATCCTCTAGAATTTTTTTAAAAATAATAAATATATTATTTCAAAGTAAAAATATTATTCAAAATCTTGAAAATAAACATTTATTGAAATATTCAATAAATAAAATAAAGATTTTATTCAAAAGCCAATGAATAAATATTTGTTTAATTTATGTGATCAATATAACATGAATAAAATTATTCATTATACTTGTGAATAATATTTATTCTATTAATTAAACTCATATAGTATTTAATTGTGATCAACATAAGCACTTATTGTGTGACCTTATAGGATTATTTATCATTGGAATTAAGTGATCTTTCCTAAATTCTAATATTACTCCGTATAAATAGATCAAGGAACCCATGGGAATGAACTTTATATCTCAATGTCAACAACCACATAAAAACACTCACTATGAGAAAAAGTGAGTTATAGAGATAATGGTCATAACAAGAAGGAAAAGGGTGGTTAAGAGAGATACATTACCATAAGTCACGTATTTCATTGTATGTTCAAGAAAATAATTTATAATAGATATATATTGATTATAAATTTATTCCAACCCCTTAATCTTATTTATCATACAGTTTTTTATTTTCTTATAACATCATACCACCTGTTAATTAAAAATTATTTATTAAAATCTCTGTTTTAGGTAATAATTGCTTCATTTTTTATGAATGTTTTGGTTTAGAAATAACAATATTTATACATTTAACATGGTTAAATAATTTCCATAATGTTAAAAATTATATTAATATAATATTTATTCATTATATATATATATATATTTAAATTCAACCATACATGGTAGAGATAAAAAAATAAATTTCACCGTTCATGAAGATGACAGGTCATACGTATTCATGAATATTGTTTCAATTTTCAATGGATAGAACAAAAAAGGTAAATAATAATTCACCATTATAGAATAATAATAATATCATAAATAAAATATATATTTATTAAATCCTTCATTATAATAATCCATGATAGGTGCTGATGAAAAACAAATTACATTGATTCATGAGGCGATAGTCCGCTATACACACAAACAATAATTTCATTTCTCATTTAATAGAAGAGGATATGGATTTAAGTTATTACATTTACATAATAACATATTGGTATATTTAAGATATATTTTCAATTATTTTATCATATTTTAAAAATATTATAATTATTTATAAGAATAAATAAAACTTAAACATTCAGTTAAGGACTATACCTATTTTTTAGAAAACATCCATTTCATTACACCTGAATCCCACTAAAAATTTTATTATGAACTAAATAATACTTCTAGAATTTGTGTAAGTATTTTAGAAAGATATTTGTGTATGAATTTTATGAACAAAAAATTTTTTTAGGGAGAAGAAAATAGAAGAAGAGGGTCCAGTTTAAAAGAGAGGGGACAAGCGCTATTAGAATTACTTAAAATGTTTAATTTATATAAATAAATTTTCATTTAAAAAACAATAAAAACTAATATAAATAAATTATAGGATTATTATGTGTTTAAATCCTATCTTCCAATAAATTTTATAACCTATTTATATTAATTTATTACACTTATCTATTTGTTTTAACTCACATTAACCCTTTTGGTCAATTACCTTGACTACAATGTTTTTACCATTAAGAGGACAAGATAGTCACTATAGAATAAAATTTTTTCCATAAATGGAAAATATATTATATTTTTTACAATATAAATATAAATTTCTTGAATGAAGGAATTTTAGTAATTTAAAATAATTTAATAATATATTACTAGTTATAAAATAACATTAATGTCATTTTTGACACTATTCATTTAATTTGACATTATATACATCAATACAAATATATAATTAGAATATAGACATAAAATAATTTTATAATATGTCATATATATCTAGAAAATTATATTTTCGCTAGAACTCACTCAAGAAATGTTATTTTAGAGTTTTTAAAATAATTTATTTTATTTTTCTATTAATTGAATAAATACTATATCGAATTTTTGTAAGAATTTAAGGTAATTATTTAATAACTAAATATTATAAATAAATTACCATGATAAAATATCTATTCTATTTAAAAAACTCTTTTAGGACAAAAAATTTACTTTGATTATCTATATGTCAAAAATTTAGAGATAATGAAAAACATAGAATGACATTTTTTTCCTTTTCTTTACATAAAATTATATAAATGGAAAAATAAGATAAATATTGAACCAACTTACCATATGTTAACAACATAGATGTAAATGGATGAAATAAACTAATGAAATTGGATAAATTCAAGAGTTAGGGTCATTTTATGGTTTTTATAATATCATTTTAACCTTAATTGCCCTATTTACCTTTATCATCATGACAATTATTTACTATGGTTACTATTCAAAATGAAAAAAAAATTAATACGATATTGTTTACCATATTTGGAACTATTAATTAAAAATATGAAATCTTTTTTTGTTGATTCAATTTCTATAAGTGTTGGAAATTAATTTAATATTAAAACATAAAACACAACAAAATATAGTTTTTCATAAAAAGGGTATTTTTATGTATATAAAAGATTTTATATTAAATTAAAGTATATAATTAATTAAAAAACCTATAATTGGATAATTTTTAATAAATATTTACTAATTAAATTTTAAAACTAATCCAAAATATAATTTGACTATGTCAATACTTTAACATAAAATACAGCATTCAATAAAAACCATTATTTCAACAATTTATTGAAATATAATACTTTTCCAAAAAATATCAAAATTTCACCATATGATAATTTCAATATCATTATTTCAAAAATTATAACATCTTTATAAAATAAAATTTCTACAAGTTCCATACATTAATTATAATTTTTCTCACAGAAGTCAATAAAATCCATTTTTGAAGAAAACTTATTTTTTATGAATAAAATGACTTTATTCTAAATAGAGAATTTATTTTATAAGAATTTATCAATAAATTAATATCTAGTTAGACCTTACTATATATTTCATAAATTATTTAATCCAATTCATACCCATTAATATAGTGACTAGGTTATAACATTCATCATTAAATAATAATATTTCGTAGTTTGTTTAGTATTGGTGTTGCATATCATATTTTATATTAAACACTATGTTCTTTTAAAATATCATAGTGTTTCATTATTCCAACCTTAAAATATTTATCCCTCAAAATTTTAAATTACATAACAATATGAAAATAGGTGAGGAAACATCTTCTTATTTCATCTTATAGTTCCCATCGTTCCTTCTTGTATTTATGGTTTCACCATATTTCCTTGAAAAGCTAAGTCCTTTTCGTGCATAGAAAATTATCCCAATAGTAAGATATCTTCCTATATTCTCCTAATACGGGAGATAATTTTACATATATACCACTTATGAATTCAATACATGTGATTGATCTAGTATGTACTTCCCAAGAGGGGTGTGTGGAATATGTCGTGAACTTGAGAAAGGTTTGGTGGGAGTACTGATCGATAAACCACAACTCTAATGTGATTTAAAATATCATTTGAGATGGTTTAATAGGAATTATCTTTACCTTCTTACCAATCCCATTATTATCTTCCATGAAGGTATACATAGAAAGAATTTATCGCTGACCTCAATATCCGTGTCTTATTTATGATTGTCTTAATAACTATTTTTTTGACTCTGAGAACCCTTGTTGTACCATGTAATGGTATTGACATTTTATAGCACTTCCTCACCCATTTTAGTAACCAAAAACGTTTGTTCACCAACCTCAATCTATCATACATTTTTTATACATCTCTTCATATAAAGGGCTTCATAAAGATCTATTTGGATGCTTATGTGAAATCTATTATTTTACTAGAACTCAAATAGAGGAATATGTTGATCCCATACACTTTTTAACTCAATTTATCATGCTCTCAACATGTATTGAAGTTTCTATATAGTCCACTTAGATTGGAAATTATTTTCGGGGTGATAATTCAAACTGAAGTTTAACTCAGTATCTAGATCATATTGGAGACTCTTCCAGAACTTGTAAATAAACCTCAAATATTGATCAGATGAAATCGATAAAGGTGTTCCATAAAACCTAACCACTTATATGATTTATATCCATGAAATATGATCTAATGATAAGTCATATATAATTTCAAAGAAGTGAGTAGCCTTTACAAGGAAATTCACCACAACCTATATTACATCATTTCTTCTGGTGTATTTTGAAGAACACATACTAAGTACATGATTATGTTTCCTCATATACATATAGGTCTTGATAATGGTAGAATCATACCAGTTTATTTTTTCCTCTCAACCTTCTCTTGGTGACATATCAAGAATATTGATATATATTTTTCAATATCCTTCTTCATATTTTCTCACTAATACTACTCTAAAATATCTTGATACATATTTACGATCCTTGGGTGGATGGAGAAGGTAGAGGTTGTAAATAATTCAAAAAATACTTATTTATCTCAATATTTAATGGTACAGATAGCCATGACCCAAATCATACAACTCCATCAATTTTGAACTCTTATTATTTCTTTTTTCTTATTGTTTCCTCCTTCTTTTGAGTCTCTACATCATCTCTTTAGCAATCCTTTTTCTTCCCTAGAAGGTATTTTTTAGAAATCATTTGAGAAAGGAATGGTGATTTTTCTAAATATAAAATTCACACATTCATTCTTTTAAAGTATATAAATAATGGAACCTTATCAATTTTCATAAGTGAAAAGGTTTTCATATCCATTCAACATAGATCATCTACCACATTATTTTCTATCCTAGGATGGAAGTGGATTGACCTGTCATAATCATTGATCAGATATAACTATATTTTCTAGTATATATTAATATATTTCTATGTGAATATATATTAGTGTCTCTTATGATCTTTATACATTTCCAACTTCTCCCCAGAGAGATAATTCAAACAGATTTATAATGAAAATATCACTCAATCCAACTCCAGATCATGGGTTTGATAGTTAAACTCATAAAATTTCAACTACCTTGAGTCCTGGGATATCACTTTTTTATTTTTCATTAGTACACAACCCAAATCCCTCTTTCAAGAATTGTTATATAACACAAAAATTTCCCTACTTGAAGACAACATGGGTGATGGTGATGTGATATTACTCTTTTAAAATTCCTTAAATCTCTCTTCACATTCATCAGTCCAGAAAAACATTAGTCCAATAAAAGTCTTCAAGGTTAGAGAGTTTGAAAATAATGAGATGTTTCTTATAAATAGTTGGTAATACCCATCCGGTCCAAGGAAACTATGTATAATTATTATAGAAGCTGGTCTTAGCCACTCCTCAATTGCATTTATCTTCGAAGGGCCCGTGGATATCCCCTTTCCAGTGATAACATTCCACAAGAATTATACCTCCTCCATCCATTACTCACATTTACAATAATTTTAATATAGATTGTCCTTCCACAATGTCTTTATCATAGTATTCAAATGCTTTTCATGCGCCTCCTTGATTTTGGGGTATATCTAAATATCATCCATTAAGGCTACCAAAAATATTTCTAGGTAATCTCTAAATTATTCATTCATTGTGCCCATAAATATTTTTAAATAATTAGTGAGTTTGAAGGGAATCCCCAAGAAATCATAGTTTTTATACCTTGATTGAATGATAGTGTTGGTAATATCTTCTTTTTTAAACATTAATTTGTGATATCCAGACTGAAGGTCCTCATTTGAGAAAGTATTTCCCTTACATAGTTGATCCAAAAATTAATCTTTCTATGGAAAGGGATACTTGTTTTTTATGAGGATTTTTTTGAGTTCATGACAATAAATATATAGGAGAATTCACCCATACATCTTCTTGACAAAGAGGACCAGTTCACCCCATGGTAAAGTAATCACATGTATAAAACCCTTTTTTCAGATGTTATTAGAACTACTATTTTATTTATTCCTACTCTATAATTTCTATTCTATAAGGATTCATTGATATGGGCATTGATCCAGGTATATGTTTTATTGAGAACTCAACCATAGGTCAAGAGGAAGTCTGAGAAACTCTTATGAGAATACATAAGTATAATTCCTCTTATTGGGAATGTATTAAAGAATGATTATATCCTTTGTATTGATCATTTGGGATTCATATACTTTCTTAAAAAGAAACAATAACCACATTTGAGAAAAATATTCAACGAGAGATACATCCTCCTCCTTAGAGTTATATAGAATCAAAGGATGACATTGGATGTGAAGAGTGATCTCCCTATCCTAATTTTTGAGGTTGTATTTATATAAGGATATCCAATCCATGCCCAATATTGCATCAAAATCCACTAATGCATGTAAGATGATATTTTTGGGAGATTCATTCCACAAAAATTTATTAGGGAGGGGTTATATACTTGCGGTACAAAAAATGTCCATTTATTTGTTCTCATAGATATCACAACCCCCATGTTTCATAGTGGTGTTTGAATACTTCTACTAAACATCAATGTTATGAATGAATGCATAGAACGATTATAAAAATGATTATTCTCTATTCCAGAATGTATAACTAGTGCACCTATCACCATATCTTAATTGTTATCCACCTTTGTAGTAGTGATAGTATATTCCCTTCCTTGATATCTGGTCCATAGAGGTTTTTTTCACTGATTGTATCTAACAACCCATGGAATAAGGCATTGATTTGCATAATACCTATGTTACATGTAGTTGGAACACTGTACTAAAGGATGAGTGATTATATTATATTTATTTTACTATGTAACATCAGTGGTATTCTTTATATATATTAAATATTGAATAACATTATGCCCCTATTTTTTATACATGAAAATTATCTTAATTCCCTTTAGAAAACTTCTAAGATGCTTCTTCCCACACTTTTGACACATGGGATGTTGGGTTTTAATTCCTCCATGAGAATTTTCTATCAATCCTCCCAAAGGAATCCATATTTTACATTCATATCTCTAGGACCATGATACCACTAATAGTCACGAGTCTAAATCTTGAACTTAAATACATAATGTAAAATATCTTCATAAATTTCAAATTCTCATCATAGACATGGATTTTTTCTACTAAAAATATATTCATATATACATTTATAATTACTGATGATGTTGGGGAAATAACATGAAAGCCTAGTGAAGTTTGTCTCGTACACCTTGATAGACTCATCATAATTTTTCTTATGTATAAGGAACTATATATCCATTTTAAGATTGATATTTAAGAAAACATTAATAGAAAACTATTTTCTTGAATTCCTCTATTCTATGGAATCACTGTCCTCTTTGGATTTCTTGTTTGTGATCAACATCCACTACTGATCAGCTTCCCCCTCTATGAAATAATTGGACAAGACAACTTTCTCTTATTTTATGCGTTATAAGATAGAAAATATATTCTAGATGGAGTTAATGAATTTGTCCATGTTGAGGGGATAACAATATCTGTTAAAGGTAGGAGGCCTTTGTTATATAAAATACCTGACTAGAAATTTATCTTTCTTAAGATAAAGTTGGAGTTATAAATGATTTACGTTATTATTCATAGAACGAGTTAGGTAATACAATACTACCATGATAT
This sequence comes from Viscum album, assembly GCA_963277665.1. NCBI lineage: Eukaryota > Viridiplantae > Streptophyta > Magnoliopsida > Santalales > Viscaceae > Viscum > Viscum album. Next base: position 1,328,057,069 of record OY728158.1, read on the forward strand.
TACCAACTCCAACACCCATAAGATTAATCGTATCATTCGGTAAATCATCAAATCGCCTATAATGTTGGTTTTTTCCATGGTTTATACTATTTCCCTCCATTAACTAAAAAAATAAAAACAAAATGAGAACACTCGTACTAGTAAACGTACAAATGGGAAAATTATGAACATAAAAGGAAAAAATTATAAATGATAAGTAAAACCTAACTTATGACTCCCTAGGTTTTAATCTAGGCTATCGATGGTAATTTCCTTAATAATTTTTTAAACCGAACTATTTGTTCACCTCCATTGTACTGGTTTTTATAGATTTTGTAAAATTTAAAATCATATCCTGCCAGAGTTTCAAACTCGGTGAACAACAATATCACGACCCGTCCCCCATGGCCCATGTTGTGACTACTCCAAGCCTGCCTTCCATCGGCCAGGGGTTGGCGACTAGCACCAAAAAGGAATATCCCAATTACGGGAAGGCATTGGCTTTAAACTTGTACACACACACACAATCCTTGAACACAACAAGAATCAACCACGAAGTAAACTACAATAGTAAAATGTGTACTGAATATAATGGGGAAAGAAAACAAGCCCAACTAAAATGTACATGTACAATGGAAAAGAAAAAACAGCTTCGAGATCGTCCACCAAGGATCGTACTTGAAGGGTAGGTACAGATCGTCTCCACGTCAGCCTGTCTCCTCCGTGTACCTCCTTGTCCTGGCTTCAAAAAGTCTCATCACAAATGTTCTCCATCAGCACAAGACACAATAAGGTTTGGGTGAAGCCTTTACATGGGTGAGTATAACAATACCCAGTACGGGATCCCAAGACCCCCAAAGGTCTCCCAGCGATTCACAAATAAAACATCACAAGATATACCTAAAAGTTAATATCACAAGAATGATCAAAATCATGATGCAAAAAGAAAAAAGAGAGAGCTCACAAAAGTTATACAACTCATATTTTAAGAATATAGATGATTAGTCTTAAGCTACATCATCTTATTCCATTAGAAGTTCCACAACTAATCCACATGAAGTTGTTCTACTATTGTTCCACTCACGAACATATGTTATTGTTCCACAAGGGGCCACTATAAGGTAGGTACACATCGGGTCAAATTACGGCTGATCCACATAGGGTCGCTATAATTCTTATCCAAATAAGTCTGCTGGAATTTTGATCCACATAGGGTCGCTATAATGTTGTTCCACATAGGGTTGCTGAATGTTAATACACACAGGGCCTCTAGTTTCTGATCCACACATGGTCTATAAAAGCTGTTCCTCGATGGGACATTCTTAAACTGGTCGTCTTCAGGTATATACGATGTTGATTCACTCAGGGCCTCTATGATGCTGATCTACATAGGGTCGCTACATCAATGACAGCCAGCCATAGGATTCCTCACAGTCGGTGTGCTCGAGTTTCGTAGATACTGCTCCTCAAGATATTGGTCATACCATGACCACCACTATTCTCTATAAAGAAGCAACCAAAAGTACCACCATGTAGTAAGGTTTCTAACGCGATATACGGTGTGTCATTCAGACGCTCGGTCTGTGAGTTATAACTGTTTTAATAATGAGGCCCCAGTTTGATTCGGGTTCGATCCAACCCGGCCATATTCTATCATTCTCCAAAATTCGAGTAGAGTATACCAAAAGGCCCTTCTCATTCCAAGGATCCCAGCTCCATAGATGGGTTGCCAGATGGATGTCTGAATTTCATGTTATACCAATTTAAGCAAAACTGGGCCTGGTTGGGTCCTTGTCCAGTCCGATCTAGTTGGACCAACCTGGGCTGACCCAGTCTCGGCTGACCATACCGAGCCTCGCTATAACCTGGAATGGCCTACACCTTCCTAGGATAGCCCAGTTGGGTTAGGCCATGGATGGATCCTCCCAATGGGCAGTGGTCCTGCCCTTCCAGTAGGAGGCACAACCCGGCCCGCTGGGGGGGGGGGGCTAGCCTGCATGGGGTGTGGCCCGACCTACATGGGGGTGTGGCTCGGCCTGCAGGGTGTGTGACCTGGCCCACATGGTGCGGAACCCAGCCCATAGGGAGCGCTACCCATCCCATAGAGAGGATATGCCCCGGCTGGAGGAGGGTGTAGCCAAACCTATAGGGGCGCGGCTTAGCCCACTGGAGGGTTCGGGGCCCACCCTAGCTATTATGGGGGTGTGGGGAAGCATTTCCCCTAATTTTGGAATGGCGACGCCACGTGGAATAGCCAGGTCACCTTGGGACCTACAAGGGTGGGTCCCTCTTCCTCTGTTGCAGTTTCGAGCCACAACCATCTTCTACAGTGCACGACGTCCCCCCTGCCTCCACGACTGGCTTCCCTACATGACGACAACAACTAAAAAGTCATGGCCTCCACCTCCTATAGCGTGCGACGACACGCCGCACAGCCTCCACGGCCGAATAGTGTCTGTCGCCTTTTGAACTGCCACAACCTCCTCCTGCGACGCATTATGGTGCACCACCTCCGCCGTGGTCGGCCAGTGCCAGCCGACTTCATCACCCGCCGGTGCCGATCGTCGGTGTCGCTGCACCGGTGCTACTTCAGCAATCTTCCATGGGGCACTAGGTGAGCTCCAGAGGTCCACCTTTTCATATGATCACTCCTACAGTCTTCCTAGGTTGTTCCATTCACTGCTTTACCCTCATATTTGGGTGCCATCCAACCCGTATTATATACCCACGAATAACGCAATGATAAAAAAGAGGCAGAGGGATCAGGCCTTGTTCGTGTGGCATGTTCCCTCTGCGTTAGAATCATAACAAGGGAGTGAATAATGATTCAACAACTCTTGTAATTTAAACAAGATAACTCCCTACCTCTAGAGTCGTTGGAGATCGTCTTGCGTTTGAAGATGGTTCAGTGTTCATCGATCCTGAAGGAACCCTCCAATGTTGCCACTCCAACGACGTTCTTTGGTTCTAGTTTGATGGATCCCTTCATCATCAAAATATCCTCCAAATACTCCTCTCCCAGAAAAACACATCATCATTTTCCAATGAAAAAAAAATTAAAAATATAGGATAGGAGTTATCCTCACAACACAATTAAGAGAGGTTCATTAATTTGTGTAATTAATGAACCTCTTCAATTTCATGTATGATGGTTATAAATTTTTTTGCAACCAGAAATTTAATGTCCTATATTAAATTTCATACCACCCCTTGTTCTCCCCATCACCGAAACCTAAAAAAATGTGGAGGGTGTCTAAAATAAATTAGATTTATTTAATTAATACTCCACGAACACCGAATAAACAGACTTCCTCTCTCTTCCCACTTCGGTCGAGCTTAAGGATCCCTTAAGTGAATCTCGATAACATGAGTTCAACAGTGCCCTCATATTTCAATTCTGAGCATCGATTCAAATTTGAGGATTCCCCACTCACTCGTTTACATAAAGTACCTTAAGAATGTTTAAAATTATGTTTTGGGCACACCGGGCATCAGAATCAAATGCAGTCATATTTCATAGCCTCAGAATAGTTCCATATAATTAAACTAAATCCCAAGAAAATCTATGTCTTTAAATTCTCCCCACATTAGAGTTTTTCATACCCAAAATCCACAACATATAGTAAGGAAAAAGTGGGGGTAGAGAGCACGTATCTAAGCATCTCGCTCCACTGTGCTCTCATAGAGGTTCTCGGGCTACCAACAAACACACGCTAGAGGAATCGATCGTCCACGGAGGACCCTCTCATGTCGATCCTCAATCACCGCTGGAACCTCCGTAAACATTGTCCCATTATCAATGACCAGCTCGCCCATGTCCATTCCATGTGATGGATCATGCATGTACTTCCACAACAGTGACATGTGGAAAACCTCATGCAGCCAATGCATCTGTGGGGGAAGATCTAGGTAATACACCACCTCCCAAACTCTGCTGAGAACCTAAAAGGGTCTAATGAACCTTAGAGATATCTTTTCACCCATTCCAAGTCTTCAAAAATCTCATCGAGGTGATACATGTGGGATGACAAGGTATCCTTCCTCAAACACCAAAGTTCTCCATCTCATATCATAAAAATACATCTGTATGCTCTGTTCAGTATTTATCTGCTCCTGGATGATCTGTACCTTCTTAGTGGTAGCCCGTACAACATCTGGACCCATAAGTGCTGACTCCCCTGGGTCTATCTAGCAAAAAGGTGATCTGTATGGTCAACCGTGCAAGGCCTGAAATGGTTCCATACCAATGGTGGAGTTATAGATAATGTTGTACGTGAACTCCACAAAAGGTAAGTGATCCTCCCAACTATGGACAAAATCTAAGATGCAAGCACGAAGCATGTCCTCCATTTTCTAAATAGTCTAATTCGTCTGACCATCCTACTAAGGATGAAAGGCGGTGCTCAAACACAGCTGAGTCCCAACTGCCTCTTGAAATCCCATCCACAATCGGTATGTAAATCATGTGTCATGATATAATAAGATCGTAGATGGAACCCCATTGAGCCATAAAATCTCTTGTATATAGAGGCATCCCATTCCCTATGTTGATCCCTACTCTCAAATGGGTAGGAAGTGGGCAGACTTGGTCAGTCGGTCAACGATCACCCAGATGAAGTCATTTACTCTAGACGTACGTGGCTTCCCTATCATGAAATACATGGAAATACCACCCCACTTCCACTCATTTACCTCTAATGGATACGTTAAGCATGTTGGAACCTGATGTTTGGACTTCACTTGCTGACAAGTGAGGCATCGTAAAAGAAACTATGTCACTGCTTTCTTCATCCTTGTCCTATAGTGTTGATGCCAGAGGTCCTGTTACATCTTCACCACACCAGTATATATAGCCATAGGGTACGTATGGAACTCCCACAACACCTCCTCCAGTAGTTCCACTGGCACCATGGTGCATCGTATGAAGAGGGTGAATTGCTCCCCACCTTCATAAAATCCATCATGTGCCTTTCTTGAGGATATTAGATAACATAGATCCTCACAGTCAATATCCCCATGGTGTTCCTCCCAAACTCACTGAAGAGGTGGGGGAGTGACAGTCATATACTGCAGATAAAATGCTTCATCTCTATCCACAATGGATTTCTGCAATGTGGAAAACTACTCGGTCATCACACTCACAACTGTAGACCAGACCTCCTGCTGAGTGTGTCTTTTACTATGTTCAATTTCCCAGGATTTTCTAAATATCTCAAAGTCATAGTCCTGAAGGAACTCTAGACAATGTCGTTGTCTTAGGTTTAGGTCCTTCTGTGAGAAGATATACCTGAGACTCTTTTGATCAGAGTAAATAGTAAACTTTTCACCCATCATGTAGTGTCGTCAAATCTTCAGCCCAAAAACCACTGCTTATAACTCCAAGTCATGGGTAGAATTGTTCTTCTCATGTTGTCTCAGCTATCATGAACCATAAAAGATCACTGCTCTCTCCTTCTTCAGGAAATAGCCACGCCCGGTCCCTGATGTGTCAATGTAGACTACATACCCAACACCATCTTCTGGTAGCCTCAAAATGGAGGCACTCGTTAGTCTCTACCTCAGCTCTTGAAAAATATGATGGCATATCTCTATCCACATGATGTTTTGTCCATTATATTTCAATAATGATAAGGGTGTCGCAACTCTGTAAATTTCAGGTACGAATCTCTGGTAGTACCGAGACAACCCCATGAAACACCGCACCTCGGCCACACTCATGGTTGGCTCCCAATCTAGCACAACATCTATACTGTCTAGATCCAATGCAACTCCAACCTCCAAGAAAACATGTCCTAGAAAGTGGACCTCATATATCATGAATTGTCACTTCGAGTGCTTACCATAAATCTCGTGCTATTAGAGTTTATCCAAAACTATCTCTAGATTATAGACATGATCCTCCTCCGATGTCGAGTATATCAAAATGTCGACAATGAAGACCACCACAAAGCGATTGAGGTATGGATGAAAGATCATGTTACTGAGTCCCATGAACACTGTAGGGGCGTTGGTCATGTCGAATGGCATAACCTAGAACTCATATTGCCTATAACGACATCTGGAGACCGTCTTCGACATATCCTCATCTCTTACCCTGAGCTGATGATAGCCTGATCCGAGGTCTATCTTTGAAAACCAATGAGCTTCCTTAAAATGATCAAAGAGTTCATCAATCCACAGAAGTGGATACTTGTTCTTCACGGTCACCTGGTTCAGAAACCGATAATCCAAACAGATCCTGAAAAACCCATATGCCTTCTTGGCGAACAAAATCGGGGCTTCCTAGGGAGAAACACTGGGTCTTATGAACCCCTTTCTATGAAATTCTTCCAGCTATACCTGTAACCCATGATGATCTGTGGGAGCCATCCGATATGTTGGTATAGATATCAGTGCCATCTCGGGTATAGATTTATGTAGAAGTCCACCTCTCTACAAGGAGGCAGTCCCGAAACTTCATCAATGAAGACATCGGCATACTGGTCCACCACACCATGATAGCTCAGACTCTCAACATCAATTGATCGGATAGTAAGGCTAGCCAACTGATGTGTGATTGGCTTCACCCTTCTCTGAGTAAGTCCATTTTATGATGAAAAGGTTCCCTTCTTGCTGGTGAAGGAAAACCTGGTCCCATCATAACGAACACACCATAGTTTGCGCCTAATGCAGTCAATCTAAGCATGGACTATGGAAAACCAGTTCATACCCAAGATGACATCATAAGGCATCGACGCCACTAAAAGAAGATCCCAGTTGAAACTCTCACCTCCTAGAGTATGGTCACACTATCATCACTAGTGTGTAATCATTGAATTTTCTCTCGTAGGAGTCTCTAATTGTAATGCTCGAGCCAACGGCTGCACTGGAATATATGAGATCCGACCGAGAGTCGTGGAAATGAATGTGTGACTAGAACATGTGTCTATAAGTACTGCAGATAATGTGGAGTAGACATATATCATTCCTCAAATCATTTCTAGAGTGTCGTGGTCATAAGCCTCAGCTGCCTAAAGGTGAGCTCATCCCTGTCCACCTACTCCGTATGGTCAGGGTGGACCACAATGAGGTGGTGGTGGTAGATCCTCAAATCACAGCCCACTACCTTTTGCATAGACTTCTCCTCTGCCCTGTCCTCCACCCTACAGACCTCCTCACTTGAATCTCTGCCTCTGCCTTAGAGGTCCCTCGATTGCCTGTTGGTCATTAATGCGGCTAGTCGGGCAGTCGCGAGCCATGTAACCGTGCACGCTACACATAAAGCAGAGTATTCTCCTCTGCTGGCCTACTCTACCTTATGAGCCTCGCACCTCTAACCCTACATCCAAGGGTCATCCAACAGAAGGTCTGGTACACTTGGACCTCTGTGTCATCTGCCTACTACCAACCACAGATGACTCTGCCACATGTCTCCCATTGGTGGGTCTCAATCTCGGTGTTGGCTAAGCAAGGAAACTCTCCACTAAGAGTAATCTCTCTAGCACTCCAGCATGTTTCAGGATACTAAGAGATAGCATCGAATATCTGATCTCCCATCAGAGTCCCTACTCAAAGGTTCGGTCACTGAAGAAAGTGTCACGCACCATGTCTGAAAAGTATCGTGAGATGTCGGTGCTCGTTGCCGGGTACTGGGGCACGGTCTGGCTTCCATGTTACTCCATATAAATGACTGGAAGCTAGGATCACCATCTGGTTAGTTGGTGTCCCAACCAGAGAAAAAACATTGGCCACAACCTCCAGCCAGTCCTCAGCTGCCTATGGATCCATCTCACCTCGGAACATCAAAACCCACTACCACTGAAACTCATGTAATGCTCCCAGTTGGTGTGAACCATCTACTGGTGGGTTTGGTGGAAACAGCTTCCCAATTGGTAGTGGTGATGTTTCTACACCACCAGATGGTACTCTCACCTTAAGAGGGCCCTACACCGAAGCCTCATCACTCAGTGGGCCTTCATCGCAAACTCTCACTAGAATCATGGATGGCTGTCAACGTGGTGCCATCCTGAAAGGAAAGAGGTGTGAAATGGTCAATGAGTTATACCTGGTGGGCTGAGTCAAATAGATAAAAAATAAAACAATTCCAAAACAAACACAATGATTGTTTTCATGCAACGAGTCATAAATTCAAATTTAGGGTCCCCGTGTATGGATAAGTCAGCCAACACACCAACACTGGACTCCCATAACTTAAACCACACTCAAGACACTTAACATTATAACTATATTGGAAAGATTAGAGTCATAGAACATTGGTAGAACTAACTCCTCTTATACCAAATTATCAAGACCCGTCTCTTAGGGCCCATTTCATGACTATCCCTATCCCACCATTCATAGGCTAAGGGTTGGAGACTATCACCAAAAGGCGTATCTCTATAATGGGAAGTCATTTCCTTTAAACCTGCACAAACACATCATCCAAGAACAGAACAAGAAGCAACCATGAAGTAAACTACTGTAGTAAAAAGTGTATTGAAAGGAAAGGGGCCAGAATACAAGCCCAACTGAAAAGTACAAGTACAACTGAAAATAGAAAAAAAACTCTTGGATCATCCACCTAGACTCTTACCTAATAGATTGGTACATATCATCTCCACAGAACTCTACGTCAGCCTATCTCCTCTATGTACTTCTTGGTCTAATCTCCCTCAAGACTCAGCCTAGCTTCTCATCGTATTCACAATACACAACAAGGTGTGGGTGAAGCCTGTCCATGGGTGAGTATAACAAGAGCCAGTAGGGGACCCAGAGACCCTCAAAGGACTCTTAGTGGTCCACAATGGAATTCATCACAAGTTATACCTCAAGGGTAATATCACAAGCATGATCTAAATCATTAAGCACAATGAAAAAAAGAAATCTCACACCAGTTATACAACTCAAGGTTCAGGATTATATATGATTATTCTTACGTTATATCATCTTATTCCATTATATGTTCCTCAAATGATCCATAAGAAGTTGTTCTACTATCGGTCCACTCTTGAACATAAGTCATTGTTCTATGATAGGCCACTGTGATGTAGGTTCTCATCAGGTCATGCTAATGTTGATCCACACAGGGTTTCTAGAATACTAATCTATACAGGGTCACTAGAATGTTGATCCACACAGGGTCACTAGAATGTTGATCCACACATGGTCACTAAATGATGATCCATAGAGGGTCACTCGTTGCTGATCCACACAGGGTTGCTAGAAGACGATCCTCGATGAGGCGCTCTAAAACCAATCTCCATCGTATAGCTACGATGTTGATCCACTAAGGTTTTCTATGATGCAGATCCACACAGGGTCTCTACTTCAACGATATCCAACCACATGATTCCTTGCTCTCAGTGCACTCAAGTTCCATATAAACTACTTAATGAGATACCGGTCATAACATGACCTGCACTAATATCTAAAAATGAGTATCCAAGAGTACTACCATTTCATAAGGGTTCCAACTCTATAGACGGCACGTCAATCAGATGCACAGTTTGTGAGTTATAAGTGTTTCAATATTGAGGGCTCGGTTGGATTCGAGTTTGATCCACCCCGAATGTACTCCAAATTTCTCAAATATTTGAGTGATGTATACCAAAATTTTCATCTCTATCCAAGGATCTCAGTGCCATAGACGGTTCATCAAACCGATGTCTAGATTTAATGTTATAGAAATTTATGTGAAACTGGGCTTGGTGAGGTCCGGGTACGGTCCAACTTGGTCAAACCGACCCAGTATGGGCCGACCCAACCGGGCCTGGGCCAGACCGGTTGGGCTGGGCCATGGCGGGCTCGGCCCAGTTGGGCCGCGACCTGGCCCACTAGGTGCGGTGGCCGACAGGGGCTGTAGCATGACTGATAAGGGGGTCAAAACCCGAACCGTAGGGCGGTGTATCCAGGACTGCATGAGGGTGCAGCCCAGGCCACTGTGGGTGTGCAGCTCAGCCAACTAGAGGATGGGGGCCATCCTAGCTAGCATAAGTGGGAGGCGTTCCCCCCTTGATTTCTGAATGACACAACCGTTCGGAATTGGAGCGGCTCTGCCACATGGCATCACCAGGTTGCCACGGGACCCATAGGGGTGGGTCCCTCCTTTTCCACCATGGATTCCTTCCATGACCATCACAAGCGGAACACGAGGGCGCACCACTCTGCTATCATGTTTGGTTGGTGTTGGCCGCTCTGCTCGACCGTCATTGCATCGAGCAATGGACTCCACCTTCTGCGGCATGCGACAGCGTGCGACACCACCTAAGGGGCCGAATGGTGACAAACTCTCTACTAACCACCGCGGCCATGTGGTGTGGCCTCCTCATATGGCACGCGATGGCAGGCCACCTCCTCTGTGTTCGACTGGTGCCGGTCCCCGCCATCACCTATCGGGATTGGTCACCGGTGCCGCCATATTGGCGGTCTTTCACGGGCCACCAGTTGAGCTATGGTGGGCCTTTTCTCATCTGATCACTCATATGGTCTTCCCAGGTCATTCCCTTCGATGCTTGACCCTCATATTTGGGTTTCGTCCAACCCAAATAATTTACCTGTGAAGAACACAATGATAAACAAGAGGCGGAGGGACTGGGCCTTTCCCGTTTGGCCCATGACCACCGCGTTAACATCTTAACAATGGAGTGGATAATGATTCAACAACTCTTGTAATTTAAACTAGATAAATCCATAACTTGAGATTCATTGGAGGTCAACTCTCGTTTGAAGATAGGTTGGTATTCGTTGATCCGGAAGCAACCCTCAAACAATGTCGTTCCAACGACGTTCTTTCGTTCTAGCTTGATGGATCCCTTATTCATTAAAGGATCATCCAAATGCTCCTCTCCCAAAAAACACCTCTCCATTTCCGATGAAAAAAAAAATTAAAAAGTGAGAATAGGAGTTATCCTCACAACACAATTAAGAGTGGTTCATTAATTGGTGCAATTAATGAAACTCCTTAATTGAATGTAGGATAGATAAACATTTTTGTGTAACCGAGAACTTAATGTCCTACGTTAAATTCCTGACCACCCCTTATGGTCCCCGCCAAAAAAACCTAATGAAAGGTGGAGGGTGTTTAAAATAAATTAGTTATATTTTATTAATCCTCCATGAATACCTCAAAAACCAACTTCCTCTCTCAACCCATTTCGTTCGAGGTTAATGTTCCCTTAAACTATTCTCGGCGCTCCGAGTTCAACGGTGCCCTCAAATTTCAATTCTGAGCACTGGTTCAAAAGTTAGGATTTTTCGTTCGAACATTTACTGAATATAGCATAAGAATGTTTAAAATTCTACTCTGAGGACACCGGGCATCAAAATCAATCTCCGTGATATTTTACAACCTCAGAATAGTTCCATATAATTAAAAACAATTACATGGAAAATCCGGGTCTTTAAAAACAATGCCTTTTTTCATGAACCAATTAATGATCATTTAAATCTCAATGTTCCCCTTTTCGTATTTATTACCAGTAGTTTAAAAATTTCTAGATACACATCCATTTATAGTATCTACAAATGGATGTAATTTCTTTGAAACCACTCTCTCAATAATTCACCAAAATTCATGGATATTTTCCTAAACATAGACTTATCCCTATGGTTATTACTAAACTATTATATTCATTATATCTAAAAGAAACTAGACCTTTATTTTATATAGTCTATAGAAACACAAGCCTTATATATATAATTACATTTTCAGCATAAATATCTAAAAAATATAACCCAAAGATCATAATGGCTGGTGTCTTTTGAAGAATAGGTCCATAATAAATCAGAAGGAAACTAAAACATATCATCATTATTTTATTATCATTAATGAACTCATATATCCCTTTAAGATCCAAAAACATCATGTGATAACATGGGGAATACATAAAATAAATGGGTGAGCATAAAACATTAGTAAGAGAATAAATATGATAAGGAAGCATAATGCGTGAGTCAAAGGTATAACATGGTATCATAAAATATAATAATTATGAGTAATCTCGTTGGATGATAATATAAATAATATGGTATCATAATAACATGATAAAAATGTAAATGTAATTGAATAAATAATTATTAAATAATCATAAGCCAAGGATAACCACCAAGACAATATCACATGGTGGAAAGTGTCCCATATCGAATTTTTTTTACACTATAATTCCATGAACAACATCTCATGAGATACAAAATTTACCCAATGTATTATATTAATATTTGGATTCACCAATAATAATATGTAATTTATTATTTTTTCCACAAAATTAAATGAATTATAAGGTAAAAAAATATTAATTTCCCATATAAAGATGTGGCTTTCACAATCCTAACTCGTATCATAATAAAAAGAGATTTCTTAAAGAATGAATTTGAGAAATGAAAATAAGGCATGTATAACCACATAATATTAAGGAATATTAATAATGTTATATATTTGAGATATATATATATATAATTTTTAATCATTCTATAATATTTAATAGACCGATAATGTGAGTTTGATAGGGAATGGTCAAAATCTGAAGAAAAGGGTGGTTCAAAGTGTTCCCTTTCCTTAAGTCACGTATTTAATCATACTCATTAGAAAACCCAATATAATAAATATATATTTATTAAACATTTATTATTAAACCATACTCTTATATATTATACCATATATTATTTTCCTATAACATCTTACTACCAATTTATAAATAATTATTTATTAAAATCAATGTTACAGGTGATAAATACTTCATTTTTTCATGAATTAGTTGGTTTGGAAGTTTCATTATTTTTAATTTGATTGAGTTTAAATAATATCTATAATGTTAACCATAATATTAATATAATATATAATCATTATAAATATAATTTCAGTCATCCAAAAATGGAATATAAAAAAACTAATTACACCATTCATGGAGAAAGTTGGTCGTACATATGCATTAACATTGTTTCCATTTACTATGGATTGATTAAAATAAAGTCAAATAATAATTATAATTTCAATTGTCATAATAATATCTTAAGTCACTTATTTTTTTTTAAAAAACTATAATTATAACCATTATTTATAGTTTTGATGATAAAAAATTAAATTGGTTCTTGAGGTGATAGTCCACCTTACACACAAATGGAAATTTTGTTTCGCATTTTATTGAATAGGATTTGTATGTAAGTGATTCCATTAACCTAATAAAATCATGTTATATGGATTATAATTTTTTATTAGGTTATCATGTTTGAAAAATATTTTAAGTAGGAAGAAGAATTAATAAAACAAAAAAAAAGTTAAAGACTGTACCTCTCTTTATAAAAAAATGACGGTTAGATGTGGTTTATTCACGATGGTTCTACTAACCACTATTAAATAAATCCAGTTAAAAAAATTAACAACGGTTTCATAAAACTACTGTGATATTTTTTTGTATTTAATAATAATAATATTCAATTAAACCACTATAAGATGTTTTAAAAAATGTAATTCCTCCCCCTTTCCTGCTCCCTCTGTACAACCCCAACCACTTCCCCCCACCTCCCCTGACCCCCTCCTCTCCTCTACATAGCGGTGAACCCAATCTTGTGACCCCCTTTCCCCCACCCCTCCTCATATCCTCTACATGATGGTAACCTCAATCCCTTGACTACTGACCAACATGATCCCACTCTGACCCTGACCCCCATAACCCACCCCCTCTGACCTCCTCTCTAGTCGGATCATCAGTTACACGACCCCCCCCCCTCCGACTTCCCACACCTAACTCGATTCCCCTCTTCAGTAGTGACTTGAACAACCCTCCCCCCATTAGGTCCCTCTACCTTTTTTAGATCCCCTACTTAGTGGCAACACAAACCACCAAAAGGTTGCATCATCCTCACCCTAATTTTATTATTGAGTGGAATTAGATAGAAAAATATATTGATAAAAAATGTATATTATTTTATTATTCATTGGAAAGTAATTTTATATTAAATTTTGGTTTATAATTTTTATTTTTGATTTTATAATTAGTTATTTGGAGTTTTAATAATCATTATTTTTGGTTATGTTGTCTTAAAATTAAAAAATAAATTCATTTCTTGTATATTTTGTTTATAGAAACTAGGTCATCCAAAATTTCCAATTTTTTTGTATATTAATGAATTCCACTTTGTTCTATATATGTTAATGTGTCTAACTTATGACAGAAACATAAATAAGGTTATTTTTTTCAACTCGTGACCAGTTGGTGGTATGGTTTGGGGTCCCAAAAGGATTCATCATCAATCCTAGCATGATCTCTAAGGATAATGTCCATTAAAATTACATAATATGCCCTTTTAAAATTTATCATAATGCCTCTTGTTTAATACATATGTAAGGAACAATTTTGTTTAATAAAATCTATTCAATAATGATATAGTAGTCGGGGATATGTTTTTCATACATGATAATAAATGATTGATTATGGTAATTGGAATAGCAAACATAATTTTATTAGTTTTATTTTAATTAACATGATTTTTAATAAAACAAATTATACTGTGTAGTTAATTTTATGTTGAGTAAAATGTCTAATTTTTTATAATTTTATTTGAAAATACAAATGTAGATTATTTAAATTTATGTTAACATCATGTTTTTATGTTTATTTAAAATTGGAGGGACATCCAATTTAATGTTATGTGAACCAAGTTGATTTATATAGTTCCTGGAACAACATGAAGTCAAACCAAACCAATTCAACAGAATATAGACATATAAGTCTTAATATTTTGGGTATGTATGACATACCATGATATCATAATAAAATATACTTCTCATTAATATTTTTAAATGGGTGATCTTGGTCTTAGATAGATCATGGGAAATTGTTCAGACATTGATCAATATAGCTAATATTTCAATGGAATAAACCCTCTTTAGTTACAACACCAGGGTAGAATACACCATTATATTATATATGATTCATCCCATTCATCTATGATTGTGATAAATAATAATTTCTTTGATTCATGTTTTTATATTATATGTTTAGTAAGAAATTGTTTTTTATTCGATTCATCCCATTTTCCTTTATAGTTGTTATGAAATAGTAAATGGAAAAGTTGTGTGATATTTAATTTTGATTTTATTTGTTTGATTAAACATTTACATCTTTATACCTAAATGTATAGGGAGAATACAATTCAATTCCTATGGATGAAATTTGGATTCAATTACCTTCAAACACACTTCGATATGCCATGGGATTGGAAGAATTTTTAGATTATGAAATTGAAAACCGATCTGTGGATGGTAGAATAAAATATCTAAGTTTAGATTTTAAATTCAAGTTATGGTTGAATATAAATGATGTTTATGATAATTTTATATTGAAACAGTTTCTTACTCGATATGGGTAACACCCCGATATTTTATGAGATATATTATTTTTTTCATATCTTGTGTCGTACGCTACACTAAGATTATTTTGCGCTATAAAAAACATCGTATTAGGTTGTAGTATACGTAATACTCATCTTGGATCATGTTACACACAATTTCAAGTTTGTTTGATAGAAGTTATTCTACGCAACATTGAGTGTATATATATAAATATATATTCAATGTATAAATGAAATATGGTTGGATCCTATTATACAAAACAATAAAGGAATCAAGTACTACATGCTACCCAGACATGGCTTGAATTACCAGCAATCACGACCTTCCATGATAGTGTCTGTTGTACGCAATACCGAGTTTCACTAAATGAGATATTATTATAAAATTATTATGAACTAGCCGTCATGAATAGTAATAACAACTTTTTGAAATTTTATAAATTTTATCTTTCAAAATGGACTTCATTTCTGGATTCGGAATATCGAAATTAGCCTAGGGTGAAATTTTGATATTTTTCTGAAAACTTTCAATTTCTGATGAATAGTGAAAACAATGGGCTACTATTTAAAAATAGAATTTTTATTTAAATAATACTTTATTTTCTTTATATTTATTTTAGTTCACAATGGATACATAATACCTATATATGTTCAATGTAATTCATTGGAGTCATTTTATAATAATTTTAGATATATAAAAATTATATTGAACTTTTCACCGTCTTTTACCCACCTCCTCAAAAAATTTGAAAATTTTCATAAAACTTAATTTTCCTCTTTTGTGAGTGGAATTTTGAAATTCCGAGAGACATGGATAATATCAGGGAGTAAAATGAGGTTCAATAAATTAAAAAAATGGTGAATAGTAACTTTTTACTTTCATTTACCACGGTTAAAAGTAAATAGGGTAATTAAGGGTAAAAATGATATTATTATTACCCTACCACATGTCCCAATTCTATTGGATAAGTGTAATTAGACCAAAAACAACCTTAGAAATAACATATGACAAATTAGGTCCACTTGGATTAGATTAGGATGTTTATTATTAATTTATTTAAAGAAGGGTTAAAATAGTTAAAATCAATGTTTAATAACTAAATCATTTTTAATATAGGGTTATACATAAGATAAATTAGACTATATATTTTTATTAGAAAGATAAAACGATTTCCTACATAATGGTATTTTATTTATAATTTTTATACGTTAAATTATTTAATTTATTTATGATACAATGATGATGCAGTAATTACCTTATTAATGAAATATTAACATAATTGATGTTATAAATTCCAAAATAAATGTAATTTGAGACTTTTTATAAATTCCACAAATTTTTAGGTTAATATGACATGTTATTATTGATTCAATTAACGTTTTTTGAACTAATAATGTTTTTATGATTTTTAAAAAATATCCTTTACCAAATAGTGTCAAACTTGACAAAAAATAGTTTTTAAAACAAATATTATATTATTAATTGTTATTATATTCCTAAAAATATAAGCTTCAGAAAAATGACATAGATAATGTTATATATATTAATAATGAACCACTTGGGGTTCATTTGGATTGTTATAGTAATTTTATTAACCATATATTGTAATAAAACAAGAAGACACCGTAAAAGTTAAATTATTTAACTTAAAGTTAAATCTAAATGATAAGGTTAAAATAGTAATGTAAACTTGTCTAAAACCTATTTTTTGAGAGTATTTCGACCCATACCAACTTTAGCTTCAAAAAAAATCAATTTTGAGCTATTATATACCGAATATGACTTTTTTATAAAATAATATTTTATGTTTTTCCAAAGGCGCCCCTCTCCTCCCTTATAAAAAGGGAACCCCTTCCCTCTTCTCTTCACACCATTTTGAGCCTTGAAGCTTGGGAAAACCCTGAAAATTACTCTTCTGAACCTCTCTAGTTATATCATAGAGGTTCTGGTCTTCTCAAAAGTCCCACTCTAGTGCCCTAAGAAGATGTTTAAAGGAGGTGCGCCAAGGAAGAGGTAATCTCTTCTACCAACTCTTTCAAGTTTCTTTCTTCTCATACTTCCACTTATTTAGTAGTTTCATTATAAAGTAATAACATCATTATTAATTATATACTGATAGGTTATTATAAATATGAAACAACCATATTTCACCTTCTATCCATCCTACGGAAAACAAAATCACCGCATGTGGGTACGTACAAAATACCATCTCCACGCCATGGTGTAATGAGTTTTTCCACCACCACCATACTTGGTTGGGTATAATGGTGTAAATAATTACAATAAATGATTATTATAACATCATACTGATTCTGATATATTATATCATCCACTTCAATTCAATTCAATAATAATGGGAATGATATCATCGCTCATGCATCGGTATGGATTACCGTCTCCACAACGTGATGACTTTCATTCTCCATGTTAACCACTCAAGAATGATTATAAAGTATATATAATGAATAATAATTAAATAGATTACATGATAAAGCTACTGGATTTATGTATATTTATATATATTTCATCTGCATACTTCCATTCAATTCAATAAGGAAAATAAAACAACGTTCATGCATACTTACAGCCAACCGTCTCCATGAACTGTGTATTTCATTTCATTTCACTATGTATTATATATATACTGAATATATATGATATATAAATCATGATTTAAATTATGGAAGTAATTAAATCATGATATATGTAATAATAATATCATAAACAACAAGTCCAAGCACGTACGATAAATAAAACGATTTTACCCAAAACGGTGCTTTAACATGGAATTTATAAAAGAATGGGTAATATAAAGTCATAAGTGAACCATATATGATATCATAAAAATGAATATGATTCTGTAATAAGTTAATTTCATTGTTTAAATAATTATACAAGAGGTTTGAATATGTACAAATCATATCGGACCTATGGTAAGGGATAACTTTTCCAATCTCATTTTTATCCGAGATTGTCTATTTGTAAGTATATAGAGGGGTTATATTTGTCATCCATGTCCCTATTTTATAAAAATGGTTTCATGTATGTTTAAAGACCTTTTTACCCATTTTTTGATATTTACTACACGGTATGTAAGGAATCCTTCTTTTCATTACCATACGAGGTACTTTTTGACTTTTCCGGCAAAAGTACGAGAAAAATGTTTTTTAACTTATACGGCATGAACATATTTTTACGGTTTCCTAATGCCTTTTTTTGTAAATCTTACTCTACAAGATTTAATGACTAATTTCAAAAAAAATCCTTTTCTTTTAAAATTTAATGGCATTTTGTGAAAAGAAAATTATTTTGAAGAAGAAATGATATTTTCCTCAAGAATTCATTTCAAGTGTTTTATCAAAACCATTTTCCATATAAGATGACATTATTTCATATGTGTGTGTTTCAAGTATAATGTCTCTATGATTTACATGGTTCCACTTTTCATATGATGAAATGATATCCATTTTTTATATGGATTATGTTATGATGGGATGATGTTTATGAAACCCATATTTATTCTTTGGGTTATGATGAATGGTTTATGTTTATGTTGTATCACAAGTATGAATGATTTCATTATAAGATGGGTGTGACCTATATCTCCCTCCAATTCATTGGGTAATTATTTATATCTCATGAGATAGACATGGCTGGAATGGTAAGTTAATCTGGTTCAGTGTTACAGGACTGGAACGATGAGTAAACTCGATTCAGAAAGGGTCTTTTTCCACTAAGATGGTCTTAGAAGCAATGCCTTAGCTACAATGGAAATAATATCATGTGCTTAATGGTTGACACAATTACATGTTTTATTCCCATGCAATTTTATCATGATTCATTTATCTATGACTTTTGTACTCCTATGTTTTATGTCATTCTCAAGATTTTGATGGTTAAACATTATGTTCATGTTTTTAAGTTCAAATGTATATAGTTTGTTTTATTCTCTCCATTATTTCCCTTACTGAACATTTGAGCTCACCCTTTATATGTTTTATTTTCCCTATGATATAAAGAAATGTTTTAGGTAAGAAAATCAGAGGGGAAGTTCTTTATGGGAGATATTGAAGATCTTTCACAATGATTAGAAGATTTTGTTCTGAGTTTCCAGAGACACTAAAATATTACAATCCTTGAGTGTTGGTTTTTGTTATGTATTAAGTATTCCTCAAAAGTAATATAATGTCCATGTATGTCATGTTTGGGGTCTCTATAGTTGGTATCAGAGGATAGGATTAGTCAACCTTTGGAAAATAGGATGCAAGAACTTTAGTGAGATCCCAAGAGATATTTCTAAGGTATGTCTAAGGATGTCCCTAAGGTTATGTATAAGTATAGGTTATAATTATAGAATTATGGTAACGATATTATAATTAAACCTAAGATGTTAGATATTGAAGGTACTCCACCTTTATTATGTTGTTTTCCTAGCATGATTTTTTCCTCTCACACTGTTCTTTTTGGGACTTTGACGATGGTTGGAACCCAAAGGAACCTTGTTGAACTATGTAATGGACAATGAAATGATTTCCCTCCCGAGTAACCAAATGTGATGGGAGATGGAGTACAAAATCTTATTGCTATACTTACACAAGCTATGAGTCATTCTGGACTTCCAAATGAGCAGAGAAGGTAACAATATTCTATTGAGTCCTTCATGAGGAAACGCCCACCTTCTTTTAGTGGGTCTTATGATCCACTTGTTACTGAAAATTGGATCAATACCATTGAAAAGATATTTTCCAAACATCGCTGTTTGGAAGAATAAAAATTCATTTTGGCTATTTACCATTTAGAAGGTGCAGTAGATCAATAGTGGACTCTAATTAAGAATATGAGGCCATGAGATGAAATTGAATCTATGGAATGGGATGAGTTCAAGAACTTATTTTTCAATAAGTACTTCCCTAGTATTCTTCGAAACAAGATGGAAAAGGAGTTCCTTGAGCTTAAGCATAATGATGATGAATCTGTTGGTATATACGAAGCAAATTTTACAAGACTTTCAAGGTATGAATCTAGCTTTATCATCCAACCTGAAAGTAATGTTTATCGATTCTTCAGTGGCTTAAAACCAAGTCTTCGAAGGGCATTAGCTATAAGAGACTTCAGTAGATATGAAGAAATTGTGCGTTGTGCTATCAAGGTAGAACTAGAAGTTGGTGTAACATATCCATCTCATGGTTTTGACAAGAAACGAAAGATGGAGCTCAAGGAAAAACCTCAGAACAATGGTGAAAAGAAGGTGAATGTTTGTTTATGCTCAAAGTGTGGAAAGAAGCATGGTGGAGATTGTCTAAAAGGTACTAGAAAATGTTTCAAGTGTGGAAAAGAAGGTTATGATGTAGCTGAGTGCCGAAGTAATGGGAAAACGTTTTCTAATGACGTGAATAGAGAAAGGAATACAGAGAATTCTCCACCAACACTTCAATGCTTCAAGTGCCAGGAAATGGGGAATTTTGCTAATTAATTCCCTAATCCAAGGGTTAATGATGATCGATGTGAGAAACCTATTAAGGAAAAAGACAAAGGGAAGTCACATGCGATCACTATTGGCGATGTTTAGTATGAAAACGATGTAGTGGAATGATTATGTGTTTATATAACAGGATTCCAAAATAATGTTGTGGAATATAATTTATAGTACTGTGGAATATTAGAATATCCATGTATAGGTTTATTACGGTTTTCAATAATTATATGGTACCGGTAACCCTGAAAAGTAATTCAAATATTTTGGAAAGAAGACGATATGCACATAATGAAGGGATAATGATAAAATAATATTAATGAGCTCATGACAGAAATAAGGACAAAGTGATATCATGGTTTGAGTATATAGAAATTTTGGGATTTTTGTATGTGGAAAGAGTTAACTTTTGACAGCACTCATGTTTTCACTAAGGTTTTATGGTAATACATTATTAAGGTATTCACATGTTTGGAATGTGACCAACAAGATATATCATATGATATATGGGGGATAAATGATGGTATTCACATGCTCGGTAGATGACATTTCTAGAAATCAATTTCTTTATACTATGAGATTGGACAAATGTATTTTGGATAAGCCTAAAGATTGGAAATGATTATATTGGACATAAGTTAGTATTGTTGAAGGGTATAACTTTTTTCGATGTTATTTATGGAATTTTAAAATAATATAGTTTTATAAAAAGGACAACCTGCTAGACAGGCGACAACCCGTCGTGTCGGACAAGGTTTTAGGAATCGAACCCCCAACCAAAGTGCGATAGGCCTTTATCACCTACCCATGGCCTACAGGAAGTCCCTGGTTTATAGACATTAGTATGTTGTATGATAGATGAAGTATAAGTCAATTTTAGGAACCATATATGATTACTCTCACTATATATGGACCTATGTATATTTAATAATTTTTTCTAACCTTTTGTTTGAGACAAATGGAATGAACTATTATTCTATCACACGATCTGCTAACTCTTCACGAATGAAAAATTCAACTTCATTTATTTTAGAGATGAAGTGGAAATTTTTCAAGGCATGAATAATGGTGAGATTGTACCAAAATCAAGTAAGTATTTCTTTTAATTAAATAATTCTTCAACTTTAGGGAAATGATCATGAAAACAAAAAATGTTACCCTAGTGTCCTTATATCCGATGAATCAGTTGGTACCTTAAGTCATCACAAATTTATGGCTTTGTGATTTTTGGATTTTTCATAGCCATGTTCTCTACCACTCTCCATCAGAACATGATAGTTTGATTTCTCTTCCATATCCATATTTTCACCTATGATCTCTTATGAGGGAACCCAAGTGATGAGTTACTTTGGGTATCCGTTTTGTTTCTAACGTTAATTTTTACAAGTAAGTTTTAGTATTCCTTTTTATGATGTGGGTTTCTATGTAAGAAACTCTCAAGTAATAAACCATTTATAACCCCGATCAATTTCAAGGGTGAAATTCATTTTAAGGGGGGTAAAATGTTACACCCTGAGATTTTATAATATATATTACTTTTTTCATATCATGTGTTTTATGCTACATCAGGATTATCTTGCACTATACGCAACACCATATTATATTACAATATACGTAACACTAATCTTGGATCATGTTACACACAATTTCAATTTTGTTTGATAGAAGTTATTCTACGCAACATTGAGTGTATATATATATAGCTATTATATGAAACAACAAAGGAATATTGTATTACACGTAACCCTGAATTGTCTTACATTACACGCAATCAAGACCTTCCATGATAGCGTGTGTTGTACGCAATACCGAGTTTCACTAAACGAAATATTATTATAATATTATTATGACCTAGCCGTTATGAATAGTAATACCCACTTCATGAAATTTTATAAATTTTATCATTCAAAATGGACTTCATTTTTGGATTCGGAATATCAAAATTTTCCTAGGGTGAATTTTTTGTATTTTTATGAAAACTTTCAATTTTTGATGAATAGTGAAAACACTGGGTTACTATTTAAAAACCAAATTTTTATTTAAATAAACATTAATTTATTTAAATTTATTTTATGTCACAATTGATACATAATACCTATATAATTTTAATGTAATTCATATGAGTCATTTTATAATAATTTTAGATATAGAAAATGTTTATTGAACTTTTCACCCTCTTTTACCCACCTCTTAGGAGAATTTGAAAATTTACATAAAAATTAATTTTACGGCTTCTGTGAATAGAATTTTGAAAATTTGAGAGACACGGTTAATATCAAGGAGAAAAATATGGTTCAATAAGATAAAAATAATTTTTGGTGAATAGTAACTTCTTACTTTTATTTACCACTGTTAAAAGAAAATAGGGTAATTAAGGGTACAAATGATATTATTATTACCCTAACACATGTACTAATTCTATTGGATAAGTGTAATTCGACCAAAAATAACCTTATTAATAAAATATGACAATTTAGGGTCACTTGGATTAGAATAGGACATTTATTATTAATTTATTTAAAAAAGTGTTAAAATAGTTAAAATCAATGTTTAATAACTAAACCATTTTTAATATTGGGATATACATAAGAAAAATTCAACTATAAATATTCATTATAAATATAAAACGATTTCCTACATAATGGTATTTTATTTTTAATTTTTAGATATTAAATAATTTAATTTATTAATGACACAATGATGATGCATTAATTACATTATTAATGAAATATTAACATAATTGATGTTATAAATACCCAAATAAATGTAATTTGAGACTTTTTATTAATTACACTAATTTTATAGGTTACTATGACATGTTATTATTGATTAAATTAACTTTGTTTGAACTAATAATGTTGTTATGAGTTTCAAAAAAAATCAATTACCAAATAGTGTCAAAATTGACATAAAATAGTTTTGAAAACAAATATTATATTATTAATTGTTATTATATTCTTAAAAATATAAGGTTCGAAAAAATGACTTATATAAGGTTATATATTTTAATAAATAACCACATGGGGTTATTTTGGCTTGTTATTGTATGTTTATTAACCATATAGTCTAAGAAAACAAGAACACACGGTAAAAGTTAAATTATTTAACTTATAGTTAAATCTAAATGATAAGGTTAAAATAGTAACCTAAACTTGTCTAAACCCAATTTTTTGTAATGATTTAGACCCATCCACAATTTATCTTCTAAATAAATAAATTTTGAGCTATTATAAACGGAATACGACTTTATTATAAAATAATATTTTATGTTTTTCCAAAGGTGCCCCTCTCCTCCCTTATAAAAAGGGAACCCCTTCCCTCTTCTTTTCACACCCTATTGAGCCTTGAAGCTCGGCCAAACCCTACCAATTCCTCTTATCAACCTCTATAGTTATATCATATAGGTTTTGGTCTTCTCAAAAGACCAACTCTAGTAACCTAAGAAGAAGTTTAAAGTAGGTGCGCCGAGGAAGAGGTAATCACTTCTACCGACTCTTTCAAGTTTCTTTCTTCTTCTACTTCCTCTTATTTAGTTGTTTCATTATAAAATAATAAAATCAGTATTAATTATATACTGATATTTTATTATAAATATGAAACAACCCTATTTAACCTTCTATCCATCCTACGGAAAACGAAATCACCAAGCGTGCGTATGTACATAATACCGTCTCCACGTCGTGGTGTAATCAGTTTGTCCACCACCACCTTACTTGGATGGGTATAATGGTGTAAATAATAACTATATATTATTATTATAATATCATAATGATTCTTAGATATTATATCATCCACTCCAATTCAATTCAATAATTATGGGAGCGATATCATCGCTCGTGCGTACATACGGATTACCATCTCCACGACGCGATGAGATTCATTCTCCATGTTAACCACTCAAGATTGATAATAAAGTATATATAATGACTAATAATGAAATATGTTACATGATAAAGCTACATGATTTATGTATATTTATATATATGTCATCTACATACTTCCATTCAAGTCCATAAGGAAAAGAAAACAACGTTCATGCATACGTACGGCCTACCGTCTCCATGAATGGTGTAATTCATTTCATTTATCTGTCTATTATATATATATAAACTGAATATATATGATATATAAATCATGATTTACATTATGGAAATAATTAAATCAGGATATAATTAATAATAATATCATGAACAACAAGTCCAAACATGTAAGATAAATAAAACGATTTTACCCAAAACGCTGCTTTAACATGGAATTTAAAAAAGAATGGGTAATATAAAGTCATAAGTGAACCATATATGATATCTTAACAATGAATATGATTCTGTAATAAGTCAATGAAACTATTTGAATCATTATACAAGAGGTTTAGATACGTATGAAGCATATCGGACCTAAGGTAAGGGATAACATTTCCAATCTAATTTTTATCTGAGATTGTCTATTCTTAAGTATTTATTGGGGTTATATTTATCATCTATTTCCATATTTTCTAAAAATGGTTTCATTTATGTTTAAAGTCCTTTTTACCCATTCTTTCACTTTTACTACATGGTATGTAAAGAATCTTTCTTTTCTTTACCATACGAGGTACTTTTTGACTTTTCTGGCAAAAGTACGAGAAGAATGTTTTTTAACTTATTCGAAATGAACAGATTTTTACTGTTTCATAACGCCTAATTTTTATAAAGCTTACTCTACATGATTTAATTACTATTTTCAACAAAATACTTTTCTTTTAAAATTTCATGGCATTTTGTGAAAAGAAAATGATTTTGAAGAAGGATGTTTTCCTCAAGAATTCATTTCAAGTGTTTTATCAAAACCATTTTCCATCTAAGATGAAATTATTTCATATGTGTCTGTTTCAAGTATAATGTCTCTATTATTTTCAGGGTTCCACTTTTCTTATGATGAATTGATATGCATTTGTTTTATATGGATTTTTTATGATGGGATGATGTTTATGAAACCCATTTTTATTCTTTGGGTTATGATGAATGGTTTATGACTATATTGTGGAACAAGTAAGAATGATTTCATTATGAGATAGGTGGGACCTATATCTCCCTCCAAAGAATTGGGTAAAGATTTATATCTCATGAAATAGACATGGCCGGAATAGTAAGTTAATCATGTTCAGTGTTACAGGACTGGAATGAGGGGTGAACTCGATTCAGGAAGGGACTTTGTCTACTAAGATGGTCTTGGAAGCAATGCCTTGGCTACTATGGAAATCATATCATATGCTTAATGGTTGCCACAATTACATGTTTTATTCCCATTCTATTTTATCATGATTGATGTATCTATGCCTTTTTTACTACTATGTTTTATGTCATTGCTCGTGATTTTAATGTTTAAACATTATGTTCATGTTATTAAGTTCAAATGTATATGGTTTTTTTATTCTCTCCATGCTTACCCTTACTAAGAATTTGAGCTCACCCTTTATATGTTTTATTTTCCCTAGGATATAAAGAAAAGTTTTACGTAAGAAAACCAAAGGGGAAGATCTTTATGGGAGATGTTGAAGATCTTTCAAAATGATTAGAAGATTTTGTTCCGAGTTTCCAAAGACACTAAACTTTTACGATCCTTGAGTGTTGGTTTTTGTTATATATTAAGTATTCCACAAAAGTAATATAATGTCCATGTATGTCAAGTTTGGGGTCTCTACAATATGTATGTTTCATTTTTCATGATGAATCAAGTGTTATGGAAAATCAAAACCATAAAAATACTATCCACACAAAAAATGAGAATTCAGTTTGAAAGTTGTTAAATAGTGCATTTGGTTTTATGAAATTAAATGTACATGATTTTAATATATCAACAAAACATTAATTTGATCCAAAGAAGGTTAATATTTCTCATAACATCAGTGACCAAAAATGATTTTTATGAATTAGTAGATGAAGGATAACAAGAACTGTATGAAGGGTGTGCCATGTAATCAGTGTTATCTTTTATACATAAGTACTATAATATCAACTATATCTATAGAATTATTGACAAAGTAATGTCTATGATTATATTGGTGCTTCATGATTCATTTGGTGAACCTTATATACCTAAACCATTCTATGAGATGAATAAATTCATTAAAAAACTTTGACTTTATTATAGAAAAATACATGAATGTGCTAATAATTTCATGATTTACTATAGAAAAGTGACTAGTAAGGAAGAATGTGACATATTCCATACAATAATATGGATTTAAATGAATATAAGAGAGAGTATAAATCAGTGAAAATTCATGAATAAAGAGAATAAGAAGAATCATGTATAGGTATTGTGTTACTTTCCTCTAAAACAGTGCTTGCAAAGATTATTCATTTCTCCTAAGACTATAGACGACATGAAGTTGCATTCTCAGGATAGTAACAATTGATTGATGATACATTCAAAATATTCAAAATCATAGAAGATTTCTGATTCACTATATCCCTATTCTTCTTCATATACATGGAATTTACGTTTGGGACTAGCTTATGATTGTTTTAACCCTTTTGGTACTTAAAGTCCGAATAATATCATTTCGATAATTCTTTTGGTCCCCTATAATCTAACATTATGGATGTGTATTAATAAGAATTATTTAATTATGTTGATTATTATTTCTTGAAGTAAAATTCCTAGAAATGAAATTTTTGTACACCATCAGCCTCAAATCAAATAATTGTGGGAATTATGGGATGTTGGAATAGAAATATATGATGCTTCAAAGAGATAAATATTAAAAATGAATGATTCTTTAATATGGATAATTAGAGACTTTCGTAGACTATGAAATTTTTTTGGTTAGAGAATTCATACTAGATTAGCTTGTCCAAATTGTAACTTTTATTTTGAACAACAATGATTACCTCATAGCATAATATTATTTTTTATGTGTCATAATCGGTTTCTTGATGATCTAATAAATTCAGTTTTACCAAGACATGACTCAATAGAGATATTGAAATTATAAATTCACCGAAGGTTTTATTTGGTTCACAAATATTGGGATAATTAACGGATGTCACTGAAGAATTTGGAAAATTTCATCAGTTTAGAGAATGTGGGAAAAGGTTACGAGTTATAGTATCCGAAGAAGCTGGAACACAGTAATGGAGGAAAATGAATATATTTTTCAGACTACCTTATTAGGAGTTTAACTTTACATGGCATGATCTTGATATATTTCATATTGTGAAGAACATCGGTGAAAATGAAATTTTTAGAGTCTTTAATGAGTATTTTAAATTGAAGGATCGCCATAACGCTCATGAGAATTGTGATTCAATGAATATAAAGAATGGTTTATGGAAAAAATTATAATATAAGGCATCCATTAACAATTTTTACAATGAAAAATCATGAGGATGACATATTAATTTAAAGAATAACAAATGTTAAAGTTTTAGATGGATATTCAAGTAAAATATCAAGGTGAATTGACTTAAACCATCGAAAGTAACATGGATTGAAAATTTAAAACCCACATATTTTGATGGAGCATTTTTTTCAATTGGAATTACATAAAACTTTACCTAAAAAATTAACATTGATCATTGTTGTGTTTTGTACATTTTTCAGATAGCTTTATAGAAAAACCCAAAATCCAGCTGATCTCGATAAACAAAAAGAAAGAATTGTTTTGACACTATTTCATTTGAAGATGTTATTTCCCCTATAATTCTTCACATAAAGATTCATTTGACTGTTCATTTGGTTGAATAAGATACTCTTGGTGGAAAGGTACACTATCGTTGGATGTATCCAATTTAGAGGTATGTTTAAATTTTTTTATTTTCATTGTTGAATTTTATTTTATAAAATCATTATGTAATGTTTATAATATGATTCTTATTTTTGTTCATATGGAACTTATGTCATTTGAAATCAAATGTGAGGAATAAATCTCAACCAAAAGTCTCTATTGTTGATGGTTACATAGATACATAGTGCTCAACATTTTATTGTAGTTATTTGTATGGGATTGAGTCTAGATTCAACTATATTGGACATGCTGATGAAATTTCTAAAAATTCAAGTTTTGAAAATCAGTAATTGGTATTTCCCACTATTGGATGAACAATGAGAATGGTTTCAAATTTTACACTGATTGAATTGGATTTTATACAAGCATATAGATATGTTATAATAAACGGTGTTCTTTCATATCTATTTACTAAATAATTGAGACTACAAACCCAGAGGGGACAAAGGGGTTGATATTGAAATGTGATGGAATTAACAAAAGATTTTTAAAGAGCATGTAAAATGGTTCACCCGCAATGTATGTATATAATCATATTCATATTATTGATGTGTAGTAATTTTTTCTATGTTAAATGTAATAGATTATATCTTTTTTTTCAAGATAATGAATTTTAATATTGGTGTAAAAATATCAAATGATATGAAGATTTTGGAATGAGGTACTCTAAGTAAGGCTAAGAGATTTTATGCCTATAATATTTATGGCTTCAGGTTTCGTAAAATTTATCAGGAAGAAGACATGAAAACTCAAAATAGTGGTGTATTTACATTTTCATAGGTGGGATACTATGAAAATATGATTAATGTAATTGAATTAAACTATTATTGAAATTTTTTAGCCATCTTATTCAAATGAAAGTAGGTGAAAATTAATATGGTTATAATGGAATATTTGTTACATTTTACTTCTGTCAACTTCTCTCACTTGATGTATACCAGTGAGCATGAAGATCATGATCCATTTATCTTTGATTCATCAGTGAATATTGTTTATTTTGTAGATGATGACATAATTGATGGTCGGAGTGTTGTCTTACACTTAAATCAAAGATATTTATATGATATGGGTGATGGAGATAAATTACTTATTTTTTCTAGTGAACTGCATCAACCACACAATATTAAACCTATTTTTTGGACAATATTGAAATGGTAGAACTTGAAAGAGAGGCTGAAAATGAAGTACTCATCATAATAGAGGTTGATAATAATGAATATAATGAAGATGAAGATAATTGAAGGTATAAATTGGTAACTAAATTAAATTACCATTTCTCACAGATAAGTTTTTCATAAATGCATAGATTGTTCTAGTTTTTCTTTTTTTTAATATTTTAGGTTATTATTTTTTATATATTTAATCTACCTTAACCATTTGAAATGATGGAATCACGATAACAAAAAAATTCAGGATTCTAGCTATTTTTCATCTCGAAGCATGCCACCACTACCACAATCTTCTCTGGATCCTAGTGATTCTATTATACCCAAGACTACTAGTAAGCTAGCCATTTTGTTATATATCATTAGTATCCCACCAACTGATTTGCCTCCGGTGATAGAGTAGTTGGTCACCCCTTCATCTTGGGGATAATGGAGGGTTACTATTACAGATATGTATGTCTTTTTTTTAAAAAAATTATATTTTATTAATTGTTTAATTATTTTTTTAAACAAATAAAGACTATCAAATAATGGATACAAATATAAACATAATAGATTTATGGGACCTAAAGGACATTAAGGTTATCATTCCACTAGATGAGTTTAGTGTGCCAACTGGTGATACTGTTGGGATATATGGGAAGATTCTTGGGAAGCTTTATTGTGAGAAAGTGATATTTCCCATTAATTATAAATATCTGGGGTATATTCCTATATCTTGAAAAATGTGGTTTCTGGTATTGAAATAAAAGTAATATTAATTTAGTATTCTGAGATAACTATTCTAAAATACATGAGTAAATTTTTTAATATGCATATAAAATGTTATGTTCTTTATTCATAAAAGTTATTTTATTTTAATATACATGACTCTATTTGATTCTAGTGGACTTAGAAAGAACGCATACAACATCCAAATAAATAAAAAATGTCACTTTTACATAGAAAAAATGAATATTGAGTTATAACGACCACATCTTGTGCCGAATAGATGTGTGTTTATAGATCATTATCCATAAGTTTACAAATAATCCAAGCTTTTTTGGTAAGTTCTAACTTGGTAAACACATATAAAATTTAGAAAATCCTTTAAAAACAAGTTATTTTGGGGGCAAAACTAAGAAAACGACATCATATTTTCCTAAAATCTTGGGAAATCGACCATAAATTTAATTTTTAAATGTAGGAACCGACGACATGTCATGTTGAATGATGATTTTTCCATTATGGCTGTAAATGAGATTTTAGTGTTTTAAAAAACTAAAATGGTCGTTGAATAGTCAAAACTAAAAAAAACATTGGATTGGCCTAAAATCAGGGAAAGCGACCATAAATTTAATTATGAAATATAGTAACCGATGAGACATCATTTGGAATGATGGTATTCCCATTATATTCGTAAATTAATTTTTCATGTTTTAAAACACTAAAAAAGCGTGAAACTGTCAAAATCAAGAAAAAAACATCTTATTGTCCTAAAATCTAGAAAACTTCAGCACATAGTTGTTTTTTCCCTGTATGCACAGACAACATATCTATCCGACTTGTGGAGTGGTTAGAATTTCTCGATAAGCACTTATGAAACTTATAAAAAACTTTAAAAACATGTGTTGGGGGTTAAAATCCTATAAAATTATATTTCCCTTAAATCATAGAAAATCTACCATATTTCTTATTGTGAAATATTGGAACCAACATAACAACACTATGAAAAACGGTTTGCCTATTATGCCTGTAAATTCATTTCAACTATTTTAAAGCACTAATTTTTTTGAATGGTAAAATCATGAAAAATGATGTCCAAATGTTTTGAAATCAAGGAAAAATGATTGTATATTAAATGTTTAAATTTCAGAACCAACGATGCATTATTCCGAATGACGGTATTTCTGTTATAGTAGTACACATTTTCTTAGTGTTTTCAAAACACTAAAACATGTGTGGAATGGTCAAAACCATGAAATAATGTTATATTGTCCTTAAATTAGGGTACAACAACTATACATTGTATTTTGAAAAATAAAAACCAACAACACATCATTTCAAGTTATGGTTTACCTATTATGGTCCTCAACACAGTTTTAGTGTTTTAATACACTAAAACTTATTTGGAATTATCAAAACTAGGAAAAAATATTTTATTTTTCTTATATCAAGGGAAAAAAATTGAATATATAATTGTGAAATCTAGGCACTTATGGAACATTATTCTAAATGATGGTTTGTCTGTTATGGTACTAAATGCATTTTTTGTGTTTTAAAACACTAAAACATGAATGGACCAACCATTTTATTGAAAAAAATTTGATATTTTCCATAAATTAGAGGAAAACCTATTATATTATTAATTATGAAATGTAGGAACCTATGGAAAATAATTAAGAATGAAACTTTTCATGTTATGGCCTTAAATGCGTTTTTAGTGTTTTAAAACCCTAAAACATGTGTTGAATGGTCAAAACTAGAAGAACAATATCATATTGTTTTAAAATATTGATAAAACCACTATTTATTTAATTGTGAAAATTAGGAACTGAAGGAACTTTATTCTAAATATTGGATTTTCCATTATGGCTGTAGATTCTTTTTTAGTGTTTTAAAATAATAAAATATGCATAGAAACGTAAAAATAAAGAAAAAAAATAGATTTCCATGAAATCTAGGTATAATGACTATAGATTTAATTTTGAATTGTCAGAACCTATAGAAAATCATTCTTACTTAGGTTTTTTATGTTATGGCTGTAAACACATTTATAGTGTTTTAAAACACAAAAACGGGCGTGGAATGGTCAAACCCAGAAAAAAGACCATGTTAAATCATCACACAATCCCCATAGATGTAATTCTGAAAAATAATAATTGATATTATGTCATTATGAATGAAGGTTTGACTGATATTATAGTTAACACATTTTTAGTGTTTTAAAACACTAAAACATGCATGAAATGTTTAAATCTATGAAAACAATGTAACATTGTCTTGAAACTAGAGGACAAACACCATAGATTTAATTTTGAACTGTAGTAACTGACATCCCATTATCTTGAGGGATTGTTTTCCTATTATTTATGTCAATGTGTTTTTAGTGTTTTAAAATACTAAAATGTTCGTGGAACGGTCAAAACCAAGAAAATAATGTCAGATTATCTTGAAATAAAGGAAAATAACCATATAATTAATTTAGAAATTTAGAAATTGACAGCATGTCATTCATAAGTATGATTTTCCTGTTATGGTTATAAACACATTTTTATGGTTTTAAAAAAATATAACACGCATGGAACAATCATAAAAATAGAAAACGACCTTATATTGACGTGAAATCATGGGAAAACCTCCTCTTAGTTGTTTTTGAATTATGAGAAATTCTATTATAACAAAATATTTTAAAAAAATTATGGAATAAATTTCATGCATGACACAAGTCAATTTAAATATAAATTAGAATATTTACTTATCCCTTTTCATTTTCAAGTGTTGAATCTTATCTTAGAAGGGTATTTTTCTATTTTCAAAGTGTTTGGATTTATATATATTTTTGTATATTAAAATTCATTCTATTTGATTTAAAAAATAAAAATTTTATGTGTAGCATTTTGAATTTATACTATGTTTTTCTCTTTCACATTTCTTTTGCTAAATGTATTAGTTTTTATTATAGGTGGAAGATGTCGGTAGAAGGTAGGATGTTACCATTCCAATCCACTACATTTTTCATAATGCAGTCATGAAAATTCTTATTTTAAATGGTATATTAAAATTTTATCCAATAATCTTCAGTAATTTTGAATTATTACATTTAGATTTAATTTCTCTTTTAGTTCTTGTTAAAACTAATGGGATGATGTGGTTGGTTTTAGTTGATGAGATGATGTGAAGGAAGATGTATGCAGTATAGTTTTTGACAGGGATTTATATTGGGAATGGGTTGTTTTTAGACATATTTTATATGTATATTTTGATGATGGATATATTTTTTTATGTATGGGGTGACTGAGACATAAGTTAATAATGATGATTGTAGCTATTTGTATGACTGTGGATGTGTGATGTATGAATGAAGGGTTTATCATATATTTATTTTTTAGTTTATAGCATGTCAGGTTTTGTATATTTAAAGTTTTTATTAAATATTAGAAAAATAAAAACAAATTTAGCAGCGGTTTTTTATAACCAACGCTAAATATATACAATTGACTGTATTTAGCCGTGATTCAGATTAAAAATTGTTAAAAATAAATTCACTAAATTATTTTTTGTTGTTAATTTTTTTTTTAATTTTTATTTCCAGTATATATTTTTGTAATAAATAACCACTACTAATTAAAAAACAAAGAAAAATGACATTTCCAAAACATGACATGAAATAAAATAAAACAATGCTAATTGACTACTGAATGTGAAATATGCATCAGTTTTATGAACCACCACTAAAAAATTAGGTGGTTTTTTAAACCACACCTAGAGTACTAAATAACCACCACTAACCATCATTTTTTGTAGTTTGTTCTTAAGAAAACATTTTTTTAGACATTATATCTAAAAAAGTTCATATTATTCTGAAACAATACCTCTAGAGCAAGGGGTGAGATTTTAAGAATGTATTTGGTCATGTGTTTTATGAACTAAAAGGGTTTTGATGTGTGAAGAAAAGAGGAAAAAGGTGACCTTTTATAATAGAGGAGAGGGGAACTCATGGAATTACATAAAATATTTCATTAATATATATTTATTTTATGGAAAAAAAGGATCAAGGGTTATATGAATCTACAGTATTATGATTATGGGTCAAAATAATACCATCCATCAAATTTTGTACAAGTTTAGATTAGGTTTTTACCCTTGTCTTTTTGTTTTCTCCTACATTAACACTTTTTGACAATAACAACGATAAAAACGTTTTTACTCTTTATGGGTCAAGATAGATACTATAATGGAATATTAGTTCATAAATGGACCATATAGGATATTTTTAAACATATAAAAATTACTTGAATGAAGATATAATTTTTTTTGGAATTTTTAATCATTTAATTAGATATAATTAATTATAAAATAAGATTAATGTCATTTTTTACACTATTCATTTAATTTCAATTAGGATATATCAAGAAAAAAGGGAATTAGAATATATAATTTTAAAACTTCTCTAGTATTTCATTTAAATCTATAAAATTCGTGGGTCACTGTTACTCACTCAAAAAGTTACTTTTTGAATTTTTGAAATATTTTATTCTATTTTTCTTTTAAATGAATAAATACTATATCAGAGTTGCGCACATATTTAAGGTGGTTATTTAGTGACGAAAAATTATAAATAAATTAAAATGATAAAAAATCATTTATATTCAAATTAAAACTTTTATAACTGAACATACCATCTTTTAATCCATATATAAAAAATGTAGAGTTATTAAAACAAATAGAATGACATTTTGACTTTTCATTACATAAAATAATATAAAGGAAAAAATCAAATACATATATAAAAAAGATAACATATTTTATAAAATTATATGTTAACTGATTAAATGAACTCAAAAAATAGGATAAATTCAATATTTAGTGTCATTTTATGTCCTTATCATATTATTTTTAACTCTAATTACTTAATTTACTCTTACCATCATGACAATTATTTACTATGGTTAATATTCAAAATGACTAAACATAAAAGGGTCATTTTTACCAAATTTGGACATCATTATTCCAAATATAAAATCCATTTTTAAATATTAAATTTATAGGAGTGTAATAAATTTATTTAAGATAAAAATAATAATTGGAATGAAAAAATAGTTTTTCTGAAAAAAATAATTTTAATTATAAACTTTTTTTATACAAAATTAAAATATAAATTTTATTCAACGGAAAATAATTTGATTATTTTTAATCTAAATTAATTATTTATATTTTAACACTAATCCAAAATATAATTTTATATTTTAAATAAATTAAAATAAAATATAATTTTTAATAAAAACTAGCATTTTTCACTATTTATTGAAAAATAAAACTTTTCAAAAAAATATCAAAATTTCACCACAAGT
Source organism: Viscum album (assembly GCA_963277665.1). NCBI lineage: Eukaryota > Viridiplantae > Streptophyta > Magnoliopsida > Santalales > Viscaceae > Viscum > Viscum album. The sequence continues at coordinate 1,328,092,836 of OY728158.1, forward strand.
TTATATTGATATTATAATTAAAAAATTGATATAATTCATAAAAATAAAATTCCAAAATTTACAGGAATTGATTATAATATTTTCTTATAAAAAATAATATCATTTTTTAAGAAAACAATTTATTTAAGAATAAAATGACATCACTAAATATTTATTGATTATTTAATAATAATTTATCAATAAAATTATATTTAGTTGGAAATTTATATATACTTCATAAAGTGGTTAATATTATTCATACCTTCAAATTTTATTAGTGAATTATAAAAATATTTTTTAAATAATAATATTTCATAGTTCTTTTAGGCTCGGTGTTGAGTATCATACAAACAGTTGAATATAATGATATTTTAAAATATGAGAGTGTATCATTATTGATAGTAAATATAAAGAGGATGGGTGAGTCACAGAAGGATGAAATTATTCTTTTTATCATGATTGAGGATTTATGGAAATGAAATATTATTTCTTTAATAATTTCATGATGTGCATATAATCAGATGTGGTTTGATTTATGTTATTATAATGAATTATATTTGGATCACTTGTTGATGATGTCAATGTTAGAAGAATGGTCATTGATATCATGTAATGGTACGACATATTTAAATATGTTTTTATAATATGAGATTCTTGTCTATGTAACTCATCACATTAATATATTTTGATGAGTACCCTTTAGACATTTAAGAAGGAACACAAGAAACCATAGTTCATTACCATTCTATTTTGATCATTTTGGATAGTAGTCCATTTATTACCTTCCTAGATCAAATATTATTTAATGAAAAAGTCACTTATTACACTTCTTGTTTGACTGTGTGAGGATGATAATATGATTAGTACACTAGTTACTCAATCAAGCAAGGATGATGATATGCTTATTACCCTGCTATATTAATTTTCTAAGGAGAATGGTTTTCTCATTATCCTCTTAAATTGACCATATGAGGAATAAAATTAGTTCATTACCCTTTCAACTCAACCTCGAGAGTATGATAACCAATTTTATTTTTATCTGAACTCAAATCATGAAGATGTTACAAGTGAAATGATTATATTTTGAGTGATTATTAAAATAGATTTAGTATTTCCTTATGGGCATGATATCATATCACCCCTACTAGTTGTATTGGATCGTCTATTCTTGAATTTTATTACAAGAAATTATGTCATTCCATGACTCTTAATATACACTACATAGGTTTACATCTATGTATTATATTACATTTCACTCGTGAAATTATTATATGTATAGAAAACAATAGTATGCCTATTGATATTATGTAAAATTCCCACTATTTCATTTATACTTACACCTATATGTGCATTATGTGGTATTTATTAATTCACTAGCATATTTTTTTTAAATATGCTTGTTTATTCGTATATACTAAGGATAATGTTCAAGGTGTGGAACTATATCCTAGTCATAGAGACTTAGTGCTTGAATTTGGGGTTGATCATCATTATTGTATCCTTAGTTCCACATCTATTTTTTAATTTTTGATATAAAATTACAATTTCATTACAGTACTCACGATACGAATATATGTATTCATATAAATTTTATATCTTTTATATGTTTTATATATTGATATTGGTGGGGCCCTAGCTATGGACCCCAATTTTGTTTTATACAGAGAGTTTTATATATTCAAATTATGGATAAGTCATGGAATATTATTCGCAGGATTCCATATGAGTGATTATTTTCAATGATTTATGCTTTAAATTATTTTCAGGTAAATCACTCACAAATAATTATTTATTAACCCTTAATGTTAGTAACTATCCTCCAATGATTATGAAATGATGTCTAAGATATTATGGTAACCTATATTCGTATACATGGTTTATTCTTGGGGAAAATAATTACATACCTATTATTAAAAATATTTAAAAATGATCAATTCACAATATGATTGTTTAATAAAATGGTTGTAGAATGCATGGTTTATTAATTATTAAAAAGACATTCTTACAATATCACATCTTTTGTTTTACTAAAATAATACATAATATTGTGATAATAATATTCCTATTAGTTACGTATCAGGATCTATCCCTAGTTGAGAACCATCATTGAAGCAACAATTGTGATTTGAGGTTATCATAAAACTTTATTATATATATATGTATATTTTTCACATATTTATCATGTGGGACTTGTAAAATCATCTATGATTCAACTTGATAAATACCACATGTATCCCCTTATTTATGTCATTAATACATTAATTCAAAATATGTTGTTAATTTTTTCATTGATTGATATGTTTGAAGTTCCCACACAAGGATAAATTTTAATCTTTGTCTTACATCCTATTCTATATTGAATTTGAGATAAAAAAATGGTTGTTTTGTATGAAATTTAACATTGGTCAACCAGGGCTCAAGGTTTTTTGGACTTATCAAACCATGGTATATGTTAAACATCGTAATCTATTTAGGAGTTATACTAACAAAATTAATGACCATTATTGATACATAAAATTTATTAATATATTTAGTTCAATTAATGGGATAATAGATACCATAGAGAGATACATAGTTGGGATGGTCTTTATTCCATGCTTTTACTCTACATTATGAATAATTAGTACATGATTATGTATATATGTGGGTGATGGAATCACACTAAACATTCTATGAAATATATGATTATTATAAATTAGATTCATAATTAGTACCAAAAATATATATAGTTAAAGAAAATTAAAAAATGTGTTTTGAAATTTTATAATTATTTATCCTAATTGTTTTTATATTTTTAAATAAAAGATTTGATTCAATGATGGATTTAATTTGATTAAATTATTTAATAAAAAATAAAATTATTTTTTTGAATATATAAAATATTAAATTTATAATATATGTAGGTATGTATGTATGTATGTATGTATGTATGTATGTATGTTGGTATGTATGTAAAATTATAAAACAAAAAATTACCAAGCTCTTATATTTAGTTATATACATGAGAGATATATAAATATTAAATATGAAAATAAATTATAAAAGTTTCACATATATAGTTTTTATTCATTCAACCATCTTAAATATATTAAATGAATAAATTATTATCCCTAAAATTAATAATTATTATGTAAAAATATTTATCTTGAGCTGATTATAAATAGATTGACCACGGGGCCGAAAAAATAAATTTATTGGAAATGAATAAAATATATCTTACCATATCTTCTATCATTGAAAATATATTCTCTTTTAAGAATGTGAATAAGAATGAATAAATTTTTAAGTGTAATAATATCATCTTCTTTAATGTATAAGTTATCGATTTAATATTATAATTTTTAAATTTCTATCAATCTTGAAAAAGAAATTTGTTTTATCTTTTATATTGTATTTAGGAGTGCTTATAATACACACGGAATACCTACATTGTAACGACCCGAAATTTTGAATAAATTTTTTTCCTAACTTTTTGTGTTATTTTATTTTATACTCAACAAAACTATTTCATTTAATAAAATGAGTATAATTAAAATAAGACCATTGGAAACTAAATGTTGCGATTATTTTCTATAAATACAAGTGATCTTGATTAATTAATATGGAAAGAATATTTTATAGCCCCATCCAGTAGTCATGGGCCAATCGAAGACCATCTGAAGGTACTCAGGAAGGAGGTAGCACCTTTGGGCTTTGCTCTTGACCAAACCCAAGCCGAACTTCATCGTGTGAAGCTGGAATAGAATCGCCTTTGTGAGAAATTCAAGCTGATAGAAAGCACTACTCGGGCAATGTTGGCCGAGCCGCCCCAATATTATATCACCCTAGCACACGTTACTCTTAGGTCTTATGCTGGTGTTATAAGGGGTTATGTAACAATACCATAACTGCCTTGGGTAATCCTTTGATTTAAATAAAAATTGTGATTTCTTCTTATGAGGAAGTTTTTGAATTTTCAAATGTCTCGATAAATATAGTATGAATATTATTGATGAATTTTAGAAAAAGGATATTTTAAAAATATTTATGTAAACCTTAAATAATTAAAATTTTATAATGATTTTCAAAAAATGGTCTTCTACAGTTGTGTTCTTTATGAAATTTAGAGTTTAACAAGATCAACTTAATTTTTGATGAATAGTAATTTATGAATTGTGATTTTACACTTAGGATTAGTAATGTGACCATATGGATTAGTAATCTCACATAATGAAATTATTAATATAATTTAGGTACCTTGATTAAGTAATGTGATTCAATAAAAAAAAGGTAAACAACTGTTTCGGAAATTATTGGTTAAGTATTAGTTTTTTTGTGTGAATAGTGTTTTTTATTTAAAAATTAAATTAAAAATATTTTGAAAATTATTTTCATAAAATTGTGTTCTTTTTTTAAATCAGAGCATCAATATTTGGTTAAGGTGAAATTTTTTGTTATTTTTCATAAGGTTGAAATTTCGGTGAATAAGGAATTTTTAGTTTAGAGTTTTGGGTGTTTAATGCCATCATTAAGTATGTATTAATTATTCAATAATTATTGTCGACTTTTGAATAGTAAGATAAGGTATGAGGAGTGAAAATTGGCCAATACCATGGGAAAATACCATGGTCCTGCCCATTGTTGTTCCAATACCATTAATGAGGTGTCCCTAGGCCATTAATGCATTGTCTCCTCGCTTTCCCTATAAATACCAAGCCATTATCTCATCCCTTCCATTCCAAAATCATCATCAATGATGTTTTGGTATCCTTACCTCCCAAGGAGTCCTCCCAAAGTTCCCTAAATCCTCCTAAGTTCCCGACCTTCTGTATTTTGAAGTTACTCTTCAAGGTAAGGGATCCTACCTCTCTCTTTCTTTTGAAGTACTCTTTTGTATGTCATTTCATTTCATCCCCATGTTATTATGTTTGGGGATGTTATTTTATATTCCTCTTACTTCAATTTTCATTATCATATGATGAGAGATCCCCTATTACTCTCATCATTTCGTTTTAAGAATTTTTATGTGGCGTCATTACGCTGCCGAATTTTTATAAGGGATTCTTTCACCCTTCTCATTTTCGATGTTCTATTTTCATGTCATTTGTTTAAAGTTCATTTCTCTTATGTTGGGGTATCATCTCTATATACATAATAATGTCATTTTATGTTAATATGATGATATACCCTATTTGTGATCATGAATTCATTTTTTAGAAGTTTTAAGTGATGATGTTAGTCTACCGATGTTTTATAAGAGAAATCTTATTTTTGACTTCCTTTCATGTTTTTCATTTCATATGGTATGTCTTTAAAATTTCTTTAACATGTTCTTATATCCTTTATATTCTGTCCCTCTACTATTTTTTGGATAATTTATGAGTGTGTAACCCATGTCCCTTCTCTTTTCAATGTTTTCTAAAACCCTGTAACATAGTCGTTATGTTGTAGAATTTTCGTCTCAAAATGTCGCTCTCTTTTTCTCAAATTATATTATTTTATTAAGTGGATACTCAAATATATTTCTTAAATAGGGGTATTAAACTATATATCAATATTTTCTATTTTAATTATGGGATTTAAATACATGAAACCCACATTCCTTTTCTGGGGGTTTAAGATGACATAAAGATAATGTCTTAAAAGAAGTTTTTAAAACGATATGATTATGAAATGAAACCCATTTATTTTATGATATATGGGTTATTTATGAAATTATTGATGATGATATATGTGTCTCAGATGATAATAAAGACAAATTAATGGTGTGCCCTGATAGCTCTTCAATGCATTGGGTAAAGACTTAATCTCTAGAGATGACCATTTTAAAGATACCTTGGTGAATAACCTTTATAATTTTTTTATGACACCTTGGGGATGGACCTTGGTTATATAGAAATGATTGTATGTTTTAAATTTTGTAGCCACATATTCATGTTATGAGACACATTATTTTTATTATGATATGCCTCATGATCTCTTTCTCATGCCTTAAAGTTAATTATCATGACATCATTGTTTTATCTCAAGTTTACATGTAAAATGTTTCTCTTGTTTCCCGTACTGGGCCTTTTGCTCACCCTTTCATTTGAAGTATGCTCCCAGGTTATGAGATGTTGTAATGAACATAGGATTAACAATGAAGAATCCTTACAAGTTGTTTAGAAGAATGTTTTTTGTTGTTCTCATGTTTTATGTTCTTGATTTCCAAGACACTAGACATTAATGATCCTATGTTTGTAGCATCTAATTAAATGTTATGTAATAAAAAGGAGGGATGATATATTGGATATCAAACGGAGGATTAGTTATTTATGGAAATTAGGATATGAAAGCTTTATGAATAACCCTATAGAAAATTTTAAATATAGGAAATCTTCCTGATATTTTGGTGAGTATTGAGTAAGTGGTTTATCAAGAAAATAAATCCATGTCTAGATACGAGCATGTAGATGTGGCTCTGGCATAGATTTACATAGGGGTAAAACATGAAAATACTGCTTTGAGATAGAATCAAACAAGAACTGGTATACGACAATGGGCCTTGCTGCACTCTTGGTTAGGGCACTCCCGAAGGTTATGTTTGGTTAATCACATGTTTTTTATGAATCATTATGAAGGAATTATATAAAAATGTAATTGTATACACATGATGTTTTAAGACATAAAATCCTTTTTAGTTAAAAGATTATTAAGTGAAATAAGTTTCTCATAGGGGATTTATTCTTCTAGAAAATTTCCCCATCGTCTAGGAATACGTTGACGTATTTCCTGAGGAGTTACCCAGACCTTCCCCAGAAAGAGATGTAGAGTTCTCCATTGAAATCATACCTGGATCTCATCCATTTTCAAAGACCCCCAATAAGATGGAAAATGTGGAGATAGATGAATTAAAGAAACAACTCTGAGATGTTTTGGATAATGGGTTTATCTGACCAAGTGTGTCTCCTTGGGGAGCACCAGTTTTCTTTGTTAAAAAGAAGGATGGATTGATGCAACTATGCATTGATTATAGAGAACTGAATGCAATCACAGTGATGAAAAAATAATCTCTTCCAAGAATTGATGAATTTTTTGACCAACTTCATGGTATTCAATTCTTCTCTATAATTGATCTTCGTACTGGTTATCATCAATTGAGGGTGAAGAATGATGATATTCCAAAAACTGCCTTTTGATAGAGATATGGGCATTATGAGTTTGTTGTTATTCTCTTCGTACTAATGCACCTGCTATTTTTATGGATAAAGAATAAGTTGAATTTGGAAACTTATATCAAATGGATATCTTTTTTATAGGAAATTTATTTGGGGATTAAATGATAAAGGTTATTTGGGATGATGTTTTCTCTTTTGGAGTACTATATGCCTAAGATACTACAATATTTAAATTGAGGAGGAATGGTTGATTTTTTTTGTAATAATTTATGTATTTATTATGTACATATGGTGATTTGGGTAATTTATGGAAAATTATGAACCCAGCATAGAGAATAGATGAATAGGTTAAATACACATTAGTATGAGACTTTAATAGTAGTCGATATTATTTGGAGATAAATGTTAATATTAATTGGGGAAGACTATGTGATTAAATCCGTCTGATTTTTGAGTTCCAATTTTATTTTGGATTGTTTTGAATAATTTTAAGGATGGTTGGTATTGAATGGTCTTTCTGGAACATTGGGTAATTTTGTTGAATTTTGGAGATTAATAGTCATATTTCTTTTTATATAGGATTTTCTTTTTTAGGAATTATATGATCTCATACAAACCATTTTAGTTTTAGGTGATGACAAAAGAAAAGGGAAAAATATATTTATTCTTTTGTGGATTATTTTATTCTCTAGAAGAAGATTCTTGTTATTTGGATGTGACCATGTCTTTTTGAATGCTCACTGTTTGGAGAAAAGATTAGTCATGGAGTAAAATTATTAATGGATGAGACTCTACATTAAGGTAAATATATTTCCATATGTTTTTATTCTATGTAGTAAATGAATTCCTCAAAATTATGAAAAGGAATGTAAAACAAAAACGTTGTTGGTTTACATTTCCTACTGGGTAATCAAAGACTGTTTAACACATCTTATGATTGTGATCTTTTTATAGTTAATATTCTCCTCATCTTGTTTTCTATCACTCTCCATCAGAACTTGACTCTTTGTTTTCTCTTCCATATCCATGTTTTCTTACATGGAATCCTAGTATGGGTTAACTATGGTGACCTTTGTACTTACCTATCTTTCTTTTAAAGTAATAGTTTTACTAACTCTTTTCCGATGTGGGACATTCAACGAAATTTCCAAAACCTATTTTAAAATTTCAAGGACCCAATTTCTTAAGAGGGGAAGATTGTAACGACTCGAAATTTTTAATAAATTTTGTTTCCAAACATTGTGTGTTATTTTATATTATACTCAACAAAACTATTTCATTTAATAAAATGAGTATTATTAAAATAAGAACTTTGGAAACTAAATGTTGCGATTATTGTATATAAATAAAAGTGATCTTGTTTGATTAATATTGAAATTATATCTGATGGCCCCATCCAGTAGTCTTGGTCCAATCGAAGACCATCTGACGGAACTCGGAAAAGAGGTAGCACCTCTGGGATTTGCTTTGGACCAAACCCAAGCCGAACATCTTCGTGTGAAGCTGGAACAGAATCGCCTTCGTGAGAAGTTCAAGATGATAGAAATCACTACTCGGGCAATGTTGGCCGAGCCCCCCCAAGATTCTATCACCCTATCACACCTTACTCTTAGGTCATATGCTGGTGTTATAAGGGGTTATGTAACAAGACCGTAACTGCCTTGGGTAATCCTTTGATTTAAATAAAAAAAATTATTTTTTCTTATGATGAAGTTTGTGAATTTTCAAATGTCCGGATAAATATAGTATGCACACTATTGATGAATTTTAGAAAAATTATATTTTAAACATATTTATTTAAACCTTAAATAATTAAAAATGTGTAATGATTTTCAAAAAAATGTCTTCTACAGTTGTGTTCAGTATGAAATTTAGAGTCTATTAAGATCAAATTAATTTTTGAAAAATAGTAATTTATGAATAGTGATTTTATGCTTAGGATTAGTAATGTGCCCAAATGGATTAGTAATCTCACTTAAATAAAGTATTAATATAATTTAGGCACCTTTATTATGAAAGGTGATTTAGTAAAATTGGTAAATAACTGTTTTATAAATTATTGGTTAAGTATTAGTTTTTTCAGGTGAATAATGTTTTTTATTTACAAATTAAATTCAAAATATTTATAAAATTATTTTCATAAAATGGAGTTCATTTTTTAAATCAGATAATTCGTATTTTGTTAAGGTGAAATTTTGGAGTTTTTTTGAGAAAGTTGAATTTTCAATGAATAGTGAATTTTCATTTTAGAGTTTTTGGTGTTTAATGATATCATTATGGATGTATTAATTATTCAATAATTCTGGTCGACTTATGAATAGTAATATAAGGTATGAGGTGTCCCAAGTGGAAAATACCATGGGAAAATACCATTTTAATGCCCAAGGTTTTTCCAATACCACCAATGAGGTGTCCCTTAGCCATTAATGCCTTGTCCCCTCACATTCCCTATAAATACCGATCCATTCACTCATTATTTCCATTCCAAAATCATCCTAAACTATGTTATGGTCTCCTTATCTCCCAAGGAGTCCTCCCAAGGTTCCCTCAAGCCTCACAAGGTCCCAACCTTCATGCTTTTGAAGTTACTCTTCAAGGTAAGGGATCCTACCTCTCTCTTTCTTTTCAAGTACTCTTTTGTATGTCATTTCATTTAAGCACCATGTTCTTATGTTGAGGGGGATGTTCTTTTATATTCCTATTACTTCCCTTTTTATGATAATATGATTATATACCCCTTCTTACTCTCATCATTTCGTTTTAACAATTTTTAAGTGGTGCCGTTAGGCTGCCGAATTTTTATAAGGGATTCTTTCACCCTTCTAATTTTCAAAGTTCTATTTTCATGTCATGTATTTAAAGATCCATTTTATTTATGTTGGGGTATGATCATTATATCCATCATACTGTCCTATTATGTTAATATAATTAGAGACCCTATTTGATCTAATCAAATCATTTTTTAGATGGTTTAAGTGATGATGTTAGGCTATCGAATTTTTATAAAAGAAATCTTATTTTTGTCTTCCGTTCAACTTTTTCATTTCATATGACACATCTTTAAAATTTCATTACCATGTTCTTATATCCATTATATTATGTCCCTATAATGTTTATTAGATAATTTATGAGTGGTTAACCCATGTCCCCTCTCTTTTCATAGATTTTTAAAACCCTATAACATAGCTGTTATGATGCAGAATTTTCGTCTCAAAATGTCTCTCTCTTTTTATCAAATTCTTTTATTTTATTAAGAAAATACTCAAAGATCATTATTCAATAGGGGTATTCAGATATATATCAAAATTTTCTATTTTAAATCTGGGATTTAAATACATGAAACCTGCTTTCCTTTTCTGTGGGTTTAAGATGACATAAAGATCATGTCTTAAAAGCATTTTTAAAAACGTTTTGATTATGAAATGAAACCAATTTCTTGTATGATATATGGGTTATTTGTGAAATGTTTGATGATTATATATGTGTCTCACATGATAATAATGAAAAATTAAGGGTGCACCTTGATATCTCTCCAATGCATTGTGTAAAGACTTAATCTCTAGAGATGACCATTTTAACGATACCTTGGTGAATAACCTTGGTAATTTTTTATGAAACCTTGGGGATGGACCTTGGTGATACAGAAATGATTTTCTATGTTAAATTTTGTAGCCACATCTTCAAGTTATGAAACATGTTATTTTTTATTATGATATTCCTCATGATCTCTTTATCATGCCTTAAAGTTATTTATCATGACTTTATTGATGTATCTCAAGTTCACATGTAAAATGATTCTCTTGTTTCCCTTACTAGGACTTCTTCTCACCCTTTCCTTTGATGTATGCTCCTATGTTTTGAGATGATATAATGAACTTAGTATGAACAATGAAGAATACTTACAAGTGGTTTAGAAGAATGTTTTTTGTTGTTCTCTTGTTTTATGTTCCTGATTTCCAAGACACTAAACTTTAAAGATCCTAGGTTTGTAGAATGTAATGAAATATTATGTAATAAAAAAGAGGGATTCTATATACATTGGTATAAAATACATGTATTTTCTAATTTATGTTCTTGGAGTATCTTTAGTTGGATAATACTTATGTTTCAATTTATCTATAGATTAAATGTAAGATATGCCTAAGAAATTTCATTCTTTAGATTCTATCATATTCCATTTTATAATTTGAGATTAAAAATAGTCAATGGGTGATACCAAGCTCGATTTCATTTTAGAAATTTTCCATATGTTGTACATGTTAAACACAATTATTATCATTTTAATCTTAAAATGTAAATCTTTAGTGATTTATAATACAATGAATGAATAAATATATTCATTTTACTCAATTATTTAATTGGCATGTTAGAGTTTAACAATATAAGGTTGGAATTATTATTATAAGATTTATATACTTGATTTCATGGAAAATTATAACATTATTATTTATATACACATGATTATGGTGATCAAATTGATCCTTTGATTAATTATATCAAAATTATTAATTAATTATACAATGAACACTAATAATATATAATGTTAACATGATTCAAAGAAACCTACTTTTTAAATTTTAAATTATTTATCAAAAAAGTTTTAATATTTTTGTATCAGATATTTGATTTAATAAATATTTTATTTTCTTTAAAATATTTATAAAAAAATAATATCTGTAAATATATAAATTATTGAAAATATAATAGAAACACATAAAAATGATACCAATAAATCCAAATTTATATTTATTTACATATGTGAGATATATATAAATATTTATTAGGAAAAAAAATTAAAGTTAAATGTATTTGATTTTTATTCATTAAATAATTTTAAAGAAGTGTAATTACCAAATCATTAGTCTTGAAATTAATAATTGACAATGTATATTCCTTAGATTTTGGAGATCAGAAAATAAGATTCATTGGGAATCATTAAACAAAAATAATTAGATTGAAAGAAAATATATCTTATAACCCCTTTATCATTAAAATATATTATCCTACCTAAATTTAAATATGAAAAAATAATATTTAAGGTTTAAGAAGATCATAAACTTCTTTTCTCTATGTTTTTTATTTAGTGTTTTTTTGTTAATATTATTTCTAATTTTCTAAAACAAAATAATTTTATCATGTTCTCTATATTTAAAATTTATATAAACTCTTATTAAATTCTTATATTGATATGAAACTCTAGATTAATTAAAATATATTTCATGTAATTTTCTAATAGTCATTTTATAAATAATATATATATATATATAAATTTAAAAAGAGTTTTAAAAAATATTTTTTAATTTTAATTTATAATAATTTTAAAAATGGAATAGGAGAGAGGGTGTCAGATAAGGAAGTGATCATGTGGCATGATTCAAATACAATAAAAATATATTTAAATAATTTAAAGGGTAATTTTTAATATGAAAATTTAAAAACACACTTGGAGTGAGGGGAGGGAGACACATCATGCACCATTGTCGTGCGATAATAACGACAACATATATCAAAATAAAAATGAGAGAAAAAGTTATGACTCAAATATTAAACATTATGTTTAGGGTAAGAAATGGCGTGCAACTAAAAAATTATTTCTAACTTGTTATTTTCTCTAATCATTTCTCAACCATGAACCCTATACACTGAACAGATTGGAAACCCGTCATTGCATCCCTTGGGAATGGTAATGCATGATAAATTTTAATGAGTAATTCAAATTTTAATTATTTTAAATATATTTTGTATGATTCAAAAATAAAATTTACATATATTAAATGATAAAAATTCAATCATTATTTGTTCACTCAGAACATTTTCCTTAAAAATAAAGGAAATATGTAGTGAAAAGGGGATATACAATGAAAGATAATATAATATTTTTCTACCTAGAATTTATTCATTGGGGAGAACATCATTATGTCTTTCCCTAAAAGGAAATAATTATCACCATCCTCATTTTATATAAGTGAAAACATCCATATAATGTTTTCTTCCTACCATAATTCCAGCACTATTTCAAAGACATCGTGCAAGTGGTCGCTTCAATGGGTGGGGTATTATATAAAAACACACTCCTCATAAAAATCCAATAATGATATGTTTTGTGAAGTAATAATCAAAGAATATATGATATGGTTTGATTAATGATGACCCACAAAAAATTACCTCCATATGTTGGGTATTAATTTCTAAAAATAACTTCATTTACAAAAAATCATGTTTTATCTAAGGTGATCGAAAAAACCATATATGATATCGAATGAGTTGAACCAAAAATTTACTTTCTTAAGGATTTGGGGTTGTGGAACAAATGTTAAACATGTGAATACATCAAAATTGGGACCCAAATTAGATATGTGTCTCTTTTATGGTTATCCTATGGAAACGAGGTTCTTTACAATATCCCACTAAATAAATTTTTAATGGATTTATATATTATTATAAAGAAAATGTGTGTTTATCACAAAAACTTAGAAGAATGAAATTTGAACATTATGAAATACTTGATCGAAAAAGGAATTATTGAATGAGTAGGATAATTTGGTTTAGTAAGTGGTAATGAAAGGAAAGCTAACTCAACATATACAATAAATAATAAGGTTAAGAATTATTCATCATGTATGTGTTGACCCAACCTAAAAATGGCCCTCTTACCCAAATCAAACTACCGAAAAACACTAATCACGTTGCTCAGTCACTAAATTTTGGTAACTGGAGTAGTGGTTAACTGAAAAATTATTGGGGTGTTATTTTCTCTCTCTAAAAAATACGTATATACAATAATAATTAATGAATTAATAAATTAATTAACTAATAAAAATATATTAACGACTCTATTTTCACCTTGTAAAACATTGGAATATTTTATGGAATATTTTCAAAGATATAAGTTAAGTAAGAATGGGATTTTAAGGCCCAAAGTGGCTTGGTGTTTATATAATAAATATACTAAATGTATTATATAAAAATTAACTTTCATTGAAATAATGTATTAACTCATGAATGAAGTCTCATATGGGAAATTTGAGACTAACAATAAATCCAAAATACATATTATATTCAAGGTATGATATAAACTATGTATGTATCAGGTGTTTGGTATAATAGTGGTTATGGGAGGATTAATAAATATATATATAGGATTATTTATTATTTATTTAATTAATTTCTAGGTCCTAGATCCCCTCTATTTAAACCCATTTATTGAGGAATAATAGGGTTATCCACATAAACCTATGGATTTGGGGAGAGTGTAGAGTAGATCATTAACATATATCAACCAGATCATGCATCGATGATCATTACAAAAGATTTTTCCTTCACCGACAGAGTTTATGGATCTATCCAATGATAATTACATAAAATTATTCCTCATTATAAATTGATCCAAAATCAAGGTATGGAGTTTATTTATATTGGTTTAATCCCCATTTTTCTATCCCATGTCAAACATGACTAAATCATTTTAACAAATTGATTTGTGAGTCGATCGTTGATTTACATGTTTTTTTGTCATCCATGAATTAGGAATGGATAATGTTTCTATTATTCCCTTTGTTAGATTATTCTTCATCAATGTATTGATTCCAACCCAAAAAATATATGGGGTTCCTTCCTTACTTTTTTTTGTGTTTTTATCCCCTTGTTCTTCATGTGTTCATCATTGATATCCCTTTGGTTAGTGATTAGAAAATTACTATAAGAGAAAGCATTGCACCCTAGATATTTGGTGCAATAGATCATTTCAATGAATTTGGATTTAAGATACATATCTTGGATGAGGATCAATATAGTGTGATAGGAGATCGGAGATGGTTTGGAGGAAGATTGGGTTTTCTTCGTTCATGGGTTTCAGCATTCAGTGGAGTGTCATAGAGGGATTGAACAACAAACAGATCAAGTGTCCATAATATGACTACAAGTGATGGATCAAGAATCGGCAAACCCAAATATCAGTTCCTATGTAAACTTTATGTTGTAAAAATTAGAGGAGGCAGTGTAGATGAGGTGTGTTAAGACTATATACCTTTATATAAAATACTAACTTATATAATGTGTAGTTTGGATGAACACACACATGTAGTCCCTTTCTATGGAGGATAGGGTTTCATGAAAATTAAATATCACACATCATGTGGTCTTACCACACACCCTATGACTTTGTACTGGAATCTCAACATCTCCCCTTGGGTGCATAGGCATAGGCACACATGCATGACCAGAGTATATGGGTGTGACCTGAAAAACATGCATGTGCATGGCTCGGTACACGAGCATGAACATAGTACACGAGCAAAGGATAAAGTATATAGGAACGGACTGGAGTACATGGGTATACCATGGGTATCCAAGACACATCATGTATACCCTATACATATCGTGTATTTTTTTCAAGTCATGTTGAGTACCTCATTATCATCACTGTATAATAGTATCTATAGTGTTCATCTCCTTAGTCCATCCCTTTGAGGGTTCAGTGAGGCATTACGTCATAATCATTGTATGTGATTCCCTCTATGGTATTAGTCTTAGATGGAGTAAAGAATACCTTTGTGGATTCAAATTATGATCATCTATCGTCTCATCCTTCCTATGTTAGGATAGGAATCACTTGATCTACGTACCAATGACTTAGATCCCCAACCTAGTAGTTTATTTTATTAATGGTTAGTAATCTTAAAGTTAGCTTTATATGATCCTCTATCTCTGTATCAAATAATTTTGAGATCCAGCATGTATCTTCTTCATGGAAATGATTGATGAGCATGACCTCTCAGATGAGCTCCTTCAGTGTTATCATAATCAATGAGTGAGTTCTCCTTGATGTTCATTACATTGAAGCCATGAGATGAATACATGGATTAAAATATGGTTGTGAACTTACATTGAGATATGGTGAATATATTGACTATATCTAGGTGATTACTATTATTATCACATATTATGATCGACATACCTTCCTGATGATACTTTCTCTATTTTTTTATTCAGTGATTTTAGGGTGTACATATAGGTATGTATATACACACTTTATCATGGTATTTTCTGGCACATGTCAGGTATTATACAAAAATTAGACCTTTCGATGGAGTCACAGGTTTACTATGAGAAATTTGATCAAAATTGAGATAGAAAGACCATGGATTGTTCTAGGAGTTGAATTGGATCTCCTCACTATAAGGTTGAACTCTTTTAGAGTTTTGGTGGGCTTGTATTTAGACCTTTATGATTTCCCATTCTTTTTTTTGCTCTGATGTGGAATATAATTCTATACATAAATTTTGGGTATCATTTGTATTTTACCATTCATTATTGTATTGGTGGTTGGATATGTTTGTGTGAGTGTCAGTAATAAAGGGAATAGGCCTCTCATGGGTGTGATATGCCTACTTGATGCTTGTTATAATCACCTGGCCTATTGGGGGAAGAATTAGGGTGTTGCAAGTGTCTTACCATCAGTTAGGAAGGCCTCAGTGGGTCAAGTCATGACAATGTGGTATTAACGGAGGTTCCCTATCGGACCAGAGTTTTTATATTTTCTAGAGGTGAGTTTTGGTTTGGGTACTAGTTAAATAGTGTTAAACTGTCTTGAATTCGTCTCTCAGACAAGGGAATCTAGTATTGGGGAATTGTTCGAGGTATCCTTTCACTAATACTCGGATAAAAAACTTTTGGACTCGGTATATGTAGGTAGTGGTTATAGGTAAATCCTCAGCACATGTATCATAAAGAATGGTTTGTGGTTCCCATGTCATTCTTGAGTAAGCTCCATAGATATACTCTTTGATTGTGTTACATGTTGACCTTTTCAGGGTTCCTCCATGATTCCTACTATATATAATTCCACAAAAGGATAATGAATATGATATTCGAATAGATGAGGCTTCGGTATAGGGACATGTGTAGGAGGTGGTTCCTCCAGCTAGTTTTCATGTTTTACCACCAAATATTGAGCAACAAGTTTCACTAGATGTATAGATGGATGATGTGCATAGGTTGAGCATAATTAATGAGTTTTAAATATTGAAACCCATCAGGTTTTTGGGTGATCTAGACTCATAGATATTAGAGGACTAACTTGAGGTAGTTTCATAAGTTTTCTACCTTGTTAGGACAACTCCCGATTAGACAGTGGTCCCAGTGGTGTATGTTCTCCATGGATCCTTATGGAGATTTTAGAATTTAGTGACATAGACACATGATAATATGACTCTATATTTTTAGTTAATCTTCAATGATTCATTCAATCCATCTATATTCTGAGTTGTATACATCTAGGATATTCAGGAGCTTTAGTAGGGTATCATGATAGTAGTAGAGTACGCATCAAGGTTCACTAACCCCTCATGATACACTATGGATATGTTTTGAGATGATTTAATTTTATCATGGTCATTATGTGATATTAGGGATGTATTGATATATTTTTTCATTATCTCTTATGATTGAGTGATCTAGTGAGCCTAAGTAGTGGAGAGATTCCTGGTGAAGTAGTCACAGACAGTTGGTTCTGGTAGTGGTAACCATAGAGTTAAGACTTCAGAAGCTAGTAGCTGGCATAAGACATTGGGTCTCATTCAAGCTAGTAATTTACAAATATTTTATCAAGATAAGGGGTCTATAGTTTATTTCTCCCATGATGGATCTATTCAGTTGAGGGAGAAGTGGTGCTAATCGTGTGATGTTCATGGACATATTGGATGAGATTTTATGATCCAACATGTAGTTGAAAGAGAAACAGTCGATGAACCACTTAGATAGAGATAGTGGATAGAGAAGGGAGGTATATAGGGAGATGGACATAGAATAGGAGCTAGGAGAATAGTTGGATGTGGATGATAATTTGATATGATTCCACCAACACCCCATGATAGTGCACACTAGGCTCAGGATACTGGTGGTCAAGGACAATGGAAACTGTAGGTAGTGCGGATTATGACTCAATGGTTGCATAGTTTTTTTGAGGTATGATATTATCTTATTTAAGTTATTTATAATATTAATAGACTCAAGTTAATTCCATTATTTACATTCCAGATCCCTTTATTAGGTTCTAGATATTCTAGTTGAGCATTTGGCTCAACCCTTATATTCAAAGACTCCTACTTGATGAGACTTAGTTATCACCTTCTTCCTTAAAATGTTTTTCTTGACTCTTAGAGGAGATATCATCCTTTGGTATCCATTCATAGTGTTGATTAAGACATATGATTACATAATACGTATGGACTGGTTATCTATTATTCATAAATAGATTGATTTTTTTAGGTGGAGGATGTGTTCTATCAGTATTGGCGGGAGAAGAATTTACTTCATCGGTGAGAAGGAAACATAGGTAGAGAATGATGGGATCATACACAAGAGGATGTAATCAATTATTCATCATTTTCACAGTATTTCCATTGGTTTATTATATTCTATGAGATTTCAACTTCCTGTAGTGGTGTAATAGTATGAGGATGTCTTCCCCGAGGATATATTTGGATTTACGCCCAATTATGAGATTAAATTATACATAGAGTTTCACCTAGGGACTACACATATATCTACAACATCTTATTTGATGGAACTTGTAGATCATTGATATCTGAAGGTAAAATTAGCATATTTGATGAAGAAGGGGTTTGTTAGACCTAATTAATCTCCCTGGAAATCCTTGGTGTTGTTCTATAAGAAGGAAGATGGATTCTTGAGGATATGTGTGGATTATCATCAACTGAATCAGGTGACCATCAAGAATAAGTATCCAATACTAAGAATCAATGACCTAATCAAATATTACAAAGGGTAAAGGTGGTTCCTAATGATTGACCTCATGTCGGGCTATCACCAACTTCAAGTTCTAGATGAGTATATACGAAAGACTAAATTATGTTGTCATTGTGGTGACTATTAGTAATTAGTGATTCCCTTCATCGTGATGAATACCACAATAGTGTTTATGGGACTTATAAACCATATCTTTCATCCCTTATTGGATAGATATGTAGTAGTCTCCATCGACTACATCCGAGTATACTCGACATCCATGGAGGATCACACGATAAACATTAGGATGGTTCTAGACATACTCTTAGAGTGAAAAATTTATGGCAAAATCTCAAAGTATCAATTTTGGATTTGAGAGGTCTAATTCTTGAGTCATATCATCACATAAGATGGAGAACTAGTGGATCTAGAAAAATCTGAGGTAGTGCAATCTTGGGTGCCACCCAAGAGTGTGTCTATGGTGAAAAGCACCCTAGGGTTTGTAGGCTACTATTGGAGATTAATTACTTATTTCTGTATGATTTCATCACCCTTCACTGATTTGATCACAAATGGGATGAATTTTATGTGGAAAGAGAGGATCTGGTAATATTTTATAGAGTTTTGGAACATGTTGATGAGCACCCAAATATTAATATTTCCAGAGGAGGTTTTTAAGTATATGGTGTTATTTGATGCCTATAGAACTGGATATGGATGGGGTCTAATGAATTTTATGATGGTAATTACCTATGTGTATCGATGGTTGATACCCCATGAGAATCACTATGTGGGACATACTCTATATCTAGAAGTAGTGTATTTATACTTAACGATGTAGAGACATTACCTTATGGTAGAGTAGTTAATCATCTATTCCAACCACAATAGTCTCAAGTGCATCTTTTGGTAGAAATACCTTAGCTTGAGATAGATGTGGTAGATATAGTTACTCCTTGGTTATTATTTTCATATAGTATATACTCCATGTAAGAGGATCATGGTGAAAGATTTTTCAACTAGTAGATCTTGTTCATAGTTTTTTAGGGATGTAATATAGTAGTTGGACTCATTGTAGTTATCCATAGTGGTTAAGGATAGTGGATCTTACCTCCAGTTTATGGTTATTACCCCTCCACTTTTGCAGCATTTTGGGGAGGCTCCACTTGCAGATACTGACTATGATAGATTTCATATTTAGATACCCAATAGACTTTCTCTTGATGGGTTTTCTAAAGGTAGGGAGAGTGTCTTCCTTTTATGAACCTGGACCATGGTAACAATGATTCATTGAGAGGATGTTTTGAGGGTGTTTAATGCATACCTATTTATCAATAGATCTAGTGGTGGAAAATATGTACCATGTACTTTGGTGTCAGTTCGGGTGGCTGGGATTAAAGTATTGTGTAGCTGAGTTTGTGTATCAAAGCCACACCTATTAGTTGGTGAAGGATAAGAACCATGTTTCAGATGGTTAGGATTAACCACCTTAGGTGAAAAAGTTGAAGTGTGATGGTGTCTCTATGGACTTTGTGATGCGGATTCCATGATCTTTTAGAGGGAAAAATGATATCTAGTTGTTAATTGACTAACTGACCTAGTCATCCCAATTCTTAACCATTTGAGAGTAGAGTTCAGTAGAGGGTATGGATTTATGAAATTGACACCACAAGAAAACATAAGGGTTTGTTGATTGAATTATTACTGAAGATTACCAACAATGTTTATTAAGGATGAGAATAATGATGGTAGAGAGTTTATAACATCTTGTGTTATTTTTCTTCATATAGTCCCGGGAAAATTTGGAAATCAATGGAGTGAGTTCTAAACAATTTTAAAAATTTGGTATTTTTATTGATTGGAACATTCTTTTTGTGTTTTTATGGATTTAAAGTGAGGGTGTGGATATTTTAATTTGTGTATAAAAGTTTAGATATGGTATAAAATTGTTTAATAGAATAAAAAGAACATAAATGTGGTTTTAGGTATTCATTGGGTACCATATATGGTTCCACTTGGTACCTACTGAGCCAACCAATATGTCTTTTTCATAGGATTTCCCAAAAATAGTCAGTGGAATTTGACCAGGTAATTGTTGGGAACCTATTATTTTTTTATTGAGAAAATACCATAATATTATTGTTCCCCATCTTTTTTATGAAGTAAAGTATTTAGGGGATGGTCATTTTTTTGGATCCCCCCTCCGCAAAATTCACCATTCCTCTTTGTTCCTATTTGGTATCGCTTGAATCCTTGGTGGTTTGGGTGTATTTTAGTCACCAAATAATGGTAACTTCCCACTCTTACTCTACATTTCTTATTTTAATCCCTTTTATTAGTATCTGGGTTTCATTAACAAGGTATTCATGTATTTCATTTCACTAAAGCCTGTTGAAATAACTCTAATCAGTAGGTATTCCATGTATGGTTCTTAAAAAAGAATCATGGAGAGTGAATTCATGGCATTGATCAGTTTTCCGATAATGGGTACCATTTGATGATTGTTAGAGTAGGATGAGTTTTCCATTGGATACTAAGGTAGGTGGTCTCAAACCCATTAGTTTTTAGTCAAATGCTTACATTTACGATTATAACTATTATATTCAAAATAATTAAAAAATTTAAATGTTTTTTTAAATATAGAATGTAAATCTATGATTTTAATAAGTGAATTAACCTGTTAATTGAATTTCTATCCTATATTAATGTTATATAATTATGTTAATTTATTATTAGATTAATTATTGTTATTTCTGCCTATTTGATACTACTATGTGAAGTTATTTATTTGTTGAATAAATTTCTATTTTTATTTGTTATATCTTTATTCTTCAGTAAATTATTTATTTGATTACATTAACCTTTAGTTAAAAGTTTTTTTATTGTTTATTAAATATTTATTTATTTAACTTATTCATCTTATGATATGAATGTTCTAAATTATTACTTGGCATACATTTACACTTCTATATAGATATTTTTTTGTTTTTCTTAACAGATATCATTTATTTCTTTTCTTTATCACACTATTAGTGACCCCCCAAAATGGTAAGTGAATGGATATTGACTTTATAATTACTTTATACCGACTCATTCTAGATATAAACCATATTAATAAATCTATTTATCATGATACAAGTTTTATGTTAGTATAAATAGTAATATTATTCTGGTTATATGGTCACCATGGCTGTTTTCCATTTTATTGAGGATGGTCAGATTATTTTTATCTTTTTTTGATAATGTATAGTTTGTTATATGGGGTTTTCGAGCTCTTTCTAGGTTCTGATATAGATCCTCCTAGTGACATAAGAGTTACAAATTTTTATTTCCCGAATAGATCATTCAAATGGTGTGGAATTAATATGTAGTTCATCCACATTTTATGTTTGGTTGAATTTAAAATGATTTATTGATTTAGTTTTTTAAATAAATTGTATATAATTATATATATCTCACACACATGCACATATATGCACTTGATGAATCACTATTGGGGGTTGAGGCCTTGTAGTGGTACCTACTGTATCAATGTACTCACACTATTCACATAAAACTTAGTGCACATGTATTTTCACATATGGAATTATAAATATAATATGTTAAGTATAGATTTCCACCCAGATGATCACTTCCTTAGTGGAAGTTTGGATTAAAAAAGGACTCCACCTAATCATAAAGTGAGGGTAGCTAGAATTTGTAAGATATATAATTTAGAGTATAGGATGAGTAAGATTTATTTTCTTATATTGGAGCCTATCTACATTTTTTAATTTTTGTATAAATTTTTTAGAATTTGTTTTCATTTTATTTAATGTATCATAACATATTTATAATATACTATGGGATTATACTTCTACCTCCCAATTTATATTTCAATAGATAACATGTTTTGGGTAGTCAAATGTATAGATGGGTTATGTTGAAATTTTTATAGAATCTTGAAATTCACTTAGGTTGTTTCAAAAGAGGATAAATTGGTCCCCAAGGATTGACTTAGACCCTTTAAACTAGTCATCATCATTCAAAACATTGGGATCATACCATGAGCATGTGGTTATCTTGTTCAACTCGATGAAAGATCTAAGTTGGGTTGTTGGGGTTAGTTAAAATGTCTTATGAAATATCTTAATTATGTTTACATATTTCATTTTAGGTTTGGGGTTAGCACATATATATACACAATTTTCTTATTAACATTTTTCATACTTTAGATGATGTTGAATGGTGGAAATTACATATATGTTTCTATTCATGGGTTTTCATACTTCATATTTGACTCACTTACCGACTGAATGTCCATAAGGACTTTATTGTTTTTATTACTTTTGATAATACACATTTCAAGGGGTGAGGTGGAATCCTTACAAGGCCTAAAGCCTCAGATATAATTACATGAACCGTAGGTCTTAGAGTAAATCACCCTGAAAAGAAAACTTGGAATTGCTCCTCCGCAGCACATGTCGTGATATCAGCACTCTAACTTTACAAGGCTAGTCGGCTAATTGTCCTGTGAAGAGCTTCAAAATCTCAATACTAATGGAAATTTCATACCCTATCATTTTTCCAATTACAGTTATCTTTGTTCTGGTGAATGTTTCAGTTCTGAATCCTCATCTAGATATTTTTCCCTTGTAATATAACTGGTACATATGTATATTAATGTGTCTCCAAGGCTATGGGGTGGCTTTAAGGCCTCTTCAATATCATCATATTCAGGTTTTCTATAATAAAGGATTATATGGCGGCTGGGAAGGAGTTTCTACATTTTGGTGGTGAATTTGGTTTTGGTTGTGGTTTTATTATCCTAATGCATTTCTATGAGGAATATTTTAGTTGATATTGAGTCTACTTATCAATAGGACTTCATGATCATAGTTGCATTTGTATAGAAGGAAATTAGGATGGATTGTATAATGATGGTCTAGACTTATGTCATGTTTTATGGTATTATTTTAGGGTTTATACTAGGAGCGTTTCCATATATAGTGGTTTTAGATAGATGAGGCAAGCTGGTTCTAGGGTCTTGGATTGATGTATTTGAGTTCACCCTTGAATCCTGATTGAGTATTTTTTAGTTATTAATTTCAATTTAGAATTCCTTCTAACATATTTTTTACCTAAATTTAATTTTTTATTTATTTTATTTATGTTTCATTGGATGATCTTATTGTCAATAACCATAAAAGTTTCATATGAATCCATTTGTATCACATTAAACCATCAGATTTATGGAAAATGTGATAATCCAATCAGGTCATTGGAATAACCCTTAACCCTGAATATGGTTTAGTTTTTTATGTGCATGATGAAACATTATTTTTTATGATGATGCAGGTAAATGTATAACTTTGTGATGGGGACCATGGCTCCTGATGGGTAGTATCATGGATTTTGTTTGTTTGATACGCATTTATTCTGTTAAACCAAAGGATGGGTATTTTAATCTATTTATTAATAAACTCGTTTATTTTACTCCTTGTACAAAACTATAAAATAATTTTTGTATATTTTTTTATTTATTTAAAAATGTTTTTTATATTTTTTATATTTTTTAATATCCATTAAATATAGATTATTTATTCAATGTTGGGTTTCATGCTTGGGTTATGGTATATAATGAGGACTCATTTAGTATTTTATTTGAAAATACATTTATTGATGAGCATTTTTATTATACTGGGGGGTTATAAAAAACATTTAGTAACAATTGACATATCCTTTTTTGTTTTTTTTATTGAGAATATTTCCTCCTCAAGGTTTGGTTTAATACCTTATTGTTTATTAGTAAACTCTAGTATATTAGGAAGATCACTTGATGTTTGTGATGATATAAATCAATTATAGGTTATTTGGTCTAGGACATTACAAAATGGTATTAGTGAAAGGTTTTCATTTTAGTAATTATGTTTGTTATTGGTGGAGATAGATTTTGGATACATTTAAGGTAGGTTGTATGCATGTGTAAAAAATATGAGCTCAATTGAAGAATGATTTACCAAGAAATTTATTTGATGAGATTAATACCTCTAGGCTGTGTTTGGAATTGGTATTAAGGTTAAAATCTTGGGATACACAATAACATGGTATTTGTATCTAGGGATTAGTTCAGATAAAAGTTTTACATTGTTTATTCATGATCTAGAAATATATGGACAAAAAGGCGTGTTTAAGTTCTTGTTCTATCCTATTTTTTTCATATTATATTAGGGAAAAATATTTGTATTTTTTAAATTTTGAATGTTTAACAATATTGTGTTTTCTGTTTTGAAAAATGTAGTGGAAAAATAATTGATTTGAAAAAAAGTATTTCCATTATGGTTTCCACATCATATTCATTGTGTTAATTTTGTTTTAAATAATTACTATTGAAGTAAATTATTTTGAAAATAAAATATATCTTTTTTCACTTTTAATTATCAGTGAATCTAAGTGGTTTAAAAAATATTTAGTGGTTTCCCTTGAAATAATTAGCAAGACTATAATTTTTTATAATTTAAAGCGATGCAATTTTTTTTGGAAATATAAGGTTTTATAAAAATCACATAATGTTTATATATGAGAATTGAATTTTGAAATGGGTGATTTTAAATTATGTTGAATTGCTATAAAATATTTGGAATAGAAAACATTCACTATGATATTATCTACTTTGGGCTCCAACAATCCCAGATGATTTTTTTAGGATATGAGCCAATGTCTATCTTAGAAAAGAACTTATAATAGAATATTTATCAAAATATATCATATAAATGTTTTCTTTATTCTCCACCTCCTCCAATTTTAGATTTCCATACCCCCCCCCCCTTGGGTGGGTGCGTGTCATTTTTGGAACATTGGAAGGACCCTTGATCTGATAACATTTTACTTGGATATCCCAAAATAGAGGAGGATAATATTGAATCACCCATTTAAAAGGTTATTTTGGATATGTTTCCCATTATAAGGTTCTTTTTAGATGAGGCATTATCCTATATTCCAAGAGAGAAATTGCATTGGAATATGAGAGACTAAAGAAGATAATATCATGGTGTGGGTTGCCTATTACAAAATGGTATGATGGAACGTTTTTTATATGAAAAGGGAAAGAGTAGTATACATGATATAGGACCATAAACACTCAAGAGGTAGGTCACTAGATAGTTCTTTATCAATACTTTTCTTAATGATACTTCTGTTACTAGAGGATATCAAAGAAGTGTATCTTTATTTGATATCATATTGATAATTAATTTTTAGTAACTTATTTTATAATATAAATTTAATGGACTCTAGAGGACCACAATGGTTGGTTGAAAGAGTTATAGACTGTGCTCTAAAATTTGTAGGCCCATATTGTAGTTCTAGTAGAAATTGAATGGTTTATACACAATTTTCCCAACTATTAAACCATACTATGCATAGTGGAAAATATTATTTTAACGATTTATGTAATGGTTTAAGGTTATTTTATATGATTCTTAGGATGATGATGGATAACATATTTGTCTTAAATACAATTTATATTTCTTCAATGATATTGTGCCACTCCTCCCAAGTGTAATATTTGATGATGAAATTGTTGATCATTATGAAATGATTGCAGCATGTGGTGGGGCATGTTCAACAAATATTTTTATTCCTAAAAAAATGAGTTCATCGGTTCAATTCATGAGATCATAAAAATTTATGAACTTGATTTTTATGTTGATATTTTAATATTTTAAGGAATGAGAAAAGAATATTTCCCCATGGGGGTCGTTGATGATATGGGTAGGGATTCAAAGGACCCATGCTTCATGTGGATGGTGATTGGATCCCTACTACATTGATGGGGATGTTGATGTATATTATGGTTCTAGAACCCAGTGATAGAGAACAATAATATAAATAGTGGTGGTGGATCATGAGGATGCATAATCACGTGGCTTGGGGTCAAGATCAATACTTATTAGGTCATCCTTTTTGGGTGTTGGATTGTGATTGTAGTGGACCTACCCAACTGTAGGGATGATGATCGAGAGTTTACCGATAATGTCATGGGGACTGTGCTGGATTGGGACCCCAGTGGAGGTGATGATGGAGGCCTAATGGTGGGTGGGCGGAAATAATTTTTTGATAGAAATGGATGGTAATCATTCATTTATGGTGGTTGATGGTAATGGTGCATCGATGGAAGTTCAAGTTTCTTTGCTGGAGACCATGTGGCAGCGACCATAAAATTTCATGTTGATCTTCATGTTAAGAGAATAGTGACATGGGGGTGTCTGGGGGAAAAAGTGAGATATAGATTGTAATTACCTTGGTTTTGGAGGGTCATAAGACATTGGGATGTAAGTATACTTTGGGAGTGTCGCTATCAGAACACGCACTGGAATGTCTGGATTCTTGCTAAAGAAGAATTCAGTTGCAGTGGAACATGTTTTTGTACTTATTGTGGGCCTTATGTCAGTAATTCATTATCAAATGGTCCATTAGGGATATCTATTATAGTTCAACTCTTCATGTATGTGAGGGACCAGGGGGCGTTGGTCTCAATTTGTGATGGTGACTGTTCTTTTATTAGGGATGATGCATAAATCTAGAGTTGATATTGGTGTAAAGAGATGATGGTGGATGAATCTCATGGTGATCATAAATTGTATGGGACATCAATATGTATGATGTACCAGATCACTATAGCTATTAGTAGACTGGGACACCGATGGGATTGCAGAATAAGTCTGATGATGAAGTGTTTTCTCACATACGATGCATGTGTGATAACATTGAATGGAATATTGATTTCATTGGGGTGGAGTTTAATGGATGGTACAACAATGATATAATGGATTCAAGTGTGTGGGGTTCTTCATGGGATGGAGGGAATAGTGGTCACATGAGGTCCTAGAGTGGTGATTCAGCCTAGTTTATGAGGATGGCATCGAGCCTTTCCCATGGATCCATGGGCATGAAATAATGGGGGTCTTTAAACCTCATTATTTAGGATGGGGATTTCTCTTTGGTTGTCTTTTGGGTTTGAATAGTTTTTCACATTCATGTTTGGTGGTTCTTCTATGCCACATGATTTGAGTCCCTATTTTTGGGAATTTATATTTTCTTTAATTAATTTTTTGATTGATCATGCTCAGCTCCTAAAACTTCAGAGTAAAATATTATTTTGAGATGTTTCTGAATTTTATTTAGTCTGATTAAATGGTTTTTATAGTAATTGAATGTGTTTGTTGAATTTTCCAATTTTATGATATTTTAAAGTTCTTATAATTAATTTACTCTTTAATATTTAATAATGGGAATATTTAATGGTTTAAGGTATGTTTTGTAAGTGATTTCATTGATGATTGAATGATGCATGTGAACCTTTTTTGTTTGTATAAATTATTATAATAGTTTTTTGAAAAGGTCTTCTTAAAAAGATTAATATTTATAAGTTTAAATGAATTTTTTTCTTTTCATAAGCTATTTACTTTTATCTTGATTTAAATAGTGTAGTCCTAAATGATGTTTTAAAAATTCATTGTGAAAATGATGCAATTTATAATTTTTTATGAGTAATATTTTATGGAATTTGATTAAAAGTGAAAATTTCATCTTATTATGTATCAAAATGTAATAAAATAATGGATTTGAATTAGTTGGACAATGATGTTTCTAATGGTAAAGAGATTCAAATTAAATTTTTTCAATAATTTAGAATATGATTATATACATTTATTTACTTTTTTAAATATTTTTTTTCATATAATTTTTATTAATCAAAAGGAGTTTCCATGTATACTGTTTTGAGGAATATATAGATTATAAATAGTTATTAACATAAGAAATTATATTATCTATGTCTTGATTTCATAAATAGGAGAAAAACTTACTTCAATTTAACAATCCTTAAATACGTTTAATAATCATGGATATACTAATTATTTTAGTGTAAAAAAAATTATATGGGTTCAAATTTGTTTTATTGATTAGTGTTATTTACTTATAATTATTCAAAATATATATTTTTAGGTTTCTGTTATGTTTTGATCAATCTAGTTTTGTTTTCCAATATCTATTTGAATAAATAAAGTTATATTTCTATTTGTTTATAGACTTCATATTTGGAAGTTATATTTGTGTGAATATCATTTTTATAAGGTTAGGTATAGATAACCATGATGTGATGGGTATTTAATATTGGTTGAACATTTTATAAAAATGGGTCTTTTATAACTAAATGTTTTTGTAAAACATCTCTAGTGATGTGTTTTTCAAAAATTGTTAGGTGTTTTTAAAAGAAAGATAACCTTCCTTAGGTTTTTGTTTTTAAATGTGGTAGGGATATATTTTTGAGTAACACATGTTTTCATTCCTTATATTATAGGTTATTGAAGTGTACCTAGTTTTAATTTAATAATAATATTTCAAATTGTACTTTGTATGAGGTCTTTTTTTTCTAAATTGTTTCTCAAAATTGGTTTTTTATTGAAAACCTATGGTTTACCCATGCGTGATTAAATTTTGGGGGTTTAATTGGTATTATATTTTTGGAATTTTCTACTATTTCTATGATTTGTAGGATGTTATAAAATAAACTGTATGATATAATTATTTGTTCAGATAGTTCTGGAGTTGTTTAATTTAAAATAATGATATTTTTTACTTTAGTTTTGAGTTTAATGGTTTTAATATAAAATTTAAAATCTAGATTAAATTTGAAATTTAATGTCCTTACTTTAGTTTCTTGTTATTAATGTGTATTATATAAGGGTTTTATTATTTTTCTAAAGTTAAATTTGTATAGGTCTAGTTAAAGTTAGGGTTTTAAGTAGATTTTCCCCATTTCATGGTATCAATTATATTTTATTTTTTTTTATTTTGGTTTGAGATATATAATTAGAATACATAAATGATTTAGTGGTGTGATGAATATAATATATTATGTTTTTCTTAAAGATACTTAAATATAATAAAAACATTTTTTATAACGTTTCCATGTTTGGTTTTAATTTTAATAGTGATTAAAACTTATGTTTAAAAAGGATTTATGGGCATTTTTATGAAATTTAAATTATATCTATAGTTTTATTTTATTTATTTTAATTTATAAATTTTTATGTTCTATCAATGGTTCATATTTTTTATTTGGGGTTATTTTTAAAGTGATTTTGGATTATGAGATATTAATCATTTTGAGTTAATGTATGTTATGAATTATAAGTGTATATAATTTGACCATGTTATCAACTTTTATACATCAATTTAATATTTGGATGATTTTTAGGTTTACGATAATGAGTTAGTGACCTTGATATATATGTTTCGTTAGTCTCTGGGAAAGCCTAATATGATGGGTATAACCCCACCTATGAATGATGTTAAAATTAGTGGTTATGTTTTTTATTTATTTAATTCTTTCAAATATATATATATATATATATATATATTATAGCATTTATATCTTCCCTAGGATGTCTGAGGGACTTTCTATGAGTTGAAAATGGCATCGTAGTGAAAATTGTGACACACATGGTGTTACTATTTAGCATGTATTAATTTCATTGATTGTATGAAGGTTTTTCTTAGTGTTTGAGTGAAAATTTTATGTTTTTGAAGGAATTTGAAGTGCATATTATTTATGTGATTGATTTTACTAACATTATATAAAATGTAAATGTTTAAAATCAATCTTATAATAGTGGGCACACAGTTTTCTAAAACCTAAAACAAACTTGTAAACCCTCCTTAAAACCTAAATAAATTTTTATTTATAATAATTTATTTTTATTCCTATTTATCTCCCTCGTTCTTATATATCCACAAAACATCAATACCTCATTTCTCTCCTCTGTTTAAATATATTTTTATTATGAATTATGATAAATGGTAAGTGATTTTTTATGGTTGGTTCATCTACATATCTTCTACTCAAATTCTATCAGATTTTCCTTCCATGTTCTTGATCTTCTATGGATATGGAATCTAGTGTTACCTATTAAGTTATTTTTAATTTGTTAATTATCAATATTATATCTTTTAATATACTTCCATTGACTAAAATTAATATCTCTTTGTTTAAGAACATTGGTTGCCAGTGGATTCTTTAATTTATAGTAGGTGAGTTCATGTATTTACCTTTTGTTATGAATCTATGTGTGCTTGATTTTTCTACCCCATGTTTTCAAAGATATCATATATATTAATTACTATAAGAAAATTTATTGTGAGTTTTGTGTGTTTTTTTGAAATATCCTTTGACATCAAAGTGATTTTCCTTACTTTAATGTTTGTGATTTTATTTCATGGAATTAGGGAACATAAGGTGTTTGTGAAACTTTTAACCATTATTTTTCTAAAATTAATTAATGGGGATTTAATGGGGTTAGATATTATGATTTAAAATGATTTAAAATCATATTTTTTTTAAAAAAATCATGATTTATGAAAAAAATTAGTAACATTAAAGTGGAATTATTTCGTAAGAAAAGTTCTATCAAATTTTTCACCTCCTGTAATTTTAAAATGATTTTATTATGTGATATTTATCGAATTTTTCATATTATTAAATTTGTTTTGTAGATATTGATTTTTTATTTTAAATGATATGGATTTTAAAATACATGTTGTTTTTTTACTTTCTGTTCATGATATTTCCCTTTATGTTGTTTATATGAAAAGGAGATTGAATGGAGACATGAATTATTATGAGTAAGTACCATTAGGTGTAATGGATACTTTCATTATTTTATCATTTATATTATTGATAAGGGAATATTTATTTTAAGGGTTATTTGAGGCAAGATGATTTTATTATTTATATTTTTTATTATTATATAATTATATGTTGTATTGTAATGATGGCCTCAATTTTTATGTAATGGGAAACCTTGGGTAGATAGGTGATGCATTTAGGTTTGAGTAATCCACTCACAATAACAAGACTCTGTATAGGGCCCCTAGATCGGAATTTTCAGTTATTTGGAAATATTTCTTCTTGGTCAGGTTAATAAGGGTAAAAATGTGTGTCTACGTAGTTGGATCACACCAGGTGTACCCATGAGATGTATTCCATTGTTGTGTTTTCCTTGATAATCTCCATGGATCCAAGGTGTTACGATGATGATTTTTTAGAATTTATATATATGATCTTATTATTTATATTCATTTTCATAGATTTTACTCTCATTTATTCTATAATGTATAGTTTAAATCGATGTTTTTTTGAGAAGGGACTACCATTTTATTCAAAGGGAACTTTTATTTTAATATAAAAGTTTTTTATTTCAAATTATATTATTTATATATATTATCATCGGTTTCCTTTCATTTCTATTTTAAAAATTATGGTTTATATGGTACATATCTTATGGAAATAGTTATTATAATTCAAAGTAATTATTTTGAATGTTTAAAATGATTTATTTGTTTGAATAAATTTCAAATATGGTTTCCTAAAAGCTATTGTTTAAAATATCTTGTAATATTTCAAGGTTTATTTTTAGGTTTCATGATTGAATTGTGTTTGAGTATTTAAATATATATTTTTGACTAGATTTTAAGGTTAAATGATTTTTTAAGAGTGAAAATGAATTTTTGTTTGATTATGATGAGTTAGTGACATGTTTTTTTCTAGAATGAAATATAAATTCTTTTTATAGTAAACCAATTTTGTTTGATTGACCTTTTTGAGTAAAAGATGAATATTGCAAATTTAAATGGAATGGGTTTCCTTTTGAAACAAAATGTGTTTCAAACTAAAAAAATATTATTATAATTTTTATGAGAGATCTGATTGAATTTTTTTAATTTGGTATTTTTTTAATTTGGTATTTTTATAATTTAGTATTTTTTTAAAAAAAATAGGGGTTTTATTTGATCGATTTTAGACTCATCCCATTTTTATAAAAAATGGTGAATGGGTTTTTAGTATTTTTTATTTTTTTTATTTTTTTATTTTATTTCAGGTTTGGAAAAATTAAGTGTGGATAGGGAAAATGCTAGTAAAGGATATCCTCCTTTTGTTTCATGGAATTTATGATTTCACTAGGGAAATTAATATTTTTGAGGATTTAAGTGACCATCATTTCTTTAGAGAAATCATATTGTCTTTAATTATCACTTGTGATGTCAAGTGGTTTGTTTGGGTTTGATTGAGTAACGGGTTGATTAGATTGATGAGTTTTGTATTGGTTTGGGTATGTAGGGCCTTAAGAATTAGAATTTTACCTTATAAATTTTTAGAGATAATTTTCATTTGTTTAAAATTTATTTCTTTTGTATTTTAGGTTACATGAAGTATAAAAATGATGTAAACCCAATTTTATGATAGAATTACCAAAATAAATCATTGTCAAGTGATTTTTATTTAATGGATTGTTTTATTGTGTTGTAGACCTATTAACGTCATAGTTTCAGAAATCCATTTCGTATATAATATTTTTTGGAAGCAGCTTCCATGATTTTCCTACGTGGTTAGGAAATAATGTTGAAAATGAGTAAAACTATCTCTTTTATTATCCTTGGGTTTTTCATATGCCTAGTTTTTTTAAAGAATGGTTATAGAACATGGTTGGGTTAAGATATATTTTATATTGCAATCCTTGTCAAGTTAATCTGGTTTTATGGATTTTTTTAGTCTTATAGAATACTTAGCTTCATAGTTTTTGAAATCCTTATCGTATATAGGACTTTTGGAAGCACATTCACATGATTTTCCTACGTGGTTAAGAAATAATTTTTAAAATGATTAAAAGTATCATGTTTCTTATGTTTTTGAAATCCTTGTCGTATATAAGACTTTTTGAATTACCTTCACATGATTTTCCTACGTGGTTAGGAAATAATATTGAAAATGATTAAAACTACCTCCTTTCATATCTTTGGGTTTTTCTCATGCCTAGTTTCCTAAATATTGCTTATAGACCATGTTTAGGCTAAGATATAATGTATATTTAGAAGTTAATTCCCTTATAAGAGTGAAAAAAATTGGGATATTAAGTGGCTCACGACTAAATAAAAGGTAAGAACTCATGCCTCATTATTTTTTTAATGTCCCGAGTATGGGCATGTTACATTTTTGACTTTTGGGTAGGAAGGGTTTTACTAAAAGGGCGTTCTAAGGTGGTTATTACAATAATGGTATAGTTTTCAAATGAATATAAGTAGATTTTAATTTATGGGGTAATTAATATTTTTCTATTATTAATTATTATATTGGATTTTTTAGGATATAATTGTTTTATATTTGTTGTAAATAGTTGGTATCAGGTGTGGAGGTGGTTGTGGGATTATATATGTTTAATTTTTTTAAGGGTGGTTGAAAAACCAATTGGAATTTGAATATTTATTTTCATATATGGGTTTTTGTGCTCCATGTGGGTTAATTGATTTTAGTTAATATGAGTCCAAATGTTTTCTATTCAGTCTTGCATTTTTCATGTTAGGTTGAAAGGGGGAGTCGAAAAATTTGTTTCCAGTTTTTTTAGAAAAAAATCATACTCTTGGTTATTATAGGGAATTTTTTTAAATAAATATAATTTATGTGGTTAAATGGGATGAAAATGGTCTCGGTAATCATCCTCACCCACCAAATAGATTCCGAATTCACAAACAAATGTCAAAGGGGAACCCACAATGATGAGGGACATTGAATGAGACACCCAAAGAGATTGAACCTTGATGCATTGTGATTTTATAGAACCAATAAACATAATAGAGTACCATATTTAGATGATCCCATCCATTATAAATTAATTTCCACTAACCCTTGTCTCTATGGATATTATCTACAATAGAAAGAAACCAAAGATTAAACCCATGGACTAATAAATCCTAATAGAAAACTAAAAGACATAATGTTTCCTCAAGGATATAACATAATAGAAACAAATCAACATCTACTTGAGATTCATAATCAAGGTTTAAATAAATGGCATAAGGCTTATTCATCCCTCACTTTTCATATAATGGTTTTTTGTACTTTATGATTTTCTTGGGGGCCATGGAAGGAAGTGTTCCCACTAAGTGGAGACTTTGGTTTATGGTATAATTTTCTTCCATATGTGCCTTAATATTGAAATTAATTCAGTATATGTTAGATATATCTATGGATAAGGATAAATGATAAATGATTCATGTTTATATTAAGATAAAATTATGGCTTGGATTTTAATGAGTATGAAATATATATATTATTTTATGGTTGTATTTTAGGACCCATGTTTGGAGGGTTGCCTTTGATAGCGGCTTCAGATAAAATAAGTGTGTTGTTTTTAGGTACTTCGTTTGAGTTATTTGATTTAACTATTAAATATTTATGAAGTACCTATCCTAGGGTCCTTGATAATAGATTTATTTTTAAACAAACAATGTAGCCTATTGGGATGACCAGAATCCTCTCACTTGAGGAGTCAGACCTGACAGTTTCACAACTCACTTATTAATATTTATTTTTTTATTTTAAATTAATATTTAGAATGTAATAAATAAAAAAATTTAAATCATAATATACGATGTAAATAAATAAATAAAATAAAATAATTTAAAAAAAAAGAAATCGAGAAATGGAATTGATCTCATGAGTCGACTAAAAATCCATCAGTTTCAATTTTTAGTATTAAAATTCAATTTTATGATTTATTCGTATCCAATAACAAATTTACATAACATTTATAAATTATTTAACATTACAAGAATCATAAAACCTTCCTCACAGCATTGATCCTAGATCCTCCATTGTGGGAATTGATAACACACCCTAGCCAATGCATGAAAATATCTCCCAATACTGTCAACACCCAACCCCACTCATCATACCATTATTTGGATCAGTCTAGTGAAGGATGGGATTGGTTTTATTTGTTAGGGAATGAAATTAATTTTTAAGTAATGTGACTATAATATAGTATCCTACATCACTATTCATTCACATGCCTTGTGACATTCTTCAAATTGTTGAAAATCATAAATAGATGAGAAAAGGGGATTTGGGAACACCATGGAATCCCTTGAGGGTATGATCATTGGGAAAGTTATTTCATCACCATGGATTGTAATAGAGAAATAATGGTGTGGGGAAGGGATGGAATCATGAATAGTATATAAGAGAAAACAGAACTATATTAAAATTATAGAAAATGAAAATACAATAACATGCTCTAAATTTCATCTTTGACTAAGTGTCCGGTAGTGATAACCATTTACAAGTGAAAAGGAGGAATGTTTAAATATTAAATAATGAAAAATTCGATGTGCATAGATGGTTGTCACATAAAAATAATAAGGATTACATTTATCTATATCTATGGTGTAATATTCCAGACTAAAAAATCCTAGAACTGATAGTTATTTTACATTATTAGGTCAAAATAAAAGAGTTCTAAAATGATCCAATAGTTTTGATGTCTGGGAATATTTTATTCATATATACATTACTTTTCAAAACATAATATGAAACATGAACATATTACAATAAAATTATTATACATTTCATAAAATATCTGAAAATCATATATAGTATTCCTCTAGCCTTCCTAAGAAAGGAAAAAAAAGGGTAAGATCAAATACTCAGTAAGAATTATAACATTGTGGAATTTTTTATATCATAATAATGAAATAAGTGATTAGGAATGAATAATTAAGAAACATAAATACATAATCAATGTAAACTAAGATAATTTTATATCCATGAAAACAAATTAAAATATTGATAATAATCATCATTTATATCGTACTGCTAAATTGCATAATATTGGACTTCCAAACATGTTATTAAGGCCTTATTCCATGACACTGGGAAGATATTGGAAGGGTATACACCAAACCCCAATTTATATATTCGCATGAGACCTGTTGATATATTAATGGGAAATATAATTTTGTGCCCCATCTGTCACCTGATTAATTCTAATTCATTAATCATAGATGTTAGCAAGACCATTCATAAAATTCCTTAAGGAATATCTAGGTGAATAAAAACATGGATATTCATATAATTAAATATATTGGAAAAACTACATCCCCATTAAATGGAATAATTTAGATATCAAATAGAACATCCCTTAATTAACCTATAATTTTTGGGGTATCATCATGTAACTATAAGTCCACTTATCAAAAAAATATTGTGGTTATGGAACATTAAAGGTGAATGGTCATCCATAGAAGATAGTAATTGGTTTTAATAGTTTTCATTAGTCGGAAACCATGGAAATGGTAGAAAAAATCTTTCATCATGGTTTATAAAAAGTGCGTAAATATTCTAAATCATATCCCTCGATTGTATCTTTCTAAGTGTACAGTATTAAGCCCATTTATTATGCATCAGAGTATCAACAAAACTTTTTTATTCTATTACTCCTAGGTTAATTTATGTCACAATATCATCCATTTCCATTATCCAGAAATGGATTTATTTTCCAAAAACATTACATAATTTTATTTTACTAAAACATAGGGTGGGTTTCAACAATAGAAAACATTGAGTTTCAAAATGGATTTGGTTACACTAGAATACAAATAATATGAGGGAGGGTTAAAAATGTAGAGTTATAAATCCGTAAAATTTAATTTTGAATACAGTAAAATTTATTCCCTAGAAATGTATACACCACACAAAATGAAATACGTGGTGAATATAACATGAGTCCAAAAAATGAAAATATAGAAATTTATTGAAAAAAACATGAAATAAAGGGATTAAAAGTTATCCTTAAATACCATGAATAAAAAATTTTAATTACATAAAATATAAAAAAGGTAGTATATACACCACATAAATGAATTTATGTGCATAATACCAAACAAGTCCCAAAGAGAGAATTTTCAGGAAAAACCCCTTA
The DNA here is from genome assembly GCA_963277665.1 of Viscum album. NCBI lineage: Eukaryota > Viridiplantae > Streptophyta > Magnoliopsida > Santalales > Viscaceae > Viscum > Viscum album. The sequence continues at coordinate 1,328,130,496 of OY728158.1, forward strand.
CCACATTTATTGAATTCTCCGAAAATAAATTAAAATACTATATCACAAATATATAAATCATAATCACTTAATTAATAACCTTATTAATTTCCATTTTCATTCATATGCTTCATAAATAGTCAATCACTGTATGAATTCTACGGATTTTCTACATCAGGTGTTTATAGTTTTGATGATTTGTACTAGTTTCACAATAACATTTAATATATTCATTATTATTCAAGCTTTTATCATTAATACATCATTAAATTTAATATTATGTTTTTTATGATTATTTATGATTTTAAAATTCCTTTCATGAGTGGTTTTGTCTATATCCTTGAAAATAAAACCAGTAAGAAGCATGTTCCAGGGATTCTTATTAAAAGAAGGGTGTTATCTTAATTTACGAACAAAATATTGATATAAAATCTCCAACAGAAAAAAAATTATGTATGTTTTTATATTTTATTAGATAATTAATTATTTTATTATATTCATTCATAATAAAAATGAATAATATTATTCATATGGGTGGCTCAACCAACCAAAACATTAACTTATCTCAGTTCAATGAATGGTTATGAGGTAGTTTTATTGTAATATAATCATAATAGAATAAAAATTATTGTATTTAGTTTTTATTAATTTATACATCATAATTATAAACCAATAATAATAAAAATTAATGGATATGATAATATTACATAATTCAAAAAAATCAACTAAGCACACTTATTTTAAATGATTAAATTAATGAGGATATTTTATTGATCATATTTTAAATAGGTTATATAATTCATTATAAAATAACCATAATGATATCATAAACATAATATTAAATAATGAAATCTATACTCAGATCCATAAATGATGGTTGATTAGGAAAAAATAATTTTCTGGCTTGCGGTGGTGGTATTTCACACGTACGTATGAAAAATTATTTAGTATTTCTTAACTGATGGGATAAATGAATATAAAATTGTAATTAAATTAATATAACATCATTAAAGTTTATAAATGACACCGATATAATTATATTAGTGTGTTTAGAAGAAATTTTAATGATGATAATTAATAAAAACTCACAGTATTTGATACTACTCACGACTAGGACTTGGTTTTTTATTGGAAGCCTACATGGAAATGAAGACCTTGTGATAACTAATAGTTCCCATAATATTTTTAACATGTGATAAGATTATAATAGGATAAAATGGAATTATTTTAAATGATAAATTCAATGATAATGCAATTTATGAAGTGGTATATAAGTTACTCATGTAAAAGTGAGGAGAAGGGTACTTTTGGGAGTAACCCTTACATTTTCAACAATATAATGTTACTATTTAAGGTTCAATGGATAAAATGGAAAGATATGAAGGGATATTGATTCTAATTAGAAAATATCCTTAAACACTCCTTTTTTGAGAAATTTTTTGTTTTCAGGGTTTTTCTTTTAACTTTTTAAATTTTACACTAATATACTTTTACCTTGGTATTTAATTTCTATCCTTAGTAATTAATTTTAATGATAAATACTCATCCTGAATATTTTAATTAATTTTATACTTATAATTTAAAATTTGAAAAAAAAATTATCAAATAAAATTTTAAAATGTGTGAAATGTTATATTTAAGATAAACACAGTTAATCATGTAAAAATAGTTTTTTAGAAAATAATGTTTTTAAGCAACAAATTTTTATATAAATTACAATTATCTAAGGTAATTATTTTAATGAGAAAGATTTATTTATTATAAAAATTAAAGGGTATGAGGCCTTTATAGATATTCAAAACTAAATCTCCCATTGAAAATAATAGATTCAATGAAAATACAGAACACATTGTTTATTAAATTAGAAATTAATTTTTTTCTAAAAATAATAGACATTGAATTTATATGTTTATGAATATTTTGAAATGAATATTTTTACTCCTTACATTAATATTTTATTACTATAATTTTGTTAAAACCTCTAGTTCATTCTCATATATTTATAAAGTCATGCATCTTACAAGTGTTAGGAAGACTATAATTTTCAAATAAAAACTAACCTTTTCAAAAGAAGATCAAAAATAAATACATAGATAATTTTTATATGATTATTAAAAAATGATTTTATTTTGACCAATTTCAAATTATTAAATTTACTTTAAAATAAATTCATTGAGAAAGGTTCTTTAGAGTAACCATTGTGTGATAGATTAGGATATAGTGTTTACATTCTACTGTTGGGTCTCAGATATTACATTATCCATTCCTACCTAAGTTATGTTGGGTCCACAAGGATTGATACCCTAATAGGGGGGGTGAATCAGGGTATGTCAGATTAAAAAAACTTCCACTTTTAATCTTCTTTTGCGATTAGACAAAACCCTCTTCTCTCTCCTTCCCGATGCAGAGTATGAGTAAACATTAAAGCATGCACATGACACAATGATTTTTACTTGGTTCACCCTCACTGGGCTACGTCCAAGGAGCATACACCGACAGTGTGATGATGTACCAATTCTACTATAAGTGCACTGTTGTTTACAAGTTCGAAGCGGACTCACTGTCCCTCCTGGTTTACAACCACACACAATTTGACAACTCACTGCTCTCTCAACTGAAGTGAGTTCACTGCTTCTTCAGAAGATCCACTCATGGTTTATAGACCTTTAGGTCTCTTCATTTTCATGAAAGCATGCATCCTCTTGTTGATAGATCCTCTGTTGAAGTTCAAATTTCATCCACTGATGAATAACCCTTTGCCCTTGAACACTGGCCAATTCCTTTGGAAAAACATTCGAAAATCACCCTACTTCGCGAGGCTCTCAATTTTGTGAAGCTCAAACAAGCCTTCACGAAGCTCCTGACTTTTCGCGAAGCACTCTTGTGAAGCACTATCGCGAAGCTCAAGTCGATGCAGAGCAACTTACCTTATGAAGATCACTGAGCCAATGTGGAGGGAACAACTTTCACGGAGCTACAATATCCACCGCGAAGCTCTTCTTTCGCAAAGCACACAGGCTACACGAACTTCCTTTGCGAACCGAGAGCGAAATATCTTCTTCGAAAATTCATTGATTCTCTCGAGGGGGTCGACCTCTATTTATAGGCGATTCCACTGACCCTCGAACTTTCTGGGTGAAGTGAACACCACATCATCTCAAATCGCTAAGCTCTGATGTTTCCGCCAGAATTCTATCAAAATCGCAAAGCACCACGACAATTTTCTAATCGCGGAGCTCGTCGTAATCACGGAGCATCACCATCAGCATTCCTCCGCGCCTTTGCTGCGAATCTCCCTTGCAAATCCCTTCACCGCCACGATGCGCTTCAACTCTGCCGTTCACGAAGATTTTACGTAATCGCGAATAATCACCACCATCATTCTTCTGGTCTTTGCGAAATCCAAACCATGAAGCCACTCTTCATGAAATTCATGCCATTTCCATATTTAATTATGATCTTCATGGAAATCCTATTTTTGTGATGCTCACAAAACTCCCAAATTTGGACCCCAAAAATTTGGCAAACACTGGGAAACTGCATTGTAGAGACCTAAAGCTTGACGTACATGGACATTACATTACTTTTGCGGAATAATTAATACATAACAAAAAACATACACACAAGGACCTTAATAGTTTAGTGTCTTTGGAAACTAAGAACATAATCTTCTAATCATGGTGAAAGATCTTCACCATCTCCCATACAGATCTTCCCATTTTTGTTTTCTTACATAAAAACCTTTCTTTATATCCTGGGTAAAAGAAAACATATAAAGTGTGAGCTCAAATGCTCAGTAAGGGTACGCATGGAGAAAATAAAACAAACCATATACATTTGAACTTAATAACATGAACACAATGTTTAAACATCATGATCTTGAGCAATGACATAAAACATGGAAATACGTAAGGCATAGATCATAAAGAAACATTAATCCTGATAAAATAGCATGGGAATTTTTGAAAACCATTAAGCACATGATATTATTTCCATATTAGCCAAGGCATTTCTGCCAAGACCATCTTAGTGGACAAAGTCCCTTTCTGAATCGAGTTCACTCCTCGTTCCAGTCCTGTATTACTGAACCGGTTTATCTTGCCATTCCAGCCATGTCAATCTCATGAGATATAAATCATTACCCAATGAATTGGAGGGAGATATAGGTCCCACCCATCATATAATGAAATCATTCTTACTTCTGCCACAAAATAAACATACATCATTCATAATAACCCAACGAATAAAATGGGTTTCATAAACATCATACCATCATCACATAATCCATATAAAAGAAATGGATATCATTTCATAATAAGAAAATTGAATCCATGTAAATAATACAGACTTTATACTTGAAACATAAAAATATGAAATAATGTCATCTTAGATGGAAAATGGTTTTGATAAAACACTAGAAATGAATTCTTGAGGAAAAAATATCCTTTCTTCTTCAAAATAAATTTCTTTTCACAAAACATCATGAAATTTTAAAAGAAAAAGATTTTGTTGAAAATAGTCATGAAATATTTTGGAGGAAGCTTCATGAAAATAAGGCTTTATAAAACCATAAAAATCTGTTCGTTCTGTATAATTTTTAAAAAACATTCTTCTCGTATTTTTGCCGGAAAAGTCAAAAAAGTACCTCGTAATGTAAACAAAAGAAAGATTCATTACATATCATGTAGTAAAAGTAAAAAATTGGTAAAAAGGACTTTAAACATACATGAAAACACTTTTATAAAACGTGGACATGGATGATAGAAATAACCCCAGTAATTACTAACGAATAAGCAGTCTCGGATAAAAATGAGATTTGCAAAATTATCCCTTACCTTAGGTCCGATATGTTTCGTATGGATCCGAACCTCCTGTATATTGATTTAAATAATGTTATTGATTTATTACATAATCATATTCATTGTTATGACATCATATATGTTTCACTTATGGCTTTATATTACTCATTCTTCAGTAAATTCCATGTTAAAGCAGTGTTTTGGGTAAAATCATTTCATTTATCGTATGTGTTTCGAATTTTCGTTCTTGATATTATTTCTTATATCCTGATTTTCATAATTCCATAATGTAAAAAATTATTTATATATAAAATATATTCATCATATACATATAGATCGATAAAAGGAATGAAATACACCGTTCATAGGGACGGTAGGCTATACATACGCATGAACGCTGTTTTCATTTCCTTATTGAATTGAATGAAACTAAATAGATGACATAAATATATATATACATAAATCCAGTATCATTATTATGTAATATATTTCATGATTTCTTATTATATATACTTTATAATCATTCATGAATGTTTAATCATTGAGAATGAATCTCATCGCGTCGTGGAGACGGTAGTCCGTACGTACGCACGAGCGATGATATCATTCCCAAAATTATTGAATTGAATTGGAGTGGATGATTCAATATATAAAAATCAGTATGATGTTATAATAACTATTTATAGCTATTTTTTACACCATTATACCCATCCAAGTAAAGTGGTGTTGGAAAAACAGATTACACCACGGCGTGGAGACGATATTCCGTACGTACGCACGCACGGTGATTTCATTTTCCATAGGATGGATAGATGGTGAAATAGGGTTGTTTCATACTTATAATAACATATCTGTATATGATTGATACTGATTTTATTACTTCATAATGAAACAACTAAAGAAGAAGAAGTGGAAGAAGAAATAAAGTTGAAAGAATCGGTAACAGACATTACCTCTTCTTCGAAGCGCCTCTTTGAGACCTCCACTTAGGGAACTAAAATTTGTCTTTGAAAAAGAAAAGGACCTCTAGGATGTTTCTAAGGAAGTGTAGAAGATAATTTGGCAGGTGTTGGCCGATCTTGAAGGCTCAAAGAGGTGTGAAGAAAAGAGGGAGGAGGTATCCTTTTATAAGGGAGGAGAGGGGCACCTTTGGAAAAACTCAATATAATATTTTATTATAAAGTCATATTCGGTTTTTAATAGCTCCAAATTGATTTATTTAGAAGCTAAGGTGGGAATGGGTCTAAATATTCTCATACAATAGAATTTTGTAAAATTTAGATTACTATTTTGACCTTATCATTTAGATTAAACTTTAAGTTAAATAATTTTTCTTTTACCGTGTCTTCTTGTTTTCTTACACTATAAGGTTAATAAACTTACTATATCATGCCAAAAGAACCCCAAGTTGTTTATTATTAATATATATAACCTTATATAAGTCATTTGGATGAACCTTATATTTTTAGAAATAATATAACAATAAATAATATAATATTTGTTTTAAAAACTTTTTTATGTCAATTTTGACACTATTTGGTAATTGATTTTTGTAAAAATCCTCACAGAATTATTATTTCGAACAAAGTTAACTAAATGAATAATAACTTGTCATATTAACCAAGAAAATTAGTGGAACTCATAAAAAGTCCCAAATTACATTTATTTGGTTATTTATAACATCAATTATGTCAATATTTCATTAATAAGATAATTACTACATCATCATTGTTTCATAAATAAATTAAATTATTTAATGTCCCAAAATTTCAAATAAAATACCATTATGTAGGAAATCTTTTTAGATCTATAATGAATATTTATAGTAGAATATATCTTATTTATAGCCGTATATTAAAAATTCTATAGTTATTAAACTTTGATTTTAACCATTTTAAGCCTTCTTTAAATAAATTAATAATAAATGTACAAATCTAATCAATGTGGGACTAAATGGTCATATTTTATTCCTAAAGTTGTTTTTGGTCAAATTAAACTTATCCAATAGAATTAACACATGTGTTAGGATAATAATAATATCATATTTACGCTTAATTACCCTATTTACTTTTAACCGTGGTAAAAAAGTAAAAAGTTACTATTCACCAAAAATTATTTTCATCTCATTGAACCAAATTTAACTTACTAACATCAAACGTTTCTCTCAAATTTTTGAAATTCCACTCACAGAAGCGGTAAAATTAAGTTTTATGTAAATTTGCAAATTCTCCTAGGAGGTGGGTAAAAGACGGTGAAAAGTTCGATAAACTTTTTATATTTCTAAAATTATTATAAAATGACTCCAGTGAATTGCATTGAACTTATATAGGTATTATGTATCAATTTTGACCTAAAATAAATTTAAATAAAGTAAATAATTATTTAAATAAAAAGTCGGTTTTTAAATAGCAAACCAGTGTTTTCACTATTCATCAAAAATTGAAAGTTTTAAAAAAAAATACGAAAATTTCACCCTAGGCAAATTTCGATATTCTCTATCCAAAAATGAAGTACATTTTGAAAAATAAAATTTTTAAAATTTCAAAAAGTGATTATCACTATTTATAACTGCTAGTTTTTGTAATATTTTAATAGCATATCACTGTTTAGTGAAACTCGGTATTGCGTACAACGCAATCTATCGAGGAAGGTTGCGATTGCATGTAAAGAAAGCCAAGTTAGGGTTGCGTGTTGTGAAATACTCCTTCTTAATTTTGTATAACATAATCCAACCATATTTCATTTATACATTGAATTTATATATATATATATATACTCAATGTTGTGTTGAATAACTGATATCAAACAAACTTGAAATTGTGTTTAACAAGATCCAAGATTAGTGTTGCATATTCTGTAAGCTAATACGGTGTAGCGTATAGTGCAAGATAATCTTGGTGTATCATAAAACAAAAGATATGAATGAAATTAAAAAAAAATATCATATAAATTCTTGAGTTGTTACATGCGCCACCTTGTACTGCTCTTTTGTACCACCTCCAGATCTAGTGTTTGTGAACATTTGGGTTCTTCTTTAGAAAATTCTTTTGTATGGTAGAAGTGCAATACCTATCCATGTGCCTGAATCCTCCGCACCAAAAACAATGCCCTTCGAAATATGTTCTAGAGAACCTTTCTCTATTTGGCTTCCACCTCTGTTCTTGTGCCCTTCGATATCTCTTGGCTATAGAACACAGATGCTGTGAATGTCCCATTTTTTCACAACAATAACACCTGATATAAGGCACATTCCTTCGTGTTACTTCTACACTGCTAGTTTCCCTTTGGGATCTTTGAATATTCTGATTCTTCCTTGTGCACAAATCCACCTTCAGTCTCGGAGTTGGTGCTTGCGGTCTGACCTCAACATTCACATTTTTCTATTTTCGATCAAGCCCTTTATCATTCTTAGCATCTGAACAATGTGGATTCTTATTTTCTGCTAAACCACTATTCTCCACATTCAGCTTCTCGGTTTTCTGAGTGATCTGCTTTGTTGATGACCCAGTAAGAGTCAAGAGCTTTTCTTGATCTTTAACCTTTTTCTGCAGACCGACAACTTCTCCATCAAGTTCTTCAATACGCTTGATTTGTTCTTTCCTTGTGTTATTCAAGCTAACGATCTCCCTTTTCTGTTCTTCAATTTTTATTTTATACTCACTGACTGATTCTGAGTCCTCTAGTGTTGATAACTGAATTTCTCGATTTCTTCCATCAACTCGGAATTCTCTTCTTCCTGCTGCTGCATATAGAGTTTGGAATCATGAACAACTTTGTTGGATTTATTTGTTTTCGCTCTCAAAACATCTATCTCTTCAAGAGCAGCCTCTAACTATGATTGCATATCAACTCTTTCCTCAACTTATTATTCTTCTTCATCAAATTCGGTTTCATTCTTATTCTGAGAACTACCTACAACTGCCACCATAGAATTTTCTCCTCGGTCCTTGCAGATCTCTATCTCTTTAACCTCCTCAGCCTCTGACTCATCTGAACTTTCATATTCTTTTAAAAGACGGTTCATTTTCTTAAATAAATTTCTCTTGAACTGTTTCTTTCCTTTTCTATAGGTTGAAGACTCCTTCTTGGGAATTTTGATTTCTTCGACATCATCATCCTCTTGAAAATTTTTGGGGCACCGTGCCGCAAGATGTCCATCCTTTCCACATCTAAAACAAGCAAGTGGAAGTTTCCCTTTAAACATTCCTTTTCCTCTTTGAAGGTTTGAGGGTAGGAATGACACCACTTCATCTGTCTCTTCTTCTTCCTGAGAGTCTTCAATGGTGATCATCTTCATGGCCTTGAATGAAACCTCTTTGGATTTCCCCTTTTCCACCGCATTGTTATCATCATTTATCATTTCATATGCAACAAGGGTGTTGTGTAGGTTGTCCAATGTCAGCTCTTTTGGGTCTTTATCTTCCAAAACCGAAACTTTTGTATTGAACCGAGGTGAAAGTTTCCTAAAGATGCTCTTCACAATTTTTATGTCTTCAATAACTTCTCCAAGAACTCACATGTCTTCCACTACAACATTTACCCTATCAAAGAATGCATCAACAGACTCATTCGGGTTCATCTTTAGATCTTTATACATATTCTATAGTACTTGAAGCTTTGCCTCTCTGACCATTTTATCACCTTTATATATATTCATTTGTTTTTCCCACATGGAATGTGATGTTTTACTTGACATCACCTTCGTATAGATATCATTCCGTAGGGCTCCCCCTAAATCATTTATTCCCTTGGTGTCAGAATTTAATTCTATTCGTTCAGCATCCGATAATTCCCCGCTGTTGATGTCAGCTGTTATACCATGCATTGCTGCTGTGAACACATCCATTCCCAAAGATCAGAAGTAGTGTTGCATCCGATTATTCCATAGCTGAAAATTGTTCCATCGAAGATCAGAATCCCTTTATGTTTGGTGACCTCCATTTGAGAGAGAATCACAGATATTAACTTTTCCCTCTGATACCAATTGATAGATCCACTTGGCTAGATACCCTAAGAGGTGGGGGTGAATCAGAGTATGACAGATTAAAACTACTTCCCCTTTTGATCTTGTTTTGCTGTTAGAAAAAACCCTCTTCTCTCTCCTTCCCGATGCAGAGTATGAGTAAACATTAAAGCGTGCACAGGACACATCGATTTTTACTTGGTTCACCCTCACTGGGATACATCCAAGGAGCATACACCGGTAGTGTGTCGATGTACAAATTCTACTATAAGTGCACTGCTGTTTACAAGTTCGAAGCGGACTCACTGTCCCTCCTGGTTTACAACCACACACAATTTGAGAACTCACTACTCTCTCAACTAAAGTGAACTCACTGCTTCTTCAGAAGATCCACTCATAGTTTATAGACATGTAGGTCTCTTCATTCGCATGAATGTAGAGACCCCCAAAACCAGGGTGCTTAATGAGACATGATATACTTTACATTACATCATTAAAATTAAATATCATGTCTCATTTAAAACAGAAGATCGCGAGGCTCAGGATTCTGGGAAACCAACTCCTTCTGATTAGCTTCATTAATATCAACTGTGCCTGAAAAAATTTAACCAAAACGTAGGGTGAGCAAAAATGCCCAGTAAGGGGTTTTAAAACATTTTAAGTATGTCCTTTCTTAAGTCCTTTTGAAAATAATAAAAATACTTTTCTAAAACAAAACATTGTCATTTTCTAAAAAAACATGAAATTCCATCTTTGTTTGAAAACCACTTGCATAAAGAGGCACGCACATAAAATAAGCTTTTATGTAGACATGATCAGAGTGCACAATATAAACAATGCATAAAGTGAAAACAAGGTTACTTAAATTCTAAGTGAATTCTATGGCTAAGCAGGGAAAACATGCATATCATGGTTCATGAGCAAAATGCAGTTCATCTATCAGTTTACCATATGGAAAGCAATTCTAGTTACATAGAGTACATTATCATGATCTTGGGAGCTTTCAACTAGGGGTTGTCCTGTTAGTTGAACAGACCCCTGGTTATCCTTTATCCTTACATGTAGAGGGAATGTATAATCCTGGACTTTGTCATGAATTTTCATCATGACCGTATAACATACTTAACAGGTCGAGGCTCACCTCCCACCCTGTTTCTTTAGCACAATCCAAGGTTAACTACCAAGACCATCGCACATGTTCGTCTCATGAGACTCTTGCTTTACCCAATGCATTGGAGCGCTATATAATTCCGGGCGCACCCGTCACATCATTCTTGTTGAGCTATATAATTCCGGGCGCACCCGTCACATGTAAGTCCTATACATCCATCAAATATATTGACATGACCATTCATTCATAGGGTTTCATGCATTCTTAATTAAACCCCATTTTCACATACTTATTCATTCATGAGGACCATTTAGACATTAAGAACCGGATGACATGCATGCTAAAACTCCGTTCACATAACAAGTTACCTTTCATTTAAAAGCATGGGTTTCAAGAGAATGAACATATTACTTAGCATTACATAACATCATAGTATCCAATTAAAACATAGTCGTTTACACCTATAATGATAAATGGGTATTGAGGGTTTTTACCCAAAACTGTCTTATAAAAACTTTTTTTATTAGCACTTTAAATAGACTTATGTACAAACTTATGGATACATGTATGCATTTGTAAAAAACAAAAAAAATCAAGGAGTCCATGTTAACCATTTTCACAAAAATCCTCATTTATCCCGAGCAGTGATAAATTAATGTTCTCAGTTTCACGAAAGAATTTGAAATCCAATTAACCCATAAACCTCGTAATGCTTTATAAAAATTGTCAACATGGTCTCTAAATTCATATTGAGGTATATAAACATACGGGTATGTATATACCACAATAATATACATCATTCACTTGCACAATTTTACCTATTCACCCATTTACTTAAAATATCCATTTTATAGTAGGAAAGAAAAATCATGGGGTATAAACATTGAGAAAATACTACTTGTCATCCTATAATATGTGTGTTTCAAAGTATATATTTATATATCAAGTACATATAAATATATACATATTTATATAAAAACCGATTCTTGTAAAAGAGAAACCCAACTGAAATTATAACTGAATTCCTTCCTTGCTTGGAGAGGGGATGCAGTCAAGGTAAAAGAAACTGAAGGCAAAATGATATAGATGGTATACATATATATATATATATATATATAACGTATACATATGTTTAAATGAAAACTGAAGCTTTCATAAACACAAAAATAAAGAACAGATCCTTACCTTGGCTTGGATAGGAGAAGAAAAAGAAAAAAAATGAAGAACGAGGGAATAAACATGAAGGTTTTTCACCCATATATATATATATATATATATATATATATACTACCCGGGTAAGCTTATATTTATATTTAGACCAAAGATTAAAACCAAAACTTCAGAACTGGTTTGTCCCTTACCTGCTAGACGATAAGGAGGAGGAGTAGGGTGCAACTGAGGAATCCAGAAGCCGAAGGTATATAGAATGTATATATATAACAAGTATAAAAGTGTATATAACTATATTCAAAGTCCGGTATTTACACAAACTGAAAAAAAACAAACGACCCTTACCTGAACTCGACGAAGAGGAGGGGAAGGAAGGCAGCAAACTAGATCCAGAAGCCGAGGAGATCGAGGGAGTCGGTCCTTCGGCCTTCGGTGCAACAGGGAGCTTAAAAAAATAAGGAGAAGAGGAGGACTTCGGGAGGAATCTTCGTCCGAGGCATCCAGGGTCTGTGTCGACCTGTGGAAAGGAGGAGGCAGCCCGGTCTTCTTCGCTGGCCTAGAGAGGAAAAACAACACCCTAATCTATTGGGATGGCGACGCGAGGTGGAAGGAGGGCTGCGTCGGTGGATGAAGAAGCTGCGGTGCGAGGTAGAAGAAAACGCGATGTGGAAAAAAAATCAACGGCCGCGATTAGACGCGACATGATCGGGCGGCTGGAGTTGAATCGGTATTAAAAAGAAACGACGGCCAAGATTAGAGGAGGAGCGGATCGAACGGCTGGAATTCCACCGTGGTTTAAAACACAGTTTTTCTACAGGTTTTTCTTAAAAAAATAATATCGCTTTATTAAAAATATTATTATTAATTTAATACAACATTATTAATCTCAATTATTAAATTAACATTCATTATTTTAATAAAAGTCATTTGTCAATTAATTTAATCAAAACTAATTTATATTATTATTATTAAACCACTTTTATTTAAAATATATCATTGGTTAATAAAATAAAATTAAAAAAAATTATATATTGATTTAATCAAAAAGTTTTATTATATGTATATACATATATATATATATATATTTAAAACATCACTAATTATTATTATATTGTCATTATTATTAATCCTTAATTATTAACTACATAATATTTCATTATGAAAATAAAATATTAAGAACATTGAGTAATAAAAACATAACACAAGTATATATATTTTAATTTCCTTTGCTAGTTAACTACCCTAATTTTCTTAATTAATTGATATCATTTAATGTAACTATATTTTATCACACATAAAAGTGTGTTGATGAAAATATTATCACCACAAAACACACAAGTGAAAGAAACCATAATTTGACATAGTTTCCAAAGTAGTTAATAAAGGTTAAATTATAAGAGAAATAATGTATCTAATTTGATGCAATATAAATATATAACTCATAAAGGAAATCCATCAGGTTTGATATAACTAGAAAAACAAAAGTTTAATTGTTAAAATCATAATGTATAGTGGAAGAAGACAATAATATTAATTTTTCTGCATTTAAAACATAAAATAAAAATATTATTTTGGAAAACAAAAGATAATTAACGTTGATGTCATTTTTTTAAAAAAATTAAAGAAAAACTACACACTTATCATTCCGATCATTTTATTTCCAACGGTCAAAATGAACATTGGATTCTTTGGGAACCAACGGTCGGATTTATGGTCGTTTGAGGTCCGACGGTCATATGGGTGCTTATAAAAGGGTTTGGTCTCAGGTGTCCCTTACTCCAAGTGACCGAAGAAGATAAAGGAAGATGGTTCGTGTGATCCCCTTGGTGTTGAGCACGGTCGCGGTGGCTTCATCAATTCTTATGTTCCTTATGATGGATGCTCGAAATCCCTACCGCATCCTCGGGCTCCAAGTAGTTTTGAGCAGTCTTCCCATCGTTGTAATCGGATTCTTGGTTGGAATCTTTTGTTAGTGATGTTTTGATCATGGGGAGTTGTAATCGTCAAGGTGTTTCTTAATAAAAAAGTGTTTCATTCATGCTTGTTGTTACGGTTTTCGTTTATTTTCATTTTCTTTTTTATAGAAAGATGATCCAATTAAAGGGAAACATATCATTACCCGAAACAAGAAATCTCGGGTCGTTAAATCATCTCGCCCTTTAAAGAATTGCGTCCTCGCAATTCTATTCATAAAAAGACAAGAAAAAGACCTCGGTCACACAACATTACCAAAACTGAAGGCCTGGCTCGGTTAACGGAACCCCTAAACTGGTACACAGTTCCGCTGTTTCCCTGACCCAGATACACTTTGAGCAATAAGACTTGTACTCCTGCTCATGGGCACTACACACAGGCTTCCACAGGGAGGCCCGTGCAATAAACAACTCTGAGATGTCCGAGCGGACGAATCCCCTAGTAACCCTTCGAAATTCATCCAGCTCGAGGTAGTCGAGGGGAACGACTCTATTGAGAAGGATGACGTTCAGGATCTGAAACATGTAGGTGGCTCTGAGGTGGCCGTCCTGAGCTGCTATGAGAAAGCAAGCTCTGGTGGAGAAGTTTCGTGCCATAGAGAAACACTGAAAGATCCCTTCATGGTATCTCCCCCTTCGCCTATAGTAGGAGAGCTGGGTGGTGGCAAGGAGGTGAATCACATGTTCATTCTCCTGACAAGCGCGGAGAATTTCTGGACTATTCGCTATGTCCAGAAGACATTGACAGGACCCTCATAAGTGAGAAAAGAGGGAAAGTCCACCATACAAGTTCTGATCAAGATAATCTCCACTAACTCGTCAGGTAGAGACGAGAGGTTCATCTGACCTGCCATCTGGAAGAAAAGGTATACAAGAGAGGCCACTTAACAGCACTAAGAAGAAAGGGATCATAAAATGTTTAATTAAGAAAGTTTACACATTAAAGTCTGAGTTTTCCATATGGACACCACAAAGAGAGGAGAAACTCTCTAACTCCACAAACCATACACAAGATGAACATACAGGACTAAACTCATGGGAACATTTATATCGCCTCTTGAGTTTAGCGTGGGGGGTGTGGAGTTGGGAAATGTCGGTGTACACTTCTTGCCTAAGAGACACACGAGTGGACTCATTTTCCAACGCTCCGAAGTCCATTAACTGGCCCCAGAAGCCATAGTGCAGGACCTGGCACAGATAAGCCGCTCGGAGGTCTCCGGCAGCAGCAGCTTCTTGGAAAGGGTTATCTAGCATTGTGCCAAATTCCTCGCCAGATGTAAACACTCGGAAGAGTCCTTCGTGATACCTTCCTCGACGTGCATACGAGGGAAACTGGGTCATCATCATTATGAGATAATCCATCCACATTCCCCGGTGGAGTCTAAGCACTCTAGATGAGTTCGACAGATCGTACAAGTGCTTACACGTCATGTGAATGTGAGCATAGTTCAGGAAGTTTTCATGGCTGACTAGAGATATAATGTTCTCTAGAGCCTCGGTGGGAAGTGACAAAAGGTCGGTAGGTACATCAGCCATCTGAAAATTATTTTTACTTAGTTAGTCTTAGCAATATATTTATATCACCTGGTTTTCCAGAGTTTCCTGAACCCATCCTCTAATACCAACTATAGCGACCCCCAAAACCGGGGTGCTTAATGAGACATGATATACTTTACATTACATCATTAAAATTAAATATCATGTCTCATTTACAACAGAAGATCGCGAGGCTCAGGATTCTGGGAAACCAGCTGCTTCTGATTAGCTTCATTAATATCAACCGTGCCTGAAAAATTTTAAACAAAACGTAGGGTGAGCAAAAATGCCCATTAAGGGGTTTTAAAACATTGTAAGTAAGTCCTTTCTTATGTCCTTTTGAAAAGAATAAAAATACTTTGCTAAAACAAAACATTGTCATTTTCTAAAAAAACATGAAATTCCATCTTTGTTTGAAAACCACTTGCATAAAGAGGCACATACTTAAAATAAGCTTTTATGTAGACATGATCAGAGTGCACAATATAAACAATGCATAAAGTGAAAAAATGGTTACTTCCATTCTAAGTGAATTCTATGGCTAAGCAGGGAAAACATGCATATCATGGTTCATGAGCAAAATGAAGTTCATCTATCAGTTTACCATATGGAAAGCAATTCTACTTACATAGAGTACATTATCATGATCTTGGGAGCTTTCAACTAGGGGTTGTCCTGTTAGTTGAACAGACCCCTGGTTATCCTTTATCATTACATGTAGAGGGAATGTATAATCCTAGACTTTGTCATGACTTTTCATCATGACCGTATAACATACATAACAGGTCGAGCCTCACCGCCCACCCTGTTTCTTTAGCACAAGCCAAGGCTAACTGCCAAGACCGTCGCACATGTTCCTCTCATGAGACTCTTGCTTTACCCAATGCATTGGAGCACTATATAATTCCGGGCGCACCCGTCACATCATTCTTGTTGCGCTATATAATTCCGGGTGCACCCGTCACATGTAAGTCCTATACATCCCTCTCATATCTTGACATGACCATTCATTCATAGGGTTTCATGCATTCTTAATTAAACCCCATTTTCACGTACTTATTCATTCAAGAGGACCATTTAGACATTAAGAACTGGATGATATGCATGCTAAAACTCCGTTCACATAACAAGTTACCTTGCATTTAAAAGCATGGGTTTCAAGAGAATGAACATATTACTTAGCATTACATAACATCATAGTATCCAATTAGAACATAGTCGTTTACACCTATAATGATAAATGGGTATTTAGGGGTTTTACCCAAAACTGTCTTATAAAAACTTTTTTTATTAGAACTTTAAACAGACTTAAGTACACACTTATGGATACATGTATGCATTTGTAAAAAATAAAAAAATCAAGGAGTCCATGTTAACCATTTTCAGAAAAATCCTCATTTATCCCGAGCAGTGATAAATGAAAGTTCTCAGTTTCACGAAAGAATTTGAAGTCCAACTAACCCATAAACCTCGTAATGCTTTATAAAAATTGTCAACATGGTCTCTAAATTCATATTGAGGTATATACACATACGGGTATGTATATACCACAATAATATACATCATTCACTTGCACAATTTTACCTATTCACCCAGTTACATAAAATATCCATTTTATAGTAGGAAAGAAAAATCATGGGGTATAAACATTGAGAAAATACTGCTTATTATCCTATAATATGTGTGTTTGAAAGTATATATTTATATATCAAGTACATATAAATATATACATATTCATATAAAAACTGATTCTTGTAAAAGAGAAACCCAACCGAAATTATAACTGAATTCCTTCCTTGCTTGGAGAGGGGATGCAGTCAAGGTAAAAGAAACCGAAGGAAAAAATGATATAGATGGTATACATATATATATATATATATATATATAACTTATACATATGTTTAAATGAAAACCGAATCTTTCATAAACACAAAAATAAAGAACAGATCCTTACCTTGGCTTGGATTGGAGAAGAAAAAGAAAAAAGAAACGAAGAACGAGGGAATAAACATGGAGGTTTTTCACCCATATATATATATATATACACTACCCGGGTAAGCTTATATTTATATTAAGACCAAAGTTTAAAACCAAAACTTCAGAACTGGTTTGTCCCTTACCTGCTCGACGAGAAGGAGGAGGAGTAGGGTGCAACTGAGGAATCCAGAAGCCGAAGGTATATAGAATATATATATATATAACAAGTATAAACGTGTATATAGCTATATGCAAAGTCCGGTATTTACACAAACTGAAAAAAAACAAACGACCCTTACCTGAACTCGACGAAGAGGAGGGGAAGGAAGGCAGCAAACTAGATCCAGAAGCCGAGGAGATCGAGGGAGCTGGTCCTTCGGCCTTCGGTGCAACAGGGAGCTTAAAAAAAGAAGGAGAAGAGGAGGACTTCGGGAGGAATCTTCGGCCGAGGCATCCGGGGTCGGTGTCGACCTGTAGAAAGGAGGATGTAGCCCGGTCTTCTTCGCTGGCCTAGAGAGGAAAAACAACACCCTAATCTACTGGGATGGCGACACGAGGAGGAAGGAGGGCTACGTTGGTGGATGAAGAAGCTGCGGCGCGAGGTAGAAGAAAACGTGACGTGGAAAAAAAAATCAACGGCCGTGATTAGACGCGGCATGATCGGGCGGCTGGAGTTGAAGCGTCATTAAAAAGAAACGACGACCAAGATTAGAGGAGGAGTGGATCGGACGGCTGGAATTCCACCGCGGTTTAAAACACGGTTTTTCTACAGGTTTTTCTTAAAAAAATAAAATCTCTTTATTAAAAATATTATTATTAATTTAATACAACATTATTAAACTCAATTATTAAATTAACATTCATTATTTTAATAAAAGTCATTTGTCAATTAATTTAATCAAAACTAATTTATATTATTATTATTAAACCACTTTTATTTAAAATATATCATTGGTTAATAAAATAAAATAAAAATTATATATTGATTTAATAAAAACGTTTTATTATATGTATATATATATATATATATATTTAAAACATCACTACTTAATATTATATTGTCATTATTATTAATCCATAATTATTAACTATATAATATTTCATTATGAAAATCAAATATTAAGAACATTGAGTAATAAAAACATAACACAAGTATATATATTTTAATTTCCTTTGCTAGTTAACTACCCTAATTTTCGTAATTAATTGATATCATTTAATGCAACTATATTTTATCACACATAAAAGTGTGTTGATGAAAATATTATCACCACAAAACACACAAGTGAAAGAAACCATAATTTGACATAGTTTCCAAAGTAGTTAATAAAGGTTAAATTATACGAGAAATAATGTATCTAATTTGATGCAATATAAATATATAACTCATAAAGGAAATCCATCAGGTTTGATATAACTAGAAAAACAAAAGTTTAATTGTTCAAATCAAAATGTATAGTGGAAGAAGACAATAATATTAATTTTTCTCCATTTAAAACATAAAATAAAATTATTATTTTGGAAAACAAAAGATAATTAATGTTGATGTCATTTTTTAAAAAAAATTAAAGAAAAACTACACACTTATCATTCTGATCATTTTATTTCCAACGGTCAAAATGAACATTGGATTCTTTGGGAACCAATGGTCGGATTTATGGCCGTTTTAGGTCTAACGGTCATATGGGTGCTTATAAAAGGGTTTGGTCTCAGGTGTCCCTTACTCCAAGTGACCAAAGAATATAAAGGAAGATGGTTCGTGTGATCCCCTTGGTGTTGAGCACGGTCGCGGTGGCTTTAGCAATTCTTATGTTCCTTACGATGGATGCTCGAAATCCCTACCGCATCCTCGGGCTCCAAGTAGTTTTAAGCAGTCTTCCCATCGTTGTAATCAGATTCTTGGTTGGAATCGTTGGTTAGTGATGTTTTGATCATGTGGAGTTGTAATCGTCAAGGTGTTTCTTAATAAAGGAGTGTTTCATTCATGCTTGTTGTAACGATTTTCGTTTATTTTCATTTTCTTTTATATAGAAAGATGGTCCAATTAAAGGGAAACATATCATTACCTGAAACAAGAATTCTCGGGTCGTTACAATGAAATCATGCATCCTCTTGTGGATATATGCTCTTTTGAAGTCCAAATTTCATCCACTGATGAATAATCCTTTTCCGCTGAAGACTGGCGAATTCCTTTGGAAAAACCGTTGCAAAGCACCCTACTTTGTGAGGCCCCCAATTTCCCGAAGCTCAAACAAGCCTTTGCGAAGCTCCTGACTTTTCGTGAAGCACTATCGTGATGCTCAGGTTGTTGCGTAGAAACTTCACTCGCGAAGCTCACTGAGCCAACGTGGAGCGCCCAACCTTTGTGGATCTACAATAGCCGCCGCGAAGCTCTTCTTTCACGAAGCACACGGGCTACGAGAATGAACTTTGCAAACCGAGAGCGAAAGATCTTCTTTGAAAATTCTCTACTTCTCTCGAGGGGGTCTACCTCTATTTATAGGCATTTCCACTAACCCTAGAACTTTCCGCGTGAAGTCAACGCCACGTCATCTCAAATCATGAAGCTCCGATGTTTCCGCTGGAATTTTGTCCAAATCGTGAAGCACCACGACAATTTTCAAATTGTGGAGCTCGTTGTAATCACGTAGCATCACCGTCAGTATTCCTTCGCACCTTCGCCGCGAAGCTACCTAACAAATCCCTTCACCACCGCGATGCGCTTCAACTCTGTCATTCGTGAAGCTTTGACGTAATGGCGAAAAATCACCACCATCATTCTACTGGTCTTCATGAAATCCAAACCATGAAGCCTCTCTTCACGAAATTCAGGCCATTTCCATATTTAATTATGATCTTCATGGAAATCCTGTTTTCGCGATGCTCACCAAACTCCAAATTTTGGACCCCAAAATTTTTTCAAACCCTGGGAAACTGTACCACCTTCTACTGCTCTTTTGTACCGCCTCCAGATCTAGTGTTTGTGAACATTTGGGTTCTGCTTTGGCATATTCCTCTGTATGGTCGAATTGCAATACCTATACATGTTCCTAAATCCTCCGCACCAAAAACAATTCCCTTAGAAATATGTTCTGGATAACCTTTCTCTGTTTGGATTCCACCTCTGTTCTTGTGCCCTTCGATATCTCTTGGCTATGGAACACACACGCTGTGAATTTTCCTTTTTTTCACAACAATAACACCTGATATAAGGCACATTCATTCGTGTTACTTATGCACTGCTAGTTTCCCTTTTGGATTTTTGAATATTCTGATTCAGCCTAGTGCACAAATCCACCTTCAGTCTCGGAGTGGGTGCTTGCGGCCTAACCTCAACATTCACAAATTTCTATTTTTGATCAATACCTTCATCATTCTTAGCTTCTGAACAAAGTGGATTCTTATTTTCTGCTCAACCACTATTCTCCACATTCATCTTCTCGGTTTTCTGAGTGATCTGCTTTGTTGATGACCCAGTAAGAGTCAAGAGCTCTTCTTGATCTTTAACCTTTTTCCGCAAACCGACAACTTTTCATTCATGTTCTTCAATATGCTTGATTTGTTCTTTCCTTGTGTTATTCCAGCTATCGATCTCCCTTTTCTGTTCTTCAATTTCTATTTTATACTCACTAACTGATTCTGAGTCCTCAAGTGTTAACAAATTTAGTTTCTCTATTTCTTCCATAAACTCAGACTTCTCTTCTTCCTGCTGCTACATATAGAGATTGGAATCATGAACAACTTTGTTGGATTTCTTTGTTTTTGCTCTCCGAACATCTATCTCTTCAAGAGCAGCCTCTAACTATGCTTGCATATCAACTCTTCCCTCAACTTCTTCTTCTTCTTCTTCTTCGGTTTCATTCTTATTCTGAGAACTGCCGACAACTGCCACCATAACATTTTCTCCTTGGTCCTTGCAGTTTTCTATCTCTTCAACCTCCTCAGCCTCTGACTCATCTGAACTGTCAAATTCTTTTGAAAGAAGGTTTTTTTTCATAAATAAATTTCTCTTGAACTATTTCTTTCCTTTCCCATAGGCTGAAGACTCCTTCTTGGGAATTTTTATTTCATCGACATCATCATCCTCTTGGAACTTTTTGGGGCACCGTGCCGTAAGATGTCCAACCTTTCCACATATAAAACAAGAAAGTGGAAGTTTCCCTTTAATCATTCCTTTTTCTCTTTGAAGTTTTGAGGAGAGTAATGACATCACATCATATGTCTCTTCGTCTTCCGGAAAGTCTTCAATGGTGAGCTTATTCATGGCCTTGAATGAAACCTCTTTGGATTTCCCCTTTTCCACAACATTGTTATCATCATTTCTCATTTCATATGCAACAAGGGTGCTATGTAGGTTGTCCAATGTCAGCTCTTTCGGGTCTTTATCTTTCAAAACGGAATCCTTTGGATTGAACTGAGGTGGAAGTTTCCTCAAGTTGTGAATCACAATTTTGATTTCTTCAATAACTTCTCCAAGACATCGCATGTCTTCAACTACAACATTTACCTTGTCAATGAATGCATCAACAGACTCATTCGGTTTCATCTTCATATCTGTATACTTATTCCATAGTACTTGAAGCTTTGACTCTCTGACCTTTTTATCTGTTTCATATATATTCAAAAGTTTTTCCCACATGGAATGTGATGTTTTACATGACATCACCTTCGTATAGATAGCATTGGATAGGGCTCCCCCTAAAGCATTTATTCCCTTGGAATCAGAATTTAATTTTATTCATTCGACATCAGATAATGCCCCACTATTGATGTCAGCTGTTATACTATGCATTCCTATTGTGAACATATCTATTCCCAATGATTGGAAGTAGTGTTGCATCTGATTCTTCCATAGGTGAAAATTGTTCCCATCGAAGATCAGAATCCCTTTATGATTTATGACCTCCATTTGAGAGAGAATCACATATATTAACTTTTCCCTCTGATACCAATTGTTAGTTCCACTTGGCTAGATACCCTGAGAGGGTGGGGGGGGTGAATCAGGGTATGACAGATTAAAACAACGGCCCCTTTTGATCTTGTTTTGCTGTTAGACAAAACCCTCTTCTCTCTCCTTCCCGATGCAGAGTATGAGTAAACATTAAAGCATGCACATCACGCAATGATTTTTAATTGGTTCACCCTCACTGGGCTATGTCCAAGGAGCATACACCAGAAGTGTGCCGATGTACCAATTCTACTATAAGTGCACTACTGTTTACAAGTTCAAAGCGGACTCACTATAACTCCTGGTTTACAACCACACACAATTCGAGAACTCACTTCTCTCTCAATTAAAGTGAGATCACTGCTTATTTAGAAGATCCACTCACAGTTTATAGACCTGTAGGTCTCTTCATTTGCATGAAATCATGCATCCTCTTGTTGATAGATGCTTTGTTGAAGTCCAAATTTTATCCACTGATGAATAACCCTTTTCCCCTGAACACTGGCCAATTCCTTTGGAAAAACCTTCGCAAAGCACCCTACATCACGAGGCTCCCAATTTCGCGAAGCTCAAACAAGACTTTGTGAAGCTCCAGACATTATGTGAAGCACTCTCACAAAGCACTATCGTGAAGCTCAAGTTGTTGCAGAGAAACTTCCCTTGCGAAGCTCACTGAGCCAACGCAGAGCGCACAACTTTCGTGGAGCTACAATAGCCGTCGCGAAGATCTTCTTTCACGAAGCACATGGGCTACGCAAACTAACTTCGAGAACCGAGTGTGAAATATCTTCTTCGAAAATTCTCTGCTTCTCTCAATGGGGTCAACTTTTATTTAGAGGAAATTCCACTGACCCTCAAACATTCCGCGTGATGTCAACGCCACATCATCTCAAATCGTGAAGCTCCGAATTTTCCACCGAAATTCTGTCCAAATGGCGATGCACCACGACAATTTTCAGATCGCAGAGCTCGTCGTAATCGCGGAGCATCACCATCAGTATTCTTTCGCGCCTTCGCCGCGAAGCTCCCTCGCAAAGCGTTTCACCGCCGCGATGTGCATCAACTCTGCCATTCGCAAAGCATTGACGTAATTGCGAAAATCTCCGCCATCATTCTTCTGGTCTTCGCGAAATCCAAAACATGAATCCCCTATTTGGGAAAATCATGCCACTTCCATATTTAATTATTATATTCATGGAAATCCTATTTTCTCAATGCTCACCAAACTCCAAATTTTGGACCCCAAAAATTTTGCAACGACTGGGAAACTGCGCCACCTTGTACTTCTCTTTTGTACCGCCTCCAGATCATCTTTTCCTTTGTCATTATTCTTTTTTCAACAGTTATTGTCAACAACTTCTTTGGAACTCGACAATTTCATCATGGAAACATGATTTTTCAACAAACACAATCAACCCAAAAATACTACAATGTTACCCTGAATGATTTTTTTTTCCAACAATCTCCCCCTTTGGGTTTGTTGACAACTCTTCATAACTCTTCTCATAATGATTTTCAGCATGTTGATACCTCACTGAGTCTCCTTCTAGCCGCTTCCACCATTCGCCTCTTGCGATTCTGATAGAGTTTAAGGATTCACTTAACACGTACTCTAAGCCCACATGATCAATGCTCAATGTGAGAAACAACAGTAGTATGAAAAGTTCATCAATGAATCACTTCATGTTAGACCACAATTGTCGATTCCAAACTGATACAATTGGTAAAATTGATACCAATTGTCGAACCACACTGATACCAATTAGTGATAGCTGGACACCTTCTCACAATTTTCCAACATCATTGTTCTACTTTTATCACGATCCTCAGCTGTCGTGGTTTCTATGCTTTCATCGATCACTTCAAGCATCATTAGATATAATACTCTCCCCCTATCTCATTGCACTCCCCCTATCTGGCTGCTCCACCTATCAGCTTCTCCCCATATAATTCATGATTTATCAAATCTTCACACTATCTCCCCCTTGAACAACCACTATTTTCTCCCCCTCTGTCAACGAACCCAAAGTTGACTCCTTGCAGTCTGTAACATAGAATAGAACATATTAGCACATTAGGGAAACCACATCATACCTCAGGGAGAGGGGGGTCCCACATCCACACTTTTTCAAGTGTGGGGAGTCGACTAGACTCCCATAGCTAGTCGATGACATTCAAATGCTTCCTTGGGTAAGGCCTTTTTCAGAATGTCTACAACCTGTAGTTCTGTAGGCACATACTCTAACTTGAATATTTCTTACTCAACCTTCTCCTTGATAAAATGATATTTTATCTCAAAGTGGTTTGTCCTTGAGTGATGGACTGTATTTCTGGTGAGATTTATAGCACTTGAGTTATCGCACTGGATTCTGATCGGAGACTTCACTTCAACACCCATATCATCAAGCTGTTATTTCATCCACAATAACTGTATGCATTATTGAGTGGCCGCAATATACTCAGCTTATGCGGTGCTCAAAGAAATGCAATCTTTCTTTTCTCTTAGACAAGAAACACACAGTCTGCCATGATAGAAAGAACCTCCGGATGTTGACTTCCTGTCATCCATTGAACCGGCCCAATCTGCATCAGTATATCCCAATAATTCTGACTGAGATTTTTCATTATACATCAAGACGAAGTCCACTGAGCCCTTCATATGCTGAAGTATTCTTTTCGCTGCTAGCCTGTGGATTTCTTTGGGATTACTCTGATATCTCGCTGCTTGGCATGTGACGAATACAATGTCAGGCCTTGTTGCAGTCAAGAATAACAAACTTCCAATGATTTTCCTCTATTCTATGATATTAACTGCCTTGCTATCCTCATCTTTGGAAAGTTTCATCCGGGTAGCAACCAGAGTCTTCAACTTCTTGGAATTCTCCATTCCAAACCTTCTAAAAACCTCCTTGGAATATTTAGATTGAGAAATGAATGATCCATTCCTTCATTGTGTCACCTGTAGACCAAGGAAAAACGTTAACTCTCCAATCATTGACATTTCAAACTCATTTATCATGAATTTGGAAAACTGTCTGCACTGAGCTTTATCTGATCCGCCAAAAATTATGTCATCAACAAAAGCAGCACCATCATCCTTTGATTACTGTAATTGCTGAAATTGATATTGTAATCAACTCCTCCATGCGGAAAACCAGTCTTCTTCAAGTATTGATCAAGCCTTGAGTACCATGCTCTTGGTGCTTGTTTCATCCCATAAAACGCCTTCTTCAGCCTGCAAACTTTATTCTCATCCTCATGAATGAGAAAACCATCTGGCTTCTCAATATACACCTCCTCTTCCAGAACACCATTCATGAATGCAAATTTGACATCCATTTGGAACACATTGAACTTCCTTTGCACTACGATGGCTACGAATAATCTGATTATCTCCAGCCTTGCAACCAGTGCAAAGGTCTCATCAACATCTATTACCTTGATCTGGGAGTACTCCTTGCACACCAGTCGTTCTTTGTTCCAAATCACTATGCCATCTTCATTCATCTTATTCTGATAGACCCATTTAGTCCTGATGACATTTTTATCTTCTGTCCTCGAAACAATCTCCCATGTTTGATTCTTCTCAATCTGCTCTAGCTCTTCATTCATTGCCGGAATCTAGTTTACATCTTCACCAACATCAGCAAAGCATTTTGGATCATCCTTAGATAGGAAAGATGTCTGCTGCAGTGATTTCATTCTCCTAGTCTGAACCGGAGAAGACTAATCACTAATGATATTCTGCCTATCAATTTCAGCTCGACTCCTTGGCTTTTGTGAAGATACGGACTTTACTTCCTCATGCTCATCATCAGTATCTTCTTCTGAATCAACATCAACCACTTCCACTTCCCCTGCATTGCTTTCTTCCTCATCACTCTCATCAGGAAATTGTTCACTGCATTGTTGAATGATCTTCTCATTCTCCACTACAGTGACATCATTGCTCTCAACTACCTTTCCCAGCCTTTTGTTAAAACATTTATATGACTTTCTTTTTCCTGAGTATCCAAGGAATATCCCCCCATCTCCTCGAGATTTGTATTTCCTATGTTTTTCCTTGTTGAGGATAAAGACCATACTTCTAAATATTCTGAATTATTTCATCGTTGGCTTCTTACCATACCACATATCATATAGAGTCTTTCCTTCCTTCGGACACAACAGAGCCCTATTAGAAATGTAGACCGATGTTAGAACGGCTTCCTTCCAAAAGTTCTCTTGTAGGTCCTTTTCAATGAGCATCATTCTGGCCATGTTATTGATTATCCGATTTCTCCTTTCAACCACTCCATTATGTTGGGGAGTTCTTACTAAAGAAACTTGATGCCTTTTCCCGTGTTTCTCGAGATACTTTTCCACCTGACTGTTTTTGAATTCCGTACTATTGTTAGTATGAAACATCATAATTTTCTATCCAAGAATCCTTTCACACTCCCTTAGGTACTATTTTAAGCAGCTGAACACATCAGACTTATGGGAAGTAACAAATACCCAGGCCATTCTGCTATAGACATCAATTAAAAGAACGTAGTACCTCTTTCTGTCAAATGCTTTTGGTGTGATGGGTCCAAAAACATCTGCATGCACCAATTCGAGAACTCTTGTTGACTTCTTTTCTTTTTCCTTATACGTGTTTCGGATGAGCTTCCCTTGTTGGCATGAGTCGCACGTGTGAGTACGATCACATGATAGCTTGGGTAGGTCTCTTGCGGCATCACACATTACCAGATCTTCCATGGATGGTTGGAAAAGATGACCAAGTCATTTATGCAACAACTTGTTTTCTTCCTCTCTAGACAGAAAACACATATCTTCTTCTCCACTCACCATGTTAAGATTTCCCTTTGTTATTTTTCCTTGTAGAACTATTGCCCCATCTCTTCCTTTTACGACACACATATTCTTAGTAAACCTTATAGAATTTCTTGAGTCACATAGTTGACTGATGTTGAGCAAGTTGGGACTGAGGCCTTCTACTACTAAGACATCATCACGTCTCATCTCTTTGCCCCCAAACTTGGACTTTCCTAAGCCAATAATCTTCAGGAAGTCATCATTTCCAAACTTGAAAACTCCTTCTTTGTCATATTTCACACTTGTAACAAGATCTTTATTACCTGTCATGTGAGATGTGTAACCACTATCAAGGATCCATACACCAGAGCGATCTGATGCTTTAAGGGAAATTTCTACCACTATAGCCTTCTCATCTTTCTTCTTCATGGTCCATATTTTTGCATTCACACTAGGCATGGATTGAAACTTCGGTTCTTTCTCAGAGTATGATGGACCCGCTTCATCTTGCAGAGGTGCAAATATATTTTGCATTTTCAACTCACGTGTTGGTTCATTGATCTGGTGTTTGTGAACATTTGGGTTATGCTTTGGCATATTCCTCTATATGGTCGAAGTGAAATACCTACCAATGTGCCCAAATCCTCCGCACCAAAAACAGTGCCCTACGAAATATGTTCTAATGAACCTTTCCCTGTTTGGCTTCCACCTCTGTTCTTATGCCCTTGGATATCTCTTTGCTATGGAACAAAAATGCTGTGAATGTCCCATTTTTTCACAACAATAACACCTAATATAAGGCGCATTCCTTCGTGTTACTTCTGGACTGCTATTTTCCCTTTGGGATCTCTGAATATCCTGATTCTGCATTGTGCCCAAATCCACCATCAGTCTCGGATTCGGTGCTTGTGGTCTGACCTCAAATTTCACAGATTTCTGTTTTCGATCAAACCCTTCATCAGTCATAGAATCTGAACAAAGTGGATTCTTATTTTCTACTGAACCACTATTCTGCACTTTTAGCGTCTCGATTTTCTGAGTGATCTGCTTTTTTGATGACCCAGTAAGAGTCCAGATCTTTTCTTGCTCTTTAACCTTTTTCTGCAAACCGACAACTTCTCCTTAAAGTTATTCAATACACTTGATTTGTTATTTCCTTGTGTTATTCAAGCTATCGATCCCCCTTATCTGTTCATCATTTTTTATTTTATACTCACTAACTGATTCTGAGTCCTCTAGTGTTGATAACTTGTGTTTCTAGATTTCTTTCATCAACTCAGACTCCTCTTCTACCTGCTGCTACATATAGAGTTTGGCATCACGAACAACTTCATTGGCGTTCTTTGTTTTGGCTCTCCAAACATCTATCTCTTCAAGAGAAGCCTCTAACTCTGCTTGAATATCAAATCTTCCCTCATCTTCTTCATCTTCTTCATCATCTTCGGTTTCATTCTTATTCTGAGAACTACCAAAAACTGCCACCATAGCATTTTCTCCTCTATCATTGCAGTTCTCTATCTCTTCATCCTCCTCAACCTCTGACTCATCTGAACTATCATATTCTTTTAAAATAAGGTTCTTTTTCTTAATAAAATTTCTCTTGAACTGTTTCTTTCCTTTCCCATAGGCTGAAGACTACTTCTTGGGAATTTCGATTTCATCGACATCATCATCCTCTTGGAAATTTTTGGGGAAACGTTCCACTGGATGCCCAACCTTTTCACGTATAAAACAAGCAAGTGCAAGTTTCCCTTTAAACTTACCTATTCCTCTTTGAATGTTTGAGGAGAGTAATTACATCACTTCATCTGTCTCTTCTTCTTCTTGAGAGTCTTCAATGGTGAGCTTCTTCATGGCCTAGAATGACACCTCTTTAGATTTCCCCTTTTCAATATCATTGTTATCATCATTTGTAATTTCATATGCAACAAGGGTGATGTGTAGGTTGTCCAATATCAACTCTTTCGGGTATTTATATTCCAAAACTGAAACATTTGGATTGAACCGAGGTGTAAGTTTCCTCAAGATGTGCTTCACAATTTTGATGTCTTGAATAACTTCTTCAAGACCTCGCATGTCTTCCACTACAACATTTACCCTATCAAAGAATGCATCTACAGACTCATTCGGGTTCATCTTCAGATCTTTATACTTATTCCATAGGCCTTGAAGATTTCCCTCTCTGACCTTTGTATCTCCTTCATATATATTCAAAAGTTATTCCCACATGGAATGTGATGTTTTACATGACATCACCTTCGTATAGATAGCATTGGATATGGCTCCCCCTAAAGCATTTATTCCCTTGGCGTAAGAATCTAATTCTCTTCGCTCGACATCCGATAATTCTCCACTGTTGATGTCAGCTGTTATACCATGCATTGCTGCTGTGAACACATCCATTCCCACAGATCAGAAGTAGTGTTACATCCGATTCTTGCATAGCTGAAAATTCTTCCTATCGAAGATCAGAATCCCTTTATGATTGGTGACCTCCATTTAAGAGAGAATCATAGATATTAACCTTTTCATATGATACCAACTGTTAGGTCCACTAGGATAGATACCCTGAGAGGGGGGTGGGGTGAATCAAGGTATGAAATATTACAACAACTCCCCCTTTTGATCTTGTTTCGCTGTTAGACAAAACCCTCTTCTCTCTCCTTCCTGATGCAGAGTATGAGTAAACATTAAATCATGCACTGGACACAATGATTTTTACTTGGTTCACCCTCACTGGGCTACATCCAAGGAGCATACACCGACAGTGTGCCGATATACAAATTATACTATAAGTGCACTGCTGTTTACAAGTTCAAAGCGGACTCACTGTCCCTTCGGTTTTACAACCACACACAATTTCAGAAGACACTGGTCTCTCAACTTAAGTGAGCTCACTGCTTCTTCAGAATATCCACTCATGGTTTATAGACCTGTAGGTCTCTCCATTTGCATGAAATCATGCATCCTCTTGTTGATAGATGTTCTATTGAAGTCCAAATTTTGTCCACTGATGAATAACCCTTTTCCACTGAACACTGGATGATTCCTTTGGAAAAACCTTCGCAAAGCACCCAACTTCGCGAGGCTCCCAATTTTAAGAAGCTCAAACAAGACTTTGCGAAGCTCCAGACTTTTCGAGAAGTACTCTCGCAAAGCACTATCACGAAGCTCAAGTCGTTGCAGAGAAACTTCCCTTGCGAAGCTCACTGATCTAACGTGGAGCACGCATCTTTCGCGGAGCTACAATAGCCGCCGCGAAGCTCTTATTTTGTGAAGAAAACGGGCTACGTGAACTACCTTCGTGAACCGAGAGCGAAAAATCTTCTTCGAAAATTCTCTACTTCTCTCGAGGGGGTCGACCTCTATTTATAGGCAATTCCATTGACCCTCGAACTTTCCGGGCAAAGTCAACTCCACGTCATCTCAAATCGCGAAGCTCCGATGTTTCCACGAGAATTCTGTCGAAATCGCGAAGCACCACGACAATTTTCAGATCGCAGAGCTTGTCGTAATCGTGGAGCATCACCATCAGCATTTTTTCGCGCCTTCTCCAAAAAGCTCCCTCGCAAATACCTTCACAGGCACGATGTGCTTCAACTCGTCCGTTCGCGAAGCTTTGACGTAATCACCAAAAATCACCACCATCATTCTTCTGTTCTTCGTGAAATCCAAACCGTGAAGCCTCTATCCATGAAATTCATTCCATTTCCATATTTAATTATGATCTTCATGGAAATCCTATTTTCGCAATGCTCACCAAACTCCAAATTTTGGACCCCAAAAATTTTGCAAAGACAGGGAAACTACGCCACCTTGTACTGATCTTTTGTCATCGTTCATTTGTCAACAGTTATTGTCAAAAAAAATTTTGGAACTCGACAATTTCTACATGGAAACCTGCTTTGTCAACCAACACAATCAACCCAAAAATACTACAATCTTACCCTGAGGGATTTTTTTTGCCCTACAATCTCTCCCTTTGGGTTTGTTGACAACTCTTAATAACTCTTCTCAGAATGATTTCCTGCATGTTGATACCTCACTGAGTCTCCTTTCAGCCGCTACCACCATTCGCCTCTTGCGATTCTGATAGCGTTCAAGGATTCACTTAAAATGTACTCTAAGCCCACATGAAAAATTCTCAGCATGAGAAACAACAGTAGTATGAAAAGTTCATCAATGAATCACTTCATGTCAGACCCCAATTTTCGATTCCAAACTGATACCATTTGTTAAATTGATACCAATCGTCGAAACACACTGATACCAATTAGTGATAGATGGACACCTTCTCACACTTTTCCAACATCACTGTTCTGAATTTATCACGATCCTCAGCTGTCGTGATTTCTATGCTTTGATCGATCACATCAAGCGTCATCAGATATAATACTCTCCCCCTATCTCATTGCACTCCCCTTATCCGGCTGCTCCACCTGTCAGCTTCTCCCCTTATCATTCATGATTTATCAAATCTCCACACTGTCTCCCCCTTGAACAATCACTATTTTCTACCCCTTTGTCAACGAACCCAAAGGTCACTCCTTTGCAGTCTATAATAGAGTAGAGAACACATCAGCACATTAGGAAAAAACACATCATACGTCGGGGAGAGGGGGTCCCACATCCACACTTTTTCAAGTGCGGGGAGTCGACTGGACTCTCATAGCCAGTCGATGCCTTTCAAACGCTTCCTTGGGTAAGGACTTTGTCAGAATGTCTATAACCTGTAGTTCTATAGGCACATACTCCCACTTCACAATTCCTTGCTCAACCTTATCCTTGATAAAATGATATTTTATCTCAACGTGTTTTGTCCATGAGTGATGGACTGGATTTCTGCTGAGATTTATAGCACTTGAGTTATCACACTAGATTCCAATCGGAGACTTCACTTCAACACCCATATCATCAGGCTACTATTACATCCACAATAACTGTGTGCATGCTTGAGTGGCCGCAATATACTCATCTTCTGCAGTGCTCAAAGAAATGAAATCTTGCTTCTTGCTTAGCCAAGAAACACACAGTCCGCCAAGATGGAAAGCACCTCCTGACGTTGACTTCCTGTCATCCGTTGAACCGGCCCAATCTACATCAGTATATCCAAATAATTCTGACTGAGATTTTTCCTTATACATCAAGCCGAAGTCCACTCTGCCCTTCATATACCGAAGTATTATTTTCACTACTAGCATATGGCTTTATTTTGGATTACTCTGATATCTCTCTACTTGGCATGTGGCGAATACAATGTTAGGGATTTTTGCAGTCAAGTATAACAAACTTCCAATGATTTTCCTGTATTCTGTGATATTAACTACATTTCCATCCTCATCTTTGGAATGTTTCATCCGGGTAGCAACCGGAGTCTTCATCTCCTTGGAATTCTTGATTCCAAACCTTCTAAAAACCTCCTAGGAATATTTAGATTGAGAAATGAATGTTCCATTCCTTCCTTGTGTCACTTGTAGACCAAGGAAAAACGTTATCTCTCCAATCATTGACATTTCAAACTCATTTTTCATGAATTTAAAAAACTGTCTGCACTGAGCTTCATCTGATCTGCCAAAAATTATGTCATCAATATACAACATCACCATCATCCTTTGATTACTGTCATTGCTGAAATAGAGATTGTAATCAACTCCTCTACGCTGAAAACCAAGCTTATTCAATTATTTATCAATCCTTGAGTACCATGCTCTTGGTTCTTGTTTCAGCCCATACAACGCCTTCTTCAGCCTGCAAACTTTGTTCTCATCCTCATGAATGAGAAAACCATCTGGCTGCTCAATATACACCTCCTCTTCCAGAACACCATTCAAGAATGCGGATTTGACATCCATCTAGAACACTTTGAACATCCTTTTCACTAAAATGGCTAGGAATAATCTGATTGTCTCTACCCTTGAAACCGGTGCAAATGTCTCATCAACATATATTCCCTCGATCTGGGAGTACCCCTTGCACACTAGTCATGCTTTGTTGTGAATCACTATGCCATATTCATTCATCTTGTTGCGATAGACCAATTTTGTCCCGATGAAATTCTTATCTGCTGGACTTGAAACAATCTTCCATGTTTGATTCTTCTCAATCTGATCTAGCTCTTCATTCATTGCATGAATCTAGTTTTCATCTTCAGCAGCATCAGCAAAGCATTTTGGATCAACCTTAGATAAGAATGATGTTTGCTGCAGTGATTTCATTTTTCTCGTCTGAACCGGAGCAGACTGATCACCAATGATATTCTGCCTATCAATTTCAGCTCGACTCCTTGGCTTTTGTGTAGATACAGACTTTACTTCCTCATGCTCATCATCAGTATCTTCCTCTGAATCAACACCAGCCACTTCTGCTTCCCCTGCGTTTCTTTCTTCCTCATCACTCTCATCAGGAAATTGTTCACTTCTTTGTTGAATGATCTTCTCATTCTCCACTACAGTGACATCATTGCTCTCAACTACCTCTCCCAGCCTTTTGATAAATCATTTATATGCCTTTATTTTTCCTGAGTATCCAAGGAATATCCCCCCATCTCCTCAAGATTCGTATTTCCTATGTTTTTTTATTGAGGATAAATCACTTACTTCCAAATATTCAAAAGTATTTCACCATTGGTATCTTTCCATACCACATCTCGTATGGAGTCTTTCCTTCCTTTGGACACAACAGAGCCCTGTTAGAAATGTAGACCGATGTTAAAACTGCTTCCTTCCAAAATTTCTCTTGTAGGTCCTTTTCAATGAGCATCGTTCTCGCCATGTTATTGATGATTTGATTTCTCCTTTCAACCACTCCATTCTGTTGGGGAGTTCTTACTGAAGAAACATGATGCCTTATCCTATGTTTCTCGAGATATTCTTCCACCTAACTGTTTGTCAATTCCATACCATTGTGAGTACGAAAATTCAGAATTATTTGTCCAACCATCCTTTCACACTCCCTTCGATACTATTTTAAGCTGCTGAACACATCAGACTTATTGGAAATAAAAAATACCCATTCCATTCTTCTATAGTCATTAAATAAAAGAACGTAGTTCCTTTTTCTGTCAATTGCTCTTGGTGTGATGGGTCCACAAAGATCAGCATGAACCAATTCGAGTACTCCTGTTGAATTCTATTATTTTTTCTTATACGTCTTTCAGATGAGATTCCCTTGTTGGAATGCGTCGAATGTGTGAGTACGATCACGTGATAGCTTGGGTAGGTCTCTTGCTGCATCACACTTTACCAGATCTTCCCGGGATGGTTGGAAATGATGAACAAGTCGTTTATACCACAACTTGTTTTCTTCCTCTCTAGACAGAAAACACATATCTTCTTCACCACTCACCAGGTAAAGATTTCCCTTTGTTCTTTTTCCCTGTAGAACTATTTCCCCATCTCTTCCTTTGATGACACACATCTTCTTAGTAAACCTTATTTAATGTCCTGAGTCACATATTTGACTGATGCGGAGCAAATTGTGACTGAGGCCTTTTACTACTAAAACATCAGCACGTCTCATCTCTTTTCCCCCAAACTTGGCCTTTCCTGATCCAATAATCTTCAGGCCTTCATCATTTCCAAACATGACAACTCCTTCTTTGTCATAGTTCACGCTTGTAACAAGATCCTTATTACCTATCATGTGAGATGTGAAACCACTATCAAGGATCTATACACCAGAGCGATCTGATGCTTTAAGGGAAATTTCTGCCACCACCGCCTTCTAATCCTTCTTCTTCTTCATGGTCCATATTTTATCCTTCACACTCGGCATGGATTGAGGCTTTTGTTCTTTCTCAGAGTATGATGGACCCACTTTATCCTGCAGAGGTGCAAATCTATTTTTCATTTTCAACTCACCTGTTGGTTCATTGATCTGGTGTTTGTGAAAATTTCGGTTCTACTTTGGCATATTCCTTTGTATGGTCGAAGTGCAATACCTTTCCATGTGCCCGAATCCTCTGCTCCAAAAACAGTGCCCTTAGAAATATGTTCTAGAGAACCTTTCTCTGTTTGGATTCCACCTCTGATCTTGTGACCTTCGATATCTCTTGGCTATGTAACACACATGTTGTGAATGTCCCATTTTTCCACAAAAATAACACCTGATATAAGGCACATTCTTTCGTGTTACTTATGAGTGCTAGTTTCCCTTTGGGATCTCTGAGTATTATGATTCTTCCTTGTGCCCAAATCTACCTTCAGTCTCGGATTGGGTGCTTGCGGTCTGACCTCAACTTTCATAGATTTCTGTTTTCGATTTATCCCTTCATCAGTCTTAGCATCTGAACAAAGTGGATTCTTATTTTCTGGTGAACCACTATTCTCCACTTTCATCTTCTCGGTTTTTTGAGTGATATGCTTTGTTGATGACCCAGTAAGATTCAAGAGCTTTTATTGATCTTTAACTTTTTTCCGTAGACCGACAACTTCTCCTTCAAGTTCTTCAATATGCTTGAATTCTTCTTTCCTTGTGTTATTCAAGCTATCGATCACCCTTTTTTGTTCTTCAATTTTTATTTTATACTCACTAACTGATTATGAGTCCTCTGGTGTTGATAACATGAGTTTCTGAATTTCTTCCATCATCTCAGACTTCTCTTCTTCCTACTGTTGCATATAGAGTTTGGCATCACGAACAATTTTTTTGGCTTTCTTTGTTTTGGCTCTCCAAACATCTATCTCTTTAAGAGCAGCCTCTAACTCTGCTTGCATATCAACTCTTCCCTCAACTTCTTCTTCTTCTTCATCAGCTTCAGTTTCATTCTTATTCTGAGAACTACCGACAACTGCCACCATATGATTTTCTCCTCGGTCCTTGCAGTTCTCTATCTCTTCAACCTCCTCAGCCTTTGACTCATCTAAACTGTCATATTCATTTGAAAGAAGGTTCATTTTCATAATTAAATTTCTCTTGAACTGTTTCTTTCCATTCCCATAGGCTAAAGAATCCTTCTTGGGAATTTTGATTTCATCGACATCATCATCCTCTTGGAACTTTTTGGGGAACCGTGCCGCAAGATGTCCAACTTTTCCACATCTAAAACAAGCAAGTGGAAGTTTCCCTTTAAACATTCTTTTTCCTCTTTGAAGGTTTGAGGAGAGGAATGACATCACTTCATCTGTATCTTCTTTTTACTGAGAGTCCTCAACGGTGAGCTTCTTCATGGCCTTGAATGACACCTCAATGAATTTCCCCTTTTCCACACCATTGTTATCATCATTTATCATTTCATATGAAACAAGGGTTCTGTGTAGGCTGTCCAATGTCAACTCTTTCAGGTCTTTATCTTCCAAAACTGAAACTTTTGGATTGAACCGAGGTGGATGTTTCCTCAAGATGCGCTTCACAATTTTGATGACTTAAATAACTTCTCCAAGACCTCGCATGTATTCCACTACAACATTTACCCTATCTAATAATGCATCAATAGACTCATTCAGGTTCATCATCAAATCTTCATACTTATTCAATAGTACTTGAAGCTTTGCCTCTTTGACATTTGTATCTCCTTCATATATATTCAAAAGTTTTTTCCCACATGGAATGTGATGTTTTACATGACATCACCTTCGTATAGATAGCATGGGATAGGGCTCCCCCTAAAGCATTTATTCCCTTGGCATCAGAATCTAATTCTCTTCAATCGGCATCCGATAATTCCCCACTGTTGATGTCAGTTGTTATACCATGTATTGCTATTGCGATCACATACATTCCCAACGGTTAGAAGTAGGGTTGCATCTGATTCTTCCATAGCTGAAAATGGTTCCCTTCGAATATCGGAATCCCTTTATGATTGGTGACCTCCATTCGAGAGAGAATCATAGATATTAACCTTTCCCTCTGATACCAATTGTTAGGCCCACTAGGCTAGGTACCCTGAGAGGGGGGGGGGGTGAATCAGGGTATGATAGATTAAGAAAACTACCCCTATTGATCTTTTTTTTGCTGTTAGACCAAACCCTCTTCTCTCTCCTTCTCGATGCAGAGTATGAGTAAACATTAAAGCATGTACAGAACACAACGATTTTTATTTGGTTCACCTTCACTGGACTACGTCCAAGGATAATACACCGGTAGTGTGCCGCCGTACCAATTCTACTATAAGTGTACTGCTATTTACAAGTTCGAAGCGGACTCACTATACCTCCTAGTTTACAACCACACACAATTTGAGAACTCATTGCTCTCTCAACTGAATTGAGGTCACTACTTCTTCAGAAGATCCACTCACGGTTTATAGACCTGTAGGTCTCTTCATTTGCATGAAAGCATGCATCCTCTTGTTGATAGATGCTCTGTTGAAGTCCAAATTTCATCCACTGATGAATAACCCTTTTCCCCTGGACACTGGCCAATTCTTTTTGAAAAACCCTCGCAAAGCACCCTACTTCACGAGGCTCCCAATTTCATGAAGTTCAAACAAGATGTTGCGAAGCTCCTGACTTTTTGAGAAGCAGTCTCGCGAAGTACTATCACGAAGCTCAATTTGTTGCAGAGCAACTTCCCTTGCGAAGCTCACTGAGCCAACGCTGAGCGCGCAACTTTCGCAGAGCTACAATAGCCGCCGCGAAGCTCTTCTTTCACGAATCACATGGGCTACGCGAACTACCTTCGCGTACTGAGAGAAAAAGATATTGTTCAAAAATTCTCTGCTTCTCTCGAGGGGGTCGACCTCTATTTATAGGCAATTCCACTGACCCTTGAACTTTCCGCGTGAAGTCAACGCCAAATCATCTCAAATCGCGAAGCTCCGAAGTTTCCGCCGTAATTCTGTCCAAATCGCGAAGCACCATGATAATTTTCAGATCATAGAGCTCGTCGTAATCGTGGAGCATCACCGTCAGCATTCCTTCACGCCTTCTCCATGAAGCTCCCTTGAAAATCCCTTCACCGCCGCGATGCGCTTCAACTCTGCCGTTCACGAAGCTTTGACATAATTTTGAAGAATCACAGTCATCATTATTCTGGTCTTCACGAAATCCACACCATGAAGCCTCTATTTGCGAAATTCATGCCATTTCCATATTTAATTATGATCTTCATGGAAATACTATTTTCGTGATGCTCACCGAACTCCAAATTTTGGACCCCAAAAATTTTGCAATCACTGGGAAACCACGCCACCTTGTACTGCTTTTTTGTACGGACTCCTGATCATCTTTTCCTTTTTCATCATTCTTTTTTCAACAGTTATTGTCAACAACTTATTTGGAACTCGAAAATTTCTTCATGGAAACCTGCTTTTTCAACAAACACAATCAACCAAAAAATACTGCGATGTTACCCTGAGGGATTTTTTTCCAAAAATCTCCCCCTTTGGGTTTGTTTAAAACTCTTCATAACTCTTCTCATAATGATTTTCTACATGTTGATACCTCACTGAGTCTCCTTCCAGCCACAACCACCATTTGCCTCTTGCGATTCTGATAGTGCTCAATGATTCACTTAACACATACTCTAATCCCACATGAGCAATGCTCAGCGTGAGAAACAAGAGTAGTATGAAAAGTTCATCAATGAATCACTTCATGTCAGACCCCAATTGTCGATTCCAAACTGATACCATTTGTAAAATTGATACCAATTGTCAAACCACACTGATACCAATTAGTGATAGCTGGACTCCTTCTCACACTTTTCCAACATCACTGTTCTTCTTTTATCACGATCCTTAGTTGTCGTGATTTCTATGCTTTGATTGATCACATCAAGAATCATCAGATATAATACTCTCCCTCTATCTCATTGCACTCCCCCTAACTGGCTTCTCCACCTGTCAGCTTCTCCCCATATCATTCATGATTTATCAAATCTACACACTGTCTCCCCCTTGAAAAATCAATATTTTCACCCCCTTTATCAATGAACCCAAAGGTCACTCCTTTGCAGTCTGTAACAGAGTATAGAACACATCAGCACATTAGGGAAAAACACATCATTCCTCAGGGAGAGGAGGGTCCCACATCCACACTTTTTCAAGTGCGGGGAGTTGACTGGACTCCCATATCCAGTCGATGCTTTTCAAATGCTTCCTTGGGTAAGGCCTTTGTCAGAATGTCTGCAACCTGTAGTTCTGTAGGCACATAATTCAACTTCACAATTCCTTGCTCAACCTTATCCTTGATAAAATGATATTTTATCTCAATGTGCTTTTTCCTTGAGTGATGGACAAGATTTCTGCTGAGATTTATAGAACTTGAGTTATCACACTGGATTCCGATTGGAGACTTCACTTCAACATCCATATCATCAAGATGCTATTTCATCCACAATAACTGTGTGCATGCTTGAGTGGCCGTAATATACTCACCATCTGAGGTGCTCAAAGAAATGAAATCTTTCTTCTTTATTAGCCAAGAAACCCACAGTCTGCCAAGATAGAAAGCACCTCCTGACGTTGACTTCTTGTCATCTGTTGAACCGGCCCAATCTACATCAGTATATCCCAATAATTCGGACTGAGATTTTTCATTATACATCAAGCCAAAGTCCACTGAGCCCTTCATATACCGAAGTATTCTTTTCACTACTAGCCTGTGGCTTTCTTTGTGATTACTCTGATATCTCTCGGCATGGCATGTGGCGAATACAATGTCAGGCCTTGTTGCATTCAAGTATAACAAACTTGTAATGATTTTCCTATATTCTTTGATATTAACTGCCTTTCCATCTCCGTCTTTAGAAAGTTTCATCCGGGTAGCAACCAGAGTCTTCGTCTCCTTGGAATTCTCCATTCCAAACCTTCTAAAAACATCCTTGGCATATTTAGATTGATAAATGAATGTTCCATTCCTTCCTTGTGTCACTTGTAGACCAAGGAAAAATGTTATCTCTCCAATCATTGGCATTTCAAACTCATTTTTCATGAGTTCGGAAAAATGTCTGCACTGAGCTTCATCTGATCCACCAAAAATTATGTCATCGACAAACACTAGCACCATCATCCTTTGATTACTATCATTGCATAAATAGAGATTGTAATCAACTTCTCTACGCTGAAAACCAAGCTTCTTCAAGTATTGATCAAGCCTTGAGTACCATGATCATGGTGCTTGTTTTAGCCCATACAACACCTTCTTCAGCCTGCAAACTCTATTCTCATCCTCATGAATGAGAAAAAAATCTGGCTGCTCAATATACACCTCCTCTTCCAGAACACCATTCAAGAATGCAGATTTGATATCCATCTGGAAAACTTTGAACTTCCATTGCACCGCGATGGCTAGGAATAATCTGATTGTCTCCAGCCTTGCAACCGGTGCAAATGTCCCATCAACATCTATTCCCTCGATCTGGGAGTACCCCGTGCACACTAGTCGTGCTTTGTTCTGAATCACTGTGCCATATTCATTAATCTTGTTGCGATAGACCCATTTAGTCCCGATGACATTTTTATCTGTTGGTCTCGAAACAATCTCCCATGTTTGATTCTTCTCTATCTGATCTAGCTCTTCATTCATTTCCTGAATCTAGTTTTCATCTTCAATTGCATCAGTAAAGCATTTTGGCTCAACATTATATAGGAAAGATTTCTGCTGCAGTGATTTCATTCTCCTAGTCTAAACCGGAGCAGACTGATCACCAATGATATTTTTCCTACCAATTTCAGCTCGACTACTTGGCTTTTGTGTAGATACGGACATTACTTCCTCATGCTCATCATCAGTATCTTATTCTGAATCAACATCACCCACTTCTGCTTCCCCTGCATTTCATTCTTCCTCATCACTCTCATTGGGAAATTGTTCACTGCTCTGTTGAATGATCTTCTCATTCTCCACTATAGTGACATCATTTCTCTCAACTACCTTTCCCATCCATTCGATAAAGCATCTATATGCCTTTCTTTTTCCTGAGTATCCAAGGAATATCACCTCATCCCCTCGAGATTCATATTTCCTATGTTTTTCCATGTTGAGGATAAAGAACTTACTTCCAAATATTCGGAATTATTTCACCATTGGCTTCTTTACATACCCCATCTCGTATGGAGTCTTTCATTCCTTCGGACACAACAAAGCCCTATTAGAAATGTAGACCGATGTTAAAACTGCTTCCTTCCAAAAATTTCACTAGTAGGTCCTTTTCAATGAGCATCGTTCTGGCCATGTTATTGATGATCTGATTTCTCCTTTCAACCAATCCATTTTGTTGGGGAGTTCTTACTAAAGAAACTTGATACCTTATCCCATGTTTCTTGAGATATTCTTCCACCCGACTGTTTCTGAAATCTGTACCATTATCAGTACGAGACTTCAGAATTTTCTGTCCAAGCATCCTTTCACACTCCCTTCAGTACTGTTTTAAGTTGGTGAACACATCAGACTTATGGGCAATAACAAATACCCATGCCAT
The DNA here is from genome assembly GCA_963277665.1 of Viscum album. Lineage (NCBI taxonomy): Eukaryota > Viridiplantae > Streptophyta > Magnoliopsida > Santalales > Viscaceae > Viscum > Viscum album. The sequence goes on from OY728158.1 coordinate 1,328,172,113, forward strand.
TTTGCTTTATTCATCGATGAAAAGAATATAGTACCTATTTCCATCAATTTCTCTTGGTGTGATGGGTCCACAAACATCTGCATGAACCAATTCGAGCACTCTTGTTGACTTCTTTTATTTTGTCTTATACGTCTTTCAGATGAGCTTCCCTTGTTGGCATGCATCGCTCATGTGAGTACGATCACGTGATAGCTTGGGTAGGTCTCTTGGTGCATCACACTTTACCAGATCTTCCAGGGATGGTTGACAAAGATGACCAAGTCGTTTATGCCACAACTTGTTTTCTTCCTCTCTAGAAGGAAAACACATATCTTCTTCTCCACTCACCAGTAAAGATTTACCTTTGTTCTTTTTTCCTATAGAACTATTTCCCCATCTCTTCCTTTGATGACACACATCTTCTTAGTAAACATTATCGAATGTCCTCGGTCACATAGTTGACTGATGCTGAACAAATTGTGACTGAGGCCTTTTACTACTAATACATCAGCACGTCTCATCTCTTTTCCCCCAAACAAGGCCTTTCCTGAGCCAATAATTATCAGGCCTTCATCATTTACAAACTTGACAACTCCTTCTTTGTCATATTTAACGCCTGAAACAAGATCCTTATTACCTGTCATGTGAGATGTGAAACCACTATCAAGGATCCATAAACTAGAGCGATCTAATGCTTTAAGGGAAATTTCTTCCACCACATCCTTCTCATACTTCTTCTTCATGGTCCATATTTTTTCCTTCACACTCGTCATGGATTGAGTCTTCTGTTCTTTCTCAGAGTATGATAGACCAGGATCATCCTGCAGAGGTGCAAATATATGTTGCATTTTCAACTCACATGTTGGTTCATTGATCTATTGTTTGTGAACATTTGGGTTCTTATTTGGCATATTCCATTGTATGGTCGAAGTTCAATACCTAGACATGTGCCCGAATCCTCCCCACCAAAAACAGTGCCCTTCGAAATATGTTCTAGAGAACCTTTCTCTGTTTGGATTCCACCTCTGTTCTTGTTCCCTTCGATATCTCTTGTCTATGGAACACACATGCTGTGAATGTCCCATTATTCCACAACAATAACACCAGATATAAGGAGCATTCCTTTGTGTTACTTCTGCAATTCTAGTTTCCCTTTGGGATCTCTGAGTATTCTGATTTTTCCTTGTTCCAAAATCCACCTTCAGTCTCGGAGTGGGTGCTTGCGGTCTGACCTCAACTTTCACAGATTTCTGTTTTTGATCAAGCTCGTCGTCAATCTTAGCATCTGAACAAAGTGGATTCTTATTTTCTGCTGAACCAATATTCTCCACTTTCAGCTTCTCAGTTTTCTGAGTGATCTTCTTTGTTGATGACCCAATAAGAGTCAAGAGCTTATCTTGATCTTTAACCTTTTTCCGTAGACCGACAACTTCTCCTTCAAGTTCTTCAATACGCTTGATTTGTTCTTTCCTTTTGTTATTCAAGCTATCGATCTCCCTTTTCTTTTCATCAATTTTTATTTTATACTCACTAACTCATTCTGAGTCCTCTGGTGTTGGTAACTTGAGTTTCTCGATTTCTTCCATCAACACAGACTTATCTTTTTCCTGCTGCTGCAAATAGAGTTTGGCATCAAGAACAACATTGTTGGCTTTCTTTGTTTTGGCTCTCCAAACATCTATATCTTTAAGAGCAGCTTCTAACTCTGCTGGCATATCAACTTCCATAAACTTCTTCGTCTTCTTCATCAGCTTTGGTTTCATTCTTATTCTGAGAACTACCGACAACTTCCACCATAGCATTTTCTCCTTGCTCCTTGCAGTTCTCTATCTCTTCAACCTCTTCAGCCTCTGACTCATCTGAACTGTCATATTATTTTGAAAGAAGGTTATTTTTCTTAAAGAAATTTCTCTTGAACTGTTTCTTTCCTTTCCCATAGGCTGAAGTCTCCTTCTTGGGAATTCCGATTTCATCAACATCATCATCCTCTTGGAACTTTTTGGGGCACTATGTCGCAAGATTTCCAACCATTCCACATCTAAAACAAGCAAGTGGAAGTTTCCCTTTAAAATTTCCTTTTCCTCTTTGAAGGTTTGAGGAGAGGAATGAAATCACTTCATCTGTCTCTTCTTCTTCCTGATAGTCTTCAATGGTGAGCTTCTTTATGGCCTTGGATGACACCTCTTTGGATTTCCCCTTTTCCACAGCATTGTTATCATCATTTCTAATTTCATATGCAACAAGGGTGCTATGTAGGTTGTCCACTGCCAGCTCTTTAAGGTCTTTATCTTCCAAAACCGAAACTTTTGGACTGAACCGAGGTGGATGTTTCCTCAAGATGCGCATGTCTTCAATAACTTCTCCAAGACCTCGCATGTCTTCTACTACAACATTTACCCTGTCAAAGAATGCATCAACAGACTCATTCTGGTTCATCTTCAGATCTTCATACTTATTCCATAGTACTTGAATCATTGCCTCTCTGACCTTTGTATCTCCTTCATATATATTCAAAAGATTTTCCCACATGGAATGTGATGTTTTACATGACATCACATTCGTATAGATAGCATTGGATAGGGATCCCCCAAAAGCATTTATTCCCTTGTCGTCAGAATCTAATTATCTTCGCTCGACATCCAATAATTCCCAACTGTTGACGTCAGCTATTATACCATGCATTGCTGCTATGAACACAATGATTCCCAAAGATCTGAAGTAGTGGTGAATATGATTCTTCTATAGCTAAAAATTGTTCTTGTCGAAGGTCGGATTCCCTTTATGATTGGTGACCTCCATTTGAGATAGAATCGCAGATATTAACCTTTCCATCTGATACCAATTGTTAGGTACACTAGGCTAAATACCCTGAGAGGGGGGTGAATCAGGGTATGGAAAATTAAAACAATTGCCCCTTTTGATTTTGTTTTGCTTTTAGACAAAACCCTCTTATCTCTCTTTCCCGATGCAGAGTATGAGTAAACATTAAAGCATGCACATGAAACATCAATTTTTATTTGGTTCACCCTCACTAGGCTACGTCCAAGAAGAATACACTGACAGTGTGCCGATGTACCAATTATACTATAAGCGCACTGCTGTTGACAAGTTCGAAGCGGACTCACTATCCCTCCTGGTTTACAGCCACACACAATTTGAGAACTCATTGCTCTCTCAACTGACATGAGATCACTCCTATTTCAGAGGATCCACTCACGGTTTATAGACCTGTAGGTCTCTTCATTTGCATGAAAGAATGTGTCCTCTTGTTGATAGATTCTCTGTTGAAGTCCAAATTTCATCCACTAATAAATAAACCTTTTCCCCTGAACACTGGCCAATTCCTTTGGAAAAACCATCACAAATCACCCTACTTTGCGAGGCTCCCAATTTCGTGAAGCTCAAACAAGCCTTTGCGAAGCCCACTGAGCCAACGCGAAGCGCACAACTTTCTTGGAGTTACTATAGCCACTGCGAAGCTCTTCTTTCCCGAAGCACACGAGCTACGCGAACTACCTTCACGAACTGAGAGCGAAAGATCTTATTCAAAAATTCTTTGCTTCTCTCGAGGGGGTCGAACCCTATTTATAGGCAATTCCGCTGACCCTAGAACATTCCGCGCGAAGTCAACGCCATGTCATATCAAGTCACGAAGCTCCGAAGTTTCCTCCGGAATTCTGTCGAAATCGCGAAGCACCCCGAAAATTTTCAGATCACAGAGCTCGTCGTAATCGCAGAGCATCACCGTCGTCTTTCCTTCGCGCCTTCGTTGTGAAGCTCCATCGCAAATCCCTTCACCACCGCGATGTGCTTCAACTCTGTCGTTCGCGAAGCTTTGACGTAATCGTGAAAAATCACCGCCATCATTCTTCTTGTCTTCGCGAAATCCAAACCATGGTGCCTCTATTCATGAAATTCATGAAATTTCCATATTTAATTATGATCTTCATGGAAATCCTATTTTCGTGATGCTTGCCAAAATCCAAATTTTGGACCCTAGAAATTTTGCAAACACTGGGAAACTGCGCCACCTTGTACTGCTCTTTTGTACCACCTCCAGATCATCCTTATTTTTGTCATCGTTCTTTTGTCAACAGTTTTTTTCAACAACTTCTTTGGAACCCGACAATTTCTTCATGGAAACCTGCTTTGTCAACAAACACAATCATCCCAAAGATACTGCAATGTTACCCTGAGGTATTTTTTCCAACATGTTCATACTTGGAATATGGGTATATATTATATATTTAAAAAATGTGGATATCTGTTCTTCATATCTTCTTAAGGATCTCTGGTTTCCTCTTCTTGTTTGTGATTTCTCTAAAGAACACTCACCAATCTTGTTTCCTAATTTCGTAACACTTTCTATCTGGTGTCAAGTATTTGGGAAGGTTCTTAATTACAAGAATATTTAGGCTCCAACTATATTCCCTCATATGTGATAACATGTGTTGGATCTATAAAATATTTCCTTAGTAATGAAACACCAAATATGATAGGTATATTAGAAAGGTTAGGCGACATTGCCATTTGGTAAGCAATTACTTCAAAAATTTATAGTATTTTAAAATTACTAATGTATAAATGGATTAACTTTCCCTTTTTACTGGATCTTAAAACTAATTTACATGGTGATAATGTCATGAATACGTGGTCACTAAATTGAAATTCTAATTATTTACTTCAATTATAAGAATATCTATTTTTTTATACTCTAGGTTTCTTTAATATGGTCCTGAATAGTACGTAATTTTACAATCATATCCTCCATAATATATGGGATAAATAAATTTATTTATTTAACTTCTTCCCAATATGTTGGATTACAACACCTCTTCCATTACAATTACTCCTGTTGATTAATATGGATACTCGAATGGAATCTATTATTATATTCAAATTCCACTAATGGTGGATACTAATCACACATAACATGGATGTTATAAGAACATGATCTCAACATGTCATCCAATGTCTAGATAATCTCTTAAAACATCCTACTATTTTAGGGATGATAGGTTGTGCTTAAATCTCTCTTAGTGTAAAGAGACTTTTAAATACTTTTCTATAATTTCAATGTCAATTAAGGTTCATGATCAGATAAAATTGATATTGGTTTTCCATAAAGCCTTACAATTTCACTAATATAGAGTCGTACAGAGAGCTCAAGAGGTAGATCTTATATTATTGTTAAACAATGATCAGACGTATCAAGATGTTCAATATTAATCAATATAGCATCATTTATCCTGGGAGTCTAGTGAAAAAGTCCATTATAACATTATACCACTTCCATATAGGTATGGTAAGAGGTTCCATGACTCCCTTAGGATGTTATCTTTCAACCTTCGCCTAGTAAAATACTTAAAATCTAGACACATAGTCTAAAATTCTCACTTCATACCATACCACCATAAATTTTCTCTTAAATCTCTATATAATTTTGTGCTACAACAGTGTATAGATAAATTTGATCTATGTGCTTTATATAATTATTCCCTCTTTAGCATTGGTATGAATGAAACACATAACCACTTTCCAAACATTAATAATCCATCTCTATAGATGTATTCTATCTATTTAATAGCATTTACAAGTCTAATTTTCATTTTAATGTTGTCTTCATCATTCTGGTACTTCTCTATATTTTCTAGTAAGGATGGTTTAGGAATTTATTGAAAAAGGAAAGATTTACCCCTTGCCTAAATATCACCATTTCCATCTTTAGTGGAACATTGTATATACAATAACTATTAATCCTCATAAATATCATAACACCATGGTTCCTCCAACTAAATGCATCAGGCACCTTGTTTTCCTTATCTGGGTGGTAGTGTATCGAGAAATCATTGTTCTTGAGTAGTTCCAATTATCTTCATTTCCTCATTTGGAGTTCATTTTGAGATAATATACACATTAAACTCTTATATTCCATGTATATTTATTTCATCTTTAACCATAGATTTAGTGCCTCTATATTTTCAAATAAAATATTATATTTTCCAACTCAAGGTCATGAGTTTTATATTTCTATTCATGGATTTTAAATTTCCTTGATGCATAGGAAATCACCATGTCTTTCTATATAAAACATAACTAAATCATATATTTGATAAATCACTATATATTATAAATTATTCCTCACGTGATTGTAAATTTATTACTAGTTCATTAATTAATATCCTCTTTATTTCTTCAAAAAATTCCTCACATATCCTTAACCATACAAACTAAACCAATTTATATGTGAACTTGGTTAATGGGTTGGAAAACATGGTAAAAACTTTAATGAACATTTAATAATAACCTATTAAATCAAGAAAATTTTTTATCTCAATTATGTTCATTAGCATAGGTCATTCTTTTAATACCTTTTTATTTTAATAGTTAAGAAATATTCCATCCTAGAAGATAATATGGCCAATAAAAGAAACTCCCTTGATCCAAAATTTACCCTCACTATATTTCCCATATAATTTTTTAATAAAGGTCTTCATAATTATTCACATATGACTCTCTTGATCTCCATAGATCTTAGATTATATCATGATATCATTAATGAAAACTACCAAAAAGTTATCCAGAAAATCCTCAAACAATCTATTCATAATATCCATAAATAAAAAAGGTATATCTGTCAATACAAAAGGCATTACCATAAAATCAAAATGTTAATACCTTGTTCAAAATTCCATTTGTGTTATATCATCTAAATACAACCTTAACTAATGATAAATATAGTTATGATTGATATTTCATAAATATTAGTCTCCTTGATGTTAATCCAATAATTCATAAAGGTGTGGTAATGGATACATATTCTTTATAGTAATTGCATTGATCTCTATAGAATTGATTGACAATCATATAAACCCTTCCTTATACTCAATTAATAAAGTAAGGTATGCCCATAGTGAAACACTATGGACTATAAAAACCTTATCACATAATTTCTATGTATATTTATTTCACTCCTCCAACTCCATTAGTGCTATTACATAGGAGTTTTAGATGTAGACCTTGTATTTGGAGTGATTTTAATGGAGAACTCAACTTCATGATCTAGTGGATGACCAGTTAATTTTCCCAAAAAAAACACATTTTTATACAATGGGTACATCTTATATTATTAGAATATAATCTTTATATATAGATCACATTTGAACTTCCAATTTAGTTTTTTTAATTAGAAAACTCTAATGGTTTGTATCTCCCTTCATTATAAATATGTCCATGATACATTTTTCCTTTTCACTACATACCAAATTAATAAATATCATATATAGGGACTTAATATATTGGTCAACTACAAATGTATTAGTTTGTAAAATTAATATTGGAGAGTTATGTTGCATCAAGGGGTCCAATAGAGTTACTTCATGTTTTGGATCAAAAGATACCTCTTTGAAGGTGAGATCATTTTTCATAACCTAGATTAACTTCCCTAATATTTTTATGATTAGATTAGCTTGTACTCCAGCTTTAATTATTTTTTCAAGGAGGACATCCCTATATTGACTGAGGGTGTTGATGCGGTTCTTATTATTCATGTTAGTCTCTATCTCTCTATTTCAGAATACACAAGAATGAATCTTGATATTAAATTATAAAATAAAATTCCTATTATGTTTTCTAGAGTGTTCCCTAAAAATATTGTCGATTTTTCGTATTACTTATTCTATCTAACTAGGTTCCTCTAAATCTAGAACCCATGGATTCCACTAAACATACTTTGATACTAACTGTAATATATTGTAATCTAGAAACCCCGATCTGATATATATATTACAATATTATTGTATAATAATGAGTTTTAGAAGGATCCAATGGTTTTGTAGAACAACTAGAAAATTGTCATATTTCCACGGTTAGAAATTGTGGTAATATGGCACAAAATAGTGGCCATAGTATACAACTACAGTTTTCCTAAACCGTAGAAGTTATCATGGTGCAGTAGGGCCCAAAATATTGTCACTGTTAAAATCATGGAAATTGGTCTCATCATGGTTCACCTTGGTATTTGATTTATGGTCGTTTTTTAAACTGTGGTCATCAGTGTTATTTCAAGTGTTGAAAATCATGGCTATAGCTCCAGAAGAACCTGACTGTAGCCCAAAAATAATATGTCATTGCCCAGATCTGATCTCTATACCTCACCTATATAATTCATCTACCTAACCACTATACCATGCCAATCATTGGGTATATAAATATATATTATGTTATATATATATATTATTAAAAACCATGGCGGTAGCCTAAAAACCGTGGAAATAGAGCTTCCCTCCCTATTTTCCACAGGAAAACATTTCTCCGAACATAAGGTTGGGAGACCTATATCCACTTTTATTAAGGATGTGGGTATAGGTGTGGTCTATAGACATAGTTTTAGTAAAACTATGGCTATAGCCCTCCAAAAATTGGACTATAGACACATTAATGAAAACCGTGGCTATAGGTCCATGGAAATAGCCCAATTTTCTAGTTATGTAGTCTTGGAAGTCTATATATATAGATACATTATATTTAGAATCTTAAGATAGAACTTGAATATATTATAATAACATTATTATGCTTACCATTATATTTTTGAAAATTACATGTAGTCCTTCTCTAGGTTTCCTAGAGAAAATACAACAAATAAGGTTGATCTCGGATGCTTAGTAAGAAGTAATATACAATTGAAGTTATGATAACATAAATATGGAATAATTGATATGTAATGAACAAATAAATGACATGAATACATAGTCATTTAAAACTAAGGGCATGTTATATTCATAATAGTAAATGAAAACGTGGAAAACAATAATCATTGCTACCATATTGATGGAATGAAAAATATAAGGCATTAAAAACATGATTTGAAGGCCCCGTTTCAAGAAACTATACAGATACGGGAGAGCCATATACCATAACCCATGTTATTTTTTATATATCGTTACATGGAGGGGATATATAATTATAGGTCTCACCTACCACCTAATTAAGTCCAATGAAATCACCATAAAAGTCAACAAATTCTTTTATATGATTTCTTGAGGAACATTTAGTTGAATAAATACAAGTCTCTCCATATAATGAAAATTAGTAAAATTAAATACATTCCCATTTAATGGAAGAATTTTAATGTCTTGGAGAATATCCATTAATCAACATAAAATCTATGTGGTATTCTCAAGTAATAGGAAGTACCCTTATCAATGAAATATATTGGTGAAGGTATTTTAAATAGAGTTGGTTATGTATATAATATAATAATTAGGCTCAATATTTTTCATTGGTATGATTCCAATGTAATGAGAGGAAAAATCCTCCACCATAGTTCATATATAACATGTGAATATTCCGAAGCATATCTCATAAGAGTGACTATCTAGGTGTGTAGTATTATCCACATTCATCATTCATCAGAGTAATGATTGAGTCATTGATTGACCAAACCTTTTTTGGGTGAATAAACATAGGTTTATCTATTAAATAGATTCATCCACTTTATAGTATCTAGATATGAATTTATTTTTTAGGAAACTATACACTGTTTTATTTTACCGAAACATAGGGTGGTTTTTCCATGCTAGAAATGATTTAATTTTACAATGATTTTGGTAAATCTATATTCAAAAGAATATGAGTAGAGGATAAAAATATAGACTTTTAAATCCCTTAAATTTCTGAATTATTATCCTAAATATAATTACATGGAAATTTATTCCCCACACAATAGGAAATAGGTTGTGAATACAACATGGGTCCCAAAGAATGAAAATTAAGATGAAATAAATCAACTTATGGAATGTGTTGAAATTCATTAAGATCCTATTGGAATATAAGGATTAAAATTAATCTTTAAATACTTTAAATAAACTAATTTTGTGATATATCCTCCTAACTAGGAAGTTTATACACCATATAAAGAAAATTAGGTTCATAATACCAAACATGTCCCAAAAAGTGGAATTTGAGATGAAAACCCTTGCCTCTTGTCTTGAATTCCATGAACATACCTCAACCTCCTTTATAAAAACATATATATATCAATAACTTCATTAATAACTCTACTAATATGCATTTTCAGTTATATTCTTCATGAATAGTCATTCTCTATATGAATTTTACCTTGTTCCCACATTAGTTGTTTATAGTTTTGGTCGTTTTCCCTAGTTTCACAATAGAGGTGTCTATATTAATTATTCATAAATGATTTAACTTTAACATGTCATTAGTGGTTCTATTAGGGTTTTTTATAATTATTTTTTATTTTTTCAAATTCATTTCTTGACTTTTTTAGAAATTATAATTGAAGATGATATTAATAACAAGCATGTATCATTGATTCTTGTTGTTCGAATGGTTTTTTCATAATTAGTGAGTTAAATATAGATGTAACATATATAGAATAAAAAAATAATTATGCACATGTTTATAATATATTATTCTAGTAATTATATTCCTATAGTCATACATGATATAAATTCATATTATTGTTCAAGTAGGTGCTTAATCAAACCCAGATATGAATATTCCCTGACTTAATAAATCATTATGAGGTGTTTTGGTAGTAATGTCATTATATTATAAGTATAATTGTCTCATTTTCTATCTATTACTATGATATATCATAATTATAAAGTAAATATAATAAGAATTAAATGATATGTAAATATTACATAATTTTAAGAAAATAGTTTCCACTTAACACGAATATTTTAAGTGGTTGAATTAACAATGACTGTTTACTGATCATATCATTTTTAGGTTCTACAATTTGTCAAAAAACTATTAATGATATAAAAAACATCATATTATCCCTATTAAATCTATCCTAGAAACCATCAATGCTAGAAAGTGGTGAAAATTTATTTTTATTGTGTAGTGGTGGTGGTCCATACGTACGTAAGAAAGACGATTTTGTTTCATAGTAGTTGGGATTAATGAATATATAATAATAATACCATTAATATAGTAACATTAAGATATAAAAATTACACTAGTGTCATTATATTAGTTTTTCTAGTAAAAAAATCTACTGTAAATAATTTAGAATAAAAGCTACGTGGTAGATAATACTAACATTAGGGACTTGAATTTTCCATAGAAGTAACCTTGAAAATAAAGGCCTTATATTAACTACGAGTCACCATAGGATTTGAACATTGGATAAGGTTATAGTGGGAGATAATTGGAATAGTTTCAAGACTAAATTCGAACTGAATGTGAGTCTTGATGTGATAAAGATGTTACACTTTTATAATTAAATAGAAGGGTAGTTCTAGGATACATTTTAAATAGTGTATGGTTATTATTAAAAGGTAAATAGACAAAAAATGGAAAAAATAGGAGGTTATTATGACTGTGTGTAAAACATAACCTCAAACACTCCCTTTTGAGACAAATTTGTGTGGTTTGGATATTTTTCATTCAACTATTTAACTTTTACACTGATTTACATTCATCTTGGTAAATAATTTCTAACCATTGTAATTAATTTTAAGGGAAAATATTACAGTTGAAACTTTTACCTAATTTGATACATCTAAATTAAAATTTAAAAATTATTTTAAAAAACAAATTTTATAAAGTTTTAAAAGTTTAAAATTTTCATAAAAACATTTAATTGTGAAAAAATAGTTTTTAGAAGAAAAAGATTTTTAAGATTGAAATTTATATATAAGATAAAATTATCCTAGATACTGAGTTTGATAACATCAGTAGATTTATTATAAAAAAATTATGATTCATTCAATGAAATAAAAAAATAAATCTATCGATAAAAATACTTTATTCAATGAAATGGCTGAAAATAGTATTTTATTAATGTAACATTTTAATTAGTTGTAAAAATATTGGACATTTGATTTATAAGTTCAAAGAATATTTTTAAATTAGTATTTTTTTCATAAATTAATATTTGATTTCTTAAAATGTTTTTTAGACTTCTAGTACATTCCCATATAATAATAATTTCATTCAAATTTCCAGTGTCATGAAAACAGTATCTTCCAACTAAAAACGAACCGTTCCAGAAAAAAATTAAATATTCATACTTCGCTAATTAAGATATACTGATTTCAAAAATTTATTTATTTTGGTAATTTTAAAATTATAAAATTTAAATTTTAAATAAATTAATGAATTATGTATCATTAGATATTAAATTGTGTGGAAGTTAGGATATGTTGTTTACCAACTAAATTAGGGTCTAAGTTATTAGATAATGCCTATAGATTCTTCCATATTCATTAATAATTCTCAAAATAATCCAGTGGTATCTATGAAACATTTATGATAGATATATGATTAATGGAAAAACCATGATGGTTTTCCTAATTTAAATCAACAAATAGTAGAAAAATATTCTTTTAATTGGGATATAGCTTTCATTCTTACCACATTTCACTTTAATTGATACCATAGTTATCATTGTTCTTCATGAATATTCTTGAGTGATCCCAAGTGATGTGGATTTATTTTGGTACATTGTTTCCAAGTATATATTATAAAATTCATGTTATTTTGGTCTCTAAATGTGTGTTAATTAAAAATATTTTAAATTTTGATCATTCATAGTTTGGATTTTTATTCTTTGGATATTTTTTAGAAATGTGATTTTATAGTGTTGAATTGATAAATTGACTCTTTATATAAATTTCATATAATTTAAGAACAATGGAGTTTATTCTTTTTGGTGAAATATTATTTTAAATATCACTTTAAAGGATTTTTAATGTTTTGGATTTTTGAAAAAATTATTTTAATATTCTAGGTTTTTAAAGTACATATAATTTTCTGGAACTAATTTTTATCTCATTTGATGAAATTTGGAATTCCATTAATGAATATGTAATTAAAAATTTATTATATAATTTTCCAAATGTATCTAAAACATTAATCCCAAGTTCATTCATATAAGTATTATTATAAGTAAATAGATACATTAATTATTAAAATTTGAGAAATAGACCCTCAAGTTTATGCAAATGATAAATCCTAAGTTGAATTACACTCAATAGAGAATTTTGTGGATCAGAAGATGGATCATGTGGGGAAGTATATTCTATTATAAGGGTTCTTCTTAGGCCACGTAAAAGAGATAATGAATAGTGAATACTCTAATGTGAAGTGAAGTTCCTTTACGATGTTTTTAATATGTTTGGAATTTTTTCAACATATCCTATTGTGAATATTTTTGTATATTATGTAAGAAAGTGTAACTGGAGTTATTAAATTTTTTTTTTCTGATTTACTGGATAAGGATAATATAGTGTCCTTAACCATGATAGGAAAATTTCATTAATTCAGATGTTTTTATGTCAATGTTCATGATTTATATATAAAAACAATTATCTTGATCGAATATTATCTAGTTTTCTTTCATACAAAGTGAGGGAAGATAAATAGTTGACACTAAACATTATTACCAGGTAGACCTGAGTTTTTATTACTTGATTTACCTAATATGATGTTATCTTATGGAGATTTTCAATTAGTCTCTGTTTCTAATTTTTTATAGATTTGTGTAAAGTGATATTAATACTGAGGGGGTGTTGTATAAATTGTGATAACTCAAAGTTCCCGTGGTGTCAAAAAGTTCAATATTAAGTTATATATGTACATGGGGAATAATGTTAAATGTGAAATTTTTATGAAGTTGAAGTTAAAGGAGGTATAAATTTTAATGTTATAAAAAATCATTGAGGACTTTGCCGAATGAAGGCTGTTAGATTGATCCCATCAAAAGAAGATCCATTTTACCACATTTTTTAACAGAATATTTGATACTCCATGTGAATAAGAGTTTTTATAGATATTTACAAATACCATCAGATTGGGAGACTCTCAGTTACATTATATAGACATGTATAATGTCCAACAACTAAAGTTATACTATATAAAAGAAAAAAATTACGCTACTGTGTTTTTGTTACAAGATGTACATAGTGCAATATCATATAGTCATGAAGGGTTGTGTGGTATGTATGACATCAGATTTAATTAGTTGGTTTGATTACCATAGGTTCAATAAGTTGGTAGGATAGATGTTGAGTAAATATTCATCAAATGGAAAAACCTCAGGTATATCAATAGGATGTCAATAAATGAATGATATTATGAATCTGTACCTAACTATGCATTATGAATCATGTATGTTGTTTGAGATAATGGGGGGTGACCATAAAAATCCTAACAAGCCATTAGGTAGAATATTATTACTAAAATTTCTTGATGTATATAGTCTGAGTTTACCAAACGGAATCAATTAGTCAAACCAAACTAGTCAGAGTTGATTCAAAGAGAAAATTTCACCTATTGAATAAATAGTATATGTACACCAGATAGAGAAATAGTGAAATTGATGATAGGATCTTATGAATTCATGATACACAAATTTTCCATTCTAAGAATTGATAATATTGATAAATATTTATAAATCACTTTATAATGAAAATTCTGAATCCATTTGATCAAATATAATCCATTCAATTAATTTTAGAATAGTTTGAAGAAGTTCCTTAACACCATGTTTAAGGAATTTTGAATAAGATTTTTGTTACTAGGGTTTTCATGAAGCTTAAAAAATATTTTGTAATAATAGAGAAGTATCTAGTGTTGTTGAGTTGAGTGGGAGTTTTAAATTTTGAGTTTTTATTAAGAAGGAAAAACATTTGGTTTCTCGTGTTTTTATCCAAGCATCACACCAATATAATAAGGTATAAGTATTGTACGTACTAAAACTATTCACACATGAATAAAGGAAAATTACACAATAATTATGAGTAGGCAGAGTTTCCATATAAAGAAACACCTTGTTGGATTAGAAGAAAATTAGACAAGGGTATAGTGAAAATTAATAATAGATAGATGTGGTGATTAGAGACACTGGTCAAAGGTATCAAATAGAGATACTAGACAGACATTGAACCAAACAATGTCTCAAAATAGTTAGTGAGGAATAGTTGATTTTTTTCCTTGGATAGAGCATAGATAAAAGGCATATACTCATGAGTCACACTAGAATAAGTATACTAGATGACGGAAAAAGGTGCACAAGGAGGATATACTAAATAGAGTCATCAGATGAAGAATTTATGAATGAATTTTAGTGAGGTGATAAAACTATATTCATATCTCATTTTGGAACTTTTTAGAAAGAAAAATTTGTAACTGATTGTAAATATTATAACTATATATTAGGAGATAGAATAGAACTAACATGATATGGAACAAATCTTATTCACATCATTTCATAGTGGATTTCCATGAAAAAATGAGATACTCTAGGACTAGGATGTAGTCATCGACACAGGGGGAAAACCTTTTTAATTTTCAATGCTCTAATTTATTTTATTAACATTTCATACAAAATGTTGTTTAATTTTATAAAGTTAAAAAAAATAAAAAACGTTAACAAGTTTCATGGATTAATTTTTAAGAGGGAGAAATTGTATAATATTTCCACTAAGTCAACCTCCTTCCCCTTATTGGTGGTTCTTACAATACTAAGGAACTGAAATTGGTATCTTAGGTGGAAAAATTATCATGGATTAAAAAGTAGAATGATACCATATCTTATGTAGCTTGTCTTTGCGGTAGTTTATGAATCTATAGTTGAGTTTCTAGTCATTGATAAATATTCTTCTATGACATTCCCTAACAAAACAAATCTCTAGGTAGATGGGAAAACTTGAAATTGTATTCTAATTTATTTGTATGAAAATGTTTTTATTAAGGATAAGGGTCTCAAAAAATATAATGAGACTTGGAAAAAACTAGAAATTATCTTGTAGGGAAATATCAAAGTGGAGGAAACAAATCAAAATATCTGGAAAAACGAATTTGAAGATATCAGAATGACCTATTATGAAATAATTGTTGTGTACTTCATTACAGTTAATGAATTTTAATGAAAAATAATTTTATTTAGAGATGTAATGGAAGATTCCACAATTTTTATTAAACTTAGAAGAATCATTTTAGACGGGGTTGATCCTAAAATTCTAGTCTGGGGAGGTAAAATTATTTATCTAATTATGAATTTTATATCATTCTTATTCCTATGAGATTAAGAAAGCTACAAAAGTAAAAAATAAGATTAATTAAGATATATATTTTCATGTTATAAAGAATCTAAATTTTCATAAACAAAAACATGAGTTATTGAAACTCGATGAATTAGAAGATAAGGAATTTGATGTTTAATAAGATGATTGAATCATATATCATTTCATTAAACATAACTATAATGTTATAAGAAATTTAAAAAGTAAAACACCCACTTAAATGTTTCAAGTGTAGAAGAATTGGAATTTTTCATTTGTATTTTCTTAATAAAAAAGTTACAGAAAATAGAGATGATTTTGATTAAAATTATTGATGGAATATGTGAAAAAACTATTAAGGAAGATAATAAATTCACTATAAGTAATAAAAAAATCATTGGGAATAATAGAAGAAGTATGCCACCTAAAATATTTTAGTACGAATCTACAAGAAAAAGTATTTTAGAATATGAAAATTCAAATACTTTCAAAACATTATTTTCTAATATTTAGAAAAAGGATGATTATTCAAATGGTGAAGGAGATGAATGTGAAGAAATATATAGATAATATTATCTAAGATCATAATTTGTGTAATTTCTTGAGGTGAACATAATAATCAAGAAATAAATTTTAAAGTTTAATAAATAAGGTGAGAAAAATAAATTATGAAGGGAATATCTTCAAAATTAATATGTGTACATTACGGAAATTAAGAACGTCAAACTAAAAGATACATAACAAGAAAAAATGGTAGATGCTCTTTGTAAGAAACTTACTTCTATGGATGATGAGGCTTGTAAAACACAATTGATATTTCTTATGATAGAAATTACCTTATACATGACATGTGAATAATTCAAAAATGCTTCAGAGGTAAAAGCTGAAACATTTCAAGTTACTAAGAAAACTCATTCCAAGAATAAGGTGAAATTTAAACCTACTAAGTTCATATAATTATACTAACCATGCAAGTGATAGAAAAAATATTGGTAAAACATGGATTGATAATGGATGTGATAAATATATAATGTCTTTGGAATTTGGGAAAAACCTCAAAAAAAGGGTTATTCCCACTTTCGTAAAATATGTATTTTAAATTATATTGAACCTCAAAAAACTTATTACAGGGAAATAACATCTTTATACAGAATATTATGAATCAATGGATATAATTGATGTTTTGGTATATAGGTTACAAGGCATATAATTTTTAGCAAAACAAGTCTCTCCTATGAATAGGCATGAATCGAGGGAGCGAAATAGTTGAATAAAATAGAGTGACATTTTTATGTTTCATAAAGAAATAAATGAAAATAAATTATATTATATAAGTTTTCCAAATAAACATATTTTATATTTAGATTATTTTGGTATATGGTTGAACCAACTTTTTCACTATGCTGAAGAATGTATGATAAATATTGAATGGAATGTTTTTTATTTTAGATGTGAAAAGTAATTTAGGAAGAAAAAAACTAAGGAAATAGATTTTGTTGTTGAGACTTCTCCAAATTCTATAAAAATGAATAATCCTAGGATAATTGATAGTTTTTGTACCTCTCATATGATAAGTGATTTCACAATCTTGATATATCTTAAATAATTTGAAGTTGGATTAGTTTCTTTTGGAAATGATAGCTTTTAAAAATCATAGGAATTAGAATAGCCTAAATTTAAAATCATAAACTAAAATCTACAGATGTTCTATTTGTTAATGGTATTAAGAAAAAAAAATTAGTGTTGGAAATTTTTTTGATGATGATAATAAAGTTATCTTCAAAAAATATTCTTGTATCATCATAAATTTTAAATATGGGAAAAACATTTGTTGTGGTAGAAAAAACAAGTGGAAATAAATTCTATGATATGGATCTTTGTAACTCATGTCAGTTAAGTGATGAAAATGAAAATAAGTTATGGAATTAATGGATTTTTAATATTCACCATAAAAGTATGATAAAATTTTATATGGACGATACCATAGGAATCTTACAATAAAATAAAAGAAAAGATGATGTTTTTTATATCTTTACTGGAAAGAAGGATGGTTAGTAAGATACATAAGATAGTTTAAATCCAATCCACCAGACCACTTAATCTTATTCACATAGATATTTATGGACTGATGTGATGTAAATAAAAAAAATATTTTTACATTATTAATTTCATTGATTAATTCACTTGGATAAATAAATATGGTTTGTGAGAGATTAATCAATGGATAAAGGGATATTTAGAAGTTTAATAATGGAAGTTGAGAATAAAATTGGTGTTTACATACTATAGATGAGAAAAAAAATAGAAAGAAGTACACAAAAAAGGCTTTATATTCTGACCTAAGGAAATAAGGAATCAAACACTAATATAGTAGTATCTGTACTCCAGAAAAAGAAATAAAGTATCAGAAATGAAAAAATTTGAAGTTTGGTTGAAATTGGTAGATATATGGTTGTAGAATACAAACTCTCTAAACTATTTTAGAGAGAATCTATAAGGTTGTGTTTTCTTGTTCAAAATACTTATTTATAACTTCAAAATCAAATATTAATACATAGGAGATGTGGCATAAGAAAAGTACAATGGTTAAATAACTCATTGTTTTTGCGAGTCTTTTTTTAATAATGATAAACAATACATAGATTGTAATGTTTTCTGATAAGTTATAAGAATAAATTTTTATTGGTTAATCACAAAAAATATGAAGTTAAAAAAATTAAATTAAAAAACTTTATAAGTTGGTTGATTCCTATGATGTGAATTATTTTGAAGATATATTGAAGACATCAAAAGAAGATAATAAAATCATAGATGAATGTAGTCCAAAATGTGTATAAGATGATTCAGATTGGCCATTCGATGAAAAAAATAAGACTGAAATAAAATATATTAAATTTCATACATTACTAAAATAGGTTAAGTACGATAACATAATTGGAAATCATAAATAACTAGTTTATACAAGAAGTAATATTTTCTTAGAGAATTGGACATCACTTATCTCATTAGGGGAAGCATAATCGATTTCCAAGGTAGTTGAGCATAAATAGATGTTAAATTATATAAATTAATACCAAGATAAAATAAAAAAAATGACAATATGGAGCTTATTATAAGACCAGTAAGAAATAATGTCAAAGGAACAAACTTGGTTTTTAGAGACAAGATCAATGAACATGGGTATTTTTGGGAAATAAAGATCATGTTTTTTCATGGGTTACTCACAGGTTGAACGTGTTGACTTTGAAGAATATTTTTCCTCTTTTTCATGACATGACTCTATAATAATGATCATGGATGTTGTTTCAAACAGTTGTTACAAATTTTATTATATGGATGTTAATTAATATTTTTTCAATAAATAAATTAAAGAAGAATTTTATATTAAGTAACCTATTAGATTCATAATGGATAAATATATAACCATTGTGTTTAAGGTGAATAATGATTTGTATGGGTTAAAATAGTCTCCTCATTCATTGTACACTAAACTTGATAGTTTCTTGATGTAGTTGAACTTTTCCGAAGGAAAAGTTAATAGTAATATATATGTTAAGGATATCAGCATGAGATATTCCTATTTATATCTCAAGAAATGTTGATAGTAATCTATTCTTGGAGAGTTATGTTTATTTCTAGTTTTATAAGTTAAAAAATGAGATTCTTATTTCTATCTCAAGAAAAGCACACCAAGGATTTATTTTGGAAGTTTGTCTTGGGATTTTCAAAGGAGGTTTCGACTCCTATATTAGTTGGCATGAAGGTGTGTAAATATATAGTATAATAAAGGTTGAATAATAAAGTATTATGAAGCGTGAAAGGAATCATACTCTATTTTACAAATTTGAGACCAAACATTTTATATTTTGGTATAGTATATTCTAGATGTCAGAGTTGTCCAAAGGAAGTACACACTTTTGTAGCATAAAAAATTATGAGGTGCGTTAAAAGAACATAAAATTATGATATTATGTATAAAAGAAGTAATGATATGAATTTTATTTGATTCAATGATGATGATTGGGTGGTAGAGTATAATGATATTAAACAAACATTAAGAGGAAGCTTCTTTTTTGGGAGACTATTGTGTGAATTGACATAGTAAGAAACAAAGCTCTCTTAATTTTTGTGTAGTGGAAGAAGAATATATTTTCACCACCCAATAATTTACATATATGATGTTGATGAATGTTCATTTAGAATATTATATAGTGAATTTTTTTAATCAATTGAATACACTTTTTAATAATCAATGTGTTAAAGATCATTCCGAAAAATCTATACAACATTCATAAATCATTAGATATTGATATTAATTATCATTTCATCCAAGAGAAATATCCTAGTATAGATTTTAATACTTGATTATATTTCAACCAAGTATCAAATTGTTAGTATTTTTAAAAAATCCATGCCAAGGGAAATATTAGAGGAATTGAGGCTACAACTACCAGTTAATCTGCCACCGATGAATTTATAAATTTTTTAAGAAAAAATTCCCAACATGCTCTGGATTATGTTGTCAAATGGGGAGAGAATTTACAACTTGGTAAGAAGGTAAATAAATAATTCATTTAGGAATATTAATTTATTGTTATCATAAAAAGTGTGAGAGAAAAATATCGAAAGGTTTTTATCTTATCATGGAGACAAAATTTATTTACACCATCAAATATAATTTCATCAAAAATCGATTTATCATGTAGTGTGATATTAGGAAATTCTCTTTGAGAACGGTTGTGGTTTGATAAAAAGTAGAGAAAAGAGTTGTTGAAAAAATGTTAATAGTTTTTATTAATGTTTCCAATAAATCCAAAGGTGGATATTGAAGATATATTAGGATTTTTTGTAATATATTTTTCATTTTTTGAAAAAATATTTTATTTTGAATGTTTTTATATCTCATTTAATAATGTTTTGTGAAAGTTGTTAAGAATGTTTTTTTATTATTTGTTAGAGAAGGATGTGAATGTTTCCTTAACCATGTTAAGAAAAATTCCACAATTTAGTCGATAATATGATGATCATAAATTTTTATAAATCATGAATATTTTCATGATCCAAAACATTTTTTTATGATTTCATACAATGGGGGAAAAGTATAATAGTTTATGATTCGCATTTTTAGCAGATGTACCAAAACTATTGTTATCAGAAGGACTAGAAATGATGTTATGATATAGATATTTGAATGTAGATTTCATTTATGAGTTTGTAAGTATTAGTAAAAAGTAAAATAAATACAAATGGGGTGTTTTAAAAATTGTGAGAAGTAAATTTTTTTGAGGAAACACAAATTTTAAATTACAGTTTCAAATAAATAGGGTCAACAATGTTAAAGGTGAAAGTGATGATATGTTGAAACTACACTCTATAATAAGTTTGAAGTTATTAAAATCAAGGAAAACGTTATTTAATAAAGGTTATAATATTGTTTCCAATAGATTATGATCCATCAAAATGAGTTTTATTTTATAGTGTATTTGTTAATCTAGGTGAAGAAGTGTTCTTATAGATCTTTATAAATACCATCAGACAAACTAACTCTCAGTTTCATTGGACTGATGTGTATGAAGCCCAATGGATAGAATTATACCAGATAAAAGTATATTAACAAAAAGATGTAGAGTTTTTTTTAAAATATGATCTTAGATAAATATCATATATTAATGAAGGGATCTATAGAATGTATATTATCATATCAAATACATTTATCAGAGTTCTATCTGTCAAACATTTTGATCGGCTAGGAATTGTTGGAAGATTCGTCATATGGAAAAACATTCGATAGATCTGGAAGATCTCATCGGAAGGATGATATTATAAACTATTACATACCTAGGTTTTTTAATCATGTATATAGTTTGAACTGAAGTAGGATAATTGGAAAAATAAATGACAAGTCTTGAGTTACAGGTTTCATATAAAAAATCATAGGATAGAGTGAGTCTGAGTATTTCAACCCCAATCAATTGTTCAAATATAATCGGTTATAGAGGATTCAAACAAATTTTTTCACCAATAGAATAAATAGTATATGTATAATAGAAGAAGAAACATTGCACTGGATGAAATTATCTGGAAGAAATGCACTTATGAATTCATCATACACACATTTAACAGTCCATGTTTATATATGTTTTACGAATATTTTTAAATCCCATTACAATTATGTTGTTGTATATATTTTATAAAAGATCATTTTTTCATCTAAGTTTTAATAATTTTGATGAAATTTATTAATGGAATATTTATGGATGTTTAAAGAAGGGTTTTTTGATGATGTTTTCATGAAGCTTCATAAAGATTCTGGAAGAGTTGAAAAGTGTCTAGTAAATTTGAGTCGAGTCAGAGATATGAAATTAGAGTTTGGGAGGGTGGAAAAAATATTTTGTTTCCCATGTTTTTATTCTGAGAATAATGCCTTTATAAAGTGGTTGATGTACCATGCATTCTAACACTGTTTATATATGTGAAAAGGTGAAGTGCTAAAAAATTCCAAGTAGGATGATCCTCCAACTAAGGAAACACCTATTTAAAGTAGAATAAAACCAGATATAGGTGTATTGATAAGTGATACTAGATAGAGGTTTTGATCATAGAAACTTTTCAATGGAATTAGACAAAGATACTAGATAAATGTTATACCAAAAATAGATTATTAAATATTTGTGAGCTGAATTAGTTTCTTTTATTAGATAAGGCATAGATTCGAGGGGTGGTATCATGAGTCACATCAAACATATTATACTGAATAAAGATAGAAGTTTCACTAGATTAATACATTATACATCAAATTCGAGTGATCTTATAAGAAAATATTCATACCATGTTTTGAATCTATTTAAAAATAAAATTGTTTAAAAGATGAGAGTTACTATAATTACCAATTTGGAGATATAAGGGGTCTAATGAGAGTTGGATAAAATTGTATTCACTTAATTTCATATTGGATTCAAATGGACTAATGGGAGTTAATATGAAAATGATGTATTCACCCACACTGGGAGGAAATTTTCAAAAAACATTCTTCTATTACCATTGATTAAATTTTTGTTACAATCCTCGGGAACTTCATTGAACATAATGGTTTGATTTAAGATTAATTAAATATAAAAAAATGAATTAGTGGATCCTTTAAATTCTAAATGAAGATTTAGAATTATATTTTTATAGAATCAATAGACTTAAATAAAAAAAAGATAAATAATATAATGGGATCATACCATGTGGATTATTTTACCCAATAGTTATTTTTGTAAATATTTTCATATTTAATCTAAAAATAAGAGTTCATGTTCATATATATGGGAAATAATTTCTCATTTACATATTCATGATACCAATTCTTTATTAATTAGTCATGGAATTTTATCTGTAATTTATATTCTATAAATAATGTTTTGGTGTTTCTATTTTATTTCATGAAATTATTCAACTATTAGAGATAGGAGATAACTTGCAGTATTGTTCTTTGATGTGAAGTTTTATGGTTTATGTAGATTTTATTAACAAATGCTCATTTCATTCTCCCTCACTTATAGCCAGTAGTGATGGTGAAGTGTGGAGTCATAAAAGCATGTCCACTCTTGAACACTATTTTCTATAATTTTATCCTTTTTCCCTCTTATCCATTTATTTTAATCGATTGAGTATTTTATGTGTGGTTTTAAGAGAATCATTTTAGATTATGGTAAGTCCTTTTTATGGTTATTCTATTAAGTTATTATTGTTACTATCTGGGCGAATATTCATGTGTTGTTTGATATCCTTGTATAAGTGTTCATTGTTTACGGTGAGTATGGTGTTTATGTAGAGACATCATCCAGTAACATAGTGAGATTTTTTGTTGAAGCTTATATCATTTAATTGACAGGTAATAGGTAGTAAAATTTTGTCACAGCCTATGATTGATCTAAATTTTTACTAATAGTCATAACCATTTTCCTTATTTTATATTTACTTTTCTTTTTTTAGTTTTACATAAATTCATTCATGTTTTCACTATAATAAAAAACTCAAAAATATTTTTTAATATTTAAAAATGTTACCACATTTTCTCTTTGATACCATCCAAATTTTATCAATTATACTATGTATTGTGAGTTTATAAATGAATTTCTCATCAGTCTCACAATATGGTCGCATTAAAATTAGTATAATTGTCTTTAAGGCTAGTTTATTTTAATGAATCTTAATTTTGATTCATTTAATTTTACTCATAAAAATTGATAGATTCTTGTTATTTTGTAAAAAAATTATTGTTGGATTAATCTTACGTTCATGAACTTGGTAAAACTATAGAAGATTTTAATGGTTGTTATATGGAAGATAAAGAAAAGTTCCAACTAAATATGAAGTGCTTTATACTGAGAAATTAATATAAATTATTTCACTTATATCATATTAATTTAATAGGATTAAAATAATAGGGTCGAATTTATTTAATATTTTGAAGAAGACGTAGAAGAATAATTTAATAAAGAGATTATGATACCCATTTTTTATTATATTTTGTAAATTATGTTGAAATTGTATTAGAAAATAAAAATATTGATAGATGTATTAAAGGATCAAAAGAACATGATCATGCTATGATAAAAAAAGATATATATATATATATATATATTAAATTGTCAAATATATTATAATACGAATTTGAATGATATTATTTTCATAAATTTGTCCAATGATCTTTCTATTCTTGAATAGGGTTTTGCAGTTAAATAATTCACCACAGTTTCTATGAAAGTCAAAACATTTGAGGTTCTTTTCATTGAGGAGATGCATGAGGAGTCTGAATAACATTATCCAGTATTAAAAATACTCCGAAAATCATTTATTTTTTAAGATAAAAAATGAGTTAAATGTTTGTATTGAGATGATTACTTTTTGGAAGTGTTTTTTTTACTATGAATATATAGCTGCTTTTTTTACAATTCATCTCCCTTTATTGGTTCCAATAAGACAAATAATTTATTCATGATTATAGAGAGTCATGATGAAACTGAAAATGCAGCTATTGAGGTACTTACGTTACTCCAAATTTTTATTGATAATTTATTTTTTGCAACTATTGATGTTATGGATGATGAATCAACAACTCGGGGGGAAGGTTGAAGAGAAAGTATCAAATTCTACTTGTTTTATTATTTATTTTACATGAATTTAGTTGATTCTAATAAAATTAAATTAGTATTGGTTGAAGAAAGTTTTATTGTTAAAATATTATTTTAATATTTCTTTAGTTCAAGGATCCTCAATATTTTCTCTCACCTCCCTTATACTACATAAGTGTGAAAGAAATTAAATAAAAGTTTATTAGATGTTTTTATGTTATTGAAGAGTACATTGAATAAGGCTTTTTTAATGCTAAAATTAGGAAATGATGTGTATGTAAAGAAATTGAAATGAAATGCATATAGTTTTTCCCAAGAAAGAAGCCACATCGCCCACCAGATTGGTGATAAACTCTGAATTGTCTAGTTGTGGATTGTATAAACATAGAACATCATTGGGGGGTTATCCCAATATTATCTGTTTTTCTTTTTTTCACTTTTATATTAGTTTAGTATTTTTTTTAAAGATTTTTTGATGTTTTATATATAGAAAGTAAAAGGACTAAAACATTCAACTTCTCTGAAGATTGAAATCTCTTACTGTTCACCTAGGATAGAAATGTAGTATAGTTTTTATTTTATTTGATTTTAATTTAGAAATTTATAAAAAAAATTATTTTTTTAATAGAATAAAGACGAAATGGATTGTACAATTTAAAAGACAATATTCACATATTTTTCACTCAAAAAGGAAATCACAAGTTGTACCCATCCACCTTAAACCTTTTATGTGTTTAAATTATTATTATATATTGTTAAACAAGTATAGGGGAGGGTATATTATTTACTAGCTTGTTGATCCTATTTTTATTCTAGAATGAAACTGTTAGCGGAGTTTAAATGTGTGAAATGTAGAGCTACTTCTTCTAATGACCGAATGTTATAGAGATATTTAACTAAGATCATCTTTGATTTATATGTTATCTACTATTTTTATGATAAATTTTAAATCATTCATGTAATTTATGGGTGATATATTTACTAAAATATTAGTTGTTAATAATTATTTTGAAATATAATTAAAATTATATTTTATCACCATAAAATCATATTTGGATTGTATTATAATTTTTAAAGTTTATTGAGAGTATTATTTCATGCTAGATATAATTCTTAACAAACTATTTCCAAGATATTTATTGAATAATTAATTTATTATGTCAATAAGTAAAATGTATATACTCTCTAAATTATGTTTTTGACGTGATAGAATTTGTGGAAGACATGAATTTTGGAGTGTATTATCACCTCAATACAATTTTTTAAACTGTTGACATGCAAAATTATTTTAAACATAAAATGTTAAAATAATTATCCCACCTAAAAGTTAAATATTAGGGGTAATTTTTAGTTTTAATTTTGGATGTAGGGTAATTATTTATAATATAATAAATATCATTAAGTTCACATAAAAATACAATTAATTGTTTTTAGAATTTACAAATTTTGATCTACTATTTGAATATTAGGTAGTAAAAAAATTCACATAAGATTAGAGGTTTTTTTTTCTATTTTAAGGGGTAGAATCTTTTCTATATAATCAAGGGATCAATTTGGTGAAATATTTTTATTAAACACTTGAAAAAATTTTGTTTTTGATAAAACATTTTGAGTAATTTTTGCATTTTTAATAGAATTTTTTCTTTTTTATTTGATTTAAACTAATAAACTTTTCATTAAAATGGTCTGATAATGAACTCCTAATCCTGGTTGAGCTTTTATCTTAAAACTTTTAGATACGTTTAATTATGTTGTCCTATTAATTATTTAACTCACTCATCCACTACGTTGTGCTTAATTATATTGATTTTATAATTTATGTGTGTGTCAACCAAGAAGAAAAATAAGATTTTGTAAGATCAAAATAATACAAAATGATGTTGGTTATCATCATTTAAAAATTTTAAAATTTGATCATCATTTCAAAACATGAAACCACTTTTTTTATGAAACCATTTCTATTTTTTAGTGTAATTATTCATTTTTACTTAGGATAATCCATGGGTGAGAATACTTTTGAAATCACTCTTTATTGGCATTATTGTTCGTCATTTTTTATATAAACATCCATTTGATAAATATGTTTAACTAATTTCTTGAGTCCAAATAATGTCTAAATTAATGAGGAAATTATTATCTCAATATTTTGATAGATTTTATATATTTATTTATTATCAAATACATTCGATTTTGGGATATAAATGTTTATTAATTGGAAATAATTTGAATTCTGATCAATCTTAGTTGAAATTTTTATTTTTAATATATCTGTTAAAATATGTGAATTTATTTTTCTATATCGAATATAAGGTTTTATTTTAAAAATCGTATATTTTGAGAAATAAATCATTGATTTTTTTTGTGGAATTTAATTTGAAATATCATTTTAGAATGGATTGTGTATTTAGATTTTAGAAATAATTATTTAAATGTTCCATATTTTTATTATGAGTAAGTTTTATTGAACTAATTTTTATGTCATTATTAAAAATTTGGGATTCCATGATTAAATCTATTTTGAATTTTTTTATTAAATATTGAATTAATATATTTCTTAATGATTTTGAATCTTTTACAATAGTTTTGAGATGGATTATTATTCTTGGTAGTAAACGGATTCAAAAGATTCTTTACTTGTAAAAATAAAATAAATCAACCCTATTGTTCATAAAAATATAGAGATGTGAATATGTAAGAGTATTTATGAGATTAATAAGTGATATATATGAAATATTTTCCAGCTAGAATATCATACATAACATAATATTCATAGAAATATGTTGATACATAACATAATTTTCTCTACACTGTTGGTACGTGAGATAAATTCCTTTATCAAAATATAGAGAGACACTATTGTGATCAAGGAATACATAAGATACTAATAGGGGAATATATTCATATATAACATAATTTTCTTTTAAAAATCTGATAATCAGCTGCTATAATGGATTTAAAATTAAAATTAAAATACACATCATGCCACAACATTGTAAAGGAAAATTCACACAAAGAGAGGCCCAAGCTCATGGTGGAGTACATGGGAAGCCAAAAATTATTGAACCTATATATATTTACATTTATGTATAGATTTCATATAGATTGTGTAAGATCATATGTGGGAGTGAATTCTATTAAAATGTTTCTTCTCAAGTCACAACAAGATTACAATAAATAGTGAAGCCTACAACAAAGAGCCTAGTGGTGCAGACTGAGAACCACTAACTGTGGAGACATACATTTAGATCCTTTAAATTCAATAAGTGGTTTGAAACTAGTATTTTTATAGAACCACTAGAGTTTAACTAATGAATGTTGAAGAAAATCATGGGTTCCATCCAGATGGATTATTTTTCCTATTATATCTTTTTAGAAATGTTATGATTTTTTCTACTGATATGGGTCGATTGTTTTTATATGGGAACTGATTCCTTATTTCTAACTCATAATTATGTTTCCTCATTCTATATTCATGGATTATTTTTTATAATTTAAATTATATAAATGAAATTTTTCTATTTTTAATTCTATTTATGATGTTATCCAACCTCTATATGTATATGGTTAACCCACTAACCATTTTAGGAAGTGAATCATGATGTTGTGTGGAGAACTGATTACCAAATGGACATAAACTTATTCTTCTCTAATATTAACTAGTAATGATGGTGAACTAGGGAGTCATGACCACATATTTACTCGCAAAAATGTTTTTATACTCTCTTACACTTTTATTTTCCTAATTTTTCATTTTTTTTCTCTTAATTATGTGTTATAAGTGTGGTTTCGTGATTTAATGATATCAATAAGATATTTTTAGCACGTTCGAAATCCATGTTAAGGTGATTCAATTAACTAATACTTATTTTATTATGGGGAAATTCTTGTAAATTTTAACACATTCTTTAACAAGTGTTCATTTTTTATAGTAATATTGATTTTTGTATAGAGACATTTCTCATTCACTAAGTGAGGTTATTTTTTAAAGATTAAATCCAACAGTAGGTCAATGATATGCAATAGAAAATTGAAGCAACCTAGTATTGTTGTAAATTCTTGATAACATGATTTCTCATTTTATTCCTTTTTATATTCTTTTTATTTCTTCCTTTTTATTTTTTCAAAACATTGTTTTCATATTTTTAAAATATTAAACATTTTAAAAACCCTTTTTTTAGAAATCACTAATATGGGAATATTTCCTTCTTGATATGAGCTCGAGGTTATCCATTGTGTTATATCGAGGTATTTTATAAATAAATTTTTAGTTGGTCTCATGACATTATTTAATCATCAAGCTATGGTTTGTTTTTTTATGATTTTTCATGTGATTGGTATAAATGGTGGTGCATGACTCAATAGATATAGAATTGTAATTTGTTTCAGATGTCCCTAATTTATAATGGATATAATACACTTCTCCAATTAAGTTAATAATTGTAGAAATATTAGAGAACTGTATATATCCATTTAAAAATGTGTTTAATATGATGTGGGATCAAATTATTCTGATATTGATTTTGAATTTTTCAATTAAATCTTGTGTGAGTCGCATTCTCTCCCAAATAACATTATGAGAGGTCATGCCTGAGGGTATAATTTTGACATGGTGATAATTAATTCTTATATAAAAAGGTTTATTGACTAGGGTAATACAATGTGTAATGAGAATAATATTTAATAGGGGTTACACAACCTATTAATTCTATTTTAGTGAGAACAAAAAATCCACATAATTGTATGTAGCACAATGTTTTTATCTTTTATGTGACTATTATTTGGTTTTATGTATGTGGGTGAAAACCATTTTACAACTTCAAAAGTTATACTAATAGAAGGAGAAATAAAGGATGACTAATATTAAGAAATTTTATCAAAATAGTGGTAAAATAGCTATGTTACACAAAATATCGAATATTACATAGATCGTGTGTTGGGATTCAGAAGAACCAATCATAAGTCACCCCTCATTACAGTATGATGGTAGTAGTATGTAGAACGTGAAGTAATTACACAAGGTTTTCATAAAGAAGAATATATATTTTTTTCATTGAGGATTTAGGAAAAATGGGATGAAGAATATTCTTCAAAGAGAAAACATAAGGGTAAACTTGTGAGAGTTTTCTGAAGTGGACATTGTGCACCAGTTGGAGGAGTTGAGGTAGTGGGATCCATTGATAAAATAGAGAGATAACAGTAAAGATAAAATGTAAATGGAAGTACTCCCCATAAATATAATAATATATGGATACCAGTTTCATTGGATGATCTCAACTATATTTAGTAGGGTCAATCACTTGTTATATATGCTGAATCCATCAAAATCATATTCCAATTAACAAATGAAAAAAAGATTAGGAATCGCATCTAAACTACGGAAATTCTTTTCTTATTTTATGTTGAAATATTTCAATTATCATATTATGATAATTCTTATTTGGGTTTGGTAGAGGTTGTGTGTTATAGTGTAGTGATTAGGGTGTAATGTGCCTTCCAAATCAAAGACATCATAGAATAGGATTGATTACTGAAGCTCTGTTTTTGACTTTGTAGGTTATGGTGGACAATACTCATTTAATTTTTCTTTAAATACATCAAGAAAAATATGAAATTAAATTATATTATTTTTATATATTTGTAATATGTAATGATTATTTATAAATTTTTTTGGCCACTTTAACTCATGGAAAAAATATTTCTTTTAGTGTTTTTAAAATAGTTTATTTTAGTTTCTTATTAACTGATTAAACAATATATCGGAGTTATGAATGAAGTTACGTTGATTATTAATTCACTAAATATCATAAATAAATTAACTTGATAAAATATATCATTGATTTTTCAAATAACTCTTTTATATCAAAAAATATACCCTATTTATCACTATTTAAAAAAAAGATAGATAATAAAACCAGGAGAATGATATTTATTACCATTATTTACACCAAAGAATATAAGGGAAAAATCAAATAAATATAGAAATATTCTAACATATTATCAAATCTTTGATATAAATGGAAGAAACAAACTAATAAAATAGGATAAATTCAATCCTCAGGGTTATTTTTCAGTCCTTATCATATTATTTTTATCCTTAATTACATGATTTACCCTTACCGTCATGACAATTATTTAGAATGGTTAATATTATTAATGACTAAAAATAAAAGGGAATTATTTATAAAATATTAAAATTATAATTAAAAATAAGAAAATCGTTTCCCATGATTCTATTTTTATAAGTGGTGTAAATTGATTTAATATTAAAATGCAAAATAGAACGAGAAAACTGTTTTTCAGAAAAAATGTGTTTTATGTTTAAAAATACTATTATAACAAATTCAAATGTAAAATTATTTAAAAATACTATAATTTTATTATCTTTAATAAAAATTATCTAATTTTATTTTAAAACTGATCCAAATTATAATTTTACTTTTTTAATACTTTATAATAAAATACATTTTCCAATAAAAACCAGTATTTTCACAATTCATTAAAAAATCAAACATTTCAAAAGAAATAAAATTTTTATCATATGTTAATTTTGATATGATTATTTGAAAAATTATATCCTTTTATAAATTAAAATTTATAAAATTTCCATAAATTAATTAAAACACTTTCTCATAAAAATCAATAAAAACAATTTTGAAGAAAACAATTTTTTTGAAGAATAAAATGACTTGAATAGAAAATGAGAAATTAATTAATAATAATTTATCAATATATTTATATTTATTAGTAAATTTATATATAATTAATAAATTATTTTATCATATTCAGTACCACAAATTTAATGACTAGGATATAATTGTCATAGTTAAATATTAATATTTCATGGGTTTTTAGACTTGGTGTTGTGTGTTATACATGCTATCGAACATTGTGTTATTTTAAAATATAGGATTGTTAAATTATTTCCCGATTAATAAATTTATCCCTAAAAATATCATATTACATAATAAGATGAAAATTGGTGTGGTCACTTCTCCTTATTTCATTCTCTGGTTCCCATGTTGCCTCCTCATATTTAGGGTTTTACCATATTACATTGATAAGGTGAGTTGTCTTCTTGCATATAACTTTATCTCTATGGTCCAACATATTATTATGATGATACTCATAATATATATAATTTTCCATATGTACCATCTATGAATTTAGTACATGTAAGGGATCTAGTATGTACTTCCTCAAGTGGGATACATGGAATAAATCGTGTACTTGAGAAAGGGTTGGTGGGAGTACTGGTCGATAAAATACAACACTAATGTGATCAAGAATCTCAAAGGGGATGATGTAACCATGAATTATATTTCCCTTCTTACAAAATCTCATAAATATATTCTATATATATATGCATAGAAACAATTTATCGTTGACCTTAAACACCAGGTATTCTCAATAATTGTCATCATAACTATTTGATTACTCTAAGAGGCCTTGTTGTATTACAGAATTGTCTTTATATTTTATACTATTTTAGGACACAAAATCTTTTATTCACTATCCTCATACCAGTAAACATTTGCTCTACATCTCTACATATAAATGGATTTATAAGGAGATATTTGGATTCTTGAGTGAAAGCTATTATTGTAAAAGAACTCAACTAGAAGAAGATATTGATTCCATCCTCCTTTGACGTTCATTGAGCATGTTCTAAACTTGTCATACAGTGTCTAGATTTTACACTCATATTGGTCATCAGTTTGGGGGTGATAATTCATACTTCGGTTCAACGTAGTATTTATACAATCTTGGATACTCTTTTAGAACATAGAGGTAAACCTCATATTTTGATTAGATATAAATGATAATGGTGTTCCATATAGACTCACTATTTCTATAATGTATATCCTAGAAAGATTATATAGTGATAAGTCCTTTTTAATTGTAATTAACAGATTAGTATTTATAAGGTGATTCACCACAACCCATATAACATTATTTCCCATTGATATGTTTGGAAGAAAACTGACAAATTCCAGGGTGCTATTTTCACATTTCTATGTAGGTATATATAATGTATCATTCTACCCTTGGTCTTTTTCTTATCATACTTCACTTGCTTAAATACTATGAATTTTAATGTATATTTTAAATCTTCTTCTTCATATTGTCTCACTAATAGTTCTCTCAGATATCTTGGTACATCTACATACTCCTTGGGTGGATGGAGAAGGCCGAGTTATATACATCATTCAATAACTCTTTCTTTATCGAAATATTTGATAGTATGCATAGTCATGAAAAAATCATAAAACACGTTATTCATCAATTTTGAACTCCTAGTATATCCCTTTTCATATATTTTTCTCTTTCTTTGGAATTTCTACATCATCTCTTTGAGCATCTGTTATCTTCTTTAAAAGGGATGGTTGATAAATCATTTTTGAAAGTAATTATTGTGTTTCTTCCATTACAATTCACTTATATGTCCTTTTCAAGTCTAAGTATATTGGATCCCTCTCAATTCTCATTAGTGAAAATGTTGTTGGATCCTTTCTACTTATACTATATACCACATTATTTTCTTTTCTGTGACAGTAATGGATTTTTCAACCATAGTCCTTGATCATATCTAACAATATTGTTGAGAATATATTAATCTACTCAATGTGAATATATATATATATATATGGGGATCTTATGATTTGTATACATTTCACACTTCTCCCTATAAAGATAATGCCACCATAATTTCAACACAAAGATCACTGTATCTAACTCTAGCTCATGTGTTGGATAGTTCTTGCCATAAAATTTTGACTACCTTGAAGCATAGGCTATAAATTTTTCATTTTACATCAATACTCAACCCAAAACCCTCTTTTAAAATAATTTTATACAATGAAATGTTCCCCACATGAAGGTTGTATAAGGAATGGTGCATTGATAAACCTCTTTTTAAATTTCTTGAACACCTCTTCACATTCGTGAGTCCAGAAAAACATTACTCCCATACAAGTCATCTTGGTTAGTGAGTTTGACAATATTGGGAAGTTTATAACAAATTTCTGGTAATACCTAGCCAGTCTAAGGAAACAATGGACATGTGTTATAGAAGCTGGTCTCTGGAAATATTTAAATGAATTTATCTTAAAAGTATCAATAAATATCCCTTTGGTGGTGATAACATGCCACAATAATGATACTTTCGTAATAAAGAACTCACCTTTACTATAGTTTTCATATACCTTCTCATTTAATTGTTTATTTACAATAGTATTCAAATGCTTATCATGATCCTTTATTCTTTTGGAGTATATAAAAATATCATCCATAAAGGCTACCACAAATATGTTGAGGAAATCACTAAAGACTCTATTGATTATGTCTATAATGATTTTTGTTGAATTAGTGAGTCTGAAAGTCATCACTATGAACTAATAGTATATATACCTTGTCTAAAAGGTAGTTTTTTGAATATCATCCTTATTCACCATTAATTCGGGATATCCAGACTGAAGGTCATCGTTAGAGAAATACTAAGCCCCACATAGTTTATCGAAAAATTCATTTATCTATGGAAGGGTATACATGTTCTTTACCATGTTTTTGATGTGTTCATAAAAATAAATATAGAGGAGAATTGACCCATTCTTCTTCATGATGAAGATGACCAATGAAAGACATGGTGAAGAACTCACATATAAAAAACCCTTTTAAAAATTTTATTGAAAATACTTTTTTAGTTATTCTAACTCAACAATGGTTATTCCATATGAATCCTAGGATGTGGGTAGAGATTTAGGTATATTTTTGATTGAGAACCCAACCTCTCAGAGATGAGAAATTTATATAAAATCTTCAGGGAATTCATTAGTATAATCAATCACAATGGGAATATCTTTGAGAATTATTCTATCCATTTCCTTGATCATTTGACCATGAAAGGCATTCACATAAAACAATAACAACCACACTTGAGAGTAAGATTCCAGAGGTGATACACCTTACTCCTTACAGATTAATATAATCAAAGGATGACATTGGATGTAATGATTTTTCTTCCTCTCCTAATAGTTGATGTTGTCTTTAAATAAGGATAGCCAATCCATTCCCAATATAGAATCAATCATCACTTATGTGAGTAAGATGATAATTGTTTGGAGATTCAATCCACAAACATTAATTGGTGAGGAGTTATATACTTGGGGTACAATACTTTCTCCATTTTTTCTGAGAGATGTCTCAATCCCCATGTTCTGTAGTGTTGTTTGAATAGTTATACTAAACATGAATGATATGAAAGAGTGTGTTGAACCATAATGAAAAAGTAAATTCTCTATTATTTAATGAATAAATATTTGACCTATCACCACATCATCATTAGGATACACCACATTAGTAGTGATAGTATATTCCCTTACTTTCTCTCTAGTCATTAGAGGTTTTGTTCATTGATTGTCTCTAAAAACTCTTGTCTTGGGAAATGGGATGGCATAATACCCATGTTCTTTAGAGTAGAAACACTTCACTATAGGCTGATTATTAATTTAACCCTCCTATTATTTATCAAATTAGTGGTCTTCTTCATATAACATCGACATTGATATTCCTGATGCCCCTATTTTCAATTCATTAAGCATATCCTAGTTCCTTTCAGAGAGTTTCCAGAATACTTTATCCAATATGTTTGACATGTGGCATGTTGGGTTTTCTTTCTTCCACGAGATTTATCTATCAACTCTACTAAAGAAAAATATATTTGACATTTTTTATCTCTAGGACCATGAGATCGCATAGAGTCACCAATCTCCATCATAAAATTAGGGGAACAATGGCCAATATCTTCATTAATTTCAAAGTCTAAAATCAACAATTTTTTTTTCTATACATGGATTTAATATAATAAATAATTTTTCCAACTTATTTGTGGTATTTATGATGCAGTCGGGGGTATACCAAGAAATCTTGGTGAAGGTTTCATCATATACTTCGATTAATCCATATTATTTTTCCTTGAGTCCAAGGAACTACATATCCATTTTCAGATAGAGCGATTAGAAAAATAGTTATTGGAAAATATTTTTCTTGAATTATTATTATTATATGGATACAATGTCCTCTTTAGACAATGTATTCATGATCATCGCCCCCCACTGGTTAGATTCCCACTCGATGTGAGTATTATCCCACACAACGTTCTCTTCTTCTGAGCATTGGAGGTTAAAAATATATTCACAATGGAGTTAATGAATTATTCCATGATGAGGGTATCAAAAGATCCCCAAATGGTATGAGGACTTTTTCATAAAAAAACTCGATCATAACATTATCTTTATTAATATAAGGAGGGAGTTCCACGTGATTTAAGTTATTATTTTAGCACGATTCCGACGAGAGAGTACTTCCATGATGTTCCAGAAACCCAATCTCATAAGGTAAGTCATATTATTAGGAAAATCATTACATTGTTTATCATGTTTTTTTGGAATTTTTTCTAATATTTCCCTTAACTAACTAGAAAATTAAAAACAAAATGAGAATAGATTAACTAATAAACATACAAATGGGAAAAATATGAACATAGATGGAATAACTTATAAATTATAGGTATATCATAACTTATGAGTCTCTAGGTTGCAATATAGGTTATCCATGGTAATTTTCTTATAAAATATTTTAGCCTAAAGATTTATTCAAGTCCTTAATAATGTTTTGTAATTATTTTATAAATTTTCAAATCATATCCCAAGTGGTTTCAAACCAGGTGTGCAGCAATGACTCTTTTTCATGAACCATGTGATAATCAAGTCAAATCTTAACACAACAACAAATATGGCCATTATCAGCGCCAGAAAAGTGCATTAACAGTGCTAAAAGTGATGTTAATCGAGGCGAATATAGGGGCCCTTTTATCAGTGCTAAAAAAGCTCTGATAAACGACCCCCCCCCCCCCTCTCACACTCTCCCATCCACCATCGTTTCCCGCGCATGGCCCGATATGCCTATGTTCTTCCACTAGAAATTAAACCCACGACCTCCCCAATTGCGGGTCTACACCTTTACCACTATTCCATTTCATTTTTTCTCTATTTAATGATATATATATATATATATATTGTTATGCTTATTTTTATATTAATTTAGATTCATATTAATATAAATATATTTTGTTATATTAATACATATATATTAATTAATTTATTAATATATATATTTATATATTTATTCATATATTAATATAGATTCATATTAATATAAATAAATTTCCTTATATTAATACATATATATTTATTCATATATTAGTATATATATATTGATTTATATATTATTTTATATTTATATATATATAGTTATTATTTTTTATCTATATATTTATTTGTATATTAATATATATCTATATGATTAGTTTTAAATACATTTATAAAATATGTTTTTTATGAGTGTTTATAAATAAATAAATGAATAAATACATACATAAACACATACATATATACAACACACACACACAGACACACAAACACACGCTGATATATTTATATACGGATAAATGCATATATTTTTATATTTGAAAAGCCATAGAATGTTAAAATTTCCAAAACTTTAAATCCATAAGTCCTTTTTAACTCCACAACTATTCAAATAGAAGAAAATAAAACAATTTCCAATATGATATGTGGTACAGGCCTAGAGGACATCAAGATCAAAATTTAAACTTGTTTGAATGTTAAACAATCGGGCTATCCCGATTAAAAACTCAGTTTTGGAGGAATTATAGGCCTTTTGGGACTTGAAAATTGTGATTGAAGGTTCAATTATGTCATTGGCGTGTAAAGATTGTTCCAAGCTTCGATTTTATATGTTTTATAGCTCAAACGGACACCCGGATCAAAAGTTATGGTCATTTGAAGTTGGAGTTACATTTAGAACATCTTTTAGACGATTTATTCTTTTTTTTATTTCTTCAGATTGTTATTAAATGATTATTAATCTATGATAATTTTGAAATTTTTAATTAATAATATTCTTTAAAATATTTTAAATCCATTTTCATCAAAAAAAAATTATATATTAATTGTAATAGTATTTTTATACTTATCTAGAACATATTTAAAAATTATATATTATAGTTATATCTATATAAATATTCTTATATAAGAATATATAATTTTTCACGATTTCTATTTTTAAATATAAATTTTATCACTGGTGATAAATCTCACATTTATCAGCGCTACTAAAAAAGCGTTGATAAATGGGTCCCCTTTATCAGCACTAAAAGGAAGCACTGATATATGGGTGGCCTTTATTAGCACTAAAAAAAGCTCTACTAAAGGGGAACTTTTAACTGCTCATTTTTTAGCGTTGTTAAAAGTCCCCCTTTATCAGCACTTTTTTAGCGCTGATAAAGGTTGGCGCTTCCCTTGCCCATTTTTGTAGTAGTGTAAGGTTCATTTATCAGTATTTATTACCACTGGGTAAAATTATTCCAAAGACACATCCACTTATAGTATCCATAAATGGATGTAATTTCATGATAACTCCTTGCACAATAATTCCCCAAACTTGTAGGATATTTTCCTATATTTAGACTTATCCTTAGGGTTCTTACTAAAGTATTCTAGTCCTATAGTCTAAAAAAATAATTACAAATATCTATGATACCATCTAGAGAAACAGTATCATTTCACACGTATAATACTCTTTTTTTAGCATATATATTGATTAAATACAACCCGAATATCATAAACCGTAGTGTATTTGTAAAATAAGGTTCATAATGCAAAAAAATGAAATTAAAACATAACATAATTATTTAATTCTCATTAATGAGATCCTCTATTTCTTTGATTTTCTAAAACTTAATGGGATAACCTCAAGAATACATAAAAAATGGGTGAGCTAAAAATCTATATATGAGAACAAATATGATAAGGAAGCATAATGTGTGAGTTAAAGATATAACATGGTATCATAAAAGATATGGTTCATGAGTAATCACTTCGAAAAATTACATTAAGAACATGGTATCATAAAAACATGAAAATAACAGAAATGTTACAGAAACATCAATACTGACATAATCATAAGTCAAGGATAACTTCAAAGATAATATCACATGGTGGACAAAGTACTATATTGGATTAGGTTTCTACCTTAATCCCATGCATAATGTCTTATGGGAAAAAAACATTACTCAGTGCATTGGAGAGCTATTTGGATTCGACCATAATAACATGTACATGATTATGTTTTCCACAAAATTAAATCAATTATAAGGTAAAAACATAACAATTTATGAGTAAAATAAATGGGTTTCATAATCTTGCCTCACATCATAATCAAAAGAGATTCCTAAAAGTAGACATTTGAGAAATGGATATAAAGAATGTATTTCCCTCAAAATATAAATTTACCATAAGATTTTTATATATGTGATATACATATATATTGAATTTGGAATTATTCCATAACATTAAATAGATAGATAATGCGAGTTAGAGATATAATGGTCCTAACCCAAAGAGAAACGGTGCTTTAGAGAGATCACTGACCTTATGAATACTCATTTGAAAATAACATATTATAAATATATATTTATTATATATTTATTCATTAAACCTAATCATATATATCATATAATATATTATTTTATTATAACATCTTATTACCCATCTATTCACAATTCTTTATCAAAATCATTGTTTTGGGTGATAACAACATCATTTTTTCATGCATGTTTTGGTTCAGAAGTCTTGGTATTTATACGTTGAAAATGTTTCCATAACCTATATAATTTTAACCATAATAGTAATATAATATATAATAACAAAGATATATTTATATTCATCCATAAATTATAGATAAAGAAATTAATTACACCTTTCATGGAGACGGTAGGTCGTACATACGCAAGAACATTGTTTCCATTTTTTATTGATAGAATAAAATAAATTTATATAATAAATATACTTTCTATAATCATAATAACATCTTAAATAACATATATATTAATTAAATCTATCAATATAACTATTCATTAGGGATGGTGATGGTCAAAAAATTACATCGGTTCACGAGTCGATAGTCCTCCATACACATGAATGACAATTTTGTTTCCCATTTGATAGAAGATGAGATGGATGTAAGTGATTACATTAAATTATATATAATATAAAATTTTACTATTTGATCACGTTTTGGTACTATTTTAATTAGGTAGATGTGGAAAAAATAATAAAACATATTGTTAAATAATATACAGCTTCTTTAGAAAACATCCTTTTCTTTACAGCTTAAACCATATAAGGTTCATATTATTCCAAAAGACCACCTCTATAACATGTGTATAGATTTATGTAAAATATATGGTTAGGTATTTTCTTAAAAGTTTAAAGAAAAAGGATAGAAGGTGACTATTTATAAGATAGGGGATGAGGAATCTTTGAATTACTTAAAAGATTAAATTAATATAAATTTATTTAATGAAACAACAAAATATTCAAGCTTATATAATTCTAATAAAGTATGAGTATGGGTCAAAATAATATCTTCCAATAAAATTTTAACTATTTTAGATTAATCTTTACCCATTATCTTTGTTTTAACTAGTGTTAACTCTTTTGGACAATTATTTTGATAACAATGATTTTACTCTTTATGGGTCAAGATAGTTACTATAATAGTAATATATGTCCTGAAATGGACAATATATAAATTTTTTAAAAATATAAAATTCACTTGGATGGATATATGATTTTTAGGAATATGAAATCATTTAATAAAACATTAATTATTATAAAATAACATTTTTGACATTTTTGACACTATTAAATTAATTTGACATTAAATATATCAAGACAAAGAGGGGATTTGAATATTGTCTTTTAAGAAATCTATAATATTTAATATATATCTAAAACGATCATGGGTCATTATAACTTAAAAAAATATATTTATTTTATAATTTTTAATATATTTTATTTTAAATTTTTATTAATTGAATAAATACTATATCAGCATTATGTACGAATTTAA
This sequence comes from Viscum album, assembly GCA_963277665.1. Taxonomy (NCBI): domain Eukaryota; kingdom Viridiplantae; phylum Streptophyta; class Magnoliopsida; order Santalales; family Viscaceae; genus Viscum; species Viscum album. The sequence continues at coordinate 1,328,213,244 of OY728158.1, forward strand.
GAGAATTATTTAATCACTAAAAATTAGAAACAACATACAATGATAAAAAAATTTATTTAAATTTAAAATAAACAATTTAGATCTAATCATACCATCTGTTTATCTGTATATAAAAAAATTATAGGTAATAAAATAGAGAGAATGATATTTTTGACTTATCTTTACATAAAATAATATAAAAGGGAACAAATAAAATAAATATAGAGAAAAGTTGTCAAATTTTTGAAATTTATATGTAAATATAATAAATAAACTCATAAAATCAGATAAATTCAATATTTAGTGTCATTTTTAGCCTTTTTCATATTATTTTTATTCTTAATTATCTAATTTACCCTTACAGTCATGAAATTATTTATTTTTGTTAATATTCATAATGACATAAAATAAATGGGGCCTATTTACAAAAATTTTATATAATTATTCCTAATATAGAAGAAAATTTTCAATATAAAATTTATAGGAGTGGCATAAATTAATTTAAGATAAAAATGAAAAATGAAACATGAAACAGTTTCTCAGAAAAAAATACCTTTTAAAGTATAAATTTTTTTATACAAACATCAAGTATAAAATACATTCAAAATAAAATAAATGGATTATTTTTAATCAAAAGAAAGTAATTATATTTTAAATATAGTCTAAAATTTATTTTTATTTTTAATTTCATAAAAATAAAAAACAGTTTTAAATAAAAACAAGTATTTTTCACTATTTATTGAAAAATGAAACTTTTCATAAAAATATCAAAATTTAACCATAATTAATTTTTATATTATTATTTTAGAATTTATATCATTTTTATAAAATAACATTTTTAAAAGTTCTAGAAATTAATTATAATATTTTCTCATAAAAATCAATAAGACAATTTTTTAAGAAAACATAATTTTTAAAGAATAAAATGAATTTTCTAAAATATGAGGGATTATTTGCTAATAATTTAAAAATAAATTTATTTTGAGTAGGAAATTTATATATATATTTCATAAATTTGTTAATCTTATTCACACCTTCCAATTCAATGATTATTTTATAATGACCATATTTAAATAATAATTTTTCATTACTCATTTAGCCATAGTTTTCTGTGTCATACACACTATTGAACATAATATTCCTTTAAAATATCAGAGTGTTACATAATTGATATTAAATATAAAAATGATGGGTTAGTCACACAAGGATAAAATTATTATTATGTTCATGATTAATGGTTTATGGAAATGAAATATTATTGTTTTAATAATTTTCTTGATGTGAATATAATCACATGTGGTATGATTTATGTTATTTTTATGAATTATATGCCTATCACTTTTTGATGATATTAGTTTTAGGAGAATGTTCAATGATACCTTGTTATGGTTTGGCATGTTTAAATATATTTTTATAATATGACGTTCTTTTCAAGGTAACTAAACTAATTTATATATAATGATGAGTACCCTATAGAAATTTAAGAGGGAACAAAAGAAACCACAGTTCATTATCCTTATGTTGCAATCATTTTAGGATAATATAATATTTATTACCTTCCCATATCTACTATAAATGAATGATATCATTCTAATTACCCTCCCTGTTTGACAGTGTGGGGATAATAATATGCTTAGTACCCTATTAACTCAATCATGAAAGGATAATGATCTACTTATTACCCACCTATATTAATTATGTAAGTAAAATGGTTTACTCATTAAACTCTTAAATTGGTTTTATAAGGAATAATTTAAGTTTATTAACCTATTAACTCCATCGTGATCATATGATGTCCAGTTCTTTTCTATATAAACTCATCTCATGAGGATGTTACAAGTGACATGATTATATACTGAGTGAGGATTGAAATAGATATAGTATTTCCTTATGGGAATGATATCATTTCACCCCTCCTAGTTGTATAGGATAGTCCATTCTATAATTTTATTATATTCAATTATGGAATGACATGATTTATAATATACTCTACATAGATGTACATCTACTTATTATATTACATTTCACTCATGACATTATCAAATGTATAGATAACAATAACGCGCCTAATGGAATTTTGGAAATGTACTACTAAATCACTTATATTGACCCACTATCTGTGTATTGCATGGTATCTATGAATGCACTATAATATGTTTTTTGACTATGCAAGTTTTTTTAGGTTCACTAAAGATAATGATCATGGTGTGAAACTCTATCCATGTTATAGAAACTAAGTTCTTGACTTTGCGTCAGATCATCATTATGGTATCCTGAGTGTCTTTTCTATTTTTTTAATTTTATCAATACAATTACTACTATAATATAGTTTGTCTTTTATGAATGTATTCATTCCTTTATTTTTTATATATTTTATATGTTTTATAAATTTATATTAGTGGGTCCCAAGCTATGGACCATAATTTTGTTTTTATATAGAGATTTGGTATATTATAATTAGGGATAATTCAAGGAAGATTATTTTTAGGATATCATATGAATTATTATTTAATTTTAATTATGATTTTATTTATTTTGATATAAATCACTCCCCAATATTTATTTATTAACCCTTAATGTTTGTCACTAACCTCTAATAATTAAGAAATGATATATAAGTCATTATGGTAGCCTACATTGGGAGACATTTTTATTCATGGGGAAACTCATTACATATGTATTGATATAAATATATAAAAAAGGACCAATAATTATATGATGATTTAGGATAGTGGTTTTTGCATTTATTTCGTATTTATTAATAATGATGCATTCCTCAAATATCAATACTTGTGTTTTACTAACATAACTCACAATACATTGACGATAATCCTCTTTGTAGTTAAGGATCGGGCTTTATCCAATGTTGAGATCCATTATATAAGGAAATACTGGGATTTTTGGTTATCATAAAAATTTGTTATAAAAAATATATTGAGAGTGCTCACATGGGTGGTATGTGGGACCTATAGAATTAAATGTGACTCAACATGAGAAATGCCACATGTATCATCTTATTTATGCATTTAACACATCAATATATGGATGTTATTAATGTTTTAATTGATTTATATTTTTTAAGTACACAAACAATGATAAATTTAATGATTTGGCTTGCATCCGATTTCGTTTTTGAATTTGAGATGAACAAATGGCTATTCGGAATGAAATTGATCATGGTTAAATGTCGCTTGATTTTTTGTTAAGAATTATCTAACTATGGGATATGTTAAACATCATAATCCATAATTAAGTTATATAAATAAATCATGACCATTCATGTTACATAGAATATATTAATATCTATAGTATTCTTAATGGGATAATAGAATTATTTGAGAGATATAGAGTTGGCATGGTCTGTATCCCATGCTTGTACTCCACATCATGGATATTGAGAGCTTGATTATGTATACATATGGGTGATGTCACAAAACTGAAAATTCTATTAAATATATCATGATTAAATAGTAGAATGATAATATGTACCAATAATATATATTGTTATAGAAAATTAAAAAAATGATTTTTGAAATTTTAAAATTATTTATCCAAAGTGCTTATACATTGTTAAATCAAAGAGTTAATTCAAGTATGAATTGAATATTGTCAAAATAATTAATAAAAATTAAAATAACATGTTTCGAATATATAAAGTATTTAATGAATAATATATATGTGTTTCTATGTATGTATGTATGTATGTATGTATGTATAATTATATAAAAATATAAATCACTTATATTTAGTTATATACATGAGATATGTACATAAATATTTGTAATGGAAATAAATTATTAATGTTGCACACATATGGATGTTATTCATTCAACCATCATTAATATATGAAATGAATAAATTATATTCCATGAAATTAATAATTTACATAAAAAAACATTTGTATTGAGGAGAATATAAATGGAGGAAAAAATAGGATCGAAATACTAAAATTATTAGAGAGGAATAAAATATATCTTACTATCTCCTCCATCATTGAAAATATATTCTCTTATAAAAACATGAAGAAGAATGAAGAACATTTTAATTGTAAAAATATCATCTTTTCTTAATATATGTTTTCTATTTAATATTTTACTTTCTACATTTAACTCAATCTTGAAAACATAATTTCTTTATCATTTATATTGTGATTAATAGTGCTTATAACACCCACTAAATAACTAGATTTGTATCAAATCAATGGATTGTCTAATTGATTTTCTCGAAGTATTTCTAGTGGTATAATATTCATGTTTCATTCGATCTATTTATTTAAAGTATGATGTGCATATGAAGTTTTATTTTTTAACTTCCATCATATTCCATTTTAACATTTAAGATAAAAATGGTCAATGGGTTTGTTATAGATCATGGGAGATACATAGATCAATTTCATGTTATAAAGTTTTTTTGTTGGAAATATTAAACATAATTACTATCATTTGAGTTATACTAAGAAAATACATGGTGATTCATAATACAACGAATGTATTAATATATTTATTCTACTCACTTATATAGGTGACATGTTAGAGTTTAAAAATACATGGTTGGAATTATCAATGTCTCATTCATATACTCGATTTATTGGAAAATAAGAACATGATTTTATATATAAACATGATTTATGTGATCACATTGAACCTCTGATTAAATATTTAATGATTATTAATTAGTTATACAATTAATAACAATAATATTTAAGGTTAACACGAGTAACAAAAATCTAATTTGAAAATTTAATATTATTTATCCAAAGAGTTTGAATACTTTTTAATCAAAGAGTTGATTTAAGAAATATTTTATTTTCATTAAAATATTTAATAAAAATAATATAATTTTTATAAATATATAAATTATTTAAAATATATGAAAAACACATAAAAAGTATACCTATAAATAAAAATAGATATTTTTTTACATTTATGATATATATATTTATTTATAAGGAATAAAAATTATTAATGTTACATGGGTTTGATATTTTTTGATTCAACCATTTTAAATTTCTGTAATGACCGGTATTGAAATTAACAATTAACATGTTAAATTCCATAGATTGAGGATCTCATAAAACAAGAGTCATGGGGAATCATTAGGACCAAATAATTATATTGAAAGAAAATATTTCTTTTAACCCCCTCTGTCTTTACAAATATCTTCTCCTATGAGAACATAAAGACGAAAAAAGAATGTTTTAGGTTTAATAAGATCATAAAATTCTTTTATAAATTTTATTTATTTTTATATTATTTCCTATTTTGTTAAAGTGTTTTATTTTATCATTTTCTAAATATATATGATTTCATTAAACACCCATTGAATTCATATATTGGTATCAAAAACAATCTGAATCAAAATATTTTTCATGGAAATGTTTTAAGGGTAATTTTATATAATGAATTTATATATTAATTACAATTTATGAAGAGATTTTGAAAAATATTTTTTATGATTAATTTATAATAATTAAAAAAATGGCATCGAGGGAGAAGGTTTCACACATGGAGGTGGTAATGATTCCTGATTCAGATACAATATAAAAATATATTTAAAATCATTTAAAAGAAAAATGTTTAAGGTAAAAATTTAAAAAAAAAATTGAGCCAAGAGAGTGATATTCTGCATACCCCATTGGCATGCGATAAGTGAAACTTTATATATCAAAATAGAAAAAAAGAGAGAAAAGTCATGAATCAAACTTGAAACATAAATCATAGGGTGAATAATGGTGTGCAACAGAATAATGATTTTTAACTCATTATTTCTCTACTCTTTTCTCCACATTCCACTCTATATTATGAATATATTATCACCCTATCCTTACATCCCTAGAGCAAGGTAATGCATGATGAATTTTAATGAGTGTATAAAAATTTAATTTTTTTTAAAATATAAATTTTATATAATTACAAAATTAAATTCAAATGTTTTGTAATTATAAATATTTTTAGAGTTATTAGTTTACTAGGAATAATTTTTTACCTAAAATTTATTGCAAAAATATATTGAAAATGGGTTCTATAGGTAAAGATAATGTAATATTTTTATACCTATATTTTTTCATAGAAAAAAATTACCTTATGCCTTTCCCAATAGGGAAACAATTATCACCATACCAATTATTTATAAGGGAAAAATATCTAGATATATTTTTTCCTACTTTGTTTCAGTAAATAATTTAAATACACAATATAAGTGGTCACTTCAAAGAGTGGTGTATTATATAAAAATAGTCCACTCATAAAAATCAATAGAATGATGCTTGAAATTTAATAATCAAATCATATAGGATAGGGAATGTTTACTAACGATTCACATTGCATTACCTTTATCCATATGGTATTATTCTCAATAAATAATGTTATTTAATAAAATCATATTTTATATAAGGTGATGGAAAATAAACCCTATATGATATGGAATCAATTTAATCCCAAAATTTATTTCCAAAGTATTTAGGGTTTTGGAACAAATGTTAAACATGTGTATTCGTCCATGTTAGGCCCCAAATTAGATATGTGTCTCTTTTTTGGTTATCCTACATAAATTAGGGGCTTTAAAATATCCCAAAAAAAAGAAAAATTTTAATGTATTTATATATTATTATGATGAAAATATGTTTCAATAAAACAAATAGAAGAATGAAATTTTAACATTATAAAATATTAGGCCAAGAAGATAATTAGTGAATAAGAATGATGAGTTGGTTCAGTAATTGGTATTGTAAGTATAATTGACTAAATATACACAATAACTATAAAGGATAATAAGTATTCAACATGTATGTATTGACCCAACCTAAAAATGTCCTTGTTACCCAAGTCATACATCCACAAGACTCAAGTCACGTTACTTGATTTCAGAATTTTGGTAACTAAAGTTGAGGTTAAAATAAATATTTTTGGTGTGCAATTTTATCTCTCTAAAAAAACACATAGATACGATGATAAAATTTGAATTAATAAATTAATAAAAAGTGTTTTGATGACCTTGTTTTCATCTTGTAAAACTTTGTAATATTTTAAGGAATATATTTTGAGATATGTGATAAGTAAGCATGGGATTATGGGGCATGAGGAGCATTGGTGTTGATATTATAGAAATATTAAATATATTATATCACATGAACACAATTTTTTACATAATGGAATAAATCCAAAATGGAGTATCTTATGGGAAATCTAAGACTTCTATTAAATCTAGAGTGTAAATTTTACGCTAGGTATGATATAACTTATGTGGGCATGATAAGTTTGGAATAAATGTTTTCATGGGAATATTGATAAATATATATATATACATTATTTATTTAATTTCCATGACCAAGATCCAATATATTTAAAACCATTTATAAAAAATTCCTAGGGTTATCCATATAACCCAAGGGATTTGTAGAGAGTGTGTAAGAGGGATTTTACAGACGTCAACCAGATCATGGATTAATGATTAGTCCCAAGGGGTTTATCTTCACTAATGAAGTTTGTGGATATCTCCAATGATAAAGATGTTGAACTACTTTTCATTATCAACTATTCTAAACTCAAGTTAGGGTTTTTTATGTTGCATTAATCCCTATTTTGTTATCCTATGTCAAATGTGAATCAATATTTCTAAAAAATCGATTCATGAGTCGATTGTTTATTTACTATTATTTTTATATCTTCATTGAATTAGGAATATATAATTTTTTTATTATTCCCTTCATTTTACGATTATATATCAATTTATTTTGTCTAACCCAAAAATTTATGAGTTCCATTTCTTAAATTTGTTTTCTTGTTTTTCTCCCCTTGTTCATCATGTGTTCTTTGTCAATATTACTTTGGCCAGCAGTTCAATGAATACCTAAATAGAAATCATTACACCATCAATATTTTGTGAATTATATCATTTTAGAGGTTAATATTTAGTAGCAAGATCGTGGATGATGTGAAATATTGTATTAATATAGAATGTAGATGGTTTAGATTCAAATCTAGTGTTTTTTGTTCATGGGATTCAGCGTTCGGTGGAGCAGTGTGGCGGGATCGAACCACGAGCATATCAGTTGGCCAGAATCTTACCACCAGTGATGGACCAGGCATGTTCGGCCCTAGATCTATGTTAATAAGTGTGATTAATGGTGTAAATATTAGTTTCAAATGTGTAGGTGAGGCTCTTGAAGACCACATGACTTTTTGGAAAATCCTGAGTTACACGACGTGTAGTCCAGATAAACACATTTCATATATTCCCTTATTATGGCAGTTATGGTTTCATGAAAACATAATATCACATGTCGCGTGCTCTTAAAACATGTCATGTGACTTTTTATTTGAAAATTTTTATATAACTTAGGGGTACATAGGCATAGGCACATCCCGGAACATAAGTATGACAAGACTTCATGAGTGTGGCCTAGAACATGGTCACATACACAGCCTGGTACACGAGCATGAACTGAGCACACTGGCATGAGATAAAGTTCATAGTCATTGACTATAGTACATGGGTTGAGCGTGGGTATCCAAGACACACCATCTATACCTTATACATGCAACATAATTTTTATAGGATGGTTTGAGGCCCTCATTCTCTTCAATATAAACCATCATCTGTAGGGTGCATTCCCTTTGTACCTCCTTATGATGTTACAGTGATGCATTATTTTCTAATAAATTGATATGATCCTCTCTATGGGATTATTCTTATATGGAGTCAGGAATCCCTGTTATCCCCTAAGTTTTATCCTATATAATTTTTTCCTCCTTTTTAGGGTTGGGAATCACATGATCTACCTATCAGGTCTTTTGATCCCCTACCTAAAGGGTTATTTTAGTAAGGGTTAAGATTCCCCCTCATGCCCTTGGCATGACCCCTTATATATGTAAAAAATCCTTTTGGGATCCAATGATCATTTTATTTATTTATATTTATAATGAGCACGACCTCTCCAAATAGCTCCTTTAGTGTTACTGGACTCTAGAAGGCAGTTCTGCTAGAAGAGAATTACCTTGAAGCCTTGAGATGAATCCTAGTATAGCAATATGGTTTTGCACTTACATTGAGACGTGGTGTCTTTATTGATTATATCTAGGTTATTAATGTTACTATCACATACTATGACCGAAATACCTTTATGATGATACTCTCTTAGTGATTTTTATTTGGTGATTTTAGGGTGTCTTGTTAGGCATGAATATACTCACCCCTGCAAAGGATTTTCATGCACATGTCATGTCTTATATAGAAAAAAGGTCTTTTGATTGAGTCATAGGTGGTATCAAAGTAGGTTAAGAATAGTTGAGATAGACATACAATTCATTGTTCTAAGAGATTCATTTGATTTCAATCCCCTTCTCACTAGAAGGTTGGACTTTTTATAGTTTTGTGGGGCTTGTATTCAACCCTTTATTACTTCCTATACATTTTTCGTGCTCTGATTTGTGATGTAGTTCTATACATACATTTTGGGTATCTATTTTATATTACCTTTCTACATTATATTGGTGATTGGATTTTTGTTTATGTGTGAAGGTAATATAGAAAATATGCCTCCCATGTGTATAATATGCTTAATCGGTTATTGTCACCATCACCAAGCCTTTTGGAGGAGGTATTGGCGTGTCACACTAAGAATACCGTCGGCTAGGAAGGCCCTGGTGGGTTAAGGCATGATAGAGTGGTATTAGTGGAGGTTCTTCTTAGGAAAAAATTTTGGATATTTTTTAGAAATAAGGTTGGGTTTCGGTATTATGGAAATAGTTTCAAAGTGTTTTAAATTTGGATCTCAGGATTATAAATCTTGTATTGGGGTAGTGCTCAATGTATCCTTTCAACGAGACTTTGAAAAATACTTTTTTACTCAATATATATAGTAAATGGTTGTAGGGAAATGATCGGTACAATAATCTTATAGAAATTGGTTGTGGTTTCTATTTCATTCTTTAGTCAACTCCCTAGATATACTCTTTGATCGTGGAACAGATTGAATTTTTATGTTTCCTCTACGATGAATACTACCTTATATTTTGTAGAAGGATTATGAGGAGACTTTTCTAGTGGTGAGGCTTTGGTACATAGACCTGTGTAGAAGGTGGTACCTCTTGGTAGTGTTCCAGTCTTTCCACTTTTCACTTAGAAAAACATTGCACTAGAAGTACCAATGGATTATGTGTTTAGGCTAAGCACACATCATGAGTTTTAGTTATAGAGACACATCAGGTTTTAGGTAGATCTAGACTCCAATATGGTAGAAGACTATCTTCAGGTAGTTTACTATGTTTTATACCTTGTTGGGATACCTCCCATTTAGATAGTGAAACTAGCGATGTGCCTTCTCCATGGATCCTTAGGGAGACAGTAAAGTCTACTAACTTAGTCACATGATTATGTGACTCTATCTTATACATAGTTTTATAGTTTCTTAAAATAGGTGTTTTATCCCTATAATTTATGCTTAGTGGGAATCTAGGATCTTCTGGAACTTTAGTAGGGCATCATTATAGTAATATAGTATGAATTGAGATTCATTATCCTCTTATGATAGTACATGAATATGGTTTCAGATGTTTTATTTCAAGAATGGTTGTTTATATGATATTAGGGATAGAGTGGTATCTCTTTTTTATTCCTACTTATGATGATGTTCTCGAGTGATCTTTAGTAGTGTAGACCTTCCCGGAGAAGAAATATCTGATAGTTGGTGTATGTAGTGGGTACCCGAGAGTTGAGAATTTGATAGATAATAGCTGACATCAAACTTCTGGATTTATGCAAGCTAGGAATTTCTAAATAATATATCAGGATAGAGGGTCTATAGTTCAGGGATCCCAAGATGGATCTAGTCAGTTGAGGAAGAGGCGATGCTACTCGTTTGATGGTCAAGGTCATCATGCATGGGATTTTCTAATCAACAATTTAGTAGATAGAGATATAGTCGATGGACCACATAGGTTAAGGTGGTGGATAGATAATAGAGGTATTTTTGGTGATGTACATGGTATAGAATATGAGAGAGTAGTGTGAGGTGTCTGAAAATTTGATCATTTTCCACAAACACCCCCAGGTGGTCCTCTCTAGGCTCAGGGAGTTGGTGGTCAGGGGCAATAGAAACTAATGTTTGTGAGGCTTATGACCCATAGGATCCAAGGATGATTTGAGGTATGATTTGTGTTTTCTATAAGATAACTTCAGTATTTATGGAAAAAGGTAAAATCCATTCTTTCCTTACCACATCCCCTGTTCGATATCTTGAGATTCTAGTTGAGCCTTTAGCTCAACCATTAGATTTGGAGACTACTACTATAAGAGATATGTTATTCACACATTTATTTTGATAGTGTGTCCAAACTATTAAAGGAGAGATACTCCTTTTGGGTATATTTATTGTGGCGTTGATCCCTTATGAATTAATACTAGGCATGGACTGGCTATCCACAATACATATATACATTTATTATTTCAGGTCAATGATGGGTGTTTCTCTGTTGATGGGATAAGGATTTCATTCATCACTGAGAAAGAAACCAAATTAGATCAAGATGGGTTCATATGTAAAAGGATACACCCAATTACTCATGTGTTTACTATAATTTCTTTTATAAAAGAATATTATAGGAGATTTTAGATTCTTGCAATGGTGGAAGAGTATGAGGACGTCTTCTTTGAGGATATGTTGGGCTTACAACCCCACTGAGAGATTGAATTCTACATAAACATTCACCCAGAGACTGTACCGGTATCTATTCCATATTCATGGATGGAACATTTATAGCTTCAATTGATGAAGTTTAAATTAGATGATTGATAATGGAAGGGCTTTGTCAGAGCTAGTGTGTCTCTCTAGGTATCCCCAGTATTGTTCTCCATGAAGGTGGGTGGGGTCTTGAGGTCTTGTTTGGACTATCATCGCCTAAATTTGGTGACCATCAAGAATAAGTATCCACTATAGATAATCAATGACCTCTTAAAATATATGAAATGTGGGATGTGGTTCTTAAATATTTACCTCAGGTCATGTTATCACCAACTCTTAGTTAAAGATATATATATACTAAAGGCGACATTCTAATGTCAATGTGGCCACTATGCCCTTCAGTGTGATGAATACCCCCATAGTGTTTATGGGACTTATGAACCTATAATTAATCCCTTATTGGACTAGTAAATTGTATTATTAATCAATGAAATTCTAGTATACTGGACATCCAAGGACGATCAAACAATAGATTTGATGTTGGTTCTAGATGTACTCTGAGAGCACCATCTTTATGGGAAGATAAAAAAATAGCAGGTCTAGATTTTATTGGTCCACGTCCTAGGGAATTTTATCTCAGAAGGAGTAATAGTGGACCCAGCTACGGTTGAGGTAGCGATAGATTAGGATCCAACCAAGAGTTTGTATATGGGATATATATTCCATGGGTTTGTAGGATAATATTTGCGATTCATTCCCAATTTTTCTAGGATCTCAGTACCCTTCAATACATTAAGCTGAAGAGGGAATACTTTTATGTTGACTAAGAGGTTCCAGTAGTCTTTTATATTGTTGTGGCATAGGTTGACGAGCACCCCCCCATCATTACACTGCCATAGGATAGTGTTGAGGATATGGTTTTCTCTTATTCTTTTGAAACAAGACTTGGATGTTATCTAATGCAGTGGAAGGTAGTAATTTCTTATATATCCGGGTAGTTAATACACCATGATTAGAAATAAATGGAACATGATCTAAAGCTGGATGTAGTGGTTTTTTCATGAAGATGCGGAATCATTACATTATGGGTGAGCGATTTATCAACTATTCTGACAATAAGAGACTGAAGTGAATCATTTTACAAAAATACCGTTACTTGAGATAGATGTGGTGGCTGCAGTTTCTCCGAGATTTTGGTTTTGATATAGTCTGTACTCCTATTAAATAAAACATGGTGGAATATTTTTTCACAGGGAGATCGTTTTCATTTTTTCTTAGTGAGGTAATAGACTAGTTGGCCTCATTATAGTTATCCTCAGTGGATGGGGATAGGGAAGATTTCCATCAGTCAATTTTTGTTACACCTATAATTCTATTTTTTGTTATGGAGTATCTACTTGGACATATTGATTTTAATAACATTCATATTTAGACATCCAATGGACTTCTCTTGATGGATTTTATGTTGGTTGTGTGAATTTCATCCTTTTCAAAAGGCATGCCATGGTAATTATGATACCGTGAGAGGGTTGATTTTTGGAAGTTTTATTTATCCCTCTCAGCGGTACATTACAGGGTATAAAAGATATATCTGGACCTTTTTTGGAAGTTCTGGTGGCTGGTGATAAATAATTGTTTATCTTTTTTTCTATCTCGATGTCTCACTTATGAGCAGTTAATGGCTAACCCTCATGTTCTAGCATGTTTGTTTTAACACCTCGGGGTGCCAAAGTTGAAGTTGGATAGTGTATCTATATAAGTTTTGATGGGTATTACATAATCTTCTAGAGGAAAAAAATTCTATTTGGGTTATCATTGACTGACTCACCAAGTCATCCAACTTCCTAACCAGTTGAGAGTAGAGTTCGGTTGAGATCATTAAGTGCCTTTATGTGTAAGAGATAGTTTGACATCATAGAGTCCCCTCAATGATAATTTTAAACTATGATGCACAATTCACATCATGATTATAGAGATGATTGTAGCATTATTTGAAACATAGTTTCATTTTTTCATGATGTCCATCCCTGAGATAGACGGCCAGATTGAGTAGACCATTCAGGTTCTAGAATAAATTCTTTAGTCTCACATGTCAGACTTTGGCCATGGTTGGGAGGATCAACTACCCTTTGTGGAGTTTTTATATAATAATAGTTACCACTCCACCATCAATATGGAACTGTTGAGGGCCTTATATGGGAGACCCAATTGGTCACCTCTATGTTTGAATTATCTAGGGATGTCAACACTCATGGGCCTAGAGTTGGTGTGATTTATAATATAGAAGGTGGAAATCATCTAGGATTAGATGGAGACTACCCATAGCTATTATAATTTTAATTTGGGCCGATGATGGTGTCCTTTGGAGTTCGATGAGGGAGACCATGTGTTCCTAAAAGAATCACAATGGAAATGGTTATAGAGATTTTTATGATTCATTAAGTTATATCTAATATTTATTTATCTTTATAGATATTTTTTTGTATTTGTGAGGTGGTGTACTACATTTCCCTACCACCATATTTAAACTGGGTACATGATGTCTTCCATGTGTGGTAGTTGAGGAGGTATGTGCACAACCCATCACATGTCATTAACTGGTGTTAGCTAGACATCAAGGATGGTGATACCGTCATAGAGTATCTAGTATAGGTCAAGGATAAGTTGGATAAGATCCTCCAATGGTGAGTGATTCTATTGGTGTGTATCTGATAGTATCATGTGAATCGTCGGGAGAGAAACTATGAGAGGGAAAACCATATTTGATCTTATTTCCCTAATCTTTTTTAGTATGATTTTTTATTTTTTGGATGAATATCATTGAGTTTGGAGAATATAACGATTCTATTTTTACCTTTTAAAACGTTGCAATATTTAAAAAATATTTTTTTTATGGAGCTGGGAACTGAGTCGGTGTGGGATTCTAGAGACTAGGGAGTCTCGATGTTAATATTATAAAAATATTAAATATTTTATATCAGGCGTACATAGTTTTTTATAAATACCAGAATAAATTCCAAATAGAGTGTCATATGGGAAATAAAAGACCACCACTACATCTGGACTATGGGTTTTACCCTAGGTTTGACATAACATATGTGTGAATCAGCTGCTTGGTTTAAAAGTGATCATGGGATAATTGATAAATCAATCAATTAGTTAATTAATGTATCAATTAATTAATTTTTATATCTAGATCCCCTATATTTAGACATAATTAGGGGGAAATCCTACGGTTATATTAATAATCCTAGGTATTTGGAGAGATCATGGAGGATACCTTTGGTGGATGTCAACTGAATCATTGACCGATAAACGGGGCTGAGGAGTTTTTCTTCAGCAACAGAGTTTATAGATCTCACCAAAATCAATGACGTAAAACCATTATTCATCATTGA
The DNA here is from genome assembly GCA_963277665.1 of Viscum album. Taxonomy (NCBI): domain Eukaryota; kingdom Viridiplantae; phylum Streptophyta; class Magnoliopsida; order Santalales; family Viscaceae; genus Viscum; species Viscum album. The sequence continues at coordinate 1,328,228,301 of OY728158.1, forward strand.
TTTATCTAAACACAAGTTAGGGAATTTTTTTAGGTTTGTTTAATCCCATTTTTTATCCCACATTAATTGAAAATATATCCTTTTAACAAATTGATTTGTGGGTTGATTGCTGATTTACGAGTATTATTTTAACTTACTCATATTAAGAAGGGATAATTTTTCAATTATTACCTTAATTTCATGATTCTCTATTAATGTATTGAAGCCAAACTGAATGATGGATGTGTTTTATTACTTGTATTTTTTTTCTTTTCTCTGATTGTTCTATATTAATTTTTCATTAGTATTCCTTTGGTTGATGGTTCAAAAAAATACCCATAGAAAAATCAATGCACCATCGATCTTTGGTGTAACAGATCATTTCCTTGGGTTTTTATTTTGGATAGAGAGAATTTATGAGATGTGATATGATGTGATAGGAGATTAGAGATAGTTTAGATTAGGATCAAGTGTTCTTCGATCATGGGTTTTGACATTCGGTTGAGGGTTGTGATGGGATCGAACCTCGAGTAGAATGGTTGGCTGAATCTTGCCACTGACAATGTATTGGTCAATGTCATCCATAGATCTGAGTTATTTATCGTGATTCATGGAGGAATCAATGGTGGTAGTGGTGAAGGTAATACTTATAAATACTACCATTTTTTTTGGAAATTAACGAGTTACATGGGGTGTAGTTCAGATGAAAACACACTATGTAGTCCTATGCTACAAAATATAAGGTTTCATGAAAATTAAATATCACATGCCATGTGTTCTTACCACATTTATATTGGATCGGTGCTGGAATCTCGACATGTAAACTAGGGGTACATGGAAAAATTCACACGGTCATGACCAGAGTACATCAGAACGACTTAGTACACATGCACATTTTTTGATAGAGTAGCTAGACACATACAGGTATATGGGAACATACATGACTAGAGTACCTGGACATAGCCATGTACTTGGGATTTTCCAAATTACATATGAAAAGGACCAAGTACACGATCATAGGAAAAAGTACACTTGCAGACCTGAGGTATCCAAGACACATCAAGTATACCCTATACATGTTGTGTACTTTTTCTAGAGATGAGTTAGACCCTCGTTATCATCAGTGTAGACTAGTATCTGCAGGATCTTTCCCCTTTTTCCATCCTTAGGAGGGTACAATGAGGCATCACATCCTAAATATATGATGTGATCCCATCTATGAGATTAGTCATGGATGGAGTCAAAAATCCCTTAATGAGGCCCAAGATGTGACCCTTTATCATTTCTTCCTCCTTAGATAGAGTTAGGAATCATGTGACATGTGTATCATGGTGTTTGATCCCCTTCCTAGTGATTTATTCTAGTTTGGGTTAGAATAACCCTATAGTCCTTCGGTGTGATCCCCTATATGTATACAAAATTCATTTAATATATAATACATCCCTTCTTCATGGAAAGGCTCGAACAGAATGACATGTCAGGTCAGGTCCACTCCTTCTAAAGATATTGTAGTGATGGTTGAGAGATAATGAACTCTAATTCCATCCTCCAATAGGACACAGGTTGGTTACAAGCACCAAGGGTATGAAAATCTCAAAAAATGGAGTGAATGAACCTCTATAGTAATGTTGGATTGGGAGATAAGATGAATCATCCAAAAACTACTCCATGATAATATATAAAAGAAACCAAAACCATCCAACAATGAATGTTTAAATAAAACTGATGCTGATAAAAGACTCCAAAGTAAATACTCAAAAGTAACGATAAAGAAGAAACATAAAAACACTCCAAAAAGGTGTGAGCTAGTACCGTCCACCACAGTCAACATTATTCTCCTACAAACCTGAAAATAGTTTTATATACGTACGGTGAGCATAAAAGTATACTCATTGGGAAAACTAAAGTCTCTAATGCACATGTGAAAGAATCATAATAATGGACCTTTCAGAAATTAAAATAACAAAAAACACCAAAATAGGTTAAATATCTATAGAAACCTCACCAAGAAATGCACATCATGGAATGCTCACCAAATAACTCAATCTAATAATAATAACATAATAAGAAAAAAATCAATCTAGGATACACCACGTTGCTTTCATGCTGATTTTACACTTTTAAACCCAAATTTTGTATATCCCAAAACTCCTACCTCTTTCGAATAACATATATCACTTTCCCACTGCATGGTCACATCACATACTGCTAGCAGAAACTTTGGCCATCATCCCACAACACATTCCAATCACATCTCACCCAAAAATACATTATCCATTACATCAAAACCCTAACCAGGGTAGTAGGGAATCATGAACATTATATAAATCATCTCAAGACACCCCTAATACCATGCACGACCTCCACCATAATCCACCCCACAGCATAATCACCTCAAATATTTTTCAAATAGACCTCGGCTATCACCTAGTGCACTAAAATCCCTCAAAACATCACATTTTTTGCATATTTTTTCACTGGGAAGAGAGAGTACAAAATAGAAGGCCGCCAAATGCCCATACTCATCATCATGATGTTGGGGAAAACATCCCACACGTGACTAAGTGGATTTCAGAACATAGTACTCGATGTTGGTGGGGTGTCTATAGAAATTACAAGTAATAAAAAATTATATACATATTAACACACACAATATCAGCCTATAGGTTCAAAACCAAACACTAACCAACTGACAACATCCCCACTTTCACTCCCAACTCCAAATTCATAACCCCATAAAACCATAATCCACATCACACAACAAACCAATTCCATTATCCAACTCATTCATTTCATTATTAAGTATCTTCCAAATTTAACCACACATATGATCATTTAGGTATTCATTAATCATTTCCATACCATTAACTAAACCAAACCTATCCATTTTTATCATTATTAAATAATTAATTATTCCATCACTACCCTGGAATCTAGAATAATGTAACCACACCTCATAACTATCCCATCAACGCCATCACACCATCGAATTACCGCCCCAAATGTATAGCCAAACCAGCACGACCTCTCTGCCCAAAAATAAAGGATAAAAAAACACCACCTCGCCAACCCAAAAAAATAACCAAACAACCACAACCACTTTTCCTCAAAAGTGCGGGCAAACAACCACTGCCTCACCGCCCCAAAATAATGGCCAAACAACCACCACCTCACCACCCCAAAATCCCAACCACATCTCACCCATCATCCCCACATTTTCTTTCAAACACGCAACATCACCCCACATCATAACACATGAAATATAATTCTAGAAATTAAACAAAGTGTATTTTTTCAAATTTCACTTAATTTTAGGGGTGTTTCCACACAATCCATAATCCAAGGGAAACCATTTCATTATCCAAATATAAGTGGTTATCCAATTTAAATTTTAGGGTGATATAAAAACAATAATAATAGAAATATTAGTCACAACACATATCATCTAGCATGATGAAATCCCCCAACAACCAAAATTTTTAGTGGGGCATCAAGCTCGTAAAATCCAGCATATCACAATAATATAAATGTTGTAAAAGCATGAAAATCACTCATATTTCCCCCAGTTAATTTAAGTTAACCAATTATTTATCTTTAATTAATCTATAAAAACCATAACCTATAGATAAAAAAGACTATACCCCACCCACATGATTCACAATAAATAGAAATGAAGGGTTTTCTATTAAAGAAGCTTTGACGACTTGCTATGCACCATAGGGAAACGATGAAATGCCTGAAAACCCCAACCACACATTGGAATACGTGAATCAAACACAACAAAAAAAGGGTCATAAAAACATAGCCCAGCCCTCACCCTAATCAAAACCCACACCACCATAGTGATTTCTCAAAATAGGAATAGGAGAAACCCACCAAGAAGGGTGAAGAAATTTCCATAGATTTCCAATGGGGATCAATTCGAATCAACAAATTGATGATGGAATAATAGGTATATAAGATACCTCAAAATTTCCTAGGGATTTCTGCAAATTAATAGGGAGAAGAGATTGTCCAAATAATGATAATTGGATGAGAAAAGAACATAATATATGGAAACTCTCCGGTTTCATGTCATGAAAAATTTATATGGTGTGTAAACCATGAGTTTTTTAAAATTCCATATTTCACAAAAAAAATGCATCAACTAAACCATTATTTAATACACATCAAGAATTCAACTTATGTAACATGTAATCCATCTCACAGGTCATACCTTATCCACATAGAAGTTTTGAACCAACAGACTAAAAAAGTCGTAAACCACCATTACACATCGTGTAAACATTACTTATTGTGTAAATATTACACTATGTGAATTTCTTGTAGCAGTTATGTTTCATCTCCAATATCCACAAAAATCTCATGGAACCTCCCCTAAGAACCCCCAATAACCAAAACTAGAAAATTAATGTGTTGTTAAGGCACAATCAATTACATCATATACATCTCAATCAATTCTCATTATTGAGAATTCAAAACCAATCCCAGAATGAATGGGGTATAAAAAACCACCCTAAGAGAACAATATTAAAGATCTCATCATACCCTAAATGTTACCACTAGATAAACATGCCAAACCAAATATCCACAACACATCTCGCACAACATCATAACGGCATAACACACCATTACAATCATCCAACCTTCATGTTGGAGTTGGTGGCCAGGAACCAACTACTTTGTACTTTATTCATTAATAATAGCCTTTTCACATATTGATTGTTCTTTTGTGTGAAAATGCATGTGATAATGTCCGAAGGATAGTTGTTGCATTAAAGGGTCATAGTGGATCCCTGATAAGATGAGAACCTGGAAGTGCCATAACACTGTTTTTGAATATATGTTCTATGGCTGGATGATGTTATTTGAGGGACACAAATAATACATGTCATTAGGGGTGAGGACTCATAAAACATTGAGGCACCTTCTCATGGTGTGCACCCCTGGTAATATCCAGGAGGATATTATGAGAACGAGACCCGCCAGTAGGAAATCCACATTTCATAGTGTCATTGGATGTTCCTATCCGTGGACAAGTGTATTGGTCCTTAGACTTTAAGAGTATTATTAATGGGTATTACAACTCGAGCACTTATATGTATTGACCAAAACTGCGATGACACACTGTTCACAGCGAGGTAGGATACGTTGGGTGTGTCATTAGTAATACAGAATTAATAGATAATGCAAGATAGGATTTTCCCTTCTGTTCCATAACAGAAGTAGATATACCATGCTCTTTAATGGAATTGATATAGCCTAAATAAATCCATGGACATGGTAATGTATGAGCGATTTCATTTCCAGGAAGTCAAAGAAAGAATAATCAAGCACATGGGTTGATGGCACTAGCATGCAACTCCCTTGATTAGAGATATTGCGACAAATGGATTATATTACATGGTAAGCATTCATAGGAGGAGACATGTCATTACGGCATTATCTTCTTTCTCTATGGGTCCCTTGGAATGTTGCTAGACGGTAACCTTGGACTTTAGGCAGGCTCCGCCTAATTCAACTGTGAAAGAGGCCTAGAGGGTCACACAATAAGTGTGTCCATGTATATCAGTTAAATATTAATTTAACAAGTTAAATAAATATTATTCCCTATTGTGATTTAATAATTATTTAAGGATGCCTAATCGCATTTATTTCAACACTAGTTATTCGAGAAAATATATTGTGGGAAAAAAAATATATTTATTATCGAGTAATGCAGTTACATTTATTTAATAAATAAATAGACATTACTCACGGTCTAATAAATGTGGTGGAGAAAATGGAAAATAAAATTACAAGCCGTCTATATTAAATATACACACCGTGTAGTTTTATGGAAAACAAGTACACGCCGTGTAATAATTATTACACGCCGTGTAGTTTTCTAGTCAGGATTTTGAGGATATAATATTGTTTTATTAAATTTTATTAATTATAATCAGTGTGGGAGCATGTTAAGGAATTAATAATTTGACATGGGGTTTCAATAAGAGTTAATAAAATAAATAAAATGCATAACACGTTTATTTATTGTCATATCTTTATTAACCTCAAACCCAATTATAAATATCCTCACAACCCCAACACTTTTCCAGATCCATTGTTGTGCACAACAGATTTGGAAATACTCTCAAGGCAATAGAGAATTCCCTTTCCACCAAGAACATCCTCAAGTTACAAGGGCGAGATCCTCCACCAGATTAAGGCCGTCTAAGGCGGACATCGCAAGTGAAGGTACTTCTGCGCTAGCACCCGGAGATCCCTTCGGCGACATCTAGAGATACGTGGAGCACGTGGGGATCACCGCTAGAGGAATGTTATACTTGGATTCTACGACACAACAATAGATCATAGGATCATGACCAGAGACATCGACGAAGAAATAATTCCACCGAGGTAATTCTTGTGAATTAATTAAATTAATTATAACCAACATATGATGATCCTATCTCAATGGTTCTGGGACTCTTTTTTATTTTTCATTCTTCATTCCATTCTGAAGATCCAGCGTTTTGTATCTTGATGGATCTCAGATTGAATGTTTTTTAACGCTAAAATTAAAGTTGGGAAAACCCACAACTGCCCCCAGAACCTACAAATGGTATCAAAGTGGTCATATCGTTGATTATAATTATTTAGTTTTTCGTTGGCGATTTACAAATTTAATAATTTAGTTATATCAATTCATGTTTAATCGTTCTGGAAATCTAAATCTCGAGATCTATTCCTCCTCCCTCATTTCTCGTTCTCCTCACTGAAACGAATTTTTACTTTTTATTTTGATTAAAATAAAATAGAGGAAATCATCCAGAGGAGCCAAACGTTTCTGGCCGTACAACACCAGAATACACGGCGTGTATTCAGAAGTACAAACTATGTAGTATAGGTTCGATGCATTGAATGATCCACCAAATCTGGTCGTGCATTGTATTTTTTCTAAGAATTTAAGACACAATGTGTTGACCAGAAATAGGTGGCACACGGTTTTAGGATTACATTCTGTGTGGTCCAATGAACACGGTGTGTAGTCCCTTCGGTTTAGGGTTGGGTCATGTACCCCATACACGGCTTGCCCAGCTGGAAACCGTGTAACGTGGAAACTACATGGTGTGTGTCCCACAGACAACGACGTGTACTCCTAAAATTTCCGAAGTACATTTACATGCCCGGTCCCCAGGCGTGTACTTCGGATGGACGGTGAAGAAAAGTACACACCTTGTAGTCGGAACTACACGCCATGTACTCACCCAAATTTCGCAGATTTATTAAAATTTATTATTATATTATACAAAACCTTGATACATGTACCATGGTGCAGGAGTAAAGCTGAGGCACAACATGTGATAGGTGTTTTATATATATTTGTTTCATTAAACATCGGCGTAATAAATGGGAAGTCACCGGGTTGCCTCCATGGTACATGTTACGTACAAGGATAATATTAAATGAACTTATTTGTTTAAAATTATGATGGATGAGAATCTCAAGGATGTTTGGAAAAGTGTTTAAGTTAAAAGGATTGATTAATTAAAGATAATTAATTGATTCGAGCATGATTTATCTTAAACAAGAATGATTAAAGAAAAGAATGCTAGTTTTATTTATGTATAAATATCGTTGCATGTATGGATGATCAAGAGCTAGACCGAGACCTTTTTATGTGAATGGTTTCATTTAATTTCTTTATTTAAATTAAATTTGTTGGCATGCGAGCCATCTCCTCGTTAATATGTAGGGCATGCGCAACCAATGATTCATTTATGTAAAAACCCTTTTTACCCCTCACCTGTATATGAGATAAATTCATATGTAATGGATGGAGCTCCCAAGCTAGTGGAGGAAACTCAAGTCAGGAGCCAAGGTGAAACCAATCCAAGGAGATACAATGGTGGATAGGTGGAAAGCTGTAAACACGAACCCGAAATCTTCAAGGAGTTTCTACCCTAGGTCTTGGGTTAGTTTATCAACCTCTAGATAAATTAACAAATAGAAAAAGCTCATGATCATACCATTTATTTTGTTTTTGTCAGTTTCATGGTTTATTTATTGTGGTTGTGTTGTCACGATCACACAATTAATGAATTAAACGAGCATGCAAGATGGAACTAAAATTAAACCGTCTTATACGTAAATATTATCTTAGACATGGTTAATCACTTAAGTATATCCCACTTAATATTAACAAGCATGTAATCAAAGATAATAAAATGGAAATTTACATGTAAGGATAAAATCCCTCAAAATAAATATTAGGTCAGTATATCCTTCCATATTCTTGGTTAGAATCGAACCATAGTTCAAAGTGAATGGCCAACCCTAGTTGGGGTGATTTCAATTATCGGGGAATTATAATTAAAGGTTTTGTGTTGACTTGACTTGGTTCACATCAAGGGTTGAATGCCACAGCAGTACTTGGTGTGACCAAGAGGCAAAGGTTGAGGAAATCCAAAATAAAAGGATTTCTGGATTGGGGAGTCCACTCAGTGGATCAAGGAGCTGTGAGTTAATGCAGTTGACATTTGGAATGCCTAACTAAAACCCTTCAAGTTTCTTGACCAACCTTAGTTTGGGTAATGCGAAGGGAAATATGGATCCTTTCCACTAGAATATTCAGACAATAGAATCTTCCGAAATCAAAGGTGAGGGATATTGGATTTCGATAAAATAGTGGGAGAATAATAAGTATTAATTTATTTATTTTTCTCAAATTTGTAATAAATTACTAAACCTTTTCTCATCTTAAATTGTAGAAAAGAAAATAAATTGAATTCAAACATATCATTGTTAACCATACTCGAGAAGGAAAACCGTCTCACCGGCACCAATTTCCAAGAGTCGCAGAGGTGTTTACGCGTCATCCTTCGCCACGAAAGGAAATTGTATGTGCTGGAAGTGCCTATTCCAGTTGTTCCTGGGAAAGAGGCTAGTGATGAGTAATTATCTATATATATGAAACACATGAAAGATGCCACAGATGTCCAGTGTTGCATGATATTGGCCATGTCCAATGAGCTCTTGAAGCAACATGGAAACATGGACACGTATAGCATGATGTCTCACCATAAGGATATCTACCAAGAAAAGGTGAGACGAGAGAGGTGTGAGATATCAAATGCTTTGTTTACAACTAAGCTTGGAGAGTCTTCACCAGTTGGGCCTCATGTAGTCAAGCTTATTGGATACATTAAACGCCTAGACATCGTATGGATTAAATTACCAGATGAGTTGTGTACAGATATCATCCTATCATCACTGCCCAAGACCTTCTCTAGCTTCATTGTCTACTATAATATGAGAAGAAATGAGAAGATTCTATCGGAGCATCTAACCTTGATTCGCCTGGTAGATAAGGACATGGGGCATGAAAAACTCGTGGTCTTTATGGTGAACAAGAAAAGGAAGGACAAGGCAAAGGGGCCAAAGACATATAAATGGTCTGAAGCCCCAGAGCACCGTCCCACCAAGAAGGGGAAGATCCTGAGGCAGAGCAAGGAACACGAGGTAGTGTGTTTTTCATGTGGCAAGTACAACCACTGGAAGAGTAACTGCACCCAGAAGCGTGGGGACACTAAAGGTGTGTTTTTTATCGAGTGAAATATTTCTATTTCTACAAATTCGGTATTAGATACAGCTTGTGGGGCTCGCATCTGTATTCAAATGCAAGAACCAAGTAGTTTTATAATGATCTCCAGAGGATAGGGGAATCTTCGAGCTACCAATGGCGCAAGGCTGGCAGTGTCGGATATTGGCGATTATCACCTCTTATTGCCTACTGGCTTGATTTTGGTCTTACAAAACTGTTATTTTGTGCCTAGTGTTACCAAGAACATACATTCTTTATCTTGTTTGGATATGGATGGATTTATTTTCAAATTTGGAAATAAGGGTTTTATCTTTTATAAGAACAATGTATGTTGTGGTATGGCACATTTAAATAATGGGTTTATATGTATTAAATTATGAAAACCAAGTGTTGGAAATCGATAACGAAACAAACTCACATGACTCATACATCACCCAATTGTGGAATCACCATCTCGGTCATGATAACGAGAAGCGCTTGACAATGCTCTGTCAAGATGGCTATTTAGACACTACTGAGCTAAAACCACTTGATAGATGTCACACTTGTTTACAAGGAAAAATGAACAAGTCACCTTTTGGTGGACAGGGTGAATGGACCAAAGAGATTCTAGGATTGGTACACACGGATGTGTGTGGACCATTTCTAGTAGAATCTAGAGGTGGATATTCTTACATCATTACTTTTACTGATGATTTGAGTATATATGGCTATTTCTACTTAATGAGGTATAAGTAAGAGGCCTTAGAGAAATTTAAGGAAATCAAGAATGAAGTAGAGAATCAGCTTAGTAAGAAGATAAAGAATCTTCGATCGGATCGAGGTGGAGAATATTTGAACCAAGAGTTCATCGATCTTATACAGGAGTCTAGGATTCTATCTTAGCTCACTCCTACTTATACACCACATTGGAATGGTATTAGTGAAAGGAGGAACCACACCTTTTTGGACATGGTGAGGTCGATGATGAGTCATACGGATCTTCCATGATCCTTTTGGGGATATGAATTACACACTGCAGCATACATATTAAACCGATTACCAATAAAGGAAGAAAATGTAATTCCCTCTGAGTTATGGAGTGGAAATAAACTCTTTTTTTCACACACATGTGTATGGGGATGTGGGTCATTTGTTAAGGCCTTCTCAGGCAACAAACTATCACCCCAAGGCACGAAGTGTATCTTTGTAGGATATCCCAAGGAAACGAAAAGAAAATTACCTATATAACCCTCAAGATAAGAAAGTAACTATCACCAGACAAGTCATTTTTCTTAAGAGGGAGCACATCCTCAAGAAGGATAGTGGGAGAAAGATTGACTTCGACGAAGTTAATGCTCAAGATACATAAGAGTTGGTACAAGAATAAGTTCCACAGGTCTCCGTAGAGGAGGTTCCAGAAACACAAGTACTACGTAGGAGCTCAAGAGAGGTAAGGGAACCAGAGAGATTTGGTTTCCTAGTCACCGAGGATGGTGAATCATTATTATTGGAAAATGATGAGCCTATATCCTACAAGGATGGAGTAGAAATCTCAAAAGCTGCAAGATGGATATAAGCTATGAATTCTGAGATGGATTCCATGTATCAGAACCAAGTTTGGGTTCTGGTCGATGAGCCAGTTGATGTAAAGCATGTTGGATACAAATGGGTATTCAAGAGAAAGTGGGACATGGAAGGTCAGCTTAACACCTATAAAGCATGGATAGTGGCTAAAGGATTCAGACAGCCTCAAGGAATTGACTATGATGAAACCTTCTCACCAGTTTCCATGTTTAAATCCATAAGAATCAGACTTTCCATAGTAGTTTACCATGACTATGAGATTTGGCAGATGGATGTCAAGACATCATTCCTTAATGGGAACCTTCAGGAAGATGTTTATATGAACCAACCAGAAGGGTTTGTGACACTAGGTGAAGCCAAATGGGTTTTCAAGTTGCATAAATCCATTTATGGATTGGAGTAAGAATCCAGGTCATGGAACATTCAATTTGATGAAGCCATAAAGGAATTTGGTTTCATTAATAGGGAATGTGAGCCATGTTTTTATAAGCGGTTTAATGTGAATGCGGTCGTTATCCTAGAATTATATGTTATTGACATATTGCTTATTGGAAAAGACGTACCAGCCTTATAGTCAGTTAAAGAATGGTTGAACAAGTGCTTCTCCATGGAAGATTTAGGTGAAGAAGCTTACATTCTAGGGATCAAGATCATTCATGATAGATCCAAGAGGCTGCTTGGACTAAGTCAGAGTACATATACTGACCAGATACTAAAGAGATTTAGTGTAGAACAATCTAAGAGGGGATTGATTCCAGTGTCACATGGCCTACATCTTTCTATGAAAATTTGTCCTCAGACACAACAAGAGAAAGATATAATGAGTAAGATCCCATACGCTTCGGCTATAGGATCCATCATGTATGCCATGTTATGTACTAGGCTTGATGTTACCTATGCACTGAGTATGGTAGGCAGATATCAAGCAGATCTAGGAGAACAACATTGGACTACTGTTAAGACTATCCTTAAGTATCTGAGAAGAACTAAGGATATGTTCCTGGTGTATGGAGGAGACGAGGAGCTTGTCATTAGAGGGTATGCTGATGCTGGTTTTCATCCAGATTAGAATGATCTAAAGTCGCAATCTAGATATGTTTTCTATCTCAAGGGAGGAGCTGTGTGCTGGAAGAGTTCAAAGCAGCCAGTTGTCACTGATTCTACAGTGGAGTTCGAGTATATAGCGGCTTTTGATGCAGCCAAAAAAAGCTGTCTGGATTCAGAAATTTGTCTAAGAGCTTGATGTGGTGCCAAGAAGTAAAGATCTCATTACATTGTATTGTGATAATATTGTAGCAGTGGATCTTGCAAAAGAACAAAGGTCACATCAACGGACAAAGCACATACTCCAGAAGTACCACCTATTGAGATATTTCTATCAGAGGGGTGAATTTGCAGTGAGCAAAGTGTCCATGGAAGAGAACGTGGAAGACCCCATGACTAAATGCCTATCTCAGTAGAAGCATGAATATCATGTGAGAGCTAGCGGGTTAAAGGTTGTTAGAAGTTGGCTCTAGTCTAAGTGGGAGTCTGTTAGAGTTGGTGGCCTAGAACCAAATAATTTTTACTTTATTCATTAATAAAAGCCTTTTCACATCTTGTTTTTTCTTCTATGTGACAATGCTTGTGATAATGTCCTAAGGATAGGTGTTACATTAAAGGGTCTTAGCGGATCCCTACTTTGATGAGAACCCAGAAGTATCATAACACTATTCTTGAATATATGTTCTATGGCCAGATGATATTATTTGAGGGACAAAAATAATATAGGTCATTAGCGGTGAGGACTCATAAAACTTTGATGCACCTTCTCTTGGTGTGCGCCCTTGGTAATATCCAGGAGGATATTATGAGAATGAGACCCGCCAGTAGGAAATCCACATTTCATAGTGTCATTGGATGTTCCTATCTGCAGATGTGTGTATTGTTCCTTAGACTTCAATATTATTATTAATGGGTATTACAACTCGCGCACTTAGATGTATAGACGAAAACTGTGACGACACATTGTTCGCAGCGAGGTAGGATACATTGGGTGTGTCACGAGTAATTATGCATTAATAGAAAATGCGAGAAAGGATTTGTCCCTTCTATTCCATAACGGAAGTATATATCTTATGCCCTTTTATGGAATTGATATAGCCTAAATAAATCCATGGTCATGGTAAGGTATGGGCATGTTCAGTTCCAGGAAGTCATGGAAAGAATAATCGAGCAATGGGTTAATGGAACTAGCATGAAACTCACTTGATTAGAGATATTGAGACAAAGGGATTATATTACATGGTAAGCATTCATAGTAGGTGACAAGTCATTGTGTCGTTAACTTCTTTCTCTATGGATGCCTTGGCGTGTTTCTAGACACTAACCTTGGACATTAGGCAGGCTCCACCTAATGCTAATGAGAAAGAGGCCTAGAGAGTCACACACTAAGTGTGTCCATGTATATTAGTTAAATAATAATTTAACAAGTTAAATAAATATTATTCCCTATTGTGGTTTAATAATTATTTAAGGATGCCTGATTGCATTTATTTCGACACTAGTTATTCGAGAGAATATATTGTGGGAGAAATAATATATTTATTATCAAGTAATGCAGTTATATTTATTTAAGAAAAAAATAGCCATTACTCAAGGTCTAATAAATGTGGTGGAGAAAAATGGAAAATAAAAGTACACACCGTGTATATTAAATATGCATGCCATGTAGTTTTATGGAAAACAATTACACGTCGTGTACTAATTATTACATGTCGTGTAGTTTTCCAGTCTGGATTTTGAGGATATAATATTGTTTTATTAAATGATATTAATTATAATCAGCGTGGGTGCGTGTCAAGGAATTAATAATTCGACAAGGGGTTTCAATAAGAGTTAAGGAAATAAATAAAATGCATAACGCGTTTATTTATTGTCATAACTCTATTAACCTCAAACCCAATTATAAATATCCTCACAACCCCACAACTTTTCCTGAGCCGTTGTTGTGCACAACGGATTTGGAAATACTCTCAAGCCAAGAGAGAATTTCCTTTCCACCAAGAACGCCCTCAAGTTACGAGAGCGAGATCCTCCACCAGATCAAGGCGGTCAAAGGCGGACATCACAAGAAAAGGTTCTTCCGTGCTAGCACGCAGAGATCCCTTCAGAAACGTCCAGAGATACGTGGAGCACATGTTGATCGCCACTAGAGGAATCCTATACTAGGATTCTATGATGCAACAATGGATCACAGGATCGTGACTGGAGACATCGACAAAGAAATAATTCCACCGAGGTAATTCTTCTGAATTAATTAAATTAATTATAACCAACATATGATAATCCTATCTCAATGGTTCTAGGAATATTCTTTTCTTTTTTATTATTCATTCCATTCTGAAGATCCGACGTTTATATCATGACGGATCTCGGATTGAACATTGTTTAACACTAAAATTAAAGTTGTAAAAACCCACCAACGCGCTTCTGCTGCGCCTGGAACCTACACTTCACACATACAAAACTAAAAACCACTACAACCAACTAACTACATTATCCAAAACATAAGAATTAAGGAATTACATCCTCTATGTATAGATACTATGTTCTCTGGGCAGTACTGACTCACCAACCATGTTTTAATTGCATCGTGGTATAATTCTTCTCAACTATGAATCAGGCACTTCAATTTTCTTATGTAGAACATTTTTCACACATCAAACAACAATGTAAACATCATATCTCCTAAAAACACAATCAAAACATCACCTCATAAAGAATATCTTGAAAAAACTCCAAGAAATATGTCTTCATCTACATCTCTCTCTCCTATGTAATCTCCCCTAGGCCGCCATACATCCGAAATACATGAACCAAAAGCAATTGGTCATCCACACAACGCCTTATATTGGTGGTATTGTATCTCTATTATCCACTCAATGAACGTTGTTCCATCCTCGATATCCATCTTTCGCCAATAAATGACATGGTATTCATCAGGGAGATACATGTGAAACTGAGAGATGGAGGACGCCATGGATACTCTCTAGTAACAGTGGTGTTGGTCGGAGTGGTTTACTCAAGAGGGGGGGTGAATTGAGTACCAATTAAAATTTCTGTATTTAAACACACTGTCTTAAAGAACCCCAAATAAAATAATAAATTAAACTGTAGTGAATTTATATTAAAGTGGAGGTTCTGTTAGATTCTCAAGGGATTGATTAATTCCCGGTTAATCAATACAGGAGTGTATGATTATCTTTTGAAACTAACTTACTAATCTACACATAACATAAACACTTGCTAATTTAATTATCAAAGTGACTTTAAAAACAATATTGGTTTTAAAGTGATTAGCAGCCGAATAAAACGTTGAAAGAGATGTCACAACAAATGTAACCAAGAGGTTCAGTCTCAAGCTGAGACTTAGTCCCCTCAAAAGTTTATATAAAAATAATCCACACCCTGGATCGGGGTTCAACAGTTTACAACTGTCCAGGTCCAAGACCTCTACCACTTTTATTCGTGGGAAACAGTTCAACAGCAACCAGCTGTCCAGGTCACATACGACCTCTACTACTGTTATTCGTGGGAAAGAAAGAATGCAAAAATTTGGTAAGGATTTACAAATCCTCCAGTTTAAGTACAGGAGATAGTGTATGTGTTGGATACAGCAGATAACAAACACTGCTCAAAAAGTATAATAATAAATCACAGAACAAGAGATGTAGAGTTTAGAAATGGTTCTGGTGATTTCAGTGTAGCTCTGGACTCCTTTGGATTCGATCAGAAGTGAGTCTGAGTCCTCTTCTCATTTCTATTTGAGAAACAGAGTGTCGTATACTCCAGGTTCATAGACAGTGAAAATGTAGTGGTTGAAGTTTGAAGTGCCCAGATCAGTGTGAATCACTGAGAGGGGGAGGGGGTGAATCAGTGATCCTTTAAAACTTTTTACTAATTGATTCTTAATCAATTAAACCTCTATAGATGGTTAAAGCCTCGATCCACTCTTCTTGTATCTCTCAACCTTTCCCGGATAATGCAGTAATGAAAAGGCACAGGACACAAGGATTTACAAGGTTCGGCACCAAAGGCCTACATCCTTGCCATGCTCTCTCAGCATGGATTCTCCCATTATAACTTGTTAGAATTACAATGGTCGATACAGAGTCTCACTGTATCTCTCCTGAGTCCCACAGGAGGGTCTTTATACTGCGTCCCACAGTGTTACCAGAGTCCCACTGGCCTGCTCCAGAATCCCACTGAAGACTTCTTCTCCCTGAGTCCCACAGGGTCTTCTCCTGGCTCCTTGAGTCGCACGAGTAGCTCTTCTTCTCTTTAAGTTCTTCAAGTATCCTCAGCAGCCTGGGATAAAGGCTGCTGGCCTTGCTCTTCTTCTGATCACTTGTTGTTGATCAGGACTTCTCGTCTTGCTCAGGCTTTATCACCTTCTTCTGAGGATGACCTGGCCTTCACTCTTCAACTACTGAATACTCAGACAACTGATATCTTTAACTTTGGTCTGGTCCAGTCTCAGTTCACTTCAACATCCTGCACTGAGTGCATGGCAGCTCTTCAAGATCTTCAAGTCTTGGAATCCTCAGATGCACACCACTGATTTAGCACTGCTCACGTGTGCACGTGCATGCATGCATGCATGCACTTTCCCTTTCCTCTTCTTGGTGCAGTAGACCCACAAAGGGTGTAATCAATTATAGCACACACCTTCTCACTTGAACTTCACACTTTTTGTTCAATGTTTTTAAACACTTAAAGTGTGTTCTACTTTAGTGTGGGTCACTCCTTCTTCTTCTTCTAATGTGTATACACTCCTCTTAGAGCACACACATAGGTTCGGCCTTCTTTGTCACTTGTTCATGTACACATAAATTCTTCATTTTGTACACACTTGATCTTGGCCTACTCCTCTATTCTTGCACACACTTGGGCCGTAGGTGGTTCTTCGAGTTTGCATACACACACAAATGTGTGGTCTTCACTTCACCCACTTGCACACACAAGAGGCAAGGCCTCGGCCTTCTTTGGCACACACAGAAAGTGTGGTCTTCCACTTCACTTGGCACACAAGGCACTAAGGCTCGGCCTTCTCTTCCCTTCTTGCACACACACCCGAACACCTACTGCCCATCGTTGCACTTAGCACACACACGATGTGTTCTTCAATATGGGCACACACACAAGGGCTACGGCCACTTGTTTTCTTTTTGCACACACCAATGTTTAGGGCCTCCTCCTCCTTTTGCACACCCCAAAGGCTACGGCCTCTTCTTCAAATGCACACACAAGAGGTGGCCTTCTTAGCACATGTAAAACCGTAGGATCCTCTTACTCCATTTGCACACACACTGCCCACGGTGGTTCTTCAAATTTTGCACACACACACTGTGTGTAAAACACAACCCGAACTCCCTGTCTCAAATGAAGGCGCGCAAGGGGTGCGGCCTTGTTCTTCCCTTCACAGCCGTGACTGTCCCACTGACCGTGGGTCGCGCAAGCCACAGGTGCAAAGCACCGCGGGCGCGCAAGTGCAAACCGCGCAGGGTATAACACCGCGGGTGCGCAAGCGTGTCAAGGACACCTTGGCCGCACTAGTGCAAACCGTGCAGGAGGCACGGTGCACAGAGGGGGCGCGCAAGTTGGCGCTGCCCTTCCTCCTCTTCTTGTCGCGCAAAGAGGTTGCACGCAAGGAACTTCAGCCGCACAAAACTTTGCACGGCGGCTTCTTCTTCGCGAGGCAGAGGCACACGCGGGACGACAGGTCTTCAACAAAACTTCAGCAAGCAGCACAGAGGGCTCGGCCTCATTTTTATAGGCAGAGGATCCTCAAAACGTCCGCGTGGGATAAATCTCAATTCCCCGAAATATTCGGATCTTCAAGATTTTTATACTCTGTTTCAACGCGGGTTTCCTTTTCTTTTCTTTCAGTTTCCTCCACGTGCATGCGGCTTAGAACGCATGCACGGCCTTCGTTTAGGCTTATCTCATGCAAAACATCAACCCGGTGCCTCGTCAACTTCGTTTGCCTCGGCCAACATCGAATTCCCTCATTTGTTGCATGCACGTGTATTCTTGGGCATGATCCTGTTCGTTATGGCCAGACGAGCGCGAGGGTGGCTTCACTTCGATCAGCGGTGGCCGGGAGCTCGAGAACGGGTGGTCGGATGGCCTCTGGTTCAGCGGCGTCGCGGGTGGCTTCGGCTCGAGCTCGAGGAAGGAGACGAGCTCTCGGCCGTCGGATCAGGCGTTTGAGATACATCGGGCGGCCTAGATTAGATCGCGGCGCCGCGGATCAGATGTGCGAAGCAGATCAAGCGCGCGATGAGACGGACGGCGGAGATTTGCTCCCGGGATTTTTTGCGCGTCCCACATCGAAACGCAGCCCGGTTTATCCGCGGCTTATAACCCAGCCGCTCCCTTGAACGGCCAGTTGAAACTCCTCCCTCCACGGTGCCGCCCCGCACCGTGTTCTCTCTGCGGGCGCGCTCTGCGCCCACTATGCTCCCTGCGGGCGCGCTCCTAGCGCCCACTATGCCTCTTGCGGGCGCGCCACTGGCGCCCACTATGCACACTGCGCTCCTCCGGGCGTGCCCCAGCGCCTCTGTGGTGTCTGCGGGTGCGCCCCTGCCGCCCTGAGCTCGCCCCACGGGTTCCCCCTTGGGCGTGGCGCCTTAGGCCCACATGAGCCTTGGGGTTGAACCCACAAGGTGCTCACGGTCTGGCCATATTTTTTGGCTAAGTCTTGAATAAGACTTTGTCCAGTTTCTCCTCCATATAAAATATGCCAATTGCCAAATGCCACATGCCTATCTTTATCATTTCTCCTTCTTCCTCTCTTCTTCTTCATTTGAAATTCCTCCATTATCTTCAACATTTATTTATCACTTAGGAATGGGAATTCTTGAAGGTTCTTCTTCATCAATCGAGCTCCTGAATCACTTATAATCTTCAATGTCTTCGTTGATCTAATCAGAGATCAAATTGGGACTTCTTCAGATTCACATGCACTAAGTGTTAGTGCATGGACTTCATTAAACCACTTCACCCACTTAGAAGTTGTGGATGGATCTTCTTCTCATCTCCTCATGCATTGTCAATACAATGCATGGTCTTCTAAAGCTTGTTGTGACATTGTATCCAGTTGATACAAGTTCTTGGAACTTTAAAGATCAGTTCAACAATCGTCTGATGTTACTAGAGAATGTTTCAACCACATCTCCTATGCCACTTAGTGAATCTCCCAAGTGACATGCCTCTTAGTATCATGGCCATTCTCCTTCATCACCATAACTATCACATCCTTTGACATTCACATCTTGACTCCTTGACATCCATTCATTCCAAGACAACTTTATGCCTCATTGACAACAAATGCAACACAATGCACTTCAATCTCCCCCTTTGTATTTGTTGTCAATACACCACTTCAGCACATATGAATGGGTCAATATGTGTGCCAATATTTCTCCCCCTTATTGGCAATCAAATGCAAAGGTGTGGTGTGGTTCTCTTCCAGAAATATCTTCCTCCCATTGAAAAGTATTTTCTTGAAAAACACTGAGAGAGGGATGATGTCACATGTTCTTCTTTAGCAAAGAACCTTTAGTAAATCAGCTCTAAGTCTACTTGGGCTAACCCGGTGTAGAAAACAAGAGTGATGTAACCAAGGTACTCAATGCTGTCCAACATTCACTATACATGTGAGATCATGCTTCAGGGGTTTGAAACTTTTTCAGATATAACAACGAATTGCTAAATCCTGCACATACTTCACAAAACTCATTAAAAAGTTCAGTGCAATGATAAAGCTCCCCCTTTCAATCATTTGTCTTCAATCCATACTCCCCCTTAATTGACAAGATAAACTCAATTAAGAAACAAGGGATGAAAGCATGATTGGAATACCTTCACTTTCTCAAGATGATATTAATTTTAGAACATCATCTTCTCCAGATTGGCTCCCCCTCAAGGGGTGCATTCCATTCTGTCCAAACCACTCTCCAGATGAGAATGATCATCATCTTCAATTCCCTGCAATGTTAGCAAATGTATATACCAAGAGTATAAGGGAATAAGATGGAACCTCCTTGGTTCATCAATGTGAACAACAAGGTTGAGAAGATTCTCTCAACCGAGATGTCCCATTTTCACCATTCTTCACACTTGCACATTTGATCTTCATTGATGATTGTGCTGGTGTGGTTCTCAAAATATCTTCATGTGAAACCTTCTTCTTCCCTTTTGCTTTAGCAATTGCCAGAACTTCATCTTCAGCTCTCTGCAGATCTTTGGCAAGTTGCAACTGATGTGGCCATATGACAAGTAAATCATTTGGAAGGGTGGCCCCAGTTCTGGAAGTTCCACATGGTTCTTTTGATGCTGTTAAGCTACCTTTCTTAGGCAACTTATTTTCAATCAATCCCTTCTTCTTCTGGATTGATTGTCTTTTGGAGTTCAGTTGGCTTCTATTTAGTTTCATGGATTCTTTACAAAGGTCCATGATGTGTCCTTTCTTTCCACAGAAGAAGCATTTCTTGGTGGTCCTTCCGGATGCACCACCCTTCTTGGACTCAGACTCCAAGGACTTCTCTTCCTTTTTCAACATCTTCTTGGAAGCTTTTTCAGCTTTCTTCTTCTTGCTTCCCAAGGATTCCTTTTTAGCCAGGTTCAGTGATCTTCTCTTCTTTTCATATTTGGATACAGTTGGAGATTGACATGTATCATTTTGACCACTTTTGCAACCATCCCAGATGTTGTCAAGTAATCCAAATCTGTTAGCAGTAAACAGATGTCTCTGGACCTGTGGATGCTGCTTCTTTTCCTCCGGCTTTCTCCCCCTTGGCATGGGCTTCCTCTGTGCTTTGGCATTCAGTGGATTGTACCAAAAATCCTTTGCACAATGCCCATACTTGTTACAACACCAGCATTGTCCCACGAATCTTGACCTCTTCAGTCCTTCTGATTGTAGGGTACTTTTCTTGACCTGTTGTGCTGTTTCAGGAGAGCTCTACTTCTTTACTGTCTTCATCCATATTTGTTTGGATTCATTCTTCCATCCTGCACTTTTAGTAGAAACACTTTTAGAAGCATGAGTACAAGATGGCATGGATGGTACCTTCTTTTTAGAAAATGTTGCACTTTTATTAGAGGATGTCTTTCTCTTAGAATCATCCTGCTCAAAGCATACTTGAGTAGTAACATTTCTCCTTTCAGCTGTCTGGGAGACTATGGCTTTGGGTGATTGCTGATTTTTCAATATCACCTCCAGTTCCATGCATTTCATGTTAAGGGAGTTCTTCTCATCCACAACAGTTCTTAGCCTTCCTTCCCATTTCTCTTACAGCTGTTTCATCTGGTCTTCATGCACTTGCTTCATTTCAAGCAATGAGTTGTCAAGCTCCTTCACCCTTTTGACTTTGTCTTCTAGTTGAGCATCTCTGACAACCATTGACACTTTGTGCCTCTTTTCCAGTGCATGGAAAACATCTTTGACTAATATCATAAAGAATTCTTTCTCAGAAAGGCTTCTTTGCAATTCTTCAGTAGTGTCTTCATATCTTTCATTGCAAAGAGATATTGTTTCATCTTTAGCCTTCACCAGCTTTCTGAGAGTGTTGGTTATTCCAACCCTTTTTTCCAATTGATCTTCCAGAGAATTGGCTTCATCTTCTAGCTGTAATTTTTCTTCTTGAAGATCAAGAAGGCCTGTAGCTATAGACATTGCAATTTCCTTGGGGACTCTCTTCTGAAGATATTTGATTGCATTTAGAAGATCATTATTTCTTCCATCTTCATCACAGCTAGAGCAGGCTTCATCAGAAGAATGATAAAAGGAATTGTCATCTGATGTGACTTTCACATTTGTTTCCATAGAAGGAGTTTCTCTGATTGCAGCAACCTTCTTCCTCATCTTCTTTGCCTGTTTCTTCTTTCTATTTTTCTGAGTCTTGGCAGATATCTCCATTTGAGGCTGGTCACTCATTTCCTCAAATCTGCACTCCATAAAGACTCCCTTGGATCTTTTAGAGGTAACCTCCCTCTGATACCAATTGAAGTGCCCAGATCAGTGTGAATCACTGAGAGGGGGAGGGGGTGAATCAGTGATCCTTTAAAACTTTTTACTAATTGATTCTTAATCAATTAAACCTCTATGGCTGGTTAAAGCCTCGATCCACTCTTCTTGTATCTCTCAACCTTTCCCGGATAATGCAATAATGAAAAGGCACAGGACACAAGGATTTACAAGGTTCGGCACCAAAGGCCTACATCCTTGCCATGCTCTCTCAGCATGGATTCTCCCATTATAACTTGTTAGAATTACAATGGTCGATACAGAGTCTCACTGTATCTCTCCTGAGTCCCACATGAGGGTCTTTATACTGCGTCCCACAGTGTTACCAGAGTCCCACTGGCCTGCTCCAGAATCCCACTGAAGACTTCTTCTCCCTGAGTCCGACAGGGTCTTCTCTTGGCTCCTCGTGTCGCACGAGTAGCTCTTCTTCTCTTTAAGTTCTTCAAGTATCCTCAACAGCCTGGGATAAAGGCGGCTGGCCTTGCTCTTCTTCTGATCACTTGTTGTTGATCATGACTTCTCGTCTTGCTCAGGCTTTATCACCTTCTTCTGAGGATGACCTGGCCTTCACTCTTCAACTACTGAATACTCAGACAACTGATATCTTTAACTTTGG
This sequence comes from Viscum album, assembly GCA_963277665.1. Classification (NCBI taxonomy): domain Eukaryota; kingdom Viridiplantae; phylum Streptophyta; class Magnoliopsida; order Santalales; family Viscaceae; genus Viscum; species Viscum album. The sequence goes on from OY728158.1 coordinate 1,328,251,122, forward strand.
TCTGGTCCAGTCTCAGTTCACTTCAACATCCTGCACTGAGTGCATGGAAACTCTTCAAGATCTTCAAGTCTTGGAATCCTCAGATGCACACCACTGATTTAGCACTGTTCACGTGTGCACGTGCATGCATGCATGCATGCACTTTCCCTTTCCTCTTCTTGGTGCAGTAGACCCACAAAGGGTGTAATCAATTATAGCACACACCTTCTCACTTGAACTTCACACTTTTTGTTCAATGTGTTTACACACTTAAAGTGTGTTCTACTTTAGTGTGGGTCACTCCTTCTTCTTCTTCTAATGTGTATACACTCCTCTTAGAGCACACACATAGGTTCGGCCTTCTTTGTCACTTGTTCATGTACACATAAATTCTTCATTTTGTACACACTTGATCTTGGCCTACTCCTCTATTCTTGCACACACGTGGGCCGTAGGTGGTTCTTCAAGTTTGCATACACACACAAATGTGTGGTCTTCACTTCACCCACTTGCACACACAAGAGGCAAGGCCTCGGCCTTCTTTGGCACACACACAAAGTGTGGTCTTCCACTTCACTTGGCACACAAGGCACTAAGGCTCGGCCTTCTCTTCCCTTCTTGCACACACACCCGAACACCTACTGCCCTTCTTTGCACTTAGCACACACACGATGTGTTCTTCAATATGGGCACACACACAAGGGCTACTGCCACTTGTTTTCTTTTTGCACACACCAATGTTTAGGGCCTCCTTCTCCTTTTGCACACCCCAAAGGCTACGGCCTCTTCTTCAAATGCACACACAAGAGGTGGCCTTCTTAGCACATGCAAAACCGTAGGATCCTCTTACTCCATTTGCACACACACAGCCCACGGTGGTTCTTCAAATTTTGCACACACACATTGTGTGTAAAACACAACCCGAACTCCCTGTCTCAAATGAAGGCGCGCAAGGGGTGCGGCCCTGTTCTTCCCTTCACAGCCGTGACTGTCCCACTGACCGTGGGTCGCGCAAGCCACAGGTGCAAAGCACCGCGGGCGCGCAAGTGCAAACCGCGCAGGGTATAACACCGCGGGTGCGCAAGCGTGTCAAGGACACCTTGGCCGCACTAGTGCAAACCGTGCAGGAGGCACGGTGCACAGAGGGGGCGCGCAGGTTGGCGCTGCCCTTCCTCCTCTTCTTGTCGCGCAAAGAGGTTGCGCGCAAGGAACTTCAGCCGCACAAAACTTTGCGCGGCGGCTTCTTCTTCGCGAGGCAGAGGCACACGCGGGACGACAGGTCTTCAACAAAACTTCAGCAAGCAGCACAGAGGGCTCGACCTCATTTTTATAGGCAGAGGATCCTCAAAACATCCGCGTGGGATAAATCTCAATTCCCCGAAATATTCGGATCTTCAAGATTTTTATACTCTGTTTCAACGCGGGTTTCCTTTTCTTTTCTTTCAGTTTCCTCCACGTGCATGCGACTTAGAACGCATGCACGGCCTTCGTTTAGGCTTATCTCATGCAAAACATCAACCCGGTGCCTCGGCAACTTCGTTTGCCTCGGCCAACATCGAATTCCCTCATTTGTTGCATGCACGTGTATTCTTGGGCATGATCCTGTTCGTTATGGCCAGACGAGCGCGAGGGTGGCTTCACATCAATCAGCGGTGGTCGGGAGCTCGAGAACGGGTGGTCGGATGGCCTCTGGTTCAGCGGCGTCGCGGGTGGCTTCGGCTCGAGCTCGAGGAAGGAGACGAGCTCTCGGCCGTCGGATCAGGCGTTTGAGATACATCGGGCGGCCTGGATTAGATCGCGGCGCCGCGGATCAGATGTGCGACGCAGATCAAGCGCGCGATGAGACGGACGGCGGAGATTTGCTCCCGGGATTTTTTGCGCGTCCCACATCGAAACGCAGCCCGGTTTATCCGCGGCTTATAACCCAGCCGCTCCCTTGAACGGCCAGTTGAAACTCCTCCCTCCACGGTGCCGCCCCGCACCGTGTTCTCTCTGCGGGCGCGCTCTGCGCCCACTATGCTCCCTGCGGGCGCGCTCCTAGCGCCCACTATGCCTCCTGCGGGCGCGCCACTGGCGCCCACTATGCACACTGCGCTCCTCCGGGCGTGCCCCAGCGCCTCTGTGGTGTCTGCGGGTGCGCCCCTGCCGCCCTGAGCTCGCCCCACGGGTTCCCCCTTGGGCGTGGCGCCTTAGGCCCACATGAGCCTTGGGGTTGAACCCACAAGGTGCTCACGGGCTGGCCATATTTTTTGGCTAAGTCTTGAATAAGACTTTGTCCAGTTTCTCCTCCATATAAAATATGCCAATTGCCAAATGCCACATGCCTATCTTTATCATTTCTCATTCTTCCTCTCTTCTTCTTCATTTGAAATTCCTCCATTATCTTCAACATTTATTTATCACTTAGGAATGGGAATTCTTGAAGGTTCTTCTTCATCAATCGAGCTCCTGAATCACTTATAATCTTCAATGTCTTCGTTGATCTAATCAGAGATCAAATTGGGACTTCTTCAGATTCACATGCACTAAGTGTTAGTGCATGGACTTCATTAAACCACTTCACCCACTTAGAAGTTGTGGATGGATCTTCTTCTCATCTCCTCATGCATTGTCAATACAATGCATGGTCTTCTAAAGCTTGTTGTGACATTGTATCCAGTTGATACAAGTTCGTGGAACTTTAAAGATCAGTTCAACAATCGTCTGATGTTACTAGAGAATGTTTCAACCACATCTCCTATGCCACATAGTGAATCTCCCAAGTGACATGCCTCTTAGTATCATGGCCATTCTCCTTCATCACCATCACTATCACATCCTTTGACATTCACATCTTGACTCCTTGACATCCATTCATTCCAAGACAACTTTATGCCTCATTGACAACAAATGCAACACAATGCACTTCAATGTTCTTCAGTGTTCTTCTTATATGCACAGAACACTTCTCGAGTATGCTTGATTGTCTATGAGCTTCTCTATGTTCTTGATGGAACTGGTTTTTCTCTTCTTGATTCTTCTTGTTCTTGTGTTTCTGTTATATTCCATCCACCACACTCTACACTTCTGGTTGGGCAGCGTAGTCTTCTCGTATTTATCTCACAGGCAACAGGAGACAGAAAAGATTTCCTTTCTGCAGGTACGAGGTACGGGTTCCTAACATCCGACAACCTTTATCAGATATTTGACAAATCATTAAAATGTACATGATATGACCGTTGGATAGATTAAATAAAGATAGGAAATAAAGAAATTTGAACAGTGAGTCGAGTGATCGGTAGGTAATCAGCATTGGTAGCTTGGACATCGGTATCTCAATTTCATTAGTTGCTTTGACTCAATCGGTGGCTCTATGCGTCGGTTGGTATATGCTTGTATCGGTGACTTTGTCTATCGGTAGCTCCATGCGTCGGTAGCTCCATGCGTTGGTATCGGTATATGCTTGTATCGGTAGCTCCATGCATCGGTAGCTCCATGCGTCGGTAGCTCCATGCGTCAGAAGCTCCATGCGTCGGTAGCTCCATGCGTCGGTAGCTCCATGCGTCGGTATCGGTAGCTGTGAGTCTGTCAGTAGCTTCATCCATCGGTGACTCTTATTCCATCGGTAGCTATTTATAATTACACCGGTAGCTCTATGTTTGCATCGGTAGCTGTCTGTAAGTCAGTAGCTTACATTTATAAGCACATCGGTAGCTCTTTGTTAAGTATATCGGTGACTCTGTCTGTCGGTAGACTAGGTATATCGGTAGACTGGGTACCGGTAGCTCTTTATCAGTAGCTATAGGCAGATTACTTATCTGTTTTATGCAGAACACATCCGACTGTGTTAGAATCAATTTATAACTTGTATGAACATGGATAAATGAGGATTAACATATTCCAAAGACTATTTTAAAAATTATTATTGGTTTGATCACAGATTTGAAAGAATTAAAGTATAGATCAATGATACTTAAAAATATCATAGAGAATGAAAACATAATTGGGATTTTCAACACATATGAATACATGATTGAGATTGTCAAAATAGGTGAGGTCAACAATCTCCCCCTTTTTGATAATCACAATTTATGATACGGGCATTTAACATAGTGAAAATATAATAGTAAAGAGTATAATATTGAATTCAATTTTCTCAGAGAAAACAGCATCAGAGATAATAGAAATAGTATGATATAGACATAAGTTATCAGAGGTAACAAGCATAAGGTACCGAAGGTAAAAAAGAAACACAATAATATCAGAGATAAAATTGAAAAGAAGGTAATGTGTCTCCCCTTATTCCTTATTTTTCTCCATTGAAAATATTTCTCATTCTCTCATTTTCTGCTTATTATTCTCCCCCTTTGTGATAATCAAAAAGTGGGAAAGCATATATATAGGAGACAAATAAAACATGAGAAGTAAAATGAGTTCTTCTATATTAGAGCAGTCAGAATGTACAGAAACAGAATACAAATGAATTCCTATCAAAAATCCTGGCCATTGGATCAATCCACATCTTCAACGTGAGATTTTCCTTTGGGATCAGAAGAAAGTTCGGGTGGTGAGGATGCAGGTGAAGGTTTTGGAATGCCAGAAATGATCAAAGGAGGTTGAGCCACTGACACAGAGTCAGGCCTGTAGGTTGAAGATCTTTGGGTGATCATTGGTGTGAGGCTTCGAATAGCTTGAGCAGGAGTCAGCTGGACTGTGGAAACAGTTGAGGCAGAAGCAGGCAAAGCAGGAGGTACGATGACTGGTCTGGCATCAACATGCAAAAAGGGCAGCAACAGATTTCTAAAATCCATAATAATTCCTCCTCCTATTTCCATAGCAGAGATGAAATCATCTTTGTTCTCCATGAATTTCTCCAAGGCAGGAGACAATTGTCTTAGTTGGCTCACTTGTTCTCTAAAAGCTTGAGTTACTGGAGGAAGCTTCATGTTTTCCAACATCAGCATGAAGTGGTGATCGAGTTGATGCTTGGTGAAAATTCTGGTGAAGTACTAGTCCACTTTTTTTTATGGCTTCCTGAGAGGCAGAGGCTTCTCTCATATAATCTTGAACAATCTTCATTATTTCTCTAGTAGAATCTATTGTAGAAAGCACCACTCGGCTCAACTCTGATGAGTCCACAGAGCCACTGGTTGAAATAGAACCAATCTCCTCCTTCATCATTGCTCGAACTAGATTCAGGTCAACTAATAGTTTGGATGTGAGAGGGCCAAGAGAGAAGGAAATAGTTTCTTTGAAACTCTTAGACAAACCACTGATTAGGCTTTGAACTTGAGAGTCCTGTATTTGAACGTGATCCTTCACTGAGGTTTTGAAACTTTCAAACACCGAGACAAACTAGCTTACTACACTCTTCACATAAGCTAGGTCCTTGTCAGCTTGAGACTTGGAGCTCATATAAGAATCCAAAGAAGCAAATGATGTCTTGAGAGCTTCAAGATCTGCTTCGATTCTAGAAGACTGAGTCTGGCACTCTTTCACTTCTTCCATAAGCTCAGACACAAAAGAAGATAAATTACAAGCCAGAGAGAGCTCGAAGGATTTCTCTAACATTTTCATTTCTTCATAAAAGCGTTGCTTCATCTCATCAACTGATACACTGAATGATTCTTTCAGCTCATTCTTCATGGATTCAAGATCAGATTTAGAGACAAAATCATTAGGCACAACTGTAGTAGATACTCTTGCAGAAGCTAAGCTGACAACCGAATCATTCATGACTGACTGAATTGAGGAAACTAAACAAGATTCCATTGTATTTACTTCTTCTACAAAACTGGATTTGAGGTCCTCTTTCAGCTTATTCAGATCATGAAATCTGACCACATTATCAGGCAACAACTCAGAAGCAAGATCATAATTGGTCTTCGGTCTATTCACAGACATATCATTATCAGAATCCGGATAATCCAATCCACAGACTATAAACCCTGGTTCTTCTACCCAGTCTCCAAACTCAACAGCTACTGTAACATTTCCAAGAACAGATTGATGCTCCCCCTTAATGGGTGAATTCTCATGTATCACAACAACATTCAGTGCTGGATTCTCTTCATCAGAATCTTCTACTACAAGTTCCATCGGTGCAGCATCTAGAAGATCTTCTGATACAGGTACAACTTCTTCTGTATCTCTTTCTACTTCAGCAGTCAGCATAGCTGAGCATCCAATCAAAGGACTCATACTTAAACTACCAGAAACAGACGATTCAGATACATTCTCTTTTTCCTCTTCTTCTTGGTGAGGCACAGACTGGTCTTCCTCATAAGTAGACAAAATTTCCTCTACCTTTCCTTTCCTAGAATAAACCAATTCTGCAACAGGACTTGGGGGAAAGTCTGGATCTCCTCCAACATCCATGGGAGTTTCTTCTTCTTCTTCTTCTTCTTCTTCTTCTTCTTCTGACTCATCACTGTACTCAGGATCCTCTTCATCAGATCCTAAACCTGGATCTCTTTTATCCTTTGGACTTGAGGGATGATCCACATGATTAAACCTATCATATATCTTCTGATCATCACTGACCCATTCTCCCTTCCATGGGTTCCAGTTAATTTTCATGTACTTACAAATAGTCGAGGTGATGCAGAAATTATTCCTGACTACAACTGTCTCATCCTGAGACTCAGCTATTCCTTTCACTTTTATCATTACTGAAATCAGCTTGGAAAAGAATAAAGCATTAGTCTTTGACTTTGGTCGAATCATGTCTTCCATTTGAAGCATTAACAATCTGCAAAGATTGATTTTCACACCATGTCTTAGCAGATGAAGAAGATAGATAACTTGATATCTCATATTTGCAAAATCTCCTCGCCTCGGTATCAACACATGCTGAACAAACTTGAAGAGCATTCGATTCTCTCCATCCATTTCAGCAGCAACCACTTGCCTTTGATTCCCATTATCGGTCATCTCTTTTAAGGCGGTTTCATAATCAAAGATGTCACTGCTAGGTGGCATTGCTCTTGATACGTACCCAGAGACACCTTCATGTGGTACTTTGAGACATTCTGCCCACTCTACCGAAGAAAATGACATTTCTTTTCCATTTACAAAAGAACTTACCTGATTCTCTTTTTCAGACTTCTCGAAGCTTACAAACTGGTAGAACTGTTTTACTAACTTCGAGTAGTATGGGCCATTGTTATTCGAGAAACAATCCACCCATTTCTGGTCCTCCAGAATCTCGAGTACTAACGATTTGCTAGGCAGTATCCATTCCACGCACAGTTCCTTCTCGATTACTATGTCTCTATTCTGCAAGTGAGGATTCCCTGATCGCTTTCCCGATCTAGTTATGACTTCACTAACACTGGCTTTATGCTGTGTCTTCTGCTTCTTAGCTTTTGGTTCTACACTTTCATCTCTGACGGTAGGAAGCTTAGGTTTTGCCATCGCGGGTTTAGGGTTCTTGGCCGATTTGGGAGCTAAGGTTCGAAGGTGAGATATTTTGAGCTCGATGAGGTAGGAAGTGGCATAGGCTTAGTTTTATCATTTAGGAATCATAAATACGAATAAAGTAAAACAACAACAAAAAATAAATAAAACGATTCATATTCTTGGTAGAAGACAGAAGTTTTCAAATTAATTGCATCGGTGTGAGTTAATCATCGGTGGAAAAAAATCGGTGAGAATTGTACATCAGTGAGAATTTCACATCATTGAGAATTTTCACATCGGTGAGAATTTCAACATCGGTGAGAATTTCATATCGGTGAGAATTTCACATCGGTGAGGATTTCACATCAGTGAGAATTTCACATCGGTGAGAATTTTAACATCGGTGAGAATTCCTACATCGGTGAGGATTTCACATCAGTGAGAATTTCACATCGGTGAGAATTTTCACATCGGTGAGAATTGATCATCAGTGAGAATTGATCATCCCCAACTCGTGCCTAATTTAACTTAACCTATCAGAACTTAAAGGTTTAGTGAAAATATCAGCCAATTGATGTTCAGTGTCAATAAATTCAAGAGAAATATCACCTTTTTGATAGTGATCTCTTAGGAAATGGTGTCTTACATCTATGTGTTTGGTTCTAGAGTGAGATACAGGATTCTTAGAGATGTTTATTGCACTGGTGTTATCACAGTTGATTGAAACATGTTTAAAAACATATCCATAGTCCAAAAGAGTGTGTTTCATCCACAGAATTTGTGCACAGCAACTACCAGCAGCTATATATTCTGCTTCAGCAGTAGAAAATGCAACTGATTTCTGTTTCATACTACACCAAGAAACTAAATATTTTCCAAGAAAATGACATGTTCCTGATGTTCTTTTTCTATCTAACTTACAACCAGCAAAGTCATCATCTGAATAACTCATTAACTCAAAGGATTGTCCTTTTGGGTAAAACAAACCTAAGTTAACCGTGTGTTTGAGAAATTTAAAAATTCTTTTAATAGCAAGCAAATGAGATTCTTTTGGATTAGCTTGAAATCTAGCACACATACACACACTAAACATAATATCAGGTCGACTAGCAGTAAGATAAAGTAAACTACCAATCATACCTCTGTAATTTGTTTGATCAACCGGTTTCCCAGTTTCATCTGCATCCAATTTACAGGTAGTACTCATAGGAGTTTCACTTTCCTTGATACTATCCAGACCAAAACGTTTTAAAAGATCCTTTGTATATTTACTTTGATTCAAAATAATACCATTTTTATTTTTAAATACTTGAAATCTAAGAAAGTACTTAAGTTCTCCCATTAAGCTCATTTCAAATTCATTTTGCATACTTTTTGAAGAATCAGTACATAAAGAGTGTTTAGAAGATCCAAAAATAATATCATCAGCATATATTTGTACAACTAAAATATCTTTAGAAATTCTTTTAATGAAAAGAGTTGGATCAGCAATCCCTTTAGTAAAACCATTTGAGATAAGGAAATTGCTAAGTCTATCATACCAAGCTCTTGGAGCTTGTTTTAAACCATACAAAGCTTTAGAAAGTTTAAAAACTTGATTTGGAAAATGGGGGTTAGTAAATCCAGGTGGTTGTTCTACAAAAACATCTTCAATTAAAAAACCATTTTGAAATGCACTTTTCACATCCATTTGATATAACTTGAAATCCAGATGTGCAACATATGAATGTAAGATCCTAATGGCTTCTAGTCTAGCTACAGGTGAAAAAGTTTCCTCATAGTCTATACCTTCTTCTTGACTATATCCTTGTGCAACTAGTCTAGCTTTGTTTCTAACTATGTTTCCAGATTCATCTACTTTATTTCTAAAAACCCATTTGTGCCTATTGTCAAAGTGTCCTTAGGTCTGTCAACTAATTTCCAGACTTTGTTTCTTTCAAACTGATTTAATTCTTCCTGCATAGCTATTACCTAGAATTCATCATTGATAGCATCATTGATATTTTTAGGTTCTAACTATGAAAGAAAAGCTTGATGTTCAACCTGGTTTCTTAGAGAAGCTCTAGTTTTTGTTCCTCTATCAAGATTACCAACAACAGCTTCTAAAGGATGATTCTTTAGAATCCTCGTTGATCTGGTAAAGGTTGGACTAGAAATTTCAGGTTCATCTATAGGTTCGGGTTCAACAGAAGCAGATTCTGGAAAAAGTCCAGAACTGGATGTTTTTATAACAGGTTCATTAGATTTATCATTAATGTCCAGAACAGATAAGTCTTCTTCAATATTTTCAAGAGAGGCTTTAGACTCATGTGGATCAGTTTCATCAAACTTGATGTGAACAGATTCTTCCACACATTTAGTTTTCTTATTGAATACTCTATAGGCTTTACTTGAAATAGAGTAACCCAGAAAAATTCCTTCATCACTTTTGGAAGCAAACTTATCCAGATTATCTTTAGTATTCAGAATAAATACTTTTTAACCAAAAACATTAAAGTAAATAACCTTAGGCTTTCTATTGTTCCACAATTCATAAGGGGTTTTCTTAAGAACAGGTCTGATTAAGACTCTATTAATAACATAGAAAGCTATATTTACAGCTTCAGCCCAAAAATAAATAGGCAGGTCATATTCATTGAGCATGGTTCTAGCAATTTCTTGAAGGGTTTGGTTTCTTCTTTCTACTACACCATTCTGTTGGGGTGTTCTAGCGGCAGAAAAGTTATGAGTATAGCCATTGTGTGAGCAATAAGATTCAAAATCTTGATTTTCAAACTCACGACCATGATCACTTCTCAAAGTTTTAATCTTAAGTCCACTAAGGTTCTCTATAGATTTAGAGTATTTAACAAAAGAAGAACAGGCTTCACTTTTGTGAGCTAGAAAATATACCCAAGTATATCTAGAAAAATCATCTACAAGAACATAAACATAGTGCTTCCCATTTAAACTAGAAACTCTTGATGGTCCAAACAAATCCATGTGAACCAATTCAAGTGGTTGAGAAGTCGAAACTTCTTTATTTGATTGAAAATAAACTTTGTGTTGTTTTCCCTTTTGACAGGGGTGACACACTCTATCATTTGGGAATTCTAATTTAGGTAGGTCTCTAACTAGGTTTTTTCTATAGAGTTTTCTAAGTGAGTGAATGTTGCAATGTCCTAATCTTATGTTCCATAGCCAATATTCTTTATGAAAAGCATTCAAACAAGTAATATTCTTCTTAGCTAAAGAATTCAGATTAACAGCATAAACATTTTCATTTCTTAAGGCAGAAAATACCAAAACATTCTTAGAATTAAAAACTTTGCAGGAATCATTTTCAAATTTAACATGAAAACCATCATCACATAACTGAGAAATACTTAATAAATTGTATTTAAGGCCATCAACAAATAAAACTTTAGAAATCAGAATTGAATTAGTGTTACCAATCTGGCCTAGGCCGATGATTTTTCCTTTAGATTTGTCACCAAAGGTGACAAAGCCTCCATCAACTTTTATTAAACTCTTGAAACAAGAGAAGTCTCCTGACATATGTCTTGAACATACACTGTCCAAATACCAAGTCTCTTTACAGGAGCTCTTTAAGAAAGTTCCCTACAAAACAGATTTAGATGGGAACTAATTTTGGTACCCAGATTTTCTTGGGTCCAGACAGGTTAGACAATAACACTTTAGGTACCCATATTTGTCTAATGGGTCTCATATAATTTGTAGAATTGACATGCTTTGAAAGATAAACTTTATTAGATCTATAGCTATGTATATAACTGGTTGAAGCATATGAAGTTCCAGATTTACCTTCATTCTGTCCAGATTTAGAAATGAATCTAGTTTTGTCAATTTTCCTTTGTCCAGGTTGGTATCCTATACCAGTAGTATATTTAGGTTCTATTTGCTTTCCTAGCATCTGTGTTAGTGTATTTTTTCCATTATTGAACTTCTCTAAGTCTTTCTTGAGTTGCTCATTAGACAGTTTCAGTTCTGTATTTTCCTTTAGTAATTGAGCATTCTTCTCTTTTTCAATAGTGAGTTCGGTTTTAACTGTAGTGGTGAGAGCATGCTGTTTCTTTAATGACATGTATTTATCCTTAAGTTCATTACATGTCTCTTCCAGCATATCACAGTACTCAAACAATTCATTTTTAGACATTGTTCCAGAATCAGAGTCAGGTTCTGCATTATCTCCAGAGTAATAATAATTTGAAGCAGGAGTTTCAGCAGTTACCTGAGAAGTGTTTGTCATAAAGCACATGTTTGCCTTATTTTTGTGTTCAGTTTCAGAACTTTCAGATTCAGTAGAGCTATCCTCATAAGCACTCCAAGTAGCCTTCATGGAATTCTTAAACATATTTTCCTTATATTCATATTTCTTTTTATACTTCAGCTTTGGACATTCGGCTTTAATGTGTCCTTTTCTCTTGCACTCATAGCAGAAAACATCATCTGATTTGTCATTCTTCTTCCAATCCTTTTTCCATTTACCTTGGTGTTCATACTTACCCTTATAATTTGTTTTTCTGAAGAACTTCTTTTTCCTATAAAATTTCTTAAATCTTCTAGCAATGTGAGCCATCTCAGCATCACTGTCAGAATCACTTTCACTGTCTTCACAGCTTGAACTTTCAACTACAGATTGAAGCTTTTCTTTGTCCTTATTCTTTGAAGTTAAAGATTTGAAAGCGACACACTTTCTTGGAGGTTCATTTTCTTCCTCTTTATTCACTTTAAGCTCTTCTTCATACATCATCAGCTTGCCAATTAGTTCCTTGATAGGTAGAGCAGCAATGTCACATGATTCTCTGATTGAGACAGATGTGCCTATCCATATATCAGGTAGACATCTCAAAATTCTCATAATTTGTTCCTTCGATGAGACATCCTTTCCCAGAGAGATCATTGTATTGACAATTCCATTGAACCTGAGATACATGTCAGAAATGAGTTCGTCAGGCTTCATTTTAAAATTATCATACTTGATAGTATAAGTGTTCAATCTCATTTCTTTAACATTCGTTGTTCCTTCATGAGAAACAGCTAAGGTATCCCAAATTTCATATGCAGTTTTACAAGAAGAAATTCTATTAAATTCTTCATCTCCTAGAGAACAGTACAGAGCATTCATAGCTTTACAATTATTATTGTAAGCAGTCTTTGTAGGTTCATCCCAAGTAGATCTAGCAGTAGTGGGAATTTTGTATTCTGATTCAATAGCAGTCCAAATATCAAAACCTATGCTTTCTAGATGAATTTTCATTTTCAGTTTCCACTGAGCATAATTAGTTCCATTGAATAAAGGTGGCCGGTTAATAGCAGCACCCTCAAGTCTATTGTCCATGATGAGTAAATTTTAAAGAGATAAAAATTTAGATATAACAGAAATTTTAAGAACTTTAAAATACAACTAAAATCACAGTTCAAAAGCAGAGTACTTTTAGAGAGTATTTTCGATCCTCTGATACCAAGTGTTGGTCGGAGTGTTTTACTCAAGACGGGGGTGAATTGAGTACCAATTAAAATTTCTGTATTTAAACACACTGTCTTAAAGACCCCAAAATAAAATAATAAATTAAACTGTAGTGAATTTATATTAAAGTAGATGTTCTGTTAGATTCTCAAGGGATTGATTAATTCCCAGTTAATCAATACATGAGTGTATGATTATCTTTTGAAACTAACTTACTAATCTACACTTAACATAAACACTTGCTAATTTAATTATCAAAGTGACTTTAAAAACAGTATTGGTTTTAAAGTGATTAGCAGCGGAATAAAACGTTGAAAGAGATGGCACAACAAATGTAACCAAGAGGTTCAGTCTCAAGCTGAGACTTAGTCCTCTCAAAAGTTTATATAAAAATGATCCACACCCTGGATCGGGGTTCAACAGTTTACAACTGTCCAGGTCCAAGACCTCTACCACTATTATTCGTGGGAAACAGTTCAACAGCAACCAGCTGTCCAGGTCACATACGACCTCTACCACTGTTATTCGTGGGAAAGAAAGAATGCAAGAATTTGGTAAGGATTTACAAATCCTCCAGTTTAAGTACAGGAGAAAGTGTATGTGTTGGATACAGCAGATAACAGACACTGCTCGAAAATTATAATAATAAATCACAGAACAAGAGATGTAGAGTTTAGAAATGGTTCTGGTGATTTCAATGTATCTCTGGACTCCTTTGGATTCGATCAGAAGTGAGTCTGAGTCCTCTTCTCGTTTCTGTTTGAGAAACAGAGTGTCGTATGCTCCAGGTTCATAGACAGTGAAAATGTAGTGGTTGAAGTTCTTCAGTGTTCTTCTTATATGCACAGAACACTTCTCGAGTATGCTTGATTGTCTATGAGCTTCTCTGTGTTCTTGATGGAACTGGTTTTTCTCTTCTTGATTCTTCTCGTTCTTGTGTTTATGGTATATTCCATCCACCACACTCTACACTTCTGGTTGGGCAGCGTAGTCTTCTCGTATTTATCTCATAGGCAACAGGAGATAGAAAAGATTTCCTTTCTGCAGGTACGAGGTACGGGTTCCTGACATCCGACAACCTTTATCAGATATTTGACAAATCATTAAAATGTACATGATATGACCGTTGGATAGATAAAATAAAGATAGGAAATAAAGAAATTCAAACAGTGAGTCGAGTGATCGGTAGGTAATCAGCATCGGTAGCTTGGACATCGGTAGCTCAATTTAATTAGTTGCTTTGACTCTATCGGTGGCTCTATGCGTCGGTTGGTATATGCTTGTATCGGTGACTTTGTCTATCGGTAGCTCCATGTGTCGGTAGCTCCATGCGTCAGTATCGGTATATGCTTGTATCGGTAGCTACATGCGTCGGTAGCTCCATGCGTCGGTAGCTCCATGCGTCGGTAGCTCCATGCGTCGGTAGCTCCATGCGTCGGTATCGGTAGCTGTGAGTCTGTCAGTAGCTTCGTCCATCAGTGACTATTATTTCATCGGTAGCTATTTATACTTACACCGGTAGCTCTATGTTTGTATCGGTAGCTGTCTGTAAGTCAGTAGCTTACATTTATAAGCACATCGGTAGCTCTGTGTTAAGTATATCGGTGACTCTGTATGTCGGTAGACTAAGTCTATCGGTAGACTGGGTACCGGTAGCTCTTTATCAGTAGCTATAGGCAGATTACTTATCTGTTTTATGCAGAACACATCCGATTGTGTTCGAATCAATTTATAACTTGTATGAACATGAATAAATGAGGATTAACATATTCCAAAGACTATTTTAAAAATTATTATTGGTTTGATCACAGATTTGAAAGAATTAAAGTATAGATCAATGATACTTAAAAATATCATAGAGAATGAAAACATAATTGGGATTTTCAACACATATGAATACATGATTGAGATTATCAAAACAGGTGAGGTCAACAGGTGGAAACCCCAACTGATATACCACCTTACCAACTCTCCCCAACACCTAAAAGGGCCTAGAAAACCTAGGATAAATATTAATCCCTATAAAAACCCCCCACTACCAATTTTGAAGGGAAAGATCCAAAGAATATGTGGTCCCAAAACCTTAACTCCTAGGTCCCCCTCCAACGATCATCGTAAGACTTCATTCGGTCCTGTGGATATTTCATCCTCTCATGAACAAGCTAAACCTTTTCAATTGTGCTCTGCACCAAATCATGTCTAAGAAATATTGCCTCCATAACCTCCATCCAATACAACATTGAATTACATGGTCTCACATAAAAATATCAAAATGATCCTTGCTAATGAATGAGTGATAGATATTGTTGTATGGAAACTCAACTGAAGGCAGGTTTCATACCCAAGATCCACAAACTTCCAAGAATCATTCCAGCATCATGTCCTCCAACGTCTGGATAGTTCACTCTGTCGCCTCATTTGTCTGAAGGTGGAGAGAAGTTATGAGGTGTAACATAGTGTCAAAATCATGGTATAATCCCCTCCATTATTTCAAGAAAAAACATGTTCTGTATAACAACCCAAGCTTCCACGGTATACTTCTCTTGGAAGAATACAATACTGTGTTTTGTACGCAATTTCAAGTTCTAACACACCACGATCAATAAAACTAGTCGTTATAAATAGTAATACCCACTTTTTGGAATTTTATAAATTTTATCATTCAAAATGGACCTGATTTTTGGATTTGGAATATTGAAATTATCTTAGGGTTAATTTTTGGTATTTTTATGAACACTTTCATTTTTTTGATGAATAGTGAAAATGCTAAATTTTAATTAAAACCAACTTTATTAATTGAAATAATTTATTGTGATAAATTATACATTTGTATGGTTTTTAAGTATCATTAGATTATATTTTTATCATTTTATATAATTTAAGTCATTGGATGTAATCTCACGATTAAACTGGACATAAACAAATGTCTATCTTTTGATAGTTATTATTTCATAAAAACACACTTTGTTTTCAATACAGAAATGAATTTTAAATTAATTTCTGCGACTTCTATATTTTAAATTTGGAAAATGGATTCCATATTTGGAATCAGGAGGTCCAAATTGTGAAAATAAGTAACTTTTAATTTTATACTTCAGGAATATTTACTTCAGTAAAAATTTTATTTACCGTGGTTAAAGGGGTAAATCCAGTAAATAAGGTTATAAAATAATATTATAATAATATTAAATTACCCTGACACGTTTTCTAACCCTATTGGCTAATACATGACTGACCAGGGGCATCCTTGGGTCTATTTTGGGAACCCATTGAGCTACATAAGAGTGATAATGACATTTCATATTAAATAATATAAAGTAAAGACAAGAATAACAAAAGAAAATATCTTTTTGTAAAACAATTTTTATATGAGGTTATATAATTGATCTATACAACTATAAATTGTCATTAGAAATATAAAATAATTTCCTACATCAGGATATTTTATTTGTTATTTCTTGACATAAAATAAATATATTTATATATGACAGAATAATGATGCATTATTTTCATTATTAATGAAAAAAATTAAATAAATGATATTATAAATACTAAAATAAAAATAATTTGAATGTTTTTATGCTGTCAACAAATTTTAAAGTTGACTATGACATGTTAGAGTTGATTAAATGTATTTATTTTTAAGTAATAATGTATTTATGACTTTAACAAAAAAAAATTATTAAATAATGTTAAAATTGAGAAAAATGAGTTTTTAAACCAATACAATATTATTTGTTGATATAATAATCCTAAAAATATAAGGTTCATCCAAAAGACATATATTATAATATTTGTATCATTAATGAATTACTAGTGGTTCTCTTGGAATTTTATAGTATGTTTATTAACCATATAATATAAAAATACAAAGAGGCGTGGTAAATGTCAGCCAATTTAACTAAGAGTTAAATCTAAAGGATAAGGTTATTATAGTGAGCCAAACCTATCTGAAACCTAGTTTTTGAGTATTTTTCGATCAATAACCACCTTATCCTTTAAATAATTAATTTTGGATCTATTAGAATCTAAAAATGATTTTATTATAAAATAATATTTCAATTTTTTCCTAAGGTGCCCCTCAACCCTCTTATAAAAGGAAACTTCTCCTTCTCTCAAATTCACACCTTCAAAGCCATTCATCTCGGCCAAACCTCGTCCAAATATCCTCTCCACTATCCTACCTTCATCCTACCGGCCTTATTTTAGTCAGAAATCCACCCTATGGATACCTTTTGATCAAATAAAAAGGAAGAACACAATGAAAAGGTAAATATCTCACCACCTCTTTCATGTTTTTTCTTCTTCCACTTCTTCTTTCCTTATTGTTTCCATTATAAAATAATAACTCCAATATATTCTATATACTGTGATGTTATTATAAATATGGTATATCCATATTCATTATTATATCCATTCATTGAATGACATGTCACCATACGTGCGTATGTATGACTTACCGTCTCCTTGTCATGGTGTAGTTGTTATTCAATACATTGTTATTTGGATGGGTATTATAATGATGTATAAATGATATAAATAATAAATATAACATTATAATTATTCTATATATATGATATACCATATGATTATATACGATTTTTATATCAAAAGAATGATATTCCCGCTCATGCGTACGTATGGATGACCGTCTCCATGAAAATAATGATATTCATTCCCCATCGTATCCATTCAAGACTAATTTTCATTAGATGATTAAAATTAATATTTAAATTCTTAATATCATTATGAATAAAAATAATATACATCCTATACATAACAAGTATTACTTACATAACAAATCATATAACGGAAAATGAATTAGTTAACACCCGAAATGACGATAATACTAAAATATTATTAACAAAGTAATATTAAAAGATCACATATGATATCATATTTATGTATATGATTCTTGTATAATTTTATAACAATTATATAACCATTATAGTAGAGCTTAACCTACCCTCTACCAAGTAAAAGTACAAGGAAAGGGTTAATTCTTCAACCACTTCATTATTCAAGGTTGTTTATATGTAATTATCTATTGAGACCTCTTTACCATCCACATCCATGTTTTCCTAAAAATATCCCACAACATTTTTACTACTTACTAGACTATGGGTTAAATTAATTTATACCCTTATTTGACATTTTACGTTTTGAAATGAATTTTTTCATCTTTTTCTAAACAAGTTACTTTTTGACCTTTTCGACCAAATTACGGTAAGAATGCTTTTTAACATATACGGCGAGTACGGCTATATTAAACTATTATAACATCGTCAAATCTTCCCTTACAAGCATATATGAATGTTTTAAAAATAAATTTTTTCTTTTATAATTATATAACATTAAATGATTTATAAAAAAGAATGAGATATTTCTCTCAAACAGTTTACATTTCATCTATGTAAACATACTTTAATGGATTTTAATATTGTTTGAAGTTGATTTATTATGATACAAAACATCCATTTTGTATTTAAGGTTTGGTAATATTTTTTACTGTGGATGTATTATTTTTCTACCATTCCTGTTTTATGGAAAAAGTATTGACATTTCGTATGCTTGTTTTAATATGAATGTTTATGTTATGTTTAAAACATTTAATATAAGGAATGAATTGGACTTAGTAAGTGATGGGTGGAGCCCTCTATAGCTCCTCGATGCATCGGTAGGTCTCATGGGACAAACTAGTGTCTTGTCACTAGGGATTGACAAAATTTTATTTTTAGTTTTGACACAAGGCCTTGACTATGTTGTTAATAAGTCTGGCATTATGCATTCCATCATTCTGAATGTGGCTGTTGATATTTCATGGGATTATTCGAGCAGTAGAATATCCATGTGAGTAAGTAAATGGAATTATATTGATTTATATTTTCCATATTATGATAAAGATTTTGTTGAAAAGGCTTTTGTTTTAGTTCTATACATTGCCTTAAATGTTAATACTTATTTATGAAAGTTTCCACTATATTGTAATCTTTACTTAGAATCTGAGCTCACCCATTTCTATATTTTATTTTTCCCAGGATGCGAAGAGGTATATTATGACTGAACTGCGGGGATAGTCTATGAGATCTCAGTGTTGTCTATGGAAACAATGTTGTTGTAACTTTCCATTTTATTATGTAATCGAAACCTTATGAATGTATCTAGTACTTTTAAGGCTACTAAACTAATTGGTCGTTCAAGACATGATCTTTTTTTATCATTCCAATGATACGTAATAATGCACCAACTCAGGGCTTCTGGGGTTGGGGCATTATAGTTGGTTTCAGGTGATTTTTAGTACAATCCTCTGAATCAAGACTTATAATAACTTTGATTAGAGAGCATTACCCTAAGATATAAATTGAGGATTAATATAGAAGAACATCCTAGAATTATGTTATTGTAGATATTTTGTAAGTTTTCCAAGCAATACATCCATGTCTAGATATGAGAAGGTAGAGGAAGCTCTGGCGCAGATGTACCTAGGGGTAAAACATGAAAAAACCGTTTTGAGCAAGACTTGAATGGGAACAGGTGCACGACAACGGGCCTTGCTACACTCTTGGTTACGACACTCCCACGAGATATGCTTAGGATAATTCACATTTTCCTTAAAAACCATTATGAAGGGTTTGTGAGTAAATACTTTCTCAAAGAAAACCTTTTTATGTTTAAGGATTATAACCATAAACTGTTCAATTTATGTTAAGTTTTTTACAAGTTTGGATTTTTGTGTTGTGATTCATAAATTAATCTTGTGTATTCCATTGTTTAAAAATGGTGCATAGTGGAAGGAATGTAAACCGTATTAATGAAAACACTCCATGTAGGGATTTACCTTCTTTTTCAAGATAATTATAGTGTAACTGGTGATACAACTAGTTCTGGTCAGCTTATAACTATACTAGGAAACTCACTTGGGTTATGAATAATAACCTTACCCGTATGGAGCACCCTGATCCACATCATGGAGGATCAATGTTAGATCACATCATGATGCAACAACCACCAGCATTCAATAGGGGTACAAATCCATTAGTAGCTGAGCAATGGATAAATTCATTATTGAAAATATTCCATGCCTTGGGGAGTAGTGAAAGGGAAAAGGTTGTCATGGCAGTTTACCACCTCACTAGAGATGCTGATCAATGGTGGTCATTGATTAAAAACCCAAAAGAAGATGATGAAGTATCGAATATGTAATAGAGGGAGATTAAAGAAATGTTTTTAGAAAAATACATTCCTCATGACCATCAAGAGGATATGGAAATACAATTTCTGATTTTAAGGAAAAAGGAGGATGATAATGTCGCAAAGTTTGAAGCTAACATTATAAGATTAGCAAGGAATGCTGCAAATTATATACGTAACCCAAGAAGTAAGTTTGATCACTTCTTTGATGGGTTAAAACCATTTCTCTGTCGAGTATTAGTCTCACAATCCTACTCATCGTATCAAGATATTGTATCATGTGTTGTCAAGACAAAAAAATAATTCTATGAGTCTTACGACTTTAACGAAAAGCAAGAGAAGAAGAGATCTGCTGAACACTCTAGAAATAGAAATAAGGGGAAGAAGGGAAAATTTGAATATCCATCGTACAGTAAATGTGCGAAAAAACACCCTAGTACTTGTCTGAAGGGAATGATAGTCTGTTACAATTGTGGGGAAAATGTCCACCAAGCTCGTGATTACAAGGGAAAGAAAGAGGATGTTAATGTTGAATGCTACAACTGTAGAGAAAAGGGAAATTATGAAAATTAATATCTTAAGGATCAGGGGAACATACACCAGAATAGGCCAATGGATCAAGTCCAAGCTTATGATATCACTACTGTTGTGGTTGAAGCACTGAAAGACATAATTGTAAGCAATTGAATGGTTTCTGTAAGTTTATCCAATGCTTTATTTGATTCTAGATAATCGCATTGTTTTATATCTTCACGGTTTGATATGAAAATTAGATATTTCCAATTTTATTTAACAAGGTAGTTTTTAGTAAAAACTGTTTTGGGAAGTATCATTACAACAAATATTTGTGAATCAGTCCCCATTAAGGCATATAAATGTTATTTATCTGTTGATCTCATCGTGATACCCATGATTGAATTTCATATAATCCTCGGTATATATTGGATTTCGGACTATGATGTGAAGATTTATTGTAAGAAAAAGGAGGATACAATTTTTGAGGATGATGATAAATAACACCATTTCTTTAGAGCAGAAACGTCACCACATAATTCTTATCCAGATCCACCCCAGTAGCTCAACTAAATTAAATTATTGGGGAGGAAGAGAATAAAACAACGGTGCGTAAGGAAACGAATGTTCAAATAGAGGATGTACCTATTGTTCAATAATATTTTGATGTGTTTCTAGAATATTTACCTGGACATCCTCCAGAATCAGAAATTGTGTTTTCCATTGACTTAATTCCTAGTTTAAGGCCCATATCGAAGACCCCTTAAAGAATGTCCAATGTGGAATTAGTTGAACTAGATAAAAACCTATAGGAATTTATTAATAAGGGATTTATTCACCCTATTGTTTCTCCTTGGGGAGCCCCTGTTCTTTTTGTTATGAAAAAATATGGATCTATGAGGTTGTGCATTGACTACTGGGAGATCAATGCTATAACAATAAAGAACAAGTATACCCTACATCACATTGATTATTTATTCAACCAACTTCATGGAGCTCGATACTTTTCAAATATTGACCTTTGAACTAGATATCATCAGTTGTGTGTGAAGTAGGAACACATTCCGAAAATAGCATTTCGAACCAGGTACGGGCATTACATGTCTATAGTAATGCCTTTTGGATTGACTAA
This sequence comes from Viscum album, assembly GCA_963277665.1. NCBI lineage: Eukaryota > Viridiplantae > Streptophyta > Magnoliopsida > Santalales > Viscaceae > Viscum > Viscum album. Next base: position 1,328,272,787 of record OY728158.1, read on the forward strand.
TGCACTCTCTATCTTCATGGATCTAATGAATAGAGTTCTCAAGTAATATATTAATTACATTGGAGTGGTATTTATTGATGATATATTGGTATAATCCAAAAGATACGAAGATCATGAAAACCACTTGCGCGTTATTCTAATGACTCTTAGAAAACATGAATGATATTGGAAGTTTAGCTAGTGTGAATTCTAGCTTTAAGAGATTTCTTCTATTGGCCATATTGTCTCTAAGGATGGAATCTCTGTTGATCCCTCTAAGACCAAGTCAATCCAATAATGGCCATCAACAACGAGTATAACTGAGGAACGCCATTTTATTGGTTTATTAGGTTATTATCGACGTTTCATCCATAATTTGGCCCGGTTGGCTAACCCATTAACAAACCACATATGTAAAGGGGTTAAATTTGTTTGGAAAAAAGAGTGTGAATTTTTTTTGAAGAACTGACAAGAATATTGCTCAATTCCCCAATGTTGACTCTACCATCGGGGAATGATGGGTTTTTTATTTATACTGATGCATCAATGAAAGGACTCAGTTGTGTTCTTATGCAGAATGATAATGTTATTGCCTATGCATCACAACAGCTAAAAATTCATGAAAAAAACTATCCACCCATGATATTGAGTTAGTATCTGTAATATTTTCTTTGAATATATGGATAAATTATCTCTATGGTGAAAAATGTGAGATATATATCGATCACAAGAGTTTGAAGTTTATTTTCTCATATAAAGAACTCAACATGAGACAAAGGTGATGTCTTGAAATACTCTAGGATTATGATTGCACGGTACACTACCACCTGGGGAATGAAAATAAGGTGGCAGATGCTTTGAGAATAAACGATCATGGAGTTTTGAATAAGATAAGAGTTGAAAGGGATCCTATTTTCATTGATCTAGTAAAGATGGATATGGAAATAACCATGGAAGGTGAAATATCTATGCTTTTTCAAATGGTTCCCAAATCATCTTTTCTAGAAAGGATAAAAAGTTATCAGGTTGATGATGTGGAATTTCAAAAGAAGATTAAATCTTTGAACGATGGGAGATTGATCGACTTCATATATGAAGATGGTATTTTAAAATTTGGGAAGAGACTTTGTGATCTCGATATTCCTGATCAACAAAGGGAATTGTTAGATGATACTCATAGCTCTAATTTCTCTATACAGTCTAGTATCACTAAGATGTATAGAGATTTGAGGGAATATTTTTGGTGGGACAACATGAAGAGGGAGATTTTTGATTTTGTGTCAGGATGTTTGGTTTGTCAACAAGTGATAGCTAGAAGGCAATAGCCAAGAGGAGTCATGTAACCTATTCCCATACCTGAGTGGAAATGGGATAATATAATGATGGACTTTGTCACGGGACTACCAAAGACTCCTTGAAGGAACGATGGAATATGGGTCATTGTTGATTTTCTTACCAAGTCAATACATTTTATTTCTATAAGGGAAGATTTACCACTTGAACATCTAGAAAGACTATATATTAATGTAGTTGTGATACTTCATGGAGTACCCCTATCGATTGTTTATAATCGTGATCTATGTTTTACATCAAGATTCTGGAAAAGTCTTCAGAAAGCCCTAGATACTGATCTTTGTTTGAGCACTTCCTACATCCCCAAAACTAATGGAAAATTAGAACAGACTATTCAAACCTTAGAAGATATGTTGAGATCAAGATCACTTGTCTTTCAAGGTATGCGGGATCAATATTTACCTAGGGTAGAATTTTCCTATAACAATAGCTTCCATTCATGTATTCAGATGGCACCATATGAAGCGTTATACAGAAATAGATGTCGCACACCAACCTGTTGGGATAATGTTAGTGAAAGAAAAAATTTAGGCCCAGAACTTGTGGAAGAAATGATGGAAAAGGTGAAGGTAATCCAAACCCACATCAAAGCATCTCAGAGTAGGTAGAAGATCTATGCCGATAACCGAAGGATTTGGAATTTCAGGTAGGAAATCATATTTTCAAGAAGGTATCTCCATGGAAGGGTGTTATACATTTTGGTAAGAAGGGAAAATAAAGTCTCATGTACATAGGACCTTTAAAAATTCAAGAATGAATTGTGTCTGTAGCTTACCCTTTGGCAATACCGCCAAGTCTCTTTAAAGTTCACAATGTGTTCCACATATCAATGTTGAGAAAATACATGCCTCACTCAATACATGTACTCACCCATGAGGAATTAGAACTGGGACCTAATACTTCTTATTGCGAAGAGCTTATCAAGGTTCTTGATATAAGTGAACAAGTGCTGAGAAAACAGATGACTCGTCTAGTAAAAGTTCTATGGAGAAACTATTAGATGGAAGAGGAAACGTGGGAACCCGAGGAACATATGATGATGAACCACCCAATTATTTTTATGCAGTAGTATTCTAGAAATTTTGAGGATGGAATTATTTGAAAGAGGGGAGAATGTAACACCCCAAGATTCCATGGTATGCTTCTCTTTGAATAATACAATAGCGTGTGTTGCACGCAACTTCGAGTCCAAACACACCGCGACCAATCAAACTAGCCATTATGAATAGTAATACCCACTTTTTTGAATTTTATAAATTTTATCTTACAAAATGGACTTCATTTCTAGATTTGGAATATCTAAATTATCTTAGAGACAATTTTGTGTATTTTTCAAAAAACGTTCAATTTTTTATGAATAGTGAAAATACTAAATTTTAATAAAAAACAACTCTTTTAATAGAAATAAATTATAGTGTTAAATTATAAATTTTAATGGTTTTTAAGTATCATTAGATTATATTTTTATCATTTAATATAATTTAAGTCATTGGATGTAATCTCACTATTAAACTGAACATAAAAAGTGTCAATCTTGGGAAAGTTATTATTTCATAAAAACACGCTTTTTCTTTTGACAACGAAAATTAATTTTAAATTAATTTCCCTCACTTATATGTTTTGAATTTGGAAAAAATAGATTCCATATTTGGAATTAAGAGGCCCAAATTTTGTAAATAGGAAACTTTTATTTTTAAACATTCGGAATATTTACTTCAGTAAATATTTTATTTACAGTGGTTAAAGGGGTAAATCCAGTAATTTTGGTTAAAAAATAATATTATAATAATAATAAATTATCTTAACACATGTCCTAACCCAATTGGATGATACATGTCCGACCATGGGTATCATGGGTCGATTTTGGGACCCCATGGAGCCACATGGGAGTGATAATGACATTTTATATTAAAAAATCTAAAGTAAAGACAAAAATAACCAAAGGAAATATCTTTAAGTAAAAATATTTTTATATGAGGTTATATAATTGATCTATTAGGCTATAAAAAATAATTATAAATCTAAAAATATTTCCAACCTCAGGATATTTTATTTATAATTTTTAGACATAAAATAATTATATTTAAATGTGACACAATAACGATGCAATATTTTCCTTATTAATGAATCAATCAAATAAATGATATTATAAATACTAAAATAAATATAATTTGAAAATTTTGATGCCACCCAAAAATTTTATAGGTTAATATGAAATATTAGGGTTGATTAAATGTATTTCTTCTAAGTAATAAATATTTAGCACTTTAACAAAAAAATCAATTATTAAATAATGTCAAAATTGACATAAATAAGTTTTTAAAACAAATACAATATTCTTGGTTGATATAATAATCCTAAAAAAATAAGGTTTAGACAAAAGTCATATATAGTAATAGTTTTATCATTAACTAACCATGTGTGGTTCTCTCAGATGTTTATTGTATGTTAATTAACCAAATAATATAAAAATATGAAGAGGCAAGATAAATATCACACTATTTAACTAAGAGTTAAATCTAAAATATAAGGTTAATGTAGTGACGAAACCGGTTTAAAACCTATTGGTTGAGTAGATTTTGACACATCCCCACCTTATCCTTTAAATAAATCATTTTGGAGCCTTTAGAAACTGAAATTTATTTTATTATAAAATAATATTTCAATCATTTCCTAAGGTTCCCCTCACCCATCTTATAAAAGGGCACATCCCCTTCTCTTAAATTCACACCTTAAAAGCCATTTGGCATGACCTAACCCTTCCCAAATATCCTCTCCATTTTCCCCATTCATCCAAGAGGCCTTGTTTTAGTCATAAAGGCAACCTGAGGAGCCATTTTGATCAAATCAAAAGAGAGAACCCGAAGAAAAGGTAAATGTCTCACCACATCTTTCATGTTTTTTATTCTTCCACTTCTTCTTTCCGTGTTTTTTTCATTCAAAAATAATCACTCTAGTGTCATCTATATAAAATTATGTTTTTAAAAATATGTTACAACCATATTCATTATTCTATCAGTACTGTGAATGAAATGTCACCATTTGTTCCTACGTACGACTTACTATCTCCACGTCGTCGTGTAGTTGGTATTCAATACATTAATATTTGGATGGGTATAATAATGATATATAAATGATGTAAATAAAAAATATAACATTATAATTATTCTTTATATATGATATACCATCCAATTATATACGATTTTAATATCAAAAGAATGATATTGTCGCTCGTGCGTATGTACGGATTACCGTCTCCACGAACACGATGAGATTCATTCCCCATCGTATCCATTAAAGACTAATTTTCATTATATTATTAAAAATAATGTTTAAAGACTTAATATAATTCTGAATATGAATAAGATACGTCCTATCCATAAAAAACATTACTTACGTAACAAAGCTTATAAAGGAAAACAAATCAGTTAACACTCGAAATGAAGATAATACTAAAATATTATTAATAAAACAATATTAAAAGATTATATATGATATCATATTAATGTATATTATTCTTGTATAATTTAATAACAATTATTTCATCATTATACAAGAGGTTAACCTACCCTCGTCTAAGGAAAATTATAAGGTAAGGTTTAATTCTACAACCTCTTCATTATTCAGGGTTGTTTATATGTAATTATCTACTAGGACCTCTTTATCATCCACATCAGTGTTTTCCAAAAATTATTCCAAAAAAAATTTACTACTTACTATACAATATGTTAAAGTCATTTATACCCTTATTTTAACTTATACATTTTGAAAGGAATTTTTCTGCCGTTTTCCAAACAAGTTACTTTATAACCTTTTCGAAAAAATTAAGGTAAGAATGTTTTTAACTTCTACGGAGGGTGCGGCTATATTCCTCCATTATAACATCATAGAATATTCCCTCACAAGATTATAGGAATATTTTCAAAATAAATGTTTTCTTTTGTAATTATGTAACATTAAAATATTTCAAAAAAAGAATGAGATATTTCTCTAAAACAGTTTTGATTTCATCTATGTCAACTTCTTTTAAAGGATTTTAGTCTTATTTAATTTTTAATTATTATGATACAAATATTCCATTTTTTATTGAAGGTTTTGTAATATGTTTTAATCTGGATGTGTTATTTTTCTACCATTAATGGTTTATGGATAATGTATTGACATTTCGTTTTCTAGTTTTAACACAAATGTTTATGTTATGGTTAAAACTTTTCAAAGGAGGAATGCATTGGACTTAGTAACTGACAGGTGGAGCACTCTATAACTCCTCGATGCATCGGAAGGTCTCATGGGACAAAATAGTGTCTTCTAACAAGGCCTCGACAAAATCGTATTTGATGTCTTGTCATAAGGCCTTGACTATGTGGATATAAAGTCTGACATTATGCATTCCATCATTATGAAAGTGGCTATTGATATTGCATGTGATTATTCGACTAGTAGAATATCCATGTGAGTACGTAAATGGAATTATTTTGATTTATATTTTCCATATTATGATGAAGTTTATGTTTAAAAGGATTTTGTTTTAGTTCTATACATTTCCTTAAATTTTTATGCTTATTTATGAAAGTTTTGGATATATTTTTATCCTTACTGAGCATTTGAGCTCACCAATTTCTATGTTTTATTTTTCCCATGATGCGAAGAAGTATATTATGATTGACCTATCGGGATATTATATGGGAACTCAGTGTTGTCTAGGGGAACAATGTTGTTGTATTTTTCCATTTTATGATGTAATGTAAACCTTATGAAAGTGTCTAGTACTTCCAAGGCTACATAACTAATAGGTCTTTCGAGACTGGATATTTTTTGATCATGCCAATGATACGTAATAATGCACCGACTCTGGGATTCTAGGATAGGGGCGTTACATTCCCCAATATGAGATAATGGACCTTGGAAAGATATGAAACTACACCACCTCATCCACATACCTATTAATCAATGTTCTCACTACACCCAACTCCATTATCACTAAGAAGTGGGGAAAATTTATTAACTAATCCATGATCACCTAGATAGAATCCCAATATACTTATTCTCTATGTATTGCTATGATGAAATCCATCGATATTTCATCCCATTTACACATAAGAACATCCAAATGTTTTAATAATCTCCTAAGAATGTGATGATCATCCGATAACTATTGGCAAACCAAACACTTCTCCATAAACACTGTCACGGCCTGTTTGTTGTTGGGAAACCAAAACTGCTTCCTCAAGACATGTTACGTCTTATATACACTCGGGTTTACCACCAAAGGTGAGATATGAAACTCATTAAGGACTCCATTATAAATCACTAAAAAAATAGAAAACCTCACATGAAAAAACATCTAGTTTCATCCATCATTCAACCATCCTTTTAGAGCATCATCATTGCCATCATTATCATGCATCTACTATGCCTATATGTCTCCCCACATAGACTCCTCCACATTTCAGTTAAAATAATACTTCACCATCATCAGAGACAAATATCATATACAATCACCCACCCTTATCTATGAGTATGTTTATCAATTCTCCCATTTGCCACAATAAATCCTCAAACATCTGAACAACATCTTTCCCTGACTTCCATCTCAATGCATTAGCCACAACATTCCATTTTCCCTAGGTGTAGATGATTTCAAAATAATAATATTAATGAAAATAAATCCACCTCTACTATCACATGTTCATATAACACTGAGAAATGATATACCACAAACTCTTGTGAACTGTGAATACCTCAACAAAATCCCCAATGAGGTAGTGTCACCACATCTTCACCGTAAACACAATTGTTGTTAACTTCATATCACAGGTAGTATAGGTATATTCATGGGTAAATAACATCCCAGATTCTTAGGTGATCACATACCTATAATGAATCAACATGAATCCCAATCCTTGACTGCAATCATCACAAAAAACCTCAAAATCACCCCCTCATCAAGAAACGAAAGCATAAGATCAATGAGAAACATACCCTTAAGGTATCCAAACACTATTTAGCCCTGATATGTAAAACAAATCATAGTAATTCTTATTAAAATCTATCTATGGGGATTAAAATCAAAAAAAAATCCGTCATAAAACTTGGATAATAGCCTGCAAGAGCCAAAAATATGTGATCCTATTCCATTTTCTTAGGTTCTTCCTAAGAAATAATTTCCTTGAATTTAGATGAGTCCACTACCAAAACATGATGAGATACCACATTTCTAAGTAAACACACCACTTGAGACTATAAATCACACTTGGAAAAATTCTAGTAATGATGGTAGAGTTGAAGGACCTATGAAACTACTTTTTGATGCTCAACAAGCTCCTCCTCTTACTTTGAGTAGATCAAGATAGCAATAATGAATACAATGACGAAATTGTCTAGGAACTCAAAAAACAAGGATTTCATAAGCCCTATGATCACAACCAATGAATTTATGACACTAAAAAACATGCCTGAAAACTCAATTGACCATACCTATATATGAAGACAGTCTTCATGATATAATCCTTCTTTACCCTCAACTAATGATATCCTGACAGGAGATCAATATTTTAAAAAAAACTCACCACTCTCAACTAATATAAAATATCATCTATCCTTGAAAGAGGGTTCGGTTATTGACTATTACCGGTATTATCCTTCGATAGTCTATACACAACCTCAAACTACCATCCACCTTCTTGAAGAATAACACTAGAACACCCCATGGTGACATACTGGGCTGGATAAACCCATTCTACATCCTATCATCAATTTGAATCCTCAAATACCACAACTTATAAGGTTCTATCTGATAAGGATCCCTAAATATTAATGAATCCCCAAGATGTAATTCTATCAAAAAACTCAAAATTATGTCGAGGGGGTAGCCTCATAATCTCATCAAGAAAACATATAGAAACTCCATAATGACCCTAGATACTTACACTATCCCAATTTCCACTTATTTCATAGAAAACTAAAGAGTCAAATAAATAATAGGCTCTACACAATGACTAACCACAAATAAACACCACTCACCAATTAAAACGACATGTTTTCCATCCACATCTGAGAACATTAGTCTCTTATTTAAGTAGTTTATAACAAAATGTATGAAATAAAACCAATTTATTTCTAGCATGACATCGTATGATTGCATCTATATAAATATAATAATCCCATGGGACTTATTTGACCCCATAATTAGTCTATATTCTTGGAACGCATCTAATAAGATGGTCTATCCTTCGAATGATGTAGTCAACAACCGGGTAACATGAAGCCTTTCAACTTCTAGCATCATAGCATAAACAAGAGTGGGTGCAAAAAAAGAGTGTGATGCTCCAAAATCAAACAAGTCAAAAACAAGGGTACTAAAAAAATTGATTGTACATCTGATGATCTCTGAAATATCTAGCACTGCTACCTCCACTATGTGAAACTTAATATAATTACATCCTCTACCTCTCTACCGCCCATTAAAAGATCATAATTATTCTTCCCCTAATGCTAAAATGATGTTACTGGAATATATTATTGAGGATGGTGTTGAACTAGTCTACCTCCACCAAACTGAGCTCGAGAAACCAATGGGATCTATTTCTAGTTATGTACATTAATCCCATTAGCAAAACAAACTAGCGTAGTAACTTTTAGAAAATAATGGAAACCACTAGCCCCATAAGGCCGAAAAGGATGATGCTAAGGTTGACTCCCAATTGGTTGAAACCTTAAATGTCCTGATGCATGATACCTACTACTAACATCTTCGATCCTCAAAGAACCATGCTCATTACCCACTAATAGAAAACCTCCTCCTGAGTGTATCCACTTGATCACCTTCACCTTCTTATAAATTGATCAATACATTGGTAAGGTAAAATGAGTGATATCATACTGTATAGAAGGATAGAGTGACTCCTCAAGATGTATCGCATAAGAATCCTCATCTATAAAAAGATATGGGGAAAAGAACAGAATGTACTTGAAATTGATGTCTGACTCCCTCACCAACATACTCTATCACTGAAGAGAAATAATCTCCTACCCCTCCACTAAATTTTTGTTAGATAAAAGGAACGCTTCCCAGAAATCTATTTGAATGTTAACCGATGAAGCATCCACCTCCTTCTGATCTCCCAGATTCAGCACCCACCACTAATGTGGAACTCGCTAAATCTGACTAACTTCAAAAGGTACCGACTATCCCATCAGGGCATGGATAAAATTGAAGAGATCTTGAGATCCTCCATCCAACTCTCTTTATCCACATATAAAATACCACCATCATACCTCTCTAAAGCCTACTGATAGATATAGTTCCATGTACTCTTTTAATCTTCATTCACCTCTACATAATCAGCTAGAATATCACATTGAACGTCAAATTCATCAGCCACATATGGATTATGAACTAGATCCATTAATAAAAGGAAAATAATAATTTTCTAAATACTAGGATGTATGAAATTTTATTAATATTCATTTAACTAATTTAATTAATTTTAACATTACCAATGAAACTCATCTTAAATAAGAACACATGTTTTCATGGTACATGTACCTCTCCTAGGTATTTACCTTTCAAAAAGGACCACATGTTGTTCACTCAATAAGATTAGAGACCTTGAATAATATCCGAGGGGGAGAGGGGATAAAATCTCATGTCCTAGCCAGTCTCTCCAGCTTACATCACATACCAATATCAACTGGAATTTCTTCCATACCATCTCATTCAATCATCACTACTCATAACTCCAAAATTCACACTATCTCTCAACCATTATCCTATGATACAAATCATTCAAGACCCCTCAACCAAAAAATACCATAGTGTGGGGAGAGAGATAATGAACTACCCTGAGTCTTTCCTATAGTAGGCCCTAGGATGGTGACTAGTACCAACAGTATGAAAAACTCATAAAATGGGCTGATTTACCCTCTATAGTAATATAGTAATAGAAAATAAGATGAATCATCCAAAAAAATCAATGAAATAAAATAAAATAAACCAAAAACACCCCACAATGAATGTATAAATAACATTTATATAGATAAAACTATCAAAAGTAAATACTCAAAAGAAAATATAAATTAATGACATGGAAACTATAAAAAATGGTCTAATCTAGTACTCTCCAACACGGTCCACATAATCCTTCTAGAAACCTAATAATTGTTTTATATGTATTCATAGAGCATATAGGTATGCTTAGTAGGAAAACTAAATTCTCTCATGCACATGTGAAATAAGCATACTAATGCACCCATGAGAAAACAGAAGAACCAACAATACTTAAATATGTACACTATTCATACCAACATCACCAAGGCATGATCACCAAATAACTCAAGCCATGCAGAATAACATAATATGAATCATATTGATGAGGTTTATCCTGCAGTGCATTCCCACTAATTTTCCTCTCTCACCGACCAACGTCATACATCCTTATGACCCCATATCTTCTAAATAACATATTGTAATGAACCAAATGTTGAATAATAAAAATTCCTCTCGATCTGAGTAAATTTATTATTATGTAAAATTGTTAAATATATCATATTCACTTATTTGGTTTTATGTTATTATATTTTAAAATACCATTAAAAACTTTTAACATTTCTAAGATAACTGTTGAACAGTGATCACATGATAAGAATAAATAGACATCTTTAAAAAAAATTTACTCAAATAAAGGAAGCGATGACCTCATCCAGAAGAATTGCTCCATATAAAGACCATTTTTTGTAGCTCAGAATGGAGGAGGAATCAATAGGATTTTCTTTTGACCATTCCCAAGCTGAGCTTCAACATGTTAAGATTGTACAGAACCTCTTACAGAAGAAGTGGGCTTTGATATAGATTATCACCTGATATATGTTATTTAAGCCACCCCAAGAGACTGTCACCATTGCACACCTTACCATTAGATCATATGAGGTTGTTATATGGTGTTATGTAACAAGACCCTAGAACTTTGATTACATGCATTTTTTTATAGAATATAGAATATAAATTTATTTTATTATTTTTACTTTGAAAATATTTTTTAAAAGAACAAATAGTATTTTTAGTAAATATTCAATTAATAAAAATATTTTTATGTATTAATCTATTTTTTAATTAAATAATATTTTAATAAGATATTATTAGTATTTTAATTTGTATTAAATATAAATGATCGTATAATTTTAAAGAATAATATTGCAATTTTTATTACGGTTTGAAATCTTTTTTTTTTGTCAAAACCCATGAATTTTTTAAAACGGTCAGTTTTTATTTTAAAAATAAAAAATTAACATATTTATAAAATTATTTAGATAAAATAAATTTTATTTTGAGTATCAGGACTTCGAAATTATCCAATCATGAATTTTTCTAATTTTTTGAGACAGTTGAATATTTGGGTAAAAATTAAATAACGTTAAAATATATATTGTGTTTTGTGAGATCGTAATAACCCAATTGTGATGTAATAAAATAGTATAAATGATATTTTTGGACTATATATTGTTTACCTATAAAATAATATAATTTTAGGTTTGTTTTATTTATTTTACAAAGCCTTAGTAGATCCTCTATGACTTATAAAACATTTTAACATTTTAAAATGATTTCCTTGAGAGTATGACTCACCTCCACATAAGAAAACCTAATATTTTAACAGGTTCGTCCATTAGATGTATAAAATAATTTTGTCCAATCCAATTTGAAAAAAAAACACATGGTAATAACCATGGTATTGTTTGTGGGTTTGTTTAGTTTAACGTGTAGTGTCCAAAACCTAAATAATAATGAATTCCCTCTCATTCCCTATATAAACACATTCAATCTCCCATTTCTCTTCACTCAAGCCATTTTAAGCTCAACCAAAATCTACCCTCTTCTCTATAGAATCCTCCCAAGGCACCCCAAGCTCCCAAGAAGCCCCTCTCAAGAATCCCTTAAGACTTTTGGTCCACACTTCCAGGTAAGGGATTTCTTCCACTACTGGAAATTTGGGTTATAACCATGGTTTTAAACCATGGCTATATGTCCTCAAATCTTGGCTATAGCTAATATCCATGGTTTGGGAAACCTTGGCTATGTTTGGCATGGATATAGGCCTAGACTTATACCCATAGTTCGAAATTACGGATATAGGTCTATATACAAAGTTCAAACCATGGCTATAGGTATACATCCAGATTTACAACTGTGGTAAGATCACTATAGCCACAGTTTATAACCTTGTTAATACTAGAGGATTGAAACAATTTATTTACAAGGTTATAAACTGTGTCATTAGACATATAGCCACAATTAAAAACCATGGCAATAAGCCTATATCCACAGTTAGAAACTATTGATATTGGGTCTTAAAAACCATAAAAAAGATAGCCACCCACCCCCTGCACAACCCCCTTGACACCCCCCTCTTTTATAGACATCCTACATAAACCCCCTCCCCCACCCCCATGCAAACCCCACCTCCTAGACAACCCCCCCCCCCCTCCGCACCCCTTTCCACATGCAAAGCACCCCTTCTCAAGGACCCCCCCCCCCCTAGACAGACCCTGTACACCCCCCCCCCCCCCAAGACCCTGGACACCGCCCCGAAAGACCCAGAACAGACGTCCCCCCCCCCCCCCAAGACCTGTGACACCCCCCAGACAGACCCTAGACACCCCCCCTAGAGAGACCCAGGATAGACCCCCCCCCCCCCCGCCCCAGACCCTGGACACCCCTCCAGACTTCCCCCCCAAGAATAGACCCATACCTCCACTCCCTTGGACAGCACCACCCCTAGACCCTAGGAAACCCAAACCTCCACTCCCCTAGACTCAATCCCCCAGGACAGACCCTAGACACCCCCTCACCCCCAATCCCTTGACACGCACTAACATACCCTGGACCCCCCCCCCCCAAACCCCAGACCATAGGTTCCCCCCAAACAGACTCCCCCCCCCAAGATAGACCCAGACCTCTACTCTCCTAGATAACCCCCCCCCCCTCCTTCACACCCCCAGACCTTGTACAACACCCCAGACAGACCCCCCAGACCCTGGACACCCCCTAGGTAGACCCCCTAGGATAGACCCTGAACAACCCCCCCCCCCCCCAAGTCAAACCCTATACACCCCTTCACCCTACCCCTACCCTTGCCTATCCCCCTCCACCCCCTTCCAGTCCCCCCCCCCCCACAAGATAGACCATGGACACCCCCTCACCCTGCCCCTCCCCCAGCCAGTCCCCCAGCTAGACTTTATAACCACATAGTCAAGGCCTTGTTCCATGACTAAAAATAAGATTTTGTCTAGGCCGTGTGCCAAAACACTAGTTTGTCTCATTAGACCTACTGATTCATCTAGGATCCATAGCAGGCTCCACTCGTCACTTACTAAGTCCAATGAATTCCTCATATGAAAAAGTTTAAACATAACATAAAAATTAATATTAAAACTAGCATAGAAAATATCAATACATTATCCATAAAAAATAAATGGTATAAAAATAACATATCCACAGTCAAACATATCACATAACCTTCAATACAATATTGAAGTTTTGTATCATAATAAATCAACTTCAAACAAGCTTAAAATTTATCAATGGATGTTGACATAGATGAAATCAAAACTTTTTTAGAGAAATATCTCTTTCTATTTTGAAATAATTTAAAAGTCATATAATTATAAAAGGAAACATTTATTTTGAAAATATTCTTAGAATACTTTATGGGAAGCTTCTATGATGATATAATGGCAGAAAATAGCCACGCCTGCCATATAAGTTAAAAAAAGACATTCTTACCTTAATTTTGTCAAAAAGGTCATAAAGTACCTTGTTTGGAAAATGATGGAAATATTCCTTTCAAAACATATATGGTCAAATAAGGTTATAAACGACTTTAAACAATTTTATAGTAAATAGTATTAAATGTTTTCAATAATATTTGTAAGAAAACATGGATGAGGATGATAAAGAGGTCCCAGTAGATACTTACATAAAAACAACCTCGGATAATAAAGAGATTGTGAAATTAACCCTTAACTTGTAATTTTCCTTAGTCAATGGTATTTTAACCTATTGTATAATATTTAAAACATTGTTATTGAACGATACTAGAACTATATACATAAATATGATATCATATATGATCCTCTAATATTGCTTTGTTAATAATCATTCAGTAGTATCATTGTTTCATGTGTTAACTAGTTCATTTTTCTTTATATGATTGGTTACATAAGCCATGTTAGTTATGGATAGGATGTATTTGATTAATAAAAAAATATTATGTTCATAATCATTATTTTGAGTCATAAAATGAAAATTATTCAAGAATTATTACGATGAGGAATGAATCTCATTGCGTTCGTGGAGACGGTACTCCGTACGTACACACAACTGAGAATATTATTATATTGATGGTGAAATCATATATAATTGGTTGTTATATCATATATACATAATAATTAACATGTTATATTTATTATTTACATTAGTTATACTCATTATTATACCTATCCATATAATGACGTGTTTGAATAACAAACTATACCATGATGTGGAGACGGTAAGCCGTACGTACGCACGTAGGGTGACTATATCATTAATATGATGGATAGAATAATGAATATGGTTGTACCATTTTTATAATAACATCAGAGAATATATAAGATTCTGGAGTTAATATTTTAAAATGTAAACAACAATGAATGAGGAAGTGTAAGAAGAAATGAACTTGAAAGAGGTGATGAAATATTTGCCTCTTCTTCGGGTTCTTCCTTTGGATTTGTTCAAAAGGGATATGTAGAATGGATTTAATACCAAAGGAAATACTCTATGATGAAAAGAGAAAATTTGGGAGGATATTTTGGGAGGGGTTCTCTGAACCAAAAGGATTCAGAGGTGTGAAATTAATAGAATGGGAAGTTCCCATTTATAAGAGAGGTGAGGATCACTTTAGGAAAAGCTTGAAATATTACTTTATAATAAAATCATTTTTGGTTTATAATGGCTCCAAAATGATTTATTTATAAGATAAGGTGTTTATGATTCCAAAACCTCTCAAAAAATAAGTTTTAGATTGGTTTAGGTCACCATATTAAACTTATATGTTATATTTAACTCTTAGTTAAATAGTCTGCCATTTACCATGTCTCTTTGTATTTTTATATTATATGGTTAATAAAGAGACTATAAACTTCTAAGAGAACCCCAAGTGGTTAATTATTAATATATAAAACCTTATAGATCTCTTTTTTCTGAACCATAGTTTTTTATAAAAAGTATATCCCTTAATAATATAGTCTTTGTTTTTAAAACTCAATTATGTCAATTCTGACGCTATTTTGTATTTCATTTTAGTGAAAATCATAACAGCATGATTACATCGAAAAAATATTATTTAATCAACCCTTACATGTCATATTAACATATAAAATTAGTGTAATTAATAAAAAGACTCAAATTTATTTGGATATTAATAATATCAATTATTCTAATCATTCTTTAATAAGGTAATTACTGCATCATCATTGTGTCATAAATAAATTAAATTATTTAATGTCTAAAAATTATAAATAAAATACCATTATATAGGAAATAATTTTATCATTATAATTAATATTTATAATCTAATTTATATTGCGTGTAACCCTATATTAAAATTGGTTTAGTTATTAAACATTGAATTTAACTCTTTTAACTCTTCTTTAAATAAAATAATAATAAATGTCCTAATCTAAACCAAGAGGACCAAAAAAGATCATATTTTATTCCTAAGGATGTTTTTGGTCGAATTAAACTTATCTAATAGAATTAAGTCATGTGTTAGGGTAATTATGATATCATTTTTACCATTAATTACCCTATTTACTTTTAACTGTGGTAAATAAATGTCAAAAGTTACTAATCACCAAAAATTATTTTCATCTTATTGAAAAAAAATTTACTTACTGATATTAACTATATCTCTTAGATTTTTTAAATTCAACTCAAAAAAGTGATAAAATTATGCTTTATGTAAATTTTCAAATCCCCATAAGATGTGGGTAAAAGATGGTAAAACGTTCAATTTTTTTATATATCAATGTTTATTATAAAATAAATCCACTGAATTACATTGAACCTATAAAATTATTATGTATCTATTTTTACCTAAAATAAATTTAAATAAAATAAATAATTATATTAATAAAAAGTATGTTTTAACCAATAACGTAGTGTTTTTCACTATTCATCAAAAATTGAATGTTTTCAAAAAAATAACAAAAACTCACCCTAAGCTAATTTAGATATTCCGAATCCAAAAATGAAGTCCATTTTGAAAGATAAAATTTATAAAATTTCAAAAAGTGGGTATTATTATTCATAATGGCTAGTTTGATTGGTTGCGGTGTGTTAGAATCTAAAAGTTGCGTACAATGCAAGATATTGCATTATACAAAGGGAAATGTATTGTGGAATCTTGGGGTGTTACATTCTCATCACCTTAAAATAATCTCATACTCGAAATTTCTAGAATATTATTGCATAAAAAGATTCAGGTGGTTCTTCATCATATGTTCCTCAAGTTCCCATGTTGCCTCTTCCATCTTATTGTTTCTCCATAGAAATTTTACCAGACAAGCCATCCGGTTTCTCAGTACTTATTCTCTGGTATCAAGAATTTTGACATGATCTTCATAATAAGACAAATCTAGTTGCAGTTTAATTTACTCATAGTTGAGTACATGCATTGGGTCTGGCATGTATTTTCTCAACAGTGATACATGGAATACATCGTAATGTTTGGAGAGGCTTGGAGGCATTTCCAAACGATAATATATAACTCCAATTCTTTATAGAATTTCAAATGGTTCTATGTACATCAGACTCAATTTACACTTCTTACCGAAACATATAACACCCTTCCATGGAGATACATTCAAGAAAAACATGGTCTCCTACTTGAAATTCCAAATCCTTCCTTCGGTTATCAGCATATCTCTTTTTACTACTTTGGACTACTTTGATGTGGCTTTGTATAACCATCACATTTTCCATTGTTTCCTCAAATAGTTCTAGGCCTATGAGTTTTATTTCACCTACATCATCCCAAAAAGTTGGTGTGCGAAATATTTTTCCATATAACGCTTCATATAGTGCCATCTGAATACTTGAATGGAAGCTATTGTTATAGGAAAAATTTCGAGAGATAATTATTGATCTCGCATACCTAGAAAGTCATGTGAGAAAGATCTCAACATGTCTTATACAGTTTCAGTAGTCCGTTCTGATTGTCCATCAGTTTGAAGGTGGTAGGCAGTGCTCAAACGAAGTTTAGTATCTACGTCCTTTTAAATAATTTTCCAGAATATTTATGTAAAATAGGGATCACGATTAGAAACATTCGATAGTGGTACACCATAGAGTCTTACAACTTCTTTAATATATATTATTCCCATACCTTCAAGTGGTAAGTCTTCTCTTATAGTAAGAAAATATGTTGCTTTGATAAGACGATCAATAATGGCCCATATTGCATCATTCCTTCTAGGAGTCTTTGGTAGCCCCATGACAAATTCCATCATAATATTATCCCATTTCCACTCTGGTAGGGGAAGAGGTTTTATGAATCCTCTAGGATGTTGCCTTCCAGCTTTCACTTATTGAACAACCATACATCTTGACACAAAATCCACAATCTCCCTGTTCATGTTGTCCCACCAAATATGTTCCTTCAAATCTCTATTCATCTTAGTGCTACCAGGTTGTATAGAGAAATTAGAGCTATGAGAATCATCCAGCAATTCCCTTTCTAGATCAATTAAATCAAGAACACAAAGTCTCTTCCCAAATTTCAAAATCCCATCTTCAAATATGAAGTCACTCAATCTCCAATCATACATAGCTTTAATATTCTTTTGAAACTCCTCATCATCAGTCTAAGAACTATTTATCCTTTATAGTGAAGATGGTTTGGCAACCATTTGAAAAATCATTGATGTTTCACCTTCCATGATTATTCCCATATCCATCTTTACTAGATCCATGAAAACATGATCCCTTTCAATTATCATCTTGTTCAAAACATCATGATCTTTTCTACTCAATGCATTTGCCACCTAATTTGCCTTCTGTGGGTTGTAGTTTATATTGCAATCATAATCCTTGAGTAGTTCAAGCCACCACCATTGCCTCATGTTGAGTTGTTTTTGTGAGAAAATATACTTCAAACTCTTTTGATCAGTATAAATCTCACATTTTCACCATAGAGGTAGTGTCTCAAAATTTTCAGAGCAAATATTACAACTGCTAACTCAAGATCATGAGTGGGATTGTTTTGATCATGAAATGTTAGCTCCGGTGATGCATATGAAATAACACTATCATTCTGCATAAGGACACAACCAAGTCCTTTATTTGATGCATCGCTATAAATAACAAACCCATATTTCCTTGACGGTAGATTCAAGATAGGATCATTGACTAATCTTATCTTCAGCTCTTCAAATCATACTTCACGCACTTTTATCCAAACAAACTTAACCCATTTACATGTGAGATTGGTTAATGGGTTATCCAACCGGGAAAAATTATGGATGAAACATCGATAATAACATGCTAAACAAATAAAACTGCATACCTCAGTTATACTGGTCAGTTCTGGCTATTCTTGGATTTCCTTGGTCATTAAAGGATCAACATAGATTATGTCCCTAGAGACAATATGGCCAAGAAAATAAATCTCTTGAATCCAGAATTCACACTTGCTAAAATTCCCACATAATTCATTTCTTCTAAGACTCTATAGAATAATGCACAAGTGATTTTCATGATCTTCATAGATTTTAGAGTATACCAATATTTCATCAATAAATACCAATAAAAAACTCATCAAGATATTCTTTAAAAATACTATTCAATAGATCCATGAAGACAGAGGATGCATTAGTCAATATAAAAGGCATTACTGTAAACTCGTATTGCCCGTACTTGGTTTGAAATGCTATTTTCAGAATGCCTTCCTTGTTCACACACAACTGATGATATCCAGATCGAATGTCAATCTTTGAAAAATATTGAGCTCCATTATGTTGGTCTATGAAATCATCAATGTGAGGTAGGGGATACTTGTTCCTTATTGTTATAGCATTAATCTCTCTGTATTCAATGCACAACCTCATAGATCCATCTTTCTTCTTAATAAATTAACAGGGGCTCCCCATGGACAAACATTTCGGAGAATAAATACCTTATTACTCAATTCCTCAAGTTGTTTCTTTAGTTCCACTAATTCCACTGTGGCTATTCTATAAGGGGTCTTCCATATGGGCCTTGATACAGGAATTAAATCAATGGAAAACTCAATTTCTCATTTATAAGGATGTCCAGGTAAATCCTCTAGAAACAGATAAATATATTCTTACACAATAGGTACGTCCTCTATTTGGAAATTCATATCCTCACCCATAGTTATTTAATTCTATTCCACCCCAAAAATTTTAATTTAGTTGAGCTATTAGGGGTGGATCTATATAAGAATTAGGTGGTGAAATTTCTAATCAAAAGATAAGGTACTCCTTATCATCATCACGAATTGTAACCTCCTTGGTCTTACAATAAATGTTATCATCATGGTCCAAAATCCAATCCATACCAAGAATTATATCAAATTCAATCATGGGTACAATGATGAGATCAGCAGATAACGAACATTTATATTCCCTAATGCGAAATGATTCACAAAACATTGTTACAATTATACTTCCCTTAAGAGTTTTGATTGACAACTCCTTTATTAAATCAAATTGTAAATATCTAATTTTCTTAGAAAACTTGGAAGATATGACACAATGTGATGATCTAGAATCAAATAATGAATTGGATATACTTGAGAAATCCATTAAATTACCTTCCACCACATCGTTTGGGGATTTAACCTGAGCAGTAGTGATCGCATAATCTTGGCCTTTCTCCCATGGCCTTTTATGAGGAAATTTCCCTTGGATCTAAAGACATTCATTTTTATAATTCCCCCTTTCTCTATAATTGTATCTTTTAACATTTAAAGCCTCTTTCTTCCCCTTTCAATCACGAGCTTGGTGGACTTTTTCACCACACTTGTAACAGACTCTCATTTCCATCAGGAAAGTACCGGGGTGTTTATTTCCAGATTTACCACAGGATGGATATTAAAATTTTCCCTTTCCCCCCTTCTTTCCATTTCCATAGTGTTTAGTAGGTCTCTTCTCCTCATGATTTTCTTTAATGTCATAAGACTTAGCGAAATTGTTTTTCTTGACTGCACATGACACAATATCTTCATATGATAAGAATGATTGTGAGACTAATACTCGCCAAAGAAATGGTTTTAACCCATCAAATAATCAACCAATATTACTCCTTGGGTTACGTATATAATCTTCTGCATTCCCTTCTAACCTTGTAATGTTAGCCTCATACTTTGTGACATTCTCATCTTCCTTTTTCCTCAGACTCAGAAAAATTCTTTCTATATTCGCTTGATGGTCACGAGGAATGTATTTTTATATGAAAATATATTTAAACTAACTCCATTATATGTTTGATACTTCTTCATATTCTTTTATGTTTTGGATTAATGACCACCATTGATTTGCATCTCCCGTGAGGTGATAAACTGCCATTACATCTTTTTCCCTTTGGCTACTCCCCAATGCATGAAATATTTTCTCTAAGGAATTTATCCATTGAGCAACTAATAATGTATTTTTACTCCCATTTAATTATGGCCGTTGTTTCCTCATGAAGCAGACTAACATTGATCCTCCACATTATGGATCAGGGTGCTCCATACGGGTAAGGTTATTATTCATAACCTGAGTGAGTTTTCCCAGTATAGTGATAAGTGATCGACACCAGTTACTTCACCAGCTCCACTATAATTATCTTGAGTAGGAGGGAGATCCCTATATGGATTATGTGCATTGATACAGTTTCCATTCCTTCCACTAGGTGAAATTTCTTAAAAATGGAATACACTGGATTAGTTTACGAATTTCAATACATAAATCCAAACTTGTAAAAAACATAACATAAATTGAACAGTTTATGGATATAATCCATAATCATAAAAAAAAAATTTGAGTAATTATATACTCATAAACCTTTCATAATGGTTTTTAATGAAAATGAAAATTACCCTATGCATATCCCTTGTGAGTCTCGTAACCAAGAGTGCAACAAGGACCGTTGTCATTCACCAATTACCGTTCGTGTCTAGGTCAAAGCGGTGATTTCGGGTTTTACCCCTAGGTACATCTGTGCCAGAGCTGCCTATAACTGATTGTATCCATACAGGGATGTATTTCTTGTAAAACTCACAAAATCTCTACAACACCCAAATTCTAGGAAGTTCTTCTATACTAATCACCAATGTCTATATTAGGGTAATGTTCTCTAATCAGAGTTTTTCTATATCTAGCTTCCAGGTTTTGTAATAAACATCTTCTAATACAAACGTTAATAACCTGACTCCAATTACCCAAAGTCAGAGCATTATTACATAACACTGGCATGATCACAAGGTATCAAATCCGAAAAGACTCATCAGTTTAGTTTGAAGTACTAGATACATTTATAAGTTTTACATTACATCATGAAATAAAAACATCAACAACATTTTGTACCTTTTTAACACACTTATATCCTTATCCTATCCCTGAATTTAAACCATAAAATACTTCTTCACATCCTAGGAAAAATAAACATAGAAAGTGGTGAGCTCAGATGCTCAGTAAGAATAAAAATATAGCAAAAACTTTTATAAATAGCATAAACATTTAAGGAAATGTATAAGACTAAAACAAAAGACTTTTAAACATAATATTTAGTATTATATAGAAAATATAAAATCATATAATTCCATTTAAATATTCACATGGATATTCTAGTAGTCAAATAATCACATGCAATATCAATAGACACTTTCATAATGATGGAATGTATAATGCTAGACTTTGTTACCACATAGTCAAGGCCTTGTGCCAAGAATAAAAATAAGATTTTTTTCAAAGCCTTGTGCCAAGACAATAGTTAGTCTCATGGGACCTACCGATGCATCAAGGAGCTATAGCAGGATCCACCCATCACTTAATAAGTCCAATACATTCCTCAGTTGAAAATGTTTAAACATAAAAAAACCTTCATATTAAAACAAGTATACCAAATTTCAATACATTATCTATAAACCATGAATGGTGTAAAAATAACACATCCACATTCCAACATATCACATAACCTTGAATACAATATAGATGTTTTGTATCATAATAAATCAAATTCAAAGAATCTTAAAATCTATCAAATGATGTTGACATAGATGAAATCCAAACATCTTTCGAGAAATATCTCTTTCTATTTTGAAATCATTTAAAAGTCATATAATTATAAATAAAAACATTTATTTTTAAAATATTCTTATATGCTTGTATGGGAAGCTTCTATGATTATATAATGATATAAAATAGCCACACCCATAGTATAAGTTAAGAAAAATAATTTCTTACCTTGATTTTGTCGAAAAGGTCATAAAGTACCTTGTTTGAAAAAAGACGGAACGATTACTTTGAAAACATATATGGTCAAATAAGGGTATAAATGACTTTAACCCATAGTATACTAAATATTAAATATTTTTTGAATTACATTTTTAAGAAAACATAGATGTGGATGATAATGATGTCCCAGTAGATACTTACGTAAAAACAACCTCAGATAATAAAGAGATTGTGAAATTAATACTTACCTTTTACTTTTCCTTAGAAGATGGTATTTTAACCTCCTGTATAATATTTAAAGAATTTTTATTAAATTATAAAATAACTATATACAAAAATATGATTTCTCATATGATCCTCTAATATTGCTTTGTTAATAATATTTGAGTAGTATCGTCATTTCGGGTGTTAACTGCTTCATTTTACTTTATATGATCGGCTACATAATCCATGTTTGTTATTGATATGATTAATATAAAGAATGATATTATGTTCATAAACATTATTTTTAATCATAAAATGAAAATTACTCTTGAATGATTATGATGGCGAATGAATCTCATCGCATTCATAGAGACAGTAATCCGTACGTACACACGAGTGACTATGTCATTATATAGACGGTGAAATCGTATGTAATTGGATGGTATATCATATATGAAGAATCATTAAAATTTTATATTTATTTTTTACATTAGTTATACTCATTATACCCATCTAAATAATGAAGTGTTTGAATAACAACCTATACCACAACGTGGAGACGGCAAGCCGTACGTATGTACATATGCTGACATTGTCATTCATATGATAGATAGAATAATGAATTTGGTTGTACCATTTTTTTAATAACATCACAGTATATAGAATATAATGGAGTTATTATTTTATAATGGAAAGAACAATGAAAGAGGAAGTGGAAGAATAAAATAACTTCAAAGAGGTGAGGAAATATTTACCTCTTCTTGAGGTTCTTCAATTTGATTTGATCAAAAGGGCTCCTTAGGTTGGCTTTCTGACCCAAGGAAGGCCTATAGGATGAAGATAGGAAATTTGGGAGAACAATTGGGCACGTTTTGGCCGAGCCAAAAGGATTTGGAGGTGTGAAATTAAGAGAAAGGGAAGTTCCCTTTTATAAGAGAGGTAAGGGTCACATTAAAAAAAACTTAAAATATTATTTTATAATAAAATAATTATTTGTTCCTAATGGCTCAAGAATAATTTATTTAGAAGCGAAGGTGGGGATGGGTCGAAAATCTCTAAAAAAATTGGTTTTAGATGGGTTTCAGTCACCATATTACCTAATCTTTTAGAATTAACTTTTAGTTAAATAGTTTGTCATTTACAATGTCTCTTTGTATTTTTATATTATATGGTTAATAAACTTACTATAAACTTCTAAAAGAACCCCAAGTGTTTAATTATTAATATGTATAACCTTATCTAAGTCCTTTGGTCGAACATTAGATTTTTAGAAATATTATATCCATTAATAATATAGTATTTGTTTTAAATACTCAATTATGTGAATTTTGACACTATTTAGTATTTGATTTTTTTAAATATCATAACAGCATGATTACTTCGTAAAAAATTATTTAATCAACCCTAACATGTCATATTAACATAGAAAAATAGTGGAATTTATCAAAAGTATCAGATTTATTTCGATATTTATTATAACAATTATTTTAGTCTTTCTTTAATAAGGAAATTACTACATCATCATTGTGTCATAAATAAATTAAATTATTTAATCTAAAATTTTAAATAAAATACTATTATGTATTAAATATTGTTATCTTTCTCATGAATATTTATAGTTGAATTTATATTGTGTGTAACCATATATTAAAAATGGTTTAGTTATAAAACATTAAATTTATCTCTTTTAATTGTTCTTTAAATAAAATAATACTAAATGTCCTAATCCAAACCAAGTGGACCAAAGGGGATAATATTTTATTCATAATGTTTTTTGTTCTAATTAAATTTATCCAATAGAATTAGGACATGTGTTAGGGTGATTATGATATTATTTTTACCCTAAATTATTGTATTTAGTTTTAACCATGGTAAATAAAAGTCAAAAGTTAATTTTCACAAAAAAAAAAGATTTTATCTTATTGAACCACATTTTACATACTGATATTAACTGTTTCTCTTGGATTTTTTAAATTCAACTCACATATGCGGTAAAATTTGGTTTTATGCAAATTTTCAAAGGTCCTTAGAGGTGCGTAAAGATGGTAAAAATATCAATAATACTTTTAAATATCTAAGATTTTTATAAAATGAATCCAATGAATTACATTGAAAATATATAGGTATTGTGTATCAATATTTTCTTAAAATAAATATAAATAAAATAAATAATTATTTAAATAAAAAGATGGTTATAACAAATAACGTAATGTTTTTCACTATTCATAAAAAATTGATAGTTTTCAGAATAAACAAAAAATTCACCCTAAGCTAATTTCGATATTATGAATCCAAAAATGAAGTCAATTTTGAAAGATAAAATGTATAGAATTTTAAAAAGTGGGAATTACTATTCATAACAACTAGTTTGATTGGTTGCGGTGTGTTGGAATCTAGAAGTTGCATACAATGCAATCTATTGCATTATTCAATGGAAAAAGTATCATGGATGCATTGGGGTGTTACACAAGACACCCCCACACCATGAACCTACACCAACCAATCCACCAGCCCTCCCCCCTGCCATCCCCCCTCCTAGAAACCCCCCCCCAGACTCTGGAAAACTCCCCAGACCCTAGACGCCCCCAGACCCTGGACACCCACCCATACATACCCCTAGGACAGACCTTGGAAAGACCCCCCCCCAACCAAGACAGAACCTGGACACCCCCTCACCATCCTCCTCCCCCTGCCATCCCCCACCCCCTGCCAGCCCCCATGGTTAATCCATGGATCTAGGTCTTTAATAACACTTTCAAAACTATGGAAAATAGATCCTACATCCACAAGTAATAAACATGTAAATTGATTCCTACCCAGCTATACTTAATCACCAAATTCTTCCATAATAGTTGCACCGTATAGTAGTCCTCACATCCTCTAGCTACGAGCTAAAAAACACCACCTACCAAATAAACTGAACTCAAGCATAATACAAAATATATCATAAGAATTCAAACTCTCTCCAATATAAACAATATAAAATTTTCATATAAATATCATCATAATTAAAATAACTATTTGACAAAATTAAACGTATATACCAAGAATAGGAATTTCATCCAAAATGTACGTCAATATCTACATCACCAGAACCATCATGACCCTCATCATCACCTATAGAAACAACAACATCATTATAACCTCCTCTCCAGACCACCTCCACCACCACCACCATCATCATGATCCTGGAAATATTTATTTGATTATGCACCAAAATCAGTGGAAGGAGAGAAGAATCATGATAAACATAATGCATACAAATGAGAACACATTTAATTAATGAAAACATTCAATGTTTATATGGTGATTCATATAATATAATTGTGTTACCAATAAAATACACTAATATACCTAATCCATAAAAAAAGAAAACATATAGTTAATGAAAACATTGAAATATTCTTATGTATGATGATTTGTGAACATTAAATTGAAGAGAAATAAGAATAATGGTTAGAATATAGAGCAATGGTAAGAGTATTATGGGTCTAAATAGAACAAAATTATAATGAGAAGTAATAAAGAGATTCGATATGGATAAAATATTAAATCATATTTATTTAATGAGGCCCCACCCCCTTGCACCCCCCAGCCCCCAGCCCACTTGCTCCCCACATACACCCTCCCCACTACCCCGTTGACCCCCTACCCCCTCCCCACTACCCTGCTAACCCCCCGCCCTTCCCCCCTTCACCATCCCCCCATTGCCCCCTTTCACCCCACCTACACACTCCCCACTACACTGATGTCCCCCTCCCCCTACCCTGCGAGCCCCCCCTCCCCCATGCACCCTTCCCCCACTGCCCCCTTGCACCCCACATACACCCACCCCACTGCCCTGCAGCCCCCCCTCCACCACTGCACCCTCCCCCCACTTCCCCCTTGCACCCCCACTTGCACCTTCCCCACTTCCCTACATACCCCCTCCCCCCCCCACCTTCCCCCCTACAACCCTCCCCACTACCCTGCAGAACCCACATTCCCCCCCCCCCCCCCGCTGCCCCCTACTACCCCCCCCCCCCCACCCCGTACCCCACCTGCATCTTCCCCACTAACCTGCAGACCCCCACCCTACCCGCCTCCCCAACTGCACCCTCAGCAATTAAATCCAAAATGCACTGCAAAAATATAAGGAATCAAAAAATAACAAATGCCCTAATTCAAATTGGACCAACAATTATAAATAATATTGAGATTAATATGATAATCCCAATACTAAATAACACAATCATTAATAAACCTCTATTTTTTCAAACATCACCTTAAATTGCCTATTCTATAATCAAAAATCACCAAAAATATGGGAATGAAGTAAACATCCATCAGCATTTAATAAGAGAAATAGATATAATAAATTCTTCTTAACCCTAGAAAATCCATTCCTTGAAAGTATAAAATACCTAAAACTCTTAATGCTTATATCCTTTTTCATTTTATAGATTTGAATTCTCATTTTTTTAGCACGTTCTCCTTCTAGGATTCACCTTTATTATTAGTTTATATAGGTTTATCAATTTTATAAAGTAGATGATTTTACTTCTTTTCACTACTGGAAAATGGGCCTATACCCCACGGTTTTAGAAAACCGTGGGTATAGGGATATTATGGGGGACATATACCCACGGTTTCTGAAAACCGTGTGTATAGGTGACCTATACCCACAGTTTTGTCCAAAACCGTGGGTATAGGTGACCTATACCCCACACTTTTGTCCAGAACCGTGGGTATAGATTATATTTAAAGACAAATACCCTCGGTTTTGAAAAACCATGGGTATAGGTTTTTTTTGAAGGACCTATACACACGGTTTTTTCCAAACTTTGGGTATAGAGTGACCTATACCCACGGTTTTGAAAAACGTGGGGTATTGTGTTTTTTTTTCAAGACCTATTCCCACTGTTTTAGAAAACCGTGGGTATAGCTTTCCCGCCGACAAGGTGGGGGGAAAAATTACATGGGAAAACGGAAAATATTTGGCGGGAAAACGGTTAACATTAATATATATTTAGTTTATGCAAATAAAAATAATAAAATTCCCATAGATCAGTTGGTAAGGAGCCCGTTTGTTTTCAGAATTGGTGCGGGATCGAAACCATGTGCCTCCTTTTTTTCTAAAATATGGATTAATATTAATATATTAATATATATATATATATATATAATACATTGACATAGGTAAATTGGATGGGTTGGTTAGCGGGGGGAAACCTTGTTGCATCTAACGCGGGTTCGAAACCCGCTGCATGCATTTTTTCCTAATAAGGTAACAGATAATATATATGTAGAAATATAGATATTTATTAATATAAATGACGCCGCTGAAGTGGTTGAGGTATGCCGAACTATTTACGGAGGTCACAGCAGGAGCCGGGTTCAAGACCTGGGTGATGCATATTTTTATAATTTTACCCACAGTTTAAAAACCGTGGATATAAGAGTTTGACAGGGTGGATTGGCTTTGACACGGTGTAAATAAAATATACCCACTGTTTTGTTAAACCATGGTATAGGTTAATACCCAATACAAACGCCCAGTCAGCCCCACGGTTCCCAAAACTGTGGGTATTAGATATACCCACGGTTTTGAACCGTGGGTATAGGTAGTTTATCCAGTAGTGTTTATTGTTCCTCATCCCCTAACCCCCCCCCCCAACCTCCCCCTATACTAGCCTCCCCCCAAACCAGTCCCCTCCCCCCCACAACCAACCACTACCCCACCCACCTCCCCCTACACCACCCCACCCCATCCCTTAGCCTGCTCCTGCCCCCAAACCCCTAAACCAGCCCCCCAAACCTCCCTACACCTCCCACACCCCTTCCCCTACACAACCCCCACCTCTTCCCATGTACTAGCCTCCCCCAAAACCAGTCCCCCTACCCCCAAAATCAGTCCCTCCCTATACTAGTACCCCCCCCCCCACACCCTTGCACCTGCCCCTACCCCCCCCCCCCCACCCCCCCAAACCACCCCACCCCTTCCATATACTAGCCTCCCCCTCAAACCAGTCCCCTCTCCCCCAAACCAATCCCCTCCCACCACTCACAACTCCACCCTCTCCCCTACACCGGTCCCCAACACCCTAGCCTTCACCAGCCCCCAAGCCCCCCCCCCCAATTCCCTCTACTTATATTATGCTATAAATATAAATGTGAGCTAAACTGTTCTTTTTCATAGTGGTATATGTTGTAATATGTTTGTGGATTTCCTACTCAGTTTCATGTTGGTGTAGTATCTTTTATTTTATTCAATACACTACTCTAATAATACAGCAAGTTTGGGTTGTATTGTATTATATTAAATGCATCATATAGAACTGGTTTCCATTGTTTTGTATTCAGTAGGTTATTATTATCTCTAGGAAAATCACCCCCCAATGATCTAGTATTCCCCTGGAATATATTTATAGACTTTGATGTTATGGGGTTCCACCTATGGTTTGTAACACCTTCTCCCATTCCCAATCCAATACGTAAGAGGAAGGATGTTACACCAGTTGGAGGAAACATTATTACACATATGAGAGATAACCTCATCATCTTTGGGGCCTCAATACTAGTACCATAATTGTTCCAATTATATTTGATTTACATTCATATTCTACTTATGTTGGGCCTATTTATATTGATCGAGAAATAGTATGACTAGGAACACGAGTCCACTGTTTTTGAGACTGAGGATCTATCTCTAGGGACTTTAGGATATAGGATCACCCAGAAAGTGACTAAAAAGGGGGTATCTATTTCCCAAGCCAAACCAAGGTGTATTCCAAGTAAATTTGATTAAATACAAAACTAATGGTTACTAATTTCTTGGAAAATGGTATAAAATAATCATTACCTCCTGAATTTTATATTCATGGTAAACCCAGATGCAGGTCATGGGAGAAAATCAATTGCATCGACTATTTTTTCGTGTTTGTTCTATGCATAGAATGCATCCTTATCCTACATACCAGTATAAGTCATCAAACTCACAATATGATCAGTGAAACTAATTTAGTGGCCGCCGTAAGAAAAAAATGGAAAATTGGACTACATACCATTGGTGGGGTGCCGGAGGAGATAGAGGGGCCACCTCAGAGCAGCGTCATTGAGGAGGTACGATGGTCGTATTAGAGGAGGATACAATTCAATATATAAATAATAAAACATAAATACTATATAAACAAACATATCTCATAATAACATAATTCAATATATGTATAAACAGTTAGAAACACCACAATACAATTCAGTATTACAATAATCAAACCTCATTGCATAATAAAATTACACATATTAAAAATCCAAAAATACAATTCACATCAATAGTTAGTCTCAATATTAGTATCATCAGACTCATGATAACCCTCATCCACGCCTCCTATATAAACACCATTAACACCTTTCATGCCACCAACATCATCATCAACATCAGCATAGGTACCGACACCGACACTTGGACCAGCTCCAACTCCAGCTATGGCTCAGGCAGAAGAATCTATATAAGTAGAACTCATCGATATCAAACATCTATCAACCACTGCAGCCTCTTCTGGTGAATGTATAGAAGAAATGACATACCTAACTTCATTCATATTTTCTAATATCACCTCTTCTGATTTTTGAGTTTCTTATTTGATTGTGGAATTCTTCTATTCCACTATGACCAAACCAGAACCAGTACACGAAGAAACGTTGTTAGTAGACCAGTACTGAGATGGTAAAATATTATTCCCATTTTGACAACACACTCTACCCTGATGCTTATCTCTTAATACCTCATGTAGATGATCGTTTGGGCCCAAATTTTTTGGTTATTTTTCTGCCAATGTCTTCAAATAATTCTGTTGATTCATATATAACATAAATTAATATGATAAAATAACGTAAGTAATTAAATACATTCAAAATAAAATAAATTTAAATATACTTACAATTTCCTTCTCGGTTTCAGTATTTGGCATAATACATCCTTTCTTTTATATGCTTATACAAAAAAAGTATAGTGAGGAATGTGACCCCCGATATACTATTATTTTTCCTAGATAAAAAGTAACAAATCACAATTGGAATTCAAAAAAATTACACTAAATGAAGCTAAAAATATTAAATATTAAATTACCTATTATTTCTCAAGATCTATGAGTGAAGTGTGTCCTTGAGTATAAGCATGTTTCATTCCACTCTTATTTCTTTTATTTCTATCTGATTTCTCCTATAAACAAATAATTATATTATTTCATTAACATAAATAAAACTCATTTTCAAATAAATAAATTAATATATATATATATATAATTAATAAAAAAATACGTTAAACTCTTGACTCTTCTAATAGCCAATCATCTCTTTTTATTGTGATATTGGGAAATCATGAATCACTGGTACTTCTTCAAGCTCCAGGCCAACTCTCTTTTTCCATACAAGATATAAGTCATACTTGTACGCTCGCCACATTTAACCTAAATCCATTAACCTTGCAGTCGTGGCTTTTTTCCACTAGTAAATTTATATTGGAGTTACAATAGAAAAAATAAGTGTTAAGAAAATTTTATAAATTAATATATATATATATAAGGTGATTAACATTACTTACCCAGATCTTTGCCCAGACATTGTTCTTAATTTGTTGTCCAACTTCCCTCCAACTTATTGGTTGAATCAGAATGATATTGTTGTGTCTAGAAATTGTTCTGATAAAACTTTTAAATTTCGTACCATTTTTTAAATTATACCTATATCTTCATTGTATTCAATCATGATTTTCATGTGTTGATTCCAATGATCTCGCATTTTTGTGTGGCCTCGTCGTCTAGTGAAGACTAGATGTAATCAGGAAAAAAAGTAAAAAAGGTTAATAATATATATTAATTTATCATTAATCACTAACAGTAATGTTTAAACCCATACCAGTAGATGTGGGATCTACTGACCCCTAAAGTGAAGCATCTAGAGGGAGAGTAGCCTTTGTGGTAAGTGGGATATCTACAGTAGTAGTACTCTGTATAGTAGACGGATAACCCTATACAGATGAGGGTATATATAGATATGGATATGGCGGTGGAATATGTGGGGGTGTAGTTCCATGTATAGTGGATGGTGGGAATAGAAAATAAGGAGGGATGAGAGTATGAGAACATCCATCCAATGTGTGTGCGAGTAGAAATGGATATGGAAAATGTGGGTATGGATAATATGGAGTTGGAAGAATGGGAGGATGACCTTCTGGCGACTCAAGAGGCATAGTAGTAGGCTGAACTAAAGAATCAATACCCCCTGAAAAACTATCATCCTCAGAAGTATAATCCAACTGTCTCTTCAACCATGTATCCTATAATAACATAGATGATTAAATAAAATGAACAAAAACAAGATAAATAATATGAAAGAACATAATATTAAAACCTAAAATGTACTTACATTGTTGGCTAGATGAGACATATGTTGTTCATTTCTTCGTATTATTCTATTTCTTCTATAATCATCATATTCAGACATTTTGACCTGGAATATTAAAATAATATTCTCAAATAAATAGAAATAATGAAAAATGTTAAATAATAAAATTTTATCATAAAAAAATGAAATACATTTTTAATGTGATATTTATATTGATAAAATATCGAGGCTTTTCTATGTTTAAGAATTACTATAGACGTGCTTAAAAAATTGGTCAGTCTATAAATAGTTTTATATTTGAAAATGGTATAAAATATACAATTTAATTTGATATCATGTTTAGAAGTTTAAAAAACACATACAATATTACGAAAATGTCAGGTAAATACTTACAAATGTGTCAACATTCTGTGTGCTCTATGAAACTATCTAGTTCACAATATGTTTTAGAAGTTTATTCATCTGTGTCTTCAAATGAAACATTCAAATAAATACTGACGGGTTCATCCACAACATCATTTTCATCCATGTATTCATCAAAAATATGTCCAGAAATAACGTCAACATTATCACCAAATTGTTGTTGTAACGGGTTATTTACATAAAAACACATGTCTAGCCTATTATGCAAGAATATTAGGTTCATCAGTTTGAAGCTATTGATTCATATCAATCACTATGAATCCACAGTTATCAATATGCATTCCTTGTCGTGTCATTGAATCAAACCACTTACATTTAATCATTGTGACACGAACATGTGCATAGTAATCTAATAAAATGATTCTTTCAACAACACCATAATATGATATATTTTCATGACTGAGGTTGTCTATCTAATGCACCCACATAACAATCTGTTGTGGTTCTTGTCGTGACATTGTCATGTAGTGTTTCCATTTTTTTACATAACTATTTATAAAAAAATATAAATCCATTGACAACCATTTATTTACAATCATGTACCACATCGTTTAGACCAAAGGATAATTCTCTTAATTCATCTAATACTTCATTCACTGGTAGAGTTAAAACCTAAAAGATACCAATATTGAATATTATATAGAGATATCTGATTATGTTATGTGAAGAAAAAAATCTATTACCTTTGACTTTATCAAAGTAGTTGATTTTTTGTTGTGCAACAGTTCCTTCCTCTTAATAGATAGAGAGTGATGTCTAGTTTTTATGATTTCTAAATATTCTCTACAAATATGAAATATTAAAAATGTCATAATATTTGAAGAAATTAACATAATGAAAAAATTTCATTTTTATTAGTTTACTTATTGGATATAATCATCACGAACACCACATTTGAATAATACTGTACGATGATCCATTTCCCACTCTTCCCTGCTTAAAGTACACAAAGAAATATGATCTAGATATCCTCACTATATGGGTAAGTGAAGGAAATGTAGGCTCAATGGGATCATATTGCGCATCTTCAGTTCTCATAAGTCCATTATACATCGTGGTGATGTTAGCCAAGTACGATGAACCAAAATCCATGCATTCTTGTGCTAAATAACATTTCAAAATAGATAGTTCGGGGTGATATTTATTTCTCACATAATATTTCAATGTAATCATCATTCTTTATATTGGATATATCCACTGACTCAAAAAAAGACCACCAAAAAGAACTTCTGTGGGAAGATGGAAAGTCATATGTAATATTCATGTGAAAAATGACTGTGGGAAAATTTTCTCCAAGTCGCAAAAAATAACCTGTGCATCTCGCTGTAATTTTTGAACAACAATTCTGCTCAGTCATTTGGCACAAAGAGCTACACCAAAATGAAATTACTTAATCACAAGAACTCTATCATTATGTGAATGTAAATTTCAAATGGCAATAAGAATAAACTCATTTAACAAGACATGGTAAACATGGGTTTTTAGATATTTTAATTTCACATCTTGTGTATTCAACCATTTCGAAATATTACTTTAATAGCCATCTAGAACCTTCAAACATTCCAAGATCTGAAGAAATTGTTTCTTCCCCAAATTTTTCATCGAATAATAGGCAATAGGGACTTGCCACTTATTTTGACCAATTAACTCTAGATGATGTTTTGTTTTTATACCCCAATCAACCAAATCACAACGAGACCGAAAATCATCTTTTGTTTTGCATTTGACATTTAAATTAGTAGAAATTAACATCCCACAAATGTTTTTCTTGATATAAATTTAATCCAAAAAATGACGAAATAAATTAGATGACCAATACAACAACTCAAAGAATATGATTTTCTTTCTCAATTTGTTATTGGAATTCTGATTAACATGTTTTTACTTTTTGATATTTGATTGACATTCTCCAGGAACATAGTTCAAATCATCAAGTTTTTTAACAATATCATTCCATAAAATTCATTGAGGTGACTTAGTTGTCTCGATAGCATTATCAAAATGTCTTCGATTGTTCCTGTATGGATTATCCATTGGTAGAAATCCCTGATGCACTATGAAGCAGAAAGTTTGTCAAAACATAAATCATCAGAAACATGTATTTTTCATACAAATAGGGATGGGTAATTTCCCTTTAGTACTCCAACCAGACATCATTATACAGGTAGGGAAATCATTTATCATCCATAATAAAGATGCACAAAACATAAAGTGCTCCTTACTAAATGCATCATACACCTTTGCCCGAACAATTAAAAGATCCTTTAACTCTTCTATTAATGGCTACAAGTATATATCAATATAATTTCTAGGATCACTGGGTCCAGATATCAATATACTCATGATAGTAAAGGGATTCTTCATACACATCCATGAAATAAAGTTATAAATGTGAATGAAAATAGGCCAAGTACTGTATGCAGTATGAATTTGAAAAAATGGGTTAAAACCATCACAGGATAATCCCAATCTTAAATTTAATTGGTCAGATGAAAAATCAGGATGTAACCTATCATGTTTCTACCGAGACAACCCGTCTGTATGATGCAATATTTTGACATTATCTTTATTTTTTTTATCTTCGTGCAATCTCATATTATTTTCCATTAGTTCTGACCTAACACGTTTTTGAAGCCTAGGAATTAAAGGGAATTTCCACATCACTTTCTCTAGTATGTGAGATTGTGTTATATCTTTATAAGTCATACTCCTTGATGTTCCACACTATTTTCACTAACTTAACTATGCATTTTCCTTTTAGAAAAGACAACAATCTTTGGGGCAAGAATAAATCTTAATAGATAAAAATCCAAAATTTCCAACCAGCTTTGATGTCATTTAATAGTTTTCTAGAATACATGCATCATCAGGTAGTAAATCCTTAATAAATGTAAGGAGATAGTCGACTGTAGTATTACTAAATCCATACATTTCTTTTCAATGATATAATCTCATTAAAAACTCATGTTTCCTCTTTTTTTCATATTCATGATATACTGGGGTATTTGCATCTTCCATCAGCTTTCTAACACTCTCATCGTCATCATCCTGATTAATAGACTAAAAATGTGTTCTAGTATTCATTTCTTCTTGCACTGCTCTACATGAGGTGATGGCTTCAGAAAAAAAGGAAACCTATCAGAAATAATATTTTTCATACCAATTGATTCCACTGAATCGATGTCATCCACCACTTCTGCTTTTTCTCCATGGTGATAATACACATGATAATTGTTTTTTGGAAACCTTGTTTAGTGATATGATAAATCACTTCCTCACAAGTTAACCATGGTCTTCCAACACAATCAAAACACAGTCATCAAATCAATCTTCAATCTGAATCATTAGTGAATTCAAAGTCCAAGAAATATCATAACTCCTTCGGAAATTCATCAGTGATCTGATCAACATTGTACATCCAGTATCTATTTATTCTAAGGCATATAAACATTCGTTAAATAAATATTCAAAAAAATAAATTAACATTATACATATTGTTTCATAAGATAATAAGTAACCATCAATAACATGTCAATAAAAGACCATAACAAATATTATGGTCAAGGGAATTCATAAATGTTTTAAATTATAAAAACTCATGAATAATCACACCTTTATATGACCACATAAGATTAGTTGGGTGTACCTTCAACACCCACATTAAATCATATATGTTTGAACAATTACCTATTATGTTTTTTATAAAAATATCTGATGGGAGCCCCCCTACTGGACACCCATCCCCCCTTCTGGGACCCCCCCTCCACCCCGGACCCCCACGCCCTCCTGAACACCCCCCACACAGCCCCCTCACCCAGAACATCTCCCCCCTGCACCCCACACCCCTTTCCTCCCACCCTACCACCTACACACTGCTCTTCCAGACCACTTCACCCCCCCCCCTCTTGGATATCCCCCCTCCCTACACGCTACCCCCCCCCCAGACACCCCCTTCCCCTACACCCCCACACCCCTTGCCCCCTCCCCCTATACCACACACCCATTACCCCCCTCCCTTCCCACTGCACACTTCTATCTCGGACCCTCTCACCCCCACCTTGATAGCCCCCCCTTCCCCTAGACCACATGCCTCACTCCCTACACACTACCCCCCCCCCCCCTCCTGGACACGCCTCCCCCTGGACCCCTCAACCCATGCACCACCTGCTCCATACCCCCCACCTCCCACCACTTCCTAGAATCCCCCTCCCCCAACAACCCATGCCCCCTCCCTACACATTGCCCCTAGACACCCCCCCCCCCTGCACCATCACACCCACTTCCCCACTCCCCCTGCACCCCCACACCCCGTGCATACTGCCCCCAACAGCCACCCCAGACATCCCCCTCTTGGATATC
Source organism: Viscum album (assembly GCA_963277665.1). Taxonomy (NCBI): domain Eukaryota; kingdom Viridiplantae; phylum Streptophyta; class Magnoliopsida; order Santalales; family Viscaceae; genus Viscum; species Viscum album. The sequence continues at coordinate 1,328,309,987 of OY728158.1, forward strand.
CCCATACACATTCACCCCTTGCCCCCTCCCCCTGCACCCCCACACCCCCTACTCTATTCACATTGCCCCCCCCCCCTCCTGGAGAGCCCCCCTCCCCCTGCACCCCCTTCCCCCCTCCATGCACACTACCCCCTGCACACTACCCCCCCCCCTCCCTGCACACTTCCCCCAATTATAAATCCACCCTCTAATACATGATCACATGCGTTTTTTTTTTAAATTGGGACAAACACACAAAATAAGATGATTAGTGTATCAAAACACCTGAACATCTTGGGACCATCATCCCGATCAGTGTGATATGCCATATTTCCAATATCACCCAGGTCAATATAACTTAGAGATGGTCATTTATCAATGCATAGGAGATCAAGAATCAAACTACTATCACTAAAATAATATGGTATGTTGTAACCTTTATCCAACAAGATGAGTTCCACTTGTATTGAAAAACACTTTCCCAAGATTCCAATGTAGAAAAAACTGGCATGTTTATCCTCCTTAATTCATCAGAAAAATGGAACTAATAATTAGAGAGTTTTATTTCCGCAAAAAAAAATCCAAAAATATTAATAAATTTCCAGTCATCCATTAGAAAATAATGGAATTTCAAAGGACATACCATGTTTCTAATAATTCCCAAGGAATGTCAGTCCCACATAAATTGAGAATTACATGATGATCATGCATGTAACAAGAATCAAATAATTGCAAAACCACCCATCTAACCATGCCGTCATTTTGAAATCTAATATTCCTACATGGGTTAAACTGAATCCTACAAATCTAAAATGATTCATATGTATTTTAAATTTTTTAACATTCTGGTGGAGCTAACTGTAACACCCGAGATTTTTATGAGTAATATTTTGTTCAAAGTAATCTTTCACTACACACTTGCTTGGCTTACTTTACATGCAATCACGACCTTCCTCGATAGCTTGCGTCGTACGCAATACCGAGTTTCACTAAACAACGATATGCTATTAAAATATTATTAAAACTAGCTGTTATGAATAGTAATAACCTCTTTTTGAAATTTTATAAATTTTATTTTTCAAAATAGACTTCATTTTTGGATTCGGAATACCGAAATTAGCCTAGGGTGAAATTTTGGTATTTTTCTGAAAACTTTCAATTTTTGATGAATAGTGAAACCACTAAGTGATAGGTTAAAAACTGAATTTTGCATAAAATTTAATTTTACCGCTTCTGTGAATGGAATTTCGAAAATACGACAAACACGGTTGATATCAGTAAGTAAAATGTGGTTCAATGGGATAAAAATAATTTTTTGGTGAATAGTAACTTTTTACTTTTTTTACCGCGGTTAATAGTAAATAGGGTAACTAAGGGCAAATATGATATTACTATTACCCTAACACATGACCTAATTCTATTGGATAAGTTTAATTCGACCAAAAACAACCTTATGAATAAAATATGACCATTTAGGCCCACTTGAGTTAGATTAGGGCATTTATTATTAATTTATTTAAAGAAGGGTTAAAATAGTTAAAATCAATGTTTAATAAGTAAATAATTTTTAATATGGGTTTATACATAAGATAAATTCGACAATAAATATTCATAAGAAAGCTAAAAAAATTTCCGACATAATGGTATTTTATTTATAATTTTTAGACATTAAATAATTTAATTTAATTATGACACAACAATGATGAAGTAATTATCTTATTTATGAAATATTGACATAATTGATGTTATAAACACCAAAATAAATGTAATTTGAGACTTTTTATGAATTACACTAATTTTCTAGGTTACTATGATATATTAGTGTTGATTTAATCAACTTGGTTCGAACATATAATTCTGTTATGACTTTCACAAAAATCATATATCAAATAGTGTCAAAATTGACACAAAATAGTTTTTAAATCAAATATTATATTATTAACTGTTATTTTATTCCTAAAAATATAATTTACGGCCAAATGACTTAGATAAGGATATATATATTAATAATAAACAATTTGGGGTTTGTTTGGCATGTTATAGTAAGTGTATTAACCATATAGTGAAAGAAAACAAAAAGACATGGTAAAAGTTAAATTATTTAACTTAGAGTTAAATCTAATTGATAAGGATAAAATAATACCCTAAACTTGTCTAAATCCTATTGTTTGATAGGATTTCGAACCATCCCCACTTTAGCTTCTAAATAAGACCCTTTGGAACCATTATAAACCGATCTTGACTTTAATATAAAATAATATTTTGAGATATTCCTAAGGTGCCCCTCTCCTCCCTTATAAAAGGGCACCTCCTCCCCCTCCTCCTCACACCAATTTGAGCACTCATGCTCGGCCAACCCCTGAAATTTTCTCCTCTCCACTTCACTAGAATAATCCTAGAGGTCCTGGTATTCTTCAAAGACCAATCTTAGTTCCCTAAGTGGAGGATTCAAAGAGGCGTTCCAAAGAAGAGGTAATATCCATTACCGATCTTTTCAATTTCTTTCTTCTTCAACTTCTTCTTATTTAGTTTTTTCATGATAAAGTAATAACATAAGTATTACTTACATACTGATATGTTATTATAAATATGAAACAACCCTAATTCACCTTCTATCCATCCTACGGAAAAATGAAATCACCGCGCGTGCGTACGTACGGAATACCGTCTCCACACCGTGGTGTAATCTATTTTCCACCACCACCTTACAAGGATGGGTATAATGGTGTAATGATTAACTATTTATTATTATTATAAAGTAATATTGATACTGAAATAATATATATATACTCCAATATAATTCCACGATCATAGGAACGATATCATCACTCGTGCGTACATACAGAATACCGTTTCCACGATGTGATGCGACTCGTTCTACATGATCATCATTACATAGTAATTATATAAATGAATTGAATGAATAAATATAATATATGTTACACTAATACCATTCTGGATATAAGGTATCTATAACCTTAAAAGAAGAATAAGAATTTATTCAGCAAAACACGCATAAGAACAAAAGGCAATAAAGACCCGAGTAACAAGTAACAATGAAATATTACTAACAAGAAGCTAAGAATATGAACATATATGATATCATATCAATATGTATGATTCTGGAATAAGTCAATAACATTATTTAAACCATTATACAGGAGCGTAGGACACGTAAAAAGAAAATCAGACCTAAGGTAAAGGAAATATCACAATCTCATTTTTATCCATGATTGTTTATTCGTAAGTATTTACTGGGGTGTATTTTATCATCCACATCCATGTTTCATCAATATGTAATATTATTTCCATCCACCTACAATTGTTTAAATCCATTTTTACCCTTAGGTGAGTTTTTAGTAATATTTATGAAAGGAATCTCTTGTCGTTTTTCGTACGAGGTACTTTTTGACTTTTCCGACAAAAGTACGAAGAATGTTTTTTATAACTTATACGACATGAATGTATTTTTAAAACATTATTTCCAAGAACTTCCTTCACAAGTTTTCAAGTTTATTTTTAATCAATTTCTTTTATTTTAATGTTGTATGACATGTTATGAAAGGAAAAATGTTTTTGAAGTAGAAAGGATATTTTCCTCAAGAATGGAGTTCAAGTATTTTATCAAAATTATTTTCCATCTAAGATAATAAAAGGATTCTGTTTTTATCCCTATTATTACATTGGTTTGATTATGTTGTGATGGAAATATTTTTATGAATTCCTTTATCTTATATGAATTGTTTTATGATGTCATGTTGTTTAAGAATCCCAATTTTATTACATGGGTTACACTATGATGTATGGTTTATGATTATGTGGCACACATAAGAAAGGATTCATTATAAGATGGGTGGGACCTATATCTCCCTCCAATGCATTAGGTAAATATTTTATATCTCATGAGATAGACATGGCTGTAATGGTAGGTTATACCGGTTCAGTGAAACAGGACTTGAACTAGGGTGACTCGGTTCAGAAAGGGACTTTGTCCACTAAGATAGTCTTGGCAATGAGTCATGACTAACAAGAAATGATTTTCCATGATTATGTGTGCATGCCACAAAGTTTCAAGTTTCATGTTATGATTACGGGGATCTCATTTTCACTTCTATGATTTGTTCCATGTTAAGATATTATGATCTCTTTTGCAGGTTATGATTTTCAAAAAGATATAATATGATTTTTATTTCCTTTATTTGCCCTTGCTGAGCATTTGAGCTCACCCTTTTATGTTTTCTTTTCCCCAGGTCAGGAAGATGGATATTAAGTAGAATTTTCTAAAAGGGACCCTAGATATGATGAAATAAATGGGAGACACTATAGAAGATTTATGAACCAGTTGTTTATGTTTCCCAGTTTCTAAAGACACTATACCTATACGGTCCTTTGTGGTTTTGTCATATGTTGTAATAAGTGTGCTTCAATTTTGAAGTATTAACAATGTATGTAATGTATGGGTCATTATACTAACTCCCTTTGGTTGTCCCCTTATGAAAGAAGAAAGAATCAACAAAAAATCTTGGTTGTGCTTAAGAGGTCACTAGGCTCAAAACAAAATTAAATTGTGTTCTATTGATAGATAAATAAGGCCATGGGACACACTCTTATACCCTCTCTAAGGAAACTATCAATTGATCATTATAAATTATAGTACATGAGGCTGAAAAATAAAAACAACACATTTAGGTTTCTTTTAAGGCATTAAATTTATTCAATTTATTTCATAAAATATTCTAAGGCTTAGTTTTATTGAACATGAAGTATCATTCATAGAAAATAAATAATTATTTTCTTTTATTTTGATAGTTCACCAATGAAACAATTAAAAGCTATCTCAAACTTATTTTCTAGCATTGATTATTTATCTACCAAACAATCAAAATATTAGGAAATTTATCTTATAAATTTCATTCTCCATTTTACATATACATAAATATTTTCATTTTTTAATTAGTTAAATAGTATATCAATTTCTGGTAATAAATGAAATAACCCTATATGTTGCAATTTTCATTTCAAATAACATAATCCTATATATAATACATATCAAAATAGATAAAAGGTATACTATTAATTTTAAGAAACATGTTATTTAATATTCCACCGTAAATCTATACATAACATCATATAAGAGGCTATAAAAACATTAAAAACCATCACTCCGTGGAATAATCATACCCAAATTGGGTTATGTAATATAGAATATCTAAATAAATGTGACCTAGGTGGATCCCATCATATCCATCATGGGTTCATATAAATTCCCCCAAACAACAGTTGATTTGTTTATTGATGTTTCAAAACACCATTAATGGGTTATCTCATTAGAATATTTCCACAAATGACCTACATGGGTGTAGATGTGTATTTAATAATTTTTTAACATGGGTTTTCATGACGAAATTCAATAGGTATTGTAATTCATAGTAGAAAAAATTATTTATACGAATTACCTTTTAGTATATACCATGGTTCAGTAAGATGCATTACCATTACTAGATAACAATGATACTTGTATTTATATGTCATTATTGGAATTCCTGTACCTACAACTTGGTCTTCATCATTGACTATAGAATATAGCAAGTCCATTTATAATGGTTGTATTATATGGTTTATTGATATAAATTTATAACGGCCTGAGAACATCCTAAATTGTTTTTAAAACCCATTTAAACATTACCATAAATTTTTTAGCATATGTAACATATGGTTCCTCATTGATACTTGTCAATATTTGTTTAGTTAAGGTAGCACCATCATACTATATAGGAAATAACAATTTAGGTTGATTGTAACACATTAATAACCAATTATATATCACAATTATCACGAGGAATGATATCACATGTTAGAAAATAATATTGATTTATAAACAAGAACCCACAAAATCAAGGTATATAGGAAGATAATGATAAATAATCAAGAATCAATTAATTGAATCACCTAAGGAAAATATCACATATAACATAAAATCATGGTATGAAACCCACATATCAGGGAATATTCAAGGAATTTGAATCTATATGTTCCTAGAATGGTGAATGAAAAAACATGTTCATTACATGAATCATGGGGATAAAATACCCTAATCTCATAAATCTATATGTAGAATAATTTAAATAAATCACTGAAGTTGAAATCGTAATCAATTTAAATCACTATCAATAAGACCATAATCCCATATCTGAACACGTATTCTTTTCCCCTTACATGGGTTGAACACTCCCATAAATGATTATTTACCAGGAAATGTCAAATTCCTAGAATCGTATCTAATATAAAAAATTACATGATAATATAAAAAAGAAACCTTTTATACCACTTTGTAAATTCCCAACCCAATATCAACTAAACTAATCCCCAAGATAGTTGTCACATGCAACAAGAGTGCCACTGCATATGTCAAAGGCAGCATACCAATAGTGAGGGTATAATTATGGTACAATAGAGAGTCATTAACCTTATAAAAATAGTATCATATCTCTATAAAATAACTACATCAAAAAGAAGAAGAAGTATATATTTATGACATTGAATCAAATGATAACAATAACTGATAAAATAGGAAATTCCAACTACACAATAATGTATTCATGTCTATATGAAGCTATGAAATCTAAATCAGTAAGAATACTAAAGTTTTTAATATAAAACACAGTACATGTACATTATAAGTTAAAAACAAATTAATATCTTCATGACTATCCTAATTTATGTCACATCGTTGTTCTCCTAACTCCCATATTAAAGAATAATTTCATGACTGAAAAATATAGAACATAATCCTGTAACCATGCGGTTTTTTGGGGTTCAATAGTAGAATTCAATCCCAAATAGGGTGTGGGATATAATTAGTAGGATGACACCAATGGTTTCTAGATCAATTTTTTCAGTGATTATAAAATATAATAGTGCAGAAGTTTATCAATATTGTTATAAAAATAAATAAATGTAATCAATTTAGTCTCATTTTACTCCAGGACACATGATCAACCATATTTTTTTTCATACATTTATATATATCTTCACACCTTCCATCATGTATATATATGCATTTCGAAGATAATATATAACCTAGATAAAGATTAACTGGTGTTGGGATTATGTTTAGATCCAAGGATTCCACAAAGATGATCACATATCATATAGGGGTGCTATGTAAAAGGTGCAAGACACTTGTATCAAAATATAAGGAAGACAATGCCTAGGGTATCATAAATTGAAAGGGAATCTACCACTGATGAATTCCATACTTGAGTGTCACAATATATAATGGACCACATTCATAATAATCACAACATATATTTGAAACAATTCCCATATGTCACAACATTTATGGGGAACCATGCAAGTGGGATTCCATGTCTGAGTATCAAAATGAATAAGGGATTCTATTCTGGAGTATCTAATATATAAAGGATATCATGCCTGATGGACAGTATTCCCTGGTATCAAAAATTTATATAAGGGAAATAATGCCAAAATTATTCTATAAAAATGCATTAAAATATATATGGGTCTTCATTCATGAGTATCATAAGGTAACAAAACAATGTCTATGTGAACTATTTATAGGTAGTTTTCCCCATACATGCATAGGTATGTCATAGTCCATGAAAGTATCCAGGGGGAAATGATTCTCCCTGATAATTATTTTTAGTCAATTTATTTCACTAATTTAAAATAATGCCATGTGGGAAAACATTCCCTTCTACATTTCAACTCATTACTCACCAAATATATATGCCTATAATCTTACCGTAAATAAATTAAATAATTTAAATTGGGATGTTTCTTTTTTTATAAAAACAATATGACCATGTGATGGTCCTTGAAACTCATCATTCAAATATTATTATTTAGATACACCTTTTTATTTAAAAGGAAATCGCCCCTCTATTTTGGTTAATTATAAAATGGTGTAGGTTGGTTATCATTCTCATGTTTCGTAACTCAATTTAGCCATCCCTTTCATGAGGGATTAATAATCACACCACAAATTATAATAATTTTTTTGAAAGGAATTATAATTATAATTAGTTAAAGTATCAACCAAAAGGTTTTTTTAATCTATTATATGAATCATAGATCACCACCACAAAGAAAATACACCCATTTAGTGGTTTGGGTTTAGAAGAGAAACTAGTAGTTCTATTAAGTGTACAATTTTTATTTAATCTATGTCATTAGTATCTACATTATTAACTTCACATTTTATGGGTGAAAATGGAGATTATAGTTTGAAACACAAATATATTGTTCTAGAAAATACATATAGTAAGGTAAAATACCTGGACCACCTACCTTATACCAATTACTCTTTAATTGTCCAAAATAAAGATTCGCTTCTACCCGGTTTGAGGGAAATCAATGAAAAGGTAAAAGGAACTAAAAATATTATGAATTAGCTTGAATGAAGATAGTGTAGAAGATGGAATGATAATGGATGAAGTAAAGGAATAAGAATCACATGACAACCATGGTATATCCAACATAACTAATGAGACAAAATTTGGAATTTGGATGAATAATATGTTTCTATGCATAGAGGGGGGGAAATGGAACCTAGGTATGGGTACCTATGTTTGGATGTGAGGATAAAATGAGAGAAAATAATAAATATGTGGGATTGGAAAAACTATAATTTATAAACCATTAATGATTTACAAGATTTTTATACATGGTATGGCTTACTGAATGATAACTGTGCATTGCTACTTCCAAATCCGAACTAACTATGCAGGAAAAGAACACAGTCTTACAAAACCGGTATAGCCAATGGACGACCTATAATTTTTTTTATTGATATCCCCACACAACAATTCACAACGTTTAGATTGGTAACCCACCATTGACTTACAGCTAACACATGAAACCACCAATCACAGTACATCATTAAAATCAGAACATTGATGAAATTAGATGGTATATACTACATGTGTTGATTGAAAGCTTCCAGGAGGAGGGCGCCGCGGTGACAGGTCATCGGAGAGGAGGGTTTTGTGATGGGAGAGGTCTCCGGGGAGGAGGGTGGCAATGTGAGATAGGTCGTCGGGGAGGAGGGAACCGCGGTGAGAGAGTTCGTCGGAGAGGAGGCCGTCATGGTGAGGAGAGGTCGGGTAGGAGAGCTCGAGAAGGAGAATTTTTTGGGGAGGAGGCCACCATGGTGAGGAGAGGTCGGGGAGGAGACTTCACCAGGGAGGAGAAGTCATCATTGAGGAGGGCATTGTGGTGAGGAGAATTCTTCTAAAATATAACTCGCCAGGGAGAGTAGGAGGTGAGTAGCGAATATGGGAGGACAATCCTGATACCAAATAGTTTATGGACGCGGTATAGCCTTGGTGGACTAATTAAAACATGTAAATTAGAATGTTATAGCCACGGACCACTAAAACCTTGGATATAGGTACGTGGCTGTATGTTAAATTTCTAGTAGTGTTCCTTTCTCATTTTTTTCCAAATTTCATTTTGTTGTTATTCACTTTCACTTTCAATTAAAAATGTTGGGGAATGATTTTTCACCTCCCCTATAAATACCTCCTTAGATTTTAATGATTATATACCCCTTTCTACCTCACTAATGCCTCCCATGTACACCTATTACCATTTTGAAATTCCATAAGGTATTTCTCTCTCCTCATTTAAATTAAAGAAATTATTTTATATTATGCTTCTAAATTACATTACCTATGTTGGTACATGTATCTATGTAACCCCTTACTTTAAATTTCATGTTCATATGATTAGATAACCCTTTATCTCTCATCATCCATTTTTATGAATTCTTTTGTCACACCGTTATATAGCTAAATTTTCACCATGATTTTCCAAGCCAAAGTCATTGGGTAGTGAATACCATGACCATTACCCTATCAACGGTATTCACCTTTAAGAAAATTTAATTATTTATTATGTATTTTCATTTATGTTTTATAAATTCTTTTATTGTGGAATGAATGATGATATTGACTAATTCCATGTTGTATGATCCATGTGGAACACATATACATGAAATGAAATGATTAAGAAGGGTGTGCACTGATCGCACTCCAATGCATTGGGTAAAGTTTAGTATCACGATACATCAAGTGCAATGAGGGTTTACTCATTCTAATTCAAGTTCAATTAGGTTTTACTCATGATCCATGTGCAATGATCCTAGTCTCATTCTAATATCATGTTAAATGTTGTTTTTCTCATCTCTATGTTATGATAATCATGCAATATCATGCCTTAATGTTTAGGTTTCTCTTGTGATCCATTGATATTCCTCTTGCCTAACATGCACTCTATTCATCCTTTATGCCTTGTTTACTCTTTTATTGGTCTTTATAGCTCAAGATTTTATTATGCATGTCCTCAGGTAATCCTATGAAATTATAAGAACAATGGAATGTTGTGGTCATGTAAAATAAGTTTTCAACAAATATATTCGGTTTTCTATTCTATGTTGTTGTGTAATGTTCCAAATTTTTCAACACACTAGACCTCTCGATCCTCAAATTTGTCTTAAGTTAACATTTATGAAATAAATCATTTTTAAGTGTATAATAAAGAATAGGGTTGTTATAGTTGGTATCAGAGGATAGGTTTAGTTATTTTTTGGATTAGGATTAGAAAACCTGAGTGAAAGAATTATGTATAAGAATAAGTATAATAAAAACATCCTTACATTTTGGTGAGTATTTAGTAAGTGATTTATCAATAAAATAAGTCCCTCTTTGGATTTTATCAGATAGAGGCAACTATGGAACAGATGTATCTAGGGGTAAAACCCAAGAACCCTACATTGAGCTAGACTCGAACAAGAACTGGTACAGGACAATGGGCCTTGCTGCACCTTTGGTTACAACACAACCGAGGGGTGTTCTTAGGTAAATTCAGAAGCTTATTATGAACTACTATTAAGAGAATAAAAAAATGTCCCTATGAATATATATTGGGAATTAGATCATAGATAACATAGATTGAAGCCTACAAATTAATAAGACCAGGAAATAAACGTAAGTTATCCCTTTTTTGATTTGATTCACCTTTCTTTGTTACCCCTAACCATAATTTTGTTATATCCAATAGCTGGTAATATGAGGTCTCGGTCTGAAAACCAATGGGAAGATCAATGTGATGATTGTTTTATTTAGATACCAAATCCATTGGGAGTGGGAATCACAAATTTGTCACAATACACTCTAATTTAACTCATGTTTTAAATAGAAACATGTTTTCAGAGGAATGTTCAACCCCCCCCCCTAATAAAGAACAATCCACAATTGAGAGCTTCATTATAAAAAGGAATCTTACTGTTAATGGATCATCTGATACCTTAATCACCAAAAAAATGGATTAACTCTATTGAGAAGATCTTACCCATCCTTCAATGTTCTGAACAAGAGAAGGTACTTTTTGTTTCTTATCGTATGGAGGGTGAAGTTGATCAATGGTGTAAATTGATCAAAAATATGAAGCCTGAGGAGGTGATCAAGACATTGGAATGGAAAGATTTCTAGAAAATATTATTCGATAAATATTTTCCTTGAACCCTCCGACATAAAATGGAAAGGGGCTTCCTTTCCCTCAAGAAAAAAGACAATGAATACATCGAGGCATATAAGGAAAACGTCACAAGGCTTTCTAGATATGCGTATGAAATTTTCATTACCCCCAAATTCAAGGTTGATCGCTTCTTTGGTGTGCAGAAACCTAACCTAGGAAAATACCTATTGATCCGTGACTTTAAGAACTATGAGGAAATTGTCTGATGTTCCCTCAAAGTCGAAATGGAGATTTGTTAATTTAATGGGTATCATGGGGTTAATAAAAGTAAGGTGTAATTTAATGTTTGAAGTCTGATGGATACATCCAATGGTTCTATGAAATTATAGAACCCCACTTGCCAAAGGTGCAAAAATAATCACCCCAGATATTTCATGAAGGGGATGAAGAAATGCTTTGGGTGTGGAAGAGAAGGGAACCTAGCCATTATTTGAAAACAAGAAAAACCCGATGCTGCGACAGAGGAGTGGAACGCTCTGTTCGACCCTCATCACATTGTTCATTACTTCAAATTAAAAGAACTAGGGAAAATTGAAAACCATTTCTCTAAGCCAAGGGTTTTTAGAGGCATCCAACAACCTTCAAGGCAGTAAGGGTGATGTTTTTCCATCACTACTGCTGAAGCGATCTCCAACAACATAGTGGTGATAGGTATGCTAGTTAATCATTCAATAATATCCAATGTACTTTTTTATTCTGCTTCTACGAATTATTTGATATCTCGAAATATTAGTAGAACAATCCCAACACCACCACAAATCATGGAAGTAATGATGTTGGTGAGAATGAAAAATGGGGAAATCATTGCATCCCAAGAATATAACTCCACCCTTGTCACAATTTGTGGAATGAACATCTGGGAGAAACTATTCATACTCCCTCTAGTGGAATTTGATAAAATTCTTGGCATGGATTGGTTCTCCATATATAGATCCAACATAAATTTCCATGAGAGGGAAATCACTCTCCATTTGGAGAATCGACCCTCCATTCTATACAAGTGCGAGGAGGATGATGAATGTTCCTTAGCTCCATCATCCCAAGCGTGGATATTACTACCCTATGATCATTAATATCTTGATCAGATGATTGAGTATAAAAATGAAACCATCCTAGAAGACATTTCGATTGTCAGGGAATTTTTTGAAGTTTTTTCTAAGGAATTTCCCTATCTTCCTACCAAAAGAGATGTTTAATTCTCAATTTATCTTATACCTAGGGAGATACCAATATCCTAGACTTCGTATAGAATGGATGTTTTGGCGATTGAAGAGAAGAAGAATAAAAAATAAGAGAATCTGGATAAAGGGTTAATACGCCCAAGTTCTCCCCATGGGGTGCACCAGTCCTCTTCGTTATGAAGAAGTATGTATCAATGCACCATTGCATTGATTGTCGTGAACTAAACAAAATAATGATAAAGAACATGTATCCTTTTCCCTGAAATAATGACATGTTCGATCTTCTACGTGGAACACAATAATTATGCAAGGAGGATTTTCCGTCAGAATATTACCAAGTAAGGGTGAAGAAGGAGGATATCCCCAAGACTGGTTTTCATACAAGGTACTAGCACAATGAATTCATTGTAATTCCTTTCAAACTAACTAATTATACAAAAACATTCATGGGCATGATGAATAGAGTTTTTATAGAAAACCTCAAAAACATTGTGGTATTCTTTATAGATGATATTCTATTATACCCCAAAACTAAGGAGGGGAATGGGGAGTATCAACGAACTATACTAGAGACCTTGTGAAAGGAGAATCTCTATGAAAAGTATAACAGGTGTGAGTTCTGGTTTATGTAAATCTCATTCTTGGGTCATATCATCACACGAAATGTTATATCCGTGGTTTCCTTTAAGAAAAAGTTTGTAGATGGATATCCAAGGCCAATATCAGTGACAAATATCCATAGCTTTCAAGGGTTAGCCGGATATTATCACTGATTTGTGGGAAATTTTCACAATTGCCAAACCCTCTTACCTAGATAACTAAGAAGTTATTCATGTTTTCTTGGAGTGATGACTACAAATAGAGATTCAACGAGTTGAAAAAGAGGCCTATCACTATGCATGTTCTCACACTACCCACAAGTGGAGAACTTTTTGTGGTTTTTAGTGATGCTTCAAAGAAGGGAATGACCTATGTATTGCTGAAAAAGGAAAAATTCATTAATTATGAATCATTTAAATTGATGGTTCTTGAGAAATACTATCCATCACATGATATGGAGTTGGCTATAGAAAAATTCTCATTAAAAATTTTGGGGCATTACTTATTTGGGGAGAAGTGTGAATTTTACCTGGATTAAAAAAGCCTCAAGTATATATTCACATAGAATGATTTAAACATGCACCAACTAAGATTGTTAGAGCTGATCAAAGACTATGACTGCTCAATCCATTACCACCCTGGGAAGTGAACATGGTGGAGGATTATCTATGTTGAAAGGGCCCAGAGATCCTATCAATGATGAGAATTGAAAAGGATCTAATCTTCTTAGATTTGATGAATATGGACATGGTAATCATAAATAAGGGAACATCATCAATCCTTTCACAAATTATTTCTCAACCATATCTGTTGAAAAGGTTAATGGATGATAAAATGGATGATGTAAGAGTTTAGAAGAAAGTTGAAACTATAAGAAAAGGGAAATCCTTGGAGTTCAATTTTAATGAAGAAGGAATTGTGAGATTTGAGACAAGACTATGTGTTCCATCAAAAATAGAGTTAAATAATGAACTATTTCATGATGCACATAGTTGGAATTTCTTCATTCACACAAGAAACACAAATATTTATCAAGATCCCAGATAGAATTATTTGTGGGATAACATGAAGAAGGATATTGTTGATTATACATCAAAGTGTCTGGTATGTCAGTAAGTGATGTTTGAGATCCAGAAGTCTATGGGGATGATGCACCCATTACCCATACCAACATGGAAATGGGATAACATCACTATGGTCTTTGTCACCGGACTTCCAAAAAAATCCAAAGGAAACAATGAAATCTAGGTTGGTGTAGATCGTCTTACAATGACTACACACTTCATTAGAATTCGAGAGGATTTCTCATTGGATCAACTGGAAAAGATATATATATATATATGAGAAGTGGTGTGGTTTCATGAAGTACCACTATCTATTATATTTCATCGAGATCCAATATTCACTTCTATGTTCTGGAAGAGTCTTCAACATGATCTAAATACTGATCTGAACATCATTACAACTTTTTATCCCCAAACTGAGGTCTAATATAAGTGGACTATCCAAACACTTGAGGAAAATTTGAGAGCATGTGAAATGGACTTTAAAGGAGGATAAGATCAACATATTCGTATAGTCAAGTTATTTTACAATAATAGTTTCCACTCAAGCATCCAAATGGTTCTTAATGAAGCTATTTATGGGAATTGGTGCAGAACACCGACATATTGGGATGAAGTTGGGGAGAGAAAACACCTACATCCAAAAATTGTTGAAGAAATGGTAGAGACGTTTATGACCATCCAACAGCATATTAAAGCTGGTCAGAGTCGAAAAATGAGTGATGCTGATAATCATTGATGAGACCTAGATTTTTATGGATACATGGTATTCAACTATATATCACTGTGGAACAGAGTTTTGAGATTTGAGAAGAAGGGAATGCTTAGCCCAAGGTAAATCAGCCCTTTTGAGATCATTGATCACATTGGAGAAGTGGCCTATCAACTAGTACCCCCACCGAACCTATCTTATGAACATGATGTATTCCATGTATCACTCTTGAAGAAGTACATACCTGACCGATTGAATGTAATCACACCATAGGTGGTTTCATTGGAGAATGACCTCTCATGTGAAGAGAAGATGGTGAAGATTTTAGATCTTGGAAAACATTTCTATGAAATAAGACAATTCCCCTCATCAAGTTGTTGTGGTGAAACCACAAGGTTGAAGAAGAAATGTGGGAATCATAAAATGTGATGAAGCAGAGTTAAACTCATCTGTTTTAGTGTGGAAAGATTAAATTTTGAAGGTGAAATTTCTTAAGTGGGAATATTGTAACGACCCAAACTTTTACTAATGAAAATTATTCTTGGTCTGATTAATTGTATTATTATGTTAAATTGTTATATAAAACATTTTCACTTCATTGATTTTGTATTTTTGGATTATAAAATACCATAATGAATTTTTTATCATTGCTAATATAGTCATTGAAAAGTTATCACTTGATTAGTATAAATATAGGGCTCTAACAAATCCAATTTACTCAAACAAAGGAATTAGTGGGCTCATCCATTAGAATTGATCTGTATGAATCCCATTTGTCAGAGAACAAAAAGGAGGTGGCATGACTGAGCCTCAATCTTGACCAATCCCAAGCCGAGATTTAACACGTTAATCTTGAATGGAACCACCTATGGGAGTAGTGGAAGTTGATAGGGATTACCACCTAATTGATGTTATCTGATCCACCCTAAGAGTCTGTCACCATCACACACCTACCATTTAGTTTATTTGCAGGTGTTATAAGGGGTTATGTAACAAGACCCTAGCACTATGATGAGGGCGTCAGGTGACCCCCAGAAAAGGAAGAGGTGCATGAGGCGGTGTGGTCTCTGAACCCGGATAGTGCACCAGGGCCTGATGGGTTCCCTGGTTCTTTTTACAGGGCGACTTGGGAAATTATCAAAGGGGGTCTTGTACATGTTGTTCAGGATTTCTTTCAAGGAGGGGATCTGCCTCGAATTTCATGTGCAACCAAACTAGTTCTTGTCCCAAAGGTGAGAAATCCTCATTCCATTGAGCAATACCGACCCATCAACATGTGCAAATTTCCGTATAAGGTCTTGGCTAGCATACTCAACAAGAGGCTGGCCGTTCACTTGGATTCTTGGATGAACCCTGAGCAGCACGGGTTCATTAAAGGTAGATCAATCCAGGGTGCGATCGGAGTGGTCCAAGAAATGGTAAGTGGCATCAATAATAAATCATTTGGGGGAAATTTGGTGGTCAAATTAGATATGAGCAAGGCCTATGATAGGTTGTAATGGGGGTTTGTCCTCAAAGTCCTGGCTTGTATGGGGTTCTCCAATTGGTCCAGTGACTTAATTTTCCGCTGCTTCAGCTCAGCGTGGATCTCTACTTCGTTCATGGGTAAACAATTTGGTTTTTTCAAGGCTTGTCATGGTCTCAGGCAAGGGGATCCTTTGTCCCCTACTCTTTTCATTCTTGCTCAAAATGCTCTGAGCAGTTATATTAATCAAGGCTTAAACACGGGTAAATTCTTGCCTTATCATAACAGGAGAGCCACAAGGGGTATTACTCACTTGATGTTTGCCGATGACACAATCCTTTTTATCAATGGTAGTAGAAGGTCAGTGCAGGGGCTAAATGGAATTCTAGGAGAATATTGCAAGTGGAGTGGGCAGGTGGTGAACAAAGAGAAAAGCCTCTTCTTTAGTTCCAAGAAGACTTCAGTGAGGAAGGAGAGGGTCTCGGGGGCCAGTCTGAATATGGGCAAGGGTTCTTTTCCCATGGAATATCTTGGGGCGCCGGTTAGTCCCTCTTCTCTTCGGGTGCATCATTTTGATAAACTTGTAAGTAAAATCACGGGACGCATCTACAATTGGAAGAACAGATTTCTATCCTTTGGAGGTCGCATTACTTTGGTGAACAGTGTCCTTGTATCCATTACCATGCACATCCTTTCCACTCTCAAGGTTCCTAAGAGAGTGATTTTCAATCTGGAAAGAATAATGGTATCATTCATATGGGATGGATGGATGGAAGGCAGACATCATTGGGCTTCGGGGAAACGGTTAGCAAAACCTATATCCGAAGGGGGCATCAATCTGAGAAGTGTGTCTAATACCATGTAAGGGCTTCATGCAAGGCTTTCCTGGGAGACCTTGGAAGGCCGGTGACTTTGGGGTAGAACTATTCAGGACTTATATGGCTTGAATGCAAATGTTCAGAGGACGCGTTCCTCTAGGATATGGAATCTGATTAAGCCATACTTGGAGGTCTTACATCATCATTCTCGATGGATAGTGGGAAGAGGTAACATCAACTTCTGGCAGCTTGATTGGGGGGTGGGCAGGCTATGGTTCCCGGGCTGCCCCGTCCCGGATTTATCCTTTAAAGAGGCAAGTAGCCACCCTCGCTTTCTCCAGGCCATCCTTGATGAAATCCAAATGGAATTTTTCAACAACATTGTAGTTAGTGATGAGGAGGATAGGCTTATTTTCACAGGTTCTACGTCGGGTGCCTTTTCCATCAAGGATTATGCTCGGGTGACGATGAATATTCCAAATAATGATATGTGGGGGGAGGCCTTTTGGTGCAAAGTGATTCCTTCCAAATTTAATTTTCTGTTGTGGCGTATACGGAATAGGGCACTTCCGAAAGACGATAGGTTGCAACGTATGGGAGTTAATATGGCTTCTCGATGTTGGTGTTGCAGGTCTTTTAACCAGGAAACAGTGGGGAATCTCTTCTATGACAGTGAATGGGCCAGAAATATATGGCGGACTTTTGGAGCCTTCTTCGGTTGGGACGGGTATGACGGTGCGCAAGATAGCTTCCTCGATTCATGGTTTAGAGGTGCTGGGAATCAGGGGGCTGAAAGAAAAGCTCGGACTGTCATTCTAATAGCAGGATGTTGGACAATTTGGAAGGCAAGGAATGACAGCCATCATAATAAATTCTCTGAATCTCAGGTGGGTATTATTTTCAGAATGAAGAATATCTTTTTGGACCTGGTCAGGTTGTGCCCTGATTGCCGTTCAGCGCCATCGGTGTGCTCCATTGCCTCCAGCGTTGTCTCCGATCAACAGGTCGTCTCCACTGGGCAGGGACAGTGGGTTCGGTGGAGACCTCCAAGCCAGGGACTTAAATTGAACACGGTCGGCTCGATGATCACATGGGTGATGCGCGGGGGGGGGGGGCGTCGTGAGAGATCCAGCGGGTTCTGTGTCTGCTGCGTTTGCTGGTGAGCTTGGCAGAGGTGATTCTCTTCAGGCGGAGGCTCAAGCCTTGGCTGCAGGTCTGGAAATGTGCTACTAGAGGAATATCTGTCTGACAGCTGTGGAGACTGATTCTTTGCTTTTGTGTAATGCGCTGCTGGGCAAAGGTAAAATTCCTTGGAGTATTGCTTACACTGTTAGGAGATGCAAAATGCTTATTGGGCCTGACATGGAGGTCTCTCACACATGGAGGAAGGGAAATATGGTCGCTGATTTCTTGGCCTCTCTGGAAACCACTGAATGCAGTATGTTTTCTTTCTCTAATTTGGGGTCGTTTCCAGGTGAGGGGATGAAGTTCGTGGTTAATGATTCTCTGGGTTTGCAGTACTTCAGACCACGGTGACGTTCTTTTGTGTATTGTGGTCTAATAAATAAAATTGAAAATTTTCATGCATAAATTTTATATAAATATCGGTTTTTATTTTTGAAGTAAAAAATTAATATATTTATAAAAATATTTTGAAAAAAATAGTATTTTTTTGGAATAAGGTAGTCTAAATTATCCAATGTTTATTGTTTTATAAATTTTTGAGACTGTCGAATTTTTGGCTAAAAATTAATTACTGTTTAAATATATATAGGATCCTGAAAAAAAACCTGCAAAGGAGAAAGGGAATCCCCTTAATTTGGGAAACGACTCTACCCAATTTCCTTCATAAAACTTGGCAAAAATATGAATAACACCCATGAATCGGAAAAGGATCGATCGGTCCACATATCGGTTCAACATTGATGATACATGGCCAGTTCAGCAAGCTGCCCCCTCCACGGACCAGTGTCATCCATGAAACGGAGGCGGGAACCCTACGCGGGCGCGAAGCAGGATGAGCACCTGGCCGGTCCACAGTCATGAACCGTCCCCACACTGTGTGTGTTGTTGTTCGCAGAATGGAGGCGGAGCCCTGTGCTATCATGAAGCACCCCCCCCCCCACCCCCCGAAACAATTTGGTTCACGGGTAAGAGGAATTCAATGCCCCCCCCCCCCCCCCCCCCCCGCGAGTTGAGGATTGAACAAGTCATCCGTAATCTGGGTTTGCGTCATGGGCATCCGCAAAAGGTGCCGCATGACCACAGATACATCTCTTTATCCCCTCTATAAAATAACATCTTGGGAGAGAAGAATGGAATCAATCAAATTCGTGTGGATGGATTTCAGAGGAAGGATCTTAGGATTTCACAAACAGTGAAGTTCCAATTCGTGAACCAGAAAAGGTATGAAACTGGAAACGAATTAATAATGAACTAAAAACGTATAACAAATTGGTGAAACACAAACTTAGAAAAATACCACGAGCCAGGGCCCCTCTGTGGATGTATTCCCTATGGACCAGGGATTCTATTCCCATTTTTTGATCTGATGCACCGTACAACACCCCCCCTTTGCGGGTGAATCTCTGACCAATGAACCCACATCCTACATCACCTCTGGCCACCACTACTCACACAGACTCTTCCACGTACCAACCTGGTACGCAGGCTGAACCAGAATCCACGTACCACCCTGGTATATGGGATGCCTATCAGTCAGTGTACCACCCTGGTAAGTGAAAGGCCTCTCTAGCCATGTATCACCCCCCGACGCGAAGGGCACCACTCCTCAAACACCCATGTGGCCCTCCAACTCCTTCGGTGTTCCTATTCCCTAAGATAGATAAAATCCTTCCAATCCGGCCTGATCCTTCACAATCCCTTCATTGGTCTATTCATCGGCCCTGAGCCAAGGCCTCTACCGAAGCCACCAGACCTGTATTATGTAACCTTCAGGTGCATCAACGTGTGGATTTGAGTTCACATACCCAAGGAAGGTGAGGGAAAGGTGTTTCTTTGGCCCATGGGCGGGTTCTCAAAACATTCATGGGTTCACATTCCCACGGTAGTGCAGGGTCCAAGCCTGAGAGTCCCCCTTCTCCCTTTCTGCTTGCCAGGATTGAGGGACCCCGCTCGTGTTTCCTTTTGATGAGCGCCAATGGTGAGAACTTCTCCCCTCTCCTGGGAGTGGTTGGGAATCCCTCTTGGAGTAATCCCCACACAATGCTCGCCGGGAGCCAATGGTGTAACACCCCGAGATTTTATGAAAAATATTATTTTAATTTCATTAATGTCTTATGTTGTATTCTACACCAAGATTACCTTGCGCTATACGAAACACCGTATTAGCTTGCAGTATACGCAACACTATTCTTGGATCGTGTTACACACAATTTTGATAATAGTTATTCTACGCAACAATGAGTATATATATATATATATTAAATGTATAAATGAAATATGGATGGATTCTGTTATATGAAACAACGAAGGATTCTTTCACAACACGCAACCCTGACTTGGCTTGCATTACACGCAATCGCGACCTTCCTCGATAGCGTGTGTAGTACGCAATACCGAGTTTCACTAAACAACGATATGCTATAAAAATATTATTAAAACTAGCCGTTATGAATAGTAATAACCACTTTTTGAAATCCAGTAAATCTTATTTTTCAAAATGAACATTATTTTTGGATTCGGAGTATCTAATTTAGCCTAAGGTGAAATTTTGGTACTTTTCGGATAACATTCATATTCTGATGAATAGTGAAAATTACTAAATTATAATTAAAAACAACTTTTTTAATCGAAATAATTAATAGTGATAAATCATTAATTTGAGTGGTTTTAAAGTATATTTAGAATATATTTTTACAATTTAATACAATGTTGGTCATTGGATGTAATTTCACATTGAAACTAGACATAAACAAGTGTCAATCTTTTGATAGATATTGTTTCTTAAAAACACGCTATTTGTTTTAACAGCGGGATTTAATTATAAAATTAATTAATGCAACTTTTATGTTATGAATTTGGTAAAATAGACTTCATTTTTGAATTCGGAATATGAAATATAGCTTGGGATGAAATTTTGGCATTGTTCTGAAAAACATCAATTTTTGATGAATAGTGAAACTACTAAGTGGTAGGTTAAAAACTGAATTTTGCATAAAACTTAATCTTACCGCTTCTGTGAATGGAATTTCAAAAATCCGAGAGACACGGTTAATATCAAGGACTAAAATGTGGTTCAATGAGATGAAAATAATTTTTTGGTGAATAGTAGCTTTTTACTTTTTTACCACGGTTAATAGTAAATAAGGTAACTAAGGGTAAATATGATATTAATATTACCCTAACACGTGTCCTAATTGTATTGGACAAGTGTAATTCGACCAAAAACAAACTTAGGAATAAAATATGACCATTTAGGCCCACTTGGATTAGATTAGGACATTTATTATTAATTTATTTAAAGAAGGGTTAAAATAGTTAAAATCAAAGTTTAATAAGTAAATCATTTTTAATATGGGGTTATACATAAGATAAATTCGACTATAAATATTCATTAGAAAGCTAAAAAGATTTCCTAAATGATGGTATTTTATTTGTAAATTTTAGACATCAAATAATATAATTAATGTATGACACAAAGATGATGCAGTAATTATCTTATTTATGAAATATTGACATAATTGATGTTATAAACACCAAAATAAATGTAATTTGAGAATTTTTATGAATTACACTAATTTTCTAGGTTACTATGATATATTAGTGTTGATCTAATCAACTTGGTTTGAACATATAATTCTGTTATGACTTTCACAAAAATCATATATCAAATAGTGTCAAAATTGACACAAAATAGTTTTTAAATCAAATATTATATTATTAATTGTTATTTTATTCCTAAAAATCTAAGGTTCGGCCAAATGACTTATATAAGGATATATATATTAATAATAAACAATTTGGGGTTCGTTTGGCATGTTATAGTAAGTGTATTAACCATATAGTGAAAGAAAACAAAAAGACACGGTAAAAGTCAAATTATTTAACTTAGAGTTAAATCTAATTGATAAGGTTTAAAATAAGATCCAAATATGTCTAAATTTGATTGGTTGATGAGATTACAACCCTATCTCATCTAAGCTTCGAATATGAGTCATTTTTGGAGGTTTTTAAGTGGGGTTAGATTTATTATAAATTAATATTTTTAAGAATTCCTAAGGTGCCCCTCTCCTCCCTTATAAAAGGACACATCCTCCCTCTCCTCCTCACACCAATTTGAGAACTCAAGCTCGGCCAACCCCTGCCAAAATCTCTTCTCCACTTCCCTAGCAACATCCTAGAGGTTCTGGTCTTCCTCAAAGACCAATTTTAGTTCCCTAAGAGGAGGTCTCCAAAAGGCGCTTCAAAGAAGAGGTAATTACCGTTACCAATTCTTTCATCTTTATTTCTTCTTCCACTTCTTCTTCTTAGGTTGTTTCATTATGAAGTAATAACATCAGTATCACTCATATACTGATATGTTATTATAAGTATGAAACAACCCTATTTCACCATCTATCCATCCTACGGAAAAAGAAATCACCGCGCGTGCGTACGTACGGAATACCGTCTCCACGCCGTGGTGTAATCTATTTTCCGCCACCACCTTAATTGGATGGGTATAATGGTGTAATGAGTAACTATATATGATTATTATAAATTGATATTGATACATAAATAGTATACAAACACTTCAACACAATTCCACGACCATGGGAACGATATCATCGCTCGTGCGTACGTACGGACTACCGTCTCCACGACGCGATGAGATTCATTCTCAATGAATATCCATTCATGAATGATTATAAAGTATATATAATAAGTACTAATGAAATATATGACATAATAATGATACTGGATTTATGTATAATTATATTTATGTCATCTAATTCCATTCAATTCAATAAGGAAACAGAAACAGCGTTCATGCGTACGTTCGGACTACCGTCTCCATGAACGGTGTATTTCATTCCATTATCAATATATTATATATATATATGTATATTCTGAATATATATTATATATAAATCATGTTTTACATTCTGGATATAAGTAATCATGATCCAAGTAATCATATTAATAATTACAAGTTAAAAAGACGAACGACAAATAAGACGATTTTACCCAAAATGTTACTTTAATTTACAAAAGACCGGGTAATATAAAGCCATAAGAGAACCATATATGATATCATAACAATGAATATGATTCTGTAATAAGTCAATAACATTATGTAAATCATTATACAGGAGGTTCGGACATGTACAAAGCAAGTCGGACCTAAGGTAAGGGATAAATTTTCAATCTCATTTTTATCCGAGATTGCTTATACTTAAGTATTTACTGGGGTTACGTTTAACATCCATGACCATGTTTTCTAAAAATGTTTTTATAAAATGTTTACCATTCTTCCATGAATGTTTAAATTCATTTTTACCCTTTATTGACTTTTTACCACATTGTATGAATGGAATCTTTCCTTTGGTTACCATATAAGGTGCTTTTTTGACTTTTCCAAAAAAAGTACGAGGAGGATGTTATTTTTAACTTATACGGCATGAATGGATTTTTAAAACATTGTTTCCAAGAAGCTTCCTTTACAAGTTTTCAAGTTTATTTTTAATCAACTTCTTTTATTTTAAAGTTGTATGACATGTTATGAAAGGAAAAATGTTTTTGAAGAAGAAAGGATATTTTCCTCAAGAGTGGAGTTCAAGTGTTTTATCAAAATTATTTTCCATCTAAGATAATAAAGGGTTCTGTTTTTATCCCTATTATTACATTGATTTGATCATGTTGTGATGGAATTATTTTTATGAATTCCTTTATCTTATATGAATTGATTTATGATGTCATGATGTTTCAAGAATCCCATTTTTGTTACATGTGTTATGCGATGATGTATGTTTTATGATTATGTGGCACAAATAAGAAAGGATTCATTATGAGATGGGTGGGGCCTATATCTCCCTCCAATGCATTGGGTAAAGATTTTATATCTCATGAGATAGACATGGCTGGAATGGTAGGTTATACCGGTTCAGTGAAACAGGACTGAAACGAGGGTTACTCGATTCAGAAAGGGACTTTGTCCACTAAGATAGTCTTGGAAATGAGTCATGACTAACAAGAAATGATTTTCCATGATTATGTGTGCATGCCACAAAGTTTCAAGTTTCATGTTATGATTATGGTGATCTCATTTTCACCTCTATGATTTGTTCCATGTTAAGATATTATGATCTCTTTTGCAGGTTATGATTTTCAAAAAGATATGATATGATTTTTATTTCTTTTGTATACCCTTACTGAGCATTTGAGCTCACCCTTTTATGTTTTCTTTTCCCCAGGATATAATGAAAGGTTTTAGGTAAAAAAAAGGAAGATCTTTATGGGAGATATTGAAGATCTTTCACCCGGATTAGAAGATTATGATCCGAGTTTCCAAAGACACTAAACTATTACGGTCCTTGTGTGTGTGTTTTTGTTATGTACTAAGTATTCCGCAGAAGTAATGTAATGTCCATGTACGTCAGGCTTCGGGTCTCTACAGTTGGTATCAGAGGAAAGGTTTAGTCAACCTTTGGAAACTAGGACGCAAAAACGTTAGTGAGATCCTAGAGATATTTCTAAGGTATATCTAGGGATGTCCCTAAGGATAAGTATACGTATAGGATATATTCCTAGATCTATAGTAACGATCTTAGAATTTATCCTAAGATGTTAGATATTGAAGGTACTCCCCCTTTATTATGTTGTTTTCCCTAGCATGATTTTTTCCTCTCACACTATTCTTTTTGGGTTTTAGAAAATGGATGGAAAAAAGGTGATTCACGATAATGGAGGATATGCTGGACAATGGAATGATATTTTTCATGAGCAACCAAATGAAATGGGATTTGGAAGTCCAAAAATCATTATTATGCCGAATCAGCAATCTCATAATATGATCAATAAAGTAAAATTTGGTAAGTTTCCTGACTCGGCTAATAAGAGAAAGATGGAGTTTCATGATGATCATAGAGGAAAGAAAGTTCAATTTCCCCTATGTAAATCATGTGGGAAGAGGCATCAAGGAGAATGTTTCAAAGGAACTGGAAGATGCTTTGGGTGTGGAAAAGAAGGACACAAAGCAAGTAAGTGCAAAGGAAAAGGTTCAGTTAACACCATGGATGAGGATAATGGTATTGATACGACATCAACAATGGTTAATTGTTTTAAATGTGGAATGTACGAGCATTATGCAAACCAATGCCCTAAGGGAAAGTCTCATGAAGATAATTAGTATGGTCGTATAGGAAGTATTTATGTTGATGATGATGAAGAGACTACAAATGATATGTGAGATGAAGGAATTGTTGAAGCTCGGTCAATGGTTTAAGAATGTAGTGGAATGATGACATGTTTATTATGTGTAATGTTGTATAATTAATCTCATGGTGCTATGGAATAAAGAGACATATAAGGATTGTTACACTATTGTCCTTCCTTGAGTTTTGAAAGTGTATAATTAATGGTACAAGTATCCATGAAAGGTTATTCAGATATTTTTGGAATGTAGATGATATGCGCATAATGAAGGGATAAAGAGCAAATGAAATGTTTGACAGTATTCATGAGCTCATGATTGATATAAGGACTAAGTGATATCAGGGTTTGAGTATATAGAATTTTGAGGATATTGGTAGGTGGAAAGTGTTAACTTTTAACTGCATTCATGTTTTCACTAAGGTATTCAAGAGAATACATGATTAAGGACTTTGAATGTTTGGAATGTGACCAACAAAATATATCTTATGATATATGGGGATCAACGATGGTATTAAATCTCTGGTAATCATTTTCACTATGTTATGAGAGTGGACTGTAGTATTATGGATAAGCCTAAAGATTGAAATGGATTATGTTGGACATAAGTGATTATTGTTTAAGGATAGAAGTTTTTTTTCGATATTATTGATGGGATGTTATAGTAATGTAGTTTTAGAAAAAAGGACAACCTGCAGGACGGGCGACATCCCATCGCTTCGGACAAGGCTGTAGGAATCGAACCCACAACCGAAGTGCGACTGGCCTTTATCGCCTACCACTGGCCTACAGGAAGTCCCTTTTTAGTAGAAACTAGTTTTATTATATTAAGCAGTATGATATATGAAGTATAAGTCCATTTTAAGAACCATATATGATTAATCTCACTATAGATCGACTTATGTATATAAGTTTTGCTAACCTTTTGTTTGAGACAGATGGAATGACCTGTCATTCTATCACATGATCTGCTAACACATCACGAATAACAAATTCATCTTCATTTCTTTAAGGGAAGAAGTGTAAATTGTTCAATTCACGAACAACAGTGAGATTATACCAAAATCAAGTAAGTATTTCTTCTAATTCAAAATTTTCAACTTTAGGGAAATGATATTGAAAACCAAAAATGTTGTCCTAGTGATCTTATATCTGATGAATCAGATGGTACCCTAGATCATCACAAATTTATGGCTTTGTGATTGTTGGCTGTTTCATAGCCATGTCCTCTACCACTATCCATCAGAACATGATGGTTAGATTTCTCTTCCATATCCATATTTTCACCTATGTGGAAACTCAGTGATTAGTTTATTTGGGTAATCGTTAAGTTTCATACTTTTTTTTTAAAGATAAGTTTTGGTATTCCTTTTTACGATGTGGGTTTCTGTCAAAGAAACTTTCAAATAGTAAACCATTTATAACCCCGACGAATTTCGAGGGAGAAATTCATTTTAAGGGGGGTAGAATGTAACACCCCGAGATTTTATGAAAAATATTATTTTAATTTCATTAATGTCTTATGTTGTATTCTACACCAAGATTACCTTGCGCTATACGCAACACCGTATTAGCTTGCAGTATACGCAACACTATTCTTGGATCGTGTTACACACAATTTTGATAATAGTTATTCTACGCAACAATGAGTATATATATATATATATTAAATGTATAAATGAAATATGGATGGATTCTGTTATACGAAACAACGAAGGATTCTTTCACAACACGCAACCCTGACTTGGCTTGCATTACACGCAATCGCGACCTTCCTCGATAGCGTGTGTAGTACGCAATACCGAGTTTCACTAAACAACGATATGCTATAAAAATATTATTAAAACTAGCCGTTATGAATAGTAATAACCACTTTTTGAAATCCAGTAAATCTTATTTTTCAAAATGAACATTATTTTTGGATTCGGAGTATCTAATTTAGCCTAAGGTGAAATTTTGGTACTTTTCGGATAACATTCATATTCTGATGAATAGTGAAAATTACTAAATTATAATTAAAAACAACTTTTTTAATCGAAATAATTAATAGTGATAAATCATTAATTTGAGTGGTTTTAAAGTATATTTAGAATATATTTTTACAATTTAATACAATGTTGGTCATTGGATGTAATTTCACATTTAAACTAGACATAAACAACTGTCAATCTTTTGATAGATATTGTTTCTTAAAAACACGCTATTTGTTTTAACAGCGGGATTTAATTATAAAATTAATTAATGCAACTTTTATGTTATGAATTTGGTAAAATAGACTTCATTTTTGAATTCGGAATATGAAATATAGCTTGGGATGAAATTTTGGCATTGTTCTGAAAAACATCAATTTTTGATGAATAGTGAAACTACTAAGTGGTAGGTTAAAAACTGAATTTTGCATAAAACTTAATTTTACCGCTTCTGTGAATGGAATTTCGAAAATCCGAGAGACACAGTTAATATCAAGGACTAAAATGTGGTTCAATGAGATGAAAATAATTTTTTGGTGAATAGTAACTTTTTACTTTTTTACCACGGTTAATAGTAAATAAGGTAACTAAGGGTAAATATGATATTAATATTACCCTAACACATGTCCTAATTCTATTGGACAAGTGTAATTCGACCAAAAACAAACTTAGGAATAAAATATGACCATTTAGGCCCACTTGGATTAGATTAGGACATTTATTATTAATTTATTTAAAGAAGGGTTAAAATAGTTAAAATCAAAGTTTAATAAGTAAATCATTTTTAATATGGGGTTATACATAAGATAAATTCGACTATAAATATTCATTAGAAAGCTAAAAAGATTTCATAAATGATGGTATTTTATTTGTAAATTTTAGACATCAAATAATATAATTAATTTATGACACAAAGATGATGCAGTAATTATCTTATTTATGAAATATTGACATAATTGATGTTATAAACACCAAAATAAATGTAATTTGAGAATTTTTATGAATTCCACTAATTTTATAGGTTACTATGATATATTAGTGTTGATTTAATCAACTTGGTTTGAACATATAATTCTGTTATGACTTTCACAAAAATCATATATCAAATAGTGTCAAAATTGACACAAAATAGTTTTTAAATCAAATATTATATTATTAATTGTTATTTTATTCATAAAAATCTAAGGTTCGGCCAAATGACTTAGATAAGGATATATATATTAATAATAAACAATTTGGGGTTCGTTTGGCATGTTATAGTAAGTGTATTAACCATATAGTGAAAGAAAACAAAAAGACACGGTAAAAGTCAAATTATTTAACTTAGAGTTAAATCTAATTGATAAGGTTTAAAATAAGATCCAAACATGTCTAAATTTGATTGGTTGATGAGATTACAACCCTATCTCATCTAAGCTTCGAATATGAGTCATTTTTGGAGGTTTTTAAGTGGGGTTAGATTTATTATAAATTAATATTTTTAAGAATTCCTAAGGTGCCCCTCTCCTCCCTTATAAAAGGACACCTCCTCCCCCTCCTCCTCACACCAATTTGAGCACTCAAGCTCGGCCAACCCCTACCAAAATCTCTTCTCCACTTCCCTAGAAACATCCTAGAGGTTCTGGTCTTCCTCAAAGACCAATTTTAGTTCCCTAAGAGGAGGTCTCCAAAAGGCGCTTCAAAGAAGAGGTAATTACCGTTACCAATTCTTTCATCTTTATTTCTTCTTCCACTTCTTCTTCTTAGGTTGTTTCATTATGAAGTAATAACATCAGTATCACTCATATACTGATATGTTATTATAAGTATGAAACAACCCTATTTCACCATCTATCCATCCTACGGAAAAAGAAATCACCGCGCGTGCGTACGTACGGAATACCGTCTCCACGCCGTGGTGTAATCTATTTTCCGCCACCACCTTAATTTGATGGGTATAATGGTGTAATGAGTAACTATATATGATTATTATAAATTGATATTGATACATAAATAGTATACAAACACTTCAACACAATTCCACGACCATGGGAACGATATCATCGCTCGTGCGTACGTACGGACTACCGTCTCCACGACGCGATGAGATTCATTCTCAATGAATATCCATTCATGAATGATTATAAAGTATATATAATAAGTACTAATGAAATATATGACATAATAATGATACTGGATTTATGTATATTTATATGTATGTCATCTAATTCCATTCAATTCAATAAGGAAACGGAAACAACGTTCATGCGTACGTACGGACTACCGTCTCCATGAACGGTGTATTTCATTCCATTATCAATATATTATATATATATGTATATTCTGAATATATATTATATATAAATCATGTTTTACATTCTGGATATAAGTAATCATGATCCAAGTAATCATATTAATAATTACAAGTTAAAAAGACGAACGACAAATAAGACGATTTTACCCAAAATGCTACTTTAATTTACAAAAGACCGGGTAATATAAAGCCATAAGAGAACCATATATGATATCATAAAAATGAATATGATTCTGTAATAAGTCAATAACATTATGTAAATCATTATACAGGAGGTTCGGACATGTACAAAGCAAGTCGGACCTAAGGTAAGGGATAAATTTTCAATCTCATTTTTATCCGAGATTACTTATACTTAAGTATTTACTGGGGTTACGTTTAACATCCATGACCATGTTTTCTAAAAATGTTTTTATAAAATGTTTACCATTCTTCCATGAATGTTTAAAGTCATTTTTACCCTTTATTGACTTTTTACCACATTGTATGAATGGAATCTTTCCTTTGGTTACCATATAAGGTGCTTTTTTGACTTTTCCAAAAAAAGTACGAGGAGGATGTTATTTTTAACTTATACGGCATGAATGGATTTTTAAAACATTGTTTCCAAGAAGCTTCCTTTACAAGTTTTCAAGTTTATTTTTAATCAACTTCTTTTATTTTAAAGTTGTATGACATGTTATGAAAGGAAAAATGTTTTTGAAGAAGAAAGGATATTTTCCTCAAGAGTGGAGTTCAAGTGTTTTATCAAAATTATTTTCCATCTAAGATAATAAAGGGTTCTGTTTTTATCCCTATTATTACATTGATTTGATCATGTTGTGATGGAATTATTTTTATGAATTCCTTTATCTTATATGAATTGATTTATGATGTCATGATGTTTCAAGAATCCCATTTTTGTTACATGTGTTATGCGATGATGTATGTTTTATGATTATGTGGCACACATAAGAAAGGATTCATTATGAGATGGGTGGGACCTATATCTCCCTCCAATGCATTGGGTAAAGATTTTATATCTCATGAGATAGACATGGCTGGAATGGTAGGTTATACCGGTTCAGTGAAACAGGACTGAAACGAGGGTTACTCGATTCAGAAAGGGACTTTGTCCACTAAGATAGTCTTGGCAATGAGTAATGACTAACAAGAAATGATTTTCCATGATTATGTGTGCATGCCACAATGTTTCAAGTTTCATGTTATGATTATGGTGATCTCATTTTCACCTCTATGATTTGTTCCATGTTAAGATATTATGATCTCTTTTGCAGGTTATGATTTTCAAAAAGATATGATATGATTTTTATTTCTTTTGTATACCCTTACTGAGCATTTGAGCTCACCCTTTTATGTTTTCTTTTCCCCCGGATATAAAGAAAGGTTTTAGGTAAAAAAAAAGGAAGATCTTAATGGGAGATATTGAAGATCTTTCACCAGGATTAGAAGATTATGATCCGAGTTTCCAAAGACACTAAACTATTACGGTCCTTGTGTGTGTGTTTTTGTTATGTACTAAGTATTCCGCAGAAGTAATGTAATGTCCATGTACGTCAGGCTTCGGGTCTCTACAAATGGCCCTTACCCTGTCATCACGAAAGGTTTGTTGATCCACATCCCGACTTCTACCTTCCTCCAACACCAGGGAGAAGGAGAGTCCAGTGGTCCCGGACTTCTCATCCGCTCGTCTTCTTCCTCCCCTTCTCCCAGTAGGGACAAAGTGTGAGGCTCTCCAAGTCTGTTGCATTCTCTTGTTTCTCACACCAAGCATGAATCACATATTCTTAGGGATTTGTAATGGTCACGGCGCTCGCAGAACATCATTCCCTCAGAATGAACTACGTCAGTTTTGATCCCTGTTTCCTAAAAAGGGTAGGTAGGATGCCTCCATGAGGTTAAATCCCCAAAACGGGCCACTAACCATGTGTATGTCCCAATCATGCCATCAGACCGAACTACGTGGATTCTGATTCCTCTCACGAGGATAAATAGGAAGCCCGTATCACGGGTTCGATCTAAACGATCAAGTCGTTATATGTCCCCCTTGGAAGACAGTAAACTCAAGAGTGCCCAGTTATAAGGCTTCAAACTAGTGTCGTCTCAATGAGTCCAAACTCCTAGGAGTAATTAATCTAATGATGGATGGTAAACCTCAGGCCTAAATGATTCTGAATCCCTGTATTCATCTGACCATTTCCAACCAGGAGTAATATGTGGATACTATGATTGGGTATAAACCAATGATTCATGAACATATGAATACATATTAAATCTATAAGAGATTCCTAGATCAGGAAATAATTTTCCCCCAAAAGGGTGTGATGAGACCTACTTCCCATCCTCTCGACCAATGTGAGTTCTTAAGCATCGCTGGCCGAATCACCCAGATAACGCCTGCCTTTGGAAACTAGGTCCATGGGTCATTGCATAATGAACCATTGGGCATTTCAAAATGAATACCAATATACCCGACCTAAGCGATTGAGCAGAACTTAGCTCTCTGCAAGATCAACCTTAGGGTGAGTCAGTCCTCCCACACCCTCGGTCGAAACAAAAATGGTGATCCTGACGTGAATCTTTAACCAAACATGATGGTTTTAACCTTATCCCACATTGTCCCCCCTTATACTCACAAGGAGGGCCAGGAAAGGTCATTAATTACGCATGGAATCATGATATGCTGCTTTGATGTGTTTTCTATTTGTATTTGTTAAAATATTTTACAGGTACTAATTAGAACTACCTTAGATCCAATGGCATCATGGAGGAACTCAGAGATGCATACTTCAAGAAATGCAGTGACCAGACTTCCTCACCAAAGAAGGACCCCATCATCTACTCAGCATCTTCAACGCTAGGTATCGGATGCATTGATCCAATAGTACCACTTGAACGGTACTCTCCCAATGGTGGAGGAATCCATGCACGTCCTCCAATCCGCCAATACCCATCGGTCACCTTCCCAGAAACGGCCACGAAATCTGATCTAAACGGCTCCTGTTGTCATCTTAATACGTTTCGGGAGTTTATCCCTAGAACGAGACAACCCGAACCTCCCTTATCTTAGGGAGGCAGATGAGGTTGACACTGAGGACTTCATCCCCAGTGAATGGGGGTTCCACTCTAAGGCCCCTGCTGGAAGACGTTGTCGCGGTTACGCCGTGACTCAATATCCTCACACTAAAGGGAATGTCGCCCTGAGGATCCAGGCCCACGCTCCCCGAGATTCGGCCCCTCAGACTACTCAACGAGGGCGGAAAACGTACAACTAGGGACTGTTCATCTCCCTTGTCCCTGAGGTGGAGCTCTTCTACCCAGTCACGGGGACATATTGTGAGCAGGCACATACACTTGTCCAATCTTCCAAAGTCCACCATCCAGACATGACATCATCATATGAGCAGCAACGCATCCCCACAGAGCTCCATCAAGCGTGTCACTCACACAGGACGACACCAACCCAACATGAACCTCTCCCTGCCTAGGGTCATGAAGCCCACCTACCAGATGTGGTGGCAACCCAGTGCCTGCAGGACCAGCTTCTAGCAGATGCTCCTGACGCCCACCATCCTAATATGGTGGCGATCAACAAAGCCCGCCATCCATATGTGGCAGTAATTAATAGGTGGGAACGTCTCCTTGCCAACAAAGGCCACCGACTCGATACGGTGGTGAACCAACATATGCAGGGCCAGCTCCCTGTAGATGCAAGTAAATTCCACCATCCCGATGTGGTGGAAAATGGAGAGATAAACCGGCATATCCTGGCAGAGGGGCAGACTCGTTCACCTGCCCCGACACAAGAGAATTTTCAGTATCCACTGACCACAGGAGGAATAGAGCAGGATATTACTACTTAGATACCGGAATGGGCCTTCATACCCGTTCCAGCCAAATATGTCTCTCTGCATATCCTGGGAATGATGGAGGAGCAGGTATCGATCCCAGATCATATCATGCAGACTTTCCAGAATCTAATTGCATCAGCGGCAACTGCAAGTACTCGAGGCCATGAGCCCATATCCCTAATTGATGAGGCTCATCTATGAGACAAGATAGGGGCCTCGAAGTAGATTTGCATCCCGGCTTCTTCCCAGGAGGTTCGTCAGCCATATTCCGCGATACAAGGGCAACCAGATCGAGTAGATTCACTCGTTCTAACTAGGTGACACTCGTCCATCACGGTGGATGCTCCATAGAATTCATATATACATGCTAAAAGTCAATATGTTCATCGGAATATCCCGACAGCATCATGGGACCCAATTAGAATAAGACCCAAAGGTGAAGGACTTTATCAATAGAAAACGGTCACCGCTGCCCTCAAGAAAGATCCCCGAACGCGCCGAAGGCAGCCCAAAAAAAGAGAGAGGGTTCATGACTCCAGTCTGCTGGAAGATGGGGTTACTAATTCCGCTAAGTACATATATAATGCTCAGAACCCTATCCACCCATTACCATATTGTGGGAGTGGTAGTAGCTATTGCAAAGGTCCTCCCAGCAATGCCGCTACCATCAGCTCTGAAGGTCCTCTCTAGGGCACCTGTGGGAGCCTCCCCCATGGGCATATAACAATCGACCACGAGAGATTCTCTTCTGATGTGAGTCATAGAAGCCCACTGCGTGACCAGAATATTGAGCATCAAGAAGGCCCTCCACTTGCGATGTTCCACCCTAAAGTTCCTCCCCAGGGTATACACTGCAAACACTCTCTGTGCAGTGGGACCACAGATTATGGTAGTAGTCCTCACTATCGTAGTCGCAACTACGGAGGCCCTCCCCTTATCGTGCCCTACCCTGAAGGTCCTCCCCATGGGTTACATTGCAATGACACTCCGTGCAGCCATGCATCACATCACAATGGTAGTCCTCACCACTCTGATAATGGAGGTCCTTCTCATAGAGACGCCAAGCAATAAGAAGGCCCTCCCCTCGTTGCGGTACATTTTGAAGTCCGTCCCTAGGGTGTACCACAAAGACATTCTCCATGTGATTTTCGTGATTGTATTCATCGCCATTGCGGCATCTGCGATGGTAGTCCTTGCCACCATGGCCGCCATTTTAAAGGTCTTCCCCGTAATGGCCTCAAGAAACAAGAAGGTCCTCCCCTTATCACAGCGTGTCTTAAAGGTCCTCCCCAGGATACACATCAAAGGTCATACCATGATGGTCATCCTCACCGTGATGGTAGTTGTTGCGAAGGCCCTCCCCGTAGCAATGCTAAACATCCAGACGGTCCTCCCCTTTCTACGACATTCCTTGGAGGTCCTCCCCAGGGTATGCACTGCAAAATTCCTCTATGTATTGAGGCGTTAAGTAGTAATGGTATCCCTCTCCATTACAACACAGATAGTGGAGGCCCTCCCTGCCTAGATGCCGATCAAGGAGAAGGCCCTCCCCTCGTTATGGTACATTATGAAGGCCCTCCCCAGGGTGTACCCCGCAGGTTCTCTCCCTACGGCAGCCGTAATGGTAGTCCTCTCTATTGCGGCTTCCATTCTGAAGGTCCTCCCCACAGTGACATATCATATCGACAAGAAGTTCATCCCCCTACTGAATCAAGTATAGAAAATCCCTCATATGCCGAGGCACTCAGAAGGATGGGATCAAGCATGTAAGATTCCTAGCTAGTTTCCAATGATACCCTTCTTCAATCAGGAGACGGTCCGGGGCCACTTTTTTCTTCTGAACCACCTCAGAATTTCCCACATGATAACTCACTACCTACCGGACTCCCTGCCTCCGACCACACTATCAGTGAGGGTCTCAGTTGTCTTGACCAGGTATAGGAATCACTAGCAGAAGAGTATGCCGACATAATGCACCTGAGGAAACGACTGGCAAGAGATGATGTACCAGTTGTGTTTTGGCCCACGACCACCTCTCAATTCGACATACCCAGAAAGTTGTCAGACGAATGTGCACATGAAATACGCTCCAATATATGGACTACCCTCCACCAGCTGAAATCAAGCTTCCTGCCCTATGATGGGTATGTAGACCATGTCAGGACAATAGGAGACCTCCTGCATCACATCGACCTAGAAGATCTTCCTTCGGCGCGACAACCAAAACATGTGAAGCGTAAAGGAAACCATGAGTTAGCCTACCTCCATACACCACACCAGTTGCGCTGCATCATTGGTGACGCTCTGACGGGAGTCCATATCAGAGGATGGGGAGAACATGGAGCTCTGGATTTCACTCTGCTCCCCGACCAGAAGAACCCGTTCGGCATAATCCCTTGCAAAGTCATCACGTCAAGATAGCAATTGAGTGGTCTACATATTCAGGAAAGGTGACACACCCATCAAAGACAAGCTTTGAGTAAGTCCCAGAAGCGTCAGGCCTGACGAGAACAAGCCATTCACGAACTCCTGAATCAGGCCACAGAGAGCATACAACAGGCCTCTCATCTAAGAGAGGCCAATCAGCAGTCATTGCTTGCCTCCCTAGAGGTGATTGATTCAGAGGTGAACTCGGCATCAGATCTAGTTCACCCAAGAATGGGGGAACTCTAGATCAGGCAGGTAGTAATAGGAGTAGCTACTTCCGCAATCTAGGGTCATCCCCAGCCTACAATGCTAGGGGAATTTTTAACAACAAATTTCCCTGTAAGACTAATAAAAAATGGGAAGAGACTCAACATCCAGGGAATAGAGCCAACCCCAACCCTCGGGGCTGGGGGAATTTTTACCACTTCAACAACAACCTCCCCCACAAGAATCAGTATTTTCTCATCCTGGGAGGATAGTCAAAAGAGGAGGTTCCTACCATATCTTGTCCTTTGAATCATCATCCCCTTCAATGGGGAGGCGTACCATAAGGCCACATCAAAGAACTCTCCATGTCACTCTTCTTCAAGGAGTCCGAAAGCAATCCTGGTACAGGAAAGGGAGGACTAGTAAAAGGCACGGGAGATCCTATTTCTATTTGGAAGATGACTCTCCTCCACCCCACGATATGCATCCATCAAATCCATAGAGGTTAACCCCACGGGTGGCACCGAAGATGATTCAAATTCGGATGTATTGAGAGATGATGGTTTCGTTCAGGCTGTGATTCAAAACCAACCACCTGGCATGCACACCCAAAACCAGAGGGCCACCATAAATACGGTCACCCTCCAGCTAACCCTCCTCTGCTTACCCTGCTAGCCTCCAACAAGGATAAGAACAAAGGACCGGTTACCCTTAACCCGCCTCCTTCTCTCTATAAAAACGAGCCACTTACGCTCCAAGAGAGATTCTATCAACATGAAGAGGAAATGAATGAATTGAGGTGGCTTAATGCCGAGCTACTCCAGAGGAACCGTCTTATTGAAAGAAATTCCCAAGAAGAGCTACACCATGCACTCCTAGCAAGTGCACCTCAAAGACCAATGTTTTCCCCGGCTAATGAGGCATGGTCAGGGCCCCCACCTAATGAGACGCATGATCCGTCCAAATACCTGAACATGGATTCGGGTGAATACCAAGACTTCCCTTAACTCAAGAAGCAACCAGAGTGAGTACGTCTGAACCCTCAGACGGTATCACAAATGGCATATGCACCCTTTGTGTCGACCAAGCCAGATCCTCAAGCAATGCCTCGGGCTACACATACCCAAAACCGGGCCAAACAGGATGTAAAACAGGGTCTCTCCAGCACCATCGAGGCACTGATAGCTCGATTTGAAGTAATAGAAGGTTGACGCGCTCCAGTACAGTCAGAGCCAAATCCCTACCTAGGTTTGGTGAGCAACACACCTCCTCCTCCAAATTTTAGGAGCCATGTATTCCCTATTTTCAATGGATCAGGTGATCCAGAATAACATTTGATGCACTATGCATCTTATTGTGACCCTATGATGGGAACTTCAGTACAATAAGAAGTAGTGAAACTCAGATGCTTCGTGCGGACCTTGAAAACTTCTTCCTTCATCTTGTATACGAATCCTCTAGCTCAGTCAACAAAAAGATGGGAAGACCTTCGGTAGCAGTTCCTGTTCCACTTCTGCTCAACGCTGCCTAAAACAACGGTCAGTGACCTCATGAATTGAAAACAGAGAGAGAAGAGAGGGTGTCAGATTTAATCGCCAGATGGAAGGGTCTAACCTACTATTTGAACAGGAGAATTCCCCAAGATGATATGCTTTCCATATTCATCGATATCCTTTGAGATGATCTTTGAACACTGATCTT
The DNA here is from genome assembly GCA_963277665.1 of Viscum album. Classification (NCBI taxonomy): domain Eukaryota; kingdom Viridiplantae; phylum Streptophyta; class Magnoliopsida; order Santalales; family Viscaceae; genus Viscum; species Viscum album. Next base: position 1,328,348,187 of record OY728158.1, read on the forward strand.
ACCAGTGAAGTGCACCACTGGCTTCTGCATTCTCTCTGTCATTGCCCATAGAATTGAAGACTCCCTACAGGGGACTAATCTGAAGTCCCGAATAGCCTCAAATTCTCTTGAAAAGAGAACAATTAGAGCTGAAGCATCCTCTTTCATGCTCAATCCAGCCCCTGCGCCAGCTCCACTACCTAGGCCTCCCCTAAATCATCACGGTCCCCCTGTATATCGGTGGCCTCCTCCGCCCAAGTGGGACGATCAGATAGGATCGAAGTGGAACCAATTCAAGGAATGATGGCACAAAGTATACTCGTTCCGAGAGGGCCATGTTTGTGGCTACTTAATCGCCACCATGAATTGCATCTTGCTCCACCTCCTGGAGCCATGGGTGCCCGAAGATGTCAGCCGCAATGACAGGCCAAATTACTATCCCTACCATCAAATATTGTGGCACAATATCCAAGAATGCTTCGTTTTCAAAGGCCTCCTGCAAAGGATGGTAGACTCCACTTAGGTCGAGCTGGGACCACCCCTAGCACATGTGACGTATATTTCTACCGCCGACTCCGACAAAGGGGAGGGGTGGCAGGAAGTTACTAGAAAGAAGGTGTAGAAATTTTATTTCTAGATGACTCGAAAAACTATCAATCGAGCTCATGGCATACTCTGAGATCAACTATAGCAGACGGTGTTGTCACCAACCGCCCCTAATGTCGCACAATCGACAATATTGGCCTCACAACACTCCATGAGACGGACATAAAGGTGAAATCAAAAAGGGAGGAGACTAGTACAAGAGGAGCAGTCCGCAATGAGGCCAAAGTTAGATCTGACGCTGTCATATTTTATTCCCCCAAGCTTGGTGCCACCAGCACTGACCCACCAAACGACACCATCAGAGACAACTGACTAGGTTGACCTGTCATAGGAAGAGGAGATAATCTTTGGTTCCATCAATTTCATCCATCTAATGAAATCATTCCCTGAAAAAGGATTTGGTTATGAACCCGAGTTCCCAACACAAGGGGCTAGGAGGAGGAATCATAGAAGCAGAGGATATCAGGGGGAGACACAGTCATGGCCGAAACAAACCCTATGGTTTTACCCTGACCCAAATCGTTAATATTGCAGAAACTCGGGGGAGAGCCCTTCAATGTACTCAACAGGAGAAAGAATATCCCTTCACTTCCATAAGTGCTCACTCTAGCCCCGTCATTCTGCAGTACCCATTAGAGGAGGAACAAGTTTATAGCCACATAGTGCACACAAACAGACCGGCTAGGCCGAGTCCCCAGAACATGGGAACCCCATCGATATCTAACCCCAGAGTTGGCCCCTCCTCGTCACGTACTCCATCTCCCAAGATGCCTGCTAAAACTCTCCTGCCAATGGAGAAGTTCCAGTCGTTGGAGCAGAAATATGATATCCTTAAGCAGTTGGCATCGATACCAGCCAAACTGCCAATCCTATTTGTGCTAAGTTTGTCACCAGATCTTAGGGAGGCGATCATAGAAGCCTTGCTCAGCCCCCAAGAGTTTCAAGCCGAGGTAGCCGCTTCCGAGGTTTACCGGATGTAGACTGGCTCGATTGAATTCAATGTGGTGATTTCCTTCACCGATCAGGATGAATATTCCTTCATTCGAGGACATATCAAACAACTATATGTGTTTGGTAATCTAAATGATGTTGACATTCAGAAAGACTTTATTCAGAACAGCTCCGGAGTTAACCTCCTTCCCCTACGGACACTTCGTAAGTTGGGATACAGTGAGGATGATCTAATACCATCGTTCAAAACTCTGTTGGGTTACGAAAAGAGTGAACAGAAACCAATGGGACAAATCAAGAAAAAAACCCAGTTCGGTGACCTTGTGGCCTACTCAGAATTCCTGGTGGTCTGGTGGAACACAACATTTAATGCCATGCTGGGAAGGTTGTGGATCCATAAGCACATGGCCATTCCTTCATCCTACCAACAGTGTATCAAGTATTGTGTCAATGGAAAAAGTGGGGCAATGCACACTGACAAGTAGAGCTCTCCGAGTCACACTACATTGATGCCGGGTTTAATTAGAAAAAGAAAAGGAAGCCTTCGCTCGATGGTATTGACAAGGTCTCCACTCCAAATGGTCTGGAAATGGTTCCTGATGACCCCCTAAAGTAGCTCGGCGGAGACTACGTACTGCCTATCAACCATGCTGAGATCAGGGGTTCAAGCCCAGACACACACTCAATTGTCCTCATGAATTCAACCATAACGGCCGAGCATAGTAGTGTAGAAACGACCGCTAACCCTCAATTTGGGGACGAATACTTGAACAGGGACTCCCATGATGACTTGCCTCCATACTCCCAAGAGCTCGTGCCAAAAACTCTCCCCCCTTCAGATAAAGAAGATGAGAATATGGGGGAAGAAGATGTGGAAGATCTCATGGTTTCACCTCCCTCATTTGAGGAAGGTTTCTCCACCACTATGGACGAGCTCAGGGAAATAAACCTAAGTACCGAGGAAGACCCGAGGCCCACTCTCATTAGTACAGCCATGTATCCTTATGAGAACAAGGTATATACATCTTTCCTAAAGAAACATCAGGATGTTTTTGACTACAATTACACAGAAATGCCGAGAATTAATCCCGAAGTGGCGACACTCCACTTAGGTCTTCCAGAAGATCACCGAGGATATAAACAAGCCTCAAGATGGACACACCCCACACATGCTACCAAAATAGAGGCTGAATTTGATAAGATTATTAAATCAGGCCTCTTTCTAGAGGTCAAATACCCCATCTGGCTAGCCAACATTGACCCCGTTAAGAAAAAACGGGCAAATCCGCATCTTCATCGATTTTAGAGATCTCAATCGGCATTGCCCGAAGGATGATTTCCCGGTCCCAATCACCGAGTTATTAATCGAATTAATGGCCGGGTATGAGACACTCTATTTCATGGATGGTTATTCTGGGTAAAATCAAATCCAAATGGCTTGATAAGATGAAGAATCCACTACCTCCAGGGCCCCTCAAATAGTATTCTATTATAGGGTCATGGCCTTTGGTCTCAAGAATGCTGGTGCCACACATCAACGTGCCATACATCATATCTTTGAACCATTCCAGCAGAGATTCTTCAAATAATATGTGGAAGACTTGGAGGTCAAGTCAAGATAGCACTCAGATCACCTGTCATACCTTGAAACTATCTTCAAAAAACTTTGACAACATAGCCTGAAGATGAATCCATAGAAATGCGCCTTCGAGGTTACATCAGATAAATTCTTTTTCTTTGTTGTACGCCATCATGGCATCCAATTCAACCCTGAAAAGACAAAGTATATCCTTGGAATGCCACCTCCCTGCAATGTTACTGAGGTGAGAGGATTCCAAGGACACCTGCCTACATTAGGCGGTTCATAGCCAACCTGGCGGGAAAATGTTTTCCCTTCACCAGGTTAATGAAAAAGGGGGTTATGTACCAATGGAAAAATGATTTCCAAGAGGCATTCGACAACCTAATGAAGTACCTCTTAAGCCTGCCGGTACTCATGCCCCCGGTTGATGGAAGACCTCTTATACTATACGTTATGGACCTAGAGTGCTCACTGAGAGCCTTCTTCGCACAGAAAAATGACATGGACAATGAAAACACTCTTTATTACCTTAGCCGAACCATGATCGATGCTGAAACTTGATACTCAAACATCGATAAGAGATGTTTGGAATTGGTCTTTACAGTTCAAAAATTGTGTCATTTTCTACAGCATCATGAAGTCTATTTGGTCTCATGTAGTAACCCTCTCAAGTATAACCTCAGTCACCCAATGATGACAGGGAACCTATCCCGATGGGCAGTCATCCTCCAGCATTTTGAAATCCAGTTTGTGACTTAGAAAGCCATCAAAGGCCAGGAATTAGCAGATTTTCTGGTAGAGCACCCCTCAATATGGACCACAGTACCAGACATCCAGTTACCTGATGAAGACATATTCTCAGTTTAAGAGGAGTTCCCAACATGGAAATGTATTTCGACGGCGTATCCCAATGCTCGATAGGGAAGAGGATGGAGGAACCCAAATTTAATAAGGTGGGGTTTGGGATAATACTCATGTCCCTAGGAAAGTCAATTTTTCCATATTCCTTCCTCCTTTCAGAAGGATGTACAAACAATGAGGTGGAGTATCAAGCCCTCATTGTGGGCCTAGAGCTCGCACTCCATCCACAAGTACAAAACCTTGAGTTAAAAGGTGACTCAGAACTGGTCATCAAACAAGTCAATAATGACTATGCTATTAAAAAGGAGGAGATGATTCCCCTGTTTGACCATGTCCGAGGGTTAATGGAGGAATTCTCTACATAACCAACATTGAACTATATTCCTCGATCTCAGAATGCCCGTTCTGATGCATTAGCTAATGAGTCCATATCCCTAGATGACCCAGACCGGGATGAAACAATTTTCAGCATTTCTCATCGTTGAATGGTCTTGCCGTTTGTTCAGACTAAGATGGAAGGAATCAATGAAGTTAGTCCTTTCACTAAGCCATATGCTCCTGAAACCTACTGGATGACCCCCATTATAAACTAAATTCAATGGGGAGAACTTCCATCAGACATGGCTGAACAAGAGAAAATATGGAGCCAAGAAATCAAGTTTCTCCTATACAGTGGCACGGTTCAGGAAGAGGTCCTCTTCGAACAAGGCCTCAACAGAGTCCTCCTCAGATGCATTGATGGAGAATAAACTGATGTCATTATGACAGAAGTGCTTACTGGAGTATGTGGTACACATCATCCAGGGTCTATGCTCTCCCATAATGTTCGATGGCTTGAGTACTATTTTCCCACCATGGAAGGATATTGCAAGCACTTTACCACAAAATTCAACTCCCTCCAATTTCATGCCAACTTAATTCACCAACCCCCGGAGTTACGTCATTAGGAAAAGTACTCCTGGCCATTTTCCATCTTGGGAATGGACATCGTGGGACTATATCCTCCCACCATGGTCAAACTATTGAAGTACATCATCACGACAATCGACTTCTTTTCCAAATGGTCAGAACCTATACCCCTCAAGGAAGATGGGGCATAAAAGATTTTCAGATTTTTAAACACCAATATCATCCCCAGATTTGGCGTCCCTCATACCATACTAGTGGATAACGACACCAACTTATGCTCTGCTGAATTGGGGAATGTTTACCGAGAATATGGTATCAAGGATAACCACTCATCTCGCTACCATGAAGCGGCCAACAGACAGCTAGAGGCTTTCAACAAGACCTTGTCCAACATTCTCCATAAAATAGTTGACAAAGACAAGAAATCATGGCCGGATAAACTCCTTCATGCATTGTGGGATTATCGAACCACAATCTGCACCACTACCCGGGATACTCCGTACTCATAATTATACAGAACAGAAGCGGTCCTACCCATTAAGCTCCAATTTCCCTCACTCTATGTTTCCATTTGTGATCAGTTATCCAACGATGAGAAATCAGAAAAACCGCTAGGTGAATTGGAACAACTGGATGAGAAGTAGTTGCACACTTTTTACCATCTAAGAGAATATTAGAACTGGATCGCATGAGTCTTCAATAAAAAGGTTTGTCTTCGGTCTTTCCGAGAAGGATAAATGGTGTTGGTTCTCTGGAATCCAATGATACCCAGAAAGAAACCTCCAAATCTGGAGCCCAAGTGGGAGGGAGAATATGTTACACCCAATGTCTACTCCGACGGTGCATATGTCATGATCTCTATGAATGGGCAATTCACCACCGCTCATACAAATGCAAGATTTATGAAGAAGTATTTTTCATAATCAAAATCATTTATTGTCCGAGCTGCATGATGGTAAACTACCAATCCCCCAACGATCGAAACTCTACGACCCTAAACTAAGAGTATGTTGTCCTCACCGCATGACGTTAAACTACATGGATTTCAGAGAACTACATATGGATTGATTCCTTCCCTTGAAGGATATGTAGTGACACCAGGATTATGTATCCAAGCCCAGCCATACCCAAATAAAGATAACAGTGCCTTCTTTTCCCCCGTGTGTGGACCAACCCTGCACAGGGTGTATCCATTTTAGAGAACTACATATGGATTGATTCCTGCCCTCGTAGGATACGTAGTGGCAGCAGAATTCCACATCCTGGTCTAGCTGCACCCAAAAAAAATTATTCTAATTTTTCATTTTTCGCGAGATTTCTGAAGAAGTATTTTGCATAATCAAAATCAGTTATTGTCAGAGATGCAGGATGTTAAACTTCTAAGCCCCAATGCTCCAAACTCTATGACCATAAACTAAGAGAATCTCGTCCTCACCGCATGATGTTAAACACCACGGATTTCAGAGAACTACTTATGGCTTGATTTCCACCATTGCAGGATACGTACGATGCCATGATCCCACATCCTAGCCCAACCACCCCCAAATGAAGATTAAAAGTGCCCTTTCCCCCGTGTATGGGCCAGAACTTCACGGGGTGTATTACCTTCCAGAAATCTACGTATGGCTTGATTCCCGACCTTACAGGACACATAGTGACGCTAGGATCCCACATCCTGGCCCAGCCACCCCCGAATAAAGATTAAAAATGCCCCTTTCCCCCATGTACAGACCAGACCTGCATGGGGTGTATTGCCTTCCAGAGTACTATATACGACATGATGCATGCCCTCTTAGGATACGTAGTGACGCCAGAATTCCCCATCCTAGCCTAGTCACCCGCAAATGAATTAAAACAAATGCCCTCTTTCCCCATGTACGGACCAACCCTGCATGGGGTGTATTCCTCGTCCTTACCGCATGACATTAAACTGCACAGATGAGAAAGATTGAAAATTCCTTTTACCCCCATGTACAGATGAGACCTGCACGGGTTGTATTATCTTCCAAAGGACTACGTACGGTTTGATTCCTACCATCGCAGGATACGTAGTGACGTCAGAATTCCACATCCTGGCCCAACCACCCCAAATGAAGCTAAAAATACCCCCTTTCCCTCGTATGGACCAGACCCACACAGGGTGTATTCCCCAAAAAACTATGTGAGGCTTGATTCCTACCATTTTAGGATACGTAGCATTGCAAATATCTTATCTCTTATCCCAGCTTCCGATAAAAGAATACAAAGGTATATATACACCTCATCCTTACTGCATGATGTCAAACTGCACGGTATCCCCTTCTCACGTCGGTTAATCTTCTTCCTCACCGCACGACATTAAAACTCCATATAATATGTCCTCACCGCATGACGTTAAACTAGACGGACTACTTCGTGACCCACCCAAGGTATACAAAAAAATAGAATGGGAGTAATCCTTGAGCATTTGGATGCATCCTCTCCATACATCAGACCCCACGACCCGGATAATTGTGAATCTTCATAATCATTCATGGCCATCGGAAGTGGAAAGTTATGGACCCATGGACACCTTTGTACGACTATGCATACCATTCCCTCAGCGGCTCTTCATATTGATAGCCCCTAGCCCATCTACCAATGGAAATATTTCTTTAGGCGATACTCTTTCTGTCTCCAAATGCTTACTGGCCTCAGGGCCCCCATATCATATCTCCTGATTCAAAAATTTATGGAGAAGTGGTTTACAAGTTCATTCCCCTCTCGCATCCAAATGTTTCTAGGGTAACCCTACCTGGTTAGCCTATGTATCCGTCTATGGTTAACATGATGATCTGCATCTACAAACATCAATTCAGGGCTAGGCTACACTGAATCGACGAGAAATTGTGGTGAAGATGTTTCTTGTATTCTTGGACACCATTATCCCCATATTTTGAAATCTGTACTATGAGTAATCCTGGATTTTCATAATCATCCAAGGCCATTGAAAGTGGAAAGTTATCGACATGTGGACACCTTTTTATGACTATGCATACCATGCCCTCAGCGGCTCTGCATATTGATAGCCTCTGGCCCGTCTACCAAAGGAATGATTTCCTCAGGTGGTACTCTTCCTAGCCACGTACGCTTACCGGCCTTAGATCCCCCATACCATACCTCATGATCAGGGAAACCCCAGAGTTATAGTTTATACCCTCATTTCCTCACACTTGTTCAAATTATACTAGATCTTCTTAACTCAATTTCCCTCTCGGTGATTGTAGAAATAGTATCCCAATGGTCCGAACACTACGACCATTAAACTAAGAGTACATTTGTCCTTACCGCACGACGTTAAACTGCATTGAGTAAAGGTACACCCCATGCACAAGAAAAATCAGTGCGGTGAACTCTTTGAGTTTTAATAGAAACCAGGGACGAACATACCCAACATCTCCAGATATTTTCATACCAAATGACAGACATTGTAGCCTAGAAAATCATGGATCCTCATAATCATTCATGGCCATCAGAAGTGGAAAGTTATTGACCCATGGAAACCTTGGTATGACTATACATACCATTCCCTTAGAGGCTCTTCATATTGATAGCCCCTGGCCCATCCCCCAAAGGCAAGATTTCCTCAGGCAATACTCTTCCTAGTCCCGTATGCTTACCGGCCTCAGAGTCCCCATATCATCTCTCCTGATCCAAGAATCCTCGGAACCACGATATACACCATCAACCCCTCTCCACATCTTGAACATTACGAGATATTCAAGCCCAGTTACATTATAATCAAGAGTGGAATTTGCAACTATGTCCTTACAATGTGATGATTAAAACTGCACAAAACATATCTTTTCGACTTGGCTTGTAGTTGAAAAGACCAATAATTAAACATCCAGGGAAATTCTTCTAACTACAAGAATTTTCACCGGTTTAAAAATGCCCCCCATCATCACCGCATGACACTAAACTGCATGGAATTTAAAAGTCAATACATCCTTACAGCATGACAATAAACTGCACAGTACTAAATAATAATAATTCTTTCTGTCCTCGCCACATGATGTTAAACTGCGTGTTTGAAACCTATCATGGGATCAATCCAGATGGAGGCTTTCCTCAGTCCCTCAGTGCATGGTCTAGACCTCCGCCAACCACCATCTCACACCAACATAAGAAGGCATGACTTCACCCATTCCCGATAAATTTATCCTAGATGTTTCTCCCGTATCCAGGCACCTTCTCCTCATAAATCACACTCTATAACAAGAAAGAGTTGAACCCTTGTAAGGCACCCCTAGTGGTCCCGATCCTCAACTTCCTGGAAGTTGCTCGGCTATTGGGAGAATACAATCATTGACCTATGGACACCTTTGCATGACTCTACATACCATTCCCTCAGTGGCTCTGCATATTGATCGCCCCTGGTCCGTCTACCACATGCAATATTTCCTTAGGCAATGCTTCTTTGCATATGCCTCTTGGCCTCTGAGCCCCCAAATCCATCCTTCGATTCAAAACCCTCTGAGATGCAGTTTACCGAACTCTTTCACAACCCTTCATGAATATTCTGAAACGTCTCTGACGAGATTACCGAGAACTAGGAAAAGTCGTTCCATTCTAAATAATGTCCCAGCTACATGACTTTAACCTACGCGAAGCTCCAAATATCCTTCACGCCAAATAAATTCTTAGTACAAGGACCCTTCTTCAACACTTCTAATTCATATAGATGTTCCCAAACCCTTTGAGATGTCACATACCCTTTCCGATCCACCCCTGGTGTTTTTTCATAATTCTTCATGCCACCCATGGGGGTTTCTATAATCTGGACTTCCCTGAAGTCCTCAGGCAATCAGAAATGGACAGTTATTGACTTAAGGACACCTTTGCATGAATATGCACACCATGCCTTTAGAGGCTCTGCATATTGATCACATCTGGACCATCTAACAAAGGCAAGTCTTCCTTAGGTGATCCTTTTCATACCTCTACACGCCGATATGGCTCCCATGCCTTGAGACATGCCCTGTATGTCGTTAAAATATAAAAATGATCTTCCATGTGTGTCTGATAGTTATTGAGACATATTTTAATCAACCAATCCTCGTCGTGGCCCTCACCCCACCCATATCTGGACAAGTCTATTTATCTTAAAACATCAGTAATGATAGTCTTGTCGGTGGGAAGTTAAACTGCTCACAAAAAGAGGTCCAAAGCCCATTAGGCCGAAAACCCGAAAAGGGAAACCTAAGAAAAATCCAAGCCATACCCACTGGTTCCACACCAAATGGACCCAAAAAAAATTGTGTATTGACATAAAAGAAAAAAAAAATTGTGGGTTTTTTCTATAAAACCCTAGAAATAGTCAAACTATGCTTGCTGCATCCCATAGACCAGTCAAAAATTAGAGCTCGTTCTATTTGATCAATTGTCCTGAACTCTGATTATTCTGAGTTCGGTGAATTATCATATATATCAATCACATCAAATAATCTCTATCACAGGAGAATACAACAAGAGTGCTAAGGAGAAACATCTTTTTGTTGATGATAAGGGCTTCCACAATCTGGAGCCTCGTCTGGCATGAAATGTTATTATAGGATACTTTAATTGGATTCAAAAAGTTGTATCAGGAATTGATGAGAATCCTCAATTTCTTAATGGAGATTTTTCAGTAAGGTTGTATCAACTTCTGCACCAGCCCGTAGTGATTCCATCTCCTATGCCGCCTTTAAGATCACCCTCATCTCCTTCTCCATCTGCCGCTCCCCTTCTTCAATTATGGTCATGACATTAGTCTCCTCCTTCTACAGCCACTGTATGTCACACATCAACACCTCCATTCACTAACCCTGCTTAAGGAATTCTCCCTGAAGTCTTGCGACTACACTGACATGATCATGAACTTCTGTTATGCATTGTTTTCGGGTCGCGGAAAGGTAGGCTTCAGACTGAGTAGCAGAAAGGCGAGATTCAAACCCACCAAGAATCTCCAAGTCAGCAAACACCTGCTTGACTAGATCATAAATACCATGGTTCTCAGAGCCGTCGAATCCCAGCTGCATAAACATATCGCGCAGCTTCAGCAATTTAGTCGGCATCTCGGCCAAGGGTGTCTGAGAAATTAGCTTCCAGAATTTCTCCCTTTCCCTTTGACAAGAAGGTCGAAGACTGGAATGGAATATTTGATCAGGCTAGGAGTCACTCCGGGATGAAGATACATACTCTGGGATAAACGTCACCAAGGAGGGACCCGATGCGGCTTCAACCGCAAGCTCTGACGCAGTGGAAACTTCTCCCCCAATAGTTGTGGTCACAGGCACGATTGGATCTGATGGTACAATTACGAGCACCAAAGGTTATGGTCCTATAGCCCGAAAGTCGATAAGACAGACAAGTATCCCTAATCTGAGAAGGTAAGAGAACGGAGTCAGTGACAAGAGATTGAGAAGCTTACCCTCAATCATTAAGGCATCACTGCCCTCATGATCTACACCGCCGCAGCCAATCGAGGAAGACGATACATCTTTAAGAGGCAATGGTGTCCCGAAAACCTCCAGAGGTGTCCGGGACCTAAGGCCACACCCAAGGCCAGCAACTCCCACAGCTGTCCCCAAGCAGTCATCTATGAAGATCAAGCTCGGGGAAATTACTCCCCCGGTAAACAGAATGTTGGCCTGCTCTGGGTTTTCGACAACTGTCCTGATAAGAGGAACTTCATCCACCTCCAGGGGATCCATCGGGTTTGAGGAAGCTGACCATGTCAGATCTGGGGCCTCCTCGGTAATCACGGGCACCCCATCCTCCCCCGCAGTTATAGAGGCTGTGTGATCAATAGGAGTCTCGTCTTCCAGCTACTCCTCCTCTGACATACCTCTTGTTGTAGAAGAGATAAGGAAAGCGTCTATATCATTAGCCCCTTCAGCAGGGCCTGTCATCTCATCATGCTCAGGTATGGCTATAGGTGGTCCCTCAGATAATAAAGGGGAATAAGGTATGACCACTTCGGTATCCACGTCTAGGTCTCCAACTGGCCCTACACCATAGCACCAAAATAGTTAATAACTGGCATAATCAGAACATCTGATTTGGTAATCGAGAAAATGAGAATCATGTTTACCCAACGTTCCCTATTTGTGTTGTTATGATAATTGAGACGACTACCGACGTCTCTGGATTTTCCAAGGGGACAACTCTTCGCTCAGAACACTGGGAGGAGTTGGAGGAGGAAATGCCCTAGTCGGATCCACGATGGTCACTTTTATGTGCTCAGCTGCACCAAGAGACCCCTCCTCGTTGTCCCCCATAGTCAAATGCGCGTGTTCACCCGCTGCAGTACCACGACGAGTATACTCCAGGGAAGTAATTTCCCCCTGGGATGGCTCAGCACCCTACATAATGGGAAGAAACTTTAGAACCTTCATAGTAAAGAAGTAAGAAGGCCGAGACAGATGAGCTTTGAGACATCTTCCTCGAGATCGGACGATTCGGGATGCTTTATCATCATGGGCAATCGATTAGACCCATAACGCCAGTTTTAGAGTGAATGCACAAATGAATCCATTTCCTTCAATGAGGAAAATATTTCATCCAGATCCTCTTCCAACATTAAGTGAGGTGGAGCAAAGATAGTCCCAATACCCGGATGCTCGGGAGAGCTCTTTGGAGTAACGCCCTAACCTATTCATCTAAGCCACTGACCCTCAGGTCATCCCAAATCCTTGACGCATCTGGAAATGTGGCCATAATAGGAACAACCAGCTGGGCGGATCGACCTGAGAGGGTCAGACAATAGTAGGGGCTGGTGGAGGTGCCAATGGTCATGGTTGTTTTCTAGTTCTCGTCGTCACCCTAGAACTCTCGGGAGCTACCTGCGGGTGGGACCTCACGGGCAGGGGGAATTCCCTTGCATCACCCACACAAGGGTAACTAGCGAAATCTTTTCCCCCTGAAGATTGATCACTCTCTTACTCCTCGTCATCAGTCACCAATCGTAGCATGGCCTGAACTAAGTGAGTTAACACCGCATAACCCTTGGATGCATGAACGTAAGCCTAGAGTTCCCTAAGATATCGATTGGCCCTCTCCGGGTCAACATCATAATGGGTGTCAGCAGGAGAAGATATGTAGCCAAGCCCTTCAAACGCCATTTCTAATTCCTGTAGATGCTGCCACAAAGAACGGAGGTACTAGATGCGAAAGGATGACTGGCATTTGAATTCCTCCCATTGGCTCCAAGCCATCGGGAAGGATGAATCAGCAGGACTGGACAACTCTCTTCGGGCAGCTTCGAGGGCATGTGAGGATAAACCTCTATCCGTTAAAACCTTCCCCAGAAGCACGAGACCAACAGGGTTGTGGAGAACCTTTCCTATCCTGGTTGGAGCATTATCCCCCTTCCGATTCCTTTTTCTATTATATGGATTATGACTTGAGATAGTGGTAACCCACAACCCTAAGTGACCATTTGGGTACGATTGCACCCAAGAGTCGATATATCTTTTGGATAAGAAAGGCATGGACTTTGCAAGTGTGGGGGACATAACATCGCAGTCAGTATCCTCCCGGGTGAACATTAGCCACAATTGTTTGGCCACCATTAGATGGCAGTTACCGCGGGCTCCATTGAGAACAGGAGGACACATCTCATGGATGCAACCAAATTAAAGTCCAACTCGGCAAGGCGCATACCCCTCACCGATCAGTTCACTGCCGATACGAGCCAACAAGAATACCCTCTCGAAGGGAAAAGAGGTATCCCTTCTTGCTAAATTCCTCTAATATGGAATTCGTGATTGTTCTAGTCATGGAAGGATATGGTCGGAAATTAAAATGATCGTAGATTGAGATCCGGCTCGACAATAGACAGATACTCTGATCCATACGTTTTCGATCCTTCTCTTGGGTCACCCACTCCTCGAGCATAACCCTGCGGGTTAATTGAAAATTCAGTCGGAATAAGGTACCCGGAATATGAAAAGGATTGATGAATGTATAACAGTCCGTAATATGTGCTCCCAACCATCCCCAGAGGATTTGAAAAGGACCGGCTACCTGGTTTGGCCAAATTCTCTCGGTATTACTTCCAATCAACCGATATATACTAGCCTGTACGGGGACGAACAAGTTGATGACTTTGCTGGTAGCCATCTGTGCTGCCAAAACAAAAGTAGAGACCCGCATGCCACCAGTATTTTGTATGGGAAATAGCCAGCCACTCAAGAACATGGACAGAAACGCTACCATGCGGAGCAGTCGATCAATGTATGACACAAGTTCCCTACACCAAGTGTTGAACTGGCCTTCCTCCAGGATCAACCAATATCATCCCTCTGCCTTCGGGACTTTGTCGAGGGACAAGTCATGGGCATGTGCGGAAGAACCATGGACTAGCTCTCTCTGGAAAAATCCTTAATCCATTCACGACATAGGATATGTTATTTTAGAGATATATCCTTTGAATGCTCCCAGGACTGATCAATGAACTTCTTCACCAAGGGAGGATTCCTCTCTTCCTTATCCCACACAGAAGTGGGAGGCAAGAATTCATCATACATGCCACCAAAAATTGGGACCCCTAAAATCTGGAAGACATCCCAAAGAATGATACCCACCTCCCCATGGAACATATGGAATGTGTTGGTATTTGGACTCCAACAGCTCATAAGCTGCTTGGCAGGGGCGTGGGGCCGATGGGTATAGGTCTGAGACACCCAGGAAGCTTCATATAAACCTACGACTCACAATTCTGCTTCAAACACCACATAACTCTAGCGAACCCAGAAGGGCCACCCCCAATCCAATGAATTAAACGCCTCTATAGGCTGAAGGTCCTGGTCCGCTGACCAGCCACGTTGGTTGTTTACCATAGTATTGTGGGAAATGCTTTGATAACAGTGAATTGCCCCATCCTGATGATGTTGTTCTCTTGTCAGGGACACAGGAACGTGATTCAACATATACACAATAGCTGTATCCCTTGGGGTAGGACACCCCCTGGCGGTTACCACAACTCGAGGTATAGTATTGGTAAATATCCACACTGTGGGATTGTTGTCGTGAGATGGTGTTGGAATCGGCGTATCGGATAATAAACCGAATCCATAGGCAGGAAGGTTGTTGGAAAAGTGGTACTCCTGCTGTGACTTGGATAAAAAGTTTGTGAGGAGGGGGTACAGTGGAGTATGGAAGACTCCTTCCTAAACAGAGCTGGACACATCCTTTAAGAAATGGTCACCAATTGGAAGAGGCTCGACAGTAGGCCTAATCGTAGGTCAAGGAGGAACCATGTTTTCTCTCTGCATCATGGAAACCATACCGATGGATAGTCCAAAATAATAAAATTTGGACAAAACAGCAAGTATTTGAGAAAAGACTCCATCCAAGAGTTTTCATGATGAAATCTGTGGGCTTGACTCATATGCAAGATAGCGATGACAACATCCCGCGAACCAGCCCTACGCGGAGGAAGTCCTCGATACTCTGGCCCGTGGAGTGTTGGCCAGAAAGCCGCGAACTAGGCTGTTCCATGAAATATCAACACTGGATTTAAATGTTTATGTTCGGGAGACTTATGAAGTATTCAAAGTCTGGAATATTCCATTCCGCGGACCATCCGAAACCACGTAACGATTTCCTACATGGCCAATCGTGACATACTTTTTAGTTGATTAAAAATTTTGGTTCGCGGATGGAAGATTGGTCTGCTGGTGAAGGAAAGCGCGAACGAGGAACAGTTTGCGGAAACAGAAGCTGGTTCATGGAGGAGAATCTTCACGAAGGAGGCAGGCACACAGAGACGAAAAGAGATCTTTGTTTTTATGAAGAATTTGGTAAAAGACAAGGAAAGGGGACCCACATATTTATAGGCGTTGTCCCCTACCGGGTCCATTATTTTACCGAAAACTATCCAAATTTAAAGACCACTCTACATCGGAATAGTCTCTTCTTCATTCTGATCGGACCCCATTTTGATGGGGGAAATTTTTAGGGTCCATAAAAAATCCGCAAAGGGGAATGGGAATCCCCTTAATTTGGGAATGGATTCTACCCAATTTCCTTCAATGAACTATGAAAAAATATGGAAAACACCCAAGAATTGGAAAAGGATCGACCGGTCCGCGTACCGGTTCAACATTGATGGTACGTGGCCAGTTCAGCAAGCTTCCCCCTCCGCGGACCAACGTCGTTCGTGGAACTGAGGAAGGAACCCTATGCGGGTGTGAAGCAGGACAGATGCTAGGCCAGTCCACCGTCACCAACCATCCCCAGACCATGTGTGTTGTCATTATTGAAATGGAGGTGGAGCCCTGCGCGGCTGCGAAGCACCCCCTGAACCAATTTGGTTCGCAGGTAAGGTGCATTCAATGCCCCCCCCACCCACGAGTTACAGATGGGCCAAGTCATCCATAAATCATGTTTCCGGTCATTCGCCTCCTCAAAAGGTGCTACATGACAACATATACATCTCTTTTCTCCTCTATAAAAGGACATAGAGGGAGGGAAGAAAGGGATCAATCAAATTTGGGTGGAAGGATTTTGGAGGAAGGAGCTTAGGATTTCACAAATAGTGAAGTTCCAATTTTTGAACAAGAACATGTATGAAACTGGAAATGAATTAATAAGAATCTGAAAAATGCCTAACACTTTGGTGAACCCCAAACCTAAAAAAACAAGAAGATCGAGAGACATGGCCCCTCCATAGATGTATTCAATTTGGACCAGAGATTCTATGCCCATTTTTCAATCAGACGCACCATGCAGCACCCTCCTATGTGGGAAAATCCCTGACCGACAAACCCCCAACCGACGTCTCCTTTGGCTGTCGCTACTCGCACGGACTCTGCCACATACCAACCTAGGACGCAGGCCGAACCCGATGTTGTGTACCACCCTAGTATGTGGGATGCCTATCAGTCTGCATACCACCCCGGTATGCGGACAACCTCTCTAGCCACGTAGCACCCCCCTACACGAAGGATGCCACTCCTCATACACCCATGCGGCCTGCCAACTCCTTTAGTGTTCCTGTTCCCCGAGCCAGATAAAATTCTTCCAATCCAGCCTGATCCTTCCCAATCCCTTCAATGGTCTATTAATCGACCCCAAGAGAAGGCCTATACCAAAGCCACCAGACTCATATGATGCAACCTTCAGGAAAATCCGCATGCCGTATTCAGTTCAATTACACACGGTAGGCGAGGGAAAAGGGGTTGCTCCGGCCCTTGGGCGGGTTTTGAAAAAATTCCTGGGTTCACATTCCCACTGTTGTGTAGGGTCCGAGCCTGAGAGTCCCCTTTCTGCCTCTCCACATGCCAGGATTGAGGGACCCCACTCACGTTTCCTTTTGAAGAGCGCCAATGGTGAGCACTTATCCCCTCTCCTAGGAGTGGCTAGACATCCCTCCTAGAGTAAACCCCAAACCATCCTCGTCGGGAGCCAATGGCACATCCACTCTCATCACGGAAGGTTCTTTACTCCATTGCCTGACAACTAACTTCCTCCAACACCAGGGAGAAGGAGTGTCCAGTGGTCCCGACCGTCTCCTCCACTCGTCATCTTCCTCCCCTTCTCTTAGTAGGGAGAAACTGTGAGGCTCTCCAATTCTGTTGCATTCTGTTGTTTCCCACACCGAGCATGACTCACATGGGCTTGGGGATTTGTAATAGACACGGTGCCCACACAACATCATGACCTCAGAACGAACTACGTGGGTTTTTATCCCTATTTCCTATAGAGGGTACGTAGGACGCCTCCCTGAGGTTCAATCCCAACAACGGGCCACGAACCATGTGTAAGTCCCAATCATGCCCTCAGACCAAACTATGTGGATCCTGATTCCTCTCATGTGGATACGTAGGAAGCCGGTATCATGGGTTCGATCTAAACGCTCAAGTAGTTATATGTCCTCCTTGGTTGACAATAAACTCCAAAGTGCCCAGTTATAAGGTTTCAAACAAGTGCCATATCGATGAGTCAAAACTCCTCGGAGTCATAAATCCAATGAGGGGTGGTAAACCTCAGGCCTAAATGATTCTGAATCCTTTTGTATAGCTGACCATTTCTAACCAAGAGTAATCCATAGATACTATGCTTGGGTATAAAATAAAGATTCGTGAACATAGGAATGCATCTTAAATCTATCAGAGAGTCCTAGAACAGGCAATAATTTTCCCCCAAAAGGGTGCGATGAGCCCGACTTACCATCCTCTAAACCAATGTGAGTTTTTAAGTATCGCTAGCCAAATCGCCCAGTGAACACCTGCCGTTGGAATGTAGGTCCACGAGTTGTTGGATAAAGAACCCTGGGGTGTTTCGAAATGAATACCAATATACCCGACCTGAGTGATTGAGCGGAACTCATCTCTCTGCAAGATCAATCGTCGGGCACGTCGGTCCTCCCACACCCTTGGTCGAAACAATATATAATGTGTTTTATGACATTATAATGACCCAAAAGTGATGTAATAAAATACTATAAAATGGTTGTTCTGTAAATATATGTTTTACCTTTAAAATAATGTAATTTTGGGTTTTTTATTTATTTTAGAATGCCTTACAGGACACTCTAAAAATTATAACACATTTTAACATTTTAAAATGATTTCCTTGAGAGTGTGACTCACCTCCACATAAGAAAACCTAACATTTTAATAAGTTCATCCATTGGACTTATAAAATAATTATTTTCACTACACTTTTAAAAAACACTTGGGAACAAACCATTAGACGGTTTTTGTTTTTGACTAGTTTAATGTATAGTGTCCAAAACCTAAATAATAAATAATTCTCTCTCCATTACTATATAAACCCACTAAATCTACCATTATTCTTCACTCAAACAATTTGGAGATCAACCAAACTCTTACCTCATCTGTTTAGAATCCTTACTAGGCTCCCCAATCTCCCATTAATCCCCTCTCAATCCTCTCTTAAGCCTTTGGGATCACACTTCCATGTTAGGGATTTCTTTATTTCTCATTTTTGTCCAAATTTATTTATGTTGTTTTTTTCATTTTATTTACTATTAAAAAATTTGAGGTATGATTATTCACCTACCCTATACATCCATCCTTATGTTTTAATGATGATAGACTAACTTATCTCTAATTAATTCCCCCCATGTACACCTATTACCATGCCGAAATTCCATTTAGGATTTTTCTCTCCTCATTTACATTCATGAAATTCATTTATATTATGCATCTATATTCCATAAAATGTGTTGGTAAATGTGTCTATATGACCCCTTACAATAAATTTCATTTTCATATGATGAGATACCCATTTCTCTCTCATCAACCATTTTTATGAATTCTTATGTCATGTCGTTATGCTGCCGAATTGGCACCATGATTTTCCAAAAAAAGTCATTGTATAGTGAATACCATGCCCATTTCTCTATAAATGGTATTAAAAATTATGATCATTTAATTACTTATTATATAGTTTCATGTATTTATTCCAAATTCCTTTATTTTCTACTAAATGATAATGTTGAATGACTCTGTGTTGTATGATCCATGTGTCACACGTATTCATGAAATGAAATGATTAAGAATGGTGGGCCTAGATAGCACTCCAATACATTGTGCAAAGATTAGTATCATGATGATTCAATTGCAATGAGGGTTTACTCGTGATAATTCATGTTTCATGAGGGTTTACTCATTCTCCATGTGAAATGATCCTCGGATCATGCTAATAGCTTGTTAAATTTTGTTTCCACATTTACATTTTATGATAATCATTCTATATGATGCAATTATGTTCATGGTTCTCTTATGATACATTAATATTACAATTTCCAAACATGTACTATATTATTCATGGGTTTCCTTTTTTACTCCCTTACTGGGCTTTGTATATCACCCTTTTTTATTCATGTCCTCAGGTAATAACATTCAATGCTAAGTACGAAGGAATTTTGTGGTCATGTAAAAGAAGTTTTCAATAAAGATGTTGGGTTTTATGTACTATGTTTTTATGTAATGTTCCTAATTTCACAAGAAACTAGACCTATGAATCCATAGAGTTAATTTATGTGAAATTTTATTAAATAAATCATGTTTAAGTGTGTAATAAATTTCAGGGTTGTTATATATATACGACCTCCCCACAATATGATCACATCAAATCACACCTGCAGAGACCTGGTTTATTACCCTAGAGCACAATCACATCACATCTTGCCCGAAAACACATAGTCTATCACATCAGAACCATATGTAGATTTGTATGGTAGTGTTAACATGATGTAAAATTATGAAATGGATTTGTCATAGATCCCTCTCTAATAAATTATTATTACCTAAGATTGTACCATAGTGGCACAACCTTGGGTCGATCTCAAAGAGGCCGCTTGCAACACACCAAATTTCTATTACACCTATTTATAGACTAACAAATATAAAACTTCTTATATACTAATATAAATGTGGATTTGATTCTAAAAATACATAAAATATAATATATATTAATATTGAAATTAAAAACACAAAGGAAACAAAGAAGACACACAAACTTTAGTGAATAATTGTTTTCGTTCTTGGGAGATCATAGTGATAAAATCATTATTCTTTAAAAATATGTATTATAAATAATATAAAAAATTTTGAGATCATCCAAATCACTAAACATCATCCCGTGAATTGTTATTATCCTACATTGACCCTCTGCATGCATGATAATACTCACCCAGATTATCACCACAATGCTACTCCACCCTGTATACTATATTATGATGATGAAGATGAAAATTTTAAAAAAGGGAGGAAGAAATAAATAAAAATGAAAGTGGGGTGAACCCTATAAAAAACCATTTCAGAACTATTGAAATTTCTATAATAAAATAAAGAGAAAATTTTAAAAACAATGAACTCAAAGACCATTACTCCCCCCTCGAATAACAATGATAGTTAGTTCTCCATTTTCATATAGATTAAAAGGATCATTGTGGGGGAACACAAAATAGAAAATGAAAGAGAATAAAAACGCACAGAAGAAGCACAATAGCTATGATAAAATATAATTAAAATATAAAAACCTATTACAGTTACCAAACTCCACCATGCCCTCTTGAAATGACTATTTTGTAAGAGGTAGAAGAGATGAAAATTTAAAGATAAAATGGGAAAAATATTTCTCCCAATCTATCCACCTGAATGATCCGCACATTATCATAATTAAATGGTATAATCATGGAAATTTTTATGAGTGTTGTTCAATTGTTTTGTCCCATGTCAACCCTAAAAATTTCAGATTAAATGGAGACGTGTGTGAAACGTTATTACTGTTTGAGTCCGACACATTTAATCTGGTCAGTTGACATTCCATATTTCACTTTTCTAAATTTCCACACCATTATGACCTTTAATAAAGCTTAATACCACATGGAATCCTCTATAAAAGTTGATCCCTATCTTCATTTATATCTCCATTCCGAATTTAATCTTCATTGGACTGGCCCACATGGAGATATAATATCAATAGTAATAGTGTCAGGATTTGTATACAGTTTTCTGAGGCCCGATTTGGGAGCTATATTTGTGCCTCCAAATGAATGATTAAGAATTGAAATCAGAAGGATTAAATGGGAACCAAGATGTATGAAAACAAAAAATAGGAATTTCACAATTTCATTTAGTTTATAAAACGTTATGGCCAAATTACAGAAAAAAATAAAATAATTAAATCCCAAAATTAGACCATTTAGTACTCATGCTCAAAATTCATCTACAAACTAACAATGTGACGACTTCCCATAAAATAAAACTTTGGAAGAATTAAAAAAATGAATTAATATATAAAATATGTGAAATTGTTTTTCTTCATCACTCCCCCATACTTAACCATTCCACTCTTGGGCAATCATCATATATTGAAATCATAATCCACAAAATAATAAACCACAAGAAAACATCAATTATAATTTCCAAAGTAGAATTCCATCTTGTATCCTATATGAAAAACAATTCACTTTCATCTTCATTCCTCACATTTAAAATTGTTCAACCTCATAAATATATCCATGTATCTATCACAACCTACCCACCATTTAATTTTATGTCACTCTTCACTCAAAAGAAATTAAATCTAAAGTTATGCACATACTTGGAAATCACATGTATCACCATATACATGTGAAAATTCTAGTTTCTCCATAGCGCGAAACATGAAATTATTTTAAATCATGAGGTATTTTCTAGGTGAATTTTGTGTCTTAGGGTTGGTGAGAAAATGATTAGAAATTTAAGGCTGAAAAGAGGATATTTTGAATCTTAAGTACAATGCATGAATATTCAAGTAAAAACACATGAATAACCTCACTCAGATCCCCTATAAAGTTTGAAACAAAACTCCAAATCCCATTGTATGACATGAGATATGATCCAATCAGTGATTATAATTACTTATATCATTGATATTCTCCCCTTCTTTTCTCATTATTTTAAACTCCAAAAAGGTACCACTTTATTTTTTTCTTTTTTTTCTTAAAGAATGAGCTGACAACTAAATACATTGAATGGATGACAATAATTACCTTTATTTTAAATACAAACATGAGTCATATAAAAAGGTACCATGAAATATTCAAGATCACCT
The DNA here is from genome assembly GCA_963277665.1 of Viscum album. NCBI lineage: Eukaryota > Viridiplantae > Streptophyta > Magnoliopsida > Santalales > Viscaceae > Viscum > Viscum album. The sequence continues at coordinate 1,328,370,652 of OY728158.1, forward strand.
CCATTTTCTTCACAATTTTTTTTATTTTTTTGAAGTAGAATCAAATGAATAAAATAAAGCACAATGAAATATTGACTCATGCTCAATTTTCTAATTATCCATAGCCAATTATATTGACAAAAACCTCATACCTAAAACAAGTGAAACACATCCCAAAAAAACACATGAAAGGACCTTCCCCCATACTCAAACTTGAAATATCCATGAAAATTTACCAAGAGTGTGGGTAGGTAAGGAAAAATCATCTTTTAATGTTTCTTAAACCTATATCGAATTTCATGGAATATAAGGGATAATAAAGGAAATATGTAAGGGTGGGTCTCAAGATAAATATGTGACTATCCAAATAGATTCCTTAATCATATCAAAAAAAATCAATGAAATCCAATGCTTCGAAAGAGAAAAATCACAGATTTTGGTTCTCACACAAAATCCATGTTTCCCTCAAGAATGTGTGGGTATTAGGAAAAATATTTCAATGTTGTTCATAATACCTCACAATACTAGAAAAATTATTTGAGTCAGTGTTTCATGGTTATGGATTTCCAAAATTGGTCAAACTCAAAAAATTGCCTGAAAATCCAATTCGAGGAGAAAGTTTTCACATCAATAACAATTTAAAATCCATTTTTTGAAAAATCATTTCAAATTTATTGAAATATATTAATGTGTAAAAAATGATCATAATTTACATTTTAACTCAAGAATCATAAATATATAAAAAAACAAAAAGGAAAATCACACATGAACAATAGAGAAATTTGATGCTCCCCCCCCACATAGATCTAACTACCCCTCGTTTTAGTATAATAAAAATAATTGTAAGGGTAAAAAACAGGAATGGAAAGATATAACCTGACATTATCTTCCAGTGGTAGCTTTGTGATAAGCTCCTAACTAATACCACTAATTCCTAGAAATAATGAAATAAAGTTATGCATAGGAAAAAGAAATAAAAATAAAGTCGTATGGAAAATATGATAGAACATGGTTTAGACCCCCATGTGGGTGATTGGATTTTACTGCCCCTAATTCGACAGTTGCAGCGGTTTAACCCCGATATGATGGTGGGTGAGGTTTCATTGATATGAACCACCACATGTGTCTTTTCATAGTGTCCATGACTAGAAACCATGAATAGAGAACCCTAAAGAAGATAAAAAAATTCTCAACCCCTAAGAACGAATAAAGAGATAAATAAAGGTCTAGTGTGGGGCGAAAAAGAATATAGGGGTACTCCCTGATAACTTTCATGATTTCCTCCTTCATATAGTATAAAATTTGGTTAATAAAAGGTAGTAGAACCACATGATTTTCTTTCTCTTATTCTTCTCTGACCACCACCACTTAGGTGTTACCTTCCTTAACATCTAAGGTCTTCTCCATTTGTTCTATGGAAAATATTTTAGTAAGTGACAAGTCTGAAAATAGTTCCTCTTGATTAAGATTAAGACATCAAATATCAATAAATCAATCTTCCCATTCAATTAATTCATATTGGAAATTTATCTCTTTGGGAATGGCCATTGAAAACTCCATCACAATAGGCATATCTTTTGTATTATCTTACAAAAAAAGGGAGAGGTAGAATGGTGCTTGATCTCCCACATGTGCATCATCTTAAAAGTATTCTTCTACAACCTCCTTTGGAAATGATGTGGATTGGTTTCAGGATAGTTCCTTCATAATTTCATCCTTGCATGTCTCTTCAACTGAAAATGTTGGAAATATAATCTCTGATTCCTTTTTTTCTTGAGCCGCCTTTTGTGCTTCCAATTCTTTCAAGGAAGATGAAATAAATGTCATCTGATTCCTCGAATTTTCTATAATTTTTGAATTATCATCCAACTGAATCTTTAGTGATACTTATTTGATAACCTTACAAATATTTTTATCAGGATAATAAAATTAAAAATTACCTTTAAATTACATCATTGAACCATGAAATTAAAGATATGCAATGAAGTTCAATTTTCTTAGTTTCTGAATTTTATGAACTTTTGTGTTTTTTTTTGAAAAATAGTGCGAGTAAGTGGTTGGACTCCCTGAAAACAATGTCAAATTGATGAGGGTGGTTTTTCATAGATCCCTCACGAATAAAATATTATTACCTAAGAGTGTACTATAGTGGCGCAACCTAGGGTCGATCTCGAAGAGGCCGCTCGCAACACACCGAGGTTCTATTGTCACTGTTTATAACCTAACTAATATAAAACTATTTATATAATAATATAAATGGGGGTTTGATTCTGAAAATACATAAAATATAATATATATTTATATTAAAATAAAAAACACAATGTAAATAATGAATACACAAAGAATTTAGTGAATAATCATTGTCGTTTTTGGTAGATCATGTTGATAAAATAATTGTTCCTTAAAAATATTTATTCTCAATACTACACTCAATTTTGAGATCAACCCTATCACTCAATGCCTTCTCGTGAATTGTTATTATCCTGCACTGACCCTCCTCATACAAGACAATACTCACTCACATCATCACCACAATTTTACTCCAACTTTGATACAATATTATGATGATAGAGAGGAAAATTTTAAAACGGGATGAAGTAATCAATAACAATGAATGCGAGATGAAAAATACACCAAAACCATTTTAGTACTATTAAAATTTCCAAAATAAAATAAATAGAAACATTTAAGCACAATGAACTCAAGGACCACCACTCCCCCCTCGAACAACAAAGAGAGTTAGTTCTCCATTTCCATAACGATTAGAAGGATCATTGTGGGGGAACACAAAATAGAAAATTAAATAGAATATAAATACACAAAAGAGGAAGAATTACTAAGATAAAATATAATTAAAATATAAAAAACTATTATAGATACCAAACTCTACCATGCATCCGTGAAAATGGCTATTTTGTAAGAGGTTGAAGAGATGCAATTTTATAGAGAAAATGGGTGAGAAAATTTGGCTCCCAATCTATCCACCTAATTGATCTGAACATTATCTTAATTAATTATCTGAATCCTGGAATGTTTCCTTAATAATTGATGTTACATTTTCTATCCCTCATCAACCCTAAAAATTTTCAATTCAATGGAGATTTTGGTAGAATGTTATTACTGTTTCAGTCTGACAAATTTAATCTGGTCATTTGACATTCAATATTTTACTTTTCCAATTTTCCACGCCATTAAGAAATTTAATAAAGATGAATACCACATGTAATCCTCTATAAACGTTTATCCTCATCTTCTTTTCTATCTCCATGATGAATTTAAGCTTCATCGGACTAGTCCATATAGAGATATAATTTCAATAGTAAAAGTGTCCAGATTTGTACAAAGTTTTCAAGGCCTGATTTGTGAGCTATATTAGAGCCTCCAAATTAATAATTGATCACTGAATCTAGAAAGATTAAATGTGCCCCATGATTTATGAAATCATAAAAAAAGAATTGCAGAATTTAATTTAGTTTAGAAAAGGTTATGGCTGAATTAAATAATACAAATAAAATAATTAAATCCCAAAATTAGGCAACTTATCAATTATGCTGAAAATTCTTCTGAAAACTAAAAATGTGACAATTTCCCATAAAATAACACTATGATGGGATTAAAAAAATGAATTACAGTATAAAATTTGTGAAAATTTTATCTTCATCAGACAACAACCTCATTCCTTCCTAATAATGTTCATGAACCCCACCATAATCCAACCTTAATATAAACATATCACATATCACCAGAAAACACTTAGGACAGAACCCCAAGGCACAGTCATATCACATCATTCTAAAAAACACTCGGACCCCTACTCCACTACACGATCACATAACATATCACCTACAAACACTTGGTTAATCACCTAGTTCTCTAATATACCTATGAACATAATAGACTATGCATATAGACTCAGCTAGAAGAGAGAGTGGGAAACAGCGGGTAGCTAGACATCTATAACTATCACTGGGATGTTGGGAAAATACACCACCTCGTGTGAATTTTCTAGTGTCATCACATAGTTCTCGACCTGGGTGGGGTGCAAATAGAAATAAAATTTAATAAAAAATTATATACACATATCCACAGACAATCCCAACCTATGGGTTCAAAACTAAACACTAACAAACTCACAACATCCCTACTTTTTCTTCCACCTCTAAATTCATAACACCACAAACCACAAACCACATCACACCACCATCCAATTCCATTATCCATCATATTAATTTAATTATTAATCATCATCCACATTTAAACAAATGAACAATCATTTATATTTTCATTAAAAAAATTCATCCCACTAACCAAACCAAACCCCCACCATTTTAATCATTATTAATTAAATATTTATTCTATTACTACTCGGGTATCTTGCAAAACATAACCACACATCACAAGAAACATTTCATATATATCACACAATCTCTCCACCACCCCAATATCATGGCCAAATAGACACTAAATCACAACCCCAGAAACCATGGCCAAACACCCACTACCTCACCACCCAAAAATCATGACCAAACAACCACCGCCTCACCACCACAAATGTAGTGTCAAATAACCACCAACTCCCCATCCCAAAAGCATAACCAAACAACCACCACCTCACTGCCCCAAAGCATAGACAAATCTCACCCATTATCCCTAAATCACATTAAAAACACACAAATCCACCCCAAAAGCATGACCACACATCATAAAACATCAACGCTTTTTTTACAGATTAAAAAAAGTATTTTAATCACATTTCACTTTATTTTAGGTGTGCTATCACATAATCCATAATCTGGGGAAAATCATTTCATTAGAAAAATATAATTTGTTATCCAATATTTATTTTAATGTGATATCACAAAATAAAAAGTAGTAATAATACATATCATTCATTACAAATAGATCCCCTAGTGGCCAAAAGTTTCTAGTATTCCATCAAGCCTATGAAACCCATTGTATCATAATAATATCAAAGCTATAAAATCATGTAAATCATCCCAATTTTCTCCCCTTAAATTTCAATTAACTATTTATTTATATTTTTTGAAACCATTATAACCATAAACCATAGATAAACTAGAGTAAACCCATCCCACAAGATAAAAAATAAAGATAATTTTGGGATTCCCTAATTTAAATAATCTTTTTTGAATCGTTGCACACTACAAGGCGAAGAAGAAACACCCTAAAAACCATACATTGGAAACCTTGGATAAACTTACACCACCCCAAAGTATTTTATAAAATCATCCCACTTATCACCCTAAACCAATACTACCCCAATATAATGGGTTCCCAAATGAATAGTGGGAAAAACCACCAAGAAGGGGAAAAGCATACCATGGTTTTCCAATAGGGATCTATCAGAATCAACAGATAAAATTAGGAGGAAAGGGGATAAAAGAGCCCTAAAAACCACTTAGTGATTACCACAAAAAAATTGAGGGTAATTCGTATGAATGAAGTTAAATAGTAATGAAAATACCTTAAAAGATGGAAACCTTCCAATTTAATGTCGTATAAAATTTTCATGGTGTGTAAACCATAGTTTTTCTAACAATACAGACTTTCATAAAAAAAGTGTTTACTCTAACATTATTTAATAAATGTTGTGAATTACTCTTGCATAACAAGTAATTAATCTCCTGGGTTCTCCCATAACCGCATGCAATCTATGAACCAGTCGGCAACACAAGTCATAAACTACCTTTGAATGTCGTGTAAACATTACATGATGTTAATTTCCTATATTAGTTAATCTAAATAACCATCCTATATCAAATCCATTTATAACCTTCCTTTAACACCTATGACCTTCAAAACTATCAATGTTGTGGGCTAGGATGGAATGGGTATTACATCTCATATGGTCTTCATCAATGTTATTAGACTCAGAGAGTGAGTTCTACTAGATGAGAATTACCTTGAAACCATGAGGGGAATCCTGGGTTGGAAGTATAGTTAAGACCTTAATTTTAGACTTGATTTCTTTCTTGAGTATATATGTTTTATTACTATAATCCTATCATATTTTTTTACACAATTTCATGATGGTGATCTTACTAATCTCATGATGCTTTGTATTTGGTTATTTTGGGGTGTCTTACTAGGTATGTATATACTCACCCTTGTATAGGATCAGACCACACTAGTCGTATCTTATGTAGATGAGAGGCCTTTTCTTGGAATCTTAGATGGATCATTGATGAGATATACGGACCATGCTTTACTCCAGAAATTCCATTTGATAGCAGTCCCCTCCATACCAGGAGGTTGGTCTCTTTTTAGTTTTAGTGGGATTGTGTTTGGCCCTTTATTATTTAATGTGCTTGTGTTATAATCAGATGTAGGATATATTTGTATGCATGCATTTTGGGTATTAGTAGTATATTACCTTTTAGGATATTATTGGTGGTTGTAAATGTGTGTGTGTGTGTGTGTGTGTATGTACCATAGGAAATATGCCTCCCATGTGTGTGATATGCCTACTCAGCACTTGCTTCCAACCCCAATCCTATTGGTGGTGAGCTTGGGGTGTCACACTTGACTTATCATCGTCCAGGATGGACTTAGTGGGTCAGGTCATGAAAAATGTCACTCATTCTCAAAATAGATACAAAAGAGGGACCATCTATAATAAAATAAATACATTCCAACAATATGTACATATATTTATTGGATGATTCATACATGCATAATAATTCTAATTACCATAATGTTAATCATATATAAAAATTATACTCTAAATATAAATAAAAAAATAAATAATATTCAGCTATAGAGAGTGGGACTTGACCTTGAATTCTATCTTTGTCTCCATATACCCTTATATGCAATGCCCGATTTCAACTATTCCCCAATAGGATGTATCCCTTTCCTTCATTGTAAGACATAAATTCTATACATATGTATAAATTTCATCTTCACTATATGTTTATATATGAAATAATAGGTTTCTTCCTATTGATCTTGAAAGTCAATCATCGTGTATTCATGCATGCATGTGTTGGTTTAATAGTGGTGGTACCCATCTAACCACAATACAACCAAATATTTCATAAAATAAATATAGTTAAAAGTTATATGGGATAAAAAGAGAAATATATTACCAAAAACGAAATTTCAAGATCAAGTTCACTTACCGGACAATTATGGGGATTGACCATACATATTTTGAGTCATGAATATACTACCATACAGAGTATAATAAATACAATATGGTAACTGCATTGCACAACATAATTAGAAATGAGACATCTATCTTATAACCAATAGTGGTAACATCTTTTCACACCTTGTTAAAAGTGAAAACTACATCCCATGATATATATCATATCATACATGGATAAATTCATCCAAAAACCTTAGTGAGATGGTAAAATATATCTCATGCCATAGTATGGGAAACTCTTTTGGGAATGATTAAAAAAATGGTAAATTATACATTGCATCATATCACATTTTATATCATGGAATCCTCCTATTATAATAATGTGAAGAAGGGAAATTTTTTGATCTCTTATATCAAGGTAACCACCTTTTACAACTATGAAAAGAAGCTAATGTGTGTATCCTCCTTTTTCAATTTGGTAAAATTTTTATTTTTCCCCATGGATAAGGGAAAAATTACCCTCAATATAAATCTTATAAAAAGATAATTCTTGGAAATTACCACCAATTAATCTTTCCATATTATGTAAGATTAAATTTTACATAAATAACATTGAAAAAAATGAAAAATAAAATGTAAGGCACAAAAGAAATCACAATACATAAAAAATTAATCATGTAGTTTTTCTCAATTAAAAATTATACATAACCACTTCTTTAATTTATCCTCAATGAACTAATATATTTAATTCATTATAATTATTTACTTTGGAATCCACCCATTATAATAAAACAAAGAGTATTATTTCACCTTTTTTATTATTAAATATAAATATTTTTACAATATAAAACACTTATAAAAAATTCCCAACCCTTTTAGAACATTTATTTACTTAAAAATAATCCATATATAAATATTCATTCATGTTTGGATATTGTAGATTTCCATAATTCACTTATACATGTTTCAAATCCCTTTCTTAAACACCGACACACATGTGATATATAGTAAATTAAAATAGTGGTTAGGTGTTTCCAAACCATGATGATTATATAAGATGCTATGTAGAGATCACCTGATGATTACGGTTGAAATATAGTAATTTAAAAGAAATCTAAAAAATATAACAAAAAGTGTTTTTTAAATCTACCATTATTTAAATAAATGGAGATGAAATAGAAACATAAGGTCTCAATATTTCCTATATCACCTTGTCAAAAAACAATTGGTAGGTCATGATTATTTACCACTATTAGTGAGATTGAATGTGAGAAGAGGGGGGAGATATAGAAAAAATATATTGATTTTGGTTAGTCCATGCTTAATGAGGAAGAAAGAGTGAAAAAGTGTGTTTTAAAATTTTTATCCTAAAATGGGAAACATTTTCATCAAAATAAATGGATGGGGATATCATATTACTTTAGTGGGACCTCATCATAATTTAAGTGGGATACTATATTCTTGGTGAGACTCCACCCATATCAAGGTGGGCTTCTATTATGGAACACTATATCTAAACATTCCCCTTTTCATTTTCCCCTCTTACCAGATACCTTTAACTCATTTTTTGATTATTATACACTTTATTCATTTAAAAATATTTACATTAATTTTATATACATTCCCAAAATGGATACCGTTATAATTTCCCAACCGTTAGCTTTTTTACTTTGAAAAACATCATAATGTGTTGTTAACAAAAAATTTTATATATTAAGATCTTATCTTCTCATTCATATGAATCCTACTAAAATAGACCTTGTTTAGATGAAACCAGTAATAGGTACACTATCTTATCATGTATATACTTCTCACTATGGTACATAATATGTATAGTTCATTCTATAAATGAAGGATTTACCTCTAAGTCCACCACATCATAATTATTTACATGCAAATGATGAAACATAAACTTCATTAATGGATATACATGGGTGGAGTCATGAATAGAACTAAATAAATAAAGGTAAATGTAATCAATAATCAATAACCCTGTCTTATCCCAAAATATAAAACATGACCATAAATCCTAGTATAAATTTCTTATGTTTTCCATTCAATGATATCGTATCTGCGGTGAGTTATTAAAATATATGATCATTATTGTTAAAATACTATGATTTATTTCGTTGATCAATATAAAATTACTTCCAACAATAAGCGTTAGATAAACACTTTTTAATCAGCTAAATATGATTGGAAGTCTTATTTACATGAGTAAGAGAGATAAAAAATGTTTCTCACACATTCTTCTAATATAGAGGAGGCCAAAATTATTTTCCTATAAATCTTGAAGTCGTTCCGTCTATATTGTGTCCAAAAAACTATTATTATTATTGAATTAATCCTAAACATAATACACCATCAAGTCCTAGAATCCAACACAACATTATATCTTTCAATATATTAATTTTTTTCATCCTTGTGTCATATATATCTTATAATATACAAATACGTGAATCAATAATTGTTTCCATACTCGAATGAAGAATTTTTCTCATATGTGTTTCTCTGTAGTATGTGTACGCTAACATAATAGATGAGAACTTACTTATGGTGATAATGAAAATTATAGGTACACCTTACTAACTTGATGTGACCACTTTTGTTGGTATTCCTCTCTTTGTGAATTGACTAAATATCAAGTTGGATTCCTTTAAAAATCTCCCTAAAACCATATATAATAAGAACAGTAATAGGGGTTTCCCTTTATAGGTATTCTTAAAAAACCATTCTTATTGATTTTATTATAATACTCTTGGATGTTTTATTCTTTTATGTTGTATGAATGTTTCTCGATCTGAAAAATTTGATCCATTTGTGCTTATTAACCTTACTCCCCAAATAAAATGAACCCCCAAAACATTGGATGAAATTTATTTTCCCTCTAAATGTGTTTCTTTTAATTTCCCCCAATCATACCCATCTCAGGGCCCCTTAGTTTTTCTAAAGGTAAGTAGGTTGAGTCCTCCACTCCAGCTCCCAGTATAATTGCAACAGATCCTCCTTTTTAAATTCATAATCCTCCCTTGAAAATTTATAGATTTTGAACCCACACTTAATGTTCATTATAAATTGTATTTTACCCCTTAACGAAGGGTTTGAGATGATTGTAAACTTCTCATATACCTCTATTTTATAGTAGAAGATACTTTTATAAAATGCTCCTGATATGTCCACAAAACTAAAAAAATTAACCTCACTAGGGACCCTCAATAGATGTAGATATATTTGGGATCCAGGATTCAGAAGATCCTCTCCATATTAAATCAATCAAATTTCCACCATCTTTATCTCATCATATGACTCAGAGATTTCATACACATGTTCTTATTCCCTAAACCCGTTTTGTCTACCACTCATTCTTAGCCCCAAAATGAATTTCCTAAAAACATTCTTAAAAATAATTATCATAATGTTTAGGATATTTATTTATATTGTTCAAGGTATTAATTCCACATTTAGTTGGATTAAACACATCATTAAAAGTAACCATTATTAGATTGTCACAGTAAGTGAAACTGTATTCAATCCCTTTAATATCCATTTTATTGACCATATGATCAATTTCTCTTCTTTTATTTATAATATAAATAATAAATTTTTTATTATATGTAATAATTTATTCATATAATAAATATATTCAAATGATCCTAGATTCCTTAACTATATTGCATCTCGTTTCATGACCCTACCTTGCTATTTTTCTAACATTATTTGAATCATTGTCTATTCTAAATTGAGTAGTTCAGATAGATTTCCTTTTTGTGCTAATATTTGTAATATAGAGAATCTTGTTAAGTATAATTGGGTTATTATTGGTGAGTTTAATACTTTTTTTATGTTTATATGATCCTTAAATATTATAGTGTCTATCTTTTGGATTGGGATGATTTTCATTACATTATCTCTTAAAAAAACTTCATGAACCCTTGTATTTGAAATATGTTCACATGGTATGGGGTCTAGGAATATTGTATACAATAGAAGAATTAGGAAATATATCATATTTTTAAAGATATTTTTAATTATCTAGTGGATATAAATTTTTTTTTCAACTGAACTACGTAAAACCACACTTACATCTTTTTATATATATTTTCTATGGGTTTTTACCAACTTAAACAATTTATTTTCACGATATGTGTCATGGAAATAATGATTTCTCTACAATAATTCACTCTAATTTGGTTCCCCCTCTCATTTGGGGGAAAGTATAGATTATATAAAAAAAACATTAAAATATTAAACTTGTTCACATTCAAAAACATTTTTGAATCAATAAATTACATAGAAGAGAAGGTTAAGACTCATGAGATTACTTATCTTTCAATCCCTTTAAAATCTAGTTCTATAAAACATCACAACTGCCAAGATAATATTTTAATTTCTCTTAAGATTGAGGAGACCCTCTTGAAAAAAATCTATAAAAAAATTGATTAATGTTAGAGATTTCAATACCAAGTTCATAAACTCTCATGTAAAAAATATGAAAACGAATTCTTATATTTGGTTTATAAAAACTGATGATATGACTCTTTCATAAGTTCTTGACAAGATTAGTTCCCAAGACATTTAATATTTCATCAACCAATATAAATCCTCTCTGACCTCGCCTAATAAATATGTCATTGGTAGCATTCCCACTATCATTAGTATTAACCAACTAAAAATATATCATCTCCTAATAATGTTTTATAGGAAATAGAGGATATGTGGAATATTAACATTGAGTGTACTCTAGGACTTGATGTATTCTCTAGGAGTTGTTTCAATCACATATAAGAAATAGTGTGCACTGATCACTTAAGAGTTACCAATGACTTTATTATTGGATCTCATATTCCTATGACCATAAGTAGTATGATGATTGTTCTCATTCCTAAGAGAGATAATCCTTCTAAATTTAATGAATTTAGGTCTATACCATTGTACATATTTTTAGTAAAATAATTACTTAAATTATTACTTCCATTCTAAAAAATTTTCATGAATGAATTATTTCTAGTGAAAATTTTGATTTTTTTGATTTGTATACACATCTAGGAAAACATTATTTTGGCTAGTGAAATGACATGACTTATCAATCAAAAACAAAAAGGGGTTATTATTATCATCAAGATGGATGTTTATAAATATTTCGATAGTTATTCTTGGGAAATTATTCTTACTATGATATAAAAGTTTGGCATTGACTATATATTCTAATATCTCATAAAATATTATTTATTGTTATCCAGAATTTCAATCACGATTAATGGATCTCCAACTAGTATCGTAAAAACATCAAGACTGGTTAAAAATGGAACTCACTTTCTCTTCTTATGAAAATTATTACTAATAAATATATTAGTCAAGGGCTCTCTAGTCTCTTCAATATAATATGAATTAATTTTTTCACCATACCAGGTAATTTAAACTACATATCCCACCTTTCCAATGTGGTTGATTTTTTTATCATTACTAGAGGGGATTTTATATATTTTAAAATTATGAATACCTTTATTTTAAAAATTAATAGAACCTCTTGGATGACCACAAACTATGTTAAAATTAATTTTTTATTTGAACATCCTTTTTCTCTTACTAGAAAAAGGATTACGAAATAGATCTCTAGATTGGGTTTGGCTCTACTTCCTATTACATTTCTTGGAAACCTCTATTATGGTAAACCTAAAACTAACCACTTTTTACCCCTACATAACGAAGTTAAGAATTAGATTAAAAACTATAATAATAAGTCTATTTATATAGGGTATATTCATCTTATTAAACATGTCTTACCCACCTACACACTTTGTTATTTGGTCTTTCAAAATCTACCCAGATCTATTCGATCATTAGAGAATACATTGGATAATTTCATTGGATTTATATTTATTTCAAGGATAAAAGGTGTTATTTTTAATAAAAGAGATATGTTTTCCTTCCTCACATAATGGATTAGGTAAATATCACTTTGGGATAATCCCAAGACAAGGCAGGAGAATCAGTGTGGGGTTACTTTTATTCTGATTTTACTTTTATTTTTAATCAATTATTAAATTATTTTGTGAATGAATATATTTGTATCTTTCTAAACATTATTCATTATGTAGATATAGAGTAGGAAAGAAAATAAGGTTCACATATATATATATATGAATAAATACGCAGTGACACATGGTTATTATTTGACATGCACAACATCAACATTATTATTAAAGAAATAATTATCAAGGGCATGAACTTCTACTCATTATATTGGCAAGAATTAGGTACACAACAAGAACCTAATTGTTATCTAATATATGGCACCGACTAGTATATTTTACCATATATTATAGGATGTCAATTGGTTTCTTATGAATTTGATAAGAACCAAAACTCCATGTCTTTCTTAGATAGTGTATGTGAGCTTCTAATTCAACTGAAGTAGTAACGTGTGTTGACTCAAACTTATTAAGACTTATATTGTATAATAATGAAACATATTGGATTCCTCATCTTTATTATATTTTAGTATGATGAAAAATAGCACATCTAGATTTTTTATTCTTCATTATTATTCAGTAAATAAAGTTTTTTGGTAGGCACTCTTAATAATAATAATAATAACAATATTATTATTATTATTATTATTCAATAGTCTGTGAGGATTAATGCATAATTGGAACACGTTATTCTTCTTCTACTCAAATAATCTACTACAAGAACAAAGATAGTTCATATATCTCTCTTCTTCCATCGACTTATAGCATATTCATAATTATACATAGTAGAGAACCCTTTTTTCTATATAACTATTTTTTCATCAACCTTTACACACACGTAGACACACAAACAAATATATATATATATATAGGGAGAGAGAGAGAGATAATAGTTGTAGCAACACTGGATCATGCCCATATTAAATCTCCCTCTAACCATAGTCTTCAATTCTAATGATCTATGAGCCAAATCACTATTCAAATTATTCTTTAAAGTATGAATAAATAATGTCCTATTTATGTATAATATTTTAAATGACACGAGAATCTTCTTTATTTAAATATTAGTGAAATCTTTGGATTCTTGTTTTCTTGATATTTATACATAATCATGATTATGTGGATTTTATAACATGCAACATGGAATGCTCTTTATCTGTAGTCACACATGTTGTGAAATGGTGTCTTCATATAGTTGAGTGGAACACTTAAAGTCATCATCATCATCTTCTACATAATACTCTTTTATCTTGATTGTGAACACCCAAAGTTTTATATTAAAGCTTGACATTTGGTTTCATAGTTTTACACTCAACTAGAAAATCCTTATGATTAGAAAATTTGTTGATTTTTAGGCTCCATATGACATGAAATTCACTTATGTAGGAAGTGGGATATGTGACTATCCATTCACATATTTGGGATAGTTGGTTACATAAGAGCATTCAACTATGTGAATCCAAATATTATTTTCTAGGATCATTCTCTTATGTTAGCCCAAACACCTATGTCAATTTAGATTCATAGAAAATATTGATATATTGGTCGGTATTCCCATATGTAGTAAAAATAAGATATGTGGATAATTTAACTATGTCATGAATTTAGTTACATGTATCTACATACATAGAGGAATTCTTTTACTGAATCAAAAAATACTTATTTTCACTCAGACATACTTTGCTCCTCTTCATCGGACATTCATGTCTTTTAAACCACTTTCAAACATATTAATAATGTTTTAGACTATGTTAATTCACTCATAAACACATTACCTTGATTCCTTTGAATATTGGACCATCAAGAATCACAAATAAAGGCTCATCCCTAAAAGTTATCCTATCGAATCTTCAAGAAAGTAACAGATCTCTCATTATCCATATAGATATTGGAACCTTAATAATAAAATGGAATAACTTCAAACACTTATTACATTGTATTATAAAAATTATAGATACCAAATTCTATAATAATAATAGTTATTTCCTTTACTATACAACTATTGATGGTAGAAACACTTCCCAGATTCAAGGTATTCCATTCATCCTTATCACTAAGTGGAATCTAGCTTAGGAAATCCACATTACTTATCAACATGCTTGGGTTTAAAAAGTAACATTCAAATTTTTCTCCTATATCACATATGGAAATCATATATATTTCATGTTTAATCGATATCAAATACAACTGAAACACAATGTGGGTTAATCAATCTTCCCCTTATATATTTTTTTTCCAATACCAATGTTGGAAAATGGAAAGAGAATATGTGAACTCATTTCATATCTCCCTTTTTCTCATCATTACCTACATTTATCTTTTTCTCACCACCTTATTAATAATAATTACATACCATATGAGAGAGGGTGGTGTCACTTATACCTTAAGAAATGTTTCATTACTCATTCCACTCTAAGTCTACTTGAGCCATGCTTGAGGTAGAAAACAAGAGATTGATTAATATATCATGGTTTTATATAATCATATGAATATGATACCAGATTATAGATTTGTAAATTCACTTCATATTGTATTGTTCAAATGTATTCATGATGACACTTCTTATTGACATTGATTGTTTCTAATATCCTCTAATATTTTAAAATTGAATTTCATGCACTTAATATACAAATGTATAAACATTCAAGTGAAACCAACATGTTTTTTTAAATAGACCAGGTCTAATTCATGTGTCATAAACATCATATCATTGATTAAAAATTAATTTCCCCTTGATTTTAGAACCAATTATTATTGAACAAATGATCAAAGAATCATAATCCATGGATTTTCACTGACTGTTTGTTAATAACCTTTCAGAAATTCAATATTTCTATGAAATGAATGACCCAAAAAACTTATCAAGAATGTCCTTTTCATGCTTTTAACACTAACTTAATATCATAAAAATAGATATCATCAACAATTAATATTTATGATTTCAGTTATTGATACAATACATAGATGGAAATATTTATTGTTTCTTCATCTGAGATGATTCACAATTTCAAGTACTCTTTCTAATATCATGTTTTTCATTCCTTATAAGATTATTAATTTAAATATCTATCATTTAGTGTTTAAAATTCTTCACCTTCATCATAGTTGGAAATTTCACCAAATTGTCATTAAAATACCATTTGAAAATCAAACCATGATGGTGAATTATTCAAAAATGGAATATTTATATCGTCTTACTTCATTTCATAAGTTATCCCTTTGAGAGCTAGCATCGCATTCAACTCCTTGATTTGTTATTAGAAAAGGAAAACATAAATTATAATTGAATAAGGAAGAAACTCTGTGTTCACCAATGTGAGTAGTTGGGTTGACAATTTCATCATAAAAAATTTTCCCTTTTCAATTTTTCTCCATATCCAGAGGGACTCTTCATGTTTGTATAATAATTTTTTAGATCAGATTTTTTTATTGGGAAGCATGGTTTATTTGTCTTTATTCATGTGTTATATTTTTCTTCTAACATGAACCAACAAGTCACTTGAATATCCTGGTGTAACATTCATGTTCTTAAATGCTTCCTTTTGGGATGGAATAAATGTTACACAATTGATTGAATTCTATCCATCCTTCTTGAAACTTCCACATAGATCCTCGTGAGATCTTATGTTATTATCTTTTGAAATAATTTCATGAAATTAAATTTCTTATTCTTGTTGAATATTTTCATTCCCTATGGATTATTTCTTTTCTTGTGATTCTAATTTTCTTACTTTTTCTAAATCAACTGGACAAATTTCTGGACTGGCCTTAGGAATATGCTCAGCCATTTTTTATTTTCTGCATGGTTTTTTATATTTTTTCCACACCAACTTAATCCTTTAATTTATCTATTATACTATTATTTCATTATGTTCAATATTGTTTCCTTCAACCCTTATATTCATGACATATTTAAAACTATTAATGATTTATCCACATTTTCCAAAAAAAAATAGATAGATTCTTCCTTTTAGTAAAGATTCCATATTTTACTTCTTAGGTTTTTATAAAAATAACTAGTTTCTATATACTTGTTACCCAAGTATAGATAACCATCATTATTCATAGACTTCTTGGGAATGATTCTTTTAGAACCGTTCTCAAGATTCATTCACATGGTTGGCTTGGCTCCATTCTTTAGCTTATGCGATCTTTTATCTATATTTATTATAGTTTCATAGATGAATGGTTTATACTTGAATGCATCTTCTATGTGACCACTATCATTGAAAATACCCAAAAAAATGTAAGTATTAAAAATCTATTTTAGTATACTGATTTTTATTCATTTCATGTGGATGTTGCAGCTTCTTAACTTCTCTCCACCTCATAATAGGCTCTCCTTTTATTTTATAGGCTAACACGTTATACCAATAAACCCTATCCAAATGCTAGAAATATTTATCATAAAAATAATAACAAAAATATCATTGATTCTTTTTCTAAAATACTTGTTGTTCTAATTTTCTAGAATTGATAACTTGATATTTAATAACATTGGCTGTAGTTATTTGGGCATCATTTGGGGAAAAACTCTTATAAAATTCTTCTTTTTATTATTGACATAATTTTAGGATTCCTATAAGTTTTCTTCATCCATATTAATTTATATTTCCAGCTAATGTGTTCACACTTCATAGAAACAAGTTTAGCACAAATATTATTTTTGGAATTGGATGGTACGATTTTATTTAAGGATGCTATAGAATGATCAGAAGAAGAACTCATGAAGTTTTTTTCACGAGATAGAGTTATTTCAATAAAAGACTTCTCATTTTTTGTTTTTTTGGTTGAAACATCCTTTTCAACTTGTTGTGAATACATGCCTTCAACTAATTCCATAATTATCAATTTTATTACAAGATCTAAGCATTTAATATTGAGGATTATTTTTTCACCCTTCATTAATTTTAGTTTGTCTTCACCACTATTTTCCATCCCTTCATTGGGTTATTTATGCGTTTTTCACTTTTATTTTAGTAAATGGTCAATCCCTTTAATCCTCTTGGAATTTATCATGCAGTCGATTACTTTTCATAGTAATTATATCCTTCGATACATGTATTCTTTATTCAATATTTTTTTTGTCTTGTTATAGCTCTTGAATTGTAGGGATCCATTCATTCATTAAACTAGAACAACATTGTTCAATCTCCCCATTAATTTATTTTATGGATCCTAACTATTTGGAGAGATTTATATTGATTTGTATCCTTTAAATAAAATCCTTATCCATACATTCATTCTCATCTTCATCGTCAGTGATCTTCTTCTTCATACTTCTAAAAATTATATTTACATGTGAGAAAATTTATTTGGGGAAATTATACATGATATATTTTATAGAAAAAATTACTTCATCTTTAGAATACTAAAAATTATTATCATCCTCATAGATCATGGTTATTCATTATGAAAATTTTTACAAGTGAGTTTAGGTAGCCCATATTCAAGCAGATATGATAAACTACATCATATCAAAACTGCATTCCATTTACTTAGTGGTGAAGTTGACCACCAAATATTCATCTTCCTTGCATGGTTTATATTGATTACGATTTCTCCAAACATAGAATAATATTTATTACTTTTTTACTTAAAAGGGGGGATTCTCAGAAATATTTTCATTAAGAGATAGATTAATAGCAAAAATATTTTGTTGAACTCTACTTTGATTACCTTAAATTAATAGATATTAATTGTTCTCTTCTTTCTTAGACAAGGTATTCCTCATCATTTATGCATACATTTTCATTTAAATTTTAATTTTCTTGGAAGAAATTTCATCTATGATTTTTTTGATAGGAAACTGAATAGATTATTTAAATATGAACTTCATACAGTCTTTACAAAGAGTTATTCAAACCTAAAAAAGTGAAACCAGTAGAGATGTGACCTACACTCTGATACTGAATGTTATGATCACATTGGGATAATACCACACTAATAGGTAGGGGTGAATCAATATGGAGTGACATTTATTCCAATTTTATGTTTATCCATTAATCATATCCTCACTTATTATGTGAATGGATCTATCTGTCTCTTTTTCGGCATTGGTTATAATTAAAATATTGATTATGAATGATATATATCAAAAAACTTGGGATAGTTAATGAGGTTTGTCATTTTAGGAATGACTATATACTAGGTGTCATGTGGTTATTATCCCACATTCATAATTTCCTTATAATTATCAAATAAATCATGAGAAATTATGATTTTGTACTCTTTCTCCTAGAACTAGCCAAGTACAAAAAAGCAGTTACCTGTTATCCATTTTATAGAACAACCACGCTATTCTCATATAGATTATAGGACGTAATAATTATCATTATGAAGGTGAAAATCACTGAAACATTGTGTCCCTCATAGATAGTATAGGTGATTTCTTTCCTTTACTACAATAGTAATGTGGGATAACTCAATCTTCCCTAGAATTCTACCACATATGGATGAAACATGTTGGAATCATCATCTTTATTGTCTTGGTGTATAATTGGAATAATCACATCAAAATGTTAACTCCATCAATATTCTATAGTGTAATAATGTTGTAGACTATCTATCCCCATATTATTATTATTCTTCTTATTCTTCTTCAATGTGAAAGGATTGTTGTATCACTACAACACCTTCTTCTTTTTCTTTGACGGAAAGATTTTATCGTACTTCCAGAGTTAGTTATTATATAAATATTCTTCCTTTAACTCATAGTATATTCCCAATAATCAATATTTAGTAAACCTTCGTTCTCCCTCACCTAATTTAATTTTACATGTATATATAGTAGTTTTAGCATCATTAGATATTTCTCATATTTGAACTCCCTCAAATCTTGGTCTTCAATTATCTCGATCTCCAAAATAAAAAATAAGTAAAATTCTTGCTGAATGTTTGGATGAACAATAATATATTTCCTTCCTTGTGATATTTTATATATCACAAGATTATTACTTATCTAAATCATCATAAAATTTATGGATTTTATTACAATTGATATTTCTACTTAAACATGATGACATGGATTTTGTAACATGGCTCATGGAACTCTCCTTACATAGGGTATAACATGTTTTTATATGGTGTGGAGTCTTCATATATTGGTTTGGAACACTTAACTAATCATATATTACATATGGATAATCTACATTAATCTCATTTTAGAGCACTCAAAGAATTATGCTGAATCTTTACATTTGGGCTTAGAACCTCACACTCAACTTTAAATGGTTTATGTTTAGGTACATTATCGTTTTTTAGGTTGAGATCCTATAAAATTTGAATATATTGAATATCGGCTATAACAACGTCCATTCACATATGTGGGGATTTTATTTATGCAACAGTATTCAGAAATTTGAATCAAAATTCACCTATACAAAATAATTCTCTTATGTATGATCAATTTACTATGTAAATTAAAATCTATGGGAATATAGATACATTGGTAAATATTCCCATATGTAGTAGAAATTATCTATGTGAATTATTTGTCTATATCCTGCATTTGGTTATATGTATTAGAATATGTATTGGTATCACTTATGTGAATCTATGAAATTCTAGATCAAACTCAAACTAATTGGGATCCTATTTGGATTAATTTTATTCCTTATAAAACACATTAATACTTCTTAATAATGTGGTAGACAATGTTAATTCATCCATCAGCATGTTCCTTTGCGTCATTTCAAGATCAGCCATCAAACATCACAAATAAAAACTCCTCCCTAGAAGTTGACAAGGTAGATATTTAATGGTGGTATCTGCTCTTTCCTCTTCCATTAAGAAATTAAAAACTTAATAATCTAATGTGAGCACTTATTACATTATAATATAAATTCAACAACATCCAAATTTTAAAATTATCCTCCATTCTATCTCAATTACTTTAAATCTAGTGATGGGATTGAATCTTCTAAGACTAAAGGTATTCTATTAATCCTAATCACCAAGTCACAACCAACATAGGAACTCCATGTTACTTCTCAACATGCTTGGCTTCCACACTTACCTTTCATGTTATTATCCTCCATAACATAATTACACCATACATTTTTTCTCCTTCATAGACAACCAATACAAATCAAACACAAGTTCAGTTCTTTAGTTTGGGACTATGATAATTTGATAATATTTCTAAAATTTTTATATTAAATCTATTGAATAAATTATCATCCCCCATTAACCTTCAGTCCATCAATATGATACAATTATACATTCTCTTGCAATTGAAAAACCATTCCCCATACAAGAAATCCATTAGCTCCACCTCTGATGATATTCCCTTGATCCTCCTCAGTAATATTTATTCTCTTTCTCGGAATGTTTTCAATGTAATATATCAATCGCTCTATAATAATAGAAATACCTTTGATGAATGTTTGGTTATTTAGCTTAAGACTATCCATGTTATTTCCTATATTTTTTCATGGAGTATTTTGAATAAGTTTGTGCCTATTGATGTTCTACTTGATATATTTAAGTTATAATTTCCATCATTCTAAATCATTTTCCCTTCCATTATTGAGACCATGGACAACTTATTTTTTAATTGTGTTCATGTATTTAAAATATATAAGTAATTTTCTAATTTCATGTGTTTGTTGTTAATATATCCTACTTTAATGAGTTTTAATACATGTTCTCTCAATCGTGGAATAAATTTAATCATAAAAAATATATGGATTCCTATTATTAAATCCTTATCAATTTAATTTAGAGATATTGGTACTTTTGAACACATATTATTCATGATAATTTTTTCTTTCATCTCAATATTGAGATCGATGATATTATGTTCAACTTAATATTTTTATTTAGGTCTAATCCTGTAAAATTTGTTAATTAGCGAGAGGATTATATCCTATCTAATGTGTTTATATATTTTTTGGAATCCAAATTCACTCACCTTTTTAATTATGGTCAAGTCTCTACTAGACAAACAAAAATTCAATGTTCACATTTTTACTTCAGTTTCCCTTATAACATCAAGGATTACTACTATGTTTGTAATGATAGATGGTATATCATTACTTCTACATCCAAGAATACAATCTCTAATATTTTGATGCAAATTGAGAATTTGGATTTTTTCATGGCTTTTGGATGGGAAGGCATGTCACCATTCATGTATGGAAATTAAATATGATTAAACTATTATATAAAGTCATTATGGAACTTTTAATAATCTCTTAACATGGGTACATATAATAAATATATTATTTAAATAATCTATGTTTTATTATATATGTTGTTGGACATATACTTTGTTGTAGGCCACATTATAATTGAAATTATCCACTAATTCCACTACCAATTGAAGCTAAATCACCCATGTTGATGATAGGTATAAAATATGGAACGAGCTCCCCAAAAGGTCAAGGGGTGATTTTTTCCAAAAGATTTGTGGTCTCTTATATTAGGTTGAAGATCATTTATTATAATTTACATCCACCATGGATATATCGATTTCCCAATTCTTCTCAAAA
Organism: Viscum album; assembly: GCA_963277665.1. Classification (NCBI taxonomy): domain Eukaryota; kingdom Viridiplantae; phylum Streptophyta; class Magnoliopsida; order Santalales; family Viscaceae; genus Viscum; species Viscum album. Next base: position 1,328,393,208 of record OY728158.1, read on the forward strand.
GATTGAAAAGGTTAAAATTTCTCCCATTAAGGTTAAAGATTCCTAGGTTCATTTTTTTTATAAATAAAAATTTTAGACTTGAATTTTTATGGTTGGATTTTTGTATCAGATTATTTATATTTTCATTTGTTATATTGGAAGATTAAATATGCGGTAGGTTATTCTCTTCATTTTTCACTCATAGATGTATCCAAGGTACCATTACCCTTGTCTATAAATGAGATCCTAAATAAAATTAGGAACTATAAACAGGTGTTATCCTATTTATAGGGATCTAACATAAAATAGTGTACTTAATGAAACTCCATGTCACCTCACTATATCCCATATGTATAACCTTCTTAGGTTATCCAATAACCAATTATCATAAATCATCAAGATATAAGACACCTTTTTTATACATTCAACAATTATTCAAATTGAATATTAATCCATTAATAATATAAAGAAACTCAACGCAAAATTCATCATTAACTTATTCCTTTTCCATAAACAAAATTTGAAGCATTGAATGTATCCTTATATGCCTCTGGAGATTTTCTTTTACATTTAGACATGTAATACATTATGAAGTATACCTTGTTATGTCTTTCTTCACCCACAACCACTAGAACTTGTTTAATATTTCGTAATATATATTCCTTTCACCATAGTAAACAATCTATTTTGTGGTGTGGGATTCCCACAAATCTATTTATTTCTTGTTCATCGGGGATACATCATTCTCATGTATATATAAAAAGGAATCCATATCCTTTATCTAGCCCTCTAGAATCTACCTAGCTTTAAGGTTCACATGAATCATGATACAATAATGATAATATATATTATCATCATGTACCCCCTATGTTGATGAGGATGTTAGGTTATGATATTTGATAATAAGAATACCAATTTCTTATAATACCCAATAACATCTAGATGAAACTCAATGAACAATCACATTAACTCCCACTCTTCATTTGATTAATTCATAACATAAGCTTGATATATTTTACCAAGTGAATTTCTCTTTCCTTGGAGTACAAACTATTTTAAATTCAAATTAATATAAGTAGTCTACCTACATTTTCCCAAAACACATCATGGAGATTTGTGAAAAACATAGGAAATTTTAATTTTCTATCTCATGTATTATAAATAGATCTTGGATAATTGTTTTAACCACATCATTTGTTCCAAAGTAGGGTGTTTACCCTAGAATTAGAGTTTGGTGGAATTGTGATTCATTAAATTGTTTGGAGGAATATTTAATATTTAATTAATTGATTGAATATTATTTATTTATGCATGTTAATTCAGTAATATCTTTTATTTAGAGTGTGATATTATAATTCTAACATTACAGTTGAGTCTATGATGAGGGGTTTCTCCTAGGCTCGATATAACCTTACATCGGGCGTTGGGGTTGGGTATAGTTTTATTTTTTTCTCTTTTTTTACCTTTTCATTTTTATATTTTATCTCATTTATTTTGTCTATCTCCCCTTTGCTTCTAACATATACCCCTTGGGGATATCTTTTTATACATGTAATAGAGGAGAGGGAGAGGGAGATAGAGAGGGGTATAGATAAGGAGGGGGTTTCATTGTGGAGCTTGAGAGGATTCGGATCATCGTATAGCAGCACCTAGTCAAAAATTACATTGAATATTTACTGGTTTCCACCAAGATCTAGGAAATTTTAAATACTTTCACTATAAATTCTTGTATAGTTTTTTTAGTTTTAATAATTTTTATGGGTTTTTGGGGACCCCTAGAGGGCCGATCAAGCAGTTTTAGGATCTAATTGGTGGTTTCATGAGGTTTTTAGGGGATTACTATTCGGAAATTCAGATCACATGTTGTGTGGTTCTATGAACAAAAATCGTGTTCTCCTCCTATTTGGGGAAGATGGAGTATTTAGAATTACACCTTGTAAGTGTTGGTGTCCTAGAACCAAGTTTTTTTTACTTTTTTACGTGAATATTTATTGTGTATAACTATTAAACATCTTATTACATATTTTCCATTACTATTCATGACTATAATGAAATAATTTTCTAGAGTAGTTTTCTCATTAATAAGGCAGAAACAATTCCCCATTCTTATGATAACCTTGAAGTGATATGAAAATATTCTTAAATATAGTTATGTGGTTGGATGATAAAGTATGTTGGGGCACATAGTATACAGACCATCAGGTGTGAGTACACGTAAGTGGATGAGACTTATTATCATGATGCTTTCTTTTGTAATCTCCATAATGGGAGATTATAATAACAACCCATCCATTATGAATTCTACATGCTTGGATTTCATCGGATATTCCAAATTATGACTGTTTGTAATGTTCCATAGACTTTAAAAATATCATTAATACATGTCATGACTCGCACACATTGATTTACTAATGAAAACTGTAATGACATAAATTGGTGGGGTGTAGGGTACATCATGAATTACATGTTTTCAATGGATAATTCAAGGAAGTATTTGTCTCTTATGTTTAAAGAAGTTGATATCTCATCCCTTTGATTGATGTATAATCATCACTATAAATTACATTGACAAGGTGTAATGATGATTTTATTTTAGGTAGTCAAAGAAGGACTTACAAAGCCTATAGGTTAACAACACTATCATGAAACCCACTTGATGAGATATTGTGGTAGAAGGATTAAATTACACTATGATCATTCATATGTGGATTCCATTGTTGTGACATTAATTTTTTCTCATGGGTGCATTGATCTATTTCTAGATAATAATATTGAACTTTAGTGAATCCCACCTAATGCCAATTAGAAAGAATCCTAATGGTTCACACACTAAGTGTTTTTGGTGGTCCCAATTAAATTATATTTTAATTTAATTAATGAAATGAATATTATTCTCCAGATTGAGGAATAATTTTATTTAAGTTAAAAAGATCACATTTATTAAACAAATATTTATTCACTAGATTGGGAATAAAATATATTTATTTATTTTATTGAAAATTTTATAAATATCTATTTACAAGTTTTTATATAAAAATTTATTTAAGAGAATAAAATATTTTATTCAGGTGTTAAATTAATGGAAGAGGAGTTTAAACATACCATGACCATGTCTGTTAATAAATTAATTATTTACAATTTAGTAAATAATGTTTATCAAGTTGTAATAAGAAATAATAATTATACTATTATCATTATGTGGCAGCTGTATTCATTTATGGTTCCATTTTTTTCCATGTTGGTGCACCACTAATATTGGTGATTATAAATTTATTATGTCACACGGGTTTTCTATAATATTTAGAATTCAATTTAATCTTTGCTTTGAAATTAAATATTGTAATGGAAACCCCATGTCAACTATTAGGTAGTTACGTATATTGTGACAAACCCCAGTGAATTGCGAATTGTTGAGAAATTTTTTTTTCTCTGGACTCCTCTCATCTCTCCCTCTCAATAATGACATAAATTCTTCAAGACAGAAAAATAATTGATCTATAATGATCGGCGTAGGAAATTCGCTTCACTGTGCTAGTACCCAAAGAATGAATGGAATTGTTTAGAGAAATTTTGGGTATGTGTGGATCATTGTCAGAGGGATTATACTATGGATCCTCACTAGCGTAACAAAGGAAATCTAGAAGGGTCATTTCAGATGATCAACAATAATCAATGAAGAAAGTACCAAATACCCATGTATTTAATTTATTTAGAATTTAATAAATTAATTATAAACATGATGTGAAAGATCATCTTTCCTGGATATGGTTCTTTTCTTCTCTTTTTCTAAAGCATTGATTTTAATTAATGGATGCTGGAGTTCATCTTCATATTGATCCCATATTGGTCATCAATTCTAGAAATAGAAAAGTTGGTCCCTCCAAACTATAGTGCTTCCATTTTATCCAGATCTCATGTGTGGTTTCAAAATAGACTCAACATCATTTATAATTATTTATAAAATTCATTGATGATTTATGCTTTAATAATCTAGTTTTTCAGTTCATGTCTAATCATTATTATATCCTGAATTTCCACACCAGTTCTTCCTCTTTTATGTCTGTTATAGATCTAACATAATCAAATTTTTTTGATTAAAATTAAATCTTGGATCTCATCAGGAGGCGCTGATGATTCTATTCAGGTAACCTGAGAGTACATGACATGAATTTGGAATTACACATCATGCAATCTACCATAAATGTCATGTAATCTGGATTGCATACCATGTAGTTTTGTTCAGTACATCAAGATTAATTTGGAAATTACCCAATTTGTGTGCATTAATTACATGTTGTGTAGTTAATTATTATATCGCATATCGACCAGGAAAAATAGGCACACCATTACTGGATTATATTCCTTGTGGCTCAATGGACACGTCTGGTAGTCCCTTCATGTTAGGAGCCAAACTGTGTATCCAATACATGAATAAGCCGACTGGTAACCATGTAACCTAGAGACAAAAAGGCTTGTGGCCCACTAAACCCACCATATAATTTTAGATATCTAAAGTACGCCTCACACATTGAGTCCCTAGGCATGTACTTTGTATAAGATGGTGAAGGTAGTACACACCATGTAGTCAGAACTACACATTGTGTACTTTACAAAATTACACAGAATTAAGACTTAATGTTTTTGTAATGTTCATAACTACATATCATGTATAAATAAGACTAAAAGTAATTAATCTATGCATTTAAGCATAACATGTGGCCAAAATAAATCATGTGATTCGTGTAATCACCAGTGATGTACATTTAGTGATAGTAGGCATCATATAGTTTATGCATATGTCACAAGAGTAAAACAATATACAAATATAATACATGTTGGGTAAACTCAAACTAGTGTTCATCGTGTTACCTCTATTGTACATCTATGTATAAGGTATAATTTAAATGAATTTATTTTTAAAAAAATTAAATGGATGATAATATCAAGAAAATTATGAAAAGGATTCTGATAAAAGAATTGATTAAATAGAGATAATTAGTAATCGATCCGAGCATGATTTATCTTTATAATAATTAATAAATAATTTAATGTTAGTTTTATAAAATGAATAATTCATTTCATTCATGTGTATGATCATTATCTAGACCGAACCTTTTTATGTGGTAGGTTTCCTTTTTTTTAAATTAAATTGTTGGTCGGCATGCCATCTGTCCCCATTAATATGTAGGGTCTGTATGCCCATGGATTGCTTTATGTAAACCCCCTTTCCCCCCTCACCTACATGTGAGTTAAAAAGTATATGTAATGGATAGAGCTCCCAAGCTTGTGGAGGCGGTTTAAGTCAAGAGCTGAGGAGAAACCAATCCAAGGAGATACAAAAGTGGACAGGTTGAAAGAGGTAAACACAAACCTTAAAAGTTTTTAAGGTGTTTCTAACCTAGGTCGGTGGTTAGTTTATCAACAACTAGATATACTAACAATTAGAAGTTCTCATTATCATTCTGTTTATTTTATTTCTATAAGTTGCATGGTTTTTCATTATGGATGTATTTTTGCAACTACATAATTAATGAATTAACAAGAATACATGATGGAACTAAAATAAAATAGGCTTATGAATAAATATTATCAAGACACAATCAATCACTTAAGATGGTTCAACTTAATATTGACAAACATGTGATAAATATAATAAGGCAATTTACGCATAAGGGATAAAAATAGATCAATAAAATATTAAGTCATATTGTGACTTCTATTACATGATTAAGAGAAAGACTCAATAAAACTATGTGTTTGACCAACCCTTGTTGGGACACATACTTTTATTTAGGAAGTTCTTATGAAAATTTTTAGGTTGACTTTACCATTTTTCATCAAGAGGAGTAGCCCTTTCTAGAATTGGTGTAAAATTTAAGGCAAGTGATGTGGAAATCCAAGTCAGTATTTCAAAATTGGGGAGTCCACTCAATGGATCAAGGAGCTGAAAGTCCACGGTTTGTAAAGACCAACCTACCTAAATACCTTCAAATTCTTGACCAACCCTTTCTGAGGTTATGCAAAGGGGATAATGGTTCCTTTCCACTAGAATTTCCTAGAAACTGGACATTTTGAGTTCAATGGTGAGGGCTATTGGGACTTGATAAAATAGAGGAAGACATAAACAAATTAATTTATTATTTCTCACAAAATTGTAATCAATAAATTGTTGACAATATTATCATTCAATTTTAGAATAAAAATGAAAACCTTATTGTTTGCACTATCCCTATAATCAATATAAGATAAATACAACATCCTCACTGGTAGTAACTTCTACAAATGCTTTAGTTTCCATCATATTTTTCTACGCCATGAATAGAGATCTTACGTTCTAGAGTCCTCATTACTTCATCCACCTACCCAAGAGGTGATTAATGAAGAGTTCCTATTCTAAGAGAAACATATGAATGATGAGATTGATGTTCAATTTTTGGTGCTATAATTAATATCTAGTGAACTCATGAAGCCTCATGGAAAAATGAATTCATATTGCATGATGGAGGGCCTCCAGGTTCTTTATTAGGAGAGATCTAGACATGAATAGCTTGATATCTCCATGGAACTCTTTTAGAGTATGCTTGGAGTGGTTCTCCACTTGAGCATCAATTATTCAAGATCATTGGCTACATTGAGTGACTGTAAGTTCTAGTATTTAAAATCCATGAATAACTAGGAACTGATCTCATTCTTGCATCACTCCCTCTGAGCATCTCCTATTTTATTGTGAATTTTAATATGAAAAACATTGAGAAGTATCTACCAGATCTTCTTATCCTACTTATCCATCTAGATAATGATATAATGCGTGATAATCCTTATATCATTATGGGGAACAAAACTAAAGGGAAGACAAAGAAACTTAAGCCCAGATATTCTTCATGTTCTTCCAAGAATGGAAATATCAAAGAACGAGAATTGTAATAGGAAGCTTTGTGTTTCACATAGGACAATCGATAATAATGTTACATCACATAACTCATACCACACCCAACTAAGGTATCACCAGATATGTCATGTAAATGAGAAACTCTAGAAAAAATTATTTCAATATGGATATTTAGATTCATTCGAACTAAAACCACTTGGTGTATCTCATGCATGTTTACATGGTAAATTGACCAAATATCCATTTAGTGGGAAAGGATAAAATTCATAATGAGCTTCTTTAATTAGTTCACACTGAAGTGTGTGGACTATTTCTAGTAGAAGAAAATGGTGGGTTTTCATCCTTCATAACTTTTAGTCTTGATTTTAGTAGATATAGATATATATACATAATTAATTATAAGATAGATTATTTTCATAAATTCAAGAAATATAAGAACATGGTTGAGAACAATATTACTAATAATATTAAAAAACTATGCGACGATCATATTGGAGAATATCATAATCAAGACTTCACTAATTACTTACAATTGTTTGGGACCCTATCCTAACTCACTACTCCTTACACGCCTAAGTGGAATTGAATTTGTGAAAGGAGGAATGACACCTTCTTTCACATGGTGAGATCAATGATGAGTTATGCAAGTCTTCCATTATCTTTTTGGGGGTATTAATTACAAATAGTGGCACACATACTAATCCAAGTACCAACTAAATAGATAAATGGTATTCCATATAGGATTTGGAGTGGAAGAAAAACCATGTTATCGAATTTACATGTGTGGGGAAGTGGTGAATTTATTAAATCCTTTATTGGTAACAAACTCACACCCCAAGGCACAATGTGTACCATTATAGGATACCCAAAAAGAATAAGGGGATTTCACCTATATGACACCTATGAAAAAACGATTATAGTGGAATGACCTTCCATATTACACAAGGGGGAGCACATATAAAAAATAGATAGTGGGAGATAGAAAGGATTCGATGAAGTTGGGGCTCAAGGAACACAAGAGATGGTACAAAAGAAGATTCAACAAATCCCTGTGGTAGAATGATCCATTCTATGTACCCAAGTATTGTGTAGGAGTACAAGAGAGGTTAGAGAATCAGAATGGTACAGGTTTCAAGTTATTGAGGATTGTGACTCATTATTACATGATAATAATGATCCTATAACCTACAAGGAAGATGTTGCCAAGTGGGAAGAAGAAATGAATTAAAAAATGGATTCCATGTACCAAAAAAATATTGGGATTTTGGTAGATCCTCCAGTAAATGTAAATCTTGTTGGTTGAAAATGGGTATTGAAGAAGAAAATGGACATAGAAGGACAAGTCAGTACCTATATGGAATGATTGGTTGCAAAAGGGTTTAAACAACATCAATGCATCTACTATGACAAAACCTTTTCACTATTTTAAATTCTGAAATCCCTTAGAATTATATAAGCCATTACCACTTACCCTGACAATGGGATTTGGAAAATTGATTTCGAAATAGCCTTCCTTAATAAGAAGTTTTAGGAATATTTCTATATGACACAACCTAATGGTTTTGTGACTCCAAAGGATGCAAATAAGATAAGAAAGTTTGAAAAATCCATTTACGGATTAATGAAAGCATTCGGGTCATTGAACATTCATTTTGATGAATCCAGAAAATAATTTTGTTTTAAAAAGAACTGATGTGAGACTTGTGTCTAAAAACGTTTTAGTGGGGGTGATGTCATTTTCTTAATATTATATGTTGAAGACATGTTACTTATTGGAAATTAAATATCAGTTTTATAGTTTGTTATATAATGGTTAATTAAATGTGTCTCCCTAAAGGAAATGGGTGAGGAAGCATATATTATTGGGATCAAGATCCATCAAGATAGTTCCCAGAGATTGTTGGGCCTAAGTCAATGTACATACATTGAAAAGATACTAATGAGATTCATTATGGAAAAATCCAAGAGGGGATTGTTTCCATCATCTAATGGCATTCAACATTCAACGAAAATGTGTCCTCAAAGGAATGAGGAAGGAAAGATAATGCAAAGTATTCTATACACATTAGTGATTGGGTTAGTCATGTATGCTATGATATGTACTAGGCTAGATGTTTCCTAGGCATTGAGTATGTTTGAAAGATATCAAGCTGATCTAGGTGACCGCCATTGGATGGCAGTCAAGACTATCCTTAAGTATCTAAGGTGCACAAATTATATGTTCCTAGTTTATGTAGGAGATGAGGAACTAGTCGTCAGAGGATATACCAATGTTAGATTCTAGATTTATAGAGTATTCATGATGACTATTTACATTCACATTTAGACCAACAAGAACACAATCTACATGACACTTAAGGAGTTTCTAATATAAATGATGGAACAATCACCCAATCATGTGAACACTATCTTGATTAATTTTCCGTTCATTAAATAGATGTATGAATACTCTAAAATCATTTTATGGTATTTTATCAAACTTTTCATAAAATTCATGTAAATGGAATGTAGTTACAAACTCTTTAAATTCTTCTATTAAACACATTCTCCCATACCTGTCATCTTATAAAATTATTAGATTAATGATAGATTAGCTCACATGGAAGATCACCGGAGCATTAACATATAACATTTTACTACCTCATCAATCATAAATTACAGATAATTATATGATATGATTAGACCATTAAAATTCATTTATACAATCAAATATGATAGGTAAGTAGTGGAGTTATGATATCAATATATTATAAAAAATGGTATACCCAAATTAGTTCCTTACAATATATAATCCAATGCATAGTATATATATATATATATCATAGAATTCATACCCCATAATATCCCTATAACATAAATAATATTATAAATTAATTTATCTCAAATATACATTAGTCTTTAGGGTATAACTATATCAATCTCCCACTTTCACTAATGTCTCATGGACTTTTTTTATTTCATCATATATTGTATCATAAACAATTACATGTGAAGCCATATCCAAAAATAGATTTTGGATATTTCCAAAACAATTTTAAAAATATATCTTCGAATGCACCATGTATCACATCATATTCAGTACGTTGTGAATATACAAACAAACCTCATTTTGGATAAACTCTGTAACACTTTCATAGAAGCTCTCTGATTTTTATAAATCTAAATCCTCCTATAGTCAATCATAAGGTGTGACCCCTTGGTATTTTATATCATTAAATTAAATATGAATTCTTGACATAATTAGTGTAATACATGATAATTATCAAGCAAAGTATAATTGTAACGCTATCTATAAATGGATTTAACAATATCTCTATCAAACAAAAGTATCTCTATACTTGTGTCCACCAATAATATAATATATCTGGATTCATTTTCATATGGTCTAATTCTATAATCCCTCAAGAAATTATGAGACATATATTTTTTCCATCCAATATATCTATTCATATGTTCAATATTATTTGAGTATAGATTGGTTAAGTCAATGAATACATCACATGTTATTCATTTGAGCAGAAGAATATATAACATGCTCCTCATCGAGATAGACAATTACATCACATGCCTTATTTAGGTATGGATATAATCTCCATTAGTATATCTCAACCTAAGTACCATATTTTATACTCATTATAAAAGATAAAAAATCCTATATTAGTTATGCTTAAACCGATGACATGATCAATTGAAAACATAAACACCCCCTAATAAGAAAATCCTTAAGGATGGTATAATAATCGTATTAAAGTACGGTGGTTCCAATATTAGGTATCATAATAACATCAGGTGTATGTAAATATTGATATAAACAATATATCACTAGTATACCAATGATATAGTGTGGTACACTCCATGTAGTATACATAGAGGGTTTCCCATCAAAAAAAATAATTAATATGTCTCATGAGAATATTAAATATATATATATATATATATTAAATCATACTCATTATGACCTTAATGTTTCATCGAAACCTATAATATTTAATGACGAACATTTTTTAGGGATAACTTAAATTTACACTTTTATAGGTTCATTTCAATTTCACTTCCTAAAATATATTTAACCAATTTGAACAAATGAAAAAGGAGAGTCTTCATTTTATATAATGAGGTCTATTATATATTCTTAAAAATATTTTAGGAATATTATAAAAACCATACATAAGAACTCGTATAATCATATCCATTTTAACAAACCACATGTGAGGCATTATGCTTCCTTCATTTTAGGATTTTATTAAATGAATTAAATAAATATACAATTTTTTCAACATTTCTATGTGACTAGATAATAAAACCATCACCAAATATATATATATATATATATATATATATATATATGAGTGTGTGTGTGTGTGTGCGTGTGTGTGTTAGTGAATGTCATCTATGATTGATTTTTTTCAATAAAAGTGAAATTTAGTAATCATATTCCCAATGTTCAACTCTTTGAATATAGTGTTCGAACTCTTCTATTTAACAACATAAAATATAATTTAGTTAATAATTTATGTTTTCTACTTAGAACTCATTCCATATTTATAAAAATGTTTATATAATATTTCCATTCAAAAATTTATTTTCAGATAATTAGTGAGAAAATAAGATTCTTTAAATTTCTATTTACCAACCTATCCTATACTACATTATAATATAAATTGAAATAAATTTCGTTATTGTAATTTAATATTATGTTTTAAATTCTTTAACAACATACCCAAAATAATTTTGGAATTCAAATAAAAATTCACATGGAATTTTTATTGGCATGAATTTTTTATAGTTGAACTTATCTATGTAAAAAATATTCTACCACTATCCTTTAAGATACTATATCCTCTCTACAGTTTTTTATTAAGTTAAAAAAACATTTTATGTCATATAAATGAAATATATTTACACTAATGTGAATATTAAAAATATATATTTTTATCTAGGTCCTATATGGTATTCTATGTGATTAGAGTATTAATCTTAAATGAATACTTTTGTACTTTTAATTATTCCATAAATGGGAGGTGAGATAAAATCCATCATATTTTAAAAAATATCTTAGATAAAACTCTTTTATCATATATTAATAAAATTATCTTTATCTTCATTTCAAAAAAAATTATATAACTCAATGAATCATAAACCATTTGTATTAAATACATCATCTCATCGATGAGTCTCCATGTGCCGACAGTGTTAAAGGATTCCCACTTTCTAGGAAGAATATGAGAACTATCATGCACAACTGATTCCACCATATCATAGTGTAATTGGATTTAATACCCATCTAGATAAAGAAGAAATTATAGAAAGGGATGAAAGGAATAACGTGGATAATAATAGGAAAGAACTCACCCAGAATCCCAGTAGAACACAAAGGGAAAAACACCCCAAAATGAGAGTGAATGAACAAGGTGGATGGGGTTTTACCCTAGTTCATGTGGAATAAAAAATAAGTGAAAGGGATTCTCCATTTGAAAACACTATTGGGTAAGAATAGTAAATATTTCTTCTTAAACCCCCCACTAGCTAGCTACTATTTTTCCATCATTTAACTGGTGGATCCTTGGTGGTTGAAAAACCACTGTTCTAGTTCTAGCTAACTTGGTAAACCTTTGAGGCTCTCCAACACCTCTCCATCCTTTAAAAATATCATTTAATTATAAATTGGATCTGTTAGAGGTGATCACCCTATCATAGTTGAAGTACATGTCTTAATTTTAATTACAACCATCCAATAACTGAAAATTCATATTTATTCATAAATTCCAAACATGCAGGGAAAATTTCATTACAACAGATAAGTGACCATTAATAAAGTGATTGCATGACCAACTATCAACTACATGTAGTACTTATATCAATTGCATGACTTAATTACCAACCTCATGACCAACTAGTCTACCATACGAATAATCTCATGTAGCCACATAAGGCATTCTAAATTCCTTGAAAAGTGTAATATAAAAGGTATGATTAATTGATTAACCACATGTACAACTTTATCAACTAAATGAATACCAAATTAACCATTGGTCTAAATCACTTATTTTGGAAATATACCATGATTCAATAGAATGATTTAATGAATTAGTGGATAAATCATACGTACAACTTTAAACTGACTGTGAGACATTGGATCAATCACAATACTTAATAGATCATTCATATGACTTATAGAATGACTTCATGTATAACTAATCATTTGGAATATTGATCAACCACATGATTCAACACTTAGAAAACTATTAAACCATTTAGTATAATTATGTAGCTTCTCAAATTAATCTTTAGTCTTCCTAAAATGCTATCTATACTTTATAAAACCTTCACACAAGTCTTAGAAACACTGATTTCATATTCATTTGTAACAAAACACTATAATTTCCTTCTCCCAACTCTGGGGTCTTCAAAATCTCTAATGGTATATCATTACAACTCTATTCAAAGAATCTTATTAAAATTGTTTATCATTGTCAGCATGTCCTCAATTCTAAATCATTGTATATAATACTAGAACCCATTATTCAAAACATTACACATTCAACCATGAATATTAGATCATTCAATAATCTGATGAATATTTTATAATCTTTATAACCTTTCCATATATATGTTTGAAGGTATGAAATGTACCCTACTACCTTTTCCTACATGTTCAAAACACTTAATATAAAAAGGGAAGAAACAGAATCCTCCATTTCCCATAATCTATAGTCAAAACCTTTAATATCCATTTAATGGGGGGATATATTATTCCATTGTAAAAGTATTATTGCTGACTATATTCACATTTAGAAAAAATGAAAATAGTATCTAGATGACGCTTCAAGAGTTTATAAGAGAATCCATGGAACAAGAACCCACTCATGTGAAAACTATATTGATGTATTGTCATTTTATTAAATTGAAATATAGATATTCCTATAAATTTTATGGTATTTAATAAAAAATTTAATAAAATTAATGTAAATGGAATGAACTTACAAACCCTTTATAACCTTTTATCAAACACATTCTATCATACCTTTCATCTTATAAAATTATTATATTAATGATAGCTTAGTTCACATGGAAGATGACCTGAGCATTAACATATAATATTTTCCTATCTCATCAACCATAAATTCAAAATAATCATAAGATATGATTATACCAATAAAATTTATTTACATTATAAAAAATGATATGGAGGTAGTGGTGTTATGATATCAATATATTATATAAAATGATATAATCTAATTAGTGCCTTACAATATACAATACAAAGCTTATTATATATATTTACATCATGGATTTAATATCATATAACATCTGTATAACATAAATAATACTATAAATTAATATATATCAAATATACATTAGTATTTAGGGTATAACTCACTCCATCTCCAATATGCACTAATGCCTCAAGGACTTTTTCCATTTCATAATTTATTGTATCATAAACAACTACATGTGAATCCATATCCAAAATATCTTTTGGATATTTACAAAACACTATTATAAATATATCATAAAATTCACCATTTATCACATCATATTAAATACCTTGTGAATATCCATACAAAACACCATTTGGATAACTCTAAAACACTTTCACAGAAACTCTCTTATTTTTATAGATCTCAATCCTCATTCAATCAACCATAATGTGTGACCCTCTGGGATTTAATATAATTAAATAAAATATGAGTTCTTCCATTCCTAAATGAAATAAAAGATCATTCTCTAAAAAAGTGTCATTTTACCTGATCTATAAAGGGATCTAACATTATCTCCATCAAACACAAGTATCTCAACACTTGTGTCAACCAACTATATCATGTAGATGGATTCATTTCCAAATGATCTCACTTTCTAATACCTATAAATAACCATGAAATATAGTGTGTGACACTCCATGTAGTATACTTGGGGGTCATCGATCACACAAAATAATTATTATGTATCATGAGAATATTTTGTACTTATATATGAAATCATTCTCATTATTACCTTAATAATTAATATAATTTTTTAATATTCAACGATGAATATTTTTTTGGAAAACATAAATTCAAACTTTTATATTTTAATTTTCATTTCACATCCTGAAATATATATAACAAATGTGAATGAATGAAAATTTGGAATCTTCATTTTTATAATTTGATACATTTTATATTCATAAATTTATTTTTAAAATATTATGAAGACTGTAAATAATAGTTTGTATAATCTTATCACATCTGACAGACCACATTTGATGCCTTATACTTGCTGCATTTTTGGGCTTTCTTAAATTCATTACATATCTTTGAATGTATTTCCACATTTCCATGTGACAATGTAAAAAAACCACCCCCCTGTTATATATTAGTGAATAAAATCTATGAATAATGTTTTTTTGAATAATATTTATATTTATAAATCATATTTCAAATTTTCAACTCTTTGAATATAGTTTTCAAACTCTTCTATTTCACAACATCATATAATATAATGTTTATAATTTATGTTTTCTACTTAGAACTCCTTCCACGTTCATCATCATTATTATGTATTGTTCCCATTAAAACCATTATTTTAAGATCATTTGGTAAAAATGACTCTTTAAATATTTATTTACGAACTGATCCTATACTCTGTTAGGATGAAATTCTAAATACTCAATATTATTGTAATATAACATTATATATTAAATTTTGCACTTCTATATGAAATCATAATCATTCAAACCTAAATAATTAATATAATCTTATACTATTTTTTACTTCTATATGAAATCATACTCATTCTTACGTTAATAATTAATACAATATTATAATATTCAACGATGAACATTTTTTATGGCTAAATTAAATTCAAACTTTTATATGTTAATTATCATTTCACATCCTGAAATATATGTAACAAATGTGAATGAATGAAAAGGGGGAATCTTTATTTTATATAATTTGATACATTTTATATTCATAAAATTATTTTTAAAATATTGTGAAGACTGTAAATACGAGCTCGTATAATCATATCACATCTGACAGACTACATTTGATGCCTCAGGCTTGGTACATTTTTGGGATTTGTTAAATTCATTACATATCTATGAAATTATTTCCACATTTTTATGTGACAATGTAAAAAAACCACCCCTATTATATATTAGTGAATAAAATCTATGAATAATGTTTTTTGAATAACAGTGATATTTATAAATCATATTTCCAATGTTCAACTCTTTGAATATAGTTTTAAAACTCATATATTTCACAACATCATATAAAATAATGTTTATAATTTATGTTATCAACTTAGAACTCCTTCCACATTCATTATCATTATTATGGATTATTCCCATTCAAACCATTATTTTATGATCATTTGTGATAAATGACTCTTTAAATTTTTATTTACAAACTCATCCTATCCTCTGTTAGGATGTAAATCTAAATACTCAATACTATGGTAATTTAACATTACATATGAATTTATTTTACCAATATATCGTAAATACACAAGAAATTAAAAGTAAAATTTACTTGGAATTTTTATTAGCATGCTTTTATAAAACATGAACTCATAGAAGTCAAGAATATACTCGCAATATCATCCAAGAATATATATCCTATCTAGAATATCATGTTATGTTACAAAAACCTATTATTTTTGGGAAATGAAACCAATTTACACTATTTTTAATATTTAACAAATATATTTTTTATTCATGTCATATATGGTATTCTATGTGTTTAGAGTATTATTATTATATGAATACATTTGTACTTTTAAATATTCCATGAAAGTATTGTGAGATCAAATCCATCCTACTTTAAAAAATATATTAGATATAAATATTTAATAATAGATAAAATAGATTGACATTTAACTTCTTTTTCAGACATTTAATGTATATTATTTAATAATAAATCATGTATATTAAATCCATTATCTCATATTTTATATAAAAACTCTATGTTTATAAATAAATTCTATTATAATATAGGAATATATTTATATAAAATTAATAACTGACATGGATTTTTCATATTTTATAAAACCCCTTTAGGTATCCAGGATAATTCCATCATATGGAAATTTGGACCTTCCTTCTCGACACTAATTTTAGGTTTCAGAAACTTGGGAAGTAAATTTTCAAAACCTATATTCTCTTTTAGAATAAATATTTACCCCAATGTATTGTTACTAAAATACAAGAGCCTAAACACCCCATGTCATACTAATCTATAATCAATGATTTGACAAAATAAAGTAATGTTTTATTTAAATTATATTCATTTTGAGAATAAATCCAATGATTATCACATAATGAATTCAATAAATATAACAAGACTTATAGTTTTTCTTTAGTATCTCTAATTCATTAAAATCTCAGTAATATTGATAGTATGAGTGGAGACTAATGTTACATAGGTAAATTTGAATCTAATTCCTTTCAAACCATAAGTGAAATCATATTTGATTCCCATAATCGTCTAGATCCACTTGTTGAACCACATTAAAATTTTTTACTCAATAAGAATTATCTTTAACCAATATAATTTTCTTCTTTCTTGAGAATGATTCATAAGTATTATATTATTATTTGAGGTTTCATTCATTAAGATCATAATTAATCTTGGATTTATCTCAAAGTAGAATTATATGATGATGATGTCATATCTATAATTGAATATTTTATCATATGATATTCATGATTTACATTATTTTGATAAGGGCATTTTATTAAATTTACTCCCACAAAATTAAAGACCACTTTTATGTGTCAATAAAATTCACTAGTAGTGAGACATCCTTAATTTATGAAGAAATTAGTCCACTTTAGTGTTCATCTCAACATTTAACAACATAGGAAGGGCAAAACGTTTTTCAAATAACATATGAATCTTATATGGTTGAGTGGAAAACCCCTTAACTAATCTATCATATTGAAAAACTCAACACCATTCCAATGGTATCTTTCATAGGGGTTTCCAAACTAAGTGTAACCTAAAGTAATTATAAAAAATGAGGCACCTAACTCTTATGGTCACCTCATTAATTTCTTTACTTATATAAGATAATCTACATTAACCTATATTTTGTATGAAATAACCTAGTTAGATGATTAAGTTATTGATAAGTTTCTTTTCTGGATAGAGTCTAACACAAAGTAAAATTATAGGGGTATCAAAATATGACCATATTAACCCATGTATTCCTTTAACACATATTATTTCTTTTAATTATTTTTTTTTCAAATACCTAGGTAAACATGTTAAATCTATATTGATGTGAAACCCCTGAAACAACTCATATTTTGTGTTACTAACCCGAATGAAATGAAAAATAAATTCACCCACATAAAAATGTGTCTCATGCATATGGTTCATGTAACACTTTCATGAAAATTATTAAAATCATATGAAATAATAAATCACACAAGAGTAATCATAAAGAAGTAGATAACCACCCTACAGTTATCTTGACCTGCCATTAGCCTTAATTCTAGTGAGTCGTCTGACCCAAAGTCCATCAATCCATGGATCTTTACTGTAGAGATACCTTAATTCTATCATAATTATAAAACCAAATATGTGTAATATATTTAATTTCTTATTTCAAGATTATAATATTATATAATCAAAAGTTGAGGTCTGTGAAAAATAAATCAATTATCATACACTGTATATAACTTCTTAGATATATATGTATAAAAATTAATAGAATAAGATTAGCATATTAAACTAAAGTATAAATCCATTCATAATTTAAAAAATATATTCAAGAATAAAGAATTGAATGAACTAAATAAATTGAGAATAAATATATTATAAAATAAGATAAAAAATTTATAATCAACTCAGAAGTAAATCATTTATAAAAACATTAAAATTAAGCCATGCATTATAGATATTAAATTATTAGATAAATATATATTCATCATATTTATTTAGAATTTCAAATACTTCATATTATCTCTTTATTTAAAATTTAATTTAAACATATAATATTAAATAAAATATAAAAAAATTACATTCCAAGTCTTTTCTATAAATAGCATACATATTCTAACAAAATTAATATTATTAAAACCAAGATCATATCAATTGTTAAAACCATTTTTGATATAGTTTAAATGCTTTATGAAATAAGACCTTCATAATTTGAATAAATAAAATTAAATAATTATGAATAATTCATAATCTTCAAAATATTTTACCTTCTTTTATAATGTATAAATACTTTATAAATTAGGCTTATAATTTCTATATAAATAATTTTTGTCAAAATTATAAGACATTTCATATAATTTTAGAAGGTAATAAATATTAATATTTAATATTATGGATTTTTTTATTAAGTGTTTCATAAGAATTTAATAATTAATTACAAATAATTTCTAATGAATTTATTTATAAACACTATAAATTAAAAAAATATCCCCAAATAAATTTTACATAAACGATAAATATTTTATAAATTATATAATTATATTCATAATTTTTATTTTAAAAATTTAAAATATTTTAGTATATTATATTTTATTATATCTATTATATCATAATTAGTTGTCCAACAATTTTCATGCACTATTTTTAAAAAATTGGAGGATAATGATTTTTGATATATAATACTAGAATAATCTATTACATTTTATGAAATATTTTACATCCAATTAGTAATATTATACATTGTATTTTGTAATACAACCAAACCGATCATTAATAGTAGCTAGAAATATCATACACTATGATGCATTGAATTAAATTAAATTATATTAAATATCTTGATATGATATCCCATATCATATGGTGTTTAACATATCAAATTTTAGTATATCACATATAGTAAGGCATTGTATATAATACATTTTGAATCATCGCTTATGATTTCCCTTATCATAAGAATGGAAACAACAAGAAATCTATATCATTTTTATGATATCTATTATAGAATATAAAATGATATAATTTCTTCTTATTTTTTAAAACAATTTCAAGAATAATGTATCATGGAATTGACCTGGCACCACTAAAGGGATTCTACAGATACAATAACACTTACTCGATGAAGTGTAAGTAACTTCATACAAAAAACCTAATATCACCATGCTATGAAAAAATTGAATAATTGAATAATATAAATGAATAACATGTACCTTGTGTTGATGATGGATTTATATACTGACTTTAACCATATGCTTGAAAAATATCCCGTGGAATAAACCATCACATTCCTTCTATCATGATTTATCCAAAAGTGGAACCAAATAATCCAACATTTGGGTAGGACCCGCCTTATAACAATGATATGTTAGCCTATCTTGAGAAAAAGGAAGGAGAAAGTGATATTTAGGCAGATACTGTGGAATGAGAACTCATTCATATGAACCTGATTTCAATGTCTTGGCCTATATTTATATGGGCCATAGGATGCCTGCAATCCTTGTATGGAATTTACTGTAATCTTTCATGACATTAGGTTAAATGGAAAACGGTTAAAAACCCTTTGTAACCATTAACAGAGTTCATCATCCCAAACATTAAATATTAAAAAACATTTATATTAATGATATCATAGCTTATACGGAAGATCATCTTGATGTAAACACATAACATTGTACTTCCTCATCAATCATGAAGCCATGGTAATCATAATATAGGATTAACAGTAAATGGAATGAGATTTAAAATGCTTAGTAACCTTTGGTTTAACTCATTCTACAATACGTTTCATATAATAAAAAATATATATTAATGGTAGATTAACTTATGTGGAATATCTCTTTATTTTTAGATTTCTTGTCATTTATAAATCAAGGGTAATAGTATGTTGTGATTAACTTATTTCGATTCAACCATACCATAAAATACGATAGGTACATAGTGGTCCTACTATATTAGTATATTTTAGGAAATCATACACTATAATTAGTACCTTAGGATATATTAGCCAAATATTATTCTTTCTATTTTAATCATAGAAGTAATACCATATATATCCTTATATCATAAATCATATTATTGACTAATATTAATCAAATATACTTTAGGAATTAAGACACACCTCCATCACTGATATCCACAACACACTTTGTTAATTCAAGATTTATGAAATGTAAATCCAAGCCTATGATCACAGCCTTTACAAAAAGTTAAGGAATTACACATAGCTTAACCATGAGACACGCTATATTCCACTCTCTCAACTCATTATATCTAGGTTGCCTTTTAGAAGTGTATAGACATGAGAAATTATTCCATACCAATTTATCAAAAAATTTATCTTCTATAGTTAAATATAGATTTAACGTATCAATGATCTTTAGTATACTAATTCAATATCCTCATAGAAAATTAAAATAACAATAATAAAATATTTATTTTTCTACTCTTCCATGAAAAACCTTCTTCTTTATAGGTATGATATATCCAACTCTAGAAAATTAGAGTTAATCCAATGTTTTAAATGAATCTAAATAATATTTTATTATTTATTTATTCATGAACCATAATAGAATAGTTCATTATTAAGAGAAATAATCTCTAAGTTCTTAAAGTAAAAAAATTATTTTGTTGTGTTGAATATATTAATTAAACTATTAATTATTCCATTTTCATTTTTTATTTCATAAAAATGTATTAATTATATTTTTCCCCGCTATATTATAATTATATTTTTATAAATATGTATATATAGGTCTTCCATTATTCATATACTACTGATAATTCCTTATCCTCATCATGTTTGAAATTTTATAAAGATATACAGATAATATCATTATAAAATCAAGATAGGTTTAAAATTTGAATTTGTTCCAATAATCATTCATATTAAATACATCAAATATAGAAACATATTTTTCCCCTTAATACTTCATAAATAATGAACTTTGATCTATTTTAAATTCCCATTTTTTCTATGACTAAATATTTTATAATAATTAGTATGAAATATTTCAAAAATTCCCTCGATTTCATTTTCTATTCATTTACATAACTCAATATATACATATATCCCTTACAGTAAATTTTATATATTTTCATTAATATTACATAACTATATATTTCATATACATGGTATTTGAAAATATACAATAAATCATATGTGTCAAGCTCAAAATTGTGTTCATCGTTATATGGTTACTTCAACAACTTATTAAATCATACATGTAGAATTATACATTAATCTTAACATTACATGTCTATATAAAATTTCATATCAATTTTCAATCACTAGTGGAAAATATTATTCAATATATAATAAATATTCACATTCCTGGATAACAAAATTCATCAATAAAATAGTAAATCCATCCTCTAAGATGTGTCTTTATAAAATCACGACATCTATTATAGTAAAATTCATTTTCATAGAGTATAAAATATTCAATTAAAATTATTCTTTATAAAAAAAATTTCCAACATGAAGCTTCTAATTACAATAAACTCTTCATAAAAAATAAAAATACTATAATAATATAATTTCTTCAACAACTGATGAAAAATAATGTTTAGTTGAAAAAATTGATTAATTAGTAAAAAATATAACATACAACCTATTGATTTCTATAATCCCCTCATTTAAATTTTATTATAATTCATTAAAAAATACTATCCTCATATAATATCTTCTCATTTAATTATTATATGGAGCCCTCATGGTGTAGCTCAATCGTAGTTTCCCCTATGTGTATCAATGAGGTCTCAAGTTTGAGCATCACTGAGTACTTCTCTCCATTTTTTTGGTCCTTGATTTTATTTCTATAATTGGATATTTACCGATATCAATGTAAATTTACTTCCAAAATAAATTTATAACCCCTAATTTCCTCCCATAAAATAAAATTAAAGGGTTTTCAATTCCATATCTAAAACTATGCATTCCTTAAATAAACATCTATCTTATATGATTTAAATAACAAATATAAAATAACGAAACTTCCCCCTCAATTCATTGGATACTCT
The DNA here is from genome assembly GCA_963277665.1 of Viscum album. NCBI lineage: Eukaryota > Viridiplantae > Streptophyta > Magnoliopsida > Santalales > Viscaceae > Viscum > Viscum album. The sequence goes on from OY728158.1 coordinate 1,328,416,023, forward strand.
ATGAAGTGAATCAATACGGGGGAGATTGATATTAGACATTCTTCATTTATGACTCCCCTTTTTCTATCTCTCTTTTCTTAGTGATACTCATCATTTGACCCTCATTGTCTTGGTAAAAAAATTTCATGGTTTGGGTTTTATTTAGGTTGATGCATACTTAGAGGGATTCGATCAATATAATCATATTATCTATATCGATGTTCATGTATGTTGGAACCTGTGGGGGATTTGGATTTATGATCATGGATAATTTGATTCTGGATCCAGTGAGTCTCACTCACTATAGGTCTCCCATCCTTCACCATTTCTTTCTTAAATAGTGAAGGAAGACCTCTTATTTGTTGGGTATGTTGGTTCTTTGATAGAATTTGGACTATAATAAATAGAGTATTCGACGATGGATCCCCATGAGTATGTCTAACCTTGTTTCTTCAAATTTTATACGTTTAGTCTATTCTTCTTGTTTTATTCCCTCCCATGGTGTACATGGTTCCTTCATCATAAATATTTTCATGAGGGATTCTCTCCAATTTTGATGGTATTACCCAACTTTTATTTATTGTGGTATAAACATGTCTGTGGTGTGTTGGATACAATGGCTTAATAATCTTACCATCATTTTTTATTTGTCTTATATTTTTATTTTTGTTTCTAAAAAAATTGTTTCATCTATTCACATTCGGGGGATATGGGTCATCATTCTTAGTGTGGTCCTAGTTATACATCCTTGTAGTGGTCAATGATTTTAATAGTGGTTACCCACCCATCAGTATTGTAGTGTTTGGTGGTGGAGGTGGTGGGTTAAATTTGGTGTTTTATATTTTTTAATGTGAAATATGCATATTTTCAATGCCCTTTGGGGCACATGTACACCTTAGATGAGACTTTGTTTTTCTATTTTGAGGCCTGTGATGATTTATGGGATCAAAGAATAGAAATTAGGGTTTTGGAGAAACCATTGAAGGTGAACAGTTAAGGAAAATAGTGAGTTTATCAATACATTGACCATGTAGCAAGACACTATGAGATTCTAGAGGTGTTTTTCATAGCTTGTGTATGGTTAGACAAACCGTGAAACATGCCTGAGGAACCATGTTGGGTCTAGCCATTTTACTAGGGTGTCACATGGTTAAAAAACAAGGTTTTCTAACCATAAGGCCTTAGTAAAAACAATGAAACCCACCAAAAACAATGGATAGTAGGGGGAATGTTTAATGTACACATTTATCTTAATCATGCGACCTCCTCCTAGAATATGTGAGAACCTCCTCCAAACTCTTAAAAATGCGATTTTACCATTTTATCTTGGTATATTTTAAGAATAATCTACCACTAATATCATATTGGATCATACTTATCCTTATAAAGTACTTTTTTTATCTCTCCACTTGATCTTTTGGTGGAATTCATCACTCTTTACAGATCACATTGAAGAATGTGACATTTTTTATATAGTTTCTCATTTTATTATAAGTCACTACTAGATCATTTATCCTCTCATCTTTTAGACCCCATTATAGATGTGTATAATAGATATAATGGGTGCTATATATGACTAACATTTTCTCTTATGAATATAGGATTGTGATGACTTTATCTATTCTTCCCTGACCTCCATTTTCATGGGTGGTTTGTGCTACCTCCATTTTGAGGTATGTGTTTCTATAAAATAGGTTAATTATATAAATTTCTTTTCATTATTGTAAAATTACATTTATTTATTCGTTTAATTTATTTTATTTGTGGTTTTAATGGATTTGTTGTAAAAAAATTATTTTTCAAAGGGGTTTTTATTTAAAAATTGATTTCTTCACCGAAAGTGTTTGATTAAATAATTTAAAAGGGGTTTTGGATTTTAAAAATGTTTTTGATGATTAAAGTGGATTGGATTAGACTTTAAAATGTTTAAGAAATGTGATCATATTTTAAAATGGATTTTTTTACATTTAGAAATTGTGAACCATGGGTGTCATGAAAGAGAAATAGGTGATTCTAGTGTGTGTGACACCAATAGGGGTAACTCTCAATATATCAATTGAATTTGGTAGAATTAGATGTTGGTTGGTACTAAAATTCTTATTTTTTGGGATATATTATTTCTAGTTCATGTTCGCATAAGCCAGGTGCGTATATAGAGTGTGTTTTAATTTATGGTTATTTATAACATGATTGTTTTTTTCAAGGACAGTTTCTCAAATATATTCACATGAGGTTATATAACATGGTTTTTCCCCAAGGATTATGTCAATTGATATGTTATTACTTTCCTACATTATTTTTATGGATATAATTCCCTATTTTATCACTTAAACTTTTCATATTATAGGATTTATGGATATAAAAGTATTTTCTAAAAAAAGGAAAATTATTTACAAATGTGTTTATATTTATGAAAACTATTTGTAAAATTATTATTTTTTAAAAATCTATAATTGATACATTAATGATATTTATTCTTGTATGTAGTTTTTTGTGATAATTATTATGATTTTTTATCTGACCCCAATTTTTACATTGGGAGGTTTTTGATGTTATATTGCATGATTTGGGTAAAGGGAAGATCAACTTGTAGCATGTTGTCTTCTACTATTGTTGTTGCTTTCAATTCAAAATGGTTTGATGGTGCTTTTTGGTCACATTGAGAATTTATGGTATTTTTTCATTCATACATTATAATTTATCTACTTTTTATTTGATTTTTTGTATTTTAGTGGTATATTTATTCCATGTTTTACTCTAGTTATTTGTCTTATTTTAGTTATATTCAAAAAACATTTCTAATTTCTTATTATGTCTATTTTTTATATATCACTATTTGACAGTCCAACTCATGATGTATTCCAAGTAAAATTGGGTTAGTATTTTAAAATTTTGTTGTGAGAGGGATGATCATCTTGAACTATGTTATCACTGCATGAGATTCTTTTTTTATTGGGTATATAGAATCTAGGACCATAAAATTTTAAATATTAAGTGGAGGAGGGTGACTAGATAGCTCACTTAATTGACTGAACATGAGTAACCATTGGTGGCTGGATAATTTTATTAAAAGTAGATACTTGTAGATTGAGTTAATTTGAATGAACTATATGTGAAGTTTATTAAAATTGACCTATTTATTTTTAATGTTTTTCTTCTCATTCTGAAAATTCATAATTTAATTAAATTACTATTATTTTTAAGCTTGGATGATAATTATAGAAGTTGTTCCTGATATTTTGGAATATAATCTATTGTTGATTGGTAATTGACTTGATATTAATAAATAATTCTTCTGAGAAGATATTTCCCAAATACAAGAGTGGAAGTTGTGATACATGATCTACAAGAAAATCATCCAGTACAACCTTCATAGGTTTAATTTGTAATCCATAAAATTCATACTCAGGTTCAAGTAAGTGTCAGGAATCTGAGATGTGTGGTGAATCATGTCTCTTTATTCACTAAAAAACAACCAATAATATTCCATTTCAAAAAAGTACCCATGGAACTAGATGATTAGATTGAACATATTGAAAGGATCTTCAACTTCATGAAAACTAAAAAAGTATTTAGGGTGGGATTATCCATGTTCTTGCTCAAGGGATTAAGAGAGAGAGGATTGGACTCTATTATGCAAGATCAATTTCACTAGGATATTAACTAGACTTATTTTAAGAAAATATTTCACTAGTAGTTTTACCATAAGAAATTACGTGGGAAAAATACCCAAGAGTTTCTAACCAAAGGGAATGGGGTGTGTACCATCCTAGAGTATTCTACCAACTTTTTAGAGTTGGTACACCTATAAATAGGTCTTGTTACCAATGAGTACCTAAAGACTCATGGGATTTAGTTGGGATTGATGGTAGATATTAATTTGATGTTGATTATCATGCCAATTCTATCCTTCATTGAAGTAGTCGACAAATCAACTTTGGTTATGGTAAACATAGATGGAATGATATGTTTGGGTGGATCTGTTGTTGGTATATTGTTTGATAGTGCGTGTATTTAGGATACAAAAGGAAACACATGGGTGGGTAGATTCATTAAGTACTATTTTGAGGGGAATCATTAAGATGATAACAGTTTGTATGTTATTATTGTAGAAGGTGTGGTCATACCAATGCTAAATGTATGGAGGCTCCTCGGACATGTCATCGTGGCAGATTATTAGGCCATTTGAAATGTTTTTCGGAATCGACATCCTCCGGTAGAAACTATAGATCCACTCTCACCAAACGTTCATAGTTTCATACGGATTCTTCCATGGGTGGTGGTTCTAATACAAATACAAATGGATTTTTTCATGTGGCTAATACTGGATGATTTTATGTGATGGAGTGGGAATTAGAGGAATATAAAGCATGGATACCTACCATTATAGGTACGTTATTTATCAAATCTTTTATAACGCTAGGTTTAATTGATACAATTTCAACTCATTACATTATATAATAAATGCTATTTGATGATTTGGGTTTACATTCAAAACTTATGGAATAATGTTTTTTTCTTTGCACACCTTGGGGAAAATGGTCCAAACAAAGTTTCATGTGTCATGAATATTGGGAGGTGAAAACATACTATGTGGTGATATATAGATATTTTTTAACTATATTGGCATTTTAGACATAATACATGGTTGGGATTATATAATAGATATTGAGACCTAGATATACTACTATCAATATTGGGTTTATTCTTTATCTTTCAATGGTGTAAATCATGTTTTTCAAGGTGATTGGGAATCTAGATACGGATGGGTGGGGCTTGTAGATTATTATGCTAGGGTAATATCATGCCATTTTTGAGACATGTCTCTATTTTTTAACCCTTATATGGGTATTCCACTTCCTATAGTGGTTTCTTCATACCCTAAGGTCTTTCTAGATGATTTTTTAGTTTATCACCCCCAATAGATGTCGAGTATTATATAAACCTACTCTATGGTATGATTCCCATCTCTATACAATGTTGTTGAATAGAACCAAATGAGTTGGTGGGAAAAAAATCAATCTCGAGGACCTAGAGTAAAATGGATTTATTCGTCCTAGCATATCAATATGGCCTTTTCCAATACTATTTTCTACGAAGTTATAAGTGAGTATCATAGTTTTCATGGAATATAAAAAATTAAATTGGGTAACTATTATGAATTTTTTTTCTTAGGATTGATTCATTTTTTGACTACCATAAAGGAAAATGTTGGTTTTGAAATATTTAAATTTTTTTAGGATACCACAAATGGAGACTCATAGAATATGATACACCTAAGACAACATTTATGATCCAGTATAGCTTTTTCACGTTTCTTTTTATGTTATTCAGCCTCATCAACAATCTTGTTGTATTTATGGATTTGATTAACTAAATCATTCATCATTCTTGTTCTCATTTGTTGTTTTGTTATTTGATAATATTTTTTAATTAAATATATAAGAGAAGCATTCAAACCATTTGGATATCATTCTTCTAGCCTTAAAAGTACATTGTCTATACATAAAGCATTCAAAATGTGATTTTTGGATCAAATAAGTGAAATTTATAGGAAATGTGATATTTGAGGGGGGTATTAATTGGTCCGAAAAATATACATGAATTTATGTCCTGGGAACGTCCCATAAATGTGTTTGAAATAAGAATATTCTTAGGTTTGAAAATTTAATATAGGTGTTTTGTTTAGTATTTCTCCAAGATTGTGTATCTGGTGATATATTTAACATATACAAGTGTAAATTTTCAATGGGATGAAAATTTAAAATATCCTTTGAGGAGTTGAAGGTAATGTTGTCTTTGAAAAAAATTTATTCTTCTGAAATAATGTTCAAGATATAAGGTATTCTACAATGCTTTTGGTATGGGTTTGGGATGCATCTAGATGTAGGGGAAATGGTTAATGGGCTATACCTCTCACTAGTTATGCCCTAATTAGAAGAGACACCTTACCCATTATCTTTAATTAATAGCTGTTATGAATGCACTCAAAACCTAGCATCATTATCTCTTTTGTTATTATTCTATAGTATATTCCAATCATAAGATCCTAAAATAAATTTTTAATTAAAGGAATATGAACCTTTCACAAATACACTGGTTATAGTATCATTATACACTTGATTTTGAAATTGTTTATAGTCTTGGGAAATTGAAACTCATTGATGATGTGGTGAGAAAAAAAATTCTAAGACAAATTGTGGAGGAATCATTTGAGGAGAGGTCTATGAGGAGTTTCTTTGTTGAGATTATCCTAGGAGTGGAAGATGTTTCTATAAAGATGTTTTTTGATTCAATAAATGTTTATTAGTTTTTAGATGAGAGATTTCAGCTTGATCAAGTGATAGAAATCGATTTACACCACTTGGGTAAAAGCCTTTATGGTGGGGAGACCTGAGGTTAGTGTTCTTAATCTATTAGTGGAGCGTTGGTTTTCCATAGTTGGTTGGTTAATATAATTGATATTAGGAGGGAGTTTTTGGATAGTAGAACCCATTCATTTAGTTCCATACACCATGGGGTTACTAAGATGTATCATGACTTAAGACACCAGTATTGGTGTCCAAGGATGAGGCAATCTCTTGTAGTTTTCAGTTCATGATATCTAACTTGTCAAAAAAATAATTTAGAACACCAATGTACATGTAGTTTTTTTCAACCTTTGACTATTAAAGTATGGGTGGACTTTTATATCTCCCATATCCTAGGTAGTGTTGGTGGAGTAGTTATTGTTTGGTCCTAGTCTCATTCACGAGATGACAAAAAATGTGCATTTGATCTGAAAGAGGATTGTCATAGAATAGAGCCTTCAGAAATATTACATGGACAATTATCATTGTCTTAGAGTTTGAGGATGGAGAATGGATTTTTTCTCGTACTTTTACCTTTCTTAGTAAATCATTGATTAGTTAATTAGGCTAAATTGAAATCAATGTTTTTTTGGCCTCTTTCAAATTATGTATTGACTTGAAAAGGAATCATATCAGTTGGACATACCAAATTTCTTGAATTTGATCCAAAATTTGTTTCATGTTTCATAATTGATGAGGTATCAAGAATATCCTTACCATGTGATTGGATGGGAGAATATTAATCTTGAACTAGATACCACTATCATTGAGAATCTAATTCATATAAAAAATATGAAGTACCTTGATGAAAAATGTTTTCATACACTAAATAAATTTTGAATATATTTAAATGTGTTTTATGGGTTTTAAGAGTGGTTTTAAAATGTATTTTCACATTGTCACATTAGAAACCCTAGATGCATCGATAAAGATACAGAGGTGATTATATTGTGTGTTATACCACAATGTGTTTACATTAGGATATTAATGGATTGTGGAAGGACTCAATAATGGTTGGTACCAACAATATTCTATGTTAGGAACTATTATTCCTTGTATGTATTCTTATATATTAGGTCCCAATATAGTGTGATTTTCAATTTACAGTTATTTTTTGCATTATTTTTCTTCATGGATAGTTTCTCACATATTCTCACATAGGTTTTTATAACATGATTTTTCATGATTGATTGTGTCATTATTATGTGTTTACATTCTTACCATATGGTTGCGAGTATACTACCCTATTTTATAACTTCTACTTTTTATTTTTTTGATTTATGGATATGAAAGGATTTTATGAAAACATAAAGGATAATGATTTTCAAATGGATTTAGATTTTTCAAAATAATTTGTAACAAAAATTAAGATAGAACTACTAAAATATTAATACTGAAACTCGTAAAGACTATGTGGTTTTATCCTATTAGGGATGAAATCTTATTGCATGTTAGATTCTATTATTGTTGTTGCTTTCAGTTTAGGGTGGTTTTGAGGTGACTATTGGTCACATAGAGAAATGTTTGTCTTGTTTTATTTATTCTTTATGGTTTATCCAATTGGGATTGGATTGTATAGACATTTTTTTTATATTTATTCAATTTTTAACATTGGTGTTACGTCTTACTTTAGTTATATTCATGACTTTTTAATATTTTCCCATTTCCCCTCTTTGTTATACCTCGCCATGTGATGGGTTGGCTCTAGTCGATTTTCTAGTTGACTTGATAAAGCCTAGTAAACTATTTTTATTCATAAATTTGACTTCATTTGTTATTCATTTAGGAAAAAATATTTTTTATTTTTTTATTATAATTATGATAAATTTATTTTTTGGACCTACTATGTGTACCAAGTTTCTTATTATTCCACATGGATTTTGAGCTGGGTCATTGGCATTGTTTGATTATGTTTTCCATTTTTCCCATTCCTCCTATGTTATATATTAAACATAGGTTACTTTTTGTACATTGATTAATATTTCTTCCCTTTATATCATTTCCATACATTTGTGCTTCTCACTCAAGTATACCACTAGCTTTTCAGTTTGTCTTGGTTGTGTGGTGTTTCTTGGTTGGTTGGGGAATTTAGAGAGACATTCTATGTCAGGGAAATTGATCACCCATGTGGCCAATTAATTTAGTTAATTCAAACTATTTCACTATTCTTTTTTATTCCATCACCCAAGTCCTGGAATCCATATCTTCTATTTGTTTAATTTTCTCAAAGATTATTCTTCATGTATTTGTTATTTCAGAGTACAAGCCCAATGGACTGCTTCTGGTATAGTTATAACGACATTATTCATTGATAAAGATTTGTGTTTGAGTTTCTAATTTTAGAACCTCTAACATTCAAACAATGTGAGTCCTTCAATATATACAAGCCTAAATACCAACAACAATTACTCAATAACTACATGGCAAGAACAAGACTGTCACCCTAGAGCATCTCTCATTGTATTTTTTTTCTCATTTTCATAGTTTTGGTTATTTTAATCTTTTATTTCTATTAATTTGTTTTCTTTATCTTATTTGAAATAAATATATATAATTTGATATTAATAAAATGTGTGTGCAGGAGTGGTGTTCGTTTTGTTCACATAGGCTCCCACTAGGTTAAATCATGCCATTTCCTTTCTTTCCTTTTAGTTGTTTATTACCATTCATTCATCATGATTATTTTTATTTTATTGTATTCATTCATAGGGAACAAGGAACACAATCTAGACTTTTTGGCTTGTGGGAACAATCTACTATAAGAGAACCTCCCCCCCCCAACAAAGTGGTATCAAATCCTCATTTGGTAATATTTTATTTTGAAATATTTTTCTTATTTTAACATGGTTTCTATTTTCATTTGTTCCTATCAGCCTCATCTTAATTTACCCTTGACCTATATGGTTTTTAATTGAAGTCACTATAACCACATTTTTATATTCTAATCATTAATCCTAACTAGATAATCACACATACCAATTATATTTTTTGTTCTTGGAGGTGTATTCTTACTATTTCCCACTAAAAATCAGTGTTTAGTAATTTTGGTAAACAAACCAACAACTAGGTTTGAAATTTAATAATTTTATGTTGAAAATGAAATTAATGTTTAGATGATTAATACAATAGCCTTACGGTCCCAAAAGGATTAATTAATTCCCTATTCAGGACTAAGAAAACTATTTTTACGATATCTGAAACTATAAATACCTATATAGTTTGTCATTTTATGTCCCATAATGTTCTTATTAAGGAAAATAATTCTTTTCTTCTTTATTTAGGTTTTAATGTTCTTATATAATTTTCTCTCGAAACCACTTCTACAGATATATGGATTATGTTATAGAAATTTTATATGATACCTTTACATTATAGTAGGATATTTAATAAACATCACATGATTAAATTTAAAATGAAACCTGTTATTTCAATTAAATCACAATTATATAAATTCAATAAATTCATGTTAGATCTATCAAACATTAGTGGGATTTTTGATGATGAAGATCAAAAAATTCATACTTTTATTTTTCTAAATAATGAATAAAACACATTATAAGATTCAATTATGTAGTTTAATGACTCTTTAATACTATAAGTCATTAAGATTGTCCTGTAACGCCCCGAACCTAGTGACCTAGAGTCGGTGCATTATTTTAATACATTGGCATGATTACAAGGAACCAAGTCCCAAAGAACAGATCAGTTTAGTAGTCTTGGAAAATAGATTACATACATAAATGTTACATTACACTTCATAACATACAAAACAACATAAATAATCCTTTATGAATGCCATTATTCCCTTGTCTTAACCCTGTATATCAATCACATTACACTTCTTGTAATCCTAGAAAAAATAAAACATAGAAAGGGGTGAGCTCAAATGCTCAGTAAGGGTAATAAATACAGCAGAAACTTTCAAAAATAAGCATAAACATTTAAGGAAATGTATAAAACTAAAAAAAGCCATTTAAACTTGAACTTCAACATAATATGGCATAAATAAAATGAAATAATTCCACTTACTTATTCACATGGATATTCTACTAATCGAATAATCACATTCAATATCACTAACCACTTTCATAATGATGGAATGCATGATGCCGAACTTTAACTTCTGTGTCGAGGCCTCGTGCCAAGACCTAAGGGATAACTGTAACCGGAACCCAACCTGGAGAGCTTCTGTAACCGGACTCCATCCCGGAGTGCCTCTAATAACCGGACACCAACCCGGAGGGCTTACTTTTACTGGTCCCCAACCCGGAACATACTAGTTCAGCACATTCATCTTAAGAAGAGGATGAAATAAAACATAAAAATTCGTATTAAAACTAAAATACAAAATGTCAAAACATTAATCATAAACCATTAATGGCATTAAAATAACTCATCCATAGTAAAAAATATCACAAAAACATAAATAAAATATGGATGATATTTATCATAATAAATCAACTTGAATCAAGTTTAAAATTTTTCAAAGGATGTTGACATAGATGAGATCAACACTATTTGAGAGAAAAATCTCTTTTTTTAAATCATTTAAAAGGTGCATAATTATAGAGAAAACCTTTATTTTGAAAATATCTTTATAATCTTGTGAAGGAAGCTTCAAAGGTGTAATAACGGCGGAGAATAGCCACACCCGCAATATAAGTTAAAAAAGACATTCTTACCTTAATTTTTTCAAAAAGGGTAAAAAGGACATTGTTTGGAAAACGACAGAGTGATTACTTTATAAACCTCTTTGAAAAAGTTAAACAGGTGTATAAATGTCTTTAAACCATATTATTGTAAATAGTAAAAATGTTTTGAAATACATTTTTAAGAAACATGGATGTGGATGATAAAGAGATCCCAGTATATTACTACGTATAAACAACCTCGGATAATGAAGAGATTGTGAAATAAACCCTTACCAATTTGGTAACTTACGAATCATACAACCCATGAAAGAGGTATCATACAATGAATATGTAAATACACATAAATTAAAGTGTATTACACAAAGAATATAATTATGGGTTGTACATACACCACACAAAAGGTAATGGTGGCATTATGGCATGAATCTCACGGGAATAAGGAGTGAGATGAAAACCCCTTACCTTGCACTTTCCTTTAGTCGAGGGTACGTTTAACCTCCTCTTCTTCGGGTTCTTCCTTTTGATTTGATCAAAAGGGCTCCTTAAGTTGGATTTCTGACTAAAGGAAGGTCTCTAGGATGAAGTGAGGGAAGTTGAGAGAGTATTCGAGCAGAGGATGGCAGAACCAAAAGGCTTTGAAGTTGTGAGTTAATGAGAAGGGAGAGTGCCCTTTAATAAGAGGGGTGAGGGGCACCTTTGGAAAAGCTAGAAATATTATTTTATAATAAATTCATATTCGGTTTCTAATGGCTCCAAATTATATTATTTAAAGGTTAAGGTGGGGATGGGTCGAAAACCACCCAACCAATAGAATTTAGATAGGTTTGGGTCATTATATTAACCTTATCGTTAAGTATTAACTCTTAGTTAATTAGTTTCACTTTTAGAATGTCTCTTTGTATTTTTATATTATATGGTTAATAAACTTACTATATACATCCAAGAGACCCCAAAGTGGTCCCTTAATGATACACCTATCATGATATAAGTCTCTTGGCCAAACCTTAGATTTTTAGGATTTTAATATCAATTAATAATATAAACTTTGTTTTAAAAACTATTTTATGTCAATTTTGACACTATTCAATTATTGATTTTTTTAAAAATAACAACAGAATGATCACTTAGAAAAACGTTAATTAAATCAATCCTAACATGTCATATTATCCTAGAAAAATATTTGTATTTATAAAAAGTCTCAAATTACATATATTTGGGTACTTATAATATCAATTATTCCAATTTTTCATTAATTAGGTAATTACTGCATCATCATTGTGTTATAAAAAAATTAAATGTTTTAACGTCTAAAAATTATAAATAAAATATAATTATGTATTAAATCCTTTTATCTTTCTAATGAATATCTGCAATAGAATTTATCTTATGTATAACCTTATATTAAAAATGTTTTACTAAATAAACTTCGATTTTAACTCTTTTAACTCTTCTTTGAATTAAATAATAATAAATGTCCCAATCTAATTCAAGTGGACCTAAATGATAATATTTTATTACTAAGGTTGTTTGTGGTCGAGATAAACTTTTCAAATAGAATTAGGACATGTGTTATGGTAATATTAATATCATTTGTAACCTTAATTACCCTATTTACTTTTAACTGTGGTAAATAAAAGTAAAAAGTTACTATTCACCAAAAATTATTTTCATCTCATTGAACCAAATTTTACTCCTTGATATTAACCGTGTCTCTCAGATTTTTGAAATTCTAATCAGAGAACCGGTAAAATTAAGTTTTATGAAAAATTCGGTTTTTTAACTACCACTTTGTAGTTTCAGTATTCATTAAAAATTTAAGTTTTTCAAAACAATACCAAAATTTCACCCTAAGCTATAATTGATATTCCGAATTCATATATGATTTCTATTTTACAAAATTCCAAACATATAAGTTGCATTAATTAATTTTATAATTAAATACCGTTGTCACAACAAATAGAATGTTTTTAAGAAACAATATATATCAAAAGATTGACATTTGTTTATGTCCAATTTCAAAGTGAAATTAATTCTAATGAACACCATTGGATAAAATGGTAAAAATATATTCTAATTATACTCTAAAACCACTCAAATTCATAATTTATCACCATTAATTATTTTGATTAAAAAAGTTATTTTTAATTAAAATTTAGTAATTTTCACTATTCATCAAAATATTAAAGTTATCCGAAAAGTACCCAAATTTCACCTTAGGATAAATTCGATAATCCGAATCCAAAAATGAAGTCCATTTTGAGATATAAAATTTATAAATTTTTAAAAAACTAGGTATTATTATTCATTACGGCTAGTTTGATTGGTTGTAGTGTGTGTTAGAACTCGAAGTTGCGTACAACGCACGCTACTATATTATTCAAAGAGAAGCGTATCGTGGAAGATTGGGGTGTTACATTGTAATTTTTTTATGTCCCCATTCTAAAGAATAAATGTATTCATTCAAATTGAATATATAAATGTTTAAAATATTAGATTTAAAAAGGGTTCACTATTAAAGTTGGTAAAAGTGAATTTTTGAAAAATACTTCTTTTTATCTGAAAAAAGGATTTGTTCTTACGTTATTTATAAGAAACTTGTAATATGCATTATAAAATTATAAGGATTCTATAAATTCTAAAATTTAGTTAATACTATTCATAACCTCTTTTGAACGGCCTGTTTGGTAAGTCATGGTGCGCTTTAACTCGGTGTTGCGTGTAATGCAAGTTATTGAATTATTTTGAAGAAATAACACACTATGAAATCTTGGGGTGTTACATTCTCCCCTCCTTCAATAAATTGCGTCCTCGCAATTTGAAATTGTTCTTCGAAAATAAAATGTTGAAAATAGAAAATATCTTTGTGGGAAAACCCAAATCAGAAATTGGGTTACTAAAATTTAGTCTTAATATGGGGAAAATAGAAATGAAAGGGTCACCACCAAATTATGATCTCGATTAGGAGAACATTGGTGGAAATTAGAGACATATAATTGGAGGAAAAACATAAATATTTATAGGTAGTTGTTGAGGTCATCAATCATAAACATGTGTAAAATTGAGGTCCTTAAATTCATCAATCTATGATGATTTGAATTACCATTGGTTCAACAAAACATAGCGTATTAGGATAACACATTTTTGGTTTTAGGATTCCTTAAATAACGTATAAGAATTAATTCCTTTATAGAATAAGAGAAGAAGAAAAATATATTCTTGACAAGTAGAGTTTCATCCTTTAACTAATTTCTACCACAAACTCATCTTTCACTCTAAAAGATAATAGAACGTAAAAATAATCTATTTATCCTATTCGTATAGGGTTCTAAAAAACGAATTTATAATTCATCTACGAGATCTTTAAAAAAAACTAAATTATTTAATCCCGGACATTACGTGGGCCAGTGGTAGGTGATACACCCTTGTCGCCCTTCAGTTGTGGGTTCAAGTCTCACGGCCTTGCCGGATGCGAAAGGTTTCCACCCAACCTCTGGGTTGTCCTTTTATGGAAATCCAAAAATAATCCAAACTAGAACTATCCAAAATGTTTTAGTCAAAAAAATGAAGATCCTTTTTGTTGTGTAATAACATGTGAACACCTTCATCATGTATTCTTTTAAAACACTGCAACATCCTGAATTACCATAAAACCTTATTGATTAAATTCATAATCCCTTATTCCTTAAATAATAATGGATATAATCCTTCAATCCAAAAATGTTGCAAACCCCAACAATGATGGAATATACAAATCATTAATCAGTTTCAAGGTATTCAATAATATCCAATATAACTTATCCAAATAAATCAGGTATTATTCTAAAATCACTACCTCGGTATCAGAACTATATTATGGTTTATCATTCTCTCAACCATATAATTTCCAAAAATTTATCCTGTTATTGAGTCACTTTTCTTTGTTCCACACAATCTCATGTCCTTAATGAAATAGTACTGTAGTACAATCCTTATATACTACATAATTATTATAACAAGTACATTGTTGATACAACACTCAAATGACATAATCAACATCAGAACTCTAATCATTCCTCTTCATCTGTGGTAGTATCATAACATGATTATTATCCAATAGCATCATTTGCGGCATAGTCTGATGATTGGGACATAGGTTTGCGTAGTGTTTAAACTCTTTGCAAATGAAGCATTGTACATTTGAAACCATTTTCTTACCCTTGTAGTCGTGTACCTTGTGCCCTTTTCCTCCACACATATAACAAACTACCATTCCTTTCAGGAAAGTTTCAAGGTGTTTCCTCCCATAGTTATCACATATGGGGAAATTATTCTTTTCCCTCTTACCTTTATCCATCTTTCTCTCTTCCATCCTTTTCTTATCTTGCATCCCTTCAAAGCCATAGGACTCAGTAAACTCTTTAGTTATCTTATCCACACATGATACTATTTATTCATATGATGATAATATGTGGGGACTATTTCCCTTATAAATGATGTCTTAATACCATGAAAGATATGATCCTTCTTACTCTTTGGATCCTACGTATTACTGGAGTTTGCATTCCTTCTACTGGGCATCATTTGTATACAATATCATAAACTAGGTCAGTTTATGAATTGAAATAAATAATTCCTAATGCAAATTGAACAGTTTATGGATATAATCCATAATCATAAAAAATGTTTTCTTTGAGTAAGTATATACTCATGATCCCTTCATAATGGTTTGAAAATAAAATGAGAATTATCCTAATCATATCCCCCAGGAGTGTCGTAACAAAGAGTGCAGCAAGGCCCATTGTCGTGCACCAGTTCCCGTTCGAGTCTAGCTCAAAGCGGTGTTTTCGGGTTTTACCCCTAGGTACATCTGTGCCAGATCCGCCTCTACCAGGTCATATCCAAACAGGGATGTATTGCTCGGAAAACTCACAAAATCCCTACAACACCAAAATTCTAGGAAGTTCTTCTATACTAATCCTCAAAGTCTATCTTAGGGATATGTGATCTAATCAGAGTTTATCTAAATCTAGTTTCCAAGGTTATTTCTAAACTTCCTCTGATACCAACTGTAACGCCCCAACCCCAGTGACCCAGATTCGGTGCATTATTTTAATACATTGGCATGATTACAAGGAACCAAGTCCTGAAGAACCGATCAGTTTAGCAGTCTTGGAAAATATATTACATACATGAATGATACATTACACTTCATAACATACAAAACAACATAAATAATCCTTTATGAATTCCATTATTCCCTTGTCTTAACCCTGCATATCAATCAAATTACACTTCTTGGAATCCTGGGAAAAATAAAACATAGAAAGGGGTGAGCTCAAATGCTCAGTAAATGTAAGCAATACATCGGAATCTTTCAAAAATAAGAATAAACATTTAAGGAAATGTATAAAACTAAAACAAAAGCCTTTTAAACTTGAACTTCGGCATAATATGGAAGAAATAATATGAAATAATTCCATTTACTTATTCACATGGATATTCCACTAATCGAATAATCACATGCAATATCACAAACCACTTTCATATTGATTGAATGCATGATGCCGAACTTTAATTTCTGTGTCGAGGCATCGTGCCAAGACCTAAGGGATAACTGTAACGGGAACCCAACCCGGAGAGCTTCTGTAACCGGACTCCATCCCGGAGTGCCTCTAATAACCGGACACCAACCCGGAGTGCGTTTAATAACCGGACACCAACCCCGAGTGCCTCTAATAACCAGACACTAACCCGGGGTGCCTCTAATAAACGGACACCAACCCGGAGGGCTTACTTTTACAGGTCCCCAACCCAGAACATACTAGTTCAACACATTCATCTTAAGAAGAGGATGGAATATAACATAAAAATCCGTATTAAAACTAGCAAACAAAATGTCAAAATATTAATCATAAACCATTAATGGCATAAAAATAGCTCATCCATAGTCAAAAATATCACAAAACCTTAAATACAACATGGATGATTTTTATCATAATAAATCAACTTGAAACAAGTTTAAAATTTTTCAAAGGACGTTGACATAGATGAAATCAATACTATTTGAGAGAAATATCTCTTTTTTTAAATCATTTAAAAGTCGCATAATTATAGAGAAAACCTTTATTTTGAAAATATCTTTATAAGCTTGTGAAGGAAGCTTCAAAGGTGTAATAATGGCGGAGAATAACCACACCCGCCATATAAGTTAAAAAAAGACATTCTTACCTTAATTTTTTCAAAAAGGATAAAAAGGACCTTGTTTGGAAAACGACGGAAAGATTCCTTTATAAACCTCTTTTAAAAAGTCAAACAGGGGTATAAATGTCTTTAAACCATATTCTTGTAAATAGTAAAAATGTTTTGAAATACATTTTTAAGAAACATGGATGTGGATGATAAAGAGATCCCAGTATATTATTACATATAAACAACCTCAGATAATGAAGAGATTGCGAAATAAACCCTTACCAATTTGGTAACTTACGAAACATACAACCCATGAAAGATGTATCATACAATGAATATGTAAATACACATAAATTAAAGTGTATTACACAGAGAATATAATTATGGGAAGTACATACACCATAGAAAAAGTAATGGTGGAAATATGGCATGAATATCACGGTAATAAGGAGTGAGATGAAAACCCCTTACCTTGCACTTTCCTTTAGTCGAGGTTACATTTAACCTCCTCTTCTTCGGGTTCTTCCATATGATTTGATCAAAAGGGCTCCTTAAGTTGGATTTTTGACTAATGGAAAGCCTCTAGGATGAAGTGAGGGAAGATTAGAGAGTATTTGCGCAGAGGTTGGCTGAACCAAAAGGCTTTGAAGGTGTGACCTAATGAGAAGGGAGAGTGCCCTTTTATAATAGGGGTGAGGGGCACCTTTGGAAAAGCTAGAAATATTATTTTATAAAAAATTCAAATACGGTTTATAATGGCTCCAAAGTGGATTATTTAAAGGTTAAGGTGGGTATGGGTTGAAAACCACTCAACCAATAGAATTTAGACAGGTTTGGGTCATTATATTAACCTTATCTTTAAGTATTAACTCTTAGTTAATTAGTTTCACTTTTACAATGTCTCTTTGTATTTTTATATTATAAGTTAATAAACTTACTATATACATCCAAGAGACCCCCCAAGTGGTCCATTAATGATACACCTATCATGATATAAGTCTCTTGGCCGATCTTTAGATTTTTAGGAATTTAATATCAATTAATAATATAATATTTGTTTTAAAAACTCTTTTATGTCAATTTTGAAACTATTCAATTATTGATTTTTGTAAAAATCATAAAAGAATGATCACTTCGAACAAAGTTAATTACATCAATCCTAACATGTCATATTATCCTATAAAATTATTTTTATTTATTAAAAGTCTCAAAGTACATATATTTGGGTATTTATAATATCAATTTTTCTAATTTTTCATTAATAAGGTAATTACTGCATCATCATTGTGTCATAAATAAATTAAATGTTTTAATGTCTAAAAATTATAAATAAAATATCATTATTTATAAAATCCTTTTATCTTTATAATGAAAATTTTCAATCGAATTTATCTTATGTATAACCCTATATTAAAAATGTTTTAGTAAATAATCTTTGATTTTAACTCTTTTAACTCTTCTTTGAATTAAATAATAATAAATGTCCTAATCTAATCCAAGTGGACCTAAATGATAATATTTTATTCCTAAGGTTGTTTTTGGTGGAGATAAACTTGTCCAATAGAATTAGTACATGTGTTAGGGTAATATTAATATCATTTTTAGCCTTAATTACCCTATTTACTTTTAACCGTGGTAAATAAAAGAAAAAAGTTACCTTTCACCAAAAATTATTTTCGTCTCATTGAAACACATTTTACTCCTTGATATTAACCATGTCTCTCATATTTTCCAAATTCCAATCACAGAAGTGGTAAAATTAAGTTTTATGAAAAATTCAGTTTTTTAACTACCACTTAGTAGTTTCACTATTCATCAAAAATTGATGTTTTTCATAACAATACCAAAATTTCACCCTATGCTATAATTGATATTCCGAATTCAAATATGATGTCTATTTTACAAAATTCCAAACATATAAGTTGAATTAATTAATTTTATAATTAATTCTCGTTGTCACAACAAATAGCGTGTTTTTAAGAAACAATATATTTCAAAAGATTGACAATTGTTTATGTCCAATTTCAATGTGAGATTAATTCTAATGAACACCATTGGATAAAATTGTAAAAATATATTCTAATTTTACTTTAAAACCACTCAAATTCATAATTTATCACCATTAATTATTTTGATTAAAAAAGTTGTTTTTAATTAAAATTTAGTAATTTTCGATATTCATCAAAATATTAATGTTATCTGAAAAGTACCAAAATTTCACCTTAGGCTAAATTCGATACTCCAAATCAAAAAATGAAGTCCATTTTGAGAGATAAAATTTATAATTTTTTAAAAGTAGGTATTACTATTCATTACGGCTAGTTTGATTGGTTGTAGTGTGTGTTAGAACTCAAAGTTGCGTACAACACACACTACTATATTATTCAAAGAGAAGCGTACCGTGGAAGCTTGGGGTGTTATATTGTAAATTTTATTATGTCCCCATATAAAGAATACATTTATTTAGTCAAATTGAATATATAAAAGTATAAAATATTATATTTAAAAAGGGTTCCCTATTAAAGTTAGTAAAAGTGCATTTTTGAAAAATACTTCTTTTATCTGAAAAAAAGGATATGTTCTTACATTATATCTAAGAAACTCATAATATGGATTCTAAAATTATAAGGATTATATAAAGTTTAAAATTTAGTTAGCACTATTCATAACTTCTTTTGAACGGCTTTTTTGGTAAGTCATGGTGCGCTTTAACTCGGTGTTGCGTGTAATGCAAGTTATTGAATTATTTTGAAGAAATAACACACTATGAAATCTTGGGGTGTTACGTGTACTGTTCTCTATGGGATTTCATTTTAAACCTAAAATCAAAGGTGAGGGGATATTTTTTTTATTGGAGGTAGACCAAAATCTAATGGTAATAAGAGGTAATATAATGTGGGTAAAGGAACTAAAAATAAACAATCCAAGTATATGTCTAATTTTAGGGAACATAAAATTCTTTTCCTCTACTATGGTAGGCCTAGGAAATCTAAAACCAAGTGTAGAAATATAAAACAAGACTTTTAGATTAAACAATATATTGACTAGTCACATTTGGTGGATTTTGGTTTTGATGATGCTGAATTTTTTAATGTCTCCAAACATGAACTCACCCATCAGTTAGTTTTATACTCGGGCTTCTCATTTAATATGTTTCCTTTTGGGGATTCCTTCCATGATTTGGTAGAAATAGTAAAATGATATGCTCACTTAGGGAATAATATTGGTTGTTCATTAAAAAGCAGGTGTCTTATTTTACTAGAAATAGATAACCACTATATCGTTATTTTAATCAATGTTAGGTGGGTTCCTGACTTCAATATAACTCAGATATCCTTAAAACTTTTAGACATAAATAGCTTCACATTTTGGCTTGAATCTGTTTTCCAAAACATCGAAAACACCTCTAAAATTATCAGTATGGTTTACCTTGAAAATGGGTTGTATGTTTTTAATATAAAGACACATTCAATACAGTTGAGTAATGTGTAAACGAAAAAGACTAATTACACTCTATTATGGAATATGAGGTTATGGAATGTAAGACCCATGGGTCTAGAAGAAGCTAATAAACAAGTAATTTTGAATGACATTACACCTATCAACCTTCCCTTTTGTTATGATTGTGTAATGGGTAATGCTAAGAGAGTTAGTTTTAATATGATTACATTTAAATATAGTTTCCATTAAGTGTTTATACATTCTAATTTATGGGGACAAACTAAAACTACTTCCCATGGTGGAGGCTCTTATTTTATTAGCTTTATTGATGAATTCTCTAGAATAGATTGGATTTACATTATCACAAACAACTCTGATGTTTTAAAAAATTTATAACCTAGAAAATCCTTGTATAAAATAATAATGGAAATAAAACTAAATCAAATAGAACTGATAAATTGATTAGAATTCCTATCTACCAAATTTATACCATTCTTTCAGTCTAAGGGAATTATAAAACACTGGATTATTAGTTAGATCCCTAAATAGAATGGAAATCCTAAAAGAATGAATCAAACTATTCTTGATTGATTCTAAAGCATGTTACTATTCTTGTATATGCCAAAATCCTTTTCGAAGGAGGATTACACTATATAAATGATTCTGATAAATAGATGTTCATCTTCTGATAATATTTTAGTTCCCTAAAAGAACATTGGAATAAGAAATCACACTCTAATAATCACCTAAGAGTCTTTGTAAGAACTGGATATGCACATGTCATGACTAATATGCTTAAACCTAGTGCTCTTATGTGTATTTTTTTTGTCACCCTGAGGATTTCAATGGAAATAATATTTGTGTTGACAAACCAACTTACCAAAAATATATAATTAGATGATATATGGTGTTTTATGAAAATTTTTCTCTTAAATATAAATATTTCACACATGATTTGGATGACACATACATGGATGAGGTATTGAAAAAAAACCATCAAAGAAATTTGAGGATACTATATAGCTTCCCCCAACTGATCCTCATCATATGACCCGAACTAAATTAATATCCACTTATGATTTAGATTCTGATTATGAAACTCTTACAAATAATACTAGAAATTGACCCACGATAGAGTTTTTAGGGTCCCTATAACTAATGCTCGATTTACACAATAAGATATAGATTCTTATGAATTTCATGTTTAATGGGATATTTTTTATAATGATCCTAAAACATATAAGAAATTTGTTAATGATAATGTTTCAAATGATTAGATATTTTTTATGGATGTATAAATGCATTCATTAAATAGAAAACAAAATTAGTATTTCATATATAAACTACCCAATTATAAAGTAATTGTTTGTAAGTAGATTTCAAAATGAAAGGATGATGACACTATTGAAATTTAAATTAAATTTAAAGCTAAAAAAGTCACCAAGGGATTCCTTCACAGGTAAGGAATTGAACATTATGAAAGTGTTTCACCAATTTTTAAACTTTTTTCAATAAGGATGCTTCTTTTTTTCTTCTAATAATTACATTAATATTGAACTAATAGATGTAAAAAACACCTTATTTCATGGTGACCTTAATGATTAATTATACATAAAGAATCGTGATTTTTATTATAATGAATTAAAATATATCCATTATTTACTTTAAATAAATTACTGTATGGTTTAAAAAATCATCAAGGTAGTGGTATATAATATTTGATTCATCTATATATAATTAACATTTTGTTAAAAACTCATCTGATTCTTTTTTTTATTTCAATCCCTTTAAAAATATCCTACTTTACCCTCCATTATATGTTGACCAAATTATTATTATTATTATATGTAATAACATGAACCTTATTATAGCTTTTAAATCTCAATTAAAAGGACATTTTTATGTGATGCACTTAAGGGAAGCTAATAATATATCTGGTTTAGAAATCATTAGGGATAGAAAAAAGAAACTATTATATCTCTCACCACATGATTATATTATGAATGTTCCCATATGATACCTACTCGAATCCCTAAAAACATTTATTGTAACTTTTGGATAGCATTTAAAGTTTTTATTAACCAAAATACCCACTGATACTAAAAATATTGAGTTTATGTCCAAAATTCCTTATTCCAATATAATTTACAGCACCATGTATTCAATGATTTTTTCTTGAATAGAAATAGATTTTTCAATCGGAACCATTACAAGATTTATGTACAGTCTAGGGAATCCATATTAGTATGCCCAACCCTGGATGTTGATGTATTTTTCACGTACTTCTTATTTATAATTTTGTTATGGTAAAAAGAATTATACTTCTAAAATTATTATTGTACATTTAGATACTGACTATGAAATGAATATTAACACTAGAAAACAATTAAGTGGGTTTGATTTCATTTCTTGTGAATTGTCTTTGTCCTAGAAATGAAATATGCAATCTTTGGTTTCTCTTCTAACCATAGAATTAGAATATATTTCATTGAATAAGGATTTTAAGGAAAACTTATGGTTTCAGGGTTTTTTAATTAAACTCTATCTTTATGATTTTTTTAACATTCTATATTGATAGTCAAAATGTTCAAAATTTATCCAAAAGATTTAGTATGTCGTGGTAAATCCAAAAACATAGATATCAGATTACAAATTATTCTAGTTGTTATTATATATATAACTTTATATGTCAATATGATATATACTAATAATAACTTGGCTGATATTTTTACTAAATATGTGGTTTAATGACCTTAACATGTTTAAATAAAATTACCCGTGGGATTCATTTAAATTTATTATTATGTATTATGTGTATAGAAAACACATGAACTTATTTGGTTTTATTATATCCTTTTGGATTTTTAAATTCCATTAAGATTCATTACTATAGATAATATATCCATTAAACAGTGATCACATTATTATTATAAATATTTGGTTTTAACAAATCCAATTGACAACTTCGAAGGAAGGGATGGCCTCAACCATTACGATCATACCCTAAAAGCATGCTTATCAGAGCTTCTAAGGGAGAGATAATCATAGGGATTTTCCCTTGATCAATCCCAATCTGAGATCCAACAACATAAGCATGATTGAAATAGTTTATGGGAGAAGTTCAAGCTCATCGATATCATGACCCAAATCTATGTACCTCGAACCACCCAATTAAAGTCTCATTGTCACACACCTTACCCTTAGGGATTTTTCTGGTGTATTAAGGGGATATTTATGAATACCCACAAAGAAAAAATATCTGTATTTTATATAATAATGAATATATTTTCATCTTATTATTATTACTTTATAAATGATTTTTATTTTTATATAATAAAAAAATTGTATTTTAAATATTAAATTTTAATTAAGACGTTTTTCTGATGAATTAATGAATTTTTAAAATATATAACATTTTAATAACATAATATTATTAAAAAATACTTTTTAAATAAAAATGATCATATAATTTTGATGAAGTAAAATGCATTTTTTATAAGGGTTCAAAAACTATTATTGTCAAAAACCCAACATTTCCCAATAAATATATATTATTATTTTAAAGTTAAAATTATCATATTTAAAATATTTTTTTTATGAAATGAATAATATTTTTGGAATGATAATATCAAAATTATCCAGCAGTTAATTTTTCATAATTTTTCAAGACAATCGAATTATTAGTTAAAAAATTAAATACTATATAAATATACATTGTGTATTATAAAATCATAATGACCCAAATGTGATTTAATAAATACTATAAATGGTATCCAAGAACAAATGTTTGATTTAAACCTTAAAATAATTTTATTTTATGTTTATTTGATTAATTTTATAAAGCCTTTATAAATCCTCTAAATCCTATAATATATTTTAAGGTTTTAAACCCATTTCATTAAGTGTAGGACTCACTTCCACATTCTCAATGATATTATTTTAATACTTTATACCATTGTAATTATAAAAAAATTAAACCCAATCCCATTTGTTTGAAACCATGGGAAAGATCGATTGTATGATTTTTGTTTTTTGGTTATTTTAAGATGTAGAGTTCAAAACCTATGTTTGAGAAATAATTAGGAATTACCCACACATTTCCTCTATAATATCACCCAAGACCCAATTTATCTTCAGTAAAAATCATTGTGTCATATCCTTACACTTCCATACCCACTATATAGAATAACCAAGGTTCCCCAAACCTCTAAAGAATATCCTCCACAAGTATTTGGAGTCACACACTCTAGGTAAGAGATTATCTCCTCCTCTTTATAAAAGTTTCATCATTATAGTATGTATTATATTTCCAATACATAATATTGGGAAATGTTTTTACATGTCCCAATTACTGTCCATTTTATTTCTTAATTATGATAAACCCCTTTCTTTCTCATAAATCCATTTTATTTATTTTTTAGAAACGCTTTTATGCTACTAAAATTTCACTTTGATATTCCATGCCAAACTGTTGTGTAGCGAATAAACATACCCATTTACTATTAAGGGTTCCCACTATTAGAACATATCATTATTTATTGGGCACTTACTTGTATTTATTCCGTACTCACAGATATTCAATTAGAATTTGATTATGAATGAAACCATTATGTATGATATATGTGTCACACATATGAATAAGAATTAAATAAAGTGACGATTGTGACCAAAATTATATAGCACTCCAATGAATTGGGTAATGTTTTAATCAGATTAGATGTCATTAAAGATATTAGGGGGTGAACATAATCCATCATGATACTTTTCCATCATGATTTTATGTCATTTAGGCTTTACCTATGTTTCTTATTCAGTTTTTAAGTTGTTGCATTATTTCCCAAGTTTCCTTCATGGTTATCATGATATATCATGTCTAAATGTTCATAATTACGATTCTCACTCATTTTATGCCCCATTTATATTCCTATTGTCTTATACGTATCACATTCTTCATTTTATTCAATGTTTATTCCCTTACAAATCTTTATAGATAACCCATTTCTTATGTATGTCCCAAGGTTATCCCATGGGGTGGTAATTATGAACGAATAATATGAACATGTTAAAGATGTTTTAAATAAACATAATTTATTCCATGTTTTATGTTATTAATTAATGTACCTAATTCCCATATACATTGTACATATAATTCTTATGGGTAGTATTATATGTAATTTTTTCTAATAATTCATTAAATAAAATGAAATAAGGATAAGGGTTTTCATAGTTTGTATCAAAGGAAATGTTTAGTTATTTTGGGGATCTGGATTTGAGAAATATATATATATAGACTTAGGGAAAAGTCTAAGTATAAGAAAAAATCCCAAAATTTTTGTAAGTATATATTAATTGGATTGTCAAGAAAATAAGTCCTTGTTTGGATAGAACAATTGGGTGTGTTTTTGGCATAGATGTACATAGGGGTAAAACCCAAACACATCGTGTGGATCTAGAATCGACCAGGAACTGGTTAATGAAAATGGTCCTTACTTCACACCTAATTTGAATCATTGAGGGTATATGATTCTGTAAATTAATAATCACATTACAAACCATTATTAAGGGGAACAAAATTCCAATAATAATGTACATTAGGAAATATATTGTGAATAACATAGATTGAATCTTAGATATTCATAAGTTAAAAAATGTATTTGATTTATAAGTTAACACTTTAATTTATTTATATTCATATTTATGTGTTTAAATGTTTAAAAATAATCATCCCTAATTTTCGATTTATTTTATCTAATGGCCGAAAAATAAGAAGAATCAGTTAAACAAAAAAGGTGGTGGGAAATGTGATGACTTCCCAAATGAGATTACTAACCCAATGGGAGCAGGAATAGAAAAAATTATGATGTTACTCTCTTAGATGACTGTGGTTCTGAATAGAAACATATATCAACATTATATCTCAAATCCACCAAATAAAGAAAATGCTACAATTGAGACCTTTATGTCACAAAGGACACTGAATTACAATGGAACATCTTATCCCTTAATCATAGAACAATGGATCAACTCAATTAAGAATATATTCTACATCCTTCAATGCTCCGAGAAAGAGAAGTTTCTATGGTTTTTTTTATCACATTGAGGTAGAATCTTATCGGTGGTGGAAATTTATCAAGAATATAAAACTTGTGGAAGGGATCAAATTAATGGGGTGGAAGGAATTTAGAAAAAAATGTTAAATATGTTCATTTTACTCTCTGACATAAAATGGAATGGTATTTATTTTCCCTCAATTAAAAAAAAACCATCAGGGCGTATGTGGAAAACATTACAATACTTTCATTATATGCCTATATCTGTTTTTCCCTCTGAGTGCAAGGTTGACTGCATCATTTGTGGGAAAACCTAGTATATGAAAATCCCTCATGATCTAATACTTCACTAGCTATGAGAAAATTACATGATATTTCCTCAAAGCTAAAATAGAGATTATCAAATCTCTAGGGTTTCATGGGGATAAGAAGTAGAAAGTGGATTTTATTTTTTTTATTCTAAGGGATAAATATAATGGTGCTAAAAAAATCTCAACATCCAACTAGTCAAAATTAAAAAAAAATCAAAAATAAAATTCTAAGGGGAACAAGGAAATGATTTAGTTTCGAGGATGAAGGACACCTAGCTAGTGATTTTTTAAGTGAAAATACCACTAATAAGATAGAGTAAAAGAATTATCGGGTCATCCCTCAACATATTTTTTACTTTTTTAACTATATGGAACCATTAATAATTAAAAACCAATGCACTAATCTTAGTGTTTTCAGATAAAACCAGCAATAACCTGGGTAGAAAGGCTGATCTTATGTTGTCACAACCACTGAGGTGGATCCGAAAAATGATGTCGAGATAGGAATGCTAGGTATTCATTAAATAATATAGAACATACATTTTGAATCTATTTCTAATAATTCTTTCATATCACAAAAGTTTAGTTGAACAATTCAAATGCTTCCACTAATCATGGATATAGAGTTGTCAGTGAAAACAAAAAATGAGTCAATTATTACATCCCAAGTAAAAAACACATCCTCAGTTAATATTTGTGCTCTGAACATACTTGATAAACTTGTGATACTCTCTTTTGTGAAATTTTAAGAAATTATAGTTATGGATTGTCTTTCTCAATTTAGATCCAACATAAATTACCATGATTATGAAATCACTCACAGTATTACGAATCTTTCTTTAGTTATATACAAGTGAAAATAAGTGGATGAATCTTCTTTAGCACCAAAAAATCAAGCATGGATATTATTTTCCTATAATAAATAATTTCTACCTCAAATGATATATTCTAAGTAAAATATTGTACTTGAAGGGATTTAAATTGTGATAGAATATGATGAAGTGTTTCTTGAAGAATTGTCTCATCTTCCTCCTAGTCGAGAAGTTGAATTTTCAATCACGATTATACCCGGGGTGTTACCATTATAAATAATTCCTATATAGCGGTGTTTTGTATATTTAGGATATGAATAAACTAATATAAAATAATATGGATAAAGGTTTCATACACCCAAGTGTGTCACTATGGGGTGCACCAGTCCACTTCGTTAAGAAATAGGATGGGTAAATTCACCTTTTCATTGATTATCATGATCTTAATAATATCATGATAAAAAAAATAATCATCTTCCATGAATTAATAACTTTTTCGATTAGTTATGTGGAGAATAATACTTTTTCATGGTGGATCTATGGTCAGGGTATTACCATGTTAGGTTGAAGAAGGAGTATATCCCCAAGACATATTTTCATACACGGTATAGGCACTATGAGTTCATAGTAATGCCATCCAGACTCACTAATTCTCCAAAAATATTCATGAACTTTCTGAATAGAGTCTTTAGATATTACCTAAAAAAATTGTAGTATTTATAGATAATATTCTAAAATACATCAAAAATAAGGAGGAGAATTAAGAAAATATGGGCATTGTGCTAAAGTCCTTATGAAAGGTGGACCTTTATGAAAATTTTAAAAAATGAAATTTCTGGTTTAAGGAAGTATATTTGATGGGGAATATAATAATAATAATTTTGATGCCTATGGTCCCTTTAGAAAAATATTCTATTGAATGATGGTTGAGCTGTGACAGGTATCCGTAGTTTCCTTGTATTATCTAGGAAGTATTGTCAATTTTTGAGAAATTTATCACAATTTCCAAATCCCCTAAGTAAGATAACATTTAAGGGATTCATGTATAATTTGAATTATGAATGTGAATAGAGCTTCATGAATTTGAAAATATTCTTATCACTGCACCTGTACTCTCACTACCCACAAGTGGAGAACTTTTTATGGTATTCATCGATGCTTTTAAGAAGGGCTTCGGCAGTGTGTTATTGAAGAATGAAATATTGATATCCCGTGATTCAAGGTAATTGAAACTTCACTAATAGAACTACTGAAAAAATGATCTAGATTTGACTATAGTGATATTCATGTTGAAAAAATGGAATCATTATATCAATAGGCAGTAGTTTAAAATATATATTGATCACAATATCTTCAAGTATATATTCATAGAGAAAATTTTTTAAATGCACTGGTGGTGATGGTTAGAGCCGATCAAGGACTATTAATTCTCAATCCACTACCATACTGGAAATGTGAATAAAGTGGAGGATTCTCTATGTATAAAGGCTCTACTAATTTAATCATTTATGAGAATTAAAAAGGATTCAATCATATTAGAATTAAAAAATATTGACATGGGAATCATAAAGTAAGGAACATCATCCATCCTTTTAGAAATGATTACAAAAAATACCTTTTGAAGAAGATAATGTATTCTTATAGAGATGATGTAAAAATTAATACAAAAAAGTGGATGCTATAATAAGATGGAAACCCTCATAGTTCAATTATAATTGAAGAGTTTTGAGATTTGGGTCACAACTATGTGTACCATTAAATCCTGAGTTAAAGAAGGATACGTTGGATGATGCACATAGTTTTACATTCTTCATCCATCCAGGAAGCACTAAGATGTTTCCAGATCTTTGAGAACACTATTGTTCGGAAAATATGAAGAAAGATATTTTAGAATATGCATATAGTTGTCTTGTGTTTCAATAGGTAAAGTCCTAATGGAAAAACCAGGGGGATGATGCAACCATTACCCATACCTATATGTAAATCTGAAAACATCACTATTGAATTTATCAATGGTCTAATAAATAAATCAAGAAGAAATAATTATATATGGATTATGGTGGATCATATTACAAATACTTCTCTCTTCATTATGATTCAAGATGACTTATCACCTGATCAACATGCAAGGATACGCATTAGAGAAGTGGAAAGGTTGAATGAGACACTACTGTTGATTGTATCCGATTGAGATGTGATATTTTACTCTATGTACTGCAAGAGTTTCCAACAAGGTATAAATAATGAGTTGAACTACATAATGTATTATCAATATCAAACTGATGTCCAATTTGATCAGGCAATCCATATTGTTGAAAATATTTTGAGAGCATGATCAATAGACTTCAATGGAGGATGGGACCAAAATCATCCTATAGATGAGTTATCCTACAATAAACGTTTCCAATCCAGACTTAAAATGGGTCCCTATGATTCCCATTATGGGAAGATGTGTGGAATACCTGCATGTTGGGATGAATTTGGGGAAAAAATCTAGGTCCTGAAATTGTTGAGGAAATGGTGGAAAAGGATAAGACCCTTAAGTAGCACATCAAAGCTACACAGATTCAATAGGTTATTTATGCAGATATTTTTTAACAATAACAATTGTTTGAGGTTAAGGATACGGTATTCCATAATATATCTCTATATAAAAAATTCATGTAATATTGGAATAAAGAAAATATTAGTCAAATATATATTGGTCCCTTTGAGATCCTTGATCGCATCAGACCGGTGTCCTATCAACTAGAACTCCCTCCTAACCTATCTCAAGTACATGATATGTTCCACGTATCAATATTGAGGAATTATATACGAAAACCCTTACATGTACTCAATATAGTGGTGGTATTATTGGAGAATAAAATTTCTTATGAGGATAAACCAGTGATGATCTTAGATTGTAGAAACAAAGTTCTATAAAATTAGAAAATCCACCTGGTCAAATTATTGCGGAGAATCCACAAGTTTGAAGAAGAAATGTGGGAACTGAAGGAAGTTATGAAATAAAATGACCATAATATATTTATGTGTGGGAAAAGAAAATTTTTAGGGTGAATTTTATGAATGAGGGGAATATTGTAATGACCCAAACTTTTAAAAATAGAATGTCCCTTTTGAATTAATTAAATGACTTATTATGTTTTATGGTTATTAATAACACATAAACATATTTGTTTAACTATATCCTATAATATTTAAAATAAAATTAATAATCATTGGTATTAAAAATATAGTGATTTAATATTGTTTTCATGATTAGTATAAATACATGGTTTTAAAAATCCAATTGACCCAGGCATAGGAAGTGATGACCTCAACAAGTAGGATAATACCCTATGAATCCCATATATCATAGCTTCTAAGGGATAGAGAATCACTATTATTTTACCTTTATAAATCTCAAGTTTAAATAAAACTCCTTAAGCATGAGAAAAACCTTTTATGGGTGATGTTCAAGCTCATAGAGATCACAGCCTAAACCTTATACACCGAACAATGCCATGAAAGTCACACCATCGTGAACTTTAACCTTAGGGTGTTTTCTGGAATAATAAAGTGATATGTATCAGTACCATCATAGTAGAATATGTATAATTTATATAATAATGAATATATTTTCATTTTATTATTATTACATTATATGTGATTTGGATTTTGGTACAATAAAACACAAATTGTATTTTTAATATTCAATTTCAATGAAGAATTTTTCTTTGATGAGTTAATGAATTTTTGATATGAATAATATTTTAATATCATATTATTATTAAATATTTTTTATAAATATAAATTATCATATAATTTTGATGAATTCAAATGTATTTTTTATAAGGGTTCCAAAACTGTTAATGTCAAAACCCCAACATTTCTAAATACTAGTAAATCGCCCATGCATACTCACGGTGCTATAATTCAAATCCAATTTTCAAAAGTCTTTTAATAATTTGAGTAGTTAATAATGAAAATTTATTAAAATATGATAAACATACAGCTTTAGTGATAGATAATAATGAAAATAAATGAAAAATAATAACATGTATTTGAACATATTTATGAAAATGAAAGAAAAGGAAATAACATGATGTAAAAAGATACAGAAAAACAAGATGTATCATTAAGAATTCGGTGTGGTGTCTTTAAAATCATATTTTTAATATGTCATCATCATACATAAAGGTAACTTTATGATTGGAGAGGATGATGGAATTGGAAGGAAAAAAATAAATGAGTTAAAGATATAAATGAAGTGATGAATAGTGGCCTTAGAACTATATTGGAGGAGTGGTGGAGGCAGAGGCAGAGGTGTAAGAGGAGGTAGAGGTGGTGGAAGAGTTGAAGGCCAATGCTGAGGAGGTGGAGGCCGATGAGGAGGATGCACAAGGGGAGTAGAATTGTCAGTATAACATTCAATTCTTAGAGTTTAATGACCACTCATTTACTATCTATTTTTGTATAGAAGATTACCCAAGATAGAAATAATATTTCATAAAGTAAAGAGAAGCATCTAAAAAAAGAATGAAAAAAAGTAATCTATCACTATTTCAAAGATTAACAACTTCCGAACTACTTATTATGAATCAAAAACATTATATGGACTAAACCATAACTGTACTAAACTACAACACTAACACAAGGACTTACTACAAGGAATTACTATAGTAAAGGCTTCATTCCCCCCATAGTCTTCAACTTGTTACATTTTAGTCAGATCAATCCACTGTAATGCATTTCTCAAATCCACATCAATGAATACTTCAATGCTATACTATTGAGTTTTGTCCCACGCAAAAACCATCCAAAGAATCAATAAAAATGTAATACAAATAATTAAATGAGAACAGAAATACAACATTAGCATGATGGGCTGCAATACACTTTGGGCTGCTATTTGAAACACTGGCTCTTTATATGATCATTCATGAACAGCTCCCAGTTCCAGACCTTCACTACAGGAGTGTTGTAATCTGAAAATGAAAGCAGTGATATTAGGTAATGAAATGAAGTTATTGATATGTTCAATGAAGATCAAAATGATGATTCATTGGATACTGACTTGTTAACAGATCAACACTTTAATGGAAATATATATGCAGAAGAATGTTTAGTGCATTTCATAGGATTTATTTTCACCTGGAACGTTGCCATGATTTCATCCCATCCAAGGGAAGTTTATTCAAAGAGAACAAACAAATAAACATGCAGAAATATGTTTTAATGGAAACAAACTTGGAAACTCAAAAATTGAGAAATTTGTTTTACTGAGAAAAAAAATATTTTCAAATCCTAGAATGGTAAATCTGTTCAGCTGGAGAAAAATTTGAGAAATCATAAAGTGTGATATTAAACTATGATAAATAGACATTTCATCTGAACAATGATTATCTGTTTCACTGTATATAATCTTCCCATTAAGAATATTGAAATTATGATTTTATAATTTCATTACAGTTTATAAGTAAACT
The DNA here is from genome assembly GCA_963277665.1 of Viscum album. Taxonomy (NCBI): domain Eukaryota; kingdom Viridiplantae; phylum Streptophyta; class Magnoliopsida; order Santalales; family Viscaceae; genus Viscum; species Viscum album. Next base: position 1,328,449,254 of record OY728158.1, read on the forward strand.
ATAGTATATGTAGACAAGATAGTGGAGAAATGTTTTATAACAGGGCATTTGATACATACAGATTGCAGAAAATGTGTTTCCAAATTGGACAAGTACTGTAAGACAACCCTTTATTAATATTATTTTTTTTTCCAGAAGTTATCCTTCCTGAAATTCATTTCTTGGAGGTTTTATGGGTTGGATTATAAACATTCCTTCATCCTGTTTAAATACACTGAGTCATGGAGTAGGTGGTAAATGTGGGTCAAATAGTTTATTAATAAATTAGATGTTAAATATCACTTTTAATAGTGGTTCAACAAAATTTAATGAATCCAACAAAAAGCCAGAATGCTAACCCCATCATTATTGAATAACTTATCACTTTTCAATGACCTGACTCAAAATGAAACGATTACCATGATCACTTATGTATGAAGGCATATTGGAAGTGAAAACATGATTTGGTGAGGTGAAGATTGAGAATAATACCTTTTCGGGGTAAAAAAAATTCATGGAGAACATGAAGGGAAATCTTAGACATACATGGGGCCTGTCATCGATTCCATTTCCAACCTACCACATTAATGTTCTACATTCAGGGCTTGGAATGGAAGTTTCAATGACTGATAATGGCGTGAACATGAAATACATATGTACTGAAAAGCATATATATACATTGAAAACAATAACATAGTACATACTCAAAGATGGAAATAGAATAGTAATCATGAATAGAATTCGTGTACCTGTATAGAATAAAATAAGGACCTGTTTGAAAAAATATATGAATAAATTAGAACAGAATATGAACATGTTGAAAAAATATGAATCTCTAAAAAAACCAACTCACCATTCCAACAGCACTAAAACACCTCCATCATGGTATACTCCACGTTTGTTTTGAATCCCAGATAGATTATAATTCATTCTACAACTGATCTCTTGCCCAACACATCCAAAAACCCCATAATTTCTTAAAAAAATCCAAACCCTCCCTTACACACATGGAAATTTCATAATATAAGTGAAGCCTTATGCGTAACCAAATGATATCTGCCATAATACAACATGAGATAGAGCTTCCGTAAGGTCATTAATAAATATGTCCAGGATAAACAAAATACAGGCTTCAATAGAGAACTTGGGAAGACAAATAAGGAACTCATAGAGCTTTGTGAATCTCCTCTACACTTGACATAGTAAAGTCTCCATATAATTTGATATTCTCCAATTTCACATTGATGTCATCAAGCAATAAATCAAACCTCCGGGAATGGATGTCAAGCCCCTTCTTAGAAAGATCAAGCTTGAGCATACGAGCTTTGGTGTATTCAGGTGAACAAACCTTCAAAGAATGAACAAAAAAACATTAAAGTAATAATTTACACCGGAAATACTATATATATGTTATATTTATATTTTAATAGTCCATTTAATGTCATAAACTATTTAAATCGAAAATATAATTTTTTTCTAAATTAGATAAACAGTATATGTGAAATCATATATTATATTACAATGTTCCATAAATTTAACTACAAAACTAAATTTCCATGATTTTATCTATCTATCTTTATATAATATTTTTTCTTCACTATGGAATGTTACAGACATTCAAGAAACACTTTATAATCATGCAGAGAAACAAAAAAAAATAAAGGTAGATTGTAATCTCATTGCGAAGACTCATGGAGTAGTATCGCTTAGGTTGACCCCGAGAATGTGGTTCCCATAGAAGTAATTATTGATGCCATTACAAATCTCTGCAGCTTCAAGAACGGGAACATTGTATATTGTTAACCAGTCAAACTAGTGAATTCCTTTAACTAAAATAGTTGTAGGGGTAATATTGTCCTATCTAAACCATTAATGCATGCGAACATATGTTTTATTGTCAGTAATGGCATGGAAGACTACTTTTTCAGGCCTATGAGATTAGTGCACATCAGAAGCAACCAAAACTAAAGAATCTAGAATGTTATCAGTATATAGGAAAACATGGTAGTGTGTGTTGTCTTAGAGAAAGATAGAAATTTCAGACAACCCAAATATTTGTTTGCATTTGAATTGGAGGAATATTCACCAGTAAAGAGGAGAGAAAGACTGTGGATACCTCTATGAATGAGACCTGCTTCAAAGTTCTTGTTTGTCAACTCAGCCAATTTTGATTCCTTAAATTCCTTTTCATGCTTCTTATTCTCCACTAAAAACTCAAATATATTGGCATGGAAGGTTGGAAATACATGCATGCATGAAAACATACATATGTGTGTATGTAAGTATAGATAGTACGGGGAGGGTAGCGGGGGATAAATTTTTTTTTTCAAATAAATATATTATAATTTCCCATTAATAAAGCATGGCATAGTTCTCTTCAATAATTATTTTGTTTTTAAAAAAGAGACATCAATCCATTAATATCCATGCCGAGACATGAAGGTGATGCTAATAGACCAGAATACTAAAATGGATCCACATGGTTAAATAAAGTGAAACATGATGTTATCTTCAACAAATAATGAAAAGAATACATTAGAAGGATATGATTCCAAGTCTTGAATACAAAAAACTAAGCTGAGATCCGTACCATTTTTCCAAACATGGACAACATGATTAAATCCATCACATTGAGAGATGAAAATCTCAAACAAAAAATTAGTTTGGAAAATTGAATATGCATACAAATGATGTAGTGTATGATTTCCATTTACAAACTTCTACTGAACCATCACTTTTCCATGAAAAAACATGTTCTTCGATGCAAACCCCTATCCAAAAATCAATATAATTCACACATAAACACTATATATAAAGGTAAAAAACACCAGCAATCTGACATCATACAACAAATGAATAAAAAATATAGTATGCATTTCCACAAAAAAACAGTATTGAAGCGAAGAAAGTTGTGACAGTACCATCGAAATCGGGTTCCAACATCATTGGAACTGACACTTTCCCATGAAAAAACCTATTCTTCGATGTGAAACCATCTTCTGAAATTAACAGAAGAAACACAAAGCAACCATACAAATAATAAAAATTAGTAAGCTTACATCAGAGGAAAAATGAATCACAAAATCCATTATAATTGAATCTGTTCCCAGTAATGATTTCAAAAAGCTAAGCAGAGATGCATCCCAGTTTCCCAAAAATGAACAGAATGATTAAATCAATCACATTGATAGATGAAAATCTCAAATAGATAATCAGTCTGGAAAATTGAATAAGCTTACATATGATGTAGTGTAGGATTGTTAGGTACCAACTACGACTGAAATATAACTTTTCAATGCAAAAACATGTTCTTCGATGCGAACCCAAATCCTGAAATCAATAGAAACCACACATCAAAAACCAAATAAAGGAAATGACACCACTAAGCCGACATGAGAAAACAAATGAATAAAAAAAATATAGTATGCATTTACACATAAAAACATTAGTAATGCGAAGAAATTTGTGACAGTACCATCACAATCTGGTACCAACGACATCAGAAATGGAACTTTCCCATGAAAAAAACCATTCTTTGATGAAAAACCATCTCATATTATTAATAGAAGCAACAGAGTGCAACCCATACAAAGAAAATATTCCCATTAATTTTACAGTAGAGAAAAAATGAATCACAAAATCCATTATAATTGAAATTGTTCCCAGTCTTGAATTCAAAAAAGATACGGTACCTAATGCTTGGGTAAAAACCCCACTTTCATAGCCTGAAAAATCATATCAATTACATCCTTCGGTGTTAAATTCGCTTATAGGACCTTAATAGGCTCACTAATTACAACATTTGACCCCTCTACAATTGGGTGGTTCCAAAAAAATAGGTATGAGATCACACAATTCACTATGAATGAATTGAAATAGATATAGTATGAAACTGGAAAATAAAACATCATATGAAACTTTCAAATGTTTATGGAAATTAAATAAAAAAATAAAATAGTTTAAGGTAAACATAATAAAAATAAGAAAACCCGTTTGTTGTCATTTTCAGTGTATTATTCTTTGAAACCTCATGTCTTTACACATCAACAACGATTTCATATTGATATTTTTTATTATTTTATTTAATTTTCAATGATTTCAACACAATAATGTTATAAATTACCATAATCCGTTTCATTTGATCTATCTTATAAACTCAAGAAATTTTTATACAAATTCATGTAGTCAATGAAAATGATACTGGCATCAGTGTAATATATATTAAATCAACAGGAATAACAGTGGAAGATTTCTATATTAAATTGAAGAAGGGATAATTTACTGACTATGAAGTAGACTTAGATGCAATGAGTCAGTTAATATAAAATCTCCTACAAATGATAACTAAAGAGACAATGGCTGGGCTGATGAATGAATGTGGTTGTTTGAGTATAAGAATTGGAGCAATGAAGGAAAATGTTTCATAGTTTCACATAAAGAAATATGGTCTGAAGGAATGAAATTTCGATAATAATTGGATAACATACCTTGTTTGGATGTATATAGTTGTAGGATCTATGAATATCTTGTCGATGATAGTAAGAGGTTAATAGAAAACATGGCAGGCCTCAAAGGCAACAGTGGATGTCAATGCAGAAATTGAAAGTGAGTGGGGTAAGGGAACCAAAGGAGATAGTAATGGAAGTTAGAAGTTCGAGGAGTAGGGATTCAATAAAAAATGAAAATTGGTTGGAGAACTATAATTTGATCGAGCTGTTATAGTGTGAAGTTGTAGGGGGTCCTAGGTGAAGGAATTGTCTGAGGTGAGCAAGCAAGATTCCACCGTCACCTATAATACCAAACTTTTGGTAGAAAGATGTAAATATGGAGGCGAGACCTTTATGAGTATCCTGTAATGATGATGGTGTGGTTGACTATGATAAGACACTCGATATAGATGGTCGATGGAGTAATGGAAGTTTCTCAATGTTCGAGAACTTGTTGCTCGAAATACAGCTGGAATCGAAATGTAGCGATAACCGGACATCAACGATAGAGGAGGAAGAACTCGGTGACCAAATAGAATGGAGGAAGCAGAGCCAAGGTGGGTGGTTTTGTGAATAAGTGGAAACCCTAGATTTGCAAGATGGAAACCAGAGTGGGAGATGGAAACTTGTTGAGATTAGAGTAGAAACCGGGAGAAGGAAAAGTGCAGAGATTAGAGAAAAAATCGGGAGAAGGAGGTTATCAGAGATAGAGGTCGACTGACTACGGTATGTACGGGAAAGGCAGGGTGATGGAGGTGGGGGTTTGGGGTTGTGAAGGTCACCTTGTGTGAAATCCTAAGCGAGATTGAGATTGGTAGGCCAAGAAAAAAAGTTATCTCGCGCGGAGGAGCGAAGTGGATTGTTGGAGAAGCGAAAACGTATTGAAAAAATGATGTAGATTGATAGGTGTGTGACACGTGGCAGTAGGAGAATCCAGGATTAGTATATATAGTAGTTATGTTTATTATTATATTAAAAGTGAAATTTAACATATTTTGAAAATCATTTATATAAAATAAATATTATTTTTTGAATCCAAATATCAAAAATATCAAAAGGTGAATTTTTGACAATTTTTTTGAGATAAAAAAATTTTCTAGTAAAAAATTAAATATCGCAGAAAAATACGGTATGCATTATGACATCATAATGACCCAAAATTGTTGTAATAAATACAATAAACGGAATCCATCACCAAATCTATGTTTACTATTTAAAAAATGAATTTAAATATATTTCAATAATTTTATAAATCCTTTAATAATCCTCCAAAACCTATACTATATTTTATGGTTTTAAGATCATTTCGTTAAGAGTTTGACTCACTTCTACATCAATAGGGGTATTATCAAAATAATTTCAGTCCTTGGAATTATAAAATAATTTGATGTACTACCCTTTTGGGGAAAACATGGTAATGTTTGTGGTTTTGGTTATTTTATTATAAAGAGTCTAAAACCTAAGTTTGAGAAATCATAAACAATCCCCACTCATTTCCTATATAAACCCACCCAAGGTCCAATTTTTACTCGTAAAAAATCCTTAAATCGCATCCTTACCCCGATATAACCGCTCTAAAGTCCTTCCAAGGTTCCCCTTAGATCTTAATAATCTATTCTGAAATATTTTGAGTCACATTCTCATGTTAACGGATCCTCTCCTTCTCCTCTTTATTCAAGTTTCTTCATTATCTTATACCTTCTAATTTCAATTAATAATGTTGGGATATGTTTCCCATTTCTCTATTACTATCTATTTTATGTAGAAAATACGAGATACCCCTTTCTATCTCTCAAACCATATTTATTTTTGAGTTATGTCATTATGCTACCAAAATTCCACCACAATTCCACGTGAAAAACAATTGTGTAGTGAATACCCGTACTCATTTCTACAAAGGGTGTTCACCTTTATTCACATATACTTATTTATTGGGGACTTAAATTTATGTATTACTCCCTACTTGATCATTGAATAAAATATGATGATGAATGAATCCATGTTTTATGATCATAGGTGGCACACATAAGCATGACAATGAAATGAAAGTGACAGGTATGCCTGAATTATATAGAACTTCAATGCATTGAGTAATTTTTTAGTATCATGAGATATCAGGATAGTGATTAGGTAGTGAACCTAATCTATAATGGGAATTTCTCCATCATGTTTTCCTAGAATTTAGTCTTGAAATATTTTTAGGATGTAGTGTTTTATGTTTTTTCACATTTCTCATGTTTCCTTTATGACTATCATGCTATATCATGCCTTATTATTCATGTTTATGATTCTGACAGTCTTTATGCCCCATTTATATTCCAATTTTCTAATATGCGTCACTTTTTTCATGTTTTTCCACATTTATTCCTTTATAGGGTTTTATAACACATCCCTTTCTTATGTATGTCCCTAGTTCATCTCGTTTATTATTATGTATGAAGGAATAATATGATTATTTTATGGATTATTTCAATAAATATGACTTATTCCCAATTTTATGTTATTATGTAATGTACCTAATTCATAAAAACACTATCCTTCTCAATCATTCAGGTTGTAATATGTTCAATTTTATGTAATAAATAATGAATTAATATGTAATAAAGAGTAGGGTATTCATATGAGGATTTATCAAAATTCAAATATTATTTATATTGGATGACTTTGGTTCCCATTCAATAATCTTAGGTGTAGGATAATTTAAAATTTCAATTGAAAATGGTGGATATTTTTTATATTAGGTGTTTCATATTGTTTTATATTTCAAATATCCATGTTTTTGTTCTTCCATTTAAATTACTTTTTTATATATGGTTAAAAAATAATATTTCATTATTATTATTATTATTATTGTCAATTGGGTTTTCTAGACCCTTTCAGTGCACTGTGATTCATACTCTTCCTCATGGGATTCGATGCTAGTTCATTGGATTGGATTGCTTTTATTTCTATTGGGCCCATTCCTTTAGACTCATCTATTGGGAATGGGTGAATTCTTGGTCCTTGATTAATTTTTCCGCCATTTAGATCCTTATCGTACAACTTCGTATCATCACATGAGTGATCCATTGGATTTTATTTTCAGCATGGCTCTATGGTTCTTCCAAGATGGTATCAGATTTTTGATATACTAGTAGTGTCAAGGGAATTGATCACCCTTCTGGCCCATCACTTTGGTTCATTCTCACCATTTCTGTATTCGGTTTTTTTATCATTATCTTGTTATCGAATCCTGAGAGTCAGTTTTCTCAATTTTTAGGTAGATCAATCTCAATGCCTACCATACTCCAAAGTACACCACATGTGTACATATTATTGTGGAGTTATAATGTAACCATTCATTGATGAATATATGTGGCTCAATTAGAGATTGAATAACATCCAGATTCTAGAATAGGTGAGTCCTTCAACCACAATGAGCTTAATGTTCTATATTACATTCTTGATGAATGATTGAATATAATTTGACTATTGGACCCAGGAATCCAGTGTCAAAAGTATTAGGTTCTAATTTCTAATTTTTTTCATCTTTTGTTCTTTAATTGATATGTTTTTGTTTCTATTGGTTTTTCATATTGTATTCTGTAGATATTTTTACATGGAACAAAATAAAATGTCTGTGTGTGGTGTTATTTCAATGCATGTAAAAAATGGACCTAAAACACATTAAATCCATACGTTCCTATTAGTGCCTTCTTGTATTTATTACATCTTGAAATTTTCAATTTTTTTGTATTTGAATAATGTGAAAAAATACCCAAAATAGTCCTTTTGGGTTTTTAGAAAATGGAAACTGCCAGTGTATCTTTTGCAACATGTTTTATTCATTATGATAAATCTTGTTGATCATGAGATGATGATTCATAATAAGGAGTCATTATAGGAACATCTTCTCAAGTGGGATGTGTCCTAGGGAAATATTCAGTCTGAACACCATACATGATCAAACTAATGCTTTTGAATTTTTATTTTGAATGCCAAACTTATAGAAAATTGTCTTTGTTTGGGGTTTTTTGGAGGGTTCCCACTACACTCTAAAAATTTTTATTTTATAAAAAAATGGATAATATATATGTAAATTAACACCCTTATTAAAAAATAATTATAATTTAAATTTCCTCTCCATTTTTAAATAAATATAAAATATAAAATATATGCATCATTCTCTTCCAAAAAACAATAAAAATTTAATTTTACCATCAACATAAAAAATACTTGTCTCCAAACACCTATATCATGCATTGAAATAGTAAAGATAGTTTTCTCTTTTCTGTATAAAAGAATTTTTTCCTAATTTAAAAAATAATAATTACTGATCTACTCTCATTAAAACGTTAATAATCTTGTTTGTAACAATTTATAACATCCATATTATATAATATAAATCCCAAAATTATATTTTCACAAAGCCTATAACACCACTCACTATGGAAAATACTTTTAGACACCTCTATATCACTCACAATGTTAAAACAAGCGATAATTCTCAAATATTTTTCACAAGTGAAATAAAAACTCTTCAATGAGCTATCATTGAAATCTTTTAAGCCTACATTATTCATCTTTTGATGTGGTAAACATGATAAAAGTTTATTAATATCAATTTTTTTGAATTAACTAACTTTATTCCATTAGAATATGCATCTTAATCATTAACCTTATAACCAAATATCCATGTGATCTCAATCACACATTTATAAGGACATCTGCTAATAAATTTGATGGAACATAATAAACATACTTTTTGAAATAAACTACCAACTACACATTGTATTTATACTTTCCCAAAAATGGCTAGCAAGATTTAAATTCTAACCTCAAACTCCCACTAAATTTCATTAAATTCATCATCATATTTGAAATTTATTATAACAAACCTTATATTATATAAATTTATATTACTTCAATTTTGAATAATATTTATTAAAAAATAAAACAAATCCATGATAATATCCTATAGGTATAGTGTCTTTAGAAACTATTAAACATAAACAACTGGTTCATAAGAAATCATTATTGTCCCCCGCTTATTTCATCACAACAATACCTATTTAAAAAATATCATACTTAATACACATCTTCATGACCTCCGAAAAAATATGAAATCGTGAGCCCAAATTCATAGTAAAGATAGATAAGGGAGATATCAATCATATCATAATCATAAGACATGAGAACATAACATTTGAAAGTATTATCCTGCATATGAAAGATCATGATATCATACAATGGGATAATTAATAAATTTAATAAGATTAAATTAACATAATCACAAAAGTCATAACATAATACATGAGGTTTTTTGGAATACATATAAGAATCGAAAATCATTTCAAATTTTTCAAGGCTAACTACCAAGACCAACATAGCAGACAAATTTCATTACTGAACCATGTCCACTCCCTAATTCAGCCCTATATTACTAAACCAATATCATTTCTTGTTCCAGAAATATATATCTCATGAGACAAAAATCATTACCTAATAAATTAGAGTTATATATAGGTCTAACCAATCTCATAATGAAATAATTATAATGTGGGCCATAAAAACATAAATCATTCATCATAGCATAACCCAAGGATTAAAATGGGTTTCTTAAACATCATTCCTCCATAATCCACAAAAAAGGATTTTATAAATATGATTACATTATTAACACAATAAAATAATAGTAATTATAGGTATAGAAACATAACCCTTTTTAGATAATGTCATCTTAGATGGAGAATAATTTTGATAAAACACTTGAAATTAATTCTTGAGTAAAATATAATTTCTTCTTCAAAAACATTTTTTTTTCAAAATAATGTGCAATTTAAAAATAAAATACTTTATTTGAAAATAAACATAAAATATTGTAATATAATATTCATGTAAATGAGGTGTAAATAAATCATAAAAATCCATTCATTTTTTCTAAGTTAAAAAATACATTCTCCTCATAGTTTTTCTAGAATAGTCAAAAAGTACCTCATATCCAATAACGAAAAAAAATTCCTTTCAAAGTGTTTAATAAAAATTCACCAATGGGTAAAATAGACTTTAAATATTTTTAAAATAATATAAATAATATTAAACATTTATGAAACATTGATTTAGAATATAAATATACTCTAGTAAATAATTACATATAACAAATATCAGATAAGAATGAGATTGAAAAAATGTCCCTTACCTTTTAGGTTTGATTTCCTTTGTATGTATCCAAAACTCTTATATGATGATAATTTCATTGACCTATTATAGAATAATATTCATTATTATGATATCATATGTGATAATATTAAAATTTTTTTGTTGATAACATTTTATTATTAGTTGATATTGGGGTATCAGCCACTTCATTTTATTTTTCATGTTTTTCAAATAATTTCTGGTTCTCCATTTAGTTCATAGTTATATTATTATAAATTGATATAAAAAAATATACCATATTTTTTCATTATGAACATTTATATAATTATTTTTCAATTAACATCATGTAGAATGAATCTCATCGCATCGTAGTGAGGGTGGGTCGTACGTATGCATGGGAGATGATATCGTTACCATAATTGTTGAATGGTATTGAAGTGAATGGTGTATAATATGACTGATTCAGTATAATGTTATAATAATCATAAATAGTTATTATTTATATCATTATACCCATCCAATTAAGGAGGTGGAAAAAAACAGAACCACCGTGTGGAGATGGTAAGCTATACGTATGCATGTGTAGTGATTTTGTTTTTTAAAGGGTGGATTGATAGTAGAATATTGTTATTAAATAATCATAAAAACATCTCAGTATATAATTTATACTATATTTATGAATTTATAATGAATCAACTCATGAATATGAATTATAATAAAAAATATCTTTGAATGAATTGGTAGAGTAAATTACCTCTTCTTTGACGTGCTTCCTCTAAATATCATTTTAGAGCACTAGAGTTGGACTTTCAACAAGATCAAAACCTCTAGAATGTAACTAGGGATGTTTATAAGGGAATGCGTACGGGATGTATGATCTTTAAGGCTCAAAGATAATTGAATAGGTGAGGTATGAGGTTCTCTTTTGTAATTGATTTGAGGGACACTTTTGGGAGCTCAGAAAATATTAATTAATAATAAAATAAAACCCCATAAAAACCCTCCAAAATGACTCAATTTAGAATATAAGAAGATATATGGTTTTACTATCCCAAAAAAATATATTTTAGAAAATTTTTTATATCAATTTAAACCATATTAGTTTAATTAACACTTAGTTATTCAATTTAATTTTTATCTAGGGTAAAAAATACTTCAATATTAAAATAATGAAATATTTAATTATTTAAATTAAATTAGACCATAAATAAATTCCTTAGAAAAATTTAATCCATATAATTTTAATGCCCCGACCCCAGTTACCCGGATTCGATGCATTATTACATAAAATTGACATGATCACAAGGGATCAATTCCCAAAAGACCGATTAGTTTAGTAGCCTTGTTAGTACTAGATATATTCATAAGTTTTACATTACATCATGAAATAAAAACATCAACAACATTTGGTCCCCTTTGGAAAACACTTATATCCTTATCCTATCCCGGTAGGTCAACCATAAAATACTTCTTCACATCATGGGAAAAATAAAATATTGAAACTTGTGAGCTCCGATGCTCAGTAAGGATAACAATAAAGTGGAAACTTTTATAAATAAGTATAAACATTTTAAGGCAATGTATAAGACTAAAAAAACTCCTTTTAAACATAAACTTGAGAAAAATATGACAATGATAAAATCAAATAATTCCATTTACATATTCTCATTGATATTATACTAGTCAAATAATCACATGTAATATCAATATCCACTATCATAATGATGGAATGGATAATGCCAGACTTCATAACCACATAGTCAAGGCCTAATGCCAAGACTACAAATAATATTTTTGTCAAGGACTTGTGTCAAGACACTTGTTTGTCTCATGAGACCTACCGATGCATCGAGGAGCTATAGAAGGCTCTACCCGTCACTTACTAAGTCTAATGTATTCCTCGTATGAAAAGGTTTAAACATTACATAAACATTCATATTAAACCAAGCAAACGAAATGTCAATACTTTATCCAGAAACAATGAATGGTGTAAAAATAACACATCCACTGTCATACATATCACATAATCTTCAATACAATATGGATGTTTTGTATAATAATAAATCAACATCAAAAAAGCTTAAAATCGATCAAAGGATGTTGACATTGATGAAATCAAAACATTTTTTAGAGAAATATATCTTTCTATTTTGAAATTATTTAAAATCATATAATTATAAAATAAAACATTTATTTTGAAAATATTATTATAATATTTTATGGGAAGCTTCAATGATGATATAACAGCAGAAAATAGCCACACCCACCGTATAAGTTAGAAAATACATTGTTAACTTAATTTTTTCGAAAAGGTCATAAAGTACCTTGTTTGGAAAATGACAGAAAGATTCCATTAAAAACATATATCATAAAATAAGGGTATAAATGACTTTGACACATAGTATATTAAATATTAAAAATGATTTGAATTGCATTTTTATGAAAACACGGATGTGGATGATAATGATTCCCCAATAGATACATACGTAAAAACAACCTCAGAAAAACAAATAGATTGTAAAATTAACCCTTACCTTGTAATTTTCCTTGGTCAAAGGTACGTTAACTGTAATGACCCAAACATTCATTAATGAAAATCCCACTTGATCTAATTAAATGTCTATTTATGTAAAAATTTTATATAAAATGTTAACTTCTTTGGTTTTATGATAAGAATTGTGACCATTGCTAATATATTCGTTGAACAGTGATCACATGATTTGTATAAATATAGGGCTTTAACAAGTCCAATTCACACAGAAAAAGGAAGTGATGCCCTCATCTGGTAGACGTGCCCCATACAAAGCCCATTTGTCAGAGCTCAGAAAGGAGGTGGAATCATTGGGCTTCACTCTTGAGAAATACCATGACGAGCATGAATATGTTAAGCTCGAGTGGGACCTCCTTTGAGAGAAATGTAAGTGGATAGGTATTTCCACCCGAGCAATGTTATCTGAGCCACCCCAAGAGTCTTCCACCATCACAAACCTTACTCTTCGGTGTTATGCATGTGTTATAAGGGGTTATGTAACATGAATCTAGTACTATGGTTATGTACATTAATTTTTTATATAATAATTAATATACTTTCATTGTATTATTGTTACCTTGTAAATAGTTTTTAAAGCACAAATAGTATTTTTAGTTAACTCAACTAATAAATCTATTTTTGATGAATTAATGGATTGTTGAATTAAATAATATTTTAATAAATTATTATTATTATTATTAAATTAATTATTATTATATATAAATGATTGTATAGTTTTATGAATGCAATCGTAATTTTTATTAAGGTTTGAAAGCCATTTTTTTCAAAACCCCTAAATTTTTTATAAATGTTGGTTTTTATTTTAAAAGTGATGATTAACCTATTTAGAAAATTATTTAGATAAAATAAATATTATTTCTGGAATCAGTACATCGAAAATATCCAATGGTGAATTTTTCATAATTTTCTGAGACAGTCAAATTTTTGGGTAAAAATTAAATACCGTTTAAATATATAATGTGTTTTATGACATAATAATGACCAAATAGTGATGTTATAAAATACTATAAGCCGTATGTTTGGCCAATCTATGTTTTACCAATAAATTAATGTGATTTTGGGTTTGTTTTACTTATTTACAAAGCATTAATGGACCTTTCAAGGCTTACTAAACATCTTGTCTTTTTAAATTGATTTCCTTGGGAGTGTGACTCACCTCCATATAAGAAACCCCATTATTTTACAAATCTCGGACTATGGAATTATAAAATATTGTTTTACACTTCCCTTTTCCAAAAAACATTTTAAAAAACCATGGGCTGGTTTGTGGTTTGGATTAGTTTAATGTGAGGGTCCCAAAACTAAATAATAAAGAATTCCCTCACCATTCCTAAAAAACCCCACCCAAGATCCCACTACCTCCTCACTCAAATCCTTTGGGGTTCGTCCAAACTTTACCCTCCTCTCTCCAGAATCCTCCCAAGGTTCCCCAAGCTCCCAAGAAGCCTCTCTCAAGCCTTTGGAAGCATTCTTCCAAGTAAGGGTTTTTTCTTCCTTTCTCATTTTTGTCCAATTTTAATAATGTTTCTATGCCATTTTAATTTCAATTATAAATGTTGGGGTATGGTTTTTCACCTCTTCCATACTTCCCTCTTTATGTTTGACTGATGGGAGACCTTTTTCTCTCTCATTAATGCCTCCCATGTACACCTGTTATTATGCCGAAATTTCGAAAGGAATTTATCTCTCCACTTTTACATTCAAGCGATTATTTTGTGTCATGACTCTAAATTATATTAAAACAAATGGGAAATGTATCTATATTACCCCCTTATAGTTCATTTTAATTACATATTATGAGACACCCATTTCTCTCTAATCAAATTTTTTATGAAATCTTACGTCACGCTGTTACACTGCCGAAATTGCACCGATTTTCCAAGCCAATGTCATTATGTAGTGAATACCATGCCCATTTCTCTATAAATGGTATTCACCTTTATGGAAATTTACTTATTTATTATAAAGTTTCATATATGAATTCTACATTCCTTTATCATGTAATAAATTATTATGTTTTATGAATCCATGTTATATGATCAATGTGGTACACCTATGCGTGAAATGAAATGTTTAAGAAGGGTGCACCCTTATAGAGCTCTAATGCATTGGGTAAAGAATAGTATCATGATACATCATGAGAAATGGGTGTTTAATCATGCTAATTAAAGTGAAACGAGGTTTTACTCGTGCTTTATGTGCAATGAGGATTTACTCATTCATCATGTGCAATGAGACTTGGCTCATGCTAATTCCATGTTATGTGTTATTGCCACATTTCCATATTATGATTATCATACATTATCATGACTTTATGTTTATTCTTATATTGTGCTCTAATGATATTACTATTTTCTAACATGTATTTTACTCCTCATGTTACTCCATGTTTATTCCCTTACAGGCCTTTACAGCTCACCCTTTTCATATGCATGTCCTCAGGTTATCCCATGCAATGTTAAGTACGAGGAAATGTCGCGGTCATGTAATGGAAGTTTTCAATAAAGATGTTATATTTCATGTTTTAAGTTTTTCTATAATGATCCTAATCCCCAAAGACACTATACATCTCGATCTTCTATGTTGTATCAAGTGAATTTTATGTAATAAATTATGTTTAATTGTTTAATAAAAGTTCAGGGTTGTCATAATTGGTATTAGAGGATAGGTTTAGTTATTTTTGTGATTAGGATTATAAAACCCTAGCAAAGCCTTAGAGACAAGACTATGTATAATAAAATCATCTCTATGTTTTGGTGAGTAATGATTAAGTGGTTTATCAATAAAATACATCCATGTCTAGATACGAGCAGGTAGAGGCGGCTCTGGCACAAATGTATCCTAGGGGAAAACCCCGAAAACACTGGTTTGAGCTAGACTCAAATAGAAACTACTACATGAAAACAGGCCTTACAGCACAAATGGTTACTAAACTCCCATGGGATATGCTTTGGTAAATTCACAAGCTTATTATGAACCATTATCAAGGGACAAAAAAATTCCATAAGAATATATGTTAAAAAGTAGATCTTGGATAACAGAGACTGAATCCAATAGATTCATATGTTAAGGAGATAAAAGTTAATTATAAGTCATCAGATATTTCCTTGTATTCCCTCTTATGTGTTACCCCTAGCTTTCCTTTTATTATAGTCAATGGCCAGTAATAGGAGGACTCAGGTTAACAATCGATGTGAGGATCAATGTGATGATTGTACTAATGAGATACCCAATCCAATGGGAGCGGGAATCGCAAACTTTGTCACTCTTATATCTCATCTAACTCAAGATTTGAATAGAAACATGGGGCAAGACGAATATTCAACCCCCCTAAGAAAGAACAAGTCTCTATTTTGAGCTTCATGAGACAAAGGCCTCCTACTTTTAATGGATCGTCTGATCCCTCAATCATTGAACAATGGATCAAATCAATTGAAAAGATATTCTCCATCCTTCAATGTTCTGAACAAGAGAAGGTTCTCTTGGATTCTTATCGTATGGAGGGTGAAGCTGATCAATGGTGTACGTTGATCAAAAATACGAAGCCCGAGGAGGAGATCAAGGCATTGGAATTCAAGGATTTCCTGAAGATATTTTTCGATAAATACTTTCTGCGCACCCTCTAGCTTAAGATAGAAAGAGAATTCCTTTCCCTCAAGAAAAAAGTCAACGAATCTATTGGAGCATATGAGGAAAACTTCAGAAGGCTTTCACGATAAGCTTCTGGCATTGCTGTTACCCCCAAATGCAATTTTTACCGCTTCTTTGGTGGCCAAGAACCTATCCTACGGAAAGCGCTGGAAATCCGCAACTTCGATAGCTATGAAGAAATTGTTCGATGTGCCCTCAAGGTTGAAATGGAGATCGAATAATTTTAGGGGTATCATGGGGATAAGAAGCATAAGCTGGAATTAAATTTTGGAATCCCGATTGATAAATCCAACTGTTCTAAGAAGATCCATCACCCCACTTTCCAAAGGTGCAGAAAGAAGCTCCCCTGAAGTTTCCTAAAGGGGGCGAGAAAATGCTTTTGGTGTGGAAGGGGAGGGAACCTAGTTACTAACTTCTGACAATAAAAACCTGTGGCTGAAGCAGAGGAGAGGAACTCTTCATTTGAACCTCAATGCGTTGTTCGTTGCTACAACTACAAAGAACTAGGGCATCTTCCAAATCAGTTCCCTAAGCCATGGTTTCTCGGAGGCAACCAACAACCTCCAAGGATACAAGGGCGAGCTTTTCCATCACTACTGATGAAGTGAACCCCGTCAATGAAGTGGTGACAGGTACATTAGTTATTCATTCAAGAATAATGAACAGACTTTTTGTTTCAGGTTCTACGCATTTTTTATATCTCGATAGTTTTGTTGAACAATTCAAGCACCACCACAAATCATGGAAGTTATGATGTCGGTGAGTATGGAAAATGGGGAATTCACTGCATCCCATGGATATAACTCCTCTCCTGTCATAATCTATGGATTGAACATCCCGGAGAACCTCTCCATACTCCCTCAAGTGGAATTTGATGCAAATATTTTCATGGATTTTCTTTCCTTATATAGAGCCAACATAAATTACCATGAGAGAGAAATCACTCTCCATGTGGAGAATCGACCCCCGATTCTTTAAAAGTACATGGATGAAGATGAATCTTCTTTAGATCCATCATCTCAAGTGGGGATATTACTTCCCTATGAGGACATGTATCTGACTCAAATGAGTGAGTCTAAGGAGGAAACCATCATAGAATACATGCCTATTGTGAGGGATTTTTCTGAAGTGTTTCACGAGTAATTGCCCAGTCTTCCTCCTAGAAGAGATGTTGAATTCTCAATTGATCATATACCTGGGGCGTTTCCAATATCCAACACTCCATATAGAATGGCTGTTGTGGAGCTTGAGGAGCAAGAAAAACAACTACAAGAGAATGTGGATAAAGGTTTTATACTCCCTAGTGCTTCACCATGTGGTGCACCAGTCCTCTTCATCAAGAATAAAGATGGGTCAATGTTCATTTTCATCAATTATCATGAGCTTAAAAAACTAATGATATAGAACAACTATCCTCTCCCATGAATAGATGACTTGTTCGATCAGATTCGTGGAGCACAATACTTCTCCAAGGTGGATTTGCGGTCAGCATATTATTAAGTAATGGTGAAGAAGGAAGATATCCCCAAAACTGCTTTTCGAACAAGATACGGGCACTATGAATTCATAGTAATGCCTTTAGGAATCACTAATGCTCGAAAAATCTTCATGAACTTGATGAATATAGTCTTTATAGATTACCTCGGCAAGTTTTTGGTAGTATTTATAGATGATATTATGATATACTCTGAATCCAATGAGGATCATGAGGAGCATCTAAGAACTGTACTAGAGACCTTGTAGAAGGAGAACCTCTTTTAAAAGTACATAAAATTTGAGTTCTGGTTGAAGGAGTTCTCAATCTTGGGCCATATCATCACAAGCAATGGGATATCTATGGATCCCTCCAAAACAGATGCAATTGAGGGATAGTTGAGGCCAATATCAGTTAGAAATATCCGTATCTTGTTGGGGTTAGAAGGATATTATAAATGATTTGTGAGAAATTTCTCACGATTGTCCAACCCTCTTACCAAGATAACTCGGAAGGGAGTAAAGTTTTCTTTGAGTGATAAATGCGAAGAAAGTTTCAAGGAGTTCAAAAGGAGGCTTATCAATGTGCACATTCATACTTTACCCATAAGTGGAGAACTATTGGTGGTATTCATTTATTATTCGAAGAAGGTCACAAGATGTGTGTTGATGAAAAATGGCAATGTCATTGCCTATGCTTAAAGGAAATTGAATGTTTATGAAAAGAACTATCCAACACATGACCTCGAGTTGGATGTAGTGGTCTTTGCTTTGAAAATTTGGCAGAATTAACTCTTTGGGGAGAAGTGTGAAATATATACGAACCAGAAAAGCCTCTGGTATATATGCACCCAGAAAGAGTTGAACATGTTCCAATGAAGATGGTTAGAGCTAATCAAAGACTATGACTGCTAAATACATTACCACCCTTGGAAAGCGAACAAGGTGGCATATGCCCTAAGTAGAAAGGACCCAACGATTCTATTATTGACGAGAAATGAAAAGGATCCAATATTCTTAGATTTCATGAAGACGGACATGGTAATCATAAAGAAGGGAACATCATCAATCCTTTCACAAATGATTGTTGAACCTCTCTTTTAGAAAGGTTAAAGGATGCTCAAAAGGATGATGTGGGGATTCCAAAGAAAGTGGAAGCTATATGAAAAGGGGAATCCTCAGAGTTAAAAGTTAATAAAGATGGAATTGTGAGATTTGGGTAAAGACTATGTGTTCCATCATGTTCAGAGCTGAAGAAGGAACTTTTGGATGATGCACATAGTTAGAAATCTCTATTCACCCAGGAAACACAAAGATGTATCAATATCTCTATGAGCATTATTGGTGGGAAAATATGAAGAAGGAGATCTTTGAATATAAATCAAAGTGCATGGTGTTTCAGAAAGTGAAGGTAGAGAGGCAGAAGTCTAAAGGGATGATGCAACCATTTCCCAAACTAGAATAGAAATGGGAGAAAATCACCATGGACTTTGTCACCGGACTTCTGAAGACATCCAAAGGCAACAGTGCAATCTGGGATGTTGTGGATCGCCTTACAAAGGTTGCACACTTCATTGCTATTTGGGAGGATTTCTCATTGGATCAACTAGCATAGATATATATCAGGAAAGTGGTAAGGCTGTATGGAGTAACAATATCTATTGTGTCCGATCGAGATCCAAGATTAACCTCTATGTTCTGGAAGATTCTTAAACATGCTCTGAATACTGAACTGAACTTCATTACGGCCTATCTTCCTCAAACTGATGGCCAATACGAGCGGACATTCCAAACACTTGAGGAAATTTTGAGAGCGTGCTCAATGGACTTTAAAGGAGGATGGGATCGACATCTTCCTCTAGTTGAGTTCTCTTATAATAAGAGTTTCCACTCAAGAATCCAAATGGCACTATATGAAGCCCTTTATGGGAAAAGGTGAAGATCACTGGCATGTTGGGATGAGGTCGGTGAGCATAAGATTCATGGACTAGAAATGGTCGATGAAATGGTGGAGAAGGTGAAAACCATTCAACAGCATATCAAGGAAGCCTAGAATCGACAGAAGAGTTATGTATAGAACCATTGATGAGACCTTGAGTTTAAATTAGAAGACATGTTATTTTTCCGCATATCTATGTGGAAGAATATCATGAGATTTGGAAGGAAATAGAAGTTAATTCCAAGGTACATTGGCCCCTTCTAGATTGATGATCATGTCAGGACTGTTGCCTATCGACTAGCACTTCCACCTACCATGGCCAAAGTACATGATGTCTTTCATGTATCCCTCTTAAAGAAGTACATACCAGACCATTCACATGTACTCTCTTCAGAGGTGGTACAGTTCAAGGATGATCATTCTTATGAGGAGCAACCAGTGAAGATCTTTGATCATAGAGAAAAATTTCTACAAAATAAGAGAATTCTCCTCATCAAGGTGTTGTGGTGTAATCACAAGTTTGAATAAGCAGCATGGGAATCAGATGGGATGATGAAGCAGAGTTACCCAAATTTGTTTTAGTGTGGGAAAATAAAATTTTGAGTGTGATATTTTTTAAGGGGGGAAGATTGTAACGACCCAAACTTTCATTAATGGAAATCCCTCTTGATCTAATTAAATGTCTCATTATGTAAAATGTTTATATAAAATTTCAAATTCATTTTTTTTATGATAAGAATTGTGATCATTCCAAATATAGCCATTGAATAGTGATCACATGATTAGTATAAATATAGGGCTTTAACAAATCCAATTCAATCAGACAATGGAAGCGATGGCCTCATTCATTAGACGTGGCGCATACAAAGACCATTTGTTAGAGCTCGAAAAGGAGGTGGCATCATTGGGATTCGCTCTTGACCAATCCCAATGAGATCTTGAATATGTTAAGCTTGAGCGGGACCGCCTACGAGAGAAATGGAAGTTGATAGAGATTACCACCCGAGCAATGTTATCTGAGCCACCCGAAGAGTCTGTCAGCATCGCACACCTTACTCTTCAGTCTTATGGGGGTGTTATAAGGGGTTATGTAACAATACCCTCATACTATGGTTATGTACATTATTTTGGTATATAATAATTAATAAACATTCATTTTATTGATGTTACTTTGTAAATAGTTTTTAAAGCACAAATAGTATTTTTAGCTAAAGTTCAACTATGAAATCGATTTTTTTTAATTAATTGTTATTGGAATTAAATAATATTTTAAAAAAAATATTATTATGATTATTAAATTAATTTTCATTAAATATAAATTATTTTATAATTTTATGAATGCAATCGTAATTTTTATTATGGTTTGAAAGCCATTTTTGTCAAAACCTGTGAATTTTTTATAAATGTCGGTTTTTATTTTAAAAGTAAAAATTAACATATTTAGAATATTATTTAGGTAAAATAAATACTATTTCTGGAATCAGGACACCAAAATTATCCAACGGTGAATTTTTCATAATTTTCTGAGACAGTCAAATTTTTGGGTGAAAATTAAATACCGTCTAAATATATAATTTGTTTGATGACATCATAATGACCCAATAGTGATGCAATAAAATACTATAAGTCTTATTTTCGGCAAATATATGTTTTACTATTAAAATAATGTGATTTTGGGTATGTTTGACTTATTTTACTATGCATTAATGGACCCTTCAAGACTTATTAAACATCTTGTCTTGTTAAATTTATTTCCTTGGGAGTGTGACTCACCTCTAAATAAGCAACCCAATTATTTTAAGAAGTTAGGACTTTGGAATTATAAAATATTGTTTTACACTTCCCTTTTCCGAAAAACACTGGCAAAAACCTTGGGATTTTTTATGTTTTCGATTAGTTTAATGTGAGGTTCCCAAACCTAAATAATAAACAATTCACTCACCTTTCCTATATAAACCCACACAAGATCCAACTTCCTCCCCACTAAAATCCCATTTAGTTCGTCCAAACTCTGCTCTCCTCTCTATAGAATCCTCCCAAGGTTCCCTAGCTCCCAATAAGCATCTCCCATGCCTCTCTCAAGCCTTTGGAAGCATACTTCCAAGTAAGGGTTTTTTCATCATTTCTCATTTTTGTCCAATTTTATTAATGTTGTTATGACCTTTTAATTTAAATTATAAATATTGAGGTATGGTTCTGTACCTCCCCCATACTTCCCTCTTTATGATTAAATGATTGGATACTCCTTTCTCTCTCATTAATTCCTTCTATGTGCACTTGTTACACTGCCAAAATTCCGAAAGGAATTTATCTCTCCTCTTTTAAATTCAAGCAATTATTTTGTATCATGACTCTAAATTCTATTAAAATTTTTGGGACATGTATCTATATGACCCCCCTTACATTCCATTTCATGTGCATATTATGAGGCACCATTTTCTCTCTCATCAACCATTTTTATGAATTCGTACGTCATGCCGTTACACTGTAGAAATTGCACCGATTCTCCAAGCCAGTGTCATTGTGTAATGAATACCATGCCCATTTCTCTATCAAGGGTATTCAACTTTATGCACATTTACTTATTTATTATAAAGTTTCATATATTAATTCTACATTTCGTTATCATTGAATAAATGATTATGTTTTATGAATCCATGTTATATGATCCATGTGGCACACTTATGCATGAAATGAAATGTTTAAGAAGGGTGCGCTCTTATAGCACTCCAATGCATTGGGTAAAGTATAGTATCGCGATAAGTCAGGTTTAATGGGTGTTTACTCATGCTAATTCAAGTGAAATGAGGTTTTACTCTTGCTTTATGTGAAATGAGGATTTACTCATGATCCTTATGCAATGAGCCTTGGCTCATGCTAATTCCATGTTAAGTGTTCTTACCACATTTCCATGTTATGATTATCATGCTTTATCATGACTTTATGTTTTTTCTTCTATTGTGCTATAATTATATTCCTATTTCTAACATGTATTTTATTCCACATTTTACTCCATTTTTATTTACTTACTAGGCTTTACAGCTCACCATTTTCTTATGCATGTCCTCAGGTTATCCCATGCAATGCTAAGTATGAGAGAATTTTGTGGTAATGTAAATGGAGTTTTCAATGAAGATGTTGTATTTTATGTTTTATGTTGTTATTTAGTGATCCTAATCCCAAAGACACTATACCTCTCTATCTTCTATGTTGTATCAAGTGAAGTTTATGTAACAAATTATGTTTAATTATGTAATAAAAGATCATGTTTTTCCTATTAACCTCCCATATAATAGTTAAATAATTTTTATTAAATTATAAAAGAACTATATTCATTAATATGATATCATATATGACCCTAAAATATTTCTTTGTTTATAATATTTCAGTAGTATCATCGTTTCAGGTGTTTAACTGATTTGTTTTCCTTTATATGCTTGGTTATCTAAGACATGTTTGATTTGGATAGGATGTATTTGTTAATATACAGAATGATTGTATGTTCTTAAAGATTATTTTTAATTATAAAATGAAAATTATTCTTGAATGATTTCGATGGGGAATGAATCTCATTGCGTTCGTGGAGACGGTAATCCGCATGTACGCACGAGTGACAATATCATTTTCTTGAAGGTGAAATAATATGTAATTGGATGGTATATCATATATACATAGTCATTAAAATGTTATATTTATTAACTACATTAGTTATATTCATTATTATACCCTTCCAAATAATGAAGTGTTTGAATAACAAACTACACCACAACGTGAAGATGGTAAGCCATACGTACGCACGTATGGTGACTTTGAAATTCATGTGATGGATTGAATAATGAATATGTGTGTACCTTTTTTATAATAACATTAAAGTATATATAATATAATGGATTTATTATTTTATAATGAAAACAACAAATAAAGATGAGTAGAAGAATTAAAGAACTTGAATGTGGTGATGAAATATTTACCTCTTCTTCGGATTCTTCCATTTGATTTGATAAAAAGGGCTCATTAGGTTGGCTTTCTGAGCAAAGGAAAGCATCTAGGATTTAGGGAGGAAAGTTGGGAGGATATTTGGGTATTTTTTGGCCGAGCAAAATGGCATTGGAGGTGTGAAATTAAGAGAAGCGGAAGTACCCTTTTATAATAGAGGTGAGGGTTACTTTAGGAAAAGCTTGAAATATTAATTTATAATAAAATCATTTTCGTTTTATAAGGGATCCAAAATGATTTATTTAAAGTATAATGTGATAATGGGTCTAAAAACTCTCACTAAATAGGTTTTAGATAGGTTTAGGTCATCATATTAACCTTATCTTTTAGATTTAACTCTTTGTTAAATAGTTTGACATTTACCATGTCTCTTTGTATTTTTATATTATATGGTTAATAAACATACTATAAACTTCCAAGAGAACCCCAAGTAATTCATTATTAATATATATAACCATATATATGTATTTTGGCCGAACCTTATATTATTAGGAATATTATATCAATAAATAATATAGCATTTTTTTTAAAAACCCAATTATGTCAATTTGGACACTATTTAGTATTTCGTTTTTATGAAAATGATAATAGAAATATTACTTCAAAAGAAAATTATTTATTAAACTCCAACATGTCATATTACCTTATAAAATTAGTGGAATTTATCCTAATTCTCAAACTACATTTATTTGGATATTTATAATATCATTTATTTTAATCTTTCATTAATAAGATAATTACAACATCACCATTGTGTCATAAATAATTAAACTATTTAATGTTTAAAAATTATAAATTAAATACCATTATGTAGTAAATATATTTATATGTCTAAGGGATATTTATAGTCGAATTTATATTGTGTGTAACCCTATATTAAAAATGTTTTACTTATTAAACTTTGAATTTAACTCTATTAAATCTTCTTTAAATGAAATAATAATAAATTTCCTAATCTAATCCAATTATACCAAAGGGGGTCGTATTTTATTCCTAATGTTGTTTTTTGTCAAAATACATTTATCCAATAGAATTAGGACATGTGTTAGGGTAATTATGATATCATGTTCACCCTTAATTACCCTATTTACTTTTAACCGTGGTAAATAAAAGTTAAAAATTTATTTTTCACCAAAAATTATTTTCATCTTATTAAACCACATTTTACTTACTGATATTAACTATGTATCTCAAATTTTTTAAATTCAACTCACAGAAGTGGTAAAATTAATTTTTATGCAAATTTGAAAATGCTCATAGGAGGTTAGTAAAAGACGGTAAAAAGTTCAATAAAATATTTATATATCTAAACATATTATAAAATGACTCCAGTGAATTACATTGAACATATATAAGTACTATTTAACTATTTTTATCTAAAATAAATATAAATAAAATATGTAATTATTAAAATAAAAAATTCAGTTTTAACCAATAATGTAGTGTTTTTCACTATTCATCAAAAATTGAAAGTTTTCAGAAAAATACCAAAAATTCGCCGTAAGTTAATTTTGATATTCAAAATCCAAAACATTTGTCCATTTTGAAAGATAAAATTTATAAAATTTCAAAAATTGGGTATTAATATTCATAACGGTTACTTTGATTAGTCGTGGTGCGTTAGAATCTCGAAGTTGCATACAATGCAAGCTATTGCATTATTCAAAGGGAAATGTACCGTGGAAGATTTAGGTATTACATTCTCCTCTCTGTAAAATAATTTCATCCTTAAAATTTCTAGAAAATTATTTTAAAAAGAGATTCGGGTGGTTCTTTATCATTAGATCCTCGGGTTCCCATGTTTCCTCTTCTATCTTATGGTTTCTCCGTAGAACATTCACCAGAAGAGTCGTCCAGTTTCTCAACACTTGTTCTCTGGCATCAAGAATTCTGATAGGCTCTTCACAAAATACAGGTCAGGTTCGAGTTCTATTTCTTCATATGTGAGTACATTCTTTGGGTCTGGAATGTATTTTCTCAATAGTGATACATGGAACACATCATGAACTTTGGAGAGATTTGGTGATATAGCAAAACGATAAGGTACAACTCCAATTCGTTCTTGAATTTGGAAAGCTCTGATGTACCTGAGACTCAATTTACCCTTCATAAGAAAACATATAACACCATTCCATGGAGATACCATCAAGAAAACATGGTCTCCAACTTGAAATTACAAATCCTTCATTCGGTTATCAGCATAGCTATTTTTCCTACTTTGCAGTGCTTTGATGTGGGTTTGAATAACCTTCACCTTTTCCATTGTTTCCTCAACAGGTTTTGGACCTACGAGTTTATTTCACCTTCACCATCCCAACAAGTTGGTGTGTGACATCTCTTTCCATATAATGCTTCATATGGTGCTATCTGAATACTTGAATGACAGATATTATTATAAAAAAAATCTACTATAGGTAAATATTGATCCCACATAACTTGAAATTCAAGTGAGAAGGATCTCAACATGTCTTCTAAGGATTGAATTATCCATTCTGATTGTCCATCGGGTTGAGGGTGGTAGGCAGTGCTCAAATGAAGTTCAGTATCCGGGGCCTTCTGAACACTATTCAAGAATCTTGATGTAAAACAGGGATCCTGATTAGAAAAAATCGATATAGTTACTCCATAAAGTCTTACAACTTCATTAATATATAGTCTTTCCAGATGTGCAATTGGTAAATATTCTCTTATATAAAAAAATGTGTGGACTTTGTAAAAAGATCAACAATTACCCATATTTCATCATTCCTTCAAGGAGTCCTTGGTAGCCCCATAAAAAAGTCCATCGTAATATTATCCCATTTCCATTCAGGTATGGGAAGAGGTTTCATGAATCCTCCAAGCTATTTCCTTCCATATTTCACTTGATGACGAACCACACATCTTGACAAAAAATCAGAAATCACCCTCTTCATGTTGTCCCACCAAAAATGTTCCTTCCAATATCTATACATATTAGTTCTACCAAAATGTATAGAGAAATTAGATCTATGAGCATCATCCAACAATTCCATTTTTAGATCATGTATATCGGGAATGCAAAGTCTCTTAACAAATTTCAAAATCCCATCTTCATATATGTAGTCACTCAATTTCCCATAATTTAAACCTTTAATCTTCTTTTGAAACTCCTTCTCATTAGTCTGATAACTCTTTATCCTTTATAGTAAATATTGTTTGGCAACCATTTGAAAAGCATTGATGTTTCACCTTCCATGGTTATTCCCATATCCATATTTACTAGAACCTCGAAAATATTATCCCTTTCAACTCTCATCTTATTCAAAACTCCATGATCCTTTCTGCTCAAAGAATCTTCCACATTATTTTCCTTCCCTAGGTGGTAGGTTATAGTGCGATCATAATCCTTGATTAGTTCAAGCCATCTCCTTTTCCACATGGTCAATTCTTTTTGTAATAAAATATATTTCAAACTCTTGTAATCAGTATAAATCTCACATTTTTCACCAAAGAGATAGTGTCTCCATATTTTCATATAAAATATTATAGCTTCTAACTCAATATCATGAGTCAGATATTTTTGTACCTAAATTTTTAGCTGTCGTGATGCATAGGAAATAACTCTATCATTATTAATAAGGACACAAAAAAGTCCTTTGATTTGAGGATCAATATAAATTACAAACCCACAATTCCCGGATGGTAGATTCAAGATAAGATCATTGACTAATCTTCTATTCATTTCTTCAAAACATTCTTCACACTCTTTTGTCCAAAAAAATTTAACCCCTTTACATGTGGACTTGGTTAATGGGTTAGACAATCAAAAAACATTCTGGATGAAACATCCATAATAACATGCTAAACCAATAAAACTAGGTACCTTAGTTATACTTGTCGGGTCTGGCCACTCTTAGATTGCCTTGGTCTTTGATGGATCAACAGAGATTCCATCCTTAGAGACAATATGGCCAAGAAAATAAATCTCCTGAATCCATAATTCACACATTCTAAATTTGTCATATAATTCATTTCCTCTAAGAGTCATTAGGATAATGTGAATGTGATTTTCATGATCTTCATAGAGTTATGAGTATACCAAAATATCATCAATAAATACCACTAGAAATTCATCAGAAAATTACATGAACACACTATTCACTAGATCCATGAAGATTGAGGGTGCATTAGTCAATCCAAAAGGAATTACTGTAAGCTCACAATGCCTATACCTGGTTCAAAAGGATATTTTTTGTAATGTATTCCTTCTTTACACACAACTGATGATATCTAGATCGAAGTTAAATCATTGAAAAATATTGATCTCCATGAAT
Source organism: Viscum album (assembly GCA_963277665.1). NCBI lineage: Eukaryota > Viridiplantae > Streptophyta > Magnoliopsida > Santalales > Viscaceae > Viscum > Viscum album. Next base: position 1,328,477,763 of record OY728158.1, read on the forward strand.
TTGGTCGAATAAATCTTCAACGCAAGGTAGGGGATACTTGTTCTTTATTGTTATAGCATTAATCTCCATGTTGTCAATGCACAACCTCGTAGATCCATCTTTCTTCATTACAAAAAGAATAGGGGCTCCCCATGGAGAAACACTAGGGTGAATAAATCCCTTATTAATAAATTTTTATAGTTGATTATTTAGTTACACTAATTCTACAGTGGCCATTATATAAGGGGTCTCCAATATCGGCCTTGAACTAGGAATTAAATCAATGGAAAACTCAATTTCTTGTTCTAGAGGATGTCCAAGTAAATCCTCTAGAAACACATCAACAAATTCTTGCACAGTATGTACATAATTTATTTTAACATTCATTTCCTCACCCATAGTTATTTCATTCTCTTCCTCCCCAATGATTGAATTTATTTGAGCTACTCAGGGTGGATCTAGATAAGAATTATGTAGTGACTTTTTTTCTCTAAAGATAAGGTAGTCATTTTCATCATCGAGAATTGTAACTTCCTTATTCTTACAATAAATTTTCTCATCATGGTTCGAAAGACAATCCATACCAAGGATTATATCAAATTCAATCATGAGTAAGACGATGATATCAGCAGATAAAGAACATTTATATTCCCTAATGGGAACTGATTCACAAAACTTTTTTGCAATGATACTTAACTTAAGAGTTTTGACTGAAAACTCCCTTGTTAAATCAAATTTTTAATATCTAATTTTTTTAGAAAACTAGGAAGATATGAATTAATGTGATGATTCAAAATCAAATAATGCCTTGTTTAAAATTGAGGAAACCATTAAATTACCTACCACTACGTCTTTCAGAGATTCAACATCAGCAGTAGTGATCACATAAGCTTGTCCTTGCTCCCTTGTCCTTTTATGAGGTAGGTTCCCTTGGATCTTAGGACATTCATTTTCATAATTCCCCTTTTCTCTACAATTGTATCATTCAGCTTTGACAGCCTCTTTCTTCCTCATACAATCATGAGCTTTGTGGTCATTTTCAACACACTTGTAATAGACTCCAATTCCCTTCAAGCATGTACCGGGGTGTTTCTTCCCACATTTACTATAGGATGGATATACAAATTTTCCCTTTATCCCCTTATTTCCATTTATAGATTTTCAACATGTCTCTTCTTCTCCTGCTTTTCTTTAAAGTCGTAAGACTTAGATAATTCATTTTCTGTCTTGATAGCACATGAGAAAATATCTTCGTATGATAAAAAGGACTGTGAGAATAATTCTTGTTAGAGAAATGGTTTTAACCCATCAATGAATTGATCAATATTACTCCATGGTTTATGTATATAATCTGTTTCATGCCTTTCTATCCTTTTACAATTAGCCTCATACTTTGTGACATTCTCATCCTCCTTTTTCCCCAGACTTAGAAATTGTCTTTCCATATCTGCTCGGTGGTCATGAAGAAAGTATTTTTCTAAGAAAATATATTCAGACTCCCTCCATTCTATGTTTGATACTTCTTCATCTTCCTTTATGTTTTCAATTAATGGCCACTATTGATCTACATCTCCTGTGATGTGAGAAACTACCATGAAAACTTTTTTTATTTCGCTACTCCCCAAAGCATTAAATATTTTCTCTGAGGAATTTATAAATTGCTCAGATACTAAAATACTTGTACTCACATTGAATTTTGGTTGTTTTGGCCTCATGAAGATGTCTAAGATTTATCCTCCACGTTTTGGATCATGATGTTACAAATGGGTAAGGTTATTATTCATAACTTAAGTGAGTTTTCCCAGTACAGTGATAATCTGATCAGCACCACTTCCTTCACCAACTCAACTAGAATTATCTTGAGTAGGACAACAATCCCTACATGGATTATGTGCGATGATACGGTTTCTATTCTTTCCAATAGGCATCATTTCTAAATAATGTAATACACTAGATTAGTTTATAAATCTCAATACGTAATTCCAAACCTGTAAAAATGTTAACATAAATTGAAAATTTTATAGATATAATCCATAATCATAAAAAAATTCTTTGAGGAAGTATATACTCATAAACCCTACATAATGGTTTGTAATGGGAATGATAATTATCCTATGTAAATTCCCTGGGTGTGTCGTAACCAAGAGTGCAGCAAGGCCAGTTGTCGTGCACCAGTTCTCGTTCGAGTCTAGCTCAAAGCGGTGTTTTTTGGTTTTACCCTTAGGTACATTTGTGCCAGAATGGCCTCTACCTACACATATCCAGATATTGTATGTATTTCATGGAAAAATAACAAAATATCTATGATACCAAAATTATATAATGTTCTTCTATACTAATCCTCAAAGTCTATATTTTTGTAATGTTCTTTAATTAGAGTTTTTATAAATCTAGCTTCCAAGGTTTTTACTAAACATCCTTTGATACCAACTGTAATTCCCTGACCCTAGTAACCGATAGTTGGTGCATTATTAAATAACATTTTCATGATCACAAGGGATCAAATCCTGAAAGACCGATCGGTTTAGTAGCCTTGGATGTACTAGATACATTCATAAGTTTTACATTAAAGCATGAAATAAACACATCAACAAAATTTTATCCCCTTTTTAAAACACTTATTTCCTTAGCCTATCTCTGTAGGTCAACTGTAAAATAATTCTTCACATCCTGGGAAATATAAAACATATAAATGGGTGTGCTCAGATGATCAGTAAGGATACCAATATAGTGGAAATTTTTATAAAAAACATTAACATTTAAGGGAATGTATAAGAGTAAAAAAAATGCCTTTTAAACATAAACTTCAGAATAATATGGAAATGATAAAACCAAATAATTCCATTTACATATTCACATGGATATTCTACTAGTCGAATAATCACATTCAATATCAATATCCACTTTCTTAATGATGGAATGCATAATTCCAAATTTCATAACCACATAGTCAAGGCCTTGTTCCAAGACTACAAATAAGATTTTGTCAAGGCCTTGTGCCAAGACACTAGTTTGTCTCAGTAGACCTACCAATGCCTTGAGGAGAAATAGCAGGCTCCACTCATCACTTACCAATTCTAATGAATTCCTCATATGAAAAGGTTTAAACATAACCTAAACAATCGTATTAAAACTAGCATATTAAATGTCAATAATTTATCCATAAACCATGAATGGTGTAAAAATGACACATCCATAGTAAAAAATATCACATAACCTTCAATAGAATATGTAAGTTTTTTATCCTAAAAAATAAATTTCAAACAAGCTTAAAATCCATCAAAGGATGTTGACATAGATGAAATCATAACTTTTTTAGAGTAATATCTATTTCTATTTTAAAATCATTAAAAAGTCATATAATTATAAAAGAAAACATTTATTTTGAAAATATTTTTATAAAATTGTATTGGAAGCTTCGATGATGATATAACGATGAAGAATAGCCACACTCTCCATGTAAGTTAAAAAATACATTATTACCTTAATTTTATCAAAAAGTTAATAAAGTACCTTGTTTGGAAAACGATAGATAGATTCCATTCAAAACATATATGGTCATATAAGGGTATAAATTACTATAACCTAAAGTATAGTGAATAGTAAAAATATTTTGAATTACATTTTTAGGAAAACACAGATGTGGATGATAAAGAGGTCTTAGTATATACTTACGTAAAAACAACTTCGGATAATAAAGAGATTGTGAAATTAACCATTACCTTGTACTTTTCCTTGGTCAAGGGTATGTTAACCTCCCATATAATAGTTAAATCATTTTTATTAAATTATACAAGAAATATATACATAAATATGATATCTTATATGACCCTTTAATATTGTTTTTTTAATAATATTTCAGTAGTATCATCGTTTCAGGTGCATAACTGATTCGTTTTCCTTTATATGCTTGGTTACGTATGCCATGTTTGTTTTGGATAAGATGTATTTGATTCATATAAAGAATGATATTATGTTCTTAAACATTATTTTTAATCATAAAATGATAATTATTCTTGATTGATTACGATGGGGAATGAATCTCATCGCGTTCGTGGAGATAGTAATTTGTATGTACGCACGAGCGACAATATCATTATATTGATGCTGAAATAATATTTAATTGGATGTTATATCATATATAAATAATAATTAACATGTTATATTTATTATTTACATTAGTTATACTCATTATTACACCCATCCAAATAATGAAGTGTTTGAATAACAAACAACACCAGGACGTGGAGACAGTAAGTCGTACGTACGTGCATATGGTGACTTTGACATTCATATGATGGATAGAATAATGAATATAGATGTAATATTTTTATAATAACATCACAGTATATATAATATATTGCAGTTATTATTATATAATAGAAAAAAAGAAAGAGGAAGTGGAAGTGGAAGAAATAAAGAACTTGAAAGAGGTGATGAGATATTTACCACTTCTTTGGGTTCTTCCTTTTGATATGATCAAAAGGGCTACATAGGTTGGATTTCTGACTAAATTAAGGCCTCTAGAATTAATGGAGGACAGTTATGAGGATATTTGGGTAGGTTTTTTTTAAGAAAAATGGATTTGGAGGTTCAAAAGTAAGAGAAGGTAAAGTACCCTTTTAAAGAGATGTGAGGGTCACTTTAGGAAAATCTTGAAATATTATTTTTTAATAAACTAATTATCGGTTTCTAATTTCTCAAAAATTATTTATTTAGAATCTAAGGTGGGTATGGGTCCAAAACTATAAACCAATAGCTTTTACATAGGTTTAGGTCATTATATAAACCATATATTTTAGATTTAACTCTTAGTTAAATAGTTTGACATTTACCATGTCTCTTTGTATTCTTATATTATATGGTCATTAAACTTACTATAAACATAAAAGTGAATCCCAAGTGGTTAATTATTAATATATATAACATTATATAAGTCATTTGGCCGAACCTTATATTTTTTGGAATATTATATCAATCAATAATATAATATTTGTTTTAAAAACGCAATTATGTCCATTTTGACACTATTTATAATTTGGTTTTTGTGAATATCATAACATTATTACTTCAAAAAAAATTATTTAATAAACCATTAAATTCCATATTAACATATAAAATTATTTTAATTCATCAAAAGTCTCAAATTACATTTATTTGGATATTTAAAATATCAATTATTTTAGTCCTTCATTAATAAGATAATTAATGCATCATCATTGTGTCATAAATAAATTAAATTATTTAATATATAAAAATTATAAATAAAATAACATTATGTATGAAATAATTTTACCTTTGTCATGAATATTTATAGTCAAATATATATTGTGTGGAACCCAATATTTAAAATGGTTTATTTATCAAACATTGAATTTAACTCTTGTAACTCTTCTTTAAATAAAATAATAATAAATATCCTAATCTAATCCAAGTGGACCACTAGGGATCATATTTTATTTCTATGGTTTTTTTTTGTCTAATTAAACTTCTCCAACAGAATTAGGACTTGTTTTATGGTAATTATGATATCATTTTTATCCTTAATTACCCAATTTACATTTAACCATGGTAAATAAAAATCAAAAGTTATTATTCCAAAAAAAAATTCATCTTATTGAACCACATTTTATAATGATATTAATGGTGTCTCTTGGATTTTTTAAATTAAACTCAAAGAATCGGTAAAATTATGTTTTATGCAAATTTGAAAATGCTCCTAAGGGTTGGCTAAAAGACGGTAAAAAGTTCAATAAAATATGTATATATCTAAACTTATTATAAATGAATCCAATGAATTACATTGAACACATATAGGTATTAAGTATCTATTTTTACCTAAAATAAATATAAATAAAATAAATAATTATTTAAATAAAAATATTGGTTTTAACCAATAACGTAGTTTTTTTTCACTATTCATCAAAAATTGAAAGTTTTTAGAAAAATACCAAAAATTCCCCCTAAGAAAATTCTGATATTCAGAATACAAAATTTAAGTCCATTTTGAATGATAAAATTTATAATTTTTCAAAAAGTGGGTATTAATATTCATAACGGCTTATTTGATTAGTCGTGGTGTGTTAGAATCACGATGGTGCGTGCAATGAATGATATTACATTATTCAAAGGGAAACGTACCATGGAATCTTGGGGTGTTACAAGAATAGTTAATATATTTTTTTAAAAATACGTTATGATTTTTAAATAATTTAATAAGACATTATGTTGATAAATAATCAATAGTGTAAATTTTGACACTATTAAATTCATTGATTTTTAAAAATATTAAGATAACAAGTTAACTTTGAACAAAATAATTTATAATATTTATAAGAGTTAAATTTCATCTATAAAAGTAATTGGACATATTAATTATCCCAAATTATATTTATTTTAAAATTAATAAAAATATTTATCTGTTATCTATATTAATAAAGTAATTACTACATCGATTTTGTGCATCAATTTAATATACTTATTTGTTGAATAAAAAATAAAAAATAAAATAATTTGAAGAATATAAATCTACTATATTTAAGAACAATATTTTTAGTCAATGTTAACTTCTGTAAAATCCAACATTTATAATTTTGTACATATTTAATGATGAATGTGAGAACTTTAACATCACGTTAAATAAAATAATATAATTGTCACAATCTCTTATATAAGGATCCAAATGGTTACTAACTAGACCCTTGGATGGTTATGGTTGATATATAACCAACCAATAAAATTTGGTCAAGTTTTTGGGTCTTTTTATGTTTATAAGTATTTTAATAAAAAAATATTGATTTCTCATCAATTAATTAATTTTTGTGTCATCAAAGAATAAGTCTTTAAGGTAATAATTTTTTTTCTAAAAACTAAAAATAAATTACCATGATGAATAAAAATATTTTACCTTTAAAATTATTATTTATAATCTAATTTATCTTTTGTATAACCTTATATAAAAATGATGTATTTTCTAAAATTTGAGTAAGACATATTTAATTTTTCATAAAATAAAATGAATTAAATATTATAATGTCATCCAAGTTTCTTTTTAAGGACGGAAATTTTGACCCAAGAATTATTTATGTATAAACACAAGCATATAATGATATTAATACATGTTTTAGGGTAACCTTATAATAGTATTATTACCCTTAACTCCCTAATTTACCCTTTTACCGTATTAATAAAAATTACCAATATTACTATTCAAACTGCCAAAAATAAAATAAATATATTTACGTAATTTAGACTTACTACTTCCAAATTTGGATTCCATTTTTAAAAACTCAAAACTCAAAAAATTTAGTAATTAATTTAAAATTAATCTCGTTGTCAGAAAAAAAAGAACATGTTTTTAATGTTATAACATTGCAAAAGATTGAAATGTTTTTCTATCTGAATTTTATGTAAAATTAATAGAACTAACATAATTTATATTAATTGATAAAAATATATTTTATTTATACATTAAAACTATTCAATATTATAATTTAACCATATAAATTATGTTTATGAAAAAATTTGTTTTCAATTAAAATTTAGTGTATTTTTACTATTTATCAAAAAATTAATGTTATCGAGAAAATAATAAAAATTCTTCCAAAGTAGATTCTTATATCCCACTTACAAATAACAAGTTTATTTTTTCATATAAAAAGTATTAATGTGTCAAAATATTAATTTAAAATTGGTTTTTATATTAAAAGTCAGAAAATTACCCTTTTAAAAAACATATTCTTTTATACATAAAATAGTGTTTATTCATACGCTATTAAAACAATATCCACTGGATGAATATAAAAAATATTTAATTATATATATAACATATATATTTCATTAATTTAATTTAATAATAGTAATTCATTAAATTTATTTACAAAATAAAAATATAAAATTGATTTATATTTTTCATAAATAATAGTTACTGAATGAATTCATCATACATTTTCATAAGTTAGTAGTATTTGTTCTCAATAACCAAACAGCTGCATTAAAATGGTCATTTTATATTAAGGGAATATTTTGGTTCATATAAACTCATGGTTATGTGCAATGAAAGATGTTTAAGAATTAAAATTATGTAGAGAAAATATTTCATAAAAACATCTAGGCGTTACATTCTTCCCCACTAAAACTGAATTTCACCCTCACAATTCATCACTTGGATACAAATAGATGAGTATATATCTCCCTAATCATATCCTCAAGTTCCCACATAGCTTCCTAAAATATGTGGTTCTGCCACAAAACTTTAACAAAGAAAGTGGTATTGTTTCACAGAACTGTTTCACTACGATCAAGATTCTCTATCGGTTGTTCTTCATACAAAAGGTCTTCCTCCAGTAGTATAAATTATAAGATTAGTACATGTGAAGGATCAGCTATGTAATTTCTCATGAGAGATACATGGGACACATCATGAAGTTGAGTGCTATTCAGATGAATCACCAATTGGTAAGCTACCTTCCCAACATGATCTAGAATTTCAAATAAACTGATATACACAGGGCTCAAATTTCCCTTTATACCAAATATCATTATTATCTTCCATGGAGATATTCATAGAAACACACTGTCACCCACTTCAAACTCTATTTCATTTCATTGGTTATTATCATAACTTCTTTTTCGACTCTAACCTAATATTATGTATTTTTTATTAGATATGAAATTTTCTACAATTTCATTAACAAGATCCGGTCTTAATATCATTATTTGCCAAAATTCATCCCTAGAAGTTGGAGTTACGCTTTTTTTTCATAGATGGATTCATAAAGATCCATCTGAATACTGAAGTGAAAGCTATTATTATTGAAAATTCCACCAAATTTATTTGTATATCCAAAAAAACTTTGATATTGATAGAGAAATATCAAAACATGTTATCTAGAGTTGGAATTATCCACTCAGATTGATCTTCTATCTGAGGATGATAAGCAATGATGAAACAAAAATCTCTATTTATAGCCTACTAAATACTTCTCCACAACTTCGAGGTAAACCTAAAATCCTGATTTGATATAATTAAAAGTGGTACTCCATGAAATATTACGACTCGCATTGTATATATCCTGAAAATATAACCAGGATATAAATCCTCTCTAATAGAAATGAAGTGTGATGACTTCATAAGGTGATCAATTATAACCCATATTGCATTATGGACATTATATTTATTTTTAGAATTATGATTACAAAGTCAATAGTGATGTTTTTTCATTTCCATTCTGGTATGGTTAATGGTTGTAACATCCATATAGAAATTTATCTCTCAGCCTTAAATTGCTAAAAAAACCATGCACGAGGATACATATTCAGCAGCATCTCTTTTCATGTCATCTAACCATTAATAATCTTTCATGTCCCTATACAACATATATCTTCTAGGGTGTATAAAGAATGAATAACTATGAGATTAAACCAATAGATCCTTTTTTAATTATGTTATTGGAGGAATAAAAACCCAATTCTTGAACCTTATTATTCCATCACAATTAAGGTTAGATTCTCGAACATTTCTCACCTTCTTTTTTTATAACTACATCTTCCTCCTATTCCTCCTTAATCTTCACTTGTATAGATAATTGAACATTTACTTGAAAAAACAATATTTCTCCCATTCCTTTAAAATTTAAATATCCATCCAATGCAAATCCATAAATATTGGATCTTTTCTGACCGTCATCATGGATAGGCTAGCATGGTCTTTCGACTCAAAGCATCTGTCACCTTGTTCACATTCCTAGGTTGGTAATGTTTTGAGAAGTCGTAATCTTTAATCAAGTCTAACCATCTTTTTGGCACATATTCATCCCTTTTTTGTGAAAATATACTCTAAAATTTTATAATAAGTATAAATATAACACATTTCTATTAAAGATTATCCCTCCATATCCTTAATTCAAATATTGTCGCAACTAACTCCAAATCATTCGTTGGGTAATTTTTATCATGGATTTTCAGTTGTCTCAATTCATAATCTATCTCCATATCATTTTTAATTATAACACATACCAAACCATTTTTGGATTCATCACTATAAAGCACAAATATTTCTCCACTATAAGGTAGTGTGAGCACATGTTCACTAGATAATGTTATTTTGATCTCAATAAAATTCTCTTTATATTACTTATTCCACATTAACATAACTCAATTCTAAGTCAACTTGGTGAGTGGATTAGATAATCGTGAAAAATATTTCCCAAAATTTCAATAATATCCATCCAAACTATGAAAACTTTGGATCTCAGTAACCATTGTTGGTCTCATCCAACAATCAATAACTTCTATTTATGATTTATCCACATATATTTCATCTTTTGAGATTATTTGACTCAAAAATGAAATATTCTAAAGCCAAAATTCACACTTAAAAATTATTTTATAAATATTATCCTTTCATAGGGTATTCAGTACAATTCTCATGTGATCTTCATGTTCTTCATTACTATTCAAACATATAAGAATGTTATCTATAAATAGTAGAAGAAAATGAGTAATATAGTCTCTAAATACTTTGTTCATTAGATCCATGAAAAATGTATGGGACTTATTTGGACCAAAATGAATCACTATAAATTCAGAGTGTCTATACCTTGTAAGGAATACCATATTTGGTATATCCTTCTTCTTGATCCTTAATTGATGATATCCTGAATGAAGATAAATCATTGAAAAGTACTGAGATCTACATATTTGTTCGAATGATTCATCAATGCAGGGAAGAGGATATTTTTTCTTAATAGTGATCTTATTATGTTCTCGATAATCAATGTAGAGACTCATTATCCATATTTCTTCTTAAAAAACAGAATAGGTGCATCCAAAAGCTGCGCACTAGGGTGTATGAATCCATTATCAATATTCTCTTGGAGTTTCTTCTTCAATTCCTACAACTCAATTGGGTCCATTCTATAAGGTGTATTTGAAAAAGTCATAGCAGCCGATATAAGTTATATTGAAAACTCAACCTCACAATTTAGTGGAATATCAAGAAATTATTCGGGAAAGACATCATAGAACTCTAATAAGATTGGTGTATTATTAATTATGAGTTTCTCCCCAACCCTTTGAGATACATAACCTTTATTTATAGGGATCAAGACCCATAATATGGAATAAATTTCTACTGGAAGGTTATATTCATCATTTCATCGACTGATGATCATAGATTGATCTGGAATATGAAATTTGACATCCCCACCTTGTAAATTGATAAGACTTCTATATAAATAAAGTAATTCCATGTCAATAATCACATCAGATTATATTATAGTAAGGATCATACGATTTGTATGATGCACTATACAACAATCTTCAACCAGAGAAGAATTATAAACTTTTGATGTGACTATTCTTCCTTTTGGAGTTGTCACAACTAACTCAACATCTTATTATTGAGGTAGTATGGAAAGACCCTTATAAAATTTTTCAAAAATAAAAGAGTGGGTGGATTTAGAATCTAGTAAAACATTTTCTACTTTAGAGTGGATGGTCAATATACCTTTCACCACTTCATTTTCCTACTCCCAATCACTAATAGTGATCACATGTGACTTTCTGTTTTCTTTGGACTTAAGAGTTTGATGATAATGATCATTATCAATGACCCTTGAATTAGAAAAATGATTTCTATAATGACCCATTTCCTATCACTTGTAACATTTAGGCGTAGGAGGTTCATTCAGTGTTTCCTTTTCTCTTTTCGCATCATAAGACACATTTTCCCATTACATCGGCATTCAACTTCCTTATTGTATTATTTTCCAGATGTGAGAAATTTACAACCCCCTGTATGAAATTTTTTTCCATGTTTCGTTCCACACTTTGATCATAAGGGAAAACTCATTTTCATTTTAGTGTGGTATTTAGATATTACCTTAAATTCTATTTTTCCCTTCTTATCAAACCCATATAAATAATGCGTAAATCCAATATTTATCTCAACCTTGAGGGAATATACAATGATTTATTCATATATATTAAAGCCCCTTTTGGATAATTCCTTTTGGATACATGGTTTTATGCCACTAAAGAATCGATCAATTTTACTCTTAGGTATGATAATAATTCCAAAATTACACATTGAAAGTCGTGTAAAAAAAATTTTAGGTACCAACGAATTCATTTTCCTTCTTCTTAAGATCAAGGAACCCCTTATCCAACTTCGTTCAAAGAATATGAGGAAAGTAATTATTGAAAATTATGTTATTGAACTTGTCCCATTCCATCAATTCAATTTCATTTCTTTTCCTCGTATTCTTGATAACGTTCCACCATTGATCATTTTCAACTTCCAAACACTAAACTACTAAAATCCATTTATCATGTTCTGAAAATTGGAGAACTGAAAATATCCTTTAAATGGTACTGATTCATTTCTCATCAACTAATAGATCTGGAGATCTATTGAAAGATGGTGGGTGATGCATCATTAAGGACTTAATAGAGTGTTTTTTCCTCTTTTTCTCGTTTAGAACTGATCCATGATTCATATCTTGAGAATGTTGTGTGAGTATAACAACAAAATCATTCATTAATACTCCCATAAAATTCAGTTGGTAAAGAGGACAATCATTTCATTGGTCATTGCATTCGTCATTAACAAAGTTATTTCAAGTTCCATCCATTGACTAAAACCAAGAAGCATAGTGTGAGAAACACAAATCATAATAGGAAAATCACATTATCAAGAAAAAAAATTAAAATTGGGAGACTTTAGGTTTTATCCTAGGTTATTCATGATCAATTAAAAAACACTAGTATTGTATCATATTCATTGACAAAATATAACAAATCCATGATAGGACTGCATATGTACAGTGTCTTTCGAAACTGGGAAACATAAAAAACTATTTCTTAAGACATTTTCATTATATCCCACATATTTCATCCAAACTAGACCCCTTTTTAACATATAATACATAATACCCTTACTCACGACCTTGGGAATAGAAACATATGAAAGGGTGAGCTGAAATTCATAGTTAGGGTAAAAACTGAGACTCAATCACATCATAATCATATAACATTAGAACATACGGTTTGAAAATTGTATCCTGCATATGAAATATCATGATATCATATAATGGGATAAATCATAAAAGTTTATAATAATCAATGAACATAATTCCAAAAGTTATAACATAAGGAATGATTTTTTTGGTATACACATAATCATATAAAATCATTTTTTATAAGTCAAGGTTTACTTCCAAGACCATCATAGTAGACAAATTCTATTTATGAACTGAGTTCACTCCTCGTTCCAGCCCTATATTACTGAATCAAGATCATTTCTCATTCAAAACATGTCTATCTGATGAGATATAAATCATTACCCAATTAATTGGATTGAGATATAGCTACCACAAATCTCAAAATTAAATCATCCTCATGTGTTCCACAAAAACATAAATCATTCATCATAGCATAACCTAAGGAATAAAATATGATTCTTAAACATTATTCAACCGTAATCCATATAAAAAATATATTTCCATCTTAAAAAAAATAAAATCCTATTAATAATAGGTATAGAAACATAAAACTATTTAGATATTTTATTCTAATATGGGAAATAATTTTGACAGAACACTTGAAATTAATTCTTGAGGAAAATATCCTTTCTTCTTCAGAAACATTTTCTTTTCTCAAAATTATGCGCAATTTTAAAGAAAATAATTTAATATAAAATAAAATTGATATAGTTTAAAATAATTTTCATGTAAATAAGTAATTATAAAAGCATAAAAATATGTTCACGCCGTTTATGTTAAAAAACATTATCCTCTTACTTTTTCCAGAAAAGATAAAAAGTACCTTGTATCGAATAACGAAAAAATATTCATTTTATACCATTTAATAAAGATTCATAAAAGAATAAAATTTAATTTAAAAAAATGTATAATAAAATAAATTATATTAAATATTTATTAAATATAGACATGGATAATAAATATACCCCAATAAATACTTATATATAAAAAATCTCATATAATAATGAGATTGCAAAATTATCCCTTACCTTTTTGGTCTGATTTCCTTTGTATGTATCCAATACTATAGTATAATGAATTAAATAATTTCAATGAATTATTATAGAATAATAATAATTTTTATGATATCATATATGATCATATTATTATCAATTTGTTAATAACATTTCATTATTATTTTCTATTCGGTTATTAACCACTTCATTTGATTATGCATGTTTTAATAAATTAGTTTTGGTTATCCTTCTTAGGTCATTTTTATATCATTAAAAAATTATATTAACATAATATATACCATATTTATTTGTTACATTCATTTATATAATTACTCTTTATTAAAGAACATTTATAAGGAATCTCATTGCATCATGGAGATGACATGTTGTACGTACGCACGAGCGATGATATCATTCCCATAGTTGAGGGATGGTATTGAAGTGAATGGTGTATAATATTCAAGAATCGATATCATATAATAATAATAATATATACTTATTATTTCCATCATTACACCCATAAAATTATTGTGGTGGTGAAAAACATATTACACCAAGGCATGGGGACGGTAAGTCATACGTACGCATGCGTGATAATTTCATTTTTCATAGGGTGGATAGAAAGTAGAATATTTTTGTTCAAAAACCATAATAACATATTAGAATATAATATATAATAATTTTTTACTTCATAATTAAACAACTCGTAAATCGGATGTAGAATAACAAATAAGTATGAAATAATCGGTAGAGAAAATTACCACTTCTTCATCTTATATTCTCTAAATCTCCTCTTAGAGCACTAGCGTTAGAAGTTAAAGAAGAAAAGAACCTATATAATGTAATTGAAGAATTTTATAAGGGATAGGGGTAGGTTATGGTCTATCTTGAAGGTCAGTGTGAAGTAAATAGGTGGGGTAGGAGGTGCCCATTTATAATTGTGGTGAGGGGCACTTTTGGGATCTCCAAAAATATTAAGTAACAATAAACTCAAACCCAATCCAAAAAGATCCAAAAATTTCCAATTTATAAGAATATATGAGGTACGCTTATAATCTCTCCAACCAATAGATTTCAAAAAAAAATTCCCAAAATTTAAACATTATCATTTTAATTAACACATAGTTATTCTATTTATTTTTTAGCTAGATTAACAAATATTTTTATATTAAAAGGGGGTAATATTTACTTATTTGATTTCAAAGAGACAATAAGTAAATAAATTAGAACATTTTATACCATATAATAATTACTATATATATTTTTTAAAAAAAGTTTGATTTATAAATAATTTAATAGAAAATTATTTTGATAAACGATCAATCGCGTCAATTTCGACACTATTCAATTCTTTGACTATTAAAAATATTAATATAACAAGTAAACTTAGAAAAAACTATTTTATTTTATTCGTAAGAGGAAAAATTAATCTAAAAAATTAATTATACATATTAGCTATCCCAAATTATATTTATATTAATATTATTAATAACATTTATTTTTTATATCTGTGAATAAAATAATTACAACAACAATTTTGTGTAATTATTTAATATTCATATTTGTTGAATAAAAATTTAAAAATAAAATTTTAAAATGAATATAATTCTTCTATATTTAGGAATAATATTTTTTTGTCAAATTTATCTTCATTAAAATTGAACATTTAAAATTTTATCCATATTAAATTATGAATTTGACAACTTTAACATAACTTTAAATAAAATAATATAAGTGTCACAATTTCTTCTATAAAGATCCATATGGTCACTAAATCGACCCTTGGATAGATATGGTAAATATATACAATAATAATAAGACGTTATCATGTGTTTGGTTCTTTTATGGTTATTAGTATTTTAAAAAATATATTGATTTCTCATCAATTAATTATTTTTTACATCATCAAAGTATAAGTCTTTAAGGTAATTATTTAGTTCCCAAAAATTGAAAAAAATAAAAAAGATAAATAAAAAATTATCTTTAAAATCGTTATTTATAACAGAATTTATATTTTGTATAGCATTATATAAAAATTTTATATAGTTATTAAAATTTGAGTAAGACATTTTTAATATTTCATTAAATAAAATAACTTAAATTTCCATATCTCATCAAACTAGATTCTAAAGGACAGAATTTTGAACCATGGATGTTTAGGTACAAAAATTAATAAAATGATATTAAGACATGTTTTATTATAAATTTATAATAGTATTCTTACCCATAATTACCAGATTTACCCATTTACGGTATTAACAAAAATTATCGAAGTTGCTATTAATAATGCCATAAGTAAAATAAATATGTTTATGTAATATGAACCTAATGATTAAAAATATGGAATAAAAGTTTCATAATTCAAAAATCATAAGTTACAGTAATAAATTTAAAATTAATCTCATTGCTGGAATGAGACAACCAGTTTTAAAAGTTAAAATATTATAAAAGATTGAATTTTTTTTACATTTGAATTCAATGTAAAATTAATGATAATGATATACATTATATTGAATGATAAAACTATATTATATTTGTATATTAAAACAAGTAAATATTCTAATTCAACCATATAAATTTTTTCAATTAAAATTGTTGTTTCCAATTAAAATTTGGTTTATTTTTACTATTCATAAAAATTTCAAAGTCATGGGAAAAATATTAAAAAATCATCCAATATAGATTTTAATATCCCAACTCCAATTTTTTTTATTTTTTCATATAATATTTATTAATGTGTAAAAATATTACTTTAAAAGGCATTTGCCTTTAAAAGGATTAAAATTACCCTTTCAGAAAATATATATTTTTATACATCAAATAGGTTTTATTCATATACTATGACAAAAATATCTAATAGAAGAATATAAAACATATTTTAGAAAGTATATATTATATATATCTAATTAATTTCATTTATTAATATTAATTCAATCGATTTATCATAAAAATAAAAATATAAAATTGATTTATATTTTGAATATATAATTAGTAGTGAATGACCTCATCGTACACTTTCATAGGTTAGTTATATTTATTTCAGATAACCTAACAACCAGCTTAAAATTTTAATATTATTAAAAGGTCATCTCATGGTTCTTTTAAACTCATGATTACATGAAATGAAAGCAATATAAGAATTAATAGTATTTATAGAAAATATTTCCTAAAGACATTTCAGTGTTAACGTTCCTTATGTGAGTATCCTTTTAGATTTATCATTGTTTGTTATAGATTATTCATCATGTTAATGTTTTTTTCTTCCATATTCATGGTCTGAAATCAATTTTTATATGTCCACTTCAACATTTTGTTTGCTCTCATTAAATGTCTCTTATAAAAAAACTAGATATCACTTAAAAAAGTAAATCTATCATAGAAAGACAGTAACACACCCCCCCCCCTCTGAGTTTTTTATGATTTTTTTGATAAATTAATGTTTACTGATATCTTACATTGAATGATACAACATGATAAGCTTTCATTGTAAACTACTCTAATATAACCTTTTATTACACACAACACTTAAGCTTGTTTTACAAGAAACATTGAGTTTCTATAAAAAAACATTTTATTATTATAATTATTTCTGTTAAATATTTATAACATATCCATTAAACATATTAATATTAATAATAATAAATATTTTTTATAATTTTTTATAATTTTTTTATAAAAAAAATATTTTTTGTAATGTCTTTATATGTTTGAAAATAATATTTTCTCAAATGAACTGCTTTTATGCCCTTATGTGAACAATAATAAAATTAAATGGAGACACTTTTACAAATTTTATTTTATGAAATAAACTTTATTCTATAATTATTAATTTTAAAATTAGATTAGGGTTATTTTTTGGTTTTTTCTGAAATACATTATTTTAGGATGAATATTGAAAAATATTGAATTTAAATTCAAAACATTATTTTCATCTAATTAATTTATACAATTAAATTAAATTTTATTTTTGTTTTAAATTTTAATTACATAAATTTTATATCAATTCATACAATTATGTTAATTGGACCTAATTTCCCATTTTAATTAGATATAAAAACATTTCAAACCTGTAAAAAGTTTCGCTTAAAAACACGTTGTCGTGACACGTCTATGGGATTAATTTTAAACTTATTTATTCTAATTTTATGATTTTAATTTGAAAATATGCATTAAATATTTTGATTAACAATAATATATAATTTATAGTAAGTTTACCTTATTATTTTGCCAAAAATATTAGTGAACTAGTTAAGATTAATTACAGTGATTAAGGTAAAGTAAGTTTACTTTATAGTTAAACATTAATTTAAAAGGCCAAATAACCAATAAAAAAAATCTGGAAATATTTACGAAAATTAACTTTTCTATAAAAAGTTTCAATTTTTTTAGGAACATGATGTTAGGGTGACCACTCAAGAATGTTTAAATTTTTATATTTACAAGAATGTCACTCATACTCCACTAAAAATGTGCACTCAACCACCTCTCTTATTCACACCTATCAGGACCTTAGGATCATAAAATCTACTCCCAAATTATCTCA
Source organism: Viscum album (assembly GCA_963277665.1). Classification (NCBI taxonomy): domain Eukaryota; kingdom Viridiplantae; phylum Streptophyta; class Magnoliopsida; order Santalales; family Viscaceae; genus Viscum; species Viscum album. The sequence goes on from OY728158.1 coordinate 1,328,496,284, forward strand.
CTCAATCATAGATGCCTTGTATTGGGAATAAATCCAACTAAGGAAGCCATTTGGTTCAAACTAGATGGTGTTACCCAAAGAAGAGGTCACATACTTCCCCAATCTCTTTTGTTTAATTTTCTATATCCACTCCCTCAGTTATTCTTATTAAATTTGAATATAATATACTAATATATTGATATTTTTTATGTTATTTTTTATACCTAAATATGCACATGCATCCATAAAATTGGTAATGAACCTACTATCCATGAGTACGGAGGGTCACCGCCTTACAAAATGATGTCGTTCATATTTTCGTTACCACCTCTCATTGTTGGTAATTATGATGGAAATAATATTTTAATATTATATTCATGATATTTATGATATATTTATGATTATTTAAGTATTACATAATACATACCTTCATTGTTTTCAATTTTCATAAATACGATATCTTTATTTCTAGACGTGTGCACTACCATCTCCTCAAAGCGATGTGATTCGTTTACACATTACATGGATTTCATAAGGCTTTAGTAAACTTATATGATATATATGAAATGAAAATTATAATATAATGACAAAAAACACACACTAATATATATATATCCATATACATGTATTTCATTTACTGTCATTATTTCAATATAATAATAAAACGAAAGCGACATTCATAGGTATATACGGCCTATCATCTCCAAGAATGGTGTATTCAATTTCATATTTATATCTTTTATAATATATTATAAATATATATATATAATTAATATATATTATATTTATATAATTTTTTACATTGTATATATCATGAAATAAGTATGAAGACTAAAAACATGGAAAATCAAAACACAAGCCAAATACAAAGTGGAAATTACCCAAAACGTAACATTGACATGGAATTTATAATAAACAGGTAATATAAATTCATAATTAAATCATATATAGAATTATATAATTTAATATAGTTATTTAATAGATATATAATAAATTTAAATTTCTTATATAGTAGATTTGAACAAGTATAATGAGACTAAAGACATAAGTTAAGGGTATTTCTAGTCTCACTTTAATTTCCATGAGACATATTCCTCATACACCAAAAATCTATTTTTGTGGTATATAAATTGACCATGTATGTAATCTATAATTTTTATCATTATTTTTATTATCATTTTCATACCCATTTTATGATCTGTATTTCATGGGGTTTTACTATTCATAAGTTACCAAAATAGTAAGGCTGTTTTGTCCCAATTTTCCTTCCATGGGACACAAGTTTTGTTATGCACCAATATTCTATTGTGAGGTGTATATACAACCATTTCAAATTGTATATCATGAATTTACATATTTTCATTATATTTTAATGTTCATGAAATTTAATTTTCTTACATGGGGAGTATTATTAAATGTTACCAAAGTGGTAAGAGTTTATTTCAACAATCTCATCATTTATCAGGATTGTTTATGATTGTGAAATATTATGATCCATATCTCAACAACAATCATGAAGTTTCTTATCCTCTAGTTATTTAGTATATATTCATGTATTAGAACCTTTATTACACTCTTTATTACTTTATATAAATAATTAAATTTTGTTAGGTAAATATAACCTTATTTATCTCTTTGGTTGGGAATCTGTTTTATTCATAAAAACATGTTTTCAAAAATCTTTCAAAAATGATTTTTAAAATGATATTTGAATATCATATTCAAGGTAAATAGATTTAAATTTTTTTTTGATTTTCAAAAATTATGTTACAAATTTTCAAATCTATTTTAAAAGAAAAGGTTGTTTAAAATGTTCTTGGTTTTAAAAAAAATCTATGCAGAAATGATATTATCCTCAAGAAATATTTTTAACATAACTTTCCAAATTATCTAACATATAAGATAACATCCTTTTTTGTTACTCATTATTTTGGGGAAATTATCCAAATTTACCATTCATTTTATTTCTTTGAATGGATTACGTTTTTATGGAATGATGTTTATGAAACATGTTTCCCTTCCATGAGTTATATTATTATGAACCCGATTTTATTTCACATGTTATGATTTGATGAAATGATTATGAAACCAAAATATTTTAAAACATTTATGATATGATGGAAAGTTTATGATACCCATATAATTTTATGGGTTGTGATATTATTTATATTAAACCCATCTCTATTTATTAATCATGATATAATGATTGTTTATGATATTGTGGTGCACATACTTATGATTTTCTTACGTGAAGGGTGGGTAATATATCGACCTCTAATAGTGTGGGTAAATATTTATATCTCATGAGATAATTACGCTAAAAAAGTTATTGGTATTGATCAACTATGGGGATAAGGGAAAACCAAATCTAATATGGGATGAAGGGGAAACCTGGTCCCTTGTAAGTAATGGACTGTAAATGGGGATGGTGGCATGTCCAACCTAGAAGGTGTACCCCCATGATGTTCACTGATAAGTTTTTTTCAATCATCCTTAACATCTATGGAATGATATTATCTATTTATGTGTCTTCCACAATTTCATGTATTATTACCATTTTATGTTTTCATGGATTGTGCTCATTATTCCCTTGTGATTAATGTCTTATTAACTACAAATATATATACCATGAAACTTGTTTATGATATTTGATATGTAAGGTATATTTTTATATTTTCACGATCATATTCTCATACCCTTATTCCAATTATTATTCTTACATACCTCCCTTGTTTACCCTTACTAAGCATCAAGTATCACCACTTTTTATGTTTTATTTCCCCAAGATAAGATGATATATATTATATATGATGTGCTTAAGAAGGGTTGCAGTAATGAAGAAAATAGTGGGAGATAATGTGAATCACTCATGTACCAGTGTCTATGTTTCCATGTTTCTAAAATCACTAAACTATAACAGTCTCTCGGAATTCATTTGTGTAATGTGTTAAATAATATGGAAAAAATATTTAATGATAATGTATGATAAAAAAGGGTTGTTATAGTTGGTAGCATACAAATATTTTAGTTAAACATTGGAAACGGGGATGGTAAAACCATAGTGATATCCCAAAGAATATTTCCCTAAGGATTTGTCTAAGGATGAGTCAAAGTATAGAAAATGTATTTTAATTTGGTAAATGATATAGTGAGTTGTTTCATTGAAATACACCCAGTTCTGGATAATAAAGGTTGATTTGGCTCTAGAATAGATGTACATATAGGAAATAACCTTGAAAATACAATATTGAGCTAGACTCGGTCGATAATCGGTGCATGAAAATGATCCTTGTTTCACACTTGGTTTGACACTCATGGGGGAATGATTTCTGAATTCACAAACTCTTAAGGAACCATCATTAAGGATTTAAATATGAGTTGGATGTGAATAACCTATGATTAACATAAGGTTTCATAGAATATGTATGGTTTCATAATTTATACATGGTTTTTTCCCAATTACGTGGTCCCTCGCTATGATAACAACGTCTTAGTCTATTATTTTTTTAGTTAATGATTTGAACCCTAAGGACCCGCATTAATGGTGATTGAGATAGAAAATAAAATTATTTTTCTCCTAGGAAACTAAATAATATGGGATATGGAATGAAACACCTTTTTACTACTCTAACCCAAATTTCTCAAATTATGAATCGTGTGGGACATCATAATTAGAAAAAGAGGGAAAAATATTTTTTTTATTCATTCATGAGGCAACGTACACCTTATTTCAGTGTGTCTTCAAATCCACTTGTTACTGAACAATTTACCACAACCACTAAAAATATATTTTCTGTTCTCCAGTACTCGGAACATGAAAAGTCATTATGGCTAATTATCAAGTAGAAGGTGAAGAGGACTATTGGTGGACTATTATTAATAATATGAGGAAGAGAGATTAAATTTAATCCATTGATTTGGATGTTTTCAAAAACATGTTCTTCAATATTTAAATTCCCCATTTTATTTGTACAAATATGGAGAAAGAGTTCATTGAGTTAAAGAAACAAGATGATGAATATTTTGGTACCTACGAGGCTAATTTAACATGCCATGTGAGGTAGGCTTTTGATATTATCATCCAACCTAAAAATAATGTTTATAGGTTCTTTAGTGTCTTAAAGACAAGTATCATAAAAAACATTGCATAAGATACTTTAGTACCTATGAATATATTTTTTCATTGTGAAATAAATTTTTAAATTGAGGTTGGATTTACCAATTAATCTCAAGATTTAGATTAAAAAATAATATACAGTTAAGTGGAAAATATAAATTCTGTTAAAAGAAGAATATAGTCATTAAATTATTCTATAAGTGTGAAAATAATCATGGATAAATTTTCTTAAGGGGTCTAAAAATGTTTCATGTATAGAAGGGAATGTCATCTAGAATTTGATTTCTGATATGATAGGATGAAGTTAGCTAGAAATGAAAATAGTGAGAAAGTTGCACAGAATGGAACTCCCCACATTAGTGATACATGTGTAAGGAGAATAAGAATTATGCTAACCAGTTTCCAAACATGAGTGTTATTTATGATGATCAAATTTTAAATCCTCTTAAGATTAAGGAAAAGAGGAAATCTCGTGTGATCGAAATTTATGATGAGGGGTGCAACAACGACACTATGAAATATACCGTTATAATCAACTCTATAACTGATAATTTCTAATTTGATTCTAGATCTACCTAATCCGTAATAACAAAAACTTTTCTTATGGGAATTAAGATTCCTCAAAAATTATTAAATTGGGAAATAGAAGTGAAACCCCCTAATAGTATGCTTATTTAATCTTAAGTGTATGATTCCTCTATGTTCAATGTTTTTAGGAATGTACTGCCTAAAAATATTTTCATTCTCACTATGGTTAAATTTGATGTCATCTTTGGCTTAGATTGTATTTCACTTCCTAAATTCCACATCAATTATTATGTTATGAAAGTTACATTTGATATTTCAAACTATCATATGATGATCTATCATTGTAATGATAAGTATGAACTTCATATAGTGATTACATCTAGTATATGGGTCTTAATTCAAACGCATAAGGGTTTTTTACCTTAAATTATTGGGGATTAAAAATCAACATCGATGAAATTCATATTGTTCAAGAGTTTGTGGATGTATTTTAAAAATATTTTTCTAGAAGGTCACCAATATGTGAAGATTCATTATTAATAGAACACATACCTAGTTCCACACTAATTTTAAAAACCCCCCTATATAATGTCCCCAATTAAATTGTAGGAATTTAAGAAATAACTACAAGAAAACATTGATAATGGATTCATTCATTCAATTGTTTCACCATGGGGTGGACCTATTCTTTTTGTGAAAAATAAAGATGGAGTAATGTGACTCTACATTGATTATCGAGAGTTTTACAAGATAAAGATCAAGAAAAATTATCCTCTTCCTTGTATTAGTGACTTTTTTGGTCAATTTCATGAAGCTCAATACTTTTTAATGATTTAACTTCATTTAGAATATCATAAATTTATGGTCAAGAAGGTGAATATACCCAATACTTCATTTCTTACAATGTATGGACACTATAAATATATAGTGATTCTATCTGGTATTACTGATTCCCATTCTTTATTCATGGATTTGATGAATGTATTAATTAGATATTACATCATTTACTTTATGGAAGTATTTATTGATGATGTTATTATCTATTCAAATAGTAAATAAGATCATCAAGACCACTTGGGAATTTTACTAAATACCCTAAAGATGAATACAATATTTTCAAAATTTAAAAATTGTAAATTTTGGCAGAAAATGTCTCAATTTAGGGTCATATGATCTAAAAAGAGGGTGTAATATTAGATACATAAAAGAATAAGTCTATTGAATTTTTTCCTGGAACAATCACAGTGACTGAGATCCTTAGTTTTATTGGTTTAGCTTGATATTATAGATTATTTAGGGATAATTTGTCACAAATATCTAATCTACTGAATAAATTAACTCAAAAGGGTGTCATGTTCTTATTCACAAATGAGTGTGAGGAAAATATCAAGGGAATGAATATAAAGTTAGTTGGGGAACTTATTCTTACATTTCCCTCTATTGGAGAAGGGTTTGTAATCTATAGTGATACATCTAGTAATGGATTGGGATGTATTCTTCTGTAGAATAAAATGGTTATATCCTATTCCTCATGACAATTGAAAATTCATGATTATAATTTTTTAACTCATGATTTGAAGTTAGATAGAGTAATATTTCTTTTAAAGATATGGAGTCATTATATTTATGAAGAAAAGTTTGATATATATATATACTGATCATAAATGTTTGAAGTATATATTCACATAGATGGAGTTGAACATGCATAAGAGAATATGGATAGAGTGGATAATGGATTATGAATGCTCAATACATTAACACCCTCAGAAAGAAAACAAGGTGGCAGATGCATTGATTCTAAAAGTATCATGCAATATTTTCCATTATGAGGATCAAAAAAGATATAATATTTCTATATTTGAAAAGGATTGATCTGAGAATCTCAAAGGAAGGGAAAAATATTATCTTTATCAGTTTATTTGTCAACCATATATATATATGCAGATTAAAGAGGCAAAAAAGATAATTTAGAACAACCAAATAAGTAGATAAATGTTCTTAAGTTTAACCTTTATTAGGATGGAATAATATGGTTTAAAAATCATGTATGTGTTCAATCCATAATGGGATTCAAGAAGGTTATATTAGAGGATGCTCATAGTTCTTATTTCCTTATTCATCAAAGAAGTATAAAAATGTATAGATACTTCAAAGAATACTTCTAGTGGAATGTAATAAATAGGGATTTCATAGATTTTGTATCTCATTACTTATTATTCCATAATGTTAAGGCCACAATAAAAACATATATAGGGATATTTCATCCATTACCAATATCAGAATGGAAATGGGATAAAATCACTATGGATGTTTTCATTGGACTCCCTAAAACCTATAATTTGTTTAATGATATATGGGTGGAAGTTAGTCTCCTTAATAAGTTATCACACTTCAATTATATCATAAAATAATCTCTCTGGATCGTACTATAAGGAAATACCTTAAAGAGGTGGTAAGCTTTCCTAGAGTACCACATTACATTGTATCAAACGGGGCTCTGAGGGTTACCTAAATTATTTGGTGAAGTATTTAGCAGGAGCTTGATAAAGAATTGAGTTTTAGTATTTCATATCTTCCTTAGACGAATGGTTTGTCTAAAAGAACAATTCAAACCCTAGAGGATATGTTGAGATTGTGTTCTTTGTACATATAATGTGATTCTGGTCAACACCATTATTTTTTTGTGTTTCTAACAAAAATTTATTTACTCAAGTATTTATAGGGCTCCTTATGAATCCCTCTATGGGAATAAATTAGAGATCCTATCTGTTGTTGTGAAGTTAGAGAAATATAGCTATGGGAGCCTAAGATAGTTAAAGAAATAGATCAAATGCTTAGAACCATTTATAATCATATCAAGGTGGCTCAAGGTATGAAGAAACATTATGTTGATAACCATATACATGATCTAAATTATTAATTTGGAGATAATTTGTTTCTATGACCGTATCCTTAGAATATGTTTATGATATTCATGATGAAATTGAAACATATCCCTAGGTATGTCTGTCACTTTTAAATTTTTTATTGTATTGGTATGGTAGATTATCCATTTGAAATTCCTCCAAATATTTCTCAATTCCATGATTTGTTACATGTATCCCTACTAAAAAGGTATATACCAAACCCTACACATGTACTGAACACAAAGGTCATTCCACTGGAGTAGGATATTTCATACGGGGAACAACCAATTGAAATTTTGGATTGTATATAGACATTTATACAAAAAAATACCATTCGCCTGGTCAAACGTTTTTTGGAGAAATCACTAGTTATAGGAATCTATGTGGGGTCTTGGGGATATGAGGAGATAGAAGTGTCTGCATTTATTTGTATCAAAATGATGAATTATGAGGGATAAATTTATTTTAAGGTTTATAAAATGTGTCACCCTGAGTTTTTTATGAAACTTTTTTTAATAAGTTAATTTCATAGATGTATTTAATTACAAAATACATCGAGATAAGCTTTCAAAATAACATACACCAATATAATCTTGTGCAACATGCAAAGCTGACTTGGCTTGTGTTACATGCAACACTGAGTTTCTACGAAACATATTATTTATTATAATTATTTAAATGAGATAGTTTTAACATATCCATTAAAATTAGTAATATGAAAATTAATAACTATTTCTAAAAAATTATTTATAATTACATTATAAAAATAAAGCATATTTACGGTAAATTTGTTATATATTTGAAAATAATGTTTTCTCATATAGTATTATGTTTTTTCATTCTATTAACAACAATAAATTTAATTTTAGAAACTTTTAGAAATTTTATTAGATTAAATAAACATATTTTTTGAATTTATAATGTCAAAAATATCTTAAGCTGAATTTTTTTGTTGTTTTCTTGAAAAAATTCATTTTTTGGATGAAAAGTGAAAAGTATTTATATTTAATTAAAAACTAATTTTTCATTTAATTTATTTATATTATTAAATTATATTTTAATATATTTTTAAATTTTAATTTGATAAATTTTACACCAATAAATTCAATTTACGTTATTAGAACCAATTTTACATTAAAATTGGATATAAAAATATTTCAAAATATTTACCATTTTTTCCTAAAAAACTCATTGTCGTGGTAAGTCTACAAGATTAATTTTAAATTAATTTCTTATGATTATTTGATTATAATTTGGAAAAATAGATTTAATATTTGGATTGATAATAATTTATACTATCTATTATGATCAAATTATTTTTTTAACAAAATAATTTGTGAAGGAAATTAAAATTAATTACAATTATTAATGTAAAACAAGATTACTAAGTAGCTGAGCATCAATTTAAAAGGCCAAATAACCTTGAAAAATGTATAAAATCTATTTAATAAACATATATATATATATATATAATAATTACCCTCTTTTATAAAAAAAAATTACAATTATTGGAGGCACAAGATTAAAGGGATAACTCCCAATAGTGTTTACCTTTTCATATTTACAAGAATTTCACTACTCTTGTACTATTAAAAGGCACTCTCCCCTGTCACTTATTCACACCTATCAAGCCTTTTTTCTTGGAAAAAATCTACCTATATATCCTCTCAACATCATTCCCTCCATCCTAAAGGCCTCACATTGGTCATAAATCTAACCAAGGAATCCTTTTGGTGAAAACCAAAAGGAGTTACCAAAAAAGAGGTAACATCATTCCATAAGCTCTTTTTTTTATTTTTTTTATTCACTCATTGAATTATTATTATTATATACTAGTAAAATAATATCAGTACCTAATATATAGATATATTTTTTTATTTTAGGGGTTTAACCTACTCCACGCACATCCATAAAATGAGTAATTATCTTATCGTTTCTATGTACGATGAACTACCACCTCACGAAACAATACCGATGTATTCTCTTTTACAACCTCTCATGATTGGAAATTATAATGTAAATAATATTTTTTTCTGATATATATGATATTAATTATTTATTTATACTTATTTAATTATTATAAAAAACAAACCTTCATTCTTTCAATTTTGTGTAAATATGATTACTTCATTTGTGGATGTGTGGACTACCGCCACCTCAATATGATGTGATTTGTTCTCATTTTACATGGAAATTTTTTTAATGATAGGTTAAGTAAACAAATATTATATATATGTAATTATAAATATAATTTAATTAAAATAAATATATATATACATATATTTCATTTACTTTATTTCTTTCAATAAGACTACAAAATAGAAACAACGTTCATGCATATGTACGGCCTACCATCTCCATGAACGGTGTATTATATTTCATATTTATATGTTTTATAGATTATTATAAATATATGTATAATTAATATATATTATATTTATTTTAGGTTTAAATTATGTATATAATTATATAAGTATGAGGAAAAAATATAATAAATTAAAACACAAGCCAAAAACCAAGCGGTTATTAGCTAAAACTTAAATTTAACATGGAATTCTTAATAATCGGGTAACATAAAGTAATATGTAAATTATATATAGTATTTATATAATTTAATATAGTTATTCAATATATTTATAACAAACTTATATTTATTATACCTGAGTTATGAATGAAAATGATGAGATTCAAGAAATAATGTACGGTGCTTTCTAGTATCACTTTTATTTGTGGGAGACTTCTTCCTTATACACCACTCATTTCATTTTTAATGGTATATATACTTCCCGTGAATGTATTATATGATTATTATTACTATTATATTTTTTGGTATTTACATAACCATTTTATTATCACTATTTTTTCAGGTTTTACATCCTAAAAGTTACCAAATTAGTAAGGTCGTTTTGTCTTAATTTTCCTTCTTCGGGACACATGTTTTTTATAATACCATATTCTTTTATGAGGTGTATATAATACCATTTGACATGTTATATCATTAATATAATTTTTTTAATGATATTTTATGCTTCATGTATATTCATTTTCTTAGATAGGGCGTTTTATTCAAAGTTACCAAAGTGGTAAGATTTTATTACAACAATCTCTTCATTTATCAAGATTGTTTTTTATTATGAAATCTTGCGATCATTATATATATAACACACATTTATTTTATTATCCAATATTTTCCCATGATATGTTCATTTATTAGTACCATTTTTTCACTCTTTGGTAATTTAGATGTTGAATAAAATGTTTTTAGGAAAATGTTACCTTCTTTATCTCTTTATTCAGAAATCTATTTTATTCAAAAAAAAATCATATTTTAAAAAACTAATTTCAAATTATTATTTTTATCTAATTTTCAATTGAAATTTATTTTAGATTTTTTATTGTTATAAATGATTACTGTATAAGTATTAAAAAATATTTTATTATAATAAGTTTTTTGAAAAGGTTTTCTCTTTTGAAAAGTTTTATTCAAATATTAAAGGATATTTTCCACAAGAAATGTTTTTAAAAGATCCATCCAAGTTATTTTACATCAAATAAAATATCAATTGGTCTTAATAATTCATTTATAGTTAAATAATCTAAAGGTTCTATTCATATTATTTCTCTGAATTTTTTACATTTTGATGGCATGCATTTTATGTTACATGTTTATATTCAATGGGTTATATACTTATGAAACCCACATATTTTCACAAGATATGATTTGATTTAATGATAAATAGACCTTTATATTTTACGTAGGTTATTATATGAAGTAATACTTATGATACCCTTCTAATTTCATGGGTTTTTATTTCATGTTTATGAAACCCATCAATCTTTATGGGTCATGATATGATGATTGTTTATGATCCTATGGTACATGTATATATTATTTATTATGTATTGTGTGGGACCTATATATACCTAAAAATAATTGGTTCATAATTTATATCTTATGAGGTAATGATGGGGAACAAGTCGACGGGCTTGAAAATTTATGGGAAGAAGGTGAAACTTGCACCCATATAAGGAAATGACTACAATTGGGTATAGTGGTGTGTCCTACCCAGTAGATGCAGTCCCCATGAAATGCTTTGATATGTTTTTTAGAAATGATCCTTGATTTACAGGTATTTATATTACATGTTTATGTGTCTTCTACAATTATATGTCGTATTCCTATGTTTTGTTTTCATGGATTATTCTCTTGATTCTCCTATGACTCATGCCTTATGAACTACCAATATTTATTCAGTGACTCTTTTTTATAATCTTAGATATATTGGGTACGATATTCTATTTTAATGATTGTGTTTTCATACCCTTATACTCATAATTATGCTTACATATCACTGTCTCTTACCCTTATTGAGAATCTGTTCTCACCCCTTTTTATGTTATGATTTTTCACCAAGTAATGAAGATGTGTATTATGTATGATATGTCAAAGAAAGGTATTATTAATGAAGAAACTAGTGTGAGATAATATGTCTCACATATATACCAATGTTTATGTTTCTATGTTTCCAATGGAACTAAACTTATATGGTATTTTGGTCCCTTTTTGTGTAACGTATTAATTATTCCAAAAAATGATGTAATGTTAATATATTTTGAAGTAGGGTCTCTATAAAGATATTATTATTTATACATAATTCCATATTTTTCCCAATGACACTTTTAACGTTCCAAATTTTTCTTAACACAACATGATTTTTCCTGAAAACATGAGAAAAAATGAGATAATAATTTTAAGCATCTGGTGTTTTCATGTTCTATTAGAAGTTTCATATTTTCATTCCTTGATGTTCAAAAACCCCATAGTTTATATTTCTATATTAATCATACATAATTCCAAAAAAATTATACAATTAAATTCATGTGGTGATGGGATCCCTAAATATTATCCTCAAAAGTTAGAATGTTTTTTCTCATGGTAAACAAATCCTTTTCTCTAAAACTGATTTTTTTTCCATAATTTATTCATATTGGTACTTCTTTTGAAAATTGTAATATATAAAAATTACCTCATTTTTTGATTTTACACTCAATTTATATTCTATTTATAAACATTTTTCATCAATGTGATATTAATACAACCTTTAAATCAAGCATTTCTTTTAAAGGTTATGAAACTTCCTTCAGAATAATAATTCACACTAAATTTAACCTTCTTTATCTTTAGAATATATGGGATTTTATTCAAATATTACTTATTATACATGATAATGTTTTCCTCCCATTTAATCCTCTATATTTTTTTATTTTCAATCTAATTTTTTTTGTACTCAATCATCTATAGATGTTTATTTTACACATCTTTTCTTCAAGCATCACATTCATTCAAAGCCATAAATATATTTTTTAGTGAAAAAAATTTCTTTCAAATACATATTTTCCCTCATTTTTAGTGGGAGTTTTAGAATCTTTTTTATATTAATCACTAGTACTACAAATGTAGCATCATATGATTATAGAAGAATAACATTCTGTTGGATAGGGCATACGACAGATAAGAGTGAACTTTAATAAACAATAAAGTATTATTATTTAAAAAGGACCATTATAAACAAGCCATTAAATTGGTAGATATGAACATTAATTACAAAATGATAAAATATATATATTTATAAATTTCATAATAAATGAAAACTTATTGGTTAATTCTCAAGAAATAATAACACAATTTTTTGAAAGGTTGTTTTATTATTTAAAAATATGATTCGATCAAAAATGTTTTTTATCAAATTATATATTTTTATTTAATAAATTTTATTTAAATTATTTTATAAAATAAAAAAAATAAAATAAACATATCAAAATTAACATTGGAGAAATTTTTGGAAATTTTACAAGAATATTGATTTTTTCGATCAATAGTAAAAAATACTGATTTTATTAAAAACTGTAAAACATTTTCAAGTATTTGAAACATTTAATTTAAAAAAAATGATATTAATATTATTTCTCCCTTATTTTAAATAATAAAATTATGTTCATTGGACTCTATTTTATTTTTGAATTTAGTATTGAAAAATTTATACGTAAATGTATTTTTTATGAAATAACATTTTTTGTGTGTGCCATATTTTTTTACCTAAATTAATTAAATTGATATATATTTTTAATAAATTTTATGAAATTTATATATTATATATTCTATGAAAAAATTAAAATTCATCTAATGTTTTTTAAAGTGTGGGAATAAAGTAAATCCAGTTTTATTATTAGAACTGTATTATTCTAAAAAGTAATTTTCATCGTTTTTTTCACACATATTTTTAAATTAATTTATACCACAAAATATTTAATGATAAAATGGATTCTATATTTGTAATCATGAGTTTAAATTTTTTTTAATTAGGTCACTCTTATTTCTAGGGTGTATAAATAGTGAACATGGGAAAATTTATCACCTGAGTAAAGGTTAAATTAGGTAAATCTATATCTAATTTAAGTGATAAGTCCATAATTTTTCATCTCAATTATTATTAGATAAAAATATTTTTTTGTTAATCACCTAATGATAAATTTTAATTTTTTTAATGGACACTTTTCCATGAAATGAAAAATAAAATATTTAAATCAAAAAAATTTACAAAATTTCATTGTCTTAGTTTTAAAAATATCATATGTGCTCACATAGTAAAAAACTAGTGGTGTATCAAAATAAATCATTATTTATAGAATAATATACCTATTTTAATTATGATAATTTATTTAAAATTATTATCTATTAAATAATTTCCTTATAAACATAGATTATTCCAGAACAGTATTTACTCAATTAAAAAAACAATACAAAATAATTGATATTTAAATTAAAAAAAAAGTTAAACAATCTGAGTGATTTATAGTGTTCCATAAATTTTTGTGATATATATGACTCATTATTATTTTTTTGAAGTATTATATTCAATTTAGAACTTTCTATTTATGTATTTTCAGTCAAAATAAATGAATACAGTCAAAATTGATATTATGACATTTTAGGAAAATTATATTTTATTAAATTATTAAAAAATAAGTAAAATATTGAATGACAAAAAAATTGGATGAAATATTCTCTAAAATATCATATATTTTAGGTTAGGTCATGCGACTTCTCTTTGTCATCGCTGCAAGCATGGGAGGCCCTTTGGTGTGCAGGAGAATATCACGAACTATGGTCCTGCACTGGGTGAACCAGTGTTATAGAAACCTGTATGCATGCCACCAACTGAACTGAAGGTCAGTGAAGTCTTTGGAAGGATTAAGTGTGATCTTCAATTGACTATTCCAGTGGGAGACCCTCTTTTGACTCATGCTGTTAGTCCATAAGGTCGAAAGGAGGATGTGGAGATGATTTGGGATGATGCTTTGCTGAATGTTGACTTGTAGGTAGGATCTCTTAAGGATTGTTTGGAATAAAGAGTTGTTGGTGATGGTAAACAGGTAGTTGTTCATACAGGTGGAGGTCATTTTTCGTCTTTATATTTTTCCGAGTTATTTATGGATGGAAGGGGTGTCCATGTTATTGATCAACCCTCAGAACCTGGAGGTACAGATTCTTGTTATGATTTTAGAATTCTAAAATAATGTTAGGTCACGAATGTGAATGAGCCAATTTCCCTTAGTAGACAGGTGCCCCATATTCATATGTCTATAAAGCCAACGAAGGTGTGTAATCTATTTTCACTGTTGGATGAGGTAGGAGAATAAAATGAGGATCCTGAAGGATGGCATACCATCATTCCTAGGTGGAAACGTAAGCATGTTGGGAGTAGAAACTCAAAATAGAAGGAATCAAGTGACCATATTGGGGTCTCAAGGGATCAATAAGGGGTCTCTCAGACTAGTTCAGAATATGAGAAAGAGGAATTGGTTTGATCCGGTTCAAGGAATGGGATACAAGGAAACCTCCTAATCAGAAACCTTTTGGCTCTATAGGGGGGAGTTAAGACCTTGTAAAGACTATTTGGGAACTCTAAAGACTATATTAACCATATCAACAAGCAAGGCTAAGTGCAATGAAATAAAGGATATTCTGGGGATTTTTTCCTTGAACATTGAAGGAGTATCAGTTTCTTATATGACCCCTATGTAGACTACTTCCAAGGCTAGTCAATCTCTAGGGCACAGAGCAGAGAACTAGGAGAGTGGATTGTTGTACCCTTCAGTGATCAAGAAGGGAAAACATTCAGTGGTATAATGGAAGGATTTCTCATTTGAGCTGGTTTTAGAAAATTTTTGGGACCTACTTCTGTCCTTTGAGGAAGAGATGATGGAGGGGTTCTGATAATTCCAGCCACAAATGAGGACAAATATTGAATGAATGGAATACTAGTTCATGAGGATGTATAAATGGAGAAGTCCTCCTGGATCAAAAAAAAATAATTAATTTTTACCAGAGGCTTCAATGAAAAGAAGATTATAGTGGGGAAGTTCATACAACCTTGGTACAAGTTATCCTCTCATGTCGAAGTGATCAACATCGATTACCCGGATAAAAACCTAAACGACCTACCATAGAAATATTTTAGGGCAGTCACGTCCAATATTTTCAAGTTTATCTCCAATAGTTATATTTTATAATTTGGATCTTGATGTTAGGTTGTCTTTTGGTTTCTCATGATTTCCATAAAAGTGGTTCTTAAAAATAATTTGACTTGGATGGATGGTATCGCTTGTGCATATGCACGGATTACCGTCTCAACATAGAGATATAATTCATTTATCATCCCCATATTTTATAGATGGATATTTTAATGATTTAAATTTTTATATATAATAGTTATAAAATAATTATACACCTATAATGATAATATCATATATAAATTCTTAGCTTCAAAACAATTGGAAAAGGATAATGTCGCTCGTGCGTAACTGTGGACAACCACCTCCAAAAAGAGATTTTATTCGATTTTTTTTCTATTTTACATGGATGGTAATAATAATGGATTTAATAATATGTAATATATATATTATATAATAATTATTCATTAATTGTGAGATATTATTTAAATTTTTATTGTTTCATCCGTTTATAAATGGTAGTAGTTTCCATGCTTATGTACACTATTAGAGGTGATATCTTCTCTTTTCACGTATGTTTTGTTTTTGTATTTTTTGTAATTTTTATTTGATCATGTTTAAATAATCCCAATCAAGAATTCTTAATAAATATGTGATAAACAGTTTTAAATAAATTATATATGGTTTGATATATATTATTATTATTTTTGAATGAATTTATAACATATTTTAATTTATTATTCAAGAATTTATAATGTTTACGAATGAAGTCGGACCAAAGGTAATTGGTTTTCTACTCATTGTTATTCCTATGAGACATGTGACATATTCACCACTAATTTATTTTATTTGGTGTATAAATTTAAAATTAATTTATTTTATGATTCATGTTATTAATTTTATGGGGAATTATATATAAATATAAGGTTGTTTCTTTCATTTGTATTACGAATCAAAAGTTTCTAAAGCAGTAACGGTTTTATGTTAAAATCCTATTTTTTATCAAGTTAGTTTATGATTAACTTTCTAATGATAAAATAATATTATATATCTCTCATGAAATAAATGTATTTTCTTATAATATATTTACTTTTTTATAATTCATGTTTTTCTTTAATTTTTATCTCCATAAGTACTCATGATATCAAAAATATGTTTTTATGGAAAATAAACCTTATTTTGTATTTTCATTCAAAAAACCTTTTTCTTCCATATCCATATTTTCTAGAAATGTTTCAAATATGTTTTTTAATATTTTCCTATGATTTCTTAAATTCATTTTTTCCTATGTTTTACTCTTTATAAATAAATTTTAAATTAAACTGGTTTTAATTTTCCAATAGTGGTACATTTTCTCTTTTTACAAATGTATAAAAGGAATTTTTTTAACATTTAAGGAATGAATGAAATTTACTACCATCATGACTACATAATGATTTTAAGATTCATGTACTAGTATCCATTTTTTTAATTGAAATTTTTTTTCGTTAATATTTTATATAATTTTATGTTTTAAATATTTGATTTAAATATTGAAAGGGTGTTTCTCTCAAGAATTTTTTAGTGATATTTTAGTGATATTTCTATTCATTAAAGATAACTACCCTTGATGTCAATTTTAATTTGATGGTGATATTATCAAAGGATAACTATATTTTTCCTTCACCATATAGTTTATTTTAATGATGAAAATATAATTTTGAAACCCCTTCCTTTTCTATAGGTTATACAATGGTGTTATGATGGAATTTTTTCGAAAACAAAATACTTTTACATGGGTTATTATTTAATCAAATTTTTATAAAACATTTTTATTTTCCACTAGTTATGATATGATGAAATTTTTATGAAACCCATTTATTTTCATGGGTTCTGATCTTATGAAATTTGTATGATCTTGTGGAAAACATTTGTTAGAATCGAATAGTGTAATGGGTTGATTGATAATTATATATCACTCCAATGCATTGGATAAAGATAATGTGAACCAGATTTCATGTTCACAATTTCAAGTGAGAACCTAGTTTTCATGTCCTTAAGATTAAGCATGGATCTGGCTTTCATGCCTATAAAATTATGAATAGATGTGGATTTTATATCTATAATATTAATAATGGACATTAAATTCATGTCTATAGTTTTACACAAGGACCTAAAATTCATGTTCATATGATTATGTGTAGACATGGTTTTCTTGTAAATAATCTTATCTAAGGACCTAGTTTTATTTCCCTAACTTTATGAGTGAATATATTTCTATTTATAATTATTGGAAAATTTATAAGCTTCTGTGTACGCCACAAACATATGTCTTATCACTACTATAAAATAGTTCTATACCCACGGTTTTGCAAAAAACCATGGGTATAGGGTTAATATGTGAACATATCCCCACGATTTTCCAAAACCGTGGGTATAGGTCACCTATACGCACGGTTGTGCCAAACACGATGGGTATTGTTTTCTTTTAAGAATTATTCCCACGGTTTTGGAGAAACCCGTGGGTATAGGGTATTTTCCGAAGACCTATACCGATAGTTCTTCAAAACTATCGGTATTGCGGGTTTTTTTTTGAAGACTTATACCCACGGTTCTCTAGAACCATGGGTATAGCTTTCCCGCGTTATGGCGGGGAAAAAAATAGGTGGGACATGGAGAAATTTTGGCGGGAGACATTTTTTCATGGATCATATAAATATATATAAGTAGATGAATGGATATATATCAAATAACAATGTTAGCTCAGTTGGAACCTTACTACAATGCGGCAGTGAGGTGGATGGTGAGATGACAGTTCGAATCTCTATAGCCGCATTTTTTGAATTTAAATAAATTTTATATTAATATATATACGCAGATAAATGAATATATAACGGATTAAAATAACAGCTTGTTTGGTCTGTCGTGGGGCGCTTGTGCGATGCGTAACTGGAGGTGCGGGTTCGAAATCCAGAGGCCATGTTTTTTGAATACGTGATGTGGATTATATTAATATATATCTGCTGATATATGTATATATAACATATAGAAATCACAGATCGGTTGGTCCAGGGGCTCACTGTTAGGCGTAGTGTCTATGGTTCAAACCTTGCTGGACATGATTTTTTAAAAATGAATTGAATATATTCCCCATAGTTTGAAAACCATGGTGTAAGTGCCCTGCCACATTGTACAGCGTGGTGTTGGTGTGTGACACACCTATACCCATAGTTCTACCAAACCTTGGTAATAGGTCAAGACCCCTATACCGATATCGTTCCAGCCCACTGTTCCAAAAACCGTGGGTATAGGCTATACCCACGGTTTTGGGGGCTATACCCACGATTTTGAGTCGTGGGTATAGGTCCTTTTTCCAGTAGTTTATTCTAGTGTTATTCTCTCATAGCTCATGATCTTTGATTCCTTCATGATTCATGTCTTATTAAATAGCATTATTTCTTCCATGAATCAATATTATAATCTATGATATGAAGGGTATGAATTTCAAAAGTTAAGTTCATGATATCATACCATTGTGACCATGTTATATTCAAGTTATCATTAATGTATCCCTTGCATACCCTTACTGAGAATCTGATCTCATCCTTTCTTATGTTTCCTTTTATCCATATTATGAAGAAAGCCTTTATAGATAGTATATCGATGAATGTTTCTAGTTATTAATAACTTAATGGGGGGATCTTATGAACCAATTTTTTATGTTTCCATAATTCCAAAGGCACTAAACCTATATAGTTATGTTTTGTATAGTTATATTATGTAATTAATATTCCTCTAAAAAGATGAAATATATATGTATGAAAATTATTGGTTGATATAGTTGGTATTATAGAAATTTTTAGTTAAACATTAGATTCTATGATGAGAAAACATTAGTAAAAACCATATGTATAATTCTATGTATAAGAGACCATCATAGAGTTTTAGTAATGATCATGAATGACCCAGGTTGAACCTTAGGTGTTATAGAATGAAAAGGTAGTGTCATGATTTAGACACCCTATAAATGATTTTCCATGATTTCTCACTATAACCATTGTTTCTCAAACTATAATTTTTTTTAGAAAATGGATTAATATAGGAGGATCGATGTAAACACTAATGGAAAATGGAATGATTTTCTTTATAAGAAACCAAATGAATGTGGAGATATAATAAAAAACCATATGATTATGAATAATTACCTATCATGTTATATTATTAAAATCGTATTTTTGGGTGAGTTTCTTCACACACATAATAATATATAGAATGAGTTTCTAGAAGACCACATAATATAGACAATTTTTCTACATACAACTCATGAATGTGGGAAGAATCACTCAATATAATGTCTCAAATGTATGAGAATATTTTTTTCATTGTGGAAATGAAGGGCATAGTAAAATTAATTGAAGAGAAAAAATAAAGTATTTACTTGAGGAAAATGAATATCATCATATGGTACAATTTATAGTTCTATGTCCCATGTGTGGGTAATATGGTCATTATCAAATACAATTACCTAATACAGGGGTGAAACCCTAATCCAATCAAGGACCTATTCTCTTTAAATCTTTGAAGTGAAAGTAATGAAGTGTTTATATATTATGATTCAATAATAATATCATTGATATTTTGGTTATATGAATTATGAAACATCAAATGATTGTGTAAATTTTTGGAAGCACAACTGTCTTTATATAAGATTAACTTAAGTGTTATAGACTCCATCATGGGTTTATGATTTTAAATTAGATCATAAATTCAAATTATTAAAAACCCCTTTGAGTTTTTATGTAAAGGGATATTAAAGTAACAAATGAACTTTTGGGAGGTTATTTATTGGGTTAAGGTATATGTAACCCTTAGGTTAAACATGAAGTATTATTTGAGTAAGAATTATCTTTTCACAAGTTTAAATATTTTTCGATATCCTTTATATGTGATATGAGCTTTGATTATTAAGATTATTTTAATATATTTTCATCATATTTATAGCTATTTTATAATAATTCTATTAATATATTATTATTAAAAAGAACAACCTCACATATATATAAAGGTAACGGGGCTTGAACCCACAATTGAAGGGTTATAAGGGTGAAATGTAGACCAATTTTCTCTATTATGTCTGGGCTAGTATGAATTTTTTTAATGATGTTATAGATAAAGATTAATTTGATTTTTGTAGAATATTTATTATCATATAGATAACTGAGGGATTAAAAACCTATTTAGTGATTAATATTATTTTGGAAACCATTTACAATTAAGGTAAAATAGAACATTATGGGATCATGTTTTTAGGAATAATTGTTAAATTATCTTTTATAAGAATATATGATTTTAATTTGTATTTATGAGAATTTAAGATATTAAATGATTAGACAATATAAATTTTATTTATGATACATTATGATTTAATGATGTTATATGTAGATTAGTGTTAAATTTATCATGGAAAAAAATATGATCAAATAATTTTAATCCTTGGGTTTCAATATTAATCTATAATATTAAGAATAATTTTATGGTTAGTCATTTATCAAATGGTCTATGTTTAACATCTGTTGTTATTATTGAATCTTTGGTGGTTAAAGGTGTATTTATTTATATAATTTTTTATTAATTGTTAGAATTATCCAACGCTAACCATTTTCCTTTTGTTTAATGTCTAAATACAAGTTGAAGATATTGTTATCATTTTTTGGATTATGTGGTCTATTATAATTTTGTTATAATGCCTCATGCATAAATAATTCATCTTGAATGCACTTTGTTTGGGGAAAAAGATGAGTTTTTAATGAAAATTACTTAAAGAATGAGATTATACTTTTCCAGAATATATTTTTCTTTATGTTTTTACTATACATGTTGAAGGAATACCACATGTATAAGAAAACTTTTCCTAATACAAGAAATTTTCCTATTACCTTAATTTCAAATGAATTGAATATATTTTCACTAATCATAGGTTTTTTGTTTTTTGGCCTTTAACTTTATCCTGCCCATGTTTTTTATCACTCTCAAACTATCCTTAGGTGTAATTTTTCTCTACCATGTCCTTTTTTCACTTATCACTAATGCTTTATTATTTTGGAATGTAGTTGTTTTTTATTCAAGGGGAACTTTTATTTTACCATAGCTTTTTTCAAGAAGGAATTTTATTAACCATTTTTTATGTGGATATCAAAAATGGAATTTATAAATATAAAAGAACTAATTACTAATAAAAAGTTAAAATTGAAATTACACAATTTATTAAATGGGGTAGAATCTAACACCCAAAGATTATATAAAAATAAAACTCTGTTCAATATCATATAATACACGCAACACTGAACATAAAAGAACCATGAAGTGTTGTTATTTAAATATGGCCCTCAGAAACTAAACCTTAAATTGTTAGGTCTGAATAAAAATAACTAAATTTTGAAATATATATGTATAAAGGTTTTAATAAATAAAAAAGTATTGATTAATTCTTAGTAATTAAGAACTCATTTTTTTTGTAAGGCCATTTTACAAATTAAAAATTTGTTTCCTTCAAAAATGATTTTTTAAGAACATATTATATTTTATTTTTCTCACTTTTATGAAATTAATTTTAAAATAATAAGAATTACTTTTTAAAACATCATATGAAAATTAACATTTAGTGAATTTTTTATAATTTTCTGAAATGATTGATTTCTTCGATAAATTTTGGAAAATACAAATTTTATTGAAAATTGCATCTCTATTCTATGAATTAAAAATGATTCATTTTAAAATATTTTAAAATTATTATTACTTTTAATATATTTTAAATAATATAATTATGTTTATTATAATAAATTTTGTGTTTGAATTCATAATAATAATATTTTTATATGTAAAAGGAATTTTTCTCAAAACCTACATTTACACAAAAAATGCTTCTTTATATTAATAAATTAAATCTATCACTATTAGTGAATTATTTTAAATAAATTTTTATATCATTTATTCCATTAAATGTTATAACATTCATCTAATATTTTTTCCATGCCTGAGATAATAATAAATCAAGTTTTATGCTGAAATCATTATTTTTCAAAAAAAAGGATGTTTTTATGGAATTTTTTGAACTTTTTAAAATTAATTTATTCCACTTATAGGTTTTTAGTTTTATATAATGGATTATATATTTTCAATATAGAGGTTAAAATTTTTTAGGTAGTCTAATTTAATTTTTAGGCATTATAAATAGTAATTATAGAAAACTTTATCACTTCAATTAAGGGTAAATCATGTAAATATAGGTTATAACTAAGTTATAAGTCCATATATTTTCATCTTAATTCTAATTTAATGAAATTTAAGCTGGTACTTGTCTCCTCATTCTAGAATTTGTTTTGTTTAATGGACAATTTTCAAAGAAAATTACCATTATAAGATTAAAATCAATGAAATTTACACAATTTCACTCTCTTACTTTTAAATATCTCCTATATGTTAACATTGGGAAAAAACCAACGGTGAACTAATCTCAATGGATATTTTGATCAGAATATATTTATTTTTATGATGATAATTTATTTATAATTTTTATTTATTACTGATAACTTAAAATAATTATGAAATTATGAAACAATATTTATTAATTCGATTAATTTTTTAGATGAATATGAAATAATAGTGTTTTTTAAAGGATTGTGATTTAATTACATATTTTTCTTTATGTGTTTTATGCAAAAATAAATTAATACTATCAAAATATATATTAATGATATTATATGAAAATACAATTTTACTAAATTATTTAAAAATCATTAAATTCATGTAAGTTGACAAAGTTGATAATATGTGGTCTAAATATTTATCCCTTTTACATTTATGAGTCAATATTTAATATATAAGTAAAATTATAACCACTTATTTTTGAAAAAAAAAGTCATTGTCGTGGTTATGGTTAACATAGGTTAACAAAGGGGTTAAATAAAAAGCTAAGGTTTCAAATACCACATAAACGTATCTGAATTTCATTGTTAAATAATATTTTGTACATATCCTACTATAGGGTAGAATATAAATCCATTTTTATGCATTTGGTTTGAGAATTAATTAGTTATATTTAAAATATTTTCATAATTGCACATGTGTCTTTTCCCTCCCTTATAGAAAGACATGTGATCCTCACTTATTCACACAATTTTAGGAATTCAATATTTACCACACATTTCAAAATTTTATTCTGAACTTATCTATCCATATTATATAGGTGTTTATACTTCTAAAATAACAAATTCTAGGATCCTTAATATGAGTTCTAAACGAGAGTTTTCAAAGGAGAAGAAATCACCGCAACCAATCACTTTCTTTTTAATTCTTATTTTACCTACTCTAAATATAATATATTATTAATAAAATAATAACTTTAGTATAAAATATATATATATATATAAATGTTATAATAATTATGAAGCAACATATATTCACCCTCTTTCCATCAAATGTGAAGTGAAAATTTATCGTGTGCATAGGAATGGATTACCGTCCCAACATACCAATACAATTCATTTATCATCACCATAATTTATGGATTGGTGTTTTGATGATTTTAATGTTTATATATGATACTTATAGATTAATTATACATTTTTATTTATTATATTTTACTATATTTATTACATCCCAAACCTTTGGAAAATGATAATCTCACTCGTGCGTATGTGAGGACTACTACCTCCACAAAGCAATGTGATTCAATTTTCATTTCCAGTTTACATGGATTTTAATAAGGATTAATTTAATAAATAAATATGATATATTTTTTATAATAATTTTTGTAATAAGAATTTATTATTTACCTTTTCTCCATTACATCCTTTAAAAAATGAAAACAATGTTCATGCATATATACGGTCTGACTTCTCCATGAATGATGTAATACATTTTTCAATATATACATTTATGGATGAATAAAAAAATATATAATGAATATATATGGTATGTATATCATATTAAAAATTATTTAGTCTATTTAACCTAGATAAAATTACAAGGACTAAAACTACCATAGCAAAACATAAATGAAAAATGAAGCAAATAACAACAAAAATAGTGATTTCAACAATGAATTGTTAAAAGATGGGTGATAAAAGGTTATAAATAAATAATATATGGTATTATGTATATATATATATATATATTAGTATGGATATGTAATAGATTTATTACAAATCCCTTTTTATTATACATGAGGTTCCAATGAGTAATAAGAAAGTCAGACCTGAGGTAAAGGATTTTCATCTCACTTCTATTTCAGTGAATCACATGTCAAATTCAGAATTTTTGTTATATGGTGTATAAAATTCCCATGAATTTAATTTATGACTAATAATATTTTATTTACATATAAATATATGTTTATTTATTTCATGGGGATTACGATTCCATAGTTTTTAAAGTAGTAACAGTTTTATGTTCTAATCTCATTGTTAATCGAAATTGTTTATGCTTAAGTCTTTAATGATGCAATTGTATGTTATATCTATCAAAAATTGCATGAATATTATTATGCAATATTTATTTCATCATAATATATGTTTTAATTTTATTTTTATCACCTTATGTACTCAACATAATGAAAATGTTTTTTATGTAAAGTTGACAACATTTCTCTCTTTGGTTGAAAAATCAGACTCTTCCCCGTCCATTTTTTAAAAATATTACAATAATGGATTTTATGATTATAAAATAATTTTTTAAATTATTTTTTACCCATGACTGAATTTTAAAAAAAATGTTTAAATTGGAAACTTCAAGTATTTATCTGCATGATATTTTTTGAATTTTTAAAAAAGAATGAATTGAATAATTTTTAACTCATATGGAATGAAATAAATTTATCGCTTCCATGAACACTCAATGATATTAATATTACTTAATGATTTTCCATGTTTATTTTAAATGAAAATATTTTCATTAATATTTTCAAATTTTTATATTTTAAGGAAATGATTTCTAAATGAAAAGAACATTTTCCCCGAGAATGTTTTAATGATATTTTAATTGTATTTATATTAATCAAAAAAAATAACCCTTTATTTAATTTATGATTTACTAGGTATATGATCCATGTATACCATTATTATTCTTTATCTATATTTTTTATGTTTATGAATTAAATATTTTTAGGAAACTTTTTAATTTTTAATTTTTTATAATATGTTAAAATACTGAAATTTTTACAAAATATATTTATTTTCCATGGGTTATTCTATGATGATATTTTTATGAATCATGTTTATTTTTAGAGAGTTAAGATATGATGAAATTTAAAAAAAAAACCCAATTTTTTATGGGTTCTGATATGATGCATGTTTTGTGATCCTGTGGAAACCATATATATTATTTAAATTATGTCATTGGTGCTATCAGAATTATATATTTCCCCTTAATTGACTGTGTAAAGTTTGATAACTAGTTAGGTGGATATGATTTTCATGAACTTGATTTCATGTTAACAATTTCATGCATGGAAATGGTTTTTAAGTCCATAAGATTATGTGCGGAACTAGATTTCTTATCCATAATATTTAGTGTGGTGATGGATTACATGTCCAAAATATTAATCATGGACCTGACTTTCATGTCTATAAGATTATATGTAGACCTATATTTCATGTCTAAAGTATTATGCATGGACCTGGTTCCATGTCCATGTGTTAATTCCTATGGATGACATTATTTTTGTATGTTGATGAGTGGGACTATTATTCTTTATAAATTCTCACAAAGTTATAAGATTTTTTGTATTCCAGGAACTCATTTTGTATGTTAAAGTTATGCTCCCATATATATTGTTCTCTAATTCCTTTATGATCCATGTCTTAAGAACTACCAAGATTTATTTTTTGACTCAAGATTATACTCTGTGATATGTAGGGTGTAAATTTAAAATGTAATGATCATGTTATTCTAACCTTATACTCATGTTATACTCAAGAGATCATTAATGTTTCCCTTGTTTACCCTTAGTAAAGACAATATCTCACCCTTTCTTATGTTTTATTTTCCCTAGTTTAGGACGAACGGTTTTATAGATAACATGTCTAAGAAGGGTCTTAGTTATGAAGAACATAATGGGAGAATCTTATGAAATAGTTGTTTATGTCTCCACATTTCCAAAGTAAGTATACCTATATGATTATTTCATGGATAGACATGTTATGTAATGAATATTCATCTAAAAGGATGAAATAACTATGTTTAAAATGTATGGGTCGCTATAATAATATCTTTCTATATTTTTAAACGTTGTTTAAAAAAATATCTCCCACATAAATCATTCATCTTTTATACTTTCTTATGGTGAAGTATTATAATAGTTTACTTTGAATTCCATAACACATTGTCATCTATACACGCATCCAAGGTATTCCATAATCCTTCAAAATAGTATATTTTTATTTCCACTCATCATTGAGGATTTTTATTTTAATAATTTTTCATAATCATTATTTTAATAAATTATTTATGTTATATACTTCTATAAATACTTTCTACTGAAGTCTTCAAATGATAAACTTCTTTAGAAAAAATATCTTTTATTTAATAATTTACATTTTTTCTCAAAGTATGACACCATTATATCTATATTTTTTAAAAAAAAATTCATTATCTATAATTGAGAACATCCTTCTTGTTTGGATTTTATTATTATATACAACAATTTCATGATATAAATAACTTCATCTTTTCCATTCAAATTTTGTGTTATATAATATTTTTGTCCATGTATATGTTTTCAATGTATATGACTTTTCAAAAGCATTTTTATGTTCATTATTATAATCAAACCTCTCAATGTCTCCTTATCTTATTTCAACAAAATATTTTATAAATTTAATTTTGTTATAAATAAAGAATTTTACTTTCATTTTATTTTTATATATTGAAAATCTTTTATTTAGGAATGATTATCCTCTTGATTGATATACAATCTTCCATCATATATCTAAATTGATTTTATTATTAAGTTTTTTTCACCCTTGCAATATTTATCCATTGTTGAGGGAAAATATATAATGTAATATCTTTATAATTCTTATACATATAGATTGGATTATAATTTTTCTATAAAAACAAATTCATTTACCTTAAATAGAGTAATATAACTCTTTAAAACCTTCTTTTTATTCTTCTACTTTTATTCCTTTTGTTATAATATATTTTTCTTATTCAAATTAATTTCCTCAACTTATTGGGGTAATCATATTAATTTCAATTAAAATGGTTTTTTTATAAAAAATCGTTAACATCTCTTATATATACCAAGTTATGTTATAGTTAAATTGATTCTTAGACACATAATATTATAACAGGGTATTTATAATCTTATATTATTCTTATTAATATATTCTTCACATCGTTTTTTATAAAATTATCATTATGGAATATTCATATCAAAAACTTATCTCCACGATCATAAAGAAAAAAATTATCTAATTTCCAACCTTTATAGAGAGTAGGAGCATAAATTTTTCATTCAAAATAATAGGAACAATAATCATCACCCAATTTTGTTTTATTATTATAAATAATGACACTATTTTCTTGGATATTGTTCTAAACATAAAAACTATATTTAAAGTTTCAATATTTTAAGAAAATCAATGGTTATGACATGAGAGATGAATAAATTATTAACGAAAAAGATAAATTATGGAATTCAAAATTAGAATGGGGTTTATATTGATAGAAATGAAACACTCACATCATATATTCCTCTACAAAAGGTGCACAATAATCATGAGTCCTATAGAAACACATATTAGAGATTTCCATCATTGCTCAATATTATAATGCATCATCCACTTGATTATCTTCCCTATAACATTGTGTGACTGTTATGTTGAGATACTTGGCCTAATTGAGACTTCCAATCCAATGAAATATGATTCTACATGGTATATTCTATGTTCTAAATGTAAGATCATTGGAAAAAAGTTTATAATATTTTTCAAACCATAATAAACTATAGTAATAATAAGAAACATTATTTATATCATAGATATAGTCCATAATATCTCTTTATACTCAATTCATATCCTAATAAAGTTATGGAAGAAACATTTGAAAAATCCATAGTGTGTGCGGAAGACACCTCTATAGCTCGACAGCCCCAACATTCCAGAAGTTGTTCCATAAAAATTAACTTTTTAGAATAAGATATAGAAGGAATATTGAATATAAATCTGATCATAAAAGTTATCCTGAGTATTCCTGAGACGCACAACAGATGAATTGTGTTGATATCACAGAAGTTGTTTTCCATGAAGGCATCCTAGAAAACCGTAGCATCATGTGTGTCTCTGTGAATATATAATGAACCTGTATGAAAAAAAATAAGGAATGTTTTTTAGGGTCATGGGACCGAAAGGCTAAATATACATGGATCAGAGGCCTAGGTGGTATTAATATCACCTCATTGGGTGCTTTTCCAATCTCCCTTTCCCATACCCCATCTCCTAAATCTCGTGTTTTCCTACCTGTATACCACCTTCACAAGTCATCATTCTAACACACCATGATAATATCCACAATGATCTCATGTTTTCCTAACCACCTTCCATAGTTTGGATCTTGTATATGACCACTTGACCCCACCACC
This sequence comes from Viscum album, assembly GCA_963277665.1. Taxonomy (NCBI): domain Eukaryota; kingdom Viridiplantae; phylum Streptophyta; class Magnoliopsida; order Santalales; family Viscaceae; genus Viscum; species Viscum album. The sequence continues at coordinate 1,328,525,949 of OY728158.1, forward strand.
TGTCATCATGGACCACCCTTATCATGTCTTCGGCCTACCGTCCTTGCCTTAATGCATCCACTACTATCCCATATCCAGAGGCCACCACCTCCCTTGCACTATATGCTCACCAACCTCCATCCTAAACATATCTGTGTGGGAGAATACTTCCCCTAGCTCACAATCCAGGTTATATATTGTTTTGCTCATAATTTTATCCTCAACATCATCGTTGGGGTGCCGCAACCAAGTACCACTCATTTTCAGTTCTATAATCTTTTTGGAAAATATAATTTTTAATATGTTTGTATGGGTTTACTCTAACATTTATTTGTATAAAACATTACAAATAAATGAAAATAATAGTCAAATTTAAGGATAATTTTTCATTATATTATTAATGTGTTTATTATATATTAGTAAAATAATATTTTTGTGTAAGGAGTTATATTTTGAAGCTTTACCAAAATTATATAAAAGAAAAGATGAAATGGAATTGTTTCAATATTAGGATATTACAAATCTTAGAGGATTTATATAAGTTTAATAAAAAATGTATGTTATTAACATTTAAACACTATATGGTTTGAAATTTTTTGGAAAATATTGTTCAAATTTTTTATATAAGTAGCATGAATCCTTATCACACTATTATTAAAAAAATGTTTGTAGTTCTTATCTCACAAAAGAAGTTTGGAGGGTGGATTTTATCATATGGATGAAAAAAGATGTATATAGTTTTATATAGTGATATTACTAGTGTTATATATGATGTGACATGCTTAAAAAGGCTAAGAAAAATATTTAAAATATATTTTTTAGGATCTATTTATTTTATATATGGTTAATTCTATTGTTCATGGATTAATTTGTCTGTATTCATTAATGAGGTTAGAAATATGAAAATCAAATGTATATTCTTATAAAAAATTAATCTTTATTTTTTCATTTATTAATGTGGGACGCATATATTATGGAATTAAATAATAATTTACCTTATAATGTAAAATATTTGAGTTGTCCATAATTCATGAATGTTATTATTATTTATGATTTTTGATAACATGTGAATATTAGAGTGAGTATGGTATTTTATATAGATATTGTTTTTTAAAAATGTGGTATAAAATGAGTTTCGAATTATGGAAACCCCCTATGTATACTACATGGTACTTCATACATTTTATCATTAATATATTAGGAGTGTATATTTACTAGTATTCTCCATTACATGTGGTTAATAAGTAATCTCTAATGAAAATAATCATACCATAATACTGTATATATATATTATCCTTGAGGGGTTGATTATGTTGCTAATAGTGTTGTATAATTTTATTAATCGGGATTAGTGTTTCCCGCTAGTATAAAAAGTATTACATATGAAGCCTTGATTGATAAATACATAGGGAGTGTGTGGTCATATGTGGATATGTAAGATGCGATAATATTTTATATTTGAAGGACTGAAATGTCATGTACTCATTTATATATTTGAATTTCATGAGATGTTCTTTTGTATAATTCAATCATAAAGTATAAAATTGGGAGTGTATAATTTTTATATATGATAGTTATTTAATTTGTTGTATTAAACAAAGGGGTTGTGTTATAATACATGATATATGAGTTATATTTAATTGAAAAATTTATATAGGTACATCTTTTTGATGAAGATCACACCATATCCCTATATAGCTTGAATATAATTCACTCTTTAGTTGGTGAATATCCTTTCCTAAAATAATATAATAATAAATTCATAATTTTTATAAATGTTTTAATGTGTTTTGAGGTCACAGAATGTGGTTTTATGAATAAGGATAATTTGTGTTCCAATGTTTTTTTACAAAACATTATGAGCCAAATGATAGACCCTAAAAAGGAATTTTTAAAGGATTTAAAAATAAATTTTTATATATGAATTCAAAATTCATTAAATATTATGTGACATAAGATGAAAATTCATCAAGCCTTTTAGTATTTATTGAAAATATTATATTGATATAAAAACACTAAATCAAAACCACTGCATGATCAGTGTCACCATGACATGGTTTGTGCTGAATAAAACTTCATAGAGGTGATGGTTACTATGTCATAGTTTTGTGCATTATAATACACGACTTTTTTGATAATGAAATAAAAAAATATTTTCTTCCATGTAATCTATCATAATAGGTTTATCATTATTGGATATTAATATTAAATAACTAAATATTCATATTAAAAATTAAAAGTTAAATGATTAATGAATGGTTGAACCAAATGTTATATAGAGTTGTGACATTGTGAAATATATTTTAAATGTTAAAAAATTGTTCTATAATATTTATAAATTGTATATTAGCTCATCAATTTTCCAGAAAATCCAATATAATGTAGTTAGAGCCTTATAAAATTAAATTTGAATTTTTCTTTATTCACAAAACTTATTAAAGTTATATATATCCTTAGTCTCTTATACTTGGTTCATGGGTTCTAGTATGTTGTGAGAAATAGATAAATTCTACCAATATGTGTTCATGTTAATTCACTCAACGTGTGGATACATTTTTATGTGGGATTCCATTTTCTCTTACTAAATGATCTACCTCAAGATCATGTAGATGTTCTTGGAATTTTCAACTTCAATCTGTAAGAAGAGTTGTGTACAGAATTCAGATTAATTTAAATTTGAATAAAATATTCTTGGATCTTATATGAAAATGTTTCAAGGGTTTTTATGATGAATTAGAAGGATTATAATCCCCATTAACACACACAAAAATAGTACATATAATGGATGGTGATTTTCATCCTTTAGGTTAAGTCTGGGTAAGATTATGTTTAGAAAAAATGATATGATGATGATTATATTGGTGATTTTTATATTTGATATGTGATATCAATATATATCTATAGTATCATTTTACTATGAAATTGGATCTATAACTTGGGGTGACTTTTGATGAATTGTATGGTGTAACACTCCAAGATTTTATGATATATTTTTTTAATGGAATTTAATCTCTCTATTAGCATATGATGAATGCAACCCTGAGTCTTAATGATCCAAAATATAGTATACAATCATAATATAGCCCTTAATTTTGAGGATGTGAATAGGAAAAAATAAATTATGAAAATTATATGTTTTAAACATGTAAAAAATAAATTCATTTTTTATAAATTTATAATAAAATAAAATAATAAAAAACATTTCAAATTAAACGAAATATTTTTCTTAAAAGAAAAACTTTTATTGAATTATATTAATAATATTTATATATTATATATTAAGTAAAATGTGTCATTATTTATCTAATACTGTTTCTAGGCATGGGTTGAAAATATATCCAATTTTATGCTTAAAACACTAATTTTCTAAAAAGTGGTTTCACCAAATTTTGCATATTTATTTTAAAATTAATTTTTGAATACTTTGAAAAATTTATTTGAAAAAATGAAATTATTTTTTTAAATAAACATATCAAAATTATCTAATAATTTATTTTTTATAATTTCATGAAATAATTAATCTTTCGATGAATAATTGAAATACTGTTTTTTATTAAAAATCACCCTTTCATTTAAAGCATTTAAAAAGTTACATTTCATTTTAAAATGGCCTTAAAATTAAAATTAATAAATTTTATTATTATTAATCTAATTTAAATAAATATAAATAATTTTATGTTTAATTTTTACCTAAAAACTTTTTTTACATAAGAAAACTTTTTCTTTGGAAAACTGCATTTCATCCTGTTTGTGGGATTAATTTAAAATTAAATTCCACAAATTGTGTTAATTGAATCTGAAAACATATATTATAAATTTGGAATGACAATAATTAATATTTATTACAAATTCCAACTAAAGTTCTTCCAATTATGTATTTTAAAAATAGTAAAAATTCCTTTCTAAAGATAATAGTAAAACAGTTTTATTGGGGGTTAAACTAAACATATATGGGATTAAGTAACCTAAAAAACTGATCTAAATAATTTTTTAATGATATATTTATAAACTTCTCACGTTATTATATAGATTTAATTTTTTATATTATACCTTTCCATATAATTGAACTATATAATATTTTATGTGAAGAAGAAGAAAAAAATGTGACTCTCTTGCTTTCAAATTTCAATTATATATTCACATACGGATATAAATTATTTGTGAATGAATATTAAAGTTTATGTAGGGAATAGATAAAATATATTTTTGATCAAACCTGATTTTTTATTTTTATTAAATATATAATTTCCAAAAAAAATTATCTAATGCTAACAATGTATTTATTCCATTAATAGAAAAATACAATTTATTATTCTGAAATTCTAAAAGTAATATAAATTGATTGAAGTATTATATTCCACAAATATTATATATATATATATATATGAAATTTTATTTATTTTCAAAATTATTATAATTACTTCTTATTGTTCCATATTGTTTTCATAGTCAAATTAAATAAATAGTTTCCAAAATAATATTAATGATATTTATTAATAAAAATTATTTTCTTAAATGATTTTAAATTAATAAAAAAGCCTATATTATTAATATAGATATTTATATGGTTCTAAATAAAAACCATGGTCCTTTTATTTTAAAATGTACAATTTATAGAAAATATCATGACCCATAATGAGTAAAAAACATGGTTATCACATTAATTGTCAAAAAGTGTTAACGCATGTTATGAAATGGAGATAAGGTTGAAAACAAAAAATAAACATGTATATATCTTATTAAATGATATTATTTCAAAATATACTCAAAATATCATATAATTATTTCATTTGGGTCCAATTTTCCTTGAAAATTAATTTATATTAATTTCCTATTATATGAAATTCTTAAAGATCCCCCTCCCCTTACATGTAAAAGGTACCTCCTCTACTCTCCTCTCCACTCTTCAAGATAAATTTGGCTCAAAAAATACCTACACAAATACCTTTCCTAAATACCTTACCACATCTAAGAGGCCATTCTTTTATTATAAAAACATCATAGAAAGGCTTTTTGTGTCAACCTAAAAAGGTTGACCGAAGAAGAGGTGTCGTTCTTAACTGTTATTTTTTGTTTTATTTCTTATTCCACCTTGTTAAAATATTATTCATCCATGATTGAATAATAAAAACAGTATATTTTATATACTTATATATTATTATGTTAATTTAATAACCTATATCCATCCCCTCTTTCATCAAATGTTAAATGAAACTGTAGATCTTTTATACAGAGGACTAATGTCTCTCGAACTAATATAATTAATTTTCTATCACCACTTATCATGTAAGAATATAATGATTGATTTAATGTATATATATTTTATTTAAAACAAAAATATAATTTCAGAATTATATTATCACATATACACTCTTACCTTCCTATCCGTTGGAAAACAATAATTCCCTCCTCCTTACGTGTGGACTACCGCCTACACGAAGTAATGTGATTCGATTTATTTTGACTTGGATAGTAATAAGGATATATTTAAAAAATATATATTTTATATATAATGAAGTAATTATTATTCAAAGTTAAATTAGTATTTACCTTTATTTATCTTCATCAATGAGAAAATAATAATAGTGTCCATGCGTACATACAGCTTTCCATCTCCATGAGTGGTGTAATTCAGATTAATATTTATAAATTTATGGATGAATATAAATATTTATATAATACATATATTTAATATTTATATCATAATTAAAACTATTTATATGTTTAATCAAAGTCCAAAGTACAAGGACCAGAACTTCCAAACTGAAATTATAATGAATAATTAAACATTTAAATCTCTAAAATAGTAATTTTAATAAAGGGAAATTAATAAATGGGTGTTGAAATGTTAAAATAGGACTATATATGAAATTATAATAATTTTCATGACTCTAGTATATAATTATAATATATTTAAATTTATTATATAGGAGGTTATAATTTTTTGTAAGTAAATGGAACTCGATGTATGGGTTTATCATCTCAAATTGTCTTTTTTGTGATATATGTTACATTATGCATCTATCTTAATTTATAAGGTTTATATAAAGAACCATTTAAATAATATATCATTAATACCATTATTTTTATGATATTTTAATTTTCATTAGAATTAATTATTTTATTATTTTTAAGATTCAAAAGTTACCAAAGTAGTATGGGTTTTATGTTACAATCTATTTGTTTATCCATATTGTTTATGGTTATGTTTATGATGATTAAATTGAATGATATAACTCCCAAAAATTCTCATTAATTTCTACCTAATATTTATATTTCTTAATAACACATTTTTTTCTTTTCATTTTTCTCTCTTTAAGAACACAAGAGACTGAAATAATTTTTCTAATTAAATCGGTGTTAATTTATCTTTACATGAAACTCATTTTCATTCCATATATATATATATTTTAAATGTTTTGAAGAACTTTTTTACTATTATAATATAATTTTTTAAAGAAAATTTTACCCATTTTTTAATTTTTACAAAAAAAATTAAAATTAGTCTTAATGTTGTTTTCAGAATAAGGTACATTTGACATTTTACAAAAAATGTGAAAAAATCATTTTTTAAAGTACATGAATTCGACAAAATTTCCCCCCATCATAACCACTAAACTATTTAAAAATAAATTTATACTATTTCAAGGTTATTTTCAAATAAAAATGTTACAATATTATTTTATAATTTATTGATATTTTTAATAACTTATTTCAAAGAGAGAAGTTTATTTTCTCAAGAAATGTCATTTGTGATCTTTTTATGAAATTTTTCTTATATGATGACATCCTTTAAAATAAATTTTATTATATTGGGGATATTATTCAATGATACCATCCTTATTAATTCTCTATATAGTTTATGATGATGATGATAAGATATTTGTGGAATATGTTCCATTTAAATGGGTTATACCATAATGAATTTATGAAATGTTTATGAAAACCATTTTTTATTGACATGTTATTAGAAGATGAAATTATTATAAAACATGTTCTAATTTTCAAAGGTTAAAATATGATTTATGATTTATGATATTTTATAAAAGAATATTTATTATTTTCATTATGTGATAAGTGGTCCAAGAATTACATAGTCCTCCAATTCATTTGGTAAATATGGATATCTCAGGAGATAAATATGACTATAATGGGAAGTGAATTGAGTTTTCAAATGGAAGTTATATACCATGATAGTATTGAGAGTGAACCTTGACTACTATGATTTATTGGTAAGTGAACCCAATCCTCTATGATAATTTTGGTAGTAATACTTGATTGCTAAGAAAATGATTTTTTATTATTATGTGTATGTCAAAACTCATGTCATAATTCTATGTTTTTATCTCATTGATAATGTTCTTTGATTACTTTATGATTAAAATATAATTAACTTACATGATTTATTATGTGATTCATGATTAATATATATGATATTTAGGTCATGTTTTTCAAAATTTATTCTCATGTTCACGTATATTTATTCTCATATTGTGGTTAAGTGATAATTGATATCACCCTTTTTTAACCTTATTCACCATTAGTGATCACAATTTATTATGTTTCCTTTCCACAAGTTATAGAGAAATTTATTATGTGTGATATTTTGAAGAAGATTTATAGTTATGAAGAACATAAAGGGAGATGTAATAGTTCAATTAAGAACCAGTTATTTACGTATCAAATCTTCCTAGGTCACTAGACCTATCTCACGGATGGAGCTCTCTCTCTCTCTCAATTTCTCTTTCCCTTTTTATCAACTCCTGAATGGTATTCCTGTTTTCTCCCCGACTGCCTCTTTGCACTCTAGCCTTGCATTCCATATCTCATTTACAGGTTATATTTGGAGTATGGGAGACTCTGAGGTTTTGGGAAAGAGTTTTGGTGGACATGAGGTCTCGAAGATTTAACGGAGATGGCCCTTATTCATAGGGTTTCAATCCCTTTCTCATTTTCAGGTTTCGTCCCAATTTACTTTTTCATGTTCTATTTTTTTTGTTATAGTTATTCGTATTATTTTCCTTCAGTTTTATCCCTTGGATTTCAGTCTGAAATCCTCATTTGGGGTTTCATCCTGCTTTTTCTCCAAATCCTTTTTATGGTTCCGCTTTCAGTTTTCTAATGTTGGATATCAATTTTTTTATCATTTAGTTCTTTTTTGTCATAGATGATATTAATGACGACGTTCTTCTGTGGCACGGTGTTGATGATGTTTTATCCCATGTGTGTCAATTGGTTCACTTTCTGGAGATCTTCTGTGTTGTTTGACTATGGTGGCATTATGATGATGAGTTATTATGGATAAAAATGATAACCTCATGATGATGATGTCGGCCTGTTTCGATGATAAAGGTGTTTGGTTCATGTGATGCTGGATTCTGGTGTATGCAATGGATGTTAGAGACCATGCCGGCAGCGATAAGGCATGGATGTTGATGAATATGGGTTGTTGTTGACATGATGAACATGATGGTTATTGTCTAGTAAATTTTATAATGTGTCCCAAGACAGATAGGGCGGCCATCGTTATGGGTGTGTCACTCGAGGCAGCTGCATATAATTGTTCAATATTTGTGATGAGGACTTTTAATTTGAATTTTGAATTTTGTGGGGGGGGGGGGTTTGGAAGAATTTTTGGTGGGTCTCAATTTAGGTTTTTTGGAGTTCTGAATTTTGTATGTTGTATATGGGGTTTGTGCAGGTGGTTTATTAAGGTTTTTTTATAGTTCCCACATACCCAAAAAGTGGATCCTTATGAAATAAAAAAAATTGATTTTGGTAGATAACCATTAGAAACTAGGGTGAGAAAATATTTTTTTGGATCCTTAGGATAATCTCAAGTATTGATGGAATTACTAAGTTATGGTAAATAAATGTATGTTTCTTTCCAAGAAATACATCCCCACCTAGATACTATAAACATATGTGGTTTTAGAATAGAATCATCTAGGGGTGATAACCTTGAAAATATTTTGTTAATTATAAATCATCCATTATTCTGGTCAACTGGGAGTGTTCCCTTACTACAAACCAGGTTTGAAATTCATAGTAATTAATACTGGGTTAATTTACATTTTCATTATAAACCATTATGAAGGGTTTGAGTAGTCTATTATCATATATGGCCAACGATAAACCTCTTGTGTTATATATTGAAACGAAGGTGTCATAATTTAGACATCCCCTAAATGTTTTTTCATAATTATGATTATTTTTGCTCACATTATATTTTCTTATTTTAGTCAATGGCTTGAACTAGGTGGAATTATACTAACCCTAAATATGATATATAGTGAGGTGATTTTGAAAAACCAAATGGGATAATAATTTATTTGAATGATATTTTTATTATTACTAATCTGTTATCATGAAATGTGATTAATAATAAATACCTAAACCAGCACTAATACTCACCAAAGAATAGAATGATAGAATCCTTTAAGAGTATGGGTTGTGGAGACTGTGGAAGAATAAAGGTTACATTTTCATCATGTCATAAATGTGATAATAGAAACCCATGATAATGTCTTAATGGATCATGAAAAAGTTTTATGTTTAGAAAATAATTGTATAGAGATAAAAAATTGAGGAAAAATGATATGTTCGATAGAGAGAATTAAATTTCATCATATTGATTTATTTATAGTTTTTTATCATAAATATGGGTATCCTAGACGTTACCAATGTCAATTATCTCTTCTAAAGGATAAATCATAGAAAAAGGAAGGAAAAATGTCATACTAATCACTAAAGTGAGAGGATTGATGTATTTATGAATTGGGATTCTATAATTCTGTTGAATAAGTTTTTTTATCTATGGTATTTTTGTTATAAGAATCTTTAAACATCTAAGGATTTTTCCACAATAGTTTTTCAATATGGATTTGGAAAACATATATTTAATGGTACTAATAACCAATAAAAGTTATTTAATGTTATGTAAAAATTCTTGGAAAACATATTATTAATGGAAAGATCAGCCATAATATATTCTTGATGTTGAGTTAATAATTTTTAATCTAGATAAATATATATTTGATTTTCATAAAGTAAAATGGATAGTATTGATGAGATTAGAACTGATTAAGGATACGATAGAAATGTTATTAATTATATCTTTAATGAAAATAAAAAAAAGTAGTTATGTAATATATGATTTTCTTTAAGTAATTAGGTGAGAGTTAATTTTTGAAAGCATTCATCTTTTCATTATGTTTTTATGAAAATATTGATTGTTGTAAAGTTTCAGGAGAATATATAATCATGGTATTCAATTATTTGGAATGTGACATGAAGAGATATTTTATATTTTTAGGGGGATTAATGTTATTTTTATTAGTGAAATTTAGCGACCGTATTTCTAAATTTTTGGATTATTATTTTGTTCAGACATATTTTGTATGGGTTTAAAAATCAACTGTTTATGGAATTATTTAAGTTGAATTTTGTGTGTTATTATTGAGAATTTATATATTAAAGTGTGATTTTACTATATATTGTAATTTATACTAATTATTATAGTTTTGATAAATATATATAAATTGGAGTAATTAATTTTAATTATTTTATAGATCTTATGATCGATTAAAAGTTGATATAAGTGATTCTATTATTTATTATTAATCAGTCATTGGAGTTATATTTGTGGTGTAAATTAATCAATGAAAAATTAAAGGATGATATTATGTATAAGAAATGAAAATAAATCAAGAAAGTTAATTTTATCATGACAATTATAATAAAAGTAAAATCATACCTTAACTTGAGGAAAACGATCCTGAAAAAAAAATTATCCTTTTACTTTCATTTCTAATGAATCAATGGTATTTTCACCCATCATGGATATAAGGTTTGTGGTTTTTAAAATTATCATAACTATGATTTCTATCACACGCTATTTTTCATTGGGATTTTCTATTCCCATTAATTATCTCATATTTAAAACCCTTTTTTTATAATTCCTGAAGATCACCGTATTTACCATTCCCTATTTTTAAATGAATTTTTATTATCCCTATGTATGATGATGTTTTTGAATAAAGTTTGAACCTTTTATGATTGGGAAAAATATTTAAGTGTTAAATTTATTTAAGGGGGTTTAATGTAAGACCCTGATATTTTTTGATATATTTCTTTTAACATAAAGTGAATTACTTCGATAGCTTTTTATATAAGCATCCCCAAGTCAAAAAGAAATGTAATATAGTATATTATTATAACCTAGCCATTAAATTGGAATATATTAATACGAATAAATAAATTATTAAAATTATATATTTTACACATTTTTTAAATAAATTTATTTTTTATAAATTGAATATAAATGAAAATAAAAAACACATTTGAAAGTAAAACAAATTTTTCTTTGAAGAAACTTTTTTTAAGCTCACAATGTGTTTTTATAGTAACTTATTTTAGTAATCCAAATTTTTTCGTAATTTTAATAAAAATTATATGCTATATATTCAATAATTTTTTAATCACTCATCTAATATTTTTTCAATGCATGGGATAAGAATAAATTCCATTTTATGCTTAAAATAATTTATTCTTTTAAAAATAGGTTTTTTTTGCATTTTGCAGACATATTTTAAAATAATTCTTTTTCACTTAGATAATATACTTGAAAAAATGAAATTAATTTTTGAAATTAACATTTCAAAATTATATTAGGATTATTTGTTATGATATATTAAGAAAAGCTTAATTTTTATATGAATAGTAAAAATGCAATTTTTAATTAAAAAATAACTTTTAATTTAATAAATTTAAAAAGTAGCATTTCTAAAAAAATATTATTAAAAAAATAAATTACTTTAATTATATTATTTTTAATCGAATTTAGTTATTTTTAATCATTTTTATGTAGAGTTTTGATAAAAATTCTATATACATAAGAAAACTTTTTCATTGGAAAAGTGGTTTCCATCATGTTTGGGGATTTAATTTGAAATAAAATTACGAAATTATATGAATTGAATTTGGAAAAATTGACTCCATTCATATAATAGGAATAATTAATATTTTTTAATAATATAAACTTATCTTTTTATCACAATGAATAGTTAAAACAGTAAAAAAAATATTTATCACAATTAAGGTTAAAACTTGTTTATCATGGGGGAGGTGGTTAAACGAAATAAATAGCGGTTAAAATAACCTAAAAACTGTCTAAATTTGATTTTATAGATATATTTTAACTCTTTTCACCTTATAATTGAGATTAAATTTTTTATTGGAAACTTCTTTATGAAAATGAACTATATAATGTATTATGTAACGAAAAAGACAAAAATGTCACTCCCTTGCTTTTAAATATTAATTGTATGTTCCCATAGTGATAAAATAATTATTGAATGAATATTAAAGGTTATTTTAAGCATAATATAAAATTATTTATGATGTAAATTTTATTTTATTTATTGAATATATAATTACCTTAAAGTCTTATACAATGCAGGCATAATATTTATTCAATTAATAACAAAATGATATTGAAAATAGTAAAGGTAATATAAATTGAATGATTTATTGTGTTCCATGAATGTTTTATATAAATATAAAATTTTATTGATATTCAAAATGATTATAATTGAATTCCATAGACTTCGGGTTATTTGAAGAGTAAAATTAAATTAATAGTACAAAAACAAAAATAATGATATTTTATAATTAGGGATATTTTTAAAATGATTTAAAATTATTAAAAACACTATATTTTTTAAAATTATTGGCATATGGTTTAAAATATATACCATGGTCCATTTATTTTCCAATGTCCCTTTTATAGTAACTATTTGGCCCCAAAAAAATTTAAAAAATTTGTTATCATGATAATTGTCAAAAGAGAATAACAAGGTTTAAAACAGGGAGTTAAGGGTGAAAACATTAATCTAAATATGTCAATATTTTACTAGATGATATGATTTCTACTCATCCTTGTCTTATCTTAAGCTTATATTTTTTGGTATCTTTTTTCAATGAAAATTAATTAATATTAATTTAATATTTAATGAAATTTCAAAGGTGCCCCTCCCCTCACCTATAAGAGTGCCCTTCCTCTCATCTCCTCTCTTCTCTACACATTAATATCCATCAGTTTCATACAATAACTAACCAGACCCCATCCTTAAATCCCTTACAAATTTCTATAGGACATGGTTTGATTATAAGACCCCTGTACGAAGGCTTTTGGTACAAACACAAAGAGGTTGTCTGAGGAAGATATAACATTCTTAACCGAGAATTTCAATTTTATTTATTATTATAAATCCTTAAAATATTATTCAATCAGGATTAAATAATAAAACCAATATCAATCATATCCTTATATTTTATTATGTTAAATTAATAACTTATTCCATCTTATCTTCCATCAATTGGGAAACAAAGTCATCAATCATGTGTATAGAATACTACCGCATCGCGAACTGTTGTAAATAGTTTTCTATAAATTCCTCTCATGGATGAATATAATGATGATTTTAATGTATATATATGATATTTATGAAATAATTATATTTATGGAATTAAAGTATCACATCTACCTTCTTAACTTTTTAATATGTGGGATAATGATAATGTCGATTGTGTGTGTGTGTGGACTACAACGTTTATGAAGCGATGTGATTTTTTTTCAATTTATTTTGAGATTAATTGTAATAAGGGTAGGTGTAATGAATACAAATGATATATATGATATAATAAAGATTCATTAATGGAAAATCATTATTTACCTTTCTTTTATTAATCTGTCAAAACCATCTCTAGGAACGACGTAATTAATTTTCCTATATCTAACATTTATGGATGACCCTATATATATAATTAATATATATGATATTTATATCAATATTTAAAATTTTTATATGATGGAACCATGATAAAGGTACATGGATTATAAATTAAAAACAGAAATTATCTTGAATAATGAACGAGTTAACACCCAAAATTGAAGATTTTGATCAGGAATAATTAATAAATTGTTGTTGAAATAATAAATGTGAATCATATAAGTGATGCCTCACATCGTCATTTTTTTTATAAATCATTGTAAATTTGAATCTTTTCTTCCCATAGGTATCCTAAGGGTAAATATTAATTTTTTCTTTAAGATTATATCAAATAATTTTTCTAACCACTCTATTGATATTGGAATAGGGTGTCTACCCTAGGACATGAGTTTATTGGAAGTCCAAGTTGTTAATTTTTTTGCGGAATATTTAATATTCAATTAATTAAATATTAATTTTTTGTGAATGATCATTTGGTTATATATATCAAATTCAATATCTGATTGATATTATATATTTTTGGTTGAGTTTTAAATGGGTGGTTTTTCTTATGTGAGGCATACCATTGCATCGGGCACGAAGACCTGGCCCCTTTTTATTTTTATTTTTTATTCCTTTTTCTTTTTTGTGTTTTATTTTTTCTAATTTACCCTTTTTATTCAATCATATTCATATATAGGCTCTCTCTTATTTGGGCTCTTCGGATCAAAGATTAATATACAGATAGGGGAAAGGGAGGAGGTGGTACCACTCATGGATCTCTTTTAATGGTACATTGAAGCACAACTGGTGCATGTCATAGAACTAGGATCGATGCATAAGTGGATTCTACCTATAGGTTTTTAATTTTTTAATTTTTCACTATCAATTCTTATATCTTTGTCTGTTTATTTTTTTGAATCCCTTTTTAGATTGTTGGGGACCCTGTGTGGGTTAATCTGTGGATTTAGGGGAGAAATTGGGTGTTTTGGTCTATCGGTTTCTATTTAGTAATACAATTGTACATGAAATTTGGTATAGGGAATACATGTCATGTGTTATTACTATTATGGTAAGATTCTATTTTGAGACTACATTCCATGTACATGGGAGTACACATCATCTACATTCTTTTGGGGGTGTGGTTGAGTTCTCAATAAGACACCCCATGTGCGGGTACATGGCCATCTAGGGTACACATCCAGACATGGTTTGGGATTCATTACATATATGTGTACATGTCTATGAGGAACATATGTCCATTCCATGTGTGGTACACAACTAGTTATCCCATGTGGGTGTACACACTGTGTACCAGGGGAACATGCTCTGTAGTTTGTAGAAGTACACGTTGAGTGGGGGTGAGGTTTATGGGAAGGTACCCATGTGGGGGTACATCCCATGTATAGGTAATACATGGCATAAACATAGAAAGGGTACACAATGACTGTCTTAAGGCACATGGATGGGTAATACCTCTATGGGTACAGATCATGTACACAAAGTATATATCGTGTAATTTTTCCAGGCATAGTTTATTTTTCATGCTGTAAACTTTGGTGTCATAATTAGACATGTGAGTAGTCCATTGTCAGTTTTTTTTTCATTTTGATCAATTTGGTGGAATTATTTTATTATTTAGAGGCCTTCTGGATTTTTTATACTATTATTTTTTGTTTAGAAGGATTTCCTTGAGGTTTTGTTTCAGAATACTCATGGGGGTTGGGTTGTGAGATGTGAGGCCTGATTAGGGGTAATGAGGAAATTATTTTTGAATTTATTTTTGGATTATTGTATTGTTTTGTTTAATTTACTTTTATATGGATCTCATAAGGTTGTATTGATTATTATATCTAAGTATATTTTGGTTTTTCCCTATAGGAAAGGGCTGGTAGCTCGATGTTAGAGTAGTTGAGGTATAGCTCTAGAATTTTAGGATCAGGGTTATTAGAGGATTCATGTTGGGTTGATACTATAATATAGTGGATACAAAATGGTGTTGTGATATGTTAATATATATCTGAAGGACTCATGAGGATTCATTCATGAAATGGTTTTTTATTCCCTTTTGATGAGTTAGTTCATAAAGATAAGTTTTTTCTAGGAATACTGGTTTAGGTTTTTCTAATATGGGATTGCCCAAAGTTATCATTAGTAATGAGAATCTCTGGTAAGGATTACTACTTTTTAGGAGATCTTGAATACTATTTTGAATGCCTAAGTTTGAATTATTTTCTTTTGGATTCACTTAAGGCATGTTATTTATCACATATAAGTTGGAAACTAATGTCTATTTTGGATGTTTCAATAGTGGGCATGCCTTGTACTTTTTGGTTGATCTAGGGAAACCACTCCTAGTTTTTGCTTCTATTTCTGTGGCCTATGTTCTATTTTTTAATCACTTTATAGATGATTTATATGAGATTCGGTGTTTAATTTGAGTCCCTAGTAGGAGTTCACTCTAACACAGCAGAATAATAAATGGTTAAATGACTAAATTATATGACTCATGTCAACATGGTGCACTTTTCTTTTCAGGATCCAACCATATTAGAACATCACATTTAAACGTTTTTATCATGGAGTAGTGATGAGGATTTGTGACATTCTTAGGAGATTTCCCCTGGAGTGTGGGATTAAGGAAAAAGTACACTGAAAATATATGTATTGGCCTCTAGGGATTTTCATTAGTGAGATGACATGTTCAGGGAATTGGGTGGGCCCAAGGGTAGGGACCAGTGAGGTAACATGTGGTACCTGGAGGGTGAGGACCCGACATCCATGTCAATATTAGGGGGTTGTGTTGTCACCGTGTCCCAGTTGTTACATTTGGTACCATAGTAGGAACCCAACAAAGTGTGGTACAATTCCTGGGTTGATATGTAGGGTCAAATACAAGGATTTTTTGCTCTAAAGGGGGTGAATGTAACACCCCATAATGATAAAGGGTTGAATTACTAAATGATGTGACTAATTTCAACAAGGTGAACTTTCCTTTTCGAGAACCTACCTGATTAGAACTCCACAGTTTAGCATGTTTGTCCTAGAGTAGTGATTATGATGAGTGACCTTCTAGGAAGTTTATCAGGGTGTGCATGAGTGAGGAAAAATAACACTAGAAAGGTCATGTGTTGGCCTGTGGGGACTGTCATTAGTCTGATGACCAATTCAGGCATGTGGGTGGGCTTCAGGGAGGGGAGAACGTATCTACGGGGAAACTAGTGGTACCTTGTAGGCCATTACCCAAGGACCATGTTAAGGTAGGGTGGGGGTGTTGTCATCGGGACCCAATTGTTACATTTGGTATTAGAGGAGGAACAGAATCTTAAGTGTGGTACACTTACTAGGTTGAGATGTAGGGTCTACAATGAGGATGTTGTACTCTAAAGGGGGATGAATGTAACACCTCTGAATGATAAATGGTTAAATGAAAAAATTATATGACCCGTGTCAACAAGTTGCACCATCTTCTTCAAGAGACTGCCTAATTAGAACTCCATAGTTAATCATGATTGTCCTGGAGTAGTGATAAATATGGGTAAACTTTTGGAAATTTGTCCAATGTATGTGTGGGTGAGGAAAAAACAAACTAGAAAGGACATGTGTTAGCTATTGGCGAATGTCATTAGTTATATGACCCATTCAGGCATGTGGGTAGGCCCTATTATGGGGACCACATGGCTGTAGTGAAACTGGTGGTACTTGGTAGGCCAGAACCCAATGACCATGTTTGGGCAGGGTGGTGGTGTTATCACCGGTGCCCAGCTGTTACAGTCCCCTTTGTATTATATCCACAAGGACCATGGGAACATTATGTTTTGGTTTGTCCCTAAGGTGGGTTTTGGATAACCCATGGTTTCCTAATTGATTTTGAGATCTATGGAACTAATAGAGTCCTGATGCTTGTGTATATGGGATTTTATCAGCGCTACTAGTTTAGTTGTTTTGATAATCAGTTCAAAGTGTGTTCATCTCAAATTTGGTTATCCTTTGGTTGTGATGTTTGTGGAATTTTATACTCAATGATTTTGAAATTAGGATACCCTTTAGATATTTATATCATGAATTGGCCCTGAGTCTTGATCTAGTTCCCTCCTACATTACCTTGATGTTTTTATATGATAATAATGAGAAAATGGATAATTCGTATGAGTAAATCCCCTCTTTTGTTGTCATTGCACCCTGTCTATAGTGGATTCAGGATCGTGGGGTTCATAGTAACTCCCAGAGTGGGTGTGACTATCATGGATTCCTTTTTTTCTCACCCCTAATGATTCTATGTGTTCTAGAGTTTTATATATGGATCCCACCTATTATTGGCTCCATAGATGGTTCCTAGTTTTCACAATAGGACCTTCAACATTAAAATGATCTCTAGTTGTATTGACCAACTTGTTCTTGTGTACAGTTTAGATCATTTCATTGGAGTCCTAGAGTCTGGTAGATGTTCTTTTTATGTGGATTCCAATTGTTACTCCCGGGGTTCTGGTATTCATTTTTACTTCATTTATACATCTCAGATATTTTGTGTAGATTTGGTAGACATTCTAGTTATTGTGTGTCTAGGTGATTAAAATGTTGTAAATCTTATTTCATGGGCTATAGTGGGGATAGATATACCTAAGGTGTCAGACTAGAACCTAGGATTAGTTTCTTTCCTTTTTTTTATTATTCCCTTTTGTTGTTATGTCGTTTCTCTTTTCTATCAAACATTGATAGTTATTACTAGGTTGGGCATATTATATGTTCATTCACTTGTTATGAAAATAGATTATAGGTTCATAATTTTTTGTGGCCTAATATGATTTATTTTTCAGACCTTATACGTTCACCTTGGTGAGAATGCTAATCTGATGTATTCTTTCATGTTGGAGCACAACTTCTGTGAAAAATGGGGCCTATGCCTAGTGTTCATTTCTCAACCATAGTTTCTCATGTGGAGTATCACGATATGGATGGTGTAGATCAAGCATTGTAATTACTTGGTGATAATTGGTAATATTTGATTCCGGATTAAATGTGTGATATAACATATTATATAATATTATACACATATAAAATATAGGGAAACCAAAAAAGACATAGTTTCATTACTAAATACTATTACATTAATTAATAATGAAACGAATTAAAATTTCAAACATTAAAATTGGGGAAAATAGAAAAGCTAATATGGGAAAATATGGATCGCCCCACTCTATTAGAACCATTACGCCAACTACAAACACTATAGAAATGAAATCAAATATTTGTAAACAAAGAAAAAAAATAGAAAATGGAAATATAGATTCTTGAAATTCATTAAGCAGCATATTGAGTGAAATAATTAAGTGGTATTTATAAGGGTTAATGTGACCATTGGAACGATAATGTGGTTATTGGGGATAGTAACCTGATCATTGGGAAATAGTAACCTGGTTGTTGGAATAGTAATTTTACCACACAAAAACATTATGACATAAATAATATTTATTATGATTACATTAAGTAAATATGAATTTAATAACTCCAAAAAATAAATATCATGATTAAAAAAACTCAATGAAAATATAAGCGCATCTTTAATAAACTGTGTTTAAAAGTATTTTGTATAAATAATTTTTTTATATAAAATATTAAATTCATATACTTTATGAATTTATTTTGATAAATTAAATATTATTTTTTAAATTATCACATATAAATTTTTCATGTAATATTTTATTGGTAATTTTTTGAAATACATTATTTTTTTGGTGAATTATAAAAATAAATTTCACATAACTTGTGTATCTCAAATTAAATCAATCATGTTGTAATAATGAAATAATAATTTATAGAACATTAGGTTCAGTAATGGTATATTGAATTTCATTAATTTTTCACCAGAAACCAATAAACTCTATTTTCAAACATAAAACAAACTTTGCAAAACCTAAAGTCAAAGGTGATTCTTTAAAATAAATAATCTTCTTTCTTTGCACCTTCATTTTTAATAAACATAAGAATTTGAATTATAAAAAGGATTTAAAGGATTAAACCCATTATATAATATCTATATATGATATATAATGTTAAAAATTTTCTATTAACAGTCTTCCTTTGATATATTATTTTAGTAAATATCTTATTCTAAAAATACCCTTATCCTCAAGTATATATAACCTATCTACCTTTCCTTGGAAAACCACTCCTCAGACCCATTACGAAGCCCAATATCTGCTAAAATACACTATATAAAGCCCCATAGAATACATAGGAACATTATAGAACAATAAAACTCAAATCAACATGGATTTTTAGTGTCGTACAAGAGAATATACATAGAGTATTAAGTACGTTCTGATCCACTCCTCGCTAGTTTTTATTTATTTTTCCTATTCTATTTATTTTTTCACTAACCCTTTCACTAATAATCCATAAAATAATTAATTATGTAGTATATTCACATTATATTAATGATTTTAACCTTGTTTATGTATCATATAACTATATATATAAATTTTAAACTTCTCATTCCATCCCTCCCAACAATGTCCTAACAAAGGTCGATTAACCACCTACGGAGACATTTCCAGGTCAAGACATATAACTATCATTATGCATTTATTTTATAAAATATATATAACATATAACCATATAATTATATGAATTATGATCATATAGTGTTATTTATACTAAAGTATGAATTACATTTCTGAAAATATAGAAATCAAAGAAAAAATTGAAATTTTTATGAAAAACATGATATCAAAATGTTTCAATTTCATTAAAAAATTTAGAAAATATAATAAAGTGACTGTTAGTGATAAATAGTAGAAAAAATAATATAATTTAACTTTTGATAATTTTTTTAATAAATATAAGTTTATTATTTAGTCTGTTCAAAAGTGACAAAATAAAACAGTAATAATGGTAGCGGATTCATGATCCCAACTCCCTTTTTTAGGTTATAACTCTTTCAATCCAAATTAAAATGTGGATATTACTTTAATGTTTCATAAATACATTTTAAATGTTCATACCTATTATTATTTTTATATTAATATTTCCAACATGGTAAATGATAAATATAATGATTTTCTAAAAGAAAACATCTTTCCAAAACACATCTTGACTCATTTGGAGATTATTTCTTATTCACTCTAGATTGATCATTCAAATAAAAAGTACATTTCTTCATTTTTCATTTTGTATTCCCAAATATTATTCCTAAATATATTATATATAAAATTTATTATGAAAACCATTAAATTATGAGGATTATTTTATGAATGCAATTGTTATACGTTCTACGTGGCATGCATTGTTATATAAATGTAATGATGTAATGAGTGGGCCTAGAATTATATAGCCCTACAATGCATTGGGTAATGTGATTTATTTAATGATATAATGTTCAATATCTATAATCATGATGTTGGATTTGTTCACAAGGATTATGTTCTGATTATTCCTCTTTGTTATGTGTGAAGATGATGCTAGATTTCTTCACACAACTATGTGTGGTATTTGATCACTAAAACATGATGTTTCATTTCTATTCATTTCCACATTCCATGATATCATCCACTTTTTCCCTCAGTATTTTGATGATAATTTTGTTATTATTTTATGATGCTGATGATTGTGATCACTCATGTTATATTGATTCATGTCTCTTATTTATCCTCTAACTGTAATTTTATCTCAACCATTTCATTTATATATATCCTCAGGTGATTACTTGTACTAAATAGAATTTAATAGCCACTAAGAAGTCAAATATTAAAAAATTGTATAATATTTTTTTTATTATGTAAAATGTATGTATAAGAACAATTATCCTAATACACTATACATTTGGATCCAAGATTTGTAACGCTATTATGTTTTCTATCTTTAAAATGATGAAAATTTGTGAATGAAATATTTGGATGTCTATATTTGGTATCCGAACATAGTTTAGTTAATATGGTAATTAGGATTCTAAAAAAAATTAAAACCCTAATTATAGGTCTATATATTGGAAAAAAATAATAAAGGAATATTTTTAGAAAAAGGATAAACATTGGGATCCTATATGACCTGCCTTAAGAATTATCTTAAAATGTAATAAATTGTTTATTTTGTATTTTTTTATTATATATTTGTTCAAAACATTTATATTTTATAAAATTTTTGGAACCATTAGAAACTGTTCAAATAATGAATTAGAGGGAAAAATAAATGATTGTTCAAGAGACATCCCCAATTCTATGGGAGGATGAATTCAAAACATTATGGTACTACTTACCCAACAGTCTCTAGATATGAATAACAACCCAAATCACGTGGAATGTCTACCTTCACCGAAAAAGGATAAAATATCCATTGAGTCCTTCAAAACACAATGAACGTTGACGTTTAGTGGAACTTTTGATCAAATTATCACAAAAAAGTTGGTTAACTCAACCGAGATGATATTTTATAAGATCCATTGTTCTAAGAAAGAGAAGGTGACTTAGGATATGTATTATTTGTACGGAGAATCTGGTGGATGGTGGGCCTTAAAAAAGAACACCAAGGCAATGGATGTAATGGAATTGATGGAGTGGTATGATATTAAGAAAGTATTTCTGACTAAGTATTTCCATCAAACTCTTAGAAATAATATAGAGATAGAATTCATAGATTTGAGAAAAATAGAGGTGAATATATTATAGATTATGATCTCAATGTAGATACGGAGTTTAGAAAATGGTTCCATGGTTATGGATATTATAATAGAATAATGGATTTTTAAGTTGTTGGTTCAAATGAAAAAGGAGGAAAGATGATCCAAATACCAACATTTTGAAATTTTGGTTAGAAGAATATGGGAATTTTCTCAAAGGGATGTGTAAATGCTTCCTGTGTGGGAGTGAATGTCTCCAAGATCATGAACATTGAAGAGACATGAAGAAGTCTCCCAACATTATGGAGGGAGGGAGGGAACCTCCTAATTCACCATTTATGGTTCAATGCATCGACTGTAAGGAGAAAGGGAACTATAAAAGCTAGTGCACTATACCACAGGTCCTTAAGGGTAATCCTATTCAGCAACCACCAAATCCAAAAGACAAAGAGAAATATTATGCCATCACTACTACTGAAGTGGATCACGAAAATGAAGTCGTACAAGGTACACATCCTATTCACTCAACAATGGAAAAAGGTTTTATTTGATTCTAGTTCTATGAATTTCATTATATCCTATAAGTTTTCTATAACTGTTAAATCAAAATCCAAATACCTTTAAGTGGAGATATATATTAACACATAGTGGTTCAATCAATTCATCCCAAGTGTTGGAATATTCTCTATAAGAGTTTTTGGGAAGATATATCCAATGAATCTCTTAATACTTCCCTTGGTGGAATTTACGCTATAATATGCATGGATTAACTCTCATTATATAGAGCATAAACCATCTATTAGGATAAGGAAATCTCCTTTATTATTCCGAACCATCCAATTATCCTATAAAAATGCATGTAAGGTCATGTATAACATTTGGAGGGTCCCTCAATAATGTGTGTGTTGATACCCTATTAAAAAGAATATCTTTCCCAAATGGTTGAGAAAATGTAAGACTGAAAACATGAGTAAATTCCCACTGTCATGGAATACACTAACGTATTTCTTGAAGAGTTACCAAGAATTACCTTGGATCATTATGTATAGTTATCAATATATCTCATACCCAGATAACTCCTATCCCAATGTTCTCTTATAGGATGGCCCCAATAGAACTTGATGATTTAAAGATGTAGTTTCAAGAGAATTTTGAAATAGGGTTCATATGTTTTAGTGCATCGCCTTGGAGTTGACCAATTCTCTTTTTCATGAATAATGATGGATCAATGCGGCTTTGTATCAATTACAGAGAGCTCAACAAGACCACCACAAATAAGAAGTAACTTATACCATGGATTGATGATGTATTAAATCAACTATTATGATATAATACTTATCAATGGTGGATCTTTGACCTGGACATCATCAAATAAATGTGAAGAATGAAGATACTCCAAATAAAACTTTCTCTACACGGTATGTGCACTATGAGTTCATAGTGATTTCCTTCAGACATACCAATTCCCCTACAATATTCATTTATTTGGTGAATATAGCCTTTATAGACTACCTAAAAAATGTGTTAGTTTTTTATCTATGATATTATCATTCATCCAATAGTAGAAAAGAACATGAATAGTATCTAAGGAATGTAATGAATATATTAATGAAGAAGATAATGTATTTTAAGATCAACAATGAGACTTTTATATGTGGCTTGTTGAATTCTTGGGACACCTGATCAAATGTGATGGAATTTCTATGAACCCTTCATAAAAAAATTAAATAGAAAAATGGCCCAGACCCACTAGTGTCATGTTAATATGAAGTTTTCATATCTTAGCTAGGTATTACCAAACTTTTGTGACAAATTTATCATAATTTTCTATCCTAATAACAATATTAACATAGAAAGAGGTCAAGTATGTTTCAATGGAAGAGTTTATGGAAATATTTATGGAGCTTAATACGAGGATGATAACCACACCTATACTCACACTACCAACAACTGGATAAGGTTTTGATATATGTAGTTATGATTTGAAGAAAGCATTAGGTTGCATACTCTTGCATAATGATAATGTGTTATCCTTTGATTCAGAAAATTTAAAGATTCATGAGAATAATTATCTGAATCATGATCTAGAGATAGTATCTATGATATTCACTCTAAATATTATGTTTCACAATATTTATTGTGATAAGTGTGACATATATGCCAATCACAATAGTCTAAATCATATATTCACACATAAATATCACAACATGTGTCAAAGAAGATAGTTTAAGCTAATCAAGGACTATGATTTATTTATTCACTACCATCCTGGAGAGGTTAAAAATTTATATTAAGCTCATAGAGAAAATAACCTTCCACTCTATCCATGATGTGGATTGAAAAAGACTATTTCTTCATGGAAATCAAAAGGATGGATTTTTAAATAACATTGGCAGGGAATACATCATACATTTCCAAAATGATTTCCCAACTATCCATGTAATAAATGATCAAAGAGTCACAAATAGATGATCTGGAGCTACAAAATAAGGTGAATGAAATAAACCAAGTGAATATACAAGAGTTCCATATCAATGATGATGGTGTGATTTATTTTTGAGTGAGGCTTTGTGTTCCTAAATCACCTGAGATAATAAAGGATATATTGGATAATGAAAATACTGTAAGGGTTGGTGTCCTTAGAACCAACTTTTTTGTACTTTTATTACATAAATGTTCACTTATTATATATTGTTCATTGTTCTGCATGACTATAATATAATAATGTCCTGGAATATTTGTTGCATTAATAAGGTCATAGCAGATCCCCACTATGATGAGAACCTTGAAATTATATAACAATATTCTTAAATAAAGTTCTACGGTTGGATGACATACTATGATAGGACATATAGTATATAGACCATCATGTGTGAGTACTCGTAAGAAGACGAGACTCTCTCTCATGGAGTTCGCACTTGTTAATCTCCAAGATGGGAGATTATGAGAACAGACCCGCCAGTAGTAAATCCGCATGTCTTGGTGTCATCGGATATTGCTATCTACGAGTCTGTGTAATGGTCCTTAGACTGAAAGATTATCATTAACTCATGTCATGACCTGCGCACTTAGATTTACTGACGAAAACCATCACGCAGACAGTTGGCGGGAAGTAGGGTACGTTGGGTGCGTCACGAGTGACATGTTGTTAATGGATAAGTCGAGGAAGCATTTGTCCCTTCAATATATGGAAGTTTATATCTTGGCCCTTTGATTGAAATAGAACTGTCTCATTAAATTCCATGGCCATGGTGTAAACGACGAGTTTATTTCAGGTAGTCAAAGAATGACATATCAAGCATATAGGTTTATGACTCTGCCATGAAACCTGTTTGATGAGATATCGAGACAAAGGGATTAAATTACACAGTAAGCGTTCGTATGAGGTGATACGTCAATGCGGCTTCAACTTCTTTCTCATGGGTTCCTTGACTCATTGCTAGATAGTAATCTTGGACTTTAGGCAAGCCCGCCTAATGCCAATGAGAAAGAGGACTAGAGGTTCACACACTAAGTGTATCCAAGTATCTCAAGTTGAATAAAGATTATTCCCGTATGTGGTTTAATAATTATTCAAGGAAGCCTAAGTTGTTTTAAATGATGGAAGAAAAAGAAAAATAAAATAAAACAAGTACACGACATGTATTATTAAATGAACACGCCGTGTAGTTTTATTATGGAAAGGAAATGAATAAATGATAACAAGATATACACGCTGTGTACATTTAATGTATGCACCGTGTAGTTTTCAATGAAAGACAAGTACACATCGTGTATTTATTATTACATGTCGTGTAGTTTTTCCAGTCGGGATTTTGAGGATATAATACTGTTTTAAATGATATTTATTATAATCAGCGTGGGCGCATGTCAAGGAATTATTTATGTTACATGGGGGTTTTAAATAAAGAGTCAATGAAATAAATAAAACGTGTATCACGTTTATTTATTGTCATAACCCTATAACCCCACACACCCGATTATAAATATCCTCACAACCCCAACTCTTTTCCGACACATAAGAGAATAATTGTGCACAACATCTCTGAAGAATTCTTTCAAGACTGAAAGAACCTCTTCCTCCAAGAACGCTATCAAGACCGATAGAGATCCTCTTCCATCAGATCAAGACTATCTAAGGCGGACAACGCAAGAAAAGGTCTCTCCACGATAGCACCCGTAGAATCCTTTGGCGACATCCATAGATACAAGGTACACGTGTGGATCACCGCTAGAGGGAGTATACACTTGGCTTCTATGACGCAACGATGTATCACATCGACAATGTGATCGAGAACATCAACGAAGAAAGAACACCCAAAAGGTATTTCTTTAAAATTAATTGAATTAACTATAATCAACCTGTAACGATCCTTGTTTGTGGTTCCGGGACAAACCATCTTGTTTGTCTTTTTCTGTGATTCGATCTGTGGAGACTGACGTTTAACATCGTATTGATCCTGGATTGATCATTGCTAATGAAAAAAATCCAAGTGGGCACATCCACCCACGTGCTTCCGCTGCACCCGGAACCTTCAAATGGTATCAGAGGGAGGTTACAACATTGATTATAGTTATTTAATTTTCATGGATAATTTACGCATTCATATTTGATTCAATTCGAAATAAATCGTTCTATAAATATGAATTAATGAGATCTATTCTTCCTCCTTCGTTTCTCGATTCATATCACAGAAAAGACCTTTTAATTTTAATTTTGATTAAAATAAAAACAAGAAACTCATCTGGAGGAGCCGCTCTTTCTATCTGTACAACACGGTATTACACGGCGTGTAATTAAAACTACACGTCGTGTACTTAGGTTCAACAAACCGGAACTGGTCCACCAAACCACACCATGTGAATTGATTATGCCTAAGTTTTAATCATGCCATGTTGACCAGAATAGAATGGCACATGGAAACCGGAATACACTGCATGTATGTTGGAACAACACGTCGTGTAGTCCATTCCGACCCAGGTGAAACCGTGTACAGAGATAAGTCGCGTACCGCGTACACAGGATCGCCAGGCCGGTTACCGTGTGACAAGGAAGTACACGCTGTGTACTCTAAAATTTCCAAAGTACAGAAAACACGCCAAAGCCCCAGTGTGTACATTAGATAAAGGGTGAAAAGAAAAATACACGCTGTGTAATTATAAACTACACGCCGTGTACTTTCCAGAAATGGAATTTCACCAGGTTTCCTCCAATGTACAAAGACTCGTACAAGGAATATGGATGAGAATAATCTCAAGGAAATTCAGAATGGAATTTAAGATAAAGAATTGATTAATTATAATATCATAATCAATTGAATTCGAGCATGTCTTATCTTAAATAAAAGAACGATTGAAAGAATTTGAATTCTAAATATGCGTAAATATCATTGCATACTATGGATGATCATGAGCTAGATCAAAGACCCTTTGTATGTGAATGGTTTCATTTAAATTTATTTAATTTAAATTTGTTGGAATGCGAGCCTTCTTCCAATAAAATGTAGGGCCTGTGTGCCCATGGTTTCTTTAATGTAAACCCATGTAATGGAGGATCTCCCAAGCCAAAGGATACAGTTCAAATCCCGAAGACGAGGCGAAACCGACACAAGAAGATACAAAGGTGGACAGGTGGGAGCTGTAAAACATGAACCATCAGGTTCAAGGTGTTTTCCCTAGGTCAGGGTTATCTTATCAAAACTGCTAGATAAGATAACCAAATAGAAGCTCATAATCATGCCATCTTATTTTATTTCTGTCTAATTGCATGGTTTATTTATTATGTATGTGTTGTCGTGATCACATAATTAATAAAATGAACAAGCATGCAAAGATGGAATAAAATAAAAATTGGACTATGTGTAAACATTATCGGAACATGGTTAACCACTTATGCAAGCATCACTTAATATTTACAAGCATGTGATAATGCAAAGATACTCATAAAGAATAAAATCCCTCAAATACCATATTAAGTCAGACCAAGCCTTCCATTACTTGGTGAAGGTCAAGACTCAATAAAACTACGTGTTTGACCAACCCTTGTTGGGACACTTACTTTTATAAAGGAATCCCTTATTAAAGGTTTCAGGTTGACTTAACCATATTACATTAAGTGAAGTAGCCCTTTCTAGACTTGATTTAATATTGGAGGCAAGAGTTGAGGAAATCCAAGTCAGGATTTCAGGATTGGGGAGTCCACTCAACAGATCAAGGAACTGTAAGCTCGCAGTTGGCAAAGACCTGCCTACCTAAATACCTTCAAATATCTTGACCAACCCTTGTTGGGGTTATGCGAAGGGGAATATGGATCCTTGCCACTAGAATGTCAAAGCAACTAGACATTCCGAGTTCAATGGTGAGGGCCATTGGGACTTGATAAAATAGTGGGAGAATTAATAAAATTTATTATTTCTCATAAAAATGTAATCAAGAAAGTAATAATAAATCTGCTCTTTTAAATTGTAGAATCAAGATGAAAAACTCGTCAACCACATTTTCTCTGCGATCAATACTGGATAAAGACAATATTCTCACTGGCAGTAACATTCAAGAATGGTTTAGGCGCCTTTGGGTTATCCTACGCCATGAATGAAAGTTTTATGTGCTGGAGTCCTCACTTCCTGATTCCCCTGCCCCAGGGGCGAGTGATGAAGATTTCCTAGTCTATGATCAAAATTTGAACGACGCTCTCGACGTTAAATGTTTGATGTTTTCATCTATGTCTAGTGAGCTCATGAAGTCTCATGAAGACATAGATGCCTACAGCATGCTCGAGCACCTCTGTGGTCTATACCAGGAGAGAGCAAGACAGGAAAGGTTTGAGATCTCCAAGGCTCTATTTTAGAGCAAGCTTGGAGAGGGTGCCCCAGCTGGGCCTCATGTAGTCAATATCATTGTCTACATTGAGCGCTTGGAGGTTTTAGGGTTTATACTCCCTGAAGAACTGGGTACCGATCTCATTATCGCATCACTCCCCCAGAGCTTCTCAAACTTTGTTGTTAATTTCAACATGAACAATATTGAGAATTCTCTATCTGATCTTCTTATCCTTATTCTCCAAGTGGACAATGACATGAAGTGTGAAAAGCCTTCTATCCTTATGGTGAATTAAAGGAAATGGAAGGCGAAGAGCATTAAGCCCAAAGCTTCTTCAAGGCCTTCGAATAAAAGTAAGATCAAAGGGGAGGCAAAGGAACAGGATGTTGTTTGTTTCACATGTGGCAAGAAGGGCCACTGGAAGAAAAACTGCACCCAGCCAAGGAAGCAAGGGGAAGCTTCAGGTGCATTTGTTATCAAATGTAATCTATCTTTTTCTACTAATTGGGTATTAGATACTGCTTGTGGTGCTCACATCTGTATCCAAATACAGGAACCAAGTAGATTCAGGAAGATTGATCAAGGGGAGGTAGATCTACGAGCAGCCAACGGAGCCAGACTCGCTGATGTAGAAGTCGGAGACTACCACCTCACATTGCCTACCGGGATGGTCTTGGTTTTGAAAGGTTGTTATTATGTGTCTTCTATTACTAAAAACATTATTTCAGTATCCAGATTAGATACTGATGGATTCATATTCAAGTTTGGAAATGAATGTTTCTACTTTATAAAGATAGCATTTGTTTTGGTAGGGCACATTTATATAATGGACTTTATATTTTAGACAACACAAACCAAGTAATGGCAATCGATAACAAAGTTAATTCACATGACTCATACCACACCCAACTTTGGCATCACCGGCTAGGTCATGTCAATGAGAAATGTTTGACAAAATTACATCATGATGGGTATCTAGATTCTTTCGAACTAAAACCACTTGGTTTATGTCATGCGTGTCTACAAGGCAGAATGACCAAAGCCCCATTTAGTGGGAAAGATGAAAGAGCTAAATATCTTCTAGAATTAGTTCACACAGATGTGTGTGGACCATTTCCAGTTGAAGCAAGGGGTGGGTTCTCGTACTTCATAACTTTTACTGATGATTTTAGTAGATATGGATATATCTATTTAATGAGGTATAAGTCAGATTCTTTTGATCGGTTCAAAGAATACAAGAATGAAGTTGAGAACCAGCTTGGTAAGAAGATTATGAAACTCCACTCAGACAGAGGAGGAGAATATCTTAATCAATACTTCATTGATTTCTTACAGGAGTTTGGGATTCTATCTAAACTCACTCCTCCTTACACACAACAGTGGAATGGTGTAAGTGAAAGGAGGAACCGCACCCTGTTGGACATGGTGAGATCAATGATTAGTCATGAGAGTCTTCCATTATCCTTTTGGGGATATGCATTACAAACAGCAGCGCACATACTAAACCAAGTACCAACTAAATCGATAAATGGTATTCCATACGAATTATGGAGTGGATGCAATGCCATGTTATCGAATTTACATGTGTGGGGTAGTGAAGCATTTGTTAAGGCCTCTTCAGGTAAAAAACATGCACACCGACGCACAAAGTGTATCTTTACTGGATATCCCAAGGAAACAAGGAGATCTTACTTATACAACCACTCAGACAAAAATGTTACAGTGGCAAGACACGCCATATTCCTTGAGAGGGAGCACATCTCCAAAAGAGATAGTGGGAGAGAGATAGACTTCGATGAAGTCGAGTCTCAAGATACACATGAGTTGGTACAAGAACAGATTCCACAAAGCCCCGTGGAAGAACAATCTGTTCCAGAGACACAAGAACTGCGTAGGAGTACGAGAGAGGTGAGAGAACCAGAACGATATGGTTTTCTTGTCACCGAGGATGGTGACTCATTATTGGTTGACAATGATGATCCTCTTACCTACAAGGAAGCAGTTAAAGGCACAAACGTTGCCAAGTGGCAAGAAGACATGAATTCTGAAATGGATTCCATGTACCAAAACAAAGTCTAGATTTTGGTAGATCCTCTAGTTTATGTAAAGCCTATTGGTAATAAATGGGTATTCAAGAAGAAACTAGACATGGAGGGGAAAGTCAGCACCTAGAAGGCACGATTGGTTGAAAAAGGTTTTAGACAGCGTCAAGGAATTGACTATGATGAAACCTTTTCACCAGTTGCAATGCTGAAGTCCATCAGAATCCTATTGGCCATTGCTGCTTACCATGACTATGAAATTTGGGAAATGGATGTTGAAACAGATTTCTTAACGGGAACCTCCAGGAAGATGTCTACATGACACAACCTGAAGGGTTTGTGACTCCAAAGGATGCAAATAAGGTATGAAAGTTGAAGAAATACATTTATGGTTTAAAGAAAGCATCATGGTCATGGAAAATTCATTTTGATGAAGGTGTTACAGAATTTGGCTTTGTTAAGAATGAATGTGAGCCTTGTGTCTACAAAAGGTTTAGTGGAAGTGCAGTCGTTTTCATAATAGTATATGTTGATGAAATATTGCTAATTGGAAACGAAGTACCTGTCTTACAGTCAGTTAAGGCATGGTTGCATAAATTCTTCTCCATGAAAGACTTAAGTGAGGAAGAATATATTCTTGGGATCAAGATCCATCATGATAGATCCAAGAGAATGCTGGGCCTGAGTCAAAGTACATACATTGACAAGATACTGAAGAGATTAATTATGGAACAGTCCAAGAGAGGATTGTTGCTAGTGTCACATGGCATTCATCTTTCCAAGAAAATGTGTCCTCAGACACATGAGGAATGAAAGAGGATGGAAAGGATACCTTACGCATCCGCGATTAGGTCAGTCATGTATGCTATGCTATGTACGAGGCTAGATGTTGCATACGCATTAAGTGCGGTAGGCAGATATCAAGTTGATCCAGGAGACCGCAATTGGATGGTAGTCAAGACTATCCTTATGTATCTGAGGTGTACTAAGGATATGTTCCTGGTTTATGGAGGGGATGAGGAACTAGTCATCAGAGGACATGTAGATTCTAGTTTCCGACTGATCAAGATGACATGAAGTCGTAGACTAGACACATCTTCAGTTCGAATGGAGGTGCAGTGAGCTGGAAGAGCTCAAAACAAAGTGTGGTAGCAGATTCTACAACAGAATCCGAGTATATCGCAGCTTTTGAGGCAGCTAAAGAAGTAGTATGGATGCGAATCTTGGTCCAAGAGCTGGATGTAGTACCGAGCAGTAAAGATCCTATCACACTCTATTGTGATAATACTGCAGTGGTGGCACTTGAAAAAGAGCCAAGGTCACATTAGCGGACAAAGCACATACTTCAGAAGTATCATATCTTGAGGGATTTTTCTCAAAGAGGTGAAGTTGCAGTGAGCGGTATTTCCATGGAAAACAATGTGGCGGACCCATGGACTAAAGCCTTGACTCAGCAGAAACATGATCATCATGTGATGTCTAGCGGACTAAAAGTAGTAGGCAGTTGGCTCTAGTCCATGTGGGAGTTTGTAAGGGTTGGTGTCCTCAGAACCAAATGTTTTGTACTTTGATTACATAAATGTTCACTTATTATATATTGTTCATTGTTCTTAATGACTATAATATAATAATGTCCTAGAATATTTGTTGCATTAATAAGGTCATAGCAGATCCCCACTATGATGAGAACCTTGAAATGCTATAACAATATTCATAAATAAAGTTCTGCGGTTGGATGACATACTATGATAGGACACATAGTATACAGACCGTCATGTGTGAATACTCGTAGGAAGATGAGACTCTCTCTCATGGAGTTTGCACTTGGTAATCTCCAAGATGGGAGATTATGAGAACAGACCCGCCAGTTGTAAATCCACATATCTTGGTGTCATCGGATATTGCTATCTGCGAGCGTGTGTAATGGTCCTTAGACGGAAATATTATCATTAACTCATGTCATTACTCGCACACTTAGATTTACTGAAGAAAACCGTCATGCAGATAGTTGACGGGAAGTAGGGTACGTTGGGTGCGTCATGAGTGACATGTTGTTAATGGATAAGTCGAGGAAGGATTTTTCCCTTCCATTTATGGAAGTTTATATCTTGGCCCTTTGATTGAAATAGAACTGTTGCATTAAATTCCATGGCCATGGTGTAAACGACGAGTTTATTTCAGGTAGTCAAAGAACAATAGATCAAGCATATAGGTTTATGACACTTCCATGAAACCTGCTTGATGTGATATCGAGACAAAGGGATTAAATTACACAGTAAGTGTTCGTATGAGGTGATACGTCAATGCGGCGTCAACTTCATTCTCTTGGGTGCATTGACCCGTTGCTAGACAGTAATCTTGGACTTTAGGCTAGCCCACCTAATGCCAATGAGAAAGAGGCCTAGAGGGTCACACACTTATTGTATCCAAGTATCTCAAGTTGAATAATGATTATTCCCGTATGTGGTTTAATAATTATTCAAGGTAGACTAAGTTGTTTTAAATGATGGAAGAAAAAGAAAAATAAAATATAACAAGTACACGAAGTGTATTATTAAATGAACACGCCGTGTAGTTTTTTTTTGAAAGGAAATGAATAAATGAAAACAAGATATACACGTTGTGTACATTTAATGTACACGCCATGTAGTTTTCAATGAAAAACAAGTACACGCCATGTATTTATTATTACACATCGTTTAGTTTTTCCAGATGGGATTTTGAGGATATAATATTGTTTTAAATGGTATTTATTATAATCAGTGTTGGCGCATGTCAATGAATTATTTATTCGACATGGGGGGTTTAAATAAAGAGTCAATGAAATAAATAAAATGTGTAACGCATTTATTTATTGTCATAACTCTATAACCCCACACACCCGATTATAATTATCCTCACAACCCCAACTCTTTTCCGACACACAAGAGAATCATTGTGCACAACATCTCTGGAGAATTATTTCAAGACAGAAAGAACCTCTTCCTCCAAGAACGCTCTCAAGACCGAGAGAGATCCTCTTCCATCGAATCAAGATGATCTAAGGCGGACAACGCAAGCAAAGGCTTCTCCAAGCTAGCACCCGGAGAATCCTTTGGCGACGTCCAGAGATACAAGGTACACGTGTGGATCACAGCTAGAGGGATTCTACACTTGGCTTCTACAACGCAATGACGGATCACATCGACAATGTGATCAAGAACATCAACGAAGAAAGAACACCCAAAAGGTATTTCTTTATAATTAATTGAATTAACTATAATCAACCTGTAATGATCCTTGTTTGTGGTTCTGGGGAAAACCATCTTCTTTGTCTTTTTCTGTGATTCGGTCCATGGAGTCTGACGTTTAACGTCATATTAATCCCGGATTGATCATTGCTAATGACAAAAAGCCAAGTGGGCACATCCACCCACGCGCTTCCGCTGTGCCCGGAACCTTCAAATACCTAATCATTAAACATCCATCATAAAAGTACCAAGATGTATCATGATATTTGATAAAAATAAACATGAAGACAGATTTTGTTATTTACATATCAAGGTGTTTGGTATGTTATAAATTTAAATCAAGGTAATATAATTATAAATGGATAATGCAACCATTTCCTATGAACAGATAGAAATTAGAGAATTTCAATATAGAATTTGTCAATATTATCCTAAATAAATCCAAAGGAAACAATATGATATGGGTTTTTGTAGATAGTATCACCCTGACTACCCACTTAAATGCTATTCAGGGAGATTAATCACTTAAAAAACTTTCTAAGATCAATGTGATGTATATGGTGAGGATGCATGGGGCAACAATTTTGATCATCTATGATCATGATCTAAGGTTAACCTCTAAATGCAAGATAAGTATTTAAAATTCTTTCAGTACTAAATTGATTTTTATCATAGCCAATCACCCCCAAACTTATGGAAAATATAAAGGACTATTCAGATTCATGAGGACATGCTAAGTGTCTGCTCAATGGAATTCAAAGGTAGATGGGATTGGAATTTCAAATTGGTTGAGTTATCATATAATAATAGCTTCCACTAGAGTATTAAAATGTCTCCATATGAAGCTCTATATGGGAAGTGATGTATAACTCCAACATGTCAGGATAAATTTGGGTAATGAATGATATTTTACCTCGTCTTATTAATTAAAAGATAGGGACGTTTCAATCCATCCAACAACATATAAAATCTTCTCATAGTTAGAAAAATAAATATGCTGAAAATAGTCAATGTGAGAAGAAATTTGATGTTGGAGAAAAATATTTTCTTTGAATATCACCAGGTAATAGATTCATGTGGTTTTAAAAAAAGGTAAGTTTATCCCAAGGTTCATTGGCCCCTATTATATCCTTGATCGTGTAAGAATATTGGCCTATTATCTTACACTTTTAACATGTATGGCTTATGTACATTATGTGTACCACATGTCACTCTTGAGAAATTTTATAATTGATCCCAAACATGTACTATATATAAATTTATTCCTACATTAGAATTACCTCTTATAAGAAGAATAGTCAGTGATGATGTTGGACTATAGAGACAATGTTCTACACGCCAATACAACTCACCTTGTTATAGTGTTCTGGTAGAATGATAAGTATGAAGATGTGACTTGGGAACCAGAGGAAATAATGTAGAAGAAGTACCCTCACCTATTATAAATAGAGAATATGTGTTGAAATTCCATGGATAAATTTTCCAATTTATGGAATAATGTAATGACATAATGTTTATTAGTAATATTTGCTTCCTGAATAAATGCATGTAGTATCATATTATTTAATATTATACACATAAAAATGTAGATAAATAAAGAAAGTTTTTGTTTCAATACAAAATAATTTTACATTAATCATTAATTAAACCAATTAAAATTAAAAAAATTATACATTGACAAAAAATATAAAATAGAAAATCTAAAATGGGGAAATAGTGATCGCCCCACTCTACTAGAATCATCGACCCCACTAAAAACACAATAAAAATGAAATAAAATATTAGTAAAATAAGAAACATTGTAAAAAGTGAAATATATAAACTTGAGTGCAATTTAGTGGAGTATTGAGTAAAATAATGATGTTTTTTATTGGAGGTAAAGTGGTCAATGATTAGAAATGTGGCCATTAAGAATAGTAACCTGACTATTAAAAATAGCAACATGAATGTGGGAATAGTAATTTTACCTTAAAATAATAAATTATGGTTTAAATAATTTTTATAATGACTAATTTATGTTAATTTAATTTTATAATTTCAATAAAAAATAAGATTAAAACTCAATGAAAATATAATCACATTTTTAATAAACTTTGTTTTTAAGTATTCTGTAAAAATTATTATTTTTTATTAAAAATAAAAATTAAATATATTTGGAATTTATTTTAATAAAATAAATTTCAATTTTGAAATCATCATGCCATAATTATCCAAGGGAACTTATTTTTTTTAATTTTCCAAAATACTTTAGTTTTTGGATGAATAGTGAAAATACAGTTTTCACATTACCGGTGAATCAAAAATTACATCATTCATGATATAATAATGACATAACACTTTAGATAATATTAGGTTCATCCATGGTATATTTAATTTCATAAATAGTTCATTATAAAATAATAAACTCAATTTTCAAACCTAAAAAGAGCATTCCAAAATCAAAAGTCAAAAGCAATTCCTTAAAATAACAATTATTCTTTCTTTCCACCTTCTTTTTTATTAAACTAATGAATTAGATTTATAATTATTATTTAAAGGCTTAAACACATTAAATAATATTTATATATGATTTATAATTTCATAAATTTTATATTATAAGGTTTACCATTGATATATTATTTTATTCAATATTTTATTCAAAAAATACCCCACTCCTCACGTATAAATAACCCATCTCCCTTCCCTTAATAAAACACTCCTACCATCCATTCCAAATATTGATATCTTCTTGAATCCTCCCACTCAATCCCCATATAATAAATGGGAACATTTGTTAGCAATAAAAATCCAATCATCAAATAGTTATATTATTTTAAAATAGAAGCTACACCGAGGATTAAGTAAGTTCTGATCCACTCCTCTCTCTTTTTTATTTCATCCTCCTCTTATCTTTCATTTTACACCAAAACATTCACACACAAAAAATCCTTAAAATAATTAATTAGGAAATATTTTAACAATATAGTAATTATTTTAACCTAATTTAAATATCATACTATAATATATATAAATTTTCAACTTCTCCTTCCCACTCTCCCGACAGTGTCCCATCAAAGGTTGGTTAAACACCTACAGAGACATTGTAATGACATCACATATAACCATAATCATGGAGGCATATAATAAAGATATATTCTATATAACCATTTAATTATATGGATTATAAACATCTATAATTAATTATTATAATGTATAAATTGCTTTTAAAAAGTAGACAAATCAAAGTAAAATGGGATATTTTTTAAAAAAACTTGATTTCAAATTTATTCAATTTCATTATTAGAATTTAGGAAATAAAATAGACTAATTATAATTTATAAATATTTTCATAAATGACTATAATTTACTTTGGATCAACTTTTGTATAAATAAAAGTTTATTATTTAGGGGGCGGAAAAGTGACAAAATTAATCCAGAATAAAATTAAGTAGTTTCTCGAACCCAAATCCCTTTTTTGGGTTATACCTCCTTCATGCCAAATTACAGTTAAAATATTCAATTAATGTTACTTAAAAATAATATCATTATTCTTTATTCTTATTTTTTGATTATATACCTGTTTCCAACTTGGTTTATGAAAGATATAAAGATTTTCCAAAAGAACACTTCTTTATAAAAAAAATCGTTACTTCTCTTAATATTTATTCTTATTCACTCAAGATTGATGATTCTTATACTATGTATTTTTTCACCATTAATAATTTAGAAACCCCAAATTTTATTCAAAAATATATGATTTATAAAATTCTTATGAAACTCATACATTTCTAGGTGTTATTTTATCACTTCAATTGTTATGTATTCGATGTGGCATGTATTCTTATGTAAATTTTATGATGTGGAAGATTGGATCAGGATTATATATTCTTCTAATTCATTGGGTAATGTGATATATATTATGAGATAATTTCAAATATGCGTGAAAATAATTTTTTTTTCATTCATAAGGATGATGTTATTATTATGCACATATGTTATACATGATACTGATTCTGTCTTTATTCACAACTATGTATTGAATTTGATCACTAAGACATTATGTTTCATTTTTTTGAATTTACACATTACGTGAATTTAATAATTTTTTAACTCGTGATATTTATGAAAATGCTATTCTTATTTTATGATGATGGTTAGTATTCTCACTCATGCGATATTGATTTGTGTAATGCCCTGACCCTAGTTACCCAGAGTCAGTGCATTATTACATAAAACTGTTATGATACCAGGAATCATGTCTCGAGAGACATATCAGTGTAGTATCCTTGGAAGTACTAACTGCATTCATAAGTTTTACATTACATTATAAAATGAAAAAAAATCAACATTGTGTCTCCATAAAAGACGCTCATATCTCTTATCTTATCCTTGCAGGTTAGTCATAATATACTTCTTCACATCTTGGGAAAAATAAAACATAAGAAATTGGTGAGCTTTGATGCTCAGTAAGGATAAAAATATGGTGGGAACTTCCATAAATAAGCATAAAAATTTAAGGAAATGTATAGGACTAAAACATAAATCCTTTTAAACATAAAATTCCTCATAATATGGAAAAGATGAATCAAATAATTTCATTTACTTATTCATATGGATATTCTACTTGTTGAATAATCACATGTAATTTCAATAGCTAATTTCATAATGATGGAATGCATAATTCCAATCATCATAACTACATAATAAAGGCCTCATTCCAAGACAAAAATTAAATATTTTTCCAAGTCCTTGTGTCAAGACACTAGTTTTTCTCATTACACCTATTGATGCATCATGGGGTTATATTGCGACTTGCCCCTCACTTACTAAGTCCAATGTATTCCTCATATGAAAAACTGGAAACATAACATAAACAACCGTATTAAAACTAGTATACAAAATCTTAATACTTTAACCCTAAACCATGAATTGTATAGGAATATCACATACACAGTCAAACATATCACAAAACCTTCAATATAATATGGATTATTGTATCATAACAAATCAACATCAAACAAGCGTAAAATCCAAGAAAAGATGTTGACATACATAAAATTAAAATTATTTGATAGAAATATCTAATAAGCCTTTTTTATTTGATATTTATGAACTGAAAATCAACTTTACTTCCAATTTTATGCACCTCTTCTCCCTTAAATATAAATTCTTAGGTGCATGTAAAGATGGATCTTCAGTAGACTCCTTATGGATTTCCTATCACTCATCCTTACAAGATGTGAACATTGTCAAGACTATAGAGAAAATGATTACTTATGATTTTTGTTTTGATGGAAAGAAAATCTTGTACACTGTGATATATGCTAAGAATAGGTATCAATAGAGGATAAAACTTTGGCATGATCTTTCCTTGTTGGTGAACAGTATGCATGACCCTTGTATTGTGATTGGGGATTTTAATGTGATTCTTTCTCCTAGGGAGAAATTAGGTTCTTCCCACTCCGTTATTTTCTCTAATGAATTTAGAGCCTCTATTGAGGACAACAACCTTTTGGAGGTTAACCCTAGTGGTGCCAAATATACTTAGTACAGAAGACATTAAAAAAAAGTGGTTGCGATGAAACTGGATAGAGCTTTTATGAATTCCACTGCCCATGAAAATAGGGATACGGTTTCTAGAACTACCCTTACTAGGTTGAATTTAGATCATCACTCTACCCTTGTCAATATGTCTACTAGAAATAGTTATCCCATTTTTTCCATTAGATTCAATAATTCCTGGTCGGATGACACGGACATTAATTCGTTTATCAAAGAATTTTGGGAATCCCTAAAACACCAATATGATTAATTTTCTTATATCACTAAACTCAAACATCTAAAGAAATCTCTTAATGGATGGAGTATAACCAAAATTAAACAAATTGATATAGATATTTCTTCTCTAGAAAATGAGCTTTCTCAAACTCAAATCAATAATACCAAATCTGATTTTTCCCGATATCCTCAACCAAAAATTGAAATTTCGGTGAAACTCAATTCCTTTCTTACTCTAAAGGATAACATGCGAAAACAAATCTTTAAAACAAAATGGTTATATGATGGGGATAGAAACACTAAATTTTATAACTCATTGAAAAGAATAAAAAAGGATAGTCAACCTCTCACCACTCTTATGAATAATGGAAATCTCTTTTACTCTAATAAGGATATTACTAATCATGTGGTCTCCTATTTTTGAAACATCTTCAATGGTCCTAATGTCAATAAAGATCTCAAACCTGATATTATTCCATCTTTGGTTGATGAAAAGGATAATTTTTATCTTGTTAGTATCCCCCTGGAGCATGAAACTAATGATACAGTGTTCAGTTTAAATCCTGATAGTGCTCCAGGTCCTGATGGGTTTAATAATGGTTTTTTCCAAAAATACTGGGATGTCATTCACATGGATGTTTGTAAACATGTTAGATCATTTTTCTCCAATGGTGTGATCCCTCATGGTATAAATGCTCAGTTTCTTACTCAGATTCCTAAGGTTCATAATGCCTCTGAGATTCATCAATTTCAGTCTATTTCCCTTATTAATACCCTTTATAAGATAATCACTATGATTTTACCTAATAGAATCACTCCCATATGCAACAGAATTGTTTCTTGGAACCAATTGGGTTTTATTAAAGGAAGGGCTATTCTGGATTGAATTTTCCTTGTCTCTGAATGCAATAACATTCTTAACAGAAATACTAGAGGATGTAATATTTCCCAAAGGATAGACATTAGAAAATCTTTAGACACAATTTATTCGAGTTTCATCTTCAAAGTTCTTTAATGCTTTGGTTTTAATGATATTTTCATTAAAATAATTAAAACCCTATTTATGTCTTCATCTATCTCCATTCTTATCAATGTCTCTCCAAAAGGTTATTTTAAATGCACCAATGTTGTCATTCATGGTGACCCCCTTTCAGCCATCCTCTTTGTTATTGCTGAAGATTACCTTAGTAGACTGCTCTAACACTTGGTCAATCAGAACAAGCTAAAACCCATATAGGCTGACAGGAACCATAATTTTCCTACTTACCTCATGTAGGTTGTTGATATTATCTTTTAATTACAAGGAGGGAAAAAGAACATGAAAGTTCTTAGAGGCGATTTAACTCATTATGAAGAAATCTCTGGTCAAGCCATATGTTGAAATAAATATTCTATTTTCTTTGGAAAAAATTTCTCCTCGATTAAGAAAAGTGTTATCATTAACCACTTTCAAATTAAGGATGTTTACTCCCTTTCACTTACCTATGGGTTCAGATTTTTTGGGGAAGACCCAAAGTAAACAACTTTATCAAAATTATGGATCAAATCATCAATCAACTTTCCTCCTAAAAGGGAAAATCCCTCTCTATGGCAGGAAAAATATATGTCTTGTTAAATCAACCAACGTCTCCAAAATTGTTTACTCTTTGATGATTTATAAGTGGCCTATTGGTACTTTGAAAAGTATTAACACAATCATAAAGTACTTAATTTGAAAAGGAAGTATTCTTGAAAGGAAAAGTATCACCATTACTTGGACCACTTGTTGTAAACCCATTGAAAAGTGTGGTATTGGTATAAAAAACCTAAAACTTTTCAATGAAGCACTCCTGGACAAAATTACCTGGAGAATAATAAATAAAAAATCTGATGCAATTTCCTTTTAAAGTAAAAATTTCTTTCTAAACATAAAAAAGGAAATTTAAATCATATTACTGCCGTAATATGGATCTATATTAGGAATACTTACCATAGCATTATAAAAAACTCTAGATGGATGGTTAGTGTTGATTCTAATATTAAATTCTGGATGGATAACTGGACTGGTCCACCCTTTATCTCTAACTTATCTCTTGACTCTCCTCCTAAGATTTCTGATTTCATTATAATGGAGGATCTTAATTTTCATAGAGATAAACTCCATGAATACATTATTCATAATATTGACAATTACCCATATTCTAACCCTGAGGATTTCCTCACCTAGGAACCTGCTCACAATGGCATATGTGACTCAAATTTACTTTATAATTATAACTTCTCAAGAATGGAGTCTGACTTTGAACAGTTGAATTACTTTAATAAGCCTTGGATTAAACTAATGAGATTCAATCTGATATGGGGTATTTCTTATAACAGAATTCCCACTGAGGCATGTCTTCAATCTTTTAGTATTCAGCTATGTTCCAAATGTCACATATGTAATCAACACTGGGAATTAACAAACCATCTGTTTCTATCCTGTGCTACCTCCACTGCTTTGTGGAACTACATTTTTTATATTTTTAACTGCAGGTGGCTGATCTATGATTCTATCAACTTGTAATTAAAAATATCTGTTCCGCATGATAACTCTCAAAAAATTAAAAATATTTTTCTCTCTACAGTTTCTAAACTTCTTCATGTGATTTGGTATGATAGAAATAATATTTGTTACAATAAATACTCATTTAATTTAAATGCAGGTAAAGCATGAATACTCATTGAAATTTGGGAAGCAGATTCAAT
Source organism: Viscum album (assembly GCA_963277665.1). NCBI lineage: Eukaryota > Viridiplantae > Streptophyta > Magnoliopsida > Santalales > Viscaceae > Viscum > Viscum album. The sequence goes on from OY728158.1 coordinate 1,328,568,889, forward strand.
TCATAAGGCTCGTTGCAACAATTCTGTATAAGACTTTGAGATACTTCACAAACTTCAGATTAATGGCATCTATAGTCCTCCCAAGAGAACTCTTGAAGATTTCTGGGAAACCCCAATGTCAGGGTGGATATAATTGAATGTTAATGGTGCATCAAAGGGTTACCCGGGTCTAGTGGGATGCAGAACTATTTTTATAGATCGACTTGGGAATTGTCGTGGTTTCTTTTTAAGTAGCTATGGAATTACTTCATCGCTTGAGGCCGAAATGATGGGCATAATCATTGTTGTTGCCTTTTCCCTTCAAAGAGGTTGGAAGAAATTATGGATTGAAAGCGATTTGACCACCATTGTGAAAGAAATTTGGAATAGAGTAACTCATCTTACTTGGCCTCTCACAAATAGTTGTATGAAGTGACTTGACTCGCTTATGTGGATTAACTACATTACTATGCATGTCTTCCGAGAAGCCAACATGGTTTCTGATGCACTTGCTAATAAAGGAGTAAATCAGGACCTAACGTGGTTGGACACTTTGCCTCCTAATTTTCTACATCTTTATGATAATGATTGTAAAAAAAACTCCCCTCATTTTGTCTCTTGTAACTCTCTTTAATTATATATATTCAATAATTAGTGCCTTGTTTTTTTTACCAGGGAACGAACCTCTAAAAAATGTAATTATAAAAGTAAACAATTATTTTTAAAATAGTGTTATAATTTTGTTATGGAAGATTCAAAGGTGTTGTAATTGAAGAAAATAGATGCATCTGTCGTATAAGTTAAAAAAACATTCTTTCCTTAATTTATCGATAAGTTCATAAAGTACCTTATTTAGAATGAGATGAAAAGATTCCATTCAAACTATTTTAAAAAAATTCAAGCAAGGGTATAAATGAATTTAACCCATATTCTAGTAAATAGTAAAAATGTTTTGAAATAAATTTTTAGGAAACACAGGTGTGGATGATAAAGAAATCCTAGTAGATACTTATGTATAAACAAGCTTGGATAATAAAGAGGTTGTAAAATTTACTCTTACCTTGTACTTTCCTTTATTAGAGGGTACGTTAACCTCCTGTATAATGGTTAAATAATTTTTCTTAAATTATAAAATAACCACATAAATAATTATGATATCATATATGATCCTCTAATAGTTCATTGTTAATAATATTTCAGTAGTATAATTATTTTGGGTGTTAAATGATTCATTTACCTTCATATGTTTTATTACGTAAGTCATGTGCATTATAGATAAGATGTATCTGATTCATATCCAGAATTTTATTATGTTCTTAAATATTATTCTTAATCATCAAATTAAAATTATTCGTGAATGGTTACGAAGGGGACCAAAATATAATCGCTTTGTGGAGACGATATGTCATACGTACGCACGAGCGACAATATCATTCTATTGATGGTGACATATAATGTAATTAGATGATATATTATATAAACATAATAATTAACATGTTTTTTTACTATTTACATCAATTATACTCATTATTATACCCATACAAATAATGAAACGTTGAATAAAAAACTACACCACGACATGGATACGGTAAGTCGTGCGTACACATGTATGGTGACTTTGTCATTCATAGGATGGATAGAATAATGAATATGGTTGTACAATATTTATAATAACATCCCACTATATATAAGGTACTGTATTTATTATTTTTTTATGGAATCAAAAATGAAATAGGAATTTGATGAAGAAAATAACTTTGAAACATGTGACAAAGTAATTGCATCTTCTTCTGGTTCTTCCTTTTGATTTGAACAAAAGGGTTCCTTAGATTGGCATTTTGATCAAAGTAAGGCATATAGGATGAAGTGAGGGTAATTTTTAGGAGATTTGAGCAGATTTTACCCTAGACAAATGGATTTGGAGGTGGGAATTTGAGATAAGGGTAAGTAACTTTTTATAAGAGAGGTGAGTGGCACTTGAGGAAGAGATTGAAATTTTAATTTATTATAAAATAATTTTCAGTTTATAATAGCTCCAAATGGATTTATTTAGAGTATAAGGTGGGTATGGGTATAAATATTCTCAACCAATGGGTTTTAGAAAACATTATCTCACCATATTAACTTTATCTTTTATATTTAACTCACAGTTAAATAGTTTAACATTTATTATGTCTTCTTGTATTTTTATATTACATGGTCAATTTTGAAAATATTTAGTATTTGGTTTTTGTGAAAGTCAAAATAACTTGAATAATTCAAAAAAAATCTATTAATCAGCCCTAAAATTTCATATTCACATATAAAATTCATATATGGTATCAAAACATTCAAATTATATTTATTTTAACATTTATAGTATTCTTTATTTGATTCCTTCATTAATAAGGAAAACACTACATCATTATTGTGTCATAAATAAATATATTTATTCTATATCTAAAAATTATAAATAAAATACCATGATGTATTAAATATTTTTATCTTTCTAAATACTATTTACAGTCAAAAATATCACTTATATGACCCCATATTAAAATTGTTTTACTAAAAGATATATATTTATGTTACATTTTCCATAACATTAATTTAATTTTTATAAAGTGTCATTTTCACTTAGAAGTGGCTCCATGGGGTCCCAAAATTGACCCAAGGATTTACATGGTCAAACACATATCATCCAATAGGGTTAGGACACATGTTATCGTAATTTAATATTATTATTATATTATTTTTTACCCTTATTTTTCAGATTTATCCTTTAACCATAGTAAATAAAATACTTTCTAATGTTACTATTCATAATGTCTAAATCTAAAATTTAGATATTTAAACAATTTATACCTATTGATTCCAAATATGGAATCCATTTTTACAAATTCGAAATAGATAAGTTTAAGAAATTAATTTAAAATTAATTCCCATTGTCTAAACCAAAAAGCGGGTTTTAAAGAAGTAAAAACTATCAAAATATTGACATGTGTTTTTGTATGATTTAAATCTGAATGTAAATCCAATGAACTATATTATATTAAATTATAAAAATATAATATAATGGTACTTTAAAACCATTCAAATTTATAATTTAACACTATAAATTATTTCGATTAAAACATTTGTTTTTAATTAAAATTTAGTATTTTTCACTATTTATCAAAATATGAAATTTATTAAAAAACTACCAAAAATTCAACCTAAGATAATTTTAATATTACAAAATCAAAAAATATGTCTATTTTAAAAAATATTTTTTTTAAAAATTGTCTAAAATTAATTTTATTTTTGTTCACAAAAGGACATTTAAAGTAGTTCTTTTAAGAAAATAGTTTTTTAAAATATTTAACTATTTTAACAAAACTTATAAATTTCATTAAAAATATGTTTTCATTATGTGAAAACATTATAAATAACATTTAAAATTTATCTTTTACTATTAATATTACAATACTTAATCGATATGTAAATATATCATTTAAATAATTATAACACTAATGTGTTGTTTCGTAGAAACTCAATCTTGCATATAACACATCCCAGTAAGTGTTACGTTCTATATTAGCTACTAAATTACTTTAAAAATATAACATACTATAAAATATTGGGGTGTTACATTTTCCCCTCCTTCAATAAATTGTTTCCTCGCAATTTGAAATTGTTCTCTTTAAATAAAATGTTAAAATAGAAAATACCATTGTGGAAAACCCACATCGAAAATAGGGTAAATAAAGTTTAGTCTTAATAAGAGGGAAATAGAAATGAAAAAGTCACCCCAAATTATGATTTTTAAAAGGAAAACATTGGTAGCAATTAAAGACACATAATTAAACTGAAAACATAAATATTTACAGATATTGATTGAGGTTTTCAATCACAAATAGGTGAACAATAAATGGAAAATTAAAGACCTTAAAGCCATCAATCTATGATGATTTAAAATATCACCAGTTCAACAAAACATAAGGTATTAATACAACATAATTTTGGTCTTGATATCATTTACATAATATTTCAGAATTAATTTCTTCATAGAATAAGAAAAAAAAATACATGACAAGTAGAGTTGCATCCTTTAACTAATTTCTACCAAAAACTCATATTTCACTCCAAAAGTTAATAAAAATCAAAAATATTCTATTTATCCTAATCACATAGTGTTCCAAAAAATGAATTTATAATTTATATATAAATCAATTTAAAAAAAATACATTATACAAACCAAGACATCACGTAGGCCGGTGGTAGGTGATGCACCCTTGTCGCCCTTCGGTTGTGGGTTCATGTCTTGCAACCTTGTCAGAGGTGAACGGTTATCACCCAACCTCCAGGGTTTCCTTTTTATTAAAATCCCAAAATAATGTTAAGAAATTTTTTATCCTTAAAAAATATTATCCAATTTACAAAATAATTCATTCCAACCATTAGACTTATCTAAAATACTTCTGTCTAAACTCACAGTTCAAAATTTATAAGGAAGGTAAAAATATTGAAGATCACATTTTCCAAATCATAATATGTGAATACCTTCATCCGGAATTCTCTAAAAACATGGAAACATCCTTAATTACCATAAAACCTTATTGATCACATTCATGATCTCTTACTCCTTTTATAATAGTGCATATACTCCTTATATCCAAAACTATTGTAAACTCCAACAATGATGAAATAAAAAAAAATTAATTAGTTTCAAGGTAGTTAATAATATCTGATATAATATTTCCAAATCATTCATATCTATTTCTGAAATCATTATCTCGGTTTCAGACACATATTAAGTGTTATATTTCACCCAGCCATAAATTTTCCAAAATGTTTCACTTGAAACTTTTTCACTTTACATGGTACCATAAAATCTCAAATCCTTAATGAAAACGTACTGCAGTACAATCCTTATAGACTTTATAATTATTATAATGTGTACATAATTAATAAAATACTCAAATAACACAATTCATTAATAAAAAATTAAGAGAAATAACCATTCCTCTTCATCTTTGGTAGTATCATAACTTGATTTCTATCTTATAGCATCATTTGGGGTATACTCTGGTGATTGGGACATTGTTTAGCATAGTGTCCCAACTCCTTGCAGATGAAGCATTGTACATTTGAAACTGCTTTCAAACCCTTGAAATCATGAACATGGTGTACTTTTTCTCCATACATATAAAAAAATGACTTTCCTTTCAAGCACCTCCCAGTTTTATTCTTTCCACGGTTATCATATATGGGAAAATCCTTCTTTCCTTTATTCCCTTTACCCATCTTTTTCTCTACCATCATTTTCTTCTTTGGATTCCATTCAAATTCATATGACTCATAAAATTATTTACATATCTTATAAACAAATGATATTATTTCTTTATATGATGAGAATACATGGGAATATATTTCCATTCTAAATGTTGGTATAAGACCATGAAAGATATGATCCTTATTACTCTTTGGATCATGTGTATTGATGGAGTTCTCATTCCTTCTACTGGGTGCCATTTCTAAATAATGAAATACACTAGGATAGATCATATCATAATGTATAATCTAGAAACTATAAATATTATCGACATTAATTAAAAATTTTATCAATTGTAGTCTTATAATCATAAAAATGGTTTATTTGCTAATATATTTACTCATAAATCCATCATAATGGTTTGTAAAGAAAATGTGAATTATTCTAAGAATATCCCTCAAGAGTGTGAAACCAGGGGCGCAGTAAGGCATGTAGTCGTGTACCCAGATACCACAAGTCAAGCTCGAAACTCCTTGTCAGCGTTTTCACTTTTAGGTACAACTATTCCAAAACCACGTCCACTTGTAGTATCCGAATAAGGATTTATTAGTTGTAAAACTCAAAAAAATCCCTACATTAACAAAATTATAGGGGGTTATTCTATACTAATCATCAAATTCTATCTTAGGGTAATGTTCTGTAATCATAGTTTCTCTAAATCCAGTTTCCAAGGTTTGTACTAAACTTCCTTTGATTCCAACTGTAACACCCCAACCCTAGTTACCTAGAGTTGGTGCATTATTACATAACATTGTCATGAAATAGGGAATCATGTCCCGAGATACCGATCAGTTTACTTACCTTTGAAGTACTAGATATATACATAAGTTTTAAATTACATTATGAAATGAAAAAAGAAACATTGTGTATCCATAGAGCACACTCATATCCTTTTTCCTATCCCTGAAGGTCAGTCATAATACACTTCTCCAAATATTGGTAAAAATAAAACATAACAAAGGGGTGAGCTCAGATGCTCAATAAGGATAACTATATAGAGGAAACTTTCATAAATAAGCATAAACCTTTAAGGCAATGTATAAGACTAAAACACAAATCCTTTTAGACCTAAAATTCAGCATAATATGGAAAAAATGAATCAAATAATTTCATTTACTTATTAACATAGATATTCTAAAAGTTGAATAATCACATTTAATATCAATATCTAATTTCATAATGTTGGAATGCTTAATGTCGGACCTCAAAACCATGTAGTCAATTCCTAATTCCAGGACTACAAGTAAATATTTTTTCAATGCCTTATGCCAAGACACTAGTTTGTGTCATGAGTCCTACTGATGCATCGAGGGGCTATAGAGGGCCCTACCCATCACATACTATGTCAAATTCATTCCTCATATGAAAAGTTTGAAACATAACATAAACATTCATATTAAAACTAGAATACGAAATGTTAGTAATTTAATCATAAACCATGAATGCTATAAAAATAGTACATCCATAGTAAAAAATATCACAAAACCTTCAATACAATATGGATGATTGTATCACAATAAATCAACTTCGATCAAATGTAAAATTTAGCAAAGGATGTTGAAATAGATGAAATCAAAACTATTTGAGGGAAATATCTCTTTTTATATTGAAATCATTTAAAATTCACGTAACAATAAAAGAAAACATTTACTTGGAAAATGTTCTTATAAATTTTTAAGGGGATATTCGGGGGTTTTATAATGGATGCAAATAGCTTCACCCGCCATATAAGTTCAAAAAAATATTCTTTGCTTAATTTTTCGAAAAGGTCATAAAGGACCTTATTTGGAAAGCAACAGAAATATTTTTTCATATAATTTTATAAAAATTAAAACAAGGGTATAAATTAATTTAACCCATAGTATAGTAAATAGAAAATAAAATTTAAAATACATTTTTAAGATACCTGGATGTAGATGATAAATAAGTCTCAGTATATACTTAGGTATAAACATCCTCAGATAATAAAGAGATTGTAAAATTAACCCTTACCTTGTACTTTTTCTAAGTATATTAACCACCTGTATAATGGTTAGACAATTGTTATTAAATTATAAAAAACCACATACATAAATATGATATCATATATGATCCTATAATATTGTTTTGTTAATAATGTTTCAGTAGAATCATTGTATCGGGTCTTAACTCATTAATTTACCTTCATATATTTTGTTACATAAGTCCTATTCATTGTGGATAGGATGTATTTGATTCATATCCAGAATGATATTATGTTCTTTAACATTATCTTTAATCATCAAATGAAAATTAATCTTGAATGTTTATGATGCCGAACAAAATCGCATTGCTTCATGGAGATAGTAAGTCGTGTGTACGCACGGGCAACAATATCATTTTATTGATGGTTTAATCATATGTAATTGGATGGTATATTATATATAGAGAATAATTAACATTTTATATTTATTATTTACAGAAATTATAGTCATTATTATACCCATCCAAATAATGAAGTGTTGAATAAAAAACTACACCACGACGTGGAAACGGTAACCCGTACGTACGCACGTATGGTGAATTTTTCATTCATAGGATAGATAGAATAATGAATATGGTTGTACCATATTTATAATAAAATCTCAGTATGTATAAGGTACAAGAGTTTTATTTTGGTATAGAATCAATAATTAAATAAGATGAGGATGAAGAAAATAACATTGAAAGAAGTGGTGAAGTTATTACCTCTTCTTTAGGTTCTTCCTTTTGATTTCAACAAAAGGGGTCTTTAGGTTGTATTTATGGTCAAATTAAGGCCTCTATGATGGATTCAGGATATATGGGAGGATATTTGAGTAGGCTTTGTAAAGACCCAAAGCTTGACATACAATGACATTACATTACTTTTTCAAAATACTTAATACATCACAAAAATAGATACCAAAGGACCGTAACAGATTAGTGTCTTTGGAAACCTGGAACATAATCTTCTAATCATGGTGAAAGATATTCAAAATCTCCCATAAAGATCTTTCCATTTTGTTTTCTTACCTAAAGACTTTATTTATATCCTGGGGAAAATAAAACATAAAAAGGGTGAGATTAAATGCTCAGTAAGGGTAAACATATAGAAGTCAAAACAATCCCTAAACATTTTAGTGCAAAAACTTGAACATAAAATACAAACATCAAAATCCTGAGCAAAGACATAAACCTTGGAAGTATGTAAATCATATATCATAATGGAACATAAATCATGATAAAATATCCTGGGAAGAAAACATGTAATTGTGGCAACCCATTAAGCACATGATATGATTTCCATAGTAGCCAAGGCATTTCTACTAAGACAATCTTAGTGGACAAAGCCCCCTTCTGAATCGAGTTCACTCCTCGTTCCAGTCATGTATCACTGAACCGGATTAACATACCATTCTAGCCATGTCTATCTCATGAGATATAAATCTTTACCCAATGCGTTGGATGTAGATATAGGTCCTACCCATCTAATAATGAAATCATTCTTACTTGTGCCAGAAAATAAACATAAATCATTCATCATCACCCAAAGGATAAAATGGGTTCCATAAACATCATCAAATAATAAAGTAATCCATATAAAACAAATAGATATCATTTTTCATAAGAATAATCAAACCATGTAAGTAATAGAGACATTATAGTTTAAACAAAAACATACTAAATAATTTCATCTTATATGGAAAATAGTTTTGATAAAACACTTGAAATGAATTCTTGAGGAAAATATCCTTTCTTCATCAAAATCAATTTCTATTCTCAAAATGACATGAAACTTTAAAATAAAATGATTTTGTTGAAAATAATCGTGATATTTTGGATTGTAATCTTCATTGAAATAATTCTTTATGAAACCATAAAAATCCATTCATGTCATATAAATTAAAAAAAAATTATCCTCGTACTTTTGCCGGAAAGTCAAACAGTTCCTTGTATGGTAAATAAATGAAATATTATTTCCATAACATAATGTAAAAGTAAAATAGGGGTAATAGTGACTTTAAACATTTATGGAATAATAATAAACACTTTATGAAAAACATTTTTATGGACATGGATGAAAAATATAACACCAGTAAATACTTACGTATAAGCAATCTTGGATAAAAATGAGATTGCAAAATTATCCCTTAACTTAAGTCCGATATGCATAGTATGTATCCGAACCTATTGTATAATGATTTAAATAATTCAATTGACTTATTTTAGAATCATATTCATCGTTATGATATCATATATGGTTCACTTATGACTTTATATTACCCGTTCTTTTGTAAATTCCATGTTAAGACAGCGTTTTGGGTAAAATCGTTTTATTTATCGTACGTGTTTGGAATAGTTTTTCTTTATATTACTATTAGTTATATCATGATCTACTTAATTCCATAATTTAAATAATGATTTATATATCAATATATATTCAGTATATATATATATAATAGATAGATAAATTAAATGAAATACACCGTTCATGGAGACGGTAGACCGTACGTACATAGGAACGTTGTTTTCCTTTTCTTATTGACTTGAATGGAAGTAAGTAGATGAAATATATATATATAAATAGATCAAGTATCTTTATCATGTCATATATTTCATTATTATTCATTATATATACTTTATAATCATTCTTTAATGGTTAACATGGAGAATGAATGTCATCGTGTCGTGGAGACGGTAATCCGTATGTACGCACGAGCAATGATATCTTTCCCATATTTATTTAATTGAATTGGAGTGGATGATATAATATCTCAGAATTAGTATGATATAATAATAACTATATATAGTTATTCTTTACACCATTATACCCATCCATGTAAGGTGGTGGTGGAAAAACAAATTACACCACGGCGTGGAGACGGTATTCCGTACGTACGCATGAGGGGTGATTTTGTTTTATGTAGGATGGATAGAAGGTGAAATGTAGTTGTTTAATATTTATAATAACATATAATTATATTATACATACTTATGTTATTAATTTATAATGAAACAGCTAAAGAAGAATAATTTGAAGAAGAAATAAACTTGAAAGAATCTGTAGAAGAGATTATCTCTTCTTCGACGCACCTTCTTAATGCTTGTGCTTAAGGGACTAGAGTTGGTCTTTTGAGAAGACAAGAACCTACACAATGTTTCTAGGGAATTGGAGAATATAAATGGTCTGGTTTTAGTTGATCTTGAAGGCTCAAAATTTTGTGAAGATGAGAGGGACGAGGTTCCCTTTTATAAAGGAGGAGAGGGGATCCTTAGGAAAAACCTAAAATATTATTTTATAATAAAGTCATATTCGGTTTATAATAGCTATAAATTGATTTATTTCAAAGATAAAGTGGGTATGGGTTGAAATCCTCTCAACCAATAGGTTTTAGACAAGTTTAGGTTGTTATTTTAACCTCATCATTTAGATTTCAATCTAAGTTAAATAAATTATCTTTTACTATTTCTTCTTGTTTTCTTACACTATATAGTTAATAAACTTACTATAACAAGCCAAACGAACCCCAAGTGGTTAATTATTAATATATATATCTTTATCTAAGTCATTTGGAAGAACCTTATATTTTTATGAATAGAATAACAATTAATAATATAATATTTGTTTTATAAACTATTTCATGTAAATTTTAACACTATTTGGTAATTGATTTTTGTAAAACTAATAACAACATGATTAGTTCTAAAAAAGTTAATTTAATCAATAATAACATGTAATATTAATTTATAAAATTAGTGTAATTCATAAAAAGTCTCAAATTACATTTATTTGGGTATTTATAATATAAATTATTTTAATATTTCATTATTTAGGTAATTACTGCGTCACCAGTGTCTCATAAATAACTTAAATTATATAATGTCTAAAAATTATAAATAAACTACCATTAGGTATCAAATCGTCCTATCTTTCTAATGAATATTTATAGTCGATTTTTTATTGTATATATCCCTATATTGAAAATGTTTTAGTTATTAAACATTGATCTTAACTATTTTAACTTTTTTTAAATAAAATAACAATAAATGTCCTAATCTAATCCAAGTGGACCTAAAGGGTAATATTTTATTCCTAAGTTTGTTTTTGGTCGAATTACGCTTATCAAATAGAATTAGGAAATGTGTTATTGAAATAAAAATATCATTTTTACCCATAATTAACCTATTTACTCTTAATCGTGGTAAATAAAAGTAAAAAGTTACTATTCGCCAAAAATTATTTTTATCTTATTGAACAAAATTTTACTCCTTGATATTAACCATGTGTCTTGGATTTTCAAAATTCCACTCACAAAAGTCGTAAAATTATGTTTTATGTAAATTTTATAATTCTCCTAGGAGGTGGGTGAAAGACGGTGAAAAGTTCAATAAAATTTTTATATATCTAAAATTATGAATCCAATGAATTTCATTGAACTTATATAGGTATTATGTATCAATTTTTAACAACAATAAATTTAAATAAAATAAATAATTATTTAAATAAAATGTTCATTTTAACCAATAACTCAGTGTTTTCACTATTCATCAAAATTTGAAAGTTTTCAGAAAAATACAAAAAATTCACCCTCTGCTAATTTCAATATTCCAAATCCAAAAATGAGGTCCATTTTGAATGATAAAATTTATAAAATTTCAAAAAGTGGGTATTAATATTCATAATTGCTAGTTTATATAATATTTGAATAACATATCGTTGTTTAGTGAAACTCGATATTGCGTACAACACACGCTATTGTGGAAGGTCGCAATTGCGCATAATGCAAGCCAAGACAGGGATGTGTGTAGTGAAATCTACTTTGGGTGTAGCGTACAACACAAGACATAAATGAAATTAAAAAGAATATTTTTCATAAAATCTCAGGGTGTTACATTCTACCCCACTTAAAATGAATTTCTCCCTCGAAATTCGTCGGGGTTATAAATGGTTTACTACTCAAAAGTTTCTTGAATAGAAACCCACATCGTAAAAAGAAATACCAAAACATATTTTTAAAAACTAAAGTATGAAAGGTAATGGTTACCCAAATTAATTAATCACTGGGTTTCCACATATGAGAACATAGGTGAAAATATGGATATGGAAGAGAAATATCACCATCAAGTTCTGATAGAGAGTGGTAGAGAACATGGCTATGAAAAAGACAAAAATCACAAATCCATAAATTTGTGATGATCTAAGGTAACATCTGATTCATTGGATATAAGGGCACTAGGAAAACATTTTTGGTTTTCAAGATCATTTCCCTAAAGTTGAAGAATTTGAATTAGAAGAAATACTTCCTTTATTTCGATATAATCTCAACATTGTTCGTGCCTTGAACAATTTCCACTTCATATCTTAATGAAATGAAGTTGAATTTTTCATTCATCAAGTGTTAGAAAATCATGTGATAGAATGATGGGTCATTCCATATGTCTCAAACAAATGGTTAGAAAAAGTTATCAAATATACATAAGTCTATCTACGGTGAGGTTAATCGTATATGATTCCAAAAATGGACTTATACATCATTTGTCATACCACTTAATAAAACTAGTTTCTACTAACTAGGGACTTCTTGTAGGCCAGTGGTAGGAAATAAAGTCATGTTGCACTTCGGTTGTGGGTTTAATTCCCGCAACCTTGTCTGACGCGATGGGTTATCTCCCGTTGTGCAGGTTGTATTTTTTTCCTAAAACTTCACTACTATAACATTACATAAATAATATCAAAAAAAGTTCTATCCCTAAACAATACTATCTGATGTCCGACATAATCCATTCCAGTCTTTAGATTTATCCAAAATACATCTGTCCAATCTCATAGTTTAAAGAAAATGATCACTAGAAATGTCTTTAACCAAGCATGTGAATACCATCATTTATCCCCCATATATCATAATATATATCTTTTTGATCACATTCAAAACATGTGAATACCTTAATCATGTATTCTTTTGAAACATGAATTACCATAGAACCTTAGTGAAAACATGAGTGCTGACAAAAGATAACTCTTTCCACATACCAAAATCCCAAAAATTATATATACTCAAACCATGATATCATATAGACCTTATATCAATCATGAGCTCATGAATACAATTAAGAATTTCATTTTCTCATTATCATATCATTTGCTTTCCAAAATCACATTTCATGGTTATCGGTACCATAATTTTATTGAAAACCACAATAGACCAATATATAAATATTCCAATGTTCCATGATACTATATACAACATTATTTTGGAATCCCATTACATAAACACTTAATCATTCCACCACATCATTTTCATATTCAACATCACCAAATAATGACCGCATGTGACTTCTCTTTGTTGTTTTCCTTAAGAGGTCGTTGATGTTGATTATCATTAACCCTTGGATTAGGGCATTGGTTAGCATAATTCCCCATTTCCTTGCACATGAAGCATTGAAGTGTTGGGGGGAGCGTTCTCTGTAGTCTTTTCTCTATTCACATCATTAGAACCCTTTTTACCATTACTTCGGCACTCAACTGAATTATAACCTTCATTTCAACATTTGAAACATTTTCTAGTACCTTTTAGACAATTTGCAACATACTTATTTCCACACTTTGGGAATAAATAAACATTCACCTTCTTTCCACCATTATTCTGAGGTTTTTCCTTGAACTCCGTCTTTCGTTTCTTTTCAAAACCATGAGATGGATATGTTACAACAACTTCCAGTTCTACCTTGATAGCAAAACGCACAATTTCTTCATAGCAACTGAAGTCTCTTATAGCCAATTCCCTTCAAAGTCTTGGTTTTAAGCCATTAAAGAATCAGTCAACTTTACTTTTAGGTTAGATGATAAAGCCAGATGCCTACCTTGAATTTCTTCTAAAATTCACTTCGTATATACCAACAGATTCATCATCTTTATTCTTAATCTCAAGGAACTATTTTTCCATCTTTGTTCGAAGAATATGAGGGAAGTAATTACTGAAAAACAAGTTATTGAACTCATCCCATTCCATGGATTCAATTTCATCTTGGGGCCTTCTATTCTTAATTAGAGTCCACCACTGGTCTACTTCACATTCTAAACAACAAATAGATAAAATTACTTTTTCATGTTCTGAACAGCGAAGTATGGAAAATATCTTTTCAATGGTAATGATCCATTATTCAGCAACAAGTGGATCAGAAGACCCATTGAAAGACGGGGGACGTTGCCTCATGAAGGACTCAATAGAATATTGTTCCCTTATTTGATCATTTGGGAATCCAAAATGGTTCATAGCTTGTTTAAGTATAGAAATAAGATTTTTCACTCCATCTCCCATCACATTTGGTTGCTCGGGAGGCCAATAATTTCATTTTCCATTACATTGATCAACACGGTTCCTTCGGGTTCCAGCCATCATCTAAAACCCAAAAAGAACAGTGTGAGAGGTAAAAATCATGCTAGGAAAACAACATAATAAAGGGGGAGTACTTTGAATATCTAACAACCTAGGTTTAATTCTAATATTGTTACCATAATTATAGGACTGTAACCTATACTTATTCTTAATCATAGGGAAATCCCTAGGCATACATTAGAAATATCTCTAGGGATCTCACTAAAGTTTTTGTATCCTATTTTGAAAAAGTTAACTAAACCTTGACTCTGATACCAACTATAGAGACCCAAATCTTGACATACGTAGACATTACAATACTTCTGTGGAATAATTAATACATAACAAAAACATACACTAAAGGACCGTAACAGTTTAGTGTCTTTGGAAACATGGAACATAATATTCTAATCATGGTGAAAGATCGTCAACATCACCCATAAAGATCTTCCCCTTTTGTCTTCTTACCTAAAACCTTTCTTTATATCCTATACAAATGAAAACATAAAAAGATTGAGCTTAAATTCTGAGTAAGGGTAAACATAGAGAACATAAAAAAACCATAAACATTTGAATGCAAGAACTTGAACATAAAATCTAAATATCAAAATCTTGAGCAAAGACATAAATCTTGGAAGTTTGTATGGAATATATCATAATGGAACATCAATCATGATAAAATAGCATGGGAAAAAACATGTAATTGTGGAAAACCATTAAGCACATGATATGATTTCCATAGTAGACAAGGAATTTCTGCCAAGACCATCTTAGTGGACAAATTCCCCTTCTGAATCGAGTTCACTCCTCGTTCCACTCCTGTATCACTGAACTAGATTAACTTAACATTCCAGCCATGTATATATCATGAGATATAAATCTTTACCCAATGAATTAGAGGGAGATATAGGTCCCACCCATCTCATAATGAAATCATTCTTACTTGTGCCACAAAATAAACATAAATCATTCATTATCGCCCAAAGGATAAAATGGGTTTCATAAACATCATCAAATCATAACGTAATACATATACAACAAATGGATATCATTTCATCATATGAATAATCAAACCATGTAAGTAATAGATAAATTATACTTGAAACAAAAACATACTAAATAATTTCATCTTGGATGGAAAATAGTTTTGATAAAGTACATGAAATGAATTCTTGAGGAAAATATCCTTTCTTCTTCAAACCCATTTTATTTTCTCAAAATGTCATGAAACTTTAAAATAAAAGGATTTTGCTGAAAATAATCATGAAATTTTGGAGAGGAAGATTCATTGAAATAATTCATTATGAAACAATAAATATCCATTCACGCCGTATAAGTAAAAAAAGCATTCTCCTCATACTTTTGCCGGAAAAGTCAAAAAGTTCCTCGTATGGTAAATAAAAAAAGCTTATTTCCATAACTTAATGTAAAAGTCAAAGAGGGGTAAACATGACTTTAAAATTACATGGAAGAATATTAAACACTTTATGAAAAACATTTTTATGGACATGGATAAAAAATATAACCCCTGTAAATACTTACATATAAGCAATCCTGGATAAAAATGAGATTGCAAAATTATCCCTTACCTTAAGTCCGATATACTTCGTACATATCTGAACCTCCTGTATAATGATTTAAATAATGACATTGACTTATTAAAGAATCATATTTATCATTATTATATCATATATGGTTCACTTATGACTTTATATTACCCGTTCTTTTGTAAATTCCATGATTAGGCAGCGTTTTGGGTAAAGTCATTTTATTTATCGTACGTGTTTGGACTTGTTGTTCTTGATATTATTATTACTTATATCATGATTTACTTACTTACATAATGTAAATAATGATTTATATATCAATATATATTCATTATATATATAATATATAGATAAATTAAATGAAATACACAGTTCATGGAGACGGTAGACCGTAAGTACGCATGAACAGTGTTTTCCTTTCCTTATTTACATGAATGGAAGTAAGTAGATGACATATATATATACATAAATACATCATCTTTATAATTTCATATATTTCTTTATTATTCATTATATATACTTTATTATATATACTTTATAATCATTCTTTAATGGTAAACAAGGAGAATGAATCACATCCTGTCGTGGAGACGGTAATCCGTACATACGCACGAGTGATGATATCGTTCCCATACTTATTGAATTGAATTGGAGTGGATGATATAATATCTTAGTATCAGTATGATATTATAATAACAATATAAAGTTATTCTTTTCACCATTATATCCATCCAAGTAAGATGGTGGTGGAAATACAGATTACACCACGGCATGGATACGGTATTCCGTACGTACGCACGCGCGGTGATTTCATTTTCCGTAGGATGGATAGAAGGTGAAATGGGTTTGTTTAATATTTATAATAAAATATCAGTATATTATAGATACTGATGTTATTACTTTATAATGAAACAACTAATGAAGAATATGTTGAAGAAGAAAGAAACTTGAAAGAATCGGTAGAAGAGATTACCTCTTCTTCGACGAACCTTCTTTAAGATTTCCCATAAGGGACTAGAGTGAGTCTTTTGAGAAGACAAGACCCTCCAAAATGTTTCTAGGGAATTGTAGAAGATAAATGGGTAAGGGTGGCCGATATTGAAGGCTCAATGTGTTGTGAATAGGAGAGGGAGGAGGTTCCCTTTTATAAGGGAGGAGAGGGGAACCTTAGGAAAAACTTAAAATATTATTTTATAATAAAGTTATATTCAATTTCTAATAGCTCCAAATTGATTAATTTTGAATCTAAAGTATGTATGGTTCTAAATTCTCTCAAAAAATAGGTTTTAGAGAAGTTTTAGTTACTATTTTACTATGTATTCTTGTTTTCTTACACTATATGGTTAATAAACTTACTATAACAGGCCAAAAAAACTCCAAGTGGTTCATTATTAATATATATAACCTTATCTAAGTCATTTTTCCGAACCTTATATTTTTAAAAATAGAATAAAAATTAATAATATAATAATTGTTTTAAAAACTATTTCGTGTCAATTTTCACACTATTTGGTAATTTATTTTTGTAAAAATAATAACAGCATGATTAGTTTGCACAAAGTTAATTTAATAAATAATAACATGTCATATTAACCTAAAAATTAGTGTAATTCATAAAAAGTCTCAAATTACATTTATTTGTGTATTTATTATATCAATTATTTTAATATTTTATTATTTAGGTAATTATTGCATCACCATTGTGTCGTAAATAAATTAAATTATTTAATGTCTAAAAATTATAAATAAAATACCATTAGATCAGAAATAATTTTATCTTTCTAATAAATATTTATAGTATAATTTACCCCATTTATAACCCTATATTAAAAAATTAGTTATTAAACTTTGATTTTAAATATTTTAACTCTTTTTTAAATAAAATAATAATAAATGCCCTAATCTAATCAAAGTGGACCTAAAGGGTAATATTTTATTCCTAAGGTTGTTTTTGGTCTAATTACACTTATCAAATAGAATTATGACATGTGTTAGTGTAATAATAATATCATTTTTAACCTTAATTGCCCTATTTAATTTTAACCGTGGTAAATAAAAGTAAAAAGTTTCTATTCACCAAAAATTATTTTTATCTTATTAAATCACATTTTACTCCTTGATATTCACTGTGTCTCTCAGATTTTCAAAATTCCACTCACATAAGTTTTAAAATTAAGTTGTATGTAAATTTTCAAATTCTCCAAGGAGGTGGGTAAAAGACGTTGAAAATTTCATTAAAATTTTTATATATCTAAATTTATTATAAAATGACTCCAATTAATTAAATTGAACTTATATAGGTATTATGTATCAATTTTGACCAAAAATAAATTTAAATAAAATAAATTATTTTTTAAATAAAAATTCGGTTTTAACCAATAACTCAGTGTTTTCATTATTCATCAAAAATTGAAAGTTTTCAGAAAAATACCAAAAATTCACCCTCGGATAATTTTGATATTCTGAATCCAAAAATGAAGTCCAATTTGAAAGATTAAATTTATAAAATTTAAAAAAGTGGGTTTTACTATTCATAATGGCTAGTTTATATAATATTTTAATAACAAATTGTTGTTGAGTGAAACTCGGTATTGCGTACAACACACGCTATCATGGAAGGTCGCGATTGCCTGTAATACTAGCCAAGTCAGGGATACGTGTAGTGCAAGCTCCTTTTGGTGTATCGTAAAATCCAAGACATCAATGAAATTAAAAAGAATATTTTTCATAAAATCTTGGGGTGTTACAGGGTTGGTCCAAGGGAAATGGATTTGGAGGCAGTAATTTGAGAGATGGGGAAGTATCATTTTATAAGAGTGGTGAAGTGCAATTTAGGAAGAGTTTGAAATATTAATTTATTCTAAAACCATTTTCTTTTTATAATAGCTCCAAATGGATTTATTTCAAGTATAAGGTGTTAATGGTTATAAATCTTCTCAAAAAAATAGATTTTAGAACAGTTTGGGTCACCATATTAACCTTATATTTTATATTTAACTCTTAGTTTAATAGTTTAACATTTACCATGTCTTCTTGAATTTTTATACTACATGGTTAATAAACGTATTATAAAATTACAATATAACCTCAAGTGGTTCATTAATTCATGTATAACATTATATAATTCCTTTGGTAGAATCATAGATTTTTAGTATATTACATCATTAAATAAAATAGTATTTTTTTCAAAACTAATTTATGTTAATTTTTACATTATTTAGTATTTGGTTTTTGTGAAATCCATAACAACTTGATTACTTCGAACATAATACATTGAATGAAATATAAAATTTCCTATTAAACTATAAAATTCTTATATTTCCTAAAAAAATTCAAATTATATTTAATTTAATATTTATAATATCCATTATTTGATTCTATCATTAATAATGAAAATATTGCATCATTATTGTGTCATAAATAAATATATTTATTTTATGTCTAAAAATTATAAATAAAATACCATGATGTTGGAGATATTTTTTCATTATATTTACTATTTTTTGTCGATAATATCACTTATATAACCCCATATATAAATTTTTTTAATCAAATATATATGTTTATGTTATATTTTCCTTAACTTTAAATTAATTTTTATAAAGTGTCCTTTTCACTTCCAAGTGGCTTCATGGGGTCGCAAAATCGACACAAGGAGGACCATGGTTTCCAATGTATCATCCAATAGGGTTATCACATGTTTTAACATAATTTAATATTATTATAATATTATTTTTTACCATTATTTTCCAGATTTACCCATTAACCATGGTAAATAAAATATTTACTGAAGTTACTATTCATAATGTCTAAAAATAAAAGATAAATATTTACAAATTTTGGACATCCTGATTCCAAATATGGACTCCATTTATCTAAATTAAAAACAAAAAAGTTTCAAAAATTAATTTAAAATTAATTCTCATTGTCAAAACCAAAAAACTTGTTTTTAAGAAATAAAAACTATCCAAAGATTGACATGTGTTTATGTACAATTTAAATTTGAAATTACATCCAATGACCTAAATTATATCAAATAATAAAAATATAATATAATTATACTTTAAAACCAATCATATGTATAATTTATAACTATAAGTTATGTTGATTAAAAAACTTTTTTTAAATAAAATTTTTTATTTTTCACTATTCATCAAAATATGAAAGTTATCAGAAAAGTACCAAAAATTAATCCTAATATAATATTGATATTCCAAAATCAAAAATGAATTCTATTTTACTAAATTCAATTTTTAAGACTATCAATATTTAATTTTCTTATATTTATCAAAAGGACATATAAAGTAGTTTTTTAAGAAAATATTTTTTCAAAATATATAACTACTTTAACAAAAATTAATAATTTCAATATAAATAATTTTTTTATGTTAAAACATTATAAATAAAATTTAAAACTTATTTTTTACTATTCTTATTTCAAAAATTAATTTATAAATTAATATATTACATAAATATTTATAATATTAATTTATTGTTTTGTGGAAACTCAATCTTGTATATTACACAAGCTAGACAGCATTGCGTGCAATATAAGCTATAAAATTAATTTAAATAGAGAACATAATATGAAATATTGGTGTCTTACAATTCATTTCCCTTCATTATTCTATTACAAGTATTTTAACTAGTCCATTTCATTGAGGAATATTCTTAGGTGATCAATTGTACAAAGGAGGAAGAGAGGGCCACTAACAAGATAAAGAATAAAGAATTTAAAAAAATTCTTTTATTATGTAAAATTCGTTTAGGGGCATAATTTCCCAAATACACCGATAATTTTGATCCATGATTCTTATTTTAATTATATAGCTCATATTTAAAATGTTGTAATAGTTTTGAATGACAAATTATGGATTTTATAAGAAATTTTGAGATCGGGTATGTGGTTAGGATTGGTGTTGGAAGTAGAGCCTATTTTATTATTACTTTTTTTATTTTTTTATGTCATTGTCCGAGTGTGTGACTGAATATTTTATGTTTTTCATTCTTGTGAGTTCATGTGACTTGATGCTACATTTAATTTATTAATAATGATTATGTTTCAGTTACTTATTATGTATACTTTAAAGTTTATCCTTATGTATGTTTTTGGTTATTTTCCATTATTATTTCACTCTAACTAGATTTTATAGTCTCCCTAAAACAACATTTATACCCTCGCCATTGGTTTTCATACTCTAGTGTTTAGGGAGGAATTATTGAGGCCTTTTGGAGAGCAAGATCATGTGATGTGTCTGGTTGACCCAGTCTGGTTCATTAAAAAATTGTATCAAAACAATTTGGTTTTATGATTTTGGGATTAGGTATATACATTTTCTAGGAATGTTTTGAAACTTGTGATGGATATTGCACTATTTTTTTCTTGAACACCTTTTCTGATAATAATTCCATGTTTCTATGGCATGGGATTTCTATTCTTGGATTTAATTTTTATAGTTGTGTGATTTCACCTGGTATGATGCATTAGGGTTTGTGGATTTATGTTTTATCTTGTTTTTTTCTCTTGGATCATGGTAATGAGTCTAGTGTTCATTTATTTTTCCCATCACAAAGGATAGACTTAGAATAAGTCTTTTTGTGGGGTTCTTTCTGATGATGGAGGTTCATTTTTTTAAAGTGTTAATAACTTCTCATACATTTTTTTCTCATATAAGTACTTGGAAGTATTATATCAACAAAATTGTATGTATGTTTCCTCTTCTAATGATAGGTCATGTAGATCTTATGAAAATACATTCTACAATGATGGATTTTTTTCCCTTAATCGATGGATTCATGGAGACCCTTTTGGGTTGGTACTGGAATATGTGTTCTGTATTGGTGTCTCAATGAGGGAAATGATGTTTGATGGATCAATGTATTTCTCTTTAGTTTCCCTATGGTTTTAGTCTCCCTGATGCCCTAGTTTTGTGTCCCTTGGGAGGGATCTGTTCAAACAATCTGTTGCCTATCAGGTCATACGATTGTGCCTGTATTCGAGCTATTATTGATGTCATGGGTAGGTTTGGTTATTTTTACTTTGTGGGGGATATTGAGGTTTGTTTTCACCAGTAAGTGGTTATGCATAAGAAAAAAGTTGTTTGATAATTAGATAACTACGAGTGATCATTGTTTCAGGGATGGATTTAGAGGGTGGTTTTGGTTGGTTTCTTAACCATACTCATTTTTGTAGCACCTTGGGTATCTCAGTGGGAGTACGGATGGATTCTTGTGGTTTTAGATTAATTCTCGACTAGAGGTTGGCCATGAGGCTGATCTTGGAAAGAGGTATATGAATTAATTTTGAAGAGGAGTGTTGATTGCGCTCTGGTTTGTTGGAACTGACTTTCATGAGGATCATGGTCAGTGCTTATAGGCATGTTATACTATTTTTATAAGAATTTCACGTTTGGGAATGATCCTATTTTTCATTCATGAGTTATTTAATGAGATACTTTTGTGGGGAGAAAACATAGGTTATTAATGGTTTTTAACCTCATATTAATTAGGTTTTTAGCATAGATGTTGTGGGTTTTCATGCTGGTGCTCAGGTGTGAGTGGCTTGGCCATGTTTATTCATTGCATTTGGTGGTGGAAAAAGTGTAGGACATGTGTTTTTTTATTTAATAAGTAGAGAAAATATAAATATACTCCTATGTTGGGGGGCATCAAATCGGTCACTTTTGAATGAATCTCGTGTTGGAAGTGATTTTGGAATGTTGTAATACTACTTGTTGGACAGTTGATATAAAGTTGGTTGTGCAACTATTTTTGGAAGATCATGGCTGATGGTTATCCACTGTAGCCTCTCAGGGGAGAGAAAAATTTTGGGGGGGGGGTTTATGCTTTACATCGTCATAGGTTATAAAAATCATGGGGAATTAAATCATTTTATTCAC
Source organism: Viscum album (assembly GCA_963277665.1). NCBI lineage: Eukaryota > Viridiplantae > Streptophyta > Magnoliopsida > Santalales > Viscaceae > Viscum > Viscum album. The sequence continues at coordinate 1,328,591,963 of OY728158.1, forward strand.
AAAAGTATTTTGGGAAAATAATTATAAATTCTCTTATAATATGATCTCGAATAATTTTTTACCAATATGTTGTTCCCAAAAAAGATTTCTTACTCCAATATAGTAATTTGGTGTAAATATAACCCATTTTATTTTTTACAGAATATTTAAATTTTAATTAATTAATCAATAATTTATTTGTGAGTTATTTCTATAATATCGCTCAAATGGGTAATTTATTGACATTTCTTCTCTATAGTTGAGTCCATAATGGGGTGACATTACAATATGAGGAAAATCATTTCATTAATCATTAGGGTTGTGCCCGACCCCCTTTTCTTTTTTATCTTCTTCTTTTTTATAACTTTTCCTTTTTCCCTTTTATTTTCTATCGTTTTCCCATTGGTTTTTGAAGTAAGCTCATAGGGGCTCTCCCATTTGGGGTCTTTTGATAATATTGGGAGAGTGAGATAAGTGGTATGTGGAGTACTATCCATCATCTAGGGAGATCATCCATAGGTATATTAGGTCTTGGCGGGTGTGTAGCGCAAATCTGAGATTGATTCGTTAGTGGTTTCCTCTCATAGGTAGGGTTGTTTTTAATATTTCATCACATAACCTTGTACTATACTTTTTTAATGTTTTTAAATCCAAATAGGGTTTTTGGAGGCCTTATGTAGGTTAATATATGGCTTTGGGGTATAAATCATATGATTAGGGATATTATAAGGGGTTTCAATTTGATAATACCCATGTACATGGTCTTTGGTTTAGGGAACACGTTTATTATGATCATTTTTTTGGGAAGAAGGTTTTTTGAGACTAAATGTTATGTACTTCATAGTATACACTATGTAGTTTCTTTTGGGGGTTTTATCGACTTCTTAGTTAGACACCCTGTGTGGTGGTAAGCGGTTATATAGAGTGCGTGACCAGACCACTTGTGGGACACATGCCTTGTAATAATTTACATAGAGGCAGAAAAAATTGACATTCCATGTGTGTTACAAGTCTAGGTCCCACATGTGGGAGAACACACCATGTACTAGGGGAACACATCATATACCTAGGAGAAGTACACACCAAGTGGTGGATGAGGAACATGGGTAGGTACCCATGTGAGCGTACATGCCATTTATAAGGAATACATTACATGTGCTTTTGAAAGGTATACACTGAGTGGAATGAGTAACTTAGGTAGGGAAGACCTTTATGGTTACATGTTGTGTACCCAAAGTACATGTCATGTACTTTTTCCTAGCTAAGCTTGTTTTATCTTTTATCACTTGGGTTTCATAATTGGACTTCTGAGCTATCCATTCTTTTTGATTTTATGTGTAAATAATGATGGCGGAATCCTTTTGGAGTTTAGATGTATTATTGATGGAGTTTTTGAATGGGTATGTGTTTGTAATATGATTTCCTCAAGTAATAGTTTCATAATCCTCTTGGGGGTTGGGTTGTGACCTAGGAGAATCCAATTGGGGTTGTAAACATGTTAGTTGGAATGGACTATGGATATTAATATGGTGTTGTCTGAGGTTATTTTAATTGGATCTCGAATGTCGATATTGAGTAATATCTCTAAGTAGATCTTTATTTTTCTATGTCTGACGGGACTAGTTGATCGAGGTTAGAGCAGTTAATGTATATCATCAGCGTTTAATGATCGAATCTACTAGATCCTTCATCCTATGTTGATAATATAGGATGGTGTCTATGTCTAGGCTTCATTTAGATATTGATATGATTATAAGAGACTATGTAGGATGCCTGAGTGGAATGGTTTTGTATAGATTCCCTTTACTGTGTGGTAGTACCCATGGATGGGTTGTTTTCTTGGAAGGTTGTATGAGGTTTTTCATACAGGGGATTTTCCCTAAGGTTTCATTTGGTGATGAGGATCCCTAATAGATATTCATTCATTTTAGGTTTTCATGATGAATATCATGAGCACCCAGGTTGGAATGCTTTGATTTCAGATTCCCTTTAGGCATATTGTTGATCAATGATTTGTTGGAGGCCACTGAGGTATGTTTGGAATATATCAATACTCACTGTGTCCCATGTTTTTGGATGATCTAGGGGAACCCTTATTGTATTTTCTTCTCTTTTTGTGACTCTTGGGTCATTCTTACATCATTTGAAGGATGTAGACTGAGATATTGGATGCCGAAATGGATTTCCTGGTAGGATTTGGCCTTTATTCATTGGCCTCAGATATCATGGGAACCTTTAATTTTGGTTTATACATAGAGTGGGTTGTGGAGAGAATGTGGCATCTTTTGTTTTTTGATATTGAGATATAGGGTTCTTAGAGACACCCATTATTGGTTAATAGAGATTCGATCGACACTTCTCGTTCATCTTTTTGGACGGTGGGTTTGAGGACGGATCATCAAACATTCAATTATCCTTTGGAAATGATGATTGATGATTTTTCTACTATAGAAATTGGAATGAGTTGGAGAACCTTTGGATATTGTTGATCATGTGTTTTCCTATGTTTTGATCATGTTCACTCCATTAGTGGATAGATATGGTTACATGAACATAGAGACTTAATAAAGAATTTGGATGAGTGCATCCCCCCTCTAGTTGAGTGTTGGACTCAACTAGATTGGATTAAGGATCTTGAGGATCTAAGTCACTCATTGAGTAGGTGTGACCACCATGGATGAATTTCACATTACTCTCTCTATGGATAATGTGAACTCTTGGGTTTTATATATGGATCCCGCTTACTATTGGCACAATAGATGGGGCCCAATTTTTTCTGAGGGTCCTTCAAGATTGACATATTCTTGAGATTTGTTGAGCTAGACGTTCATGTATCCATTTTCGATCTTGTTAGTGGATTACTAAACCCCAATATAAAGGAATTTTGTTTGCATGAACATGGTTACACAATCAGGTCTGGTATTCATGCCTATTCTATTTAGGCATCTTCGAGCTCCTATATATATCTGGACGATGCATCAATTATTATGTGGCTGGGTGATCCACATGCTTTAAATCTTATGGAATGGTCTGTAGTGGGGTTATATTTACCAAATGTTTAATACTTGAATCAATACTTGGATTATTTCCTCATTTCCTCCTTTCATTTATGAAGTTGTTCTTTTCCACTAGTTATTTTTAGTTTCATATAGAATGGGTATATTAGGCATTCAATCACTTGGAATGATAGTAGATTTCAAGTTCACTATTATGGTTTCCCACAAGGATTTTTTTCACATTTTTTGTGCATGCGCCACAGTGTGAGTTCAAACCTTAGGTGTTCTTTATTGTTGGAGAACAAGTTGCACAATGGACGGGGTCAAGGCCCAATGTTATTTGATCAAGTGGATCCACGTGTGTGTAGTCACAAAATCAGTTCAGTATAAATTGACCATCATGGATAATGGGTATGTGTTTCTTCTTGGTGTTGGTAGTAGAGCCTTTTTTTATTTTTATTTTGGTTATTTTTTATATGTGATTGGCTGAGTAGGCGACAGACTGTTGTATATTTTTCATTTTAGTGAGTCTATATGATTGAATGTCGTATTTAATTTGTATAATCATTCTTTTATTTTATTTATTTATTATCCATACTCTAATATTTATCCATGGGTGTGATTTTGTTTATTTTTTGTTGTTATTTCACCCTAATTATAGGTACATGTCTCCCCACTACAACTTTTAAACCCTTTCCTTTGGTCAACAACCTCTATCTTTTGGGTAATAGCACGTGAGGCCTTATGGTGAACCAGATCAGATGATGTTTTAATTAAACCCGAGTGAGTTTGTTAAAATATTTGAAATTATATGTATTTTCAAGACTCTAGAATAAAATTATAATAAATTTAAATTTTTTATATATGGGATCATAATAATTTAGAATAAAGTGGAAGTCAAGGTAAAAGTTAAAATATCAAATTGTTATATTTGGGATATATGTTATGTTATGCACCTATCTTTTATTAGGATGTGGACATACAACCCCTTTGATATGTTATACCATTAATCTTCTTATCTTCATGATATTTAATTTTTTAATTGATGTTATAATTTTATGTGGTGTATGATTCAAATGTTACCAAAGTGGTAAGGGTTTTAGGTTACAATCACATTATTTAACATGGTTATTTATGATTATGTTTGTAATGAAGAACTTTTGTGATTTTCCTCTCAAAAATTCTCATGAATTTTTTTCTCCGCTATTTATATCATTAAATTTGATGTTTTCCTTTAGTTTTTATAACTTTATGTACTCAAGAGAGAAAAAATATTTTTATTGAATTCTAACATTATTTATCTCTTCCATCGAAAATCCTTTTTATTTCCTAACCATGTTTTCTAAAAATATTTTAAAAGATGTTTTTACTATCATTCTAATATTTTTTAAAGATATTTTTACCCATGTTTAATTTTTAAAAAAAATTAAAATTAATCTTATTTTTATTTTCTAAACAATTTATTTTGACTTTTTACCCAAAATGTGAAAGAAATATTTAATTTCATATTTTTAGTATAAACAAAATTTATTTACATCATGACCACTGAGTACATTGAATATTACACTATGTTTTCATGGTTCTTTTCAAAGAAATGTCCTTAATATTTTGAATAAAATTATATTTCAAATATGTGATATTAATGAGAAAAGGGTATTTTCTCAGGAAATGTTTCATGTGATCTTTTAATGACTTTTTTCATCAATGAGGAAATCCTATTATATTAATTATGTTTTACTAGGGATATTATTAAATGATACCATCATTTTTATTTCTCGGTATGGTTTATAATTATGATGATAAAATGTTTATGAAATTTTTTACTTTTCTACATGTTACATTATAATGAAATGATGATTTTTTATTAAAATAATTTTTTTCAAAGAGGTATGCCATGATGAAATTTCTATTAAACTCATTTGAATTTTGATGAGTGATGATATGATGAATTATTTATGATCTTATGTAAAAAAATGTGTAATATTCATTATGTGATTGTGGTCCTTGAATTACATATCCCTCCATTGCATTGTGTAAAGATGGATATCGTATGAGATAAACAAGATTGGAATGGGGTGTGAACTCTGTTAAATAAGGGACTTTGTCCACTATGATAGTCTTGGAGTCTTGAATACTATGATTGTTTGGGAATTAAAAACAATTTACTATTGTATTTTTGGTAGTAGTCCTTGACTACTAGGTAAAATATTTATTATTCTTATTTGTATGTCACAAAATCATGTATTACTCCTATGTTGTGATATAATAGCTCATGCTCTATTATTCATTTATTATTAATATATTATTAACTGCTAATATTTCTAATAGGATTAAATTTTATTATATATGATATGAATTTCATGGTTTTCTTAATTTTATACTCATATTCTCAAACCCTTTTTCTAATTTTATATTTATGTGATCATTGATATCTCTATTGTTTACCCTTACTATGAAATAAGGATCTTATTTTAATATGTTTCCTTTCATAATGTTATGAAAAAATGTATTATGTATGATATGTATAAGAAGGGTGTTATGTTTGAAGAATATAATGGGAGATGATGTAGTTCACCTATGAACTAGTTATTTATGTGTCCATGTTTCCTAAGGCACTAGACCTGTACGATTCTTTCATAGATCGTTATTTTATAATATAGAATATTGATATAATTAGACTTAATATCTATGTATGATAATTATGGGTAACTATTTATGGAGACATAGATAATATATGGGTAACAAGACATAGATTGATCTGGTGACATTCAATAACGAACTATAGGACATGTTACGAATTAAGGTATCTCTATTGCATCATTTTTTGTTTTACTAGAATTCTTTTATTTTTACACATATTTTATAATAGAATTACTATTAAATTTTAATTTATTGGTTAAATATATTTTTGAATACCCCTTTTTCATTATAATTTGATGATAGTCTTATTACAGATGGGCCCTCTCCAATTTCCAACATTTTTAATAATTTTTATTTTCCATGATACATCATGTTTTAGTCATTGAATGATAGTGAGATAATTAAAGGGATATATAGGTATTTATTATGATTATTGGGAAAGTATATTGTTGATGTTAGATGAGATATTTTATTTTTTCTTGTACGATGAGAGTGTTGTCCTCTGATATCCATGTATGGGATATTGACTTATGTATCCTTAATAACAGTCGTGTAGGACTTAACCAATAGTTGGGTTATATTGGGGTGTACCCTTAGGTGTGTGTCGTTCTTCTAGGGAATTAAGAATATAATATTTATAGTACTTCATGAGTATATATAGGTGATTTATCTTAGGTGGTTCTATAGAAACTTATATGGACATTCATAGAAATCTTTATAAACACTGACAAATAGTGATTAGAAGGCAGTTGGGGAAACAAATTGGTCTGTTAGTCTCACCCCAACCCACGTACATTGATTGAGTTTTTATATTCATGGGTTCACATCCTGTTTCATGTAATTTTTTGGTATCTTCAATAATATAATTTAATGAATCCATACGAGCAATATTTTTGTGCCTGAAGTTCAATAATAGATTATATAGTGTGTTAGGTTGGAGGCTAATGTGCCTAATTTATTAAATTTCAAAAATATCAACAATATATTTAGACTGGTTATTTATTAATATATTTCACTATTATTTATGGTTGGATTATTGGATTTTTATATGCATGAATACAATGTATTATTACTTTATTTTATATATTATTCAACAAGGTTCCACTGTGGACCCATATTTATTTGACGGCATGTTGTTGTGTCTGCGGCACTGATAGGTTTAGAAGAAACTTTTATAGATCATATCCTGACATTTATGGGTTAAATTGAGGGAATAGTCTCTCCATGTTCAAATCATGTGCTCACCAATATTCAACAAGATCTCATATATAAGGATGTGTTCCTAAGGGGATATAACATTTCCTGGTTCAGGCATACTGTTTTGTATGAACCTTGAAGGCGTATAAGGTCTTGTATCATTATGGGTTAATGGATTTCAGAGGAAGTCCAAATTTATAGTTTTTGGTGCCTAGTTGATCTTGAATTTTTATATTTAGTGGAAATAATTATCTTTTATGTTGAAAGGGTTTTGTTTCAAGAATTTTTAAGGGGTTATCAGGTTTTGGCAGTCAAGTTATATAGGGTTAGGGTGGACCCATTTCTAAAATTATATAGGAGGGATATATCAAGTACCTAGTTAGATGAATTGAGTATGTCGTAACCCATCCAAGGAGGTATTACCCCCGGGACCCCCGTTAGCTAGTGGGTGTAGTCAGACCACATGATCGATTGGGGACCAAGTACCTGGTATAACCAAACTGAGTATAATGTAGTCATTGTATGACTTGTTAAAAATAATTGTAACGATCGTGATTTCATGACCATCTCATCTGAAAAATTTGTAGGAATTTGGGATCAAGGGGAGGTCCACATGGCTGAATCCTCTCCTCATTCTTCCTCTCTTTGATCCCCTTTAATGGGGGTATTTTGGATGAAATGTTTGTGGTGTTTTATAGGTGAAATATATACATTCTTCTATTGTTATTTCACTTTTCAATTATCACCAAGATTATGGTGATTTTGGGTTAGGGATTAAATAAATATTCAACTAGATTAGATTATAATTGTACCAATCCTAGAGGTTTTTTATGCATTCGATGGAGTTAATAGAGGAATGATGAGAATACACTAGTCATTCTCTGTTTCATTGATGTGTGTTTTCCAATGAATTTATTTTTAATTTTTTTGGTTAAATTGGTTTTAAATAGTGGATAATTGGTTATGAGATATAGGGAACTTTTCTCATAGAGCTGTTAGGTGAATTACATGAACATTATACATGTCATTAATTATATTTTCAATTAGTGGGAACCACTCTGTGATATTTTTTGATTATTCTTCTTCGGTTAAAATTTTATATTTGAACATAATTATTTAAAATTAATTTTTTGGCATAGTTGTGTGAGATAACTGATTAGTTATTATTATTGGATGGTTGAGTTTATGGGAGGTATAGTGGTAATGGTTTGATGAATTTAAATATTTTAATAAGTTTGGTGGTCCATATGATATATAACTATACGTTTTTTGTATGATTAAGGGTTCTTAAATGTGGTTTTGGGTTTGGGTAAGTTTTATGTGGACATAGATTCCCCTAAGTAGAAATTTAGGTAGTATTGATCCTCCCAAACTCAGAGTGGTTTCTCCACTGTATGCCATGTGATTTTGAAATGCTCATCATCAACATCACTAAGGGGAAGGGTTCCCGGTTGAGTATATGAGGTGCTAAGGATATATATTTGGGATCAATATTCATTTTTAATATCCTAGGTTGGACTCTATGATGCCAGTTTAGAATAATTTTTCAGATTATACCCATAAGTGATTGTTAGGATGACCGTATTCTTCATGATTGTTTTGGTTCCCCCTCTTGATGATAAATATTCATCCTAGATCTTATAGTGATAATGTTGGTTCCTTCCAAGATCGATAGAGAATTTTGAGGAGGGATTATTTTAAGATAGTTTATTTGAGAATTTTCATTTGTGTTATGATTGAAATGGGATGTTTCTAACACTGATTGGGGTTAAATCATTGATTTTATTATTTTAAACCAATTTAACCTTTTATACCTTATCACATATTCACTTTTTTAGTTATTGGAAATCATTATTTATTTATCTCAAAAAAATTTGGTATGCATGAAGATATATATATTAAATAAAAAACAAAATTACACCAGGGATTGTTAACCCAATATACCTCCTTTCAGTATGACTACATCGCTAGTGTACGGTGGTCATTATCCCTATTACACAATATATTCTTCTTATTATCAAAAGAAACACGAGAAAAGGTTTGTCATTGACCCCATTATCCTATAACTGACTAGGTACAATGAAAGAAATGGATTTCAGTTCTATAATCTCTGTAGAATATAGGAATAATATTTCTCCTTTTAAAGTCAATTAGTAGTGATACACCTATATCCCTCTTAAAAATGGTAAAATGAATCTTCTACCTTAGTTTTAATAATTTGATGTGTTGGATCAAACTTCTTTGGAAATATGTAATATATGAAGGTTATAGTTTTGTTATATAAATCCCTCAGCCAAATTATGATCTGTTGCAAACAATGATGGATGATCCTCTCTTATTATTATTATAGTTATTCGTATTATTATAATTCAGCACAAAAAAAATCCTCTACAATAAGTGTAAAAACTATTTCTTCCATTGACTTCATTTGATGAAATAAATGAAAGAAACGTTGTGTTTTTATTTCTTCTTTGATACAAATTATTTTTATGTAGTTCCTACATCAGTTCTGTCACATTTTTTGACTTCGGGAATCTTTCTAAAAAAACAAAATTTTGCACCTTTATTATTTATTCTTATATTTATTATAATCACATGACTAAAAAAATGTGGCCCTATTGAATTTAATAATATTTAGTATAAATTTTTTTTAATGTCACCACTACAAATCAGAATCCAAAAAATTCTTCTTTCATTTAGATTCACACTTTAATTTGGAAAAAGATTCAACTTTTAATCCTTCAATAACATAACCACAAAAAACATCATCTCATTCCTTGTTTGCATGATATTTTATATTGGCGTATTTTTTTCTTAATCACAATATTGCAACATGGATCCTTCATCTTAGTATATAGAATCATACCCATGGGTTGTACCATAAGTGTTAATAAGTTTTTTTATACCCCACAATTAATTCAAATGTTCCATATGATGCACAAGTTGTACCCTCGGAACTCATTTACATATACATTTCAAACTACATTACATCCTACAATACTCATAAACCATATGAAGTTTATGTTGTACCCTATACACTCAAATATATGAATATAATTAAATAACATCATTATATTTAGTATATGAATTCTACTAACTCATTAAACCATGATTTTCATTCATTTCTCGTTTATTTTCTTCATTCATTCTTTAAACATGTCAAACCATCAAAACCATCATGGAATATTTCCATTAAATCTCCACATAATCATCACCCAATTTAATAAAAAATATTAATTTTCTTGGAAAATTTTGTGTCTTATAGATACATTATAATTTCCACTTATTCTTCTAGTGGATCTTCTCAAGTTTCTAACTTATCAATTATTAATATTTTGAGCTTCTTAACATTCTCTTTATGATATTGATAACTTAAAGATTCCAGTAATATTTTACCCTAGACGCATATTTCAGGGATCTTCTACGGATTATTGTGATCATATTTAACTTAGATTAACCTCTCTATATTCATCTTATTGCATACATGTATGTGTTTATGATTATCTTACTAAGAACCCAAATACCTCATGGAATTATTAATCGAGTTTCTATACTCTCTAATAGAAGGATATAGGTATAAATGCATTACCATAATGTGTGATCAATCATGTGAAGGTGATGAAATAAATGAATTTTTTAATCATTGTGGTATACATGTTTTTAATTGTGAATAGATAATTCATTAACCAATTCCTTACATTGAAACTTCACTGGGAGGGTAATGGGTTTATTTCCCACTACACTCTATCTATCCACCAAAAAAATCCTTTAGGGTCATCCTACTAGGAGGTTTTTTCATGACTCCCCACATGGTATCTTTCCACCCCTTTCTTATATAGACCTGCATAGGTAATATAAACTTTTCATGCCCCTTTCAGATGTCTCCCACCTATGAGCTCATCTAGTTGTCTTCATAATCACCAAGCGACATAGCTTGTTGAACTTTCTTGGAGTTGGATTTTTTCTTTACCCTTTTCTTAAATAATGAGGACAAAAATATCATATAATGCACCACAAAATCAACCTCTATCCCTCTTTTTCAAATTTTTATTTTTATCCCAGAAGAATTTATTCATCTCAATAATATTGAAAAACAAGTATTACACCTCTTTATAAACTCTTTAAATCACTTTTCCTTCATGATAATGTTTCCCCAATGTTTCAATAACTCCAACATAAAATATTCTTTTCGACACAAATTGTGGTCATAGATACCTTCAATACATCAAAACCTTGTATAATAAAAATCATTAAGTATAATTAAACCTTGTTTGGGAACACCATACACATTATTAAATTCCCATTAATATACTCAGTAACTCTTATATTCTTTTAAAAAATACTTCATCAATATTTTGAAATATATCATTATCCATTAATGTGTTTGAATATAATTTACAAAAATAATCAATACAATCAAAAAGTTGGTTCAGTGATCTCCCCTTTGTATTTTTTACTAATACCTACTTTAATATGATATTGAATTATGTGATCTTGCACTATTTCTCTCCCCTTTTTCTCATCTAATTATTCTATTTTGTTCTCTCCCCCTTATTGAAAATAAATAAAAATCATATGTGAAAGGTTTCATCACTTCATATTTATGAAATATGTCTTCAATCATCCCAATAAAATTCTATGTGATCCATAATAATTGTATAAAACATTATAGTTTGATTTAAATAACAAGGATATCCATAATTACTATAACATTATACCAACTCATAAAAATTACTATTAACAGTTCAGGGGTCATTCAGATTTTCTTAGGCTGAAACAAAAATATACTAATTGACAACATTATCTTAATTAAAATTATAACATGATATACCTAACTCATCTCATTACACAAGTGAAAATAATTCAATAAAATATTATAGGTTTTAGAAATTATCTTGGAATTATAATCATACATCATCATTTTTTCATTAATAAAAGTATTTGTTTCTCTTTATATCAGGGTTTGATTTTTAAAAACTAAGGATGATGTAATTCCAAGAAATACCTTTTAATAAATAATTTTTCAGGAACCTTTCATAATTTTATATTGGTATGAAGTATGAAAACATTGTAATATTCTCAAGATAAACACAACTTTATGGGATGATCTCCACTTTCACATCATCATGTTCAATCCTTCCAACTAGTGTTATTTAGAATACAGATTTCTAAATCATATTAAGATGGTGACTTGTATCAAATCTGGAATTATTATTCTAGAAAACTTTTCTACTTTAGTTATTTTCCTAAGATCAAGATTCATGTTCAATTCAAAATAAATAAAAGCAAAAAAATACAAGACAAATATTTTAACAATAGGGTAGATACTATTTTTCCCTTCATAGTGAGCAATAAGGATTAAAATATCTTCTTATCATTGATACTCTTGATTTTTATGATCTATGTTTGTGAAATTTCCTCACATCGTATTTTCTATTTAACATGGGATATAAAAGAATATTCATCACATTGTGTACTTATCATTTTCTTAAGAATCTATTATTGTGTTGGTATAATTTTTACATAATAATTTTTGGTGTTCCCAAATTACTTGAACTTCCCAAACATCACTTTATTAGATCTTTTTCTATTATATAGTTATAATTACTCTTGAAAATAATCTCATTATTCTTGTGGATAGTATTATTTTACATTTTCAATAGTATTTACATTGGATTATTCTGATTTACATTCCCTTACCAAATCATTTTTCTATATTACCATGCATTATTTTACATCATATTCAAATTCCTAAAACATCCACATGGAATCTTTGATACTCATTTCACCATGGACATTATTTCATTTCTATATTGAGATATTATTTGCTTATTTTATATCATACTAATTGTAACATTCACACACGTGGATTGTATATAAGTATAAATAATGAGTCTACTTCTCCCATAAAATATATTCTCTACCTTTTTTACGAAACATTATTTTTGGTTTATTGTATTATCTTTGAGTTGGTTTAATTTACTTGTATCCCAACATAGAAATTAAAAATTTACATATATTTTTTTCAATTTGTAACTTCTGATCGTATATCATTATTACCATTTGAAGCATGTTTATATATGTTGGTCAAGTATTCACCATTACCATGACCACTTTGATTACAAAATCCAAATATATCCTTAATGATTTCAAATCTGTTTGAGAAAGATATATTTTTCACTCTTCTATGAGATTTTATGTGTATCATTCTCACTCTCAATTTATAATAACTATCTTTTTATTTAATTTACATAGATATTATAGAAAAAATCCATATACTTAAACCTAATTTTGTTACATAAAAAAACAATGACCCAAAAAACTTGGTTTCCTTATTTAAATTGTAAACTAGCCATATTTACACCAATGATATTTTTATTCATTTACATCTATTTTTTGGGGTTTATCTACAAAATATATACTTATACAATTACTTCTAACCGCTTTTATATTTTTTGGGGTTCCTCGATATATATCATCATCTACATTTTAATAGATTTTAATTTTAAACCATCATTGTTCATTAGTATAGATTTAGTGAAATCATTTTTCATAGATGTGAACGATTCCTTGCACATTCATTCTACTAAATATTTATTTGGGATAAGTCTATACTCTATTATCCACTAGGTAGGAATATATCATCCTTATAATCATATTTTTTGGGGACATGGAAACACATTTTCTTAATATAAATTTTTATGGCATAGTTTGAAAATGTTCTAGATTTTCTGATATGAATTTAATTTTAACAATACTCTTATTTATAATGTTTTTCTCATCCTCCACTAATTATAATTTTTCTTGAAAGCTTATTTTGATCTTCTCAACTTACTTCTCATTATCTTCATGGATTTTAGCTATTTTGTGAAGTAAGGTGTCAAATTATTTTATCTTCCTTTACCTGACATTTATTTGATCATTTTTAACATTAGTGAAAAAAAATTTATTCTTTTAAAATGCATGTAAAAATTAATGAATATTCTTAAAGGCGTCTTATTCTCTATATTTTTACTAAATGAACATTTTTCAATATTTGATTATTTATTTTAAATCCTCATATTCCCTCTACTTTTTATTCAACAATGTTAGTGAGATTTATGTGCATCAAATTATTATTAGTAATATCTTCTTTATCATCTTAGGATTTTATTTAATGTGTATAATCTCCTCCTATAAATTATTAATAGAATCGGGAATAAATGAATTTATATATTTTGGTAAACTACCTTTAATTTTTATCAAATGGGAATATGATTCATCAAATTATTTTTCTAGCCATTATTATATGATATGGTATTCTGCTTTTATAATTATTTCATTAGTGGAACTATCTTAACAAGAATAAATATTTACCTCATCTTTATGTATGGGATTTTATTCACTTGTTTGAATCATAATGGGATGATTCTAAAACTGTGGGGGTGAATAAATGTTTGTATTCTTTAAAAGTAATTTAAACTTATATCCCTAGTCACATATTACCTTATTTAGTGAATATATATATTCATTTATTTATCTAAACATTATTCAGTATGCATGATGATAAATAAAGAAAAATAACACCATACAAACATTATGATTTATTAATGAGGTTTTATTTCTATTAGGATGATTATGTTTCCAGTGTATATTGGTTATTATCTCACTCATACATTGATTACATATTATTATCAAAAAAATAATTGAAAAGTGTATGACATTGGATCTGTTATCCTTACATAAAACAGTTATAAAATAAGTAATATATATCAATTCTGTAATTTCTATAGATTATTCAATTTGAGGTGAACCTATAGAAATTGATTAGTTGTGAGAAGCTTATGTCCTTTCAAGACAGTGTAATACTTCTCTTATTCCTAAATTCCAATAATTTGTTGTGTTGCCTAAAAATTATTTGTAATTATAAAATATATGATTTTTGTGGGCAAGTTCTCTCAATCTCTCATCCTAAATACGGTATATAGAAGAAAATTCCATATACTACTATCTTGTTATTCCTCTTATTTTTCTTCATCAGTACATAGGCATAATCCTTTACAAGTAGTGTTGGAATTACATTTCCCTTAAACATCACATGATGGATTAAATAAAAGAAAATTCTGTACTTTATTTCATTATTTGAAAAATATGATCAACAAGTGGTTTTTCTATCAGTTGACTCACATTTTTTTAATTCCAGAATCATTTTAGATCACACCTAATTTAGAACATTTTTTTTCTTTACTCGATTTTTTTATATTCACTTCTTCACAATAATATAGAAAAATAAATTTCAATAATCATAAAAATTCATGCTCCTAAAATACCACTTTTATAACTCAATACTCCCAGTTTTTCATTCATTTTTATTCTCCTTTTAATTTGAAAAAATACTTGGGATTTAATCCCACAATAAAATATCCCAAAATACTATATCTCATTCCATTTTTTCATGAGATTTGATGCTGGTGTGTTCAGTTTTTCTTCATCAATCAATTATAACTTAGGTCTTTTATCTCAGAATATAGAAATATCTCAAAGGGTTATACATTAATTTTTTTGAGGTCATTGGTACCCTATTAATAATTTGTATATACCCTATTGTGAATAGGTTATACCCTAAAAATTCATTTTGAATAACCTTATAAACTCTATTGTACCCTAAAATGATAATATACATTAAAAAGATAAGTATGTACCCTAAAAAACACAACTCTAATAAGATTTTCAATGTACGCCATGATATTAAATACATGTATTTGAAAAACTCCTGAATAATTCATTCACATCACTGATCATTCATTTTCTTTATTCATTTTTGAACCAAGACAGACCATCAAAATCATTAGGGCATTTTGATCTTTGATGCTCCGAATAAGTGTCATCACATTTAAATAGTATTATTCTTATTATTATAAAACATTGTTTTGTCTATTAAAATTATAATTTACACTTATCACGGATGATTTGTAACCTCATATTGATGGAGAAATTTATTATTATTTCTAACAATATCATATTGGTTCTTTAAGGGATTGATAGTGCATGATGATGAGTGGTTCTTATGAGATGGTAAGTATAGGAGTTTTCAATTTGAGATAATGTGATAGGGAGTCATGTAGGGGTTGTGGTAAGTCTAATTTAATAAATTGGAAATAATTTCTCATGGGTTATTGGGTGTTTTAGGCTTCAGATGCTCCACTGGTATAACGAATGGGGTGGTGATGAAAAACTAGATGTGTTATGGGACTAGCACATTAGGGCTAGGTTCAATTAGGTAATGTGGGTTGAGGGAACATTTGTGGGCTATTTAATATGAGTTTTTATCAGTATTTAAGGACTAAGATGGATTTATTAACTAAATTTATGTCTACCTTGGTCTAGATGGAATGACAATTGAGTCAGATTAGTATGCCTTGTGTCATATGGAAAGGTATAAGAGGGTATCCCGAAGGGTTTCTTTGATGGTTAGTTTTGATATGAATAATATAGATATGTTAGTATGACTAAAATCATGAATATGATTTCAAGTATACGAATCATTGTGTGTGTAGAAAGATAGCAATAATCAAGGACTTGGGGAAATGTTTCCATGTTGATTTTAATTACTCATGCTATATTACTCCAAGATGGAGCTATGTTATAATGACTAGTATCCATACCTTGAGTGATAGGGTGTTATTAATGGACATTATAATGGGTTATTACATTTTATAATAGGGTGTTTGTGTGATAACTCTCCATATATGATTGGGTATTAGTACGGGACTTGTTTTGTGGCATCAACATGAGTGATAGGGTGTTACTATAGAACATGGTTATGAGATCTCACCCCAAGTGAAGGAATTTTGGTGTAAAAACTCACATTAATTGATAAATTTTGGGTAAATAACATTTAATGGGACTTCTCCCTTAGTGATATAGTGTTTTAATACCATTTTATTTGAGGTCCCACCGTGACTAATAGAGTACTGGCAGAATACTTGGTTATGAGACCTCACCATGATTGATAAGGTGTTGGTATGAGACTTGATTATGGACCATACATTTAATAATAGGGTATTAGTTAATTTATATGGTAGGGTAGATATAATATGACATATTTAGTAACTATTAATTTTTTTGAGAAGAGAATGTTGTTCTAATGGGACTCTTCCTTCATGTATGGGGTCAGAGCGAGTATGGTTCATGTTCATGGCAGCTTAGTTAGTGTGTGATGACCTAAATTGGATGTATGTTTGTATACAATGTGTGTTGATAATTTTTTTCATTTATCACGAATATATTCTTATATAATGTTGTATATTTTGAACTATAATAGTTTTTCCCTTATAATATATATTTATCATCACTCGACACATACTCCCTAGTGAACATGCAAACCTCATATATATTATTCAAGTCAATGGAATAATATGTATAGAGGATTATTGTAGAGTTTCTTGACAAGATTTAGATATGGAATTGAGTTTAGGCTCGAGGATGGTATTAAATCCAATTAATATTTTGTTTGTTCTATTGTATATTGGTATATCTGATCATTATGGTGGGTGGTTTATGGGGTCTATGACTATATAACCTTTGTTTTACATTTTTTATAGCATGGATTTTTCTTTATTAATTTATGGTTTTCTTAAGATATAATTCCATAAATGTTTAAATATTTTTGTATATATATAATGTTTTGTTATTTAATAATTATCCAAAGTTGGTATATTGAGATTAAAGTCTCTAAAATATTTTTTATAGACTATCG
The DNA here is from genome assembly GCA_963277665.1 of Viscum album. Classification (NCBI taxonomy): domain Eukaryota; kingdom Viridiplantae; phylum Streptophyta; class Magnoliopsida; order Santalales; family Viscaceae; genus Viscum; species Viscum album. The sequence goes on from OY728158.1 coordinate 1,328,609,513, forward strand.
CTATTGATTAGAAGCATCTGGAATATGGGGAGGCATGTCTGATGTCATACGGTGACCCATTCTTGGTCACTATTCTGGTGAATTATTCTTATATGTCGAAAAATGGTATCATATCATTGTTTTGATTGACTTTTTATTTTTTTTATTTGGTATTTTGATCTAGGAATTGTCAGAGTTTGGTATGGACAGTGGGCTCATACATCATCAACACGTATCCAATGAAAGTCCATGTCACTATGGCTATTAGATTTTAGTTTTTAGTTTTCATTATTATGGTTGAGTTATTTAATTAAAGTATGATTATATGATTTGATATTTTTATTTGTGATTTTTCTCAGGGATAATAGTGGAAAGAGGCCTACATACATGCATTATACTTGGCATATAAGATTCACATGACAATTATATGCTTATTCTTGATTTATCCTTAGTTATTTAAGAGGGTCATGTTATTTAATGTTTTGAAACTGAATTATATTTTTTTTACTATATATGTTTTTTAAATCATTAAACTAAGTTTGACTATAGTATTTGACTCTTGCGAAACTAGAACTATTTAGTTATTATTTATCCAGATCTAAATTTATATGATAAATTATTATGATTATATAGTCCCTTGGTGGATGTGAAACATGTTAATAATTTGTGGGTAAATAAATATGTTTTATATATCAGTGATGGATTTCCACATGAGGGGTATGCATTAAATGTGATTTGGCATGGGGAAACATTTCTTGGATGTTTTTAATACCCTTCAGAGGGTATCAAAGAGGAATTTTGGATTCCATAGTCTATTGATATGTAAATCACTTATAGTGATTTTGGTATCATGTTCATGTTGAGAAGGATAGATTGGTTTGATGCATATCCTAATTTGTTTTGGGCATATATTTTGATAATATTTTCAAATTTAATCCTAGATTGATGATATTAGTATTATTTGATGATGGATGGATGAATTTTAGTTGAGAATTTCATATATGTGTCATGATATCAGGTGGTTAGTTTTTAATAGGATAGATTCCTTTAGTTGTCTGAAGAGAAGGTAAAAGGCCACTTGTGGATGGATGAGGTTAACATGAATGGGGTGCATGGTCATTTATTTAATCTTTTTTTCCTTGGATCAGAGATATACGACTCATGGAAGCATGATTCTATGTGTATAACCATGTAAAATATAAAATTATTCCATTTATGGAAGGAAAATTATTGATGTTTAAAAGTGGTGAAGATCCAAAGATGTGGTTCTTTAAGTATTCACTCTACCTTGGAAAAGGAGAGTAAGTTGTTGCATTACCTCTAGGTGATATCATAGTGTTTAAAAGAAATTATAATTTTTTATGTGTATTTCCTCTTTTATTTATGGACTAATAGATATACTATGTCTTAGGTCCATTGTTAATTTTTAGGGTTTCAAGAGAACCAAATAGTTATAATTATTCTATGATTGTTTTAAGTACCCTCTAGTTACACACTACATAGAGTTGAGTCAAGGAACTCTAGTGGGTCTTGGTGATTGGTTACACTTGGCTTGTGATAGAGTGAGTGATAAATTCATTATCTCTCAGATTGGGTGGATAAATAATGATTTTGGTAAGATTATATGGAGATAAATAACATCGATTTGTGGTTTTGAGTGGATCATTTTTCTCTATTGGGGATAATTTTTTTAAGAATTATTTTTGTTCAAGTATTATAAAATGGTAATTGTTTGGGGGTTAAATTACACCTAAATATAATGTAAGGGAATTAATATGGTTGGAATATCAAAATTTAATATTTTAGGGTGTGACCCTTCTTTGGAAAATAGTTTTGGTTAATGATACGGGTGACGTTCCAAAATAATTGTGAAATTGTATGGGTTTTGTGTTTCTGGTTGGCACTCGTGTATGAGAGGTTCATTCATGTTTAGTCATCACAGTTAATTTAAAATATATCATTTTAAGATACCATTTTTCTTTCTTCATCAAATTGATGATAAGGATACTCTTATAGTTGCGAGTATCTTCTGAATCACTAGTGTATAGCCATAATATTATAAGGGTCATGGATATGGTGAAACAAATAAGTATGTGATGGTGATACCACAAAAATACTATACTGTTGGTAGGAAAAATACATATAGTTCTTTTCTAAATTCCATATTTTTTATTTTTCTATAGTTTAGGGTAGATTTTGTTCCTGATATAGCTAAATAGGGTAAAATTTGTTTCAACTATGTGGGACTTGGATCAAGGTTATGTTAGTTCTCACATGGAGATTATGGTGGTGGATTTGGAATGAGTGAGGATTCATTTATTAAATTACACAAACTAATGGGTTTTTACATTGATGTAGATGTTTGGGGTGATTTAATAATGTCTTTATATGTTAATTACTCATGATTATGTCAAGGTAACAATTTTTCAATATGAGAGGCCAGAAGTTTTTGTGAAGGGTTAGGTGGTAGAGGACCAGTCGATGCATTGATGTGTTATTAGGTACAATAGAATGAAATCAGTATCAAGTATTTCATAATGGATATAGATGTTGTTCTTGATTATCAAACAATGGGGATTCGACCAAAATACTTCATCCGGGTTGAGTAGAAGGGTAGTATGATTGAACCAATTCTTTTCGAGATCTAGAATTAGGATTATTATCTAATTTTAATGATGTATTTGAAGTTTCTAGATTTTCTCCAATACTTATTGGGGATGAAAATCCTTATGATATAGAGTTTTTAATGACATGTTTCATTACAGTTTTATGGATTTCATAAAAAGTATAAATTATCAAGGGTTAGAGCTCAAGTGAGATTGAATTTTTAAATTCATATGGAATATTTTATTAGTAGACAGTGATTGGGAGGTGTTTTTGGATGTTTTGGTGGTTAATGACATCTTTTATTATAGTTTCATGGATTCCATTAGGTACTCAATCAAGGACATCAGGTACTTGATAACCATTCAATAAGAGTATTACCCCATAAACCCCTATCGGTCTTCTAGTGGACCATGGCCAGGTGGCGAGTATGGGGATGAGTAACTAATATATCCTGTATAGGTATCCAAAAGTCCCTATAAGAGTTTTTAAAAAAAATGGGCACGAATTTATATTCATGTTCATCCCATCTCAAAAATAATTGTGAAAGAAAGTTGAGGCGATGGCCATTCAAGAAGAAATTACACTCCTTATTACTCTTTTTAATCCCCTTGACGAGGGGTGTTTTTTAAAGTTTTTTACTATATTTTGGAGGTATTATCTCTCTCTCCTTCCTCAATTACTATTCTCCTATGATTTCTTATAATTTTTTATGGTTTTTGGTTTATGTATTGAGTGTTTATTCCATCAAATAAATTTACAATCACCCCAAACCTAGGGGATTTTGCATTTAGTGGATAGAGGTCAAATGGAAATGATGAGAACATGTTATTATTTAACATTTAATTAATGTATTTTATTTTTAGAATTTATTTGGAATTTTTTTTGTAAAATACGTTCAAATTATAGATTAATTTATTATCAGGTAATGTGATTTTTTCTCAAACATGGTCAGGGGTAAGTTATGAACCTTATGCACATTATAGGATACATTTTCACTGAGTGGATGCTGATCAGTGATACTTTAGGTATTATTCCTCATAGTTAAATAGTTATAATTGGATGTAATTAATTTTTTGGGAGTGGGCTGTGAGATGGGGTCTTGGTAGTTATCTTAGTATGCGCTTTGCAAGGCATGGTAGGCATGGATTGGGGATAATAACTCCATTAATGAGGTATGTGGTCCCTATGATACTTAATCATATTCTCTCTTATATAATATTATGCATGTTTTCGTGGTGTTTTAGTTTTAGTTAAGTTGGATGGGAACTAAGAGTAACCACGATTTAGAGTTATGTTGTTTTTAGCCATCTAAACTCTAAGAAAAAGCTCCACCCTGTACTCTGTGATTTAGTATTTCTCAACAATGAAAAATATATGGGGTGGGGATTTTAGTTGAGTATATAAAGATCGTGTGTTAGATAATTGGTCTTGGGATGATTTTTGAATATCCTTGGTTAGTATCCTTGAGTCAAGTAAGATATACATTGTGGGCTTAGGTCCTTGAATGATAGATGGGACAATTATACATATCAATGGTGGGTTGGATCCAACTCTTGATGGAAATGAGTGGTTTTAGATCATTAGTGAGATTTCTATTCTATCCAGGGATTAATAGAGAATGGTGATTATGGGTTCCTCTCAGATGGTTAATCGAGGAGTTCTCATTTAAAATAAATTTGATGGGAATGTAGTGGTGGGTTGTGTTAAATTTTCTTTAAAGTTTTGGAAATGACTTTTCATGGGACATTGGGTGTGTATAGGATAAGATGGTACTCATGTATCATGACTAATATGTTTACATGATAATTGGATTGATTGTGGGATAGACCCATTAATTCTAGGTCGGTTAAGGCCTATTGGTTCTGGGAACACAAGCGGTATCGAAGAAATAATTATGACATCTAGGTTGTGGGAAAACTGGTGGTATCTAATGGCCAATAAGATGTGGGAATGTCACAAACATGTTTTAAATGTTGAAACCCTAAAACACAATAGTGGTATCAGATCAAGGCTTCTTCAATGAATCAATATGTTCATTTTACTTTTTAATAAAAAATATATTTCTTAAAATGTAAAATGAGATATTTCAAGCCTAAAATTTAAATGTGAAAATTTAATTTTAATTTATCAAGATAAACATAGTATTTTTTTATTATAATTGGGAATTTAAATTATTTATATTATTTTTAAAAATATTGAATATTTATTTTGGAATATTTATAAAATTTATAAAATAACTTTTTTAAAATAAGTAACCATAAAATTTTAATTTTTATTTTATTAAAGGTGGTTAAAATATTTTTTTAAAATATTAATTAATTTTATTAAGTAAATATTCCTTAAAAGTTTATATAATTTATAAAAGGATTCATAAATCATAGTAAAATGTATTTTTAGTGTATTTTAATTTCGAAAGATTATACAAATAAAATAATTATAAAAGTGTTTATAATTAGTAAAATAAATATCATTGAGGCATTTATTATTGAGAATACTCCTATGTATTAAATTTTAATTTTTAAAAATTCATTTTAACTATTATATGACAGACCATATGATAGAAAAATATAGTTTTTATTAAGAAATCATATGGTTAATTTATAGAGTTTAGCAATTGTAAAATTAGGCTAAAATATAAATTATTTATATTTTTAAAATAAAGAGTTCAAGATTATATATTTTAATTGTTCAAATTAATAGGGTTTATTATATGGTAAATTATTTAAACCTCATAAAGAGGTTTTTTATGTCTGATATGATCATGGTTTAAATAATGCTTAATTATATGACATGTACATTACGTAAAAAATTTACAAAATGAAATTTAGATAAGATATTTTTTTATAATTAATAATATATCATTCCATATAATATTTCAAATGAAAAAAAACATAATATGTAATGTATATAAATATTTTGATTTATAATTTTATTATAAATTACTATTAATATTTAAAAGGATTTATTTTACTAGAATGTAAGAAATAATAAATTATTCCTATTTGTTAAAGAGATATTTATTTATTTAAATCATAAATAAAATTAAATTATTTATACATGATTCATATATATTTAAAATGAATTTTTTATGTTTATGAAATTTATAAAATTTGTTTTATAAATTTATTAGCATTAAAATGTTTCTCTTTAATATATTTAATGTTTTTGAAACATCTATTACAAAACTTCTTTTAATATTTAAGAGTTAATATTAATAATTTATTTTTCTAATTAATATGGTTTATAAATTATTTATAAATCACAAATAAAAGGTATTTACATTCTATAAAATTATATTATATTCATCTAAAACATAAATACAAATCATTATTTTGGAATTACAATGATTATTTATAAGGAGATTTAATATTACATAAATTAGGCATAAATATAATGGTGTTTGTATTTATAATTAAGAATTACTCGTTATTAATAAATTTGAAATCATTTAAATTAAAATTGGGTCCATATTTAAATATATATTTTAGACCACATAAAAAATGTTTATATGATTAATATGATTAAAATTTTAAATAATAAAATGTGTACGATATGTAAATTATATAAAAGGGTTTACCAAATAAAATATAAATTATAATTTTATTAATAATATGTCATATATATATATAGAAATTGAGAGAGAAATTTTATATGATATAAAATATTAAATAGTGTATATTAAAAATAGATATAAAAGATTCTATATTAAAAATTATGGAATAACCAAAAATCATAGGTCAATTAAAAAATTTATAATAAGATTCTATTTCTGAAATGTTTCATAAATTGTTCTCATATTTAAATTTATTAACATTTTAATTATTTAGAAGATATACTTTTTTTATTCATGTATGTAAATTTTTTATATTTTGAATATTTGGTATGATTTAATTATATGACAAATTGCATCTAGAATAAAGATCCATTCATTTCATGCTCAGTACAACTTCTTAAAATTTAGATATCATTTTCCATAAACATGATTTTTATTTGAATTCATTAGATAAATTAATTGTTTGGAATTGTTTATGAAATTTAGGTTTTAGAGATATCATGAATTGAGATCTCTCTTGAGTAAAGTCTCCCAAGGGAGAGTGACTTGGGATTAAACTACAATAGTCTTGGAGGATTATTCCTTATCTCAAGATAGTGATTGGGGTTAGATATTTGTATCTCTGAGCTTACTCAGGTAGAGATTATCAATACAAAAATAACTATTTACTTTATGTGAATATTTCATGTACCTTATGTATATTATATATTTAAATATGTATAAAAATGTTTGGCTTCAATATTTTGTAGAGTAACACAAATTGTGGGTCGTGTAAACAATTACACATTAATGTGCTGTGAAAAAATTAATTTGTTTGATAGAATAGGTATTCATAAATATATCATTATAATAATGAATACAAATAAGTAATAACACATGATATGATATGGATTAAATAATATTTAACAGTTATACATTTACCAAATAATTATTTTTACTAAATTGGTGAAATTTTAAAAGAAAAGCCCCTTGAAAACAAAGTGTAAGATTCCTTCCAAAGAATAACTTTTCAAGACTTATATCATCAAACTAAGTAGTATTGTTCCATAGATATGTTCTAATGTAATGTATTTTATATGTAAATAATGTAATAAGTGACTATGGATTTTTTTGGTTTGGTAGTTTCTGGTTATATCTTGGTACCCTTGGACTATCCAGTGCTGACATTCCTTGCTGTTTTCATAGGGTTACACGAACTGGGAAACCCCAATGGTAAGGATAATAGAGTATGATGGTTGATTAAATACATATTATTTGTTAGGTTTAATAGTTATTTGCTCAACATACATGAACCATAACTATAATGATTAGGATGTCTCCGTACATAAATAATTAAATGGTGAGATGAACACCCTAGTAAACTCATTGCTTAGTGAAATATAGATCTTGGATGTAAATACCCACAAATTCCATGTAATTTTTTTTAATTATATGGTAATTTTACATGTCCTTGAAAATTGACGGCGTGTGATTCCGAGGACTGGTGTGCCCGGAATGAATTTATGAACTTTTTTGTAGGTATGTTCAGTAAACGTACAAAAGTTTGTTTGTAACTTTTGAAATGGTGCTCGAAAATTAAATGAGGGAACTGTTGAACTCATAGCATTGGTATTAGCTTATAGAGTCCTTCACCTCAACCATAGTAGGTCGAGGGAGAAAGTTAGTTTTCGTGCTTTTTTGTGGAAATAAAAATAAAATAAACATTTTTTTTATTTGTATCCTCCCAATTTAATGCTTGGTGGTGGGGACCACCCGAGCTTGAAAAACCACCAAATCAAATCCATGGTGGAGGGGACCACCCGAACCCCTCTTAATAGGGGGGAGACCTCTCAAATCCCCATTAATTATTCTCTCATTTAATTGTGCCTCGCCAATTGTTTAATGACGCCAACTTAAATTAAATTGATAAAAATATTTATTGGCTCCTCGTTTTTCCTAGGGGGAGAAATCATTTGAAAAGCTAGAATCTAGGGAGAAAATAGAGGAACTCTTTCAAATGAAGAACATGTCATCTCCAACGAAGAACAAGGATGTGAACTCCAGCCCTGATTGGAAGCACCTTGCGGATGCAACGAATGCCAACTTCATCGACGACAACGAGCTGACATCCATTCTTCACTCCTCATTGAACTCCAATGGAACCATTGCAGTAGGAATTGTTGTTTTGAATTTCCTCCTTTCCCATTTTTGAACATTCATTGCGATTCAAGAAATATTTGAACTGCTTACTACTGCCCTAATGCAGAGGGTATGGGCCAAACGAACATGTCCTGACCCCTCTACAAAAATCTTTTTGGTTCTTGGTATGTTCTTCATGGTAAAGGAGGATTGCATCTGACACTGATGGGGCTCAAGAATGGCAGCTGACACCATGGTCGTCCGCAAAGACGGCGGTGGCGCAACTGCGAAATAGGAGAAGGGTTGCAGCTCATCGGTCGTGGCGGATTAAGAGCGGTGGCCAGCGGAGGCCGGCCGCATGACAGGGGGAGCCTCCCCACTGCCCAGTGAGAAAGGTCCATGACTTTGTGTCATTGCAGTGAAAAGAGGGCAGCTGGCGTTCGGCTGGTCGTGGAGGGGCGATGCACAACGCATTGCCGGGTGGACCAAGGGTTGGCCGTTTCGGCCGACCGAGCTGGACTGAGGGGGACTCGTGGCAGGTCCCATGTGCTTCTAGGAGACCGAACAGCTTCGTTCGTTCAGTGAGTAGGACCAGAGGGGCGCGTGACCCCCCCCCCCCCTGTATGTGGCCAGGCCAGGCAGAACCCAGTGAGTCGGTCCAGATCTAGTGGGTCGGGTTGACTCGAACCGGTTCAGGTTGACCCAGGCTGGGTCGGGTCGGTCTAACCGTGTCGGAGCGGACCCAGACCAACTTCGACCCATATTCCCTTTTTTGGCCAAAACCATGGCATTGTGAATCTATTTCACAAACCCTCTACGGTGCCGAAAACCTTGGAGAGAGATGGTTCTTTTGGTATACTCTAATTGAGATTTAGATAAAGTTGGGGTACAGTTGGGTTGGATCGAGCTCGAATCCAACTAGGCACTCGAGACTAAAAGGCTAATATCTTACAGGTTGGGCATCTAATTGACACATTGTCTATTGAATTTAGGGCCCTATTATGTGGAGGTTGTAACGACCCGAAATTTTTTAAATAAATTTTGTTTCCCAATTTTATGTGTTATTGTTATACTCAACAAAAACGTTTTATTTGATAAACATGATTATAATTAAAATGAGATCTGTGGGTTTTGACTATTATATAACCATCGTTCAATATGACCGCTGTGAACAAAATGTTTTGATATAAGTAATCTTGGTTAATTATTATAGAAAGAAGATTCGATGGCCTCACCTAGTAGTCTTGGACCGATCGAAGCCCATCTAACAGAGCTTGGGAAGGAGGTAGCACCACTGGGCTTTGCTCTGGATCAAATCCAAGCCGAACTTCATCATGTGAAGCTGGAACGGAATCACCTTCGTGAGAAGTTCAAACTGATAGAAATTACTACTCGGGCAATGTTGACTGAGCCGCCCCAAGCTTCTATCACCCTAGCACACCTTACTCTTAGGTCCTATACTGGTATTATAAGGGGTTATATATCGAGACCGTAACTACCTTGTGTAATCCTTGTTTTAAATAAAAATTGGTATTTCTTCTTATGATGAAGTTTATGAATTTTGAAATGACCGGATAAATATAGTATGCATATTTTTGATGAATTTTAGAAAAAGGATATTTTAAATATGTTTATGTAAACCCTAAATAATTAAAAATGTGTAATGATTTTTAAAAAATGGTCTTCTGCAATTATGTTCAGTACTAAATTTAGAGTCTAATAAGATCAACTTGATTTTTGATGAATAGTAAATTATGAATAGTGATTTTATGATTAGGATTAGTAATATGACCAAATGGATTAGTAATCTCACTTAAAAAAAGTTTTAAAATAATCTAGGCACCTTGATTAAGTAATGTGATTCAATAAAATAGTTAAATAACGGTTTCATTAATTATTATTCAAGTATTAGTTTTTTCGGGTGAATAGTGTTTTTTAATTAAAAATTTAATTAAAAATAATTAGAAAATTATTTTTATAAAAATGACTTTATTTTTGAACTCAGAGAATCGATATTATGTTATGGTAATTTTTGGGGTTTTTTCTGAAAAAATGAATTTTCGATGAATAGTGTTTTTATTTAAAAATTAAATTAAAAATATTTAGAAAATTATTTTTATAAAATGGATTTCATTTTTGAAATCAGAGCATTGATATTTGGTTAATGTGAAATTTTGGGATTTTTCTGAGAAAGTTGAATTTTCAGTGAATAGTAAAAATACAGTTTTAGGGTTTCGGTATGTTTAATGACATCATAAAGGTGTCATGATGATGTCATGAGATCTTTTGAGGGTTGGCCGGCCAAGGGTGATGAATTATTGTTTTGGGGGCCCCATGTGTCCTAACTCCATGATAAATGACAAGGGAGAGCACATGGGTTTGAGAAAAGCACATGTGAGGTGTCCCTTGGCCATTAATGCCTTGTCCCCTCACTTTCCCTATAAATACCAAGCCCTCCTCTCATCCATTAGACTCCCCACTCATTCCCAACGAATTTCTGGTCTCATTACCTCCCAAGGAGTCCTCCCAAGGTTCCCCCAAGCCCTCAAGGTCCCAACCTTTGAGGTTTAAGAGTTACATTTTAAGGTAAGGGATCCGACCCCTCTCTTTCTTTTCAAGTAATCTCTTTTATGTCATTTCTTTTATACTCCATGTTCTTATGTTGGAGGATGTTCTTTTATATTAATCCTACTGCCTATTTCATGTTCATATGATGAGAGACCCCCCCCCCTTTCTCTCATCAATTCGTTTTAAGAATGTTTAAGTGGCGTCGTTAGGCTGCCGAATTTTTAAGGGATTCTTTCACCTTCCTCGTTTTCGAGTTCTATTCTCATTCAATTCTTTCATGTTCCTTTTTATTATGTTGGGGTATGATCTCTAAATTATCATACTGATATTTTATGATCATATGATGAGATACCCCATTTGATCACTTCAATTCAGTATTTTGAAGTTTTAAGTGGCGCCGTTAGGCTGCCGAATTTTTAAGTGGTTCTTCACCCTTCTCGTTTTGAAGTTCTACTTTCATGTCAATTATTTCATGTTCCTTTTTGTTATATTGGGGTATGATCTTTATATATATCATACTGGACTCTTATGTTCATATTATGAGAGACCCCATATGATCTCTTCAATTCAGTATTTTGATGTTTTAAGTGGCGCTGTTAGGCTGCCGAATTTTTAAGTGGTTCTTCACCCTTCTCGTTTTGAAGTTCTACTTTCATGTCAATTCTTTCAAGTTCCTTTTTGTTATGTTGGGGAATTATCTCAATATCTATCATAATGATCTCTTATGATCATATGATGAGGGACCCTATTTGATCTTGTCAAATCATTTTCTTTTGAAGTTAAGTGACGCCGTAAGGCTGCCGAATTTTCATAAGAGAAATCTAATTTTTTTTCTCCTTCCATGTTTTTCATTTCAAATGGTATGTCCCTAAAATTTCATTACCATGTCTATATGTCCTTCTTATTCTTTCACCCTACTGTTTTATGGATCATTTATGAGGGGGTGACCCATGTCCCCTCTCATTTCAATGTTTTCTAAAACCCCGAAACTTAGCCGTTATGCTGCAGAATTTTCCCCTCAAAATGCCTCTCTCTTTTCTCAAAAATTATTTTATGTTATAAAGTGAATAATCAAAGCTCTTATTTCTACAAGGGTATTCACATATATATAAAAATGTTCCATTTTAAATTCTGGGATTTACATACATGTGACCCGCTTTCCCTTTCCGTGGGTTTAAAGTGACGTAAAGATCATGTCTTTAAAGCAGTTTTTAAAACGTTATGATTATGAAATGAAACCCATTTATTTTATGCTATGTGGGTTATTTATGAAATGTTTGATGATGATATATGTGGCTCACATGATAATAAAGGCAAATTTAAGGGTGCGCCCTGATAGCGCTCCAATGCATTGGGTAATGATGTAACCACTAGAGATTACAATTTTCACGATACCTTGGTGAATAACCTTGGTAATTTTAAAATGACACCTTGGGGATGGACCTTGGTGATATGTTCATGATTGTCTATGTTAAATGATGTAGCCACATCTTCAAGTTATGAAAAAGTTTTATTTTTATTATGATATGCCTCATGATTTCATTTTCATGCCTTAAAGTTCTTTTCATTACTTTATTGATGTATCTCAAGTTCATATGTAAAATGTTTCACTTGTTTCCCTTGCTGGGCCTTCTGCTCACCCTTCCTTTTGATGTATTTCCCCAGGTTATGGGATGCAGTAATGAGCCTAGGGTGAACATGAGGAGAAGCCTTTCAAGTGTTTAAGAAGAATTTTTTTTTTCATGTTTTATGTTCCTTGTTTCCAAGACACTAAACCTTAAAGATCCTCAGTTCCGTGTAATGGAATGAAAAGTTATGTTATAAAAAGACGGGATGCTATAGTTGGTATCAAAAGATGGTTTAGTTATTTGTGGAAATTAGGATATGAAAACTCTAGGAGGAACCCTATAGAAAAGTTTAATATAGGAAATCTTCCTGGTATTTTGGTGAGTATTGAGTAAGGGGTTGCCAAGCAAATACATCCCTGTCTGGATACGAGCAGGTAGAGGTGGCTCTGGCACAGATGTACATAGGGGTAAAACCCGAAAACACCGCTTTGATCTAGACTCGAACGGGAACTGGTACACGACAACGGGCCTTGCTGCACTCTTGGTTACGACACTCCCGGGGGATATGCTTTGGTTAATTCATAAGCTTGGTATGAACCATTGTTAAAGGAACAAAGATAAAATAAAATAAAGGTTCACATAAGAATATATGATCATTCAAAACCTATATGGGAACCTAGGAGATCACAAGTTAGGGTATACCTTTCATATACAAGTTATCCTTATATGCTTTCAGTTCCTTTTCATGATTATTAGCTAAGTACTTAAGCCCCTAATTATGCTTTCTCTTCTTAGTTAATGGTGGGAAATGGAAGAACATGTTCCGACAACCAATGTGATAGGAAATGCGACGATTTTCGTATTAATATGACAGGGATGATTAGGGGATTAAAATATGATTATTATTTTGTAAGACGTTCATTATTTTGGGAACCATATTTGATCGAGGTAAATAGATTACTACGGTATTTTCATTGAGGAGTAAGGTTGACTTATATTTTGAAGAATCGATGAATTTAAGGTGAACTTATAGTAATTTAGGTTACTTGTGGGAATGACTAACCTATCTTGGGTAAAATATGTTTAGGTTACCTACTTTTTTTATAAGATGTTAGGAGTGGTTGATGTTGTCTGGAGATGAACAATGAAGTTGTTTTGGAAGACTATGTTATCAAATCCTTATTGTATTTGGGTTTCAATCTTAGTTTGGTTTGTTTTGAGGAATTTTAAGGACCGTTATTTAGGGAATGGTCTATGATGAAATTTGGGTTGTACCATGGAACTTTGATGATTTAAAAGTAGTTTCCATTCCTATGGGATTCATTCTTTTTGAAGAGTTGTTTTACCTTAACCTTTCTGTTTTTGGGATAATGTTTAAAGATAGAAGAAATAGATAGTTAATCTTTTGTAGATTATGTGATTCTATAGAAGATGATTCTTGTGCTTTTATGAGACCAAGTGTTTTTGAATTCTCATCATTTGGAGAAAATATTAGTGTTGGTAGGGACTTGTTAAAGGATGAAACTCTACTTGAAGGTAGGTATATTTTCTTATGTTTTTGTTCTATGTAGTAAATGAAATCCTCAAAATTATGAAAAGAAACGTAAAACAAAAATGTTGTTGGTTTACTTTTCCTACTAGGTAATCAAAGACCGTTTACACACATCATAAGTTTGGGATTTTCTCATGGTTAACTTTCTCCTAATCATGTTCTCTATCACTCTCCCTCAGAACTTGACCCTTTGTTTTCTCCTCCATGTCCATGTTTTCCTACATGGAACCCTAGTGTGGGTTAACTCGGGTGACCTTTGTACTTCCCTTTCTTTATTTTAAAGTAATAGTTTTACTGACTCCTTTTCCAATGTGGGACTTTCAATGAAATTTCAAAACCCAATTTTAAAATTGCGAGGACGCAATTTCTTAAGGGGGGAAGATTGTAACGACCCGAAATTTTTTAAATAAATTTTGTTTCCCAATTTTATGTGTTATTGTTATACTCAACAAAAACGTTTTATTTGATAAACATGATTATAATTAAAATGAGATCAGTGGGTTTTGACTATTATATAACCATCGGTCAATATGACCGCTGTGAACAAAATGTTTTGATATAAGTAATCTTGGTTAATTATTATAGAAAGAAGATTTGATGGCCTCACCTAGTAGTCTTGGACCGATCGAAGCCCATCTAACAAAGCTTGGGAAGGAGGTAGCACCACTGGGCTTTGCACTGGATAAAATCCAAGCCGAACTTCGTCATGTGAAGCTAGAACGGAATCACCTTCGTGAGAAGTTCAAACTGATAGAAATTACTACTCGGGCAATGTTGACTGAGCCGCCCCAAGCTTCTATCACCCTAGCACACCTTACTCTTAGGTCCTATGCTGGTATTATAAGGGGTTATGTAACGAGACCGTAACTACCTTGTGTAATCCTTGTTTTAAATAAAAATTGGGATTTCTTCTTATGATGAAGTTTATGAATTTTGAAATGACCGGATAAATATAGTATGCATATTTTTTATGAATTTTAGAAAAAGGATATTTTAAATATGTTTATGTAAACCCTAAATAATTAAAAATGTGTAATGATTTTCAAAAAATGGTCTTCTACAATTATGTTCAGTACTAAATTTAGAGTCTAATAAGATCAACTTGATTTTTGATGAATAGTAAATTATGAATAGTGATTTTATGATTAGGATTAGTAATATGACCAAATGGATTAGTAATCTCACTTAAAAAAAGTTTTAAAATAATCTAGGCACCTTGATTAAGTAATGTGATTCAATAAAATAGTTAAATAACGGTTTCATTAATTATTAGTCAAGTATTAGTTTTTTCGGGTGAATAGTGTTTTTTAATTAAAAATTTAATTAAAAATAATTAGAAACTTATTTTTATAAAAATGACTTTATTTTTGAACTCAGAGCATCGATATTATGTTATGGTAATTTTTGGGGTTTTTTCTGAAAAAATGAATTTTCGATGAATAGTGTTTTTATTTAAAAATTAAATTAAAAATATTTAGAAAATTATTTTTATAAAATGGATTTCATTTTTGAAATCAGAGCATTGATATTTGGTTAATGTGAAATTTTGGGATTTTTCTGAGAAAGTTGAATTTTCAGTGAATAGTAAAAATACAGTTTTAGGGTTTCGGTATGTTTAATGACATCATAAAGGTTTCATGATGATGTCATGAGATCTTTTGAGGGTTGGCCGGCCAAGGGTGATGAATTATTGTTTTGGGGGCCCCATGTGGCCTAACTCCATGATAAATGACAAGGGAGAGCACATGGGTTTGAGAAAAGCACATGTGAGGTGTCCCTTGGCCATTAATGCCTTGTCCCCTCACTTTCCCTATAAATACCAAGCCCTCCTCTCATCCATTAGACTCCCCACTCATTCCCAACGAATTTCTGGTCTCATTACCTCCCAAGGAGTCCTCCAAAGGTGCCCCCAATCCCTCAAGGTCCCAACCTTTGAGGTTTAAGAGTTACATTTTAAGGTAAGGGATCTGACCCCTCTCTTTCTTTTCAAGTAATCTCTTTTATGTCATTTCTTTTATACTCCATGTTCTTATGTTGGAGGATGTTCTTTTATATTAATCCTACTGCCTATTTCATGTTCATATGATGAGATACCCCCCCTTGCTCTCATCAATTCGTTTTAAGAATGTTTAAGTGGCGCCGTTAGGCTGCGGAATTTTTAAGGGATTCTTTCACCTTCCTCGTTTTCAAGTTCTATTCTCATTCAAGTCTTTCATGTTCCTTTTTATTATGTTGGTGTATGATCTCTAAATTATCATACTGATCTTTTATGATCATATGATGAGATACCCCATTTGATCACTTCAATTCAGTATTTTGAAGATTTAAGTGGCGCCGTTAGGCTGCCGAATTTTTAAGTGGTTCTTCACCCTTCTCGTTTTGAAGTTCTACTTTCATGTCAATTATTTCAATTTCCTTTTTGTTATATTGGGGTATTATCTTTATATATATCATACTGGACTCTTATGTTCATATGATGAGAGACCCCATTTGATCTCTTCAATTCAGTATTTTGATGTTTTAAGTGGCGCCGTTAGGCTGCCGAATTTTTAAGTGGTTCTTCACCCTTCTCGTTTTGAAGTTCTACTTTCATGTCAATTCTTTCAAGTTCCTTTTTGTTATGTTGGGGAATTATCTCAATATCTATCATACTGATCTCTTATTATCATATGATGAGGGACCCTATTTGATCTTTTCAAATCATTTTCTTTTGAAGTTAAGTGACACCGTAAGGCTGCCGAATTTTCATAAGAGAAATCTAATTTTTTTTCTCCTTCCATGTTTTTCATTTCAAATGGTATGTCCCTAAAATTTCATTACCATGTCCATATGTCCTTCTTATTCTTTCACCCTACTGTTTTATGGATCATTTATGAGGGGGTGACCCATGTCCCCTCTCATTTCAATGTTTTCTAAAACCCTGAAACTTAGCCGTTATGCTGCAGAATTTTCCCCTCAAAATGCCTCTCTCTTTTCTCAAAAATTATTTTATGTTATAAAGTGAATACTCAAAGCTCTTATTTCTACAAGGGTATTCACATATATATAAAAATGTTCCATTTTAAATTCTGGGATTTACATACATGAGACCCTCTTTCCCTTTCCGTGGGTTTAAAGTGACGTAAAGATCATGTCTTTAAAGCAGTTTTTAAAACGTTATGATTATGAAATGAAACCCATTTATTTTATGCTATGTGGGTTATTTATGAAATGTTTGATTATGATATATGTGGATCACATGATAATAAAGGCAAATTTAAGGGTGCGCCCTGATAGCGCTCCAATGCATTGGGTAATGATGTAACCACTAGAGATTACAATTTTCACGATACCTTGGTGAATAACCTTGGTAATTTTAAAATGACACCTTGGGGATGGACCTTGGTGATATGTTCATGATTGTCTATGTTAAATGATGTAGCCACATCTTCAAGTTATGAAAAAGTTTTATTTTTATTATGATATGCCTCATGATTTCATTTTCATGCCTTAAAGTTCTTTTCATGACTTTATTGATGTATCTCAAGTTCATATGTAAAATGTTTCACTTGTTTCCCTTGCTTGGCCTTCTGCTCACCCTTCCTTTTGATGTATTTCCCCAGGTTATGGGATGCAGTAATGAGCCTAGGGTGAACATGAGGACAAGCCTTTCAAGTGTTTAAGAAGAATTTTTTTTTCATGTTTTATGTTCCTTGTTTCCAAGACACTAAACCTTAAAGATCCTCTGTTCCGTGTAATGGAATGAAAAGTTATGTTATAAAAAGACGGGATGCTATAGAGGTCGTTTTGGATACTTCTTCATGGGGCTTCGTGGAAGTTAGAGTATCGACCGGTGGATTTAGGAGAAGAACCTCCCAGAATCAAGCGAGCTTAGTGCGGGGACCCAGTAGCTGGATATAAAATGAAAAAGTGATCCTTCGTGGGTCTGTATTTTAGGATCCCACATGAATCCAATCTAGGAATCCATGTGGGATTACTCTTGGATCCTTGGTGGGTCTACTTTTCTAGGATCCAGAGTGGTTCTGATGATGTACTAGGATCCTATGTGGGTCTGTTGTACTATGATCATATGTGGGTCTGATGATGTACTAGGATCCTATGTGGGTATGAAGTATTAGGATCTTCTGTGGGTCTGATGATTTACTAGGATCCTATGTGGGTCTGCCTCATAACAGAGTAAGATGACTTACTAGTTACATCTAAGCATCTATACTTCGGTACTTAAGTTAGACCTGGTGTGAGCAAAGTCCTCCTTTTCATGGTGATACCATGGTGGTATTATTTTGTGTGGCATACCTGTGTGGTAAATACCTTCATGGTGAATCCATTGTGTATTATTCTGTGTGGCGTACCTGTGTGGTACTTACCTCTATGGTGTTACCTTCGTGGTATTCCTTCCTTTGTGGAACATTTGAGATGGGAATACTCGATAACTTACATTTATGTATGTGCATATACCTAATTACATTTGACTGTTGTTTCCATGCATTGTGGTTTATATTTTGTGTATTTTGAGAGACCTTTGGTGGTCTCAGGGTCCCTACCGAGTATCATTATACTCCCATCTATACTGGTTATGCCTGCACCTTATTGTGTTTGGTGCAGACGACGGGCAACGCTGACTCAGGGCGAGGATACCAGGACTAGAGGTAGCTTGGAGGTGGACATTAGACATGGCATGTTGCAGATAAAACCTGATCGAGAGTTGTACCAACCCTTCAGGTAGTATCCTTGGTGGGTTTTCACATGAGCTCTTTTCAATTTCTTTTACCTTCCAGTTGGGTTTTTATTCTGGCCCATTAATACTTTTTGTACACACTCTTTTTACTATACTGTTTACTTGTGTTCATATATTCTTATGTGGTTGGTTGTGTGTGTTTACAAGTTATAAAGGAAATGCATCCTAGTTTTAGGGAATACACCTTTTTTTCTACTCGCCAGCCCCTAGCCTATAGAATGCGTGATTGGGGTAGTCCTAGCATGGGCCCCGGGGGACGGGGTCGGACAAATTGGTATCATAGGAGTCGGTTCTACAGTAGAACATAAGACTCTGATCTTTTAATGGAAGTAGTGTTATGTGTAGCGAGTGTGGTTATCAGCTTAAGGAATCTAGTGTTGGTGTGGCGGCCGATGTATCCATACAACAGGACCTTGACTTCTGATTTCTGACTCCATGCATGAAAACACTGATTGTGTATGTGTTTTGAAATGTTTTCATTGTGAACTCTTTGAGTCATCTTACCAGGTATAACTTATTGATAGTGGCACACATTTTTCTTTTTCGAATTCCTCCATGAATATAGCTAGCTAGGGTTCGAGGTATAGTACACGAGGATAGCCAACCGAGCGATGATGCCTCAGTGCAGGGCCCACTTCCAGTAGAGGCACCAGTGGAGGAACCAGATTTTCCATTACCCGTTGGGCCACCGATGCCACTAGACCCAATAGTAGAGAGTGAATGCCACTTGAGCACATTGCATGAGTTCCAGTGGCATATTCCACTTAGGTTCAGGGGTGATATATACCCAAAGGAGGTTGAGGAATGGTTGGAGGTCATAGTGAGATTCTTCCGGCTAGTAGGGATACTAGCCGATCTAATGGTGATCCTTGCCGCTAGTCTTCTACAGGAAGTAGTAGGCTGATGGTGGAGCTTGAGGCTACAGGTTCACGATGAGGTTTCACTTCTCCCGTCAGACTTTGAGAGCCTGTTTTGGGAAGAGTTTGTCCCAACGACCCTTTGCATAGTGCGCATTCAGAAGCTTCTTCATCTGCAGTAGTGAAGCATGACTCTGGCTCAGTACTCAGCGAGGTTCACTAACCTCTTACTCTACTGCATTGATATGGTATGGGACCCATTCTCCCGGGCTCGGACATTTGATCAGGGACTCAGACGTGAGATCAGGGATTTGATGATCTTACTCAGCATCCTGACACAGGCGGGGGTGTTAGAGTGATCCCTCTTATTGGAGAGTTTTCTTGATGAGCAGTCACAAGCAGTGAGACCCAACACCAGTCATCACGTAGTTGTGTCCTCTGAAGCTAGTAGAAGACAGATTTCACATGGGTCTAAGGGGACCAGACCAGTAGGAGGACGACCACATGATTCATGGTCAGTTGTGTGGGGCATCAGAGATAGGGCCAGTCATGCGACGAACTGGAAGTGTTACACATACGGTGGGCAGGGTCATATGGCTTGAGTCTACCTGACCCTCCATACGGATGATCAGAAGATGGTTTAAGGACCACCCAGGTAAAGAAATAGGTTCGAACAAGGAGGTTTTTAGGGATCAGGTGGACGTGGCAGAGGATCTGGCCATGCATCTGGTGGTGGGTGGCGATTCGAGATGTTACCGCCACCACCACCAGAAGGTCCAACATGACCATAGGGAGCAGGTGGACAGGGGTGAGCTCATCTTCAGGTAGTTGAGGCCTACAATCATGGAACTTTGTTGATGATACAAGGTATGATCTATGTCTACACCACCTTAGTTTTAGTACTTATAGACATAGGTTCCAGCTATTATTTTATTTCCACTGACCTCGTTCGAAGCTTGGAGATTCCGACAGAGTCGTTGGCTCGATCCTTACGGCTAGAGACTCCTACGAGAGAGTATTTGAGGATTACACACTGGTTCCGGAAGTTTGAGCTTAATTTAAGAGGTGATAGCTTCATTTGGGATCTCCTAGTAGCGGCTTCAAGGCCTTACAACGTCCTCTTGGGTATGGACTGGTTATCTACAGCCCATGCTCAAATTGACTGTATTAGGCACAAAGTGCAGTGTGTCTTCAGGGATGGGACCAGGTTTACCTTCACCAGCAAGAAGGGATCATTTGCAGCATAGGATGGACTTACCCGGAGGAGAGTACAGTCGATCACTCATCCGTTGGTGAGTCGTGCCCTCGGAACGGTTGATGTGGAGAGTCTGAGCTATCCTATAGTAGTGTAATAGTAGAAAGATGTCTTCCCTAATGATGTTTCGGGTCTACCTCCTCACAGAGAGGTGTACATTTTCAAGGAATTGTACCCTGGGATGACACCGATATCTACACCAGTGTATCGGATGGCTCCCACAGAGCTTCATGAGATGCAGGTACAGCTGGAAGACTTACAGGGGAATAGGTTCATTCGGTCCAATGTTTCTCTGTGGGCTTCCCATATTTTGTCTTCCAAGAAGCCAAATTGGAGCTTGAGACTTTGTGTTGACTATGGACACCTTAACCACGTGACTGGGAAGAATAAGTACCCACTTCTGACGATTGACGACCTCTTTGATTTGCTGAAGGGAGCATGGTGGTTCTCAAAGGTAGGCCTCCGATCAGGCTATCACCAACTTAGATTACGAGATGAGGATGAGAAGAAAATGGCTTTCAGATGTCAGTACTTCTAGTATGAGTATTTGGTCAGGTCGTTCAACATGACCAATGCTCCTACGGTGTTCATGAGACTCATGAAGATGATCTTTCAGCCATACCTTGATCTCTTTATAGTAGTCTTCATCGATGACATTCTGATCTACTCGGCTACTGAGGAGGACATGCCTATCATTTGCTGATAGTTCTAGAAACACTTCGATAGAACTAGCTTTATGGTAAGCTCTCAAAGTGATAGTTCTAGATCCGAGAGGTTCACTTTCTTGAACATGTCATCTCAATGGATAGAGTTGTGGTGGATCAAGCGAAGATTGAGACAGTACTATATTGGGAGCCACCCAGGAGTGTGACGAAGGTACAGAGTTTTCTAGGTTTGGCCAGATACTATCGGAGGTTTATGCTAGATTTCTCCTGAGTTGTATCATCTATATCAGCATTAACTAAGAAGGGAAAACCCTTCATTTGGTCGGAGAAATTCTAGCGGAGTTTTCAGAAACTAAGGCAGAGGATGACTATTTCCCCTTTCTTTAGGCTACCGGAGAAGGGCATAAGGTATACATTCCATTGTGATGCATCAGGGGTTAGGCTCGAATGTGTCCTGATACAGTAGCGAGTAGTGATCACATATGATTCTCGACAGCTAAGACAACATGAGAATAACTACTCTACCCAAGACCTGGAGTTAGCAGTAGTGGTCATTTCCTTGAAGATGGGGCGACATTACTTGATGAGCGAATGTTTTACAGTCTTCTCGGATCATAAGAGTCTCATGTATATTTTCTATCAGAAGGAAATGAACCTAAGATAGAGAAATTATCATGAGTTCCTCCAGGAATATGACTTTGAAATAGTATATACTCATGGGAAGGGGAATGTGGTAGAAGATGCACTCAACTGGAGATCTGGTATTCAACTGCTAGGTGAGGCGACGGAGCAGTTTTCCGCTTTGCAGATATCCTTTGTGGATCGAGATGGAGAAGATTTTTTTCAATCTCTTACAGTCACTCCCCCACTTCATCAGTGAGTCTGGGAAGCGCACTGCAGGGACGCTGACTGTGAGGCTCGACGTGCTCAGATATCCACAGGACATGCACCTAGTGTATTTTCTGATGGTGGGGAGCACGACATCCTTTTCAGAGGACGTACCATGGTACTAGTGTCTCTTCCGGAGGAAGTGTTGAGGGAGTTCCATACATCCCCTCTAGCGGTACATTCAGTAGTGGAAAAAATGTATGAGGACCTCTGAAGACAACACTGTTGGCGGGGAATGAAGAAAGCAATAGAAGAGTTTGTCTCTCTATGTCTCACTTGCTAGTAAGTGAAGCCGGAGCATAAGGAACTAGCATGATTAGTTCATCCTTTAATGGTCCCAGAGGTGATGTGGGATGGGATATCCATGGACATCGTGACAGGACTTCCATGTACATCCAGGGGTCATGACTCTATCTAGGTGATCATCAACCAACTAACCAAGTCAGTCCACTTCCTACCAATCAGAGAGCAGGGTTATATAGAGAACTCAGGATGCCTCTATGTGGAGGATATTTTTGCGGCTACATGGAGTACCCCCAACAATTGTCTTTGATTGTGATGCATGTTACACTTCATGGATATGGAAGGGTTTAAAGGAGGCTTTCGGGACATAACTTCGATTGAGCACTGCCTTCCATCCTCAGACGGATGGCCAGACTGAGCAGACTATTGAGACCCTCCAGGACATGATGTGTGCATGCGTCCTCGACTTCGGTCGCGGTAGGGAGGATCTATATTATTCTCATTTTTTGGTATGTGACCCTTTCTTGATGCTTTTAGTGATTTTAAAATTAAGGGGGACAAATGGGAGAGTCTGTAGAACTTGGAATGAGTTTTGGGGCCAAAAGGGAAGTTGCACGGGCGGTGCACGGTTTTTCTAAACCGTGCAGCCAAACCGTGTGCAGTGGGTCCTGGAGGTAGTGGCTTCTGCACATTCAGTGCATGTTTTGTCTAACCTTGCGCCCAAACCATGTGAGAAGGGTGGTCAAGGTAGTATCTAATGCATAGTTAGCGCACCATTTGTCCAACTGTGCAAACTAACCATGAGGGCACTTAAATGAGATCCTTAAATTGTTGATCTCACGATTTTTCACCACTAAATGCCTCATTTAAGCTCTTAAGCGGTCCTAACTCGGGAATTTGGTTCTCCCAAGGTCAAGGAAGGTTCTCTTGTCATTCCGGAGGCAAATCCATAAGGAAAACCAAGTCCATGATACTCTGCTCGAAGCATTGCTCTCCTTATTTCTATAACCTTGGATGTACCAAAATGAGTAACTTCTAATTTCTTCCAAATACAGTTGGATGCTTCACATGAAGATATCTGACTATATATATTCCTAGTCATAGAGCATAATAAAGTATTGCGTACCTTGTAATTCAGTTGATATTCTTGCTTCTCTTGGTTGGTGAAAGTGCTAACTTCTTTGTCAGGAATTTTGTAACCCCCAGTAAGCATAATAAAATTGTCTACACCAATATTGATAATGAAAGTCTTCATACGATATCTCCAATACTCATAATCATTCCCGTCAAAGATTGGTGGTCTAGAAGGATTCATATTATCTATTGATCTGATATTCATTCCTGCCATCTAATACAACAAAAACAACTTTTCCACTCCACACGTTAGTGTAGTAAGTATTCAAGATAGTAATAAGAAATAAAGCTAGAAATACAAACTAGTGGAAAACCTCCTCTGATACCAATTGTTGGATCGAATATATGTATATGTATGTCTATTAGATGGAACAATACAAGAGGGGGGGTGAATTGTAGGTTTAAAAAACCTTTGAGTTTTAGCAACAAAGAGATTAGTTTAAATGATCTTAAACTAATACAAGTACAAACACCCACAATTGTATTGAATATAAAAGGTATGATGTATTGTAATACTAATGTAATGTAAAACAATTGTATTCAAGGTGAAAACAATAATTAGAGTAATAGAAAGATGAATGATTCTACCTTAAAACATATAGAATCAATCAATACAAAAAGTAATAGAATGATTGTAATTGAAACAATTACAATTGAATATGTAAAGAAGAAAGGAAACAATACAAATCCCTTTCTAATACAAGTAACAGCGGAAATGTAAAAGTATTACAATTCTTTTGACCCAAAGAGAAGGGTTATCCTTTCACCTAGGATAAAAGGTCTGTCTCACCAACACCTTGGTGAGCCCTCGATACGATGATCGGCACATCTGTCTGCCTATCCCTGGCAGCCCTCGATACGATGATCGGCACGTCTGTCTGCCTATCCCCGGCAGCCCTCGATACGATGATCGGCACGTCTGTCTGCCTATCCCGGTCAGCCCTCGATTTTGTAGGTAATCGGCACCTCTGTCTTTCAATTACTTGAAAGCCCTTGATACGATGATCGGACGCACAAGGCAGATGAGAGAAGTCACAGTGTCTCTCTCTAGAATCTTGGTAGTTCATAGAATCTCTTCATTCGTTCTCTTCGTTCATCGTTGTACTCTCATCTTCAAATGGCCTCCTATTTATAGGCCTCAGGTTCCAACGGTCATACTGCCTCCAACGGTCATATTGAAACAGAAAGCACGACA
Source organism: Viscum album (assembly GCA_963277665.1). Classification (NCBI taxonomy): domain Eukaryota; kingdom Viridiplantae; phylum Streptophyta; class Magnoliopsida; order Santalales; family Viscaceae; genus Viscum; species Viscum album. Next base: position 1,328,634,433 of record OY728158.1, read on the forward strand.
TCGTTTTGATTAGTTTGTAACTAACTCAACGACATCGTTTTGTTAGGACAAGAGATATATAGAAAAGTAAAACATGAGTATGATTCATATGCAATGAGTGTTTTTTACTAAGTACCAAAACAAATAATGAATATCTGAATAGCAGAGTCAGTACGATACGATTGACAGAGTCAGTATGGTATGATTGACAAAGTCAGTACGATATGATTGACAGAGTCAGTATGGTACGATTGATATTGTACGATACGATAAACATGATTTTGTAATTTAAAAACATATGATAGAATACATTTATGATTTCCAAAACATGATATAGAAGTCAAAAGGAGACTTTTGACTTAACATTTCCTTGGTGAATAGAAGTTGTATTCTTGAGGTATGTGATCGTTCTTTATTGGTTTCTTAGAACTAATTAGATCTACTTCTCCTATTCTCTCATTTTCTTAGATCTACGCCCGTTATGGGTATATCTAAGTGTTTGGATGCCAAATATGATGAGTTGTGGTCTTTTTTGTGTTATGAGAAGAGATCTAAGGAGGATTCTTGGAGAATCAACCCAGTTTTTTTGTGCATTCTCCATTTGTTAGGGTTTTCTCCAAACCTTTAAGGTAGGTGGCTTCACTCTCGATTCCTCTTTCTTAGAACATGAATTTTTAGTTCAAATTGATTAATTTCTTGGTTTTGATTGTGAAATTGTGGTGAAAATCATGTTGTATATCTTCTTTAATGATGATTAATGGGTTTTGATGAAATTGTGGAAATTGGAAGAATGTTTTGTGTAATGTTTTTTGGTTTCATGATTTTAAAATAGTGATTTTAAAATAAGGATTTGCGGGATTTGGAAAATGGTTGGCAGGAAAAAGGTTTTCAATAAATGGGTTGTTTTATTGAAATGGTTTTGTCATGGTTGGAATGGTGTGGTTTTTGGGAATACTTGGTGTGTGTGTTCATATTGCATTTACAAGGCTTGGTTGAAATACGACCTTATGCTTGGTGCCAAATGTGTAATGGAATATGGGGAATAATTACCTTGTGACGAACTCATGGATCAACGAGAGACCACTCATGAGTATGGAACTGTCATAACGAAGCATGCATGGTTGATTTCACGGGTTGTGAAATGTTTGGGTGTGCCAAAAAGGGATTTTTGTGAAATTGAAAGGTGAATTTGGTTGGAAACTTTTCTTGGTTGCTTTTCTTGAGGAAGATGGTTTTTTTTGGAAAATGGTTTTGACATGGAACTTGTTATATTGTGAACTGTTTTGGAATTGTTTTATATAAATTGTTTTATATAAATGTGTTAACATGTTTTATCCTATAGGCATGGGTTGGGAAGCCATTGGGGAAAACCTACTGAGTTTCATTACTCACCCCCTGCATTGGCATGTTGGTTCTTTTGCAGATGTCATATACCGGGATGTTGGAAAAGGTAAAGTGGAACATGTTTATAGAACTACTTCATGATACTTGGGTAGGTTCGTGATGTTCTAGCTTGAAGCTTGTGGATCATGGAGTTTGGTTGTCTTCTTGTAGTCTTTTAGTTTGTCTTTCCACTGTTTACTCTGATTCAGTGTTTGTTTCCTTTGTGGTGCTCTTGGTTGGTTTATGAAAAAATAAATGGTTGAGTTTTCTTAGTTTTTATCATGCAACATTTAGTTGATTATTTTTATTATGGTTGTTGGTTTTGTGGTATATTCTAAAAGGGTAAATCATCCCCCACTTGTTTTGAAACCCTTCGACGCTTATTTCCAGCCTTTGGCACCTTGGGGATGTCTTTTAAGGCCTAGTAATGACTTTTTGTATTCTCAAGCCAATGGGACAAGAGGGTCATTACAAATGGTATCAGTTTGTTTGGTCCTTGGGGTATAAATAAAATAAACTTGTTCATTTCCTTATGGAACAAGTAGTCATCAGTTTTTGTGGGTCTTGGAAGTGAAATTCATTCTTTTCTATTCCTTGGGTCGAAATCTTAGGTAGGAGTAGGATTGTCGGAACTTGAAATGTATAGCATAAAAGGACGTAGCTAACCCGTTTATGCTGAACATAAAGTTATGTGGTTTTTGGGTACATAAGTGTTTTGGATACACTTATAGAATGTTGGAAATCACATTTTCATGGGTTTAGCCAATGAGATTAGCATGGCATGCATTAGAGGAATGACTTCCCCCTATGAGTGCATATATCATTTTGATAAATGGATTATGGTTTGAGGAAAAAGTGTGATTTCTGAAAATTTTAAACTTGTTTTCAAATGAAAGACTTTGAAAAGAGAATGGTTGGTGTATTTTGAAAATGGATTGATTTTCAAAAGAAAGAAAAGATTTTTCATAAATTGGTAAATGGGGAAAAGTTGGATGTTTGGAAAAAAATGTTGTGATAGTGATGTGATATAAATTGAAATGATAATCCTTCAGTTGCTAGGAAGTGAGAGTAACAGTTTGCATTGTTTGAATAGAAAATTGCACCTGTTAGGCATTGTAGAAACCAAACGGAAGAGGATACAAAGAATGTGGTCGCACCTGAGCCATAGGTGAACCAGCAGCTAGTCCAAAGTATAGTTCAAGCATTTCAGGATATGGACACAGAGAATATGAGGGATGAGTCAAGGAATGTAGACCATTCCATCCAGTTCCAGAAGCAGAATCCACCAATCTTTCTGAGTGATTCTGAACCAGAAATGGTGGAGGTGTGGCTGAGTAGGATGAATTGTATCTTCGATTTCATTGGCACACCAGAAGAACTGAAATTAAAGTTCGTAAGGTATATGCTGGATGATATTGCACGACAGTGATGGGAGCTAGTGGTGCAGGCCAAGGTGGATCAATGCCTGGGCTGGGAAGAATTTGAGAAATTGTTCAATAAACAATTCTATCCTCACACATTCAGGATCCAGAGGACGATGGAATTTTTGAGTCTAAATTAGGAGAATCTAGTTGCCACAGATTATGTTGCTAAATTCATGAATTTAGTGTGCTTTTCATTGGAAGTTGCGGCCAATGCATCGCTGAAGTCACGCATCTTTGAATCAGGATTGCGACAAGATATTTGCTCAAAGATAGTTGTGATCTATATTATGAATTATACGGGGATAGTACACAGAGGAACAGTAGATGAAAGAGAAATCTCCAGAGTTATGGGAGGAGGAAGTATGATGATACCTATGGGAACGGGTGGGAACTCTAATGTTGGGAACAAGAAGAAGAGGGACACCTACTTCCATGGTGGGAGTGCAAATCAGACGGCTGGATAAGTGAATCTTCCTCCATGACCCATGATGATAGCTGAGTGTTTTCAATGAGGAGTGATTGATCACATGAAACGAGAATGTAAAGTAGTGCCGAGAGCATGCCACAATTGCTATAAGATGGGGCGTCTTCAGTGGTTTTTTCATAGTGCTCCACAGTCAGATGTTTGTGTCACTTCTCAAGTGTCGCAAGCATCTTATGCTTCGACAGGGCGAGGACAGAAAAATCAGTCCCGCTAGTAGAACATAGCTAGCTATGGTGATTCTAGGAATACCATGACTCCTCAGGCAGTACAATCTCAACAAGGCAATAAGAAGCAAAGTGCAGCAACAAAGCAATTGTATGGAGCGGAACAGGTGATTGTGGATGACCATTCTGGACCTTCTATGGTGAGTGGTATGATTCTTTTGAATTCTACCATAATGAAAGCGTTGTTTGATACTATTGCATCACATTCTTTTCCTGCTTCTCATATTGCTGATTTGCTGAACTTAAAACATGAAATTATTCCTTCTGTGATAAAACTTCAAACTCATCTTGGTGAAAGAGAAGGTAGAACCTTCGTGTGTAGAGCATGTTCTATAACTATTGATGGAGCTGAGCTGAAATGGGATTTCTCTATGATGGAGATGGATGCTTATGATATAATCCTAGGTATGTATTGGTTGACAGAGTTCAGGTCTCACACCGAATGTTATAGCAGAACAGTCAGTTTCGTGACTGAAGATGGCGTCGAGCATCTCTTTAGAGAATAAAGTGTGGTGAAGGCAGGTGCAAAAGACTTGTTGGCACCAGTAGTGGCAACGATCTCTTACCAGTTGGCTGTGTTAAACTTGGAATCGATGGATGAGATCACGAATAATAGTCTAAAAGTAATCGTAGATCAATTTCTAGATGTTTTTCCTGAAAACTTCTCGAGGTTACCACCTGTAAGGGAAGTGGAGTTTGCGATTGATCTCCTTATGGGAACTAGTCCTTTCTCACTTCCATCTTATAGTATGGAACCAACGGAGTTAAAGTAATTGAAAGTGCAGTTGGAATAACTGGAAAACAAAGGTTTTATTCAGCCAAGCATGTCTCCGTGGGCAACACCAGTTTTGTTTGTATAGAAAGCAAATGGAATTTTGAGGCTATGTGTGTATTATCGTTAACTTAACCAAGTTATGATAAAGAATAGATATCCACTTCCATGCATTGATGGCATGTTTGATCAATTGAGGTGATCTTAGTGGTTCTCTAAGATTGACTTGCAGTCAGGATATCAGCAGTTGTGAGTTCGGAAGGAGGATATTCCAAAGACTGCCTTCAGAAGCAAATATGGCCACTATGAGTATGTAGTCATGAATTTTGGTCTTATGAATGCACCGACAGTATTTATGGCATCGATGAATTGGATATTCCAGTGATATGTTGATTATTTTGTTGTGGTTTATGTGGATGACATATTGGTGTATTCAAGAACAAGGGATAAGCATGAGCAACACTTGGCGATAGTGTTGGAAATCTTGAGAGACCATCAATTGTATGACAAATTATCAAAATGTGATTTTTGGATACAAGAGGTACGCTTTCTAGACCATTTTGTTTCTCATAAAGGTGTTTCAGTTGATCCTGAAAAGATATAAGTCATGATATCTTGGCAACCACTAAATAATGTGTTTGAGATACGTAGTTTTCTTGGTCTAGCTGGTTACTACCGATGCTTTGTGTATGATTTCTCACGACTATCATCACCAATGACATCGATGAAAAATAAGAATTCTCCATTTCAATGGACAAAAGAATGTTTGAAGTCCTTCTACGAACTGAAGGATCATCTTACATCGACACCTATCTTGATCTTTCCAGAATCAGGACAGGGGTATGTGGTGTATTGTGGTGCTTCAGGATCAAGTTTGGGTTTTGTTCTCATGCAAAGAGATCATGTGGTTGCTTATTGTTCAAGGTAGTTGAGAGTGAATGAGAAAAATTACCCAACACATGATATGGAGTTAGCTGCAGTCGTCCTTTCTTTGAAATCATAGAGACATTATCTCTTTGGTGAGAAATTCACTATGTTTACAGATCACAAAAGCATGAAACACATTTTCTCATAACGAGATTTGAATCTAAGGCAGAGGAGATGGATGGATTATCTTAAAATGTTCAAATTTGAATTTATGTATACATTGGGTAAAGGTAATTTGGTGGTTGATGCATTATGTAGAAAGTCATATGCTTAGTTGGAGAAAGAAGCTTCAGATCTGTGGCAGTTGATGTTGGTCTGAGACGACATGCATATGGAATGTGAAGACTGAGCTGATGTGGCGGTTTTCATTCCACTTGTGCTTGTTCTTGATTTTTTGGAGATAGTAAAGGAGGCACATGCATCCGATGTAGACTGTGTTGCAATGAGTTCAAAACTCAATGGTGGGGAGACCATTGAAGGATGGAAGCTGGAAGGGAGTTCAGCTTTGCGGTTTTGAGTTCGGATGGTTGTACCTTTAACTTCTTAGGAACAACTCCTTCATGCTTACCACCATTCCAGATGGGTTGTTCATCCATGAACACAGAAGCTGTATGAGGTGTTGAAGGCGTAGTTTTGGTGGAGCGGCATGAAAAGGAAAGTAGCCAAGTTCATCTCGTGATTCTTAACCTGTCAGCAAGTTAAAGGAGAACATTAGTGACCAGCGGGTATGTTGCAGTCTTTACCTATCCCAATGTGGAAATGGGATCATATAGCAATGTATTTTGTTACAGGTCTTCCAAGAATAGTTCAGAAACACGATGCCATTTAGGTGATAGTGGATCGGCTTACCAAGTCGGCCCATTTCATCCCTATTCGTGAAACTCATACGGTGGAAGATCTTTCAAAAATCTATATCCGAGAATTGTTAAAGAGGCATGGTGTGCCAGTGTCTATCGTCTCAGATAGATATCCAAGGTTCACATCTCGTTTCTGGAGATCCTTACAGAAAGCCCTGGGAACTCAGTTGAATATGAGTGCGGCATATCATCCTCAGACGGATGGACAATCCTAAAGAATGATATAGACGTTGGAATACATGTTGTGGGATTGTGTAAAAGATTTTGGTGGCTCATGGGAGGATCACATTCCTTTAGTGGAGTTCTCATATAACAACAGTTATCAGGACTCGATACACATGGCTCCATTTGAAGCATTGTATGGGTGTCCTTTTCGTTCTCCACTATGCCAGGTGGAAACATGTGTGACTTCACTAGTTGGGCCTAGCCTTGTCCAACAAACAACGGAGAAGATTCAGATGATAAAAAAGGATTGAGATGGCATAGAGTCATCAGAAATCTTCTGCGGATCATCGCCGAAGACCTTTGTCTTTTTCGGTGAGTGATCATGTCTTTTTGAGAATCTCTCCTAGGCCTGGACATCGTCATTTTGGGAAGCAGGAAAAATTATCTCCTCGATATATAGGCCCTTTTGAGATACTGGAATGGGTTGGTGATGTGGCATATCAGTTGGCATTACCACCATGGTTCAATGCAGTGCATAATTTGTTCCATGTATCACAGTTGAAAAAGTATCATCCTGATCCTGACCATGTGATCAGATGGGATCACGTTGACCTAGATTCGGATGCTTTATTGATACATATCCTGTTACGGGTTGTGGATAGGAAAAATAAATTTTTGTGTGGAAAAAGCATCGGTCTACTGCGGGTTTTGTGGATGCATGGTCAGATTCATGAAGAGACTTGGGACCGTGAAAAGGAAATGAAGGAGCAGTGGCCGGAACTCTTTTAGTTGGTTGAAGGTTTTCTACTTTCCTAGGACAGAAAGACCAATGCTGGGGAGAATGTAGTACCCTCGGTTTCTAGTACGTAACCCTTTATTGATTCTTTTAGTGGTTTTAATGTTAAGGGTGACAAATGGGAGAGTCATGAGAACTTGGAATGGGATTTGGGGAAAAAAGGGAATCTGCACGGGCGGCACACGGTTTGTCTAAATCATGCGGCCAAACTGTGCGCAGTGGGTCTTGGAGGCAGTGGTTTCGGCACGGTCGGTGCACGGTTTGTCTAACCGTGCGGCCAAACCGTTTGATAAGGGTAGTCAAAGAAGTAGCTAATGCACGGTTAGCACGCGGTTTGTCAAACTGTGCGAACTAACTGTGCAGGCACTTAAATGATATCCTTATATTGTGGATCTCATGTGTTTTCAACACCAAATTCCTCGTTTAAGATTCTAAGTGGACCTAACTCGGGATTTAGGTTCTCCCAAGGTCAAGAAAGTGTCTCCCGTCGTTCTGGAGTTGATATGATGGTTTCCCTTGGAGAATCGAAGCTGGATTCTTGAGGTATGTAATCTTTATTGATTGGTTTCTTAGATCTACTTAGATCTACTTCTCATATTCTCTCTTTTTCATAGATATACGCCTGTTATGGGTATATCTAAGTTTTTGGATTCCAAATATGACGATTTTTTGTCTTGGTTGTGTTAGGAGAAGAGATCTAAGGACGATTCTTAGAGAATCAACCTAGTTTTCTTATGTGTTCTATGTTTGTTAGGGTTTTCGTCAAAACCATTGAGGTAGGTGGCTTCCCTCTCGATTCCTCTTTCATAGAACTTGAAGGCTTAGTTCAAATTGATTAATTTCTTGGTTTTGATTGTGAAATTGTGGTGCAAAGCATGTTATAAATCTTCTTTAGTGATGATTTATGGGTTTTGATGAAATTGTGGAAATTGGAAGAATATTTTGTGTAAAGTGTTTTGGTTTCTTGATTTTAAAATAGTGATTTTAAAATATGGATTTTTGGGATTTGGAAAAGGGTTTGTAGGAAAAGGGTTTTCAATAAAAGGGTTGTTTTATTGAAATGGTTTTGGCATGGTTGAAATAGTGTGGTTTTTGTGCACACTTGGTGTGTGTGTTCATATTGCATTTACGAGGCTTGGTTGAAATATGACCTTGTGCTTGGTGCCAAAGATGTAATGGCACATGGGGAATAATTACCATGTGATGACTTGGTAGATCGACGAGAGACCGCTCATGAGTATGGAACTGTCATAACAAAGCATTCATGATTGATTTCATGGGTTGTAAAATGGTTGGGTCTGCCAAAAAGGGATTTTGTGAAATAGAAAGGTGAATTTGGTTGGAAACTTTGCTTGGTTGCTTTTCTTGAGAAAGATGGTTTTTTGTTGGAAAATGGTTTTGACATGGAACTTGTTATATGACGAACTATTTTGGAATTGTTTTATTTAAAATGTATTATATAAATATTCTGACATGTTTTATCATAGAAGCATGGGTTGGGAGATCATCGGGGAAAACCTACTGAGTTTCATTACTCACCCCCTACTTTGGCACGTTGGTGATTTTGCAGATGTAATATACCGGGTTGTCCAAAAAGGTAAAGTGGCACATGTTTATAGCACTAATTTGTGATACTTGGGCTGGTTCGTGATATTTGAGCTTGGAGATTGTGGAGAATGGAGTTGGGTTGTCATCTTGTAATCTTTTAGTTTGTCTTTCCACTGTTTACTCAGATTCAGTGTTGGTTTCTGTCGTGGTAGTCTTGTTTGGTTTATGATAAAATAAATGGTTGAGTTGTCTTAGTTTTTATCATGCATCATTTATTTGATTTGTTTGATTATGGTTGATGGTTCTGTGGTATTTTCTAAAAGGGTAAATCGTCTCCCATTTGTTTTGAAACCCTTTGGCATTTATTTCTAGCCTTTAGTGCCTTGGGGATGTCGCTTAAGCCCTATTAATGACTTGTTTTATTCTCAATCCAATGGAATAAGCGGGTCATTACAGGATCACTTGCCTTTGTTGGAGTTTTCATACAACAAAATCTATCACTCCACCATCTGGATGGAACCTTTCGAGGCGTTGTATGACCAACCTTGCATATTGCCTTTGGGCTAGACTGACCCATGGGAGTAAGCACTCATGGGACCAGATATGGTATGGGATACCATGAAGATGGTGCAGGTCATCGGGGAGCGGATGAAGACTACACAGAGAAGGTATAATTCTTAGGTCGATAGGAGACATAGACATCTGGAGTTCGAGGATGGTGACCATGTCTTTCTAAGGGTCTCATATCGATGAGGTTTACAGAGATTTGGCAGGGTGGAAATTTATCTCCAAGGTTCTTCAGACCCTTCCAGGTCCTCGGTAGAGTTGGCGAGGTGGCTTATCACTTAGCTCTTCTACCTCAATTACACCGGGTGCACGACGTTTTCTACATAATCCAATTGAGGAGATATGTGCATGACCCATCTCACATCATCGACCATGGTGAGCTGGACATTGACGATGGGGTGACATTTATAGAGGTTCCATTAAAGATTGAGGATCAACAGGAGCGAGTCCTGTTTGGGAGGTCGATACCTCTAGTGCCCATTTGCTGGTAGCACGGGAACCTCTATGTAAGCATATGGGAGCGGGAGTCTAAGATTCATGCTCAGTACCCCCACTTGTTTTCTTAGTTTTTGTGATTAGGATTTCATAGACACAAAGCCTTGAGGTGGGGAGAATGTAATGACAGGGAAATTACATGTGATTTTTTAATTATATGGGAAATTTTACAAGTCGATGAAAATTGACGATGTGTGATTCTGAGGCCTGGTTTGACCAGAATAAATTTGTGAACTTTTTTTAGGTACATTCAGTAAATGTACGAGCGGGTTCTTTTAACTTTTGAACTGGTGCTTGGAATTGTAATATGAGGGCATCATTGAACTCACAACGCCGATATTCTCTTATAGAGATATTCACCTCGACCGTAGTAGGAGAAGGTGAAAGTTAGTTTTTGGGCTTTTAAATGGAAATAAAAATAAAATAAACTTTTATTTTATTTTTATCCTCCCAATTTAATTCTCGGTGGTGGAGACCACCCAAGCTATAAAAACCCCCAATTCAAATCCATGGTGGCGGGGACCACCTGAACCCCTCTTAATGGGGGGTGACCTCTCAACTTCCCATTAATTATTCTATCATTTAATTATGTATCACCAATTGTTTAATGATACCAACTTAAATTAAATTGATTAAAACATATTTTACTGGCTCCTCATTTTTCCTTGGGAGATAAATCGTTGGTAACGATAGAAGCTTGGGAGAACATGGAAGAACTCATATCTAATGAAGAATGTTCCATCTCCAATGAAGAATGAGGAACCGACCTCGAGCCCCGATCGGAAGCATCTTGCGGAGGCAACGAACCCTGACATCTTCGACGACAACGAACCGACGTTCATTCTTCCCTACTCATCGATCTCCATTGGAACCATCGAGGTAGGGATTGTTGTCATGAATTTCCCCCTTTATCATTCTTGAAAATTATTCATGATTCAAGAAATATTTGAACCGCTTCCTAATGCCCTAACACAAGGGGTACGGGCCAAACAAACATGGCCCGACCCCTCCGCAAAAATCTGTGTGGGTCTTGGTATGTTCTTCGCGATGGAGGAGGATGGTATCTGACACCGATGGGGATTGGAAATGAAGGCTGGAACCATGACCTTCCGCGAAGACGGCGGCGGCGCAACCGCGCTGTCGGAGAAGTGTCGTAGCCAGCAAAGGCTGGCCGCACGATAAGGGGGGGCGTTTGCGCCGCCCTGCGAGCAAGGGTCGTGACTTTAGGCTGTGGAGGTGAAGGGGGGGAATTTGGTCGGCCACGGAGGGTCGGCGCATGACCTGCCACAGGAAGGACCAAGGCCCGACACTTTTAGTCGGCCGAGCTGGACCGAGCGGGACCCTTGGCGGGTCCCGCGTGGTGCCTGGCGACCAAACGTCTTTGGCCATTCATGGAGTAGGATTGGGGGCACGTGACTCCCCCCCCCACATGCGGCAAGGCTGGGCCAGACCGGACCCAGCGGGCCGGGTCGACCCGAACTGGGTTGGGTCGACCCAGGCCCGGTTGGTCCAAACCCGGACCAACTTCGACCCATATTCGCTCTTTTGACCATACTTTGGCACCGTGCATCCATTTGACAAACCGTCTATGGCCCCAGATTCCTTGGAGAGAGATGTTCCTTTTGGTATAACACGCTTGATATTTGGACAATTTTGGTATATGGTCGGGTTGGATCGATCACGAATCCAACCTGTCCCTCGGGACTAAAATGCTAATATCTTAAACGATCTTAGTGCGGGAACCCATTAGCTAGTTGTAACATGAAAAAGGGATAGTTCGTGGGTGTGTATTTTAGGATCCCACATGGATCCTCTCTAGTAATCCATGTGGGACTACTCTTGGAACTGGTGTGGGTCTACTGTACTAAGATCCTGTGTGGGTCTGATGATGTACTGGGATCCGGAGTGGGTCTGGTGTACTGGGATCTTGTGTGGTTCTGATGATGTACTCAGATCCTATGTCAGTCTACTGTACTAGGATTCTATATAGTTCTGATGATGTACCAGGATCTTACATGGGTCTTCCTCTTAACAGAGTAAGATGATTCAGTAGTTATATCTAATCATCTATACTTATGGACTTAAGTTATGCCTTGTGTGAGTTGAGTCCTCTCCTTCGTGGTGAAACCTTGGTGGTATTCTTCTATGTGGCGTACCTGTGTGGAACTTACCTTCATGGTGATACCTCGGTTGTATTCTTCTGTGTGTAGTACCTATGTGGTACTTACCTTCGTGGTGAAACATTTGTGGTTTTCTTCTGTGTGGCATACCTTTGTGTTACTTAACTATGTGGTGTTACCTTCGTGGTATTCCTTCCTTTGTGGAACAGTTGAGATGGGAATACTCGATAACTTAGGTATATGTATGGGGATATACCTAAGTAGGTTTTACTGTTGTTTCCATGATTTATGGTTTATCTTTTGTGGATTTTGATAGACCTTTATGGGTCTCGAGGTCCCTAATGAGTATCTTTATACTCACCACTGCATGGGCTATGCCCACACCTAGTTGTGTTTGGTGCAGAAAACGAACATCGCTGACTCAGGATGAGGGTACCAGAACTAGAGGTATCTCAGAGGTGGACATTAGAAGAGGTGTACCACATAGATGACCTAATCAAGAGTTGTTCCTACCCTTTAGGTAGGATCCTTGGCGGGTGTTCACTTGATCTCTTTTCAGTTTTCTTGTACATTCTAGTTGGGCTTGTTTTATGGCCCCTTTTTACATATTGTACAAACTCTTTTTACTATGAAGTTTACTTATTTTCATATCTTATTGTGTGCTTTTTTGTGTGTTTTTACATGTTATAAAGGCAACGCCTTCCCAGTTTTGGGGAATACGCCTTTTGGTGCTAGTCTCAAGTCCTTAGCCTGTGGAAGGCGGTCTTGGGGTTGTCACGGCATGGGCCTCGAAGGACGGGTCATGACATTGGATCAATAAATAGATATGATGTATAGGATCATATATTTTAGTGTGAGTAGTATCATTAAAATTAATTAATTTAAATATATAAAACATAATACTAATTTGATAAAATATTATCTTTCTAAAGAATGGAATCATCATCATCACGCAAATTTTTTTAAATCAGCCATTTAAGAATGAGAAAATTAATATAAGTAACTCATGATATTTGGTATCTTAAATGATTTTATTAATGAAATATTATTTATGTTAAATTAATTTCTCACTGAATTACAATGTGTTCAAGCTATTAAAAAAGTGAATATAATTTCTTATGAAATCATAGAATGATTCAATTTAGGTTTCAAAGGCATTAAATATAAAATTATCCAAATAACTTTAGTATCCAATCAATACACAATATGAATGAGTAAAAGGGGGGATGATGCTCACGCTCTGGGATCGGCTGTTATGGCGTAACCCTAATTGGATCGGCGGCATTCCCCCCTCCATCGCACATCGATGCGAGGGGGAGGATTCTCGACATCCTTGGATATGGTCTCTCACTTTCTCGCCTTTTACCAACCCTAATTGGCTACCAGCATTTCCATCAATTAATCTTTCCTCGAAGGTCCCTGGCCTTCGCGATGGCGCCCACGTGGATTTTCTTTCAACTCTAGAGTTTACAGAAGCAGAGTTCCTTCTGAATCTCACGTTGGTTGCAAGTTTCAGAAACAGGTGACCTTCGGTGGATGAATTTCACAGGTTCGTTTTCGATTCTTGGGGGATACGGGATAGGGCGGTTGTCGGTCTATTTTGTAGAAATCATTTGATGGTGTGATGTCCATTCTTGGAGGATCTTGCTTGTGCTCTGGCCTTTGCTCCCAGGAGGTGCGGTGGATGCAAATTTCACATGTCTCAATGGAGCTCCATCTTTTATCTGAATCGCGATTCTACTATGGTTCCTCTTTGGGTAAGTCTTCATCATCTCCCTCTCCCCTTATAGAACCCAGCAATTCTTCGTATGTTAGGGATTTTGGTTGGACATTTCCTTTGCGTTGATTCACGTACTACTGCGGTTTGTCATCCGGTAAACCCACAAATTTGTGTGGAGGTGGATGTTTCAAAGGCTCCAGTTGAGTTTGTTTGGATTAAAGCTGGAGAGGATATCAGGTGCAAGCAACCAGTGGTCTTTGAGCATTGGTTGGAGTACTGTTATTCCTGTCGGCAACTGGGTCATTCAAGTGTTATCTGCAGGCAGGGTGAACCCAAAGGAAAAACAAAGGAGCAGGAGAGGATTATTACGAATGAGATTCAGGCTCACTGAGTGTGCAATAAGACACAGTGTACAAGGCAACAGCCGGGTGCCGAGCCTCCTTTGTCCGGGTCTGCAGATTGGAACAAAAAGGATTTGAGAGGTCAAGACAGGGATAAATCAGTGGAAGTGCGTTTTGATAAACATCCACTAAAGTTGCCTCAATCTGGAAGTGGTAGGTTTTATGGAAAGGAGGTGGGGGTTTGGACGGGTGGCATGGTGAGCGATCCCTTTTCTGCTTCTTCTTTGGGGTTCAAACATCAAGCTTTTGATCAAGAGATGATGGGCGTCCAGGTGGGAGGTTTTGTTAATTCTATGACTAAGGATGTTGTGTCTGGTCTTGAGAACACAGTGCAGAGGATTTCTATGAAGAAGATAGATCATAGGCCATGAAATCTGATGGTTAAGCAGGTTTTTGATCACTTAAACCATGACCCAGGCCTTGTAAATGCGGATACAGTGGATGGTAAGGAAGTGGGCCCGGTAACTCAGGAGGAGGGTGCTGGCATTGCAGTGGTGGGAGAGCAGCAGGATCCAGTTCTTTTGCAGGAAGTGAGATGTGATGCTGCTGGGGTTGTAGAGGTTTTTGTGCTAGAAAGGTTGGCTTGTGTTGATCCAATGGAGAATGAGGGGATGTTGCATGATAAGGAGGCCAATGTGTGGCAAGATGGTAGTCTCTTGAGGTCTTTTGTTGAGCCACTGAATGCTCCAACCGGGGAAGGTGTGATGGAACTGATGGACCAGCCACAATGTCCTACTATAATTGATGTCAACAATCAGGTTCAACAGGTTTATGGTTCAGAGGATAGTTATCGGGAGGTGAAGATTTCGGGAGAATGGGGTGATATCTCAGATAGAGATAGGGAAAAGAATCGTGGCATGGTACGGTCTTCTTACAGAAATGTTGTCCATGGTGCAAGGATGAAGGTGCAAGGGGAGGAAGGTGCTAAGAATGCCCCACCACGGCGAAGAACAAAGAAAGACTACTCTGACCTTCCCAGGCCAGTGTCCACTAGATCTTCTATTGGGAGGGAAAGCTGGTCTATGAAATCTTCAAAGTAGTTTCGGGCCTTGGAAAAGATAAATCCTAAAAGGAAATATTCCAATGTTCTTAAACACTATGAAATCTAGGAGTGGGAAACAGATAAAGCAGAGGACTTTGTCTCTAAAGGGGGTGGTGATGGGTATTATTTCTATGATATGTACTTGTTATGGACTTCTTGTACCTGTTGTGCTCTTATTTTATTAATAAATGTTCAGAGGCTTGCCAATGGCTGGGCATTTCTGGTATTAATGAGTAAAGGAATGACTTGGTGATACTGATGTTTTTTATTAGGATTATTCAGGCTAAATAATTCATTTTATTTTCCTATATACAATTTTTCTGAGAAGATGATGGATTTTGGAAAACAATTATGCCATATTTTCAAAGTGTTTAGAAAAGGTGAATTATGAATATAATTTCTATGATTTGGTATCATGTACATAGTATTAGTTGATAAAAGTTCAAACTAAAAGAAGACGAGTATGTTGGAAAAGTCTAAAAAATTATTTTTAAAATTATCCATGGATAAAAAATCATAGGGTTTCAGTAAGGAGAAGTAATATTTTCATAAGATGTGATTATCCAGAATACCTGATGAAATTTTTTAAAACACCCTAAAATGTCCACGTTAGGTATTAATTCTATAGAAATTTATTATTTTATTTTAAAGGGTTTATGATTCCATATTTATACTTTATGAGTACAATAAATATAATGGATTTTAGAATCAATGTATGAGTGCATATAGATTTTATTTTTCATCCAATAGAAAAAATAAAAAATGTCCACATCAGGGATTTAAATTAAAAGGAATATTCCAATATCATATGATTTTATCTAAAGTATGTGTATCTTTATCTCATGTTTCTTATATGAAAAGATATTATTTTCATTAAAGAAATTATGATCTAAATAAAATTATTAATTAGATACACATGGGTTAGGATTCATTAGATTCTATAACATTTTTGAGAAGTATATATGTATAAAAATATTTTATCTAGGATAAGATTTTCTTTCTTATGTCTGTTAAAATGTAAGAGAGAGTATTTCTTACACCATCCAATGCTATATTTTAGTAAAGTCTTATTTTCAATGAAAAATATATACTCTAAACACATAAAATACCATTTCTGATATTAAAATAATAATGTATTTTACAATTATTCATACTAAAAGGAAATAATTTTTATTTTCTAAGGATAATGTAGTTTGTGTGGAATCTTATACGTATATTTTTAGATTTATACATTAACTAAGAGGTTAGTGGTAGAATATTTGATCCTAGAAATGTTTAAATTTAACAATTAAAGGGTTATTCCAGTCTAATTTTATGGTGATTTAACTTTTTTACTAAAAGTATTTGCATGTGTGATGTCAAATAAAAATTTAAAGGGTTACATTTAGTTACCATGGAACGTTAATATTACAATTACCTAAATTATTATTCTTGAAAAATTTAAAAATCTACTACACCTGATATTCTAAAACTTTTTAGGATATAGTGGTAAATATTAATGTAAAATGATACATTATTTATCTTTAAAAAAAATTATCCCTTAATAATAAAATATTTTAAATTTTTTGATAAATAAATAATGTAAACGGATGCATTATTTATCAAAAGAGTTCAAGATAAGTATTAAAGTGAATATCTATTTATCCTAAAGTATTTTAGGATATTATAATCAGTAAAAATGCAAATAATTATATTTTTTTGATGTTATGATGATTATTCTAAGATTTCAAATAGCTCTAAGTAGACAATGGAAGTTAACATTTGATGTAACAAAGATAAATTGTTATAATATGTTCAAAAATTTGACCATTAGAAAAATGAATCATAAGTATCACTATCATTCAAATTAAATTAATTTATAAATTCTAGTTATTAAAAGAGATTAGTGGTCGTATTTTAGTGGTTGTTCACAAAGTGATGTGACATGAATTATATATATATTTAATGAATTGGTGTAACCATTACCTCAAAAAAACATGAGGGTCTTATATAATCACTAATCATTATACACATAATAGATTGGTTATAATTTTCATATATTTATTATATTATCATAAATTAAATATCCATTAATCAAAAATTCATGTGTTATGGAATATTTCTGTACATTAATGTTTGAATGAAAATATCCCTTTGGAGTATGAAGTTGATTTTTCCCAAATTAGGGACCATTATGGAGTATAATGGGTTGTGATTACATGATAATATTATAATTCATAGATTCTTAGACTCATTACAGTGGTTTGTATGCATGATATTATGAGTAGATTAATGATGTAACAATTAGAGACTTATTACATGGATTATCCCACTAAAGTATATCTTAAGTAATTTTATATAGTCATTAATATACTTAGGGGTGCATTCCCATTATAAATCCTTTTTACCTGAGGTTGTATGGATACCTAAAATGATATTATTCATTCATTTATACCCTTCTAATTCAAGTCAAGATATCTTGTTAGTTAATAAAGGCATGGTTGGGTATGTTTCTGATCACGTTATTTGTTGGAGCACAACAAAAATGAAATTTTTCCACTTGTATGACAAGTAATGACATGCGTCGTTTAATTGAATTTGATTGAGGAAACTCATGACCATGCTTAGTTGAGTAAAATATTATTTTTTAGCAACCTAGATAAAGGACATGTGATTTACTCTTATATATGATGAATGACATGTGATGTATTCATCAACATGGTAAGTCTATTTCATAGAATCAGGAAAATATGAGTTTTCCTACTCTATATTGAAATGTTACATGTCTAGTTGTAATTCAATATCCTGAAAAAAAATATTATATACGTGTACTTGTGATTTATATGATACATTCATTTTTTACATGTTTTTATTGAGATATGAGTATTTTTTAGGGAGATCACAATAGGCCAATTACTAGATGGAGTAACACTACTATTTTTATAGATGCCACTCTTTTCTTACATATATAAAATAGGTATTTCATTTTTTTCAATTCTTCTATAGCTCATAGGGTCACAGAGTTAGGCCATTGAATAAGTTTAATGTTTTAGAGAAAATATTTTGTTCTAAAATGATGGAAACATTATTAAAATATATCCTAAAAAGATTTTAGATGAATTTGGAAAGGTTTATAATGTTTTGTAAAATGATATTATGGATTTTAGAATAAGTTATAGATTATTGATTTTTTTCAATAAATTAATATTAATTGGTTTCATATATCTTCCATTATATTTTGATTAATTATAAACAACTTAAAATGATTTTATATTCATTTTACTCGGATTAAATGAATAAATAACCACGAGAAAAAAAGAATATGAATACATTAAATATGGTTGTCATGTTTCACTAAATAAAATGAATAAATAAAAAATATATAGTTGGATATGATCTTCCTATAGTAGTAATTGATGGATTACCATCCTCCCAATACATTTTTCTTCTCAAACCTCATCCATCTCTCCTAGATAATTTTTTAGCTCCCCTATGAGAGTTCAGGTATCTTTGAGTTGAAAACTATGGTTCTTTACTATGTTTAATACCACAAAGAAAGGAATATTTTTTTTACTTATTTAGTTATCATCATCTGTCATACTATATCGATGATTAATAATTGATAAAACTATATCATCTATTCAAGTATGCATAATTTATATCCTTCATTTATATTACTTATTCATTCTATTGAGGATAGATCTTATATATGTGTTTTCTTCGGTTTCCAATGTTTATTTGATGAACCTATAAAACCAAACATAATATAGTGACATATGAATGGGATAGGTTATGGGACAAAACCTTTAAATATTAGTTTGGATCAGGTTTATAAGATGTGGGAAAACTACTAGGGTGTTCAGTGTGGGTTGGTATAAATAATTGAGGACTAATAGGGATTTGAGAACAGAGTGCTTGTCTTCAGTTAGTAACATGGAATATCGACTGGTTAAGATCATTATAGCTTGTGTGATATGTACTAGTATGGGAGGATAGACTTTGGATATGGGTATATGAAAAGGTATGCGATGGGAAATGGATTTATGTCAATGTTATTAAAATATAGCCTATGATTTAGGGTGTGATATGCACAGTGTGTGAAAGATTCTATAAAAGATCTTGGACTTAGGATAGTATTTTTATGTTGATTTGGTTTTACATAAATATGTTTATATATCATATAGCTATGTTATAGAGTCTTATTCACAAAACCTAAGTGATGATGTATTGGTAAGGGTCTTGGTTATGATTTTATACCTTGAGTAATAGTGTGTTTGTTTGATCATTTCCTTAAGTGATATGGCATTGGTACATGAACTAATGTTTGACATCACCCAAACAGATATGTTGTTAGTAAGGGAATTGGTTATGAGACCTCATATTGAGTGATTTTGTGCCTATGAGACACCAAACCTTGAGTTAAAGGGTTTTGGAATAGGACTTTCCATGATACCACACCCTATGTGATAGGTTATTTTCATGAGATTTGGTACGAGGCCCCACCCAAAGTCATAGGTTTCTTACGTGAGACTTGGTTATAAGACATCACCTAGAGTGATAAGGTGTTGGTATAATACTCAATTATTCACCTTAACCTAAGTAGTAAGGTATTTTTTAACTCATATGGGATGTTGGTTTTGTTATCACTTCATTAGTATCACTACCAATGTTGTTTGAGATAGCTCTATGATACCAGGTGAATCCCCTTTCTATCATGGGATCAGACTATTGGATTTGGTGTCCTATAACCAAATACATTGTACTTTATTCATTAATAAATACCTTATCACATCTTGATTTTTATTCTATGTGAAAATGCATGTGATAATGTCCTAGGGGTAGTTATTTCTTTAAAGGGTGATAATGAATCCCTGCTATGATGAGAACCCGGAAGTGCCATAACACTGTTCTTGAATATATATTTTATGACTGGTGGATGTTATTTGAGGGACATAAATAATAAATATCATTAGGGGTAAGGACTCGTAAAACTTTTAGGAACCTTCTCGTGGTGTGTGCCCTGGGTAATATCGAGGAGGATATTATGAGAACGAGACCCACTAGTATGAAAGCCATATTTCATTGTGTCATTAGATGTTATTATCTATGGACCTTTGTATTGGTCCTTATACTTTAAGATAATTATTAATGTGTATTACAACTCACACACTTAGATGTATTGATGAAAACTGTGATGACACAGTCCCTTCTTTTCATTCATTTTTCTTTCTATTCTAAATATCAAGCATTTTATTATCATGACGGATCTCGGATTAAACATCGTTAATGGAAAAAATAAAGTTGGTAACACCCACCAACACGCTTCTTCTATGCCCGTAGCAAAAATGTTTTATCAGATCGATCATGTGGATGATTATAATTATTTAGTTTTCTGTTGGTAATTTATGCATTTAATAATTTAGTTATTTCAATTCAAGTCAATCGTTCTGCAAATATGAATCTCGAGATCTATTTCTCATATATCATTTCTTGTTCAACTTATTTAAGTGAATTTTTAATTTAATTTTGATTAAAATAAAACGGTGGATCTCATATAGACGTGCCAAATGTTTTTGGCCATAAAACACCCGAATAAAAGGCATGTATTCGGAAGTACACGTCATGTAGTCTAGGTTCAATGCATCGTACTAGTTCGCCAAATCAGGCCACATGTTGGAGTATTTATAAGTCTTAAAGGACACCTTTTGTTGACCACGATTAGGTGGCACATGATTTCCAGATTACATGCTTTGTGGTCCAATTAACATGGTGTGTAGTCCCTTCAGGTTAGGGTTGGACCGTGTACCATGTACATGGGTTGCTCGGCTGGAAATCGTGTAATGGGGATAGTACATGGTGTGTGTCCTATAGAACATGCCGTATACTCTAAAATATTTCTGAAATACATCTATATGCCTTATCCATGGGCTTGTACGTCTGATGGACGATGAACAAAATTTTACAGAGTGTAGTCGGATCTACACGCCATGTATTCATCCAGATTATGCCGATTTATTAAAATTTATTATTATATTATACAAACCCTTGAGACGTGTACCATAGTGCAAGCATAAAGCCGAGACACAACAAATTTTAGTTGTTATTTATATATGTGTTTAATTTAACATCTGTGTAATGTTTATTTCTACTCATTGGGTAGTCATGAATGGGAATTCACCGGGTTACCTATAAGGTACAAGTTACGTACAAAGATAATTTTAAATTAATTTCTTTTATGAAAATTATGGTCGATGAGAATCTCAAGGAAATTAAAAAAAGGGTTTAAGATAAAAGGATTGATTAATTAAAGATAATTAATTGATTCGAGCATGATTTATCTTAAATAAGAACAATTAAATAATTGAATTCTAGTTTTATTTATGCATAAATATCATTGCATGTATGGATGATCATGATCTAGACAAAGACCTTTGTATTTTAATGGTTTCTTTTAATTAATTTATTTTAAACTTGTTGGCATGTGAGCCGTCTCCTCATTAATATGTTGGGCATGTATGCCCAAGGTTTATTTTATGTAAAACCCTGTTTTACCCATCACCTACGTCTGAGAAAAATGCATATGTAATGGATGGATCTCCCAACCTAGTTGAGGAAGATTAATTTAAGAGCCAAGGTGAAACCAATACAAGGAGATAAAAAGGTGAATAAATGGAAATTAATAAACATGAACCCCAAAAGGTTCAAGGTGTTTCTTCCATTGGTCTTGGGTTAGTTTATCAACCGCTAGATAAACTAACCAATAGGACAAGCTCAGGATCATGCCATTTATTTTATTTCTATCAGTTTCCTAGTTTATTTATGGAGGGTGTGTTGTCATGATCACACAATTAATGAAATAAATAGGAATGCAAGATGGAACTAAAATAATATCGGCTTATGCATAAATATTTTCTAATACATTGTTAATCACTTAAGTTTATTCCACTTAATATTAATAAGCATGCAATCAAAGATAGTAAAATGGAAATTTATGTATAAGGATAAAATACTTCAAAGAAAATATTAAGTAGGTATATCCTTCCATAATCTTTTTTAGAACCAAACCATAGTTCAAAGTGCTTAACCAACCCTAGTTGGGGTGCTTTAAATTATCACGGAATTCTAATTCAAGGTTTTAGGTTGAATTGAAATGGTTTTCATCAAGGGTTGACTGCCACAGTAGGACATGGTGTGACCAAGAGGAAAAGGTTGGGGAAATCCAAAATAGAAGGATTTTAGGATTGGGGAGTCCACTCAATGGATCAAGGAGCCGCGAGTTAATGCAATTAGTATTTGGAATGCCTACCTAAAACCCTTAAAATTTCTTGACCAACCCTAGTTGGGGTAATTAGAATAGAAATATGTATCCTTTCCACTAGAATATTCAGAAAACAGAATATTCCGAATTCAATGGTGAGGGATATTATATTTAGATAAAATAGTTGGAGACTAATAAGTATTAATTAATTTATTTTTCTCGGGTTTATCATGATAATTTAATATACATTTTCTCATCATAATTTTTATAAACATAAAGAAAAATTATTTCAAACATATCATTGAAAACCCTACTCGAGAATGAAATCCTTCTTCACTGTCACTCATTTCCAGGAATGGCAGAGGCGTTTACGCATTATCCTTCAACACGAGAGGAAATTGTAAATACTGGAGGAGCCTATTCTAGTTGCAAATTGAAAAGAGACCGGTGATGAGGAACTATCTCTATATATAAAACATATGGATTATTCCACATATGTCCAAATTTTCATGCTATAGGCTATGTCTAATGATCTCTTGAAGCAGCATGAATACATAGACTTTTATATCATGATGTCTCACCTTTAGTATATCTATCAAGTGAAGTTGAAAGGGGAGAGATATGAAATATACAATGCTTTGTTCACAACTAATCTTGGATTGTATGCTCTAGTTGGGCCTCATGTAGTAAAGCATATTAGCTACATTGAACACCTGGAAAACTTAGGTATTATGTTCTTGGATGAGTTTCATATATATCTTATCCTATCATAACTTCCTAAGACCATCTCTAGATTTGTTGTCAATTACAACATGAGAAACAATGAGAATTGTATATTTGAACTTCTGACATTAATTCTCCACGTAGATAAGGATATGGGGCGTGAAAAACCCATAGTCATTATGGAGAATAAGAAAATTAAGGACAAGGAAAAGGGGGAAAGGACTCAACAATGGTCTGAAGTCCCAGAGCATCATCCTTCCAAGAAGGGGAAGATCTAAAGGAAGTGAAAGGAACCAGAGGTGTTATGTTTTACAAGTGGAAATCAAGGCCACTGGAAGAGGAATTGTACCCAGAAACATGGGGACGCTAAGAGAGAGTTCATTATCGAGTGTAATATATCCATTTCTACACAATGAGTAGTAGATACAGCTCGCCAGAATAATATTTTTATTCAAATGTAAGAACCAGGTATATTTACAAATATTTTAAAAAATAGAGGTTGATCATCAATATGCCAATGGCACATGGCTGGTTGCGTTGGCCATTACAGATTACCATCTCTCATTACTAACTAGGACGATTTTGGTTTTACATAACTCTTATTATGTGTTAGGGCCAATAGGGGCCTATATACAATGAGAGGGGGGGTGAATCAGGGTATGGATATTCTTTTTCCAAGTTCTTCCTACCCCACTGGATCTTGACCTCTTTGTTACAAGGGTCACTTTGTTTGCACTTGTGTGGTTACTATGATCACTTGTCTCCTTTACCTGATGATGATGCTTTGAATGCAATGTAGGAAACTAAGAAGGCAGACACATATATTTTTACTTTGTTCACAGCTAAGGGCTACGTCCAAGGAGAATACGCCGACAAGTTTCCGGTTCGTACCAAATTCCACTAGACTTCACTAGATGTGGATTAAAATGTTCGGGCTAGATCACTTCTATGCCCAGGCTCACTGCCTATACAATGTTTAGGGTCAGATCACTGCTTTCCCAAGGGTCACTCCCTGTTTCTCTCTCTCTGGCTCACTGCCGGTGGAGAGGATCACCGTCTTCCTCTTCCTAAGCTCACTGCTCTTGGAAGGGAATCCACTCACAGTTTATAGACCTGTAGGTCTCTTCATTTGCATGAAGTAATGCATCCTTAACTGTAGATAGATGCTCTATTAAAGTCCAACTTTCATCCACTGATGAATATCACTTTTCCTCTGACCACTGGGCATATTCACTTTGGAAAGACCTTCGCGAAGCACCCTACTTCGCTAGGATCCCAATTTCGCGAAGCTCAAACAAGCCTTCGCGAAGCTCCTGCCTTTTCGCGAAGCTCTCTCGCGAAGCTCTTTCGCGAAGCACTCTCGCGATGCTCAAGCCATCGCAAAGAAACAACCCTCGCGAAGCTAAGTAAGCCAACACTGAGCTCGCAGGTTTCGTGGAGCTATAATAGCCGCCACGAAGCACCTCTTTCGCGAAGCACACTGGCTCCGCGAACCACCTTCGCAAATCGAGAGCGAATGATCTTCTATGTAAATGATCTCTACTTCGTTTTAAGGGGTTGGCCTCTATTTATAGGCGATTCCACCGACCCTCGTCCCTTCCGCGCGAAGTCAATGCCACATCATCTCAAATCGCGAAGCTCCAATGTTTCAGCCGGAATTCTGTCCAAATCGCGAAGCTCCACGGCAATCTTCCGTTCGCGGAGCTTGACGTAGTCGCGATGAATCACCGTCAACTTACCTTCGCGGCTCACGTCTTCTTCGCGAAGCTCCCTCGTGAAGCCCAACATTCCTTCGTGCCTTTGCCGCGAAGCTCTCTCACAAAGCCCTTCTCCGCCGCGATGTGCTTCAGCCTCTGTCGTTCGCGAAGCTTGACGTAATCGCGAAGCATCACCGCCTCCATTCTTCTGGTCCTTGCGATTTACAAACCATGCATCCTATCTTCGCGAAATTCATGCCTTTTCCATATTAAATTATGCTCTTCATGGAAATCCTCTTTTCGCGATGCTCACCAAACTCCAAATTTTGGACCCCAAAAATTTGGCAAACACTGGGAAATGACGCCACCTTGTACTGCTCTTTTGTACCGCCTCCAGATCGTCCTTTCCTTTGTCATCGTTCTTTGTCGACAAGGATTTTCAACAGCTTCTTGGGAACATGACAAATATCCATGAAAACCTGCTTTGTCAACAAACACAATAAACCCAAAAATACTACAATGTTACCTTGAGGGATTTTTGCCCAACATTATGTGGCTAGTTTTACCAAAAATATAATTTTGGTATCATGTTTGGATATGGAAGGATTTATTTTCAAGTTTGGAAATAAGGGTTTCTTCTTTTACAAGAACAACACATGTTATGGTATGGCACATTCAAATAATGGTTTGAATGTATTACATTACAAAAACCAAGTGTTGGTAATCGATAACAAAACAAACTCACATGACTTATACATCTCCCAGTTGTGGCATCACTGTATCCATCATGTAAATGAGAATCACTTGAAAAAGCTCTACCAAGATGGATATTTAGACTCTACTGAGCTAAAACCACTTGATATATGTCACACTTCATTACAAGGTAAAATTACCAAGCCAAATTTCGGTGGACAGGGTGAAAGGTTCACAGAGCTTCTTGGATTTGTGCACATGGATGTGTGTGGATAACTTCTAGTAGAAGCTAGAGGTGAATATTCTTACTTAATTAATTTTACTAATGATTTGAGTACATATGGATATGTCTACATAATGTGGTATAAGTTAGAGTCCTTAGGGAAATTTAATAAATTCAAGAATGAAGTAGATAATTAGCTTGGTAAGAAGACAAAGAAACTTAGATCAGATCGAGGTGGAGAATATCTTAACCTGGAGTTCATCAATATTCTATGGGAGTATAGGATTCTATCTCAGCTCACTCCTTCATATACACCATAGTAGAATGGTGTTATTAAAAGGAGGAAAGTCACCATATTGGAAATTGTGAGGCCGATGATGAGTTATGCATATCTTCTATTATCCTTTTGGGAATATTCAATACCAACTACAACATACACTTTAAACCGAGTACCAACTAAGGTGAAAAATACAATTTCTTCTGCATTATGGAATGGAAAGAAACCCATTTTGTTTCACACACATGTATGGGGATGTGAGGGGTTTGTTAAGGCCTTCTCAGGCAACAAACTAGCACCCTGAGGCATGAGATGTATCTTTATAGGATATACCATGGAAACAAAAGGATATTACCTATATAACCCTTCAGATAAGAAATTGATTGTTTCCAGAAAATCTGTCTCTTTTGAGAGGGATCACATCCTAAAAAAGGATAGTGGGAGCAAGATTGACTTCGATGAAGTCAATGCTCATGATACACCAGAGTTAGTACAGGAACAAGTTCCACAAGTCCTCGTGGAAGAAGTTTCAGAAACAAAAAGTATTGCATAGGAGATCAAGAGAGGTAAAGGAACCAGAGAGATTTGGTTTCCTAATCATCAAGGATGGTGAATCATTATTCTTGGACAATGATGAACCTCTTATCTACATGGAAGAAGTAGAAAGCTAAGAAGCTACAAGATGGAAGGAATCTATTAATTCTGAGATGGATTGCAGGTATCAAAACCATATTTGGGTTCTGTTCGATGAGCAAGTTGATGTAAGCCCTATTGGATGAAAATGGGTATTCAAGAGAAAAATGGACATGGAAGGTCAATTTAGCACCAATAAAGCAAGGATATCAGCTAATGAATTCAGATAGCATAAAGGAATTGACTATGATGAAACCTTTTTGCTAGTTTCCATGTCTAAATCCATAGGAATAATACTTGCCATAGCAGCTTACCATGACTACGAGATTTGGGAAATGGATGAAAAATAGCATTCCTAAACGGGAACCTTTATGAAGATATCTATGTGCCACAACCAGGATGGTTTGTTACACCAGGTGAAGCCAAACGGGTTTGCAAGTTGTAGAAATCCAGTTATTGATTAATGAAAGCATCCATGTCCTGGAACATTTGATTTGATAAATCCACAAAATAATTTGGTTTCATTGAGAATAAATGTGAGCCACGTGTTTATAAGAAGTTTAATGGGAATGCCATCATTACTCAAGTAATATATGTTGACGACATATTACTTATTGGAAATGATGTACTAGTCTTATAGTATATTAAGGATTGGTTGAACAAGTGTTTCTCTATGAAGGACATGGGTGAAGTAGCCTATAATCTAGGGATCAAGATCATTCATGATAGATCTAAGAGGATTCTTGGACTAATTCAGGGTATATACACTGACCAGATACTAAAGAGATTTGGTATGGAACCATCCAAGAGGGGATTGGTTCCAATTTCACATGGCCTGCTTATTTCTATGAAAATGTGTCCTTAGACACAACAAGAGAAATATAGAATGAGTAATATCTCATACTCTTTAGCTATAGGATCCATCATGTATGTCATGTTATGTACCAGGCTTGATGTTTCCTATGTACTAATCACGTTAGGAAGATATCAAGAAGATCCCGGAGAACAACATTGGACTGCTATTAAGACAATCTTTAAGTATCTGAGAAGAACTTAGGATATGTTTCTAGTTTATGGAGGAGGCGAGGATCTTTTAATCAGAGGGTATGCTGATGCTGGATTTCAAACAAATCAGAATGATCTAAAGTCACAATCAGGATATGTTTTTTGTCTCAGTAGAGGAGCAGTGAGCTGGAAGAGTTCAAAGCAACCAGTTTTCACTAATTCTACAGTGGAGTCATAATATATAGCAGCTTCTGCTGCATCCAAAGAATTCATCCAGATTAGAAACATTTTCCAAGAGCTTGATGTGGATCCTAGAAGTAAAGATCATGTCACATTATATTGTGACAGTATTGCAGTGGTGGATCTTTCAAAAGAACCATGGTCACATCAACATATAATGCACATACTCCAGAAGTATCACCTCTTGAGGTATTTTTATCAAAAGGGTGAATTTTTAGTGAGAAGAATATCCATGGAAGAGAACATGGAAGACCCCAAGACTAAAGGCATATCTTAGTAGAAGCATGAATTTCATGTGAGGGCTAGCAGGTTAAATGTTGTTAGAAGTTGGATCTAGTCCAAGTGGGAGTCTGTTATAGTTGGTGTCCTAGAACCATTTTCTTTGTAATTTATTTATTAATAAATACCTTATAACATTTTGATAGTTCTTCTGCGTGACAATGCATGTGATATTGTCCTAAGGATAGCTGTTTCGTTAAAGAGTCATAGCGGATCCCTATTATGATGAGAACCCGGAAGTGATATAACATTGTTCTTGAATATATGTTCTATGAACGGATTATGTTATTTGAGGGGAAAAATAATGAAAGCCATTAGGGGTGAGGACTCATAAAAATTTTAGGCACCTTCTTATGGCGTGCACCCTTGGTAATATCCAGAATGATATTAAGAGAACGATACCCACCAGTAGAAATTCACATTTTATAGTTTCATTGGATGTTCCAATCTATAGACATGTGTATTGGTCCTTAGACATTAAGATAATTATTAATGTGTATTACAACTCGCACACTTATATGGGTTGATGGAAACTGTAACGACACACTATTCGCAGAAAGGTAGGATAAGTTGGGTAGGTCATGAGTAATACTGCATTAATAGATAATTCAAGAAAGGATGTGTCTCTTCTGTTCCATAACGGAAGTAGATATCTCAAGACCTTTGATGGAATTGATATATCCTAAATAAATCATTGTCCATGGTAAGAAATGGTAAAGTTCAATTCTAGAAAATCAAAGAATGAATAATCAAGTACCTGGGTTGATGGAACAAGTATGCAACCCTCTTGATTCGAGATATCAAGAAAAAGGGATTACATTACATGGTAAGCATTCGTAGGAGGTGACATGTCATTGTAGAGCTAACTTCCTTCTCTATGGGTTCCATGGTGTGTTGCTAAATGCTAACCTTGGAATTTAGGCAGGATCTTCCTAATGACACTAAGATATAGGCCTAGTGGGTCACACACTAAGTGTGTCTAGGTATCATAGTTAGATATTAATTTCACAAGTTGAAAATTGATTATTCCCAATTGTGGAATAATTATTATTTAAGGTTGCACGATCACATTTATTTTGAAACTAGTTATTCTAGAGAATATATTGTGGGAGAAATAATATATTTTGTAGCGGGTAATATAGTGATATTTATTTTAGAAATAAATATCCATTTTTAAGGGTCTAATAAATGTGGTGGAGGAAATAAAGAGAATGGAAAAACAAAATTAAATGCCGTGTATATTAATATATATGCCATGTATTTTTTATGGGAATTTATGAGAAATAATATTGTTTATTTAGTTAATTAATATTAGTTGTAATTCATTAGGTGCATCTTAAGTAATAATAATAGTCAACTGTTATTATTAGGCATGGGATATTTCTAAGAATTAAATGAAATAAATAAATGATTTCAGGTAATTAAATCATTTTATTATTATAAGTAATTAAAATACCAATTATATTTTTCTAATTAGCCAAGAAATTTTCAGTGGTTTTTCCCAATATATCTAGAGAAATCTCTAAATACAAGATAGAATTCTTTTCTTCCATGAATTCTCTCAAGCTACAAGAGAGAGTTCCTTCTCCACCGGATCAAGGCGATCGAAGAAAGACATCGTAAACGAAGGTTCTTCCTCGCTAGCACAAGTAGATACCTTCAAAAACATCCAGAGATACATGGAGCACTTGTGGATCACCGCTAGAGGAATCCTACACGTGGATTCTATGACACAATAATGGGTCATATCGGATCATGACCAGAAACATCAACGGAGAGAGAATTCCATCAAAGTAATCCTGGTCCTTGAATTAAATTAATAATAACCAACATATAATTATCCTCTTTATGGTTCTGGGACTCCCTTATTATCTTTTATTTTTCATTCTATTCCAAAGATCTGGCATTTTATTATCATGACTGATATCAGATTAAATGTCATTAATGAAAAAAAATCAAGTTGGGTAAACCCACGAACACGCTTATGCTGCACCCTGAACCTATATGAACTAGGTATGGTTGAGGTCCAGAATATCTTGGTTTGCACATGATGATCCAAATGAGATTTATGATTTTATATAGTGTTTGTTCCTTATTTATTTATTTTTCTCAATCATACAATGTTATATGATGAAATATATTAAGGATCCCATTGGTGGTTCCCTACTGGGATTTATTTCTCATCACACTATATATAAATGTTGAGGGCCAAGCATGCCTCATGTATATTATGCAAGTTGGAGAGAAGGTTCCATATTGGATGAACCGAGAAATTCCCAACTAGGGTTGGAAATAGTATTGTGGTGAGGTTTAGGGATTGGTTTTGGAACCTCTTTAAATTTTATTATTCTTTTTTTATTTGTACATGCGACCATCCTTGTGAGAAATTTGTGGTTTTTATGACTGTAAGACATTAATTTTACATTTTTATATCTTGGTTGTGTATTTATATAATTTTAGTTTGTTTTGGTTGTAAATACATACAGGTATACTCAGCTATGTAGTTATTGATGTTTTTTGGTTATCTTCTTTTTTTCAAAAGCTATGATTTATAGATTATAGCATCCCCAGTATTTTTCATAGAATCTCACAACTAGTTATCATCTTCTAGCATACATGGAGGCACACCAGAGGTCATGTGAAGACCCTCTGTTTGGGACAATTTGAGAAACTTGGGTTGGGGAGTTACAAGGCATTATGGGGGGTAACATAAATAAGGATAAAGATATGGTGAGGGAACTGAATTCAAGTGTTAAACACCAAAAGCAAAAGATCTCTCTTTTTTCCTTCACAATAACACTAAGATTTATATTGGCCATAAAGTGAGTGAAATCCTACCAGGAAGTGTTCTTGGATTTTCACTTAAATAGTGCTATATTTAGAGGAATGAACCATTTTACTTCACTAAACTTCTTCTTTAGCCACTGTAGGGAAGGTTGAACATCAACCAAAGGTATTTTCATTATATTTTTATTTATTACTCTTTTAAATATCTCATGAAATTTTATTTTGAATTGAGTTTCCTAAAAAAATTACATTATATTTTTGTAAAGCGTTGACTATCAAAACTCTTCAATTACAATTTTAGGGATTATATAAAATTGATATATAAATATTATGTACAGTAATATTTGTTACTCTTATAGAATCAATGTTAGAAATATAATATTATTTGTCAAATGTCTTGTGGATATCTGAAAAAAATTATATTAATGTGCTAGTTTTTATTGAAAACCATTTCTCTCATTTTAGAAGGTTGATATCTGAATATTATGCGAATATAAATATTCTAAGAAAAAATTTGTTACTTTTTAATAAACACAATGTTTAAAAAATTACTTATTTGATTAATAAATTTTTTGATTAACTCTATCAAAATATAGTAAATCAAATATTGGTTTAATATTTAAATATCGTTATTTATATTCTTAAAATCATTTTAACTTTTTTAGAAATTAAAATAACGTTTTATGTGAATTAAAATACCTAAAAATGATTCAAAATAATAATTATAAATTATAAATTTAAGATTTAAATATATCCCTAAAAATAAATTGTTTTCTCATTTTAATTGATGGATAATGGTATTTTCATGAACATGAAAGTTTAAAATAAAATACATTTATCTAATGTGGAAAATATTAGATAACATGATGATATAAAATATTTGAACCTACTAATAAATATTGTAGTAAATATGTATTTATTCAAAAAATATTATATTAAAAATTCATTATAAGAAAAAAATAGTTTTATTTAAAAATAATAAAGTATATGAGAGAACTTATTATTTTTAAATTTAAATAAATAATTTGGTGTCCAATTATATAAAAATTTATAAAATAACAAATATAATGATGTAAAATATATTCAAAAAATATTTTATATGAAAATTAGAAATTATACACATGGTGATCAATATTCAGACCATTTTCTTGATTTCTCATCATATAATGGATTAAATTTAAATGAAGTACCACACCAATATTAAATCATGTTATATCATTCAAATTTAATTTAGTATTTTTCATTACAATAATAAAAAGGATGAATTTTGTGATGGTTTCTTACTCATTATATAATTTCAAACTATTATAGGGTAAAATGGTCAAATTAAATTAAAGGAATTTGTGAAGTGGTAAATGTAACATGAGAATGAGCTTATAGGTTATAATACATGTTTAGTTGAAAAAATAGGTGAATGGAATTTATTATAAAATTTTTATTTAACAGATAATGTTTTCAAAAAATTAATATGCATATTAATTAATTATCTATAGAAAGTAAAAAAGGTAATTTAAAATAAATTTAAATTTATATTGATAATAATTTCAATTGTAATAAAATAATTTTAAAAAATATAATTATGATTACAAAATATTTATTGAAAATGTATTAAAAATATATTTAATAAATGAATAGTTAACTATAATAGTAATGACAATATTTTAAAATATAATTTTATTTATAATAATGATAATTGAACATTATATTTATAATTTTTATAATTAAATTAGATACTTATAATTACAAATGTCAATTTTTTTCATATTTTCAATGGAAATTATTTCCATTACATAATTTAACTTAGAAGCATCCATAATACAATGCATATACTAACTTTATTTTTTTAAATAATCATACTATTTTTTGTAAAATGTAAAACTATAATATTTCATAAATTCATTTGCATGAGATATAGTAACTAATTAATGAAAATAAGTAATTATACATATGACCAGATATCAAACCCTAACAGCCTTCCTTGGGGGGGGGGGCATTTGTAGTCAGTGATGTAGGTAGTGACATAGAAAATAAAAGAGGTAGGGTTACATACCTAGGTACTCACATGCACATTATGGGGCATAGTTAGAGTGCCTTTGTGTCCGGATAAAGGGGCTTCATCAATAAAATGGGGGGATTCTGGAAATAATATTTTAATGGGCTAATTATGGAGTGGGTGAGCCCTTAGATGGGGTTGTGAGGTTTTTTATTTTATTATTACATAAAAGATCTTAAATAAATTGATAATAATAATATATGTATAATACTATAGTTTTAATGATATATTATATTACTGGATTAACTTAGATGAATTATATAAAATATTTTTGGAAGCATGTATATTTGTTATAAAATTCATTAAATTTTTTTGCCTCTATATACCTCATGGTGTTTCAATAATCTTAAGAAATCATTTGGGTATCTAATGTTTTCATTTTGATAAATATAAATCTCATTAATATCAATATAAATCATCCCATTGAAAAATGAACTGAATGTATTAAATTTTATTCAAAGGATTCATGAATATCTTGTTAATGGATTAGACTAGTATTAATGTTTTTTTTTGATATTATGGAATAACTTTGGAAGATCCATTCAAGTTCATAGAAAGAATCTTTGGAGGACCTTGTTGAAGATGGAGGTATACAGGTAGAACTAGTTGGACAATATAGGGCCTCATCTACCTGATTCTATATGAATATAGCCTCTAATGTGTAGAATACCCATCGGGCATCTAAGGAAGGTCCATTATCCCACTGGTAGTGAAGGGAGAAGCATACTCGACCTTCAAGAGTCCACCATCCATCGGGTCGAGGAGCACCGACCAACAGGATGAAAGTGGATGTTCATAAGTAGTTCCATGTGTTCTACAACTACCTGCTGGGGGCTAGTACGTAGCTATTATTGTCAAGGTAATAATTTCTCGATAAAATTTAATATAGTCAAAATAATCCATAAGTTTATCTCCATTAGAATTAATTACCATGAAAAATTCTACAATATTATTAGATCTTTTGGAGCTAATAAATTGGGACCCAAGAAGGATTATAAGATCTTCCAGTTACTATCAATGACTTTTCAAACCTTGGTTTATAAAAAAATCTCTATGGGATCCTTTAAAGTTCTTTTAAAGTGAAAAATAAAATTATTTATCTTTCTCAAAGTATTTTCTACTACATTATATATGAATATCATAACCTCAATTATTAAATATTTTTGAGATATTAGGGAGTATAATTATATTATGGTTTCCAAAGAAACCCTCTCTCTTCTCATCAACTTCCATGATGGATTCTCACTACCAAAAAATTGAGAGATGGGTTCCTTGGTTATCATTTAATCTTGATAGGGTGATCAGAACCGTAAATCCGTTGTATTAATTTCTTTATCACTACCAATATTAATAGAGTAAAAATATAAACCTCTCACTCGAAGCGAGGAAATGTAAGTCATCACATTGAGATATTATCTATCTCCTTTTTCAAACCATGTGTTCTTTCTCGTCTATTCTATGCATTTTATCATTAAACATTGATATTATAAGTTGTATAAATTCAATATGATCACTTTCCACTGTGTATACTCACTTTATCAATTTATCAATTTATCAATTTATTTCTCTATAATTTCAAAATCATATAATTATGAATTTACCTTTTGGTTCACTATAATTTTCAAAATGGAAATTCACACTTCTCCTTCTTTACATTTATCTCTGATGAACAAATGTTATCACAAAGTTATATTTTTTTTATTAGGAACCATTATTTTTGCAAATATTTGTTTATTTTCAAAAAAAATGTTTTTAAATATTCATATATTTCAATGTATGATATTATTATAAGTAAATATAATTCTTATTTTCATTCCCCTGTTTTTAATGGAAGATATTATTCCTATTTCAAATATCATGTGTCATATTTTCTTGGTTTTTTTAGTTAAACTATTTCTAAAATGGTTATGCATGAATATATTTGAACAAAGAACATGAAAATGGGTAAATTACTGATGATATAAAAAACATTGAACTTAATAAGAATGTAATTAATTATTTACATTTTTCTCTTGATAAAAATGAATTTAATCATATTTCTATATGTCAAATGGACCATGAAATATAAAAATTTTATGAACTATCAAATTATGGAACATATAAAGTAAATTAAATTAGATTGGATATGTATATTAAAGATTTTAAAATATTTCTCATGAATCCTAGAGAACCCATAACAACTATTTTTATAAGGTTTATGTTAATTTTTAATGGTTGAAAGTCTCTTGGTGATTATATTTCTATATATACCATAGTAAAAAGGCTTATAAATTTCAAACTAAAAAATTGGGCACCCAAAATCCAAGACATACAAAAAGTGAAAAATATAAACAAAATGAATACCATATAAATTATCAGATCCTTAATTACATATGAAATTACAATGAAGATTCAATATGATAATGAGACCAATGAATTAAAATTTAAATGAAAATAATTTCCCCTAAATATACCAATGATGATTCATACAAATTGAAGTTAGAGACTTTTATAAACTCTCCACAAAAATGAAAAATTATTTCAAGAATAGTAAATTTTCTAATTGAACTCAGAATGTAAATTAAACTGCTGAATTACTAGTGACTTGTAACAAATGAAAGAAAAAAGGTCACATTCATTCGGAGTTCCTCATACACAAAATGGTTTTCATAGAAAAGAAATAAATTAATATGGATCTTAAAGATGTAACATGGGGTGTAAGACATGAATACAGGGACTCAACTTTCTTAACCACTTCAAGTGACTCAGGTCCTAAGTGAAATATGGAATATCTTTATGAATACATCAAGTTTTGTACACCTCTTTCCATTTACTCATCTTACTCTTATTCTCATAATTATCCCCCCTCAACTTCTTCTTCTTTCTCTATAAGTATCCTTAATTAGGAAGTTCTAAAATATTCTTATGATCAACTCAAAAAAATCACAACTATATTCATTATATAAATAACTTGATATTAAATACAATAGAGGGATTAATTTAAAATAATATATTCAAAAATAAAACAATATTATCTTCAAGGGAAAACACGAATTATCTATTAATGTTAAGAATCAAACATATTTTAGTAAAATTTAATATATGATTAAATATCTCAAATTCTCTCTCTTAATTCACTCAAGGTGAGAATACTCTAAATAGAATCGGGGGTTCTCAAATACCTGAAATGAAAAGGATTTTCCTAGGTTTATGAAAACATTCAAGCACCATAGAAATCCATCATAATTCACTTTTATTAAAGTTTTATCATAGGATAAGATTTGAAATTACTGGAAAATATTCTAACAATTATTTTTGAAAATGTGATTGGATTAATACACGATATGGGATACCAAAATAAATTCACATTTCACCACTGTTTCTAAACTAAAATATCAGGAAAAAATATTTATTATTAAATTTTTATTGTATAAATTTATCTTAACCTTGTTCATTTGGGTACAGAAACCTTTAGTTACTTTTTTATAAAAATTGTCTTACTAGAAAAATCCAAGAAGAAATTTGGTAACTGGATAGTGGTTACTCAAGAAACAAGGGTAGAAACCTCTATAAATTCAATAAAATCAATAAATTAGAATAAGGTCATGTAACCATCGTCGATAAGTATACGGTTAAGATAATCAATGATGAAACCATCAGTTTTTATAAATACAACATTAATAAAAAAATTATCAATAAAATTTTTGAAACATGATTTTATAAGAATTAGTTATATCTGTGATAGAAGTTTTAATTTTTCATTAAAATTTTGTTTGAAATGTTTTTTGACTCAAAATTAAATCTTTTATTTACCACACATCATTTTCAAAATGTGTACACAATAAATTTAAAATTTATCACTATCCAAAAATTCAAATGCTTTAGTGAAAAAGTTAGTGATTCATGGAATTAGAATAGATTCCGTGTTTATTATAGCACAAAATCAATTTTAAAACTCAACTTTTATAAAGTAGTATGATATTTAGTCATAATATATTTAAAATATTATTATGTTTGTGAATAATCACATTATGGTAAGAAACAAAAATATTCTTGTAAATCTAAAAATTAATTTCTTCTTTATAATCCCTCCAATTAATTCATATTTATTTATTTGAACCTTACTAAATTGAATGTCTAGGTGGTAAATCCTATAATATTTTATTGTTGATGATATTAAAAAATTAACTTGGGCTTATATATTATATTATAAAATTAAACCTTTCTAATCCTTCATCAATTTTTCGATAAATTTTGAAAATAAAAATGGATTTTAAATTAATTCTATTTGTAGTGACCATGGAAGATAATTTATCAAAATGGAATTTGATGAATTTTGTTTTAATAAAAGATATAATCACCCTTTATATTATCTTAAAACCCAGAAATAAAATTATGTTTTATAGAGATGAAATTCAGTTATCTAAAGAAAATAACAAATTATTTTAACGGAATATAGTTTAACTCAATATTTTTGTGCTAATAAAATTAAGACTACATGTTTGATACATAATCCTATTATTATAAGACATTTTTTCAAAAATAAACTCTATGATATTTATAAAAATAGAAAACCTAAAGTGGTATTTTTTAAAAGATTTTGGTAACAAAGGTTTAATTATTAACTCCAAAGATTATCTTGGAAATTTTGATTCAATATCTAATAAAGGTGTCTTTGTTGCGTACTCTAACTCTAGTAATTTATATCAAGTCATTAAAAAGGGACTAAAGTATTGGAATTTATGTTCCATGTTTTTTGATAAAAAATTTCAAAATATCTTCCTCAAAATGTTTTTTGAATAATATTTTAAATGAACATTTTCAATATAATGAAGATGAAGTTAAACAAGAATCGCCATCAAATTATTTACACAAAGAATCCAAAAAATATATTGACCACTGCCTTGAAAATTTTATTTGAGATTTTAAAGAGGAAACTCATACTAAAATATCATTCAAAATTGAGGTCAAACATCTTTCATTCTTATCTCAGTTAAAACCCAAAAAAAATCGGAACCCTTAATGATGAAAATTTGGTTATTTCCATTCAAGAGGAAATTAAAAAATTCACTTTAAATAATGTATACAATCTTTGGTAAAGTCCTAATGATCTTCCTGTTGTAAGATATAAATGGATTTTTAGTACTTTATTATATGAGATTTCTAATATCTCAATAAATAAATTTCATCTATTGGATGAAGGTTCTAACCAAGATTAACAAATCACCTATGGTGAAAAAATTTCACCCATATCTTAGTTGGAATCCATTAGAAGCTTACTATCATTCACCTCTCACCATAAATTCAAAATCATTCACATTGATGTTAAAAATCATTTTAGATGATTTTATTAAAGAATATGTCTTTTCTGAACAACAACATAGTTTTTAAAATATTTTTATTCCAATTCATATTTTTAAATAAACATAATATATTTTTGGTTTAAAATAATCCCCCTGGCCTCGGCATAAACATTTATCGTATTTTCTTTAATAAAATGGTTTTAAAATAGAAAATACACATTCAAAACTTTTCTAAACCACATTTCGAATGATTTGTTAAATGAACAAATTTACATTGATTATTTTATCTTCATATCAACCAGTGGATCTATTTGTTTGGAATTTTCTAATTTAAAAAAAAAATATTTTAAAATGATATTTATTGGTAAAATCATATTCTTTCTCAATTATATTATTTCTGAATGAAATGATGGTATTTTTAAAAACTAAGGAAAATAAAATGATGAACTTTTAAATTTATTTGACAAAGATAACACTAAGGAAACTCGTACTCCCATGAGTAAATTTTGAAGCTAACATTAGATGAAGTCGGTATGTTGTTTTATAATATGCTTTATGCAATTATTATTGGTAGTTTACTTTATATTACTACATCCTGGATAAATATCATGTTCAGTGCATGTATTTTTACTCATTTTCAATAAAATCCAAAGGAATTGTATTTAAAATAAATAAATATTATTTTTTGATATTTAAGTGGTACAAAAAAACATGGTTTATTTTGTTGAAAAGTAACTTATTTTGAATTAACTTTTTTTTCTTATGCTTATTTTGGAGGATTCCAACTTGATAGTAAAATAATAAGTGGGAAATGCCTCATATATTGGAAATAACTCATATCATAAACTAGTAAGTAGTATAACATTGTTTCTATTTCTATATATGATCTGGAATACATATCTTGTATGTATTTTTGCATCCAAATAATATGGATAAAACATGATGTCACAGACTTTAAGCATACATATAACCATATCACTATTAAGTATGATAACACTAGTATTATTAATATCTCTATAAATCATATCCAATACTTTCACACAAAACACAATGACCTTATGTCCCATTTCTTAAGAGATTACTTCGAAAAGGGTGATATCTTATTGAAATTTACTTGGAAGAAATATGAACTCCCTAATATTTTCATTATACCCCTATCTCTTGATCATTTTGATTTCAATAAAGTTGAAATAGTAATGGTATACTTGTGACACATTCTATTTGACCTTGTATAACTTGAGAAATATTTTTAAATTAAAATTTACAAATTATTTTTAAATTATTATTTTTTAAATATAATTTTATTTATTTTTAAATTCATTATTTATTTTTATTATTTTTTATTCTCTCTTATCTATGATCACATTCCCTAACTTGGAATATCAATTAGGGGGCTTTATCACTTTAATTCTAAAATTTTCTTTAAGAGGGATTTATTTTTCAAACTTAGCTTTAAAAATAAAAAAAAATTATTTTCAAACTCTATAATAATATATTCTAAACCAATTACTTGATATCATAATTTCACTATTTCATAGTATCAATTTTATTTCAAAATTACACTTATTTTTTAAAAAAAATTGAAAGGTATATGCAAAATTTATTATATATGGTCTCTTATTTTTTTTCTCTCTCAAAGTTATATTGATTGCATATAAATACTCTAAATATTTTTTCTCTATAATAATGTTTTTGAGTTATTCTTCACAATATTAAAAATGGATAATTATTTCTAAGTATCTTTTCGCGTTAAATGTAACTTCTTAAATATCATTTGATTAAGGAATATTTCATTGGTTGATGAACAACTATTTAAAGGATGGATGAGTTCCTTAACAAAGATATGTTCCAATATTTTTTTATCCTATTATCTTTCTTCTCTACTTTTCTTATCCTTCACATTATTTCATCAATATTTCTCATTTTATTTTCTATTTTCAATATTTCTAAATATTTTTTTGAATATTTATTTTAATCTTATATCTCACTCACTATCTAACTCTACTATTCAAAGTATGAGTTTGGAAGTTGGAGATATTTATTGATTATGCACTTTATCCAATGATTAATCTTCTCCTTGAAAATATATATTAGGTTTTTATTTTCTAAATCTACTTTATTTTTATATTAAACTTATTGTTAAAACTATTGTTTTTGAGTATTTCTAAATCAATCTTTATTTTTTTTCAAAACATTAATTTTATGTTTTTCACTTCCCTCTCTGTGTTTTTTTATAATCACAAAGGAAGATAATTATCTGAAAGTTTCATGATAATTTATTTTCTTATAAAATGTTTTTTTAACTCTAAAGGGGGAAATGTTTTTATCTTTTCTGTTATTTAATTATTTTATAAATTGGTATTTTTATGATTTTAGATTAAATTTTTTTCTATTACTTACAACATGTATAATTTGTTTAATCTATGAGAATATTGAATAACTTATACTGATATCTTGAATTCATTATTATATCCTTCACTATATATTTGAACATGATATATATATTTTTTGTTAAGTGTTTCTAATCATAAAAAATAAGATGATTATTGTATTTCCATCTATATCATAGTGTTTTCATGATCACAAACACCTATTTTTGTATCTAATGTTTTCATTTGAGTAAATTTTAGTCACTTTTATATGACTTTAAATAATTGCATGGTTGAATAAAATGATGGTATTAATGTCAATTAAAAGTCTTATTAAATATATTTTTATAGTCATGGAATAGTAGTAATGCCTACTTCAATATCATGGAATGATGTTGGAACATCCATTGAATGTTGTAGAAATATGCTCTAGATGACCTTTTTTAATATGGAACCATGTTGGTTGCACTATCTAGTGGGTGAAGGGTGTCATCCCATTGTTTCCATGTGGATAGAACTTTTGATGTATATAAGACCCACCAGTCATCCAGTGGAGTGCCATTATCCATCTAGTGGTGAAGGAAGAAGCATTACGAACATCCATGAGTCCATTGTTCAGTTGTTGGAGAAGCACTGACTATCTGGTAGAAGAAGGCAATGTATATTTAGTTATGAGTGGTCCACCAGCATCTTGGTAGAGACTTTCAGGTATCCAGTGGAATTAATACAACATTTATAAGCTAACATTTATTATTTTTAAAACAAGTTCATAAACATTATATTTTTTGTTCCACATACCCTTGTGAATTCAAAAATATTCCCAGGTCTATTATATCATATAAAGAGAGGCCTATAGAGGCTTATAAGATATACTAGTTACCAATAAATCCACTTCAATCATTCAATCAAAATAAAATATCTAGAATATCCACTCAAGTTCTATTATAGAGCTCACTACAATTCTCCATATTTCTCAAATTCCCTTCTACTACATAAGCTCATTATCTCACATCCTCAATTGTAAAATTCCTTTGAGAAATTATGGAGTGTAATTGTAATGGGTTATCCAAAAAATACCACTCTCTTATCAATACCTTATGCAATGGTTTTTGACTACCCTAAAACGTGGTATGGGTTCCATGGTTATTGGTGAAGCTCAATAGGGTTCTCAAGAAACCATAATTGTGGGGGATGAGTTTCTTAATCACTAAAAATATCAATAGAGTAATAAAATAAACCACTCACCATAGGGGAGGATATTTAGGGGTTCACAACATGCTATTTTGAAAATCCATAATCAAAACATATGTGATCTCAAATTTATTTTATGCATTACATCATTCAACATTGATGCAAATAATTTCATAAATTTCATATGATCATTTTACACTAAGCATGATCTCTTTACCGATTTATCAATTTATATATCTATTGTTTCAAAATCATCTTATTTAGAATTTACCATTTCCATTCATTTTAAATTTAAAAGGTAAATTCATCCACCATATTTCCATTTACCTCTAACCAACATGATTCTCATTTGAAAATTGAATCAACAGTGGTGAAATTAAATTTGTGAAATCACACATGTTTGAAATAATGAATGGAAAATAAATTATAATATGATTATAGGATATAAATTTTTATTTATTTTATATGAATAATTCAAAATAAAAATGTACCTAAAAAAATAACTTAGTATTATAAAGTAAACTTAAGTAATAGGTATTTAAATTATATAAATAGAAATAGTTAAAAGGAATTGTTATAAAATTTCAAATGTTTTTTGAAATTATTATATTAATAAAAATAATCGATTAGAAGGATATTTAATGTAAAAGTAACTAATACAATGAAAACATAGTTTTGTATCTTGGGATAAATTAATGGTGATGATATATTTGTGAAGGCGCACATATAAGAATTTTTATTAGAACAAACCACCCATGTGAAAAAAATGAGGATAAATAAAATAGACTGATACA
Source organism: Viscum album (assembly GCA_963277665.1). Taxonomy (NCBI): domain Eukaryota; kingdom Viridiplantae; phylum Streptophyta; class Magnoliopsida; order Santalales; family Viscaceae; genus Viscum; species Viscum album. Next base: position 1,328,676,820 of record OY728158.1, read on the forward strand.
TTTGATACTTTTTTATAGGTATTCAAAAACATTTTTATGTTAATTGTAATAAATAAAATAGGTATATTTTTACAAAAATAACTTTACTACGAATATATGGTCTATGTGAACTTCATTATCATCACTAAGCATACTATTGTTTTCAAGAGAAGAACACTAACCTCTTATCCAAGATAGCAAGTGACACTAAACTCATGGATTTATGTAGAACAAGAAAAGTTACAATAGAAGAAAAAAAGGCTCAAAGTAAAGAACCGCCTCATCCTTGTATCACATTTGAACTAATTGTTTCAAGAAAAATTTATAAATATTCAAACATAACTTGGAAGTAATTAAGAAACACACAAATTATTTCCATCCAATTCCCAAATAAATAAACCACTAACTAATCAAATATTTGTTTGGTGGGGTATAATAAATGGAAGAATATGATTAACAATTAATAGCTAATTTAATAGCTATAAAATTAATAAAAGGGTATTAACAGATAAAATGTTATGGGGTTCAGCGGCGGTCGGTGGCTCCATTCTGGTCATGATCTACAGATCTGGCTGGATCCGTGAGCCTCGTCATTGACGGGATCCGTTGCGGGCGGCGGTCTCTACCGGCGGTCGTTCGTGCAGGTCCGGAGGCACGTCGCGATGGTCTGTCGCGGCAGTGAATTAGGTGTGGTGATGCGGTGAGCGTCGACCTAGGGTTGATGGTTTGGATCCGGCACCCATGTGGGTTTGGGTGGTCGTGTCTCTGTAGTGACAGCTTGGACTTGGTCCACTGGGTCTTCTTGTTTTGCCTTCGGGTTGTGTTTTTCCTCTTATAGTGCCATTAGTCACTTATCATGGGCTTTCCCATTGGGCTCTTATGTTTTGGGTGGTGTCTCTGATTGGGCTTTGTCCCACTGGGCCTGCGGGCTTATTATGGGTTTTACCTTACCCATTCCAAAAAGTTTTACTATCCTTTTTCTTTTCTTTTAATAAAGGGGATTGACCCCAAACCTTTCTGACAATAATAAAAACCACCATAATATAAAATTATTTCATAATATCTATTCAAAAAATTAAATTGAAACTATTAAACCAAGGTTAAAATAAAACCTTTTTAGTGTGTAATAATGTAAAATTATCTTATCTGACTAAAGAGATGAATATCTATGATTCCTCTATTTGAGGTAAAGCTGAAGAGTAAATTCAAAATAGTCAATTATCTATGTAATTAAAAGAAAAAACATGGGATAAAAATTAATTATAATCATAAAAGTAAATGATAATAAATGAAACATTATATATTAATTAGTGTGTCTCTATATTAATGGATATACATTATTACTTTATATTTCCCTATGATTCTCTCCCTCTTTTACCACCCTCCCTCCCTCCTTTTTCCTCTCATTATACCATTCACCATGTTTTCTGTAAACATTATTTGATATAAATATAGAAGAATGAAATATATTTTCAGATACCAATCATTGGATGCAATTTTGTTTTCTTCATTGAATATTATTCAAAAAATTCTTTATATACTTACATATATAACAAAATAATTAATTTAAACAAATTAAAATCCATGTGTTTGAAGCTCTCAAATATTTTAAGAAAAGTATTAAAGGTAAAAGATGAAAAATGAGAAATCTAAAAAATAATAAATCAAGAAATATTATTGATATTTCATTAAAAAAAATATCACAAGCATTGAAAAATTCATTCTACACATCTAAAATTGGGAACCATCATTAACATTGATCGATTGAGGTGTTCTTAAAATAATAATATGATAAAAAAATAATAATTACCTTGATCTGGAAAGAATCATAATTTATATTATGTTTCATATGAAATATCTTAGCTAAACCCATTATAAGAAAGAACTCAATATTCATTATTTATTAATATATTATATTTTTCCCTTTGAAATGCATATATCTGAATCTCTCTTTGAAATTTCAGTAACATCTGTCCCCATAAAAATGGAATTTCCCAATAAAAAATAATAATATATTTCATATATACTTCCAGTGTTGTAGGAGTTAAAAAAATATTAAAAAAAATATTAAATAAGTCTCACAGATATCCAACACTTAGAAAATCTCTAAATAAACTTCTCAACTCAATAACATGCCAATTAATTTCTAATTGAAGAACACTTGTAAGATGAAATAAAATTATCTAAAATATAAATAATCAATATAGAACTAGAAATTATTCCTACTAAATAATATTTAATCAAACATTATAGACATAGAAAATGATTTATGGTGGTCTCACGAAATAACGAAAAAACTATAAGGGATGACAATGTAATAGTAGCTTCTTTCCGAAAAATGAAATTATCAAGTAGTGGACTTGGTAGTGTAAGAAATGAATTTTATGTTTCATAGCCAATCTCCTTTATGGAAATAAAATAGAGAGCTCAGTTGGATTTTTTTTAATAATGAGAAATCCATGATAAGAATAATGTTGAAAAAATATTCACTATTCCACACAAAGAACTATAAAGATAGTTATTTAGAAAATAATGAAATATAATGTGACATAAAAGAAAACATATTTATATATATATTAACTAAATTTTATCATACATATTTTATTTTAAGTTTGAACCATATATTTTTTTAAATGTTCTCTTCAACATGCATCATTTTAAAGTAACCTACATATGAATATTCTCAATTAGTGAAAGAAAAAAATAATGAGAATAATATTTCTCAAAAAAATGAGGTCAATTAATGGATGTTAAAATCCCCATAGTTTAATGACTAATCAATGAAAAATAATGAATATGTTTATATTCATCCCTTATATATATGAAATTAACTATTAAATGATTTTATCCATGGAACTATACATTAATTACATGCACTATTATAATATCTATATTCTTAGAATTATACCTACTACTAGTTTTATTGGGGTAATAATATTTTTTAAATTATTATTATTATATAAGTATAGTTAAATTATAGAAAAAAACATATTTTTATTAAATAATATTAACTACCTGGCATATAGTGATATGTTATAGACAAGTTTGTTCACATATTTAACCACTTAAAAAATTCCATAAACTTTTCTCTAAGCATTGAAATTACATAGTCACTTTTTTTCCAAAAGAAAATAAATTAATTTAAATATTAATACAAAATGAAATTATATGGTTTAAAAATAAATTTTTCATCAACAAATCTAATAAAATAATGATAGTAAGAACAATTATACAAAAAATTTTAATATCGTTTTTTATTAAGTAATTAAATGGGATTTTTGTTTCATTGCACTATAATAAAGACTATTAGAGGAGAATGTCAACAAAATATCAAAGGAAATAAATAAATTATGTTACACTCTTTGTTATATTTATTAATTTATTATTATTATTCATATTTTAGGTAATTTATATATGGGAATTATTTAAATTTTAAATGTTCTAAAGGAGTGCACGGTTAGCTGATAGTTTTAGAAAACTAAATGACAACCATGCAGTTTAGATATATCCTTAGAAAGTTCCATTTTCATAGTCAACATAACACTATGGATCTATTGATTGGTATTGAGGGAAACTATGTAAGGAAATTTCTTATAGGTAGTGAGGGATGCACAATCACTACATGGTTTGACAAACTGTGTAGGTTACCCATGATTTAAAATTTTATTTTTTGTTTTTTTTTATTTATTTTTTTTCTTTTCTTCCTACCCATATCCATCTTGTATGCATGAATAACCTAGAATAATTCCCTTCCACACAAGATTTACTCCTTGCATATTCCAATTCAAAAAAAATTTACACCATAACTCTCACTAATTCTTTTTTAATACTCTTAAGTAAAGACTCCTCTAACAACTTTCATCCTTTTGCCTATAATTTCTTCCCCTTATTTTCCATGATTTATTTTTTCCTAACCCTATATAGTGACTGAGTCTGATTTGATTCCTAATATTAATTCTAGGGACTGTGTGTGGTTGTTCTTCCATTCATGGTAATATGTCTTTGAAGGAAACACATATAAGAACAAACCACCTTGGATTTGGGGAGGGATACCCCTTTTATTTTGTCTTTAAATATTAAATCATTGATTACTTATGTTTTTAACCTCCTATTTTGATATTAAATGGTAATATTTAACATGTATAAGTTTTATTTGAAATTAAACCCATGTTTTACTTCGTTTTCATTTCTATATAGAGGATTTCAAAATTTTAGAACATGCTAAAATCGATTTCAAATAAACTGTTCGTGCCATGTATTTGATAAAAATCGAAAATGGCCTTTTTAATTGATCTATGTGATTTAAAATGTGTTTTTGATCTTCAAAATAAAATCATAAATGGGTATTTGAAATATTAATTGGAATTTTATGTGACAATTAGATTACATGAAATGGTAAATTGTATTAAATTATTTCATTTACTAAAAATTTGAGATTTTCAAAATGTATTTTGGAATCTTTGAGAGTTATACACATATAAATCTATGTGTTTGTGTGTGTATAAATTTATAGGATAACATCTGAAATTGTGTGATAATATATATCTATATATTTATGAGAAATATATATGACTAAAAAAAGATTAATGTGGACTTTTAAATTTATGCTTGATGCTCGACTTGAGTTTTAGAAATGAATTTCTATGGGAAAGTTCCATGGGTTTTGATTAAAGAAATTGGATGTGGTGTTGGATATTCTCATAGTTGGATATTTATTTTATGTATTCTCTTATTTTATTCATTACTAATATTCAAACATTATATGAAGCCCATGTGTTTAGGTAGAAGATCCAAGTTTGGTATGGGTTCTTTTTTTACTAGCTATTCCTAGTGATGTGTGCTCTGTTCTACTAGCTAGTGACATGATACTAAATAATTAAACTAGTTTAGGGTCTCTAAAAATATTTATTTTAGTTCTAGGTTTCCCCTAGCCATTAGTAACCCTATATTTCTTCCCCATGATGATTCTTTTAGAATATTGTATGTATGAATTTGAATTAATCATTCCCTAATTTATACTTCTATTTATTTATATCATCATTAATATTTCATGAACATTGTCTATCTTAAGTGAAAAAAAGGTTTTTCTAAATTGTATTATATGGACTATTTAAAATTTATTTAAAAAATATTTTCTAACATATTTTTAAAAAAATGAGGAATATGCCTGATAAATTGTTTCCAAGTTATTTTTTTATTTTAGAAAAAATAACACGGAATTTTGATAAAATTATTATTAAAGTGATATTTGGTTTCATGAAATTATCTAATTAAAAAATTATATTTATTTATAAATTTAAAACTATCATAATATATATCCTTTATTTAAATGCATTACTTTATTCATTGGTTTTTTAGAATTTAGCGGTGAGTATTTTATTTATCACAATTACCACATTTGTATTTTACATGATTTGGTAGGATATTCTTTTTTCTATCATATAATTGTTCCCTTTATATGATACCATTAGTGATTTTAGTAATAGTTATCCATGGATTAAATTATTTCATGTGGTGGTAGTTTGAATTTTTAGTGATGATATCTATAGAGGGAGTGTTGGATTGGGAGGAGGGAACTGTCTAGGATAGGGGATTATGAGGGATATTTAATGGATTTATTTATTATTTTGTTAATAACTATTTATATATTATTATTTTTTATTATATTCTTTAAAACTATTTTATATTTCTTCTTGTTTTTTGAAGATGGTATCTGGTTTATATATGGGTCATGCTAGATTTTTGGGAGAAAATATATTCTGATTTAACTCTAAATTATGGGGAAATGCATTCTCGATGATTTTATATGATACTCTAATTCCTATAATGATCCCCTGGGGATCAAGATCTACCCTCAGGTTAGAAGATGATTGTTTTTGGAATTATATCTAATAGTATCATGGTATGGTTTATGAAAAATGGCATCATATCATAGGTTCTTTAGTGGAGGCCAAGGCTCACAACTGAAAATATAGACAATACCAACGGTTCACAACCGTTGGTATAGGCTGGAAAACTGTTGGTATAAGATATACCAACGGTTTCCCAAATCGTAGGGAATTAAGGCGTTGGGAAAGACCTTTACCAACGGTTTAAGGAAAACTATTGGTAAAAGGCGGTGAATGTTTTAATTTCCAAACGGTTCCTCTAAACCGTTGGCAAAAGGATTTACCAACAGTTTATAACTGTTGGGAAATTCATATTTTTGAGCTTATACCAACGGTTCAAAATCATTGGTATAGCTTTTTACCAACAGTTTAGATAAACTGTAGGTATATATTCATATATGCTCAAAGTATACCAACGGTTATAAACTGTTAGAATTGGGTATTTTCACAAAAAACCAGCAGCCTGCATATAGCTTCCTCCACTTGATAGACCTGCATAAAAAACACCATAAATAAAATCTATAAATAGACATCAAACACCACAAAAAACATTGGAAATAACACAAAAAAAACATAAAAACATCACTCTTCCAACCATGCCATGTACTACAATTCCCCATTTCAATCTTCATATGACAACAACTCTTCCAATTAACCTATTTCAATTTATTAGGTTCACACATATCAATTTTTTCTTACACAAAAAGGTTATGATTATGATAGAAATTGGTGCATGAGGTGTATGTGTGATAAAGTGAATTAACAATGTGGTTAATATTTGTGAATCATCTAGAGTGATGCATGACTTGCATTGAATGTGATGTGGGGGGATGTCCAGAGAGGGGAGGGGGTCGTCCAAGAAGAGGGGAGGGGAGATTTCTAGGGAGCGAGTATGGGGGTCATTGAGAATGTCCAACAAGGATTTGTATTCAAATTATAGCATATCATCACATGCATTTGATGAGCATGAGCTAATAAGCTTACCAAGTCATTCATATAGTTCAAGACATACAAAAATGGACTAATCCCAAAAAACATTGCATGATCAAAGAAATAAAAAAAGGCATGTGAAATCAACATGCCTACATTTACATATCATCCATGAGGTATAAGATTTAATCAAATTGTAATAGAATTATACATAAGGCATACGAGTCTCATTTACTTGCATACACAGTGGTATAAAAAGAAAATGTTATTCATGTCCGGGGGGCTGTCTGGGGTCCAAGGAGGAGGGTGGGGGGGTTGTCCAGGGTCTAGGAAGGGAGGTGGGGGGGCTATCCGGGGCAGTCCGTTCACATCACATTTGACTCATCGATCATTGTCCTTAAGTTTCAACAGAATTTGAAACTGTTTGGTTAGTTTGTCGTATGTCAGTTGTTGATTTCACTTAAAATTAAGTCCATTTTTAACAAAACAGAGGCACTTTGAGTGGTTTCAGCCACACTAGGCCTCAGATTGAGGCAGGGTTGACTCGAACATGTCACATATGAGACATGGACTGTTGTGAAAAAGTATCAACACAATCAGAAGTTGTTTGATCGGTTTGGCGTATGTACGTAAAATATTGTCCATTTTAAACAAAATACATACACATGGAGTGATATCGGCAACACTGTGCTTCGGATTGAGCCAGGGTTGACTCGTACACATCACATATAACCCATGGATCGTTTTCCTAAAGTTTCAACACAATCCGAAGGTGTTTCGTCGGTTTCCTGTCTCTTAGTTGTTGATTTCACTTAAAAATAAGTCCATTTTGAAAAAAAGAGAGGAAGTTTGAGTTGTCTCGGCCACACCATGCCTCATATAGAGGTGATGTTGACTCGTACACGTCACATTTGATCTATGGATTGTTTTCCTTAAGTTTAAATAGAATCTGAATGTGTTTGGTCAGTTTGTCGTATGTCAGTTGTTGATTTCACTTAAAATTAAGTCCATTTTTAATAAAACAGAGGCACCGTGAGTGGTGTTAGCCACACCGGGCCTCGTATTGAGGCAGGGTTGACTCTAACACATCATATATTAGTCATGGATTGTTGTTAAAATGTATCAACACAATCAGAAGCCGTTTGATTGGTTTGGCATATGTACGTAAAATGTTGTCCATTATAAACAAAATACATACACTTGAAGGGATACCGGCCACACAGTGCTTCAGATTGAGCTGGAGTTTACTCTTACACATCACATATAACCCATGGATCATTTTCTTAAAGTGTCAATACAATAATAAGTCCTTTGGTTGGTTTCCCATATGTCAGTTTTTGATTTAACTTAAAAATAAGTCCATTTTGAACAAAAGAGAGGGAGTTTGAGTGGTCCCAGCCATACCACACCTCAGATTGAGGCGAGGTTGACTCATACATGTCACATTTGACTCATAGATCGTTTTTCTTAAGTTTTAACAGAATCTGAATGCGTTTGGTCAGTTTGTTGTACGTCAGTTGTTGATTTCACTTAAAATTAAGTCCATTTTTAACAAAATAGAGGCACTTTGAGTTGTGTCAGCCACACCAAGCCTCGGATTTATCTTGGGTTGACTCGTACACATCACATATGATTCATGGATCATTGTGCAAAAGTATCAACCCAATCAGAAGACGTTTGATCAGTCTGACGTATATACGTAAAATATTTCCCATTTTAAACAAAAGAGGAACATTTTGGGTAGTTCCGGCCACACCGCACATCGGATTGAGCCGAGGTTGACTCATGCACATCACATATGACCCATGGATCGTTTTCATAAAGTTTCAACAGATTCGGAATGTATTTGGTCAGTTTTTCGTATGCCAGTTTTTGATTTCACTTAAAATTAAAGTCATTTTGAACAAAAGAGGGACATTTTGAATGGTACCGTCCACACCACATCTCAGATTAAGGCGGGGTTGACTCGTACAAGTCACATATCACCCATGGATCGTTTTCCTGTAGTATAAATAGAATGTGAATGCATTTGGTTGGTTTACTGTATGTCAGTTTTTGATTTCACTTAAAATTAAGTCCATTTTTAACAAAACAGAGGCATTTTGAGTGGTGTCGGCCAAACGGAGCCTTATATTGAGGCGGGGTTTACTTGTACATGTCACATCTGACTCATGGATCATTTTCCTAAAGTTTCAATATAATCCGAATGCGTTTGGTCAGTTTGTCGTATGTTAGTTGTTGATTTCACTTAAAATTAATTCCATTTTTAACAAAACAGAGGCACTTTGAGTGGTGTCGGCCACACCGGATCTCGAATTGAGGTGTGGTTGACTCGTACACATAACATATGAGTCATGGAACGTTTTTCAAAAGTATCAACACAATCAGAAGCCATTTGATTGGTTTGACGTATGTACGTAAAATATTGTCGATTTTAAACAAAAGAGGGATAGTTTGGGTGGTTCCGGCCACACCGTGCCTCGGATTGAGGCGGGGTTGACTCGTACATGTCACATATGACCCATGGATAGTTTTTCTAAAGTTTCAACAGAATTGGAATGCATTTGGTCGGTTTTTCGTATGCCAGTTTTTGTTTTCACTTAAAATTAAAGTCATTTTGAACAAAAGAGAGTCATTTTGAATGGTACCGTCCACACCGTGCCTCGAATTAAGGCGGGGTTTGTTCATACACATCACATATGACCCATGGATCATTGTTCTATATTATCAATAGAATCTGAATGCGTTTGGTCAGTTTACCATATGTCAGTTGTTGATTTCACTTAAAATTAAGTCCATTTTTAACAAAACTGCGGCATTTTGAGTGGTGTCGACCACACTGAGCCTTGTATTGAGGCGTGTTTTTCATTAGACTCATGGATCTTTTTCCTTAAGTTTCAGTATAATCCGAATGTGTTTGGTCGGTTTTTCATATGTCAGTTGTTAATTTCACTTAAAATTACGTCCATTTTTAACAACACAGAGGCACTTTGAGTAGTGTCGGCCACACCGAGCCTCTAATTGTGGCGGGGTTGACTCATACACATCAAATATGAGTCATGGATCTTTGTGAAAAAGTATCAACACAATCAGAATCTGTTTGATCGGTTTGGCGTATGTACGTAAAATATTGTCCATTTTAAACAAAAGAGTGACAGTTTGGGTGGATCTGGCCACACCGTGCCTTGAATTGAGGCAGGGTTTACTCGTACATATCACATATGACCCATGGATCATTTGTCAAAAGTTTCAACAGATTTGGAACGCATTTGGTCAGTTTTCCGTATGCTAGTTGTTGTTTTCACTTAAAATTAAAGTCATTTTCAACAAAAAAGAGACATGTTGATTGGTACCGTCCACACCGCACCTTGGATTGAGGCGGGGTTCACTAGTACACGTCTCATATGACCCATGGATCGTTTTCCTATAGTATAAATAGAATCCAAATGCGTTTGGTCGGTTTACCGTATGTCAGTTGTTGATTTCACTTAAAATTAAGTCTATTTTTTACAAAACAGAGGCATTTTGAGTGGTTTAGACCACAGCGAGCCTCGTATTGAGGCGGAGTTGAATCATACATGTCTCATTTGACTCATGGATAGTTTTCCTTAAGTTTCAACAGAATCCAAATGCGTTTGGTCAGTTTTCTGTATGTCAGTTGTTGATTTCACTTAAAATTAAGTCCATTTTTAACAAAATAGAGGCACTTTGAGTTGTGTCAGCCACACCAGGCCTCAGATTTAGCTGGGGTTGACTCGTACACATCACATATGATTCATGGATCATTGTGCAAAAGTATCAACCCAATCAAAAGCTTTTTTATTGGATTGGTGTATGTACATAAATTATTGTCCATTTTAAACAAAATACCTACACTTGGAGTGATACCGGCCACACCATGCATCATATTGAAGCAGAGATGACTTTTACATGTCACATATGACCCATGGATCGTTTTCCTAAAGTTTCAACACAATCCGAAGGCGTTTGGTCCATTTCCCATATGTCAGTTGTTGATTTCACTTAAAAATAAGTCAATTTTGAACAAAAGAGTGGCAATTTGAGTGATCCTGGCCACACCGTGCCTTTTATTGAGGCAGGGTTGACTTATACACGTCACATTTGACCCATGTATCGTTTCCCATACGTTTCAATAGAAACCGAATGCATTTGGTCATAGGGGAAGGGTCTAGTCGGGTAGGCAGAGATGCTCGTCCACCTCTGGTATGAACCTCCCTCGTACCATCGGCCTAAGCACTGAAAGAATGGAATAATTAAAAGTGCACATACTTATGTTTCTGTAAAATCTACACATAGATAGAACATATCCGCTTCATGTCATAAAAAATAACACCAAATATCAGACAAAATAGAATCAGTCATGCAGAGTAATGAAAAGTGCACATATAGACCAGAAGAAGCTAAACAATTGTTGCATACATGCCATGTTTATATCCTAAAACAAAGTAAAAAAAGAAAAATGATGAAACTCTAGAACATGGTTTGCCTCCCATGAAGCGCTAAGTTTTACATCTTTAGCAAGATGGATGGACACTGGTCAATCATCTTGGTCCATCAGCTCAGAACTCCTCTTCCTCTTACAAGAACTGGTGACCGTGTCATCAAGCTCACAGGGACGCTTAGTGGGATTGATCACTTCATGAGCGTATCGGGTGTTAATATGGTGTGGAAGTAAGAGAATATGGCACTCTTCATCAGCTAGACGTTGAGTCACCCATCGTGTGAGGTCAGATGGAGACGAGACGTGCACATCGGTGATCATGGAAGAGGCAGACAAGCTAGACATTGTTGGTTAAGCTGCATCCACAAATAGATTCATTTTTATATATTAGAAACATTATAAATGTTTGTCCCATTTTTACAAACAATTAATGTGTGAAAATTGTAAAAAATAACTTATCGGATATATATAAAAATGGATTTACTCATGGACATGATGCATAATATCTCAAATATTCCTCATTGATCCCAATTTGAAATTTTAATCCATTCTCAAATGTCTTATATCAATTTATTTTTATTTGGATCCTTAAGGTTGAACGCTTTTTGTAAAATCTAGCCAAGGGATGATAGACTAGTGACTTGGAATATAATTGGATGCTATGTGGTGAGAACCACATTATAAGCATTGTTTAGGATATTATTGAGGTGGTTTGAGGATCAAATCTATCATTTTAGAGAAAATCCAGCATGTCCAAGTTTGGTGGTCAAATTTTTGAAGTGGGGGTATTTGGTGGTTGATGAGGGGGATGAGGGGGATTTCCAAGGTCTAAGAGGAGGGGCGGGGGGCTTTCCAGGGTCCAAGAAGGGGGTGGGGGCTGTCTAGGGTCAAGGAGAAGGGGAGAAGGGGTTGTCCATGGTCCAGGAAGGAGGGGGGGCTATCCAGGGTCCATCGAGGAGGGGGGCTATCCAGGGTCCAGGGTGGAGGGTGGGGGGATTCCTGGGGTTTAGGAAGGAGGGTGACTATACAAGGTCCTGGGAGGAGGGTGGGGGGGTTGTCCAGGGTCCAAGAGGGGGGTTGTCCAAGTTTCAGGAAAGAGGGGGGCCAGGCTGTCCAAGTTCCAGGAGGGGGGGACTGTCCATGGTCCAAGAGGGGGGGTGGCCAGGGTCCATGAGGAGTGGGGGCTCTGTTAAATGGAGGAAATCCCCAAATAATTCATTTAAAATTAACTGAACTTAATCCAAAAAACATCACAATTCCAATCCATCACCCAACCAACATCCAAGTCATCCTAAATATCACTAACCTTCGCATTCCATAAACAACACAACCTAGTTTATACCAAATTAAAACATAAAACAAAAATAATAGATGAAAAACATTAAAACTAAGGTAGTACTTACATATTTAGAGTGTAGAAATACAAATTTTTTTTATTTAAGATGGATCTATGAGTGGAATGAGTTTCTGAGTCTTTGTATAGAGAGATACCAGACGTTTAGGTTAAATCAAAATAGAATATAAAAAAATAGATGAAGAACATTATAACTGAGGTATAACTTACAGATTTGAAGTGTAGAACAGAAAAATTGTTTGATTGAAGAGGATGGATGGAGTTTTGGAGACTGGGTATCAATAGAGCATTGGGAGAGGTTCAATTTAGGGCTGCAGTCGAGCGAAGGGGGGCTATAATCGAGCGGAGGGGATACTGGACACCCGGACTGGATTTAGGGTAAAACTTTCCCAATGGTTTTTAAAAATCGTTTGGAATGTAGTCATATACCAACGTTTTCTTTAAACCGTTGGTAAAAGGTGGCATATATTCCAACATATACCAATGGTTAGTGTATAACCGTTAGTAAAAGTGTCTTAATTGAGGCCTATACCAATGGTTTTACAAACCGTTGGAAAAATTCTTCATAAAAGCCTTTATACCAACAGTTTTCTTAAAACCATTGGTATACATAACCATTCCCAATGGTTTATCAAACCGTTGGGATATAAGCATTGGTAAAAATGGCATTTCTGGTAGTGATTTCTTGAAAAGACCTTATATTATTTTGGGATTCATGGTATGACTGAGTCATAATTTTTCATTAAATGTGGGGAGGTATTTTTATAGATATTTTATCTATCTCATACTTTCCCTAAGCCTAAAATTTCCCTGAGAAGTTTGATTTTTATTTTTTCGTTTCGGATTTAATTTTTATAATTGATAATAATATATCTATCCTCATTTAAATGATTGAGCTTCTTTAGGGGTCGGGTTGGATTTTGGGTTGCAAATGAATACCATATTAATTGAATGAGTTTGGTTTTCATGACTTTAGAAACAATACAATAACCAAACACTTGATTTTGGGAAGTCTTAGGAATTATTATGTAGAAGGCCCATGGTCCCTCAAACCATTTGGACTCATAAATCTTGTTTTCCCATCCAATTTTGCATGTTATTTAGGATTCTCTTGAAGGATTACCAATAATGTGAACAGAATTGAGTTGGACTTATGATATGTTGACATGTGGTTTGGTTTTCTGTGCACCATCACTTGTGGGAATTTTTAAAAAATTTTGTTTACATGAATGGGGATATTATAAAATGTTGTATTTAAAGATAGTTTTGGTAAATATTAGTCACTAATGGGTATTAGAGTGAGTTATTTTTGAAACTGGTCACCCGAGCTGATCTATGGTAAGGCCCAAAGGGTATTTAGGATCCCCATGGGCTGGAAACTAGTATCAAGTCATAAAAATAATCAATGGAACAACTTCACCCAATAATAAATAAGTAAAATGAAAAATGGAAAGATAAAAAAAGCATCCCCCAATGAAAAAATAAATAATTTATACAAACATAACAACTTTTATGCAATCCTAAAAATACAAAAAACCAAACTAAAACTAACTACCAAAACATCTCCATGGGGCCCTAAGGGTCACTCTCTGATACCAAAGACAACCATCGCCCAAGGTGAAATAAACCAAACTAAAACCTCCACCACCAGATAAAACAAGAAAAACCCAGAGGCGTGAGTATTAAAACTCTGAAGATGTACTCAAAAAATATTTATTCCAATTGATGCCAACCAATCATCCAAACATATACATATATGTAATAATTTACACAACAATCATCACCCGAATCACTCCAAGGATCAATATCTTTTCTTAAAACTCCTAGATATCAAAGGATTCTACATTGAGGATCTCCCACATCCACACTAAGTGAATAGATCATGAGGATTCCACGGTGAATACATCCAATCCATCGAATATATACTTGGTAAAAAGATTATCCAAAGAGGTTTTTTATGATTAACATTTTCCTCATTTTTATCAAAGTACCAAATAGTCCTCAAACTCTTTTCACGAAACCATTATTTTTCAAAGAACCGAATCACCTTTTGAAAGATGTGTAAACACACCATTTTCCATTTCATTCTTATTTTACAAACCTCTTTTAAGCATTCACATTACACTCTCATGCCAAATCCATTTTTATAAAAATGAAAAATGGTCCATTAACCATCATCGCATACCAAACCATTTTTAAAATCCAAATACAAAATTCCTTAAAATCCCTAAACTAATTGAAAAATATTTCATGAAACCCAATCCCTCATTTCACATGCTATGAATTTATTATAAAATACAAATCATGATTTATACTTTACAAATGGCTTGCAAAATACAATCAAAAATTTTTATCAAACACATCGTGATAAATATTCAATAAAACAATTATATAAACATCATAACAAGAAATAATCCACTATTTAGTACACCAAAAAATATTAAAAAGACCACACATAAACATTTATCATTTAAGGGATGTTTTAAATGCATGAAACCCATTAATCATAAATTATGAAGGCAAGTGAAAATGGGATTCTACCTCCTTCTCAAGGTGATTCAACAATGCACACCCAAAAACACACCACGAAGGTTCCAAGATACAAGATCTACCAAGAGGAACCTAGAACACATAAAAAACCCAAAACATTTGAAGGAAAAAATGAACCTTAGATCTAGATGACAAATGGATAAAGAGATCTCAAGATAAAATTGGGGATGTATGAAGAATAAGAGGAAAAGGGACAATACCTTCAATATATATCCCCAAATCATGAAGAATTACTTAGATCTACACCAAGGGATGAAGAAAGAGGCCTGAAGAATCAATGAGATGGACGCCTAGGGTCACACAAACTAGGTGTGGAAGAAATGGGTGTATTTGGGGTTAAAATCCCAAAAGACTTGTTCATGAATTTCATAATTGTTTTTTGTTTTGGGCAGATCGCAAGGTTTGGCCGCACAGTTTAGTAAACTGTGTGCCAATGGGAAGAATGGTTCTTCCATGAGACGTTGGATTCCTATATGTTGTAATAATGGTTTGACTAATTGTTTTTGGAGCATGTGCCCTCAAATAGAATCACACCAATGCTCGTACAGTTACCTAGAGAAAGTCGCGTTGTTTTCCCAAACCATACACCAAGAGAAAAACCCCCCCAAAACTCAAAATATAAAATTTTATGATCTGGTACATGATCTATAACCCCAAGTCCAAAAGATAAACCGGATAAAAATTCAAAAATAAAAAAAAATGGGTGTGAAAATTCTCCCCATTATTAATGCTTTCCACCCTCAAAAATCTAAAGCCTCTCCCATTTTATTGATCAAAATATATGTATTTATACAACCACCTAATCCAACCTCTTAAACCATGAATAACTAAGAAACATCCAAATAGAACTTATGTCTCTTTCTTGAAACAAAAAAGAAAACCAAAACCACATAACCTCAAAAGAAATATCCAACAATAGGAGCCTGGAATTGATTCCCCACCATTAAGAACCAATTGGATTAAACTAGCCAGAAAACATTCACACTAATTAAAAATATACACCTCAATGGGAAAGGATGGGAGGGTCCCAATGAAATAAACACTAATACAAATAGAAATCCAAATCAGAATTTGTCACCTCTATTTAAGAACAAACCAAAACAGAAACATATAGACTTCCTCACCCCAACAGTGGAGACAAGATTTGGGCCAAACTCCCCCCATCATCAGGATTTCAAACTATATGTAAGATTCACTTCAAGTCTTATGTCTAGAGCCCTAATATTTGAAACATCCAATTCCTTACAATCAGGAGCTTCTAATCCCAAATCAGGTCTCCTTCTTTAGGTGCCACAAATATCCACATGACACCACTAAAAGGTACAAAAGATCAAAACACTATGAAACTCACATGTTTTATTAGGAAACCCTCACCAAACATGGACATAGAAGATTAACATTCTTAACACACCACCACTTAGAACAGAAGAAACCATAACTTCTAAAAGGGAAACATGCTTCCATTGAAATAGTAGTTCTCAACAGTTCAACAAAATCCCCTAACATTATAAATAACGATAAGACCACCGACACCACTAGGATCTACCATCACAATAGAAATAAATAGTACAATATAAAGGTACTTTAAACTGATCCCAAACAGTACTCTACTCTTGTGAACTAACAACACATCACTTCCTAGAAACAACCTGATAGAATCATTTCAAGTGTCTGAGACACTCACAGGCATGAAATTTATTTGGTTTTCTTGAACATGACAACTTCTTATGATCTGTATTTCCACACTGGTGACATACAATGATTCCACACCTAGAATAATTTGAGTAAATAAATTTTGGTCTTTTAATTCCATAACCATCTCTAATAGATTCAGGTCACTTCCCCACTACCTTACTGGAATTCCCCACACCTCTTCTGAGGACTGAAAGAGGGTTGACTACCTCAAGAACCCCTTCCATAATAACTTCAACATCAATATCCTACAATACCATATTGTTTAAAGAATTCATATTGAACTCTGAAACCTTTCACTATAGATCAAGATGATGTCCAAACTCAAAATGTCAATCCATCGAGGGGTCATCTATGGGCTACTCTATAGTGTAAGGAATAAGATCCATGATATTATTGAAATACTCCAACACTGATCCATTACCTAACTCAAGAAAAAAATATCCATTACTTTCTTCACTTTCCCTTCTTCATAGAAATATAGTCAGATGAATGAAGCCTTAAAGAACTCCCATGTAAGATCTTCAAGAGGCTTGTTCCCATATACTGACTTCCACTACTTCCATGTCATTCCTCCAAGAATAATGGTATCAAAATTAACCTTTAATAATTTTGGAAACTCAATGAGGATAAAGTTACCTTCTATCTTCTTCATCAACTCTTCCGCTGTGAGGGGATCTGGTTGACCATAAAAGAGAGGAGGATTTAACTTTCGAAACTAAAGAAAAAATTCTTAGATTGATCAACTAGAATCCCTAGTAATGAGTTATTACTAGTAGTTGAACGATGAATATAAATCGAATATATATAGGGAAGAATACTGAGAAACAATAAAACTAAGATCTCTATCCAAACCAGATCATCTACAAGAGTTCTCAAACTCAAAAAACTCAAAAACAATACCTCCAAATCAAAAGAGAAGCACTACAAAACCGCTAGTTTTCAAAACATCACAACATATTATTAAAAGTCTTTTTAATAAAAACAAACATTGTGGGTTTCAAAATCTCTTATGGTAGTATTAAAAGTCTTATTCACATGCACATTCTTGTACTACCTCGGGTACACCTCAACTCATGCCAATCTGATCATTCATCCACTCATTATAATCTAGGAACTCATCCATATTTCCATACATATCTATTCATGTTAGCACATAAGAAAATACCAAAGGTTAAAACAAAACATTATCATTTAAAAATTAAAAATTCTTTCAAAAGATCTCTAACCACAAATTCAAAAATAATTTCAAATCCCACATTTTAATATATTTTATCACGCTCAGAAATAAAATCCCATTGATTTCTATCCAAAACATCAATTCATTTCATTAAAAAAATCTAGTAGTTCAACAATATCATTCCATAAAAACCCATTTCTTCTCATTTAAAATACACTTCCAAAAACCCTTTTATGATAAAATTCATCTTTCAAACCAAAAAATTTCTCCACCCTAAGTATTGATTATAAAAATACACTTTCTAATTACTTCTTTAATAAGATTATAAAAATTCATATTCCATCTTATCAAAACCATTCCATTTCCATTTCAAAATCCATTTTTCAAAATTTAAATACAAGGGTTCTCAGAATAATTTGCAGAATCAAAGAAGGCCAAAAACAATTCACACGGGGAAACTAGTGTATATGGGTGGCTTGGATGGGCATATTCTAATCAAACCACAATTATGAAGAGTATCCTTGTAACATTTATTGGGATCCACTAGGCTTTCAAATCCATGAAAGCTCATAGTGACCATTATACCCACTCCCATTTCATATTCCAAATACCAAACAACCATACAAACTAAAGAATCCAACAAAACTTGACACCCATGGAAACTCAAGGATCATTCCAGGAAGTCTGGTCTAGAAACTCCCCCATAATTTCACCCCATGATCCAATAGTCCATATCTATCTAACTTGACATCCCAAATTAATAAAGGGATCTCTGAAAAGAAAGGTCCTCTAAATAGCTGACCCTCTATGATATAGTTTTTTCATGAACCTAACCGGGTATACCCTTAACCGGTCACCCAAGATGATCCATAGAAAAGCCCAAAGGGTGTTTCTGATCCCTATGGGCTAGATACTAGTGCAGAGAATCATCAAAATAATCAAGGGAATTTTTTTTCCCAATAAAAAATAAGTAAATTGAATGATTGGGAGATAGAAAAATAATCCCACTACGAAAAAATAAATAATTTATTCAAATGGAACATCTTTTACAAAAACCTAAATTTCAATAAAACGAAAAATAAAACAGAACTGAACCTAATAGCCACAACATCTCCATGTGACCCTGAGGGTCACTCCCTGATTCCAAAACCAACCATCTCCCATGGTGATCTAAACCAAGACAAAATCTACACCACAAGCTAAAAATAAGAAGAAACTGTATGAGTGAGTATTATAACTTAGTAGGTGTTCCAGATCAAGTATATTCCCAATTTTATTCCTTTAAGATATAAGAAATACCAACTTCATGTTGGAAATACAATATATAAGAGTAAAATTTTTCACACACTTTCCACAATAAAAAAATTATGACCCATTTCCATTTTTTCCATTTTCGAGCCCATATTATTTTCCATTAAATAAATGATTACCTTTTCAAGGATAAAACAATGATTTCTTTTCGAAATTAGGTAAAATAGAGTATTCAACATTTCTACCTTAGAATATTTTCTCATATGTTTTTGAAAAAAAACCCATATCATTACAAAGATATACACCACACAATGGAATATCACAATGATCACATAATAAGGGAAACATAAATAAATGCACAAGAGTAACCAACTAACATGTATATTAATCTACTTCTAAAGGCAAAAAAGTACCAATAGAGATGGAATGTACCTAAGAGCTTGGGAATAATCCAAAAATTACTAATATATAATTACTAATTCTAGAAATAATTCCCCACTAAATGAAATTAATGAAATTAACATGATTGGCTACACCATACATGGTGAAGTCTGAGGGGACCTAGCCCATATTAATAAAATTCAACATATCCATGTGCTCTGGGGAACTAACCAGTGTGTAACCAAAGTAGTTCAATAATAATTCAAAGAAAACAATAGTTATACTAGGTTCTCCATGTCAAGATTTATTAAATAGGGTGAGCCAACTCATGCCAACCGAGCATTAAATCACATAAATATATATAATAATTTACATGATGGGAAACGCTATAGTAACCCCAAGGATCAATCCATTTCCATAAAACTGACAGATTTCAAAATATTCTACACCGAGGATCCCCCATTTCCACACGAATCTAATGGATCATGAGTATTACACAGTGATGAAATATCATCCATTAAATATATACAAGGTAATAATATTATACAAGGAGGGTTTTAATGATAAACATTTTCACTATTTTCATGAATGTTCCAAATGGGCCTCAAGCTCTTTTCAAAAAATTATTATTTATCAAAGAACCAAATTTCTTAAGAAATAGGTGTAAACATTGCATTTTCTAATTCAAACTCTTTTTGAAAATATCTTGTAAAAAATTACATCACACTTTCAATCCAAATCCATTATTATCAAAATAACAAAGGGTCCATTTTTCATCATCACACACCAAACCATTTTGAAAATCCAACTAAAAAGTTCTTTTATAGGTCAAAAAACATGAAACATATTTCAAGAAACCCAACACATCATTTAACATGATAAAAATTTATTGTAAATTCGAAACAATGCTTTATAAATTACAAATATCTTTTAAAATCCAACCTTATATTTTATCGAACATGTTGTGTGCAAAATTCAAAAAAAAAACAATGCTATATACATAATAACAAGAAAGAAATCACCATTTATCACACCAAAAAAATATTCCAAATATCAGAAGTCAACATTTAACATATAATAAATTTTTTAAAAGCATGAAAACAATGAATTGTAAATTATAATGGTAAGTAAAAAGGGAAACCTACCTCAATCTCAATTCACTTCAACAACACACACCTGAAGACACACCATAATGGTTCCAAGAGACAAGATATACCAAGAGGAGCCCAAAAAAAACCCCAATAAAAAATAAAGGTAAACATGATGAATATATCTACATGACCAATGGATAATGATATCTCAGGAGAAAATGGAGGAAAAAGTAATAATAAGATGGAAAAGGAGAATACCTTGAAGATTGATCCCTAAATCTTGAATAAATCCTTAGATCTACACCAATGGAAGAAGAAGAAGGCATGAAGATACAAGGAGAAGAACCATTAGGGATGTAAAAACTAGGGGGTTTAATAAATGAGCATAATTGGGGTTAAAATCCCATAAGGGTGGTCTAGTAATTTCATAATATTTTTATGTTGGGCAGCTCATAGGATTTAGTAATCCATGCTCCAAACATGCAGAATGGTTCTTCCATGAGACAGTGGATTCCAACATGATTTAAGAACTATTTTACTAACCATTCATGGTCCATGTTCCCTTTACCAGAGTCACATCATGTTTTTCCTGATTACCAATAGAATGCAATATAGTTTTCCCAAATTGTGCACTGACTGTGTACTAAGATAAAAACACCCCAAAAGTTTAAATTTAAATTTGTCACACTTGAGAGAAGAACCATAATCCTACGAAAAAAATATAGACTAGATCAGAGGTCAAAAATAAAAAAACAAGTGTAACATAGTCCATCACATAACCAAATTTCCTAAATCATTATATTTTAATATGTAATGTACTTTAAATATCTAGATTCTATTAAATCAACATTCACATATTTCATTCTATGATGATTTCCCATATGTGGAATTTACATTCATAGACAACTCCTTCAATATTTTTCTTATATATGATTCAGATACATGGAATCTTGATATAGCGACCTGAGCTTAACATATATAGAAATTACATAATTATTTCATAATATTTATTACATTACAAAAACACACACCCAAAGACCAAATTATTTTAGTGCCTTTGGAAACATGGAAACATAAACATTGGTCCATGAGTGATTTACATAATCTCCTACTATGTTATTTATAAATATCAACCTTATTAGACATATCATACATAATACATACCTTCATAACCTGGGGAAAGGAAACATAATAAAGGGTGAGCGCATATTCTCAGTAAGGGTAAACAAGGGAGATATATAAGAATAACATTAACATAAGTGTGTTATAAAATGAGCAATTAATTTTCAAACCATACCCTATATTTAAAATATCATAATCATGGGTATGGCATAAATATTGTCAGTTCATAAGACATGAATTATAATGGAATCAAAGAAAATGATCTGTGAGATCATAACATTGGCATAAAACCATAATTTGTGTCATAGACATAAGAATAAAAAATAATTTTCATATTTGTCAAGGATCACTTCCAAGGACATCATAGCAGACAAATTCCTTTAATATACCACGTTCACTCATCATTACATCCCTGTATTATTGTACCAAGTTCACTACCTTTTTCATCCCTCTATTAGTTAACCAGATTCACTCCCCATTTAGGATATATTTCAGGAGATATAGAAATACATACCCAATGAATTGGAGGGAGATATAGGTCCCACCCACCACAAAATTAAAACCATATTTATGTCATCACAAGAACAAAGTCATTAATCATATCATAACCCATGAAATGAAATTGGTATCATAAAAAATTTATCATATATTAACCTGTGGAAAATAAATTGGTTTTCTAATAATTTATTCATCGCATAACCCACAAAACGAAATAGGTTTCATAAGTATATAACCCATGGAAGATAAATGGGTTTCATGAGAATATAACACATGGATGATTAAAAGGATTCATAAACATCATTCCATCAAAGCATAAACCATTCAATGAAATAATATGAATGGTATCCTATTTCCATATCCCATTAGTTATGAGTAACACCAATAGATGTCATCTTAGATTGTAACTCCCCAAGATATCATAGTAATTTGTTTTATTTATAGTTATTCAATAGTTTGCGCAACACACAACATCGAGTTCCAGTGCACCACGAGTCACCAAAAATGCCGTTCAAAAAACGGTTATGAATAGTATTAACCACATTTTTAAATTTATATATATATACTATATAATTTTAACATTCAAATTTTGTTTTTCTTAGATATAATATAAGACTAAATCAATTTTCAGATAAAAGAAATATTTTTTCAAAAATGCAGTTTTTCTGCCTTTTAATGGTGAACCCTTTTTAAATGAAGTATTTGAAACTTTTATATATTTAATTTAGTGAATTTAAATTCATTTTAGAAGTAAGAAATAAAAATTTAGTTTTGATAAATTTTTGGTACTTTTCTCATAACTTTCATATTTTGATGAATAGTGAAAAATACTAAATTTTAATTGAAAACAAATTTTTTAATCAAAATAATTTATAGTGTTAAATTATCCATTTGTGTGGCTTAGAATTATAATTATGTTATATTTTTATCGTTTAATATAATTAATTCATTATAATTAATTTCACAATAAAATTGGATAAAAACACATGTCAATCTTTTGATAGTTTTTACTTTTTAAAAACCTGCTTTTTGGTTATGAAAACAGGAATTAATTTAACATTAATTATTGAAACATCTATATTTTGAACTTGGTAAAATATAATTTATTTTTGAATTCAGAATATCAAAATTACTTTAGGGTAAATTTTTTGTATTTTTAAGAAAACTTTCAATTTTTGATGAATAGTGAAAAACACTGTGTTTTTGTTTAAAACCGAATGTTTATTTAAATAATTATTTATTTTATTTTAATTTATTTTAATTAAAAATAGATTCATAATAACAATATTAATCTAATGTAATTAATTGGTGTCATTTTTTAATAAGATTGGATATATAATATTTTATTGATCTTTTTAACATCTTTTACCAACCTTCTAGACACATTTACAAATTTGCATAAAACGTAATTTTACTGCTTCTGTGAATTTTATTTCAAAAATCTGAGAGAAATGGTTTAAATTAGTAAGTAAAATTTGGTTCAATGAGATGAAAATAATTTTTGGTGATTAGTAACATTTTTCTTTTATTTTCCACTCTTAAAAGTAAATAGGATGATTAAAGATAAAAACGATATTATAATTACCCTAACACATGTCCAAATTCAATTGGATAAGTGTATTTCGACATAGATCAACCTTTGGAATAAAATTTATTTCTTTTTGATCCACTTGTATTAGATTAGGAAATTTATTATTATTTTATTTAAAGAAGAGTTAAAAGTGTTAAATTCAAATTTGCATAACAAAAAAAATTAATATAGGGTTATACATAAGATAAATTCGACTATAAATATTCATTATAAATCAAATAATATTTCCTACATAATTTTAGTTTATTTATAATATTTAGACATTATATAATTAAATTTATTTATGACACAATGATGATGCAGTAATTATCTAATTAATGAAATTTAAAAATAATTGATATTATAAATATCCAAATAAATGAAAATTGAGACTTTTCATTCATGAAACTAATTTTATAGGTCAGTATTACATTTTAGAGTTTATTAAATAAATTTTATTTGATGTAATCAGGTTGTTAGGACTTTAAAAAAAATCAATTACTAAATATTGTCAAAATTGACATAAATGAGTGTTTAAAACAAATACTATTTTATTAAGTGATATAATACTCCTAAAAATATATCGTTTAACGAAAGAACTTATATAATGATAGATATGTCATTAACTAACAACCTGGGGTTCTCTTGGTTGTTTATAGTAATTTTATTAACCATGTAGTGTAAGAATACAAGAAGACGTAGTAAAAGTTAAACCATTTACCTAAGAGTAAAATCTAAAAGATAAGGTTAATATAGTGACCTAAACATGTATAAAACCAATTAGTTGAGAGTATTTAGACCCATCCCCACTTTATCCTAGAAATAAACCAATTTTTAACCATTATAAACCGAAAATTATTTTATAATAAAATAATATTTCAAGCTTTTCCTAAAGTGACTGTCACCTCTCTTATAAAAGGGTACTTGCCTTTCTCTTAAAATCACTCCTCCAAACCCATTTCTCTCGGCCAAACCCTGGACAAATATCCTCCAAACGATCCTCACTTCAATCTAGAGGCCTTAATTTGATGATAAATCCATCCTAAGGATCCCTTTTGATCAAATCAAAAGGAAGCACCTAAAGAATAGGTAATAATTTCATCACCTATTTCAAAGTTCTTTTATTCTTCCACTTCATATTTCATTGTTGTTTCCATACCAAAGTAATAACTCCAGTAACTTATACATACTGTGATTTTATAATAAATATAGTACAACCATATACCTTATATTATCCATCCTATGAATGACAAAGTCACCATACGTGTGTACGTACGGCATACCGTCTCCAAGTTGTGGTGTAGTTTGTTATTCAACAATTCATTATTTTGATGAGTATAATAATTAGTATAATTTATTTTAATAATTAATATAACATGTTATTTATTCTTCATATATTATATACCATCCAATTACATATTATTTTTACAACAAAATAATGATATTGTCGCTTGTGCGTACGTACGGATTGTCGTCTCCACGAACGCGATGAGATTCATTCCTCATCATAACAATTCAAGAATAAATCTCATTTTATGATTAGAAAAAAAAAAATTAACAACCTAATATCATTATGTATATGAATCAAATGCATCCTTTCCATAAAAAACCTGACTTACGTAACAAAACATATAAAGGAAAACGAATCAGTTAACACCCAAAATAGTGATACTACTAAAATATCATTAACAATGAATTGTTATAAGATCATATATAATATAATATTTAGGTATGTGGTTATGGTATAATTTAATAACAATGATTTCACTAGTATACAAGAGGTTAACATACCCACTACTAAGGAAAAGTACAAGGTAAGGTGTTTTCATCTCACTTCTTATTCTCGTGAGATTCATGCTATACTGTGCCTATTTCCTTTTGGGTGGTATATGTACTAACCCATGATTGTATTATTTGTATAATATAATTTAATTTATGGGTATTTAAATCTTTATTTTATGATCCTTCTTTCATGGGATGTATGTTTCATAAGTTACCAAATCGGTAAGGAAATTTCAAATATCAATTTCCACTCATTGGGTTTTACGCATGCCTCATCGATTATTTTACTCTAAGATTATGTGTGGAATAACTATTTATTTATCACTAGAACAAAAAAAGCTTTTTACGTCAGTTTTTTTCTTTTTAACATCAGTTTTGTGGCGGCGTTGTGGCGACGTTATTGCGACCGATGTAAAAAATATGTTTTTAAACATCTGTTATTTAATAAACGATGTAAAAAATGTTTTTTTAAATGATTTTCACGTTGGTTTTTTAAAAACTGACATGAAAGACCATATTTTATAAAAAAATCACGTTGAAATGCTATTTTTAACATCAGTTATTTAAAACCCGACGTTAAAAAACTGACGTTAAAGGTTATCTTTCACGTCGGTTTTTTATAAAACAGACGTTAAAAGTCATTTTTAACATATTTTTTTAAATAACTGACACTAAAAATGTTTCTCATTTTGTAGATAATTTCCCGAGCTTCGATTTGACAAGTCATAGAGCTCAAACGGAGCTACGGATCCAAAGTTAAGACCATCAGAAGTTTGATGTATTTTTTTCTGAGGAAAGATCGAATAATCCAACCCAAGCATCATCTGAGAAGGAAATTTTGAATCCGGATGAGGATTTATAGTTTTACCATGATACATAGAAGAAATAGTGAAACTGAATCATTAAATGGTATATAAATTAAGAAAACTAATCATAACAAAACATAAATCATGGAAACATAATTACGAATACCTTGACGAGATCGCGGAAAGAAGAAATAGTGGATTCACATTGAAGATCACATAGGTTGAGTCGGTGGAATGATAATGGTTGAATGAAAGGATCCTTATATTACGATTTGTGTATAATGAAACCATATAAATGATATGGAAAAAGAAAACGCGGTATTAAAAATTTAGGGGGCAACTGAATTTTTTGAGCCCGTGTTGTGAAAAAATTGAAATCCCATGTTGGCGGGATATTAAAATCATTTTTCACGTTGATTTTTATAATAACCGAGATGAAAAATATTAATATTTGCACTGATTTTTCACGTCAGTTATATAAAAACTGACGTGAAAAATCAATTTTCGTGACTTTTTTCACGTCAGTTATTTAATAACCGACGTGGAAATTGAAATTTTTGTAAAAAATTGAAATCCTGCATTGTTGGGATATTAAAATCATCTTTCATGTCGGTTTTATCATAACCGATGTGAAAAATATTGAAATTTTCACTGATTTTTCACTTCGGTTATATAAAAACCGAAGTAAAAAATCAATGTTCATGAATTTTTACGTCGTTTATTTAATAACCGATATTAAAAACGCTTACAAAAATATATATCATTTCACAAGCTTTGATTTTATAGGTCTCGGAGCTCAAACAGAGTTACAGATCAAAATTTATGGTCCTCTGAAGTTGGCATTCTCAAAGAATTCATTTAGGGATGATCATCTGCCAATGGCCATAACTTTTGATCTGTAATTCCATTTTAGCTCTGTGACCTATCAAATGGAAGCTTACTAAATGAACTACATTTTTTAAGCATTTTAAAAATTTGTTATTTAAAAACCGACTTAAAAAAGTAGTGAAACACGATTTTTTACGTCGGTTATTATAAGAACTGACGTAAAAAAACAGGTTTCAGGACATTTTTACATCGGTTTTTAAATAACCCACATTAAAAAAGCTTACAAACATGTAGTTCATTTCTTAATATTTGATTTGATATGTCACGGAGCTCAAATGGAGTTACGGATCAAAAGGTAAGATCCCTTGAAGTTGGCCTTTTCTAAGACTTCATTCAGGGATGATCAACTTCTAATGGCCATAACGTTTGATTAGTAAATCCATTTGAGCTCCAAGACCTATAAAATCGAAGATTGTGAAATAAAATACATGATTTTAAAAATTATTTATGTCAGTTATTTAATAACAGACATGAAACAGTCATTGTAAATTATTTTTGGCGTCGGTTCTTATAAGAACCAACGTGAAAAATCAGGGAAAATTGATTTTTCACGTCGGTTATTAAATAAATGACGTAAAAAATTCAACATAAATAATTTTTCACGGGATTTATTTAATAACTGATGTGAAAAATCAAATTCCGAGATTTTCACATCGGTTCTAAAAAACCTTCGTGAAACGGGCGACATTAAAAATACTTTTTGTACTAGTGTATTTAGTAACTTCCACTCCCCTTTGTGTGGATATAATTTTGATACACATAATCACTCCATCGATAAATTCTATATTCATTAATTTGAACTTGATATGGGTAATCTTAACTCAATTTCCATCCATTGAGTTTAATATCAAAGTCATTAGTGTTGTTTTTACATGAATTTGTGTGAATGTCCTATGATTGATTTACACTAAATATCTAATCATATTGATTGTATTTATATTTTCACACATAATTATGTCATTTCTTTATCCTTAATATAAGGATACGGTCTTTATAAAGATTTTCATCTCAATTTACATTCTATTGAGATAACTTTTTTGTTATGATCTAATTCACTTTTATATGGTCTATAGAATGTTCTTTGACATATTATATCATGAATCCATTTATTCTCGTGATATTATAGAATTTTTAATACATAAATTAATTGTACTCAAGCATCTCTCATTTGGTTAGAAACTCTAACAAAAATATCGTTTTAAATGTTTTAAGATTTATTCTTCTAAATCTTTCTCATTAATGTCCATTTTTTTAAAATGGTTTTGACGATTTATTCATTTGTACATGAATGTTTTAAAATAAAAATGTCATTAAAAAGATTCAAAGTTTTATGGGACGCTTTAATTCAAAAATATCTTTTAAATGTCTTCTTGATAAATAGTGCGACTTTTAAATGTTTTCAAGAAAAAAGGGGATATTTTCCTTATATAGTTTTACTGATTATTTTCATCTATGTCAATATCCTTCAGTCTATTTTATTATTTATTGAAGTTTATTTACTATAATAAAATCTTTGATATTGTATTCAATGTGTTATGTTTGACTCTGGATGTACTATTTTTATACCATTCATGGTTTTTGATAAAAGTATTTACATTTCCTATGCTAGTTTGGATATGAATGTTTAGATAATGTTTCACCTTTTTCATATGAGGAATGCATTGGACATATTAAGTGATGGATGGAGCTAGCTATATCTCCTCGATTCATCAGTAGGTCTCATGATACAAACTAGTGTCATGGAACAAGGCCTTGACATAATATTATTTGTAGTCTTGGTACGAAGCCTTGACTATGTGGTTATGATGTCTAGAATTTTTCATTCCATCGTTATGAAATTAGTTATTGATATTACATGTGATTATTCGACTTGTAGAATATCCATGTGAATAAGTAAATGGCATTTTTTTATTTATCTTTTCTATATTATGCTGAAGTTTATGTTTAAAAGGATTTTGTTTTAGTCTTCTACATTGCCTTAAATGATTATGCCCATTTATGAAAGTTTCACTATATTGTTATCCTTACTGAGCATCTGAGCACACCCCTTTCATATGATTTCTTTTCCCCATGATGTGAAGAAGTTTATTTTGATTGGTTGCAAAGATAGGCCATAGGATATGAGTGTGTTTAAAAGGGACACAATGTTTTATTATTTCATGATTTAATTTAAAACTTGTGTATGTATCTAGTACTTCCAGGGATACTAAACTAATCAGTTTTTTTGGACATGATTCCTTGTATCATCCCAATGTTATGTAATAATTCACCAACTATGGGTAACTGGGGTCAGGCATTATAGTTGGTATAAGAGGAAGTTTAGTACAATCCTTGGAAGCTATATTTAGAAAAACTCTAATTAAAAAATAGTACCCTATGATAGACTTTGAGGATTAGTATAGAAGAACATCTAAAAAATTTGGTATTGTAAATATTATGTGGTTTTTCCAAAAAATACATCCATTTTTTGATACGATCCGGTAGAGGCAGATCCGGAAAAGATTTACCTAGGGGTAAAACCCAAAAACACTACTTTGAGATAG
This sequence comes from Viscum album, assembly GCA_963277665.1. NCBI lineage: Eukaryota > Viridiplantae > Streptophyta > Magnoliopsida > Santalales > Viscaceae > Viscum > Viscum album. The sequence continues at coordinate 1,328,706,787 of OY728158.1, forward strand.
ACTCGAAAGGGAACTACTTCATGACAACAGGCATTGCTTCACTCTTGGTTATGACATTCTTAGGGGATATTCTTGGGATAATTCACATTTTCTTTAAAAACTAATTTGATGGATTTTAAAATAATATTAGAATAAGTAACCTTGGTTAATCATAAGGTGTTTTAGATTGAAAATAAATTGTCATGATATTCTCTAAATGATTTTATGACTATTGTTACACACACTCTTATTTATGGTCTTAGTCAATCGTTGTATTTAAGGAAGTCCTAGTAACATTGAACATGATGTTCAAGGTGGGAACTATGGTGGAAATGAGAAACTAAATGGAATATTGATAGGCGTAAAATATATCATGCTTATGATGAATCAATTTTCCAAAAATATGATAAAAACATATACATTAACCAACTCTTGAACTCAACAAAGAAGAAAAAGGTGGAGAATGATAAGAGCTACAGCAGTGGAGTCCATGGAGAAAGAAAGCTCATTTGCCATCATGCAGGAAATGTAGAAGAAGACACCCTTGAAAGTGTATCGACAGAATAATGAAATGATTTATGTGTGGGAAAGGACATAAAGTAAATAATTGTCAAGGAAAAATGAAGAGTACTATATAAGAAAATAAAAAATATCCTAATAATCCATTTATAGTCATTTTCCGAAAATGTTGGGGACCTGGGTATTACCCGAGTCAATTTTCTATTCCATAGGATAATCTCTATGTAAAGGAAGAAGCTATGTGGAAATAAATAGATTGTGAAATGTATAAAAGTATTAATTATCTTTATTTATGGGATTACTTTGGAATAATTTTCTCTTGTATGTGTAACCATGTAGTTTGTTATGTTAAAATTCAATTTGAGGAAGAATTATCTTTTCTTTTCTGGATATTGTTATAAAGAACCATTTGAGTTTACATGATCCTTGAATTTGAGGAAATTATAGGTTATTAATTTTTTGGATGAAAATGAGAGTTATGAGATAATGTTTGTTGTTAAATTATCATATGGTTATTTTGAGGAATTTATATAATTTTTGAAATGTTATAGAATATAGTTTTTGAAAAAGAACAACATGCAGACCGTGTGACAACCCGTTGCGTCGGACAAAGCTACGTGAATTGAACCCACAACCAAATTACGACTGGGATTTATCACCTACCACTGGACTACATGAAGTCCCAGTTTAGTGGGACTGTTTATTTTTAGTTAAATTATTTTATTGATCAATAATATGTTGATTTGGGATCTTTTTTTTATAAAATAGATATCGTTAGTATAAGAAAATCATTTGGTGATTAAGTGATAAATGTTATTTTGGAAGAGATTCATTCTGTTGGGAACACTATATGCACAAGGAAAATAGAATACTATGGGGTTTCATTTGAGGGGTAATGGTGGATTTTTTTTATTTTGTAAGAATATATGTTTTTATATAGATTCAGGTTATTAATGGAAATGATTAACCTATCTTAGAGAATATGTGATTTGGTTAATTAAACTTCAATATGAGACTTTCAGAGTAGTTGGTTATTTAGAGATAAATTTTAAGATTTAATATGAAAGACAATGTGATTAAATTCTTCTAAGTTATGGGTTTCAATCTTAGTTTGGATTATATTGAAGGATTTTTAGGACAATTGATTATCGAATGGTCTTTATTGAACTTTTGCTATTATTTGTTTAATTTTGGAAATTAAGATTATTATTTCATTCTATAATGGACTATCCAATTTGGGGATCATGTGATCATGTACTAACCATTTGGTTTTGGTTAATCTCTAAAGAAAAGGAAAATATATATTTCATCCTTTGTGGATTATGTGATTGTCTAGAAGTAGAATCTAGCCCTTTATCTGTGACCAAGTCATCTTGAATGCTCATCGTTTGGAGAAAAGAATAGTTAGTGGCAGAAATTTATATAAGGATGAATCTATACCTAAAAATTAATTATATCTCTTTATGTTCTTAGTCAATATCATAAATAAATTCCTCAACTTTATGAAATGGATCTTAAAACAAAAAACATTGTCCCTTTACTTTTCCTATTGGGAAACTAATGACTATTTAACCCATCACAATTTTGTGGTTTTCCTGTTGTTATATTTCTTATGATCATGTTTTCTATCAGTCTCCATCTAAACATGACACTTATTTTATCTTCCATATCCATTTTTTCCTACATGGAACCCTAGTATGGGTTATCTCAGGTGACCTTTGTACTTCTTTTTCTTTCTTTTAAAGTGATAATTTTATTGACACTTTTTCTGATGTGGGATTTTCAATGAAGTTACCAAGCCCAATTTAAAAATTGTGAGGATGAAATTTCAAAACTGGGGGAATAATGTAACACCCCATGATATCATAGTAAGTTATTTTCTTTAATTAATTCATTAGTTTGTGTCACACACAACACCGAGTTCGAGCGCACCATGACTCACCAAACATGCCGCTCGAAAAATTGTTATGAATAGTATTAACCACATTTTGAATTTTATATATATATATCCTATATAATTTTTACATTCAAATTTTTTGATTCTTATATATAATATAAGGAAAAATTCAATTTTCAGATAAAAGAAGTATTTTTAAAAAAAATGCAGTTTTTCAGCCTTTTAATGGAGAACCCTTTTTAAATCCAATATTTGAATCTTTTATATGTTCAATTTAGTGACATTAAATTATTCTTTATAATTTCCACAGAAAAATTTAGTTTGGATAAATTTTTGTAACTTTTCTGATAACTTTAATATTTTGAGGAATAGTGAAAATTACTGAATTTTAATTGAAAACAAATTTTTTAATACAAATAACTTAGAGTGTAAAATTATTCATTTTATTTGTTTTAAATTATAATTAGATTTTATTTTTTTCATTTAATATAATTTATGTCATTTTAATTAATTTGACATTAAAATTGGACATAAACACACGTCAATCTTTTGATAGTTTTTACTTTTTAAAAACCCGCTTTTTGGTTTTGACAACGGGAATTAATTTTAAATTAATTAATAAAACTTATATGTTTTGAATTTGGTAAAATTGAATTCATTTTTGAATTTATAATATCAAAATTATATTTGGGTTAATTTTTTGTATTTTTTTAAAAACATTCAATTTTTGGTGAATAGTGAAAAGCACTACGTTTTTTGTTGAAAATAATCTTTTTATTTAAATAATTATTTATTTTATTTCAATTTATTTTAAGTAAAAATAGATACACAATACCTATATTAGTCCAATTTAATTCATTGGTGTTATTTTATAAAAATATTGGATATATAAAATTTTATTGAACTTTTTAACGTATTTACCCACCATCTAGACACATTTATAAATTTGCATAAACCATAATTTTACCACTTCTGTGAATTGAATTTTAAAAATAAAAGAGACATGGTTGACATAATTATGTAAAATTTGGTTCAATAATATGGAAATAATTTTTGGTGAATATTAACTTTTGACTTTTTATTTTCCACGGTTAAAAGTTAATAGGATAATTTAATGTAAAAATGATATTATAATGATCCTAACACATGTCCTAATTCTATTGGATAAGTTTATTTCGACCTAAATAAACCTTATAAATAAAATATGATCCTTTTTATCCACTTGTATTAAATTAAGATATTTATTATTATTTTATTTAAAGAAGAGTTAAAAGTCTTAAATTCAAATATTTATAACTAAATCATTTTCAATATAGGGTTATAAATATAATAAATTCAACTATAAATATTAATTAAAAATCTAAAAAAATTCATACATAATGGTATTTTATTTATAATTTTTATACATTAAATAATTAAATTTATTTATTACACAATGATGATGCAGTAATTTCCTTATTAAGGAAAGATTAAAATAATTGATATTATAAATATCCAAATAAAAGTAAATTGAGACTTTTTATGCATTACAGTAATTTTCTAGGATAATATGAAATTTTAGGGTGGATTAAATGAATTTTATTTGAAGTAATATAGTTGTTAGGACTTTAAAAAAATCATTTACTACATAGTGTCAAAATTTACATAAATGAGTTTTTAAAAAAAAATACTATTTTATTAAATGATATAATACTTTTAAAAATATAAGGTTCGGAAAAAGGACTTATATAATTATAGATATCTCATTAATGAAACACTTTAGGTTCCCTTGGCCGTTTATAGTAATTTTATTAACAATATAGTGTAAGAATACAAGAAGACATGGTAAAAGTTAAACTATTTAACTAAGAGTTAAATCTAAAAGATAAGGTTAATATGGTGACCTAAACTTGTCTAAAACCTATTTTTTGAGAGAATTTACAACCACCCCCCCCCCCTTATCCTAGAAATAAATCCATTTTGAGCCATTATAAATAGAAAATGATTTAATAATAAAATAACTTTTAAAGATTTTCCTAAAGTGACCCTCACCTCTTTTATAAAATTGTACTTCCCCTTCTCTTAAAATCACATCTTCAAAGCCATTTTTAGTGGCCAACCCCTGCCACAATATCCACAAAACTACCCTCACTTGAACCTGGAGTCCCTACTTTTATCATAAAGCCAACCTAAGTATCCCTTTTAAACAAATCAGCAGGAAGAACCTGAAGAAGATGCGATAATTTCATCACCTCTTTCAAAGTTGTTTTCTTCTTCCACTTCATTTTTATCTATGGATTCCATAGAAAAGAAATAACTACAGTACCTTATATGTATTGTGATGTTATTATAAATATTATTCAACCATATTCATTATTATATCCATCCTATAAATGACAAAGTCGCCATCTGTGCATATGAACAACTTATCGTCTCTACGTCGTGGTGAAGTTTGTTATTCAACACTTCATTATTTGGATGAGTATAATAATGAGTATAATTTATGATAATAATAAATATAACATGTTAATTATTCTTTATATATTATATACCATCCAATTACATATTATTTTACCATCAAAATAATAATATTTTCACTTGTACGTATGTACGGATTATCGTCTCCACGAACGTGATAAGATTCATTCCCTATCATAACCATTCAAGAATAAATCTCATTTTATGGTTAGAAAATAATTTTTAAGAACTTAATATCATTATGGATATGAATCAAATACATCATATCCATAACAAATATGAATTATGTAACAAAACATATATATGAAAACAAATCAGTTAACACCCAAAACAATGATACTACTGAAATATCATTAACAAAGAAATATTAGAAGATCGTATATAATATCATATTTCTGTATGTTGTTATTTTATAATTTAATAAAAATTATTTCACCACTATATAGGAGGTTAACCTACCATCTAATAAGTAAAATTACAATGTAATGTGGTTTCATCTTACTTCTTATTCCTGTGAGATTCATGTTAAATTTCGCCTAATTCTTTTTGTGTGGTGTATGTACTGCCCCATGATTTTATTCTTTGCGTAATATACCTTAATTTATGGGAATTTAAATATTCATTTTATGATCCTTCTTTCATGGGGTGTATGTTTCGTAAGTTACCAAATCAGTAAGGGAATTTCAAATATCAATTTCCACTCAATTGGTTTTACGCATGCTTCATCGATTATTTTACTCCAAGATTATGTGTGGAATCACTATTTATTTATTTATTTAGTAACTTACACTACCCTTTGTCTAGATATACTTTTGATACATGTAATCAATCTATTTATAAATTCCCAATTATTTAATTTGAACTTGATAAAGGTAATCTTAACTAAATTTCCACCCATTGAGTTAAACATCAAAGTCATTGGTGTTACTTTTACAAGAATATGTGTGAATGTACTCTTCCTGATTTACGATGAATATCCAATCATACTAAGTTTATTTATATTTTTCACACATTATTATGTCATTGATTTATCCTTAATCTAAGGATACAGTATTTATAATGGATTTCATCTCAATTTACATTCCATTGAGACTTCTTTGTTGTTATGTTCTAATTAACTTTTATATGGTATATATACTGTCCTTTTACAAAGTATATCATGAATCCATTTATTATCATTATATTATAGCATTTTTATTACTTCAATTATTTGTATTCAAGTGTCTCTCATTTGGTTAGGAACTCTAACTAAAATATCATTTTAAATGTTTTAAAGATTTATTCATCTAAATCTTTCTCATTAGTGTCCATGTTATAAAAATGGTTTTAAGGATTTATTCATGTGTAAATGAATGTTTTAAAATTAAAATTCTTTTCAAAAGATTCAATGTGCTATGGGACACTTTCCTTCAAATTTTTTTAAAGGGATTCTTGATAAATATTGAGACTTTTAAATGTTTTCAAGAAAAATGGGATATTTCTCTCAAATAGTTTTACTAATTATTTTCATGTATTTAAATATACTTTAGTGTATTTTTTTCTTTATTGAGGTTTATTTATTATAAAAAAACTATATTTTATTCAATGAGTAATGTTTGACTGTGGATGTGTTTTTTTATACCAGTCATGGTTTGTGGTAAAATTATTGACATTTTGTATGCTATTTTTAATACGAATTTTTAGATTATGTTTCAAATTTTTATATGAGGAATGAATTGACTTATTAAGTGATGGGTGAAGCCCTCTATAGTTCCTCTATGCATCTGTAGGTCTCATGAGACAAACTAGTGTCTTGGCATAAGGCCTTGACAAAATCTTAATTGTAATCTTGGCACGAGGCCTTGACTATGTGGTTATGATGTCCAACATTATGCATTCCATCATTATGAAATAAGCTATTGATATTACATGTGATTATTATAATAGTATAATACCATGTGAATAATTAAATGTCATTATTTGATTTATCATAGCCATATTATGTTGAAGTTAAAGTTTAAAAGGCTTTTGTTTTAGTCTTATACATTGTCTTAAATTTTTATTCTTATTTATGAACGTTTACTCTATATTGTTATTCTTAATAAGAATATGAGATCCCCCTTTCTTATGTTTTATTTTTTTGAGGATTTGAATATGTATATTAGGATTAACTTCCAGGTATTGGCCAGAGGATATGAGTGTGTTCAAAGGGTACACAATGTTTTTTTTTCATGATGTAATGTAAAACGTATGTATGTATCTAGTACTTCCAGGGATACTAAACTGATCGGTCTTTCATGACATAATTCCTTGTATTATTCCAATTTAATGTAAAAATTCACTAACTCTGGGTAACTGAGGTCAGGACGTTACCTAGATGGAAAATAATTTTGAATGATCATTTAAAACAGTTATGGAAACAAATACCTTTATCACATTGAAAAGAAACATTTTAATACACAAAAATTTTAAAACAAATTTTTAAATACCATTTAAAACATACTATGATATATTTTATGTAATTTTTTGTCTTGAATTCGGACTGTTTTGTTCATATTGTACACATATAAATGAACGTTCCTTTCACATTTTTGATAAATGAAAAATAGATATTGTTCTTTAATAATAGAATTAATATTACATTAAAAACATTTATAAGTCAATCATGGGTAAACATGGATTTTAAAAAATTTAATAGAGTAATAAAACATTTTTGAAAAAAAAAATTAGAAAACATGGGTTTCAAGGAAAACAGATTTCTGACCAAAGAGAGAAATAAATGTGAATTTTCTTAAAAATATGTCTTTAATTATCATTAATACTAAAGAATGTTAGAATGAAACCATTACATGAATATATCATTAATAAAAATTTTAAAATAAAATTCATGCTAATTTTTTAAATTATGGATCATAATATTTCATTAATGGAAGCACAATCATAAACAATGTCGATAAAGGATGAGATTGTAGCAATAAACTCTTACCACTTTGGTAACATTGAATCATAATACACGTGAAAGAATAAAATTACATAAGGCTTAAAATACCATAAAAATAATTATATTCATGATATAACATGTCAAAGGGTATGTAAATATGACTAGTAGAATAATATGAGGGCATAACATAACATGGGTCTCAAAGATGGAAAATTGAGACAAATTTCCATTATGGCTTTAGTAACGTTTTAACAGTAAACCCCATGAAAGAGAGATCTTAAAATGGATATCTAAATCCCAATAATTCTAATTATATGAATAATAATATAAATCCATTTTTTTATACATACCACATATAATAAATATTTGTTGAACATGGCTTATGTCTCACCAAAAATAAAATTGATATGGAAATCCCATAACTTAAGTCCCAAATTCTGTTGTACTCATTATATACTCCTATATAAAACTTATTTTTTTATTATAAATCAATTAAAGAACCATATTCATTTATATTATACCGTATATTTATTTTTTATGATCTTTTATTACTCATTTATTAACAATACTATGTTAATGTTATGTTTCTGGAAATAATCGCTTTGTTTATTATTTTTCTATTGATTTTTATATTTTCAGTCCTATTAATTTAATATTTATTTATTAATATCTATAATTATAACCATGATATTAATATCATATATATTCATTATATATTTATTTATTATATTTTATAAAATATATAAATAGAAAATGAAATACAATGTTTATGAAGACGGTAGGTCATACGTACACCTAAAGGTTGTGTCCATATTCTTGTTAGATTAAAAGAAAGAAAATTATATGAGATATTCTCATTAAATATTAATTTTTATGTCATATATATAACATATTCGTATTATACTCAACCTTAATACCTTTCATCTAAATCAGGAATGAATTACCATGCTTCATGAGGTGGTAGTCTTCTGTACACACGAACGACGTTATCGTATTCCATCAAAAGAGAAAGAATGAACATATGTGTTATATAATAATAACATAAGATCATTTAAATAATAAATATAATATTTAAATTGTATTTCCATCATTATTCCAAACCGTGATAGTTGGTAATGGAAAAATGAATGACATCAGTTCATGAGGCGGTGGTCCTCCATACACACGAATGATGATTCTGTAACCCATTTGATGGAAGTGTGTGATGTTTTAGGTAGTAAAATTAACATAAAAACATATAAGTATATTTAAGATAATTATTTTATTATATAATCATAATATAAAAATAATTTAATTGGTTTTAATAGGAAATAAAACAAAAATGTATGTCGATGAACGTTACCTCTTATTCGGGTATCACCTTCTGGTTTTCACCAAAGGCCTTTCGTGGTTTTATTTATAACCAAAGTAAGTATTGTTGGATAAGAGGAGGGATTTTATATTTATTTGGGTATGTATTGGAATAATTAATTGGTTTTCAAGGTGTGAAGAGAGGGTACTCGAGGTTGGCCTTTCTAAGGGAGGGGAGGGGAAAACATATAACTTTTTAAAAGAGAGCATTACACCCACTATTTTTTCCATGTTAAGTGTATTAAATAAGGGAAGAAATAAATAATATAATGTATATGGTATAAAAATTTCCATAAAATTGGTGTTGGACATGTTTTTTGGTCATTTATTCACTTAAGGTTAAATTTGTATCCCTTAGTAAACTCATTTTTCTCTTAATCATCATGATTAATTTTAACTGTTATCCCTAATAATTATGATAAAAAATTAAGTTCTAGTTATTAAAAACTATTATTTATTCAAATTGAAAATATGGAATATATTTTTCCAAATTCCACTTACAAAATTAGCATAAATTAATTTAAAATTTAATCTCCTAGACGGGACAAGACAACGGGTTTTTAAAGTGAAAATATTCAAAAGTTTGAAATGTTTTTATATACCATTTCAATTTGAAATTGAATCCAATTACCAGAATTTTATTTAATGATTTATAATTGAACTAATTAATCTTTAAATGAAATTTATTTAACAATTTCTCATTATAAATAAATTAAACAAAAAAATATGTTTTTATTTAAAATTCAATATATTTCACTATTCATCCAAAAATGTAATATTTCAGAAAAATAAAAAAAATTCACCCTATTCTAATTTTTAAATTATAAATACTAAAATAAATTTAATTTTATCAAATTAACTATATAAAAGTGGAAAAAAATAATTTTATTATCATTCAAGTAAGAACATCAAAAGCAGTTCTTTTGGGAAAATAGCATTTTCAAAACATTTATTGACTTCACTAAAAATTTCATATCTCATTATCAATAGGTTTTATTTATATAAACCCATTATAAATGATATTTAAATATTATTTATTACTATTCATATAACTATGCTTAATGGCTAGTTTATAAATATCTTGTATAAATATATATAATAATAAAATGTTGTTTCATGGAAACACGGTGTTGTGTGTAATGCAAGTTAAACTCAATTTTGTGTGAAACATAAGAGTAAATTAATGTTTCATATAATAAAATCCAATAAATAAATTTAATTTTTTCAAAAAATCATTATAACTCAAGGTGTTACATTCTACCCCCTTTAAAATGAATTTCACCCTCAAAATTTGTCACACTAATACAAACAAATGTGGATACTTTTTCCTCATAATATCCTCAATTTATAACATTTGTTCTTAAAAATGTAGCTACTCTACAAAATATTGACCAGGTGAGTAGTATTGCTTCATATAACATTCTCTATATGATCCAAAATCTCCTCTGGTTGTTTCTTATACGAAAGATCATGCTCTAGTGGTATGACCTCAGACCTTAATACATGTGAAGGATAAGTAAAGTACTTCATCATGAGGGAAACATGGAACACATAATAGACTTGAGAGAGTATTGGTGGAAGATTCAATTGATATACTACCATACTAATATGATCAATAATTTCAATGGGATAGATTTACCTAGGTCTTAGTTTCCCTTTCTTTTTGATTCTCAAAACCTTCTTCCATCGAATGATTCTTACAAATTCCTTATATCCAACTTAAAATTATGAATCACAATGGTGGTTATCATCATTAAATTTCTACTAAATATATGCTTCCTTGATATGTTTCTGAATGGATCTAACCTTCTTGACCTTTACTTTAGCCATCTCAAGTTGTAATAGCTTTACATCCCCAACTTAATTCCAGAACATTGGGGTTATAAATTATTTTCCATATAATAATTAATAAGGGTCCATATGAATGCATGTGTGAAAGATATTTTTGTAATAAAACTCATCAAGTTTACTTTTTTTATCCCAATCACCTATAAAATCCAAATAAAATTATATCAACATAGCCACTATGCTTTGAATTTTTATTTTATACTAACCATTTGTTTAAAGATGATATGAAATGCTGAGACATAAATCTTTGACAAAATATTGCTGAAGACTTCTCCATAACATTGAGGTAAACCTCAGATCTTGATCAGATATGATAGAATTTTCTACTCCATGAAACCCTACCACTTATTTAAGTTATATCCTAAAAATCGTATCCATAGAGAAGTATTCTCTAATAGCGATGACGTGTGCTAACTTAGTAAGGAGATCAACAACAGCCCATATAATATTATTCCCTTTAGAAATTTTTGGGATTCAAGTGAAAAAGTAAAGTGTGATGTTCTCCCATTTCTTTTATGGTATTTTTAATGGATGCAACATCACCTCAGACATTTTTCTTTCAGCATTAAATTTCTATCATAACCAACACTATGATAAAAAATCCACAATATCCCTCTTCATGTCATCCCACCATATGTATTCTTCAAATCTATGTACATATTTGTACTTCATGGATGAATAGAGAATGAATAACTATGAGATTAATCTAATAGATCCTTCTTTAAAATATGGTATAAATAGAATTCATACACGATTCTTTAACCATATCATTCTTCCACAATCGAGGATAAACTCACAATCATTTCTAACCTTATTTTGCAGCTCTATGTCTTCCTTCTATGAATTTTTAATCCTCACAAGGATAGATGGTGGAACATTAAATTTATCAAGAGAATAATTTTCCCTTCCTTCGGTATTTCCATATCCAACCTTTGTAAATCTGGAAATTTTGGATCATTTGTGATATTCATCATAGATAAGCTAACATGATTCATTCGACATAAATCATCAGCCACCATGTTCTATTTCCCATGGTGGTAATGTACTGAGTAGATGTAATATTAATCAAATATAACCATCTTCTTTGGTTCATGTTCAACTCCTTCTATGTGAATATATATTTCAAACATTTTTATTGGTATATATATCACACTTTTTACAATAAAGAAAATTACACCATGACTTTAATGGAAAAATTACCACAGCTAAGTCTAAATCATGAGATGGGTAGTTTTTCTCATATATCATTAATTTTCAATATGTGTAAGTTATAACCATGATATTCTCGATAAGAATGAATCTCAGCCCCTTATTGGATGAATCATTATAGATTACAAACCCTTCTCTATTATATGGTAATGAAAGATTAGGTGTGTTTTCAAATCTTCTCTTCAGTTCTTTGAAATTTTTCTCACATTCAACTATCTAGAAAAACTTTTTACCCTTATGATTTGACATTGTATAAGGATTAGATAGTCATGAGAAATTATCCACAGATAATCAATAATATTCAGCTAAAATAACAAAACGGTGTATCTCAATCATAGTTTTTAGTCTTGGGTAACATTCAATATCCTTCATATTCGATGTATCTATTGATATACCATATCTTGATATTATATAAACTTGAATTGAAACCTCTTACATCCAAAATTCACTCCTTTTAAAATTTTCATATAATTTATATTTCCTTAGGTTCTTTAGTACAATTCTAAATTGATCTTTATAACCTTCCTTTCACTTTAAATAGATAATTATATCCTCAATAAAGACTACCAAAATCTGATCAAGGTGATCTATAAAGAATTTATTCATTAAATCCATGAAAATAATATGGGAACTAATGATACCAAAGGTAATAAATATATATTCATAGTGTCCATACATTATTCATAATGTCGTCTTCGGTATATCCTCCTTCTCAACCCTTAATTGATGATATCCAAAATGAAGTTCAATATTCGAAAAGTATTGAGCTCTGCACAGCTAATCAAACAAGTCTTAAATAGAGGTAATATGATACTAGTTATTAATTAGGATCTTATTCAACTTCTAAAAATAAATATAGAGTCATATCAATTCATCTTTCTTTTTTAAGAAAAAAATAGGTGTTACACAATGTGACACACTTGGTTAAATGAATCCCTTTTCAAGGTTTTCATGTAGTTTCTTCTTCAATTGATGAAAATCAATTGGGTCCATTATATAGAAAGTCATTGAAAATGATTTGGATCTACGTTTGAGTTCTATTGATAGCTCAGCATCATGTTTTGGTTTAAAACTAGGAAATTCTTCTAAAAGTACATCAAAAAATTTCTGAACAATATCCATATTATTATTTTCATGTTTTCCCCAAACATCTGAGATGAACACCCCTTTAAAATGGGAGTAAAAACCATAAATTGGAGGTAATATCCATCAGAAGCTCGTATTTATTGTCACATTGATAGATGATCATAGGTTGGTTTGTAATATCCAATGTGACTTCCCTTCCCCAGTAATTTATGTGTGCTTTATATAGATAAAGTCAATCTATTCCTAAGATGACATCAAATTCAACTAGAGGTATAATGAAATGATTTACAGGAAGCACATTTCAACCAATGTGAACTAGAGAGGAATCATATACTTGATATGTGATCATCATATCATTAGTGGTTTACACTATTAATTAACCATCTAATCATTTTTTGTACAATCTTGATAACCTTATAAGATTTCTTAGATACGCTACTTGAATTTGAGGTATTTGTGATGGGCTATCTGTGACGAGATCCCATCACAAATGAGATTTTGCGATGTGGTCCAATCGCAAATAGCCCATTATAGAAAATAGCTTCCCAATAATATTTTTTATGATAGGCGGTAGTAAACAAAATACTATTTGCGACGGGAAATCGTCCCATCGAAAAAAAGTTATCTATTTAAATAGATTATATAAACAAAAACTTGTTGTGATGGGCCTGTCGCAAATAAATATTTGTGACGGGCCAGTTTTCCCATCACAGATACTTATTTAAAACGTATATATACTATTTGCGATGGGATCCCATCGCAAAAGGACCTATCCTAAATACTTAATAAAATAAATATATATATATGTATATATATATTAAATAAAATAATGATAAATTAATATTAGAAAATATTATTATTATTATTATTAATATAAATAATATTATATTATATAATAATAATACTAATATTAATAATATAAAAAAAATTATATTATTATAATATTAACAATAAAATAATACTATTAATATAATAATGTTATTATTATTAATATTTATAAAAAATGATAAAAATATTAAAATATTAAAAAAAATTAAATATTAAATTTCTCGATATTCACCAAAAATATAAAAAATAATAAATTGTTATTATTATTAGTAAAATAAACAAACGTTAAAAAATATAATACTAATAATAAATAATAAATTAATAAAATATTAAAAATAAAAAAATTATGCAATATTCGCACCAATATAAAAGAAAGAAACTGTAAATAGTTAATATTATAACAAAATTTGAATTCAAATGTTTTTAACATAAAAAAAGTCACTCGGTCTTTTGGGGGAGGTAGAAGAGCTAGAGGAGATTATTGAGGAAAATTCATCCCTAAACTACGAGTCTGACGGCGCATGTACTCCATCTACTAATAATTACTAATTATTATTAATTATTGTTAACTATTACTAATTATTAGTAATTATTACTATTTATTACTATTTATTACAATTTATTACTTTTTTTTACTATTTATTACTAATTATTACTAATTATTACTAATTACTATTAATTATTTCTATTTATTACTATTTATTACTATTTATTAATAATTATTACTATTTATTACTATTTATTACTAATTACTACTAATTATTTCTAATTATTACTAATTTTTTTGATTTATAACTAATTATTACTAATTATTACTAATTATTACTAATTATTACAAATTATTACTAATTATTCCTAATTATTCCAAATAATTACTAATTATGACTATTTATTACTATTTATTACAATTTTTACAATTTATTACTATTTATTACTATTTATTACTAATTATTAATAATTATTACTAATTTATTACTATTTATTACTAATTTATTACTAATTATAAGTATTTATTACTAATTATTAGTATTTATTAGTATTTAGTACTAATTGTTACTAATTATTATTAATTATTACTAATTATTAGTATTTATTACTATTTTTTATTAAGTATTACTATTTTTTCTTAATTATTACTATTTACTACTAATTATTACTAATTACCATTAATTATTACTAATTAGCATTAATTACCATTAATTGCTACGAATTACTAATACTAATTACTAATTACCGCTAATTATTTATATTCATTGATAATTATTGTAAATAATTATTTATTACTAATAATTACTAATAATTAGTACTAATAATTTCAATTTATTTTTACAAATAAATGCTGATGACAAAACAATCTAAATGTAATTTAATTACAAATGATTAACAATAATTAAAATTGATATAAAAAATGTAATAAATACTAAATTAAATAAAGCATAAATACCTTTAAACAAGAACTCTTATAAGTGTAGGTGACATCAAAACTTGTCCATAAAAAATATAACTCAGAGAAATTTTATCTCTAAAGTTAGAGTTTAGATAAATAGTTAAAGTAGAAATTGAGAGTATGAATGAAAAAAACTGATGGGGGTATATATAGGTTAGATTCTTTGTGACGGTACTATTTGCGACGGGACCCGTCACAAATACCTCTGATCTCATTAATTTCTGTTGGCGGTTAAAAAAATATTTGTGATGGGTCCTATCGTAAATACTGACATGTAGACACACTATTTGCGATAGGGGAATATCCCTGTCGCAAATATTATTTACCGATGTCGGGTATTTGTGAAGGGGTGGCACCCCCCATCGCAAATATTGTCCCCATGGCTTGGCGTGAAAACCGCGCTAAACCTTTTGCGATGGGACCTCTTATCACATCTTAAATAATAAGTTATTTGCAATGGGATATGTTTCCTGTCTCAAAAAACATCTTCAATGAACTACTTGTAACGAGGTCTGTTCTTGTCGCAAATAACCCTACGCAGAAGGCCATATTTTCATAGTGATATGAAATAATGGATATATATATAGTCAAATAAGACATTAGTAGTTTTATAGTGGATGGTAAGTGTACCTTTCATAATGTTGTTATCGCACCCCTCTTTAAAAACATTTATCATGTGATATTTTCCCTTGTCCCTCGACATATGAGGTTACTGTCATCGATCATCGTCATTTACCCTCAGGTTTGGGCATTCGTTAGTATAATGCCCATTCTCCTTACCCTTGAGGCACTGATATGGGGGAGGTGAATTATGTGTATCTTTCTCTCTGTTCACTTTGTTGGCTATCTTCTTCCCATCACTTTGGAAATCCATTACCTGATGACCTTCCCTTCCACATATAAAACATTTATTAGTCCTTATATGATAATTTCTTTCATGATTCTTCTCACATTAAGAGCATAAATGAAAACTTATATTCTTCTATCCCTGGTTTTTGTATTTTCATTTAAACTTCATATTTATTCCATTGTCAAAACTATGATATAGATATGCAACTCTAACCTCAATTTCCCCCATGATAGAACAACACACAATATATTCATAGCTAAAAAAGTATCATATGGATAAATCACTTCAGAGACATGGTCTTAAACTACTGAATAATCAATCAACTATGCATTCAGCATGGATGATAATACCAATATCATACCTCACATGTCTTGTAAAATTATCCACATAGGTACCAACAAACTCATCATCCCCTTTCTTTAACTTAATGAACTCATCTATATTCATATGAAGAATATGAAAAATGTACTTATTGATAAATAATTTCATCATCTTATAGCAATCCATAGGGTCAATTTCATCCTATTGCCTCATATTCTTGATTAGAATCCACCATTGATCTACTTCACCTACCAAATGGTAGATATCCAAAAGGAATTTTCCATGTTCCAAAAAATAAAGGACAGAAAAAATTGTATCAGTGGAACATATCTATTTTTCAGAAGCTAGTGGATCTGAAGACTCACTAAAATAATGGGGGCATTGCCTCATGAAAGACCCAACATAATGTTATTCCCTAATTTTCACATTTGTTTGTACATCATGATTCATAACTTCAGTAATTTTTGTGAGCATAAACACATGATTTTTCATTCTAACTCCCATAAGATTTGAATTCTAAGGGGGATAATCATTTCATTTTCCATCACACTCAGTATTAACATGGTTCCTTCAGGTTCTATCCATTCACTATAACCAAAGGAATGCTATAAGAAACAATGATCATAGTGGGGAATTACATAATCATAAAAAACCAATTATAGGATGTCTAAATAATGAAAAATCCTTTTTAATCTAGGAAACCATAAGTTTATAATAGGTCTTTCATAGTCATCATCAATTTAAATACTTCATGATGGTTCATAAAGTTTTTTTGAATTCCAAAATCATATACCCTGGGATTGTCAAACTAGGTGTGAAGGAAGTCCTACTATCGTGCACCAGCTCCCAATTGAGTCTAACTTAATATGGTGTTTTTAGGGTAAGTATCCTAATGTATATCGGTGCTAGAGCCACATTAACTTGTAGGATCCAGACAAGGATGCAATTTCATGGAAACTACTCTCTCTACCCTATACCAGAATTATATGACATTTTATTATACTTCAAGGCTTATCCTTAGACATATCCTTAGGGATCTTACAATGTTTTTCTCATTATAGTTTTCAAAGCTTAATTGAAAATGTGCTCTAATACCAACTATAGATACCTGATATTAACATATATAGATATTACATAATTTTTGTGGAATATTTATTACATTTGACAAACACAAGTCCCAATACCATATTAGTTTTGTGCCATTGGGAACACAAAATCATAAATACTAGTCCATATGTGAAATACATCACCTCCCACTACATTATTTATAAAAATTACCCTTTTTAAACAAACCATTCATATACATATCTTAATAACATTGGGAAAAGAAACATGATAATGGGTGAGATCATTTGATCAATAAGCATAAAAATGGAGATATCTAATAATAACATGAACAAAATGGTATGAGAACATGAGCATAACATTTTAAAACCATACCATGCATATCAGAGAAAGTCATCTGCATATTGTCCAAGTCTCACTTCCAAGGCCATCATATAGTACGAAGTCCTTTAATATATCGAGATCACTCCTCATTCTAGAAATATATTACTGTACTGAGTTCTCTCCTCATTCAAACCCCACATTAATGTACTGGGTTCACTCCCCATTCTAGCCAGACCTATATCATTGGATATATAAATAATAACACAATGCATTGGAGGTAGATATAGGTCTCACCCATCACATAATGAAATCCATATTTATGTGTTCCAAAATATCATAAAAACTCGTCAAATCATAACCCATGAAATGAAATGGGTATCATAAATATTTCATCATATCTTACCCTTTGTAAAAGAAACATGTATCATAATCATTCCATTATAGAATAAACCATTAAAAGATGCATGTTTCATAAGCATATAACCCAAGGAAGAGTAACAAGTTTCATGATCATATAACCCATATGAGAGAAATGAGTTTCATAAAAATCATGACATCAAAACATTAACCATTCAAAAAAATAAAATGAATGGTATTATTGGATCATATCCCTAGTAAGGCATGATTAACACCAATATATGTCATCTTAGATTGAAAATAATTATGAAAGATAATTTAATACATTTTTTGAGGTAAATATCCATTCCACTTTCAAAAACATTTTTTAATACATAAAACAATTTTAAAACCTTTTTACTAGAAATTGTTTCTGAAAAAATTCAAAGTAATCTTCAAAAAAAATTATTGGTCATGATGTCATAATATTCATTCATGTTGTAAATGTAAAAAATAATATTACATTCACATTTTTGGTAAAATCAAAATGGAAATTGTTTTGGAAAATGACATGAATATTCTTTTCAAAAAAAATTGTTAAAATTAAATCATGGGTAAAAGTTTATTTTAGGAACTATAATATAGTAATATAACAATTTTGAAAAAAAATTTAAAACATGTTTTTTTAAGGAATATATATTTCCAACCAAAGAGATAAATAATGTCAAATTTTCATAAAATCATTTCCTTAATTATCTTAAGTAAAAAATATATTAAAAATGATACCATTATATGATTATATAATGAATAACCATAATAGAATAAAATTCATGAAAAAACATTAGAGACGGATCATAATATTTCATCAATATAATAATCATAAAGAATCCTAAAAATGATGTTTTGTTAGATATAAACTCTTACCACTTTGGTAACATTGAGTTATAATATCCTTAAAAGAATAACATTACATGAAGATTAAAATATAATGAAAATAATGAGACTCATGATATAACTTGGTAATGAGTCATTATATACACCTAGTAAAATAATATTGTTGTATAACATACATGTGTCTCAAAGAAGGAAAGTTGAGACAAATCCTCTTACCAATTTTATAACATTTTAACTATATACCCCTAAAAATAGATATCCTTAAATAGATATTTAACTCCCAATAATTCTCCTTATAAAAATAATAATAAAATACATCCATGGGAATTATACACACCATATACAAGAAATAGGTAGTGAACATGGATTTTGTCTAACAAAAAATAAAAGTGAGATAAAAATATATTACCTTTAGTCTTGACATTAATTGTACTCATTCAATAATCTTGTATAATAAATATAAGTTTATTTTAAATATATTATATAACCATATTCATTTTTATCATACCATATATTATTTTATTATCACCTTTTATTACCAGTTTATTAACATTTCCATGTTAAATTTACATTTACGGTAATAACCTCTTTGTTTTTCATATATGTTTTGATTTGTTAAATTTTTTGGATATATTATTTTAAAAATTATTTAATTCTATATATAATGATAACCATGATGTAATAATCTTATATATTCAGTATATATGTAATTATAATATTCTATAAAAAATATTAATATGAAATGAAAACCATCATTCAAGAAGATGGTAGGTCATACAAACGCATGAACGTTGTTTACATTTTCTTGCTAGATTGAAATAAAGAAAATTGTATGAGATATTATAGTAAAAAAAATTATTTCATATATATCAATTATTTTTGTTAAACCCATCTTCAATACATTCAATGTAAAGTGTGAACAAATTACATCACTTTGAGAGGTGGTAGTCCGTTGTACACAGGAACAATGTTATCATATTCCCAAAAAATGAAAATCATGAAGCTATGTGTTATATAATAATTACATAAGAATAAATAAATAATAATTTTCATATATAAATATTATTTCCATCATTATTACCAACCTTTATAGGTGGTAATGGAAAAAATTACATTGGTTCGTGAGGCAGTAGTCTTCCGTACACACGAATAGTGATTTGATAATCCTTTCGATGGAAGTGTGGGTGGTTGTGGGTCATAACAATAACATAACAAAATATTAGTATATTTAATATTATTATATTAATATATAATCCTGATATAATAATAATTAAATGGTTTTGAGGAAGAAAAAAAATGTATGTTGATGAATGTTACGACTTCTTCAGGTATCTCCTTTTTGTTTGCACCCAAGCCATTCCTTGGTTGGATTTATACCAAAATTAAGGATTATATAATTATAGGAGGTAATTTAGATGTTATTTGGGTATTTATTTTCCAAAACCATGGGTTTTAAAGGTGTGAAGATAGGATAATAGGGGGAATCCTTTTAAAAGGGAGGTGAGTGGCAAACCTGTAAATTTTTGAATGAGAGAATTTTTCCCACATTTTTTCAATGTAAATTAGGTCCAAAAAAGGAAAAATATAAATAATAAAAGGTATAAGGTTGAACTATGGATATTAAATTGGTTTTTATTAAATTTATAAGTCATTAAAACCCTTATGTTTAATTTTTAGTTCATTTCTAGACTCGTTTATCTCTTAATCTATGTGATTAATTTTAACTGTAATCACTTATCATTAGGGTAAAAATTTAAGTTGGAATTATTATAAATTATAAATTATTATTATTAAAAATATTTAATCCATTTTTATAAAGTCCAATAATATAAGATTCATAAATTAATTTAAAATTTAATCCCACTGATGGGACGAGACAACGGGGTTTTAATGTGAAAATGTACAAAAGTGTGAAATGTTTTTATATCCCATATCAATGTGAAATTCATTAAAATGGAATAAATTTTATTTATTAATGTATAATTACCCAAATTATACTTTCAAATAAATTAAAAATATAATTTAACTTCATAAATAAATTAATTGAAAGGGAATTTTCCATTTAAAATTCAGTATTTTTCACTATTCATCAAAAAATGCAATATTTCAAAAAAATACAAAATATTCATCATAATATAATTTTTAAATTCTGAATTAAAATAAAAATTTTATTTTATCAAATTCAATTTCAAAAATTATTAGAAGTAAATTTTATTATTGTTCATAAAAGGACATAAAAGAAGTTCATTTGAGAAAATAGCACTTTCCAAACATATAGACTTTACATAAAATTAAATATTTCATTATCAATAAATTTTAACTATATAAAACCATTAAAAATAATACTTAAAAATTAGTTTCTAGCATTTATATTACAAAGATAAATAATTGGGTTATAACTATATAGTTTAAATAAATATAATAATAAAATGTTGTTTCATAGAAACTTAGAATTACATCTAACAAAAGTCAAATATGGTGATGTTTGAAATGAAAGCATAACATGGTGTTGTTTATAATTAAATCATAAAAATGAATTAAATTTATTAAGAAAATAATAAAAACTCAAGGTGTTAATCTTCACAACACTGAATTTATGTATGCCTCCATATTTGAATATATGGGTATCCAAAATTTCATAACGTAAAAATATTCTCATGTTTTTAACCTTATATGGATGAATTTCCATACATGATATATCCTAATATTCTTACACAAAAGAAAATATCAAGCATGATTTTATTATAACACTCAATTTTTCTTACGTGGAAAATTCCACAAGGAACTTCTGTGTAGTCAAATTTGGTTAAATGGAAAATCCCTTATGTGGGTAGTTAGACTCATTTATAGAATTTTTATCATCATTTATATTTTTTCTAAGATACTCCATATTTAGTTCCCATAACTTCTAGACCACATGTATTATCCCATGAATTCTTCAGGGGATATCTCAGGGCCTCCTTCATACATATGATCATTTTTATCTAAGAAAATATCCATAAACCTCTTCAGCCAATTTGTCAAAAAATACAACATATAATTTTAAGATCTATCATTAAATAAATTCAATTCCCTATCAAGACACCTTTTCAAAAATTCCAACTTACATAAGTGGTATCCATCAATCTACTCATCTTTACAACAAATTGACTTTAGGGATTCCACACAACTAGTTAAAAAAATCAAACACTCACCGAACAGTGTCCAAAATCTCTCACTTTGGAATTTGTTTCCATGACTCTTGAAGATATATAATCTCCCCATTTATAAAGTAAATACAAAGGGACACTCATAAAACTTTATCCTTCATTTTTCTCCCACTTATGATGTGCAAAAATATGCTCCCCCTTTTTTATTGGGTTCTCTATTTTCTTTTCATACTCCCCATATAAATGGGGTTATCCTTTTCTACCAACTTCAGATATAGATAGATTGATATCCCTCTTCTTCATTTGTTATTATTCCATAATATTTTTCTCCCCTTTATTGTGAAGAAAGAAGTTGTAATAAATATCTAATACCACATTTTGTGGGAGGTGTTTTCTTATGTGGTCTATTTTATATAATTGAGGAAAGGTAAGGCTTCTCAAACTCCTTCCATACCTTAATTTATAAAGACACTTAAACATTCATTATCCCGTTTTTTAATTTTATTCATGGTAATATTTTATACTACCTTATGGTAAAATCATGTACTCTTTTAATAAATTTTATCTTTAAATTTTTTGTTGGACTTACCAAATATAGAACTTATCACACATCCATAATTGATCGAGAAAATTAGTGAGTTGATTTACCACATAAAATTTTAGTTATCCAAAAATTATCTAAGCCTATTAATCCTATCCCCAGTATAGAAAACAATAGTTTATATAAACAATACCCAAGTGGTACATATCATGCATAATTTCATTAAAATTTCAGAAGTTTCATTTTAAATATTTGTTAAATGCATTCCGAGAATTCCCATCACACTTTCACAGAAACCAGTTAGTTTATAAACATAAAACACGTTGTGTATGTGAAATATCAGGCCATTATCTCTTCATTTGATATATCTTGTGCAAATGAGTCTTAACATCCATTTATATATCATCTTCATCTCCCCAGAGTCTTCAAATTTTGAAACCATTTTTTTAATAAATATAGGGGTTCCACTTGTTTAGAAAAAATATTCATGTCAAAAGAAATATTTATCAGGTACAAAGATATAGCCGGTTCCAAATTATAAGAACCTAAAACAAATTATCATGATAATTAATGATGATGTTTATATTTTTCAGGTATATACTCTTCACTTCAATGTTTTTTTCCTCCCATTTCAATACATAATACAACTTGTGTTTCACTCAAATTAGATTGGATACCATTAGTAAAATAGGATATGGTTTGGGAACCTCTTTTGGAATCATTTTAGTCTCTATCAACAACCAAATTACTGTATTTAATGTGCATATTTATAATTCTTCATTTTACATTTTTTAAATTACAAAACATCTAGGTGCATTTTATGAGTGGATAAATTTTTCCTCATTATTTTTTGATGGTTCAGGTTCATCCTTGACTTTATGTTCTATCTTGATACAAAATAATGTATTGAAATACACTCTAACTTCCTTTTTCACATGAAATTTTTATATATGTGAAATATTTATCATTCAGCTCCAAAACATGTACTTTTTTATCCCAGCCACCCCAAGTATCATATCTCCCTTATAAAGATACATCTTCTCAAAAATAGTTAGAAAATATTAAATTCATAGGGAGAGGAGTTCCAAAATATTCCATATGTTATTAAATGGGGCTTGTCATAAGGAATCAACCATTTTCCTTCCACCATTACCTTTCTCTTGTTTATGTTTTTTGAATGAAATTACATCATCTCATTGATAATTCCATATTCATTATATCTAGTAGTCAGGCACCTCATCCACATTCCAATGTTTCTCTCTTGTTTGAATTAACACACAGACTTCTCTTTGCGGATGTGAGTATTTTCAACCATCCTTGGATTTGGATTTTCTAAAATTATAGAATTGATCAGATTTGAACAAACTTATTATTTTATTTTATTTCTAGTTGATGTTCCCATCAGTTTCATTCTTCATAGAAATAATATACTTTGAATATTCTATTATTTCCATTTAGTTGTTTTTATTAGTTCACTTAGGCATACATCCTCTTTTATGTTTATAAGTTCCATCTCACAATTCATCTTCTTCCAAGTTGGATTCTCATTTCAATGTTCTTTAACCTTTCTCAAAGTGGGTATAACTCTTAACTTTTGTTTCTATATTTTCTATTATTCCTTATAATAGATTTCATCTGAGTAGACTTATTTTGGATCTTGATGCACTAATCAATGTGGCTCATTATTTTTCTTAAAAACATGGAACTTTTTTTCTAAATTATATATCCTTTTCCTTTGATAAACATTATCCTTATATTCCATATGGGTTGATTTTCTCATTTTGACATCTTTTACAGTAAATTTGTTTTAACTGTAATGCCTTTCTATATGATCATGGTTAGCAGAAATAAAACATCAGCTATAATAACCATACTTAATGTCGTCTTCTATTGAATAATGGGTTTGCACTATTGGGGTTTCACTTTCACATTTGAGATTTTAGGCTTCAGAACACATTTTAATAAACTTTCCCAAGTCATCTACAAAAGTATCAATTTGGTTCCACATTCATTTCTAAAACTTCTCTTCCTGATTTTTCATTTAACTTCTTTTTTTCTTATAGAATTAAAATTAGACTTATTCTTGTTTTTTAGGATAACAATGGAGGAATTTTTATCTCTTTACTTGATGTGATTATATTATCCTAAATTTCTCTGATTCGCTCATCTTTCTTCTCCAGTCTTTCAACCATTTCCTTCTAACACGATGCAACATCCATCACAAATAGTCTACTTTCTTCAAGATATGTTTTGAGAGGAATATGTCTTCCTTCAACACCATCTTTATCAACATCTTCATTTGGATTACCTAAGATAGATTTTCAAGCATGTCATTTTATTCCTTCAACTTTGATCCCATTTTCATTAAAATATAATTCAAGGAAACACCATCTCTATTTTACCTCATATTCTCTAAGAAAAAATCTTTAACCAATTAATAATAAAATTTATGCATGAATTTCCATTGTTCCATATTCACTAGTAAGGATTGCATATCCTCTTAGACATAACATGAACACCTCATAGGATAGAAACATGATATTATTTCCCACTTTACAGGATTCAGATATCTTTTTTAGCTCTAAGATAGAGTTTGGAAATCCATATTATTTCTAAAAATAGGTTTTAGAATTAGATATGTATTTAGAATTTGTTACCTTGGTTAGTGATCTAATTATTCTAGTTTTCTTCCTATTCTTTCCCTTATATGTAAGGTTATTTTTATTTAGTTTTTTTTTTCATTTACAAAGAAATCATATAGAAATATCCATGTTCCTTTAGAGAATCTATATTGCGCAATATCTTTGTATATTTCACCTTCATGAGAATCTATTAATTCAATTTTTATTGAGGTATCAACCTCAATATTTCTTTGATTTTTCCAAAATATAACCCCATGTTATATCAAAACAAATTACATATAAAACAACCTCTCAAGGAACTCCAAGTGTTTCTAACATGGAATCTATGAAATCATTTTTCTATATTCTAAAATGATTTTCATCAAGAAAGTGATTCTATATTATGGATTTTATTTCTCTTCAACAACTTTAGATCAATTAAAATAAAGAATAAATATAATAAATGAAATTTACCCATTGATACTAATTATTATACCATAAAATTTTCTAGAGTTGTATATAAATTGAGAAGGGGGTGAATTTGCGTATGAAAAGAATATGAAATATATCATGTTTTCTTTATGTTTTTAATGCCGTAGAGGATCATGACCTCATAACCCTAAAGGTTACTTATTATTCTCTTTTGTTGAATAATTATCTGATTACAAATTAGTTGAGAATCCCTCTTACTATATATCATGTGTTTATTTTTTAACTTCTTTTGGTGTTCCAAGAAAAAATAGGACACAGATTGTTTTTACTTTGTTCAACACTATAGGTCGTTCTAAGGAGCAAGTGATTAAAAGTGTTTGGATGCAATAAGTCACTAAAATCACTATAATATTCAATGGGATTTAGGATTGTACACACCATGCCTATGGTTACTCTCCTTACACATTTTTTTGGGTTTAATCATTATCTATCAAGGATCACTACCAACTCATTTCCATCTTCCCCATATATTTATCACTGCTCTGAGGTAGGATCTCCAAGAACGGTTTTTAGACATGTGGGTCCCTTCAAAAACATCACTTGATTTTATTTCATCCTTGAATTTTTTTAGATGATCTATTTATATCCCTACTACTTCTTTATATACATATTTTTTGAACTCCCTCTTATTATCTTCTTTCTAGAATATATCTATAACCCCTCCTTCAAGTGTAGCTCCTATAACACCTCTTATTTATTTATCACACAATAACTACTTCTTCATCGATATGCATGATTTTTTTATTCAAACCCATAACATGGTCAAAAACATCATTTGATTCCTTATATTGTGTCAATAAATTCCCACATAGCACCATTTTTCTCTTTTCATATATTTTTCTATAAATATTTACTAATTCGTTATCTATCCTTTATTCAGTTATCATTTTTATAGATGATATAATCTTATCTTTGATATATTTTAATATGGAAACCACTTCCATTTTTGGCACTTGAAATTACAAAAAAATATTTGGTATCTATTTTCCTTTTTTTAGCGTCATCATGGGTCTTTGAAAATTACCATAATCTTTTCTATGTTTTCAACACCTTGTAGGAAAAATATAAATACTTCATTATCCATATTATTTCTCTTTTTCAATGTGGATTTAATTCTATTTAATACACTTTTTGAATCTCAAAAATATCCCTATGATCTTTGTGAGAATCATGGAATAAAATTCAGGTCAATGATTGTTGTAAAATTAAAGAACTGTTTAGCCATTTCCAAAGTTAGCATGTTCTAATTTAGTGAGTATCTGTCTGAAACACCCTCCACATATTCACATCCAATGTTATATTGAGATATTTGTGGAAAACTTCTTGATCCACCAAATCCATGATCTCTCTTAAATATTATAGCATTATAATTTATTGGTTGAAGAAAATATTATCTTCATAACTCCTCATTCTTTCCCAGTTTCTTTTCTGTCGGATCTCCTTCATTTTCATCAAGAATATTTTTTAATTTAATTCACCATGGATCTCCTGGAAGTTCCTTTATTTGTTTTCAGATTAGATCAGGGTTCCAATTTGATGTTTCATTATTTTGAATGTTTTCACAAATAGATTAAGAATCATCAAAAGTTTTGAAACTGGTATAATTTCCTAGAAAACAATATTTATCATCCCCTATATCATTATATAATTCCCATACATCATGATAAAATTTCATATGTGTCCAGATTCATCTATATAGACCATCATGTAGCTAAATTTCATAGGATTTTGGATTCAAATATTCTAATTTTTCACATATTCAAATTAGCTTACATCATCATTAAAATATGTGGTTATGTTTGTACTTCCATTACATGGGATTTGTATATGTGGTTGACTTCTTTTAAAGTTCATTTATATAGGATTCACAAACAGAGAGTCTTCACATAGCAAAATTTTATTTTATCACTAGATTTAGATACATGGGTATTCAAATTACATTATGTATATTAATTTACATATATTTATATATGTATCCTTACTAGACTAATTCACATATGTGACTCCCTACACAGTAGAATTTCATTAGAATAGAGAAACAGATACACAAAATTTCATTATGCCTCTCAAGTTCTCTTTTATGGTGAATTCACTTACCTAGAACTTATGTGAAGCCAAATTTGGTTACATGGGAAATACAATAAGTGGGAACATATAAAGATTTCTATAATTCTGCACATTTTTCAGATTTAGTCCAAACATCCTCCAACTTTGGTTACCATGACTTTCAACTATCAAGGATCGTCCCATGAACTCTTAATGGTCTACAGCATGGAATACTTCATACATATGATAATTATTATCCAAACCACGATCTGTGAACCACTTCATCCAAAATTTCAAAAAATCCAACATATAATGTTCAATATATATCATTCAACCACTTCAAACTCAACCTAAACCACATTTTCAAAATTTGAAACTCTCTTGAGGGGTATCCATCAATCATTACATCATTTTAACTAATCGTCTTGGGATGAATTCATAAGACTTTTCAAAAACTTCAAAACTCAGAAAGGGTATCCAATTTATTTTCTGGATTTTCATCCTTTATTAGACATCCATATTTGAAG
This sequence comes from Viscum album, assembly GCA_963277665.1. NCBI lineage: Eukaryota > Viridiplantae > Streptophyta > Magnoliopsida > Santalales > Viscaceae > Viscum > Viscum album. The sequence goes on from OY728158.1 coordinate 1,328,735,493, forward strand.
AAAACTCATTCTAGACCACCCACTATATATTCGAGGTGAGTTAACCCCTTTTATTTGGTAATTAAATTCAATAATGTTTTTTATGTTTTTAACTCATTTTTTATATTAAATTTTAACATTAAAAAAATATAAGTTTTATTTGAATGGAAACCCAAGTTTAACAATTTTTTATCTTTAATTAAGGGGGATTCTAAATTTTTAAATATTATAAAATCTATTTATAAAAAACTATGAATTACTTGTTTTTGATAAAAATCATGAATGGAATTTTTAAATATTTTATGTCATTTTAAATGTGTTTTTGGACTTCAAAAGAAATTAATAATTAGATCTTATAAATTTTACTTAGCATTTCATATAACACTTAAAATGTGAAGTATTGATAAATTTTTTTAAATATTTTATTTGAATAAAAATATGATATCTTAAAATTTTCATTAGATATATTTTTTGATTCTACACATATACATGGGTACACACACACAGTTATATATATATATGTGTGTGTGTGTGTGTGTGTGTGTGTTTGTAAAAATTAACATGAAAATATGTGTGTTTGTTTGATGAGATATATCTATATATACTTTTAAAATTTATTCGAGTATCATAGGATAAAATGGTACTTTTGAATTTAATCATGGTTGTTGACATGGGTTTTTGAAACGAATCTCAATGGGAATGTTTCATAGGTCTTTTCTTAAAGAACATAGATGCGGAGTAGGTTATTCATGTAGATGGATTTTGATTTTATATATTTTAATCTTTGTGGTTTTTTATGCTTTTCAAACATCATGGGAAACCCAGGTGATTTGGTAGGAGATCCGAGTTTGAGATAATTTTACTATCCACTATTTATTCATACAGAACTATGTTATTTTCCGCAGTCCAGTTATGTGTTACTACATATTTCCAATAATTGAGGGTCTCACTAATTATTGACATTATTTATAGGTTTCCCTTATCCCTTAGTGGACCTAAGGTTCTTTCCAATGATTTTTTTTATATTATATTATTAATGGATTTATCTTACTTTTGACCTACTAGATATCAACCATGATTTCTAGGATTTGTATTCTTTCTTGAACATTGTATCTTTTTAGTGGGAAAATAGTTTTTTTAAAGAGTATTGTAAGGATATTTTTAAATTGGTTTAAAACATTTTTTAAAATTTACTAATTTAAAAAAGGGGAATAGTTTTGATAATTTTGTTCAAATTGATTGTTTTCATTTCAAGAAAATTAAGGAGAAAGTTTCCAAAATTGGCTAGTAAAGTGATATTGGTTTTAATATGCTTATTTAATTAAAAAAATGTTTTTTGTGCAATTAAAACTATCATAAAGGATATACATTGTTTAAAAACATTACTTTTCATATGCGTTACCAAAAATACCTACTAAATTCTTTGATCACAATTATCTATTTCATTTTAGCTTTCAGATTTTTTTAATTCACGAAGAGTCTTGCAACATTTTTTATTTGGTCTTTGGAGGTGAGTATTTTATTTATCACATCGACCATGTATTCATTTTACATGAATTGGTAGGAAATTTATTTTACTTTCATATAATATACATACACATGTTCCCTTAAAATGAATTCTTTAGTTCTTTCATTTATACATTTCGGTGGATTGTATTATTTCATATAGATATAGGGTTATTTGGTGGTGATAATATTTATAGAGGGTGTTTAGGGGGTGAGTATATAGATCTTGGTGGGTGAGGGAGTTTGGAGGTTTATTTGCGGTATTTATTTTTTTATTAGTTGATAACAATTTATATCTTCCATTTTTTTGTTTTATTTATTCTAATTATTTTAATTTTTTTTCTTTATTACTGATTTGGATGTCCATTTTATGGATGGTTCATGCTATATTTTTTGGAGAAATTATTTTGTTCTTTAACTCCAATTTGAAGGATAAATATTTCCCAATTCTTATATATGATTCCTCGATGCTTGTTGTTATCCCATGGGGATTGAGAGCACCCCTCGGGTTAGTGGAAGATTAGTTCTAGTTCCATGTCATATGGTTGATCGAGATTATTTATGAAAATTGTTATATATTAATGAATTAATTCAAGATTTCTTAATTTAGAACACCATCCTCAATGATAATGGGAATTATGAAGTAATAATTTTTCAATAAATGTTTTTTTAAATTATGATGCATCATGTTATATTTCACCATTTTGAGTAGATCCATGTGGTTAAAAGGGTCTCAAAGTGAGTTATCTAGATATTTGGGAATTAGTGGATGTAAGGTAGCTAAAATATAGTCATCAACTAGCCGGTGTTTTTTTATTTATTCTCTATTATTGTTATTTATTTAACACACTTCGAATCACTACCCAAATTGGAAAAAACACCATAAAGAACTCTCCCATGGTGTTTAAGGTGTCTCCTTCATATCCTTTTAGAATCAAAAATTTTACATTGTTCTTGTGAATCATTTGAGGTGGGATCCATCCTTTATAAACTAAATTCTCTATCTTAATTTTAAATTGATCATGGATATAAGACATTATGAAAAGATCTATGGATCTCTATCTAGATATAATGGGAAATTCATTCTTGATTGATAAATCTGCATTGGATCATGAGATTTGATATCCCCTATTTGACTGATCCAAACCTACCATATACATGGTGTCCTCTTTAGTATGTTTTTGTGGATTTCATCTCTTGTATTAGCCTTATCAAAAAATAATAATTAAAGTGACTCAATGATGATGGATAGGTTTTTTTCTAGTGAATGTTGGTTCATGATCATGATCTGGGTGTCATTCCTTGGTGGGTCTTGGAATATAGCTTCAACAAGATAAATCTAAGAATTATCTTACTATATAGAGCCCTTTTATATAATTTATGGAAATATATAATGGTTTATGATTGTGTTATTTTTTAAATATTCTTGATTTTGATCATATGTGGGTTCGCGTGTATTGTATGATAACCATGTTTGATAATGATCACATGTGTTGTGTGTGTGTGTAGCTATGGATACTCATTCTTATAATGTCATTTTGTTACTATATGTTTCATTCCCTATTATATATCAAGTTGTGGCCTTTGATTTGAGACCCCAAACTTGACATACATGGATATTACATTACTTTTGCGGAATACTTAATATATAACAAAAACCAACACTCAAAGATTGTAATAGTTTAGTGTCTTTGAAAACTCGGAACAAAATCTTCTCATTGTTGTGAAAGATCTTCACCATCTCCCATAAAGATCTTCCCCTTTGGTTTTCTTACCTAAATTTTTCTTTATATCCTGGGTTAACTAAAACAAATAAAGGGTGATCTCAAATGCTCAGTAAGGGTATGCATGTAGAGAATAAAACAAACCATATACATTTGAACTTAAAAACATGAACATAATGTTTAAACATCAAAATCATGAGCAATGACATAAAACATATCAGTAAATAAGGCATAGAAACATCAATCATGATAAAATATCATGGGAATAAAACATGTAATTGTAGAAACCATTAATCACATGATATGATTTCCATAGTAGCCAAGTCATTGCTGCCAAGACCATCTTAGTGGACAAAGTCCCTTTCTGAATCGAGTTCACTCCTCGTTCCAGTCCTGTAACACTGAACCGGATTAACTTACCATTCTAGAAATGTCTATCTCATAATATATAAATCTTTACCCAATTTATTGGAGGGAGATATAGTTCCCACCCATCTCCTAATGAAATCATTCTTATGTGTGCCACAAAATAAACATAAATCATTCATCATAACCCAAAGAATAAAATGGGTTTCATAAACATCATCCCATCATAACATAATCCATATAAAAAAAATGGATGTCATATAATCATAAAAAAAATTGAAACAATGTAAATCATATAGACTTTATACTTGAAACATAAACATATTAAATAATGTCACCGTAGATGTAAAATAGTTTTGACAAAACATTTGAAATGAATTCTTGAGGAAAATTTCATTTCTTCTTCAAAATCATTTTATTTTTACAAAATGCCATGAAATTTTAAAATAAAAAGATTTTATTGAAAATATAAATGAAATCCTTTAGAGTAAGATTCATGAAAATAAGGCGTTATGAAACTGTAAAAATCTATTCATGTCGTATAACATAACAAAACATTCTTCTCGTACTTTTTCCGGAAAAGTCAAAAAAAGTACCTCTTAACGTAAACAAAAGAAAGATTCCTTACATACCATGTAGTAAAAGTCAAAATGGGTAAAAAGGAAATTAAACATACATGAAACCATTTTTAGAAAATAGGGACATGGATGATAAATATAACCCCAGAAAATATTATGAATAAACAATCTCGGATAAAAATGAGATTGGAAAATTTATCCCTTACCTTAGGTCTGATATGCTTCGTACGTATCCAAACCTCCTATATAATGATTTAAATAATGTCATTGACTTATTACAAAATCATATTCATTGTTATGATATCATATATGGTTCACTTATGACTTTATATTACCCGTTCTTTTGTAAATTCCATGTTAAAGCAGCGTTTTGGGTAAAATCATTTTATTTATCGTACATGTTTGGACTTGTTGTTCATGATATTATTATTACTTATATAATGAATTAATTACTTCCAGAATGTGAATCATGATTTATATATCATATATATTCAGTATATATATATATATATACAATAGATAGATAAATGAAATGAAATACACCGTTCATGGAGACGGTAGGTCGTATGTACGCATGAACGTTGTTTTCTTTTCCTTATTGACTTGAATGGAAGTATGTAGATGACATATATATAAATATAAATAAATCCATTAGTTTTATCATGTCATATATTTCATTATTATTCATTATATATACTTTATAATCATTCTTGAGTGGTTAACATGGAGAATGAATCTCATCGCGTCGTGGAGACGGTAATCCGTACGTATGCAGGAGCGATGATATTGTTCCCATAATTATTGAATTGAATTGGAGTGGATGAAATAATATCTCAGAATCATTATGATGTTATAATAATAATATATTGTTATTCTTTACACGATTATACCCATCCAAGTAAGCTGGTGGTGGAAAAAACTGATTACACCACGGCATGGAGACGGTATTCTGTACGTATGCATGCGCGGTGATTTCGTTTTCCGTAGGATGGATAGAAGGTGAAATAGGGTTGTTTCATATTTATAATAACATATCAGTATATAATTAATACTTATGTTATTAATTTATAATGAAACAACTAAAGAAGAGGAAGTATAAGAAGAATGAAACTTGAAAGAGTCGGTAGAAGAGATTACCTCTTCCTCGACGCACCTCCTTTAAACTTCTTCTTAGGGCACTAGAGTTGGTCTTCTGAGAATACCAGAATATCTATGATATAACTATATAGCTTTAGAAGATGAATTTGCAGGGGTTGTATGAGTTTAAAGGCACAAAAGGCTGTGAAGAGAAGAGGGAAGGGGTGCCCTTTTATAAGGGAGTAGATGAGCACCTTTGGAAAAACTTAAACTATTATTTTATAATAATGTAATATTTGGTTTATAATTGCTCAAAATTGATTTATTTAGAAGCTAAAGTGGGGATGGGTCTAAACCCTCTCAACCAATAGGTTTTAGACATGTTTAGGTTACTATTTTAACCTTATAATTTAGATTTAACTCTAAGTTAAATAATTTAACTTTAACCGTGTCTTCTTGTTTTCTTACACTATATGGTTTATAAACTTACTATAACAAGACAAAAAAACCCCAAGTGGTTAATTATTAATATATATAACTTTAGATAAGTCATATTGCCGAACCTAATATTTTTAGGAATATAATAACAATTAATAATATAATATTTGTTTTAAAAACTATTTTATGTCAATTTTGACACTATTTGGTAATTGAGTTTTTGTGAAAATCATAAAAATATTATTAGTTCCAAAAAAGTTAACTGAATAAATACTAATATGTCATATTAACCTATAAAATTAGTGAAATTCATAAAAAGTCTAAAATTACATTTATTTGGTTATTTATAACATCCATTATGTTAATATTTCATTAATAAGGTAATTACTGCATCATCATTGTGTCATAAATAAATTAAATTATATAATGTCTAAAAATTATAAATAAAATACCATTATGTATGAAATCTTATTATATTTCTAATTAATATTTATAGTCGAATTTATCTTATGTATAACCTTATATTAAAAATGTTTTAGTTATTAAACTTCGATTTTAACTATTTTAACTCTTCTTTATATAAAATAATAATAAGTGTCCTAATCAAATTTAAGTGGACCTAAAGGGTAATACTTTATTCCTAAGTTTTTTATGTCTAATTACACTTATCCAATAGAATTAGGACATTTGTTAGGGTAATAATCAGATCATTTTTACCCTTAATTACCCTATTTACTTTTAACCGTGGTAAATAAAAGTAAAAAAGTTACTATTCACCAAAAATTATTTTTATCTTATTGAACCACATTTTACTCCTTGATATTAACTATGTCTATCGTTGTTTCAAAATTCCACTCACAGAAGCGGTAAAATTAAGATTTATGTAAATTTTCAATTTCTCCTAGGAGGTGGGTAAAAGACGGTGGAAAGTTCAATAAAATTTTTATATAACTAAAATTATTATAAAATGACTTCAATGAATTACATTTAACTTATATAATTATTATGTATCTATTTTTACCTAAAATAAATTAAAATAAAAAAAATGATTATTTAAATAAAAAGTCGATTTTAACCAATAACTCAGTGTTTTCACTATTCATCAAAAATTGAATGTTTCCAGAAAAATACCAAAATTTCACCCTAGGCTAATTTCGATATTCCGAATCCAAAAATGAAGTCCATTTTGGAAGATAAAATTTATAAAATATCAAAAAGTGGGTATTACTATTCATAATGGCTAGTTTATATTAATATTATAATAATATCTTGTTTAGTGAAACTCGGTATTGTGTACAACACACGCTATCGTGGAAGGTTGCTCTAGCATGAAACACAAGCCTAGAATAGAGTTTTTATATATTGTAAGCTAATATGGAGTTGTGTATAGCACAAGATAATCTTGGTGTAGCATACAACACAAGACATCACAGTAATTAAAAATAATATTTCTCATAAAACCTCAGGGTGTTACATTCTACCCCCCTTAAAATGAATTTCTCCCTCAAAATTCATCGGGGTTATAAATCGTTTACTACTTGAAAGTTTCTTTCATAGAAATCCACATCTTAAAAAGGAATACCAAATCATCATTTTAAAAAGGAGCGTTAGAAACATAATGGATACCCAAAGTAACTCAGTACTGGGTTTCCACATAGGACAACATAGGTGAAATATGGATATGGAAGAGAAATATAACCGTCAAGTTCTAATGGAGAGTGGTAAAGAACCTGGCTATGAAAAATCCATCAATCACACAGCCATAAATCTGTGACTATTTAAGGTACCATCTAATTCATCGGGTATGAGGGTACTAGGACAATGTTTTTAGTTCTCAAGATCATTTCCCTAATGTTGAAAATTGTTTAATTAAAAGATATACGTACTTGATTTTGGTACAATCTCATAGTTTTTCGTGCCTTGAAAGATTTCCACTTCATCTCTTAAAGAAATGAAGTTTAATTTGTCATTCGTGAAGAGTTAGCAGATCATGCGATAGAATTATAGGTCATTCCATTTGTCTCAAACAAAAGGTTATCAAAAGTTATTAAATATAAATAAGTCCATATATAGTGAGAGTAATTGTATATGGTTCCTAAAATGGACTTATATTTCATCTATCATCCCACTTACTAATGTCTACAAACCAGGGACTTCTTGTAGGCTAGTGGTAGGTGATAAAGGCCGGTCGCACTTTGGTTGTGGGTTCGATTCCCACAACCTTGTCTGACACGACGGGTTATCGCATGTCCTGCAGGTTTTCCTTTTTCTAAAACTACATTATTATAACATTCCATCAATAATATCAAAAAAAGTTCTAGCCTTAAACAATACTAACTTATGTTTAATATAATCCTTTCCAATCTTTAGGCTTATCCAAAATACATCTGTCCAATCTTATAGTATAAAGAAAATGATTACTAGAAATTTCATCTATCGAACATGTGAATACCATCATTTATCTCCCATATATCATATGATATATCTTGTTGGTCACATTCCAAACATGTGAATACCTTAATCATGTATTACCATAGAACCTTAGTGAAAACATGAGTGCTTTCAAAAGTTAACTATTTCCACATACCAAAATCCCAAAATTTCTATATACTCAAACCATGATATCTCTTTTTCCTTATATCAGTCATGAGATCATCATTATTATTTTCTCCTTATCCATTAATTATGTGCATATCATATTCTTTCCAAAATATTTGAATTACTTTTCATGGTTACCGATACCATATAATTATTGAAAACCATAATAAACCAATACATGGATATTCCAATATTCCACAGTACTATAAATTAGATTCCACAACATTATTTTGGAATCCCGTTACATAAACACATAATCATTCCACTACATCATTGTCATACTCAACATCGCCAATAGTGATCGCATGTGAGTTCCCTTTGTCCTTTTCTTTAAGAGTTTTCTCACATCGATCATCATTAACCCTTGGATTAGGGCATTGATAAGCATAATACCCCATTTCCTTGCACTTGAAGCACTGAAGTGTTGGTGGAGCGTCCTCTATAGTCTTTTCTCTATTCGCGTCATTAGAAACCTTTTTCCAATCACTTCGGCACTCAGCTACTTGATAACCTTCTTTTCCACACTTGAAACATTTTCTAGTACCTTTTATACAATCTCCACCATGCTTCTTTCCACACTTTGAGCATAAAGAAAAATTCACCTTCTTTTCACCATTGTTCTGAGTTTTTTCCTTAAACTCTATCTGTCATTTCTTGTCAAAACCATGAGATGGATATGTTACACCAACTTCATGTTCTACCTTGATATCACAGCACACAATTTCTTCATAGCTACTGAAGTCTCTAATAGCTAATGCCCTTCGAAGACTTTGTTTTTAAGCCACTGAAGAATCAATCAACTTTAATTTCATGTTGGATGATAAAGCCAGATGCATACCTTGCAAGTCTTGTAAAATTCACTTCGTATATACTAACAGATTCATCATCCTTCTGCTTAAGCTCAAGGAACCCCTTTTTCATCTTTTTTCGAACAATACGAGGGAAGTACTAATTGAAAAATAAGTTCTTGAAATCATCCCATTCCATAGATTCAATTTCATATCAGGGCCTCATATTCTTAATTGGAGTCCACCATTGATCTTCTTTACCTTCTAAATATTAAATAGCTAGAATGACTTTTCCATATTCCAAACAGTGAGGTATGGAAAATATCTTTTCAATGGTACTGATCCATTGTTCAGTAACAACTGGATAATAGGACCCACTGAAAGAAGGTGGATGTTCCCTCATGAAGGACTTAATAGAATATTGTTCCCTTCTCTGCTCATTTGGAAGTCTAGAATGATTCATAGATTTTGTAAGTATAGAAATAAGATTTTTCACTCCATCTCCCGTCACATTTGGTTTCTCAGGAGGTCAATCATCAGATTTTCCATTACATTGATCAACACAGTTCCTTCGGGTTCCAACCATCATCTAAAACCCAAAATGAATAGTGTGAGAGGAAAAAATCATGCTAGGAAAACAACATAATAAAGGGGGAGTACCTTCAATATCTAACATCTTAGGTTTAATTCTAATATTGTTACCATAATTATATAATTATAACCTATACATGTACTTAACCTTAGGGACATCCCTAGACATACCATAGAAATATCCCTAGGGATATCACTAAAGTTCTCGCATCCTAGTTTCCAAAGGTTCACTAAACATTTCCTATGATACCATTTGTAGAGACCCCAAACTTGACATACATGGAAATTACATTAATTTTGCGGAATACTTAATAAATAACAAAAATCAACACTCAAGGATTGTAATAGTTTAGTGTCTTTGGAAACTCGGAACAAAATCTTCTAATCGTTGTGAAAGATCTTCAACATCTCCCATAAAGATCTTCCCCTTTGGTTTTCTTACCAAAAACGTTTCCTTATATCATGGGGAAAGAAAACATATAAAGGGTGAGCTCAAATTATGACTAAGGGTAAGCATGGATAGAATAAAACAAACCATATACATTTGAACTTAAAAACATGAACATAATGTTTAAACATCAAAATCTTGAGAAATGACATAAAACATAGCAGCACATAAGGCATAGATACATAAATCATGGTAAAATATAATGGGAATAAAACATGTAATTGTGGAAACCATTAAGGACATGATATGATTTCCATAGTAACCAAGGCATTGCTGCCAAGACCATCTTAGTGCACAAAGTCCCTTTCTGAATCGAGTTCACTCCTCGTTCCAGTCCTGTAACACTGAACCAGATTAACTCACCATTCTATCCATGTATATCTCATGAGATATAAATCTTTACCCAATGCATTGGATGGAGATATAGGTCCCACCCATCTCATAATGAAATCATTCTTACGTGTGCCACAAAATAAACATAAATCATTCATCATAACACAAAGAATAAAATGGGTTTCATAAACATCATCCCATCATAACATAATCCATATATAACAAATGGATATCATTTAATAATAAGAAAATTGAAACCATGTAAATCATATAGACATTATAATTGAAACATAAACATATTAAATAATTTCACCTTAGATGGAAAATAGTTTTGAAAAAACATTTGAAATGAATTCTTGAGAAAAATATCCTTTCCTCTTCAAAATCATTTTCTTTTCAAAAAATTCCATGCAATTTTAAAAGAAAAGGATTTTGTTGAAAATATTCATGAAATCTTGTAGAGTAATCTTCATGAAAATAAGGCGTTATGAAACCGTAAAAATATGTTCATGCCATAATTTAAAAAACATTCTTCTAATACTTTTGCTGGAAATGTCAAAAAAAGTACCTTGTAAAGTAAAAAAAAGAAAGATTCCTTACATAACATGTTGTAAAAGTCAAAAATGAGTAAAAAGGAATTTAAAAATACATGAATCCATTTTTAGAAAATAGGGACATAATTGATAAATATAACCTCAGAAAATACTTACGAATAAACAATCTCGGATAAAAACGAGATTGGAAAAGTTATCCCTTACCTTAGGTCTGATATGCTTCGTATATATCTAAACCTCATGTATAGTGATTTAAATAATGTCATTGGCTTATTAAAGAATCATATTAATTTTTATGATATCATATATGGTTCACTTATGACTTTATATTACCCGTTCTTTTGTAAATTCCATGTTAAAGCAACGTTTTGGGTAAAATCGTTTTATTTATCGTACGTGTTTGGACTTGTTGTTCATGATATTATTATTACTTATATAATGATTTAATTACTTCCATACCTTAAATAATGATTTATATATCTTATATATTCTGTATATATATATATAATAGATATATAAATGAAATTAAATACACCCTTCATGGAGACAGTAGGTCGTACGTACACATGAACGTTGTTTTCTCTTCCTTATTGACATGAATGGAAGTATGTAGATGACATATATATAAGTATACATAAATACAGTAGCTTTATCAGGTCATATATTTCATTATTATTCATTATATATACTTTATTATAATTCTTGAGTGGTTAACATGGAGAATGAATCTCATCACGTCATGGAGACGGTAGTCCGTACGTACGCACGAGCGATGATATCATTCCCATAATTATTGAATTGAATTGGATTGGATGATATAATATCTCAGAATCATTATGATGTTATAATAATCATATATAGTTATTCTTTACTCCATTATAACCATCTAAGTAAGGTGGCGGTGGAAGAATTGATTACACCACGGCGTGGAGACGGTATTCTGTACGTATGCATGCGCGGTGATTTCGTTTTCCGTAGGATGGATAGAAGGTGAAATAGGGTTGTTTCATATTTATAATAACATATCAGTATATAATTAAAAATTATGTTATTAATTTATAATGAAACAACTAAATAAGAGTAAGTAAAAGAAGAAAGAAACTTGAAAGAGTCAGTTGAAAAGATTACCTCTTCCTCGATGCACCTCCTTTAAACGTCTTCTTAGGGCACTAGAGTTGGTCTTTTGAGAAAAACAGAACCTCTATGATATAACTAGAGAGGTTGATAATAGGAATTTTCAGGGGTTGACCGAGCTTCAAGGCTCAAAAGGGTGTGAAGAAAATAGGGAAGGGGTACCCTTTTTATAAGGGAGGAGAGGGGCACCTTTGGAAAAACTAAAACTGTTATTTTATAATAAAGTCATATTCTATTTATAATAGCTCAAAATTGATTTATTTAGAAGCTAAAGTGGGGATGGGTCTAAATCCTCTCAACAAATATGTTTTAGACAAGTTTAGGTACTATTTTAACCATATCATTTAGATTTAACTCTAAGTTAAATAATTTAACTTTTACCGTGTCTTCTTGTTTTCTTACACTATATGGTTAATAAACATACTATAAAAATCCAAATGAACCCCAAGTGGTTCATTATTAATATATATAACCTTATATAATTCATTTGGACAAACCTTTTATTTTTAGGAATATAATAACAATTAATAATATAATATTTTTAAAAACTATTTTATGTCAATTTTGACACTATTTGGTAATTAATTTTTTTTAAATCATAAAAAGAATATTAGTTCCAAAAAAGATAATTGAATCAATACTAGCATGTCATATTAACCTATAAAATTAGTGGAATTCATAAAAAGTCTTAAATTACATTTATTTGGGTATTTATAACATCAATTATGTTAAAATTTCATTAATAAGGTAATTACTACATCATCATTGTGTCATAAATAAATTAAATTATTTAATGTCTAAAAATTATAAATAAAATACAATTATGTAGGAAATATTTTTATATTTATAATTAATATTTATAGTTGAATTTATCTTATGTATAACCCTATATTAAAAATGTTTTAGTTATTAAACATTGATTTTAACTATTTTAACTCTTCTTTAAATAAAACAATAATAAGTGTCCTAATCTAATCCAAGTTGAAATAAAGGATAATATTTTATTCCTAAGGTTTTTTTTTGTCGAATTAAACTTATACAATAGAATTAGTACATATGTTAGGGTAATAATAATATCATTTTTACCCTTAATTACCCTATTTACTTTTAACCGTGGTAAATAAAAGTAAAAAGTTACTACTCACCAAAAAATTATTTTTGTCATATTTAACCACACTTTACTCCTTGATATTAACCGTTTCTCTTGGAGTTTCGAAATTCCACTCACAAAAGTGGTAAAATTATGTTTTGTGTAAATTTTCCAATTCTCCTAGGAGGTGGGTAAAAGACGGTGAAAAGTTAAATAAATTTTTTATATAACTAAAATTATTATAAAATGACTTAAATGAATTACATTGAACTTATATAAGTATTATGTATCTATTTTTACCTAAAATAAATTTAAATAAAATAAAAGATTATTTAAATAAAAAGTCAGTTTTAACCAATAACTCAGTGTTTTCACTATTCATCAAAAATTGAAACTTATCAGAAAAATACGAAAATTTCACCCTAGGCTAATTTCGATATTATGAATCCAAAAATGAAGTCCATTTTGAAAGATAAAATTTATAAAATATCAGAAATTGGGTATTAATTTTCATGACCGCTAGTTTATAATAATATTATAATAATATCTTGTTTAGTGAAACTCGGTATTGCGTACAACACACGCTATCGAGGAAGGTTGCTCTGGCGTGAAACACAAGCCTAGAATAGTGTTTGCATATATTGTAATCTAATACGGTGTTGCATATAGTGAAAGATAATCTTGGTGTAGCGTACAACACAAGACATCAAATTAATTAAAAATAATATTTCTCATAAAATATCGGGGTGTTACACTTTGGTGGTTTTACTTATAGTAGTTAATGATTGGTGGACCATTATGGTTTGGTTAGCCCTTATAAGGGGAGCATTTGTGACATGAGACAATGATGATGATGGAGTAAGATATCATGTACGGGTATGATGGTATTGTGGTTTGAACAGAGATGTAGTGTTTGTATATCATGGTCGTGTATCCTAACTCATGGTATTATCGTTGTATGATATCCCTGTGTCTTGACTCGTGATACTGACAAGGAATGATGACCTTATAGCCCAACCCATGACTCGTTGTCCTTGTTCTTACTTATAGATATATATTGTGTGTCCTTGTGCTTCATACATGATCAAAATTTATTATATTACCATTATTTAAAAATGGATATGAAGGAAGTAGAATTAGGGTTCATGGAGGCTTGGTTAGAACACGATTTCTTGACACATGATTTATTTGGGGTTGTTTTTTAAATAACATATTATCTTGGAATACACCTCTTATATATGTGAACTATTTTTAATGAAACATTTTTGGTGTACTAAAGGTTGTATACTCTCACCCTATAGGTAAATCTTTATGCATGTGAAAACTTCATTATCAAGTATCTGAAGAAGGGAAATGGGCTTATGGTAGGTTTTAAAGGATCGTAGTGATGGGACGTGGATATATTAATGGGGTATACTCCTGATGGATATCACTCCTCCATTATCTTTTATTTGATTCATCTAGTTCTACTTTTAATTTCTATATTAGAGTTCATTTTGATCATACAACTATGACTTTTCATGACACTAGTTATATAAATTATTTTTATTATATCATACTCTATTGTTTATTTGGATTATATCTATGGTTTATTATCCAATGATTTCTATAAATATTGTGTGTATAGTCTCCCTATGTAACTTTATTCCCTCACTTCTAGTTGGAATCCACTTCTGTATGTGGAGGTGTTCATATGGTGATGTGGAAATTTTACTTGGACCTAGTGATTTGGGCCAGGGTATTACAAAATGTATCAAAGGTATGAGTTCATTTATTTATTTTCTTCTAATATGATGGTATAAATAAGATAGTCTATATGGAACTTGGGTTGGGTATTAATATATGTCTATCCAACTCATATTTAATGTACCTCCGAGTTGGTGGTGGTGGGATTATTGTTACAGTTTTACGGGATTTGGGTGTGTGTATGTATTAGGACTTGGTACATAGGACCACATTTCATATAAATACTAGTTCAGTGATGCATAGTGGGTCTTTAATTAAATTCTTTGATTTGTGTTATACATTCAAGATAGATCTATATACTATATTGATTGTGTTATATTTATGATGGAATTAATTAGTTTAACATGTTTCTACTGATATGTTTTGTATATATATAGTTGTGAATAATGAATGAGAATGGAGGACTAGTCTTGAGAATTGAGTAGAAATTGGGAGGTTATACCCTATGAATGTCTATCTCCTAGGTTCAGAATACTAAGGTAAATCTATTATGTGGGACTTATATATTCTTAATTGTTATAAAAAGCATGTTTTTATAAGAATATTAAATATTCTTTTGGATTTTTAAAAAAATGCCACCTTGGACATAGAAAATTGTTCTTTCATAGGATGACATGCCTATTCTACTACAGGATATGTAGGAGGATGCACTTGAGAATGATCCCAGACTTTCTCTAATGGTTTTGGTAGTGAACCTTCCACAACCAAACATCTTATAGATTGTTCCTTCTCATGGTGGAGGGGAAGAGACGAAAATGGTCGATTATTCAGATACTTTCTGCTTCAGCATCCTCCAAAATTCCATGATACTGGTGGTCCTCATGATTCCAAGGACTATAAAAATATCATACAGGAAATATTTTACCTATTAGAGACTAATAGTTATATAAAGGAGGATATTGTAAAATTTATGCTTTAGGGACCATCCAAGAAGTTGTGGGTGTCATATAGTAGGATGGAATGCATTAGGGTCTTACATGGGAAACCTTAAATGATATAATTTTCAAGGAGTTTATTCCTGACTTTTTGATAAAATATAGAGATCATGATTTTATGGAGTTTAGGAAGGGGATGATGTTGGATTCTACTTACTCGACATGATGTATGGATTTGATGTGGTTTTCTCCTTATTTTGTCTTGGAATGAGGAATAAAAGGCTAGGAAGTTTGAGGTTGGCCTTCATCCAGATATTAAATTTCAAGATATAATATTTGGACTGAAATTGTATGCACATGTTATTTTTATTTCCATTAGTTATGATAAATGGATAGATGAGGAAATGATTATATGTTTTATTCCATATTATAGTGTTTAGACATCCAATTTTTTTAGTGATTCAGTGAGAGTATCTTCTATTAGTATGTAGAGGAAGAATAAGGAGGTATAACATGGTGGAAGGTAATTAAAGAGTAGTAGTTTTTCTTTAGCTCCCTCTATGGGTGTTGTAGGGTCCCAGTGTTTTGACTTTAAATTGAATAGGAACTATTGGAAAAAATTTATGTGGACTCTGATAAAGTTCCATGGATGTTCCAAGATGGAATATATTTAGCAGTTTTAGTCAAGGGTATCATGGTAAGTCTCTCATAGGAGTGTGATTCAGGCACAAATAGTGAATCCGGGATTTTATTCAGATTCCACGTCAGTATAACTATGCATTATAGGTATTAGTGTATAGGAATATCATACACCATAGGGGTAGGTCCATGATTTGGAGATATGCCAGATTTATGCAATGGATAAGGTTCTAGCCACCAGTTGAGAGGGTCCTTCTACAATTATATTTAGGATCATAATTACCTTTAAATTATATAGTATTTTTTCTATAAGAGATTATCATTCTTTCATATCTTCTAAAGTTATTGTTGGACTAGATATACTGGTTATGTTATCTTCTAAGTTACTTTATCTAGACCCAACCCTATGGAGGAAAGTAGTTTATCTCAAATGGTTTACCTAATATCGTATGACTTTTTCAAGATACGTGCACCTATAGGACATCATAATCTCATAGATTACACGTTTTTATGTGATATTCAAAGTGGACTAGTCAAGCATTTATTGATCATATGCCAACTAATACCAAAACTTTTTTTCTTTTACCACACATATAGTAGAAAGGTACATGTTGACTGCTATATGGGAGGTCAAAGTAGGTAAGATAATACTAGACCTAAGACAAATTAGAGTTGTCATCGAATAAGGGGAAGGCTTGGATATTCTAGTAGAATCTATAAAAACCCATATATATTCCCCCCCAATGGTGGACAATTATCATGATTTTTCCCTAGATAAATTCTCATATATTCCACCATATATGGGAATTGAGTTTGAGATTGAGATTTTTCTTTGGAAGTAATTTATATCAATTCATTCTTATTATATGGAACTAAATGATTTGATAGATTTGAAGGTGCAACAAGAGGATTTAGTGGTAAAGAGATTTTTTAGATAGAGAAAATCATCAAGGGGTGATACCGTATTATTTTTAAATATGAAATATGGTATTATATGGACTTGTGTGGACTATAGAAAACTAAATTAGTTAATAGTGAAGAATAGTTACCCTTTACCTAGGATTTATAGTCTATTTGATAGGTTATGTGGAGGTTGATAGTTCTCAAAAATTCATCTTCATTCAAGATACCAGCATCCACAGGTCAAAGAAGAGGATATTCCCGTGACAATATTTAGGAATAATTATGGACTCTAAGAGTATTCTTTAATGCCTTTTGGGTTTACAAATGATCCATTGGTGTTCATGGGTCTCATGAACAATATTTTCCATCCATATCTTGACACTTTCTTCATTGTATTTATCGATGAAATTTGGATATATTCCAGTACATATGATATTCATGTGATACATTTTTATAATGTATTGACTACACTTTGAGTGTATCATCTTTGTACCAAAATAACATAGGGTAACTTAAATAATATGGAGTTGATTTTTCTTGGGCATGTGATTTTTGAGGTAGGGATTTCAATTGACCCAGATAAGGTAAAGTCAATGATATCAGGGTCAGTTCTTAAATTGTTTTTAGATAAAGAGTTTCTTTGGAATTGCAAGGTACCATTAATGCTCAATCTAGGACTTCACCAATTTGATGGTGATAATGATTTTTATCAATAATAAGGGAAATAGTTTTGAATTATTTGATCAATGTGAGGATATTTTCATACAGTTGAAGAGAATAATGGAGATATATTTATTTTTTACTCTTCTCAGACTTGTTATTGGATACACAGTATATTGTAATGCCTCAATTTTTGGATTGGGTGTTGTATTGATGTATAGGGATCATGAATTTTATTATGAGTTACATTAGTTTCGTCCCCATATGTAGAACTACCTGATTCATCACATCATCTAAACAACATGTGTGGAACATTCTAATGTATAACCTATAGTTAGTAGTTATAGTCTATGCCTTGAAGTTTTGGAAGGAATATCACTTTGCTGAGAGTTTTTTCATATATAAAAACCGCAATAGCTAACTATATATCATATATCAGTGGGTTATAACTATGAGAAATAGGTTCTGGGTAGATTATCTATATACAATCAACTTTTATATGGAGTATGATCTAGTGATAATTAATTTCATTTCATATACTCTTAGGAAGAATACATTAGACATACAAGAACATTAAGAAAGGCCTTAGAATGATGAGTTGTGTTTTATGAGTTTGATTATTGAGTGGCCAGTGGATGTATTAGAGGATCATGTTGTTATAACATGTGAACCTTTGGCTATCATTTCCACTTAATGGGATATGTAAGAGTGATCCATGATTCAATCCATAGTGTATGGTGATGTAGGAATTCATGATGGGAGATGAATCTATTTTGGGGTGGTCTATAGATGATGATGATGTGAACTACGGTCATGGGAGGTTAATAGTGCTATATTCCTTAAGGTAGGAGATTATGAGATAATATCAAGGTAAATGTTTTGAATCACATCCAATATTGATGAAGATGTATCAAGATATCCTGTATATGTTTTGGGGGGAAATTATAAAGAGAGTCATCGCTGATGTTTTATGGTGATGCCTTACCTTCTAGAGGGTAATGGTTAGGAATCATCCTCTTTTTGGTTCACTTCAGCTACTTTTGGTTCCTATATAGAAGTGGGAGGATATGATGATGGACTTCATGACATGGGTACCTAGAACCTTCAGTATTCCAGATTTATTTTATGGGATAGTTGATCGGATGATGAAAATAGCTCATTTCTTACCTATTTGAGAGACCCTTTCAGTGGATGAGTTTCTGAAATTGTATATTTGGGAGATTTCATTGCTAAATGGATCTCCATTGAGAATTATATTAGATAAATATATGTTTTTACATCAATATTTTGGAAGGGATTAGAAAAGGATTTTGTCACCCAACTAAGAATAACTATATAATATCATCTGTAGATATTTGGAGAGTTAGAGAGGACGATCCAGGTTCTACAGTATATATTATTGTAAGGTGTCCTTGAATTCAGTGGAGATTTGGATGACCACCTAGCCTTGAATAAATTCTAATACAACAACTTATTTAATGATTTAATTTAGAATGTACCTTATATAGATCTTTAGGGACATCTACATCACTCCCTATTATGTTGACATGCGGTGGGTGAGGTCATAGTTTTGGGGTTGAGACTAGTATAGAAGATCTCAAAGGGAGTATAATTGATCAAGAAGATGTTGAAAACTGCCCAGATAATAAAGATTTCATATTCTTATAGGAGTAGACAATACTTGGAGTTTTCTATGGGAGACCATGTTTACCTGCAGGTGATCCCTCGGCTAGGTCATTGACGACTGCAAAAATAGTGTAAGCTAGGGTTGAGATTCATTAGACTATTCAAGATTATGGAGCATATCAGATAATGGACTATAGGTCGGATATTCATCCATTATTCTGAGTTAGAATTTTGTGATTTATGCCTCTTTTCTTTGGAGGTACATGCATGATCCTTCATATGTGATTGACTACCATGACGTTGAGCTGGATCTTTACACATAATTTTTGGTGTGCCTATTGTGAGTTATAGATTAGAGTAATAATTATTTTTGATGGAATATGATACCACTCATTTGAGTAATTTGGAAGCATATAAAAATTCAATAGGATACTTGGGAGCTTGAGGCTAATGTTCTGTTGTAGTGGTTTGAGTAGCTTAATTAGAACCATTAGAGAAACATTATAGGGAAAAAATGTCATAATATGGGGAGAATTATGATATCCCAATTTTTTAAGGTATGTTTTCTATTAAATTAGTTTTTATCATATTTTTTCTCATTTTTATGCATTTCATGTTGATAAAAAGATCTCAATGTGAGCGGTCTAGATGTTATGGGACTTAGTAGCTACAAATTGGCTCAAACAAGGTAACTGACAGGCCAATGGAATGCATCAGCTTTCTAGTGGTGTTTCTAGTGGGGTCTACATTTTAGCAGATCCCATTGGTCCATCGGGTTTCAAAGAATAATGCATCAAAATATTCTAATAACATCATCTAGATAGTGGGAATCCATTGTTCATTTATTTGTTGTTGCACAATGTGTAGAATTCTTCCCAGTCACATCAGTCAGCCAATGGTACTACCAGCCTATAAGTATGGCTCATCATGTAGTAATTAGTTCCTAAACACTACTATCACTAATTGTTTCTTGTATTTCCTCTCTAATATGAAAATTTATATAATACAATGATAATTATAAAAATAATGCTAATGGAACCCCTTATTGAGTTTTCCCATGGTGCTCTAGGAATCCCCTTTCTCTTCTTTCGAAACCTTGAAGTGTAGATCGACCTCGGGAATTGTTCGAGGTTAGATCCATAAAAAATAATATAAATTATATCTCTCTTTTTTAATTGATTATGTATCTAATACATTTATCTAGATCTATGGATCTCTATATAGATCTAGTGGATAATTCATGATTGATTGATAGATTGACCTTGGATCATGATATTCCATTGGCCCTATTTGAATGGTCCAAGATCCATTATTGAGGGAGAATCCTCTTTGGTAATTTTTTGTGTATTTCATTTATTAGATTGACCTTATCCTATAGTTATAATAATTGTTACTTAATGATGATAGATTGGGACATGTTCTAGTGAACATTGGCGTGCAGGCATGATTTGGGTGTTATTCATTAGCGGGTCTTGGAATCTAGATTCAACCTGCTAAAGGTATGATGTATATTACCTTATAGATCCATTAAATATGATTTTTTCCACAATATGGTGGTACATTATTGTTTTATTTGAGATGTAGGCCTGAGCCTGATTTCATGTGTGTGTGTAGAATGTGAGACCCACGTACGATGATGATAACATGTGTGTCTATTTGTAAATGGGTATGAATTATTGATATGTTGTCTTGTTCCTATATGGTTTATTCCCAATTCTATATTGATTTGTACCCTTTGGGGGTTTCATTCTGGTAGTGAATGACAGGTTAACCATCATGGTTTGGTTATCCCTTATAGGGGGAGAATGTGAAACTTGCAATTATGATGAAAATAAACCAGGATACCAGGTAGGGGTATGATGTCCTTCTGGTATGACCCAAGACACAGTTCCATGATACAATGTCCTAGTGGCCTAACCCAAGGTAGTGTCAGATTTTGATGGACTTGTGGAGTGACTCATGATATTGATAGGTAATGAAGACCTTGTAGACCGACCCATGATTCATTGGCTATGGGGCATCTCAAAAATATATAGGGTGGTCGTGTGGCTTCTTCAAGATTATGATGGATAATAAGACCATTCTTCTAACTTGAAACTGAAGCTATAGCCAAGGTTTTTGGTGTCTTTGTTTGTGCCTAATCACTCAATACACGAATTTTTGTTGGTTTTTTGTGAAATTACTTATTATCGTGGAATATACTTATTATGCATGTGCGTTGGTGTTAAGGAAGAATTGGTGGTGTCTTGGTGGGTTTATACTCACACCCTACATGGGAATATCAATGTTCTTGCGTACTTCATGATCAGGGATTCAGAGAAGGGAATGATCTATATGGTATGTTTCTATGGATCTTGGAGCTAAGAGATGAATGTGGTATTGATATAGACTCTTGATAACTACAACTTCTCTTCTATTTGTTTATCTATTTATTCAGTTTTACTTGTGGACCTAACAAATTTAGGATCTTCATTATTATACTACTTTGACTTATCATGACACTTGTTATATCACTTACTTTTATTATCTTATGATTTGTTTTTTATTTGGATTATATATATGTTTTATTATAATATTATTATTATGATTACAGAGTGTATATTCTCTCATGTTACTTTATATCCTCACTTCTAGTCAACATCCTCTTGCATATAGGGAGGTGGGAATGAAATTATACGCCACTTCTACTCAAACTGGGTGAATTGGGTGGGGGTATTACAAGAATGATATCCAAAATAAAAATGGTAAATAATATGGGATTATTTATAGAGAATAATATTGGGGAAGTGAGAAGGCATATAGAGATAAGGGTCTATAAGCAATGAATAATAAATGGGAAGATATAAATTGAAACTTATAAGTTGAGGAATATCCTATATACAATGAGTAGTAGAAGTTTATATTATAGAATCTCAGTGACCCAAGTGATTTATATTAGTTCATATCAAAGTGATCTTGCATCTACTCTATATGCACTATCAAACTCTTTGAGTGCTTTTGGGATCCATTATAACACAATATTTTAGGGGTGTATCCCAAACCTAGTCTTTTTCATAGGATTAATCCCAACCTATTCCTTTTATGGTTACATATAAAACCCAATCCATTAAGGATAATTCATAACCTATGACTCTTAGAATATTTAAGAAAAACCAATGAACTTTACTTTTGGTCAGGTGGAAAAAATAGTTTTTGATTGTAGTATATCAATGTAAGTGTTGTAATAAATATAGAAAAATCCATACAAAAATAAAACTAATAAACAAAACTGTTCGGAAGTTTTATATAAAACTGTTGAAGTAGTAATGTGATCACTAGAACTTTGTAAAATTAGTAGAATTATTCATCTTTTGAAGATCCAGTAATTCTTTAACAATTTAATATAAATAAGAAAATATGATTTTATAATGTACAATGAAATATAATGTGTATAATTCCCTTGTTTTTATTCCATATATATGTAACATTTTTTTCATTGTATAGTTTTCAAAAATTATTAATAATATTTTCAAATCCAGGTGATGAGATAACATGTGATTTCAAGGCCTGCAAAGCCTCGGTGTTTATATATTCAATATATTATATCGTGTGTGTGCGATTATCTTGAAATATTGGAAGAAATACCAAATGAATAATTTGATGAGAAATCTGATACTAAGACTATTTCAATAATGAAATATTTACCTTTAGCATTATCTAATTTTGGTCAGTGTCGAGAACTGAGTTAGAGGCATTGGCAGGTGGAAGGAAAAATTCAACTAATTAATTAAATGATTAAATGTATAAAATTACTCAACAAATATATTATCTTTAATGTGATGAATATATGGGGTGATTTTTCCCCTTATATTCAAATGATGAATCAAGGAGGAATATTTGTAATACTGTTACATGCATCGCATCATGTCTAATTTGAAAATTTTATAAACAACTGGATATTTTAAAAGTGGAGAACATGGTCAAACCATAGAGAACATGGGATCTATTTCACTAAAATTATCTATTTTGATGTTGTTGAGAAGAATGGCCTACTAAGTGAGTTCATATTATTGAAATTATTCTTATAAAACTAATAAATTTGGACTTGAAAGAAATAGAAGATAATTTCAATTAAAAAAATTATTAAGAACTTTTAACATCAAAATTTTTCTGGGACGATAACATCATAATTACATTACTATGTAGCCATGGAAATCTATTTTATTATGTGATCAAATATTTATCTTTATCAATTATCATAGATTTAAAAAATTTATAAATCCTTTTTAGGGGATTATTTTTATATTTCCTAATTTATTTAATTTCTTATTCTCTAGTTTTATAAATAAGTTATCAGTCACACTTGAGTACTAGACCAATCGGTTAAATGACGCAACCTGTTTCACACAAATTTGTGTCACATTTTTTCATTACAATCAGTCAATGTAGTTCACCTTCCCCAATCACTAATTTGAAAAATAATTAAAATGGATTGTTTCAATTTTAGTATTAATTTCAATTAAAATATAATTAAAGTAGGTACAAATTCCAATGAAAGTTATTTCAGTTGGGAAACTGACAAAAAAATAAAAATTTCAATGTGGAATACACATCAAATTCAATTCCTTACTCAAAATTTAGTCGAACAAAAAATTACCGCGGCATCACGACCAAAAATGTAATTCTGATAATAAAATGATAAATCATGAAAAAAATTGTCTCATTATTGAAATAATTATTTAGTCGGTCTGAACTCCCACTGAAAATTGAAATCACAAATCGTTGATCTTCACATGAAAATTGAACACTCTACACGTGATGATGCCTCATGCAACATGAAAAACACTGATTGCACACCCTGAAATGGAGGAAGTTGATGCCATGGATGTGTTCACTTATACTTTTATGGTTAGAGGAGGGTCAGTCAGGATAGTGGTGGAGATAAAGGTGTTGATATGCTATTAGCCACAAGGATCTGGTTCAGTCATGTGGTGTAGCAGAAGAGCAGGGAGGTGGTTTTCCGATTGAAAGAGAGATGTGTTTCTACATAAAAGGTGCCCAGGTATAGTAGTGGTGGAACTACACAATATGTGGGATATTTCTACTCCCAACTAGTGTGTAGGAGGTAGGATAGGATCTTCGTTAGATGGATGGATGGATAGAGAGGGAGCCTCGTGTGTAGGGAAAGGAGGGTTGGTGTATAGGTGCTGCTCGTGGTGTTTAAGAGAGAGGTCTGGTGTCGTTCCTATGTGAGGATGAATGAGGTTAGTTCACTCGAAGGTGCAACACAAGAGGAAGAAAGGTTTGGTCATTAGATGTTTTCCCTTCTACTGAGGGGAAGAGGTCATATCCTTGATGGTTTTTTCTCCATCCTGCCTATATGTATTCCAAAAACAAAGTTCAAATTTCTAAATTAAATATAATATTTTTTTTCTAAATGTTAAATGTTAATAATAATAATAATAATAGAATTATATAAATAAAAATTATAAAAATTCTATATAAATAATATTAATTAAAAGATATTATTAAAAATTAAAATATGTTTATTTATTTATTTATTTATTCACCTATAATTAAATTATTTAAAATATAGTAATAATAAAAGTATGATAATAATATTACTACTATTAAATATTAATATAATATAATAATAAACCAATAATAAATTCATTTTTTTATTAATAATACATAAATGTAAAATTAAATTAAATAAAATACAAATATATATAATTAATATAAATGCCAACAAATAATAAAAACCAAATAATAAAACTAATATTAGAGAAACTACTAGAAATAATATAGTGTTAAATATAATATATGAAATTGATATAAACTAATAAAAATACTAAATTAAAAATATTGGTAAATAAATTAACTAAAATTATCAAAAGATCAAAAATACTATATCTACACTCAAGAATCATGTGAACTACCTCTTCACCACTCTGATTGTTCAAACCATTCGATCAATGCTATGCTCAATTCTCGTACACATCTATTCCTACCATTGGATTTCCATGAATTTCATGTCTCAACTAGTGGAAATAAAAATAATGCATCAATCTCGAGGGGTCACATTAGTTTCAAATATCTATGAGGTATTGGGATGGTGGGATATATATAAAAAATTGAACAGTTTGGAAAAATGAGGGTTGAATCTTGAAATTAATGCACGATAAGTGTAAATCCAAATGTATCTTTAAAAATATCACTCACCCATATTTAAATTGCTTATTGTATTCGATAATGTGATAATAAATGTTTTTCTCTTGTTCTTATTCTTTTTTGTTCCCTTTTTTTTTATTTTTTATGAAAAAACTCACACAAACCATATGGGTAGAAATACTGGTCAGAATCAACTCCAAAACCCCATAAAATACATATATAGATATATCCCATGAAAAATATAAACAATTATCTCATAATCGGTAGAATATTTGTAAAATCAGGTCATATAAAAACTATTTGGCTATTAAAATAATGGGTCATCACATTTATAGGTATCCTTAAATGTGAGTTTAACCATAGAATGACCACAGATGCACTCATTATTGGAACTACAAATATTCTATATTCCCATATCAAAATTCATGTGATACATGTGGATTCTATGAAATATAACACATATAATCATGATAGGATATTTTCATCAAATGAATCATTTCCCTTCAAACAACCCCTCTATGAATAGATATATCCCCCCCCACACTTAGATTGAAAATCATCATGAAAATATTAAATAGTTTGGTAGGGAAGGGTATCGGTTTGGGGACTATAATAAAGTGTATTCTTCATGGATTATAAGGGATACACGATAGATAAAATAAAAGGGTGTTAGTGTGGGTCAAAGGGGATAAATATCTCAAACTAATGACTTAGTCATTTTGGTAAAAATTTCAAAATCCCTATCACTTTGATAAAAATACAAAGAAAGTTCTATAATACATAACATAGTCATGATTCCTTTAAGAAAAAATATAAATATGATATGATAGAAAAAAATTCTAGAATAATCATGGGTATGGAAATAAAATGCTGGAGAACATAAATTATCTTGATTGGAAAAACTTGTCTCAAGAATAAATTATTTTTAGGAAAATAATTTAAAAACCTAGGCTACTAATACTAAGATTAAATATTTATTTTCAATGGAAATTTTGAGTAAATGTGGTAAAACATACATGTTCCTGGATGAAATATTTGTACATGGTATGAAATCACAAATTCATTAATAAGGAGACTGAAAATATTTTAATTGTTTACCCGATATAGCCCCCAATGAAGTTCGTAGACCTTTGTATCTGGGTCATCCTTGACAATTTAATTAAAGTGACTAGAAAGATTGTCCCATTTATGGATGTACTCATCCATTTTAATCTTTCTTTTGATGAATTTACATGCTAAAAGATAGCCTTGTTTGTGGATCTAATCCCTTTATTCTTTGTTAACATCACCTCAAAGATCCATCTCTAATATTTTAGCATTCTCCTCTTCTAAGGCCCTGAGATATATGAAATTTTACACAATTTCTTCAAATAGTAATCATATGCTTGAACTACCCAGGGATACAAATGATATGCCTTTGAATGTTTTATAACAAAAAAATAACATCTTTCATGTTGGTTCAACAATAGTGATAATGTCTGTTTTAATTTTTTAATTTTTCTATTAGTTTCTTTACATGTTGTTTTGGAAGAATAAAATATGATAAGAAATAAAACACATCCCTAATTAAGTGAAAATATATGAGGGGATGATTCTTTTATCCGATGAATCTATATAAATGATGTACATATAAAATCTACACATGGATAGAACATGCCAACATCATATCATAATGATAAACAAAATATCTCATAGATGAAAGTAAATAAGTGGGGGAATAATAAGTGCAAGAAAATGTTAGGACTAGGTGAAGAAAATTATTCCACACATGTCATGTTTATTTCCTAAAACAAACGATAACTAATAAAAATATTGGAACTGAAGAAAAAAATTGGTTTCCTCCCATGAAGTGAGAAGTTTTATTTCCTCATCTAGATGATCAACCTATCATTATAATTGAAATTATTCAGTGGTACCTATTGTATATGGAGTGTGAAAGAGTTTTAGTATTTGGACATTAACCTTAAATATATGTAACTCCCCGACCCCAATTACCCAGAGTCGATGCATTATTTTAATACATTGATATGATTACAAGGAATCAAGTCCTGAAGGACTGATTGGTTTGGTAGTCTAGGAAAACAGATTACATACATGAATGTTACATTACACTTCCTAACATACAAAACAACGTAAATAATCCTTCACAAATTCCATTATTCCATTAGCTTAACCCTGCATATCAATCACAATACACTTCTTGGAATCCTGGGGAAAATAAAAAATAAAAAGGGGTGAGCTCAGATGCTCAGTAAGGATAACAATACAGCAGAAACATTCATAAATAAGCATAAACATTTAAGACAATATATAACTAAAACAAAAGCCTTTTAAACATGAACTTCATAATAATATGGCAAAGATAAAATTAAATAATGTCATTTACTTATCCACATGTATATTCGACTAGTCTAATAATCACATGAAATATAAATAACCACTTTGATAATGATAGAATGCATAATGCCAAACTTTAATTTATGTGTCAAGGCCTCGTGCCAAGACCTAAAATATAACTGTAACCGGAACCCAACCCGGAGAGCCTCTATAACCAGACTCCAACCCGGAGTGCCTCTAAAAATTGTACACTGACCCGGAGTGCCTCTAATAACCGCACACCAACCTGGAGTGCCTCTAATAACCGGACACCAACCCTGAGGTTCTGTTGTAACAGGACCCCAACCCTGAGGGCTTACTTTTACCAGTCCCTAACCCGGAACATACTATTCCAACACATTCATCTTAATAAGAGGATGAAATATAACATAAACATTCATATTAAAACTAGCATATGAAATGCCAAAACATTAATCATAAACCATTTATGACATAAAGATAACCCATCAATACTCAAACATATCACAAAATTGTGCATTCAATATGGATGATTTGTATCATATTAAATCAACTTCAAATAAGTGTAAAATTTATCAAAGTATGTTGACATAGATTAAATCAAAACTATTTGAGAGAAATATCTCTTTTTTGAAATCATTTAAAAGTAACATAAATATAAAATAAAACATTTACTTTTAAAATATCCTTATTAGCTAGAAAGGGAAGCTTTGAAGATTTTATAATGGCCGAAAATAGACGCACCCAACATATAAGTTAAAAAAGACATTCTTACCTTAACTCTATCGAAAAGGTTAAAAAGGACCTTGTTTGGAAAACAATAGAAATATTCCTTTATAAACATCTTATAAAAAGTCAACAAGGGTAAAAATGACATTAAACCATAGTCTATAATATAGTAAGAATGATTTGAAATACTTTTTTTAAGAAACATGGATGTGGATGATAAAGATATACTAGTAGATAATTATTTATAAACAACCTCGGATAATGAAGAGATTGTGAAATAAACCCTTACCAATTTGGTAACTTGAAAAACATACACCCCATGAAAGAGGTATCATAAAATGAATATGTAAATACACATAAATTAATGTGTATTACACAAATAATACAATTATGGGCAGTATATACATCACTCAAAAGGTAATAGTGGAAATATGGCATGAATCTCACGGGAATAAGGAGTGAGATGAAAACCCCTTACCTTGTACTTTTCCATGGATGAGGTTTGGTTAATCTCCTCTCCTTCGGGTTCTTCCTTTTGATTTGATCAAAATGGCTCCTTAGGATGGCTTTCTGATCAAAATAAGTCCTCTAGGTTGAAGTGAGGGATGTTTATAGAGTATTTGGGTAGGGTTTGGCCGAGCCTAAAGGCTTTGAATGTGTGAATTAGTGAGAATGGGGAGTGCCCTTTTATAAGAGGGGTGAGGGGCACCTTTGGAAAAGCTAGAAATATTATTTTATAATAAATTCATATTCGGTTTCTAATAGCTCTAAAGTGTCTAATTAAAAGTCTAATTTGGGGATGGGTATAAATACTTTCAACCAATGGAATTTAGACAGGTTTGGGTCATTATATTAACCTTATCTTTTAGTTTTAACTCTTAGTTAATTAGTTTAACATTTACCATGTCACTTTGTATTTTTATATAATATAGTTAATAAACTTACTATATACATCCTAGAGACCCCCAAGTGGTCCATTTATGATACACCTATCATGATATAATTCTCTTTTCTGAACATTAGATTTTTAGAAATTTAATATCAGTTAATAATATAACATTTTTTTAAACTCTTTTATGTCAATTTTGACACTATTGGGTATTTTGTTTTTTATAAATTTATAAAAGAATTATTAATTCGAACAAATTTATAGAAACAATCTTAATATGTCATATTAACCTATAAAATTATTGGAATTTATAAAAAATCTCAAATTACATTAATTTGGGTATTTATAATATCAATTATCTTAATATTTCATTAATATGGTAATTACTACATCATCATTGTGTCATAAATAAATTAACTTATTTAATGTATAGAAATTATAAATAAAATACCATTATATAGGAAATTTTTTTATTTTTATAATGAATATTTATAGTCTAAAATATAACATATATAACCCTATGTAAAAATTGTTTTGCTAAAAGATATATGCTTGTGTCATTTTTGTACTTACTTTAACTTAATTAATATAAAGTGTCCCTATCACCTACAAGTGGATCCATGGGGTCCCAAAATCGACCCAAAGATTCGCATGTTCGAACATTTATCCACCAATAGGGTTAAGACACGTTTTAAGATAATTTATTATTATTATACTATTATTTATTTACCCTTATTTACCGGATTTACCCTTTAACAATGGTAAATAAAATATTTACCGAAGTAATTATTCAAAATTTCTAAAAATGAGAGTTACCTATTTACAAAATTTGGACATCCTAATTCCAAATATGGAATCCATTTTTCCAAATTCAAAACACAGAATTGGCAGAAATTAATTTAAAATTAATTCCTGCTGTCGAAACAAAAAGCGTGTTATTAAGAAATAATAACTATCAAAAGGTTGACACTTGTTTATGTCCGGTTTAATTGTGAAATTATGTCCAATCACCAAAATTGTATTAAATGGTAAAAATATATTCTAAATATATTTTAAAACCACTCAAATTCATAATTTATCACTATTAATTATTTTTATTAAAAAAGTTGTTTTTAATTAATATTTAGTAATTTTCACTATTCATCAAAATATAAAAGTTTTCTGAAAAGTACCAAAATTTCACCCTAGGCTAAATTTGATATTCAGAATCCAAAAATTCAGTCCATTTTCAGAGATAACATTTATAAAATTTCAAAAGGTGGGTATTACAATTCATAACGGCTAGTTTGATTGGTTGTTGTGTGTGTTCGAACTCGAAGTTGCGTACAACACACGTTATTGTATTATGAAAAGAGAAG
This sequence comes from Viscum album, assembly GCA_963277665.1. Lineage (NCBI taxonomy): Eukaryota > Viridiplantae > Streptophyta > Magnoliopsida > Santalales > Viscaceae > Viscum > Viscum album. Next base: position 1,328,766,627 of record OY728158.1, read on the forward strand.
TGTACTGTAGAATATTGGGGTGTTACATTCTCCCCTCCTTCAATAAAATGTGTCCTCGGAATTTATTCTCACTATTGGAAACTTGGGGTTGACATTTCAAAATATCTTAGTTGAAATCCCACATCGAAAAATGGATTCATGAGGCCTCTATTTAAAATAAAGAGTGGTAAGTATGAAGGTTACCGAAAATAACACATACTAGGGTTCCATGTAGGAAAATATAGATATGGAAGATAAATCTAACCATCAATATTTGATGGAGAGTGGTAGAGAACATGGATATAAAAAGTCCAACAATCCCAAATCCATAAATTTGTGATGATCTAAGGTACCATCTAGGATAACATTTTTGTTCTAAGTTCCTTTTCTTAATGATGAGGAATTTATTTATGATATTGGTTAAGATCATAAGGAGATATACTTACTTTATAATTATATTTTTATCTATTAATAAATTTCTACCACAAACTCATCTTTCACCCCAAAACAAAATACAACTCAAAAATACTCTATTTATCCTAATCGTATAGGGTTCCAAATATAATGAATTTATAATTCAAATATCAGACCCTTTAAAAAAATACATTATACCATCCAGGAACATTACTTAGTCCAGTGGTAGGCAATAAATCCCAATTGCACTATGGTTGTGTGTTCGATTCTCGCAGCTTTGTCCGATGTGACGGGTCATCACATGGTCTATGAGTTTTCATTTTATAAAAATCCAAAAATAACCTTTCAAACATAATCCATTACAACCTTTAGACTTATCCAAAATAATTCTGTAAACTCTCAGTCCAAAATTTATATGAACGGTAAACATAACGTAGATCCTTTTTACCCCATTATAGCATGTGAATACCTTCATCATGTATTCTTTTAAAACACTGAAACATCCTGAATTACCATAAAACCATATTGATTACATTAATGCTCCCTTATTCATTATAGAATACTGGATATACTTCATCCATCCAAAAATGTTGTAAACTCCAAAAATGATGGAATATACAAATCTTTAATCAGTTTGAAGACAGTCGAGAATATCCAATATAATTTACCCAAATCAACCATATCTTATTCCAAAATTAGTACCTCAATATTAAGACCATATTGAGGTTTATCTTTCCTTCAACCATGTAATTTCAAGAAAGTTTAACTCGTTGTAGAGTCACTTTTCTTATTACCATAAAATCTCAAATCCTCAATGAAATAGTACTGCAGTACAATCCTTATTTATTTCCATTACATCATTGACACAACACATCAATGAAATAATTCCAAAATAACAACATAAGAACACTAGTCATTCCTCTTCATCTGTGGTAGTATCATAACATGATTATTATCCGATAACATCATTTGGGGGATAATTTTATGATTTGTACACTGGTTTGCATAGTGTCCCAACTTCTTACAGATGAAGCATTGTACATTTGAAACCTTTTTCTTACCCTTGAAGTCACGTACTTGATGTCCTTTTTCTCCACACTTATAACAAACTCGCATTCCCTTCAGGAAAGTTCCAGGTTGTTTCTTCCCAAAGTTATCACATATGGGAAAATTCCTCTTTTCCCTCTTCCCTTTATCCATCTTTCTCTCTTCCATCCTTTTCTTCTCTTGCTTCCCTTCAAAGCCATAGGACTCAGAGAATTCTTTACTTATCTTATTAACACATTATACAATTTCTTCATACGTTGAGAAAACATGAGAGACTATTTCCCTTCTAAATTTTGGATTAATACCAAGGAAGATATGATCCTTCTTACTATTTGGATCATATGTATTGATGGAGTTCACATTCCTTCTACTAGGCACCATTTCTTTACAATGGCATACACTAGTTCAGTTTATGAATTGCAATGAATAATTCCAAGCTTGTAAAATACCTAACGTAAATTGAACAGTTTAAGGAAATAATCCATAATCATAAAAATGTTTTCTTTGAGTAATTATATACTTATAAAACCTTCATAATGGTTTGTAAAGAAAATGAGAATTATCCTAAGCATATCCCCCGAGAGTGTCGTAACCAAGAGTGCAGCAAGGCCCGTTGTCGTGCACCAGTTCTCATTTGATTCTAGCTCAAAGTGGTGTTTTCAGGTTTTACCCCTAGGTATATTAGTTCCAGAGCCGCCTCTACCTGCTCATATCCAGACATGGATGTATTTCTTGGAAAACTCACAAAATCTCTACAATACCAAAATTATAGGAAGTTATTCTATACTAATCCTCAAAGTCTATATTAGGGCTATGTGCTCTAAACAGAGTTTATCTAAATCTAGTTTCCAAGGTTATTGCTAAACATCCTATGATACCAACTGTAACGCCCCGACCCCAGTTACCCAGAGTCGGTGCATTTTTTTAATACATTAGCATGAATACCAGGAATCAAGTCCCGAAGAACCGATCGGTTTAGCAGTCTTGGAAAATATATTACATACATGAATGTTACATTACACTTCATAACATACAAAAAACATAAATAATCCTTCATGAGCGCCATTATTCCCTTGGCTTAAACCTGCATATCAATCACAATACACTTCTTGGAATCCTTGGAAAAATAAAACATAGAAAGGGGTGAGCTGAGATGCTCAGTAAGGATAACAATACAACGGAAAATTTCTTAAATAAGCATAAACATTTAAGACAATATATAACTAAAACAAAATCATTTTAAACTTGAACTTCAGTATAATATGGAAAAGATAAAATGAAATAATTTCATTTAATTATTCACATGGATATTATACTAGTCGAATAATCAAATGCAATATAAATAACCACTTTCATAATGATAGAATGCATAATGCCGAACTTTAATTTCTATTTCAAGGCCTCGTTTCAAGACCTAAGGGATAACTGTAACCGGAACCCAACCTTGAGAGCCTCTGTAACCGGACTCCAACCCGGAGTGCCTCTAATAACCGGACACCAACCCGGAGTGCCTCTAATAACCGGACACCAACCTGGAGTGCCTCTAATAACCGGAAACCAACCTGGAGTGCCTCTAATAACCGGACACCAACCTGGAGTGCCTCTAATAACCGAACACCAACCCGGAGGGTCTGCTGTAACCGGACCCCAACCCGGAGGGCTTACTTTTACAGGACCCCAACCCGAAACATACTAGTCCAATACATTAATCTTAAGAAGAGGATGAAATATAACATAAACATTCGTATTAAAACTAGCATACGAAATGCCAAAACATTATTCATAAACCATTAATGACATAAAAATAACTCATCCATAGTCAAACATATCACAAAACCTTACATACAATATGGATGATTTGTATCATAATAAATCAACTTCAAATAAGTGTAAAATTTATCAAAGGATGTTTACATAGATGAAATCAAAACTATTTGAGAGAAATATTTTTTTTGAAATCATTTAAAAGTAACATAATTATAAAATAAAACATTTACTTTGAAAAAATCCTTATTAGCTTGTAAGGGAAGATTCGAAGATTTTATAATGATGTAAAATATCCGCACCCACCATATAAGTTAAAAAATACATTCTTACCTTAACTCTGTCGAAAAGGTTAAAAAGGACTTTGTTTGGAAAACGACAGAAAAATTCCTTTATAAACTTCTTATAAAAAGTCAACAAGGGTAAAAATGACATTAACCCATAGTCTATAATATAGTAAGAATTATTTGAAATACTTTTTTTAGGAAACATGGATGTGGATAATAAAGAGATCACAGTAGATAATTATGTATAAAAAGCCTCGGATAGTGAAGAGATTGTGAAATAAACCCTTACCAATTTGGTAACTTGCAAAAAATACACCCCATAAAAGAGGTATCATACAATGAATAGGTAAATACACATAAATTAAAGTTTATTACACAAAGAATACAATTATGGTCAGTATATACATCACAAAAAATGTAATAGTGGCAATATGGCATGAATCTCATGGGAATAAGGAGTGAGATGAAAACCCCTTACCTTGTACTTTTCCATGGTCGAGGGTATGTTAACCTCATCTTCTTTGGGTTCTTCCTTTTGATTTGATAAAAAGGGCTCGTTAGGATGGCATTATGATCAAACTAAGGCCTCTAGGTTGAATTGAGGGAAGTTGAGAGAGTATTTTGGTAGGGGTTGGCTGAGCCAAAAGGCTTTTAATGTGTGAATTAGTTAGAATGGGGAGTTCCCTTTTATAAGAGGGGTGAGGGGCACCTTTGGAAAAGCTAGAAATTTTATTTTATAATAAATTTATATTTGGTTTCTAATGGATCCAAAGTAGATTATTAAAAGTCTCAGGTGGGGATGGTTCGAAATACTTTAAACCAATAGAATTTAGATAGGTTTGTGTCATTATATTAACATTATCTTTTAGTTTTAACTCTTAGTTAATTAGTTTAACATTTACCATGTCACTTTTTATTTTTTATATTATATAGTTAATAAACTTACTATATACATCCAAGATACCCCCAAGTGGTCCATTAATGATACACCTATCATGAAATAAGTATTTTGGCCGAACATCAGATTTTTAGGAATTTATTATCAATTAATAATATAATATTTGTTTTAAAAACTCTTTTATGTCAATTTTGACACTATTGGGTATTTTGTTTTTTAGAAATTCATAACAACATTATTACTTCGAAAATAATTTATATAAACAATAATAATATGTAATATTAACCTAGAAAATTATTATAATTTATAAAAAGTCTCAAATTACATTTATTTGGGTATTTATAATATCAATTATCTAAATCATTCATTAATACGGTAATTACTGCATCATCATTGTGTCATAAATAAATTAAATTATTTAATGTCTAAAAATTATAAATAAGAGAAAATTATGTAGAAAATCCTTTTATATTTCTAATTAATATTTATAGTTGAAAATATAACATATATTACCCTATGTAAAAATTGTTTTTCTAAAAGATATATGCTTATGTCATTTTTGTATTTACTTTAACTTAATTAATATAAAGTGTCCCTATCACCTAAAAGTGGCTCCATGGGGTCCCAAAATCGACCCAAAGATGTTAATGGTCCACATGTATCCACCAATAAGGGTAGGACACGTTTTAGGGTAATTTATTATTATTATTATAATATTATTTGTTTACCCTTATTTACAGGATTTACCCTTTAACAATGGTAAATAAAATATTTACCGAAGTAATTATTCAAAATTTATAAAAATGAAAGTTACCTATTTAAACAATTTAGACATCCTGATTCCAAATATGGAATCCATTTTTCCAAATTCAAAACACAGAAGTGGCAGAAATTAATTTTAAATTAATTCTCGCTGTCGAAACAAAAAGCGTGTTTTTAAGAAAATAATAACTATTAAAAGATTAACACTTGTTTATGTCCAGTTTAATTATGAAATTATGTCCAATGACCAAAATTGTATTAAATAGTAAAAATATATTCTAAATATATTTTAAAACCACTCAAATTCATAATTTATCACTATTAATGATTTTGATTAAAAAAGTTTTTTTAATTAGAATTTGGTAATTTTGACTATTCATCAAAATATAAAAGTTATCCAAAAAGTACCAAAATTTTACCCTAGGCTAAATTAGATATTCTGAATCCAAAAATGAAGTCCATTTTGAGAGATAAAATTTATAAAATTTCAAAAAGTGGGTATTAAAATTCATAACGGCTAGTTTGATTGGTTGTGGTGTGTGTTAGAACTCGAAGTTGCGTACAACACACGTTATTGTATTATTCAAAGAGAATTGTACCATGGAAGCTTGGGGTGTTACAATATAGGCATCTTCCCATAATATAATTCAATGACCCCATCTAGATAAACAATTGTAATGGTGTAAGGATCCAACAACATTGAATTGATCTTTCCTTCCATGTAATTGAAGAGTATAACTTTCTCTCTAAGTGAAAATTTTATTTATTTTCTGATATTTTAATCATTCCAATCATAATTTTTGTCTTTATAGATTAACTAATTTTCATACACTTCTCTCCTCATATCATCCAATTCATCCATTTTCAAAAACCACTTCCCTTGTGATGTTTTGAAATCAAAATTCAACTTCTTTGCAGACCAAAAATCATTGTGTTATAGTTATATGGGGATCTGGTATGTTTTTCTAAAGACCAAGAAGTTTGGGAAAATTTTAATGCATGTTTTTTATACAGTCATGTATTCCCAAATTGCATCATTGAGTTTTGTGGCCCAATCCTTCAAATATGTTTTTATAGTTTTCTATTAATTCCCTTTAATCTACTTATTTTAAACTTAGGCTTGAAAATTGTTCTATGCATGCTATGGGGTACTCAGGTAGTGGTGACATACATGGGCAGTCATTAGCATAGGAAATAGAGAATTATTGAAATGGTTTCCACTATCATCGATGATGAGCCTTTGGATTCTGAACCAAGTAAAAATTTTCTACTTTAATTTTTGAATTACTACTCTACAATTATTATATGAAAATGATTCATATTCATCCAACATTGAAATATATTCAACATAGATATGGGTGTATGATGTTCCAAAAGAATTATGAAAAGGGCCCCGAAAGTTGATTACCCATATGTTAAAAACTTAAACACCCATTATTCATTATTTTAGGATCTCATGCTTTCAACTTATACCCCTAGTTATTTTAAATTTATCAAAATTCATGAATAACTCATGAATATAATGATGAATGGAAGGACAGTATAAACCACATTATAACACTTCTGTAACTATTCAATGAATTCCATGGTGTCCTCTAACTTCTCTAGAATGGAAAATTAAAAACACTATCAGATTCTTCTCTTAGGATGCATCTTATGATCATTTCATCTACACAGTCCTTGAAAAGAAATGGATCATTCCAGTACAAATGGAATTATTCATTTGAAAATATTTTTCTCTGATCCTTCAATAAATTTGGGTGTACCTTTTCTGAATCTATCTAATTGAAAAATTCAGCATACCAAGGTGTGACTATCTCAGTGTCATAGATTTTTTCATTAGGAAATGTTTCATTGATGAATTCCACATTTATTTTAATTTTTTCATGGTCTATGTGTGATAAATTATCCATAATAACTTTACTGATGCCTTTATTTTCCTTGAATTCAATATAAAATTCTTTAAATAACAATGTCCATCAAATGAGTATTGGATTTGCATATTCCTTGGTCATTACATACCGTAGGGTATAGTGTTTATATAGAAAGTGACTTTAGAGAACATCAAGTGAGATCAGAATTTTTGAAAAGAAAATACAACTACTAGTAGCTCTTTTTCAGTTGTCCTATAATTATGTTGAGCCTAATTCGATGCACAAATATCATAATATATTGGTCTAAAGTTTCTTTCTTTCCTTTTTCCCAATGTATCACCAACCATGTAGTCACTAGAATCACACATCAACTCAAATAGTTTTTCCCAATACAGTGAAATTGTTATCGAGGATACAACCAAACATTTCCTTAAAAATTTATATACTTCTTGACATTCGGTATCAAAGTGTAATGTTACATATTTTCCTAATAGAGTGGAAAGGTGTTAGGAAATAATAGAGAAATACTTAATAAAATAGTGATGGAGTCTAACATTCTCAAGAAAAACTCTGATTGAACGAATTGATGTGGGCATGGGTAGCTAAAATATTATATTTATCATGGTGGGTTCAACCTCAATGTCTTTATTTGAAATTTTTGGACCTAAAGCTCTCCCACTTTTTACCAAGAAGTTCAATTTTTCCCATTTTATAAACATATTTTTTTCTTCACATTTCTCCAGAACCATATCCAAATGTTCCAAACATTCAAAAAAATAATTCACATAAACAGAGAAGTTATCCATGAATATTCCTAAAAAATATTCAATCATGTCATGGATTTTTGCCCGCATGCATCGTTGAAATGGGGTCAGTTCATTACAAATTCCAAAAGTTATTTGTTGATAAGTGAATGTACCAAACAAAAACTTGAATGGTCTATTCTACTTATCTTTTAGTGTAACCATAATTTTATTATTGACTAAGTATTTATCCATAAAATAGTAGCAATATATTCCTACCATTTGTTCAAGGATTTATCAATAAATGGTAATGGGGAGTGATACTTTCTGGGGGGAATCATCAAATTTTTTATAATTTATAAAAAATATCCATATAGTAACTATTGTTTTTGCTTTAAATTCTCATTTATCATTCTCAACCACTATGATCCCACCATTTTTAGGTACCACTAGAAATGGGATAACCCACTGATTATCAGAGATACGAAATATTAAACTAGCATCGAGAAGTTTCATGAGTTTTTTCTTGAATACTTCTTTCATTGGAGTTGTTAATCATATTTATAGTTTCCTACAATATTTTTAATTATCTTCCATATGTATTCTATTAGATCCGATAGAAAGACTTATACCTTTTTAATAATATATCGTCAATAATGTTACCAGATAGCTTTTCAAAGGAAATTGAAAAATTTACATTCTTGTTCACTCAAAAGATTAAAATTTATGATGATTATAAATGTGTTTAAATATCCCAGGTAGTTATATCTCATATTTGGTGGAATAATTTCATGCTCAAGTATTGGTGGTTCTTCCGATGATGGAATGAATGAGGTGAAATTTTATCTATCCAAAGGCTCGACTATGTTTCTGATTTATTTTACTTATTCTATTGACCGTGTTAACTCTTCTTTTCCTTATGTAAATATTTGAGATTCAACATTTCCTTTTCTAATTCATGACATTATTTATCTATGATATTGAAGTTAGCTACACAGGTTTTTTCAAATCATTTATGAAAACAATTGTTATTCATTCTTCTCCAAATATAAAAATTAATTTTTCATCTTGGATATTAAGCAGTCCTTTCAATGTTGCTAAGAATGTTATTATAAGATTGAGTGGGACCTACTTATATTCCTACATATCATGGACAATGAAATTAGTAGGGAAGTAATATTTTTCAACCTAGATGAGTATGTCCTATAGAGTTCCCTAGGAATGCTTCACGGATAAGTCCTCCATTTTCAAGGAAACCCTAATTGGCTTCAGTTATGTGATTCCTATTTATCCAATAACTGTAGATGGAATGAAGTTTATACTAGCTCTGAGGTCTTTCAACACTCTTCCAAACTGAAATCCTATAATATTAGAAGGTATAGTCAAACCTCCAGGTTCTCTTAATTTTGGAGGTATGTATATGGTTGTGAATTTTGAACATTAATCATGCATTATGAATGTTCCCATGTCATCTAGTTTTCTTCTTATTGATATAATCCCTTTGAAAAATTTATCATAGTGTGGTATTTTTTGTGATGGATTTGGAAAAAGGAATATTTAGGTAAAGATTCTTTAACATCTCCGTGAATTTCAAAAATTGACCATCCAACATCCTTTTCTTCAATATTTATGGAAATGGTGGTGGTGGTGTGTGATATTTCACTATTTTATTGAGTGCCTTTTTTCCTTTTATTTTCTTTCATTTTGAATTTTCACAAGTTCATTTTTATCTCACTCCTCTTTATAATCATATTGAATAGAATCATCTTTTGAATCACTATTTTAAGTGTTAGTTGTCGGTGTCTCATCTATATTTTAAGAATTTTCCATTTTGTGCTATGGAAATTGTGTTCCACTGTGTAATGTGATAGCTTTTTTATCTTCTCTTGGATTGAATTTTTTGTTTCCTGGATGGGTTCCCTATTTTCGATCTTGTATTATTATTGCTAATTGACTGAATTTATTTTAAATGTTGTTCACAAATGCTTGTATTTTTTGGTTTTCAATTTATTTTGAGTCAAAACATGATTAATTAGATATAATTAATTTTTCTATAGTTTATACCCAAAATTTTTTATTTCTGTTGTAGGGGGAAAGTCTATTGTTTTATTTTATTTCTTTTATTATTGTTTTTGGTAAAATGGTGGTTGTAATTTCTTTTGAGATCCTTACTCTTGTGATTGAATGGTGAGTCTGAAGTGAGATTGATCATGGAACCAAGGTGGACCAATGATTTGGATCATTATATGAGTAGCCATAGGTTCCTTCTAACCTTGATTTTGGTTATTTCTTTGCGTGTATGTGTTATAATTATTTCTATAATTTCATTAGTTGTAGCTAAAAAAGTAAGCCTCATATATATCATTCTTATATGTGTTATATAGACACATGGAATAGTCATGAAGGACCACTAAAATGTGTGAAGTGTTCAAATTGAACTACATATACTGAAACTGTCCTAAGCAGACTCGGTGATAAGTTTTCAATCCTATTGTTGAGATCTTCAAATTGTGCAGCTATAATTGTTTCGGAAGAAACTTGATGCACTCCTTATTTTATTATTAAAAAAAATTATGGCTATTAGAAGATATTTTCTACCATGTTTTTAATTAATTTGTACAAATGTTTAGGATCTATCTCTATGAATTTATTTCCTATAGTTGTTTACTTTTGGGTTGAAGTTCATAGTATAAAGCATGCAACTGGCTCACCAAATTCATTCATTGATAATTAAAACTCATTAACATGGACTTAAATTTTTCCTAAGATTCTCCTCAAGATTCATAGTCATTTTGGTAAAAGGAGACAAGGTATCTCTTGTATTTCAAAGATTGTGCAGTTGTGTAATACCAATTAATAAATTTTCATCTCTATAATTTCTTGCTGAAAATTGTTTCTAGGTCAAGAATTTTCAACCAATCCTTAACTTTCCCTTTCAATGATAATGAAAACACTCTCAGGATCAATGCTTCATCAGTCTCCCCACTATATTTAAATGTTTCACTACCTTTAAGAAATCTATTCACCTGAATATTATGGTTTTCATAGCTCAATACATGAAAATTCAAATATTGTTGGGGTAGTTTAGTCATCGACCGATTCAGTTAAAAATGTTTCACTTGAATTTTGGGTCTTGTTTTCATGAGGTAACTCTAAATATATTGCGTATCAATTCATATCTCATAGTAGTATATGGTCTTTGATTATCAAGATGATTTTGAGAAAGCGGGAGAAGTGTCCCACTCCGAAAAATCAGAATGTGATTTTCAACACATTGACCCCATGGATTCATTTAGTTTTTTGCAATATCTACCAATTTCAGCTTTTCATTTATTCTATGTTTTAGTTATTGATAAATAGGCGGATTAGTTTTTGATGGAGATGAATTATGAGTGTTCTCCATTTTGGAAAATGATGCTGAAAGCAAGGTCTACTTGAGATTGTCTTAATGATAGATGTTCACATGATCCCAGAAAAAAGTCTCATAAATTTGGTATGGTCACATCAAAACATCCATTATGAAAATATTATAACCAAATGACTACTATAATTTTGGAAAACATGGTCAAACCCTAAAGAACACTTGAACTAGTTTACTAAAATTGTCTCTTTTGATGGTGTTCGGGAAAATGATTTACTGAAGGAATTCTTTTTTAAAATTATTTTTTTTAAAACTAAAAATTATGAAAGAATATGAAATAGTTTAGACTTTAAATTAAATTAAGGATGAATAAATTTTATCCAAAAAATGTGTCTGGGATGCATAGAAAATAATCAGACTACTATGGAACCATAGAAAACTATATTCTTCTATTATAAAATAATTTTCTTGCTCAATTATCACAAGTTTAAAATTTTATAAATACTTTATGGAGGCTTATTTTTATATCTAATAATTTATTTAATGTCTCCTTATATGGTGTTATAAATAAATTAGGTTATACATTCTAGTAGCAAACCAATCTATGAAATGACAAAGAATATTTCCCAAAAATGTTTTACCCCAGTTTTCACTACAATCGGTGAATATAGTTTACCATATCATATTTACGAATTGAATAATAATTATATTGGGTAGTTTCAATTTTATAAATTAATTCAATGTGAATATAATTAAAGAAGATAACAATTCCAATGAAAAAAATTCAATCTACAAAATTGCCATAAAATAATGTTACCATGGCATAAACAGTAAATTAAATTCCTCCATCAATATCCGGACACACAGAATATTACCCTAACATCACAACTGAAAAAATTAATGTTGCAAGAAAATGATAAATATTGAAAAATATACCCACATTATTGAAATAATAATCGTGTCAGTCTACACTCTCCCCTCTTATCGCAATCCCCACCCATTGATCTCCGAATGAAAATTGAACCCTCAACACATGATAACTTTTCATGAAACACTAAAAACATTGATTACACATATGATATTAAGGAATTTGGTGGTTTAGAGGTGAGAATGGATCATATGATGATTAGAGGAGGGTCACCTAAGCTAGTGGTGAAGAGAAATGAATTTTTATGTCGTTATCCAAAGGGAGAAGGTTTGGTCTTGTGTTGCAATAAAGGGTCATGTTGGAGGCAATTTGATCGTCCTAGTGATGTGTAGTTGTGCAGGTGGTGCTCAGGTATTGTGGTGATGGAGTTTCACAATAGGTGAGAGTCAGATTGGCCTTGCTGTTGTTTAGGAGGTAGGAGAGGTATATCCATGGCTGTATGGATGAATATGGCACATGGTGTGTAAGGAAGCGAGGACTGCTGCATAGCTCCTGCTCATGATGTTCTAGAGAGAGATTTCGTGTTGCACCTATGTGTGGATGAAGGATGAATGTTTGCTCAGGGGTGAGTCTTGAGATGAAGAAGGAGCTAACTGTAAATAAAAAATTTAATAATAATATATAAACAAAAAAATTAAAGTAAAATGTCAAAAACTATATAAATATATATATATATATATATATAATTAAATAATCTAAAATAATGAAATAAAAAAAGGTGTGGTTGTAATATTACTAACATAAAATGTTAATATAATAATAAAAATATACTAATAATAAAAATATAACATTTATTAACAGTATAAAAATATAAAATAAAATTAAATAAAATACTAATGTAGATAATTAATATAAATTCTAATAAATATTAATAAAATGATAATAATAATAATATTAGTGATAATAATAATAAAAATATAGTGTTAATTATAATATATAAAACTAATATAAACTAATGAAAATACCACATTACTAATATTGGTAATTAAATTAATGAAAAATTATCAAAATAATAAAAATACTAAAAAACAACAAAAACAACCTAAAATGCTTAGATAGTTTAAAAAATTAATTAAAACTCCATTTGAAAATTATTAAAACATTATGAGGAAACCATGTAAATCAACTTCTGAACTCCATCCTTGATGGTGATCAAGACCGGATCGGGTTTCAACATCTTATAGATGTTGTTGTGGACCTGAATCTTCAGTGTTTACGAAAATATGTAGGAATATTTATGCATCATATTCCCCGATCCATGTTGGTGGGTTTTTTTAAGGTTTTAAGACCATTTTATGACTTTCAAGGACCCCTCAGGGGTTGTCTTGTAGCTAAATGGGAAAAACAGTTTTTTCAAGTGTATTGTAAGGATTACCCATTCATAAATCCCTATCACATGGAGTGTAGTTAAACAGAACATGCCATGTGTTCTTCCTATTCAAAAAAGATTCATATCTAGGACTACACATTGTGTATTCTAGGTACATGTCATGTAGTGGGGTTAGGCTATGTGGTCGATGACATGGGAAGATAACTCAAGCTAAGATGAATGGCCTTGTGGAGGTTCACAGGATGAGAACAGGCATGACCTGGGTATACAACAAGGTGCACATGAACGAACATGGCCAGGTACATGGGAATGGATAATGTAAATGGGAATGGGTAGATAAATATTAAATGTTCTTGGTATATCAGTACACACTATGTACTTATTATACAAATCATGTACATTTATTGGGGTAGTAAAGAGCTCACATCATCTTCAAAATAGTGGAATGTGAGAGTGGTGTTGTTGGTCAGAGTGAGTAACTCAATAAGGGGTAAATTCAGTTCACAATAAAATTTTTATTAAAAAAGATAAAATCTCCAAATTAAAATAAATTTACTGATTTAATCAAAAAACTAGTTTAAGATTGGGTTTATCTTTTTTAAATATTTATCAATGCGTGATTAATTCTTAGCTAAAACAATATTTGAAATTATGTTAAATTTAGAAATCAGTTTACTCAAAAAAATACTTATATAAACCCTAGTTAAGAATAACTATCAAAGTATAATTTTTTTTATACATTAAAACCAAATATAGATTAAATATTTGAAATAAAGAGAGAAAAACTAAAACACATAGCGGTTTAAACAAGGGGTTTGGTCTAAATTATAGACATAATCCCTTCCATATGGAAATCACCTACTTCCAAGTAGATTATATAAATATAATCTAATCCACAACATAGATCTAGTATACAAACAATATCTCAAAAGCTATCTAGGGTTAAATACTCTTCCACAAGTATACATGTAAATAAAAAAACATAGACCGCATAAGGACCTATTCCAAAAATATAAAGAGTAAAAGAATTGGAAGATATAGAATTGAATATAATGTATTCTCTAGTTTAGAAATAGGAGTAAGAGTGTGTTAATAAATAGAGAAACCACCCAATACATGAATTTATCGGAAAAAAATGAATAAAATAAATAAAGAAGAATAAATAAAGTACTTCTTAGTTTTCAATGCTTTAGATTTTTGAGAGCCCTTAGATTTGGAATAGTGAGGATCTAGAACTATTACTTTGACATTTTCAAGAAAATAGAGTGCCAAAAAGATATTTATTCTATCTGTAAGAAATTATCTTGACATTCATTGTGCTCTACTCTTTCACATTTGAATGAAAGTAAGTGTGCATCATGAAATTTCTTTTGTGAAGATCATGAAACCACATTCACACTTGTTCTCTACTATCATGAATGGGGAACATCCTATGAAATATATAGAACTGCATGAACCCATCGAAGGGTAATCACCATGATATTCTGGATCCTCATACTGAACACTAACTTGTATTCAATGAGTCATTGCAAAGAGTTAGGAATAAACATTAAATAATCATTTTCATTAACTCCCATAAAATATTAATTTAAAGAATTTAATTCAAATCATGAAGAATAGAAATAGTTTCCCTCATGGAGTTTCCTCATCTCGGTAGTGACTCGTTCTGGTGGTGACTCATATCTGGTGGTGAGTCCTTGTTGTGGTGACTCATTCTAGCGGTGAGATAGTCTAGAAGTTACTCATGTATGGAGGTAACTCATATGTATTGGTGAGACATTCTGGGGGTGAGTTAGCCTGGAGATGACTCATTGTTTGTGGTGAGTCATTCTAGCGGTGACTCAAGTCTGGTGGTGAGTTAGTCTTATGGTGACCAAAGTCTGGCGGTGATTTAGTCTGGCACTGACTCGAGTCTAGTGGTGATTATTTTCTATGCTTATCCAATTTTCATTAAATTTCTATATAAAATAATATTATATCATAAAATATCAAGGACATTAGAATCATAATAGTCCTAATTTTTTAGCATTAAAATCAGAAGGATCCAATAATCTCCACATTTTTTATGATAGAAATAATGGAATTTTATAAAAAAATAGATACAAAATAAAAGAATTTAAAATATAATAATTGGATTAACATTTTAGATTACAGATGTGAGATACAAAAATGATGGTTTTAAATTCAAATAAAAGAGAGCACTTAAATTTTTAAAAAATAGTGTTTAAAACATAAAGGGTAAATGTGGTATCAATTAATAATAAGAATCAATGATAAATATAGTATCAAAAGTAACTTATCAAAATGTTCAAAAAAGGTATCAAGTAAAAGTGTGGTTGATGTATCAAGGAATAAAAAAAATTACATCCTAATAATATTGGGAGTCCAAATTATAATCATATCATAAAATAATTTCGATATTAAAGAGAAGGGGTATTAATGAAAAATACCATAACAATGCTTCCCCTTTTGGGATTATAAAAAAATTGATTATAAGAAATAGTAAATGTAAATGAGAAATGTGTGAATAAAAAGATATAAATTCTATTAAAGATAAAAATAATCTAATTATAGTTTTGAAGACATGCATTTGAATAATAAAACAAAATCTTTATCAAAGACTATGATTAATCAGAGTCACTATTAACCTTGTTGGTATGATCAGTAGGTCACTTAACTTTGTCAGGGTAAGGAGGAACTAATATAGATACTACGGGGGATGAGTTAATGGTATAAGGTTCTAGTTAGAGGTAGTTATCTCTCTAATGATCACTAGTATGAGACACCATTTGCAAACAAAAGAGACAAGATGAAAGGAAAATATTGAGGAGGTAAAGGATCTGAGGAAGGAGTGGATGTGAATGATTTCATGGGATTAGATTTAGGATAAACCATAGTTACTCTATAGATATACATTTTGGGATTTATTATATTGAAAAAATATATAATAATGTTGTCTCCTCACTCTATAGCACTAAAGAAGTCCTTTTTCCCCCATAAATAACATGATAATGGGTGCTAAAACTTTAAACTATTCATCATGTTCCTAAAATTTCTCAGTAATAGGTATCATCTATAGGTTTTCAAATAAAAACTTGAAATTATAATTTAACTTGTGTTTGGTATGCACCCTAGAAAAATTGTATTTAATTTCCTTGGTGACGGTTTCCCTACCACATTATTCTTTATTAAAACACTCTCTTGCAAATTTGTATATGTGATCACCATGTTGTCAGATCTACCTTACATCCTCCTGATTAAAAAATGAACATCACCCATAACATTGTAGGCCTCCTATAGAACTATAGATATGATCAAATTGGTATCGAGTGAGGCTGATGGAGTTGGATCATTGGATGTTGAAGGAGTCGCAGGAACAGTCTCCAATATACGCAACAATGCATCCTGACTAGAAGTAAATAAGGTAATCATCTTCTCCATCCCAGATATCAAGGTTTACATATCACATTACAACCTTCTGTTTTCAATTTCCAACTACTGAATTTGAAAATTCATCATTGTTTATTGTGTAAAACAACTTCCACAATAGGTGTCTATCATTTTCTTCACTAACCTGTGTGATAGAATGCTCTTGAGACCTCAAAATCCAACTTAAATTTAAAATAATACCTTCTCTAAAGCACTCTAAATCAACTTTTGAAACAACGTCTTTAGGAACTGGGGTAGCAGTAGGAAAAGGTTCAGAAGCTCTCTCAGTACTAGTCACAACAGACATTGAAGGCTCTAATGTAGCTGGTATTTAGAGACTCGAAGCTTTATGTACATTGACATTACATTACATTTGCGGAATACTTAGTACATAACAAAAACACACACACAAGGACCGTAATAGTTTAGTGTCTTTGGAAACTCGGAATATAATCCTCTAATCCTGGTGAAAGATCTTCAACATCTCCCATAAAGATCTTCCTTTTTATTATACCTAAAACCTTTCTTTATATCCTGGGGAAAAGAAAACATAAAAGGGTGGGCTCAAATGCTCAGTAAGGGTAAACAAAAGAAATATCAATCACATCATATACATAAGCACATAACTTTTGGAAATCCTAACCTGCAAAAGAGATCATAATTTCATAACATGGGGTAAATCATGGCAGTGAAATGTAATCACAATAATCATAACTTAAAACATGAAACTTTGTGGAATTCACACATAATCATATAGAATCGTTTCTTGTTAGTCAAAACTCATTGCCAAGACTATCTTATTGGACAAAGTCCCTTTCTGAATCGAGAAACCCTCGTTTCAGTCCTGTTTCACTGAACCGGTATAACCTACCATTCCATCCATGTCTATCTCATGAGATATAAAATCTTTACCCAATGCATTGGAGGGAGATATAGGTCTCACCCATCTCATAATGATACCATTCTTATGTGTGCCACAAAATCATAAACCATACATCATTACATAACCCATGTAATAAAAATGGGAATCTTAAACATCATGACATCATAAAACAATTCATATACGATAAAGAAATTCATAAAAATATTTCCATCACAACATAATCAAATAAATGTAATAATAGGGATAAAAACAGAACCCATTATTATTTTAGATGGAAAATAATTTTGATAAAACACTAGAACTCCATTCTTGAGGTAAATATCCTTTCTTCTTCAAAAAAAATTTTCCTTTATTAACATGTCATACAACTTTAAACTTAAAGAATTTGATTAAAAATAAACTTGAAAACTTGTAAAGGAAGCTTCTTGGAAATAATTTTTTAAAAATCCATTCATGCCGTATAAGTTAAAAAAAACATTCTTCGTACTTTTTTTGGAAAAGTCAAAAAGTACCTCGTACGAAAAACGACAAAAGATTCCTTTCATATTCTTTACTAAAAAATCACCGAAGGGTAAAATAGGATTGAAACTATTGTAATTGGATGGAAACAATATTACATATTTATGGAACATGGATGTGGATGATAAAATACACCCCAGTAAATGCCAAAGTAAAAACAATCTCGGATAAAAATGAGATTGTGATATTTCCCATACCTTAGGTCCGATTTTCTTTGTACGTGTCCGAAGCTCCTGTATAATGGTTCAAATAATGTTATTGACTTATTCCAGAATCATACATATTGATATGATATCATATATGGTCATATTTTTAGCTTCTTATTACTAATATTTCATTGTTACTTGTTACTCGGGTCTTTATTGCCTTTTGTTCTTATGCGTGTTTTTCCGAATAAATTCATATTCTTCTTTTAAGGTTATAGATACCTTAGATACAGAATTGTATTAGTGTAACATATATCATATTTATTCATTCAATTCATTTATATAATTACTATGTAATGATGATCATGTAGAACGAGTCGTATCACATCGTGGAGACGGTATTCCGTACGTACGCACGAGCGATGATATTGTTCCCATGATCGTGGAATTGTATTTAAGTGTATTTATACTATTTAAGTATCAATATCACTTTATTAATCATATATAGTTACTCATTACACCATTATACCCATCCTTGTAAGGTGATGATGGAAAATAGATTACACCACGGCGTGGAGACGGTATTCTGTACGTACGCACGCGCGGTGATTTCATTTTTCCGTAGGATGGATAGAAGGTGAATTAGGGGTTTTTCATATTTATAATAACATATCAGTATGTAAGTAATACTTATGTTATTACTTTATCATGAAACAAATAAGAAGAAGATGTTGAAGAAGAAAGAAATTGAAAAGATCGGTAATGGATATTACCTCTTCTTTGAAACACCTCTTTGAATCCTCCACTTAGGGAACCAAGATTGGTCTTTGAAGAAGACCAGGACCTCTAGGATTATTCTAGAAAAGTGGAGAAGGGATTTGGGCAGTGTTTGGACGAGCTTGAGTGCTCAAATTGGTGTGAGGAGGAGGGGAAGGAGGTGTCCTTTTATAATGGAGGAGAGGGGCACCTTAGGAATATCTCAAAATATTATTTTATATTAAAGTAAAAATCGGGTTATAATGGTTCCAAAGGGTCTTATTTAGAATCTAAAGTGGGTATGGGTCGAAATTATATCAACCAATAGGATTTAGACAAGTTTAAGTTATTATTTTAACCTTATCAATTAGATTTAACTCTAAGTTAAATAATTTAACTTTTATCGTGTCTTTTTGTTTTCTTACACTATATGGTTAATACACTTACTATAACATGCCAAACGAACCCCAAATTGTTTATTATTAATATATATATCCTTATATAAGTCATTTTGCCGAACCTTAGATTTTTAGGAATAAAATAACAATTAATAATATAATATTTGATTTAAAAACTATTTTGTGTCAATTTTGACACTATTTGATATATGATTTTTGTGAAAGTCATAACAGAATTATATGTTCGAACCAAGTTGATTAAATCAACACTAATATATCATAGTAACCTAGAAAATTATTGGAATTCAGAAAAAGTCTAAAATTATATTTATTTGGATATTTATAACATCAATTATGTCAATATTTCATTAATAAGATAATTACTGCATCATCGTTGTGTCATAAATAAATTAAATTATTTAAGGTCTAAAAATTACAAATAAAATACCATTATTTATTAAATCTTTTTATCTTTCTAATGAATATTTATAGTCGAATTTATCTTATTTATAACCCCATATTATAAATGTTTTAGTAAATAAACTTTGATTTTAACTCTTTTAACCCTTCTTTAAATAAATTAATAATAAATGTCCTAATCTAATCCAAGTGGGCCTAAATGGTCATATTTTATTCCTAAGTTTGTTTTTGGTCGAATTACAATTATCCAATAGAATTAGGACATGTGTTAGGGTAATAATAATATCATCTTTACCCTTAATTACCCTATTTACTTTTAACCGTGGTAAAAAAAGTCAAAAGTTACTATTCACCAAAAATTATTTTCATCTCATTGAACCACAGTTTAGTCCTTGATATTAACCGTGTCTCTTGGATTTTCGAAATTCCACTCACAGAAGCGGAAAAATTATGTTTTATGAAAAATTCAGTTTTTTTTAACTACCACTTAGTGGTTTCACTATTCATCAAAAATTGAAAGTTTTCAGAAAAATACCAAAAATTAGGCCTAAGCTATATTTGATATTATGAACTCAAAAATGATGTCTATTTTACCAAATTCAAAACATATCAGTTGCATTAACTAATTTGAAAATTAATTCCCGTCGTCAAAACAAATAGCGTGTTTTTAAGAGATAATAACTATCAAAAGATTGAAACTTGTTTATAAGTGGTTTAAATGTGAAATTACATCCAATGACCATAATTGTATTAAATTGTAAAAATATATTCTAAATATAATTTAAAACCACTAAAATTAATAAATTATCACTATTAATTATTTCGATTGAAAAGGTTGTTTTTAATTAAAATTTAGTAATTTCCACTATTCATCAAAATATGAAAGTTATCCGAAAATTACCAAAATTTCACCCTAAGCTAATTTCGATATTTCGAATCCAAAAATGATGTCCATTTTGAAAAATAAAATTTACAAAATTTCAAAAAGTTGTTATTACTATTCATAACGGCTAGTTTTAATAATATTTTAATAGC
The DNA here is from genome assembly GCA_963277665.1 of Viscum album. Taxonomy (NCBI): domain Eukaryota; kingdom Viridiplantae; phylum Streptophyta; class Magnoliopsida; order Santalales; family Viscaceae; genus Viscum; species Viscum album. Next base: position 1,328,787,600 of record OY728158.1, read on the forward strand.
ATATCGTTGTTTAGTGAAACTCGGTATTGCGTACTACACACGCTATCAAGGAAGGTCGCGATTGCGTGTAATGAAAGGCAAGTCAAGGATGCATGTTGTGCAAGATCCTTTTGGTGTAGCGTACAACACAAGAAATTAATGAAATTAAAAAGAATATTTTTCATAAAATCTCGGGGTGTTACATGGTAGATATGAAGGGAAGGCTTGAAGCTCACCATTACGATCAATCTATTGAAAACATGGTTTCCAACATGGATAAAATCAACATAGGGTAAATCAGATAATTAGATCTAGAAGATGACTTACCCCTATACATCATGTGAACCATGTGGTATCTACAAATATTAATTATATCCCATCCTTTCCTAATGAATTTAGGTACACATCTTGGTATCTCAAAGTACGGAATTCCTCATTCTTGAGACCATGAAAATACTTAATAAACTTGAAAATAAATTCATTATACTTCCAAATCATTAGAAGTATGATTTTTAGTGTACTATCACTAGTAAGACCAAGTAGTTAATCCTCATAAATAGATGAATCACTATCACTAGGTATTGTACATTGATAATATTAAAAAAGTCCTTAATTAAGCACACATATACACATTTGTCATTCTTTTGAAGAAAATTTAATCTTCTTACCATCTATGATGCTTAGAATCAAATCTTTCTTCTTGAAAAATCTAAACTCTAGAATACAGATAAAATTGATAAACTATTATACAAAATAAAGGTCCATCATTTTTATGGAATCAGTCTACCCATCATTGGTCCTAGATCACCCTAAAAACTAAGGATTTATTAGAAATCAACTATTCTACATCAATTTTTTTTTTCAAAGACCACTATGTTGAAAACAGCGGGTTCTTCAACTCAATAATGGCTCAGTTTGGTTCTTCTATATACTTTTTTAAATGTTGTTATCCTTGAGGAGAAGAATTAAAAGGTTTATTAGCTCTATCTATTTCACTAGAATTAAAGAGAAGTAAGGGTGCGAATAAGGATGAGGTTCGGGAGATAAAGGGAAGTTGAAATGGTTTGAAGGGAGAATTCATGATTTATGGTGACTTTAATTTAGGATTTAAGCCTAATTTATCATTTAGGGATTCAAATTATTAAAATATAATATAATATAAAAAATTAAAATGAATAAAAAAATTATTATAAAAATTAGTAACATCAGATAAACTTTAAATAGAGGCTAGTTCCAAAATATTGGTGACTTTTCAATGGTGAATCATCAACAGTGACATGTTAATGGTGAATTTAACAAGGTTACTCATACAAAATTAAATATGAACTAAAATTTATCATACCTAATTCATTTTTCATGTATCTTAATATCTCGGAATTTAATGGTTTTGTAACATATCAGCAAGCTAATGTTCAGTTCCTATAAATTCAAGAGTTATATCACCCTTCTTAAAATGATCTATCAACAAGTGATTTATAAAATCAATATAATTTTTCCTAGAATAATACACAATACTTTTAGAAATATATATCACACTTGTGTTGTAACAATATATTGGGACAAGTCTAAATTTTTATCTATAATCATTCATAGTGTGTTTAATCCACAAAAATTGTACACAAAAACTATCTATAGCTTTGTACGCATCTTTAATAGTAGACAGTGAAAAAGAATTTTTCTTATTACTACACTACGATACTAGTGAATTTCCCAAAAATGGCATGTTCAAGAGGTTATTTTTCTATCTAACTTACAACCACAAAAATTTTCAGCTGAATAACTCACGAAGTCAAATGCTTGTACTCTATGATAAAATAGTCATAAATTGATTGTATATTTCAGGTATTGGAAAATCCTTTCAACATCAATAAAATTAGATTCTTTTTTATTTTCATAAAAATGGGCACACATACACACACTGAACCGAATATCAGGTTAGTTAGAGGCTAAATATAGAAAAATTCCAATCATACAATGATAATTGGTTCAATTTGATGGTTTTCCATCTTTATAATATTCCAACTTATAGGTAGTACTCATGGGAGTATCACTACATTTAGTTTTATACAAACCAAAAATATTTAGAAGTTATTTAATGTTCATACTTTGATTTAAAATAATTCTAACTTTTTTTTGAAAATTTTGAAAACCAAGAAAGAATTTTAGTTTACCCATTAAACACATTTAAATTTCATTTTGCATCATTTTTTAAAAATAAATACACTAATAATTTTTATAATATCCAAAAATAATAACATAAACAGCGATTTGAACTTCTAAATATCTTTACAAGTTATATTTACAAAAATAGTATGATCATCTATACCTTTTGAAAAAAGTTTTTGAAATCAGAAAATTTTTGATCCAATCATACCAATCTTTAGGATCTTGTTTTAAACCATTTAAATTTTTTATTAATTTGAAAAAATGAATTGAAATTTTGGTATTTTAAAATGAAAATGGTAGTTAAAAAAAACAACCTCAACTATATAACCATTTAACAATTAAATTTTGACATCCATTTGATATAGTTTAAAATTAGAATGTGATGTATAGGAATGCAATATTCCAATGGATTGAAGACTAGAACCTAGTGTAAAGGTTTCATTATATCTAAAAACCTCTCATTGACTTTATCCTTGTGAAACCAAAAAATCCTAATTTCTTACTATAGTTCCTAACTCATTAACATTGTTTATAAACACCCACTTAGTTACAATAGTTAGAGTGTCCTTTGGTTTAAATACAATTTCCCACCCTTTATTTATTTTAAACTGATTATGTTTATCTTGCATTTCTATTGCCCAGAATTCATCATTAATTACATCATTTATGTACTAAGGTTCAAGTTGTGATAATAATTTTGGATATTCAACTTCATTTCTAAGTGTATCTCCAGATTCTTTTACCTCTATCTAGTTCTCTAACTACATTATCTAGAGGATATTATTTATGATTTTTAACAACTCGTTAAGAATAAGGGTTTTTCATCCCATGGTCATCTACAAATTTATATTTAGAATGATCTTCAGAACTAGATGATTTTTTTTGTTTTCTTGTAGAATTTTAATTTGGGTTGGAATTAATATTTATAGTTAACATATTATCCTTACATTTTTATATAGGGTTATTGGGATCATGTGGATCTGTATCATTAAATTTGACACGAACAAATTCTTGAATAGTCTTGGTTATTTTTTTAATAACCACATATGATTTACTATAATTTCAATAACCAAAGAAAATTCATTCACTACTCATGGAAGAAAAATTTTCAAGATTAACCTTATTGTTAAGAATAGAGACTTTGCAAACAAAAACTCTAAAGTAATAAATCTTTAGATTTATACTATTCAGTAAATCATAATGGTTTTTCTATAAGAGACGTCTAATTAAAATAATATTAATTATATAGAAATCTATATTCATATCCTCTATACAAAAATAAATAGGAAGGTAATACTCATTGATCATTTTCTGGGAAATTATTTGAATGGTCATATTCCTTATTTCTAAAAACCCATTATGTTGTGGGTATCTTGGAGTAGAAAAGTTATGGTTGTCTAAATTTTTGAGAAAAAATATTCAAATTATTTATTTTTAAACTCAAATCCATGATCACTTATAAAGGACTTAATCCTATGTCCACTAATATTTTTTACAGATTTTTCATACTTTGTAAGTAATGGAAAATATTTCATTTGGGAGCTAGAAATAATACCCAAGTATACCTAGAAAATCATATACAAATTCATAGAAAAATTGATTCCCATTTATACTAGAAACCCTAGATGGTACAAACAAGTCCATGTGAACCAACACTATGGGTTGATAAGTTGAATATTATTTCTTTAATTTGAATGATATCTTATATTGATTATATTTTTAGATGTGTTGCAAACATTATCATTTGGTAATTATAGGTTAGGTAGATCATTGAATAACATTTTTATAGTTATATTTATAAGTGAGTGAATATTTAAATGGTGTAGTCTCTTATTCCAAATCCAATATTCTTTATGAAATGCACATAGACTATAAATATTTTGAGAAAATAAATAGTCTAAACTATCATCATAGACATTGTAATTTCTCAACTAAGTAAATATGAAAGAATTTTTAGAATAAAAAACATTTCAACTATTATTTAAAAATCTCACATGAAAACCACTGTCACATAGTTTTGAGATTATAATCATATTTCACAACAACCAATCAACAAATAAAACTTTAGAAATAAAAATAGAGTTATAATTACCATTTTTTATATGGCCAATAATATTTCCTTTTTAATTATCACCAAAAGTGTTGTTTCCACCATCCACTATTATCAAATTCTTGAAATGTGAATAATGTTCAGTCATGTGTCTGGAACAACAACTATCTAGGTACAATAGGTTCTTACTAGAGCATTTCAAGAAACATTCCCACAAAATAAATTTTAAAACTAAAATAATTTTGGTACCCAAATATTATTGGGTCCATGAATATTACTAATTAAATATTTAGGAACCCATATTTTAATAATTGATTTCCTATAATAATATTTTAAATTTTAGATATATAGACATTTTTAGGTCCATATGAATAAAAACTAGTAGAATATTTTCCATAACTATAACAAATAATAAAACCATTCTTAACAATTCTTCTCTATGCAGGTTGATAACCTAAACCAGGGATGTACTTATATGATTTTTATTCTATAAGAATATTATGATGAGTATTTCTCCCATTGGTGAATCAATCTATACAGTTCTTTAGTTTCACATTAAACAATTTTAATTCATTTTTCCCTTTAATAGTTTAGGATTTTTATATTTTCCAATACTATGATAAGATTTAAAATTAGTAGTTAAAGCTTGTTTTTTCTTTTAAATTTTATATGTCCCCAAGATCATTGAATGTATCTTATAAATTGTTATATTACTCAAACATCTCTTCCTTATTCATGTTCTCATCATTGTTTCTATCTCTATAATGATTATAAATTTATTCATGATAAGTATTAAATATATTGGATACCTTAGATGTGTTTTTCAGAAAACATATATTGGCTATATCATGATTATCCTCTTAGGTAGTGTATGAATCACATGAGCTATATTCAGAGGAACTCTAATTTTATTTCATGATTTATTTTACCTCTTATACATATTATTATATTTATTTTTTTTATTTCAAATTCAGATAGTTAACTTATTCACGCCCTTTCCTTTTACATTCATAGAATACTATTTTATTTGATGTATCATCTATCTTCCAATACTTTATTCAATTTTCTCTATTATCATATTTATCTTTGTATCTTGGTTTCCAAAATAACTTCTTATTATTTTATAAATTTTTAAATCTTAAATCCATTTGGGCCATCTCTTCATTACTATCATTAGGTGATTCTTCATCACTTGAACTTTCTCCTTTTCTTTTGAGGTAGTAGACTTGAATGTTGTAGATTTATTTTTTGGTTCGTCCTCCTATTATATATTGACTTTTATTTCTTCATTAAACATCATCAATTTTACAATCATCTCCTTTATAGGTAACTTATTAACATCAAACATTTATATGATTAATATTTAGGTTCCTCCCCATTTATAAAGTAGATACTTCAACAGTTGAATCACATGGTCTTTGTGAGAAATGGGATTTACCAATTAATGTATTTTTTCATGATCTCATTGGACTTGATATACATGTCCAAAATAGATAGAAAAAATTTCAATTAAAAATTATCATATTTAATATTATCTTTATTTAAACTCATTTAATTGACATTAATTTCTCCTTCATGAGAAATAGCTAAAGTGTAACAAATTTTAAAATAAGTTTTACATGTAGATATTTTATTAATGTCTTCATCACTAAAGAAAAATATATAGAATTCATAGATTCATAGTTATTATTATAAGAAACATTATTTGAATAGTCCCATGTGTCACTATAAGTTTTAGGTATTTTGTATTTCTCTACAATATATTTACAAATTTCAATACTCATTATCTAAATATGAATTTTCATCTTAATTTTCCACTTAGCATAATTTGTGCTATTTAAAAAAGGTGTTATATTGGTTTAAGAACCATATTTTATATTATCCATAAAGAACTAAATTTATAACTAATTGAAATTTATGATCTTTAAAATAAAACAAAAATCTCAGTTGAAAACAAATTTAAAATCCTTCGATACCAAATTTTTTATTGGAGTGAGTAACTAAAGAGGCGGAGAATTGAGTTCCCAATAATTTTTTTAAAAGAAGTTCAAATAAAATCACTCATTTAAAAAAATTCACAAATTTAATCAAGATAATAGTTTAATATAATTTTATTATTTTTTTAAAAAATCTCAAATCTTGATTAATACTCATTTGAAACAATATTTGAAATTACATTATCTTTTTAAATCAATTGACTCAGAAAAATCCTTACATAAATAATACTTAAGAATAACTATCCAAGTACATGTTTTGTTTATATATTAAAACCAAATAAAATTTAAAGCTTTTTAAATAACGAAAACTAAACTGAAATATGAAATAGAATAAATAATGGGTTTAGTCTCAAGATGAGACCTAATCCCCTCCACTTGGAAATCACCCACGGCTAAAACAATATAACTATAATATGATCCAAAACCTAGACTGAGTATAAAAACAATAGTGAAAAATATTTCCAATATTAAATCCTCTTCCGTGGTTATATGTGGGAATAAAAAAACATAGGACACAAAGGGAAATCATCAAAAAATACATTGGGTAAAGTGATAAAAATATATAGAAGATAATATCAATTATTATCCAGTTCAGACTTATAATTCTATGTATGTTAATAAATAGAGAAAACAACACACTTCTCGAGAGTGTAGTATAAAAAATAGGGAAAATAAATAGAGATAATTAACTATAGTGTTTCTCTATTTTCAATTCATTATTTTCATGAGATATCTTAGATATAGCTTGGTGAGAAGCTCGAACTGTTTCTTTGAAAGTTTCAAGAAAACTGATCTTTACAAAATTTATTTTTTCTTTCTATAAGAAAGGATGTTGATATTAAATGTTCTCTACTCTTTCATAGTCAAATGAAAGTAATTGTGTGTCAGGTATGTTCTTTTGTGATGATCATAAACCCCCTTTCACACATGTTCATTATTATCACACACATGGACATCATCTAAAATGTATAACATGGCATGTACCCATTGAAGGATAATCATCAACATCTTCTAGATACTCAAACTAAACTCTGACTTGTCTTAATTGAATATTTGACAAGATTTAGGAATAAAAAATAAATAATAGTTTCATTAACTCCCATTACATATCCATTTGTTGAATTTAATTCAAATCAGATCATGTAGAAATAGTGTCACTTCTAAAAGTGGGTCATCTCAGCGGTGACTCATTTTGGTAGTGACTCATATCTAGAGGTTATTCATTATAGTAGTGACTCATTAGAGTAGTGATTCATTCTATAGGTGACACAAGTCTACCAGTGTCTCATATCTGGTGGTGGGTCATTTTGGTGGTGAGTCAGTCTGGCAGTGACTCATTTTAGTTGGTGATTTGGTCTAGTGGTGACTTAAGTATTAGGGTGATTTGGATAGGTGGTGACTCAATTCTAGTAGTGATTCATTCTAGTGGTGAGTCATTTTAGTGGTGACTCAAGTCCAACAGTGAGTAATTTCAATACTCAATCAAATTTCATCATTTTTTCTTATAAAATAATATGTTATCATAAAACATCAACGTCATTAGCATCATAATAATCTTGATTTGTTATCATTATAATAAGGAGGTTTCAATAGGTGTGTTTCCTCTTCCACTCCTATTGGGTGTGTTGCCTCTTTCTAGTTTAGTATATGTGTGTTCCATTTTTATGGGGAGATTTTCTCTCGATACTCTCCCAAGAGGGTTTAGTATAGAATCGAGTTCTAATTATTTTATGAGATACCCCTTAGTAGATTATAGTAGTCATCCTCTTATAAGGCTTGGGTTGGATCCCCATTTTCATCCATCCACCCTGGGTAGGATTGTCGGAATTGACATGACCAACATATTTGAGGGTTGATCCCCCATCTATAAGGTTTATCTAGATTGGGTTTCTGTCAACCCATCATGATCCTTGGGAATGATCCCCTATATGAGTATTGAGATTCTAATTTTTTTTTTGGCATGTTCTTACTAATGGTGAGTTCTAATGAGTGAGTTATCTTGAATTACTTCCTTTAGTGTGATCTAGGCTTGTCGAGTGAGTGCTCTGGGATTAGTGTTGTTTTAGAGCCTCAAGTAGAATCCATGGTTGAATATATATTGATACCAAATCATATGACTTAGTGTCTATCTTTAGTATCACGTTCTATCATTGTGTGTCTCACTTCTAAAATGGCATGCCTTTGTGGGTTAAATTGTTGGACTCTCTCTCTCACTATATATATATATATATATCCCTCTATATCTCTGTCCCTCCCTCTCTCAATGCTCTATATTTGGTTATTTATCCTTCTAGGTATGTATATACTCACCTCAACATGGTCTATTCCTACATATGTTGTGTCTTATATAGATGATTGTTTCTGTGATTGTTTCCAAGGAGGACCAAGGGAAGGTGGTGCATGGTGATCTAGAAAAATTGAGGTTCATACTAGGTTTCATTTTATGGCAGTACCATCATTCTTTTTATGTTAGACTCTTTTATAGATTTGTTCTGTATTTTACCCTTGGAATTTCCGGTACTCTTTTATGCTCTAGTTTCGGATATAGATGTATGCATTAATTTTTGTATAATATTTAGTTTTACCCTTCAACAGGATTTGGGTACTTCAAGATGTGTTTCTTTACATGTAAATTATGATAAGGCCAATAATGTGTGTTATATTCCTACTTGGTTTTGGTCACCATCATCTTCCCTATTAGAGGTAGGATTGGGGTTGTTACACTTCACATTCAGCTTTCTAGGAAGTCCCTGATGGGTCAGTCTGTGACAATAGATTTCTCATATTATTGTAAGCATATAAATATCTTCAAAGTGTGTTCAATTCAACATATCAGTGTTTTAATTCTTCGTAAATCATTATTTCATCAATAGATCCTATCACTATATCTGGATACTGCATTTTTTCAATGTAGAGTTAACCAAATCATTCAAATAAGTGATACTTCCAAAAAAATGTTTTAACCTACATAAAATAATTTTAAACCACTTCAAATAGATTTTTTTAGTATTTATAAATATCTTAAAAATTGATAAAATAGTTATAATAATCATTATAAAAATAAACCAAATAAAAAACTAAAATAATTGTGAAAATGAGTGTCAAAATGTCAAATACATTTTTGTAACATCATAACTTTATGTCAAAGCTGTATATGGAATTGGAACATCATAAGTTTCAATTTTTATGCATGGAAAAACATCTGATTGCATAAAAATTTGAATAAAAAATATTTTGAAATATTCAGATCATGAGTAGTCTTTCGATTTTTGTATGCATGGTTCTTTTTATTTTGAAAACTAAATAACATAAAACTCATTTATTGCACACTACATGAAGTGATAGTTCTATTATCATTGAGTTCTAGTTTAAACTACATTTTATAGGTGAAGTCAAAGAATATTATAGTCACATATAGGGTTCATAAGGTTGATATACATATCTTCATAATGTTAAAATAATATATTCATAAAATTTATATAATATATTGATATGGTTCATTTAATATCATCTTAAGGATCAGTTATTATGTTTGTAAGGTTCCAATGAAGTATTCATAAGGTTTGTGTGAAATTATTCATAAGGTTCATGAAAAATTCTTCCAAAGGTTACTTATTAAAACACCAAAATGTTAAAACAAAAAAATAAGGTTAAAATAACACATCATAATTTTAAAAATTCTTTATCTACATGAAAAAAGTTATATTAAAAATGTAATGTCTTATGTTTTTCTAGCGAGTTGAAAATCCTCAATCTATTTGAATTTTTGAGTTTGATGAGTGATCCAACATAATTTTTAGGCTACACAACTTAATTCCAAGTGTTATATTGACCGAATAACTTTTTTTATTCATGTTTACTTGACTAAATACTTCCATTGGGTTTTAGGTGAATTTTGGGTGCATGAGATCCCAGAAACCTAGTCTTAGGAAAGCACAGATAGTGGTTCATGGTTTGGAAAAACAGTGTGGCCTCCCATGAGTAACCATGTGGCCCACCTATAGCTCTATACATTATTTAAAAAACAATGTAGGTGGGGTCACAAAGTCATTATAAACCAATGTAGTTTTTAACAGAGGGGAATCTCACTGCACATACTTTGGAAAACCGTGTGCTTAGATGATGCGTGTGTGGTGCAAGGACAGTGAGCACCATATGGTTGTTTCATGATTATCCAAGACAAGTGGTAAAATAATATAGGTCATTTAATTTGAAAAAATGACCCAAATTACCCTTCCTAATGTTTATGTTTTCCACTATTTTCTCCTTCATTCCCCTACATGCACATCAAGGGCTCTACCAATTAATCCTCCCTTAGGATTTGTGCCAACTCATTCATCTGAGCTCCAATTCAAACATCTTTGGCCTCATTAGAATTATACAAGTAAGACCTTTAGTCCTTTTTATTTCCTTCTTTATTTATATCACCACACATAATTTTAAATCTTTGCAATCTATTTTTCATTATTTTTAGGGTGTTCCTTTAAAACATTGATTTCACTCATTTCAACTCGAGCGAGAGGTTGATATTGCACAAGAAGTCTCCTAACAACCTAAGTTAGGTGGTTCCTATATTTATATTTAATTTTATGCGTTTTTATGGTTTCATTATAAATATTTCCATGTGGGTTGTCCGAGTGAGACCCTAATCAATTAATTCATGACTTCTAAATTGTTCAATTAATGAAATCAGATGCCTATGGGTATGATCTTTCTTCACTACAAATGGTTAATCCATGTAAGGGTATTAGACTAACCTATAAATTATAGGCCTGGTTTGTGATTTAAAATAAATTTAATTGTATATATTCATATATTTAAATTTATTGGTTCCATGGGAGAAATACAACATATTCCGAATTATTGAGGTGATTTTGATAACCTTGATTGAGGTAAAATGGTCATCAGGTTGAGGGAATGGCCTGAGATACATGGGGTGATGATGATCACTTTGTTGAAGTGACTTTATATTTATATTGAGGTTACATTTTCATTAGGATGCAGGCATGACCCATGTGATTTGATATGGTTTTTAACACTAGGACATAGCGACATAGTCACAGTGGCATGAGGTCTCAGATGATGTGGATTCGGTTTTTTTGTGATTTATGATCACTGTTATTGGACAACAAGCTATTGAAGTCATGTGAACTTAGAAAGGACTCATTTGAGGTGGTTTTGACAACTAATTGTTGGTGGAGGCTCCCATAGACTTTGATTCTTAGGGGATGGTGTTGACTATCAGATATTTTGGGGGTGATAACCATAGAAATCCATAATAATGGTGATGGATCATCGGTTGATGGTGTTGAGACCATCAGTTTGGGATGAGTCTCACTATTATAGTTTAGTTCATTGGTTCATGATATTGGTAGGGAATATATAGTCATTCCTAATGATGTTATTTTTTAATCTAATGGTGATTATTTATTGGAGGGAAGAGATCATTGTGCCTTGGGAAGTTGGGCTTCAAGACATTGGTGATTCTCTGATCTGAGGTGTAGGGGACCAAGGACTTGATTGGGAACACCATTTGGGTAAAATTCGCAATATATAATGAAATTATATATATGAATAAATATACTTTATGTCATATATATAATTGGGAGAACATGATTAGATATTTTATTGTTGGCTGAATCAAGTGAATGATTCCTTATGGTTATTGAGAATAAGGGAAGTGGGTTATTTGTTACATTTGTGTGCATCGTATTTTATTTATATTTTCCATAAACCATCATAATTATGGTTATAAGATGGGAGCATGTAGGTGGTGGCCTACTGGTTTCATTATCACACTCCACATGATCCCCTATGGATGTTTTTATACTTTATGTCTACGAGATTAGGTAATGGATTTGTCTCAGGAGTGGGACCTTAGTGACCAAGTTGTACCTTCTGCATGAGATGGATGGAAAGAGACCATGGTTTTTCTTGGATTAGATGGAGTCTAATTTTGACTTTTTTATCATTATTTATATAGGCATGTACTTGTATGGTTAGTCATGGGAAACCCTAATTATCTGTTTCATATGGAATGATATGGCATGTTATTCAAAATATGGTATTATGGTTTTTGTTGGTACCACTTTGGTAATTGAGTTGTATTTGTTATCAATGAAAGTCAATGATAGTTACAGACACTCTCCTAAGTGAAATAGAGAATGTAAATCAGACGATTGATGCACTGACCTTGAAATTTCAATGAACGTGTATCATGTGTGATAAAATGTTTAAAACAGTGAGATAGCATCCTTTTGAGGATGATTGAAGTACTTTGGATTTAATAATCCAAAAGGAAAAGGAGGATGATAAAGGTTGAATAAGGGGTTGTTGATCTTGAGGGGACATGCACATATTTTAATGATGGTCATGCATTTTTTTGCATCTGCCAGATATTTTTATAAGGCCTACTTAAAAAGTTGGCCAACCATGGAGGTCATCCAAGGACCTCACCTCAAGCACATGTAGGACCCAAGGTTCAACCGCGCTCGAGGGAAGCCCTCAAGGCTAGCCTCGTTGGATGCAAAGGTGTGTGGGCCGTGTATAAGACCGCAGGAGTGCATGCATAGTGATGAACCTGTGCGAATGGGATGCACAGTGGGTGCTAAGAGCATGCCCTCAAGAGGCATGGGTCGGTGAAAATGCATGCCTAGAGAGAGCCTTTGTGGGGAAGCACTGGAGGGAGAGAGGAGAATTCTGAGCCGATGCTGAGGGGAGTTGATTGATAAACTGCAAATCTACCGCATGTCCATTTCAATGTGGGACAACATTGTAAAAACACGGATTTAATCTCCATCATCCATCCAATCCCGCATCTCGGACAACCGTCTGATCAATCAGTGGTAGATGGATGTAATCTCTGCCGCTCATCTGATCTGGTGCCCTGCACATTTGAATCTGAGTCATCTGTTCCTCCTATAAATTTGAACTAGCCACACCGTCATCTTCAACCTCCACCACTTACCAGCACCACTACAACTCACCGAAGAAGATGCCCGGTCAGTATGGACGACCTTTGACTATCAAATAAGGGTCATTTTGGAATCATGAAGGCTACTGGATTAAACTGAGACCATGAATGCAATCTACATCTAGCATGCATGATATCTCAAATGATTCCAAGGAAAACAGAGTTTTGAGTCCTTAATTATCATCTTAGATACATGGAGGATCCGTGCGAGATTCATGCATTAGAATCATGCATGCAACCTTGACTCCATGCACAAAGATTAGCGCCCGAGTTCAGAAAACGGAAACACCCGAGACTTATGGCTTATCCTTGGCCTGTGGTTTCGAAATCTTGAAGGAAAAGATCTCAAGCATTCAAAGCCCAGATCTTAATGGGAGATACACAGATGTTGAACGGAGAAGATGAGTTCCCTCCCCTATAAAAGGAGGATCCCAAGATAAATAATAATGCTTCTCCCACATACCTGAGTTCTCATATTTTTAGAAATAGAGCATCTTTCTGTGAACCATTTTGCAAAGAGGAAAAAGGATGCAGTCAAGCTCTCTGCTCTGTGAATAAGAGTTTCTTGAAGCTTTTGATAGGTGATATGCACCCTCGAATTGCTTCATGATGAACCGGAACTTGAACACACGATAAGCTTTGTAAAAACCCTCATTTTGTTTCACGAAAGTCATGTGATCGTGAGACTTTCTTGAGATACTCTCTCACTAAGCTTTGTGAAGAAGTAAAATTGTTCACTTCATGCAAAAAGAAGATCTCGGAATCCATGAGTGAAGTAAGTGGCATGTGGCCACCCTGGTTTCATGAAGAAAGGTGAGAAGACCCTCTTGTTTGCATGTTTTTATTCTACGGTGTGTAGGGGTTCATTGTTGAAGAAGAAGGAGATAAAAAGTGATGACTTTCATGAAATTGTATGTTTGATTTGAATAAACCAAAGGGATTGGGTGTTTTTATGTAGATAGGAAGAATACATGCATGTATGAATGTGCTCTGGTTAAAGGATCCCAAGGCCGTGTACACTTATGTGAAGAAGGACCTCACACATGGAAAGGGTTTCACCCATTCGGGTTTGAATAAATACACACATATAAACCTAAACAAATACCCTAACCTAGTGAAAGAGGAATAAGGAGATGAAAGAATAGGAAGAGGAGGAAGAGGTTGAGTGTGTGTATGATTAAAAGAACTACACCTATTTGGGTTCTCACACAAAAAGAGGAATAAGTGAATGCATGCATGCATGAATGCACATGCACACGTGAAGTGGCTTAAATAAAAAACCAAAAACAAGTGTGTGCATGTGTGTAAAGAAGAAGAACAAATAAAGGGATTAAAAGGTTCGACCTAAATGCCATATGAATTTTCACATGCATTGATGAACAAGAGAGAAGAACTAATTCTGATGATTCCAAGTAAGACAGTCTTCATTACTTGAATAATCACATTGGTGTATGTGATTCTTTCCAAGAAGAGATAAGGGGGATAGTGCAGTTGGTTATTCCACTATGAAGATGAAATAAGAAGTCTAGTGCAGTTGGTGTTGTACTATAGAAGAATAAGAAGAAATAAGACATAATTTCATGCCTACTACTTTTCAAGTAATAAAGTGAAGAGCACTAAAGAATAATAAGATCAGAAACTACTTTTTGAATAAGGAAGAAGATTATATCCATAGGCAGTATAAATAACTAGCTAGAGGCAGCAAGTTGGACTAGGCTATCAGCAGTCTAGGGAAGAGGATTGTTTCCACCCCCTTCTAAAGTGTAGGGACTTACACTGGCTAAAGGATTGTTTTATTAGCCACTCCACTATAATAGAATATCACATCATAGTGGATAATCCATGCATTGGTCATATCCATCCATGGAAAGGACGTAGCTATTCTTATTGAGTAGTGAACCTTGTAAAAATATCGTGTTCATATTTTTACTGCTTTATATTATTACATGTGATAGGGAAAATAGAATAAGAGAATCAATATCCTAACATGTCAAGAGGTACAGGGATAAAAATTTGGAATTGGTCTCAAAAGTTTCCAACACTGATTCACTCCCCCCCCCCTCTCAGTGTTCGGTATATCCCAAACTGGTCCTCTCAATTGGTTTCAAAGGGAGGTTCACCTCTCTTGGATTCTCTATAGTGAAGTTATTCTCTTTTGAAGACCTGAGTTTTGTTCTTGAGTTATGAATGAAGTTCAATTTCAGTAAAGATTCAGTTATCCCTGAGCATAAATATATATATACCAATACCATGACAAATAGCAAAAATAAGGAGAAGAGAAATTTTAAGAATAATTCCCTCTCATCTAAATAAGAGGAAGCATCTGGTTCTCCATATCTAACTGACATTGAAGACACACTAGACATGGAAAGTTATGAGAAGGTGGCTCAAACTGCCACTAAAAAGATGGACAACCTTCCAACCTCAAGTGATCCTGAGGTATGTGTTAGTACATTTTGAAATTATTCTCATGATGAAAATGATAGCACAATTGGTGATGATAAATCTACAACATCTCATGAAATATCAGTTGATTGATTAAAGATGAATCTACATGGTATTCCTGAAGAGAGTACATCCCTTGTTTGTGGAGTATTTCAATGCATGCAGGAAAATATCACTCAGTTGGAATAAGAAACTGATATTTTGGAGAAAGTCTTACAAGCAAAAATTGTTGAATTTCTAATGCTCTCTAGACAGGTTGGAGAATATTAAGCAACAAAAAGGGGATTTTAAGTAAGTTCTTCAAAGTGGCTCAAATATGTTGAAGAAATGGTGGGAGTATTCAAGACTCTAGAAGAGGAGATCCATTCACTTACAGATGAGCTGAAAAAGAGCAATGATTTTAAGGATTTATATTAGGATGAAAACACTAAGAAGATCAAAAAACATGACTCTTTTTTACAATACAAAGTAAAGATGCATGAAGATGAAGTTGAAATATTAAAGAAGTCTTGTCAAGAAAAGATTACTATGACTAAAGACATTAAAGTCATCCTCAATATGAAATGTTTAGAATTGGAACTTGAGTTCACCAATCTTGAGAAGACACATATTGAGTCTCCACAAAAGAAGAAAACAGTTGTTTCTTGTACTCAATGTTCACCGGAGGATTAAACTATAAAAAGACCTCCAATATGTGATAAAAGGATCATGGATTCACTCATTGATCTATCACAAGAAGCTGAGAAAGTAAAGGTACCATCCATACCAACTTGTACTCGTGTTTCTAAAATTGTATATACAAAAATTTCAGGTTAGAAGAAAAATTCTAAACAAGTATGGATGAAGTATAAGGAGAAGAAACCTTCCACCATGAATATGGTGGATAGGGGAAAGAGTGAATAAGATAGCTCCCCGTAGAAAGCACAATAACTTAAGCAGAAGATTTAATAACCTTATAAAAAAGATGGGAAGAAGTCAAGGTTTGTTTGTCAATGCTAGTGCAGTAATATATTTGGGAATTGTGCACTGGAATGTTGGTATAACACCTTAAATTTAAAATCATAGAGAAATGCCATCTCAAAGGAGAGAAATCCAAAGAATAAGAAGCAACATCCACAGATCCAGAAGCATTTGTATACAGAAAACATATTTGGAATTTTAGATAACATCTTTGATGTATGCAATAGGAGTGGTCACATGAATGGTTCATGTTTATTTCAAAAGGTACCCAAAGCTGATAAGAAAAGAATACCACAGAAGTTTGGTAAGAATGAAGAAGCATCCTTGGGGATAAATCAGATGAATAATGTGAAAAAAATTATCCCAATAATATTTTAAGAAGAAATGATTAAAAGTCCTAGGATTCTAAATCCAATAAGTTTATGGGTGGTGAATCCAAATGAACTACTAATAGGGATGTCACTCAGAAGAAGACAATTATAATATCCAAACTTGATGCCTTAGTCCCTAAGGATTTATTGGTTGTTTATCCAGAATGTTTGAAAAGAATGAAAAATAAGGAAGATGCACAGGGTATGACTTGAGCTAAAAGAAAAAAGAAGATTCTACATGAAGACAAAGAAGTTCTGTGTGTAAGGTGCAACAAGGCTGGTCATACTGTTAGAAGATGCATTGAATTTACTCCATCCCAATAATAATTCCTCAAAAAGAAGAATGTTTCACCAGGATATTCAAGTTATTTTAAATCCCTTGAAGAAAGAATATTCTCACACAAAAAGATGGAAAATATAGTAAGGTCCACACAATCACAGTTGGAATTGAAGAGCAGTTGTGAATGTGTGATGAGTGGAGCATCTATGTTGAGAAAATCATCTCAACCTTGTTGTTAAAATTGATAGAGAAAGAAGGATCCACCTTATTACCTTAAATATTTGTGTAATGTATTTGTTGTTGTATTACAGTGAATTAAAGGTGAAGCAAGATATTAGGGGGAGAAAATGAGATTAAATGATAAGAAGTGTTCCCTTAAGGGGGATACAAATGAAGATGCTAGATTTATTATTCTAATTATTGCCAATTTCAGTTTATATGAAAATTCAAGTAATATGAAGATTGTTTGAAGACCATGTCATTAGAAAAGGTATGTAATTTCCCAATCTCTCGTCCTTGGTTACTCAAAGTAATTATTATTTCTCAAAGGGGGAGTAACTGAATTACTCAATTACATAAGAAGAATGGAAGTGTTCCAAGTTCACTTATCCTTCCTGTTGAACTTGAATGTTTTTATCCATTTTTTATAGTGATTGCAGAAGTTTTAGGTTGATTATTTCATACACACATATTATCATAATCCTAGAATGAAATTAAAAATCTCTTGAAGACAAAGTACATGAGTTCTCATCTCTTTAGGTGTCATGATAAGTGGATAATGGACAACTTTGTTGTCTAAATCAAATCCTCTTGTTTTCTACACTGAGCATTACTCAAGTAGACTTAGAGTGAAATGATTGATAGAACATTTCTTGAGTAAGGATTGATACCCCTATACCATTGAAATTTTTATTTCATGCCAATAAATGGGAGAAAGGTGAAAAAAAATATATAGAGAGAGAAAAGTGAAGACTTACATTGACACATTCATTTAGAAGAAAAACTTTTGGTATTTCCAACAAATACAAAGGGGGAGATTGTTGGGAACACTTTTGTAATTGAGTTGTATTTGTTGTCAATGAATGTCAATGATTATTAAATAAACTCTCCTAAGTGAAATGGAGAATGTAAATCCATTGATTGATGCACTGACCTTGAAAGTTCATAGAACTCGTATCATGTGTGATACAATGTTTGCAACATTGAGCTGGAATCCTTTTGAGGATGATTGATGTACTTTGGATTTAAAAATACAAAATGAAAAGGAGGAAGAAGAAGGTTGAATAAGGGTTTGGGGATCATGAGGAGGCATGCACATATTTTAATTATGGCCATGATTTTTTTTGCATTCTTCCATGTAATTTTATAAGGCCTACTTAAAAAAGGTTTCCAAAAGTGGAGGCCAGTCGAGGACCTCACCTCAAGCACATGCCGGACATGAGGGTCAACCATGCTTGAGGTAAGCCCTCAAGGCTATCCCCGAATGAGGAAGGGGTGTGTAGGACATGTGTAATCCCAATAGATTGTGTGCACAGTGATCAACCCGTGCACATGGGATGCATAGTGAGAGCTAGGATCACGCTCGTAGGAGGCAATGGTGGGCGCAGAAGCGCGCCCATAGAAAACTGGTATAGGGTGGCATCAGAGGGGGGAGATAATAATTCTAATCCAATGTTGAGGGGAGTTGATTGATAAAACGCATATCTCCCACATTTTCATTTTGATGTGAGACTATATTTTAATAACACCTATGTAATATCCGCCATCCATCCAATCTTGCATCTCGGTCGACCGTCCAATTAATCAGCTGCAAATGGATGTAATATTCACCACCCATTAGGTCTTCTACCCTGCACGTTTGAATATGATTCATCCAATCCTCCGATGGATTTGAACCAGATGTGTCATCATCTTCAACCTCCAGTACTTACTAGTGCCGCTACATCTCATGAAAGAAGAATTCTGATCATCATGGACGACCTCTGACTATCAAAGAAGGATTATTTAGGCACCATGAAGGCTAATAGATCAAACCTGTTAGAGTTAGTGTCTTGAGAACCAACTATTTTTACTTTGATTTCATGAATATTGTAACACCCCAAGCTTCCACTGTACGCCTCTCTTTGAATAATACAGTAGCATGGGTTGTACACAACTTCAAGTTCTAACACACCACAACCAATCAAACAAACCGTTGGAATAGTAATACCATCTTTTTGAAATTTAATAAATTTTATCTTTCAAAATGGATTTCATTTTTGGATTCGGAATATTGCAATTAGTTTAGGGTGAAATTTTGGTATTTTTCTAAAAACTTTCAATTCTTGATGAATAGTAAAAAACACTCTGTTATTGTTAAAAACAATATTTTTATTTAAATAATTATTTATTTTATTTATATTTATTTTAGGTCAAAATAAATACATAATACCTATATAGTTTCAAATTAATTAATTGGAGTCATTTTATAATAATTTTAAATAAATAAAAAATTTATTGAACTTTTTACCGTCTTTTACCCACCTCCTAGGAGCATTTGAAAATTTACATAAAACATAATTTTACTACTTATGTGAGTTTAATTTCAAAAATAAGAGAGACAAGGTAGATATCAGTAGGTAAAATGTGGTTCAATAAGATGAAAATAATTTTTGGTGAATAGTAACGTTTTACTTTTATTTACCACGATTAAAAGTAAGTTGGGTAATTAAGGGTAAAAATGAAATTATTATTACCCTAAAACATGTCCTAATTCTATTTTATAAGTATAATTCGACCAAAAACAACCTTAGGAATAAAATATGGTCCTTTAGGTCCACTTGAATTAGATTAGGTCATTTATTATTATTTAATTCAAAGAAGAGTTAAAAGTGTTAAATTCAATGTTTAGTAACTAAACCATTTTTAATATATGTTTACACATAAGATAAATTAAACTATAAATATTCATTAGAAAGATGAAAATATTTACAACATAATGGTATTTTATTTATATTTTTTAGACATTAAATAAGTTTATTTATTTATGACACAATGATGATGCACTAATTACATAATTAAAGAAATATATAAATAAATGATATTATAAATATTCAAATTAATGTAATTTGAGACTTTTTATTAATTCCAATAATTATATTGGTTAATATGACATGTTATAGTTGGTTATATGAATTATTTATAAAGTAATAATGTTGTTATGAATTTTGAAAAAACAAAATACCAAATACTGTCAAAATTGACATAAAAGAGTTTTTAAAACAAATATTATATTATTAATTGATATTATATTCCTAAATATCTAAGGTTCGAACAAAGGACTTATATAATGATAGGTTTATCATTAATGAACCACTTGGGGTTCTCTTGGAAGTATATAGTAATTTTGTTAACCATATAATTTAAAAATACAAAGAGACATGGTAAATGTCAAACTATTTAACTAAGAGTTAAATCTAAAAGATAAAGTTAAAATAGTGACTCAAACCTATATAAAACCAATTTTTTGAGTGGTTTTAGACCCATACCCACCTTATACTTTAAATAATTCATTTTTGAGACATTTGAAACCGAAAATGAATTTATTATAAAATAATATTTCCATTTTTTCATAAGGTTCTCATCACCCCTCTTATAAAAGGGAATCCCCCCTTCCCTCAAATTCACATATTCAAAGAATTTTGGCTCTGCCAAACCCTGCCCAAATACCCTATAAATGGTCCTCCCTTCATCCTAGAATCCTTCCTTTACTCATAAATCCAACCTAAGGATCCCTTTTGATCAAATCAAAAGGAAGAACCCAAAGAAGAGGTAAATATTTCATCACCTCTTTCAAGTTCATTTCTTCTTCCACTACCTCTTTCTTTGTTATTTATATTCTAAAATAATAAATATAGTATCTTCTATATACTGTGATGTTATTATAAATATGGTACGACCATATTCTTTATTCTATCCATCCTTTGAATGACTTGTCACCATATGTTCATATGTATGGATTACCGTCTCCATGTCGTGGTGTAATTGTTATTCAATACATTATTATTTGGATGGGTATAATAATGATGTGTAATTGATGTAAATAATAAATATAACATGATAATGATTCTGTATATATTATATACCATCCAATTCTATATTATTTTAAAATCAAAATAATTATATTGTCGCTCGTGCGTACATACGGATTACCGTCTCCACGAACGTGATGAGATTCATTCCCCATTGTATCCATTCAAGTTTAATTTTCATTAGATGATTAAAAATAATTTTTAAAGGCATAATATAATTTTTAATATGAATAAGATACATCCTATACATAACAAACATTACTTATATAACAAATCATATAAAGGAAAATGAATCAGTTAACACCCGAAACGACGATAATACTAAGATATTATTAACAAAGTAATGATAAAAGATCATATATGATATCATATTAATGTATATGATTCTTGTATAATTTATTAACAATTATTTAAACATTATACATGAGTTTAACCTACCCTCGACCAAGGAAAAGTACAAGGTAAGGGTTAATTTGACAATCTCTTCATTATCTGAGGTTGTTTATATGTAATTATCTACTGGGACCTCTTTATCATCCACATCCATATTTCTTAAAAATGTATTTGAAAACATTATTAATATTTCATAGACTATGGGTTAAATTAATTTATACACTTGTTTGAATTTTATAAGTTTCTTATAAAGGAATCGTTCTGTCGTTTTTCAAACAAGGTACTTTATGACCTTTTCAAAAAAATTAAGGTAAGAATGTTTTTTTAACTTATATGGTGGGTGCGTCTATTTTCCAACGTTATAACATTGTCAAGGATTCCATTAAAATCTTATAATAATATTTCCAAATATAAATGTTTTCTTTTATAATTACGTGACTTTTAAATGATTTCAAAATAGAAAAATATATTACTATAAAAAGGTTTTGATTTCATCTATGTCAACATCCATTGATGGATTTTATGTTTGTTTGAAGTTGATTTATTATGATACAAAACTTCCATGTTGTATTAAAGGTTTTGTGATATGTTTGACTATGGATGTGTTATTTCATACCATTCATGGGTTATGGATAAAGTATTCACATTTTGTATGCCAGTTTTAATATGAATTTTTATGATATGTTTAAACCTATTCATTTGAGGAATGCATTGGACATAGTATGTGATGAGTGGAGCCCACTATAGCTCCTCGATGCATCGGTAGGTCTCATGAGACAAACATGTGTCTTTGCACAAGTCCTTGACAAAATCTTATTTGTAGTCTTGGCACAAGGCCTTGACTATATGGGTATGAAATTATGGCATTATGCATTCCATAATTATGAAAGTGGCTATTGATTTGGAACAGATGTACCTAAGGAAGATGATGAAGTATCAAATATATAATGGAGAGAGTTTAAATAAAAAAATTTGAAAAATACTTTCTTCATGACCGTCGAGCGGATATGGAAAGACAATTTTTGAGTCTGAGGCAAAAGGAGGATGAGAATGTCACAAAGTATGAAGCTAACTTTACAAGGTTAGTGAGGCATACTGAAAATTATATACATAACCCAAGAAGTAACATTTATAATTTCTTTTATGGGTTAAAACCATCTCTCCATCGAGAATTAGTCTCACAATCCTTCTCGTCATATTAAGATATTGTCTCATGTGCTATCAAGACAGAAAAATAATTATCTAATTCTTATGACGTTAAAGCAAAGAAAAATAAAAAGAGATCTGTTGAAAACTCTAGAAATGGAAATAAGGGGAAGAATGGAAAAGTTGAATATTCATCATGTATTAAATATGGGAAGAAACACCCTGGTACTTGCCTGAAGGGAATGGGAGTCTGTTACAAGTGTAGTGAAACAGGTCACAAAACTCGTGATTACATGGGGAAGAAAGAGGATGTTAATGTTAAATGCTACAATTGTAGAGAAAGGGGACATTATGCAAATGAATTTCCTGAGCATCAGGGGAACTTACCTCAAAAACAGCCATGGGATCAAGGCCAAGCTTATTCTATCACTACTACTGAGGTTGAAGCTCTGAAAGACGTAGTGGAAGGTAATTTAATAGTTTCCTCAAGTTTATCCAACGATTTATTTGATTTTAGATCATCGTATTGTTTCATATCTTCATATTTTGATAAGAAAATTAGATATTTCCAATTTGATTTAACAAGGGAGTTGTTTGTCAAAACTCTTAAGGTAAGTATCATTGCATCAATGTTTTGTGAATCAGTCCCCATTAAGGCATATAAATGTTCTTTATCTGTTGATCTCATCATCATAACCATGATTAAATTTTATAAAATCCTCAGTATGGATTGGATTTTGGACCATAATGTGAAAATTTATTGTAAGAAGAAGGAGGTTACAATTTTTTATTATGATAAGGAGTACCTTATCTTTTGAGTAGAAATGCCACCTCCTAATTCTTATCTAGATCCACCCCCATTAGATCATCTAAATTCAATTATTTGGGAAGAAGAGAATGAAATAATTGTGGGTGAGGAAAGGAATGTTCAAATAGAGGATGTACCTATTATGAAAGAATTTATTGATGTGTTTCCAGAAGATTTACCCAGACATCCTCCAGAACGATAAATTGAGTTTTCCATTGATTTATTTCCTGGATCAAGGACCATATCAAATTATTGGAACTAAAGAAACAACTAGAGGAATTGTGTAATAAGGGATTTATTCACTCTGGTCTTTCTCCATGGGGATCCCATGTCCTTTTTGTTAAGAAGAAAGATGGATCTATGAGGTTGTGCATTGACTACAGGAAGATCATTGCAATAACAATAAAGAACAAGAATCCCCTACCTCGCATTGATAATTTATTCAACCAAATTCATGGAGATAAATACTTTTCAAAGAATTCCCTTTGATCTGGATATCATCAATTGTGTGTGAAGAAGGAATACATTCCGAAAACAGCATTTTGAACCAGGCACGGGCATTACGAGTTTACAGTAATGCCTTTTGGACTGACTAATGCACCCTCTGTCTTTATGGATCTAATGAATAAAGTTTCCAAGGAATATATTGATGAATTTGTAGTTGTATTTATTGATGATATCTTGGTATACTCCAAAAGCTATGAAGATCATGAAAATCACTTGTGAATTATCCTGATGACTCTTAGAAGACATGAATTATATTGGAGGTTTAGAAAGTGTGAATTCTGGCTTCAGGAGAAATCTTTTCTTTGCCATATTTTCTCTAAGGATAAAATCTCTTTTGATCCTTCTAAGACCAATACAATCCAAGATTGTCCAGTACCAACGAGTGTAACCAAGGTACGCAGTTTTAAAAGTTTAGCAGGTTATTATTGACTTTTCGTCCATAATTTTGCCTGGTTGGATAACCCATTACCAAATATCACACATAAAAGGGTTAAATTTGTTTGGGAAAAAGAGTGTGAAGAATGTTTTGAAGAACTGAAGAGATGATTAGTCAATGCTATTATCTTGACTCAACCATCGGGGAATGATGGGATTGTTATTTATAGTGATGCATCAAAGAAAGGAATTGGTTCTATCCTTATGCAAAATGATAGAGTTATTTCCTATGCATCACGACAGATAAAAATTCATGAACAAAACTATCCCACCTTGATCTTGATTTATCAACTGTAATCTTTGCTTTGAATATTTGGAGACACTATCTCTATAGCAAAAAATGTGAGATATATACCGATCATAAGAGTTTGAAGTACATTTTCTCACAGAAAGAACTCAACATGAGGCAAATGAGATGGCTTGAACTACTCAAGGATTATGATTTCACGATACACTACCACTCGGGGAAGGAAAATAAGGTGTCAGATGCTTTCAGTAGAAAATATCATGGAGTTTTGAACAAGATGAGAGTTGAAAGGGATCCTATTTTCATGGATCTAGTAAATATGGATATGGGAATATCCATGGAAGGTGAAACATCAATACTTTTTCAAATGGGTGAAAAACCATCTTTACGAGAAAGGATAAAAAGTTATCAGGTTGATGATGAGGAGTTTCAAAAGAAGATTAAAGCTATGAATGATGGGAGATTGAGTGACTTCGTATATGAAGATGGAATTTTTAAATCTAGGAAAAGGGTTTGTGTTCCCGATATATCTGATCTAAAAAGAGAATTGTTGGATGATTCTCATAGATCCAATTTCTCTATACACCCTGGGAACGCCAAAATGTATAGTGATTTGAAGGAACATTTTTGGTGGGACCAAATGAAGAGGTAGATTCCTGATTTTGTGTCGAGATGTATGGTTTGTCAACAAGTGAAAGCTGGAAGTAATTATCCTGGAGGTGTCATGCAATCTCTTCTCATACCTAAGTGGAAATGGGATGATATCACGATGGACTTTGTCATGGGGCTACCAAAGACTCCTAGAAGGAATGATGCAATATGGGTCATTTTTTATCATCTTACCAATTCAGCACATTTTCTTTCTATAAGGGAAGATTCACCACTTTAAAATTTAGCATGACTATATATTAATGAATTTTTAAGACTTCAAGGATTACCACTATCGATTTTTTCTTATCGAAATCTCCGTTTTACATCAAGATTCTAGAAAAGTATTCCAAAAGCCCAGGATATTGAACTTCGTTTGAGCACTTCCTACCACCCCCAAACAGATGGACAATCAGAATGGAATATTCAAACCTTATAAGTCATGTTTATATCATGCTCAATTGAATTTCAAGTTATGTGGGATCAATATTTACCTCTGGTAGAATTTTCCTATAACAACAGCTTCCATCCAAGTATTCAGATGGCACCATATGAAGTATTATACGGAAAGAGATGTTGCACACTAACCTGTTGGGATGATGTTGGTGAAAGAAAACGCGTAGGCCCATAACTTGTAGAGGAGGCGATGGAAAAGGTAAATTTAATCCAAAAATCACATCAAAGTAGCTCAAAGTAGGAAAAAAAAGATATACTGATAACTGAAGGAAGGATTTGGAATTTCAAGTAGGAGATCATTTTTTCTTGAAGGAATCTCCCTGGAAGGGTGTTATAAATTTCAGTAAGAAGGTGAAATTGAGTCTCAGGTTCATCAGACCTTTTGAAATTCAAGAACGAATTAGGGCTATAGCTTATCGTTTAGCAATGCCGCCAAGTCTCTCCAAAGTTCATGATGTATTCCACATATCACTGTTAAGAAAATACATGCCCGACCCAATGCATGTACTCACCTATGAGGAATTATAACTGGAAAGAGATCTATCTTATTGCGAAGAGCATGTCAAGGTTCTTTATATAAGAGAACAAGTACTGAGAAATCAGATAACTTATCTGGTAAAATTTTTATGGAGAAACCATAAGATGGAAGAGGCAACGTGGGAACCTAAGGAACTTATGATGAAGAACAACCCGAGTCTTTTTACACCATAATACTCTAGAAATTTTGAGGATGAAATTATTCGAAGGATGGGAGAATGTAACACCCAAAGCTTTCACAATATGCTTCTCTTTGAATAATACAGTAGCATGTGTTGTACGCAACATTGAGTTCTAACACACCACAACTAGTCAAAATAGCCATTACGAATAGTAATACCCACTTTTTGAAATTTTATAAATTTTATCTATCATAATGGACTTCATTTTTTGATTCTTAATATCAAAATTATCTTAGGGTGAGTTTTTGGTATTTTTCTGAAAACTTTCAATTTTTGATGAATAGTGAAAAACATTGCGTTATAGTTTAAAACCCAATTTTTATTTAAATAATTTTTTATTTTATTTAAATTTATTTCAAGTCAAAATAGATATATAATACCTATTTAATATTAATGTAATTCATTAGAGTCAGTTTATAATAATTTTAAATATATAAAAAATTTATTGAACCTTTTTACCGTCTTTTAACCACCTCCTACGAGAATTTGAAAATTTACATAAAACTTAATTTTACCACTTCTGTGAGTTGAATTTCAAAAATCCGAGAGACACGGTAGAAATCAGTAAGTAAAATGTGGTTCAATAAGTTGAAAATAATTTTTTGTGAATAGTAACTTTTTACTTTTATTTACCACCGTTAAAAGTAAATTGGGTAATTAAGGGTAAAAATTATATTATTATTACCATAACACATGTCCTAATTCTATTGTCTAAGTATAATTCAACCAAATACAACCTTAGGAATAAATTATCATCCTTTAGTTCCACTTGGATTACATTAGGTCATTTATTATTATTTAATTCAAAAAAGAGTTAAAAGTGTTAAATTCAAAGTTTAATAACTAAAACATTTTTAATATAGGGTTACACATAAGATAAATTCAACTATAAATATTCATTAGAAATATAGAAATATTTCCTACATAATTGTATTTAATTTATATTTTTTAGACATTAAATAATTTCATTTATTTATGACACAATGATGATGAATTAATTACCTAATTAATGAAATATTAAAATAATTGATATTATAAATATACAAATAAATGTAATTTGAGAATTTTTATGAATGAAAATAATTTTTTAGGTTAATATGACATGTTATGGTTGGTTATATGAATTGTGTTTTAAGTAATAATGTTGTTATGAATTTACCAAAAACAAAATATCAAATAGTGTCAAAATTGACTTAAAAGAGTTTTTAAAACAAATATTATATTATTAATTGATATTCTATTCATAAAAATCTAAGGATCAGAAAAAATACATATATAATTATAGTTGTATTATTAATGAACCACTTGGGGTTCTATTGGAAGTATATAGTAAGTTTATTAACCATATAATATTAAAATACAAAAAGACATGGTAAATGTCAAACTATTTAACTAAGAGTTAAATCTAAAAGATAAAGTTAATATAGTGACCCAAACCTGTATTCAACCTATTGGTTCAGTGGTTTTCGACCCATACCCACCTTATCCTTTAAATAATTCATTTTTCAGCCATTATAAACTAAAAAAGATTTTGTTATAAAATATTATTTCCAGCTTTTCCTAAGGTGCCCCTCACACCTCTTATAAAAGGGAACTCCCCCTTCCCTCAAATTCACATATTCAAAGCCTTTTGCTCAGCCATACCCTGAAAAAATACCCTATCAACTATCATCCTTTCATGCTAGAGTACTTAATTTAGTCATAAAGTCAACCTGAAGAGCCCTTTTGATCAAATCAAAAGGAAGAACCCGAAGAAGAGGGAAATATTTCATCACCGCTTTCAAGAACCTTTCTTCTTCCACTTCCTCTTTCTTTGTTATTTCCATTATAAAATAATAACTCCAGTATATTATATATACTGTGATGTTATTATAAATATGGTATAACCATATTCATTATTATATCCATCCTTTGAATGACATGCCACCATACATGGGTAGGTACGTCTTACCGTCTCCACGTCGTTGTGTAATTGTTATTCGATACATTATTATTTGGATGGTTATAATAATGTTGTGTAATTGATGTAAATAATAAATATAACATGATAATTATTCTGTATATATTATATAACATCCAATTATATATTATTTTAATATCAAAAGAATGATATTGTCGCTCGTGCATACGTACAGAATACCGTCTTCACAAACGTGATGAGATTCATTCCCCATCGTATCCATTCAAGAATAATTTTCATTAAATGATTAAAAATAATGTTTTAAGACATAATATCATTCTTAGTATGAATAAGATGCATCCTATCCATTATAAACATTACTTACGTAATAAATCATATAAAGGAAAATGAATCAGTTAACACTAAAAACGACGATAATACTAAGATATTATTAACAAAGAAATGTTAAAAGATAATATATGATATAATATTAATGTATATGATTCTTTTATAATTTAATAAAAATTATTTCACCATTATACAGGAGGTTAACTTACCCTAGACCAAGAAGAAGTACAAGTTAAGGGTTTATTTCGCAATCTCTTCATTATCATAGGTTGTTTATATGTAATTATCTACTGGGACCTCTTTATCATACACATACATGTTTCTTAAAAATGTATTTCAAAACATTCTTAGTATTTTATATACTATGGGTTAAAGTAACTTATACCCTTGTTTTAATTTTATAAGATGTTTATAGAGGAATCTTTCTGTTGTTTTTTAAACAAGGTACTTTATAACCTTTTAGACAAAATTAAGGTAAGAATGTTTTTGTTAACTTATACTATGGGTGAGGATATTTTCCACCTTTATAACATCGTCGAATCTTCCCATACAATCTTATAAGAATATTTTCAAATATAAATGTTTTCTTTTATAATTAAGTGACTTTTAAATGATTTTAAAATAGAAATAGATATTTCCTTAAAAGGGTTTTGTTTTCATATATGTCAACATCCTTTGATGGATTTTATGCTTGTTTGAAGTTGATTTATTAGTATACAAAAAATCCATGTTTTATTGAAGTTTTTGTGATATTTTTTACTATGGATGTGTTATTTCATTCAATTCATGGTTTATAGATAAAGTATTGACATTTCGTATGCCAGTTTTAATACAAATGTTTATATTATGTTTAAACCTTTTCATATGAGGAATTCATTGGACTTAGTAAGTGAAAAATGGAGCCCACTATAGCTTCTCAATTCATAGGTAGGTATCATGACACAAACTAGTGTCTTGACATAAATCCTTGAAAAAGTCTTATTTGTAGTCTTGGAAGAAGGCCTTGACTATGTGGTTATAAAAGTCTAGCATTATGCATTCCATCATTATGAAAGTGGCTATTGATATTGTATGTGATTATTCGACTAGTATAATATCCATGTGAGAAAGTAAATGGCATTATTTTGATTTATATTTTCTATATTATGATGAAGATTATGTTAAAAAGGCTTTTGTTTTAGTTCTATACATTGCCTAAAATTTTGATGCCTATTTATTAAAGTTTTCTCTATATTGTTATCCTTACTGAGAATCTAAGCTCACCCGTTTCTATGTTTTATTTTTTCCAGGATGCGAAGAAGTATATTATGACTGGCCTATAGGGATAGTCTATGAGATCTTAGTGTTGTCTATGGAAACAATTTTGTTGCAGTTTTCTATTTTATGATGTAATGTAAACTTTATGAATGTATCTAGTACTTCCAAGGATACTAAACTAATCAGTCATTCGAAACATGATGTTTTTTTATCATGGCAATGATACATACTAATTAACCAACTCTAGGCTTCTGGGGTCGGGGCATTACAAATATACTCTTATTATATACATTTCATTTTTATGCATAACTATAATATAATAATGTCTTGGAATATTTTTTGAATTAATATGGTCATGGAAGATCCCCACTGTGATGAGAACCTTTAAATTCTATAACAATATTCTTAAATAAAGTTCTATGGTTGGATGACATACTATGATAGAACACATAGTATATAGACCATCATGTGTGATTACTCGTAAGAATATGAGACTCTCTCTCATGGAGTTCGCACTTGGTAATCTCAAAGATGGGAGATTATGAGAACAGACCCACCTATAGTAATTATGCATGTCTTGGTGTCATCGAACATTTATATCTACGATCATGTGTAACGGTCCTTAGACTAGAAGATTGTCATTAACTCATGTCATGACTCATGCACTTAGACTTGCTGATGAAGACTGTCATGAAGACAGTTGGCGGGCAGTAGGGTACGTTGGGTGCATCAAAAATGACATGTTATTAATGGATAAGTTGAGGAAGGATTTTTCCCTTCCATATTTATGGAAGTAGATATCTTGGGCCATTTGATTGAAATAAAAATGTTGCCCAAATTCCATGGCCATGGTGTTATGGTGAGTTTATTTCTGGAAGTCAAAGAAAGACAGATCAAGCATATAGGTTTATGAAAATGCCATGAAACCTTCTTGATGAGATATTAAGACAAAGGGATTAAATTAAAGGGTAATAGTTCGTATGAGGTGACACGTCAATACGGCGTCAACATCTTTCTCTTGGGTGCCTTGATCCGTTGCTAGACAGTAATCTTGGACATTTGGCAAGCCCTCCTAATGCCAATGAGAAGAGGCCTAGAGGGTCACACACTAAGTGTATCCAAGTATCTAAAGTAGAATAAAGATCATTACCATATGTGTTTTAATAATAATTCAAGGAAGCATAAATCAGTTTAATGTTGTAGGAAGAATAAAATGAAAACATGTACACGGCATGTATTAATTATTACACGCTGTGTAGATTTCATTTTGGAAAGGAAATGAAAAAAAAGTACACGCAGTGTATTAATGATTACACGTCGTGTAGTTTTTTGAAAAACAAGTACATGTCATGTATTAATTAATACATTCCATGTAGTTTTTCCAGTCGGGATTTTGAGGAAATAATATTGTTTTATTAAATGATATTTATTATAATTAGTGTGGGTGCATGTCCGGGAATTAATGATTCGGCATGGGGGTTTTCAATAAGAGTTAATGAAATAAATAAAATGCGTAACTCATTTATTTATTGTCATAACTCTATAACCTCAAATATGATTATAAATATCCTCACAACTCCAACATTATTCTCTAATCATTGTGCACAACAATTCTGGAGAATTCTATCGAGGACGAAAGAACTCAATCCTCCAAGAATGCTCTCAAGACCGAGAGAGATCTTCCTCCATCGGATCAATATGATCAAAGGTGAACAATGCATCCAAAGTTTTCTCCACGCTATCACCCAGATACTCTATTGAAAACGTCCAGAGATACACGGTCCACATGTGGATCACTGCTAGAGGAAGTCTACCCTTGGCTTCTATGATGCAATGATTAATCACATCAGAACATGATCAGAAATATCAACGAAGAAATAACACCATAAAAGGTACTTCTTGTCAATTAATTAAATTAATTATAATCAACCTGTGATGATCCTCCTTTGTGGTTCTGGGACTATTCTTCTTATTTTTTTATTTCTGTGATTCAATCGATGAAGTCTGGCGTTTATCGTCGTATTCATCCTAGATTGATCATTGCTAATGACAAAAAGTCAAGTGGGTACATCCACCCATGAGCTTCCGTTGCGCCCGGGACCTTTATGTGGTATCAGTGGGTTCACAACATTGATTATAGTTATTTAATTTTTGTTGATAATTTATGCATTTATATTTGATTCAATTCAAGATAAATCGTTCTATAAAACTGAATGAATGAGATATGTTCTTCCTCCTTCGTTTCTCGATTCACATCACAGAAACGATGTTTTAATTTTAATTTTTATTAAAATAAAAATGAGGAACTCATCCAAAGGAGCCACCCATTCTGTCTATACAACAAAATAATACACGGCATGTAGTGAAATCTACATGCCGTGTACTTAGGTTCAATGAACCGGTACTGGTCCGCCAAACCATGTCGTGTGAATTGAGCATACCTAAGTTTTTTTTAATACGCTATGTTGAATAGAATGGAACAGTGCATGGAAATAGAAATACACAGTGTGTATGTTGAATCAACAAGCCATGTAGTTCGATCCGGCCCAGATGAAACTGTGTACAAGGAGAAGCCGTGTAACCGTGTACACGATATTTCTAGGTCGGTAACCGCATAACAAGGAAGTGAATGCTGTGTTAGATTAATCTATATGTCATGTACTCCAAAATTTCCAAAGTATAGATAACACGCCAAATCTCCCGGTGTGTACTTTGGATAGTGTGAAAAAAAATACACGCCATGTAATATAGCCTACACGTCGTGTACTTTCCAGAATTGGAATTTTACTAGGTTTCCTCCAAAGTACGAAGACCTGTACAGGGAATATGGATGAAAAGAATCACAAGGAAATTGTGAAAGGAATTTAAGATAAATAATTGATTATTTATAAGATCATAATTAATTTAATTCAAGTGTGACTTATCTTGAATAAAAGAACGATTAAAATAATTTGAATACTTAATTTGTGTAAATGTAGTTTCATGCTATGGATGATCATGAGCTAGACCAAAGACCCTTTGTGTGTGTATGGTTTCATTTAAATTTATTTAATTTATATTTGTTAGCCTGTGAGCCTTATTCCAATAAAATATAGGGCTTGCATGCCCATGGTTTCTTTAATGTAAACCCCAGGTAATGGAGGATCTCCCAAGCCAGAGGAGACGGTTTAAAATCCAAAGATGAGGTGAAACCAACCCAAGAAGATATAAAGGTGGATAGGTGGGAGCTGAAAACACACACCATGGGGTTCAAGGTGTTTCTTTCCTAGGTTAGGGTTAGCTTATCAAAAACACTAGATAAAATAACTAATAGAAGCTCATGATCATGCCATATTATTTTATTTATGTCCAAATTCATGGTTTATTTATTATGTATGTGTTCTCGCAATCACGTAGTTAATAAAATAAACAAGCATGCAAAGATGGAATAAAATTAAAACCGGACTATGCGTAAATACTATCAGAACTTAGTTAGTCACTTAAGCAAGAATTACTTAATATTAACAAGAATGGGATAATGTGAAACTACGCATAAAGGATTTAAATCTCTCAAATACCATATTATGTCACACCAAGCCTTTCGTTACTTGATTAAGGGCAAGACTCAATAAAACTATGTGTTTGACCAAACCTTTTGGGGAAACTTACTTTTATAAAGGAAGCTCTTATGAAAGTTTTGGGTTGAATTAAACATTTTACATCAAGAGGAGTATCCCTTGCTAGACTTTTTGTAAAATGGAGGAAAGTGTTGAGAAAATACATGTTAGGATTTCAGGATTTGGGAGTCCACTCAACAGATCAATTAACTATAAGCTCATAGTTGGCAAAGATCTGCCTACCTAAATACCTATAAATTGCTTGACCAACCATTTTTGGGTTATGTGAAGGGGAATATGGATCCTTTAAACTATAATGTCATAGAAACTAGAAATTCCAAGTTCAATGGTGGGGGTTATTGGGACATGATAAAATAGTGGGAGAATTAATAAATTCATTTATTATTTTTCATAAAATGTAATCAAAACGTACTAATAAATCTGCTCTTTTAATTTGCAGAATCAATATGACAAACCTCATCAACCACATTTTCTCTGCGATCAATTCTGGATAAGGACAATATCCTCACCGGCAGTAAATTTCATTAATGGTTTAGGTGCCTTCGAGTTATCATACGTCGTGAATGAAAGTTTTACGTGCTGGAGTCCTCACTTCCTGATTCGCCTACCCAAGGGGAGAGTGATGAAGATATCCTAGTCTATGATAAACATTTGAATGATGCACTCAACGTTAAATGTTTTATGATGTCATTAATGTCTTGTGAGCTCATGAAGTCTCATGAAGACATGGATTCTTATATCATGCTCGAGCACCTTAGTGGTCTATACCAGGAGAGAGAAATATAAGAAAGGTTTGAGATCTCCAAGGATCTATTTGAGAGCACGCTTGGAGAGGGTTCCCTAGTTGGGCCTCATGTAGTTAATCTCATTGGCTATATTGATCTCTTGGAGGTTCTAGGGTTTAATCTCTCCAAATAACTAGGTACAGATCTCATTCTTGCATCACTCCCACAGAGCTTCTCTAACTATTTGTAAATTTCAACATGAACAACATTGAGAAGTCTCTATCTGGTCTTCTTATCCTCATTCTCCAAGTGGACAATGATATGAAGTGTGAAAATCCTTCTTTTCTTATGGTGAATAAAAGGAAAAGGGAAGGCGAAGAGCTTTAAGACCAAAGCTTCTTCAAGGCCTTCCAAGAAAAGGAAGATCACAGAGGAGGCAAAATAACTGGAGGTTATTTGTTTCTTATGTGGCAAGAAGGGCCACTGGAAGAAAAACTGCACCCATCCAAGGAAGAAAGGGGAAGCTTCAGATGCGTTTGTTATCGAATGAAATCTATCTATTTCTACCAATTGGGTATTAGATACTTCTTATGGTGCTCACACCTATATTCAAATATAATAACCTAGTAGATTTAGAAAGATTGACCTTGGTGATATGGATCTGCGAGAAGCCAATGGATCTAGACTCGCTATTGTAGCTGTCAGAGACTACTAGCTCACATTGCAAACTGGAATGGTTTGGTATTAAAAGGATGTTATTATGTACCCTCTATAACCAAAATCATTATGTAAGTATCCAGATTAAATACTGATGGATTCATCTTCATGTTTGTAAATGAATGTTTCTACTTTTATAAAGATAGCATTTGTCTTAGTAGGGGACATTTATATAATGGAATTTATGTGTTAGACTACACAAACCAAGTAATGGAAATCGATTAAAATGTTAATTCACATGACTCATACCACACCCAACTTTGGCATCACCTGTTAGGTCAAGTCATTGAAAAACATTTGAAAAAATTACATCAAGATGGGTATTTATATTCTTTTGAACTAAAACCACTTGGTGTATTTCATGCGTGTCTACAAGGAAAAATGACCAAATCCCCATTTAGTGGGAAAGGTGAAATGGATAAAGTGCTTCTAGAATTAGTTCACATAGATGTGTGTGGACCATTTCCAGTTGAAGCAAGGGGTGGGTTCTTGTACTTTATAAATTTTACTAATGATTTTAGTAGATATGGATATATTTATTTAATGAGGTATAAGTCAAATTATTTTGATCGGTTCAAAAAATACAAGAATGAAGTTGAGAACCAACTTGGTAAGAATATTATTAAACTCCACTCAGACAGAGGTGGAGAATATCTTTATCAGAAATTCATTGATTTCTTATTGGATTTTGGGATTCAATCTCAACTCACTCCTCCTTACATGCCTCCTTGGAATGGTGTAAGTGAAAGGGGGAACTGTGCCCTATTGGACATGGTGAGATCAATGATGAGTCATGAGATTCCTCCATTATCCTTTTGGGGATATGCATTACAAACAGAAGCACACATACTAAACCAAGTACCAACTAAATCAATAAATGGTATTCCATACGAATTATGGAGTGGAAGCAAATCCATTTTATCAAAATTACATTGTTGGGGTAGCGAAGAATTGGTTAAGGCCTCTTCAGGTAACAATCTTGCACCCAAAGGCACAAAGTGTACCTTTATAGGATATCTGAAGGAAACAATGGGATATTACTTATAAAACCCCTTAGAAAAAAAGGTTATAGTGGAAAGACACTCCGTATTCCTTGAGAGGGAGGACATCTGCAAAAGAGATAGTGGGAGAAAGATAGACTTCGATGAAGTCAAGGCTCAAGATACACAGGTTTTGGTATAAGAACATATTCCGCAATGCCCTGTGGAAGAACAATCTGTTCCAGAGACACAAGAACTATATCGGAGCACAAGAGAGGTGAGAGAACCTGAAAGATATGGTTTTCTTGTCACCAAGGATGGTGACTCGTTATTGGTTGACAATGATGATCCTCTTACCTACAAGAAAGCAGTTGAAGGCAGAGACGTTTCCATGTGGCAATAAGCCATTAATTCTGAAATGGATTCCATGTACCAAAACCAAGATTGGATTTTGGTAGATCCTCCAGTTTATGTAAATCCTCTTGGCAATAAATTGATATTCAAGAAGAAACTGGACATGGAGGGACAAGTCAGCACCTATAAGTCACGACTGGTTGCAAAAGGTTATAGATAGCATCAAGGAATTGACTATGATGAAACCATTTCTCTAGTTGCGATGCTGAAATCCATCAGAATCCTTTTTTCCATTGCCACTTACCATGACTATGAAATTTAGTAAATGGATGTCAAAACAGAATTCCTTAATGGGAACCTCTAGGAAGATGTCTAAATGACACAACCTAAAGGGTTTGTGACTCCAAAGGATGCCAAAAAGGTATACAAGTAGAAGAAATCCATTTATGGATTAAATCAATCATCATGGTCATGGAACATTCGTTTTGATGAAGCCTTAATGGAATTTGGATTTATTAATTATGAATGTGAGCCTTATATCTACAAAAGGTTTATTGGAAGTGCATTCGTTTTCCTAATAGTATATTTTGATGAAATATTACTAATTGGAAACAAATTACATGTCTTACAGTCAGTTAAGGCATGGTTGGATAAATGCTTATCTATGAGAGACTTGGGCATGCCAGCATATATTCTTGGGATCAGGATCCAATGTGATATATCCAAGAGAATTCTGGGCCTAATTCAAAGTACATAAATTGACAAGATACTGAAGAGATTCAGTATGGAACATTCCAAGAGGGAATTTCTTCCAGTGTCACATGGTATTCATCTTTCCAAGAAAATGTGTCCTCAGACACATGGGGAAAGAAAGAAAATGGAAAGGATACCTTACGCATCCGCGATTGGGTTAGTCATGTATGAAATGCTATGAAAAAGGCTGGATGTTGCATGCGCATTAAGTGCGGTAGGCAGAAATCAAGCTGATCCAGGAGAACTCCATTAAATGGTAGTCAAGACTATCATTAATTATTTGAGGAATACTAAGGATGTGTTCCTGGTTTATGGAGGATATGAGTAACTAGTCATCAAAGGACATGTAGATGCTGGTTTCAAGACTGATCAAGATGTCATGAAGTCACAGACTGGATACATCTTTAGTTTTAATGGAGGTGTGGTGAGCTGGAAGAGCTCAAAGCATGGTCTGGTCTCAGATTCTATAGTAGAGTCCGAGTATATCATAGCTTCTGAGGTAGTTAAAGAAGTAGTATGGATGTGAAGCTTCTTCAAAGAGCTTGATGTAGTACCTAGAGAAAAAGATCATATCACACTCTATTGTGATAATACTACAGCGGTGGAACTTCCTAAAAAGATCCAAAGTCACATCAGTGGACATAGCACATACTTCAGAAGTATCATCTCTTGAGGGTTTTTTCTCAGAGAGGTGAAGTGGTAGTGAGCAGTATTTATAAGCAAGACAATGTGGAGAACCCCTTGACTAAAGCCTTGACTCACTAGAAACATGGTCATCATGTGAGGTATAGCGGACTAAATGACGTAGGCAGTTGGCTCTAGTCTAAGTGGGTGTTTGTTAGAGTTGGTGTCCTGAGAACCAACTATTTGTACTTTGATTACATGAATATACCCTTACTATATATTGTTCATTGTTTTGCATGAATATAATATAATAATGTCCTAGAATATTTGTTGCATTAACAAGGCCATGGTTGATCCCCACTATGATGAGAACCTTAAAATGATATAACAATATTCTTAAACAAAGTTCTATGATTGGATGACATACTATGATAGGACACAGAGTATACAGACCATCATGTGTAAGTACTCGTAAGAAGATGAGACTCTATCTCATGGAGTTTGTAGTTAGTAATATCCAAGATAGTAGATTATGAGAACATACCTTCCAGTAGTAATTCTGCATGTCTTGGTGTCATCGTACATTTCTATCTATGAGTGTGTGTAATTTTCCTTAGATTGTAAGATTATCATTAACTCATGTCATGACTCACGCACATAGATTTTCTGACCAAAACCATCATGAAGAGAGTTTTCAGGAAGAAGGGTAGGTTTGGTGCATCACGAATGACATGTTATTAATAGATAAGTTGAGGAAGTATTTGTACCTTTAAAATTTATGGATGTAGATATCTGGGGCCCTTTTATTGAAATATAACTGTCGCCCAAATTCCATGTCCATGGTGTTATGATGAGTTTATTTCTGGGAGTCAAAGAATAACAGATCAAGCATATTGGTTTATGAAACTGCCATGATACCTTCTTGATGAGATATTGAGACAAGGGATTAAATTACATGGTAACTGTACATATGAGGTGACACGTCAATACGGCATCAACTTCTTTCTCTTGGGTGCCTTGACTGTTTGCTGGACAATAATCTTGGACATTAGGAAAGCCTGCCTAATGCCAACGAGGAAGAGGCCTAGAGGGCTACACACTAAGTGTATCCAAGTATCTCAAGTAGAATAAATATTATTACCATATGTGTTTTAATAATTATTCAACGAAGCCTAAATCATTTTAATGTTAGAGGAAGAATAAATTGAAAACAAGTACATGTCGTGTATTAATGATTACATGCTGTGTAGTTTTCATGTTGGAAAGGAAATGAAAAACAAGTACACACCGTGTATTAATGATTACACACTTTGTAGTTTTATGAAAAACAAGTACACTCCATGTATTAATTATTACACGTCATGTAGTTTTTTCAGTCGGGATTTTTAAGAAACAATATTTTTTAATTAAATGATATTTATTATAATCGGTGTGGCCGCATGTCAAGGAATTAATGATTCGACATGGGGGTTTCAATAAGAGTTAATGAAATAAATAAAACACATAACACATGTATTTATTGTCATAACTCTATAACCTCAACCCCGATTATAAATATATTCACAACTCCAACACTTTTCCCTAATCGTTGTGGACAACAATTCTGGAGAATTATCTCAAGGCCAAAAGAACTCCTTCCTCCAAGAACGCTCTCAATACCGAGAGAGATCCTCCTCTATTGGATCAAGATGATCTAAAGCGGACAACACAAGCAAATGTTTCTCTACAATATCACCCGAAGACTCCTTTGGTAATGTCCATAGATATGTGGTGCACGTGTGGATCACCGCTAGAGGGAGTCTACCCTTGGCTTCTATGATACAACGAAGAATCACATCAGAACGTGATCAGAAATATCAATGAATAATGAACGCCATAAAAGGTACTTATTTTTTAATTAATTTAATTAATTATAATCAATATGTGATGATCCTCCTTTGTGGTTCTAGGACTATTCTTATTTTTTGTCTATTTCTGTGATTTGATCCATGGAGTCTGGCTTTTATCGTCATATTGATCTCATATTGATCATTT
This sequence comes from Viscum album, assembly GCA_963277665.1. Lineage (NCBI taxonomy): Eukaryota > Viridiplantae > Streptophyta > Magnoliopsida > Santalales > Viscaceae > Viscum > Viscum album. Next base: position 1,328,827,559 of record OY728158.1, read on the forward strand.
CTACTGACAAAAAGTCAAGTGAAAACATCCACCCATGAGCTTCCACTGTGCCTGGGACCTTCAGAACCGAGACCATGCATGCAATATACATCTTTCATGCATGATATCTTGAATAAGTCTGAAGAAAATGGAGTTTCGAGGCCTTAATTATCATCTGAGATACATGGAGGATTCATGTGAGATTCATGCACGAGAATATTGCATGAGACCTTGACTCCTTGCACGATGATAGGATCCCGCGTTCAAAAAAAGGAAACACCTGAGACTTGCGGCTTATACTTGACCTATAGTTTTGAAATCATGAAGGAAAAGATCATTGGAATTAAAAGACTAGATCTTAATGGGAGATATGCGGATGCTGAATGCAGAAGAGGAGTTTCCCTCTCATATAAAATAATGATCCCAAGACAAAGAATTCTGTTTCTCCAACATACTCGAGAGCTCATGATTCGAAGAACAGAACATCTCCTAATGCACCATTTCATAAAGAGAAACCAAAAGTCCCGCAAACTCTCTACTCTATGAAGAATAGTTTTCACAAGCCTTTGATAGGTGTTGCACACCCTCGAATTGATTTTTGAAGAACTGAGACCCAAACACATGATAGTTTTTTTAAAAACCCTCAATGTGTTTCATGAAATTCGTACCATCGTGAGCCAGTTCTTGAGATACTCTCTCTCTGAGCTTTGAGACGTGGCAAAACAATGCACTTCATGAAAAAAATAATATCCGCACATCATTGAGTGGATAAAGTAACCCGTGGCCACCCTGGTTTCATGAAGAAAGGTGAGAACACCATCCTGTTTTCATGTCTATATTCTAATGTGTGCATGGGTTAATTATTTAAGAAGAACGAGATCTCAAGTGTTGAATTGAATGAAATTTTGTGTTTGATTTGAAGAAAACCTGAGGGGTCTGGTGTTTTCAAGTGAAGATGAAGAATACATTCATGTATGTATGTGCTCTGATTAAAGGATCCCAAGGTCGTGTACACTTATGTGAAGAAGGATATCACACATGGAAAGGGTTTCACGCTTTCAGGTTTGAAGAAACACACACATATAAACATTGAAAAATGCCCTAACCTAGTGCAGGAAGAAAATAGAGAAGAAAGAAGAGGAAGAGGAGTAAGAGTTCAAGTGTGTTTTTTGATTGAAATAACTACACCTATTTGGGTTCTCACACAAGAATAGGAAAAAGTGAATGCATGTATACACATGCACACATGACATGTCTTAAATAAAGAACCAAAAAGAATTGTGTGTGCATGTGTGTAAAGAATAATTAGAAAGAAAGGGAAGAAAAAGTTCAACCTAAATTCCATATGCATGTTCAAATGCATTCATGAACAAGAGAGAATAATTAATTTGGATGATGCCAAGTCACCTAACCTTCTTTTCTTGAATAATCACATTCGTGTATGTGATTCCATCCAATATAAGAGAAAACGAATAGTGAAGTTGGTTATTGCACTAAGAAGAAGAAATAAGAAGTCTAGTGTAGTTGGTGTTGCACTAATAAGAAGAAAGAAGAAGTCTATTGCAGTTGGTGTTTCATTAGAGAATAATATAAAGAAAGAAGAGAGAATTTCTTGCCTATTACATTGTATGTAATCAAGTGAAGAGAAATAAAGAAGACCAAGAGAAGAACCTACCTTTTAAAGAAGGAAGAATATTGTCTTCATAGCTAGTATAAAGAACCAGGTAGAGGCTGCAAGTTGGACTAGGCTATCACTATTCTAGGGAAGTGGATTTTTTACCACCCCTTTCTAAATTGTAGGGCCTTACACTGGCTAGAGAATTTTTTTCCTAGACACTCCACTTTAATAGCATATCACATCATTGTAGAGAATTGATGCATTGGTAATATCCATGCATGGAAAGTATGTAGCTACTATTATTGAGTGGTGAGCCTTGTAAAAATATCGTGTGTATATTTTTAGTGCTTTCTATTATTTCATGCGACAGGGAAAATAGAATAATAGAATCAAGACCTTAACAGGTCAAGAGGTATAGGGATAAAAAGATGGAATTGGTTTCAAATGTCCCCAACACAGATTTACACCCCCCCCCCCTCTTATTGTTAGGTATATCTCAAACTGGTCCTCTCAATTGGTATCAAAGGGAGGTTCTCCTCTATTGGATTCTCTACAGTGAAGTTATTCACTTTTGAAGACCTGACTTTCTATCCTGAGTTATCAATGAAGTGCAATTTTAGTGAAGATTTAGTTATCTCTGAGATGAAGACTATATTTACCAAGACCATGATGAACAGGAAAAAATAAAGAGAAGATAAAATTGAAGAATAAGTCCCTCTCATCTAAAGAAGAGTAAGCATTAGGTTCTCCATATCTAGCTGACATTGAATACACACCAGACATGGAATGTTATGAGAAGGTGGCTTAAACCCCCCACCAAAAAGATGGAAAACCTTCCTACCTCAATTGATCAAGAGTTATGTGTTAGTACATTTGAAAATTATTGTCATTATAAAAATACTAGCACAAGTGGTTATGAACAATCTACAACATCTCACAAAATATCAATTGATAGATTAAGGATGATTTTTAATGGTCTTCCTAAAGATAGTACATCCTTATTTTGTGGAGTATTTCAATGCATTTAGAAAAATATCACTCAGTTGGAAGAGGAAATTGATGTTTTGGAGAAAGGCTTACAAGTAAAAATTGTTGAATGTTTAAATCCCTCTAGATGGGTTGGAGGCTTTGAAGCAACAAAGTGGGTATTTTATGTATGTTCTTAAAAGTGTCTCAAAGATGTTGAAGAAAAGTATAGATACAATAAAACCATAGAATAGAATATCCATGCACTTAAATATGTACTGAAAAAGAGCAATGACGTCAAAGAGTTATATTTGGAAGAAGACAACAAGAAGATCAAAGAATATGACTCTTTCTTACAAAACCTAGTAAAGATTCATGAAGATGAAGTTTAAAGATTAAATAAGGATAGTGAATAAAAGATGGCTATGATTGAAGACCAGAAAGTCATCCTCAATATGAGATGTCTATAATTGGAACATCAGTTGACCAATCTTGAGAAGACACATATTGAGTCTCCATAAAAATATGAAAAAATTTACTACTAGTACTCAATGCTTACAGGAAGATTCAACTATCAAAAGAACTCTAACATGTGATAAAAATATTATGGCCTTACTCATTGATCTATCACAAGCAGCTGAGAAAGTAAGGTACCATCTATACCAACTTGTACTCATGTTTCTAAAAAAAATTCTACAAAAAGTTTTGGTTGGAAGAAATATTATAAAAAAGTATGGATGAATAATATTGAAAAATAAACCATCCGCCATGGCTATGGTGGATAGGGGAAAGAGTGTGGAATCTATCTCCCTATAGAACGAAAATAAAATCAAGAACAAGATTTAGTAACCTTATAAAGAAGATGGGAAGAATTCAAGGTTTGTTGGTCAATGTTGGTGCTATAATAGATTTAGGTATTGTGAACTAGATTTTTGGTACAACCCCTTAAATATAAAAGCACAAATAAAGTATATCACAAGGGGAAGAAATCCAAGGAATAAGAAGAAACATCCACATATCTTGAATTATTTGTATAAATCAAACATATTTGGGATGTTAGATAACATCAGTGATGTATGTAATAGGAGTGTTCACATGATGGTGCATGTTCATTTCAACAGGTACCCAAATCTAATAAGAAAATAAGACCACATAAGCTGGGTAAGAATGAAGAAGAATCCTTGGGAAGAAATCAGATGAATAATGTGAAAAAAATACTCTCAAGAATATTTCAATAAGGAAAGGTAAAATTACTTGGATTCTAAATCCAATAAGTTGATGGGTGGTACGTCCAAAAGAATTACTAAGAAGGATGCCACTAAGAAGAATCCATGTGGAAGATCCAATCTTGATGCCTCAGTCCCTAATGGTATACTGGTATTTTGGCCAGAAGATTTGAAAATAATGAGAAAGATGGAAGATTCATAAGCTAAGACTTTTTCTAAAAGAAAAAAAATATTCTACGTGAATACAAAGAAGTTTTTTGTGCAAGGTCCAATAAGGATGTTCATACTGTTAGAATATGCTTTGAATTTACTCCATCCCAACACGAATTCCTCAAAAAGATGAACGTTTCACTATGATATTCTAGTGCTTTGAAATACCTTGAAGAAAGAATATTCCCACTCAAAGAGAGGGAAGAAATCGTAAGGTCCACACAATCAAAATCATCATTGAAGATAGTTTGTGAATGTGTGAAGAATGGAGCATCTAGGTTGAGAAAATCATCTCAACCTTGTTGTTCACATTGATGGTGCAAGAAGGATCCACCTTAGTCCCTTAAATATTTGGGTAATTTATTTTTTATTAAATTATAGGGAATTGAAGGTGAAGAAAGATCTCAATAGGATAACCAGAGAGTCAGTGATAATAAGTGCTCCCTTGAGGGGGAGATAAATAAATATTCCAGAGTTGTTATTCTAATTATTTTCAACTTCAGTTGATATAAAAATTAAATTACTGTGAAGATTGTTTGAAGACCATGTCATTGGAAGAGGTATGTCATTTCCCAATCTCTCATCCTTTTTTACTCAATGTAAATATTATTTCTCAAAGTTAGAGTAACTAAATTACTCAATGACATAATAAGAATGGAAGTGATCCAAGGTTACTTATCCAACATGTTGCACTTGAATGTTTTTGATCCATTTGTTAAAGTGAGTTCCAGAGTTTCAGGTTTATTATTTCATACACACTTATTATCCAAATCCTATAATGAAAGTGAAAATCTCTTGAAGACAATGCACATGACTTCTCATATCATGATGTGTCATGATCAGTAGATAATAGACAACTTTTTTGTCTAAATCAAATTATCTCATTTTCTACACCAAGCATTTCTTAAGTAGACTTAGACTGAAATGATTTATGGCACATTTCTTGAGTATGGATTAATACCCTTCTTCCCTTGAAATTTTTAGTTCTTTTCAATAAGGGGGAGACAAGTGAAATGAAATATTGAGAGAGAAATAAGTGAAGACTCACATTGAAAAATTCATTTTGAAGAACAACTTTGAGTATTTACAAAAAATACAAAGGGGGATTGTTGGGAACACTTTGGTAATTGAGTTGTATTTTTTTCAATGAATTTCAATGATGGATACAAACACAATTCTAAGTGAAATGGGTAATGTAAATCATATGATTGATGAACTGACCTTGAAAGTTCAAAGAACTTGTATCATGTGTGATACAATGTTTACAACTTTTACATGTCATCCTATTGAGGATGATTGAAGTACTTTGGATTTAGTAATCCAAAAAGAAAAGGATGAAGAAGATGGTTGAAGAAGGGGTTGTTGATCATGAGGAGGCATGCACATATTCTAATGATGGCCATGCCTTTTTGTGCATTCTTCCAATTATTTTTATAAGGCCTACATAAAAAATGTAGCCAACCATGGAGGCCAGATGAGGACATCACCTCAAGTAATTGCGGGACCCAAGGGTTAACCACGCTCGAGGGAATCCCTCAAGGCCAGCCCCTCATAAGGTAGGGTAATGTAGGCTGTGTATAAGCTAGTAAGAGAGAACACATGGTGAATAACCCATGCTAATGGGATACATAGTGGGTGCTAAGAGTGAGCCTGCAGGAGGAATGGGTAGGCGTAGAAGAGCGCTCGTATAGAACCCATATAGGGCGGCACCTGTGGGGGGAGAGGATAATTCTGAGCTGATGCTAAGGGGATTTGATTGATAAAGCACGCATATCCCGCATGTCTGTTTCAATGTGGGGAAACATTTTAAAAACATGGATGTAATATCTATCGTCCATCCAATCCTGCATCTCGGTCAACTGCCCGATCAATCCATTGCGAATGGATGTAATCTTCATCGCTCATCTGATCTGGCGCCTTGCGCATTTGAATCTGGGTCATCTGATCCTCCTGTGGATTTGAACCAGCCGAATGGTCATCTTCAACCTCCAGTACTTACCAACATTGATTCATCTCACCAAAGAAGAAGCCTGATCACCATGGATGACCTCTAATTATCAAAGAAGGATCATTTCAGCACCGTGAAGGCTACTGCATTGAACCGAGACCATGCATGCAATCTACATATTTCATGCATAATATCTTGAATGAGGATGAATAAAATGGAGTTGTGAGTCCTTAATTATTTTTTGTGATACATGGAGGATCCGTGCGAGATTCATGCACTAGAATCGTGAATGCGACCTTGACTCCATGCACAAAGATAAGAGCCTTCATTCCGAAAAATGAAACACCCAAGACTTGCAGCTTACCCTTGAAAAGCAGTTTCGAAATCTTTAAGGTAATGTTCTCTGGCGTTGAAAGCCGCGATCTTAATGGGAGATACGCTGATGTTGAATGTGGAAGAGAAGTTTCCCTAACCTATAAAAAGAAGGATCTTGAGATGATTAATGATGTTGCTCCCACATACCAGAGAGCTCCAGTTTTTAAAAACATAGCATCTCCCTGTGAACCATTTTTCAAAGAGCAACCAGGAGTCCCATGAGCTCTATAATCTATGAAGAAGAGTTTCCACAAGCCTTCGATAGGTGCTACACACCCTTGAATTTCTTCACAAAGAACCAGCACCTGAACACGAGATAGGTTTTGTAAAAACCCTCGTTGTGTTTTGCGAAAGTCGTGCCATCGTGATCCAATGCTCGAGATACTCTCTCACTGATCATTACGATGAGTAAAAACTGTACAGTTCATGCACAAAGAATATCCATGCATCGTTGAGTGAAGAAAGTGACCTATGGCCACCCAAGTTTCATGAAGAATGGTGAGAACACCCTATTGTTTTCAATTTTTTATTCTACTATGTGCAGGGGTTCATTGTTGAAGAAGAAAGAGATTGCAAGTGGTGACTTTCATGGAAGTGTTTGTTTGATTTGAAGAAACCCTAGGGCCCAAGTGTTTTCAAGTTAAGAGGAAGAATACATGCATGTATGCTTGTGATCTTGTTAAATGAGCCCAAGGCCATGTATAATTGTCTGAAAAAGAAGCTCACACATGGAAAGGGTTTCACCCATTCGGGCTTGAGGAAGCACACACATATAAACCTAAACTAAAACCCTAACATAGTGCAAGAGGAATAAGGAGAAGAAATAAGAGGAAGAGGAGGAAGATGCCGAGAGTGTGTGTGATTAAAAGAACTACATCTATTTGGGTTCTCACACAAGAAAAGGAAGAAGTGAATTCATGCACGCATGCATTCACATGCACACATGAAGTGGCTTAAATAAAGAACCAAAAACAAGTGTGTGAATGTGTGTAAAGAAGAATAAGAAATAAAGGGAATAAAAGGTTCAACCTAAACTCGATATGCATTTTCACAAGCATTCATGAACAAGATAGAATAATTAATTTTGATGATGCTATGTAATCCGATATTCATTTCATGAATAATCAAATTAGTGTATGTCATTATGGCCAAGAAGAGAGAATGAGAATAGTGCATTTGGTTATTGAACTAAGAAGAAGAAAGAATAAGTTTGGTTTTGTTGGGGCTTCACTAAGAAGAAGTCAAGTGTAGTTGGTGTTGCACTAGAGAATAAGAGAAAGAAATAATATATAATTACATACCTAGTGCTTTGCACATAATCAAGTGAAGAGAACTAAAGAAGACCAGGAGAATAACCTTCATTTTGAAGAAGGAATAAGACTATATCCATTGGTAGAATAAAGAACCAGCTAGAGGCTGCAAGTTGGACTATGCTATCACCAGTCCAGGGAAGTAGAATGTTACCCAACCCCTTCTAAAGTGTAGGGACTAACACTGGCTAGAGCATTATTTTCCTAGCCACTACACTATAATAACATATTACATCATATTGGAGAATCCATTCATTGGTCATATCCAATAATGGAAAGGATGTATCTACTCTTATTGAGTGGTGAAACTTGTAAAATTATCGTGTGCATATTTTTACTAATTTCTATTATTTCATGCGATAGGGAAAAGACAATAAGAGAATCAAGATCATAACAGGTCAAGAGGTACAGGGATAAAAATTTGGAATTGGTTTCAAAAGTCCCCAACACTGATTCACCCCCACTTTCAGTGTTCGGTATATCCCAAACTGGTCCTCTCAGTTTTTACTTGTTTATTACTACTTATTGATTATAATTCTGTTGGGTTATTCTATTATTCAGTTGTGATATAGTCTTTATACCATTGTTATATTTATATAAGGAATATTTTTACTATCCCCACATGAGATTATATTCTCCATACTATCATGTCTCATAAACTTGTTGTTATTCAGAAGCATTTAGCATATGGGGAGGCATTCCAAGGCCTTGTGGTCAATCGTCCCAGAGCACTGTTCAAGTTGAAAAATGATTTGGGACACTATAAAAAATAATTATATAAACAACATGAGGTTTAAGCATTTATAAAATAAAATAAATAATGAACAAAGAATGAAATGAGGGATAAAGTAAAGAACTATAATTATCAAAATATAACTAAATTAAGTGATACGAGAACACTGAAAAATATCCCACTTTTTGGAAATTAAAAAACTGAACATCAATTTCTAAAATATAATTATTTTTGTAATTGAAAATATGGAGGCTCATTTCTTTTATTTTTATTTTTGGATTAATTACAAAGAAGGGTGATATTTTTGAATTTTTGATGTTATTTACTATCTTTTAAAAAAATAACATAAAAATCATTCTTTGTATACTGTAAGGTATGAGGATGGTGATGGAAACAAAACAGATGGGTTGAATTGTGTTTCCTTAAAAACAATTAGAGAATAAATATATTTTATAGTTTAATTGATAAATAATAAAACAATTTAAGAAGAAAAGATAAATCTAGTATGTGATAAGTTTAAGCAGTTAATTAAAGAAGACAAGGGACTTATAATAGCTCAAATAAATGTGGCCCTACATATTATCATCACACACTCTCTACCTATTTGGAAATTTAAAGGATACACTATAATATAGTATTTTATGGTTGTAGAAAACCAAAATATTTTACACAAAACTATACCCAACCTAACACTTTTATGGGTATAGATAAAAACTAGTCTATCTAAGGTGTAGACCTAACTTATACCTATTTATAGGTTCAAGAATAACCTATGAATTTTAGTTTTCATATGGTGGTTAATACTGACTGACATTCAATGGTATTATAATCGTGTAAGTATTATAATGAAGATGGATAAATCCGAATAGAAATAAAAAAACCTCTTAGAAGTTGTATATATAAATGATGGAGTAGTAATGTGATCACCATCCCTTAATATAATTTGTGGAATAGTCTGGATTAGGTTGATCCAAAAATTCTTCATCAATTCTAAAGTTAATACATAATTTATTTATCACACTTTTTAGAACATTAGTATCTTGGTAAAGGATTCATGTTCCACTTCTTAGATAGTTTTGCGTTTATTTGAAAAAAAAATATCAAGTATTAATTCCTTTATCACAATATCTATAGTCCTCTTCACATGGGAGTTTCTAATATGTTCTTCATATATAAACACAAAAATATGACCATTACCAATATATTGAAATATCATAGAAATAATTCATGTGTTTTTATTATATATATCATTATCATGTTATAATAATCTTGATAATTTATTAATATCATGTTTTATTTAACTTATAATTGTGGTTATTCTTTATAAAGCATTCATTCCTTAACAAATCCTCACATGGAATTTGGATATTATATTTTATTAAATGTAGTTTCAACCTCATAATAATCATGAATGATACTTCTAACCAATAACTTGTTCAAAACCAAATAAAATAATTATAAACCACTTTTAATAACATCCTTTATATTTATAAAATTTTTAAAAGTTGAAAAATTAGTTATAATACTACAAAAAAAATACAATAAATAGAAAAATAAAATACAATTTAAAACAAAGTGTCATGAGACCAAATACATTGAGGTGACATCATATATTTATGTTTAAACTCTATATGGAAGTGACACTTTTTAATCTCCAATTTTCTATGAATCGAGAAATTTTAGATCACATACTTCTTTAAATCATAATGATTTTATAATCTTCTGATCTTGTTTATTCTTCCTGCCATGTGTTTTCTACTTTTGAAAACAAAATAATGTAAAACTAATTTGTTATATACTCTTATAGTGAGAGTTTTGGTAACAATGAGCTCTAATTTGTGCTACACATTGTATCAAAGGTTAGTATCAATGGAGTTATATCTAGTGTTTTTACGATCGATATATAGATATTCAAATAGTGAAAATAATATCTTCATATGTTTCCTATAATATCATCATAACATTCATATACTTTTTTATGGTTCAAGTAATATCATTTTAGGGTTCAAATAAATTCTTAAAAAGTTCATATAAAATCCATTATAAGGTTCATTAATGAAACACTATAATGTTAAAACCACTAACTTCAAAAGGTTAAAATAATACACTGTATAGTTAAAAACATTTTATCAAAAGCTCCAAAACCTTCATATTAAAAAATAATTCTATATAAAATGAAATATTTATATATTTAAAAAATATAAAATGAAATAAATAATAAATAATAAAAAATTGTGATAAAGATAAAAATTGTAATGATCAAAACAAGAATAATTAAAGTGATAAGAACCCACTCAATAATAGCAGCTGGTGACATGTGTATATAGATTTACACTATTTATTTTAAGTATATATTTTTTAAAATCTGAATCAGAAATCTTTAAAATTGGATGTATTTCATTATAATTCAGTAATTTATGTATGGTTCCATTTTATATAACACATTTCCCAAATTTATCATGCTTTGTGAGGCAATAATTTTTCCGAAATGGGATATTTGTAGTAGATGATATAAGATTTGAATCTCAATATAGCTCTTATACACTAGTCTCTTATATAGTTATATACAAAGATATTGGGAAGGGATAAAGTATATAAAATTATGATAATAAATCTTTATGATGCTAATTTCTATGAAAAAAATAATTATAGATATAGAGAATACTTTACAGGATATGGAGTTAATGTTTGGATTTGGTTTTCCTTCTAGAATAGTGTTTGTTTTGGAAATATGAATATATTTTTTAATAAAAAAACATTATTGTGTCCTGAATAATTAAATAGAAGTTGGAGAATAAAAATATCGACTCTATAAATCTAAAAAGTTCCAAAATATGAGAATCGTGACAAAAAAACAGATAAAACAATGATGTAGCATACAAAATCTAACTAAACTGAGCAATGAATAAAAATTTATAAGAAAAATTATTATGTAAATATTACATAATATAATACATTATGTTAAATACTCAACACAAATTAATTTAAAATAATTAATAATATATATTTTTAAGCATCATTCATTTTCATTTTTAATATTTACATTCCAAAAATGTGTGTTTCTAATATAATCAAATCTAATAAAAAATCATAATAAAATATATAAAATTGATAATAATTTTTATATAACATAATGGATATAAAATTGATATCAAATATAAAATATAAAATAATTCTTAATATTTTTAGAAATAATCACAAAAAATAATCAGATCAAATAATAAACCAAAAAATAATGTAGAAGCATAAGACCATGTTAGTTACTTATGTTCAATAATGAATATTTTCGATAGAAATTTGATGCAAAATATAAATAAAAGATCATGTCTGAATGGATTATAGAATAAAAAATTTTAGAGGTTATAAATTTACACCAAAATATCAAATTTTAAAAGGAAACATGTATATTACATTAATAAAATTTATTACTATTAAATTAAACTCAATTTTTTATAAAATCTTAAAATATATCAAATAAAAAAATATAGAACATATTAAGAGTGAGAAAAAAATAGTTATATTAAACAAAACATCATATAGATAATAAAACGATGATATAAAAAATTACGTCTTCATTTGTAGAATCCCTAACTTGAATTAAACAAATGAAACCATATTCAAAGACCCGTTGACCTTAGAACCCCTCCTTAAATACTAGATGTTTAGAACTATTAGAAAAGGTTTATGGATTTATAGTTGAGATATTATACCATGTGAAAAAAAATATAAATAATATAATAACAATGAAATCATTTCATAAATAAGATAACATAAACAACTAAAATATATCACATAGTAAAAAAATAACCATATAAAATTTAATTCAATTCTTATAGAAGATAATAGGATCACCCATAGGTCAATTATATAAAAAATTAAAAAAGGAAAAAAAAGAAAACACTATATTGGTCCTGGGGAACTACATAATGTATCTTTGAAAAAAAACAACATCCAATCTATGCATATACTTCACCTCCAAATACTATCCTCCAAACACATATTTCTTACCCTTTCTTATTTCAAAAATCATAAAGTCTACACATATCTTGGAGGGTCCATGTAAGGTGTGTGTATAAATTTAGCAGGTTACCACTAATTATTTCCTAGATAATATTCATACATATATAAGTGAATGAAATTTGAAATAAATAGAAACCGAAATATAAAGCACAACATACACCACCCACACATTCCAATCCATAGTGATCACATTACATGAATTAACCAATTCCTTGATGAGATGATGTACAAATGTTCTATACTATAAAAAATTCTCATAGGCTTCCAACTAATTCATTACATATGATGTTGCATTCTAACCAAAACTTGTGTAACCATCCCAAGCCCCACATGATCCAAAAAATCATGTTCTCATACCATACTGAAATATCCATGACCAAGCAATTATAAATCCATTCATTGTCACTTCATCCAGAAAAAAATCACAAGAGTAAAGAGAACTTATTCCCCATTACCAAGATTAATCCATTGTCCATATCACATTCCACACAAATAATAATAAATATATTCCAAAAATATGATCTTAATCATCCCAATTTTATTATGTCCACATATAGTGTATTTTCCTTCAAATTAATTGTCAACCCTTCCCACTTATCACTCAATATATGGATGATATTTCCAATAAATATTGTTCAATACCACTCTATGAGCCATATCTTGTGTGTACATTACCCCAATGTCCTTGACACAACATTGAATGAAAATTTATAATAACCTATAGCTACAAAACATCTAGAAAATTCTGATCTTCACCCGTAACTAAGGTCATTACCACCCATGTTACACTAGTGAATCATGTTTCCCCATTATCAGTAATCAACATCATCCACGTCATACTACGGTACTATAATACCACCTATATCCATAAATAATGCCATACATAAGTATCTGAACTCATCCAATACATATAAATATAGATTCTTGGATAATAAAATGGTCTAACGATAACCACAATACATGTCATTAGCATGTCCAGTCTCATAGCCACATCTACGAACCCAATACCACCCTAGGATACCCCAAAATCACCCTATACACTTTTAACTACCTCCAGTTATGGTCTCTCACATGTTCTTACCCATGATCATAAATAACATGGTGTACTGAAAACATATATAACAAAGGAAACAACTAGGGACCATCTTCCACATTCTAGTAAATGCCTTCATGTTCGGTTCCATGGTCTGATTCAACCCAAGAAGAAAGAAATTGAAAAAGTAGAGAAAAATTCATCAAATGGGTATTTTAGTTGAAACTAACCACAAGGTAAAAAATATAGAGTTAATTATGAATAGAACCATATGGAGGTAAGATGTAAAAGCAATGACCCCCTCAATAAAACACATGGATAATAGAAAATTAATGGTTTAAGTCCCTTAATAGGGAGCATAGAATGATAGGGAGGGAGGTGTGAATGCCTACAAGATGAATTTTCTACCCATTAATATTATATAAATAAATTAATTAATTATTAAAACTACAAAATTTAATAAAACACCCTATAAAATAACTAGGTACTTGGTACTCTTCCATGTGTTACCCACTAGCAATCAGGTATTGGCCTTAGTTTTACTAGGTTGTTGGTGGTTCTTATATGGAAACTTTCTCAACTTCCACTACCATGGAATAACTTATGATAGTACATTAAATAAGCAGTTCCCTATATATTTTAAATTCAGAGCCCATCACCTTGGCCAAAATCCTAGCTGGACTTCCAAGCCTTCTCTAGCCCCTCTAAAACATTAAAAATTCATATATACACATGGTTAGTCCACTCTTAGGATCAAATTACCTCACCTAAGAGAATGGGCTGTTATAACCTCCACACCATATGATTTCTCATCCCTGAGCCATCACGAGGCATGATACTGACAAAAATACACTAAAATTTGAGTTTCCTTCGCACCAAACAACATAAATATTGAGATGATAGTGAAAGAATTCAACTAAACCTGGTTACACTAACCAAAATACATAATAAGACCAACTCAAATCATTACAGTCCCCACCATATGATTCAAATACATTATTACATTCTAACCAAGACATGCTACACTGATAGTTCCATACCCAATCACCATCCTTGATTGTACACGTCACAACCCTCAAAATACCATCATCTTTCAATATACCAAATTCATATACCTCAACCAATACCTGGTCTTTCCATTACACACATACACCTACCATGAACTAAAATCCATCATATACAGAACCAAAATCTTATTCTCAAATAATACCTATGAGCATTAACGAATCTATATATTTCATTGAGAAATTAAACTTGATCAAATGAAGATAACTTGAATCGTGAATTATTGATGCTTTATTTACTTATGGAGTGACACATAGTATTATCCACATCCCCCAGTATTGGGTATCCAAACCACTACCATGACCTACATTAGAAGATGAGTTCTGACTATTACATCTCGGCACAGCTCCCAATGCCACCTCAGGTAACTAATCATGAACAAATCCTCATCTTCTAATTGACTATGAGATATTCTAGTAATACCTCTTGAGATGCCACATGTGGCCACATTCCTGACACTACTTATGTATCGAATCTCATTAGTCTTAAATGTGTCTTTTTTACTGATACCTATAACACATCATCGATGGCCCACTCTATAAGGAAAATATTGAATCCTTTCTCTAAGTACCCAACCATGACTCCTCATGTACCTGCTTCTAGCTAGTCAAATATTCATTATTGTTCTCGCCTAGCACCCCTGTATGACTTGGTACACTCTCATTTGTCAAGTTCCACCCAACTATCAGCACTAGATTCACGACTTTTGAAAATGAGGTTAACTAAAATATATTTTTATATCATTGATATAATTCCATAAACCATACTCCAATCATTTCACCATAGTGATATCATCTCTTAACAACATCAGTGAAAATCATAACAAGTATATAGAACCCATGGAATAATTTATTATTGATGGATCTCCCTACACCAGATGTAAAAAAGCATCGGCTCATCCTTCCCTCGGTTTCATGAAAAAATGTTCTAAATATACCTCACCACATATTCCTCCAATTCATCCCTTAATTCCAATCATCTTATACCAGAACAACCCATTAACATTTGTCTAGTTCCCTAAGAAAATACATCACTAGATTCACCCTCCATCCCAGTGGTGTCTTAATCATATAAAAAATAATTTGGATCTGATCAATCAAGTAATCAAATTCCTGGGGTCCACACACTCCCAAGAACATTGTAGGATATTTTAACTAGAACTCCCTATCTATAAAAGGCATGGATGGATCATATCCATTATGTACCTAGTAAATTATCTATATAGGTTACACCGGGTTCTCCAAGTGTTTCTCATAAAACAACTACCTAGATCTCCTATAATCTTTAGATTTCACGCTTGTATTGAAATATATATCTATGAATCATGATCATCTCCACCGTTAGGGGAAACATATGTTTCATATCTCAATGGAACCATAACTCTATCCTCACAATACATTATTAGAGACTATATAGGTATTATATCCCTAAGAACCATATACCATATTCAATAAAAATATAATAGTCTGAAATATTAACAATAGAGAATGTAATAAGGTGTATCATGACTTGCTATCACATACACTTACCAACCTGTACCCAAGTCCAATATCATATGCCCTCACATCCCTGCTTACCAATCATGAGGTTAGGTTCCATACACACCTAGTACATGTAGGATCCAAATACTCAAGAACACCAGGAATCATAAACCTGGTATGGATGAAGAGAATGACACCAAGATTTTATATGAAAAAACATTATGGTAGAATGTTTAAATTGCCAATACCCTTCTCATTCTATAACAATGACTAAAATGTAAACCCCAATAATGACTATAAAAGTTATGTATTCCCTATAATACAATTTATCAAGATAAAATAAACCAAAATCAATCATGAAAAAAATAGAAATTTTAATTCCATTGAAAACTTGGTCTATATCCCATAATTGTGTTGTCTAAGCACACAACATAACATTCACCCCATGTTTTGATACATTCCTAACACTCAAGTGCACCACAACACAAATAGAAAATAAAGATACTCTCTATATGATTTATAATAACCTACTTTGATTCAACATTATAGAATCCCCAACCTGGATCACCTGAAAGACACCTTTGCAAGAGAGACACTGACCTCAGACCTTCCTCCCAATATGTCATAAGCTAGTGACTAGAAGAGAGGGTTTTAGGGGTGATATTGGGGAGAATATACTGTTTAAAAATAAAAAAATAAATAATAGAACAATAATAAAACAATATAAAACATAATGTAACATAAAAATTCCAAAAATATCACATGGTATTTAAAGTAAACATCTATAATATCATGCTAGTCATTCAACCGAAAAAATATCACACATAGGATGATAATATATAGAAATAATAAAATACCAAAAATGGCCCCAACTTATCTCTAAGAAACCACCCCAACTAGCTAAAAAATACAATAAATACCAACCTATGAATACATTACACCTATATCTACTAAGATTCGGATGTTTCTCTCTTAACATTACATATATCGCAAATCATAAAGTATGTGCATGTCTCAAAGGGCCCATGTAGGGTCTGAGTGTGAACTTAATAGGACACAAAAAAATTTGTCTCTAGATAATATACATAATTATATGAGTGTATGAAAATTAAAATAAACAAAAAAACACAAGCACAACATTATCCACTCGTAATCATAAATCCATGATGATCACTTTACAAAAATTGTCCAGTGCTATAGTGGGATGATGAACCCCAAATATATCACATTGGAAGAACCCTTCATCATATAACCGATTTATATCACATTATGTTATACACCATCCATAACCCTTGTAACCATCCCAAATCATACATGATTCCATGAAGTTATTTCCTCATACCTTGCCACAAAATTCATGAATAACCAATTATATTCCCCAGTTCTATTGCCTATCATATTCCAATCATGGAGAAAACTTGATCCCATTTACCAATCCCAACTAATTTATTATGTCACATTCAGCACATATGGTGAGAAATCCATTCCTAATAGATGATATCAATCATCCAAAGTTTCTCATGCCAGTAACACCCCGAAATTTTATGAAAAATATTCTTTTTAATTTCATTAATGTCTTGTGTTATACGCTACACCAAAAGAAGCTTTCACAACACGCATCATTGACTTGCCTTCCATTACACGCAATCGCGACCTTCCTCGATAGTGTGTGTAGTACACAATAACGAGTTTCACTAAACAGCAATATGCTATTAAAATATTATTAAAACTAGCTGTTATGAATAGTAATAACCACTTTTTGAAATTTTTTTAAATTTTATTTTATCAAAATGGACTTTATTTTTGGATTTTTAATATCTAAATTAGCTTAGGGTGAAATTTTGGTACTTTTCGGATAACTTTTATTTTCTGATGAATAGTGAAAATTACTAAATTTTAATTAAAAACAACTTTTTTAATCGAAATAATTAATAGTGATAAATTATTAATTTTAGTGGTTTTAAAGTATATTTAGAATATATTTTTACAATTCAATACAATGTTGGTCATTGGATGTAATTTCACATTTACACCAGACATAAACAAGTGTTAATCTTTTGATAGTTATTATCTCTTAAAAACACGTTATTTATTGTGACAACAGAAATTAATTATAAAATTAATTAATGCAACTTATATGTTGGGAATTTTTTAAAATAGAAATCATTTTTGAATTCGGAATATCAATTATTGCTTAGGGTGAAATTTTGGCATTGTTTTGAAAAACTTCAATTTTTGATAAATAGTGAAACTACTAAGTGGTAGTTAAAAAAATTAATTTTTTCATAAATCTTAATTTTACCACTTCTGTGAATGGAATTTAAAAAATCCGAGAGACACGGTTGATTTCATTAAGTAAAATGTGGTTCAATGAGATGAAAATAATTTTTGGTGAATAGTAACTTTTTACTTTTATTTACCACGGTTAAAAGTAAATAGGGTAATTAAGGGTAAAAATGATATTAATATTACCCTAACACATGTCCTAATCCTATTGGACAAGTGTATCTCGACCAAAAACAACCTTAAGTGTAAAATATTATCATTTAGGCCAACTTGGATTAGATTAGGACATTTATTATTATTTAATTCAAAGAAGAGTTAAAATTGTTAAAATCAAAGTTTAATAACTAAAACATTTTTAATATGCGGTTATACATAAGATAAATTCGAATATAAATATTAATTAGAAAGATAAAAATATTTCCTACATAATGATAGTTTATTTATAATTTTTAGACATTAAATAAATTAATTTATTTATGACACAACGATGATGCAGTAATTACCCTTTTAAGGAAATGTTAACATAATTGATGTTATAAATGATCAAATAAATGTAATTTGAGACTTTTTATAAATTCCACTAATTTTATAGGTTAATATGATATATTAGTGTTGATTTAATCAACTTGGTTCGAACATATAATTCTGTTATGACTTTCACAAAAATCATATATCAAATAGTGTCAAAATTGACACAAAATAGTTTTTAAATCAAATATTATATTATTAATTGTTATTTTATTCCTAAAAATCTAAGGTTCGGCCAAACGACTTAGATAAGTATATATATATATTAATAATAAACAACTTGGGGTTCGTTTGGCATGTTATAGTAAGTGTATTAACCATATAGTGTAAGAAAACAAAAAGTCACGGTAAAAGTTAAATTATTTAACTTATAGTTAAATCTAATTGATAAGGTTACAATAATAACCTAAACTTGTCTAAATCCTATTGGTTGATAGTATTTCGACCCATCCCAACTTTACCTTCGAAATAAGACCCATTGGAACCATTATAAACCGATTTTGACTTTAATATAAAATAATATTTTGAGATATTCCTAAGGTGCCCCTCTCCTCCCTTATAAAAGGGCACCTCCTCCCTCTCTTCCTCACACAAATTTGAGCCTTAAAGCTCGGCCAACCCCTGCAAAAATCTTTTCTCCACTTTCCTAGTATCATCCTAGAGGTCCTGGTCTTCTTCAAATACCATCCTTAGTTCTTTAAGTGGAGATTAAGAAAAGGAGCGTCAAAAAGAGGTAATATCCATTACCGATCTTTTTCAATTTATTTCTTCTTCAACTTCTTCTTCTTTAGTTTTTTCATGATAAATTAATAACATCAGTATTACTTACATACTGATATGTTATTATAAATATGAAACAACCCTAATTCACCTTCTATCCATCCTACGGAAAAATGAAATCACCACGCGTGCGTACGTACGGAATACCGTCTCCACGCCGTGGTGTAATCTATTTTCCACCATCACCTTACAAGGATGGGTATAATGGTGTAATGAGTAACTATATATCATTATTATAGAGTTATATTGATACTGAAATAGTATACATACACTTCAACACAATTCCACGACCATGGGAACGATATCATCGCTCGTGCGTACGTACGGACTACCGTCTCCACGACGCGATGAAATTCTTTCTCCATGTTAACCATTTAAGAATTATTATAAAGTATATATAAGCAATAATAATGAAATATGTGAAATTATAAGGCTACTGGATTTATTTATATATGTATGTCATCTACTTACTTCCATTCAACACAATAAGGAAAGGAAAACAACGTTCATGCGCACGTACGGACTACCGTCTCCATGAACGGTGTGTTTCATTTCATTTATATATTTATCATATATATATATATATACTGAATATATATGATATATAAATCATGTTTTATATTCTGTAAGTAAGTAAATCATGATATAAGTAATAATAATGTCAAGAACAACAAGTCCAAACACCTACGATAAATAAAACGATTTTACCCAAAACGCTTCTTTAACATGGAATTTACAAAAGAACGGGTAATATAAAGTCATAAGTGAACCATATATGATATCATAACAATAAATATGATTCTGTAATAAGTTAATGATATTATTTAAATCATTATACAGGAGGTTCGGACACTTACGAAGAAAATCGGACTTAAGGTAAGGGAAATATCACAATCTCATTTTTATCCGAGATTGTTTATACATTGGAATTTACTAGGGTGCATTTTGTCATAAACATTCATGTTTCCTAGATATGACATATTATTTACATCCACCTACAATAGTTTAAATCCAATTTTACCCTTCGGTGTGTTTTTAGTAAAATATATGAAAGGAATCTTTTGTCGTTTTTCGTACGAGGTACTTTTTTGACTTTTCCGACAAAAGTACGAGAAGAATGTTTTTTTTAACTTATACAACATGAATGGATTTTTAAAACATTATTTCCAAGAAGCTTCCTTTACAAGTTTTCAAGTTTATTTTTAATCAACTTCTTTTAGTTTATAATTGTACGACATGTTAAGAAAGGAAAAAAAAATTGAAGAAGAAAGGATATTTTCCTCAAGAATGGAGTTCAAGTGTTTTATCAAAATTATTTCCCGTCTAAGATAATAAAGGATTCTGTTTTTGTCCCTATTATTACATTGATTATGTTGTGATGGAAATATTTTTTTATGAATTCCTTTATCTTATATGAATTGTTTTATGATGTCACGATGTTTAAGATTCCCATTTTTATTACATGGGTTATGAAATGATGTATGATTTCTAATTTTGTGGCACACATAAGAATGGTATCATTATGAGATGGGTGAGACCTATATCCCCCTCCAATGCATTGGGTAAAGATTCTATATCTCATGAGACAGACATGGCTGAAATGGTATGTTATACCGGTTCAGTGAAACAGGACTGAAACGAGGGTTACTCGATTCAGAAAGGGACTTTGTCCACTAAGATAGTCTTGGCAATGAGTCTTGACTAACAAGAAATGATTCTCTATGATTATGTGTGTATGCCACAAAGTTTCATGTTTTAAGTTATGATTATTGGGATTTCATTTCACTACTATGATTTATCCCATGTTATGAAATTATGCTCTCTTTTGCAGGTTAAGATTTCCAAAAGTTATGTTCTTATGAATATGATGTGATTGATTTTTCTTTTGTTTACCCTTACTAAGCATTTGAGCTCACCATTTTATGTTTTATTTTCCCCAGGATATAAAGAAAGGTTTTATGTAAAAAAAATTGAAGATCATTATGGGAGATATTGAAGATCTTTCACCACGATTAGAATATTACGTTCCGAGTTTCCAAAGACACTAAAGTATTACGATCCTTGTGTGTGTGTTTTTTGTTATGTACTAAGTATTCCGCAAATGTAATGTAATGTCCATGTACGTCAAGATACGGGTCTCTACAGTTGGTATCAGAGGAAAGGTTTAGTCAAGCTTTGGAAACTAGGATGTGAGAACTTTAGTGAGATCCCTAGAGATATTTATAAGGTATGTCTAGGGATGTCCCTAAGGATAAGTATACGTATAGGATACAGTCCTAGAACTACGGTAACGATCATAGAATTTAACCTAAGATGTTAGATATTGAGTATACTCCACCTTTATTATGTTATTTTCCCTAGCATAATTTTTTCCTATCACACTATTCTTTTTTGGGTTTTAGAAAATGGCTGGAAACAAGCTGATTCATGATAATGGAGGATATGATGGACAATGGAATGATATTCTTCATAATGAAATGGGATTTGGAAGTCCAAACATCATTATTATGCCAAATCAGCAATCTCATAATATGATCAATAAAGTAAAATTTGGTAAGTTTCCTGACTCGGCTAATAAGAGAAAGATGGAGTTTCATGATGATCATAGAGGAAAGAAAGTTCAATTTCCCCTATGTAAATCATGTGGGAAGAGGCATCAAGGAGAATGTTTCAAAGGAACTGGAAGATGCTTTGGGTCTGGAAAAGAAGGACACAAAGAAAGTAAATGAAAAGGAAAAGGTTCAGTTAACAACATGGATGAGGATAATGGTATTGCTACGACATCAACAATGGTTAAATGTTTTAAATGTGGAATGTACGGGCATTATGCAAACCAATTCCCTAAGGGAAAGTCTCATGAAGATAATCAGTATGGTCGTATGGGAAGTATTTATGTGGATGATGATGAAGATACTACAAATGATTTTTGAGATGAAAGAATTGTTGAAGCTCAGTCAATGGTTTAATAATGTAGTGGAATGATTACATGTTTATCATGTGTAATGTTGTATAAGTAATCTCATGGTACTATGGAATAAAGAGACATGTAAGGATTGTTACATTGTTGTCTGATTAATGTTACCAGTATCCATAAAAGGTTATTCAGATATTTTTTGAATGTAGATGATATGCGCATAATGAAGGGATAAGGAGAAAATTAAATGTTTGATAGTATTCATGAGCTCATGACTGATATAAGGAGAAGGTTATATCATGGTTTGAGTATATAGAATTTTTGGATTTTGGTATGTGGAAAGAGTTAACTTTTGAAAGCATTCATGTTTTCACTAAGGTTTAATGGGTATTCATTTTTTTCAAGAGAATACATCATTAAGGTATTCACATGATTGGAATGTGACCAACAAGATATATGGGGGATAAATGATGGTATTCACATGCTTGGTTGACGACATTTCAAGTAATCATTTTCTTTATACTATGATCTTGGACCGAAGTATTTTAGATAAGCCTAGAGATTGTAATGGATTATGTTAACCATAAGTTAGTATTGTTTAAGTATAGAACTTTTTTTGATATTATTTATGTGATGTTATAGTAATGTAGTTTTAGAAAAAGGACAACCTTCAGGACGGGCGACAGCCCATCGCTTCGGACAAGGCTGTGGGAATCGAACCCACAACTGAAGTGCGACTGGCCTTTATCGCCTACCACTGGCCTACAGGAAGTCCCTGTTTAGTAGAAACTAGTTTTATTATATTAAGCAGTATGATATAGGAAGTATAAGTCCATTTTAGGAACCATATATGATTAATCTCACTATAGATCGACTTATGTATATAATTTTTGCTAACCTTTTGTTTGAGACAGATGGAATGACCCGTCATTCTATCACATGATATGCTAACACTTCACGAATAACAAATTCAACTTCATTCATTTAAGAGATGAAGTGGAAATTGTTCAAGGCACGAACAATAGTGAGATTGTACCAAAATAAAGTAAGTATTTTTTCTAATTCAAATTTTCAACTTTAGGGAAATGATCTTGAAAACCAAAAATGTTGTCCTAGTGCCCTTATATCCGATAAATTAGATGGTACCCTAGATCGTCACAAATTTATGGCTTTGTGATTGCTGGATTTTCCATAGCCATGTTCTCTACCACTCTCCATTAGAACATGATGGTTAGATTTCTCTTCCATATCCATATTTTCACCTATGTGGAAACCCAGTGATTAGTTTAATTGGGTAACTGTTATGTTTCATAATTTTGTTTCTAAAGATTGGTTTTGGTATTCCTTTTTATGATGTGGGTTTCTATTAAAGAAACTTTCAAATAGTAAACCATTTATAACCCCGATGAATTTCGAGGGCGAAATTCATTTTAAGGGGGGTAGAATGTAACACCCCGAAATTTTATGAAAAATATTCTTTTTAATTTCATTAATGTCTTGTGTTGTACTCTACACCAAAAGAAGCTTTCACAACACGCATCATTGACTTGCCTTCCATTACACGCAATCGCGACCTTCCTCGATAGCGTGTGTAGTACGCAATAACGAGTTTCACTAAACAGCAATATGCTATTAAAATATTATTAAAACTAGCCGTTATGAATAGTAATAACCACTTTTTGAAATTTTGTAAATTTTATTTTATCAAAATGGACTTTATTTTTGGATTCATAATATCGAAATTAGCTTAGGGTGAAATTTTGGTACTTTTCGGATAACTTTTATTTTCTGATGAATAGTGAAAATTACTAAATTTTAATTAAAAACAACGTTTTTAATCAAAATAATTAATAGTGATAAATTATTAATTTGAGTGGTTTTAAAGTATATTTAGAATATATTTTTACAATTCAATACAATGTTGGTCATTGGTTGTAATTTCCAATTTACACCAGACATAAACAAGTGTTAATCTTTTGATAGTTATTATCTCTTAAAAATACGCTATTTGTTGTGACAGCAGAAATTAATTATAAAATTAATTAATGAAACTTATATGTTGGGAATTTTTTAAAATAGAAATCATTTTTGAATTCAGAATATCAATTTTATCTTAGGGTGAAATTTTGGCATTGTTCTGAAAAACTTCAAGTTTTGATAAATAGTGAAACTACTAAGTTGTAGTTAAAAAAATTAATTTTTTCATAAATCTTAATTTTACCACTTCTGTGAATGGAATTTCAAAAATCCGAGAGACACGGTTGATGTCAGTAAGTAAAATGTGGTTCAATGAGATGAAATTAATTTTTTGTGAATAGTAACTTTTTACTTTTATTTACCACGGTTAAAAGTAAATAGGGTAATTAAGGGTAAAAATGATATTAATATTACCCTAACACATGTCCTAATCCTATTGGACAAGTGTATCTCGACCAAAAACAACCTTAAGTGTAAAATATTATCATTTAGGTCCACTTGGATTAGATTAGGACATTTATTATTATTTAATTCAAAGAAGAGTTAAAAGGGTTAAAATCAAAGTTTAATAACTAAAACATTTTTAATATGGGGTTATACATAAGATAAATTCGACTATAAATATTCATTAGAAAGATAACAATATTTCCTACATAATGATATTTTATTTATAATTTTTAGATATTAAATAAATTAATTTATTTATGACACAACGATGATGCAGTAATTACCCTTTTAAGGAAATGTTAACATAATTGATGTTATAAATGCTCAAATAAATTTAATTTGAGACTTTTTATGAATTCCACTAATTTTCAAGGTTACTATGAAATATTAGTGTTGATTTAATCAACTTGGTTCAAACATATAATTCTGTTATGACTTTCACAAAAATCATATATCAAATAGTGTCAAAATTGACACAAAATAGTTTTTAAATCAAATATTATATTATTAATTGTTATTTTATTACTAAATATCTAACGTTCGGCCAAACGACTTAGATACGGATATATATATATATTAATAATAAACAACTTGGGGTTCGTTTGGCATGTTATAGTAAGTGTATTAACCATATAGTGTAAGAAAACAAAAAGTCACGGTAAAAGTTAAATTATTTAACTTAGAGTTAAATCTAATTGATAAGGTTAAAATAATAACCTAAACTTATCTAAATCCTATTGGTGAAATATGATTTCGACCCATCCCCACTTTACCTTCTAAATAAGACCCTTTGGAACCATTATAAACCGATTTTGACTTTAATATAAAATAATATTTTGAGATATTCCTAAGGTGCCCCTCTCCTCCATTATAAAAGGGCACCTCCTCCCTCTCTTCCTCACACAACTTTGAGCCTTCATGCTCGGCCAACCCCTGCCAAAAATCTCTTCTCCACTTCCCTAGTATCATCCTAGAGGTCCTGGTCTTCCTCAAAGACCATCCTTAGTTCTTTAAGTGGAGGTTAAGAAAAGGCGCGTCAAAAAGAGGTAATATCCATTACCGATCTTTTTCAATTTCTTTCTTCTTCAACTTCTTCTTCTTTAGTTGTTTCATGATAAAGTAATAACATCAGTATTACTTACATACTGATATGTTATTATAAATATGAAACAACCCTAATTCACCTTCTATCCATCCTATGGAAAAATGAAATCACCGCGCGTGCGTACGTACGGAATACCGTCTCCACGCCGTGGTGTAATCTATTTTACACCATCACCTTACAAGGATGGGTATAATGGTGTAATGAGTAACTATATATGATTATTATAGAGTTATATTGATACTGAAATAGTATACATACACTTCAACACAATTCCATGACCATGGGAACGATATCATCGCTCGTGCGTACGTACGGACTACCGTCTCCACGACGCGATGAAATTCTTTCTCCATGTTAACCATTTAAGAATGATTATAAAGTATATATAAGAAATAATAATGAAATATATGACATTATAAGGCTACTGGAATTATGTATATATGTATGTCATCTACTTACTTCCATTCAACACAATAAGGAAAGGAAAATAGCGTTCAGGCGTACGTACGGACTACCGTCTCCATGAACGGTGTGTTTCATTTCATTTATATAATTATCATATATATATATATACTGAATATATATGATATATAAATCATTTTTTATATTCTGTAAGTAAGTAAATCATGATATAAGTAATAATAATGTCAATAACAACAAGTCCAAACACCTATAATAAATAAAACGATTTTACCCAAAACGCTTCTTTAACATGGAATTTACAAAGAAACGGGTAATATAAAGTCATAAGTGAACCATATATGATATCATAACAATGAATATGATTCTGTAATAAGTTAAGGATATTATTTAAATCATTATACAGGAGGTTCGGACACTTACGAAGCAAATCGGACTTAAGGTAAGGGAAATATCACAATCTCATTTTTATCCGAGATTGTTTATACATTGGCATTTACTGGGGTGCATTTTATCATCCACATTCATGTTTCCTCGATATGACATATTATTTACATCCACCTACAATGGTTTAAATCCAATTTTACCCTTCATTGTGTTTTTAGTAAAAGATATGAAAGGAATCTTTTGTCGTTTTTCGTATGAGGTACTTTTTTTGACTTTTCCGACAAAAGTACGAGAAGAATGTTTTTTTTAACTTATACGACATGAATGGATTTTTAAAACATTATTTCCAAGAAGCTTCATTTAAAATTTTTCAAGTTTATTTTTAATCAACTTCTTTTAGTTTATAATTGTACGACATGTTAAGAAAGGAAAAATGTTTTTGAAGAAGAAAGGATATTTTCCTCAAGAATGGAGTTCAATTGTTTTATCAAAATTATTTTCCATCTAAGATAATAAAGGATTCTGTTTTTATCCCTATTATTACATTGATTGTGTTGTGATGGAAATATTTTTTTTATGAATTCCTTTATCTTATATGAATTGTTTTATGATGTCACGATGTTTAAGATTCCCATTTTTATTACATGGGTTATGAAATGATGTATGATTTATGATTTTGTGGAACACATAAGAATGGTATCATTATGAGATGGGTGGGACCTATATCTCCCTCAATGCATTGGGTAAATATTTTATATCTCATTAGATAGACATGGCTGAAATGGTAGGTTATACTGGTTCTGTGAAACAGGACTGAAACGAGGGTTACTCGATTCAGAAAGGGACTTTGTCCACTAAGATAGTCTTGGAAATGAGTCTTGACTAACAAGAAATGTTTCTCTATGATTATGTGTGTATGACACATAGTTTCATGTTTTAAGTTATGATTATTGGGATTTCATTTCACTACTATGATTTATCCCATGTTATGAAATTATGCTCTCTTTTGCAGGTTAAGATTTCCAGAAGTTATGTTCTTATGAATATGATGTGATTGATTTTTCTTTTGTTTACCCTTACTGAGCATTTGAGATCACCCTTTTATGTTTTCTTTTCCCCAGGATATAAAGAAAGGTTTTAGGTAAAAAAAGGGAAGATCTTTATTGGAGATATTGAAGATCTTTCACCGCGATTAGAAGATTACGTTCCGAGTTTCCAAAGACACTAAACTATTACGATCCTTGTGTGTGTGTTTTTGTTATGTACTAAGTATTCCGTAAATGTAATGTAATTTCCATGTACGTCAAGATACGGGTCTCTACAATGCCCACCTACAATGACACCATGCTTTGAATAAATGGTAAAATCCATTTCCCTGTGACACTCAATTTATCAAGGAATCTACCATCAACTAGTGGTCCATACCACCTCATGGGCCCTTCCCTCTATGAAAATGACCCCAAAAACCCTCAACCCTATAGTGATTGGAAATCACTATTACCCTATGAACATGCCGTATTTGGAGAACCCTGATATCTACGCATGGTTATGGTCATTACCACCCTTATCTTAAAAGTGCCCCATTTTATTCCATCATCATTTTCAATATCACCCTCATCATACTGGTATACTACAACACCTCCAATATTCATACATCATGTCAAGTAAAACCATCAAAATCCAAAAAATCCATATAAAAAAGGATCTCTTAATAAGAAATCGGTCCAATGATCATAATAATAGATGTTTTTATACAAAAAATCCCATATACCAGCTTACCATCCTTCTAAGACCCTTTAGAAACAAAAAAAATACCCTATATACTCCAAACGGTTTTGGTTCTATTTGCTCACACGAACCTACCCAAGCCTGAAAATAACACAGTGAATAAACACATGTATATTTCATGAAATATCAATGAATCACCTACCTTATACTAGTAATGTCCTACATGTTTGATCTTTTAGTCTAATATTACTAGAGGAGGAAGAAATAAATGAACTAGAGAAAGATCCATCAAATTTGTATTGTACTTTAAATTCTCCAAAAATGGTTTAAAAATAAATAATAAACATTTAAGCGAACTAGGAGAAGGTAAAATTTAATGGCAGAGACCAGTTTAATGAACAACATAAATAACCGATGAATAATGGTAGAAATACCTTAAATGCATTGAGAGAATTATAGGGAGGAAGGTTCATCTACCTACTGGATGAATGGCATTCCCCTTAACATTATATAATTAAAAAAATATTTTAAAAACACCTATGAAGGCATTAGGAATCCACTACCCCTCTAATGGGTACCCTTTAGAAACTAAATACCAAAC
The DNA here is from genome assembly GCA_963277665.1 of Viscum album. Taxonomy (NCBI): domain Eukaryota; kingdom Viridiplantae; phylum Streptophyta; class Magnoliopsida; order Santalales; family Viscaceae; genus Viscum; species Viscum album. The sequence goes on from OY728158.1 coordinate 1,328,856,696, forward strand.
CTAGGTCCACCGCTAGGTTGGTAGACCACATAGGTCCATTTACTCCCCTTTTAATAAAATAAGGTACCTGGTGTTAGCCAACAAGGTACTTGGTACCCACTTTCCTCAAAAGTTAGATTCCCAAACCCAATCCTCTTTCAAAAAAATTACCACCTTGACTTTTCAAACCCCTTATACAGCTCAAAAATTCTTAATGCAATTCCCCAATTTGAAGACCACTAACAAGTTTCTGTACTAGAGTGTTATGAGACCTCAAGCATGCCTCCTCATATTTTATAGGTTTTAAACAAAAAGTAAGGGTCCATGGTGAGACTTTGGGTAGAATATACCCTCATATCAGAGTCATAAAAAAGATAAATAATAAAAAAATATCCAAATATCATCTACAAGATTTATTAGCATATAGAGAAATAATAAAATATAATTATACTATAATAAATGTATTTTCTAAGAATATAGTCATATTTGTAAATAAATCACTCATTGGTTGATCATATATAAAAACATGAACAAAATAAATAAAAATATTAGTGGGATTTATTACTATCCATGAGTATCATTCCTTAACTCTATAAAAGTTATCCAGCTGGGACTCTTCTTTATCTGTACCCAAAATCTTGAGGTCTTCTTGAGAACCAAAGTTACAGGGCCACCCTATTTGTGTGTGAATGAAACTTAGTATTAAACTATCAATGGTTTACCTAAAATAATCAGTAAATATTATTTATACACAAAATATTATGAATAAAAAATAACACAATAGTTGGAACTTAAAAACTAATCATCATCAATCCACATCTTCTAAGGTGACACCCGAAATCAACCACACTTACATCATTTGATTCCATATATCTCTAAGAATATTTTATACCATTATGCGGTATGAAATACCACCCTAAAATATCAAACATATATAAAATCACTCAGGGGTAAGAGTGTCCCACCTATATCATCACATATATATAACACTGGGGGAAATTTCCCACCTAAAATATCTTCACATATCATATCATAGGTAATAATGCCCACCTCATTATCCCATCACATATCATATCATGGGAAATAGTTCCCACCCCATAATATAATCATATATAATATTGGGGTGATATTTCATGTCCTATAATACCATTATATATCATATCAGAAAAATTAATTCATTCCCCATGGTACCATTATATATCAAATCGGGGGTGGATAGATACAACCCCATTATACCTCATATATCCTCAAGCAGAATATATCCCACCACATAATATTGTCATATATTATATCAGGTGAATATATATAACTATCTATTTACTCATCTATCATAGAGTTGAATAACACCCACCTCATGATTCTATCGTATATCATGTTAGGGGGAATAGTGCATGCCTTAAAATACCTCATAAATCATCATGGAGAATAGTTCCCACTATGTAATACCCTCATATATCATTTTGGGGGGAATATAATCCACCCTAAAATACCTCAGATATCATCAAGGGGAATATATATCACATTTTAATGCCTCATATATCATATTAAGGGGGATAACACCCTCCCTATTATACCTTATATATCAACGAGGGGATTAGCACCCACCATAGATTATCATAATATATATAATTGAAATATGAAAACATAGCCCATCCAAGTAGCACACCATGTCATGATCAGGTCACTATTCACACATGCATAGATCTGCATCTCTTGGAATGCCTCGACATCTATTTAGATACAAAGTCCAGTCTCCTCAAGTCCATCACTGTGAAATCCCAAGATCCTCACTTCTAGATCCAGTGTTAAAACATGCGGTATATATTTTGTATAAAAAGTAACTGAAAATATTCATTCTTTTATATACTTGAGAATATTTTTCAATATAATTTTTTAGGATTATAAAAATTCCTTACAATATTTTAGAGTTTATATAAATTATAAATATAAAGACTATTTGTCTTCACTCATGATAGATAATAGAACAAAACTCAACACCATTGAAACATCTAAAGAGCCTATAAAAAATCACTTTAAAACGTAGGGTCAGCATAAAATTTCCCATTTAGGGTTTTTAAAAAGAGTGAAAATCCTTTTATAAAAACTATTTAAAAACTCTTTTTAAAAATTTTATATCAAATATTATATATTTTATATAGAATATACATTTCAAAATATATTTCTAGGGTTTTAAATAAATTGAAAATGTTATTCAAAAAACATTGAAAACACATATCATTTTTGAAAAATAAACTTTTTAAAATCATTAAAAATACATACCACTTTGAATTCCTTTTTTATTTAAAAAATATATAACCTTTGAAAATAATTGGATTTCTACTTAAATTTTTTAAAATATATTAAAAATAATAATATTTTTAAGGCATATAATTATACATAGAAGACCTTAATAAATCAATGCGGGGACTTGCAGTATCACTAAAGGAAAACATCCCCTTTAGGCCATGGGATCACCCTATTCTTCATCAACTCATTCTATACCCAAGTACTGAGTTTTATTTTTAAGAATTTTTTTTCATAAATTCATTTCTCATTGATAATACATTAAAAACTCTTTCAAAACTATATAAATTATTTTCCAAGAATAAAATATTTTAAAATTAATTAAAATTTTAGAAAATTTTTTTTTTCAAGAAACGTTGTAAGACTTAAGAAAAATACATAATTTTAGAATAATTTCATAAATTCAAAGGCAGATTTCAAAAATAATTTTGAAATTGAAATTAAAAAATATTATATTAATATGAATGAAATTGCAATGATTATTATAGTATATGGTAACAACTATGGTCATGGATGATATTCATAATTTTAAAATAATATTTCATGAATAAAATGATACTTTAGAAATACATTTCCCTTTATTTTGGGTTTTTAAGATCATAATACTATATTTTTATACAAATAATAAATTTCCCTTATATAAGAGGTTTGAAGGTAACATAACCTTGATAAAAAAATTGATTTAAAATAATAAAATTCTTTTACATATAAATGATTTTAAAATAAAATAAGCATTTCTAAATTAGAAAATTTCCCTTACTATAATAGAATTTCAAGAATATATAAGTGTGAATAGAAAATACTCCCCTTACCTTATTTCTTGCATAATACCTTCTTCTTTGAATGATATTCTTATTTTTTCAGACTATATCCTTGTTTTTTTACATTATCTGATAATGGAATCTTGGAGTACCTATATTGGTAATCCATTATATATAAGTCTTATTTATATAGCCATCCTAATACAGTTTGGATATATATATATTTATAATATTGAAAACAGCAATCTAGTGCGTTTATTTTTTATATCGATTCATATATATATATATATATTGAGATTCATATTCATAAGGTTTTTTCTGGTTTTGAAAATCCTAGGTTTTATATCTACACCAGATTTGAGGATCATAGTGTGATGAGGTGGTATAACTCAAAAATCCGTGGATTTAAATCTACCATGTACTTACAATGATGGAATATATATATATATATATATATATATATATATATATATATATCCATCTCACTGGTTATGTTATAAGAAAAGGAGGAAGATGACATGCCTGGGGGAATCTAACTGAACTGTGGGTGATCTCAACTTTAAAAATGATTATTATAGATGTGATTATATATATTTTTATATCTTTATTTAATTCGTTTTGATCAACATTCTTCGCAAACCTTTTTTGAAATAATAAAAAACCTTCCAAAAATTATTAAAATTGTATATAAAAAAACCAATTTGGTTTTGATAGGGTGATATCATCATGATAAATGAAAATAATTTATTGATGTAAATCAGAGGGACAATGGTGATAAAGAAAAGTCAACAATGGTATAGACTGATAGTGAAGTGAAACTTCACTATTTTGTTATTCGAAGACACATGTGACTGTCATTGAAGGAAGATGATAGTGACGAAAAATTAAAGCTAGTTGTGTATGCTTATAGGGTTTGGGAATGACATGTAGCATCGACAGTAGAAGAGGTTGAGGGTTTGGCTAGGTCGACATCACGAGGAAGAAGATGACCTAGTATGATCAAATGGTTATCGGTTATTTAATCATAAATTGATGTTTTAAATTTGGGTTTTCAATCGCATGAATAGTATCCCATACAATCTAATCCCACAACAATCTATGATTTTTTGGCCACTTCCTTATATTAGAAATGGTCCCAAATCCTCGTTCTTCCAAGACCCTGGGTGATCGGCACATAGAACACTCACCACACACACACACATGGATCACACGACGTGGTCCACATGAAACTTATGCACACCTTTGAGCACACCCTATTCCATTTTGGCATTATGCATCCACCTACTCACACCTATGTCCCTAAGAGGCTGGCTCAGTAGGCTCTTATTCATTAGTGAGATTTCTCCCATGTAAGGTTAATCTAGCTAGCTAGTCACTAGATGTCCATATATATATAAGTAAAATTTAAATTACTTAATACAATTAAAATAAAAACTATGAAAATATTTAAGTAGATATATATATATATATATATATGTCATCCTTATAATAATTATATAATATTATTTATATATTTTCTTTTAAAATTTGTACTACTTTAACACATGTTAATGTTTCTAACAATTAACAATTAATTTTTTATTTTACTACTTCATATTTTAAAATATTATTACAATATACTTAAATAAAACTTATATATATATATATATATCAAATTGGTAATAATAATTTATTTAAAACTAATAACATATTATTTTGAAAGTATTTTGAAAAATATAAATTTTCATATTAAAATAAATTTTTTTAAATAATTAATATACAGTTGTATTGTTTAATAAAAAGTATGTTTTAAAAAGAATATTATGTACACCCAATAACAAATTATTTCAAAATAATTTTCACTTATATTACTACTATATCACATACCAAAATAAATTTGTTATATAAAAAGTATTAAATACTTACATGTGAAAATTTACTAATATTATTACAAATGTAATAATATAATTGTATATGTAAAATAAAAATTATAGTTAACTAAGACTTATAATTAATTTAAAAACAATTTTTTAGTCAAAATTAATAACATTGTATTTAGAAAACTGTAAATTTTATATATAAAAATAAATTACATTTAATAATCACTTTTAATTTAATGAAAAAGAAAAATATTATGAAAAGAATCTCAAGACGGAATAATAAAAAATTTATTCTTAAATTTTAACATAAAAATATATTTTTTGTTTGTTAAAATTATAAATTTTATGAATATATTTATAATTTCATATATTATAATTTATATAAATATACATTTCTCTTTTCAAAAATATGATTATTAAGATTAATTTATAACTAGAATTTATTTTGATTATTTAATAACATCTAATTAAAATTTAAAATCAAATTAGTAATCATTTATTAAAAATAAAAACTAAGCATATAATGTCTGGAATGTTTCATCCCCCTCTAAAATAAATTATTCCCTTGCAATTAATTTATCGTGTTTAAGAAAATTCTGAATTTCTATATTCATAATTATAAAAATTAGGTTCTTAAAAATCTGTACTCTTAAATATTTCCTAGATTTTAATTTCTAGATCCTCAAAATAAAATTTAAATCTATTAAATTATCCTTAAACGAAAATGTCTAATCTCTAAATTTTTCTAAACCATTCCCCTCATACAAACTATGATAGCCAACGAACCTCCCTTTTAGATTTGATGTTAAAACATGATGTATAATTTTTTTATAAAAATTTGAATAAAATATAAAATCATTTACAAACATGATGATATTTTTCGGCCTACACTTTGGAAGATTTGTAAAATTATTTACAATATATGATTGTTTACATAAATTAAAAATATAAAAAATATTTGTCTTTTCCTACAATCACTCCTTAAAAAAACTCAATTACATTAGAACATCTAAATATCCTATGAAAGGCATTTAAAAATGTTGGGTGAGTATAAAATTTTCCTATAAGATCATTTAAAAATAGTGAAAATATATTTTGGAAAAACTATTTAAAAAACTATTTCATGAAATTGTATATAAAATTTATAATATTTTATGTAGTAGATAATTTTAGAAATATAATTCTAGGGTTTTTAGATAATTGTGAAATACTGTTAAAACTATTGAAAATACATATCATTTTTTAAAAATATGTATTCCAAAAGCAAAAAAAATACTTATCACTTTAAAACCCCATTTTATTTAAAAAACAAATAACCATTGAAAATACTTCTATTTATCCTTGAAAACATTTAAAATACTTAGAGAATTATAAATTATTAATGGATTATATTGATACAAGAAAACTATTAAAATATTCATACGGTCACTACAAATAGAACTTCCCCTTGAGGTTTTGGGATCACCCCATTCCTTGTAAACTCATTTGATACCCAAGTGATGAGTTTTATATTTATGAAAAAAAATTCACAGGCCTTTATTTCTCATTGATAATCAATTAAAACCCTTTCAAAGCTACATATATTATTTTCAACTAAGAAAATAATTTTAAATTCAAGAATTTTTTTTTACGAATCATCATAAGAGTTAAGAGAGATCCAATTTTTTAGAATAATTTCATAAATTCAAATGAGGTATTCAAAAAATATTTATAAATTGAACTTAAAATAAATGATTATATTAATATTAATGAAATTTCAATGATAATTATAGTATATGGCCACACCTCATTTCATGGATGACATTAAAAACATTTATAGAATATTCCATATATAAAATTATACTTTAAAAATTAATTTCCCTTGTTTATAGTTTTCTAGATCATAAAACTAAATTTTAGTAAAAAAAATAATTTCCCCTTGTAGAAGGGGTTTGAAGAAAATATAACCTCTATAAAAAAATAGATCTTAAAAATAATAAAATTAACTTACATATAATGGTTTTTTAAATAATAAAATCTTTACTAAAATAGAAAGTTTGTTTACTATATTATAGTTTTGAAAATATTGAGGTTTGGAAATAAAATAGTCCCCTTAAATTAATTCTTGCATAAGACCATATTCCTTTTGTTTTCACCTTATTTTTTTTACTTTCTTCCTTTTTTTCAATTTCACTCATAATGGAAGCATAAAGTACCTAAATTGGTAATACCTTCAATGGAATGATTATTTATATAACCATCCTAAATCTATTCTCGTATATATATAATTTTGAAAAGAATAATCTTGTAGACTAATTTTTTATATCAATTCATATATATGTTTATATATATATATATTAAGATTTAGATTCATAAGGTTTTTTTCTAGATTTAAAAAATATTATCTTGTATATCTACACCAGATTCGACAAATTTAGTGTGATGAGGATGTATAGTTGAATCAGCCTTGGATTTAAAACCATAATGTACAAACAATGGTGGAATATATATTTGTATATATATATCTCTCGCAACTTCTTGCGTAAGAAAAGGGATAGATGATAGGTCTGGGAGAATCCTACTAAAATGTGGTCGATCTCAGTTTTAACTATGCTTTTCATAGGTTTAACTATATATATTTTTATTACCTAATTTGATTTTGCTTGATCAATATTCTTCATGAAGATTCTTTGAAAATAGACCAAACCCACCAAAAATTTTTGACATTGTTTTAAAAAATATCTGATTTGGTATTGATATGGTGATAAAATCATGATAAATGTGAAGATTTTATTCCTGTAAATCAAAGGAATAAAGGAGAAAAAATATTGTTGAGGGTATAGACCAATATTATAGTGAAAATTCACTGTTTTGTTATTTACAGACCCATGAGCTTGAAATTGAAGGGAGATGATAGTGAGGATTACTTTAAACTGGGGTCGTATACTTTCAGTGTTCAGAAACAATTCATAGCATTGGGAGAAGAAGAGGTTGAGGATTAGTCTAGGTTGAGTTTTTAATGAAGGAGACAACCTGGGATGGTCGAATGGATATCGAGGATTTAATCAGGCAGTGATGCATTAAATGAATGTTTTTAAATACATGAACAATATCTCACATAATCTCATAATTTATCATACTTTAGCTCATTTATCCACTTATATTAAAAACATTCCTAAAGAATTATTTTTTCATAACACCAGGGTATCGGCACCCAAAAAAATCACCACACACACCCACAAGGGCCATGCTATGTAGTCCATGGGAAACTTATGCATGCCTTCGGGAACACCCAACACCATTCAAGCGCTATGAATCCACCTAATCACACATATACCTATAATTGGCTGGATAATCCTGATCCTATGCGTTGTTGATATTTCTCCAATGCATGGTTAAGATAGCTAGCTAGCTATTTTATTTATATATATAAATATAAAAATAAAAGTTAAAATAATTAATGAAAGTGAAAAAAAAACTATCTTATATTTTATATATATATATATATGCCATCCTCTTAATAATTATAAAAAACTACTTATATATTGTCTATTAAAATTTTATTACTTTTAAAATATGTCATTGTTTATTAAAATTAAAAAATAATTTCGTATTTTACTAATTCATAATGAAAAATATTATTACTATAAACATAACTAATGATTATATATAATTTAAATTTGAAATAATAATTGATTTAAATGTAATAAGATATTATTTTGAAAATATTTTGAAAATTATGAATTACCATATTAATATAAATGTTTTTTAAATAATTAATGTACACTTGTATTATTTATACTAAGTATGTTTTAAAAATCATATTAAGCACATCTGACCCCAAATTAATTCAAAATAATTTTTACTTATATTACTAATATATTACTTACCGAAACAAATATTTAAAAAAAATTATTAAATATATACTTATGAAAAATAATAAATATTATTACTAAAATAATAATATAATAGTATATGTCAAATCAAAATCAGAGTTAACTAATACTTAAAATTACTTTAACAATAATAATTTAATCAAAAATGTTAACATAGTATTTTGAAAACAATAATATTTTCATATCAAAATTAAGTAATTTTAATATTCACTTATACTTTTATTAAAAAGGCATATGTTATGAAAAAAATTAATATGGAATAGAAAAAATTATCTTTAAAAAAATATTAATTTATAAATATATTGTATCTTTTAAAAATTATAACATTTATGAATACATTAATAATTTAATATATTGTCTTTTATATAAATATACATTTTAATTTTGGAAAATATTATTATTATGATTAATTTATAACTAGAATTTATTTTGATTATAGAAAAAACATTAATTTATGTTAAAAATCCATTTAATAATCATTTATTAAATTGGAAAATTGATATTAGAATTTCTCCGATTTTAAAATCATGGATGAATAAGAACATCATTTCAAACCCATCAGCTTTCTCACCTTTCCTACATGAGCATCCACTAGGTCTCATTTGATATCTCCCTTAGGATATTTGTCAACCCATATCATGGAGGAAATCCTTTCCATCACAACATGTTTATCCATGAAGGGCCTATCTTTCTCATGGGACTCACTAGGACGCTAACCCACCATCAGGAGGGTATTTCCCATCATGTATGAGATGAACCATCTCCTCACCCATTAGAACTATTCCTAAGCCTCTCATACCAAAACATATAGCCTTATGAAACTAACCTGGGCTATATACATATCATATCAAGCCTATGAACCCTTGTTGTGTCTCTCATAACCCCAACTAACAACTTCACCCCACTTGGGGACATAGTCATTAGGTGACCCCATTTCCCACAAATATCACTAGAGTGCCTACTTTTCACCTTGGAGGCTCTAAGACATCATATCTCCTAGCAACTATATTTCTTCCAATTTATTTGGTTTATATTCATTAGGGTAAAACCATCACATTGAACACATTTATAATTAATAGCTAATCTATCAATGACCATGGAAATAATCAAGTGTTTGATGGTCCATAAAAACCCAATACTCTACTATCCATTTTGTATATATTTAAGGAAAAACATCATTTTTAATCTAGACATAAATTCTATTGTATAAAGGTGGTGAAACTAAAAATTTAATGAACCTAAATATGATGTATATTCCACAAGGATATGTTTTGGGACTACCTAACTTATACAGAGTTATCATATCTCTTATATAAGATCTAACAACATTGCCTAATATTGTCCAAGAATTTATCACATGGAGACCACATCTCAAGATAGAACATCCAAATTATATAATTATAATCATTTATAATTAATTATTTAATTTAATTCAAATAAGCATAGTAACTGAAAAACTCATCGGGTGGTTCCCCCACATTGAAACCTCATGAAGTGTTATTTCATCATCCCAAGGCATGATTCTAATACTATATTGATAAAACATTCCATTTTCTGACTCCTAACCACTTTTCAATTTAATTTAATTTAATAAAAACCCAAAAAAATCATAGGGTGACATACCTCTAACAAAATGCTGAGAAAAATATACATTCATTATTATGGGAAACCTTATATCCACTACATGAATAATCCCCATAATATCAACATGATTCCACTATGATCTAGTGTAATTTATATCAAATATTATCCCAAATCATAAGGAACAAAGGGAAATAAATTGGGCGGTAAATAAAAGTATAACTTACCTAAAATATTCCATAAAACCATCCAAGAACCACCCTTCACCAAGGGTTGTTTATTGAGTATGTGGAGGGGAGGATCCAACCAAAATATCCCCCTTAAATTCCCAACTCGACCTGCAAATGAATGTGTGGGTGGGGGTGCGGCCTTGAAATGATGGGTAAGACCATTATTTATAAACTGGAATGGTGAAAGGCTATAATATTATTCTCTATACTATAAATCCATCATGGTGTGTCCCCTTGGTTCCTGGAATAACACACCTCCATTGGGAAAACTCTATGACCTTTTATCATAAAACACATGGAATAGCAGTCTAACTTCTAATAGAACCAACATCCTGATGTTTTTTCCTCCTTGGTATGGCCTCCCTCCTTCTATTTTGTATCTACCCTATCGGGGGGCCCATCATGGGGTGACCCCTATTATCAGTCCATGACACACCCATCATAGTCCAAACCAAAATCAATGTGACTAGACTTTTTATTGGGTGTCCTTTAAACCGAAAGCCTCAATATTCCCTCGTGGAAAGTACTTATAGTGTGACTATCCTTGTAATTGTATGACCATCCATTCCTCAAGAAAAATGAAAAAGGAAATGCATGGGTTTTTAATATATTATAAATGGTTACTCTTAATAATGTGTCACCCTCATCCATGATGTGACTCACATATGTAATATATTTTCCTTATCCAAAACATAATCAAACAACCTCCATGTCATGATACCCATTGGTTACAATGTTACTTACTTCCTTCATATCCTTCACACTATTGGTCATACCTTCATCATAATGTCACCTTCCTCTTTCACATTGTGATGATCCACCTGCAAAAAAATCAAAAAGTGGGGTCACCCTGACCCCACTCTGAGATACACCAAACCACCCAAAACAAATATTGATCCGCAAACCATGTCCGAAAAATCTCTTAGAGATGATCCAATACTAAAAATCTTGATATGAGTACCAGTTCCAAAAATATCCTCTACTATGGGATCTAAAATTCAAATTACCAATGAATTTCACAACCCATAATGACATCAATCATTAAAAAACCACACTATAACACCTATCATATCTAATAAGCCTTTTCAGTCCTCTATTAGTTAATACCAACCTACCTAAATTATCAAATCATCACTAAATCTACACATTCTACCCTAAAATTACAAACTAGATTCCATTATGCAACTCTAAACCCCAAAAAATTATGTATATCTATAGTTAATCTATTGAAAGGATCTCTCAGGGGAATTTCAAATGATGTTCTATTTAGGGTTATTTATGTGTAACGGAGTGGCTAACCAAGGTCATCCCCCAAAAGAGGAAGTAATTTATGAAAAAATACTAAAGGTATTTTAAAAATAAAATTAAATAACATAAACATGCTATATGAAAGGATGGGGAGTTTTTTATCATTTATAAAACTATAATAAGTTTTCTGGAAGAAGATTTCATTTTTTTTGTTTTTGTTTTTGAAATGAAGTTCGATTAAAAAGACACAACAAGAAGATGTTTTTTAGAAAATATTTTAAAAGGTGTAATCAATATAACTCTACCTATTCAATTACTTATTAATCATTATAATTTAAATTAATCTCTAATTAATTATAATCCTATAATTTTCTAACCCTCAAACCCTATGGGTGTTGACATAACCACAAATATGAAAAGTGTTAAATCCTAGGGTAGCTTTGGAACATGTAATCGTGGAACCCTACTTTGATTGTCTTTGTAAGGATAGTTTATGGTTAGTAGAGAATTAAGGAACATAAATACTCTAGAAATGAGGATTAATTGTGATTAAGGATTGTATTTAAACTCTAAAAATTTATCCTGTGTGGTATTGTTTTACTGATTAAGCTGGCGCTCTCACTATTTACACAAATTCTCGACCTTGCATGTTTTTGTGTTGATTGTTGAATTTCTTCCTCAGTTTCTTATAATTCAAAAAAATAAATTCATGTATCATATTAATTGAAATAAAGTATCTTATTTATTCAAAATAAATGAATGAATAAGGTAATATATTGATTGATTACTTAGAAAACTAGTATTCCATGGGCGGTGTTGTCATCATAGTAGAGAATTGCATGTGAAAAGGTTTAGAATGGATATATACAAATCACACTTATAATCTTGAGTTCGAGACCAAATATTAAGATCAAAGAAGAATAAAAACATATTAAAACATAAGAAAACAGAATAAATATGAGAGTAACTAAGAATTTTATTATGCAAACACAAATATTACAACATGGAGAGAAAGAAGAAGGCTTCGATGAGGGGATCCTTACTTAAAGGGATGCCCCTCATACCATGGTTGTAGAATTTGAGTGAAACAAATTCTACTCTACCTTAAATATATTAATTCACGTCCAAACACCTAAAAATGATAAAAATAAATATTTATAGAGTGCAGGGGAGGCTAAGTTTAAAGATGTTTTATGTGTGAATGGGGAAATTCGGAAAAAGAAATTAAGCCAATTTCACCGACTTTTTGACCACCAAAATGCGTGAATTAGTTGTCCTTCCAGTAGGATGATTTGTGAGAAATTGTTTTTTAGATCTCATTTAAAAATTTAGGCTCAATACAAGAAAGAATGAAGAATATATGTCCCAAACACTAAAGTCATATCCAATCTAGATGGTCTAACCCATCTTTGACTTCATGGTCCATTTAGTCCAATAAAATGCATGATTTAGCTCCAGTGTCCTAAATAAAATATGTAGAAAATTTTGTAAGGAAAAATGTTACAAAATTTAAGTTCAAATAATTCATATTGAAAATATTTATGATCAAAATACTATAGTGATTTTTAAAAGGGTAAAACTAGAATTTTCATCAAATTTGCAAATGAATGATCTAACCCAAATATTCTGAAAATGAACATATTTTTCATAATGTGAGGAAATTTTATCATAGATTATAAATAAAATATTTACTAAAATTGTATTTTATCAACTCCCCCACACATACCATTTTTCACTCCTGAGGAAAACAACATATCATGTATTTCAAAAAATTGTGACAAGTAAACATCAATATCAAATAAAAAAACACATATCCTTGATAACCAACAATTCCACACCAAGAAATAAAATATATCATGTATCATAAAAAATCATTATTTCAAGTTCTCCATTTATATCATTAAATTTGTTTCCACTTCATTTATCTTCCCATGTAAACAAAACACTTATCTCACTTGAATTTTTTCTTATCACACAAATGTCAATTTTTCAATAATGTCTTTCTCATCCAAACTCATAAAAGGGTCACCATAGGATTTATAAATTCCTTTATTGCCACCCAATGTGAGTCAAGGAAATATTTTTATCATGAAAACTTTTTAGTTTTATTATGTGGATTTCGATTGAAAGGATTTATATGTGAAAAAATCTTAGGCTGAATGAAGAGGGTTTGACTCTTTTTGAAGTAAAATTGCATTATTCTCATTTTCACTCAAGTATGGTCTCCTCTTCACTCACCTTAGTATTAATTCATTTCCATCATCATGAAAACTCAAGTAAAGTTTACACCATTCATAATTTCTATAGAAAATTGTCAATATTCTCAAACATTGTTTTTCGTGAAAGCTCTAGATAGGCCCAACTTTCTTTCTTCATTGGAAGCCCCTGAAAGGCACAGGTTCGGTTATCATGAAAGCTCTAGAATAAAACAAAATTCAATAGAATGATTTTTTTAGAAGAAAAAAAATTTATTAAGAATTTAATTTTCCACCCAATGTATCACAAAATTTGGTAGCACAACACAAGATATCTTCCCCCACACTTAGGTTTAACTAGATTGTGCAATTTCACTATGAGAGCTGGTTGGATAGGGAAAATTGGCTTGTAATTTCGCTAACCAAATAGGTTGTTCCTGGATTCTAATGGCTTCTAATGGATTCAAGGATTAAATGTTCAAGTTAGTTCATTATAAAAATTATTCTTATGAAATAAGGGATTTAATACCAAATAAATTCCTCAATCATTTGAAACACAAGTACCTCAAACCCTCATGTTTTGATAAGAAAAAAAATCCAATTATGGTTAAATCAAGCATGGTTTGGTTATCTCAAGAAGTGAGTTAAATATAAATAAGATTAAAATAATGGTTCATATGCCTCATAGGAAAGTTATTTCAAATATAAATATAGTGAGATGTGGTATGGGATTCAAGATTTAGAGTACTTTTCAAGAAATTACTAAAGATTTGAACTTGAAACAGAGCCATTTTTAACATTCATTTAAGCTCAGTTTCCTGGGATAAATTTTTTCACTTGTTGATATGGATTTAAAAATGGTAATGGGAATAATTTTAGCTCAAATTTTTTATAAACACATAGAATTTTGTTTTAAAAAAACACACAATTTTTTTGAAAAATAGAAAAACAATAGAAATTAATAAACTAAAAGGTTCCCTCCCCCACACTTAAAATATTTCAATGTACCCAATTTGAACCCATGAGATGATATGTGCACATGAAATTCATAATTTTAAATATAAAAAATAATATTAAAGTGAAATGGCTAGGAACAGCCCGATATTCTCAAGTGATGATGGGGTCATGTAGTGTGATTAAATCCACTACATTATTAGAAATTTCCTCGATGTATTGCTTCAAAAGTTACCCATTTAATGTAAATCTTATTCTACTGTTCTCTTGTGTGATCTCCACCACACCATAATGAAAAAAATTAGATACAATATAAGGACCTAACCATTTGAATCACAACTTACTTGGCATCATCTTTAGCCATGAACTATAGAGTAGGACTTTCTCTCCAACACAAAACTCCCTTTATTGGATCATTCTGTCATGATCTGATTTTGATCTTTCCTTATAGAGCCTTGAGTTCCAATATGATGACAATATAATTTCTTCAAGATCTTGAATTTTTAGCTTCCTTTTAATTCCATCTTGGGCCAAATACATGTTGCATTTATTTATAGCCCAATATGTCTGATGCTCGACTTCCATTGGTAGATGACATGCTTTACCAAAAATAATTTTAAATGGGGACATACCAATGGGTATCTTTTGTACAATACAATAATCCCAAAGAGTATCATCCAAGTTCTTGTTCCAATTTTTCCGATTTGATTTTATGGTCTTCTACAAAATTTGTTTCAACTCCTGATTTAAAACCTCAGCCTAACCATTTAATTGGGGGTCGTATGGTGTTGATGTTTTGTGTGTCAAACCATACATCCGAATGAGGGAAGAAAAATTCCAATTGCAGAAGTGTGTCCCCTAATCACTGATGAAATCCTTTGGAACTCCAAACCTAGAGAAAATTTGATTTTTGACAAAGTCCACTACAATATGAGAATCATCAGTCCTGGTGGCCTTGGATTCCACCCATTTTCCCACATAATAAAAAAACCAAAATGTAAAAAATACCATATGAAATTGGAAAAAGGACCCATAAAATCAATTCCCCAAACATAAAAAATCTCACAAATTAATATGGGATGTTGTGGCATCTCATGTCTCCTAGAAATGTTTCTAGTGTGTTGAAAACATGAGAATGACTTGAAAAACACATGACATCATGGAATAAACTAGGACAATGTAATCCAGAGTCTAAGACTTTCCTAGCTGCCTGTTGGGTTCCAATGTATAAACCACAAGGATGCGTACCTAAGATGGAATAAAGATTCTCATTGGGGAAAGTGTCTCAAAGTGGTACCTGTTCCAAGGTGTCAACCTCTAGTGTGTGAGTAAGCCTACTCATGTGATCCACCCACAAGTTTTTTGAGACCTTATTTTCCTTTATCTCAATATCAAATTCCTAGAGAAAAAGAATCCATCGGATTATCTTTGGCTTTGCTTCTAGCTTCTTCAAGAGGTACCTCAAAGCTTCATGATCATAAAAAACAACTACATTATATCCCAATAAATGTGAAAAGAATTTATATAAAGAAAATATTATGGAAATAAACTCTTATTCTGTGGTTTCTTGGTCTTATTGGGCATAATCCAATGTCCTCAATGCATAGGTAGTCACATGAGAACATCCCTCAACCCTATGAGATAAGACAGCTCCAACCGTGGAGTTAGTGGCATCGCACATAATCTTAAAAGAAATCTCTCATTGTGGGGGTTGTATGATCGGTGGAGTTGTCAAAAAACATATTTATCTCATCAAAATAAGTCCCGTAAGAACCATAAAACAAAAAATCATAATTCTTATGATGTAATCATGACATAGGAAGAGAAATCTTACAAAAATCATTGATGAAGCACTGATAAAATCTTGCATTCCCTAGGAAAGATATAACATCACGTACACGTGAAGGATAGGTTAAGGATGAAATAATATATACCTTATATCTATCAACCTTTATCCCATGTTGTGACATTACATGCCCTAAGACAAATCCATTTTCTACCATGAAATGACACTTTTCAAAGTTCAAGACTAGATTCTTTTCAATACAACGATTCAAAACCTTTCCCAAACTAGTTATAAAGTCATAAAATCAAGACTGATACATTGTAAAATAATCAGTAAATACCTCCATGAAGGTCTCAGTGAAATATGAAAAAAAAATACTCACCATGCTTCTCTGGAAGGTACCTAGGGCACTGCAAAGTCCAAATGGAATCTTGTGGTAGGAAAACATACCAAATGTATAAGTTAAAGTTGTCTTACCCTGATTCTTTAGACTAATAGGAACCTGAAAATATCCAGAAAATCCGTCCAAGAAATATTACTATGTCTCCCATCTAGTCTCTCAAGCATTTGATCAATAAATGGTATGGGGAAATGGTCCTTGCGTGTGGAATGATTTAGTTTCCTATAATCAATACACACTCACCAAATGTTTTTCACCCTCATTGGAACTAACTCCTATTAATCGTTTTTATAGTAGTAACACAACTTTTCATAGGTACAACCTAAATAGGACTCACCCACTGAGAATATGAACTGGGATACATTATTCCCACCTCGAGAAATTTTTCAACTTCTTTTTTAACAACTTCTATAAGAGTTGGATTCAGTCTCTTTTATGGCTGCCTCACTAGTTTATCCCCATCCATAAAAAACATATTATTCATGAGAATGGATGGGATAATACCAAATATGTCAGCCAAGGTCCACCCAATTTCCCTAATATTCTCCCCCAAAATTTTTAAAAGTTTTTCTTCATGTTCAAAAGGTAAATTGTTATCAATTATAACAGGTAATTTATCACCACCTAACAAGTATGAGTATTTTATATTTGGTGGTAATGGAATGAGTTCGAAAGTAGGGGGTGATGTATGGATGGATTAATTTAAAAAACTAAAATATGTTCATAATGAACATTAGTATCAGAATACACATCATAAAAATTAGAGAATAAAGCGTCAAACCCATCAGCATACTCAACACCCATGTCATAATCAGAGTTCACGTGATCAAAAGCAGAATATTAATCGATTTCAAAATCAAATATAATAGAGGATGTTATCTTAGAAATAGATGTGGAAGTTATCTAAGTCATCCAACTGGAACTGATGATCATAATCTCCCTAAGTACAGGACAATCAAAATCCATGGGGTTTTCACTTGGTGGCTCAAAATGGGAGATAAAAAAATCCGAATGGTCCTCTAAGGGGTATGTAATGGATTCCAAAACCTTAAATATCACAACTTAATCTAAAAAATACATGTAAAGTGTACCCTCATGAACATTTATGATAGTTTTTTTAGTTTTTAGGAAGGTAATACCTAATATAATGGGATATTGAAAAAATACTTAATAATCCTCCATGTTAAGAACATAGAAATATCATGGAAAGATCATGTATCTTACCCAAACAAGTACATCATAAAGGAATATAGATGGATATTTTGTAGCCATGTCCACCAACTACACCACTAATCTCATTGACTTTAACTCCCCAACCTGTAGAGAAGAGAAAATAGAGTGAGTCATCACATTTAGGTAAGCTTCTAAATCACATAAGGCATCAAAAAAGTGGAACTCCCTTATGGTGCATGGGATGGTGAATGTCCCATAATCCTTTCACTTTGTTTGAATTTCTAGAGTTGGTGTAATGAGTGCTAACACATTACTTCTAAGATTTATCCTCTCATTTATCTTGATCCCTCTTCGATTGGTACAAAGTTCTTTTAAGAATTTGGCATAGCTTGGGATTTTCTTAATGGCCTAGATAGGGGGTTTGTTTATCTCTATACACTTTAATGAGTCTAAAAACTTTTTTTAATTTCCTATTTATCCATCTTTTTGGTTTGAAAAACCCTATTTGGAATGTTAAGGGGTTTAGAAGGAACATCTTCAATGTTTTATTTACCATTTTTTTTCTCCTTGGGTTTCTCATCTATTGGTTTTGAACGGCGATTCTCCAGAGTTGTGGTGAATCCCATTGGAATGGTAGGTGCATAAGTATAAGTTGTTTACTTCCCCATTCTCAATGTTATGGAATTAACATTTCCCATGGTATTTGTATTAGTTTGGGAAGGATAATTTGTGGAGTTCTTACTTACTAGTTCATGGAGGGAAGTGGCAATCTATCTCATTTTTGTCTTCAACTCCCTCAACTCTGAACCTTTACTATTCATATCATTCTATTGATTAATAAAAATATGCTTTAAAATATCATCAGTATTAGAAACTACCTTTTTTTTATAATTCCCTTATTATTGACTTGTTGACTCTTGATCCTCAAATAGACTTTGGGGATATTGCAAACCATGTTAGTAAGGTGGAGGCCGCTGGAAATTTTGTTGAAAATGGGGCCTTTGTTGTTGCCCAGATCCATAACTCATGTTTGATTGATCCTTCCACCCTTGTTTGTATATTGGTGCTAAGGAATCATAATTATTTTAGGGTATGTGTTTGTTGTTGCTGCAGATATGATCACCCATGGAATACCTCCGAACAATCTTATGTCTCTTATAGTTAGAGGAAACAATCAGTTGGATGGTTTTTTTAGTGTAGATGCCATAAGGCATTGTAAGAGTGGGATGGATGAATTTTGATCCAATAAAATATACCTCACTATAGTGGTCAATTCTTCTAATTCAGTATCAATAAAATGATTTTTAAGAGAAGAATAACTTAACTAATGTACTCTTGTAACATGTGGTGTACCTGGGTCACCAAATTATTTGTATTTTTGTGAAATATTTGAAATCAACTCACGTGATATTGCTGGTGTTTTGTCGAACAATGCCCCTCCAGTTGGAAAATCCACCATGATCCTCTCCATAGGTGTGAGGCCTTTATAGAATTATTGGATGAGGATTTGTTCACTATGTTGATGATGCAGGTAGCTTGCACACAGCTTCTTGAATTGCTCCAGTACTCATACATTGACTCCCCTTGTGCTTGATTGATCCTAGAGATCTCTTTTCGAATGGATGTGGTCCTTGATGATAGAAAAAAATCTTTTCAAGAAAATATGTTTCAAATTGTTCCAAAAAGTTACATCTTCAATTTGTAAATAATTCATCCAATCTTTCACAGCTCCATCAAGTGAGAATGGGAATTCTCTTAGTTTGATTTGATATTCAGATACATTTATTGGTTTTAGGGTTGAGTAAACCACATTAAATCCATTAAGGTTTCTGTTTGGGTCATCACCAGATAAGACATGAAACTTTGGAATAAGGTGAATTAACCTAGATTTCAGTTCAAAGTCTGATTTGAGATTTGGGTATGCAATACAATTTGGTTGATAATTAATGTCTTGTGTAGCCAATTTTAGAATGGTTCTATTAAGTTTAATGTTATTGTTTCATCCATTAGTTCTTGTTTTAATATTGATTTATAAGTGTTTCTAACTTCCTTGTTCCTAGAAAGGAGAAATTCTACAACTGCTTGAATTTTGAAACTTCTCATAGATTGAGAATGCTTGATTCGAGCCCTAAGGTTGTGTTCAATCACATGGTAAATATCTAAGATTTCTTCATGATTAGTTCATGTCAAAAGTAAAATAAAAATGAAGAAAACAAAGGTGGACAATAATTAAATAAAACTAAGAAGTTTGAGTTAATGGTCCAAAAATAAGAAGAATAATAATAAAACAAATGTAGAAGAAGAATTCAGAATAGGTAATGAAGGAATAAATAAGAGAAGAAAAGAATAAAATGAAAATTAAAAGGAATAACTTGAATTGTTTAAAATAATTACTTACCTCCCCAAAACCGTCACCAATTTGAAAGGCATTGTCATGATCGCTTTCAAATGATGTTTAGTTTTGAGTTATTTATATGTAGTAGAGTGGATAACCAAAGAGGTCTCTCAAAGGAGGAAGTAATTTAGGACTGCATATTGAAGGTATTTTGAAAATAAATATAAATAACTTAAACATGCTACTTTAAAGGATGGGGGTTTTATCATTTATAAAACTATAATAAGTTTCCTAGAAGGAGATTTCAATTTTTTGTTTTTGTTTTTGAAATGAATTTTGATTAAAAAGACACAAAAATATGATATTTTTTTAGAAAATATTTTAAAAGGTGTAACTGATCTAAATATACCTCTTAACTTACTTATTACTCATTATCAGTTATATTAATCTAAAATTAATTATAATCCATTAATTTTATAACCCTCAAACCATATGGTAGTTAACTTAAAAATAAAGATGAAAATATTTAAACCCTAGGCTAGCTTCAGAACATGAAATCGCATCACCCTACATTGATTGTCATTCTAAGGATAGATTGTGCTAAGTGGTGAATTAGGGGACATACCCACTTTGTAAATGATGATGAATTTATCATAGAAATATAATTTGAACACATCAAATTTATCCTATTTGGTTTTGTTTTATTAATTAATTTTTCACTCTCACAATTTACACAAATTCTCGACCTCACATGTTTTTGTGTTAATTGTTCAATTACTTACTCAGTTTCTTTGAATTTTAAAACTCAATTCATGGATCATATTAATTGAATTATAGTATCTCATTGATTCAAAATAAATGAATTAAGAAGGTAATATGTATATTGATTACTTTGATAACTACTCTTCCATGGGTAGTGTAGTCATCGTAGAAGTGAATTGCATGTGAAAAAGTTTAGAATGGGTATATCCTAATAACACTTCTACTCATTAGTCCCAGACCAAATATGAAGATCAAAGAAGAATAAAACCATAATAAAACAGAATAAAAAAATAATAAATAAAATATTAACTATGAATTTTATTACGCAAACACAAATATTACAACATGGACAAGAAGAAGAAGGCATTGAGGAGGGGATCCTTGCTTCAAGAGCTACCCCTCTTACAATGGTTGTAGAATTTGAGTTACACTAATTTTACTCTACCTTAAATATCATAATGCACGTACCAACCCCACCAAATGATAAAAATACATATTTATATAGTAGAGGGAAGTCTAGGTTTAAGGAGGTTTCAAGTATGAATGGGGAAATTTGGCCAAATAAATTAAGCCAATATTCACCACCTTCTTGACCACAAAAATGTGTGAATTAGTTGTCCTTACATAAGGGTGATTTTTGTGAAATTGGGATATCGATATCCTCTCAAATTTGGGATCAATTCATGCACGGATAAAAAATATATGGCCCAAACACTACAATGATAACCAAGCTGTATGGTCTAGTCCATCTTTGACTTCATGGTCCATTTATTCCAATAAAATGCACGATTTATCTTTGGGGTCCTGAATAAAATTTTTCGACCATTAAGTGAGGAACAATGTTCCAAAATTTTAAGTTAAATAAGTCATATTAAAATATTTATGTTTGAAATACTACAGTGAATTTCAAAATGGTAAAAATTGAATTTTCATCAAATTTGTAAATGAATGATATAATCTCAAATATTCCATAAATGAAGATATTTACCAAAATTTGAGGAAATTATATCATTTATTATCTATTAAATATTAAATAAAATTGTGTTTTATGAGCTACCTACTCATCACCATCACCAATGATGATGATTTTCTTAACCACACCCATCTATCCTGAGATACTAAAGAATCATCAATTGATTCTTCCCTAAGTAAATTGTTTTACCCAGTGTTTCCCTCAGATTTCGCACCCCATGTTGGTTTGTTACTTTAGAATGGTTTCCAATGGGTCAATTCATAGAACTAGAAACACCCAATGGTTATCTATCCATATGGACCTACTTTCCAAATGTAGATGCTCATTAGGTATTTCTCCTACGATGCTTAAGAACTCACATTGGTCTAGAGGATAGGAGGTTATGATCATCAAACCCTTTTGGGGGGAAATTATTGCATACTTTGGTACTCTCTTATAGATTTAAGATATGTTCATGAATCCTTCATTAATTCCCACGTACGGTGTGAGTTACCCCAATATTAGAAATCAATTATTAGAATGTGTGGAATTCAGAATCATCTATATGTATTTAAAGTTATTCATTGATGGTGATATCTGTATGTATCAGAGGTTCTCCACCAATGAAATATACTCCTATATTACATATATATTCTTTAGTCGTTATTATGATGATGCTGGTTTTGTATTCACATAGTGGGGAACTATGGAGTTTATTTTCATCTAAGTAGATGAATCTCACACTGGAATTTATTTTCATCTAAGTAGACAAAGGTCACTCTATATTTTATCATCATCTAGGGAGATGGGAATTTTTTGATGTTAGGATCAAACATATAAATGGTCTTCCTTCGTATCTCTATGAAAGGAATCATAACCCACTTTTTTTAGTGCTGCATAATGGGGTACACTATACCTTTTATGCTTTTGGGAAGAGAACCCAACTATATAGTTTAAAAACATGTGTCAAGGACGTCTAGTTGTAAGGTGGCTAGTTAATGTTTGGTGTGGGAATTATTTCCAAACAATCCAAGGAACATGGAAGGGATATGTGTTTCCAAGTTGAATTAGACCCTACTAGGGATGTTTCCCAAAAGAAAAATGTTGGTTTTGAATGTTGGGTTTGAACCATAGATATTCTTCTTATGTATCCAATGATTATGGCCCATTAAGTTGATAGGTTCGGGGTTACTCATGAAAGTGATACCCCTGTGAAGGGACCATGAGGGATGTTTTAACTCATGGTTATTTGGGGGATTTACTCGGGGTTTACTCATGTAGAGGATACCTAGAGTAAGAGAATTATGATTGGTTCTTATTCCAAAGGAGGATACCCATTAATATTTGGCCCTAGGTGGGCTTCTAACATATCCTTGTTAGCAGTCATCATAGTTATCATAGTTCAATCCTTCAGGTGGATTGTGTGGATGTCATGATCATCACTAACCAATAATCCCAAATGAGTCATCCTTGGTGTGAGAAATAATAGGGAGTGAAATTTTTGAAAATCCAAAAGCTTGTCCACCTTCGTTTATGGAAGAGGTCAGGGCTATAAGGGAAGAGGGAAGGGATATGGTAGAAGAGGTTGTGGCTATAGAGAAAGATATCAGGGCTTATGTAGAAGAGTTCAGGTCTACAACACTTCCCTCTCTTCTATTTACATTGGGTGAAGGTCCAAGGTAAGTAAGTAATGAAGGTGAAGGATGTGAAGGGGGATAGAAGAAAGACTGCAACCTCTTACATGAAAGGCTAGAGGATTACACCACGATGAATGCCCTGAAATCTCTTCGGCATTGGGAAGAGATTCCCATTCCATGCAAAATGAAAAATAAATTGTGTTACTTATCCTCATAGATGGAAACTAGAGGCTCCAAATTTCAAATATAAGAAGGGACAGACATATTCCAATCCCTAGAATCTGAGACTGGGAACTCCTCAACACTATCCCTAGGGTAAGGGACCTCGTGACCATTGGGATACATACCCACATGAACCCTGGGAACCCTAACCATACAAGCAGACATGTTTGGGGAACCTCTAACTATAGGAATACAAATCCAAATGGAGAAAATGTTGGTTTTCCACTCACTAAGGTTGTCTAAATCTGGGGGTCTTGGTGGAGTTTTTGATTTGATCACTCTCAGACAAGGGATCCACAGAAGGAGTGGTCTATCCATGAATGGATTTAAAGAATGCTCGATGGATGGATCATGCAGGCTAGAAGGTAGGTAGAACCACATAGTATCACACAAGTGGTGCTTTGCATAGGAAGGCCTAGTAAAATAGATAGAACCTTGGTCGACGGACCACCTAGGAGACTACAATTGGGTGAGACCTTGATCAAGCATTCAAGGGTCTTGACAGGTGTTCTCAGAGGTAAATCACACATGTTCATAGTTAAATAAGGGGACCTTATTCTATTCTTTATTCCACAGGGTTTGAGAAAATAATTTGTGAAATTTTTGTTTATTTTTAACAATGGTTGGAATTAAGTATCACTATATTTCTTTTAATTTCCTTTTTTTAGGTGTTATAAAACTATCTTGAGGGTTTTATGGGACTTGATCAAAGAAATAGGGTGACTAGAGTATAGGTTGGACTTTTAAAAAATTCATTCCTGAAAATGAAGACCCCAAGGGTCTATTTATATGAAAATATAAGACCTTGGGAGAATGTGTTTGTTCATGCAAGTGGTTAGTGTGCAAGTGGGAAGCGTGCTAGTGAATGGTGCACAAGTGCTTGCACGTCGACATTGTTTGAGGATACCTTGGGTGAACTACTCTTTTCAGCTTTTAGATTGTTATATTTTTTTTATCTTTTTATCCTCATTTATTCACATTATTTCATTTTTTTACCTTTTCATTTAAGTTATAAAATAAAGTGTAAAAACAATCCCCCCTCCTCGGTATTTGATTCAATTGAAGAAAGTGGGTCTAATCCTAAGTCAAAAGGATAAAAAGGATAGATGATTCGTACAAGCTTTCATTCCGGGTTTTTCACTCTAGTATGCCTCCCATGATTTACATGAAAGAAGGCTTACTTGATTATAAATAGAGTCTTCATT
This sequence comes from Viscum album, assembly GCA_963277665.1. Lineage (NCBI taxonomy): Eukaryota > Viridiplantae > Streptophyta > Magnoliopsida > Santalales > Viscaceae > Viscum > Viscum album. The sequence continues at coordinate 1,328,882,154 of OY728158.1, forward strand.
TTTATGGAAGGCTCTCGCAATTCGTAAATTTCAGCTCTGCATGCACAAGTCCTCAGTGCAGACTCTGTAGTTCTTTTCTTGATGAACACTTCATGCGATAAAATAAATTATGTATTAGTTTGAGTTATTCATAGTCTTGAGAGGGTTTCTTTCATAAAACACTTGCATGAGACACTATCATGAGACACTAGATCACCAGAATGCCTTTTCCAAATTTCTTGATGTCCATGGTCTTCTTCAAAATGAACCTATTTTTAATTCAAATTAATCTTTCTTTGTAGGGCCTATGGCTACTAATAATGTTTCAATTTCTGATGAACTGTATATAAAACATATTGATTAAATGATGAAAATCATTGGGAATTATTATTATTATATCTGTGATGCCACACTTCATGATATTGTGGGTTATCTGAAGAAGTGTCACTATAATTTCTTGAAGAGTGTATATTTTCCTCTTTATAGTTATGGATATCTGCAAGAAGTCCTCACACCGGGTCCAAATAGATATCTCCCAACTTCTTGGTTTCATGATTATAAGAACTTATCATTTTTCAACATTTCTAGTGCGGGAACATATGTTAACGTAGGGATGGTAACCACATCATGTCTTATGCATCACAACATTTGTGCTATATATATAAGTCCACATACAGTTGAACTCAAGATGCATTGTTATTCATCCATTTTTTGAGAAACACAAACGGTTCAATCAAAGGGATGGAGTAAAGGTTGGAACTACCGCCCAATAGGGGGTCTTAAGCCTGCATGGATATCGATGTATTGGGTGTTTTAGACCTATACTAAGTTCAAATGGGATCCGAAAGGTGTTAGAATTTACAAGGTCATGTGTGTAGGGAAAATGCAGATATATAGGAATGAAAATTTATTGATGGACTTTTTCAGCTGGTGGAGCCCACTGACGAATTTGTTTCATTGAACACAAGGAGAAGTGTGTATCATTTTATAGTATATTCATAAGATCTTAGGGGCTCTGATCCTTGAAGATATGTATGACGATTTAATCCCTTTTAGGTTAACATGGAATGATACTTACAAGATTCCATCTTTAGCACGTGATCTATTGAAGATGGATCAAGACATCAAGCAGGGAGATCCCTACAAAAAAAGGGATATTCATCCAGAGAACTGGATGGAAATATTATTGAGGAAGAAGAAGTTGGAAGGCCCTCTTGCAAACATCCAACGAGTTATCCCAATGTGGGGATGATAGAAGTACACAAAACCTTTTGTACAATGCTAGAAAAAGAAGAATTTGAAAAATGGGGCTATAAAGTCAAGCCCAAAGTTTCTTCCAAGACACATCTTGCAGGTTTTCTAGCCATGTGTATCAACACTTATCTGATGCATGTTGCTGATTCCAAGGGCTATATATGGCTAGGAATTTTATTTGTAATCTACAAGCTAGCGAAGAAGAAGTTAGTGGAGTTTTCCACCCCTATTTTGGAAAGAATACAATGTAATATTCTAAATATTCATGCAGGGAAAGATCCTTTCAGAATTGATGGACCATTCCAGGTTTTATGGGGATGGATCACAGCTCATTTCTGGAATTATGTCATGTAGAGTGGGATCCAAGTCCTTGGGAGTTCATTCCGACCATATGTCCAATTTGTATCTAATATTTCTCCCTTGTCCTTGAATACTCATGACATTAATACAAGGATGATTTTATTCAAGGTGTTCAACTTATTCCCATATTGTAATTTTCCAACAAAAAAAATTTGTTGATGATGGAACGCCTATCATGGAGTTGAGGTCATACATGATAGCCTTGAGTGATAGAGTCTTGGAAACTAGGATCAATGGAGAGATCATATGTTAGGCTTATGCTATGTACCAGCTTTCACAATTGTTCAAATACCAACAACAAATTATTGTATCCCCCCTGGTGCACATTAGATTAGAACAAGATTTTATTATGGCTCAACAAATATGGATGTAGAGAGTTGTGGAATTGACAGGGGTGACGATCAATCAACCTACAAATGAAGAAACTAGTAGATTGACCAGCTGGTATGACGAATCTTGGATTTCATCATATCCTAAAGGGGTAATGAATAACATTGTTCCTTGGGTTGGGGTAAAGAGGTGGACCAGGAAGGATCCATCACATTTAGAAGGTGATTTTTCTCCTACTGAGGCTGCATCTTCTGAGTTAGATATCGAGGATAACGAGGTTACTAGTTCATCAAAATGACCTCATGAAATATATAATCTTCCTTCTAGAATCAAGAGGGCTACACCAACATCACTAATATAAATTTCACCCATATGGTCTAGTCTCCATCATCAAGAAGAGAATCTGGTTCCATTTTCTTCTCCACCATCCATGACAGAAGGAGTTAGGAAACCCATAAAATCTATGGATGTAGAATCATCCTCACATAAGTCAATAATATATTCTGATTAAGTATAAATAGTGGTAGTTCAATAATGGAAGGACATGTCTTTTTATGTTGAAACTGTATGGGGGTACTTATGAGAGGGGTTTTATATTCTAGGGATAGGAGATCTCTAAGCCCCATATGGTATTCTCTTTGAAGATAATCTTACTGAATTTGGAATCCATATTAGGGAGCTATATATTCTCATCTATGTAACTGACAACTGGGTCCCTACCTCAAGGTGTGTGAAGGATATGATAAAATGTGGCACTTCTGAGGGGGTCGATCATTCATCATTTGAAAAATGGAGGGAATTTTTCGATCCTGAAGATTAAAGTCTTCTTCTTCTCATATTATTTTATACATTGCTTTCATATTCCATCCATACCATTATTGATCATGGGGAATAATATATTAATTTTTTTATAGATAAGGTTAAATTGATTGATGTTTCGTTTCCATGGTATATCCCTTGTGGCACTCTAATCAGGGCTACTAAATCACCCCCCCCCCTGAATCAGGAGAAGTATATCCAGGACAACGGGCCATAGAGGATGATATGGTGGGATAATTCCCTCCTGTAATACTTGTTTTTGAAGAGGTTAATATTAGACCACCTTTATAGAAGGTGAAAAAATGGGATGATAAAGAGTTAAATTTGTGGCTAAATGCTTTGTCAGCAGTGATAAGTATTCATGGCATCATTAATTTTGGCTTCATCTAAAGAGAGTGTTTGAAATTCTTGGAATTACATGACCTCCTACTAGTTATTCCCTTAAGGAAGTTATAAATGATCCTCCAAGAACTGAAGAGGGTGCTTCAGACCATGCGCAGATCACTAAAAAGAAAATGGATCCCTCAATTGAAGAAATGATGAGGGTTAAGGGCACAACATCCGCTCCTCACACTGCTCCTATCAATTATGCATAGAAAGAGGAGGCATATGGTATATTAGAATTTCTTCTGAGAGGTTGTATACCAATGGATGAAATCCATTTCTATAATATTTCAGGTTCATCTCGCACACCATAGATTCCTAGGATGACAAATTATGACCCTATGATTGTCACTAAGGAGTTTGTTTGGGGTCTCAAGTTATTGGGGGAGGATTATGAACCAACCACTCTAAGTGTTCCCATGGGTTAGATTAACACAAGGCCTGGGATGTCAATAGAATCCATGTTAAATCTTAGCATTCCTTTTTAGGAAGTACAGGAACTTGTTAATATTTCTACTACTTTAGAGGAATTTGGGGAACTATATATAGAACAAAATGGATGTGAGTCTTTATTTTCCATACAATTGATATTCTTATGCTTGATTATCAAATCATGACTAATTGGAATGTCCATCTCCAAACATAAAAGATTATATAGTGATAGTTCATGGATAATTCATTGAAATCACTCTCCATCCCACTATTAAATAGGAACCAGGTCAGTTAGACCATGAAATGATAAGCCTTCCTAAATTTCATCTGGTAGATCCTGGGAAGACCCAAGAGAGTGCCCCTCATCAAGAGGTTCCATCTGAGACAACTGAATCTGGGAATGTTGGGGTTTAATCTTCTCAACATGATGACTTGTTGTTGGATAAGGATCACCATCAATTGTGATTCTGACCCACTCATGATATTATTTTGAAGTTAACAATGATTATAAATCATTATAGGGGATTATCTTCTTATGTGGCTAGGTCTGAGGGTGAAGCTTCTGTATTAGTTTGACTAGCATCAGAAGGCAAGGAAACCACTGTTCAAGAGGGAGCAAAATAGGGTACTTCTTTGAGTATAATAATCCTGAAGTATAGTTATCCTTATGATAGTTACTCTAATTCAGATATGAATCTACAAAATACTATTTTCATCGCACGTCGTAAGCCTTGGTGAGATATGTGGAAGAAAATCTCTAAGATACCTCTTTTGTAATTACCTTCATGAATCTCATGGCTTTCAGCCATGTTCAGCAGGTTGGGATTCTGTGGGTTTGATTACTGTCCAATCCATGCTATGGTAAAATATATTATTCTTCGGTGGTAACAGGAGCGTAAGTTTTAGCAATACCTTAAAGACCAAACTTCTCACCAATGTTGATTGTTTTCGAGCTACATTTTCCAAAGAGGATACCAACCCCAACATGAAGTTAGTGAAATTTAAAAAGAAAATCAAGGTGAAGTCTATTGAAGTGTCGCGTATCCAATGAGAATTGGATTCTACTCGATGAGATCTCAAACAAACCCACTCGTCATTAAGACAATCCCAAATGTAAGCAACCATTACTATTGTTGCAACCAAGAAAGGGCTTCATCGGGATGGGGAGACTGGGGTTGGTCGACTGACTGATCTTTAACAAGAAGTTGATAGGGCTCAAAATGTTGTTCAACAAATAAATGTTATATTGAAGGACAATTGTATTATATGATAGCAAGACTCCATAGTGTGTATATTCCTCTATTTTTTCTACATAAATGAAATGAATTTTATTTCTGATCATATATTTATCCATCCCTACTTTCCTCCTGCAATCTTAATGTCAACACTGATTTCCATAGCATTACATATTCTTATCATCTAATCATAATTACAATGATAGGGATGTGGCACTATAATTTTTACTTAAGCCAATGGCCCTAATGAGCATAGTTTGATTATTTCTAGGGTCATATGAAAAACCCTAAAAATTTTGTGTCTTTTGTGTCATTACCCTAATTTTTTTTATTAGATCAATATGAAATAGAATTATCAGGTGAGACTTGTATTTTTCATAGGTCACCCATATTTGGGCTTTTATCCTAACAAGATTTGTGCCTTTTAACTTTTAACTACTCGATATTGCCTAAACCATATGGAGTGTCGGTCTAGCAAGCTGAGACTTGATTTTTGTCCAGGGTTACCATTTTAGGTTTTCAACCTGGTGGGTATTATGTCTCTTTTTATGGTCATTTTAATGTCATGCATGGTAGGAAAAAGTGCTAGTGTTTTAGGTAAAACATCTTTGACCGTGAGTTTTGAGATGAAAACCCAAACAAGGCTTTGTGTCTATGAATGTTCCAACATTCTTTAGATACTCCCAAGGGAAATCTCAATCCATGATTATATGGTTCCTAAATCTAAAACGTGAAATTTTAGAATAGATGAGGTATCTCTTGATAAGGAAGTTACCACTGGTTGAAAACCCAGTAATTAGGGGTATTTTATGCAAGGCCAACTGGGGTATGTACTGAATGGTCATGTTGTGGAATCCTTAGGCTGGGAGAACCATTATGGATTAAACTTATAAAAATACAAAGGGGTATGTACTAAATTTTAATTTAAATGAGTTACCATGAATTTTTACATTCTATTACTCTTTGGTGAAGTAATTTTATGGAGATTTGGACTTCTTAAAACCACAAGGGGTGGTTTTTTCAAGGTAAGATGTCTGAAAATAAAGGGAATATCTATGTAGGCACAAGACACATATAGGAAACCAATACTACATGAATTTGATGAGGGAAGGATTGTACATTTTTATAGATAACTGATGTCAAGGGGAGAGGGATAATTTTCTGAAAAAGGATGAAGTTATTGTGAATTTTAATGTCGTGGGGCTAGGAAATTATATTGTTCACTCTAAAGTCATGAAGTAAGAACATTAGGTTGTGTAGTTTAAACTCATTCTCAAGGACATTATGTTCAATAGTTTAAATTCATGAAGAAATGAAATTATACTATGCAGTTTATAGTTATGTAGTAGGGACATTATGTTGTAAAATTTAATGTCATGTTGCATAGAAATTCTGCTATGAATTTTAATGTCATGTAGAAAGGACATTGTGTTGTGAATTTTATAGTTGTGTAGAAAGGAAATTATGTTGTATAGTTTAAAGTCATACATCATGGACATTATTTTGTGTGGTTTAAATTCATTCAGCAAGGACATTGTGCAATGAATTTTAATGTCACATAGCAAGGACATTATGTTGTGTAGTTTAAAGTTTTGCAGTAAGCAAATTATGAGAGATTTAATTTAAGATATTTATCTTTGAATGAAGGTTTGAAAATTCCATGATTATTGGTAATATTTTTGGAAATGTGCTACTATATTCAGGTATGGATGGAAAAAAATTATAAGCTATGATTTGTGGATTTTTCATATCTGAAGGATGGTATGGAAAAAAGGGCTTATGACATTAGAGGAGGTCCCTCGAGAGAACGAAGTTACTACTAGTTGACAAACCCATTATGAGGGTTGTTTAAAGCAAGAACAACTAGGGAATATACTACATGGTCAAGTAGCAGCATCATTAGGCTAACAGACCCATTATGGGGGTCAATTATTCAAGGCCAATGGGGGTGCGTACTCCAAATTCAGGAAAAATGGCTCTCAAAAATTATGAAAATCTATCATTGAAAGAAAATGAAATTTTTTGGAGATTATTATTTTTATAAGAACAGAGTTTGGTTTGTGGAGAAATTAACTAAATTTGGAAGTGGTATTTCAAATGTGAATTTCCAAAGAATTGAGTAAATGGATTCACTATGTAGGTCTGACCTGATCATAGGAAGTATGGTGCTATCAGTTTTAGGTTATACGACTAGGGCCATAAGATTACAGAAATGATAGATGGTATGTGGTCCATTGGTCCAATATTATTATAGTATGATTTGAACTTATGATGAAGGGGAATGTAAACCATGGTCTTAGAGACTTTCAGGTTATGAGAGAAGAAAATAGGACAAATATTCAGAGGTTGAAAACTAATTTTAAATTATGTGTCCCAGCATACCGTCGTCAAAAACATAAAGGTAAAGAAAATGCTTCTCTTAAGAATGAAGTTTCCACTAGTTCACAAACCCGTTATGAGGGTTGTTTTATGCAAGTCCACATGGGGCACATATTTTATATACAAACAGTGGAATCATTTGGCTGAAAATCCTATAATGGGGGAAATTTATGTAAGGAAAACTTGGTTATATACTTCATGGTCAGGTAAAGGAGCTATCAGGTATTAGAAATTCTACCACAAAAAGTTTAGGAAATGTTATAAAGATCTAAAAGTGTTCAAGATTAGGAGTATGAAATTTGAGAAGGGAAATTATTAAATGAATAAAAGAATCATTGGACTAATACTGGCCATGAATTTGGATTCCCTTACATATATTTTTCTAATATGTATAATAGGGATGTCTCTTGTTTCCTTGGTATGTTCTCTAAAAAGGGGACACAAAATAAAATCTCCTGCATAGATTTTCTATTTTATGTATGAGAGGGAAAATTTTCTTTTACACCATGGTTGGGGATAGGGATTTAGTCCTAGGATTCACTATATATCTCAATGGGGTGGCAATCAAGCCATACATAGTTCAAGAGTTACTATGCAGTTTGAAGTCATTCAGTAAGGACATTGGCCATGCAATTTAATGTCTTCTAAAAAGGACGTGGGTGGTTCAAATTTAAAAAAGGAATATTGTGGTTGGGCCAAAGTGTAGAGCCCAAGTTCCACTACATATCTTTTCGGAGTAAAAATAAAGCAATATATATTTCTAATAGATACGGGTTCAAGTTTAAAGGGAGAAGTCGTACTGGATCTTCCTATGTAAATATGACTCGTACATAAGAGAGTAGGGGATTTTTCAACATTGTGGTGTATATAAGCCTAGGATTGAAGATCTGGGCCTCACTACATATACCATATAGATGATAATCAATCCACACATAGTTCTTGAGATTCCCTATAGTTTAACATCATGTGGTTAAAGACAAGATAAACCAATGTGAAATAATGAGAACATTATAGTTGATCCAAGATGTAGGACCTGAGAATCACTATGTATCTCATTGGGATGAGAATCAAGCCTCACGTGGTCCTTAATAGACTTCCTATGTAGATCTAATTCATGCACAAGAAGTAAAGTGGATTTATGATTTAATCAAGGCTGGACCCAGGATTGGAGATCTGAGCATCACTATGTATCTCAATGTGATGAAAATAAAGACACATGTAGTTTTTGAAGGTTATTCCCCACACTAATCAGGATTTAATGTGTGGAAGGGGAACTTTGATAACTTCCAAACCTATGGTTGTGCTAAATCATGAAGTCTAGGTATCACTCTGCATCTCATTGTAATGAGAATCAAGGAATAAGTTTTGGAAAGGTTCCCTATGCAGATTTGGTTTATGCATAGAGAAAAGGAGGGGGGATTTTCTTCTCCAAAATTGTGGTTGGATGTAGGATTGGATATCTAGTTGTAACTATGTATCTCATATGGATGATAATAAAGACACATGTAGTTCTTGGATATTCTCTCTATATAGGTATGATTTGTGCACACAAGGGATGAAGAGACTTTTTAAACATTGCGGTTGGACTCGAGATAGGAAATTTGGGCATCACTATGTATCTTTCTAGGGAATGATTCAAGAAACATATTTTTCATGATAAAGTTCCTCATGTATGTCTGATCCATGAATATGGAGTTGGGTATTTCTTTTTTAAATCATGGATGGACCAAGGATTAGAGATCTGGGCATCACTACTTATCTCAAAAGGATAAGAATCATGCAACACTTAGTTCTTGAAGATAGTTCCCCACACCAAATTTGGTTTGATGTGAGGAATGGGGATTTAAAAAAATTTAGTTATTTTCCAAAATAATGGTTGGGCTCAAGATACAAAATGTTATGAGAATCAAAACATATGTTTTGGAGGAGTTCCTAGTATATATTTGGTTCGCACATATGGAAAAGGTAAATTGTTTATTTATGGTTGTGGTTGGGCCCGAGATTAGGGATCGAGGAATCATTATGTATCTCATTGGAATGGGAATCAAGCCACACATAGTTCTTGATGAACTGTGTAGTATATCATCGTTTAATGAGGATGTGGGTCACCTAATGTGAAAGAAACATTGCGGCTAGACTAGGGGATAAGACCCATGTTTCAATACATATCTTTTTGGGGAATGAATCAATCCAAACGTAGTTCCTAACAATTATTCCCCATATAGGTATGATCCAAACATATAGAGGAATGGGGTTAAAGTTCCATTAGGGAGTGGAAATAATGTGAGTTAGGTTTACGTATGGAAGATACTCATCTTTTGAGGGACCACAAGGAGTGTCTACTTGTGTTGTCTTGGGGATTTATTAAAATCAAACAAGGGAGACATTAACCATACAGTTTAATGTCATGTGGTGAGGAAAAATGGTGCTATGTTGTTTAATGTCCTACATCTAGGACCCCATGTCAAGTAGTTTATTGTCATGTGGAAAAGAATTATGATTCCACATAGTTTAACCTCGTGAAACATGGATGTAAATGGTACTATTAATTTTAATGTCTTGCAGGCCAGACAAACATTTTTTGATTACACAAAGTACATATTCAGGAACCCTTCACAAGTTGTAGTTACAGTAAGTTCTCCATCCATCAAGACCAAGGAATAAGATCCATTAGAGTGGACCTTATATATGGATTAAGTTCCCTCACACTTTGGCCCAAACATTATAGGATTATTTCCTCGTATCACTGGAGTCCTAAGGACCAATACCAATTCTTATGGGAGGAATGAATGAAGATGAACATTCTTGTTAAAGGTTCATTCTATCTGATTCTAATAGACTCCCATGTGATGTAGGTTATTCAATATCTTTTTGTCCAGTCGCTCCAACTCAACCAATCATTTTTGGAATTTCTCATCTTTGGATAGATAGTCACAAAAGGAAATAAGGATCAATGGAAAATGAACCTCAATGGGAAAGATATAATCTATTACATACACCAATGAGTATGGGGTTTCCTGTGTAGCAATACAGGTAGTAGTCGAGTAATCCCATAAGAATGAAAGAGCTTATCAGGATAGGACTTCTTATCTTTAACCACCATCTTATGGAGTATGTTTGACAAAGTATTATTAAAATCCTATATCTATCCATTGGTCGTTGCATGATAGTGGGATGAATGATTTAATTTGATATTATATTTGTGATATAGATTCTCCACCTCATAATAATAGAAATTTGTTCCATTGTTCATCAAAATTGTATGAGGGACACCAAATCTGGTAATGATGTCAGCTTGGACAAAACTAATAATTCTATTGGCTCCAAATTCATTGCTGGGTATTTCCTTATCCCATTTGAAATAAAAAATCACTAACGGCATGGATATAATTAAATTTCTTTGCCGTAGCTAGAGGATATGGTCTAACAATATCCATTCCCCATGTGGAAAATGTATAGAAGTATTTAGTTGTGTATAATAACTCTGGGGGTTGATCGATGAAATTGTAATGAACTTGGCAAGGATGCACTTCTAAGTGAATTTTTTGAAATCATGTGTCATTGAAGGACAAAAAGTATCCAAGACTTTGGAATTGATCAGGAATCCTATACCCTAATTGGTCGGTACCATAGGATCTTGCATGTACCTCTTCCATAACAATCATAGTCTCTTCTCCATCAACACATCTGAGAATGACTCCCTCAAATCCTCTCTTGTAGAGGACTTTCTGGTTATTCGGGACATCATAAAGACTGAAATTAGCCAATCGTCATCGGATCTTCTCTCTTCCAACCCTATCTGGTAGAAGTACTCTGTCTTGGAGATATTCTAAGATGGGTGTCATCCATCCCATAGTAGATCTATATGGCTTAGGGATGGGAATAATTTCATTGATGTATTCTTGTTTTATCCAAACAAAAGGTGAAGTCATTCGATGATGGGAAATTATGATGATTTTTTAATCCTGATTTGGATATGCAAAATTTATAGCTTCATTTTCCAACACATATTCCTAGGTATTCTATGATCATGGGATGAGATTCACTGTTGGATTTGGGGGGAATTATGTCATTAAACGTCAAACTTATTCACATATGGGAATTAGCACCTCTTTTCTTATGGAATAATCCCTATTGATCTTCTTGATTATCAATTTTGAATCACCCTTCACCTTTAGGTGGTTCGTTGGTATCTGGAGTTCCAATTCCAGGCTTGCAATGAGAGCTTGATATTCTTCCTCATTATTAGTACCTCCTTCTGATAATAGGAAGGAACATGGAAACACCACCTTCTCTTGGGAGATAAGAATAATTTATTACCCAAATATTTGAGCATAGGGTTTTGCATTATCTTCCCCATTGGACTCCTAGAAGCACCATCAAAATACATTTCCCATGTTCAAGGGATGTTCTAAATAGAGAAGATTTCTTCCTCAGGTTGTTCTGTATTTAATGACATTTATTCTGCATATGGGTAATCATTGAGGATGTTTTCTATGTTTTGGCCTTTCAATGATTTCTGAAGCACAAATTGTATATCAAACTACTACATGATAACTACCCTCTGTTCCAGGTTCCCTGTTAGCATAGGATGATTAAGGATAAATTTAGTGGGTTGTTTTGAGAAACCAAGTGGCTCTCATGATGTTACAGGTAGTGAATCAACTTTTTAATGGAAAATAATAACACCAAATAGATCTTCTCAATATCTGAGTATTGATTGTTTGTATTGATCATGGTTTGACTGAGATAGTAAAGGTTATTTTCACTCCCAGTATCATTCTTTTGTGCAAGGAAAGAACCTAGTGATCACTCTAAGGTTGTCAGGTATAGAATGGGTGACTTTCATTCAACAGGTGGAATCAATACTGGTGGTCTTAATAAGTATTTATTAAGGGCATAAAATAATTTTTGACAATCATTGGTTCATAGATAAGTGACTCCCTTCTTCACTAATTTGGTGGAGGGTAAACACTTTCCTGCGAGGTTGGATATGAAGTTCCAAATGTAGGCCAAGTTTCCTTGAAGTCCTCTTAACTCTTTCATGTTTAGAGGATGTGAAATTACATGGATATCTTTAGTCTTCACAGGATCAACCTAGATTCCATGATTTCGAACAAATAAGCCAAAAAACATTCCTGAGGTTACCCTGAAAGCACATTTCAATGGGTTCATCTTCAGATTATGCTTCTGAAGCTTACTGAATATGTTCTCTAGATCATCTAGGTGATTATAATGTTTCTATGATTTTAACACTAGATTGTCAATGTAGAATTCAACAAACCTCCCCAAGAAGGGTTTGAATGTGTGATGCATATCATGTTGGTATGTAGAAACAACATTCATCCAGACAAAGGGAATTACATTATAGTAGAATACACCTTGAGATAATTTTAAGGTTGTGGATTCTTTATCATCTAGATCCATCCAATTTTGATTGTAACCATAACATCCATCCATGAAGGAGAGGAATTGATAACTAGTTGTTGCATCAATCAAGAGTTATGTGATTGGAACTAGGAAATCTTCATTGGTACAATGTTGTTTGGGATCTCTAAAATCGATAAAAACTCAAATTTTCCCATTTTTATTTTTCAGAGTGAAAATGATGGCAACCCATATTGGGTATTCTACCTCTTGGATAAAATCATCCTTGATGATTTTTTCCACCTCAGCCTCAATTTTGGATGCATGAGTTGGGTATGTCCTCATGGATGTCTACTTGTATCCCTCATGATTTTTTGGAAAACCAAAGTGATGGGTGGCCACCCCAGGGTCAAGGTCTGGCATCTCTGTGTGGTTCCAAGAAAACACATCTCGATGCTACTTTAGGAAAGAGTTGTATTCCACCTATTCTTTGGGAGTCAAGGATTCACTAATTATAGTGGTTTTGGATATTGTTTTGTACCCAGATATATTTCTCTGAGTTCATCCATGGTAGTGGATATGCCTTCCTCAAATGATGGAGGGTCATCCTTGAGATCTTATTCTTCCTCCTCTTCCTCATTCTCCACTGCTTGTTCTTATTCCTGGGGATGAAATGATAAAACATGTTCCTCGGAGGGAAGAGGGGAGTCACTATTTGGATATATTGAGGATGAAGTAGTCATTTTGGGCTCACATGCTAGCATGTAGCCTTCTTGGAGTCCTAAAGGGGAAACAAGTGACTGAGAATGAGTCTCTCAAAAATATCCGATAGTCATAATGGATTCTTCCAATTTTTCTAAAAAAATATATTTTTTGAAGTTCAGGGGACAAAAAGAATAAATTTTAATTCAATATTTCATTATCATTTGGAGATTTGATACATTCTACAGTGCCATCATGCTCTATTTTCATGATTAACATTACATAAGTTGCTGAATGAAATCATGAATTATGGTCCACCTTCTCAATTCTATTAATAGGAATCATTTAATTTCCATAGATATACTTGAAATTGTTAGATTATATCATCTCTAAGCCATTTGGGGCATTTATTTGGTTGTTATAATTATTCATTGACTGTTTCCCTTCATTGTGATAGAACCATGCATCAATTTATTGTGTCTTTTAGGATTTGAACGGGGCCTTCTCACTATACAAGGACCCAATTTTTCCATTAGTAGAATATTTTAGTCACTGGTGGTATGAAGAAGGAATGATTGCATGCTAATGTAGCCATGGTATTCCTAGAAAAACATTAAAATTTATGTATTTTTGGACCGCCATGGACCCTGAGTCAGATACAATATCTTTAAATTGAGTTCTGAGCATGATCTCACTAAGAGGTTCTTGCTCATTCTTTTCATTACCCTATAAAATTAGAGTGGAGGGAGATAAGTGAGATTTATTAAGGCCAAGTTAATAAAGTGTCTGAACTGGTATGAGGTTGACTCCTGACCCATTGTCAATGATGGATTGTCAGATATCAATTTCATTTAGCCTACCGGATATATACAATGGTATAACATGTCCTTGTATGACAACATTCTCATCTTGGTCAATGAAAGAAATGATTGCATGGTATTTTGTAGGATCATTATCTTCATGATATACTTCAACAACAGTGACCTCAACTTCAAATTCCTGAGGTCTTGACAATGCCTCAATGAGTGCTTCTTGGAGGTCTTTTTATTGACTCAGAGAATCCAGGATTGATTACTTTTCTAACACTTGTGCTAATTGTTTCAAGACAACATATTTTTTCCAAATGTTTGCACCTTCACAATAAAGATTCTAATTTAAAATTTCTTTAAGATCTAATGTTCCTGATGTGTATGGGTCATTCATTGTGTATGGATCTAAAAGTGCTCCTATTCATAGTAGATTAGTCGAGTTAGGTCTACATACCTACTGAGGAGGTGGTGGAATATCCTCTAATCGTTCTTCCAATATATTCTTGTCAAGACAGACCATGTCATGTTTGGATGAATAACTATATTCTTCCTATTGATCTTGTTGGAGATCTTTCCCATGGGTTTTTTTCATATAGGCAGTTCAAGATAGGGTTTGGTTAAAGTGGTGTCTCCTAGGATGACCACATATTACCCAATATCCTCGACCGAAACAATATCTTCCCCTAGTTTCCAATCAAGTGCGGGAAATCAATTTCATAATCCAAATAATCATTTGAGTAGTGATACATTAAGTGAATAACGTTAATAGAACCAATGATAATCTCATCATCTAATGAAGATTCATCCTAGAGGGTCGACTCTTGTTATTCCATTTGGTAAGTAGTTCCCATGCTTTTGAGATGGTCGGCATTAAATCCTCTAATGTCAAGGATAACTTTGTCCTTGATACAAGCTCATCTTTTTCTATTTTTTATTTATCCTTATGTTCATGTAGCTTATTTGAAGATTTTCCTTCATAGGTTGAGGCTTTTGATAAATTGTATTTGATAATTAGAAGAAGCAGGAGGCATAGTCTGTTGTTTCAACTATGTTTATAAGATGTAATAAGTCCGGTTTATGGTTTTTATTGACCATCCAGTCACCAAAATTCTGAACACACTTTGTTTTAACTTCATTTCATCCTCTTTCCTCCTTTTTTCAAAAATAGAAATGTATTATACCTAGGATGATGAATTTTTTAGTTTCAATTTCCCAAAATCCACCATATTTTATGGGAGTTTCTTGAAAACAAAACACTCTTGGATGGAATTCCCCAACATATGATGGAAGGGTAAATAGTTTGGTATATTTTCATCACCTTATTTGTTAGGATTATTGGGCTTTGGAAACTAGATTAAGTTGTTTTACAATACAAAGATGATGTATCCAAGGAATTTTTAATTATGAAAGGGATAGACCTTGTTTTTTAAATACTAAAACTATTACTTCCTCTGATCTCTTGGATCATCTTGATGGGGAATTCATTATTGTTGTTGCTCAAGAGGTTGAGCCCTACAGTATGATGTGGGCTTTGAGGTAGGAGCGGGTAAAAGGTCCTGCTTATGTGTAACTGTAGTGGATTCTACCTTTCCTATTCTCTTTCCCTAAGCTAATGAGATTACCCATGACATGGATTTGTTATATGTGATAGAGTTTACCAACTCTTGAGAAATTGTGTTCATATCGTAAAACCCTCTTATGTAATTCACAGGGATCAATATTGTGCATTACTCATCATAGATATTTGAAAAACAGATCGGCAACAACTCATCTTGAGGGAGTGGTTGGTTCATGAAGTAAGTCAATCCTTTCCACCAAGAAATAAAGTCTAAAACCCTTTCATTATCCCTTTGTTTGCAGCGTGTGAGATTGAAAAATATTTTATTCTATAGGATTGATCTGAACTGGAAGATGAAATTATGATATAGATCTTCCCATCCAGTGATCCATCGGGAGTTTAAAGTCATATAACGTATAAAGGCTGGCCCCTTATATTATTACATAAAGCATTCGAGTTTCATTGCATCCTGCTACTTAGGGATCCCCTTCACAGGATCACAGTTAGAGATGAAATGTTTCCAGTGCTACTCTATATCTCCTGACCCATTGAAAATGAAAAATTTAAGATTTCCAATGTTTGGAAGAGGAGGGGTAGGATCCACCCATTCAGGATAAGCCTTATTTTTTGGATATAATAGTGCATTATGTCCTTCCATAGCTTCTAATTGAGTCGTTAATGACTCAATGGTGTTCATAGGTATTCAATGAATGTCTGAATGAGCTAAGACCTTAATAGTTGCAGCCGATAGAGCCTGAATATGTGTGATGACTGGAAGCACCACTGGTGAAAGCATTATTTGTATCTATCATGGGTAACCAATAGGGGAAGGCCGGTGAGGATGTGTCTGACCATGTTCTGGTTTTGTACTCAATGAAGGAAATTCTTGGTATTATGTTGCGGGATTAAAATATAATGATGGTAGATGTCCCACATAGATAATATGTTCCCTTACTAATTCAGTTTTTGTGGAAAACCATATTTGTTGAGGTATTCCAATTGGAAGTGAAGGTTGAGGGTCTGCTTGTGGAGCATATCTAGAAGGAAGATTGCATCGGAGTAACTCTACATTGAGTCTTCTCAACTCTATCATTTCCTCCTATTACTAAGAAAAAATTTCTCTAGAAAAATGAATTGTTATTATATGGGGGGAAGGTGAGACATGGTATTACCCTTACCATTTCCCTTATTAGGTGCCTTTCGAGTAGGTAGAGTTGGATTATTTTATGGGATACCCAAATTTTGGGTGAGCCTTCGGTTTCGGGTATGCACACCTTCAGAATTAATTTCGGTGTGGACTATCTCATGAACAAGGAATTCTCTTTCTGAATCTTCTAAATCGGTCTTATGTTCTAGAGGGTCTTTAGTGATGACTGTAATGACCCGAACCCAGAGCCCCTCCACTGGTGCCCCGTACCCTGTTCGCCACATGACCTCAAGCGCGTTTCCCCAAATGCCAGAGGCTGCCGACTAAAAGCGAGGGCCTTGGTGAGTCAGTGTGGAAACTATTCCCTCATTCGGTAAGGTGTACAAGGTAAGAAAACAAAAATAATCAGCGGAAGCAGTAAACAACATGCATAACAACAGAAACCAAATAGCAGAAGCATTGTAGATATATAACTACGATGAAAATGATGCAGCATGTACAAGTATCTAAGGAAAACAGCAAACACAACAACGTGATGAAGTAAAACTGAAACCAAGTGCAAAAGAAAAACAAAGTAAGCTCCTCAGCATCGTGAGCCACGGCTTGGTCCCATGCTCCCCAGCTCCTGGTGAAATCAAGATCCTGAAGTAGAAGGGCACTTTCCCTTGTCTATACCTGCAGCAACATAGTCTTCTTGGGCCCAAAAGCCTAGCCCAAATAGGGTGTGAGATAAACTCCTAGTAGGTAATCACCCAAAGATTTATGCCTTACCGTCAAATGAATACATGGCAGTAAATAAACAAGAAGAAGTAAACAGGAAATCACAAGAAACTACAATCCATAGTTTTAACAAGTATATCACACAAGTAAGCAGTCAGCAACAAGAAGAAAACAAGTAACCCTCTGGGCACCTCTCATAGCATAACCCTTATGGTTCAACCTATATTACTAGCAACCCTATGGGAGGTACACACAGGCTCACCCATCTGGTTTAGCTACGTAACTGAGCAGACTCTCTGGAGAAGCACTCACTGTCAATTCCCCCTATAGTCTCGTATCGTGCTAAAGGATCTATGGGGAATCACTCAACATCAATTCCCTATGTGGTCTGCGTTGAGGATCTACAGACTCTCTGAGGAAGCACTCAACGTCAATTCCCCCTATAGTCTCACATCGTAATTAAAAGACACTCTGGAGAAGCCCTTCCATCAATTCTCCCTTTGGTCTGCTATTCTAGGTTCTCACAGTCCTGAGTACAACAAAACATGCTTAGCTCGTGTATATCGTCCAATTAAACCTCAAGAACTACTTGGCTATCATTCTACGGCTCAACAGAAATAACAAAACAACAGTTCCACTATCCTATAACTAGGCATGGCAATTGGCAAAACGCCCAATAGGAAAAACAATCATGGAAAAGCAACCTAAGTACAATATAAATTACTCTACTCACAAGAAATAACCTCTACTAAAGCAAACAAGAAAAGCAGGCAAACAGCAGGGGGAAAACAAGAAAAACGCAATACCATGTTCATGGGTATTGGTGGAATTTGCACATAATATTCATCAACTTTCTACAGAAAGGCACACACCACCTACCTCAATCCGAGGAGATATAAATGAACCACGATGACAGATTCCTTTTAGAACAACGTAGATCTGAGAAAACTCACAAAACATTCATCCCACGATAACATGGAAATGAGGAGGAATCAAGAAACAGGGCTAAAGCATAAGGAAGAACTCATCGATGTGATTCCAATGCAATCGATCGTGCTCAAATTAGAGAACGGACGGCGGGGCGGGTGCTCGGAGAAGATTCTACCGTACGGTCACTTCTGGGCGGACGAAATCTGGAGAAGAAGATGATTTTGGAGGTTAGGCATGACCCCAGTCCGTTTAATGAAAAAAAAAGTACACGACATGTACTTCTTGAGTACACGGCGTGTACTTCAATTTTCCATACTCCGAATTAATCGGCCTCCACCTCGGCTTTACACACCGTGTGTGTGGCCAGGACATAGCCAGCACACGGCTTCGAGCCGGGAAGAGTACACGGCGTGTACTCAGAAAGTACACGGCATGTACTTCTGAAATTTACAGAAAATTTATTTTCCTTAAAAACTACAAAAAAGGGAAAACATACCTGAAAAGAGATCTGGGTTCTTACAAACTTCCCCCCTTAAAGAAATTCATCCCCGAATTTCCCTAACGAGGAAGAGAAGGAGAAACACCAAACAGCTCCGGCCACTGTGATCGTACATCGGTCTCCCTCTCCCAGGTCTCATCCTGTACTCACCCGTGCTGCCATAGCACTCGTACCGGAGGAACAGACTGTCCATGGAGAACCTTCATACTGTGATCGACAATCCGGATAAGATGCTCCTCGAACGATGCATCCGCTTCAAGCTCGACTTCCTCAGGCTGAAAGACGTGGGATGGGTCTGAAAAGTAACATCAGAGTTGAGAGACGTGGAAGACGTCATGCATGGACTGATACCTCTGAGGTAGCTGCAACCGATAAGCGACTGTCCCAACTCTCTCCAAGACCTCAAACGGCCCGATGTACCTCAGTGAAATCTTACCCTATCTCGGAATCCTCTTGTGTCCCAACCTTGGTGCGACACGCAGGAAAATGTGATCACTGACCTCGAACTCCAGAGGTCGTCTCCGCTGATCATCATAAGACTTCTGTTGAGACTGTGTCGTAGTCATCCTCTTCTGAATCAACTCTATCTATTTTGTGGTCTCCTGAACAAGATGAGGTGCTAGAAAAGTTGCATCTCCTGTCTCCAGCCAGCAAAAGGGTGATCGGCATGGCCTACCGTACAAAGCCTCGTATGGCGCCATCTGAATGGTCGCCTGGAAACTGTTGTTGTAGGTGAACCCCACCAAAGGGATATACTTCTCCCAAGAACCACCAAATTCTAGATTGCAAGCTCAGAGAATATCCTCAAGCACCTGGATTGTGCGCTCTGACTGGCCATTAGTCTGGGGATGGTATGTTGTACTCAAAAGTACTTGTGTACCCAAGGCCTTCTGAAGTCCCTGCCAGAACCGAGAGGTAAATCGCGCATCTCTGTCTGAAACAATAGAGCGCAGAACTCCATACAGACGAATGATCTCTCTGATGTAAAGTCATCCCAGATCATCGACACTGAAGGTCTCCTTGATTGGTAAGAAGTGAGCAACATTTGTAAGCCTGTCGACAACAACCCAAACATCATCGTTTCCCCGAGGTGACCTCGGCAACCCGGACATGAAGTCCATCGCAAAATCATTCCACTTCTACTCCGGAGTGGGTAACTACTATAAAAGCCCTGCTGGTCGCTGATGCTTTGATTTCACCTGCTGACAAGTAGAACATCTCATGACAAGACCAGCAACATCATTCTTCCTACCTGGCCACCAGTATTGGTGATGAAGGTACCGATACATCTTGGTGATGCCAGGGTGAACTGCCCAAACAGAGAAATGGAAATCCTGCATCAGCTCCTCGCATATGTCTACTGGCATCCATACATGTCCTTGGAAACGCAAGATCTCATCCTCGCTCGTTGTCCATCTAGGAAGAGGGTCCTCTCCTCACACACTCTCCAGCAGGACTAAGCCTTCTGTGTCTGATAGTTGCCTCATCCGTACCCGATCAAGTAGCATGGAGGTAACAGCTACAAAAGATATAAAATTTTGTCCCCATATGTCGTGCACCTCCAGATGCATCTCAGAGAACAGATCCATCAGTTTCCACTCACTACTAGCCTCCTAAACTGCCTGAATTTGAGTTCTCCTGATCAACGCATTAGCCACGGTGTTGCCCTTTCCCGGCGTATAGGCAAGCTCGAAATCAAAATACTGAAGATACTCGACCCACCTACGCTGCCTCAGATTCAGATCATGCTGAGTGAAGATATACTTGAGACTCTTGTGGTCAGTGAAGACCATAAAGTGCTCTCCCAAAAGATAGTGTCTCCAACAGCGCAAGGAATGAAAAACAGTAGCTTACTCCAAATCGTGCGTAGTGTAGTTCCTCTCATGTGGCCTCAACTGCCGAGACCCGTATGCAACGACTCCATCTCCCTACATAAGCATAGCTCTCGGCCCGATACTTGAATCATCACAGTAAACGGTTTAGCTCTTGCCTGGCTCCGGCAAGACTAGTATCGGTGCTGACATCAACCTCCCTTTCATCTCTTGAAATGCTGACTCACAAGAATCTGACCATGAGAACTTCACCCCCTTCTTGGTCAGTCCTGTCAAAGGTCCTGTTAGGCGCGAAAAGTCCTGAATGAAGCGTCTTTAGTATCCAACCAACCCTAGGAAGCTCCGTACCTCAAAAACGTTCTTTGGCTGCTCCTAGGAAACTATAGCTCTCACTTTCTCTGGGTCCACAGATACTCTTTCCTCTGAGATGAGGTGACCCAAGAAGTGAATCTGATCCATCCAAAAGTGGCACTTCGAGAGTTTAGCATAATGTCGATGCTCTCTCAGTGTACTCAGAATGATCTCAAGATGTGTGGCATGGTCGTGTCGAGTGTGAGATTACACCAATATATTGTCCACGAAGACCACAACAAAGGAGTCCAAGTAAGGATGGAACACTCGGTTCATCAGTGCCATGAAAACTGCAGGCGCATTCCTGAGACCAAACGTCATGACTGTATACTCGTATAGACCATACCTGCTCCTGAAGGCTGTCAGAGGTATATCTGATGGTCTAACGAGAAACTGATGATAACTGGACCTAAATTCCATCTTCAAGAACACCAGGTCTCCTAGAAGCTGATCGAAAAGGTCATCAATCCGCGGAAAGGGATATCGGTTCTTGATCGTCAACTGGTTCAGCTTCCGATAATCCACACAAATCCGGAGGGTACCATCTGCCTTCTTCGCAAATAGAACAGGCAAACCCCAAGGAGAAGTACTGGGTCGAATGAAACCCTTATCCTATATCTCCTGGACTATTTCTTGAGCTCCTGTAACTCAGGTGTGGCCATCCTATAAGGAGGAATGGACACTGGTGCCGCTCCTGGTACAAGATCAATAGAAAATTCTACCTCACGCTATGGAGGTAAACATGAAAAGTCCTCTGAAAATACATTCCTGAAGTGATCCACCACTGGAGGAAAGTCCAACTGTGGATTCCCCTGATCATCCAGGTAAAGGCTAGCAATCTGGGCTATCACCCCTCCTAGCCCAAGATGCTCGAGTCCCTCCTGACTCGCCCGAACATCCCATTTGCCTCTATGAAGGAAAGATTCACCCTCTGGTGAAATGAAACTGACTCTATGGCGATAATAGTCAACGACTACCTGGAAGGGAATCAACCAGTCCATGCTGAGGATGACATCATAGCTTGTCATCTCTAGGATATAGAGATCCCATAAGAAGTGATACCTCGCCACCTCGAGAGGGAACTCTCTACACTGGCCTACACTAGATGTCCTCGTTCCCAAAGGTGTGTCTGGTGTCAACGAGTCGGCAGAAGAAAAGATGTAGAGTCCAAGGCTCTCCACAATGGCAACAGAGATAAAACTATGTGTAGCACCAGTATTGAAAAGGGATGAAGATAAAACTGAGGCTACTAAAATCGTACCTCGAACAGTAGAAGCGTCGGGATCCTGCTCATGATAATTCTTTTCCACAGCGAAAGACTGGCCCGTGTTGCGGCCTTGCGCCCCTGGCTAACCACACTGGGCTGAACCTCTTTGCTGGTGCTGAGGAACTGGTGGCTGACTGCCATGGCCTCGACCTCCACCTTGGCCCGAACGGCTGGAAGAACTCCAGTTCCCCAACTGGTGAGAAACTGGCGGTGCTGCTCCTGAACAAGGAGTCATGGAAGAACCCCGGTCACTAGCTGCTGGTGAGAAACCCTGGAAGAAATGCTGAAGGTGGCCAATCTTGCCGCAAGATCGGCACTCCACGGGGTCCCTCTGGCACTGCGGCCTCGTGTTCCCTATCCGGCCACACTGATAGCATGTCACCTGGCTTCCTGATGATGCGTCTCACTTCCTCGAATCACCACGCGTGGGCTCCCTACGGCGCTTCTTGCTGTCATCTGAAGGATGGCTAACTCTGGAAGTAGAACCGCCATGGCTCGCAGCTCCAGAGTCTCTCAGATTGTGCTCTACAATCAATGCCTGATTGACAATGGAAGTAATGGAAGTCAGCTGGAAGATGTTCACCTGCGAGCAGATCTCCCGCCTGAGTCCATCCTCAAACTTCCTTGCCAAGAACACCCCACTCCTATCCCGAAGGGGTGTAAAATGTTGCAGCTCAGTGAAACAAGAGGAATACTCCATGACAGATAGAGTACCCTGCTATAAGCTCATGAACTCTCGGGCTCGATCTTCCCTCAGGGTCTCCGGGTAGAAGTAGTCGTAGAACACGT
Organism: Viscum album; assembly: GCA_963277665.1. Lineage (NCBI taxonomy): Eukaryota > Viridiplantae > Streptophyta > Magnoliopsida > Santalales > Viscaceae > Viscum > Viscum album. Next base: position 1,328,905,297 of record OY728158.1, read on the forward strand.
GCTGGAACTCCTCCCAAGTCATAGCTTGTTGTTGACCCACTTGTGAGATCACGTCCCACCGCCTCTTGGTGGAGTCTCAGAGCATGTAGGTGGTGAGCTTGACCCGCCTCTCTGGAGGTGTCTCCAGATGCTTGAAGATAGTCATCATGGCTTCCAACTATGACTCTGCAGCCTGAGGTCCTCCCTCCCCTGAGAACATGGGAGGATGCTGCTGCTGAAAGACCTGCATCAAGTCATCCATAGACGAGGCAGGAGGTGGTTCTCTCTGGAAGGCCTGCATCATCCTCATGAAACCTTCCCTAAATTGTGAATCAGTGCCCGCACCTAGTACAAAAACCGGTGCCAAGGCTGGCTCGGCTGGGGGATCGACATGAAGTCCATGATCAGCCATGTCTGGCATCTAATCACTGCCTGACGACAGACGTACGACCGTAGGATGTCTCAGAGGCATATCTCTGAAAGATCAAAAGCAAACCTTAGATCAGGAAAACAAGGACAGAGAACACAAGGGTACAAAATGGGAACAGGGGAAGAAAAACACAAAAGTTTACAAAACCCGACTACACGGCGGGTATAAAAACTACATGGCGTGTCTTCTAAAGCTACAAACATGGGCATGTAATCCTACCCCACAAGTCGTGTAACACCTTAAACTACACGGCGTGTTGACCCCAACACACGGAGTGTACAAGAAAACTAATCCCCTGCCCGAGTCTCTTTACAAGGCTAACCCACACGGTCTGACTTAACCCAAGACTACACGGTGTGTTCTAAACAAACACGGCATGTACTAGACAAGGCTTCGACGGCCCGTGTTGTTGAGCACACGGCCTTCTACACAGCTGGACCTTACACGGCGTGTTCCGAACACACACGGCATGTATAGGTGAAGGCGACACCATCCCGTGTTGTTCGTGACACGCTCGGGTACCTGGGCAAGACTACACAGTGTGTTCCGCACAAACACGACATGTGGAAAGGAAGGTAACACCGGCCCATGTTGTTCATGACACGGCTGGTACCTGAACAAGACAACACGACATGTTCCATAAGGACACGGCGTGTTCTACCTGAGCCTCCCCGACCCGTGTTGTTAGTGACACGGCTGAGTACACGGCTCCGAACCTACATGGCATGCACATACCATACATGGCGTGTTCCTAAAGTAACTTCACGACACCGTGTTTCTGCTCACACGGTCAGTGACACGGCTTGAAAACTACACAGCTTGTATCCAAAAAGTACATGCTGTGTATTCTGGGTTTTTCTGGGTAGTAGCTCAGAAACTACACAAAATTCCAGAAACACTAAAAACAAGGTGAAAAAGTGCCAAATTCTGATCCGTGAAGGCCCATAACACCTCAAGAACCAAAATTTGGCATTCATTTTAAACAAAGAACAAAACAAATAGTTTTATAACATAACAACAGAGAATATATCAAGCAACAATCACAACAGCATGCATAATCTACACATGGTCTATCACAACATCATGCAATCGCTAATGCACCCTAGATGGCATGTCAAGAATGCATGGAATGTGATTCCTACAAGTGTCTATACGATGCATGAGACAACATACCCTCATCTCATTGGGTTGCGACAGAATTAGAACCGCAATATCAAAATAGTAATAGCACAATCCATGTGAATCACTCTAGGTGAAATCATATCAACTATAAAATCTCAAAACCAGCAAACTGTAATTAACAAGGTAGTACGGCCTTTCCTTGTACACGGGTTAGTTACTCCCAAGCACAGCTTAATGCCAAGTACCGAATCCGTCCTATCCCTGGATAAAGTCTCCAAACAGTAAAGCAAGAGAAAAGAACCCCTCTGATACCACTTTGTAACGACCAGAACCCGGAGCCCCTCCACTGGTTCCCCGTACCCGGTTCGCCACATGACCTCAAGCGCGTTTCCCCGAACGCCAGAGGCTGCAGACAAGCAGCGAGGGCCTTGGTGAGTCTGTGGGGAAACTATGCCCTCATTCGGTAAGGTATAAAAGGTAAGAAAACAACAATAATAAGCGGAATAAGTAAACAACATGAATAACAACAGAAACCAAACAGCGGAAGCATTGTAGATATATAATTATGATGACAATGATATAGAGGGTACAAGTATCTAAGGAAAACAGCAAACACAACAATTTTTTGAAGTACAACTGAAACCAAGTGCAAAAGAGAAACAAAGTAATATCCTCAGCATCGCGAGCCGCAACTCGGTCCCATGCTCCCCAGCTCCTAGTGAAATTAAGATCCTGAAGTAGAAGGGCGCTTTCCCATGTCTATACCTGCAGCAACATAGTCTGCTTGGGCCCAAAAGCATGGCCCAAACATGGTGTGAGATACAATCCCAGTGGGAAATAACCCAAAGATTTATGCCTTACAGTCAAATGAATACATGGCAGTAAATAAACAAGAAGCAGTAAATAGGAAAGCACAAGCAGCTACAATCCACAGTTCTAACAAGTATAGTACACAAGTAAGTAGTCAGCAACAAGAAGAAAACAGGTAACCCTCTGGGAAACTCTCACGGCCTAACCCCTATGGTTTAACCTATAAGTACTAGCAACCCTCTGAGAGGCACACACAGTCTCACCCCTCTGGTTCAGATACGTAACTAACCAGACTCTCTGGGGAAGCACTCACCGTCAATTCCCCCTATAGTCTCAAATCGTGCTAAAGGCTCTCTGGGGAAGCACTCAAACGTCAATTCCCCATGTGGCTCGCATCAAGGATCTACAGACTCTCTGGGGAAGAACTCAACGTAAATTCCCCCTATAGTCTCATATCGTAATTTAAAGACACTCTGGAGAAGCCCTTCCGTCAATTCTCCCTTTGGTCTGCTACTCTAGGTTCTCACAGTCCTGAGTACAACTAAACATGCTCAGCACGTGTATATCGTCCAAGTAAACCTTAAGAACCACTTGGCTATCATTCTATGGATCAACGGCAATAAGAAAACAATAGTTCCTCTATCCTACAACTATGCATGGAAACTGGAAAAATGCCAAACAGGAAAAACAAGCATGGCAAAGAAACCTGAGCACAATATAAATTACTCTACTCACAAGCAATAATCTCTACTAAAGTAAACAAGCAAAGCAGGAAAATAGCAGTGGAAAAATAGGAAACACGCAATACCCCGTTCACGGGTATTGGTGGAATTTGCAAATAATATTCATCAACTTTCTACAGAAAGTCACAAACCACCTACCTCGATCTGAGGAGTTCGATATATGTGAACCACGACAATAGATTCCTCTTTGAACAATGTAGATCTGAGAAAACGCACAAAACATTCATCCCACAATAACATGGAAATGAGGAGGAATCAAGAAACAAGGCTAAATCAGAAGGAAGAACTCACAGATGCGATTCCAACGCCATTGACCATGCTCAAATCGGAGAACAGACGGCGGGGCGGGAGCTCAGAGAAGATTTGGTCGTACGGTCGCTTCCGGGCAGACGAAATCTGGAGATGAAGATGATTTTGGGGGTTAGGTGTGACCCCAATCCGTTTAATGAAAAAAAAACTATAAAGTGTGTACTTCTTGAGTACACGGCGTGTACTTCAATTTTCCGTACTCCAAATTAAGCAGCCTCCACCTCAGCCTTACACACCGTGTGTGTGGCCCGGACACGGCTAGCACACGGCTTCGAGCCGGGAAGGGTACACGGCGTGTACTCAGAAAGTACACGGCGTGTACTTCTGAAATTTCTAAAAAATTTATTTTCATTAAAAACTCCAGAAAAAGGGAAAACATACCTAAAAAGAGATTCGAGTTCTTACAATGACATTGATGGAATTCAAAAATTCATAGTACATCGTAGGAATTCTATTGAAATTTTTGTGATATTTTCTTCTTTTGCGCCCTATCCGACACTTTTTCCTCTTCTTCATTGGTTCCCCACACTACTATAAATTTAGGCTATAACCATAGTTTATACCTATGGATATCGGTAATGTCCATGGTTTGGATGACCTTGAATCCTATTGTCCTGGTAATAGGGTCATGGATATAGCCACGGTTAAGAACTGTGACAATAGATATTTCCACATCAGATTATATCCATGGTTTTGAACCGTGGATATAGCCTATAAAAAATAAAATAAAATCCAGAAACACATTAATTCACCCAGCATTGCATCCACACTAAAATTATGATCAATAGTTATATCAAAACATTAAAATGATTTAAAAAACATTAAAATGTTTTGAAAAAAATAAATGCTTGATTTCTTGCGATTGGTAAGTGTTTTGCACTATAAAACTATGCATGATGAAAATTTCTAAATGATAGATATAGACATTCCATTAAAAGTAGTATATGACTCAATAGTGATTTCAGTTTCATCATCTTTAAATTATATTGGTTACAAATTGAAATACCTCATCTATAAAGAAAATATAAATAAAACTATACAGGCTTTTCATATAGAATGTAATTATGAAAAACAAATATCTAAGGAATTTTTTCCCAGCTAGAAGCTACAACTGATATTAAAATCATTTTTTACAGGCATAAAACACAATCAATAAAGTCTAAAAATAATTTTTGAAAAAATATAATGAATTATGATCGTAGATCAACTTAAAATAATTAAATATTGTATCTCTCAAGTATGCAAGACCGAAGCCCCTGACCAATGTTCCCAAAATACCATAAAAATTGTAATCCCCCAAAATAGAATATCTACATTACTCTATAAATAACTTCATCTTTAACTAGTATCGGTAGTGATGAATAAAAAATATTCATTAAAAAATGAGTAAAATTCAAAAATAAGTATAATATCATCATGGGAAAGAAAGTTGGAAAGATACACTACTATGTGATAAATATTGTAACCTGCCTTAAGCCCCAAATACGAGTAAGCTCCTATGAAAAAGATGTAAGAAATGTAACATACCACCAATGTAATAGTAAATAAATACTTTACAACCTAAAATTTTCAAAAAACAAATCATCTTAATAAAAATAATTATTAAAAAATAATATTAAAATACAGAGTAATATAATTGAGTTAAAAAGAGACAATAGCTTACCCCAAACATTGACCACATAGAAACTATCAAGCAAGAGGACTTTCAAGTCATTCAAAAATCACAGGCATTATTCAAAAAATGTTTCCATTGACCTTCCAGATAATAAAAATAGAATACCATAAAAGTCTCATATATTATATTGACAATCCATTTCCTAACTATTTTTATAATAAATGTAGAGAGAGAGATATATCATATGTTTTTATTGAAAAAAATAATATTAAAATAGGCATATGGGAACTCACTTGGATGTTTTATTTGAATCTGGATTATGGATTCCTTATACAGTTGATAAATATCCATCAGCATTTGAACCCCCTGAACCTTGAAAAAATATAATAAATAAAATTAATACATATCTCAATATTGAAAATAAAATAGAGAGGTTAAAATTATTTTCATCTTTTAAAAATAATGTGTATGAAAAGTTTGCAGAATTGTGAACTCTGTAACTTAATTAAAAATGTAATAATTTTATATCTTCCAAAAATAAGACAATAAATGAATTAAGGAACATTTTTTAGATAATAGGCCTACTGTATAATTAAATTTATGATAAAAAATGTTCAAATCAATTAGAAACAAATGCATGGTTTGATTTATAACAATACACAGATGCGGAATCTTTTACAACACCAAGAATTCATTATCAAGAGTGAACAAAGTACCTTTAGTTCTATGAAATGTTTTCAAAATATCAGTGCCTTTATTGACACTTTAGGATAAAACCCTAATGAAAACATAAAAAACTAGAGGTGATAAAAATTAAATAATATAATTACAATTATATCACAATAAAAATTCACCTTTTAACGGCAAATGTTTTATTGTAAATCCCAAAATAGTAAACGTAATCATTAAAATTACTTTCCTCCCTCCCCTTACACTTTCCCCCATCCCCACCCCACCCCCCACCCCCCCCCCCCCCCCCCCCCCGCACCTACACTAGCCTCCCCCATACTTGTACCAGCCTTCTGGCCCAACCTCCCCTCCCCCACACCATAATTTGAGTTCATGAAAAGATTGAGTAGAAAAAATAGATGACAGAGTAAAGCACTTAAAATAAAAATCTTGGAATGCAAGAATGACTTGATTCCCTAAAAACATGCTATGTTCTTATGTTATAGAATATTAGAATGGCGTAAATATTTATGAATAAGAAGGATGTAAAAACAAGAGGTTTTATTGATAAAATTTTACTAATTACTACAAAAAATATAAACTACCAAGTCATCACTGAATTCATATTATGCATGGTTTATGTCACATACATTGTCACATCTTGGATTATTTTCCCAACATGATTTAACATCTGATAAATGGTTTTCCAAACATAAAACTCAGTCATCACTTCTCACATGTAAAAATATCATGCATATTATATAAATACCTAGATTATCTTCACAATTTAGAAATTTAAACTTTAAATAGATACAAATTACACAACGAAGAACACTAACTATGGCTAAATTATCTTTTCTATTCCCATGTGAATTACCAAGATCATTCACTATGCCTGCAAAACAAAAAAATCATTTGTCCTTTAATTAATTTTACATTATACTAAAAAGATTTATATTTAATAAATTGATCTATACCTTCCCCATCATTGGAGGTTTCGGCAGCATCTTGACGAAATTCCAGACTACTTTCTCTACAAACTGGATATGCTTGTATCATTTAAATTATTGAATTTATGCAATAAAATGAAACATATTTTTGTGTGGAGGAAACAAAAGAATAAAAAATTAAGGGTTGAAATCAAGCCACTCAAAAAAAGTATGGAGGAAAAGGTGGATCCTACTCCATGGCTTCTTAGATTGTAAAGTTGAGAGTGGTTCATTACAGTATTATCCCGTGATTTCATCAGTGAAGTTGTTTATGTAATTCAGAGCAGTAACTATAGTAGGATTTTATAATTCACAACCAGGTTCTCATATAAAAATTTTAAGAGGAAAAGGATAAAAAATTGAAAAAAAAACCAGAATAAATTTATCAATTCCTCAATGGTAAGAAACTCAAATTGATATTAAAAAACACAAAAAAAAAATTTTAAAACCTCATAGTAATATAACAAACAATCATCAAAAAGTGTGGAGTCTGAGTTACAACCCCCCCCCCCCCACACACATACACACACATAAACACACAAAATGTATGCATATACCTTCTCAAGAAACATTGGGTGATCCATAAAAACATGATCAAATCCTCACTTATAATAGTGAAAGAACTGAACCACTTCAATTTTTCAAGAAACTTGAACCTGTAATAATTAAATACCCAACATTTCAATAAAATATGTTACAATAGTATGGTAAAAATCAATTTGAAAATCACATAAATGTGTGTATAATTTAACTCACATCAACTTCTATACTAGTATCTCACCCATCATTGTATTGTTCATACCATGGAGAAAAATTCATAACTCAGTTCCTTAATGCCTGCAAATATAACATCAAAAGTGAAGGTAAATAAAGTTCATGTATATTCATGGAAAGCATAGACATATCAAACCAAATGAACACTGAACCACGTATACAGATGATCAAGATAAATAATCATATTACCACAATAGTTGGTGGCATACCCCTGAGAACATCACCAAGTCCACTAGTTTTTCTCCATGGCTCGCCCACTGCCCCACTGGCTGCCCTGCTACATACCCGGCTGTCTGCCCCGCCCGCTGCCTACCATGCCCACTGCATGCCCAACCCGCTGCCTGCCCGGCTGCATGCCCCCTCCCCTAGACACCCCCCTATACACCCCTACCCCCTGCACACACCATTCCCCTTTCACACCCATTCACCCCTACCCCCTCCCATGTACACCCCCTGCCTCTTCCCCCTGCACACCCCTACCGCCTGCACACCACTTGCACCCCCTACACCCCCTCCCCCTGCACACCCCTTACACCCCTATGCACTGTTCATCTTCCCCTTTATCACACTTTCTCCCCCTTCCCCCCTCCCCTAACACTTTCTCACCCCTTTCACCACCCTACCCCCTATACACCCCATGCACCCCCCCCCCCACAGCACTCCCTGCCCCTCGCACATCTTGCACACCCCCCTGACACAACCCTTGCACCCCCCTGCACACCCCTTTCATCCCTACCCCCTAAAAATTGTTAAGAAATGAATATAATGATTAAAATAATGGATATACTCATATCAAAAAACACAGCTTGAAATTATATAATTAAAATAAAACTATATGAAATGTGTGGTCTTGCATTGAGTTGTGGCTCCGAATCAATAACTTGGGGTTCAAGTCCTATGTCATCCATTGGATTCAGTTCACCTAAAGAAAAAATTAATAAGGTGGATAAATTAGGGGGAGAAACTAATAGTATAAATATAAAATAATCAGAAAAAATGAAAAATTGGACTACATACCGTCGGAGGTGCATTAGAGGAGGTAGGGGGCCGCCTTAGAGAAACATCGATGAGGAGGTATGTTTGTTGCATCAGAGGAGGATAAAATACAATATAATGACAATAAATAATAACTAATACATAAACAAACATACATATTAATAAAATAATCCAATATATGTAGAAACAGACAGACACACCGTATTACAATTCAATATTACAAGAATCAAACATAACATTGTAATAAAATTCCATATATTAATAACCCAAAAATAATATTCACATCAATAATGAGTCTCAAAATCAGTATCATCAAAACCATGCAAAATCTCATCCACACCTCTTATAGAAACTCTATCACCACCTCTCACACCACCACCAGTATCATCAGCATCGACATTGGTACCAGCACCAGCTCCGGCTCTGGCTCCGGCTCCGGCTCCAGCTCCAGCTCCGACTCCAGCTCTGTATCCGATAGAGGAATATACATAAGAAGAATGTATCGACATAAAATTGGAATCATATATAGAATATTATTCTAGTGGAACTGTAAAAAAAGGGCATACATAACTTTTATCATATTTTCAATTATCGTTCTTTTTATTTTTTGAGCTTCTTATTTGATTACATAATTCATTTGTTCCACTATGACCAAAATAGAACTAGTACTTGTGGAAACATTTCTAGAAGTCCAGTATTGAGTTGATATAGTCTTATTCCCAAGTTGATAATGCAATCTTCCATGATTCTCATCTTCTAATACCTGATGTAGATGATTTTTCGGGCCCAAATTGTCCTGTTCTTTTTCTACCAATGCCTCCAAATATTTCTTTTTTTGATATATAACATAAATTAAAATGATAAAAAAATATATAAGGAATTAAATTCATTAAAAATAAAAGATTTTGAAATATGATTACAATTGGATTCTCAGTATCTATATTTATCATAGTATCATCTCTCTTTTCACTTCTTCTATAAAAAAAGTAGAGTGAGGAGCGTGACTTTTGATATTCAATTCCATTTTCTAGAAAAAAACAAAGAAATAATTCAAAATATTAAGTAAAAAAACACTAAACTGAGAAAAATATTTTAAATGTTAAATTTCCTATGCTTTTTCATGATCTAGGAGTGAAGTGTGTCCAAAAGTATGAGCATGTTTCATTACACTCTTATTTATTTTATTTCTATATGATTTATCCTGTAAAATAATAATTGCATAATTCCATTAATATAAATAATACAGGTAATTTATACCTTAAAAACAGTTATCAAATAAATAAATGAATATATATATATATAAATTTAACAAATACCTTAAACCCTAGACTCTTCCAATATCTGATCATCTCCTTGTACTGTGATATTTGGAAATCATGAATCACCAGTATTTATTCAAGATCTATACAAACTCTCTTTTTCTATCCAACATATAATTTATATTTTATGCTCACCACATATCATCTAATTCTAACAAACATGTATCCTTGACATTTTTTCCATCATGAAAATTATTTCAGAGCTGCAATAGAAAAAATATTTGTTAAGAAAATATTATAAATTAATATATATAAATTGTGATTAACTTTACGTACCCAAATCATTTCCCAGCCATTGTTCTTTATTTATTCTCCAAATTCCCTCTAACTTATTGGTTGAATCATAATTATATTGTTGTTTTGAGAAAGTGTTCTCATAAAGCTTTTAAAATCCATGTCATTTTTTCAATTATATCATTTTTCTTATTGTATTGAATTATGATTTTCATGTTTCAATTCTAGATCTCTGACATTTTTGTGCATCCTCATCATCTAGTATAGGCTAGATCTAATCATGGAAAAATAAAGGATAATAAAATATATAAATTTAGCATTAATCACTAATAGTATTATTTAAACATATACCAGTAGATGAGGGATATATTGACTCATGAAGTGTTGTGTCTAGAGGAGGGGGAGTAGCCTCTATGGTAGGTGGGATATCTATAGTATGAGTACTCTATATAGTAGATGGTGATAACTATATTGATAAAGGGACTAAACCTGATGGAGAACCCTATACAAATGAGGCTGGATATGGATATGGATATGGCAGTGCAGTACCCTGTACAGTTTTGGTGGGAAGGGTAAATAATTAAGGATGGGAGTCTGAGAACTACCATCTGATGTGGGTGCGGGCAGAAAGGGATATGGAAAATGTGGGTATGAAAAATGTGGGTATGGAAATATGGATGTGGTATAATGAGAGGATGGCCTAATAATGACTCAAGTGGCATAGTAGTTGGCTGAACTGTAGAATCAATCATAGAATTACCCCCTCCATACTATCATCCTCAGTGGCATAATACAACTGTCTCCTCGATAATGTAGCCTAAAATAACATATATGATAAAATAAAATAAATGATAACAAGATAAATAATATGAAATACCATAATATTCAAACATAAATTATACTTACAATGCTACCCAGAGGAGAAATACACTGCTCATTTCTCTATATTCTATTACTTCATCTAGTATCATGATAATCATACATTTTGACTGAGAAATTTTAAATAATATTCTCAGATAAATATAAATAATAAAAAATGTTAAATAAGAGAATTGTATCATAAAATAATGAGATACATTTTCAAGTGTGATATTTATATTGAGAAAATGTCAAGACTTTTCTATATTCAAGAATTACAAGATATGATCTTAAAAATAAATTGGTTAGACTATTAGTAGTTTTATATTCTATAATGGTATAAAATAAACTAGTTAATTTGATATCATTAATGAATGTTTAAAAAACACATACAATATTGTGATAATATCAGGTAAATACTTACAAATGTGTCAACACTTTGTGTGCTCTGTGAAAATTTCTGGTTCATAATATGTTATAACAATTGAATGATATGTGTCATCAAATGAATCATTCGAATAAATACCGACAGGTTTATCCACAACATCTTTTCCATCCATGTATTCATTAGAAATATGTCTTGTAATGACCTCAACAACAACACAAAATTGTTTTTGTGATGGGTTAGTTACATAAAACACATGCCTAGATTGTGATGAAAAATTATAAGGTTCATTGGTCTAAAGTTGGTGGTTCATATCAGTCACTCTAAATCCAAAGTTATCAATTTTCATTCATTTTTTTGTCATTGAATCAAACCACTTAAATTTCATCATTGTGACACAACGATGTGCATCATAATCTAATAAAATGATTCTTTCAATAACACCATAATATTATGTATTTTTTTACTGAGGTTATCTATCAGAAATAATCTCATAACAATTTATTATGGCACTTATCACGACATTGTCATGTTGTGTTTCCATTTTTGTTTTGGAGTTATTTATAATGAGTTTAAATCCATTTACAACCATTTACTTACAATCACGTACTGCATTATTTGGACCAAAGGACAACACTCTTATTTCATTTGATACTTCATTCATTGGTAGAGTTAGATCCTAAAATATACCAACATCAAATATTAAACAGAGACATTTCATTATGTTATGAGAAGAAAAAAAATCTATTACCTTTGACTTTAACCAAGAAGAAAATTCTTTACTATAAAACAGTTCTTTTATCTTAATAGATAGAGAGTGTTGTCTCTTTTTTATAATTTTTAAATGTTATCTATAGATATAGAAGCATTAAAATGTTAGAAGATATGAATAAATCACACAATGAAAAAAAATGAATATTTATTAGTATACTTACTTGATATAATCATCAAGTTCACCACAGTTGAATAATACTATATGATGAGCCATTTCCCACTCTTCCCAAAATAAAATACACAAAGAGTACAATCTAGATAACCCCCCTGTTTGGGGTCATGAAGTAAATATAGAATCAATGGGATCGTATTGATCATCTCCGTTTCTCATTATTCGATTAGACCTTATAGTGACATTAGACAAGTACGATGAATATAAATTCACACATTCTTGTGTTAAATAGCCATTCACAATAGATCTTTCAGGATGATATTTTTTTCTCACATAAGATTTCAATGTAAACACCCTTCTTTTTGATGGATACATCCACTAACTCAAAACAAGACCACCAAAAAGAAATTATGTGCAAAGATTCACAATGAGATGTAACATACATGTGAAAAATGATGGTGGGAAAATTTTCTCCAAGGCACAAAGAATAATCGAAGCATCTCTCCGTAATTTATGAACAAAAAATATTCTCAATATTTTGGCACAAATGTTTTGATAAAAATGGCATAACATAATCACAGAAACTCTAACATTATGTGAACGTAAATGTTGAATTGTAGTGGGAATGAACTCATGTAACAATACATGGTAATCATCGGTTTTAAGAGATTTTAGTTTCACATCATGTGTATTAAGCCATTTCTAAATATTAAATGAATAACCATATATAACTATAAAACTTTCCAATATCTAATGAAATTTTTTATGCTCCGTATTTGTCGTTGAATAATATGAAAAAGGGAATTTCCACTTATTTTGACCAATTATCTTAGGATGAAGTCTTTCTCGTATACCTTAATCCATCAAATCAGGATGTGATTGCAAATCATCTTTTTTTTGCCTTTGAAATTTTAAAAATTAGCAAGTAATATCTCACAAGTGTGTTTCTTGATATGCATTACATCCAAACAATGACACAATAATTTCAATGACCAATAAAAAAACTTAAACAATATTCTTTTCTTTATCCAATTACAATTGGAATTCGAATTAACATTATTTCTCTTTATGAAATTTGATTGAATTTTTTCAAGAACATAATTCAAATCATCAAGTTCTTTAAAAATATCATTCCATTAAATTCGTTGAGGAGTCTCATATATCTCGATGGCATTATCAAACTTTATCTTATTTTTTCTGTATAGATGATTCATCGATAAAAATAGTCAATTCCTTATGAATTTATAAGTTTATAGAAACATTAATCTTTGGGAATGTGTATTTTTTATAAAAATTGGGATGTATAATTTTTCTTTAGTACTCCAAACAGACATCATTCCGTAAGTAGGTAAATCATTTATATTCCATAATAAAGCTGAAAAAAATATAAAGTACTTCTTCTTGAATGCATCATACGTTTGTACACCAATAGTCCAAATCTCCATTAACTCATATATTAATGTATGCAAGTATATATCAATATCATTTCCAGGATCATTGTTTCAAAAATCAATATACTCATTATAGTAAAAATGTTCTTCATATATATCCTTGAAAGAAAGTTATAAATGTGAATGAAAATAGGCCAAGTATTGTGTGCATTATGAATTTGTAGAAATGAGTTTAAACCATAAAAGGATAATCCCAATATAACATTTCGTTGGTTAGAAACAAAATCAGGATGTTACCTATCAAATTTCTTCCAATCCAACCTGTCTGCAGGATACACTATTTCATCATTTTCCTTATTTCTTTCATCTTCATTCCATCACATATTCCTTTCCATTTGTTCTTACATAAATTTTTTTAAAATCTTGGGAATTAAAGGGAAGTTCCACATCACTTTATCGGGTATTCGGGATTGAATTATGTCTTTATTAATCTTCCACATTGATGTGCTAGACTTTTTTAACTGACTCAACTCTTTATTTTCCTTCTAGAAAAGACAAAAATATTTAGTGAAATAATGAATCTTAATAGATGAAAATACAAATTTTTCAACCAACTTTTATTCAATGTATTAATTTTCTAGAATACATGCATCATCGGGAAGTAAATACTTAATAAATAGAAGGAGATAGTAGACCATGGTATTCTTAAATCCATACATTGTTTTCCCAATATTTAATCACACTAAAAACAAAAGTTTTATCATTTTTTCAAATGCTTTATATATTGGGGTATTCACATCGTCCATCTGCTTTATAACACTCTCAACATCATCATCTTGGTTAATATATGAAAACTATGTTCTAATATTAATTTTCTTTTGCACTGGTCTAGATGATGAGTTGACTTCAGAAACAAAAGGAAACCGGTTAGAAATCAGATTTTTCATACCCATCATTTCAGATAAATCAATTTCATTTTCCACTTGAGATTTTTCTCCATTGGTATACCACACATGATAATTTTTTTAGAATCTATGTCTCAGGATATAGTGTGTCACTTCCTCATGAGTTAACTATGGTCTTCCAACACAATCAAAATATGGGAATCTAATCAATATGCTATCTGAATTATTAGTGAATGGAAGGTCCAAAAAATATCATAACTCCTTATGAAACTCATGAGTGATCTGATAAACATTTTACATCTAGTATCTATCCATTCTGAGACATATAAACATACATTAAATAAATAATATTGAAAATGACTTAGCATGATATGTATTATTTTGTAAGATAATAATTAATCATTAATAAAATGTCCATAAAAATATAACAAATATATTAAATTTATGGTTTAGGGAATTGATAAATGTTTTAAATTATAAAAAATCTTGAATATTCACAAATAAGTTCCAAGAATGAGGATTTATTATAGAAAAAGAGTTTATATAAAATCTAGGAGATAATAATAACCAATTCACAAAAGTTTTCTCATGGAATCACAATGAGTTGTGAAGTTTTGTATTAATTATAGAAAGATTTATTAAAATTTAAATACTTTTTGAAAATATAAACCATATCATATACCATGTTGTGTTGAAGGACATCATTCCATTATTGATTTTTAATCATGGATTATAAAAACACATCATGGTGAAAATGGGAATGATATTGGATACCATTTGATAAATATTTCTAATCTAATTATATTGTGTTCTTCAATTTTCAACACATAAATTTATAATGTGCTAAATAAAATCAAATTCTAAAAAAAATTGGAGTTTGTCTTAGTCAATGAAGTTTTATCCAATGTGTTTGGTTGTTTTGTAACATTTGAAATATTATGAATTCCTATAGGCATATGAATTTTATGTATGTGATCTATATAAAGGGGGATAATCTTTTCATAGTTTTGCTACTAGAAACTATTCTCAACTAGAGAAACTCCTCTAAAATTTTCAATTATTTATTCTCCTGTGTATATGATCTATAATACCATTTTTATAAAATAAGTTCTACCAATAAATAAATTGATTTCAATGTCATGTGGATATCATCAATTGAAGTTACACATTAACTGATTAAATTTTAAAATTAGTATTGTAAATGATGTTACAACATTGATCTCATGGAAAATGACTAAATTCTCAAAGTAGAAAAAATATTCATAAAATTCAAAAAAAACTCACAAGCACCAGAAATGAAAATTAAAGATTGAAAAAACATCAATTTTGATCATTTTTATGAGATTTTTTATATGTTCTCAATGAATGTAAAATTTATTCCAAAAAGAGACTCCCCCTATATATAAAACAAAACATTGTTCCTAAGTTTGAACCTTAAAGAGGAAAACATATTTTAAAATTAAGTTCAAAACTAGTTTTCAATTCAACAATTATGAAATCTTGCAAAAGAATAACAAATAAGAGAAAAATATCACTATTACATCAATATTGTATCCAGATTCAAAAAATGTAGTGAGTACATACATAATTTAGTATTGACTCAAATTGATTTCTAGTTAAAACACAAAGAATAGCATGTGCATTGTTCCCCTTTCTGTATGTAATAAGACACAACAAGCCAGCATAAATTAAAAAAAAATAGTACGTAAAATAACCATATTTAGCAGGAAAAGAAACATAAACTATTATCAATCACATATTTCAATAGCCAGCATATCAATAAGATTTCAATAATTTTACTTCAAATATAATTTCAACACTTTAGAAAAAGTATAAAAAAATCATCTGAAGCTGAATCTTTAGACTCAAAATTTTCATGTTGAAATCCATAGACCTATAAACCTTATTGAATTTATTTGGTAGAAACTATTGTA
Source organism: Viscum album (assembly GCA_963277665.1). Taxonomy (NCBI): domain Eukaryota; kingdom Viridiplantae; phylum Streptophyta; class Magnoliopsida; order Santalales; family Viscaceae; genus Viscum; species Viscum album. The sequence goes on from OY728158.1 coordinate 1,328,921,645, forward strand.
TTTCATATGAAACAAAAAAATGTAACATTAATATCATTAGTTAACTTCTAAGAAAAATGAAACTAGAATAACCAAGAATCAAATAAAGGGTTGAATTCCAAGGTGAAAGGTTGTATCAATCACTCAAGTTCGAATAGTAGTAAGTCTTCTAGGAATTTAAAAAACTTTTAGAAAGTAAATAGTTTCATAAATCATTCAAAAAATATTTATTAGTGTACAATCATTTTTTTCATTGACATCCCACATCAATTTTCTTGAAGTCACAAAATTCATCATATAAAACAGTTTTGGTAGTCAAAGATTGTATATTTTTGTGTGTACATACATGTTTAATATGTATGTTCTCAAATATTTTCAAAATTTAAAATAATAAATTAGCATGCAGAAAATTAAAATTTAATAGGCAGTAAGTGCAAGAATCATGGAGACAATGAAACTAAAACAGTGATATGAACACAACAAATTTATAGTCATGACACTAACCTTGAGTATGTAAAACAACTTTCAGAAACCATCTAGTAAATACAATAAAATGTATATGCATTTGTTTATTGAAAACTTGAATTAATTTTTAAATAAATTAGAAACCATCTAGTTATACTCTTATTTCATAACACAATTTAGTTAAAACTACCAATCAAAGACATTTTTTAGCAGCCACAATAATAAATATATTCAATACTGATAAAACATGTTTTCAATTATTTCACAAATGGTATTTAGTTAAGAACAAATTAGGTTATAAAATAAAATCTCAGTTAAAACCATAAATACCATTGGGTAATCCGGTGGTGGGACTAGCTGAGGAGGAGGATGATCCCCAGAAGGTGGGGTGGTTGTATTGGAGGTGAACTGAAGGATGAGTTGGGGTGGTTGTCTTGGAGTAGCATCGGTAGGGTGTCCATGTTGGGTGGAAATGTCAAGAGAGGATGGACACAGAGAGGAGACCTCACGCGAGTAATGGATAACTGCATCAGAGGAATACTGGAGGAGGAGGTGGGGAGGCTTCCATGAAACAACTTTGGATAGGAAGTGGAGTGGTGGCGTTGATTATAAGTGTTGGGAAGGTGGCCGTAAAGAGAGAGGTTGAGGGTTGGGAGGAGCGTCACGGATTGAGGGAGGAGGAGGAGCCTGATGGCATATCAAAAATAAATTGCCACCGTTTTTTAAAAAAATGTGGCTATAAATTATGATATATCCACAGTTTTAATTGAAACATGGCTATAAATAAAGCTATATCCATGAAACTATAAAACCATGGCTATAGGTCCTTGGTTACAAATCAATTTTATAGTACTTCCATGAACTTTTTGATGGACAGTGAACCAAAGGGAATTCCCAAAGACTTCATTCATGCACTTTCCAAGTGATTATACCATATCACGGGATGAGATAAATTGATAGGGTTCACTCTTCAACATTGTTCCTAATCGAGATAAGACTTATTTCCTTTGAGGAATGAATTATTGAAGTGAAAACAGCCCCAGCTATGAGGGCAGAGGCAGTTCTTGTCCTGCATTGACAAACCTCCTGGCTTGGTTGGCTGGTCCCAAGGGTCGGGTTAAAAAAGACCCCATCCCTACAGGATGGGGTTGTTCTTGAACTTCTATGGATAATATTTCTATAGCTACTCTTATGATTTTATGGATTCTAGTCTAAACTTTGGCTAGGTGCATTATTCAACACTCACTTAAATCACTAGTTTTGGAAGGCCGTTGAGCAATTTCTGATATTTTATAAATATGATAGCTAAAATCATCCAAGTAGAATTCCTTATTGATGTTATAATATTCTTAACACATAATTGTCTCAATGTATTGATCTATTCTAGCCTGACGTTAGTGAGAGTCGGTCGAGGATTGTCATTATTGAGCATATCTCCTATCATGAATAGATTCCATTAGTCGAATTCAGCCTGGGGAAATGACATTTCATGATTCCACCTTTTTTGATCTTTGCTGGATTAGGAGTCTAGTTAAATTCAATGCTCCATGTACACCCCATCCTCTGATACGAACACTGAATGGGGTGTCTGTGACCAGCTTTCGCGGCCTCATTAATGCATCGAGACATTCACATTGAAGGGATCCATTTGGTTTCTCGATTTAGGGATGTCGAGAATCTAGGAGAGATTCCAAGTCAATTTGGCATTGTAACCCTTCTATTACCCTGATTTGAGTTTGATACACATCATAGGGTAATACCTTTTCCTTTAGTTGATGAATATTTTTACATATGTTGATGTGGATTTCAGTTATACAATCATCCACCAACACCTCTAGAATACTGTATTGAGAGGTGTTTAAATTCTAGAACATGACTGGTATATCATCTTTATCCAGTTGCTTCCTCATGTTAATCATGTCTTCTTCATCTTTCACAATAGGTTCCTCAACCTGGCCCGACCAGAGTAGATTCTTCCCAATTGTTTTACCACAATAAATGGGATTTGTTGGGGTTTCCTCTGCTATACCAGAATGAAAATGACCCAAGGGAGGTTTGAAGAATTACCGTCACCTAGGTATGTCTTCTGGTTGATAAAATATTTCACTTATCAGTGACACAACATCAGGCATGACTCTCCCTGTATTTGAAAACACCTCATGACAAGAGGGATTTCTCATCACTACATTCTCAATTGGAGAATTCCTTAGACAATGAAAATCACTATTGTGGAGAGAAATTTCATAGTTATCTCCATCATGGTGGATTATAATAAAGTTAATATGATCTTTCTCCTTGGTCTGATATCCACACGAAGGGTTATCGTGGCTCTCATCAAGAGATAGGCTCACAAGATCGACCGAATTGTTTCCATGAAGAAAGCCTTCATGGTGAAGTTTGCAATGAGGACATTCATAATTACTGCTATTGATCCCATAATATGGTAATGGGAGGGTAAGATCTTGAGCTACAGTAAATAAAAGTGTAAGGGCTTCAAAAACTCAACATCAAGCAAAGTGTGATCATAGATCGGCCCTTGATTCTACAATTGTTCTTAATGAGACTACTTATTGTAAATATTCGTACAAGATGTTGGGGATACTTGATGGGAGAAGTGGTCCTCATGAGCAAGTGTTTGTTACTGCCTTGTAGTGGCCATTGGAATGGGAATATTATCTCCAATTAGATTGGGTATATGTTCATTCTCCCATTATCTGTATAATATGGGATAATTTGACCCATGTCCCTCCTGGATGAGAGAAGAGGTATATGTCTGATCTGGGGTGTTATGTTGATAAGCCACCCCATTTGTGTGGATAGTGTTATGTTTACATCCCTCAGTCCCTAATTTCATCACCATGATGATATCTTGGAAAGTCAATAAGATGTGGGTAGGGATTTACGCTTTCCCTTTTACCATTTCAAAGATATACTTGGTGACTTCAGCAAACAGAATAGAGATATATACCCATTCTACATCTGGAGTAGTTTTATTTTTCTACTCCTAGCATCCCTTTCCTATTATCGGATACTAACAGAACTCATGGGAAGATATTTTAATCTTCCCACTTCTAATCATAGATACTTTTAGATGGATTTCTATGTGTGCTTCAAACGAGACTACTGGAAGGCCTGATAAATATTTGCTAGTGTGTGTGCCTGCTCTTTGTTTTCTACTAAACATGGTCTATGGACTTTCTTGAGTGATTATAGATTATTATTTTGGTAGGATTGGTGGGTTAAGGTAGGTTTATGTTCCAACATGAAGGTTTCCAGAGTATTTGGTTATTAGACTTCTCTAAATATTGCCAGACAGTCTGGTGGCTGGATGAATGAAGGTGGATAGGTGTATGTTCCTGCTCAATATTTTCTACCAGACGTGGTTGGTGGACTTCTCTGTAGGGGGAAAAGGTGTTAACCTAATCCCTATTGGTCGGTTTTCATCCCCTCTGGTCCATCTTGCGTGCCTGGGTTTGAAGAATCTTGGTCAAAGAGCCAAAGGTAGCACCCTCATCATGTTGAGGGTTCACTATCATTTAGAATTAGTGATGGGGATTGATGTAAGTAGCCCTTGAAAAGGACCCTTGTGTCTTCGAGATGAAGACATAAGTGGCCTCTTCATCAACCTCCTTGATATATAGGAGGGACTGTTTGTTGTGTTACAGGGATAAGCTCTTGAAATGGTTGAAGACAGCAGTCAGTGTCATCTATTTCAAGTCCACTGCTCATCTTTGGATGGACTTTTGGTGGTTCTAGTTGAGGTTTAGGGCTTTTTAGGTAGCCTCAAAGGTCAAGATCATACCATTTTTATGGTACTCTCGGACCAATGAGTCTGAGACCCATCGTTGAAGATGTTGAGTTGGAAATGACGTCCTTCGCGTGGAAAAAGATCGATCCTAAGTAACAGTTAGGGTTTTCATTGGTGAAAGCTATAAAGAAGTCATTAGACTGAAGGGGGTTCTTATAAGTATGTTCTTGAGGATATATGATGGATATGAGCAAGAAAAACCTTTTGAAGCAGCATCATTTTTTGGATGAACACATGTGTGATTGATTTCCCTGTATGGCCCTCATTCCATTTGATATTGGGAGGGGCCTAACAGGTAGGTGACACTGTAATCTTGGTTAAGGATTCACATCAGGTTCACTATTTTTTTCTTTCCCTTTTCTTTCATGCCCCGTGATAATTTTATATTTCCAAATAGTTTCCAATGGATTAATACATAGAACCGAAAACACCCAATGGTTCTTTATCCATAGGAACCTACTTTTTAAAGGTAGGTGCTCATTAGGTATTTTGACCTACGATGCTTAAGAACTCTCATTGGTCGAGGGGATGGGAGGTCGTTCTCATCACACCCTTTTTTGTGTAAGTTGTTGCCTAATATGGGACTCTCTTATATATTTAATATCTGTTCACGAATCCTTCATTAATTCCCAAGTTTGATGTGAGTTACCCCAATATTAACAATCAATTAGTATCATGTGTATAATTTGGAATCATTTGTATGTATTCAAGGTTCTTCGTTGATGAATATATCTATATGTATCTTAGGTTCTCCATCAATGGTATCTACTCATATATTACTTATAGATTATTTGGTTGTTATTATAATGTTCTTGGTTTTCTATCCACATAGTAGGGAACTCTAGAGTTTATTTTCATCCAAGTAGACGAATGTTGCTCTAGAGTTTATTTTCATCCAGGTAGATCAATGTAACTCTGGATTTTATCTTCATCCATGAAGATGGGAATTTTTTTATGTTGTTATCAAACCCCTAAATGATATTTCAATGTATCCTTGTAAAAGGAAACAGAACCCACGTAGTTCAGTGCTGCTTAATGGGTGAAATAATACCTTTTAATGTCTTGTGATGAGGACCCAACTATACTATTTAATATCATGTGGAAAGGATGTCTAGGCAGAAGGTTCCTAGTAAAATTTTTGAGTGGGAATTATACCTAAACATCCTAAGGAACATGGAAGGGATATGAGTTTCCAAGTTGAATTAGACCCTACTGATGATGTGGCCCAAAAGAATAGGGTTGGTTTAGAATGTTTGGTTTCAACCTCAAGTAGGATTCCTACATATCACATTTGGATGTGAATCAAAGCCCACATAGTTCGTTGGTGAGGACCCATGCCTATGGAGACCCTCCAGGGTATGTCTCACAGGGGAGTTTGTCCCGTTAAGATGATAGTTTGGGGGTTACTCCTAATAAGTATATCCCTTATGAAGGGACCATGAGGGATGATTTTACTCATGGTGATTAGGGAATTAACATGGGGTATACTCCTGGTGAGGATACCCGAATTAAGATAATTATTATTGGGTCTTATTTCTAAGGAGTATTCCCATTAATCTTGGGCACCAGGTGGGATTCCCATGTATCATGGTTAACAAGAACTGGAGTTCTCATAGTTCAATCATTCATGTGGATTTTGTGGAATTCATGATCATCACTAACCTCTAAGCCCACATGAGACATGATCGGTGTGATAAACAAGAGGAATCGAAAGATTTGACAAACCACACACTTTTCCTCCTTCACTAGTGGAAGAGGATAGGGCTATGGTGGAAGAGGTCGGGGATATGGCGAAAGAGGTCGAGGATACAGTGGAGGAGGTCAGGGATATAACACTTTCCTCTATTCACTTTACATTTTAATAGATTCAAAGGTATGGAAGGAATTAAGGTTAAGTAATTAAAGGTGAAGATGGTAAATATTTCAACATCTCATATGTAAGGCTAGGGGATTACACCAGGAGGGATTCCCTAAAATTTTTTCCACAGAAGGAGTAGGATTACATTCTATGCTGAATGGTAAAGTAAGTGTGATCCTTATCCTCCATACTAGAAATTAGAGGCTCTAGGTGTCAGAGGTGATAAGGGATGGACATAATCTTATCCCTATAATCTGAGACTAGGAACTCCTCAACACTTTCCCTGAGGTAAGGGTCCTTGTGATAGTAGGGATACAAACCCACATCAACCCTATAAACCCTGATCGGCCAACCAAACAAGTATGGGGAACCTTGGATCATTGGAATAAAAACCCAAATGGAGGACATGTTGGTGTGCCACTAGCTAAGGTTGTGTAAATCTGGGGACCTTGGTAGATAATTTTATTTGATACATCTTAAACAAGGGATCCAAAGAAGGATAGGGTCAATAATGAATGGCTTTGAAGAAGGTCTGATGGATGGCTCATGTAGGCTAGAAGGTAGGTCAAACCAAGGAGGATCGTGTTAGGTGGTGCCTCACGAAGGTAGGCATGGGAGAAAAAATAGCACCTTGGGTGATAGACCACCTAGGTGACTACACATGGGCAAGAACTTGCTCGAGCCTTCAAGGGTCTTCACAAGTGTTCCCATATATAAGTCACACGGGTCCCTAGTTAATGAATGGGACCTCACGCTAGTCTTCATTCCTTAAGTTTTGGGCGAATAAGTCACACAAGTGTTGTTTCTTTTTAACAGTGAGTGTACTTAAGTTTCACTATACCCCTTTTAATTCCCTCTATTTAGGTGTTAGAAAACTACCTAGGGGGTTTCATAGGACTTTATAGAATCACTAGGGAGACTAAATTAGCAGTTGGACTTCAAGAAAATTATTCCATGCATATGAAGACCCGAAGGGACTATTTATAGGAAAATATTGGACCCTCAGAGAATGTTTTTTTTCTCTAAATTAGTTAGCATGGAAGTGGGTTGTGCGCAAGTAGACGGTGCACATGTGCATGTGCGTCGATGCTGCTTTGGGATACCTTGGGTGAACTGCTCTTTTAGGCTCTATGATTCATGGATTTATTCATATATTTTGTCCTCCTTTTTCCAAGTCCTTTACCTTTATTTCTTTTTCATCTAAGTGATAAAATGACATGTCAGAACCCAGTAAAATATTCAACTCTTAGAGACCAATCTCAAACCATGGTTCTACTCAATGTAAGATTCACCTTCTAAAATTAATTTTCAGAAGTCCATTGACATGATATGTGTTATTTCTTCTCATCACACCCAATTATAATAAAAAAACTAGTCGGTACTCCTTTATCTGTCATATCCCGAAAAAAGGATTAGACTCGCTAGATGATGTGCTAACACATCGCCAAATCATGATTCCTTAACTCCTAGAGGTATTGTAAAATCAACTAAATGATCACACTGATTTCAAAACCTAACAATCTGTTTAATTTAAATGGTGGGATCTATAATCACCCATTTATAAAGCCCACTTCTATAAGGGTTGTGAGATTATGGAGGAATTTTAATTTTTTACTTTAGATATCATTTCATTTTGAGAACTGGGATTTAAATCAGAGGTCTATAAGTTGGGACATCCTTAGTTAATGTGTTTAGATATAATTTGAGGCTCAGGTGATAACTTCGTTTCTTAGGAGTAGTGTTATAGGCCAATATATGTACTGGACTTGTGTAAAGGGACCCCATCAAGTAGTTCAGTGGTTCTTTGGGACTCTGAGGATGAGTTTGGTTGTTGTTATTCAGCTTCAACAACATTTCTTATCGTCTTAAAGTGAGATAGAAGTGGATCTATAAGATTTAGTCAGGGATTTTATAGAAATCATACATTACTAGAATTTTCAAAAAAAAATAGTAATATCCTAGAGATAGGGTAACCATTACATTTTTAGTCTTTTCAAAAAATTTCTCAAAGTCCAACACTAGAAATAACAGGATGGAAGACCTGTAAATCATCACTGATACATGGTTCACTAATACATGGATAAAACTATATGTAAAAACCTTACATGGGTGAACCCCTACATGGATAAACCCTTACATGATTTATCCCTACATAGATAACCCATACGTGGATGGAAAGACTCTTATTTTGATGGAATTTCCAAAAAAATATCAAAGTACAAGCAATGGTGAATAATAGGGAATGGATGTCCCATACATGGAAAACCTTATGTGGTCACCCATTTGCAGGGACCCTTATGTGGTTACCCATTAATTTGTGATTTTTACATTGATACACTAAAATAGAATAGGTATCTAGTGGTGGTTATTTTTTCATATGGTGGTGGGTTAAACCGCTGCCAAATGATTCCATGATGGTTCGATAAAACTGCTACTAAAGTTGGTATCAGCATTCAACTACTGTTTTTTTAGAAATTTAGCAATAGATTTTGGGATTTTTTTGGAATGTTTTTTTTGTGGCGGTTATTTTTTTATTGACGGTTTTTTCTACTCATAATTGTTGAATATTTTACAATAGTTTAAACCACCATTGTATATAACAATATATAACAGCGGTTTAAACAACCACTATTTTTTTAGCATATATAGTTGTGGTTTAAACCACCACTAAAAATTTTTATGCCATATATAGTGGCGGTTTAAACTTATTCTATATATTCCTGTAGAAAAATACATAATTTTCAGCCACATAAAACAAAATAAAATCGTGGATATTCAAAAGATCAAACCAATAATGAATAAACCATAAAAACCAACATTAAATAGAGTTTCAATTAAAACATAATCAAAATCAAAATCAAACTACTAACCAAAACAATATTATACACACAAGAATATTTACACAACATGCATCATCATTCGCCAATATACACACCAATGAACTACAATCAAGAAGCATAGAATAATTTGAAAACATAAGGAATCACCCATAAAAGGATTAATATACCAAAACTAGACTGATCAAGCTGTTTTCCTTTGGAAACAAAATCAAATCCATTTTACCAGTCATTTTAAAAAGGCACCATGTGTTATCTTACTCATGTAAGAGCCTTAGTGAAATCCTATCAAAAATTCTTTAAAAACCCATTTTCCATTTTGATGTACCATTTCAAAACCCATTTTATAGATATCTATTTTACCTTTAAATTACACATAGAAAAAATTAACCAATCAAAAATCACATTTTAAAAAGAAAAACATTTTTCTTTTAATATCTAATACATGCCTCTAAAAAGTCCCTAAAAAGGGACACTGAAACTCATTTGACCAAGGCAGCACCATCAAACTATTTAGAAATCTAGGAAATCCATGTTTAATATTAGGCCAACATGATAACATCCCAATCTTTTGGGGAAACTCACACAAGATAGGAAATATATAGACAACAATAATAATGTAGTCACGTGAATATAAAATAACTATAAGACAAATATATTGTAATATAATGGAAACCTACCTATAAATAGACCATGATAGACCAAATGTAAATAGATTTTCATTTAAAACATAATAAAAATCATAATCAAATAGCCACTAACCAAAATAATATTATAAAATTGATAAACACTTAATCTAATATACTAATTAAAATAAAAATGATGACCTAAATTTGAAAATTTCTACCAAAATAGGTTTTAAAATTATTTTTTATTATTTTTAAACCCATAATTAAGCTTTTAAAAATAACCTTTATAAAGAGACAACTCAGTAATTATCTATAAAATTCAAAACATACTCAATTTAGAAACATTAGAAAATAATGATCAAATCATACTAGAAAATAAAATGAACAACTAACCATCATAAAAATTTTAAAGAGATGGGAAATAAAGATATACCCTACATCAAAACACAATAATATTTATCAATCATAATATCACTGTGTTAGTCAATCATCATATTAGTTACACATAACCATCACTAAATCCAAAATAAACCCTCATAACTACCCAATTAACTAAGATCAACATCATCTATGCCTCTGTCTCCACTCCATGTTACCGACACCTATATGACTATTTTGTTGAAAATTAAGCAGTAATGTTTATTTAAATTTAAATTTAAAATCAATAAAAGTTTATTTACTAAATTATTATGAAGTTGTGTCATTTACCTGGTCCCTCAAACCATACATTGAATAAATATGACCAGAGACACTATTCATCTTCTGATATAAATCAACTAATGATTTTTTTTTCATAGCAATGACCTTCACATCATGCATCTTTAAAAAGAGATTTATTTTTAAAATATTATAATTTAATTAAATAATTTAATTTTATTGAGTCATAATGTATTAAAATTATCTTTATCAATGAATAAAATACTTCATTATTCCAAGATTGAGGCATATGCCTCCAACTAGAATATGTATTCAGAATCATAACAAAATCTGCCTATAATTGGCCTAGAATCTGGATAAATAATCTTGTAGCCTCATCTATGGGGAACCTGTAACAATCAAATAGTAAAAATATCTTCCTTGTAATTAATGTCATTTAACAAATTACAATAAATTTAGAACATATATTTTGAAAAATTCATATAGAAAAACAAATGATAAATGATAAAATTTGCACAATACTAACAAATAAAATATACATAAGTATGATAATGAATGACATCACATACAAAAAATATAACATTTAATTTTTAAATATTAACGAATCATTCATAAAAAAAATTTAAATAAGATAAAATGATTGTGGTACTGGAAATGAATAACATATAACATATGTGTTTGATAAGTTAATGGATGACTACACATACAACCATTTTTTCATCAATCATGTAATTATCTTTCTCTATCATTACTTCAGAAACTTCATCCACCCTTGAAATACAAATATTTTCTATATCATGATTGAAAAAAGTGTATGTTTCTTTTTTGTGGATTGGATTCAACGTCAGAAGTCAAATCTCCCACTTCATCACCCATATCATACAAGTCACTTTTTTTATGTGAAAAACACTCCACCCTTCATCCATGACATCTTCAATATAAAATACCATTTTTTGTTATAATGAATGATATAAAAATTATTTATTTCATCGTCACTAAAATTCATCAAGTGAGAGAAGATAACAAAAGCAAATTTTATAGAATCTCTTTAAATACCCGTGATAATATCGACCCACTTGAATTAGAATAAAAAAACATAAAAATAACTATAAATTTTTGATTCTATAATTTCGGTCAACCTTCCATAGTATCAAAATTTGAAAACTACAAATATAAAACTATTCTATATCTTTAAACCCTCTTCCTAATCAACTAAATAAAATTTAAATCCATTCACATTGTATGCATAAAAATTTCCTGTCTATTTTCGAGTACCTCAAGCTAGATATTTCAAATATTCTGAAAACTGAACCCGAGTATCAGAATTCGTGATCTAAAAAAAGTAATATATATTATATTATTTAAAAAATATATTTTTCATCATAATATTAGTATTGATTGTACATGGTGTGAAAACCATTCTACAAGTTCTTTATTTAATTTTGTTGTTATATATTTCCCATTTAATGTTGGAATTATCATTTTTATCTTTGTTTGTATCTTGATCTCTTCAATAAATGGACCTTAAATTTTACTATTTAAAATAACATATCTATGTGCTTGTAATAATTCCATTTCGCTCAATGTAATATTTGAGATCCACCCAACTGATCGGCCAAGAGTATGAAATATTTTTGATTACCCGTGTAGTTGAGATTGACTCAATGTGTCTTTAACACAACCAAATTGATTGAATATTGTCTCAATATCATCCAAGTATCTATAAAAAAAGTTAAGACACTCCTCTAATAAATAGCCTTTATAAATTGATCCTTTAGTTTGATCTTTATATTTCATGTACGATTTCAAATGACTAAAGTATCTATGAAAAAAAATTAAACATAATTATATATATAATTATGTGATATGAATTGTTTACTTAAGATAAAAAACATATAAATAAATTTCCTCTCAATTGGATACATTCATCGATAATGTATAGTACCTCCTAATTTATTCTTCTCACCCAAATGCATAGTTAGATGCTATATAACAGTAAAAAATGACTGAGGAAATATCACCTCTATTACAAAAAAGTGTTAATGAATGTCTATCCTGAAGGTTGTCAAGTGTAGCTGGTTATAGAACCTGAATGGCCTGAAGGCCATCATTTTTATTGATTTTTTAAAAACCCCCTTTCAAGGGATGAGGGGGAACCTTTACAAGGCCCGTAGGCTCAGAGATTACATGGCCCGTAGGCTTAAGAGATTACATGACCTGAAGGTCTTAGGGAATACAACCAAACTATCTACAAGGAACTGCCCCTCCCCAGCATCTGCATCTTGATAAAAGCTCTCCACCTTTGCATGACTGTCTAGCTAGGCTTCCCATGAAAGCACAAGCTGGTACCGATGGCATAGCCATACCCTCTCATTCTGACAATCCATTTGGATCTGCTCTGGTGAGTGCACCTGCTCTGAATCCTCTTCTGGGGCTGCTCCTTTTATATAGTGTGTTTGGGGCCGGCATTCATGTGGCCCGAAGGCCTTGGGGTAGACCTAAGGCCTTAAGGAATCTCAAAGGCCTTGAGAATCAACTGGCTCGAAGGCCATGGGTGGCCTGAAATCCTTCTAGGACCCAAGAACCAAACCGGTGGCCCGAAGGCCCAGATGGATGAATAGTTTTGGCTTCTATAGTACCGAACAGTGCCTACTACAGTATTGCTACAGTACCTGGAAATATGCCTCCACCCAGATTTAATCTCGGGTCTCTTGGATGCACCTACCGAGTCCTCACCAACTGGGCTGAGGCTCTTGTGCAAAACATGGTTGTCAAAACGTGTAACTAGTTATAGATTTTTCTCACATTGTTTACTAAAGAATGTGAAAAACTAGTGTACAACTACAGTAACATTTTTAGGTAACAATGTACACAATGCCAATGGTAGTAACTGCTATAATAAAATATATTAATCATGACTTTTAAATGCATGTAAACTATGATTATTTATGTTGGAAAACCTTGAAATGACACTTAAATACCCATAAATAACTTTACATGTTTTAAAATTCGAAGGAATGTATTTGTACCCCTATTTTTCATTGAAAACATTTCTATATCGTACTTTATATTCTCATATGGACATATATCACACTTTATATTCATTTTTTGTAAATCCTTCAGAGCATTGAGATAGTCCTTATATTTTCTATGATAATTAGGAAATGTGAAGATAAAACTATCACAAAAATTATTCCCAATATTCATAACATCAATACTATAACTCAAAAAATTAAATTCTCAATAAGAATGTTTTAAGAACATACTTTTTTCTCATTTATTGTTGTGTTGCAATTTCAATTGATGATTCTATTAAAACTCATTCCCCACTATCATTCAAACGATTCACCTTCCAAAATTCTATTTCAAAATATCCACATTTTTCCAATATTTCAGAACCTATCAATAAAATTAGATGTGATCTATGATATATAGACCTATTTAAGTTTGACTTGTTTATCCTAAATCTACTATATTCATCAACAAATATATGATGACAGAAGAAGCAACATTTTTTTAATGTAAAGTAGTTTTTCGGCCTAAAAAATAAAGTGAAAAAATGATAAACCAAACCCATGTAAGTACTCCATCCAGATAAGTTATCAAGTCTAGGGAAGTCACTAATATTACATATTATAGAAGTGTTCATTTTTATAATTATTCTCGAAGATACATTACATGTACCTACACCATTTCTCTATAAATCCTACAATTATTCAATTAGATACTATAAGTATATCACAATATCATTTCCAAAAATTTATTTTCTAGGAATTGTCCTTGAAATGAAAAAATAATTTTGTTACATACATATCCATGGAGGTAGATTGTAATGGATCAAAACAACGGGTGAAATTTTATAACAGGTTCTCAAAGTCCCAACTGGGTTGAATCCATCAATAGCCAATCCCAATATCACATTACTAGGATCACATGAAAAATATTAATGTAATTAATCAATTTTCATCCATGATTTTTAATCTCTTGGATGTTTTATTAACCCAACATTATTTTACTTATAGAATTATACTTCTTATTCTCAGTGGTTTTTGATGACATGAATAATCTTTTCAATCAATGTTCTCATTGAAAGCAATGAAAAACCTTTATAGGTGTGTTATTTTTCTTCTTCTTCATAGTAATATGTTGAATCGTACTTTCAACACCACCCACTGACTATCATCTAGAAGAAGAACAATTTTTTCAATCTTATTTATTTGATTACCCTCTCTAATAAATCATATAAGCATTGGGACAATCATGAATTCTTTAATAATTCATACAAATCATGGTAATAACCTTTTTCATATCATAATTTGACTCAGGTATCTTATATTTAGTAATTCATCACACACCAATTCTAATTTCATGCACATCACCTTATTTTGAATTCCATAAAGACATTTGATATGGTATAACGTAAGAAGAAAAGAATTTTTGGAATATTTCAGACATATACCCTTCAAATCTAAATTTACAACATCAATTAAATCATGAAACACATTTTTCTACTTAGTGAAGTTTTCTCTTAAATTAGTATCAATAGAATCAATATGAGGATCCAATGATATGTTATAATGTTGATATGTTTGTATTATAGTCTCAAGAATATCACTTGTTATGTTACTAGTCGTATCACCCTCAAATTAATGTTATGATATGTTTTTATATTTATTTATTTGTTGTATTTCTTTGAAAAAATCATCATTTATATGTTTTTTATTTAATTTTCCATTTTTGATGAAGTTGGGATCTCATTCTACTGATTGAAATCAATGCTCAAAATTTTTGTAACATTCGATTATTCAAGACAAATTCAACCCAAATATTGAGTGGGAATTTCATCAATATCAAATGTTCATAAACTTCATGTCTCTTCAACCATCATCTAAATTTACATTTATGGCATGGAAATCTTATTATCCCGTCAAAAAATTAATTGTAAATTAAAAAATATAAAAACTCATCCAAACCCTTAGCATACTGAGGTTTGTTCCATAATAATTTGATCAAGCTTTTATCCATAAATATCATAATGTGCCTACACTTTTTTAAATAAAATTTAAACACATAATTATTACTAAGTAGGAAGAGATATAAAGGTATGTGAAAAAAACACAACTCAATTAGTTATAATAAGAGTCATATCAGTACTAAAAAGGTCAAAGTAAAAAAGAGTAAATCTATCACGGATAGTATAACATAAAAAATAATCAATAGAAACATCATTCAATCATTAATTTAAAACAGAAATAATTATAGAAACACCCTAGGGTCATTATTTTTAGGTACATATAGTAATTCTATGTGACCCAAGCAGTGGATTTAGAGGTCTAACACATCTCTATCTAGAGGGGGTTTCACATAATACTTCACTGGAATTGCTAGTGGTGGAGGACCTCTTCTTTTCTAGGATATCCTACCCAAGAAGCCTTGGTTTCTCATAAGTTTTAACAAAAAAGAAAAACCAATAACATAAAATATTTCATTAATCATTAAATTATCAAGTCCTTTTCCAAAACACATTTAAATCCATTTCCACTATTAAACTCAAAAAATTTCATGAGAAACACATTTCTTTTTATAAAAATCCATGAATATAAAATTACAATTTCCAAAAATCTTTTTTGAAAGAATTTTAAAAATAAAATAATTTGTAAGTCCCTTTCTAAAATACCAACAGTTCCTTTATAATTCATTATAAAAATACCTTTGAACACTGATTTGGAAAACCAAATTCAGATATAAAATTTAAAATTCAGGGTTTCCTTAATCATTACACCATATGAATATATATATATACACATCCCCAAATGTAAAAATTCACATATTCCCAAATGAATTTGTACATAAAAAAATATAAATACAAACACACTTGTGTATATGTGTATAACACCAAACACAACATGAGACACTCACACATCAATCACAAGTTAATAATATAAGGATAAAATAAGTAAACTCAATAAAATTGCTCAAAAAAGGAAAAACCAACCAAATAAACCTAATAAACATATACTTCAATACATATAATCACATAAACAATTTTATACTATAAAAAAACACTCTACTTCCATGCAGAATCCACATTAAATATTTTATAGGAAAAAATATAGTTATTCTTTAGGTTCAAACACACAATAGGGTAAAATTTATAAAACCCCACTTAAGAATAAACTATAATTTCTTAAGACCACTATTCAATAAATATTTTAAAATTCATCAAACTCATTAACATTATTAATTTGAATAAAAACATATTTTAAAACTCAGGAATTCAAGGTATTCTAAATAAATATGGAATCATAGAAACACCTACTTGAAACCAAGAAGATGATGTGAACCCTTTAAAAACATAGAGAGGAGGGTCCTAATATGATATCACACACCATAAATATTGAAACCATAAAATTATAGGGGGTCATTTGGGATGGTCGTCGAGTGTGAGAGGATGATAGGAGAGGGAGGGCTCTATTTAGGGGTTAAGGGGATACAGTGAGGGGGAGCAGTGGTGGGTGGTGAGGGGGAGGGGATGCGGTGAGGGTTAAGGGGAAATGGGGGTTGAAGTTTCAAGATCAGGCTCAGTGGGATCAAGGGATAGTAGGGGTCGGCAGAAAGGGCTCAGGATCAAGGGCTCAGGGGAGAAGTGGGGGATGGCGGTGATGGCTCATGAGAGAAGGGGGTCGGTGGTGATAGCTCAGGGGAGAAGAGGGGTTGGTATGGCATATGGATTATGGGGAGGGGAGGAGGGGGGTAAGGGATTAGGGGTAGTGAGGATAAGTTCCTTTTTTAAGAAATAAACAATATATAGTAGGAGTTTTTAAAAACACCTTCGGTAAATGATGAATTTGGTGTAATGACCCCAGTATGTGGGTGACCAACATTTGGTCACTCATATGTGGGTGACATGAATATGGTTACCTTTAAATGTGTAACGTGTTCAACACAAACTATACATGGAGTGACCCATACTTATCAAACACTTACATGGAGAGCCACCCCCATGTGGTGAATAGTGTTTCTAGATATAAAAAAATAGTAAAACACATTAAAAAATTCCTTTAAGATATTTTAGTGAATTTTCATGCCCTATACACTGTTAAATAATGTGAATGTGGATCTCATCCCTTGATTCAATTCTAAATGATGATCTCTCTCAATTCTTACTAGAATCGAGTGTCATTTAATCCATAAGAAACATTGAGGTAATTATAAAACTCCACCTTGATTTTTTTCACTTTGTTATTCTATTTCTCTTTGGTGATTTGTGTGACCTGAACTATGTCTTTAGAAATAATTCCACAAAATCGTGGTGGAATCAAGTGAATATTATGGGTTGTTTTTTAGTGTTGTTAAATTAGAAACTGATAGGATTATTACATATCATTGATCACCATTTCATTGAATGTACATCACCCACTAATTTTATTTAATATTTTCTTCTTAAACTAGAATAATTTGGTATTTGAATGGGTGCGGTTGGTCATGGTTTCGGTGCAGTGGGATCACTGTGTAATTTTTAAGAAAGAAAACCTATCTAAATTAAATCAAATAAAAAATTATTAATTGTTTTAATTAATTAATTAATTATTATAGATCGAAAAGAAGTTCCTTGGGTCACCATGGACCCTTAAGCACTCTCTCAATACCTTGTCCATCAATGGCCAAGACCTTAATTATAAAATTGCATTACTTGAGATACATGGATACTACTTGGGATAGAAATGAATTATATGAATGTATTAGACATTGTGAATGGTTTCTTAGGCTACTTGAGATAAGGGGTGTGTAATAGAATGTTAATGATTGTCGATGTTATTTCATTATAGAACCATGAGATGCCTTAGAGATGTTGAGTTATTTTAATAAAGAGTGGGGTGAGTGTTCCTCCCCCACTAGCTTTTGAGAACTCATGTGGGTATACCCGAGGTAGATTGATGATGGGTTGAGTGAGTGGACTAACCTAAGATGACCTTGGGAAGAGAGATGGTTGGGATTTATTCTCTCCATAGTGATAATGGTATATTTTTCCTAGGAGGCTAGTGAGATCTTATTATAAACATTTCTATGATGTGGGATTTCATTCCCACTAGGTGATGGGATCAACCTAAGAGTTTATATTGAGATTGAGGATCCAATGTAGGGTGTTCATGTTATGGTTTGGCCTTGGGGAACCTATTTGGTACCCTAGTTCATTGTTAATCCTTGAGAGGGATTATGTGATAACATGTATTGATGATATCAGGTGTAACATTAGAACCTAAATTGATGGTGTGAGACTAGTCTGGTTGTAGTGATAGGGATAGGTCATGAAATTTAGGAGTTGGACATAGTTTCATGATATGGGTTAGGAAGGTTATCAACCCATGTTATTACTAATGGGATATTTTAGGAGGTATGTTCATCATTTTTGTCTTTATGGATAAATTCTATAGTAACCCAAGATTTTCATATAGAAATATTACTTCTTTTTTATGAATATAAAATAAATTCCATAAATACATGACCAAGGACCATAATGTTTTAGTGTCTTTTTATACTAATTATATGATCTTATTATTTCATGAATGGTCTTCAAAATCTTTCATAACTATATTCCCATTCATTACTATTCCTAAATATACCCTAATTAAACATTGATTATAACTGGGGGAAGGAAAACATAAGAAATGGTGAGATTAGATACTCAGTAATGATAAACATGGGAGATATCAATATATTATCATATAAAACCATGCCACAAGCATAATGGTATGAGATTATAAATATAACTTACAACTTTCCTACCCAATTCATTATGAATCATATGTATGAGACATGGTATAAAACATTATAATTTAAAAATACATGAACCATGAGAGTGAGAAATCATCATAAATCAATAATGAACCATATTTTTAAATCAGAAATTTGTGGCACCATCATAAGTATAGATTCCATTTCATTTGTCAAGGAAAATATCTGAGACCATCCAATCATAACAAATCAAGAATCAAATCATTTTTACCATTCCATAAAATATCGAAAATCATTACATATTTTCCATTTCATAACAGATTAAGAATTGTCACTTGTTTCCCATTTCATAATAGATCGGGAATCACTACATGTTTTTTATAGTATATCAAGCACATCATCACGTTTCCTAGAGGGGATCAAGAACATCATATTTTTTTCCCACTATTATCTCATTATATTTAAAACTTTACACATTGAATTAAAGAGAGATATAGGAACCACTCATCACATAATCCATACATTTTTTCTAAATGATCCTAAAATATTCAGAATATCATAACCCATTAAAAATAATCATTTATCAAAAGTATTTCACCATGTCATAAGCCATGTAAAGAAACAGGTTTTATAAACATTTCATAAATTCATCATATCATTACCTATGGAAAACAAAAGAGTTTTATAAATATCCTTTCATCATAATAATAAATATAAATAATCTAATAAAATATTAAGGATGGTCCCATTTGATCATATACCCAATGAAATATAAGAAAATCCAAATGTTTTAGTCATTGATGAATAGAAATTCCATAAAAATATCATTAAAACATTCTTTATGATAATATCCTTTCCATTTGAAATCAATTCCTCAAAAATTTGAAAAAATACCAAATATTAAAGAAAAAAATTCTATGAAAATAACCTTGAAATTTTAATGTAAGATTAAAATAATCAAGTGTTCATGATAGTGTAAAATTCCATTCAAGTGGTGCACATTAAAACAAATACTCATTTCACATTTTCAGAAGAAAAAATTTTTAAAAGTGCCTTGTTCTGAAAATAGAAAGAATATTAACATTAAAAAAAATAAAAAATTCAATCATGGGCATAAATTTATTTAATAAATCATTTTATAATAGTGAAAAAAAAATTAAAAACAATTTTATAAAACATAGAAATGGACAAAAAATGGTTTTCGACTAAAGAAAGAAATAAATCCAGATTTTTCATAAAAATGTTATTTTGTAATATTGAGTACATAAAGAGTAAAATGAAATTAAAAAAATTACTATCCATAAATAACCATATTAGAATAAAATAAATTAGTTTCTTGATAATTATATTATAATAACTCATCATCAGAAACATAATCAAAAACAATCTCGATAAACAATGAGATTATAACATAAAACTTTTACCACTTTGGTAACTTTTGAATCGTAAGAACTATGAAAGAATGAAACTTATATGGATATGTATATAACATAATTTTTTTGATAATAATCATAAAATAAATTCATGTACATTATATATACATCATAGAAAATAAACAAGTGGTGTATAAGGCGTGTATCCCATAGAAATAAAAGTGAGAAGAAAATATCTTACACTAAGTCTCTAATTTATTCGTACATGTTTGAAACCTATAAATAATAAATATATATTTGTTACACATATATTATATAACCTTAATTATAAATATAATACCATATATTATTTACTTATTACGTTTTATTACTTTTTTATTAACAATTCCTTGTTAAATCATGTTTTGGGTAATAACTAATTAATTTTCATATATGTTTTGGTTTGGAATTTTTAGTCCTTTTACTTTTATCTTGGTTAAATAATCTCCATAAGTAGAATTTTTTTTTGAATATAATATATATTTTTTTTTTAAATCAATATTTATATCCTTTCGTGATAGTCATTGATGGAAAACGACTTACATCGGTTTGCAAAGCGGTAGTCATCCGTACACATGATCGTAGGTTTCATTTCACATTTTATGGAAGTGGGGATAAATATAGGTTATGAAATATTTTAGTAAAAACTCAGTATATTTTTTAAAATTATTTTATTATATTTTAATTATTAGGAACTTCATGAAGGTGTTAAGATAAGAATTAAAAAATAAAGATCCAAGTGAAGACAATTACCTTCTCTTAGAAATACCTTCTTTGGGTTTCTTATTAAGGAAACTAAGATTGGTATTTGGGGAATAAAATTAGCTCTATAATGTATTTATGGGTATTGGGAAGATATTTTTTTAGGGTTTTTTCCATCCAAAGGGATTAAGAAGAAAGAGTAAGTAAGTGGAGGAATCCCCCTTTTATAATTGAGGAGGATTGGTATTTTTTTAAATAAACAAAACTATTCAATAATGGGAAGTCCCTCTCACCCCAAGTGATAAAAAATTTCATAAATAATTGAGTGGAGGGAATATATGTTCGTAAAAAATATACACCAAAAAAATAATATGTTTTAAACTTCTTTTTTTGTTATTTAAGTTTACAAACATTTTCCATTTTATTGTTCAATATGCTAACTGGTCTCTTTTTATTTACCTATATAATTTACCCTTTAAGAATAAAATTAAAATGATTCATATTAGATAATCTTTACCCACTAATTCTAAATATTAAATAAAAATTATTAAATAAATACCTATGTTTGTTAAAAAATATTTTTAACACATGGGTATGTTCTAGGACCCTCGGGCACCCTAAGAGGGGAGGGGTGAATCAGGGTGTAAAATTTTTCTTTTAAAGTGATGTATCTTGTTCCCATATTGGTATGAAATCGTTAAACCTATATGATGGATATGATTAGTAATCAAACATTCACATGAAAATATAAAACACAACACTTTTACTTGGTTCACCATTAAGGGCTACATCCAAGGAGCATAAGCCGACAGGTTGTTGGTCATACCAAATTCCACCAATCTTCACTATCTATGGATTAAAAAGGTTTGGGAATAGTCACTATGTTCATGCAAACTTCCTTTACAAAGTTTCAGGTATAGATCGTTGCATCCCTCAGATCACTTCTATTAACTCCCCCTAACTCATTGCCTTTGGAGAGGTCTCACTCAGTTTATCAACTTGACGGTATCTTTAATGATTTGGAATTGAATTATTTAACCATGAAGTCATACGGGAACCTACTTGCATCAATGTACGGAATGTATTCCCTTGAAATCACAGATCACACAAATCATATATTCAAAATCCTTTCTAAAGTTAATCACTATACTTGCGCGCAACACCAAAACATCCACGTAAGATTTTGGATTTGATGGGAAAGATGACTTTCATTAAACACCTACTATCCGTGCAACCCTTATATTTTGTTCAACTACATTGAAGGGTTCACTTGGTCTTTTTGGACTAAAGTAACATCCTATGTTCAAGATTAACTCTCAGCAATTCTTTTGCGCGCAAATATTTCACGTGGTAGGGCACCTAGATTTTCGTCAGAAAAATTCTTAAGTCTTCCATGTGGTAGACTCCTATTTATAGGCCTCGATAATCCTACGCTCAAGTCTCAAATGTGTCTTCAATATTGCGCACAAGATTCTTTCTAAGCATGAAAACCCCCATTGACGTCGCATTGGGTGTGTAATATTCTTCTGCACAACCTCATATTTCGCACACATTTAAGTCTTACAAGTACTATTTCCCTTTTCCATATTTTGATGTACTAATCCAAGATCAGGCCTTGTGTGAAACTTTCTAATAACCCTTCAATCTTGCACACAACTTCCTTTTCCAAAAACATTTTTCTTCCTATTCCAATTTTTTAACCCAAAAATTTGGAAAACACTGGGAAATGACACCACCTTCAATATTTTTGCCAGATTGATCTGTATGATCCCATTCTTGGAAAACATCCTGAACATCCATTGAGGATTGACAAAAAAATAAAAACCATACTCCATTTCCATTATATAATTGTCATTGTTCCAATAATCTCCCTCTTTGGTTTTGTTGTCAATCTCCAGATATATTCAATAGTGCACTAGCCAATATGAAAACCTGATATGGAATAACTAAAACAGCCAACTCAGCCAACACTCTATGTCTACATGAGAAATGCTCGATGTAGAAAACAAGAGGGGAAGCTTGAATTTGGTTCCCATGTTTTGGAATTCTTAAAGACTTCCACGTAATTCCCTAACTATGTCACAGAAGCATTACATGTCCCAAATTTATTCCTTCTCATCATAACACTGAATTATCTTCATGACACAGAAGCATTACATGTATTGAATTTTATTCTTTCTCTCTCATTGGAAATAAACCCAAATAATGGTATTTATTCATTGTATAGATCAAAACACACTCCCCTGGATAGTATCTCCCCCAAAAACCTGCATCACATCTAAAAACATATTAAAAAATAGTTAACATAACTAGGGAGAGGGGGGAAATTGTAGCCTCTTTATGCACTAAGAGGTGGTTGAACACTGAGGTTCAACTGATGTTTCTCACACACAGCCACTGATAGTATCTTGGTCATAATGTCAGCCACTTTCTCATCGGTTCCCACATGTTCCATGTTGATTATGCCTTATTCAACTTTTCCCTTAATGAAGTGATATCATATTTCAATATTTTTTGTCTTAGAATGCTGAATAGGATTTTTGGTAAGATCAATTGCGCTCTTGTTATCACAATAAATCACCATTGGTATTTTTACCTCGTCACTTATGTCAGTCAGTTGTTTCTTCATCTAAAGTATCTTAGTGCATTCCTTGGTAGTGGAGATATATTCAGCTTCAGTAGTACTAAGAGATGTACTTTCCTATTTATTTCTCAACCAGCCCACACATTTCTTTACAATAAATAATGCTCCAGCACTCATGGACTTTCTATCCACCACATCTCCAGCCCAATATGAATCTAAAAATACAGATAATTTATTATCGTTTTCTACAGCAAAGAATAATCCATAATTGTGAGTACCTTGAATATACCTCATGATTCATTCAACTGCTTCCATATGTTCTTCCTTAGGATTACATTGAAACCAGTTTGCTAAACAGGTTTCAAAGACAATATCTAGTCATGTCTCTTTTATTTATAGTAATATTCCAATTATTCTCCTATACATTTTGGGATCCACAGACATCACATCCTCAAGAATTCATAGTTTTGTTCCAACATCAATTGGGGTCTCCATTGGTTTGTTATATTTTATATTAAATTTCTTAAAAAACTCTTTTGAAAAATTTTCCTGAGAAATGAAAGTGTAATCCTAATTCTGAATCACCTACATCCCTAAGATGTATGTGAGTTCTCCAATAATAGACATTTCAAATTATGACTTCATCTGATTAGAAAATTCTCTAGTTGATCCCTGCCTTCTATCGCTAATGATAATATCATCCACATAAACTAGAACTATGTACTGATATTTCTTAGAATTCTTTACATAGAGGTTGTGATCTACTCCTCCTCTTATAAATTTGAGTTTCCTTAGGTATGAATCCATCCATGGATATGATTCTCGTAGTGCCTGATTCAGACCATAGAGTTCTTTATTTAATCTACAAACCTTTATTTCATCATTTCCAAGTAAGAAACCCACTGGTTTGTCAATGTAGATTCCTTCTTTAACAGCACCATTCATAAATGTTGTATTGACATCCATTTGATACACTTTATATCCTCTTTGGATTTCCATGGAAAGAAATAGCCTAATTGACTCTAGTCTTTCCACATCAGAAAAGGTTTCTTCAAAATCAACACCTTCAATAAGTGAATATCCTTTACACACTAGTCGCACATTGTTTTTTAACACATTTTCATGCTCATCAAATTTATTCTAGAAAACCCACTTTGTACCAATCACATTATGGTTTTTGGGTCTCTTAACTAGATCTCATGTATCATTCTTATCAATCTGATCCAGCTCTTCATTCATGGATTTAACCTAGGATTCATCATTTTCAGTTTCTTCAAATAGATATGGTTCCCCAATTTATAGGAATACTGATTGAGTATTATTCCTCGTTATCCTTGTTTGTGTGGGTGTCATCCAATCCGCAATGTTGTTGGATTGATCAATATCCCCTCTTAAATTGTTCCTTTGAGGTTCAACTGAATACTCTCCATCCATGGTTTCCACTTCTGATACTTCTTCAGAGTCGCCATTATCTTGAGGCTCCTAAATGTGTTACACTTATTCTTCTATATATATATTTAAATCTATTCCATTTCTTTTATCTTTTTCATCCTCAATAATATCAACATAAGATTACCTCATAGTATTTGTGGTCTTCTCTTCAACTATCTTTACATCACTTCATTCCACAATCTTTCTAAGATGCTTATTTAAGTATTTATAGGATTTTATATTCATTGAATATCCAAGGAATATTCCTTCATCTATAGAATCTTCATACTTTCCTTGATTTCCTTCTTTATTTTTGATGAAGTATTTACTTCTGAAAATAATGAAATACATTAATGACGGTTTCATTCCATGCCACAACTCATATGGTGTATTTTTTTCTCCCATATACATCCCTATTCAGTTTTGAATATAAATTTCATCTTGAACTTCCTCTTTCTAATAATGGAAATAGATACGACTCTCAATCAGCATTGTTCTGGCCAAACTATTCACATATCGATTTTGGTGCTCAATAACTCCATTTTTTGTGGGTTTAACACAATGTCGGCCTGATGTATAATTTCATGCTTTTCTAGGTAATTTTCAAAATAAATAGATGTGAATTCCCTTCCATTATAAGATTTTAGAACTTTGATTGTTCACCCAGTATCAATCTCGGCAATTTGGTGATAAGTTTTCATAAAATCATGCACTTGTTGTTTCCTATGTATAATCATCACACAAGATGTTCTACTATAGTCATCAATGAAAATAACAAATTAACTTTCTCCATGTGTTCCATCTACATTTATCAGGCCACATACATCCATATAGATGAGATCAATAATATTTCTTTCCCTTTTCTTCTTTGATCGATAGGGACTACAGACCAGCTTCCCACACATGAAATCATCACAATATTTTTCTCATTCAAACTTTAGGTTGGGAATATCCCTGAATATATTCAACCTTGACATATTTTCCATGTCTTTCTAATTAATGTGACCCAATATTTTTTGCCACAATTTGTGTTCTTCTTTAACGGTCTGGTAGAAAATGTTTTCCTTACAGTCAACCTAATACAAGTCACCTTATGTTCTTCATCCTTTCATAAGAGAATTCCATGTCTTTAATCTTATTGTACAACACTTCTAATTGAATTTCACAATAAGTCCTGAGTCATAGAGTTGACTCAAATTAAGGAGATTATGATGTAATTCATCCACATAAAGAACATCAGTTTTCTTCAGCTCTCCATTAGAAAGTTTAGTACTCCCACTGTCTTTGATCTTCAGAGCACCATCAATACCAAACCTCACCATTACATCAAACCTTTTCTTAACATTTCATAATATGCCTGTATTACTAGTCATGTGAGATGAGAATCAGCTATCAAGAATTTAGGTGCTGCTACTCTTGGTTGCTTTGAGAGCTACTTTGGTAAGGATGGATTTCTCAATTTTCCTATATTCTTTCCATGAGAGATTGGATTGAGAATAGTAAATTTATGTCCTTTCAATTCTATCTTCCATGTATGTGGTTTCTTCATAATCATAATCTTATTCTAAAGGTGAAAACTAGTTTGAAATAACCACACTGTCTAGTTGTTGAATATTGACCTATCTCTAAGAATTGTATGATTTTCTTTTGTCATTCCTTTGCATGCAATACATAGCTTTGTGACCAATGTTAGATCACTGAAAAAAATATCCATAGAAATTATTTTTTCTATAATAAGTAGGATATGAGTATGTTCTCCTTTATTAATCTCTTATCTCTTCCCCATTCAAATAGTTCCTTTCCTCTTTGCAATATGACATGGTGTGGCCCATATAGCCACAGAATTGACACTTTACAAGTGGAAATATATTCTCATTTTGATTCCTCCTCATGTATCCTTCCCAAGGAAAACTGTTTCTTTGCCAATCAATTTTGGATACCTGTGGAAAATCTTCAGTTCTTATTTCATATTGAATTGAGGATTTCTTTTTCATCACTTCATGTGACTTTTCAACATGACCCATTTTCAGCTTTCCTTTATTCTGGACAATTTTATTTACATTGTTTTATGTTTTAGTGTCACAACTAATTCCACTCTTTCCCATGCATGTGGGTCTTTTATCATTCAAAATCATTTCAACTTTTTTCAGAACCATGCTTATCTCTTGCCAGCAATTCAGCATCTAAGAATTTTTCAAATTCTATTTTATTATTTTCTTCTTTTGAATTTGATTTGATTTTGAGTTTATTTATAAGAGTAACAAATATTTCTTCAAGTATATCAATAATATTTTAGTTTTCCTCCAATCTCAAGGTAATTTCATTAATGAAATTTGCCTATTTTTTTAATTCTGAGTTTTAGTTCCACCACATCATCTGTGCTTTCAAGAATTGATTATTTTACATTCATAAATTCTTCCAGTCGTTCAATATTAGCTTCAAGATGATCAACATATTATGATGATTCTTCAAAAATTTCATTCCACTTGCTACCAATCTTATGTTTATTCTCCAGATTTCCAAAAGAATCCTTAAGTTGAAAATTGGGATTGGAATTTGTGCCCAACTTGTTAACTCTAGCTTTAATTTTTGATGGTTCTGATTTTTTAATTGTAACCATCATAGAATATTGGTTTCCAAACATAAATTATACTTCTTTTTTCTCAAAGAATTCCCTATCATCATATTCTTCATCAAAGACAAAACACTTTCGGTCTATATGTTTTCCAGATTTGAAGACTCCCATTTTGTAAAACCCTTTCCAAGGCTTCTAAATATCTCCATCTTCACTCTCTTCATCGTCAAACTTCCTTGTGCATCAGGAGGAAATGTGTCCAACTCTTCCATAATGAAAACAAGCTAGAGGTAGTTTTCCATCAAATTTCCATTTTCCCTTCTTTAATTTGTTAGAAATTAGAGAAATAATTTATTTTTCCTCAACATCTTTATCAACACAATCTCCTTAAATTTATAGTTTTTTCAGGGCTTTGAATTACACTTCCTTTCTTACACAAGTGTTTGCATCTTCTAGTTTGACTCTCATCTCATATGCCACCAGGATACTCAGTAGATCATACAGAGAGAGTTTATAGAGACCCCTTTCCTCAAGATCTGACACCTTTTCATTGTATAGAGGTGGAAGTCTCATTGATATTTTCTTTACAATATCAATGTCTTTGATCTCTTCACCAATCCCTTGAATTGCTCCTACAACTTCAAAAATTATATTAAATAAGGAATTGGTATTTTCATTAGGGTGAATCTTTAGATCATCAAACCTATTGTGAAAAACTTGGAATTTCTCCTCCTTCAATTTGTTGTATCCTTCATAAATATTTTTGAGTTTTCTGCACATAGACTTTGCTGAGGTGCAGCT
The DNA here is from genome assembly GCA_963277665.1 of Viscum album. Taxonomy (NCBI): domain Eukaryota; kingdom Viridiplantae; phylum Streptophyta; class Magnoliopsida; order Santalales; family Viscaceae; genus Viscum; species Viscum album. The sequence continues at coordinate 1,328,950,119 of OY728158.1, forward strand.
CATTACCTTAAGGTAGATCTAATTAAAAAGTGTTGTAGTAAGATAATTTTTTTCTTTAGCATCCACATCAAGAATTTTTCTGTTATTATGAGTCATGGATAGCCCTGTTGGATCAGTGACTTGAATTACTTGTGCAGTAGAAAAAAGGACATCTATTCTAAGAGATCTCAGATGTGATCTCATCATGTTATTCCAAATCTGAAAGTTACTTCCATCGAATATGGGCACTCCCCTAACATTTATTGAATTATCCATGACAATAAATAAAGGATATATTTAACACCAGTAACCTCCCTATGATACCACTTATAGGACCCTGGGGCACCCTGAGGGAGGAGGGGTGAATTAGGGTGTAAACATTTTCTTTTAAAGTGATTTATCTTGTTTCCATATTGGTAGGAACTCGTTAAACCTGTATGATGGATATGATCAGTAATCAAACATTCACATTCAAATAGACGACACAACACTTTTATGTTTTTCACCACTAAGGGATACGTCCAAGGATCATACGCCGACTAGTTTCTGGTCATAGTAAATTCTACTAATATTCACTAGTTGTGGATTACAATGGTTTGAGCACAGTCACTATATCCTAGGAACACTGCCTTTAAAAATGTTCAGGGATATCTTATTCCTTCCCTCATATCAATTTTGTTGACTCCCCCTAGCTCACTACCTTGGGAGAGGTCTCACTCAGTTTATTGACTCGAATGTCTCTTCAATGGTTTGGCATTAAAGACTTTGTCCCTAACTTAGCATGGGACCCTACTTGCATCAAAATCCTGAATTGATGCACTTGAACGCATTGATCACAAGAACCTGATATTCAAAATCCTTTCTGAAGACTATCGTGACACTTGCGCGCAACACCAAAACTTGAGCATAATATTTGTGATTTTTCACGCAAGATGAATTTCACACAACCCATGCTATATGAAAAACCCTTATTTTCTCAAACTACATTGAAGGGTTCACTTGGTCTTTTCACACTAAAGGAACACCTTGCGCACAAGGTTAACTCTCTACAATTCTTTCGCACGCAAATCTTTCATGCAGTAGAGCACCCATATTTTCATCAGAAAAATTATTAAGTCTTTCATGGGGGTAGCCACATATTTATAGGCCTTGATGAACCCATGCACAATTTTCTAATGTGTCTTCATCAGTGCACACTAGATTCTTTCTAAGCGTGCAAAACCCCTTTTCACATCGCATTGGATGTGTATGATTGTTCCACGCAACTTCATCTTTCGTGGAAATTTAATTATTACATGTACTATTTTCCTTTTACATATTTTGATGTGTTGATACCAAATCGGGCCTTTCGCATAACTTTTGAAGAAGCCTTCAATCTTGTGCGTAACTTCCTTTACCAAATACACTTTTCTTCGTATTCTAATTTTTGAACACAAATATTTGGAAAACACAAGGAAACGATGCCACATTCAATACTATTTTTTGCTTGAATTGTATGATCCCTTTCCTGGAAAACATCCTGAAATTCCAATGAGGATTGAAAAAAAACACATACTATACTCCATTTTCAGCATAGAACGGTCATGGTTCCATAAATATGTAATTTGTAAAACCTCGTTTTAACATTAACTGCAGTAATTAATTACTATTATTTTTACTAATATGTATTAAAAAAATAGTTTTACCTCATTATATAATATAAATTATTATTATTCAAAATATTTAATCCATTTTATCAAATACAATTCACATAATTTGGATAATTTAATTTAAAATATAACACATAGGTGTGATGAAAAAGTTTTTTTTCAAAGAGAAAATATTTGTAAGTATATAAAGTTTTAATATCAAAATTCAATATGAAATTGATTTCAATGAATTGAATTTGATAGATAAATATATTATTTAAATAATATGACTTTTAAAACCAACTTAAAATATAATTTATCTTGTGATTTCCTTAAAATAAAAGGTAGTTTTTTAATAAAAATTAGTATTGTTTACTATTCATTGAAAAATTAATCTTTTCATAAAATTATCAAAAATTCACTAAAAGATAATTTTGAGATGTATATTTTAGAAATTACGTTTATTTTCTCTAATACATTTTCTAAATAAGGAAATTCAATTTTATTATTTTTTTAATAAAATCATTATTTTTAGAAAATATTATTTTCAAAAACATATAAAGACTTTACTAAAACCAAGTAATTTTTTCATCAATGGGTTTTCTTTCTATTAAAATATTATAATTAATATTTAAAAAAAATTATTATTCATACCACCAATATAAATTTCTAGGTTATAATTTTCACGTTAAATAATAATATTTATTGTATATCACGGTTCGTTAGAACTCGGTGTTGTGTGAAACAAAATAAATCAAAGAAATTAATTTCATTCAAAGAAAAATATTTCATAAAATATAAAGGTTTTACATTACCCCCCATTAAAAAATTTCATTCTCAAAATTCTATAACTTTGTTAAAAACATATAAGGATACATTTACCTCATTAGATCCCAAGGTTCTCACTTTGCTTCATCAAGTTGGTGGTTTCACCACAAATCTTTGACCAGGTGGGTGGTATTGTTTTGTAGCACTTTCTCTATATGATCTAGAATATATATGGTTTATTCTTAATAGAAAATATCAAGATCCATATGTTTGACCTTTAAGTCCAATACTTTATAGGGATTATGTATATACTCCCTCTAAAGAGATACATGAAACACATGGTGGACTTGCGAGAGAGGTTATGTGGAAGCATTAATCGATATGATATCATCCCAATATGATCATTAATTTTAAAAGGATCGATATAAATTGGGATTAGTTTTAACTTATTTAAAAATCCCATTTCCTTCTTCCATGTATAAATTCTTATAAACACCTTGTCACCAACTTCAAATTTCATATCATGTTGATGATTATTAGCATAAATTTTCTTCTAAATTTGTGATACCCTTATATGTTGTAGAATAGTACTAACCTTCTCTATCATTTCATCTGTTATCTCATGTCCCAATATATTTTTTTCTCCAAATTCATCATAATACATTAGAGTTCAATACTAATTTCCATATATGTATTTATAAATATCCATATGAATGCTCGAGTGAAATATATTTTTTTATGAAAACTCAACCAGAGGAAGGTTTTGATCACAACTACCTTTGTAATACATATAACAAGATACAAACAAATCTTATAGGGGTTGAATTGTTCTCTTAGACTAACCATTTGATTGAGGATGATATGAAGTGTTGAAACTCAAATCTATATCCGAATCCGATTAAAGACTTAGCTGACACTTTAACGTAAACCTTAGATCCCCATCAAACATAATAGAATGTGGTACTCCATGAAACCTTACCACTTAATTAATGTATATCCTGGAAATATATTCTATAGAGAAATATTATCTAATATAAATGAAGTTGGTAAAATTTGTACGTAGGTTGAATACTACCCATATACCATTGTTCCCTTAATATTTTTAAGGGAGTATGATAATAAAATCAATGGTTATGTTTTCCCGTTTCTATTCTGGTATGGGTAATGGTTATAACATCCCCTTATACATTTTTATCAGCCTTATCCTGATGACATACCATGAACTAAGATACAACCTATATAATATAGGTCATAATTTTATCCCTCTAGAAATACTATTTTAAATATCTATATGTCTTTTTACTTCTAGGATGAATAGATAATGGAGAACTATGAGCATCTTCTAACAGATCCTTCCTCAAATCAGTATGAATGGAACACATACACGGTTCTTGATCCTTATCATTCCGTCATAATCAAGGTTGAAATCGGGAACATTTATTGCCTTCTTTTATAGCTCCAAACCATCTTTATATACCTCTTCAAACCATACATGGATAGATGGTTGTACACTTATTTGAGAAAGATGAGATATCTCCATGTACTTAAATATTTCAAGATCTTTCCTTTTTTCAATATAGAAGTAATGGATCCTTTTTTATTCTCATCATGGATAATCTAGCATGATATTTTTTACTCAAAGAATCCACCACCTTGTTTTCTTTCCCAGGGTGGTAGTGTATAGAGTTGTCATAATCATTAATCAGCTCCAACCATCATCTCTGGTGCATATTCAACTCTTTCTATGTGAATATATATTTTAAACTTTTGTGATAATTTTATATATCGTACTTTTCTTTGAAAATATAATGCATCAATATATTTAATGAAAAATATATTACATCTTAACTCTAAATCTTGATTTGGGTAATTTTTCTCATGAACTGTTAATTATTGTGAGCCATAATCTATCACCATATAGTTATACATAAGAACATATCCCTACAACTTCTTTGATGCATAATTATATATTAAAATCCCATATCCACTATAGTGTAATGTAATAAAGGGTGCGCTAACTAATATTCTCTTTAGTTCCTTGAAATTTCCCTCACATTCATTTATCCAGAGGAACTTGGGTCCCTTTTAAGTTAACTTGATGAGTGGATTAGATAGTTGTGATAAATTCCACAAATATCATTAATAATATTGTTCTAAAATAAGAAAACCATGGATCTCAGTCATCTTGGTTATTATGGAACAACATTAAATAGACTTTGTATTTGATGGATCCACCAAAATACCCTCACTTGAGATTGTATAGACCAAAAATTAAACTTTATTTAGAAAAAATTCATCATTGGTAAATTTTTCATTCTAATTATCCATCCTTAGGGTCTTTATTACAATCCCCTAATGGTATTAATGATCTTCATTTCTCTTTGAATACATAATAATATCATTTATAAATAATACCACAGAATGATCAAGGTACTCTCTAAATAATATATTCATTAAATCCATGAAGATATAGGGGGAATTAGTAAGACCGAATGACATGATTGGATAGTCATGGTGTTCTTACCTTGTATGAAATGTTTTATTTGGTATATCCTCCTTATTGAACCTAAATTTATGATATCTAGAATGAGGATCAATCTTGTAAAAGTATCAGTCTCTATACAATTGATCAAACAATTCAACAATATGGGGTAGAGGATATTTATTCTTAATAATGATCTTGTTTTGTTTCTGATAATAAATAAAGAGTCTCATCGATCCATATTTATTCTTAACAAAAACAACTCGTGAAACCCATGGTTACACACATGGATTAATGAATCCTTTTTTATGTTTAACTTATAGTTTCTTATTCAATTCATGTAACTCTATTAGGTCCATTCTATTGGGATTCTTTGAAATATTTGTATAACCAAGTATGATTTCTATTAAGAAATTTGCTTCGAGTTTTGGTGGAAGAATAGGAAGAAATTTTGAAAAGATATAAAAAAACTCTCACACAATAGGCATATAATAAATGTTGAGTTTCTTCCTAACTATATGAGATAAGTTCCCCTTTCGAATGGGAATCAAGACCCCTACAATGGATGTGATCTCTATATGAATTTAATATTTATCATCATACTGAGATATGAACATATGTTAGTTTAGATTCTCAAAAGTGACTTCAATTCATCAATAATTGATGTGTGATTTATATAGGGAAAGAACATTTATGCCTAAGATAACATAAAATTCAACCAAATGGATAATAACATTATTTTTAGGAAACATATTCCCAAAAACATCAACTGGGGATATATCATATACATTATATGTGATCATCAAATCATTAAGGATTTTCACTGCTAATTCAACATCTAATCATTGAGGATGGGAACTAAAATTCTTAGAGACTTTTCATGATTCAAATAACTAATCTAGAATAGGGTAATTCAATATATGATCTTACCTTTTACCACCTCAAAATTATCATTCTATCTTTAATTACCTACTAAAAGAAAATGGTTTGAATGACCATCAGGCATCACTAATCCAAGTGATTAATCATGAAAAATCACTCAAAGGACATCTAAATCATAAAACCTTATTTTAAATCTATGAAACCATAGGTTTAACCTATTTTCTTCATAGTTATAATCTAAATAAATTATTTATGATGGTTTGTAAATATTTTTTGAATTTCAAAAGAATATCCTCTAGGATTGTTAACCCAGATGTATAAGAAGGCTCATTCTCATGCACCAATTGACAATCTATTACATTTTAATGTTCTATTTTTTTATTTATCAGCCCTAGGTATAATTGTTCTAGTTACAAATCCACTTTTAGTACCAATAAATGGATTTAATTTCTCAAAATCCACCTGTTCTATCCTTCACCAAAATTCCAATATATTTTCCAACATTTAGATTTATCCTAGACTTATCTATAGGGTTCTTATTAAATTATTCACATCCTAATTTAATAGGTTAACTAAACCTTTTCTATTATACCAACTATAGAGACCCAGTCTTTTCGATCATAAATATTACATATTTCTAGAAAAATATCCAATACATTCCTTAAATACACACCTAATGATCATAAAGGTTTAGTGTATTTAGAGACTACTTACACAATATTCTTATTTCATGAATGATCTTCATTATATCCCATAAATATCATTACATTCAGTAATCTTCTTAAGTATAACCTACTTAAACTATTCTTCATAACCCAGGAAAAGAAAACATAGGAAATGGTGAGCTAAGATGATTAGTAAGGGTAAACATGGAAGATATTAATCGATGATCATAAGAAAGAATAAGAAAAGCATAATGTTATGAGATTATAAATATAAAAACAAAGTTCAGACCCAATCTAACATGGATCATAGGCATGATCCATGAAATAAAACATTATCATTTTAAAAATACATGAACCATGAGGGTGAAAAGTCATCATTAATCAATCATGAACCATAATTTCAGGTCATAAAATTATGGAACCATCATAAGTGTAGCAACCATTTCATATGTGAAGGTTAGAATTTGATACCATCCATTCATAAGAGACCAGGTATTAACACCTCTTCCCTATTTCATAATGGATCTTGAATCATAACCTATTTCCAATTGCATAATATATCATGAATCATCATCGGTTTACCATTTCCTAATGGAGAAATAATCATAATAAGTTTCTTAGAGCTGATCAAGCACATCGGCCCATTTCCCATAGCCAATCAATCACGTCGCCTTTTTTCACATCATTGTCTCATGAGACTGAAAATTGACTTTTCATTCAACAAAAGAGATAACGCATAAAAACATCCAATATCACAAAGAGTCAAGCTGGAAATAATTAATGGATACCAAGAGAATAATTACTAACAATAATCTTAAAATCATCATCTAGGGACCCCAACCAGGTGTAAAGATTTAGTATCTCTCCTGGCCTGCCTTTTCTAGCAAAAAAAATCAGTCACAAAATTCCATTCATTATAGGTATGTCTAATAAGAATATTTTTTTGGACATAGAATCTATAATTCTTGGCCACATAAACCATCTCCCAAAGAATATCACCCTTATTTTAAAAAAGATTGACTATCATAGCATAATTTGATTCAACTTCTATGTCTTGGATGTCGAAACACCTACACAATGAAAGACTGGTATCTAAGGCTTGTACCCCTAAAGTTACATGCATAAAAAATGAAATTAAACCCAGAAGAATAGAACCCCTAATTTCTTGTACCAACCCTCCCCCTCTAATTTCCCCATCTAGGCATGAAAAAGAAACATTCAGTTTCATCCCCAAGTAAGGGGGAATCTATCTAACCCATATACCCTAATTAGGATGACTAATAACCATGTTTATGTGGTATCCATGTAAAAATATACTTAAAGTAACAGAATTCCAATCATTCTTGATCATTTACCCCATCTCCACAACTAAAATATTCATCCACACCAAGAGATGAAATTCATATATCTTAATGTTGTTTCTTTCATTGTTTATAACTTCTTAGCGGATCCATCAAGAAGATGAAAAAATTATTATGTGAACCATACACTCTGTCCCAAGATGCCTCAAACCCCAAAATCAATCCTCGATCATATCCATCATGTAACCCCAAAGGTCGTTAATATTCATCCCCTACTACATGTAGTTTCATACCCTCTTTTCCTAGTCACCTTGGAAAACGCATTCCATGTCATTTCCTGTTGTGGAATTATACAACACTAACATTGGGAGGCCAGAAATAATCCACTTCTTTGAAAATTATCATCAGTTGGAATTGAATGATTTATAATATTTTAGACTAAAAAATACATCTTCCCCAGTATGTACATGCATCAAAACATTGAATCCCATGAATCCATGCTTCTACAATAGTGAATCACTTTCCTGAAGTCCTGACTAGAAAATCTTCCAGTGATGGATCCCAAGAAAGTACACCTATCAGGTTCGTCCACCAATATGATTCTTTCGAAAACATTATTTTGATCTCTATTCAAAATAGCATTAGTTAAGGTTTTATACAAACTATCCACCTTGAATGAGATGGTTGGATCTTCACAGACCTGAAAATGAAGAATTTTTCCTGACCAATTTGTTTTCCATAGGCTGATGTCATCATGAAAAATAGTACAATGAACAATTCCTTCTAGCTCCTCTAAATGATTTAGAATACACTACACTATGCCTAATAACTTCCTAAAATTTGTATCCCAACTCATACAGTCCTCCATATACCAATTCATAATAAAAAATTTCACATAAGGAATCCCCATCACAGATAATGGAAAAATTGATTTTGATCCCATAATAAGGATATCATGATGTTTTCCAACTTCCTAATACTCCCCTTCAGTGGTTTAATGATGGATAACACATGCATCAGAATATAAGTGAGTACATTGTTAATTCAAGTGATCCTTCCTCCAAACAAGATAAACCTATTTTTACAATTAAAAATTCTCCTCATTATTAAATTGATGATGTCATAAAAAAACATTTTTTAACCTTCCATTAGAGATAGGGTAACCAAGATAAACCATTGGTATTTGACATTGTTGTATACCCAATCTGTATTGAATTACAATGGTGCATCTTCCAAAACACTTATTAGAGATGAAAACATTCATATTTATTGAATTGATGCTTTGACTACTCAACATTCCATATGATGACATGACATTGAAGAACCTGAAAATTAATATTTCCTTTACATTAATGAAGAATAACATATCATCTGAAAACATAATATGGGACATAATGACATTTGAGGACCTATTATGATAAGGATGGGTCTTTTTATCCTCAAGGTTTTGATGTTTTTTCTTTATAAGATCCTCATGAGCCATAATGAACAAAGTGGGTGAAATAGTATCACATTCCCTTGCACCACATTCCAATTTAAAGAACCCAAAATCCTTACCATTAGAGAAATTTTGATCCACGGGGAAGCATGACATCTAAAGAAGAAATCATAAAACCATTCATGAAAACCAAATTTCCTTATAAACTTGATAATAAATCTCCTTTCCAGTTTATCAAAGGCCTTGTCCACATCCAACTTGATCATAATATTATATCCAAATATTTTTTTTAAGGAATAAACCATTTCTAGGGAGATACCAATAGACCCATGAATGCTTCTTCCTTGCATAAACCCATGATGCTCATATGAGATTATTCTTGGAATAACACCACAATGTATCCTATTAATAAGGGTGTAAATAATATTATAAACAAATTTTCAAAAGAATATGGTTCTAAACTATTTCAAGTAATATGAGTATTTTACTTAGGGATTAGTACAACTTTAGAGTCATAGACAACCCGATTCAGAGAACCTCCTTTAAAGAAATATCACACTTCTTCCCTCACTTTTCTCTAAATAAATCCCAAGCATCAACAGAAAAAATCACCTAGAAAATCATTAGGGCCAAGATCACTTTCCTTGTTCATACAAAGCATTGTGTTCTTTATCTCTTCATCCATAGGTATATCCACCAACACATCATTTTACCTTTCATACTCCATCCATGGGATGTAGTTCATAAAATCCACTTCTCCAACATGTATACATAATATTACTTCATTAAAACAATTTGGTCCTACCAAGAGTCCTTCCAAATAATACAGCACCATTTTCCCAACCACTTCTACATCCTAACTAAAGTATGAATCCTCAAGTTTAAGGTTAATCCTCCTATTCACCCTTTTTCCCTTTATACACGCCTAGAAAAAAAGTGGTATTGTTTCCCCCTATTTGAACCACATGGATCGAGATCACTACCTACAGGTCCTTTCAACCACCAGTATATCATAGCAAGAACATTCAATTTCTCAACTAGCAGAGCAAAACAGTTATCATCCCATTCATCAAGAAGATTATCCTACAGTTTCTCAATATCACTCTTTGATCCTTCCAACTTGTTGTTGTCATTATTTTTATAGGGAATCTATTCCTCTAAATCCTTTATTAGACATTGAAGTCAGTTCATGATACCACTCCAAGTTGTGACCCTCACCGATCGTTCCCAGAAATACTTGACCATCTATCGATAACCATCAATTCGATACAAATTGGAAGAGTAAAAGAAACACGTAGACCCCAGGTCCCCCTCTATTAGCATCACCAGAAGAGGTTTATGGTTTCAAACTAATCTGCTAAGGTTTAGGAATGATTTTCATGCAAATGAGTCCAAAACATTTATATTAGAAAGGCATTGATCTAGTCTACTACAAATCCTCTTATTTCCTTTGCGATTGCTACACCAAGTATATTTGCTTCTAGAAAATTCTATATTCTACATATCCATAAATGCCAGAAAATTATTGAAATCATACATTCCATTAAGATATGGATCAACAACTCATTGTTTTTTATAACCCTCCATAATTGTGTTAAAATAACCAACAACAAACTAGGAGTGATTAGCCAGCTAAAAAATGGAGTTTTTTCCCTAAAATACTCATTTTTGAAGATTAAAAACTTTTATAAACAAAAAAAGAGAATCTCATTTCCCTCAGCACTAATATTGGTTGTAATAAACTACGAAGAATCATCCATGAGGTATAATGTTATTAATTATTTTCAAAAAATCCATATATTCTTATTATGAGTACCTTCATTCATGCAATTGGGGATGACCCTATTTTTTGTGAAGAAAGAAATGTCGTTCAAATGTTTTTTTAAGTTTCAGAATTGAAACAATAGAATCATGGTTCTAACGAGACTCTGAGACCATGAAGGGACACTTCACATGATCCCATAGACCATAGGAATTCTATATGATAAAATAAATCATAAGATGATAGGGGTAAAGGCCTTTCGGACAACTGAACCTGCTTTCAATACCACAGTTGAAGACGTTGACACCCGTGCTATAGATCTGGTGATAGGTATGCTATCAGTAATAGAAAAACTTGCCTTTGAACTGAACCCTTTATCAACATCTAGAATGACTATCCCCTTATCCTCATATTCTATCTCGTCAAGAACTGAGAATATATTGGAATATCAGACCAGTGGTGATTGAGACCATGGAAGCACCCCTCTGATAAAAGATAGATGATCATCATCCTCTCTGGTGATAACTTAGAAAAACAAATCTCCACTAACACACCCTTGGGTACTATGTTTTTACCCTTTAATTCCATCCAAATAAAAGAAATTTTAGCGAATGGATTAGTAATTATGATCTAAAACATCAGTGACCGAGGTTGAGAGCAAGGCTGAATCATTGACAAAAAATATTGATCTTGGACAGCAAAAAGCATAAATTTTGAACCAGAAACTGCTGACTGAGAGACAAGAACCACAATATACAAAGAAGTTGCCGCAACTAAAGAGATAGGAACCACAACCTTTGAAATAATCACTACATCTGAAAAGGTTTCACTTACATGAGGCACCATGTTTGAATTTGAAAAAACTTCCGTAGGAAGGGACATGTCACCACCCACTTGAGAAACACCATAGGGTGATGCCATTGTGCCTGAAACATCCATTACTTCCAAATTAATAATTTTCACTCAATATCCACCCAAAAAACATGGATAAATCAAATAAGAATAAACATAACCCAATTTATCTTCTTTGATGCTCAGCCAACACTTTCTGCATGTTTCAACATAATTCCATTGAAAGACACACACCACACATAACAGAGTAATATCTTTAAACCAAATAAATAAGATTCCACCATGAGAGTCCATCACCATCAATGATCAGAACATAGGAAGGAATATGCACTAAAGCATCTAATTCTACACAATTATAGGGGCACAATGTAGCCTCAAGACAATGGGTTTTCTCATCCAAGAACAAAAAAATCCTCAAGGCATTACCAAAAAATTCCAAAATGGATGGTTTATGAAGGAGAAATAGAAGACTAAGGATCCCAATCTATAATACTACCCTAATATATTATTTAATGAGAAGATCCTCCCATGACCACCGATTAAGAGAAAAACACATAAATACACAGCGCCTCTCCTTCCAAAATTAATCCTTCATGAATTCCTCCCTATTGAAAAAGTGTATGCAGATGGAGAATCTTGAAAGCATCAAAATCACCACAGAATGACTAAGTCCCCAAAAATTTAAAAAAGTCTTAAATAAAAAGATCAAAGGTTTATCTCAAATAAATTTCACAAAAAAAGATATATCATAAAAATATGACACCTCAAAGAGTTCATCCTCCGACAATTCCAAATTTGAAAAACCATCAAACATATCCAAATAGATTGGCGCAATCTATATAGTAAGAATTCTGGGAATATAGGGATTGACATACAAAGTAGTTGAACCTGTAAGAACATAATTGAATGTTATAACACCTGAATCATCAAAATGAATAACATCACTAAACTTGTGCACTGACGGGGTCTCCTCTACCCCATGGCGTCCCAAGGATGTCGATGAAGGAGGTAGTGAAGCACCCAGTTCCTGAGGCACATTATTTTTTAAAGGATCTATGTCCCTCCTAAGGATATTGATAGTTTATTGTCTAATGAGGTATATAAGTTCACCCAATGAATTGGAAGAATATATAGGTATTATCCTTCAAATAATCCATACATTTTTATGCCATAATATTAAGAAAATTTTATCATGTTATAACCCATTAAAAATAAGATGGTATCATTAGAATTTTATCATGGCATAACACATGTAAAGAAAATTGTTTCATAAACATTTCATCAATTCATTATTTCATAACCCATGGAAAAGGAACAGGTTTCATAAACATATTTTCATCATAATAATAAATATAAACCATCAAAAGAAATAATTAGAATGGTACCATTGGATTATGTCCCCATTAAAATATAATCAACACCAAAGTTTGTTGTTTTTTATGAATATAAATTCCATAATAAGATCACTAAAAATTTCTTGAGGAAAATATACTTTCCATTTAAATTCAATTATTTAAAAATATAAAAAATAAAAAAATATTAAGGAAAAAATTTATTTGAAAATAAACTTGAAAATTTTAATTTAACCTTTGAATAATCAAGTGTTCATTATGGATGAAATTTTTTCATGTCATACACGTTTAAACAAATATTCCTTTCACAATTTTTCTAAAAAGTCAAAAAAATACTTGTTTGGAAAAATAATAAAAAAGATTAATTTTAAATGACTTTATATAAATTAGAAATTGGGAAAAATTTATGTAAAAATAATTGGAGAATAGTGAAAGCTTTCGCTAAATTTTTTTTAGAAAAGATGGACATGAATGAAAAATTGTTTTCGATCGATGAGAGAAATAAATTCAGTTTTTTTCATAAAATATTATTTTGGAATACTGAGTACCTAAAGATAGGAAAATGAAATTAAAACATGTATTCTATATAAATAACCATATGATAAGAAAATTCATGAGTTTATTGAGAGTTTTATTATAATATTTCATCATCAAAAACTTAATCATAAACAATCCTCATAAACAATGAGATTGTAACATAAATCTTTTACCACTTTGGTAGCTTTTGAATTGTAAGACCCTTGAAATAAAGAACCTTAGATTAATATTTATATCCCATAATTTTTAGGATAATAATTATAAAATACATTCATTGGAATTATATATACACCACATAAATGAAACAAGTGGAGTATAAGTCATGTGTCCCACAGAAATAAAAGTGAAATGAAAATACCTAACCTTAAGTCTCGACATCCATCATAAACATTCAAACCTCCTATATAATAAATTTAGCTTTATTAAAAATATATTAAAAAACCATAAATATATATATAATACCATATATGATTTACTTATGACCTTTTACTACCCCTTTATTAACAATTCCGTGTTAAAATCACATTTTGGGTAATCACTACTTTGTTTTTCATGTATTTTTTGGTTTGGTATTTTCAATCCTTTTATATTGATCAAGGTTCCATATTAAACATAATTTTAACCATGATATAAATTTACTATATATTCATTATTTATGTATTTATATTAATCCATAAAATATAGATATATAAAATTAATTACATCGTTCAAGGAGATGGTAAACTGTATATACGCATGAATGTTGTTTCCAATTTCTCAATGAATAGAATGAAAGGATGTTAAATAATATATCACCTTTCCATATTCATTATTATTTCTTATATATCACATATATTCATTAAATTTATAATTATTACCTTCCATGTAAATCATAAGTAAAAAAACAAATCACATCGCTTCGCGATGCGGTAGTCCTCCATACACACGAGTGATGTTGTCATATTCCCACGGAATGGAAAGTAAGAAGGTATATGTGATATTATAATTCAATAAGTATAATTATTTTATTAATATTGTTTACATATTTTAAATACACCATTATATTCTTTTTGAGAGGCGGTGATGGAAAATTAATTACATTGTCCCGCATGGCGGTAGTTCGTCGTACACAAGATCAAAAGTTTCGTTAACCATTTAATGGAAGAGGATATGAATATAGGTTATGACAACATCATAATAACACATAATTATAAGAATTATACTGGTGTTATCATATTTTAATTTTTAGTACATGAATTAAGGTGGTAAGAGGGGATGTAAAAAAATGCTTAGTGATTACAATTACCTTCGCTTAGAATCACATCCTTTGGTTCTCTTATTAAGGGCTCTATTATTGGTATTTTGGGAAGAAAAAAATGTCTAATAATTATATAAGGATGTATTTTAGATATGTTTTTAGTTTTTGGTTGATCCAAACTTCTTAAGAGGTGTGAATAAGTTATGGGAGGAAGTTCCCTTTTATAATTAAGGAGGAGTAGTATTTTTGTAAATACCCAAAACTATTCAATACTTGGATGTTTATATCATTCCATGTTCCTAAAAAAATAATAAACAATGGATTTAAAGGAATATATAGTCAATAAAAACCTCCAAGACCAAAAAATGCACATTTTAAAAAAATCATACTCTAGTTTTACCCACTTTTACCATTTTATTTTTCAATATAGTAACTAGTCTCTTTTTATTTAACTAGGTAATTTATCTTATAAGAATAAAATTAAAATGATCTTTATTAGATAATATTAACCCACTGATTCTAAATATTAAATAAAATTTATTAAATAAAGATCTTAAGTGTGTTAAAAATTATTTTTAACGCATGCCTATATAGTGCGCAAAACCATGTTTTAACCTTAACTCCAGTAATTAATATTTATTAATTTTACTAATATTTGTGAAAAAAAATTAATTTGACCTTATTATATAACATAAATTGTGGTTATTAAAAAAAATTAATCCATTTTAACAAATTAAATTCCTTTAATATTCAAAATTTAACTTAAAATAAAACCCCATACATGATGAAAACGTGGTTTTCCAAAGAAACTTTTTTTATAAATATAGAGAGTTTTAATGTCAAAATTTACTATGAAATTGATTAAATTGAATAAAATTTTATAGATAAATATATATTAGAACTATTTTTACATTTAAAAACATACTAAATAAAATTTATCTTGTAAATTATTTAAATTGAATGGTAGTTCTTAATAAAACTCAGTATTTTATTCAATTAATCAAAAAATTATCCTATTCAAAAAAATTATAAAAAATTAAATCAAAGATAATTTTTGAGATTTATATTTCAAAAATGAATTTTATTTTTACAGATAAATTTTATAAAATTTGATAATTCAATTTTATTAATTTTTAATGCAAACATTTTTTTGAGATATTATTATATTCAAAACATAAAAAGACTTTACTAATAACTGTGTTCTTTTTTTATCAATTTGTTTTCTTTATATTAAAAAATATTAATTAATATTTTGAAAGTGGTTATTCATATTCATAATTCCATGTTTTAAATCTTGGTTATAACTGCCTTGTTTAAATAATAATATTAATATTATATCATGGTTTGTTAAGACTCGGTGTTGCATGTAACACAAGATATCGAAGAAATTAATTTTATTTGAAAAAAATATTTTATAAAATTTTATGGTGTTTAAAATTCCTTGGATTTTAAATGGGTTTTGGATTTATTCTTGATTACTCATAATCCTTAGTGTCACCTTATAGGTTTCGGATTACGTTTGATGACTCAGAATGCCTAGGATCACTACCCAGGCTTCAATATTGGGTATGATGACTTAGAATACCTAGGAACACCTCCTAAGATTTATATTTATACCTAATGACATATAATTCCTAGTATCTTCTCCTAGGATTTTTCTTATTCATAATGACTTGGTACTCCTAGGATGTCCTCATAGTATTTAGGTTTGTGGATAATGACTTCAAATTACTAGGATAACCTCCTATGAATTGGATTTATACATACTGATATGGGTATATAGTCTTCCAAATATCTAAATTTATGGTTGCTACTTTAGATTTTTGGAATATTACCTAGGATCCAACCATTACGTCCAACAACTTTGAATGCCTGGGATACTTCCTTGGAACTGATGCTTTTAGTTCCTGTGATGTGGTTATTAAGCTTTATAATATATGAAAGGAAATTCAATATTCTTAGAGGTTCTCTAATGATGGTCTAAGAAGGTATACTTGATCCAAAGTGTCACTTTTGGACCTAAGTATCAAAAGTGGTCATATTATTACATTTCTATGATTTATTTATTTTTTATTTACTCTGACCATATCACATGTGCATACACTTATTTACTAGTTATATTTGGGACCCCATTAGTGGTGTCATATTGAATTATACATCCACCCTAATCGGAAATCCTTGGAAATTAGGTACCTGAGAAGACCTCACTGATTATAGGTTCATGTAGGGTAGAGTTCAAGTGCTTCATGATCAAGTGGGATGTATTATATGATATTTAGAGACCATTATGTGATGAGTCTCATGGATGGTAGTAAAGCCTCTTATCTTTTTACACATTTTTTTATATTGTATATGTGATCATCCTAGTTGGTGATTAGTTTATGTATGTCACAAATGTGTTTTCATTTTGACCTATTATTTTGTTCAATTTTAGTCTTACTTTTTTTCTTGGGTTCCCCATGAGTTTTGGAGAAAAATAAAGAATTTGGGCATGGCAGTAAGTGGTGAACGGTTGGTGTATGGTTTTTCAAACCGTGCGCCCCTTGCCAAAGAAACCATATGGAATTTGGTCATTTTTGGACAATGGAAATTCACATGGTTGGTGAAAATTTTGTATATTGTGTGGGATAATTGTGTTTTATGTCCCTTTTGGAAATCGAGGGGTGCATAGTTGCTGCACGGTTTGGAAAACGATTTAGGGAAACCTTGTGGCTTGTCCAGATCATCAAAATTTGGATATTTACCTTTTTCTGTTTTCACATTTAACCACAAATCCACCCTTTTTCTCCCCCACTTAGGATTTCCATCCCAATATGCCTCCAAACCTTCTCATTTCTCCCTTGTATCTTCATTTTTTAGGTTATTTTGGTGTGTATTCATCAATAAAGATTGAATTAAGTGGTTACTGTTCGTGATTTATTCATTTTTTTAGGGTTTCGTTTCTCCCCACTTGGATTTCATATCTCTAGTAGTGTGGGTGACTTATTTAGGGTTGGATCAAGATTCATAAGGTTAAATATTGATGTTTTTTGGTTAAATATTGACTTTATAGTGTCC
This sequence comes from Viscum album, assembly GCA_963277665.1. Lineage (NCBI taxonomy): Eukaryota > Viridiplantae > Streptophyta > Magnoliopsida > Santalales > Viscaceae > Viscum > Viscum album. The sequence goes on from OY728158.1 coordinate 1,328,968,059, forward strand.
CTTGGTGGTGTGGTTGTGGTTTAGCACTAGTTTTTGGAAGTTTCTACACATGAGATAGTTGTATCCTTACATAATCATTTTTTTGTGATTTTGATATGATTTATTTTATTCTTGGTTATGTTCGATGTATTTTTCATAAGGTTTGAAATGTGTTTTTAAAAGTATTTAATGTGTTATTGTGTTTAAAGATAGTTTCCCAAAGGAAATGGGTTATATTACATGTGTGTTTCATGTGTGCTTCCATGTTTTTCTTCTTAAAGGTATTTCAACAAATGTGTAAGTAGTTTTGAACATGTTTTGAAATGGATTTTTTGTGTGTTTAGATTTGAAAGGTTTTCTGGTTATGAAAATGGTGGTTGATCATGTGATTTTTTATTGATTTTATTTTTCAGGTTTGAAATTGAAGTCATGTGTGATATGTGAAATGGAAATTGAGCATGAAGGGAATCCTATGTATCTAGGAGGGAACAATAGGACTAGTATGCCAATTTCCTCATAAGTGGCTTGGCCCAGATTCATCTAAATGGATTTATGATTACAACACTAACTAAATTAGGATTATGATTGGAAACCACTATATATTTGGATGGATTCCACTCTAGTAGTATGTACACGATGACGTCGTGGGTTGTGGTTATGATACCACATTTCACTAAGATATGAGGTACCTAGATTCCCATTTTAGCTAGTTCCTATAGGGTTTTCTCATGACATAGTGTTTTCTTGTGACATTTCACTTACCATCGGCATAAAGTTCACTTTTTTGTTTATTTGAAAATAAAATCATCTTTACTTTAAAATGTTTTCTATAAAAATGTTACTAGTCTTTATATAAAACTTTCATGTTAATTTTTCTTATAATTTTTTGGAATGGAATCTCATTTGTTGTTTGGTATCCTACTGGGATTTGGATCACACACTGCATACACCTTTGGGTGTATATAGACTTGGTTATGTTTCACTCATATAAATGAAAGATGAACTATCGTAGTGTTTTGGGTTTCTAGTGGGCTAATCATGTAGGTGTTGGTTATGGTGGATTGAGGGTGATGACCCTCATGTTGTATGGAGGTTTTTGGGTAGTGGTTGGTTGGTACCCATTCCCATTTTTGGTTGTCTTGGGTTTGGCGAAATATGTAAAATGTTAAGCCTGAATGTTTATACCTATTTTGGTTTTGGGTATCGATCTTGATGAATTGGTTTATTATTGGTATTTTTTATGGTTGTTCATCATGGTTTAAATCATTATCAACGATTTAATGTTAATACCCAGTAACTATTTTATAGCCCATGGGGATTAGGAACACCCTTCAAGACATGTTTTAGACTGATTCAAGTGTTGGGTTTAATGGAATCTCATCTTGATTTGTGAAAAAATGGTATCAGAGTAGGTCATGCTCTTTTGGGTCAAGTCATTTCAGGATGATTCTGGATAGAAATGAGTTAGGACTACCGTTGCTTAAGGATGTGGTTTTGAGTAGGGTGTCTAGCCAACACACCTCATGAAAGATCTTGAGTCACCATGGGATGTTGGGATTTCATTTTAATTTTCTTCCATGTGAAATGTATAGAATGTAGACTGTATGTGGAAACTGAGTGGGGTGAGTGTTTAGGTTGTTTTGTCTTACTATTTTTATGTATTTGGTTATTTTTTAATTTATAGAAGTGTTTGAAAATTGTTTTTGTTGCTAAAAATATCAGAATAAGTGTTGACAGTTGTAGTAATGGTCCTCCTTGTGGTTGTTACTTCTTATATAAAATTGCCTCCCTTGAGACTTCTGTGAAACCATAGGAAGAGATAGGAGAGAGTTATCCCTCACCAATTGATCAAATATTAGGGGAATCTATGGTTAGGACAATCGAAGATCTAGGAAAAAGATCAAGATCTGGTCCCACTTAGGTTATATTAGTAGAACTAAGTCCTGGAATGGAAAGTATTAGAAGTTCTTTAAGAATAAGCCTCCTTATTTATAAGGTAGCATAGAACCTTTGTAAGAATAGGCATGTGTTTAGAAGATATAGAGGATGTTTGAGTTTCTTGACACTCCTGAGGTATTCAGGGTCAAATGTGATTTTTTTCATATTGAAAGGTCTTAGAAGAAAGTGGTGGGACATAGTGGTGCAAGCTAGAAAGAACAAGAAGATGTATTAGAATGACTTTAAGGTCATTTTTAATTAGCAGTATTATCCTGACAACTTGGCCTACACCAGATCTAGGGACTTTGTGGAGATTAGCCAAAGATACTGGTCTGTGATGGAATATCCTAACCTCTTTTCTAAGTTAGTTCGGTATATACCTGATCTCATTTCCATTGATAAAATTAAGGATCAAAGGTTCAACAAGGGGTTGCATCTAGAGATCCAATCATATGTATTTTTGTTCAAAATTAAGATCTATGCTAAATTGGTTTATTGTGCCATGATGGTATATATTGATCATAGTGAACAAACTAGTTTCCATGGATCAGTGTCAATTGTGGGTAGTGGCAGTTTGTTAGAGAAGAAGAGGAAGCTAGACAAGTAGGGGAAGAAGGGAGGTGGTAGTTCAAGACATCCTTCCTGAAAATCTTCATCTTAGATTCTGATGTGGTTTCAATTGTGTCACCAGTGTGGGAAGTTAGGGCACATATGACCTATATGCACATAGCCTCCTAAACCTTGTCACTGATGTGTAGATATGGGGCACTTATAGTAATTTTTTAGGTCTACACATTCTTATCAGATTGGTGTAGGATCTGTGGTTTCTAGGGGGATGCCAGCCCAATCAGAACCATCCAGGTCAGTGGGTTATTGGTTCAAAGTTTTTTTGTGGAAGGGATGGATCATCTTATGGGTAGACTCAGTTCAGAAAAGAACTATAGTCCAATGTTCATTCTAAGGCTTAGGAAGAGGTGAGGTAAATACATGTTGTGGAACGATCACCAGTTGAGACAGATGCATGACATGCAACAGTTTAAGGTAGCATTATTAATACATAATCTTCAGTTGTTGTTTGTTTTTATACTTATTCTCTCATTTATTTTATTTCATCTATCCTTTTTTAGGTGTTAAAGCTTCTAAATGAGCGTATTTTGTGTGTGATAGATTTGGTAATGATGCTTGGAAAGAAGTGAAAGAAGGGTTTTAATTTTCCATCTTGTGCACTCACTATGTCAGGGGTTGAGTTATAATGGGATTTTCTTATCTTGGATATGGACCTCTTTGTCATGATCCTCGGTATGTATTGGATGGTGTTCTTCCATGCACACATCGACTGTTATAAGCGGTGAGTGAGCTTTGTGGAATCTAATGGGAAGTACGCTGGTCTTTTATAGTGAATGGGATCCTTGGTCGGGATGTGTTGGACATCCACTTCCATAATTTGGAAATCTCATTTTTTTTAGTTATCATCGCTCACATTAGAGGATGGTGGTTTTGATCTTGAGGATGGGTTACCACCTGTGGTGTATGAGTTACCAGTGGTTTTTCTAGAGGATTTTTGAGGTTTTCCTCTAGAGTGGGATGTAGAGTTTTTCATTGATTTGGTGCTAAGAACATAGCTGATATCTCTTCCCTCAAACTTTGTGGCCCCTGTTGAGTTGAGGGAATTAAAGGCATAGCTAGACTATTTGAAATCCAAAGGATTCATTCGCTTAAGCGTCTCACCTTTTCCCTCCCCAGTTTTGTTCCTGAAAAAAATCGATGGATCTCTATTTTTATGCATTGATTACTAGAAGTTGATTAAGGTGACCATCAATAATATATACCCTTTTCCCCATATTGACAACATTTTTAATCATTTTAATATAAAAAAGTGGTCTTCAATAATTAACATTCATTCTGGTTACTACCAAGTCAGAGTTAGAGAGGGGGAAGTCCTGAAAATAGCATTCTAAAGTAGGCATGACTATTTGGAGTACTTTGTCATGCCCTTAGGGTTGACAAATACTCTAGCGGTCTTTATGGAGATTATGAATATGGTGTTCCATCAGTCCCTCAATTTGTTTGTTCTGGTATTTCTAGATGAAATCCTAGTCTATTTAGTAACTGATTAGGAGCATGAGCATCATTTGAGAATTGTGTGGGGAACACTTTGGGGTCGTCGTCTTTATGTGAATTTTTTCAAGTGCACCTTCTAGATCTGGGAGGTGAAGTTTCTAGGGCATGTGATCTCAAAGCAGGGGATTTTGGTGGACCCTGAGAAGGTTATTGTTGTCATTTCATGAGAGAATCTGAATAATAATTTTGAAATCATGATCTTTTTAGGCCTAGAAGGTTTCTAAAAGTGTTTTTTAGGTTTCTCTCAACTTTCTTCATCCATGACAACACTCACCCATAAAGGGTAATGTTTGAATACATCGCAGAGTATCAAGAATCCTTCGAGGGTCTTAAATGGAGGTTGACCACATCTTCTATTTTGATCTTTCTAGAATCTAGAAAGGGGTATTTGGTTCATTCCAATGCCTTAGGTATGGGTCTCCGGTGTTTGTTGATATAAAATGATCATGTGGTGTCTTATGGTTCTCTCTAGCTCTGACCACCTAAAAATAATTACCCAACCTATAACATATAGTTATCATTAGTGATTCATGGCTTGAATAAATGGCGCCATTATCCTTTTGGGGAGAATTTATGGTTTATTATGATCATAATATCTTAGCCTATGTTTTATCCGAAAAGGATTTGAATCTAAGGTAGTTTCATTGGGTTGAGTACCTTTAGCGGTTCGATTTTGTTATAGTCTACGCACCAAGAAAGGGTAAAATTGTAGTGTATGATTTAAGTAGGAAGGTTCCATTTAAAGTATTTAAGGAGACCAGTGAGGAGTGGAATTTTATGGGGCTCCTTGCTCAAATTTATTTGTAGACCAAGGAACATAGTGAGGTATATTCTTTTCCAGTGTTCAGCTAACACCTTCTCTTCTGAAACTGATTTAGTGGGAGTAGCTAGGTAATGAGTTGTTTCAACAGTCTAGGTAGCTTATTATTAGTGGGGAGACACTTTTTTATTGGTCATTGTCTCCCAAGGGGGTTTTGTTCATCAAGGGTATCTTTTTGGTACCATTATAATTGGGGAAGGTAGTGATACCAGATATCCACCAGTCTCAGTGGGCCATTCACCCTAGTGCTACCATGATGTACTATGATGTGTATCAGTATTTATGGTGGAAAGTTATAAAGCAGGACATAGCTGACTTTTTGTTTCCATATTATAAATGTCAGCAGGTTAAATAAGAGCAAAAAAGGCCTTCTAGTATGCTTCAACCATTACCTATTACTACTTGTAAGTGGGATGAGATCTCCAAGGACTTTATTATTATCATTCTTTGTACACCTCGGGAGATGAATTGCATTTTGGTAGTGATTCATCATCTTACCAAATCATCCCATTTCATTAATATCATATATTCATTAAATGTGGATGAGTTGGGTCGGTTGTATGTTCAGAAGGATGTGAGGATTCATGGTGTTTCATCAGAAATTATTTCTGATAGGGATACCCATTTTGCCTTGCAATTTTTTAAGGCCTTCAGAAGGATTTGGGGTCATAGGTCAAGTATATCATGGCATACCATCCTCAAACTGATGGTCAGACAGAATAGACAAATAATGTTTTGGATGACATGCTCTAGGAATGTGTCTTGGATTTCAGTGGTTCATGGGATATCCATTTGGGGTTGTTTGAGTTTTCATATAAAAACAGTTTCCAATACTCAATAATAAAGGCTCATTTTGAGGTTCTTTATAGTCGGTCATTTTAGTCACCTTTGTGTTGGGCTAAGGTGGGTGAGACCTCACTGTTGGGATTGATCCTTCTGTACGAGATGTCTAAAAAATTCAAGCTATTTAGGAAACAATTATTGATATATCATAGTCATTATATATCTTATTCGTATAAAATAAGCCACGGTTTGGAGTTTTATGTGGGTGGTTGGGTGTTCCTAAAGGTAGCACCTCACTTGGGTCATCATCATTTGGGAAAGCAAGGGAAGATAATTCCAAGGTATGTCATACCTTTTGAGATTGTTGAGAAGATCGAAAAGGTGAAATAAAGTTTAGCTTTTCCTTCTCAGTAGATTTCAATCCATGATGTTTTCCTTGTCTCTCATCTAAAAAGGTACAACATAAATTTGTCTCATGTGTTGAATTGGGGAGAGTTGGAGTTAGAGAATGATTTGTTGGTGTTTGAGTAGCCAGTGTAGGTTATCAATTCCCAATATAAAGTGGTTAATATAGAATCCATACCATTGGTCTATGTTCATTGGAATCATGGGAATTATGAGAATGAGACTTGGTATTAAAATTCTTCAGTTAAGAAGGAGTATCCTTTTTTATTCTCTGATAAAGATTCATGTTGACTCTCTAGGGATGGTAAGTTTTAATAGGGGGTAGAATCTTCACATCCTTGTTTTTATTTTGAGGTATTATTTTGATTAATTTTAGTATTTATTTTTTTCCTTGGTTTACCCATGGGTTTTGGTGAAAAATTTAGAATTTGTGCATGGCATCAGTTAGTGTACGGTTGGTGCACGGTTTGTCAAATTGTGCACCCTTTCCCAAAAACTTGCGCGACATTTGGTAATTTTTTGGACATAGATGAACCATATAGTTGTCACATGGATTGTATACTATGTGGGATAACCATGAATAATTTTCCTCTTGGATACTGAGGGGAGAAAAGTTGCTGCATGGTTTGGAAAACCATTCAAGAAAACCATGCAGCTTATCTAGGTCATTAAAATTTGGGTTTTTACCTTTTCCCTTTTAATATTTAACCCCAAAAACACCCATTTTCTCCCCCACTTGGGATTTCGAGCCCTATGAACCTCAAACCCTCCTCCTTTATCCATTTTATCGCTATTTTTAGGTGATTTTGGTGGGTGTTCCTCAAGAAACATTCAATTTAGTGGTTTTCTTTCTTAATTTCTTCTATTTTCTAGGGTTTCTCTTCTCGATTCTTGGGGTTTCATATATAAAATGGTTTAAGTGACCTATTTAGGGTTTTATCTTGATTATTATGGTTAAATATTAATTTTTTTTGTTTAATATTACCATTATAGGTCTGTTGGTGGGCAGGTTGTGGTGTATCACTGATTTCTAGATGTTTCTACACTTGAGGTAGGTGGTTCCATGCATAAAAATTATTTGGTGATTTTTATAAGCTTTATTTTCTTCCTGGTTGTGTTCTATGTATTGTTTGTGAGGTGCAAAAAAATTAAAAGGATTCAAGGTATGTTTGTGTTGAAATATGGTTTTCCATAAGAAATGAAGCATGTTCCATGTGCATTTCAAGTGTGCTTCCTTGTTTTGATTCTTAAAGGTATTTTTTAAAATGTTTCAATGGTGAGGAACATGTTTTGAAATTGATTTTGTGTTTTTTTATTTAAAATGGTTTTTGGTTATGCAAATGGTGTTTTATCATGTGATTTTATATTGATTAGCTTTTATATGTATGAAAGTGAAGTCATATGTGATATGTGAATTAGAAATTGAGCACAGAGGAAATCATAGTTATCTAAGTGGGAGGACTAGGACTAGTATACTAATTAAAATGAAAGTGTATTGTCCCAGATTCATCAATAAGGATTAATGATTACAACACTTACTAAATTATGATGATGATTAGATACCACTAGAACATTGGATGGATTCCTCTCTTGTGTCTCATTCATGTGGATGTTGTGGGTTGTGGGTTTTATACCACATTTCACTAGGATATGAGGCACCTAGTTTCCCATTTTAGAAAGTGTCTATAGGGTTTTACCATGACAAAGTTCTATCTTGTGATATTGTACTTACTGTTTTCATATGGTGCACTTTGTTGTTTATTTCAAAATAAAAGAATGTTTCCATTAAAATGTTTTTTATAAAAATGTTTCTATTATTTTTTTAAACAATTCATGTTAATTTGTCTTATAATTTTTTGGCATAGAATATCTTTTGTTGTGTGGTATCTTACTGGGCTTTGAATCACACCCTACACACACCTTTGGTTGTATTTATACTTGGTTATGATTGATTGAAGTAAAAGTGAGATTGTTTGTGATGGTGTTTCAGGTTTCTAGTGGGCTAATCATGTAGGTGGTGGTGGTGGTGTCTTGAGAGTGATGAACATCATGTTGTAAAGAGGTTTTTGGGTCATGTTTGGTTAGTTCCCCTCCCCATTTTTTGGTTTTTATGGGTTTGATTAAAGATGTGAAATGCTAAACCTAGATTTTTGTACCTCTTTTTCTTATGGATATTGATCTTGATGTATAGGTTTATTCTTGGTATTTTTTTATGGTTGTTCATAAAAGTTGAAATAATTCCGAAAGATGTAATACTAATACATAGGCACTAGTTTCCATCCCATGGGGATCAGGAACACCTTTCGGGCCATGTTTCGGACCCGGTTGGGTGTTTGGTTAGATGGTATCCTAATTTGGTTTGTGAAAATGTATAATCACATGACTGTTTGTATGTATGAATGTATGCTTTTGTATTTCAATTTTTATAATATGGATATTATATTATTTCCTCCATGTACTCTGATTGTTTGTGATGGATGATGTTTTGTTATTTTTTACAATGTTTCACTATGATATGAGGTCATAGTATCCCCGAGGTAACACCCTTGACCCTTGATTCTAGTCAGAAGCCTTTAGTGTATAGGGAGGTGCATCTAGGGTACTATAGAGACTGTCAATTTGGGATCCCTTGGAGTGGTTCAAGGTGATAGTACATGTCACGACCCGTCCTCGGGGCCCATGCTGTGACTACCCCAAGCCCGCCTTCCATAGGCCAGGGGCTGGTGACTAGCACCAAAGGCGTAAATCCCAACAAAAAGGGAAGGCATTGCCTTTACGAAATGAAATCATGCACAAACAGAGTATAAGTAGAAGATACACTAAGTAAGTAGTAAAACAAACGTGCTGAAAAGTACAAGGGGCCGGAAATAGAAGCCCAAAAGAAAGGTATAACTACAACTGAAAATAAAGTACAACTCAAAGGACTACAGCTGAAAGGTGACAAGCATCTCCTAGATCGTCCTCCAGCTTCCTACCTGAATGGTAGGTACAGATTCCCTCCTCAGTACTCCATGTCCATCCGTCTCCTCTGGGTACCGATTCATCGTGATATCCACCTCTGGGTAACAACTTGTCATGAGATCCACATCTGGGCACCGACTCGTCGTAGGATCCTCCTCCGGGTACCGTCCAGCTCTACAAGCCTCAACCACGATCAGTGATGTCCGTCGTCTGCAACCAACACAATGAGGTGCAGGCAAATCCCGTGTAGGGGTGAGTATATGATACTCAGTAGGGACCCCAAGAACCTCAAGGTCTCACTAAATCCAACAAAGATAATCACAAAGAAGGTTCTCAACAGATAACCCTTACTTAGGTATAAGCCCATACTTATACCTAAGTTACCAAGTAACCTATATCAACCATGAGGTATCATAGAGATATGAAGTCTATGGATAACCACCACTTAGGTATATGCCCATACATATACGTAAGTTATCTAGTAACCCATCTCAATCAAGAGGAAAACACAAAGGTCATTGACTCATCTCAAACTAGGATTTTCATAATTGAAACTGTAACTGTTGAAGAGCTCCGTCTCTGACATGTACAGTGATCCTGTCATGACTCCAAGGTACTGCTCACTAACCTAATATTGCTAAGGTAATCCTCCTATCGAGTACCGCGAGTTAGCAACCCAAACACAGTAGTGCTTCCAGCCGGGGTCTTCCACCCAAACACAGTAGTGCACCCCCCCCCCCCAATAGCCTGCAGAGGTACTCCTCCTGTCGAGTACCGTGGGTCTGCCACCCAAACATAGTAGTGCTCCCCGCCATGGGTCTTCCACCCAAACACAGTAGTGCTCCCCACCAGGCTATACAAGTCACTCCAACATGAGTCAGACAAGCAGTCTTCATGTCTCAGCCAGCTACACGGTATCCGTACTCCGTACGCTCGTCTCCGGGAGAGTTCGCTCCCTGAGCTACTGGTCGATACTCCAAGGTTCACAAAGTTCCAAGAAGAAGTATCCCAAAGTACCGCCTCGTCATAGGGGTCTCAACGTAACAAACGGTGCGTCAATTGGACGCCCGGTCTGTGAGTTATTAGCCTTTTTGTCCCAGGGGCCTAGTTGGTTTCGTGTACGAACCAACCCAACCGTATATCAACTGTACCCCGAACTCACATAGGGTATACTCATAGGGACCGTTTCTCAACGTGATCACCAACGCCACTGACGGTTCGTCAAACGGACGTCCGGTCTGAAAGTTATCGGCTTTTCCGTTCCAGGGGCCCGGTTGGATTCCGGGTACAATCCAACTCGACCATATTCCAACTATTTCCAAACCTCAGGTGAAGTATGCCAAAAGTTCTGTCTCATCAAGAGGAATCCAACAAAGTCGACGGCATGTCAATCAGACGTCCGAAGCTCAAGATATAAGTGTTTCCGCTTCGAGGGCCCTGTTGGATTCGTGTTCGAACCAACTCGGACATACCCAAGTTCTCTGAAACCTTGAGTATAATATATCGAAACAATCTTCTCTATTCAGGGATTTCATTGCAACGGACGGTGCGTCAATCGGAGGTCTATAGCCCAAGTTATGGGCGTTTGAATGAAACTGCTCCAAAATAGGGGGTTCGGGCCCGGTCTGACCTGGCCCACTAGGGCACAGCCCGGCCCGGCTGATGCGACCCGACCCAGCCGGCACGGGCCGGCCCGGCGTGGGGACACGGCCCTGTGTGGGCGGCCTGGCCCGGCGCGGCCGGTTCGGCCTGGCGCAGCTGGTCCATCCCGGCATGGGCGTCGTGCGTCGCGCGAACGCGGAAAGGGGGAGAGCCACCACTCCCTCGGACTGAACGGCTGAACCGCGAGGGGTCCGCCCTGCCGTGTTGACCGGGGGTTCAAGCCCCCAGTTTTTTCAGATCTGGCCAGCCGTAACGGCCGGCCAGCTGTGACACGCGGGACCAGCCGGTCCCGCCTCCTGAACGCCAGCGGCCGGCGGTTCCAGCCGCCCTCAACTACTCCGCCACGGCCTTGGTCTAACTAGCGCGGTGCAACGGCGCCGTGCCCCTCCGTCGCGACCTCGCTTCGTCCGTGGCCTCTTCCGGCCTCGACGGCGCGGTGCGACGGCACCGCGCTCCTTCGCTGCGGTGGTATTCTTTGTTCACGCACGGTGTCGTTGCACCGCGCCGCCTCCATCCCAAACCGCAACGGTGAACATTAACAAAAAGGGGGAGGAGGATCGGCCGTGTTCGTGTGGTCCGACCTCCTCCCATTAAAATGATAATAGGCGGCCCAAAGTAAAACAACTTCGACAAAGAAGGCACAAATTTAATCCATTAAATTTGAACTTAAAACCCTACGTTTTTCCCCGCAATCAAAAATTCCCAACCCGCAACATATTCTTTCACGGATCAACTTAATATTGAGTTGATCCGCGTTCTTTGTTTGAGAAGGAAATAAACATGGGTTTATTAACATTCACAAATTAATCCCCTACCTCGTGTCGTTCATCGTTTGTTGACGATATCGCAAGTGGGTGGACGTTGGCTCGTCGACGTCATCCCAAGGGATTAGATGAAGATGATGATGGTCGTTGGCGTTCTTCGCTTCCATCGTCATTGGTGTGCACCCGAGGAAGTGATGTCTCCTCTCTTGTTGCGAAGTAAGAAGAGGATAGAGAACCGTTCTTCGTTGAGGGAGGAAGTCGTTTCTTCGTGGATGAAGGGAACTCTCCTCAAATCCTCCCAAAGTGTTATCCAACCCCAAAATCTCATAAATCTTTCCTCTTTTAGATGATCTCCAATCAATTCAAAAGGAGTCAAGAGGTGAGACAAAAAAATTAATAAGGTTATTAATTATCCTAGTTGGCCTCATTAATCTTGGGAGGTGGAGAGGCTCCACCACAACAAATGTGTGGAGTTTCCATGCATTTAAACAAGGGGGGTGAGTTATGGGGAGGTCAAGGGGGTTATGAGGGAGGTGAGAAGTTAGGGTCTTGGGTAGGACCTACCACACTAAACTCTCCCATGGGAGGTTAGGTGGGTGTGGGCCCACATCTAACTCCCCCTTTGTTGAAAATAACCACCTTCCATGAATAAAATTTGTGCACGACAAATTTTATTTAAATCAACTAATCCCCAAATATTAAACCTCAACCCGCTAAAAACACAACTATAGCAAAGGTCCCCTTGAGCAATTATTTGAGATGTGGTTTCATCGGTGCCCTCGGATTTCAATTCCAAGCACCGGTTAAAAAGATAGAAAAACCCGCTCATTCATTCACTGAACGTACCCGAGCCAAACTTTGGAAATTGATTCCGGGAACACCGGGCCTCGGAATTAGGTGTTGTCAGAAACTGCGGACTTTTAAAATTACAAAGAAATTAAGAAAAAAAATTCCCTTAAATGTCCGGGTCTTTACATTACTCCCACCTTAGGGCTTTACGTCCCCGTAAAGCTATAACACAAACTAGGGAAACAAAAGTGGTACTGAGCATGCATCTGAGCCTTCCGCTCCCATGTGCTCTCCTGGAGGTTCCCGTGATGGCAGTGAAAGCGCACCTGAGGAATCGACTGTTCACGTAGGACCCACTCCTATTGATCCTTGATCTCCACTGGAACCTCCGTGCATGTCACCCAGTGATCGACGTCCAACTCCCTGAGGTCGATGATGTGTGAAGGATCATGCACGTATCTCCTCAACTGAGGTACGTGGATGATTTCATGCACCTGGTGAAACTGAGGTGGAAAGTTCAAGTGGTAAACCACCCCACCTACCTTGCTGAGGACCTAGAAAGGTCTGTTGAAACTCGGAGGTAACTTTCCACCTTGGCCACATCTCCGTAAACCTCGTCAATGTGAGACTCTTATAAGGACGTGGTCGTCATCCTCGAACTCAAGAGGCCTCCATTTCCTGATTTGAACAGAAACTCAAAACTCCTGCTGCCACGAGGGTAAGGTTGACTGACTCAATAGTGATCGAATGCACCCTCCTGTGCATGAGTTTTTCATGTGCTGCCTGGGGTTTCCTTTTCGCCGACCAAGGAAAACTCATCCCAATGTTGTAGATTAACCATAACCTTTTTTCCTAATATAGTCAATCTGTGTATGAATTGTGGATCCAATCCATACTCAGACCAACGTCGTAAGGCCTCAATGCTGTCACCAAGAGATTCCGACCGAAACTCTTGCCTCGAGGGTCAGATCACACTGTCGGCGTAAGTGTGATTATCAAGTCTCCTCCAAAAGGTATCTCCAGACGTGAAGGTCAAGTCTACAAATGATTGGAAATTCCAGGTCTGGGACAAGATTCATGGAAGGAAGGAATGATTCGTATCAACGTTTGTTACTACGGAAACTAGTAGTGGACACAGACTGTCCCTAGAATCATTCTTAGAGACATTGGGTCACACTCCTTGACCGCATGCAGCTACTCTTTTTCCCTGCCCTCCATCTCCCTGAACCTGATGGGGATAACAAGGGCGGGTGGTTGTAACATTTTGATATGTGCACCACCTCATGCTGCTCTCCTAGCTCTGCCTCCACGTCTACTACTCCGCAGACTCATCTGTCCTTAATACTTCCTCTTCTTGAAACATTTTACACGCCCGAGTCTCTGAGACTGGTGCTAGTTTCTTGTTTCTTACTGCACTGTGCAGTCTTCATCCACTCCTGGATGATCTGCACCTTCTCCACCTACGATCTGTAAGAGCTGCTAAGATTTATCCTTTTCCAAAAAGAGAACCCCGGTCTCATCCCCTGGATGAACCACGCCCATTTCCTAATACAGTCAATCCTAACATGAATGATGTATTCATTCCATGGACAGCCTCATAAGGCCTCGATGTTACTACCAACAGATCCAATTGTCACTCTGGCCTCTAAGGTTTTAGTCACAGTGTCAGCATCAGTGTGAGGTAATTGGGTCTCCTCTAGTAGAAATCTTGAAATTGAGGGTCAAGTCAACAGTTTTTAACCGGGACCTCTCAGTATCAACCAAACAAATGGACAGGATAGTAATCATCACAAAGATAAGTGTATTTTATTACTGCAGCTCATAGTACAAAGACACAAAAACAACAACAACAACAACATGGAACTAGAAGTTCAAGGGAAAAAATAAATCCACTAGTTCCGCTCCTGTCCACCTGCTTCTGGAGCTCTACTACCTTGTCCACCGCTAGGCTGTCGCTCAAGCACTCACCGCTACTTCTATCTCGGTTTCTCCTCCAATACATGCGGATCAACCGTGTGAGGATTTAGATAGTCACGTGCCATGTGACCCTTCCTGTCGCATGCATAACATTTCCTGCTCCTCGCATGGCTGGCTTGGTTTCGTGTGCCTCGCACAACCAAACCTGTATCCCGAGGCCACCCATCTACTGGTATGGTCCTCTTGGACCCTTGCATAATCTGTATACTACCTACTTATGATTTGGATGCTGATGGAAGATCATGCGGTAAAGGCAGTGGATCCTGAACACGCTCGGGGTGAAGAGTCACTGGTATGAACTCCACCCTGAAGAAGGTATAAAAGTATCCCCATGTGAAGGTTATATCATCGCAAAACTAGAGCATTCGTCTCCACCATATGCATGTTGATGCCTGAAGGAGGCTGGCAGCAAAGATCACCATGAAGTCTGCTAGAGTACCCACTATCCTGAAAACTCTCACCACAGCCTCCATCCAATCCTCAGCTGCCTGCAGGTCCATCTCTCCCCTGAACCTAGGTGGCCTCTGGCACTGGAACTCGTGAAGTGCACTCAAACGAAGTTCACTCTCTACTACTGGAGCTGGTGGAATCGGTGGCTCAACGGGTGGTAGTACCGCTGGTGCCTCCGCTGGTGCCTCAACTAGAAGAGGGCCATGTACTGAGGCCTCGTCGATTGGCAGGCTGTCAGAACATACATCTCTCGAGGCTCTAGCTGATCGTCCATGGAAAGATATCCTAAAAGAAATAGATGTGACACGGTCAAACGATTATACCTGGTGAGATGACCTGGTTTGAGCTGTTTTAAGGGAAAACTTTTGAAAACACACATGCAATTAGTGTTTTCGTGCACTGAGTTGGAAATCAGAAGTCAGGGTCCTGGTATATGGATACGTCGGCCACCCACAACAACACTAGACTTCTTGAACTAAAAACCACACTCGGTACCCTTAACACTATTGCTTCATAGTAAAGAAAAATCCGAGTTATAAGTAATGCGGTAGAACCGACTCCTATGATACCAATTTGTCACAACCCGTCCTCAGGGCCCGTGCTATGACTACCCCAAACTCGCCTTCCATAGGAAAGGGGCTGGCGACTAGAACCAAAGGCGTAAATCCCAACAAAAGGGAAGGCATTGCCTTTATGAAACGAAAACACACACAAACAGAGTAAAAGAAGAAGCTACACAAAGTAAGCAGTAAAACAAACGTGCTGAAAAGTACAAGGGGCTGGAAATACAAGCCCAAAAGAAAGGTATAGCTACAACTGAAAATAAAGTACAACTAAAATGACAATAGATGAAAGGTGACAAGCGGCTCCTGGATCGTCCTCCGACATCCTACCTGAAGGGTAGGTACAGATTCCCTCCTCAGTACTCCACGTCTGTCCGTCTCCTCCAGCTACTGATTCGTCGTGAGATCCACCTCCGGGTACCGACTCATCGTGATATCCACCTCCAGGCACCGACTCGTCGTGAGATCCACCTCTAGGTACTGTCCAGCTCTACAAGACTCAACCACGATCAGTGATGTCCATCGTCTGCAACCAATAAAACGAGATGCAGGTAAAGCCCGTGCAGGGGTGAGTATACGATACTTAGTAGGGACCCTAAGACCCTCAAGGTCTCACTAAATCCAACAAAGATAATCACAAAGAAAGTTCTCAACAGATAACCCTTACTTAGGTATAAGCTTATACTTATACCTAAATTACCAAGTTACCCATCTCAACCATGAGGTATCACAGAGATATGAAGTTGATGGATAACCACCACTTAGGTATATTCCCATACATATATGTAAGTTTTCTAGTAACCCATCTCAATCATGAGGAAAACACAAAGTTCACTGACTCATCTCAAACCAGGATTTTCATTATCCAAACCGTAACTACTGAAGAGCTCCATCTCTGACGAGTATAGTGATCCTGTCATGACTCTGAGCTACTGCTCACTAACCTAAGACTGCTGAGGTACTCCTCCTGTCGAGTACCGCGGGTCAGCCACCCAAACACAGTAGTGCTTCCCGCTGGGGTCTGCCACCCAAACACAGTAGTGCACCCCCCCCCCCTAATAGCCTGCAGAGGTACTCCTCCTGTCAAGTACCGCGGGTCTGCCACCCAAACACAGTAGTGCTCCCCTCCGTGGTTCCTCCACCCAAACATAGTAGTGCTCCCCACTGGGCTATACAAATCACTCCGACTCGAGTCAGACAAGCAGTCTTCAGGTCTCAGCCAGCTACACGGTCTCCGTACTCCGTACGCTCATCTCTGGGAGGGTCCGATCTGTGAGCTAATGTTTGATACTACAAGTATCACAAATTCCCACGAAGAATTATCCCAAAAGGACTGCCTCGTCATAGGGGTCTCAACACAACAGACGGCGCGTCAATCAGACGCCCGGTCTGTGTGTTATTAGTCTTTTCGTCCCAGGGGCCTGGTTAGTTTCGTGTACGAACCAACCCGACCATATCTCAACTATACCCCAAACTCACATAGGGTATACTCATAGGGACCTTTTCTCAACGTGATCACCAACGCCACTGACGGTTCGTCAAACGGACGTCCGGTCTGAAAGTTATCGGCTTTTCCATTCTAGGGGCCCGGTTGGATTTGGGGTACAATCCAACCCGGCCATATTCCAACTGCATCCAAACCTCAGGTGAATTATTCCAAAAGTTCTGTCTCATCAAGAGGAATCCAATAAAGTCGATGTCACGTCAATCGGACATCCGTAGCTCAAGCTATAAGCGTTTCCGCTCTGAGGGCCCGGTTTATTTTGTGTTCGAACCAACCCAGCCATACCCAAATTTCTCCGAAACCTTGAGTATAATATACCGAAATGACCGTCTCGATTCAATGATTGCATCAGAACTAGTGGTGCATCAATCGGAGGTCTGTAGCCCAAGTTATGGGCATTTCAACGAAACTGCTCGAAAATAGGGGGTTCGGGCCCGGTCCGACCCTGCCCGAACCGGGTCGACCCGACCTGGGTCTGGGTTCGGCCCACTAGGGCGCAGCCAGGCCCGACTGGCACGACCGGGCCCAGCCGGCGTAGCCCGGCCCGGCGCGAGGACCAGGCCCAGCGCGGGCGGCCCAGCCCGGCGCTGCCGGTTCCGCCTGGCACAGCCGGTCCCACCCGGCACGGGCGCCGCGCGCTGCGCGAACATGGAAAGGGGGGGGGGAGCCGCCACCCCCTCTGACTGAACGATGGACCCGCAGGGGGTCCGCCCTGCTACGCTGACAGGGGGTTCAAGCCCCGGGTTTTTCCGGATCTGGCCGGTCGTAACGGTCGGCCAGCTATGTCACGCTGGACCCGCCTGTCCCGCCTTCTGAGTGCTGGCGGTCGGCGGTTCCAGCCGCCCTCCCCTGCTCCACCGCGGCCAAAGGCCGCGGCCTTGGTCCGACTGGCGCGGCACGACGGCGTCGCGCCCCTCCGCCGTGGCCCGCCCCGGCCGCGGCCCTCCGTGGTTCTCTGGCGCGGCATGACAGCGCTGCACCCCTCCGCTGCGGCCCCGCTTCGGCCGCGGCCTCTTCCGGCCTCAACGGCACGGCGCGACGGCCCCGCGATCCTTCATCGCGGTGGTATTCTTTGTTCCCACGCGGTGCCATTTCACTGCGTTTCTTTCATCCCAAACTGTAACGGTGAACATTAACAAAAGGGGGGAGGAGGATCGGCCATGTTCATGCGGTCCGACCTCCTCTCGTTAAAATGATAATAGGCGGACCAAAGTAAAACAACTTCGACAAAGCAAGCACAAATTTAATCCATTAAATTTGAACTTAAAACCCTACGTTTTTTCCCATAATCAAAAATTCTCAACCCGCGACATATTCTTTCACGGATCAACTTAATATTGAGTTGATCCGCATTATTTGTTTTAGAAGGAAATAAACATGGGTTTATTAGCATTCACAAATTAATCCCTTACCTCGTGTTGTTCTTCATTTGTTGAAGATATCGCAAGAGGGTGGACGTCGGCTCGTTGACGTCGTCCCAAGGGAGGAGATGAAGATTACGATGGTCGTTGGTGTTCGTCGCTTCTGTCGTCTTCGGTGTGCACCCGAGGAAATGACTTCTCCTCTCTTGTTGCAAAGGAAGAAGAGGATGGAGAACCGTTCTTCATCGAGGTAGGAATTCGTTTCTTCATGGATGAATGGAACTCTCCTCAAATCCACCCAAAGTATTAGCCAACCCCAAAATATCATAAAGATTCCCTCTTTTAAAATATCTCCAATCAATTCAAAAGGATTCAAGAGGTGAGACAAAAAAAATTAATAAGTTTATTAATTATCCTAGTCGGCCTCATTAATCTTGGGAGGTGGAGTGGCTCCACCACAATAAATGTGTGGAGTTGCCATGCATTTAAACAAGGGGGTGAGTTATGGGGAGGTCAAGGGGGTTATGGGGGAGGTGAGGAGTTAGGGTCTCGTGTGGGCCCTACCACACTAAACTCTCCCATGGGAGGTTAGGTGGGTGTGGGCCCACATCTAACTCCCCCTTTGTTGAAAATAACCACCTTCCATGAATAAAATTTTTGCATGAAAAATTTTATTTAAATCAACTAATCCCAAAATATTAAACCTCAACCCGCTCAAAATGCAACTACAGAAAAGGTCCCCTTCAGTAATTATCGGTGCTACGGTTTCATCGGTGCCCTCATATTTCAATTCCGGGCACTGGTTAAAAAGATAGAAAAACCCTCTCGTTCCTTCACTGAATGTACCCGACCCAATCTTCGGAAATTAATTTCGGGCACACTGGGCCTCGGAATCAGGTGCCGTCAGAAACTACAGACTCGTAAAATTCCAAAGAAATTATGAAAAAAAATTCCATGAAATTTCTGGGTCTTCACAGTGCATTAAAAAGTGGAAAAATAGTGTCTTTTTATTTGCCTAAATATACATAGATATGGTATATAAGGAATAGGTATGTGTCAAGGATTGTGATAAACATTAATCTGGTGTGTCATGAACATTGTTCTAGAGGGTAATGTGTGTATTAGATATTTTTTTGTGGTTTTTTCTCTTTGTCCATCATCAATAATTATATATAAACTCATTATATTTGGAATGTTAGATTCACATGACATCTGTATGTCTTTATGTGGTTGATATCAATGATGATGAGGGTTAAACTATTTAAAGTTTCAACAAAAACTTATATAGTGTTTTGATATATAACTTTTTAGTGTAATTATACTTATCTAAGCCAAAATATTTTCTTCTAAAGGTAGGTCACAAGAATATTATAGATGGATACACCTTGACAATGATTATACATTACCTCTATATAAGGAATGTATAGTGACCCTTGATGAATTAGTAAGTGAATTGGATTCTTTGATACTATATCCAAAAGAAAATAGGTTTGGTTTATTAATGTGATAATACCAACTTATATGATGTTTTCTCATATATATTTTTAATGGAATTTTACATAACCAAACCATATGGATATGGTGTACTCAACCTTGCTTATCATGGGATAGTTCTATTATATATATGTTTACCAAGATAAAATTGGGGTTCCTTATGGGGAAGTTGTGTATATAAATTCCTTGTGGGGATCATCAGTCTAGTTAGATAATGACTCTACATGTGATGTTTGATACATATATGAGAACCCTAGTGTGGTAATTGGCACATCATATGAATTGTAGTATTTGAGATGGGAGTGGGGACACTGCCCCAGGAGAGGAAGCCTATGTGAGACATTATTTAAGGGATAAATGGGAGTGCCTAGTGACCTTTGATATATGACTTGCGATATTTCTAAGTTGAGGGATTTGATTGAATAGTAGGGTGTTTTCTTACTGTGGTCAAGAGGACCTTTAATATGTAGGGGTAACTTGGGAAAGGGGTTAACCTAGTCTTATGAGTTCTTTTGAGACATGAAGTATGGGTATATTCCTTATGTTTTTAGATCAGTTATTAAGATGTGAAACTAGATATATTGTAGAGACATAGAGATGGCTTAAAATTCTATGATGTAATGTACTTGAGGTGATTTGGTATCAAGGATTGATTTCGAAGGGCGGGATCAGTAGGACTCCCAACCCTATTGATTTCAAGTGCGATTATCGATGAGGTTATGGATTATTATCCAAGATTTTGAGAACTATGGAAGATAGATAATGGGTAGACAATTTTGATTTCATGAAACAATGGTCTGCTGATTGTGTGATTGGACTCGTCATTCATGAGATTACTTAGGTACGTGAAGATAAAGAATTGAGCTACTTCAGGATAGATGATATTGATTTATAGTGTATCATTATTAGTGATTTATGCATGTTAGCCTCAGATTAATGAGATAGTACTATAGATGTATAAACTATGATGATATGGTGGGTGACACTGGGGTGTTCACCTTCTTAGTATACTTTATTTTGGTAATATGGGATGTTGAGAATCATTATAATAGATAACTTTTGTAGTGGAATGAACTGAGTGAAAAAAATTTATAATTCAGATTCACTTGAAATGGATCCTAGAGTTCACATTTGAGATGATTTTCTGACAAATGTTTCATGGGGGCGTGATTTTGGTTATGCGACCAAGTGGTATGGAACAATAAAAATCGTTGGGTTTGGATGAGATCAAGATAGTACATGCTGGTTATACATGATATTTTTTATGTTTAAATTGGTGGATTATCATTTACTATCCAAGGACCAGTAGAATTAATTTAATTATTATGTGAATATTTTGTCAAGAGTTTTGATGAAATGGGAAATTTTCCACTATTGTGATAGGTGACATCAGATATGGATCAGGGTGTTATGGTATAGTCAAAATGAATGTGTTCCTTGGAATAGATTATCAGGATGACATGTTGTTATACCCCATTGATGTTATGATCAAGGAGTGGTATAAGGGAATACCTATGGTGGGGAGTGTATTTTATGCTATTAGAGGGTGTGACCCTCATTAAAAATGGAAATTTAGTGGGTTCTAAGGAAACTTTTATTGGTGAACTAGGGATAGGTAATGATTGATACTTCATATTGGTTATTGGGTATGATTTGGATGATATTTTCCAATCATTACTTACAGTAATGGATTCATTTTGGGTCATGGAGTTATGAACCACATGTGGGTAGAGTTTTGGGTGTGTTGAGACCATTCATTGGATGTTGAGGTGTAATTTCGATGCTAGTGTGCCTATGGAATCAATTTTATTGGGATCCTTAGTGAATAATGGATTTGAGGCTTGGATGTGATATTTAATGGAGTCCATGCTTGACATAAAGCTCAAATTGGTTTTGATATAATCTAAGTGTTAGTCATATCGATATTGAAATGGTGCTTGAGGTGAGTTAAAGATGACTAATTTGGTTATTTGTGGATCTAACCAATGAATTACACTATGTTTTGGGAAAAAACTTTGGTGTTGGTGTTAATAAATCTTGGGATGACTTTGGATATTAAGTCATAATGATTGGATAGTGTGATGGCGTGTTGAAAGGTGTAGTTTAGGAATTTTTTAGAATAGTTAGATAAATGAATACTTAATGCTATTTTTTATAATACTTTTTGTGGTATGATAGAAACTACATTGATCATATTATTGTACCATTTTTAATTCATTTTCAACATGGGATTCTGATGGTGGGGAGCACCATGGATTTGAAATAGCCATATGAACTAATTATTATAGTGGGGAGCACCAAGAGTATGGAGATGAATTGATTGATGAAACCTTAGTGTCTTAGGAGATATGGGTTCTATTGAGTGTCATCTCAATATTAGAGATGATAACAGGGGAGCAGATTAGGTTTTTATGAATAGTGTGTATTGTGGTTGGGGTTATAAGTGGAAGCTTATATAGTTCTTGGGGATAGAATGTAGTGAGTTGATTGAGAATTGATGACTATGATAGGTTCATATTTTGGGATTAAAAGAACCCCATGTCTTAATGGGGATGAGATGTGTTATGATGAGGAGGTTGTAAAGGCCCATTTCGGTATGAGTTGTAAAATTTAGGTGGAATTTGAAATTTAGACAATAGATCTAGGGTTATTTTGACAAATGAGATTATAATTGGGAATCTATGAGTTTAGATAGACCTATATAATATTTTTGGATAAGTTTTGAGGCTCAATTGATAACTTAGGTTCTTGGGAGTAGTTTTTAGTCTAATCCATTTGTTGAGATTGTGTAATGGGACCTCATTATGATGTTTATCAGTTATCTAGGACTCAAAGGATGTGTTTTTTTATAAAAAAATTTTCTATAGTGTCATTTGGGATGGTCTGAGGGAAATCTAATAGTGGACCTGTAGGTATTAGGATTTGGATTTCAAGAACCCATACATGGATGGACTTTACCCAAAAAAATTAAATGTACTGGTGCTAGATGAACCATTAAGTGGATATAATTTCCCAAAAAATTAGAAAATTCCATCATTGGAAATAGGGGTGGAAGTATTTTATGTTTTTACCTATACCTGATGACCCTTATGTGGGTCACCCATACGTGGATAAACCCATATGTGGACACTCATATGTGGAACCCTTACATGTGTGAATCCCTATAAGGATGAACCCTTACGTGGCTAACCCTTATATATATGACCCCTATGTGGATAACCCTATATGAACCTTGGACACTTACATGGTTGTACTTTATGAAACAAATATGCCAGTAGTGGATAATGAGCTGGTTTAGAAGAACCCTATATGTTGACCCTTACATGGTCAACCATACATGGTAATATATACAAGGGTGAACTGTATGTGGCCACCTGTGTGTGGCCACCCATATATGGGTGACCCGTACATAGACACCCTTACATGGGTGACCTATACATGGCCACCAATACATGGGGTGACCCCTACATAGACAACCATTATATGAAGAGACACACATTTTTGGTGAAAAATGTTTCCAAATTTTAAATATATATATATATATATATATTAAAATGTGTTTTTAAGGTATTTTAGGGAATTTTCATTCTCAGTACACTATGATCTCATTTGAGTTGGGCTCTCATCCCTCTCTTCGATTCAAAGCAAGGATCTCCCACCATTATTCCCATAATTAAATTCTATTTAGTACAAGAGAAAGCATGATGTAATTTTATCATTTTACACTTATTTTTCTTCATTTTCATCCCATATTTATCACTTCTGTTTTTTGTGACCTAGAATTGGAATTTGTTGATGATTCCTCCCGAGCATGGTGGAATATTTAAAAAGTGATGATGATTTTTCTTGGTGTGTATAATGGATATCATGAGAGGATGATCCAACATTTTTTCTTTCTATTTATTTGAATTTATTTCACCTAATGAATTTATTTAGGGTTTTTTTATATAAATGAGATTATTATATCATTTGATCGACTGTTGGATTTTATAAATTGTTTCTAAGATGGTATTGGGAGTATGCCATGGACTTTTCTTATGTGATTGGTTGAAGCTTCTATGAGGTGTGATTTCTAGGTGAGTCTTAGGTGACCATTAATTTTTTAAATAAAATATAATAGCAAATTTTAAATTGTTTTTATTAAATATTAAAATGTTACTTCTTGATAATGTATCTCCAACATTGATATGATCTTATATGAGGCTTGGAAGTGCCTGAGAAATAGTTTTCAGGCTATAATTTGTATGGATTATATGTCCTCTATAGATTACCCTAATGTTTTTGAATTTTTTTATGTTTCATGTGATATGTCGTATCACCCCTATTGAGTGATCAAACTTTAAATTTAAAAATGAATTATTGTTACAATATATTGATAGAAAAAAAGTTCCAAGAGACACTACATACCCTTGAGAACTAGCTTGGTGGCTTGGCAACCGATGACCAAGGCCTTGATTATAAAAGTTCATATCTTGTGATACATGGCCCCTCAAGGGGATAAAAATGAATTATATGAACAATTGGGACCTTGTGATGGGTTCCTTAGAACCCTTTATAGGGATGTGTGATGGATCAGGGATGATTTGACCAAGTAGACCATAAAGGAACTATGAGATTCCTTAGAGACCTTGAGCCCGTTCATTAGAGAGTGGAGTGAGTGTTCCTCCCACACTAGCATATAAGCATCCAGGTGGGTAGACCCAGGTTGGATTGAAGATAGGATGGCTGAGTGGGTTGGCATAAGATGAATTTTGGAAGATAGATGGTTATTAGGTCATCTCTCTAGAGTGTGTTGATATGGTTTTTTTAGAGTATAATGAGGCCTTGATATTAATATGTCTATGATGAGGGACATCACTCCCTTGGGTTAATGATCTTGTCTTGAGAGTTGAGATTGGGATTGAGGATCCTGTATAGGTTTTCTATGTTACAATTTTTCCTCGGGGGGCCTTGGTGGGTTCCCCAGTTTTATGTTAACCCATTATAGGGTTTGTGTGGGAATTAGTATTGATGATCTTGGGAGTCACCTTATAACCCAAATCAAAGGTGTGAGCTTAGTATAGCTGTAGTGACATGGATAGGCCATTTACTTGAGGGTCCAACCTTGAATAGGTGGCTAACCCATGTTATTTATAATGAGATATTTTTTAGGGGCATTCATACATCAAGTCCTAATAAATGAATGTCAAAGATATTACATGGGATTTATCATTATTAAGGATTAATTAGAATACCTAGGATCACCTCCTAAGATTTGGCTTTATGTCTGATGACTTTGAATACTTAGGATCACATCATAAGATATATATTTTTTCTCAATGACTCAGAATTACTAGGATCACCTCCTTTGATTTTTATTTTTCCTGATGATTTGGAATGACTGTGATCTCAACCTAAAATTCATCTTATTCTTGATGACTTATGACATCTAGGATCACCTACTAAGATTTGGATTTATACTTTATGATTCCAAATACTTAGGATCATCTCCTAGGATTCAACTTTCTACTTTCTACTATAGATTATAAGTATTCTTAATATCCTTATTTACTCATACTACTTTTGATTCCTAGGATATTACCTAGGATCTATCCATTTGAGCACACTACCTTTGTTTCCTGGGATACTTCCCTTGATATGGTTCTTGCACCAGCTATGATATAGATATTGAGACTAATACTATATGTCATAGTATTCTATATTCCCATGAACACTTTAGCACAGGTCTAAGAAATTGTGGTCAATCTCATGTGTAAAGTTAGAACTCAAGGATCGATGGTGGTCATATTACTATATTTATTTGTTTTGTTATCATTTATTTAATTTGATCGTATCACATGTGAATACACTACATTATCGGTTATGTTTAGGACATCATTGGTAATTACCTACTGAGTTATACCTACACACTATATGAGTTTCCATGGCCCTTAGGTACGTGAGAATACCTCACTAATCATAATTTCTCATAGGTTATAGGATTAGTGTTGCATGATCGAGAGAGATATCTTATAAGGGATTTAGAGACTGATATATGTTGAGGCTCAGGAATAGTAATATATCCTCCTAAATTTTTATTATTTTATTTATCTTGTATATATGATAAAAATAATGGGAGATTAATTTATTTAGGATCATATGAATATCTATCTACATGGTTATATGATTCTATATTTCAGTTTTTATAGCATGGATATTTTTTATTTATTCTACAAACTTTGATTGTTTGTGATGGATATTATCTAGTTATTTTTCAATTACGGTTCACTTTGAAGTTAGGGTGTAGTCTCCCCATGGTAACACCCTAGACCTTCACTATTTGTTGGTATCCTCTGGTGTATGGGGAGGTGTGTCTGAAGTTACATAACAACCGCTAGTTTGGGAACAAATCGAGCGGTTTTTAGTGTCATGGAATTACACACATTATCCATTATAATCTCTTTATAAGTGTTTGTGTACCTATAATTCAACTTTCTATTAGATCACCCCAAAATCTATCCTAATTATGATTCCAACACACAAACTCTATTCCATACTACATCTGAATCCCAAATTTCGTATTTACCAAGGAACCAAATCACTTCAGATCTGCCTACACACTGATATCCCAGTTTCAACTCGATTTTCCACTAACTCGTCTCCCTACATCCAACACCCTACCATCATGAGGGTCATATATTCATGACTAGTAATATGATCCCCGCTATTGGAGTGTCCATATTATCACCCCATAATTTAAATTCTAAATCTTCCAGTCCCATGCTACATCCACTACTTTATGTAATGAATGGACATGGTCATCCCACTCATACCTGAGTGCCAACACAAAACACCAATTGATGCCTATTCATGACTCACTAGGAATATCATCGTTAGCATCCACTAAAGTTACATCCACAATGAGGCTCATACCCTTCAAAAACTAATGGTTCACTACCCACCATATGGATTCTATTACATTTCTCCTCAAGAATAAAACTCAAAAAGTTTGAATATCACACGTGTGTTTTTTCAATGACACAATATCTCCCCATCCAGACAACCCTATCAAGGGAAAATCATGGATAAATAATTCTAAGATACTCCACCCATCCATTATGTCCCCTCTTGACATTGTGTAAACACTTTTTATTCACATAAAAACCTTGGCCCACCATTCCCACAAGCGTTCCATAAACCTATTTTTTCATAACCCATATATGGTCTCCCAGGGATCCAAAAACCCAAAATCACTATACATAATTATCACATGAATTTTCCCTAATACATTGATTCTTTTATTAAAATGCATGTTGACACTCACTATCCTCATCCTAGGTAGAGTGATCCTCTAGGGAATCCTCTCAAAGGTTCTCACCCACATTCCAACTCAATCTCATCTAAACCAAATGGGTATATGATTTCAGACTACCTGATCACACAACCAAACTTTCTCCCCAATGAGTTAAATCCCATAAACCATAGGCTCACATGTCTAAACCAGTAAACCTTATCCTCAATATGCCAACCTCATTTATCTATATGTACATCAATTATTTCATTCTAACATGCCTGAAATCCCACCCATTCCAAGGCCTACCACATGGTCACACACTACTCAATATTTTTTTAACCATAAGAGTTTAACAATAATATATCCATACTAGATCTAATAATCATGGGTCACAATATACTATCTCATTATATATCTCAATTAGAATCAATATAGATAGGCATACAACTGAAGATGACCTCAAACACAACTTTGATACCCAAAGAACTCCAAGTGATTTGTATTGCAGAAGTAAAAGGCATCTCACTTGCATTTCATCCACCCTAACCACTTGGGGAAACACATTCCTAGTAAAAACACATATCCCAAGCATAACTCACTTATACCAAACATTATCATTGCATCTCATGTTTCAACACCCCCACTTCAGGTCTCTCACAAATACATATCAGGACTCACATGCCCAAGACATCCACCCACTCTAGGGAACTAATCCTCCCCAAAAATCAACCTTCCAAACTTCCCCCTTGAGAATCATTGTCACATCCATGTGTATATAATGAAAACACCATAGATGATTCATATTGAAAGAAAACAAAGTCATATGGTTAGATTGAGTATAATTCCACCAAGAAATTATATAGAAAAATACCATATAAGTTATTGTTGATACTTAAATTAATTAAACATATTTTCATTTCACAAATTGGTCTCAAGGAATCTAATGGTTGAATTAACCTAATAATTTTCACTCTAAATCCCTTACACAAATGGAATATATATCCATCATCAAAGAATATCCCATGATGGTATCCAAATGCCTTATCACCGTAGAAAATATTATAGTCCAACTGTATAAAATTTACCCAACAAGTTATATAGAAAAACACTATAAAAGATGTTATTGATACTTTAAATAATGAAACCTCCCATTATCAGTGAAATAAATTTCATTCCAATAAATGAATTTAAAATGAAACATACATTCCAAGAATGATGCATGTACATAAGCATCTTACTACTAAATAACAAGAGATAAATAATAAATAAAAATATCAAATACACTCATTATATTTGAATAAATATCTCACATATCACATCGAAAAACATGAAAAAATTTATGTATGCTTGGTAACTAGGAATTTACATCAGAAAGTTGTTCATAAAACACTAGTCTGAGGTCCATCACAAAATATGACGCATCCATATTCCCAACCTAATATATCCCAAGTAGTAATAAATAGAAAAAGATGCTCAGATACATAATTATGAAACACCTAGTCCAATACCACTCACTAGTGTCCTGTTCGGAGTGTTACATGACCTCAAGTGTGACTCCCCATATACTGAATGCTAACGAATAGTAGTGAGGGTGTAATGTGATACCATGGGAAGATCATACCATCGTATTAGAGTTATATAATAGTGGAAAATAATATAGAATCTAAAAATCATCCAAAACCTAAATTAGGGTATGTAGAAATAATAAAACATAACCATTCTATAATAAATATAAAAAATAAAAATATAAGGAAGATCAACAACCATCCTCAAGCCTCGTTACCTAACTCCATCCAAGTTATACAACTTTCCCATACAACATTGGCCCCTACCCTACCTGTACCTATGATCATGAGGTCTAGTTAGGCACCAAAGTGTTAGGGCTACTTGAGCATGGTGAGAGTACAACTGAATCATCCACCACTAGTGGTGTACCTAACATAACTAGTAAATACTATCTATTCACAATTTTACCTTCTCACAATATAAAATAAAACAACTAGAACATAATAAAATAATCATCCTCAGTCATTATATTCTAAGGTGACACACATTGTTGGACATACCTTCTTCGACTAGTGTTGGATGTCTTTGATCATAATGAATACCCATAAAGGGGGATGATGTCCCACCCTAAAATCAGAGACATATATACAATCACTCAAGGGAAAGAGTTCCCCACCCAGATCATCTTGTATATACTTTGGGGGAAATTTTCTCACCCTGAATTGCTCTATATATCATATAAATGGGAATAGTGCCCACCTTCTAATCATATTGTAAGATCCTATCTTTTTTCAGTTATATACCTCTTTGAGTTTGTGTGTTAAATGTCTTTCATTGGGTGTTATTTTTTCTTTATGCCTTGGTGGATGAGTCTTGTTCAGAGACAGTAAGTAAATGACCTAAAGTTTAGGCATGTACGTTTTTTTAATTAATGGAATCTATATATAAAAAAATAATGGATTTTTAAGGGTTGTTCCCTGATTTGGAATACGTTGAAGGTAGTTCATATACTTATGTAGGAAACAGGGTAGAAAATTTTCTGCCTAGGATTTACACACCATGTGAATATATTACACGACGTGTCAATTCTTCCAAATTCAGTTTATGAAAACAATACAGGGCATGAATCTATTACACATTGTTTAAACCATTCATTCAATGTAAAATTTGAGCAGGATAAATATTAACCTAAGGTGATGGGTTTTTCTATGTATCCCTCTAAAAATAAATACACTACGTGTAAATAAGTTACACATCATTTAATGTCTCAACTAGTAGTTTTAAATAGTTTTGGGAATGATATTATTTTCATTAATTCATTGGATCTTCCTCCTCTCAACCTAGGATTGTTCTCCATGTGTTTTTGGAGCATCATCCTCCTTTTAGGACATCATGTTTTCATTATCGATCCATAGTAAGTATTTAGCTTTGGTTGTCCCTTCCACTTCCATTGTTCTCTGTTAGGGAGGTGGAATCCTTGGATCTCTTTTGGTTTTAATATTGACCTAGGTTGATTTAGGTACTTTATTTTTCTTTCATAACTTTTTCCTCATTGTTGTCTCCATTTGGAAGTATTGTGTTATTTTCTAGTTAAAGGTAGGGGATCTAAACCTTAAACATATGGTCTATTTAACTGCAAACTATGTGAAATATTAAAATTGTGCCAACATAACATGTTTATAAATTAATAAAATAATGAATTGGATTTATTTCTTATAATTACTTTGGATCTAATTATTCATGACCTGGATTTTGGCAACCATTTAGGTGAACAAACTCTTTATTATAAATGGATTGAAAATGGTTTAAAGTGTGTTTAACATGACATGTGTTTTCAGTGATTTCTTGATATAGATTCACCTTGAATTTACTTGATTATTGAAATGAATGGCATATTATTTTTTTATGAAAAAATTATAAATAAAACATGTGACTGAAATATAAAAAGTAATTTTAATAATTAACCATTAAGGATTAGGATGTGATATTATGGTATCCTTTTTATTACGACTCATTATGTTAAATTATGTAATGCTTATATAGAGGGTTATGACCAGTGATTTAGGCTAAAATGATTATATAGAGGGCTATGCCTAGTGATTTATGTTGAAATGATTATATAGTAGGATATGCCTAGTGATTCATGATAAAATTATTATATAGTGATCTATGACTAGTTATTTATGCTAAAATGAATATATACTGGGCTTGGCCCTGATGTATGATATAATTATTATATACTAAGATTTTCCTCGATACATGATATAATACTTATATACCTGTATTAGCTCTGATTTATTTCGAAAATTCTTATATAGTGGGCTTGATCCAAATTTGTGTGATTTATACCATGGATATAAGGTTATAGTTGGTATGGTTGTGAGACATGCTTAGAGACTCTCCAACATGACGTAAAATAATTTAATGTTTTATCATGGTTATGGTTAGGGTTGGAATGGTTTTGAGACATGATCTGATATATTCTAACATGGTGGTGAATCTAGTTGATGTGGTATTTATTTATTTATTTATTTATTTAATACACATGGTTATTACATCATTTCATGAACATATTATTATATTGTTTATGTTTAGACACGGTGGTGTCGACCTACTGTGTTATACTCACACTCTTCTTGGTCTACCATTTGGTTCCCAAGAAGATTACATGGATGCAGGATTTGATAAGGGAAAGGTACCTTACTATTGATTATTGATTGCTGGATGGGTTAGAGTTTGGATATGGGACCAACATGGGGCCCAAGAAAAGGGACTTTGGAGTATTTATTGGAGTCTTCTATTATTATTTTTATTACTTATAGCATGTCATCTAGATACATTTCATCATATCATTACATTATTCCTTTATTATTTATTATAGTATTCAGTTCGATTTTATTTTTTGGTTTTTACATTGTATTTTATTCTACTATTATTTATTTTACTCTAATATTTATTATTATATGATTACTCCATTGTGTTGTACCTTTGTAAACAGGGGGTATAGTCTTCTCGCTGTACTTATAACACCCCCACTACTAGTTGGCAGCCTCTGGCATGCAGGGATATGTTCTTGAGGTCATGTAACTAACCTGTTTTTTCTACATGAGACAGTGTCTGATCGAGGGAAGTTATAGAGTGGTATCAGATCAAACCAGGTTTCTTTTTTATTTATTTAATATTTTATAAAGTTATAAAGGTTACTAGGATGTGTCATGACTTGGTAATGAGCTTGTGGATGGGAGTAGCTAACCCATGTATAGGGAAAATATGAGTTCCCATAGTTGGATTGTTGTTTATACTGTTTACATTTTAAAGTTGATGTTATTTCACCAAAGGTGATTCACATGTTGTGTGAGGTTATTATTTCATGATTATTTGGTTCTTGAGATTTTTACTCATGGCTCGGTATGGTGCAATATAATTTTACATGCATCATGATAGGTACATAGGGGTATATATTAACACGCATTGTCTATGAGACGGACATATTTATTATATGTGATAAATACTTTCTTGGTTTAACTATGATATAAGATGCACATTATATGTGCTAAATTAAATTAAATGAGCAGATATATCATGATAAAACATGTTTAATACATGTTTAGAGAGACTTGGGGTAGTGTATCTTTGTTGTCATCACCTTTTGAGGTTGACCTTTTTTTATAGACAGCATTCTAAGTAGTTGGTTCACCTTGTAGAGAAAATGTATCCTCATCAACTTCAAGTTGAGTGTTAAGAGATTGGAAATCAGTATGCTTCTAACACTTCTAAACTATAGATTTATTTAGCTTCTGGGGATCATATGGATGTTCATATTTGCAACAGCTTCTCAAGGGTCATGTGATCCATGGAAAGAGGGATTGTTTGCATTGTGCCTTCGATGTATGAGAGTACAAGAGAGTTCCAACTACAGCATATACCTACATTCACTAGAGAGGGAGATCCCCATGTAGCTAAGTTACAGATTAAGTTAGTCCAGATAATGTTTAAGCATCTTGAGGCACCCACGGATAGAAGGGTGAATCTTTCTTTGTTTATAGTTTGTGGACCATCCAAGAATAGGTGGGACATTATAGAGAAATTTGGTAAGTAAGATTATCTATATTGGAATAAATTCAAGATGAATTTATTAATTCATTTCTATCTCAAGATGTTAAGGGATGATAAGGATCATGATTTCATGCACCAAACATAGGAGGGAATATAAGTGATAGACTACACTGAATGTTTCACTAACTTGCAGCACTTTGAACCATCTTTGGTAGATGGTAAGATATCTAAAGAGAGAAATTTTTAGTATGGCCTTTACTATGAGATCAGGTTGCACGTGAACAGGTTCCATCTAAGTAGATTTTTTTGAATTGATGAATCCGGAACTCATCACATAAGGGAATCTGAGAGAGGCCCCAAGTAGCATCTTGGTTGTTTCAATATGGAAAACTAGAAACACATGTTCTAGTGGAAAGAAGTGTAATTATGATAGTTTTTACCACGTAAATATAGAATAGAGTAGTTAGGGAAGTGGGAACCCATCTTAGAATCAATTTTTTTATAGTTCTATTAGTGTGAAAAGTTGGGTCATAAACGACCTCAATGTCAATACCCCACTATTTCCCTCTAAATTTGGGGAGGACCTCATTGATTGAAGGTTCAAACATTCCAAGCAGTTTCTAACGTGTTTGTTCGTAGAACTGGAAACATCCAATGATTCCATATCCATTTGAACCTCCTTTCCAAAGGTAGGTTCTCATTAGTTGTGAACTTATGAGGCTTAAGAATTTTCATTGGTCAAGAGGATGGGAGGTCAGACTCATCACACCTTTTTGAGGGGAATTATTGTCTACTCTGGGACTCTTTTTATAGATTTAAGTTATGTTCGTGAATCCTTATTACATTACCAAGTATAAAATGGGATTTCCTTTAGATCTGACAATCAATTATTGATATTTAAGAAATTTAGAGAATCTTTTATATGTAATCGAGGTTCTTCATCGATAGAGAATCGTCTGTATTTGTTAGAGATTATTAGTCAATGGTATCCTTTAATACATAAAAGTCTCTTGATCATTATGATAACCATACTGGTTTTAAAGCCACTCGGTGGGGCACTTGAAATTTATTATCATTCAGAAGGACATTGATTATTTCCGAGTTGGGATCGTACCCGCTGATGGGCTACCTACATATCCTTTATTTTGGAAAAGGAATCAAAACCCACATAGTTTGAGTAAGAGAGTATGATGTTTATGCGTGATTGATGGCTCAAAGAAAGATTTCATGATTACTTTTACACTCTAATATCGCGTGAGTCATACTCGTTGTGAGAAACAAGAGGTATTTGGTGAAACCAGACAATTGGGCCATGAAAGATGCAATGATGTGGGGCTTATGTGTGTATAACTTTCCAAATAGATGAGGATTAAGATTTACTTTAGGGAAAAAATCTAGGAATAGGGTCCATAAAGGTATATGTGCTTCATGGAGATTTGGATACTCTAATATTGGGGATTACTCCTAAGGAAGATGCCCAAGTTAGGAGGGGACTTATGATTGAGTTTTACTCCTGAGAAGGAAGCCCAGATCAAAAAAGAATTATGACTGGTTAAGAGAAAATAAGATTGGGTCTTATTCTTGAGAAGAAGTCCTAGGTTAAGGGACTTGAAAAATGAAGGGACTTAGGGCTTACTCCTGAGGAGGATACCCATATTTGAGAATGGGGATTACTCCTGAAAAGGTGGCCCAAGTTAAGAGAATTATGGTTGGGGCTTACTCCTGAGGAGGATTCCCATATATGGGAATTTTGAGACTGGGGATTACTCCTAAGGAGGATGCCCAGATTAGAGAAATTAGGGCTTACTCCTAAATAGGATGCCCAAATTAATCAGAATTATGACTGGGGCTGAAAAGGAGGCCCAGGTTAGAGGATTTGGGGCTTACTCCTAAGGAGGATGCACATATTAATGATTCTCTCATTTTAAAGGATGAGGTTGAATGAATGAACTCTCTAACTTTAATGACATAAATATGTGAAAATCACTAAGTTTTGAGAGATGTTCCACAGAGTTCCTTTTAGATAAGGAATCCAAATCAAGAAATCATTCCATAAATGGCTTTGAAGAGTTTCTTAAAGACTGAATATTGAATAGGAGAGGTGGAATTTCATAAAAGGGGTGAAATAGGCAGGAAAGGCACCCAAAAAGATAGGGGCGTACATGTCCTGGTAGGCGCGCAGGTACTACGTGGGCGCGCAAGTCCTGGTCGCCTAGGTATACATGCGCGGCACATGGTTACTTGTGCGATTTTCATCCCTTTGAGTAATATTTGGGCGATCCTTGATCAAAGCCTTTAAAATTATCCCTAGAGGCATTCTAGAAGATGGCGCGCAAGTTATGGTGAATAAGTAGGGCGGTGCGCAAGTGTGTCCATTTCCCTTAAGGGTAAAACACTTAAGCGCGCAAGTGTTAGTGAATTCTAACACGTATAACTTACTCCTCTTGTTTAGACCTTCCATTCTAGGTAAATAATTACCTTAGAAGTGTTCAGAAGACCTGAAGAAGAGACTTGGGCATTCAGAGCTCTGTATCTGAATTCTTGAAAAATTCCTCTCGAAATGGGGGGCCCACAGGGTCTATTTATAGGCTTCTGAATACCCTTAGTGGTTTTCAAATAGGGCACGCAAGTCACTTGCGCGACCATGAGGTAGCGCGCAAGTGTACTTGTGCGGAAGTAATGGAACTTGTCCGACGCATGGGAATTTGAAGCTTTGTTCATGCCTTTGTCGATTTTTGATGTTTTCTTCAAAGGATGAAACAATTTGTGCTAAGTCATTTCCCTTTCCATTCCTTTAGACAATGTGACGAAAAGGAGCGTCAACACCCACATTGGAGTGTTGTGTGTTTGGAAGAATGGGCCACCAATAGAGATTTTGTAGGGAAATAATGAATCATAGAAATGGAAGGGGTTTAAGACAAGAATTGGAGTCTAGGAAGGATTTAGATACTCCTCAAAAAGTAGGTAGATAGAGTTCCACAGGATGTTATGTTCAAGGCAGGGGATATGGAACCCTATTGTAGGAGTGGAAGTACCAGGAATAGGGAATATATTAGGGGAATCCAGATATATCCCAAGGCATAGGGGCTGAATGGCTGCACATTTTGTAGACTACTTTAGCTATTGTGGATTTAGTGACTTCTACCATTAGATGAATGATTAATGTATCACCTACCCTTTCTTATGTTTTGCTTGATATGGGATCATCACATCCATTTTATCCTCTCATTTTGTAAATGTTTTTGTTTTGGATGTAAAAATATTGGATGGTGGTTTGTCCATAAATACACCATTGGGAGTGTGGTCAAATAATATCATTCATTACAAGGTGTTTTATTTAGAGATTTGTGGTTATTGTTTCTTTTGGGAACCATTTTTACTGGAAATGACAAGTATCAATTTAATTATTGTCATGAATTGTCTATTTCTATAACGAGCACATATCAGATATTGCTGGATGAGAGTTTCATTTCTATCTCCAAAATGAGTCAGCTATTCTCACCAGGTTGATTGGGATGTTTAGGTTAGTAGTGAAAGACTAATTTATTGTAGATTGGATTGTCTCGTGGATTAGATAGCTAGTATTTCTCTAGATAATGGTAGAGTGAAGAAGGATATCTTTACTCCAATGGTAGACATTTTGCAGGATTTATTTTCTGAAAAGTTATATGTATTACCTCCCAAATGACATATTGAGTTCATGATCAAGTTGGTTATGTGAGAAGATATAGTTTATATCCCACCTTATACAATGAAAATAGAAGATATTTGGGAGTTGAAACTTCAGTTGTAAGATCTGAAAGATAATGGTTTCATATGGCCTAGTATGTCTCCAAGGGGTTCTTTGGTTCTCTTATCCATGAATTCTAATGGTACCTTGTTCTTATGTGTGGATAATTAGATATTAAACCAAATGACATTCAAGAACCGGTATACTCTTCTACATGTTTACAATCAATTCGATCAATGGAGAGGTCCTAAAATTATCTCCAAGATCAACTTGAAATATGGATACCACTAGTTGAGGCTAAAGAAATTGTACATACCTCAGACTGATTTTAGGAACATGTATGACTTGTATGATTTCATAGTGATACAATTTAGTTTGGCCAATTCACCATATGTATTCATGGACTTGATGAATATAATCATTAATTCCTTCTCGGACCAGTTTGTGGTGGTTTTTTTGTCAAAATCCTAGTGTACTCTCAGTAAGAAGATGATCATTCAAAACATCTTGACATTATCCTAAGTACATTGAGATAGAATCATCTTTATGCCAAGATAACCAAATTAATTTTCTGGATTGATAAAGTGCACTTATTAGGTCATGTCATATCAGAGGTTGGAGTGTAAGTGGACCTAGAGAAATTTAAGCCATGGAATCTTGGGATCATCCCAATATTGTCTTCAAGATTTTGAGTTTTTAGGGTTTAGTAGGTTATTCTCAATGCTTTGTCCATGAATTCTCTCATTTGGAAGCACCAATGTTAGGATTGCTCAAAAAGGTAGTGAAGTTTGTTTGGTATGATTCTTGTGAGGGATGTTTTCAAGAGCTTAAAATCATGTCAACATCAAAACCTATCAATGATTTACCTATGTCGAGTATGGTATATACCACGTACTGTCATGAATCCAAAGTTGAACTCAGATTAGTTCTGATTAGGAGGATCGAGTGGTTTATTTTAGATCCACCCAGCTAAGACCACATGAGAGGAATTACCCTACTCACAATTTGGAGTTATAAATAGTGGTACATGCCCTGAGATGTTGGAGACATTATCTCATGGGTGAGATGTTTTTGGTGTACACAAACCATAAGAGCCTCATATACATATTTTCTCAATGGGACATGAGCCTTCGGTGGATAAGGTGGGTGAAGTATCTATAGTATTCTGACTCCAATTATTCTTATACACGGGGCAGGGGCAACTTCTTTTTTGATGATTTAAGCCTAAATCCATAGAAAGAGTTAGTACAAGAGTCTTAAAATGAGTGGCGGATGATGGAACTCTTTGAAGACATACATCTAGATGTTTTGGAATCTAAGGTATGAGTAGATCTTACTTCAAAATCTGTTATTCTCAAGCTTTTAGATCATATCAATACAGATCAGTTATCTGATCTTCAAGTCTTAGTTCTAAGAGACAACTTATATGTTGGGGATAAACCATCAGGATGGTCTCTTAGAAGTGGAAATTATTTTCTTTTTCATGGACAAGTATGGGTTCGTATGGGATTCTGTGGGGGATTTGTTGAGATATTTTCATGCTTCTAGATGGGTGGTACATCCTAACTTCAAAAAGATGTATTTTGGTCTTCTTAGATAGTAATGGTGATCAGGAATGAAGGAGGAGGTAGCAGGATTCATGGTAAGTTGTTTCACCTACCATCAGGTGAAGACTGGGCATTAGAGGACTACTGGGTCGTTATATCCTCTTCTAATTCCTAAGTGTAAATGGAATGATTTCACTATGGATTTTTGTGATAGGTTCAACCAATATAGACTATATGATAGATGTTTTGTAGGTGATTTTGGATTGACTGAGAAAGGTCACCCACTTATTACCAATTAAGGAGACCTTCATAGTTGATGATAAGGGTAGTCTATATGTGTGATAGGTAGTTCGGATGCATGGTGATCTGAGGAGTATTATTTTATACATAGATCTTAATTTCACATCATGATTCTAGTAGGTTATTTAGAAGGCTCTATGATCACATAATATTTTTAGTATGGCCTATCATCCTCAGACTGACGATCAAGCTAAACATATTATTCAGGTTCTGGTGGATATGCTACAATACTATGTTTTGGATTTTAGTGGTTCGTGGGAGTAGCATATATCACTCATGGAATTTTCATATATTAAAATATTCTAGGACTTGATCCATATGTCACCTTCTGAGGCTTTGTAAGGTAGGTTGTTATGTTCACCTCTTTATTAGCTGAAGGCTAGTGAGTCAGCACTTGTTGACCCTAGTCTCATACAAGATACATCTGAGAAAGTTTGGATGATTATGAGGTGTATTATGACATCAAAAAATTTCAAAAAATCCTACATTGATCATATGAGATGACCTCTAGATTTTGAGGATGGCCATCTTGTTTTCTTTCGGGAGTGTCCTAGGTTAGGGAAACACTGTATCTAGAAATAGGGAAACATATAACCTAAGTTTTTCAGTCTATTTCAGATAGTGGATAGGGTAGGTCTAGTGGTGTACTAATTATCCCTTCTATACTGCTATAGTTCCATGTACGATGTGTTTCATATGTTGTGGCTTCATAGTTATTATCATGACCCATCTCATATGGTGAATGTTGAGGATGTAGAGATTTGTGATGATGTGTACTTTGAGGAGCATCTGATACAAATTATGAACCATAGTGAGATATATCTCAAAGGTATGGAGATTTCTTAGGTTTGAGTGGAGTGGCAGCATGGGTGTGTTCAAGAGGAAACCTGGGAGAGGGAGTTTGATATGAAAGAATTGTTTTCTGAGACCCCACAATAATTCTTAGAGCATCTTTGGGATTAGTTATTATATGGTGGGGAGGTTATTGAAGATCCCACTCTGTGTATGGATTGTATTTTTTGTCAACTTATTGTCAGTGGTGTTCAATGAGATAAGAAAATATCATTGTGTTCAATATGATTAAGTATTTCCAAAGTTAATGGAGCTTGGATAAAGTCATACAGTCTTCATATACCAAGACACATGTGAATAGTTTGAATAGTTTGAGATTTAATGTGATGCTTGGAGAATTTTTATGGATTCATTTTATGATATTGGATGTCATGGATTAATAATTACCCTCATAAAATATTACAATGCTTTTCCATTTTTTATTTCCCACAAATCATAAGTAAGTTGTAAAACTTATAATGTTGGCCTGATAAAAGAAAGGGAAAGAATAAGTGATGACAATTGTATTGAGAATCTGGTTGGAAGAAAAGAGGTGTTGCCAATCTTATTCAGGTTTGATATAAAAGAACGATGTTTCTAGAAGAGAGTGAAGCTATAATACCTTCCATGGTAAATCTGATGATGGTAAATGTGATAGATCAAAGGTGAAATTTCCCAACAAATGGGGTTTGTGATTAAAGTTATTGAGTTAATTTTAGTAGAAGATGGTTGAATATTTAATGATTTATTAATTTCTGTTTATTTTAAAATCCATATGACCATGAATCTTTATGGTTGGTGTTGTCACAGTAGATTTTAAGGTGGTGTCATTTCCTAGTGTCTACAAAATTTTTGGGCCTCAAAATCGGGAGTTTGTTTTATAGAAAATGAAGGATTTTATGGAAAAGAGTTTTTGGACTGCTGTATGTGGACCATGAAGCATAGTTCACAGACATCAAATGAGGTACATAAAATGGAAAAGTAAAATTAGAAAATGAATATTTCTGAATAGTAGAACTATGTGGACCTTTAACCACGCTACATGGTCCATGTATGAAAAAAATAGTGTGTGGGTGGATTGCAGTTCATGGGAGGATAATAGTTCATGGCAGGCATGTCATTTGCAGAATGAGGTGGTGGTTATGGATTCTACCAAGGTTTTCTTTTTGTAGAAGACAGTAGCTACCGCAAATATTTAAGGTACTATGCGGACCGCATAACATAGTTCACAGTAAAGGTTGTACCGCATCAAAGTTCTGGGTAAATTAGATTAGCAGTTTTAATTGATCTTATTTACCTATATAAATTCACATAATAAGATCATTAGAAAGGTAAAGTTTTATTAGAAGAGATCATCGTTGATGGAATAATTCAGGTAAGTACAAAAGAGTTCATGATGAATAATTCTGTGAAGGAGAAGGGTTCGCGAGGGAGAATTTCATGAAGGATAGTAGTTCATAGAGAAACAATTCCACAAAGGAGGAAGTTTTCCATGAAAGGTTATTGCGGGGCTTGATAGATTGTAAAGAAAAAGGGGTTGTGAATCATCATCAGTCAGTGGGGAATCTTCTATCGGCAAAGCAGAGGTGGTCTATAGAAGGAAATCTTATTCATGGAAGGAAATGTTGTCCACAAAAGGGAAGATTGTATGCGGAAGGAATGGTTGTTTGTGGAATTAAAAGTTTTCCATGAATCACTCATGCCACATGATAAAACTCAGTAAAAATAATACACAAGGCAGTTTGCAGAGGATACATGTTAGTTTTCGAAGGAGAAATATTGTGTACATGTGATAAGTGTTTTTACCCTCATCATACATTGTGAAGAAGATGATCTGTGGGCACTCCACATGTTTTAAAATCACATGATTTTATGGATTATCGATGAATGGTTATGTGAACCAGTTAATGGGTATAATACCCCCCACGGTGTTTCACAAATTAAATGTATGTGTGTGCCTGGTTTATACATAATAGACAGATACAAGAAAACACACATAGTTTGTTTTTGTGATGAAGAACCAAACATGCACCTAAGTTAATATTTGAAAAAAGAATAATATCTCTAAACTAATACACTCATGTGTTGGTATTGAGTGTTGAAGAAAGGGAATAATAAACTTGCTACAAAATTTCACATTATTGTGTGTCCAAGAATAATTGAGTGTTCCCACTTAAATATTGATTATTATTCACAGAAGTTTAATTATGATGATGTTGTGTTGAGATAATCTTCATTGATTAAATAATTTCAAATGGAGCTTATGATTCTAGAATTATTGGAAGAAGGTGATTCAATGCATTTGTTTTCAAATTGATGAATAAAGAGTTTTCAATGCATTGCTATGCACTATTGCATATATTATTCGTTCATAGATCAAAGGGAGAAGAGGAAGTGACTGACCAAATTGATACTATTTGGTCATCATTTGGGTCATGGAAAATTTAGTTCATCGATCTACTATATTCATATTATTGTGACTAATAGAAGAATAAGATAGTGAAGCTATCAGGTTTATTTTTGGGAAGAGATAAGAGGATTTTCTTGCATACTAATGTGTAAGTAACAAATTGGAGAAGAAGGCTATGGATGAACAAAGCAGAGCTATGACATCAGACATGACTCAATAGGTGGAGGAATTTATTGGTGTTAAAACCCTTTATTAATAAGGAGAATACATTCTTGATGGGTAGTATAAATATTCATCCAAGTGTTGTAAAACATGCACTATTGGATTGTTTACATAGTGCTACAAAAATTCACTATTGAATTGTTTTCATAGTGCTACATGAGTTTGAGGGAATATCGTACTCATTATAACCACATTCAAAGGATTTGTTTCTAGTGGTTGTATGGTTAGGATTATTTCTATACCATACCATGGAATAGATGATAATATTGAGTAGTGAACCTTGTAGAAATATTGTGTGTTATCTTTATTTCTTTTATATACATGAATATGAAAGAGAAAATAGAATAATAGAATCAAGATACTAATAGGTCTAAGAGGTAGAGGGATAAAAATTTGGAATTGGATTGAAAATACCCAAAATTGATTAACCCCTATCACTGTAAGAGATATCCCAAACTAGTCCTTTCAGTTATAAGATCCCATATTTTTTTAGGTTTGTCCCTCTTCGATTTTTTTCATTAAATGACTTTTGTTGGGTTTTACTTTTTCTTTAGGCCTTAGTGGTTGAGTATTATTTAGAGACAAAGATCCTTTTTGGAGATAATGGCCTAAAGATCAAGAATGTATGTTTTTTTGAATTAATAGAGTCTAGATATAAACATGTTAAATGGTTTTACAAGGGTTTTACCATGATTTGGAAGATGTTTGAGGTGATTTGGATCTTTATGCAGTAAAATATGATGAAAATTGTATATAGGGGAATTGCACACTATTTAGAGGCATTACAGGATGTGTAAATTATTCTAGACACATGTCGTGAAACCAGTACAGGGCGTGAAGCTGCTAAACATAATTAAAACCATTTAGGTCATATAAAATTAAAGAAGGATAAATATTAACTTGAGGCAATGGGGTTTTCAAAATACCCCTCTAAAAATAAATATATGACATGTAAATAAGTTACACACCATGTAATATCCTAACAAGAAGTTTCAAACAACATCATGCATGATATTCTTCTCATCCTTTTGATGAATCTTCCGCTTATTGACCTAAGATGATTCTACAGGAGATTTTAAAGCACTATCTTCATTTCTGTATGTCCCATTTGTGTGAATAGTCCTTGGTAAATCTTTGGTTTTGGTTTCCCCTTCCTTTTCCATTTTTCTCTATTAGGGTGGTGGAATCCTTGGAATTATTTGGGTTGTGATCTTGCTCGGGTTTGATCTAGGTTCTTTTATGGTCAAATGGACCTTCTTCTTCAATGGTTTTACCCTTTAGAGGCGATGTGTTAATTTTTAGTTAAAGTTAGGGGTCTAAACCATAACTCTATGGTCTGTTTAATTGAAAATTACGTGCAATATGGTAATTGTGCCAATATAACATGTTCCTAAATTAATAAAATGTTTAATTAGATTTATTCCTTGGAATCCCTATAGATTCAATTTTTTATGATCCAGCTTATGGTAACTGTTTGGGTGAGCAAACATTTTATTACAAATGAATTGAAAAATGGATTAAAGTGTGTTTAGAATGACAATTATTTTGGGTGATTGCTTGATATATATCACCTTGTATTTAATTTATTATTGAAATGATTGGAATGTTATTTATTTA
Organism: Viscum album; assembly: GCA_963277665.1. Lineage (NCBI taxonomy): Eukaryota > Viridiplantae > Streptophyta > Magnoliopsida > Santalales > Viscaceae > Viscum > Viscum album. The sequence continues at coordinate 1,329,011,122 of OY728158.1, forward strand.
TTACCAAATGATAAAAGGAATGTGTGATTGAAATATTAACGGTAATTTACCTAATTAACCATTTATCCTTATGATGTGATATTGTGATATCCTTGCTATTATGACTCATTATGTTAAATGTTGTAATGATTATATAGTGATATATACCTAGTGATCCATGATTAAATGATTATTTATCAGGATATTCCCATTGATTCATGCTAAAATTCTTATATATGAGGATATTCCTAGTTATTCATGTTAAAATTATTATATAGTAGGCTATGCCCAATGTTTTATGCTAAGATTATTATCTATTGGGATTTTCCCTTATACATACAAGAATTATTATATATCCGGATTGGACCTAATACATGTTTTAATACTTATATGCCAGTCTCGGCTATAATGTATTACTGAAATACTTATATAGCATGCTTGACCTTGATTTTTGTGATTCATACCATGGATATAAGGTTATGGTTGGGATGGTTGTGGGACATTATTATAAACACTATGACATGGTTCCAAAGAAGGTTATGTTTGAAAATATTTATATGGTTAGGGTTGTCAAGGTTATGAGACATGCTCAGAGATATTTCATCATGGGGCAAAGTAGGTAGATTTTGTATTCATTTAATTTTTTAATTAAATAATACACTTGTTTATTAAATTATTGAATGAACTTATTATCATACTGGTTATGTTTAGACATAGTGGTGTTGACATACTGAGTTATACTCACACCCTACTAGATATGTTATTTGGTACCCAAGAAAATTACATTGGTGTATTATTTGATAAGGGAAATGGACCTTTTTGTTGATTGTTTCTTACTAGATGGGCTAGAGTTTGGACATGAGACCGACATGGGGCTTGGGAATGGGAACTTTTGAGTATTTATTTCAGTTTTAGAGACTTTTTCATATTAATTATGGCATGACACCTAGTTACATTTCATCATATCATTAAATTATTCCTTTATTATTTATTTTAGAATTCAGTTGGATTTTGTTGTTTGTATTTTCTGATGTATTTTATTTTTTCTGTTATTTACAGTACTCTAATATTTCTTATTATATGATTATTTTGTTTTGTTGTATTTCTTTAAATAGGGGTATTTTCTTCCCCAATGTGATTATAACACCCTCACCACTAGTTGGAAGCCTCTGGGATATGGGAAGACACCCTTGAACCAACCCATTTCAGCTACGTGTGAGAGTGTTGGATCGGGGGATGTTACACACATCATATATAAAATTGGGGGAATAACTCCCTTACTCTAATACTATCACATATCATACTGAGGTAATAGATTGCTCCCCCAAATACCATCATATATCATATTAGTTTGAATAGTTCCCACACTATATTAACATCATATATTATATCGAAGGGAATGGATCCTAACCCATAATACCTCATATATCATCAAGAGGAATATCACTCAGCATGTAATACCATCATATATCATATTAGGGTGAATAATACCTACTATGTAATGTCCCATTTATAATCAATGGTAATAAAACCCACCTAATAATATCATTATATTTATATTAGGGGGATAAATCCCACCTCATAATACCTCATATATCATCGAGGGGAATAGTTCCCACCTTGTAATTCCATCATATATCATGCGGGGGAATAGTCCATTCCCAATAATACATCATATATCATTGAGGGGAATTGTTACCACCTCATAATACATTATATATCATATTAAGGGGAATATCACCCACCCCTTAATACCTCATATCTCATAGAGGGGAATAAATTCCACCTCGTAATACCATTATTTATATAAGTATAATAGAGCATCACATACCACCTTGTGATCTCATTAGCTCACTAATAGGGTGAAAGTCACTCATACTTACACTCGCATCTCTTGTCTTTCCTCATCATCCATATAGAAACTTCAGATGATATTCTCAAGACCATGTCTCTCACACAATAACATTATGTATAACCCATCGATATCCTCATCTTGTCTTCATAGGCATCCTCTTGGGTTCTTCAGACCCATATTGGTCATCCCTCACTGGAATCAAGATACAACCAGCACCCTATGGTGTTTTCATTGATTGTAGGCCCTATACAACCCCATCCTCAATATGCTGATGAAAATATCATTTAATTATCGCTTATTAACTTTTTCCCACTCACCAGCTTTTTTCCTGATCTATCTCACACTGAGGACCTTAGAAATATCAGGCCAAGTCATCCAATTATTTTCACAACCCTCTCTTGGATATCATTGCATGTCTCCCTTAGTAGATATACCAACCCATTTCCTATAGTAAATCCTCTATATCACACCATTTCTAGACTTAGAGGGCTTATTCCATTTATAGAACTTTCCAAGTCTCTAATCTATCCTTAAGATGGAACTTCCCATTATTTGTGAGATACACCATCACCTCATCTATAACCACTATGGATAATACTCTCATTCATGCCAAAATAGACTTAAAACACTAACCTAGGCTATAAAAATCTCATCTCACTCTTGGGAACCCATACCATGCCTCCCATAACCTCAACCAACATCTTCTCCCCCTTGACTACATAGTCACTAAGAAACCCCAAATCCCACAACCATCACTAGATCACATTTTATGAACATAAGAGGATCATACCACCCCATCTCTAAGTACACTATTTTTCATACAATTTATTTAATTTATATCACTTGTGTTCCATGTGTAAAATAGGAAAATTTTATAGTAAAATAGTGTCCATTGCTGGTTTAGGAAACAAGTTAGTATTCGAGGGTCCATAATATCCCCAAAAATCTTTTCCCATTTCATGGGATTTGAAGGAAACAATTAAATTTTAACTAAAATATAAGTCCAATCACACACAATTTGTGATACCGCATATCACATGCACATAAAAATGATTTATATACCATAGGGAGATGTTCAAAGACCACATACCATATATATAGTTATCATCACCCTTAATCAAGCTTGGTGACCATCACCTAATATCATTCAAGAATTTATCACACAAAACCCATATGTTAATCCATAACAACTAAAATAAATATTTATAAGTATTTATAATTAATTATTTGATTTATCTAAAGAGGCATAATCACTAAAAAACTCACTGTGGGATGTACCATTACAGAAACCTCAAGCAGTGACATAGTGACATCCCATTACATGATCCTGGTATTACTATGAATAGACTCCATATCATAAGGAACCTAATCACTCACAAATATTATTAAATTTAATAAAAACATGAGGAAAAATTCGTAGCATGATATACCTTCAAACAAATAGTGAGAAATAATGTTCATTCATCTTCTTTTAACATCCTCCATCCACTTGATGAAAACCCCCCCATCATATCAACCTAATTACACCATTATTTAGTGGAATAAATATAAAACCCTATCCTAAAATATCCCAAAAAAGAGGTAATGAAAATTAAATAACAAAGCATGGGTTGGGAGGAAGAACCTACCTCAAATAAACTATGTAATTATTTAAAAACCACCATTCTCCAAGGGGTATAGAGAGAGGAAGTGGAGGGGAGGAGTTGACTTAAATAGACCTCCCAAATTACCTTCTTAACCAAAAAATAAAGGGTTTGATAACCCTAAAATGATGAGTCTTTACCTCTTAACATTTTTAATATGGTATGGTCATGATATGACCCATAGAACTCACGGTATGATGATCTCTTCCAAGAACCCATCATAGTGTGGCCCCTTATGTCGTGATGTGAAGAACCTTCATCTAGCATAACATATGACTATGTCTCTTACACCCCATAGAGTGACCCCTCTTGTCACAATGTGTCACCATTCCCCCCGATAGAACCAATATCCCCATGTTTTTTACTCCTCATCATGGCCTCCCACCTACCATAGTGTGGCCTCCCTCTCAAGATACTTATCATGTGTGACCCCCTGGTCATGGTGTGGCAAACCTTACATAGTATTAACAATAATCCTTATGTCCATACATTTTTTTCATGGACTTTGGACCATAGGTTGTGATACTCCCTCACGCCAAGCTGTCACGGTGTAACCAGCTTAGTCTCTACATAAACAGGCTTTCCTTAGGGAAATAAAAAAGGAAATATCTTGTTTTTAAAATATATTTTTCATGGTTACTCATCATGTACTGACACCCTCATCCATGGTTGAATTACATAGATAATATATTTTCATTTTCAAAAACCATCAAAAACATTTTCCAATATGTGACACCTACTGGTTACAGCATGACATACTCCCTCCAAAATACTTACACTATCAATCAACCCATATTCATGGTGTGACCATACTATATCATGGAATGACAATCCATTTATAATAAAAATCATTAAGGGGGTCACCCAATCCCTACTCTGACATTCACCCAAGCACCCAAAACACCTCTTGAACCTTAAACTATATCCAAAAACTTCTTAAATATACATTAAAACCATCAACATCCTAATATGATTCACAATTCTAAAAACATCCCCATATTTTGGACCAAAAATTTATATTCCCACTGAATTGTATAGCTCATAATGACATAGTTTGTTAAACATAAATACACAAGGTTCAGTTATACTTGGGATCAAATTACCTCACCTAAAAACAATAGTTTTTATACAATCAAATATAATTTATTAATTTACACAATTAAAACATCATAATTGATAAAAATTATTCCATTAATGGAAAAAAGTTTTCAAATTTTATATGGATTGAGTATTTTAAAGATGAAGACAGTAAAAAAACTACTAAAAATGGACATTGAAAATTATATAACTTTCTAAATCAACCCAACATTGATGGGAGCCTTACTAAAAACTCCCATTACATGATATTTAAATCCCAAAATTTAATAATGATAAAAATTGGGTAAAAGTAGAAAAAACACATTACCTCTTAATTAAAAAATTTATTTACCACTAGATAATAAGAAAAGGTGGTTGAATGTTTTTGATAAAGGGTGTATAAAGAGAGCTAGAGAGGCTATGATAGATAAAATGAATTTGTTCCCTACATAAATCATTAATTTGGTCTCTTTTGTAAAACCCTAATTGAAACAAACCATGAAGTGTGGAGGATAATATAACAAAAAACATATATCTTTATCATGAAAATTTGATTTTGATTGAATCGTGGATATTTGATTCCGACATTGGGATATAGGATATCTCATTGGAGACCGACGTCGACATGAGAAAAAAATATCAAGAGAGTATTGTTGGAGGGTGATGAGTTAATATTGGGGATCTTAAATTAGATAAGATGATTCGATTTTTGACCATGTGAATTATAAATTAATGGATTGGGTAGAAATAAAAAAAGGATCAGAATAGAATAAAGGAGGTAGAGAAAGTGGTGAAGGTAGATGTGGAGGGGGAGTGGGGATATAAAGGTGGAGGTATGTGAGTGGAGTAGAGGAAATAAGCAGTGAAGAGAGATAGTGAGATAAGAAGTTGGGATATGGGGATAATGATAGGGAATAAGAAATACACATGTTTGGAGGCCAATAGAGGCAAGATAATTTGATATTTATATTAAAGGAGCATAGGATTTTAAATAAGTATAGATTTTTACACTAGTGTAATTAAAGGGGATGATATTTCATTATAATTAATGGATAAAACAATAAAATATGAGAATTTTCAATAAATTATTTTATGAAAATTAAAATCAAACATAAGAAAAAATTAATTCATTAGTTCAATTGAATATAAATTCAATACGAGGAAAACATATTTTTCATGTAAATTGAAGGAAAGAAGAGGTTGTCAACGTTATCATGCTCTGTTCAACACTAATTTAATTTCTTCCTTTGATATTAATAATATATAAATGCAAATGTTGAATTTAAATTTTTTATATAAAAGATATTTTATAATAAAAAAACATAAATTCTAAATTTGATAAAATAAGAAAAATAATAAAAAATATAATTTCAATTGAAAATAAAATTCTTAAAAATAGATCATTTTTCATAATTGAAACCAAATAATAGTAGTTTCAATTTCTATGAACACATACATTCCAAAAAAAATATACTCTCCCTTTTATTTGGAGTTAAGGTAAAGATCACATGCATGTTCAGAAGTAATAATACCCATGAATCATTCCTATTTTCGTAAATTGTATCATCGTTTCATTACAAAAAATTCATATGAACATAAAAATTAGGCCCTATAAATTTTATAACTAAAAAAGAACAAATTTTTTAGATTATGAAAATATTAAATAACATTAATTAAGGAAGAAAATTCCAGATAATTCTACATGGATTAAATAAAATATTGTATTTTTTTCTCTAGAACCAACTGAATTTGTACATTCTATTACCAAAATATTAATAAAATATCTTATCACATGATAAGTTTTCTTCTATTTAACACTAATGATATAATGTGGTTATTGTATTTACCACATAAAAATTTTATAGTAGTTCCCCACTATATTGAGAAACTTTAAATGTTGTGATAATATTATTAAACATATATCCTATGTTTTATATAATATTTGTCTCGTAGGAAATAAATGATTCCTAACTTTCATGTGCAATATTCTCAAAATTATATGAGACTACCTCTTGTTAATTTCAAACTTTTTAATCTCTATGAAGGGAGGTTATGAGGAAAAACCCACCAATAAGAATTCTACATTTTATATATGTCTTTATATATTACTATATGTGGACTTGTGTATTGGTCCTTAGACATGAGATTGTTATTAATGTACTTCTGGAATTATATACTTTGATTTATTAATGAAAACTATGATGATATATACTTGTGACGAGGTAGGATACATTGGGTTCATTATAAGGGATTTGATATTTAGGGAATAAGTCAATAAAAGATTTTTATATATTGAGTTAATTAAAGAATATATCTCTAGACATTCGATTGAAATAGGACTTTTCGATTAAATCCATGTAAATGGTAGTTCATCAATGATTTCATTTTAGAGAGTCAAATAAATATGATTCAATAATATATGTTGATGAAAAAACTGTTCACCTTTATTCATGAGATATAGAGACAAAAAGATTATATTACAAAGTAATCATTTTTAAGAGGCTATTTTCATTTCAATATTAACATCTTTCTCTATTAGTTTAATGTTTTATCGCTAGATGTTAATATTGGCCTTTAGGAAATTTCATCTAATTCCACTAAGAAAGAGTTCTATAGGGTGTCACACTAAGTGCATTGAATATATAAGTTGAATTTTATTTTAATTTAATATTAAAAATAAATATTACTGTCAATTTATATAATAATTATTATTCAAGTTAATTTGATCTAAAAAAATCAATCACTGGTTATTTGAGTTTATAATATATGATAGTTGAATACTAAATAAATATTTATTCCTAAGTTTAGTGAATAAAATATTTATTAATTTATTTATCGTATAATATATTGATATTTATTTACATAAATATTTATTATTTAAGGTTAAATAAATGTTTATGAGGTTCTAAGGGATGAGTTAATATCCATATGGAAATGATATATTTTATTTTATATCATTTAAATAAATATTGATTTATTTATTTAATAAATGATAATTAAATATCTTCATGTTAGAGAATATCCTTGGATATACTAATTATATCATTATTATTAATTTAAATGGTTTTTATTTCAAATAAAAAATTATATAAATAGGAAATATGAAAATACTAGTGGTTTGATCCTATGTATATAATGTAATTTCTATCATATTTTAGGTGTGTTATAATTAGTGTGAAAAACTAATTCTCTCAAGATAATTCTCTCAAGTTTAAATAATATCTCACGAAATATCTTAGAAATGTATAAAGAATAATCTTTACCCCTATAAGAAACAATATAATAAGATATAATCATAGTTGTGATGAATGGTAAATGTTTCAAGGAACTTTATTTCCCCATGATAGAACCCTGAATACCAAAGCCACCATTTCAGGATTCTTAGAGCATGTGTGAATACCTATAAGAAAATTATAGCTTAGATTCTTCACTGAAACAATGAAATGATAAGATATATAACCATATTAGTTTAAAAAACAAGAATAAGTATAATGTTTATGAGATTATCAATTTTAAATTGATTATAAATTAAATGTGAAAAGAACCACTCTATCATGACTATAGGGTTTCTTCATCATGTTATTTGGAATTTATCCATCGAAATCAACAGAAAAGAATTTTTGGAATTAGTCCAACTACTTCAACTATGCCTTAAAACCTAAATGTGGTATTAGGGAGGTCACTTGAATTTTATGAAAAGTGATAATTCCTCACCCATGAACTCTATTATCATATGTAATTCCAAGGGTATTGGATTGATTGCGTAGTGTGAATTTCTAACCAATGAATTTTGTAAAAATAAAATATCCATGATTATGATATTTAATCAAAAAAATGAATAATATTTTATTCATGATTTCGATTCCATTCTGAAAATCATTAATTTCCTATATGATATCCCAAATAATATGAAAATATGGATCTTCTGGAAGGCTCGTTTATATGTATATTTGAGTGATTACTTGTCACAATAAATCATGATCATGATTATCCTTGCTTATTTGTCTAGGTATCTATGTTTTATTTGTGCTAAATGTGACAAGGATTAAATAGAATTTATCTATAACAATCTATATAACTATGACCTCAACAACCAATATTAGTTTATAGGGGTGATTTTAACACAATAGTAGATCAAACTAAGAATATAGGAGGACGAACTTATTTGAGGAAGACTATGAATGATTCCAAATACCTCTTAGTCCATAATGGCCTCTTGGATCTTAGTTACATGGGTGTTAATTTTGTTTTGAACAATAACAGAAAAGGGAATCATCTTACCTGGATACAACATAATAGTGTTTAATGAACCTACATGATATCTCTTATTTCATTCACTAAAATGTTACTCGCATGGAAAAATCTCTCTCTGAACACTCTTCAATGGTGATGTAGATAAAATTTTAAAATGTTTCTAGTAATTATTTATTCTTCTACAAACTATAGACATTATTTGGTGAGTTTTTACAACAACTATAAGACTCCATGGAAGCTCCCATATAGGGATATACATGGGGATACTTTTATATAAAACATAGGAAACTCAAAGGGGATAACATTGAGTAGAGAAGAAACCAGAATCACACTTATTCTATACTAGAGGAACTAAAGATATAGATTACAATTATTGAATCCACATTACAAGAATTTTGTGATGATGCTACCGTCATTCTATTAGAAAATAAGAAAATATATTTAGAATACAATCTTCTAGTGGTGGAGGAAATTTTCAAGGATAAATCTTCAGGTCCCTAAATGAGGGAGGGAGATAATAATACCACGTTTTTTAATGTCTACATTAAGGATAATAATATTGGTGGAAAAATAAATATGCTCCTTGTTTATGGAATGTACTCCAATGATGGAGAGGTTGTTGGACACCTGAATGTCAACCACTTCAAATCTCTACATTCATGGTCGAGTCATGAATTGGATGAGGAATATCCAAGGGAGGATTCATAGAATAATTTTTACTATAATATCCTTAGGTACATGGATAATCACAAGAATGATTATTTGAAAAGAATATATAAATAAGTATAAATAAAGGAAAAAATCTACAATCTTAACCCAAATAGTTCTCCATGGCCCTACAAGCTCCTAGGATCCTTCTATATTACTTCATGATAAATCATTAAAAACTATCTCATTAAGTCAATGAATGTTTTTCTCATAGGGGGTACTCTATTTAGAGTAAATTATGCCTCTAACCTTATCCTCATTTTAAAGTTAATGCAATCAAACTCTTTCAATCAGTACATGCCATTTAGTGTGTGAAATTTCTCTTATAAAAGTTTGTTTGTTGCCCACAATAATGGACACTTATAGTTTCTCCATTAACTAATATAATTATAAAGGGTATACATATACAAGGATCCATTGGTTTGGTGAAAAATATGATATAAGATCTCAATAGTAAATTCATTGGGACTAATGTTATGGTAAAAGTTGAAATGGACAAGACATGAGAAGCCATTGGTGGTCTCTTGTGGCGATGTTTGGGCATGATCATCCATCATTATCCTTATTCAGAAACTTTTTGAAATCATGGGGCCATGAGATGTTAGTGGTAGTTTAGGTAATATATAGATATTTCTTCTATATTCACCTCTTCACATAGAACGATTTTGTGAAATCCTGATTGTGGGAGGTTGGGATGTGTGGATCGTGGCTCTTCCTTTTATTCAGATGTTCATGGGATATTAAATTTATAAGAGACTCATGATCGGTGGTGGTCTAGATAAAGCTACTAGGTTAGCCATTACCTTTACTCAATCCTTCAATTTTGAAAATTATGGGGGGATACCTTGGGATTATTCTTGTGCACGAACAAAGATATGAGGAGTTTATTGGTTTATTCATCTGTGAGAATTTGAATTGAAGTGTATATTTCAATTTCTCTTCCTTCACGTGTTCTTATTCAATATGGAAATGGTATTTCATGGTTGAAATGGGTGTTTTATCAGACGCCTCTGTGCTTTTGTGTGTCTTGTCATCTCTAGGTCCATATAGCATAATTTTTTCATCATAGGTATGTTTTGGGAAATTCTTCATGGCAGTTTGTTGGATCTATCTCTAGCATTATACCTCTAGCTTCTCAAAATGAAGAGAAGCCTGTTGTCACCTCTCAGACCACCAATGAAGATTTTCCCATGGAAACTTATCATGTGGGTCCTTCTGCATGGGCATGGTGTAATTTGGTGGATATGAAAAGGTAGGGACATATCTATAAATTCAGTCTCAGGGAGGTAGAGATAATGTTTTCTTGTCTAATCCTGAGTCAAGAATGCTAAAGGGTGGTCTACAAGATAGATTTCCCTCAGTTTAGGTTTATTTGATTGATCTGGTGGTCAGCGAGCATCAGGATCATGATGACCAAGCTGACCTTGGAAAGACTATGGAATGATTGTTGAATGTTTTTATACAAGGAGGTTCTTACCCAGGGTACACAGTATCATATGATCTTACGGCTAACCAACTATAGAAATATGATGACCAGGTAATTAAGGTTGACTCTCATTTGGAGATGGTGTTGGTTCCTCATGTGTTATCTTCTACACAGGAAGGGGTTACCCTTTACAATGGTATGGTTGTGGCGGTTCCTCAGATTTTCAGAGAAACTAGAACCCCATGTTCAAGTAAACAAAAGAGAAATAGCTTTTTATCTCTCATGGTTGATGCTAGTGAGGGTATCTTGGATCTCTTTGTGTTATATGGGTCTTTTGTAGCCAATCTTGCAACCCCGATTGAACATGGTGGTTGCATTACTCGATTTAAATCAAAAAAGTATTGATCTTGAGTACAAATCAGATTCCAATACATGCTAAATGAAACTAAAGTCCATGTAGGTCTCTTAAAATCAATGATTTTTGTTATTATATGGAATTTTAGGGGTCTGAATACTAGGGATAAAACTGTGTATATTTCAATTGAACTTTATAGGCTTAATATTTTTATACTGGTTGTGCAAGAACCTAAGTTGGATGGAAAAAAATATTCGAAACTATGTAAGGAGATTGGGATTTTGAGAAGAAATGCATGGGGGGTTGAAAAATAATCACATTTGTATCATTTGTAAAAATAACATCATTGTGGATTTTTTTTATATCGTGAATCAGAGTATTACGGTCAAGGTTGGTATCAAAAAGTGTTTACTTTCTTTTCTCCTTCATGTATACCAAATGTGATCCTTTGGAAATGGAAGATTTGTGGGTGAATATTTTGGGGCTGTAATGATGGAATATTTCTTTGTTAATTAGAGGATATTTTAATACTATTATTGATAGTGCAATGAATAAATGAGCAGAAAGATGTCATAATAATGGTATGAAGAGTTTTAGAGATTTCATGATGCATAACAGGCTTCTGAACTTCAGATTCTCAAGGGACTCTTTCACGTCGTGTAATAACCAAAAGGGAGTGAGAATAATTTTTCACAGGTTGGATATTTGCATGTCCAACCTTCATGTAATTGACTTTTTCCATCAATTAAAGGTCAGGAATCTCCCCATATCATTTTCAGATCATTCTCCACTCTATGTTCAACTTAGAAATGTAGAAAGACATGAAAATAAATATTTCCATTTATCTTTAAGTTGGGTGACGGATGAAAGTTTTTTTCAAATGATTAATAACTTTTAGGATATTAAAATTGAGGGTTGTAGATGGGTATTAAAATAGGATTAATAATTTGAAGATGTATATTATGGAGTGGATTTCAGAAATAATAAGCATAGAGTATTATCCAGAAGACCTAAAAAATGACAATGATAATATGGAGGAGATACTGCAATATGAATGGGGTTATGATCTCTTTTCCATCATGGTTATAAATAATAAATCCTTGATCTAGAGGATGTAGTAAATTGAAATAATTTCAAGGTAAAAATCAATAGATGTCTGGCTTCATGAGAGAGATTAGAACACTTCCTGTTTCTAGTATTATTTGATGGAACAAAAGGTGGATAGAAGATTCAATCTTTAGGTTGAGGATGGAAATTTCAAAATATAATTTTGATCATTTACTCACAGTGACGGTGATTGTGGAGGATTGAAGGTGTCAGGGGTGAGTAGAAATGGGTAGTTATTACTAAATATTCCAATACTGAAAATGGGTAGTGAGAATGAATGTTTGGAAGTAGTACCAAGTGAAAATGAGATTAAAGAGGTTTTTTGGATATTAAAATCAGAAATTTCACCTAGTCGTGATAGCTTCTCTAGTTCATTCATTGGGGAAATGTGTACTATTGTTAAGGATCTAGTCATTGGGTCCATCCAAGACAACTTTAGAGGTGGTTTTCTCCTTAAAGTTATCTGTTCTTCTTTTGTGGTATTGATCACAAAGGTCAAGGAGCCCACTTTTATTAGTCATTATAGGCCTATATGATTATGTAACTTATATTTTAAGATACTTACTTGAATTTTGAAGTATTGGGTAGTTCCTTCCATGTATTATTTTTTATGAATAGCGTGGATTTCTAAAAGGAGGAATCACTCATGGGGCGATTCACAATGCTAAAGAGATGACTTATAACATTAACAACAAAACCATTGGCTTTAACATTATGATTAATGTGGATATGGATAAAGCCTATGATTTTATGGAATGTATCTTCATAACTCAAATTGGTTTTTAGGATTGGGAATGTGACTTATTTTTCAGGTGTTATGTTTCTCTTTGGATCTCAATTTCAATTAGGGGGTGAATGTTAGAATTATTTATGACAGTTTGAGGGATAATGCAAGGGGATCTAGTCTCATGAAGCCTTTTTATTTTAGCTCAGGAGGATCTTACCAGAAGAATCAAACATGAATTAGTAGTTTTAAAGATCATTCTTTACAATAATAGACTCAGATCATGTATTATATCATACTTTATTTTTGCCGATGACATGTTGTTTTTTATTAATGGCAGGAAAAAATAAATCAGTGGTTTTAGTAAACTGATGGAGGACTATGGTGAATGGAGTGGGAAATGGGTTAACCATGTAAAAAGTAGTGTGTATATATCCAAATATTGTTATCATTGGTAGAGAAACTGAATTAAAAATATGGAAATTCAAAGGGGAAGCTTTCCCATGCTCTATTTAGGGGATCCCGTATCAAATGGTAAGATAAAGAAAGTGTTTTTTGAATGTGCTATAAGTAAGAAATAAAGATACATTTTTAATTGGAAAAATAGGTTTTTATACTTTGGAGGTATAATTACTCTTATGAAAAGTATTTTACCTCAATGTCTATACACATTTTTTCTATCATTAGAGCTCCCAAAGGAACTATATAAACCCTTGAAAAGATGATGACAAAATTTATATGGGATGTCGATTAGCAAAAACGTGTCACTGGGAATCCTGGGGAAGGATAGAAAAACCAATCAAAGAGGGATGTATTAATCTACATAGCCTTGTGGGCATTATTCATGGGATGCAGGCATGGTTGGTAGAGAGATTATTCAAGGCTCTTCCCTCTTGGAAAATTGCATGTTAGAATAATATGGGGATGACTGGAAAGGATAGGAAGAGAACATCAAGGGATAATCTAATCTTGCGAAAAGCATTCTTGAACACCTGGATATCCTAAAAGGTAGGGTTCAATGGGTAGTGGGATGTGGTGATGTTAGGTTCTGGAAGGAAAACTGGGTAGGCAAGGTTCTATTCTTTCCTAGGCATCTGACCCCAGACATTTCCTTTTGTGAGTCAATCAGACACTTGATTTTGATTTGTATGATGTTATCTATTTATAATAAGCATGTCTTTGATAACATCATACCGGTTGAGGAGCCTGATAGGTGTGTTTTCAATGAGATTATGTTTGGACTCTTTAGCACCAAATCCTTCTATTCCTTGGACCATGATGACGTCATTTTTTATATCTATTCTAGTAAGGTGTGGTGAAAATAAATCCCATCTAAGAATAGTTTCTTGGTTTTGAATTTGAGACATCGTGCTTTACCGATCGATGAAAATTTTCAGAGAAGGGGCTTCACCCAGATTTTTGTGGTGCAAGAACTCCATATGGGAATCCTCCTAGCATTTGTTTTTTAGGAGTGAAAGGGAGACTTTTATTTGGAACTTTAATAGAAATTGGATGGGGATCACTGCGGATGAAGACTTCATGGACAACTTTCTGGATTCTTGGTTCCAAGTGATGGATTTTAAGGGTTCTGCTAAAAAAGCCCACGGATTGGTATTTGAGGTGGTGTGTTGGGTTTTGTGGGACATAAGGAACAAGGATAGGGAGGTTTATCACTTCTCTCTCCTTGGCATCTGGGTGCAAGTCAAGGTATTGGTTGTGGATATCAGCTCTCTTATTTTGGGAGGAAGTTTCCCTGAGTATATTTCAAGTTTTCTTCCATAGATTGATATAATGGCTTAGGGATATAGATCGTATTTTCCTAGGCACTGGATTTCCTAGAAGCCCCTCATCACTGGTTTTGTGCTAAATATCCATGGATCCTATTTGCAGGTACTGATGCATGGAGGTGGTTTGGTCCGGGATGGAATGGGCTCAACATTGCTCTATTTTAGCTCATTCTATGGCCCAATGAATTCTCTTGGGGATAAGGTAAGAGACCTTATCATTGGGATTTCATTGTACATATTGTATAATATTTGTCTTTTTGTATTGGAATATGACTCCAATATTTTTGGTAGAGGCACTCAAAGGTAATGGAAGCATTATTTGGGATCAGATATACTTATTATGAGGTGCATCATTCTCATTGTTCAAGACACAGATATCACTCACACCTATAGGCAAGGTAATTTCACAACTGATTTCTTTTTCTAAACAAAGGCTACCCTACTGAAAGTCTTATTGTTTATCAGTATGCTAGGTCAATTTGATATGATTTCATGTATGTTTTTTACACTGATGAAGTTGGTCTTAATCACTAGTATCCACCCTAAACTAAGTTTTTATTGAATAAAATAGTTTACTTTGATGATGGTGCGCTCATCAATAAAATAATTTCATGTATTACCAATTGGAAGAGAATTTCAGTATACCTTATTGATAGGATCACCTTCATTAATAGTGAAATTTAATTCATCCCTATGTATGTGCTCTCTATTTTCAAGGTTCCTAAAACATTATCAGGTCCATAAAAATAATTATGAATTGATTCTAATGGGACTCACATAAAATATGTTAATTGAATTTGGATAAATGTCCCTAGCTAAACAAGCCAATTAAAGTGGTTGGTATCAATGTGAGAAGCCTCAAGGTCACCATGCAATGCATGCAGGTAAAACTTACTTGGGAGGCATTGGATAAACAATCACTATGAGATTGGTTTATAAAATCTAAAAATGGGAATTAAGAATGTGTGTTTCTTAAGTAAAATTCTTATAAATCTTCTCTGTGGTGCATCTTACAAGGGTCTCTTTATACCTTATTTGATTATGCATGATGGAATTTTGGGGTAGGGAGTTATTTCTTCTTGGATGGCAAATTTATTGAAGAATTAATTATTATTCCAATGGTGTATGATTCTAGATATATTCTTCTATATGGATAGAAATCATCAAGGTTTCAAAAAAAATTAGCTTGATACTAAGAATAAAGATTTATTTTCTATCATCCATGTATTAGAGAACCATGACTAATGCTTGTTCACTCCATTAGGTTTATGTAACTTCAATGTATCAGTGTTTTGTAAACACACTCACAATAAACAAAATATTTATGTTTGGGATATACTAATTTTTTGATAATAAATTCTAATCAAGTACAATTTGTTGGTTTGGAGAGTTCATAATAATGATAATTTCCCTGATTATGAAGTGCAATGGAAATGTATCTTTTTAGCATCGAGATGCACCTGCTATAAGAATCCAAAAATGTAATCAATGGGTAACCTATTTTTTAAAGGGGATTGGTCTCATTTTATCAAGTATATCTTTGAGAATTGTATAGGGATCAAGGTCTATCTGGTTTATACATATAGAATCTGGTCACCTTGGTTCTTTAATACTGATAAAACTAATTTGTAAATACAATCTTGTGGTTTGATATTTTATATATGTTGCTATATTTTCTAGAAGGGTCATAACATATCCAAGAATCAAGGGATTTGATTCACATACCCTTGTATGATAGTGAAAATCCGATCCCATTTTACTAACCTCACCTTACTGAGTAAATGTAAAGAGATTACTTCAACAATCAGAAATTACCCCCACCATTCGTATGTCATGGTTGGTGCAGAAGTGGTATGTTAGGGCCAATGGGTGAATTAGAAAGTATCGAGGATAATAATCAATCTAAATATATATGGATCATGTGATAGTGACATCATGTAGGGAGGAGGCATCATTTTTTATGATATGGGGTCTATTTTGATGTATTTGGTGCCTTCTATATTCAAGATAATTCTTATATTTCATAATCTCGATCCATGATTAGTAGTATCACATTGAGTAAGATGTATATTTTTGTCTTCATTATTGTTTAATATGACTCTTCTTTAGTGGTTAAGTCTTTTCTAGGGAAATTCTCTTCTCATTGGTCTATTTTCATTTATATCAGAGTGTGTAGAGGCTTGATTGAGAAAGATGTGGAAATTACTCAAAAAAGTAATAAGGGGAACATAACGGAAGATATACTCATGTTTACTGGAGAGAAACATAAGCCTCTAGGAATTTATTTGAGTGTAGGTTTCCTTCCCTTAGAATATAAGTTCATTGTGCATGGGGATTCCCCTAGGATATAAGGTTTTAGTCTTCCTTGAACCTTTTCACATTGAATTTATTTTAAATATCTCTATTTAGTAAAAATTTATAATTGTGTGTGGGTCACTGAAATTACAAGTCATTTACCCTTTTCCAACCACAGAAGAGGATTACACATTAATTACTATAAGTTGTGTGGGGGTTAGTATGCACCATCATTACAGGCTAAGTGTTGGATTTCAGTTGGAACATAATTTGTTAAGGAGTACATATTCTATCATTTGTGTACACATCATGTAACCCCACACAATTTTGGCTCTATGTAAATCATACAAACCATATGGTCAAAGCACATGATTTCATTATACACTTTATATTCACTAAAAACTAATTTACATATAACTACATAAAGTATATAGCATATAGATAGTTTTAAATTCCATGTAACAAATGATAACTCACACAATATACATTTCAATTCTCTATTCATGTAGTTTGGGTGGCCAAAAACTGATTACATGATTTATAAATGGTTGTACACATTGAGTAACTCATGCCAACTAATATAATGCAGATTCTGAGATATATGTGTTATCTAAGTTAAACGTGTGTAAAAAATTAAATTTTTACTATAAAAAACTATGTGTATCTAGTTGAACATGTCGTGTGATAGGGTCTTTCCATACTAAGTACACATCTAGTGATATTTAATGGTCAATTTGGAATTAAATTTTTTATTTTTTATTTTCCACATAACTATACAAATAAACAATATATATAGTCTTCATAAATGTTTTTTTACTTCCTGGTAATCACTAAAAGTACACTCCATGTATATTCATGGCATGTCATGTGGTCATACAAGCCTTACAGGAAACACAACATGACTCACAAAAAAATATGTAATTATTATCATAACTTTTCTTATAGAAATACAATTCATGTAACTATACTATATATAATAAATACCATGCATAGTGTAAGTCATAGGCCATGTCAAGTGACATTAGATACCATGTATATATTAAACTCTAAAAATTGGTTCAATATGATGCATAAGGGTACACATTATGTCACATATAATACATGTCTTGTATATTAATTTCTAGACTAAAATTAATATGAACAGGATAGTACATGTCATGTACTAAATAATTTTAAATTAAAATTGAAATTATTAAATTTATTTAAAATTATAGAGGATGTGAATCTCATAGACATGTTATATAGGATATTAAGATAAGTAATTATTTTATTGATAATTTGATAAGTTTATTAATTCAAGAAATTTATCCTAATAAACAAAAAATTGTAATGGATCCAGGAAATCTAAATGCATAGTTGTTCCATATTGTGAATGATCATAATCATGGATAACCTAAGTATGTATTAGGTTCCTATTTAATTTAATTATTTATTGATTTGGTTTTAGTGATAAATTTTTTATAAAATTAAATATAATGATATACATATCATCATTTCATCCATAATTATGTATAAGACTATATGTACATGGATTAATTATATAACCCTAAAACCTTGGTTCCCATAACCTATGAGTGAGTTAGTATTTTTTAAGGATGAAGATCCAATAAATAGTATATGGTTCAAGACCTGAGGCATTGTGAAAACAAATAATGAAGTATGATGGTTAATGGAGGAATGTTGTAACTTGATCAAGGTATCAACTCAAGGACTTTTTATCATAGGGTCAAGGTTAGTTTGTCTTCTACTCAAAAAACCAACCATTAATTTAAAGTGAATGATCTTGTAACTTATTTATTTTATTTTTCAAGTGAAATGTTATTAATTTATTTATATTATGCATGTTTATTTTATGATTAAACATGATCAAATAAAGTAAATTAATTAATAAGCATAAAAGTTGAAATTAAATAAATTTATTATGTATAAATTATTTTATTAGACATTGTTAATTAATTATGTAAAATACATGTAATATTAAAAACCATGTGAATGAAAAAATAATGAATATTTATGTATAAGTTAAAAAAATAATTCAAATAAAATATTAAGTCTTATATCATATTTCATTCCCTGAGATAGAATAAAACCATAGAAAAAATTATTAATATAGCCCATGTTAAGGTACTTTAGTTTATGATGGAATTTTAATTAATGTTTTTGGTTAAATTATCAATGTTTTCATAAATATTATTTAACCTTAAAAGATATTTTGTAACTTGGAGACAGGCATTGATAAAATATGAGTTTAGGATTTTAGGATTGAAGATTCAACTCAACAGATCACAGAACTATAAGTTATTATATTTGGAAATCCCCCTACAGAAATACCTTCAGTTAATTTGACCAGGCCCTCATTTAGGTTAAGGGAAGGGGAATATGGATCATTTCCACTATAATATCCAAGATATAGTATTTTATAAATCCAATAGTGAGGAATATTCATATTTGATAAAATAGTGGGAGAATAATAAAATTAATTTATTATATTACACTTGCTAATCATGATAATGTACTAGAATATTATTTTGTTTTTTATATAAAATGTAAATTCATTTGACCATGACACTATCCTTGAGATCTATATTAGAATAATACCATCTTCTAAACGATGCTCACTTCCTAGAGTGATATAGGAACTTGTGAATTATATTATGCAAATATAAAATTTTTTATGTGATAGAGTCCTTAGTTCCTACTAAACCCTTTAAAGATGAAAGTTGGGAGCATAATTTTGTCTTTTTAAAATTTGGGGATGATACATTGTTTTATACAATGCCTCATGTTTTTATCCATAATTAGTGATATTTATAACCATCATGAAAACTTGGGTAAATACACTATAGTATATCATATCTATAATATTTATAAAAATAAATAAAGATAAGATATGTATTAGTTGTCCAATGAAATATTTACATGAAATCTTGTAGAAGGTATACTAATATTGGTATCAAAAAATGATTATTAAAATTTATATTATAATGTATGCATGAAATAATTAAAGCTACTGACACCTGGGGGTAAAATAATCCATAAATAACTAATATATTCACAATAAATTATCATAAATGAAGTACATAAAGGTAAATGTATGTGAATAATATTTTTAAATATAATATTAAGATATTTATTTTTTTATAAAAGATCATGGAGTGCCTTTGAATAAGCTTAGAAACAAGGTAAGATTTTTTTTCTCAAATTTAATTTCTTGAGACATATTTCTTATTTTACACCCTATTTTCTTTAGAATAGTGTAAATACAACCCATTTAATATTTTTATCCTAATACTCTTACTATTAATGGTATTTAAATTTTGATTTTAAATCATATTCTTCATGGGTATTTTATTTGAATGTTTCTAATATTGTACGGGTTTCTTGTCTCAAATTTAAAGACATGAGACATATTTTTTATTACACACCGCATTTTCTTTATAATAGTTTATCTAATACCCTTTTAATATTTGGTATCATGATACTCTAATTATTCATGATATTTAATGTTTCATTTTATATAATATCCTTCAATGGGGTTTGATTTGAACTTTGCTAATTTCCTAAGGGTTTCTTGTCTAAAATTAAATTTTTTGAGACATATTTTTTATTATACACCATGGTTTATTAAGAAATTCCATATATAATAACCCTTTAATAATTTTTACTATTATATTGTCATTATTAAAGACACTTAAAGTTTCATTTGAAATCATTTCCTTTAATGTGTTTTCATTCAAAAATTTATAATTTCGTAAAGGTACTTTGTCTCAAATTTATATTCCTTGAGACATAATTAAGTTATAAACCATATTTTATTTTTTATGGGTAACTTACCACACCATTGTAATTTTATGTCATTATTATCTTATATTTTTTGATATTAAATTTTATATTACATGTTTTTTCTTTCATGGGTTTTTGACTCAAAAGTTGAAAATTTTGTATGGGGTTTCATCTCAAAATCCTTTTTTTGAGATGTGATTGTGTTATGAAATTAATTATATTTATATAATTTGTATACTGTATATTTAATTTATTATTCCCTGAAATTTATTTCATTAATGGTATTTTGAGTTCACTTTCAAGATCTCTCTTATCAAATTATCTTCTATTTAAATGTTTCTTAAGTCATAATATATTTCCCAACTCAACTTCTTTCTCATTGAGTCACAAATTATCTACTAGGTTTTTATCTTATGATTACCTTTTATCTTTCCATACCATTTTCAATAGTAATTACTTTTTATTAGGTTAAATTACATTGTTTCATTGGTATCATATTATTTTATGTAATACCTCCTCAAATAATAGATTAAGATTGGTAAGAATAACTCTTATACTTTTCAATGGATATTTCTCTTCCTTGTCGATAATTACCTTCCTACCAATGTTTACCACTCTTTTTGGGAACTCTAATATGAATTAATTCATGTAATCCTATTAATTCTAATCACTAAATTTCAAATTGAAATTTTATTTCCCTATTTACCATATTTGTTTTCGATAAAGGAGTTTCAAAATACTAAAAGGTGTTATGTATCATGGATATATTTCTTATCCTCCACTCCATATTTTCTCTACACAAACATTGTGTCTTTTTTAAGATTATATTATTAGAGATTTAATGAAAATTAATTTTTAATATATTTCAAAATATTTCTTTTTAGACATTTTTAAAATAAATTTTCCAAATAAACTGGTGAATTTTTCACTTATAAATTATTTATAAAAATAATAAAATAAAATTATTTTTTAAAAAATAATTCACAATAATTAATTTCCCATAATTTTGAAACTTATATCCCATGTTTCATTGTTTTATGAAGTAAATTATTTTTATATTATTCTATGAGTATTATTTAAATATTTTTCATGGAAAAAATGTATTTTCATTATGCTTTTCATTTTAGAATTACATTATTATTCCAAAATCATTCTTCAATTACTCATTGATTATTAGCCTATGTTTTCAGAAATGAGAAATATCAAAACTCTATAATATAAATGATTCATCTCTACCTTTTTCTTGAATTATATTATTCAATTTAAAACTATAATTTTTCTTCCAATGTCTTTATTCTATTAATATACTATTTTGGATTCCTTTGATTGAAGAGTGTTTACCTAGTTACCCATACATAGATTGATTGGGGAATTTTTTTTAAAAACTATATACCCTTTATCTATATGGTGTAAATACCACATTTTATCTTATTTTTAAGTTATTTTCCTAGATATTTACTTAATATCATTGGATACCAATTTATTTTCCATTGTTTTATCATGTTGTGAATATAATTGAAATTTTAGTATCAATCATTCCAAATAATTAAGTCATTTTTTTATACCATCTGCAAATGTTATGAAATCTATTTTCATTCCATGGGTTATCTATATTGAATGATTAATTTATTATGGCACAGTTATGTAAGGATAATTATTGGTGGGGTATTATATCACACTCCAATTCATTGGTTTAAGTTGATATCTCATGAGATAGTCATACATAGATATAATAAGTTTGTTCACCTAGGCATGGACATAATGTTTTTTCTCACATTTTTAGGTATGGACATATTGAGTTTGTTCACATATGATTGAGAATATTTGTTTTTCTCAAAATCCTTCATATTGTTATGATTATGTTATATTTAAAAAAAATCATGTCATACCACATTTCAATGATGCCTTTCACTCTATGTTATGTTATATTCTATGTTTATGCCTCTTTTCTAAGATATTCCACTGTTTTATATTATGATTTCTTTATTACATGATTTATGATCCATTATTTTTTGGGTATAATTTTCTTATGAATATTCATTATAACCTTATGATAATATTATTCTCACTTGTGATCATTGATTATTATCGCTTATGTTCACCCATACTGAGTATCTGAGCTCACCCCTTTTGTATGCTCCCATTTCCCAACACTATTAATAAAATTAATATGTTTTATTTTTATAGAAGAGTATCTTTTGTGGATAATTTTTGGGGGATATTTAAGACTTATTATGGTTCAAGTAGTTGATTATAAAGTGAAAAAAAAAATATATTAGTTGAAAAATACTTGTATTTTTTAGAAAATGTTTTTTATAATTATCTAAAAACCTAAACCTAAATGATCATTAGAATTTTTTTATAATGAAGTATTTTCATAAGTCATGTAACTATGAGATTTTCATGTTATTGGATAATAGTAGTTAATATTAGGGTATGGTTTAAATATCATTAGAGATTTAAATGTTATTAGTTGAGGATAATTTAAGAGATAGAAATATCATCAAAGATTGATAAGTTAAGATTGATCATAATTTCAAAGGTATAGACAACCATTTATATTTTTTGAGAAAATATTGAATATTTTAGGGATTGGGATAAGAGAGATTTATTGAAACCTTAGAAAAAGACTAAGGGATAAGTCTAAGTATATGATAACATCCTAAATTATTGGTAAAGTATAGATCATGTGGTTATCCTAGTAATTACATATCTATCTAGGTAATACAAGTGTATGAATTCTCTAGAAAAGATGTATTTGGGGGAAATAACCTTGAAAATGGTGGATTGGGTATTAATTGATCACCACCTATTGCATGAAAAATATGACTAATTATACAGTGGTTTTGACACTCCCAAGTGATATGCTATGGTTAATTCACATTCTCTCTAATTAACCATTATCAAGGATTTGATTATGATGTTAATTAATTCAGTCAGAGAACCTAATAGGAAGATTACCATGTATAACTAACGATTGAACAAAGAGATTCATATGTTGAACCAAAAGTATCATATGTTAAAAACAAAGCTGTCATTAGAGAATACATATTTATATTGATGTTTTAATATTAATATTTCCGATATTATCATAACAATTTTGGTTTTAATATTTGGTTGATACAGGGACATGAAAATGAATCTTAGAAAGGTATATTTCTAAAATCCACTATGTCTTATTACCAAATAAGTGATCATACTTAAATTGTTGAGAATGTTAGTATATATCTATTAGGATGGAAAAGGTGAGTTTCATAATCAAACCTAAGGTATTGGGTTTGATATCATAATAGAAATTAAATCTTGATTATATTATACATTTTTTATTAGTGAGTGATATTTATCAATGATATTATTGTATATTCCAAAATTTATTAGGATTATGTGAAAAATTAAAGTATTTTTCCTCAGTAGTTTTTTTTAAAGTATTGAAAACATATATTAAATGGTATTAAAAACCTTGAAAAGTGATTTTGTGAAATTGTTTTATTTTTAGGGATAACTATGAAAGAAAACATGATTGAGGGATAGATAACCCTTAGTATGAAAAGGGTGAATGGTTTTGAGAAAATTGATTGAGATAGTACTGATAAACATATAATTAAATATTGAATTAATTAAAAAGTTAACCATGATATTTTTTGTGATGTTTATATCAATTTTAGGATTATAATATATATTGATTAGTTTGTGACCTTATGAACTAGATGTTGAAACCATTTAAATGTAAAATATAGAGATAATTTTTGGAAGAATATATGATTTCTCTGCGGTTTAAGGTCTTAGGGATTCATTTGGTTTTTGGAAATGTATGTTATAGAGAATATATGACATATACATACTTCGGTATATGGTTGTATGAATGAGTAATGTTATTTGATGAAATATATGTAACTTGATGTAGATTACAAGAGTAAGGTAGATGGAATATTATAATTTATATCTCGAATGATTAATATGTTAAGAATACCCTCACCTACTTTCACGAGTGATTAATAATTAGAATTGTAAGGATGTAAATTATTTAAGTGGGTAGAATATAACACCCCAATATTTTGGAATATATTTTTCTCTAAGTTAATAATCTATTGGATAGCTTGTTTCACACACAATACAGAACTAAAATTATCTAAAAAGTATTAGATTAATATTAATAATATAATAATAGTAAAACCATTAGTAATTTAAAAGATATCCACATTTAGAGGACAAATGATACATTTTATTTAATATTAAACTAAATTGTTCTTTCTCAATTAATTTTTCAAATGTTTTGTACATTTTAACTCAATTCATTAAGTAGACTAATTTTAAAGGATAATATATACTATATCAGTAGTTGAACTAATATATTTTCATTATCTAAATTAACAATTAGTATAAAATAATATTTCATTCACCTAATGTTTAAAAAGGAAATTCTTTAATAAAAACAGTTTTTATTTATATTTTGTATTTTCATTTAAAAATATATATATATATAAATTTTATAATTTTAATTTAAAAAAATAAATTAATTTCAAAATTAGGGATTCCAAATTTATCTTAGCATTATTTTTTAGTATTTTTATTAAATATTTTATTTCTAATTGAATATGAAAAAATACATTTTTTTATCAAAATTGTATATTTTATATCTTTATCAATATATGAGAAATACATAGAAATTTATAAAACATTTTAATTGATTAAAATTTTATTTTAGAAGTACAAAATATGGTTTTTATAAATATTATTTTGAACATATAAAACCTATTTAAAATGTTTAGAACTCGGGTAACATTTTATTCCATTTTAAAAACAATTGTTGATATTTTATTTTAATTAAACATTTTATTATTAATATTAGGTTTTGGATTTATTTTGAAAGAAAGTAACTTTTATTTGATTTATAATAACCCAATTTATTTCTTTAAATTAAAAAACATTTCTGTTTTTACCCTATACATAAAATTTAAGCTAAAAATACACATTTTCGAAAAAAAAAATAGGTTTTATGAGTTATGTGTAATAATGATAGAATTAATTTTTTCTAACCCTTGGAAACTTGATTCGATAAAATGAATTTTATATTTAAATTATAAAATCAAAATTATAAAATAATTTTTATTTCAATTTTTTCATTAAAATTAATTATCATGGTTAAAAATTAATTACCATGGTAAAATTATATTAGGGTAAAAGTTAAAAAGTAAAAAAGAAAAATCACTAAATCACTAAATATTGTCTCAAAATGAATTTTGGAGAGATTTCTATACCCAAACACCGTTTCCACTCCATTATTTACCCAATTATTAACCTTTAAACCTTGATTAGTAACATTCCATTATTGAAAAGTAATGGGTAAAATTACTCTTCTTATCATTTATAAAAGGGTAATATTTCAACCATTTCATCCCACACCTATTACTTCAAATATAATAATGAAACTATGCCATTTTTATCCTCTTATAATCCTATCTGATTTTCAAAATCCACCGGTCACTAAAACTTATCCTATTCCCTTCATTTCCAAGGATACTTCTAAGAGAAAGTTTTAGGTCCCAACGTGAGTGTTACTTAATCATTAATCTTTCCCTCTTAATATTTATCTTTAAAAACTATCCTAAAAATTTTAATATAATTACATCAGTTTTATTATTATAATGAATTGTTATTATATTAATGAAATAATAATTATTTATTCCTTCCCATCCTCTTATAAAAATAAAACAACATCTATCATTGATTTTTTTGGACTACCGCCTCCACGATGCGGTGTCTTTAATTTTTCATCACAATCTCTACTTGCTAGTTATAAAGATGTAGTTAAAGAATAAATATAACATAAATAATGGAATTATTATTTTAAATATTATACTTATATTCCACCTTCATTCCCTCTCATTATTTGGGAAATAAAATATTTTATAGTGTGTTGTGAATACTACTACCTCCATGAAGCATCATTTTTTATTTTTTATCTTGATTTTCATTATTTATCCAAACCTCTTCAAATATGATTAAAAAACATAAATGATATTATACCACACCATAACCTTGTATAGCACTATTATTTCATTTATTTCTGAGTTCTATTTATTTCTTCATCCTTTTAGGTTATTTTTATTTGAAATTAGGAGTTCATAGAGATGCAGATCGTGTCACATAGTTAAGGTGTATATTTTTACAAATAATGTGGTAAAAATGTGATATACTCTTTAATTTGACAAATCCAACCACATGTGTGGTTAATATTTTGTCAAATCATGTGGACTACCCATGCACAGTGATGCAGAATCCCTATAGAGGGTGCACTGTTGGAACATGGTTTGAAAAATTGTGTGACCAAACCATGCGACATGTCTATAATTCATTAAAATATGAATTTAAACTTTTCCCTTATTGGTTATTAACCAAAAATGTTTCCCTCCTCCCTCATTTCTCTCACCCAACACTAGGGAACCATCTCCCTTTGTTACACTTTTCCTCATGGAATAATATTGGCTTTTCTTTAAAGATTGAGGTCAGATATTTAAGGCAATCTACTTCTTGCCTCTTCATCTCCTTCTTTAATCTTTATCTATTTGGTTTTTACTCTATCATGGGTTATAAAACCTAGGTTTCATGTTCATTTGTTTTTAATTGGTGTTTTTACTTTGTTAGTGTTCTTTTGGGCCTTCTTTCTCCCATAGACCTTCTTGATGTAGATTCGATCCCTCGTTGGTGAAGGTTACAATGTTTGAGGTAGGTTACCCTATGTCCAAGACTTTAAATAGAAAACTATGATTTATTTATTGTTTTAATGTGTGTTATCATGACATTATAAAGTAATTATATGGTATAAATGGGTTTAATGAAAAAAAAATTGTTGTTTCAGGATTTTGACCATTTTCCTATGTTGGTGCTATGTATTTCTCTTACTAAAACCTTCTTTAAATATTTTTTTATGATTATAATCATTCTCAATTATTGATTAATCTTTAAAATGGTTTCTATATTGTAAGTGTGGAATGTTATCGTGTTTCTATCTTTCATTTATTTTTTTCATAAAGGCCTAATGGCATATTTGGTTTCTTAAAAATCCTAAAAGAGAATCTTAATATTTTATTCTACTAACTATGAATTATACACATAAATATATATATATATAGTTATACTCTATGTCTATATTCATGCATGGTTTTTTGAATATTTTCATTATGATAAAGGGTATTTATATGTATATTAAGGTGCATATAAGTGTAAGTGTAAGGAGTAGTTTTGGAACTTGAAATATTTGAAAAAAAGTGGGTTTTCAAATGAAATACATTTCATTTCAATTGTTGAGGCTCGGTTGCTACTTTTAGGTATTCCATTGGAAATGAAGACACCTCTTAAGGTATGAATATTGTTTATGAAAATTTTATTTGTGTTGAATTTGTGGTATGTGATTTTTCCCTAGTAAGGGGCTTGTCCATTGCTTTTGTTTTATGAAAATGAAATACAGTTTGCACTTAAAAGGAAGTTTAGAGGTGAGAAAGTGAATTGTCTACTTTATTAAAAAATGTATGATATGTATGTGTATGATAATTTGATAAACTCACATCCATTTATATATCCTATTAATACTTGGGTATTTGGGAAGGAGATATAGGGACACATGTTTCACTTGTTTAGTATTACACTTTAACTAGTGGCCTTGAGATAGATCACTCATCTACTAATGGGATATTATCCTTAGTTGAAATATTGAGGGTGACACTTGGGGTGGGTTGATTGTTTTTATCTGATGCTTGTGATATTTGTTGATATTGGAAATTATATATTTGTCTTATACCATCCCAAGAAACTCCTAGGTTCACATGAAAATCATTTTACATGTAATCTACTTTCCTTTATTTTATGACAACTTTATAAATAAATTTCCACTATTAGGGTTTCTTACCAAAACCCATACATTATCACATGTTTCTTATTATAAATGGTTTATCGGAAAGTCTCTCATTCACTATAAACTATTTTTGAAAATTAAAAAGGAAATAGTTTTTTTGAAGTACCATCTTTCTACCTATTTTGAAAGGAAATTAAAACTATATTTTTATAAAATTTTATTTTCAAAATAGAATGAAATAGTTTTCTCTTTAAAGGTAAAGAATAGGGAATAGTTTTTCTCTTGGAATCCCTACTAAGAATCTTGGTGCTCATGCCTAATTTATTATTTCAGTTTCGTGTATGGTTTTTCTTTGGGCCTCTCAAGGAGTATGTGTGGTTTTATGGTTGGTGGTGACCCATGATAACACATAGAGGTAGGTATAGTTGTTTTTCTTCACTTATATTATCATCATTTACTTTATTTATTATATTATTACTTATTTACGAGTTGTTTCATGGGATAAATCATTCCTAATTGAGTGATGATTGATTCCTGGTACTAGTTTTCATACTAGGAGGATCAAGAGTGACCTTTGGGCCTTGATGTAGGTTGTATAGGGTGATCGGTTCAGGGTTTTCCTGGGTTGGTTTGGTAAAAAATGGTTTTAGAGAATCCCTTGTTATTTAGAAATTTTCGATAGTTGTTAGGTATGATTATCAAAAATAATAGGTCAGAGACAAGTAGGTGCGTGATCACCACATATTTGGGGTTACTCTTGAGTTTCTAGGGTGGTCTAGGATATTTGTGTCTCAAATCTGTGCATGGATCTTATATGTTTTAAAGTCTATTAGTCATTGTTTGAGATTTTATTATTATAATTGATAATTTATTGGTTATTTTAGGAAGATACAAATATTGGAGTGTATTTTTAAAGAGATTATTAGGGTTAATGGTTACTATGAATGGCCTAGAAAATCATGTACATACCCCATAGGCACCTTTGTTAACCTCGAGTGAACATCTCATGGATGAAACACGGTATACTAAATCGTGCAGACAAACCGGGCACAATTACTATTTTTTAAAATATTTGGAATGTTGATTATTTAAGTGTTGGGTAATTTTTATTCATTATTGTTATTGGTTTAAGGTGATTTTGGGATTTTCTTTTGGATTTTTAAATGAGGTTTTTATTTTTCAATGTTTTATTTCTAAAATAATTACCCTCGGTAATTTAAAAATGAAATTGAAATTATTTAATATTCTCAAAAGTTTGTAAAATATTGAATGGAGAGTGATTTGTGGATTTATAAATGTTTTTTATGGAAATATTTGGGTTTAAATTTGTTAGGTTATTCTAAATAATTATTGGTAATGTGACCCTTGGTAGTCCTTATGAATGTATATGTCTGTGTGTGTGTGTGCGTTTGTGTGTGTGGTCACATGCTTATTCATATACATATGTGTTCATGTAAGTGTGTATCCATATGTTTGTGTGTGTGTGTGTTTGTTTGTTTCTATGTGTGAAGTTTTATAGAATACTATTATTAAATATCAAATTTCCTAAAAAAATTCCTTCCAAAGAGTTTCTAAAAAGGGAATTATAATTCTTTGATGAGTAAGTATTATTTTATATTCTCCTTTTCATGTCTCGAGGTTTTCACTTATGTATTCCTTGGTGTTATTATGTTGGGAGTTTTTTTGAAGTGGTGTTTTGAGTTTGGGTTATTGATTTGAGATTAAGATGTGGAGTTTCAATTTGTGATATGTTTTGATTCAATTTTGTGTTTCTTATTTTTAGAGTATTCCCATATTAAGATTTAAGGAATCATGAAGAAGGTCTTTGGGTGGATCTTCCACCATGTTCCTTTTGATTGATCAAGTATCACCCTGATCATTTGGTTCATATATTCTAGATATAGATCCTAGAGATTCACATTAAATGACTCAGTATCAGGAATTCGAATGGATGTTTCAAAATTAAAACCTTCCTCGTTTATTTGGATAGTAGGAATCGAGAAAATCTAATGAATGATTGCAAACAATTATGGAGATACTTATTTGGCATGAGATTCTATATCCTCTTAAACTCAAGTTTTTCCATATTTATGTTATAAGTTTGGAGTTGGAAATTATAGAATTATGTTATTTGGACAGAGCCATAAAAAACACACATGGAAAATATTTAAATCTTTGTTTAGGGAAATATATGGGTAATTAAGGGGAGATCTAGTGTTTTATGTTTCATTGGATTAGTATTATATACTAACTAGTGGCCCTAGGTGAGATAACTCATCTACTTATGGGATATATCACTTGGTTAAACCGGTGAGGGTGACACCGAGTGTTGGTGTAGGTTGATTGTCAATATCTGGTGATGGTAGTATTTTATGATATCGGTATTGATAGTTTTTTTCCACACCATCTTGACCATCTTAGGATCCCATGATAAAAAATTTACATGTATCTTAGTTTCCTCTATTTTATGACACTTTTATAAAAAAATACACTATTATGCTTTCTTACTAAAACTCATACCTTATCACATGTTTCTTATTTAAAATTATTCTTCATAAAGTATCTCATTCATTAGAAACTATTTTGAAAATAAAAATGGAAATGGTTTTTATAAAGTATCAAATTGATACCTATTTTGGATGGAAAGGAAAACCATATTTTTTATATTTATATTTTCAAACAAGCACGAAATTGTTTTCTATTTAGAGGTAAATCACAAGTCTTGGTTTCCCTATTGAATCTATATTGATCATCTCATTGCTCACACCTAATTTATTATTTCAGTTTCATGTTTGGTTTTTATTTGGGCCACTCAAGGAGATATCATGGTTCGGCGGTTAGTGGTGACCCATGAGGTAATGTTGAGGTATGTTTAGTTGTATTTTCTCTTTTTCTGTCATTTTTTAGTTTATTTTTCTATGTTCTTACTTATGTTTCAGTTGTTTCATGGGATAAATTGTTCCCAATTGAGTTATTCTTGATGTTAAACACGAATTTCTAACCCAAGAGGATCAAGAACACCTTTTGGGCCTTATCATAAGTAAGATCGGGTGACTAATTTGGTTCAACCTTGGATGGGTTATGACATATTATACACTTTTATAACCATACTTACCCAATGATTTATATTGTGTTCTTGTTTGGGTCATTTTAATCACTAATATGAATGATGTTGTAAAAGTCTATCATGGATAACTATGGGAACTTAAATACTAATATTATTATTGGTTAATAATAAAATCAAGTTTTTATGGTTATTTAAAGTTTATATTCATTATTTTACTTATTATTAAAATATCATCTTTGATTACTAAAATTACAAAAATTAAATAACGCCAATTCCATTTTCATGAAATGTAACTAAAACACCAATGGAATGATATGAGAGTTTAACAAATAAACAAAATTAATTTATTATAGTGCTATAAATTATCTAATAATTATGAACCTGGTTTCGAGGAATTGGTACCGAAATTGACATCATAAAGTATGTGTGAAATGATTAAATCCATTATCACATAATGATAAAAATAAGCTCTGAATTACTAATATATTCATAATTAATTATCATAAATGAAGTTTATAAAAGTTAATGTATGTGAATAAGTTTATAAAATTTACTTTTAAGATATTTATGGTTTTTATACAGGAGCTTAGAGGGCATTTGAAAAAGCGAAGAAACAAATTAAGAGTTTCTTATCTCAAATTTAATTTCTTGAGGAATATTTATTAGTATACACTATCTTTTTATTTTGTAATGGTGTATGTAATACCCATTTTTTTTATCATGTTACTCTAAAAATTTATGATATTTAATATTTCATTTGAAATCATATCCTTCGAGGGGTTTTGATTTGAAATTTTCTAATATCGTAAGGGTTTCTTATCTTAAATTTAATTTCTTGATACATATTTATTATTGTACACCATGTTATACTTTTAATGGTTTATTTTCTGGCCCATTAATATTTTGTATCATGATCCTCTAATTATTAATGATATTTAATTTTTCTTTTGAAATCATATCCTTGAAGGTGGTTTGATTCAAAAGTTTCGAATGTCATAAGAGTTCTTTATCTCAAATTTAATTTATTAGAATAGTGTACCTACTTCCCATTTAATATTCTATATCATGATACACTCATTATTCATGATATTTAATGTTTCATTTGAAATCCTATATTTAAATGGGTTTTGATTCGAATGTTTCTAATCTCTTAAGGGTTCTTTGTCTCAAATTTCAATTCCTTGAGATATGTTCATGTTATACACCATGTTTTCTTTTGTATAGTGCACTTACTTCCCCATTATCATTTTATATCATGATTCTATTATATTTAATTATATTTTTTGTTTTATTCAATGCTATTTATCTCATGGGTTTTTGACTCAAAAGTTACAAAAGCTGTAAGGGGTTTTATTTTCAAATTCTTTTCTTTGAGATGTGTTTGTATTATAAACCAAATTTTATTTATATTGTGTATAATCTGTTTATTTTATTTATTATTCCATGAAATATATTTCAGTCATGGAATTATTAGTTAAATTTAAAGCTCTCACTCATTCAATTGTTTTCAACTTAAATTTTACTTTAGTTGTAACATATTTCCTAACTCAAATTATTTCTCCATGAGTCAAATATTCTCTACTTTGTTATGATCTTATTAACCCATTTTATCCTTACATTCCATTTTTCAATTTAAATTTAATTTTTTTCAAGGTAAGTTACTTAATTTCATCTATATTATCTACTTTATTAAAGTAACTTCTCAAATAAATTTTTTTTCAATGGTAAAAATAACTCCCATTCTTTTCAATGAATCTTTCTCCTACATGCCCATAATTTCATTCCATCCAATGTTTTCGCCCATTTTTTGGAACTCAAATATAGATTAATTCATGTGATCCACTTACTTCACATCACTACATTTAAAATTGAAACTTTATTTCCTTATTTATGATGTGGGTTTTAAATAAATGTGTCCCAAAATATTAAATTTTTTTATATAGGACAAATGTATTTATTATCCTCCGGTCCACATTTTCTCTATATAATATTTATATCCCTTTCAAGATTCCATTATTGTAGATTTCATAAAAATTAATTTTTTAATTTATCTCGTAAATTTCCTTTACAAACATTTTTATAATATATTTTTAAAAGAAACTAGTACTTTTTCTATTAGACTTTCTTTATAAAAAAACTTCTTTATAAAATATTTTCACAATAATTTAATTCCTATCATTTTGAATCTTATTTCCCGAGCTTCATGGTTTTAAAAAATAAATTATTTTTCCATTATTCTATAAGTTTTATTTTATAGTTTTCTCATAAAAAAGTTCATTTTTATTATTCTTTTCATTGTAAAATACTACTATTCTTCTGAAATTATTTTTCAACTACCCATTGGTTATTTAACTATGTATTCACAAATGATAAATGCTAAAACTATATAATAAAAGTGATAAATCACTGATTTTTTCTTAACTATTCATATTTAATGTATAATTGAATCTTTTCTTATAATTCATTTACTCTATTAATAACTCATTTTTGATTCCATTGATTGAAATGTGTTCATCTAGTTACCTATACATAATGTGTATGGAGAAGTGTTAACAAAAACGTATACCCTTTATCCATATAGTGTAAACACTATGTGTTATCTTATTCTATAGTTTTTTACCTATATATTTACTTAACATCATTGGATACCCATTTATTTTACATGGGTTTATCATGTTATGAATATTATTGAAATTGTGGTATCAATCAATCTAAATCTTGATGTCTTTTTATGTGATATAATTTACCAATTTTATGGAACTCTTTTTATTTCTATCGGTTATTTATGATGAGTGATTAATTTTTGATGGAACGTATATGTAAGGATGTTGATGTATGGGGTCTTATATCTCTATACAATTCATTGGTTTAAGTAGATATCTACTAAGATAATTAGGTATATACATAAATGAGTTTATTAACATAGTTGTGGGAATAATGAGTTTGATCAAATTTTATAGTGTTGACCTAATGCGTTTGTTCACATTGTAATGGGAATAATTAGTTTTCTCATAAAGATTTATATTCTTATTATTGTTCCATATTTTCAATTTTTTATGTTATGCCACATTTTTATAATTCATTTTATTTAAGGTTATGTTATATCCAGGTTTATGCCTCTTTTCTCAGATATTATGCACTTTTATGTTATGTCGTGAATTATTCTATGATTTACAATCTATTATTTATTGGGTATAATGTTATTATATGTACTTATTATACCCTTATTCTCATATTATTCTCACTTGTGAGTGTCGAGCGAAGTATTTTTGTCAACAATACGTATAAATGTTATTTAAAGGGGGAGATTATTGAAAATAATACTTTGTCTCCTTATGATAATTTTTATTCTCACAAATACCCTTAGTTATTTTCTAATGATTTTATTTAGTATTTTGCAGGAGTTTATTAATTTGTTTTACTCTTGAAATAACAAGAATTTATTACTTATTCAGAATATGCTTTAGCACGTTCTGGGATTCACTATTCACATCTTACATAGATGAATATAGCGTGGAATCTGTTTTAGCGCATTCTGGAATCACTGTTCATACCCTATGTCGATAAACATAGCGTAAGGATGAAAAGTGTATACTTTTTGATATCTTAGAAAAGTATGGTTAAACAACCATACGTTTTTCAGCAAAGTATGGAATAAGAACCTTACGTTAGGAAGGAACCCTACGTTTTGGTTATCAGAAAAGTATGGAAGGAGAACCGTACTTAAATTCTAAGTGTTACATTTGTTTCTCAAACGTATGGTTCATCAACCTTACTTTTGTAAACAACCATACGTTCTTGGAAAAGTATGGATCAAGTAAAAAGTATGGATCTTTTAACGCATGTTTGAGTGTTGAAGAAAAAGTATGGATGATCAGCCCTACGTTTGTATTCAACCTTACGTTATCAATCTTACGTTGTTAACCTTACATTTGAAGACTATGTTATCAACCCTACGTTTGGAGGCTACGTCATCAACCTTACGTTTGGTGTCGCAAATTTTGGCAGACCACTACTAGAAATTCAGGCTATAGCCACGGACCTATAGCCACGGTTTTGTAGGTCCGTGGCTATATCCATTATATTGCCACGCTTAAATTTTTCTTTCGTGGCTAAAGCTGTTTCATCGTTTTTTTCTCCTATCATTTATCGGGCTCCTCCTCCGCAGCCCTCCTCCCCCGATTCGCACACAAGCCTCCTCCCGACCACGTCTCCTCCTCCGCCCTCGCAATTCGTCCTCGCCGCGCCCTCCTCCTCCCCGACGCCTCCTCCTCGCCGCGCCCTCCTCCTCGCCGCGCCCTCCTCCTCGCCGCGCCCTCCTCGCCGCGCCCTCCTCCTCGCCGCGCCCTCCTCCCCGACGCCTCCTCCTCGCCGCGCCCTCCTCGCCGCGTCCTCCTCCTCGACGGCTCCTCCCCGACGGCTCTCTTCCGACCGAGGTCGACACCCCCATCTCCCTCCCGACACATTTTCCTCATCTGCAGCTGTCTTCCTCGGTAATTTGTTTTTTTTTCTTACAGTTCATCCACCTCTTCGAACCCCCTCCTCCTCCTCCTGTTTGTGATTTCCGTCAGGTGTTCTAGGGTTCTTATCATTCCAGGTGAGGGTATCACAATTATTTGATAAATGGTGTCATTATATCATGAATTAATGATGATTTTTTTTTGTGATTAGTATGAACCATGATGATTTGCATATCAATTTTACAACATCTAGAGGAGTTGTTTTCCAAACAGCAACACTACACTTCATCAGAAAATAGAATGGTGGCTCAACATATCTGGCTATAGTTCACTCAATTTATATTAGAATTATGCAAACATTTGTTACTTGTATTTTCCACTATTTTGAGATTTTCTCACTGGTGTCATTGTAATTATTTGGAAATCCAAGAATTTAAGAATCTATTTTTGAATTATTTAACCTTTATTGGTTTATATTTTTTATGAACATGGTAAATTCCTATGTTTTGGAATTGCATTCTCATGTTTTTTACCCAGATTTTATGTGAATCTGTCTATGCAGATTCTTATTTTTTTTCTATGAGAACTATCCATGTATTCCATACATGAATTTTCCACTGGTTTGTACCATCATTTTGAATTCCTAGAATTTAGGAATCCATATTGGAATAAGTGTGGGAGGATATTTATATATATTTTATATCTAGTTTACCCCGATCTCAAGGATTTGATGTCATTATGGTGGTAGTGAACATACTTTCCAAGTGTAATAAAGAACCCAAATCCAAAACTAGTTCCTTGGATAGAAAAGTCACATGTTTTCACTATGTTAAACCCATGCACATTAATCCCAAGTGTAGGAAACTCATGTGAGAGTTAGAACACAAAAAACCAACTGACCAGCCTTTTATGGTTGACTCAAGATATTATGCTATTGAATTCCGGAATATATCCATCCATAAACTCAATCATGAGTGGGTCCTCAACTATGGATATTATTGTAACTTGTGTCTATATATAGAGTCTTTTTTGAATCTATTCAAGAAGTTGGAAGGGTATGCCCTTTTAGGAAATAATAATAGGTGTAGGGTTGAGGGTAGAGACTCTATTCTAATAGAGTAAGATGATCAATCCATCATCCACTTACTTGATGTAAGGTGGGTCCCCAACCTTCAAAAAAATAATATCCTTAGGAGTCCTTGAGCAAAATGGATTTACCTCTAGTTCATATAATATAAATGGATATTGAACATAATTAAATATTGATATAATTAATTTATTATAGTAATATTTCCACCTTCAATTTCAACCAAGAAGAAAACTATTTTCTATGAAATGTCTCTCTCCTTCTCAAAGATAAATAATGATGATTTCTGTTATTAATTTCTTTATGATATGGTTTATATTTTTCGTCATCTACCACTACTCAATGGGGTGCGGGGTAAGGCATAAAAGAAAACTGAGAAAAATCACTAAACAACTCAACCACACTAGAAATTCTCAAGGATTTTAGTATAATGACAACATATCTTTGTAGATATGGTTTATATTTTCCGTCATCTACCACTACTCAATGGGGTGCGGGGTAAGGCATAAAAGAAAACTGAGAAAAATCACTAAACAACTCAACCACACCAGAAATTCCCAAGGATTTTAGTAGAATGACAACAAATCTTTGTAGATATGGGTTATATTTTCAAAATGTCTCTAAATTTCAATAAATCTTTGTAGATTTAATACAGAACATCAGAACTCGTTATGAATTAACCCAAACACTTTTGGGAATTGATTATTATTATCTCTTAGATTTCATATAAACTCTTTTTACTATAATCAGTCCTCATTATTGGAACTTATGTATGACTATTCGTGAATTTTTATAATTTAAAACATTTATGAATTCCCTAAACCATAATTTTAATATATTTGTTATAATTATTTTATTAACTTGTTATTGATGATTACTTAATATCTTATGAAACGATACATACAATGTTAAGTCATTTTCTAGATTATTTATCTAATGTATGTTTATCTGCCTCAGAATGGATAGATACTGGATGTACAACATTGATCGGATCACTGATGAATTTCAGAAGGAGTTACAATATTTTTTGGACTTTGCATTCAATAATGATTCAGATGGCGGATTGATTCGATGCCCGTGTTTTGATTGTGTTGGAAGACCTTGGTTAACTCGTGAGGAAGTGAGTTACCATATCACTAAAAGTGGTTTCCAAAAAAATTATCATGTGTGGTATCACAATGGAGAAAAAGCTCAAGTGTTGAATGTCATCGATTCAGCAGAAAAGATTGGTATGAAAAATCTGATTTCTGATCGGTTTCCTTTTGTTTCTGAAGCTAGCTCCTCATGTAGACCAGTGCAAGAGGAAATGAATACTGGAACACAGTTCTCATCTATTAATCAGGATGATGACGTTGAGAGTGTTAGAAAGTTGATGGAAGATGCAAATACCCCAGTATATCAAGCATGTGGAAAAATGAGCAAACTTGAGTTTTTAATGCGATTATATCATGGGAAAACAATGTATGGATTTAGTAATACTGCAGTCGACTATCTCCTTACATTTATTAAGGATTTACTGCCTGATGATGCATGTATTCCAGAAAATGATTACATGGCATCAAAGTTGGTTAACAAATTTGGATTTTCATCTAGTAAGATTCATTCTTGTCTCAAAGACTGTTGTTTGTTCTGGAAGGAGAATGCAAACTTGAGTCAGTGCAAACAGTGTGGCACATCAAGGTGGAAGACTAATAAAGATGGATCTCAATCATGCATACCACAGAAAGTGATGTGGCACTTCCCTTTAATTCCCAGGATTCAAAAATTTTTTATGTCAGAACAAATGGCAATGAATATGAGATGGCATGCAGATGAAAGAAATAAGGATAACGATGAAATAGTGCATCCTGCAGATGGGTTGGCTTGGAAGAAATTTGATAGGTTACATCCTGATTTTGCAGCCGACCCACGAAATGTTAGATTGGGATTATCCTGTGATGGTTTCAACCCATTTCGCCAAATGCATACTGCACACAGTACTTGGCCTGTTTTCATTCACATTTATAACTTTCCTTCATGGATGTGTATGAAGAAGTCGTGCACTATCCTGAGTATATTGATATCTGGACCCAGTGATCCTGGAAATGATATTGATATATACTTGCAGCCATTAATAGAGGAGTTAAATGAGCTTTGGATTGTTGGTGCACAAGCGTATGATGCATTCAGAAAGGAGTACTTTATGTTTCGTGCAGCTTTATTATGGACGATAAATGATTTCCCTGCCTACGGAATGATGTCTGGTTGGAGTACTAAAGGGAAATTATCCTGTCCTATTTGTATGAAAAATACACGTTTCCGAAGAATGAAGTTTCGACGAACTTTCAGCTTCATAGGGCATCGACGTTTTCTACCAATGGACCATCCATACAGGAATAATCGGAGACAGTTCGATAATGCCATCGAGACAGATGAGACACCTCAACGAATGTCAGGGACTGATATTGTTAAAGAACTTGATGATTTGAATTATGTTCTTGGCAAAAGTCAATCAAATATCAGAAAGCGAAAGCATGCTAATTCCAATTCCAACAGCAATTGGAGAAAGAAAAGCATATTCTTTGAGTTGCCGTATTGGTCATCGAATTTATTACGTCATTGTTTGGATGTAATGCATATCGAGAAAAACATTTGTGAGATGTTACTTGCTACTATTTTAAATGTCAAAGGCAAAACAAAAGACGATTTGCGGTGTCGTCGTGATTTGATGGATTGGGGTATAAGAGCAAGACTTCATCCTGAGTTAATTGGTCAAAATAAGTGGAAAGTCCCTGTTGCCTGTTATTCGATGACAAATGTGGAGAAAAAACAATTTCTTCAGGTCTTGGAAAGTTTGAAGGTTCCGGATGGTTATTCAAGTAATATTTCGAAAAGGGTGAATACGCAAGATGTGAAACTCAAATCTCTTAAAACCCATGATTACCATGTCTTGTTACATGAGTTGATTCCCATTGCCATTCGTCATTTACTTTCACATAATGTTAGAGTTGCGGTGATTAAGTTATGTCAATTTTATCGAGATCTTTGTGCCAAAAGATTGAGCAGAAGTGCTGTTCAGAAATTGCAGAGAGATGCACCGATTATTCTTTGCGACTTGGAGAAAATTTTCCCACCGTCTTTTTTCACAATTATGTTACATTTGACTGTGCATCTTCCCACGGAAGTTCTCTTTGGTGGTCCTGTTTCGAGTCGGTGGATGTATCCTACCGAAAGAATGATGTTTACATTGAAATCTTATGTGAGAAATAAATATCATCCTGAAGGCTGTATTGTGAAATGCTATTTAGCACAAGAATGCATGGATTTCTGTTCATCGTACTTGGCTAACGTCACTACGAGGTCTAATCGACTAATGAGAACTGAAGATGAGCAATATGATCCCATTGAGCCTGCATTTCCTTCAATGCCCCAAACAGGGGGGATATCTGGATCGTACTCGTTGTGTACTTTAAGCAGGGAAGAGTGGGAAATGGCACATCGCACAGTATTATTCAACTGTAGTGTGCTTGATGATTATATCAAGTAAGTAAACTAATAAATATGTATTTTTTTTCATTGTGTGATTTCTTTATATCTTCTGACATTTTAATGCTTGCATATCTGTAGAGAACATTTTGAAATTATAAAAAAGAGACATCGCTCTCTATCTATTAAGAGGAAGGAACTGTTGCACAGCAAAGAATTTGCTGCCTGGTTAAAGTCAAAGGTAATAGATTTCTTTTTCTTCTTCTCATAACATAATCACATGTCTCTGTTTAATATTCTATGTTGGTATCTTTTAGGTTTTAACTCTACCAATGATTGAAGTATCAGATGAAATAAAAGCATTGTCCTTTGGTCCAAACGATGTGGTGCGTGATTGTAAGTCAATGGTTGTCAATGGATATAAATTTGTTATAAATAGTTGTGCAAAAACAATGGCAACACAGCATGACGGTGTCACGATAAGCGCCACAACAGATTGTTATGCGAGTGCATCGGACAGGCAACCTCGATCAGAAAATATATCATATTACGGTGTTGTTGAAAGAATCATTATATTAGATTACTATGCACATGGTCGTGTCGCAATGATGAAATGCAAGTGGTTTGATTCAATGACACGACAAGGAATGCATATTGATAACTGTGGATTTAGAGTGATTGATATGAACCGCCAGCTTCGTACCGATGAACCTTATATTCTTGCGTCACAAGCTAAACAGGTGTTTTATGTAAGTGACCCGTTACAACCACAATTTGGTGTTATTGTTGATGTTATTCCTAGACATATTTTTGACGAAGGCATGGATAACAATGATGTTGTGGATGAACCTGTTGGTATTTATTCGAATGTTGCATTTGATGATACAGATGATGCAATTGTTAGAACAGATTGTGAACCAGAAATTGTCACAGACCCCACATAGCGTTGACACATTTGTAAGTATTTACCTTATATTATCGCAATATTGTATGTGTTTTTTTTAACTTTCATTCATGATATCAAAATAACTAGTATATTTTATACCATTATCGAATATAAAACTATTAATAGCCTCACCAATTTATGTTTAACCACTTCTCTAGTAAATCTTGAACATAGAAAAGTCTTGATATTTTATCAATATAAATATCACACATGAAAATGTATCTCATTGTTTTATGATACAATTGTATTATTTAACATTTTGCATTATTTCTATTTATTTGATAATATTATTTTAAATTTTCAGGTCAAAATGTCTGATTATGATGGTAGTAGAAGGAGTAGAAGAATATTGAGAAACGAACAACGTAGGTCTCCTCCTGGAAACAATGTAAGTACAAATTATGTTTGAATATTATGGTCTTTCATATTATTTATCTTGTTATCGTTCGTTTTATTTTATCATCTATGTTATTTTAGACCGCATCGTCGAGGAGACGCTTGGATTATGCCACTGAGGATGATATTGTGGCGGGGGGCACTAATTCTACAGGTCAGCCTACTACTACGCCGCTTGAGACACCAGGAGGCCATCCTCCCATTATGCCACCTCCATATTATCTATACCCACCTTTTCCGTATCCCTTTTTTCCCACTCCCACATCGGATGGTAGTTCTCAGACTCCCATCCCTCAGTTTCCATTCCCACCATCCACTGTACAGGGTACTGTGCCCCCATATATCCCACCGCCATATCCATATCCATATCCACCCTCATCTGTACAGGGTTATCCATCGGGTTTTCTGCCTCCATCAGTACACTTTGCATCTACTATACATAGTACTCCTGTAGATATCTCACCTACCATGGAGGCTGCCCCCCCTCCAGACGCAGCACTTCAGGGGTCAGCAGATCCCCCATCTACTGGTATTTGTTTAAGCATTACTGTTACTGATTAATGATAAATTCATATATATTATTCTCTTTTATTTTGGTTTCATGATTAGCTACAGCCTCTACCAGACGACGAGGCCGCACAAAAATGCGCGAGGTTTGGAATCGGAACACGCAAATCATAGTTGATTACAATGAGAACAATGCTATAATTAATAAAAATGGCACGGAATGTAAAAGTTTTATGGGAACACTTGTTAGACACAGCAATATCATTCCGGTTCAACCGATAAGTTGGAAGGCAGTTGGACAAGAAATAAAGGACAAAGCCTGGGCAGAGATTTGGGTAAGTAATGTTAATCACCTTTTTTATATATATAAATTTATAAAATTTTCTTAACATATATTATGTCCATTGCAGCTTCGATATAATTTTCCCGATGGACAAAATGCAAAGGCTGCAATGATAATGTATTTAGGTGAAATGTGGCGAGCCTACAAGTATGATTTATATCTTGGGTGGAAAAAGAGAGTTGGTACAGAGCTTGAAGAAGTACCGGTGATTCAAGATTGCCCAATATCACAATATAAAGAGATGATCAACTATTGGAAGAGTTCAGCGTTTAAGGTGTTTGTTAAATTTATATATATATTCATTTATTTATTTGAAAACGATTTTAAATTACTTGTTTTATTTATGTTAATGAGTTTATATAATTATTTGTTTATAGGAGAAATCAAATAGAAATAAAAAAAACAAGAGTGCAATGAAACACATTTATACTCGCGGACACACTTCATTACCAGATCATGAGCAGACGCAGGTAATTTAACATTTAAAATATTTAGCTTTGTTTTGTGTAATTTTTTTAACTTCCAATTTTGATTTATTTCTTTGTTTTTTTCCAGAAAAAGTCATTGAATATTGAGGGTCGCGTTCCTCGCTCAACTTTGTTTTGTACAAGCCGGAAAAAGAAAGATGGTACTGTGCCAAATCCCGACACCGAGAAGGCGATTGTAAGTATATTTCAATTTCTTTGATTTTTAATGAATTTAATTCCTTATATTATTTTATCATTTTAATTTATGTTATATATCAATCAACAGAATGCTTTAGAGGCGTTGGCAGAAAAAGAACCTGACAATTTGGGCCCAAACGATCATCTACATCAGGTATTAGGAGATGAGCATCAGGGTAGAGTGCGTTGTCGGCCTGGGAAGAAGATTGTACCATCTCGATACTGGTCTACTAACGTTTCTTCGAGTACCGGTTCTGGTTTTGTCACAGTGGAACAAATGAATGTCGCAATCAAAGAAGCAAGTCAAAAATCAGAACAGGCGATAACTGCAAATATGATTAAGTTTATGTCTGCCCTTTCTTCTACACTTCCACCAGAAGCAGCTGCAACGGTTGATGCCTTTTTGATGTCGATGCGTTCTGCTAATGTAGATTCTTCTGTTGGAGCCGGAGCCGGACCTAGTGCTGGACCCGGTGCTGGTGCCGGTTCGGATGCAGATGTCGATGCCGATGATGATATTGGTGGTGTGAGAGGTGGTGATGGTGTTTCTGTAGGAGGTGTGGATGAGGGTTATCATGATTTTGATGATACTGATATTGAGACTCACTTTTGATGTTAATTGTATGTTTGGATTGGTAATGTATGACGAGTTCTATGCATCCAATTACATTGTTTTTTTGATCAATATCATTAATATTTACCATATCTTATTGGGAATGAGAATGACTACTAAACTACGGTTCTCCACTACTACAAATGCCTTTTCTGATTGGTCTCAGCTTTCTTTTAGTAGTGATAATACTATTTCTAAGATGTTCCGTAATATGAAACCTACAATTTCTATCCTTAAGGATTCAATAATACAACCTGCTAACAATGACACCTCTCTTGGACTAAAGAATGAAATCAAAATAAAAGATGATGA
This sequence comes from Viscum album, assembly GCA_963277665.1. Lineage (NCBI taxonomy): Eukaryota > Viridiplantae > Streptophyta > Magnoliopsida > Santalales > Viscaceae > Viscum > Viscum album. Next base: position 1,329,055,828 of record OY728158.1, read on the forward strand.
ACCAGTTTCTGCTATCCCAACTCACACTAATACTATTAGCAATCCTGCCAATTATGGGTACGCCGAGACACTAAATAAGCCCTGTAATACTGCTTTTGTGGCACCCAAATCAGTTGAACATGGTACCACAATATCGATACAGGAAACTAAGCCCATGCAGGTTATGAATGTCTCTATAGAGAAAATGCACTACTGTACAGATCTGGAAAATATCATAAAACATCCCACAGATACTTCACAGGCCAGGTATAACTATTTCACCACCTATAGATAGTGAGCATTGTGCTATAAAATTTGGTAAATATTTCTAATCATAACTCTGTTTCTGATTGTTTTCTTGCAGAATATTGATTTTGATGACGATTAAGATGATTGATTATAATGTCGAAGAGAATGATGGTATGAAAATAATGTATACCATTGCTGTTACAGTTTTTGTAAATGAATTCTAATAACAATTGTTCACTAGATGATGTTGATCTTTACTTATTGCAGATGAGACGTTCTATGATTGATCGTACCCACCAAAGTTCTGTACATTGGAGGGCAGTGGGGGGTTGGGCAGTGGGGGGGAGGGCTGGGCAGGAGGGGGAGGGGGAGGGCAGTGGGGGGGGGGGGGGCTGGGCAGTGGGGGGAGGGCTGGGCAGGAGGGGGAGGGGGAGGGCAGTGGGGGGGGGGGGGGCTGGGCAGTGGGGGGCTGGGCAGTGGGGGGGAGGGCTGGGCAGGAGGGGGAGGGGGAGGGCAGTGGGGGGGGGGGCTGGGCAGTGGGGGGCTGGGCAGTGGGGGGGAGGGCTGGGCAGGAGGGGGAGGGGGTGGGCAGTGGGGGGGGCTGGGCAGTGGGGGGGGGTCTGGGCAGTGGGGAGGGCAGTAGGGAGTGGGGGGGTGCTGGGCAGTGGGGAGGGCAGTAGGGAGTGGGGGGGGGGCAGTGGGGAGGGCAGTAGGGAGTGGGGGGGGCTGGGCAGTGGGGGGGGGGGGGGGGCTGGGCAGTGGGGGGGAGGGCTGGGCAGTGGGGGGGAGGGCTGGGCAGGAGGGGGAGGGGGAGGGCAGTGGGGGGGGGGGCTGGGCAGTGGGGGGCTGGGCAGTGGGGGGGAGGGCTGGGCAGGAGGGGGAGGGGGTGGGCAGTGGGGGGGGGGGGCTGGGCAGTGGGGGGGGTCTGGGCAGTGGGGAGGGCAGTAGGGAGTGGGGGGGAGGGGCTGGGCAGTGGGAATCCTGCACTAATAAGTGCGAGATCTCTACAACAGGTATGTTTTCCTAAAATTGTGGAATAAACCTCCCTACCATGCATCATTTTTCATTTGCATTTACACACTATATGAATGCAGGTTATTGGTCGTAAAATCATGGAGTTGACCCCCTTTTCATCCAACATATGAATGCAGGTGATATGTTTTAACTATTGACTCCACTGTATATTGATTTTTGTGGGTCATGTCTAAGAGTTGCTAGACATACTTTGATTGTTCTCATCCCAGCATAGCGATGAACCAAAATATTGGTGAATGTGCATGGGCTGATGGAATGAATGCCTTCAATTTACAAGCATGGAGAAGAAACTGACTGGTATTTCTTATCAACATATTCAGGCTTTTTATTCTGCATTTTAATCTGCACTTTAGTATTTTATTGTTATGTAGTAATAACAAAATTTCTATATGACATTTCATTGCTTATGAGTCTTATATATTCATTAATAATAATTCATGGTTTTATTTGTTGCATGTACAGACTGTAGCAAATTAAAGTATGATTACCAATCAGTGGTTTGCCATTCGATCTTTATCAAGGTGAGCTGACAAATCTATGTGCCAATCTAACACGTCATTTGAGCTTATTCATGCATGACTCATCTATGTGAATTCTTCTTTGAGTTAAGAGTCTAGCTGAAACACACTTTAGATATTGGAATCATTGAACACACATGCATTCTGAATGTCCAATTTTTTTTTCCTGCTTGTTGGTTATTGGTTTTAATCTAGCTTCTTTCATTTGGTTGGCATTTCCGATCACTTTTGTGCTGAATATGTTTTCCATCTGTTGCTGGCAGGGGGACAAGCATGACGACACCTTGCGGCGGTTACTCTCCTCCTTAGAGAAACATTGAATGGTTAGCTCTATAATTTTTCGTATTTCTTCATTCCTAAACTATATCTCCTCTCAGCGCTGCCTCTCATCCATCTTTCCACAAAACGTGCATAGCAGGTGGTACAAAAGCTCAATTCAACTGAAAAAATTGGTTTGGAATTGTCTGGCATATTTTATTCCTCTAGGTATTCCTACACATTTCTAGATCTCCAAACCTCACCGAATTAGGTATATCAGGGGTCATCCAATCCTCTATTCATCACAGATTAGCATTCATTTCTTTAAATCTTCTGAGAAAACATCCTCTCATGCCATCCATATCATCCTATTTGAAACTAAGTGGAAGATGTTGCCCCCGCGGATGTCGCTGGACCGGGCCAACACGCTGCGGTCACGCCGCGGTCACGCCGCGGTCACGCCGCGGTCACGCCGCGGTCACGCCGCGGTCACGCCGTGATTTGGCCCTGCTCCAGGACGACACCCTGCGGCGGTTACTCCTCCTTAGAGAAACATTGAATGGTTAGCTCTATAATTTTTCGTATTTCCTCATTCCTAAACTATATCTCCTCTCAGCGCTGCCTCTCATCCATCTTTCCACAAAACGTGCATAGCAGGTGGTACAAAAGCTCAATTCAACTGAAAAAATTGGTTTGGAATTGTCTGGCATATTTTATTCCTCTAGGTATTCCTACACATTTCTAGATCTCCAAACCTCACCGAATTAGGTATATCAGGGGTCATCCAATCCTCTATTCATCACAGATTAGCATTCATTTCTTTAAATCTTCTGAGAAAACATCCTCTCATGCCATCCATATCATCCTATTTGAAACTAAGTGGAAGATGTTGCCCCGCGGATGTCGCTGGACCGGGCCAACACGCTGCGGTCACGCCGCGGTCACGCCGCGGTCACGCCGCGGTCACGCCGCGGTCACGCCGCGGTCACGCCGCGGTCACGCCGCGGTCACGCCGCGGTCACGCCGCGGTCACGCCGTGATGTGGCCCTGCTCCAGCCACATCCAGCAGGGGGGAGGTTCAGCCCCACTTGCTCACAGGCATTTCAGACGACCCATTTTTCAGCAAAGTCATCAGCCCGCTGCCACCAGCATTCCAGCCCGCAACAGCCCCCCCCACCTTCGAATCAGCCCGCACCATCCCCCCAACACCTGCAACCAGCCCCCTTTCACCCACATTCCAGCCTCCTCCCGCTCCCTTCGCTCCTGGTCGGAAGATGCTGCCCCGCGGATGTCGCTGGATCGGGCCAACACGCTGCGGTCACGCCGCGGTCACGCCGCGGTCACGCCGCGGTCACGCCGCGGTCACGCCGCGGTCACGCCGTGATGTGGCCCTGCTCCAGCCACATCCAGCAGGGGGGAGGTTCAGCCCCACTTGCTCACAGGCGTTTCAGACGACCCATTTTCCAGCAAAGTCATCAGCCCGCTGCCACCAGCAATCCAGCCCGCAACAGCCCCCCCACCTTCGAATCAGCCCGCACCATCCCCCCAACACCTGCAACCAGCCCCCTTTCACCCACATTCCAGCCTCCTCCCGCTCCCTTCGCTCCTGGTCGGAAGATGCTGCCCCGCGGATGTCGCTGGATCGGGCCAACACGCTGCGGTCACGCCGCGGTCACGCCGCGGTCACGCCGCGGTCACGCCGCGGTCACGCCGCGGTCACGCCGCGGTCACGCCGTGATGTGGCCCTGCTCCAGCCACATCCAACAGGGGGGAGGTTCAGCCCCACTTGCTCACAGGCGTTTCAGACGACCCATTTTTCAGCTAAGTCATCATCACTCTGCAAGCAGATGCTCCTTCCTTTCCTACTTACTCTTTTCTGCAAGGTGTCCTCTGTTATAAGGGCCGGTTGGTGCTGTCTAGTTCGTCCCCATGGGTGCCCATATTGCTGGCTGAGTTCCATTTGTCTCTGTAGTGGGGTCATTCTGGTTTTTTCCGCACGTATAGAAAATTGCCTGCCAATTTATATTGGGTCGGGATGAAAATACCGGTTCAACAGTTTGCCAATGGGCCAAATGCCAACGAAATAAATATTCCACACTATATCCGGCTGGCCTGTTGCAGCCGTTGGAAATTCCCCAGCTGGTGTGGTCGGGTCTCTCTATGGATTTTATCACCGGACTACCCTAATCCCGTGGTTGCACTGTGATTCTGGTCATCATTGATCATCTCTCTAAATATGGCCATTTTTTACCCCTAAAACACCCTTACACAGCAAAGAGTGTGGGAGTGTGGGCGAGGTTTTCGTGTGGGAGATTGTCAGTTTGCATAGCATTCCAGCGACCGCAATCCCATTTTTGTAAGCCATTTTTGGATTGAACTGCTCAAACTCCAAGGCACTGACTTAAAACTCAGCTTGACCTACCACCCGCAAACGGATGACCAAACAGAGGTGGTAAATCGCTGCCACGAGACCTACGCTGTTCCATCAGAAATCTAGTTGCCCGCTGTTGCCCATGCACTGCTTGATCGTGGACTCAAATATTATTTGAGTCGGTCCCAAGACATCATGAAGCAGAAAACTAATACACTGCCGTCACCTTGCCCTCCATGTGGGAGATCCTGTTTCCGTACGCTTTCGGCCTCACAAACAACACTCTTTAACCTGCCAGATTTCTCAGAAACCTGCCCCTCGTTTCTATGGGCCATTTACAGTTCAGCGGAAGATCGGCCTGGTGGCTTGTTAGCTTGATCTTCCTCCCTCAGCCTGGGGGCCTCCTGAGGATTTCTTCTGTTGTTTTCCCTATTTCTTCTATTTTTCTGCTGTAATTTTCGTTCCCATCCTTTAATACAGAATTGCAGCCCTCATTGAGGGCTGGAAGTTTGAGAGGCTTAACAGAATTAGAGTATGACAGTGTGTCAAGTTTGAGAGGCTTAACAGAATTAGAGTATGACAGAAAGAAGCTTCGAGCCGAAAGGCTCTAAAGCCATTTTATTAAAAACAAAAGATGACATAAGAGAGGAGATGGGGCTAGACATTGATAAAACTGCCTTCATAATAAAGCATTTCGTTTTCATAACCCCCTCCCCGACGTCATCATCCCATTCCAAGTTGTAGGTAGATGAGCTATGAGACCTAGTCACCATCGGACGTGCGGTCTGCGCAGGAGGGCTCATTATGCGTTCTTTAAGCGTTGCGCGCGCTTGAGAAACGCGCGTGGGGGGTCCAAACGGGCCGAACGAATTGCGAATGGCCTGAAATCGGACGACATCAAAGGGTGAGTGAATTGTGATGTGGTCGAGCAGACGGCACGTCAATCGGACGTGCCGTGTGCCCGCGGTGACCGGGAACGCCGTTCTGGTGTCATAAACGGCCAAAACGGGCGTCTAACGGTCAAACTCATAGAGAACGACATCGGATTGACCTGAAATCACAGGACAACATTCAAATTATTATTCGCGACGTGCACGCGCAGACGGCACGTCAATCGGACGTGCGGTCTGCGCAGGAGGGCTCATTATGCGTTCTTTAAGCGTTGCGCGCGCTTGAGAAACGCGCGTGGGGGGGGTCCAAACGGGCCGAACGAATTGCGAATGGCCTGAAATCGGACGACATCAAAGGGTGAGTGAATTGTGATGTGGTCGAGCAGACGGCACGTCAATCGGACGTGCCGTGTGCCCGCGGTGACCGGGAACGCCGTTCCGGTGTCATAAACGGCCAAAACAGGCGTCTAACGGTCAAACTCATAGCGGACGACATCGGATTGCCCTGAAATCACAGGACAACATTCAAATTATTATTCGCGACGTGCACGCGCAGACGGCACGTCAATCGGACGTGCGGTCTGCGCAGGAGAGCTCATTATGCGTTCTTTAAGCGTTGCGCGCGCTTGAGAAACGCGCGTGGGGGGGGTCCAAACGGGCCGAACGAATTGCGAATGGCCTGAAATCGGACGACATCAAAGGGTGAGTGAATTGTGATGTGGTCGAGCAGACGGCACGTCAATCGGACGTGCCGTGCCCGCGGTGACCGGGAACGCCGTTCTGGTGTCATAAACGGCCAAAACGGGCGTCTAACGGTCAAACTCATAGCGAACGACATCGGATTGACCTGAAATCACAGGACAACATTCAAACTATTATTCGCGACGTGCACGCGCAGACGGCACGTCAATCGGACGTGCGGTCTGCGCAGGAGGGCTCATTATGCGTTCTTTAAGCGTTGCGCGCGCTTGATAAACGCGCGTGGGGGGGTCCAAACGGGCCGAACGAATTCCGAATGGCCTGAAATCGGACGACATCAAAGGGTGAGTGAATTGTGATGTGGTCGAGCAGACGGCACGTCAATCGGACGTGCCGTGTGCCCGCGGTGACCGGGAACGCCGTTCCGGTGTCATAAACGGCCAAAACAGGCGTCTAACGGTCAAACTCATAGCGGACGACATCGGATTGCCCTGAAATCACAGGACAACAATCCCATTATTATTCGCGACGTGCACGCGCAGACGGCGCGTCAATCGGACGTGCGGTCTGCGCGGTAGGGCTCATTATGCGTTCTTTAAGCGTTGCGCGCGCTTGATAAACGCGCGTGGGGGGGTCCAAACGGGCCGAACGAAGTCCGAATGGCCTGAAATCGGACGAAATCAAAGGGTCAGTGAATTGTGATGTGGTCGAGCAGACGGCACGTCAATTGGACGTGCCGTGTGCCCGGGGTGACCGGGAACGCCGTTCCGGTGTCATAAACGGCCAAAACAGGCGTCTAACGGTCAAACTCATAGCGGACGACATCGGATTGCCCTGAAATCACAGGACAACAATCCCATTATTATTCGCGACGTGCACGCGCAGACGGCGCGTCAATCGGACGTGTGGTCTGCGCGGTAGGGCTCATTATGCGTTCTTTAAGCGTTGCGCGCGCTTGATAAACGCCCGGGGTTCTGTGCAGGGGGGTAGGGGGCTGTATGGGGTTTGTCCGGGGGTGCACATGGGGGCTGTCCGGGGTTGCACATGGGGGCTGTCCGGGGGTGCACGGGGGGCTGTCCGGGGGGAATGGGGCTGCATGGGGTCTGTCCGGGGGTGCACATGGGGGCTGTCCGGGGGTGCACGGGGGGCTGTCCGGGGCTGGTCGGGGGGCTGTCCGGGGGTGCACAGGGGGTTGTCCGGGGCTGGCCGGGGGGCTGTCCAGGGGTGCACGGGGGGCTGTTTGGGGGTGCATATGGGGGCTGTCCGGGGGTGCATATGGGGGCTGTCCGGGGGTGCACGGGGGGGCTGTCTGGGGGTGCACGGGGGGGCTGTCCGGGGGTGCACGGGGGGCTGTCCGGGGGTGCACATGGGGGCTGTCCGGGGGTGCACGGGGGGCTGTCCGGGGCTGGTCGTGGGGCTGTCCGGGGGTGCACGGGGGGCTGGCCGGGGCTGGCCGGGGGGGCTGTCCGGGGGTGCACGGGGGGCTGTCCGGGGGTGCACGGGGGGCTGTCCGGGGGTGCACGGACAGGGGGGGTGTCCAGCAGGGGGGGTTGGCAGGGGGACAAGCAGGGGCTGGGGGGCTGGCAGGGGGAAGGGGGGGGGGTGGCAGGGGGCAAGCAGGGGGCAGGGGGGGGCTGGTAGGGGGACAAGCAGGGGGCAGGGGGGGCTGGCAGGGGGACAAGCAGGGGGAAGGGGGGGCTGGCAGGGGGCAGGGGGGGGGGGGCTGGCAGGGGGACAAGAAGGGGGCAGGGGGGGGGGGCTGGCAGGGGGACAAGCAGGGGGAAGGGGGGGGGCTGGCAGGGGGGGCTGGCAGGGGCAGGGGGGGGCTGGCAGGGGCAGGGGGGGCTGGCAGGGGGACAAGCAGGGGGGTGGCCGGGGGGGCTGGCAGGGTGACAAGCAGGGGGAAGGGGGGGGGGGCTGGCAGGGGGGCAGGGGGGGGGGGGCTGGCAGGAGCAGGGGGGGCTGGCAGGGGGACAAGCAGGGGGGGGCTGGCAGGGGGCGGCAGGGGGGCTGGCAAGGGGACAAGCAGGGGGGGTGGCGGGGGGGGGTGGACTAACAGGGGGCAGTGGGGGGACTAGCAGGGGGCAGGGGGACTAGCAGGGAGGGTGTCAGGGGGCAGTGGGGACTGGCAGGGGGGCTGGCAAGGGGACAAGCAGGGGGGGTGGGGTGGCGGGGGGGGACTAGCAGGGGGCAGTGGGGGACTAGCAGGGGGCAGGGGGGAGCTGGCAGGGGGACAAGCAGGGGGCAGGGGGACAAGCAGGGGGCAGGGGGTTTCCGGGGTTCTGTGCAGGGGGGATGGGGGCTGCATGGGGTCTGTCCGGGGGTGCACATGGGGGCTGTCCGGGGCTGTCCGGGGGTGCACGGGGGGCCTGGCCGGGGCTGGCCGGGGGGGCTGTCCAGGGGTGCACGGGGGGCTGTCCGGGGGTGCATGGGGGGCTGTCCGGGGGTGCACGGGGGGCTGTCCGGGGGTGCACGGACAGGGGGGGTGTCCAGCAGGGGGGGTTGGCAGGGGGACAAGCAGGGCGGGGGGGCTGGCAGGGGGAAGGGGGGGGGGTGGCGGCAGGGGGCAGGGGGGTGGCCGGGGGGGCTGGAAGGGGGACAAGCAGGGGGAAGGGGGGGCTGGCAGGGGGGCAAGCAGGGGGCATGGGGGGGGGGGGGGGGGGGGGGCTGGCAGGAGCAGGGGTGGGGTTGGCAGGGGGACAAGCAGGGGGGGCTTGCAGGGGGACAAGCAGGGGGGTGGCTGGGGGGGCTGGCAAGGGGTGCACGGGGGGCTGTCCGGGGGTGCATGGGGGGCTGTCCGGGGGTGCATGGGGGGCTGTCCGGGGGTGCACGGACAGGGCGGGTGTCCAGCAGGGGGGGTTGGCAGGGGGACAAGCAGGGGCGGGGGGGCTGGCAGGGGGAAGGGGGGGGGGGTGGCGGCAGGGGGCAAGCAGGGGGCAGGGGGGTGGCCGGGGGGGCTGGAAGGGGGACAAGCAGGGGGAAGGGGGGGGGGGCTGGCAGGGGGGCAGGGGGGGCAGGGGGGGGGGCTGGCAGGAGCAGGGGTGGGGCTGGCAGGGGGACAAGCAGGGGGGGCTTGCAGGGGGACAAGCAGGGGGTGGCTGGGGGGGCTGGCAAGGGGACAAGCGGGGGGGGTGGCGGGGGGGGGGACTAACAGGGGACAGTGGGGGACTAGCAGGGGGCAGGGGGACTAGCAGGGGGGGTGTCAGGGGGCAGGGGGGACTGGCAGGGGGGTGGCAGGGGGGGCTGGCAAGGGGACAAGAAGGGGGGGTGGCGGGGGGGGGGGGGGTACTAGCAGGGGGCAGTGGGGGACTAGCAGGGGGCAGTGGGGGACTAGCAGGGGGGAGCTGGCAGGGGGACAAGCAGGGGGCTGGGGGGGGCTGGGGGCTGGGGGCTGTCCGGGGGTGCACGGGGGGCTGTCCGGGGCTGGTCGGGGGGCTGCTCGGGGGTGCACGGGGGGCTGGCTGGGGCTGGCCGGGGGGGCTGTCCAGGGGTGCACGGGGGGCTGTCCGGGGCTGGTCGGGGGGCTGCTCGGGGGTGCACGGGGGGCTGTCCGGGGGTGCACGGGGGGCTGTCCGGGGGTGCACGGGGGGCTGTCCGGGGGTGCACGGGGGGCTGTCCGGGGGTGCACGGGGGGCTGTCCGGGGGTGCACGGGGGGCTGTCCGGGGGTGCACGGGGGGCTGTCCGGGGCTGGTCGGGGGGCTGCTCGGGGGTGCACGGGGGGCTGGCTGGGGCTGGCCGGGGGGGCTGTCCAGGGGTGCACGGGGGGCTGTCCGGGGCTGGTCGGGGGGCTGCTCGGGGGTGCACGGGGGGCTGGCTGGGGCTGGCCGGGGGGGCTGTCCAGGGGTGCACGGGGGGCTGTCCGGGGGTGCACGGGGGGCTGTCCGGGGGTGCACGGGGGGCTGTCCGGGGGTGCACGGGGGGCTGTCCGGGGGGTACTGGCAGGGGGGACTGGCCGGGGGTGGCATGGGGGTGTCCAGGGTGTGTCCAGGGGTAATTTTTTTTTATGAATTTGGACACCCTATAGCCACGGTTCAAAACCGTGGCTATTGATGTATTGCTGCGGTTTTAAACCGTGGCTATAGACATAATGCCACGGTTTTAAACCGTGACTATAGATTTTGTCTGGCCTTTAGTATAGCCACGGTTGAAACCGTGGCATTAGGTATACAGCCACGGTTTTAACCGTGGCTATAAACCTATAGCCACGGTTTGAACCGTGGCTATAGAGTTAAAGCCACGGTTTGGAACCGTGGCTCTAGGTCTAGGCCTATAGCCACGCCAAACTTGGCCACGGTTCCTCAAACCGTGGCTATTACCTATAGCCACGGTTTGAGGGCCTATAGCCACGGTTTAGAACCGTGGCTATAGCTCGAATTTCCAGTAGTGGACGGTATTTATGTACAACGATCAGTAGGCTGATTTCTGGGTGGATTTCAAGCCGTATTTAAAGTTGTTTTTAAAGTACGACTTTGACTGATTCAAAGCCATTTTATTAATGGATTTAAGATCAAATTGAAATGAAATTTTTATGCCAAGTCTTAAGTGAAGTTACGACTTCTCTGTAAATTCAAATTTTTGAATATCGCGAATCAGAAGGTGAATTTTATGGATCTAAATGTGCAGGAGATATGATTTATTATATATGCTCTCTCTGAAACACCAGGTATAGGGGATGTGATCGATCTATTATTGAAAAAGGTGGAAAACAGAGATTGTAACTATTCACGATTGATCTGCTGATTCAAAAGGAGCGTAAAAGATCTGTTTGTTCAAGAAGAAGGAACTCGATAGAAGATTCACCTGTTCTACATCAAATATTTACTGTGGATCTACTACTGCTGAGGCTGTGAACTATATCTCTATATCTACTACAACTGGATCAACTCAGAACTTCTTTGTCTTGAAGATCAATATTTCTAGAGACTTCGATCCATCTGCTGTCAATTGCATTTTGTTGTAATTGTGAAGATCAACTGGAAATTTCTTTCTGAAATTATTTTTATTCCTGAGTAACCAGCTTCTCATTCTAAGCTGTGTAGGTTTTTTTTTAACCAGAAGGCTTTGTTTTGACTTGGATTGTAAAGGTGTAAACTTCCTGTACTCAGTTGTGAATCAGTCTGTGGAAAAGAGGACCATATAGTGAAAATCGCCAAGCTTGTGGAGTAGATCATTGGTGGAGTGGACTAGGGGATTTCTATTCCCCGAACCACTATACATCTTTGTGTTCTTATTTTTACTTATTCCGCTGCACGATCAAATCTGATAAAGAATAAAGGACAGAACTCGTTCAAGAAAAGAGTTATTGAAAAATTGCAAAAGATACAATCCACCCCCCTCTTGTGTATAATATGTAGATTCAGATCCAAAAATTGGTATCAAAGGAGGAGCTTTTGATAAAGCCTTAGAAAGCTAGAAGCATTTAAGGATTATACAACAGAGCATCATGACTGATACAAGAGAAGGGATGTCGATGGTCAGAGCACCATATTTTAATGGAGACAACTATGGTTGCTGGAAATCGCGCATGATAATATATCTAAAAAATCTCAGATATAGAGTCTATTCAAAGATACTGACTCCTTATGTAATTCCTAAAAATCATGAGACATGGAGTGATGCTATAGAGGCAGAGTAGGATATGAACTCGAAGGCTATGAATGAAATTACCTACGGTCTAGGACCAGATGAATTTAACAGAGTATCTCAGTGCCCGACAGCATATGAGATGTGGCAAACAATAGCTTTGGCGTATGAAGGAACAGACAATGTGAGGCAAATGAGATATGCAACTACAAAACTGAAATTAGATACTTTCAGAATGGTTGAAGGTGAGATGATTACCCAAATGAATGGGAGATTGACAGAAATTGTCAATAACATAACTGCTCTAGGATAATCTAGCAAGCAGGCTGATCAAGCATTAAAAGTACTGAGAGTGCTTCCTACTCGATGGAATGGTATCTCTACTACAATCAAACAATCAACACCTATCAAAGATCTAACTATGAGAGGGCTGATTGGTACACTGATGATGTATTAAGATGAAATGAAAGATGAGGCTAATGAACATAAAGTTCTTATAAAAAGAGAAGATACTGCCTTAAAGGTAACTTCACAACAAAAGAATAGAAAGATGAAGAGAAAAGAAGTCAAAGCTAAATCAGAAAGCTTTGACTCATCCAACTCAGATGAAGAACTAGCTCAACTAGCCAGAAAATTTAGAAAATTATACAGCAAGAAAAGAGGCTTCAAAAAATCCATTAAGGGAGATAATAAGGAAGTAAGATGTTATGAATGCAAAAACATGGGATATATCAGACCAGATTGCCCACAATTGAAGGATGCAAAGAAGAAGAAATTCTTCAAAAGAAATGACTTTGAGAAAAAAGACAAGAAAGCTATGAAAGCTACTTGGAGTGTATCTGAAGACTCTAGTAGCTCTTCTGAATAAAGCTCAGATAAAGAAGAAGTTAATCTAAAATCAAACATGTGTTTCATGGAAGAAACTAATGAGGTACATTCATATTACTCCTCTGAATCACATTTTTAATCAAGCTACACAAATGAAAAACCTGCAGCCTACTGCAATTTTCTTGAAGAAAGATATGACTCACTATTTAAGAAAAATAAGTCACTAAAAAATATACATAAAGCCATTTTAGATTAAAGAGACATAATGTTGAAACAACGTAAATAATTAACTGATAAATACAATTCAATTAATACTAACTATATTAATTTTCAATCAAGAATAAAAACACTGTAGGATGAAGTGGAATCTGACAAACATGCTGCATTGGTTTTTACAAAAGGAGAGAATTCATTAAATGAAATTCTTGGAAAACTGTCAATAAAAAGGAGAGATTTGGAATTGGAAGTAAAGAAGAAAAACCAAAGCTATATAAAAATTATTTTGTTCCTAGCTCTAAAAAGGTTAATTGTAATATTTGTGGGGCAAAGGGACATGTGGCTAAAAACTATTTTTTAAAACAACCTCAAATTTTTGGTATTAAGAAAGCCTATATTTCAAACGACTTATATGATTCAGTTAATTTTAAAAGAACAAATCAAATATGGATACCTAGATCATTTCTAGATAACACTTTTGGACCCAACAAAATATGGGTACCAAAGCAATTTGTTTGAATGTCTTTGCAGGTAGTATGTCACCAGAGAAGAAAAGATATATGGTACATGGACAGTGGATGCTAAAGACATATGAGTGGAAAGTCATTGAATTTTTATTCACTCACTCAAAAGGAAGGAGGACATGTCGCATTTGGTGACAATGCCAAAGGAAAAATCATTGGCATTGGAACTTTTGGAGATCCAAAAAAAGTCTCAATCAATAAAGTACTTTGTGTAAAAGGACTAAAACACAATCTGATAAGTATCTCTCAACTTTGTGATGATGGATATACTGTTGATTTTACTAAAAAAAATTATTGTTTCTAAAGATAAACTGTTTAAATTCAAAGCACCAAGAATTGAAAATGTCTATACTTTGGATTTAAATTCCTTGTGTAAACAACAAGTAAACTGCTTGACTGCTAAAGTAAGTGAATCCTGGATCTGGCATAGAAGACTTGGTCATTGCAACGTATATGTTTTACATAATTTATCTAAGAAGCATTTAGTTTCTGATTTACCTTGTCTCAAATTTGAAAGTGAAAGATTTTGTGATGCATGTCAACTTGGCAAGCAACACAAATCATCCTTCAAATCTGTTAATAAGGTTGCTACATCAAAACCTATAGAACTTATTCATATGGATTTGTTTGGACCTTCAAGAGTACCAAGATTTGCTGGTAAATTATATGTATATGTTTTAGTCGATGACTATTCAAGATTTACATGGATTTTCTTCTTGAAATTTAAAAATGAATCTTTTACTTTATTTGAAAGTTTCTGCAAATATGTTCAAAATGAAAAAGGTTTCAATATAATATCATTAAGAAGTGATCATGGTGGAGAATTTGAGAATCTGGAATTTAATTCCTTTTGATCAAATATGGGTATTAAACACACCTTCTATGCACTAAGAACACCTGAACAAAATGGGATTGTAGAAAGAAGAAATAGAACAATTCAAGAAAAGTCTAGAACTATGTTAAATGAATATATCTTACCTATATATTTCTGGGTAGAACCTATGAATACAGCTTGTTATATAATTAATAGAGTTTTAATTAGACTTATTTTGAAAAAGACACCCTATTAAATATGGAATAATAGAAAACCTAAAGTAAATTACTTTAAAGTTTTTGGATGCAAGGTTTATATCTTAAACACCAAGGATAATCTTGGTAAGTTCGATCCAAAATCTGATGAAGGTATTTTCTTAGGATATTATGCTACCTCCAAAGATTATAGAGTTTATAATAAGAAGTCAAGGATTTTTGAAGAATCAGTTCATGTGAAATTTGATGAATCTGATCCTTTTGAGAAAAGGACATAACAAATGGATGAACTTGGCTCTAATGATAACATGAGACTTGAGAATTTAAAGAATGATTTTGAAAATGATATAAAAGAAATTCAGTCGAGTTCAGAGAAACATGATACTGAAGAACCTTTAAATATATTACCTAGACAGTCTAGAACCCTAAATAATCATCCTTTAGAAACTGTAATAGGTAACTTAGAAACTGGTGTTCAAACTAAAAGAAACATAGGAAACCTAGTGGAATTCTCGGCCTTCCTATCTCAACAAGAACCCAAGACTATAGAAGAAGGTTTAGATGATAAAAGTTGGGTAATAGCAATGCAAGATGAATTAAACCAGTTTAAAAGAAATGAAGTTTGGGAATTAGTTGAAAGACCTATGAATTATCCTATAATAGGATCCAAATGGGTCTTTAGAAATAAACAAGATGACCAAGGCACAATAACTAGAAATAAAGCAAGATTAGTAGCTAAATGATATAATCAAGAAGAAAGAATAGATTATGATGAGACTTTTGCACCTGTATCTAGGTTAGAATCCATTAGAATCCTTTTAGCCTATGCGTCTTATATGAATTTTAAATTATTTTAGATGGATGTTAAATCTTCCTTTTTAAATGGTTATTTAATGGAGGAAGTTTATGTTGAGCAACCTCTTGATTTTGAAAACACTCAAAAACCTGATTCTATTTTTAAACTTACTAAATCTCTTTATGGCCTTAAACAAGCACCTAGAGCTTGGTATGAAAGATTAAGTTCTTTTCTTTTGAAAAATGATTTTACTGTTGGAATGGCAGACCCAAAACTCCTTAAGAAAACTGTAAAAATAATGTTTTATTGGTTCAAATTTATAATGATGATGTAATTTTTGGATCAACTAATAAAACTCTTTGTCATGAATTTTCAAAATTAATGCAAGAAGAATTTGAAATGAGTATGATGGGAGAATTAAATTTCTTTTTTGGTCTTCAAATATTTTAAAAATGTTTTGGAAATGTTTTAAATCAAAGCAAATACATTACTGACTTACTTAAGAAATTTGTTCTTGAAAACAGCAATTCATTTAAAACTCCTATGTGCACTAATATAAAACTTGATTTGGATGAAATGGGGAAATCAGTTGACAACAAGTTATATAGAGGTATGATTGGTATCTTGTTATATCTTACTGCTAGCAGACCAGATATAATGTATTCAGTATGTCTTTGTGCTATATTTCAATCAAATCCTAAATAATACCATCTAACTGCTGTTAAGAGAATTTTTAGATATTTAAAAGGAATTTTTTTTCAATATCTTATTTATCCTAAAACGTTTGATTTCAATTTGATTTCATATTCAGATACTGACTTTGGAAGTTGCAGATTAGATAGAAAAAGTACATCAGGTACATGTCACTTTTTAGGAAAGTCCTTAGTATCTTGGTCTAGTAAGAAACAACATTCAGTTGCCCTGTCAACAGCTGAGGCAGAATATGTTTCTACTGGAAGTTTCTATGCACAAGTGTTGTGGATGAAAAACACTCTTATGGACTTTGGATTTAATTTTAATAATACACCTATTTTATGTGATAATACGAGTGCAATTAATATTTCAAAAAATCCTGTTAGTCATTCTAGAACAAAGCACATTGATATAAGGAATCACTTTTTATGAGATCATGTTATTAAAAAAGATATATTTTTAGAATTTATAAATACTGAAATTCAATTAGAAGATATTTTTACTAAACCACTTCCCACTGCAAGGTTTGATTTTATTAAGGGGGAGCTCGGTTTATTTAATTTTAAATAATTTTTTTATGTAAATTTTATTTTGTTTATTGAATACTGTTTAAGATTTTCTTTCTTTCATCATATAAAAAAATTATTTGTTTTTTAAATATATTTAATGATTAGTTATTACACGGGAATTAAGGCTATCAGATCCTTTTAGACTTCTAAACCCTTTCACTTCTATCGAAACCCTTTCGAAATCCAAAAATCGCACTTCCTCTTCTGAAACCCTAACCTTTGAACTTTTGAAACCCTAACCTTAAAAACTTTAGAGACTCTCGCAGAAATGGTAAGGACTAAAAGAGCCAGTGAGGCCAAGCCGAGCAATGCCAAGAGATAATGCACTGAGGGAAGAAAAATCTTACAGGGTAAGGTAATCGATCTTGACTAGTTATTTCAGAAAAATCTATTATTGAAGCAAGCGCTGTCATTTCAGAATCTTGAACGGATGTTCAACAGTGAAAATACAGAATTTCTGTATGAAGTAGAACTTAGATACTTCTACAAATCTGTATAGTTTAGTCTGGGAGATACCGAAGACAGTATAATGGATAAAATAGAGGATAGGGATTTCTCAATCTCTTCAGTAGAGATTAGTCAGATTCTCAACTGCCCTCATGAGGGATTTTTTCATTTTGACTTGAAGAATATAGGAGATTCTGTGAATAAATTCGAAGACATCATGTCTTTTCTTTTTGGTTCCAAGATAATAAAGAAAATGTTTGTTAAGGATTTGGAGCCTGATCAGAAGATTTTGGTAAAATTTATTCAGACCGGAATAGCTTCACGGATGGAAGAAATGGAGAAGATTTTGTACCCAGATATGTATATAATGTTTCTTATGTTAAGTGATATTAAGTTAAACTTTCCAAGATACATGATAAGGTATCTCAGTTACTAGTGTCAAAGCGAGGCCAGGATGAATATCTATCCCTTTGGTAGATTTATTTCTAAGCTACTGTTTAAGAAAGACATGGTGAGATTAGTGGATGCAAGAGTTAACTATCATCACAGTAATACGTTTAATGCTGGAACCTTGAGGAAAGTTCGATATTTCTGGAGCACAATTAAAAGAAAACTTTGGCCAGTAGGAGATGAGGAAGACTCAGAGAGTGCTCAGGCTCAACCTGCTAAGTCCAAGGAGGGACAAACTGAATCTAGAGTAAGCAATGTAGCAAGAAGGATTTGCTTTGAAGTGGCAGATGTTGAGGAAGACAGAAGTCAGGAGGGACTTCAATCAAGAAGAAAAAGACCAGTAAATGAGGAAGTCACTTCCACTTCTTTAGAAACTACAACAGAAGCTTTATTTTCTTATTCTTTTTTGAGAGAATTTGTTGCTGATAAAACCATGGAAGATGTTACTGAGAAAACGGATCCAGTAGAGAAATCAGGAGCTCAAGAAGAAACTCAAAGGGAAAATTAGGAACAGATTGTAGATTATGTTGAAGTTGTACTTCAACAGGAACAAGAAATGGAGGCAGTGCCTAGTGAAGAAGTGGACAGACCTCAGGAAACTTCTGAAAATATTGTTCTTTAAATTCCAATGGAAGAAAAAGATGCAGATGAATGTGATGAGCATGCTTCTGAAGCTCAAACAGAGGTACTTCAAGAGAATTTTTCTGTGGAGGAGTTTGAAAACTCTAAAGAAAAATCTGTGGACCAACCTTCTCAGGACAGAGAAAAAGATAAATCTAATGTTGAATCATTGCCTTTGGTACTTCTGCATCAACCTAAGAATGTGAATCAAGCATAGGGTGCATCTGATTCAAGGAAAGAAGAAGTTGAAGAATTGTACAGAAAAGTATCTCAGTTGGAATCTGAGAATTCTTCTTTGAGAAATGCCTTAGACTTAGAACATTTGAAGTTTCAAAATATGAAGGAGTGTATAGTTTCAAGGAAAGAAGTTGAAATGTTTAAAGAGGATATGCTGACTTTTGTTGCACAATTAAAATCTGAAATGGTTATGAATTCAGATTTATCAGATCTGAAGTTGTTTATGGAGAACCAATTTGCATCAGTTGCAAATAATACTGTTAGTGGATCAGGTACTTCACCTGATTTAATCAGAAGGTTTCAGGCTATCACAGCTACGTTGAGAAATATGAATGACAGGATACAAGATCGTCAATGTAACAGTGCTTCTTTTTCAGTGTTGCTGGAGAATCAGATGTTCTTAGTGGATCAACTGACATCTAGTGAGCCATCGATCAGAATTCTGTTAGATCAGTTATCAGAGAAGCTATCAGTATTTGTTGAAAAAGAGGAAAGGATGCATGATTTTTTCAGAGTCAATTTAATTGAGGATATTCATATGACTCAAGAGAACAGAGAGCTCATTATCAAGCTTGGAGATGGGATGATGAAGAGACTTCGGGAACAGTTTACAGAAATCAAGTCTGCAATTCAGAGGAGATAGACCCTGTTGCCTATCTTACCCAAACCTTGATTCCTGTGTATATCATTGTCATGTATATACTACTGTTTTTGAATGAAAATTTTCTTCATTGTTTATTTGTCTCTTTCCTTATTTGTTTTACTAACTTTATTTTTAATATTCTAGTACTCCAGATTTAATTATTGATAAACAGTTCATAATAGCATTTACTAATAGTTCAGTGCAATATTAAACGTGTTAAAATCCATGATTTTTCATTCTTTTTTATATCACAAAAAGGGGGATAATTTGGATAAACACAACATCAAAACCATTTTATTTAGGGGGAGAATTTATTTTATTGAGGGAGAAAATTAAATGAGACATTTGGATTTATAATTATCTTTTTGGTGGAGAAGTTTTTATTTAAAACTTTATAACGAATTTTGAAAGTTAATTTTGTCTAAATAATTTTAATTATTTTATGGGTTTTGTGATCATCAAAAAGGGGGAGATTGTTGAGCGAAGTATTGTTTTCAACAATACGTATTAATTTTATTTAAAGGGGGAGGTTATTGAAAATAATACTCTGTATCTTTATGATAATTTTGATACTCACAAATACCCTTAGTTATTTTCTAATGATTTTATTTAGTATTTTGCAGGAGTTTATTAATTTATTTTACTCTTGAAATAACGAGAATTTATTACTTATTCGGAATCTGCTTTAGCGCGTTCTGGGAATCACTGTTCACATCTTACGTAGATGAATATAGCACAAAATCTATTTTAGCGCATTCTGGAATCACTGTTCATACCCTACGTGGATAAATGTAGAGTAAGGATGAAAAGTGTATACTTTTTGATATCTTTGAAAAGTATGGTTAAACAACCATACGTTTTTCAGCAAAGTATGGAAGAAGAACCTTACGTTAGGAAGGAACCCTGTGTTTTGGTTATCAGCAAAGTATGGAAGGAGAACCGTACGTAAATTCTAAGCGTAATGTTTGTTTCTCAAAAGTATGGTTCATCAACCTTACTTTTTTAAACAACCATATATTCTTGGAAATGTATGGATCAAGTAAAAGTATGGATATTTTAACGCATGTTTGAGTGTTGAAGAAAAAGTATGGATGATCAACCCTACGTTTTTATTCAACCTTAAGTTATCAACCTTACATTGTTAACCTTACATTTGAAGAATATGTTATCAACCCTATGTTTGGAGGCTACGTCATCAACCTTACATTTGGTGTCGGAAATTTTGGCAGACGATATTTATGTAGAACGATCGGTAAGCTGATTTCTGGGCAGATTTCAAGCCATATTTAAAGTCGTTTTTAAGGTAAGACTTTGACTGATTCAAATTTGTTTTATTAATGGATTTAAGATCGAATTAAAAGGAGCTTTTTATACCGAGTCTTAAGAGAAGTTATGACTTCTCTGTAAATTCAAATTTTTGAATATCGCGAATCATAAGGCAACTTTTATGGATCTAAATGGGTAGGAGACATGATTTATTATACATGATCCCTCTGAAACACCAGGTATAGGGGATGTGATCGATCTAATATTGAAAAAGGTGGAAAACAGAGATTGCAACTATTCACGATTTATCTGCTGATTCAAAAGGAGAGTAAAAGCTCTATTTGTTCAAGAAGAAGGAACTCGATAGAATATTCACATGTTCTACATCGACTATCTACTGTGGATCTACTACTGCTGAGGTTGTGAACTATATCTCTATATCTACTACAATTGGATCAACTCAGAACTACTTTTTCTTGAAGATTAATATTTCTAGAGACTTCGATCCATCTGCTGTCAATTGTGTTCTGTTGCAATTGTGAAGATCAGTAGGAAATTTCTTTCTAAAATTATTTTTATTCCTGAGTAACCAGTTTCTCATTCTAAGCTGTGTAGGTTCGTGTTTGAACTAGAAGGCTTTGTTTTTCCTTGGATTGTAAAGGTGTCAACTGCCTGTACTCGGTTGTGAATTGGTCTGTGGAAAATAGGACCAGATAGTGAAAATCACCAAGCTCGTGGAGTAGAGCATTGGTGGAGTGGACTAGGGGATTTCTGTTCCCCAAACCACTATACATCTTTTTGTTCTTATTTTTACTTATTCTGTTGCATGATCAAATCTGATAAAGAATAAAGGACAAAACTCGTTCAAGAAAAGAGTTGTTGAAAAATTGCAAAAGACACAATTCACCCACCTCTTGTGTATAATCTGTAGATTCAGATCCAACAGTGAGCTTTGTTTTTTATTTCTTATATTTACCTTTATAGAGTATCTAAGCTCACCCATTTTTATGTTTCCATTTTCTAAGGTTGTGAAAAAAATTAATACCTATATTGTGTCTAAAAGATAATCTTGTGTAGATAATTTATGGAAGATTTTGAATACTTTTTATGAATTATGAATATTCTTATATTATGGGAAAGATTCCATTATTTGAAAAATAAATGGGTTTTGTTAGTTATTACTTTGTCCTAATTCTCTAAAACTCTAAACCTAAAATTTTGTGGGAATATATTAT
This sequence comes from Viscum album, assembly GCA_963277665.1. Lineage (NCBI taxonomy): Eukaryota > Viridiplantae > Streptophyta > Magnoliopsida > Santalales > Viscaceae > Viscum > Viscum album. The sequence continues at coordinate 1,329,076,965 of OY728158.1, forward strand.
AATGAAATAATTTATTAATTCACGTAATTATGATATGTTCTCACTCATGGTGTTTTGTGGTTTTAAATGATTGTTTTCTCTTATAATATGATAATATTATATATAATCTCCTCTTTATTTTCTAGGGAAATTACATTTCCACATAAAATATATATTATTTAATGTATTTCCTTATTCATAACATTTGACAATGTTAATAATAATTCTAATCCACTACAAAAAAATTCTTACATGTTAATATTCATTATTCCCACCAATGTTCTATTTTATTATCTAAAAATAAAAATATTTATTATTTTTTATGAAATTCAAATTTCCCATTAACTCTTTCTAAATGGAATATTTGTCACTATTTTTAGAATTAGGGTATAAATAAAGGTATTTTTAATATTGAAAATCATTTCCCTTGAATAATCATATATTTTTTCTTTCACTCCACGTTTACTTTGGAAAACATTTATGTCTTTTTCATGGACGTTTAATTGAGATTTATTGTTAAATAATTTTTGAAAAATTATTCATGAGAACTTTTTAGGAATGATATTTTTTAAAGTGACTCAAAACATCATCTCTTTATAATGATGTTATGAAATGTTTCCTAAAGTCCTCTTTTTATGTTTCTATTAAATTTTACACTTCAAATCTATAATATATTAATCCTATTGAATTATATTTTATGAATTATCCTATAAATTACATTATGAAATAATCTCTTTGGTTGATTGAATTTTGGGTATCAATCGATAAAATTATTGAATAAATTTTATCTTATACTATTTTTAATAGTTACGAATCCCATTTTATTTCCATGTGTTCTTTATGATATGAATAATGATTGAGTTCAAATGGAACACATATATATATGTATGATTATGGGTATAGTCATATATCACCCTCAAATGAATTGGTTGAGGGTTTATATCTCATTCTATAATAAAGTATGGACATTATGGGTTTGTTCACATATTAAGTCATGGGAATCATAGGTTTTATCAAAACTTAAAAAAATGGAATCATGGGTTTTCTCACAAAAAAATTTATGGTCATCATAGGTTTTATAATAATCTAAGGATTCTTTGTTTATGTTTTTTAGTAATTACTTGTTATGTTATGTTTCAATGAAATGACACATTTCTATTTAATATGGCTATGATTATGCTATATGGCTCATGTTTATTATCTCACACTCTTATTCCATGGTACATGTTTATTAATTTGATATTACATTTCCTCCTATCATGAATTATGGACAACTACTATTATCATATATTATTTTTAATAATATATTTATCCCATGATCATGTTTTCTCGTATGATTATGTTCTGACCCATAATTTCATGTTGATGAGTTTTCCATTAATATGAATTTGAGATCACCCCTTTCCTATATTTATATTCCCCAAGTTATAAAAATGAGTATAACTTATGAGAATTCTAGAAGGTAATTTTCTATAGTTTGATTTTAGAGAAATGTTCTCATGTATAAAGCTGCTTATATAGCAGATCCTCAATGATAATAAAACTTCAGTTCTTATAATTATGTGAGATTGTTGTGAGATGTAATATTAATGTGAAATATATAAAAGTTTATCTTGTGTCATCTCACTTGGTATTTAATCTAGTTTTTAGAGAATTTTTTTTAGCATCGAATCCAAGATTGTGGGTATAGGGCATCTCAGTTTCTATCAGAGTAGGATTTAGTTTTTTTGGGGGAATTGGTTTAAATATTTTTGGGGATTATGTTTAGATAAATTTTGTGAAAATACTAAGGATAAGTCAAAATACAGGATAACATCCAAAAATATTGGTAAACTATATATAGTTTGGTTTCATTGCAATGAATTCCCTTACTGAATAAAAACAAGTGGATCCAAGTTATGGAACAAATTCACTTAGGGGTAATAAGTCATAAAAGGATGATTGGGTGTTAACTTGATCATTACCTAATATATTAAAAAGAGGAATAACTATACATCTGGTTTGAAACGCTTGGGGGAAAATTCTTAAATGTTTTTTATTCTCTTTACGAACCATTATAAGGGTTTTGAATATATTTGGGTTATAAAACCTAATAGGATGGTATACATGAATGACCTAGATTGAAAACTAGAAATGTATAAGTTAAGGTACAAGTTTCATTTTTTATTTTTTTCATTTTATGTTAATTATTTTCCTTTTTATAGTCATGTCAAATCAATTATTCTTATCATTAAAATTTCTATATTATAGTAAATACATAGAAATAGGATGAATAGAGTTAACAATTAACGTGAGGGAAAATGCGGTGATTTCACTAATGAGAAACTAAACTGGATGAGATTTTGTATCAATAATTGTATGATTATTTCTAACCAACTGTCATGAATTATGATTAACAACATAAACCTAGTTAAATTTCTATAGATTCTGAAGAAGGGAAATTTGGAGTTTAATGGAAGTTCAAGTGATAATGACAATAGTGTAAAAAAGATTAAATTTTTTACATGTTATGAATTTTATAATGATCTTCCATGGAAATTTCTCAAAGTAATTGGAACATACTTTATGTATGGAAAAATAGGGAATAAATAAACTAATTTACAAATAAAAAAATAGTTTGGTTAACACAATAAAGGGAAACAAATTTCATCTTAAGGTACCACTAATAGTTCAATGACTTAAATGTTGGTAACTTTGTTGTTACCCAAGTAAATTCCATAATTAATCCAAGGGATAATAAGGTTTCTAAGAATCACTAACCACAAAGACCAAGGGAACAAGTAAGAACTTATACGATGACTACCATTAAAATGTATTATGATAATTAAGGCACACTTATCCTTCAATCCAGAGTTGTGGATTTATTATTGTATTTTTATTTTAGGCACCCTAGTATATCTATGATGTTTTTAAGAGAATTAAATCATCACACAAATGATTTTTAATCAATGAAAACTTCTAGTTATGTGATTATTATATCCCAAGATGAATTTTATAGTAATATGCTTCATGTAAACCTTATTAATTCATTATTTAGATGATTTTTATGCAGTTTTTGAAATAGAATTTCTTTTTTCATAGAGTCTATATTAATATTCAAAAAATAAAAATCACATTTTATATTTCAAATGAAACTATGGTTATAGATTAGTGAAACTTTGAATATAAAATCTCTAGGAAAACTAATTCTATTATGGGATTCATGATACACAATCCTGAGGGATTTTTATCTCAAATTATTGGATAAAATTTCAATATTTAAGATCGACCTATTCTAAGGATAAGGATGTGTTTCCTTGGTTTTTATGGTTGATATTTCTCTAGAAATTATATCTTGATTCTTGTCTATATTTTAGAAAACCTTAGATATTTCCATTAGTAAGTGATAATTAAAATTTCAAGGATGAAATTTATTTTTGGTGGGGGGTATAATGACCCAAAATTTTATTATTAATAAATACTATGTTAAATAGATTCTTTCAAGCATAGTACTGAACCAAAATGAAACCTAAAACATTTTATTAAGATAAATATAACTGTTATAAAGTAGATATTGAATATGTGGGTATAAATAGATGTAAATTAAATCTAAAATATATTTTAAAATAAAAATAAAGTTTTCTTTTATTACTAATACATCGATGAAATTAAATTAGTAAATTTAAATATCTTATAAGATCATTTTATGCTTAAATTTTATTTTTTTTCTAAAATTTAAATTTTATATTCTATGAATTTTCATATCAAGGAACAGAGTATATTATGGTTAAATGATGATGAAATATTATATATATATATATATATTTATTTATTTATTTATTTATTTATTTATAATAATTTAAAATTGATATGAAATAAGAATAGTAATAGTTAATATTGGAAAAGGTTATTTTTCTTAGAGAAAAAAAATATTTTATCTAAATATTTCAATTTTAAATTTATAAATTTTAGAATTTTAATTTAAAAAAATTAAACTTTATTTGTGGATTAAAAATAATAATATTATCTGAAGATTATTTTTTGGTATTTTTCTAAAAACATTGTTTTTAGGTGAATGTTACAAAATGCCATTATTTACAAATACCTTTACTTTTATTACATCATTAGTTTATAAGCATGAATTAAAAAATTTATGAAACATTTTCCTAATAAATTATTTTTTTAATAAGTAAAATTATACATTTAAAAAATTAATATTAATTTAAAATCTTATAGCTAACATGTTCTAACTTAAGGAATAATTTTCTAAAAACTGTTTTTATGTGTTATACATTTATTATTATAAATTAATTTTTAACACTTTTAAAAATCAAACCGTATAAAATGTTTTCATATTTATAATCATAATATTCAAATTATTTATTAATGTCCATTTCATTTTTTTCATAAAATTAACTTACCGTGGTTATGAAAAATAATTACCTTGGTAAAAAGTAAAATTATAGGGAAAATGTATAAATATTTCAATACATTATCCCATATTTATGTTTAAAAAAGGTGGATCAACTAATAATCATCCTCTATCCATTAATATCCCCTTTAGGTGCCACATTCCTTTGAAAATGACATGCCATTAATATAGACTTATGAATATTTACAAAAAGATCATTCCCTTCACTTATAAAAGTAACCTCCCAAAACCACTTCAATGATACATAAAAAATTATAAATATACCCTAAAATATGCCTAATTTTATTCCCAAATAATACCCTCATACTTTTTCGAGCTTATTTTAATTATATATTGCCCAAATTTCTTTTAAATTAATAATTTTTATAGGAAGAAGTCAAATTCTTCTACATAAGTATTTTATCCTCTATGATCATTTTCCTATTTATTTTTATTCTAAATCATATTAAATATATTTTAACCATTAAAATATAATTAAATAAATATTAATTATAGATTGAAATATTTTCATATTAATGAAATGACCATTAACTACCTTTCCCCTTTGCCTTATAAAAGCAAAAGAGTAGTTCGGGTTACATGCAAATTATCACCTCGATGAACAACCTGTTTTATTCTTATTCACCACCTTACATGGATGATTAAAAATCAGTATTTAATTAATAAATATTATGTTAATAACATTATTATTATTCTTAAAATAAAAAACTAGTTCTACCTTTTTTTATTCAATGTAAAATGAAATCATCAACCGTCTTTACCAGCAGACGACCACCTACATCGAATGATGTATTTCATTTTTAATCACAACATAATTGGATGTTTATAATAATGTATTGAATGAATTAAAATTACATATATTGAATTATTATGGTTCCAAAAATGTTATATTAATATTTAACTACTTATTAACATGCCAACTTTTTTTAATTATAAATAACTGAAACAAGCTCATTGTTGATTCTATATCCTAAAAATCATAACTAAAATTTTAATGGAATGTAATTAGAACCTTATAAGTAATTTTAAAGTATATATTCCAATACCTTGTAAAATCTAGTAATTATTAATCTAATATCACGAAATGGTAATAAACATCAACTTTCTTTAAAGTACGCACAAATCAATCAAAATCAATAACATCTTATGATGAACATAAACTATAACAAATAAATGTAGAATAAATGATTATAATTGAAAATTATATAGGTTAATATATATTAATAATTTTATGAAGTTAATTATTAATATGGGAAAGCTTATTATACAGTTATTTAATGTGATTTTGTAGAGTTTGGTAGTAAAGGGTAAGGAGTTTTTTTATACTCGACTTCTTTTCATGATGCATAATTATTCCTCTTTGACTATGGTTTTACAAGTATACATTTTCTATCCATTGAGGATATTATATTTCCATTCCTATTTTTTATAAGGTAAATACATTTTCACATCAGATAAATCTTTTTTTTTATTTTTTTCTTCATAATATTTTACATTGTTAAAAATAATTCTAATCCACCCCAAAATGAGCTAAGTTTATTCCATATCTATATTCACTCTTCCCTAAAATGTTCTCATTTCTTATTTTAAAATCCAAATATTTTTTATTTCTAGTGATATTCTAATTTCTCTTTTCCTATATTCAAATGGAATATTTATCACTCTTTTAACGATGTGAATTTTAATAAAGGTATTTTTAAATTGAAAAGGGTTTTCCTTTAATTGCCAAATATTTTATTTTTCACTCCACATTTACTTTGAAAACCCTTTATTTATATTTCAATGGTGTTTTATTGATATTTATTGTTAAATAAAATTTATAAAACTATTCCTAACAACTTATCAAAAATGATCTTTTCAAAAGTGACTCATACATTCATATCTTTATATAGATGTTATGAAATATATAATGAAGACATGTTTTACATTTCACATCCATTTTAAACATTAAATACAAAATATAATAATCCTATAGAATTATTTTACATTAATCAATATATAAATTCCTTTATGAACTACCCTTTTTTTAATGAATTTTTTGTATTAATAGATCTAATTATTGAATTCATTTTATGTGATGCCATTTGTAAATATTAGAAAACCTATTTTTGTTCCTTGTGTTAATTATTATATGATTAATGATTGAGTTCATATCGTACACATATATATGGATGAAAAAGAGAAGGATCTGGGATCCCCATCCAATGCATTGGTTAAAGATTTATATCTCACGATATAATAAATCATGGACACCTTGGGTTTTTTCATAACTTAAATAATGGTAATAATTGGTATTATCATAACTTAAAGTGTACGAATCATGGTTTTCCTTACTACAAAAATCTGGGGCATTATGGGTTTTCTAATAATGTAATGATTCTATGTGCTTATGTTTGTGCCATAATTCCTTATTATATTATGTTTCAATTTTATTCCACATTAATATGTCATATGCCTATGATTATGCTCCATGTATAATGTTATTATCTCACACAGTTATTCCATGATACATGTTTTTTCATTTAATATTAAATTTTATGCTATTATGACTTATGGAAAAATCTTATTGTTCCATGTTTTCTCATATTCTTATGATCAAATACTTGATGACATGTGGATAAGTTTTTCATTTATTGAGAATTTGACCTCAACCCTTTCTTATGTTTTCATTCCCTATGTTATGAAGATAAGTATAACTTATGATAAGTATAAAATGGATTCTAGTATGGTTATATTATGGATAAATGTTCACAAGTATTATAAAATAAGTTTCTTATATAGTTGATCCTTAAAGACATTAAACCTTTGATTCTAAGGATTGTGTGAGATTATTATGGATTTCTTTTTAATGTGAAATATATAAAAAAAATTCTTGGGTCATATTACTTATTATCAAAGGAAATGTTTAAATATTTTTTTTTGAATGGGACCCAACAGTGTAGGTCTAGGGAATCTTATGGACCACATGTAATCATGATGACTGTCTACATAGATCATTTTGAAATTATGGGTTTCAAGGTAACCAATTAATTATTCATAAACCATGTTATTTCCTTACTTCTTTTGATTATATCAAGTTTTATTATGAATTTCAACAAGAATAATATAGATAATACTCACCCCGACCTCTTGATTATAACTCACTAGAAAGATAAATAAATGAAACATGAAAAACCTTTTATATTTATAATAAACATGATGATAGGAAAGGAGAAAACGATATAATAATAACTCTAAGTCTAAGGAACCTTCATGCCATAGTTCAAATAGAATAATGATAAATTTATAAGTTTATTAGTAAGATGAAATAAGATTTTCTTATGGAAATAAAGGTTAATATAAGTAGAACAATGCCTTAGTGAATAAGCAAGGGGAAGATTCAAGTACATTCACTGTTGTGTGTAACCTATACATTTCTAAAAATTGGGTATTATATAAAACTTTTGGTTTTAAAAATTTTATCTGATATAGTAAAAAATTACATTATAAAAGATAAATAGAGATGAGGTGGATCATCAAGCTTCCAATGGAGTAAGATTGGATGCACCGTCTATTGAACAATACCATCACACATTGTTGATTGGTTAAATTATAGGTTTAAATAATTGTCATTATGTTCCTAGGGTAAATAAAAACCTAATATTAATGTCTAGTTAATACATGGGTGGATTTATATTCAAGTTCAAAAATAAGAGTTTCTACTTTTATAAAGATAGAATATGTTATGGTATGTCAAATTTAAACAAAAATCTTTATATACTAGAATATGAAAATAGAGTATTGCAAATTGATAATGAATCAAATACAAATGAATCATATCGTACATAGTTTCAGAATCACCAAATTGGTTATGTAAATGAGGAGTGCCTTATAAATCTACATCAAGAAGGATATTTATATTCTTTTATACTAAAACCCTTGGATATAGGTAACCCTTATTTTAAAGTTAATATTATCAAAGATTAACTTAGTGTAAAAGGTAGGAAAACCTATAGAACATATAAAATTGGTTCATATAGATATGTATAGAACTTTTTAAGTTGAATATATATATGGATACTATTACTTTATAACTTTTATTGATGATTTATTTAGATATGGGTATGTCTACTTAATAAGGTACAGATGATGTTAAGAATTATCTTGGTATGAAGATAAATAAACTCCACTTTGACCATGGTGGAGAATATCATAACAAATACTTTATAGATTATATAATATATTTTAAGATACTATATCTTCTAAATCATCCTTATATACCACAGTTTAATCATGTTAGTGAAATAATTAATCACACCTTATTAGACATTGTGAGATCAATTATGAGTTGAGAAAGTATTCCATTATCCTTTTATGTATACTCATTACAGATTATAATATTTATAGTAAATCAAATTACAATTAAATAGTAAAATTAAATCCAATATGTGTTATGGTGTGGGAATAAATCAATTTTATCAAATCTATGTGTTTGGTGATGCAAAGCATTTTTAAGGCCACTTCTAGAAACAAACATACATCTCAAGGAATTATGTGTATCTTTATAGTATATTCCAAGGAAACAATGGGATATTCTATATATGACCCATCAAACAAAAAGGTAATTCTAGAATGATAATCCATTTTTCTTGAGAGGGAGTACATTTACAAAATACATAGTGGGGGGAAGAAAAAATTCAATGAATTAAAGGCTTGAGATACAAAAGAATTAGTATGTGAAAAAATTAAACAAGTCCTAGAAAATAAGTTGTTTTAGAGATATTATGCATGAGAAATATATATGTTTTTAAATCAAAGAGATATGGTTTTCAAGGTACCAAGTTAGGTGACATGTTATTAGTTGAAGATAATGAACCTATATCATACAAGGAAGCAGTAAACATATCAAAAGATTCAAAGTATAAATAATCTATAAATTCTAAAATGTATTCCATGTACCAAAACTGCATATTAGTTTTGGTAGATCATCCAATTGATCTAAATATTTTCTTTTGAAAATGGTAATTCAAGAAGAAACTGGATAAAGATGTTAAAGTCACTACCTATATAGAATGAATATTTGTTTTAGGGTTTAAGAAACATTAAAACATGAACTATGAGGAAAAATTTTCACTATAAAATATTCTAAAATCCATTATAATTTTACTTTCTATAATATTTTACCATGATTATGAGATTTGAAAAATAGATTTCAAGACAAACATATTTAATGGAAACCTTATGGAAGATTTCTATATGACACAGCCAGAAGGGTTTTTTACAATAATGGATTATAATAAGGTGTTCTGGTTGTATTGGTCTATTTTTGGGTTTAATAAAGAATCAAGATCTCATAACATTAATTTTTATGATTCCATCAGAGAATTTGGTTTTATAAAAAGTGAATGTGATCCATTTTTCTACAAGTGGATTGATGGGAGTGCAGTAGTTTTCCTAGTAGTATATTTTTTTTGGTGAAAGTATAAATAGAAAGTGGGGGTGGGTGTGAATTGCCCTTTAAAATTTAAAAACATAAAGGAAAAGGAAAATTTATATTTAAACAAATAATTTATAACATAATAAAATCAATAAAGTAATAATTGATAAAATTAATAAATAGATAATTGATAAAATTGATAAAGTGATAATTGATAAATTCGATATGTATTAAATAGTTAATATCAAATTTGATCAAGTGTGTAAATAGTCATATAGAAATTTTGAAATTATTTGTATTGATATTGAATGATGCAATGTAATAAAGTAAATTTATATCAAACATAATTGATAAGGATTTTGATAATAGCTCAATGTAAACCCAAAGGTCTTTACCCCTTAACTCAATAGGTAAATAATATTAATCCCTTGATATCAGTGGTAATCAATAAACCAATCCCGCATAATTTGTGTTTCTAAGAACCCTATTTATCTTCACCAAAATCTAAGGAACCAATCCAACATTTTTGTGAAGTGAGAACCCATTGGAGATAGGTGATGAAAAGTGAGAATTTTTCTTTGGAAAAACCATTAAAATACCTCTCAAAAATCTATTGTGTATATTATTACAAATTGGGATGAGATATTTTAGAGAAAGGTTGACAGACTTTGAGAGATTGAAAAATGATAAATCCTCTTTGAGAGGATTTTAATATTACTTATTATTTGTAATCAATTTAATTTTAAAGTTCTTTTGGGAGCAAGTTGTATGTTTCAAGACACCAAGGGGATCATTTTATAAGCTCTGAGAGGTGTAGGAATATAGGGGCATTTAATCAAGAGAATACTTCCATTATTTCATTTTTGTATATATTAAGTACTGTCTCGAACAAGAAATATTTTCACTACTAGATACCTGGTAGCCTCCACTAAGTATCTGGTGGACTATCTAGTACTAGATCATGTATGACATATTCCACCTATTAGTTAGTACACCAGCACTGGGAATTAGGTTGTCTCCTGGAGGATAAGTACACTTATAGAATCACCACTAGTAGGCTAGTGGGATTCTACTAGCTAGTCATTGGGTCTTGTGCTCACCCGAGAATCTAAAAACATGGAACCAGTTGGATAGTTCCCCACATCAGGTGGATAATGTAGTCTAATGCGGCCCATCTTCAAACAATTACTCCTCCACTTACTTTTAAATTATTTTAAGGATCATAAAACATGATTAAATGATATTAATATATCATAAATTATAGTTCCAATCCTTAAAAAATACTTAAAAAAATCTTCAAAATTTAAGTGATTCACATCACTTTGTATTAAAAATAAACATTGAAGCTCGCTCAAATGAAATTATTAAAAACATAGGTGAATGTTTGTGATCTTGAAAACACCATGATATAGATAGATGCAATAATTTATCCCCTTTTGATGATCATAAACACATAACATAAAATATTAAATTAAGTTAAAATCAAAATTAAAATAGATAGAAAATAAATTCAATGTATTGGAAATATATTCAATGATCTTAAGGAGTAAATAAACCAAAAACAATATTAAAAAGAAAAAATTATTTAGAATAGATTTTAAAAAATACCACTTTGTAAAAAATATAAGAAAAAATGTAAAGTTCAAAACATTTCCCAAATTAAAAGAAAATATGTCTCCCTTTTTTGAAATATAAATATAAATTCTCAAGAAACTTAAAACTTATTTGGAAAACAAAATTACTCAAAAAAACACCCCCTGATGAAATAATCATCCCACAAATTTATCCCCCTTTTTTATTATCAAACATAAAAACATGGATAGTAAGTATTTGAAGAAAAACTCAAGGGTTGTTTCGAAAAATTAAAATATATATATTAAAGTAAATTTCACGAGGGTGAGAAAACTATTTTGAAAAAAAGAATATGTTAAAAAAGAAAAATATTTTAAAACAACCTCTTAAATTATAAATAACCTTTTTAATAAGATTATTTAAGAGAGATATAGAGATGTTGAAAATGAGATTTTGAAAAAAAAAAGATAAAAGAAGTTAAAATTACAATGAGAAGTATAATAAAGAATAGAAGATAAGAAAGTGAAAAATATAGAGAAAAATAAGAAAATAAAATTGGTACATACCATTTAATGAACACAATTTTCCTCAAGGAATGGGTTTACCTATATTTATGGATTTTTTAATTGGAATGAGCTTTAATAACATCCTTTGAATTAAAATATACATTGAAATTGTCCTTTTATTTTTATTTTATCAAAAATAACTCAAGAATATTATTAGAGGGATAAGTATATATAAAAATTTTAATCATCACTGATATTCCTTTAAAATATATAAAAACATTTATAAATAATATATAATTTACTTATTTCCCATTTACATTCTAAAATAATATTTTTTAAAAGGACTTAAATTAATAATCAAATTTAATAGAAATTGTTTATAAAAAATACTTGTTTTAGAAAATATTGATTTTAAAATTTTAAAATCTGAGAAAATAATTTTGAAAATAATTTTCAAAGAAAATTATCTCTCTTGAAAAAAATTTCAAAACTTTAATAGGGACAAGGCTCCCCTTGAATGATATCACAAGTGAGATAATGTGATCATAGTAAAGGTACAATAAAAATATTAAAAAACAATTTTAGTTTTTTTAAAAGGTTAAGACTTAAAAATATTTGAAAAATATAACTCAAGATAACCATATGAAAAATTATGAACATCACAAGTGAACTATTCATAATTAACCTTTAATGAGTTTAAAATGATTAAGGGATATAGGTTTAGTGAAAATATAAGTGAGTTAATATTTTTTATGAACAAAATATAATAGGAAATAACCTTTTTGGAAGTAATCACTTAAGAAATTATGCCTAATGTCAATGTGTTTTTTGTAAGAGTGTTGGATAGTATTTTTTGAAATATTAATAGCATTAGTTTTATTACTCATAATAGGTATATGGTCAAAAGTAATAATTAATTATTAGAGAGTATGTTTCATCCATATTATTTGGGTGTAACAACTCTCAGTGGATATGTATTTCCTTTCAAGTGTAAAAAAGAGTAATTGAGTTCTAATTCTTGTTATTCTATGAAATAACGGATTTTACATGTAAGTGTAAATTCCCAATTTTACTTGTAAATTAAAAATAAGTTATCTTGGGATAAAAAATCCATATAAATAATGAAAAATCTTTTTGAAAGATTTGAAATGATATTAATTTGGATCTTATTGAAAATAATCACAGAGACAAACACATAATATGATTTCATATTGAGATTCAGTAAGATAAATTATACTAATAATCATACTTCTATAAGATTATTATCAATAATCTTACTATATTCATCAGAAATTAGCTTAAATTTTTTTCTCATGGGAGTGCTAATTTCATTATCATGATCCATTCCAAATCATTTTAAGATTTCATTAATGTGTTTTCCTTAGTTTAGAAAGATGCCAACATTTCTTTAAAAATTTGAAAAAACAAAACAAATTAAGTTCATCCACAAATCTCGTTTCAAATTCTTTTTTCATTAAATCATAAAATTCAAAATAAATAGATTCATTGTTAGAGTCAAAAGTCACATCATCAATGTAAATTTTAAAGTGTAACAAATCATTTGAGGGGTGTTTAGATAGAGTTGAATCAAAACTTTCCATTTAAACCATTTGAAAAAATAAAATTATACTAACGTTCGTACCAATCCTAAGGGGATATCTTTAAACCATAAATAGCTTAATTTAATTTTAAAACATGATTTAGAAAAACAATATTTTCAGCACCATGTGGTTGTTCCATATAAAAATTTTCATTAATAAAAGCATTTAAAACTCCTTTTGTAGTCCATTTGAAATATTTTTAAATTAAAATGAGTAGGGAATTTGAATAATATTATAATGACATCTAACTGAGTGATGGGTGAAAAGGTTTCACCATATTCAATTATTTATTGTTGGTTATAACCTTTAGCAACTAGAAGATATTTATTTCTAGTGATACTACCATAATCATTAAACTTATTCCAAAAAACACATTTAGATCCTATGATGATATGATTTTTAGGTCCTTCCATGAGATTCCATACATTATTTTTAATGGATTGATTTATATCTTCTTAAATGGAAAGAATCCAATTTTCATATTTAAGGGCATGGTTAAGATTTTGGGGTTTTATGTTAGATTAAAATCAAGGTTTTCAAATACATTTAGGATAGATCATCTAGTACGAGTTCCCACTTGAAATTATCCCATTAAATTTTCAAGGGATTGTCTTTAGATTTTTTTAAAATCCTTAGGTAAATAATTTTAAAAATATTCTTGTTCTTCTTCAACTTCTTTATTTTGAAAATAATCATTTAAAACAACATTTTTTAAAACATTTTGATAAATATATTCTTGAAAGTTTTCATCAAAAACAATATTGATTGATAATTACATAATTTTAGTCCTTTTGTTAAAGACTCAGTAATACATGCTTAGTTGTAGTAGCCAAAAATGATACCTCATCGTATTTTGAATCAAAATTTTGAATAATTTATTTTATTTGTGAAATAAAAAATTTGCAACCAAAAATATTAAAAACCCAACTTTGGGTTTTTTTATTTTTCAAAAGTTCATATGGGGTGTTTTTAAAAACATTTATCATAAGAATAAAATTAATTATAAAATGAACAGTATTCATGGTCTCAGCACACAAATATTTTTGGCTAATTATACTTATTTAAGATATTTTAAGAGATTATTTGGATAATTTGATTTCACCTCACTATAACCCCGTTTTTTTAGGGGTTTAGGGAGAAGTAAAATATAAATAATACCATTCATAAGAACATAAATCTTAAAATTATTTTTTATAAATTCTATAGCATGATCAATTAAAATTTAAATAATATTAAAACCCTTTTTATTTATAAATTTTTTATAAAAATCAATTAATACTTCGTAATATTCACTTTTATAAGAAAGGAAATAAGCCTGAGTGAATATTTTAATGTCATAAACGATAATAAAGTTATAGGATTTACCTTATAGACTATCAATTTGATAAGGCTCTAATAAATCAAGATAAATTAATAAAGATATATTAAATAAGAAAACCATTTTTGGATTTAAAAGATGATTTGTGAGTGTATGCTATAGTGACTAAAGAATTTATTCCAAGTCCATGTCTCATTAACTTGTGCACTCAATCATTTAACATTTTGTTTGGAAATAAATTTTAAATTTATTTTATAAAAATTTGGAAATTGAGATATGATAAATAAAAGTTTTCCTATTGAGTTAAAAACTTTTCAAAAATCATTTTTAAAATAAATTTTAAAATATATATCAAATAATTGACTAACCATTATAAAATTATGTTTCAAGTGTTAAAATTTTTTAATAATATTTCAGTTATAAAAATCGATGGTACCTTCACCAATTATCCTACCCTTAGATTTATCATTAAAGGTGACATATCCCCCTTTTAGTTTATTAATTTGATTGAATTTTAAGAGCTAACTACACATGTTTCTTAAGAAACCACTTTCTAGGTACCATAGTTCTTTTTGTGTTTTTCTCTTAAGAAACTTTTCTAAAAGAATCAAAACAATAAATTTTTAGGTACCCATAAGATCTTAAGTCCCCTGATGTTAACCAATAAATATTTAGGAATCCATAATTTATTGTCCTGAGGTTTTATTTTATGAAATTGTGTAAAATATGAATTTATTTTGGTGTCCCATATTGTGAATTCTTTTAATCACATTCATAGACTAAATGTGAAATTATTTTATAATAATAACAAAATTCATCCGGGAAGAAACCTTTAACTAAAGTTGTTTTTATGGATTTGTTGAGGTACTTTCATGATTTTAGAAACCAATACCAACCCATTATTTTTCTATATATTTGAGAGCCTAAAATTTTATTTAAATTATTTTCACCTTAAGTGAATTTTTAAAGATAAATTTTATATTCTTTAATGGTATATTTGAATTTATTATTGTCTGGTATATTCTTAATTTTTATGTTGATATCTTATTTTTTCTAAAATAGAAGATCATTTTCCTTTTGAAGGTATCCTTTTTCATTTAGTTCTTTCTTTTAGTTATTATCTAAGTCATTATATAATGATTAAACTTGATGAAATCCATTTTCAATTTGATCATAGGAGTATTTTAGATCTTCATAATTAAAACGAATTTAGGACCTAAAAGAATAATAGAAATGAATAGAATTAAGAGAAGAATTAGAAGAGGAGGAAATAGGAAAAGGGGTATTAACCTTAACATATTCATTAAAATGTTCCATAATGGACTTAGTAATTGAGTTACTAGAAGTGTATGAGGATGATAATTCTATGTATTCATCACTTTCACTCCATGTTTTTAATTTGAAATCTTTTTTCCCTAGTTTCTTTTCTTTAAGCTTATTTTTGTAGATGGGGAATTCTGACTTGAAGTGACCTTTTTTCTTAAATTCATATCATGTCACTTTTGGTTCTACCTTTTGAATTACCTTCTTTGATCAGATGGATAATTTATTCTTAATGAATAATTTATTCATGTTTTTGGTGAGTTGAGAAATGTCTTGTACTTCACCTCCAAATGATTCTTCATTGGTAGCTTTGAAGGTAATGTTTTTATTTACATATTTGACTTCATTGGCCTTATTTTAATCTTTATGATTCATATTTATTTAATATTTAATTATGGATATTATGAGTTCTTATTCCACCATTATCTTCACATCTTTTATTTCTGGAATTGTTGTTGCTTTTGGAGCTGAAAAGCTAGGTAAAACCCATGGGATTTATTTAATAATGGTTTATTTAGATAACATCACCGATGGAATTTCTACCATATAAAATATCAGTAACCCTTCTAAAAAGTCTTGTAATATATTCATTATGATGCATAGAGAAACATTCAAAATCTTGATGATAAATATCCAATATATTTCTATTTAATTTATTAATTCCTTTATGTGTGAATTCTAATAATTTCCATATTTAATAATCCATATTTCAATTTAGAAACATGATTAAACTCATTATGATCAAGACTAAAATATAAGTAATTCATATAATTCCTACTAAGTTCAAAAAATTAACATTATAGGGAGTCCATTTTTCTTCAAATTATTTAGTTAGAAAATATTCATGCATTACCATTTTCCAAACAGTGTAACTAATACAACTAAGAAAGGTTGACATAATATTTTTCTAATAGGAATAATCAGTTCTATTAGAAATTGGATCATGAAAAAAATAATTATATGACATAATAAAAATATTGAGTATTGAAATCGATTAGTATTTTAAAAAAAATTGGAAACATAATTTTAATAAAAGAAAATTTTGATAAAAAACAAAGCTATCCTTTGATTCAAATTGTATTTCTAATTAGAAATGTAAAGAGAGGTGGTAAATTTCAATTTAAAATTTTAAAATGGAAAGGAAAAGGTAAATTAAAATTTTAACAAAGAAGCAATAATGTTATCAAATCGATAAATAGATAATTGACAAAATTGATAAATTGATAACTAGTAAAATCAATAAAGTGATAATTGATAAATATTATACATATTAAATAGTTAATATAAAATTATATTAATAATGAAAATGGTTATATAAAACTTTTGAAATTATGTGCTTCAATATTGAATGATAAAATGAAATAAAGTAAAGAGAAATAAAACACAACTAGTAAGGAGTTCGGTAATAGCTTAATGTAATCCCCTACATCTCCACCCATCGATTATAGAGGTCAATAATATTAATACTCTAATACTAGTGGTGATCAAGAAAATTATCACTCATAATTATGGTTTTTGAGAACCCTATTGAGATTTTTTGATATCTAAGGAACTCATCCTTCACTTTTGTAGAGTAAGAACACATTGGAGAAGGTGATGATAAGCGGTAGGTTAGTTTTGGAATACTAGTTACAATGCCGCTCACAAATATCCTATATGAATGATTAAGATTTATGATGTGATATTTGATAGAAAAGGGGATAGATACTGTGATATTTAGAAATGAGAACGGCTCTTTGATATGATTTTAAGATTGCTATTGAATCAGCACCAATTCAATCAGAAAGAATTATTAGGAGAAATTTGTATATTCCAAGATTCGAAGGGGAACCTTTTATAGGCTAAAAGTAGTGATGGAATCTTCTGGTATTAATTAGTGACACTAAATCTAAATAATACCACAATTATAGATTTTTTATATAATAAATTATATTTAGGACTAGTAGCACTGATTCCATTAGATACACATTCACCTCCATTGGGTAGCTAGTGGACTACCTAAGGCTGGCTATTATTGTGCATCTTCCAATGGCTAGTTGATGCACATCCACCAGGTAGTAGGTGGTATTATTGAGGTTAATTATATATATTGAGTCATAATTTTTTATGGGACTCTACTATCTAGTTGGTGGTTATTCTTATCACCATATAATATGGACACATGGCACCGGTTGGTCGATGCCCTGCACCGAGTAGCCGGTGCGGCCTGTTGCTACCCATCTTCAAACATAACCTTCACTACTTCATTTTAAATTCTTATAAGTATATCAT
Organism: Viscum album; assembly: GCA_963277665.1. Classification (NCBI taxonomy): domain Eukaryota; kingdom Viridiplantae; phylum Streptophyta; class Magnoliopsida; order Santalales; family Viscaceae; genus Viscum; species Viscum album. The sequence continues at coordinate 1,329,095,362 of OY728158.1, forward strand.
AACAAAATTACATGATCTTGAGATATTATAACCTATAGCTCCAATCCATCAACAATACATCAAAATATCTTTAAGATGTAAATGATTACAATCACTTTATATTCAAAATTAACATTGAAACTCAATCAAATGAAATTTTTAGAAACATTGGTGAGTGTTTCTAACCATGATAACACCATAAGATGTATAAGTTCAATAAGATGATGATATATTATTTATGAGAAATTAGATTTCATTCTTATATTCAGTTAATACTTGGTTAAATAAATTATTCTCCATGAAATACTTAGGTGAAACAACATACATTATATCATGTTCTATTGTGATTGATCTAATAGGATTCTTGAACTATGTCAAGGTAAAAACATTGATAAGGTATTGAAGATATTTAATTTTGAAAAATATAAGAGTGTATTATTTCAATTTTTATATGGTATAAATCTCTCCAAGAAAATGTGTCCTTATATACAAGAGGAGAGAGAGAGATAGAAAATGAGAAGAATCTATTATGATTTTACAATAGGTTCTATCATGTATTCTATGCTATGTGTTGGACCATAGAAGACTATTGGTCACCCTCTCTAGTATTAATGGTTTTAATAATCACAAATAATTTCAAATATTATTAATCATGTATAATAATTTCAATCAAGTTTATTTAATTTTCAATATGTGTAATTATGATTATCTATGATCACATATAAGTTTCACACATTCTTTTAATATGTATGTTATGAGATAGTCCAAGAAGAAGTATTTTCTTAGTATGTTAGACAGACACCAGCTGAAGGAATGATACACTAATAGTTCAAATGATTTATTGACAACTCAATTGACTTCCCGATGCATGGTTCTACCGATGCATGGAGCTACCGATGTAATGACTCAAAGATAGTGAAATCGACACACTAATAGAATGACTGTCTCACCGATAGTTAAAAATAACATGTCGATGCATGGTGTTACCGACGAAAGGACCTACTGATGCAAGGACCTACCTATGTGATGACCTACCGATGTAAGGACCTACTAAAGCATGGTGCTACCGATGCAAGGACTCACCGTCAGTTAAAATGAGTCACTGATGCATGGAAAGACTGACAAAATGACACATTGATAGAATGAGTCACCGATAGAAGGAGATACCAATATAAGACTCACCGATAGACTGTTTAAATTTCTTTTATTTAAAATTACTTCTAATGGTCATATTTTGAATGTTTTAATGTGACTAATTAATTTAATTCTTTTTTAAGACATCTAAATTGAGGATGTATGAAGTACGAGGTACAACATCTACCTCAAAACGTGCACATTGTCAGGCTGAATGAATATATATACAAAGGAGAGAGCATGATACGCATACAATCATATACAAGAAGATATGATCAGACACAGCAGTTGACCCATGAGAAACATAAAAAAAGGAAGAACACATGAGGAATTATTCATTATTTCTTGCTATAAACCAGAGAACTATTGTTCATCAAAGTTCCATCATTTCTGCAGCATCCAAGTAAATCTAAGGATAAAAACATATCACCCTTCTGGAAGACAGAACACAGAGCTCCACGACACTTTATTTTCAATTTCCACTTCTAGAAGAGGACTTCATCTTCAACTCGGCTACATTAAAGAGTCTAGAGCTGAACTTCATAATAGATAGATCCTTCTAAACACTATCTAATACTTATTACTCTGTTTTGTAAATTTTTATTACATTTTCAAGTAGTGTGTGCATCAATATGTAAGACGCACAATGTCTCCTAAACTGAACTAGAGGATACCAGATATTCTCACTCAATTATCTGTTTACACTTGTTTATCTTGTGGAGAACTGTGAAAGAGGTCATGTGTGAACTAATTTTTTTTTTGTTCCCATGTAGAACTGTGGTAGAGGTCTTGTGACCTGGATAGTCGGTGTACAATTATTTTAACCCTGATCCAGGGTGTGGATCAAAATATTTATCAATATAGATTTCTTGGTGTAATTTGATCACTAAGTAGAGAGGTCTAAGTCTCGACTTGAGACTGAACCTCTTGTTTTATATCCACTGTATTTTCAAATTTATTTTTCTCTATTTTTACCTGTACTTAAGAAAACTGAATTTCACTTTGATAGTTAGTCTTGGATAGTGTTTATAACTATTTTGTCTTGTTATATTAGTTTCAAAAGTTGTGTCAATATCTCATATTATTACGATTGAGAAATAATCAATCTTCTAAGAAGCTAGTTGAATAGTCAGACTATTACAAATTCACTACTTTGGTTAACTGGTCTATTTTATTTTAAATAGGGGGAATATTTTAAATAAACTTTTTAACAGAAATTTTTATAGGAACTCAATTCATCCCCCTCTTGATTATCTTACTTCGACTAACATTTGGTATCAAGGGTTGTTTTTAAACTGATATTTTCAAAGGTTTCAAAACATTTTTGATTATTTTCAATTGTGATTTAGTTGTGTTTTAAAGATCTATAAATTTATGTTAGTTTTATATTTTTTTCTCTTTGAATATATTTTGTTTATTATGGATAATAGATTGGAAGGTTCTAATACAAACAGACCACCCTACTTTAATGGAATAAACTATGCCCAGTGGAATATTAAGATGAAAATTTACTTAGAGAGTATGGGGTTTGATATTTGGATAGTAATAAAAGAAAAATATTAATTACCATAAACTCCAAGAACTACATGGATTCAAGCTACAAAAGATACTTATAATAACAATTTAAAATCCATTAATGAACTTCTTTGTGCACTAGGGGAAGATGAATTTAATATAATATCTTCTTGTAAATATACCTATGAAATTTGGGACACCATAGCTGTATCATGTGAAGGATCTTCTAATGTTAAAGAAATGAGACTTCACACTTATACTATTAAGTATGATAATTTTAAGATGAATCTCAATGAGCATATTTTTAACATGTATCTCAAGTTTAATGAAATTGTTAACACTATGCTCTCTTTGGGAAGAGATATTATATCCATGGAGAAAATCATGAGAATAATCATATGATTACCAGATAGATGGAGAGGGACTTTTATATCAATTATAGAATCATGTTACATCAGCAAGTTTCCAGTAAAGGAGTTGATAGGAAAGTTGATGATGTATAAGGAATAACTAAAAGCAAACAAATAAGTGGATGATGAACCCAAAAAAACTATTGCTTTCAGATCTACTACCTCCAAGTAGAAGGAAAAATATCAAGATAAAACTAAAAGTTCAAGTGATGGAAAATCATCAACAGACAGTGATGAAGATATGGCTTAAATAGCCATAAGGTTTAAGAAATTATATAGAAGGAATAAATTATTTAGAAATATTAACTATAGAGGAAAGTATGATCATAAGTTACATTGGAAAAAATAATTGTAAAATAAGTGATACATCAAATGAAATTGACTCCTATGAGTAAAAAATAAAGGTATGTGTCAAGGATCGCTGTCCTAAGATAAATTACAAGAAGATGTTTGATGATAGAGATAGAAAGTATAAAAATTCCATGAAGGCAACTTGGAGTGATTATGAGGACATATAAAGTGACTCATGATCCTCTCATGATGAAAAAAGTAATAAAGAAAATATGTGGTTTATGACAAACACATCTAAGGTAACCCTAAACTCTCCTGAACAAAATGCTTACTATTATAGAGATGAAAGTGATTCTAAAAACATGACCAATGAGGAAATGTTTGAGTATTGAAAAATTCTAGAAGACACTTGTAATGAACTAAAATATAAATAAAAATCTTTAAATATACATCATTCTTTGACTACCACTATTAAATCTGAACATGTTGAAGAAAAAGAGAAAAACTCTCAACTGCTTAAGGAAAACAATGAACTTAAATTTTCTAATAAGCAATTGAAAAAGGATCTAGAAATATTTACCAATGGTAAATAAGTATTAGATAAAATTATTGGTAAACAAGTAGCTACTAAGTATACTAATGAAATAGGATACCAACCAGGAAAGAGGAATTTGACAAAAACTCATTTTGTATGAAAATATGGAAAATCCAATTGTAAGCCCAGTTTTAAAAAATTTCCTGCAAGTTCCAACCATGAAACATCATCTACTATTTTAAGTTTTTTTAGACTAAGTAAACTCCTTTTTTAAAATACTTTACATACTGTTTATAGGAAACCCATGAAGCAAATGTGGGTTCCCAAATCTCTTATTACTAATGTTATTAGACCCAAACAAATATGGGTACCAAAATCTTTTTTTCTAATCTATTTGTGTAGAAAAAATATTTGAAGGTATTGAAACGTGCCTGTCATGGGGTGTGGAAAAAACAAATATAACCTATGTTAAAATGTATTATAGTGGATTACCTAGGTTGTCTCCAGAGTGGAGCGCACAACAATTAAGTTGTCACCTTAAAATAGAAATAAGTTAGGTTGTTTTTTGAAATTGTTTGATTTAGAAAATACAAGAAAGAAACTAAATAATGTAAAGTAATTAAGTGAAAGTTTTGAAAAAAACTGAAAAATGATGTGATTTAAATCAGTGATATGAAATGGTGATCAGGTTAGGGTCGGTTTTCCAATTGTAATTCAATCATTGTTCATTTTACCCAATTCTCCTCTACTAAATCGTTAAGAGTGAGAATCCACAATCGTTTCTTCTCACTCCCTTGGTCAAATAAAAATGTGAGAATAAACCTTACTAAAACATCATATTGTTCTATTCTCCTTCTAATGTGTAATAGAGTTGTAGAAAATACCCCCAATTATCTTAGGAAATTCCCAATCGGGTCTTGTTTATCCCAAGTAATCAAGAACATTCACTACTCCTCACACATGTACAGGTGATCACCGAGTACTTCACCACTAAGTCCTAGTATATTCCATCGTTTATAAACCAGAACCTAGTGGAGGGAGATATTGATCATTGACAAAATATAAATGAACAATAGAATCTAAAATCAAATACAATCGTATATGATAATAAAAATTGTTATAGGAAATTGAAACTGATTCACAAAAGAGAAGAGGATTTTAAAACATTAAGATAAGGAAATCATGAAATACAACATGGAAAACCTCTCCTTACCTAATCACACAGAAGTTTACCCCACCATGGTAAGGGTAATTGTGACTAAGGGGAAATAAGAACACATTACAAGACTAAGAAGTGTAAAACAAAGAAAAGAAAGAACAGAAATTTGATCCTCCAGAATCTGTCCTCCAGAAGCTTGCCTATGTTATGCCCACCAGACGGCCGAAACTCACTACGGTCCCTTCTTATAGAATGTTGTAAATGAAGTGTTCTATCGACCCTCAAAATTTCAGTCATTGGAAAGGTTTAAATAAAGATATGTCCAAATCCATTACCATTACTTTTCTGGCCGCCAAACACTGTTTCACCCACTCCAATTGGACACGCCAAAAGGATGCATTAATGAGCTCAATAATTTATGAAATTTAATTTGAACCGTCCTTTTGAAGTCCTCTGTCGACACCATCTGGAATCACCTAATTATAAGGTCGGATGAAGGAGATATTCCATATTTAATTAAGTGGGGTCCATTCTGCCTTCCAAACTGATTTCTCCACTTGATTGAATTTTCTGTACCACTGCATTTTGAATTGGGTCTTGGTCCAGAAGGAACATTTTAAGCCTACAAGTATAGGAATCCTAAAAAAATATTCATTTAAATTGGACCCATATTATAAAAGTTATTCCTGAAAAATAGAAGTTATATAAAACTGACAATTTTACATAATTACCCCATTTTCACATTTAAGCCCAAAAAACACCAAAAACAAATAAATGATGAAAATACACTCACATTGAATAATTGGGAAGGACTAAATCATTGAAAAACATATAAATAATAATGAAAATATTAACTCTATCAATTCCCCCACACTTATCACTTGGACTCCTGGACAAGTCAGAATCAAAATAAAATCAAAGTAAATTCAAAACACATATCCATGAGATCCACCAATTTGAAAACAAGAAACAAAATATATCATGCCTCCTCAAAATCTATTATTTCATGTTCTTAATTTAGGATCATTCAATAAATTTACTCTTCATTTCTCCTCCCATGCACACAAAACACTTACCTAACTTTCATTATCTCTCATTACACAAATTTCAATTTTTAGCAATGTCTTTCTCATCCAAACTCATACAAGGGTCACCATATGCTTGATAAATTCCTACATCTCCACCCGATGTGAGTCAAAGACATATGTTTATCATGAGGAATTGTTAAGGTTGTTCTGTGGCTTTAGGTTGGTAGGATTTATATGTGAAAATTCTGAGGCTGAATGAAGAGGGCTTGGCTCTTTTTGAAGAAAAATTACATTACTCTAATTTTCACAAAAGTATGGTCTTCTCTTCACTTCCCTTAGAAGAAAATAAACTCCTTATCCATGGAATATCAAGGAATTTTCTCATATTTCATCATTTCAGTAGAAAACATTTCAATCTTATCAAATATAATATTTCTTGAAAGCTCCAGAAAAGGAACATCTTCCTTTTTACATTAGAAGCTCCAGAAAGGCACAACTTCTCTCATCATGAAAGCTCCAGAAAAGGCACAGATTTCAGCAGAATGATTTTTTTTTCAGAAATAACATCTCTTCGACAATTTTTTCACCTAAAGTATCTCTAAAAAAAGGTAGTACAATACAAGACATATTCCCCCCACACTTATGTTCAAATAGATCATGCAATTTAACTTCAAGAGTAGGTTGGATAGGGAATATTGGCCTGTAATGTGGCTAACCTAACAGGATGTTCATGGCTTCTATGGGCTACAAGGATTAAATGGTCAAGGTAGGCCATTATGAAAGGGATTATCTTGAAAAGAGGGATTTCAAACCAAAGAAATGCCTCAATCATTTAAAACACAAGTACCTCAAACCCTCAAGTTTTGATAGGAATAAATCCAATTCTGGTTAAATCAAGCATGATTTGGTTCTCTCAAGAAGTGAGGTGAATGTAAAGAATATGAAAATAATAGGTTCAAAATCCTCATAGGAATGTGATTTCAAATATAAAGACAGTGATATCTGGCATGGGATTCAAAAAACAGAGTATTTTTCATGAAATTCCCAAAGAATTGAACTTGAAACAATGTCATTTTCAGCATTCATTTAAGCTCAGTTTCAAGGAATAAATTATTTCACTCATGGAGATGGGTTTCAAAAATATCAATGATAATAATTTCAGCTCAAAAGTTTCAAAAACACACAAAAATTAAAAAATAAACACACAAAAGTTTAAACACTCAGATGTTTTTTTAACAAATAGGAAATCAAACAACACATAAAAATCTTACACTACAAAGGTTCCCTCCCCCACACTTAAATGATGCAGTGTCCACAATGCATTCAAATGTATTTAACATGTAATAATATTGGAAATTTAATCACAACAATCATGAAAATATAAAGGAGAGGTACGACCTGATGGAGTTTATTGATAAACAGGTTGGAGGAGTGTGATCTCCTCCATTGGCTCTGATGGCATGGTCCTAAGGAATTTCTTCAATCTGTGCCCATTAACAGTGAATGGATCCTTCACTCCATCCTTCACAATCTACACAGCACCAAAAGGATATACATGAGTAACTATAAATGGACCTTCCCACCTGGAACGAAGTTTACCTGGCATCAGCTTGAGTCTTGAATTGAATAACAACACTTTGTCTCCTGGATGAAAGTCCTTTGGTTGGATCATTTTTTCATGAGCCACTCTTGTTCTCTCTTTGTAAATCCTGGAATTTTAAAATGCTTCCCTTATAATTTATTCCAGCTCTTATAACTGCAATCTTCTCTCTTTCCCAGCACTTTCAAGATCCAGATTCATCTTCCTCACAGCCCAGTATGCCTTATGTTCCAATTCCACAGGTAGGTGACAACTTTTCCCATAAATCAGCCTATATGGACTCATTCCAATTGGAGTTTTGTAGGATGTCCTGTAATACCATAATGTGTCTTCTAACCTTTGGCTCCAATCCTTCCTATTTGGATTAACAGTCTTTTCCAAAATTCATTCGATTTCCCTATTGGACACTTCAGCTTTCCCATTAGTCTGTGGATGATAGGGAGTTGATGTTTTATGATGAACCCCATACCTTTTCAACAAAGCCTCCATTATTCTGTTGCAAAAGTGAGTCCCTTTATCACTAATTATGGTTCTAGGAACTCCAAACCTACAGAATATGTTAGCCCTGACAAAATCACAAACAACTTTAGCATCGTCAGTCCTGGTGGCTTTTTCATCCACCCATTTGGAAACATAATCAACAGCAAGAAGAATATAAGAATTTACAAATGACATTGGGAAAGGTCCCATAAAATCTATCCCCCAAACTTCAAATATTTCACAAAAATTAAGTGTCTTTTGGGGCATTTCTTGTCTCTTTGAAATATTTCCTGAAAATTGACATTTTTCACACCGTTTACAAAATTCATGAGAATCTTTGAAAAGTGTTGGCCAATAAAGTCCAGATTCTAAAACCTTCCTTGCTGTCCTTTGAGGTCCAAACTGGCCTCCACAAGCTAATGTGTGACAAAACTTAAAGACAGAATCAATTTCATTTTTAGGCAAACATCTTCTTATCATTTGGTCATTGCAAATCTTCCATAGAAATGGATCATCCCAGATGTAATATCTAGATTCAGCTTTCAATTTGTGAATTTGGTGATAATTTAAATGAGATGGGACCTGAGATGTTACCAGATAATTGACCATGTCATCATACCAAGGTACTTCTCCTTAAATCAAGTACAACTTCTCTCCTGGAAGGCGATCATTTAGTGGTTCAGTGTCTGGAATTTCAACTTTAGTGGTGTTGGGTAGTCTACTTAAGTGATCAGCCACTTGGTTCTCAGATCCCTTCTTATCTTTGATTTCTATGTTGAACTCCTGTAGTAGTAGAATCCATATCACTAGCCTTGGTTTTGCTTCAGCCTCTTCATCAAGTACCTAAGAGCTACATGATCAGAAAACACAATGACTTTAGTTCCAAGCAGATACGATCTAAATCTTTCTAAAGAAAAAACAACTGCTAAAAACTCTTTTTCTGTTGTTGTGTAGTTGAATTGGGACGCATCTAGGGTTTTAGAGTCATATGCAATGACTTGTGGCCTGCCCTCAATTCGTTGAGAAAGGATATCTCCAACTGCTTGGTTTAAAGCATCACAAAGTAGCTCAAATGGTTCTTCCCAATTTGGTGGCTGCATCACTGGTGGTGTAATCAATCTCTTCTTCAACTCATCAAATGCTTCCCTACATGAACCGTTGAAATCAAAATCAGTATCTTTCAAAAGTAATCTAGGGAGAGGGAGAGAAATCTTACTAAAAACTTTTATAAACCTCCTATAGAATCATGCATGTCCTAAAAATGATCTAACATGTTTCACACAAGTTGGGTAAGGCAAAGAATTTATCACTTAAATTTTTGATTTATCAACATCAATGCATTTCTAAGAAATGACATGCCCAAGGACAATTCCTCTCTCCACCATAAAATGACACTTTTCAAAATTCAAAACAAGGTTTTTTTCAAGGCATGTTTTCAAAACATTTTCCAGATTTTTGAAACAATAGTCAAAAGAATTTCCAAAAACTGTGAAATCATCCAAGAAAACCTCCAAACAATCTTCAATGTGATCAAAAAATATACTTACCATACACCTCTGAAATGTACCTGGAGCATTACACAATCCAAATGGAATCCTTTTTTATGAAAAAGTGTCGAAAGGACAAGTAAAGGTAGTCTTCTCTTGATCTCCAGGAGCAATAGGTACCTGAAAATAACCTGAAAATCCATCCAAAAAGCAATAATGAGTTCTACCTGCCAACCTCTCTAGAATCTGATCAATGAAAGGGATAGGGAAATGATCTTTTTGAGTGACCTGATTGAACTTCCTAAAATCTATACATACTCTCCAGCTATTCTGAATTCTCACAGGGATTAATTCATTATTTTCATTCCTTACAATGGTTAGGACAGTTTTCTTTGGGACTACATGGATGGGGCTAACCCATTGTGAATATGATATAGGATAGATGATCCCAGCTTCTACTAACTTCTCAATCTCTTTTTTCACAACCTCCATCAGGGTGGGGTTTAGCCTCCTTTGGGGTTGTCTGACAGGTTTGGAATCTCCCTCAAGAAAAATTCAATGTGAGCAAATTTTTGGGTTTATTCATGGGATATCACCTAAGCTCCACCCTATTGCTTGGACATTCTCTCTCAAAGTCTCAATCAATGATTGTTCTTGAGTTTTAGATAGATTATTAGCAATTATTACTGGTAATTTCTCTCTCTCCATAAGGTAAACATATTTTAAATCAGTGGAGAGTGGTTTTAATTCCAGATCAGGAGGATGATCAAGAGATGAAACTAAATTGAGGTTCTCCACTTCCAATGGTTTGACATCCTGCACACAAGAAATCATATCATCTTCATAATCATTTAACAAATTATCAAAGAAATCAGATTTTACCTCTTCTTCCAACAAGAAATCAGAACCTCCAAGAGTTTGGGAATCCATATGTTCAGTGATATCTTTAATGGAAAAATTCTCTCCTAATGATAAAAATTCATGAAACATACCTGATTATTCAATTGGTTCTATACCATCTTCATGGGAGAGTGCGAAGAGTGAATGATCATCTGATGGGTTCCTCATGGATTCAAAAATATTGAAGCGGACAGTGTTATCTCCAAACTCCATGGTAAGTGTCCCTTCATGGACATTGATGATGGTTTTGGCCGTCTTTAAGAATGGTCTCCCCAAAATTATGGGTGAGTGTGATGGGATCCTATCATCTTCCATATTCAACACATAAAAGTCAGCAGGGAATAAAAGATCTTTGACTTTTACCAGGACATCCTCTAGAACTCCTACTGGGAAAAATGTGGATCTATTTGAAAGCTGGACCACCACTCTTGTGGTCTTCAAGTCTCCCATCTTCAAATAAGTATATACTGGGTGAGGCAATACATTAATTGATGCACCTAAATCTCAAAAAGCATTAGGGAAATTTAATGAACCAATGGTGCATGGAATAGAAAATGTCCCTAGATCTTGACATTTGGTTGGAAATGGTGGTGTGATAAGGGTCGATACACTTCTTCCCAAATTTATCCTCACATTCCCTTGAAGTCTTCTCTTCTTGGTGAAAAGATCCTTCAAAAACTTAGCATACTTTGGAATTTGTTTGAGTGCTTCAAGTAGAGGTATGTTGATTTCCACTTTCTGGAAGGTGTCCAGAATTTCTTTTTGCAGTGCTTCTTCTTGTAACCTCTTTGATTCAATCATCCTTGATGGAAATGGTGGTGGTATATATTTCTTCTCCCTTTGTTGCCTTTGAAATAGTGTTTCTTGTTTTTTTCATTCTTGGCCTATCATTATCATCCTCCTCTTTCTTATCTTCTTCCCGATGCATTTTCATAGAATTTTCATCATTTCTAACTTCATTCTCACCCAGATCAGTTTTTCTTGTTTCAGGTTCAATAGTGGATGGTGGTTGGAGTTATTTTTCACTTCTTGTAGTTATAATACTAACATTATCTTTTGGTTTTGGGACTGTTTGGGAAGGGGTTTTACCTGGATTTTTTTTTAGAAAGTCCATGAGACATTAAAACTTATTAGAAAAATCTTTAACAATGTATTTCAGTCCTTCAAACTCAGATTTTTGTTGGTTTTGAATTGGAGGTTGTGAACTGGTGGATGGTTGCTCATAGGGTCTTTGGAGATTGGTTGGTTTTTGGTAAGAAGGCTGGTTATAAGATGGTTTTTGTTGAAATGTTGGTGGATTCTGGAATTGATTCTGGAATGGTGGTTGGTTTTGAAACTGGTTTTGGTATGGGGGTCTACCTTGATTCTGCTGATTTCCAAACCCATATTGGACTTGGTTAGGATCTCTCCATCCTTGATTTTATTGGAACTGCCTTGGCTGAAAGGCTGCTGCACATGTTTCCATTCCCTATATTTCAGAACATTGGTCAGTAAAATGATCAGGTGATAAGCATAAACCACATACCTTAGCTGGCGCTTGTTGGTCACTAACTTGCTTCAAGGCCATCTGTCTCACCAAACTAGTAAGCTCTTAAATCTTAGTTTCTAATAAGGGTGATGTATGAGAAGTGCGTACCTCATGAATACCTCTTGTTCCAATACCTCTTGTTCCAAATTGCTGCGAGTTTTGGGAAATCTTCTCAATCAAGCCCTTGGCTTCTTCTGGTGACTTTTCAATCAAGGCACCTCCAGATGATGCATCAAAAAGGTTTCTGTCATTGTCCAGTAGTCCTTGATAGAAGAAGACAAGAAATTGGTGTTCCTCAATGGCTTGATGTGGACAGCTGGCACATAGCTTCTTAAATCTCTCCCAGTACTCGTAAAGGGTTTCTCCAGATGATTGTCGTATGGCATAGATTTCCTTCTGAATGGATGTGCTTCTAGAGGTGGGGAAGAATCTTTGCATAAAACATCTTACCAGTTCGTTCCAGTCATGTACATCTCCTAGTTGTAGGTCATACAACCATTCTTTAGAAGCTCCATCCAATGAAAATGGAAATGCCTTCCACTTTACCTGCTCCTCGGTAATTCCACGGGGTCTGAAAGTTGAGCAAACATGTGTGAACTCTTTAATGTGTTTGTTTGGATCTTCACTTGCCAAACCATGAAACTTTGGAAGCAAAGGAATCATGTTAGGTTTCATTTAAAAATCATTTTGTAACACTGGCATGGAAAGTTGATTGTTTTGATTAAGGAATTGTGGTGCACATAGGTCTCTAAGTGTTTGGTTTTGATTTTCAGCCATGATGACAGGCTTAGAGTGAACACTTGAAGTTTCACTTGAGTCTGCTAGGGGAACTTCCACAAAATCAGATTCCAAATTAATGTTTCTAAGTCTATTCAACAGGGTTCTTTCAATCTCAGGATCTATGGGTAAAGGTTCAATTTTTGAGGTTCGAGTCATGCAATATTGAAGAGAAAAGATGAAAAGAGAGAAAAGAAAAGAAAAGAAATGTTGGCTCTACCTCCCTGGAAACGGCACAAAGTTTTGACGCATGCCTGTCGTGGGGTGTGGAAAAAACAAATATAACCTATGTTAAAATGTATTATAGTGGATTACCTAGGTTGTCTCCAGAGAGGAGTGCACAACAATTAAGTTGTCACCTTAAAATAGAAATAAGTGAGGTTGTTTTTAGAAATTGTTTGTTTTAGAAAATACAAGAAAGAAACTAAATAAGGAAAATAATTAAGTGAAAGTTTTGAAAAAAATTGACAAATTATTTGATTTAAATCAGTGATATGAAATGGTGATCAGGTTAGGGTCGGTTTTCTAATTGTAATTCAATCATTGTTCATTTTACCCAATTCTCCTCTGCTAAATCGTTAAGAGTGAGAATACACAATCGTTTCTTCTCACTCCCTTGGTAAAATAAAAATGTGAGAATAAACCTTAATAAAACCTCAGATTGGTCTACTCTCCTTCCAATGTGTTATAGAGTTGTAGAAAATACCCCCAATTATCTTAGGCAATTCCCAATCGGGTCTTGTTTATCCCAAGTAATCAAGAACATTCACTACTCCTCACACACGTACCGGTGATCACCGAGTACTTCACCACTAAGTCCTGGTCTATTCCATCATTTATAAACCAGAACCTAGTGGAGGGAGATATTGATAATTGACCAAATATAATTGAACAACAGAATCTAAAATCAAATACAATCGTATATGATAATAAAAACTATTATAGGAAATTGAAACTGATTCACAGAAGAGAAGAGGATTTTAAAACATTAAGATAAGGAACTCATGAAATACAACATGGAAAACCTCTCCTTCCCCAATCACATAGAAGTTTACCCCACCATGGTAAGGTTAATTGTGACTAATGGGAAAGAAGAACACATTACAAGACTAAGAAGTGTAAAACAAAGAAAAGAAAGAACAGAAATTTGATTCTCCAGAGTCTGTACTACATAAGTTTTCCTATGTTCATCCCACCAGCCCGCTGAAACTCACTGATTTCCCTTCTTATAGAATGTTGGAAATGAAGTTTTATATCTACCCTCCAAATTTGAGATTCATTGGACAGGTGTAAATAAATATATGGCCGAATCAATGACCATTACTTTTCTGGAGGCCAAACACTGTTTCACCCACTCCACTTGGGCGCGTCAAAAGTATGCATTAATGAGATCAATAATTTATGAAATTTAATTTGAACCGTCCTTTTGAAGTCCTCTATCGACAACAGCTGAAATCACCTCATTATAAGGTCGGCTGAAGGAGATATTCCATATTTAATGAAGTGGGGTCCATTCTGCCTGCCAAACTGATTTCTCCACTTGATTGAATTTTATGCACCATTGGGTTTCGAATTGGGTCTTGGTCCAGAAGGAACATTTTAATCCCACAAGTATAGGAATCCTACAAAAAAATCACTTCAATTGGACCCATATTATAAACGTTATGCCCGAAAAACAGAAGCTATATAAAACTGACAATTTTACAGAATTACCCCATTTTCACATTTAAGCCCAAAATATACCAAAAACACATAAATGATGCAAATACACTCACATTGAATAATTTGGAGGGATTAAATCATTGAAAAACATATAAATAATAATGAAAATATTAACTCTATCAGGGATCCTGTAAAATCGTATAGTACATGGATAGTATTTGTTCAAGACACATGATAGGATATTACTCATGCTTCAAGAACTTGATAAAGACTGATGGTGGGCATGTCACTTTTGGTGACAATGCTAAAGGAAAAAATCATTAGCCTTGGAGAAATTGATAACTCTAACTCAGTTTTAATTTCTAAAGTACTTTTTTTATGGATTAAAATACAAGATACATAGTATCTCTCGGTTATGTGATGGTGGTTTTAATGTTAAATTTAAAAATGATGCATGAAATGTTTTTAATTATAAAAATAAGTTATTATTTTCTACTCTTATAAATGAAAATGTTTATGTTGTTGATTTAGATTCTTTAATTTCTCAAAATGTTTCTTATTTGGGTGCTTTTTATAAATATTCTTGGCTTTGGAAAAGAATATTATGACACTGAAATATACACTCACTTAGAAATATTACTAGAAAAGGCTTAGTTAAGGATATACCCAAAATTGAGTTTCTGAATTACAAAGTCTTTAATCCTTGTCAAAAGGGTAAACAACATAAAATATCTTTCAAACCAAAGAAATAATTTTCAACTTTTCAACTTCTCGTGTTGGTTCACATAGACTTGTTCGGACCTTCTAGAATTTCAAGTCTAAGTGGGAATCACTATGTATATGTTCTTGTACATGACTACTCTAGATATACTTGGACCTTATTCTTGGATAAAAAAGTGAATCTTTCACTCATTTCACCAAGTATTCTAGGACTATATAAAATATTAGTGGTCTTAAAATTAAAACCCTAAGAAGTGACCATGGCCATGAGTTTTAGAACTAGGACTTTGAATCCTTTTTCACACAAAATGGATATAGTCATAACTTCTCTGCTCCTAGGACACCCCAGCAAAATGGAGTCATAGAAAGAAGAAATAAAACCCTGCAAGAAATTTCTAGAACCATGTTTAGTGAGTATTAAATACCTATATACTTTTGGGCAGAGGCTGTCAATAGAGCATACTACATAATTAATAGAGACTTGATTAGAACTATCCTTAAAATAAATCCTTATCATTTTTGGAAAAATAGAATACCCAAGGTTAATTACTTTAAATTTTTTGGTTTCAAATTATATATCATTAACACTAAGGATATTCTAGACAAATTTTACCCTAAGGGTGATGAATTAATTTTTCTAGGTTATTCAATTTCTAGTAAAGCATATAGAGTCTTCAATAAGAAAACCAAAAGTGTGGAAGAATCGGTACATGTCAGGTTTAATGAGATAGATACACATGAACCTAAGACCTCTCTATTAAATATTGAGGATGATATGTCAAATCTAGAAATCAATAATGAATCTTCTATCCATCCCGTGAAAAAATTTGTTAAAACTTCCAATTCTGAAAATTCTCCAGATTCTAGTCATAAAGAACTTGAACCTATAGAAGAACCTGAAGTGACTAGACCTTCATTTTATAGACCTGTTAGAACTCTTATGAACCATCCTTTAGATTTCATAGTTCGAGATTCAGAAAAAGGAACCTAGACTAGAGATTCTCTTAGTAATCATATTGAACATCAAGCTTTTCGGTCACAACTTGAACCTAATAATATCAATGATTCTATCAATGAAGAATAATGGGTGATGGCTATGCAATAATAATTCAATCAGTTTGAAAGAAACAAAGTTTGGAAACTTGTAGATAGACCCAAAGACACCTTGATTATAGGCACTAAATTGGTGTTTAGGAATATTATAGATGAAGCTCGTAACATAGTTAGAAACAAATCTAGATTGGTTACACAAGGTTATAGTCAAGAAGAAGGGATTGACTATGATGAAATTTTTTCACTAGTAGCTTGAATTGAGGCCAATAGAATCCTTTTAGCTTATTCATCACATCTCTATTTCAATATTTATCAAATGGATGTCAATATTGAATTCTTAAATGATTATGCAATTGAGTACTTTTTTGTTGAACAACTCCCTGGTTTTACAAATATTAATTTTCCAAATCATGTTTTCAAATTGAAAAAATATTTATATGTTTTAAATAATTCTCCAAATGCTTGGTATGATAGGCTCAACACTTTTCTTATTTATAAAGGTTTTATGAAAGGTATACCTGATCCTACTCTCTTTATAAAAATAATTTCCAAATATGTTTTAGTAGTAAAAATTTATGTAGATGATATTATTTTTGTATCTTCTAAAAATTCTTTATGTGTTGATTTTTCAAAGATGATGCAAGGTGAATTTGAAGTAAGTTTAATGGGTGAACTCAAATTCTTTCTTGGATTTCAAATATTTCATAATAAAGAAGGTTTTATTTTGAATTGAAGTAAATATAATAAGGATAATTTAAAAATATTTGTATTTTAAAGCACTATGATTAGGGACACTCCAATGAGTACCACTTGTAAGTTGGACCTTGATGAAGATGGTAAATCTGTTGATCAAACCACTTACAGAGGAATGATTTGAAGTTTACTCTAATTAAATTCTAGTAGGCTAGATATTATGTTTAGTGTGTGAATGTGTTCATGTTTTCAATAAAACCCAAAATAATCTCATTTAGATGATATCAAAAGGATTTTTAAATACCTAAAATATACAACCAATTTAGGAATGTTCTATCCTAGAAGACAAAATTTTGATTTGGTGAGTTATTCAAATGCTGACTTTGGTGGCTGTAAGTTAGATAGAAACAGAACCTCTAGCACATTTCACTTTTTGGGCAAGTCTCTAGTTTCATGTTGTAGTAAGAAACAAAAGTTTACTATATTATCTACTACTAAAGATGAATAAATAGTTGTTGGTAGTTGTTGTGCACAAATTTTGTGGATGAAACACACATTACAAGACTATGGATATCAATTCATACATGTATCTATAAATTTTGAAAATACAAGTGCTATTAATATTTCTAAGAATCTTGTTTCACAATCTAGGAAAAAACACATTGATATAATACATCACATTTTGAGAGACCATTATCAAAACAGTGATATAACATTAGAATTCATCGGTACTGAACATCAGCTTGCTAACATTTTCACTAAGCCATTGAACACTGAAAAAATGAACTACACCAGACATGAGTTGGGAATGATTAATCAATAGGACCTTATGTTGTTTTTCCTTTGATAATTTTAAGTGAAGTTTTCATACTGACACTGGAAAAGTCAAACAGATAGTGTCATACCAACACTAATAGTATGAAGTAGATAGTGTCATACTGAAACTGATAACTTTTTCATACTGATGCTATTTCATGCCGACACAGTTTTCATGCTGATACAGTTTTCATGACAACATAGATGCTTTGTCATGTCTATACCCTGTCATGATGACACCGATGCCTTGTCAGCCAAAAACGTTAGTGTTTTTCAAAATCTATCATGCAGACACTGATGACTCATAATTTTTATCATTTTTATGTTTTTATCAAAACGGAACTGTTTCATTTATTTGGTTGAACCTGGTTCACAATTTCACTATTTTTTTATATCAAAATCCCTAAATGATTTAAATTCGATTCGGCCCACTCTACTCCTTTACCCTTACACTCACTCATCCATTTATCTCTCTACCCCTACCATTCACCTTCTAAAATTCAAACCAAACTATTGGAATGATGTGTGTGAAGCGAGATCTTGAAGGTAGTGAGTCTCGTGAAACTAAGAAATAGAGAGGGGAATCGAGAAAATCTTCTGGACCTATGAATCTTGATCTAGAGAACCACATAGTAACTCCAAAAAAAGAGGTTCTGGAAGAATGGTTGTTGGAGAGAAATTATTTGTTTCTCAGGGTGGTATAGGATCAGGTATGGCTTGATTGGTTCTCAGATACTGAAAGACCCTTCTACATGAAGCTAGTTAATGAATTTTACATGAATATGGAGTTCCTACTAGAAGGAAGTGACATTACTTTGATCAAGTCCATAGTAAAAGTCAAGATAATTTATTTTTCATAAAGACAATGGGATGAATGTCTTAAATTCCCTTATGAGGGTGTGTTTGATGATTATCAAGGTACTTCTCTACCTGAGAGTGATATTTTCTACTTTGAGACACCTATGAAATAGATTACTAATAATGATGAGCACAGAAGACCCATTGATACAAATTTAAATAGACAGTGTATAATTTTGGTCAAGTTTATTCAATATCATATATTTCTCAAGAAAGGGGAACTTGTATCTCTAAAGTATTAGGATGTCTATTTGGTTTATCTTCTAAGAAAATGGTTAAGGTAAATCTATGTATATATCTTGTTGTGAATATAAAGGAAAATATCATGACTTTTTATAAAACCAATTCCTTGTTTTATCCAACGTTAATCTCATCTATGTTAAAAGATAAATTTTGTGTTAGTGAAGGAGATGAAGTTATTTCTGAGTGCGGTGGGATCTACCTCAGTAATGAGATCTGTAAAAGGATAAAGATCAACTAGAACCCATGGAATAAAGAATGGGTTGGAGACGAAGATAAGATTTATTATAAGTTCAATCTAATGAACCATCCAACTAGGCCTAAAAATATGGTTGATACTAGTCTGTAACTAGATGAGTAAGTTGTTTACTCTTTAGAAGAGAAAGAAGAAGAGTCTTCCACACCAGTTAGATATCAAGGGTTGCCTATCTATTTTAAGAGTGATCTTAACACCACTAAAGCTCACAACGGTTTTTCTTTTGGACCTCCTAGTCCTCCACTTACCTTACCCTCTGATGACTGGGAAGGCATTGCCTTTATAAAAGTAACCAAACACCACAGATTACAAGCGGAAGTAAAACACTAAGTAAAACTGAAACAAGATGTGTCGAAAGTAAAGGGGTCGTAAATACAAGCCCAACTGTAAAGTACAAGGAAAAAAGATAAAATATTCGGAAGGTGACAAGAAGCTCCTGGATCATCCACCAGGGATCCTACCTGAAGGGTAGGTATAGATAGCGCAACTCCTGGATCGTCCACCATGGATCCTACCTGAAGGGTAGGTACAGATAGCCTCCACAATGCTCTCGCCCATCAACCTCCTCCGAGTGTCATCTCGTCGTGAATTCCACCACCAGATATTGTCTCATCGTGAGGTCCAACTCCGGGTACCGTCCAGTCCTCGAACACTAGGCCTCTGTCTGCGCTGCCCGTCGTCTGCAACCAACCGGGCCCTCGGAGAGGAAACACTAATATCTTGAAATCCAGACTTCTGATCGACGTGCCGTCGATTCTGTTGGATTTCTCTAAGTGAGACGGATCTTTTGGCTTACTCTGCCTGAGGTTTGGATGCAGGTGGAGTACGGTTGGGCTGGTTTTGACTTAAAAATCAACCGGGCCCCTAGGACGAAAAAGCCAATAACTCTCGGACCGGGCGTCCGATTGACGCGTCGTCTACGACGTTGAGTTCCTGTTGATGATACGGAACTTTTGGATACATCAACTCTGGACTATGTGTCAGTTGAGGTATCAGCCTCTCGGCTCGTGGAGAGGACCCTTCCGAACGAGCTTACTGTGTGCGGGAACCCTAGAGCTGGATGCGTTTGCGACTGCGACGACGACGATGACTGTGCAGAGATCCTCAGTGGATTCGACGATGACTATAGCACTCAGCGATCCTACATGGGTCAGTGCTACAGATCCTGTGTGGGTCCGATCCTGTGTGGGTCAGCGCTCAGCGGTCCTGTGTGGGCCAGCGCCTACAGATCCTGTGTGGGTCTGATCCTGTGTGGGTCTTTGTGGGGGTTAGTTACCTATCGATCCTGTGTGGGTCAGATACTTTGTGGGTCATTGCGGGGGTTAGTTACCTATTGATCCTTTGTGGGTAAGATCCTTTGTGGGTCATTGCAGGGGTTAGTACCTATTGATCCTTTGTGGGTCCGACGACTTAGATGAATCAGTGGAAATACCTGATCATCTCTATCATCATACAAAGAAGTATTCCTGTGTGAGCTGAATCCTGTTTTTCTTTCCTTTTTGGATTGTGTTGTGCTATCCTGTGTTGATTTTCGTTTTGCTTTCCTGTGTGGACTGGAGTGTACTTGGGCTCGGATGTTGGAGCTGAATGGGAATTGATGACTTAGGTATATGTATGGTCATATACCTAAGCAGTGTCAGATGTTACTTCGTGATTGTATCTTTCCTTTGTGGATTATCCTTTGTGGATTCTGGGAGACCTTCGGGGGTCTCGGGGTCCCTACTGAGAAGCTTATACTCGCCCCTGCATGGGCTATGCCCGCACCTCATTGTGTTGGTTGCAGACGACGGGCAGCGCAGACAGAGGCCTGGTGTTCGAGGACTGGACAGTACCCGGAGGTGGACCTCACGACGAGACAGTATCTGGTGGTGGACTTCACGACGAGATGACACTCGGAGGAGGTTGATGGGCGAGAGCATTGTGGAGGCTATCTGTACCTACCCTTCAGGTAGGATCCATGGTGGATGATCTAGGAGTTGCGCCATCTATACCTACCCTTCAGGTAGGATCCTTGGTGGACGATTTAGGAGCTGCTTGTCACCTTCTGGTTGTTTTATCTTTTTCCTTGTACTTTATAGTTGGGCTTGTATTTCTGGCCCCTTTACTTTCAACACAGGTTGTTTCAGTTTTAATTAGTGTTTTACTTCCGCTTGTACTCTGTGGTGTTTGGTTACTTTTATAAAGGCAATGCCTTCCTAGTTATCAGGATTTACGCCTTTGGTGCTAGTCACCAGCCCCTGGCCTATGGAAGGTGGGCTTGGGGTAGTCACGTCACGGGCCCCGAGGACGGGTCGTGACAAATTGGTATCAAAGGTACGTCCTCTGAAAAGGACGTCGTGCTCTGCTCCAAAGGAGAAATCCTCAGGTCAAGCACCTGATGGTTTCTCCTTTGGAGCAGAGCACGACATCCTTTTCAGAGGACGTACCTTTGATACCAATTTGTCACGACCCGTCCTCGGGGCCCGTGCCGTGACTACCCCAAGCCCGCCTTCCATAGGCCAGGGGCTGGCGACTAGCACCAAAGGCGTAAATCCCGATAACTGGGAAGGAATTGCCTTTATAAAAGTAACCAAACACCACAGAGTACAAGCGGAAGTAAAAAAACTAAGTAAAACTGAAACAAGCTGTGTTGAAAGTAAAGGGGCCGGAAATACAAGCCCAACTGTAAAGTACAAGGAAAAAGATAAAACAGCCGGAAGGTGACAAGCAGCTCCCGGATCATCCACCAAGGATCCTACCTGAAGGGTAGGTATAGATAGCGCAACTCCTGGATCATCCACCGTGGATCCTACCTGAAGGGTAGGTACAGATAGCCTCCACAATGCTCTCGCCCATCAACCTCCTCCGAGTGTCGTCTCGTCGTGAAGTCCACCACCAGATATTGTCTTGTCGTGAGGTCCACCTCCAGGTACCGTCCAGTCCTCGAACACTAGGCCTCTGTCTGCGCTGCCCGTCGTCTGCAACCAACACAATGAGGTGTGGGCATAGCCCGTGCAGGGGTGAGTATAAGCTACTCAGTAGGGACCCCGAGACCCCTGAAGGTTTCCCAGAATCCACAAAGGATAATCCACAAAGGAAAGATACAATCACAAAGTAACATCTGACACTGCTTAGGTATATGCGCATACATATACCTAAGTCATCAATTCCCGTTCGGCTCCAACATCTGAGCCCAAGTACAACCCAGTCCACACAAGAAAGCAAAACGAAAATCCACACAGGATAGCACAACACAATCCACGAAGGAAAGAAAAACAGGATTCAGCTCACACAGGAATACTTCTTTGTAAGATGATAGAGATGATCAGGTATTGCCACTGTTTCATCTAAGTCGTCGGACCCACAAAGGATCGACCGGTACTAACCCCCGCAATGGCCCGCAAAGGATATGACCCACAAAGGATCGATAGGTAACTAACCCCTGCAATGACCCACAAAGGATCTGACCCACACAGGATCGATAGGTAACTAACCCCCGCAAAGACCCACACAGGATCAGACTCACACAAGATCTGTAGGCGCTGGCCCACATAGGACCGCTGAGCGCAGACCCACACAGGATCAAACCCACACAGGATCTATAGCACTGACCCACGTAGGATCGCTGAGTGTTGTAGTCATCGTCGAATCCACTGAGGATCTCTGCACAGTCGTCATCGTCGTCGCAGTCGCAAACGCAGCCAGCTCTAGGGCTCCCGCACACAGCAAGCTCGTTCGGAAGGGTCCGCTCCACGAGCCGAGAGGCTGATACATAAACTGACACATAGTCCAGAGTTGATGTATCCAAAAGTTCTGTATCGTCAACAGGAACTCAACGTCGCAGACGGCGCGTCCATCGGACGACGGTTCGAGAGTTATTGGCTTTTTCGTCCCAGGGGCCCGGTTGGTTTTTAAGTCAAAACCAGCCCGACCGTACTCCACCTGTGTCCAAACCTCGGGCAGATTAAGCCAAAATATCTTTCTCACTTAGAAGAATCCAACAGAATCGACGGCATGTCGATCGGACATCTAGAGTTCAAGATATAAGTGTTTCCGCTCTGAGGGCCCGGTTGGTTTCGTGTACGAACCAACCCGGCCAAACACAAAGTCCTACGAAACCATGAGTGCAATATAGAGAAACAATCGTCTCGATCCAAGGATCGCATCGCCACTGACGGTGCGTCGATCGGAGGCTCGTAGCTCAAGTTATGGGTGACAGACCGAAAAGGTCCGAAAACGGGGGGGTCTGGGCCTGGACCGACCCGGCCCAACCCCCCTGGGTCGGCCCGAACCGGGTCTGACCCGGCTGGCGCGGCCCAGCCCGGCGGGGCGCGGCCCGGCCCGGCGGTCCGGCCGGGCGGCTCAGTCGGCGCGCTGGCACTGGCCCGGCGCTGCGCAAGGCAGTCGCGGCCCCCCGCGCGGGGGCCGCTCCGTGACACCCGGACGCGGCTTAAGCCGCATCCCTCCTCCGCGGTCCCGCACGGCCACGGGACCGGCCAGCGCCGCTGCGGCTTGCCACAACCCATCCTCGGGGACCGTGCCGTGACTACCCCAATCCCGCCTTCCATAGGCCAGGGGCTGGCGACTAGCACCAAGGCGTAAATCCCGGTAAAAAGGGAAGGCATTGCCTTTGTAAAGTAAACAAGCACCACAGAGTAAACAAGCAGAAGAAATAAACACTAAGTGAAAACTGAGTACAACAGTAAGTGCAGAAAAGTAAGTGGGTGAGAATACAAACCCAAACTGAAAGTAAAGTACAACTCGAAAGGTAAAATAGCAACTGAAAAGTAAAGCCGCAACATCGAGCCGTCCACTGGAAATCCCACCTCAAGGGTGGGTACAGATAGCCTCCACAGCTCCTCAGGTCCAGCCGTCCGCTCCGAGTACGTCTCGCCCAGTTGTCCACCTCCAGGTACCGTCCTGGTCCACAAGCCTCAACCACGATCAGTGCTATCCATCGTCTTCAACCAACACAACGTAGTGCGGGCGTAGCCCGTGTAGGGGTGAGTATAAGCTACTCAGTAGGGACCCCGAGACCCCTGAAGGTCTCCCGGAATCCAAAAAGGATAACCACAAAGGAAATATACAATCACAAAGTAACATCTTACATTGCTTAGGTATATACCCATACATATACCTAAGTCATCAATTCTCATTCGGCTCCAATATCCGAACCCAAGTACAACCCAGCCCACATAGGAAAGAAAACGTAAATCCACACAGGATAGCACAACACAATCCACAAAGGAAAGCAAAACAGGATTCAGCTCACACAGGATACTTCTTGAATGACGATAGAGATGATCAGATATATCCGCTGATTCATCTAAGCCATCAGACCCACAAAGGATCGATAGGTACTAACCCCCGCAGTGACCCACAAAGGATCTGACCCATAGAGGATCGATAGGTAACTAACCCCCCGCAATGACCCACAAAGGATCTGACCCACACAGGATCGATAGGTAACTAACCCCTGCAAAGTCCCACACAGGATCTGTAGGTGCTGGCCCACACAGGACCGTTGAGCGCTGACCCACATAGGATCGGACACACACAGGATCTGTAGCACTGACCCAGAAAGGATCGATAAGTGCTGTAGTCGTCGTAGAATCCACTGAGGGTCTCTGCACAGTCGTCGCCGTCACAGTAGCAGTCGCAGCCAGCTCTAGGGTTCCCGCACATAGCAAGCTCGTTCAGGAGGGTCCGCTCCACGAGCCGAGAGGCTGATACATCAACTGACACATAGTCCAGAGTTGATGTATCCAAAAGTTCTGTATCGTCAACAGGAACTCAACGTCGCAGACGGCGCGTCAATCGGACGCCCGGTCTGAGAGTTATTGGCTTTTTCGTCCCAGGGGCCCGGTTGGTTTTTAAGTAAAAACCAATCCGACCGTACTGCACCTGCATCCAAACCTTGGGCAGATTAATCCAAAAGATCCGTCTCACTTAGAGGAATTCAACAAATTCTACGGCACGTCAATCGGACGTCCGAGACTCAAGATATGAGTGTTTCCTCTCCGAGGGCCCGGTTGGTTTCGTGTACGAACCAACCCGGCCGAACCCAAAGTATTCCAAAACCTTTAGTTTGATATACCGAAACGACAATCTCGATCTAAGGATCGCATCTCCACTGACGGCGTGTCGTTCGGAGGCCCGTAGCTCAATTCATGAGCAAAAGACCGAAAAGGTCCGGGAACGGGGGGTCTGGGCCCGGACCGACCCGGCCCAACCCCCCTGGGTCGACCCGAACCGGGTCGACCCGACCCGGCTCCGGGTCCGACCTGGTTGGGTGAGACCCAGCCCAGCGGGGGTGGCCCGGCCCGGCCTCGGTGCGACCCGGCCCGGCGGGTCGGGTCGGCTCAGCTCGGCCAAGCGGCCGAGCGAGGGAAACCATGGGTGGGGGCACACTGCCCCCGCGTGAAGGATCTGCGGCCTCGGTTGGGGCCGTCTCTCACCAACGGACGCGGCAGCCAGCCACGTCCCTACCTTCGGTTCCGTGCAGCTGCGGAACCGCACCCCGCCGTCGCGGCTTCAGCAGCGACGGCTCCGTCCGGCGGCGTGCCGGGGCGCCAGTGGAGTCTGCGGGCCACCGGAGTTGCTCCGGTGGTCCGATTTCATTTCTGTCTACGCCGTAGCTCATCCTGGGTCCCGTTCTTCACTGCGGAATCAACAAATCGTCTCTGCGGCCCGTTTTGTCATCGTCCACCGTTACGCACACCAAGAACAAAAGGGCGGTGGGTTCGGAGTTGTTCGTTGGTCCGCACCCACCACGTTAGCGGTTTGAAACAACACCATAATTACCAGAAATCGATAAACCTTGACCCACAATAATAATTCGCAGACCAACTTGTTAATTAGTTGGTCCGCGTTCTTTCCTTGGAGGAAAAAAAACATGGGTATTATCATTTTCAAAACAACCCCTACCTCGTAGCTGTCGTCGGACGAGAGTTCTTCGCGGAATTGACCGTCGCGGAAGAAGAGGATCGTCGCGTCACGGAAGTGCATCGCGTCATCGCGGAAGGGCGTCGCGTCGTCGATCTCTGAGGTTTAAAGAAAACACACGGATTTAATTTCATGAATTAAATCCATGTTAAGGATAAAATCCACAAAGGAAATTTCAAAGATTTGAAATCTCCTACCTCAAGCAGTTGGTGATCGGAGATTGTTGCGGGGAAGAACATCGCGGAAGAAGCATCGTGGAAGGAGAATCATCCGCGTCGCGGAACACGGCGTCGCGTCGTCGATCTCCAAGGGTGACAGCGTTCTTCGCGTTCTTCGCGTTCTTCGCGTTCTTCGCGTTCTTCACGTTCTTCGCAAAGGAGGATGAAGGCACAGAATCTCCAAATCCTCGCAACAAACAACCCGTCAACAAAAAGAAAAATTTTTGGTCTTATTTTATTATTATGCCAACAGTTTGAAAACATGTTAAGAAATGAACCATTAATTCGATGAATTAATGGTAACGACTTAACCGTCCATTTAATAGGGTCATTAAGAAATTAGAAAACGCGTCAGTTGACTTCATTTAAGAGGAGTTTTTGCAGGTGCGTTACATAGGGGAAAAGAAACGGTGGGGCTCATACGAGCCCCACCTCACAAATATCCTACCTAGAGGGTAGGATATTTTGGGTTCCACCCTATCCGCTTCAACTTAGATTAAGCAGTTTTAAGTGGATTTAAGTGTCTTTAAGTGAAATAAAATAAATTTGTCGCACCATTTTATTTTATTTTCTTCACTTAACCCCAAAAATTAAAAACCACACCCGAGAAAATGCAACTCCGGAAGTGGCATTTCTAAGAAAATACCGGAGCTGCAATTCTAGCGGTGCCCTTGAAATTCTATTCCGAGCACCGATTCAAAAGTTAGAAAAACCCGCTCGTTCGTTCACTGAACGTACCCGAGCCAAACTTCGGAAAATGATTTCGGGCACACCGGGCCTCGGAATCAGGTGCCATCAAAAACTGCATTCTTGTAAAATTCCAAAGAAAATTAAGAAAAAAAATTTCTTTGAAATTTACGGGTCTTTACATCACTCTCACCTCAGGGCTTTACGTCCCCGTAAAGATACATCATAAACTAGGGAAACAAAAGTGGGTATTGAGCATGCATCTGAGCCTCCCGCTCCCAAGTGCTCTCCTGGAGGTTCTCGTGCTGCCATCTGATGCGCACTAGAGGGATCGATCGTCCACGTAGGACCCACTCCTGTCGATCCTCGATCTCCACCGGGACCTCCGCAAAAGTCCCCCCTTCATCAACGTCTAGCTCCCCATGGTCAATGATATGCACCGGGTCATGTACGTATCTCCTCAGCTGAGATACGTGGAAGACGTCGTGCACCTGGTGCAAATGAGGTGGTAGAGCCAGGCAATAAGCCACCTCGCCAATCCTGCTGAGGACCTGGAATGGTCCGATGAAGCATGGAGACAACTTGCCGCCCCATCCAAATCTCTGTAATCCACGTTGAGGTGAGAAATTCAAGAAGATGTGGTCGCCATCCTCAAACTCTAGTGGCCTCCGCCTCCTGTCATCATAAGACTTCTGTTGGCTCTGAGCTATCCTCATTCGCTCCTGGATGACCTGGACCTTCTCTGTCGTGGCTCGGACCATCTCTGGTCCCACAAGTGCTGACTCCCCAGGGTCTGTCCAGCACAAAGGAGATATGTAAGGTCGGCCGTACAACGCCTCATATGGTGCCATCCCGATGGTGGAGTGGTAGATGTTGTTGTACGCAAACTCCACCAAGGGTAGTTGGTCCTCCCAACTGCAACCAAAGTTGAGGACACATGCGTGGAGCATGTCCTCGAGAGTCTGAATGGTCCTCTCCATCTGACCATTCGTCTAAGGGTGAAAGGTAGTGCTCAGGCATAGCTACGTCCCGAACGCCTCCTACAACCCCTTCCAAAGCCGGGAAGTAAAACGAGCATCTCGATCAGAGACGATGGATGATGGTACACCGTGAAGCCGTACAATCTCCTAAATGTAGAGACGTCCCAAGCTCTCCACTGATCCCTGCTCTCTGATGGGTAAGAAGTGAGCCGACTTGGTGAGTCGGTCTACAATCACCCAAATGGAGTCGTGACCTCTGGAAGTGCATGGAAGTCCAGTCACGAAGTCCATAGATATCCCGTCCCACTTCCACTCCGGGACCTCCAAGGGCTGTACCAAGCCTGCTGGTACCTGATGCTCTGCCTTCACCTGCTGGCAGGTGAGGCATCATGAAACGAACTCTGCCACAGCCTTCTTCATGCCTGGACACTAGTGTTGTCGTCTGAGATCTTGGTACATCTTCCCCACTCCAGGATGTACCGCCAAAGGAGAAGTGTGAAACTCTCTCAGCACCACCTACCGTAATGCAACTGGTACCAAGGTACATCCTCTGAAAAGGATGTTGTGCTCTGCTCCAAGGGAGAAACCATCAGGTGCCTGACCTGAGGATATCTGTGCACGCCATGTCTCACAGTCAGCATCCCCACGTTGTGCCTCTCTGACCCGCTGTAGTAGTGGAGGGGTGACTGTGATAGACTGAAGGAAGGATGCTCCATCCCTATCCACAAAGGATATCCTCAAAGCGGCTAGCTGCTCTGTCGCCTCCTCGAGTAGCTGAATGCCCGTCCTCCTGCGAAGAGCATCGGATACTACGTTCCCCTTCCTAGAAGTATAGACTATCTCAAAGTCGTAGTCCTGGAGGAACTCGAGTCATCGCTGCTGTCTCAGGTTCATGTCCTTCTGAGAGAAGATGTACCTGAGACTCTGATGGTCAGAAAAGACTGTAAAGCGCTCGCCCATCAGATAGTGTCGCCATGTCTTCAGAGCGAAGACCACTGCTGCTAACTCCAGGTCATGGGTAGCGTAGTTCTGCTCATGCGGCCTCAAATGACGTGATCCATAGGCGATCACTGCCCGCTCCTGCATCCGGACACATCTGAGTCTGGTCCTTGATGCATCGCAGTAGACTTCGTACCCTACTCCCTCCTCAGGCAACCTCAAGATAGGTGCGCTGGTCAATCTCTGTCTCAGCTCCTGGAAGCTCTGTTGACATCTGTCTGACCACACAAAGGGTTTCCCCTTCTTTGTCAAAGATGAGAGTGGTGCCGCAACTCTGGAGAAGTATGGCACAAATCTCCGATAGTATCCAGCTAGTCCCATGAAACTCCGCACCTCTGTCACGCTCTTGGGTGGCTCCCAAGCTAGCACTGCCTTGATCTTCGCATGATCCACTGAAAATCCCACCTCAGAGATGAAGTGTCCTAAGAAGTGGACCTCACGTATCTAGAACTTACACTTCGAGAGTTTTCCATAAAGTTGGTGCTCTCGGAGTGTGTCCAGTACAACATGCAAGTGGTAGGCGTGCTCCTCCTCAGTCGTCGAGTAAATCAAAATGGCTTCGATGAAGACCACGACAAATCGATCGAGGTATGGCTGAAAGATCCTGTTCATGAGGCCCATGAACACTACGGGAGCATTGGTTGCACCAAATGGCATAACCAAAAACTCATAGTGGCCATACCGACATATGAAGGTCGTCTTCTGTACGTCCTCGTCCCGAACTCTGAGCTGATGATAGCCTGACCTAAGGTCTATCTTCGAGAACCACCGTGCTCCCTTGAGCTGATCGAAGAGATCATCAATCCTCGGTAGCGGATACTTGTTCCTCACTATCACCTGGTTCAGGTGATGATAGTCGACACAAAGTCGCAAGCTCCCGTCCGCCTTCTTGGCGAACAAAATCGGGGAAGCCCAGGGTGAAACACTGGGTCGGATGAACCCCTTTCCCTGCAAGTCCTCCAACTGTACTCATAGCTCTAGAAGCTCAGCGGGGTCCATCCGATACACTGGAGTCGATATTGGGGTTGTCCCAGGGTACAGGTCAATATAAAAGTCTACCTCCATGCGAGGAGGTAGTCCTGGAACGTCGTCGGGAAAGACGTCCGCATACTGATCCACCACTGCAGGAAAACTAGGACTTCATACGTCAACTGCTCCTAGGATGAGTCTAGCCAACTGATGAGTGATGGGTTGTCCTCTCCTCTACGGAAGTCCATCCTGTGCTGCAAAGGCTCCCTTCTCGCCGGTGAAAGTGAACCTGCTCCCGTCGGTGCGTACACACCACACCTTGCGCCTAATACAGTCGATCTGAGCATGAACTGTAGATAACCAATCCATGCCCAAGATGACGTCATAAGGCCTCGACGCCGCAAAAAGAAGATCCCAGCCGAAGCTCTCACCTCCTAGAGTAAGCTCACACTATCGGCACCAGTGCGTAATCATTGAGTCTACTTCTGTAGGAGTCTCTAGCCGTAAGGATCGATCCAACGGCTCTGTCGGAATCTCCGAGCTCCGAACAAGGGCAGCAGCTATGAAAGAGTGACTTGCTCCTATGTCTATAAGAACTGAAGCAAGGGTGGAATAGACACAGATAGTACCTCGAATCATCTCGGGTGCACCGTGGTCGTAGGCCTCCGCTGCCTGGAGCTGTGCTTGTCTCTACCTGCCAGCTCCCTGTGGTCGGGGTGGACCTCCTGGTGGTGGTGGTGGTAGAGCCTCAAAGCGTCGCCCACCACCTGCTGCTCGGCCAGATCCTCTGCCTCGTCCGCCTCCTCCCTGTGGACCGCCACGGTCGACCCTCTGCCTCTGCCTGTGTGGCCCCTCAACCGTCTGTTGTTCCTCAGCACGGTGGGTCGGGCAATCACGAGCCATGTGACCATGCCCGCCGCATGTGTAGCATTGTCTGCCTCTCGAAAGACTGGCTCCACGTTGTGTGCCCCGCACTGCTGAGCCAGTGTCCTGAGGTCATCTGTGTGAGGGTCTGGTCTTCCTGGACACCTGAGTCATCTGTCTACTGCCTACTGCAGAATACTCTGCTACATGCCGCCCTGTGGTAGGTCTCGTCGCTGGAGAAGTCTCAGCAAGAAAACTCTCGATCAAGAGGGCTCGCTCTAGTACTCCTGCCTGAGTCGGAATGCTGAGGGAGATCAGCAATGCCCTGATCTCATGTCTCAATCCCTGCTCAAAGGTATGGGCCCGGAAGAATGGGTCCCGTACCATGTCGGTCGAGTAGCGAGAGAGATCGGTAAATCTCGTCGAGTACTGGGCGACCGTCAAGCTGCCCTACCGCAGCTGAAGAAGCTCCTGGATGCGCACCGCACGGAGGGTGGCCGGGACGAACTCTGAGCGGAAGAGGCCCTCAAAGTATGTCCAGAGAAGAGATGCCTCATCGTGCACCTGGAGCATCAAGCTCCACCATCGGCCCGCTGCTGCGTGCAGTAGGCTCGCTGCGAGGATCACCATGAGGTCTTCTGGTGTCCTCACTAACCAGAAAACTTGGAAAACTGCCTCCAGCCAGTCCTCGGCTGCCCGGGGGTCCGTCTCCCCGCCGAACCTGGGCGCTCGCTGGTGCTGGAACTCATGCAGTGCACTGAGGCGACGTGCATCGTCAGCGTCTGGTGCTGGAAGCATCGGTGGCTCGGCGGGTAGAGGTACCACCGGTGCCTCAGCTATCAAAGGGCCCTGTACCGAGGCCTCGTCGCTCGGCGGGCTGTCGTCACGCTCAACTCTCGGAACCCTAGCTGGCTGCCGTTGTGGGGCCATCCTGAAAAGAAACAGGTGCGCCACGGTCAGAACAGTATACCTGGTGAGCTGACATAAAGTAATCACAAAGAAATCTTGTAACACACATGCAATCAATGTTTTTGTGCATTAAGTCGGAAATCAGAAGTTAGGGTCCTGGTGCACGGATACGTCGGCCGCCGCACCAACACTGGACTCCCTGGACTGATAACCACACCCAATACACTTAACACTATTGCTTCACATAGAAGAAAGATCAAAGTCTGCGGTAGAACCGAACCCTCTGATACCAATTTGTCACGACCCGTCCTCGGGGCCCATGCCGTGACTACCCCAAGCCCGCCTTCCATAGGCCAGAGGCTGGGGACTAGCACTAAGGCGTAAATCCCAGTAAAAAGGGAAGGCATTGCCTTTGTAAAGTAAACAAGCACCACAGAGTAAGCAAGCAGAAGAAGTAAACACTAAGTGAAAACTGAGTACAACAGTAAGTGCAGAAAAGTAAGTGGGTCAGAATACAAACCCAAACTGAAAGTAAAGTACAACTCGAATGGTAAAACAGCAACTAAAAAGTAAAGCCGCAACATCGAGCCATCCACTGGAAATCCCACATGAAGGGTGGGTACAGATAGCCTCCACATCTCCTCGGGTCTAGTCATCCGCTCCGAGTACGTCTCGCCCAGTTGTCCACCTCCAGGTACCGTCCTGCTCCGCAAGCCTCAACCACGATCAGCGTTGTCCTTCATCTGCAACCAACACAACGTAGTGCGGGCATAGCCCGTGCAGGGGTGAGTATAAGCTACTCAGTAGGGACCCTGAGACCCCCGAAGGTCTCCTAGAATCCAAAAATGATAACCACAAAGGAAAGATACAATCACAAAGTAACATCCGACATTGCTTAGGTATATGCCCATACATATACCTAAGTCATCAATTCTCGTTCGGCTCCAACATCCGAACCCAAGTACAACCCAGCCCACACAGGAAAGCAAACGTAAATCCACACAGGATAGCACAACACAATCCAAAAAGGAAAGCAAAATAGGATTCAGCTCACATAGGATACTTCTTGAATGACGATAGAGATGATCAGATATATCCACTGATTCATCTAAGCCGTCGGACCCACAAAGGATCGATAGGTACTAACCCCCGCAATGACCCACAAAGGATCTGACCCACACCGGATCGATAGGTAACTGACCCCCGTAATGACCCACAATGGATCTGACCCACACAGGATCGATAGGTAACTAACCCCCGCAAAGACCCACACAGGATCGGACCCACACAAGATCTGTAGGCGCTGGCCCACACAGGACCGCTGAGCGCTGACCCACACAGGATCGGACCCACACAGGATCTGTAGAACTGACCAACAAAGGATCGCTGAGTGTTGTAGTCGTCGTCGAATCCACTGAGGATCTCTGCACAGTCGTCGCCGTCACAGTAACAGTCGCAGCCAGCTCTAGGGTTCCTGCACACAGTAAGCTCGTTCAGGAGGGTCCGCTCCACGAGCTGAGAGGCTGATACATCAACTGACACATAGTCCAGAGTTGATGTATCCAAAAGTTCCGTATCGTCAACAGGAACGCAATGTCACAGACGGCGCGTCAATCGGACGCCCGGTCTGAGAGTTATTGGCTTTTCATCCTAGGGGCCCAGTTGGTTTTTAAGTCAAAACCAATCCGACCGTACTCCACCTGCATCCAAAACTCGGGCGGATTAAGCCAAAAGATCCGTATCACTTAGAGGAATTAAACAAAGTCGACGGCACGTCAATTGGACGTCTGAAGCTCAAGATATTAGCGTTTCCGCTCCGAGGGCCCGGTTGGTTTCGTGTACGAACCAACCTGGTCAAACTCAAAGTATTCCAAAACCTTTAATGTGATATACCGAAACGACCGTCTCGATCCAAGGATCACATCACCGATGACGGCGTGTCGTTCGGATGCTCGTAGCTCATGTTATGAGCAAAAGACCGAAAAGGTCCGGGAACAGGGGGTCTGGGCCCGGACCGACCCGGCCCAACCCCCCCCCCCCTGGGTCGGCCCAAACCGGGTCGACCCGACCCGGGTCCGGGTCCGACCTGGTTGGGTGTGACCCGGCCCGGTGGGTCGGCTCGGCCGAGCGAGGGAAACCATGGGCGGGGGCGCACTGCCCCCGCGTGAAGGATCCGCGGCCGCGATTGGGGCCGCCTCTCGCCAACGGACGTGGCAGCCGGCCGCGTTCCTGCCTTCGGTTCCGCGCGGCCGCGGAACCGCACCCCGCCGCCTCGGCTTTAGCTGCGGCGGCTCCTTCCGGCGCCGCACCGGCGACCCGCGCCGCCGGTGGAGTCCCTGGGGCACCGGAGTTGCTCCGGTGGTCTAATTTCATTTCTGTCTATGCCGTAGCTCATCCCGGGTCCCGTTCTTCCCTACGGAATCAAAAAATCGTCTTTGTGGCCCGTTTTTTCGTCGTCCGTCGTTCCGCACACCAAGAACAAAAGGGCGGTGGGTTCAGACTTGTTCGTTGGTCCGCACCCACCACGTTAGCGGTTTGAAACAACACCATAATTCCCAGCAATCGATAAACCTCGACCCGCAATAATAATCCGCGGACCAACTTGTTAATTGGTTGGTCCGCGTTCTTGCCTTGGAGGAAAACAAACATGGGTATTATCATTTTCAAAACGACCTCTACTTTGTAGCTGTCGTCGGACGAGAGTTCTTCGCGGAATTGACCGTCGTGGAAGAAGAGGATCGTCGCGTCGCGGAAGGGCGTCGCGTCGTCGCGGAAGGGCGTCGCGTCATCGATCTCCAAGGTTTAAAGAAAATACACAGATTTAATTTCATGAATTAAATCCATGTTAAGGATAAAATCTACAAAAGAAATTTAAAAGATTTGAAATATCCTACCTCAAGCAGTTGGTGATCAGAGATTGTTGCGGGGAAGAACGTCGCGGAAGAAGCGTCGTGGAAGGAGAATCGTCAGCGTCGCAGAACACGGCATTGCATCATCGATCTCCGAGGGTGATGGCGTTCTTCACGTTCTTCGCGTTCTTCGCGTTCTTCGCGTTCTTCGTGTTCTTCGCGTTCTTCGCGTTCTTCGCGAAGGAGGATGAAGGCACAGAATCTCCAAATCCTCTCAACAAACAACCCGTTAACAAAAAGAAAGTGTTGGTCTTATTTTATTATTATGCCAACAGTTTGAAAACATGTTAAGAAACGAACCATTAATTCGGTGAATTAATGGTAACGACTTAACCGTCCATTTAATAGGGGCGTTAAGAAATTAGAAAACACGTCAGTTGACTTCATTTAAGAGGAGTTTTCGCGGGTGCGTTACATAGGAGAAAAGAAATGGTGGGGCTCATGCGGGCCCCACCTGACAAATATCCTACCTAGAGGGTAGGATATTTTGGGTTCCACCCTATCCGCTTCAACTTAGATTAAGCAGCTTTAAGTGTCTTTAAGTGTCTTTATGTGAAATAAAATAAAGTTGGCGCACCACTTTATTTTATTTTCTTCACTTAACCCCAAAAATTAAAAACCACACCCGAGCAAACGCAACTCTGGAAGAGGAGTTTCTAAGCAAATACCGGTGCTTCGATTCCATCGGTGCCCTCGGAATTCGATTCCGAGCACCGGTTCAAAAGTTAGAAAAACCCTCTCGTTCATTCACTGAACGTACCCAATCCAAACTTCGGAAAATGATTCTGGGCACACCGGGTCTCGGAATCAGGTGCCGTTAGAAACTGCGTTCTTGTAAAATTCCAAAGAAAATTAAGAAAAAAAATTTCCTTGAAATTTATGGGTCTTTACAAGTTAGATATCAAGGGTTTCCAATCTATGTTAAGAGTGATCTTAACACCACTAAAGATCAAAACGGTTTTTCTTTTGGACCTCCTAGTCCTCCACTTACCATACCCTCTGATAATCCCACACTTGAAGACAATGGAGATGAGGAGATAGAAGTATAAATCAGTGTGGAATATGGTAGTAGATCCTGTGGATCTGAAGAATAAGAAGAAGAATAAGAAGGAATTAAAGAATATTAAAGTGGCAGTGGCAGAGGTAGTGGTAGTGAAGAGGAAGAAGGTGAAGAAAATGTTGACAGATATGGAAGTGAAGAGAATGTCTCTGGACATGATGATGTTGAAAGTAGTGAAAGTGATGGTGACCATCATAAGGATGATCAAGGTGGAGATGTTGTGGTGGTTGAAGTTTTGGATCAGGAATGGTTGGAAGAACCTCTTAAAGTTGTTGTTAAAGAAGGAGAAAATGTTGAAGTTAGTGATAAAATGGAAGCTATGGAAATTCATATAACTCAATTAGTATATGAAATAAGAAGACCTCATGCTGAAGGTTAGAAACTAATGATGGGATCTTATATTGAGGGGGGGCCTCAAGAAAGGAGATATCAAGTTAATGGGGAGCATCAACCTAGAAGAGTAAGACTTAACACTCTCACTCTTTTGGATGATGATGTTATGATTGAATGGGCAAGGAATCATGGGTATGTAGCACTGGGTTTGGAGTATGAAGACTCAGATGATGAAGTTTTTGTACCTATTGAAAATGAATCAGTGGATAATAACCTTTCTAGTGACTCTGTCACTAAATTAGATTTGTAAAGGTTTAAGGAGGAAGTTTTTTCAATTTTAAGTGTATCGGTTCAATCTCGGACGGTTCATGAGATTCGACAAGCTAGAAGAGAAAACACTGAGATGAGTGATGAATTACACTCTCTTGGATCTTCAATAGACGAAATGAAGTAGTTTGGGAAATTTTTTTCTGTTCCAAGTTAGATAGAGAGTATGAGTGAGGTTTTTGTAGCAAATGACTCAAAAAAAGTGATAGAAGATATTCAACCCAACTTAGTCAAAATTGTTAAGACAATTCTTTCAAATACTACCAAGTAGAAAAAATAAATGAATGGTATTTTCACTGTAATAAATACTTTAACCTCAGAATATAAAGGCTTTGTG
The DNA here is from genome assembly GCA_963277665.1 of Viscum album. Taxonomy (NCBI): domain Eukaryota; kingdom Viridiplantae; phylum Streptophyta; class Magnoliopsida; order Santalales; family Viscaceae; genus Viscum; species Viscum album. The sequence goes on from OY728158.1 coordinate 1,329,131,999, forward strand.
GAGACTATTCTTAAATCTGTGAAGACTCATACCTCAGATCCTACTAATATTCCTTCTACCCCTGGTCAGAATTCCCAGACCTTGGAAATTGAGGCAGTTTGAATTGTTGTTAAGGAAGATCTTTAAGCTCTCTTTGATTCTTCTAGTTTGGATAACCTTGAAAATATTGAGAAAAATAGTGACCATGTTCATGATATGGTCAGACTCTATTCCAAGAGTGTTGAGACTTCAAATGCTCATATTACAAAAAATGTGGACTACTATTTAAAGAAGATCATTACTAAGAATCATTTAACCAGTATGTTTAAGTATTTAAAAGAGAATATTTCATTGCCTCGAGTGACCATAGATTTTAAAGATCAAGTACAAAATTTTAAGGACTTCACCCCTCTTTTGGAAAAATTCATGGAGAATAAATATGATTTTGAGAAAGTAATGAAGTATGGTGGTGAAATCATTAAGTATTTCATCAAGATATTGAAGCCATATCTTCATGTTCAAAGTGAAGCGATTGTAGTGCCTGCTGCTGCACCAATTAGACCTACTGAATCAGTTCCTTCACCTTAGATGTCAGTTGTTCAGGCCTTAGATCAGATTCTCCCAGTGATCCAAGAATAGATTCAACCTCCTGTGTTATCACAAAACAAACCCAACCTTGTACCTAATGTTCCAGAATGAGTGATCCTACCTCCTTTGAAAATTTATTCAGACCCTATAGATTCTAAGACACCACCAAATGGACCTTATATTGACCCAATTTAGAAAGGGAAAGACCCTCTTAATCCTGAGAAGTAGTGTGGATAACTCTATGATAGGGTTGTTTAGTTATCTTTTGTTGTTTTTTCCTGAAGCTTTATAATCCTATATAAATCATTGATTAATGAAATTTCGTGTTATTGCCTTTCATATATTTATCTTCTTCTATTTATTATTCTTTGATGTTTTTTATTCTTTTGATACATGTTTTCTTCTTGGTTAGAATGAAAAGGGGGGGATTTTCTCTCCTTGAACTTTTTGATAATCCCAAAAGGGGGAGAACAGTTTGGCATTATTCGTATTTACTTTATCTTTGATATCACACTTATGTAATTTATTTTTCTTTGATACCATTACTATTTATTTTACCTCTGAACCTTATCTATATATTGATAAAATTCATAAATAATGGGAGATGATACGAATAATTATTATATTCAAATAAAATGATTGTACTAAATAATTCCATGATTTGTGATCATAAAAAAGGGGGTGATTGTTGGCCCTTAGGAGACTGTTGGCCACCCTCTCTTGTATTAATGGTTTTAATAATAAAAAATCGTGTCAAATCTTATTAATTATTTCTAATCATTTCAATCATGTTTATTTAAGTTTCAACATGTGTAATTATGATTTTATATGATCACATATAAATTTAACACATTTTGTTAATATGTATGTTATGAGATAGTCCAAACATAAGTATTTTCTAAGTATGTTAGTCTGACACTGACAGAAGGAATCACACATTGATAGTTCAAGTGATTCACTAACAAATCAATTGACTTAAAGATTCATGGTGCTACCGAAACATATATCTACTGATGCAATGACTCACAGATAGTGCAATCAACACACTGGTAGACCAACTGTATCATCGATAGTTCAAAGGAAATACTAATGCATGGTGCTACTGAAAAAAGGATCTACTGACGCAAGGACCTACCGATGAAAGGAATTACCAATGCAATGACCTACCTACGCATGGTGCTACCGATGAAAGGACTCACCATCATTTAAAATTAGTCATCAATGCATGGAAATACCAAAAAATTGACACACTGATCGAATGAGTCATCAATAAAAGGAGATACTGACAGAGGACTCACTGATAGACGGTTTAAATTTATTTCATTTAAAATTACTTCTAATAGTCATCTTTTGAGTGTCTTAATGTGGATAATTAATTTAATGCTTTTTTTCAGACATCTTAAATAAAGATTTTAGAAGTGTAAGGTACATCATCTACCTCAAAACATGTAAATTATAGGGATGCAAGAATATATATACAAAGGAGAGTGCATGATACACATACACTCATATACAAGAAGATATGTGCAGACGAAATAGTTGACCCATGAGCAATATACAGAAAGGAAGAACACATTAGAAATTATTCATTTCTACTTGCTGTGAACCAAAGAACTTATGTTCATCAAAGTTCCATCATCTATGTGGCATCCAACTAAACTGAAGGAGAAGAACATCTCACCCTACTAGAAGACAGAACACAATTCTCCATGACACTCTATTTTCAATGTTTGCTTCCAGAAGAGGACTCCAGCTTCAACTATGATACATCAAAGAGTCTATAGATGAACGACATAACACACAGATCCTTCTAAACTCTATCTAATACTTATTGTTATGTTGTGTACCTTTTTATTACATTTTCTAGCAATGTGTTCCTCTGTCTGTAAAACACACACTATCTCTTTCACTGAAATAGAGGATACTAGATATCCTCACTTCACTATATTTTTACACTTGTTCATCCCACGAAGAACTATGGAAGAGGAATTCTGTGACCTGATTTTTTTTTTCACTTAGAACTGTGTTAGAGGTCATGTGACCTGAACAGTCTGTGTATTGTTGTGTTAACCCCGATCCAGGGTGTAGATCAAAATATTTATCTATATATATTTCTTAGTGGTAGTTGATAACCAAGTGGAGAGGAATAAGTCTCATATTGAGACTAAACCTCTTGTTTTATATCCACTATGTTTTCAAATTTAGTTTTATTTATTTTTACATATACTTCAGAAAACTAAATTTCACTTTGATAGTTAGTCTTGGAGAGTGTTTATAACTATTTTGGATTATTAGATTAGTTTCAAAAGTTGTATCAATATTTCATATTGTTACAACTGAGAAATAATCAATCTTCTGATGATCTAGTTGAATATTCAGGCTATTATAAATTCACTACTTTAATTAACTATCTTGTTTTGTTTTAAATAGGGGGAATCTTTTAAATAAACCTTTTAACATAAATTTTTATAGGAACTCAATTCACCCCCCCCCCCCTCTTGAGTGTCCTACTCCGACCAACACTATGTACCATTCTTAATTTTTCCTACACCTTGAGAATGGTTATATTGTATCAAGAAGACCTAGTTGAGCCACATTGGATTCTTGTAACGACTATTTGGAATTACCTAAGGTGTACGAAGGATATGTTTTGATTTTATGGAGGATACAAAGAACTAGTTGTGAGGGGAAAGATAAATATTAGTTTCTAGACATATCAGAATGACTTGAAATCACACTCAGGTTATGTGTTTTTCCTTAATGGTGGAGTTTTGAGTAGGAAGAGTTGTAAGCAGCCATTGATTATCAATTATATAGTGGAGTTTGATTTTATTTTTTCTTATAATGTAGCTAAATAAGTTGATTAAATACACAATGTTTTCCATGAGATTGATTTTATACAAAGTAATAAATATTCTGACACGTTATATTGTGATAATAATATAATATTGGTCCTAAATAAGGATCTGTGGTCACATTAGATTATGAATCATATAATTAAGAAGCATTACCATTTAAAGAATTTTTATCAAAGGGGTGAGGTTACAGTAAGTAGTGTATTCATAAAAATAATTCGGTAGACCCTTTAACTAAATTTTTATCTTAGTAGAAGCATAAATATCATGTGAGATCTAGAAAACTTCATATTGTTAGTAGTTGGTTCTAGTGCATGTGGGAGTATATTGGAGTTGGTTCCCTAGAAATGACATTGTACTTTTGATTTATAAAATATTAATAAAATATCTTATCACATGATGAGTGCAATTCTGAAAAACATTAATGTGATAATCTCCTTAGAGTACTTGTTTAATTAAAAGGTTATATCGGTTCCATACAATAATGAGAACCTTGAAGTAATATAAAAATATTCTTAAACATATGTCATATTTTTTAGATAACATCTATCTTACAGGACACAAATGATGTTTGACTATTATGTGTTAGAATCTCATAAGAGGATGATACTTATTCTTATGAAGTTTTCACTTGGTAATATCTAAGAAGGGAGGTTATAAGTATAACCCCACTAATAGTAATTCCACATGTTATATGTGTCCTTATATATTACAATGTATAGCCATGTGTATTGGTCCTCAGACTTAGGATTATTATTGATGTATATTATGAATTGTGTATTTTTATCTATTGATAAAAACTGTGATGCCATATTCATATGGAAAGTTAGGATATTTTAGGTGCATCATAACTGATATAAAATAAATTAAATGTGTCAAGAAATGATTTTTACCCTTTTGAGATCATGTAAGAATATATTATAGACCCTTTGATTGAAATGAAACTGTCTGATTAAATCCATGGTTATGGTAGTTCATCGATGAGTTCATTTCAGAAATCCAAAGAAAGATAATTCAAGAATATATATTGGTAACACAAGTTTGAAACTTGTTTGATTATATACATATAAAAATGGATTATATTACATAGTAAGAATTCACATGAGGATTTTATCATTGTGAAATTAATTTTTTTATCTCCATGAGTGTGTTGATGTATTGTTAGACATTGATCTTAGACTTTAGTCAAGTTATCCTAATGTCACTAACAAAGTGTCCTAGAGGTCCAGACACCAATTCAATCCAAAATATCAATTAAATTATATAAAAATTTAACATTAAGAATAAATATTAATCTTATTTTATGAAATAATAATTATTTAAGTTAATTTGATTTCCAATATCCAATAATTAGTTTTTTGAGTTTAAAATATATGTGAGTTGAATATTAAATAAATTATTATCACAATTTTAGTGAATATAATGTTTATTTTTTGTTGAATACATAATATAATAAAATTTATTTAGATATATATTTATTCCATGGCCTGACCCAATGAGACTCGATCCTCAACTACACCAAGCCTACCTCCATAGGTCAGGGGATGGAAACTAGTGTTGAAAGTCATAACTGAAATGGGAGGCCTTTGTCTAGTGTACATGTATGCATGCACCCAACCATATCAATTAAAAAGTGAAGAGGAATAATAAAAATGATGCAACATCTAGAGAATAAACCATGCACGTAAAACCTCTAGGGAGTACAAGAGTACGACGGTGTAAACTGAAAAGTAAATCGGAAAAATACATGCCCAGCCAGAAAGATTTCCCAACCTGAAAAAATTGGAAAAGTAATGTGTTAGGATAACATGACTCCATATATCCAATCTCTGACCACTATATGCAGTATAGTGCACTAGGGTATCACTATGCTTCTCTATGATCACCACTGACATGTCCATCATCTGTATATGTCACGAAACATATGGGAAAATCCCATGTAGTGGTGAGTATATACATACTCAGTGGGACACCCAAAAAGATGAAGGAAGAGTAGTGAGAGACATCATATAAATAGAAATATACACCCAATGCAAGAGACTAAAAAAAATCCAAAAACATGGATACAGATATATGCTCAAAGAAGAAACCCAAATGATAGAGAAAGGGTATTTCTATCTCACAACCCAACCCAAGAAAATATCCTTTAATTATTTCCAAAGGTGCATCAACAATGCCCAACATCTCACGTGTCTATATAGTAGATACATCCATGTCAATAGAAACCATGCTACTGTGTTTCGTAGTTTATGGGACATAATATCTTTGTAGAGGACCCATACCCTAGTACAAAATGAGGGTTCTACTTAGTAAATAGATATAACAACACTGCTCTTTATTACACACTTAAACATGATTTATTACATAAACATGCACTTAAGACAACTCTGAGGAACAATAGTTCTAGTGTCTTGGGAAATTAGGAACATTACATAACAACTTAGAACATAAAACCCAACATCTTTATTGAAAATTTCTTTTACATGACCACAACATCCCTTCATACATAGCATTACATGAGATAACCTGAGGAAATGAATAAGAAAACGGTGGGATATAAATACCAATAATGAATTAAACAAGGAATAACATGAAAAACATAGTACATGTTAGGAAATATTCATATCAACAGATTATAAGAGAAATATGAACATAAAGTCATGATATAGCATGATTATTATAACATAGAAATGTGGAAACAACATTTAACATGACATTATAATGAGATAAGGATCGCTGCACATGGAGCATGAGTAAAATCTCATTGCACTTTAATTATCATGTGTAAAACCTCATTTCACTTGATGTGTCATGATACTAATGTTTAACCAATGCATTGGAGTTCTATCTGGGTACACTCTTCTTAATCATTTTGTTTCATGCATAAGTGTGCCACATTGATCATATAACATGGATTCATCAAACATCATCATTTATTCCAAGATAAAGGAATGTGAAATTCATACATGAAACTATATAATCAATAAGTAAATGTTCATAAAGGTGAATACCCTTGATATAGAAATGGGCATGGTATTCACTACACAATGACTTTTGGCTTAGAAAATCACGGTGCAATTTTGGCAACATAACTACGTGATAGAAGAATTCATAAAAATGGTTGATGAGAGGGAAAAGGGCATCTCATCTTATGTACATGAAATGTATGGTAATGGGGTAATATAGATACATGTCCCAACATATTTAATGAAATTTAGATTTATAATATAAAATAATTTCTTGAATGTAAATGAGGAGAGAGAAATCCATTACAGAATTTTGGCATGGTAATAGGTGTACATGGGAGGAATTAATGAGATAGAAAGGGGTATAACATCATTAAACATAATGAGGGAATTATAAGGGAGGTGATAAATCATACCCCAACATTTTTAATTGTAAATATAAGGATATATCAATATAAAGAAACTTGGAAAAAATGAGAGAGGAAGAAATATCTTACTTGGAAGTGTGATCCAAATGCTTGGGAGAGGCTTGAGAGAGTCTTATTCGGAGATGAGGGTGCCATGAGAGGATTTTAGAGGGATAAGAGAAGGGTAGGGACGTTCTGCAAGGGTTTTTAGTGAAGATAAGTGGGATCTTGGGTGGGTTTATATAGGAAAATAGAGGGAATTATTTATTATTTAGGTTTTGGATACCACACATTAAACTAATCAAAACCACAAAAAAACCCATCGTTTTTAAAAAAGGGGAGTGGAAAACATTATTTTATATTTCCAGTGGCCGAACTTCTTAAAATATTATGCTTTCTTATGTGGAGGTGAGTTACACTCCCAAGGAAATCATTTTAAAAGTTAAAATGTTTTATAAGTCTTAGAGGGTCCACTAAGGAACCATAAAATTAATCAAACAAATCTAAAATCACATTATTTTAAAGTTAAAACATATATTGGACTAAAATCCATTTTATAGTATTTTATTACATCACTATTGGGTCATTATGATGTTATAAAACACATTATATATTTAAATTTAATTTAATTTTTACCCAAAAAAATCGACTGTCTCGGAAAATTATGAAAAATTCACAGTTGGACTATTTTGACATCCTAAAACCAAAAATAATATTCATTTCATCTAAATATTTTTCTAAATATTTTCATTTTAACTTTTAAAAAAAATCTACATTTATTGAAAATTCAAGGGTTTTGACAAAAACAGTTTTCAAAGATTAATAAAAATTACAATTGTATTCATAAAAATTATACGATCATTTAAATTTAATAAAAAAGTAATTTAGTAATAATAATTTTTTATTAAAATTTTATTTTATTCAAAAAATACATTAATTCATCAAAATAGATTTCATAATTGAATATTAACTAAAAATACTATTTGAGCTTTAAAAACCATTTACAAAGTAACAATAATGAAATGAGTGTATATTCTTTATACAAAAAAATAAAGCACATAATCATAGTGTTGTTGTCTTGTTGTATAACCACTTATAACACCTGCATAAGACCTAAGGGTAAGGTGTGTGATGGTGACATACTCTTAGGGTGGCTCGGATAAAATCACTCGGGTGGTAATCTATATCAACTTCTGTTTCTCCCATAGGAAGTTCCATTCAAGCTTAACGTGTTGAAGCTAAGCTTGGGCTAGGTCAAGAGTGAAACCCAGTGACGTTACCTCCTTTATAAGATCCAAAAAATGGGCTTTCTATAGAGAAATTCTATTGTATGACACCATCACTTCCTTTTTCTAAGTAAATTGGATTTGTTAAAGACCTATATTTATAATGATCATGTTATCACTATTCAACAGTCATATTAGCAATGGTAACAATACTTAATGGTATTTTAAAATCCAAAAACATAAAACCAAAGAATTTCATATGTTCTATATAACCATTTTACATAATAATACATTTAAATATATTAAGAGTAATTTTCATTAATAAAAGTTTGGGTTGTTATAATAGGGGACTCATGCACTATTATAATAGGAGGTTTCCACTCACTATATAGATGACACATTCCAAAACATTGTGGGAGGGTTCCACTTTGATAGATAAATAGAGGACCCTTGCCATGTCTCCTAGGAGGGTGTCTCTCTAATGGTTGAGGACCCATGCCCTGACTCTATAGGAGTGTGCCACTCTAATAGTAGATAAAGGACGTGTTCCATATCCTAGCATGAGGGTGACACTCTAATGGTCAAGGACCCATGCCCTCACTCTACAGGAGGGTTCCACTCAGATAGTTGATAGAGAACACCTGTCGTGTCTCAATAGGATGGCTATACTCTGATATATAGAGGACTCGTTCCCTACCCTAGCAAGGGGGTGCCCCTCTGTGGGTAGATAGAGGAACCATGCACTGTCCCAACAAGAGGTCACCACTCTGATCTCCCTGATGATCATGCTTAATCACTATTGTCATTGAGAATCACCTAATAAAGAATCATGCTCATAACATCTAACATCGTATCCTTAAATCCACAATGAAGGTCACCATCATGTTCTATATAGAAAAAAAACTTAGTATGGGCTTCTCACAGGCCAAAATTTGAGTTCAAATAAAAGGTATATGAGAGGTAGAAGTTTCATCAAAAGAAGGTAAATGGTGTGTAAGGAGACCCACATGGCTTGTGGTCCTACTCCACTGCCTAGTCATGTCCTCTCCAATATATGGTTCACTATCCATGTAGCTTTATATTGTGTGTAAGAGGACTATAAATCATTCCTCATTCACCTGGGTTCCTTCCTGTACTTCTAGTCATGTTCATGTATCTTGGTCATGTCTGTGTACCTTTCCATATACTCTAGTCATGCCCATGTACATTGTCCATGTGCCTAGTTGTTCCTATGTCTGTGTACTCCTAGATTACACATCGGGTCTCCAGTGCTATGTTACATGACATGTGGGGTCCCATACAAAATTTTATATTTAACTCACTCAAAAACCATAGTCATCGCATCTAGGGTCCTACACGTGGGGTGTTATTCAAAATACATGGTGTGTAGTCAGTCATTTCCTAGAATCTCATATCTACTCCCAGTGATCCAAATCTACCTCTGGTACCTCAAATTATGCCTCTATTCTACTTGAAATTAAAGTAAAGAGACTATTTTCATCGATTTCATCCCTCTAGTGGTTGGAAATCGGATTATGTTGACACATGGTGGTTTATCATACACCTCGGGCTTCTCATGTCATCGTCGGCCAGCCCTGGATCCCAGATTCATATGAACCCAAGTCATACAAAGCATCTTGATCTATCCCTAAATCATTTATCCAATCACCATTTGTGAATCTTTCACATATTCAAGGTTCTGATCATGCTTAGTCATGCTCTAAAAAATTTTAATCGCAAACCCATGGTCTAATGATGAAGAGAATTAAGAACAATAGGAGGAGCATATAAATAAGGATTAAACAATCATTGGATAAAAATTATTGGCCACCGAACTACATCATGGATAGCTAGGGTGATAAAACATTACAAAATGAGGATTAATTGAATAAATAAATCAGATCCAATATATGGGCGCATTCAAAGGCTCATGTTTATGCAATTCAAAAAAATAAGAATGATCATTCTCAATCATTCAATCAATTGGGGTGAAAAACCCAAATGAAGAGTCCTACTATGATTCAGATCATTTTTTATGAATAATGTGCTCTCCAACACAGGATGAAGATCTTTTGTGTTCATTTAATCTCAATTAAACTTGATCCATTGGCCCATCATCAGTTAATCCTAATCTTCTAATGAACAAAGAAGGATCCTCCTCTCAATAGTCCTAGGGTTATGTGTATAACCCTAACGATTTTCCATAATGGCATACTTATAGGGGAAATTAGGTTTAGTTCAGTTAATTAATTAATTAATACACTAAAAACACCCACCAATAACAATTTTATATGAACATTCTGTGTCGACCCACTTTAGTTCGCGCCTAGGATAAACCTCACATTCTGGACCGAACTATAGTCTTATATTTTTGAACCTAGACCCCATTTAAGAGATATCCCATTTTTTTCTAAAACATTTTGTACACGTATGATGAAGATTATATTTTTACAACTTTAATTCTATAATTCAATGTTTTTAAACCCACCATAGTGTTATTTAATGAAAAATTTTCACATTTTCACATTTTTATGTTATTTTGAGCTTAAATGAAAAAATGGCCTAATTTGGGATGTTTAACTATTTTTAATAGATTTTTTATTTTGAAGTGCATCTAAAAGACACTTCTCACTTCTTATCTTCACTCATAGCGCATCAACGGATTTTTGAAGATGAAGAACAACTAGAAATATAGCAGAATTTTTACACAACGTGTAACATCATTACATATCATGACTTCATCAAAAGGAGTATCACCGTCTGGAAAATTCGTTATTTCATACACACACTATGAAATCTAATTACATGTCGTGAGTACCAGTTACACATAATGAAAGGAGTCAAAGTTCAAATGATATTTTCACAGGGTTTTTGAATATTCAAAAGCCACAGAGGAAAACTTGGAGGGATTACATGATGTGAAACTCTATTACATGTTGTGTAAGTGTCAACATAGAGAAAAAAATAAAGACACAACATCATCGGTTTTGATGGGATTTCCCTATAAATAAATCTTCTATGGCACCATTTGAATACATTCTAGGTGTGGAAACATGGGGATATCCTTTGTTGGTTTTTTATTTTTATTATTTTACATTTTTTTAATAATTTTTTTCTTTTAATATAATAGTCTTCTTCATTAATCTTATTCTTTAATTTTTATTTTATGTGTTCTCCCATCATTGTTCCCTTATCAACTCCATTAAAAATGGATATCTAACCACATCCCTGGTTCGATGGACGAAATGGTGTTTTGATTGAGTTTCATGTTATTTAATTTCTAATCTCTTTATTCAATTATATGAATTTCAGGGATGGTTAAATTGATTATGTGAGTGTCCACCCTATTTTCTCTATCGCATGAATTATTATTCTCATTTATCGACCATCCTTCCCATCAATATCTAAGTTGTGGATATAGTATAGTATGGATTCTGTAGTGATGGTTGGAAAAGAGGTCTCTTAGATGATGTTCAAAGGAGTATTTCCCCATATGCAAAGGTATCATAAAGGGGTAATCACATTTTAAATGAGAAGGTGAGGTGTGATAGGTCTTGATCATCTCATTGAGTTGAATACCAAGAACATTTTTTAACAATGATTTCAATCTACACTACCTCCCAATAATAGTTTCTTTCTTTCTTTCTTATAACTTTTTTTTCATTCCATTATTATATATAATATTTATATTTAATGAAAATACACCATATATATTATATAAGATAGTTTTATATTAGTTAAATAATAATAGTGACAATAGGAAGGAAATGTGTATCGGTGGCCTCCTTGAGATTAACCCTAAGGTGTGACACTATATTACACTCTTAGGAGAATAAGAGTCTAATTGAATAGGGTAAAGTGACTAAAACCCTTGTTGATTTAATATTTTTGTAAAATTAATTTTGGGCACATCGGCCCTCAAAATCATTTATCTTATCAGTGAATATCTCCAAAATTATTTTTAGATATATTTCAAAGTATTAAAAAGAAAAAATGGGTTCTTTTCATTATTCCATCCTTCAAGATTTTCACCCTTGAAAAGAAAAAACTAAGCAAAAAGGTTGGAATATTGAGCCTGCATCTAGATCTCCTACTCCTAAGAGCTCTTCTTCATGCTCTTGTGCTACTACAACACATGAACCAAGGGGGTTTTCCATCCATGTAGGGTCCTCTACTACTAATCCTAGATATCAACTAGGTGCTCTGTGAAAGTGGATCCATCCTTGATATTCATCTCACCCCAGTCAATAATGTGTGTGGGGTTAGGAAAGTATCTCCTAAGCTACAACACATGGAAGACATCATGCATCTTTTCCAACTATGGGGGTAGTAAAGGTTGTAGGAAACCTTTACAATCCTCTACAAGATCTCGAACAGACTGATGAATCTTGGGGATATCTTACCTCCCCAACTGAATCTCTACAATCCTCATCATGGGGAGACTCTCAGGAAAGTATGGTCTCCTTGATCGAACTACAAGGGCATACCACATCGATCTGCATAATATTTCTTCCTACTTTAGGTTATCCTCATCCACTCATGGATCACCTGGACCTTCTCTGTTATCACCTGCACCATCTCTGGCCCAACAAGAGGCCAATATCAGTCCAATATAGGGTGACCTACATGGTCTCTCATACAAGGCCTCAAAAGGTTTCATATTGATAGTAGAATGGTAGAAATTATTATATGTAAACTCTACCAATGTAATGTGCTCCTATTAACTCTATATGAATTATAACATGTAATCCCTTAGTATATCCTCAATCATTTGGATAGTGCAATCATTTTTTTCATCGGTCTAGGGGTTGTACTCATCCTCATCTAGGTCCTAAATGTCTTCTACAAGCCTCTCCACAACCGTGATGTAAACCACTCGTCATAGTCAGATACAATAGTCAAGGTCATCCCATAAAGGTTAATGATATCCCATACGTACAACTATCCCAAACTCTCCATTGAACTCTACTCCTTGATAACAAGGAAGTGCACCTACTTTTTCAGTCGTTCAACTATCACTCAGATTGTGTTATGGCCTCTCACTATTTTTGGAATCCCAATCATGAATTCTCTAGATATACCATCCCATTTCTAATCTTGGATCACAAGAGGTTACAACAAACCTGTAGGAACTGGGTGCTCAACCTTCACCTGCTGACAAGTGAGGAACCAAGAGACAAAATCAACCACACTCCACCTCATTCCATCCCACCAAAACTACCTCTAAAGGTCTCTATATATATTCCCACACCGGGATGTACATCTAAAGGAGATGTGTAAAACTCTCTCGTCACGTCCTCCTGCATCGTGTCTAGGACCACCATCCGTCCTTGGAAAAGGATGGAATGATTCCCACCTTTATAAAATCTATGTATTGAATATCTTAATGATATATAGTCACATAAGACCTCATAGTCGATGTATCCCAACTAGGACTCTCTTACACACTAGAGGAGTGAAGGATTCAACACCATCGATTGAAGAAAACTTATACCTGCCTCCTCAACTAGGATAAACTATATGGAATCCAACCACACAGATGTATCCTACACCAAATGAGTCTGGTAGTTCCTACTAAGAGAATTTTACACCACATTTCCCTTATCAGGAGTATGGACTATATCAAATTCATAGTCATATTGGAACTCCAATTGGTGCCTCTATCTTAAGTTCAAGTATCTCTATTGAAATTCATACTTGAGACTCTAATGGTCTGAGTAAACAAAAAATCACTCTCCCAAAAGTTAGTGTCCCCACATCCTCAGAGTGAAGACTACCACTTCCAGATCTAGATTATGAGTAATGTATTTCTACTCATGGGGTATCAATTGCCTCAACACATATGTGATAAAAAAATTGATGAATAAACACGATGTTGAGCATGGGTCTAAAGGCATCACAAAATACTATGTACTCTACAATCTCTCTTGGTATCCTCAAAAAAGGATCACTTTTTATCCTTAGTCTTAAATCCTAAAATTCTCCCTATAACTGCTCAGTCTAGGTAAATAGTTGTGATTTTCATATTAGGGTGGCCAAAGGGGTTGCAATCCCAAAGAATTATACCACAATCCAACTATAGTACCCTACCAAGATAAGGAGAATTTGAACCTCTGAAATGCTATTGGGTGGATCCCAATAAATCGCTTCATTGATCTTCTCCAGGTCTATAACTAATCCATGATCAAAAATGACATTCCCTAGAAAGTGAACCTCCTAGATCCATAACTAGTACTTCAAGAGCATACCATTAATTTGGTGGTATATAAGAAAGTCTAGGACTATCCTTGAGTAATATAAATTGATCCTCCTCAAACATAGAGTATATGAGGATGTTTTCAATTAAGACAACAAAGAATTGTTCCAAGTATGGCAATAATATATGGTTCATCAAATCCATAAACATAGTGGGAGAATTTATCACACAGAAAGGAATCAACATGAACTCATAGTCTCCATAGTGACATCGTAATTCCACCTTTGTAATATATTTCTCATGAAATCTCAACTAGTGGTAGCTAAACCTAATATTAATATTTGAGAACCATCTCATGTCTTGCAACAGATCAAATATTTCACCAATCCACGACAAGGTGTACTTTTTATTTATCATTTACTATTTTAGGAAATGATAATCCACACAAAACCGCAAGCAACCATCTACCTTTTTCATGAACACTAGAGATACCCAGGGGGACACACTGGATCTGGTAAAACACTTCTTTCGAAGGTCCTTAAACTGAAACTATATCTCCCAATGCTCAATAGGGGTCATCTGATATGCCACAGAATATATCAGAGTGGTCCTGGGATGCATTTAGGAACAAAAATTCATCTCCTTCTTTAGAGGTAGTCCCAAAATATTATTGGGAAATAATTTCATATAATCCTCTATAATTGAAGGAATTGAGATGCCTAGAAAGCCTGTTGCACCAAGGGATACACTCTCCAACTGATGGGTGATGGGTTGCAACCTCCTTCTCAAAAAACCCTCTTGTCTAGCCATGAAATATATCTCCCCCACAAAGTAGAATCTCATCCCATTAGTAAGAATGATTCTAAATAATCTATGGTGATAGTCAATATGGTATTAGACCATGGAAAACCATTCTATACCCATAATAAAGTCATGGGGTCTCATCACGATGACTAAAAGCTCCCATAAGAAAATATCTCTACCAAGAGATATCTCTCACTACTGAAAGATAAAAGATATTGAATAAGCGTTCCTTGTTGTAACTTCAAGGTAAAGTTGTTGGGATGAAGCCTCAACTAGGATCTATAGCTATTTCACCAAGAGTGAATATATAAAGGAATGACTCATTCATGTGTATACTAGTATTCAAGTAAGACTAAAATAAAAATAGATCGTACTTCTAATCATATCATGAGTTGTTGACTCATATGCATCCATAGTCTATAGCTGCCCATAGCCTTGACAACCAATTCCTTGAGCCTGATGTTGGTCTCTTAGTGGTGGTGGTGGTGGAAGTTATTCATAACGTCGCATTCCACCCATAGATCCTCCTCCTAGAGCTCTACCTACTCCTTTGCCAGCTCCATCTCCCTGGGGTCCACCCAACCCTTTCTTGAGAAATCCATAATCACGTCTCTACCTCTACCATGGAGGTCTGTCCACTATATTCCTTCCCTCGTCAACACGTCGGGTTGATAAATCAAGTGTCATATAGCCTTTACCATCACAGACATAGCACTGCCCCTCTCCAGGCTTCCCTTGTCCTCTATGTGGTCCATGTGCCACATGACCACATTCTCAAGTTTTATCTTGGGAAGGTATGATATGATAAGATCCTTCCAAATGATACCTACTAGATACTAATAAAAACTCATCACTATAACACCCACTACTATCTACAGCTTTCTGGATTCCCTATGATAGGAATCTAATCATCACTAGCACCTACTCTAACACTCTGGAATAAGTGGGAATGTATACAGTTACCATACTAGAATGAATGTCTCTATAGGGACCCTGCTCAAACATTTGTACCTATAAGTAGTCATCTAAAATCACGTTGAGGGAGTACTATGTAAGGTCTTTGAGCCTTGCATCATAATCAATAAATATCATCCCTCCCTTCTATAGCTCTAGAATCCCCTGAATTTGAAATGATAACAATCATGAGGGGTAATACTCTTCACAAAATAGATATTGGAAGTCGGTTCATGAGAGTATTGACTCCTAGTGAATCTACATTACTAGACTCTACTAGTTCCCAGTTACTCCATGGAAAAACTAGATTTCAATGCAACCATTTAACCATTCAATGTCTGAATAAGACTAAAAACTTGCATCACTGACTCTATCCAATCATCTAATACTTGGGGATTTGGATCATTGCAGAAAATCATCAGTCTCTCATGCTATAACTCGTAAAGTGAGCTAATCCTTTTTAAATCCTCAACCATCTCTTATGGTACTATTTATAGATCAACAAGTGGGGGTTCTGATACCTATCCACCTAGAGGAATAATCTCACACAATGGCCCATAAAATGAGGCCTCGTCACTCATCATATCGTTATCATGATCTAGAATCGATAACCCGGTTAGTTGTAAATATAGTGGAATCTTGAAAATTTAATAAAGATATACCCTATTCAAGTGAACATATATATATTTGTGTGTGTGTGTGTGTGGTGAGTTAACACAAGAAGGAGAGTCAAAGAATAAATCATATATGATTCATGTACCAATTTTCTTTACAACCAATATCTTGATATGTTGAATCAATGACTTGGTGGTCAAAGTCCTGGTGTATGGATACTTCATCCACCACAACAACCTTGGGTTCCATAGCCTAAAAGTCCCTCTCAAAAAACTTTGTCATAGTTTCCATAAATCCTAGAGGAACCTCTGAAGGGGACATAACTCCAAACATCTTCCAGAGGTTGAACTACCTTTTATACCAATAAGTCATGGCCAGATCTCACTGGGCTCAAGAAAAAACTATCCCAAGCCTTACTAGATATTCTAGGTTCTGGAGACAAGAGAAAAAAGGCATAAATAATATGGTATGCCTTTACCTAGTGTACCTTCATGCATGCACCCAACCATCTCCATGAAAAAGTATAGAGGAATATTAAAAAGATGTAACATCTAGAGAATAAACCATGAATGTAGAACCTCTAGGGAGTATAAGAGTATGACAATGTAAACTGAAAAGTAAAGGGAAAAAATACATGCCCAACCCGAAAGATTTCCCAACCTAACAAAACTAGAAAAGTAAAGTGTTGAGTGTTCCTAACACCCGATCTCCAAAACCCAACCACCATACTTGGTCTAGTTCACTAGGGTAGCCCTATGCTCCTATATAATCACCGACAATCTATCTGTTTCCTTCATAATACATGACATGTGTGGGAAAAATCCCATATAGGGGTGAGTATATAAATACCCAATAAGATGCCCCGAAAGATGAAGGGGGGTAAGATAAATGATAGAAGTAGAAAACTCAACCCAATGTAAGAGAGTAACAAAAATCCAAAAAAAATGGTTACATATATATTCTTATAAAAGAAACCCAAATGAGAACCAAATGGGATCTCTATTTAACATCCCATCCTAATAAAAGAGTCTTCCATCGATTCTAGAGGTCCATTAGTGATTCCTAGCATCTCACATGTCTATCTAGTAGAAACATTCATGTCTAGCTACACCTCGCCACTATTCCACATTGTCGAGGGGACATAATCTCTAAGTAGAGGACTTATGCCTTGGTATAATAGGATGGTTCCACTCAATAGATAGAGGAATCATGATCTGACTTCATAGTAGGATGTCACTCTAATAGATAGATAGTGGACTCATCCCCTATCATAGCAGGAGGGTTCCACTTTGATGGTCGGGGACCCATGCCCTAACTCCACAGGAGGGTTCTACTCTGATAGTCGATATATGATCCATTATTTGTCCCCATAGGATGACTCCACTCTAATGGTCAAGGACCTATTCCTTTACTCTATAAGAGGGTTCCACTATGATAATCAATAGAAGAATTTTGTCTTGTCCCAATAAGAGGGTGACACTATAATAGATAGAGGACTTATGCCCTATCCCAGTAGGTGTTTTCCAATTTTCTGGTAAATAAAGGACCCATGTACTGATATTGGAAGAGGGTGCCACTATGATATGTCTAATGATCATGTATGATCACTACCATCATTGAGCATCGCTTAACAAAGTTTCACACCAAGAATATCTCACATCATATCATGAATTCCACTATGAAGGCCACCATAGCATTATATGTGTAAAAACACTAAGTATAGTCTAGTCACATGCCAAAATAAAATTACAAAAAAAGGGGATATAAGAGGTATAAGTTTCATCAAAAGGATTTAAACGACGTGTAAGGGGAACCACGTGTAGTCTAGTCCCACTCTATTGTTTGGCCGTGTCCTCACTAGTATATGGATCATTGTCCATTTATCCCTACATAGTGTATAAGGGGACTACACAAAATTACTCATACACCTAGGTTTATTCTTGTTCTCCCGACCATGTATGTGTATCTTGGATGTTCCCTTGTACCTTGGTCGTGTTCGTGTATACTGGATGTCTGTCTAGACATGCCCATGTCTATATACTCCCATAGTGCACACCATATATCCAACACTGGTTCACACAGCATGTGGGTACCCCACACAGTGTCTAATATTTAAATCACCTAGAAACCCTAGCCACTACAATCAAGGGCCTACATGTCGTGTGTTCTTCAGACTACACGGCATGTAGTCAAGTTTTTCATAGAATCTCATATTCACTCCTAGTGATCCAAATATTCCTCTGGTTCCTTGAATCATGCATCTAGTCAACCCTAAATTGAATTAATGTGTCTTTATTAATTGATTCTATCCCTTTAGTGGTCGTAAATAAGATTTCATTGATCTATAGTGATTTGTCATTCTCCAAACGTGCCTCCCATCATCATCGGTCAATACCAATTCATAGATCCATAGGAAATCATCACCTAAATCATACAACACATCCAGATCCATCTTCAAATAATTTATCCCTTCACCAACCATGAATATGATTCATATTCGGTGGTCTGATCACGCTCAGCCCTATCCAACAATAGTTGAGTCGTGACCCTGTGGTCCAATGATGAAGAACATGAAGAACGGTGGGGGTAAGCACATAAACAAGTGTACAACAATCGTTGGTAAAGTGTTACTAGATAAATAACTAGATCATGGATATCCTGGGTGAGAATACATGGCATAACAGGGATTAATCAAATAAAGAAAATAAATCTAATATGTGGGCGCATGCAAAGACTCAAGTTGATGAAGATCAGAAACATAAGAATAATCATGCACAATAATCTAATAAAAATGATCAAAAACCATAAATGATTATTCCTTCTTCAATTTAGATCATTCTATGATGAAGAATGT
This sequence comes from Viscum album, assembly GCA_963277665.1. NCBI lineage: Eukaryota > Viridiplantae > Streptophyta > Magnoliopsida > Santalales > Viscaceae > Viscum > Viscum album. Next base: position 1,329,151,443 of record OY728158.1, read on the forward strand.
GCTTTCCAATGAAGGAGGAAGATATGTTGTGTTCGATGAGTCTTGGTTTTCCTTGATTCGGAGGCTCATCATCATTTGATCTCAATCCACCAACAAAGAATGGTGGATCCTCCTATAAATGGTCTCTGGGTTATAAAGATAACCCTATAGATTCACCATAAATGTATACTTATAGATGAAATTAGGTTTCGATCTATTAACAAATTTATTAAAAAAATAATTAATAAATCCACTGAATGCACCTTCCTATAGCTGTTTTATCCGAACATCCCACACCGACCCACTTTAGGTTGTGCCTAGGGTAAACATCATGTTCTGTGTAACACCCCAAGCTTCCACGAAACGCTTCTCTTTCAATAATGCAATAGCTTGCATTGTACGCAAGTTTGAGTTCTAAAACACCGCGACTAATCAAAGTAGCCGTTATGAATAGTAATACCCACTTTTTAAAATTATAGAAATTTTATATTTCAAAATGGACTTAATTTTTGTATTTGTAATGTCAAAATTATCCTAAGTTGAATTTTTTGTAATTTTCTGAGAACTTCAAATTTTTTACGAATAGTGAAAAATACTTAAAATAACTTTTTTAATCAAAATAATTTATAGTGTTAAATTATACTATTGAGTGGTTTTAATGTATAATTAGAATATATTTTTAACATTTTATCCAATGGTGTTCATTAGAATTAATTTCACTTTGAAATTGGACATAAACAATTGTCAATATTTTGATATATATTGTTTCTTAAAAACACGCTATTTGTTGTGACAACGGGAATTAATTATAAAATTAATTAATTCAACTTATATGTTTGGAATTTTTTAAAATAGACATCATTTTTGAATTTGGAATATCAATTATATCTTAGGGTGAAATTTTGGCATTTTTCTGAAAAACTACAATTTTTGATAAATAGTGAAACCACTAAGTGGTAGTTAAAAAACTGATTTTTCGTTTAAATGAAACATTACCACTTCTGTGATTTGAATTTAAAAAATCCAACATACATGGTTGTCATTTGGAAGTAAAATGTGGTTCAATGGGATTAAAATAATTTTTGGTGAATAGTAACTTTTAAGTTTAATTAATCACGATTAAAGGTAATTAGTGAAATTTAAGGTAAAAATGATATTATAAAAATATGAAAATACCTTTACACTTGTCCTAACCCTATTGTATGAGTCATGTATGACCAATAAAATCCATGGTTCAACTTGGGGACCCCATGGAGCCACTTTGGTAGGAAAATGACATTAAAAACTTTTTATTTAATGTTAAAATAAAAATGTCACAAACATGAGTTGTTTTACTAAAACAATTTTTAAATGGGTTTATACAAGTAATATTTTTGACTATAAATATTAATTAGAAATCAAAAAATATTTCCTACATCATGATATTTTTTTATAATTTTTAAATATTAAATAAATTAAATTATTTATGACACCATGATGATGCAGCGATTACCTCATTAATTAACGATTTAAATAAAATGAAAAGATAATGTAAAATCTAAGACTTACACTTGTCAAAAAACTATTGGATGAGTATATTTCAAACCTTTATCACCTTACCCTCGAAATATATAAGTGTGGGACCTTTAGAATCCGAAAAAGCATTTCATAATAAAGTAACATTTTAATCTTTCCAAGAGTGCCCCTTCTCTCCTCTTATAAAAGGCCCCCACCACTACCACCTTACTAACACCTTAAAAGCCTTTTGGCTCGGCCAACCTCTGCCCAAATACTCTCTCAACTTCCCTCCCTTACTCCTAGAAGCCTCAATTTTTTCAGAAGTCTTCCCAAGGAAGCCTTTGGCTCAAATCAAAAAGAGTTACCCGATTTTAAGGTAATGTCTTCTCTAATGCTGTTTTGTTTTATTTTGCTTCTCCAACCCCTTAAACTCTTTTTATTCCTTTATTTTATAACAACACCAGTATATAAAATATACTAGGATGTTTTTATGATAAGGATTTGGTTTACACTTACATAAACCTCCGTCTAATGGTTAAAGAACATACTGTTTCTGTGGGTGGCGAAATACCGCCTCACGAAACGATGATTGTTCAATATTCTGTTAACACCTCTAATGGTGGCCATTTTGATGAAACTATTTTCATATATGATATATATATTATGTTTATGTTTTCATTATGCTTCTTTATTTCTCATTTATGTCATACTTTATGATTTCCATTATGGGTAAACGCGATAATTTCATTTTAGGAAGTGCAGACTACCGCCCCCTCAAAGTGATTTGAATCGTTAATGCCATATTTGGGATATATAAATGATGGAGTAAATTTTATTATACATTATATTATACTGGAATTATATTATACCTTTATATAATTATAACTTCATTCCATTAAATATGAAATAGAAATGAAAGTAGCGTTCATGCGTACGTACGGCTTACCGTCTCCATGAACGGTGCATTTCATTTCTTACCTCTAAATGTTATGTAATATTATAAATGAATGTATATACTGGATATATATGATGTATATTATATATACTTCATGAATATAATTATGGATATAATGGATATATTACCACATGAACAAAGTGTAATTATAAGAAGTTTATTTTTGACTCAAGTACCTAAGATCGACAAAACGACCGTTATAAACTTAAATAATTACATAATGTTCATGACATGGTAATAAGTGATATAAAAGGAATAATTAACTTGAAAAAGGTTCTTAATAAGGTAGAGATTAACTCTAGTTTATTACTCAGGAGGTTAAAGAGCATTCGAGTCAAGTCAGACACGAGGTAAGGGAACTTCTTAACCCAATTTCCATTCTTTGGGTTAATCTCCTACTTTCAAATTATGTTATGATATTATTATGTCCTATATTGTATTTATAATTTCTTTTTGTGTACTTATAGTAAATAAAAATAATAGATCTATTTTATTTAAAAAATAATAATCTTTGTAAAGGACCTCTTCTCAATCTCCATTCATTGAGGAATATTTTGTTTTATACACAAATTTCTTTTATACGGTGTATAAACCCCTTTGACTTTTACATTTATTAAAAAGGAATCTTTTTTATACAAAGCATTTTACTAAACGACAAAAGGGAATGTTTTTTTGTCGTACGTATGCGGCGACAACGACTTCTCTGCCACCGTGACCATTATTTGAATTTCGGCTTCCTCTACAAGCCATAACATTTTTTTAAATGAAAAATAAATACCGAGATTTAATTTTGTTTTATTTTGGTATTTAAAATGGTTTTCGAAAGTATTTTTATTATATCAAAGTGTTGTATTGATATCTTGTGATTGAAATATGGAAATGTTATGTTTTCTTTATGCATGTTTTATGTGATACGATTATGTTATGGTTTATGATATGTTTAAACCTGTTCATATAAGGAATGCATTGGACTTAATAAGTGACGGGTGGAGCCCGCTATAGCTCCTCGATGCATCGGTAGGTCTCATGAGACAAACTAGTGTCTTGGCACGAGACCTTGACAAAATCTTATTTGTGGTCTTGGCACGAGGCCTTGGCTACGTGGTTATGATAGTCTGGCATTATGCACTCCATCATTATGAAAGTGGTTATTGATATTGCATGGGATTATTCGACAAAGTAGAATATCCATGTGAGTAAGTAAATGGCATTATTTAATTTTATTTTTGCCATATTATACTGAAGTTCATGTTTAAAAAGGCTTTTGTTTTAGTTATACATTGCCTTAAATGTTAATGTTTATTTATGAAAGCTTCCACAATATTGTTATCCTTTCTGAGCATCTGAGCTCACCCCTTTCAATGTTTTAATATTTTCCAGGATGTGAAGAAGTATTTTATGAATGGCCTGCTGGGATAGTCAGAAGAGGATATGAGTGTGGACTATGGAGACTTTTTTATTGTAGTATTTCAATTTATAATGTAATGTAACATTTATGAATGTATCTAGTGTTTCCAAGGCTACTAAACTAATCGGTATTTCGAGACTTGATCTTTTGTGATCATGCCAATGTTACGCAATAATGCACCGACTCCGGGTAACTGGGGTTGGGGCGTTACAGTTGGTATCAGAGGCAGTTTAGTACTAACCTTGGAAGCTAGATTTAGATAAACTCTGATTAGAGCACATGGCCCAAAGATAGACTTTGGGGATTAGTATAGAAGAACTTCCTAGAATTTTGGTATTATAGAGATTTTGTGAGTTTTCCGTGAAATACATCCCTGTCTGGATATGAGTAGATAGAGGTGGATCTGGCACAGATGTACCTAGCAGTAAAACCCGAAAACACCGCTTTGAGCTAGAATCGAACGGGAACTGGTGCATGACAACGGGCCTTGCTGCACTCTTGGTTACGACACTCCCAGGGGATATGCTTAGGATAATTATCATTTTCTTTACAAACCATTATGAAGGGCTTATGAGTACATACTTCCTCAAAGAAAACATTTTTATGATTATGGATTATATCCATAAATAGTTCAATTTATGTTAAGTATTTTACAAGTATGGAATTATGTATTTTGATTCATAAACTAATCTAGTTTATGTCATTGTTTAGAAATGGTGCCTAGTGGAAGGAATGGAAACCGTATCAATGCACGCACTCCGTGTAGAGATTTCCCTCCTGCTCAAGATAATTATTGTGGATCTGTAGATACAACTGGTGCTAATCAACTTATTACCATACTGGGACAACTCAATCAGGTTATGAATAATAACCTTACTCGTATGGAGCACCCTGATCCGCAACGTGGAGGATCAATTTTAGACCGCTTCATGAGGCAACAACCACCAACATTTAATGGGGGTACAAATCCATTAGTATCTGAGCAATGGATAAACTCCTTAGAAAAAATATTTCATGCCTTGGGGAGTAGCGAAAGGGAGAAGGTTGTCATGGCAGTCTACCGCCTCACTGGAGATGCCGATCAATGGTGGTCGCTGATTCAAAACACAAAGGAATATGATGAAGTATCAAATATGGAATGGAGAGAGTTAAAAGATCTTTTCTTAGAAAAATATTTTCTACATGACCATCAAGCAGATATGGAAAGGCAATTTCTGAGTCTGAGGCAGAAGGAGGATGAGAATGTCGCAAATTATGAGGCCAACTTTACAAGGTTAGCGAGGTATGTTGCAGATTATATACGTAACCCAATAATTAATATTGATCATTTATTTGATAGTTTAAAACCATTTCTCCGTTGAGCTTTAGTATCACAATCCTTCTCATCGTACGAAGATATTGTCTCGTGTGCTATCAAGACAGAAAATGAATTCTCTAAGTCTTATGACAACAAAGTAATGCAAGAGAAGAAGAGAACGGTGGAACAAGAGACGGATAAAGGGAAAAAGGGAAAGAAGTATTTTCCATTATGTGATAATTGTGGGAAGAATCACCCTGGTACTTGCCTAAAAGGAATGGGAGTTTGTTATAAATGCGGAGAAAAAGGTCACCAGGCTCGTGATTGCAAGGGAAAGAAAGAGGCTATCAATGTTGAATGCTACAATTGTAGGGAAATGGGGCATTATGCAAATGAATGTCCTAAGCGTCAGGGAAACTTGCCTTAGAAAAGGCCAAGGGATCAAGGCCAATCTTATGTTGTTACTACAGATGAAGTTGAATAATTATTGTATTTGTGTTTTTGGACTCAAGAACTAGATTATGGTTATAAGACTAATGTGATATAAGGATTGTACTGCAGTACTTGTTGTTTTCATTAAGGTTTTAATATGATGAAGGTAATCATATTTTCAGTATGTGACAATAAGAAAAACCTTACATTATTTGGGGAATCTAATGTTGCAATTGATTTTGGAATTTAAGGACATTTTAGAGAAAGTCTGGACGGAGGTATTTTGGATAACTATAAAGGTTGGAATATATTAAGTTGAACTTTGGATAGTATAGTTTAAGGTTAAAACATTTCTGAAGATTATTTTTGGAATATTATAATACTATATTTTTAGGAAAAGGACAACCTGCAGGGTGGGGCATAACCCGTCGCGTCGGACAAAGCTGCAGGAATCGAACCCCCAACCATAGTGCGACAGGCCTTTATTACCTAACACTAGCCTACAAGAAGTCCCTGGTTATTACAAAATGTTTTCCTAATCTAAATGGTATGTGTTAATATTTATAACCTTATACAATTATGATAAATAGAATATTTTTGAGTTCTATTACCTTTTGGAGTGAAAGATGGGTTTGTGGTAAAAATTTATTAAAGAATGAAAGTCTACATGACAAGTAAGTATATTTCCTTACATTCTTAGTAAATCTCTTAAATAAATTCCTCAACTTTATCAAAGGTAACTTAAAAAAAATGTTACCGGTTAACTTTTCCAACTGGGGATTTAATGATCGTTCAACCAATCACAAGTTTGTGACTTTCTTATTGTTAACTTTCTCCTAATCCTGTTTTCTACAACTCTCCATCAAACCTTGATGGTTTGTTTTTCTTCCTTATCCATATTTTCATAGAATCCTAGTATGGGCCATCTCGGGTGACCTTTGTACTTATCTTTCTGTCTTTTAAAGTTATATTTTTATTAACCTTATTTCCGATGTGGGTTTTCCACAAAGGTATTTATTATTTTCAACCATTTATTTTTGAAGAAAAATTTCAAATTACGAGGACGCAATTTATTGAAGGAGGGGATAATGTAACACCCCAATCTTCCACGATACGCTTCTCTTTCAATAATGCAATAGCTTGCATTGTACGCAAGTTCGAGTTCTAACACACCGCGACTAATCAAAGTAGCCGTTATGAATAGTAATACCCTCTTTTTAAAATTATAAAAATTTTATATTTCAAAATGGACTTAATTTTCGTATTCGTAATGTCTAAATTATCGTAAGTTGAATTTTTTGTAATTTTCTGAGAACTTCCAATTTTTTACGAATAGTGAAAAATACTTAAAACAACTTTTTTAATCAAAATAATTTATAGTGATAAATTATACTATTGAGTGGTTTTAATGTATAATTAGAATATATTTTTACCATTTTATCCAATGGTGTTCATTAGAATTAATTTTACTTTGAAATTAGACATAAATAATTGTCAATCTTTTGATATATATTGTTTCTTAAAAACACGCTATTTGTTGTGACAGCGGGAATTAATTATAAAATTAATTAGTGCAACTTATATGTTTGGAATTTTGTAAAATAGACATCATTTTTGAATTCAGAATATCAATTATAGCTTAGCGTGAAATTTTGGCATTATTCTGAAAAACTTCAATTTTTGATGAATAGTGAAACCACTAAGTGGTAGTTAAAAAACCGATTTTTCGTTTAAATGAAACATTACCACTTCTGTGATTTGAATTTCAAAAATCTGACATACATGGTTTTCATTAGGAAGTAAAATGTGGTTCAATGGGATTAAAATAATTTTTGGTGAATAGTAACTTTAAAGTTTAATTAATCGCGATTAAAGGTAATTAGTGAAATTTAAGGTAAAAATGATATTATAAAAATATGAAAATACATTTACACTTGTCCTACCCCTATTGGATGAGTCATTTCAGACCAAGAAAATCCATGGGTCAACTTGGGGACCCCATGGAGCCACTTTGGTAGGAAAATGACATTAAAAACTTTTTATTTAATGTTAAAATAAAAATGTCACAAACATGAGTTGTTTTAATAAAACAATTTTTAAATGGGGTTATACAAGTCATATTTTTGACTATAAATATTAATTAGAAATCTAGAAATATTTCCTACATTATGATATTTTTTTATAATTTTTAAACATTAAATAAATTAAATTATTTATGACACTATGATGATGCAACGATTACCTAATTAATTAATGATTTAAATAAAATGAAAAGATAATGTAGAATCTAAGACTTACACTTGTCAAAAACCAATTGTATGAGTAGATTTAGAACCCTTATCACCTTACCCTTGAAATATATAAGTTTGGGACCTTTAGAATCCGAAAAAGAATTTCATAATAAAGTAACATTTCAATCTTTCCAAGAGTGCCCCTTCTCTCCTCTTATAAAAGGCCCCCACCACTACCACCTTACTCACACCTTCAAAGCCTTTTGGCTCGGCCAACCTCTACCCAAATAATCTCTCAACTTCCCTCCTTTACTCCTAGAAGCCTCACTTTTGGCATAAGTCTTCCCAAGGAAGCCTTTGGCTCAAATCAAAAACAGTTACCCGATTTTAAGGTAATGTCTTCTCTAATGTTGTTTTGTTTTATTTTGATTCTCCAACCCCTTAAACTCTTTTTATTCATTTCTTTTGTAACAAAACAAGTATCTAAAATATACTAGGATGTTTTTATGATAAGTATTTGGTTTACACTTACACACACCTTCGTCTAATGGTTAAAGAACATACTGTTTCTGTGGGTGGTGAAATACTGCCTCACGAAATGATGATTGTTCAATATTCTTTTAACACCTCTAATGGTGGCCATTTTGTTGAAACGATTTTCATATATGATATATATATTATTTTTATGTTTTCCTTATGCTTCTTTATTTCTCATCTATGGCATACTTTATGATTTCCATTATGGCTAAACGTGATAATTTCATTTTAGGAAGTGCGGACTACCGCCCCCTCAAAGTGATTTGAATCGTTAATGCTATATGTGGGATGTATAAAGGATGGAGTAAATGGTATTATACATTATATAATACTGGAATTATATTATACCTTTATATAATTATAACTTCATTCCATTAAATACGAAATAGAAATGAAAGTAGCGTTCATGCGTACGTACGGCTTACCGTCTCCATGAATGGTGCATTTCATTTCTTACCTCTAAATTTTATGTAATATTATAAATGAATGTATATACTAGATATATATGATGTATATGATATATACATCTTGAATATAATTATGGATATAATGGATATATTACCACATGAACAAAGTGTAATTATAAGAAGTTTATTTTTTACTCAAGTACCTAAGATCGAAAAAACGACCATTATAAACTTAAATAATTACATAATGTTCATGACATGGTAATAAGTGATATAAAAGGAATAATGAACTTGAAAAAGGTTCTTAAGAAGGTAGAGATTAACTCTAGTTTATTATTCAGGAGTTTAAAGAGCAGTCGAGTCAAGTCGGACACGAGGTAAGGGAACTTCTTAACCCAATTTCCATTCTTTGGGTTAATCTCCTACTTTCAAATTATGTTATGATATTATTATATCCTATCTTGTATTTATACTTTCTTTATGTTTACTTACAGTGAATACACATAATAGATCTATTTTATTTAAAAAATGATCTTTGTAAAGGACCTCGTCTCAATCTCCATTCATTGAGGCATATTTTGTTTTATACACAAATTTCTTTTATACGGTGTATAAACCCCTTTGACTTTTACATTTATTCAAAAGGAATCTTTTTTATATGAATCATTTTACTAAACTACAAAAGGGAATGTTTTTTTGTCGTACGTATGCGGCGACAACGACTTCTCCACCGCCGTGACCATTATTTGAATTTTGGCTTCCTCTACAAGCCATAACATTTTTTTAAATGAAAAATAAATATCAAGATTTAATTTTGTTTTATTTTGGTATTGAAAATAGTTTTCAAAAGTATTTTTATTATATCAATGTGTTGTATTGATATCTTGTGATTTAAATATGAAAATGTTATGTTTCCTTTATGCATGTTTTATGTGATACGATTATGTTATGGTTTATGATATGTTTAAACCTATTTATATGAGGAATGCATTGGACTTAATAAGTGATGGGTGGATCCCGCTATAGCTCCTCGATGCATTGGTAGGTCTCATGAGACAAACTAGTGTCTTGGCACGAGGCCTTGACAAAATCTTATTTGTGGTCTTGGCACGAGGCCTTGGCTACATGGTTATGATAGTCTAGAATTATGCATTCCATCATTATGAAAGTGGTTATTGATATTGCATGGGATTATTCAACTAGTAGAATATCCATGTGAGTAAGTAAATGGCATTATTTAATTTTATTTTTTCCATATTATGCTGAAGTTCAAGTTTAAAAAGGCTTTTTTTATAGTTATAAATTGCCTTAAATGTTAATGTTTATTTATGAAAGATTCCACGATATTGTTATCCTTACTGAGCATCTGAGCTCACCCCTTTTAATGTTTTAATATTTTCCAGGATGTGAAGAAGTATTTTATGAATGACCTGCAGGGATTGTCATAAGAGGATATGAGTGTGGACTATGGAGACATTGTTATTGTAGTATTTCACTTTATGATGTAATGTAACATTTATGAATGTATCTAGTGTTTCTAAGGCTACTAAACTAATCGGTCTTTCGAGACTTGATCTTTTGTGATCATTCCAATGTTACGCAATAATGCACCGACTCCGGGTAACTGGGGTCGGGGCGTTACATTCTGAATCCAACCATGGTCATATATTTTTTTATCCAAGACTCCATTTAAGAGATATAATATTTTTACTAAAAGACTATGTGCATGAAATATAAAATAAAATTGATATTTTTATAAAATTAACTCCCAGCTCACTGGGAATCATAATCGTGCATCATCTCAATGCCAGATTCTAAAAATATTTATAGATATATTTCAAAGTTTTACAAGGAAAAAATAGGGTCTCTAAAATGCAAGGTTTGATAAATGTTGAAAAGGATTTAAGGTACGAGTTAAGGTTCTGATGAAAATGGTTTATTTTATTTTATATCATTTAAATAAATGTTGATTTATTAATTTAACAAATGATATTTAAATATTTTTGATTTCATGCATGCTGTGGAATATAAAAACAATAATTTTATTATTTCTTGACATTGGTTATACTTAGACTAAACAATTAGATAAAGGGCCTCTATTCAATTACTAATTTTTTAACCCAATGTATATAATCCAATTTATATTATTTTAGAGGTGTGTGGGAATTGGTCTGCATAAAGAAATATATTCAGTGAATTCTCACAAAACTGAGAGAATATCTCAATAACTCACTCAAGATCATAGATATAATAATCCTCCTATCCACTCTCAATAATGATAGAACAAAAGATAATCTCTATTGTAATTAATGTAGAACGATGCAAGAAATATGGTTCCTTCATGCTATCACCCAAGATACCAATGACGGTGTTTTGAGAATCATAAAGCATGTTTGGATACTACTTGAGGAATTATAGTTTGGATTCTTTTCCATAATTACAAAATTACAAGATCGGAAATGACATTGATAAACAAACAATAATTATTATCTAGACCAAGTAATTCTTAGTTTAAAATAAATTATAAGTGTGGAAATATCCTCTCTATAATGATTATGGGACTAATTTATTAATTTGTTTGGATTTAATCCATTGAATACGATGAAAAATATTATTTGGAATTGGTCCAACCTCTTCTTCTATGCCTTTAAACCTTAAAAAACACATTTATAAGTGTTAGAGACCTATATGATCTCAATGTGAACACATGTTTAAATGAGACTAAAGATGAAAAGTCATGTTGATATACTAAAAATTTTAAAGAGTCAATTTAAAATTTAGTAATAAAATACATAGAGATATTTTACTCAATAACATCACACATAAAACTATGGATGGTAAATGTTTCATGGAAATAAAAAATGCTAACTTTGAATAATCAAATAACGAAGTAACATAATTTCACATTAGATTCAAAAATTGGAAGTTGTTGGGAGGCCTAAAACTTTTAACAGAATCAAATGGGAAAAATTATTCAACCATCCTATATATATATGTGTGTGTGTGTGTGTGTGTGGTTTTTGGATGATAGGTTTCTAAACCACATCAGTGAAACTACAAACCAAGGTTCTATGACCCATGCCAAATTTGGGAACCAAAATGTTTTACAATACCGTAGGGTGTAGAAAAATCTCATATATGAAGTATATAACCTATATATGCTAAAAATAATTTACAATAGGAAGTAAGTAATAATAATTTATCCACCGATGCATAAAAATAAGTCACATAGATAAGGGTGATAACAATTTCAAATAGAGGAAAGTTAAAAAATAATCAAAAATAAATAAAATTATACTACTTAATTTTAAATCATAAAAATGGTGACTATAAATGTAAATAATTTATAACATAGATATATAAAATTTTAAAAAAATTAACAAATCCTTTCCTGATCAGACAGATTTGAAACAGATAGAGTATATGAAATAGGTAGTGCCAATGTGAAATACATGAAGGGTTACTTCATGAAACCATTGTAGATGGAACTAATGATAGTCATACAAGATGGAATGGACACAAAAAATGAATCAAAATAGATGAAATGTATGAGATAATAACAAATATAAATTTAATAAAATGAGATGGAATCATACTAGATGAAATAGCTGAAATTGAACCAGATGGAATAGATAAATGGTAGTCTGGTGAAACTGAGAGGATTTAAAATAGATGGAGCCAGATGTGAAGTAAAACATCAAAATAAATGAAGTTTAATGAATCTAATTTAAATATGAAAACATTTTGGAAGGTATATATTAATTTGGGGGAAATAAATGGGTTCACATTCTTGGATGAGGGAGACTACTAGGGAAGCTGAAAATTTTTAGATAATGTATAAAATAAAAATAAAACTGAAAATTTTACCTGATGGAGACCATATTGTGGATATTCATTCCTTCCACCATCTCATAATTCTAAATAGTAAACAAAATCACATTACTCGAATGATTCCTCACAATAATGAAAACCCACTAACCCCACCTTCCCCCCTTTCAATGTCTGTTATGCCCCTTATCCCCCACAATTTACATTATAATCATAGGGTTCAAAGGCTATTTGAGCTATTATAATCTCCGCTCATGAGTGATTTATAATTTGAAAAATAAATAGCTATTAGCAGGAGGAGACGGTTCAGGACCCAAGCTAATGTGAAACTAACCAAGGAGATGCATAGGTTAATGGAGGAATGTTGAAACTCATGCATGGTATCAACTCAAGGTGTTTTTCCCTAGGGAAGTGGCTAGTTTTTTTTCTATTTGATAAAAAAACTAGTTTTTAAAATCTCATGATCAAGTCACTTATTTATTTTATTTGTTAAGTTCATTTTATTTATTTATTTAAGCGACACATATTTATTTGATGATTAAATGTGATCACGTAAAGTAAATGAATTAGAAAGTTTTCATGATAAAATAAAATAAATTTATTATAGGTGAATTATTTTATTGGGCATGATTAAACCAAATCCTTTAATGAAAATATTAATTCAGATATCTCCTTCCATTACATGAGTTAGAATGAAATCATATATCAAAGTATTGGACTTTCAATCATCTGGATACTTTTATTTATTGAAGAATTATAATGAACTTTTTGGGTTAACTAAACCAAATAAGCATCAAGAGTAGTTTCCCTCTCAAGGCATAGTGTAACATGTAGGAAAACATTAAGAAAATGTGATTTTTGGATTTCAATATTGGGGGTCCACTCAACAGATCAAGAAACTACATGTTAATGCATTTTTATAGCTTTCTTGCTGAAATACCTCTTAGTAATTTGATTATTCCCATGTATGGATTATGAGAAGGGGAATATATATCATTTACACTTGAATATCTGAGAAATAAGATATTCTAAATCAAATTCCAAGGGATATTAGGATTTGATAAAATAGTGGGAGGTTGATAAAATTATTTTATTACATCAAACATGGTAATTGAGATTAAGTACTAAAATAAAATTTTATTTGTTGTAGAACATGGTAATTCATTTGACTATGACATTATCCTTGTGATCTATATTGAATAATCATAATCTTCAGACTTATGCTAAAAATTTTAACTGGTATAGGTGCGTGTGCATTGTACTACACCAAGAGTATTGGTTTTATGTGTCAGAGTCCCTCGTTCCTACAAGTCCCTCTAAAGATTCAAGCGATGAAGAACATTATTTCTTCTAGATACATGTGGATGATTCACTGGATGTCTGATGCTTCATGGTATCATCAATGACTAGTGACATCCAAAAGCTTCATGAATACATGAATGCATACACCATGTTGTATTGTCTCTATGATCTTTATCATAATAAAGAAATAAAATAGATATATGAGATATCCATGGAACTATTTATATGAAATCGCGGAGAAGGTGCATCAACTGGACCACGTGTAGTCAAGATGATTGACTATATTTAGCATTTGGAAATTATAGGTTTCAAGATACCCAAGTAATTATGAACATACCTCATCCTCACCTCAATTCCTTATAGCTTCTTAAGTTTTATTGTAAATTTTAACAAGAATAATATAGTGTAGAATTTCCAAGATATATTGACTCTTATTCTCCATGAAGATAAATATACAAAGCATGAAAAACCTTCAATATTTATAGTGAACCAGAGTAAAGGTGAGGGGATAATTTTTACAACTAAATCCAAGTCTAAAACACCATCACACCACCCTTCTAAGAGGATAAATATCAAGTGTCATGCTAAGGAGAAGGATGAAGTGTGATTTTCTTGTGGAAGGAAAGGCTACTAAAAGAAGAACTATGCCTTAGTGAAGAATTAATGGGAAGCTTCATGATCATTTGTTATTGTGTTTAATCTCTCTATTTCTAAAAATTGGGTATCAGGTGCATCTTTTGGTTCTCACATTTGAATCCAAATACATGAACTAAGTACATTTTTGAATATTTCCATAGGTTAGGTGGATATTTGAGATACCAATGGAGCATGACTAGTTCTATTGACTATAGGATACTACCATCACACATTTCAGAAGGGTTTAAATATAATTTTAAAGAATAGTTATTATGTACCCATTGTATCTAAAAAACATAAAATCCTATGAGAAATTTAAGAAATATAATAATGAGGTTGATAATCATCTTAGTAATAAGATAATGAAACTCCAATCAAACCCTAATGTAGAAAATCTTAACTATGAGTTCATAGATTTTCTAATGGAGTTTTGGATACTATCTCAACTCATTTTTCATTATAATCCACAGTGGATTGGTGGTTTTGAAATGAGTAATCTCACCTTGATAGAAATTATGAGATCTATGATGATTTATTTAATAATTCTATTATCCTTTTAGGGATATTCATTATAGACTACAATATACACACTAATCCAAGTAACAACTAAAGTAAAAAAATATTCTCATATGAGTTATAGTGTGGGAAGAAATCTATTTTGTCACATGTATGTGATTGTAGATATGAATCATTTGTTTTGGCCACTTCTAGAAACAAAAATTTCATCTAGGGGTATTGAGTGTATCTTAATATAATATCACAAGGAAACTAGGGGGTGTTATTTATACGACCCCTTAGAAAAAAAGATAATAGTGGAAATACATGCAATATTCTTTAAGAGGGAGAAAATCTCCAAATAGATGGTGGGAGAAAGATAGACTTCGATGAAGTCGAGGCTCAAGATAAAAAAGGGTTATAACATGGAAATTTTCTATAATTCCTAGTGGAAAAAGTTTTTTAGAGACACAAGTACTGTATAGGAACACTAGAGAGGTTAGATACTAGAGAGATATGGTTTTCTAGTCATTGGGTTAGGTGACACATTATTAGTTGAAGATAGTGAACCTTTATCCTACAAGGAAGCTATAAAAAACTCAAAATTTGAAACGTGGAAATAATCCATGAATTCTAAAATGGATACCATATATCAGAACCAAGTGTAGAATTTAGTAGATCCTCCAGTTGATGTAAAACAGGTTGGGTGAAAATGGGTGTTCAAGAAGAAACTGGACATGGATGTTAAAGTCACTACTTATCATACATGACTAGTTTCTCAAGGGTTTATGCAACGTCAAGGAATAGACTATGATGAAGCCTTTTCACCAATCTCTATGATAAAACCCATTATAATTATACTTTCCATAACAGGTTAGCATGATTATGATATTTGTAAAATTGATTTCAAGACAACTTTATTCAATGGAAACCTTGTGGAAAATGTCTATAGGATGTAGTGGGAAGGGTTTATGACTCCAAAGGATTTCAATAAGGTGTGAAAGTTATAAATATCTATTTATGGGTTGATGTAAGCATTCAAATCATGGAACATTTGTTTTTATGAATCTATTAGAGAATTTAGATTCGTAAAAATTTAATGTTAGAAATATATCTACAAGGGGTTTAGTGGGAGTGTCGTAGTTTTCCTATTAGTATTTTTTGATGATATCTTAATTATGGTAAATGAGATATCAGACTCACAATTAGTTAAGATGTGGTTAAACAAATTATTCTCTGTGAAATACCTAGGTGAAGTAGCCTACATCATATGGATCAAGATCCATCATAATTGATCTAACATGCTTCTTGGACTGAGTCAATGTATATTCATTGATAAGTTATTGAAGGGATTCAATATGGAACTCTCTAAGATGGGATTGTTTCCTGTCTCAAATGGTATACATCTCTATAAGAAAATGCTACCATAGTCACAAGAGGAGAGAGAGAATGAGTAGAATTCCTTATACTTATGTGATAGGTTTTATCATGTATACCCTAATATGTACAAGGCTTGATATTTCCTACACTATGAGCATGATAGGTACATATCAATGTGACATGGGTGAGACACATTAAATGCCTATAAAGACTATCTTGAAGCACTTGAGGCATGTGAAGGATATGTTCCTTGTTTTGAGAGGAGATGGGTAACTAGTTGT
This sequence comes from Viscum album, assembly GCA_963277665.1. NCBI lineage: Eukaryota > Viridiplantae > Streptophyta > Magnoliopsida > Santalales > Viscaceae > Viscum > Viscum album. Next base: position 1,329,168,108 of record OY728158.1, read on the forward strand.
GTTGGGATACATAGATTTTAGATTCCAGATATCCTAATGATCTAAAATCAATGTTGGGACGTGTATTTTTCTTTAATGGAGGAGTTGTGAGATAGAAAAGTTCTAAGCTGTAAGTGGTCACTGATTCTGTAGTAGATTTTGAGTATATTGTGGTTTCTGATACAGTTAAAAAAGATGCCTAGATACACAAATTCATTTAAGATCTTGATCTTGTACTTAGCAATAAAGATGGTATCACATTGTATTGTGATAATACTAGAATAGTGGTCCTAGTTAGGGAGCCAAGGTCACACCAATGGATGAAGAATATAATTCAAAAGTGTCACATTTTGAGGGATTTTTTCAAAGGGGTGAGGTCGCGGTAAGTAGAGTAGCCAAAGAAGAGAACATGGCAAGCTTGTTGACTAAATCATTATCTTAGTAGAAGCATGAATATAATGTGGGTGCCTATATATTTAAAGTTGTAAGCAGTTGGATCTAGTGAAAGTGTGAGTTTGTTGGATTTAGTACCCTATAACTAACTTAATTTGTACATTCGATTACCAAAATGTTAATAAAATATTTTATCAAATGATGAGTGTTCTTCTGCATAACATTAATGTGATAATATCTTTAGAGTATTTTCTACATAAAGAGGTTATAACAGTTCTCCGCTAAAATGAGAACTTTGACGTGTTACAACGTTAATCTTAAACATATGTCCTTTGTTCTAGATAACATCTTTCTAACAAGACACAGTTGATATTTGTCTATCAAATGTTAGATGCACTACTGCAAATATGGCATTTATCAGCGCTAGAAAGGGGCATTAACAGTGCTAAAAAATATTGTTAATCGAGGCAAAAAAAAAGGGGTCTCCTATAACAGCGCTAAAAAAACGCTGATAAAGACCCCTTTTATCAGCACCAAAAAAACGCTGATAAAAGGGGTTTTTTATCATCGCTAAACAAAAGCACTGATAAATGGGTCTTTTATCAGCACTTTTTTTAGCACAGATAAAAGTTAAAAAAACATTAAAAATATATATTTCTGCAATTCGGCCAGGGGCTTCAATAGCGCTTGAAACCCCCTTTAACAACGCCCCCACACCACCCCAGCCTGCATGCCCCAACGACCCTCCAAAGCCTTTACCAGCGCCCAAACACCCTTTAACAACACTATCCATAATTCTCCACCCACACGTGTGACTTGTCTCCCCCTGGATTCGAACTCAGGACCTGTTGGCTACGTGCCTAAGCCTTTACCACTCCTCCATATTGCTTTGCTTTTCATTTATTAATATATATATTTATTTATATATATATTTAGTTATATTTACTCGTATGTTAATATATATTTATATTAACATATATATATTTACATTAACATATATATATATATATAGTTATATTAATATATATATAGTTATATTAATATACATATTTAGTTATATTAATATATATATATATATATATATATATCCATATATTAATATATATATATATATATATATATATATCTGTATATTAATATATATATATATAGTTATATTTATATATTAATATATTTATTCATATATTAATATTTATTCGTATATTGATATAAATATATTTAGTTATATTCATATATATATATTCATATATTAATATATATATTTATTTATTCATATATTAATTTATATATATATATATAGAGAGAGTTATAATTTTTTATCCGTATATTTATTAGCATATTAATATATATTTATATGATTAGTTTTAAATACATTTATAAAATATGTTTTCTTATGTGTGTTTATAAATAAATAAATAAATACATACACACTCACACACACACACACATATTTACGAATAAATACAGATATATGTGTATCTGAAAAACCATAGAATATTAAAACGACCATAACTTTTAATCCAGAAGTCCGTTTCAACTCCACAACTAGCCAAATCGAAGAACGTGAAATGATCTTCGATATGAAATGTGGTACATGCCTAATAGACATCCAGATCAGAAGTTATAGCTGTTTGAATGTTAAGAAATTGGGGCATCCCGACTAAAAAGTTGAGGCTTTATGGGCATTTTTTGGCCTCGAAACATATGATTGAAGGTTCCTTTATATCACTAGAATGTAGAACTCATCACATGCTTTGATTTGATATGATGTAGAGTTCAAATAGACACCCGAATCAAAAGTTATGGTTGTTTGAAGTTTGAGTTACGTTTTCAACTTATTTTAGATCTTTTATTAATTTTTTTTGCTTTTTTGAATCTTCAAATTGTTATTAAATGATTATTAGTCAATGATAATTAGAAAACTATTAATTAATAATTTTTTAAGATATTTTATAATCCATTTTCACTACATATCTTACATATTAAGTGAAAATGTTTATTTATACTTATCTAAAACATATTTAAAACCTATATATTATATTAATATTAATATAAATATACTTAAATATCAATACATTTTTTTATGAAAAATTATTATTATTCGAAATATACATTTTACCAATGCTAGAAAAAAGCATTGATAAAGTCTCTCCTTTATCAGCGCTACTAAAAAAGCAGTGATAAAGGGGGCACCTTTAACATCACTAAAAAAGCGCCGATAAAGGGGGTGCCTTTATCAGCGATAAAAAAACGCGGATAAAGGCGCCCCCTTTATCAGTGCATTTTTTAGCACTGTTAAAGGGTGACACTATGGAAATCCAGTTTTGTGGTAATGGTGCTTATAAGCTGATGTGACTTCTTCTCCTGAAGTTCAAACTTTGTAATATCTAAAAAAGGAGGTTATGAGGACAAACCATCCAATAGGAATGCAGCATGTTTTATGTGTCATTGGATATTTCTATCTAAGGATGTGTGCACTGGTTATTAGACTTGAGATTATTATTAATGTATATCGTGAATCATGTCTTTTGATGTATTGATGAAGACCATAACGACATATGCTCATGGTGAGGTTGGATAAGTTGATATAACATTAATTGAAAAGTAAAGAAATGATTGAAATGGAAATGTCTGATTAAATTCTTGGTCATAGTAGTTCATCGTTGAGTTCATTTTAGAGAAGGAAAGATAATTCAAGCATTTAGGTTGATGACATAAGTACGCAACTTGTATGATGAGATATCGAGACAAATGAATTATATTACACATAAATCATTTGTTTGAGGTTGTTATCATTGCGACGTTTACTTTTCCTCTATGGGTTCATTGACGTGTTTTAGACACCAATCTCGTGCTTTAGTCAAGTTCGTATAATGCCACTGAGAAAGAGGTTTAAAGGATCACACACTAAGTGCATTCAAAATCTCAGTTAAATTCTATTTCAATTTAATATTAAAGGTAAATATTATTTTTGGTTTATGGAATAACAATTATTTAAGTTAATTTGATCGCAGAAAATCAATCAATGGTCATTTGAGTTTAGAATACATGTCATTTGAATATTAAACAATATAATGATGTTTATTTAGATAAATATTTATTATTTAAGATTTGATAAATGTTTTGAAGGATCGACGGTTCGAACTAAATGACTAATTAGTTTATATCATTTAAATAATTGCTGATTTATTTATTTAACAAATGTTTGTAAATCACCTCATGTTGTAGAATATAATTATAATATTATTATTATTATTTGATATGGGGTTTAAATATAGTGGGTGTTCATTCCAATACCAGCTCAAAATAGTAAACAAAATCGCAGAACTCGGAAGGCAATAATGGAAACCTACTAGCCCCTAATCGTAGCCTCTTCTCCTTGTGCCCCACAATTCCCTCCACCATCGCCGGGGTCGGAGGCCAGCCGAGAGATGGCAGTCGCCGCTCGCGACCTCCGATCATCCTTCTACGACGGTCGCCCCTCAGCCACCAATCATGGTGGTCGAGGCGCCGCCGCCGCCCCCTTCCACAGGGGACCCGACCACCCATTGCGCGGCGGTAGGATGCTTCCGGCGCCGCCGCCGCACCCGGCGTGCAAGGTAGAGCGGGGCATCTTCGGGGCGCCGTCGCAGGCGTGCCAGCAGGGTGTGAAGAAGCGGAGCAGGGGGGAGGCGGAGATGCAGCGGCGGAAGCGGGTGGCGGTGTACAAGGCGTATGGGGTGGAAGGGAAGATAAAGGGTTCGGTGAGGAAGGGCGTTCGCTGGGTGAAGGCCAAGTATACGGAGTTCGTCTATGGCTTCTAGCGCCGCCGCCTCCTTCATTCTTCATCCTTCTCATATATTTTACAGGTCTCTATCCCTTTCTTCTAAACCTTAATTTATCTGTGGATAAATATCTGTTTTTTAAATGGAATTGGATTAATAAAGGATAATATTGAGAATATCAGTTTTAAATTAGAATTACAGAGGGGTAATTCAAAAAAAAAAAAAAAAAATCTACCAAGCATATAATTACTCGGAGAGACTTGAATCTAAGACCTTTCACGAGATCCTGTAAAGTTGTAACCACTGGGCTATGCCCCTAGGGGCATCAGTTTTTAATTAGAAGTTTTAACCGAATATGATTGTTCATTTAATTCCAGTTTGAAACAAAAAAAAACATACAAAATGTCAAATGAGGACCAAAAATATTATATACTTTCAAATTAAATTAGATTATACTTTGATCTAAAAATAAGATGGTCCTTAACTAAAATCCAGATCGTGCTGGAATCCTTAAACGTAATTAACCCAAGTTTTAAAAAGACAAATGAACATCCATTGGGTCACCAAAATCATTTACTTAAATATTTTCAATGCAAAAGAAAAAAAAAACATTTCTGCGTTGTGAATCTGTTTACGCTCATGTTTGTTTACTTAAGATGTTAAACCAATTGTTTTTTATGTTATAGCATGTTTCATTCATCATCGTCGTTTATTTATTTATTAAGAGATAAAAGGGGTGGGGGAGGGCAAGCACCCCCACGGACCAAGAAAAGCTGGCACAAGCCTAAGGAGGTATGAAATAATGTAACCCAAGGGCATCCCCCCGTATGAGATCCACACCCTCCGGTTTCAAGAGATCCACAGTCGAGACACAATAGATGTTCGAGTTGGGCTCGGCCAAGGATGCAAGGTGATCCGCCACTTTGTTCCCTTCACGCCACATGTGAAGCACTTTGATGTTATTGAGAAGCATAGCCAGATACCTTCTAATGGTAAAGGATATTGACCATGGGATGGAACCAATACCCTTTAGAGAGTTATGCAGAATGAGGGAATCTGTCTCCACCCTAGAGAGAATGATATTGGCCTGTTGGCAAAGGGTGAAGCCAGTAAGAGTGGCCTGGGCCTCTGCCTGGATGAAGGACCCACTGCCCAGATAGGCATTGAAGGCCATAATGACTGCGTCTTTGGAGTCTCGAATAACCCAACCTCCACAGATGGCTCCCAAGCAACATGAACCATCAGTATTAAGTTTCAAACCGCAAGCTAGCGGATTCCACCGCACCCAGAGGGGTCTTGGAAAATTACTGGGCAGAAGAGGAACTAGAACATTGAGAAGCAGGTGCTGCAAGGTAGGAGCCTCCCACCATCCATTAAAGAGAATGACCATATCCATAAGTAGGTTCTTGATACGCGCAATGATGGATCTACCGGAGGATTGGGTCCCCTAAAAAATCAGCTCGTTCCGAGCTTACCATAGACACCAGTAGGCCGAATGGAGCACCAGAGTGCGGGATATCTTCTCTACGCCAGATACACCCGTGCCGCTGAACCATAACTCATGGAAGGAGGCCTCAGATCTAGAAGAGGTCGAGAAAGTGGTGAACAGGCCAAAGTAATGCCAGACCTCATTTTCCCAATTACCTTTGAAAAAAATGTGAGCCACAGACTCCTCCTAATGGTTCTTGCAACAACAGCACCTGGACGCCAAGCTGATGTCGCAATGTTTGATATTGACCTCTGAGGGTAGAGCATTGTTCTTGATCCGTCAGAGAAGGAAGTTAAACTTCGTTGGTAACTTTTTTCACCACAGGGTATCGTTCCAGCTGTCTGATGGAGGTTGAGCAGTCGAGACACGCCGAAAGTCCTAGGAAGAAAAGGTTCCGGAGCCGGACGGAGTGAAGACACACATGTCCGCCACCTCAGTGAAAATGATGAGATCAAAAAGTGCCTTCTGATCCTTATCAAGCATAACAGAAATGAAGGACGTATGCATGGCCGCTTGCTTGAATGTGATATCGAGAACAGGAAACCCCGCAAAACCAATGGGAACCCCAACCCAGTTTTGGTGCCAAAACAATAAGTTTCCATTCCCCATGATCCAATGGGTAAAGGGATGAATTCCTGGAATAAGAGAGAGGATAGTGGACCAGAAGGGAGTAACTCAGTGTGCGACCCGAGCCAGCCCCATGCGCCATCGACCTTCCATGGCTTTCCCCCAAAGCGAGTGCTGCTCAAGGACCTCCCAAGAAAATTTAGCATGCATGCAATGGATAGTATCACCAAGGCTCCTAACATTGATTCCTCCTTGCTGAAGAGGGTGGGCCATTTTTTCCCATGAGGCCCAATGCCTTTTTCCCTCCTGAACAACATCCCAAATAAAGTTTGATAAAATCTAATTGATCTTGGAAATAAATCCCTTGGGTACATGGACTAAAGATAACGCATGAACAGGAGTGGCCAACAAGACACTATTCACTAGAGCGATCCAGCCCCTAAAGGAGAGGAACTGGTTCTTCCAGTTGAGCACTCTACCCATGATTCTACTCACCACATGGTCGAAGTCCATAATCCAGAGCCTGCCCAAGGAAATGGGAGCTCCCAAGTAGTCCATTGGAAAGTGACCTCTCTGCATGCCAAAGGAATTGCACAAAGACAAGGCACGTCCCACTGAACACTTATTGGAGATGAAGAGGTTGCTCTTGGTAGAATTAACAATCTGCCCACTCCATTGGCAGTAGGTCTCTAGAGCATTGGTAAAACCTCTAACCGATCTACTGCTGACATTCATGAAAACCGTGGTGTTGTCTGCAAACATCAGGAGAGTAATATAGAGGGATCTCAATCTCCTGTGGTAGGTACGGATCTCACCATTCGACACACACATGTTGATGAACTGACTCAGAACATCCTGGGCGAGGATGAAGAGGCTTGGGTATAAGTTATCCCCCCATCTAAGGCCGCGGGAGGCCATGATGAAACCATGCATTTTACCCATGTAGGATACCGCAAGCTATGGGGAACTAAAACACCTGAAGAAAATATTTCTAGACATGAGAGAGAACCCCATACCTATCAAGACCATGTTGATGAAGCTCCACTTGATCCAGTCATATGCCTTGCTCATGTCAATTTTTATGATCATACTGGATCCATGTGTTTTGTTGTCAAGGTCCCTAAAGATGTCTTGGGCCAAGGAAATTTCACATTGGATGCACCTGCCCTTCATGAAACCGTGATGTTCCAGGGAAACCCATTCTGGGAGAAGAGGCGCAATTCTGGAGTTGTTGATACTGGCCAAAATTTTGTAAGGCATGTTGCACATACTCACTGGTCTGAAGTGGAGAGGGGATGAACAGTTCTTGATCTTGTGGATAAGAACCACGGTTGTAGCAGATGCAACCCGCATCAGGCTCCCTCCCTTGAAAAAATCTTGAATAGCCATAATAACATCCTACTTAATCACATCCCATGCACCTCGGTAGAACGATCTCGGGAACCCATCCAAGCATGGCACACTTTCGGGATTCATGTTGAGCATAGCCACATGAATATCAGCTTCCTCAGGAATGGCACCGAGCATGTAATTGATCTGGGAAGAGACGATGCTAGGAATAACATCAAGGATGTCCTCATTCCTCCCCGGATATCCATTAGGCATTCGTGGATTAGGATAAGCCAGAAGATCAGAAAAGAAGTAATGAGCACTAGCCCCCACAACATCTCAGTCCACCGAGGAGGTTCCATCATTCCTCACAATTGAGGGGTTCGAATAGAGTTTATGTTCTTTGATGCATGCATGAAAAAAGGTAGTGTTTCCCCCCTCCCTTAACCATTTAATTCCGGATTATTCCCATGAACTCTTTCCTGCCCAAGGATGAGATCATAGAGGGCATCCTTCATCAAAGCTAATTCCTCAAAACCTGATCATTCCATTTCTCCTCCAGGATGGTTTCAAGTTTATTAATAGTAGCCATAATCTCATCAAGGTCCTTGCCAATGGGGGAGAGAGAGCTGGCCCAGACTTGGAGCACCTTATTCAACCTTCTTAGTTTATCATGTAGAACTATCCACGGGATGGCCCTGGAGAGGATCTGCCCAGACCCTACTAACCAGATGATGAAAACCAGGGTGTGGGATCTAGTGTTGATAGAATCTGAACCTGGAAGGATATATTGTCTCAAGGAAAGGGAAACAAGAAGTGGGAAATGGTCAGAAATCCCATGAGCTAAATGATCCACCTTGGCATCATTGAACATGGATATGGCCTGCATGTTAGCACAGCAGTGGTCAATGAAGCTCTAGGATCGCTGGTTCCCCTTTTGGTTATTACACCATGTTAAGGGGTCACCTGAAAAACCCATTTCCATGAGCCCTTTTCTAGGAAAAAACTATACGAAGTCCAAGCTGCCCTTCCTTGGAAAAGGACCCCTGCCTTTTTTCCTCTTCTTAGGGCAAGAAACAATGTTAAAATCACCCCTGATGATCCAAGGAAGGTTTCAGTGTCAAAATCATGAAGGCAATTCCATAGTGATTTTATCTTTTCGGTATCACAACTCTTGTAGATAAAATTCATAAAGATGCACATGTTCCCTTTAGACACCCTCGCAGTGATTTTTTGATCATTAGCCTGCCAAAGTGGGTGGAGTTGGTGCACCAACCACCTAACAAGACAGCTAAAATATCCATCAATTCTCCTCCTCTAACAGCAATCCACTGGAGCATATGCAAAGGTCTAACTTCTCCCTAGAAACCACTTGCGTCAACATATCTGCAAAGTTCTCTGTTGCGTGGATCTTCACAAGTCGCAATAGTTGTTGATCCATCACTTCACTTATCCAATGATATGTACTTTTTCTGACAATGGTACATGGAGTTCTTGCTCAAGTCCAAAGTACTTTGACTATCACAAATGAACCATGTACTCCTTCTGGTTGAATCCAAGTGCCTGGAGAAAATACTTTAGCCACAATATCTCTTTGCTAGCTTTTGAAGCAGCAATGTTCTATGTTTCTGTCATGGAAAAAACAAAGCACTTCAGTAACCATGACAATCATGATACAACTCCTCTTACAAAAGTATAGATGTATCATAATGTAGACTTCATGTTTTCAAGTTATCCGGCCATATCTGCATCTGTATTGCCCTCCAAGAGAGGTTCAACTTCCTCATAGAACAAACATAGCTTTGAAGTACCTTTAAGACACCTCCAAACTCTCTTGATTGCATCCCAATGTTTCTTATCCGGATTGGAGAGAAATCGACTCACGATATCCACTACATGGGCAGTGTCTGGTCTCGTACTCAACATAGCATACATCAAGCTTCCAACTGCTGAAGAGTAGGGTTTCATCTCCATCGCCTCGATTTCTTTCTTGGACGATGGACATGAACTCTTGCTCGACTTCAAATGGTCAGAAAGAGGAATTCTCATTGGTTTGGATTTTTCCAAGTCAAAATGTTTTAGAACACGTTCAATATACTTATACTAAGATATCCAAAACAATCTCCTCTTTCTGTCACGAATTATATGCATCCCCAAAATCTATTGAGCTGCTCTTAAGTCCTTCATATCAAAAGAATTAGAAAAATCCATCTTCAACTGGATAATCTTCGCTGCATCCTTCCCAATGACCAACATGTAATAAATATGAAGTAGAAGATCAACAAAGTTACCATCCTGAAATCTCTGGTTGTAAACACACTAGTCTCCCTGTGTCCGCTTCTTTCCATGACTCACCATGAATGAGTCAAACTTCTAGTACCACTATCTGGGAGCATGTTTCAGTCCGTACAAGCTATTCTTCAATTTGCAGACAATGTTTTGTTGTCCAAAAACCACAAAACTATCAGGCTGCTTCATATAGATCACCTCAGAGAGGTCACCGTGAATAAAAGTTGTCTTCATGTTCATCTAGTCAAGATCTAAGTCAAAGCTAACCACCAATCTGAAATGAACCAGATTGAATCCATATTCCCCATGGGTGAAAATATCTCGTCAAAGCGAACTCCTTTCTTCTAAATGAACCCCTTAACAACTACCATAGCTTTGTGTTTGACCTCATTTTTGTTTCCATCGTTCTTCAACCTGAACACTCATTTGTTCGTTATTATATTCTTACCATTAGGCAGTTCCACCAAATCGTGTCTATAGTTCTTTGTTAAATATTTCATCTCATCCTCCATTGAATGTGGCCACCTGAGTTTTTTAGGATGAGTAACTGCTTCCTTGTATCCTTTTGTCCCCCCTCATCAGTCAGCAACAGGTACTTCGACTCAAAATATTTTGTTGAAAAAATCATTCGTCATGATGATCTTTGAAACTGTGAAATGTTAGATTTTGGAGGCACAACATCACCTATCTCCTGTGATGGTTCTGTTGTAGGTTCCAAACACAGCAGAAGCGTACGATGGGCAGTGCCCAACATTGCTTTTTTATCATGATCGATGATCAATCCAATATCTATATGATGTTTAATCGCCACAATCCATGGAATTTAATTAAAGATATACAATATTAAAAATTCTAAAACTGATAGAAATGATATCAACTCATATTTTTTTATAATTAATTTAATTATATAAAGAACTGACTCTAAGGAATTATTTATTCGGTGATAAATCTTGTGACAGATCTGTGTTGCGCTATCATTGTGTTGTAAAAACCAAGTGTAGATTTACTCTAGCGGTGATCCACGTGTGTTCTAGGAATCTCCAGACTTTACCGAAGGAGTCTCTAGGTTCCATCTTGAAAGATCCTTGTGATTGCGTCATCCGCCTTGATCGTCTTGAGAATCGCTTCCAAAGCATTCTTCTTGATCTAAAAGAGGAGGATTGCTCATCGTTCTTGGGAGCAGTCTTGGAGAAGAGATCTCTCTAGGCTTGATAGGATCCTCCAAGATTCGTTGTGCACAACTGAATTAGGTCTTGAGAAAATAACATAATTAAGTATTTATATTGCTAGGGTTAAAATAAAATAATTGTACAAGTGCCCATAATTATTTATTTAATCCTAGAAAATACCCATGTCAAATAATAATACTAATATTATTATTTCTCAACATGCACATAATTTTCAAATTACAATTAAATATTATTTAATTATATAATATTAAATATTTATTATTTCTCACCAGACCATTAAACTAGGTTCGTCATTCCTCCATGATATTTATCGAGATTTGAATAATGTCTATTTATTTATAAAATAAATAACACCGCATAATTCTCCATTAAATATATATATATTATATTTACTAAACATAAAATAAATATTTATATGTGATCAAGCATATATGAATAATTATTAAACCATGTATGAGAATAATATTTTTTCAACATATTAAATAATAAATAACAATATATTATTTAACTGAGATTGTGGATACACTTAGTGTGTGACCCTTTAGGCCTCTTTCTAAGTGGCATTAGGCGAATCATACTAAAGTCCAAGGTTAGTGTTTAGAAACACGTCAAGGCACTCATAGATAAGGAAGTTAATGTCGCAACGACATTCCACCTCATACGAATGCTTAATGTGTAATATAATTCCTTTATCACGATATCTAAAATCAAGCAGGTTGCATGAAGATGCCATCAACCAATGTTCCTGATGGCTCTTTCTTTGAATTTTTGGAAATAGAACTTTTCTATTGAACACCATGTCTGCAGATAGGAACATCCAATGAAACATAGAAATGTGGATTTCATATAGGAAGGTCTCATTCTCATAATATCCATACTTGACATTACCAAGGGAGTACACTATGGGAAGGTGCCTCAATGTCCTATGAGTCTCCACCCTTGATAGCCTGTATCATTTGTGTCCCTCAAATGATATCATCCAACTATAGAACATATATTCAAGAATAGTGCCGTATAACTTCTGGGTTCTCATTTTAGTGGGGAACTACTATGACATTTTAGTGCGATATCCACTCTTAGGAAATTATCACATACAATGTCACATGGAAGAAAAATGATGATGTGATAAGTAGTTTTTTAATATTCAAAATAATAAATACAAATTTATCATTAAGTATAAAGAATTTGGTTCAAGGGAACCAAATCCAGCATCTACAACTTCTTGTGGAAGGGATTAAGTCTCCCCTTGCTCAATATCCTATTCCATCGCCTCCTAGTCCATTGTCGATGAGTTTTCTTTCACATTCTCCTCTTCATTGATAGGTGGTGCTGATATAGGTGTTGGATCATGAATTGATTCCTCAATACTTTCCCTTCGATACATTCTAGGATTTTTATTGTCCTCAATTATCTAGTTCTCTTAGAATACAACATTTCTTATTTTGATCACCTTCTTCTCCTTCGGGTCTCAAAACATATATCTGAACTCCTCATCTTCAAAGCGGATTAAGATGCATGGAGTTAATCTCCCATACAGCTTCTACCTAAGCTCCTTATATACATGTGAAAATGTCAAACATCCAAATAATTTTAAATGAGAGTAGGTGGGATATTTACCAAACCATATCTTTTAGGGAATCTCAAAATTCATTGGGACCGATTGTGATCTATTGATGAATTAGCATGAAACTTGAACAACTTCTCCCTATAATGGCATAAGTAGCTTAGACAAACTCATCATGCTTCTAAAATTCTTCATGATGGTTCCCTTTATTATTTCTGCAACTACGTTGTGTTGTGGGGTTCATGGGACCGTCCTATCATGTCAAATGTATTGACTCCTATAATAGGCATCTAATTCCCTAGATGTGTATTCTCCTCTATTGTCTGAATGAAGACACTTGAACTTCCTTCTAGTTTCAAGCTCTACCATGGCATAAAACATCTTGAATTAGTCAAGTACCAGGTCATTTGTCTACAGGAAGAACAAAAATACCCTTTGAGGTGCATCATCAATAAAGGATAGGAAGTATATGTTACCTCCCAATGAATCCACCTCCATGGGTCTGCATATATCCAAGTTCACCAGATCCAGTAACTCTGGACTCCTTGATAAAGCATTACTGAAGGATACTCTATGATTATTCCCATACAAGTAATATTTACAAGGCTCTAGTGATGCATCCTTGTTAATACTGATGTACTTATTCTTTATCATGGCATATAACCATCTTTCACTCATGTGACCAAGTCTCATATACCACATATTGTATGATGCCTCTCCTAACAATGTGTTGAGGTTTTCTGCACATAACTTCACATAAGTTTTGTACAATGTACCACATATGTGTCATTGGGAGATGATGATGGATCCTTTAGTCATCTTCCATTCTCCATTGCTGAAGATTTTTTTATAGACTTGTCCATCAAAGGCTATACCAGATAACAAGTTGAGTCGAAGGCTTGGAATATGCCGAACATCCTTCAGGGTGATTGTGTATCCAAACTTCATCTTGAATTGGATATCAACCATGATAATAATCTCTGCCAAACTGGTATTCCTCATGTTGACTGTACTGAAGTCACCATCTTGATAAGTTAATAAATACTCACAGTGTGGAGAGACATGGTACGATGCTGCAGTATCGACCACCCATTTTGTGACTTGTCCTGATGTATGAATGTGTGTCTCTTATTCATCTTTGAAGTAAAGAACAACTTACATGGTGATGATCACATTCATATCTTCATTTCTTATTTATTGATTGCTACTTTGACCATTTTCTTGTAGCAACATTTGATAGTTCTTTTTTCACGTGTCCCTCTAGGCCACAATGGTACATTTTTATGCTGGTCTCCTGTCATCCATGGACCTTCCTCTGCTCCTATTTCATCCTCTACTTCCTGCCCCATGACCACATCCTTGTTTTCTCCTTCACTTCTCTAGGATGAGATCTTGCATCTGGTTGTAACTCATATCCTTCCTTCGGTCCTCGTCATTGAATAAAGCACCGTTTACCATTTCCATAGTAAGTTTTCCTCTGGGTGCCGATTTTCTAAGAAATATGAAAAGTGTATCCCAACTATCGAGAAGTATGAAGAGTAGATGGTTCACTTGATCTTCATAATTTATAATCTTACATGCAGCTACCAATTGGTTCTCCAGGCTTTGGAACTCATTGGTGTGATCGACTATAGAGATTCTACTCTATAGTTGAAGATTCATCAACTACTTCAACAAGAGGATCTTGTTCCGAGTTGTATTCGACTGGTACACATTTTCCAACTTCATCCAAAGTTCATATGTGTCAGTCTATTGTTCAACATGGTGGTAGAGGTTGTGATTGATCTATTGGTGGATTTTACCAATTGTATTCTTATTCAATTTCTTCCACTCTGCTTACTTGGTGGCATCAGAGTTGAATCCCGTGTTCTTAAATGGGTCAAAAATATCCTTCACATTAAATAGATATTCCATTCGATACTTCCAAATGGAATAGTTTGAAGAATTCAGCATGATCATCCCCCCTGTGGATGGTCCCCCCATTAAATTTCAATAATGTAAAACTTTATGAAGCATATGGAAAAACAAATCTCACTGTTGCATTTGGAATGGTAAAAAATGGTGGAATCGACTCCTAGATCATCGAAGTCGGACACCGATTGATCAAGATATGTCTAAAATTATGTCGATGGACAAGATCAACTGATGAAGTGGCATTGACTTGGTGCACTGTAGCAGTTACCAGAAACTCACCAGAAATATTGTTGATGCTGGAACAATACCTTCTTCCCCTACAAGGGAGTATTGTAGCACCTGAAGTTTGACCAGACTTTGACCGAGCTAAGGGAGCTCATTTTATCTCCATTTTCGATGCCGTTTGTGCCGTTAGAATCAGATCGTCATGAACTTTCATAATCTACCTTCAAAACATGATTATATTCAACTTTATTTTTCTAGTAATCAGAAAAACCCCACCACTCTTTGTAATTGCACGAGAACCTCCTCTGATACCACTTGGTGTGATTCCCCGATCCCAAAACGAGATGAATAGAGGGAAAACAATGTTTATTTCACCAAGAAAAAAGGGTAAAATATACCCCTCCCACACACCTCCCTTTGATTTATCTCACATGAAAATATTGTGGATTTATTGGATGAAAGAGAACTCTTAGCTCGAATTATGGATTATTGTAATTCTCCCTAGTCCCTCCTTAAATTGTCATGGTTGGAAGTGTCAAGTTTGACATAACTCCCACCAATCTCTCACCAATCCCCACCTACTACGGTTGGTGGAGTTGGTGTACTAACCACCTAACAAGGAAGTTAAAATATCCATAATTTTTCAAATAAGATGCCTATCTGAAAGATGCCTTCCAAAAAAAAATTATTTGTAAAAAACATTTTTCTAGAAACCAAATTCTTTGAAAACTTTTCAAAGAAGGCATTTTCTGTCTAGCATCATCTTTAAAAAAATAAAAAGAACATGTATTTTTGTTTTATGACTTCTAAATAATTTTTTAAAAACTTATTTTTTATTTTATCTTTTCTAAGTTGGTGCGTGTGTGTTTAATTTTTTTAAAAAGTATTTAATTGTTTTTTAGTCAACTTTTACTCTCATCAAAATAATTCAAAAATATTACTTTAAACCCTCACTCATGCCTCTCATTTTATTAGGGATGTTCCTTACCATCATTTCACGATTTGTTATGGTATTCAAGTTCCACTTTTACAGTGTATTATAATAATAATACATTATTATAAATAATACATTAATAATAATAATAATAGAATAATTAAACATAATTAGTGATGATTGGAATCTTTTTTGAGATATAGATCTGAATAACCCATTATTATTAATAAATTAAAGTTTATTTAAGAACAAAAGTGAGTTAGGGAGTTAAGTGATGTGAGTATGAACATCACCCACCACTTTTTTAAAAATAAAGATACAAAAAACATCATGAAGGCCAACAAGCCAAAATGTGGACTATCCTCCACTAATTTGTTTTCTGAGGCATCAAAAACCATGTTTACATCCTTGTAGGAATGGGTGATAATAATTTTCATCCCTTCCATATATGTTAAATACATTACTATAGATAAAGGTTTCATTAGCACACAAAAAGTCAATTTTCAGCCCTAAAGAAGTGCTAAAAAAGAACTACCTTTGTTAGAGTTTTTTTAGCACTGATGAATTGTAACTAACCAATCTTAATCAACAAAACATGTCAACCTAGAAGGTCATCCACATGTGGTAATCGAAAAAACAAGAAAAAAATTCTCATGTATAACTGGAAGGAGTCTAACCAACAGAGTACAAAGTGGAAGGAGTACACATCCATGAGACATACAACGTCATGCCGAAAGGGCTAAACCGTAAAGTAAAATAGGACAATCCAAAACAAGTATCCATGTGACCATCTGTCACCACCAATATTTACCACTAAGAAGGTATGAAGACAACTAAGAGAATCCATCCAACTACATAACACCCTCCCCTTTACCCGAGTCCTGCAAAACCACATCTACAAACGCCCAAATGTAGAAGTAGGATTTAAGCACAAATCCCAGTAGAGTTTCACCAAAGAATCTATACAGATCACCATGAAAACATTAGTTCTACTTTAAACCAAAATCTAGTTTATAAAAAACTTCCGAAATATAATCAATTTTTTAAAACATCCTTTGGTTTTCATAAAATAATTTCATATTTTCATCAATAAGGAATATGAAAATTATATCTAAGAAATAATGAAGGATTATGCAAAACCATCCATAGATATATCATAAGATAAACACATGAGAAACCAAACATGAAATGTACCATCATGTATAACACTAAGAACAAGTTGGGATCTAACCTATGAGAATACATACTCAAACACATAAAGGAACACTAATCTTGGAAAAATGTGAAACCAACCAATATCGAGTCCTTCTACAGTCAGTCGATATCAAATATCTTGTGGTTTTATACACACTAAAGTGATATACATCCATTTCCTAACGAACCCAAGGTTCCTAGTGTACTATGTTTTCCAGAAACCATTTTAAAATCATGTTAAAAACTTCTAAAACATTTTCACATTGAAGAATTACCACTTCCATACTTGAAAATTCATTTTTAAGTCAAAACTACCCTTAAGACATTACATTGAGAACATGGCATGCACAAATATATTTTAAATAAAAAATGATTTAAAAAAAATCCATGAACCAATTCCACTTAGATAACAAATAAATCAATTTCATAAAACAAAACAATAGAATTTACAAGAACGTCAAGTAATTATTGAGTTAAAACCTTTATATAGAGACACCTACCTCAATAATGGACAAAAACTAATCACCTTTGAGAACATAGATTGGGAATAAGTAGATTGGATCCTCACAATCATAGATCCACAATAAACATCATCAAATTTATATGAAATCCCTTATATCATCAATCCAAACACCAATTGGGGTCCAATGATACAAGGGGGAAGAGATCAAGAGGGGATCTAAGAAGAAGAGATGAAAACTTGTCAAAAAATAGATCATACCTTGAAGTGATTATACAAGAATGAGGGAGATCCAACAATAAACCAAATGGAGAATCCTCTAGAGAGTTAGGGAAGGTCTAGTTCAAGCCTAAATGGAATTAGGAGGCGATTAGGTATAAATAAAATCAATGATAAAGAGGTAAATTCCAAATTTCTAAAGGCTTTGATAAAGGTGCATTATAGCTCCCTAACCCACTTTACCTCTTTATCTGTGCTTTGGTTCGGATGGACACTAGGCCTTAGACACACCTCCCTATATGAAAAAGGATTCCAAATATTTGTGAGGGTCTGATTAGGTGATAGTGGGGAGACTATACCCTCTGGTAATGATGATAATAATGATATATATATATAACACAGTGGAAGAAGGACCATAACAATATAATAATGAATACCAAACTCAGCAGAAATAGTAATAAACAACAACAATAAAAACAATACCAAAGGAATCACACCATTTGAAGATAAATACACATGTCATGACAGTAGTACAAAATATACACGGAAGGTTTCCTGTGGACAACCTTATATGTACATATATGAAAACCCCCAAAAGGTATAGCTCGATGGAGAGGAACAACATGGTCCACTTCCATCCAACCCATGAAAAAGTAGTACAACCCTGATCACTAAGGTCCAGTTCATTATCCTGACCCCTTACCCAATCATAAAACCATAAGGTCTATACATGTCCTGAGAGGCTCATGTAGGGTGTGAGTATGAACTCAGTAGGCCACCACTAATGTGTTCATATCTTATATCCATAATTATACTATATGTTTATACATATATAAATAATAGGAAATCACATATAAAAATAAACAACTCACTCTCCTTATGCTAAACAACCAAAAGTGACCATTTCACTTATTTTAGCCAATGCTAGAGTGGAACAATATATTCATGACCAGTCATACCGAAAGTACCTTGGTATCCGAACCTCATACATGTCACCCGAAACCTCATTCCATATGACACCTCTTGTTCCACCAGACAAGTAACTGATATCTCATCATCATGCCAAAAAATTCAACCTAGGTCACTCTAATATCTATTCAAAAGTCACCATCGACTGAACAACCCGACATCCTGAGTCATCATGATATTCTTCCTCCAACATATAAGAAAATATCAATAGATCAATATCCTAACATATCAAGGAAAAATGACATCCATCCTCTAATAATACCAAATCATCATCCTCAAATATAACAACAAGAATCATCCCCCAACTGATGGTCTCAAACACCATCTCTCATGGCTTTATATTAAGAGCACCTCCTCCAAAACTGATGGTCAACAATATCCCCAAAATCACTATAACTATAAAGGATTACATCCACAATGAGTGGAGAACACCACCTCAACTGAGTCCTATATGTGTGCACAAATCTCCAATGACAACGTCAACCAACAATGGTGAGAAAAAATCACCAACGAGTCCTAAGACACACTATCCAACAACCTCATTTCCACATGTGAACCACGTCTCCCAAATCTTGATGGTAAATACCATCCCATATTCTGTGGGTCATGCCCTCAACCTAACAACCTCGTTGCCTCAATATCAACAAACCATGTCGCCTCAACCTAGTGATCAACATCACCCCATGTATCTTGAGACATTCCCTCAACTTGATAAAGCATGTCGCCTCAGTCCCGGTAATCAACATCACCCAAGTAACTCGGTCTATTCCCAATGCGTTCCCATTGAACCAATTTAATCATATCAAAATATAATTAATTAAATTAAATAACCAGCATAACATTCCCAATTTTTCAAAAGACTCATACCACAATTAACAAATTTGTAAAGAATCAAGAGCAATCTCATCATTATCTCTCAACATTTATTACAACTCAGAAACAATAATTTATTAATTAAGGGTTTAACCCAGACAAATCACACATGAGTATTTAATAATGCACCCCATATAAATTTTATATTTAAGTTGAAATATAGACACCATATACCTTCGTAGATGATTGCTCGTCAAATACCGACCTCTAATTCGAACAATATCAAAAGAAAAAAGAGTTTTAAACAAAAACTCTGAAAATAGGGGAAAAGAGCTCGCATGGATTTAATATTCCGTATGTATGGAAAAATAAATAATAGAATAAAGAGGATTTAAGGGCTTGTAGATATGCTTCCAATGCACTCAACAATGTTCAATTTAGAGCTCGGGCGGAAGAGGAAGGCCAAAGCCTAGAAGAGGAAAGGAGGGGCTCCACACCTACTAGAGGGAGGTGCTGCACATGGGAGGAGAAAAGAGGGATAATAAACTTAAATAATTGGAGGGAAAAAGGTAATTTTGTCCTCTTTAAAATTACTCATGGTTACCCATGGTTTGGTAGACCATGCTTCAACCGTATGATTCTCACTGTCCAAAGGACATACACCTTGCACAGTCTGGACACGCAGGTTGACAAACCATGTTCCAACCATGTGCATGAATCTGCACAACTACAATCCATAACACACTTTCCTATAATGGACCACATGGTTTAAGCAAACTGTTCCACATAAAAAAAACAGGATGCACGGTTTGGGCCGCATGGTTAGACAAACCATGCGCCAACCACACACCTATGTATGTCATTCCTGATACAATGCTTTCAGAGCTCGATGCTCCTTAAACCCATAAAAAATCTTGAGGAACTCACTGATCCTTAAAAACCATCTAAAAATGGCATAAAATGCATTAATACTTTCTATATTAGGTCTCTAAACCCCAAATGAACATTTCCCAATCCTCCAAACATAAAATTAAAATTTACAAAGTAAAACAACCCATTCCAAAAACCTAGGACATTACAACCATCCCAACTCAAGATAGCTCATCCCTAAGTTATGTGGATTTATATGGAGATGGTATCGAACAGACCCATATAAGTTAAATTTACTCAGTATAACTTGATTATTAGTCACGATATATTACCCTTGTGGAACTCCCCATGGTGTGAAGAAATGGAGTAGGGGGAGGCGGAGATGAAACAGAGAAAGTTGGTGGAGGTGTACAAGTCATATGGTGTGGAGGAGAAGATAAAGGCTTCCATGAGAAAGGGAATTTTCTAGGTGAAGGCCAAGTATACAGAGTTCGTTTATGGCTTATAGCACTACTGCCTCCCTAATTATTTATCTTTATTTTATATTTTATAGGTATCTATCCCTTTCTTCATCACCTACATTTATCAGTTTATAAATATATGTTTTCTTAATGTGATTGGAATAATAAATGAAAATATTGAGAAGATCAGTTTGAAAGTTGAAGTTTTAAAAAGGAAAATAAACATTGGATGACCAGAAACATTTACTTAAATGTTTTCAATTCCAAAAAACATTTCAATGATTTTAATCCATTTACGATCATGTTGGTTTACTTAAGATGTTAAAAAAAGTTTTTTATTTAATATCATGTTTGAGTTAATAGATATATATGAACAAATCATTGACAATAAATAAGGGTTTTCCCTACTTACTTCATTGAATATGAGGATGAAATAATTTTTTTATTTTATAAAAAAATCTAAAAAACACATATATTTATTGAATATTTTAGAAAAAATTGTAAAATCATGATCATGTAATAGCCCCATCAGGTGACGACAAGGTCTTGGGTTTGAGTCTCACCGTCTATGCCTCAGAGGAGAGCGTGTGTTCAATGTTCTAGTTGTCCATAATGTTTATAATGATGCACATGAATGATTTAACCCATTATTTCATGGAAATACTACTCAATTTTAATGAGATCCTACTCAATTAGAAGTTAAGGAAAATCAATATGGGAAGTGGTTGGGGTTCCAGTACAAAAAAACAAAAAAACAAGTTACACTAAAAGTTGAATTACCCCAAAAATAAAAAATGATGGTAATTTTTTGTATATAATCTTAAAATAAAGAAATAATAGAAATTCCAACTGGGTCAAACTATTCTCAAAATGGGACAGCTTTTTCATATAATAAATGATACTTATTATGAAAGTGCCTTCTCTGAAACTTTTTCAAATAAGATGTCTTCTCAAATAAAGAAATTTTAAAAATTAATGTTCAATTTGTTTTTCATAAAGAAAATTATTTTAAAAGTTTTCAAAGAATATGATTCACATCCTAACATCACATTCAAAAAAATCAAAATAAGTGTCATTTTTGTTTGATGCATTCTAATTAATTTTTTAAAAATTAATTTTTTATTTTATTTTTTCTAATTTTGTGTGTGTGTGTGAAATATTTTTAAAATGTATTTAATTGTTTTTTAGTTTTCCTTAACTATCATAAAAGTAATCCAAAAACATTACTTTAAACCCTCACTCATGCCACCATTTTATAATGGAGTGTTCCATGCCATGATTTTCAAGATTTCTGTTATGGGATTCAAGTTCACCTTTTCTAGTGTAATAAAATAACAATAAATTTTTAAAAATAATAAATTAATAATAAAAATAATAGTGTAATTAAATATACTAAATAATAATCAATTTCTTTTGAGATATGGATATGAGTGACTCATTCCTATTAATAAATAAAAGTGGGGAACATAACAAAAGAGAGTTATGTGATGCGAGTATAAACATCACCTTCCACTTCTGAAAGACCAACATACAAAAAAACACCATGAAGACCAAAAAGCCAATGATAGCCCTACATGAATCATTAATTCCCACCAGGTTACCGAATTTAAAAATATATTAACACGAATCAAACAAATCACTAAACTATAGGGTAGTATAGGAATTGCAAGTCCGAGGTCGAACCCACATAGACAGGGTTTGAGATAATATTAATTAAATAAGATGGACTTAAACTAATTTGGATTTGTAGAAAATAGATCTAAACTACTGAGCATGTGATTTTTGAAGAATAGGGTGAGAAGAAAATATAAAACAGATGTCAGGAAGTAATGAATCCATGTTCATGAGATGGAAAGGTATGAAATAATTAAAAAAACAACTATTTAGTCATTGGAATCTGGTCATAGCGAGTTCAATGGTCATGATAAACATACTATATCCCAAACTCACCTTTTCCCATGGTTAGGTAATTCAAATTGTAAAGGGTGGGTAACCCAAAACCTTATTTAAACATAGGGAAGGGATAAACCCAATGGTCATGGGGGAAGTATACACCCTAGATCACATATCAAACAATGGAATTCAATCAACTCGGACAATGTTCATGCTCAAAGAAAGAAAGAAATTACACCCTTTTCTTAACCCCTCTCACAATGTTCATGCAAGAAGAAATCAGGAAAGTGATAGAAATGAATAGAAGATATGAAATCCCAACATTAATTAAATTAAAATATAAAATACCTCATACATTCAATCCCCATTCATCACGCTTTCCTTAGCACAAATAAATTACCCACTCATTCTAACCATGAGAAGGTGTAGAGAAATAATAAAATAAAAAAATCTTATAAAATGTGGGGAAAGAGGGTGTTCGCCTTCATCTGGTGGTTTATAGTTGTGGTTCCCATGAATATCGTATATGTCTTTGAATCTTTAACTCTGTTCACGACGTGTATTGGGGACTCATGACATGTAACCATATTTTACAGTGTGTATACATGTCATGACTTGATTTGGTGGTAGTGGCGGTCCATATTATGAATTCATGATTGTAATGAAGATACACGACACGTAATCATTATTTTTCTAGTTTTCTAGGTCTAATTCTACTTCAAAAATCTAGTGTCACGCCACTTTGATTTGCTCGCAACGTGAATTGTCTTTTAGCTCATAAATCATCCTCTTTTAGTTACTTTTTCCAATATTCATCATTTCTGGCCAACAAGCATAAAACAATTCAATTTGATATAAAACTGGGATGATTAATCAATTAAATACAAAATCTATATATAAAAACATTATAAAATATATGCATGAAATACACTTATCAAATACCCCACAATTGAATTCATACTTGTCCTCTAGGATGGAATATCAACATACTACAAATGAAAACCACCTTAACATTCTTAAAATTCAATTTCAATAAAATAATTTGATCAAATGGAAAATTAAATGTTTGATCATCACATGCAGAAATTTTTTCTAACACCGCATTTTCAATGAAAAAATATAACAAAGTATTTTACTTTTCCTCTTTTGAAATAGCCATGTTTTTTCATACATACATCTTCATTTTTTCAATTCATTATCAGTATTAATTCCATTTGAAATCTACTTCACGTGAATGTTTCCTCTCATAATATGGGTAAAAATGAATAAAATGATGCTCATACCTCAAAAACATGTAACTTACCACAGTTTTGCAAGACATCTATCATCTCCACTGCATAAAGACAATATCACAATTAATCACGAGGGATTAAACATTAAGGATCAATTGAATATGAGGCTTCAGGGTAGGTAGGTAAATGATGTTTAAAATAAGACTCAAGAATGAGGTTTAACTCTTAATAATTTTTCATGATATCAAATAAAATCAATGAAATTATCCCTTTACAAATGTCATCTATCTCTTCCCCCTAAAAATATCAAATTGGGATCATGATAAATATAAGTCCAATGAATGAATCAACCTCTCTTGTCCTTTTTTCTATTTTTATATTATTTTTCTTTATTGAATTTTATACTTAGGAAAAATCTCACATCCATCACCTAACCACATATGATAAAAAATCATCGATCTGGAAAATGGTGATTTTTGATCCTCCCAAAACACAAACCAATTATTTTTTCATTTTTTTAACCAGAGAGGTGAATTATAAATTACAATGAAAGATTCATGGACTCTCCCCTTATCATAATCAAGAATCACCCAAGAAAATATCCACAATAATTTATATCCTGGTACACCCAATAATGTTCCTCCTCTACACTTATTCTTTTAGATATCTTGAAGAACATTTAGAGGAAAGTAGGATTGGATAATATATGATTTTAACATAGCTTATTTACTAAAAAGGTTTTTCATGAATTCTATAGGATTAAAAAGGATTAATATAAGGTGAGTCATAGGATAAGGGATAACAAAATGAATTCCCCAATCATTTTAAATGTGATTATGTGCTGTCATATCTTAAATAAGATGCAAATAAAGTTCTAGAAGAAAACATGCCTAAGTTTCTAAAGAAATATAATATAGAAAGAATGGAAAATATTGACTCAGTAGATGTTTCAAGAATGAGACAAATGGTTGGAACAATAACTCATGGCAATGCACATGAATAATTAAATCAATTAATGCAAACATCATAAATTAAAAACGTGGAAAAATATTAAAAAAATTTCATTTACCCTGATCAAAATATTTCCCTAAATCATGATTTGTCAAATCCTAATCCATATGCATATCTATACTAATTAATTTTTCCATTTTTTCTCTTTCAAATTTATTGAAAAAAATAAAAAATTCATGGCATGGTAATTATCCTGGATAGTTTCATATCTCATAGTTCAATTGATTAAATAACAAATCAAGTGTGGGGCCTGTAATTTTAATTAAATCTCTAATCATTTAAAACATGGGAAATATAATAGAAAAATTCATAATTTAAATGCTTAATCCCATTACAATTCATGTTTCAAGGTTGATTATACAATCTGCCTGTCTCTTGCTGCACGTGACTTTGATGGACCTGAAAAATGATATAAATAAGTAAAAGTACATTCCCTTGTAATATTATCAAAAATAATAGGGGAATTGAAATTAAATACTAGTATAAAATTAAATCCAAAGAAAGAAATAAATATAAACTCTTATAAAGAGATAAAAAAATTGGGTTGCCTCCCAGTAAATGCTCTTTTTTACAATTATTTAGCTCGACCATAGTTGGGTTAGCTAATTATAATGTGGTATAAAGTTAACCATATCGTGTTCACACAATCTTGACTTTGATATCCTTACAGCTCAGTTTAACTTCTCCTCAATGTAATTGGTGTGGACCTCGAAGGTGGTGACTGGAGTCTGAACAATAAGAGTATAACTAACATATTGTAGCTTCTTCCCAGACTCAGTAAAATTATTATTCTTTTACTGTTGGCTACATGTGTTGATTTTCATCAATGATTACTTATGGTTCCATATCCACCTCCTCAATTTCTTCTTTTATTGCTGCTTCTTCCTATACCTCTACGTAGTTAGAATATTGTTAAACTAGCTCATCATCATCTTCCTCCTCCTCCTCCTCCTCCTCATCATATTTTGCCTTTGGCTATAGTCCTAGTTTTGCAAGAAATATTTTTAGAATATCAGTAGTTAAGGATTATTCTTTTTCTTCTTCTTCTCCTTGCCCACTCTATTTTTCATTCATTTTTTTTGATATGTTCTTGATACCATTCATGTTCTGCAACAAGTTTACCCTCTTAATTGTCTTATGAGCCTGAGAAATCAAGGGGATCGTGATTAGAATAAAAATAAGCAACAAAAGTGGTACATACTTATGATTTGTTGTTCATGATTCTTTGTTTGGGATTCTCCTCATAGAATTTTGACTCCAGGATATGGGGTGCGGTGAAATCAACACTTGGGTACAGTTACAAGAACTCATAGGGTTGAATTCTCATCATTTTGACTTCATCAAGTATTTTTTCCATATCATCCAGTAAGAATGAGAACCTATCATTAGTAGTCATTCCACTTTTCTGTAACGCCCCGACCCCAGCTACCCAGAGTCGGTGCATTACTTCGTAACATTGGCATGATCACAAAAGATCAAGTCTCGAAAGACCGATTAGTTTAGTAGCCTTGGAAACACTAGATACATTCGTAAACTTTACATTACATCATAAAGTGAAAAACTACAATAACAAAGTCTCCATAGTCCACACTCATATCCTCTTCTGACTATCCCTGCAGGTCATTCATAAAATACTTCTTCACATCCTGGAAAATATTAAAACATTGAAAGGGGTGAGCTCAGATGCTCAGTAAGGATAACAATATTGCGGAAGCTTTCATAAATAAACATAAACATTTAAGGCAATGTATAACTAAAACAAAAGGCTTTTTAAACTTGAACATCAACATAATATGGCAAAAGTAAAATGAGATAATGCCATTTACTTCTTCACATGGATATTCTACTGGTCGAATAATCACATGCAATACCAATAACCACTTTCATAATGAGGGAATGTATAATGCCGGACATTCTGAAACATTTTGTCAAGGCCTCGGCCAAGACGTCTAAAATGATTAAGGCCTCGGCCAAAACCATAAATCAAATTGGGAAAGGGCCTCGGCCAATTCCACGTCTAGTTGTCTCATGAGACCTACCGATGCACCGAGGAGCTATAGCGGGCTCCACCCGTCACTTATTAAGTCCAATACATTCCTCATATGAATAGGTTTAAACATATCATAAAACATAACATAATCGTATCACATAAAACATGCATAAAGGAAACATAACATTTCCACATTTCAATCACAAGATATCAATACAACACATTGATATAATAAAAACGCTTTCAAAACCATTTTCAATACCAAAATAAAAGAATGTTAAAACTTTGTATTTATTTTTCATTAAAAAAAATGATGGCTTGTAGAGGAAGCCGAAACTCAAATAATGGTCACAGCGGCGGAGAAGTCGTTGTCGCCGCATAAGTACGGAAAGAAAAACATTCCCTTTTGTCGTTTAGCAAAACGCTTCGTATAAAAAAGATTCCTTTTGAATAAACGTAAAAGTCAAAGGGGGTTATACACCGTATAAAAGAAAGTTGTGTATAAAACCAAATATGCCTCAATGAAAGGAGATTGAGACGAAGTCCTTAAAAAGATCATTTTTAAAATAAAATAGATCTATTATGTGTATTCACTATAGGTACACATAAAGAAAGTAAAAATACAAAATAGGACATAATAACATCATGAAATAATTTGAAAGTAGGAGATTAACCCAAAGAATGGAAGTTGGGTTAAGAAATTCCCTTACAAATATCATTTAAATAAAATATATCTATTATGTGTATTCACTATAATTACACATAAATAAAGTACAAATACAAGATATGACATAACAATATCATGACATAATTTGAAAGTAGGAGATTAACCCAAAGAATAGAAATTGGGTTAAGAAGTTCCCTTACAAATAAAATAGATCTATTATGTGTATTCACTATAGATACACATAAAGAAAGTACAAATACAAGATAGGACATAATAATATCATGAAGTAATTTGAAAGTAGGAGATTAACCCAAAGAATTGAAGTTGGGTTAAGAAGTTCCCTTACCTTGTGTCCGACTTGACTCAACCGTTCTTTAACCTCCTGAATAATAAACTAGAGTTAATATATACCTTATTAAGAACCATTTTCAATTTCATTATCCTTATTATATCACTTATTACAATGATATGAACATTATGTAATTATTTAAGTTAATAACGGTCGTTTTGTCGATCTTTGGTACTTGAGTCAACAATAAGCTTCTTATAATTACAAGTTGTTTATGTGGTGAAATATCCATTATATCCAGAATTATATTAATGATTTAGATGTCATATATATCTTATATATCTAGTATATACATTCATTTATAATATTACGTAACATTTAGAGGTAAGAAATGAAATGCACCGTTCATGGAGACGGTAAGCCGTACGTACGCATGAACGCTACTTTCATTTCAATTTCATATTTAATGGAACTAAATAATAATGATATAAATGTATAATATAATTCCAGTATAATATAGTGTATAATACCATTTACTCCATCCTTTATACATCCCACATATGGCATTAACGATTCAAATCACTTTGAGGGGGCGGTAGTCCGCACTTCCTAAAATGAAATTATCGCGTTTTACCCATAATGGAAATCATAAAGTAAGCCATAAATGAGAAATACAGAAGCATAAGTAAAACATAAACACATTATATATCATATATAAATATAGTGACATCTTAATGGCCACCTTTGAAGGTGTTATATGAGTGTTGAACAATCATCGTTTCGTGAGGCAGAAATTCGCCATCCACAGAAACCGTATGTTCTTTAACCATTAGATGTAGGTGTGTGTAAGTGTAGCTCGAATCCTTCTTATAACAACATCCTAGTATATTGAGGATACTGGTGTTGTCACAAAATAAATGAATAAAAAGAGTTTAGGGGGTTGGAGAAGAAAAATAAATCAAAACAACATTAGAAAAGACATTACCTCAAAATCGGGTAACTCTTTTTGATTTGAGCCAAAGGCTTCCTTGGGAAGAGTTCTGACCAATGTGAGGCTTCTATGAGTAAGGGAGGAATGTTGGGAGAGTATTTGGGCAGAGGTTGGCCGAGCCAAATGGCTTGAAAGTGTAAATGAGGTGGGAGAGGTGGGGGCCTTTTATAAGTGGAGAGGAGGGGCACTTTTGGAAAGATTGAAATGTTACATTATTTCACAATGCTTTTCGGATTCTAAAGGTCCCACACTTATATAATTCAAGGCTAAGGTGATAAGGTTTCGAAATCGCTTCATCCAATAGGCTTTGGACAAGTGTAAGCCTTGGATTTTGCATTATCTTCCCATTTTATTTAAATCGTTAAATAATGAGGTCATCACAACATCATCATGATGTCATAAATAATTTAATTTATTTAATGTCTAAAAATTATAAAAAAAAAATACTATGATGTAGGAAATCTTTTTATCTTTCTAATGAATATTTATAGTAAAAATTTGGACTTGTGTAACCCTACTTAAAAATTGTTTTAGTAAAACAATTTATGTTAGTGTCACTTTCACTTTAACATTAAATAAAAAGTAATTTATGTTATTTCCCAACAAAAGTGGATCCATGGGGTCCCCAAGTTAGGCCATGGCTTGTCTTGGTCGGCCATGACTCAACCAATGAGGTTGGGACATGTGTCTAGGTCATTTCATATTATTAAAGTATTATTTATACCTTAAACTACACTAATTACCACTAATCGCGATTAAAATTTAATAAGTTACTATTCACCAAAAAATTATTTTTATCTCATTGAACCACATTTTACTTCTTAATGACAACCATGTATGTCGGATTTTCAAAATTCAATACACATTTGTGGTAAACTTTCATTTAACTGAAAATCAGTTTGCTTGATTACCACTTAGTGGTTTCACTATTCATCAAAAATTGAAGTTTTTCAGAACAAGGCCAAAATTTCACCCTAAGCTATAATTGATATTCCGAATTCAAAAATGATGTCTATTTTACAAAATTCAAAACATATAATTCAAATTAATTAATTTAATAATTAATTCCCGCTGTTACAACAAATAGCGTGTTTTTAAGAAACAATTTATATCAAAAGATTGGCGATTGTTTATGTCCAATTTCAATGTTAAATTAACTTTAATGACCACCATTGGATAAAATGGTAAGAATATATTCTAATTATACCTTAAAACCACTAAATAGTATAACTTATCACTATAAATAATTTTGATTAAAAAAAGTTGTTTTAAGTATTTTTCACTATTCATAAAAATTTAGAAGTTCTCAGAAAAATACCAAAAATTCAACATAGGCTAATTTCAATATTAGGAATACAAAAATGAAGTCCATTTTGAAATATAAAATTTATATAATTTTAAAAATTGGTTATTACTATTCATAACGGCTACTTTGATTTGTCGCGATGTTTTAGAACTCGAAGTTGCGTACAATGCAAGCTATTGTATTATTGAATGAGAAGCGTATCGTGGAAGCTCGGGGTGTTACATTCTCCCCTCCTTCAATAAATTGCGTCCTCGCAATTTGATATTTTTCTTTAAAAATAAGAGGTTGAAAATAGAAAATACCTTTGTGGAAAACCCACATCGGAAATAAGGTTAATAAAATTTAGCCTTAATAAGAGGGAAATGGAAATAAGAAAGTCACCACCAAATTATGATCTCGATAAGGAGAACATTGGTGGCAATTAGAGACATATAATTGGAGGAAAAACGTAAATATTTGTAGGGAGTGATTGAGGTCATCAATTACAATCAACTGTCAAATTGAGGGCCTCAAAGCCTTCAATCTATGTTGATTTAAAATATCATCAGTTCAACAAGACATAAGGTATTAGGATAACACATTTTTTTTTTGTTTTAATATCACTTTACTAAAGTTTAAGAATTAATTTATTCATTGAATAAGAGATAGGTATATATATATTTATGCTTGACAAATAGAGTTTCAACCTTCAACTCATCTTTCACTCAAAAAGATAATAGAACTCAAAAATATTATACGTATCCTAATTGTATAAGGTTCCAAATGTTAACACATACCATTTAGATTAGTAAAATTATTTTGTAATAACCGGGGACTTCCTGTAGGCTAGTGGTAGGAAATAAAGGCCTGTCGCACTTTGATTGTGGGTTCGATTCCTACAGCTTTGTCCGACGCGACGGTTTATGCCCCACCCTGCAGGTTGTCCTTTTCCTAAAACTATAGTATTATAATATTCCAAAAATAATCTTCAGAAAATTTTTTTAACCTTAAACAATACTATCCAAAGATCAACTTAATCCATTCCAACCTTTATAGTTATCCAAAATACTTCTGTCCAACTCACAGTCCAAAATTTATAAGGAAGGTAAACATGATGAAGATCCTTTTTCCCCCGTAACAACATGTGAACACCTTCATCATGTATTCTTTTTAAACATACTGAATTACCATGATCCCTTATTCCTTATAGAATACTAGATATACTCCTTCTATCCAAAAATGTATACAAAACATCAATCAGTTTCAAGGAAGTTAAGTATATCCAATATAATTTATCCAAATCAATCACGTCTTATTCCAAAATCACAATCTCAGTATCAGAACCATATTATGGTTTATCTTTCTCTCAACCATATATTTTCCAAAAATTTAACCTACTGTGGAGTCACTGTTCTTAGTTCCACACAATCTCAAGTCCTTGATGAAATAGTACTGCAGTACAATCCTTATATACTCCATAATTATTATAACCAGTACATCATTGATACAACACTCAAATTACAAAATTCTTTAATAACAACATAAGAACTCTAATCATTACTCCTCATCTGTGGTAGTATCATAACTTGATTATTATCCAATAACATCATTTGGGGCATACTTTGACGATTTGGACATTGGTTTGCGTAGTGTCCCCAATCCTTGCAGAAGAAACATTGTACATTTGAAACCATTTTCTTACCCTTGCAGTCACGCACTTTGTGTCCTTTTTCTCTACACTTATAACAAACTCCCATTCCCTTTAGGCAAGTTCCATGATGTTTCTTCCCACAATTACCACATATTGGAAAATTCTTCTTTCCCCTTATCCCTTTATCCATCTTTCTCTCTTCCATCCCTTTCGTCTCTTGCTTCGTTTCAAAGCCATAGGACTCAGAGAATTCCTTACTTATCTTATTGACACATGATACTATTTCTTCATATGTTGAAAACACATGGGATATTATTTCCCTTCTAAATGTTGGCTTAATACCGTGAAAGATATGATCCTTCTTATGCTTTGGATCATACGTATTGCTGGAGTTCACATTCCTTCCATTGGGCACCATTTCTATACAATGGCATAAAATAGGTTAGTTTATGAATCAAAATACATAATTCCATACTTGTAAAACACTTTACATAAATTGAACTATTTATGGATATAATCATAAAAAGAAAAGTTTTCTTTGAGGAAGTATATACTCATAACCCTTCATAGTGGTTTGTAAATAAAATGAGAATTATCCTAAGCATATCCCCCGGGAGTGTCGTAACCAAGAGTGCAGCAAGGCCCGTTGTCGTGCACCAGTTCCCGTTCGAGTCTAGCTCAAAGCGGTGTTTTCGGGTTTTACCCCTAGGTACATCTGTGCCAGAGCCGCCTCTACCTGCTCGTATCCAGACAGGGATGTATTGCTCGGAAAACTCACAAAATCTATATAATACCAAAATTCTAGGAAGGTTTTCTATTCTAATCCTCAAAGTATATCTTCGGGCTATGTGCTCTAATCAGAGTTTATCTAAATCTAGCTTCCAAGGTTAGTACTAAACTGCCTCTGATACCAACTGTAACGCCCCGACCCCAGCTACCCAGAGTCGGTGCATTACTTCGTAACATTGGCATGATCACAAAAGATCAAGTCTCGAAAGACCGATTAGTTTAGTAGCCTTGGAAACACTAGATACATTCGTAAACTTTACATTACATCATAAAGTGAAAAACTACAATAACAAAGTCTCCATAGTCCACACTCATATCCTCTTCTGACTATCCCTGCAGGTCATTCATAAAATACTTCTTCACATCCTGGAAAATATTAAAACATTGAAAGGGGTGAGCTCAGATGCTCAGTAAGGATAACAATATTGCGGAAGCTTTCATAAATAAACATAAACATTTAAGGCAATGTATAACTAAAACAAAAGGCTTTTTAAACTTGAACATCAACATAATATGGCAAAAGTAAAATGAGATAATGCCATTTACTTCTTCACATGGATATTCTACTGGTCGAATAATCACATGCAATACCAATAACCACTTTCATAATGAGGGAATGTATAATGCCGGACATTCTGAAACATTTTGTCAAGGCCTCGGCCAAGACGTCTAAAATGATTAAGGCCTCGGCCAAAACCATAAATCAAATTGGGAAAGGGCCTCGGCCAATTCCACGTCTAATTGTCTCATGAGACCTACCGATGCACCGAGGAGCTATAGCGGGCTCCACCCGTCACTTATTAAGTCCAATACATTCCTCATATGAATAGGTTTAAACATATCATAAAACATAACATAATCGTATCACATAAAACATGCATAAAGGAAACATAACATTTCCACATTTCAATCACAAGATATCAATACAACACATTGATATAATAAAAACGCTTTCAAAACCATTTTCAATACCAAAATAAAAGAATGTTAAAACTTTGTATTTATTTTTCATTAAAAAAAATGATGGCTTGTAGAGGAAGCCGAAACTCAAATAATGGTCACAGCGGCGGAGAAGTCGTTGTCGCCGCATAAGTACGGAAAGAAAAACATTCCCTTTTGTCGTTTAGCAAAACGCTTCGTATAAAAAAGATTCCTTTTGAATAAACGTAAAAGTCAAAGGGGGTTATACACCGTATAAAAGAAAGTTGTGTATAAAACCAAATATGCCTCAATGAAAGGAGATTGAGACGAAGTCCTTAAAAAGATCATTTTTAAAATAAAATAGATCTATTATGTGTATTCACTATAGGTACACATAAAGAAAGTAAAAATACAAAATAGGACATAATAACATCATGAAATAATTTGAAAGTAGGAGATTAACCCAAAGAATGGAAGTTGGGTTAAGAAATTCCCTTACAAATATCATTTAAATAAAATATATCTATTATGTGTATTCACTATAATTACACATAAATAAAGTACAAATACAAGATATGACATAACAATATCATGACATAATTTGAAAGTAGGAGATTAACCCAAAGAATAGAAATTGGGTTAAGAAGTTCCCTTACAAATAAAATAGATCTATTATGTGTATTCACTATAGATACACATAAAGAAAGTACAAATACAAGATAGGACATAATAATATCATGAAGTAATTTGAAAGTAGGAGATTAACCCAAAGAATTGAAGTTGGGTTAAGAAGTTCCCTTACCTTGTGTCCGACTTGACTCAACCGTTCTTTAACCTCCTGAATAATAAACTAGAGTTAATATATACCTTATTAAGAACCATTTTCAATTTCATTATCCTTATTATATCACTTATTACAATGATATGAACATTATGTAATTATTTAAGTTAATAACGGTCGTTTTGTCGATCTTTGGTACTTGAGTCAACAATAAGCTTCTTATAATTACAAGTTGTTTATGTGGTGAAATATCCATTATATCCAGAATTATATTAATGATTTAGATGTCATATATATCTTATATATCTAGTATATACATTCATTTATAATATTACGTAACATTTAGAGGTAAGAAATGAAATGCACCGTTCATGGAGACGGTAAGCCGTACGTACGCATGAACGCTACTTTCATTTCAATTTCATATTTAATGGAACTAAATAATAATGATATAAATGTATAATATAATTCCAGTATAATATAGTGTATAATACCATTTACTCCATCCTTTATACATCCCACATATGGCATTAACGATTCAAATCACTTTGAGGGGGCGGTAGTCCGCACTTCCTAAAATGAAATTATCGCGTTTTACCCATAATGGAAATCATAAAGTAAGCCATAAATGAGAAATACAGAAGCATAAGTAAAACATAAACACATTATATATCATATATAAATATAGTGACATCTTAATGGCCACCTTTGAAGGTGTTATATGAGTGTTGAACAATCATCGTTTCGTGAGGCAGAAATTCGCCATCCACAGAAACCGTATGTTCTTTAACCATTAGATGTAGGTGTGTGTAAGTGTAGCTCGAATCCTTCTTATAACAACATCCTAGTATATTGAGGATACTGGTGTTGTCACAAAATAAATGAATAAAAAGAGTTTAGGGGGTTGGAGAAGAAAAATAAATCAAAACAACATTAGAAAAGACATTACCTCAAAATCGGGTAACTCTTTTTGATTTGAGCCAAAGGCTTCCTTGGGAAGAGTTCTGACCAATGTGAGGCTTCTATGAGTAAGGGAGGAATGTTGGGAGAGTATTTGGGCAGAGGTTGGCCGAGCCAAATGGCTTGAAAGTGTAAATGAGGTGGGAGAGGTGGGGGCCTTTTATAAGTGGAGAGGAGGGGCACTTTTGGAAAGATTGAAATGTTACATTATTTCACAATGCTTTTCGGATTCTAAAGGTCCCACACTTATATAATTCAAGGCTAAGGTGATAAGGTTTCGAAATCGCTTCATCCAATAGGCTTTGGACAAGTGTAAGCCTTGGATTTTGCATTATCTTCCCATTTTATTTAAATCGTTAAATAATGAGGTCATCACAACATCATCATGATGTCATAAATAATTTAATTTATTTAATGTCTAAAAATTATAAAAAAAAAATACTATGATGTAGGAAATCTTTTTATCTTTCTAATGAATATTTATAGTAAAAATTTGGACTTGTGTAACCCTACTTAAAAATTGTTTTAGTAAAACAATTTATGTTAGTGTCACTTTCACTTTAACATTAAATAAAAAGTAATTTATGTTATTTCCCAACAAAAGTGGATCCATGGGGTCCCCAAGTTAGGCCATGGCTTGTCTTGGTCGGCCATGACTCAACCAATGAGGTTGGGACATGTGTCTAGGTCATTTCATATTATTAAAGTATTATTTATACCTTAAACTACACTAATTACCACTAATCGCGATTAAAATTTAATAAGTTACTATTCACCAAAAAATTATTTTTATCTCATTGAACCACATTTTACTTCTTAATGACAACCATGTATGTCGGATTTTCAAAATTCAATACACATTTGTGGTAAACTTTCATTTAACTGAAAATCAGTTTGCTTGATTACCACTTAGTGGTTTCACTATTCATCAAAAATTGAAGTTTTTCAGAACAAGGCCAAAATTTCACCCTAAGCTATAATTGATATTCCGAATTCAAAAATGATGTCTATTTTACAAAATTCAAAACATATAATTCAAATTAATTAATTTAATAATTAATTCCCGCTGTTACAACAAATAGCGTGTTTTTAAGAAACAATTTATATCAAAAGATTGGCGATTGTTTATGTCCAATTTCAATGTTAAATTAACTTTAATGACCACCATTGGATAAAATGGTAAGAATATATTCTAATTATACCTTAAAACCACTAAATAGTATAACTTATCACTATAAATAATTTTGATTAAAAAAAGTTGTTTTAAGTATTTTTCACTATTCATAAAAATTTAGAAGTTCTCAGAAAAATACCAAAAATTCAACATAGGCTAATTTCAATATTAGGAATACAAAAATGAAGTCCATTTTGAAATATAAAATTTATATAATTTTAAAAATTGGTTATTACTATTCATAACGGCTACTTTGATTTGTCGCGATGTTTTAGAACTCGAAGTTGCGTACAATGCAAGCTATTGTATTATTGAATGAGAAGCGTATCGTGGAAGCTCGGGGTGTTACATTCTCCCCTCCTTCAATAAATTGCGTCCTCGCAATTTGATATTTTTCTTTAAAAATAAGAGGTTGAAAATAGAAAATACCTTTGTGGAAAACCCACATCGGAAATAAGGTTAATAAAATTTAGCCTTAATAAGAGGGAAATGGAAATAAGAAAGTCACCACCAAATTATGATCTCGATAAGGAGAACATTGGTGGCAATTAGAGACATATAATTGGAGGAAAAACGTAAATATTTGTAGGGAGTGATTGAGGTCATCAATTACAATCAACTGTCAAATTGAGGGCCTCAAAGCCTTCAATCTATGTTGATTTAAAATATCATCAGTTCAACAAGACATAAGGTATTAGGATAACACATTTTTTTTTTGTTTTAATATCACTTTACTAAAGTTTAAGAATTAATTTATTCATTGAATAAGAGATAGGTATATATATATTTATGCTTGACAAATAGAGTTTCAACCTTCAACTCATCTTTCACTCAAAAAGATAATAGAACTCAAAAATATTATACGTATCCTAATTGTATAAGGTTCCAAATGTTAACACATACCATTTAGATTAGTAAAATTATTTTGTAATAACCGGGGACTTCCTGTAGGCTAGTGGTAGGAAATAAAGGCCTGTCGCACTTTGATTGTGGGTTCGATTCCTACAGCTTTGTCCGACGCGACGGTTTATGCCCCACCCTGCAGGTTGTCCTTTTCCTAAAACTATAGTATTATAATATTCCAAAAATAATCTTCAGAAAATTTTTTTAACCTTAAACAATACTATCCAAAGATCAACTTAATCCATTCCAACCTTTATAGTTATCCAAAATACTTCTGTCCAACTCACAGTCCAAAATTTATAAGGAAGGTAAACATGATGAAGATCCTTTTTCCCCCGTAACAACATGTGAACACCTTCATCATGTATTCTTTTTAAACATACTGAATTACCATGATCCCTTATTCCTTATAGAATACTAGATATACTCCTTCTATCCAAAAATGTATACAAAACATCAATCAGTTTCAAGGAAGTTAAGTATATCCAATATAATTTATCCAAATCAATCACGTCTTATTCCAAAATCACAATCTCAGTATCAGAACCATATTATGGTTTATCTTTCTCTCAACCATATATTTTCCAAAAATTTAACCTACTGTGGAGTCACTGTTCTTAGTTCCACACAATCTCAAGTCCTTGATGAAATAGTACTGCAGTACAATCCTTATATACTCCATAATTATTATAACCAGTACATCATTGATACAACACTCAAATTACAAAATTCTTTAATAACAACATAAGAACTCTAATCATTACTCCTCATCTGTGGTAGTATCATAACTTGATTATTATCCAATAACATCATTTGGGGCATACTTTGACGATTTGGACATTGGTTTGCGTAGTGTCCCCAATCCTTGCAGAAGAAACATTGTACATTTGAAACCATTTTCTTACCCTTGCAGTCACACACTTTGTGTCCTTTTTCTCTACACTTATAACAAACTCCCATTCCCTTTAGGCAAGTTCCATGATGTTTCTTCCCACAATTACCACATATTGGAAAATTCTTCTTTCCCCTTATCCCTTTATCCATCTTTCTCTCTTCCACCCCTTTCGTCTCTTGCTTCGTTTCAAAGCCATAGGACTCAGAGAATTCCTTACTTATCTTATTGACACATGATACTATTTCTTCATATGTTGAAAACACATGGGATATTATTTCCCTTCTAAATGTTGGCTTAATACCGTGAAAGATATGATCCTTCTTATGCTTTGGATCATACGTATTGCTGGAGTTCACATTCCTTCCATTGGGCACCATTTCTATACAATGGCATAAAATAGGTTAGTTTATGAATCAAAATACATAATTCCATACTTGTAAAACACTTTACATAAATTGAACTATTTATGGATATAATCATAAAAAGAAAAGTTTTCTTTGAGGAAGTATATACTCATAACCCTTCATAGTGGTTTGTAAATAAAATGAGAATTATCCTAAGCATATCCCCCGGGAGTGTCGTAACCAAGAGTGCAACAAGGCCCATTGTCGTGCACCAGTTCCCGTTCGAGTCTAGCTCAAAGCGGTGTTTTCGGGTTTTACCCCTAGGTACATCTGTGCCAGAGCCGCCTCTACCTGCTCGTATCCAGACAGGGATGTATTGCTCGGAAAACTCACAAAATCTATATAATACCAAAATTCTAGGAAGGTTTTCTATTCTAATCCTCAAAGTATATCTTCGGGCTATGTGCTCTAATCAGAGTTTATCTAAATCTAGCTTCCAAGGTTAGTACTAAACTGCCTCTGATACCAACTGTAACGCCCCGACCCCAGCTACCCAGAGTCGGTGCATTACTTCGTAACATTGGCATGATCACAAAAGATCAAGTCTCGAAAGACCGATTAGTTTAGTAGCCTTGGAAACACTAGATACATTCGTAAACTTTACATTACATCATAAAGTGAAAAACTACAATAACAAAGTCTCCATAGTCCACACTCATATCCTCTTCTGACTATCCCTGCAGGTCATTCATAAAATACTTCTTCACATCCTGGAAAATATTAAAACATTGAAAGGGGTGAGCTCAGATGCTCAGTAAGGATAACAATATTGCGGAAGCTTTCATAAATAAACATAAACATTTA
Organism: Viscum album; assembly: GCA_963277665.1. NCBI lineage: Eukaryota > Viridiplantae > Streptophyta > Magnoliopsida > Santalales > Viscaceae > Viscum > Viscum album. Next base: position 1,329,207,371 of record OY728158.1, read on the forward strand.
AGGCAATGTATAACTAAAACAAAAGGCTTTTTAAACTTGAACATCAACATAATATGGCAAAAGTAAAATGAGATAATGCCATTTACTTCTTCACATGGATATTCTACTGGTCGAATAATCACATGCAATACCAATAACCACTTTCATAATGAGGGAATGTATAATGCCGGACATTCTGAAACATTTTGTCAAGGCCTCGGCCAAGACGTCTAAAATGATTAAGGCCTCGGCCAAAACCATAAATCAAATTGGGAAAGGGCCTCGGCCAATTCCACGTCTAATTGTCTCATGAGACCTACCGATGCACCGAGGAGCTATAGCGGGCTCCACCCGTCACTTATTAAGTCCAATACATTCCTCATATGAATAGGTTTAAACATATCATAAAACATAACATAATCGTATCACATAAAACATGCATAAAGGAAACATAACATTTCCACATTTCAATCACAAGATATCAATACAACACATTGATATAATAAAAACGCTTTCAAAACCATTTTCAATACCAAAATAAAAGAATGTTAAAACTTTGTATTTATTTTTCATTAAAAAAAACGATGGCTTGTAGAGGAAGCCGAAACTCAAATAATGGTCACAGCGGCGGAGAAGTCGTTGTCGCCGCATAAGTACGGAAAGAAAAACATTCCCTTTTGTCGTTTAGCAAAACGCTTCGTATAAAAAAGATTCCTTTTGAATAAACGTAAAAGTAAAAGGGGGTTATACACCGTATAAAAGAAAGTTGTGTATAAAACCAAATATGCCTCAATGAAAGGAGATTGAGACGAAGTCCTTAAAAAGATCATTTTTAAAATAAAATAGATCTATTATGTGTATTCACTATAGGTACACATAAAGAAAGTAAAAATACAAAATAGGACATAATAACATCATGAAATAATTTGAAAGTAGGAGATTAACCCAAAGAATGGAAGTTGGGTTAAGAAATTCCCTTACAAATATCATTTAAATAAAATATATCTATTATGTGTATTCACTATAATTACACATAAATAAAGTACAAATACAAGATATGACATAACAATATCATGACATAATTTGAAAGTAGGAGATTAACCCAAAGAATAGAAATTGGGTTAAGAAGTTCCCTTACAAATAAAATAGATCTATTATGTGTATTCACTATAGATACACATAAAGAAAGTACAAATACAAGATAGGACATAATAATATCATGAAGTAATTTGAAAGTAGGAGATTAACCCAAAGAATTGAAGTTGGGTTAAGAAGTTCCCTTACCTTGTGTCCGACTTGACTCAACCGTTCTTTAACCTCCTGAATAATAAACTAGAGTTAATATATACCTTATTAAGAACCATTTTTAATTTCATTATCCTTATTATATCACTTATTACAATGATATGAACATTATGTAATTATTTAAGTTAATAACGGTCGTTTTGTCGATCTTTGGTACTTGAGTCAACAATAAGCTTCTTATAATTACAAGTTGTTTATGTGGTGAAATATCCATTATATCCAGAATTATATTAATGATTTAGATGTCATATATATCTTATATATCTAGTATATACATTCATTTATAATATTACGTAACATTTAGAGGTAAGAAATGAAATGCACCGTTCATGGAGACGGTAAGCCGTACGTACGCATGAACGCTACTTTCATTTCAATTTCATATTTAATGGAACTAAATAATAATGATATAAATGTATAATATAATTCCAGTATAATATAGTGTATAATACCATTTACTCCATCCTTTATACATCCCACATATGGCATTAACGATTCAAATCACTTTGAGGGGGCGGTAGTCCGCACTTCCTAAAATGAAATTATCGCGTTTTACCCATAATGGAAATCATAAAGTAAGCCATAAATGAGAAATACAGAAGAATAAGTAAAACATAAACACATTATATATCATATATAAATATAGTGACATCTTAATGGCCACCTTTGAAGGTGTTATATGAGTGTTGAACAATCATCGTTTCGTGAGGCAGAAATTCGCCATCCACAGAAACCGTATGTTCTTTAACCATTAGATGTAGGTGTGTGTAAGTGTAGCTCGAATCCTTCTTATAACAACATCCTAGTATATTGAGGATACTGGTGTTGTCACAAAATAAATGAATAAAAAGAGTTTAGGGGGTTGGAGAAGAAAAATAAATCAAAACAACATTAGAAAAGACATTACCTCAAAATCGGGTAACTCTTTTTGATTTGAGCCAAAGGCTTCCTTGGGAAGAGTTCTGCCCAATGTGAGGCTTCTATGAGTAAGGGAGGAATGTTGGGAGAGTATTTGGGCAGAGGTTGGCCGAGCCAAATGGCTTGAAAGTGTAAATGAGGTGGGAGAGGTGGGGGCCTTTTATAAGTGGAGAGGAGGGGCACTTTTGGAAAGATTGAAATGTTACATTATTTCACAATGCTTTTCGGATTCTAAAGGTCCCACACTTATATAATTCAAGGCTAAGGTGATAAGGTTTCGAAATCGCTTCATCCAATAGGCTTTGGACAAGTGTAAGCCTTGGATTTTGCATTATCTTCCCATTTTATTTAAATCGTTAAATAATGAGGTCATCACAACATCATCATGATGTCATAAATAATTTAATTTATTTAATGTCTAAAAATTATAAAAAAAAAAATACTATGATGTAGGAAATCGTTTTATCTTTCTAATGAATATTTATAGTAAAAATTTGGACTTGTGTAACCCTACTTAAAAATTGTTTTAGTAAAACAATTTATGTTAGTGTCACTTTCACTTTAACATTAAATAAAAAGTAATTTATGTTATTTCCCAACAAAAGTGGATCCATGGGGTCCCCAAGTTAGGCCATGGCTTGTCTTGGTCGGCCATGACTCAACCAATGAGGTTGGGACATGTGTCTAGGTCATTTCATATTATTAAAGTATTATTTATACCTTAAACTACACTAATTACCACTAATCGCGATTAAAATTTAATAAGTTACTATTCACCAAAAAATTATTTTTATCTCATTGAACCACATTTTACTTCTTAATGATAACCATGTATGTCGGATTTTCAAAATTCAATACACATTTGTGGTAAACTTTCATTTAACTGAAAATCAGTTTGCTTGATTACCACTTAGTGGTTTCACTATTCATCAAAAATTGAAGTTTTTCAGAACAAGGCCAAAATTTCACCCTAAGCTATAATTGATATTCCGAATTCAAAAATGATGTCTATTTTACAAAATTCAAAACATATAATTCAAATTAATTAATTTAATAATTAATTCCCGCTGTTACAACAAATAGCGTGTTTTTAAGAAACAATTTATATCAAAAGATTGGCGATTGTTTATGTCCAATTTCAATGTTAAATTAACTTTAATGACCACCATTGGATAAAATGGTAAGAATATATTCTAATTATACCTTAAAACCACTAAATAGTATAACTTATCACTATAAATAATTTTGATTAAAAAAAGTTGTTTTAAGTATTTTTCACTATTCATAAAAATTTAGAAGTTCTCAGAAAAATACCAAAAATTCAACATAGGCTAATTTCAATATTAGGAATACAAAAATGAAGTCCATTTTGAAATATAAAATTTATATAATTTTAAAAATTGGTTATTACTATTCATAACGGCTACTTTGATTTGTCGCGATGTTTTAGAACTCGAAGTTGCGTACAATGCAAGCTATTGTATTATTGAATGAGAAGCGTATCGTGGAAGCTCGGGGTGTTACATTTTCAGTCCTACAATCACAACTAAAAATACCTAGTGTGGTAAAATGTAATAAAAATAATAAAAATTCTAAGCTAAAATCATAAAATAGAAAAGATGATAATTTTTTTGTCTAAATTAATCAATCATTAAATTCTTCTCTCCTCTCCCCAACAACAATTCCAAATATTTATAGCCATGCGAGCATCGTTAATTACCATTGGGTTACCAAATTTTGAATTTACAAACACAAATCGAACAAATCACTAAACTATAGGGTAGTATAGGAATTGAATGTTTGAGGTTGAACCCATAGAGACATGGTTAGAGAAAATATTAATTAAACAATATATACCTAAAATAAATTTGATTTGTAAAAAATAGATCTAAACTACTAAGCATGTGATTGTTGAAGAATGAGGGAGAAGAAAATATAAAAGAGGTTCCAAATAACATTGAATCTAGGTTCATGAGATAAAAAGGCATAAAATAATTAATTAACAACTATTCGGTCATTAGAATCAGGTTAGAGTGAGTTCAATGGTCATGATAACACACTCTATCCCAAACTCACTTTTTTTCATTGTTAGGTACTCTAGATTGTAAAGGATGGGTAACCCGAAACCATATTTAAACACAAGGAAGAGAAAAACCCAATGGTCTTTGTGGATGACTACACCCTATATCACATATAAAACAATGGAATTGAATCAACTCAGGAAATGGTCATGCTCAATAAAAGGAAGAAATTACACCCTTTTTCTAACCTCGTTAACAATGTTCACGCAATAAGAAATCAGGAAAGATATAGAATTGAAGAGAAGATATGAAATCCCAAAATTAATTTCATTAAAATATAAAATACCACAAACATTCAATCCACAGTCATCATGTTTTACTCTAAAAAAATAAATTACTCACTCATGAAATCCATGATAGGGTGTAGAAAAATAATAAAATAAAAATATACTATAGAATGTGGTGAAATAGGTGGTGTGACTTTATCTGGTGGTGTTCGGAGGTGGTTCTGCATCCATAAGTTATCTCAAATGGTGTGTCGGGGGTCTCTTTTTATAGGATTCAATTTGGTTCGGCGTGACGCATTACACGACATGTAATAGGATTACACGATGTGTAATAGGATTACACAGAGTGTAATCCCAATCCTCTATTTCCTTTTTGATTTTTGAATTTGTGTGAATCTCATATGCGTCTTTGTATCTTTGACTCTATTCATGGCGTGTATTGGGGAATAACTATGTGTAACATTCTTTCACAATGTGTATGTGTGTCAAGACTTTCTCTGGTGGTGACAATGACCTCTATTAGGATGTCATGCTGTGTACTGAAGATACACAATGGGTAATATTTTTTTTCCAGTTTTCCAGGTCTGATTCTACTTCAAAAATCCGATGCTACGCCGCTTCGCTTTGCATGTAGCGTGAAGTGTCTTTTAGCTCATAATTCCTCCTATTTTAGTTACGTTTTTCAAAAATTCATCATTTACTTCCAACAAACTTAAAAAAAGTCAATTTTATCTAAAATTGTTAAGATTAATCAGTTAAATATAAAATCTATAAATTAAAACATTATAAAATATATGCATGAAATACACTTATCAACCAAAATGAGTCATTATCCTCCACTGATTTCTTTTCAAAGCCATATTCAACCATACATGCATCCTTATAGGCATGGGTGATAATAATTTTCATCCCATTCATCTATTATTAATATAGTACTACAGATACGAGTTTCATTAGCATGCAAAAAAGGAAATTGCTAACCCTAAAGAAGCGCTAAAAAAGAATAACCTTTGTCTATGCTATTTTTAACACTAATGAATTGTAACACACCCACCTAGATCAACCTGACATGTCACTTGAGAAGGTTTTCTGGTTGTAATAGAACAAACAATCAAATTGGTCCCATGTATAACTGGAAGGATTCAAACCAATAGTGTAAAATGTGGCAGGAGTACAAATCCATGAGACATAAAACTTCTCCAAAGGGCTAAACCGTAAAGTAAAACATTACAATCCAAAACAAGTTTTCATGTGACCATATTTCACCACCATTATTTCTCACTAAGAAGGCATGATGAAAACCAAGAGAATCCAATGAACTACATGAAACCCTTCCCTTTACCCGAGTCCTAAAAAACCACATCTTCAAATGCCCAGAAGAAAAAATGGATGTGAGAACAAATCCCAGTAGGGTTTTACCAAATAATATATACAAAGTTTACCACCATGATAACATTAGTTCTAATTTAAAACAAAATATAGTTTGTAAAGAACTTCTGAAAGAGAAACCATTTTTTAAAACATCATTTGGTTTTCATAAAATCATTTTATATTTGCATCAATAAGGAACATGAAAAGTATATATGAGAATCCATGAAGGCTTATTCAAAACCATCCATAGATATATAATAAGTTAAACACATGATCAACCAAACATGAAATGCACCATAATATATAAAAAAACACATGTTGAGATTTATCCAATGAGAATCCATACTTGGACACATAAAGGAACACTAATCCAAAAAAAATATGAATTCAAACGATGTTGAGTCATGCCATAGTTTGTCGATATCAAACCTCAAGTGGTGTTACACACACTAATGTGATATACGTCCAATTCCCAACTCACCCATGGTTCCTAATGTGCTATTTTTTCCAAAAACCATTTAAAAACCATGATAAAAATTTAAAAAAATTCATAGTGAATCATTACTTCTTCCATACTTGAAAATCCATTTTTAAGTAAAAACCACCCTTAATACATTTCATTGAGCACATAGCATGCAAAAATATATTTTTAAAGAAATACCCCTTTAAAAACACAAATTCCATGAAGAAATTACACTTTGATAAAAAATAAATCTATTTCAGAAAACGAACTAGAGTAATTTGTAAGAACATCAAGTAATTATCAAGTTAGAACCTTTATATAGAGACACCTACCTCGTGATCAGAGGAAAACTAATTGCCCTCTAAAATAGAGATTGGGAATGAGTAGATTGGGTACTCACTGGCCTAGATCTATAAGAAACATCATCAAATCTATATACAACCACATATATTAGGAATCCACAATCCAATGGGGTTCCAATGAGATAAGGGGAGTAGAGATCAAGAGAGGATCAAAGAAGAAGAGAGGAAATATGGTCAAAAAATGGATCATACCTTGAAGTGATCTGTCAAGAATGATGGATATCCATCAACAATCCAAAGGTATAAGCCTTTAGAGAATTGTAGAAGGTTTTTTTCAAGACTAATAAGAATTAGGAGGTGATTAGTTATAAAAAAATCAATGACAAAGAGGTAAATTCCAAAATTTTAAGGGTTCTATTTGAGGTGCATTGTAGCACCTCGACTTGGTTTTCCACTTTATCTGTGCTCTGGGATGGGGGGCCACTGGGCCTTAGGAATTCCTCCTCATATACCAAAGGCTATCGAATAATAGATTGTATACCAAACCTAGTAAAAATAGTTTTTAACAACAACATTAAAAACAATCCCAAAGTCATCACACCATTTTAAGATAAATACACATTTCATGATAGTAATAAAAATTAGACATGCAATGTTTCCAGTGGATGAACATATTGGTACATATATAAAAACTCCAAAGAAGGTCCAACTTGATGTAGAGGAAACACTTGATCCACTACCATCCAACCCATGAAAAAAATATAGCCCTGATCACTAAGGTCCATCTCTTGAACCTGATACCTAACCTGATCAAAAAACCATAAAGTCTGCATGTGTCTTGAGGGGATCATGTAGGGTGTGAGTATCAACTCAGTAGGCAACCATCAACGTGTTCCAGTCTTACATCCATAATTATACAGTGTATGCATATGTATATAAATAGTATAAACTTGCACATAACAATAAAATAATCATTCCAATTGTGCCCAATAACCACAAGTGAATAATTCACTTGTTTCATCCAATGCCAGAGTGGAATAATATATCCAGGACTAATCGTATTAGAAGTACCTTGGTATTCGAATCTCATACATGTCACCCATAACCTCATGCCACTTGAAAATTCATGTTCCACCAAGAGGTTAACTGACATCTCATCATCATTCCCATCAATACATCCCTGGTCCCTTGGATATCCATTCCAAATTCACTATCATCTCAATAACCTTATGTCCCAAGGTAATATGATATATGTCCTCCAACAGATAAGAAAACATCATCGTCTTAAAAACCTGACATCCCGAGGCACAATGATAAATTTCCTCTAATAATCTCATCCTATCAGCATCAAATATAATAGAGAGCCTCATCCCCCAACCAATGGTCTCAAACACAACCTCCCATGGATTTTTACCATGAGAACATCCTCCATTAGTTATGGTCAACACCATACCCTATGTCACTATAACTATAGTGGCCTCCACCCACAATGAGTGAACACCACCACCTCAATTGAGTCCTATCTGTGTTCACATGACTCCAATGGAAACATCATCCAACAATAGTGAGTAGAAATCACCAACTTGTCCAAAGACACACCATCTAGAAACCTTGTTGACACATGAGAACCATGTCAACCAAATACCAATGGTTAATACCATCCCAAGATCTATGGGTCATGCACTCAACCTGACAACCTCATCACCTCAATCCCGATGAACCATTTCATGTCAACTTGGTGATCAACATCACCCCATGTATCTTGGGCCGCTCCCTGATCTTGATGAAACATGTCATCTCAGTCTTTGTGATCAACATCACCTCAAGTAACCCAATCCATGCACAATGTGTTCTTGTAGAACCAATTTAATCATATCACAATATAATTAATTAAATCAAACAACTAGCCTAACCTGACCAATTAGTCAGAATATATGTACGTGAATTAAAATATTTTTAAAGAATCTAGAGCATGCCCAGAGATATCTCTCAACATTTATTACAACATAGAAATAAGAATTTATTAATTAAGGGTTTTACCCAGACAACCCACATATTTGTATTTAATAATTCACCCCAAAAAATCATATATTTAAGTATAAATCTAGGAATCACATACCTTATACTCGTAGGAACTTACTCATCAAATAATGACCTCTAATTCGAGCCGTATCAGAAGAAAACCAAGTTTTAAAAAAATACCCTCAAAATGGGGAAAAAGAGATCACACATATTTATCATTCTATATCGAAATAAAACTGAAGAATAGAATCTAAAGGATTTAATGCCTTACCCCTATGCTTCCAATGCACTAAAAAATGTTCAATTCATAGCTCAGGTAGAAGAGGGAGGCCAAAGACTAGAAGAGGGAAGGTTGAGATCCACGCCTACTGAAGGGAGGTGCAATGCTTGGGAAGAGAAAATAGGGAGAATCCTCTTAATAGATCAGAGGGGAGAATTTCATTTTGTCCTATTAAAAAAGACTCACAGTTACCCCATGTATTGGAAAACCATGCACCAACTGTGCGATGCTCACTGTTTGAAGGATAAACACCTCGTATAATATGGGTGCACATTTTGAAAAACCATGTGTCAACCAGGGGGTCACTCTACACACTTTTAATCTAGTGCAAAATTTCCTTGAATGGGCCACATAGTTTTAGAAAACCATTCCCCTTAAAAAAATAGACAACACGGTTTGGGCCGCACGGTTATAAAAACCATGCACCAACTGTTCACCTATGTATGTCATTCTAGAAACTAGGATTTTAAATCTTGACGCTCCCAAAACCCATCCAAACTATAGATTCAATCATTGATCCTTTAAAAACATCTAAAAATAACATAAAAATGCATTAAAACTCTCATGATTAGGTCCTGAACCCCAAAATAAAAGTTTTCCCATCCACTGAACATAAAATTAAAATTTACCAAGGAAAATAATCTGGTCCAAAACTCAGGACATTAAAAAATACCCACCTCAAGCTAGCTTGCTACCAAGCTATGTGGATTTATCTGGAGATGGTATAAAACAGACCCATATAATTTAAATTAACTCGGTCTACCATAGTTTTTAGTCATGGTAAATTCCCCTAGTGGGACTCCCACCTTAGGAATTACTTACCCAATCGCTTCCCAACCAAAATATCAAATATTCTGATGTTTCCAATAACCTCCCTAAACATAAAAGTCCTCCCATAAAATACCATCATTCCTAAACCTCATATGGTGTTGAATTACACCTTATTTATACCTAATTATCATCAAATCCTTCATCTCATTAGATTCTCATTAGTACCCTTGTCATACATGACACCCATGAGTCCCGTATCTCATCAGATTCTCAAAGATACTATAAAAAATCAGATTATTAAAATTAATCTCGTAACTTACAAATATATATATTCATGACCACCAGATTCACGGTTCCCAAACACCTCATACAAGCCATGAATTATACCTTATTACCACATAATAACCAATGCCTGGTTAATTCAGTTTTCACACATGAAGTTCATGCAAAAAAATTGGCCTTTTCAAAAACAAAAGGGACATTCCCAAATCAAAAAATTCATCTAATTATTATTAATTCTCTAGACTTATCTAACTTTTACATCTCAACCACATGCACCTAGAATTAAGACCGACTACTCGAGGTCTGAACTCAATATGGAGCTACACTAGCTTCTAGTGACTGACCCCATTACTGGGTCGCTCTCTCTATTTCACGAACTACACATGAAACAGAATCTTGGTTACTAGATCTTAGAGCCAATCATGGTCCTACCTCAGATCCCATAGTCTGACTCAGTCCCTAGATCCTAGTTTTCATAGAAGGATTTCTATAGAACCTATCTAGATTCCCCATATGACCACATGCTTGGAAATCCTTTGGATCCTACTCACATTGAGTTTGAACATTCCACAATTACCCACAATGGAAGAAAACCATTAGAGAACCACTCCTCATTGTACTTCTTGAGTCTCTGGCCTGACTTCCCTAATAAGAATCCTCACAGTCTTTATTTTGGCTACTTGTAGCATAATTTCTAATCTCACATGACGCCATCAATTGACTCAAATATTGCTGGTACATCAAGTTTCCCAAATCTATCACACATAATTCACCTCCTCATAGAACGAGGCCAGTATGAAGATATTCACCTAAACCCTGATGGCGTGATGCTATCCATCCTAAAATTTCCTCAACCTAGTGATGTCGTCTCCGATCACTGAAGGTGAAAATTAGGAATGGTCTGTGAAAATTTCCACATAATCCATAATAGATGCACCTCCCTATTAGAGGTTCATGAACACATGGGTTCTATCTACCATCAACGTCTCCTAGAATAAATGGTTGAAGAACATGGCCACTAAATCCTTCCATGACAGTCCCTCATGTCTACTAACTTCCACTTATACATTCTACTAGTGCTTTTTCAGTCCTCTAATCATATACATATCCAGCTTCACCCTTCAGCCTGGGTGTGTCTCAAGCTAATCAAATATCATTTACACAAACTAAATACAATTATATGATGCCTATAGTCCACCATCACCTTGAAATAAGGGTGGGTGAAGATAATGGAACTCACGAGTCAAATAAGTCATGGAAGAATCATCTCCCTAAGCCCCACTGTCAATACCCAATATGACATGAACCAAGATCTCTCTGAGCTGATCATCTAGACATGGCCCAAAATCTTCCATCTTATATAGATTCTATACCTGTACTGGAGTGTATAACTATGGATCATGATCAAACTGACCCTCATGGGCCCCATCTCGTTCATGCGCTAGCGACACCACATATCTGCACTCTTGATTCTCCACTAGAATCTGTCTAGGTGGCATCATATCGAAGACTAAAAACCATGGTAAAAATATACGTAAAATTCATATAAATCACAGATAGGGGATGTTTTAATAGGAAACACATCTCACCGACCTTACAACCCCCTACCAAATCCATGTCACATGACATCCAGCCTCATGGCCCTATTTTCTACCCATAACAAAGTCAGAATCACATATCGTCTAGCCTCATGGACCTTTTCCTACCATTAATAGAGTAAAAATCACATATCATTTTGCCTCATAGACCCTTACCTACCCATATTAGAGTTAGGGATCACATATCAAGCAGACCAGATATCAACAATCTGGTGTGGCTGAGTAGAATGCCACCAAAAGGCTATACAAGAAAACACTATTTAGATTTTTGTTGACATTTTAAACAACTCACTCCATTCCATTATTCCTTAATACCCTTAATAGAGTCAGGAACATGAATACCATATATTCATAGTATTACATACCAATCTCATCACAAACCACATACCTAGTCTAGTAGAGTAAAATTCCATCAAAAGGCTAAGAAGGAAAATATTTTTTATCTTTTTGTTGAAACATTAAAAAACACAACCCCTATTAGTTTATTATGGGTTCCCAATGACAATCACAAGCATAAAAACAAATCATATGAGCCTAAGTTCCTTCCATGTTGCCTAAATACTCCTCCCTTTTCATATCAGACCAAGGGTAAAAACCTCATAATCCAATAACATCACAACCAAGTGCACCACTTGAGGTGGAAATATGTTAACTATAAAAGAGAAAAGCTTAACATCAATTTCACACACATGAAAAATTGCTATGTCTCTCATGCATGGGGATGTAGGAACACAAACACGAGCTCTTTTCCCTATTCTAACTACATCCTAGTATTTGTTCAACCATATTCCAAATAGTAAGACTAAAAAGGAAAAGAAAATCCTTTGATACTATTTATAGCTCCCCAACCTAGTTTTCCACTGTATATATAATCCAGACTGAAGGGAAACTAGGCCTTAGGCACACCTCCCCATATGAAAAAGGTTGGTGACTAGCAGTGAGGATAAAATTAGGTGATAGTGGGGAGACTATACACTCCAGTGATGATGATAATAATGGTCCATATATATATATATAACTCAACAAAAGAAGTACCATAATAATAGAATCATGAATACCAAACTCTATGGAAATAGTAATAAACAACATTAGTAAAAACAAGACCAAAGGAATCATATCATTTTACAAAAAATACACATGTCATTATAGTCATACAAAACAGACATGCAAGGTTTCCCATGGTGGACCGTATAGGTACGTACTGCAACACCCCAACACTTTACAGTATTTTCCTTTTGGAATAAATTTAATTTTATTGTTATCTTTATTTATACTCAACACTTAGTTAAGTGTACTATACAAACAACGCTGAGATTAGATTTTGGTACAATAAACACTAAGTTGTCTTGTGTTACACACAATACCATGTTCCTTTGTTATTTTTTGTTGCACGTAAGATTGAGGTTTACCAAATTACAATATACTGTTGATATTATTATTTGATATGATATTTATCAACTAGACATTGTAATGAAATGTATGAAAAGAATTAACTAAAATTGGAAAATATAATTTTCATATGTTTATATATTTCTTTGGTTACCAATTAATTAGAAATAAATATAGAAACCAATTTAATATAAAGGAAATATGTTTATAAAAAACTATTTTTATGTGAAAAAATAGTTTTATCTTAAAAAATTAAATTAATTAATATTATAAAATTATATCAATTAAATTTATATATTTAATAAAATATTTTTTATGTTCATAGAATAGATTTTATAGGTATAATATAAGAACAAATCCAATTTTATGCATAAAAAGTTATACTTTTCTAAAGTTAGTTTTACCACCTTTTAATAGAAGATGAGTATTAAAAATAAATTTCGACACTTTTATTAATTTTATATGTAAAAATAAACTTCTTTTTTGAAATAATAATGTAAAAATTAACTTCTTTTTAATTTTTGGAATTTTTCTGTGAAGTTTCATTTTTGATGAATAGTGAAAATTACAAAATTTTAATTGAAAACTGATTTTTTCATCTAAATAATTTATATTGTTAAATTTTATTTTGAATTGGATTTAGAGTAAAAATATGTAAATTATATATATATTAATCTAATTTATGTTATTGGACTCGTTTTTATATTTTATTTATATATAAAGACTTAGTGAAATTTTGAACATTTGCACTTTAAAAACCTACTTTCCCGTCCCGTTTGTGGGATAGATTTTTAAATAATTTCCAACAATTATGTGATTGGAATTTGGTAAAATGGATTCCATATTTTTAATCATAATAATTTAAAATATCTAGTAAGTTAAACTTAGTTTTTTTACTAAAAATAATAGTGAAACCAATTAAAATTAATTATAGAGATTAAGAGAAAAACTAGTTTAACAGGGGACTAAACCTTAAACTTGAGGGAAAAATGACCTTGAAACTCATAAAAAACATATTTTATGGCCATATATCGACCATATATTTCCTTATATAATTTTTTTCACTATTTGAGTCACATGATATAATGGACACCTCCCAATAGTGTTTACCTTTTTATATTTACCAGAATGTCACTCATCTACTATAAAAAGGCACTCACCACCCTCACTTATTAACACCACTAGAGAAATTTTTCTCATCCAAAACATGAAAAAATAATCTCCCAAAATCTATCCCCTCATCCTATAAGACTCACTTTTTACATAAATAAAACCATGGAATATTTTTGGTATAAATCAAAAGTAGCTACCCGAAGAAGTGGTAACATTCTTTAATGAGCTCTTTTGTTTTATTTATTTATACTCCAATTTAATTACTCTTACATATTGATTATATAATTAAATTATTATATTCAATACAATGATATATTTTTATTCTAATAGTATAACCTACACCTACACACACTTCCTTCAAATGGGATACACAATCATCATTCGTGTATACGGTATACTACCGCCTCACAAACCGATGTCATTTGTTCTTCCATTACCACCTTTAATGGTTGAAAATAAATATGAATTTATAGTTTATATATGATATATAAAATATTTATAATTTCTTTATTCTTCTATAATCACTATATAACACATACCTTTATTCTTTCCATTTTGTGGGAATACGATAACATTGTTTGTGGATGTGTGGACTACCGCCTCCTCAAAGCGATGTGATTCATTAAAAAAATACATGTAATGTATTAAGTATGGTTTTAATAAATATATGTGATATATATAATATAAATATGATACTATAATGATAATATATATCACTTAATTTTTAAATACGATAAGCAAATGGAAGTAGAATTAATGTGTACGTACGTCCTACCATCTCCATGAACAGTGCATTTCATTTCCTATGTCCAAATATTATGGGTTGTTCAAAATACCTATATAGTAAATATATATTATTTTTACATAATGGTTTATACCCTGGATATGATGAAATCATGATCAATGTAAGAAGAACAAAAAATAACAAGTCAAAACATACTAAAAAAGATGACAATTAACATTCAAAGCAATGAAAAAAATGAATGATTGTTAACAAATAGGTAATAAGATATTATAATAATATCATATGTGATATTATAAATATGATAATAGTTCTTGAATAAGTTAATAACATTCTTAAAACCATTATACATGAGTTTAAAAGGTGTTTAACCAAAAGTTAGCAAAATGTAAGGGATTTTGTCTCAATTTACATTCCATTATGACTTATTTGTTATTATTATAGGGTCTTGTGTTTTTCCAAAAATCAAATTTGAGAAAAAATTTGATTTTTTACCTTCGGATGCTTGAAAGAGGTGAAAAAATATTTTTCCCCTAGCATATGATATCAGATAATTTTTATGACCGCTTAATTGGTCCCGAAATACGGTGTTTACACTAGGATAAGAGTTTGGTGGAATTCCGAGCTATTCAGTTTTAGAAAAATAGATTATATTTAATATTTAATGAATTAAATATCAATGTATTGAAGTTGGTTCTTTTGGAAATATATATTTTAAAGGGGCATCATTTTGATATTATATTGTCGCTACTGAGTTCGGAATGGTGTGTTTTTCCTAGGTAGGGTCTAAACTCATGTCGGGCACCGAGGCTGGGCCAGGACCCCTTTTATTTTTCTTTTGTTTTCTTTTATTCATTTTATTCTCTTTCTTTTCTTGCTTCTAATTCCTTGGATTCTCATGTACACCCATGCAGATTCCCCTTTGAATTAATGGAAGAGAGGATAAGGAGAGGGATAAAGATAAAGAGAGAGGGAGAGAAAGAGGTACCACCATAGAGATCAGGACCTACTGAATTGTTGCGTGAAAACCATGGACCATAGAAATGGGAGAAGCTTTGGGGGATTCCTCCCAAAGGTAGGCCATTTTTATGTTTTCCCATTAATCCCTTTAGATTGATCATTTTAAAATTTTAACCGCTTTATAAGATTTCTTATGAAACATCATAGTTTGATATGTGATTTGTGGGGATAAAAGGGGTTTTCTGGCATTTCAGAGGGTTTTTGTTTGGGAAAAACCATATACATGGTGTGTGGTTTCGGGAACACATCACGTGTTATTTATTTTTGGAGAAGATGACCTTTTTGTATTACATGTCGGGTATGGGTCATACACGCTATATATGGGTCATACATGACATGTATAGGGATTCGACTGTGTAGTCGAGTACCTGGAAAGGCTGCCCGTGTAAGGGGAATATGCTGTGTGGAGTACATGTCCAGAACCCTTGTCGGTCGCACACCATGTAGATATACACGGACAAGTAGAATACATGGGCAATCCATTTTAGGTACATTGGAAGGTACCCCATGATGGGTACATGCCATGTACAAGGCCAACATATCATGTACTTGTGAATTTACACACCAAGTACATGCCTAAGTACACGCCCATGTGGGTACTTGAGGGTACATGCTATGTACTAGGGTACACACATTGTGTACGCCTCATTTGTTACCCCTTTTAGGGGTTTTCATATCTTTTCAGCCAAGATTCTGAATTTGACCCATGAGTAGTCCATTATGAGTATATTTTCATATAGATTGCGATTTTAATACCCATGAGGTATTTTGATGACTGCTAGGTGGAATTTTGGGCATTTCTTTCATGGAGAGGTTCTTTCTCCAGTAATTGAATCTAGTTGTATCCTAATATAGAGACTTGAAATGATAATGATAGGTTCAGTGTTCAGACCAAACTAGTTTGATACTTTTAATTGAGATAATAGATGATCTATCTCTCTCAACTATTCCCTTAATAGGTTTTTCCTTGAGGAAGTCTCCCTTAAGAGATATACCCTTCTAGCCCAAGAGGCTGTGAGACTTATTATCTTAGAGAATCTCATGTAGGATGCCGCTTTCTTATTTATGTTCTAAGGATCTCCTAAGGGATTCCTTTTCTTATAAGATGGCCTAGGTAATCCATTGTAGGATCCCTATACCAATATATCATTTTGATTATCCCATATAAGATGTATTATTTCCTTTGTACCATGTCATGAGGGTCATGTGTAAAATTCCCCTTCTAATTTATCATTACGGGGATCCATTGTTGGATATCTCATCTTCTTATCATTTGAGGATACAATTTATTATTCCTCCTTTATATACAGTTAATGATCCAGAGTAGGATTACTTCAATTATGTGTAGACCTTGAGGATCCCAAGTATGATTCCTCTCTTGTGTGTATGAATTTAGAGATCTACTGGGTTCCCCGATGTTTGAGCGAACCAGAGATAATACATCATTTTTGAGTAGATATGGTAGTGTGTGTTACCTTATAACCCATGAAAAACTTGTAATCCCATGAGGATGTGGCAGTGGTGTTGGGTTTAGTCATTTAGTCACCCTCACCTATTTTTTATACATCCACTTATTTACTGTTGATGTAGTGATTCTTACCAGTTTTGATTACTAGTTGGTGGCTATTGAGCCTGACGTGAGGCATCTTTCTTTCTCTTTAGAATGCCTAGATGTTCTTTATGGGATCCATATTCTAAGCCATGTTATCTTCATATGTTATCTATATACCTAGAGGTACTACCTGAGGTTTGGTTTTGGAGCCAGTATATTTGATTATAATATTTTTGGTATTTCTAGAGGTGCTTCCTCATAACCGACTATTGAGCCTACAAATATGATATATGGGAATGGAATCCCCAGTAATGATACTTTTGGATGATTATTCTCTCCTTAGTGATGAGGATATTTTTTCTATCCTCTGGTTTATATGTGATGATGATGATTATGCTCTCCTCAAACTGATTATACTTGGGGATGCTTACGCTCTCCCGAGTGATATGGATGATTACGCTCACCATGATTGGTTACTTGACATGGTGTTTCACATCATTGGATACCTGGAATGATTACACTCTTCTAGATGATAAGTGTGATTATGATATCCCTTATTTGAGACTCCAGGGGTGGACATGGTGTCTCATTGGTTATTTCTCCTTATAGATCACCTAAGGGTAAAACCCTTAGAGATTATCTGAGTTCTGAATGTTGTGACCACCTGTGAATCAGGACCTAGGGCTCATACATTTGACTGGATATACATGGAATGAGAAACATGGTGTCTAGCTCAGTTACCAATTA
Source organism: Viscum album (assembly GCA_963277665.1). Classification (NCBI taxonomy): domain Eukaryota; kingdom Viridiplantae; phylum Streptophyta; class Magnoliopsida; order Santalales; family Viscaceae; genus Viscum; species Viscum album. The sequence continues at coordinate 1,329,225,533 of OY728158.1, forward strand.
CAGCATGTCTGAATTCAATTTCCTGGAATCCTTATTTATAGTGATTAGAGTTGAGTACAGGTGAACCTAGGGTTAGGACAAGTATCCCCCTATGGTGACATAGCTTTTTTAGAGACATTTATGATGTTTTCTAAAGCAGGTATGTGTTAATTGGGATTACAAACCCATCGATTGACTTAGTTATACACATCTTGATTGGAACAAAGTTCAGGTCAATCCTCTTGCACAAGATATCTTGGCGATCAATATTATGGACCCAAGGATCGACTACTTATTGGTTTTATGTTATTTCATTAACCTTACTCATGAATATTAAAATTTACGTATATGTGTTTAGGAATGGGACTATATATATATATAAATATAAATATGGAAATCCATGGAAGCACTTTCCCAATTGACTGATATTATATACCTGGGGATTGACTATAGTTTCACTTTATTGGTTTTACTTATCTTTTTAGTTATATCTCAGCTATGAAGAGAATATTGTTTTTTCATGCACTTATAGCAGCATATTTATTGGTTCATCATTAAGGTGGACAATTGATATTATTTCTCACCCCTACATGTTCACTTTGGTGTGTGAGTGTAGAGCTTATGCCTACTTTTTAGGTTGATCATGGTTTTCATGGTGGATAGAGCTGAGTCCCTAAGTTGAATGTTTTAGTGGTGCTATTCGTGTCGGTTTATCTGATCGGGCAAGTGTAGTTCAACAATGTCTGGAGACCGTGTATGTGGTCTGGATCAGAGTTAGTAGTAGAGCCCTAAAATTTTATTTTAGTATCTTTTTGTAAATCTGTATCATTATGGATTGTCTAGTGGGTGACCAGTGTTGCATGTATGACATAATTGTTTGGGATTTTATAGAATTTCCATCTATTATTACAGAATATTCTATTTCATTTGATTTAGTACTTATAAATTCTATTTATTTACTTTTTTTTGATATTTATCAATTTCTGCTGTTTACTTACTCTGATATGAGGGCATAGTCTCCCCACTATCACACCTTAAGACCTCACTACTAGTAACAACCTCTAGCACACAAGGAGGCATGCTTAAAGACTCATGGTGAACTATATTGAAGCATCAGATTAGTGGAATTAGTTTTAGAACTTTACAATGTGGTATCCAAGGTGTTCCTTTCCTAGTATTTACTATTTTTGATATGGTAGACATGAGTGTTAGGAATTTTTCATAACCTATGATGGATATCAAACTGGTCCACTGAGAACACTTATTCTTGTAAGATATCCTAGTTATTGGGATATGGGATTTTTTTCCTGATCTACGTTGTTATAGTTGTATATGATTTTCTCCTTGAGCGATGCACATATTGTTCAAATGTTATGATTTACTATGGATCCCTAGCTCTTGGCCATTAGAAATAGGTGAGTGATGGATTTTTAATCTTGTATGGAAAAGTAAAGTGGTATCTCATGCATCATATTTGGCATGTAGGACTCACATCATATAAGCCTTATAGTGTGTGATTTTATTGAATATTGAGGCCCGTTCAAATGGTCCTACTTACATATAGATATTTCATTCTGATGGAAGGTTATGTGGGTCCATATTGAGACGTTTTTTGTGAGGTTGATGACTCATTCCTCATGAATGGGAGGTGCAGTGACCCTTGTAGGTAGATATGGAAGGTGATTCCCTTCTATTGTACCCATTATTTGGCGTTGTTTATTAGGTCGTGGTTGTCTAGTCAGATCACCGAGTATGATGTCAATGGATACAAGGAACTTTCATGTGAAGTAAACCTCTATGGGGTATTACTATATATGGATGCCCTATGAGTTTCAATTCTATATCTCTTTTCTTATGATGTATCGTGACATCCAAAGAGAAATTCTTATGAGGATGCTGTGTGAGGGTTATGCCCTTGTAAGTTGTGTTGTTAGTTTTGACCGTTATCGGTCATTGTGATCTTTAACTCCCTTAGAGAGGTTTGATATTTTCAGATAAGTGGTTATAAATCATGAACCAGCAGTGAAAATTTTTTTATAGGTCTTGGTGGGAGATATAGATGCCCTTGGTTTTGGCTCATACCCTTGTAGGTTGATGTTTGTTCTTTTGAGGGTAGTCTACATGAGAGTGGTTGGCCTGTGTTTTCAGATTCCTTTTTAGGCAGTGAGCTTATTTGTACGCTCATTTTAAGATCGATTCATGGTTGGTGATCGAGTTTTTTGTTATAGGAATGTTGATGAATTCATCTTTTGATAATAACCTAGGGTGATTTGGTGTCAATATCGGCATCGAATGGAAGAACTATTAGAGTTCCTAGCCTAGTCGATCACTATTTCCTCTATTATTAATGAAGTCAGAGCATAGGTAGATGTTCATGACTATAATGATGTCGAGTGATGGGTGGTCATGGAATAAATTGTGGAATAGGTGAGGTTCTTGTTTTTTAAGAGGAGTTCTTAGGGAACATCTGGGTTATTGAAACTGATGTTATATGTATCAAAATCGACTTATCCTTGTAATGGAAAACTCCCTGGAGTGCAATTCAGGTGATAAAGGTACACACTGGTTTAATGTAGTATTGTTTGAATCTTGATCAGTGAGTGGTCAGTTTCCATCCAAGTACTAATGGTTTCAAGACTTTCTGTAGGTGTGGTTGCCTAAGAGTTGGGGATAAATGAAGAATGTAACTCTGTGGTAGAGGAGAAATTGAGAATGAATGGGGTACCATAAGAAGGATAACCCGTGGATTAATCCTGGTCAGTTATTGATAGGATGGTGAGTGTGGATAAAAGAGAGCCACAAATTCCTTTTAATGGATCTTAGTGTATTTTTAGTTAGATATTATTATGCTCTATCTTGAATTTTCCTAAGTATGTTGACAGAGAATCTTCCCTAAGTCGTGATTCTTTTCTTTTCAAATGTTCTTCCTGGTTTGGAAAAGGAACCTTTTGAGTTTATTCTTGAGGAGTGGTATAAGTTAATCCATATGATGGGGAGTACACCATTGGCTGTTTGAGGGTGGTGAGCCTCATTTCAGTAGAAATATGGCACTTTTTATGGGTTGATGATCTTAGAGTTTGGTTTTGATATGACGATAAGGGTATTCCTATTGCGGGAGTACCAGATCAGTTGTAATTAAATGTCTACCATATAGGAGATAGTTTTTGAAACTGTGAGACTAGTCGTTGGATAGTTCATATAGCTTGGTTATATAGATTCTCAAGTTGAGATCATGGTCTCTAGTCTTACCACCAAGATTCTCAAGGATAAGAAGGTTTATAATAGGGATATTTTAAGGTCTCATGTTTTTACAGACATGAAATTTGAGAAGAAATTTTAATTTTTTACTTCGGATTCTTACAAGGGATAAAAATGTATTTTCCACTAGAATATGATCTTGTATAATTTTTCTGACCACACTTTTGGTCCCAGAATAGGTCATTTACTCTAGGATAGAAGTTTGGTGGAATTCTGAGTCATTCAAATTTTAGTGGAATAAATAATATTTATTATTTAATTAATTGAATATTAATTTATTCGTGCAGGTTTGTTTGGAAATATATTTTGAACAGAGTGTAAGATTGAGATTTTTTCTTTTCCATTGAGTTTTGAATGAGTAGTTTTTCTTAAGTGTGATATAAAATCCTATTGGGTACCGGGGCCAGGCCAGACCCCCTTTTCTTTTGTTTTCTTCCATTTCTTTTCTCTCTTTTAATTATTTTCGTTCCTTAGATTCCCATGTAAGACCCTACATATTTCCCTTCACATGGAAGAGAGTGAGAACAAGCAATGGGAGAAAGATAAATAAAGAGGGAGAGAGAGAGGTACAAGCACAGAGCTCAGGACATGTCAAACAACATTACGAAAACCATGGACTGCAGAAACGGGTGAAGATTCAGCAGATTCCACTCAAAGGTAGTCCATTTTTATGGTTGATCATAAATTACCTTATATTAATCATATTATTATTTTAATCCCCTTATATTCTTTCTTATGACCCTCATGGTTTGATATGTTTTTTTGGAGAAAATGAGGGCTTCAGGCATTTCAGAGGGTTTTTGTTGAGGAAAACCCGTCTACACAATGTGTGGTTTAGGGATCTCTCTGTGTGTTCTTCCTTTTGGGGGAAGATGGAATTTTTCAAGTGTATTTAGTGTACAGGGACTCAGCCATATAGCTAAGTACTTGTCCAGGATGCTCGTGTAAGGGGCACATGTCATGTGGAGTACACGACATGACCCTATGTGGGTCACATATTGTGTAGATGTATACAACCAGGTAGAATACATGGTCATTCCATGTGAGGTACACGAGAAGGTACCCCATGTAGGGTACACACCATGTATAGTTCCAACACATCATGTACCTGGGAATTTACACGCCAAGTACATGCATAAGTACATGCCCATGTGGGGACTTGAGGGTACACACCGTGTACCAGGGTACAGACACTGTGTATCAGGATACACACGCTATGTATGCCTCATTTTCTACCCTTTCTAGGGTTTTTGTATCTTTTCACCTAGAAGTTGGAATTTGATTCATGAGTGGTCCATTATGAGTATATTTTCATGTAGATCACGATGTTAAGACCTGTGACGTGTTTTGAGGACTTCTAGGTGGAGTTTAAAGAATTTATTGAATGGATAGGTTCTTTCTCTAGTTATTGAATCCAGTTATCTCCCGAGAGAGAGACTTGAAATGAGAATGATAGGTTGGGTGTTTGAAACAATCTATTTTTAGACCTTTCCCTGAGATGGGAAATGCATTATCTTTTTGAACGGTGCATTTGTAGATTTTTCCTTGGGGATGTCTCACTAATGAGATGCTCCCTTCTCCTCAAAGAGGTCAAGAGACTTGTTGTCTTAGAGGATACCATGTAAAATGCCTCTATATTATTTGTAAACCATGGATCCCCTAAGGTATTCCTTTGATTACAATTTGACCCAGGTAATCCCTTGTAGGATCCCTATACTTTTGTGGAATTCTGAGGATCCCATGTAGGATTCCTTTTCCCTTATATTGTGTTGTGAGAGTCCCACGTAGGATACCCCTTCCTATATACCATTATGAGGATCCCTTTTTGGATTCCTATATTGCTTAATGTTTGAGGATCTCATGTAGGATTCATCCTTTAATCTACAATTTAGGATCCTGAGTAGGATTCTTTTTCTTACGTGTGGACCTTGAGGATCCTAAGTAGTATGCCTCTAATGGGTATGACTTGATGGACGCAGTAGGTGCCAAAATGTTTGAGCTTTATACCACCCTCAATCATTTGTTTATACTTTCACCTTTTTACTTATTATGAAACAATATTTACCAAAGGTGATTACTGGTTGATGGTTGTTGATCCTGACATGAGGTGTCATTCCTTCTCTTTGGGATGCCCAGACATTCTTCCCAGCATATGGCTTCAGATCCATGTTATGTTCATATTTTATTTGTATACCCATAGGTACTAAATGGGATATGGTTTTGAAGCATGTATATTTTATTATTATATTATTGGTATTTCCATAGGTGTTTCCTTGTATCTAGATATTGAGCCTATGACTATGATTCACAGGCATGAAGTACCTAGTAACGATACTTATGGATGATTCTACTCTCCTAATTTATGAGGATGATTCCACTATCTTCTAGTTTATATGTGATGAGGATGATTATGATCTTCTTGATATGATTATACTACTATATGATTACACTTTCCTGAGTTATAGAGATGATTACACTCTCCTAGATTGGTTACTTGACTAAGGTTTTGGACATTGCATTTCTTATCATTGGATACCCTGAATGATTATGCTCTTTCAGATGGCATAGATGTTTATTCTCTCCCTTATTAGAGACTATATGGGTTATAATGGTGTCTCATAGATGCTTTATTCTTAAAAAACACCTATAGGTCATTCCCTTTGGGATTATTCATTTGACGAATGTATTGACCGCTTATGGAATGATACCTATGGATCATACATTGGATTATATTTATGTGGAATGAGTAGCATGTCGCCTAGCTTAGGGACTATTTATAGGATGCATGGATTAACTTCCCATTAATCCTTCTTTACAGTGATTGGAGGCAAGTATGGGTGAATCCAGGGTTTGGACGAGTATCCCCCTATGGTGACATAGCTTGCTTAGAGAAATTTTAGGCATTAGCCGAAGAAGGTATATGTAAATTGGGATTATGAACCTATAGATTGAATTAATGATACAAGACTTGAGTGAAATTACATAATGCTCAATTCCCTTGTAGATGATGTCCAAGCGATCAGGATTAAAACCCCAAGGATTGAATACTTGTTGGTTTTTTCTCATTTCATTCAACTTTATCATTAATATTCATATTTATGTATATATATATTGGTATGATATTATACATGTATACATATATAATTATGAACATCCATGGTAGCACTTTCCCATTTGACATATATTATGGACCTTGGGTTTGACTATGGTTTCACGTTATTGTTTTTACTTATTTTTTAGTTGTTTCTTGGATAGGTTGTGGATATTGTTTTTTTGATGCACTAATAGCATAACATTTATATTCTCATCATTGGGGTGGCCTAATGAGATTATTTATCACCCCTAGATGTGAAACTTGGTGTTTGTGTAGACCTTATGTCTACTTTTTAGTTTGAACACAGTTTTCATGGTGGATAGGGATGAGGCCCTGAGTTGTATGTTTGAGTAGAACTGTTTGGGTGGGTTCATCTGATGGGTTTGGGGTAGTTCAAAAGTGTCTGGAGACTGTGTTTGTGGTATGGCTTGGAGGTAGTAGTAGAGCCCTATAATTTTATTTCAGTTTCTTTTTTTACTCATATATCTGTATGGTTGAACCAGTGGGTGACCAGTGTTTTGTGTATGACATAATTATCCAGAATATTATAGCATTTTCACTTATTTTTATAGCATGTTCTATTTCAGTTTATTTACTACTTCCGCACACTATTTATGTAGTACTGTGTATGATACTTAGATATTTAAATTTTTTTTCTTACTCTAATATGAGGGAATAGTCTTTTCATTGTCACAATCTAGTCCATTGTAGCTAGCCATTAGCCTCTGGCATATGGGGAGACACACTTGAGGCCTTGTGGGGAACTGGCTTGGAGCACCAGATTAGTGGCATCTGGGTGAAGACATTACAATTATGAACCAATTCACTTTAATGTGGTGTATATACTTCCCCTTTTTTATTTAATATTATGATTATCTCATATATCATGGTATTCTATATTTAATTTTGAATTATCTCATCCAAAGGGGTTTGACTTGAAAATTACGAAGTGGTAAAAGTTATCTTTTCAATCTTAATTTATTTTATGATTGTTAAATTTATATTGAAAAAATCACTTCCTTATGTCCATTTTCCATTGTATTGAACCTTTATTTTAGATATCCATACTCTTATGTGGTGTGTATAATTATTGAATAAACCATATACCATTTTAACATATAGTGTGTACTTAAAAATTATTTTATTAACTCAGGAATTATTGGTAAATAAATACCTTTTACTCAATACAGATATTTGATAAGGCAAATTGTTCATGAATTAAATTGATTATTCGATATTTGAGTAATTCTTTGAACATGTGGGATATATATGGGGCTTGATTAAAGATAACCCATCGATGCATCAATAGTCTTATGAGATGAATAATTTGGACAATTAGATTGGTTATTACCTGATACCTTATAAATGATATTGTGAAAGGTTTTTATGATACAGTGTACCTAGGAAACACGACATCCAATAATTAATCATTTATTTCATTCATATTTAATTATTATTTATCTATGCTATTTTTATTTGACATTATCAATGGATGTTGTTCATTCTTTATTTATTGATTAAATGGTATGTGTTTTAGTTACTTAACTTTCCATATTGATTTTTCTTATCTAGTTATATAAATAGAATGTGTGTTCATTTATTTACCTTTCCATGTTGATTGTGCTAATTTATTCATTTCTCTTCTGCTATACTTTCCCGTATTGATCATTTGAGCACATCCTTATTTCCTTTCCTTTCCATAGGATATGAATATGAAATTTTTGAATGAGATTTCATGTATGTTTTTCATTTTATTTTAATATGTATCATGTTTTATTTTCTACTTCCCAATGCAATATGGGCATCATGTATATAATATGGTTTACCAAAACTACTAAACTAACCAATCCTTTAGGATTTTATTCCTTATAATCATGCAAATGTAATAAAGTAAGCCATTGGCTTTAGGCTCTTGGGGTCATGACATTAAAATTGGTATAAAAGGAAGTTTAGTAGAAACCTTGGAAAATATATTTAAGAAAACATAGATTATAGAACATAATCCAATGATAGAATTTGAGAATAATTATACAAGAACATCCCAATGAAACCACATTTATGATTATGAGATTAGATGCACATAAAATTTTCAATTTATGTTATGTATTTCAGTAGTTTTGGAATTATAAATGATATTAAATCTAGTCTAGGTGATCATTTAGAAGTGGAACCTAGTATAATGAATGTGAACCCCACCAATTCACATGATATAAAGAGTGATAATGATCATTTATTTTATGGTATTAATATAATATTTCTAAGGGAACTATTTTCCGAAACATTCTCATCATTTTAGGACATAGTACCATGTGTTAATGAGATAGAGAAAGAATTACATAACACATATGGATTCAAATGGAAGTAAGAGAAGAAAATATGATAGAGAAAAATATATATAAATAGAAGAAGGGAAAGAAGGATATTCCCTCATGTGATAATTGTAGAATGTAACACTTTCGTATATGCTTAATAAGAAAGGAGTTTGCTTCAAGAGTGGAGAAAAGGGCCATCATGCTCATGATTGTGAGGTAAAGGAATAATTTTCCAATGTTCAATGATTCAACTGTTGGTATTTTGGAAACTATACAAATCAATGTCTCAAGTTTCAATGGAATATACCCTAAAATATGCTAATGGATCATGGTCAATCTTATGCTACTACCACAGACAAAGTGGAATGATTAATATTAATATGTTTGGATTCACGAATTATATCATTTGAGTATTATATTTGTTATTCACTAGTTATAAAATTATGCAATATATAAGTATTTTACTACAGTAATATATCATTAAGGATTTGATATAACATATTAAATGGTACCGATATCCAAGAAAAATGATTTAGTGACAAGTTGAACTTCTTGGGCAGAATGGACCGAAGGCCTTCTTTTTATTTCCTATTTATGGTAATCCCCCTTTTAAGGGATGAGGGTGGACCCTTACAAGGACCTATGGTTTAAGTGACACATTACATGACTAGTAGGTGTTAGAGGAAGTCATCCCCAATAAGACAACTTGGAATTGCCCCTCCCCCAGAAATATCATGATGTCAACTCCGCACCTTCACATGGATGGTCAGATAGCTATCCTACGCAGAGCTGCAAAGGCCTAGTACCGATGGTAATTACATAACCTCTCAATCATCCATGTCTTCTTATCTTTTCTCTAGTGAATATGCCTTCTCTAAATCCTCATTTGGAGCCTTGTTCTTTATAATCTATCTGGTTTAATGTACATTTTTCATGCGGTATGAAGGCTTTTAGGGGTCCTGAAGGCCTTGAGGTGGCCCAAAGGCGTTGAGGTGGCCCAAAAGCCTTTCTGTCCCGAAGGACTTGGGTGGCCAATAGGCCTTGAAGGACTAGATGTCCAAACTGGTGGCTCAAAGGCCCAAACAGAAGAATAGTTTCGACTACTATATTACTAAACAATACCTTCTATAGTATCTTCTACAATACTACTATAGTAACCCAGAAATACACCCCTTAATGTGATTTATATGTTTATATAATTATGGTTGGATAAATAGTTGATTGATATGGATAAATTAAATTAGATATTACTAACTACCATGGAATTGATTAATGGTTTGTTGATAATGTGGTTTATTCTATCATTTATAGAGTTTGAATCATCATTGCATTTAAGGAATATATCTAATAATTTTTGTTCTATTTAACGAATAATGAATGATGCATGTTTTCAATAATGTTTTATGGAAATTCAAGTTATTACCACGTTTCAAAAGAATACATGATGAAGGTGTTCACAAGTTCAGTATGTGATGATTAAAGATCTAATTCATGTTTATTGAAGACTAATGATAAGTTCACTTTGGAAATTCAATGACCTTCCTTCTAAAGTTTTGGATAATAATCTTTTAGAGAATTTATCCATTTATGAAATGGTTTAAGATGATATTTAGATGAGGTTTTAGAGGCAAATGTATTACTTCACTATATGATACAACATGTGCTAAGAAATAAAGTAGAAAATTTTAAAAGTAACAACCATAGGATAAGTTTTTTTTTATAAAAATGTATATTTACTTACATTCTTATAGAATAAAATAATTCCTCAATGCTAGGAAAAGCATATTGAAATATTTTTTTTCCCTATTATCATAATTTTTGATTATATCAATGACCTTTTTCACACCTCTGGTTTATGGGTTTTTGGTCAAAAACATTATCATGAATATGTTCTCTATCAATCTCAGTCATAACTTGATAATTATATTTATCTTCCATGTATATGTTTTCACTAATATTATCTTATTTGAAATCCTGGTTTTGTGGTGACCTTCCCATTTACCTTCCCCTATCATTAAGAACATGTGCAATTAACCTTATTTTTTTATTTGGTTTTTTCAAAAAATGTTTATTTTAAAAAATCAAAACCTTGATTACCATAATCAATTTTAAATTCCATGGGCACAATTTTTTTAAAGTGGGGAGAATGTAACTCCCCAAGATTTTAAAACATTTTCTTTTTATAATAAATTTTAATTTTGTTTATAGATTTCTTTAGACATAACAACATGTTAAGATTATGATACACATAACATTGAGATTATATTGTGGTATATAAAACACTAATTTGTCTTGTGTTACACACAATACCAAGATACTTCGATAGTTTGCATTACATGTAAGACTGAGTTTTATCAAACTGCAATATACTATTAATATGGTTATTCAATATGGCAGTTATCAACTAGATATTGTAATGATATGTATAAAAATGATTAAATAAAATTTTAGAATATTTTTTAGATATGTTTATATAATTATTTGGTTACCAATTAATTAGAAATTAATATAGAAACCAATTAAATATAAAAGAAATGTTTTTATAAAAATAAATTTATGCCAAAGGCATTTTATCTTAATAAATTAAAGTAATTACTATTATAGAATTATATTAAGGAATATTATATATTCAATATTTTTTTTTTAAATTCATACAATATATTTGATACACATAAGATAATAACAAATTTAATTTTATTCATAAAAGCTATATTTTTCTAAATTCTTTTTTACCCCATTTTAATGGAAGACTTGTCTAAAAAATAAATTTTAATACTTTTTAAATTTTATGTGACCAAATAAACTTCACTTTTTAATGTTTAATTACAAAATTATTATTTTTTATTATTTTTTATTTTTTGTGAAGTTTCATTTTTTGAGAAATAGTAAAAAATATTTAATTTTAATTGAAAACTGATTTTTCATATAAATAATTTATATTATTAAATTATATTTTGAATTGGTTTTAAAGTAAATACATATATTAAGAGAAAAAATATCTTAATAAGGGAGTATACCTTAAACTTATTGGCCAAAATAACCTATAAAAATGTAAAAAACCTATTTTATGGCCATATATAGACCATATGGTCCTCTTTATCTAATATGTTTCATTATTGGAGGAACATTATGTTAAGGATACCTTCAAATAGTGTTTATCTTTCTATATTTACAAGAATTCCACTCTTTCTCCATTATAAAAAGGTACTCATCCCCTAACTTCTTAACACCTCTAAAGAACATTGTATCATCTAAAAAATGCCCAAAAAATCTCCAAAAATACATACCCTCATCCTAAAAGCCTTAATGTTTCCTGAAATCAAACCATGGAAGACTTTTGGTATAAACCAAAAGGAGTTACCTAATGAACATGCAACATAGTTCAATGAGCTCTTTTATTTTATTTCTTTCTAAACTAATTAAATTAGTATTATATAATGATTATATAATAAAATCAGTACCTTAAATATAATAAGATGTTGTTATGATAAGATTATGAAATAAACCTACACACACTTCCATAAAATGGGATACATAATCATTGTTTGTGTGTACGACAGACTACCGCCTCACAAACCAATATCATTTGTTCTTCCATTACCACCTTTGAATGTTGAAAATAATGATGTATTTATAGTTTATATATGAAATTTACTATATTTATAATATCTTTATTCTTATATAATTACAATATGACACATAATTTCACATTTTTTATTTTTTTGGAATACAATAACATCGTTTGTGGACATGTGGACTACTGCCTCCACAAAGTTATGCGATTCATTCACACATTACACAAAATATATTAAAGATAGTTTTAATAAGAATATATGATATATATATAAAATAAGTATGATAATGGAATTATGACACACACACCCACACACACACATATATATATGTCACTTACTTTTTAACTCTAAAATGGAAATGAATGTAGCGTGCATGCATATGTACGACCTACCGTCTCCATGAACAGTGCATTTCATTCTCTATCTCAAAGTTTTATTGATTTTTATACATACATAGTAATGAATATATATTATATTTACATCATGTTTTAAATCCTATATAGGATGAAATCATCATCAACATAAGAATAAAAAAATAAGAAGTCAAAACATACTAAAAAACATGACAATTAACACCTGATACGATGAAAATAATAAAAGATCATTAGAAAAAGAGTAATAAGTTATTATAATAAGATCATATAGGATAATATAAATATGATTATGGTTAAGGTATTAGTTAATAACATTATTAAAAAAATTATATAGGAGTTTAAAATGTGTTCAAACAAAAAGGGGCGTAAGGTAAGATATTTTGTCTCAATTTACATTCCATTGAGACTTATTTATTATTATGAACCAATTAACATTAATGTGGTGTATATACTTCCCATTTTTCATTTAATATCATGATTCACTCATATTTTATGATATTATATATTTTAATTTTAATTATCCCATCAAATGGGGTTTAACTTGAAAATTCCCAATTGGTAAAAGTTATCTTTGAAATATCAATTCATTTTATGATTGTTAACATTATCTTGGAATAATAAGTTACTTATGAACATTTTCCATTAGAAATAAAATTTATTTTATATATCCATAATCTTATGTGATGTGTATAATTATTTCATAAAATGTATACCATTTTTACATATGGTGTGTACTTGATAGTTATTTTATTAACTCGAGAATTATTGGTAAATATATACCTTTTAATCAATACAGATATTTTATAAAGAACATTGGTAATAAAAATAAATAGATTATTCAATATATGAGTAATGATTTAGATAGTTACAACATGGGTGGGTCTTGATTATATATATCCCCTAGATGCATCAGTAGTCTCATGAGACAAATAATTTGGAAAATCAGATTGGGTTTTACCCAATATTTTATAAACCGTATTATGAAAGGTGTTAAGAGTAAAGCTACCACGTACCTAGGAAACATGGAGTCCAATAATTAATCATTTCCTTCATTCATATCCAGTTATTATTTATCCATGATATTTTTTATTTTAAATTATCAATAAATGTGGTTCATTGTCAATTTATTGATTAAATGACATATGATTCAATTACTTACCTTGCTATATTGATTTTTCCATATCCAGTTATATAAATGGAATGTGTAATTATTTATTTTCCTTTAAATGTTGATTATTGTCATCGATTTATTACTTCTTATATTATACTTACCCTTACAAAGCATATGATATTACCCTTATTTCCTTTACATTCCCCATGATATGAAGAATAATAATTTGAATGAGATTTCAAGGATGTTATTAATTTCATTTTATTATGTATCATGTTTTATTTTTTTCGCATTAATGTAAATGGGTATAATGTATGTGATCTAGTTTATCGAAATTGGTAAACAGATCATTCCTTTAGGATTTGATTCCTTATAATCATATCCATGTAATAAAGTAAGGCACCTAATCTAGGCTTCTAGGGTCAGGATGTTACACATATATAAAAACCAAAAAGAAGATCCATATCAATGTAAAGGAACCACCTGATCCACTACCATCCATCCCATGAAAAAAATTACATCCCTGATCACTAAGTTCCATCTCTTGAGCCCTATCCCTTACCTGATATGAAAACCATATAGTCTACATGCATCTCAAGGGGAATTTGTAGGGTGTGAATATGAACTCAACATGCCACCAACAACTTGTGCCTATCTTACATATATAATTATATAGTGTATGAACATATATATAAATATAATAAAATCACACATAAAGATAAAAAACAAACTCCACATATTATCAACAACCACAAGTAAGTGTTTCACCAGCTTAGACCAATTTCAGAGTGGAAAAATATATCCACAATCAGTCGTACCAGAAGTACCTCAACATACCAAACTCATACATGTCACTTGGAACCTCATGCCATATGACACCTCATGTGAAACCAAATGAGTAACCAACATCTCATCATAATTCCTATCAGTACATCCCAGGTCACTTGGACCTCTGTTCAAAAGTCACCATTGGCTCAATATCCCGATATCCTAAGTCACGATGGTATACATCCTCCAATATATAAGAAAACACCACCATATTAATAAACCAACATCCTGAGGCACATGATATCTATCCTCCAATTAATCATCCCATCAACCTCATATATAATGGCGAGCCTCATCCCCTAATTTATGGTCTCAAGAACCATCTCTCGTGGCTTTCTATAGTGAGAACCTCCTCTATAACTAATGGAAAACACCATCCCCTAAGACACTAAAATTATGGAGGCTTCCACCCACAACAAGTGGTCAACACCACCTCAACTAAGTCATATCTGTGGGCACACAAATCTAATGACAACATCATCCAACAATGGTGAGAGGCAATCAACAACACGTCCTAATCCACCCCATCCAAAATCCTTGTTGCCACATGAGAACCAAATCACCCAAATCATGATGGTCAATACTATCCCATGTTCCACGGGCCATACCCTCAACCTGATGACCTCATCACCTTAATCCCAATGAACCATGTCACCTCAACCTAGTGATCAAAATCATCCCATGTATCACGGTCTACACCCTTATCCTGATGAACCATGTCACCTTAGTCCCACTAATCAACATCACCCCAAGTTACTTGGGCCTTGAACAATGCATTCCCTTAGAACCAATTTAATTATATAACAATATGATTAATTAAATTAAACAACCGTCCTAACCTACCCAATTGGTTAAAATCCCTATAATTAGATTAGTACATTTTCAAAAAAGAAATAGAATTCCCATCGACATGTCACAACATTTATTACAACTTAAAAAAAGAATTTATTAATTAAGGGTTTAACCTGAATAAAACACATATGAATATTTAATAATACACCCCATTAAACCCATATATTTAAGGATAAATCTAGGAACCACCGACATTATACTCGTAGGCACTCACTCATCGAATACTGGCCTATAATTCAAATAGGATTAGAAGAAAATAAAGTTTTAGAAAAATGACATGAATATAGGTAAAAGGAGCTTGAATAGATTTAGCATTTCATATAAAATTAAAACCAAATAATATAAGAAATATTATTGAAGGGATTACCACTCTTCTACCAACACACCTGAAAATGTTCAATTTGGAGCTCAAATGGAAGAGGGAGGCCAAAGACTAGAAGAGGTAAGAAGAATCTCCACACCTACTGTAACGCCCCGACCCCGGTTACCCAGAGTCGGTGCATTATTGTGTTACATTGGCATGATCACAAAAGATCAAGTCTTGAAAGACCGAGTAGTTTAGTAGCCTTGGAAACACTAGATATATTCATAAATGTTATATTAAATCATAATGTGAAAAACTACAATAACATAGTGTCCATTTTCCACACTCATATCCCCTTCAGACTATCCCTGCAGGTCATTCCTAAAATTCTTCTTCACATCTTGGAAAAATTAAAACATTGAAAGGGGTGAGCTCAGATGCTCAGTAAGGATAACAATATAGGGGAAATTTTCATAAATAAACATTAACATTTAAAGCAATTTATAACTAAAAAAAATCCTTTTTAAACTTGAACATTAGCATAATATGGAAAAAATAAAATTAAATAATGCCATTTACTTACTCACATGGATATTCTACTAGTCGAATAATCACATCAAATATCAATAACCACTTTCATAATGATGGAATGCATAATGCCAGACTATGATAACCACGTAGCCAAGGCCTCGTGCCAAGACCACAAATAAGATTTTGTCAAGGCCTCGTGCCAAGACACTAGTTTGTCTCATGAGACCTACCGATGCATCGATGAGCTATAGCGGGATCCACCCGTCACTTATTAAGTCCAATGCATTCCTCATATGAATAGGTTTAAACATATCATAAATCATAACATAATCGTATAACATAAAACATGCATAAAGGAAACATAACATTTCCACATTTCAATCACAAGATATCAATAAAACACATTGATATAATAAAAACACTTTCAAAACCATTTTCAATACCAAAATAAAAGAAAAGTAAAACATGGTATTTATTTTTCTTTTAAAAAAAGGTATGGCTTGTAGAGGAAGCCGAAACTCAAATAATGGTCACAGCGGCGGAGAAGTCATTGTTGCCGCATACGTATGACAAAAAAATTCCCTTTTTTTGTTTAGTAAACGCTTCGTATAAAAAATATTCCTTTTGAATAAACGTAAAGTCAAAGGGGTTTATACACCGTATAAATGAAAGTTGTGTATAAAACCAAATATGCCTCAATGAAAGGAGATTGAGATGAAGTCCTTACAAAGATCATTTTTAAAATAAAATAGATCTATTATGTGTATTCACTATAAGTACACATAAAGAAAGTACAAATACAAGATAGTACATAATAATATCATGACATAATTTGAAAGTAGGATATTAACCCAAAGAATGGAAATTGGGTTAAGAAATTCCCTTACCTTGTGTCCGAATTCACTCGACCGTTCTTTGATCTCCTGAATAATAAACTAGAGTGAATATCTACCCTTTTAAGAACCTTTTTCAAGTTCATTATTCCTTTTATATAACTTATTACCATGTCATGAACATTATGTAATTATTTAAGTTTATAACGGTCGTTTTGTCGATCTTAGGTACTTGAGTCAAAAATAAACTTATTATAATTACACTTTGTTCATGTGGTAAAATATCCATTATATCCATAATTATATTCATGATGTATATATCATATACATCATTTATATCCAGTATATACATTCATTTATAATATTACATAACATTTAGAGGTAAGAAATGAAATGCACCGTTCATGGAGACGGTAAGCCGTACGTACGCATGAACGCTACTTTCATTTCCATTTCATATTTAATGGAATGAAGTTATAATTATATAAAGCTATAATATAATTCCAGTATAATATAATGTATAATACCATTTACTCCATCCTTTATACATCCCACATATGGCATTAACGATTCAAATCACTTTGAGGGGGCGGTAGTCCGCACTTCCTAAAATGAAATTATCGCGTTTACCCATAATGGAAATCATAAAGGAATGCCATAAATGAAAAATACAGAATCATAATGAAAGAAAAAACAAAATATATATCATATATAAAAATAGTGTCATCAAAATGGCCACCATTAGAGGTGTTAAAATAATAGTGAACAATCATCGTTTCGTGAGGCAGTATTTCGCCACCCACAGAAACAGTATGTTCTTTAACCATTAGATGAAGGTGTGTGTAAGTGTAAGTCAAATACTTCTCATAAAAACATCCTAGTATATTTAAGATACTGTTGTTTTTACAAGAGAAAGAAATAAAAAGAGTTTAAGGGGTTGGAGAAGCAAAATAAAACAAAATAACATAAGAGAAGACATTACCTTAAAATCGGGTAACTCTTTTTGATTTGAGCCAAAGGCTTCCTTGGGAAGAATTATGCCCAAAGTGAGGCTTCTAGGAGTAATAGAGAGAAGTTGGGAGAGTATTTGGGAATAGGTTTCCCGATCCAAATGGCTTGAAGGTGTGAATAAGGTGGTAGTGGTGGGGGCCTTTTATAAGAGGAGAGGAGGGGCGCTCTTGGAAAGATTGAAATGTTACTTTATTATACAATGTTTTTCAGATTCTAAAGGCCCCACACTTATATTATTCTAGGATAAGGTGATAAGAATTCGAAATATTTTCATCCAATAGTCTTTGGACAAGTGTAATGCTTATATTTTACATTATCCTTCCATTTTATTAAAATCGTTAATGAATGAGGTAATCGCTGCATCATCATGGTGTCATAAATAATTTAATTTATTTAATGTCTAAAAATTATAAGAAAAATATCATGATTTAGGAAATATTTTTAGATTTCGAATGAATATTTATAGTAAAAAATATGACTTGTATAACCCCATTTAAAAATTGTTTTAGTAAAACAACTTATGTTTGTGACATTTTTATTTTAAGTTTAAATAAAAGTTATTTATGTCATTTTCCTACCAAAGTGGCTCCATGGGGTCCCAAAGTTTACCCATGGATTGTCTTGGTTGGAAATGACACATATAATAGGGGTAGGACAAGTGTAAAGGTATTTTCATATTTTTATAATATCATTTTTACCTTAAATATCACTAATTATCTTTAATCGTGATTAATTAAACTTAAAAATTACTATTCACAAAAAAATTATTTTCATCCCATTTAACCACATTTTACTTCCTAATGAAAACCATGTATGTCGGAGTTTTGAAAATCAAATCACAGAAGTGGTAATATTTCAATTAAATGAAAAATCAGTTATTTAACTACCACTTAGTGGTTTCACTATTCATCAAAAATTGATGTTTTTCAGAAAAATGCCAAAATTTCACCCTAAGCTATAATTGATATTCCAAATTCAAAAATGATGTCTATTTTAAAAAATTACAAACATATAAGTTTCATTAATTAATTTTATAATTAATTCCCACTGTCACAACAAATAACGTGTTTTTAAGAAACAATATATATCAAAAGATTGATAATTGTTTATGTCCAATTTCAAAGTGAAATTAATTCTAATGAACACCATTGGATAAAATGGTAAAAATATATTCTAATTATACTTTAAAACCACTCAATAGTATAATTTTTCACTATAAAATATTTTGATTAAAAAAGTTGTTTTTAAGTATTTTTCACTATTCATAAAAAATTGGAAGCTCTCAGAAAATTACAAAAAATTCAACTTTGGATAATTTCGATATTCTGAATACAAAAATGAAGTCCATTTTGAAATATAAAATTTATATAATTTCAAAAAGTGGGTATTTCTATTTATAACTACTACTTTTATTGGTCGCGGTGTGTTAGAATCTCGAACTTGCATACAATGCAAGCTATTGCATTATTGAAAGAGAAGCGTATCGTGGAAGCTCGGGGTGTTACATTCTCCCCTCCTTCAATAAATTGCATCCTCGCAATTTGAAATTTTTCTTTGAAAATAAAATATTGAAAATAGAAAATAGCTTTGTGGAAAAACCAAATCTGAAATAAGGTTAATAAAAATATAACTTTAAAAGATAGAAAGATAAGTACAAAGGTCACCCGAGATATCCCATACTAGGATTCTATGAAAATATTGATATGGAAGAAAAAAACCATCAAGGTCTGATGGAGATTCGTAGAAAACTGGATTAGGATAAAGTTAACCATAAAAAAATTACAAACTTGTGATTGGTTAAATAGTCATTGAATCCCCAGCTGGAAAAGTTAACCGGCAACGTTTTTGTTTTAAGTTACCTTTTATAAAGTTGAGGAATTTATTTAGGAGATTTACTAAGAATGTAAGGGAATATACATACTTGTTATGCAGACTTTCATTCTTTAATAAATTTTTACCACAAACCCATTTTTCACTCTAAAAGGTAATAGAACTCAAAAATATTCTATTTATCCTAATTTTATAAGGTTCCAAATATTAACACATACCATTTAGATTAGTAAAACTATTTTGTAATAACCAGGGACTTACTGTAGGCTAGTGGTAGGTAATAAAGGCCTGTCGCACTATGGTTGTGGGTTCGATTCCTGCAGCTTTTTCTGACGCGACGGGTTATGCCCCACCCTGCAGGTTGTCCTTTTCCTAAAACTATAGTATTATAATATTCCAAAAATAATCTTCATAAATGTTTTAACCTTAAACAATACTATCCAAAGTTCAACTTATTCCATTCCAACCTTTATAGTTATCCAAAATACCTCCGTCCAGACTTTCTCTAAAAGGTCTCTAAATTCCAAAATCAATTGTATCATCAGATTCCTCAAACAAGGTAAAGTTTCTCTTATTGTCACATACAAAAATATGATTACCTTCATCATATTAAAACCTTAATGAAATAAACAAGTACTACAGTACTATCCTTATATATATATATCACATTATTCTAATAAACAGAATATAATCCATGAGTCCAAAAGCACCAATACATTAATTATTCTGCTTCAACTGTAGTAACAACATAAGATTGTCCTTGATCCCTTGGCCTTTTCTGAGGTAAGTTTCCCTAACTCTTAGGACATTCATTTGCATAATGACCTATTTCCCTACAATTGTAGCATTCAACATTGATAGCCTCTTTCTTTCCCTTACAATCTTGAGCCTGGTGACCTTTTTCTCCACATTTGTAACAAACTCCCATTCCTTTTAGGCAATTACCAGGGTGATTCTTCCCACAATTATCACATAATGGAAAATCCTTCTTTCCCTTTTTCCCTTTATCTGTCTCTTGTTCCACCGTTATCTTCTTCTCTTGCTTTACTTTGTTGTCATAAGACTTAGAGAATTCCTTTTCTGTCTTGATAGAACACGAGACTATATCTTCGTACATTGAGAAAGATTGTTATACTAATGCTCGACGGAGAAATGGTTTTAACCCATCAAAGAAATGATCGATCTTACTTCTTGGGTTACGTATATAATCTGCAGCATGCCTCGCTAACCTTGTAAAGTTGGCCTCATACTTTGCGACATTCTCATCCTCCTTTTGTCTCATACTCAAAAATTGCCTTTCCATATCTTCTTGATGGTCATGTGGAAAGTATTTTTCTAAGAAAAGATCTTTGAACTCTCTCCATTCCATATTTGATACTTCATCATCTTCCTTTGTGTTTTGAATCAGCGACCACCATTGATCGACATCTCCAGTGAGGCGGTAGACTGCCATGACAACCATCTCCCTTTCGCTACTCCCCAAGGCATGAAATATTTTTTCTAAGGAGTTTATCCATTTCTCAGCTACTAATGGATTTGTACCCCCATTAAATGTTGGTGGTTTTTGCCTCATGAAGCGGTCTAACATTGATCCTCCACGTTGCGGATCAGGGTGCTCCATACGAGTAAGGTTATTATTCATAACCTGAGTGAGTTGTCCCAGTATGGTAATAAGTTGATCAGCACCAGTTGTATCTCCAGATCCACAATAATTATCTTGAGCAGGAGGGAAATACCTACACGGAGTACGTGCATTGATACAGTTTCCATTCCTTCCACTAGGTGCCATTTCTAAACAATGACATAAACTAGATTAGTTAATGAATCAAAATACATAATTCCATACTTATAAAATACTTAACATAAATTGAACTATTTATGGATATAATCCATAAAAATTTTTTCTTTGAAGAAGTATATACTCATAACCCTTCATAGTGGTTTGTAAGGAAAATGAGAATTATCCTAAGCATATCCCCCAAGAGTTTCATAACCAAGAGTGCAGCAAGGCCCGTTGTCGTGCACCAGTTCCTGTTCGAGTCTAGCTCAAAGTGGTGTTTTCGGGTTTTACCCCTAGGTAAATCTATGCCAGAGCCGCCTCTACCTGCTCGTATCCAGACATGGATGTATTGCTTGGAAACTCACAAAATATATATAATACCAAAATTCTAGGAAGTTCTTCTATACTAATCCTCAAAGTATTTCTTTGGGCTATGTGCTCTAAACAGAGTTTATCTAAATCTAGCTTCCAAGGTTAGTACTAAACTACCTCTGATACCAACTGTAATGCCCTGACCCCAGTCACCCAGAGTCGGTGCATTATTGTGTAACATTGGCATGATCACAAAAGATCAAGTCTCGAAAGACCGATTAGTTTAGTAGCCTTGGAAACACTAGATATATTCATAAATGTTACATTACATCATAATGTGAAAAACTACAATAACATAGTGTCCATTTTCCACACTCATATCCCCTTCAGACTATCCCTGCAGGTCATTCCTAAAATACTTCTTCACATCCTAGAAAAATTAAAACATTGAAAGGGGTGAGCTCAGATGCTCAGTAAGGATAACAATATAGCAGAAGCTTTCATAAATAAAAATTAACATTTAAAGCAATGTGTAACTAAAAAAATCCATTTTAAACTTGAACTTCAGCATAATATGGCAAAAATAAAATTAAATAATGCCATTTACTTACTCACATGGATATTCTACTAATCGAATAATCACATGAAATATCAATAACCACTTTCATAATGATGGAATGCATAATGCCAGACTATCATAACCACGTAGCCAAGGCCTCGTGCTAAGAACACAAATAAGATTTTGTCAAGGCCTCGTGACAAGACACTAGTTTGTCTCATGAGACCTACCGATGCATCGAGGAGCTATAGCGGGCTCCACCTGTCACTTATTAAGTCCAATGCATTCCTCATATGAACAGGTTTAAACATATCATAAACCATAAAATAATCGTATCACATAAAACATGTATAAAGGAAACATAACATTTCCACATTTCAATCACAAGATATCAATACAACACATTGATATAATAAAAACACTTTCAAAACCATTTTCAATACCAAAATAAAAGAAAAGTAAAACACGGTATTTATTTTTCTTTTAAAAAAAGGTATAGCTTGTAGAGGAAGCCGAAACTCAAATAATGGTCACAGCGACAGAGAAGTCGTTGTCTCCACATACGTACGACAAAAACATTCCATTTTGTTGTTTAGTAAACGCTTCGTATAAAAAAGATTCCTTTTGAATAAATGTTAAAGTCAAAGGGGTTTATACACCGTATAAATGATAGTTGTGTATAAAACTGAATATGCCTCAATGAAAGGAGATTGAGACAAAGTCCTTACAAAGATCATTTTTAAAATAAAATAGATCTATTATGTGTATTCACTATAAGTACACATAAAGAAAGTACAAATACAATATAGTACATAATAATATCATGACATAATTTGAAAGTAGGATATTAACCCAAATAATGGAAATTGGGTTAAGAAATTCCCTTACCTCGTGTCCAAATTCACTCGACCGTTATTTGATCTCCTGAATAATAAACTAGAGTTAATCTCTACCTTCTTAAGAACCTTTTTCAAGTTCATTATTCCTTTTATATGACTTATTACCATGTTATGAACATTATGTAATTATTTAAGTTTATAACGATCGTTTTGTCGATCTTAGGTACTTGAGTCAAAAATAAACTTCTTAAAATTACACTCTGTTCATGTGGTAAAATATCCATTATATCCATAATTATATTCATTATGTATATATAATATACATCATATATATCCACTATATATATTCATTTATAATATTACATAACATTTAGAGGTAAGAAATGAAATGCACCGTTCATGGAGACAGTAAGACGTACGTACGCATGAACGCTACTTTCATTTGCATTTCATATTTAAGGGAATGAAGTTATAATTATATAAAGGTATACTATAATTCCAGTATAATATAATGTATAATACCATTTACTCCATCCTTTATACATCCCACATATGGCATTAACGATTCAAATCACTTTGAGGGGGCGGTAGTCCGCACTTCCTAAAATGAAATTATCGCATTTACCCATAATGGAAATCATAAAGGAATGCCATAAATGAAAAATACATAATCATAATGAAAGGAAAAACATAATATATATCATATATAAAAATAGTTTCATCAAAATGGCCACCATTAGAGGTGTTAAAAGAATAGTGAACAATCATCGTTTCGTGAGGCAGTATTTCTCCACCCACAGAAACAATATGTTCTTTAACCATTAGATGAAGGTGTGTGTAAGTTTAAGTCAAATACTTCTCATAAAAACATCCTAGTATATTTAAGATACTGGTGTTGTTACAAGAGAAAGAAATAAAAAGAGTTTAAGGGGTTGGAGAAGCAAAATAAAACAAAATAACATAAGAGAAGGCATTACCTTAAAATCGGGTAACTCTTTTTGATTTGAGCCAAAGGCTTCCTTGGGAAGAATTCTGCCCAAAGGGAGGCTTCTAGGAGTAAGAGAGGGAAGTTGGTAGAGTATTAGGGCAGAGGTTGGCCGAGCCAAATGGCTTGAATGTGTGAATAAGGTGGTAGTGGTGGGGGCCTTTTATAAGAGGAGAGGAGGGGCACTCTTGGAAAGATTGAAATGTTACTTTATTATACAATGGTTTTCAGATTCTAAAGGTCCAAAACTTATATAATTCGAGGCTAAGGTAATAAGGGTTCGAAATATTTTCATCCAATAGTATTTGGAAAAGTTTAATTCTTAGAATTTACATTATCCTTCCATTTTATTAAAATCGTTAATGAATGAGGTAATCGCTGCATCATCATGGTGTCATAAATAATTTAATTTATTTAATGTCTAAAAATTATAAAAAAAATATCATGATGTAGGAAATATTTTTAGATTTCTAATGAATATTTATAGTCAAAAATATTACTTGTATAACCCCATTTAAATTTTTTTTAGTAAAACAACTTATGTTTGTGACATTTTTATTTTAACTTTAAATAAAAGTTACTTATGTCATTTTCCTACCAAAGTGGCTCCATGGGGTCCCCAAGTTGACCCATGGATTTTCTTGGTCGGCCATGACACATCCAATAGGTGTAGGACAAGTGTAAAGGTATTTTCATATTTTTATAATATCATTTTTACCTTAAATATCACTAATTACCTTTAATCGTGATTAATTAAACTTAAAAATTACTATTCACCAAAAAAATTATTTTCATCCCATTGAACCACATTTTACTTCCTAATGACAACCATGTATGTCGGATTTTTGAAAATCAAATCACAGAAGTGGTAATATTTCATTTAAACGAAAAATCAGTTATTTAACTACCACTTAGTGGTTTCACTATTCATCAAAAATTGAAGTTTTTCAGAAAAATGCCAAAATTTCACCCTAAGCTATAATTGATATTCCGAATTAAAAAATGATTTATATTTTAAAAAATTCCAAACATATAAGTTGCATTAATTAATTTTATAATTAATTCCCGCTGTCACAACAAATAACGTGTTTTTAAGAAACAATATATATCAAAAGATTGACAATTGTTTATGTCCAATTTCAAAGTGAAATTAATTCTAATGAACACCATTGGATAAAATGGTAAAAATATATTCTAATTGTACTTTAAAACCACTCAATAGTATAATTTTTCACTATAAAATATTTTGATTAAAAAAGTTGTTTTTAAGTATTTTTCACTATTCATAAAAAATTGGAAGCTCTCAGAAAATTACAAAAAATTCAACTTTGGATAATTTCGATATTCCGAATACAAAAATGAAGTCCATTTTGAAATATAAAATTTATATAGTTTCAAAAAGTGGGTATTACTATTTATAACTACTACTTTGATTGGTCGCGGTGTGTTAGAATCTCGAACTTGCGTACAATGCAAGCTATTGCATTATTGAAAGAGAAGCATATCGTGGAAGCTCGGGGTGTTACACCTACTAGAGAAAGGTGTTGTATGTTGGGGGATAAAATAGGGAAAATACTCTTAAAGAATCATTGTAAAAAATGTCATTTTATACTCTTTAAAAATATTCATGGTTAGAAAATGGTTTAGTAAACCATGTGCCAACCGTGCATTGATCACTATCCAAACAATATACACCTCACATAGTGTCACCACATGTTTTAAAAAACTGTGCACTAACCATGTCGTTGAATATGCACACCCACAATCTAGCACATGATTTCTTGTAAGGGGATACACATATTCAAAAAACTACTCCTCCTAATAAAATAGGATGCACATTTTGGTCCTTATGGTTAGACAAGTCCGGTATCTCTGTCCGTATTTCCCGAAACTGAGCTTTTGAAGTCTGATACTCCCAAAACCCATCCAAAATCATGAGGCACTCACAGATCATTAAACCCCATAAAAAAGGACATACAATTTCATTCAAACTCTAATTATTACGTCCCAAATCCCAAAATTAGAGTTGTCCCATCAACCAAATATAAAATTCAAATTTACCTGGGAAAATGGCACATTCCAAAAACCCAGAATGTTACAAACATGGTTAGAAAAACTGTCTTCCAACCATGTTTGGCCTCTATCCTTTTAAAAAAGAGTCACATGGTTACCTAGACTAATACATATGGTTTGAGAAAACTGTGCTCAAGCTGTGTGACACCTCTTGATAACCATACTAACATTAGCATTGTTTCCATAGAGAGTTGCATGGTTTGACTAACCATGATCAAACCATGAAAAATTCCACTAGAACCTCATACATACATAATTCATGGTTACTGTATGATTATTACTAACCATGTGCCCAAGTCATGCACCTATCTTATTTTATCCAAAAAACCATTTTTTCAACTCCTGACTACTAGAAACCTCTTGAATGACCAAAAGGATAAACCAATCTAAAACTAAAGAATACCTATGACCTAGAGGGAGTCACAATTATCCCTACCATAAAATATTTATATCACTAGAATGTTCTTCAGATTTTGGAATTTGAAAACGAGAAGGACACTACTACCTCATCAATTATTCCCACTCCCATGTCTCGTGGTAATACCATCCACACTACCACAACACATGCACCATGGGAATTGTTTTACCTCATAGTTCATTATCTTGAAGATCCATAATCTAATTGTTTTCTCAACTATAGTAGTTTTAGGCTCAATATTAACATATTACCATTTGATCACATGGGAATGGTTCAGTTGATACCTCTTTAGTTTGGAAGTATGTAACATGTTGTGAAATGACGTCAAGAGAGACAATAAGTACAACTGACCAACCACCTTTCAAGACTCTCAATGATCTCAAAGGAGTCAAAAAACATCAGTGAAAAAATACCCTACTAACCCAACCTATGGTTTCCCGATAGCGGTGAAACACTAAGAAAACCTTAATCACCAACCTCAAACTATAGGGGCCTCCACCAACAATCATCATAGGATTTCTCACAACTTTCCTCCTTGACCAATATCATCAAGATTAACTGCACCATTTTCATTATCTTCTAGAAAAATATCTCCCCAACCAAGGACCACTCTCCCAAATCTTCCCAACATAAGGGAGATATACATGGTTTCCCATAAAATTATTCAAAGGGTTACATCTTAATCAAGTCCTGATAACTATTGTTAGAGGAAATTTCGACCATTAGAAGATGATTTTCCTAGGAAACACCAAAATCAAGAACACAATCTTGGAGAATATCCTCAGGAATGTAAATAAAACGTTCATTTTTTCTAACCATTTTTAGAAGACATGTCATTATTAATTTCCACTAGAAACCCATCACCTTTTTCAAGCCTTTAAAAAACTTGGATGTGAAATATGGGTCCTTGTAAAAAAAATCATAGAGGGAACACCACGAAGCATGAAAATATCTCAAACATACAAGTGTCAAAGCTATTCCACCTTCACAATCTACTTGATTCGAAGTAAATGAGATGATTTCACAATTTGATCAATGATCACCAAAATCATATCCTTCCCACTTGGATTCCAAGGAAAACCAAATAGGAATTCTATATAATTCTCATACCACTTCCATACTGAAATGATCAAAGGTTGAAAAGACCTAGTTGGTATCTCGTACTCTGTCTTAATTATATAACATATAAAGAACTATGACACAAATTATACAATCAACTACCTAAACCCTAGACACCAATATTGATGTCTTATATCATAATACATCTTGGTAGACTCATTGTGTATGGGCCAACAAGACCAGTGTCCACTGTCGAATAATTTCTGTCTCAGAGATAAAAGAATGTCCAAACTACCATGGAAACACAAAGAATCAAGAGGAGATCAAGAACAACCACATAATATATCCCCAACATTTAGTATTTTACTAAATAATAGAAAATTAGTGTCTTATTATAGTGAACCAATATTTTTTCACATATTATTACATGATTTTTAACATAAATATCCATTTAATACAAAATAAAGATCGATAGTCCTAGTGTATTTAGAATAATAGGTAAATAAAATATCTTTATTGTAATATCTATATTGAGTTCCTATATCCATTTATGCTCCTAATTCTATATGGTATAACCTGGGAAACACATAGACAAAAGGTATGTGCTAAAAATCCCAGTATGGGAATAAATATGATAAGGAAGCATAACATTTGAGTCAAAAGTATAACATTATATCATAAAATATAAGACTCTTGAGTAATAACATGGAATCATAACCTAAAGAAAATGGCATCATAAAACCATTAAAACATAGAAAATTTGAAAAAAAAACAAAATCTAATATAAGAACAAGTCAAGGATAACTTCCAATACAAATTCACATTGTGAACAGAGTCCCATCATTGATTAAGTTTACTCCACAATCCCATACATAACGTCTTATGTGAAACAATATTTATCCAATATATTGGAGCACTATCTAGGTTCATAAATCATAACATGTACATGATTATGTGTTCCATAAAATAAATCAATTGTAATTCATAAACATAATAATTATCAATGGAAATAAATGGGTTGTATAATCTTTCCTCATGTCATAATCAAAGGATAAAGAATTTGAGAAATGGACATGAGGTATGTACTACATCATAAAATGAAGGGATAATAATCAAGGTATATATATGAGCGACATATATACATAATTTATAATCATTCCATAACATTAAAGAGTGAGATAAAGTGAGTTATCAAGATAATGGTCATAACCCAAAGAAAAAAGGTGGTTCAGAGAGATTCCTTTCCATGAGACCGAATCGTCAAACACTTTCTTATATTAGTAAATAACAAACTTATGTTAATTATTTACTTTCTTAATAACCTTTTTCAATCTTATTATTATTTTATTTATTTATTACTATGTTATATCCAATTACCCAATCAATCATTTTCACATCATACATTTTAATGATATTTGGCTCATGTGTCCAAAATTAATTTAGTTAGTATACTAAGTTCAAATTGGCCATTATTACATAATAAATAGAATAAAAATCATTAAATAATTATCATTTTTAACTTACCATAAAACATGGTTATGAAAAATGAATTACATTATAATCACGGAGACAAAAGTCCATATATACACATGAGTAACATTTCTATTTCCAACGATCATTATAGAAAGAAGTTAAGTGTTATTTTAACTTTCAAGAATTATAATTATATAATTAATACCATATTATTTCTTTAAATACATTTATATATACCATCCATGAGATGTGTTATCGAAAAATAAATCGCATCCCTTTGTTTAGGTGGTAATCCACACATACACACAAACAATGATATCATTTTTCGATGATTAGAAAGGTAAGAAAATATATGATATATTAATTTTAAATAATGTTAAATATATAATGAATATCATATATATACATTAAATCTATCATTATATACCGCCATAAAATATAGTGATGGAAAATGAATTACATCGGTTTACAAGGCGTTAGTCTTCCTTAAACACAAACAATGGTTTTGTTTCCCATTTGATGGAATATGGAGTTGGATATAGGTTATTCAAATAACATTATTATATATGATTATATAATATATACATATTTTATTATATCATTCTAGATTAAGAATATTTGAATTTTTTTTACACCTCAATCCCTCTATGGTTGATATTATACCTAAACTAAGACATATAGAATTAGTTAAGGAATTATATAAAGTTATTTGGGTATATATTTTAATAACTAAAAGGATTTTTAACTATAAAGGAAAGATGATAGGAGGTTCCCTTTTATAAGTGAAGGGAGGGACACTCTTGGAATTACTTAAAATATTAAATTAATATAAACCATTTTTTATATAAAAAGGGCTCCAAATCTGATATAATTAAAATATAGTATGTTTATGGGTTTATATCCTATCATCCAATACAATTTGTACATGTTTAGATTTTTTTACCCTTATCTCTCTATTTTAGCATTCGTTAACCCTTTTTGAAAGTTACCTCGATAACAAAGTTGTTACTCTTTATAAATCAATATAGCAACTGTAAAATGAATATTGGTTAATAAATAAACCATAGTTTATATTTTTAAACATGTACCAATAACTTGGAATATGATAGGATGTTTAGGAATTTTAAATAATTTAATAAAATTTTATTTATTATAAAATAAAATATTTTTTTTTGAAAAATTCATTTTATTTTAATTTGAAAACAATAATTCATTAAAATTATATTACTTTTAATTTTTTTAAAATCATTAGTTTTATTTTTCTATTAATTTAATAAATATTGTATTAGTGTTCTGTAAGTATTTAAGGGGATTATTACATCTCTTAAATAAAAAAAATTAATAAAAAATACAAATAATTTATCTTTAAAATGAGTATTTATAATTGAAAAAAGGTTGTCTTTATCCCTAACACAAAATATTTTAGAAATTAAAAGTAATAAAGTGAAATTTTTGAATAAATTTTACTTAAATATTAAAAAGTTTCAAATCAAAGACACAGGACACCAAATTTATATATTTTCTAAACTTAGATGAACATCAACAAACATCGCTCATACAATAGGAAAAATGAAAGTTTTAGGGTCATTTTTTAGTCTTTATCATATTATTTGTAACCTTAATTACTCGACTTACCGTTACCGTGGTGATAATTATCTAATATGGTCACTATTCAGAATGACAAAAAATAGAAAGAACCTATTTACCAATTTTTTGCCTCATAATTCAAAAAATGGAATAAATTTTTCAATATTCAATTTATAGAAGTGGAAGAATTTAAATTAAAATTTAAAACAAAAAATGTGATGAAAATAAGTTTTTCAAAAAAATCCATTTTTAGTATAAAAATGTTTTTATAAAAAATTCAAGTATAAAAATTATTCCAAAGAAAATAATTGGATTGTTGATAATATTAGAAAAATAAATTTAATTTTAAACAATTTTTTTTAAAAAAATTTATCTTTACAAATGCTTGAAACAAAAATATAGTTTTCATTTAAAATAAGTATTTTTCCCCTCTAGAAATTCAATCATTTTAAGAAGATCACAAAAAATTAACTCTAAGATAATTTAACATGTCGATTTCAAAAATGAAGCAAATTTTATCAAATAAATTTTTAAAAAGATCTATAAATTTATTATAATATTTATTCACATAATGTATTAAAAACCATATTTGAAGAAAAAAATTACTTTAATAAGAAATAAAATATTTTTTTCTAAACATTAATAATTTTTTTTATTTTGTATAACCTTTATATATATATATTTATATCATAATGAGATTAATCCAATTTGTACCCACCAATTAAATTTCTAGTTTATAACAGTCGCATTTAAATAGTACTATTTTTATAGTATATACCAACTCACTTAAAGCACAACGTTTCATGTTAAGAATGATATTAAGAATAATACTATTCTTTTAAAAAACTAAGAGTGATACATTCTTCCCCCTTAAGAAATTTATCCCTAAAAATTTTGTATTTCATACTAAGGTGAAAATTGGTGAGAGTACTTCTACTTCATGGCTTCCTCTTTTTCCCATGTTATATTTTCATATTTATGGTTTCACCATAGTAATATGAATAGGTGAGTTGTCTTGTTGTGTAGAACGTTATCTATATAGTCAAAGATATACACTAGCTACTCTTCATTGGTGAGATCATTTTCCACCTTTATCACCTATGAATTTAGTATATGTGAGGTATTTGATATGTTTTTCCTCAAGAGGTATACGTGTAATGTGTTATGTACTTGAGAAAGGGTTAGCGAGAGTGCTAGTCGATAATCCAAAACTCCAATGCGATTGTGAAAATTAAAAAGGATGATTTATCTAAGAATTAGATTACCCTTATTCACATATATCATGACTCTATTCCATAGATATATGTGGAGGAACAATTTATCTACAACCTCAAACACCAAGTCCCATCGATTATTTTTATCGTAGCTCTTATGTCATCTATGAGTATCCCCGATGTGTTGTTGGATGGTATTGATTTTTTATACCATTTATTAAACGATTTCAAGTCCCAAAAGCTTATTTTTCACCAAATTCATCCCAACACTCATGTATTATACACATGTTCCCATAAAGGTATTCATAATATTCCATTTATATTATTGTGTGAAAGTTATTATTTTATGATTACTCAACCAGAGGAATCGGTTTATCCCATCATATTTTGAAGTCTATTGATCATTCTCTCAACATGTCTTCGAGTGTTTGGATAGTCCAATTATAGTGGCCATTAGTTTAGGGGCTATAATCCATAAAAAAGTTCAACTCTTTATTTATATCATGTTGTACACTCTTCCGTAACTTGGAGGAAAATCTCATATCTCAGTCAGATATAATCGATAATGGTGTTCCATGAAGCATCACCACCTCTATGATATATATCATTGCATGTTGGTCAAGTTTGAATTCCCCTAGAATTATAATGATGTGACTAGTATTTGTAAGATGATTCATCATAACCCATATTGCATAATTTCATCTTGATATCTTTGGAAGACCAATGATAAAGATCATGGTTATTTTTTCCCACTTCCATGTAGGTATGTGTAACAGTTCCATCATCCCCTTAGGATTTTTTCCTTTCAACCTTTACTTGTTAAGATACTAGACACTTTATATATATATTTCATGATATCATTCTTTATATTGTCCCACCAATAGTTATTTGTGAGATCTCAATACATCTTCAGGCTCCCTAAGAGGATGGATAAGGTTGATTCATGTGCATCATTCAATAACGAATTATTTATATCAGGATTTGATGGAACATATATTCATAACCAAAATCTTAAAATCCCTTCTTGAACTGTTTTGAACTGTAATGATTTACCTTTTCTTATATATTTCACCTGCTTCTGAATTTCCATATAATCTCTTTGAGCATCATTTATCTTCTCTGTAAGGGATGTTTGAGTAATAATTTGAGAAATAAATGACAACGTTCCTTCCTTTATGAATCATATGTCCCTTATCTTCAAGTATTAGAATATTATATCCTTCTCAATTCTCAAAATTTATAAGGTTGACATATACCTTCTACATAGAGCATCTTCCACTTTTTTTTCTTTCCCATGACGGTAGTGGATTGAGAAGTCATAGTCCTTGATCCACTCTAACCATCTTCATTGGTTCATATTCATCCTATTCCGTGTCAATATATATGTGAGGCTCTTATAATGCACATATATTTTTTCACTTCTACCCATATAGATAATACCTCCATATTTTTTCACAAATTTCACTATAACCAACTCCAGATCATGCTTTGGATAGTTATATTCTCAAAATTTCAACTTTCTTGAGGTGTAGGTTATTACTTTATCATTCTATATTAGTACATAACCCAAAAACTTATTTGAGGCAACAATATATACCATGAATGGTTCCCCACATGAGGTAACTATCAGGACTAGTATAGTGATAAGCCCCCTTTTTAATTCCTTAAATCTCTATTCACATTCACTGGACCATCAAAACTTTACTCCCTTCAAAGTCATATTAGTTAATAGTTTTCAAAGTCACATGAATTTTATTATAAATCTCCACTAATACCCATATAGTTTATGGAAACTATAGATATATATTACATATGTTTATCTAGGACAATCTTTAATTAACTTTTCCTTAGAATGGTAAACATATATCCCTTTGATGGTGATAACATTCCCCTTCCTCCATTCAATACTCTCATTTACTATACTTTTCTAATATATTATTGTTTAAAAAATCCTTTAACATAGTATCCAGATACTTATCATGCTCAACCTTACTTTTATAGTATACCATAATATCATCTATAAATACTAAAAAATATTTATTGAGGTAATATATAAAGACTCTATTTATTAATTCTATAAATATTGACGGAGCATTAGTGAGTATGAAGGGCATTACAAGGATCTCATAGTGTCCATACCTTATTTATAAGGTAGTATTGGGAACATCTTCCTTCATCAACTTTAATTTGTGATATCTTTATTTAAGGTCTACCTTAGAGATATATTGGTCCCCATGTAGTTAATAAAACAAGTCTTCTATCCATGAAAGAAGATACTTTTACTTTATTGTGATTTGTAGAGTTCATGATAATCAAATATAGGTGCATCAACCCATACTTATTCTTGATGAAGAGAACCAGCACACCCCATGAAAAAGAACTCATGATTATAAAACCATTATCCAAATTATCTCAAAAAATATTTTTCAATTATTCCAACTCAATGATGTCCATTCTATAATGATTCTTGGATATGGGTAGAGATCTAGGTATAAGTTCAATTGAGAACTCAAACTCTCATCCAGGATGAAGATCAGGAAACTCTTTGGGAAATACATGAGTATACTCCCTCATAATGGTAATTTCTTTAAGAATGATTCTATCCTTTATCTAAATAATTCAATCTAGACATGCTTTTTTATAAGCCAATAATATCTACAATTTAGTAGAATATTACAAGGGAGATTCATCTACCTCCTTACATTTTTATAGAATTATAGGATGGCTTGTGATGTGAAATTTGATCTCCCTCACCCAACAGTTGATGTTTGGACTATATAAGGACACCCAATCCATGACCAATATTGAAAAAAACTCAACTAAATTAAGTATGATGAGATTTTTTTAAAGATTATATCCAAAAACAGTGATTGTGGGATAGTTATATACTTAGGAAGCAATAACTGATTTGTTTTATATTCTAAAAAAAATATTCCATCCCCTATGTTTTGAGGTTGTGTTTGAATATTTCAATTAAACTTGGAAGATATGAAAGAATACATAGAAAAAAATCAAAATGTAAATTAACTATTCTTGAATGAATAACCAGTATACTTGTCAACACATCCTTATTGGGATCCACCTAAGTAGAAGTGATAACATATGACCTTCCTTAATCTCTAGGAATTTGAGTTTATTTTTGTTTATTGTCTCAGATATCCCTTGGAATAGGGAATTGGTTTGAATTATGACCTTGTTCTTTGCAGTTGAAACACTTTAGCATAGGTGGAGTGTTGTTATAGACCTTCTTTTCCTCTATTTCATAAGTGGGGTTCTTTATATACCTTAAAAATTAATTAGCCTAATTCCCATCTTTTCCACACTTAAGTCATCTCAAAATTCTATTTATATAGTTTACAAGATGCTTCTTCCCACACTTTTGACAAGTGGGGTGTTGAGTTTTATTTCCTATATGCTATTTATCCAAGTATCCTCCTAAAGAAAACTCTATATTACACTTTTTTTATCACTATGCCTATGATACCACTAAGAGCATCCAATCTATATCTTGGCCTGGAGGGAACAATGAACAATCTCTTAATATCTATCAAAGTCTTGAATTTCCAAATCTTTTTATAGACATGGATTTAATCCACTAATGTAGAGGTCCACCATGCTTTGAGTATTTATGATGAATATAAAGGAATATCATGCAGACCTTGTGTAGTTTCCCTCATACACTCTGATAGACTCATCTTCCTTTTACTTTAGTATGAGGAACTCCATTTCTATTTTAAAATAAGGATTTTGGGGAAAATATTTATTTAAAAATATTTTCTAAATTCTTCTCATTCCATGGAATCAATATCATCTTTGGACTTAGTGTAGTTGATCACTCTCTAGCACTGATGAACTTTCCCACCAATGCAATAAATGACTATCACAAATTTCTATTACTTGGAGCATTGGAGGAAAGAGAATGTATTCTCAATGGATTCAATCCATTGTTACCTGATGAGGGGATCAGATGATCCACTAAAGGTTATAGGACCTTTTCTTATAAAATAATTGACCGTAACTTTCTATTTCTTAGGATAAGGAGGTCGTTCTGAATGATTCATGTTATTATTCAAAACTTGAGCTAGTTGGCCAATACTTCCATGAATTTCTCAACTCATTCTTCCCTAATGTTAGGTATCTCATTAAGGTAATCATCATATTTATTATCACATTGGTTATTGTCACGGTTTCTCCTATTTCCCATTATTAACTAAAAAAATATGATATTACTTTAAATAATAAACATAAAAATGGGAAACTTATGATTTTAAAAGAAAAAACTTATAAATGATAAGAATATCCTAACTTATGAGTCCCTAGGTTTCAATATAGGTTATCCATGAAAATTTTTCTTATTAATTTTTATGACCTAACAATATGTTTAACTCTTAATCCCAAAAAATAACTAACCCTTTATCTAATACCAACTATTGTGACACAATACTTTTTACACATATTTTTACATAATTTTTAACATAAATATACATTTAATACAAAATAAGTATTGAGAGGCCTAGTGTCTTTATAAGACTAGGTAAATAAAACATCTTTATTTTAATCTCTATATTGAGATCCTAAATTCCTTTGAGATCCAAAGTCTATATGGGATAAAATGGGTAATAAATAGACAAAATTAAGGAGGTAAAAGTCTTATTAAGGGAATAATCATTATAAGGAAGCATAACATGCGATTCAAAAGTATAACATGATATCATAAAAGAGAAGGATCATGAGTAATCACATTAGAGGATAATATAAAGAACATGGTATAATAAGATAATGACAACATAGGAAATGTGGAAACAACACAAAACATTACATAATAATAAGTCAAGTATATATTCCAAGACAATATTACATAGTGGACATAGTCCTATAATGGATTAGGTTTAATCCATAATTCCATACATAACATCTCATGAGACAAAAGTAATACCCAATTCATTGAATAACTATCTAGAAATTTACATCATAACATGTACAATTTTACATGTTCATTAAAAGAAATCAATCAAAAGTCATAAACCTAATAATTATTAGTTGAAAGAAATGAGTTTGATAATCTTGCCTCGTATCATAATCAATGGAGAAAGTATATGAGAAATGAAAAAGAGGTACGTATTACCCTATAAAAGGAATGAATAATAAGTTATGTATATATTTGAGAGTCATATATATAGAATTTAGAATAATTCCATAACATTAAAGAGAGATAAATTTAGTTATATATAGAAATTTCATAATCAAAATAAGAAGGGAGGTTCAGAGAGATCCCTTACCTCAAGTCTGACTCATCACAAACTTTATTATTTTCATGAATAATAAACTTATGTTTATTATTTCCATTATAAATAACCTTTTTAAATATTATTATTCCTTTTAATTTATTTATTACAATGTCATATTTAATTACCTAATCAATTAATTTCACATTGAGCATTTTGAAGATATTCATCTCATGTGTCCAAAATGACTTCAATAGGTTGATTGGGGTCAAAGAGATCATTATTCAATTATATATTGGATAATAATAATTATATAATAATAATTTTATACATCATTTATGCTTCTAAAACTGAAAATTAATTATGGTTATGAAAAGGAATTATGTTACAATCA
Source organism: Viscum album (assembly GCA_963277665.1). Taxonomy (NCBI): domain Eukaryota; kingdom Viridiplantae; phylum Streptophyta; class Magnoliopsida; order Santalales; family Viscaceae; genus Viscum; species Viscum album. Next base: position 1,329,263,343 of record OY728158.1, read on the forward strand.
TAAAGATGGTAGGTCATACGAATGCATGATTAAAGTTTACATTTTTCATTGATCATCACAGAAATAAGGTAAGAATTATTTTATCTTTATTTAATTATAATTTTATCATAAATACAATATTATTTAATTAAATTACATTATATATTCTATTAGTGTGATGTATTAATGGAAAACAAATCACATCACTTTGTGGACGTGGTAATGCACATGTACACACGAACAAAATTACCATTTTTAAATGAATGGAAATGTATGAAAATATATGATATGTGAATTTTAAATAATGGTAAATCTTTAATGAATATAATATATATAAATTAAATCAATAATTATATCCATAAATGAAATGTGGTTATAGAAAATGAATTACATCAGTTCGTGAGGCGGTAGTCCTCCGTACACGTGAATGATAATTTCATTTCCCATTTGATGGAAGAAGGAGATGGATATGGGATATAAAATAACTATAATAAAATATTATTATATGATAGTTAATTATTAAATTATATTAATATGGTTAAATAATAATTTAATTTTTTAGAATAATAAATAAATCTAACACATTCGGTTAAAGACTATACATCTTCTTTGGAAAACATCCTTTGTTTTACACCATATGCCCTCTAAGGTTGATATTCTACAAAAAAATACCTCTAGAATGAGGGAAGGAACTGTAAGAAGGTATTTTGTAATATTTTTGATAAAATATATATTTTTCAAATATAAATAAATGTTGAGAGGAGGTTCCCTTTTATAGTGAGGTGATGGAAACTTTTGGAATTATATAAAATTTTAAATAAGTATTAATTAATTTTTATGAAAAAGGATCAAAATTGATATAATTAGAATATAGGATAAAGATGGGTCTAAATAATAAAATAAAATAAAATAAAATAAAATAAGAATAAGTTTATATTAGGTTTTTACCATTATCTCTTTGGTTTATCCCACATTAACCCTTTTTGACAATTATTATGATAATAATGTTTTTACTCATTAGAGATTAATATAGTTACTATAATCGGAAAATTGGTAAATAAATGGACCTTAGTTGATATTTTTAAAAACATACCAATCACTTGTCCATGTATATTATTCTTAGTAATTTTAAATAACTTAATAAATTATTATTTATTGTGAACTAACATTGATTTCATTTTTGAAACTATTTATTTAATTTTAATTTGAAAAAAATATGAGACTAATTGAATTAGAATATAATTCATTTAAACCTATATAATATATTTTTTATTAATAGAATATATAGTTAAAATAATTCATTCAAATTATATTACTTTTAACATTTTTTAAATCATTTATTTTTTTTCTATTAACTGGATAAATATTGTGTCGGTATTGCGTAAGCATTTAAGGTAATTATTTCTCCCTAAAAATTAAAAATAAATTAACATGATAAATAAACATGATCTATCATTATAATTAATATTTATAATCAAGAATATGTTATATTTATCCCTATTAAAATATATTATAGAAATTAAAACAAGAAAGTGACATTTTTGACTTTATCTTATACTTAAAGATTATAAAGTTCAAAATCAAACAAATATGGAACAAAATTTGCATATATTATAAAAATGGATTTAAATGGATTAGAAATAATCATCCAATATGATAAATATAAGTGTTATGTTAATTTTCTTAGTCCTTATCATATTATTTTTAATCTTAATGACTTAACTTACCCTTACCATGGTGATAATTATTTTCTACAGTTACTATTCCAAATGACCAAAAATAAAAGGAAACAATTTACCAAATTTTTACATCCCGAATATTAATATAGAATAAAATTGTCAATATTCAATTTGTATAATTTTAAAAAATTAATTTAAATTTAATCTTCAAAGTGCGATGAAAAACATTTTCCTATAAATAATCATTTTAAGTATAAAAATGTTTATATACCAAATTCAAGTATAAAATTCATTGTAAAGACTATAATTAGATTATTAATAATATAATATAACTAATTTCATTTTAAAATATTTTATAATAAAATGAAACCTTTTAAATTCTTGAAAACAAAATATAGTTTTCATTGAAAACTGGTATTTTTCACCATTCACTAGATAATCATTTTTTCAGAAAAATCCCCTAAAATTCAAACTAAGATAATTTTAAAAAGGATATTTCAAAAAATTTGGTAATTTTATCAAATAAATTTTTAAAAATTTCCATAAATTAATTATAATATTCAATCAAAAAAATTAATAAAAACCATTTTTGAAGAAAACCTGTTTTTTTTTGAAGAATATAATGGATTTACTAAAAATTTAATGCTTGTTTCCTAAAAATTAGTCAATAAATTTAAATTGAGTCGGACCTTTATATATATATATATATATTAATGGGGTTAATCCTATTCGTATCCACCAATTCAATGACTATATTATAATGGGAACATTTAAATAATAATATTTTTATAGTATATCGTTATTTTATTAAAGCATGGTGTTGAGTGTTAAGAAAGATATCAAGCATATTATTATTTTTTAAAAAATACTAGGGGTGTTACACTGATTCCAACTTAATCTAAACCTACTCATTAAATGATGATTTATCCTTTACTGAGGCTAAGAACACCTGACCACCAGTCTCTTCCACTCCTAAGATCATATTAGCAAAAAAACTCATCAGAGAGCACTCATCTACTGATTCCTTCAAAGATTGTGTTAATAATTTCATTCTTAATGCATTGATGACCACATTTCCTTTCCTGAGATTATATGAAATATCAATATCAAATGTCTAAATATATTATTACCAACATCTTTGTCACAATTTCATAACCTCTAATTAAGATATACTTCTAGATTTTATGATAATAATATACCATGAAACACTACCAGAAGTGGTAGTTACAATAGGTTTTTAGTGCATTCATAATAAAGGCCAACTCAAGATCATCAGTAGGGTAGTTCTTCTTATAAGGGAGTTATTAGTGATAACTATAGGCCACCACTCATTTTCCCTGCATCAATACACACCCCAACCCCATATCTGAAGCATCACAGAAAACATCATAACCCAAACCTGGTTCATGAAGAATCAAAACTTGGGATGAATTCAACCTCTTTTTCAGTTCATTAAATGATCATTAAAAATTTTAATTCTATTCAAACATAACACCCTTACGGGTTTAATCTTTATTTGAAGATACAATCTTTGATAAGTTTTGAAAAACCAACCTATAATAACCATCCAAACCTAAGAAACTCTAAATCTCAAACACATTTCTATGCTCCTCCCATGAAATCACTACCTAAATCATTTTAGGATCTACTAATATTCCCTTATCATATATTACATTCCATAGAGAGTTCAATTATTCAATACAAAATTCACACTTAAAAAGATTTCCATATATAAAATGTTATTTAAATATTCTTAGGATGATATCCAAATGATCAATGTATTCCTCCTCTTTCTTAGACTACACCAAGATATCATCCACAAACATAATAATGAAATAATGCAAGTACCAATAGAATATTAGGTTAATTAATTCCATAAAAACCAAAAGAGAATTAGTGATAATGAATGGCATAAAAAAACTCTAAATGCCCATACCAACTCATAAACAATGTCTTAAGTATATTATATTTATGTACTTTCCACTAGTGGTATCCAGATTGGTGGTCAAACTTTGAAAACCAACAAGCACCTCTGAGTTTATCGAATAGATAATCAATTCTTGGAAATGGATACTTGTTCTTAATGTACCATGATATATCTTTTGAAACTTAATTCAAATTACGAGGCTCACATCTTTCTTCTTAGTGAATAGGATTGGTGAATCCCAAGGTGACATGCTAGGATGAATAAATCCCTTAGCCTCAAGGACTTCAAGTTGAACGTTACGTTCCTCCAACTCAGTAGGTTCCATATGATATAGTTTCACATAAATAGGTATAGTTCAATAGAGTAGGTCAATAGTAAGCTCAAACTCTCTCTATGGTGGTTACCCAGAAAAATCACCAAGAAATACCTTGGGGTACACACTCACCACTATTGAAAGTCGACATCGCAAGAGAGAGTCAATGAAATCAAGAAACATCTCTGACAACTAACATGGGATCATTCCAACATAAAGAACAACATGACTCACTATCCTAAATCTAGAATCCCACTCACTTAGAAAGACATGAAAGACTCCATTGGAAATAATAAATGAACTCAATGATGGTAATAGTTGATCTAGGACTTAACACTGATAATAAAAAACACGATAATAATAAGATTGATGACATCTAGATCAAGGACTCGGAATCCCCACATGACTTTAAATCCATCTATCATCACCCAATTTAAAATACATAAGAAACTTGGTTCAAACCTCTTTCCCTAATGTATATAAAGATAAAACAAGAACCAAATAAGTTTTGAACTCAATACCAACACATTAATTAACATTAAAGATATAAAATAATTAGTTTCACATTTTCCAAACAAATCAAGTAACATAGAGGATAAAATAAACACTAAACCTATAACAGTTCCTAGACCTACTTCAGTTTCCACTAGCACATACTCCACTATTTAATGTTGTCTGGTATCAGCTCCCCCTTAGATTTTTTAGATACATGAACATTATTATTGGCATGATGATATGATACACCACCCCTAGAACCATAATAATGAACTTATTAACCCTTGGTGCGAGTTGATATAGCCTAACTACATTGGGATATCCTTCCAAAAAAATGAAGGAGATAGCCATATTTTTTACAATGAAGACAAATTTAAGGCGCTTCCATGAAATTAGTCTTGATATTACCAATCCTTTCACTCTGATAGAAAATAAGCTACATCTATCCTAAAAAATCCCCTGAAAATAGTCCTAATAAAAACTAGATACCTTTCCTTTTCTTGATAGAAGACACACCCTAGCTTAAAGATTTAGAAACCAAAGTTCCACATAAACCCATTTTCCAGATATGTCTACCTTAGCCATAGTCACATTGTTGACCACCTCTATAAAGCTTAGATGGAATAAGAGAATAAACATAAACTAAATATTATCCCTCATACCCATCTAAATCTTATTAGATTTAAAGAAATCAATATTAACATGATTGGGTGAAAGGTGACCCAATATAGCTAAATGGGTAGAATAATCCAAAACCCTAAACTCCCCTAACTCTAAGGTTAGAAATTATCATGTCTTTACCACTCAAAAGGTATTGGGATAAAACTATTAGTTGAAGATTTTCTTAAAATATATCTAGGTAACATCCATGTGAAACTTAGCTTTCATAATAGAGCCTCATTATCTCTTTCCTAGCCCTTCAAGAATATACATGGAAAACCCCACCATAGAGTCCTCTTGAGTTTTCAAAAAATGGAGTATCCTTTCAATCAAATCAATACACTCTTCAGATTAATATGGTCCTTTGTCACCATGGAATATGGGTGGATTCTTCTTAGTAAATTCTAATCCACGATCCACCGCTCATCACTAGTTTCCAACATTCACTTAACCCAGAGTCTAAATAGTGTTTTTTAAAACTCCCATCAAAGAAGGTTTCATTAGAATATTATTTTGGGGAACTTTTCTCATAATTTCATCACTCAGATTCATAATTTCTATCTTAGGAATAATTTTATAATGAAAATAAGAAAATAACCAATCATCTTAAGAGAAAATACCTAAATCCCATGACCAATATCAATAATCCATATTAATTCCTTTAAACGATACTAATTTAAGGAAATATTGGATTCTAAGAATGAAAGAAAAATAGAAAATGGAAATATATGATCAAAATAAACTCCAACCAAGTTTATATAAATAACAAAAACCACCAATTCTCAAGATAGGAAAATATCCTTGAACACCCATGGTAAATTGATTCCAATATTGAAAGTGAGTTAGATAGGAACCCTCCCAAACTTACTACCCAAATCCTGATAGTCCTAACACCAGTTTACCAAAGACCCTGAAACAAACCTAGAAAGTTTAATAATAATTTAGGCTGGGTATTCCCTTTGATAACATATTTAAAAAAAAATATGGTTCAACCTGACAAGTCAATCGATAAGGTCTACTACAAGGTGGTAATCGAACAAACAATAAGAACAGTCCCATATATAAATAGAAGGTGTAGAACCAAAATATTAGAATGCAAAAGAATGAGTGCATATCAATGAGACATAAAATGTTAATCCTAAAGGGTTAAACCTAAAATTAAAACAATAAAATACAAAAAAGGTCTCCATGTGACCATCCATCACCACCAATCCATCTCAGTATAAAGGCAAAGATAACTAAGAGAATCCTTCGAACTACATGATCCCCTTCCCTTTACGTGAGTAATCAAAAACTACATATACTAATTCCCAAATGAAAAAATTAGGGTGTGAGCATAAATCTGCATAAAACCTATTATGGTTTCACCAATGAATATATAAAGAGTCTAACAATAATAAAATGTTAGTTATAGCATAAAAAATCTATTATAAGATAATTTCCAAAAGTAAACCCATTTTCTAAAGTGTATTTTAATTTTTATAAAATGATTTTATATTAACATCAATAAGGAGTATGAAATGTACATGTGATAAATAATATAATATTAAGAAAAAAAATCTGTAGATATATTATAAGATAAATACCTGAGAAACCAAACATGAAATGTACCATCAGGAATAAAACTAAGCACAAATTTGGATCCAGCATATGAGAATACATAATCAGACACATAACAGAACACCAAGCCATGTATAAAATGAATCAAACCGATATCGAGTCCTACCAAAGTATGTCGATATCAAACCTCTAGTGGCATTACACATATTAAAGTGACATATATCTTTTTCCGGATGCACCCAAGGTCCCAAATGTGCTTTTTTTCCATTTTTTTTAAAACCATGATCAAAATTTATAAAACAATTTCATAGTTAAGCATTAACCCTTCCATACTTGATAATCCATTTTTAAGTCAAAACCACCCTTAAGGGATTTTATCTAAAACATAGAATGCATATATTCTTTTTTAAAGTAATAACCATATAAAAATATTAATTCGATGAAAAAATTACACATTGATAACAAATCAATCAATTTTATAAAACAACCCTAATAAATAAGAAAGAACAATAAATAATTATTGAGTTAGAACCATTATATAGATACACCTACCTAAATAATGGAGGGAAAATAATTTCCATCATAAAAAAGATTGGGAATGATTAGATTGGATCCTAACATTACAATATCCACTAGAAACATCACCAATTTCTTTCAAACACCTTAGATTTAGAATCTAAATCCCTACTTGGTTCCAAAAAGACAAGGGGAGAAGAGATCAAGACAACATCTAAGAAGAAGAGATGAAATCACATAAAAAATAGAACCTACCTTGAATAGATCCATATAAAATAACGGGGATCCATAAATAATCAAAATAGAGAAGACTCTACCATTCTATGAAAGGTTTAGTTTGAGCATAATAAGAATTGAGAGGTGATTATGTATAAGAACAACCAAGGGAAAGAAGTTAAATTCCAAATTTTAAAAGGATTTTATTGGGGTTCATAGTTAGAAAAACCATATTCCAACCTTGTGTGGAATTTTTCCATTTAAAAATGGGGAACATGGTTACCTGAGATGAGGTAAATAGTTTGAGAAAACCATGCTCAAGCTGTGAAACACCTCTAGAAAACCACCCATACACTTGTACAATTTCCTTCGCGAGCCGAAAAGTTTGACTATTAATGATCAAACCCAGAAAAATGATAATGGAACCTCATAGATATATACCACCAAGTTAGAACATGGTTCGTACTAACCATGCTACCAAACCACATTCCTAGATTGTTTTCTTCAAAAAACCATGTTTTCAACTCTTAACTCCTGTAAATCTCTAGAAAAACCTAAAGGATATACTAAGCTCAAAATAAAGAATACCTGTAAACCAGAGGGCATCAATAGAATGGTGATTTTATCAAAACCATTTCATGTTCCGATAAATGTTTCTTTTATTAGTGATAATAATAGCATAGATAAAATCCATGGTTTGCAGAAATGTGCTTCTACATTTACAGTACATTGTATCAACCTATTACAATTTAATTTCAAATAAAAAATTAATTAAAAGTATAAAAAATATACATTAAAAACGTTTAAATACACTATTATCAAACTGGTTTGTAAAATATATTTTAAACATTAAATTTTCCAACAAATTCAAAAACATCTTGAGTTCCACCATCTTCAAGACCCCCTTTCAAAGGATCTCCATCGTGTAACTGATTTTTAAACTCACCACTACATCTCAAGAGTAAAAGAAGAGTGTACCTATAATAAAATACTATTATTATGTTAGTAATACATTAAATAAATAAATTAAACTAAAACATAATACAACACATTAATAGAATTTCTCTTCCTCTATGGTTTTTTTGATGAACATTCCACTATCTCATAAAATCCATCAAACTCCACCCATCTCTATCATATGTTGTTCATGAATTGAATCCATATATTTCATCATAATTAAATTGAATTGGGATGAGGAAAGAAGAATCATTATATATTGGAATAAAATTTGAATAATTCTAGGGAAGGTGGATAATCACCACACCATTACCAAAACACCCTCACTGAATCATAAAAATTAATTAAAAACATTAGAAATTGGAATGAGGATTCAAGAAATAATTATCCTACCTTGTGAATTCACCCTCATTTCAATCTTCCATGTTAGAGGTGTTTAAGAGAACATGATCATGATCAATAAAAATAGGATGAATAAATCAAAATGAACCTAGGTGAATATAACGTTGCACATATGACAAAAAAAGAAATTGAATTGTAATGGAAAACATTAAAGGTTCTTATACTATAGTCAATAAGATCAAAAATTTTATACTAGGTGAGGGGAATGAATATTTAAAGATAGTATAGAATCATATTTATTCTTATTACTATCAGTACCGAGGAAAGAGATACTTCTTTATCTAGATGAGTTCCATGTGTACATATTTAATGTTCCTGATCAACATTATTTTAAATCTTAAAACTAAAATATTCTCTTCCAATGATCATGATCCGAATGCGTTAGAGAATTTTAACTATGATTTGTTACACTACATTGCTGGTGTAGTGGAAGAGGAGTGTTCAACATGCACATTATAATGCTAGAAAATTGGAATTTCATTGTATTTTGGATTCAATATTGGGACTATAATGCAATTTTGGGGTTGGATGCAGTTGATTCAGTCCTAGAAACTAATCCTAAGTTTGATCCTTCATTTGTATCATGCCTTCTAGAATTTATCTTCAGGTCAACTTAAGGGAAACTTATATTATATTATTTAAAGTTTCCAAACACTGATGCCTTCATCAGATCTTATCCAATACACAATCATTGGATCACATGAACTACTGGATCATGTGCCTGTGAAGCTTGAATTCTGGAAAGAATGAACCCATTTAGGAAAATCCTCGAAATTATTGAGTAAATTGTTCTTCACAACCATATGTTCAATAGAAAGGATTATTAGGGTCTCATAGGTCTTATATATACAAAGTGAATAAATAAAAAACACATAATTTCAGTGGTCAGCATCTTTAATATCAATTTTGGGGGACAAGTTTTGATTGAAATAACCACGAAAAGGTTCAAATGAAAGATTCAAATGGTGGCTCATTTTATTCATGTTTGGTTTCTTCTTTAGTAATTCATTCTTAATGATAACCTAATTTTTCATGGAACCTATAGTTTATATACCAATTTTTAATAATTGGATGATTCTTCTTCTGGTTAGCATGATAGTCAGGTTCTGTATCTCAACCAGCTTCAAGTTTCACGAGGTTGAGTTATGTCGACTTCAATTTTATATGAATCCTGGTGATTTTTTATCTTGGATTCATCAATTTTGGACCCTACTTGATTTTATCAGGTAGTGGAGCTTCATTTCAACATGGTGGATCTCAATTACCTTTGATTTTTAGTTGGCATGAGTGTCTTCACATGGTCATAAGTAGAGTAGAGGATCCATGGATAGGTGGTATCGTGGACGGTGGCAGAATGGAGGATCTCACAGTTATATAATGGAGGTGGTATATGGGAGGATAAGTTGAACATGGATAAAATTTGAAAAAAATTCCATCTTATGGAAGAAAATTTTATCATGGTAGAAAAAAATAGTGACAAAATTAGGCCAACAATAATAGACTTTTTTTATGGTAGAAATGATAAAAGTAGAACAAGGGAAAATAGAAGTAAATGGATTATTTTGGTGGTATCAGGCTAGTGGTATCAAAGTTATAGGTACTAGTAACAATATTATTCACTGGTAGTAGAAGGAGGGTGCTACCATTGATGGTAGCATGAGACTTATTCTGGCGGTATCAAACTAATAGAAGTAGACCCGAAGGTCATACTTTTTTCATGCACTTGATCATAGAAGAAACAAGAATTTTTTAATGTATTTTTTCCAAATCAAATTTTTATTATATAAAAATAATTAATATATGAATTTAATGCCTTCTCATAATTAATGTTAAATAAATTCCAAAATATTTTTAATTATTTAATTATATTTTAAAAAATATAAATAATTTTTAAAACAAAAAAGAAATCCCAGATTGAAAATTGGAAATTATTTTTTTCAAAATCAAAATCACTTCTTAAAATAAATTTATTAATTTTAATTAAATTAAAAAATTGATGAAATTAATTAAAAATCAAATTTAAATCCATAAAAAAAATTTAATTCTAGATTTAATTGAACAATTAATCTTCCAATTGAAAATCAAAATTTGGATTTACCATTAACTTCAAAAATTAATAAATCAATAAAAACCATATTTAAAGAAAATTTTAAATAAAGTTTCAAAATTATCCAAAATTCACAAAAAACACAATTTTACCAAAAAATGGATTAATAATGGAGTAATTATCATTGAAATATGATTTAAATTTTGAAAATTTTATCTCACATCACCTACACATTACAAATGACATATGGAACATTTTCCAAAATCACTATGCAAAACCAAGCACATTTTATTTAATTTTGAGTATGTCAAGTGTGTTTTGTATGAAAATGTCAATTTTAATTAAAAATATAGAAATTCTATCATAAAATCCACATGATTTTTCATAATGATGTGTGGATAATTTCTATAAGTTAAAAATGTATTATGGATCATTTTCCAAAATTATCAAGATAATCCAACTATTTTTATCAGTATTTAGTTAGTGATATATGTTTTGAAGTAAAATATTACTCTTTAATTGAAAACATGCACTATAAGTCATGTCTAGCACACCGTGTGTCCAATTTACATGGGACTAATTATTATATGTCAAAAAGGGATTATGGATCATTTTTCAACAGTATCAAGATTATCGAAGTGTAATTTCTTAGTTTTAAGGGTGTAAATTCTGTTTTGTACTAAAATATTGTTTTTGAATAAAATCATGAAATTTCAGTCATACACATCCATACCAAGTGTTAGATTGATTTTAAAATACTTCATATATTTCATAAATGAATTGTGGATCATTATAAATAACTATTAAGACAATTTGAGTGTGTTTGCATGGTTTCTAGTTAATTCCATTCCTTTTGAACTAAAATGTGACTTTTAAACTGAAAACATGCACTTTGGGTTATACATGGAACACTATGTATTTTATTGACTTTTGGATGATTAAAATATGTCATGAATGAATTATAGATTGTTTTAAAAAATTATCAAGATAATAATAGTATGTTTTATCCGTTTTATGTCGTTAATGCATGTTTTGACCTAAAATGTCACTTTTAAAATGAAAACACACACATTGAGTAATATTAGACACATCCTATATTGGTTCTTCATGTTCCGGAATCCTATAAGTCAAAAAATGACTTATATATATTTTTACTAAAGTATCGAGGCAATCCAAGTATGTTTTTTGAGTATGTGAAGTGTGTTTTGTACTAAAATGTAACATTTAAACTGAAAACATGCACTTCAAATCATATCTAGAACACCGTGTTCCAAATTCATTTTCAATAGATTCCTACACATAAAAAATTATTTTTGGATAGTTTTTTTATATCAAGTAAATCCAAGTGTTTTTATTGATTTTAAATACATGAGACACATTTTGAGCTAAAGTGATGCTTTTAAACTAAAAACAAACACTTTGAGTCATACTGGGGACTCCCTATGTTGAATTTATAAGAAGATAAAACATACACATAACAAAACTAATGGATAAATTTTATTAATGTTTCAAGAAAATCCAATAATTATTTATCATTTTTAGTATATGAAGTGTTTTTTATGAAAATGTCAATTTTAAATAAAAACACAGAATTTCAGTCATATCAATCACATAATGTGTCAGATTTATGTGTGGTAATTTTCTATAAATCACAAATGAATTACAGATCATTTTAATAAATTATTATGACAAAATTTGTAATGTTTATTGGTTTTTAGTAAGTGGTGTGCGTTTTTAACTAAAATGTTACTTTTAATCTGAAAACATACACTTTGAGTCATACCGGGAACAACATGTGTTAGATTGACATCTGGCTAACTCATACATTTCACAAATGAACTTGGATTTATTTTAATAAACTATCAAAAAAATATGATAAAATTTTATTAGTTTTGAGTCTATAATGTTCGTTTTGTACAAAAAGGGGGATTTTAAATAAAAACACACAATTTAAATCATAACGACCCAATTATGAATCATATTGATGTGAGGAAGATTTATATACATAAAAATGAATTATGGATCATTTTATTAAATTATAAATACAATCCTAGAGTTTTTTCATGATTTTTAGTTAGTGATGTGCCTTTTTAACTAAAATGTTACTTTTTAAATGAAAACACATACTTTTAGTTATATCAATCACACCATATTTCATATTTATTTGGGGATGAATCCTATACATCATAAATAAATTATGGATAATTTTCCTAAATTATAAATAAAATCAAAGAGAATTATCTTGGTTTTTGAGGACATGGAGTGTTTTTTGTACTAAGATGTAAATTTTAAATAAAAAAAATGCAATTTCAGTCATAAAGTCCACACTATGTGTCAGATTTATGTGAGACCATATTTTATATGTTATACATTAATTATGGATTATTTTAATATATTATAAAGGTATTTTGAGTTTATTTTCATGGAATTTAGTTAGTGAAACCCATTTTGAACTAAATTATTACTTTTAAACTAAAAACACACACTTTGAGTCATAACGAGAACACCATGTGTCATATTAATCCGTGGTTGATTCCTACATATAAAAAATGACCCATAGATAATTTTCTTAAAGTATATATGCAATCCAAGCATATTTTATAAGTTTTGAGTGTGTTATTTTTTTGGTGCTAAAATGTCAATTTTAAATAATAACACACCCATTCTATCATACTGACCATACCAAGTGTTAGATTGTTGTATGAATTATTTTTATACATAAAAAAATTATGGATCATTTCCATAAATTATCAAGAAGACCTGGGATCAAATCTGGCTAGGGAAGAATTTCTAGGGTATTGTAGCAGTACTGTAGCGGGCGACTGTAGCAGCGGCAGAACTGTAGCAGTGGCATCACTATAGCAGTGGAGGCACTATTGCAGGGTACTATAGCAGCGGCAGTACTCTAGCATTGCGGAACTGTAGAAGTACTGTTCACCTAGGGGTCCTTTGGGCAAAAAAATGGGCATTCAAGCCTTGTATTTAGGCCACTTGGCCATGGGACTTTAGGCTATGTAATGGGTCTCCCTCTACCCACACTAAAGAGGTCATTGTTTTAAATAATAAATTGAGACTTCGGCCCCAACATTTAAAAAAAATACATGTTTTTTTCTTAATTTTTAGTACGTGACAAATGTTTTGAACTAAAATTCTACTTTTAAACCTTTAACGCACACTTTTTTTTATTCCTAGAACATCATTTTTCAAATAGATTTGAGGTTGATTCATGAAAATTAAATATGATTTATGGATCATTTTACTAAAATATAAAGATAATATGACAATTCTTGCTCAGTTTCGAGTATGTGGCACTTGTTTTGAATTAAAATGATGATTTTAAATCAAGACAAACACTTTCAATCATAATGGGCATCTCGTGCATCAAATTAATGTATATTTAATTCCTAAAAACCAAAAAACGAAATATTAATATTTTTGATAAAGTATGAAGATAATCCCAATGTATTTTTTTTTCAGTGAGAGTCACATTTTTTGAATTATAATGTCACTTTTAAATTGAAAACACATACTTTGAGTCACATCAGGTACACAATGTGTCATATTGACAAGTGCTTGATTCCTACAAATCAAAAACGACTTATGGATCATTTTTTTATTTTTTACTAAAACTTTATTAAAAAGGATTGGATTCAAAAGATAATACATTTCATAACAAATAAATATAAACAAATCTAATATATAATAAACAATTATATAGAGAGAACATTCAACATGTACATCAGTGCACCATCCTTATCAAATCCTTCATCGAGAATTTATTTTCCATAATAATTATGTGCCTATAAAGAGAAACAAATTCCTTCATATATAGTTCATGGTCCTTTTTAAAAGTTAAAATCCCATTTTATCATCCAAGAAGGACCATAAACATTATATAATGGCTTATATTCTTTTTATATCCACAAAATACTTACAGAAAAATAAATTCTGAATAATCTATTCAAGATCTTTGAAAAAAATGATTAAATAAGAAATAGATAAAAATAATAAGATAATTAACTAAATAAAAAACATATAAAATGATAATAAAATTATTAAAGGAGTAATAAATAAATCAACTCTTTATCCTCATTGAATCATTTTTCAAGAATTTATTTTTCTCGAAGAATTTTGTGTTAATAATTCCACTCCACTTTCCTTCTAATAAAAAATTTAAATTATTTTATTTATAATCTCTAGGAAAAATAGATTCTATAAGGAACTCCTAAATCTTAAAGTTCCAAAATTTGGAAGAAAAAAAGTTCATCCAAATCAATGCACTAATTCAAAGAAACTTAATCCCTATTCAATCCAAAAAAACATTTATACAATTTATGTAAATGTAAACAAGAAAATAAGTCTTTGGTTTTACATGCTTCAGAATGATAACGTTACATCCATGGGTGAAATACTGTAGTATTTAATTCATTTGTAAGGAAAAATTTACAACTAAGTGACTAATGAGTAACTTTATATTACTAAAAAAAGTAATCATAATTTTAATAAATTCCAATAACGTCATAACACAAAGGTGTCCGCACCCTGAATATATATAGAGTAACTTTAGGTAATCTAGTTACACTGACCTATGAGAAAAATGTGAGTTTATACATTCCATTGTTCATATTATCAATATTCTATAGAAATACTCAATATGACCACCACTACATGTAATGAAGAAAACACAACATAGAAATACTGAACATCTACAAATTCTAAAAGTAAAATCCAAACATTTAGAATAAGATTTCTTTGTGCTAAACTCAATGATAGAATCCCCTTCCAAAACATCCCCCTTTTGGATACCTCTTTCTAAAACACTAAGGAGTAAATAGATACTACCACCACTTAATCAAACTGAATATCTTCCCAAACCACTTATGTTTTTCAAATTATTTCATTCAACTAGATTAGGCTTCATATATTCCAAATAATCAATTGCTAACTACTTTAGTGAAAACACAATGACACCAACTTCAAATTTTGAAAAATATCCTTTCATTTCTTTACATACAATGATTATTCACATCCTTCCATTAACCCAAACCCAATTAAGTATTTATATTACCTCAATATGTTTTTAACCAAACTCTCGTTAAATATAGCGACTGTATTGTGCTTCCATGCTACCATATGTATCTCTAACTCATCATCATTTAGAATCTTCCTGATATAGTGGTACTTCAGATTATTGAGTTTAGTTCATGAATGAAAGTCTATATTCTTATCCAAATTAATTGAACATTAACTATCAAAAATATAAACCCTTTACTTAAGATGAATCTGAATTCATCAACTAAACACATTAACCATACCTTCTTCTTGATTTCTTCTATAATAGCCATATACTCTGATTTTTTATAGAAAGTGAAATCATTGGTTATAGTATGAACATCAAACTTACCATGGTTCCTCAAAAAGTATAAACATATTTGGTTATTATCTTACTAGAATTGGAATCATGTCGTTTGCAACAAAAAAACTGAAGTAACAGATCATTATCTATGAAACAAAGAGCTTCTCCTTCCATTCATATGAGATAAAGAATAATCCAAATTATATCTTTCCAATAAATTGTCCCTATATTTTCTATAAATTTGTTGACCAGTCACACTACATGATAAATATACGAATGTGTACACATCACTGAATATATAAAACCTCAAAATGATGAGGCATTAAAACATTAGCTATATCATATTATCATTTTTTGTTCGTTTCTCTTTCTCATTTGATAGTTTAAATTGATCAATAAGAGGAGTTGATACTGGATTGAATCCAATCATTATAAAATTCTAAAATTTCTTCCAAATTTAATTCATTTCTGTTAAAACTATGTTTCTATTGAGAGAGAACACTAGAACCACTCTATCCGTTCAATCCAACAAATAGATCTAGTGGGCACCACATACAATAGACAATCATTCATCCAACTGAATCATCCTTCCCATCAAGAAAGATTCATAATGTTACCAGATTTATGGTTTGTTACATAACCTCATCCTCAATCTTTTTCACCAAAACAAGAATTATATCACACCTAATCACCACAAAAAAATTAAAACACACCGAACACAAATCAAAAACAAAAATGGACAAATAATATTTAAATGGTTTATAAAAATTTCTAATTTCCAAGAGATAATACTAAAAACAAATTTTATTAAAGAGATATAAGTGAATAAAAAACTCATCACTCAATTTTTCACTTTACAAAGTATCATAAAGTTATGTCTGAAACTCCCACTATTTATTATAACAATCAAACATCTTTATACACATCATATATGATCTGCTAAACTAATTTATAGATGTTTTTGTTCAGTCAACTAGTTCCATAGACCTCCGAGATTTACAGTAAACCTCCCATTATCTTGGGAAACTATTGATACAATACTGAACCATTCATTGGAAATGAAAATATTCAATCACTAAGAAACTAATCATGTGTTGAGTATCCACCATAGGTGAACAAACTATGTGATTAATCCATTCTATAATCTCCATCAAATCACCACTATTCAGTGACACCCACTACTGGAGTCTTCTGTATTGTCAAATATATTAGATGACTCTATTTGATGGATAGATGATTAGTAACTTCTCTTCCCATATTATATGATTCTAATAAAATATAAAATATATACTCATTTTTTTAATGATCATGTCCAGATCATCTCATTTTGATGTCCTCTTTCCTGAATTCAATGTTTGGGGAATCTAAATAATTTCCACATGCCCAAAAATATCCCACTTGGAAATTGATTTTATAATTCTAAACATCATTATCTATCCACCCGAGCACATCCTCTATCTGATGCATGCAGTGTACTTCACTCTATGTGATTACATGAGTCCAACTGAGGCATATTTTTTCCTAAAAAATTCTTAGATAGCCACCTTTTTAAATATATCAGTAGGATTATTCTTTATAGTAACCTTCTATATCCCTATAAAATTTTATTTTATCATACATTGTATAAATTAATAATTTAGATCATTGTTTTTTTAGCATGGAATATACTATTGTGAGAAAGATGAATGACACTATGATGATCACATAAAAACATTCATATATTTGATCCATTGTTGGGTTCCTTAATCAAGAACACAAATCACATAAACTATTTATTGGATTCAAAATTTGAAATATACTATACTTCCACTATAGATAAAGTAACAACTAGCTTCAATTAAGGAATCTAAATGACCATTTTACCACTAAAAGTAAATAAAAAACATGTAGTTAATCTTTGTGAGTCCATGTCTCCATCAAAATTTGTATTAACAAAACATTTCAACTAATCATAATATTTGAAACATAAAGCAACATCCTATAACACCTTCAAATAAAACATGATTCTTTGATAGATTCCCAATGTTTCATAATAGGATTTGACATGAAACTACTAACAACTCCCACTGTAAAAAAATATATGGTCAAGTAAAAGCATTACATACATCAAAATTTCTATAGCCGAACCACAAAAAATCATCCCCATATCATGAACTTCTTCATTCATTTATGCTTTATGTACTTTATAAAGATTTATGTTTATGATGATGGGGATTGATATTAGTTTACATCTGGTCATTTGGAATCTTTTAATGACCTTTATTTAGTATTCCTTAAGGGATAAAACCAAAGACCCAAATTTTTTATCCCTATTGATTCTCATACCTGAGCTCTTTTTAGATTTTCCAAGGTTCTTCATCTCAATACCTCTTAACAGTTTTCTCTTTAGTTCCTCAATATGATAAAACTCTAGACCAACAATCCACATATAATGAATATACAATAACAATATGATATATGTTACAACATCCCATTTATTTATTTAAAAAAATTGAATAAAAACAGATTGAATAAAACTTTATTTAACCATGAATGTTTTAAACATATAATTATACTATATTGGATCTTGATTCAATAAATAAAGACTTCATTTCAACTTATAAACCAAATACTAATTCTAATGAACTTTAAAACCCTTGGATTGTGCCATGTAAATTTATTCATCCAAATCCCATATGATGAAAAGTTATATTTTCATTTATCTCATCCAAGTGTAGATCATTAAACACAACAATTCTAAGAACTTTCTAAATGGGTTTGAGCTTTACCATTGATGATAAAATTTTATAAAATTCAATCCTTTCATTTTTTTCAAAATCTTTCACCACCAACCCTTATTTTTACCTCTTACTTCCATTATCTTCCCCTTCCAAATAAAAAAACCATTTTTTATATATCATTCTTTCCTTCTAAATGATCATCCAAATCCCAAGTGTTTTTTAGATTTAAGGAACTCATTTATTCATCTATGGATAACTCCTACTATCGTGTGTATCTGATAGTAGATACCTCTTCTAGACTATCTGATTCCCCTATATCTGTTTGAAGTAAGAAATTAATATCATCTCTAATTCTCTTAACAGGTTTTCTAATATGAGTGGATATCCTTAGTGAAAACTAAAGTTAATATTTTATAACCTCTCTATCTGATATTCAGTCATATGTTATTTCTCTGTTTGGAAGAGGTTTGTTTGATCATTCTCCATCTGATGAAAGTATGTCTACTCATCTTCTATTTAGAAATGATCTATCTAATCATTCACTATTTGGTAGTCTGACCACTTAAGATCTATCCTATAAAGTTTTCTCTATATTTTCTGGACTGAATGTATTTATGGTAACCTCTTACTAATTTCTATTAACATTGATAGTTGATCTATCCTCAACGTCCTCATCAACCATGTTCTAATCCTTCTATAGAAGTTATTCATTGAAAACAACATCATGGATTTGGATGAATAGTTTCTTTTTATCTTCTCATAGGAAAGAAACAAAATCCCAACACCATAATCAAAAAAGAAACACACTTTGGATTTTTCCTCCAAATTATTTATTTCTTTAACATCAATATAAATATATGTGATACCTATAAAGACATTGATATGGTTCACCTATGGACTTTTACCAGACCAAATTTCATTTAGAAGTTCCTATCCAGTAGATAATTATGGAATTATATTAACTAAATATGCTTCTTTATTTACTTCCTTTTCCCAAATTACCTTTGGAATTCTAGAGTAAAGACTCGTTCTACGAGATTTCACTATTAGAGTCTAATTAATTCTTTCAATTACTTCATTTTTATGGAGTTTATGGAATTATATTCTCATACCCGATGTCCATCTTCTGATATAAGTTATGAATTTTGTGTTCATTGTATCCCACACCATTTTCTATTTTGATAAATTTCAACTTTCATTCACACACTTTCTTAGCCAAAACATTCCACTAAATAAAATCCTAAAACACATCATATTTATTATTTAAGAATTAAACTGAAAATTTTAAAGTAACATCATTAATGAAGCTAAAAACATATAGTGATCCTTTATTAAAGTGAATAGGGTATATTCCATAATCATCATAATGAAAAAGTTGTATCTTTAAATACCATTAATTTCTACCATCCAAGTTGAAGGAAACTCTTTTCAATTTTTCTAAAATATTACTTTCACATATTTCATGTTTTGTGTGATAGTGTTTGAGTATTCCCTTCACTACAAAAACTCTAAAATTCACTTCATTGAGTTTTCCGAACCTACATTGAAACATTATTGAAATATCTGATGAAGTGGTTATGATCAGTACAACTTCATCATTCCATACGTTCAGATACAAGGTTAAATTCTTAACTCTATGTGAAATCACTAGAGAACCTATTTTGATTTTATAAACTCCCTTAAAATATTCTATCTAAAAACTGATCATCACATTTTCCTACTAACTTGATATTAATCTAGATACATGGAATTTGTTTAATAACATTCAGTCTTAATACACTTCCATTTTTCATTTGAAATTAAACATCTCTTTTCCCAACTATATCTATAGCTTCATAATACACTAAATATACTATGACCAAGATTCTTGGTACATAATCAAACATGAAACCACACTCACTAGTTGAAGAAAAATATGTTCCTATATTAATAACCCATGAATTATCTGGAATGATCATACTCTGTATCGTACTAGTCCTTTCGTCCATTGTACTAACTGAATTACTCTATACAAAAGTTGAAGCCTCAGTCCAATTCCTATAATCTTTCTTGATATGTAAATTCTTCCCATCAAGACAACATGTAGAAATCAGACAAGTTGATTTCTATAAACTTCATATATGAAAAATATCCTCTAAATATTGCTTTTTATGATATTCTATATGATGATGTTGTCATTTCCATCTGGTTTCATTGAGGGAAATTCCAGATGGGGTCCGGACATCCTTCTACCTCAACTCCTCATTCAATATAAAGTTTTAAATGTCATCAAACACAATATATCTCTTCACATTATAGTTTCTCACTAATATCATCATGGAATACATGTTATTTGGAAGTGAGTAAAAAAGAATAAAATCCCAAACATCATATATAAAAGCTACCTTGACTAACTTGAGATACTCTCATATTGTATCGAAGTCATTCATGTGATCAACTGTAGGCCTTCCATCTAAAAACTTTAAGCTGAAAAATATTCACATCATGAAACATTTGTTAATAGATGATGATTTTTCATAAAATTCTAACAACACTTTCATAACCTCAACATTAGTTTTCTTTTCTCTAATATTGAATGAAAAATTCCATGCAAGCGACATCCTGATCTAGGAAAAAGATTTCCTATCCAACCACTCCCATTCCACTTTGTCCATTATTTTAAGAAATTTACCAAACAAAGGGGCATCAAGATGTTTTTGTATCAAAAGACCATTTTTATTCAATATAAAAGAGTCAAAATTTGTTCCATAAAACTTATCAATATGAGCCTTTACTTCCTTTGAAGTCATTATTCTAATAAAAGTGAAACTAATTGAAATCAAATAACTCACATGAAAAGGGGAGAAAAAAACCTAAATGTTGTGAGGGAAATAGAACCAATCTTATGATACTAGTTTATGGGATATAACCTTGTAATAAATCCATCCACTCAATCCAATAGTAATATATGGAATGCACCATGTACATTAGATGGATGTTCATTTGATCACATTAGCTTTGACAGTAAGAAAGATTCTCAATGTTACCTAAAAGATGGTTTGTATGATAACATCCTTGTTAATATTGAGCACAAGAACTAGGATGATATCTCATAGAATCACCACACAGACTTTCCAAACACACATCATATAAAAAATAACAAAACATGAGCAAATATGATTTTTATTCTTCAAAAAAAAATCCATACATCCATGGGAGAACACTACAAACATCTTTCATTAAGGATATACAAAAAAATAAAAAAATACTCATCCTTCACTTTCCCACATTACAAATTCTTAGATAGTTAAGTTAGTAACTCCCACTATTCAAAATAAGAATCAATCATCTTCAATAAATTTCATATATTATCTACCAAACCTCTTTATATAGGTGTCTATCTAGACAAATAGTTGTACTGACCTCTGAGATTTGTGTTCGACATCCCATTGAACTAAGAAAATATTAATACACTATTGAAAAATCTGTTTGAATTTCCAATATCTGGTCACTATGAAAACAAATCATGTGTTTATTTTCCACCCTCAACGAAAATATTTATGAGAAATCCATACAATTATATCTATCTGAGCACCACTATCTGATAACACCAAATTCCCATTATATGATTCCTCTCTATATTCATATCTATATTACTTCCTTCTGGTAACAATAATAATTATAATTAATTTGAATGAAACCATTATATTCCATGAAATATTCAAACTTCTGGTTCCAACACCATGGTTCTTATTTCAAGTCATAAATATTTTTTTTTCATACAATGTCCTTTCTCTAATTTTCTATGAAACCAAACGGTTTCTCCATATAAATTTCTTCTTCTAAATCCTTATAATGAAAATATGTCTTCACATCCATTTGTTTGAGGTAAAAATTTACAAAATAATCAAAACATCAAAAAAATTATATTCTAGTATGTTTTACTACTAGAGATAATATATTATAAAAGTCAATACGTTTCTTCTACTGAAACTCTTTCACAATCAGCCATTCTTTATATCATTTCCTTCCATTGGATTATTCTTTCAATTGGAATATCCACTTTCTCTCAAGTGATTTTGTCCTTAGTGATAATTCTATTATCTCTAATTTGATATTCATATGCAGTGAATCAAAATCCTCCTACATTGATGAACCCCACTATCTAGAATCACCCAGAGTAGCCAATTAATTTCAAATTTTTGGTTCACCTACATCCATTAAAATCATGGAACATAGATCATATCTATACCTATGAACTAAACATTTAATCCTCAAATATCTTTATAAATTAACATATGATTCAGTTTCTTCTGGAACTATAACTTTTACATCTTCACCTTTCAAAGCTCTAGATTATACCTCCCCAGTTCCTAAGCATTCTGATATATGTTTTATTAAATGCACTTCCAATCTTTTTGTACAACAATTTTAAGTTATTTATAGAATACGAGACCTTCTAATAGACCCAAATACACATGATATTTCTTGAAAATGAGATCCTTCAAAACCACCATTCAGATAAACTTGAATTAAAGTTGAATATTTTTCCTCAATCTCATTCACCTTCAAGTTATGCTCTTTTTCCATGATATCCTCATTGAATAGAACATTCCAAATTTTGAAAACTTTTTTCTTTTCATCATCCCATGGATAAAAACAAAATTCTTCAACTACATGACCCATGAGGAAGAATGAGTAATATTGTTTTTCATTATTATCTCTTTCCTTATCATCAACATGCATGTAGGATATGAAGGTTCTTGGTGTAGTGATAGCATGAGATGGGGTATAACCAACACTAATTTTGTTGTAATTGATGATTAATTTAAGATATACATTGAAGATAATCTATATGACCAACAAAATTCAATAAAAGATTAATTAACACGAGAACAAAAAACCAAAATGCAAGATCATCACATAACAATTTATAATTAATTTGAAAGATTAAATAATTAACTTATGATGAATTATTTCTTCATTGATGAATCTGAAAACGTCTCTACATCATACCATCATTGCATTATAAGAATCATGTGTAAATTATTTCCAGTGGTGGTCCACATGTGCTCCACGAACCTTTCAATGTTATCAAATGAATATCTAGGTTCTAGTATAGTAGATTATAATTCATTCATTATTGATCTATGGTCACCCTGAAAATTGATTCAAGAAGTATTCTATTTGATTTCTTAATAATCAATATTTTTTGTGGAGGAAGACCGGTCTCCATTCATGAGAGCGTCCTTAGAGAGGGATATCTCCAGGGAATAGATAGAATTATATGGATATTGTTGTTCACAAAAAAATGTAAACCCATTTTAAAATAATATAATTGGTTTAAAATAGTACTAGTTTTATTAAATAATAATTTCACATATGCTCCTATGATTTTCTTAATCCCTATGAAAGCCCATGTCTATAATAATAAAAATATTATTATTATTTCTTAAAAAGTGTAAACTAGTAAATTAATTATATATTATTTCTCACTGGACCATTAAAATCATTCCTCAATTCCTCCAAAATATTTACCATGCCTTGAATAATGAATATTAATTTAATAAATAAATATCACTACATTTTTCATCAATAAATAAATAGATATTTTATTCACTAAATAGAGAATAAATATTTATTAAATATTCTTCTCAAAAAATATTCTATCGAATAACTAGTGAATGAATATATATGATCAAGAAAATATTAAAAATTATTAAACTACATGATAGAATAATATTTATTTAACTGAGATTCTAGATACACTTAGTGTGTCCCTGTAATCCTTTTTCCTGGTGGCATTAGGTGAAGTAGCTCAATGTCCAAGTTTATCATCTAGATACTTTTCAGGGTAAACATAAATAAATAATTTAATGTTTTAATGACATAAAACCACATTTGGATTATTACTATTTAATATAATCACTTAATCATGATATCTCTAATCAAGAAATTTGCATATTGGTTCCATCAACCTATGTTATTGATATCTATTTCTTTGAATTTTTGTAAAATTAAAACTTCCCATAGAACACCATGGCTATAGATTTATTTTATCCATATCATTTCAAACAAAGGTCCTAAGATATCAACTTCTATAAAAGAACAGAAAGTAGAAATCATTTCTCATATTATTCATTAATGAAACATTACTCGTGATGCACCCAACATATCCCAATTCATAGTGAACATATGTATTCATGATTTTAATCAATACATAAAAGTTCACAAATCATAATATCCATTAATTAGAATATTAATGTGTAAGTATCAATACAAACATCTAAATATAGGAAAAACTAATGGAACATATAAATGTGGATTTCATCTTGCATTTCTTGTTCTTATGTTCTCATACACTGGAAATTACCAAGGGAGTACACCATGATAAGGTTACTAAAATTCCAATGAGTATCTAACCCGAATATACTAAATCATTTGTGTCCCTTGAATGATTTCATCTGGCTATAAATCATATATATAAGAATATTTTCATGGAACTTATGGGTTCTCATCATAGAGGTGAGCTGTTATGACATTTCCATGAGATAATTTCTCTTAGTATATTATTATATACTATATCACACAGTAGAATAATCATGATATGACAAGTAGTTTATTAATATTCAAAACTATAAATAAATGTAATCATAAAGTACAAAGATGTTGGTTCTAGGGAACCAACTCCAACAGACTCTCACTAGCACTTGATTCAACTAATAATAACATTCAGTCTGATATCTCTCAAATGATGTTCATTCTTATGCTGAGATAATTCTTTAGTCAAGGGGTATACAAAAATTTCATCAATATAAACTCTACTTACTAAAACATCACCCCTATGAGAAAAATCCCTTAATAGGTGATACTATCAGAGTATGTTCTTTTTCCAATGGTATGAAATTTTTATATTTTAAAAGAGCTAACACTCCATTATTATCATAATATAATGTGATAAAGTCTTTACTTCTAGGTAAAACATCAAGATACTAGAATTGTTTTATATATAAATAGATTCTTTGGCTACATCTGGAGCCGCTATATAATTGGACTCCACCATATAATCAGCAAAAATTGGCTTCTTTGAACTATTCTAGATCACATATCCTCTATTAGGACTAAAAAAATATCTTAACTATGACTTCAAATGGTTCAGATCTTGTTGAAAACTATAATCAGTATAACACTTGATGATTTTATCCTATTCTCCTGTATACATAATGAGCCTATCCTTAGTTCATCTAAGATACTTAATGATATTCTTAACATCAAGAAAATTTGGTTCACCTAGATCAACTTGATATTAGTCTAACATGATCAATGTGTAGCCAACATTAGGTCTAGTTAATAACATGTCATAGATGATTGATCCTATCACCAAAGTGTATGAGATTTTACTCATCCACTCTTTCTCTAATTGTGAATGAGGGCACATTTTCTTGGAAAGATGTAAATTATGTGATACTAGAAGAAACCCCCTCTTGGATTGTTCTATACTAAATATCTTTAGTATATGGTAAATGTATATACCTTTATATTGTCCAAGTATCCTCTGGGATTAGTCACAAATGTTCTTAATCAATAGAATGTTGGTTTCTTCACTTAAGTTATTCATAGAGAAGCATTTGTTTAACTTGTCCTTAACAGTCTGTAAGACTGAAGGTCATTTCTAATAATTAATATGTCATAAACATATACTATTCGGATAACAAAAACATTAATACTAAACCACATGTAAACAAATGGCTTGTATTCAATCATAATGAATAAAAATTAATTTATAGCTTCATTAAACAAAATGTCCCATGACCTAGAATTTTGATTCAATCTACAAACAGAAAAATATAACATTCATATCTTTTTGTAATCACATGGAGTTAAAAACCCCTATAGTTGTGTCATATATACATCTTTTTTAAGGTTTCCATTTAGAAAATCTATTTTTATGTCTATCTACTAAATTTCATAGTCATGGTAATCTGCTATAGTGAGAAAAATTATAATGGATTTAAACATGACAACTGGATAAAATATTTAATCATTATCAATGACTTGATGTTTTTATACCCTTTATCCACTATCCTTGTTTTTATATGTACTTAACTTACCTTCAATGTTCTGTTTTCTCTTGAATACCCATTTTCACCCAACATGATTTACTTCAAATGTAGAATCTACCAAGATCCAAAATTGGTTTTGATACATGGACTACATTTTAGAATTCATGGATTCTTTCCATCTTGTAACTTCTAATATCTCTTCTACCTATTTATAGGAGATATGTTCATTATTGTCAACCAATAATGAGTAACAATATTTAGTGACTAGAAAACCATAACCCTCAGGTTATCTTACCTCTATGATGCTTCTAATTAGTACATGTGTTTCGGGAACAACATTTTCCTCAGATACCTATGGAATATATTCCTATACCCACTCTTGTGTGTCTTGAGAATTAACTTCATTAAAGTCAATCATTATACCTATATCATTATTGAGGATGTGCTCCCTCTTTAGGAAGATGGATTTTTTTGGGAAAATAAATTTCTTTTATGAGGGGTTTTATAGATAGTATCCCATTATTTTCTTAGGATACCATATAAAGGTACACTTTATTCCCTAGGGTGCTAGTTTTTTTCCCAAGATAGCCTTGGAATATTCGTTAAAATCCAATACTTGTGTATATAATAAAATTAGTTTGTTTCCACTCCATAACTCAAAGGGAATTCCATTTAAAAATTTAGTTGGTAGTAAAATTAGTGTATATTTGAAAGTTTCAATGCATACCCCAAAAAGTATAATAGAAGATCTGAATGTATCATCATCAAACATACCATGTATTAAAAGGTACAGTTCATCCTTTTACTAACACTGTTCCATTTTGGTGTGCAAGGTAGAGTTATTTGAGAAAGAATCCAAAAATCACATAAAAATTTGATAAACTTTTGGTTAAGATATTCACAACCTCAGTCAAATCAAAACTTCTTTATCTTATTTCTAAGTTGATTCTATAATTCATTATTGAATTATTTTAATTTCTCAAAGGACATAAACTTATAACACATCAAGTAAAATTATCCATATCTACTCAAGTCATCTGTATAAGTTTTGAAGTAATAATACCCACCTATGGATTATATTTGGAATGGTCTACACACATTAGTGTATACCAATCCTAAAAGCTTTGTGGCCCTTTAACCCTATCCATTGAATTATGGTTTGATCATTTTTCCTTGTGAACAATCATAGAATTTTCAAATGTTTTTATCTTAAAAGTGTCAAAATAACCATCTTGACAATTATTTACAAAAACTTCTCATTTACATTGACCAAGATGGTGATTCCATATATGGGTGTTATATGATTCATGAGAACAAGGTTTATTATCAATTACCAATACTTGGTTTTTTTTAATTTAATAGATAAAGAATTTTATTTAAATGTTCCATACCATAATATATGTTGTATTTATAAAAGAAATAATTTCTATTTCCAAATGTGAGAAAACAATCTATATATAGGCTAGATATATAAATTTTGTTATTGGTAATAGTCAGTATAAAATAAAAATATCTTAAAACCAATATCATTAATATTGTAAATAGAAGGTGGTTGTCTCTAATGGATAGAGAAACTAGATTTTCACCATTTTTAGTCATAAAATTTACTTCTACTCTATAAATTGTTTGAAATATAATTGGTTCCTATATTTGAATACATTTTTGAGCACCACGTGTGATATATAATACCCAATGTGTAGATATAAAAATATTACACTCAATAATGAACACACCTTTAAATTACCATTTCTTCTTGGTGTAATACCTCTTCCAATGGCCGTGCTAGAAAAATACAAAACACACTTATTCCTTTTCCTTTTCCTACCTTTAGTTCTTACTCTTTATTGAAGGATAATTATTGGGAGATTTAAACTTGTTATGAGTCTTGTTCCCCATTTCAATTTCTTCCTTTTCTTGTTTACCATAAAGATAATGGGTTTGTACCACCCCATATCCTTTTCAACTTGGAAAATGAGAGTAAGAAGTTATGAAATTCTATTATCATTATAGATCATGTAATAATTAAAAATAAAAATAGATAAGGAAATGAATAGTGAGGATAGTATGATATTTGTGAGAAACTCATCAAGTAATTTAATGACCAAGATGTCTAAGAGTTCTATGTATATAATAATATTTACTACATGTGGACCAGATAGTGCTAAATCTATAATATTTCATATAAATAGTGCATTGGAGATCTTATATCTCTCTTATCATGCCTTCCTAGGATTGATATCATTGAAGGTGGGATATCTTTCTCTATTCACCCATGTCCACATATTGATTTAGAATCTCATTTTTCATGGATGATATCTTGAAACATTAAGCATATGTTGAATTTCTCAAATGTTTCTCATAGGGAGACAACTCCTCCTCACCAGCCTCTTAGCCAAGAGATTTTATAATAGGGTTTTCCAGTACATATAAATTTCATTCAACGCATAGGATAACATGTATGTTCCATTTCCATTAATAGAAATTAGTTCCTATGATAATATTTTCCTTCCCAAATATGGATTATAGTGATATGTTTGAATTCGTATTTTTTATCTTTTCTATAAATAAGAAGATTAAAATTTTAGTAATTTATCTTATTAAAGTATATAATAAACATTGTATTTATTTATTAATAGTCCACTATTTTATTGAAACCCAATAGTCCTCACCATTGGATTTAGAAGATCTTATTTATTAGACATTATTTTGGAATGGACCCATATTACCCTTCTCATAACTCATAATTGGGCCTAACAAGTTATTTAACGGGTTATAGGAAGACATAAAATTTCAAACTACATTAACTCACAGTTCCTTAATATCTTGAGAGGACCACCCAATCCATATTTCCTTCAATTTTATTTCCTCAACCTTTTCCTATTAGTTAAACCAAGTCCTTCTTAGATGACTATTGATATAAAATATGTTAACTTGACCCGAAACATGAAATTATAATTCCTCAATAGTTGAAGGCGCACCGACTTGGGTCAGTTAGACACTTTAAATTATGGTTCTATTTTAACTTAATCAGTGAAATTTTATACTAAATTAATATATATAATTGAGGGATTTTATCTTTACATGAAAATTACACATTTTTATATTTATTACATTCTTATTAATATTAAGTGGGTGTAATTAAGTGATTATCCATGTCTTAGATAAAATTTATGAATAATCCAATTTATTTTAGTACTATTCTACATACTTATTAATTTATTAATTTATATGATCATGAAAAAACATCCATAATAAAATTAACCATTAATCTTGATGAAAATTAAATAATAAGAGTGGTATGATCATGATAATTTACTAATGGTTAGTTTATCTATCATATTATGAAGTAACCATTGTCCTTGGGAGAAAACCATGAACCATGATATAGTTTGTGTTGCAGCTTTCCACATGTCCACCCATATACCTATTAGATTGGTTTCACCTCAGATCCAAACATGAACTGCCTCCACTCACTTGGGAGTTCCATCTATTTGATAAGATTTTACTCACACATAGGTGACAGGAACAAAAGGATTAGTTAAGGTGATTACATAAAAAAAACTATAGAAATACAAGTCCTTACATAATGTGAGGAGGGATGATGCACATATAATGAATTTAATTTAATAATAAGTTAAAAGTAATATAGTCACATAAAAATATCTGATCTATGATCATGATCATCTATATACAAGTAAAAAATTAGGCATTTAATAAACTTAGCATTCAATTCTAATCATTATTATTTAAGATAAATTATATTTTAATCAATTAATTATCTTCTTTAATTAATAAAGTTCTTTTACCTTAATTCTCATTAAAACATTATTTATATTATCATCAATCACAATTTTAAACAAATTAAATAAATTTATTTAAAAAAAACTATATAAAATACATGTTCCTTGGAGGTAACATAGTGAGGACCCATCCAAACTAAACATCACATATTATATTTGTGTATAGTATATTATTGTTGTATGTGACATATATGACATATCACATAATCTAATAATGCGTACGAAGTAGAATAAATGATACACATAAAAAAACTTATTTATGTAGTGTGTTATGTTTCAATGTGTTAACAGTAATGAATATATTATGACTTATACATGATATGCAGTTCTGTTCATTATGAGGAAATTAATCATACATTTAATATATATTAAACATGTCACAGGGAACATACATAGTCTAACAAATGAAACAAAAAACACATTTTGTTAAAGTTTAAGAAGTATAATAAATAAATAATGAATTCAATATAAATTGGTAACATACGTGGTGTGTAAAATCCAACTACACGTCATGTATAGCTCTCACTATCAATCTATGGAACATGCCTTGGGATTTGGTGGGTAATCATGCCATAGAAATTAATGGAGTACATGGTGTGTACCTAAGCTATATGTCATGTGGTCTCAGCATTACATGGTCACCAGTCATGTAATCCATGTAATACATGACCTATCTTTGACCAATGGACTACGCATCATGTATAATGGTTGCATGGATTATAGTGCGGCTAATTATTGGACATGTTGGCACAGTCAACATGTGGTGCATTTAAATAAAAACAATTTGTAATAAATTCACATGTATTTAACTAATTATAAATTAATTTGGTATATTAAACATGGGTACATGGTGTTTACCAATGGGATACACAATGCGTACTCTGTACTATCCTTCCAGAATCCTTGGACACTCTCGATGAGTTATTAGAATTTTTTCATTAATAAAATTAATCAGTTTTTATTATATTTTCAATAATGAATATAAATAATAGAAGATATTATCATTCATATTAAATAACGATTAAATCAGAATTAAAAACTAATGATAAATTCATAAATCAAGCAATGATCTTTAAATAATTATAAATAATTATGCGACCGATCTTATTCCACTTGAAGGTTCTGGGCATAGAAGAAGTGTGAGATGGGGTATGCCCAACATGTATTTTTTCACAATCGATGATTAATTTGAGATGCACATAATTGATAAATTTTGTGACCATCAAAATTGAATCAAATATTAATTGAAATGAGAATGAAGAAACCAAAATTCAGTATCATCACATAATGATTTATAATTAATTTAAGAAATAAATGAATTAACTTTTAATGAATTATTTCTTCATTGATGTATCTGAAAATTTATCTTCATAGTAATTTCATTTAATTTTAAGAATAAAGTGTAGATTATCTCTAGAAGGGATTCAAATTTGCCTCATGAACCTCCAAACATCACTGTAGGAATCTCTATGTTCTAGCACTATAGATCATAAGCCTATATCATTCATCTTGGATTTTCTCAAGAATCACTTTGAGAAGGATTATCTTTGATCTATCAAGAATAAATAGTGGTGGTGAAGGAATATCACACTCCAATCATAAGAGCATTCTTGGAGATAGATCTCTCCATGGACTTGAGGGAATTCTCGAAATGTTGTTTTACACAACAAACTAATTGGAAACCCCTTTCAAAATAATATAATCGTGTTTAAATAGTTAAAGGGATAGAAAATAATAATTGAAAATGTGGCCTTATTATTTCATTAATCCCTAAATAATCCCATGTCTATAATAATAATAATAATAATATTTCTTGACATGAAAAATAGCAAATTAATAAAATATTATTTCTCACTGGACCATTAAACCTGGTCTATCATTCCTCCATAATATATATTGGTCCTTGAATAATTACTATTTATTTAGTAAATAAATATCACTGCGTTATTCTCCATTAAATAAATAAATATTATATTCATTAATAAGGAAATAAATATTTATTAAATATTTTGATCACAAAATATTCTCTCAAATTACTAGTTATCGAATATATTTGATCAATCAAGAATGAATAATTATTAAACCACTTTTAGTAATAATATTTATTTAATATGTTAAATAATATTATTATCTAACTGAGATTATAGATACACTTAGTGTATGACCCTATAGTCCTATTTATCTGTTGCATTAGGTGAAGTAGCCCAAAGTCAAATATTAGCGTCTAGAAAAACACTAAGACACCCATAGAGAAGGAAGTTAATGTCCCAATGAGATAAAACCTCATAAAAATCATTACTATGTAATATAATCCCTTTATCATGATATATCTAATCAAGTAGGTTGCATGTTGGTGCCAACAATCTATGTGATCGATATCTCTTTATTTAAGTTTTTCTAAAATTGAGCATTACCACAAAACACCATGTACTTTGATTTATATAGGTTGTATAATTTCTATAAGTGGTCATGGGATATAAAATCCAATAATATAATAGAAGAGGAAAATCCTTTCTCACATTACTTATTATTCAAATATTACTCGTGATGCACCCAATGTATCCCACTTAACTATGAACATATATTGTCATGGTTTTCATTAGTACATAAAATTACATGACTTATAATATCCATTAATATAATCTTAAAGTCTAATTATCAACACACATATCAACAAATTGGAACATCAAAAGATACATATAAATTTGGATTTCCTTCTAGAATGTTTCATTCTCATAATATTCTACATTGGAAATTACCAAGGGTGTACACCATGAGAAGGCTGTGTTAAGTCCTATGAGTCTCTAAAACTAATAAAATAAATCATTTATGTCCCTAAAATGTTTTAATCTGACTATATAACATACATTTTTTGAATATTTTGTGGCACTTTTGGGTTATTGTCATAACGGGGAACTACTATGACCTTTCAGTGTGATAATTACTCTTAATAAATTATGAAATACTATATTATATAGAAGAATAGTAATGATGTGATTAATAGTTTATTGATATTCAAAAATATGAAAATAGAAAATAATAAAGTACACAAAGGTTGGTTCTAGGTCACAAACTCCAACAAGATAAAATTTTAAAATCTCCGAGGTGAGAATCTTTCAAAAATTCATAGAAAAAGTTTTTTTAGTAGTTTAATTCCAAATGGTGTAGGTATAATTATGTTAATCAAGTATGTTTTATACACAATACCTTTCCCAAAATTTCATTGTAATTCTGAAATTTAGTATCATACTCATTGTTATTTCTATCAATATCTAATTCATTATCTCGGCTACTTTATTTTATTTGAGGTGTTCCTGGAAGAGTCTTCTCTTGATGGATTCCTATTTTCCTTAATTAATTCTAGAAAATAATTTTGATAAAATCCCCACTATTTTCAAACCTCATTCATTTTAATTTGATTATGGTTTCTCATTCCACCATAACATTTCATTAAATAACAATTCAAAACACTTCACATTTATGTTTGATAATGTACAATCAAACTTTTATTTTCCAAAAAAATGAAGGTAAAAAAGTACCTAGATTTTTCATATGAATGAATTGGGTAAGGTATCCAAACATATATATGAAACAATTATATCTTCCATCATTTTTGGGTTTTTATGAAAATATTAAAAGACACCTTCTTTTGCTAACTGAGTATGCAAATCTCATATCTTTATATGTTCGAGTGACTCAGCTTCAATATTCCTATAACTGCTAAAATATTTATACTATTCTCACTAAGGTCCACAAATTGATTGTTTCAAAGTTCTAAGCTCTTGGAAGATGTAATTTTGGAAATTGTATCTCCCAGTACCCTTTGGATAGATAAAATGACCCATCTTTTACACCTCTTTCTATGAAGATAGAACCATAAGTAATCTACCATACTCCTTCAAAAAATATCATTTTAAAATCTACTTCATCTAGTTAACACACTAAAATGAGGTTCTTCAGAATACCTGGAACATGATTCACTTCCTTTAGTCAAAGAAAATATCATTATTCAACTAGAATTTTACTTCTACCTTTCCCACAATGTTAATAAATTCATCATCTACAAGATCCACCATTCCATTTTTTTATAAATAATTTTATATGCACCCTTTTCACCTATGAAATGGAATGATTCTCATGAATTTGTGATCTATGATTCCATTTGTGTAGAAAAAATCACAAGTTTTTTTACAGTACTTTATTTTACCACAATCACATCTCTAGAAGAAGTCCCTCTAGAAATATTATTCCTTTAATGAAAATATTTATTGAGGTGACTTCTCTTTCCATAATTCCAATAAATTAGACCGCTTATGGAAGACATACATATAATATTATCCCTTGATGTCCACTCTGACTACTTTTGATTATTCTGATGAGCTGAGTTTCCCCATCATTATGTATTCAATATATTACTATATTATATTTCACTCTATTTTCATTAGAGAACGTCATTGAGAAACAAGTTCTGAATATCAGTGAAGGAAAATAATTCTTTCCACTTGAACTAAAAATAGTTTTAACCATGGATTCCCAAGACTCTGGTAGAAATGAAAATAATAAAATCTCCAGAAATTATTTTCAAATGAAACCTTCACATGCACCAATTTGATTTAGATTTAATTGAAATAATATAACAGATTTGAATAAAATATTTCTTATAATAACCTCATACTAAATAATATCTACATCAAGAACACCTTATTCAGCATTGTAGGTTTCTCATATATATTTAAAAGATATTCTATCAACTCCACTATGGTTTAATTCTACATAATTTTTAAAGCCACATTACAAACTAAATACATTCACATCACACTAAATTCCTTCTTTTATATATTTTTGCATTGAATTTTATAATTTTTATTTAGTTTTACACCATACAACAAATCTTTAGATCTTTATAAAGGAGATATTCATCTATCTACATTTTCGAAAAACTAAAATATGTTTCATAGAACTTGTAAATATAATCATTTCCTTCTTATGATCCATCCTTCTAAAAAAATTACTCCCAGTAAAATTTGATGAACATTATAGAAACAGAAAGTTACTTTAACCACCGACTGAACCGTTCAACCTCTTTAGAACCTAAAAATTTGATACCACTTATTGGTAATTCCACCCAATTTTATTTTTTTAAACAGTCAAAAGTGATTTTTTAAAAATCAATTGGAGGAAACTGATTTTAGAAGGAACTATCTGATCATAATGTATCAAAACATGGAAGAAAAAAGGTCACACAAATAAATGAACTAAGTCAAAACAACATCATCCATGTTCACTCCATAAAAAAACTTCATACAAGGATAGTAAATATAAGTAAGAAAGGAACCCTTTAATTTTACCTGGTTTAGATTGAAATTCCTACGTCCATGCAAGAAACATTACAAAATTTCATTAATTTGGAATGAAAACATTAAAACCTGGTGACTAATGCGTAACTATGGATTACAAGAAACAAGTAATCACAATTTCACTGAGTTCCAACTACATTGTCAAACAAAGGCTTCCAAAACCTTTATATAAAGAGAGTAACTTCAAATCATCCAAATATAATGAACTCCATGAAAATGAGAGTCATTCTATTCCATTATTCCCACTAATGATATCCTATATAAATCCTCAACATGACTTCCCCCTCTGATAAACTAGAAAAAAGATTACAACAAACCTAAACATTCCCAACTTCCAGAAGTAGAATTCAAACATCCAGAACAAGACTGTCTTATGCTGAACTCATCAGAATAAGACCTTCCAAAACACCGCATCTAGAAACCTCCTTCAAAACATTGAATGAAAACAAAACCTCTACCACCATTTTAAAAAACTGAAAATCTTATGTAACCACTCCTTATGATCATCGGATTTCATTCAACTAAAGTAAGTTCCACACGTTACCAATATTTTTTTCTCTTCATAGAGTGCAATATAGTTAGAAAAAAATCAATTCACGATGAATTAATCTATTCATGAACTTTGTGAAAATTAACTGATTAATTACTAAATAAAAATTATAATAAAATTAACTAAAAAATAAGTATATAAAATGATGAGAAAATTAAATAAATAAATAGTATTAAATCCCCACTTCCTGATGTCTCTAAACATTTTGACACCATCTATTATTTCTTCTCATTTATAAAAATATCTATTTCATATTTTGAATATGTTTAATTTTGATATTCTTGGTATTATATGAAAAATATAAATAAACAAATTATTATAAAATATTCTAAATAAAATTGTAAATATCATCGAAAGGAACTCTATAGGGATACTTTTTTATTGATGGAATAAGTTATCTTTAATAAATTTAAAATTTAAATAGACACAAAATTTTCTATTAGTTTTTTCCAGACACTATAGAAACATTGAGAAAAATAAGAAATTTTTTATAGTGAAATATTATTATATATACCCCAATATTTATCTAGTTTTAGAAATAGATAGGCTTATTGTGATCATGGAGTATCCTCACTAAATGATTTTTATGATATTTAAACACCAACAAATTATAACATAAATTTCATAAAAAATAATATAAAATTTATAACATGAAGTATATCTATAAAATAATGAATGTATGATATTAAATTTGATAAATGTAACCATGTATGGTCAATTTATTTGTAATTCATGTATTTAATCCCAAAAATATATTTTTCTTCTTATCAAAATTGATTTTAATGAGAAATTAATGCTCTTTAAAAAATGAATAAGTAATGAAATAAATGAAAATATATTTGATATGATTATATTATAGAGTTTTACCCTGACGTTGTGGTTATTAAGAAGAGTTTTTCATCGATAATTTTTTTCCAACATTGTGGATAGTTTTTCCACTATTTTATAAAACTAATATTCTTCCAATGATGTCTTTTTTATAGGATTTTTGTGAGAAAAATGACTATTTTTTGTTTTGTAGGGTTTCCCTCTACATAGTAATTATTTATACACCTGTAGAAAATATGAATATTGTTAAATTTTAAATAACATAGTAGATCGTCTATTAGAAAAACTGATTACAAAAATGCATATCATGTATACATTTACAACTGAGACTCACAACTGTCCAGGGTTAAAATTTTCATCTAAATTCTCAGGACCAAGATAGTTAGAAATGACATCATTATAAATTTGTTCTTAAAAACCAAGAATGGTCATATTGCTATCTTTGAAATTTGTATCCACATGAACTTATAATATTGTTAAATGTAGTAGTTGAACTATCTAGGTATAAGTACTCTCTAAAGGTCTTTTGGATTGAATGGTTGATCTAATAGATTATTTTGATTTAACTCTCTATTTTATCAAGCATTTATCTTTTTTTAATTACATTCCATATTTTGGGATTTTTTTCATTAATTTTTCAAGGTCTTGAATTAAGAATAAATTGAAAAGGATATTCCTCATTATCGATATGTATTTTTACAATATCAAACATTAATTATATGAAAGTTTCATTAGCATGTTTAACCATGTGAACATCTGGATCATCAAAGGAAACTCATAGCATGACCCTAAGCTCATGATCAATGTTCTATACTATCACATAATCTTCTGGAAGTTATTTGTTATGTAGAATATCTACTTAGATATTCTACATTATACCCCTCATAATTAGTTGATGGGTGGGTGCTGATAGATATAACTCACAATTAATTTCACCCTATAGAATATTCATATAGGAAATGTATCAGTATATTCTTGATTTACATTTTACATTAAAATTTATGATAACATTGATTACCGATAATAAGGAAGACATTTAAGTGGAATGGCTTGCCTCAATGTCGGGAGAAGGGGATAAATACTCATACAGTGGCTGTCATTGTGTTTTTACTCTCTTGGATTCTATTATAGTGGCCATGATTTCCATACTTGGATATTTCATCTTTTTAGATAAATATTAAGCATATTAAAAAAATTACATGATCAATTAAATATGAAAAAAAATCTTCTAATTTGGTGAAAGATCTTCAAAATATACCATAGTGATATTCTCACATAGTACCCATATTAGGCACACCCTATATAAAACTTTATTCATAACCTAAGGGAAAAAAATTTTATGACATAGATTTTCCGGATTTTATATTTAGAAATTATTTAGGAAACTTACGAGACCAGACATTGAGATGGCGTGAGATTCCGAGCCCCGATGTGCCCAAAGCAATTCGTTGAAAAATGTTAAGTTTTTTACTATAACAAGCATGTGAATTTTATTAAAAAGTGAAATAAATTTTAAGAAATTTCCTAGATCAGAAGTCCAAGGGCACCGTTGAACTCAAAATAGTGGCTTTACCCTAGGCGTGACCTAACCTTGGTTGGTATGGGTCATTAGTAGAAAAATACACCAGGAGTGTAACTGTAAATAAAATAATTAAATAAAATTATTTTACTTTAAAATCCTAATAACTCATAAAATTTAACTCATATTGGAGATCTGAGACCACTGTTGAGTTCATAAGGGTTTTTTCCTTAGGTGAGGCCTAACATCGGCTGGCACGGGCCAGCTGTGGAAGATAGTTTTTGGACGTAAACTCTATTAAAATATTTTAATAAAAGTATTTTATTCTTGATGCAACGACATGTTTTATTTTAATAGTAATTTGTTAGAGAATTCAAGGTTATCACCATAACACTAGAATTCCTTTGAGACATGGAGATGGAACTATCTAAATAAAAGATGGTAGATCATGGATCGATGATCAACAAAAAACCTCATATTCGAAGGATCTTCACACACAACAACGATGGGACGAATGTTCTTCGCCAGTGATCAAACTGAATCGAGGTAGGGCGTTTGTGATTTGAGTTTTTCCCCATTCATAAATTTCATGATAAATGTGGAACAATCAAAAAATTAATTGTCCCACTGATTGATCCTTGTTGTGGGATGGGATTTACCTTTGCGAGGTTTTGATGGGAAAATGATATTGTGATTATTTGTTAGATTTTGATTGTCGTTATAATGACAAAAAATCACAATTGATATGATCATTGATTAAGGTAATTTACTCTTGGTTGATTTATTATTGTCACTTCCCATTCATCATTCTTCGTGGATATTCTTCCTTTGGCCGACAACTCGACATGTTTTGATTGATCGATCTTTGCACACTCGATCCTTAGTACAACGATCCAATATCGCAGATTTGGGATCGACATGGCTTGATAGAGGTGTGAATAAGATAGAAATAGGTGGATCAAAGTGAGTTAGGTGATATTTCCATTCATGTGGGTTTTAATTGAGATGAATCGTCATATTGATATGATCCTATGGTGATAAAGAACATGAACCAAGGATCATAGGCCTGCTTCCATTTCAAAAAAAGGAGGAACAGAGGTGAATTGAT
This sequence comes from Viscum album, assembly GCA_963277665.1. Classification (NCBI taxonomy): domain Eukaryota; kingdom Viridiplantae; phylum Streptophyta; class Magnoliopsida; order Santalales; family Viscaceae; genus Viscum; species Viscum album. Next base: position 1,329,303,374 of record OY728158.1, read on the forward strand.
GTCCCGTGGATGGGTCAACTGGCGTGCCATCGGTGGCACGTGGCAGCGACCATGTGCAGATGTGAAAGATGATGGTAGGCTATCGGGGGAGGTGGAACGCGGCCCGAATGGTCCACGTGGGAGACTGAGGTTGGAACGGTGTCATGGGCGGTGACTGAGGACATAACGAAGGGAGCCGCATACATGTATGGGGTTAGGGTGGAGCCCATGACAAAAGCAGGACATGAGGGAGATGGGACACAATGTCTATCCATGTTGAATGTGACGACACCACGTTGACCTGGCAGAGGCACGCGGTCCAAAATACCGCATGCGGTTCAACCAAACTGACCCATAGTATGGGCTAGACCAGATGAGTCGGGCCTCTCCAGCAGTCTAATGGGCCGCGGTCCAGCACGCCTAGCTAGCCCGGCTAATTTGAGCTGGAACATGATGTTTTGCGTCATGTAGGTCAGGTTAACTGGACTAGGTCTGGTCAACAGGTAGGCCGGGTCGGCTCCAACGGGTCGGGTGGGACTCAGACAAGACCTGAATCATAATTTTTCACTAAAATGGTCATATCATTCAAATGATGCTTTCAATTGATGAGATGTCTATGGAATTAGGACCATTTCAATTAGGATGTCCTTTTTAGATGGATTAGTAGGTTTTTAGTTGGATCTATAAAGGTTTAAATTTTACCCTTGGTCTTTTACTATGAGGGTTTGATGTAGGATCTCATTCCCATCATATAGGATGACCCGTATTCTTAAGTGAGTTTTCTTAGCCCAGATTCGATAGTTGACTCAATGGATTGGATCATGTATCACACTAAGAGGCCCGATTGGTCCTCACTTCTCTTCATGGTACCTTAGATAGGATTTGTGGAGAAGGTGTGAACAATATTTACATGGGAACCAATCCCCTATCTAGGATTACATTTCCAGTATGGATAAGTGTCCCTATAGTGAGGCCTATGTGTTAACCCCCAATATGGGTATTTAGATCAGATTCTTTCCATTATATATGACTATAACTAATGAGTGTGTTTCAAGTAGTTTTTGGTGGTTGATTTTTGGCTATGACTTGGTGACTATATGACTTGGGGGGCTGCATTGCTTACCAACACTCTGTGTGATACTGACACTTTGTGTGTTATCCATTCTCCACATGTTACGAACACTCTATGTGTTACCAACACTCTATGTGTTACCAACAATCCATGTGTTACTGACACTTTGTGTCTTAGCAAGAATGGATGTCTTAGGGAAACTATGCAAATTTTTGAGAACCTAATGTCTCTTGGGTACTTTTGGTAGACCTATTCTATGTCCTTCTATAAGATAACATGAAGAGTGAGATCTCTCAAGACGAGTGTGCTATGAGCGGAACCGTGTAGTTGGTAGTGAATGAGACTTTGAGGCTTGTAATCCTTTATGAATATACCTAGAAGTTCTTGTTATATGTTTTATAGAAATATATCTTTTTTGATATTACTATATCTTCTTAGTACTGTTTTCCCTTTGAGGTATTTCTATGTGGTATATTCTTCTTGGTGTTTCCTATATAGTATTCCTTTTTGTTTTCAGGGTGTCCTACTGAGTATTGTTTTACTCACCCCTGCACGATCGTTTCACGGATGTGTCATGTCTTGTACAGACATTCAAACTTGTTATGGAGTTCCATGTGGAACAAGACCAGATGGTGCTTGGAGAGTTTATTAAAACCATGGTGTGCACCTACAACTATAGACAGTAGTCCCAATACCTTTTTTTACAGGTTGAACATTGTGATTTTCATACTCTTTTTAGTGGGATTGTATTCTGGCCTAGTTGTACTTTAAGGCACTTTACTTTCCTATCGTACTCTATTGATTGGGATATAATGGGATGCATGTATTTGAATACTTATCATTTTTACATTACAACATTTTGAACTTGGAGATGTGTGTGTGTGTACATGTACATAAGCATATGCCTCCCATTTGTGGGATATTCCTACTTAGCACTAGTTTCCATCCTCTAGCCTATCAGAAGCTGTCTTGGGTAGTCATGGCATAGGCCCCTCTGGGATGGGTCATTATAGAGTGGTATTAGAGGTGTCAGTTCTAATTTAGGAACTAGAGTTTGGGTTATTGGTTTAGGGAAACAATGTTAAGTGTTTCGAGTTCAAATTTCAGGCTAGGGACTCCAGTGTTTGTGCGGCGACCGATGTATCGATATACTAGGACTCTGGACACATGATTTTCAACTTGATACAAGAAAACACTAGTTTCAAGAAAAAATAATGGTACATGAATCATATAGGAATGAGTTTTGTTTTCCATGTCCTTCTTGAGTCAGTTCACTTGGTATTCTCTTTTAACTGTGACACATCTTGTTTTTATACAGGATGTATTCACAATGCCAACTAGTGAGGTTTTTGCATCAAGATTAGGAGTTCAACTTAATGTTTAATGAGGCCTCCTTGATAGAATCCATTAATGGATCAGTTTTTCTTCAGGATGGTCTGCAGGTGGCACATTCTTCTATTGATCAGTTCATAGACACACCTCGAATGGTTTAGGTGGATATAGTTTGCTGGATTGGGTTGTAGATGACTCTATTGGCACTAGATAATGATAAGCAGGGTCTGAATGCATATCATAGGCTTCCGAGGAAGTGATCACCTTGGATTTAGTGTTAGAAGGACCTACCGATAGCTGGTGCATGATGTAAGATGCAAAACATAAGGTTTCTTCGATAGTTAAATGGACATGATAGTTACTCGATGAAGATATGTTTCTATGATTTTCATGGAAAGGGACCTTATGTGTATGATTTTACCACTTTTGAGGCTACATTCATAGAGGTGGTTGATGAACCGCTAAGGAAGAGGCCACATCAAGAGCAGATAGATCTGTTGGGTGGTGGACGTGGGAGAAGAACTAGGGAAGCAGTAGGAGGTGAAAATGTTTTTTTGTGTTACCACCAACACCCCCAGGTGTTCTATACTAGACTCAAGAAGATAGAGGATATAGGAAGATACAGTTACAAGATACCATGACTTATGACCTCAGGACTTTGGGAATGTTTCAAGGTATGATATGTGTGATTCTACTTTAGCTACATTAGATAAACACATGTGTTAGTGATTTTCATTCTTGCCACTTTTCTTGGTTGATATTTAGATATTCTCGCTAAACTGTTGACTTTACCCAAACATTTAGAGACTCCTACTGCAGGATACCCAATGATCACACACTCATGCCTATATTGTGACCTGACTTTTAAAGGTGATAGTTTTAGTTGGAGTCTCTTGGTGGTATCATCGATGCCTTATGATGTCATTATCGGTATAGACTAGTATCCATAGTTCATGATCAAATTTATTGTTTTAGGAAAAGGGTGCAGTTTTACCATGATAATTGAATCGTATTTTCCCTTTTTACCAGTGAAAGATAAATCCTTTTAGCTTAGGATAGACTCACGCATAAGAGGGGGTATCCGATTACTCTTCAGTTGGCTAGCCTAACCCTCAAAGTAGTGGACATTTTGAGTCCTCAATTTCCTGTAACGGTGGTGGATTATAAGGGCGTCTTCCCTTATGATGTTCAAGGTTTACCCTCCATTAAGAGATAGACTTCTTCATTGATATACACCTTATGATGACACTGATATATACACCAGAATATCATATAGCTCCTATAGAGCTTCATGAGCTGAGAGTGCAGTTGGAGGACTTGTAGAGAAAGTTCTTCGCGAGACCTAGTTTTTCACCTTGGGTAGCCCTAGGCGGTCTATGTTGATCTTGGACATATAATCTCAAATATTGGAGTCAAAATGGATCCAGTGAAGGTTGAGATAGAGTTTGATGAGTGCTCCCATCTTGAGGTTTCTAGAGGAGGTTGTTGAGTACGTAGTGTTATGTGATACATCAGGAACCGGAATTAGTTGTGTCCTGATGTAGAGGTAAATGGTGATTGCCTATGGTTCATGCAAGTGGAAATCACAGGATCATAACTATGTGGCCCGTGACCTTGAGTTAGGAGCATTAGTTTTTATATTGAAGATGTGGTGACACTACCAGATGAGCAAACTGTTTATTGTCTACTTTGACCACAAGAGTCTCAAGTATATCTTCTATCAAGAGTATTGAAACTTGAGATAGAGGCGATGACTTGAGTTACTCAAGGAATATGACTTGGATATTGTCTATACTCATGGTAAGGGGAACATGGTAGCATATGCTCTCAGCAGGAGATCCAGATTGCAGTTGCTGAATGAGGTATTAGAGAATTTAGCCTCGTTGTAGATATATATTGTGGATGGAATTTGAGTATCTTATCTATAATAAATAGTGGTCACCCCTCTAATCTTATGGTGAGTTAGGAATTCAAAAATTAGGGATACCAACTACGAGGCTGTACATAATCAAATGTCCACAGGGCATGCCCCTAATGGTTATTCGAAAGATGGGGAGCATGCTAATTATTTCAGAGGATGCACAATGATACCAATGGCATTGCAAGAGGAGGTTCTAAGGGAGTTTCAGGCATCCCATTTAGTGGTACATACAAGTGTGTAACTTATATAATAGTACCTCTAACTTCAATTTGGTGTCTAGGGATGAGAAAGGAAGTTAAAGAGCGTGTGTCTAGATTCCTTACTTGTCGATAAAGGAAGGCTATGTATCAGGTTCCAGCAGGTTTGAATCTACCCCTTGGGTTGATGGAATGTAAATGGGATGGGATAATAATGGAAGTCATAATGGGTTTTCCATGTAATTCTAGGGGGAATGATACCATCTAGTTGATCTTTGACGACTCGCCAAGTTTTCCCACTTCATAGCCATCTAGGAGTAGAGTTCAATAGAGAGATAGAGACACCGCTATGTACTAGATATTGTTCAATTACATGGATTCACATCCACGATTGTTTTATATAGTGATCCTTGCTTCACATCCCAGTTGTGGAATGGATTAAAAGATGATTCTGGGAATCAATTACACTTGATCATAGCATTTCACCCCCAGATGGACGACCAAACTGAGCATACAATTCAGGTTCTGGAGCACTTGTGTCAGGCTTGCATGTAATGTTTTGGGTGGGATGATAAACTATTACCAAGGTTAATCGAAAATTTTCCTGATACTACATAGATTTGACGAGGTTGTGTACTAATTTGATCTACCCCTGCAGTTGGACCAAGTACATGACGTCTTCCACATGTCTCAGCTAAGGAGATACATGCATGATTCATCACACATCATTGACTAGGGAGAGATGGGCATCAAATATGGGACTAATATGGATGATTACCCATTGGAGATCAAGGATCCTTCATGGATAGGTGATTCCCTTAGTGCACATTTGGTTTTATAATGGGAATATCTAGGAGAGTGCATGGGAGCGGGAGGCTCAGATTCATGCTCAGTACCCTCAACTATTCAAGTAGACCTTTGTTTTGAATTTTGAGAATATAAAGAACTATGGATGGGAGAATTTAATGATTTTATTTTCCCGATTTTATTTTTAGAAATTAATTAGGAAAATATCAAGATGAGGTGCTGAGATGGCATGTGATTCCCAACTACGGTGTTCCTGAAAAAATTTGTTGAAAAATTTTAAGTTTATCAATATCATGGGCACATAAATTTTCTTAAGAAGTGAAATAACTTTTAAGCAGTTTATTGGATCATAAATAAGAGGGAAACATTGAGCTTAGAACAATGTATTTACCCTTGGCACAACCTAACCTTGTTTGGAACATGCCATCTGTAGAAAAAGTCACCAGGGTCATAACTGTAAATAAAATATTTAAATAAAATTACTTTATTTTAAGATCTTAATAACTCATAAAAGGTAACTCATATTGAAAATCCCAGACAACCTTTCAGTTCATAAGGGGGTGTTTTCCTTAGGTGAGGCCTAACATTGGATGACGCGAACTTGATGTGAAAGATTGTTTTTTAAATTAAGCGTCATTAAATTTTTTTAATAAAAATATTTTATTCTTGATGCAACAAAACATTTTCCTTTATTATGATTTTTTCAGAGAATTTAGGTTTATCACAATAATCCTAGAATTCCACTGAGGCAAGGAGACAAAACTCTCTCAAGGAACTATAGAAGATCATAGATTCACAATAAACGACGAACCTCGAATTTGAAGGATATTCAACAATGACAATGACACAATGACTGTTCATTGTCAGCGATAGAACCAAATTGAGGTAGGGAATTTTTTATTTGATTTATTTTCCCTATTCATTAATTTCATGATGAACGTTGTCTAATCAATAAACAAATTGGCTCACAGATCGATTGTTTTTACAGGATGGGATTTACCATTACGGGGTTTTGATGGGAGAATTATTTTGTGATTATTAGTTGGATTTCGATTATCTTTCTAACAGAAATGAACCATGATTAACACAAACATTGATAAAGGAATGTTTCTCTTGGTTAATTTTTTCTTTCCTCCCTCATTTTTTATTCTTTGTGGGTATTCTAAGTTTGGAACACAACTCGACATGTTGCGATCAATCGATCATTGTGCACTCGATCCTTGGTGAAACAATACGATATAATAGATATGAGATCATCATGGAATGAAGGAGGTGCAATGATAGTGGTGGTAGACATATCGAAGAAAGTTAGGACATATTTCTGTTTGAGTGGTTTTTTTTCAAGATGAATAGTAACATTGATCCGAGCACAGGGTGATGAATTACATGATCCAAGGATCACATGCATGATTCCATTTCAAAAAATAGATCACCAAAGGTAAAATTTTGGCCACTATCAGCCGAAGATGGCATGAGGTGGAGGCCACATGCATATGCAGAAGACGAAAACAGGCTATCGGTGGAGGAGGAACGTGGCCCGGAGGGGCTTTGTGGGAAGCCGCGACCAGATCAGTGTCGCAAGTGGCGATCAATGATGCAACAAAGGTATTAGAATATGTGGATGGGGTCTGTGTATGTGGTTTGGGTGTACATAGAGCCCATAGTGGTAGAAGGAGAGGGCACGCGGTCCGGTGGGCCCCGTGTGCTGTAACCAAACTAGCCCGCTCCAGTGGCCCAGTGGCCACGGTCCAGTAGGCCCAAAGACCACAGTTCAGTAGGCCCAGTGGGCCAAGATAATTCGAGCCAAATCGGGCCAGGTTAGGATGGCTAAGCTGTGTCGGGTCAACCGATGGGTCGGGTTGGGTCTGTCGGGTCGGGTCAGGCTTGGACCAGACCCAGATCATGCCTTTTTACTAAAACGACCATGTATTTCAAACAGAGTGTTCAATTGATGATTGGAATACAATGTTGAAACACTTGAGATGAGGCGGTCCCTTTGAGATGGATTAGTGGGTTTTTAGTTTGATCAGTAGTGGTTGAGAGTGTACCCTTATTCTTTTCCTATCAGGGTTCGATGCAGTATCTCATTCCTGTCATAGAGGATAACCCGTATTCTAATGTGAGTTATGTTAGCCTTGCTTCAATAGCTGACTCAGCAGGTTGGAAAATGTATTTCACCAAGAGGGTTGGTCGGTCCTCACTTATCTTCATGGCACCATAGTTATGTTTTTTTAGAGAAGTTGTTGCCAATATTTACACATGAACCTATCCTTTATCTAGAATGGTGTTTCCAGTAGATCGAGGTGTCCCCCCAGTGTGCCCTGGGCATTGACCCCTATCTATGTATCGAGATCAGATTCTTTCAATTCTACAGGAACCGACCTTACAATTGTTCTTCGATCAATTTTTTATGGTTGATGTTTGGCTGTGACTTGGTGACTACATGACTTGCAGGCTGCATGACTTACTGACACTCCGTGCATTACCAACACTCCATGTGTTATTGACACTCCCTGTGTTACCGACAATCCTAGTGTAACCGAAACTATGTGTGTTACTGAAACTTTGTGTCTTAGTGAGATTGGATGTATCATGGAAAATAAATAACTTATTGAGACCCTAGTGTCTCTTGGGTACTTTTGGTAGACCTGTTCTATGTGCTTTTATCAGATAGATGAATGAGTGAGATCTCCCAGGATGAGTATTCTACGAGAAGAACCTTATAACTAGAAGTGGATGAGACTTTGAGGCATGGAATCATTTATGAGTATACTTGGATGTTCTTGTTATATGTTTTATAGACATATACCTATATTGAGATGAATATATCTTTCTAGTGGTATTTTACCTTTGTGGTATTTTTTCATGGTATCTTTTTTGTGATTTTTCTTATATGATATTCCTTTGTGTTTTTGGGGTGTCTTACAGAGTATTATTTTAATCACCCCTACATGGTTTTTTCCTACACATGTTGTCTCTTGTGTAGATGTTTGAACTTGTTATGGAGTTCCTGGTGGACACAAACTAGGCAATTCTTAGTGAGTTCAGACAGACCGGGGTGTGCTCCAAGGACTACAAACAACAGTCCTAGTACATTTTTTACAGGTTGGAATTTGTGATTTTCATACTCTTTTGGGGGGATTTGTATTCTATCCCAGTTGTACTTTAATTCACTTTAAATAATTTTCATACTTGATTGGTTAGGATTTAGTGGTATGCATGAATTTCTTTACTTAGTGTTTTTAAATTTCAACATTTTGGGCTTGGAGATGGGTGCATGTGTACAGGTAAATAGGAAAATACCTCCCATTTGGGAGATATGCCTACTAGGTTCTATTTTCTAGAACCTAACCTATCAGAGGAGGGCTTCAGGTAGTCATTCCATGAGCCCATCTGTGATGGGTCATGACAAAACATAATAAAGGGTGAACTCAAATACTCAGTAATGGTAAACCTAAGAGATATCAATATATGATCACATGAAATAATAAGACAAGAATAAGGGTATGTAATAATAAAAATAACATAAAAAGTTCATACCCAACCTATCATGGATCATAAACATGAGTCATGGCATGAAACGTTATCATTTCGGAAAAAATGGTCCATAAGAGTTATTAATCATCATAAATCAATCATGAACCATAAAAGTGTGGCACCATCAAAAATATAGAAAACCATTTTGTGTTTCAAGTTTTACTACCAAGATCATCAACATAGTGGATCGAGATTCACCTATATTTCATAGTGTATCAGGATACACCTTTTTCCCATTGTGGATCAGGACACACCTTTTTCCCATTATGGATGAGGAAACACCTGTTTCCCATTTTGTATCAGGATAGACATGTTTCCCATTATGGATCAAGATCGTTGACTTGTTTTCAATTTTATTCTCATGAGATATAAATATTTACCCAAATAATTGGAGTGATATACAGTTCCCACCCATCATATAATGAAATCATACATATGTGTTCAACAAGATCATAAAGTTTCATCATATCATAACCCATGAAATGAAATGGATATCAAAAAAATTTCTTCATATCATAACCTATGTCAAAGATACATGCCTAATGATAATTTAATCATATCTTAACCCTTGAAAATAAGTTGGTTTCATAATAATTTCTTCATGGTATAACCTATGGAAGAGAAACGAGTTTCATAAACATCAGGTCATCAAAACATAAAACATTCATTGAAAGAATACGAATGGTATCCTTAGATTATATACCTAGAAAGTAATAGGTAAAACCAAAGGATATCATCTTATATTGAAAATAATTTATAAATATCATTTAAAACATTTCTTAAGGGAAATATCCTTTATAGTTTTAAATTTTTTTTAAAACATAAAACATTTTGAACACCTTTTTCTTTGAAAACAACCTTGAAAACATAAAAAGCAATCTTTGAAAATAAATTAAAACACATTTTAAACATAAAAAAATTTGAAATAATTTTAATTTAAAATTATCTTAAAATAATTTTTGAAAAATATCTTTTAATTTTTTTTAGAAAACATAGTTTTGGTGGAAAATATATTTTAGATCCAGGAGAGAAATAAAGTTATATTTTCTTAAAAATATTTTCTTATTTATCTAAAGTATCCAAGAGTGGGAAAATGGTACCATTAATTAAAGATATCATGAATAACCATAGGATGAGAAATTACAATGAATTATTGATAAGTAGATCATAATATTCTAACATTTTACACTTAATCATTAACAATCCTGATAAATGATGAAATTGTAAAATAAAACCCCTTTCACTTTGGTAACCTTGAATAACAAGAGCCATGAAATAAATAACATAAAATGTAACTTAAAATATAATTAGGATAATAAAATTAATGATATTGAAACTAAAATGGGATGTATATACAACTCGGGAAATAATATTGGTACATAACATAACATGTGTCTTAAAGAAAAAACTTAGACAAATTCCTTTACCAATTAGTTAAATTTTGAACAATGAACCCCATAAAATAGAGATACTCAAATGGATATGTAAAACCCAATATTTTTCTGTATAATACTCATAATATACATTAATGGGTATTATATACACCACATAAAATAAATAGATGGTGAATGTGGCATGTGTCTTAATGAAGTAAAAAGTGAGACGAAAATCTATTACATAAAGTGTTGACTTCCGTCGTACTCATTCAAAACTCATGTATAATAAATATAAGTTTATTAAACATATATTATATAATAATAATTATATATCAAACAAAATATATTATTTTATTATGACCTTTTATTTCCATTTTATTAATAATTCCACATTAAAGTTACCTTTCGGGTAGTAACCAAGTTATTTTGCATAAATTTTGATTTCATAATTTTTTTGTTCCTATTAATTTGACCATGGTTCCATAACAACTAAAATTATATCCAAAATATAAATATAATATATATTCAATATAGATTTATTTTTAATAATTCCTAAAATTTATTGATAGGAAATGAAATACACCATCCATGAAGATGGTAGGCCGTACGAACGCACAAACACTGCTTTCCATTTTTGTATTGGGTTGGAAGAATGGAAATTAAATGATATATATTATCACTATATAATAGTTTTTTGTCATATATATCACAAATTTTTATTATACCCATCCTTAATAAATTCCATGTAAAGAGTGAACGAATCACATCGCTTCGTGAAATGGTAGTTCGCTGTAAACATGAACAACATTATCATATTTCCAAAAAATGTAAATCATGAAGGTGTGTGTGATATAAAAAATAAATAATCATAATAAAATCATAAGTATGATATATATAACATATAAATAATAAATCCATCATTATTACCTACCTTGATAAATAGTAATTTAAAAATGAATGACATCGATTTTTGAGGTGGTAGTCAACTGCAGTACACAAAAATTATGATTTCGTAACTCATCTGATGGAAGGGTGTGTGGTTGTAGGTAATAACCATAACATAAAAAATATATGTGTATGTAATATACTAAGGTTTTTATATGATCATGATATAATAATAATTTAATAAAGTGGATAATGAAAAACATTAAGATGTGTGTTAAAGAACATTACCACTTCTTCAGGTATTTCCATAGGTTTACACTAAAGCCTTACAAGGTTGTATTTATGAAAAAACTAAGGAATATGGTATGAGGGAGGGAATTTTAAAAGTTATTTTGGTTAGATATTAGTCAATCCAAATGTCTTGAGAGGTGTCAATAAGCAGGGAGAGTGAGTGCCCTTTTATAGTTGAGGAGGACTGGAATTCTTGTAAATACTTAAAATTATTCACTATTGGGGGGTTCAATATTACCTAAAGTGGAGGAAAAATTGATAATTAAATGTGGAGAGGGATTATATGATCAATAAACACATAAAAAATAGAATTAAACACATTTTTTTAAAATTTTTTCCTTAACTTCTATGTTTTCATATTTTTCCCATTTTGGGTTTTCATTACGGTAAGTAATTTTCAAACCTAGGTAATTTATTCATTAAAACTATATTAAAGTCATAATTATTATAAAATTTACACCCAATTATTCTAAATATTATATCTTATTTATAAAATAAAATTCCCTTGTGTTTTGTAAATTAATTTTAACAGAAGCGCATGTAATACACAAAAACGACACTTTGACCTTATTTATACAAATACAGTTTTTATTAATTTAGATATCAATATATTCATTATAAAAGAACACTTGGCCCATTAATGGACCATATTTGATATTTATTAACATTTAAAAATAAATTTTCATAATATATGTTTTTTATTAATTTTAAATAATTTAGTAAAATATCATTTATTATAAAATAACATTAATGTCAATTTCGACATTATTTATTTAATTTGAATTTAAAATTTTTAAATAAAATGATATAATTTGAAAATATTATTTAAAAACCAATTTAACATGATATATTCATCTAAAAAAATAATGTAACATAATAATTCATTCAAATCAATTCACTTTTATGGTTTGTTTGTATCAATTATTTTAATTTTTATTAACTAGATAATTACTACATTGGCATTTCTTAAAAAATTTAAGTTACCAATTCATATATAAAAATTAAAGAAAAATTATTATGATAAAAAATAATTTATCTTTCAAAACAACATGTATAAGTGATCCTATGTTGTTTTTTACCTATCAGGAAGTATTAAAGATACTAAAATTATGAATAGTATATTTTTTACCTTTTTCATTACATAATATATTATATAGGTGATATTCAAAGGAAAGTGGAATTTAATTTCTCTATATTATATAATTTTATGTAAAAGGTCTAAATAAACTCATAAAATAAAAGTAAGATAATATTTTATGTCATTTTAATTTTTATATTTTTAGTTTAAACTCAAAGTAAACTCATTTTTACATTGACCACATTAATTAATTTTTACAACATTCATAATTCATTTTGGTATAAATATTAATTTTAATTAATTAGGAATTATAAATTATGATAATTAAAAATATGAAATTAATTTTTCTAAATTTCATTCCAATGTGTGGAAAAAATTAATTTAAAATCAATCCTACATACGTGATGAGAAAGCAGGTTTTTAAATAGAAAAAGTTCAAAAGATTGAAATGCTCTCATATCGAAATTTAATATGAAATTTATTCCAATGACATAAATTATTTTATTATATGTATAGTTTAACTAAATATAAATTAAAACCAAATTAAAATATACTTTAAATTTATAAATAAATTAAACTAAAAGACAATTTTCAATTAAAATTCCATATCTTCAATATTCATCAAAAAATGAAAATTTTCAGAAAAAAAACAAAAAATAACCCTAGGATAATTTTGATATAAAAATTTCAAAAATTATGTTTATATTACAAAATTTATTTTCTAAATTGGTAAAAAATTATTATTAAAACAAGTTCCCAACAAAAATACAGCAAAACAATTTTTTTGAATAATATTGTTTTTAGGCGAACAATTGGATTTATTTTTATGTCTTATCTAAAAAACATAAAAAATAAATGTTAGATATTATATTGAATATATAATATATAAATTTCATTATAATCATTAAAAAATATTTATTTTGTTAATTTATTTATATAAAACACACTTGTGTGCAAAAAATAGTTTTTTGGAAAATATTTCTTTTTATTTTTAAAAAATGTTATATTTTATTTTCTAGGTAATTGGTCACAAAAAAATTATATAAACATGTGAAAACCATATTTTCATAGTTTATTTAATCCTATTAATACCACCATTCCAAGGACTAGTTGATAATTATTATATTAAATAATAATATTTAAATTGTATGTCATGTTTGGTTTAAATTCAATGTTGCATGTAACGTAAGAAAAAATCAGAATTGTGTGCAACAAATACAAAATTATTATTGTGTGTAATTCAAGAAAAACTAAGTATATCAGGAAATTTAAAATAGAACAAATATTAAATGTATTTAAAAAAAATATTTCAAAAAATCTATGGTGTTACAACAATCCCATAACATTCTATAACAACTCAGTTTACCAATAAAAATTTTTCTTTGAGAACATTTTCTATTTTTTTATTTCTTCTCCTTCCTCAAAATAGAATAAGTAGTTATCGAAATTAATCACCAACTTTCACCCTTCAATTGTACTAAATATTCTTGTAACCCCATTTCATTCATGTCTAACCTAGCCTTAATCTTATACTTGGTTTGATGGGTTCATTTAGTAACATTATAATGACACTATCACATACATTTTTTTCTACGTGAATAACATAAATTAAATTTATTACATGAGAAAAATTCCAGTACAATAATTAAAAAAAACAATCTCTTTTTCTATTCGGTTTTTATAGGGGGTTTCAATGATGTTTTACAAAAAACAATGACCATATCCTTTACTTTCTCAAATAGTTGATCTCCTCTGAGTGGAGATGATGTTGTACCTTATTATGAGTTACCATCAAATTATTTCATCCAAGATTTGTATTTATATCAATGGGGTAAAAATTTATGATGTTATAGGAACAAAATCATTAAGGAATGTTTCAACCTAACTAAGTGTGTATGTTTTTTCACAAATGGGATAACCTAGAATTCCATTTATTATATATGAGAAACAAATTCCATAAGGAAGAAAGAAATTTATCATCCTATACAACATGGCTCTCAACAAGAAATATAAACTTTTATAGGAATAATAAAACATAAAACATTAATCTCACATTAAATTCAGATCTTCTATTAATAGATCAAAATAAACATCATTATCATTAAATGGTCATTTTGTTCCTGACATAAGAAGAGGTAACATAATATATTTTTACTTTATAAATAACCACTATAGATAGTTGTAATTTAAAAACATAAATATCCATGTACAATGAGTGATACATTTTATACCAAAAAGGATCCAATCCATATGTAGATAGTGAAAGATGAAGGTTTATCTAGTTTTGATGCCCTATAACCATCTTCTAGGATCCAATGCCATAAACACACACTTTACATACTCAATTTTAAACCAGATATAAAATACCGGATTTAAGAATATATAATTAAAAACTCAATAATGACTATTGAATATATTACATCTTAGATATCTTTTTAGGGTTGGAGAATTAGATAATTAGGACACATCAAAAACTAATAAATCCCATTTTTTCTGTATCAGGATGGTTTTTTTATTATATTCGAAAAAAATTAATTCATAACGAATATTCAACATATCTCATAAATCTTTCCACACATGCCACCCATATAAACATATCATGCATAATACTTTTCCACATAACCTAGAGAAGTGAAACTATAATAATAGGTGATATCAAACACTAAGTAAGGGAAAATATACAACTATATTAATCAAGGAATAAACATGGAATAATTTTATGGTAGGAATAGGTAAAGAACATGAATCCATAATCAAATTTAAACTAATAGAATGTTATATACATTAAAATAAATGGAAACATGGATATTAATAAAATTCATAATTTATAATGTTGAAAATAAAACCTATAGTTAAGGCCTTATGTTGAGACACTTTACATGTCATCAAGACCACATTCAATACATCTTTCAAAATTGGTAAGATATACATCAAATACCCAAACCTAAATTGTCTCATGAGCCCTTTTAATGAATTAAGGGGTTATATGATTCTAGGATCCAAGCATCAGTTGATTATACCCAATGATTCACCATAATATTAATAAAGACCTTTCATACCATTCCCTAAATAACCTCTTACTTAATAAAACTTGGATATATATGTAATGAGAAATGCATAATTCAAATACATAATCAATATTCATTAGTAGTAAATAATCATCAAGAATTTCAATACTCTACAACATGCTAAGAAAAGGGATGACATGATCATAACTCATCTAGAGAAAGAATTTGGGTGGTCAAACAATACATATTCAAATTTTTTGTAATTGTACCTTTTGGAATTACAATATACAGAAAACCAACAATTTTAACAATGTCAATAAAAGAGACAACATTATTATAAACCATCCAGAGGAAGATAGTGGATGGTTAAATATTACATAGTCAACTTTCCAATAATAATCTTATTTATAACAACAATATATAAGATTCCAATGTTGTTTCCCATGTTAATAAAAGGGATAACATGATCATAACCCAATCAAAGGTTGAAGGTGGATGGTTAAACAATACATAGTCAACTTTACAATAATCAACCGTATTGGAATAACAATATATAGAACACCAATACTATTCCCTAAAGTAATAAAATATATAACATTTTCATAAACCATATGGAGGTAGAAGGTGGATAATTTTAATAGAACATAAACCTAGTGAAAAAGGAAATATATAAGGGTATTATCATAAATCAAAAACACCCTTATAAAATAATGCTTTGACCGTGAACACAATAATTAATTTTTTTGATACCTTGAGTTCAATCCCCAAAATGATAAAACACACACACACACACACACACACATATATATATATATATATTAAAAAATAATCCCCATTGGGGTAAATCCTTTTAAAAATGATAAGGTAAATGGAAGCACAAACATAAAAGAGCTTTTAGAAAAAAAATTATTATTGAAGTAAAATATAAATTTACATGTCAATTATAAAGGTAAATTTTGATAAGGTGAAATGGAATCCTTTGAAATATTTTAATTTTAAAAATAATATATAATAATATAGGCTCGAAAATATATAAAGTTTATCTTGGATAAATTAATAGAATAATATAAAATATGTTAAAGTGAATGGAAAACACATTTTTATTATTTTATAAATAACATTGTTTAAATCTCACTTCGTAAAAAGAGTAAAAAAATTTTATTTGTATTAAAAAATAATTTTCCAAAATAGTATTATAAAATACCATATAGTAAAATATTATGATCAGAGAACCCCATTAAGGAATAAATAAATTCAGGATGAAACAATATAATTCAAGGAAAGGAGACTTGAGTTATCAATATCCTTTACAATAAATATACTCCTTGGGGTAAGAACCAATTTAATAGGGGGTTATGTGGTAAAAACATAATAAATGGTATAATACCAAATAATAAAATAAAATGGTAGAATGAACCCAAATTATATGAAATAATTTCAAGTGGATGATCATAACTCAATGAATAAAAATTTAGTGACAAAAAACACTCACAACTGGGGTAACACATTATTCCAAATTAATTTAAAGAAAATAACATGATTTGGATTATTTTTACCCATGAATTATAAATGAGAAAGGTATAAAACATTCATGGGATAATAAATTAATATAACATCATAAAATGGAAACATTTTTCATAATATGTAACATGTCTCAAAGAGTTAGAATTGAGACTAAGAAAACTATTGTGAATTGAGTGGAACTTTAATAAAACCCCTTGAAAGAGCTGTCTTGGAATAAAACATAAAATACCATGATTAAAAGATAATTCATGAAATTTTATCTAAAATAGGTAGTATATAATAAAAAAATAAAATTAAGTGAATAATACTAAACATGTGTCAAATAGAGAAATTTGAGATGAAACCCTTACCTATTTTAATAAATTTCATGAATGTAATTGAAAATCATGTATAAAAAACATAACAATACTAATCAATTAATTCATAACCTCACTCATATCCATTTTCATTCATTCATTTTATAAATAGTCATTCTCCATATGAATTATTCCAATTTTGCACATCAATTCTTCCAAAGTTCACCATTAATAGGTCATTAAGTTTACTACTAGGGATATTTTATAATTATTTAATATGTTCCAAAATCATTTCATGAGTGTTTTAGTCTTTATCCATGAAGATTAAATTTATAAGAATAATGTTTTTGTGGTTTTTAACATTTTAAGTATGTTTTCTTAATAAGTGAATTAAATATTAATATAACATATCTCGAATAAAAAAACATAGTAATTCATGATATTTACTCATTTATATCATATTATACCATTAATAATGTTCCAATAGTCATTGATGATATAAATTCAAAGTAATGTTCAATTGGGTGGTTAAACTAACCCAAACATGAACATGTGTTGATTTAATGAAAGATTATAAGGTAATTTTATTATAATATAATTATACCAAAAGAATATTGATATTATTTAGTTATTACTAGTGTTATATATAATAATTGTAAGAAATTATAAGAATAATGAATTAATATAAAAATATTATATAATTTTAATGAGATGTTATCCTCTTCGTACAATTATTTTAGTTGATTAAAATAATGATGAACATTTGTTGAACATATAATTAATAGGTTCTATAATTTATAATACCATAGCCTTAATGATATCATAAAAATTATATTTATCATTTTATATCACCATTTTATAAATAATTGTATGTTTTTGAAGGAAAATGAAACAAGTTGCATCATATAGTCGATGATCCATACAGTTCATGAACAACAATTGTTTTTCGTAATGGATGGTGCATGTGAATAAAAATGAAATTACCCTTAATATATTAAGAATAATATATATAAACGAGACTAATATCATTATATTAGTGTGGATAGAATAAATTTTAAATAATATAATTAAGAAAGGCTAAGTAGTCATAATACTCACATCGAGGACTTTAATTTTCCATGGAAGTCTCCATAGAAATAAAGGCCTTATGATAAATAATGTTGACCAGAGTGTTTTTAATGTTTGAGTTTGTTCTATGAGGATAAAAATTTTAGAGTTTAAAGGAGAAATTTTAATTAAATGTTTATCTTGAAGTGGTGAATATGTTACCCTTTTATATGTGAAGGATGGGGTAGTTATGAGAGTAAACCATACATTTTTAGCAACACTCGGTTACTATTCATGTTTCAAAGGAGAAAAAATGTAAGAAAATATAACAATGAAATTATTTTGGTTTAAAACTCACCTCAACCAGTCCTTTTTGAGACAAAATTGGATATTTTAAATATTTTTTTAAGCTTTTCATCTTTTTCCCTAATTTAAATTAACCTTGTTAATTAATTTATGAACTTACTAATTATTTTTAATGAAAAATATCAATATTGACCATTTCAAATGATTTTATAAATATATTCTAAAATTTTAAAATTAGTTTATTAAATAAAATTTCTAAAAGTTTTAAAAGGTAATTTTAAAATAAACACACTTAATCGTATAAAAACAGTTTTTAGAGAAAAAAGTTTTTATACTTTAAATTTATATAGAAGAAAAAAAAATATCATGGATAATTATTTTAAGGAAATAATAATACAAATAATGGATATGATTCTTATAAGTAAATCCAGAATCATATCTCCCTTAGAAAATACCCAATTCATAGAAAATATCGAAAGCAATTTTTATATTTAATTAATATTTTTATTAATTATAAAAATATTTTCCATAGGTTTGTTTAGTTAATATAATATTTTCAAAATGAGTGATATTATTCCAAAAATTAATATTTGACTACTTAAAATGTACTATAAAATTTTAGGTCATTCTTATATAATGTAAAATCCATGAAAATTATAATTTTCATGGAAACTATATTTTTTTGTACCAAAATAAATATTATCATAAATTTTTAAAAAATCTATATTAAGCCAATTTTTATGTGAGGAATTAAAAAACAAAGTTCAGTTTTACTTATTCAAAATTAAAAAATTCATAAATTCTATTTTTGATAAAATAATAAAATATAATTGAAAACCTATTTTAATTGGAAAATGTAATTTTAAATATAAATTGTTATTATTACGATTTCATATCATTTACCAACAAAATTTATTCTCACCAACTATTAAGAAAAAACATAATTTATCAACATCAATCATATGATACTTGAAATAGAAATGTATATCATATAAAATATATTTTTAGAAAAATAATTTTTTAAACAATAAATAATATTGTTAGTAATTTTAGGTAAAATAACTGAATTTAATTTATATTAAAATATATTTTGTTTTATTTATACATATATTTAATAATGCATATACTCATATTCAGTCTATTTAATTCGATGTCTATTTTTTAATAATCATACGTAAATATTTATATTTTATCTACATGTATCATGGTTTTATTGAAGTTTAGTTTTGCACATGTAGCAAGATATCAAATACATTAACATTTTTAAAGGTAATAATATATTTGAATTTCACGGATATACATTCTATACCCCTAAATAAATTTTATCCTCTCAATTTGACTCATTATATCCGAGTAATTTCTATAGGGAAATCATAATTTATTATACCCCCTAGTTGATCTTGATTTCAATTAGGATGTGGAATGATAATTATCTATATGAAAAATAATTATTATTACTTTTTAAAGAGAGCTTACTAATTCTTAATTTTACAAAAAAAACTAAATTGTGATATAAATCTAGATCATTAAGGAATTACTTTCCACAAACCCTGAAAATGGTTTATGTGATAATCATACCACTAGGAATTTTTATTTATAACTCAATATTGAGTAGTTGGTAAAAAAATACCTAATATGGGACACTATATAATAGATATTTAAAACTCATAATCTGGATCATTAGAAGTAGTTTCATTGGATTCTCTTTGTTTGAATGGTTTTTGGTAACTATATCCCCCATTGGCCTTGGATTGTGACATTGAGTAACATAATTCCTAAATCTATTACAAGTGAAGCAATTTATTTTTTAGCTTATCTATTCTCATTACACTTGTGAGTTTGAAAACCTTCATCCCCACACTTATATCATTTACTGGTCCATTTGATGAAATTTACCCAATGTTTTTTCCAAAATAGTTGACATATAAGAAATTTAATCTTCATTATTTCATCATCTTCATCCCCTGACCTTTTAAGAGACTCCATATTTCCCTTAGTGTGTTTGGGACTTAGAATACATTTACATTGTTAATAATATTTTTTGATATCTAGTTTAGAATAATTACAATGTTTCTCACTACATCTCCCATTTTAATGCGTTGTTCATTGAGTTAATCACTCCATTGTCTATCAGACTCATGGTTTCTTCTAGTTCCATCCATTACTAAATCTAAAAAGAGTTAATATAAGTGAGGACCATTTTAAGTGAATTATCATAGATAACCATTGAAAAATTTAACCTCACAATGTCTCACTTTAAAACAATATCTTGTTAGCCAATAGTTCTTATAGCTCAAATTGCATTAGAATCAATTCAACCAATATCACTCTCTATTTAAAAAATGACATTATTGGTTCAAACTTGGTTACATTGAGACCAATTCTCCCATACATATCAAATTAATATTTAAAATAGAGATCCCAAATTACTATGAACTTTATTAAAATATTATAAACTCAATAATAACTGAAATCTATACTCCATAAATCCAACTTATATTAGTATTTCTTAGAATAATTTAATCAAATATGTATACATCCAAATAATATAATCTAAAAAATACCTTTCCCAAAACTTATTTTAATATCCTAGACATTAAACAAGAATGAGATTATATATACCTCTAAAAATTAATTATATCTTTAACTCTCATATTCTTTGGAACATTAGTTCATAAGGTTACACACTAGTCAATATACATTATAATCATAAAAATGAGATTCCATTCTACAAACATATCTTGAATCAATCATCAATCCCAATGTTACTAATTACTATCTATCTTACTTCTTCAAACACAAACCACCCTTTATTATCTCATCATTATGTGCATATTAAGCATAACAGTTACCCATACTCCTATCATGTATTCTCCAATAGATATCCAAAAAATACAAACTTGTTATAAAATAACTTTTCATGGTTATTAATACCACTTAATATATGTTTTAATACCATTAAAGTAAAAATAATGAAGAATAATCCTTATATTTTTCACATAATCCTCCTATGTTTTAGAATATACCAAAATATAGTTGATAAATATAAATCACTAATGAGAATACCTAAGAGTTTCAAGATTATTAAAATATAAATCTCACTACCTTTTGTAAGACTAGTAATGTCACCTTTTCCTTAACAATAGGAAAATAATATGGTATTTAACCATTTGAGTCTGTTACCTTATTTGATTATAATGCATAGTGGTTTTCAGGTACATACCCTTCTCAGCTTCATTTTCGTGATCCTATTTTAACCAAATACTAAAACCCAAAATGATTATCAGTATAATTAGAGTAAATGTTCATAAGAATATGAAAACTCAATTCTAATATTTCTTCTCTAGTGACACCTTTAATTCTTCCTTTGACACTTCTAGTTCAATTTACATTTCTTTATGTTAAGTTATTTTTCTACCTCTTAAAAAAATACCGTAAATTAATTTGGAAATAAATCAGTAATAATGGTTCATAAATATAATTTGATTTGGAAAATCATAGCCCTGAGATTTTATTTCTAGGTGTGAAGTCTTAGGCCCCCTCATCATCCATCATATTGATGATCGATTCAATGCTATACCAAAAATATTTAGGGTTATTACCCCTAGTTTCATCTATGATACAGTAATATCTACTCAAAAAATTTCTAAATAAGGATGTATTTATAAAGGAAAACAATATAATATATACTATAGCAAAAAAATTCAGATCTTATCTAATAATTAAACTTATACTTATGGTTTTCACTAAAGTTTTCTTACCCAAATCCCAAAATAAAATGTGCATTATTACATTAACATTACATCATATACTTATCCCAAAGGGTTATCTATACATTTTATCTTATGATCAACCCTAAATTATAAATCCTTAAATTATCCTTAAAAAACATCTTAATATCAAAATTTATCTAAACCTTTCCCTTGATACCAACTATGATACCCCATACCCATGATCCCAAATCTAGTGATATAAAAATACACTATACACGATCACTTTTACCCTAGTTGTAAAATACTCCATATAACCATACATAATTTAAAAAATCAATAATTGTTATCGAATATCTTATATCTGAATGATTTTTTCTGGTTTAGAGAATTTGAGAATTAGGACACATTATAAAATAATAAATCCATTGTTCTTTGTGTCATGCTTCCAATTTTTTACATTATATAAGAATATACTTATTCCAAAATGAGTCTTAAAAATATACCATAAATTCTTACACACATTCTACCCTTCTAAACATGACTTCTGTACTATTATTCTTCATAACCTGGTGAAATGGAAACATAATAAGTGATGAGATCAAATGATCAGTATGGGAAAACATAAAACTGAAATAATCATGACATAGAAATTGCATAAATATTATGGAACGAATAGGTAAATAGCATGAAACCATAATAAACATATAAATGAGATCATGTTATATCCATGACAATAAATGGAAACAAGGATTAAAATAATACCGATATCATAATGATGGATTTCATAATTATGGGTATTAAAATCTTGTAGTTAAGGCCTTCTTCCAGGAAAATTTACTTGTTATCTAGACCACAATTAATAAATCTGGATAAATTGGGAAGGAATACACCAAATACCCAAACCTATTTTTTCTCGTCATGCCTATTGATTCATTAAATGGATATATATTTCTGGCCCCCATCCATCACCTGATTATGTCTAATGCATTCACCATAAGAGTAATCAAGAAATCTTACTTAATAAAAAATGGTCATCCATATATTAATAGATATAGAAATAAAATAAATAATCAATCTATGTTGTCAGTCGATAATTATCAATAATATCAATAATTTCGACCATTTTAATAAGAGATAAAATGATCATAACTCATCCATATAAAAATGTTGGATGGTCAAATAATACATTCACCTATCCAATAATCCTCCATAGAGGAGTAAAAATATATAGAGTGATATTAATTTTCCCCATATCAATAAATGGTATTAAATTATCATAACTCATCTAGAGGAAGAATTGGATTGTTAAATTATACACAGTAAACTTGAAAGTAATCATCAGTATTAGAACAAAAATGTACATAATGGTAATATTTTTTCCCATGTCAATAAAATGTATAACATGATCATAAAACATCTAAAGAAATAAGGTAGATGGTAAAACAATACATAGTAAAATTTAAAATAGTCATCGATATTGGAATAATAATATAAATAATGCCAATACTTTTCCCCATGTCAATAAAAGGGATAAAATGATCATAATCCATATAGAGGAAGAAGGTGGATGGTTTCAAGAAAACATAACCCCGTGCTACAATAAAACATTGAAACATGTTGTTATAAATTAACAACACCTTCATAACATATATATATCATGAAACATAAACCCCATTAGGGTAAATCCTTTTGAAAATTATAAGTGAAATGGAAGAAAAAACATAAAATAGATTTTAGAAAACATTATTATCATTGAAATAAAATAAAAAATTATATGTCTCTTTTAAAGGTAACTTTTGAATAGGTTATGTTAAATAATTTGAAAACCTATAATTTGAAAAATAATCTCCAATAATAGTGCCTTAAAAATTCATTAAGTTTATCCTAGAAAAATTAGGAGAGGAAGAAAAAATATGGGAAAATTAAAGGGAAAACCCCTTTTATTATTTTATAAATAGCTTAGTTTAAAACTCTCATTGTAAGAAGAGTAAAAAAATTATTTTTTATTAAAAAATCATTTAAAAAAACTGTTATAAAATTCTATATAATACAAAATTGGGGAAGGTTAAATAAAGCATGAAAGAAATATGTTTATAAGGAAATAATATAACTCAAGTGAAGGACACTTGAGCGATCAATATCCTTTTTTGGAAATATAATACATGATTTTAAAAATAATTAAAATGGGGTATATATAGTAAAATTGTAAACAATGAGATAATAACACACAATAAAATAAAAGGGAAGAATTTAATTAAATTATATTTAATAAGTTCAAGTGAATGATCATTAATCAATGAAAGAAAATCGAGTTACGAGAAACTTTTATGACTGGGGTAACATTTGAGTAAAAAGTAATTTGGAGAAAAAACACGATTTAGATAAGTTTATACCATAAATTATAAGGAAACAATGTATATAAAGTTCATGGGATAGTAAATAAATAGAACACAATACAAAGAAAACATGGTTAATAATATGTAACAAGTCTTAAAGAATAAGAATTGAGACTAAGAAAACTCTTGCAAATTGATTATCAATTTAATAAAAATACCTTGATTGAGATGGATTTTAATGAAACTTAAAATATTAATATTAAAATATAAGTGATGATATGATATCTCAAAAAGGTAGTATATACACATCAAAAATGAAATTAGGTTCATAATGTAGGTTCTGGGCATAGTGAAAGCTTACGATGGATCGAGCCCAACTTTTATTTTTCATATGATTGATAATAATTATGAGATTTACACAATGATAAATATCAAGATCTATAGAATTGAATCAAATAATGTAGACAAGGGATAAAACCCCATAACCAAGAGAGAAGATCGTCAACTAATATTTATAAATAATTTAATTAAATAATTAATTACCATGATAGAATTATTTCTTCCTTGATGGATATGACAATAGATCTACTTTGTTCAATCATTTCATTGTAGTAATCAATGTAGATTACTTATATCGATGATTCATACTTGTTCCAAAATATTCAAATGTCGCCATGGGAATCTCCATGTTCTTGTATGACTGGTCCTAGTGCTTGTGTCATCCCCCTTTGATCACCTCAAGAACCCCTTCCAAAGAATTTTCCTGGATCTCTCATGACTTGAGAGTGGGAGGTGGAGGAAGATCACTCTCCATTATTGGGAGTGTTCTTGAAGAATGGATCTCTCCAGGTCTTGAGAAGATTCTCTAAATCCATTATGCACAACCAAAAAAATGAATTGTCTTATTGAGAAAATAATATAATTGGTTTTATATATCATAAGGGTTAAAATAAAATAATTTCACAAGTGCCCTTTATTATTTATTTAATCCCTTAAGAACTCAATGTCAAATAATAATAATATTATTATTATTTATCAACATCTGTTTAACTTGTGAATTAAATTAAATATTATTTAGTCAAATAATATTTATTATTTATTATTTCTCACTGGACCGTTAAACTTGGTCCCCCATTCCTCCATAATATTTATCGGGCATTGAATAATGATTATTTATTTATTAAATAAATATCACTATACTATTCATCAATAAATATATAAATATTATATTCACTAAAAAGAAAATAAATATTTATTTTTTCTCAATCATACATGAATAATTATGAAACCACATCTGGGAATTATATTTATTTAACTTGTTAAATACTAAATAATAATTTTTTATTTAATTGATATTTTGAATACACTTAATATGTGACCCTCTAGGCTTCTTTCTCAGTGGCATTAGGTGAAGCAGTCAATAGTCCAAGTTTAGCATCTAGAAACATGTCAAGGAACCCATAGAGAAAGAATTTAATGCCATAATGGCATGATACCTTATATGAACACTTACTTTGTAATACAATCCCTTTGTCATGATATATCAAATCAAGCAGGTAGCATGCTGGTGCCATCAACCTATGTGCTCAATGTATATTTTATTGACTTCCCAGAATATGAACTTTACTATAGAATACCATGTCCATGTATTTATTTTTGCTATATCATTTCCATCAAAGGGTCAGATATATAAACTTCTATTAAAGAACAGAAGGGAAAAGTCTTTTCTCACATTATTCATTAATACAATATTACTCGTGACACACCAAACATATCCTATCTCACCGAGAACATCTTTCATAATGTTTTTGTTTAATACATAAAATTATGAGACTCATAATACTCATTAATAATAATATTAATGTCTAAGGACCAATACACACATCCACCAATAAGAGCATTCAATGACACATATAAATTTGGATTTCCTACTGGCAGTATCATCTTCATAATATCCTATTAGATATTACCAAGGGTGTACACCATGAGAAGGTTCCACAAAGTCCTATGAGTCTACACTGTTGATAGCCTATATCATTTTTGTTCATCAAATGATACTATATGACTATAGAACATATATTCAAGAATTGTGTCGTAGCACTTCCGGGTTTTCATCACAGTGAGGAACTATTACAACCTTTTAGTGAGATAACTGCTCTTGGGATATTATCACATACTATGTTACATATAAGAACAATCATGATGTGATAAGAAGTTTGTAAATGTTCAAAAACATTGAATACAGATTATCATAAAGTACATATAAGTTGGTTTTATGGAAAAAAATCCAACAGACTACCACTTTAACTAGAGCTAACTAATTTTAACCTTCAGTTAAGTAGATCACATATGATAGTCATGATTCTACTAAGACATTCCTTTATTAAATGGGTCTACCATGTTATATTCTATGAGAACCCTTCTTTCTAAAACTTCAACCCACTGATGAAAATCACTCAAGAGGTGATACTTCTAGAGTATTTTCTTTATTTGTTAGTGTCACCTTGGGTCTTTTACAAGATCCAACGCTATAGTATTATCACAATACAATGTGATAGGTTATTTAATTTTAAGTACCACATCAGGATCTTAGAGAAAATTACAAATCCAAATAGATTTCTTGTCTACATCAGAAGCCACTATATACTCAGGAACCACTATAGAATCTGTGGCAACTAAATACTTCGAATTCTTCCAACTCAAAGTTCCTTCATTAAGACAGAACACATATCCTGAATGTGACATCAGATCATTATGATCTATTTGAATATTATCATCAGTATAACCCCTGATGACTAGCTCCTTATCTCCTCTATACACCATGAAAATATCTCTATTTCTTCTTAGATACTTATGGATATCCTTAATAGTAGACCAATGTTATTATCTATATTTTATTGATATCTCCATACTATGCTTAATGCATATAAAACGTCAAGTCTAGTACATAACATGGAATACATTATTGATCCAATCACTAAAGAATATGAGATATTTCTCATTCTCTCTTTCTCCTGTTATATATGAGGATACATTTTCTTTGAAAGATGTAAACCATGTGACACTGAAACCAGTCCCCTTTTGGATTATTCCATACTAAATATATTTAGTATCTAGTAAATATATGTACTTTGAAATTGTCCAAGTAGCCTCTTGGATATATCACGAATGATATTGATCCCTATAATATTGGCCACTTCACCTATGTCTTTTATGGAGAAGAACTTGTTTAATCAGTCCTTAACTGACTATAAGACTTATATGTTATTTCCAATAAGTAATATGTCATCAACTTATACTACTAGGATAATGGCTTCATTTCCACTAAATCCCTTGTAAATAAAAAACTCACATTCATTCTTAATGAAATCAAATTATTTTATGGCTTTATAAACTGTATGTTCTTTGACATGGATTCTTTATTCAATCCATAAATTGATCTCTGCAACTTGGAAATATTCTTTTCATCACCTAGAGTCAAAAAAATCTGTTTGTGTCATATAGACATTTTTCTAAAGGTTCTCATTAAGGAATGTAGTTTTTTTATCCATCTTTCAAATATCATAGTCATGGTAAGATGCTAGATTAAGTAGAGTTATGATGGATTTAAACATGGAATTTGGTGAAGAGGTTTCATTGTAGTCAATTACTTGATGTTATTTAAACCCTTTAGCCAATATAATTTCTTTATAGGTATTTAATTTACCTTCCATGTTCATTTTACCCATTAATAACCATTTTCATCCAATAGTCTTTACATAAACTTTCACACCAAATAGAACCCAGACATAGTTCTGATAGATGGAATCCATTTTGGAATTAATTAATTCTTTCTATCTTAAATCTTCTAAGATCTCTACTTCCTCCTTCCAGGATAAAGGTTCACCATTTTTTTCCAATAATGAGTTATCATCTACAGTAACTAAGAAAACATATCTCTCTGGTACTCTTACCTCTCTTATGCTCCTATAAAGTACTTTTGTTTCAGAAAATACTTCTTCCATGAGAACCTGTGGAATTTATTCATGTACAAACTATTTTGTATCTTGAGTATAAAATTCATAGAATTCAATCTTTCCCCCACTATCCTTTTGGAGGATGTGCTCCCTTTTAAGAAATATGGCTTTTCTAGTGATAATAAAATTCTTTTTTGAGAGGGTGTATAGGTAGTATCTCTTTCTTACCTTGGGATATCCTATAAAAATACACTTTTCCCCCATGGTTCTAGTTTGTTTCTTAAGAGGGCCTTAACCAAATCCTCACAACCCTATACCCATGTTGGTGAAAAAATGGGTTTCTTTCCACTTAATAGCTCTAAGGTAATTAAATTTGATTCTATATTTTTTACTCAGTTTAAATTTTATGCCACAGTTTTTAATTCATATCCTCAAAAGGATAATGGAATAATTTCATGAATCATCATCAACCATTCCATATTTATCAAGGTATAGTTCCTCCTTCCACTAACACCATTCCACTATGGTGTGTAAGGTGGAGTGATTTCAGATAGAATCCAAAACTCTCATAGAAATTCTATGAACTCTTGTTTAATATATTCTCCACTTAGATCCGATTGACTCTTCTTTATATTCTTTCTGAACTGAATCTCAAATTCATTCTTCAAATAATTTATTTTCTCAATGGAATCAGACTTATAACTCATCAAATATATATATCCATATTTAACCACATCATAAGGAAATGTTATGAAGTAAGAATATCCACATATAACTTCTACTATAAATGGTCCACACACATTTGTTTGTACCAATCCAAGAATATGTGTCTCCTTTTCACCCTATCTATCAAATGGTGGTTTGTTCATTTTTCATGGTAAACAAGCATGAAATATTTGAAGTGGTTTTATCTCAAATGATTCTAAATAACCATATTGATATATATTTTTCAAACACTTCTCATTTACATGACCAAGATGGAGATTCAAAAATAGGGTTTTATATGAGTCATGTGAACATGATTCGTTATCAATTTCCAACACTTGGTTTTCATAATTTAATACATAAAGACCATTATTTAAATGTGACATACCATGACATATGTTGTCCTTATAAAAGAAACAAGTTTTATTTTCAAACATGAAACTAAACGTATCTACAACAAGGAATGATATATAAATTATATTCCTGGAAACTTCAGGTAAATAATAAAAATATTTTAAAACCAAAATTATTCTCATTGGAAGTGAAAAGTGGTAGTCACCAATGGCCATATAACCCATCCTCTCACAATTAGTAGATCTAAGATCCACCTATCCTCTAGAAATATTTCAGAATCTACTTAGTTACTTCATTTTTATACAAATGTGGGAACCAAAAGTTGCATCTAATACCCAATGTGTATATATGGAAAGATTACACTCAATAATTAATAGAACCTTGGCTTCCCCTAGCTTCTTGGTGCAGTTCCTATTCTAGTATCCTATATTTACTCACACAAAACATACTACCTCCTTTTCCTTACCCTATATTTAGATCTTCCTCATTTTGGATGGATGGTGATCAGGAGCTTTAGATGTTTTATGAGTCATGGGCCCCTTTTATTTTTTCTTCCTTTTCTTATTCACCATAAGAACTGTAGGTTTATCATGCACCATGTCCTTATCCACTTGGAATATCAAATTAAGAACTTATGAAATAATACTCTCATTATTACTCATATTTTAATTAACTATAAAATTGGACAAGGTCTTGGGTAGTAATGAAAGTATCTGATATGTATGAAACTCATCCAAGAATTTAATCCCTATGATGTCTATGCCGTCAATGTAGCCATTAATAAATAATATATGATGCTCATCTAGAAAAGACTCTCAAAACATAGTTCCAAAAAAAGTATTGGAGATCTCATACCACTCTTGTCTCTCCTTATCTTGATAGATATCTTGAAGGTGATACATCATTATATACACATCCTTGTCCTCATGTTGCTTTAAAATCTCATTAGACATGGATGATAACATGAAACATTGAACATTTGCGGAATCGTCCAAAGTTTTCTCATAGATTGATAACTCTTCATCACTTTCCTCATTACCAAGAATATTAGGAATATGTTCTTCCAATAGATACAATTTCCTTTCATGAAAAAATATAACACATAGGTGTCTTCGCAACTCTGGGATATTTGGGTCGGTGAGAAGGTTATCCTTCTCAAGTATGGATCACAATTATACGTTTGATGTAATTTTTTGTTGTTTCTAAAAATAAGATGATCATGGATTTTATTAATTTATATAATAAATTTATAAAAATTAATAAATATTATAGTTGTTAATCTCACACTATTTTATCCAAACCCAATATCCCTCACCATTGGCTTCAGAATATCCTATTGCTTGGAAATTCTAGTAGCAAGGACCCATATTCCCCTAATAATTACCCCAAATTTGGTTGGTCAATTAGATAGAATGGTTTTAGATAGGCATTATAAATGCTAACTGCATTAAATCATAGTTCCTTATTCTGTAAAGTGGACTCCCCAATCATGAAATCCTTAAATTGGATTTTATCAACCCTTTTCCTCTCAGTTACACTAATTCCTGCTTTGGCAGTCAACCCTTGATGTGAAATAAGTTAATTCAACCCATAAATTCATGTTATAATTCCCTAATAATTGAAATCACATCAAATTTTGTTGGTCTTGCACTTTGAACTATGGTTCTATTTTTATTGAATTATTATAAGGCTATACTGAAGTAATATATATAATTGAATTATTTTATCCTTTTATGCATAAATTTTAGATTATTATCCTTATTGTATTTTTTTTAATATTAATTGGATTTACTTATGTGATTAACCACGTGTTAGATAATTTTTACGCAGAAACCAATTTATTTAAGTTCAATCTTGAATGGATGTTAATTTCAGTAAATTATGTGATCACCATAAAACATCTATAAAAAATAACCATGAAACTTGACATAAATAAAATAATAAAGTGGTATGATCATAAGAGTTTACTAATGGTTAGTTTATTTAGCAGTTGATAAAGTAACTGCTAACCTAGGGTAAACTGCCATTAAATAATGAAGGTTCATGTTGCAGCATTACACCAGTCCACCAATGTATCTCTTTTGGATTGGTTTCTACTCGACTCAAAACTTAAACAGCCTCCACTACTTTTGGAGATCCATCCATTACATATCCTTTTACTCACACGCAGGTGAGGGAAAATGGTTTACATAAATGAAACCATGGACATTCATTTCCAACATAATAAGAGGAGAGAACACATACATGCCAAAAATTTAACTTAATAATAAATTAAATGAATCCAATCATATATAGAGGTCT
This sequence comes from Viscum album, assembly GCA_963277665.1. NCBI lineage: Eukaryota > Viridiplantae > Streptophyta > Magnoliopsida > Santalales > Viscaceae > Viscum > Viscum album. The sequence continues at coordinate 1,329,335,395 of OY728158.1, forward strand.
GTTATACACTCATGATCATCCACATATGTGAAAAAATATGCATTTAATAAAACTAGCATTCAAATCTTAATAGTTCTTATTTAAGATAAATCATGTTCGAATCAATTAATTATCATCTTTAATTAATCAATTATTTTATCTTAATTCTCATATGAATTTTCTTGATATTATCATTCATTATAATTCTAAACAAATTAAATAAATTTATTTAAAATTAACAGTGTACATAAATGTACCTTGAAGGAAACATGGTGAAAACCCATCAGAATCTATCCAACATGTATTATAATCATATATAATTTACACTTGTGACATATGGAATATATGATATATCACTTACTTTCAGGAAATATACTATCAACTTAATCATTACATGAATTACATGATTTTTTGTCACATTTTATCCTTTAATGCATGTAAAGTAACATCTGTAATACAACTCATACATGATATAAATATCTTAACACTAAACATATATTAGTTAAACACACACACACACACATATTAAAAACCCATCACATGGAATGTACTATTAGCTTAATGACCACACACAAAAATATGTCTCAAGAGTTACATAAAAAAACTAATTAATTTTAAATTTTCACAATTTATTAAAGGTACACCTCATGTACAATTGATCTACATAGAGTGTACGTTTCTCACTGTCTATCCGAGGAACATGCCTAGGGACTCAGCATGTAAATTATTCCTCAAAAAAATAGAGTACATGGCATGTACAATGGGCTACACAACATGTGGTCTCCAAATTAAATGGCCACCAGTCATATAGGTCATGTATGGTAATATACAAACCATATATGAATTAAAGGGACGACACATCGTGTACGTGGGATATTTGATGTGTACTTTGGCTGGTCGTGCGCCACCATGGCCTGATCAACATGCGTTGTAAGTAAAAAATGCACCGCATGTCATCAATGCACATGATTTAAATTAATTACTGAATTAATTCTTGATGCATTGAACACAAGTATGAAACATGTATGTCCGGTGACACAATGTGAACTCTTATGTTATCTAGTCGTAATCCTTGGCACCTCTAGATGAGATCTTTGATTTTACTTCCTTCATAAAATTAATTGTATTGATTAGATCTATGAGAAACGAAGGAGGAAGAATCATATATTGTAATTTATTTAAAATAATAATTTAACATAAATTAAAAAATAAAATCACAAATGCATAAATAAATTAATAATATTTAAATAATTATAAATAATTAGGATACCCCTTTGATACCAATTGTAGTTTCTGAGCATAGCGGAAGAATGTGACGGGTCATACCCAACTTTTCTTTTTTCCATGATCGATGATCAATTCGAGATTTACACAACGATAAATGTCATGATATAATAAATTGAATCAAAGGATATAGATAAGAGATAAAAACATTGGAACAAAGAGAGGGGATCATCATGTATTATTTATAATTAATTTAATTAAATAGACAATTTACTTAATATAATTCTTTCTTCATTGATGTATCTGACAATAGATTTACATTATTCCGTAATTGCATTGTTGGAATCAATGTAGGCTCCCTTTAGCGGTGATCCATAAGTGTTCCAAAATATCTAAAAGTTTCTGCATGAATCTTTGAGTGCTAGAATGGAAGATCATAGTACTTGATCCATCTGCCTTTGACCGCCTCGAGAACCTCTTCTAAAGCATTATCCTTGATCTCTCTTGACTCAAGAGTTGGAGGTGGAGGAAGATCGCTCTCCATTCTTAAGAGTGTTCTTTGATAAAGGATCTCTTCACATATTGAGAGGATTATACAAATCCATTGTGCACAACCAAACAAATGAATATGATTATTTAGTAAATAATATAATTTGGTTTATATATAGCTAGGGTTAAAATAGAAATAATTTCACAAGTGCCATTTTTTATTTATTTAATCCATGCAGAACCCCATGTGAAATAATAATATTATTATTATTATTTCTCTACATGATCTTAACTTGCGAATTAAATTAAAAATTGTTTAATAAAATAATATTCAATATTTATTATTTCTCACCAGACCATAAAACTTGGTCCTCCATTCCTCTATAATATTTATTGGGCCTTGAATTGTGACAATTTATTTATTATATAAATATAACTACATTATTCTCTAATAAATATATAAATATTATATTCACTAAATAGAAAATAAATATTTATATGAGATCAAGTATACATGAATAATTATTAAACCAAATCTGAGAATAATATTTATTCAACATGTTAAATAATATATAATAATATATTATTTAACTGAAATTCTTGATACACATAGTGTGTAACCCTCTAGACCTCTTTCTCGGTGGCATTAGGTGAATTAGCCTAAAGTCTAAGGTTAGAATCTAGAAACATTTCTAGGAACCCTTTTAGAAATAATTTAATTCCACAATGACATGATATATCATTTAAACTCTTACGGTGTAATATAATCCCTTTACTATAATATCTCAAATCAAGCAGGTTGAATGCTGGGGCCATCAACCTATGTTCTCGATGTCTTATTCTTTGACTTCACAAAATATGAACTTTCCTATAGAACACCATGGCCATGGATTTATTTAGGATATATCATTTACCTAAAAGGGCTAAAAATATCAACTTTTTTAAATAACAGAAGATAAAAATACTTTCTCGTATTATTAATTAATAAAATATTACTCGTGATAGAACCAATGTATCCTACCTCACTGCAAACATCTATAATCACAATGTTCATCAATAAATCAAAGTATTAAACTCATAATACTAATTAATAATAATCCTAAATTCTATGTAAATATACACATGTTTACAGATTGGAATATCCAATGACACTTATAAATGAAAATTTCCTACTAGAGGTCACATTATCATAATATCATACTGGATATTTCTGTAACACCCCAAGCTTCTACGGTACGTTTCCCTTTGAATAATGCGATAGCGTGTGTTGTACGCAACCTCGAGTTCTAACACACACCACAACTAATTAAACTAGCCGTTGTGAATAGTAATACTTAATTTTTGAAATTATATATATTTTATATTTGAAAATGGACTTCATTTTTGGACTCGGAATATCGAATTTAGCCTAAGGTGAAATTTTGGTACTTTTCGGATAACTTTCATATTTTGATGAATAGTGAAAATTACTAAATTTTAATTAAAAACAACTTTTTTAATCAAAATAATTAATAGTGATAAATTATGAATTTTAGTAGTTTTAAAGTATATTTAGAATATATTTTTACCATTTAATATAATGTTGGTCATTGGACATAATTTTACAATTAAACCGAACATAAACAAGTGTCAATCTTTTGATAGTTATTACCTCTTAAAAACACGTTTTTTGTTTTGACAGCGAGAATTAATTTTAAATTAATTTCTGCCACTTCTGTGTTTTGAATTTAGGAAAATGGATTCCATATTTGGAATCAGGATGTTCAAATTGTGTAAATAGGTAACTTTTATTTTTAGACATTTTGAATAATTACTGCGGTAAATATTTTATTTACCATGGTTAAAGGGTAAATCCGGTAAATAAAGGTTAAAAAAATAATATTATAATAAAAAAAAATTACCCTAAAACGTGTCCTAACCTTATTGGTGGACACATACCCGACCATGGGCATCCTTGGGTCAATTTGGGGACCCCTTGGAGCCACTTGTATGTGGTAGGGACACATTATATTAATAAAGTTAAAGTAAAAATAAAAATGGCATAAGCTTACATCTTTTATAAGAACAATTTTTACATAAGGTTATACATGTTGGATTTTCGATTATAAATATTCATCAGAAAGATAAAAATATTTCCTACATAATGATATTTTATTTATAATTTTTAGACATTAAATAAGTTATTTTATTTATGACACAATGATGATGCAGTAATTACTATAATAGTGAAAAATTAAAATAATTGATATTATAAATACCCAAATAAATATAATATGAAACTTTTAATGAATTAAACTAATTTTCTAGGCTAATATGATATATTAGGATTGATTTAATGGACTTTGTTCGAAGTAATCAATCTGTTATGAGTTTCACAAAAATCAACTATTTAATAGTGTCAAAATTGACATAAAAGAGTTCTTAAAACAAATATTATATTATTAATTGATATTAAATTCCTAAAAATCTAAGGTTCGGCCAAGAGACTTATATTATGATAGGTTAATCATTGATGGACCACTTGGGGGTCGCTTGGATGTATATAGTAAGTTTATTAACCATAATATATAAAATACAAAGAGACATTGTAAAAGTGAAACTAATTAACTTAGAGTTAATACTTAAAGATAAGGTTAATATAAGTACCCAAACCTGTCTAAATTCTATTGGATGAGTTGTTTTCAACCTATCCCCACCTCATCCTATGAATAGTCAACTTTGGAGCCTTTAGAAACCGAATATGAATTTATTATAAATTAATATTTCTAGCTTTTCCAAAGGTGCCCCTCACCCCTCTTATAAAAGGGCACTCCTCCTTCTCATTTCTTCACACCTTCAAAGCCTTTTGGTTCGGCCAAACTCTGCCCAAATACTCTCCCAACATCCCTCACTACAACCTAGAGGCCTTAGTTTGATCAGAAAGCCAACCTAAGGAGCCCTTTTGATCAAATCAAAAGGAAGAACCTGAAGAAGAGGTAATGATTTCACCACCCTTTTCTAAGTTCATTTCTTCTTCCACTTCTTCTTCCTTTGTTCTTACCATTCTAAAATAATAACTCCAGTATCTCACATATACTGTGATGTTATTATAAGTATGGTACAACCATATTCAGTATTCTATCCACCCTTTGAATAACATGTCACCATACGTGCGTACGTACGGCTTACCGTCTCCACGTCGTGGTGTAATTGTTATTCAATATAATATTATTTGGATGGGTATAATAATGATGTGTAACTCATGTAAATAATAAATATAACATGTTAATGATTCTGTATATATGATATAACATTCATTTATATATTATTTTAATATCAAAAGAATGATATTGTCGCTCGTGCGTACGTACGGACTACCGTCTCCACGAACGCGATGAGATTCATTCTCCATCGTATCCATTCAAGTATAATTATCATTTTATGATTTAAAAATGATGTTTAAGGACTTGATATCATTCTGGATATGAATAAGATACAACAAACATGGCTTATGTAACAAAACATATAAAAGAAAATGAGTAAGTTAACACCCAAAACGATGATAATTCTAAGATATTATTAATAAATCAATGTTAAAAGATCATATATGATATCATATTAATATATATGATTCTTGTATAATTTAATAACAATTATTTCACCATTATACAGGAGGTTAACCTACCCCAACCAAGGAAAAGTACAAGGTAAGGGTTATTTCACAATCTCTTCATTATCCGAGGTTGTTTATATGTAATAATCTACTGGGATCTCTTTATCATCCACATCCATGTTTCTTAAAAATGTATTTCAAAACATTTTTACTATTTACAAGAATATGGGTTAAAGTCATTTATACCCTTGTTTGACTTTTTATAAGAGGTTTATAAAGGAATCTTTCCGTCGTTTTCAAAACAAGGTCCTTTTTAACCTTTTCGACAGAATTGAGGTAAGAATGTTTTTTTTAACTTATACGGCGGGTGTGGTTATTTTACGCCGTTATAAAATCTTCAAAGCTTTCCTTACAAGCTTATAAGAATATTTTCAAAGAAAATGTTTTATTTTATATGAATCTTAAATGATTTCAAAATAAAAGGAGATACTTCTTTAAAAAGAATTTTGATTTCATCTATGTCAACATCCTTTGATGGATTTTAAGATTATTTGAAGTTGATTTATTATGATACAAAACTTCTATATTGTATTGAAGGTTTTGTGATATGTTTGACTATGGATGTGCTATTTTTATACCATTCATAGTTTATGGTGAAATTATCGACATTTCGTATGCTAGTTTTAATACGAATGTTTATGTTATGTTTAAACCTTTTCATATGGGAATGCATTGGACTTAATAAGTGACGGGTGGAGCCCGCTATAGCTCCTCGATGCATCGGTAGGTCTCATGAGACAAACTAGTGTCTTGGCGCAAGGCCTTGACAAAATCTTATTTGTAGTCTTGGCACGAGGCCTTGGCTATGTGGTTATGATAGTCTGGCATTATGCATTCCAACATTATGAAAGTGGTTATTGATTTTTGCATGTGATTATTCGATTAGTAGAATATCCATGTGAATAAGTAAATGGCATTATTTCATTTTATTTATGCCATACCATGTTGAAAGTTCATGTTTGAAAGGCTTTTGTTTTAGTTATACATTGCCTTAAAAGTTTATTCTTATTTATGAAAGTTTCCGCTATATTGTTATCCTTACTGGGCATTTGAGCTCACCCCTTTTCTATGTTTTATTTTTCCCAGGATGTGAAGAAGTAAGTTATGAATGACCTGCAGGGATATTATGAGGGGATTATAGTGTGGACTGTGGAAACTTTATGTTGTTGTTGTAGTTTTTCATTTTACGATGTAATGTAAAACTTATGAATATATCTAGTGTTTCCAAGGCTACTAAACCAATCGATCTTTCGAGATTTGATCTTTCTTGTGATCATGCCAATGTTATGTAATTAATGCACCGAATCTGGGTAGCTGGGGTCGGGGCGTTACAGTTGGTATCAGAGGAAGTTTAGTACAAACCTTGGAAGCTAGATTTAGATAAACTCTGATTAGAGCACATAGACCTAAGATGAACTTTGAGGATTAGTATAGAAGAACTTCCTAGAATTTTGGTATTGTAGAGACTTTGTGAGTTTTCCGAGAAATACATCCCTGTCTGGATACGAGCAGGTAGAGGCGGCTCTGGCACAGATGTACCTAGGGGTAAAACCCGAAAACACCGCTTTGAGCTAGACTCGAACGGGAACTGGTGCACGACAACGGGCCTTGCTGCACTCTTGGTTACGACACTCCCGGGGGATATGCTTAGGATAACTCTCACATTCTTTACAAATCATTATGAAGGGTTTATGAGTATATACTTCCTCAAAGAAAACATATTTATGATTATGGATTATATCCATAGATAGTTCAATTTATGTTTAGTGTTTTATAAGTATGGGATTATGTATTTTGATTCATAAACTGATCTAGTTTATGCCATTTTTTAGAAATGGCGCCTAGTGGAAGAAATGGAAACCGTATCAATGCACGCACTCCATGTAGGGATTGCCCTCCTGCTCAAGATAATTATAGTGGGGCTGGTGATGCAACTGGTGCTGATCAGCTAATCACCGTACTGGGACAACTTACTCAGGTTATGAATAATAACCTTACCCGTATGGAGCACCCTGATCCGCAGCGTGGAGGATCAATGTTAGATCGATTCATGAGACAACAACCACCAACGTTCAATGGGAGTACAAATCCCTTAGTAGCTGAGCAATGGATATTTTCCCTAGAGAAAATATTTCAGGCTTTGGGGAGTAGTGAAATGGAAAAAGTTACCATGGCAGTTTACCGCCTCACTGGAGATGCTGATCAATGGTGGTCATTGATTCAAAACATGAAGGAAGATGATGAAGTATCAAAAATGGAATGGAGGGAGTTCAAAGATCTGTTTTTAGAAAAATACTTTCCTCGCGACCATCGAGCAGATATGGAAAGACAATTTCTGAGTCTGAGACAAAAGGAGGATGAGAATGTCACAAAGTATGAGGCTAACTTTACAAGGTTAGCGAGGTACGCTGGTGATTATATTCGCAACCCAAGAAGTAAGATTGATCGTTTCTTTGATGGGTTAAAACCATTTCTCCGTCGAGCATTAGTCTCACAATCCTTTTCATCGTATGAAGACATTGTCTCATGTGCTATCAAGACCGAAAAGGAATTCTCTAAGTCTTATGACTTTAAAGAAAAGCAAGAGAAGAAGAGACCTGCTGATCAATCTGGGAATGGAAATAAGGGGAAGAAGGGAAAGGTTGAATATCCATCTTGTGGTAAGTGCGGGAAGAAACACCCCGGTGCTTTCCTGAAGGGAATGGGAGTCTGTTACAAGTGTGGTGAAAAAGGCCACCAAGCTCATGATTGCAAGGGGAAGAAGGAAGCTACCAACGTTCAGTGCTACAATTGCAGGGAGATGGGGCATTATGCAAATGCATGTCCTAAGCGTCAGGAGAACTTACCTCAGAAAAGGCCAAGGGATCAAGGCCAGGCTTATGCTATCACTACTGCTGAGGTAGAAGCTCCGAAAGACGTGGTGGCAGGTAATTTAATGGTTTCCTCAAGTTTAGCAAATGCATTATTTGATTCTGGATCATGGCATTGTTTCATATCTTCCCAGTTTGCTAAGAAAATTAGATATTTCCAATTTGATTTAATAAGGGAGTTGTCAGTTAAAACTCCTAAGGGAAGTATCGTTGCAACAAAGTTTTGTGAATCAGTCCCCATTAGAGCACATAAATTTTCTTTATCTGCTGATTTCATCGTCATACCTATGATTGAGTTTGATATAATCCTCGGTATGGACTGGCTTTCGGACTATGATGCGAAGATTTATTGTAAGAAGAAAGAGGTTACGATTCTTGATGATAATGATAAGGAGCACCTTATTTTTAGAGCAGAATCGTCACCACCTAATTCTTATTTAGATCCACCCCCTGTAGCTCAACTTAATTCAATTATCGGGGAGGAAGAGAATGAAATAACTGTCGGTGAGGAAAGGAATGTTCAAATAGAGGATGTACCTATTGTGAAAGAATTTGTAGATGTATTTCCGGAAGATTTACCTGGACATCCTCCAGAACGAGAAGTTGAGTTTTCTATTGATTTGATTCCTGGATCAAGGCCTATATCGAAGACCCCTTATAGAATGGCCACTGTAGAATTAGTCGAACTAAAGAAACAACTAGAGGAATTGAGTAATAAGGGATTTATTCGCCCTAGTGTTTCTCCATGGGGAGCCCCTGTTCTTTTTGTTAAAAAGAAAGATGGATCTATGAGGTTATGTATCGACTACAGGGAGATCAATGCTATAACGATAAAGAACAAGTATCCCCTACCTCGTATTGATGATTTATTTGACCAACTGCATGGAGCTCAATACTTTTCAAAGATTGACCTTCGATCTGGATACCATCAGTTGTGTGTAAAGAAGGAATACATTCCGAAAACAGCATTTCGAACCAGGTACGGGCATTACGAGTTTACTGTAATGCCGTTTGGATTGACTAATGCACCCTCTGTATTCATGGATCTGATGAATAGAGTTTTCAAGGAGTATCTCGATGAATTTGTGGTGGTATTTATTGATGATATCTTGGTATACTCCAAAACCTACAAAGATCATGAAAATCACTTGCGCATTATCTTGAAGACTCTGAGGAGGCATGAATTATATGGAAAGTTTAGCAAGTGTGAATTCTGGCTTCAGGAGATTTCTTTTCTTGGCCATATTGTCTCTAAAGATGGAATCTCTGTTGATCCTTCTAAGACCAAGGCAATCCAAGAATGGCCAGCACCTACGAGTATAACTGAGGTACGTAGTTTTATTGGCTTGGCAGGTTATTATCGACGTTTCGTCCAGAATTTTGCCCGATTGGCTAACCCATTAACGAAGCTCACACGTAAAGGGGTTAAATTTGTTTGGACAAAAGAGTGTGAAGAATGTTTCGAAGAACTGAAGAGAAGATTAGTCAATGATCCTATATTGACTCTACCATCGGGGAATGATGGGTTCGTTATTTATAGTGATGCATCAAAGAAAGGACTTGGTTGTGTCCTTATGCAGAATGATAGAGTTATTGCCTATGCATCACGACAGTTGAAAATTCATGAACAAAACTATCCTACTCATGATCTTGAGTTAGCAGCTGTGATCTTTGCTTTGAAGATATGGAGGCACTACCTCTATGGTGAAAAATGTGAGATTTATACTGATCACAAGAGTTTGAAGTATATTTTCTCACAAAAAGAACTCAACATGAGGCAAAGGAGATGGCTTGAATTACTCAAGGATTATGATTGCACGATACACTACCACCCGGGGAAGGCAAACAAGGTGGCAGTTGCTTTGAGTAGAAAAGACCATGGAGTTTTGAACAATATGAGAATTGAAAGGGATCCAATTTTCATGGATCTAGTGAAGATGGACATGGGAATAACTAGGGAAGGTGAAACATCAATGCTTTTTCAAATGGTTGCCAAACCATCTTTACTAGAAAGGATTAAGAGTTCTCAGACCGATGATGAAGAATTCCAAAAGAAGATTAAAGCTGTGAATGATGGGAGATTGAGAGACTTTGTGTATGAAGATGGAATTTTGAAATTCGGGAAGAGACTTTGTGTTCCCAATATACCTGATCTAAAAAGGGAATTGCTGGATGATGCTCATAGTTCCAATTTCTCTATACACCCTGGGAGCACCAAAATGTATAGAGATTTGAAGGAACATTTTTGGTGGGACAACATGAAGAGGGAGATTGCTGATTTTGTGTCAAGATGTATGGTTTGTCAACAAGTGAAAGCTGGAAGGCAACAGCCTGGAGGAGTCATGCAACCTCTTCCCATACCGGAGTGGAAATGGGACAATGTTACGATGGACTTTTTCATGGGGCTACCAAAGACTCCTAGAAGGAACGATGCAATATGGGTGATTGTTGATCGTCTTACCAAGTCAGCACATTTTCTTGCTATAAGAGAAGATCTACCCCTAGAACGTCTAGCAAGACTATATATTAATGAAGTTGTGAGACTTCATGGAGTACCCCTATCGATTGTTTCTGATCGTGATCCCCGTTTTACTTCAAGATTTTGGAAAAGTCTTCAGAAATCCCTGGATACTGAACTTCATTTGAGCACTGCTTACCACCCTCAGACAGACGGACAATCAGAACGGACTATTCAAACCTTAGAAGACATGTTGAGATCTTGCTCACTTGACTTTCAGGGTATGTGGGATCAATATTTACCTCTGGTAGAATTTTCCTATAACAATAGCTTCCATTCGAGTATTCAGATGGAACCATATGAAGCGTTATACGGAAAGAGATGTCGTACACCAACCTGTTGGGATGACGTCGGTGAAAGAAAACTTGTAGGCCCAGAGCTGGTGGAGGAAACGGTGGAAAAGGTGAAAGCAATCCAAAATCACATCAAAGCAACTCAAAGTAGGCAGAAGAGCTATGCTGATAATCGAAGGAAGGATTTGGAATTTCAAGTCGGTGATCATGTTTTCCTAAAGGTATCTCCGTGGAAGGGAGTCATACGTTTTGGTAAGAAAGGTAAATTGAGTCCCAGGTACATCGGACCTTTCGAAATTCTAGAACGAATTGGGGCTGTAGCTTACCGATTGGCAATGCCGCCAAGTCTCTCCAAAGTTCACGATGTGTTCCACGTATCTCTGTTGAGGAAATACATGCCTGACCCAACGCATGTACTCACCTATGAAGATTTAGAACTGGAACCTGATCTGTCTTATTGCGAAGAGCCCATCAAGATTCTTGATACGAGAGAACAAGTGCTGAGAAACCGGACGACGCGTCTGGTAAAAGTTTTGTGGAGGAATCATAAGATGGAAGAGGCAACGTGGGAACCCGAGGAACTTATGATGAAGAACCACCCGAGTATTTTTATCCAGTAATACCCTAGAAATTGCGAGGACGCAATTATTTGAAGGAGAGGAGAATGTAACACCCCAAGCTTCTACGGTACGTTTCCCTTTGAATAATGCGATAGCGTGTGTTGTACGCAACCTCGAGTTCTAACACACACCACAACTAATTAAACTAGCCGTTGTGAATAGTAATACTTAATTTTTGAAATTATATATATTTTATATTTGAAAATGGACTTCATTTTTGGACTCGGAATATCGAATTTAGCCTAAGGTGAAATTTTGGTACTTTTCGGATAACTTTCATATTTTGATGAATAGTGAAAATTACTAAATTTTAATTAAAAACAACTTTTTTAATCAAAATAATTAATAGTGATAAATTATGAATTTTAGTAGTTTTAAAGTATATTTAGAATATATTTTTACCATTTAATATAATGTTGGTCATTGGACATAATTTTACAATTAAACCGAACATAAACAAGTGTCAATCTTTTGATAGTTATTACCTCTTAAAAACACGCTTTTTGTTTTGACAGCGGGAATTAATTTTAAATTAATTTCTGCCACTTCTGTGTTTTGAATTTAGGAAAATGGATTCCATATTTGGAATCAGGATGTTCAAATTGTGTAAATAGGTAACTTTTATTTTTATACATTTTGAATAATTACTGCGGTAAATATTTTATTTACCATGGTTAAAGGGTAAATCCGGTAAATAAAGGTTAAAAAAATAATATTATAATAATACAAAATTACCCTAAAACGTGTCCTAACCTTATTGGTGGACACATACCCGACCATGGGCATCCTTGGGTCAATTTGGGGACCCCTTGGAGCCACTTGTATGTGGTAGGGACACATTATATTAATAAAGTTAAAGTAAAAATAAAAATGGCATAAGCTTACAATTTTTATAAGAACAATTTTTACATAGGGTTATACATGTTGGATTTTCGATTATAAATATTCATTAGAAAGATAAAAAGATTTACTACATAATGATATTTTATTTATAATTTTTAGACATTAAATAAGTTATTTTATTTATGACACAATGATGATGCAGTAATTACTATAATAGTGAAAAATTAAAATAATTGATATTATAAATACCCAAATAAATATAATATGAAACTTTTAATGAATTAAACTAATTTTCTAGGCTAATATGATATATTAGGATTGATTTAATGGACTTTGTTCGAAGTAATCAATCTGTTATGAGTTTCACAAAAATCAACTATTGAATAGTGTCAAAATTGACATAAAAGAGTTCTTAAAACAAATATTATATTATTAATTGATATTAAATTCCTAAAAATCTAAGGTTCGGCCAAGAGACTTATAGTATGATAGGTTAATAATTGATGGACCACTTGGGGGTCGCTTGGATGTATATAGTAAGTTTAATAACCATAATATATAAAATACAAAGAGACATTGTAAAAGTGAAACTAATTAACTTAGAGTTAATACTTAAAGATAAGGTTAATATAAGTACCCAAACCTGTCTAAATTCTATTGGATGAGTTGTTTTCGACCTATCCCCACCTCATCCTTTGAATAGTCAACTTTTGAGCCTTTAGAAACCGAATATGAATTTATTATAAATTAATATTTCTAGCTTTTCCAAAGGTGCCCCTCACCCCTCTTATAAAAGGGCACTCCTCCTTCTCATTTCTTCACACCTTAAAAGCCTTTTGGTTCGGCCAAAATCTGCCCAAATACTCTCCCAACATCCCTCACTACAACCTAGAGGCCTTAGTTTGATCAGAAAGCCAACCTAAGGAGCCCTTTTGATCAAATCAAAAGGAAGAACCCGAAGAAGAGGTAATGATTTCACCACCCTTTTCTAAGTTCATTTCTTCTTCCACTTCTTCTTCCTTTGTTCTTACCATTCTAAAATAATAACTCCAGTATCTCACATATACTGTGATGTTATTATAAGTATGGTACAACCATATTCAGTATTCTATCCACCCTTTGAATAACATGTCACCATACGTGCGTACGTACGGCTTACCGTCTCCACGTCGTGGTGTAATTGTTATTCAATATAATATTATTTGGATGGGTATAATAATGATGTGTAACTCATGTAAATAATAAATATAACATGTTAATGATTCTGTATATATGATATACCATTCATTTATATATTATTTTAATATCAAAAGAATGATATTGTCGCTCGTGCGTACGTACGGACTACCGTCTCCACGAACGCGATGAGATTCATTCTCCATCGTATCCATTCAAGTATAATTATCATTTTATGATTTAAAAATGATGTTTAAGGACTTGATATCATTATGGATATGAATAAGATACAACAAACATGGCTTATGTAACAAAACATATAAAAGAAAATGAGTAAGTTAACACCCGAAACGATGATAATTCTAAGATATTATTAATAAATCAATGTTAAAAGATCATATATGATATCATATTAATATATATGATTCTTGTATAATTTAATAACAATTATTTCACCATTATACAGGAGGTTAACCTACCCCAACCAAGGAAAAGTACAAGGTAAGGGTTATTTCACAATCTCTTCATTATCCGAGGTTGTTTATATGTAATAATCTACTGGGATCTCTTTATCATCCACATCCATGTTTCTTAAAAATGTATTTCAAAACATTTTTACTATTTACAAGAATATGGGTTAAAGTCATTTATACCCTTGTTTGACTTTTTATAAGAGGTTTATAAAGGAATCTTTCCGTCGTTTTCAAAACAAGGTCCTTTTTAACCTTTTCGACAGAATTGAGGTAAGAATGTTTTTTTTAACTTATACGGCGGGTGCGGTTATTTTACGCCGTTATAAAATCTTCAAAGCTTTCCTTACAAGCTTATAAGAATATTTTCAAAGAAAATGTTTTATTTTATATGAATCTTAAATGATTTCAAAATAAAAGGAGTTACTTCTTTAAAAAGAATTTTGATTTCATCTATGTCAACATCCTTTGATGGATTTTAAGATTATTTGAAGTTGATTTATTATGATACAAAACTTCTATATTGTATTGAAGGTTTTGTGATATGTTTGACTGTGGATGTGCTATTTTTATACCATTCATAGTTTATGGTGAAATTATTGATATTTCGTATGCTAGTTTTAATACGAATGTTTATGTTATGTTTAAACCTTTTCATATGGGAATGCATTGGACTTAATAAGTGACGGGTGGAGCCCGCTATAGCTCCTCGATGCATCGGTAGGTCTCATGAGACAAACTAGTGTCTTGGCACAAGGCCTTGACAAAATCTTATTTGTAGTCTTGGCACGAGGCCTTGGCTATGTGGTTATGATAGTCTGGCATTATGCATTCCAACATTATGAAAGTGGTTATTGATTTTTGCATGTGATTATTCGATTAGTAGAATATCCATGTGAATAAGTAAATGGAATTATTTCATTTTATTTATGCCATACCATGTTGAAAGTTCATGTTTGAAAGGCTTTTGTTTTAGTTATACATTGCCTTAAAAGTTTATTCTTATTTATGAAAGTTTCCGCTATATTGTTATCCTTACTGGGCATTTGATCTCACCCCTTTTCTATGTTTTATTTTTCCCAGGATGTGAAGAAGTAAGTTATGAATGACCTGCAGGGATATTATGAGGGGATTATAGTGTGGACTGTGGAAACTTTATGTTGTTGTTGTAGTTTTTCATTTTACGATGTAATGTAAAACTTATGAATATATCTAGTGTTTCCAAGGCTACTAAACCAATCGATCTTTCGAGATTTGATCTTTCTTGTGATCATACCAATGTTATGTAATTAATGCACCGACTCTGGGTAGCTGGGGTCGGGGCGTTACAATTGCGAAGGAAATAAACCATGATAAGGTGCCTCAAATTCCTATGAGTCTCCAAACTTGATATACTATATCATTTGTTCCATAAAATGACATCATCCTGCTATAGAAAATATATTTAAGAATAGTTTTTTAGTACTTTTGGGTTCTCATCATAGCGAGGAACTGCTATGAACTTTTAGTGAGACAACTAATCTTGGTACATTATCACAAACTTTGTTACGGAGAATAAAAATCATAATGTACTCATAAATTACACATAAGTTTGTTTTAGGGCACCAAATCTAACACATAATACAAAACATGTCTCAAAGAGAAGAATTTAAGACGAATCCCTTGCCACTTTTCCTAAACAACATAAACGTTCTTTAAAATCACATATCACAAACACATATATTTTAATTACTTAATTAATAACCTTAAAAATATCCATTTGCTTTCATAGTTTTCATAAATTGTCATTCTTTACAATAATTCTTTCAATTTTATACATTGAGTGTTTATGGTCTTGATCATTTGTAATATTTACAAAGTAGCGGTGTCCATATTCAATCTTATTTCAAATTTAATAATTAGTAGGACATTAAGGTTAATTATATGTTTTTTATAATTATTTACGATGTTAAAAAATCTGTTCATGAGTGTTTTAGTCATTATACTTGAAGATGAAACTGATAAGATGCATGCTTAGGGGATTCTTAATAATTAAAGTGTGTTTTTTAATTAATGAATTAAATGATGTTAGGTCATCAAAAAAAACAAGAAATAATTATTTTATCATTTATATCATATTATAATAGTAATTATGTTCCAAAATTCATTCATCATATACATTCATTGTATTATTCGTATAGGTGGTTAAACCGATCCAAACATGAGGATATGTTGATTTAATGATTAATTATGAGGTGGTTTTGTTATAATATAATTATACTAGAAGTATAATAATTTTATTTGTTATTTATTAGTGTGATATTCCAAAATTTTATAGAATTATAATAAGAATAAATGGATATAAAAATATTACATAATTAGAATAAATGGTTATCCTCTTAGCACACTTATTTTAAATGATTAAATTAACAATGATAGTTTGTTGATAATATCATTAATAAGACCTATAAATTTTGAAAATGGAACCTTACTGATATTATAAACCTAAAATTTATCATTTAATACCATCATTTTATACATATTTTTAATTTGGTGAAGGAAAATGAAACATGTTTCGTCATACACCCGGTAATCTACAAAACACATGAACAACGATTTTGTTTTTATTAATAGATGGGGTATATGAATAAAAAATGATAATAACAATAATATAATAATATTAAAGTATATTTATTTTACTAATATAATTATATTAGTGTTTATAAAAGAAATTTTAAATAAGATAATTAAGGGGAAAAGCTAAGTAGTTGATAATACTCTCGTTGGGGACGTGAATTTTCCATGGAATGTCCTTAAAAATGAAGGTCTTATGATAAAAAATGGTGATCAGAAGATCTTGGAAGTGGGAAAATATTCAAGGAGGAGAACATTTTTATATTTTTTAGTAGTAATTCGATGTAAAGGTGTGTCTAGAATTGGTGAATATGTTACCCATTTATAAGTGAATGAAAAGGGTTTTTTGGGGAGTAACCCTTACATTGTCAATAATTTTATGTCACTATTGAAGTGTAAAAGTAAAAAAAAATGGAAGAAAATATGAGACTAAAATGATTGTGGGTAAAAAATCACACAAACCACTATTTTTTGAGACATAATTGTCAGTTCCAAGGCCATTTTACCTTTTTTTCTTTCACTGAAATTTACATTTACCATAGTAATTCATTTTTAACCTTAGTAATTAATTTTAATTAAAAAGATTAAAATTGAAAATTTTAACTAATTTTATACTTATAATATTAAATTTTAAAATCATTTTGTCAAATAAAATTTCTAATGGTGTGAAAATATAGTGTGAAAATAAATATACTTAATCACATAAAAATTGTTTATAGAGAAATAACATTTTTATGAGTTAAATTTATATATAAGAAGAAATTATATAGGATAATTATTTTAATTTATAATAAAAAAATAAAGTATAATATGATTCCAAGAAAATATAAAACCAAATCTCCCTTGAAAAATACTTAATTCAAAGAAATGACTGAAATCATTTTTTCTATTAACATAGCATTTTAATTAGTTATATAAAAGTTTTCAATTTGTTTTCTATGTTCAATAATATTTTAATATGAATTATGTTTTTATGCAAATAAATATTTGATTCCTTAAAATTATTTTTAAATCCTATAGGTCATTATTTTATAATGGTAAACTCATACAAATTATCAGTTTTGTAAAAGCCAAATTTTTCGACCAAAAACCATCCTTTTCAGAAAAAGATAAAAAAATATTCTAAGTAATTTTTTATAAGAGGAATAAAAAAATAAAGATCTTTTTTTATTAATTTTAAACTATAAAATTTATAAATTCATGTGTTGAATAAAATATTAAAATATTATTGGAAAACCGTTTTATATGGAAGATGCAATTTTCAAATAATTGGTGTTAAAATACATTTATTATAAAATATAATTTATCATCATTAGTCATATGTTTCTTGGAATAGAAATTCATATCGTATAGAAGAAATTTTTATAGAATTATATTTTTTTAAATAATAAATGATCTTATTAGTAATTTTTGTTAACTAATTGAGCTTCATTTATATTAAATGTAAACAATTTTTTATTTATACATATATTTCCTAATGTGGTTACTCTTATTCATTCCTAATAATTAAATGGCTCTTTTTTAATGATCTTACTTAAATATTTATATTTTATATAAATATATCACATTTTCATTTATGTTTTATGTTGTATATGGAGGAAGCTATCAAACATATTGACTTATTTAAAGGTAATCATATGCTATAATTTCAAGGTGTTACAATACTCTTCCAAATTTAAGATACTAATGTAAAATTTTCTTGCACTGAGGAGAGTATACATGGTGATAAATATTTTTATCTTGATTTCATGTATCTTCATTCAATGTTAATTGTCTTGAAGTATCCTCACTTCTATATAAGCACATAAACATTGAAATGATTAAAAATGACCATACAACTTTTGAAGGAGTCATTTCATATTTATTATATCAAGATGAACCATACCTTAAGAAATTTTTAAGTGATTCATAGTCCATGAAAAACAATATACCATCATTTTGACATTTATATATTCATTCATAGATCAAACTCATTAAATGTATCATTCACTTAACACCATTTGTTTGGAAAGGAAGCTCATTATCTTCCAATAGAATATCATTCTAGAGATAAATTAGTTCAATAAAGTGGGTGTCACTCTATCCATTTTAATCTTTTATATTATATATGCTTTAATATGGCTAGAAAATTTGTATATTTTTTACAACCAGTATACAATGGCTTCTTTACATAACTCTTTAACCTCTAAAACAGATTTGGACAATATCAAAGTTTATCTTCATCAATCATTATCATTAAATAGATATAATGATCATCATCGTTTACACCTGTAATCATATCCTCTATACGATCTTCATTATCATTTACATTTTAATCATATCATATGATTCATGAAGCAAAGTGTTATTCCAGTGACCAGCTATATTCAGTTCTTCCCAGTTTTTACTACACAATTTATAAATTCAATTTATTCTTGGATAGATCTAGTGTTCTTCCAAATCCACTAAAATAATTATTATTTAATAACTGCAATGCAAACAAGGAAAAAGATTTTGAGAAGGGTCAAATTCATGATCTTTAGCATACTTGATAAACTATTTAACCCTATCCAATTACACTTTTGTCATTCAACTAACATCTATCCATTTTCAATTCATATCAATCATATTTTATTCAATAATATTCATATTTAATAAAAAATACCCGAAAATGTATGAGTATGGAATCCTAAAATTATATTATTTATATACACACGAATATAGTCATCATATTTGATATAAATTTTCATTGCCTCAATAACTTTTTAGAACATATAAAATGAATAGTTATATGAATATATAATATTATAACACTTTTTTTATTATAAGAAGGCATGTATCATAAATCACAATATTTTTTGAAATAAATTCATCATGGGAGGTAATTCACTCTCTATCACTATCAATATTCATAAGAAACCTACGTGTTTCTACAACTAGATAAGTATTAGGGTATATATAATAATATTTCAATATCAAAACATATATTAAAACAAATTATTTATATTTCACATTGTTTATTCAGTGTTCAAAACAATTTAACCAAATTGATTATGGTGATTATATTTGTAAATTTATGAAAGATATCATATTTTAATTCTTTATTTCGTAATAATAAAAATAAAAATTTAAATATTCCATGATAATTTGAAAATAATTATAATTATATGTAGAATATTAAAAATGGGGTTTTTTAACAAAAATAACAGAATTTTTCAACTTTTAAAATCATGAATTCATTTAATTTTCAAAATATTTTTATTGGGTAATGGAATTAATAAAATAAACAACATCGTTATTAAAATTATAAAAATTAATGTTTTAAAAAATATTAATTCTAAAAAATAGGAATTTCTAAATTTTGATTCATCTCTCATTGATAATAAGGTAAAATTTTAAAATGATGTTTAATAATATTTGGTGTATTATATTAGCTATAATAGGAAATCAATATTTGTATGAATTTTACAAAATTTTGGAATATAATGATTAATAAAATAATTTTTTTTCTTTATTTTCCTAATAAAATTAAGAATTTGATATAGAAAAATTAGAGAGTATATTTCATTGTTCAAATAAAATTATAGATCAAATTGAAATAACAATGGAAAAAATAAATCATGCTTTCACACAAAATGTTAGTGAAGAAAATGAAAAAACCATTAAAAATAGGAAACATACAATGAGAAGAATAAAAATAAAAAAATGTTAGAAAAAGGGCCCAAACATAAATAATAAGAAAATATCAACCAAAAATCATATGAGGAATGGGCCAAACATCAATCATAAGAGAAGAACCAAGTAGAATAACCAAAAATTGTAAGAACAATACCAAAACATCAAAAATACAAGAAGGACCAAATGGGAAGAACAAAAAAATCCGAAAAAGGCTTAAAGATCAATTAAACAAGAGTAAAGAAAAATATAAATTCGATTTAGGGTTCAATTCGTCTGAAAGATTTAAAGGATGTAATAAAAAAATTCAGATTCTATGGGAGCTTGAAGGATGCGAGCAAGGGTGATCTCAGTTAGAGTTCTTCTAAAATAGGGGAAAGTGTTTTATCATCGCTAGTAAAAAGGACTGATACAATATACCTTTATCAGCATTAAAATAAAAAGTGTAGATAAAAGTAAGATTTATTGGGGATAAAAAGGCATAGGTAAATCAAACCTTTATTAATGTTGTCTGATAAGTGCTAGTAAATGAATCCTTTATCAGCACTTAATATAACAATGATAAATGCATCTTTTATCAGGGATTAATATAAAACTGATAAATACTAGTGGGAAATAGAAAATAAAAACTGAATTTATAAATTATTATAAAATACTAATTATATAAAAATAAATATTAAAAATTTACTTTATAATAAATAATATAAAATATTAAAAATAATATAATTAAAAAATATGGAAAATAAATAAACAATATTTTTTATATTAAATATATTAATAAATGTGATAATATTGTGATAAAGTTATTAATATTATGATAAATGGATAAATAATATTAATTATGTAATGGGTTCCCCTCTACCTAGAAAAAAGAGAGTATTTCTTCCTTTCAATAACAAAGGGGGTTTTCCCTTACCTGTTTAAAAAAATGAGATGAAAATAAAAAAATGTTAAAAACTAAATTTTGAAACAAATGATTTATAAGGAAGTGTTGATTATTAACGAATAAATAATAATAGTATAAATATTTAAATAAAAATATAGTAAAATAAAAAATAAATAAATATTAATTATAAAAATTACACACATATTAAAAGGAATGAATACTAATATTAAAAAACATTTAAATATCTATCAATACTGTATATATTACAAAAATATTAAATGAATAAATATTAAAAATGAATAAATATAAAAAATGAATAAATTACAAAAAAATATTAAAAGTGGAGATATATTAGAAAAGAATAAATAATATTAAATGAAAAATGTTAAAAATGAATCAAATTTAATAATTGAAAAAAATTAAATTACAAAAAAATAATGTTTGTTATATTAGTTATTAAAAAATTAAAATGAAATTAATATTAAAATAAAAATGAATAAATATTTAAAAATACATTTAAATACACGGGATTCACAATAAACTAGTAACTAAAAATGAATGTATAATAATTGTATAAAAACCTAAATACAAAAATTATTAAAACAATATTAATATTTTTTATTACATAATTGTTTTAAGAATTGATTATTAACAATTATAAATGTATAAATAAATATTAAAAAATTAAAAAATTACAAAAAATATTAAATGTATGAGTGTGTGTGTGTATATATATAATTGCCTTAATTTCGTTTGAAATACAAAATGACTTTTTCTATGAATGTGTGACCGTATATGTGTGTTTGTGTATATACACATGTAATATATTGAGATGAGTCATATTAAAAAACAAATGGTTTTTATTCTTATATAAGGATATTTTCCTATACATATACATACACATACACCTTACATAGATACACATACACACACATATATGTATAAACATACACGTACACACACACATACATAGACACAGACACGGACACACACATACACATACACATACACATACACATACACATACACAAAAAAATACACATACACATACACATACACATACACATACACAACACATACACATACACATACACATACACATACACATACACATACACATACACATACACATACACAGACACATACACATACACATACACACACAAATACACATACACACACACATACACATAAACATACAAATACACATTCACATTCACATACACATACAAATACATATACAATTACAAATACACATACAAATACAAATACAAATACAAATACAAATACAAATACAAATACAAATACAAATACAAATACAAATACAAATACAAATACAATTACACATACACACCTATACGTGCATATACATGCATATAAATTCATATGCATGAACATATGTATACACACACATATATACATACACACACATATACAATTGTATACACATGCATAAACATACATATGCATACATACACAAACTACATAAATATACACATACTGCATAGACATACATATACTATATAAACATACACGTACATACACATACATAGATATACACAGACACATACACATACACATACCTACACACACACATACATGTACATATGCATACAT
Organism: Viscum album; assembly: GCA_963277665.1. Taxonomy (NCBI): domain Eukaryota; kingdom Viridiplantae; phylum Streptophyta; class Magnoliopsida; order Santalales; family Viscaceae; genus Viscum; species Viscum album. The sequence continues at coordinate 1,329,358,299 of OY728158.1, forward strand.
ACACATACAAATATGCATAAACATATGTACATTCATACATACATACACATCCATGCATATATGTATGCATACACACATACATATGCGTACACATAAATGTACACATACACAACACATATATTTATATACATACACACCTATAAGCACACATAAAACATATATACCCATGAAATACATTCAAATGTATACATACTCTTACACATAATCATACATACAATCACATACAGACGTACACATATATACACATGCATATGCATACATTCAAATATGTGTGTATATTTTAAATTATACAATACAGACATTAATTAATAAATTCAAATAACTATATTAAAATAAATATATATTCATTTATATATTTATATAATAGTTTAAATAAAATATTAATACACTATATTTATATGTACATTTTATAATTAATGTATATAAATATATATTTAAACATTTTATTGATTAATATAAATTTAATTTGATAATTTTTTATATATATAATTTTGAAAATAAGATTTCAATTTTTTTATAATATAGTTATATAAATCATATTTACATATTATATTTACATATATATACTTATTGATATATAAATAATATTTAAAAATATATAATTATATATAAATAAATCACATCATTTGTGGTTCCCTTTATCAGTGATAAAAAAGTTTTGATAAAGGGTCTATTTCTCTGCAATTTTTTGTTAGAGGTAATTTAGGGCTCCCCATTGTCTCATTTTTTCAGCACTAATAAAGGGTAATATTGAATAAAGTGATATTTGTAGTAGTGATATTATCTTAAAGTATTATATATTTTCCATGGCATGATACACGATCTATGTATTATCAAATTTACAATGATTGTGGAATCTGTATCAATCCAAATGTTAAGCCATTTGAATTTTCATGCCCACTTCATTGCATTAATGAAAACCTAGGTCTCAACCAAAAATCTATGTGTGAACCAAGAAAGAAAGAAAATGTATAAATAATGAAACCACCAATATTCTAAAAAATACCACCATAGATGGCTACACTACTATAGATTTTTCCATTAACAATGCACAAAAAGGCTTTTAACAGCACTAAAAAATTGTTGTTATCCCAAGTGTTGTTAAAGGGGGGATCCCATTTATTAGTTCTACAAATAGCACTGATAATATCCCCACCTGCTACATTATGTTATTTGTATAATATAACACTGTAGTAATCTAGTAGCCCCGATGGTTTATCTTTCCCCCCCATATCCTCCCTACCCTTCTTTTAAGGACACGCTATATGGATCTCCCCAACCTTCTTCTTGTTTCCTAGTTTTCTCGGTGCAGGCATAATCATCTCAGGAGGGTCAAAGAATTTTTCTAGATATCCCTGTGATGACTTTCGAGGAGGTGAAGGATTTTTTGTTCTGGACATTAGTATCCCACATTAGTGCTTCTAATCCATAGTTTCAATATTCCAGTGTTTTTCCATTCATGGGGCCTCGGTCTACTGGTGAAGGTTTCTCCGCTTCATAGGAATTCATTCAGCCTTGTGTTTCCTTTAGAGTAGGCTTTCATTCATACTTGGTGTAAGTCCCCATGATCTTTTGGTTGTTGGATCTTCATTATATCCCATTGCTCAATGGAGGATCATAGAGGTAAAGATATTCTAGGTGTATCCATCTAGATCTGCCTCCCTGTGTTTCCTCTACCCTTTCAGAATGAAGGCTTCATGAATACTATTGAGGACTCTCTCAGGGGCTACCTATGTTCAGATGCTAATATAAGGAGTGGCTCCCCGACCTCGGAGGCTCATGTATGCGTGGAATTAGATATATCTTTCCCTATGCTAGAACAGATTGAGGTCAAATTGGGGGACTCTGTCAGTTGGATCCAGGATATCTTTTGACCTCTTTTCCCCATATATTTTCAGCATTGTCTTCTTCAGGGTCACTCAATGCAAGTCTATCATCATTGGTGGTAGGGTTGGAGGTTATGGTCTCTAGTGGAAGAGGGAGGTAGGGTATTTAGACCACCCTCGTTTTATCAACCTAATGAAGTAGAACTAGTGTTGTGTCTACCCATTTGGGAAGACCTGGTGTCCTCTTCTCCTATGACAGAGCTTATGGTATCCCCAGGACCTCTCCTAGGGGATGTTGCAGTAGCTTACCAGGCCTTAGCTCCTTGTGTTCCAAGGTGTTTTTCACGAATATAGGTATTTTATATCTAGATATTTATCATCCTTTACTTTAAGTCCCATGAAGTTGGAAAGTATATGGTGGTGCAAACATTGACATATCATCTTTCAGGTACCCTGGCTTTATCTTCCCCTAGAAAAAAAATTCCCCAGTTGCACTACTGACACCAATGAGAGGGCTCTAATCCTAGTTTCTACAACACTAGGATCTCCCCAAGACCATCATCCTAATCCTCCTACCTCAGACCCTCTCACGGGGTTGGTAACCCCTTCACCCCGGGAGGTGTTTTCGAGTAGGAAAGGTGGTTTTTCTCTCCCAGGTAATCGGAGGACATGTAGTGAATTATATCTTGAGAGTTCATCCTCTCCAGTATCAGGTTAAACCAATGAATATGAAGTGTGAACTGGATCCAAATAGATGAATTAGAAGGAGATATATTCTTCACACTTTGTCAAGGCTTTGAGTTCTGGAGCCAAACCTAGGACACTCTTACATAAATGATACGTCTACTTATATAAAACACTCGGGGTGTAGGCACCCGGTTAAAGTCAGACTTCTTGGCATTTAAAATCTCCAAGAACAAAGTTATAGTTGTTTCCATCATTGAACACAAAAAGCATCCTCAAAGGATCAGGGATTTCTCCAGAAATCTCAGGTTGCATGGATACACACACGCCTACCCTGTCAACCGTCATATCTGGATTTTCTGACATAGGAACTATAAGGTGGATTTGATCCAAGGTGGTGACCAGTTCATCACTACCAAGTTTTCCTATGACAAGTACTCATTTTTTGTGTCCCTTGTTTATGGGAGCTGTGATCATGTTCATAGAGAGGTTTTATGGAAGGATCTCAATAATATTGATCATGTTTCAGAGGCATGGTTAGTAGGAGGTGATTTTAATGTTTTTACGGATCCGGTGGAGTGGAAGCGCAGGGGCCCATTCACTAGGAATTCCAGCCTCCAAATAAATATATTTATAGTGGTAAAGGGTCTCTCAGATCATGGCTATATGGGTGACTAGTTTACCTGGTATAATGACCAAAGGGGGAACAACTGCATGTGGAGCCATCTGTATAGATGCATTGGAAACATGCATGCCATCTCTACCTTCTCTAGCTCAAAGGTTGATCATTTGGTACATGGAATCTCAGATCACTCTCCTATCTTGTTCCCTCTAAACTTTGTGCAAGATCACCAAAAATTCTTATACTTCAGCCACCATTGGACCAGTATATGGAGATACTGGGAACTGGTTCATAACACTTAGAATACGCCTATCCTATGACACACATGGATAGCATTTCAAAATAAGCTAAGGAGGTTAAAATCGAGTCTTCAGGTCTGGTCAAAAGATATACACCCCTGGATGGTGAGTTAGAGATCATCATAAAGGCTGTTTATGGCCTTGAGAAGAGTCTAGGGGATTAGTGGGATGGCTGAGTTTTAAAGGATCTCATGGGGAAAAAGGATATTCTTGTTGGCATGAATTTGAAACAAGAACTATTGGATATGGAGGGTGAGAGGATGAAATGGATTAAAGAGGGGGATAAGAACACCACTTATTTTAAATCTTGTATCAAGGAGTGGAGACAGTTAATCAATCCAAATATTCTCTGGAATGATGGATCTTATACAGATGAAAGGGATGTCTTGGGAGGCCTTGAAAAATCATTTTTCACTGATCTGCTTGCTGGTCCAAATGAACGCATGACTAACGGATACCCTACAGAGGAAACTGACCTGTTCGATGTTATTATCTCTGTAGTCTCGACCAGGGACAATAAAGGATTGAGTACAATACCAACTGGGGAAGAGATTCAAGACACCATGATGCATCTGAACCCTAATAGTGCTGCATGTTCAGATGGTTTTCTTGGTTCATTCTACATATCTTCATGGGATATAGTGAATGAGGATTTGGTGAAGGTTGTACAAGATTTATTTCAGGGAGGGAGCTTAACTCAAGTTTCATGTGCCACAAAAATAATTCTTATTCCAAAATCTAAGATCCCTTATTCGATTATGAATTATAGACTGGTAATCATGTGAAACATTCCATATAAAATCTTCGCTAGCATTATGAACTCTAGGATGGCCCTTTGTCTCCCTTGGTGGGTTTTATTGGAACAACACGACTTTGTTAATGGGCGGTCAATACAGTAATCCATATCCCTTTCTTAAGAAATGTTTCATGACATAAAATTCAAAGCATGTGGGTCCAACATATGCATCAAACTTGATATGAACAAATACTATGATCGAGTGGAGCAGAGCTTCATTAATAAGGTGCTTGTAGGTATGGGTTTATATTATGGGAATATTGATATAATATTTCACTGTTTGAGATCCTCCTGGTTAGTAGTTACTTTCATGGGGAAATCATATGGATTATTCGATGTTGTCCATTGGCTAAGGAAGGGGGATCCAATCTATCCGAGTCTGTTCATTCTTTTCCAGGACGTACTTAGTCGTCTCATTCATTAGAGTATTAATAATGGTCTGATTCTACTGTATCATAGAAAATGGAACCTCACTAAACTCTTTCACCTCATGTTCTTAGATGATACCATCACATTCATGAATGCCTTGATTATATCTCTTTGCGGTCTAAAAAATGTGTTGGAGGAGTATATCCACTAGAGTGGTCAGGTCATCAACAACAAAAAGAGAAACTTCTACATCTTGAATGGGTGCACCTCCTCATGTGTTTCCTCGGTGATCCTCAAACTAGACATGCAGAGAGGAGGTCTCCCTAGGGAATATTTTGGTGCCCCTGTGTCATAGGGTAGACTTCAAATCCGTGACTTCGACCACCTTCTCATCAAGATAACCTACCATGTGATGAAATGGAAGAACAAGTGCCTATCTGTTGGGGTATAAATCATGATAGTTAACAGAGTAATCCTAGAGACTCTGGTGCATTCTCTCTCTTCTATTAATGTTCTGAAATTTGTCATTAAAAACATTGATAGGATTATTGCAACATGCATCTGGGACCCCCGCTCTGTATGTAAAAGGAACTAGGACTCCTGGAGAAATATGGAGAGGCTAGTTCATGAAGGATGAATCAATTTTCTTACCCTGGAAGATAATTTATACTTCATGCATGCTAGATTAGTATGGGGTGTTCTGGAACAATTCACTATGTGGGGGAAGACCATCCACAACTATTCCTTGGGAAGACAGGAACCAGCGGAGGGCCATGCACTATCCATTTTCTTGGTGATGGGTCCTCCTATTTCCATCCTCCATCCATAGTCTCGCTGGCTCGTGGGGAGAGGGGAATTATCGTTTTGGCACCAGAATTGCTGTGGCACTATTATTGATTTTCCAGAGTGCCCTGTCACCAACATCACCTTTAGGGAGACTAGCCTCTTCTAGATATTTATCATGATGATTCTGGATAGAGACCATAAAGATCTATTCAACCTCATTGATCTGAATCCAGACCCAGATATATGTGTCTACACCTCATACCCCTCTAAGTTCCTCATGAAAAAGGATTTTTGGTGGTTTTATAGGGAGAAGGTTCATACAAATGTGGACACATGGGATGAGATCATGTTGGTTAAGATATACCAACTAAATTTAATTTTCCCACCAGGAGGATTCGAAACAAAGATTTCCTGACAGATGAGAACATCAAGAGGTGTGGGGTTATCATAGCGTCAAGATGTTTGTGCTGCAAGTATCACTATGAGGAAAGAACAAATCATTTGTTTTTTTAAATTCAATGGGCGTGTAGGGTATGAGCCTATTTTGGGGGGTTCACTATCTTCTTTAATCCTAGCATGGATGGCCTCCCTTTTCTGGATAGTTGGTACCACTATTCTTGAGGATGTGGCCTAGAAAGAATGGAATGTACTATAGTTTTTTATACAGTCTTCTGGTGCCTCTGGATGGCGAGGAATAAGGTGAGACAGGAGGGGGCGGTCACGTTGGCATGTTATGTAATTGTCTAAATGAAAAATTAGTTAAGTGACATGGACAAGACTATTCGAAACTAGAGGGAATCCCCGTCTCTCATCCGGTTTCAAGAAAGGGCCCTATAGGTGCCTATGATCAGTGGGACAATGGGAAAATGGGTTTGTTGGAACACTCCATCTAGAGGTATCAAACTTAATATAGAAGGTTTGTATGCATAGGGTATAATGCATGGAGGGGGGTGGTGTATGAATCCAGTGGGTCAGGGTTCAGGGATTTTACAGTAAGGTTGGGGCACAATTTCTCTTTATAGGAAGAGGCCCTAGTGATGCTTTATGGTATCATATTATGCGGTCGGAAGGATTTGATCATCACTGAAGCATAAATTTACTCAATACTGGTGCACAAGTCCCTACATGACCATGGTGATTCTCCCAGGTTGATCACCTATGCCATCAAGAAATGTCAGTGTATACTTGGTAGCAACACCAAAGTGGGTCACACTTGGAGAGAAGGAAACAAGGTTGTTGATCACCTAGCCTCACAAGATATATTTGGCTTAGAGGATGTATGCATTCATACTATGGAAATATTGAAACCCGAGGGGGTCTACTTGATCAAAGGGGATGCCCTATGTATTCACTATTTCAGGCATCCTTAGCTCTCGACTTTGGGGTAAGGGAGACAGGGGGTGAGGGATGCTTTGTGCTTCTTGTGTGTGTATTTTTCACCATTTACCTGAATAAAAATTTACATAATGATGAAATTAATGTCAATAATAAATAAATAAACACTTAAGTTATATTGGTTGTACCGTGCATGGGATTTAGGTGTAGATGATTCTGACACATCAAAAATTACTTATGGATCATTTTCATAAAGTATGAAAACAATTCGAATACATTTTTTTTTGGTTTTCAATATGTCACTTTTGTTTTTTACTAAAAGTTTATTTCAAACTATAAACACACACTTTGAGTCATACTAGTCACATCGTGCTTCGGTTTGACATGATACTGCTTCCTATAATTCAAAAATGGCTTATGAATCTTTTTCCAAAATTATCAAGACAATTAGAGTGAATTTTCATGGTTTTCAGTGACCGACACACGTTTTGAACTAAGATGTCAATTTTAAATTGATAACATAAAAATTGAGTCATACCAGTCATACCATGAAATATATTGAGGTGTGGTTTATTTCTATATGTCAAAAATGACATATTGATCATTTTCCTAAAGAATAAAAACAATCTGAATGCATTTTCATGGTTTTCATCATATCACTTGTTCTTTTCTGTAAAATTAAAGTCAATTTAAAATAAAAAAGACACAGATGGAGTCATATTGGTCACACGTTGTGTCAGATTTAGGTTTGATTGAATCATACACATAAAAAATGTCTCATGGATCATTTTAATATAGTATCAAAAAAACGTGATTTTTTTCATGGGTTTCAGTATGTCACTTATTCTTTTTACTAATATTAATGTCAATTTTTAATGAAAGACACCCTTGGATTTATACCAGTCACTCTATGTGATTTATTGAGGTGTGTTTGATTTATACACATCACAAATGGATTTTGGAACATTTTCCTAAATTATCAAATCAATCAGAATGTGGTTTCCTAATTTTTAGTATGTCACTTGTTCTTATTACTACAATTAATGTCGATGTTAAATAAATAGACACACTTGGAATTATATTAATCAAACATTGAATTGGATTGAGGTAAAACTAATTCCTAAACATTAAATATGACTTATGGATTATTTTTCTAAAGTATCAAAATAATCTAAATGAATTTTAATAGTTTTTAGTATGTCGCTTGTGGTTTTTTTATTAAAGTGTCATTTGAAACTAGAATCATGAAATTTGAGTTATTCTCATCAAATTTTGTGTTGGTTTGATGTGAGACTACTTCCTACATGTAAAAAATTACTTATGAATCGTTTTACTAATTTATCAAGACAATCCAAGTATGTTTTATAGGTTTTTAATGAGTGAAACTTTTGGAACTAAAATGTCAATTTTAAACTGATAACAAACACTTTGAGTCATAATCGGAGACTCATGTAACAAATTGAGGTGAATATGATTTCTAGATGTCCAAAATGGATTATGGATCAGTTTCCTAATGTATAAAAACAATCCGAATGCATTTTCTCAGTTTTGAGTAGGTTAATTGTCTTTTTTTACTTAATTTAATTTCAACTTTAAATAAAATGATGCACTTGGAGTCTTACCGGTCACACCATTCATTGGAGTGAGGTGAGGATGATTCCTATACATCTATAACGAGTTATGGATAATTTTTCTAAAGTACTAAAACAATATGAACGTGTTTTCTCATCTTTGAGTATGCCACTTAACTTTTTTTTTACTAAAATGTCATTTTAAACTTGAAATATTTACTTTGAGTCATATCAGTCATATCGTGTATCAGTTTGACATGAGACTAATTCCTAAAAATTGAAAATGAATTATGAATCATTTTAATAAATTATGAAGGCATCCATAGTGTATTTTCTTGTTATTCAGTGAGTGAAACATTATGAACTAAAATGTTAATTTTAAATTTATAATTGTCTCTTTGAATCATACTAGGAACATCGTGTATCAGATTGAGGTGATTCCAATTCCTACACATAAAAAAACGACTTATGGATCATTTTCAAAAAGTATCACAATAATATTAATGTGATTTCTTGGTTTTTTAGTTTTTCATTTTTATTTTTTAATAAAATTAATGTTAATTTTAAATAAATAAATATGATTGGAGTCATACCAATCAAACCATGCATTGGATTAAGGAGTCACTGATTTCAACAAGTAAAAAATTTGATCATTTTCATAAATTATCGAGAAATTATGAATGTGTTTGTTTTTTTTTGAGTATGTTATTTGTATTTGTTACTAAAATTAATGTCAATTTAAAATAAAAAGACTCATCTTGAGTCATACCGATCACACCATGTGTTTTATTGAAGTGCCACTGATTCCTACATGTCCAAAATGACTTCTAGATCACCATATGAGTGTATCCAAACAATCATAACATCAAATGTTACTATGATTTCCATTGTAATTCCTTGTCTTGCTGCTAACACTACATATTTAGTTGATGTTCAAGCCAAAATATATTCCTATACTCTTATGGTTTTCAACAATGTGAAATGTTTTTCGGCTAAGAACATTAAATCAATATTAATTTTTGGTAGCTCAGCAAATAAAAGAAACGGAAAGTGTGGTAATATTAGAAGAATTGAACATGTTATTGTTTCTGTGGATTACTGTAAGTAGTTGAGGGAAAAATACGACTTCTCAAAAAATATGTGAATTAAAATAAATAGTAGGAACACAACTTTTTAGGATGGTTGTATACATTCTTGACCCATTTCCTTGTTGTTGTTATCAAAATTATAGTCTTGAATGAGCATGCAAATCTTAGAACGAAACACCCAAACATGAACAAAATAGTCCACCCACATTGTTGAAATTTATCACTTTCCTTAAAGTTTAATCCACAACTTTTAAAGAAAAGTGATAAATGCCAACACTGTAGGTGTGAAATGGTTTTGAGGGAGAAGATATTGTCAGTATGAGTAGTCAAACATTTAATTTATATTATGTTAATGAAGTAGATAACATATAATATTATGTGAAAAAAACATATTATATTTAAAAAAAACATCTACCTTCTCATTAAACTATGAGTTGCAGCCTCAAAGTCCAATATCTCATTAGCATGATAAGCTTTGAACAAACCACCCCAACTCGAACAAAGGAATCCACCTATATAAAAAAATTACATGTGATTAATAATAAAAAGAAATATATTAAATATAAATGTGAAACAATCCACTACTTATATTAAAGTCACATCTTCTTGATATTTGTATATATTCTGCCATAGGTATTCTGCCCATTCTTTTATAAGAAAATCTATATCACCTTTTGAATATGTTTTTTTCAGTAGTCATAGTAGTGCTGGAAACATATAAATACACAAAAGTATTAATCAATATTTTAAATGTAATAGTAATTATCTATGAAAATACCTCTTTGGCGATGTTAGTTTGTTTATGAAATATGATTTCTCTCATAAATTTACTAACATAATAACCAAACCATTTTATATTTGTTTATTTAAAACACTATAAAGACATTGATAAAAATAAATAATTTGTTTTGATATATGTTTGGATAATAAAATAATATTATATATTACTTTATTCTTGTCAAATTGTAGAACCTTTTAGGCTCCTTATGCTTTATTCTTGTCCGCATGCCTTGATTTTAATGATATTTATACACCACCAGATTATAAAAAAATTCTCATTAAAACATTATATAAAATTTATAACTTATATTTTAGCTCTAAAACATTGGAAGTAGTGTATTAAAAATTGAAAAACATTTTCAAGTGTGGTCGGTTTTTTGGGTGTCCGTGTAATGAATCAAGGAAGTAAATTGTTGGATTACCCAAATTGACTGCAATGAGCATCCAATATTGCCTTAAAAACTGATCTTTTTTACCACCAGTTTTACTATGGTTTTTAAAAAATAGTTTACTAAAATAAGTTTCAACATATTTTAATTTATCAAATAGTTGATCACCAGTTAGTGGAGATTGTGTTGTATTCTCTTCTAAATTTCCATCAAATGATTTTGTTTAATATCGATACTTATCTCCTTATGGTAGAAATATGTGATTTCCTAGAAACACAATATTTGATGAATGTTTAAACTTAATTGAATCTTTACCTTGTGCACAAATGGGACACCCTTGAGTTTCTTTAATTATATATTCATAAAAATTTATATAAGTTGGAAAGTCATTTGAAATCCAATACAACATGGATCTATTCATGAAATCTTCATTTCTATAAGCATCATATAATGTAACACATGAATCCCATAATAATTTCAAATACTCAATCAATGGATCCATATAAAAATCAATATCATTACCTAGTTGTTTTGGTTCTGATATAAGCAAAGATAACATGATTTATTTTCATTTCATGCATAACCACAGTGGAAAGTTATAATTTACCAACATTACCATCCATGTATTGTGAGTGATTCTTTGTAAACCAAAAGGATTCAATCCATCTCTATATAACGTAAGATGATGGTTTCTCATCTTATTTCCAAATTCAAGATCCTCATGATCAATTTTCTTTCACTGGGGAGAGTTTGTCAGGTGATGATGTTTCCCATCTTTATTTCTTGTATCTGTTTGCAACGTCAATTACCATATAGTATTCTCACTTCCATATAGGAAATTAAACCTTGTAATGAATGGAAAGTACCATAAGACTTTCATAAGACCTGATTCATCTTTCTTTTATTGAGAACCACCACAATTTGGGAATTCTTAAAGTGATTTTTTGGTCCTTGGGAAATAATATATAGTCATTTGGGTAGGCATGTATTCTTTGAGAGATCATACTTGTCTAATATAGAATTCATTTGGAATCATAAGTTTGGTTAGGGATCTCATTATATTCTAGGAGCATATCATTCAAGAGATCAAGTATTTGAGTAATACTGGTGCCACTCTATACATTTTTTCTTTCAAATTATAAAGATTCAATACTGCTATCAATGTTGCATATCTAGTGAAACCATCATACAATATAATCTTTGAACAACTCTTTATGTTCTCAAATAATTTTGGAAAATCACAAAGTTCATATTCAACTGTCCTTATCATTTCCTCAATACAATCTCTATCATCATTCACACATGTAATCAAATCCTATATACGATCTTCTTCATTTTCTTCACTTTTAATCATATCATATGACCCATAAAATATAGTGTTATCCTAGTCACTAGATAAATTCTCTTTTACCCATGTCTATTCCAACATTTATAACTTCGATCAATTTTGTGAAATATCAAGTGTTCTTCCAACTCATCCAGACCATTAGTCTTGAATAACAACATCATGAACATGGATAATGGATTTGAGAAGGGCCATATGCATGATTTTTTTTTGCAAATTTGATGAAATCATTCACTCCATCTACATACTCTTTCTTCATACGATTTGAATCCATCCATTCTTTATCCATATACATCATATTTGATTCATTAATATTAATTTATAACCAAATAAATACACAAAATATATTAAATTAAATATTGATATCATGAATTTCTTGAAATTTAATAAAAATACTGAAAAATGGTTTATCACCCCACATTATCAAACACAAAAACTTATTGAAGGAAATTTATAAATACAATTATTGAATGTAATAATGGGAATATATATATATATATATATTATTTGAAAACTCCTTTCATAATATAAAATACAACTATTGGATATAATAATGGCTCCACAAATTAAAAAAATTAAATTATTATATTTTTTAAAACAACAATCCCTACCTCTGAGAAAATTTGGGTCGTTACATGAGAACCAAAGGATTTAATATAGAAATGTGAGTCAATATTTTTTTTAAATGGAAATGTGGATAGATTGAAAATGTTTCGTGTAAAATAGAATTTGAAATTTTATAAGGGGTTTTAATTGGAATTTTAAATTGATAGAAATACTTCTTTAACTCTTTTAGGATGTTAAATTTGAATTTTATGGTTTTGAATAAATATAGGGAAATAATTTATTATTGAAATTTTGGGATATAAAAATAGAATTTTAAATGGATGTACTTTATTGAAAATCATAGGGAATATAATTTTTATGAAAAAATAGGATGCAAAGGTATTTTTTAGAAACCCCTTGGATTGGAGATCCACACTTTTGAACCATCTCATATCATCACCCATTGGGGGAGAATATCTCCACCCAAGAACCATCTCAATGTTTCATTTTCATATCACCTAGAGGGAATAACACCCCACCCTAGATCCATCCTCAAAATCTCACTGTAGAAAAATACCCAATCTCAAATTCCCAAAAAGAAGATGAAACGTAAGAACAAGATAATTTGAGATATAAATCATATTTCAAAATTTAATATAACCGAGTTATAAATAGATCACAATTACATTCTATCTTACAATATCAATATTCAATTCAAGAGGTTGGAAATTTCCCAACCAAAGTTCTATATTAAAATTCAACTAGGGTAACCACCTTTCTTACCCATTTTACCGCATGTTCTCATATTACGGATTATTATAGGGTATCTATTTTTGGATTACTTGGTAACAGATTCACTTATGTCACCCTTCGGGTTTACTCCTATAATTCCTTTGTCATTAGTCTAAGGAATGAATTTCTTAGTGTCCAATGATCTATGATTTAATTTTATTAGTAGACCCCTCATAACCTAAAAAACAAAATTTCAACCTAAAACTAATATGTATATTTTTTATTTAATTTTTTAGTCTATCACACATTAGGTAGAAAAAACACACATCATACACACATAGAACAAGAGTATCCTTGAAGGAAAGCTTGGGGACCACCAACTTTATGTACGTTGGGTGCTTCTCATCGAATATCACTAGTTGATTTTGTCACACATGACCAAAATAAATAAAAGTAGGAAAAACCTTTAAAATAGTCACCAATGCGTTTAATTTTCCTAAATATAAAAACCAATGAGAGAAACTATAGAATATATTCTCAAGGAATGATAGACTTACCCATGGTTTCTACTCATAATAAATGACATGAATAATGACAATATTTGATGAATATCTCAATTGGAGAAGAAATTCAGAATGAGTGAAAGTTTTAAGGCATGATCACTATAGTATGGGCAAAAATGGCCTAAAACCTCTTTATATTTCTTGAAAACATTTTATCCTTATTTTAGAAAATTAAAACCAAAATTGTCAGACTAAAGTTCCAAAAAACCATGGGACTCTTATATATTGGGACCCTTATATACGGGACCCTTGCATAAGGGAATTTGATATTCCACTCCATCATCATCATCATCATCCATAATTAGAAGATAAATTATGAATTCTCTACTTTTGGTTGTTCTGAAAATCATTTAGATTTTTTTTCACACAACTAGACTCTATGAAAATTATAACATTCAGATCACATATATATTATATTTTCACTATATTCTTGGGTTTTGACTAATCAAATTTTTAGAAAACTTCTGAAACATAACAGTTTGAGAAAATTAACCCCAAAACATTTCTAAACCCTTTCCACCACATACACGCTTTTTATAAACATGCCAGTTGTTGAAAAATTGTAGTAAAATCATTCTCAAAATTGGGCCACTCCAGAGAATCAATTCCTAGCCTGCACTAGAACACTTAACACCTTGATTAAGTAACAATACACACAGCTAATCAATGATCCAACCAGAACATTTTCAAATACCCCCAAACCAAAAAGTATATGACAACAAAAATGCATGAGTCTACAAAATAGAGAAGAAATAATCTCATACCTTAGAGAGGTGATGATTCGTTGATGAAGAGTGGCCCATGTTTGGTTCGGAGCGATGGCGGTGGGGAACTTGGAAAACAAGAAAGGTGAGCGACAACGATGAAGGTGAGTAGTGATGACGAGTGGTGATGACGAGCGACGAAGGTGAGCAGTGGTGAAGGTGAGTGATGACAGCACTACGGTTCCATGAAAGCTTGATAGTTCGAGGAAGAAGGCGATCAGTTAGGGGTTTTTATGAGAATACGTATGGTTTTTATCAGTGCTTAGAAACATTGATAAAGATTAGTCTTAATAGTGCTAATATAGAAAGCGTTGATAAAGGGATATATATATCAGAGCTAAAAAATAGCTGATAAAGATCGAATGTTAATAACTTATTTATATTATTATTATTATATATATATATATAATATATTTTTATTTATTTATATTTATAACTATGAATAAATATATATTTATTTATAATTATATATATAATAAATATATTTGTAAATATTTATATAATTATATATAATTATATAATTAAAAATATAATAAATATATTTATTATAATTTTATCATATAAATATATATATTAATTTAAATATTTATAACATTATAATAAATATATTTAATATATATATAATTATATATATATATATATATAAATAATTAATATATTTATTGTATAAAATTATAAAATTATAAAATTATAAATATATTTATTATAATTAAAAAATTATTATAAAAATATTTATTATATTTATAATTTTATAATTTTATATAATAAATATATTAATTATATATATTTATAAGATTATTAATATATTAAATATATTTATTATAATTTTATAATGTGTTTTTAATGATTTTTTGTAAAAAGAAAGTAAATAAGAGTAGGTTATTTTGTATTTGAAATCTATATTAGAAAGGCAATAGGGGTCAACCGCCTTCCATATTTATTGAAAGGTGGCTGAAGGTGTGCCACCTTTTCCTCTCATCGACGCGGATCGAATATATGAAAAAGTGGTTGAGGGGCGCCAGGATTTTTCCTAATATAAAGTGAAAGGTGGATGGGGAGGGGCCACCTTTCACCTAATGTAAAGGTAGAAGGTGGTAGGGGGTGCCACCTATCCCTTAAGTTCCTATCAAAGGGCACCCCCTTCTCCATTCAAAATTTCTTTTTATTTCTAAACTCCCAATCTCTTTTGAAAATAAGTTTCCTTTGTGCATGGGGGTTTTGGTTGACTAAAAGAAGTGCTGATTTTTTGTGAAGCATCATTTAGAGGTACTTTTTCTTATTTATTTTAATGTTATTTATTTATATAATTTATTTTTTTAGTTATATATAAATATTTTATTTATTTAGTTGTTTAGTTAGTTATATATAGTTTATAAATAATAGTTATTATTAGTAAGTATTAAGTATAGATCAATTAATAAATAACATAGGATTAAAGAATGATTACATATAATGATTAGGTAATAATAATTAACTAATGAATAACATATGATTAACTAATTATTAAGGAATAATTAATTATATATCATGTAATGTTTAAATAATTATTATCTAATGAATAAATAATGATTAATGAATGATTGAAGAATTATTAAATAATGATTAACTAATGATTAAAGAATGACTAAGTAGTGATTAAACAATGATTAAAGAATGATTAAGTAATTATTTAGTAGGGATCAACTAATGATTAACTAATGATATATTATGATTAATAAAATATTAACTAATAATTGAACAATGATTAACCAATGATTAACTAATGATTAAAGATTGATTAAATAATGATTAAGAATGATTAAGGAATGATAAATAAATGATTTAGGATTGATTAACTAATGATTAAATTGTGATTAATGATTGATTAGCTAATGATTAATGAATTATTAAAGAATGACAAAAGAATGATTAAATACTAATTAAGTAATGATTAACGAATGATTAATAAATGGTTAAGTAATGATTAAGGAATGATTAAATAATGATTAAATAATGATTAACCAATGATTAAGTAATGATTAAACAATGAATAAATAATGATTAACTAATGAGTAAAGATTTATTATGTAATGAATAACTATTGATTAAATAATGATCATTGAAGGATTAAATACTGATTAAATAGCGATTAACTAATGATTAACTAATGGTTAACTAATGATTAACTAATTATTATCCAATTATTAAGTAATGATTAAATAATGTTTTAATATTTATTAAGTAAGGATTATGTATTGATTAAAGAATAATCAAGGAGTGATTAAAGAGTTATTACAGAATGATTAACTAATGATTAATTAATGATTAAACAATGATTAACTAATCATTAACTAATGATTTACCAATGATTAACCATTGATTAACCATTGGTTAACCAATGATTAACCAATAATTAACCAATGATTAACCAATGATTAACTTTGTATTAACATTAAATAAACATAGGACGAAAGATGAAAAACTTGATGACAAAGAAGCTAAACTGCACATATGATTTGTTACTCTCATGATTTAGATGATTCATCCCTTATTGCATGACAGTTTTTATTCATTTACATGGATATTTTTTAGATGAATCACATTCTATTTATGAATCATTGAACATACCTTTAGGAATGTTAAACATTGTACTAAAAAACATCAGTGTCATATTTTATGATATAAGAAAATGTTCTAAAATATTGGTACCCTAAATATTGTGTGATTATCTAATCAATAAAATATATGTCTAGATAATACAAGTGGATGTGGCTCTAGCACAGATGCACCTAGGGGTAAAACAAAAAAAACACCACATTACGTTAGACTCTATTGGTAAATGATTCATGATAGTGGGACTTTCTACACACCTAGTTTAACACTCATAAGGGATATACTTTAGATTATTCATATTTTCTATATAAACTATTGAAATAGATTTTGGAAGATTAAAAATTGTACTACAAAACATTAGTACTATATTTTAGGATATAATGAGATGTTCTAAAATTTTAGTATCATAAAGATTATATGGTAAAACCTAATTCTCAATATTATTCATGAAATGTTTTGGAAGCTGAGGTAAACATAATAGAAAACTTCAAATTGGATTATTTATCCATGATAAAATTACAATTATGATAATATAAATTGAAATGAACAACAAAAGACCTATTAAATAACACATGAATACTTTACAATAGAAAAAAATAAATTGAAAATTTTCAATAGAGAGGATTTTTAATGAGATGACTCTAACTTCACAAGTGAAGTAAAATCCCACTTACTTTCAAGTGATATATTTATAACATCTTCCTAAGTGATTTACTTAACTTTTTAATTTTAAAATGATTTCAGCCTTTTAATGATAGTCCTTCCCATATGATGATGATGTCAAATAGAAGGCTGAAATATTTTTAAATTTAACTGTTAAGTATATCCCTTTAGAAGATTTTATTAAGATACCCCTTGAAAATATGCTAAATTTTTCTTCACTTCTGAAGTCAGGATCAACTCATCTAAACATTTTTCTATTGAAAAATGCCAAGGTATTTATTTTCTATTGTAAAGAATTCATGTTTTCTTCAAATTTTTTATTATTTTCCATTTCAATTTATAATATCATAATTTTCATTTTTTCATGGAAAAATAAAATGATTTTATTTTTTCTCTTCTTTTAACCTAATTTTTCAAATTATTTTGTGACTTATTTCCTAATGAAATTTTATATAACCAAACATTAGTATAATATTTTAGGATATACAAAGATGTTCTAAAATTTTAGTATCATAAATATTATTTGGTCAACCCTCATTGTTAATATTATTTACACTATCATTATCTTGATCAGAAAATATTTTTTACATATAGAGTCATGTTTTCTTTTGTCTACTATTATGGAAAGGTTATTCAAATCGATCAAGGAGATTCCTATAGTACCCAACCAAAAAAAATGGTTATGATATTTAATTTTGTAATATTAAGTGAAATTCAAGACAGAATTCAAGGTTTCTTAAATCTAGGACATAACAAAGATGTCAAGTCCATTAGCTATAAAAAATTTCAATTCTCATCTATACTATGGAATTTAGCTTGTTCATTGGTTTCTAATGAGTAGTGGGAGCAAGAAATAAATTTATTTTCCTAGCAGTCAGATAGTTCCATGATGGAGTTATATTTTGAGGGTTTTACTGTATAACCACAACATCCAATTATAAAAATATTTATACATACAAGAGTGGTTAAAGAAGGTTCATCCAAAGAAATTAAGTCTCCTCCCTATGATTTGAATGATGAAAACATAGTTGATCACCCCGATATAAATGTAAATACAT
The DNA here is from genome assembly GCA_963277665.1 of Viscum album. Lineage (NCBI taxonomy): Eukaryota > Viridiplantae > Streptophyta > Magnoliopsida > Santalales > Viscaceae > Viscum > Viscum album. The sequence continues at coordinate 1,329,377,107 of OY728158.1, forward strand.
ATTCTAATGAGTATTATTTCAATACTGTAATAGAGAGAGAAAATAGTGGTTATAAGGAAGTAGTATTAGAAGTTGGGGGGGGGGGTGTTTCTATAAATAATGTAGTTGCAAAGCAACTTCGACCCACAATAAATCATCCACCACTCTTCGCATCTTGTTTAGAAGCAATGACACATTTTCCTAAATTTGATTGAAATTTTATCACATCTGAAACTTAGTTTTCTGGAAATTTAGTGGATAGGTTTAGTGATATGAACAAAACATTATATATTAGAAGGTATTTTCAAAGTAAAGATTCATTAAAAAACACACTAAAAAGATTTCACAATAGGAGGCACTATAGATTTTTAGCTCAAGAATAAAGCTATAAAAAATACATCATATGGAGTGATAAATATGGGTATGATTGAAAATTCCAATTTAGGGAGATAATGGATATTGAATTTGGAGGTTAGAGAGTTTTGAAGATTGAGGAAGCTCATACTTGCGTTCAACCAAACCTGACACAACATCATACTTCATTATATGATGAATTTGTTTCATCTATTATTGTAATGATAATTAGGACCCGCTAAGATATTTTTATATCCCTTATTCATAATAGAATACAAAGAAAATTTGGTTAGAATATTTCATATAATAAGGTATGGATGGTGAAAATGAAGGAAATTGTGAAGATCTATGGTGATTAAGATGACTCATATTGGGTGTTGTCACAATTTCTATCCATATTGAGTCACAATAACCAAGTTGTCTTCCATTAGCATGTGAACAAACATGTGTCTCCAGATAACTAAATTGATCCATCTCATGTTTAGCTTCATTAGTTTTTCTGGGCATTCCTCCCCTATATTTATGCATTTCATTTCAGAAAATAGTTCATACAGATTGATTAAATGTTTTTAAATGAAAAATACAAGGGCATGTTGTTGATTATAGCGACCCAAGATGGAAACCATTCACCCCTTTTTCTTTCATTGTCCATTTTTTGAGAATAAAAACTATGAATGATGGATTTGGTTTTTTTCATGTATCAAAAACCATTCCACCCACATTCAGGGTGTCTGTTTGATATCTTATTGTTATTGTGAAATAAATGAGGCAATCAATGTGGATACAAATACATGAAGACCCCAAATTCACATCATTGATTCTATACCAGACACATTACTATAAACACGTGAAAAACATTACATAATGAAATTATGAAGAAGGAAATCATGAGGCTTGGTATGAGATGTCTTCGTTATTTTGTAATATTTCAACATAAAGATAAAATTATTTTTTTTGAAATATTATCACTTCTGTGTAGAATATGAGCCAAATCAATTAAGGATAGAAAAATGTTTCGAAATAATATATATGGATAATCAATAAGTGTATGATTATATGATTCAAATTCTAAAAGAAAAATGGATATTGTCATATGAAAAGGGGAAGTGGTATGATCACATGACCACAAACATTACGCAGTGTATAAATGGTTTCTTCAAGGGGATTTACAAGTTACATATAACTACCAAAGTTCCAGAGAAGTTTTATAATTTTTTGAAGTACTTCATTGATTGAAGGAAATATCCTCAGATGGGATTTAGTAAGGGATAAGGTATAGAATAAAATTTTAATGAGATATTTAAATGAAAATTAAAGAATATTCTAGTTATAGAGTATTCCTTTTCCACTAAGAGGACTCTTGATTTGAAGTTAAAAAGTGTTTGAACCCCATCACAAGTTGAAACATAAAAAATGGTGGTATTACTAGAAGAATGGAAAATTCATTGTGGAAACTTCCAAGAATTAAGATTTATATATGCAAATTTCATTACAAATGTGCCTTTATGAACATATCATGGGAAGCATATGTTGATCTAGTGTACTGGTTGTACACCATTGATAACTATTATTCTACACCATGGATGCCTATTGGGGAGTTTAGATATTCCAAATTCCCAAAGACCAGCTGATATTGATACATGACATCAAAAATTTGTATCAACATGGGGGACTAAAGTCCAGTAGGATTAAGAATGAGATGGAAATGCCTTAAGAACAAGAGAAAAGTATGAGATGCAACATATGTCATCAATAAGGTCATAATTGGAAATTATTCGTTAAGATTTTTGGATAAATTTCCCACTCGCAGCAATAGTTATGTATTGTCTCCAATGTGATTTTTTATATTATTAATTACATGGTTTTAATATAAGATCCTTAATTTTTTATAATTTTCATACATTTATAAATAATTTTACTGTCGAATAACAATACGCTTTTCATATTCACATTAAAAGGAATACAACAAGTATATGTGAGGTGACATAAAAGCATAATAAAACTATCCATGTCTAAACTATAAAGCAAGAATGTGAGTAAATAATCATGAAACATATCATAATGTGAGAAATAATACATAAATTACAAAGAACACCATTTTTGATCTAACTGATTAGTTAAAGTCAAACTAAGGTTTTGTTGGGTTACAAAAACAAATTTCTCTTAATTATGTAAAATTTTATTAGAAGATAAGTGATATAATGTTTTGGAATGTGAGGTAAAAAGAATAGAAAAAATCAAATCAATTTATTTTTCCATGAAAAAAATGACAATTAGGATCATATAAATAAAGATGTACAAGAAAAAACCCATTAAATAAAACATGAATGATTTAAAACATACAAAAAGGACCTTGATAATTTTCAACAGAATAGAGTTTTGATGAGATGATCCTAACTTTAGAAGTTAAGTAACATTCTTCTAACCATAACTTGTCATGTATTAAATTCTACGATTCATAACATTCTGCTGACCATAATGTAATATTTATATTTTACACTTAATACTTATTTCATTTTTTGCATACAAATGGAGGATACTACACTACTCACTATCACATATGTGTTTTTAATTTGATGTATTATTATATCTATTTTTGTTCTTATTGTTATCCCATAGTTTCCCCATTTTTTTCTAGAGAAAAAATAGAGATTTTGGTCTTGATAGAAGGAGGAAAACAGTTAGGGTAAACCGGGCACCCTTACCTATAAAACCATACAGAAAATGGTCATTTTGGATAGTGGCAACTACACGATTGGCATATAGTCTGTTATAATATATAGTATAAACATGTGGATTGTTTCTCTTGGATAGTGAGGGGTGCACAATTACTGTATGGTTTGGAAAATTGTATGGGAAAACTCTGTGACTTTTCCATGTCATTAAATATTCAGAATTTAACTTCTTTAACTCTTAAATTTTATCCATATTTCCTCTCATTTCTTATCAATTTGGTATTATTTTGATTAAGAACCTCCCCTTATTCTCCTTTCCCCCTTGGACCTTCAATTTGAGGGTAGATTTGGTGTGGTTTCATGATGAATCTTCAAGTAAGTTCCTGTATCCCTTGGTTTATTCCTTCTCTTAGGGTTCTTCATTTTTAGCGGGTTATTTGACCTAAAGAGTGTTCAATCTTATGTTTTTGGGAGGAATATTGATGTTTTTTGTTCTATATTTCCTTTATAGGGTCTTGTGGTGGTGTGGCTATAACTCCACACTAATTTCCAGAAGTTTCCAAATGTAGGAAGCTGTTTCCATGATTTTATATTATTGGATGATTTTGATATGATTTAATTATTATTTAGAAGTGTTTTATGGATTATTTGTGTGGTGTAGATCATGTTTTTGAAAATGTTTTAGATGCACATGTGATGAAAATGAATTTATAAAGGAAATTTGTTATGTTTCAAGGGTATTTTTTTGTGTTTTTTCTTGAATGTGTTTTATACCTTGTGTGGGAAGGTGGAAAATGTGTTTTTCAAAGATATTTAAAGGTTAAAATGTGTGGAAAGGGGATTTTACAAGAGAAATGGGTTTCTGTTGCATTATAGATTCTTTTTCTGAACCTTAAATGTGTCTTTGAATTTTTAATAATGTTATAAAATTATTTTTTATGAGATTATGAATCTAAAAGGGGATTTTCCCATGGAAATAGTTGGATTCCATTTGTATTATTATGGTTTTATTTTAAAATGGGTTTTATAAATAGTGAAAGTGGTGAAAAATGTATTTCCAAATGGTTTTTATGTGAGTTTAAAATGGAAAGTGGTTTTGTTGTGAAACAACGCTAGTTTCCATTTGAGATTTTGACCATTAGATCAATGTGAAAATGTGATATTGGTGATTTCCTTGTGTGTTTATAATTCTTGGAATGTGTATCTAAAAGTGATGATTTATGTGATATGTGAAATGGAATTTGAGAATAAATGGAATCCTACCATTCTAGGTGGGAGAACTAGAACTTGTATGCTAGTTGATTCAGATGTGGCTGAGTCCCGGATTCATCTAGTAGGATTTTAAATTACAACACTAACAAAAAAATGCGATATGATTGGAGACCAATAGACCTTAGGATACATTTTTGTATAGGGTACCATGGATAGGAATGCTGTTGGTATTGGATTATGATATGGAGACCATTATACCTTGGTATGGTATCCCCTATAATGGCTCATGCATGAGATCATTGTTAGTAGTTTATTTGAGGATTTTAATCACAAAGGTATGATTTTCATAGAGTCCCACTTGTTATATTTATATATAGGGATTTTCCATGGTGATCTCTTGTGACATGAGGCTTTTGTGATGTGATTATAGTCATTGGTATACGGTAGACCTTTTGTAGATTTTGATTTCCAGAAATCTTATTTGAGAATTTTTTTTCTTAAAAAGTGTTTATTGAGAACGTTTTCCTTAAAATATTTTCTTGGAAATGTTTAAAATATTCTTATGGAAATTTTTATGTTAATTTTTCTTCTAATGTTATATCTTGAAATATTTCATTTTTGGTGGAATCCTACTAGGATTTTCTCACACCCTATATACACCTTTGGGTGTATGTAGGCTTTGTTATGTATGACCAAGGAAAAGGAAAGATGTGTTGTGGTGGTGATTGTGTATCTGATTTATAGCGTTCCACTTATTATCGATGATAGTGGTTTTTTCTTGAGGGAGATGTCCCTCTTGTTTCTTAGAAGTTTTGAGATAGTTTTGTTGTTACCTTTCTATTGAAGTAATGATAAAAAATATTTCAATTAATAACTAAATAAAATTTTAATTAATGGTAAAAATAAAATAATTTATATTTTTTATAATGTAATTAATAATAATTAATAATAATAACATAATTAATAGTCTATTTAATAATGTAATTAATAGTAATTAATAATACATATAATATCGAAACAAATAATTATACTTTATTATTTATATTATTATTATTATTATTAATTTTCTAATTTTTTGTAAATAATGATAATTAATAAAAATAAATTAGAATGACGTAATTACTAATGAAATAATAATTTAATAAATAATAATTAGTAATGAATTAATAATTTTCAAAAATTTAATATTTAATAATCAATAAACAAAAATATAATTATTAATAAATATTAGGAATAATTAATAATTAATAATGTTTGTTCAGTTGATGGGATACAAACAAAAATAGAACACACATATACACCATAATGGTTAAAGCCTCATCCCTCCCCACAAGGATTGTAAGACACATAATGAATCTATTTTATTATATATAATATCCTAAAGGCCCATGATTATGAGGACTCGAAAGCCTAGAATTTTTAAAAGTTTTTTCTGGTAGGATATCCAACAAATTGCTCACATTTTTTTTGGTTGGTTTTACTGTTCTCTCTGACCCCATTTTTCCTACACCTCCCCATAATCCCTCCTTTCCTTCCACACTCCCCATGCTCGTTATAAAGATTCCCCCCCACAAACTATTCTCACATCTCACAGAAGATGGATTCTTTGTTGTCATCCTATGGGTAGCAAGAAAGGCCTCAATGCCATGACCTTGTTGGCATGAGGTGGTCGACACTAGTAGTTCCCCTTTAGATCATGCACAAATGAACGCAGTATAGAAAAAAGTTCACCCCAAATTTAATTGGGGAGAAATGCTGGGTGCATTCGGGGCCGAACCCCTATTGAGATGTTAAGTAGGGAATTCCTGTTCCACATGAATCTCATCCTCTAGAAAATTAATAACTAATAACAATAATAACATAATTAATAATGTATTTTAGAATAATTAATATGTATTAATAATTTCACTTATAATAATATTCAATAAATCAATTAACAAAAAAATAATAATAATAATATTCAAGTCGACACGACTATGGATTTGGGGACCCAAATCCATATTCCCAAACATTAATTGAAAAGAAAACATACAAAGTGGATCATGGATGGATGATACATGGAAATCAAACAAAAATAAAAATTTCGTCCACATTATACCAAATCAACATTTATCTCTTGTTATGTCGACTAGTCCGACTCTGAGTTCAACCCCAATTTGCCAGGTGCCACCCTACCCTCCATTGGTGAATCTATTACAAAGAGAGATCCCCATACCCCAATGTACCCTCTAATATATCTATGGAATCCACTTCTTACATAATTATTTTAGATGTTGAATCCTACAAGGGATGAAGAACTACTTCATTCTCTTTTTAGACCTCATGAATAAGTATTTTAGTTATTTTATCTGGCATGGGATATCCACTTCATCCTCTTTTTGGTGTGAAATATTACCCAACACATTTTATTGGACACATTCAGGGATCACGCCACCTGCCTTGGAGCTTCTGTGGTGATTATATATATTATTTCCAATGGTAACACATCCTTGTTTCTAGAATCATCAGATTTATCCCATGTAAAAGGATATGGTTGAGTGCTTCCATCTTTAAGTGTAGGAATCAGAGGAGTGGTCCTTTTATTTTTTCAAATAGCCTTATCAAGACCTTCAAGATAAATCCAGTCAAACTTAAGTGACTTAATTAAGTCTAATACAAAAAATAAGTTGTAAGGTGAAGGCCTCATTGTGTTTCTAGTGGCATCATGACTATAACTAATTTTTTTAATAATGTATATAATAAATGGGATTACAAACTGTAAATACACACACACACAAACTCAAGAACCAAGGTGGGTAAATCTCTATCCCTCCCCATAAGGATTAACACACACCCAATAGATCTAATTTTATTACATGTTTGGTAATAGGGATTATAAAATATAAAATACACGTGATCTTAGACATCCTAGTGTATCAAGACTCATCCATCCCCACATAGAATGAAAAACACATGCAGAACCTATTTTATTAAATTGAGTGGCCCAAATTCCCAAGATCTAGATGGCCCAAAGTCCTAGCTGATTATGGCCCAAAGTACCTTTAAAGGAAATTTAAGTGATTCATTAGGGTAAAATAACAATTATCATAGGAAGAAAAACCAATTTAATCCCTTACCCAAGGATCTCCATAAAAAAAATATGAAGCATGTATAAAAATTGGAAATGAAGAACTATTGGAAAAATTTGTAGTGTTCCTAAAAGAATCCTATATAACCTTCATATTTCTCATTTAATATGTTTGATGAAGATCTACAAAGTGGTAGATGAAATCCTCCCACCTTTGATAGAATCAACAAGACATGTTAAATTTTTTATTGTATGAGAGAGACTCTCCTTGACCCTTGGTGTGCTAGCACATGGACATACTAATGATGATGAGGAAGAGAGCTTCATTTATTTAGTTATTCTTACCAATCAGGAAGTAATCACATGTCGCTTTACTATCATCATATGTAAGTCATGTATAATATATAGAATATTCTCTTTGACTATTACTATATTCACTAATACATAAATAACACATGAGTAAATGTCATGACTAGTTTATTCACCACATGAATGCACACTCATCCCATAAATTGCATCTTATAAAATATTTAATTAAATTATAGCTTTATTGGAGGATTTCTCAAGTGTCCTAAATATGTTACATTGAATAATAAACCCATTATGAATTAAAAAGAAAAATTTTCATGCAATATGATATATCTTTTATATATCATATATATATAAATCTTTGAGGCATACGTTGTTCAATCTATCACTTGAACCAAAAATTAAAAAATATTTCTCCATTTATCCTTACATTGTATCATATACATTAAATTTTGAAACCACATTAAAAACCCTATTGAATATTTTTCAAAACTTTTTTGGAACGATATCATTAAATTCTACTTATATTACATTATATGCAATACCTTGTGAATAACCATCTGAAACACTTTTAGATTTACTCTAGAAAACATTTTAGAGCATCTCTATGAGTAAAAATCAAACCCTCATCCAGTAAACCTTAATGTGTGGCCCCATTAGATGTTACAACATTGACAACAAATATAAATCTCAAGATTAAAAAATTTAAGCAAAGAGTGGTCTCTAGAAACACATTAATTCTACATAAGCTATAAAAGGATCTAGCATTATCTCCATCAAACACAAGTATCTCTATAAATGTTTCCACCAGTTTGTATCATATGAAAATGAGAATTATCATATTTTCCCTTATTCCAAGACATCAAGTGACAATGGGAAATAGAGCATGTCATTCTCATATATCCAACTCATATGTTCATGATTCTAAGAGTATATATTGAACTGGTCGGTGAATACATCACATTCATTCCCTATTAGGGATAAATATATCATATAATCCTTATCTGAATTCATATATAATATCTCAGTGTTTCTTCATACTTCAAAAATTTATATCAATTGAGGAACTAAATTTAATACTCATCATATGAGAGAAAAAGATCAAGTCTTGGTTACTCTTTAATCGATGACACGATCAACAATATACCACACCATCCCCGTATTAGTTAGGTAAATATGTATATTTTTTTAGTATGGTGTCAAATTATGAAGGTTATTATGCTTGATATCACACCAACCACAGGTAGTGGGGACATAAATATGATCCATGCACCTCTAGTATAATAAATACATATTTATGACACTCCATGTGGTATACTCAATGGTTCATCCAGCCCACACAAATAATTCTTTGTTTTATGCCTCATGATCATTATCTATTTCTCTACATAAGAATCCTACTCACACTAACCTTAACATTTCATCACAACATACAATACTGCACAAAAAACAATTGTTATGGATAAATTAATGTGTATTTTAAGAGGTAAATTATCCTTACATAGTATAATAAATTTAAATATTGGAAATAGTTAGCAACATTCTTAGTAAAGCACAGCTAATAATTGAAACATGAATATCTATGAATTTTTTAGTGGTATTTTATACTTTACCACCTCTTATTGATTATTTTCAATGGGTTTTTGTGTGTTCACATAGAAATATTTTTGTTATTTTAACTAATATAAAATAAACCACCAAAATAAACTTCTTCGCAAAGCCCTATTTTTTATTTACATGTAAACAATATTAGAGGTATGTTCTCTAATTATATATTTAATTAAAGGATAAAAATAATTATCCACTTTATGTATATTATTATCCATCCTAAAATTACTCATAAATACATATCAAATAAATGTTGGAATTGAATCTCTCAAACATAATTTATTCTTACATCACTCATACCTATGATAAATATATATTAATTTATGAAGAAACATGACGCGTTGATCATGGCCTAAAATTTATAGATTCTTACCAATCAAGTGACCTTAGACATATCAAATTTAATTTAAACTTTAAGTTAAATTCATAAAAATATCATTGTAGTAGTTATTTAATATAAAAAAACTATTTAAATGTTTCCAATTCCTTAAATTAATAAATACTTATTTTATATCATAATTATATTTATTTATTGTTCTTAGTAAAATTCTAAAAATTATAATATATTTTAATATTAATACTATTTTATTCCATAAATATTATGTATTATTCTTAACATCATATTATCTAATTAATTAGTGTTACATTTTTTATATACATATTTATCAATTTCATATAAATGGATAAAATATCGATTAAATTACACCAATATATTTCTCAATATATTATATCTTTGGCAGAGTTTTTAGGATTTGTAATTTCAAATTGATCCATATATGGAAGAATAAAATTTCCATGTCTTGATTGTAATTTTAGAATATGGGTGAAAAGAAATGAATTTTGTTAACACACTATTCAATGTGTGACCAAAATCAAAATGAAAAACCTACAAACTTGATAGTGGAGAATGATATTCAAAACCTAATTAATGATGTTTTCCACAATGGATGAGATTATAAATTTTTTGACATATCAGTGGAGACCATTATTATTTTTTAGAGATAAATTAAAAAGACAAGGTAAATATAAAATCAAATTAGTTTTATGAATTAATTGAAGATAGAAATTGGGAGTTTTATGAAGGATGTATGCAATAAACTAAATTTTCCTTCTTACTAATGTTGTAACGTATCATGTGCTTATTTTGAATTATAGATAATCCAATGCTGATGATATTGTAATTTTTTCATGATGAATTTTTTAAATATAATATCACTCAATAATTTTATTAAATGAATAAATTTGTTAATAAACCGAGTCTCGATTATACATAGATACATGCACATCCCAATGACTATAGGTTGTATCAGGGAGAAGATTTAGATAGAGAAGAGTGAAAAAGTTATATACTTCCAAATAGAAATTGGTAAATCCTGATGACATCCTTAATGAAAAAACTATGAATAAGATGATAAATAAAACTATTTTAGATGTTTTATGTTACTTTACCTTAAAACAAATATTGTAAATATTTTTCATGTCTTCTAAAATGTTAGTGTAAATGAATTGGCATATTATAGAACATAACAATGAAGGGTTTATACATTATCCCATAAATTTAAAAGCATGGAAATAATTTGATTATTTATATCCAAAATGATATTAATATACTAGTAATTTACATTTGGGATTACATATCAATGGGTTTTAATTGATTCTGAACTCTAAGTATAACTTATATCATATAGAAAGTTATTTTGATACCTTACAATATTCCTTTGTTGATGTGTATGAAAAAACATCTTTTATTATTTTGGTTATATTTATAGGAAATAAAATGCTTTGAAAATAAATCTATGTATGTATTCACCCTATTATTGAAGAATTTTATGAGTTACGGGATAGTGGTGTAGATAAATATTATTAATTTACAACAAAAATGTTCAAAATTCATGCTTCTCTAATGTGGATGAAAAGTGAATTTTCCTAGATTTGGAAACTTGTATGGTTGGAACACTGAAATTGGTTGGGCATGTCTACTTTATAACTTTGGCTTCAATCCAATAATATTAATATATAATATAAAGTGTTGTTTATGTTTCATTATCATTTCTTGGATACACCTCATAAATAACAGTTTAAGAAGTTGTGATTCGATAGAAATAATGAGTGGAGGTCACAAAAAGAAATTTATAAGGTTCAAGAAACATGTAACAATTGTCAACTGTTTGTTCAAAATTTAAGAAATAGTATTAGTTAAATGTTTCAAGGAAAAGTGTTCCAAAATCATTAGATATGGTTGATACATAACAATGGAAGAAACCGTGTTTTTTTCAAACAACGTTATTAAAACTATCAATTATTTTGTAATAATTTTGATCATGTGAAAATTTAAAAGAATATATGTGATAATTTGGTTTTTATAATATTTAATGAGCATATACAATAAAAATTTTATCTTAATTCTTGTACAGAATTGGAAGAAATGAATATAAAGTGTGATCTATGATAAAATGATAATGGAAATTTTTTAATGATAATTTTTTTCATTGAAAAATCAAGAAAATATTTTTTTCCTCTAATGAATTAAAAATGTAAATATAACTAATGGATATTCCAGTAAGATTTCAATATGTTTTGACTTGAAAAATTGTAAGTTACATGGACTTAAAATCCACAACACACATATTTTAACGGAGTAATTAATACCTTTTGGCATTGTATAAATTGTTATCTGATAAGTTTCGTACATTTTTACATGAAGAATGTATAAAAAAATAGAATAATGGAATCTTCAAAAATTTACAATCTTGGGATAATATGGGAACTATACTATCATTATAGATGTAAATTATTGTTGACAATTTTCAGTTTTGTTATTGAAATTTAAGCGGGCTGATATTTACAAGGTAATAAGGAATTATTCTTTACAATTTACTTATGCTAACTTATCTCGGTAAATTAATACTATTTATCATGAAGAATAAGATCCATATATTTTGGAATCAAAATATAAAAGTTTATATTATGTGGATAATATAATTGATGAACTATGGAGTGTTATTGTCCATGTCAAACCAATATATTTGTATGATATGACTAATGAAGATGAAGAACTATATTAAAAATTGAACCTCATAAAAATAAGAGATTGATCTATGTATATATGAATATATTGAAATAGATGGTCTTGTAATGGAGGTTAATATGATGACATCATGTTAATAGTGGATGATTATAATAATATAGTTAATGATGAATTAATTTTTTTTATGTTCTTTCCAATAACTTATATTTTATTTTTTTATTTAGAATACATTAATTTAATTAATCTATGTACAAAATTTTAAAATAATCTTCCTTTTGTATATAGTATATATTGTTCTAAACTATTTTATATTCTTTTTGGATTTAGGAATACCATGTATAAAATAATTTGATGATATGGGATGATCATCCACAACTCCTACGATGTCAGATGGGCCATCTGATATGCTATATATTAGATCAAATATGATCCCTATTTTCATTTTTTTCATCTCTCCATCAATTGATTCTATGTAATGTGTTCCCATATTCATCATTTATTCTCCATCCTTCATATTCATCACCTTCCTCTCTAGATATATCTGAGGGATCATATGGAGTAATCAAGGTGTGGACTTTGACTGATCCTATGGTGCCAAAATTACAACAAAGAGGGTACAATAAGGTCTTAATTATTGGTATGTAAGTGTTAATATGTAAAAAATATATTACATATTTATAGTAATTTTTGAATATATTTATTGAACAGATGTAGATAATAAAAATATGGAAATGAACATGAATACATGATATTTTTGGTGGTGGGGAAATTTTAAAGTAGTTTTTCTTTTTGTCATGTTTTGAGTGCCAATAGATGATTACAAAGGCTTATACATATATATATTTGGTTAGTTAGCAAGTGAAACAATGTTCCTTCCTATCAATTATCTTGACTAGAGTCATATTCCTACAAATTTGAAAAATTAATTTTTTTGTAAACAATTAAAAGTAAGTAAAAGTTAATATTTATTGTTTTTTATATAGTATTCCTTTCAAATTATAGTCTAATTATTTTTTCATATATAATATGTATATTATTTTCCATTTTGATGTGCATGAATCATTGTTTAATCAATGGACATTGAAATGTTTTCAGACAAAGTGTAAAGACTTTAGGTACATGGTGTGGTGTGAGTATAATGACACCTCCTTAAGTGTCTGTCAAATATATGAAAAGGTATACAAAAGGATACCTCAGAATTAGTGTAAGTACTTTATGGGTGTTAATTATTCTGATTCAGATAAGTTATTTTATATTTTCTTACTTTATTGATCAAAATTGTTTAAAAATAAAGGGTTTTTTATTAATATTAACATTTTTTGATAGGAATATTCTCAGAAATAAACTCATCAAATAGGGTGAACAAGTCTCCCCACACACAGTTGGTTCTATGTGTTTGTCATGAAGAAGTTGAATAATGTAATATTATTTCTAATTATTAAATATTTTTTGGTTTCATTTTAATTAATTTTCTTTTTATTGTTTTCATTTTTTTATTTGATGATACAGGCAATATAAGTTGGTCCTAAATTTGGTCAAACCAAGTTGTGGTTTAATGTGAAAAAAGCTAATGAAAATAATGTAAATTATACTGCTGCAAATATTGAAGTAAAAAGTCTGAATCATAGTTAAATTTTAATGAAAAAATATATTTTGATAAATTTTGTTTTATTTTTAAGAAAAAATTAAAGATGCATGGGATAAAAATACCTCATAGTCAGTGTTAGTCCTCCACAATGATTCTATTGTCTATGTTTTGGGAAAGAAGTATAATGGTCTTGTTTAGGGGTTGGGTTCTGGACCATACCCCACATGAGTCTTTGGAGGGATCTCTTCTTCATTCACTATGATGCCTCATCCTACAGGTTCAAGTAATTTTACTAGTCCCAATCCATTAGAATCAAAAAATAAAATTGTGATTCTCAAGAATTTAATACAAGGGTAGGAGACATGATCAATATCTCAAGATGAGCAATATCCAGCAATGTAGAGTGCATTGTGTATGTTATTTTAGGGCTTTAGTGGGGGAATTCCTGGGAAAATTCTTATGGACATTGCAACCCTAATATGAAAAACTGTAGTGGTATTGAATTTTTTACATTTATTTTAATATATTTATATCATTATATTATTTTTTAAATATTTTTTATGTACAATAAAATTAAAACTAATTTTTATACTAATTTTTTAATAAAGGCATTAAATACATCATAATATTATACCTAATACAAAAATTAAGAGAATTTATATTCTAGAGGTATACAACAATACATAAGAGAGAGACACTAATATTGGATCTATCTGGGTATACATTATATTTTTAATTGAAACATATATATATTTCTTGTGAAGAATTTGTATGATATGTTGTATGATATGATGATATTTTTATGTATGTAAATATTTTATTTTTTATATTATATTTGAGAATTGTAATTATTTAATTCTGTATATTATAGATATTGAAATTGGTATATTGTAAATATATCTATATTTTTATACTATAAGAAACAAAATATTTAAACGTGTTAACATATTCATTTTTTATTCAATTAGTCGTTGCTTAAATAGTCAATAATTTAAAAAAATTATAGTTAATTTATTAACATTTTTTAAACCATCCACAAGTCACTAAAAAACTTCCACAAAAGTTAATAAATTGTTAAAAATTTATTAGAGGTGGTCATAACCACTATTGTACAATGAAAGAAATTAAAAAATAACCATTGTGTATATTATTTTTAGTAGTTTTAACCGCTTCAAGGATGTATACAATTTTTCAAAAAAACCATCGTATTCATTTTAGTGGAGGTTTTTAAACTTCCACCAAATACAGATGTGTAGTGGTTTCATTAAACCACCACAAATATCAAAAAACCCACCACTAATTATTTACCGACTAAAAAACATGAAAATTAAAAAAATCCTCCACCTATAAATAGTGAGCAGTTAAAACTACTTTGTTTTCTAAAAAACTACTTGAAAATAGTGTTTTTCTTATAGTGAAAATTAAGAATATATTTATTTATATAGTAGACATAAACTAATGATAAAGTGGATATTTTATTTTATATATTATGATACATTTAAAATTATTAAAACTATTTTATGAATATTTAACATACCCAACATAAGATCCTCTATATCAAATCATTAATGATAAAATAGAAGATCATCCTTATATATGATGCACTTTCAGGGGTTTTGTTAACTCATTACATAATATATAATTCCCACCACATCTTTTTATGACAAACTGATAAAAACTTCCCAATAATTCTTTAAGGAGTAGAATCTATGATGTAATCTAAATTGAATAACATTGAGATTTAACAATCATATTCTTAATTATTCAACTCTTTGGACTTATTCAAACATAATAACTTCATAACATTAAATGTTAAAATGTAAAATTCTATTGCATACATAGAACCCTTTCTAAGTTTATCATAATAATCCTCATACCCAATCCCACCAAACAATTCCTAAAAACAATGAAACCAGTTACATTATTTTTTACCAGTACATCCAAAACTATTCTAGCGTAAAGTGACATTTACTTTATTATTGAAACTAATGTAACTCTTTAATTTTTTATTTATCGCCACTTCCTAAACACTTTTAGGATAAATTGATATTCATTTGGATATGGTAACTAATGTAACTCTTTTCCTTTTATTTACTATAATACTAAAAAACAATTTAGGACATCAAGTGTAATTCACTTTATAATTTTACAAGAACAATCCTTTAGAAAATAGTGATATCCAATTTTCATGATAAATAAATGTATCTCTTTACATTTTTATTTATTTTCATATATCTTAAATTCTATAGGATGTTATGTTAGGAACACAATATCCATAGATAGGTATAATCTTTTAGGAAATAGTGATATTCACTTTCTAAATAGTAACTAAATGCAACACTTTACTTTTTTCATTACCATCAAATATCCTAAAACTATTTTAGGATATTAAGTGAAAAACACATTAGTTTTTGAGTGGTATAATCCTTTATTTATTAATTTTAAACATCTCACAGTCTATTAATACTCCCAATAGCCTCTTAGACACTATTTATTACAAAATATCTTTCTAAAATACACAAACTACCTTTTATTAACATTTATTTCCTCTTTTGATAGAATAATTAACAATTTAACTACTTGTACCATATTATATATGGTATTCTATATGTTCGAATGATTTTCATGGAAAAAAATTATTACATTAAGGAATTCCATTGATAGGTGGATGAATGACATTTATTCATATTTTAATATAAATCTATATAAATAATTTTAACCTTCTCTTCCTTTATAGTATGTTTTAGAATATTATGAATCTTAAACCATGTGCATGCAATCAATCATCTCAATTTTGTTTACAAAAACACATTATTATTGAACCCCTACTCTTATCATATAATATAATTGAGATAAAGAGACACATCCTTTAACTAAATTCATCTAATATTGATAAATTCTATTACAATCACATTTTTTATAGAAACTCTTTGTTTCATCATTTGAATTCAAACTACAAGATATATCAATTCTTACCTTGATTTTGAACTCATTTATATTTAAAATATTTCAAAAATATACATTTGGTATCACATACCCTTCAAAATTAATGAATTGATTTATATAACCCTTAAACCAAATATGCAAATTTCATAGTGTTTTCCTGAAACACTTTAAATTATCTTGGATAATATCATTATATAAAATTATTACTCCATATTCCTGGTAACCATGGGTTTCAATGAATATGGTAGCTTTTTGAAGAAACATTTTGGAACTTTTCAATAAAATGTTATTCTTCTAGTTCAAACTTTTAATCATTATCACTGACCATAAAAAACTTATAACTGAGACATAATATTCCTAGTTCACATATTCTCAATACTTTGAGAATATTGGGTAAAGTTTTCTTGAATTCATCTTCTTTGATTGATATTTTCAATGAATGTAAATTGGATTAATTCATTAACCAAAACATTCCATTTTAGTCCCAATTTAATTAATGTTATGGAATTGAAAAAAATCATAAACTATGTGTATTAAAAACACCAGTGTCATTTTGGTAAACAAAAATTGTTTACACTATATAAAAAATTGGAATTTGTGGCTTTTTTAGAGTTGGTTTTCAAAAACGCTGCTAAATATTTTATCAAAAAAAATTAGCAGTGGTTTTTCAAAAACCACTGCCAAAAATGTTTTTTTATTTTTAAAATTCATTTCTAGCAGTGGGTTTTTAAAAAGGCCTGATAAATATCATTTTTTTATTTTTAGTTTATTTTTAGTGGCATTTTGTTAAGAAAAAACTGGTAAAAAAATCAAAAAATATTAAATTATTAATACTAATTTGTCAATAATAATTATTATGTATTATTTATAATAATTTATTATTTAAAAATTTAATTAATTATCATGGTTTAATTATTAATTATTTTCAATTATTAGTTAGTAATTATTTGATACTTAAATTAATTCTAGGATAAGTTGAAAATAATACTTCCGCAACAAATGACCATAACTCTTGTTAAGGGTGTTTATTTTTTATCCAAAAATAGAAAAGTAAAAGCTTCTGAAATGAATTACAATGACATTAGATAATAATTTTGTTATAATTAATAGAATTAAATTTATTACTATTTTTAGAAAAGTTAAAACCAGACTTTAACATCAAATAGATAGAACTTTTGATTTGGGTGTCTATTTGGTCTCTACCATATATAAAATCAAATATTACAAAAATATCTATGCCATTTTTATAAGGGATACCTATATCACTACTTTTTCTAGGTTAAAAAAGGAATATAAGACCTCTAAAATTGATTTGTTTTCCAGATACCATGTTTTTTGAACCTTTAATGTTATTTCAACTTCGTTTAAGCATGTCGTCAAATTCTTGTTGGGTCATCTATGATTTCATTCCACAAATTTAAATTCTTATTGATTTGATGGTATTTTAATTTTTTTATTTTCCCTATTTTGGTGATTTATTATCTATTATATATATATATATTCTTTCAATAAATTTATGCATATTTATTTATAATTTATATATATTTATCAATATCTATTTAAAATTATATATAATTGCATCTATGAATAGATATTTATATGAATTTATTCATATTAGTCTATAATTATATACATTTATAAATATTTATAAATAATTATGTTTATATATTTCAATATATTATGTCAGCATATATAGATATTTAAATTTTCTTATATATATATATATATTTATATTAGTATTCAATTATATATATTTTCATTTATATATATTTATGTTATATAAATGTGATTTTATATATATTTATATAAATTTCGTTACATGTATATATATTTGTAGATATTTATATTCATTTTTGAATATTTATAGATATTGTGTTTATATATGAATTTATTTTTATATCAATTTATTTATAATTATATACATTTGATAATCATGAGGTATTTGTCTGCCCCTTGAAGAAGGATGAAGTCGTGGTTGAAGGTGCGGCTGAAATATCATCTCAAGCAATGTTGGATCTTGTTGGACATGAGATTCGTGATGCTAGGTATCTGAATTTAAACAAGAATCAAAATATATTGAAGAACAAATTGACATCCAATGTAGGGAAATATTCTAATTGTAGGTTCTTCACTAGAATTCGTACTGATGGCATATATTTGAAGAATAATATCCCAAAGAACAAATATTTTTTTCGTTGAATTTAATTGATTCACCCACACACATCTTTGAATACACATGGTCATTAATTAGATTAGAAAATTATATTCCCAAACTACACATACTATTAGGTCATTGTAAAGAATTAGTGTGGAGCTAAACCCATAGGGATCACTGGAAATAAATTAACCATTAAAAAAACAATTTTAAAAGACTCCTCACATTCAATCTTAATTTTTTACTAGAACTAGGTAGTTTGTATTCAGATCATATGAAAAGGAAGGGATTAGTGTCAATTTTAGGGATCTTGGTAGAAGATAATCCTAAATAGATTGAGATATTCTAATGGATTAGGCTATAAAGTAGTGTAAGGGTCACTAATTGGTAATGGTTAGACCAATTAGATCAACCCATGCTAAAACTATCCCTTATTTAGAGTACAACTAGCAACCTAGATGTTATACGCTTATCTTATAATGTAGAAAGCATCATAGTATAAAGGTCACAATATTTTCCTCTCCAATTAGGTCAGGTTCATTGAATTTCACCTCCATGGTTAGTGATGTGTATGAAAATGTGATGAACATCTATTTTTATCATAATTACTAGTCATAGGGTTAAAAAGGTTCAATTTATGGATTCATTAGGCTTAGAAACAACCATACTCTCCACCCCTAACCATAAGCAGATTAGTTTCACATGACGGTGCTAATCAAAAGAAAAGAAATAACAGAAAAGCTTCTTATAATCCTAAATCGAGTCATGAATAAGAAATCCCCAATGAAAAAAATCAAGAATAAATATAGAAAATTAAAATAAATGAAAATCCAATCAAACACTTATTGATAATGAAGAAAGAAAAAAGGATCAACAAGAATTGATGAAGAATGATGAATGGTATAAAAAAAGAGTGTCGAAATAGAAATAGTACCTCAACGATCTAAGAACAGATGTAGAATAGATAATAACCCAAAAGGAATTGATTAACAAATGAAGGAATTAATTGAAAATTATTTCAGACAATAAATAGATTAAAATGGATGAATAAAATAAGAGAAAAACATATGTATTCAAGCTATTTGTCCATAGTGGCATCATTAGAATATATATAGTCAAGAAAGATACACGATGTGTAAAATATTATCATAATGTAATTGATTTAAGGGGTTTTCTATCTCGTATTTTATATGACATGGAATCCTTACATGTAGTGTATTACAGATCCATAATCTTCTTTGAAAATCTTGAATCTCATGGTATCTTTAAGATAAATCTTTGGTTAGATGGGATCTCAAATTTCTTATGGTTGTGTAGACACCACACAATATTTATGAGATGCATGTCTTGTAATTACTTCACATTGTCTAATTTTAGTGGGATTTGGACTTTGAAAATTTCACGATGTGTAATGTAGTTACACATTTGGTAAAATATTCACATAATGTAAATTCTCATAGGACAACCTTTGGTCCATAGGTATGCTGTGAATGAGGAATACACATAACATATATTATTCAAAAAATGAAAAAACTATTTTCTCTATCTTTTCAACATTTCATATTTGGAGTCCAAAATTCTTAATTCCTATGAAATAAAACCATAACCCAATATATTATCAAATAAAACATGAATAAAATTTAAATAAATGTTTTTAAAATGTGTATATAAATTCATCTTATCAAATTCCCCCACAATTTTACAATTTATTGTCCTCAACCAAAAAAAATATCAATTGGGATTACAAATGATTTTTTTTAAAACGTGAAACATTCATTACAACAAAGAAAATAAAACTAGGTGTAAGTATAAAAAGTAAGTCCTCTAGAATTAATCCTATAGAGAAAATCAGTCATGCCTCATAGTTCAGATCTTTTATTCGGATTCCTTCTTTATTTAATTAAAATTTCATTAATGTTACATAAATTATGTACCCATTTTTAAATTTATCTCACAAAGAATTTTCTCTTATCACTAAGGGAAAAATAAAACAAGATTTATTCTCATACCCTGAATACATGTTCCTAACCATAAGCTTGCATTGGATCCAACATCTCTACTTCATAAAAGAAAATACAAAATCAATCATGAGGGATTTAGTAATAATGTTTAAATTACTCTAAGGCTAAGAGAAGTTCTGATGGTGATAAAAATAATGATTAAAGAGGTGGGTAATATCTAAAGTAAACTGAATGATAATCATGAATAGTGCAATGATGTAACCCATCATGGAAAAAATCGTTCCTTGCTCCAATAGCTCAAGTAGTTCCATGATGTGTCAAGATAACATCAAGTATGTTCTATGTTCCTTTATCTTTTGTTTTGTTTATTTTTTGAATATCATGTATATGATAGATCTCACATCCATCACCTAACCACGAATGATCCATTATAAGATTCATTGGTTTGGTAATAGTGATTTTTGACCTTCATATTTAAAAACCAATTTTTCCAAGGTATAGTGTAAGAATTAAAAATGAAAAAAATTAATCATGGACCAAATCATATCAATATGGTAAATGTGTCACCATATGTCTCTTCAATATCAACATCCCATGTCCATAATTAGTTAAAATTACCCCACACTTATTCCATGAAAAATCATGCATCATACCAGGAGTAGGGTTGGAAGGGATAAAAGGCTTTAAACATCCCCATCCTAACAAGGGTATTCATGGATACTGTAGGATAAATAAGAAAATATGTACAAGTGGGTATCATGGAAAAGTGGATCACAAAAATTACCTCAATCATTTTTAAAGTGTATTTTTAAAATCATATCCTCAATAAGATCTCAAAGCATGTTTTTGTAGGTTTACATGTCCCAAGTATCTCTCAATAAATATTATCAGAAAATAATATGATAGTGTGAGTTTAGAATCCTCTCTGGAATGGGAGAATACAAAAATAATTTTCGATCACTCAGGGCATATTATCTAGTAATAAGTCAATAAAAATAAATTTAAAGTGTATAAAATTAGAATTAAAGTACTCGAATCAGTAATCATGCTAAAAATATAAACAAGAATAGATCTCAACAGTCTCCAACCTATCTTTTTCTTCTATTTAAATGGGTATAATGAGATTTCAAGTTTAAATCCCAATTTCATTAAAAAAGTCTCATAGACTAGTGAAAACAGACAATAATCCAAATGTATCGACAATAAATCTCAAGAAATAAACCACCACACTTAAAAGGAGATAGTGTTCAAACTGTTCTGGAAAGCATCATGGGAGAGATATCAACAAAATCACAAACATAATTGAAATGGGATGTTAGATTTTTAAAAGTAGGGAATCAATATATCCCTATAGTGAATGGTATTGCGTGGGGAAACTTGTGGGATGGTGAATTGAAATTGGAATACATGCATAAATTTTTAGAAAAAAAATACCTATACTAGATAAACCATCAGTTCACAGGGGTTAAGTAATTTGGAAGTAGATAAATAGGTAGGTGGATATAGTGAAAATAAGAGAACCCAAATTGGATACATATGTTGAGGGAGTATGGTGAATTTTTAGATGACCTATGGATAAAAAATAAAGAAAAATGAAAACAATGATCCTAATCACACAATTGAAATAAAGAAAACAAAATATAGGATTCCTCCCATAAGGTGATATTAATATTTTTGTCAACCATAACGATAGAAAAAGGAATCAGTTAGTGTCTTCAATATGCTCAAAGGTCTGATTTATCTTGTAGGAACTGGTGGTTGTGTCATCAAGCTGACAAGGATACTTTTAGGGATTAACCACTTTAGGATGGTACATACCATTAATCTCATTTTCTAGGAATAGTATCTAGTCATTTCATGGATGGGACCCATGATGATCAAATATGTTAATATGGAGCTCCTCATCCTATATTTGTAGGTTAGAGTCATGGTGATAGATTTCAATTAGGATACCATAAGTTATACTAGGAATCTTGTTAGTGACCATAGAAGAAGCAATAGAGCTAGACATGGGTAAAGTAATTCAGAATTAAAATGAAAATAATCCAAAAAGTAGTGTAGTCAAAAAATTTATCTCATCCATATATATAAGAAATTATAGAACAATGAAAATTAAATATATGTAGTATAAAAATGGACACCCAAATAGATTACAAAAGGGGAAGGGAATAAACCAAAATTTCATCAATGAACACAACCACAAACTTATCCAAGAACTCATGAAAAATTCTATTCATTAGATCCATGAATACAGAAGGTGCATTGGTTAACCCAAAAGGCATAACTACAAATTCATAATAGCCATATCTAATATGAAATGCGGTCTTCGGATCATCTTCTTCTTTTACTTTCAACTGATGGTACCCCGACCTCAAGTCAATCTTCGAAAAATATTGAGCTCCCTAGAGCTGATAAAACAAATCATCGATATGAGGAAAATGATACTTTTTCTTAACAGTGATGTTATTCAATGTGCTATAATCAATGAAAAGTCTCATTGAACCATCTTTATTTTTAACAAACAAGACAGGAGCACCCCATGGTGAGGTGCTAGGTCAAATGAAACCTTTATCTAATAACTTCTTTAATTGCTTCTTTAACTATAAAAGTTCAACTTGAGCCATTCGATAAGGGGGTTTTGAAATTGTCTTAGAATCAGGTACTAAGTAAACAGTAAATTCAACTTCCCCATCATGCATAATACCAGGAAACTCATTAAGAAAAATATCAAGATACTCATTTACCACTGGCATATCATTAATCTGAATAGTTCCTTTGTTTTCAACAATATGTGCAAGGTAGCATTCATTTCCATCATTTACTAGTTTCTCAACTTCCTGATATGTTATCAAAAGTAAGGGTTCATTATTGTACACAAACTGAAAATCTTTTTGAAAAGAAACCTCTTTAGCTCTACAGTCAATCTTAGCATGATAAACAGAAAGCCAATCCACGCCCAAAATAACATCAAACTCAACTAGAGTAAAAACAACAAAGTTTGCTGGTAGATTCTTTGCACACACAGGGATAAAAAGGTTCTTATAATTTTTTTTTTGTCAACATTTCCCCCTGGTGTTTTTATCATAAGTTCAGGATTAGTATCTTGAGATGGAAATCCCAATTTACGAGAAAACTTCTCTGAAATGAAAGAATGTGTAGACACTGAATCAAACAACACATTGGCATAATATGAACAAACAAACAGTGTACCTAAAAATACTTCATTCGATGGCCAAACATCTGCTGAAGTAGTTGCAAAGGATTTCACCACCCCTTTCTACTTGTAGTCTAGCTGCTTTCCCTCATTTGATTTCTTCGTTAGATACTCATTTGCATAATGACCCATTTCATTACACCTTACCACTGGATTTTCATTGCCTGCTTGACCATCTTTCTTACAGTTACGAGCAATATGACCAGACTTACCACACCGAAAGCACTTCCTAGACTTGGATAAACATTCCCCAGGATGCATTTTGTAACACCCCGAGCTTCCACGATATGCTTCTCATTCAATAATGCAATAGCTTGCATTGTACGTAACTTCGAGTTCTAACACACCGCGAATAATCAAAGTAGCTGTTATGAATAGTAATACCAACTTTTTAAAATTATAGAAATTTTATATTTCAAAATGGACTTCATTTTTGTATTCTTAATATCGAAATTATCCTAAGTTGAATTTTTTGTAATTTTCTGAGAACTTTCAATTTTTTTATGAATAGTGAAAAATACTTAAAATAACTTTTTTAATCAAAATAATTTATAGTGATAAATTATAATATTTCGTGGTTTTAAAGTATAATTGTAATATATTTTTACCATTTTATCCAAGGGTGGTCATTAGAATTAATTTCACTTTGTAATTAGACATAAACAATTGTCAATCTTTTGATATATATTGTTTCTTAAAAACACGCTATTTATTGTGATAGCGAGAATTAATTATAAAAATAATTAATGAAACTTATATGTTTTGAATTTTTTAAAATAGACATCATTTTTTAATTTGGAATATCAATTATAGCTTAGGGTGAAATTTTGGCATTGTTCTGAAAAACTTCAATTTTTGATGAATAGTGAAACCACTAAGTGGTAGTTAAATAATTGATTTTTCATTTAAATGAAATATTACCACTTCTGTGATTTGATTTTAAAAAATCCGACATACATGGTTTTCATTAGGAAGTAAAATGTGGTTCAATGGGAATAAAATAATTTTTTGGTGAATAGTAACTTTTAAGTTTAATTAATCGCGATTAAAGGTAATTACTGAAATTTAAGATAAAATGATATTATAAAAATATGAAAATACCATTACACTTGTACTACCCCTATTGGATGTGTCATGGCCAACCAATACAATCCATGGGTCAACTTGGGGACCCCATGGAGCCACTTTGGTAGGAAAATGACATAAATAACTTTTTATTTAAAGTTAAAATAAAAATATCACAAACATAAGTTGTTTTACTGAAACAATTTTTAAATGGGGTTATAAAAGTTATATTTTTGACTATAAATATTAATTATAAATCAAAAAATATTTAATACATCATGATATATTTTTTATAATTTTTAGACTTTAAATAGATTAAATTATTTATGACACTATGATGATACAGCGATTACCTCATTAATTAACGATTTTAATAAAATGGAAAGATAATGTAAAATATAAGCATTACACTTGTCCAAATACTATTGGATGAGAATATTTCGAACCCTTATCACCTTATCCTCTAATTATATAAGTTTGGGACCTTTAGAATCCGAAAATCATTGTATAATAAAGTAACATTTCATTACTTTCCAAGAGTGCCCCTCCTCTCCACTTATAAAAGGCCCCCACCACTAACACCTTACTCACACTTTCAAAGCCTTTTTGCTCGCCCAACCTCTGCCAAAATACTCTCCCAACTTCCATATCTTACTCCTAGAAGCCTCAATTTGGTTAGAATTCTTCCCAAGGAAGCCATTGGCTCAAATCAGAAAAGAGTTACCTGATTTTAAGGTAATGTGTTCTCATATGTTATTTTGTTTTAATTTGCTTCTCTAACCCCCTAAACTCTTTTTATTAATTTATTTTGTACCAAACCAGTATCCTAAATATACTAGGATGTTTTTATAAGAATTATTCAAGCTAAACTTACACACACCTACATCTAATGGTTAAAGAACATACTGTTTCTGTGGATGGAGAATTTCTACCTCACGAAACGATGATTGTTCAACACTCATATAACACCTTCAAATGTGGCCATTAAGATGTCACTATATTTATATATGATATATAATATGTTTATGTTTTACTTAATCTTATTTATTTTTCATTTATGGCATACCTTTCTTGTTTCCATTATGGGTAAACGCAATATTTTCATTTTAGGAAGTGCGGACTACCGCCCCCTCAAAGTGATTTGAATCGTTAATGCCATATATGGGATGTATAAAGGATGGAGTAAATGATATTATATATGATATTATACTGGAATTATAATATACCTTTATATCATTATTATTTCATTCCATTAAATATGAAATAGAAATGAAAGTAGCGTTCATGCGTACGTACGGCTTACCGTCTCCATGAACGGTGCATTTCATTTCTTGCCTCTAAATGTTATGTAATATTATGAATGAATGTATATAATGGATATATATGAGATATATGATATCTATATCATGAATATAATTCTGGATATAATGGATATTTCACCACATGAACAACTTGTAATTATAAGAAGTCTATTTTTGACTCAAGTACCAAAGATCGACAAAACGACCGTTATTAACTTAAATAATTACATAATGTTCATAACATGGTAATAAGTGATATAAAAGGAATAAAAAACTTGAAAAAGGTTCTTAAGCAATTATAAATTAACTCTAGTTTATTATTCAGGAGGTTAAAGAATGGTCAAGTCAAGATAAGACTCAAGGTAAGGGAATTTCTTAACCCAATTTCCATTCTTTGGGATAATCTCCTACTTTCAAATTATGTCATGATATTATTATGTACTATCTTTTATTTTTACTTTATTTATGTGTACTTATAGTTAATACACATAATAGATTTATTTTATTTAAAAAATGATCTTTGTAAGGGACTTCGTCTCAATCTCCTTTAATTGAGGCATATTTGGTTTTATACACAACTTTCCTTTATACGGTGTATAAACCCCATTTAATTTTACTTTTATTCAAAAGGAATCTTTTTATACGAAGCATTTTTACTAAACGACAAAAGGAATGTTTTGTCTTGCATATGTGGTGACAATGACTTCTCTGCCGCCGTGACCATTATTTGAGTCTCGGCTTCCTCTACAAGCCATAACTTTTTTTAAATGATTAATAAATACATAGTTTTAATTTTATTTTAGTTTGGTATTGAAAATGGTTTTGAAAGTGTTTTTATTATATCAATGTGTTGTATTGATATCTTGTGATTGAAATGTGAAAATGTTATGTTTCCTTTATGAATGTTTTATGTGATACGATTATGTTATAGTTTATGATATGTTTAAACCTGTTCATATGAGGAATGCATTGGACTTAATAAGTGACGGGTAGAGCCCACTATAGCTCCTCGATGCATCGATAGGTCTCATGAGACAAACTAGTGTCTTGGCACGAGGCCTTGACAAAATCTTATTTTTGGTCTTGGCAAGAGGCCTTGGCTACGTGGTTATAATAGTCTGGCATTATGCATTCAATCATTATGAAAGTGGTTATTGATATTGCATGTGGTTATTCGACTGGTAGAATATCCATGAGAATAAGTAAATGGCATTATTTTATTTTGCTTTTTCCATATTATAATGAATTTCAAGTTAAAAAAGTATTTTTTTAGTTATACATTGTCTTAAATGTTAATGTTTATTTATGAAAGCTTCTGCAATATTGTTATCCTTACTGAGCATCTGAGCTCACCCCTTTCAATGTTTTAATTTTTCCAGGATGTGAAGAAGTATATTATGAATGACATGCAGGGATAATATAAGGGTATATGAAGAGAAGATGAAGTATTTTTGTTTTACTTTATGATGTAATGTAAGACTTATGAATGTATCTAGTGTTTCCAAGGCTACTAAACTAATCGGTCTTTCAAGACTTGATCTTTTGTGATCATGCCAATGTTACGAAGTAATGCACCGACTCTGGGTAACTGGGGTCGGGGAGTTATAGTTGGTATCAGAGGTAGTTTAGTACTAACCTTGGAATCTAGATTTAGATAAACTCTGATTAGAGCACATAACCCAAAGATAGACTTTGAGGATTAGCATATAAGAACGTCCTAGAATTTTTGTATTATAGAGATTTTGTGAGTTTTCCAAGCAATACATCCCTGTCTAGATACAAGCAGGTAGAGGCGGCTTTGGCACAGATGTACCTAGGGGTAAAACCCGAAAACACCACTTTGAGCTAGACTCGAATGGGAACTGGTGCACGACAATGGGCCTTGCTGCACTCTTGGTTACGACACTCTCGGGGGATATGCTTAGGATAATTCTCATTTTCTTTACAAACCACTATGAAGGGTTATGAGTATATACTTCTTCAAAGAAAACTTTTTTTTATGATTATGGATTATATCCATAAATAGTTCAATTAGTGTTAAGTGTTTTACAAGTATGGAATTATGTATTTTGATTTATAAACTAATCTAGTTTATGCCATTGTTTAGAAATTGTGCCTAGTAGAAGGAATGGAAACCGTATCAATGCACGCACTCCGTGTAGGGATTTCCCTCCTGCTCAAGATAATTATTGTGGATCTGGAGATACAACTGGTGCTAATCAACTTATTACCTTACTGGGACAACTCACTCAGGTTATGAATAATAACCTTACTCGTATGGAGCACCCTGATCTGCAACGTGGAGGATCAATGTTAGACCGCTTCATAAGGAAACAACCACCAACATTTAATGGGGGTACAAATCCATTAGTAGTTGAGCAATGGATAAACTCCTTAGAGAAAATATTCCATGCCTTGGGGAGTAGTGAAAGGGAAAAGGTTATCATGGCAGTTTACCACCTCACTGGAGATGCCGATCAATGGTGGTCGCTGATTCAAAACACGAAATAAGATGAAGAAGTATCATGTATGGAATGGAGGGAGTTTAAGGAAATTTTATTAGAAAAATACTTTCCACATGACCATCGAGCAGATATGAAAAGGCAATTTCTGAGTATGAGGTAGAAGGAGGATGAGAATATCGCAAAGTATGAGGCTAACTTTACAAGGTTAGCAAGGCATGATGCAGATTATATACATAACCCAAGAAGTAAGATTGATCATTTATTTGATGGGTTAAAACCATTTATCTATTGAGCTTTAGTATCACAATCTTTCTCAACATACGAGGATATAGTCTCATGTGCTATCAAGACAGAAAAGGAATTCTCTAAGTCTTATGACAACAAAGTAAAGCAAGAGAAGAAGAGAACGGTGGAACAAGAGACAGATAAAGGGAAAAAAGGGAAAGAAGGATTTTCCATTATGTGATAATTGTGGGAAGAATCACCCTGGTACTTGCCTAAAAGGAATGGGAGTTTGTTACAAATGTGGAGAAAAAGGTGACCAGGATCATGATTGTAAGGGAAAGAAAGAGGATATCAATGTTGAATGCTATAATTGTAGGGAAATAGGTCATTATGCAAATGAATGTCCTAAGCGTCAGGGAAACTTACCTCAAAAAAGGCCAAGGGATCAAGGACAATCTTATGTTGTTACTACAGTTGAAGCAGAATAATTAATGTATTGGTGCTTTTGGACTCATGGATTATATTCTGGTAATTAGAATAATGTGATATATATATATATAAGGATTGTACTGCAGTACTTGTTGATTTCATTAAGGTTTTAATATGATGAAGTTAATCATATTTTTGTATGTGACAATAAGAGAAACTTTACCTTGTTTGAGGAATCCGATAGTACAATTGATTTTGGAATTTAGAGACCTTTTAGAGAAAGTCTGGACGAAGGTATTTTGGATAACTATAAAGGTTGGAATGGATTAAGTTGAAATTTGGATAGTATTGTTTAAGGTTAAAACATTTATGAAGATTATTTTTGGAATATTATAATACTATAGTTTTAGGAAAAGGACAACCTGCAAGGTGGGGCATAACCCGTCGCGTCGGACAAAGATGCAGGAATCGAACCCACAACCATAGTGCGACAGGCCTTTATTACCTACCACTAGACTACAGGAAGTCCCTGGTTATTACAAAATAGTTTTACTAATCTAAATGATATGTGTTAATATTTGGAACCTTATACAATTAGGATAAATAGAATATTTTTGAGTTCTATTACCTTTTAGAGTGAAATATGGGTTTGTGGTAAAAATTTATTAAAGAATGAAAGTCTACATAACAAGTATGTATATTCCCTTACGTTCTTAGTAAATCTCCTAAATAAATTCCACAACTTTATAAAAGTTAACTTAAAACAAAAAGGTTGACAGTTAACTTTCCCAACTAGGGATTCAATGACTATTTAACCAATCACAAGTTTGTGATTTTCATATGGTTAACTTTCTCCTAATCCAGTTTTCTACGACTCTCCATCAGACCTTGATGGTTTGTTTTTCTTCCATATCCATATTTTCATAGAATCCTAGTATGGGCTATCTCGGGTGACCTTTTTACTTTTCTTTCTTTATTTTAATGTTATATTTTTATTAACCTTATTTCTGATGTGGGTTTTCCACAAAGGTATTTTCTATTTTCAACCTTTTATTTTCAAAGAAAAATTTCAAATTGCGAGGACGCAATTTATTGAAGGAGGGGAGAATGTAACACCCCGAGCTTCCACGATACTGTTGAGCAATGTATTGTTTTCAAACAATTCAAAATAATGTTTTTTAAAGGGGGATATTATTTTAAATAATACTCTGTCTCTTTATGATGATTTTGATGCTCACAAATACCCTTAATTATTTACTAATTATTTCTTTGAGTATTTTGCAGGAATTTATTTTATTTATTTATTTCATATAACGAGATTTCATACTTCATTTATTCCGAGATCAATTTTAGCGCGTTCTGGAATCACTGTAGCGCGAGATCAATTTTAGCGCGTTCTGGAATCACTGTAGCGCGAGATCAGTTTTAGCGCGTACTGGAATCACTGTTCATACCCTACGTTGATGAACGTAACGTATGGATGAAAAGTTTACTTTTTACGTTATTTTGAAACGTATGGTTAATGAACCTTACGTTGTTGAAAAGTATGGAAGAAGAACATTACGCTTGGAAGGAACCTTACGTTTTTGTTGTTGGACAAGTATGGAAGAGAAACCGTACGTTAGTTTTCAGTGTTGAGTTTGTTTCTCAAAAGTATGGATCATCAACCTTACTTTTATAATCAACCGTACGTTCTTTGGAGAGTTGAAGCAAGACAAAGTATGGATGATCAACCCTACGTTTGAATGCTGAAGAGAAAGTATGTATGTTCAACCTTACGTTCTGAACCTTACGTTCTGAACCTTACGTTTGTGAACCTTACGTTTGTGAACCCTACGTTTGGAGCCACGTCATCAACCCTACGTTTGGCGTCGGGATATTTTTGACAGACGATATTTCCTTTTGCATTGGTCAAACAGGCGGATTATTAAGCGGATTTCGAGCCGATTCTTAAGTACGACTTTGACTGAATCAAAGACGATTTTCAACGGATTAATAATTGATTTAAACGGAGCTTTTTATACCGATTCTTCAGGGGAGTTACAACGGCTCTGTTATTTCATTTTTTTAATATCGCGAATCTAAAGGAGATTTTCATGGATCTATTTATGCGGAAGATTTTCTCAGATTTGAATATATGTGTTCTATCTTGGAAATTTCGGATATATATATACACAGGAAAGTGTATGAAATATATTAGATTGATCTTTTAACGAGCAAGAAACAGAGACTGTGTGAAGGCGTTCTTTTCTGGTGTTCGAGAAGAAGTGTAAAACCTTTATTACCAAAGGAAGATCTTGATAGCAGATTCACGTGTTCTACATCGACTATCTGTTGTGAATCTACTGCTGCTGAAGTTGTGAAGTTTCTTGTAATATCTATTGCAACTGGATCGACTCAGAACTGTTTTGATTACAGATCTTTATTTTCTGAAGACGACGATCTATCTACTGTCAGTTGCATTCTGTTGCAATTGTGAAGAACAACTGGAGAAGTGTTTTCTTTATCGAAACTCTTTTTATTTTTGAGTGATCAGCTTCTCATTCTAAGCTGTGTGGGTTCGTGTTTGAACCAGGAAGGCTGTGTTTGCCTGAAACTTGTAAAGGTGTCAACTGCCTGTACTCAGTTGTGAACAGGTCTGTGGAAACGAGGACCAGATAGTGAAAATCGCCAAGCTCGTGGATTTGAGCGTTGGTGGAGTGGACTAGGGGCCTTCTGTTCCCCGAACCACTATACATCCGTGTATTCATGCTTTTACTTTTTCCGCTGCATATTTAATCATGCTAAAGCATAGTGGACAGAATTTGTCTAAATTGAAGAGATTGTAATAATTTTGAAAAAACACAATTCACCCCCCCTCTTGTGTGTAATCCGTAGATTCAGATCCAACAATTGGTATCAAAGGAGGAGCTTCTTATTTTTAAAGTTTTATCAAGCTAGAAGTATTTAAAGATTATACATAGTGTATCATCGCTGATACGAAAGAGGGAATGTCAATGGTCAGAGCACCTTACTTTAATGGAGATAATTATGGCTGCTGGAAATCACGTATGATTATTTATCTGAAAAATCTTGGTTACAAAGTCTATTCAAAGATTCTTACTCCCTATGAAATTCCTGAAAATCCCGATACATGGAGTGCTGCTACAGAGGCTGAGTATGACATGAATTCAAAAGCTATGAATGCAATCATCTGTGGTCTAGGACCGGATGAATTTAACAGAGTATCTCAATGCCCGACTGCATATGAAATGTGGCAAACAATAGCTGTTGCTTATGAAGGAACAGATAATTTAAGACAGATGAGATATGAAACTGCTAAATTAAAATTCGATACTTTCAGAATGATTGAAGGAGAGAGCATCACTCAGATGAATGGAAGATTGACAGAAATTGTCAATAATATAACAGCTCTAGGAGAACCAATCAAGCAGGCTGATCAAGCGTTAAAGGTAATGAGAGTACTTCCTACTCGATGGAATGGAATCTCTGCAGCAATCAGACAATCAACTTCTGTTAAAGATCTAACTATGAGAGAGTTGATTGGTACATTGATGATGTACGAGGCTGAAATGCAAGATGAGGTAAATGAGCATAAAGTCTACATAAAAAGGGAAAATACTGCTTTGAAAGTGACTTCTCAACAAAAGGATAGAAAGATGAAGAACATAGAAGTAAGTGCTAAATCAGAAAGCTCTGATTCTTCAAATTTGGATGAAGAACTGGCTCAGCTAGCCAGAAAATTCAGAAAGTTCTACAGTAAGAAGAAAGACTTCAAGAAATCCTTCAAGAAGGATATCAAGGAAGTGAGATGTTATGAATGCAAAAAGATGGGACATATCAGACCGGATTGCCCAAAATTGAAAGATGCAAAGAAGAATAAATTCTTCAAAACAGATGATTATGAGCAGAAAGACAAGAAAGCTATGAAAGCTACTTGGAGTGTTTATGAAGACTCAAGTAATTCTTCTGAATCAAGCTCAGAGAAGGAGGAAGCCAATTTAAAAGCAAATATGTGTTTCATGGCTGAAACTGATGAGGTACACTCATACTACTCCTCTGACTCAAATAATGAGTCAAACTCTGAAACAAGCTTCTCAAATAAAAAACTTGCAGCTTACTGCAAAATGCTTGAAGAAAGGTATGACTCATTATTTAAAAAATATAAATCTATAAAGAACTTGCATAAAGCTATTTCAGATGAGAGAAATACTTTGCTAAAACAACATAAGGAATTAATTTACAAATACAACTCTGCTGACTCAAATAAAATTAATTTTAAATCAAAAATAAAAACTCTACAGGATGAAGTAGAATCTTATAAAAAGGCTGCATTAGTTTTTACAAAAGGAGAAAATGCCTTAAATGAGATACTTGGAAAAACTGTAATTAAAAAGGAAAGGTTTGGAATTGGAAGTAAAGGAGAAAAACCTAAGTTATACAAAAATTATTTTGTTCCTAGCACTAAACAGGTTATTTGTAACTTCTGTGGAACAAAAGGTCATATAGCTAAAAACTGTTTTCTAAAACAACCTCAAATATGTGGAATTAAGAAAGCTTATATTTCCAATGATCTATATGATTCAATCAATTTTAAGAAAACAAAGCAAATCTGGATACCCAGATCACTGCTTGCTAACACTCCTGGACCCAACAAAATATGGGTACCAAAGCAATTTGTTTGAATGTCTTTGCAGGTAGCAGGTCACCAAAGAAAGAAAGAAATATGGTATATGGACAGTGGCTGCTCAAGACACATGAGTGGAACTTCAGCTAATTTCTCTTCTCTTACTCGAAAGGAAGGAGGACTTGTCACCTTTGGTGACAATGCCAAAGGAAAGATTATTGGTATTGGAACAGTTGGAGATCCATAGACAGTCTCAATCAACAAAGTACTTTATGTACAAGGGTTAAAACACAATCTGATAAGTATCTCTCAACTCTGTGATGATGGATACACTGTTGATTTTACTAACAATAGTTGTACTATTTCTAAAGATAAACTGTTTAAGTTTAGAGCACCCAGAACTGATAATGTTTATACTTTGGATTTGTATTCCTTGTGTAAACAACAAGTAAACTGCTTAACTGCTAATATAAGTGAATCCTGGATCTGGCATAGAAGACTTGGTCATTACAATATATATTCTTTACATAAATTATCTAAGAAACATCTAGTTTCTGATTTGCCTAGTCTCAAATTTGAAAATGACAGATTCTGTGATGCATGTCAGCTTGGCAAGCAACACAAATCATCATTCAAATCTGTTAATAAAGTTGCTACAACTAAACCTCTAGAACTTATCCATATGGATTTGTTTGGACCTTCAAGAGTAGCAAGTTTAGCTGGTAAATTATATGTTTATGTATTAGTTGATGATTATTCTAGATTTACTTGGATTTTCTTTTTGAAATTTAAAAGCGAAGCTTTTAGTTTATTTGAAGGTTTTTGTAAATCTATTCAAAATGAAAAAGGTTTTAATATAATCTCATTGAGAAGTGATCATGGTGGATAATTTGAGAACCAGGAATTTAATTCCTTTTGCTCAAACATGGGTATTAAACACACCTTCTCTGCTCCAAGAACACCTCAACAGAATGGGATTGTAGAAAGAAGAAATAGAACTATTCAAGAAATGGCTAGAACTATGTTAAATGAATATAGCCTACCTATATATTTCTGGGCAGAAGCTGTTAATACAGCTTGTTATATAATGAATGGAATTTTAATAAGACCTATTTTGAAAAAGACACCCTATGAACTATGGAATAACAGAAAACCTAAAGTAAATTACTTTAAAGTTTTTGGATGCAAGGTTTACATCTTGAATACCAAAGATAATCTTGGTAAATTTGATCCAAAATCTGATAAAGGTATTTTCTTAGGATATTCTGCAACCTCCAAAGCTTATAGAGTCTATAATAAAAATTCAAGGATTGTTGAAGAATCAGTTCATGTGAAATTTGATGAATCTGATCCTTTTGAGAAAAGGATAGAACAAATAGATGAACCTGATTTTAATGAAAACATGAGACTTGAGAATTTAAAGAATGATTTTGAAAATGATATAAAAGAAATTCAGTCCAGTTCAGAAGAACATGACACTGAAGAACCTTTGAATGTAATGCCTAGACAGTCTAGAACCTTAAAGAATCACCCTTTAGAATCTGTGATAGGTGACTTAGAGACTGGTATTCAAACTTGAAGAAACCTTGGAAACATAGTTGAATTCTCTGCTTTCCTATCCCAACAAGAACCTAAGACCATAGAAGAAGCCTTAGATGATGAGAGCTGGGTAATAGCAATGCAGGATGAATTGAACCAGTTCAAGAGAAATAAGGTTTGGGAATTAGTTGAAAGACCACATGATTATCCAGTAATAGGAACTAAATGGGTCTTTAGGAATAAACAGGATGATCAAGGGATAATAACTAGAAATAAAGCAAGATTAGTAGCTAAAGGATATAATCAAGAAGAAGGAATAGATTATGATGAGACCTTTGCACCTGTAGCCAGGTTAGAAGACATTAGAATCCTTTTAGCCTATGCATCTTATATGAATTTTAAATTATTTCAGATGGATGTTAAATCTGCCTTTTTAAATGGTTATTTAATGGAGGAAGTTTATGTTGAGCAACCTCCTGGTTTTGAAAATTCTCAAAAACCAGATTCTGTTTTCAAACTTACTAAAGCTCTTTATAGCCTTAAACAAGCACCTAGAGCTTGGTATGAAAGACTAAGTTCTTTTCTTTTGAAAAATGATTTTACTGTTGGACTGGCAGATCCAACACTCTTTAAGAAAACTGTGAAAAATAATGTTTTGTTGGTTCAAATTTATGTTGATGATGTAATTTTTGGATCAACCAATAAAATTCTTTGTCATGAATTTTCAGAATTAATGCCAAAAGAATTTGAAATGAGTATGATGGGAGAATTAAATTTCTTTTTGGGTCTTCAAATATTTCAAAAAGATTTTGGAAATGTTTTAAATCAATGCAAATACATTACTGATTTACTTAAGAAATTTGGACTTGAAAACAGCAAGCCATTTACAACTCCTATGTGTACTAATATAAAACTTGATTTGGATGAAATTGGAAAATCAGTGGACAAAAAGTTATATAGAGGTATGATTGGTAGTTTGTTATATCTTACTGCTAGTAGACCAGATATAATGTATTCAGTATGTCTTTGTGCTCGATTTCAATCAAATCCCAATGAATCCCATTTAACTGCTGTTAAAAGGATTTTTAGATATTTAAAAGGTACTATTTATCAATCTCTGCTTTATCCAAAAACCTCTGATTTTAATTTAATTTCATATTCAGATACTGACTTTAGAAGCTGTAGATTAGATAGGAAGAGTACTTCAGGAACATGTCACTTTTTAGGGAAGTCTTTAATATCATGGTCTTGTAAGAAACAACACTCAGTTGCCCTGTCAACAGCCGAGGCAGAATATGTGTCTGCAGGTAGTTGCTGTGCACAGGTGTTGTGGATGAAAAACACTCTTATGGAATTTGGATTAAATTTCAATAATACACCTATTTTATGTGATAATACTAGTGCAATTAATATTTCAAAAAATCCTATTAGTCATTCTAGAACTAAGCACATTGATATAAGACATCACTTTTTAAGAGATCATGTGTTTAAAAAGGATATATTTTTAGAATTTGTAAATACAGAAAATCAATTAGCAGATATTTTTACTAAACCACTTCCCACGGCAAGGTTTGAATTTATTAAGAGGGAGTTAGGTTTATTTAATTTTAAATAGTTTTTTTTTAAATCTTATTCTGTTTTCGAATTCTTCTTAATTTCTGTTTCCCGCTATAAGTAATTTTATTTTGTTTTAAATAAAAGTAATGATTAGTGATTACACGGGAATCAAGGCTATCAGAACCGTTTCACCTTCTAAATTGCTTCACCTTTTTCAGAAACCCTTTCGAAAACCTAAAACCACACATCTGCTCCAAAACCCTTTTCTGAATCTTCAAACCCTAAACTTATGAACCTTCAGAAATCGTTGTTGGAATGGCAAAGACTAAGCGTCCAGATGAAGCCGAGAGCAGTGCTGCAAAGAAACCTAAGGTACTTAGTCGGAAAATACTACAAGGTAAAGTCATAGATTTAGAGTGGCTGTTTGAAACTAATTTACTGTTGAAGCAAGCGTTGTCGTTTCAAAGCCTTGAGCAAGCTTTTAATAGTGAAAATTCTGAGTTTCTATATGAGGCAGAAATGAGACATTTCTTTAGAACTGTTCAGTTTAGTCTTGGAGATACAGAGGATAGTTTATTGGCTCAAATAGAGGATAAGGACTTTTCAATATCATCTGTAGAGATAAGTCAAATTCTTAACTGCCCTCATGAAGGAGTTTTTCATTTCGATTTACGGAATATTGGAGATTCTGTACATAAGTCTGAAGACATTATGTCTTTTCTGTTTGGAACCAGAGTGATAAAGAAGATGTTTATTAAGGATTTGGAGCCCGATCAGAAAATTTTGGTAAAATTTGTTCAGACTGGTTTAGCACCAAGAATGGCTGAGATGGAGAAAATCCTATACCATGACATGTACATAATGTATCTTCTGATGTGTGATATTAAGTTTAATTTTCCTCGGTTTATGATAAGATATCTGAGTTACTGCTGTCAGAGTGAAGCAAGAATGACCTTTTTCCCTTATGGAAGGTTCATTTCTTTGTTTTTGTTTAAAAGAGGAATGATCAGATTGGTAGATGCTGGGGTGAAATGTCACCACAGTAATGTTTTTAATGCTGGAACTTTGAGGAAAGTAGGATACTTCTGGAGCACAATTAAAGAAAAACTCTTACCTGTTGGAGCTGAGGAAACCTCGGAGAGTGCTCAGGCTCAACCGGCTAAGTCCAAGGAGGGACAAGAAGAATCAAGAGTTAGTACAGTGGCAAGGAGAATTCGTTTTGAGATGGAGGAAGTTGAGGAAGAGAGAAGTCAAGAAGGACTTCAATCTAGAAGGAAGAGGTCAATTGATGAAGAAATTATCTCTCCTACCTTGAAATCCTCTGAACCGTTATTTTCTTATTCATTTGTGAGAGAAGCTGTTGTGGAGCAGACTGCACCAATAGAGGAACCAGCAGCTCAAACAGAAACTCAAAAAGAACCTCAATCTGCTGCTGTGGCTGTTGAAAAAGTAATTCAACAAGAACAACTTATGGAGGCAGTGCCTGGTGAAGAAGTGGCCCGATCTCAAGATTTACATGAAAATATTGTTCTTGACCAATCAGTAGAAGTCAGAGAGACTACTGTTCGTGATGAACATACTTCTGAAGCTAATACAGAGGTACTTCAGGAAGATTTTTCAGTGGAAGAGTTTCAGGCTTCAAAAGATAGTTCAGTGGATCAACCTTGTCAGGACAAGGACAAAGAATAGTCAGATGCAGATTCCTTACCACTTTCCCTGCTTCATCAACCTAATTCTGGACATGAGAATCGAGCACAGGGTGCTCCTGATTTGCGAAAAGAAGAAGTTGTTGAGTTGTACAAGCGTATCTCTCAGTTAGAATCTGAGAATGTTAGTCTCATAAATTCTCTGAACTTAGAGCAGTTGAAGTTTCAGAAGCTGAAAGAATGTACTGTTTCAAGACAGGAAGTAGATTTGTTTAAGACTGATATGTTGCATGCTGTTGATCAGTTAAAATCAGAGATGGTAAAGAAAGATGATTTGTCTGAGTTGAAGATTTACATGGAGAATAAATTTGAGTCTGTTGCAAACAGTGCTGTGAGTGGATCAGGCTCTTCACCTGATTTGATTCGGAAATTTCAAGCAATTACTGCAGCAATGAGCAATATGAGTGACAGATTACATGATCTTCAGTGTAATAGTTCCCCTTTGTTAGTTTTGCTAGATAATCAGAGATTTTTAGTGGATCAGTTGACATCTGGAGAGCAACCGATTAAGATTCTTTTGAATCAGTTATCAGAAAAACTGGCTCTTTTTGTTGAAAAAGAAGAAAGAATGCATGAGTTTTTCAGAGTTAATTTGATTAAAGATATTCATATAACTCAAGAGAACAGAGATCTTATCATCAAGTTAGGAGATGGGATGATGAAGAGGCTCAGAGAACAGTTTAAAGA
Source organism: Viscum album (assembly GCA_963277665.1). NCBI lineage: Eukaryota > Viridiplantae > Streptophyta > Magnoliopsida > Santalales > Viscaceae > Viscum > Viscum album. The sequence goes on from OY728158.1 coordinate 1,329,416,804, forward strand.
GATAAAGACCGCGATTCAAAGGAGATAGAAACCTTTTTCCCTGTCTTATCTATGAACCTTGATTCCTCTGTATATCACAATCGTTTATATATAACAGCTTGTGAATGAAAATTCTTTTCTTACTTCTTTTTTGTTTTGTTGTTTATTGATTTATGATTGAGTTAGCCAGTATAACAACTTCACTTATTCATACACAGTTAATTATAGCATTTACTTATAGTTCAGTGCAATATTGAATGTGTTCAAATCCGTAATTTTTCATTCTTTTTGATATCACAAAAAGGGGGAGAATTTGGATAAACACAACATTTAAATTCATTTGTTTCCTATGAAGAAATTTGGATATATGGGAGAATTTGGATATATACGACATTTATCTTTTATCTATTTTTCGCTGAAAATTTATTTTTATGGGGGAGAAATTTTATTATAGTTAAATATTGTTTTAATCCTTTCAAAATTCTAAAATTTTATAAAACTAATTTTTCAATAAAGATTGCAATTAAATTAGTTCTATTATTTTATGGGTTTTGTGATCATCAAAAAGGGGGAGATTGTTGAGAAATGTATTGTTTTCAAACAATTCAAAATAATGTTTTTTAAAGGGGGAGATTATTTTAAATAATACTCTGTCTCTTTATGATGATTTTGATGCTCACAAATACCCTTAATTATTTACTAATTATTTTGTTGAGTATTTTGCAAGAATTTATTTTATTTATTTATTTCATATAACGAGATTTCATGCTTCATTTATTCCGAGATCAATTTTAGCGCGTTCTGGAATCACTGTAGCGCGGGATCAATTTTAGCGCGTTCTGGAATCACTATAGCGCGAGATCAGTTTTAGCGCGTACTGGAATCACTGTTCATACCCTACGTTGATGAACGTAACGTATGGATGAAAAGTTTACTTTTTACGTTATTTTGAAACGTATGGTTAATGAACCTTACGTTGTTGAAAAGTATGGAAGAAGAACATTACGCTTGGAAGGAACCTTACGTTTTTGTTGTTGGACAAGTATGGAAGAGAAACCGTACGTTAGTTTTCAGTGTTGAGTTTGTTTCTCAAAAGTATGGATCATCAACCTTACTTTTATAATCAACCGTACGTTCTTTGGAGAGTTGAAGCAAGACAAAGTATGGATGATCAACTCTACGTTTGAATGCTGAAGAGAAAGTATGTATGTTCAACCTTACGTTCTGAACCTTACGTTCTGAACCTTACGTTTGTGAACCTTACGTTTGTGAACCCTACGTTTGGAGCCACGTCATCAACCCTACGTTTGGCGTCGGGATATTTTTGACAGACGATATTTCCTTTTGCATTGGTCAAACAGGCGGATTATTAAGCGGATTTCGAGCCGATTCTTAAGTACGACTTTGACTGAATCAAAGACGATTTTCAACGGATTAATAATTGATTTAAACGGAGCTTTTTATGCCGATTCTTCAGGGGAGTTACAACGGCTCTGTTATTTCATTTTTTTAATATCGCGAATCTAAAGGAGATTTTCATGGATCTATTTATGCGGAAGATTTTCTCAGATTTGAATATATGTGTTCTATCTTGGAAACTTCGGATATATATATACACAGGAAAGTGTATGAAATATATTAGATTGATCTTTTAACGAGCAAGAAACAGAGACTGTGTGAAGGCGTTCTTTTCTGGTGTTCGAGAAGAAGTGTAAAACCTTTATTACCAAAGGAAGATCTTGATAGCAGATTCACGTGTTCTACATCGACTATCTGTTGTGAATCTACTACTGCTGAAGTTGTGAAGTTTCTTGTACTATCTATTGCAACTGGATCGACTCAGAACTGTTTTGATTACAGATCTTTATTTTCTGAAGACGACGATCTATCTACTGTCAGTTGCATTCTGTTGCAATTGTGAAGAACAACTGGAGAAGTGTTTTCTTTATCGAAACTCTTTTTTATTTTTGAGTGATCAGCTTCTCATTCTAAGCTGTGTGGGTTCGTGTTTGAACCAGGAAGGCTGTGTTTGACTGAAACTTGTAAAGGTATCAACTGCCTGTACTCAGTTGTGAACAGGTCTGTGGAAACGAGGACCAGATAGTGAAAATCGCCAAGCTCGTGGATTTGAGCATTGGTGGAGTGGACTAGGGGCCTTCTGTTCCCCGAACCACTATACATCCGTGTATTCATGCTTTTACTTTTTCCGCTGCATATTTAATCATGCTAAAGCATAGTGGACAGAATTTGTCTAAATTGAAGAGATTGTAATAATTTTGAAAAAACACAATTCACCCCCCCTCTTGTGTGTAATCCGTAGATTCAGATCCAACAGATACGCTTCTCATTCAATAATGTAATAGCTTGCATTGTACACAACTTTGAGTTCTAACACACCGCGAATAATCAAAGTAGCTGTTATGAATAGTAATACCCACTTCTTAAAATTATAGAAATTTTATATTTCAAAATGGACTTCATTTTTGTATTCGTAATATCGAAATTATCCTAAGTTGAATTTTTTGTAATTTTCTGAGAACTTTCAATTTTTTTATGAATAGTGAAAAATACGTAAAACAAATTTTTTAATCAAAATAATTTATAGTGATAAATTATACTATTTAGTGGTTTTAAAGTATAATTATAATATATTTTTACCATTTTATCCAATGGTGGTCATTAGAATTAATTTCACTTTGGAATTGGACATAAACAATTGTCAATCTTCTGATATATATTGTTTCTTAAAAACACGCTATTTGTTGTGACAGCGGAAATTAATTATAAAAATAATTAATTCAACTTATATGTTTGGAATTTTTTAAAATATATATCATTTTTGAATTTGTAATATCAATTATAGCTTAGGGTGAAATTTTGGCATTGTTTTGAAAAACTTCAATTTTTGATGAATAATGAAACCACTAAGTGGTAGTTAAATAACTGATTTTTCGTTTAAATGAAATATTACCACTTCTGTGATTTTATTTTCAAAAATCCAACATACATGGTTATCATTAGGAAGTAAAATATGGTTTAATGAGAATAAAATAATTTTTTGGTGAATAGTAACTTTTAAGTTTAATTAATCGCGATTAAAGGTAATTACTGAAATTTAAGGTAAAAATGATATTATAAAAATATGAAAATACCTTTAAACTTGTACTACCCCTATTGTATGTGTCATGGCCGACCAAGAAAATCCATGGGTCAACTTGGGGACCCCATTGAGCCACTTTTGTAGGAAAATGACATAAATAACTTTTTATTTAAAGTTAAAATAAAAATGTCACAAACATAAGTTGTTTTACTAAAACAATTTTTAAATGAGGTTATACAAGTCATATTTTTGACTATAAATATTCATTAGAAAGATAAAAATATTTACTACATCATGATATTTGTTTTATAATTTGTAGATATTATATAGATTAAATTATTTATGACACCATGATGATGCAGCGATTACCTCATTAATTAACGATTTTAATAAAATGGAAGGATAATGTAAAATATAAGCATTACACTTGTCCAAAGACTATTGGATGAGAATATTTCAAACCCTTATCACCTTAGACTCTAATTATATAAGTGTGTTACCTTTATAATCCGAAAATCATTGTATAATAAAGTACCATTTCATTACTTTCCAAGAGTGCCCCTCCTCTCCAATTATAAAAGGCCCCTACCACTACCACCTTACTCACACTTTCAAAGACTTTTGGCTCGGCCAACCTCTGCCAAAATACTCTCCCAACTTTCCTCTCTTACTTCTAGAAGCCTCACTTTGGTCAGAATTCTTCCCAAGGAAGCCTTTGGCTCAAATCAAAAAAGAGTTACCTGATTTTAAGGTAATGTGTTCTCCTATGTTATTTTGTTTTAATTTGCTTCTCCAACCCCATAAACTCTTTTTATTCATTTATTTTGTAACAAAACCAGTATCCTAAATATACTAGGATGTTGTTATAAGAATTATTCGAGCTACAATTACACACACCTACATCTAATGGTTAAAGAACATACTGTTTCTGTGGATGGCGAATTTCTGCCTCACGAAACGATGATTTTTCAACACTCATATAACACCTTAAAAGGTGGACATTAAGATGTCACTATATTTATATGTGATATATAATATGTTTATGTTTTACTTAAGATTCTGTATTTTTCATTTATGTCATACCTTTCTTGTTTCCATTATGGGTAAACGCGATATTTTCATTTTAGGAAGTGTGGACTACCGCCCCCTCAAAGTGATTTGAATCGTTAATGCCATATGTGGGATGTATAAAGGATGAAGTAAATGATATTATATATGATATTGTAATGGAATTATAATATACCTTTATATAATTATTATTTCATTCCATTAAATATGAAATAGAAATGAAAGTAGCATTCATGCGTACGTACGACTTACCGTCTCCATGAACGGTGCATTTCATTTCTTGCCTCTAAATGTTATGTAATATTATGAATGAATTTATATACTGGATATATATGAGATATATGATATCTATATCATGAATATAATTCTGGATATAATGGATATTTCACCACATGAACAACTTGTAATTATAAGAAGTCTATTTTTGACTCAAGTACCAAAGATCGACAAAACGACCGTTATTAACTTAAATAATTAAATAATGTTCATAACATGGTAAAAGTGATATAAAAGGAATAAAAAACTTGAAAAATGTTCTTAATAAATTATAAATTAACTCTAGTTTATTATTCAGGAGGTTAAAGAACGGTCGAGTCAAGACAGGATGCAATGTAAGGGAATTTCTTAACCCAATTTCCATTCTTTGGGATAATCTCCTACTTTAAAATTATGTCATGATATTATTATGTACTATCTTGTATTTTTTACTTTATTTATGTGTACTTATAGTGAATACACATAATAGATTTATTTTATTTAAAAAATGATCTTTGTAAGGGACTTCGTCTCAATCTTCTTTCATTGAAGCATATTTGGTTTTATACACAACTTTCCTTTATACTGTGTATAAACCCCATTAACTTTTACTTTTATTCAAAAGGAATCTTTTTATACAAAACGTTTTTACTAAACGACAAAAGGAATGTTTTGTCTTGCGTATGCGGCGACAACGACTTCTCTGCCACCGTGACCATTATTTGAGTCTCAACTTCCTCTACAAGCCATAAATTGTTTTAAATGAATAATAAATACAAAGTTTTAATTTTATTTTATTTTGGTATTGAAAATGGTTTTGAAAGTGTTTTTATTATATCAATGTGTTGTATTGATATCTTGTGATTGAAAGGTGGAAATGTTATGTTTCCTTTATGAATGTTCTATGTGATACGATTATGTTATGGTTTATGATATGTTTAAACCTGTTCATATGAGGAATGCATTGGACTTAATAAGTGACGGGTGGAGCCCGCTATAGCTCCTCGATGCATCGATAGGTCTCATGAGACAAACTAGTGTCTTGGCACGAGGCCTTGACAAAATCTTATTTGTGGTCTTGGCAAGAGGCCTTGGCTACGTGGTTATGATAGCCTGGCATTATGCATTCCATCATTATGAAAGTGGTTATTGATATTGCATGTGGTTATTCAACTAGTAGAATATCCATGTGAATAAGTAAATGGTATTATTTCATTTTGATTTTTCCATATTATACTAAAGTTCAAGTTTAAAAAGGCTTTTATTTTAGTTATACATTGCCTTAAATGTTAATGTTTATTTATGAAAGCTTCCACAATATTGTTATCCTTACTGAGCATCTGAGCTCACCCCTTTCAATGTTTTAATTTTTCCAGGATGTGAATAAGTATATTATGAATGACCTGCAGGGATAATATAAGGGGATATGAAGAGATGATGTTGTAGTTTTGTTTTACTTTATGATGTAATGTAAGACTTATGAATGTATCTAGTGTTTCTAAGGCTACTATACTAATCGGTCTTTCGAGACATGATCTTTTGTGATCATGCCAATGTTACAAAGTAATGCACCGACTCTGGGTAACTGGGGTCAAGGCGTTACACATTTTACCACACTTCTAATAGGATGGATATTTGGTTTTCTTACCTCCAGGCTTCTTTGATGAATTCTTCCCCTTTTCCTGCCAATCAGACCTCTTATTCTGTTGTTTGTCAAAGAACACCTGATCATCAGAAAACTCCATTTCCACCTTCTCCGCACATCTAACAAGTTTTTCATAACTTTTGAACTCGCAAGAAGCTAAAGACCTTCAATACTTAGGATTTAACCCTGAGTAAAAAATGGTTGATTTTACTATCAAGATATTGTATGAAATTTGGAGCATACCTTGCCGGCTGAGTGAAATTTTCTTCATAAGCAGCCACTGAGTCATCCTACTGCCTAAATTCTAGGATTTTTTTTTTCGTCCAAAGATGAACCACTATAGGAAAATATTTCTCAAGAAACATACCTTTGAATTCATCCCAGTCAAGATCATCATTCTCCTCACCATCCCTGATGTTTTTCACCATCGACCACCACTGATCAGCTTCACCTTCAAAATGGTAAACACTGAGACTAACCTTTTCATGTTATGAACAACCCATGACATCAAAAATCTTCTCCAGCGCTTTAATCCAGCCTTATGATAGCATAGGGTCAGATGATCCTCTGAATGATGGGGAATTTTTCCATATAAAATGGTCCACTGCTAACATGTTCCTCTGTGGTTGATCTGACTGATCTCATGTATGGATACCACCACCATTTATAGCCTGATTCAACTATTCCATCACTGTAACAAACTATTCAGTTCTGATTCTGACCATCTCTGGTTTCTGATTTGGAAGGTTGTTTTGCTTCTGATGTCGTCCCAATATAGCTGCCTTGTTTCCTCTGCGGAAAACCATTCTGAACACATAAATATCTTAGGCGAAGCAACATGGTAATCTTTAAATTCTATATCATTTCAATCATACCATAAATTAATTTATTGACATGTATTTAACCATATTATAACTCTTAAAGTTGTCTAAACCAACCTTTGATACCAAATATAATGACCCAACCTTAAAACATTACTTAATCTGGAATTAAATGAATAGTTCACATTGAGGATCTTTTCAGGTTTATAGTTTTAGACAATTAGTCCATAACTATTACATCTCAAAAGTTACAAAGTAGACACTTCTACTCAGTTTCCATTTTTTTCATAAAATAATAATTCTTGGAAAAAAGAGTCATGTCTAGTTCCATGTTTTAGATGGCATGACTTTTGTTGATCCCATCCTTGACCCTATTCCAATTTATTTCCTATGAAAAAAATTTCAAAACTTGGGATGAGCATAAAAATCTCAGTAAGGAATACACAAAGAGGGAAACTATTAGTTTTTAAGTAAACCATGAATACATAATCATAATTAATACTTTTCACCTATATGAAGTAGTAAATAACCTTCACTAAATAAAATATCATTTCTTACCCTTTTGTAACCAAAATCTCACCATAAAACCAATATAAAGAACACATAATATATTAAGGTAACTCGGAAAATAAACATACTTAAATGGAATAACCATACTGTCGAATTCCACACATGTCACTAAATAAAATAGCCATATGGCCGACTTACATACCCAATTCATTGGAGGTTATAACGTAACCACCCATCCTGGTTTATCATGGAACCTCATGTCCTTTGGTTTATCACATAACCACCCGTCAAATGTCTAAGTACCATTATAAAATCCTAACACATACACCAAATATAAAGGAAAGAAAACATTTCACCATTTCAATCAAAATATATCAGTTAAATATATTGACATAACAAATCCATTATCAAAACCATTTTCAATACCAAAATAATAATAGAGTATATGGTATTTATTTTTCCTTTTAGAAACATTACGGCTTGTAATGGAATCCGAAGATCAAATAATACTCGCAGAGGAGGAAAGGTCATTGTCACCGCGTACGTTAAAAGAAACATTCCTTTTTTTCATTTAGTAAAACGCTTCATAGAAAAAGATTCCCTTTGAATGAAATGAAAAGTCAAAGGTGTTTATACAGTGTATAAAATAAAGTCTACTATTAAAACAAAATATGCCTCAATGAAAGGAGATTGAGACGAAGTCCCTTACCTCATGTCTTACTTGACTCGATCATTCTTTAATCTCCTGAATAATAAACTAAAGTTAATTTCTACTTGATTAAGAACCCTTTTCAAGTTCATTATCCCTTTTATATCACTTATTACCATGTTATGAACATTATGTAATCATTAATGTTAATAACGGCCATTTTGTCGATATTTGGTACTTGATTCAAAAATAAACTTCTTATAATTTCATGTTGTTCATGTGGTAAAATATCCATTATCTCCAGAATGATATTCATAATTTAGATATCATATATATCATATATATCCAGTATAATATGTATTTATAATAGTACAAAACATTTGAAGGTAAGAAATGAAATGCACCGTTCATGGAGACGGTAAACCGTACGTACATATGAACACTACTTTCATTTATATTTCGCATTTAATGGAATGAAAACATTATGATATAGAGGTAAATTATAATTACAGTATAATATCATATATAATATTATTAACTCTATCCTTTATACATCCCACATATGACATTAACGATTCAAATCACTTTGAGGGGGCGGTAGTTCGCACTTCCTAAAATGAAATTATCGCTTTTACCCATTATGGAAACCATAAAGGTATTCCATAAATGAGAAATACAGAAGCATAAGGAAAATATAAACATAATATAAATCATATATAAATGAAGTTACATCTTAATGGACACCATGAGAGGTGGTAGGAGATAATTGAACAATCATCGTTTCGTGAGGCAGTAGTTTGCTGTCCACAGAAACAGTATGTTCTTCACCCATTAGATGAAGGTGTGTATAACTGTAGCTCGAATAATTCTCATTAAAACATCCTAGTATAATTAAGATACTAGTTTTTTAACAAAATAATGTAATAAAAAGGGTTTATGGGGTTGGAGATGCAAAATAAAATAAAATAACATAAGAGAAGTCGATACCTTTAAATTGGGTAACTCCCCTTGGTTTGAATCAAAAGGGTTTTCAGAAGCACTTTCTACCTAAGGTAACGCTTCTATGATGAAAAGAGGGATTATTTGAGCTTATTTGAGTAGATTTTGGACGATCCAAAGGGCTTGATAAGTGTGTGAAGTGGGTAGGAAGTGGAGTCTTTTTATAACGGAGAGGAGGGGCTCTTTTGGAAAGCTTGAAAATATTAACTTATTATATAATGATTTTTGGTATCTAAAGGTCCCGAAATTTTTTAAAGTCGAAGATAAGTTGGTCCATGTTCTAAATAAAATCACCCAATAAGAATTGGACAAGTTTTGGATATTGTTTTAAACTCTATTTTCTTATTTATTTAAATTATTCAATAATGACGTAAACACTGCATCATCATTGTGTCATAAATAATTTTATTTATTTGTTTTATAAAAATTATAAACAATTACCATGATGTAGGAAATGTTTTTAGCTTTATAATGAATATTTATAGTCAAATATATCAATTACATAACCCCATGTAATTTTTTTTTTGGTTAAACAATACATGTTTGTGACATTTTTATTTTTTACTTTAAATGAAAAGGTATTAATGTCATTATCTTACCCAAGTGGCTCCATGTGGTCCAAAATTGACCCATGGGTTTTCTTGGTCGGACAAGAATCATAAAATAAGGGTACGACATGTGTAAAGGTAATTCCATATTATTATAACATTATTTTTACCTTAAATTACACTAATTACCTTTAATCGCGATTAATAAAAGTCAAAAGTTACTATTCACAAAAAATTATTTTCATTTTATTGATCCACATTTTACTTACTAATGACAACCATGTATGTCAAAATTTTGAAATTCAATTCAAAGAAGCGGTAAAATTTCATTTAAATGAAAAAACAGTTTTTTTAACTACTACTTAGTGGTCTCACTATTCATAAAAAAATTGATGTTTTTTCATAAAAATACCAAAAATTCACCCAAAGCTATATTAGTTATTCTGAATTCAAAAATTATGTCTATTTTACAAAATTCGAAACATAAAAGTTTCATTAATTAATTTTATAATTTATTCCCGTTGTCAAAACAAATAGCGTGTTTTTAAGAAACAATATATATCAAAAGATTGACACTTGTTTAAGTACAATTTCAAAGTGAAATTAATTCCTAGGACCACCATTGGAATAAATGGTAAAAATATATTCTAATTAAACATTAAAACAATTAAAAATACAATCTAAATATATAAATAAATTAGATTAAAAATGAGGTTTTGAATTAAAATACATCATTTTTCACTATCCATTTAAAAAATGAACTTTATCGGAAAAATAACAAAAACATATACAAAGTAAATATTGATGTCCCGATTCTAAAGAAGAATTTTATTTGGTCCAATAGAGAGTATAAGAGTGACCAAAACTATATTTAAAGAGGGTTCACCATCAAAAGGCGATAAATTGACCTTTTAGTGAATATTAGAGTATTTATGCTTAAAATTGGATTCAATCGCATTTTAAGCCTCTAACATTTATTGGATAAATATAAAAACATTTAACAAACATATATAATCATATTTTAGTTATTTATATTCATTCTCGATAATACAATGACTACGTGTTAACTACTATTTAATATAATATTATTATATTATTAGCGTGCAACGTAAGATTTCAAAGAAATCCGTTGTTGCGTATTGAGTACGCCATCAAACATAGAAACCCCATTAAAGTAAAATTAGTATTTAATTCAAAAATATTAATAAATATGAAAATGTATTATTCATTATTTACATGGGATGTTATAACAAATCTGCTAGGATATGACAAAAGAAAGAAAAAACCATTAGGATGAATCAAGCTTGAAACTTGGCTCGATGATCTCATGTTAGATTCCGAGTTCCTGGTAGTACAAAAAAGTAAGGCCTTCAACGTCCAGTTACAGAGACCTTGGATGCATCAACATACTTTAATTCTATTATCATACCATCAGTTCCTCAAATATTGTACAAATGGGAAAAACAAGAAATTGCACGCTGATAAATCCCTGTTTGAGTCCAACGAGTCACATTATATCAACATAGGGTCCTATGAATCGAAAAAAACATATTTAGGCCAACTAAATTGGTTGGATCAATGCCCCAAATGGATTGGAAATAGATCCCACTGACCCCCTCCAGTAACATGGGGAAGAGTACGTACTACCCATCAACCAAGTTGAATGCAAAAGTAAATGTCTAGATGCAGGCTCAATCGTCTGCATGGTCCCTCTTACGGCCACCAAGTCCAAGGACATGAAAAAGATGGATGACTCCCCTGATGTTAGGAAAATTCCTACCAAGATGCCCTCGGCCCATCCACTGGATCTCAAACTACCCCTACCTCACTCACTAAGGCGAAAGATGATATTGTTGGATCATATTATACTAAATATACACAAGGGGGGATTGTGTCTTTCCAGAAATCTTCGTGATATCATGTTCTGTCCTTATCTTTAATCAGATAGATTAATGCAGTGGAAATATATAGTGTAGAGGCACATGATGTATAGTTGTTCGGGGAACAGAAGGCCCCTAGTCCACTCCACCAACGCTCTACTCCACGAGTTTGGTGATTTTCACTATCTGGTCATCATTTCAACAGACCTTTCAACCACTGAGTACAGGCAGTTGACACCTTTACAATCTAATGCAAAACAAATCCTTCTGGTTCACTCACAGAACCTACACAACATAGTACGAGAAGCTGGTCACTCAAGAATAGAAAAGAAAGATTTTTGTACTTTGAAAATACATTCTAGATGTTCTTCACAATTACAACAGGATGCAATTGACAGTAGATGTATCATCACCTTCAGAAATAATGATCTTCACAAAAGAGTCATTCTGAGTCGATCTTGTTGCAGTAAATATAGAAATATAATTCACAACTTTAACAGTAGTAGATTCAGAATAGATCTTTGATGTAGAACAAGTGAATCTTCTATCGTGATTCTTCTTCTTCAATAAAAAGAGCTTTGTCATTCTCTTGAATCATCAAATCGGTACGTTTTGAGAGTCTCTATTTCTCTTCCTTTTTAAGTGAATGATTGATATATCACACATTGCTATTCAGAAATGCTCATATATATAATAATAACAACAATCACTTTTTCTGCAAATTTAGATCCAAAAAAGTCGCTTTTGATTCGTGATATGCAAACAATTGAATTTATAGAGTAGTCGTAACTTCCCTAATGACTCGGCATAAAAAGATCCTTTTAATTTGATCCTTAAACCATTGATAAAACAGCTTTGAATCAGTCAAATTCTCACTTAAAAAACAGTTTTAAATTCGGCTTGAAATCAACATAATAATAAGCTTGTGGATCTTTGCAAAATAATATCGACTTTAAATTCTCTAATGCCAAATGTAAGGTTGAGTTGTATAGTATTCATCTTATGAATGTAACGTAGATAACAAACATAAGTTTGATGACGTAGCATTCAAACATAAGGTTGTCAATGTATGGTGGATCACAAACGTAGGGTTGTCCATCCATACTTTTTCACTTCAACTTTCAAATGTATGATGAAAGATCCATACTTCTACAAGATTTCAAATGAAAGAAACTTGATCCATACTTTTCTATGAACGTATGGTTGTTTACAAAAGTAAGGTTGATGAACCATACTTTTGAGAAACAAATGTAACGTTTAACACTTACGTACAGTTCTCCTTATATACTTTTCAATAACCCAAATGTAGGGTTCCTTCCTAACGTAGGGTGCCTATTCTATACTTTTCTGATAACTCATAAAGTAAAGACTTCATTTCATCATTACTCTACATTTCTCCACGTAGGGTATAAACAATGTTTCCAGAACATGCTAAAGCAGATCCTAAATATGTAGATCATGAATAGTGTTTCCAGAACATGCTAAATGTGAATACCTTAGAAATTAATTATCATTGTTCAAGAATCTAAATATTTCGTCTAGAAATAAAAATATAATGAATACTAAATTTTTGCAATATTCATAAAAAAATCATTAGAAAATAATTAAGGGTATTTGTGAGCATCAAAATTATCATAAGTAGATAGAGTATTATTCTCGACAATCTCCCCCTTTAAATAACAACATTATTTATTATTAAAAACAACACTTACTCAACAATCTTCTTCATCTTGATGATCACAAAACCCATAAAATAACCAATGAAATTAACTTACAAAAATTAATTACATATAGTTTTGAATTTTGAGAAGATAAATACAATATTAGATTTAACATAATTTCTCCCTTTAATATACCCATTTTAATTTCTCCCCCGATAATAAAAAATATAAAATGAAACAGAAAAAAAAATGTTCTGTTTAACCAAATTTCTCCCCCTTTTTGTGATATCAAAAAGAATGAAAAAATATGGAATATAACACAGATCAATGTAGCACCAAACATAAGTAAATGTTATAATTAACGGTTTATCAATTAGTGAATTGGGATTAATGGCTTAGATAAACAAAGATAGTAAAAAAATAAATATAATGAAGTATATTTTCATTAAAATTACAAAATTTATAAATACAGGAATCAAGGTTTGGTCCGGGTTTAGATAGAGTCTATCATCTCTGAACTACAGACTTGATTTCTGACAACTGCTCTCTCGGCCATTTCATTAGACCATCACCAAGCCTAACAATAAGATCCCTGGTCTCTTGAGTCATATGAATGTATTCTATGAGGTTTAATCTAAAAATCTCATGAAGTCTTTCTTCCTTTTCCATAAAAAGGATAGCTTTTCTTTGAACTGAGTCAGCCAAGTCTAATAGATGGTTCTCTTGATGTCAACTGATCAACCAAAAATTTCTGATTATCTAACAAGACTGATAAAGGAGCATTGTTACATTGAAGATCTTGAAATCTGTCATTCATATTGCTCATCGATTCTATGATAGCTTGAAACCTTACGATTAAATCAGGTGAAGTACCTGATACACTAGAAACACTAGTCCCAAAGATGCAAACTGTGTCTCCAGAAATTCATTAAATTCTAACAGATCTGACTTCTTTAGAATTTCTAATTTCAGCTTATAAACTTTTGTCAACATCTCTTTCTTAAACGCTTCAACTTCTTGGCATGAAACTGTACTTCCCTTAAGTCTCTGAAATTTCAACGACTATGTTTCTAAGGATCTCCTCAGAGTAAAATTTTCATATTCCAACTGAGACAAATTTCGGTATAGCTCTTCAACTTATTTATTCCCAAAATCAGAGGCACCCTGTGCTTGATTCTCATTCTCAGTTTCAGTGTGATGAAGTAGTACTAAAGGTATCAAATCTACATCAGATTTTTCTTTTTCATTCTCTTAATTGGGTTGATCCACACATTTTTCCTTAGAGTCTATTCCAAACTCTTCCACAAAAAAATCCTCATTAATTACATCAGTGACAACTTCAAAAACATTCTCAGAATGAAAATAAGAAAACTGTTCTTCCATTGGATTTTCTAAAATAATATCTTCTAGAGTTTCCTGAGGGATGGACACTTCCTCACCAGGCTCTTCCTCCTGTTCAATGTCAGCTTCAGCTTCTGGTTCTTTTATTTCAACTTCAATTCTTTCAGGGTCATCTCTTATAACAACCACATCCTATTCCTGAGTCTCTCCTTCAGCTTCTAATTGAATTCCAGATTTAATCCGAGGTCCTTCCACTGGTTCTGACCTCTCAATAATAGCTTCCATTGATTTTTCAACAGCAGCTTCTCTTACAATACTGTAATAGATTAAATCTCTTATTGTCAGTACATGGGAAACAAGTTCCTCATTTACAGTTATTTTTCTTTGAGTCTGAAGGCCCTACTGACTTCTTTATTCCTCAGTGACTTCAGTTTCAAATTTTATTCTTCTTAGAGCACTGCTTACTATCAATTTAGCCTATCCCTCTCTGGACATAGCAGACAGAGCTTGAGCACTATCTTCTTCTTCCTCATCTCCTACTAGAAAAAGTTTCCATTTTAAAGTTCTCTAGAAAGAGACAATTTTTCTGAAAGTTCTAGTATTGAAAACATTACAGTGATGACATCTTACTCGGGCATCCACCAGTCTCACCATATCCTCTTTGAACAAAAGTTTGGAAATGAATCTACCAAAAGGGTAGAAATTAATACTGGCTTCACTATGACACCAGTAACTCAAGTACCTCACCATGTACCTAGGAAATTTTAATTTTATATCACTGAGCAGAAGATACATTATGTACATGTTGGGATACAATATCTTTTCCATCTATGACATTCTTGGTGATATCCCTGGTTGTACAAATTTCACAAGAATATTCTGATCTGGTTCCAAATCCTTAACTAATATTTTCCTTATGTTAGTAGTGCCAAACAGAAAAGAAAAAATGTCTTCAGATTTATGCAGAGAATCACCTATATTTTTCAAATAAAAATGAAACACTCCCTTATGAGGACAGTTCGGTATCTAACTATTTTCAACTGAAGAGATCGAAAAATCCCTATCCTCTATCTTAGCCAGTATGGTGTCAGAATGATCTCCCAAACTGAATTGAAAAGTTTCAAAGAAATATTGAAGTTCTACCTCTTACAAAATTTCCATATTCTCACTATTGAAGGTCTATTCAAGATTTTGAAATGACAGTGCTTGTTTTAACAACAAGTTCGTCTGAAATATCCATTCTAGATCAATCACATATCCCTGTAAGATTTTCCTTCCTTCTGAGCACTGTTTCTTGGCATTGTTGGTATCAGCTTCATCAGCTCTCTTAGTCTTTGTCATGTCTATGATAATCTCTGAAGGTTTGAAGGTTAGGGTTTCAGAGGATCGAAGATTAGGGTTGACAAACAGTGGTGCGGTTTTGTGGCTTTGAAAGGGTTTTGGTAGAAGTGAAACGGTTCAGAATTCAAAAGGTTTATGACACCCTTGATTCCTATGTTTTCATTAATCATTATATATATTTTAAATAAAAATATAATTGATTACGCAGGGAAAAGAAGAGGAAAAAACTTATTCTGTTTGAAAAACAAATAAGTAAATTATTTTAAGCATTATTAAAATAAAGAAACAATATAGTAAAATAAAACTTTATTTAAAATTAAATAAACCTATCTCCCCCTTAATAAAATCAAACCTTGCTGCGAGAAGTGGTTTAGTAAAAATATCAGCTAATTGAATTTCAGTACCTACAAAATCCAAAGATATATCCTTTTTAAGAACATGAACTCTTAGAAAATGATGTTTGATATCAATATGTTTAGTACTAGAATGATTAATAGGATTTTTTGAAATATTTATAGCACAAGTATTATCACATAAAATAGGCGTATTATTAAAATTTATTCCAACGTCCATAAGAGTGTTTTTCATCCACAACACTTGTGCACAACAACTGCCAACAGAAACATATTCTGCCTCAGCTGTTGAAAATACAACTGAATGTTGTTTCTTACTTGACCATGACACAAAGGATTTCTCTAAAAAGTGACAAGTACCCAAAGTGCATTTCCTATCTAATCTAAAACTATGAAAGTCTGTATATGAATATGAAATCAAATTAAAATCCGATGTTTTGGGATAAAGAAGATATTGAAAAATAGTTCCTTTTAAATATCTAAAAATTCTTCTAACATCAGATAAATGAGATTCTTTAGGATTTGATTGAAACGTTGTACAAAGATATAATGAATAAATTATATCTGGACTACTAGCAGTAAGATATAGTAAACTACCAATCATACCTATATATAACTTGTTACCAACAGATTTTCCAGTTTCATCCGAATCATGTTTTATATTAGTACATATAAGAGTTGTATATGTCTTATTGTTTTCATGTCCAAATTTATTTAATAAATCAGTAATGTATTTGCTCGGATTCAAAACATTTACAAAATATTTTTGATAAATTTTAACTCCTAAAAAGAAATTTAATTCTCCCATCATGCTCATTTAAAATTCTTTATGCATTAAATTTTAAAACTCATGAAAAATGGATTTATTAGTTGATCCAAAAATTACATCATCAACATAAATTTGAACCAATAAAATATTAGTATTTACAGTTTTCTTAAAAAGTGTTGGATCTGCCATTCCAACAGTAAAATCATTTTTCAATAGAAAAGAGCTTAATCTTTCATACCAAGATGTAGGTGCTTGTTTAAGGCCATAAAGAGATTTAGTAAGTTTAAAAACAGAATCGGGTTTTTGGGAATATTCAAAACCAGGAGATTGCTCAACATAATCTTCCTCCATTAAATAACCATTTAGAAATGCAAACTTAACATCTAACTGAAATAATTTAATGTTCATATGAGATTCGTAGGCTAAAAAAATTCTAATGGCTTCTAATCTAGCTACAGTTGCAAAGGTCTCATCATAATCTATACCTTTTCCTGATTATATCCTTTTGCTACAAGTCTTTCTTTATTTATAGTTATTATTCCTTAATCATCTTGATTATTTCTAAAGACCAATTTGGTTCCTATCACTGGATAATTCTGTGGTCTTTCAACTAATTTCCAGACTTCATTTCTTTTGAACTAGTTTAATTCTTCTTGCATTGCTATCATCCAACTTTCATCATCTGAATCTTCTTCTATAGACTTGGGTTCTAATTGAGAAAGAAAGGCAGAGAATTCTATAGGATTCCCTATATTTTGTCTAGTTTTTATTCCTGTGTCTAAGTCACCTATTATAGTTTATAAAGGGTGATTATTTAGGGTTCTAGACAATCTAGGTAGTACACTCATAGGTTCTTCAGTATCATGTTCTTTTGAACTAGACTGAATTTCATTTATATCTTTTTCAAAATCATTTTTCAAGTTCTCAAGTCTCAGGTTATCATTAGAGTCAGATTAATCCATTTGATCTGTCCTTTTCTCAAAGGGATCAGATTCATCAAATTTCACATCAAATGATTCTTCAACAATCCTTGACTTCTTATTATAGACTCTATAAGTTTTGGAGGTAGATGAATATCCTAATAAAATGCCTTCATCAGATTTGAGATCGAACTTACCAAGATTGTCCTTGGTGTTCAAGATGTAAACCTTGAATCCAAAAACTTTCAAGTAATTTACTTTAGGTTTGCTGTTGTTCCAAAGTTTATAGGGTGTAATTTTCAAAAGAGGTCTAATTAAAAATCTATTCATTATATAGTAGGCTGTGCTTACAGTTTCTGTCCAAAAATTGGTAGGATGACTGTATTCATTTAGCATTGTCTTAGCCATTTCCTGAATAGTCCTATTTATTCTTTCAACAATTCCATTTTGTTGAGGTGTTCTTACTGCAGAGAAGGTGTATTTAATACCCATATTTGAGCAGAAGGAATTAAATTCCTGATTCTCAAATTCTCCACCATGATCACTTCTTAATGAAATTATTTTAAAACCTTTTTCATTTTGAACAGATTTAAAAAAACATTCAAATAAAGTAAAAGCTTCATTTTTAAAATTTAAAAAGAAAATCCATGTAAATCTAGAATAGTCATCAACTAAAACATATACATATAATTTACCAGCCAAACTTGCTACTCTTGAAGGTCCAAAAAAATCTATATGGATAAGTTATAGAGGTTTAGATGTAGAATTATGTTAACAGATTTGAAGGATGATTTGTGTTGCTTGCCACGATAACATGCATCACAGAATCTATTACATTCAAATATGAGACTAGGAAAATCAGAAACTAATCGAATCTTAGATAATTTATGTAAAACATATACATTACAATGTTTAAGTCCCCTATTCCAGATCCAAGATTCATTCAAGTTAGCCATTAAGCACTTTACTTGTTGTTTACCCAAGGAATTTAAATCCAGGGTATACACATTGTCAGTTCTAGGTGCTCTAAATTTAAGCAGTTTTTTTTGAAAATGGAACAACAATTGTTAGAAAAAACAACAGCATAAACATCATCACATAGTTGAGATATACTTATCATATTGTGTTTCAATCCTTGTACATAAATTACTTTGTTGATTGAGACAAATTCTGGATCTACAACTGTTCCAATACCAATGATCTTCCCTTTGGCATTGTCACCAAATGTAACTAGTCGACCTTATTTTTGTTTCAGTGTAGTGAAGAATGATGAGTTTCCACTCATATGTCTTGAACAACCACTGTCCATATACCATATTTCCTTGTTTTTGTGACCTGCTTCCTGTAAAGGCATTTACACAATTTTCCTTGGTACCCATATTCTGTTGGGTCCAGGGGTGTTAGCCGGCAGAGATCTGGGAATCCAGACTTTCTTTGCTTTTCTAATTTCACAAGATTCAAATAAATCATTTGACACAAAATACTTCTTAATACCACTTACTTGGGGTTGTATTAAGAAATAGTTTTTATAAATATGTCTCCTTGTTCCACAGTAATTACAATTTAGTCTTTTTGCACTCGGAATAAAATAATTCTTGTACAACTTGGGGTTTTCACCTTTACTGCCAATTCCAAATCTTTCATTTTTAATGACATTTTCCCCAAGAATTTCATTTAAATTATTTTATCCTTTAGTAAAAACAAGGGCTACATTTTTATAAGTTTCCACTTCAGTTTGTAGTGATTTTATCTTTGATTCATAATCTGTATTGTTAGTGTTAATTGAGTCAAACTTTTTAGTTAACTCCTTATATTGTTTCAGCTTTGTATCTATTTCATCAGAAACAACCTTATGAAAGTTATTTATAGACTTATACTTGTTAAATAGAGAATAATATTTTTTTTCAAGAATATTACAGTAGGTTGCAAGTTTTTCATTAGAGTAACTAGATTCAGAACTAGAGTCAAAAGAGTAGTAATATTGTACATCAGCTGTTTCTACCATGAAACACATGTTGGATTTCAGATTTAATTCTTCCTTCTCTGAGTCTGATTCAGAAGTAATACTGGAGTCTTTAGATACACTCCATGTAGATTTCATTGTTTTCTTGTCCTTATTCTCATAATCATTTCTTTTGACGAATTTCTTTTTCATGTGTTTTTTTAACTGAGGACAGTCAAGTTTGATGTGCCCCATTTTCTTACTTTCATAACATCTGACTTCCTTGTCATCCTTTTTGTAGGATTTTCTAAAGCCTTTCTTATTTCTATAGAATTTAGTGAATTTTCTGCTAGCGTAGCCAATTCCAAATCAGAATTTGATAGATCAGAACTTTCTGATTTCACTATTTCACTTTTCTTCATCTTTTTGTTTTTGCTATGTGATGAAACTTTCAAGGCAGTGTTATCTCTCTTGATAAAAAATTTATGCTCATTATCTTCATCTTGAATTTCAGCTTCTTACATCATTAGTGTTCTAATCAGTTCTCTCATGGTTAAGTCTTTGACAGGTGTGGACTGTCTGATTGCAGCAGAGATTCCATTCCATCTTGTAGGTAGTACCCTAAGTACTTTTAAAGCTTGATCAGCTTGTTTAATTAGATCTCCCAAAGCGGTTATGTTATTGACAATCTATGTCAATCTTCCATTCATTTGATTAATACCTTCACCTTCAACCATTCTGAATGTATCTAATTTAAGCTTAGTAGTAGCATATATCATTTCCATGATATTGTTAGTTCCTTCATAAGCAACAATAATAGTTTTCCACATCTCATATGCTATTGGGAATTGAGATACTTTGTTGAATTCATCAGGTCCTGGACCAAATATAATAACATTCATTGCCTTTGAGTTCATATCATATTCTACTTCAGTAGCTACACTCCATGTTTCAGGTTTTTATGGTATTTCATATGGGGTCAGAATCTTAGAATATACTCAGTATCCAAGGTTTTTCAGATAGATAATCATTCGTGACATCTAGCATCCATAGTTTTCTCCATTAAAGTATGGTGCTCTGACCATAGACATTCCCTCTCTTGTATAAGTCATCTTGCTCTGTGTATAATCACTTTCAACTTGTTAAGGATTTATCAGAAAGCTCAACCTTTGATACCAATTGTTGTATCAGATTATACTAAATATAAACAAGAGGGGGGGGGACTTTTCTTTTCAGAAACCTTTGCGAGATCTTGTTCTATCCTTTATCTTTAATTAGATAGATTTATTTAGTGGAAATTTGAAGTGTAGAGACACACGATAGATAGTGGTTCGGGGAACAGAAGGCCCCTAGTCCACTCCACCAAGGCTCTACTCCATGAGATTGTTGATTTTCACTATCTGGTACTCATTTCAACAGACATTTCAACAACTGAGTACAGGTAGTTGACACCTTTATAATCTAAGGAAAAACAAATCCTTTTGGTTCACTCATAGAACCTACACAACTTAGTACGAGAAGCCTGTCACTCATGAATAGAAAAGAATGATTTTTTTTCTGTGAAAATACTTTCCATATGTTCTTCACAATTGCAACAGCATGCAATTGACAGTTGATGGATCGTCACCTTCATAAATAATTATCCTCACAAAAGAGTCATTCTGAGTTGATACTGTTGCAGTAAATATAAAATATAATTTAAAACTTTAACAGTAGTAGATTCACAGTATATCTTTGATGTTGAACAAGTGAATCTTCTATCTTGATTCTTCTTCTTCAATAAACAGATCTTTGTTGTTCTCTTGAATCAGCAGATCTGTATGTTTTGATAGTCTCTATTTCTCTTTCTTTTTAAAATAATGATCGAGAGATCACACATTGCTGTTTGGAAAAGCTCATATATATAATAATAACGACAAGCAATTTTTCTGCAAATTTAGATCCACAAAAGTCGCCTTTTGATTCACGATATTCAAACATTTGAATTTATAGAATAGTCGTAACTTCCCTGAAGACTCATCATAAAAATATCCTGTTAATTTGATCCTTAAACCATTGATAAAACAGATTTGAATTAGTCAAAGTTGATCCTAAAAAAATTTAAATTCGTCTTGAAATTAGCATAATAATCAGCTTGCTGATCGTTGAAAAATAATATCGGCTTTAAATTCTCTAATTCCAAACGTAAGGTTGAGTTGTACAGTATGATTCCTATGAACATAACGTAGATAAAAAACGTAAGGTTGATGACGTAGCCATCAAATATAAGGTTGTCAACATATGGTTGATCACAAACCTAGGGTTGTCCCTCCATACTTTTTCTCTTCAACTTTCAAACATTTGATGAAAGATCCATACTTTTATAAGCATTCAAATGAAAGAAACCTGATCCATAATTTTCTAAGAACGTATGGTTGTTTACAAAAGTAAGGTTGATGAACCATAATTTTGAGAAACAAATGTAATGCTTAACACTTGCGTATGGTTCTCCTTCCATACTTTTCAATAACCCAAACATAGGGTTCCTTCCTAACGTAGGGTTCCTCTTCCATACTTTTTGATAACTCATAAATTATACACTGCATTTCATCCTTACGCTACGTTTCTCTACGTAGGGTATGAACAGTGTTTCCAAAACACGCTAAAGAAAATCCCGAATATGTAGAGCATGAATAGTGTTTCCAAAACACGCTAAATGTGAATACCTTAGAAATTAATTCTCTCTATTCAAAATCTAAATATTTTGTCCAGAAATAAAAATATAATGAATAATAAATTCTTGCAAAATTCTAAAAAAAATCATTAGAAAATATTTAAGGGTATTTGTGTGCATCAAAATTATCATAAATAGATAGAGTATTGTTCTCAACAATCTCCCCCATTAAATAAAAACATTATGTATTGTTGAAAACAACACTTGCTCAAAAATCTCCCCCTTTTCGATGATCACAAAACCCATAAAATAACCAATGAAATTAACTTTCAAAAATTAATTACATATTGTTTTGAGTTTTGAAAATATAAATACAATATAATATTTAACTTAATTTCTCCCTTTAATTTATCCATTTTAATTTCTCCCCCAATAATAAAAAATATAAAATGAAACAGAGAAAACAAATGTTGTGTTTAACCAGATTTATCTCCCTTTTTGTGATATCTAAAAAAATGAAAAAATATGGAATATAACACAGATCAATGTAGCACCGACCGTAAGTAAATGATATAATTAACTTTTTATCAATTAGTGAATCTGGATTACTGGCTCAGCTACCAAAGATAGTAAAACAAAATAAATATAATGAAGCAGATTTTCATTAAAAGTACAAAAATGATAAATACAGGAATCAAGGGTAGGTTAGGGTTTAGATAGAGACTATTGTCTCTGAACTACAGACTTGATTTCTGAAAACTGCTCTCTTAGCCTTTTCATCATACCATCACCAAGCCTAATTATAAGATCCCTAGTCTCCTGAGTCATATGAATGTCTTATATGATGTTTAATATGAAAAACTCATGAAGTCTTTCTTCCTTTTCCATAAACAAGGATAGATTTTCTGTGAACTGAGTCATCACAACTCTAATAGATGGTTCACTTGATGTCAATTGATCTACCAAAATTTTTTGATTATCTAACAAGACTAACAAGGAAGCACTATTACATTGAAGATCATGTAATCTGTCACTCATATTGCTCATGGCAGCTATGATATCTTGAAACCTTCTGATTAAATCAGGTGAAGTACCTGATCCACTAGCAGCACTAGTCCTGAGAGATGTAAATTGTGTCTCCAGAAATTCATTAAATTCTAAAAGATCTGAATTCTTTGGCATTTCTGATTTCTGCTTGTAAACTTCTATCAACATCTCTTGCTTAAAAGCTTCAACTTCTTGGCGTGAAACTGTACTTCCCTTAAGTCTCTGAAATTTTAACTGCTCTGTTTCTAAGGCTCTCCTCAGAGTAACATGTTTAGATTCCAACTGCGATAACTTTCTGTATAGCTCATTGACTTATTTATTCCCAGAATTAGAGGCACCTTGTTCTTGATTCTTATTCTCAGTTTCAGCGTGATGCAGCAGTACTAAAGGCAGTGAATCTACATTAGATTTTTTCTTTTTCTTTCTCCTGAGTGGGTTGATCCACTGATTTTTCCTTAGAGTCTTTTCCAGACTCTTACATAGAAAATCCTCATTAATTACTTCAGTGTGAACTTCAGAAACATTCTCAGCATGAACATTAGAAAACTGTTCTGCCATTGGATTTTCTAAAATAATATCTTCTCGAGTTTCCTAAGGACTAGCCACTTCCTCACAAGGATCTACCTCCTGTTCAATGTCAGCTTCAACTTCTGGTTTCGTTATTTCAACTTCAATTCTTTCAGGGTCATCTTCTATAATAGCCACATCCTATTCCAAAGTCTCTCCTTTAGCTTCTTCTTGAATTCCAAATTGAATATGAGGTCCTTCCACTGGTTCTAAGCCTTAAATAATCGCTTCCATTGCTTTTTCAATAGCAGCTTATCTTACAAAACTGTAAGACAATAAATCTCTTCTTGTCAGTACAAGGGAAAGAATTTCTTCATTTACATTTCTTTTTCATTGATTCTGAAGGCCCTACTGACTTCTTTCTTCCTCAGTGACTTCAGTTTCAAATCTTATTCTTCTTGTAGCAGTGCTTACTCTCGATTCAGCCTGTCCCTCTATGGACTTAGCAGATGGAGCTTGAGCACTACCTTCTTCTTCCTCAGCTCCTATTGGAAATAGTTTCCCTTTTAATGTGCTCTAGAAATAGCCAATTTTTTCTTAAAGTTCCAGAATTGAAAACATTACTGTGATGACATCTTACTCGGGCATCCACCAGTCTCACCATATCCTTTTTGAACAAAATTTTGGAAATGAATCTACCAAAAGGGTAGAAATTCATTTTGGCTTTACTATGACAACAGTATCTCAGGTACCTCAACATGAACCTAGGAAAATTTAATTTTACATCACTGAGAAGAAGATACATTATGTACATGTCGAGATACATTATCTTTTCCACCTCTGACATTCTTGGTGATATCCCTGTTTGTACAAATTTCACAAGAATCTTCTGATCTGGTTACAAATCCTTAACTAACATTTTCTTTATGTTAGTAGTTCCAAACAGAAAAGACATAATGTGTAACAGCCCAAGATTTTATAAAAAATATTCTTTTAAATTTTATTAATGTCTTGTGTTGTACGCTACACCAAAAGGAGCTTGCACAACACGCATCCTTGACTTGCCTTGCATTACACGCAATCGCGACCTTCCTCGATAGCGTGTGTAATACGCAATACCGAGTTTCACTAAACAACGATATGATATTAAAATATTATTAAAACTAGCCGGTATGAATAGTAATAACCACTTTTTAAAATTCTGTAAATCTTATTTTTCAAAATGAACTTCATTTTTGGATTCGGAGTATCGAATTTAGCCTAAGGTGAAATTTTGGTACATTTCGGATAACTTTCATATTCTGATGAATAGTGAAAATTACTAAAAAACAATTTTTTTAATCAAAATAATTAATAGTGATAAATTATTAATTGGAGTAGTTTTAAATTATATTTAGAATATATTTTTACAATTTAATACAATGTTGGTCATTGGATGTAATTGCACATTTAAACCAGACATAAACAAGTGTCAATCTTTTGATAGATATTGTTTCTTAAAAACACGCTATTTGTTTTAACAGCGGGATTTAATTATAAAATTAATTAATGCAACTTCTATGTTATGAATTTGGTAAAATAGACTTCATTTTTGAATTCGGAATATGAAATATAGCTTAGGATGAAATTTTGGCATTTTTCTGAAAACCTTCATTTTTTGATGAATAGTGAAACTACTAAGTGGTAGTTAAAAAACTGAATTTTTCATAAAACTTAATTTTACCACTTCTGTGAATGGAATTTCAAAAATACGAGAGACACGGTTGATGTCAGTAAGTAAAATGTGGTTCAATGAGATGAAAATAATTTTTGGTGAATAGTAACTTTTTACTTTTATTTACCACGGTTAAAAGTAAATAGGGTAATTAAGGGTAAGAATGATATTAATATTACCCTAACACATGTCCTAATTCTATTGGACAAGTGTATCTCGACCAAAAACAACCTTAAGTGTAAAATATTTTCATTTAGGCCCACTTGGATTAGATTAGGACATTTATTATTATTTAATTCAAAGAAGAGTTAAAAGAGTTAAAATCAAAGTTTATTCACTAAAACATTTTTAATATGGGGTTATACATAAGATAAATTCAACTATAAATATTCATTAGAAAGATAAACAGATTTCCTACATAATTATATTTTATTTATAATTTTTATACTTTAAATAAATTAATTTATTTATGACACAACGATGATGCAGTAATTACCCTTTTAAGGAAATATTAACATAATTGATGTTATAAATACTCAAATGAATGTAATTTGAGACTTTTTATGAATTCCACTAATTTTCTAGGTTACTATGATATATTTTTGTTGATTTAATAAACTTGGTTCGAACATATAATTCTTTTATGACTTTCACAAAAATCATATATCAAATAGTGTCAAAATTGACACAAAATAGGTTTTAAATCAAATATTATATAATTAATTGTTATTTTATTCCTAAAAATCTAAGGTTCGGCCAAATGACTTAGTTAAGGATATATATATTAATAATAAACAATTTGGGATTCGTTTGGCATGTTATAGTAAGTGTATTAACCATATAGTGAAAGAAAACAAAAAGACACGGTAAAAGTTAAATTATTTAACTTAGAGTTAAATCTAATTGATAAGGATAAAATAATAACCTAAACTTGTCCAAATCTTATTGGTTGATAGTATTACGACCCATCCC
This sequence comes from Viscum album, assembly GCA_963277665.1. Classification (NCBI taxonomy): domain Eukaryota; kingdom Viridiplantae; phylum Streptophyta; class Magnoliopsida; order Santalales; family Viscaceae; genus Viscum; species Viscum album. Next base: position 1,329,443,478 of record OY728158.1, read on the forward strand.
CACTTTAGCTTCGAAATAAGACCCTTTGGAACCATTATAAACCGATTTTGACTTTAATATAAAATAATATTTTGAGATATTCCTAAGGTGCCCCTCTCTTCCCTTATAAAAGGACACCTCCTCCCCCTCCTCCTCACACCAATTTGAGCACTCAAGCTCGTCCAACCCCTGCAAAAATCTCTTCTCCACTTCCCTAGAAACATCCTAGAGGTTCTGGTCTTCCTCAAAGACCAATTTTAGTTCCCTAAGAGGAGGTCTCCAAAAGGCGCTTCAAAGAAGAGGTAATTACCGTTACCAATTCTTCCATATTTATTTCTTCTTCCACTTCTTCTTCTTAGGTTGTTTCATTATGAAGTAATAACATCAGTATCACTCATATACTGATATGTTATTATAAGTATGAAACAACCCTATTTCACCATCTATCTATCCTACGGAAAAAGAAATCACAGCGCGTGCGTACGTACGGAATACCGTCTCCACACCGTGGTGTAATCTATTTTCCACCACCACCTTACATGGATGGGTATAATGGTGTAAAGAATAACTATACATAGTTATTACAACATCATATTGATTCTGATATATTGTATAATCCACTCCAATTCAATTCAATATTTATGAAAATGATATCATCGCTCGTGCGTACGTACGGACTACCGTCTCCACGACGCGATGAGATTCATTCTCCATGTTAACCATTTAAGAATGATTATAAAGTATATATAAGAAATAATAATGAAATATATGACATTATAAAGCTACTGGATTTATGTATATATATATATATATATGTATGTCATATACTTACTTCCATTTCAAGACAATAAGGAATGGAAAACAGCGTTCATGCGTACGTACGGACTACCGTCTCCATGAACGGTGTTTTTCATTTTATTTATCTATATATTATATATATATATACTGAATATATATGATATATAAAAATCATATTTTATATTCTGTAATTAAGTAAATCATGATATAAGTAATAATAATGTCAAGAACAACAAGTCAAAACACCTACGATAAATGAAACGATTTTACCCAAAACGCTTCTTTAACATAGAATTTACAAAAGAACGGGTAATATAATGTCATAAGTGAACCATATATGATATCATAACAATGAATATGATTCTTTAATAAGTCAATGACATTATTTAAATCATTATACAGGAGGTTCGGACACATACGAAGCAAATCGGACCTAAGGTAAGGCAAATATCACAATCTCATTTTTATCCGAGATTGTTTATTCGCAAGTATTTACTGGGGTGTATTTTATCATCCACATCCATGTTTCATCAATATGTAATATTATTTCCATCCATCTACAATTGTTTAAATCCATTTTTACCCTTCGGTGAGTTTTTATTAAAATGTATGAAAGGAATCTTTTGTCGTTTTTCGTACGAGGTACTTTTTGACTTTTCCGACAAAAGTACGAAGAATGTTTTTTTAACTTATACGGTATGAATGGATTATTAAAACATTATTTCCAAGAAACATACTTTACAAGTTTTCAAGTTTATTTTTAATCAAATTCTGTTATTTTAAAGTCGTATGACATGTTATGAAAGGAAAAATGTTTTTGAAGTAGAAAGGATATTTTCCTCAAGAATGGAGTTCATGTATTTTATCAAAATTATTTTCCATCTAAGATAATAAAAGGGTTCTGTTTTTATCCCTATTATTACATTGATTTGACTATGTTGTGATGGAATTATGTTTATGAATTCCTTTATGTTATATGAATGGTTTTATGATGTCATGTTGTTTAAGAATCCCATTTTTATTACATGGGTTATGCGATGATGTATGATTTATGATTATGTGGAACACATAAGAAAGGATTCATTATAAGATGGGTGGGACCTATATCTCCCTCCAATGCATTGGGTAAAGATTTCATATCTCATGAGATAGACATGGCTGGAATGGTAGGTTATACCGGTTCAGTGAAACAGGACTGAAACGAGGGTTACTCGATTCAGAAAGGGACTTTGTCCACTAAGATAGTCTTGGCAATGAGTCTTGACTAACAAGAAATGATTCTCTATGATTATGTGTGAATGCCACAAAGTTTCATGTTTTAAGTTATGATTATTGTGATTACATTTCACTACCATGATTTATCCCATGTTATGAAATTATGCTCTCTTTTGCAGGTTATGATTTCCAAAAGTTATGTTCTTATGAATATGATGTGATTGATTTTTCTTTTGTTTACCCTTACTGAGCATTTGAGCTCACCCTTTTATGTTTTCTTTTCCCCAGGATATAAAGAAAGGTTTTAGGTAAAAAAAAAGGGAAGATCTTTATGGGAGATATTGAAGATCTTTCACCACGATTAGAAGATTACGTTCCGAGTTTCCAAAGACACTAAACTATTACGATCCTTGTGTGTGTGTTTTTGTTATGAACTAAGTATTCCGCAAAAGTAATGTAATTTCCATATACGTGAAGATACGGGTCTCTACAGTTGGTATCAGAGGAAAGGTTTAGTCAACCTTTGGAAACTAGGATGCGAAAACGTTAGTGAGATCCCTAGAGATATTTCTAAGGTATGTCTAGGGATGTCTCTAAGGTTAAGTATACGTATAGGTTATAGTCCTAGAATTGCTCTAACGATCTTAGAATTTAACCTAAGATGTTAGATATTGAGGGTACTGCCCCTTTATTATGTTGTTTTCCCTAGCATGATTTTTGCCTCTCACACTATTCTTTTGGGGTTTTAGACGATGGCTGGAACCCGAAGGAACCGTGTTGATCAATGCAATGGACAATGCAATGATTGTCCCCCTGAGCAACCAAACGATATGGGAGCTGGAATGCAAAATCTTGTAGCCATGCTCACACAACTTTCTCAAGCTATGAATCATGCAGGACTTCCAAACGAGCAAAGGAAGGAGCAACATTTTGTTGAATCCTTCATGAGGCAGCATCCGCCTTCTTTCAGTGGGTCTACTGATCCATTAGTTGCTGAACAATGGATTAGTACTACTGAAAAGATATTTTCAGTTCTTCAATGTTCTGAACATGATAAAGTCATCTTAGCAGTATATCGTTTGGAAGGTGAAGCTGATCAATGGTGGAATCTTATCAAGAATACGAGGCAAATAGATGAAATTGATTCCATGGAATGGGACGAGTTCAAGAACTTGTTTTTCAGTAAGTACTTCCCTCGTATTCTTCGAACGAAGATGGAGAAGGATTTTCTTGAACTAAAGCAAAAGGATGATGAATCTGTTGGTATATACGAAGCGAGTTTTACAAGACTTTCAAGGTATGCATCTGGCATTATCATCCAACCTGAAAGTAAAGTTGATCGATTTTTCAGTGGCTTAAAACCAAGTCTTTGAATGGCATTAGCTATAAGAGGCTTCAGTAGCTATGAAGAAATTGTGCGTTGTGCTATCAAGGTAGAAATGGAAGTTGGTGTTACATATCCATCTCATGGTTTTGACAAGAAACGAAAGATGGAGTTCAAGGAGAAATCTCAGAATAATGGTGAAAAGAAGATGAATGTTTCCTTATGCACAAAGTGTGGAAAGAAGCATGGTGGAGATTGTCTTAAAGGGACTAGAAAATGTTTTAAGTGTGGAAAAGAAGGTCATCGAGCAGCTGAGTGTCGAAGTAATGGAAAAAGGGATTCTAATGAAGTGAATAAAGCAAACACTATAGAGAACGCACAACCAACACTTCAATGCTTCAAGTGCAAGGAGATGGGACATTATGCCAATAAATTCCCTAATCCAAGGGTTAGTGATGATCGACATGAGCAACTGCTTAAGGCAAAGGACAAAGGGAAGTCACATGCGATCACTATTGGAAATGTTGAATATGACAACGATGTGGTGGAATGATTAAGTTTTTATGGGATTCCAAAATAATGTTGTATCATGGAATATTGGAATATTTATGTATTGGTCTAATGTGGTATTCAAAGTGATTGAGATATTATGCGCATAATGAAGGGAAAACGAGAAAATGAAATGTTTAACAGTATTCATGAGCTCATGATTGATATAAGGACTAAGTGATATCATGGCTTGAGTATATAGAATTTTGAGGATTTTGGTATGTGGAAAGTGTTAACTTTTAACTGCATTCAAGTTTTCACTAAGGTTCAATGGGTATTCAATAGAGTACAAGATTAAGTCCTTTGAATGTTTGGAATGTGTCCAACAAGATATATCTTATGATATATGGGGATCAACGATGGTATTAAATCTCTGGTAATCGTTTTCACTATGTTATGAGAATGGACTGCAGTATTATGGATAGGACTAAAGATTGGAATGGATTATGTTGGACATAAGTTAGTATTGTTTAAGGATAGAAGTTTTTTCGATATTATGGGATGTTATAGTAATATAGTTTTAGAAAAAGGACAACCGGCAGGACGGGCGACAGCCCATCGCTTCGGACAAGGCTGTGGGAATCGAACCCACAACCGAAGTGCGACTGGCCTTTATCGCCTACCACTGGCCTACAGGAAGTCCCTGTTTAGTAGAAACTAGTTTTATTATATTAAGCAGTATGATATATGAAGTATAAGTCCATTTTAGGAACTATATATGATTAATCTCACTATAGATCGACTTATGTATATAATTTTTGCTAACCTTTTTTTTGAGACAGATGGAATGACCCGTCATTCTATCACATGATCTGCTAACACTTCACGAATAACAAATTCAACTTCATTTATTTAAGAGATGAAGTGGAAATTGTTCTAGGCACGAACAATAGTGAGATTGTACCAAAATAAAGAAATTATTTATTCCAATTCAAATTTTCAACTTTAGGGAAATGATCTTGAAAACCAAAAATGTTGTCCTAGTGATCTTATACCTGATTAATCGGATGGTACCTTAGATCGTCACAAATTTATGGATTTGTGATTATTGGCTTTTCCATAGCCATGTTCTCTACCACTCTCCATCAGAACATGATGGTTAGATTTCTCTTCCATATCCATATTTTCACCTATGTGGAAACCCAATGATTAGTTTATTTGGGTAACCGTTACGTTTCATACTTTTGTTTTTAAAGATTGGTTTTGATATTCCTTTTTACGATGTGGGTTTCTATTAAAGAAACTTTCAAATAGTAAACCATTTATAACCCCGACGAATTTCGAGGGCGAAATTCATTTTAAGGGGGGTAGAATGTAACAGCCCAAGATTTTATAAAAAATATTCTTTTTAATTTTATTAATGTCTTGTGTTGTACGCTACACCAAAAGGAGCTTGCACAACACACATCCTTGACTTGCCTTGCATTACACGCAATCGCGACCTTCCTCGATAGCGTGTGTAATACGCAATACCGAGTTTCACTAAACAACGATATGATATTAAAATATTATTAAAACTAGCCAGTATGAATAGTAATAACCACTTTTTAAAATTCTGTAAATCTTATTTTTCAAAATAAACTTCATTTTTGGATTCGGAGTATCGAATTTAGCCTAAGGTGAAATTTTGGTACATTTCGGATAACTTTCATATTATGATGAATAGTGAAAATTACTAAAAAACAATTTTTTTAATCGAAATAATTAATAGTGATAAATTATTAATTGGAGTAGTTTTAAAGTATATTTAGAATATATTTTTACTATTTAATACAATGTTGGTCATTGGATGTAATTGCACATTTAAACCGGACATAAACAAGTGTCAATCTTTTGATAGATATTGTTTCTTAAAAACACGCTATTTGTTTTAACAGCGGGATTTAATTATAAAATTAATTAATGCAACTTCTATGTTATGAATTTGGTAAAATAGACTTCATTTTTGAATTCGGAATATGAAATATAGCTTAGGATGAAATTTTGGCATTTTTCTGAAAACCTTCATTTTTTGATGAATAGTGAAACTACTAAGTGGTAGTTAAAAAACTGAATTTTTCATAAAACTTAATTTTACCGCTTCTGTGAATGGAATTTCAAAAATCCGAGAGACACAGTTGATGTCAGTAAGTAAAATGTGGTTCAATGAGATGAAAATAATTTTTGGTGAATAGTAACATTTTACTTTTATTTACCACGGTTAAAAGTAAATAGGGTAATTAAGGGTAAGAATGATATTAATATTACCCTAACACATGTCCTAATTCTATTGGACAAGTGTATCTCGACCAAAAACAACCTTAAGTGTAAAATATTTTCATTTAGGCCCACTTGGATTAGATTAGGACATTTATTATTATTTAATTCAAAGAAGAGTTAAAAGAGTTAAAATCAAAGTTTATTCACTAAAACATTTTTAATATGGGGTTATACATAAGATAAATTCAACTATAAATATTCATTAGAAATATAAAAAGATTTCCTACATAATTATATTTTATTTATAATTTTTAGACTTTAAATAAATTAATTTATTTATGACACAACGATGATGCAGTAATTACCCTTTTAAGGAAATATTAACATAATTGATGTTATAAATACTCAAATGAATGTAATTTGAGACTTTTTATGAATTCCACTAATTTTATAGGTTACTATGATATATTTTTGTTGATTTAATCAACTTGTTTAGAACATATAATTCTGTTATGACTTTCACAAAAATCATATATCAAATAGTGTCAAAATTGACACAAAATAGTTTTTAAATCAAATATTATATAATTATTTGTTATTTTATTCCTAAAAATCTAAGGTTCGGCCAAATGACTTAGATACGGATATATATATTAATAATAAACAATTTGGGGTTCGTTTGGCATGTTATAGTAAGTGTATTAACCATATAGTGAAAGAAAACAAAAAGACACGGTAAAAGTTAAATTATTTAACTTAGAGTTAAATCTAATTGATAAGGTTAAAATAATAACCTAAACTTGTCCAAATCTTATTGGTTGATAGTATTTCGACCCATCCCCACTTTAGATTCGAAATAAGACCCTTTGGAACCATTATAAACCGATTTTGACTTTAATATAAAATAATATTTTGAGATATTCCTAAGGTGCCCCTCTCTTCCCTTATAAAAGGACACCTCCTCCCCCTCCTCCTCACACCAATTTGAGCACTCAAGATCGTCCAACCCCTGCAAAAATATCTTCTCCACTTCCCTAGCAACATCCTAGAGGTTCTGGTCTTCCTCAAAGACCAATTGTAGTTCCCTAAGAGGAGGTCTCCAAAAGGCGCTTCAAAGAAGAGGTAATTACCGTTACCAATTCTTCCATCTTTATTTCTTCTTACACTTCTTCTTCTTAGGTTGTTTCATTATGAAGTAATAACATCAGTATCACTCATATACTGATATGTTATTATAAGTATGAAACAACCCTATTTCACCATCTATCTATCCTACGGAAAAAGAAATCACAGCGCGTGCGTACGTACGGAATACCGTCTCCACACCGTGGTGTAATCTATTTTCCACCACCACCTTACATGGATGGGTATAATGGTGTAAAGAATAACTATACATAGTTATTACAACATCATATTGATTCTGATATATTGTATAATCCACTCCAATTCAATTCAATATTTATGAAAATGATATCATCGCTCGTGCGTACGTACGGACTACCGTCTCCACGACGCGATGAGATTCATTCTCCATGTTAACCATTTAAGAATGATTATAAAGTATATATAAGAATTAATAATGAAATATATGACATTATAAAGCTACTGGATTTATGTATATATATATATATATGTATGTCATATACTTACTTCCATTTCAAGACAATAAGGAATGGAAAACAGCGTTCATGCGTACGTACGGACTACCGTCTCCATGAACGGTGTTTTTCATTTTATTTATCTATCTATTATATATATATATATACTGAATATATATGATATATATAAATCATATTTTATATTCTCGAATTAAGTAAATCATTATATAAGTAATAATAATGTCAAGAACAACAAGTCAAAACACCTACGATAAATGAAACGATTTTACCCAAAACGCTTCTTTAACATAGAATTTACAAAAGAACGGGTAATATAATGTCATAAGTGAACCATATATGATATCATAACAATGAATATGATTCTTTAATAAGTCAATGACATTATTTAAATCATTATACAGGAGGTTCGGACACATACGAAGCAAATCGGACCTAAGGTAAGGGAAATATCACAATCTCATTTTTATCCGAGATTGTTTATTCGCAAGTATTTACTAGGGTGTATTTTATCATCCACATCCATGTTTCATCAATATGTAATATTATTTCCATCCACCTACAATTGTTTAAATCCATTTTTACCCTTCGGTGAGTTTTTAGTAAAATGTATGAAAGGAATCTTTTGTCATTTTTCGTACGAGGTACTTTTTGACTTTTCCGACAAAAGTACGAAGAATGTTTTTTTAACTTATACGGTATGAATGGATTATTAAAACATTATTTCCAAGAAACATACTTTACAAGTTTTCAAGTTTATTTTTTATCAAATTCTGTTATTTTAAAGTCGTATGACATGTTATGAAAGGAAAAATGTTTTTGAAGTAGAAAGGATATTTTCCTCAAGAATGGAGTTCATGTATTTTATCAAAATTATTTTCCATCTAAGATAATAAAAGGGTTCTGTTTTTATACCTATTATTACATTGATTTGACTATGTTGTGATGGAATTATGTTTATGAATTCCTTTATGTTATATGAATGGTTTTATGATGTCATGTTGTTTAAGAATCCCATTTTTATTACATGGGTTATGCGATGATGTATGATTTATGATTATGTGGCACACATAAGAAAGGATTCATTATAAGATGGGTGGGACCTATATCTCCCTCCAATGCATTGGGTAAAGATTTCATATCTCATGAGATAGACATGGCTGGAATGGTAGGTTATACCGGTTCAGTGAAACAGGACTGAAACGAGGGTTACTCGATTCAGAAAGGGACTTTGTCCACTAAGATAGTCTTGGCAATGAGTCTTGACTAACAAGAAATGATTCTCTATGATTATGTGTGAATGCCACAAAGTTTCATGTTTTAAGTTATGATTATTGTGATTACATTTCACTACCATGAATTATCCCATGTTATGAAATTATGCTCTCTTTTGCAGGTTATGATTTCCAAAAGTTATGTTCTTATGAATATGATGTGATTGATTTTTCTTTTGTTTACCCTTACTGAGCATTTGAGCTCACCCTTTTATGTTTTCTTTTCCCCAGGATATAAATAAAGGTTTTAGGTAAAAAAAAAAGGGGAAGATCTTTATGGGAGATATTGAAGATCTTTCACCACGATTAGAAGATTACGTTCCGAGTTTCCAAAGACACTAAACTATTACGATCCTTGTGTGTGTGTTTTTGTTATGAACTAAGTATTCCGCAAAAGTAATGTAATGTCCATGTACGTGAAGATACGGGTCTCTACATAATGTATTTAGATTTATGCACAGAATCTCCTATATTTTTGAAATCAAAATGAACCACTGCTTTATGAGGGAAGTTCAGTATCTAAATAATTTCAACTGAAGAGACTGAAAAATCCCTATCCTCTATCTTAGCCAGCAAGGTGTCAGAATGATCTCCCAAACTGAATTGAACCATTTTAAAGAAATATCGAAGTTATACCTCATACAAAAATTTTGTATTCTCACTATTGAAGGTCTGTTCGAGATTCTGAAACGACAGTGCTTGGTTTAACAACATGTTCATCTGAAATAGCCATTCTAGATCAATCAAATTTCCCCATAAGATTTTCCTTCCTTATATGCACTGTTTCTTGGCATTGCTGGTCTTGGCCTCATCATCTTTCTTAGTATTTTCCATGTCTAAGAGAATCTCTAAAGGTTTGAAGGTAAGGGTTTCAGAGGTTCAATGATTAGGGTTGAAAAACAGTGGTGCAATTTCGTGGGTTTGAAAGGGTTTTGGTGGAAGTGAAAAGGTTCAGAATTCGAATGGTTTCTAACATCCTTGATTCACGTGTTTTCATTAATCATTACATAGATTTTAAATATAAATAAAATTGATTACTCGGGGAAAATAAGAAGAAAAAAACTTATTCTGTTTGAAAAAAATAGCTAAATTATTTTAAACATTACTAAAAATAAAGAAACAACATTGTAAAATAAAACTTTATTTAAAATTAAATAAACCTAGATCCCCCTTAATAAAATCAAACCTTGTAGTGGGAAGTGATTTAGTGAAAATATTAGCTAATTGAATTTCAGTACTTACAAATTCCAAAGATATATCCTTTTTAAGAACATGATCTCTTAGAAAACGAAGTCTGATATTTATATGCTTAGTCCTAGAATGATTAGTAGGATTTTTTGAAATATTTATAGCATTAGTATTATAACATAAAATAGGCGTATTATTAAAATTTAGTCCAAATTCTATAAGAGTGTTTTTTATCCACATCACTTGTGTACAACAACTGCCAACAGAAACAAATTCTGCCTCTCCTGTTGACAAGACAACTGAAGGTTGTTTCTTACTTGACCATGAAACTAAGGATTTTCCTAAAAAGTGACAAGTACCCGAAGTGATTTTTCTATCTAATCTACAACTCCAAAATTCTACATCTAAATATGAAATCAAATTAAAATCAGAAGTTTTGGGATAGAGAAGAGATTGAAGAACAGTTCCTATTAAATATCTAAAAATTCTTTTAACAGCAGTTAAATGAGATTCTTTAGGATTTGATTGAAATCTTGCACAAAGACACACTTAATACATTATATCTGACATGTTAGCAGTAAGATATTGTAAAATACCAATAATAACTCTATATAACTTATTGTCAACTAATTTTCCAGTTTCATCCAAATCAAGTTTTATATTAGTACACATAGGAGTTGTATATGTCTTGATGTTTTCAATTCCAAATTTCTTTAATAAATTAGTAATGTATTCGCTTTGATTCAAAATGTTTCCAAAATATTTTTGATAAACTTGAAGTCATAAAAAGAAATTTTATTCTCTCATCGTGCTCATTTAAAATTCTTTTTGCATTAACATTGTAAACTCATGACAAAGGGATTTATTAGTTGATCCAAAAATTACATCATCAACATAAATTTGAACCAATAAAATAATAGTGTTTACAGTTTTCTTAAAAAGTGCTGGACCTGTCGTTCCATCAGTAAAATCATTTTTCAATACAAAAGAGATTAATCTTTCAAACCAAGCTCTAGGAGCTTGTTTAAGGCCATAAAGATCTTTAGTATGTTTAAAAACAGAATCTGGTTTTTGAGAATTTTCAAAACTATGAGGTTGCTCAACATAAACTTCCTCCATTAAATAACCATTTAGAAAGGCAGAATTAACATCCATCTGAAATAATTTAAAGTTCATATGGGATGCATAGGCTAAAAGGATTATAATGGCTTTTAATCTAGATACACGTGAAAATGTATCATCATAATCCATACCTTCTTACTGATTATATCCTTTTTTTACAATTATTACCTTTTTTCTAGTTTTTATTCCTTGATCAACTTGCTTACTTCTAAAGACCCATTTGGTTCCTATCACTGGATAATTTTGTGGTCTTTAAACTAATTTCTAGACTTCATTTTTTATGAACTGGTTTAATTATTCTTGCATTTCTATCATCCAACTTTCATCATCTAAATCTTCTTCTATAGACTTGGGTTCTAATTTAGATATAAAGGCATAGAATTCTACAAGATTCCCTATATTTCTTCTAGTTTTTATTATTGTGTCTAAGTCACCTATTATAGTTTCTAAAAGGTGATTTTCTAGGGTTATAGACTGTCTAGGTAGTACACTCATAGGTTCTTCAGTATCATGTTCTTATGAAGTGGACTGAATTTCATTTATATATTTTTCAAAATCATTTTTCAAGTTCTCAAGTTTCATGTTATCATTAGAGTCAGATTCATCCATTTGATCTATCCTTTTCTCAAAGGGATCAGATTCATCAAATTTCACATGAACTAATTCTACAACAATCCTTGACTTCTTATTATAGACTCTATAAGCTTTGGAGGTAGCTGAATATCCTATGAAAATGCCTTCATCAGATTTTGGATCAAACTTACCAAGATTGTCCTTGGTGTTCAAGATGTAAACCTTGAATCAAAAAACTTTAAAGTAATTTACTTTAGGTTTTTTGTTATTACAAAGTTCACAGGGAGTCTTTTTCAAAATAGTTCTAATTAAAACTCTATTCATTATATAGTAGGCTGTGCTTACAACATCTAACCAAAAATAGGTATGAAGACTGTATTCATTTAGCATAGTCCTATCCATTTCTTGAATAGTCCTATTTATTATTCCAACAATTACATTTTGTTGAGGTGTTCTTCTTACAGAGAAGGTTTATTAAATTCCCATATTTGAGCAGAAGGAATTTAATTCTTGATTCAAAAATTCTCCACCATGATCACTTATTAATGAAATTATTTTAAAACCTTTTTCATTTTGAACATATTTACAAAAACTTTCAAATAAAGTAAAAGCTTCATTTTTAAATTTTAAGAAGAAAATCCATGTAAATCTAGAATAGTCATCAACTAAAACATATACATATAATTTACCAGCAAAGCTTTCTACTCTTGAAGGCCCAAACAGATCCATATGGATAAGTTCTAGAGGTTTAGATGTAGCAATTCTGTTAACAGATTTGAAGGATGATTTGCATTGCTTGACAAGATGACATATATCACATAATCTGTTACATTCAAATCTGAGACTAGGAAAATCAGAAACTAATTGTATCATAGATAATTTATATGAAACATATACATTACAATGTCCAAGTATCCTATGCCAGATCCAAGATTCATTCACTTTAGCAGTTAATCACGTTACTTTTTGTTTACATAAGGAATTTAAATCTAGTGTATACACATTGTCAGTTCTAGATGCTCTAAATTTAAGCAGTTTATTTTTTAAAAAAGAACAACAATTTTTAAAAAAATCAACAGCATAACCATCATCACATAGTTGAGAGATACTTATCCGATTGTATTTCAATCCTTGTACATAATGTAATTTGTTGATTGAGACAGCTTCTGGATCTCCAACTACTCCAATACCAATGATCTTCCCTTTGACATTGTCACCAAATGTAACTAGTCCACCATCTTTTTCTGTCAGTGTAGTGAAGTTCGATGAGTTTCCACTAATATGTCTTGAAAAACCACTGTCCATATACCATATTTCCTTTTTTTTTGTGACCTGCTTCCTGCAAAGGAATTTACAAAATTTTCTTTGGTACCCATATTCTGTTGGGTCCATGGGTGTTAGCCAGCAGAGATCTGGGAATCCAGACTTGCTTTGTTTTTCTAATTTCACAACAGACAAATAAATCATTTGATACAAAATCCTTTTTAATGCCACTTATTTGGGGTTTTCTTAAGAAAACGTTTTTAGAAATATGTCCCCTTGTTCCACAGTAATTACAATTTAGTCATTTTGCACTTGGAATAAAATAATTCTTGTACAAATTGGGGTTTTCACCTTTAATTCCAATTCAAAATATTTCCTTTTTAATGAAATTTTTCCCAAGAATTTTATTTAAAGTATTTTTCCTTTAGTAAAAACAAGGGCTACATTTTTATAAGTTTCCACTTCAGTTTGCAGTTATTTTATCTTTGATTCATAATCTGTATTGTTATTGTTAATTGAGTCAAACTTTTTAGTAAACTCTTTATATTGTTTTTGCATTGTATCTCTTTCATCATAAATAGCCTTATGAATGTTCTTTAAAGAATTATGCTTCTTAAATAGAGAATCATATTTTTTTCAAGAATATTGAATTAGGCTGCAAGTTTTCCATTAGAGTAACTATATTCCGAATAAGAGTCAAAAGAGTAGTAAGATTGTGCATCATCTTTTTCTGCCATGAAACACATTTTGGCTTTCAGATTTACATCTTCCTTCTCTGTGTCTGATTCAGAAGTGTTACTGGAGTCTTCAGATACACTCTATGTGGATTTCATTCCTTTATTGTCCTTATGCTCATTATCATTTCTTTTGAAGAATTTCTTTTTCTTGTCTTTTTTTTAATTGAGGACAGTCATGTCTGATATGCCCCATTTTCTTACATTCATAACACCTAACTTCTATTGTCATCCTTTTTGAAGGACTTTATGAAGCCTTTCTTCTTTCTATATAATTTAGTGAATTTTATGGCTAGCTGAGCCAATTCCACATCAGAATTTGATAAATAAGAACTTTCTGATTTCAATTTTGAACTTTTATTCATCTTTCTATTTTTGCTCTGTGATGACACTTTTAAAGAAGTGTCATCTCTTTTGATAAACACTTTATTCTCATTAGCTTCATTTTTCATCTCATCTTCTTACATCATTAGTGTTCCAATCAGTTCTCTCATGGTTAAGTCTTTGACAGGTGTTGACTGTCTGATTGCAGCAGAGATTCCATTCCCTCTTGTAGGTAGTACCCTCAGTACTTTTAAAGATTGATCATCTACTTTAATTGGATATCCCAAATAGGTTATGTTATTGACAGTCTCTATCAATCTTCCATTCATTTGAGTAATACTTTCACCTTCAACCATTCTGAATGTATCAAATTTAAGCTTAGCAGTAGTATATCTCATTTCCATGATATTGTTAGTTCCTTCATAAGAAACAGCAATAGTTTACCACATCTCATATACTATCGGGAATTGAGATACTGTGTTCAATTCATCAGGTCTTAGAACACATATAATAGCATCCATTGCCTTTGAGTTTATATCATATTATGCTTTAGTAGTTGCACTCCATATTTCAGGTTTTTCTGGTATTTCATATGGAGTAAGAATCTAAGAATATACTCTGTATCCATGGTTTTTCAGATATATAATCATTCGCGACTTCCAGCATCCATAGTTTTCTCCATTGAAGTATGGTTCTCTGACCATAGACATTCCCTCTCTTGTATCAGTCATCTTGCTTTGTGTATAATCGCTTTCAGATTGTTAAGGCTTTATCAGAAATCTCAACCTTTTATAACAATTGTTGGATCATATTATACTAAATATACACAAGAGGGGGGGGGATTGTGACTTTTTAGAAATCTTCATGAGATCGTGTTCTATCCTTTATATTTAATCAAATAGATTAATGCAGCGGAAATATGAAGTGTAGAGACACATGATGGATAGTGGTTTAGGGAACAGAAGGCCCCTATTCCACTCCACCAATGCTCTACTCCTCTAGCTCGGTGATTTTCACTATCTGGTCCTCATTTCAACAGACCTTTCAGTAACTGAGTACAGGCAGTTGAAACCTTTAAAATATAAGTCAAAAAAAATCCTTCTGGTTCACTCACAGAACCTACACAACTTAGTACGAGAATCCGGTCACTCACGAATAGAAAAAAAGTTTTTTGTACTTTGAAAATACTTTCCACATGTTCTTCACAATTGCAACAGCAAGAAATTGACAGTAGATGGATCATCACCTTTAGAAATAATGATCTTCACAAAAGAGTCATTCTCAGTCGATCTTGTTGTAGTAAATATAGAAATATAATTCACAACTTCAGCAGTAGCATATTTACAGTAGATCTTCCATGTAGAACAGGTGAATCTTCTATCGTGATTATTCTTCATCAATAAAAATATCTTTGTCGTTCTATTGAATTAGCATATCTGTATGTTTTGATAGTCTATGTTTTTATTTCTTTTTAAAATAATGATCGAGATATCACACATTGATGTTCGAAAAAACTCATATATATAATAATAACGCCAAGCACTTTTTCTGCAAATTTAGATCCACAAAAGTTTCCTTTTGATTTGCGATATTCAAACATTTTAATTTAAATATTAGTCATAACTTCCCTAAAGACATGGCATAAAAATATCATGTTAATTAGATCCTTAAACCATTAATAAAACGACTTTTAATCCACCAAAGTCGCGCTTAAAAAATAGTTTTAAATCCGGCTTGAAATCAGCATAATAATCAGCTTGCTGATCGTTGCAAAATAATATCGACTTTAAATTCTATGATTCCAAACATAAGGTTGAGTTGTACAATATAAATCCTATGAACATAACATAGATAAAAAACGTAAGTTTGATGACATATCTTTCAAACATAAGGTTTTCAATGTATGGTTGATCAAAAATGTAGGGTTGTCCATCCATACTTTTTCTCTTCAACTTTCAAACGTATGATGAAAGATCCATACTTTTATAAGAATTCAAACGAATGAAACTTGATCCATACTTTTCTAAGAACGTATGGTTGTTTAAAAAGGTAAGGTTGATGAACCATAATTTTTAGAAAGAAACGTAACGTTTAACACTTACGTATGGTTCTCCTTCCATAATTTTCAATAACCCAAACGTAGGGTTCCTTCCTAACGTAGGGTTCCTCTTCCATACTTTTCTGATAACTCATAAATTATATACTACATTACATCCTTACGCTACATTTCTACACGTAGGGTATGAACAATGTTTCCATAACACGTTAAAGTAGATCCTGAATATGTAGAGCATGAATAGTGTTTCTAGAACATGCTAAATGCGAATACCTTAGAAATTAATTCTCTTTGTTCAAGAATCTAAACATTTTGTCCAGAAATAAAAATATAATGAAAAATAAATTCCTAAAATATTCTTCAAAAAATCATTAGAAAATAATTAAGGGTATTTGTGAGCATCAAAATTATCATAAATAGATAGAGTGTTGTTCTCAACAATCTCCCCCTTTAAATAACAACATTATTTATTGTTGAAAACAACACTTGCTCAACAAATATGTCTTCTGAAATTAGAGAGTTCATCTAAAAAATACTCACTCCATCAGAATAGGGAGAAGATGAAGATGATGAAGAAGAAGAAGAATAGGAAGAATATCTAAAATATGTCCCTCTTGCATTCAAAGAAGGTATCTCCACCACAATTGATGAAATTAAGGAGACAAACCTAGGAACCAAAGACAACATGGGGCCCACATTGATCAATGTGGCTATGCCTGTAAAGGAGCAGGAGACATATACCTTCTTCCTAAAGATAAATCGATATGTGTTTTCCTGGAACTACACTGAAATTCCAGGCCTCGATTCCAAGGTTTCGACATAAGATCTGGGATTATCAGAAGACCATCAGGGCTATAAGTAGGTATCTATAAGGACCCACCTAACGCATGCATCCAAAATATAGGTTGAAGTTGAAAAGATGATAAAATCCATCTTCATATAAGAGGTCCAATATCTGATCTAGTTGGAAAACCTAGTCAATGTCAAAATGAATATTGGAATGTCTAGAATCTGCATTGACTTTAGGGACCTTAACCTGTATTTCCCAAAAGACGATTTCCCAGTCCCGATCAAAAAAATTTTAATCACTACAACAACCAGATATGAGGCTCTCTCTTTCATGGACAACTATTCGGGATACAATCAAATATGGATGTCCCGAGGAGATGAAGAAGCTACCACTTTTAGGGCCCCTTAGGGAGTGTTATGTTATATATTAATTCCCTTTGGTCTAAAAATGTCTGGTGCCACATATCAGCGTTCCATGCATTATGTATTCTTGCTCTTTTTGGGATGGTTTTTCAAGTGTTATATCAAAAATTTGGTGGTTAAATCACAACAATTTTCAAATAACCTTCCTGATATTGAAATTGTCTTCAACAAGTTACAACAGTAAATTTTAAATATAAATCCCCTAAAGTGCACCTTTGGTGTTATCTTGGGAAAATTCCTCAACTTTGTCGTACATCATCCCAACATCGAAGTTGACCCTAAGAAAATAAAATCCATCCTTGGTATGTCCCCACCTCACATCCTCACTGAGTTAAGGGACCTTTAAAGGAATATCACATACATTCTGCGCTTCATAGCCAACCTAGAGGGTAAATGTTTACCTTTCACCAGGATCATGAAGAAAGGAGTTACATATGGGTGGGAAAATGATTTCCAAGAAGCATTTGACAGTATCAAAAGATATCTCCTAATCCCTCTAGTGCTGATGTGACCAGTTAAGGGGATACCACTCATTTTGTATATAACTTCTCTGGAACGGTCCTTAGGCACCTTCCTAATGTAGAAGAATGATGCCAGCAATGAGAACAACCACTATTACCTCAGCCAAACAATGATTGATTATAAAACTTTGTATTCAAAAATTTTAATGAATTAGTTATAACTAATCTTCACGGTTTAGAAACACAGGAATTACCTACAACACCATGAGGTCCACTTGGGCTCCCACTACAACCTGCTCAAATATATCCTCAACCGTCCCATGCTAAATGTACTCCTATAATGATGGGTGGTCATCCTACAACAGTTTTAAATATTGTACATGACCCAGAAGGCCATCAAAGGCCAAACATTAGCGGACTTCCTGGTAGATCACCCCTTGAAGGAAACAACACCAATGGATGCCAAACATCCATATGATGAAGTGTTTACTATTTAGAAGACCCCCAGACATGAAAAATGTACTTTAATTGTGCTTCCCAAATCCCGATAGGGAAAAGGATGGATGATCCCAAGATCAAAAAAGTGGGGCTGGTAATTATACTCATATCCCCTAAAAAGTCCATCTTGCCTTACTCTTTCTTACATTCAAAAGAATGTACAAATAATAAAGAGGAATATTAGGCCCTCATTGTAGGTCTAGAACTAGAACTTCATGTGCATGCCAAACACCTACAAATATAGAGTGATTCAGAGTTAGAGATCAAATAGGTTAGCAGTGAATACACCATCAAGAAAGAAGTATTGGTTCCCTTTACGAACCATGTTTGAGAACTGATGAAAGAATTCCAATCAGAACCAACATTGAATTATTTCCCCCAGTCACAAAATTCCCGAGACAACGCTTTGGTAAATGCATATAGAACCCTGGACGATTTAGATTAGGATGAAATTGTCAATAGCATTCCCATCACCGAATGGTCTTTCCATTAATCTAGATAAATATGGAGAATATTCAAGAAATTGGCCCCGTTTCTGAACCTCATGGTCACAACACATGTTGGATTCCACCCATTTTAAATTACCTTCGAAATGGGTAACTCCCACCAGATTGGACTGGAAGGGATCTGGTCCAAAGACAGGTAGTAAAAATTTTCATGTACAATGGGGTAAACCATGAAAAGGTTCTCTAAAAACAAGGCCTTGACGGAGTCCTTCTCTGGTGCATTGATGGAGAAGAGACAGTTGTTGTCATGAAAGAAGTGCACACTGGAGCTTGTGGAGTGCATCAATAACCAACTGAGATCTCTCACCAAATATAATGTCTTGGGAATTGGTGGACCACTATGATACAAGATTGTTCCATATTCATCAAGAAGCACTATTTCTTCCAAGTTCATGCTAATTTTATACACCGAACCCCAGAGTTACTTCATACGGCTAAGTAATCCTAGCCATTTTCAAACTGGGGGATGGATGATGTGGGACCATATCCTGCCGCCACAACCAGAAAATTCAAGTTCATACGCCTTAAAGAAGATGGGTCAAAAAACATCATTGGATTTGTGAAGGCCGACATCATTACTAGATTTGGTGTCCCTATTACCATATTGACAGACAATGACACTGACTTCGGCTCTACTAAGTTGGACAAGTTATACCATGAGTATGGAATTATAGCCAATAGGTCATCCTATTACCACGCGGTAGCGAATGGGAAGATATAGGCTTTCAATAAGAGCCTGTCCAATATACTTCAAAAGATGGTTGATAAGGATAAGAAATCATGTCCAGACAAGCTACTTTACACTTTTTGGGCTTATCGGACCATGACCCGCACCGCCACCTAGGAAACCCTATACTCACTCATATATGGGGCATAGATATTTTTTCCTATGAAAATCCCAGTTCCATCACTTCATGTGTCCATTTATGATAAACTGTCCATGGATGAGCAATCCTAGAGATAGTTTGATGCATTGGAGCAACTATACTAAAAAAGGATACACACTTTACACCATTTGGAAATCTATTAAAATTGGATTACACAAGACTTAAAAAAGGTTATTCTTCAATCTTTCTGCCAAAGAGAAATGGTGTTAGTCCTAATAACCCCGATGATACTCAAGAAGAAGCCCCCAAAGATAGAACCAAAGAGGGAAGGACCATATGTCATACATAGGGTCTATTTAAATAAAGCATGCACCCTAATATTAATGGATGTACAACTCATCACAGTTCCCACAAATTAAAAGTTCTTGAAGAATTACTTCACATATTAATATTCCATGCTACGGTCCAAACTCTAAGACCTTAAACTACAAGTCATTGTCCTGACCACACGATGTTAAACTGTACAGTATTAGTCCATGAAACATGACATTTAACAATGATGCTATGTTCCAAGCTCTAAGACCTTAAACTATGAGTAGCAATACCATGAAATCCCAATGCTACAGTCCAAACTCTATGAACTTATACTATAATTCATTGTCCTTTCCACATGACGTTAAACTGTAAGGAAATCTTCCTTGAAACATGAAATTAAATTGTGACTCATGTCCTATCTATAAGATGTTAAACTATGTGACACAAATCACCCTAATAACATGACAATAAACTTAATGATATATCACAGAACTACATAAGTCTTGATTTCTTCCCTCATAGGATACGTAGAGACACCTCTATCCCTGATCTAGGCCCATCCCTACAAACATGCCAGTAGTTTTTATGACACTGATGAAATGAGTATTCCATCCATACTTGGACTCTTTTGTGGAGGTCTTTTTGGAAAATATCTTGATGAACTCTCACACTCAAAACGACCATGATACCCATCTTGAGATTATTTTGAGTACACTGAAAGAGCATCAGTTATATTCTAAGAACTGAAAATGACACTTTTGGATAGACCATATTAATTTCTTGGGTCATGTTATCCCAGAGATAGCCGTATCAGTATACCCAGATAAAGTGAGAGTAGTAGTTTCCTAGGAGAAGCCTAAGAACTACTTTTAGGTATGGAGTTTTCTAGGGCTAGATGGTTACTACATGCATTTTATACATGACTTTTCATGCATAGCATTGCCACTGAGGGGTCTAACTAAGAAGGGTAAGATGTACTAGTGGATAGATTCCTATGATTCATCCTTTTAGATGCATAAAGGAAGGTTGAATTCAGCACATATACTAGTTTTCTAGAGCCGAGAAAGAGTTATACTATTCACTGTGATTCATCATGTATCGGGCTGGGAGAAGTACTTATGCAGGCGGAAGAAATCATTGTGAATGGGTCTCGATAGTTGAGGCCACATGAGAAGAATTACCTGACGCTTGATCTTGAGTGGGCTTTAGTTGTTCATGCCTAACACTGATGGAGACGTTACCTTATGGTATATCATTTTTTGGTGTACACTAACCACAAAAGTCTCAAGTATATATTTAACCAGCATGACCTAAATTTGAGACAATGAAGGTAGGTTGCATACATTTAGTCCTTTGAATTTGAGCATGCCTACATGCTTAAGGAAGGCAATGTAGTGGCTGATGCGTTAAGCCGAAGGACTCAGATACAAGCTATTCAGGAGGACAATAGTGAGTGGTAGCTTATGGCTCTGTTCTCTGAGATGAATTTAGAGGTTTATGACATGCAGGGGAAGACATTTCATTTTTATATAGTTGTTACCTCTACTCTACTTGATCTAGTGCGAATGAGGAAGCTATTAGATTCAGATGGTCTAGTTCTATGAGAGAGTGTGTCAGGGGAGGACCCTATTCCTGGATGGATCGTAGGTGAGGATGAGATATTGTGTCATCATGGGCATGTGTGGGTGTAAGTAGACATACTAGAGGAGATTTTTGCGGGATTTTCATTCCTCAATCTGGGCAGTTCATCCTGGTGTCACCAAGATGTATCAAGATCTACACTGTTAGTATTGGTGGCCTGGTATGAAGAGAGATATTGCTGGTTTTGTGAGGAGGTGTTCCACCTGTTAGTAGGTGAAGGCAGAGCATCAACGACCAACATGACTTTTGCAGCAGTTACCCATTCCCGAGTGGAAGTGGAAGGATGTCACGATGGACATCGTGATAGGTTTACCAATTTCACCTCGTGGGAATGCTGCAGTTTGTGTTGTCATTGATAGAATCACGAAGGTTGTGCACTTCTTACCAATCAAGGAGACCTTCTATGTTGACGAGCATGGATAGTTGTACATCTAAGAGATTGTATGTTTTCATGGGGTTCGTCACTCTATCACCTCAGACATGGATGTCCGTTTTACTTATCGGGTCTGGTAGGGAGTATAGAAGGATTTGGGTACATAGGTACTTCTAAGTACAACTTACCATCTCCAGACAGATGGCCAGTCCAAGCATACAGTTCAGGTGCTAGAAGACATGCTTTGTGCATGTGTCCAAGATTTTGGAGGATCTTGGGAGAAGAAGATACCTCTAGTGTAGTTTTCCAACAATAATAGTTATCAAGAAACTATTTAGACGTCACCATATGAGGAATTGTATAGTAGGCCATGCCAATCACCCCTATGTTGGCTGGAAGCAGGAGAGGCAGCTATGTTGGGACCACATCTAGTCCAGGAGACCACATAGAAGGTGGAGTTGATTTATAAGAGGATAGATACTACACATTCATGACCAAAGTCTTATGATAATAGACAGAGACAAACTTTGGAGTTTGAGGTCAGAGGTCACGTTTTCCTACATGTCACATTGAGGTTGGGACACAAGAGGATTAGGAGATAAGGAAATATTCCACCGAGATACATCAGGCTGTTTGAGGTTTTGGAGAATGTCGGTCCAGTTGCCTATCAGTTGTAGTTACCTTAGAGGTATCGGGGTATGCACGACTTATTCCATGTTTCTTAGCTATAGCGTTACTTCTCAAACATGTCTCATGTTTTCCAAGACAAGGAGGATGAGTTAGAGGTGGACACATCATTCTAGGAGCATCCTATACAGATTGTTGATTGTTGTAAAAAGGTTCTTCAGAGATGGTCTATTCCTCTGATAATGGTGTAGTGGAAGCACAAGAGAGTACAAGACGAGACAAGGGAGAGGGAGGCTGATGTGAGATCGTAGTGGCCGGAGTTGTTTGAGGATTCTTCTTACATACCCCATTTTTAGGGAAATTCAGGGATAAATTTCTTTAAGGGTTGAAGTTTGTAAGAACCGAAATCTTTTTTTCAAGTATGGATATTTATTTTGGGTGTTCTTGAGAAAAGGATAGTTTTTGAATATTTAAGAAGTACATGCCATGTACTTAGGAGTACACGCCGTGTGCCTGTTTGTCATGGGTAGCTGTGTACTAGTCGTGTAACGGCCAGTACATGGCTATGTGTGGTGACCTGGAGACCTCTTAAAGCATGGTCAGTTAAGTCATGTACACGACATGTACATTAAATTAACACTCAATGAACTTTTTTTTATTTGTTAAATCAGACTGGGGTCACATCTTATTACTATAATTGTCTTCTTCTTACCCCATCTCGTCCTGGAGCAACCGAGAGCTATGATTCTCCTCTAAGCCCCTGATTTATCATCTATTCTTCAAATCAAACACCTTCAGTTGTGTAGGAATCAGATTTGTATGTCCTTCCTTCTTTTAGAGCCTCTCCTCCTGATTTCTATTCTTTCGTGAGATATTCGAGGTTGAGTGATTTTGACGTTTTTATAGATCTACAATGTTTTAGGACGATTCAATGGATGAGGTTCAACCATACCAATCATACAATGTTTAGGTAGGTGGTTTGTGCCTTTCCATAGTTGTCTTTGGATTATATGTGTGAAAAGTGCCGAATACCGTAGTTTAGGGTATTGCGTGTTATGGAAATTTACACTATTTGATGCTTGGAAAGGTTTTTTTCTTAAGAATGGGTTTTCATAAATGAATGTAGTCGAAACTGTAGTATTTTTTACTTTTGAGTACTTCTTTATTTATTACTACATTTTTCATATTACCTGCTATATATATTAACTGACAGTTAAGAACATATATTTGGGTGGTTGCCTACTGGGATTCATCTGAAACCTTGTTTGGGTCATGCTTTTGGGTCCAACTAGATTATATTAGTTCAGGTATAGTTAAGGGCAACCACCCTTCTACTCTAAGTACTTTATTGTTGTGGATCTCGAGAGCATGGGATGAAGTTGAGGCTTGCGAAGCTACTGGAGTTTACTAGTTTTCTTTGTACTTTGGTTTAGTATTATTTTTATAGCATTGTGACTTGGTTGGATTCTTTCCTAGACATATATAACATGCATCATTTATATATTTTCTCTAGTTCTTTATTTACTTTTAGTCTTCTTCTTTTACTTGTTGTATGTCGTTACTACTTTCGATGTTGTATATTATTTCAATTCCATTGTGTTACTCTGCCAATGAGGTCATAGTTTCCCGACTATCAAACCCAAGGCCCTCAATACTAGTCAAAATCCCCTGGCATTCATAGAAATGTTCTTGAGGGCCTATGACCCACTGGGTACGGGGCACCTTTGGGTGGCACCCAGAACCGGGACGTTACAAAAAGAACCCTCTTTTACTTTTTAAAAGGAACATACCCATAAAAAGTATTCTTCATATTTTTTTCAAAAGAAATCTCTTTATAGGTAATGAACGTGAACACTCAGTTATATGATAAATTCACCTTAGTTTTGGAAATATTTTCACTTATTCAGAATTTATAGAATATATATTTTTTATACATAGAAATTCAAGGACAAATGAAAGTAATAAATGCTAGATAAAAAATAACGGGCAAAAAAGAAGATATATAAACTTGTATGTGATACCCACACTATATCAGATCGATGAACAAGAGACTATGACCAACCTCAATGCTTATTTAATGCACAAAAAAGTATATTCTTTCTTAGTGGTAACTTAGTGCTGAAAAAGGTTATTTTTAAATTTTTATCAGGGTGTGTGCATGTGTGCACACACACAACATATTACACCCAGACATATAATAATTATTTAATGTATAATAACATTTATTGTGAAAAAAATAATAAAAAATAATAAATACCATTTATTTTTTTCGGTGTATATATAAATAAATATATACAATTTATTTATTTATAGAAATATGTTATTTAAATATTTATATTATAAATCATGTTAGATTAAATGATTGAGTTTTTGGATTGAGTTAAAATCTTTATACACCTTGCCTCAACACCACATGTTCAAATACAGTATTTCCACTCAAGGGTATTTTTATTTATATTGGGTAATTATAATCACTAAATTATTATTGATAATGACTATTGTTGTTTATAACCAAACTATTCCATTCTTCATGCTTCTTCATTGACTATCACACTCCTACCTTGAACCACATCTAGTATTCATTGATCATGTGTTTTATTTATCAAATCAACATCAAATGTAAGGTATGCGAGTCATAAGTCAATTTTCTTATAAATCCTACAGTTTTTTCAGCCTTTATACTTCAATTACACATTTATGTATTTATACTCTCATATATATATTTATACATACATAAATTTCAGTGTATGTTTTAATATACATATATATTTTATATTCATAAATATATATATATATATATAAACATATCTGTGTTTTCATCAAGGAATTGGTCGCAATATTTATTAAAAATTGGTGTTGATAATCTTAGTGAAAAATAAAATTGTACAAGGAAAAAAACCCTGAAAATATATGAAAATTTATTTGGTATTACATGGAAGTGATATATAGATATGATCATCAGTGGATATGTCAGAATCATTATGAATGTTTTAGAGTAAAACTAGATATGATCAATGATTGTTTTAATCTGTTAAATATGTGTAAGTATTTCTCAAATTTCCTATAGATGAAGTTATGGATATTTTAATAGAGTTTATAAAAGGTTGGAATATATAGAAAAATATTTCTTAAAGAAAAATGTGTTGGTTTGGATTTTATGGATTTCATGGTGTGCTTTCATTGTTTATTCTGGTTTAATATGGCTTTGGATTAGGCTAAAATACATTTAGAGAAGGTTGGAGAGAACGTTGGAGTTACATAAGATTAAACATCTTTTCACAAAGACTAAATATGAATAAGTGGGAGTTCTTTCTATGAATTTAAGAGTAAACAATATTTTTAGGGGCCAACTAACATTTATATGGTGAAAAAGAAGCTACATAAGAGTAGATCTATATTTATAAAGTTTCTTAAGAGTATCTCTACAATTCTAAAATATAAATAAATTTAAATCAATTTTATTGGATATGTGTTGGAATATAATTTCTGGAAAGGTGGTATATAAGAGTAAACTAGATTTATCAAAGGTCATGTAAGATTATATTTGATCTCGTGTAAGAGTAAGCTGAAATTTTAAGAGTTCTGTATGTGTAATCATTTGGAAAAGTCATATTAATCTGTTATATCGGAAGGGTATGTGAGATTAAACCCCAGAAATATAAGATTACATTATGATATCTATAACTGCGTGAGAATAAAATTAGTGTCACATAATAATAAACAAATTTTTTAAAAACATGAATGTGAAAATTTGATGGTGTTGTCATGTGGATGATATATCACATAAATTAATTGAAAATATTTTTGACCAATTTTCAGGGAGAATTGAATAGAGATTTCAGTGGAAGATTTCAAGGGAGATTTATGTTGATTATTTAGATGAATATTTCCATGGAAAAATTATTGGAGAGAATTATGAAGTCTTAAGGAGATGAAGATATGAAAAGTAAAGGGGAACATATGGAAGATTTATTTCTATATTAATTGTTTTAAAAGTATTAGTTTTTTGGATTTAGTTTTGATTAGTTGTCATGATAAAATTAGTGGTTCCATGTCACAACAAACAAATAAGGGGAGTGACTATGTCATAATCCAAATACTTATGATATAAAGAATAATATAGAAATAATTAAATTGATTTCCAATTGGAGTTTTACGATGTGAAATTTTGGATCAAGATTTTAAAAGTTAACTCTATTTGAATGCATAATGTATAGTACTACTAATATTTTGAACAAATGGAATGACCATGGAGCCTTGATTAGAGATAAATTGATTCAAATCCTTGGATTAAAGTCAAAGTTTTTTAAAAATCAATAAAAACTTATCATAGTAGGTCTTGAATGTTTTTTATGATATAGAAAAAATTGGTTGTGTGACAAGAATGACATAGAGATATCCTGTATTATAGTGAATAGATAAATATTGGATATTCTATTTGTAAAGACAAAAAGAAGAACATACAACCATATCTAATTATGAGATAAGAAAAAGAGTAGAGGATAACTAAGAAAAAATATAGGTTTTATTAAACACACCATGTTTATTGGTTAAAGAATATATAATAAAATATGAGAATTCCTAATGTCGAATTATTTTCATCTAGAGTATTTTTTCAATCTTCATTTTTTCGAGAGATTAAAGACCAAACTATTCTATCATAGAGTTGATCATATCTGGTTTAAAGGAAGGTATCATCACATGTTATTCATTGGAGTATCATTTTATGAATTTTTATATTGAGGTTGAAATTTCTATATGTAGATCATGGAGAGACCCTTTATGACTACCATGGACACACTACTGTATCAAGTGATAATAAAAATATTATTTATATACTAACTTTGATACCAACTATAACTTCATAGACCCATAGTCCTAGATCCAGTTCTAATAAACATATTCTTTTCACACCAAATTTTAAATGAACTAATGTGACCCAAACATAACAATCTATAATTATATTTTTATCAAAAGATATCAATTCATTTATATACCCAAGACCTATTAGATTTAGACTTTTTGATATATAAAAACATTTTACTTAAAAAACCTATATTTTCCTCATCTGTTGGGAATTTTTTCCATTAAACCAAGGATTCAATATTTTATAATAATTTTTAAATATCTCCCACAAAATTCTCCACACATGATACCCATATAAGAATATAACACATAATACTCATCTTCATAACCTGATGTAAATTAATACATAATAAGGTTGATTTCAAACACCTAATAGGGGAAATAATATAACAAAATCTATCATGGAATAAATTAGGAATGAATAATGTTACAAGAATAACTAATAATCAAGTAATTCCATATAATTTATAAGATTAGAATGAAATATATCCCTGGATAGTATAAAAATGGAAATAATTACATAGATAACAATATATAACCTATTTCATAGTGATGGAATCTATAATACTGAGAATCATAAACATAACGTCCAGGTCCCATGCCATTACATAATAGATAAATATGTAAGGTTTACAGAAAGTACCTGATATAGTTAGTCACACAAGACCTACCAATACATCGAGGGGATATATAATTCCACTCCCCACCCATCACTAAATAAGTGTAATTCATGCATAATATGTATGTAATGAATAAAAAATACACAAAATATATGACTTAGTAATCAATAATTATCCATATTGAAATAACAAGTATAAAAATTATTAATAATTCCTCATCCAATAAATGGAATTACTTTATTAGAAAAACCTTTCCATTTTTAATGTTTTCATAATGTATAGAGTAATGGATATAAATTTAAACCAATAATATAAATGTGATACCATACACCCATGATATTAACGAGTATGGACATGAAGAAGAATAATAAATTTAAAAGAGGGACTATGAGTGATAGAGAACATAAACCTTTTGATCCTAGTGGGTTTTGAAATATAAATTCATAAGATAATTTAGAGGGTAATACATGAATCATAACTCTAAAAATGATATACCTTTTATTGTTTTAGAGGAAAATAGAATCAAAATCACAAAAAAAAATTCATAATACAATTTAACATCATTGTAAAAAGATAAATATATGAATCCCTTTTAAAAGTTATATTTTAGAAGTTGATATGAAGACCTTTTAAATTATTATTTAAATAAAAATAAAAATAATGGAACCATGAACCTGAATTAGGGTTTAGTCAACAAATGTAGAGTGGAAGACAATAGATATGAATATGAATGGGATATTATTATTAAAAAAATACCTTTATTAAAACCCAAGTCATAAAAAAGAAAATAAGTTTTTTTTTGAAAATTGTTAAAGTGAAATAAGAAGTTCCCAAGAGATAGAAAAAATTTGGGTTTTAAAATAAAAAATAAAACATTAGTTTAAATAAAGAATATGGATATAGAAGAGAAAGATCGTATTAGAGAGGATGTAAATTATTCCTGACAACAGAATTTTTTATTAAAGAAAGAAATACATCAAATAAATCTATTTTGGTAAAATATATAAATAACTAAAATATAAATAGAAATTCCCATATTAATTAAATAAATTAATGAATAAAATAAACTTATAATAATATAATCAATGTAGAAAAACAATGACCCAATAAAAAGAAGGATCATTTGAAAAAAACCTTACAATATTTGTAACTTTTAAATAAAATGATATTGAAAGAGAGGCAGTGAAATGGATTTGTAAAATAATTTAATTTTAGGAAATTTATTATAAAATAAATCCCCAACGAAGTATATAGACCACATAAAATAAAATAAGTGTGAAAATGGCACATGCCTCAGTGAAAGGAAACTGAGATAAGAAAACCCTTATATTAGATTACTTCTTGGTCGAACATGCTCATAACTACTATATTATAAACATAACCATAATGATTAATTTAATAAAAACATTATTGAAATATATTATTTTTTTATATTCTTTAATTATAACCATTAATTAAACATTTATTAGATTTTTATTGTTCATTTTCTTCATCATATACTAGTGATTTTGATTGTTTCACACATGTTTTATAATATCGATGTAAATCTGCATACTTTGACACTAATTTCATCATCACTATATTATTTAAGAAACTAGATTATATGTTTCATAATGATTTATAAAGTAAAATTTTCAATCCATGAGTGTTTTAGTTATTATTTGTAGCTATGCGGCTTTTTTATTAATATAAAAGAAAAAATAGTAGAAAATTCCATCAGGGATGGCCATAAAAATAGAGACTGAGTGCATCAAATCTTAAAATATTCAAATATTAGAGAGGAAGTGATCCCATACTAGTATATATAGTGACATTCCCATTTAGAATATTCTTAGATTCATGGTATTCTGCAATCTTATTTCCTTCACGCTATATATGACTAACCGATACCTGACCCCTCAAGAGAGAATTAATGATCCAGATGATATAGCTGATACTCCCTAGGGTAACTTCTTTCTTATGGAGGGAATTGAATATGATTAATGAGTCTTTATCAACCACCTATTGTTCAGATTTTTTACTTTACAGATCTATATTCCATTGAGAATTAACCTGGATTCTTCAATCAGAGATTCTCCATGACCATAATTAGAAGAAAAAGCAAGGACCATAGATCCCATGTTATCACAGACCACACTACCACACAAATAAATCCCATTCAAGAAACAACCATCAGTGTTATGTTTTAAACTGAACTTAGAATGTGAGAACTAATAATCTCTAAAACTTTATTCAGATCATTAATATAGGATCCAACCTCAATTAGAAGGTTATGGGAGACTCATATCTTATTTTCCATGATAAAAGAATGTAAAATCTTGTATTGTGGTCTCCCTCCTTGATATATAATTATTTACAACACTCACGAGCCACCCTCTCTTCATCCAAAACTAGATCTACAGACCTAGTCTTCATGCTAATGAGATCACAAAAAGTTTTCTCATCCCATTCTTCTTCCAACCTTGTATCATCCTGTTCAATCCCCCTATTAATGGACTCCAAACCCATGGATGGTGGCTGTCAACTGAAACTCCATCTAATATGATCTCCTTTAAGACACAAAAATTTGTTATAACACCTCACCCCTGAAGTTTCTTGTATATGTTTAATCCATGGCATATTAACCAAATACTCAAATGTGGGGTAATATATCCACCATTTGGAAAAGAAAAATTTCTTTTCCCTATTTGATCTAGAATCAAGAAGAATGAGGATGGTAGAGTGATCAGATAATGATTTTTACAAATGAAAAGTCCTCGCTTCTGTAAATACAATAACCAGCTAGAGATTTTCCAGACACCTATAAATCCTTATCCATGTTCTCCACGTTCCTTCTTGGTTATTTCACTAGGTAAATCAGTCACCAGAATACCCTATATCAGAGATACCATTACAGGTAGTGAAGGATGTAAAATTACATGGGCTCTTACAAGAAACTGGACCACAACCTTTATTCTCTGTTGGGTCTGTAATAGCATTAAAGTCCCCCCATATAAACCAAATGAATCTTTTTAGAATAACTGTATCAAGATATAACCACAAGGACTACCTAGCCACCACATCACATTTTCCATACACAAAAGAGAAATAAATTTACTCGTTCGCAATACGAATTTTTGTAGAAATATGTTTATCAGATTCAAAAAGATTTATCACCTAATATGAGGAATCCCAGAAAATATATATACGGTTTTTTACTGGATAACCATGAAAGTAACTGAGAAATACAATTTGATGAGTGAATTCATGAATCTTAAAAAAGTTCTTCCAGGGAATTCATGAACATTTAGTAGGGTTCTATGATATTTATGGACTACACAACTCATTTCATAGAGCTTCATCACTTTGTTCATATCTATACCATTAGTGAAATAGAAAATAAGAGATGATTTTAGGATGACTTGAGGGATCATATTAATTATCTGGTAATTTTTTTTAGTTTACCATTGTATATGATATATTGAAGAAAACCATTATCACTAAATGAAAACTAAGGGAAGAAGATGGTGTGAGTCTGAGTGGTTTAGAACCCACACTGAGTAGTGGTCCAACTAGTGATCAGAACTGATGCTTTGAGGCTGTGCACATGAGAAACATTATCCAGTTAACACCTATAAATAGATGTGTGGTATTTCATCAGTTCGGGAAGGCTTGTCATAAGAGACCATAGTGTCCCAGAGACCCCATAAAGTGTAGATGATGTAAAAGATTGGGGGATCTAAAATGTTTTCTTAAGACCATCCCTTATATATCAAGTAGGATAGTATTTGTTCTAATTCCATGTTTAAGAGTAGGTTCGGTATACCCTCACCAGGTAGGTAGTTAGAGTACTACTGGCCATTCAGGAAGAAGAGGGGGTCATTAATATTGTATCGAGGGTTCAGATTTATAGCATGAGCAAAGATTTTCTCTTTGACCTGGATCTTGTGCACACCCCACCGATAAGATAATCATGGAAACAGACCACATGTGAAAAATTTAAAAAATAACAAGGCGTATTAAGTGGTGACCTATTTTTTTCCAATGATTGGGAGCGAGAAAAATAATGGTTGTTATATGAACATAATAACATTTAAGTATATTAATGATATTTATTTCATTATATTATTATGATTAGAATATGACCATATGGGGTTTGATGATAAATATATAGACAAAAAAAGCTAGATAGTGGATAATACTCACATTGAGGGATTTAATATTATCTGTAAAGACATCTTTGAAATGGAGGACTTGGGGAAATTTCTTATAATAATGGGCTATATAAAATTGAAGATAGATACATGGTATCTAAAATTGGTATATTATCAAAAAAATATTAATGTAGAAGTGTGGTTTGAAGTTATTGAAAGTGATTTCATTTTATTGGTGGAAAAGATGGACATTTTCATGGAAACTAAAATTAGGTGAAGGGTAAATATGGATTCACATGGGAGTAAGGTGATTTAGCTAAATTAATCCTAGTGGGACATGTGGGATTGAATTTAATGCCTGAAATGTTTTTTTATTAGGATTATCTATCATGTTAATTTAGTGAAATTTGGGGCTTTTTGGATTACATCTTTTTACCATTTGATAACTTATTTAATTATATACCATTATATTTTTTTTCAAAAATTTAAGATGACCCTTCTTAAATTATTTCAATATAATGATTTATAAATTTTATTCTATTTAATATAATTAAAACTTTAAATATTGTAAAATTATCTTTTAAATTAAAACAAATGATTTATAGAAAAATAATTTTTATTAAAAAAATAATATTTTAAGTATTCGCTAATCTTATTCTTATTTACTAGAAATTATTAATTAAATGAGGGTCAATATATTATTTATATCAAAAATATATTTTATTAACATTATAATTTTAATATAATATTTCTATTTTCTTAAAATACAAAATTCATAGTGCAGAAATTTTTTTTTATAAAAATATAATTTTAAGAATTAAATTATTTAATAAGTTTTTAGCAACATTAATTGATTAAATTTATATTAAAAATGAAATATATTTGTTTCTATAAATGTATATATTTGAAATTTATTATATTGATAACTATATTTTATATCATCCCAACTTATACTTACAAAAAACCTCAAGATCTATATATATTACCTAAGGACAAGATACAATATAATGGAAATTGTGGGTCGTGACTTAGTTAGCACGTATATCATAGTG
This sequence comes from Viscum album, assembly GCA_963277665.1. Taxonomy (NCBI): domain Eukaryota; kingdom Viridiplantae; phylum Streptophyta; class Magnoliopsida; order Santalales; family Viscaceae; genus Viscum; species Viscum album. Next base: position 1,329,476,823 of record OY728158.1, read on the forward strand.
ATTTACTTTAGCTTGAATTTACACTGAAAATGATTCTAATCCAGACATACTAATTGGAGTTCATCATGGTCATGGTCTAGGGAAAACCCTAGTGAAGCTACCTCCCTTTAACACTCGTACAATAGTGCCTCATAAGGAATAATTATAATACTTTATTCTATTTAGTTTAATTTTTGTTTTGATTTTATAATATGGTTAATTCTATTTATAATCACTAATTCAACATATATGCTAAAATGTTCAAATTTTAATTATAAAATCATTCATTTTCATTTAGTGTTATCTATTAATCATTACCTCATAACTTTAAGGTAATAAAAGGTGTTACATTATATCCCCATAAATAAATTGCATCCTCATAATTTTAAATTCTCTCACTGTTGAAAATAGATGAGAACTTTTTTTAATACACTCATGAATCATGATATACAAATTTAGTCAAATCATTTATAATGGTTTATAAAATTATTTTGAATCATCCAAAGAATATCCTCCAAGATTTTCAAACCATATGTGTAGTTAAGACTATTTTTTTGTTTATCGAGTCAATATCAAGTTAATAAACAACTAACCCTTTTTAGGGTAATTATCACTAGTTGCATCTGAGATAGATCCTGAATCAATTTTTTATATCTATGAATGAATTTCACTACTAGGAAATCACACAATTGATAATTTACAAGAAAATTAAGATATTCTTCTATATTTAGATTTTTACCTTTGCTTTCCCCTAATACAAAGTAGTCTTAATTTTAAACAATAATTAAATAAAGATATTCATACTATATGTTGAACCCAAAATTTATGGAAATCTATGATCCTATTTTTAAAAAAGACCCCTATCAAATGAGAAACAAAAAATATAATACTAATCAATATATACCATAATCATGTATAGTCTTAAAATTTATTAATATTACCCAAAAATAACATAAATTTCCTTGACATTAAATCACATGACCACAATAAGGGACACCACTACCTAGATTATGTACTCTTATAGACTTCTAATGTTATCTAAAACCAACTCTGATACCAACTATGATTCCCCATAGTCAGACTCCTATTTTGAATGCTAATAAACATACTATTAACAAAATAGTATTGATAATAACTATGTATCCCTAGACCCAAACTCTCAAATCCGGTGATAATAAACATATTATATGGATATAAACTATAAAACTAATTAAAGTGACCCAAACATTACCATTTGTAATTAGAATATATAAAAAAATATTGAGTTGCTTAAAAACCCAAGACCTTTAAGATTATTGTTTTAGATAGTTAAAAATAACCTTTGACTAAAAATAACCATATCTTTTTCATCTAGTGGAATTTTTTTACACTAAACCAGGGACTACCTATTTTTTAATAAGTATTTGAAATCTTCCACAAAATTATCCACACATGATGCACATATAGACATATCACATTTAATGATCTTCTTCACCACCTAATGGAAAATAAAACATAATAATGGATATCTTAAATGGTCAGTAAGGGGTAACATATAAGATATGATATCATGAAATAAACAAGTATTGAATAATATGGTTGGAATAAATAATAATCAAATAATTCCACATAACTGTAAAAATGATAATGTAATATATCCATGGATAATTTGTCAATGTAAATAATCTCATGGATAACAATAATTGATTTCATTGTGATGTAATAAAGAATTTAGAACATCATAAATGTACCATAAAGGACACATTCCCAGACATCATACATAAATGGAAACAGTTTACACCAAGTACACAAGCAATTTTATCTCATGATACATACTGATGCATCAAGGGGAAATATAATTTTGTGGCCCAACCATCACTAAACAATTCCAATTAATTCATTATAAAAAATCAATGAATATGACATACCTAATCAAAATTCCTTAGTAATAAGTAATTATTAGTTTAGAAATAAATATTATATGTATTTTCAATAATTCCCCTATCAACAAATGGAATATTTGTTTTTGGTGAAAACCCATGAATTTTAAAGGCATTCACACTAGATAGAGTAATGTGCATACATTTAAATGACTAATTTATCTTTATATAACCTAAATAATTTCATAAATATAATGTTTTTATTAAATAAATTATTACTATCATCCACGTAGGGTTATTATGAAAAATTCAATACATCATTCATGGAGGTGGTGGTCCGCACATAACATGGGCGACGTTTTCAATTTCGAATGGATGGGAGGGAGATAGATAATGGTTGTTACATAAAAAATGGAATATTGTTATTATAATGACACTAAATACAATATATTAGTTTATTAGGAATATGATTTTATGGGGTGGATGAGAAATATAGAGATTAAAAGTTATAGAGTAGATAATACTTATATTGAGGTATTGAAACTTATCTTGTAAGACCTCTTCGAAATAGAGGACGTGGGAAACTTTATTATAACTAATGGATGAAAAAATTTAATATGGATCTATGAGAGGTAAAATGTATAGATTTTTAATTTATTTTTAAGGATATGTTTGGATTTAATTTTGTGGAAGTGATCTCCTTTTATAGGTGAAAAGAGGTTCATTTTCTTGAAAACTAATGTTAGGTGAAGGGAAAAGATGAAATCACATGAATGTTAGGAGAGTTTAGTAAAGAAATGTTTCTAATACACATGGTATTTAATTTAATACCAATTACATTTATTTTATAATTTATATGTGTAAATTAAATTTAGTAACATTCAAGCCATGTTGGATTACCTCTTTTTACCATTTGTTAACTTCTTTAATTATTTACAATGGTAATTATTATTTTTTAAAAAATATATTATGACCCTTATTACAATATTTCAATGAAATTATTCCTATTTTGGGATTTATTTAATCTAAGTAAACTTCTAAATATTGAAAATTTAACTTTTAAATAAAAATATTTGACAAATAGGAAAAACTGTTTTGTAAAAAAATAAAAAATAAAATTTTAAATATTAATTATTACTATTCTTATTCCATATCAATTAATAATATAATCATATTTAATATATTATTAATATTAATCATAAATTTTATTAAAACAATCATTTAACCATTATATTTTCAGTTTATTAAAATAAAAATATTCATAGCCTAGAAAATTAATTTTTTTAGAAAAGTAAATTTTAAGCATAAAATGATTTTATTAGTTTTATAGAAAAATGAATCAAATAAATTTGTATTAAAAATAAAATTTATTTTTATTTAGAATTATAGATTATTAATTTATTACATTTATATTTAAATTGTTATATCACCATAAATTTTATTTATAAAACCCATTAAGATACCAATGTATGTATAATGGATAAGATAAGAAGCAGTTGTAGACATAATTGGCAGCAAAATGAGTATATATATCATAGTGATTTCCATAATTTTAAATTTCTCCCAAAAAAAATTCCACTTAAGATTTACTTGTTGGATTTTACATTATAATTTTCTTAGGGAAACCCCTACTAAGGATACCTCCCAATCTTGGACAATGGTTCCCCATTTAGAATAATTATACTACTTGATTAAATTTATTATTCTATTTGCATTGATTTTATAATATGGAAACTTCTATTTATACCTGCTAATTCAATGAATATTTTAGAATAATAATATTTTATTTATAACTTAGTCTATTATCATTTAGTGTTACATGTAAAAAAATCCATCACAACATTAATGTATTACAATTTATGGGGATTTACACCCTCGTGTCTTCATACCGAGGAATTCATACATAAATTAGTACAGAAAGGAAAATAAGAGAATGTGACTACTGAGGGATGTTGAATGATTTAAAAAATTTGTAATGATAGTGATCCTTGGCATCCAGTAACCATGACCAAATTTTTAACAACACAATATATGAGAATGTGAAATTTTGGTATATCAATAAATTATTGTTGTATGCTTTTTAGATGTTTCTCAGTATTGGTGAACAATGTAAATACTCTTTATACACCACTAGAATTATATTATTAATATTAATTATGAATGGTTGTGGTTGGGTTGATTAATGGGTTGAGTAAAATACCCCACAAATCCAGAAACAAGATCCAAAAAATTAATGATCATGTTATGAACAAGTTATTTTAGGAAACACCCTTATATACCACTGATCAAGGTGTCTGTCTGGTTATAAAAAGTTGAATGAGATAAAAAATATTTTTTGAAGTTAAAAATTTATGATATTTTATTAATATTTTATATCTTATATATCATTGAAATGGAGGATTATTTTTCAATATTAAAATAAACAAGCGGGAGTTGTTGATTTTGAAATAGTGATTGAGGGTTCACTTAAAGAATTATATGTTCAAAAAATTAAGAATCTAATGATCGAAGGATTTTTTAAAGAATCCTCTAATATGTTGAATAACTTATGTTTAAGATTTACAGAATTTATCATGTAATTTATTATCTGAATACTACCCCTGATGAATTTCAATTAGATATTTATTTGAATCAAAAGGCTGGATAAAAATATAAGGTGATAAAAAATTTGAATGCTTCGATTGGATAATGAAATGAGATAATTTAATATTCTAAGAAAGAAGTTACTGTATTAAAAATAAGGACTTATAATAACCCATTATAAAATTAATAATTTTAGGAAATAAGTATTGGGGAGTTTAGTAAATAAAATGAGTCACATCTGTATGACGAGAGTTTTGATGAAGAAGATATTAACAAGGTTTCAATAAAGGTAAATAGATAAATGATTTATAGAAAGAATTAATTCATGGATAAACTATTAAAATATAATGATGATAATATATCAAATATCTCCAAAATAAACAATGATAAATAAGTTAAATGGATATATATTCTTGATTATTTCATGATTGAGGATAATGGATATAAAGATAAAAGATTGATCAATAACCTTGAGGAAAAACTAAAAATAATAGAAGGTTCATTAAAATCATACATGGAAGTTAATGTTTTTACATCATATGTATGGCGAAGAAGGAATAAAGATATTTAAACCATATTAGTTTCTTTACAAGTAACAATTAAAGATAAAGTGAAACTATTCAAAAGGGAATATTATGGGAAAAATTAAATCTTTTTTTAAAGAAAGTGATTGACTCAACTAGAATTTCTTTTATTGGGTTTCAAGTTTCAAATTGAAGACTCAGTTTCAAAAAATAAGAAAATATAGTTTAGATTTACTGATTCATTGTTGGTGGTTCCTTTGGGAGGAAAAGCATCAAAGATGAAAAGGTAAAATATCCTAAAGAAAAGTCCCCACAAATTGACCAAAGACCCCTATGGTGCACCCATGTAACTTCACCTAGGGTAATATATGCACTCCTAATCTTCAGTTCCTAGTAAGGCCTTTTTCTCAACATCTTAACATCTGGATCCACATGATCAAGAAACCTATGTAAACTAACTTGACATGAATGATCCATGACACCAGTTCAGTATTGTTTCCATTAAATAGACCCATTTTCCATTCAATTAAGAGTGATATTTCTACAATATAGAACTAAGACATATTAACTTGAATCCCACTTTCACCAGGACTCTATAAATCACTTCATGTATACTATAGAAATTAATAAATTAGGTAATTAAATTATTGGAATGATAGTCAAGTCATATAAGTGATAAAAATCTAGAAAAATACTATTTCCCCTAATCCACTTTCACTTTGGTGAAGGAACCACCTCATCAACTATACAATGGAACCATTCTCTAAAGGGTTTCCATGAGAAGACATGACTATTGAAGTGTGGTTATTTTTCTCTATTGAATATAAAAGTTTCAATTCTATTAGATAGTGTGTATTGTGTAACTCATGTTGAATCCTCAATTATGATACTATATTTTCGAGTCAATTAATTTTTCTTTTGAATGGTGGTGGGGGTGGGGGGTGTTTGGAGAGCATAGATAAAATGTTTGATTGTTGAATATAATTTTGAAATTTAATAATGTTATGGGTGATTTCATTATTGAGGATGTAATATTATGAAATTCCTGAAAATTTTAAACCATTTCATTAAATTAGCATCCACTTCACTAGACGATTTTGATAATAATTGTAATTTTTTAGATTTAATCAATGATTTAAATAAGGTTATAATCATTTTAATTCTCATCAATAGGAGGTTCAATATTTTAGAAACCCATGTGCACTTTTGGTTTTAATTATACATGTAATAAATATAAAAATAAACATGTCCCCAATCTATAAAAAACCATGTTTGACATAAACAATATTAATTTAAATAATATTAAATGAGAGAAAGATCTAAATAATTTAACATCACCAAATTATGAAACACCAAAATAGGATATTTACTAGGCTATTTTGGTGGTTAATAATCTTTTTTTAATTTTTAATATGATTATGTAAATAAAGAGTAATGGTATGAGGGGAAAAAATAATCGTGTACTGAACATGCACAAATGAAGTGGGGGAAACACACACTTATGATTGAATGAGATAGTAAAAGAGGGAATGTGTTTCGAATTGATTTAAAGTATTTTATTAAAATTAATAATACATAGTATAAAGTGGGTGATAATAATAGATTATGATGAAGATTCATGCATTAATATTTAAACGAAATTACAATCAAACACACCTTATTAAAATTGAATGAAAATAAAGTACATGAAAATAAAGAGTGGAGGAGAGCTATCGTAAGTAGAGATTACGTTTATAAGGAAATACTAGTACTTTTTAATAGATATGGTCATGATAATTATCCTCCAAAAAATATGCACATTCCAACCCCATATAAGAAGAATAGAGGTATGTATTTATAACCTAAGGTGGAGGACATGTTTCCCTCTAATTTTTTCCAGAAAGTTGGCCACCCAATATGTACCATTAGAAATCAATTTTTCATGTTTTCATATTCAAAATTTTTTTATACCTATTTAAAATATTCATAATCCAAATATCATGACCATTTTACTTTTTTATCTAATTATATGTATGTTTTGATATACCATGTGATGTTGTCCTTGATTCACATTCTTTTTTACAAGGCCCAAATAAAAATGAGATTTAGAAACATAAGATGCCACCATATTAGAAATCATTATCCTAATTTTTTTAACCTAACACTTTAATTTCTCACCACATAATTATATGTCAATTTTATGGTTGAATTGTGAGAAAAGTCCAGAATGGTGGGTTATTCTTCAATCCCATTCAAAAGTGTGAATCTTCATTTCATTCTTTGATTGGACCCATAAAATGTTTAATTGGACCTTGAATTTTTTATCCTAGTTTTATTTATATTTCATAGAACATAATAAATATATTTATTAAATTTGGGATTATAGTTTTATTCCATAAAATATAACATCACAGAAAGTCTAGTTTCTTTGATAGATTTATTGTGCCTACTTTTGTGGTCTACATGACCCTTCAAATGGCCAAAAAATCCAAATATAAAGTTGAATTATTTTTAGTAATATTAATAAGGAACCAAATAAAACAATAATAAAATAATTTGACTAAGTTGAGGGAGAGTTATTATATAGTATATTGATTGGTTAGGTTCCACTAGGATGGGGGGGAGGGTAAATTAGTGGTACAATCATGTTACAATTATTTTCAAAATTAAACATATCAAAATTTTTAAGGTTTTTGATCCTTTCAATATTGTCCCTCAATATAAACTCATATATAATTTTAATAATATAGAGAGTAGCACACAATATTTACAAGGTTTAGCATAAAATCCTACTCATTACTGCATTGGTTTGACCCTCCAGCACATATTTTTCAATATCAAACAAGTGATTATATCCACTGATACTCCCAATATGTTCAACATATAGTCCAACTATATTTCTTCACTTTCAGAGTACAGCATAAGAATTATTCACTTCTATAAGTTTTATCTATTACTAAAGGATCATAAACCTTTTAGATTTTAGTCGTCCTCCATGGTCATTCAAGATTAAGTTTTCTCATGAAAAATTCTTCAATGTCTTCAATATCTATATATAGTATGTCTATTGGCCTTGAACCTCTTCCCATATATTGAATGATGTGAATTTTATTTTTAAATACTCAAGCACTTTAGATCACCATCATTCATAATGTCATGTATTTGACTCCACTTCTTTTTTCAATAAAAATATGTATTGGGATTCTAAAAATTATTTTACACAATGTATATAATATTTCTCATAATTATTTTTCACATTATTAATCACATGAATACAGAAATTTATCCAAATTAAAAAAATATTGTGCATGTGATATCTCCTTTATTATATGATTTAAATTTTTTATAAATAACACATTTATTTTTCTAAATTTAAATCCAAATACCAGCAAGGTTCAATGTATTATATTTCCTCACTTTAAATAGTTTATAATATATGAGTATTATTCATGAATTACATTTAAAATACCCAAAGGATTCAGGTTTTCCTTATTTGTTGACATGAAATGCGATCTTGCATGAAGTGTGGCCTTCATCTTTAAATACTCGAAAGAATTGTGATTTATTCATTCTTCATGCATATAAATGAGTACTATAAATCATCTATTCATACTTCTATTTTAAAATTCCAAAACATATCAGGCTTCACCATTAATATTACCTCAAATTTATAATTCCTAAAATATTCAAAACAACCTATTTCTTAAAAAATCACATTAATTCTTAAATAGCAATGGAATTTCATTTCATTACATGACCTCGTTATTTAATGATACCATGACCCTTATCTCATTTTATCTTACATGAATTAAAGTGTAACTATTTGAATGTGCTTTTATCTTAAGCTTACTCATAAATTTATCACGTTCCTGTTTCATTCAGCTCTAGTAAAGATGATGCCATGACATGGGTTCTTCTGTTCATGCATGGAAGATGCATGAGTATCATATAAGACACATGATTTATACTCAACTTGATATTAGGAGGTCAATGATTTTTTTTCATGGAAGTGAATTTTTTTATTCGATAACTCATAGTTCATACGGTCAATCCAACTAAGCACAATCGATCCAAATAAGGCATGGTCAATATGTATCCTTCATGTGACCACTTCATGTGTTTTCATGTAGGTGATCACCAAGGTAATTGTTAATCCAAAGTACCCTTATGAAAACTCTTGATTTTCTTAATAATATTACATAACCTCAATGTAACCTTACTCAATTTAGGATCAACATTTATGAGAGATATAAAACCCATGTATTATCCTTTTATAGGTACCATTACGTAGAATTGTTACTCTTATATAAGTACCCTTATGAAACCTCATTATAATTATACATGTACCCTTATATAGCCTCATTACGCATATGCATTAACCCTTACACAACCTTGTTACCCTTACACAACATCTAATTAATTTCCACTTACCTTTATATAGGTTATGTAAATCACAAATGACTTTTATGTAGCACATGTGGTACCTTTACGTAGGTAATGAAAATAAATTATTACCTTTATTTATCCTTTAAAACTCTTTAATTAAATTTATATAGGTCATTTAAAGAAAATATAACCTTTATGTAGACATAAGAATATGATACTTCCTTTACCAAGGCATCCAATTTAACTCAAAACCATATTTGGTGATTTGTAATCAATCCTATCATCTTTTATCTTCTATAAAATTTTATAGACATTTTCTATACATCCACAAATACTTGTCTTTAGTTTCCTTAAATTCCAACACATCAACCATAAAATTCACAAGGAGAATTTATCATGAATGAAATCCAATTCCATTAAATGTTTCCATAATATTTCTCAAAGAATCATTACCTGATATAAAAGTCACTGAACTCATATAGAATCTTTGAAAACAAAAGTAATAATTAGGTTTCAAAATCTCCTCCTTTTTAGTTTTTTGTTCACATATCATAACATCTTAAAATTCGATATGTAGTTTAACTCATTTTACCCCCTTAATGAAAATAAAATTGATTGGATACGTGGTTTTATTATCAACACATCAATTTTTCAGAAACATGTTTTTACTGTATAATATTTTTCATGAATAATTTTAAGATAGTGATGATATCACCGGGTTCTCATAGAAAATATATTTTACTTAATAAAATCTAAGTCTATATGGGATAAACTGGTGTATAGAACAAGATATATATAACCTAGGTTTTCTAAAATATCCATAAACTACCATGCATGGGAAATATCGCTCAAAAATTGTTAATTCTTATTTAATGGGTTTAAAATATTTGGATTTGTCAATGAAAAAAATCTAACACACACTTCAAAAAACAAATTTGAAAGTTCTAGTGAATGGAAAACATATATATATCAAGATTTTTATCATCTTCTCATCTACAAATCACCCTCTTAATGAACATGATTAATAAAATTAAGAATTTCATATTAGTGTGTGATCAATATACATGAAAATCCTTTATTACCAAGATTTCTAGAAAACTAAAAATTTATATGAAAAATTATTTGGTAGCCTCCTTTCTAAAAATTGACCCCCTTAAATGATATTCTACTCATTTTCATTTTAGGATAGTCATAGGAATCTGTATAAGAAAATATATTTATTTTATCCAGAAGATATGTCCTCAAACATCTCCTTTAATTCCTTGCATGTTAGATCAAAACACATAAAATTATAAGTAATAAGGAGGAACTAATAATTTCTTTAGAAAAAACATTTAGGGTGATATTTTTCTCTCATCCTTGATTAGTTATTCATTCTAAGCACTATATGGGATGTTATTTATTTATTTTTCATAGGATTCGTGTATTGTGAATATATTTTCTTCTCTTGAATTGATTCCTCATGTGGAGTTATTTTCGCCATCTTAGTCTTCAAGACTCATCTTGTAGGTAAGACTCAAGACACATGTTTTCTATGATTCTTGGAACTAATTTTTTCATCCTAAAATTGTTTATTTTTGGACAATTGGTTAGGCCAAAGTATACTCTCATTATTTGATTTCCTAGTTTTTTGGACCTCTCACATTCTCTATAGGTATTTCTTAGTTTTCTAGACTCAAAAATGATTGTATTATCTTATTTTTATTTCAAAAAATAAGGGGATTTTCCTAGTATATATTTCATGGAATATTAAGCCTTTTGACCCTCTTGATCTTTGTGACCTTGTTTTTGATTTGATGTGATTATAGTCAAAGATTGATTCCTCTAGGATTTTTTCACAGATTATCACCATAACCAACTCTTGGTTCATTATTATTTCTTAGAAAATACATATTAAACTATCAAGAGTAGTCATTGTTTCCAAACAATCCACAATACAATAAGTCCCATTAGTGTTTTGAATTTATAGGTTGATTCCATTTTTTTTCTAGTTTTATATAGTTGATATCTTTGTACAATATAAGGCTTCCTTTTTATAGGGGTTATGATTTTACTATCTTGATATCATCTCCCTATCATGGGGATGAATTCCACTTATCTCTATTTTCCAAAACAATATAAAATTTGGTTTTAACATCTAAACTATTAGAAATAAAATATTTACCACGATCTATTTCACCTTTATTCATACGAACCAGAGTGGACTCAGATTTTACTTTTGATGAATTATTTATGTCTCCTATTGATTTTTTTAGATCATATTAAACAAGAAGAAATATTTAATTTGCCTCAACTGGTACCTATTCCTTTACAACCAACACATTCTAGTGATCTTTCACCTTCTTCTAGATCTTAACCACCTTAAATATATTCTTATTGTAATCATTTATAATTTCTTATTCTTTATCTGACTCATTCATCTTGTTCCTTTTATCAGTAAAGGAATTAATATTGAATTCATCTCTAAATTGGGTTCATGTAAAGGATGAATAAAATTTCTTCTTTCTACTCATCATATTATTCATAGGGTAATCTATGGAAAGGTGTCTATTTCCATTAATATTCTAATTCTTTATTAATGTTTTTCATTCTGAATTCCCTTTAACTTTTTAAAAATTTATTAAAATAATGGATATGATCTTATTGAAATCCTTATAAAATTTCATCTTCCAATTTGTTATGATATTTAGAGGGAATATACATTTGTTAAAGGGGTTGTGAATAACTACATTGATATTCTACCTTATTGATATTAGTATTCCTCCGTGAGCCTATAAGATCAAGTTTTCTCATATAAAATTCATTAAGTTCTTCTAAAACAACCTAAAATTGGTATATTATCCTTAAAAGTATTCATATATCAAGAATGTTCTAAATTATATTCCTTAAATACTCAGGAACATGATATCACATTCCTGTAAAATTTCCTGACTTTGAATCCTCTTTTCTTCTATAAAATCGTATACTGGTCTTCTCTAAATTATCTTGCACAATTTATGTAAGATTTATCACAATTTTATACTCACAGTATTCATCACCTTCATGTATATATTTATCAATCATGAAAAAATAGTTTTCATGTGATATTTCATTTATTCCATGATTTAAATATGTTTTAAATAACACATTTATTTTTATCACATTAAATATATATACCCACAAGGTGTTTGGTATTATATTTACTAATTTAAAATACTCAATAATATATGGGTATTACTTAAGAATCTCATTTTAAATACCTAAATGTTTATAGTTTTCCTTATTTGTTTGTATGAAATTCCCTTATGTAGGCAGTGTGACCTTCATCTTTAAATACCAAAAGGAATCAATCTATCTTAATTATTAACATGGATAACGAAATACTATAACTCATCTAAGAAAAATTCTCTTTTAAAATTCCCATATATCTCATGCGTCTCCATTTTAATACCTCACATTTATACTGACCTGAATGTTTGGGCCAACCTATTTCTATATGTGACATATTCACTATTGAATACCAATGGATTCACATTTCATAATGTGGCCTCATTGTTTTTTGATTAAATGTCCCTTATCTCATTCCTCATTACATTAATAGAAGTGTAAATACATACATGTTCATTTTTATTAGTCTTACTCATGTATTTATCATTTTTCTGTTTCATTCATATTCATTACAGGTGACATAACAACTTGGGTTCTTCTATTCATGCATGAAATGTACATTAATATCATATATAATAAGTTATTAGGAATAAACATGATCTAATGAAGTTTATGGATTTAATCATGAAAGCTAAATTATTCATTTATTAGCTCATAACTGATACAATCAATCCAACTATGCACACTTGATCTAGAAAAGGTTTGGTCAATTAGTATCCTTCATGCGATCACTTCAAGTGTTTTCATAAAGATTATTATTCAAGGCAAGGTCAATCCAAAGTACCCTTACATAGACTCATGATTTTCTCACTACATTTAATTAGAATTAATGTACCCAAACAAGATCTATGGTTAACCTTTACTCGAGCCATATTACTTGGAATTTACCCTTATGAAAGTACCCTTGTACAGTCTCATTACCCATATAAAGGTACCCTTACATAGCCTTATTAACCTTATGTAGTAAACCTTATATATCCTCGCTACCCATACCTAGGTACCCTTACGTATCCTTATTACCCTTATATAGGTACCCTTATGTGACCTCCACTTACATTCTCCTTACATTTATGTTGGTCATGTAAATAACATATTACCTTTACACAGTTCATATGATACATTTATGTTGGAAATGAAAAGGAAGATTTACCTTCACATAGACTTCACAACTATCTCCTTATATTTACATAGGTTATATAAATCACAAAAGACCTTACGTATCTATTGGAATATGTTACTACCTTTACATAGGTAGCTAATTTAAATCAAAATAATCTCAGAAATTTCACAATCAATACCCAGGCCTTCCATATTCCATGAAATATTTTAGATAATATCTCTATATATACCAATAATTGAATTTAGTTTCCCTGAATATAATCAAATAAACCATCACATTTATAAGAATAATTTCTCAATCATGATATCAATTTATATTAAATAATTTCCAAAAAACTATTTACAAATCATTACCTCATATCAAAGTCACTAAACACATATAAATCATATATAAAAAATGAAATATTTCTTTGTGTTAAATAGTTATGATTAGAATAAAAAACTTCCTTGATTCTAGTTTTATTAAAAAATTCTCAAAAATTGTGTTTCATATTTAAACATGGTCATTACACACAAATTATGCATTTTTAATTGAAAATTTGTTAGGGGGTAGATAAAAATAATGAATAAGTTAATTACATAAACTCCCACACACTTATATTTTGGAATGTCCTCAATAACAATGAAAAGTGTAATAAAATCAGTTTCACTCATTAATGAATATTAAAAATTTTCATTTCCCAATCATGGGGGGTAAAAACTTGTTCACTCATCCATAATGAAAACCATCACAAAATGTTACAATAATATTAATTTTAGAATAACTAATTTTTCATAATAAAAAACTTAAATGGGAAATGTGATTATACAAAACTCACATCCCTCACAATGATGTAAAGTTATCAACTAGGTTCACCCATTAATAAAAGAAATGTGAAAATAAAATATTTTACAATAGATATTAGATATTTTTACTATTATAAAGTTCTCAAAACCCAAGAGTAATTTTTGGGGTTTTATAGTGGCTATGAGACACTAAGAATATAATGGCCAAAATATGGAAGAGGGGGGGGATAAATAAAAAAAACATAGACAAAGAAAAGAATAACATAGGAAATGGGAAATGAAAGGGTCATGGATAAACATTTTTAAAAGTGAATGACTATGTTCCTAAGGAAAATAATGAAAGATAAATTGATGGGTATGAACATATAAAATATGTAAAAAACTTGAAACTTCTCCGAATGACTCAATAAAACATGATGCATGAGTTATCTTTTTTTTTAAGTTGAACTAAAAAAAACTCATAAAAATATATAAATCTTTTATAATATCATAAGGAATACAATTTTAATATTTATAATAAGATCAAAGGTTTATTAATTGTGATTTTTTACCCACCCAAGGCATAACCTATTTTTTCATTTTTCTATTTTTTTTATTTTTTTGACACTATTCAATATTTTTTTTAAAAATATGGAAAAAAATATTCATTCCCAAATGTCACAATATATAAAAAAATCTCCCCCATATTTAAATATAATCATTCCTTAAAGAATAATATGGCACATTGAAGATCATTAAATGTGTTACAAAAAATTAAATCCACCCCCACACATAAATCATATTAAATAATGAAATAAAAATCCATGTAAATGTTTGGTGGGATACAGTTTTTGGATTTTAATGTTGTTGGAAAAAAATATAGTATTCAAAGGACCAAAGGTGATTTAAAAAGGAGGATATATGTAAGGGTAATTGGATTAAATTTGGTTATATTTATTTTTTGTGGTTTAGATATTTTTCACAATAATATTAATGTACACTAAAGAAATAAATTCAGCCTAAATTTCTAAAAACTAAAAAATCACAATCAGGGGTGAAATTAAACAAGAAAAAAAATACTTGTAGGTGAACTTGGCTTGAAAGATTAAGTTATTTCATATGGAAGGAGAATAATCATTTTCTAAATAAAACAAATTTCATTAAAACTTTATGGTATTAAACCTAAATGTTTTATACATGTTTTTTATGATAATAAAAATATTTTGAGATAAGATAAAATTTCACTTAACCCCATAAATATGGTTGAAAGTAATTTCAAAAATGGATATTGAGTAATTATGATTATGTTTTTTATTTTAATAACACACCCACACAATAGAGAAAGAAGAATGAAATGATAGATGAAGAATAAGGTAAAAACTAAAAAATAAGAGGAATAGTGAGAAAGGGAGAAGAGGAAGAATAAATTGAGAAATAGAGGGAGAGAGATATATAGAAATACAAAAATATAGGAATAGAAGGATATATTTATAGGGATTGAGGTTCACCAGGTTTAGTGGATGTCCTTCTTCAACCAGTTGTGGATCTATTCCAGTAGTTAGAGATTCAATTGAAGTCAATGTGGTTTATAAGGTGTATGTATTATCTTGTTGATGATTTAGTTTAATTCCAATAAATCTTAATTTCCTTGAAGTATAAATGTATTAAACCTACACTGAACCAAAAATTTATATACTAGAAACAAAAAATAGTCCATCCCAATGAGAATTATGCTTACCTGGGTGAAGATAAATGTGGTAATTGAAAACAAATACACTTTTAACTTCATGACTTAACTTTTGAAGGAAGTGTTTTTATAGAGTAACTTATCATTTCCCCTGTAAATATTAGTGTTTTCCTATGACTCAATAGAAAAGTTATCTAATTCATTTAATTGAATAAATATCTCTTACCATCTTTTACACAATTAAAGTTTTATGTTTTGAAAACCCAAATTGATTTTTTTTGAAGTTGAACTAGTAAATGACAGGCCTTACCATAATCTATCCAAAATGGATACATCTAAAAGGTTTTATTTTAGGCCATTATATAATCTTGAAGTATATCTCTATGTTTTTCATACTATTTTTTTCTTATATTCTTAAGAATTCATTCATGCGCTGTTTTCACTTTCCTTTTTCAAATTACATCCAATACACTTGTTTTTGTGGGATAGGTAGTGATTTGTTTTATGAAAACCCCATTTTCTATCAAAATTTTCTAAGTGTATTGATTATTTAAATATGTTCCTAGGCCACTTACAAAATAATTGGGTGTTCCAAACCTTTGGAAGATGTTTTTTAATGAAATCACTCATATTTTGTTCATAATCCTTCCTAGTGGGCTTAGAATCTACCCCCTAAAAATACAATTAGCAGATAGAAAAATATATTATAATCCATTGGAATGAGGGAAGGGTCCCATGAAATCAATTCCCTAAACATAAAACATTTAATTTAATATTAAGGTACTTTAGGGAATTTCTTTTCTTTTGTAAATTTTGTCAAATAATTTGCATGTTGGGAAAGATATATAGAATTCATATGAGTCCTTGAGAAGTGTAGGCCAAAATAATCAAGATTTTAGGACCTTTTGTGAAGTCCTTTATGGTCTGAAGTGGACACCTACACGAAATGAATACAAATATCCCAATATGGAGGAATGATCCTCGTCACCAATACATATATTAATTAGTAAGTCTACTATAGTTCTCTAATGTTTATAATGATCCCAAATATAATTTTTTATACCAATTTTTAATTTTTTTGATAAAACATTTTGGAAAACCCTAGAAACCATGAAATTTGAAACTGAATCATACCATGGTAATTTAAGAGAGACTAGTGAAAATTATTACTTGATAAATTCAGGGTATATGATTCATGAATGATAAGAATTATAGAATCTAGTCAAATAATCTACCATTGGTTTTTTTCTATGATTTTACCTAATATAGAAGATGAAATATTGAAGCATTAAGACCCATATTAGTATCCTCTATTTTGAATCAATATTTTTGAGTAAAAACATTAAAGTAGAAAGGTCAGTTAATACAATGTATTTTCTATTGAGAGATGGAGCCAGAATTTTTGCAATACAAAATCCATAGATAATATTTTTTTTTCAATGATTATGTATTTATATTTAGTTTTATATAATTTTTTTGAAGAATAATTGATGAAAAATGGAATCATATCTTTATTTTACCCAGAAAAACCCTAATAGACATATTAGACACATTATAAATCAATTCAATGGGTATGAAACAATCTGGGGGATGAATTACTATGGAATATGTAATAATATATTTTATTTCAATGAATTATCTCTTTAAAGAGTAATAAAAATGGAATATAACATAAACTTGATGTAATTGGGTGAGAGGAAGTGCAATCCCACTGTTTTTATGGATGAACCATTGATAGGAACTAGCATATCCAAGAAAAGAAAAAATATATGGAACTTATTTTGGTTCAAGAAGTGAATTGATCACATATATATTATCTAAATTAACATAAATATCCTCATGGGAGATTATATCTCTTAAAAAATTCTACAAGTAAACCTAAAGTTTCAATTTTCAAAATTCAACACAAGGTTAAATTTTAAAAACTTTTGGTGGCCCAAAGAGAGCGAATATAAGTAAGATTAAAATTAATCACTATATATAGTAAATTAATCAATAAATACCACTAAAAATGATCAATAAATTCTGAAAAATTACTCATACTGAACCTTGAAAATTTCATAGGATTATTGAAAATACCAAAAGAAATTTTACTATATGAAAATGTTTTAAAGCGGCATGTGAATGTGATTTTTTCTTGGACCCATGAGGGAATGTGTGATTTTAAAGTATCTAGTTTGTTAATTGATAATGAAATAGTGTGACTTTACAATAACTATTTTTAGAATTTTTTTAAATAAACAGAGTGGGAAGTGGTTATTATGTGTTTTGGAATTTAATTTTCAATAATCAATTCAAACACAACACTTTTTCATGACACAAGTATAAAATATTCTACTTGTTAATTTATGGAAACAGTTATTCCACCCTTCTTTGGGACCACCATAAATAGACTAACCCAGCCACTATTAGAAATAGGTTAGATAATACCAACATGAATAAGATTGATAATAACTTCCCTTACCAACTTATGTATGAGTGTATTAAGTCATATTTAAGATTTCATAATTTGTTTGGATGAATCCAATAATTGGATATCATGTGAGAGAAGGGTAGGGTTCATAATAGGTATATCATCTAGGGTCCAACATAAAGATTTTCTATTTTTCTATAATACATGAATGTGTTTGGGCACCTCAATATCACTAAAAAAATATTATATTATAATTGGGTATAACTGATTAAAAAAGATGAATATATACTTCCAGTATTATAGAAGAGATTTCAATTTGGGTGGTTCATAGACATGTGAGATAATTGAATTGAGATTAAGAGATGAATTTTTAGTTGTTTTGAATTCATTATTTATAGTAATATTTCATTTGGAGAAGAAAATATCAAAATGGATATGATATTTCTAGGAGATTTCAAGATCTTTTATATTGACGAAGTTTAGAAATGAAAGTTCAACATCATATTCTCCAGTTATAACTTGGTTAATCAATATAAAAATTTAACACATTCCTTTATCATTATAAAATGAAGAAAATGATTCCTAATGGTTCACATCACTCTCAATGAGGATTTTAGAATAATTAATAGGGAATACAGAGTGAGTATCTGATGTGTATTGCATGGATTGGAAAATATCAAACTTGACCAGTTGTTCACTAAATTCCATTGATAAGATGCAGGAATGAACATCCATTTTTTTAGCTATCATAATGAATGGAATCCCTAGAATAAAATGAGATTATAATATTTTCTCTCTACTTCCATGTAAATAACATAAAAATCACCTAGGAAGATATGATTAATGACCTAAACTAGTATATCCTCTATTATTCCCTCTGAAATAGAAATTATTTGAATGGATAATGGATAAGTACACTTTTTTGGGTTCAAGGTACATTGACCAGGGTTTTAAAATATTTATTTAGGACTAACATTTATTTAAGCTCTTATTTCTATGATTTCATTATCAAATTTGTAAGTCCCAATTAGGCATGGAACTATAAAGGTCCCTTCACCATTTCATTTCATGGGAATAGAATATTTTGTTGAAACATTTTTAATTATTTTTAGTAGTCTCTTATTGTTTCAAATTTTCTTAAGAAACATTAAAATCTTAGGAATTTGTTTTATGGAATCCATGAGGGGAATGTTGAATTCAATAAGTCTAAAAATGTCAATAATTTCAGAATCATGTTTGAAGGGATTCTTAGGATAATTTATGGCATGAGGAAAATGAATTGGGTTACCTAGAGGGATTGAAGGAGGTGAGAGAGTGGATTTAGATCCTTTTTCTAACCTATTGATTTTACCTTATTATATATCAAAATATTAATAGTATTTATAGGATTTATGATGATTCATGAAATTTTTCTTCCAAGTTCAAATTGTAATTTCACTTACATTACCCTTAGGGCTGGGAGATGGTTCTGTTATGAGTTTTTAATATTTGTATTTTTTATACTATATTATGTGGGATAAATTTTGTCCAATTATATTTTCAGTATTTTTTAGGATGGAATTGGTGAAGGAGGGATGATATCCCACAACAGTTTCCTATGGTATCTTAGAAGAAGTATAATTTCATGTATTGGGATTAACATGATTTTGGTTCTTGGTATGTCAATTATATTGGTTTTGGAATTGATAATGCTCACATGGATAGTGGAAAAATGGGGGAATATGATTTCTGAATTGATGTCGAGGAACAAATGGATATGTATTTTTGAAGTTAGACCCACTTTGACCATATTGAAATTGGATTGGTTTTTTGAGGATGCAATTTAGGGTCCTAGAAGAAAGGATTTCTATACGTCAAGAATAGATAGTCATTCCATACTGGGTAATAGGTATAAGATAATGTATCATTATATGGATGATTATAATCTGTTACAAATTTTCTGAGAGGTTAAGGGTTAGTTTCTCTCAAAGAAATTTCTCTATTAATCTCCATTGGACCAGAAGAATCTAATAGATGATCTTGTAGTTGTGGAAATGTGTAGTTAAATGAGATGATAAGATAAATATAACAAAAATTTTGATAGGTATACGGAACTGATATTAAGAAGAAAAGTGTTTAATTCTTTGGTAGCCACCACAGTTTGTCTTACAAGACCAGTGAGCTCACTTGTCCACTCTGTGATATTATTGACTTCTATGGACTGAATTTCTTGGACATGTTTCAGTTAAAAATGCTCTATAGTATGTAATTATTGTGTATTTTCATCCATGTTGCTTATATAATCTCATAAAGATATAAGATTTTTATCTATAAGAGAACCACCACCTATAACATCAATGATAGTTTGATTCATCACAAATAACCCCTAATAGAAATATTGGACAAGGAGTTGGAAAAGGATTAGTTAGTGGCGATTAGTGGATATGATTTTATTGACCCTATACCAGTATTCATAGATTGATTGATTTATTAATTGATTAATGATAGTATTTTCTTTTTATATAGAGTTATTTTGAGAATCCAAGAAGAATTTATCTAGTAATATTCACTTCATGTAATTCAAAGAATTTATTGATCCTAAAGGGAGATTGTAGAACCATGAATTTGTTGAGTCAACTATGAATAATGGTCTTGAGTTTTATTTTTACATTAGAAAACCCTTATGTATTAATGGTATATAATATCACTTTTAACCATTTGAGGTGAATATGATGATCACCACCAGCTATCCCATGAAAATGAGACAAAATATTAATCAAACCTGATTTAATTTTAAAATCTTCCTTAGTGTTAGGAAATCTAATACCAAGAGATTCATAACTCATATCTAGGAAAATTAGTTATTTTAAGGTTTTTTCACAAGTATTTTCTATTTTAATATTTGGGAATCGTTTTTGTAAAGGTTATATTTTGGTTTGATAAACCCTAGTGGTTCTCATAATCTTACTTATTGTATGTTCAATTTTTGGATTGAAATGATGAGTTAAAATTTCAAGAAGGATATGAGTATTTCATGTAGATTATAAAAGGGTGTGAAAGAAGAGTTTTCATTATTTTTTTCCTTATAATATTTTTATGGGAAAAAGTGTTTTTCATTGTGGTTTTTATAATATTTATTTTGGATTATTTTTGTTTTTTTGATGAAAATAATAAACAATATAATACTCATTATACCAACACCAAAAACACTACCATTTAAAGTACAGTCGATTTTACCCTATAAAATTTAGAAGATCAAGTGATTTTCTATAATGTGAATTGTGGAAATCGAGTGGAATCTTTAGTGATGGTACTATATTTTAGAGTCAATTGTTTTTTGTCTTTTCAATGGGGGGGGGAGGTTGCTTAACTTATGTGAAATGATTTACTAACAAATTTAAGTTAAAAATTTAATAACTATTAGGGTGAGTTAATTAATGAGTATGAAATATTATAATATCATTAATATTTTCAGAACAATGTATTAAATTAACATCCACATCACAATACGATTTTGATTGGAATTTCCAATTGTTTTTTCATTAATTCAAGCCTTAATTTGGATTATATTCATTATCAATTATTATTTATGGAAGGTTCAATATTTCATTCATCCATGTGTACTTGTGGATCAAATAATTTAAGAATCCACATCTCAAACAAACCATGTCATTAATCCATAACATATCTTGTTTGACATACACAATATTAATTCAAATAGGGATAAACAAGAGAAATATATCCATCACTTAATATCTAAAAATTAGAACTCACCACAATAGATTACATACCCATGAATTTGGGTGTTTAATAATTAGGTTGATATTTTTTTGATTATTTGGTAATGTAAAAACTAATGGAATGAGGTGAGAAAAGAATTGTGCACCAAACACATGCAAATGAAGGGAGGTAAACACATGCTTTTGATCGAAAGAGAATGTAAAATATGTATGTTTTTTCAACATGATTTACACTATTTAGGAATATTAATATTAACAAATATATATTTTTTGGTAATAAGTAAATATGATGATGATTCATGAATTAAACATTAAATGAAATTACAATCAAACTTATATTATTCCAATTGAATGAAAAAGAATTAAATGAAAAGAAAGAGTGGAGGAGAGGCCTCACAAGTAGAATCGTGAGTTTGGTTGGTCTTTCTAATCCATTGGAAAGGCTATGTTCAGTTTATTTATCCTCCAATGCTACTAAATATTCTAACCTATTTCATGGAGTAGAGAGGTATGTACCTATATACTAAGGTAGAGAACTAGTTTCCCACTAAATCAACATAGTAAGTTGGCCACCCAATATGAACCATTATAGAGAATTATATTGATGTATGATATTCTAAAAATGTTTTTTATATCTAATTTGACTATAAAAATTCTAAATTTCATATCCATTTAAATTTTTAATCCAAAAATAAGGTTATTTTCAAATATTTTTTGATTATATTTTGGATTCAATTGAATTTTTCCATGGCCTAAATTTGGATTCATTTTAAGAAAAAAAGATTCCAAAATCATAGAACATGTTATTCTATAAATTTTTATTCCAAAATTTTGAATTTATTCCTATAAAATTATATCTCAATTGGATGGTTTTAGTTGGACAAAATTCAAGAATAGTGGGTTTTTTCAATCTTATTTAGAAGTGCGGGTCTTCATTTTATTCTTGTATTGGGCCCCAAAATGTGGAATTAGAACATGGAAATTTTACCCTAATAGAATTTATATGTTATATAAAATATTATTGAGTTTCATTAAATTGAGATTCAGGATTGAGCTTAGAAAATAGAAGATCATAGCTGATCCGGTTTTTTAGACTGATTTGTTAAGACTTATTGTGTGGTCCATATGACCCTTTATATGGATGAAATATCTAAAGAACCGTTGGAATTATTTTTATTATTATTAATAATAAACCCTAGAAAATAATAATAACAAAAATTTAATAAGTATTATGAGAGTTATGATTAAAATAGTAATGTGACTCGAATCTATATAAATTCAAATGATGTATTTCATTTGTTAATATTAAAATACAATAATTTCACACCATTTATGAAATTTTACATGAACATTAGTAGGGTAGTAGAAAAAAACATGAATAAATAAATAAAATCAACCCGTAAGGTTAATACATACCCATGTTACCTTACATGGGTGACCCTTCACCCGAGGATCTTCATTTGGGTGACCATTCACCCATGACTCGTTAGTTGGCTGGTTCTTTACCTATGTATCTTCAGTTATCTAACCATTCTTCCAAGACTCTATACTTGGGAGACCTTTTTCCCAAATATCCTCTCTTGGGTGAATATTCTCCTAAATATATTCATTTGGGAGGTCCTTCCATGAATATATTCAATTAGGAGACACTTTACCCTAGACACTTCACTTACATGAAGTTACCCTTTTTCCCTATACCCTAGTAAATCACCTTTGGTAAGAAATAACTATGGTGAAGACACCATAATCCTCTCTTAGGGTGAAACCACCACTCATTCTCCCATTATAGGGTCCCACGTTAACCCTAGTCTTGATGATAGAGTATCCATTCACCATAGTTTTCTACCCGGACATCCAAATATTAAGGACTCTAATAAAGACACCAAACAAACATGAAAAGGTTTTTGTGCCTGCCAAAGTGACCCTCCTTTGATCATGCATTCCCTTGATTAAAGGAACCTCATGATTTTCTTCCCTAAATTATGGGGACTTCAGAGGATTTTCTCTCATGCATACCCTTAATAGTGAGGGTCATTGTCATAAAAACAATTATGAGGAACCCATGAATCTTGTATCTCAAATTAGTTGACCTTTTCCCTTATCAATTATCATGGGTAATTAGTATACACTCGATTCCGATCATTAATCCATTAGTGATAGGGATTCCTTCGAGGTGTAAGTTCATACTTATAGGTCAATGATTGATTTAATTTTCCCTAAAGATAATATAATATAATATAAATTGATAATCCATATTCATAAGACTCATTAGATCCCTTGTTTTTGAAACTTTTTGGACATAGATGTCTCTACAACATGATGTTAAACTACATGGACAATGTGTAATTAAGATTATATAAAACTACCCAACAATGTCCTTACTATATGATGTGCTATGTATTGTATGGTCTTTCTACATGAACTGAAACTCTGTTACTCTAATTATATGGTCTTTTATTCTAGTCAGTTAGAATACAT
The DNA here is from genome assembly GCA_963277665.1 of Viscum album. NCBI lineage: Eukaryota > Viridiplantae > Streptophyta > Magnoliopsida > Santalales > Viscaceae > Viscum > Viscum album. The sequence continues at coordinate 1,329,501,461 of OY728158.1, forward strand.
AATGTGCCTCCTCAAGGTTCAATACAATAAAATCATCCACATCTATCCTCATGGGTCTATATTCCTCATGAATCCATTCACTTCATTCTTCATCGGTCTGTATTCCCTGCAAGATTAGTTTTCCTTTCACCAGGGATATATTCCATGTGAATATATCTTCATGGGGATATATTTCTCATAAAATCACTTATTTCCTTCCTAACTAGGTCTTATACACCATGATCTTGAATTTATAGTGACTAGGAACATATTTCTTTTGTGAACCATCCAATTTAGAAGATATCCTTGATAAGGCCATATTAGTGGGTTATATTTCTACCAGACTAATTAACCATGTAATTGGTCCATATTCCTAATGAAATCACCCCCACCCAAAGGGCTATATTCTTTTTAGGATATCACTAAATTATTCCTCATTGGTCATGTTTATTTTGAGGACAAATAGAAAAGGAATGCTTTTTCATAAGTCCCACAAAAAATAAATGGTGGAGAAATTTCAACCAATTACCAAGTAGTTATGAAAAAAATACCATAAAAAACCTCTACAGTCCTTGACACATGACATTAAAAGGTAAGACTTTCCTTGTTAAGTGGTAAAAACAACATGGGTTCTGATTCCCTTTATTGGGATATATAGAAATCCGTTCTTATGGGTCCAATCCTAACACCATAAACACCTAACTTCTCCCTAGATGATGATAAAATCCAGAGCTCGAAGATATATGGATTTAAAATACAGAACCCTGAGAATTTACATCACAAAATAAGAAGATAAATAAGATGAATCTCTAGTACATATTTTTTTTCACATTAAGGCTTATCAACGATTAATCACTAACACAAGGGTAACTAGTCCCACATATGTATTTGGGAAGGATTCAAGAATATGTTTTAAATCTATAAGTGAGTTTTAAAGGGGGTAATAAATCTAACTAAAAATATGTATAAAAACATGAATATCCATCATCTTGATCAATGTGCATTCTATGGTGTCTCTAGAAAAGTACCAATAAACACCTACCTTAGGAAAGATGGTCTACACTGACTCAAAACTCCATGACAATGTCATGATGGATGTTTCCTTCAGAATCAAAATATATACAGAAATATGGGGAACCCAACATGAATCATTCAATAACATATATAAAGAAGATTCCTATAATTTTGATCAAATTTTTTTTTCATGTTTTACATGAAAATATGGTGAAATTGATGTGAATAATTTACTTATGAAATATATCAGTTGAATATGAATTATTATTTGGGATAGTTCATTGATGTGATATTTTTGGTGTCCTTGGAAGTTAGGTATCCCTCTCAAGAGCCTCATTCAATGAAAAAACAACTAAATCCTCAGTAAGAAAAAGTATTTATGCTTTATCCATCAAAAGAGTTGTGACCCCCAAAACTAGAAGGATGATGTCACCCCCCAATGCCTATAGTTCCATGTAATGAATGCATTGGTATAATATCATAAACATAGTACCATTATAAAACCAAAATAATACTTGTGAGTTCCTCATGAATCTAAATCCCTATAGTCTATTCGACTATAGGAATTCTACTCCAAATCCAATTGTTCCAATCTCTACCTCAATTTGCATCAAGATCCTATCCCCAAAGCATAAGAATTAGTACCACTACTATCACTGGGAGATTGAAGAAGAGGCTGATTATGATCCCAAAATTTATTAAGATTCACCTAAAAGGGATCATTATAATCACCATCACAACTAATGTGAAATCCCAATTCCTCAAAGATGCACTAAAGTGGTTTCCCATGATACCATAATCCTGACCACATTGGCTAGAGATACCTGGAGATGATAATGCCAAGGGAAACATATGCAAGGATATAAAGAGAACTTCTATATTATTATTCTTTAAAATGGGATCCATAATTATATATTAATGGAAGAGTTGGACTATATTCCTTCTCATGTTAGCTGAGCTCTCCAGTGCGCTCTGGTGGCATCAAAACTATCTCAACATATCGTAATTGTGACCAGGGTAAGAACTATATTCTAAAACCTACATAAGTAGTCTGTCATCATATCTTGATAGTGAATTGAGTATGGTAATAGTCACATATCTCTTATCCCATCCAATAATAGGTATATGATTTCATTCTTATTACAAAATCCCCTCAACATATATTAGGGATAATGGAAGGAAAATCCGATATTCTTTCCCATATTATAAAGATTTATAAACACATCTTCAGAGAAGAAAAATAAATTGATAGTTGGAATATCCCAATGATCAATCCATAGTAGGACCAAATCCCCAATCCCGTAACTGTTGATGATGATTTTCAGTATATCCTAAAAAATAATTAAGATAGTGATCATATCCATAGTTTTCTTTAGTAGGACCATTGGAATATTTCAATAGAAACACGGGAGTGAGATCATATTCCCACATCCATTCAAGATGACCTTAACTATATATATGTAGAGGCATAAATGTAGGCACACATCCCTGATCCCTTTTTACCTAAGTAAGACCAATGTTACATACTGATGGAGAAACAAAGGATATGACATATTATTTTAGGGTCTGAAGACACCCATTGATATATTCTAGTGGAAAAAAGGTAAAAACAATAACCCTTTTCAATATCAAATATATTTTCATCCAAGTCCTTCGATGACATGAGAGTCACCTAATAAGAATCCTGTCCAAGTGAGTCATCAATATCCTTCGAAAATATAATCCAATAAGATATCTTTACGATGGTAGACAATGAACCAAAATTAGGCTTAGATCCCAATATATATAATCAATAATTTTATCAAGGTCCAATAACAGCTTTGTACTATTTCCATATAGTATGGTGATTCATCAGCAAAAAGTGAGAGTATCTTTATTTATTGATGTCCTCCCCATGATATTATGACAATTCATTTAATAGGTCCTCCCTAGAACACATGCCATGAGGGTCCTACCTATGGTGGCACATATACCAATCATGAGAACTCTTCCCAAAATACCAACTATGGAAGTCCTACATAATATGAGAATATCAATAGGTAAGTCCACCCCTTATTATCACAGTGATTTATAACCATGATGATTTTCCCCATAGAGTCTAAGATCAACAACATAAAGGTCCTCCTTATAGTGACAATTCATCATCAAAAGAAGGTACTCTATGAACCCAGTTTTTCTATGAGGCATGAATTTATTATATTTTCAATTTAACACCTTTGTATTGACATCATATAAATCCTTGATGGGGATATGGAGGAAACGATGGTGTGTACGGATTTTTCAAAGCCCATAACCCCAATCGGCGGAAGAAAGAACTGGGCCTCAATGTTAGTAAAATCTATGCAGACCATCACACTTATTATCCTAATAGTATGAGGCATTTCAAGGAGCATAATAGGGTGCACGGTTTTCCCTAACCATGTGTGTAGGGCTATATGACCATGTTGAATATTTGAATATTTTCATTGATGTTAAAAGAATGGTTTTTTCAAAGTTTCCCAAAATATGAAAATGAACCATGTGACACCCCTCCATAGATAGAGCCTAGAACATTGTTAGTGACCAGTTTATCAAACCGTGCAGCCAAACCATGTGAATCCAAGTTTTTGGTTTAATTATCTATTTCCACTTAAATTCTAATATATTTACTCCTCTTTCCCCAATATTCTTTCCAAAAAACAATTACCCTCTTTTTCTTCCATTATAAGCTCTATAGAAATCCTAAGTTCGGTTCTTGGATTTTTTCTCTATATAGACATGAAACCAAGATCTAATCATCTTGTTGGATAACCATTAGTATATTCTTCATTCCTTAGGCTCAACTCATCATTTTTATTCCTCTCGATGATTTTATTTTTATGATGTCTCATATGCCTTATCTTTAGGGAATGGATCCATTTTTTAGTTTTATTATGATCCTAGTCAAACTAATGGAAGATACCATATGAGGAGAGTGTTACATGTATAATGTACGAGTTCTATAAATTTTCTATAAAAACATTGTCATTTATAAATTTCTGGCATTGTGTGCATGATGCTTTTTCCTAGTGATTCCTCTACCATTAATATGTATTAATTATAATTGTTGAAATTGTATTCTTGATACTCAATTAAACATGTTCTTCATGTCTCTATAGGTTGATACCACAATTCTTTTGCCCCATGTAGGGTGTGTTCTTTTTATGCCCACAGTGACCCATGCTAGGTTTATCTATGACACCATTTTGGTTCTATTAAATTGAACATTATTAAGGTAAGAGTTTTAAATTAATAAATTAATTTATAAATTTTAAATTAAAATTATATGTTTATTGATAGTAATTAGCCTATTTAATTATAAATAAATTGGTATTGGTTATATTTTCTATCTAGAATGAACCTATTAAATGTTCATAAATTAAAATGATAATGGGTTACATGTTCTTGATGAAAATTGTTATGTTGATGAAAGGTAATTGATTGGAACTAATTAATAATTAAATGGTAGGAGTATAACATGAAATTAAATTAAATAATTATATTTGTATAAGGTGACTATTACATATGGACATTTTTTTCTTTATAGAAATGGTAAAACTTGATCCATCCTTGGATTCCTGAGGAAATTCCTTGAGTACTCAGAGGAAGCATTCTGATTTAAGGATCTAGTTGAAAAGGGATATATCCACCTTGAAACACAGTCCTTGTATTCTAGTGGATTATTAGAATTATTATTTATGATACTTGCACTATCTCTCTGTATATTAGAATGCCTTGGACACACTCATTGGATTTATATTGGTGTATTTAGACACAAGATGCCATGGATTCACCCCATTGGGCGCCATCATGCTTAGCTTGGGAGTACCATGGACCAGATCCATGTACTTTTTTAGACTCATTTATAGTGGAATGCCTTGGGGGAACCTTGTATTACACTTAGACCCTTATTTCTAGAATGGATGAGTTATTACTATGAGTTGGATGACCCCTTAGGTCACTGATGCATTGGTTTCACATAGAATCCATATTTACTATTATTATGATATATTTGAATACTCTTGACAACTTTAGATGATTTATCTATATAAACTGAATCACAATTAATTAATTGGTTACATTTTCAAATGCCAACTATTTTGGAAGCATGTATGAGGGGTTTATTATACCATTAATTTATTTTAATATATACCTAAATAATGTACATTTTATATTCATAGACTGTATTTTAAAGATTCCTTTAGTGGTGGCATACTAAGAATTAAATCTCACCATATCCAGGCTATCCTTGGTACCCAGTAAGATTATATGGTCATAGTTTTAGATAAGGGGAAGCATCCCACCTTGGTCACTAAACACGATTTCAGGATTTATGATAGAGCATCGTTGTATATAACCAAGATAGAGCTCAAGATACTTGGATAATTTTAACCCTTTTTTATTTTTTTTATACCATGTATTGTACTGATTTAATGCTTTTATGTAGGCATTATTTTCCTTTCATAGGGACATGAAATTAAATCATCTTTTGTATATGGTGTAGTTTCTTGCTATTTGGATGATTATTTATTACATTATTGATTATGGTTATCTTCCACTACCAGTCTTATTTATTGCTACACTGATTCCACTATTGGTAATCCATATGTTTTTATATACACTGTTCTCCACTCTTACATGATCGAATAGTCTCCACACAAATACACCCTAGCCTCTTGATACTAGTTGGTACCCTTTGGAATATGGGAAGGTTTGCTTGAGGCCATGTGGGAAACCATGTCCAGGGAACCTCTAATTGGAACTTGGGTCAGGACATCGCAAAATGGTATTAGATTTATTTCTTTATTTTGTATTATTATTTTGACATATATATACTATATTAGAAAGATTGTGAGAACTTGGTCATGATCCATGCCTTTTTGTAGCTAACCCACGTTCAGGGTAAATAATAAGATTCTTGGGAAAGAGAAACTATTTTTATCTTTTTTTCTTATTATAGTTGATGTACTTTAACTATTGGGTGATGAACATGAATTTTGGTATTTGATATGATTTAGTGAAATTTACCATGTCATGGTAGGGAAATGTTTATTTTTTTACTTTCATCATTATAGGCACCTATAAATTGCATTCCATGCATATTACATGCCATATTGGTGCATTGTATTTTATGAAGTTACTCTGTTTCCCATGATTATTGAGTAACCCATGGTTTATATACATATATATATTCTTATGCTACTAACATCTTCTATAGAGATTGAAATTGTTTTTTTTAAATTTCATCACCAAAAAAAATAGTGTTTTCATGTATTGGTTGATAGGGGCATCTTAAATAGTCATTTTCAACCTATACAATCTGTTTACCTTTCATTTCATGATCTAAGTTTTTTCTATGATCAAATTATTATCAATTTCAATTATAATGTCTATGGTCACTTGTGAATTAGAACAAGTAATTCAATAAGTTTATCCACTATTTTTATTTGATACATTTTGTGAATGAATGTGAGGAGATAAAATTGTAATTAAATTGGTGTCAATTTAAATAATAATGTGCATGAGACTTTATTAGCTGGGAATGTCGATCCATTTAATCAAACATTGTTATATTTATATAATCACATATAAAATTAAAATACATATTCTCACTAATAAATGAAATGTTTTTCAGTAAATGGAGAGGATTATAGAAATTTAGTGAGTGTTTTCATCCTTAAATTGTAATCAAACCTTATATATATTGTTACCCTTATAAAATAAAGTCGAATACTTACTAATACTTTGGACTTCTTTGTTTTTTTTTTGCTGTAGAATACATTTGGTAATGAACCATTACCTTGTTATATTATTCCTCTATTTTTAGTATCACATCAAATATTCTTCCAAGGTGTGTGATAGAATTTATAGATCCATTCCACCACATCATCATTGAGGTTTGTGCTTGCATTTATAGATCCATTCCACCACATCTTGATTGATTCGTGTTCCAGGGGGATGGAGATGATCATGTTCCATTGGTAGTAGACCCTGAGCTCATAGTGATACCTCCAGTAGTTACAATTGTAGCACTACTCACTACTACTAAACAAGGCACTGACACTCAACTTTGAGAGAGTTTTCCATGTCTGGTTCATTCTATAAAGGGTTTTCGACAACCTGCACATACGGTGTCAGATTTTACTCATGAGATCCAAAAGTATCATCCAACCATAGTTTTAGGGGATGGATATTCTAAGGCTATTGAGTCTTGGATAAAGGATATATTATCTATATTTGAGTATCTCGAGACACCTCTAAAGAGGAGTGTAAGGCCCCAAGCCTAGAATCTCAGAGCCGATGAATTATTTTATTACATTAGCTTGATTAAAAGGAATAAAATGCCGCATGACCATTCATTTTATGAGTCTTGGAAATCCAAATCACATATGTGATACCCATAATACATTGGAAAACAGGAAATACAAACCTTATTCATAAAAAAAATAAACAGCTTCCCTGAATGCTTATTCAAATATTTATTCATCATAATCTAGTGAAAGGTATCATAATAAGGGTGAGTTCAAATTCTCACTAAGAGTAAGAAAAGTGGAAGAAATAATGAATCAATATGAAAATCATTACATGGATAGGAAAATAACTGATTTCACATTCTATTCAAATAACTAGATAAGGAAAATTAAATATTCCAAGATAAGAAACTGAAACACATGCTATTTAATAAATGAACTAAAATGAAATGTATCCACAGATATGTTGGTGAAAAATATCATGGATGAATAATAAATGAAAGATATATAAAGGAAATTCGTAATTATATAACATCATGTATTAGGAACATGCGTATCTATACTATCATGATCCATCATCTGGATAGTTTAAAACTACATGTAGAAACCTGTTTAATTTAGAAAATTTAATCATACACTAAGAACTTATTAATGCATCAGGGAGCTATATAATGTTTCCGATGCACCCATCATTGCATGTAAAAATTATTCCTCAAATAGAATAATTAATTTAATAAATAAATGATATGAATTATCAAATATCCATATCAAATAAAACATACATATTTATCAATAATTCCATAGTTAATTAAACAATTTTCAAAGTAAACATCGTATGTAAATTAATATATGGTTAAGGCAATAATAATATCCATAATATGAAGATATATATATTCAAAGAAATTTTCAATGAAAACTGATTATAGTAAAATTATTGTTTCAATAGAATGTTAACAATCACATATGGAAGTGAGATTGAAAATATAATCATTGACAATATTTTGGAGGAGAATAATCTTTAAAAATTCCGAAGTGTCCCATACGACTTTGAAAGATTTGAATTATAATATCCCAAATGATATGAAATTAAATGAACATATAATATCATGATAATAAGGATATATTTGATATCACATAAAATAGGATGTATATACCCCTAATAAAAGTGAATTGGTGCATCATAACAAGTATGTCTCAATGGAATATAAACTAAGACAAAATTCCCTTACATTAAAATTCCTTTTTTGATTTTTTGATATTTATCCACATGTATAGTGGTTAAAAATATGTTAATAACTTACAATAAAACCATAATCATGTTTATAATATCATATATCTTCTTATTATAATATCTTATTACTTATTTGTTAACAATCATTCATTATTTTCAGTATTTATGGTGTTATTTTCCTAGTTTACTCATGTGTGTTTTGACTTGTTATTTGATTATTATATGAGATAAATCAGGATTTTGTGATCTATATAATTGAAACCATGATTTAATAATCATATATATTCATTAAATATTCATTTATTATAATATTTAATGTTTTGAGACAAGGAATGGAATGCACCGTTCATGGAGGCGGCACGATGTACGTACACATGAACACTACTTTCATTATTTTGTTGTATTAAAAGAATTAAAACTAAAAGATAAATATGTATATTATAATTATAGTATCATATCTATGTTATATAGGTTACATAGGTTTATTAAAACCATCATATATACATTCCATATATGTCATGAAAGAGTCTTATCACTTTGAGGGGGTGGTAGTCAACACTTCCTCAAACGATGTTATCATACCTACACAAGATGAAAAGCATAAAGGTATGTTCTAAATAGAAATTATAGAAGAATAAATACATTATAAATATTATATATTTCGTATATAAATATATTTATATCATAATGGGAACCATGATATATCGTAAAGGAAACATGAACAATCATCATTTCGTAAGGAAGTAGTTCGCCATACATAGAAACACTATGTTCATTACCCCTTATATGGAGGTTTGTGTAAGTGTAGGTTGAACCCTTAGCATAAAAATATCTCAATATATTGAGTATACTATAATTATTACATTATAATTTAATAAAGAGATTTTTGGGGGTGGATAATGGAAATAAATCTAAAGAGATTGAGAGAAGCGTTACCTCTTAACCAGACAACAACTTTTGGTTTATACCAAAAGGCTTCCCTGGAATAATTTTGTCCCAAATAGAGCCTTAAAGGTAGAAAGTAGGGATTTTGGGAAGCTATATTGGTATATCTTGGCCAAATATATGTGGCTTAAGTGGTTTGAAGAATGGTGAGAGGTTGTGGCCTTTTAGAAGGGAGGAAAAAGGACCCACATGGTATTTTTGAAATGAAGTTTGGTGTACCCATGTTTTTACCTAACAAAAGTATTAAAAAAAATAAAAAACTCATTAATGGAAGGTTTATGGAAAAATAATGGAAAAATAATGGTTATTGTACATGTGTCTAGGCAATTAGGTCCCTTAAGTTAAAGGTTATTCCTTTATTAAGTTTAATTTTACCTTAATAATTATAATTAATTTTAATTACTTTCTCAAATATTTTTTGTATAAAAATATTTGGCCTTATAAGAAAATATAAATTATGATGATTAAAAATAATAAATCCATTTTTCAAATTAAAATCATAAAATTGGCTGATCTTAATTTAAAATTCACCCCACAAGCGGGTGATGATGACAGTTTTTAAAATAAAAATGATGAAAATATTGATAAGTTTTTTACATTCAATTTAAATTGTAATTGATACTAATGAAATAAATTGGATTAACTGATAAAATTATGATCTAATTAATATTTAATACAATTTAAAACTATAATTTATACTTATAAATAAATTAGATGAAAAAATAGTTTTGAACTAAATTTCAGTATTTTTCACTATTCATTTAAAAATAATAATCATTGTGAGAAAATATGAAAAAATCACCCAAAGGTGATTTTTATGTTTTTATAAGAATATGAAGTATATTTTGACATAATAAAATTATAATAGGGATAAAACTTATATTTTATATGGGTTGGCCTTCCAAAAGTGGAAAATCTACCTTTCTAAAAATATAGTCCTTTATATGTAATATAGGTTTTGTTCTCATATTATACCTATAAAATATATTAGGTGAGTGTAGAAATTTTTATTTAGAAAAATAATATATAAATGTACTACATAAACTCACAAAAAGTGTTATAATTTAATTATCTATGAAAAAATGAGATTAAGTTGTGTTTTTCTTAAATCAAGTGTTGTGTGTATTGCAAAGCTATCAACAAAATCTAAAAGAAAATATGGAAAATTATTGGGGTGATACTATTGGGTACGTATTTTCTCAACAGTACTCTATAAATATTATTGATTTTGATGCTAAATAAACTTCTTTGTTTTACTAATGATTTTATTTTGAGTGTATTTCAGGAAATTTATATTCTTTATAATTATTTTCTTCAAATTATATTTAACTATTTATTTCTGAGAAATACTTGTTAAAGTGTTAGGAATGTTCTTAAGAATTTTCTAGAAATACTATTCACTGTTTTTCATTTACTAAAAATACTATTCATTCAATACATCAAAGTAAGTAATGTATGGAAAAAACCTTGCGTTTATGTTGAAGGATCAATGATTTTAGTCAATAAACCTTACGTTTGAAGAAACGTATTGCTATGGAACATTACATTTGGATAATAACCTTACGTTTGTCAGAAATAAAAATTATGGTTAATGAACCCTACGTAAGTATGAAACGATACAAACATATGGATCAACAACCTTACTTTTGTAATCAACCTTACGTTGTTAACCTTATATTTGGGTAAAGTGAATGTATGAATAATCAATGTTATATTCTGTGATCTATGCTGACATAGATAAAAGTATGGATCATCAACCCTACATTAGTATTTTAAACCATATGTTTGTTGTTTTTTCATTTTGTGAAGGAACCTTACGTTTGACTTTTCAACGTCAGAAATTTGAATTTACGTCTTTGTCAGAGCTTTTTGCAATAGTATTTACAGAATTCCAGGGTATTTTAAAGCTCAATTTCGACTAATAAAAAGATCATTTTAAATGATTTAAATAGCCATTTAGAGTAAATATTTTTACTCCTATTATTAAGGGAAGTTAAAACTACTCAGAGCTATATTATTTTGAACTTGAATTCACTCGATTTATTAGGCATTTTTTGTGGATCTAAAACCATGTAGAAGATTTATCATTATATCTCTCAGATCTGAGAATATCTCTCAAATATCAGTGAAAATATTATCCATTCAATTATTCTTGTGAAAATTGTTTACAAGGCTACAATACTTAATCATTTCAGAAATAATGACTACATTTTTAAGATATACATGTTTAATTATAAAAGAGTGATGATCTGATTTTTTTCTGTTCTTATAATAAAAAATATCTTATGCAATCGAATCTCTTCAAATATATTTCAATGTTTATTATATTTTGAATTCAAAGATCCATATTCTTTCAATTTTATACTACTGAAACTGCGAGTTATATCTATTTATCATCAAACTACATCTTATCTATCTTGAGTTCTGGATACTCATATTCAGTCGTGGTGGAGTGTCAGCTTCTCACACTAAGTTGTGGTTTTATCAGTTCCCTATAAAAGAACCAAAATTCACTATTCTATAAGCCATTATTTGTAAGGGTGACAACATCCTGCAATATGTTTTGGATCGATCTTATGATACGAGGACCTTACGTGTAAAATTCACCTAGCCTACTGATAGGGTTATTTGTGGAGTGGACTAGGGGATCTTCAAGCCCTGAAGCACTATAAATTGTTGTGCTTTTTTCTCTATTCATATCCGATTCATATACTCTCATATAGAAATGTCTCTAACTCTATCTATTGTTGTTAAGAATCGACATAATTGTGATTTTTTTAAAATAACACAATTCACCCCCTCTTTTGTTATCCCTATAGTCTTTCCGACCTAACATTTGGTATCAAAGGTGGAGCTTTTCAATAGAGCTGTAACAAGCTAAATGAATAAGATCTATATTAGTGATGGAAATGGATAATCTCAAGGAAGTAATGACTATGGTACATAATCCATATTTCAATGGTGAGAATTATGGATAATGGAATTCTCGAGAGATAATCTACTTAAAAATCATGGATTTATAGTACACTTAATGATTGTTACTCCTTAGACAATTCCTAAAAATCTTGAATCTTGGTCTACTACTATAGAGGCTGAGTATGATATGAATTTGAAAATAATGAATGCTATTATATGAGGTATTAGACAAGATGAATTAAACTGTGTATCTTAATTCCCAATAGCCTATGAAATGTGGAAGACAATTTCAGTAGCCTATGAAGGTAATGAAAATGTTAGAAAAATGAGATATGCTACAGTGAAATTAAAGTTTGATACTTTCATAATGTATGACTGAAAGAGAATCACATAGATGAATGGAATACTGACAGAAAATTTTTATAATATAACATATTTAGGAGAGCCTATTAGCCAACCTGATCAAGCTTTGAAAGGTTTAATAGTTCTACTTTCAAAGTGTAATGGAATTTCTACTACAATCTGCCAATCTACACTAGTCAAGAATCAGACAATTATATAATTGATTGGAACATTAATGATGTATAAGGATGAAATGCAAGATGAAGATGGAGATCACAAAGTCCTATTAGAAAAAGGATAACACTGCTCTAAAAGTTTCATCCAAAAGAAGAACAGAAAAATGAAATAAGAAGAAAGAAATTTAGACTCATCTGATTTAGAAATTGAGTTGGCTCAATTAGCTATAAAATTCAGTAAATTATATAGGAAGAAGCGAGGATTCAGAAAACCCTTCCAAATGGATAAGAAAAAATTAAGGGAATCTAGATTCTACGAATGCAAAAAAATGGGTAATATAAGACCTGATTGTCCTCAATTGAAAGGAGAGAAAGGAAAAATAGAAAAGAAATATCAGAAGAATGCTGATTATGAGAAAAAGGATAAAAGAGCTATGAAGGCTACTTGGAGTGTTTCTGAATTATCCAACAGGTCATCAATATTTGATTTTGAGAAGATAAAATCAAATCTGAAATCTAATATGTGCTTTATAGATGAAGAGGGTAATGTACGACCCTAATATTCATCTCATTCTGATTCCAGTAACTCAAATGATAAAATCGATTCCTACTGTACTATTCTAGCATAAAGATATGACTCCCTATTAAAGAAACATAAATCTTCAAGAAGCATTCATGACGCTATTATACGTGAAAGAGATACATTACTAAAACATCATCAAGAACTTGTTGAATAATTTAATTCAACTACTACCAACTGTGCTACTCATGAAAGTATGATTAAGAATCTACAGGAAGAAGTAGAAACCTATAAATCTATTATTCTTATTCTCACAAAAGGGGTAAATAAACAGAATTAAATTCTTGGAATTTTTTTTTTTAAAAAGTAAATGTTTGGTATTGGCAGTAAAGGTGTAAAACCAAAACTGTACAAAAACATTTTTGTTCCATGTTCGAACAACAAAGGCATGTATACTGTTAAATGTTTTTATTATGGTATGAATGGAAATTATGCTAATGACTTCTATTTCAGAAATCCTCAATTATTCCATATCAATCATTTTCATTATTCAAAATCATTATCAAGTTTTAATTATAATAGTGTTGATCAAAATAAATTTGTTTGGATTCCTATGTTTTTTATAGCTAACACTGCTGGACCCCAAAAAATAGGGGTACCAAAACAGTTTTTTAATTTGTCCTTATAGGTAACATGCCACAGAAGAGGAAATGATATATGGTATATTCACAGTGGATGTTCAAGACATATGAGTGGAAATTTATCAAATTTATACACTCTAACTAAAATATATGGAGGCCTAGTCAATTTTGGTGAATATACCAATGGAAACATTATTGGACTAGGAATAGTTGGAGATCCAGATACTGTCTCAATTAGTAAAGTACTCTATGTTCAAGGATTTAAGCACAATCTGATAAGTATATATCATCTTTATGATGATGTATACTATGCTTATTTTTCTAATAATTCATGTTCTATTTTTAAAGATAATTTACTTAAATTTAGATTAACAAAAATAGATGATGTTTAAAGTTTGGATTTAAATTCCTTGTGGAAACATAAAGTGAACTGTTTAACTAATAAGATAAATGAGTCATGGATTTGGCACAGAAGACTTGATAATTGTAATAGTTTTTCATTATAAAATTCATCTAAGAAACATTTAGTTTTAGATTTACCTAGTCTCAAATTTTATAGTGATAGATTCTGTGATGCATGTCAGATTGGAAAGCAACAGAAATTGTCCATCAAATCTACTAAAAAAATTGCTACTTCAAAGCCCCTGAAAATTATTCATATTTATTTTTTTGGACCATCTAGAATAGAAATACTGGCTGGTAAATTATATGTATATTTTTCAGTTTATTATTATTATATATTTACTTAGGTATATTTTCTAAAACTCACAAAAGATGCTTTTTCTATTTTTGAATGTTTTTGTAAAATTGTTAAAAGTGAAAAAGGATATAAGATAACTTCATTAAGAAGCGATCATAGTGGAGAGTTTGAGAATCCAGAATTTAATACTTTTTTCTCAAATATGGGTATTAAACACACCTTCTCTGCACTAAGAACACGTCAAAAAAATAGAATTGATGAAATAAGGAATATAAATATTCCAGAAATGGATAGAACTATACTAAATGAATACATAATTCCAACCTAATTTTGGGTAGAAGCTGCAAGCACAACATGCTATATTATAAATAGAGTTGTAATTCAACCTATTTCAAAAAGACTCCTTATGAACTTTCGAATAATAGAAAGTCTAAGGTAACGTGCTTTAAGGTTTCAGATGCAAGGTATATATCCTGAACACCAAGGATAATCATGGAATTTTCAATCCAAAAGATAATGAAGGAATATTCTTAGGAAATAATGCAACTTTTAATGCTTATAGATTATTTAATAAAAAATCAAGGATTGTTAAAGAATCAGTTCATGTGAAATTGGATGAAATAGACCCTTTTAATAAAGAGAAAGATCAAATAGATGAAGTTGATGAGTCTTCTAAAAACATGAGACATGATAACTTGAGAAATGATTTTGAAAATATAAATAAACTTCAGTCCAATTCAGAAGAACATGATACTGATGAACCTAAAAGTGATCCTCCTAGATAGTCTAGAATCCTAATGATTCATCCTTTAGAGACTAGTATTGGATATCTTTACATAGGAATAAAAACTAGAATAAATGTAGGAAATCTAGTGGAATTTTATTCTTTTCTATGTCAGCTAGAGCCTAATTTGTTTAAAGAAGCCTTAGAAGATAAAAGTTGGATGTTAGCATTGCAAGAAGAGACAAATAAGTATAAAAGAAACAAATTATGTAAATTAGTGGAAAGACCATTGAATTATCCAGTTATAGGAACTAAATGGGTCTTTAGGAATAAACAAGACGATCAATGTATTATAAATAGAAACAAATCTAGACTATTAGCTAAAGTGTATAATAAAGAATAAGGTATATATTATGATGACAAATTTTCTCTTATATCTATAATAGAGTCAATTAGAATTATTTTGGCCTATACATCTCATATGAATTTTGAATTATATTAGATGGATGTAAAATATTCCTTTATAAATAGATATTTAATAGAGGAAGTTTATGTTGAGAAACCTTCTGGTTTGGAAAATTCTCAAAAACCAGATTTTGTTTTTTAACATACTAAAGCTATCTATGGCCTCAAACAAGCACCTAGAGATTGGTATGAATGATTACATTCATTTCTTTTGAAAAAATGGATTTACATTTGATTTGGTAGACCCAAATCTATTTAAGAAAACATTTTGTTCTAATATATTATTAGTTCAAATCTATGTTGATGATGTTATTTTTGGATCTACAAATAAAAAACATTGTAATGAATTTCAGAACCAATACAAAAAGAATTTTAAATGAGCATGATGGGAGAATTATATTTCTTTTTAGGACTTCAAATTTATCAAAAAGATTATATAAATTTATTAAATAAATGTAAATACATTACTGATTTATTGAAAATGTTTGTTCTAAAAAACATCAAGTCATATTCTACTCCGATGTGTACTGATATTGATCTAGATTTGGATGAAGTTGAAAAACCAATGAAAAACATGTTATATAGAGATATGATTGGATGTTTACTATATCTTACTAATAGGAGACATTATATTATGTTTTCAGTATGTATTTGTGCTAGATTTCAATCAAATCCAAAAGAATCATATATTTCTGTTGTAAAAAGGATTTTTAGATATTTAAAAGGGATAGTTGTTTAATATATTCTTTGTCAAAAAACTTATGATTTTAATTTATTATCATATTCAGATGCAGATTTTTGTGGTTGTAGATTAGATAGAAAACCCACTTTAGGAACCTGTCTCTTTTTAGGAAAATTGTTAATTTCATGGTCAAGTAAGAAGAAATATTCAGTTGCACTATTAACAGCCAAATCAGAGTATGTATCTACAGGCAGTTGCTGTGCAAAAGCGTTGTGGATGAAAAACACCCAAATAGACTTTGGAATTTTTTTAAGAACAAAACTATTTTATGTGATAATACAAGTGCTAAAAACATTTCAAAAATTCAAATAATTCATTCTATAACTATAAATATTGAAAATAGAAAACATTTTCTAAGAGATCATGTTCTTAAAAAAGATATATATTTAGAATTTGTTAACACTAAATATCAATTAGCTGATATTTTTACAAAACCACTTCCCACTGCTTGTATTGATTTTATTAAAGGGGAGTTAGGTTTATTTAATTTTTAATTATGTTTTTTCTTTATTTTTTATTATTTTAATTTATCTTATGACTAGTTTCATTCTATAATTTTAATTTACTTTTACTATTTTAATCTTAAGGTATTTTAGTTAATCTATTTTATGTTAAATTTATTTATGTTGCATAATTATTAGTTTTTTTGTCTTAATTAATCTGCGACATGAGAAACGAGAATATGTGTCATCTGTCAGAAACCCTTCATCTTCCAAACTCTTGGTTTACCCAAAAATTGTTTTGGCTTACCCAAAATCTCCATTCTTCCCTCTAAACCCTAGAAGTTGCAAACCCCAAATTTTTTAATCTTTAGAAATGATGAAAACCAAGAGAGTCAAAGAAGGAGAAGTAAGCGATCCAAAATGACAAATAGTTAGAGGAAAAAAATTTCATCAAAGAAAAGTGGTTGATCTATAATGGTTATATTAGATAAACTTACTCCTGAAACATTAATTGGATTTTCAAGGACTCGAGATATCTTTCAATGACATCAACTCCAAATTTCATAATGAGGTAGAACTAAACTATTTTTATAAGAGTGTGTAGTGTATTTTTAGAGATTTAGAGGATATGATTTTTTCTAGTATCGATGATAGGGATTTCTCTATTTATTCTACTGAGGTTGAAAATATTTTGAACTTCCCACATGAATGAGTTTTACATGTTGTTCTTAAATATATTAGGGATAAGGAACATTATTAAAAATACATCATGTATTTTCTGTTCTACTCAACGTACATCGGAAAGAGGTTTGTTAAGGATTTAGTGGCTAACCATAAAATTCTGATGAAGTTTATTCAAATAGGAATAGCACCAAGGATGGATGAAATGGATAAAATTCTTTACCCAGACATGTATTTCATGTTTATTTTTCTAAGTGATATCAAATTGTATTTTCCAGGATATTTATTTTGGTATCTTCATTACTACTGTTTACCGAATGAAGTATGAATTTAAATCCTTATGAACAGATAATTTCAAGGATTTTATTTAAGAAGGACATGATCAGACTAGTTGATGTTGGAGTCAAATTTCATCATAGTAATGTTCTCATTGATGGAACATTAAGAAATCTTGGATTTTTCTAGAGCACTTTAAAAGGAAATATTTTCTCTATAGAAGTAGTAGAAGAACAGAGCTCAGGAGATTATTATCCGGGGGAGAAGGTACCTTTCTAAAATAGGGGTGTAGCTGAATTGTGAACAGATTCAATTTATCAACCAACTCAGAGGAGGACTAGATTTAACATAGAAGAAGAGGAAGAATATATTCAAGAGGTACTGATTATGAAACCCAGAAATAGAAATGATTCTCTAGTTGAATATAAAATTTTGGATTCTGGAGAAGTATCATGCTCGGTTCATTTAAAAGAAATTGTTATTGAAGATGGAATTCCAGTCGAGAGTCAAGCTAGAGAGGTTTGTATTGTACCTCTTGTGAATTAAATGGTGAAAGAAAGAATTCCAGTAGAAACAGTTCAAGAGAAGAATACACAAACTGAAAATGTTTAATCAAAGATTGTCAAAGAAGAAGTTACTAAACAAGGAGCTATTCAAGAAGGGTAGATTTTATAAGAATCAATAGAATTAATTCAACTCTTGATTGTAGATCAGACTGTGGGACAATCCAATCATATTTCTGGTGCTCATACTGATGTTTTCAATAATCAGTCTTTTTCAGGTGAAGAATCAGAAATGAAAACATTAGAAGATCCTTTGACTACTAATGATGCAAATCAGTTTATGAATGTAGATGAGGGGACAACTGATTCGTTATCTCATCACGTTGAAGAAATTGTGATTAAATTCAACAAGTCCTAGGAAGAGAATTCCACTCTACGGCATGATCTTGACATTGCAAAGAAATGATTTAGGAACTGAATGAAAATAGTATTTTTAGAAGTGATTTTGATGCTGTCAAGAGACACATTTGAAATGATATTGGGAAGATCATATCTGATGCTGTTTTGAAGATAGATTTTTTAGATTTAATGTGGTATCTGGGAAGTCAGTTTGAATTAGTAAGAGGATCAGTAAATCATGCCAGTACATCTACTCCTACCTCTGTTACTAGTCTCTATTTGATTATTAGATTTTAGGCTATTACATATGTTATGGAAGACTTGAATAATCAGCTTCAAGACATTCAATGCAATAGTCCCCCTCCTCCATATTTATAAGAAAATTATAAATTTCTTATTGATCAGTTAACTCAAGGAGAGACTAGAATTAAACTTATGTTTAGTGAGTTTCAGAGAAGATGTTCATAAAGCAAGATGAAATTATTCCTGATTTTCTGAAGGTCAACATAGTGTATAATCTGTATGTCAATAATGACTCTAGGATGTTGATAATTTAGCGAAGAGATAGTTTGATGAAGAATCTTGGATTGCGGATGGCTATACAGAAAGAGATGTTTGAAGCCATTCAAAATTCAAACCCATCCAATCCTTATACTTCTTTTTCTTTTACTTTGAACCATGACAATGAAAGCATTCATTTAAAAGTCATAAGATTTAATGTATTAATGAATTTATTGATCAATGAACTTGTTTTCTATTTATATGTTACATTTTATTATTTTATTTTCTTTTTTCTTTTTCTCTGCTAGCCAAAATCCAATTATTTTTATCCATTACAGTACCTTATGATAATCATGTTACATTATATTTGATATTAAATGGGTTTTAATCTATTTCTATAATTTGTTTGATATCGAAAAATGGGATAGAAATTTAGATAAACAAAAAAATTTAAATGAACATAAACATTTCTTCTTTATCAAAATAATTCTATCAAACCGAAATTATTTTCTTTTAATGTTTACAAAATTCTAAATTAGATTTCTAAGATTATAGTTTTAATTTATGGGTTTTGTGATCATCAAAAGGGGGAGACATTGGGGAATTTTTTTTCTCAACAATACTCTATAAATATTATTGATTTCGATGCTTACAAATAACCTTGCTGGTTTTACTGATGATTTTATTTTAAGTGTATTTTAGGAAATTTATTATATTTATAATTCCTATCTTGAAATTATATTCAACTATTTATTTTCGAGAAATATTAATTAAATTGTTCGGAATGCTCTTAAGCATATTTTGGAAACACTGTTCATCATTTGTCATTAATTGGAAATACAATTAATTCAATACGTTGAAGAATGTAACGTATGGAACAAACCATACGTTTATGTTGATGTATTAGTGTGTTCGGTTAATCAACCATACATTTAAAGAAACATATTGTTAAGGAACATTACGTTTGGATAAGAACCTTTCATTTTTCAGAAAGAAAAAGTATGGGTAAAGAACCCTATGTAAGTATGAAACATTACAAACATATGAATCATCAACCTTACTTTTTTAATCATCCTTACTTTGTTAACCTTACATTTAGGAAAAGTGAACATATGAATAACCAAAGTTATATTCAGTGATGTGGCATAAGAGCGCACATGTTGGTGAACCCGTGCGACGAGAGCTAGAGGGTAGGCGCAATTGTCCCAATGCTGGAGCAGCTTGATAGATATACCACGACAATTCCACACCTCTAGTTCAATGTGGGATAGCTTCTTGCGGCTACTGTTCACAGTTTAAAAACGTGGAAGAAATATCGGCCATCCGATCTACTGTGGTGAGATTTTATAATCTCGGCCTCCTATCTCCCATCCATGCTGATCCAACGATGCCGCAGACGTCTTCTTCCTCCGCGTCACTTGCGACACCGCCGCGCCCTCCACGATCCTAGAGCTCCGGCCGAATGTCGATCTCCTCACTCCGGCCACCATTCATCCTCATTCCAAGTGCATTGAGATCGCATGGAGAAGCCGAACACATGGCATGAATTTCCACGTGCATGCATACGATGATCTGAATATTTCGAGGATGGTCGAAGCAAGAAGAGCTGTGAGGCCACGTGGAAATATTTGTGTGAATGTTTGAATAATATACATGCAATCTTTAATACATTCATGAAGATATTTGGTCGATCGTTTGAAAAGGAAACAAGCCAGGATATGCAGAATATCATAAACGCAGGTTTGATCGCTTTAAAGAGCCGAGGATCTCGGCTATTCAAAGATGCGATCTTCAAGGCATATCTTGAGTGTTTTTGAATGCAGAAAAGATTCTCTACGTGCCTATAAATGAAGCCGCACCCAAGCCGAGAGAGGGGCTGCTTCTACATTCCTGAGTGCCTCTGTTTGAAAAACAGAGCACTACCTGGTTCGAAGCTCTGCACAGAAGAAAAGCTTCTTCACCGCAGGCCTCAGACAAGTGCCTAGCACTCTCTGAGAGTCTCGCGAAGAAGAGGAAATCCGCGAGCCACTCTGGTTGCGTGAAGGAAGAGATCCACACCACATTGCGAAGAAGAACCATGGACACGCGACTGGTTTACCTAAACCCTCGTTGTGCTTCACAAAGTTTGGATCAAAGGCACAAAAACCAGTGTCATGCATCCTTGCAGTGCACTGTGACACAAAGACCCATGAACCCTCCGGGTTCTGTGAAGAAGCACACATCACGTGCCAAGGGAGAAGCATGGAGCCTTCTATCCACACGAAGGAGAACTCCCCTCTGTTTGAATCTCAAGGTACACAACTCTGCTTGAATCTCAAAGTGCACCACTTTGCAGGGGTTTCCTTTTTGAAAGTTTAAGAGGGGAAGAAGAAGAAGAATCTCAGTTTTCACCCCAAAGAAGAGATAAGAGGATGTGCATGTTCTCATGCACACATACCCCTGTTTAAGGGAACCCGAGACCTCATCACGAAGGGTTACATACACAAGGACCATGCACCCACACACATAATTTTAAGGGGTTCTATTTTCATGGTTATGTGAAAAAGTACACATACAAACCCAAAGCCGTGTGTGTACACAAGTAGAGAAAAGATAAAGGCAAAGGGAGAAGTAGTGTGTGTGCACCAAGACATACACTCATTGGAGTTTTCACAAAAGAAAGAATGAAAGGGGAAGGTTCATGAACCCATGCATGCCCATGCACACATAAAATTCACTTGAATAAAATTAAGTGTGTGCATAAGAAGTGAAAAGGAAATCTAAATGATACATGCATGATCTCATGCATACATGAAGAAGAGAGGATCTAGTGCATTCATCTGTTGCACTAAAGAAGAAGCATTGAACTCAAGAGTGCATCAATTCTGAACCCAGGTGAAAGAAAAGAAATGAGACAAAATAACTTGATACCTATCAGTTGAAGAGACCATCAAGTCTATAAACTGAGTTTGGACTCAACCCTAGGCAGTGAGCCAGGGGGAGTCAATGGGAGTGACCTGAGGGAAGAAGTGAGCTATCCCTGAACCTTTGTAAAGGCAGTGTGCCTGGGACAGAGTTACTATGCCTGAACTTTTGTAATCCACAGCCAATAAAGATTAGTTGATTTAGGTACGACCGACAACCTCTTAGCGTATGCTCCTTGGACTAGCCCTTAGCGGTGAACCAAGTAAAAGTGTTGTGTTGTCCTTCTACATTTGAATGTTTTTATTACTGCTCATATCCATCACAAAAACAAGTTCTTACTAACGTGGGAACAAGATCCAATAAAGAAGAGAAAATTTGACACCCTGATTCACCCCCTCTCAGGGTGGCCCAGGGTCCTTCAATTGGTATCAGAGGATGGTTGGCTGTTTATTGGATATTCTTTTGTGATTCTATTCAGAAGGAGATTTGATTTTATTTCTTAAAGTCAACCATGAAGATTAGTCTTGATGAAGATTCAAAGTAGAAGTCTATATCCACCAAGACATTGAAAAATAGAAAAAATAAAGAGAAGAAGCAGATGAAGAAGTCCCTCTTATTTAAAGAAGAGGACACTTCCATTGGAAAGGATGATACCCCCACATCATGCTTTCAAGAAAATTTCAAAGAATATGTGAATGATATTCTTGAAGAAAGGTCTGATATTATTTGTTGCCTATTCCAATCAATGGAGGTTGAGATCACTCGATTGGAAAGGGAAGCTGACAATATGGAAGAGGGATTGGAAAGAAAAGTTTTGGAATGTATGAATCTCTCCAAACAACTTAAAGCCCTTGAAGAAAAATATGAAGTCAGCAAAACTCTGGAAGAGAAGATTCCTGCACTTGAAAGTGAGCTGAAGAAGAGCACTGAAGTCAAGAATTCATATTTGGTAGAAACTTCCAAGAAATTCAAAGATCTTGACTCATTGTTACAAAAAAATGTGAAGATGCATGAAGAAGAAGTTGAAAGGGTGAAGAAGGCTTGTAATGAAAAGATGACTATGATTGAAGACCATAGAGTCATCCTCAATATGAAGTGTCTGGAAATGGAAGATCAGGTGACCAATCTTAAGAAGACACATATTGAGTCTTCACCAAAGAAGGAAACAGTAGCTGTTGGTACTCAATGCTCATTGGAGGATTCTACTGTCAAATCACCTCCAACATGTGATAAAAAGATCATGACTTCACTCATTGATCTATCACAAGCAGCTGAGAAAGTAAAGGTACCATCCAGATCAACTTGTACTATATTTTCTAAAGATGTTTTTACAAAAAAGTGCAGTTTGGATAAAAAATCCCAAAAAAATATGGATGAGGAAAGATGATCTTAAGAAAAAACTAAAAGCTCAATCCCCACAACATATCAAGAATAAGACTCAACAACCTTATAAAGATGATACAAAAAGATCAGGGTTTGTTGGTCACTGTTGGTGTTGTAATAGATTTGGGAATTGTGCACTGGATTGTTGGTACAATCCCTCAAATGAAAAAGCACAATGAAAGCCCATATCAAAGGGGAGAAAGCTAGAGAAAAATGAGAAACATCCACAAATCTAGAAGCATTTGTTTACTGCAAATAGATTTGGAATTCTTGACAACATTTGTGATGTATGCAATGGGAGTGGTCACAAGAATGGTGCATGCCTATGTCAACATATATCCAGAGTTGATAAGAACATAAGACCACACAAGCCATCTAAGAAAGAAGAAGTTTCCTTGGAAGGATATCAGAAAAATTTTCCTTCCAAAAAGATTCAAGGAAAGAAGTATAAGGATGCCTTGGAATTTAAAGCCAAGAAGTCAAAGGGTGGAGAATCCAAAAGGGATGTCTCTCAAAAGAATCCATGTGGAAGGTCCAATCTTGATAATTCTATTCCTAATGATATGCTAGTCATCTAGCGTGAAGATTTGGATAGAATGAGAAATATTGAAGAAACTCAAGTCAAGGCTAGTATAAGGGGAAAAAAGAATATTCCACATGATAAAAGCAACTCTTTTATTAAAGAAGTTCTGTGTGAGAGATTCAAGAATCCTGGTCACATTGCAAAAGGTTGTCTAACCCTATTACCATAGCATGAAGCAGTCCTAAGGAGGAGTAATGTTGCATCATAAATAAAGGATGGTTAGAAGGAAGATTCTCCACGCAAAGCACAAAATAATATGAAGAGATCCATGATGCCACCACAAAAACCAGAAAAGAATCTCAAATGTGCAAGCATGAAGACTAGATCAGATGGCGAAACTTTTTTGAGAACATCTCAACCTTGCTGCTCACATTAATGAAGCAAGGAGGATCCACCTTATTCCCTAAAACTTGTTAGGCATTGATGTTTCTAATGCAGGGGATTGAAGGTGAAGCAAGTTCTTAGGGGGAGAACCTGAGAAGTGTGAAGAAGCTGCCAGAGTCACTTTCTCAATAAATATCAACACCAGTTGGTATAAAATTCCTATACTCTGAAGACTGTCTGAAGATCATGTCATTGGAAAAGTTATGTCATTTATCAATCTCTCATCCTTGGTTACCCTAAATAAAATTCTTTTTACAAAGGGGGAGTAACAAACTCAATCAGTGACATAAGAATATTGAAGTGTTTCCAAGGAAACTTATCCTGTCTATATTACTTGAATGTTTTTGATCTATTTATTGAAGTAAGTGAAGGAGTTTCAGGATGTTTACCTTTCAAATTATCTTGCATGGAATAAAAGTTGAAAACCCTGAAAGATAAGTATATGAGTTCCCATCTTATGAGGTATCATGATCAGTGAATAATGGACATATCTGTTGTCTAAATCAAATCCTCTTATTTTCTACACCGAGCACAGCTCACGTAGACTTAGAGTGAAATGATTGATGACACACTTCTAAAGTGTGAATTGATACCCTCTCTCCCATGAACTTTGTATTTATTGTCAATAAGGGGGAGAGAAAGTGAAAGATATGGAGAGTGAAGTGAAAGAAAAAGGGAGGAAAAGATTCAAATCTTTTAACATTGACACATTCAGTTGAGGAAGAACTTTGAGTATTGACAACGAACACAAAGGGGGATATTGTTGGAACCATCCTTGGGAATAAGTTGTATTTTTTGTCAAAGAAGTGTCAATGATGAAAAAGACTCTTCTAAATCCAAAGTTAATGGAAAAGGATGATGATGAGGTGTTCTTTTGATTTGATAGTCCAAAAAGAAAAAGGTAATGATGGAGAGGCAAGGGGTTTGTGATTATAAGGAGGCCACACACATATTTCATATGGACATGCACATATCATGTGTTATATTTTATTTGGCTTACAAAATATTTATATAGCCAACCAAGGAGGCCAGCCGAGGACCTCAACCTCAAGTTCATGCAGGACTCGAGGGTCAACCACACCTGAGGGAAGCCCTATAGGCTAGACCCGCATGAGGCAGGGGCATGCATGCCGTGCATAAGAGCGCGCACGGTGGTGAACCCATGCGGCGAGAGGCAGAGGGTGGGTGCAGAGTGCGCCCACTGGGAGAACACAGTACGGGTCAGTACCGTGGAGGGAGGAGACTTAATTGTCCCGATGTTGGATCGATATGATAGATATACCACGACAATGTCGCACCTCCAGTTCGATGTGAGATAGCTTCTCACAGTTACTGTTCATAGTTTAAAAACTCATAAGAAATATCGGCCGTCCGATCTACTACAACGAGATGTTATAATCTCAGCTGCTCATCTCCCATCCGCGCTGATCCAACGGCGTCGCGGTCGTCTTCTTCCTCAGCGTCGCTCGCGACACTGCCGCACCCTCCACGATCCTGGAGCTCCGGAAGAATGTCGATCTCCTCACTCCGGCCACCATTCATCCTTATTCCAAGTGCATTGAGATCGCATGGAGAAGCCAAACACATTGCATTTAGATTCACGTGCATGCATACGATGATCTGAATATTTCAAGGATGGCCGAAGCAAGCAGAGCTACAAGGCTACGTGGAAAGATTTTTGCAAATTTTTTAATAAGATACACGCGATCTTTAATACATGCATGAAGTTATTTGGTCGATCATTTGAAAAGGATACAAGACAAGATATGCAGAATATAATAAAAGCAGGTTTGAATGCTTTAAAGAGCCAAGGATCTTGGCTATTCAAAGATGCAATCTTCAAGGCATATCTTGAGTGTTTTTGAATGCAAAAAGATTCTCTACGTGTCTATAAATGAAGCCGCACCCAATCCGAGAGAGGGGTTGCTTCTACATTCCCGAGTACCTCTGTTTGAAAAACAGAGAACTACCTGGTTCGAAGCTCTGCACAGAAGAAAAGCTGCTGCACTGCAGGCCTCAGACAAGTGCCTAGAACTCTCTGAGAGTCTCGTAAAGAAGAGGAAATCCGCGAGCCACTCTGGTTGCACGAAGGAAGAGATCTGCACCCCTGTGCGAAGAAGAACCGCAGACATGTGACTGGTTTACCTAAACCCTCACTGTGCTTCGCAAAGTTTGGATCAAAGGCACACAAACCAGTGCCACGCATCCTTACAGTGCACTGTGACACGAACACCCATGAACCCTCCTGGTTCTATGAAGAAGCACACATCACGTGCCAATGGAGAAGCATGGAGCCTTCTATCCACATTAAGGGGAACTCCCCTCTGTTTGAATCTCAAGGTACTCAACTCTTCTTGAAGCACAAGGTGCACCACTTTGCAGGGGTTTCCTTTTTGAAGGGTTAAGAGGGGAAGAAGAAGAAGAGTCTCGGTTTTCACCCCAAAGAAGAGAGAAGAGTATGTGCATGTTCTCATGCAAACGTACCCCTGTTTAAGGGAACCCAAGAACTCATCAAGAAGGGTTCCATGCACAAGGACCATGCACCCAAACACATAATTTGAAGGGGTTCTATTTTCATGTTTATGTGAAAAAGTACACATACATACACAAGGCCGTGTGTGTGCACAAGTGAAGAAAAGAGAAAGGCAAGGGGAGAAGTAGTGTGTGTGCACCAATACATACACTCATTAGAGTTTTCACACAAGAAAGAAAGAAAGGGGAAGGTGCATGAACCAATGAATGCACATGCACATGTAAAATTCACTTGAATAAAATCAAGTGTGTGCATAAGAAGTTAAGAGGAAATCTAAATGATACATGCATGATCTCATGCATACATGGAGAAGAGAGGATCTAGTGCATTCATCTGTTGCACTAAAGAAGAAGCATTGAACTCAAGAGTGCATCAATTCTGAACCCTGGTGCAAGAAAAGTCTCATGCTGAATATGAGACAAAAGAACTTCATACTTATCAGTTGAAGAGACCGTCCAGTCTATAAACTGAGTTTGGACTCAACCCTATGCAGTGAGCCAGGGGGAGTCAACATGAGTGACCTGAGGGAAGAAGTGAGCTATCCATGAACCTTTGTAAAGGCAGTGTGCCTGGGACAGAGTGACTGTGCCTGAACTTTTGTAATCCACAGTCAATAAAGATTAGTGGATTTATGTACGACCAACAACCTATCAGCGTATACTCCTTGGACTTTCCCTTAGTGGTGAACCAAGTAAAAGTGTTGTGTTGTCCTTCTGCATTTGAATGTTTTTATTACTGCTCATATCCATCACACAAACAAGTTCTTACCAACGTGGGAACAAGATCCAATAAAGAAGAGAAACAGTTGACACCCTGATTCACCCCCCCTCTCAGGGTGGCCGAGGGTCTTTCATGATCTATGCTGACATAGATAAATGTATGGATCATTTACCCTACATTATGAAGTGGAACGTTACATTTTTGGTTTTTTCTTTTTGTGAGGGAACCTTACATTTGACTTTTCAACATCAAAAATTTGAATTTACGTCTTTATCAGTGGTTTTTTCAACAGTCTTTGCAAAATTTCAGGGTGATTTAAAGCTCGATTTTGACTGATTCAAAGCTTATTTTAAATGATTTAAAATCAATTTATAGTGGTATTTTTTAATCCTATTCTTTAGGGATGTTATGACTACTCTGAGTTTTATTATTTTGAATTTTAATTCACTCGATTTATCAGGAATTTTTTGCAGATCTGAAACAGTGCAGATGATTTATCATTATATATAACTCGGATCTAAGAATATCTCTTATGTATCTGTAATAATATTATTTGTTGAATTATTCCTGTGAAAATTGTTTACAGTGATACAACATTCAATAATTTTAGAAACAAGGAATACTTTTTAAAGATATACATGTTTAATTCTGAAAGAATGATGATCTGTTGTTATTATTATTCTTAAAATTGAAGATCTTTTGTGGAACCAGATATCTTCTAATATATTTCAATGTTTATTTTCTTTTGAAGTCAAAGATGCATATTCTATCAATTTCATGCTGCTGCAACTGCAAGTTATATATGTTTCTCATCAAACTATATCTTATTTATCTTGAGTTCTGGATGCTTGTATTTAGTCGTGGTGTAGTGTTAGCTTCTCACACTAAGTTTTGGTTTTATAGGTTCCCTATAAAAGAACCAGGAGGGACTGTTTTATAGGACTTTGTTTGTAAGGGTGAAAACTTCCTGCACTCATTTGTGGATTAGTCTAATGATACGAGGACCTTACTAGTTAAATTCACTAAGCCTACTGAGAGGGTGATTGGTGGAGTGGACTAGGGGATCTTCATACCCTGAACGACTATAAATTGTTGTGGTTTGTTCTATATTCATATACAATGCATACAATCTCATACAGAAATGTTTCTAGATCTATATACTATTGTTCAGAATCAATATAACTGTGAATTTTTTTAAAAGAACACAATTCACCCCTTATTGTGTTATCACTATAGTCTTTCCATCCAAACATATACTTTATTACCTCCAACAAAAATTTCATCATTGATTTTTTTGGTAATCACCTTAAAATTTTTGTGGGGTTTCCCCTTCATAGAATCTTCTACTTCCCATGTTTCTTCCTCCATTTTGTGATTTATACATAGTACCCTTACCATATAAGTGGTCTGATTTCTCCATACATGATCTCTGGTATCAAGAATCCAAATGGGTTCTTCACAATATGAAAGGTTGGGTTCCAAATTTATCTCAGAAAAGATGAGCATATTCATTGGGTATACCATGTACTACCTAAGCATAGATATATGGAACACATCGTGAACCTTTGAGAGGTTTGGCAGCAGTGTTAAATGATATTCTATGACTCCAACCCTTTTAAGAATTTCGAAGGGTTTGATGTACCTGGGACTCAGTTTTCCCTTGTTTCCAAATCTAATATTTCCCTTGCATGGAGATACTCTCCAGAAAACATGATCTCCCACTTGGATCAATAAATATTTCCTTTGATTATTGGAATATATATTTGCATACTCTAAGACGGTTTAATATGACCTTGCATAGACTTTACCTTTTTCGTTGTTTCTTTAACTTGTTTTGGGCCTATGAGTTTTCTTTGATAAACTATATCCCCATAAGTTTGAGTATGACATCTCTTGCCATATATTATTTCATACGACACCATTTTAATACCCTAATGGAAACTATGAGTATAGGAAAACTATACTAATGTTACATATTCATCCCAAATACCTTTAAAGTTGAGTGAGTATGATATCAACAAGTATTCCATTGTTAGAATATTTCTTGCAGTTTATCCATCAGTTTGTGGATGGTAGGTAGTTCTCAGATAAAGCTCAGTGTCGAGAGATTTATGAAGGCTCTTTAAGGATTTTTATGTAATGAGAGGGTCTTAATAATAGACAATTTAAATAAGTTCACCATGATGTCTTATTTTTTATTAATATAGACCCTTGAGAGGTGCTCAAGAGGCATGTCTTCTCTTATATCATGAAAATGTATATATTTGGTTAGGTGATCAATGATAATCCATATTTAATTATTCTCTGTAGGAGTATTTGGAAGTACTATGACAAATTACATAGTAATTTCATCCCATTTCCACACACGATTAGGAATACATTGCAGAAAACTATTAAGATGTTGACTTATAGCTTTCACTTATTGACAAACCAGACATCTGGACACATAATCCTCAATTCCCTACTTCATGTTATCCCACCAAACGTGTTCCTTAAAGTCCCTGTACATATTTGTGCTACCAAGGTGTATAGACAAATTTGAGCTATGAGCATAATAAAAAAGTCTCTTTTTAGCTTAGGTATAATGGAACACAAAGCCTCTTTCCAAATTTTAAAACACAATATTCACAAAAAATTCAGATAATTTCCCTCTATTTACGCAATTTATTTTCTTTCGAAATCCCTCATCATAAGATTTATTATTATTTGTCCTATTTAATAAATATGGTTATGAAATTATTTGAATTATGATTGATGTCCCCCTTCCTTATAAACTACCATATCCATGTTTACTAGATCCATGAACATAGGATTCTTTTCAATCCTCATTTGGGATAGAACTCCACATTCCTTCCTACTCAACACATATTCCACCTTATTTTTCATTCCCTAAGTAGTAGTGTATTGATCAATCATAGTCCATGAGTAGTTTGATCCATCACATTTGTATCATGTTGAGGTCTTTCTATGACAAGATGTATTTCAGGATTTTATGATCCATGTATATCTCACATATTTTTCTATAGATATAATGTAACCACTATTTTAATGAAAATATAATAGCTTCTAACTCCAAATAATGGTTTGGATAGTATTGTTCATGAGTCTTCAATTTCCTTGATGCAAATGAAATAAAATTATCATTTTTCATTAAGACATAACCAAGTCTAGTTTTTGATGCTTCACTTTATATGAAAAACCCATCACTCCTAGACTGTAGAGTCAAAATATGAGCATTGACTAATCTTATTTTTAGTTCAATAAAGAGTTATTCAAATTATTTTTTCCAGAAAAAATTATCCCCTTTACATGTAAATACGATTAATGGAATAGCTAATATCAATTTTTTTTTGAATGAACCACCAATAGTATCCTTCCAAACCAATGAAACTACATACCTCAATTATATTTGTTGGTGTAGTCCAATCTATGATTGCCTTTTCCTTTGCAGGATCAACCAATATTCCATATTTTGTGATGATATGACCAAGAAAAGAGACTTCTTGTATCCATAAATAGCATTTACTAAATTTCACATCTATCTCTTCCCTTCTTAAGATTTTAAGGATGATCTATAAGTGATTACCATGGTCTTAATAGGTTTTATAATACACTATAATATCATCAGTGAATACTATAACAAAATCATCAAAATATTGCTTGAATCATATGTTAATTAAGTCCATAAAAATATAGGTTGCATTGGTTAGCCCAAATGGAATTACTGTAAACTTTTAATGTACATACCTCATCCAAAAAGATGTATTTCGAATATCTTCCTTTATCACTCACAATTAGTGATACCCAAAAGGAAGATCAATATTTTAAAAATATCAGGCTCCATGAAGTTGATCAAACAAGTCATAAATGAGAGGTAGATGATTATTTTTATTTATTATAATGACATTGATTTGCATATAATTAACACAAAACATCATGGATCTATATTTATTTTTAATGTAGGAATGGGGATCCCCATAGAGAAACATTAGGTTTAATAAATACCTTATTACCCAAATATCCTAGTTATTTCTTCAGTTATACTATATGCACAAGTCCCATTCTATAGCAATTCTTCAATACATGCCTCGAATTATGGATTAAATCAATAGAAAATTCAACATCACAATATGGGGAATGTCTAGGTAAATCCTCATGAAATACATCAATGAAATCTGATATAATTGTTAAATATTCAATTTGAATATTACCTTCTTCGTCACTAGACATTGTTTTCTCTTATTCCCCAAGAATTTCATTCAGTAGAGATAATGAGGGTGGATCTAAATTAGAATCAGGTGAGGTTTCTTCTGCTCTAAATAGGAGGGATTCTATATATTCCTCATAAAAAATATTTTCATTCCTCTTGAAATAAATTTTTGGATCATATTTCAAGAGACATTCCATAATGAGGATAATATTAAATTCAACCATAAGTATGATAACAAGGTTATCACATAAGTCATGTTTATGTGTCATATTTGGTATTTCCTGACATATCTTTGTTCTAATGATACTTCCTTTTTGATATTTACAGAAAAATATCCTATTAAACAAAAAGGGATGGATAATTTTCTTGGAAATCAGATTAGATATAAAAGAGTTCAATGATCCAGAATCAAATAATGCATTAGCTAAATTTGAAGTCAGGATTAAAGTACATGACACCAATTCATTTGGTACTTCAACCTCTGTTGTAGTGATCAAATAAGCTTGTCCATTTCTCCTTGTAATCTTCTATGGTAGATTCCTTCAATGATTAGGGAAATTGTTTGAAATTTTCCCCACATCCCTTTATTCAAGAAATTGTAAATTAGTGTTTTCCTTATTAACTTTTCACTCAGGATCCAGGTGACCCCTATCGCCACACTTATAACAAACTCCCAGTCCCTTCAAATATTTCCCAGGGTTCTTCTTCCCAAAATTTTTACAAGATTAAAAAGGTAGGGTTTTCTTATTCATTTTATTCACATTATTCTTTTTATGATTCTAAAATGATATCTTCTTCTCTTGGTTTTACTTGAAAATATTTATTCTAGAAAATTCATTGTCTGTATTGATGGAACATAAAACTATCTCTTCATATGATGAAAAATTCTGAGAAATTTGTGCCCTTTGGATATATAGCTTAAGGATTTCAAATAATTAGTCAATCTTTTACTCTGTGTTGCATATATAATTCTTATCATACATATATAACTAGTTAATGGTAGCTTCATAGTCCACAATAATCTCTTCTTCCATCTATTTTAAGCTAAGGAACTTTCTATTCAACTAAATTTGTTGATCATGTGGGAAGTGTTTATCAAATAATGTATCCTTAAAAACCTCCATTCCATAAGTTCAATTTCTTATTCCTCACTCATATTCTAGATTAGATACCACCACTAATCTGAATCACCATATATATATAATATATTGTAAGTTTAATCTTTTCCTTTTAGATAAATTACAAGGCCATAAATATCCTTCCAAAATAATTTTTCCATTGTTCAGCTATAATTGGAATAGTAGTTATATTAAATGATAGGGGATTTTTCCATAAAAATCAATCCAACAAAGGATATTCTCTCTACGAAATAAGTTTCTCTATTTTTTCAAGGGTAATTGTCTATGTAAACACTATATGTAAAATGATATATATTTTAGGCAATAATAATATTCATCATATGAAAATATGAATTTTCAAGGAAATTTCAAATGAAAACTAATTATATTAATATTATTTTTTCAAGAGAAAGTTAAAAATTATAAAAGGAACTGAGATTTCAAAGACAATCATTATGAACATTCTTGAGGAGAGTAATCTTTAAGCATTTCAAAGTACCCCATACCACTTTGAAACATTTGAATCATAATGTCCAGAAAGTTATGACATCAAATAAAACTTATAATATCATGATAATAAATAAAATTCATGATATAACATGAAATATAAAATATATATACCAAATGAAAGTGAATTGATTCATCAAAATAAGTAAGTCTCAATGAAATGTATACTAAGACGAAATTCCCATACTTTAACCTTATTTTTTAGTTATGTGGTCTTTATTCTCTTGTATAGTGGTTTAAAATATGTTACCAACTTATACCAGAACCTAACTCGAGTTTATAATATCATATACCATCTTTTTATAATTTCTTATTACTTGTTTGTTAACAATATTTCATTATTTTAACTATTTTTCATGTTATATGCCTCGTTTAATAAAGCATTTTTTGACTTTTTATGTGATTATCCTATTACATAGATAATGATTTCATCATATACATAATTTATACAATGATTTAATTATATTATATATTAATTACATATTCATTTAGGATAATATATTAGGTTTGGAGATAAGAAATGGAATGCACAGTTCATGGAGACGGTACGCTGTATGTATGCATGAATGTTACATTCATTTCTTGGTTGCATTAAAATAATTAAAACTAAATGATAAATATGTATATTATAATTCCAGTTTAATATATATGTTATATTTTTTACATATGTTTATTAAAATCAACCTTTATATATTACATGTATTTCATGAATGAGTCATGTCTCTTTGAGGGGGTGGTAGTCCATACTTCCTCAAACGAAATTATCGTATTTACACAATATGGAAAGAATAAAGGTATGTTCTAAATAAAAATTACAGAAGAATAAATAAATTAAAGATATCATATATATCATACATAAATATATATTTTCATCATAATTTACACCATGGGTGGTGGTTAAGGAAACATGAATAACCATCGTTTCGTGAGGTAGTAGTTCACCATACATAGAAACAGTGTGGTCGTTACCCATTAAATCGAGGTGCATGTAAGTATAAGTCAAACCCTTAGTATAAAAAATATCAGTATATTTAGGATTTTGTTTTTAAATAATCATGGAATAATAATATTTTATGGGGTAGATAATAGAAATAAAACTAAATGGATTGAGAGAAAATGTTGCCTCTTAATTGGGTAACTACTTTTGGTTTGAACTAAAAGGGTTACTTGAAAGTATTTCGTTACAAAATAAGGATTCATGGTTGAGGGGAGTGACTTTGTGAAGATATATGGGCATATCATGGCTGAAACAAAGTGCTTTGAGATGTTTGGGGAATGTGGGGAGGTGGTGGCCTTTTATAAGGGAGGAAAAGGACTCACATGGTATTTTTGAAAATATGTTAGGTGTACCCACTTTTTTATCTAAAAAAAGTATTAATAAACCAAAAAAACCTAATAATGGAAGTTAAATAGATGAAGTATGAGTATAAAATTGGTTTAGTACAATTTTATAGGTCATTTAGGCCCCCAAGATAATGGTTTAGTCCTTTATTTATCATAATTTTACCTTAATAATTGCAATTAATTGTAATTACTTTCACTAATATTTTTTGTAAAAAACAAATTATGTCTAATTAGAAATTATAAATTATTCCAATTCAAAATATTTAATCCATTTTTTCAAATTCTAATAACAGAAGTTGCAGATGGTAATTTAAAATTCATCCCACAGGCAGGACAACAATTGAGTTTTTAAAATAAAAAATGATAAAATGATTGATAAGTTTTTACATCCGATTTCAATGTTAAATTGATATCAATGACCTAATTTGTATTAATTAATAAATTTAAGACTTACAAAAACTTTAAAAATAATTAAAATTATAATTTAACCTTATAAATATATTATATGGAAAATCGGTTTTGAACTAATTTTCAGTATTTTTTACTATTCATTAAAGAAATGAATCTTTACAGAAAAATACCAAAAATACACCCTAAGATAATTTTTAATGTTTCCTTTGAATATGAAGTTTATTTTGACATACTAAACTTATAAAAGGGTTAAATGTGTATTTAATATTGATTCCCCATCCAAAGGCGGCAAAACTACCGTTAAAAAAATATATTACTTTATATGTAATATTGCGTTTGTTCTTATATTATGCCTATAAAATGTATTATGTGAGTGTCAAAATATTTTTTTTGGATATATAATATATATATTTACTTCATAAACTATTTAAAAGTGTTATAATAATTTAATATGCAAAAATGTGACTAAGTAGTGTTTTTTTAAATCAGGTGTTGTGTGTTTTGAAAATCTATGAAAAAAATCTAAAAGAAAATATAGTAAATTATTGGGCTGATAAATTCATCCCCCCTATAAAAATTTCATTCTTAAATTTCAATGGTATTACCTTAAAAACTATGTGGGTAGTTCTCCTTCATATAATCCTCTGGTTCCCATATTGATTCCTCAAATTTGTGATTTTCCAGAGTACCTTTACTAGATGAGTTTTCCGACTTCTCAGTACTTGATCTATGATACCAAGAATCCATATAGTTTATTCAAAATATGGAAGTTCTAGTTCCAAATATATCCTATTTGAGATGGTAATATTCATTGGGTCTGACAAGTAATTCATGATCATAGATATATAGAACACATCATGAACCTTTGAGATATTGGGAGGCACTGCTAAACAACAAGCAACGATTCCAACCCTTTCCTGAATTTCAAAGAGTATGATGTACCTGGGACTCCATTTTCACTTCTTACCAAAGTAGATACACCCTTACAAGGATATACTTTCAAGGAAACATGATCTTTCACTTGGAACTCTAAATATTTTCTTAAATTACTCGCATAACTCTTTTGCTTGCATTTAGCGGATTTAATATGAGCTTGGATAGACATTACATTTTCAATAATTTCTTGAACAAGTTCTGGGAGAAGGAGTATTCAATTTCATTAATTCATATGTGATAACTTTATCTTTTTTTATTAAGACACAGCCAAGTCCATTTTTACATACATCACTACATATGACAAACCCATCACTCTTAGATGGTAGAGTCAAAATTGGAGAATTGACTAATATTTTTTTAATTGATCAAAAGAACTCTTCAAATTAATTTTTCCAGACAAACTTAACCCATTTACATGTAATATGGGTTAATGGGTTAGCTAATTTGGAAAAATAATGAACATGTCGATGATAATAACCTACAAAAATGAATGAAACTACATACCTTCGTTATGTTTGTTGGGTAGGCCATTATATGATTTCCATTTTCTTTAAAATATCACCCAATATTCTATCTTTTGTGAAAATATGACCAAAATAAGAGACTTATTGAATCTATAAATCACATTTACTAAATTTCCCATATAATTATTCATGTCTATGAGTTTTAAGGATGATCATAAAGGGATTCTCATAGCCCTCGTAGGTTTTAGAATAAACTAAAATCTTACCAATGAATACTACAAAAAAATCATCAATATACTCTTTGAATACATTATTCGTTAATTATATAAAAAAGGATTAATTATTCAACCCTAATGGCATTACTGTAAACTTTTAATGTCCATAAATCGTCTGAAAATCTAGGTTAGGAATGTCTTTCTTCTTCACTTTCAATTGGTGATACCTTGATTGAAGATCAATCTTTGAAAAATATTTGTCTCAATGAATTTGATCTAGCAAGTCAACAATGAGATGAATATGATAATTTTTATTTATTATAATGGAATTTATTTCCCTATAATCGATGCAAAACCTCATGGATCCATATTTTTTTAAAAAAAAGGATAAAGGCTCTCAATGGTGAAACAGTAGGGTGAATAAATCCATTATTACCCAAATCCTATAGTTGTTTCTTAAATTACACTAATTCCACAGTGGATATTCTATAGAGAGTATTTTATATTGGACTTTTATTGGGTATTAAATAAATATAAAATTCAACTTCACACTCTGGGTAATGTCTAGGTAAATCTTTTGGAAATACATATATTTACTTTTGCACAATTAGTATGTCTTCTATTTGAAAATTACCTTCTTCTTCACTAGAAATATTTTTCTATTCTTCCCCAATAATTTCATTCATTAGTGATACTGAGGGTGGATCAAATAATGAATAAGGTGACAAAGATTCTTCTTTAAAGATGAGAGATTCTACATATTCCCCACAAATTGTAATTTCCTTCTTTGTGTAATAATGTTTTGCATCATACCATGAGAGGTAGTCCATATCTAGGATAATATCAAAGTAAACCATAGGTATGATTACATTTTCAGTACATAATGCACTTTTATGTGTAATAATTGGGAATTCCTAATACATATTTGTTGTAATGATATTTCCCTTAAGAGTTTTGACCAAAAACTCTCTTATTAAATCAAAAGATAATTGTTTAACTTTTATTGAAAATTAAGTAGACATAATAGGGTTAGATGATCTAGAATAAAATGAAACATTGTCTAAATTTGAAGATATGATTAATGTACCTACCATCACATCATTTGTTACCTTTACCTCTACTATAGTGATCATATAAGATTAGCCATTTCCACCTGGCCTCTTCTATGGTAGATTCCCCTAACACTTAGGGAATTAGTTTTCATAGTGACACAAGTCCCTATAGTTGAAACACTATAAATTTTTTTTTCTTTATTACCTATTCACTCATGATATATGTGACCCTTATCCCCACAGTTACAAAAAAATCCTTTTCCTTTTAAACATTTCCCAGGGAGATTCTTCCTACAATTTTCACAATATAAAAAAGGTTAAATTTTATTATTCTTAGTAGAAACATTTATATTTTCATGATATTCAGAAGATATATACTTCCCATGGTTTTCCTTGAACATATTGATTCTAGGAAATTACTTCTTCATCTTGATGGGACATAAAACTATCTCTTCATATGATGAAAAATTATGAGAAAATAGTACCCTTCAAAGAGGTGGCTTAAGAACATCATATAATTGGTCAATCATTCCTTATGTGTTGCATATATAATTCATAGTATACATTAATAACCTTTTAAAGGTAGATTCATAATCTGAAACAATATCTTTATCCTTCTACATTAAGCTAATGATCTTTCCCTTGATCTCAATTTGTTGATCATGAAAAAAAACTATATCGAAGAATGTCTCTTTAAAGCCATCCATTCCACGAGTTCCATTTATTATTCCTCCCTTGTATTGTGGATTAAATATAACCATAGATATCCATAAACTTGGAGATAATAGACCACAAGTGTAGCATTTTTTTATGATTTCCAAGGTCGTAAATATCTTTTCAAGGGACTTAATCAATTGCTCAACTAAAATTGGATTAGTAGTATCACTAAATGATGTGGTATTCTACCACATAATGTGATCCAACATAGGATATTTTCTCTATGGAATAGGTTTATATATTTGGGAAAGGTTATTTTTCATAACGAGATTTATTTTTCCCAAATATTTACATGATTTTATCCATTCCAATACCAATTGTATTGATTTCCTCAAGAGGGAAATCACTTTATTTTCAATGAGTATTGATACTATTCATTCTTCTTAGAGCCATTTCTAAACAATGGCCTATAATGAATTAACTCATTATATATAATTTCAAATATGGTATAGTCTATAACATAAATTTATGCATCATAAATATTATAATAAAAAACTTTGGTTACTTTAGATAAATACTTACTTTTAAATACTTCATAATGGTAGGTAAATAAAATGTGAATTATCCTAATAATATCCCTCAAGAATGTCAAACTAGGTGCACAATAAAAACCATTTTCTTGTACTAAGTTACCCCTAGTTAGGTTCAGAACACCCTACAAAGTTATTACTCCTAGGTACATCTATGATAAAACCACATCCACTTGTAGTATCTAGACATGGATGTATTTATATGAATACCCACATAATTTATACCTTACCAAAATTATAGGATGTTATAATATACTTATCCCCAATTTTTAACGTAGGGTTGTGCTCTAGAATCTATTTTTTTTCTAAATACAGTTTCAAATGTTGTTTCTAAATATCCTTTGAGACCATCTTTAATACCCCTACCCTAGAAGACCATTACTAGTGAATTATTTTATTACATTGACATGATTTCATGGAATCAAATCCCAAAGGGACTTTAAATT
Source organism: Viscum album (assembly GCA_963277665.1). NCBI lineage: Eukaryota > Viridiplantae > Streptophyta > Magnoliopsida > Santalales > Viscaceae > Viscum > Viscum album. The sequence goes on from OY728158.1 coordinate 1,329,541,385, forward strand.
TAGCAGTCTTGGAATGATTTATTACATACATGATACCCATAATACATTAATAAATAGGAAAAACAAACATGATACATAAAAATAAAACAAATTGCATCTTTGAATTCGTATTCAATGATTTCTTCTTCATAACTAGGGAAAAGGAAACATAATAAGGGTGAGCACAAATAATCAGTAAGGATAAGTAAAGTGGAATAAATAATGTATCAATAGAAATAAATTAACATGGAAAGGGAAATAACTAATAAAAAAATTCATTCAAATAACTAGGTAAGGAAAATTTAATATGGCAATGTAAGAAACTCAAACACTTGCCATTTAATCAATTAACTAAACTAAAATGAATTTATAAATATGTAGACTCAAAATCTCCTGGATTAATAAAAAATAAAATATCTTTGAAGGAAATTATTAATTATTGGATGTCATATTTTTGGTATATTATGACCTATAATGTCATGATCCATCCTTTGGATAGTTTAAAACTATTAGTAGAAACTAGTTTAATTTTCCAAACTTAATCATCACATGAGAACATGTCAATGCATCAAGGAGCTATTTAAAGTTAGATATCCACCCATCATTTCATGTCCAAATCATTAATAATATAGAATAATCAATTAAATCAATTGAAAATATTCCTTATAAAATATCTATATTGAATAAATGTTGTAGATTTATCAATAAGTCCCTAGTTAATAAAATAATTACCAATGTAAACACTATATGTAAAATGATATACAATTTAGGCAATAATAATATCTATCATATAGAAATATGGAAATTCATAAAAAGTTTCATTGAAAATAAATTATTAAAAAATTATTTTTTCAAAATTAATTTAACAATCCCAATGGAAGTGAGATTATAAGGATAATAATTAACAACATTCTTGGGGATAATAATCATTAATTATTCTAAAGTGTCTCATACCACATTGAAACATTTCATTTATATTATATAGAAAGGTATGAAATTAAATGAATATTAAAATATCACGAGAATATGGGTATTCATAATATAACCTGAAAGAGGCAGTATATACACCAAATAAAATTGAATTGGAACATCATAATAAGTAAGTTTCAATGGAATGTAAACTGAGACAAAATTCCCTTACTCTAACCATTCTTTTTGGTTTTGTGGTATTTATCCTTCTATATAGTTGTTTAAAATATGTTAATAACCTATACTAGAACTATAATATTGTTTATAATGTTATATATCATCCTATTATAATATATTATTACTCATTTATTAACAATCATTCTTTATTTTCACTATTTCAGGTGTTATTTTTCTAGTTTACTCAGGTATGTTTTGACTTGTTATTTGATTCTCCTATTACATAGATCAGGATTTAATTATCTAAAGAATTTATAACATGAAATAATTATAATATATATTCACTACATAGGCATTTAAGATAATATATAATGTTTTAATATAATAAATGTAATTTACTATTCATAGTGATGGTTTGCTGTATATACACATAGACACTACTTTCTTTTCATTATTGTATTAAAAAACTTAAGACTAAATGAAAATTATTTATATTATAATTCCAATTTCATATCTATGTTATATATGTTATATAGGTTTATTAAAACAATCCTTTATACATTTTATGTTTGGCATGAATGAGTAACATCGCTTTGAGGGGCGGTAGTCTACAGTTCCTCAAATGAAATTATCGTATTTACAAATGATGAAAAGCATGAAGTTATGTTCTAAATAAAAATTAAATAAGAATAAATAAATTATAAATATAAAATTTATCATATATAAATATAGTTTCCATTATAATTGCCACTATGATAGGTGGTAAAGGAAACAAGAATAATCTTCGTTTCGTGAGGCATTAGTTCACCATACACAGAAATATCATTTTTGTTACCTATTAGATGGAGTTGTGTGTAAGTGTAGGTAGAACCCTTTGTAAAAAAACATATCAGTATATTTAGAATAATTTTCTTTGTACATGGTCATGTAATTAAGATATTTGAGTGGGTCTAGAACAGAAATAAAACTACTGATATTGATAGAAGATGTTTATTCTTAATATGGTAACTAATTTTGGTTTATACCAAAAGGGTTCATTGGAATACGTTCTTCCTAAAGGGAGGATTAAAGGTATATGGAAGATATGTTAGTAAGTAATATGGGTAGATATTTTCTGAACCTGAGTGGTTTGATATTTGTGAGTAATTGGGGGAGATGGTGGCCTGTTATACGGGAGGAATCCTGACATGGTGTTTTTTAAAAGAAGTAAAGTGTACCAATGTTTTTACTTAAAAAAAGTATTAAAGACAAAAAAACTAATAATTGGAAGGTTAATGGTTGGAATATAGAGAGAAAATGGGTTTTGTACAAGTGTCTAGGTCATTTGTGCCCTTAAATTAATGGTTTAGTCCTTTATTAAGCTTAATTTACTTTAATAACTACAATGAATTTTTATTACTTTCACTAATATTTATGGTAACAAAACAAATTTTTTACTCTAAGAAATTATAAATTATTCTTATTATAAATATGGAATCCATTTTTCTAAATTCTTATAACATAAGTGGCATAAATTCATTTAAAATTCATTCCGTTGGAGGGACGACACTACATGTTTTTAAAGTCAAAATGATCAAAAGTTTGATAGGTTTTTGCATTTAATTTCCAAATGAAATTCATTCAAATGAACTAAATTGGATTATTTGACAAAATTGTAATCTAATTAAACTTTTAAAATAATTAAAAGTAAAATTTAACATTATAAATAAATTAGATGAAAAGTAGTTTTCAACTAAATTTCAGTATTTTTCACTATTCATTAATAAAATGAATATTTATGGAAAAATATTGAAAATTACCCCAAATATAATTTTTCTGTATATACTACAAATACAAAGTTTATTTTTACATTCAAAACTTATAAAATGGTTAACATATGGATTTAATATGGTTTATCCTTCCAAAGGAAAAAAACTACCTTTATAAAAATATAGTAGTTTATATGTAATATTTGGTTTATTCTTATCTTATGAATATTAAATATATTAGGTATGAGTAAAAATATATTTTTAGATATATAGTATATAAATTAACTGCATAAACTCTCCGAAAGTGTTATAATTTAATTAGCTACGAAAACAAGCGACTAAGTAGTGTTTTTGTTTAAATTGGGTGTTCTATGTATAGAAAAGCTATCAAAAAAATCTAAAAGAAAATATAGATAAGTGATGGTGTGATACAAGAGGGTTAGTATTGCCTCCTTCATTCAACAAGAATCCTCTAAGTGCTGGTGGGATGTGATCTTTCAGTCTAATTGTTATGAGGGTATGGTTTGGGTGGACTTCTATACTACCTTCTATGAATACATTTCCCATCATATGTTGAGAGTAGATTTTTCCATAGAATTAATGTACCTAGATTAGGGTTCCATGTCCATCATGGAATATTCAGTGTGTTAAATTGAGCTTCAATTATTTTCACCACATCAAGTTGGTGATGATCTATCTTTGGCGAGGCATTTTGAGTATGGGATCAGGTATTCTATCTTTTCATTAGTGAATGTAATTATCCTATCTAATTTTTATGAGATCATAAATCAAGAACTTATTATTAAATGAAACTTGAGAGAAGCCGAAAATAATAGACATAGAGGTTCAGTGGAAATATAGGGTAGTAGTTCTTCTTGATGTAGGAAGGGTAGCCTTGAGGTTTTCATTAGATCAATATCAGCCAGAGTATCCATACTGAAACCTCCATTATCTGCAATTATTATGGTAGGAAGACGCATATGAAGGCTCATTGTGATGAGACCCACTTGAGTTCCATGTTTGTGGCCATAAAGTATGTATTCATTGATTTTTTATGGAAATTCCCACTAAATTCAATAGGAAAAGTATTTGCACCAACTCTACCTTAATGAGTGGGATTAGTTACACTGCATCAGGCAGGGAGTTAGATTAGAACAAACAAGATAGACTAAAGAAGAGTTCATGACCATGGTAGCCAGACTTCTGATTATCAGTTCTTGAATAGTAGACCCACTCAGGATAGTCCGTCTATAGAATATGGTTGCATTTTTGTCTTGTTATATGATTTACAGTTGATACCCCAGGATCAGATTGAAAGAATATCTATATTATAAGGTAATATTATAGTATCATCTACTATAGTATCTTCTCTATTAAATTAATGTTCCTCACAATCCTTTATATCATTATCAACTGAGGAAATTCTAAGGCTTGAAATTCATTATTTCTATGGTGTGGTGATATAAGACCCATCATTGGGAGTTCGTTCAGAGGGACTACACCAATGTAAAGACTATTAACTTGAGGTAGGATGTTTTTTTTCTTATGGTACCTCTTCTTCCTCAAGATGATGGGATTTTATGTCATTCATGATATGGATTTTTTGGTTCCCTATCAAGACTATTTGGTCTGTTATCACTATAGGGTATCATTTACATCACCAAAGGTAAGTAGTTCTCCTCACAAGGGTGAGTGGGTTGTCCAAGACAGTAGTGTTGGACCAGAGCATCATGGTCTCTGTGGAGTGACCACCCATATTTATAGAATTTTTCTCATTGATAAGGGTTTACATAAGGCCTACTTTCCTCTAATAATATATCATTTAAGGGATGTCTTTCCTAATGAATTTTTTTGGATTACCTCCATTGAAAGAGGTAGAGTTAACGATCAAGCTCATTCGAGGATCTTCTCCAATATCTATTCCTTCGTACAGGATGGAGCTTCCAAAGTTCTAGGATCTCAATATAAAGTTATCGGATTTATGTTTAAATGGTTTTATTAGACCCTATACTTCATCCTGGGGTACACCTATGCTTTTAACCAAGTAGGTGAAGGTGACCCTTCATTTATATGTGGAATAAAAATGGTTAAACCGACTTATCGCTAAGAACTATCATCTACTTCTTAGATAGATGATCTATTCAACCTACACCAAGGATTGAGGCTGTTCTCAAATATTTTCCTGAGATAAAGCCATCATCAGGTGTGATTCAGGCCTTCATATATACCACATATAGATTTCTAAAGTTGGTATAGTTTATATGAGTACCTCATTATACCGTTCCGTCTCACAAACATGCCAACGATTTGTATGGATTTGATAAATAGAGTTTTACACCCCTATCTAGATTACCTTTTCATTGTTTTTATTGATGAAATCTTGGTGTATTCTTATACTAAGAGAGACCATTCCAGACATCTTGATATTGTTATGAACAAACTGAGATACAATCAGCTATATGATGAGATTGCTATGTATAATGGCCCTATACTTATACGCATACTATTAAATGGATCTAATCACAATTAAACAAGAAATAAAAACCAAGGATCGTAACTTTTAGTGGCTTAAAAAGATTTGGTACTTAATTAATCAATTGGAATCCAAAATAGAATCCGATTTTATTTAATCTCTATAAGGAGTTCCTATCTTCCATTGGGATCTTACATCTTCATAGGATAACCTAGGGAATACATGAACAATGAGAGTAGCTAAAAATCCTAGTAAGGGAATAAGAATGTGAGTAAATCATAGAACATAGTTTATAAGGCATAACATGATGACATAAAAAGGAATGAAACATGAATACATAAATGGAATCATAACATACAAAACATGGGATAATGTAATAATAGAATAATAAAAATATGGAAATAGAATAAAATATAGAATAAGAATTATTTAATTATAACTTCTAGGACAATTTCACATGTTAGGGAAGGATTCAAGGTAAAACACTAAGACCATTTCACTTGGAGAATCATGATTCAAGGCTAACCACTAAGACCATTACAGGTGAAGGACCACGAGTCAAGGATAACCGCCAATACCATTTTAAATAGAATCTCATGGGACTAAACATTACCCAATGTATTGGAGAACTATCTCGGTGAACCCATAATAACATGTTAATTTATATTTTTTCCACATTAAGAATCAAACATAAACATATCGGTAACCCATGGTAAGAAAATCATATCGTAATCATGTCATGGAGCATAATAAATGTACATATCATAAAAGTGCCCATAAAAGAATGGATTTAAAACATACATGAATATTAATAAGTTAAAATAGGCTATATCATGGTAAATTATGTCTAATTGAAGTTAAAACAAGTAAAAAAGTGTGTAATAAAATTATTAATTGAACCATTTTAGTATTGTTTAACGAATATATTAAAGAGAATTTAAAATGGAAGAAGGCATATTCATTTTCATAAAACCAGAAATGAACCAATATAGGGTTTCTTGATAAAATGAGTGATTTTAGGAAAATAATGGTGGCCTAAAATAGATTATTTAGTGAACTTTAAAATGGGTAAGACATCTGGAAGTTCCCTTTAATGGGGTTTCTTATTAGGATGATTTTTGAAGGGAACCTTTTTAAAGAATGTATTTCCCTATAAAATAAGGTTAAAATCATATGGATATATGATTTTTGGAACATAAACAAGTAATTAATATGTATTATATAAAAATAAATAATAACTAAATTTTGTTAAAGAGAGATAAAGCATAACCTAAAATAAAAAATTGAGGTTCAGAAAGAATCCCTTACCTTATGTATGAATGTGTTCTGCACTTGTACTTAATGTCCTTGATAATGAAATTAGATTCATTAATAATTTAATTCAGAACTTATTTAAAATTTATTTTTTTATTATCATTTTATCACCTTCATTTATGACTTTATTGATAAGTTATAAGATATAATTTCATCATTAAAGGTGTATTAATTTCCTTGATTTTCATGATTGGTTTTCTTGTATTCATGAATGGAATATCATGTAAAATAAAAATATTTTTCTAGAATTGAAAATATATTTTATTAACGACGTTATAGGACATTGAATGGTGTAATATATCATTTTTTTAGATTTTAGGATGATTCATTGAAAAAAATGTTAATGAGAACCATTTAGATTATTTTGGTGTTTTTCGATCATCACAAACTAGTTTTGTTTTATTAATTAATATTGTGTATATATACTGGTTCTAGAGCATTAAAGAAGCTGTAATACATATATTATAATATGGTTCAACCTTAAAAAATGGTTTTAAAACTGGTCTTGAATGCGGTAATGGAAATTAAAAACCCATCATCCTTGAATGTGAAAAATTAGCACATCACAGACGTTGTTTTAATTTTTAGAAAAAATGGGGAGGGAAGAGATATTATGATGGTTTATTGTATTAAAAAAATAAAATCCTAGTATATAAAATAAAATGGAGTTATAATTTCAATTTGTTAATGGTATGTGAGGAGATAAAAAGAAAATAAATTGAAAAGAAATTGAAAGAAAAAGAAAGAAGTTTTTACCTCTTGAATTCATCTCCTTGAGAACCACCATTTTAAGAAAATAATATTCTAAATATAAGAAATTTAATTTTTAATTTAAATCCTCATTTATTCAAAAAATTAATATTCTAATATTATATTTGATTTTATAACATTTCAAAAAATTAATTAAGGACTCATAAAATTATATTATAATTATAGGGAAAAAACATTAGTTTATGAATCTATTTTAGGAAAATAAATTTTATTTTAATTCATTTTATTAATTATAAATTTTTAATTAAAAACTAATAAATTAAAAAAATACCAACACTCAATTTATCATTTTTAAAACATTAATTTTTTATATAATGATATAAATATATATATTTTTTTCTTTATAAGATACATAAATATTATTTATAGTTTCATAGGTGAGGTTACTATTCTATTGGTCACATTACTATTTCTAAGGGTCACATTACTATTCCAAAGGTCATGTTACTATTCCATTGGTTTAGTTACCTCAATTTCTATAAATACATATTATTTTAATTCACTATTCATTTATAATATTTTTTCTGTGTTTTCTATTTAACTTGTAAGATATTTAATCTATATGACATTATTATAAGAATGGAAATTTCATTGATAGAATTATGGGTCATTACATTCTAACCCTTTTATGAAATTTCTCCCTTGAAATTTCATTTTACAAAAAAACGAGAAAAAATGTGTGGGTACTTATCCTTTACTTATTTTTCCAGTTCCCATGTTACCTCTTTATAATTATGGTTCCACCATATTACTTTGACCAAGTGAGTGGTCTTGTTGCATATAACTTTATCTCTATGATCCATGATCTTCTTTGGATTCTCCTCATATGAGAGATCATTTTACAATTGTACTACCTATAAATTTAGTACATGTGAGGGATCTGGTATATACATCCTTAAGAGGGATATGTGTAATATAACTGGTACTTGAGACATGGTTGGTGGAAGTGCAAGTTGATTGGCCACAGCTCCAAAATAATCATGAATATCGAAGAGGCTCATGTACCTGGGACTCAGCTTTCCTTTCCACCACAATATTATGATCCACTTCAATTGAGATATGAAGAGGCATACCATGTCTCCAAACTTAATCTTAATGTATTGTCAACGATTATCTTTATAGCGCTTCTATCGACTTCAAGCTTCCTTGATGTGTTTTTGAATGATTTTCACTTTTTCCCACTATTTCTTTGACCATTTTAGGTCTGACTAGCTTACATTCACCAGCCTCATCCTAGCATGTAGGTGTTCTGAGTAATTTCCCATTTCATGCTTCATATAGAGCCATTTGGATGCTCAATAGAAGTTATTGTTGTATAAGAACTCGACCATAGGTAGATATTGGTGTCATCATCATTTAAAGTCTATAGAACATTCTCTCAACAATACTTATTATTTTTGAATAGTTTGATCATATTGGACATCCTTTTGTGGATAAAAGGCCGTAATGAAGCTCAGCTCAGTGTTTAGAGCATGTTGAGGATTTTTTCAAAATATAGAAGTAAATATCAGATCTTGATCGTATACAATCAATAATGGTACTTAATATAGTCTTAAAAGTTATCTGATATATACCCATGCAAGTTGATATAGTGAAAATTCCTCTTGAATTGTGATAAAGTGAGATGAATTCGTAAGATAATCCAAAAAACTTATATAGTATAGTTTCCTATTGATTTTGTTGGAAGTATAGTGAAAAATTCAATGGTGATGTTTTCTGATTTCCATGTTGGTACTGGTAATGGTCTCATCATAACCTTAGAATTTTTCTTTTCAGCCTTCACTTACTGGCATACCAATAACTTTGATGAAGATTCAACTATATACTTCTGCATATTTTCCCACCAATAGTTCTCTCAGAGATATTAATACATCTTTGTGCTCCTTATGTGAATAGAGAAGGTTGGGAAAAGTTTCATTTAATAGGTCTTTATTTATCTCTAGATTTGATAGTACATGTAGTCATGAACCAAATATCACGGATCCTTCCTCATCCATTTTAAATTCTAAGGAATTCCTATTTTTGATAGCTTTCACATTTTTCTGAATTTTCACATCATTTATTTAAGAAACCCTTATTTTACGAATGAGAGATGGTGGATAAATCATTTGAGAAATGATTGAATATATACCTTTTTTAATGATTCCCATATCCAGCCTTTGTAGGTCTTAGAAGATTTGTTCCTCTTTAATTCTCAACATTGATAAATATGTATGATCTTTTATACTTAGAGCATCTTCCAACATTTTTTTACCAGGATGGTAATCGATTGATTAGTCGTAATATTTGCTGAGTTTTAAGCATATCTAATGCTGAAAATTATGTTCCTTCAAGGTAAAAATATATTTGAGGCTCTTATGATTAGTATATATCTCATAAATCTTCCCATAGAGAAAATGTATCCATATTTTCAATGTAAAGATCACAACATCCTACTCCAAATCATGTGTGGGATAGTTTTTCTCATTAATTGTTAACTATCTTGGGTCATAGCCTATCATTTTATCCATTTTCATCATCACATTGTCTAGTCCCTTACTTGAAAAATCATTGTACACCATAAATATTTCCCCACTTGTCGGTAGTGTGAGCATTGATGTAGTGGTAAGCCTATTTTTAAACTCTTTGAAGCAGTATTCACGTTCATTGGTCCATAAAAACTTCACCCCTTCCGAGTCATCTTGGTTAGTGTGTATTCAAATCATGGTAATTTCTTAATTTTTTTTTCGTTAATACCCTGATAGACCAAGGTAACTATAGATATCTATTAAATCTATTGTCTGAATACACTTCTCAATTGACATTATCTTGGAAGGGTCCATAGATATTCCTTTACTAGTGATAACATTCCACAATAATGAAACCTCCTCCATCCATAAATCAAATTTACTATAATTTTCATAAGGATTATACCTTCTAAAAGTCTTTATCACTGTACTCAAATGATCCTTAGCTTACTAATTTATCTTGGAGTATATAAAAATATCATTAATAAAGACTACCATAAATTTGTCCAGATAATATATAATGACTCTATTCATTAAATATATGAAAAAATTTGAAGCATTAGTGAGTCTTAAGGGTGTCATTATGAAATTACAGTTTCCATACATCGTTTGAAAGGTTATCTTGGGAATATATTCCTTCCTCACCTCTAATGGGTGATATCTCTACTAAAGGTCCACCTTAGAGAAATACATGGCCTGATATAGTTGATTGAATAATTTATCTATCTGTGATAGATGATACTTTTTCTTCATCGTGATTTTTTCAAGATCACGATAATCAATGCGGAGGCACATCGATCCATACTTCTTTTTGATGAAGAGTATTGCTGCACCGTATAGTGAAGCACTTGGGTGTATAATACCCTTGTCCAGATTATCCTGTAACTACGTATTCAGTTCTTACAAATCAAAGGTCGTCATTATATAAGTTGTCTTTAATATATGAATAGATATGTGAATAAGTTCAATTGAGAACTCAACTTCTTGGTCAAGAGGAAGGAAAAGTAACTCTTTGGGTAACACATCAGTGTAGTCCCTCTCAACGGGCACGTCTTCAAGCATGATACTATCCTTTTTCTCAATCATTTGAGCTAGATTTTATTTCCCATATAGAAATAATTTTCACAATTGAGATAATGATTATGATTTAGATTCATCCTCCTCCTTACACTTGTACATAATTGGATGATACCACAGTATGTGAAGAGTGATCTCCCTTTCCTGATAGTCAATGTTGTATTTGTATAAAGATCGAAAATCCATTCCCAATATAGCATTAAAATCCACCAAGGTATGTAAGAAAATATTTTATGGGAGGTTCAATCCAAAAAAATTAATTAGGGAGTATTTATATACATTGGATGAAATAATTTCCCTATTCTTTATTTGCATAGATTACTCAACCTTTATATTTTGATGTGGTGTTTGAATAGTTCTACAAAAATTAAATCATATGAGATAATATGTAGATCCTGAATGAAATAATACATTCAATATTCTTGAAGGAATTACTTGTGTAACTGTATTCACATAATTTTCAGGCTCCACCTCAGCATTAGTGATTGAATATTCTCTTCCATTCTTCCTTGGAAGAAGTTGTTTTTAATTTCCCCAAAAAACCCTTGGCTTAGGGAAATGGTTCATAGAATTCCATTTTTACTTGTAGTTGAAAAACTGCACTATAAGATGATTTTTGATACGAAACTTCTTTTCTCCTTCCAAATTAGTGGGATTCTTTATATCCCTTTGGTATTTATTAGCTTAATGACCCATTTTTCTTCATTTGAATAATTTCCTGGTTCCCTTTATATTGTTCCCTTGATTATTTATCCCAAAATTTTTGACATGTAGGATGTTTTTTTTCTTCCATCATGGTATTTATCTATTGATCAACAAATATTAAAATATATTTTCAAGTTTTTATCTCCAGGTCCACAAGACCATTGAGAGTCTTCAATCTCTATTTAAAATTTAAAAGAAAAACAAACAATCTCATCATAACTATCAAAGTATCGAATCTCCAATGATTTTCATAGACTCTACTTTAGTCTTCTAAAGAAGCGACCCACCTTACATTTGGTGTCCATGACAAATTTGAAGAAATATCTTGAAAACCTTGTAAGGTTTTCCTTTTTACACCCCGATAGACTCGTCTTCCTTTTTCATCAGTTTGAGCAACTGCCTTTCTATCTCAAGGACAATGTTTTGGGGAAAATATTTATTGAAATATATTTTCTTTAAATCTTATAATTCCATGGAAAAAGTTTCACCAGTTGACTTTGTGTTTTGGATCAATGTCCACCGCTGATCAACTTCCCCATCAGAACGATAGACTACCAACACAACTTTATATTCTTTTGAGAACTGGAGGACAGAGAATATCTTTTCAATTGAGTTATTCCATTATTTAGGGAGGATGAGATCAAAAGATCCACTAAATATGGTAGGCCTTTTTATAATAAAGTATTCGATCTCAACTTGCTATTTATTAAGAGTGGGAGGGAATTCCATGAGATTAAAGTTATTATTCGCAACCTGAGCTAGTTGAGAAAGTCTTTTCATAAGGTTTTGAGTTTCCTTTCCCATCATATTTGGCATTTCGTTAGGGAAATAAACACATTTCCTATAAAATTGATTGTTGTAATGAGTTCTCCAATTTTTATCCATTAACTAAGAAAAGAAATTAAAATTACAGGGGCTTGAATACTTAGCTAATAAGAATATAAAAAAGATATCTTTGAATATAAAAGTATAAACCTGTAAATAAAAAAATATCATAACACATAATTCCCTATGTTTCAATATAAGTTATCCATGGTGGTAGAATTATCCCTATGGTTATTACTAAATTTTTATAGTCATAATATCCAAAAATAAATAGACCACAAATCTTATAAGAAATCTAACGACCCTATAAGTTTATATATATTATTACATGATTTTAAGCATAATTTACCATGAAAAAAAACTAAGGATCATAAAGTTTGTAGTATTTGGAAGATTATGTACATAATTAAATGGAATGAATCCAAAATAAAAAAAATCTTTTATTTAATCTCCATAAATATCTCCAAGATTACATTGATCTATTACATCTTCATAGGATAACCTGGGGAATACAAAAAAAAGGATGAGTTAAAAATCCCAGTAAGGGAATAAGCATATGGATTAATCATATCACATGGGCAAGAAGACATAACATGATGAACAAAAAAGGCATAAAACTTGAATAAACATATGGAATCATAACATACCAAACATGGGATTATGTAATCAAGGAATCATAGAAATGTGTAAATATATTAAAAATGACATAAGAATGATTAAAGGATAAGCAATAAAACTATTTAACATAGAGGATCATGATTCAAGGATAACCACCAAGACTATTTCACATGGAGGATCATGAGTCAAGGATAACCACCAATACCATTGTATATGGAGGAGCATGAGTAAAGCTAACCACCAAGACCATTTTACATGAAATATCATGAAACTAAACATTACCCAATGAATTGGAGCACTATCTGGGAAGTCCAATCATAAAATTTTCATGCATACATGTTCCACATGAAGAATAAAACATAAACATAAGGGTTACCCATTTAAATAAATGGGTATCATAATCATTTCATACAGCATAACAAATGGGAGTATCATAAAAATGTCCATGAAAAAATGGATTAAAATCATAGTTTTAACTTCATAATGTAAAATTAGAATATATCATGATTAATTATTCCAAATTGAAGTGGAACAGGTAAAAAGAGATTTTATGAATCTTTATAAATAAAACATTTTAGGATGGTTAAAGAAAATATTCAAGAGAGTTTAAAGAGAAAAAAAGGAATATTTGTTTTAATAAAACCAAAAATCAACCAAGATAGTTTTTCATGATAAAATAAGTGATTTTAGGAAAATAATGGTGGATTAAAATATAATATGTAGTGAACTTGAAAATGGGGAAGAAATAAAAAATTTCCATTTAATCAGACATTATTTTTAGAGATATTTGAGATGGGAACCTTTTTAAAACATGTAATTCTCCATAAAAAAGAAATAATTGATCTGGATAATTGATTTTGGACCATATATATATAATTTAAAATAATTATATAAAAATAAAATAATAAATAAATTTGAGAAAAGAGAGAGAATGTGTATCTTAAATGAAAAAATGGATGTTCATATTGAATCACTTACGATATGTTCGAATGTGTTATTCACTTGTAAATAAGGTCCTGGATAATGAAATTGGATTCATTAATAATTTAACTCATAGCCTATTTTACATTTATTTTATTAATATAATTTTATTAAGTTCATTTATGGTTTTTTGATAAGTTATAAGATAAAATTTTATCGTTTCAGGAGTGTTTGTTTCCTTTTTTTCATGTTCGGTTTACTTGTATGCAAGTACGAGATACCATTTTAAATGAGAATAGTTGTAAAGAATTTAAATTATATGTTATAAATGAAGTTATATAATATTAATTGGTAGTATATATCATTTTCCCATATGTGAGAATGATTCACTGGATAAAACATTAATTATTAGCATTTAGATTATTTTTGTGTTTTTTAGATCATTAAGACTATTTTGGTTTTATTAATTAATGTTAGGTATATATACTAGTTATAGAACATTAAATAAGCTATAATATATATATATATTATAATCTATTTTAACCCTAAAAAATGATTTTACAATCAGTCTTCAAGGCGGTAATGGAAATTGAAAACTCATCATCATTGAATCTGATAAATTAACACATTAGAGATGCTGTTTTTATTTTTAGAAACAAAGGGGAGGGGAAGAGAATTTATGATGAGTTATTCAATTAAGAAAATCAAATTATAGTTATCAAATATACCATATTTATCATTTCACTTGGATAATGGGTGGTGATGAAAAAAAAATAAATGAAATTAAAAGAAAAAGATAGAGGTTTTCTACTCATGAATTCTTATCCATGAGAACCTCCTTTGGGGAATTGGGTATGGTATTTTGTTGAGACGAAAGACTCTTGAATATGGTAAAGAGATGTGGTACGATTATTGTGATTATTTTTTACTACATTTAAGGCTTCTGATTTATGAGGATAAGAGGTGGTGAGGGTGGTATTTATAGTGGTAGGGGGTGTTTTTTGTTTATTTTATCCATTTGTTTATTATTTTGGATCAAGACTATGAATAATGTCGATTATTGTGATTAATATAGTAAATAGTTCATTTGAGTTTGAACCAAATTTTATTACATTAGTCATGAATTAACCATGAATCAATAATTCATGTATTTAGCTTATATTTTAAATTACCGTATTTAACTATTAACAAAAAATCAACTATTTTTTTAAAAATCTAAATAATTTAACCTAACCATTTTTGAACATGTAGAATTAAAAAATGTACTCTATTTTATGAAATTAATTTCCTAAATAGGAAAAAATATATTTTTAATTAAAATCATCATTTATTAAAAAATATAAATTTTAAAAATTTAACTAATTTTATATCATATTTGAAAAAACAATTATGGTCTAATAAAAATACATTAAAATCATAAAACAACAAATTATTAATTTATGAATATATTTTTTGAAAATAAATTTTCATTGAAGTCATTATATTAATTATAAATGTGTAATTAAATATTAATTACTTAAAAAAATACCAACACTCGATTTATCATTTTTAAAACATTTGTTTTCTTATACCATGATAAATATATATCATATTTTCATTTTTAAGATACCTAAATATTATTTATCCTTTTATAGGTGACTTCACTATTCTATTGGTCATATTACTATTTCTAAGGGTCATACTACTATTATAAAGGCCATGTTACCATTCCATTGGGTTAGGTTCGTTAATTTATATAAATACCTCTTTTTTAATTAATTCATCATTTATAAAGTATGTATTGTGTTCAATATGTGTTTTTATATGATTTAAACTATTTGAAATAATTATAAAAGGAAAATTTTGTTGATAAAATTATGGGTCATTACACTAAGTGCCACTTCTAGATTGAGAAGTTTAACTTATTGGGTCATATCATCTCAGAATCAGGAGTTTCATTTAACCCAGAGAAGGTGAGTGCTGTGGTTTCTCAAGATAACCCCAAAAATGTGTCTGATATATATATTTTCTTAGGGATGACTGGATATTATAGACATTTCATATAGAGCATATCAAATCATACTACACCTCTTACTGGTCTGACTAAGAATGGTGTGAATTTCTTGTAGTCTAAAGTGTATATGAAGGTCTTTTGAGAGATGAAAGGAAGACATACCTTGACACTGATTCTAATTCCTCTAGATCATAGAATACGTTATACAGTGTTATTTGATACATCAACAATCAGGATGGGTGAAATAATTATGTCATTGGATCTATTTTCTATATGGTTATCAACAGTTGAGACATCACAAGTGTAATTAACTAACATTTGACATTAATCTAGCAGCTGTTTTCAATGACTTATTATATTGGAGACACTATATGATGGGAGAGGGATTTTTTGTGTATATGGACAACAAAAACCTCAAATATTTCTTTATGTAGCATGAATTTAATCCCATAAAATTAATATGTGTCAAATACCTTTAGTGGTTTGACATTGAGATTTCCTATAATAAAGTAAAGGGAAATGCGATAACTAATATAATGAGTGATAAAAATCAGGCATAGTCTATGCATGACACCAATGATGAATAGAAATTGGCCGACCTATTCTTAGATCATCATATAGAACTTAATAAGAGTCACAAGTAACCTTTTCGTACATCCTCAATAGCTATATATTCTCTCTTTAATAGGTTGAAGAGATGGAAGTTATCAAGTCTTAAAGACTTGGTCCTATGATAGAGTATTTTAGGTGAGAACCCATGCCCAGATTGTTCTGTGGATGATGATGAAATCCTACATATATATGGGATCCTCTAGGTTCTAATGGATATGTGAGGGGAACTGATGTGAGTTACCCACACTTCTTAGTGGATAGTTAATCCACCCATCTCTAAGATTTATAGTGATATGGGTTACTAGTATTGGTGTCCTAGGATGAAACTTTATATAGAATGTTTTATCACAAGTAGTTCCACCTATCAGTAGTTTAAGGATGAAAATACACAACCTACTAGATTTTTACACCTGTTACATGTCTCGGAATTGAAATGGTAGGAAACTGTGATGGTTATTTTCATTTAAATACCAAGGTCACCTCAAGGTGAGACGTGGTTTGGGTAGTCCTGGGCCAAATAAAAAAGGTATTTAACTTCCTATCGAGGAGACTTTATCAGTTGATGATATAAGAAGACATTATGTTCATGAGATTATACAACCATATTGGGTCCCTCATATTATTGTTTTAGATAGGGATGCTTTGTTTCAAATCGAGGTTCGTGAATGGGTTACTGAAGGCTATGGATATATAGGTGATTATAAGAATAACCTTTCACCCTCAAACTGATGTCCAGTGGGAATATACAATAATGGTTTTGGTGGACATGATCTGGAACACTTCCATTGTTTCAATGGTTCTTGGGAGAATCATATCCCTCTTATTGAGTCTATATATAATAATATCTATTAGGTGATGATTCAAATAGATCCACGTGAGGCCTTGTATGGTAGGCTATGTCATTCAACCCTATTTTGTTTATAGGCAAGAGAGGTAGTCATACTAGGTCTTCACCTTGTGTAGAAGACTTTAGAAAGAGTACAGTTGATCAGGAAGCATATGTATACTAATCAGTCTATATATAAATCTTATACCAATCACCATCGACGACCTTTGGAGTTCATGTTCTATGATTTTTTGCACCTACGAGTATCACACAGGATTGGACATAGATGAATATGAAGGCAAGGGAAGCTATCACCTTTAATTTTACAGACTTCTGAGATCTTGGATACATTTTTTCTTTTATCCTATCAGTTTCTACTACCTCATTGGTAAAATACCATGAAAAAATCTTAGATGTTTTAAAGCTTCAACATTATCATGCTTTACCAAATCATTCCTTTTATCTTGAGGAGGTTGTATTGGATTCTGATGCTAGTTTTGAAGAGTATCTTATACATAACATTCACCAGATCATGAAGGATCTCTAAAGCCAGTATATCTCTTTAGTATGGGTGATATAGAATCACAATAATATACAAGATGATAATATGGAGTGGGAGGACAACATGCGTTCTTAGTGTCAAAATTTGTTCTTATAAAGCATTTTACCACCCTTGGAATGATATCTCAGGGACGAGTTCCTTTAAGGGGGGAAGACTAAGAGAACCCAATTTTTATATGAGGTCTGAATTTATTTTCACTATAGTTTAACTCCTTGGTTTGGATCTTATATGAGGACCTAATGATACTACTGAGGAAACAAGGGTGTCCATGTCTTGTTCGGATCCTAGAACCCTGACCGGTGGAAGAAATAACTAGGCCACACAATTAGTAGAAACCTTGAATCCCATCCCACACAGTTTCTCCTAACAATATAAGGATTTCTAGTTTTAATAATAGGGTTCAAAAGATTTTCTGACTGTGATCCCATGGCCGCACACTCCATATAAACATCTGTAATTTTTAGTAGAGGTGAAAATTATAGTTTTGCATGGTTTTCGAACCATTCTCGTAAACCATGTGACACCCCTCCATAGACAAATCCTGACATACCATTTGGTCATCTGTGCAACCCTTATTTTTTGGTTGAATTTACTATTTATCCCCTAATTTCTAATATATTTTCCCCCTTCTTATCCTTTATTCATTCTAGTAGACAAGGAATCTCTTTTTCTCTCATTAGAAGTTGGATTGACATTCTAATCTATGTTATTGGATTTCTTCATCTTATGAACTCAGAATCAAGAGATGATCGTCTCGTTCGATAAAAATTAGCAAGTGCTTCAGTTCATAGGCTCAGTTTGTTGTTTTTATTCCTATTGAAAATGATATTTTGATACAATATCATATGCCCTATTTTTAGGGAGTTGATCTATTCTTCAGTTTTATTCAAAACAATTTCTAACTAATGGCTGATACTAGATGAGGAGAGTGATACATACATAAGGTAGGTGGTCTATGTTTTTCCCAAAAATGTTTTTTCATTGATATATTTCTGTCATTATGCACACACTAGTTTCACTGGGTGATTATTCTTAAATTCATATGCCTTTATTATAATAATTGAACTCATATTTTAGAGCCTTACATAAAAATGTTCTTAATGTTGATGGAGGGTGAGTCCACAACACCTTTCACCACAAGTAGGATGTGTTCATTTTATTCCCTTGGTCCCGCATGTTGGGTTCATCTATGACACCATTTGGGTGATCATAAATTAACCTTTATTAAGGTAAGTGTTTTAAATTAATAAATTAATTTCAAAATAATAAATTCCATTTAAATGTTTATAGATATCATTTGGACTATCTAATTATAAATTAGTTGGTATTGGTTGAATGTATTCTATATAGTGAAACTATTAAATATTTATAAATTAAAACAATAAAGGGTTGTATGTCATTGATTAACCTTTTCAGGTTGATGAAAGGTAACTAAATAAACATAATGACTTATTAAACGTAATGAGTATTAAATAGAACTAAATTAAATAATTATATTTATGTAAGGTGCCTATTTTATATGTAACTTTTTTATCTTTATAAGAATGTTCATACATGATCCAACCTTGGATTCCTCATGGAATTACTTAAGAACTCAGATGATGCCACTCTGATTAAAAGAGATAATTACCAAAGAAGATACCCACCTTGAAACATCGTATTTGTCAAATAAAGGATGTATTAAATGATTCTTCAGTATACCTTCACTATCTATCAAGATATTAGAATTCCTAGGATACACTCCTTCGATTTATCTTGATGTCTTTGGAAAAAAACCTATATATTCACCCCATTGGGCCCATTCATGCTTAGCCCAAGATTACCATGGGTGATCTCCATGGACATGGTTAGACTCATTCAAAGTGTAATTCCTTAAAAGAAACCATTGGATTACACTGATAAACCTTTGTTTCCAACAAATATTCATGTTCACTCGATAGTCAATTGTAGGGGTGAAGTTTCTTGAAATCATTCATGCAAGGGTCAATATTTCCAAATGGTTTCTAATTGGTTTGTTTGTGGAAACTGAAACACCCAATGGTTCTATATGATTTCTAAAGGCAGGATCTTGTTGGGTAATTTGGACAATGATGCTTAATAACTCATATTATTCTAGAGGACATGAGGTTGGGATCATCATAACCTTTTAGGGGGGTATTTTTACCTACTCTAGGACTTTATTATAGATTTAATATATCTTTTTGAATCCTTTATTAATTCCCAAGTATGAAGAAATTCAATCTTGAATTAGTAATAAATTATTAGCACGTATGGAAATTAGAATCAGTTGCATGTATCTAAGTTTCTTCATTAATGGCAACCTCTCATGCACTGATTAGAGATTCTTTGGTTGTTATTATGACGATGCTAGTTTTTTATCCATATAATGTGGTGCTCTGGAGTATATCATCATCGATGGATATGAGAGTTCTTTTGATATCGAGACTAGTCCGATGATATGGGCTCCTTACCTATCCCCGTGAAATGAATCATAACCCACTTAGTTTGGTTCCACTCAATGAGGAACATCAAACCTTTTAAGGACCTGTTATAAGGACCAAATCATATAGTTTAGTGCCATGAGGTTAGGTCATCTAAGAAAAGGATTCATAGACAATTCTTGGTGTAGGAATTATGAAAAATAATCATAGGGATCATAGAAGGGATATGGATTCATAGTTTTAATAATAATCTACTGGGAATGTGTCCCAGTTAGAATATGTTTAATTTTGAGATGTTGGGTTTGAATCACAAGGATCCATCCCACATATCCCATTTATATGGTAATCAAATCTGATGTAGTTAAGTTGTGAGGAGACATGCCTATGGAGGCCCCATAAAGGTTGGACTTGTATGGTATTATGGATCTTGGATACGATTAATCTAGGGATTAATCCTAAGGAAGATTATTTGATGAATGAGTTCAGGGCCATGAGAAGTGACTTGACTAATCGAGATTTGGTGGTTTATTTCGGGGATTACTCCTAATTAGGATTCACATGGATGAGTATGGAGATATTATTGAGGATTATTGTTGAATAGGAGGCCCAAATGATTTAATGTTTTGTTGGGGCTTACCCTAAAACAGTATTCCCAGTGGTTTTAAGGTTATGATTGGGGCTTACTCCTAAAAGGGATTTCCAAGTGAATTTGTATGGTTTGGTTGGGGATTATTCATAATAAGGATTCCAAAAGTTTTGGTTATGATTGGGAGTTATATTGAATAGTATCCCAAATGGTTCAATTTGGGATTACACAAGGAATGGTGCCCATAGGTGAGGTGTTGGGGCTTATACCAAGTAAGTGGCCCATAGGGTTTTTTGGATCATGTGGAATTCATGACCAACGTATACCTATAACCCCACATGTTTCATGATCAGTGTGAGAAATAAGAGGAAACATAAGATTTAGGAATCCAAACAATCCACTTTTCCAAAGGATTGGACACATAGACTTGAGGTCCCATTCCTATGGAGGCGCTATAAAGGTAGGTAAGAGGATGTTCCAAAAGAAGATTATCTTCCAAAACATGCATCAAAGTATGCGGATTATATGATAATAGATATCCCATAATCCCACATATTTCATGATGAGTCATCAGTGAATGTGAGAAACAAGAGGAAGAATAGGATTCATCAAACCACACAATCCATCTCTTCCACTGGTGAAAGAGTTTGGGTTGAAGGGAGAATAAAAAGGGGATAGGTTGTTCCCATTCCCTCTCTCTATGCGTATCCAGGATAGTCACATTGGACTATTCATCCAGACACATTCCATGGGGAAAATAGGATCAAGAGTGTAACCACCCACAAGAAGTTATAGGGACTTACTCCAGGAGGGATGACCTAAAATTGTTTCCACAGTAGGAGAGGAGGATATTATTCCCAGTCGAAGGGAATGGAAAGAGTGATACTCATCCTACCTAATTGGAATCAGAGGCCCTTGGTCATATATACAAATGAGGAAGGACATTATCCTAATCCTTAATACCCAATTCTGGGAACTCCCTTACACTATCCTCCGGGTTTACGCCCTCTTAACAGTAGAAATGCATACTCACATGCATCCAGATGACCCTAACTATCATGTAGGACAAGTGAGGGAAACCTATGACCATAGTATTGCATACCTAAATTCAAGACACTTTGGTTTGAATATATCTATGGGTTTTTAATTCTAGAATTTTTTGTGGAGGTTTCAACCTGGTCCCTTTCAGACAGGGTAGCCAAAGTGAGAGGTGCCCTACCATTGGTTGCTTGGAAGAGGGCCTTAGAGTGGTGTCATGAAGGGTATGGCCTAAGAAAGTCAAAAGGGTCTCATGAAAGCTATCTTATGAGTGATCCAATATGGTCTTGCATAGTGTATGGATTGAGTGAGCCAAAGGGGTCTCACATAGGGTATAGGTTGGTAGAGCCCATGAATGGTTCGCATAGGTAGGTCTACACGGGATGAATCTATTTTGGGAGACATACTACTTGGAAAAAAACATCAGTTTGGCTTTACTAAACACTTCAAGGGTCTCCACAGGTGTTCCCAGAAGTGTATTGAATTGGTAATTGGTTAGGTGAGGGGATGTTGTTCTTGTTTTCATCAATCATGAGGGAGAGCTCTCCTCACACAGGTGTTGTTTGTTTTAATCCCTAGGAGGAATTTTGTTATAATACACCATTAATTCACTATTATTCGTGTTTTGGATGGATACCTGGAAGGTGTTTGAGGGCATGGTAAAATTACTTGGGTGATAAGAGCATTGAGAGTTATTAACGAATTTTTTTTCCATCTAAATGAAGAGCCATGGGGTATTATTTATAGGAAAATATGAGACCCTAGGTGAATTGGTTGGATCATACTAGTCTGTCGCGCAGGCTGATGTCCAGGTGTGACACATAGGCTGAGGTGTAGGTCTTCCATGAAATATTATGTGTATTTATTCCATCAATTATGATGTCCAAGTCTTCCACACAGGTCGATGTACAAGTTTTTCATGCAGGCTGATGTGCAAGTACCCTGCATGAATAGGCTGCACTATGACTCAAATTCCTTTACCAAATTTTCCCATCTTCTGAGACCTATACCATTTGATTCATGAGTTCATTTGGGATATAAAACTAGTCAAATAAAAGCTTTTAATGGGATATATTCATTTTAATATGATTAATTCACAAAATGTTCATGATATAAACAAAAAAATTATATCTTATAAATACATGGATAACTCATGGAGAGTGTTGTTTCCACATCCCTCATTGTGGATTAGTCTTTTCAGACATGGAAATATGAATTGCATATTTTTATTACATGGTGTCACATATCTACTCAAACTTGGCATTTATTATATGATTGAGGGTCAAATTATGAATTCTATAGAAAAGTTCATGAAACTCATTTTGTGGTGTCAAAAAATACCCCCCACCTTTGAATTAGATTCTATTAGAATGAAAATAATCTAGTTCTAAGGTAACTTTAGGGACCATTGATGCATTACAACATCATTTGGTTGTATTTGGAGCTATCTCAACTATGGAAGGACGATCTAATTTTTTTCTAAGCCATAGGACCTAGCATGCATAGTTTAACTGTTTATAGGGTAATATGGATAACCATAAAAACACTTCATCTTTTGTGTCATCACCCAAATTTTTTCCTAGGTCTAATATAAGGATTACATAGTGGGTTATACATGGATTTTTCTTAGAAATACCTTTTGTATTTTTTATCCTCCTTGGTTTTGTGCATATTTCATTTCACTACATGATGTTTTCCCAAATCATATGGGTTGTTGGTCTATCAAGCTGACACATGGATTTTTTTTTCAGGAATACCTTTGAAGGTTTTCAATCTAGTGAGTATTATCTATATTTTGTGGGATGTTTAACGTCTTGAAATATGGACTCATGAGACCGGACTTTTAAGTTGAAAAACAATGACCATGATTTTTGGGATGATGGCTCAAACAAGGCTGGTTGGCCAGGAATGGTCCAACATTATTCAGATGTATAATGAGGAATTTTGAGCCACTATTTTCTGTTAACCAAATATAAAGCATGATATTTGAGAATAGAGGAGGTCATTCTTAAGGTGAAATTTAGAACTATTTGAAAACCCCATCTTGTGGGGTACATTATATAAATCCAAATAGGGTGTGTCACAACATAGTCAAATTTAGAAACCATTTCTATGAAAAACCCATTTTGTGTGTGGATTTATGCATAGACAAGTATGGTGTGTTACAACATAGTCATGCAAGGGAGTTCTCGAGATTTCTAAGATTCCATTACAGATGGATGAAAGAAGTTTATGGAGATTTGTATTTCTCAATGCCACAATGGGTGGTTTTTTTAGGGATGATTTTTTAGAATTAATGAAGAATATTTATTGGAAATTTCCATAAATTGGAATCCTATATTACATGAATTTGGATTGTTTTAAGGATGGTACATTTTTTAGATATCCGATTCTAGGGAGAGGAAGGCCCATTTTCGACAATCATTGAAGCATGTTGGAGTTTAATTTAATGCGATTAGGACATTGACCGTGTATTTTAACGTCTTACAGTGAGGATTTTGTTATACAGTTTAATATATGGCAACCTGATCATTTTTCCATATAGTTCAAAGTCATAAAGTAATGACATTATGCTACTAAATTTAATGTCATACATCGAGGAAATTATTCTATACAGTTTAAAGTCATACAACATGAACATTATGGGGGCTATAATTTAAGGCCTTTAGCATTGAATGAAAGGTTAATTATTTCTCCATTCTGGGTAATCTCTACAGGAATGCACTATCATATTTAGTTATGAGGAAGGGAATGTCGTAAGCGGTAATATGGTAATTTCTAGATCCCAAGAGTGGTGTGGGTAATGGTCTTATGGTGAGAGAGGTGGTCTTTCCCGATGATGAAGTTACCACCAATTGAAAACCCCATTTTTGGGATTCTTTATGAAAATACAATTGGGGAATGTTATAGAATAGTCAATAGTGGAATCCTTTGGATGGAAAACCCATTTTGTGGGATACTTTATGACATTCCATATAAGGCATGTTACTGCATAGTTAGGCGAAGAATTTCTCAGAAATTCCAAAATTTTGTTGCTGATGGCCAAATGATGTTTATGGAGATTCATATTTTCATTGGCACATAGTCAAGTTTGTGTAAGGAAAGTACCTTAATATGGGGGGATAACTTTAACTCAAAATTACCTAAGAATTAAAGAAAAAGGTTTCCTTCATCAGTATGAATGAATTGTAGGAAATATGGTTCCTGTAGTTTTCGATCATATTCCTAGGACAATAAAATTATAGAAAAAATAGGTGATATGTAGCTTACAAGAAAAAGATTGTTCTTTCATACTTTTTACATTATGGAGGAAATTATAAAGCATAGTATTGAGGTTTTTTAGATTAGGATAAAGGATACAAGAAAAAATATGTGAGGGATGACCGCAAACTAAATTTGAATCACAGGTTCCAACATAATGTCATCAAGGATAATAATGACAAAAGATTATTCTCCCAAGTGAGAAGTTAACTCTTGTGTAAAAGAAAATTTTGTGGTTTATTTATGAAAATACGACTATGGCATATTACTACATAGTCAAACAATGGAATCCTTTGGCTGAAAACCCCTTTTTGGGCTGCTTTATGCAAATGAAATTGGGATGTGTTACAAGGTAGTTATGTGATGGAGTCCTTAGGTATCATAAATTACATCACTAGGTGCGGGAGAAAGATTATGACAATCTGGAAGTGTCCAAGATTATAAGTATGATGTTTGGAAGGGATATATCCAAGAATAATGGATGTTTTGGGACTGATATTGTCTATGAAGTATAGAGTCCCTTGAATATATATAACTCATATCCAGAAGGGGGAGATAAATGTTTCCTTGGTTGAACCCCTAATGAGAGGACCCAAATTATAATATCATGTATCAATTTTTATTCATATACATGTGGGGGAGAATATTTCATTACCCCATGGGTGGGAATAGGACATGAGGCCCTGGATTCACAACGCATCTCATTAGAACGTGAATCTAGCCACATGTAGTTCTAGAGGTACCATGTAGTTTAAAGTCATGTTGTGAGGACATTAGTCATATAGTTTAACATCATGTGGTTAAGAAACATGTGACTTGATGATATTGTGGTTGGACTATGGTATAGGACTCGGGAGTCACTACATATATTATTAGAGAAAGAATCAAGCCACACATAGTTCTAGAGGTACAAAGTAATTGGATCAGGACATTGTCCATGCTTTTTTAACACCATGAAATCAGGATTAAGTTGACCTGATGTGATTTGGGATGGACCTGGGCATAATACCTGAGCATCACTATGTATCTGGTTGGATCAAGAATCAAGCCACATGTAGTTCTAGAATAGAGACCCCCACACTGATTGAATTCATGTGTGGAGTAAATACCTTTTTGAATATGAGTCCATTCATATGGAGAGACCCTAAATTAGATACACTCATGTAGATCTGACTCAAACATGGGGGAGTGGGGGAATTTCCCACTTCATGTTGCGTCTACATATAGGTTTGAATATTAAGACATCATTACATATCTTATTGGAATGGGAATCAAGCAACATATAGTTCTTGAGGAAATTGTATAGTTTATTTTAATGTGATGAGGTCATCTTGTATTCCTTTTAAGGTCTTATATTTGGGACCATGATAACCCCAATGTGAATTGATATTCCTTAATTATGAAGGTAATCCTTTTACCAAAACTCTTAACCCCACATGAGCTATGCTCAGTGTGAGAAAAAAGGACTGGAAAATATTTTTTCAAGAAAGAAATGGAAAACATGTTAAGGATAGGGGAATTTGAATTCTATGGTGTCTAGGATAAGAAATATTATCTAGGTATCACTACATATCTCTTTAGGATGAGAATCAATACATACACAGTTCTTGAAATCCCATGTATTTTAACATAATCTATTGAGGATGAAAATTAACTGATGTGAAAGAAATGAAATGTTGCGGCTATGACCAAGGATGGAAATATAGGCATCACAAAATATCTCACTCGATTGAGAATCCCACCACACATAGTTCTTGAAAGGTTCCCTATGCAGGTTTTATTCATACATAGGGTGTGGGTTTTTTTTTGTTGTAGCTAGACCCGATACTAGAGATCTGAGCATCAGTACTTATCTCAGGGGAATGAGAATCAATCCATATATAGTTTTTAAAATATCATGTTGTTTATCATCATGAAAAGAGGACGTTGACCAAGAAATTTAACATCTTTTGGTAAGAACTTGGGTCCCCTGATATGAATAAAATATTATATCTGGACTAGGATATAGTATCTGGGCATCACTATGTATCTTTCTGTACCAAGAATCATGCCACACGTAGTCCATGAAAATTTTTCCCCACATAAATCAGGATTTGACGTAGGGAAAATGGGGTTTTATTATTTTATAGAATGATTTTTGGGACCAAGATATGAGTTCTAGGCATCACTATATATATCATTGTAATGAGAATAAATCCATATGTTCTAGAAATTATCTTTGTGCAGATCTAATTCACACATAGGTAAAAAGGGGTATTTTTTTCCTTAATCATGGCTAAACCTGGGATGGGAGGTCCGAACATCACAATGTATCTCATTAAATGACAATCAAGCTAAATACAGTTCTTAAAAGGATTGTGAAATTTATCTTCATATGATAAGGTTGTGATAGTATTGTGAATTTTACTCATAAAGGGTGGAAAAGTTATACTATAGAGTGTTAATGATGTGAGTGGGGAATATACATGGGATCCACACATTGCTTCTTACTCATGTCTGAACAAGAGGGAATATTGGCCCCTCAGAGTTAGAGCGATGTGATTGGGACTTATACCTGAGATGGTGGCATGGATCTAAGGGATCATGATGAGTGTCTCATATCATTGTATTTTAGGGGTTACTTAGTATCCACATAGAGGGATTCTAACCATGGAATTTAATGTCATGTGGTGAGGATGAATGGTCTCTTACAGTTTTAAGTCCTATGACTAGAACTACATGTTGTGTAGTTTATCATAATGCAACAAGGATGATGATCCAACATAGTTTAATGTCATGTGGCATGGAAGAGATGTCATGCCTTTTAAGTTCATGCAACAAATACAACTACCAAGTTTAAAATCTTGTAGTTAAGACATACTTCGCGTGATTATACATAGTATTTGATTAGTTATCTTACATTGGTTGGGGTCATAAGAATCTTTCAATCCATTGAGATCAAGGAATAAGTTATGTTACAGGGAACCTTTTGTATGGGGTAAGGTCCCACCCACTTTTGTTTAAGATTTATAGTCTTCTTTCCTAGTATCATTCTAGTTATGAGGACCAATACTAGTTCTCCTAAGTGGAACAAATAAAGGTGTATCTTCTTGTTAATGGGCCACACTATCTGATTTTGATAGAATTCCATGTGATGCATAGTGTTCATTATTTTTTCACAAATAAATTCTAATTAATCCTATCATTTTTGGGATTTATTATCTATGGATTTTTTCTCACAGATGGCTATATAGAGTGTTAGAAAATGGACCTCAATGGCCAAGACAACTTCTGTTCCATATACCAGTGAGTACGGGGTCATCCCTGTAGTAGTACGCGTTATAGTCTGGTAAGACCATATGACATAAATGATCTTTTCAGGCCAATAATTTTTATCTTTATCCACCATTTTTTGGATTATGTTCTATAGTGTCTTGTAGAATGCCTCTATATATCCGTTAACCACTACATGGTAACACGAAGAATGGTTTAATTTGACATTATATTTTTAATAATGATTTTACATCTCATTAGAATAGAAATTAGTTTCATTTTCCATCATCATTTTATAGGGATAACCAAAAATTATGATGATGGAAGATTTCATGAAGCTGAAAAATGATTTTGTCCTTGATTGTTTGAGGGGTATTTCCTAAGCCCATTTAGAGAATAAATCATTAGCAATCAATACATATATGAATTTGTTAGCAGTAGATGGAGGGTATAGTCCCATAACATCCATTCCCTATGTTGAAAATGGATAGGAGTATTTGTATGTATATAGAAACTCTGAGGGTTGATGGATGAATTTGTCATGTACTTGACATGAATGAAATTTCTTGGTGAGTTCAATGAAATCCTGTGTCATTAAAGGAAAGAAATGTCTAAGTCTTTATATTTGATAAAAAAATAGTACCCTGATTGGTGAGAACCATAGTCTCCCACATTTACTTCTTCCATAATAGTCATAGTATCTTCTCCCAAAATAAATCTGAGAGGGACTCCATCAAATCTTTGTTTATAGAGGAATTTCTAGTGATTTGGGCCATCATAAAGAGTGAAATTAACCACTCTTCACCAGATTTAATCCTTTCTATATATGTCCAATAGAGGTAATTCATTTTGGAGGTATTCCATGATAGGAATCATCCACGCAATGGTAGAACTATATTGTTTAGGTTTAGGGTTGAATTTTTTGATCTTGTCCTTTCTGACATGAACAAAAGGTGAGACAATTCGGTGATGGGAAATACAGATGACTATTTTATCCCAGGTAGGATTTTCTAGAGCTATATATACATTTGAAAATTCATTATCCTAAGAATTCTATGATTTTGTGGTATGATTCAATGTTATATCTAAGGGGAACTCATCCATTAACCCTAAAACATAGTCATGTAGGGGGAGTAAATATTCTTTTCGAATGGTGTAATCCCCGTTGATCTATTTGATTACCAACTCTGAATCACCTATAACCTACAGGTGGTCCTCAAATATGTGGATTTACAGCTCCAAGACTACAATAAGAGCCTGATATGCTACCTCATTATTGGTATATTACACTAATATCGTGAAGGAGTAAGGTAGAAATGCATTTTCTAGAGAAATGAGCATAATTCCTAACCCAAAATGGATGAGAATAGGGTCTTACATTCTTTTACTTGTTGGGATTTTGGAAGTGATGTCAAAATAAATTTCCCACATTTGGGTACAATATTTAATATAAAATATATCTTCAACAATTTTTTTAGTATTTAAAGATGATTTTTCTACAAATGGGTGTTCTATAGGGTAATGATACAAGTCTTATCCTTTCACTACATTCGGAGGCAAGAATTGTATATCGAACTAATGTAGTATAATCACAAAAAATTCCATAAATCTTAAAAATATAGGATAGATTTGGATGTATTTTAGTGGGTTATTTTGATTGACCAAATAGACCTTGTGGTGTTACAGTTATTACCTCATTTTATGAACTTCAAAATTTAATTCTAGTTAGTTTTTCTCATTATCTAAATAACGAGTCTCCGCATAGAGCAAGGATCAATTGAGGTAAAAAATATTATTTTTATTCCTAGAATAACTCTCTTAGGTAAGGATGGAACCCAATGATCTCTCTAGGGATTTCACATATAGAATGAGTGGATTTCCCAAAATTGATGGCATTAATACTGGTGGGATCAATAGTTATTTCTTAAGGTTGTGAAATTCTTCCCGAAATTCACTGGTCCCTTGATACGTGACCAACTTATTCATTAGCTTGGTAAAGGGAAAACACATGTCTATAAGGTTGGATATGAAACTAAAGATATAATAAAAGTGTCTAGGAATTCCTATCGACTATTTATGGTTTCTAGAAGGTGAAATTGTAAGGATATAGTTTTTTCTTAGGGACGACTTTGATGCCATGATGGCGCACAACAATTCCAAAAAACATCCTTGAGGTTACACCAAAAGAACATTTTAAGAGGATTATCTTCAAGCTTTATTTTCATTGATTGTTCAGGATGGTTTCCTAGTCATCCTAGTGGTCATAATGTTATCATGACTTGACCACTAAATCATCAAAATAACAATTGAAAAACTTCCCCTAGAAGGTTTTGAAGATGCATTATGTGGCACCGATGTTCTTCAAGACAAATGAGATTACCTAATAGTAGAATACTACCTAGGGGTTTTTGATGGTGGTGGTTTCTTTGACTTATGAGGACATACCAAATTAGTTATACCCTAAATAGACATCCATGACGATTAAGTCTTGATAACCAATTGTTGTATCAATTATGAGTTCTTTGATTGGAACGGGGAAGTCATCTCCTGAACAATGCTGGTTGAGATCTATAAAGCCAATAAGAAATAATATTTTACCATTTTTATTCTTCACAAAGACAATTTTCGCTCGCCATATTGTATATTGTGCCTCTTGGATGAATTTGTCCTTGATGAGTTTGTCTACTTCATCCAAAATTTTGGAAGTGTGAGTGAGGTGCATTTTTTTGGCTTCCAGCTTGTATCCCTGATAGTCTTCTGAAAAGAACCAAGTGATGGGTGTACACATCAGGGTCAAGGACTAGAATCTATATTTAATTTTAGGTGAATGTGAATCAATGTTTCTTTAGTAAATAAGTATAAACCTCTTATTCTTCATAATTCATGGTTGCACTTATCCAACTGGGTAGTGGATATTCTTATATAACCTAATTTATCTTTTTGGGCACATCAATAGTGGCGGAGAATCCTTCTTAAAATTCTATAGGGTCACCCCCATGGCCTTCCTCTTCTTCCTTTTAATCATTATTTACACATTTCTCCTCCTCTTGGGAATTTTTTGATGATGTATGTTTGTCAGAGTTAGGGGAGGATTTGAAATTTAGACATACACAAGATAAAGCAACCATTTTGGGTTCACTTTCTAGTATGAGGACTTTTTTGGAGGTTTAAAGGGGATATGAGGGACATAGAATAAGACTCTTCATTTTCAACAATTTTAATGATGACTTATCTAGCCTAGATGATGGATCAAGAAGGTGTTGAATCTCAAGGTTCGGAATGAAGAAATTTTCATTCAGGATCTCATTACTTATTGAAGAGTTGACAAATTATCCAGTGCAGTTGGGATCAATTGCAATAATTGACATCACAAAAGTTGTTGGATGTGTCCTTGAATTCAGACTCCCCTCTTTAATTTAGTGTATGGGGTTAACATACTCCATGCTAAGATATTTTAAATGATTGGCCATAATCATATATAGACCATTCGGGGCATTGATTCAAGCAACATCGTTATTAATCTAATATTTCTTTCCTTATGATAGAATAATGTGTCAATGTATTGTGACTCACATGATTTTAATTGGGAATTTTTACAATGAAATTCCCCAATTAAAAAATTAATATAATATTTGAGGAATTGTTTTTATAATGAGGGGATAGAAATATAGTGATGTTTCCAAGGTTTTCCCAGTTGAATGTTAAAAGATGAATCCTACCTAAAAACCATGAATTATGAGATTGAAAAGAGATATCCAAACTGGGCCTTAAGTTTTATTTCACCAAGTGGATTTTTCTCATTCTTTTATTAAAACTATTTCATTAGATTTGAAGGGGAATGTGAGATTCATTAAAACCCAGTTGACAAAGTGTTTATATTTGGATGAGATTTACTACTAAGCCATTTTCAATGAAGGTTCATTGGGTATCAATTTCATCTATCCTACTGAATATATAAAAGTTTCCAACATGCCCCTATATGATGAAGTCCTCATCCTGGTATGTGATAGATATGACTATGTGAAATTCTTCTAGATCATTATCTACATGATAGAGTTTACCATGAGCAACCAAAACATCAAATTTTCGACGGCTTGAGAAGTCATTGATGAGTTCTTACGAAAGGTCTTTTGATAGACTTGGAGCATCCAGGATTGAAACATTAGCAGGCACCAAGGGTAATTGATTCAAAACATCATACATTAGGTCTAAATTTATATGTTTCCTAGAATATGGACATTCTTTTTCAAGTGATTTAGGAGGTGAAGTACCAAATGTAGTTTGATCAACCCTTGAAATAGGATCTGAAGGCACTTCATACCTTGTTGGATTATGTCAGCTAGGTCTTCCTACACACTAAGTATGAATAGGTGATTGCATATCCAATGAATGATCTTCTAGGATTATCATGTCAAAAAACCCCATTCATTATGTGGGGGAACTTCCTAGCTGTTAATGAGCTCACTAGATAACTCTCCCATGTGTTTCGGTAGCATAGAATGTTCAAACAAGGATGTGGTTAATGTTGTGACTCCTAGAATGACTGTGTCATCCCTTATATCCTTCACTCAGACAACCTCTTCCCCTAGTTACATAATCAAGTGTAGGGAATTCGGGTTCATAGTCACACTCATCATAGGATAAGGTATCCATTAATTTAAAAACATGAATGGAACCAAAGACACACTCCTCATCTGATGGAGATCCTTTTTGGCAGGTTAACTCTTATTAAACCATTTGGAGGGGTGTTTCCCTTGTTTTTGAGATTGTCTATATAAAGTATACTAAAGTCAATGACCACATTTTCCTTGAAATAGGATCACATTAATGAATTTTATTCTTGATATTCTAGTCATGTCACCTTTTTTAATACTAGATTTTGGAGGATTGAGTTGTTTATTAAGTATGATGTGTTGCGGTGGAAGTGGACAAGTGCCTAGTCAGCTATTACAACTATGCTGAAAGTAACACATGTGTTTGGTTGATATTTTTCTAAGCTTCCAGTCACTAAACTTCTATTTATCTTTTCTGTTAACTTCCAGCCATTCATTCTCTTCCTCTGGTTTGCTGGTAGAGACACATACTACTTGGTTAGATGAATCTCCCATATTAACATGTCCAAATTCCACCATATTTTATAGGATTTATTTGAAAGAAAAACACTCCTAGATGTTGTGCCCTAGAACCCGAGGGATGGGGATATAGTTTGAGAGATAATATTCACCGTCTTTGATGAGATTCCAAGGGTTCGGTAACTTGATCTAGTTATTCTCTAATACCGAGATAAATAAGTTTTATAATTAGTAATTTTGAATATAATAGACGTTGTTTTTCATCTCCTCAAACTATTTTTTCCTCACCTCTCTTTGATCGTCCTGAAAAGTCAGGCATTGTTGTTGATGCTTAGAAGGCAGAAAAACATGATATAGTGCCAGATTCAAATAAGGAATAGATATAGGGGATTATTTAATTACAATAGTGGATGGTGTTTTTTCATTATTTTTCATTGAGTTATTGGAATTACTCAGGACATAGATTTGATTTGTACAATTGAGTCTTAGACTCTATGATAAATTTTGGCAAAGTCCAAAAAACCTCTTGTGTATTTCAATGGAATAAGAGTTGTGTGTAACTCATAGTGAATATTCTCTATATAGATGAGAAACCAGTCTTCTTGTTGTAGTGGTAGGTTTATGGACTATCTCAATCCTTTTTACTGACTAATAAAATTTGAGACCCTTTCATTTTCCCACAATTTTTAGTTTGAGATTTCAAATACTATTTTCTTCTATAATGTCTAAATGAACCAGAATATAAAATCTTGAAGGAGGTTTTACCAAACCACAATTGACTGATCTAGAAAGATAATGCACCGTACGAAGGTTTGTCCCTTCAGTGATTACATGAAACACCTAAGTTTCACTGCCACCTATTGTTCAAGGGTACCTATCATGGGATCACAGTTAGAGGAAAAATGAATCCCATGATGCTTCGAGTCTCCAAATCCATTACAAATGGGGAATGATGGGTTCCTGATGTTCGATGAGGGATGATTCAAATTTACCCATTCAAGGTAAGGATTATTTTCGTATTTTTTAGCACCCTCTATTCCTCCATGGCTTCTAGTCGAGCTGTGTGTGACTCAAGAGAGTTCATGAAACCCTAAGGAAATGTCTGGCTGAGTTGATTTTTTAGCAAGTTAAGTGACTCGTAGGGATATATGTGGTTGTACTGTTTGTATCTTCCATGGGTATCCCATAGGGGAAGGATTTTAAGGATGTGCCCAACCTTATTCTAGTTTTTACCCAAATGAGGTAATTCTTGGTCTACTAATATGAGATCTAATTATATTGGTGGATGGTATCCCATGTTGATCAGATGTTCCAAATCCACCTTAGTCACTATGATAAACCGTCTTTGTTGAGGTATTCCAGTCAGAGAGGGGGGGGGGGGGGTTGAGGGTCTTATTGCAGAGTATACCCAATAGGAAGGCTTCCCCAGTGTATTTCTGCATTGAGTCTCCTCAATTCATTCATCTCTTCCTCCTGTTGAGAAAATATTTCCTCCAGTGAAAGGGTCTTAGAATCTTTGGGAGGTAGGTGATGAAAAATATGACCCTTATCCTTTTCTTTGTTGGATTCCTTTTAAAGATGTAATGATGGATTATATAAGGGAACACCCAGATTTAGGTAAATAATTTAGTTCTAGGTACGCATCCTCCATATATTATTTTTCTGTGAACCACATTATGAACCAGAACATCCTCCTCCAACTCCTTCTTTGAACTGGACTTGTTTCATATAGGGTCTCTAGGGTTTTTATTAATGAAATTCACTAATTCATAATGCATGGTCGGAATTCTATATGTATCTCTGTGAGACTTCATGTTTATACAGCCTCCATGAGGCATCATCCGTTATTTTTTATTTGTCTAGGAGATATTTGGTGGAAACTAATCTGAAGGGAAGATCCAAATAGTTCATTTTTGCATTTACCTAGAGAGGGTACTAGATCATAGGATGGGATGAACTTGGAATACCCATTCTATTGTATTTATACTAATCAGGAGAAAAGTAATTTTAACTAAGGATAAGGTTATTGTGGTGGAAAATCCACTAAAACTAAGGGATGGGGGTGTTCCCTTTATATTTTCACAATTTTTTTGTCCTTGTTTTCTAACCTCAATGGTTGGGTTAACAAATCCTTTAGACCTACGAGTTGGGGTTTCTCTTGGATCTCTAGGGTTGCTACTGCCACAACTACCCTTCTGATTCTATGGCCTTATTTTTGATCATGGGATGGGTACAACATTTGGTATGTTCTGGAATCACCCACTTCTGAAGATCATTGGGATATTTCTAAAATTTAGGGTATTTGATGGCTGAATTCTCCCAAATAGGATGATTTCTCAATATTTTCAGATGCTTGGTGAAAATGCCTCTCAATATCCTACCCTCTTTTAACCTGATGCCAATGGGAGTTTATCAAGGCCTATGTTTTAGCACATCTTTGGTTGTGAATAGTGTCAATTTGTTGAATCTAACCTGAATGTATG
Source organism: Viscum album (assembly GCA_963277665.1). Lineage (NCBI taxonomy): Eukaryota > Viridiplantae > Streptophyta > Magnoliopsida > Santalales > Viscaceae > Viscum > Viscum album. Next base: position 1,329,577,535 of record OY728158.1, read on the forward strand.
ACATTACATGATTCAAAATTCAATGATTTAGCTTGTTGGGTTCATGATGAAAGGTAAAGCTTCATGTTCACCCCATATTCTAATATGAACACCATATAGTGCATCAAATATCAACTATTGTATTCTTTTCAACATGCTGATGCAAGCACATTGAAGGTATCTTTACATTTTCTCTAGATTCCAGGCATCTAGGAGAGATTACAATTCAATTTTTCATTTCATCCCTTATATTACATTGAAGTGACAATGATACTCATCATAGGGTAATACTTTTTCTCTCAAGTGAATAATTTGTTTTTCAATTTTAGGTGGATGTAATGAACACAATCTTCTAAAAATGCTTCTGGGGTGCTGTATTGAGGAGTGGATAAAGGCTAGAACATGACTAGTATGTCGTCTTTGTCCAGTTTTTTTTTGCATGTTTGGCTTATCATCTCTATCTTTTTCTGGAGGATCCTCTAGCTGAGTTTACTAGAGTGGAAGCTCAACTACCACTTAATCATAAACAATAGGATTTTTAGGGACTTCTTTAGTGACACTAGAAAGTAGATGGTCCAAGGGTGGTTCAGAGAATGACAGTCACCTTGATATGTCTCCCAGTTGAGAATGAATTTCACTTGTCAATGAAAAGGCACCAGACATGACTGGACTTGTTTTTCCCAAGTACCTCATGGTAGGAGGGATTTCATATCACTAGATTTCTTGTGTAGAACCCTTTTAACTCCATAAAATACTAATGCAGGTAGAAATTTCATTGAGAACAAAATCATTGGGAAGTCTAATATGGTGGATTGCAACAAGGGGATGTCCCTCTTGCTCCATGATCATTTAATCAAGGGTAGAGCTACCATAGATCTCATCAAGAGATGGGATCTTGAGATTGATCATATTGTGGTCATGAATCAACCCATCACGATGAAGTGTTTGAAGAGGACCATTAAAATTATTGTCACTGATCTGATAATTTCGTAACAGGATAATGATATCTTGAGATTCCATATATAAGAGTCTAAGGGATTCATGAGCTATAGTATTAATTAGAGAAGGATCATAGATTGACTAGTCATTTTCTAGTTATCTATGAAAAGGCATTTTTTATGCTATATTCCAAGTGACCAAGGCAACTTTCTGAGAGATTTTGTTTTTATGGTAGGGGGTTTTCTCTCATTGGAGTGGCTTTTAGGATAGACCAATTACCTCCAATTGGAACAATTGTATGTCCCTGATCTGGTTATTCATATATCAGGGGGGTGTTTTCCCCACAACCCTCCTGGATGGGTGTAGAGGTGCATGTACACTCTAGGGTGTCATGATGATGAGAAACCCTATTTGTGGGGATAAATCTATGTGTCCATACCTTTTCTATACTATTTATACTATGATTAAATCCTGGAAGGTCTATAGGATGTGGGAAATGTTCTTGATCTACCCTCTCACCATTTTCAGGATATTCTGAGTGACTTGATTGATTCAAACAAAGATATATTCCCATTCCAAATCTATAATAGATGTATATTCATACTTCTATCCTCCCTTCCCATCAATGGATACCAACAGTACATGTGTATGGGAGAATAGAGTTGGGTATTTCCCCTATTCCTCATATGGACTTTCCAACTGAATTCATTAGGTACTTCCAGATGAAGAATCTTTCAGGATTGATGAATGTACATAGGTGTGTGCAACTTCTTTCATCTTTCTTTCAAACTTGTTTAGTGGGATTATTTGTGTTCTTCTAGAGGAGTCTATTCGGAGGCTTCATTGGTACAAGATTGTGTATGTTCCTGCTTGCGGTGTGCCACTGGATTTGAATGGCGGACATCCTCATATGATGTTCAATGATTCTACTAGAGAGCTATACTATAGCGGGCATGTGTATGTTCCTCCTCATATTTGGCCACCAAATGTGGTTTCCAGAAATCTTCGAAGGGGATAAGGGTGTGTCCCTATGTCCTATTGACAGGTCATTTCCCTCAGAGGCCATCTTTCACACCTCAGTCTAGATGACCCTGAGCCGGATGTCCAAGGATGGTTTCCTCATCATGTTGAGGACTCACTTTAACATGATGTCTGTGGATTAAATATCTGAAAAATCCCTTTGGAAGGAACCTTGTGTCTTTTAGATGTGGCCTTATACAGCCTCTTGACCCACCTCCCTCATGTAAGAGAGATAATGGTTGTTTCATTATGGGGATACACTCCATAAATAGTTGATGATGGCGATAAGTGACTCCTGCTTATAGACCTCCAACAGTCACTGGACAGATGATCGGGTGGATTCATGAGATGGAGGTCATGTTGGGTGGCCAATAGGGTTGGGATAATACCTTTTTTATTACACTCACTAACAAGTGTGTTAGATACCCAATGTTGAAGATGATGGGTTAGTGATGACCTCCGTTGCATGGATTAAGACCTAGTGTATATAGTAGCCTTGGTATATGTTTACAGAAGCTGGAAGCATGCTATTGGATTTAAGAGAGTTGTATGAGAATGTTACTTATTATAACTGAAAAAAACAAGAAAACCCGTAGAAGTATCATCTCATTTAGACGAACACATGCACAATTGATTTTCTTATTTGACCCACATTTATTATGATAAAGAAAGGGTCCTAACAGGTATGTGAAGGTTTCATCTAGGTTAAGGATTCATGTTGGGTTCACCATTTTTTGTTTCTGATGTAGATTCATGTTCTCCCAATGGTTGACTACATGGGTGATGTTTTTTTCATTCATTTACGGTGGGTTCACTATTTACAAATGGTTTCCAATGGCATTGTTTGGGGAATCAGAAACAACACAAAATTCTATATCCATGCGGACGTACTTTCCAATGGTAGGTTCTCATTTTTCAATTTGGACAATGATTTTTAATTACTTTGTTAAATAGTAAGAGAGGTATGGATCATCACAACTTTGTGGGGGGAATTGTTTCCCACTCTATAACTATCTTATATATTTAATATATATTCTCATATCCTTTAATAATTTCCAAGTATGATGCAGACCACTCTTGAATTACTAATAAATTATTAGTATGTATGGAAATATTAATCACTTGTATGTATTAAATGTTCTTCATCAATGGTATCCTTGAATGTGATAATAAAAAATTATTTTGCCATTATTATGACGATGTTGGTTTTTTAGCCACTCGGTGGGGTGATTTGGGGTGTATGATCATCCATGGGGAGAATATTAGTTTTGATATCAATATTTTACCCATGGTAAGGGATTATTATGTATCCCCACCAATGGAATTGGAACCCACATTGTTCAGTTCCATATAAAGTGTAATATCATACTTTTTAAGGTCATGTGATATGGAACGAACAGTGAAACTTAGCGTCTTCAAGAAATGATGTCTAGGGAAAAGGTTCCTAGTAAAATATTTGTATGAGACTTATTCCAATGCATCCTGGGGAACCTGAAAGAAAATGTGGATTACTAGGATGAATAAGAATCGATTGGGAATGTGGCCCAATCGGAATAGGGTTAATTTTAAGATGTTGGGTTTGGACCTCAAGGAGTATTCCTATGTATCCCATTTGGATGGGAATCGAAACCCATGATGTTTGGATGTAAGGACTCAATAATATGGAGACCCTATAAAGGTTGGTCTTGTAGGAGAGTATGTCCCTTTTATGGGATTAAGCTAGGGCTTCCAATAAGGTGGATTCCCAGAAAAATTAGTTTAGGTCTATGAGAAGTGACTTGAATCATAGAAATTTGAGGTGTTTTTTGTGACATACTCTTGAGAATGATTCTTGTGGATTATTTTGGTGATATGATTGGGTTTTTCCAAAATATGTGGCCTAGGTTATTTATTGTCTATTTGGGGCTTACTCCTGAAGAGGACTACCAATGGTTTGACAGTTATGATTGGGGCTTACTTCTGAAAAAGATGCCCAAGTGAATGGGTATGGTTTGGTAGGGTATTAATCCTAAGAGGATTCTATAAAGATTGGTTATGGTTGGGGTTTATACTAAATAGTAGGACCATTGGTTAAGATAGGGATTAAAATTGGAATGATTCCCATAGGTGAGTTATTGGGTTGTATACCAAGTAATATGCCCATAGTTTGTTTGGGATCATGTGGATGTCTTGACCACCATATACCTCTAAGCCCACATGAGATATGCTCGGTGTGAGAAACAATAGGAAATAAAAGATATGTGAAACCACAAAATCTAATTTTACCTAAGGCTGGATATATGTGTTTGAGGACCCATGCCTATAGAGGAACTCTGAAAGAAGGCGAGAGGAAGAACCAAAAGAAAATTCTCTTCTAAAACATGAAACCAACTGTGTGGATTCTATAATATTGGCTTTACCTGAATCCCACATAAATAATCATGATTCATGATTGAATGTGAAAATTAAGAGGAATTAAAAGATCTAGAAAACCACAAAATCCCCCTATCTCACTGGTGGAAGATTCTAGGGCGACGAGAGAAGAAAAGGGGGGATTAGATGCACCCGTTCCATCTCCCATTTTGTATCCATGATAGTTACATCAGACTATCCATCTGGAAAAACCGAAGATGGGAAAAGGATCAAGAGTGAAACCTATCACAAGAAAGGATAAGGTCCTACTATATGAGGTATTCTCGAATACTGGTTCCATAGAAGGGGAGGAGGTTCACATTCCCTATAAAAGGGAAAGTTAAGAATGATCCTCACCCTCCCTATATGAAACCAGATGCTCCAGGTCTTGGAGACTACTAGGTAAAGACATGATCCAAATCCTAGCACCCATGACTGGGAACACCCTTGCGCGACCCCTAGGGTCAGGGTCCTCATGACCATAGGAATGTATACAAACATGAATCCCAAGGACCCTAACCATTATGTTGGAAAAGTAAAGGAACCATCTGACTGTAGGAATGATTACCAAAATGAGAGACATGATGGTGAGCCTCCTTCAATTTGTTTCATGTCCAGAGGTTTCAGTGGAGGTTTCAAACTATTCCCCTTCTAATAAGGGGTCCAAAGGTAGAGGTTCCCTTCCATTGGTGGCTTTAAAGAGGGGATAATAGGGTTCCCACATTGGGTATGGGATGAGAGATCCAAAGGGAACTCTCATAGGGTATGGGATGAGATATCCAAAAGGGTTCATGTAGGTTATGTGTTGAGTGAGAAAAAGGGGAATCATTCAGGGTATAGGCCTGGTGAGTCTGGGATTGTTTCACATAGGTATCCCTGTACGGGATGAAGGTACTTTTGGAAAATAGCTTCCTAGGAAACAAAACATGGGTGAGGATTTTCTCAATCATTCAAGGATCTCCAAAAGTGCTCCTGGAAGTGTCTCTCATAGGTCTTTGGTTAGTAGAGGGGACCTCACTCTAGTTTTAATCAACCATGGGGGAGTTGGAGACCCAAATAGGTGTTATGTTTTTTTAACTTTGCGATGATTTTGGTTATACTACCCCCCTTAATTCCCTTTTTTCATGTTTTTGAGGGCTACCTGGAAGGTTTATAAGGGACATAGAAATGTATTATAGTGAGAATAGAATCGAGAGTTATTCAAGAATTTTCATCCATAAAAATGAAGAGCCCTAATATCCTATTTATAGGAAAATATAGGACCTTAGGAAAATAGGTTGGTTCATTAGAGTCTGTCGCACAAGCTTATTTACATGTATCTCATGCAGGCTAATGTGTATGTCTGTCATGCAGGCTGATATGTAGGTATGATGCACAAGATGATGTGCTAGTTTGTCACGTAGGCTGATGTACATGTCTATTAAGCAAGTCTTCTGTATCGGCTAATATGTAGGTCTACCACATAGTATGATGTGGAGGTATTTCCCATAATCCTTCTATTCACGATAAAGTGCAGGTACCCTACCCTAATGGTTTGGGCAGTGATACAAATACCTTTACAAATTTAGTTTGACTTTTAAAATCCATAAAATTTCATCACTGAGTTATTTTGGGCTCTACGACCCGTCAAATCAATGTTTTCTAAGAGATATATACTTCTTGATATGGAATATTTACAAAAGTTTATTTAAATAAACATGTAAATCACATTTTAATGCATCAACAGGTTTTTATCATCGATCTTAGAAATTCATTTCCTTCTCCTAGAGGGGGATTCTTTCCACATATCTCTCATTATGGAGTAATCTTGTGGCACATGGAAATGTAACCAACATCTTCTTCTAACATAGATACACATCTCTACTCAAACTCAACATTTAATATCAGAATGGGGGTCACATCATGAATTCTATAGAAAAGTTTGTGAAACACATTTTGTAGTGTTCAAACCCTTATTTCCTAACTACATGAGTTATTACTATGAGTTTTCCAACCCTTGAGGTCACATATGCCTTTGTTTCACCTTGAACCCTTCTTTAATATTTTTGCGATCGATCTGGGTACTATTGACAACTTCACATGATTTATTTATATAAATAGAGTATTAATTAATTAATTTTTTACTTGTTCAGATGCCAGCTAAGGCTGAAGTAGGCATGATTGGTTTATTATAGCATTGATTTACATTATTATACTCCTATAAAATGTAACGTTTATATACATAGAGTATACTGTAAAAACACTTTTGGTGATGTCTTGCTGATATTTATGTCACACCTTATTCGGGGCACTATTAGTACTCGAGAAGATTATATGATCCCATGTATGGAAAAGGTTAAGAATCCCCCCATGGAAAACTGACATGATTTCATGCTTTAGAAAGAGTTTGGCAGTAGATGGATGATCTATATCTCAACATTCTTGAATAGTTTTTCCAATTTTTGATTATTTTTAAAACATGTATTTTACTGATTTCCTATTTCCACGTATGCCTAGTTTTTTTTTTGTAGAGATATGATATTACATCGCCTTTTGTATATACTACTATTTCTAGTTTTTGGGATGTTTATTTATTAAATGATTGACTATGGTTATTTTACACTTATAGTCTTAATTATTTCTATACTGATTCAGCTATTGGTTATTTATTTTTCATTATATTATCTATTATCTACTTTGATATGAGATCATAGCTTCCATATAGAAACACCTTAGTCTCTCATTGCAAGTCGGTAGCCTTTGGATTATGGGGAGGCGTTCTTGAGGCTATGTGTCCAAACAGGTATGAGGCACCACTTTGTGGCCCCTAGGTTGGGATGTCACATGTACTCTCCTTTTTGAATCCACTTTGATTATACCGTCATACAGATCATTTCTCAAAGTATTGAGATCATTTATTCTCACTACTTAAACTCACTTTAGTGATATCTCATCTTCATTAACATATAGTTTAGGGTGATTATCATGGTATGAAACTTGATTACCCTTTGCATATTCTAGATTAATTATAGTGAGTATAAAAAACTATCACCTTTAAAATAAAAAAAATTGAAACAGTCAGGTCAGGTGGAATATTTCTCTCTTCCAGATATGTTGAGAATAATATGGTTACATAAAATTAATTTTCGAAGGATAAACACCCAATAATGTTCTATCCCATTTCCACTCCCTGATATGAAATCCTAGAGGTGATAAAAGAGGAGTGAATGCCTTTATTCTACCAGAACTTATGGCCAAATATTTATATGTTAAATTCCCAACATATACCTTATGAGGAGTATAAAAAATATCTATGTAGAACAATCTATCTTATCAGATTTAATTTTCCACATTCATAATAGCTCATAATATGATATTAGAGAAACAATTTAAGAACATATGACTCACTTGTTTCCATAGCATGAAGGTACATTGAAAAATAATCACTAATTCCCCATATGAAATGTGTATATGAAGATAGGGGGAAAACAAATCATTTCATTTATCCCATTCCGTAGTCATATGTGTCCCCCAATGAGGGAATACTATAATTTTATTTCTACATGAGAGGTTTTAAGCCTAAATACCACACAATGAAGTTGGTCCATCCAACAAAATACTAATACCTCAAAGCAAGAAACCTTATGTAATTGGAGGTAATGTTTCATATATAATATCATTATATAGGCCTATGAAAAGGTTTTGAATGCATATCATTTTGGAAATGAAAGGTAGTTGATCAAAAAAACCCTCAATGGTAGATATTTAAAAGTTTAAACAAGCATTACACCAAGATCATGATTGAGTGTATGCATGACAAATCAAGAAGACTACATTGGAATCAGCTATGGAATACATTTATGAGAAGACCATGCCTATAGACATGTGGTAATTTTTACTAACATCACCACCCTTGGGTTCATTAAATCATTAATGGGTTTAGGATGTTCTAGTGGAGTAATTAGGTCAACCTAAACCATTAGGGATGGGGGGATTTTTCAACTACCTCTAAGGAATTAGATCATTTCTAGGTTGGGTGGTGACTTATAACAACCATAACCCACACCATTCCCACCATTACATGATACTGACCTATAAATCTAAGCACAATCATTATGGATGTTTGTGAAGTTTCTTAGGATCCCCATCCATATTTCTCTACTAGGGGAATAGATGTAGAACAAGATTAAACCCTATAGTTATCAGAATAAAAAACAACCCATTAAGAGAGGGGATACAAGGTAGGATCTTAATATGTCTTTAGAAGAGGGTACCGAAAATTAATATTCACTCTATTACTCATATGATGATGAAATTATTATTGCTGCTCGATATGAATTAGTGAATATCATATGCACTCATCTAGTAGAGGATGTTGTTTATGGAATCGATGTAGAGACACAAAATGAATAAGTGTTTTCCTAATATATGTTTCACACCAAAACACATTAGGATGTTTCATGAACCCAACACCCGAGAAAGACCCAAAAAAATTTATCTAAGAATGTTCAATTTCCAATACCGTGATGTGATATTGATAAATACAAATGGGAAGTCTTGGATATATCCAAATCATCACATGAAGAGGTAATATTCCTCTCTATTGAATACAAGTTATCATAGAAAATGGTTGGGATAAGAAATATGAAATAAATCAATGATGAATTACTCAAGGTAAATATCTCTATTGAGTATAACCTTCATGTAGAGGAATAAAATTCTCCTACCACTCACCAATAAGGGGTTACTGAGCCCATAGTTCTAGAGTTTGATAACAAGGTTGGATCTGGATCTTGGAAACCAGTTTACTTGATCTCGTTAATTGATGAAGACCAAAAATTTTCTCCATTATGACAACAAGTTCGATCATTTTTGGAAAGTCAATGAGTCCCAACACAAATTGGGAGTTAATAACTAGTATATACAAAACAACCACATTAGGCATAGTATACTACTTTTGTTTTGGGATCGACCCAAATAATGTAGCCTCTAGATATAGTTAGATTCATTATTTCTCTCAACACTCTAATGGAATCCATAGAAGGATGGTGCAGCATAGTGAATCTTAAAGAAGAAACTATACCCCAAGTTGTTATATTCCACTCCTCCTCCACCTAAATTTATAAATACCACTAAAATGACCCATGTTTTTAGGAATAATATTCATTCCATAAACTATATGTTTATAATTATAATTTTTTTTATTTGTTAAATGGAATTGAATAGATTACGTAAAAAGTCATACAAGATAATGATTACACTGACAACAATTTATTCTTTCATTATAACATGTTGTAACAAAATAACATGAAAATAATTATTAAACATTATGGAAGATGACATCCATTAAAATATAAAAAATTAAAAGGGGACAAAAAATTGAAAGAAGTAATATCATTTGAACTAGAATCACCCATGGACCACTGTGTCCTTTAAGAATCATTATTATCATAATAAAATAGATAATGAGAATGCTTTTTGTGAGATCTAAAATGATAACTATGAAAATGGTATGTGGGAATAGAATATTTTTAGTAAGGTTATATGTATAGGAACAAAATATACTCACTACAAATATAGTCATTAGAACAATGGTCATTGAAAATATAGTAATTATAAATATGGTAATTGGAAATATATCCAATAGTTATACTTAATTTTTGTATGGTTAATTAGTAAATTAAATGTAATATAAGTAATAATGCAATAAATATTTTATATTAAATTATTATAAATATGTATATTTATTCATTATGTAGAAATAATAATAAAAATAAAAAAAAAATATGTTATTTAGTATATATAAAATTAAAATAAATATTTTAATATCAATGGAGTAGTAAAAATAAATTTTAGAATATAAATAATTAATTTTAATGGTATTTGTTAAATCATATTTAGTGTAAATGTAATTTTTTTAAAAGAAAATCATTGTTAAGTATTTTATATTTTATACTAGTAGAATAAATTGTAAACTTTTAAATATTATGATATATTAACTAATACGTTAACATAATTTAAATTATAAGTAGATAAGAAATAAAAATTAGAATACATAATGTTAAAAAACACCATTTTCAATAAAAATAGTTTGTCCTTATATTTGTATTTTCATTCTAAAAATTAATATATTAATATTAGAATATGAATTATATAAAATGAAATTAATTATTGAATTTATAATTTTAGAGTTATCTTTTGGTGTAATTTTGATAGTTTAGAAAAAAAATTTGGTGAATAGTGTGATATATCATTTTTGCTAATACAATGCCTTTTTTAATGTTGTTGTTAGTGTATATGTATAGATTAAAAATTTATAAATCATATTTATTGAGAAAATATTTATATTAAAATTTTCATTTTAAAATTTAAAACTTTTATCATAGTTTACAATCTTATGATTGATATTTTAGAACTCAAGTGAAATTTTTATCAAAAACATTCTTCATTACATTATACGTTTATTTTATAAAAAATATTTTTTAAATTTTTTATTAATTGAGACAGAAAAAATGGATTAAAAATTTAGAATCATTAGGTTCAAATTAACTAATCTGTTATATTTTTTAATCATAAATAATATTTCACATTATGAAAAAACTTGTTACTATTATAAAAGCTAAAATTGAATAAATAACAATTCATGGGGAAAATGGGATGGAATATGTTTAAAAGAAGTGAAAAAAACATGTTTGAGAATATATAAAAATTATATAATCCACTCCCCAATATTTATAAAATTTTGGGTCCACTTTCATTGAGTGGGACTTCATGTTATCGAAATGTTATGGGTATTTACAAAAATTTCATCCCATGTCTCTTATAAAATAGGATCTCCTCTCCACATTTACCTTTAGAAAAAACCCATCAGTTATGCCTAGAAACATACAAAATATCCTAAATATTTCTATAAACCTTAAATTGGTTCTAATATTCTAAAAATACCATCACTCAAGGGATTAACCCTTTTTTAAAGGAGACAATCCAAGAACTGAGGTATAAGTTCATGACATCTCTTCCATTTTTGTATTTCATTATGTGAATTTATTCTTCCTAAATTTGAATATAACTTATTAAACTGCCATATTTAATATAAATATTATATATATATATATATATATTATTATAATGATGTTAAAATCATTAATTACTCTCCCAATTTTTCTTTAAGAAAAGAAAAAACGATATTCGTTTGTGCATGTGGGATACCACCACCACAGAGCATCATGTTTCACTTTCTTTAAAAACCATAAATAGATAGTAATAATATTAAATTTAATAAATAATTATCATATTTATATCATATTTTAATTTTTTAAATGATTAAACATATTATAAATTTCTATTGGTCTATGGAAAACAAAATCATAAACCATTGGTATGTGTGGACTACCACCTCAGTGGAACTATTTTTTTCCACTTTAACTATCATCACAAACTTACATGAATGGTAATTAGAATAATATTAATGGAAAAATATTTTTTTATTATATAATTATGAATTTTAAGATAACATGGTGAACATATTAATGATGTGATCATCAAATGATGAATGGTAATTAAATCATTTAAAATAAGAATACTAATTGGAAAAAAATTTATTCAAATTATATAATATTTTTATATTGAATATTTATTCCAAAACTTTCATTATAATTTTGAAATATCACACTAAAAATACATAATTGATATCATTATTCTATTGGTGAAATGATATTATTACTAAATCACCTCATAATCATCAATAATCTTTATATGATCATGTTTTGATCAGTTTGACCACCTATATGAGCAATGATTTGAAATTATATCATGAATTAAAATGAAAACATAATTAATGATATAATATTATTTTAATAACTATCTATTTTTTGGGTTCATTTCCATAATTTATATAATAATTCTTAACTCAATAATCAAGGAAACACAATTCGTTGTTTAATAAAATCACTGAAGTCTTTGTTTTATGGATTTCATCTCCAAGGATAAAGAGTGAAACACTCATCAAGGGAAATTGAATCATTATTATTAATTATTATTCCTAATATATATATGCATTAATTAACCTATAATGATGAAATTTTGAAGAATAATGAATACTGACCCTAGTCCTACGAAACTAATACAGGAAGTTAAAACTATAAACATCTAATGTGTGAAAAAAGGAAATACTAAAAAATATTCATGTATATAATTATTATAACTGAAAATTAAATTTTTTAGGCATTAATATGGTATTTCAATAGTATATTAAGATATATATGTTTGGTTTATATGTTTTTGGAATGTATATAGTTAAAATGGAATAATGTTAAGGGGGTTTCATGACTAAAATCTTATCTTGGGGTTATAATAACTCCTATTTGACTATTATTTTACCTATTGGTCTAACATACCCAATGATTATGTTTTGTTACATTTACACCTTATTCACTAGGGTGTTCATGTTTCAAACTATATTCTTAATCCTATATGTTTCTATTATTTTGTAAAAATTCATTTTTTCATGAAGGAATTCCCATTTATTTTAATGGATTTTTCTTCCATATCCATGTTTTTACTTCCCAACAACTTTCTCTTTTACACATGGGAACCAAAAAAAATTAATCTCAAAGGATAATTTTCCCCCTTTTTTAATTTTTGAATAAATTTATCATTATCCTTTTAACAATGTGGGTTTTGATAAAGAAATTTTAACATATTGAAAGGATTTTCCTTACCATGATATTATATTTTTTATTATAATAAAAAAATTTACATATGTTTTATTTCATGTCAAGGAAACATAATTTAAATTTTATGAAGTATTTTTTTAGGATTTCTTCTCTTCAAATTCAAAAAACCGGTTTTGGGCTGTGATGAGAAAATCATGAATTTTAAGATAAAATTAAGAAAATATTTTAATGAAAAATAATTTTCTATGATTTTTATTCCATTTTCACAGGATTATTATCCAATAGAGTAATGGTTTATAAATCACCATATATTCACTCTTCATAAATAATAATTTTAGGAGATTGTGTTTTCAATATCAAATAATCATGTTTTTTATGTGATATCGTCTATAAAAGTTATGAAAACCATTTTATACTCATGGGTCATTTATATTAAGATGAATGATTTTATTTTAAGTGGAAACCATATGTATGTATGATGATGGGTGAGGTCTAATATCACCATACAATGTGTTGTTTATGTTTTTTTATCTCGTTTGATAATTAAGTGTGAACATACATAGTTTTATTAAAAAAATTAAGGTTGGACGTGCTTGGATTTTTAAAAAAAATAATGTGTTCACATAATTTCATATTTTCTCAAATTAAAGGGAAGAAATACATGGATTTGTTTAAATTTTTTCCATGCTGATGTTTATGGAACCTGTCTAAAATGTTCCTTATTTTTAGGCTATTCAAAATGTCTATGATAGTCTATGTTCTAAAGATGTTCCAATATCTTATGTTATGATTTCATGTTGCATTTGAATTATATTATGTGTTTGTGAGACATGATTTGATGAAATTTATTTGTAATTATTTTCTATTAAATGATACTTAATTCTCAATCAAGTTTTCTTATGGTCACTTATAATCCCAAGATAATCATATTGGATATTTCTCTATTTCTCATGTTTTTGACTTAACAATTATGACTAACTGATAAGTTACCCTTACCAAGCATTCTATCTCACCACAATCATATTTTTCCACTACCAATGTTATAAAGATTATTATATCATATGAAATGTATAATATAGGGTCTAGAGGAGTATGTTTATAGAGAAATTCATAAAATTTAATATAAGTTGTTTATATAGCTAACTCCAAGACACTAAACATTTAGGTCATTTGGTTATGTGACCGTTTTTAGATGTATTATTTTAACCAAGGAATCAATGTACTATATATATATGTTTATGTTGATTAATAATACCCAAATTTATATCATTCAGTGGAATAAGGGACCAGGAAGAACAGCTAACACATTTTGTGTTTTAATGTGGCCCTATGATGGGTACGATTTTGGTAGAAATACAAAGATCTGTTATGATGATTCTCAAGGTACCAACATTTATATAGTATAGTACCTTTCCACCCAAGTTCATAATAGGTTGGTGATTTCTTAATTTTTAGTTCTTCTATCAATTTAGTTCTATACTAAGGAATACAATGATCGTTGACACCTCAAATTAAAATCTATATGAAAATGTGATGGTCTTAGAGTTCATTTCCAAGTATAAATTTATGAAACACTCACTAAATACGAAATTACCTTAGGATAATTTAGTATTATATATATATAGAATCTATATGAAGTATTTGAGACCCCACGATGTCTGCAGCCATACCAAGTAATATTCCACACATTTTTAAATACATAACTGCATCTAGATGTTTCCATCAAAATAACTAAGGATAAATTACATCCTTTTTCCTACTACATCAGAAAAAAGGTATGATAAATTATAGGCTACAAAAATCACACTAAAATTATAACCAATTACTATAAAAGAACAAGGAAAGATCCACATCCCTTGATGCCTTCAGTGGAGTGACAACAACAACCAAACAACCCCCATTCAGAGATGAAGGAGGATGGAGACCCATGATATGAGGAATGAAGGAACGTAACCTACATTTTCCAAAATAAGTATGATATAAGATATTTCATTTTATCCATGGAAAATAGTGTCATTAAGTTAAATGAGGCAAAAAAAACTTATGAAGTTGGCCTCAATGATCACCCCAACTATTCAACATCCCACCAGATATTGGTCGAAAACATTCAAGGATGCTTTATCATTATGGAAATCATCTAAACAATGGTTTATTCCATACAAGTAAATTTGGAAAAAACTAGGACCCATGTAACCTGTGTTTCCAATTCCCAACCAAAGGAAGAAGATGATAGAAGGGAATTCTATTTTATGCATGATCAAAAGTTCAATGATTTGGATGAATTGAAAGATAGTTGATCAGGATTTTGCTATTATCATTTCACAACTCAGTCAACTAATTATGTCCCTAATTCCCAATACATATTCCAAATACACACTCATAACTCCATCCTCTATATCTAATAGTAATTAGTGATATTAGAATACGGTGTAAAAAGTGAAGATATTAAAAACTCCATAATTAGTCCATAATCTCATAGTTTTTCTACCTCCATCATTCATACCATGGGAACCTCTCCATCAAATGAAACCTTCATTATATGGAGAGACATATTTTTGGTTTTGTTAATGTAATTGGTATGGAAGATGCATTATATAATGGAGAATATGCATGCATAACTAATTTTCCTAACCAAAATTGGGGTTGGAGAGTGAAAGGTCACAAAGGAAAAGTAAATTAGGGAAGACATAAATGATGTAGATCATAGAATCTAGGATTAATCTTAGTGTAATCTATATATATGGTTGAAAATTGAGGTCAAGAACATTTAATGATCCCAATAAGAACATCAAGATACCCATGATTCTTCTAGAGTTTAGTCAAATCTAATTGTATTTGAACATCATTTTGAAGGTGTTTGACTATTTGATCAATGTCAGAACATGGGAAATGCATATAAAACAAACACACCAACAAAAAAACATTCCCTTAGGTTATAGTTAGGAACAAGGATAATCGATACCAAATACATTAATCTTAAAACCTCTTCCCAAGTAATAACAACATATCGATAAGTTTCATCCATTAGTATAGATGTATGATATCTTAAAATAGTTGTCCATCATATGATCCAACATTTTAATCTAGATACAATTTTCCCCTCAAAAGAGATCATAACAGAACATGTTGAGTCCCTTCTTTTACCACTATATTTTGAGGATGAAGTTGCAGATCCTAAGGTTTATTATGCAGATACTTCCCTTGTGGAATAGCATACAGTTATGCCCTCCCTAGATAAGGATCATGATCTATCCATCTAGGAAAACATTAGAACCCTGTACATTTTTTCAAATCCTGATAATGTCGACATTCATAATTCATTGATTAATAATGGATTTTGGAATAATCCCACCTCTGACTGAACTCTCCATTTCTTAGGTGATGTTATAGATCACATGAATCCATTGTTTCTTTCTATTCCTAGGTATAACAAATGTGAGAAAAGACCTCAAATAAGGATAAAGTCCACATACAAATTCAAAGGTCTGGTATATGAATACGAGTTCATGGTACTTCAGTAGGACACAACATTTAATGTTTTACTTGGAATGAAATGGATTTATAGACATTCAGTGGTGTTATCATCATACTATCAATGCCTAATGTAACATATAAATGGAAAAATAAAATTATTATCTGGTGAAGATTCCAACATAGAATCTTGTGAATCCTAATATGATGTAGTAGGAATGTAATTAAATGTTGGAAAATTACCATTGAAAAGATATAACATTTATGTGAGTACTCTAAATAGTTTTGGAGCTACACTATCAATACCCTAAGTAATTATTGGTTGGGATTACATATTTCCAATCAATTTTATCAAGGAAATAAAATTATCTCTAGATTGATTCTAGGGCCCATTGAATTCACTTTCTCCTACCAATATGGAAACAGCTATGTAAGAAAAGGTCTGAATTTTTTATACTAATCAAAGTTCATCCATGAGAAATGAAATAATGAGTGATAATAACCCCATTAAAAATACTCATTACTTGATTATATAATGCAATGATTTCTATGCATACTCATCGGGATTAAAGGATACACCATATAACTAGTGGAAATAAAATTAGCCCTAATATCATCTCACAAATCTCAAGATGTCACTACCACCTATGGTACTAATGATAGTAGATAGGGAAATTAATATATATGAAATACCCTTAGCACAGATATAGTTTCACTAGAACCCAAACAACTCAAGGAAATCTTCTTATAACTCTCTAGAGAAGAGGATATACCCACGTAATCCTTTATCTATAGAATTGTCCATTAATTTTCTATCCCGAAAAAATGTATTTAATGGAATAGAAAGAAAATAATCTTAGATATACCCCTTCCATATTTTAGGATATCATCTCTACCACTATTTATGATATCAAATAGGTGAATATTATTACATATGAGGATTCACGACCCATTTAAATTAGTGCATGGATGGACCTAGAGGACTAGTTGTAGTATATTATATTTAAAATACTCTATTATGATGTGTTCACTTAGAACTATACCTAAATTATTGGATTCAGTCCAGAGGTGGAAACCATAACCAAGGTTTTCTAGAAGTCCAATCTGGATATAAAAAAAACTGCGAAAATAATGCATATAATTCTTTCGTCCAAAATAGAAGTTATGTTTACAAAAAATCAAATTCAACTATATTCAAGAATTCCAATAATAGATTTGGTTTGAAAATAATGTACCTATCAAGAGGAAACATAGTCAAATATGATTCTATATTGAATTTAAATATCTCAAAAATATTTACAAAAATATTAATTCTTAGTCTCAATCATGGAATTTAATATTGATGTGAGCGATAGATTTGATTCACACTTCTTCTTGGATAGTAATCTGGTAACATTAAGATTTATATGACCCTGGATGATGAAGAATCCACTTATTTTAGGGTTCAAAAGGGATGTATTGATATAAAATAATTCCCTTTGTCATGAAGAATGATGATTTTTTATATCAATGTGGTATACATCACAACATCAAATCCTTCTAAGGTAAAACCATGGAGTTCCACATAGATTACTTGATAGTCAAATATTGATAAAACTATGACCATCTTGTTGAACGTGAATCTATTTTTGATAGGCTTCATCAACACGGATTTAATATGAATCACCTAAAGTTAACTTTTAGGTTAACATTAGGTAAATATCATGGCTTCATTATATGCCAAAGAAACATTGATGTTGACTTAAAAAAGAGAAATAAAATTCTTAATATGAATCCACACCAAAACCTATAATTGTAACACCCCAGCTTCCACGGTATGCTTTTCTTTGAATAATACAATTGCTTGTGTTGTACACAACTTCGAGTTCTAACACACCACGAACAATAAAACTAGCCGTTATGAATAGTAATAAATTATTTTGAAATTTTATAAATTTTATTTTTCAAAATGGACTTTATTTTTCGATTCAAAGTATCGAAATTAGTTTAGGGTGGATTTTTGGTATTTTTTGAAAACATTCAATTTTTGATGAATAGTGAAACACACTGTGTTATTGTTTAAAACCGACTTTTTATTTAAATAATTATTTATTTATTTAAATTTAATTTAGGTAAAAATAGATACATAATACCTATATATGTTCAATATAAGTCATTAGAGTCGTTTTATAATAATATTAGATATATAAAATTGTATTGAACTTTTTACCATCTTTTACCCACCTTCTTGGTGCATTTGAAAATTTTCATAAAACATAATTTTAAAGCTTTTGTAAATTTAATTTCAAAAATCTGAGAGACACGGTTGATATCAGTAAGTAAAATGTGGCTCAATAAGATATAAATAATTTTTGGTGAATAATAATTTTTGACTTTTATATACCAAGGTTAAAAGTAAATAGGGTAATTAAAGGTAAAAAATGATATTATAATTACCCTAAAACATGTCATAATTCTATTGGATAAGTGTATTTAGACCAAAACAGACATTAGGAATAATATATGATCCTTTTGGTCCACTTGAATTCGATTAGGACATTTATTATTATTTTATTTAAAGAAGGGTTTAAAGTGTTAAATTCAAAGTATAATAAATAAACCATTTTTAATATGGGGTTATAAATAAGGTAAATTCAACTATAAATATTAATTATAAAGATAAAAAGATTTCCTACATAATCGTATTTTATTTATAATTTTTAGACATTAAATAATTAAATTTATTTATGAAACAATAATGATGCAGTAATTACCTTTTTAATGAAGGATTAAAATAATTGATATTATAAATATCCAAATAAATGTACATTGAGATATAGGATGAATTAAAATAATTTTATAGGTTAATATGACATACTAAGTATCATTAAATAAATTTTATTTCAAGTGATAAATTTTTTATGACTTTTACAAAAACAAAATACCAAATAGTGTCAAAATTGACATAAATGAGTTTTTAAAACAAATAATATATTATTAATTAATATAATATTCCTAAAAATATAAGTTTTGGAAAAATGACTTAGATAATTTTATATATATCAGGGGTTCTATTGGATTTTTATAGTAAGTTTATTAACCATTTATTATTATTATACAAGAATACATTGTAAAAGTTAAACTATTTAACTAATATTTAAATCTAAAAGATATGGTTAATATAGTGGCCTAAACATATATAAAACCTATTTATTGAGATGTTTTTGAACCATCACCACATTAGCCTCTAAGAAAATCTTTTTGGAGCCATTATAAACTGAATATGATTATATAATAAAATAATATTGCAAGATTTTCCTAAAGTTACCCCCACCTCTCTTATAAAAGGGTACTTACCCTTCTCTTACATTAACACAAATAAAGCCTTTTAACTCGGCCAAACCCTACTCAAATATCCTCCGAACTATCCTAATTTAGACCTAGAATCATTACTTTGATCAAAAAACCAACCTAATAAGCTCTTTTGATCAACAAAAAAAGAAACACATGAAAAATATGTAATAATTTAACCCCCTCTTTCAAAGTTTTTTCTTCTTCCACGTCCTCATTCTTTGTTGTTTCCAAAACAAAATAATAACTCAAGTAACTTATACATATTTTAATGTTATTATAAATATGGTACAACCATTGTAATTATTATATCCATCCTATGAATGGAATGTCACCATACGTGCATACGTACGGCTTATTGTTTCTACGTTGTGGTGTAGTTTGATATTCAAAAACTTCATTATGTGGATAGGTATAATAATGAGTATAACTGATGTGAATAATAAATATAAAATATTCAATATTCATTATATATGATATACCATCCAATAAAATGCAATTTCACCATCAATAGAATCATATAGATGTTCGTGCATACATATGGATTACAGTCTCCACGAATGCGATGAAATTCGTTCCCCATCATAACCATTCAAGAATAATTTTAATTTTATGATTAAAAATAATTTTTAAGAACATAATCTCATTATTTATATGAATAAAATACATCCTATCCATATCAAACATGACTTTCATAACAAATCATATAAATGAAAATGAATCCGTTAACACCAGAAATAATGATACTACTAAAATATTATTAACAAAGAAATATTAGAAGATCATATATGATTTCATATTAATGTATGCGGTTATTGTATAATTTAATAAAAATAATTTAACTATTATAAAAAAGGTTAGTTTACTCCCAATCAAGGAAAAGTACAAGGTAAGGGTTAATTCTACAATCTCTTCATTATCTGAGGTTGTTTATACGTGAGTATCTACTGGGACATCTTTATCATCCACATTCGTGTTTCATTAAAATTTATTTCAAAACATTATTTAAATTTTATTGACTATGGGATAAAGTCATTTATACCCCAGATTTACTTTTTATAAAACTTTTATAATGAAATCTTTCCATCATTTTCCAAACAAGGTCCTTTACGACCTTTTTGAAAAAATTAAAGAAAGAATGTTTTTTAACTTATAGGGTGGGTGAGGCTATTTTTCACCATTATAAAACCTTAAAAGATTCCCTTACAAACTTATAAGAATATTTTCAATTAAATTAATTATAAATTATTTCAAAATAGAAAGAGATATTTCTCTCAAACAATTTTGATTTCATCTATGTCAACATACTTTGATTGATTTTACACTTGTTTGAAGTAGATTTATTATGATACAATATTCCATATTGTATTGAAGGTTTTGTGATATGTTTGACTATGGATGTCTTATTTTTATACCATTCATGGTTTATGGTTAAAGTATTAACATTTCGTATGCTAGTTTTAATACGAATTTTGATGTTCTGTTTCAACCTTTTCATATGAGGAATGAATTTTACTTAGTAAGTGATAGGTAGTGCCAAAAATTGCTCCTCGATGCATCGGTAGGTATCTTGAGACATACTAGTGTCTTGGAACAAGGCCTTGAAAAAATATTAGTTGTAGTTTTGGCACGAGGCCTTGACTACGTGGTTATGATGTTCGGATTTATTCATTCCATCATTATGAAATTAGTTATCGATATTACATGTGATTATAAAACTATTAGAATATCCATGAGAATAAGTAAATGGAATTATTTTATTTATCTTTTCCATATTATACTGAAGTTTAATTTTTATAGGATTTTTTTAGTCTTAAACATTTCCTTATTTTTTATTCGTATTTATAATAGTTTCTGGTATATTTTTATCCTTAATGAGCATCTGAGATCACCCCTTTCTTATGATTTCCTTTTCCCAGGATGTGAAGAAGTAAATTATGATTAACCTACACAGGTAGTCAGAGGATATTAGTGTGTTCAAAGGGGACCCAATTTTGTTTTTTTATTTCATGATGTATTGTAAAACTTATGTATATATCTAGTACTTCCAAGGATACTAAACTGATCAGTCTTCTAAGACATTATTCCTCATATCATGACAATGTTATGTAATAATGAACTAACTCTGGGTATCTTGGGATGGGGTGTTATAGTTTGTATCAGAGAAATTTTAGTACAAACCTTGGAAACAAGATTTAGAAAAACTCTGATTATCTAACATTACCCTAAGATAGAATTTGAGGATTAGTATAGAATAACTTCCTAGAATTTTGGTATTGTATATATTTTGTTTATTTTCTATGGAATACATACCTGTAAGGATACTAGAAGGTTGAGGTGGGTTTGGCACAAAAGTACCTAGGTGTAAAAACTCCGACAAGGAGTTTTAGGCTTAACCTAGGGTATCCCAGTACATGACTATGGGTCTTGCTTCAATCTTGGTTATAACACTCCCGGTGGATATGCATACTACAATTCAAATTTTCTTGAAAAACCGTTATGAAGGATGTATGAGTATATTCCTCATTAAAGAAAACATTTTTAGGATTATGGATTATATCCATAAACTATTCAATTTATGATAAGTGTTTTACAAGTTTGGAATTGTGTATTGAGATTCATAAACTAATCTAGTGTATTCCGTTATTTAGAAATGGAACCTAGAGGAAGGAATGGAAACCGTATAAATCCATGTAATCCATATAGGGATTTACCTCCTTATCATGATAATTATATTGGAACTGGTGATGCAACTGGTGCTGATTAGCTTATCACCATACTGGGACAACTCACTCAGGTTATGAATAATAACCTTACTCATATGGAGAACCCTGATCCACAACACATAGGATCGATGTTAGACCTCTTCATGATGAAAAACCCACCAACATTCAATGGGACTACAAATCCACTTGTAGATGATCAATGGATAAGTTCCTTAGAGAAAACATTTCAGGCTTCATGGGGTAGCAAAAGAGAAAAAGTTGTCATGGAAGTTTATCACGTCACGTGAGATGTAGATCAATGGTGGTCATTAATTCAAAACACAATGGAATATGAAAAAGTATAAAATATATAATGGAGGGAGTTTAAATATCTTTTATTAGAAAAATACATTCCTCGTGACCATCGAGTGGATATGGAAAGACAATTTCTGAGTATGATGAAAAAAGGAGGATGAGAATGTCAAAAAGTATGAGGATAACATTACAAGGTTATCAAGGCATGCAGTAAATTATATACATAACCCAAGGAGTAATATTTATCACTTATTTGATGGTTTAAAACCATTTCTCCAACGAACATTAGTTTCACAATCCTTCTCATCGTACGAAGATATTGTTTCATGTGCTATCAAGAGAGAAAGGGGATTCTCTAAGTCTTAAGACTTTAAATCAAATCCAGAGAAGAAGAGATCTATGGAATGCTCTATAAATTAAAATAAGGGGAAGAAGGGAAAAGGTGAATTTCCATCATGTGGTAAATGTTGGAAGAAACACCCCGTTACTTGCCTGACGGGAATGAGATTCTGTTACAAGTGTGGTGAAAAAGGCCATCAAGCTTGTGATTCTAAGGGAATGAAAGAGGCTGTCAATGTTGAATGCTACAATTTTAGAGAAATGGGGCATTATGAAAATGAGTGTCCTAAGTTCCAAGGAAACATAACTTAGAAAATTCCAAGGGATAAAGGCCAAGCTTATACGATCACTACTGTTGAGGTTGAAGCTCCAAAAGACATGGTGGTAGGTAATTTAATGGTTTCCTCAAGATTACCCAATGCTTTATTTGATATGTATCATCGCATTGTTTCATATCTTCCCAATTTTCTATGAAAAATAGATATTTTCAATTTTATTTAACTAGGGAGTTGTTAGTAAAAACTCCTAAGGGAAGTATCATTACAACAATGTTTTGTGAATCAGTCCCCATTAGGGAATATAAATGTTCTTTATCCACTGATTTCATCTCCATACCCATGATTGAATTTGATATAATCCTCAATATGGATTGGATTTCGGACCATAATGAAAAAATTTATTGTAAAATGAAGGAGTTTATAATTTTCGATGATGATAAAGAGTACTTTATCTTTAGATCAGAAATATCACCACCTGATTCTTATCTAGATCCACCCCCAATAGCTCTACTAAATTCAATTATTGGGGAGGAAGAGAATTAAATAACTTTGGATGAGGAAAGAATGTTAAAATAGAGTATGTACCTATTTTCCAAGAATATGTTGATGTGTTTACAGAGGATTTACCTAGAAATCCTCCAGAATGAGAAATTGAGTTTTCCATTGATATATTTCCTGGTTAAAGGCCCATATCGAAAACCCCTTATAGAATGGAGATTGTAGAATTAGTGGAACTAAAGAAACAACTAGAGGAGTTGAGTAATAAATGATTTATTCACCCTAGTGTTTATCCATGGGGAGCCCCTGTTCTTTTTGTTAAGAAGAAAGATGGATCTATGTGGCTGTGCATTAACTACAGGGATATCAATGCTATAAGAATAAATAACAAGAAACCCCTACCTCGCATTTATAATTTATACGATCAACTTCATGGAACTCAATATTTTTCAAGGATTTACCTTCGATATGGATATCATCACTTCTGTATGAATAAGGAAGACATTTCGAAAACAGCATGTCGAACCAGGTACGAGTATTACGAGTTTACAGTAATGCCTTTTGGAATGACTAATGCAGCCTCTATTTTCTTAGATATAATAAATAGAGTTTTCAAGAAATATCTTGATGACTTTTTAGAGGTATTTATTGATGATATATGGGTGTACTCTAAAATCTACGAAGATCATGAAAATCACTTGCACACTATTCTAAAGACTCTTAGATGAAATAAATTATATGGGAAGTTTAGCAAGTGTGAATTATGGCTTTAGGATATTTCTTTTCCTGTCTTTATTTTCTCTATGGATGGAATCTCTATTAATCTTTCAAATACAAGAGAAATACAAGACTTTCCAGTACCGAAAAGTATAACTGAGGTACACAATTTTATTGGTTTAGTTGGTTATTATCGGCATTTCATCCAGAATTTTGCTCGATTGGATAACCAATTAACCAAGCTCACACGTAAAGGGGTTAAATTTGTTTGGAAAAAAGAGTGTTTAGAATGTTTTGAATGACTGAAGAAAATATTAGTCAATGATCTTATCTTGACTCTATTATCAGGGAATGATAGGTTTGTTATTTATAATGATGCTTCCATAAAAGGACTTGGTTTTGTCCTTATGCAGAATGATAGGGTTACTGCCTATGCATCACAACAACTAAAAATTCATGAGCAAAGCTATCTTACATGTGATCTTGAGTTAGTATCTGTAGTCATTGCATTGAAGATATGGAGACACTATCTCTATGGTGAAAATGTGAGATATATATCAATCACCAGAGTTTGAAGTATATTTTCTCACCAAAATAACTCAACTTGAGGAAAAGGAGATGGATCGAACTACTCAAGGACTATGATTTCACTATAACATACCACCTAGGGAAGGCAAATAAGGTGAATGATGCATTGATTAGAAAGGATCATGGAGTTTTGAACAAGATGAGAGTTGAAAGGGATCCTATGTCCATGGATCTCGTAAAATTGTATATGGGAATAATCATGGAAGGTGAAACATCAATAATTTTTGAAATGGTTTCCAAACCATATTTACTAGAAAGGATACAAATTTATCAGACTAATAATGAGGAGTTTCAAAATAAAATTAAAGATGTGATTGATGGGAGATTTATTGACTTCGTATATGAAGATGGAATTTTGAAATTTGGGAAGAGACATTGTGTTCTTGATATAAATGATCTAAAAAGGGAATTTCTAGATGATGCTCATAGACTCAATTTCTCTATAGACCATGGTAGCACTAAGATGTATTTATATTTGACAGAACATTTTTACAGGGACAACATGGAGAGGGAGATTGCCGATCGTGATCCCAATTTTACATCAAGATTCTGGAAAGGTCTTCAGAAGGCGTTGGATATTGAGCTTCGTTTGAGCACTGCCTACCACCCTCAAACTGATGGACAATTCGAACGGAATATTCAATCCTTAGAAGACATGTTGAGATCTAGTTAACTTGACTTTCAAGGTATGTGGGATCAATATTTACCCCTGGTAGAATTTTCCTATAATAATATCTTCCATTAAAGTATTCATATGGCACCATATGAAGCATTATATGGAAAGAGATGTCGCAGACTAACTATTTGGGATGATGTTAGTGAAAGAAATCTCGTAGTCCAAGAACATTTCGAGGAAACAATGGAAAAGGTGAAAGTTATCCAAACCTACATCAATGTAGCTCAAAGTAGGCAAAAGAGATATACTGATAACAGAAGGAAATATTTGGAATTTCAAGTAGGAGATCTTGTTTTCTTGAAGGTATCTCCATGGAAGGGTGTTATACGATTCAGTAAAAAGGGAAAATTAAGTCCCAGGTACATCAGACGTTTCGAAATTCTAGAATGAATTGGAGTTGTAGCATATCATTTGGAAGTGCCTCCAAGTCTCTCCAAAGTTCATGATGTGTTCCATGTATCACTATTAAGAAAAGAAATGCCAAACCCAATGCATGTACTCATAAATGAAGAAATTGAACTAGAAACTAAACTATCTTATTGTGAAGAGCCTGTCAGGATTCTTAATACCAGAGAACAATTGTTGAGATACCAGATGACTCGTCAGGTAAAAGTTCTATGGAGAAACCATAAGATGGAAGTGGCAATGTGGGAACCCGAGGAACTTCTGATAAAGAACACCCCAAATCTTTTTATGAAATAATATTTTAGAAATTTCATGGGAAAAATTATTTGAAGGAGGTAAGAATGTAACACCCCAAGATTCCACGGTACACTTCTCTTTGAATAATACTATAGCTTGCGTTGTATGAAACTTTGAGTTCAAACACACCACGACCAATCAAACTAGCCGTTATGAATAGAAATAACCACTTTTTGAAATTTTATAAATTTTATTCTTCAAAATGGACTTCATTTTTGGATTCGGAATATCAAAATTAGCTTAGGGTTATGTTTTGGTATTTTTCTAAAAACTTTTATTTTTTGATTAATAGTGAAAAACAATGCATTATTATTTCAAACTGACTTTTTATTTAAATAATTATATATTTATTTAATTTTTTTTGGGTAGAAATAGATACATAATACCTATATATTTCCAATTTAATCCATTAGAGTCATTTTATAATTATATTAGATATACAAAATTTTATTTAAACTTTTATCGTCTTTTACCCACCTTCTAAGCACATTTGCAAATTTTCCTAAAATGTAATTTTACCGCTTTTTTAAATTAAATTTCAAAAATATGAGAGACATAGTTCACATCGGTAAGTAAAATGAGGTACAATAAGATGAAAATAATTTTTGGGTGAATTTTGACTTTTCTCTTTTATTTACCATGGTTAAAAGTAAATAGGGTAATTAAAGGTAACAAATAATACTATAATTACCCTAACATGTGTTCTAATTATATTGGATAAGTTTATTTTGAACAAAACCAACCTTATGAATAAAATATGATTCTTTTGGTCCACTTGGATTAGATTAGGACATATATTTTTATTTTATTTAAAGAAGAGTTAAAAGTGTTAAATTCAAAGTTTAATAACTAAACCATTTTTAATATAGGGTTATGTATTAGATAAATTCGACTATAAATATTCATTATAAATTTAAAAATATTTTATACATAATTTTATTTTATTTATAAATTTTAGACATTAAATAATTAAATTTATTTATGACACAATAATGATGCAATAATTACCTTATTAATGAACGATTAAAATAATTGATATTATAAATATCCAAATAAATGTAAATTGAGACTTATGATGAAATCCACTAATTTTATAGTTTAA
Source organism: Viscum album (assembly GCA_963277665.1). NCBI lineage: Eukaryota > Viridiplantae > Streptophyta > Magnoliopsida > Santalales > Viscaceae > Viscum > Viscum album. The sequence continues at coordinate 1,329,605,239 of OY728158.1, forward strand.
TATGACATGTTAGGTTAGATTAAATAAATTGTATTCTAAGTGATGAAATTTTTATGACTTTAACAAAAACAAAATACCAAATAGTGTTAAAATTGACATAATTTAGTTTTTAAAATAAATACTATATAATTAATTGATATAATTTTACAAAAAAACTATGGATCATAAAAATTACTTTGATGAGGTTAGATATATCAATAATTAACCACTTGTGGTTATCTTTGATTTTTATTTTATGTTTACAAACCATTTATTTTAATAATACGATAATACATGGTAAAAGTTAAACTATTTAACTAAGAGTTAAATCTTCAAGATAAGGTTAATATAGTGACCTAAACCTGTCTAAAACCTATTAGTTGAAATTTTTTCAACCCATCTCCACCTTAGTCACTGAATTAATATTTTTTGGGCCATTATAAATCAAATATGATTGTATAATAAAATAATATTTCAAACTTTTCCTAACGTGACCCTCACCTCTCTTATAATAGGGTACTTATCCTTCTCTAAATTTCACACCTCCAAAACCATTTTTCTTAGAAAAACCATGCTCAAATATCCTCCCAACTACCCTCAAATAAACCTATAGTCATTACTTTGATCAGAAATCCTACTTAGTAAGCCCTTTTGATAAACTCAAAAGGAAACACCTGAAGAAGAGGTAATAATTTCACCACATCATTCAAAGTTATTTTCTTCTTCAACTTCCTCTTTATTTGTTGTTTCCATAAAAAAATAATAAATACATAACCTTATACATAATGTGATGTCATTATAAATATGGTACAACCATATTCATTATTATATCCATCTTATGAATGACAAGTCACTATACATGCATACATACAGCTCACCTTCTACACGTCGTGGTGTAGTTTGTTATTCAAACACATAATTATTTGGATGGGTATAATAATAATTATAAATGATTTAAATAATAAATCTAACATTTTAAGTATTATTATATGATATACCATCCAATTACAAACTATTTCACCATAAATTTAATGATATTTTCACTCATACGTACGTATAGATTATCATCTCCACGAACATGATGAAATTTATTCCCCATCATAACCATTCAAGAAAAAATTTCTTTTTATGATTACAAATAATGTTTAGGAACTTAATATCATTCTGTATATGAATCAAATACATCATATCTATATCAAACATGACTTATATAACAAAACATATACAGGAAAACAAATCAGTTAACACCCGAAACAATGATACTACTGAAATATTATTACCAAAGCAATATTAGAAGATCATATATGATATCATATTTATGTATGTGTTTATTTTATAATTTAATAACAACTATTAACTATTATATAGGAGGTTAACGTTCCCTCAATCAAGGAAAAGTACAAGGTAAGGGATAATTCTATAATATCTTCATTATCCTAGGATGTTTATACGTGAGTATCTACTGGGTCCTCTTTATCATCCACTTCCGTGTTTCTTAGAAATGTATTCCAAAAACATTTTTACTATTTATTAGACTATGGGTTAAAGTCATTTATACCTTTTTTAGAATTTTTATAAATTTTTTATGAAGGAATCTTTCCGTCATTTTCGAAACATGGTCTTTTATGACCTTTTCGACAAAATTAAGGAAAGAATATTTTTCAACTTATACAGTGGGTGAAACTATTTTCTGCCATTATAACACCTTAGAATATTCCCTTAAAAGATTATAAGAATATTTTAAATTAAAATACATTTAAATTATTTAAAAATAGAAAGAGATATTTTTCTCAAACAGTTTTGATTTCTTCTTTGTCAAAATCCTTTGATATATTTTACAGTTGTTTAAAGTTGATTTATTGTGATACAATATTCCATATTGTATTGAAGGTTCTGTGATATGTTTAACTATGGATGTGTTATTTTTATACCATTCATGGTTTATGGTTAAATTATTAACATTTCATATGTTATTTTTAATATTAATGTTTTTGTTATGTTTCTACCTTTTCATATAAGGAATGAATTGGACTTAGTATATGACGGGTGGAGCCTGTTATAGCTCCTCGATGCATCAGTAGGTCTAATGAGACAAACTAGGTTATTATCACAAGGACTTGACAAAATCTTATTTGTATTCTTGGAACGAGGAATTGACTATGTGGTTATGATTTCAGGCATTATGCATTCCATCATTATGAAATTAGCTATTGATATTACATGTGATTATTCAACTAGTAGAATATTCATGTGAATAAGTAAATGGAGTTATTTGATTTATCATTTCTATATTATTCTGAATTTTAATTTTAAAAGGCTTTTGTTTTTGTGTTATACACTTCCTTAAATGTTTATGATTATTTGTGATAGTTTCCGATATATTGTTATCCTCACTAAACATCTGAGCTCACCACATTCTTCTGTTTTATTTTACCCAGGATGTGAAGATGTTAATTATGATTAACCTGTAGAGATAGGCCATGGATATGAGTGTGTTCAAAGGGTAAAAAATGTTTTTTTCTTTATTTCATGATGTAATGTAAAACTTATGTATGTATCTAGTACTTCCAAGGCTACTAAACTGATAGGTCTTTCGAGACAAGATTCATTCTATCATGCCAATGTTATGTAATAATACACCGACTCTAGGTAACTGGGGTATGGGTGTTAAAATAATAATCAAAATCACTCCAAGGGAATATTTCCTACATTAAGAACTTAGTCACTAATGTCCTCAATAAATTATTAACCTTAACTGAATTAATGTGCAAAGGGATGGATTACCAATGGGATAAGGACTTCAAGATGACAATATATAATATCAACAAGTACCACCTAAACCCACCTGTCATAATTCCACTAGTCGTAGGAAATAATCTTGTACTATATGTGGTGACTTTAGATCATTATCTTGGTGTGATACTAGATTTGATGAATGATTTAGAATTTAAATTATTTATATTTTCACATAAAAACCATGCTAGACATTGATACACATTATTCTAATACTGAGAAGAACTATATGGGATAAGTATCTATGAAATAGAATATGATGCACTATCACCAACATCATGAGATCCATTTGGTGTCTTGTGTTGGCCTGATTAAGTATATCCTGAACTTCCTAATGATTAAAAGATATATGGAATGATGAGTAGTCACCCCAAAAATGGTTTTTATCCCATTCATACCTTAGAGGGAATTCAAGGGAAATCATCAACACACTTTCTTATATAAAACATGAATCCCGAGAGAAGGAAATTGATTACAAATTTCCTCGATGAGGAATTCTTTGGTCTACTGAATATATCTCATGTATAAGAAATTTACTTCTGTAATTCTTATCTATGCTTGATTAGCCTGTGATTTGTGATCCTAAAAGATAAAAAGGTTGTATGGAGAATTATATTCATTTCCCAAGCCAAGGAAGTCTTCCCCTATTCATTTCTACCACCGTAAGGACACACTAACAATGACGTAGAGTATTAAGATCTCATAGTTTTTTTTGGAGTTAGATCTTCAAATACTAGAGGTGTACCTCAACATAAATAGTGATTCAGAATGGTTGATAAAATAAATTAAGGGGTAATATTCCATAAATAAATAATAGAAAATACCTCAGTGTGATTATGATTGAGAATTTATACCAGAGTTACCCGTAAAACGGACTATATCCGATATTCCACACTCCTGAAATGATTGTGCATATTCACTAGCTAATGCAACCACCTACCTAGAAAATGAAAAATATGATGATATGGGTTTCCATATTATTTATCCTAGAATGGTATCCCTATTCATTAGAAATCGAATGGAAGAGATAAATTTAGTTAGAACTTACCCTAATAAAAATAAGATCATTTCCTTGATATTATATTCTTTAATCTGATATATGTTTCTTATAAAAACCATTAGAAGAACATGATCATTTTAATAGATTGAGTCAAGAAATTTTAGATTATTCATTAGGAGGTGAACCTCATCCTTTGCGATGATTCCAATTCTAAAAAAGTTCTATATGAAAGTGGCATTGATAAAATTCCTCTCAAATGTATTGATGGAGTAGAGACCCTCACTATAATGAAAGAATTTCATTTAATTACTTACAACACTCAATAATTAGACATAAATAATGTGAGATGTCATGTATTTTACCTAGATATTCCATGTTTTCTAGGGACACAACATATTTTTTCATTAGAATCTATGTCTTTCACATGATTCTAGATATTCTTGTCCATTTCCAATAGGTAATGGATTCCACATAGATATATTACATGGATAGAAATAGAGAATTAAATTATATACTTACTTTCACAAAATGTTTCTCTTAATGATCCATGGATAGAATACTAAATGAATTCAAGATTAAGTATATTATTATATTTTTGTTTTCAAATATCATTTTATGATTTGGTGTCCCACATATGACATGGATAAGAAAGGACTCCAACCTCTATTATTCCATGTTCAAAAGGAATTATTAAGAATAAAAAATATAGTCCAACCAATTGTCCCCCTATCATAAAATAAAAAATAAGAAACTAGAGGCTTCAATTAAAACTCTTTCAAATATCTTTTAGAATATAATTGAAAAAAATAATAAGTAATGGTTATAAAATCTTTTTTATGCCTTTTGTTCTTATCACACTACAACAAGTGTTGATATGAAAGTGACACCGTATTATTTTGTATATGGTATAGAGGATGTCCCACCCATAAAGTCCAGATAACATTGACTCACATTTCCACATTCAAATAGTTTTATAAAGATAAATAGTACCATAAGTTGTTGTATGAGATCGAGTTATTATATGAGAATAGATTTATCATACTACCCAACATAGAGGTATATAAAAATAGAGTTGTGTGAGACTTTAATTAGAGAGTTTACATCCACTACTTTCTCTAATGGGAGTTGGTAATAGTTCTTAGACTGCCAAGATACTTGGGAGGATTCCCCCCTAACTCAACTTGAAATTAGAGGGACCTTACATCATACACATGGTCTACTTCAACATATCTTATTCCATGGACAATATGGATGGGGAGTGCATCATACCCCCCCAATGTAGTATTTATAATGAAATATTTTGTATTATATTATTTTAGTTTCCAATTATCCCCACTATAAGATATTAAAATATATAGTAAATATACCTCCAACATGACATTAAACTATTTGAAACGGTCCTCAACACATAAAATAAAAATAAAAGATGTATTGGTCTAAATATAATTCTTTTAAACTATATACCCAAAAAATTATTATCCATAACAACATAAACTACTAATAATTTTATCTTATTACATGAAATTAAACTAAACAACACCATGTTTATTCTATATGACATAAAAACTCAAAAATGACCCATATCCATTTCTATTTCCTTATAAAAGAGTTAAATCCTTTTCAATACTTTCAATGAATAGCTATTAATTTCTACCATTCTACCTTCAGGAAAGATAACACTCCATATATATATATATATAATGTACATGTATCTTGATTCATCTTCTTGTAGGATATATAGAGACACTTGGATTTTCTATACTAGGCCCAAAAACACATTTCCTTCTCTCTCAATATATTCTCCGTGAATAGTATCCAAAACCATGTAATGTTTTTTAATTACTCTGAGATGTAAATTCCTCACATGTTTTCCGTATCCTGCATCCTCATATGATCAATATTATTTCCCAGACATATCTTATTTCTCACATAAATAATGAATCAGGTTATATTATAGATCCCAGTGAACCACACATGTTGGCTTGATGGAGATGAAATTTACTAAATATAGGGAATTAAGTCCTAATAACATGCTGTTACACTACACAAAAATAGTTTTTCCGTACACGAAAAACACTTGAGGTGGATTGATGGGGAGTCCTATTTCTCTTGAACAACAGTGAAATATGATCAAAATATCCTGACATATTGATCTAATTTCAGATAAATTTCCCCCATCAAGAACCACATGTTGATTGATTCCTAAAATTATAAGATAGGTATTGGTGGATGGATTTCCCATTCTATAACCGACCACAAATTAAATCATATTTAAGGGATTTTTCATTTTCACATTAAAGTTATAGTCACCCTTTCCACATTTATATTTCTTAAAAACCTTATGTTAAAATAAAACCCAAACCTCTCCCCATTTACATGAGTTTTATCAGTTCTGGATATGTATTGAGAACTATGTGTGTCTTGATTCCCAAAATTATGGGATCTATACTAATGCATGTATCTTTGATATTAGTCCCAACCAAAAATCTTATCGGCCAAAATAATCTTATCCTATATATGATTAGGATATATATAATATCAATTAGAAATATGGGTCTATACTAATTCCTTGTCATAAACCCTATCGGTCTTGTTCCCGGTAGTCAGGTTAATCCTTATTCATATTGAGGTTCTTATAACACCTAACACTGTAGTTAGACCACCACAATCATTTTCTTTGTTCACAAGACAAAATATAGGAAACGGTTTTACTGTAACTACAATTGGATGAATTCATAAAATCTTTGGAAATGTAATTATATGAAGAACCATTATCTTAGTTCCCTCAGTATATTATTACCAAACCCCAACTTATCCAAATCTTTATACATAATTTTCACTCCTTATTTAACATTTTTAGGACAAGTTGTTGTGTTCTGTACATAAGCTATCCAAACATAAGGCTTACATCATATTATTGTTTACTAGACATATATTCAAATATTAAATGTCCCTTATTCCTTGATGTTTCATCCTAGTTCTAATCCATTAGAGACCAGACACCATGATGAGGTTGTTTCATCTTATGCAAGAGTCATGTATATGTAAAATCAACTAATATTTACCTCACAATAATATGAGTGAAAATTAATGATATGAAGTCTTTAAAATTTAATGTTTAACTATGTGGTGTAAGTCCTTATCACATGATGTTAAACTATAACGCATATGAGTCCTAGTTTCATAAACATAAAATACATGATATATGGTCCATCCTACATGGCCCTTCAAACTGGTTAGAGTGGATTCTATTACATAACCTAATTTCCCCACCTAGGATTTAAATCCCCAAGAGAGATCATCGGATTTTGGATCTATATACTTCACCCTATGATGATATAAAAATCCCACCATCATTTATTTGGCATGATCCCTCCACCCACAATAAAATTTCAATAACTATGTGTGGATTTATTGTTGTTCTTTAAAGATACATAGTGATGTCTAGACTATATATTTTGGACTCAAACATAGAATGTAATCAATTTTCACTCATTTACAAAGGATCAAAATAGTTTAACCTTAGTAAACTTTGGTTTTGAATGACCCCATCATCTTTTTAAAATATTCCCTTTCATAAGTCACACTTAGGGACTCATGATTCCTAGGTTTAAGAAAATATTTCAATGATATCAATATTGAGTGAATTCATCTAAATGGACACCTCTATTTGGCCATATGTACAAGCCCTGATATGAATCCTCTATATGCACCTACCAATATAGCTTGATAACCAGAGGCATCTCTATATGATGAGAAATAGATCCTCTAATATCCATACACTATGGGGCTATCATAGCAAAACTTGTAATTAGAATATACTTAGTGGTCATCCCTTTCATACCTATACTATATCATAACAACTAATCTAGATACCTTGATTCATTATTTATAACATTGTCATTCCTTGTTCAAAAATTCATTGGACATTTTATTCCTTTAAAACACATTTGGTTGGTTTCTTTATATAACCCCTTCACATATGGTCCAAGAATCATGAACATAAACTATATATATACACATCCCATTGTGATAGTAATAATGGGATCTCATTTATTTTGGAAAAACATCTCCCTTACTAGTAGATGAACTATCTCGATGCATTTTTGGTCCAAGAATCAGGGCTGTAATCCACATTCATCTCTTCAAGATAGTCTATGATGGAATTTGTATCTTTATTTATTATGAGTTTCATTGATTAGATAGACTATATAACTTTTTGGTCAATGATAGATGTACATAAACTCAAGACCCTAAATAGTTCAAATCACAAGACCGTAAAATATCAGTGAAATAGATATAAAACGCGTTAGGAAAAAAATCCATAAATGGAATCTTAAGAAAAATTAATATATCCACTCACTAAGATTCCCACTCTTAGGGCTTTGGAAATAAATTAGAGTGTAAAATAAATATGAACAAGGTTGTTGGGGCTCTCTATATGGAACTATAAAAATATGATCCATGATTTTTGTACCCAATGGTATTGGAAAAGTAAAATAAATTACATACAATGTCCCTTCATCACGAGTTTATACACAATTTCATGAATTTTAGGGCACAAAATCCCTCATTGATTTCTATTTTTTTATGAAACCACATCATTTCCTGTATCTTTGTTTCCCAATGAACCTTCCATGGATATCATTGATGTGTGAATCTAGATTCATGGGAAACCTCATTTTGGATATGCATAAATTCCATGATATTGATACTCTATACACACCCCAAATATGGATTTCTAATTGGGGGAATGTTTTCATCTTAAGAAAAAGGTCATCTTATAATTATATTTCATGAAACCATTACAACATAACCTATCATTAAAACATATTGTTTAGTTATCCCTGACTTAGATGTCATATATCATCATGTTTGATTCAAGATCCTTGATTTATGATTTACAAAACCCATAATAAAACTATTCAAGTGCATTTTCTACCTAAGATGTTACACATCCAGTAATCATTCTCACCACTAAAGCTCGGATACCACATTTCATCCATGAACACTTGATCACCCCTTATCACATAAACCTATACTGTGTGAAACCATACTATTATCACTATAACCATAAACTGAATGCCCCATTTTCTAATATAGTCTATTTTTGGAAATAATCCCTTCCCTAATGATTGATTTTACTTTACACTATATAAATTTTCTATCTATAATAAGCGTTAAATTATATGAAACCATAAAAATTAGTGATTTGTGGTATAAGATATCATAAAATAAATAGTAGTGATATGTGGTCCAAACTCTGTGGCCTTAATCTATAAGGATATGTTGTTTAATATGTCTAACCTTGAACATCATAATCCTATGGTCCTATAATTATGACCATAAACTATCTGATCCTATCCATATATGTGATGTCACTCAGACTTCAATCACATCATGTTTTCCTATTGATCATGTTACTATATATATCAATAAAAATATTGATCAAAACTATCCAACCATAAAAATAAACAATAATAACCCACCTTTATTGACTTTAAGATAGGTTATGAAAGAGACATAGAACTCACTAGGTAAAAAAAGATAAACCTAGGAAATATCCAACCCTCTGCTCGCTATTTTTGTACATTACATATCTTATAAAAGATTGAACATTAAAAGGATAAAGGGATTAAAACATTTATAGTTGAAAACATGTAAAGGGATACCTAGAAAAAATCTAGGTTTATGCCCAAAAAAATCCCCAATATGATTCTTAAGATACAGTTAGATTTATTAAAGAAAAATAAAAAAGGATTTTGGATTCCACTATATAATTCCATTAGATGTTAAGTTATTGTTTCTAGGTAACTTGGTATAGGAAAAAATTAGGAGATATTTTATGTTCCACACACATTATTTTATATATATTTGTATATCTTGTCAAATTGTAATTTTGGGAAATTAAATTCCCTTGGGACATTAGAATCCCCGATCCAAATTCAAACTATGGATGCTTATCATATTGATTAAAATCATTCACATCAAAATAGAAAAACTATAGTGTTATGGTGAGAGATATATACTTATTCTGGTATGTGATCCACACACAGAAAGAAATCATTCACATCCAAATGGGATAACTACAGTGTTACAAGGATTATTCTATACCTATACTCATCCATGAGCCACACCCATGGGGAAATCATTCACATCTAGGTAGGCTAACTGTAGTGTTAAAGTGACGGTGTTATTAATATACATGTCTATGAACCACACCTATAAGGATATCAGTCACATAAAAATGGAACATCTTCACTATTATTGTGATGGTTCTATGTCAATACCTATCCGTGAGATAGGCCTAGGAGGGAATCATTCATATCTTAATGAATGGATTCTAGTATTATAGTGATGGTTCTATGTCTTTACTTATTCATGATCCACAACCATTATAAAACCATTCACATAACAATTGACTAACTCTAGTGATATAGTGATGGGGTTATAATAAAAACCCATATGTGATGCACTAAAATATAAAAATCATTCAAATTTATGTTTTCCAACTCTAGTATTATGGTGATGGAGTTATGCCTCTACACATCAATAAGATATTCCTAGGAAGAAAGAATTCACATCCAAATGGAATAACTATACTATTATAATGATTGTACAATGCCTAAAACCATCCATTCACCTCACTGAGGAAGAAATAATTTCTATCTAAATGGAAAAAATCTAGTGTTATAGTGATGGTGTCATGCCTATTCCTAATTATGAGCCACACCAATGTGGAAATCAATCACATCCTAATGGAAAAATATAGCGTTACTGTGATAATACTATAATTATACTTTTCCATGATCCACACCCCATTTATAAACATTCAAATATATCCAATTCTTGTGTTAGAGTGATGGTACTATAATGATACTTGTTAGTGAGCAATGCCCAGGAGGAAATCATTCACATCCATATGGACTAATCCATGTGTCACAATGTTGGTGATATTATGAAAAAATATTTTTGATAAATCAATTTAATGTACTTTTCATATTCATTATTAGCTTTTATGAATTCATATTCTCTATATTTATTATATGTAATTTTTCAACAGAAAATAAAATAATTTTTAAATCCAAATTATATTTCATTAAGTATATGGATTTGGTAAAAAGATAAATTTAGAAACATTAGTAATTTAATTTTATAAAATAGAATTAATTTTTTTAATTATCATATAAAATTTTAATTGGTTTGATTTTTTAGTATTTTTACGAAATGGTTTATTTTTGGATGAATAGTAAAAAATGCCAATTTTTGGAAAAGTGTAATTTCTTTCATTATATAAATTAATTCGACAGAACCATTAGTTTTTGGATTTTATTTCAAAGTAAAATAAACTCCATTTTATTTAACACAATATAGTCAATTCTATTAGATTTATCGTATTATTTTGTTTTAGTAGATGTTTGATTTTAAAATTAAAAATCATTTTCTTATGAAAAACTATTTATCATTGTGTTTTGCATTATAATTTTTAAAGTAATTTATTACTATAAAATAGATTGAATATTGAAAATTTGATTTCATAATTGGAATAATGTGTATAAATTTTTTTAATTAGGTTAATTTAATTTTTATTCATTATGAATAAAAACCTTGGTAGAAATGTTGTTACCACATTAAAAAGGGTAAAATGAGTTAATTATTCTTAAAAATAAGCGATAAGGTCAGAAAATCATATTTTAATTCATATTTGATGAAAATATTTTTTCCCGTATCACATTATATTCTAATTTTAATGGACTAATTTCTATTTTCCCAGAAATAAGTTATTATATTGTTTTAAAACATTAAATAATTACTAGAGCTCCACTCCCCTCACTTATAAAAGAGAACTCCCAATCCTATATTATTCACACCAATTAAGACTTTTATCTCACCAAATCCAAAAAAATACCTTAAAAAGTATCTCCATATGTACTAGAGGTCTTGGTATCCTATAAACAATAATATGTGAAGGCATAATGTGTAATCTGGAGGGAGATATCTGAGGAGAACGTAGATGTCCTAACTAATATATTTCAAGTTTGTTTATTATTAAATCTATTTAAAATATACTATAACAACTAAAAAAAAATATAAGTATCTAGTTAATACTAAAACATTATTATACAAATGAAAAACTCTTTTATGTATTTTTTCAATCATATGTCAATTGAAAACATTACCTGTGTGTAGGTATGGGAAACTCCCTCCAGGAAGCAATGTGTTTTGTTTTCCATCAACATATCACATGGTTGGTTATAAAGATATAATTAATTAACATATGACATGTTTATAATCTTTATTATTCTTTAAAGAAGATATATTACATTCCTTCTTACTATTCCATTAGTTGTAAAATTATAACGTTGCTCGTTGGTACATGTGGACTACAACCACCACAAAGTGATGTTATTCATTTTTGATGTTATATTTTTTTAACTGGTTATAAAATCATATTTAATACATAAAAATGATAATAATTTATTTATAAATATTATATATATAATATAAAAATTTCCCCTTTCACGTTAATCAACCTTCTGATTTCATTTTGGACAAATAAACTGATCATTCTCAAAACATATAATGCAAACATTATCATTTTGGTAACTAAATAAAACATGGTAAAAAATAAAATTAAGGAATAATTATAATATAATAAACATGAGAATTTTTCTTAATCACATACAAAAATAATATAATTTTATAACTCATGAGGTTATATATACAAATTATATGAGTCGAGACTTGGGGTAAGAGACCTTCATTAAATAATAAATTTTGAATGTCCTTTACAAATATTTTTTTTTCAAGTCAAGTTTATTTTAAATATTTTAAAAATGTTATCAATTATAAATAAATGGTTGATAAAGTTCAGTTTAAATTTTTTTAATTTCTTTATATTGTATTAAAATGAATATTTTTAATATTTTCTGTATGGGTTATTTTTGACTTTTTAAAAAAGTTGAAAAAGAATGTTTTTTAATATATATAGATCGAAAGAAATTTACACCACCATATCCATTATTCATTAAAAATTTTCATTTAAAATTTTCCATTTTTATTTTCAAAAATAATAATTCTCTCATTATTGTGTAAATTTATAATACTAAATTTTTTTCTAAAGAAGAATAAACCCTTTTTTATAATTATTTGATAACTGAAAGTGTTTTTCTTATCATCTTGAATGAAAATTCAAATTAGATTTATTATTTAATTTTAATTTATATGAGTTTTATTCATTCTATAGTTAATGGAAAATTTATATAAATTATTGATGAGTCCAATATAGCTCCGATGACAAGTGAAATTGATTTACCTCTCTAATACATTCTTTAAAGCAAAAGTGTTTAACAATGATAGGTTACTCTAAAGTGATATGTGAGTTATCCTATTAGGTTATTCAATTACAAGGGTTTTTTATGGTTTAATGTATCGGTAATTTCCCATGGTACTTAAATTATATGCTTTTAATGGATTTTAAGGAATATTGTTTGTTCAAAATGTTCAAAAATGGGCTTATGTTTTTAAAGAATATTTATGGAATTTTTTTTAAAAAGATGAAATGATTATGTTTTAAGGAAATGTATTGATGGGTATTCATTTTTTCTATGAAACCATTAAGTTTAATGTTTTTAATTTATGATCACATATAAAATTTTCTTTGAACAGTATTAAGGCGTTAATTTGTTTTCATAGAAAAATAAATAAATATTTCAAGTCAAATTTTTTTTATTTAAAAGGAAGAGATTCTTTCATATTTTCTAGGTTTAAAAATTGAATAAAAATATAATTTTATTTTATGTCCCTTACATTATTTTATTTGATCATTTTACAGTTTAATGTTTTTCACTAGGTTTAAGGATGATTAAAAACATTAATAATGTTTTAGTTCTAGTAATGAGAGTTACCTTGAATGAAGATAATGTGTCTTTATATAGAACTTAATTTTGTGGGATAAGTGGAAATTGTGTGAAATTTTTCAATTTTTGATATAATGTTTTTACTAATTTTTTAAAGCTCTAAACATAAAATATTCTATGAATGTAATAAATTGAGACCCTTATTATACAACCTGTAATTAAGGATTGATTAAGTTACATATAATTATAGTTAGTATCATAATAAATGTTTATATAACCTTAGAGGTTATGGTGATGTCAAAAGCCACTTTTATGAGATTCAAATATATTTTTATTTTAAAATGAAATAAAATTTTATGGTTTATTTGTTTCTTCTTCTTATACTTATTGGTTTAAAATGGTTTTACAAAGCGGAGATGAGGTAGATTGGGTAGAAAAGAATAAAGATGATAATTTCCCTTTGAACAAAAAACATGGAATGGTTAGGATTAAAATTGATATATTCATAGTTGTGTTAACTAAGTTGATTCAATTTGTTAATGGAGGTACCAATGTAAGATAGTGGAAAGATTATCCAAATAAAAATATATCAATAGTAGAGAATTTTAGGAAACAAAAACTTCTACCTTTTAGAAGATATTCATACCTAGTGAAATATGAATGATAGATTAATTATTTGGAGAAGATATTTTATGTTCTTGAATGTTTATAACTATATAAATAAAAACTATATAATTACCATTTTAAAGGTGAAATATATCAATTATTGTATTTAAGTAATATCATAATTGAAAAATAAAAAATTAATTCCACGGAATGGAAGGAATATAAATATATCTTCCTTAATTTTTTAAAAAAAAACATATTCTTGTTACAATAAAATGGAAATTCAAAGATTTGAAGAAAAATGAGAATGAATATGTTTGCACCTATGAAGCTAATTTTACTAGATTGTATAACTATCCACCAAATATCATTATGGTCCATAATAATAAAATTTATTAGTTTTACTTATGATTGAATACATGTTTATGAAGAAAATAGGTTTTTTATGGGTTTGAAAATTATAAGAAAATTATGTGCCTTGGTGAGGAAGTGAGGATTTAGTTTCTTTACTTTTAAAATAATAAGTATAAAAAGAGATCCAGGTGTAATGAAATAGAGAATCATTAATCAAAGAAACCTAATTTGATGAAAATCCAATTTACCTCTTATTATAATTGTGGAAGGAAGAATTTTAGAGAATTTATTAAGAGTTTTGGGATGTTTTACCAATGTAAAAAACCTGGAAACATGACTCATGAATTCTATAAATAATGACATGGTAACAGCCATGCCTATAACGAAAACTGGGTAGTCAAATTTTTTCATTACAATAAGTTGGTACATTATTATAATGCATGAATAAATTTATTTAATCATGCTAAAAATAATTATGATTAGAAATATAATGGTGAAAATATTCTTTTTATACTACTAAGACAAATGCAAGACCCTTAAATGAAGTGGTTATATGTACATTAATTTTGTACCCAATTTAATGAAACGTATTGTTTGGTTTTGTAAGAACACATTGTTTTATATTAGGGAAATTTTAATGTAAAATTGAAATTCTAATTCAATAAATAAAGTTATAACTATTGGTAAATACTCATTGGGATAGTACAAGGGAAACAAGAATTTATAATAATCATTATGTTATAATCTATTGAATGGTTTTTCCTAAAAACCATTTTTTATTTCCCATTGTATAGTTTAAAATTATTTCAAGTATATATTGGATTTTATTTTATCATGCTAAGATTGATTATATATATAAGAATTTATTTTTTATAACAAGTTTCCATATGTATATACAAGATAATTCATACATATATAACATATTAAGGATTCGTGAAATTGATATATATAGAAGTGAATGTTATCATCTACATATTTTTGAGAAGAAAACAATAGTTCAAACTAGTTACTTGTCAGTAATAAATAAATATCTAGATATATTTTATTATGATTTTCCTCATGTTATTTATGACCTAGAGGTTGAGTTTACTATTAACATAGTTCACAATGTTAATAAAATTAAAAAGAACTCCATATTTAATGTATAATGTTGAGTTTTTAGAATTGAAAAAGTACTTATAAGAATATTATGATAAGGATTTTATTTAACCTAGGTCTTCACCTTTTAGTGATCATGTACTTTTTTTAAAAAAGATGTATGATTCTCTCAAAATTTGTGTTGATTATTGAGCATTCAATAACATAAATATTAAGAACAAGTATCAATTTCCTCATATAAATGAATTTTCTGAACAACAATGGGGTTTCAATATTTTAGATGTTTGATCTTAGGTCTCGGTATAATTAAATACAAGTAAATGAAGAGGAAAATTTAAAGGTGTTGTGTCAAACTAGGTATGCCCATCATGATTTTTTGGTTATGCCTTTTTTGTTAAAAATGTTATCCACTATATTAATCAATTATATGAATAGATTGTTCATTGTGTATTCATATAAATTTTTGGATGTTTTTATTGATGATATTCTAGTATAATCTAAAATCAATGAATATCATGATAAAGTTCTAAGAATTACTATTTATAATTTTAAAGAAAATAAGTCATATGGAATATTTAGTAAATATGAATTTTGGTTATAGAATATTTGATTACATGGGTATATTAATCTTAAATTTAGAACAACTATAGATCACTCTAATACTAAATTCATAGAGTAGTGGCCAATGACTATAAATTTCATTGATATTTAATGTTTTCTTAGATTATTAGGTCACTATTGAATGTTTATTGAAATATTTTCTCAGTTATTTATCTCACTAACCATGTTTACTCAAAATAAATTAAATTTGATGTGGATAAAGGAATGTGATTAATGTTTCCAAGAATTAATTAGAAGTTTGGTTAATAGTTTTTTTTTCTCCTTGGAATCTAGATATAAGGATTTTTTTTATTTAGAGAGATGCTTCTTTGAAAGGTCGTGGTTGTGTATTGATGCAGAATAAATGGGTAACAATATATTACTCTCATAAATTAAAATCTGAGGTGAAGAATTACCATAAAAAAGACATTGAGATGTTAATAGTAGTTTTTTTTAAAATTCATGGCATCAATTATATTTGGGATACAAGTGAAATATATACAAATCAATTTTTTAATGTATATATTTACTCAAAAATAGTTCAACATGAGGAATAGATGATTGAAAAATAAAATTAAGGTTTATGATTCCACAATTCACTATCATACATGTAATGAAAATAAGGTCACTGATGCATTGAGTAGAAATGATAATTCATTATTAATTACACTAAATTTTCAAAATGATCCTTTACTTAATGATTTAACAAATTTTGGATTGGAAACGATGTAAGTAGAAAAATTTTACTTTTTGGATTAGGTATCAGTGCAATCATATTTAGACAGAATTAAGCAGGATCATAAGGAAAATAAGTGTTTACAATGAATATTAGAATTTATAAAAAGGTTATGTTTCATGAGTTTAATGTAACACCACAAGATATCACAGTGTGTATCGTCTTAAATAAATTCAATTTCTTCGATAGTATACGTCACACACAATATTGAACTTAAATAAACCACAATATAGTATTAAATATTATTATTTTTACACTATACATTAATTTGTAGATTATGAATAGGATTAACTAAATTATGAAATTATAGTTAACAAATCCTTTTATAATGAATATATTGGAAATGAAAATAAAAAAACAATTGAAAATAAAGGATGAGTTTCTATTAAAAAAGTATTTTTATGCCCGCAATTGTATTTTATCAAAATAAATTAAATTAAAAACTAGTAGAGAAATATTTTAATTAAATATATATTTTATATATTGAAACAAAATTTTAAAATTCAACCATTACATTTGATGGACTAAATATGATAATAAAACCAATTTTAATCATAAAATGCTACATTTTTCAAAAAAAAAATTGTCCGCCTTTTGATGGAGAACTTATTTTAATTCACATTTTTAACAATTTTTTAAATGATGTTTGAAGATATAAACTTATTATTTTAATAAGGAGTATAAAAATTTAATTTTCATAAATTTAGTGTATTTTTTGGGAAGTTTTTTGTTTTAATGAATAGTTAAGAAATATTGCATTTTAATTGAAAAACATTTTTTAATATAAATAATTTATGGTGTAAAGTTATATTATTGATTGGTTTTAAAGTTTAATCAGATAATTTTTATTTTCAATTAATTTAATTTAGTAAATAAGAAACAATATCATATAGAATTTGGATATAAAAACATTTCAATCTTTTGAACATTTTTACATTAAAAAAAACTAGTTTTCTCGTTCCATCAACAATATTAATTTTAAACTGATTTTAACCAATTATATTATTTTAATATTTTAAATTAGATTACATATTTGGAATCATAAGATCATAATTTTGTAAATATGTTCCATTTATTTTTGGAAAATATGAATTGTAAATTTAGTATTTTTTTTATTTACCACGGTTTAGGGTAAACTAGGTAATTAAGGGTTACAATAAAACTATAAGTAATATAAAATTATTCGAACACCTACCCAAGTTTTATTGTATATGTTATTTTTAAATTAAATCATCATTGATCTGATTTTATTAGCTCTTGGAGCCACTTGGATGAATTTGTCCCTTCTATAGTATTTTATTCTATGGAAATTTAAATATGTCATACTTATGTTTTTAATAAGCATTAAATTTTTTTATACATGGTTATTCAGAATATAAATTTTACTATAAATATTCCATAAAATTTAAAAATTTTATACTCAAAATTATTTTTTATTTTTTATTTTTATTTATTAAATAACTAAATTAAAGGCTTGCACATTGATGGTGCAATAATTGTTTAATTATTGGAAATATCATTTAAATGTTATTAAAAATATTAATATAAATATTATTTGATATAATTAAAATTATAAAATAATTATTTAGATTACCTAGACATATTATGGATGTATTAATGGTTTTGGTTTGATGTTATAATGTTTTTATGATATTTTTAAAAAGTTGTGTAATGAATAGCGTCAAAATGACACTATTGATATTTTTAAATAAGTAATATTTTATCAAATGATATAAATTCAAAAAAATATAAAATTTTCCAAATTATTGTATTAAAGTTAAAAATGTCTCCCATTACTCATTTAACATTCGTTTGGATTTTTATAGTAATTATCTTATCCTTAAAGAGTTAAAATACAAGTTAATCACGGTAAGAGTTAAAGGGTTTAACTAAGCGTTAAATCCAAAAGATGAGGGTATGAATGTAACATAAACATATCTAAAAAATATTAGTTGAGATTAATTCGTCCCATATTAATCATATCTTCTAAATAAATTACATTGGATCCATTTTAACTGACAATTAATTTATATTACTTTATGTTTTTTGAGTTTCCAAAAGTTCCCTCATCTCAATTATAAAAGGTAACATCCTACCTCTCTTCCTCACACTAAATGAAGCCTTCATTCAAGGAAAAAAACTCCCAATTTATCCTCATAACATACATAACCAGTCCATGAGTTCCTGGTCTTCCAAAATGACAATCTCTAGATCACTTAAGAAGAGATATAAAGGAAGTCCACAGAAGAAGAGGTAATTATTTTACCAACTCATTCATGTTCATTTCTTCTTCCCCTTAATATTAATGTGTTGTTTACATAATAATGTAATTAATAAATTATAATTTATATTCTATGATCTTATTATGATTATTGGAAAACTATATTCTAGGATTTATCGATCTTATGAAAATTGAAAACACCATGCGTGCGTACGTACAACTTACCATATTCACACCATGGTGTAATCTTTGTTTCATCCCTACTATACTTGTATGGATATAATGATGGAAATAGTGGATATATATGATAATAATGAATTGATATTTATTCTATAAAAGTTAATATACCATCCAATTCTTTACTCTTTCACCATTGATGGAATGAAACTGTCACTTATGCGTATGTACGGCCTACCGTCTCCATGACACGATGTGATTAATTTTCCATATTATCCATTGAATAATGATTATAAAAATGTATTAAATGATATAATATAAAATAAATGACACTAATATGATTCCTTATATATTTGATATATATCATATTAAAGAGAATCGTGACATTTTAGACAATGAAATAATGAGGAAACATAGAAATTAACACTCGAAATAGTAAAGTGAATGAAATATTAAAAATAAATGAGTGGTAAAATAATATAATAAAACCATATATGATAACATAAATATGAATAAGGTTTTTTTATAAGTTAATAACATTATTAAAACCATTATACAATAGTTTAAATCATGGTATAACAAATGAAGAATAAGGTAAGAGACTTTGTCTCAATCTCCTTTTATTGAGTCATAGTTTTATGTTATACACCAATCAACTTTTATGAGATGTACAAATATCCCCATTGAATAAAAATTTCATTAATTTATTTATTATTAAGTTATTTAATATATTTTTTAAATGTTACTCTATCATGAATCATACTATATCAATTTTCAATTTGGTATCAGACACTTTAAATGTTTAAAGATTTAATTATCAAATATTTTTATCCATGTCAAAATTCATTATACTATTTTCTTTATTTATTTATATGGATATAAAATTATTATGAGATAAATTTTATGTCTATTTTTAATATTATTCAAAATTTTTCAAATGGAATCTTCTTATTTTTTATTTAAAGAATGTTGTGAAAAATGAAAAAAGGAATGTTCTATTCCTAACATATATGGTGACAATGAATTTTACACCACTTTGGACATTATTTTTTTGTATTCCTTATTGATATTTCATTATTTAAAATGAAAAATCATCATTATATTTTTGGTTATATTTTAATTTAAAATTGGTTTTCAAGGAAAATGGTATTTTTTTATTGGAAATGGGTTCTTAGAAGAAAAGGATAATTTTATACAAAAGTGTTTTCATATGGGATAATAAGTGTTTTTCCTAAATAAATTTTTAGTGATAAAATTTAAATTATATTCATCTAATTCAACATCCTTGGTTTAATCTTGTACTTAATTGAGTATTGTATCTTATAATACCATCTTCTATACTATAGTAAATATATTATGGTCATTTTTACATGGGAAGTGTTGATATACCATATGATTTGTTATTGATTTTGTTAAGGAATATTGATTCAATTGTATTATTTATTCATGGGGTGAATGCATTGGACATGAACGAATGAATAAAGAACATATATAGAAAATCCCCATGATTCATTAGTAGTCTCTTGAGATGAAATAAGTTAGTGAAAAACACATTTCATTTGTTTCCAAGAAGTTTTAAATTGTTAGGAGAATACATCTTGAAACAAATCAAACTGTTTTCTAACCACAGAGTTATAATTTTTTGAAAATATATCATGATAGTAACTATCTTGAGGATAGATCTTGATAGTTTAGAATTACAACATTATTCATTATTTCGTTATTATTTTTTAATGTGATTATCTGATTAGTTAGAATATCCATAGTCCTTTTTTACGCTCTTGAAATTATTTATATGGAACTATTCAATCGTATTTTATTATTTATAAATTTGTCATTAATTATTAATTCATGATTTCTCATTTTCTATGCTTACCCTTACTAAGCAGTTTATATAATCCCTTTCTTATGTTTTATTTTCCCCTGGATATGAATAAGTGTTTTCTGTTTGATATGAAGGGTTATATTATAGGGATTAATGGAATGCTTGAAGAGTTTTTGGTTTATTTAACATTTTAGATTGTAATGTGAATTTAATATATATATATATATATATATATATATGATGAATACTATAATATTATGTCCTTTGGGATGATATTCCTGGTTTTATATGCTAATGTAATAAATTACAACACTGGATCAAGGATTCTAGGGTTGGGGAATTATAGTTGGTATCAGAGAAAGTTTAGTAGATTCTATGGGAACTAGATTAAGGAAATCTTGAATTGGAAAATATAAAACTATGATTGAATTTGAGGATAAGTATAAGTATCAGATAACATCCTATAGATAAATGAATTTTATATTGTGAATAATATTTCATGATCAAGAAATCCTATAAATTATTCTTTATGACTGTATCACTATGACTAGTGTTACTCACATTGTGCTTTGTATTTTGGTCAATGGTTATAATGAGAATGATTATAAATGTAATGATTATACTATTGATGATGATGAGACCAGAAGAGAAAAATGGAAATAATTATTCTTGAAAATTACGATGAAGAATATTTAATGGTTTAATAATGAAGTAGAGTGATTAAATGTTCGTGTGCTTTTGAATTCAAGAATTATTTATTCAATGGTGTTCTAGTTATAAGAATAATAAGATATATAAGGACAATACTGTAGAACTATTTCTTTAAGGAATTAGAAGCATAAATGTTTGATTATGGTATTTAAGGTGATCCAAATTTTGTATGTGAAAATAAGTTTTATATTACATTATATGGGGAATATTATGTTATGATTGATTTTGGAAATTTTGAGTAATTTTTTGACTATGAATTTGGACAGAAGTATTTTTGATGACTCTTAATGATGAAATGGATTAAGTTAAACATTGGATATTATTTTTTGGGGTTAAAGTATGATTTATTGTATAATTTCTGCCAAACATTTTGGTTTAAATATATATTTAAAGGCTGAAGGAATCATTGGTGGATATTATGATTCATTATAGTTATTCATGAATGAGAAGTTCAACTTGAGTATTCATTTACTTGCATAAGAGATGACATAAATATAGATAAAATCATAAACAAAGGATAAGATAATGGAATGAAATTAAGTAATGTTATTTTCTAATTTTATTATCTATATAGTATAATCACTCCACTATAGAAAATGAATTTGGAATGAAAAATATATTCATTTAATTTTATTAATAAGAAATCAATGGCCTCTTTAACCCATCACAAATTTATGATTTTGTGATGGAATACTTTATGATGGCCATGTTATCCAAAAATATCCATCATAACTTGATGGTTTGATTTCTATTCCATTTCCCAGTTTTCACTTTCCACTAATGTTATCCTATTCAAAATCCCAATTTTATGGTGACATTCACATTTCCCTTTCCCTCTTATTAAGTGAATGTTTTATTATACATATTTTTTATGTGGGTTTCCCAAAAATTAATTTTCAAGTATCAACTATTGATTTTTTTTGAAGTGTAATTTCAAATTGGGAGGATTCAACTTATTTAATTAGGCAATAATTTAACAACCTAAGATTATGTTTTATGTCTCTTATTAAATAAATTCAATTTCTTCGATTGTTTACATTACATGCAACACCAAACATAAAAAACAGTGATATGGTATTTGATATTATTATTTCTTCACTAGACATTAAGTCAGATATTGTGAATATAATTTTCTAAATTATGAAAATATAGTTAACATTTGTTTATAAAATTAATTTATTGTAAATTAAAATAAAAACCAATTGAATATAAAGGATACATTTATTTAAAAAAACTTTTTATTACCACAATGGTATTTTATGATAATAAATAAAATTTATCACTCTTTTTGAAATATCTTAATGAAATACATATTTTATATATTCAATTTTTTTAAATTCAACACATGAGTCAGATAGTCTTAAGATAATAAAACAAACACATTTTAAGTATAATAGACTATATTTTTTAAATGCAGTTTTTACACCTTTTAATGGAACACTTCTTTCAAATGAAGTTTGGATAATTTAAAAAAATTAATTGATAAAATAAACTTTTTTATTTTATTTATTAATTTAAAAAAATTACTTTGGTTGAATTTTTGATATTTTTCTAACAAGTTTCATGTTTTGATGAATAGGTAAAATTATTACATTTTAATTGAAAATAGTTTTTTCATCTAAATAATTTATGGTGTGATGTTATATTTTTTATTAAACATAATGTATAATTAGATAAATTTTTTATCAGATAATATAATATAGGTAATTAGAATTAATTTCAGATTGAATTTGGATATAAAAACATTTCAATCTTTTAAACGTTTTTTACATTAGAATTTTTTTTCTCATTTTGTCAAAGGGAATAATTTTAAATTAATTTTTTCTAATTTTGGGTTATGAATTTTTAAAAAAGGATTCCATATTTGGAATTAGAATTTGAAAGTTATATATTTTTCCATTTTATTTTTGTAAAATATGAATAGTATCTTAAGTAATTTTTTTTAATTCCCACGGTTAAGGGTAAATCGGGTAATTAAGGGTTAAAAAAATATTATAAGTTTTATATAATTATCATAATACTTGTTATAATTTTATTGGATAAGTTGTGCTATAGATAAATTATTCATGATATGATTTTATGGCCTCTTTGAGCCAATTGGATGACTTTATACATTTTATAGTATTTTATTCTATGGAATGTCAAATATTTCACACCCATGATTTTAAAAATCGTTACATTTTTTATATATGGTAATCCAGAAGTGAAATTTTACTATAAATATTAATTTAATATATAAAATGTGTATCTTTTTTGTGATAATTTATTTTTAAATTTTAAGGAATAAATAATTAAATTAAACACTTTCACAATGTTAATACAACAATTTTTTTTATTAATGGGCATATAAAATAACTGTTATTAAAAATATTATACTAAATATAATTTATATAATTAATTTTGTACAATAATTTTATAGATCGCCTAGTCATTTTATCGATTTTTAATGGGTTTTTTGAAGTCATCACATTGTTATTATATTTTTAAAAAGTCAATTAATGAATAGTGTCAAAATTGAAACTAATGATAAGTTAAAATAAATAATATCTTATTAAATGATATAAAATTTATAAAAAAATAAAATTTTAATTTTTTTGGGATAAAGTAAATAATTATATCTATGACTCATTTTATGTTTTTTTACATTTATAGTAACTATATTAATCCTTAAATAGTAAAAAGCCATGTTTTTCATGGTTAGAGTCGAAGGGTTTAACTATGGGTTAAGGAAAAACAATGAGGGTAATAATGTGACCTAAACTTGTATAAAAAGTATTTTCTGAGAAGATTTAGTCCCAATATTTTAACAACCATGCTTTTATTACACACTTAAATATTATTTATTACATAAAACCTGCACATGATACAACATAGAAGATCGAGAGGTTTAGTGTCTTTGGGGATTAGGAACATTACATAACAACATAAAGCATAGAACAAAACATCTTATTGAAAACATCCTTTACATTACCACTATATTCCCTCGTACTTAGCATTGCATTGGATAACCTAAGGACATACATAAGAAAAGTGTGAGCTATAAATCCCAGTAAGGGAATAAACATGTAATAACATGAGGAATACAATACATGTGAGACAATAGGAATATAATTGGAGAACAATAGAAAGATGAACATAAAGACATGATAAAGCATGATAATAATAACATGGAAATGTGGCAACAACACTTAACAAGGAACTAGAATGAGCTAAGGCTGATTGCACATTGGGCATGAATAAACCCTCATTGCACATGAAGCATGGGTAAACCCTCATTGAACTTAAATTAGAATGAGTCAACACTAATTGAAAATGATGTATCATGATACTATACTTTACCTAATGCATTGGAGTGCTACTTGGGCACACCCTTCTTAAAAATTTTATTTCATGCATAAGTGTGCCATGTAGATCATACAACATGGATTCATTAACATCATAATTCATTCCACGAGTAAGAGATGTGGAATAAATAAATTTAAGTCCTAAATCAACAAGTACGTGTGTATAAAGATGAATACCCTTGATAGAGGAGTGGGTATGGTATTCACTACACAATGATTTTGGCATGGACACTTTGGTGTAATTTCGGCAACATAACGACGTCGAATAGAAATTTTTAAAATGGGTTGATGATATTGAAATGGGTACCTCATAATTTATAAATTAAATGGAAACTAAGTGGATAATTAGACATAATATACCAATATATGGAATGTAATTTAGATGCATACTATAAAATAATTGCTTGAATGTAAATGAGAATAGAGAAATTACTTACGGAATTTTGGCATGGTAACAGGTGTACATGGGAGGCATTAATGAGAGAGAAATGGATCTATCATCAATAAAAAATAAATTGGGCAGTATGGGGGATGTTTGAAATTATACCCCAACATTTATAATTGAAAATAAAAGGGCAAAAAAATATTAAATTTTTTTTGATAAAAAGACAAAGGTAGAAATCCAATACTTGGAAGTGTGATCCCAAAAGCTTGGGAGAGGCTTCAGAGAGGATTATTGGGAGCTTGGGGTGCCATGGGAGGATTATATAGAGATGAGGGAAATGGTTGGAAAAAATCCAAGGGCTTTGAGTGAAGAGGAAGTGGGGTCTTGGGTGGGTTTATATAGGAATGGAGGGGGAATTTATTTTTTTTTGGTTTGGGACACCACACATTAAACTAATAAAAACAACATCCAGACCATGGTTTTTACCCATGGATTTTTCCAAAGCGGAGTACAAAAAAATATTTTATAAGTCCAACGTCACAATGTCTTATAATAATTGGGTTTCTTATGTGGAGGTGATTCACACTCTCAAGGAAAACAATTTAAAAAGAGAAAATGTTTTATAAGCCATGAAGGATCCACTTATGCTTTGTAAAATAAATCAAAAAAAACCCAAAATCACATTATTTTAATGTTAAAATTTATATTGGATGAACATATTGTTTATAGTATTTTATTACATCACTATTTGGTCATTATGATGTCATAAAACACATTATATGTTTAAACGGTATTTAATTTTTACCCAAAAAAAATTGGCTGTCTCGGAAAATTATAAAAAATTCACCGTTGGATAATTTTGATGTCCTAATTTCAAAAATAATATTCATTTTATATAAATAATTTTTTAAATATGTGAATTTTTACCTTTAAAATACAAACCGACATTAATAAAAAATTCATGGGTTTTGAAAAAAAAAACAGATTTTAAACCTTAATAAAAATTACAATTGCATTCATAAAATATATGATAGCTTATATTTAAGGAAAGGTAATTTAATAATAATAATATTTTATTAAAGTATTATTTAATTCAAAAATCCATTAATTCATCATAATATATTTCTTATTTTGAATATTAACTAAAAATACTATTTGTGCTTTAAAAACTATTTACAAAGTAACAAAAATAAAAAAATTTATATTATCTATACAAGAATAATTTACATAATCATAGTACTAGGGTCTTGTTACATAACCCCTTAAAACATTTGCGTAAGACCTTAGGTTAAGGTGTTCAATGGTGACAGATTCTTGGGGTGGCTCGAATAACATTGCTTCAGTGGTAATCTCTATCAACTTCTACTTCTCTCGTAGGAAGTTCTACTCAAGCTTAACATATTCAAGATTTTCTTGGGCTTTGTCAAGAGAGAATCCTAATGACACCACCTCCTTTCGAGGCTCTAACAAATGGGCTTCGTATGGGGAAAGTCTACTGGATGAGGTCATCACTTCCTTTTTCTAAGTAAATTGTATTTTTTAAAGGCATATATTTATACTAATCATGTGATAAGTGTTCAACGAATATTTTAGAAACATTCAAAATTCTTAATGGTATTTTAAAATCCAAAACATAGAACCAAATAAGTGCATACAATTTACTTAACTATAAGAATACATTTAAATATACCAAGAAGAATTTTTATGAATGAATTTTTTGGTCATTACAATCTTCCCCCCTTAAGAAATTAATTCCTCAAAATTTCCTTTTTCCATACTAAAGCAGATATAGGTAACTCTGCTTACTCAGTTCTTCCAATTCCCACATCGCTTCTTCAAACTTGTGGTTTTTCCGCAACACCTTGATGAGGGGAATTGTCTTATTTTGTAGAAATATTTCTCTACGATTTAAGATCTTCACTAGTTTCTCCTCCTAATGAAGATCATCTTCTAGTTTTACTACCTCTGAAGAGAGTACATGTGAAGGGTCTGGTATGTACTTCCTTAAGAGTGATACATGAAAGACATCATGTACTTTTTCCATGGTAGATGTAAGTGCTAGTCGATAGGCCAGATCCCCAACATGATCAAGAATCTAGAAGGGGCCGATGTACCTATGAATTAACTTCCAATTATTTCCAATCCTCATGACCTTATTCCATGATAATATGTGTTGAAATACCATGTCTTCAACTTTAAACTCAAGGTCTCATCTACAGTTTTTTACATAACTCTTCTGTCGACTCTAGGCTGCCTGGATATGCCACAGAATTGTTTTCACCTTCTCCACCATTTCTTCGACCATTTCTCATCCTAGAAGCTTACTCTCACCAACTTTATCCCAACATGCCAGTGTTCTTCACCTCTTCCCATACAGGGCTTCATAAGGATCCATTCAGATGCTTGAGTGGAAACTGTTATTATAGGATAATTCTACCAGAGGAAGATGTTGATCCCATCCTCCTTTAAAGTCCATTGAACATGATTTTAACATATCTTATTATGTCTAAATAGTTCACATAGATTGGCCATCGTTTGAGGATGATAGGTCTTACTGATGTTTTATTCAGTATCCAGTTCTTATTGAAGACTCTTCCAAAACATAGAGGTGAATCTTGGATCTCGATCATATAAAATAGATAGTGGTACGCCATGCAGCGTTACCAGTTCCCTGATATATATATCCATGTGAGTTGATCCAATCATAAATCCTCCCAAATTGAAATTATGTGTGAATATTTTGTAAAACGTTGCCCAACAACACAGATTGCATAGTGGCCTTTGGATGTCTTTCGAAGTCTAGTAACAAAGTCCATGGTGATGTTCTCCCATTTCCAGGCTATTATGGGCTATGGCTGAATCATCCCCTTAGACTTCTGCCTCTCCTCCATCATTTTATGACACACTAGGAACTTTGATGTATATTCAGAAATATCCCTTTTCATATTATCCCACCAATAATGTTCTCAGAGATCTCGATACATCATTGTGTTTTCCGGGTGAATAGAGAAATTTTAACTATGTGCATCATCCAAAAGTTCCTTCTTCATCTCCGGACATGATGGAACACACAATCTTTTCCCAAATCTCACAATTCCTTATTTATTAAAATTTAACTCTGAGGATTTAGATTTTCTAATAGCTTCCACTTTCTTTGGAATACCCACATCATCCTTTTGAGCATCCTTTAACCTTTCCAAAAGAGGCAGTTTAGCAATCATTTGTGAAAGGATTGATGATGTTCCCTTCTTTATGATTCACATGTTCATCTTCATCAAATATAATAAGACTGGATCCTTCTCAATTCTCATCAATGATAGAATCGCTGGGTCCTTTCTAATTAAAGAATCCACTACCTTGTTCGCTTTCCAAGGGTTGTAATGGCTTGAGCAGTCATAGTCTCTGATATGCTCTAACCATCTTCATTGGGGCATGTTCAACACTTTCTGTGTGAATATATTTTTGAGGATTTTGTGGTCCATATATATTTCATACTTCTCCCTGAAGAGGTAATTACACCATGTTTTTAAACCGAATATCACATCAACCAACTCCAGATCATGTGTTAGATAGTTTTTCTCATGATCCTTCAATTCCCATAAAGCATAGGCAATGACTTTGTCAGTTTTCATCAACACACATCCCATGTCCTTCTTCTAAGCATCACTAAATACAACCAAAAGTTCCCCACTCATGGGTAATGTGAGCAAAGGTGAAGTGATAATCCACCTTTTCAACTCCTTGAAGCTTTTTTCTCATTAATCACTCGAAGAAAACATTAATCCCTTCCGAGTTAACTGGGTAAGAGGGTTGGACAATTGGTAGAAATTTCTCAAAAATCATCAAAAATATCCAGCTAACCCCAAAAATCTATGGAATCCATTATTGATGTTGGCCTTGGAATCTATCTATAATAGCTATCTTAGTGGTATCCACAGATATCCCATTACTTGTGATGATATGGCCTAAGAATGATACCTCCTTCAACCAGAACTCACACTTTCTGTACTTTTCATAGAACTTCTCCTTTTGCAAGGTCTCCAGTATAATTAATAGATGCTCTTCATGATCCTCCTTGGTTTTGTAGTATATTAGAATATCATATATAAAGAATACCATAAATTTGTCTAGGTAATCTCTAAAAACTCTATTCATCAAGTCCATTATGATAACTAGAGCATTGGTGAGTCTAAAAAGCATTAATATGAATTCATAGTGCCTGTATCTTGTATGAAAAGCAGTCTTGGGGATATCTTCCTTCTTCACCCTTACTTGATAATATCCCGACAAAAAATCTACCTTGTAGAAGTATTTTGTTCCATACATCTGATCTAAAAAGTCATCAATAAGTGGGAGAGGATACTTGTTATTTATCGTGATTTTGTTAAGCTTGCAATAATCGATGCAAAGGTGCATTGACCCATCCTTCTTCCTGACGAAGAGGACTAGGGAACCCCATGATGAAGCACTTGGGCATATAAACACATTATACAGATTCTCTTTTAGTTGTTTCTTTATCTCCTCAAGCTCAACAACATCCATTATATATGGTGTCTTCAACATTTGGAATTCCCCAAGTATAAGATCAATTGAGAATTCAACATCTCTTTCAGGAGGAAGACCAGGAAATTCCTCAGGGAACACTTCAACGAATTCCCCCATAATAGGCATGTATTCAAGGATGGTTTCCTCCTTATAGTCAATCATCAAATCCAAATATGTGTACTCATAGGGAAGTAATATCCACACTTGAGTTGATGGAGATAAAGAAGATTCATCTTCTTACATACACTTCTACAGAATTGGGGGTCGATTCTCCACATGGAGAGTGATTTCCCTCTCATGGAAATTTATGTTGTCTCTATATAGGGATAGAAAATCCATGCCAATAATTACATCAAATTCCACTAGAGGAAGTATGATGAGGTTCTCCATGAAGTTCAATCCACATATTTTGATAGGGGAGGAGTTATATTCATGGGATGCAATGATTGCCCCATTTTCTGTACTGACCGACATCTTTACTTCCATGATTTTTCTGGTTTTGGGACTGTTCTACTAAACTTTTGGGATATAAAAGAATGTGTAGAAGGTGAGAAAAATGTAATATTCCTATTCATGAATTAATAACTAGCATACCTATCACCACTTTATTTTTGGGGTTCACTTCGGCGGTAGTGATGTAAAAAGCTTGCCCTTTCTTCCATGGAGGTCATTGGTTACCTCCGAAAACCCTTGGATTAGGGAACTAATTTGAAATGTTCCCTTGTTCTTTGTAGTTGAAGCAATGAACAAGGCATTGAGAGTTGAATGGAGTGTTCCTATCCTCTATCGCAGTCGTGGGTTTTTCTTGTTGATAGCTAATAGCTAGGTGTAGTTATCTTCCACACCTAAAGCATTTTCTCATCCCTATCAAGAAACTTATAGGGTGTTTCTTTCCGCACCTTTGGAAAGTGGGGTGCTGGATATTATTATCACCATGGGATTTATCCATCGGACTGCAAGAATTGAAATCCACCTTACTCTTCTTATCCCCACGATACCCCTGAGATTCACCGATCTCTATTTCGACCTTGAGGGAACATCAGACAATTTCTTCATAGCTGTATAAGTCCCAGATCATCAGTGCTTTCCACAGGCTAGGTTTCAGCCCACTAAATAAGTGTTCAACCTTTCATTCGGGGGTAATGACAAAGCATGAGGTATATCGTGAAAGACATGTGAAGTTTTCCTTGTACACTCCGACAGATTTTTCATCTTTTTTATTGAGGGAAAGTCCCTTTCCATCTTAAGCCGGAGGGTGCGAGGAAAATATTTATCGAAAAACATTTTCGGAGAATCCTTCCATTCCTATGCCTCGATCTCCTCCTTATGCTTTGTATTTTTGATCAATGTCCACCATTGATAAGCTTCACCCTCCATACGATAAGAATCCATAAGTACCTTCTCTTGTTTGGAACATTGACGGATAGAGATGATATTTTCAATGGAGTTGATCCATTGTTCGATGATTGAGGGATCAGATGATCCATTAAAATTAGGAGGCCTTTGCCTCATGAAGCTCTCAATAGTGACTTGTTCTTTCTTTGGGTGGTTGAAAGTTATTCTTTACCCGTGTTTCTATTCAAATATTGAGTTAACTGAGAGAGAATCATGACAAAGTTCACGATTCCCTCTCCCATCGGATTGGGCATCTCGTTAGCACAGTCATCACAATGATCTTTACATTAGTTGTTAGCCCGAATCCTCCTATTACTGTCCATTGACTAGAATAAAAGGAAAGTTAGGGGTAACACATAAAGGCTAATTCAAATACAAATATGTATGACTTATAAATTACTTTTATTTCATTAACTTATGAATGTATATGCTTCAATCTTTATTATCCATGATCTACATTCTAACATGTTTTCTTAGTGGAATTTTTTTCAAAATCCCTTAATAATGGTTCATACTAAGATTAATAATTTACCAAAGCATATTCCCCTGGGATTGTCATAAACAAGAGTGTAGAAAGGCCCATTGTCATGTAATATGATACCATGGGTCAAGCTTGAAACTCCTTGTCGGAGTTTTCAATCCTAGGTACATCTGTTCCAGAGCTTCCTCTACCTGCTCGTATCTAGACATGGATGTATTTTATTGATAAACCACGTATTCAATACTCACTAAAACATAGGGATGTTTTTTATACTCAGTCCAATCTCTAAGGCTTCACTAGGGATTTCTAATCCTAATCCCAAATATAACTAAACCTATCATCTAATACCAACTATAGCAACCCTGCTTTTATTACACACTTAAACATGATTAATTACATAAATCCTTCACATGATATAACATAGAAGATTGAGAGGTATAGTGTATTTGGTTATTATGAACATTACATAACAACTTAAAGCATATAACACATCATCTTATTGAAAACATCTTATACATGACTACTACATTCCCTCATACATAGCATTGCATGTGACAACTTGAGGACATGCATAAGAAAAGGGCTAGCTATAAAGCACAGTAAGGGAATAAACATGGAATAACATGAAGAATAAAAGACATGTTAGACAATGGGCATATCAATGGATCATAATATAAACATGAACAAAAAGGCACGAAAATGCATGATAATCATAACATGAAAATGTGGCAATAACACTTAACATGGAATTAGCATGAGCCAATGCTCATTGCACAAATAGCATGAGTAAACACTAATTGCACATAATGCACGAGTAAACCATCATTGCACTCAAATTAGTATGAGTTAACTCTAATGGAACATGAAGTATCATGATACTATACTTTACACAATTCATTTGAGTGCTATTAGGGTGCACCCTTCTTAAACATTTCATTTCATGTATAAGTGTGCCACATAGATCATACAACATGGATTCATTAAAATCATAATTCATTCCACGAATAAGTGATGTGGAATACATAAATGTATGTACTCAATAAACATGTACATGTACATAAAGGTGAATACCCTTGATATAGGAGTGGGTATGGTATTCACTACACAATGATTTAGGCATGCATATTTTGGTGTAATTTCAGTAGCATAACGACGTCAAATAAAAATTATTAAAATGTGTTGATGAGAGTGAAATGTGTCTCTCATCAGTTATACATTAAAGGGATAGTAAGGGTATTATGGGACATAATATACCAACATATTTAATGAAATTTAGATTCCTAATATAAAATAATTGTTTGAATGTAAATAAGGAGAGAGAAATTCCTTACGGGATTTTAACATGGTAACGTGTGTACATGGGAGGCATTAATGAGAGAGAAAGGGGCCTCTAATCATTCAAACATAAAGAGGGAAGTATGGGGGAGGTGAAAAATCATACCCAAACATTTATAATTGAAAATAAAAGGGCATAACAACATTAAGAAACTTGGATAACAAGAGAAAGGTAGGAATCAATTACATGGAAGTGTGATCCCAAAGGCTTGGGAAGGCTTTAGAGAGGCTTCATAGGAGCTTGGGGTGCCTCGGGAGGATTCTAGAGAGATAAGGGAAAAGTTTGGACGAACTCCAAAGACTTTGAGTGAAGAGGAAGTGGTAGCTTGGTGGGTTTATATAGGAAAGGAGGGGGAATTCTTTATTATTTTGGTTTGGGACACCACACATTAATCTAATTAAAATGAAAAACAAGCCCATGGTTTTTGACAAAGGGGAGTGGAAAAAATATTTTATAAGGCCAAGGCCGAAATTCTTAAAATAATAGTGTTGATTATGTGGAGGTGAGTCACACTCTCAAGGAAAACAATTTAAAAAGACAAAAGGTTTTATAAGCCTTGAAGGGTCCACTAAAGCTTTGTTAAATAAAACAAACAAACCCAAAATCGCATTATTCTAATGGTAAAACATACATTGGATTAACATAATGTTTATAGTATTTTATTACATCACTATTGGGTCATTATGATGTCATAAAACACATTATATGTTTAAATGGTATATAATTTTTATCCAAATATTCGACTGTCTTAGAAAATGATGAAAAACTCACTGTTGGATAATTTCAACATCCTAATTCCAATAATAATTTTCATTTTATCTAAATAATTTTTTTGATTTTTTTGATTTTTTACTTTTAATATAAAAACCGACATTTATCGAAAATTCATGGGTTTGGACATAAATAGCTTTCAAACATTAATAAAAATTACAATTGAATTCATAAAATTATATGACCATTTATATTTAATAAAAATTAATTTAATAATAATAATATTATTTTATTAAAAAATTATTTTATTCAAAAATCCATTAATTCATCAAAATGGATTTCTTAGTTTGAATATTAACTAAAAATACTATTTGTGCTTTAAAAACTGTTTACAAAGTAATAATAATAAAAAGAATGTATTTTCTCTATACAAGAATAATGTACATAATCGTAGTACTAGGGTCTTGTTACATAACCCCTTAAAACACCCGCATAATACCTTAGGGTAAGGTGCGTGATGGTGAAAAACTCTAGGGATGGCTCTGATAACATTGCTCGGGTGGTAATCTCTATCAACTTCCACTTCCCTCATAGGCGATTTTGCTCGAGCTTAACCTATTCAAGCTCGGCTTGGACTTAGTCAAGAGCGAAGCCCAATGACGCCACCTTCTTTCCGAGCTCCGATAAATGGGCTTCATATGGGGAAAGTCTAATAGATGAGGTCATTTATTCCTTTTTCTGAGTGAATTGGATTTTTTGAAGCCCTATATTTATACTAATCATGTGATCACTATTCAACGACTATATTAGCAACATTCACAATTCATAACGGTATTTTAAAATAAAAAACATAGAACCAAATAAGTGAATACGTTTTACATAACCATAACAAGACATTTAAATAGAACAATAGATATTTTCATTAACTAATTTTTGGGTCATTGAAACTATCATATTATATTATAAATATTTAAATATAGATACATTTGGAATTGAAATTTAATTTATAATAATTTAACTGTTTTTGTGTTTCCAAAAGTGCCCTTCACAGCAATTATAAAAGGGAACCTCCTCCATCACATCCTAACACCCCTTTTAGCCTTTTATATCAACCAAAAAAACCAACCATTTATTCTCTTTAAATCCATATCAAATTTATGGTGGTTGTATAAATTCATAAATACCAACTCTAGGTCCATTAATAAGAGATCTAAAGGGAATCCACTGAAGAAGTGATAATTGTTTTACCAACTCATTAAATTTAATTTCTCCTTCTAATACCTCTTATTGTTTTCTTTCCATAATATAGTAATAAAACCAGTCTAATATATTTTTTAGATGTTATTATGATTGTTCAACAACCATATTCCTTGATTTATCCATCCGATAAAAAATGAAAACACTGCATGTGTGTACGTATGACTTATTGTCTCCACACAGTGGTGTAATCTATTTCTCATATACACTCTATTTGGTTGTGTATAATTATGGAAATGATATATATATATGATAATTATAAAATTATATTAATTCTGAAAAAAATAATATATCATCTACATCCTTACTCTTTCAACATTAAGGGAATGATATCGTCGCTCATGTGTATGCATAACCTACCATCTCCATGATGTTATGTGATTCATTTTCCATATCAACCCTTCAATAAATATAATAAAAATGTTTTTAATGATAAAATATTTCATTTAAGACATTAATATTATTCTTAATATGTTTTATATAAATTCTATTCAAGAGAACCAGGATTTTCAAGACAAAAAAGCACGAGAAAACCTGTCAATTAACACCAAAAATAATAAAATGTATAATTGTTTTTAATAAATTGATGATATGATAATATATTAAGGTCATATATGATAAAATAAATATACATAAGGTTTTGATATAAGTTAATAACATTCTTAAACCCATCATATAGAATTTTAAATCACTTTCTTCTAAAGGAAGCATAATGTAAGGGACTTTGTCTCAATCTCCTTTCATTTAGGCATAGTTTGATGTTATATACTCACATTATTTTATGAGTTTTATATCAAAACTCTTTGGACTATCATGTAATTAATTTATTTAGTATAAATATTTTTTTTCATATTTTTCTAATTCATGTAGCTTATGATTTAAATTTTCAAAGTGGTATGGGACACTTTGAATGTTTAAAGATTTAATTATCAAATCCTTTTCCCCAAGCCAATATTATGGGTATTATTTTACCTATTTATTTATATGGATAGGAAAGGATTATAAAGGAAATTTTATGTCTATTTTTAATTTCATTCAAATGTTTTCAAAAGTAATCTTCATACATATTTTATATGGAATGTTTTAACAAACGAAAAAAATAATGTTCAATTCTTAAAATATAAAATGACAATGACTTTTCCACCCCTGTAGCCATAATTATATTTTCATCTTCAATTTTAATATTTCTTGTGTCCTTAAATGAAAATCAATATTTTTTTAGTATATTGTTATTAAAAATGTGGTTTCAATGAAAAAGGTGTCCTGGTATTGAAAATGTGTTCTTAAAAGAAAATGGTATTTTTATATGAAATTGTTTTTTATATGGATTAATAATATTTTTCCTCAATATTTTTTTAATGATATTATAAATGTTATTTTCATCTAAGTTGGAATACATTGATGTATCTTGTACTTCATTGAATTTTATCACTTATGATACCATCTTTCATACTTTAATAAATGGTTTGTGGCCAGTTTCACTGGGGAAGATTAAATATACCATAAGACTAGTTATTCATTTTGTAAAGGAATATTGATTTAATTATATTATTTCTTCACATGTGGAATTAATTTGACATGAAATACTAGGTGGGGATCATTTAGGTAAAATCCACTAAATGAATCGATAGTCACTTGAGACAAGATGCTTTGGCAATAAACCCTTCGTGTTTATTTCTAAGTAGTTTTAAATTGTCAAGAGGGAAGATATTAAAACAGATCATAAAGTTTTATACCAATTATCTTAAACATTCTTGAGGATATTTCTTGATATTAAATATATTGAGGATAAATATTAATATTGTAGAAATCCAAAATTATGCATTTTTCCATAGTTATTGTTCCATGTGATTATTTGATTAGCTAGAATATCCATGGTCATGTTTTAAGCTCATGTGATTATTTTATGGATGTATTTGATCATGTTTTATTCTTTCCATATTTATTATTAATTCATATTATATTCTGCTCTATTCTTACCCATACTAATAATTTAATCTCACCCATTTATTATGTTTTATTTTTCCTTAGGATATAAAGAATTTTTTTGAGTTTTATATATAGGGTCACACTAAAGGGATTAATGGAACGCTCTAAGAAAATTCATAGTTTATTTGATGTTTTATATTATAATGTGAATTTCAAATATGTATCTAGTTTAGCTAGGCTAGTAAAATATTTTGTCACTTAGGATGAGATTAATTGTATCTTATGCCAATGTAATATGGTAAGGTACTGGTTCTAGGATTATGGGGCCAGGGCATTACATTTAATGTCAATAAAGAGTTTGTTATATATTTTAAAATAGGCTATATATTCTAAGTCATTCTTAGTTAAAGAAGGAATTGTTATCTGAAGGTCACAACTCCCCATTTTATATTCGTCCTCAAATTTATAATATTTAAAGATACCTTTAGAAATATTTTTTGTGAGATGGTATAAGGAAGGATATAATATATTTTACCATTAAATTATTAACTATGGTAATATTTTAAAGAAGAATTAAAAAATCACAAGGGTATTCTTCAGACCTAATCAATCCCATAATTAAAATGGGTGATCATATCCAGGGATTTATTATAATATTACCAAAGGAATCTCAATATAATAATGTGGTTTATGTTACATGTGATCATTTGAATAAATCTATACATTTTATTTATATTTGAGATACCATGTTTTTAGACCAGGTTTTAATGATTTATCTTAAGGAGACAGTCATGCTATATTGATTTTTACTCTCCATTATATTTGATCGTGAACCTTTATTTACAACAATTTTTTGGAATTAAATTTATAATTTGATGGGAAATTAAATAAAATTAGGCATATCTTTTCATCCTCCATTTGATGGAAACTCAGAGCATAAAATTTTGAAATTAGAGAACATGATTCAATATTTTTCTTCAGATTATCATGGAAGATGAGATCAACATATTTATTTAGTTTATTTTTAATATAATAATAATTTTCATTGAAGTATAAAGATAGAGAATTTTGTGTCATTATTGGGAAAATGGTATCGGACCCCAACATTTTGAGATGATGTGGGTGAGATGAAATTGTTGGGAATATAATTGGTATAACAGATTTTTTAGAAATTAAATATGACTTCTCATCCCATGAAAGTATTATAGACTTTTTAAAATATTTGTGCATGTAACTAGAGGAATGACCCTTGATTTTGGTAAGTGACCACATCCTTCTCAAAATATGTCCTTATAAAGGTGTATTATGTTTTTGAAAAAGGAATGTTAAAACCCAGATTCATTAGAACCTATAAAATTGTGGATACATTAGGATATGTATCTTACTAAGTAGACTTACATCTATGATTATCTCAATCACATGATCTGTTTCATGTTTCTTTGAAAAGGATGTAGATACCTAGTGCATCTAATGTTTTGATCCATAATATAAGAAAGTTGGAAGATGATATTTATTATGAGGAAAAACTAGTGAGTATTAAAGATCATAGAGAGTGGGTGCTACAGAATATGGTAACTCACTTGGTAAATGTTTTATGGAAAACAATATAATGGAATAATAAACATGATATTTATAAAAACTTATGATGGAAAAATACCCCCGCATTTTTAAGTAATTAAATTTCAAGGAAAAAAATTCTTAAATGAGAGAAGAATGTAAAATACTAGTTAATTTTAATTATAAATAAGTTTTACATATTTTAAATATTCATTATTATATATTATGGATTTATATTAATTATACCGAATTTAACAACATTTCAATTGAAAAATAAATAGGTTTTAACCAAATTTTTTTCATCAATTAAATGGTTTTAATGAAATGTTATGCTTCTAAATTTTAAGAAGTAAATTTTATATAATGTACAAATTTTTTTAAATTATAATATCAAATATATCTTAAATTTATTTTTTTTTATTTTTTGGAGAAGATAAATTTTTGAGTAAATTGAAAAAATAATATTTTTTTACAAAACTATAATTTTTTCAATAAATTATGTTATTTAATAGTACCATTCCATTTTAGACATTGAATTAAATTCAAAATTTATATGTTTGATTGAAAATAATATATTAAATTTTTTTAATCAATATAAAATTTTAATTAGATATAAGTTCATTTTTAGTGTTAAAAAATGTATTTTTTAGAAATTTTTTTTTTCATTGTGGGTTTATTCATATATTAAAAGTAATTTCTAAAAATTATATAGTTTTAGCATTAAAAAATGAATTGAATATTTTTAATTATGATGTCAAAATTTAGTAATGGGTTTAATTTCATTTTTTATCTTTTGAATTGTAACATTGGTAAAAATGTTGTCAGTATGGTAAAAAGGTTAAAATGAGTTAATTAAGGTTAAAATTAAGGGATAAGGTAATAAAATCATATATTAATTATTTTTTAATGAGAGGAGTTTTACCCTTGTCACCTCGGATTTTAATTTTAAATTTTTAAGTTCCATTTTCCAATTAATAAAACTTTTTATTATATAAAAAACATTAAATAATTATAAGAGTGATAATCCCCTCACGTATAAAAGAGAAACCACTTTCTTATATTCATTAGGCCATTTGATAATTTCATATATAAAATTTTGACCCAAAAACATTCTAAAAATCCTTTCCTAGGTCTTAGAGGTCATATTCTTCTCAAAATACCTATCCTAAAAGGCTTAAGATGTAAGCTAAGGGCAAATACCTAAAGGGGAGTCCAAAGTCATAATCAAACTAATTCATGTTTATTTCTTCTTATAAATTCTTAAAATCTATTCTAATCATGGTATACTATTTATACTAAAATGTTATTAAATTTATGGACCAATTATTTTCTATAATTTTTTCATCCAATTAGAAATGAAAACATTGCTCAGGAGTATATATGAACAACCACTTCCATGAAGTGATGTGATTTTTTCCCACTATTTAGTCTCATGGTTGGTTATAAAAATATAATTAACGAATATATAATTTTATATAACATTACTATTATTATTTAATGATAATATATGACATTCCTTTTTATCCGTCTATCATACATGTGGAATACTACCTCTCCAAAGCAATATTATTTGTTTTTTATTTCTAATTATCATGAAAAAGGTTCTCAAATAGAATTTAATATCTAATAATGATAATTATTACATTATAAATATTTTTAAATGATAAAATCATGATCCCTTTAACATTAGTAAACCTAAGAATGTCATTTTGTAGTTATAAATCAAACATCCTCAAAACGTACATGATGAACTTAACCATTATAGTAACTAAATAAAACATGGTAAAAGTTAAAGTAAATGGAATAATGAAAAAGTTTAGAGAATGAAAAATTGTCTTAATAATATATAAAAACAATATAATTTTATTATTCCAGAGGGTGGGAATAATAATGAAATGAGTCATGACTCAAGGAAAAAGAATTTTTAAAAAAAAATATTTTAATGTTTTATTTACACTATTTTTCATTCATGTATAGGTTATTTTAAATTTTTATAGAATATTTGTAATTATTATTTAAAGGTCAATGATTTTAATTTTTAATTATTTTAGTCTTTCTTTACAATGGATAAAAAAATAATCATATCATTATTTTTTATAGGCGATACTTTATTTTTTACAAAAGAAAAAAATGAATATTTTTAAATGCATATAAATTGATCAACCTTTCTCACCCACATAGTAATTATTCATTATCAAAATTTATTTACAT
This sequence comes from Viscum album, assembly GCA_963277665.1. Classification (NCBI taxonomy): domain Eukaryota; kingdom Viridiplantae; phylum Streptophyta; class Magnoliopsida; order Santalales; family Viscaceae; genus Viscum; species Viscum album. The sequence continues at coordinate 1,329,646,350 of OY728158.1, forward strand.
GGGTCCATGATTACTTTTAATGAAACTTTTTTATCAATATTATATTATTTTTTTAGTTTCAAAATGTTTTTTTGGTAACATAATATTTTTCTCCTATATTTAAAATAACTAAAAGTGTTATTTAATATCGGATTGAATGGAAATTAAAATTTTTTATAGTTAATGTGATTATTATATATGTTTCTCATCATTATATGTTTCATATAAATTTTAGATGATTTATTGTTGAGACTAATATATAAATAATGGTGTACCAACCTAATATAGCTCTCCATTAAATTGGGTAATGTAGCTGTGTTTACATGGGATAGGTTACCCTTAGGAGATAAAATAATTGTCCATTTAGGTGATTACATAGAAATGTTTCTTATAATTTTGAAATTAAGGACAATTTCTCAAGGTTCCTACAATATATTATTGAAATGGTTTTAAAGGATATATTTTTATATCAAAAGTTAAGAAAATGGAATTATGTTTTTACGAATTATTATGAATTTTTTTTATAAAAAAGGTGAAATGATTGTTTTTCAAGAAAATATATTCACAAATATTATTTTTTACTATAAAACCTTGCATTTATGATTTTAATTATATTATTTCATATTAAATTTTGTAGGAAATATGTTGAGTAATTACGTTTTTGTTGAAAATTTAATAGATATTTTAGGTGAAATGTTTAGTATCGAAAATAAAAACTTTATTAGGTATTTTTCATGTTTAAAAATGAAATAACATGTTTATTTTATTGAATGTACCTTGCTGATATTTTTTTCATCTTTAAAAATTTTCAAATGTTTTTCATCGAGATTATGATTGCATATAAAAATTAAAAATTTCAGAGTTCGAGTTATGAGGACTACCGTAAAATAAGAAAGTGTCTCTATGAAAAACTTGTTTTTGGAAAAAAATGGAAAATGTGTGGAAATTACCACTTTTTTATGAAATATTTTATCTAATTATCTAACACTATAAATTGAAAAGATCCTGGAAATGAAATAAAGTGAAAACATTGTTATAAATTAGTTAATTATTTTTTTGTTAAGCTATGGGGAATTATAGTTATGATTATACTATCCCATGAGCCATGCCCATGAGGAAATTATATTCATACAAGTTGACCAACTCTAGTGTTATAGTTATGGTTCTATGCTTATACCCGACCATATACCATGCCAAGGAGGAAATTATTCACATTCTAATAGGAAAAATCTAGTGTTATAGTGATGGATCTATGCCTATACCCATATGTGATCCACACCTAGTATGACATCATTCAAATCCAAATATATATATTCTAGTGTTGCAGTGATGGTTCTTTGTCTATACCTATCGATGAGACACGCATAATTGGAAAAAATTAACATAAAAATGTAAAAACTCTCATGTTATCATGATGGTTCTATGCCTATAATTGTCTGTGGGAGATTCCTATGTTGAAATCATTCCCAAAAAAATTGAATAAATACAATGTTATTGTTGTAGTGTTATACCTATACCCATCCATAAGCCATGGATAAAGGAAAATCATTCATATTTAAATGGACCAAATCTAGTTCAATTATAATGGATCAATGTCAATAGTTATTTGCGATCCATGCTTAAAAGAAAATCCATTATACTCAAGTGTTTGTGAATCACGATTGAATTTATCAGTTTAAATTTGATATTCAAGTGGGTCTATGTAATATCAATATTATTTTTCAAGGGTTATAAATATAATCATAAATAATATTTAATATAAATTTGAAACTGATGAATTGATAGTAAACAAAATAAAAATAATTTTTCATTTATATTTGTAAAAAAAAGTAAGTGAAACATCCACAAATTGGATTGTCACATTGTTAGTATAAATTTATTACAAAAGGTCCTCTATAGAGGCCTAAAGAAATGGATTAGTGGGATTCTTTAATGATATGAGTAAAAATGAATTGATTAGTAGGCTCAACCTATTCAGCAAGAGGAATAAATTAATTCCTCAGAAGATGGCTTTTCTTTATCAAGATAGGCATCATGGAGTAACTTTTTGTTCCAGACCAATATTCCCATTCAGCATGTATCAGCCACTGATGTTTTCTTACCTAAGTAACCTCATTTCTAATAGAGTACTTTTGATATTTCTCCACCAATACATATTAGGAACCTTGTCAAAGAACCACAACTTAGAGCTCTACTGAGTGTGATATTATTTCAACCACATGATGGTCCCTATAGATTCTATTCTTTTCTCCTAGTTCTGGATGACCGACTTCATAGATGTTTTGATAATTTAATCCCTCACTAACTAGAAACACGAAGTAACACTAGAGACAGTAAAGTTTTTCATTCATATCATCTATTGGAGTATTAAAAATTCACGTCCATATATTACCTTATTCATGACGAATAACATTCTAGAAATATTAAAGAGTCTCATGATCTAGTTAGGAGTCACTCTCAGGTAATGGAACATATTTTAAAACAAGGCCACATAAATAATGTTCAAATATGCATCCTTCTGAGTAATCCACTCTCTCTTGTGTTGTAAATACTATGAGATATATGAGAAGTAGATTTAACATTCTAAATACTAAATTCAGTGGATGTTAATGGAGATACTCACTCTTTTACATTTATACGGTAATTATCACAATATACATCACTCTAGTTAGTGGAAGTACCATAAGATCTCCTTCAATTGGAATCGATTCATTAGTAAAATCAATAGCATCAAATATTTTTTAGTCCCATGTAGAGGTTATAAAGAGATATTCTCATTCCCCATCATAATCTAAGAACCCACAAATCATTAACCCCACTTTATGACAAATTCATTTTTAGTATAGTGGATGAGCTCTTTCAAGTGGGACAAACTACTAGGAGGGGATTCATGGACTTCTTCAAGAAGGGATGATTCATTATTGATTCCCCCATGATTTTCTAGGTATGTAGTGGAATCAATGGATACCCGGATATTTTCCAATGAGTGTAGAGATGTCGGAAACATAATGTTCCCTATTACAAAAATGGATTGTAATTGTGTGTTGCACAAAGATCACAGTCCTATTTGGTCATCATATCTAAATCTCATACACCTGTACGAGACAGGGGAATGACCATTTCCAGTGATCCCTCCACTAATGATGCTCCCTTTAATATTGGTTTCCCCTATTTAGTGGATGTGATTATATTGGTAGTAAGTATTAAGGTCCTTCCAAGGGTTTTTGTGCTAGAATCCTTAGGATTCTCCTTGAAACATAAAAAGGAGTGAGATACATGAGCTAGTGAGCCATGATGTTATCCCATGGATTCATATGTGTGTATTTATATATATATATGTAATAGAAATCATTAATGATATTTTTAGGACTCAATTATCTCATTAGGAATAATACAACTGGATACTTATTTTTTTTTACCTTCATTGAAATTTAATTTTAAATACACAAGTGTTAGGCCATGTCACTGGCTGGATCGATACCAAGATATTGATTAAGGAATAGATTAATTCACATTCCACCATTGAAATTGTTTTTAAATTTGGAAAAAACTTCCCTAATTTCTAAACCATGTTTTTTTATTAAAAGACGTCCCTAAGAAGATGCCCTGATAATGTACTTGGGGGACTATACTATTGCATAATTTTTCTGGTTGTCTACAAAAAAACATAAGACTGTATATTTGGGATAATTATAAGATAAATTGTTATAAAACATAAAGGACGAATATTATAGATCCAAGATTGAGGAAAAATTATAACTATTCATTCAATGACTATTTAATCACCCCATTAAGGGGTCTCTAATCTTACATATCTTACACCCAATGGGTTATTGGAACCCTTGAGTTTGTGGCCTGAATTAGCATAACCAATTCTCAGATGGACTTCTATAAGTCTTCATAGTTAGTCTTCAAGATGAAGTCTGGAGGATAATTTATGTTTCAAATATATTTAATGTTAATAACACGTTTGAGTGAGTTCCACGACTCTTTGAAATTATTCATGGATGGACACTTTACCAAAACCTATGATCCCTAGAATATATATCTTCTGAGGGATAATTAGTTAGTTTTTAACTTTTTTCATTAAAAATACATTGGTTCCTATGAAATTATGTACATCCTCAGAATTTTTATCACAGGTGGTTTATCTTGTTATCACTACTGACTAGAGTACCTTAGAAGAGTCTCTTGATGTACCAGATCAACCCATAGTGGTGAAGCAATATGGGTGTCAAGATGGTTCGATGACTTGGGATACTCATTGGTCATATTTCTTCTACATATTTATATGGTTTCCCTCCTCCCTTTGTATGAAGTGATCCCAGTGGTGATCTTTGAAACACCAAAAAATAATATTTCCTATGGGTACAATGATATTAAAGAATAGGGATATTTAAATATTAGCTTGATTAAGTCACCCTTAGGAGGCGACTGTATCATAGAATGTGTAACTTCTTAGGTAATCGTCACACATAGCTGTTGTACTACCATAGGGTTATTCTCTTTCTTTAAGTCCCCTATAATTTCTGAGATCTTGTATTTGATACATATATATTGTCAAGAAAATTGATAAGGTATATAAACCATAGAAATGATATCACAAATAACCAAGGCCACTGGTACGTTATCCCTTAGTGACATCATGTATGACCATAACATGTTTGTGTGGCTACCATCAATAGTGATATTTATAGTGGGAGGTGGAAAAAATGGGATGAATTTTAATTTTTAGTGAATATTTATAATTGTTAGGGAAGCCTCTCCCTTTAATAATAACTGTTTCATGCCATAAATATATAATATGAGTAGTAAAAATCATAATTCTAGGATTTTAACCTCACTGATAAGGTTGTAGTTATTGAAGTGAGATTCCATATAGACTTATAATATATAGAATCTTCTTGATATTCAATTAAAATCCTCCCTTATTTAAATATTTAATTGGAGTTATTGAATATATTCCAATACTAGAATAACGATTCCCATTTAATCCCCTACTAGTAACTTGGAATCCATTATAAACATGTTGGGCCCAACACTATTGTGTGGGTGACATACTAAAATAAGACACCCACCCAACCACATGGACAAGAACCCATCTTGGTGAGTTCCAGCGGATATTGTTGAGGTGATCTTATAAACACACATTTTATTTTTACCTTACTCAATCTCCCTCTAGTACTTTTTCAAGACCCATTTTTCTTAAGGAAGGTTATATTGTGGGGCGTTTACATATAGACCTATCTCCGTGAGAGACTATGTAGCTATTTATCCAAGTATAAATGTTTTTATCAATCAGGGGAACATGTTATTTCATTATATCATCCTTAGTTTCGTTTATCAATCCCTAGGAAAAATATCTCCCCATCCTAATGTCTTCTCACATGGCCAGTGGGAGAATAAACACTTTGTACATATATCAAGATATCATATAAATTTCCCATAAGATAATCACCCATATTTATGTGTTAGGTGAAATGTATTGGTCTGAAGAAACCAACAAATCATCATTATTGAAATTAGATCACTATTCTTAAATTTTTTTTGATAAATCTTGACATATCCATAGATAGTTAAATCATTAATATGGTTATTGAATTATGAACACTTTTTCTGAACCCAATAATCCCAAATACATTCAACCTTGAATCCTCCTTCAAGATATCATTTCCAATCCTACTTCCATCCTTATTCTTGATCATTGAAGAGTTATGAAATATGGATAACAAGAATTCATTTTAGACACTTATATGTTCATGTGTTGTCTAGAGAAATCTCAATGTAGTGGAGTAAACATGATAAACGACTAGTCCATTCAAGAAAAAATATACCCTATGAAGAGAAGTTTGGTGTACCCTAATTGATGAAATCTATAATCCATGAACTCAATAGGTATGAATAAGGAAAATGTATTGTGAATTTAATCACTAGTCCATGCTTGTTAAATGGTAGAAATTTAGTTTCTAGGTATTCATGGTGATGTTTCCTCAAGAACTTGGATAATGAAAATGAATATATCTACTCTTAACATATGTTCTATTGATCAACATATGCAACCATGTATAGTATCCAAGTAGTAAACATAACATACAATAAAACATTTCATTAGATAGATATTTAAAACTAATAAAGGAAATAAATATTTATTTTGTATGATAAATAAAAATATCAAATTTACCCAGGATAGAGATGAGATGAAGAATAAAACCCTGATAAAATTTGAAGAAGTCAATTTCTCCACCCAGGAAATTCACTCTAACCCATTCACCAAGGTGACCTTTCCCATCCCCCATTACTAAGTTGGCCTTGATAAATCCCCTTAATCCTATAGAGGGAATCCCCTACTAAGGTGGATGATAATTTTGGAACGTACCATGAGGAAGTGGGAAATAAAATAGTGAGATAAGAGTGTGAAAATATATATATATATCTCTCTGGTGTTAGAAGGTATACCCAAATGGAACCCCCCCACTATTTTTTGAGGCAGTGCTACCTTGCCCTAGCTTGTGTTATGTAAATCTCCCAATGACACATGTGTGACCTTATCCAAGAAACCTATGCACCCAACTAACTCTCAAACCATTTTATTGTTTCATAATAGAAATATTTACCTTAGAATATGATCAATTTAATTTTTGTCAGTACCTATTATGAGGCAGTATTGGGGAATAATTTTTTTATCACTTTTGGGAAAAAGTATCATGGTTGAAGAAGCTAATGTACCCAAAGAAATAGCCCCTTGATTTCACCTAAGACCTTGGAGGTGGGCCCAAGTCAATTAACCATGGGTCGTCTCCATGCATCCATGTTGTGAAACCTATATATTCCTATACAATTTTCCATAAAAACTAGGTCCTCAGGATCAAGCCACCCACATGAACTAACTTGGCATAAATGATCCATTCACCGAAGTTCCAATCTTTTATAATAAATAGACTCTTTGTCTATTCACCCAAGAATAAGATTTTATACCTTTTAAAGAGTGATAAAGTTACCTAGATCCCTCTTCATCTAGGTATCAAAAACACCCATTATGTATGCTATGGAATATAAAACCTAATGGAATTAACTTAAAGTAATGATAAATGAGTCATGTAAGAGATAAAACACTCAATAATGACCACCTTTACCCTAGTAATCTTGAATCATGTAAAATGATCCACCTCTTAAATTATATAAGGGATCCATTCTTGCAAGGGTTTCTTTGAGAACACCTAACCATAAAGGTAACGTTTTACCCATTTTCCCTTACTTGGGTGACCCTTCACCTATGGTTCTTTATTGGGGTTACCATTTTCCTATTAATATTCACATGGGAAACCTTTCACCAAATATTCTTCACTAGGTAACCCTTATCGTTATAATCTTTACTTGGGACACCCCTTTCAAAAATATCCTTACTTAGGAAACACTTTTCACAAAGCTCTTCACTTAGACGACCCTCTACTAAAGATCTTCATATAGGTGACCCTTTTACCAAGATTCCCTAATTGGGAGCAGAAAGCCTCATGCCCTATACTGAGCTGCATAACCATTTTTAAGTCCTCATTGGAGAGAGGAAACACCAAAGACTCCATTGGGGTGAAAAATAATCTCTTATTTCCTTTCTTGTTCCCTTTATTCACACTATCCTTAATGATAAATCACCCCTTCAGAAGCGTTTTCTACTAAAGAAACCCATTATTATATACTTCTTCAAACCCAAAACAAAAACATGATAAGGATGCCGAGCTTAAAAAATTACCCTCCTTAGATCATGCAATCCCCAGATAAAAGGTAGATTCCACATTTCCTCTTTTATTGATGGATCCATGGGGAGATTTTAATAAGGAATAACTATTATAATGATTGTCCTAATAATAATTAAAGTGATGATAACACCTAGATTAATTTAGATAAAATTATATTACCCAACCCTAAGACTAATATGTTTCTCCATAGAAATGACCATCTCAATTACATAGATTAAAAAATATTCTATTATATATAGTCCCAATAATGTTTAGGTTTAGATATTTTGAGATTAATGACAAAACATTATCTTAAAGAAAAAATTTATATTTCAATGAATCAATATTTTCCCACTATATATGTAATTTCTTAATTAATAATAAGTCTTAAATATCTCCAAAAAATTTCGATAAATGATAGTATTCTAGACACAACATACACATTTCTTTTCATCATAATATTGGGATATAGTATCATAAGAAAGGGGTGAGATCATATATTAAGACCCAACCTTAAAAAATTACATAATCTTGATCTATAAATCATTGAATCATTATTTTTAAATTCTTAATGACATTTTAGTGACAATAGTTTTATATAATTAGGTCACAACTCTTAAATAATAAACCCACACATTAAAAATTAATCATTTCCACACAGTATCCATTTTTTCCACAATACATCACTTTTAAAATAAAATAAATTTTCCTTTCGGGAAAACTATTCATTATTTTAACTTAAATATCATTTTTCCACTAATCCTTTAAACCCTTTAAAAACCATATTTAAATGTGGTATTTGAATAATAATTATAATAGGGGACAGAAACAAAGAAGAAAATAAATATGTTAGTCAATTTGAAAACCATGAGATCATATATGAGTTTTTGACTATAACATAATAAATTTTGATCTCAAGTAATCATTTACATAAAAATGAAATAATATTTACTGATTTAAGTTTTTCCTAAAATAATATTTAATAAATAGTAAATGAAAAAAAATTACAATCAAGAGGGTTTCTTAGAAAACCTAAGAACCCGTGAAAAACATTTTCTTAAAAACATGTCATTTCCCTATAAAAGGAAATAATCATTCCTTTAAAAAAATGATCAATAAATTACTTTATGAAATCTAATTATTACCATGAAAATACACTAACATTTATAGAAAATTCAAGTATTCCTTTTAGAAATCGCCATCATAGAACCCTCACAAACTAAATAACCTACTCAGTTAATTCCAATATAATTCTCTAGAGAACATAATGATTACCCAATACATTAGTGGGATACACCAAGATCACCAATCATCCCATACAATTACTAAGGACCATAACATACATAAACCACATAGAATCATACACTTACTTAATAAAATATCCTTAAATATTCCTTTACACCCATATACAAAACTATATTTTTTGCTTAACATTATATAAGGAAAATATAATTTTGTTTGGATAATTCGTAAAAAAATATTCCAAAATAATAGTAAAAATACTTTATTTGGAAGAAAATATTAAATATTATTATGTAAAATTATTAAATAATTATTTACATGTTGGTTGGAAAATTCATTCAAGTGGTATTTGTATAAAAAATATTCATTTCACACCATCTGTAAAAATTTTATCATTTGGAAAATGATATAAGATTCCCCTTTTTTTAATTTTTAAATAAATTAAATGGTAATGGAAAGATTCTTCAAAAAACCATTTACTATTAAATATTTTCATCTGAAAAACAATTTATGAGAAATATTAATAAGGAAGAAAAATACTTAGAATGAATACATAAACAATTTAAAAGTGTTTTTAAGGGAAATTCATTTTGACTTGGTAACTTTTGATCCAATGAAACATGTAAGGAATAAAATTTAAATGGATTTGGAAAAAAATTATTTTCTGAATAATTATGATAAAATAAATCCACAAGTTATTTTATATTCAGGATAGAATAAAACATGTGGTGAAAATTGATTAATTCTCGAAGAATGGAAGTTGAAACTTGAAATCCCTTACCTTGAGTTTGAATTTTCAAGTATGTTATTTATCATATAGAATAATAGTAATATTTTAATTATTTATTTTATTAACAAGATATTCATGTTTATTAATCCTTTTATTTTAATTATATCTAGTTTATTCTTAATTACTCTTTCAATTAAGATCACATCAAACATTTTGAGAATATTCAGCTTATAAGTCAAAAAGTGGCTTGGGTAGGTCAACTTTTGTCAAAGGGATCATGATTATTTATTTAAATAATATTAATAATGTTATAATTATAATTTATATACATAATTTGAACTTTTAAAACCAATCATGTTAGGTAGTTATGAAAAATTAATTATCTTACAATCATGGAGATGATAATCCATACATACACATGAGTAACATTTCTATTTTTCAACAAAGAGGAGGGGATGAAGGTAAGTTATATTTTATTTTATTTAGAAAAATTATTATATGATATATATATATAATTTTATTTCTTTAAATCCACTTATATATAAAATTTATGTGACACAAGGTTAAAAAAATATGTACATCGATTCACGAGGTGGTAGTTGACCCATACACATGAGGGATGTTTTTTGTATTTCATTAGATGGTATAAAAAGAAGTATAATATTTATGTACGATTAAAGAATGAATTTTATGTCATATTATGTTTATTTGGATCCATTATTTTGTTCATACTTAAGATTTAGTGATTAGAAATTAAATTCATCATCGTTCGAAACTATTGTTTACACTTACACTTGAGCGATGTTTTCATTTTTCATTAGATGGTTAAGTAAATAAAAAAGGGTTATACCATAAACATAATAAATTAGAGTACATGGGAGATACTAATGTTATTATTTTAAAATGTTTAATATATAAATCTTTAGGTAAATTAATAAATAAATTGAAAACACTTTGTTAAGAGACAAGCCTCTTGTTGAGACAACATCCTTATGTTTTGAAGTTCTATGGGATCATAAGAAACACTATAAAGGGGGGAGGGGTGAATTAGTGGTAACTATAAAGACCCAAAAATTTCAAGGCTTATTTTTAATACTTTGTAATTTTACGAGTCTGTGGCTTCTGGCGGAACTTGATTCCGAGGCCCGGTGCGCCCGGAATCAATTTCCGAAGTTTAGCTCGGGTACGTTCAGTGAACGAACGAGCGAGTTTTTCTATCTTTTGAACTGGTGCTCAGAATTAAAATCTAAGGGCACTGATGAACTCACAGCGCTGGTATTTTCTTAAGGGGACACTTACCGTAGATGTATTCTCAAAAGAAGAGAAGATAATTTTGGGGGGTTTGTTTTAGGAATAAATAAAAATTGTCGAAACAATATTTATTTCATGAGGAGTGTTTTTTCCTCCCATTGGTAGTTAAGGGTGAGGGCCACAACCACTTAACTACCCAAGTGTGGATATTATATAGGTGGGTCCCACACGAGTCCCACCATTTAATTCCCTTTAAATATCTTTAATAACCCCCATTAATTTGACAAACCTCCATTAAATGTCACCTCAATCCATTAAATTATGTCAACCCATAATTTAATGAGGAACCTTCCCCTTTTCACCTTTTTATTTAACTGCCAATGTGTTTAATAATGGGGGACCATCTATCTCCCTTCTTTAATTAATTGTCATCACATCTTATTTAATGTGGTGAATTAATTATGGGAGATTTACCTTAGGGGTACAATTAAATAATAGGTGAAACCTATTTTTTATTTTATTAAGGACCAGAGCTTCGTTGTGCGAGGAAGAACGCCGACCTCTGACGAAGAAAGATGAAGAATGTCGGCCTCCGAATAAGAACGACGAAGAACATCGGTTCCTCAGAGATCGACGACACGCCACCCTTACCCTTCTCCACGGCAAGAGAGGAGATGTCGCTTCCTCCTCGGTGCGACCCGACAACGCCTACGATCCTCTTCTCCACAAAGTTGTCTACCGCGACGCCGACGATCATATTCCTTGTTGAGGTAGGGGAATTTTTATATTCTTTATTTATGATAATTATACCCGCGTTCTTGGTAATTAATTTGTTGGGAGATTTTTTCACCTCTAACGTGGTGGGTGCGGGTTGAAGAACAAGCCCGAACCCACCGCTACTTTGTTCTTGATGAGCGGGACAATTATAGACGATGAAGTGGGATCGAAATGGCGGTTGGAGGCCTTCGTAGAAATATAAGGGTCCCGAGATGACCGTAGGAACAGACGGGAGAAAAATCGGACCACCGGAATGACTCCGGTGGCCCACGGAAGCTCCCGGCAGCGCGGGTCACTGGTAGAAGCCCAGCCGCAGCGGTGAAGGTTGGATCCCACGACCGCACGGGATCTGGGGAAAACACAGCGGCAGGCGCCACGTCCACGGAATGCACAGGGGGGACCGTTTCCCCCTGGCTCGGCTCGCTGGCCGAGCCCGCGCACCCCCCCCAGCCGGGCTGGACCCGGACCTGGGCCGGGTCGACCCAATTCGGGTCAACCCTGGGGGGGTTGGGCCGGGTCAGAGCGGGCCCAGACCCCCCCACTTCGGATCATTTTCGGTTTTTTCCCATAACATGAGATACGAACCTCCGATCAATGCACCATTAGTTGCATAGGAAGCCTTGGATCGAGACGGTCGTTTCGTTATATTACACTTGAGGTTTCGGCAAACCGTGGGTACGACCGGGTTAGTTCCAACTTGAAACCAACCGAGCCCTTGGAGCGAAAACGCTAATATCTTAAGTTACAAACCTCCGATTGACATTCCGTCAATTGAGTTGGAATCCTTTTGTTGAGACGGTCCTTTTGGATTACTCCACATGAGGTTTGGATGTAGTTGGGGTACGTTCGGGTAGGTTTTAGATTAAAAACCAACCGGGCCCCTGGAGCGGAAAAGCCAATAACTCTCAGACCGGGTGTCTGATTGACGCATCGTCACTCTTGTTGGGTTTCTTTTGATGAGATAGAACTTTTGGATACATCAACTCTGGACTTCATGACAGTTGATGTATCGATTCTCTTTTTCTCGAGGAGCGGACCCTCCCGGAATCGAGCATGCTATGTATGGAAACCCTAGAGCTGGCTGCGACTGTGACGACGATGACTGTACTTGGATCCTCCGTGGGTTCGGCAGCGACGACGACCGTACTGTAATCTTCCGCGGGTTCAACGACTATGACTACTGTTCTTGTATCCTATGTGGGTCTGGGAGTATTGAGCTATGTACTTGTATCCTATGTGGGTCTTGCAGAGTAGCTGGTCTTGTATCCTTTGTGGGTCCGACAACTTAGCTGATCTTGTATCCTATGTGGGTCTGACAGCTTAGATGAATCAGTGGATACATCTGATCAACTCTATCGCCTTACAAAGTGTATACCTGTGTGAACTCATTCATGATTCTCAATCATTATCATTGAAATGGTTGACTTATTTTCCTATGTGGATTGGGTTGTGCTTTCCTATATGGACTGGGTTGTGCTTTCCTATGTGGACTGGGTTGTGCTTGGGCTTGGGAGCTGGAGAAAAACTATAACTTATGACTTAGGTATATGTTTGGGCATATACCTAAGAAGAGTCATTTGATACTTCATGATTGTATCTTTTCCTTTGTGGTTTATCCTTCGTGGATTCTGAGTGACCTTCGGGGGTCTCGGGGTCCCTACTTAATATCGTATACTCACCCCTGCACGGGCTATGCCCGCACTACGTTGCGTTGGATATAGACGATGGACAACACTGATCGAGGTAGAGGCTTATGGAGCTGGACGGTACCCGGAGGTGAACCACTTGGCGGGACGTACATGGAGTGGACAGCCGGACCCGAGGAGATGAGGAGACTATTTGTACCCACCCTTTAGGTGGGACTTCCGAAGGATGACTCGGTGTTGTTGTTTTACTTACTACTATTGTACTTCACTTTCAGTTGTATTGTACTTTGAGTTGGGTTTCTATACTATCCCATTTACTTTTCACCACTTATCTTGTACCCATTTTTACCTAGTGCTCACTTCACTCGTGTACTCTGTTGTGTTTGTTACATCATAAAGGCAATGTCTTCCCTTCTTTTGGTATCAAAGGAGTCGGTACTACTACAGAACTCAGGACTCTGATAATTTCTTCTTTGTGAAGCAATAATGTTTAGAGTAATGAGTATGGTTATCAGTCCAGGGAGTCCAGTGTTGGTGCGGTGGCAGACGTATCCATACAACAGGACCCTCACTTTTGATTTTCAACTCAGTGCATGAAAACATCGATTGCATGTGTGTTTCAAAAGTTTTCCTTGTGATTACTTTGTGTCAGCTTACCAGGTATACTGTATTAACAGTGGCGCACCTATTTCTTTTCAGGATGGCCCCACGACAGCAACCATCTAGGGTTTTGAGCTTTGTGTGAGATGGTAGCCCACCGAGTGACGAGGCCTTAGTTTAGGTCCCCATTACAGCATAGGCATTGGCGGTACCTCTACCCGCTGAGCCACCGATGCTACCAGCCCCAGTAGCGGAGAGTGCACGCCTCCTGAGCGCGTTGCATGAGTTTTGTAGGTAGAGGCCACCCAGGTTCCGCGGAGAGACAGATCCTCAGGCAGCTAAGGATTGGATGGAGGCTATTGTCAGAGTCTTCAGGTTGGTAGGGACACCAGCAGACCTCATGGTGATCCTTGTCGCGAGTCCCCTGCACGCGGCAGTAGGTAGATGGTGGAGCTTAATGCTCGAGGTGGATGATGAAGTATCTCTTCTTTGGACGGACTTCGAGAGCCTCTTCCGCTCGGAGTTCGTTCCATCCACCCTCCGTGTGGTGTGCATCCGGGAGTTACTACAGCTGCAGCATGGCAGCATGTCAGTAGCCCAGTACTCGGTGAGATTTACCGACCTCTCATGCTACTCCGAAGATATGGTACATGACCCATTCTTCCAGGACTAGACCTTTGACCAGGGACTGAGGCATGAGATCAGAGCTTCAAAGATTCCTCTCAGCATTCTGACGGAGGCAGGGGTGCTGGAGTGAGCCTTTATAGTGGAGAGATTTCTCGTCGAGCATCCATCAGCAACGAGACCCACCGCAGGACGACACAGGGTGGAATCTTCTATAGCTGGAAGTCGACAGATGACGCTGGGGTCCAAGCAGACTAGGTTGTCTGGTGGGTGACCTCAGGACACGGGTTCGGCTGTGCGGGGCACACGGTGTAGAGCTAGCCTTACGAGGAGCAGACAGTGCTATGCATGCGGCGGCAGGGCCACATGGCTCGTGACTGCCCGACCCGTCATGCAGACGAGCAGCAGGCCATGGAGGGACCTCCCAGGCAGAGGCAGAGGTTTTATCATGGTGGTCTACAGGGAGCAGGCAGACGAGGCAGAGGAGCTGGCTGAGCAGCAGGTGGTGGACGACGCTTCGAGGCTCTACCACCACCACCCCCAAGAGGTCCACCCCGACCATAGGGAGCTAGCGGGAAGAGGCAGTCTCAGCTCTAGGTAGCGGAGGCTTACGACCACTGCGCACTCGAGGTGATTCGAGGTACTATCTGTGTATACTCCACCCTTGCTTCAGTTCTTATAGACACATGTGCGAGTCATTCTTTTATTGCTGCTGCCCTTGTTCAGATCTCGGAGATTCCGACAGAGCCATTGGCTCGATCCTTACGGCAAGAGACTCATACGGGAGCAGAATCGATGATTACACACTGGTGCCGATAGTGTAAGCTTACTCTAGGAGGCGAGAGCTTCGGTTGTGATCTTCTTGTAGCGGCGTCGAGGCCTTATGATGTCATCTTGGGCATGGACTAGTTATCTACAGTCCATGCTCAGATCGATTGTATTAGGAACAAAGTGCGGTGTTTCCGCATGGATGGGACCAGGTTCACCTTCACCAGTGAGAAGGGAACCTTCGCAGCACATGATGGACTCACGTAGAGGAGGGGGAAACCGATCACACATCAGTTGGCTGGTCTCATCCTCGGAGCAGTTTACGTACGGAGTGTGAGTTTTCCTGTAGTGGTGGACCAATATGCGAATGTTTTTCTTAACAATGTTACATGACTACCTCATCACCGGGAGGTAGATTTATACATAGACCTATACCCTGGGACATCACCGATATCCACTATGGCATATCGGATAGCTCCTGCCGAGCTTCGTGAGTTGCGGGTACAATTGGAGGACTTATAGAGGAAAGGTTTCATCTGACCCAGTGTTTCACCCTGGGCTTCTCTGGTCCTATTTTCCAAGAAGGAGAATGGGGTCTTGTGACTCTGTGTTGATTAATGTCGCCTGAACTAGGTGACCTTGAGGAAAAGGTATCCACTTCCAAGCATTGACGACCTCTTTGATCAGCTCAAGGGAGCACCTTGGTTCTTGAAGATAGACCTCAGGACAGGCTATCAGAAGCTCCGAGTTCGGGACGAGGATGTGCAAGAGACGGCTTTCAGGTGTCGGTAAGTCCACTATGAGTTCTTGGTCATGACATTCGGTGTTACTAACACTGAATTAGTGTTCATGATTCTCATGAACATGATCTTCTATCCCTACCTCGATCGGTTCGTCATATTCTTCATTGATGACATACTGATTTACTCGACTACTGAGGAGGAGCACACCTACCACTTACGGGTTGTACTGGATACACTCGAAGAGCACCATCATTATGGTAAGCTCTATAAGTGCTAGTTCTGGCTTCGAGAATTTCACTTCTTGGGGCACATCATCTCAGAGGCGGGAGTTGCAGTGGATCTCGCGAAGGTCAAGGTTGTACTTGCTTGGGAGCCACCCACGAGCGTGACAGAGGTGCATAGTTTCCTAGGTCGGGCTGGGAACTATCGGAGATTTGTTCCAGACTTATGCAGATTTGCAGTACCGCTTATATCTTTGACGAATAAGGGGAAACCCTTCATGTGGTCAGACAGATGTCAGCAGAGCTTCCAAGAGCTGAGGCGGAGATTGACCAGTGCGCCCATCTTGAGGCTACTAGAGGAGGGCGTAGGGTACGTAGTTTACTACGACACATCAAGAACTGGACTTGGGTGTGTCCTAATGCAGTAGCGAGCAATTATTGCTTACGGTTCATGGAAGTTGAGGAAGCATGTGCAGAACTACACCACCCATGACCTGGAGTTGGCAACAGTGCTCTTCGCCCTAAAGATGTGGCGACACTATCTCATGGGAGAGCGCTTTAGAGTCTACTCTGACCACTAGAGTCTCAGGTACATTTTCTCGTAGAAGGACCTGAACCTGAGACAATGGTAATGGCTCGAGTTCCTCAAGGATTATGACTTTGATATTTTCTATACTCCTGGGAAGGGGAACGTTGTTGCTGATGCTCTCAGTAGGAGATCGGGCATTCCGCTACTTGGGGAGGCGACAGAGTATTTATCCACTTTGGAGATATCCTATGTGGATAGAGATGGGGAAGCCTATCTACAGTCCCTCATAGTCACTCCTCCACTACTTCAGTGGGTCAGAGAGGCACAATGTGGGGACATTGATTGTGAGGCATGACGTGCTCAGATATCCTCAGGGATGGCACCTGATTGATTTTCTAAAGACAGGGAGCACGTCATCTTCTTCAGGGGATGTACCATGGTACCAGTTTCACTACTAGAGGAGGTGCTAAGGGAGTTCCACACTTCCCCTCTAGTGGTACATCCTGGGGTTGAAAAGATGTACCAGGACCTCAGACGACAGTACTTGTGGCCAGGTATAAAGAAGGTTGTGTCAGAGTTCGTTTCTCGATGCCTCACTTGTCTGTAAGTGAAGGCAGAGCACCAGGTACCAGCAAACATAGTACAACCCTTAGAGGTCCTGTAGTGGAAGTGGGATGGGATATCCAGGGATTTCGTGACAGGGCTTCCACGTACTTCTAGAGGACACGATGCCATCTGTGTGATCGTAGACCGACTCACCAAGTCGGCCCACTTCCTACCGATCAGAGATCAGGGCTCAGTAGAGAGCTTGGGACGCCTCTACGTTAATGAGATCATATGTCTTTATGGTGCACCATTTTCTATCATCTCTGATCGAGATGCTCACTTTACTTCCCATATTTGGAAGGGGTTTTTGGAGGCTTTCGGGACGTAGGTACTCCTGAGCACTACATTTCCTCCTCAGACAGATGGCCAGATGGAGAGGACCATTCAGACACTCGAGGACATGCTCCGTGCATGTGTCCTTGACTTTGGTCGCAGCTGGGAGGATCACCTACCCATGGTAGAGTTTCTATACAACAACAGCTACCACTCCACCATCGGGATAACACCTTACGAGGCACTGTACGACCGACCTTTCAGATCACCTCTGTGTCGGACTGACCATGGGGACTCAGCACCCATAAGACTACATATGGTTAGGGCTATGACGGATAAGGTGCATGTCATCCAGGAGAATAGGAGGACTGCACAGAGAAGACAAAAGTCCTATGTTGATAGGAGGCAGAGACCACTGGAGTTTGAGGATGGTGACCACGTTTTCTTATGGGTCTCACCTCGACGTGGTTTGCGGAGATTTGGCCGGGGCGACAAGTTATCTCCACACTTCATCGGACCATTACAGGTCCTTATCAGGGTAGGCGAGGTGGCTTACCACCCGTCCCTTCCACCTCAGTTGCACTGGGTGCATGATGTTTTCCATGTATCTCAACTGAGGAGATATGTGCATGACCCGACACATATCATCGACCATGGGGAGCTGGACATCAACGATGGGGCAACTATTGCGGAGGTCTGGGTGGAGATTGAGGATGGACATGAGTGGGTCCTACGTGGATGATTGATACCTCTGGTGCACATTCATTGGCAGCACAGGAACCTCCAGGTGAGCACATGGGAGCGGGAGACTCAGATGCGTGCTCAGTACCCCTATTTGTTTCCCTAGTTTATGTTGTAGCTTTATGAGGACACTAATCCATGAGGTGGGAGTGATGTAAAGACCCAAAAATTTCAAGTAAATTTAATTTTTTTAATACTTTGGAATTTTACGAGTCTGTGGCTTCTGACGACACATGATTCCGAGGCCTAGTGCGTCCGAAATCAATTTCCGAAGTTTATCTCGGGTACGTTCACGGAACGAATGAGTGGTTTTTTCTATCTTTTGAACCGCTGCTTGAAATTAAAATATGAGGGCACCTATGAACTTGCAGCAACGGTATTTTCTTAAGGGGACACTTACTGTAGATGCGTTCGCAAAAGAGGAGTAAATAATTTTTGGGGGTTTGTTTAAGAATTAAATAAAAATTATCGGAACAATTTTTATTTCATGAGGAGTTTTTTCCCTCCCATGGGTAGTAAAGGGTGGGGCCCACAGACACATAACAACCCAAGTGTGGATATTAGAGAGGTGGGTCCCACAGGATTACCTCCATTTAATTCCCTCTAAATCACTTTAAGAACCCCCATTAATTTGACAAACCTCCATTAAATGTCACCTCAATCCATTAAATTATGTCAACCCATAATTTAATGAGGAACCTTCCTCTTTTCACCTTTTTATTTAACTGCCAAAGCGTTTAATAATGGGGTACCATCTCTCTCCCTTCTTTAATTAATTTTCATCACATCTTATTTAATGTTGTGAATTAATTATGGGATAGATACCATAAGGGTACAATTAAATAATAGGTGGAACCTATTATTTTTTTATTAAGGAGGAGAGCTCTGTTGTGCGAGGAAGAACACCGGCCTCCGACAAAGAAAGATGAAGAACACCAGCCTCTAACGAAGAATGATGAAGAATTCCAGTTCCTTGAAGATCGATGACGCACCACCCTTACCCTTCTCCGCGGAAAGAGAGGAGACGCCGCTTCCTCCTCAGCGCGCCCCGACAATGCCTACGATCCTCTTCTTTGCGACGCCGACGATTTTCGTCCTTGGTGAGGTAGGGGGATTTGTATATTCTTTCTTTATGAGAATTATACCCTTGTGCTTGGTAATTAATTTGTTGGGCGATGTTTGAAACTCTAACGCAGTGGGTGCGGGTTGACGAACAAGACCGAACCCACCGCTACTTTGTTCTTGATGTGTGGAACAATTGGCGATGACGAAGTAGGACCAAAATGAAGGCTGGAGGCCTTCGCAGAAATCTACGGGTCCTGAGACAACCGTAGGTGTAGAAGAGAGCGAAATCGGACCACCAGAATGACCCAGGTGGCCCGCGGAATCTCCAGACGACGCGGGGCGCCGGTGTGGCGGCCGGCTCCGGCCGGCCGCCTGGAGGGGGCGGCGCCCCGGAGAGCCTCCGGCAGAAGCCCACCATGGATGAAGGCGTGGCGGGGAAGACCGGATCCCGCGGCCGCGCAAGGTACGGGGGAGACGCGACGCCAAGCACCGCGTCCGCGGAGCGCAAAGGGGGGACCGCGTCCCCCCTGCTCGGCTCGCTGGCCGAGCCAGCGCACCCCCCCGGCTGGGCCGGGGCAAGTCGCGCGGACCGAGCCGGGTCGGGTTGTGCACAACCGGGCCGAACATGGACCTGGGTCGGGTCGACCCGATTTGGGCGCACCTAGGGGGGTTGGGCCGGGTCGGACCGGGCCCAGACCCCTCACTTCAGACCATTTTCGGTCTTTTGCCCATAACATGAGCTACATACCACCGATCGACGCACCGTCAGGTGTGTAGGAATCCTGGGATCAAGACGGTCATTTTTGTATATTAAACTCGAGGTTTCAGAAAATCATGGGTACGGTCGGGTTGGTTCGAACTCGAAACCAACCGGGCCCTTGGAGCGGAAACCCTTATATCTTAAGGATCGGACCTCCGATTGACATGCTGTCAATTGCGTTGGAATCCATTTGTTGAGACGGTCCTTTTGGCTTACTACACTTGAGTTTTGATGTAGTTGGAGTATGGTCGGGTTGGTTTTAGCTTAAAAACCAACCGGCCCCCTGGAGCGGAAAGGCCAATAACTCTCTGACTGGGCGTCCGATTCACGCATTGTCTGTCACGTTGGGTTTCTTTTGACGAGACAAAAATTTTGGATACCTAAACTCTAGACTTAGTGAGAATTGATGTATTGACTCTCTTTTGCCGGAGGAGCGGACCCTCCCAAATTCGAGCATGCTGTCTGCGGAAACCCTAGAGCTGGTTGCAATTGCGACGACGACGACTGTACTTGGATCCTCCATGGGTTCGGCAGTGACGACGACCATACTGGAATCCTCTGTGGGTTCGATGGTGATGACTACTATTCTTGTATCCTATGTGGGTCCCACAGTATTGACCTATGTACTTGTATCCTGTGTGGGTCTGGCAGAGTAGCTGGTCTTGTATCCTTTGTGGGTCTGACATCTTAGCTGGTCTTGTATCCTATCTGGGTTGAACTGCTTAGATGAATCAGTGGCTACATCTTATCATCTCTATCGCCTTACAAAGTGTATACCAGTGTGAGATGAGCCTTTATTATCAATCATTATCATTGATATGGTTGACTTATTTTCCTCTGTGGATTGGGTTGTGCTTTCCTGTGTGGGTTGGGTTGTGCTTTCCTATGTGGACTGGGTTGTGCTTGGGCTCGGGAGCTGGATCCGAACTGTAACTGATGACTTATGTATATGTATGGGAATATACCTAAGAATATTCATTTGATACTTCGTGATTGTATCTTTTCTTTTGTGGTTTATCCTCCGTGGATTCTAAGAGACCTTCGGGGGCCTCGGGGTCCCTATTGAGTATCGTATACTCACCCTTGCACGGTCTATTCCCGTACTACATTGTATCGGATGTAGACAACAGACTGCACTAATGAAGGTGGAGGCTTGTGGAGATGGACGGTACCAAGATGTAGACCACATGGCTGGACATACACAGAGTGGACGACCGGACCTGAGGAGGTGAGGAGACTATATATACCCACCCTTCAGGTGGGACTTCTGGAGTACAACTCGGTGTTGCTGTTTTAATTACTACTATTGTACTTCCCTTTCAGTTGCACTATACTTTTAGTTGGGTTTTTTTATACTGGACCATTTACTTTTCAACACTTATCCTATACCCAGTTTTACTTAGGGCTTACTTCACTTGCATACTCTGTTGTTTTTGTTATTTCATAAAGGCAATGCCTTCCCTTCTTTTGGGATTTACGCCTTTGGTGCTAGTCACCAGCCCCTGGCCTATAGAAGGTGGGCTTGGGGTAGTCATAGCACGGGCCCTGAAGATGGTTCGTGACAGTATCCTTTTTCAATTTCTTCCCCTCTTGATATTAAGACCTATAAAATTTTAGAGTTTATTTTTCCTTAAAAAATTCAAAAAACCCAACCACATTTTGTATGCTAAATTAGTAATGTAAAGTAGAGAACAAAAGATTTAAATGGTTCTCCCCCTATGTGGGTGACTAAAACCTTTACATAGTTACTCTTATAATTCCATAAAAATATAATATGATAGGATATGACTACTATTTTTTCCAACTGCAAATAGAGTCCCTCTATCTCTTGATAAAAAATTACATTGATTCCCATCATTTACAACTTAAAATTATCAAATAGATCAAAAATAAAATCTCAATCATTATTTGTTTTATTTTTTTAGAAATTTCTTATCTAATTTCTCCATACGTCATATCCATTTAATTCACCTTCCATATCCATCTGACATCCTACATTCAGTTCACCTCATGAGGATGCACCTTTGATCTGTTATATGTCTGATGAAAAAATGACTATGCCTAAATAACTATTAGGAATTAATATTTTGTATAACCTTTTTCTCATATCTATGACCAATGAAACTGACCAATATCTCTAATTGGAACCTCTGTTCGGAACCACTTCACACAACACCTCTATATAGTGTAATTCTAATTCAACCAGGGTTTTTATCGAATTGAAACTCTACCCACTCTGAATTATTATTAACTTAATGTTTTTTAATTTATGAAAAATTTTCATATGGATCTTACATACATATATTTATATAGGAAAACATCCCGGTTAAAAGGGTGGGAACTCAAATGTGTTCTCCTGCTCAACCAATACTCAAACTTCAAATATCCTACCCAACTCAACATCACTGTTCGCATCTACAATATTCTAGAATAACATTAAAACTTTATATAAACATGGCGCTGGATTATTCTATTTTAAATACCCTAAAAGCAATGTTAATAAACTTATTCGAACACACATAACCATGAAAAGATAAAAAATATTAAAGGACAAGTTTAAAATCATCAAAATCAAGGGATTTATAAAAAATTATAATGAATCTCAAAAATCAGACACATAATTATGTTTTTGATTACTTTATATGAATATTTTATTTAATTTACTATTTCTTGATCCTACTAAAATATTATATTCCGTTGATTAGTGAATTTTTATGTTAAACTGCTATCTGAATTATCAAAATAGACTAACTAACTCGATTGGTAATGTTTGAATCTCTCTATCCAACGATCTTCATATACAACATCTGAATGATGACTTTTTATATATTATTTTGGTCACCCTAATTTATCTGAAACAATATACATGATTTTTAAAGCATATATAATTAAAAATTCATATGATTTTCCTTTAGATGACATCATCTTCATATTTCTAATGTTCATTCATCTGATGAATCATTCTATATCATCTGATAGATAAATGTTCTCAGCTGATGGTACTATGATAGATTGATTCAATCTGATGGTATACATACCATAACACCCTTAAATAAATATATAATATTGATATAAGTGAATATTGTAACAAAACTAGTCACCATGCACTTTTTCTACCTTTTTCATATAATACCTCAACCATTGGCCGTTATATATGTTATTCCAAGGAAACTATAAGCCTTTCTATTTGATGGAATTCGTAATGATCAATATGAACTAATTTTTACATGGTGTAGAAATTAATTTATAAAAAAATCATCCCAATAGATCTTCATCTAGTAGACTAAATGTGATCTTCTTCCTTCAGTAATTTTATACACAATTTTCATAACTTTGATCTTTATAAAGTGTACAGCTTTAACTTTGTAACACTTTCACCATCAACTTTGTTTACCCAATTCATATAGAACATTGAATTAAACATAGTTTTTTCACATTAACATATAACTTTCATACATTTTACTACTTCCCCTACGCACCTCACTCACTTTTTACAAATGGTAAAAAACATAGTAACACATACTACTCGTAAACCTTACACCGATACCATCAGCCCCAATCTATCCAATTACATTTTATAAACTCAACCATCGTATAAGCACATTATATATCATTAGTTTTTTTTAATGTTAGGAACATGATAATTGAATAAAATACAACATATCTTTATGGAATTCTTTTAATATTATGAATGAAATTTTTTATCCTCTTCCAACACATCATACAGTAACTTTCTTAAAAACTATAGAAACTATTTCATACATGAGATACATAAACATTCATAATAAAATATTTTGAAAATAATGAAAAGTACATTAGAAAACACCTTAAAGTTTATTTAATACCACCACTAGATTTGATACAAATATTCAAAAAATCACATTTTTTTAACATTACTTTTTTCAAATTTTTATCAAATAACATCCATTATCCTAAAGAACGTACTAAAACCACACTACATGATAACATAATGTTTTTGATGGATTTACATCCTCATTGAGAAGAAATTTTTTAGCCATAATAAAATAAAATCCCCTCTAAATTGTTTTCCATCCCCCATTTTTATGAAAACAATCACTTCCTATTCTTAAAGGTAGTAATTATAAAAATTCTTAATAATTTGTTATTTCTCACCCCCCATTGAAAAAATAATCCAAATAAAGGTGGGGGAAATCTACCTATGAAGTTTATAGAGTCGTATATAGGGGATAGACTTGTATTTTCATCCTAAATCCCCCAAAAACTTCCCTTAAAATAACTTTGATGAAAACATCATTAATTTGATAATTTATTGAAATATTTAAATGATTAATATCATTAAAAACGACATTATATTTTATGTAATGATAATTAATATCAATATTATATGATCTAGAATACTGTATAGACTTTTTAGAAATATCAATGAAACTTTTATTATGATAAATAATCTTCAATAGTTTACTAACATTAACTCTCAAATCTTATAGCTAAATTTTCATCCACAAAATTTGTGTAGAATCTTTCATAGTGATGACATATATTGTTTATGATGTTCTCAATGTAACAAAACATTGTTTATTACTATTACATATCATACAAAATTCTCCTTAAAATTTAAAAGTTACATATGATGTTAATTTTTTTCATTACAGTATCCATCCCAATCGGCGTCAGTGAATCCAAGAAAGGGCATCAAATTAATTATTTTATACCTCAACCCATTTTTTGATGTTCATTTAACAAACCTAATAATTATCTTAGCTTCTATCATGTGTGGTTCTATTTTACCACTCTAACATACAATATATAATGCAACAACATAAAAAAATTCTAGTCTTGAAGTAGTGAGACAGAGTACCCTTCCTATTACATTTGAGAAGTATTTCCTATTCTATGTTCTTATAGGTATATATTTACTCAACTTCATGTCAATAAGGATAATATTTGTAACCTCTTTATGTAAAATGTTTTTAATATCTACTTGGTTTAATTTTCTTTAGATAGAAAGATATTTCACCTTTTTTTGAAATTATACACCCATAAATAAAGTGACTATCCAAGAATAGATAATTTAAATTTACCCTTAATTTGATCAAAAAATTATTCACATGTTTTTATCCCTATCACCTATAAAAAATAAATGATCAAAATAAACAGTGCCAATTTGGTATGTGTATTGGTCTCAATAACATATACGTTTCTATAATCATTCTTGTTGGAAGAGTCAATATTCTTCATGAAATTATCATGTTTAGAGTACCATGAATGAGGAGCCTATTTCACCCCATACAATGCCTACTCCTGCTTACACACTATGGTTATATATTTATCACGTAATAACAAAAGGGGTTTTACAATATAAACTTATTCCTAAAATTATAAATTTAAGAAAACCAACATAACATCTATCTAATATACTTTGTAACAGTAATGTGCAAGAGACTCCATGGAAATTATTATAGTTTCATGTTTCACAATTGGGGTAAAAGTTTCTATGAAGATAACACCTTCTATTTCTTAGTAACCATTGAAAATTAATTGATATTTGTTTGTAGAAATTTCTACATGTTCATTAAGCTTATTTTTGAACCCCCAAATTGGTCATATAACATTATTTCCTTATAGTCTTGGAATAATTTCCCATGTATCTGTTTTCTTAATTTGACCTAAATATTCACTCATAGAATTTGACCACTTTTTTGTTCAAATAACTCTGAAACTGATTGTAGATCCACCTATGAGATAAGTGATGCTTAATTCTCTAATATCAGTTTCCTTCTAGTCTTTAATGGATCTTTTGGATGTCTAATGATGATTTCTAATTTATCTTGTTTATATAAATTATGAAATTTTTGTTATTTTATTCTTGTGTCACTTATTTCATCATAAGATTCATATAAATCCTCTTATACACATTGTTTCTCGAATGCATCTTCTCTTTCATTATCTTTATTGGAATTCATCAAATATATCTTCTATAACATCTTCCTCAAAATATTCAATATATTTTGTTATGTAAGTATAATTTTTTATAAAATTCACCACACAAGAATCAACAAATGTTTTTATAAATTTATCCCAACACTTTTAACCACTTACTTTAGCTAAATACCCCATGAACATTTCTTCTTTATCTTTCTCATAAATGTTTCCAAGATTTATATTTTTTTATCATTTAAACGAAAGAACATTCATAAACATTTAAATACTTGACTATTGTATTTTTTTTATAACATATCTCATTGGAAGTTATTTTTTATTCTAACTATACTAAACATCTATTTTTACCTAAAAACAAATACTTACAACTTATTTCTAGATAATTTTATAAATTTCTTATTCAATGTGTATAATTATACCCATTTAAACTATACTTACATTATCATTTTCACATATCTATTTTTTATGGAGATTAGGGAGAATTATATTGGGGTTTGATTATTTTTTTCTTCACATAGGACACTAAATCATTGACTGTGTATTTTTTTCTATCATCCCTTTTTAACTTCAGTATGTAAACACCCATTTCTTTCTCCACATACAACTTGAAGCTTCAAAACATCTCTCAATCCATTGATTTATGTTTCATAGACATTATTTTGGTCATAATATTGAATAAATAATTTTATGTAATAATGTAAAAATAAAATTTTATTGATTGATATCTTATTGTCCTACCAAGATCATAGTGAATGAGCTCAAGTTCTCTAGATGATTAGATTTCAAACTTCTTATGCCAATTACTAACAATCTTTTCATTTAGAAAATTGTACAAAAAAATTCATCTTCTATAGTTAGTTGTAATATCTATCATATAATATCTCTTTTAAAATGTTTAATCATAATTTTACAGCCAATATTTCCAATTATTTTATGCCACAACTTATTGTCATCATCAACACTTAAGTAACATTATTTTTAAAGATCCATAATATGAAATAAATTTCAATTGGTTATTTCTCCCTTCGTAATTTTTTTCCATATTTCAAAACACTGGTGATTCACATTTTTTAAAGATAAAATCATTATCATAATCAAAGAGTTGTTTAACACTAATATAGTTGTGCATAATATTATCAAAAAATGTAATATCCTTTGATTCAAAGTTATGGGTCTCAATCTCAGACATTACTATTCCTTTGTTTTTAAAGAATATTCATTTCCAAATGTAACTGATCCCCATTTATGTTGTTCAATATCATTGAGGATATTTATATCACCCACCATTTTTGAGGAACAATAGTTGTCTATAATCCATGGTTTGTTCTTTTTTATATATTTTAGAGCACTCTCAACAAAAAAAAATTCCTCAATTTTATTCTTCTTAAATTAATTTTCTTTTAGAATATAAGAAACATGTCTCAGAAGTGTATACATATATTATTCAGCTTAGAATACTTATTGATCAAACATTCTACAATGTTCCTTAATGAAGTCTTATAAGTTTCTCTTAGGAAACTTTCTAGCATCTCATGACTTTGGTTTTCATTATTATTGAAACATAAAAAAGTTACTATCTTTTCTTCCACCCTTGTTTCCCCTTATATCAAGAATATTCCTAGGTACATACATGATGTGAAAATAATTATTTTCAGTTTTTACATATATATCATAGAACCAAAAATATCTGATGAACCTTGATCTTTCATACGAGGATTTGTTTTTTGTGTAATATGTTTCTTGATGTTCAATATAATTTCTAAAATCTATTTTCCCTAGGAATGTGGATATCATTTCATTGAGTTTATTTCAAAATTATATAGAATTTCTTTTTTCTCACATCCCTTATCAACATATTTTTTCCAAACATTATTCTTAAAAGCTACATAGTCTGTATAATTAGATGACCTTTTATATTTAGTGTGTGTAGATTTCAATTTATTCTTAAAAAGAGTTTTTACAGTAGTATGAAATGATTCCTCTTTTACATCTAAATACTTAGGGAAATTTTCAATCATATAATTTATATAAATTTCAACCTCATGAAATATTAATTGGGTTTTACAAACCCAATTTTTATTAATAGGAAGTTTCTTATAAATATATTCCACTATTTTTTCCTATTCTATAACTAGCAATTTGAGGTTCTTAATTAAATCAGTGGGCACATTTTCATTTTTTAGGAATATTAGTTTCATACATTGTTTTTTTCAACATATTTTTTTGACATTCTATTTTATTTCATGGTTTTTGTTTTATTTTTCTTAAGGTAAGTAATAAGTTCTGATCTTAGATGATACTCTCTATAATTGTTTTTCACATTATTCTTCTTCACCATTTCTAGAATATTCTATTCTCTAGACATTATAAAAGAAGTTATGTAATTATTAGGATTTTAAAATTCGAACATTCTATTTTTAGTAGTTTCATACTCATATTTATTACACAATATAATTATTATATTCTTACCTAATAATGTTTTATTACATCTATTTGATATCCTATCTTCCATGGATGTTTTTCTTCACTTCTTCCACTGATTATTTTCATTAGAATAATCTATGTATTCTACAACATTCTTATTAGGAAAATTCATATAAAAATACGAAATTACTATATACTTAGATAATTTTAGTGAGGTTTTTCCATTAAACTTTTCTGCACCATACTGGTACTTTTTTAGTGATAAGATACATGATTCTATCACTTCTTTCTGTATCAACTTCATTATCTACATATTTACCATGTTCTACTAACTCATGTATTGGTTTATGAAAATTAATATTCTTTTTAGTTTGAAATTTTATTTCTTTTTTAATGTTCATTTTTCATTCTGGATCTTGATGTATCTCAGAAGAAATGGATATGTTATGTAATTCATTAAGAGGTAAATCTTATTTATCTTCTAATGAATAAATTTTAGGATGAAACATGTCTATAAATTTTCTAATAAGTTTCTGAATAATTGTAGAATATTACAAGAAATATCTGAATCCTTTTATATTTATAAAAAACTCATGTACTCTGATTAAGTTATAATCAACAGTTTCATGATCATGCATTCTGATATATTTAAACATGATTCACTGTATTTGTAGATTTTCTTCCTTCACTTTGATATTTATCTCAATGATACTTCTATGTTTTCCAATGATTTATTATATTTCATGAAACACATAAAATTTATGTAAATTTTATTTGATAATTATATTAGAGTAACATATCTATATTTATCATATACCTCAATATTTTTTAAAGAATATAGTTGGGAAAATTTCTGAATGGGTGGAAGAAAAGCTATAACTTCATCAATTACATTTTGGAAAAGAGACAGAAGATATGTTATCATTCTATTTCTCCAACCATGATATATTTTTTCATTTAAGGTAAAAATCCATTTTCTATTAGCTCAGTTGAGATTATACACTATTTATATAAAATATGATAAACCCCCAATCATACAACTTGAAGTTCATTAGGATCATAAGAGCCACTATGATGTGGGTAAAGGGGAGGTTAAATTAGTGGAAATATTTTATAATTTCTTATCTCATTGAAATTAACTCATAAAAATTATAATAGTTTTATTCCCTTTTAATCTTTTTAAATCTTAGTCACACTATGTATGATATGTTAGGAAATTAATGTAGAGCAATCAAGATTTTGAAGGTTCAAACCTAGTATGGGTGACATAATCCTTTACAGAGAGATTCTTTCCAATCCATAGAAATACACAATAATTTAAAGTGAATAAAATTTGTGACAACTCCCATTAGACTACATCTATCTCTCTATAGGAAGTTTGAATAACTCTCTTTTGTTTAAAAGTTTTCTTATCAAAAGAAGCCAAAAAATAAGAAAATTTCTTATCAGGTTACTAAATTTTTTCCTAAATTTTCAATCTAATTCCTATATCCAATATCTCAGTCTATTGTGTCTTATGTCTTCATTTTTCATACTCCATTCAATTCACATAATGAGACTACGCCTCTAATATATGATCAATCAAATGAACATGAAAAAATTACCTCACAAAATATTTATTATCTCCATATATTATAGCCTCTTTCAAGAATAAATGGATGATTAGTTTGACCAGTGTCTCTGATAAAATCATCAATTCAGTATCCCTTCTCAGACAACGTTTTTTGGTGTACTTCTACACTAACAGAGAATTTCATTGGTTGGAAACTCATCCTTCTTAGAATTATGCATGACATCACCTTTTTCATATATTAACCATGTATGTATGAGTTGTACATACAAACCTTTTTATTGGAACACTCGTGGGGTAAAAGGAAGGGAACTCAAATGTATTTTCTGACTCAACCAAAAATTGAATTTTGAATCTCCTGCTTAATAAAACTTTGTTGGATGCCTCCAAAATAATTTAAAAAAATTAGTGAATATTATTAAAAACTCATAACTAGCTTCATCTATTTAATCAATGTTAAACTCAGTTTTAAGGAACATCTTTAATCTTACATAACCATGGAAAGATAAACAAAAATTTAAAGACCAACTTCACCAAAATCATATTTAAGTATAATAAAGATATTTTTAATGGTTCTGAAATTTAATATCGGTAAATGTGTGCCCTGTGAATTTATAAGAAAATTTCATCTAGAGAACTATCTCTCTATATGGTTAACATCTATATTATTTTAGTTAGTTAATTTCTCAATTCAACTTCTCTCTCTACAATCAACATTGACTAACTAACTCGGGTCGGTAAAATTATACTCTCTTTGTACGCTTCTCTTCATATGAAACCCCTAACTGATGACTTGTAATGTCTCCATCAAATCAACCTAATTTGGATCAAACCACATACATGATTGAAAAAGTACACGTAGGTACAACTTTAAATGATTTTCAATATGATGAAATCATCTTGACTTATTTGATGTTCATCCATATGATAAATATTTCTATAGTTTCTGAACAATCAATCTATTTGACTAATGGAACACAGACCAAAGGATTTGATCTAATAGAATAAATTCCCCAACTCCTTACATTAATCTATGCTATTTATCTTTGTATAATGTGTAAACAAAACTCCGTACCTTTCACATCATTTGGTTTTATTTGATTGAACTATAGCTATTTAACTTCTTCCAGGTTAGTACAAGAAAATTGATAGTATTTCAATATGATGACATTCATAAAGATGTATAGAAACTCTTCTTCACATGGAGTAGTAAAGCCTCTATCAAACAAAGCTCGGTATGATAGATCCTCATCCGATGGACTCAATCCAATCGAATTTAGTTTGAAATTTACTCTATGATTTTCATAACATAGAAAATTTTACATCATACAACATTATCATTGTACAAATTTTGGTTACACCAAGATATTTTAAAATAATACTATTTTCAATATCAGATCCAATAGGCAACATTGAGCTTAAACAAACCACAGAATATTGTTATTTAAATAAGATCATTATAACCTAGTTTTTGAAATGGATGGTATGAATATGATTAAAATATGAAATATATTTAAAGGAATTACTAAATAAAAATTTATTTACTAATTCTTGTGAAACACACTATCAATTTTTTGTAAAGTCGTTTTATTCTTCAAAATACATTTTTCTCAAAAATGGTTTTTATTTCTTTTTTATGTTAAAAATTATAATTAATTTATTGAAATTTGTAGAAACTTTATTTGATACAAATTATATCTGTTTTATTATTATTTAAAAATATAATTAGAGTGTTTTTTGTATCTCTCTAAAAAGAATGATTTTCTAATGAATAGTGAAAAATATTGATTTTTATTAAAAATTGTTTATTTGATTCATGAATTTACACAGTTATAATTTATTTTAAAATGTAATTAGTGTAAAATTAGTTATATTATATTATTAATAATCCAATTCAGTTATTTAGAATGAATTTTATTTGTTAAATTTGATATAAAAAATTTATACTTAAAAGGCATTCTTCGAAGAAAAGAATTTGTCAACACACTTTGTGTTTTTATCATTAATTAATTTCATCCACTTATAAATTTAATATTAAAAAATTGATTCCATATTTAGAATTAGGAGGTACATACTTGGTAAATAGGTACCATTTATTTTTTATTTTTATGAATAGTAACCATGGTAAATATTTTTCACATCTTTTAGGTTAAATGGGTAAAATTGAGCTAAACAGTGAGGAAAGGTCTCAAAATCAACGAAAAACATTTCTTCATCATATTTTATATGTGTATTTCAGAAATGTACATCCATATATCTAATATATGGATACTTGGTTCCATTTTTATTTGATTATGATGCTTATATTAACTTATGGAATGAATAAATACATATTGCCGCAATATTTACATTAATATCTCTAAAAGTTTTATATATTAAAAAAAGATTATAAAATAGGTTCTAAATGTTTATATAAAAGATAAATTAATTTTTTTTCATGGTAATTTATTTATAATTTTTAGGGATTAATAAATATTTTTAAATTCTTATGAAACACTGATATTTCATTTAACCAATTTATAGAAAAATAAACCTAATGATATCAAAAATATTAAAACTAAAACA
This sequence comes from Viscum album, assembly GCA_963277665.1. Classification (NCBI taxonomy): domain Eukaryota; kingdom Viridiplantae; phylum Streptophyta; class Magnoliopsida; order Santalales; family Viscaceae; genus Viscum; species Viscum album. Next base: position 1,329,679,119 of record OY728158.1, read on the forward strand.
ATTTTGGTGAATTATTGTGTTCCATTAAATTTTTATCTAAAGATAAAATATTATATAAGTCTTAAAATTTTATATTCATATTATATTTCTGTCATGTTGTTTTTAATGTTGAATTTTGTGAATTGTTCTTAAAATATAGTTAATAGTATTTTATGATTAATATATTTTATTACATTATTTAAAAAACCTAAAAATATTGTAAGAGGAAAATTGGGATGATAAACTATCTAAAATATCATACATTTTCCATTTATGAGCTAAATTTTATTTTATAAATAATATTATAACCTGTTAAGACTAAAAAATTCATTATCGTAGTTATGGTTAAAATAAGTTAATGAAGGGGTTGAACCCAAAGATAGGATTTATAATAAAAAAAACAAATCTAAATTTTATTTGGTGTGGATATTTTAAAAATAGAAACTTTTTACTCAAATATATATCCATTTTTTTTATTTTTATTGACAATGTATAAATTATATTTTGATTTTTGTAGAAATTAGAAGTGTGTCCTTTGCCACCCATATAAAAGGGCACCCTTTTATCTCAAGTCTTCACACCACATTGAGCCAACTAGCTCAAAAAACCATTCTAATTTCCATTATAAACCCCCCTATAAACTATCTAGAGGTTAAAGTCTTCTCAAAATACCATTTCAAGTGTCTTTAAGATGCAATCTAAATGTTTTCTACCAAAGAAGATGTAATCATCATAACCGGCTCTTCCAAATTTATTCTTATTCTACTTGATCTGAATTTGTTGTAACCATTGTAAAATAATAAAGAAAATTTTATAAATATAATAAATATTATTATGAGTAATTTATATCCATTTATATCTCTTTTTATCTTAGAAAAAATGAAAATATTGATCATGCGTATGTACAATGTATTATCTCGATGTTGTGGTGTAATTTGTATTTCATCGCCACTTTACATGGATGGTTATAAATATGGAACTAATAAATATAAATTATATTTTTGATATAATTATAATTATTTAACTATAATTTCTCATTTACCTTATTGGCCTTCCAATCATTAAAAATGATAATATCACTCATTCGTACATGTGGACTACCACATCCACAAATCGATGTGATTTATTTCAATCAAACACATTTTATGGACGAATAAAATTATATATATGGAATAAATATATATTATATTTACATCATGTTTAGAATTATAAATATAATTAAATCATAATCAAAGTATAAGGACTGGAATTACATAACTACATCTAACATGAAAAATGAATCTATTAACACTTAGATTCAATGATTTAATAATGAATTCTTAATATATGAGTATAGAATTTTTATAATTTGATAATATATGAAATTATTTGTATGAAAAGGATCATATTATATAATAATTATAAATTTAAATTTATTATCTATGAGGTTATAAATCACTTATGAAGAAATTCATACTTGAGGTAAGGGGTTTCTTAAATCAATTCCCATTCATAGGTCTAGATCACTTATTCAAAAATTATATTATAAAAATATTATGTGTGAAATTATCTTTTTATGATTTATTTTTTATTTCCACTTTAATTTTTATGGATTTAATTTTTTTCAAAAAATAAATCCATTTACTAATTATCAATTAAATGATATATTCACTGTAAGGTATTTTATCTAAATTTCTACTCCATTGAGGCATATTGTTTATGACAAACATATTAAATTTTATGGTATATATACAATATCTTCATTGAAATTGACATGACTATATATTTATTAATAATGAGTAAATTTTAAATTCAATCTTACTCTTTTAAGGTGTTACAATTTAAAAGTTACCAAAAAAGTATAAATCTATTTTTCAATCTCAATTTTATTGTATTTATTATATTCTTTGTAGACAGAATCTTATAATATATCTTTCATAAAATACTTATATTTTCATATCCTTGAGATATTTAAGGAGTTCACATATTTTATTATATATTTTTCTCTTTTTGAACTTGAATGAAGAAAATAAATGTCTAAAATAAATGACAGTCTTATTTATATTTTGATCATGTATATTTTTATTACATGACCATATTTCAAAAAAATGTTTTACAAAATACTTCTTCATTTAATAAAAATATTTATTAAGGGAATTTAATGAAATATTTTACTTTATATAAGGTTATAAAGGATTATTTATAATGTTTTCTAAGGATACATTTTCAAATTTCATTACAAAAATTGAAAAGTAATGCTTTTTTAATGTATAGTACATTAACAAAAATTCCCACTGCCATAAATATTTCACACTATTTATGTTCTTCTATAATATTTCAATGGTTTTACAAAGAAATTTTTTAATGAAAACTTATTTTAAAATTTTCTCTTTCAATTTTCATTATCCTACAAAAGTATTATTTTACTACAAAATATAATTTTCTGATTAATTAGTGGTCTTGTCTCATATCTTGATTAATTTTGTGGTCATTAATGTTCTCATAAAACATTCACTTCATTGTGAACATTTTTCATAAGACATATATATACTCCTTTCATCAGGGATTTGATTCTATCCTAAACCATATACTATTTCTATATATGGTGTTTTACTACTTAATTCAATAGGGGGTCTTGATAATCTATATTCCTTACTGAATATAAATATTTATAAATGTGGAATATTTTTTATGAATAAAATTGATCACTCAATGTATGAGGGGTTCATTGGATATATCCAGTGATGAGTGGGGACTCTTATAGCCCCAAGATGCATCAGAAGGTCACATGAGACTAACTAGTTTTGTTAATTGGATGAGTTATTACCTATTTATGTATGATATCTTAACATGAGGCCTCAGTAGCAAGTTTATGATGTCAGAAATTATGTATTCCATAATTATGATATTATTTATCAATATCCATGTAATTATTTGGACATTTATGATATCCATTTCTGATTCATGATCAGGTGATTAGTAATATGTAATTTTTTTACCATTATTTTTTCAACCATATATTCTTCGAGCTCATGTTGTTGATTAAATGAAACATGTTTTCAATTATTTACAATTCCATATTATATATGCATTATTTTATTAGGATAGATTCCCATATATGTAATCGTTAATATGAATTTTAGTTCACCCTATTATTATGTTTCCTTTCCCCAAGATATGAAGATGGAATATTCTAATGAGTTTGGGGATTTAGATATAATTATTCTCATTATGTTTTACACTTCATTTTCTAATCTAATACGTGAAGAATGTATGTATATAATTTACCAAGACTGTTAAACTATTGGGTCTTTTTTTATGTAATTTCTTATATCAAGTGGAAGTATAATAAAGTAACCAACATCTTAGGGATGTTAGGGTTTAGGTTTTAACAATTAACAGTAAAATTTATCACCCTTGTCATTATAAAAGTATGACTTAAATTTTATACTTCTGATTGATAGTCGACCTGTCAAAATTTTCACTATTTCCCATCTTTACATATTTTACATTATAAAAATTCATAAAAACAATGAAATTTTGAATAATTATAAACCTACATATTATAGAATTAACCCCAGTCTATCTATTAATCCAGTATGACTTTAAACATTGTACAAATATAGCTTAGATTACCAGTTTCTATATGATATTAGGAACTTGAAGGACAAAAAAACATATTCTAACATATTGAAATTTTCCTAATGCAGTAAAAAAACTTTCTTATCCACATCTATAATATCATAACAAAAATTTATTAACAACTGCATAAACTATTTCTTACTTAAGACAAAAAAAAATTCACATCAATTTTTTTTTTAAAATAAATTTAAAGCATCTTACAAAATATACCCATAGATCCTAAATTTAATACATAAATCATTTATAGTGTGTTATTCTAACCAAATTAGTACCTCTAGGGTCAAAGAAAGGATGTTATTATTGGATTTGGGTATTTCTTAGATAAGATAACAGGCTTCTTAAATGTGGAGAATAGAGGGGAGGGGTGTCCTTTAATAAGTGATAGAGAGTACACACTTTGAGTTTTTTAAAATATTAAAATATTTTTATGAACTAATCAATATGAATGGCTCCAAAATAGGCCATTTTAATAGAATATATAATATAGGGTTGAAATATTACCATCCAATAGGATTTGAAAAAGGTTATAGGAAATTTAAACCTTTATATTTTTTAGTTTTGACCCTTTTAACATATTTTAACTCCAACCATGAAAATTGATTTTTTTTACCAAAGTTAAAATTCATAATAACTGAAAATGAATGTTTCCTCATTACCATATTTATAAATTATGATTATAAATATTGAGTCATTTTTAACTAATTCAATTTTTATAGGTGGGAAAAATTACTTCCAAAATTATAACACATATTGAAATAAAAAATGATTTTATAGAAAATAGATTTTTTTTGTATAAAAATGTTTTTATACAAAAATCAATTTAAATGATGATTTCAATGAAATTTAATGAACTATGTCCAATAAAAATGAAGTAATTAAATTTTAATTTTAATAGATAAATTACACTATGTAAATACTTGAAAAAAACTAGTTTTCTTAAAAATTAGTAGTCACTATTATTTACCAAAACTCAACTACTTCATAAAATTCTAAAAAATAAAATCATATATATTTTTAAGATTTATATTTAGAAAAATAATAATAAAATTTTCAAATTATAATTCTAAAATTCTAAAACAAAATATTTATATATAACGATATATTATATATAAATGAATTTTTTATGAATAAATCTATTTTCTTTTTTATTGTAAAATTATTAATATTGTTATAGAGAAGACAAATCTGTAAAATATAACTCATGAATATTAATAAATAATGAAATTGATCTATTATCCACATAACATGGGTTGTTACATTATCCCCATGGGAAATTAAATCCTCATAATTGTATTTGTTACCTATTAAAGTGGGTATATTTTTTCCTTCATAGAGTTTTCATATTCCCATAATGCTTCTTCAATCATATAGTTTTTAAAAAAAACCGTAACCTATATAATCACATTTTTCCAGAAAACCTAATCTCTAGGGTCATGAATTTTAACATTTTTTCCACTTGTGATGAAAATGTGATATGTATCATGTATATATTTTATTAATAATGAAACATGAAACACTTCATGTACCTCGGATAAACACGAAGAAAATGACACTCCCTATGAAATTGATCCACACTTATATAATATTTTACATGGTTTAATGAACCTCAGAACTAAATTTCTCTTCTTACCAGAACACATTACACTTTTCCATGGAGATACTTTAAGAAAAACATATTTCCTTACCTCAAATGAAATATATTTCCACCAATTATCTATATAATTGTTTTCCTACTCTAATCCATCTTTTTTTTAAATATCCTCTCCTTCCTAAATATTTCATCTAAAAATTATTTTTCCAATATTATTTTTTTCTCACTAGCTTCTCCCCCAACAAGTTGTAGTGCGACCCCTCTTTCAATATGATTCCTAAATTAGTACCATTTATATTCTATAAAAAAAAATTTATAAAAAAATTCATCTAATGATTGATGTCGATCCCCACTTCCTTGGTAATCTATAGAATAATTTCAAATATCTTATTCCAAGTTCTGAATCATTCTCTCTAACTACCAATCTGATTGATTATTGAAATTTGTTCTAAAATCTAATTCTGTAACAAATGAATTCTAATGTATTTTTTCAAACATTAGAGTTAAAACTAGGATAATGATAAGATACAACAGAAAGAGGGACCCCATTAAATTCAGTGATCTATTTATCATAATGTCTTGAAAGATAATTTGAATACATATTTTCTTGAATTGGAATAAAATGCATAAATTTAGTAAATGATCAATAATAACCCATATAACATCATTACCTCAACATGTATTTGGTAATCTAACCCAAAATTACACGGATAAATTCTTTCATTTTTATTCTAGCCATGAAAAAGGATAAATAATCCCCATTAATAGTTTTCATTCAACATTATCCTGTTGAAAAGAAAAAAAATCATGATAAAGTCAAAAATATATATTTTTATTCCATCCCATTAAAAAAGTTCATTAAGGTCTCTATATATATTAGTTATATTGGGACAACCATAAAATAGAGATCTATGAGCTTCACTCAACAATTGTTTATTCAGCTGAGAATCACATGACATGCACAAACACTTTATAAATATGATAAAACCTTATTTATCAATATTTAAAACAAAAAAGTACCCTTCATAACCTATTTTAATATTTCATTCCAAACAAGAATTTTCTTATAATATATCTTAATTATATATGAAAAATATGACTACACTGACACCTAAATAACATAGGGAGTTCATATATGGACAACTTATAGAAGAAAACTCATCAAATTATTTACACATGTTTCTTGTTACAAACATAGTATAGTTAATCATGCTTTATATTTACAACCAAAACTACAAACTTCCATATCTTATTTTTTTTTTGAGATAGTAATAAATCATGCAATCATAATCCTTAATTAGTTATGGCCATCTTATTTTCCTCATGTTGAACTCTTTATAAGTGAATATATTCATTAAATTTCTTTGATCAATATATATTTCACACATTACTCTATATAAATGATGATAAAAAACGAAAACAGCTAGTTCTAGGTCAGGTGTTAGATAATTTAGGCCATGAGGTTTTAATTAATGTGATGCATAAGAAATTACATAGCCATTCTGCAATAGAACATAATGAATTCATTTCAAAGAAGATTCCTTATAGATAAAAAGCTAATTATTTCTGGATGGAAGTACCAAATGTGGAGCATTAACTAATATTATTTTTAATTCCAAGAAAAAAATTCATCACACTCTTTCACCTATATGATTGTAAATCCTTTCTATGTTAACTTAGTTACTAGGATATATAAACAAGAAAAATCTTCAACAACCCTTTGGTGGTAACCCACTTATCCAAGAAAACTGCAAATCCTTGTTATATTTTTATGTTTTTAAAACCTTTTTACTATATTAGTTTTAGTTGGATCAATATTTATTCCATATTTATTTTCAATATTTCCATGAAAAATTTTTACCCCAACCCAAATTTATATTTACTAAATTTTCTATATAACTTATTTTATTTCTTTCTTTGTAGAAAATTCAAAAGGTTTTATTCATGATTCTCATAAATTTTTTAATATAATAAAATATCATCAATAAATGAAAAAAATATTTATAAAATTAATTAAGGAAAACTATATTAATAAGATCTATAAATACACATAGATCATTTTTCAATCCAACAGATACAATCACAAACTTATAATTCCCATACCTATTAAAGGATTTACTCTTTATAATTTCATCCCCATTAATATTTAGTTCATAGTACCTTGACCTAAGATCAACATTCAAAAAATATTGAACTCCCTGGATCTGATTAAATAAGTTATTTTTTGAGGCAAAAAAATAATTATTCATAAAATTGATGTTCTTCAAGGGTCCATGATCAATGAAAATCCTAATGAAATCATATTTATTTTTAATAATAAAAATAGGACTACTCCATGATTAAATGATATTATGAATATAACCTTTATCATGAAACTCTTATAGATACATTTTCAATTACAAAAGTGATACTTTATAAATTTAATAAGGAGTTTTGGAAATGTGGTAACCATTAGGCACTAAGTCAATAGTAAACTAATTATAAATCATGTGTAATACCAGGAAAATAATTAAGGGAGTCATTTAGATATACATTTACTATAATAATATCACCAATTTTTATTGTTTCATTCATCTCATCAATATGTGAAAGATAAAATTCTTTTCCACATTTAATTAATTTATCAACTTCATGATATGTTATAAAAGGTATGAAATAATTTTTGTATAAAAACTAAAACACATTCAAAAATACATATTCAGATCTAAAGTATATCTTATAATGATAAATTGAAAGACAATATTTTATAATAACATTGAACTATACAATGGGAAAGAAACAAGGTTTGTCAATAGATACCCTCCATAGATGAAAACTGGAAGTTTACTATAATTTATTTCTTCCTTAAAACTACTCCTAGGAGTTTTTTTAAAAAAGATATATCTTCATTTATTAATGTGAAATATAAAATTTCCTATAAAATTTATTAGAAAAGAAAGAGTTTATTGACCCTAAATCAAAAGCGACATAGGCATAATATGAAAAATTAGGTAATTAACCGAGAACATTTCACCAAATGTTTTAAAATATTACAAAGTATTCACAATGGATTTAGACACACCTTTCATCCTAGGATTTTGATGGATTTTATCCATTGTTTCTATCATTGGTAAATTACTCACCTAATAAACCATCTAATTCCAATTAATGTATCATATTGTTGTATTTTGATTATTTTTATGATCATTTTTCATTGAAATCGTAATCCACATATCCAATCATTCCACATCAAAAACACTTTCAAGTCCTCAAAATAAATTCCTTATGTTGATTTTTTCCATAGTGATCATGGAATGAAACCTTTATTTTATTACCTTTATATTTATTCAATGGTTTATTCCCCCAACACATTCCATGTGGACCTATTTTTATTCTTGTTTTCATTAAATGCATGATTATCAAAAAAAATACCTACTAATCATGTCAGAAAAATATTCTAATAACTTTCGAATTCATGGGAAACCAATTCTATTTGATGTATTTCATTAAAACATTAGTGAAATAAATTTATTTCAGTATCAAGATCCCAAATATAATTTGATGCCTAGCTTTACAATTGAGCGAAGTTTAATTCACAATACACTACTAAATAATCATTATAATACCTAAATTCCAATAATTTATTTTCCATTCTAATTCAAAAAAACAATAAGAAAATACTTCTCAAGGAAAATATTATAAAATTCATCACATTCCAAGGAATCAATATATTCTATTTCACTGATATTATTAACTATTAACCACCAGTGATCAAATTTACCATCCAAATAATACATGTAAGGAGTTACATTTTTATATTCTAAACAACCCATTACATAAAATATATTCTATAAGGATTTAAATCATCCTAAATAATCACTAGTCCAAATGATCCAAATAATAATAGAGGGTTCTATTTCATAAAATCTTATACAATGGACATCTTCATATAAGATGAGAATAGTTTGTATCCCACTTGGATACAAATACCATTTATATTTTAGGTTAATTGTTCCATCATAATAAAAAACTACTTTTTATATTTCCAACCATTCGAGGAAGCTTTTTTAAGGATATTTTCCACTTGGTGACATCCTAGTTTAGTATCCTTGTTTACTCTATGGAAAACCATTCAGAAAAACATAGTTTATATGTTGAAACATGGTAATATTAAAATGACATATTATGATAACCATAAATTATTATCTCTTAAGGTAACTTATTTTTATAATTCTAACGTATAAAATTAGATAAACCCTCCTCTCACACCAACTATAATGACCCGATGTTAAAAAATTATTTAATATTGAGTTTTAAATCAAGAATTAATTTTCAGACATTCTCAAGGACCTTTACAAGTTTATATTTTTTGGATATTTAGTTCATAAGTATAATATAATAAATCTATACATTAAAATGATGAAATCTACATTCAGTATCCATTTTTCTATATGACCATACTTTTTAAATGAAACACATTTTTTATAAAAAATATTTATGATTTGGAACTGTTATTCATCACTATTCTTAATCATCGTGAAAATCATATGAAAAATATTTCAAAACATGGGCAGATCAAAAAATATTTGTATGAGGAATAAAAAAAAGAGGAAAAGAAACACATTAGTCTATTTAAAAATAATGAGATCATATAAAATAGTTTTCTTTCAACATAAAAAATATGAGTTCAAATAATAATTTACTTACATATGAAATAATTTTTAATTCGTAGATGTTTTCAAAAATCACGATATATGAAATAATAAAGGAGAAATCATAATCATGTCGGTTTCTAAAAAATAATAGAACCTATGAAAAATAGGTTCTCGAAAACATACTTTCTTACCAATAAAGGGAAGAATCATTCCATTAAACAAAATATCCTTACCTTGCCTTATGAAATAAAAGTATTTCCATAATAAATTGTAATAAATAATTGAAAAATCATGCATTTTACTTCAGAAGTCATATTTATAAAACCCTTATAAGGACCAATAAATTGGAATAACCTACTTAATTAATTACAACATAATTTTTTGATGAAAAAATCATTACCGAATGCATTGGAGAGCTATACCGGGCTCACCCATCACAATAACCAATATAAAATGAATATAAAAACATAAATAACATATAATATTGAATTTATATAATGTAAAATCATTAAATATTCCTTTAAAACAATATGGAAAACCATTTTATGGCTTCACATAAAATATTGAAAAATATCATTTTATTTTGATTATATTTAATAAAATTTTCCAAATTTGGGAATAGTATTTCAGTTGAAAATAAACTCAGAAAATGAAAGAAAAATTCTTTTTTTATAATTTTTATATAAAGTAAAAGTTAATGGGAACATAATTTTATAAAAAAATTGTATATAAAAAATATATTCCATATAAAAATTACAAAAAATATGAACAATGAAGAAACAATGTCTTAAGGAATACATAAAAACTTTTATAAGAGTTTTCTAGGGAAATACCATATGATTTGATAACTTTTATACCCACGAAACGTTAAAGGAAACAAAATTTAAGGGATTCTAAACCAGAATAATTTTTAGAGAATAATATTAAAATAAATAAAAAGAGCATTTTATACACCACACCAAATACAACACTTGGAAAAAATTGGTTAAATCTCAAATAAAGGAATTTAATGATAGAAATATCTTACCTTAGGTATGAATTATCACATAAATTATTTATATTTTTGAATAATAAACTTTTGATAAATATTTAATATATTAATAAAATAATTTATGTTTACTATAAATTTTATTTCACTTGTATCCATGTTATAATTAATTATTTAATCAATTACATTCTCATCTGACATTTTGAGAACAATTATCATATAAGTCAGAAATGGATTGGGTAGGTTGAATATGGTCATAAGGATCATGATTATATCATTTATATAATCTTAATAATTTTATATTTATCACTTTTATAAATTATTTAAAACTAAATACAACCATTTAAGGTGATTAGGAAAAATTAATAACATTACTATCACAAAGATGGTAGGCCATATGTGTGCATGAGTAACATTTCCATTTTTCAACGAACATGAGAGGAAAAAGGTAAGTATTATTTTATTATGTTGTAATGATAATTATATAATAAATATGATATTATTTCTTCAAATTCACCAATATATATAATCAATGTGAGGTGGTGTTGAAAAATAAAATACATAGTTTTGTGAGGCGGTAGCCCACACTTACACAAAAGAGATGTCTTTATTGCTCATTAGATAGTAGTAAAAGAATTAGAATAATTATTTAAAATTTAAAAAATGAAATTTATATCATATATACAATATCATATAATTTTTACAAATTTTAATGAAAAAATAAGATTTATTGATGATATATAATCTTGTGAGTCCATAGATGATAAAAATACAATATCATAATTGAGCATAAGATGTGGATATGGGTAAAATCGTGATTTATTAGAAGTTTATTCACAAAAGCATATATCTTGTATCATGGTATAAGGAACAAAATAAAAATATGAATGAATCAAAATAGTATATAATCATGAGTCTATAAACATGATCGATTATAGTATAACATAGTGATAATAATAAGTAAAAAAAATATAGCACATACATAATCATTAGAATATATTGTGAACATATCCTTGCATATCCACCATTTATATTGTTAACACATCCATATATGTCCACCATTTGTGTTTTAAAAAACCATATTATATCCACACATCATTATATCACAAGATATAAATGCTCTACCAATGAAATGGGTGGTGATATATAACCAAACCGCTTATCATCGATACATCTGTATTCCAAAATATATCAATTTCAGGATATATCATGAAAAACTATTGGCAGAAAATTGGTTTAATATAATTTATAAATTAAATAAAATAAATAAATAATGTATAATTACATCAATAATCAGAACATGATAAACCGATGGAAAATCAATGGGAATCCAAAGATATTCAATAAATTTCCTAGTAAATATCCTTCAATCAAGAAAATAATGTATATAAACTTCACACCATATAGGTAAATGGGAAACCATAAAGTCATAAATTTCTCCAACAAAACAATGTATTCAATCTTGGTGAATTACCTTCAATCAAAGAAATAAAAAAAATATGTTATTCATAAAGGTAATGCGTTTGGAGAAAAATTATGGTTATATAGAAAATATTATTAAACAATATAAAGAAAGTGATTGATTATTGGTATTATATAAATTTATCACTTATCATATGTGAAAACACATGTAATGAATAAAATGATAGATCAAGAATACATTTAGAAGAATAAATAAATGTTATGTAAAAAATCATGAGCAAAATGACCATTTTTTTACAAAACCCCTTTTAAATAAAATTAATTGAAAATAGGAAAAATAATCAACGTTGTAAGAAAATTAAACATGTGAAAGATTATTTAAAATAAATGGAACTAAATTCATATAAAACTATTTTAAAAAATAAGTTACATTTATCCTTTTTATAAATAATTTATAAGAGACAATTCCATTTTTATTGAAAATTCATTTTCAAAATGGTTAGAAGTAATTTTGTAGAGATGTATTAAAAAATTCCTTTTTTGTAAATCGAAAATAATGGAGTTTTAAAAAATAAAATATATTTTTATATGGTAAAAATCGAGTGGAATAATAGAAATATATCCATAATAAGTAAAGTATTTTAATATTTTCAATTGCAATTATTGAAAACCCACATATTAAATATATAAATGAAATTTCAATTTAAAAAGTGGTGAATATAAGTATTCTGATCACTTGAATTAATACATATTTGATTTTCTAAAAATATAATAGAACATTGGTGAGAAGGAAAATATAGACATGGAAGAGAAATATCTTTTGAAAATAATCGGAGTTATTCTTAACAACATAAAAATTTTCTTTTAGAATGTATTACATTATTGAATATTATATTAAGGAAAAAAAGTTACTTCCCTAGAGAAAAGGAGAGATTTACCTTGGAAAATTAAATTAAAGGATAAAAAATTGATTAGCATATAATCACCATGCATATAATTTTTTACTCAAAGAGAAAGAATTTTACTCAGGAAATATGTTATGACTCGAGTAATTGTTAAATTAAAACCCATTGAATGAGAGAGATATTGAAATTGAATTTATCATATTATTAAATAAATATATTTAATTGAATTATAAATGAAATAGGTATAATTTACACTATATATATTAAATTTTGTTTATAATACAAACACATATCAAATAAAGAAGTTTTAAATGAAAACATTTACAATATGTGTAGTAACTATACTGAAAGAATGTGAATGATTGATTGTAAAATTAAAATTTTAAAACACATGATTAGGTTTTTTATTTTATGAAATAATTCAATGGAATATTTTTATACTGTGTCTAATAATATTATGTGCAAAACATGAAAGCATAACTCAGTGAAATTGAATTAAGATATATATCTCTTGCATGTTATATAATCATTGATGTACGAATAATTTGGTAATTAAATTATAATTAAGAATTTTTAAACCCAATAAAATAATGAGGAAATAAAATAAAATAATTCATTTGGTAGAATAAGTCAAACTTGAAATAATATATTTCTGTCTGAATGTTTGTAACACAATGGATGAAAATTTGAGTTAGTACAAACCCTTACCTTGGACTTTATTCATTATATGAATGCCCCTAAATTCATGAATAATCAAATTGATTTTACTTGATACCTTATTTTTAAAATTATTCATCTATATTTCATTTACTATAGACTATGTGTTATCATATTTTTTTTCATATGTTGTTTTTATTGAGGTGGTTCAATCAATTCCTACATATGCCTTGTGATTTGTTGACCATTGACACAAGTTTTAAAAAGAAACATTATAATATATACCACTTTAGGGTTTCATTTCCTTTAATACTCTATTAATATAAAATTTGAATTATTATATAGTTTGTTATTAAATGAACTCAGATTAGGAAAGGTACTCAAATATGTTCATTTTAGAAAATTTAGTTTACTGTGAACATTTATTATAAATATAACTAGTAAAGTGACAGATATTTTTTATATATAATATTAATAGTTTTCTATTTTTTTAATGAAAATAAAATTTTAAGTACACCCATGTTAGGAGCTGATGGAAACCAGTGAACTCTACTTCATGGAGGTCGTAGCCTACAGAAATGCATGGTCGGTGTTTGTTTTTTTACTTAGTTAATGGAGAAGAATAAATACTTAGTGTTAAATAAATATAATAAAAATTTAGTATAATAATTATAGTCAGTTAATTATATAAATAATATTAATTTTGGTTCATAAGGGTAAGAATAAGATGAAACAACTAAGGGCTATATAATACACGGTTTTCGACCTGGTACGTTATCTTGAAAGTGTACTTATAAATGGAGGGATTTGACTAATTTCTAGTGAAAAAGGGATAAAATAAGTTAAATATAATTATAAGAGGGGGAAATTGGTTAGTTTTTTAAGGAAATATTAAATTGAAATTGATGTATTTAAATGGTGTAAGTGATCCCATTTTAAGAGTAAAGAACGAGAACATTTGTGAATACCCTTTACTTTTTAAGGATTTATTTACTCTATTCAAGGGTTAATAAATCTATAAGTTATAGATTATTGAGTGTTATATGATATTGGGATAATAAAACATCAACCAATAAAATAGAAACATTTTTTAAAAATTCCAAAAATCATTTATTCATATATTTTTCACTTTTACCTTTATTTTGTTTTTACTATGGAAACAGGTTTTTACCATAATTGTTTTAATTTTGTTAAAAATATAAGGAATTTATTAGGATTTTCTTATTTTATAAACCAAAAAGTTTTATCCATATATTCAAAATCATTTTATAAATATATCAAAATTACATTTTGAAATAAAACATTTAATATATAGAAAAATCATTTTGTAGAAAAAATGTTATTTTTAATATTAAGTGTTCATAATGTTATATAGTATTTATTAACAATTCAATGAGTCTTAATTTATAAATATAAAGTTACAAAAAAATATAATAGATTCATTATTGATAATATATTAATTTATTATATTATATAAAAATAATAAATGTTAGTAAAATAATACTTAGAAAATAATAGTTTTACCATTATCATTAGAGTTAACTTGAATCATTTTAATAAGAATTTTATACATAAGAATGAAACTTACTTTTTTAAATTTTGTTAAATTTTTTATAAAAATATTTAAATTTATTTTTATACTTTTAATTTCTACTTGTGATGAAAACTAATTTTTAATATAGATGAATAAAAAAAATTTGAGTAAAATATTACTCATTTTTCCAAAACAATGAATATGGATTTTATATATTCAATATATTATTTTGATATTATTTATTTTAATTCCAAAAATATATATATGATTCTATAAAAATGGTTTCAAAATATTTTTATTAATTATTTTATTAGGATTATTTCATAATAGTTACGGAATTCAAAATTGTTGTTTTTCTCTATTCACCTAAAAATCAATTTTTTTAGAAAAAACAAAAAAAATTAATCCTATATAATATTTAATTTATTAATCCAAAAATGAATTTAATTTCTTCTTATTTAAATTATATAATTTAAAATTTTAGTTTTTAAATAGAACAATAATATATAAAAGTGATCTATTTTTATTTTAAAATTCCCTTTTAAAATTTTAAGTATTGTTATTCATTATATGTATGCATTTAAATTTGATTAGAATATTTTTATATATTATTGGATTTATTATTATAGTAACTATATTATCTAATTTTTCAAATATTATTTAAATTTTATGTTCCATATGAAATAGTCTGTCAATACAATGTATCTTTGAGGGAAAATATATTATGAAATCTCTAGGTGTTAAATTCAATCGGCATTGGTGCTTAGTAGAATACCAATTTTAATTAATAAGAGAATGTTCTTACTTCTAAGCGTATGTCCTGACTTCTAGATCAATCATGGATTTATTTTTCACTCAAAATTCCATAATATACTAAAAATAGCATCTCTATATGGGAATACCCTACTCAATTCAAGATTATTGTACCTTTCTTGACATAGAAATCTTCAATACACAATTTTCAGCTGGATAGACATATTTGTAGTCCCTAGATGTAAAAATAATGGAATAAATATTTACCACATGATTCAAAACATCATAGTATAATCCTACCACACAATATTAAACTGTGAAAATCAAACTATATGAACATTTATTTTAATTAGTGAGTATGTGTAGGATTCCTCTTCAAGGATCAAAGAAAAATTATATGCAATAGCTATCGTCGCATGGATATATTCATCATCAATTAATCTATATACTTCTAAACCAAGATATATTTCCCATTAGCTCAAACATCGTATCACTGGGGACATATTCCTTATGAATCCATATTAATGGTTATATATTTTTCATGTAATCTCCTACATCATTCCTCACCTTTAAATATCCCCCAAGATCCCAAAATTCTTATCTCAGGGTCAAAATTCCCCAGGAAACTAGACTCTTTGGGACGTATCCCTGATTTAACCATGTCTTTCCCAGTGGTTTATATTCCCTTGAGCCCAATCAATCATTCCATTGTGTCATATACAATATGAAATCAGGACGCCACTAGAACGGTTGAATTACCATTGGATGATCACAAAAACCATCATCATTGAGACATACCATAGTAACCCACAATTTTCATAGGTATATATTAAATATTAATTTATAAATAATCATTAACTAAATTTTTTTCCCATTCAATAATGTTTTAGTTCGATTTTATTTTGAAACATAGAAATGTAAATAACTTGTTCATTAAATATCTACATCATATTTTTCTAATTTTTTTTAACTAACACCCTTCTTATATATATCATACCTAATACATTTCTTCATAATTTAGGGAAAGTAATTATAAGAAAAGGGTGAACTCATATTGTCAGTACGGGTAAACAATAGAGATATAAATGATCACATAAGCATAAAATGAGCATACTGGTATAAGGAAACGATCTTAAAAGGTGAAAACCATAACATTAATATCAAATATAATGTTATTAATTTATTTAATAGGTATGGATTTTTATGTGACATTAATCATAAAGGAATCAAGGGATAAAAAACTTGAGATCATAATATAGGCAGAAGACATGAAATTATAGAATAAAAAAATTATATACAATAATTTCCATAGTAGTAAATGATTACTTCCAATTTTATCATACTGTAATTGGTTTATTTCCACAACTATATTAGTATTCAAGGTTTACTCCTAAGACTATCACAACGGATTAAGTCCCTTACTGTATTAGGTTCACTCCACATTTCAGTTCTGTTTATATAATAGATATCAATATTTACTCAATTAATTAGAGGGAGATATAGGTCCCACCCATGACATATTGAAAATAATATATATGTGTTCCAAAAGTTCTTAAAACATTCACTATATCAACACCAATGAAAATAATTGGGTTTCATAAACATTTCATCATAACATATACCATGGAAAAGAAATGTGTTTCATAAACATTTCAATATTTCATCATCAACATAAGCTATATATAGAAATATTAAATATGTTATCTACGGATAATATACCTAGTAAATTATAATTAATTTCAAATAATTTATTTATTGATGGAAAATTATTTCAAATTATCACTTGGAATAATTTTTGAGGAAAATAATGTTTCTATTTTGAAATAATTTCTTTTTTAAATGTTGAACAATTATAAAGGTTACCATTTTATTTGAAAATGAATTTTTAAAATGGAAAATAAATTTTAAAATCAAAATTTAGTAATGATTAAATGAAGATCAATTCATTTTTACACGTTAAAAAACCACCCTTCTATATTTTTGTCGATTTTTTTAAATTACCTCATTTGGGAAATGAAAAAAATTCAAACAAATTTATAAAATGTAAATCATGGGTTAAAATTACTTTAAATAGTCATAAGATAAATTTAAAAAAATTGGATTTAATTTTATAAAAAAATTATATGGAATAGAAATATTTCCCTGTTTAGACTTAAATATAAACAATCTCGAATACCAATGATGTTTTGAAATAAAACCTTACATTGAGTTCACCTTTCATGGAAATTCATAAATACTCCTATATAATAAATTTATATTTATTTTAAAAATATAAAAGATTAATTTTCAAATTTATAATATCATATATGATCCCTTTATAACATTTCAACACCCCTATTTTCCAATAATTCCTTATTAAAATTGTTATTCTTAGGAGTAAACCATTTCATTTAACATGAGTATATCAGTCCAGTAGTTATCATCCATTACACGTATCTTTGTTCCAAAATATACAGATTATTTATCATGATACTAATATCATATATATGCATTATATAAGTATTTATAGTCATCAATAAATGTTAGATATAGAAAAATGGATTACAGCATTCATAGAGACGGTATGCCAAACATACGTATGAATGTTATTTTCATTTTTCAATGGACGGATCCAAAGAAATATAAATATTATTTAAATTTTAAAAGATATTTATTATATAATATATATCATATATATTTATCGAATTCATCCCCATTATAGTCCAAAAAAATATAAATGAAAAATGAATCACATCGCTTGATGGAGGTGGTAGTCCACACATATGAACGAACGATATTATAATTAATCAATAAACTATATGGTAATAAGGTTGAAATTAAATTATTTATGAACATGTATAATTATGTCATTAATGTCATACATAAATATTAACCCCAACATAACATCCATACATAAAATATGGCGATGAGAAATATATTATTTCAGAACATGAAGAAGATAAGCTACACGTACATACGTGTGATAGTTTCAATTATTGTTTGTTAAGAAGGATAGTGTATAATGCTGTTTTAATAATAATAATAACACTTAATCACATTTTATTATTTTGAATTTATTATATTATAATAAATATCATAGACTTATAATAGGTAAAGAGGTGTAAAAAAGAAAGTGACCAATAAGGGAGATTACCTTTTCTTTGGAACATCACCTTTTGTTCTTCTCTAAAGGGCTCTAGGTTCGGTATTTTGGGAAGAAAAAAATGAGGATGCATATAGGGAGGTTGATAATGAAATTCTTTATATTTTTTGATACATAAGGCTTATAGTGGGTTGACTAAGGGATGGATAAGGTTCCCTTTTATAGTTCGGGTGAGGGCACTTTTGGAACTTCTCAAAATATTAATTTATAATAATTTAAGTTTCTTGAAAAATGATTCCAAATTGATATTTATTATAATATTAGTTTGATAGTGTTTTAATACCACAATTAAATATAATTAATACAAACTTTGGTCTAATTTTAAACCTTATAAATTTAATTGACCATTAGCTAACCAATTATATTTTTCACCAGTGTCATACCATTTTCAACATTAACATGTCATAATTTCATTACTTATAGGGTCCAAATTAGTTCATAAATATAAAATTTAGGAAATAATAGATCATATAAAATTCAAATTGTCTTATTTTAATAATTTTATTAATTTCAATAATTTAACAAAGTATTTGTTTAATAAAATATTGTTATTGTCAAATTTTACACTATTTATTTAATTTAACATTAAATACATAAAAACATAGGGGAATTATAATATAATGATTTTATTCCTACCTAATATGTAATATAGATATATGAAATTCTTTTTTAACATTATCTCAATAAAATCATATCACTTTTATTATTTTTTTAAATCATTTATTATATTTTTTATTAAATGGAGACACATTACATTATTGTTCAATAAGAAATTCTGGTCATTATAAAATTATTAAAAATTAAAAATAAATTAATATCAGTACAATAATTATATTAGTCTCAAAATTAACACATATATTCATTAATATCATACTATTTTCCATATGTGGACACCTAAATGATATTAAAAACAAAGAGTGTGGCATAACTTTCATTGATTTAAAAAATTATATAAGTCCATTTGATTGAGAAGTGTCAATTAGAAAATTATATTTCGACACCAATATGTTTAGGATTGAATTAATTTCATCCAATAATAAATTAGATGAATAATTATGGCATTATCAGTTATTTTTAATCAAGAATAACCTGATCCACCCTTTATCGAAGTGATAAGTTTTACCATGGTTAATATTCATATTGACCAAAAATTAAATGGGTAATTTTGGAAAAAATATAAAATTTATTATTATATACATATAATTAATTGTATCTAATTCAATGCCTATAAATAGAAAAAAAACTTATAATGTTTGTGCGCAAAATGTGAAAAAACTGCTTGTTTTGAAAAAAAATATATGCTTAAGCATAAAACATGATTTATTCATATCCCATGGATAGAAAAATAATTATTGATTGTTTGAAACATTTGTTTAATTAAATAATATTTTTTAAAATCATTCTCCAATTTGGATTAATTTAATTTATTAAATAAAAAATACAATACTCACATAAAAACTATTTTTAGATAAATATTTCATTTTCTTTAAAATGATTTTAATTTTTATTTCTTATAAATTGATAACCAATAAATTAAAATTATACATATATAACTATATTTTTTTCATAATGTAGTTATTCTTATTCATGCCCTCTTATCTAATATCTATATGATTACTGTCATTTAAAATAATAATATGTTAATAGTATATTTGGGTTTTTTTGAAATCGGTATTTCATGTAACACATGATATCAAATAGTTAAAATTATATGAATATAAATATTACATAAAAATATATTGATCTTACACAGACTATCTTTTTAGGTAAACTATAAAGGGGAACTTATGTTTAATTCCCACACCAACCCTTAATTAGAACATTTAACCTAGTTTCCTATCAGTCATGACAACATGATCATAAAAGGTGTCACTAGGGTCATTTTTACATGATCAAAAAAGAAAAACATACCCCATTAAGTAGAACTAAACTACATTGGGTCTCATTAAATTTATAGGGATACATAAGAATCCATTCATATAGGCCTGATCCTTACACCATAAATACCTTCAACCTCCCTATATGACGATAAAATCTAGAGCATCTAGAAATTTAGATTTAAACCATAACACCCTGAGATTAAGTTTCACTGCAAAATAATTTAATTTTAGTGTATCTCTAACACAAATATGTTTTTACATCAATGTTTTTCAATGAAAAATTTCTTGCATTCGGGTAACAAGTCCAACATAGGGATTTGTGAAGGACTCACAATTATATTTTAAATCTATAGAGGATTCATAGGGTAGGAAATAATTTCCCTTAACAAGGTGAATATGTTCCCATTATCTGATCCTCTCAACTAATATGCATTCAAATATGTCTGAATAAATGTCCTAGTGGCCATATGTCTTTTGAAAGTGGGTTCTCATTGACTAAAAATATCACATTAGAGTAATGTTGTAAGTTTTCATTGAAAAAGGTCAGAACATGTATAGAGAAATCTTGAGTGTACTACATATTAAAGTAAATATTTTATAGGGAAAATAAGTTTGGTGTTTGATACATCATCATATAAATAAATCAAGAAAAAATTAGTGATTTAAAAAAGGTATATGAGAGTAGTTAATGTATATAAATCACGTAATATGAATCTAGAAATTCTTAAAGAGTCTCAGTCAAAAAATTTGATAAAGAAGATATATATGGGAACATATGATTTTATAATAGGATTACTATATATATAATAAGATTTTGTGAAGAAGTAAATGTATAAATTTCATATTGTTAAAAAAGAATAATATCAAGGTCTTTTATGTTACAATATGTAAGAATTAAATTTGTGGATTAGAATCCAAGTATGATAAGAATAAGTGCTGATTTTAATAGAGGAATATATTAAAAATAATCCTATAATAGGCATATTTCATGGTATTATAATTTGATAGGAATAAAATGAATGATTGGGGAGAACATTACTCATATTACTAATTGAATTGAAGCTGGTATATAAATAAAATATACTACTTTAATGAATAGATTTTTCCTTTTAAGAAAGATTAAGTTCCCTATCAAATATATGTACATAAGACAACAAAATATATTATATTACCCTAGTATTCGTGGGATGAAAATTAGAAAATGAGGTTTTATAATAAGAAATATGAATATACCTTTGGGACCAGTAAGGAGGAATAAAAAAGAAATAGATCCTATCAAAAAGTGAAGAGGAAATAATAAGAAGAGACATATAACATTGGATGAGCATGTAATATATTTAAATGGGAAAAAATATTACATTATTGATATCATAAAAAAATATACCATACATGAAAACAAATTAATAAAAATATAATAAGAGTGAAAAAACAAAAACTCATGAGGAACAATTCAACAATTGTATCATTGAAATAAATACTACAAA
Organism: Viscum album; assembly: GCA_963277665.1. Taxonomy (NCBI): domain Eukaryota; kingdom Viridiplantae; phylum Streptophyta; class Magnoliopsida; order Santalales; family Viscaceae; genus Viscum; species Viscum album. The sequence goes on from OY728158.1 coordinate 1,329,701,709, forward strand.
CAAGTATTGTTAGAAAAATGATATAAATAGGTAGGTTCAAAAAATATAACCATAGTCCTCATCTTTAGTTGAATGATAGTGATCCCCACACCCAATTTAAATTATTTTTCATAAATGTTGATGAAGTGTGTTAGGATCAAGGTGGAGATATGATCTATGAGATATACAACAAGGTGAATTTAAAATGAAGAAAAGAATGAAAGAAATTCATGGACAAATTTAGGATTTTTTGTAGATATAATGATCTTGATCATAAAGTGTTATCAATAGAATTAAAATGTAATATAAATGAATATGTATTATAAATGATTTTAATAAGTTATATAAATCATGTAGTGATACACATTGGTGGATGATAACTCATCATGGAAGAATGGAATGAGTAGAAACATGGTGTTTGAATGATATTGGAATTTTTTTCATAATATATATTATTTTTTATCATGTTAAATAATTCATTGTTACTAGATATTAATGGTTACTATGAAATTATAAATCCTAATATTTTTTATATTCATGAAAATCTATTTATGGTTCTTAGAGTGATAATTTGCTGTGTTAGTTTTTTGAAATTGATGGCCTATGAGATACTATTTATAAATAAACGGTTAATACCTATTTTTATGATTTATATATCAACTAATAATCCCTAAAAATTTGTATTACTAACACATTTTTCAATATTGATCATTTACAAATATGTTCATGTAGTGTGTTTCTTGTTAAATATCATGTGGAAAGTGCGTGTTAGATGGATATTTTTATGTTCACGTTTCTTGAGTTTATTGATGATAGTAAAACCTAGATTTCCCCAGGCCATTCCTTTGTGAAAATATAGTGTTTAGGGTGTTCTTGGAGGAAATAGTATCTCATTTCATGAGTTTTCAAAATTTCCACCTTTACAATTGGTGAGTTAGGGGCGTCGTCATCAGTGAGTTGGGGGTGTCGATATCTATGAGTCCGGGTGTAGATACTAGGGTGTCAATGTTAGGGCATTGATGTCAGGGCATCGGAGAGTCAGGGAATCAGTGAGTTGGGGTGTCTTTGAGTCATTGAATTAGTATACCAGTGTTGGTGGATCAACTTTTGTAGGTCACGTCGATAGGTCACATGTCGGTGACCCATCCTTCGGTGACTCATTTCCAATTTTTCCAATTTTTACCACTTCTTTCAGTTTTGGCCTTGTTACATCTTATTTGATATAAACCCAGTTTAAAAACTTTTTTTGGATTTTTTAAGGATTTTTAAAAGGAACTTAAGTATATCGTTAATATCCTAACACTCATGGAGCTTTGAGATACTCAAAATGTGTAATCTTGACCATGCTCCCACATTGATGGATTTAGAAAATGTTTATCCTTCAATATAGGATCTGGAACATCAAATCTAGGATCTTCCCTTCCCAGTGTGTTTCTAATTCCCTCTTTATGTTCCTAAATCATTACACTCTAGATGAGTCGTGTTCATGTACAAGTTCACCCACCTAAACAGTTTTCTTATAGTTTCTTGATACTTTCGTGATCCCCTGTTCTTGGCGCAAAGAGGAGCATTTGTCACCTATTATTTCAAATAGGGAATTTTGTACCTATCCTTTTTTGTGTATCATGCAGGGTTGGTGTACTAATGTTACTTCGTGAATAATGGATGAATCCTTTTCCTATCATTTAATAAATGAGGGGAAGGGAATAAGATCAAAAGATAACAAGGTCAATGAAATAACAGGATGTGGGTGGTTTGATATTGATCGCCTACTTTATTTGTTATACTTTTGATGATGTGATATGTATTGGTTGTATATCCGTATGAAATCATCTCTATTGGTGGTCTTTGTATGTGCATTGGTGACACTTTATTACTATTGTTGTTTCCTTATAAACAATTTTTGTAAATTCTAATCCAACTAATGACGTTTACCTGATTAAATGAAATGGATTCCCCAGAATGAAAACCCTTGTGTGATCCCCTATGTTTATAAAAGTTAATTAAACAAAAAAAATTGCCAAATTTGAATCTATCATGTTTGATAGGTTGGGTTGTGTTCTGTGTTCTATTGGGTATTGTGACTTTGTGTGGGTTGTGTAGTGCAGTTGTTAGGAGAAGTGTTATGGGTACAAGGGTGGGTAGGGGATGTAGGTCCGTGAGAAGGGGGTAGAATGAGTGTGGTGTGAGGCTGTGGATTAATGGTATTTGATGTGGGATTGGTGAGTGGGGAAGTACCGGTGGTGTGTTGGAATATCAGGTTGAGAGGCTTACTGATTATGGAATGGATGGTCTTATAGAAAGTGGAACTTCCACTATTTTTTTGTGTCCATCAGGAGACATTGGAAATTAGGACTGTAATGTGGTTATGGAATTTTTATGCAATGGGAATTCATTTGGTAATTGTTTGAGAATTAGGGCTAATGGTTTTGGTTTTTTCGTGACTTCATGTAAATAGGTGTTCCAGGTGTGGTGTTGTTGTGTCATTGGGCTACCGAGTTCAGTTGTGAGGGCATGATTGTGCGGTATAACTTTGAAGAAATATATTTGGTGGTGGTTGAACAAGTTTCTATGGAAAAGGGAGTGTGCATTGGGACTGCAAGTTGGTTGTTCTTGGTTGTTTTTCTGAATTGATGTTATAATGGAAATGCATTACCTTCATCCATCTTTTGTTGTTCAATGTTTTCAGTCTCAAAGAACGAAGTGGGTTGGTTAATGTGTGTTTGTTTAATCAGGATGTTCGCCCTCTGAGGTGGTCTTATATGTTGTTATTGGTAGTTTCATCGGGTAGTGCTGGAACAAAAAAAATGAAAACCCTTAGTAAATAAAATGAAAATGGTTTAATGAAAAATGGGATGGGTTTACACTTTGGCAGTGGTTGTTTGGGTTGTTGTGCATAAAGGGGTAGTAGAAAAAGTGGTTCTAGTGTTATGGTTGTTTGTTTTTTGACCTGTAGGTTGTACTGAGTGGTTTCTTACAAATGTGTATAAAATTTAATTTCCTTGTGATTTTCTACATGAACCCCATGCTTTTTGAGAACCAAGTTCCAAACACCCCCATTTCATGGGGGAGGGCTTCTTTACCAACATCTCGGTGGGAGGATGGATGACTAGTTACTAACTTTCTTCCTTTCACCCTCTTCGAAGTTCCTACCGCTTGAGCATATTTGGGCAGGCTGTAATGGATTGAGGCTTACCATAGTAAAGATCCTTCAAGTAGGCTTGTTAGGGATGAGGGGAATAGGTTTCTGTGGGCTATAATTGTTTTCCGACGTCTCTTTAGGATGAGTTCCAAGTGTCTTTAGGCGATAGGTGTGTTTGTTGTGGCCCATGTGTCTACGGGTGGTGTGTGTGGTGTATTTGTGGCCTAGGTTTCTACAAGCGGGGTTTTGTGTTGTTTGAGGTCCACGTGTGTGTAGGCAGTTTTTGGTAGTGGGAGTGCATTATGGAAGAGTGGTAGCGTCAAGATGTTAGTCTTTAGGAATGAGCAGTTAACTAGTGGGAAAGTGGTGTGGGTACCCAAATGACAATGTGTATATACTACTACTTTACATGACTTGCTTTATTTGGTCAGTGTGCCTTGGTGAGGCTGGATTGGTTAGTAATCCTTGGTAGGTGCTTTAAGGTCATTTTATTTTCTCACAGGGGAATTAGTATGTTCCCCCCACTTTTTTATAGGTGGATTTTGTTTTCCTATTGGGTATACTTGTATACTCACCCTACATCTATAAAACTAGTTTCAAGTTTCCTATAGGACATTTAGGACCCTATTTTACTTTACTATGTCGGACGTCGGGATAGTTGATGTGCTACTTCTTAGTCTTTTTATTTTTTTACTTTATTTAGAACTTTGGAAGTACTATTTTCATAGTTAACATTTATATCATGTATGGGTTAGATCTTAGTTTCCTTTCTAATTTTTTTGGTGTTGTTGGAATTTTTACCACCTTATATCCTGATCATATTTTCATTAATAAGGGAGAATCATTCCATTTTTTGTGAGATTATTTACCCTTGGTTCTAGTCACCTCTCTGAGAACTATTGAAGGCAGGACTCAACAATCATTATCTATCCTTTACCTTGATGAAGGAAGGGCATGGCACTTTTCTGTCCCTTCCCTCATCTTGAGGAAGTCGATTCATGACAGAATGGTATCAAAGGAGTGGTAAGGGATATGATGGAGTTCAGATTTTGGAATATTGATGATATCATGGGATGATAGGTAAAAAATGTAAGGAAATCATGCTATGTAAAATTGTATTGGGATGACTGGATATGATAGATGATTTTAGCCCCCCCCCCTCCTCAGTGAACCGATGCATGGACTCTAGACCTTTTGAACAACCAAGTGATGCTACACTAATTTCAGGGTAGATACCCTAGAAAAGGTACATGAATCATAATAACTTGTGTTCTTGTGTGTCATGGATGTTTTGGAAATTTAATTTAAATATAGAGTTAAAATAAATTTTAAAATAAATTTTACATAATACCTAGACTTAGGAGTTCATTATTTAACCTTTTTCAGCTAAGGCACTCCGACATTAGCCACGTGTTGTACAGGTTGTTGAGGCCCAGCAGGCTGACCTGTTTGATCAGTAGAGGGCCGATCAAGTGGAGGAAGATGACTTGTGGTGAAAGACCATTCGTTCTTTCCTGCAGCAGACCCTAGAGAAGTACGAAGGTAGCATTTCAGTCCTAGAGACGCAGGTCTGGCTTGAGGAGTTGATAATCACCTTTACTATGATATGTGATCTGAGGGAGTACTAGGTTCCTTTGGCAGTGATCTATATCTGAGGAGAAGCACGACAATGGTGGAATCTTGACTATGGGGAGTGGAAGGAGACCGATGCCTCTTGGGATGACTTTGAGAAAGAGTTTTGGAAAGAGTTCCATTCCTTGATGATGAAGTCCAAGAAGAGGCAGAAGATGCTCTCCCTCTAGTAGGGGAGTATTTTGGTGAGGGAACTGGGGAAAATATTCAAGGATATCATATTCTTTACACTAGATCTCTTTTTGGATGAGGATTTTCGGGTGAGATGCTTGGAGGGGGATCTCTGAACTTCTCTTCAGTATGTCGTCACTCCCTTTACTCTACATACAAACATAGAAGTGCATAAAAAGGAAGATGTAGTGGAGAGGATGAACTCACAGATAGGTGTTACATGAGAGGGAAGACAACCATGATTTTATAAGGCAATGGTAGTTAGCATTAGTTCTTCAGTATCAGGGACTTCTGTTAGGACCAATAGAGGCCTATATATCCTGAGAGGGGGGGTGAATCAGGGTATGGATATTATTTTTCAAAGTTATTCCTACCCCACTAGATCTTGACCTCTTTATTACAAGGGTCACATGGTTTTCACTTGTGTGTTTATTATGATCACTTATTTTCTTCTTTATCTGATGATGATGCTTTAAATGAAATGAAGGGAAGTATGCAGGCAGACACAGAGAGTTTTACTTGGTTCACCCTCACTGGGCAACGTCCAAGGAGCATACACCGACAAGTTGTCGGTCATACCAATTTCCACTATTCTTCACTAGATGTGGATACAATGGTTCGGGATATATCACTTCTATTCCTAGGCTCACTGCCTTTACAAAGTTTAGGGTCAGCTCACTGCTTTCCCAAGGGTGACTCCCTGTTTCTCTCTCTCTCTGGCTCACTGTCGGTGGAGAGGATCACATTCTTCCTCCTCCTTCACTCACTGCTCTGGAAAGGATCCACTCACAGTTTATAGACCTGTAGGTCTCTTCATTTGCATGATGGAATGCATCTTCCTCTGTAATTAGATGCTCTGTTTAAGCCCAATTTTCACCCGTAGATGAATCTCTATTTGCACCGAAGGTATCGGGAAAACATCCAGCTTCCACGCAGCCCGAAAATCACTACTGGAAATAAACCTTACTTGGCACGCTAGTCTAACTCAGCGCGCAAGTATCGGCGTGCAAGTCACAATGGGTGCGCAAGTCCACCTCAGACACTTGCGCGACACAATCTTTCCCAACTCCAAACTTGCACGACTCTCTTCCTTTTACGCCCAAACCAATATTGGTGTGCAACTGCCAACCGGCGCGCAACTGCCAACCGGCGCACAACTTCTCAAACTGGTGCACAACTTCAACCACCGGCGCACAAATTCACTAGCGTGACCCACACACCACTTGTGCGTCCACCACACCTGCATGACGGGAGCTCGGATTTCTCAAAGTGTTGAACTCCGGTGAAGAATGAGGAGGGGTATTCCAGTATTTATAGGCAAATTGACCACCCTATGCGACGATGCGCAAGTCTCTCCTCGGCATGCAAGTATCGGCGCACAAGTCTCTTCCCCTGCAAGTCACTTGCGCGTCCCAATTCCAAAATTGCACGAACCTCTTTCCTTTGCCATATTTTGATCTTATGATCTTGAAAATCCATAGGCGTGCATGTTCTCAAGATTCGGAGGCATTGGCATGCAAGTATCTTTCACGGCACGCAAGTCACCTACGCGACCTCACCAAAACTTGTGCGACCCTTATCCCTTTGCCATATTTTGATGATCTGGTCATGAAAAACATATGGCACACAAGTTTCCAAGCCTTCATGTACATGGTGCGCAGGTCCATTTTCCAAAACCACTTTTCTTTATTTGTCGATTTTCAGGCCCAAAAATTTGGTAAACACTGGAAAACGGTGCCACCGTGTATTTGTTCTTTTTGTACCACCTCCAGATCATCCATTCCATTATCGATGTTCTTGAATCAAATATGGATCGTTAATCACAGATCTTGAACTCGACATTCCACCATGAAATCCTTTTTGTCAACAAATTTGTATGTCATCAGTTTGATTTTTCAACAATCACCACTCAGATGTCCACTTTGTCAACAAACACAATCCCCTCAAAAATGCTTCAATGATGCCTTGAGGGATTTTCGACCAACAATCTCCCCCTTTGGGTTTGTTGACAACTCTTCCATAAAATGATACATCGTTAATTCTTCAGCCACTATTCTCCTTTTGCGATTCTGATATTGATCAAGGATTTACTCAACATGTACTCTAAGCCCACATGACCAATGCTCAGCGTGAGAAAAAAGAGTAAATGAAAAGTTCATCAATGAATCACTTCATCTCTGACATCCACTGTTGACCTTAAACTGACACCAATTTGTACTAAACTAATACCAATTGTTGAAGGACTTGTTGGAAGACCAATTTTTGTTTGGAAATACTTTTACCACATTCCAACACCACTCTTCTGCTTTTATCACGATCCGCAGCGGTCGTGATATCTATTATTTGATCGATCAATTCTAGCATCTTCAGATTTTATACGCTCCCCCTTTATGTTCACAGCTTCATCCCTATTTAGCTTCAGAACTTCTTTAGCCTTATTTCCTGTGTTCTCTAAGCTAAGCTCTGGCTAACCATGTTCAACTTGCTTCAACTCCCCCTATCTGGCTGCTCCACCTGTCAGCTTCTCCTCATATCTGTCATGATTTTTCAAATCTACACACTGTCTCCCCCTTGAACAATCATTATTTTCTCCACCTTTGTCAATGAACCCAAAGGTCACTCCTTTGCAGTCTATAACAGAGTAGAGAAAAAATTATCACATTAGGGAAAAACACATCATACATAGGGGAGAGGGGGTGTTCCACATCCAAACTATTTCAAGTGTGGGGAATCGACTGAACTCCCAGATCCAGTCGATGCCTCTCAAAATCTTCCTTGGGTAAGGCCCTTGTCAGAATGTCTGCAACCTGTAGCTCTGTAGGCACATACTCCAACTTCATGATTCCATGCACAACCTTCTCCTTGATAAAATGATACTTTATCTCAATGTGCTTTTTCCTTGAGTGATAGATGGGATTTTTGCTGAGATTTATAGCACTTCAGTTATCACGCTGGATTTCGATCGGAGACTTCACATCAACTCCCATATCTTCAAGCTATTACTTCATCCACAATAACTGTGTGCATGCTTGAGTGGCCGCAATATACTCAGCTTCCATGGTGGTCAATGAAATGAAATCTTGCTTCTTTCTAAGCCAATAAATACATTGTCCACCAAGATAGAATGCACCACCTAACGTTGATTTTCTATTATCCACTGAACCGGCCCAATCGGCATCAGTATATCCCAATAACTCTATCTAAGATCTGTCTTTATATGTTAACCCGAAATCCATCGTTCCCTTGATATACCAAAGTATTCCTTTCTTTGCAAGCATGTGGCTTTCCTTGGGATTACTTGGATATCTCGCTACTTGGCATGTGGCGAATACAATGTCAGGCCTTATTGCAGTCAAGTATAGAAAACTTCCAATAATGTGCCTGTATTCTTTGATATTCACTACCTTATCATCCTCATCTTTTGATAATTTCATCCAGGTAGCAACCGGAGTCTTCATCTCCTCTGAATATTCTATTCAAAATATTTCCAAAACCTTCTTGATATATTCGGATTTCGAAATTAATGTTCCATTCCTTCCCTGTGTCACCTGTAGACCAAAGAAAAACATCGGCTCACCAATCATAGACATTTCGAACTCATGTTTCATGAATTCCAAAAACTCTCTGCATTGTGCTTCATCAAATTCACCCAAGATTATGTCCTCAGCATAGATCAGTACAGACATCCTCTGATTAATGTTGTGGTTGAAAAAGATATTGTAATCAAATCCACCATGTTGAACACCAAGCTTCTTCAAATACTGATATAGCCTTGAATACCATGCTCCTGGTGCTTGTTTCAGCCCATAAAATGACTTCTTCAGCTGAAAAGCCTTATTCTCATCCAGATGAATGAGAAAACCATATGGTTTCTCTATATGCACTTCTTCCTCCAGAATCTCATTCATGAATGCAGATTTTACTTCTATCTGTAATATCTTGAACTTCAGTTGCACTGCAATGGCTGGGAATAATCTGATTGTCTTCAGCCTTGCAACCGGTGCAAATGTTTCATCAACATCTATTCCCTCTATCTGGGAGTATCATTTTCACACCAGTCAAGCTCTGTTTTGATTCATTGTGCCTTCTTAATTCACCTTGTTGTGAAAGGCCCGTTTAGTCCTGACGACGTTCTTATCTACTAGCCTCGAAACAATCTCCCACTCTGATTCTTCTCAATCTGATCTATCTCTTCGTTCACGGATGAACCCAGTTTTCATCATCAGCTACATCAGTAATGCATTTCAACTCAACCTAAGATAGATATGATGCATGCTGTAGTGATTTCATTTCCCTTGTCTGAACTGGAGCTGCCTGATCAACAACGGTATTTTGTCTATCAGTTTCAGCTCAGCTCTTTGACTTCAATGTAGACACATACTTGACACTTTCTTTTTCATCATTAGTATCTTCTTCTAAATTAGAATCATCTGCTTCTTCTCCCCCTGTGTTGCTTTCTTTCTCAACACTTCCATCAGGAAATTGTTCACAGACTCATTTTTCAGTGGCTTCATTTATTTCAGCTACTTTTCTCTGTGTCATTGTTCAATGATGTCATTTCTTTGAACGTCTTCTCTCAGATTTTTGTTGACACACCTTTGATTTTATCTCGCAGCTTCTTGGTTTCCTGAAAGCAGTCAACTGATACCACATTGTTAGAACAAAATAGATAATCATGAAAACCAGTGTGTTGCTGCTTTTCCACCAATCATTCTTTAGGAGAATAAACATTCATTTTTTATATCATATTGAGATCATGCATCTGATTAGGATATAGAATGCTCACGCTGTGTTATGTAACTCTTCTAGTTGTTAGGCCCAATAGTTTAGACCCATAACTATTCTTTTCCTCCTACATCATTTGTTCTCATCTTCCACTTAGAGTTGAGCCATGAACAAGATCTCTAAGCCTACTGAGTTGAAACTCGGTGTATGAAACAAGAGATAAAGTTAATAACAGAATCACTTCCTATTGTTCTCTGTTTCTCCCTTTCTTCTTCAACTTTTGTACCTGATTTGAGCCAATTAAAAATCTGGGGCACATCACTTCTCCACTTTTCTTCTTTATATGCCACTTCCCCTTGGATCCTATCTCCCTAAAACCTAAAACACATGAACCATTAGTTAATTGCATTTATATACATAGGGAGAGGGTCTGTTTCTTGAATCCTCAAGACAAGGGTAGTGGTTGATCATGATGAGTCAACCCTTTTATTCTTTCTTGGAGTGCATCACATTCATTTATTGCTTCCTCCAGCTGCCTGAACAAGTTCAACTGCTCTGGCCATATGACTAAGCATTCATTACCTGCATGCTGAGTCTTATTTTATATGAAGATTTTGTAGGCCTAGCCTTTCTAACCATTTTGGGTTTAAACCCACTAGTACACATTTCCGTCTTTGATGTTCCACTCAAATTCCATTTCCCTTGATTCCTACTCTAAGCAGGAATATCTTTTCTTTCCATATTCTCTTGCTTCTTCCACCCTTGCAAGGATTTTGCATCTTCTTCCAGTTTTCGCTAGGGAACACGACCTGCGAATTTTTCATTACATTGTTTGTTCATATTTCTTTTATCAGATGTCTGAGTCACCACACTCTTTTTCACTAGTGGTGAGTCCTCCATTGAACATTTATTCTTATTTATCATAGCTAGAGTAGATCTCCCATTAATCTTCCAGGTTTGTTCACATTCTCTCCTTGAGAGTTGTTTTGAGTATAACAGATGAGGTGAATGATACATCTTTTGTTCCGCTCCATGTGATTCTCCTGAGTCTCTAAGCATATTCTTCTCCTTGCTACTTTGTCTCTCAGTGTAGAATTTCTCATTATGCATCATTGGAGTCGAGAATCTCCTTTCGAGTTCCCTTTCCCTTCTTGTGTTCTTCTTGCTGCAATTTCTTGCCAAATGTCTAAAGACCCGTAAATTTCAAGGAAATTTTTTTCTTAATTTTCTTTGGAATTTTACAAGAACGCAGTTTCTGACGGCACCTGATTCCGAGGCCTGGTGTTCCCGAAATCATTTTCCGAAGTTTGGCTCGGGTACGTTTAGTGAACGGACGAGCGAGTTTTTCTAACTTTTGAACCGGTGCCCGAAATCGAATTCTGAGGGCACCGATGAAATCGCAGCGCCGGTATTCGCCTAGAAACGCCTCTTCCGGAGTTGCGTTTGCTCGGGTGTGGTTTTTAATTTTCGGGCTTAAAGTTGAGAAATAAAATAATTTGGCGACAACTTTATTTTATTTCACTTAAGCCACTTGGAAGCCACTTGAAGCCACTTAAAGGCGACTTGAACTGAGTTGAACCGGATAGTATGCTATCCAGAAATATCCTACCCCCTTGGTAGGATATTTGTGAGGTGGGGCCCGCACGAGCCCTGCCGTTTCTTTCCGCTAAGAAACGCACCCGCGAAAACCCGTCTTTATAAAAGTCAACTGACGCGTTTCTTAAAATATTAACAGACCATTTAATTGGGTGATTTATTTCGTGAATTAAATGGGTTGTTTCTTTCGTTGAATTAATTCAACGAATTGATGGATCGTTTCTTAACCAGTTTTCATATTCGTTGGCGTAATAATAAAATAAGACCAACCTTTTTCTTTTGGAGGATTACTCGTTGAGAAAGGATCCTTGAACCTTCAGCCTCCTTCGCGAAGAACGTGAAGAACGCGAAGAACGCGAAGAACGCCGAACCCGGAAATCGACGACACGACGCCGTGATCCGCGACGCCGACAACGTTCTTCTGCGACGTCTCTTCCTCTGCGACAGATCTTCGATCGGCTGCTTGAGTTCGCCGACACAACGTCGTGTTCCGCGACGACGCGACGCCCTTCCGCGACGATGCGACGATCTCCACCTTCCGCGCCGAGCAGTTTCCACGAAGAACGCTCACGCGCGACGACTCCGAGGTAGGGATTTTATATTTTTGGAAATACCCCTCCTTATATTCCCGTGAACATTCTTTAAAAATTAAAGAATCGGAATCAAAGAAACAATTTTATTTTATTAAAATTGTTGGTTCATGTGTTGAACATTTTATTTTCTCCCGTTGATTATCTCTAACGCGGAGGGTGCGGGCCAAACGAACACGGCCCGATGACCCTCCGTCGTTCTTCGTTTTGTGCGGATTTGGCGGGCGACGACGGAACGTGCCGCAACGGATGTTTGATGATCCCGCAGTAAAGAACGGAACCTGGGAGGAACAACGGCACAGACGGGAAGGAAAACGGGCCACCAGAGCGACTCCGGCGGCCCGCGGAAGCCGGTGGCAGCGCGGGTCGCCGGCGCCGGCGCCGGCAGCCGGAGGCGGCGGCACCCCGCGGGTGTCCAGTGCGCCACCCCGCGGGTGCCGCGGGGTTGTCCCGCGGCACCCCGCGGGTGTCCAGGGCGACACCCCGCGGGTGCCGCGGGGTTGTCACGCGGCACCCCGTGGGTGTCCAGGGCGGCACCCCGCGGGTGTCACGGGGTTGTCATGCGCCGCGTCCGGTTGTCTGGCCGACACCCCGCGGGTGCCGCGGGTGTGTCACGCGTGGCGGCGGCTTTCCCCCGTGTCGGCCCGGGCCCGGACCCCCCGTCTTCGGATGACTTTCGTTCAAACGCCCGTAACTTGAGCTACGGGCCTCCAAACGACTCGTCGTCAGCGGCAACACAATCCTTGGAGCGAGTCGGTCGTTTCGGTTTATCGCACTCAAATTTTTGGAATACTTTGGGTTCGGCCGGGTTGGTTCGTACACGAAACCAACCGGGCCCTCGGAGCGAAAACGCTCATATCTTGAGCTACGAACGTCCGATTGACGTGCCGTCAGCTTTGTTAGTTTCCTCTTAGTGAGACGGATCTTTTGGCTCACTCCGCCTGAGGTTTGGACGCAAGTGGAGTACAGTCGGGTTGGTTTTTCCTTAAAAACCAACCGGGCCCCTGGGACGAAAAAGCCAATAACTCTCAGACCAGGTGTCGGATTGACGCGCCGTCTATTGCGTTGAGTTCCTCTTGATGAGATGGAACTTTTGGCATCCTCCGCCCGAGTTTTGGATGTAGATGGATAGTGGCCGGGTTGGATCGCACTGAAATCCAACCGGGCCCCTAGAACGGAAAAGATGATATTTTTCAGACCAGACGTCTGTTTGACGAACCGTCAGCGGAATTGGTGATCACGTTGAGAAACGGTCCCTATGAGTATACCCTATGAGTGTTCGGGGTATATTTGAGTTACGGCCGGATTGGTTCGCACACGAAACCAACCGGGCCCTTGGGACGAAAAGGCTAATAACTCACAGACCGGGCGTCCGATTGACGCGCCGTCTGTTGCGTTGAGACCCCTATGACGAGGTGGTCCTTTGAGATACTTCCTTGCGGGGCTTTGTGATACTTGGAGTATCGACCAGTAGCTCGTGGAGCAGACCCTCCCGGAGACGAGCGGGCGGAGCACGGAGACCGTGTATTTGACTGAGACCCGACGACTGCTGATTGAACGACTCGGTGTGTTATAGAGGTGCGCTTGGTTGTAGCGGCACAGGGGAGCGCTTGGTTGTAGCGGCAGACCCACGAAAGAGGTGCGCTTGGTTGTAGCGGCACACGGGAGCGCTTGGTTGTAGCGGCAGACCCACGACAGAGGTGCGCTTGGTTGTAGCGGCACAGGGGAGCGCTTGGTTGTAGCGGCAGACCCACGACAGAGGTGCGCTTGGTTGTAGCGGCACACCGGAGCGCTTGGTTGTAGCGGCAGACCCACGACAGAGGTGCGCTTGGTTGTAGCGGAACAGGGGAGCGCTTGGTTGTAGCGGCAGACCCACGACAGAGGTGCGCTTGGTTGTAGCGGCACACGGGAGCGCTTGGTTGTAGCGGCAGACCCATGATAGTGGTGCGCTTGGTTGTAGCGGCACATGGGAGCGCTTGGTGGTAGCGGCTGGCCCGCAATACTCGATATGTGGAGTACTACAGCAGTCTTAAGTTAGTGGGCAGTACCTCAGAGTTGTGACAGGACCACTGTACACTCCAGAGGCGGAGCTCTTCAGCAGTTACGGTTTCGATGATGAAAATCCTGGTTTGAGCTGAGACTTTTGACCTTGTGTTTGCCACATGATTGAGATGGATTACTTGATAACTTAGGTATATGTATGGGCATATATCTAAGTAGAGGTTATCTATTGATATCTTCTTGTGGTTATCCTTGTTGGTTTTAGTGAGACCTTGAGGGTCTCAGGGTCCCTACTGAGTATCGTTATACTCACCCCTGCACGGGCTATGCCCGCACTACGTTGTGTTGGTTACAGACGATGGACAACGTTGATCGTGGCTGAGCCTTGCAGAGCAGGACGGTACCTGGAGGTGGACCACTGGGCGGGACGTGCTCGGAGCGGACGGCGGGACCTGAGGAGCATTGGAGCTATCTGTACCCACCCTTCAGGTGGGATTTCTAGTGGACAGCTCGGTGTAGCAGCTTTTACTTTACAGTTGTTGTTTTCCCTTTCGAGTTGTACTTTACTTTCAGTTGGGTTTGTATACTGGCCCATTTACTTTTCCGCACTTCAGTTGTACTCTGTTTTTACTTAGTGTTTACTTTTCCGCTTTCTTACTCTGTGGTTCTTGTTTACTTTACAAAGGCAATGCCTTCCCTTTTTACCGGGATTTACGCCTTGGTGCTAGTCGCCAGCCCCTGGCCTATGGAAGGCGGGCTTGGGGTAGTCACGACACGGGCCCCGAGGACGGGTCGTGACAATTGGTATCAGAGGGGTCGGTTCTACCATAGACTCTGATCTTTCTTCTATGTGAAGCAATAGTGTTTTGCGTATTGGGTGTGGTTATCAGTCCAGGGAGTCCAGTGTTGGTGCGGCGGCCGACGTATCCGTACACCAGGACCCTGACTTCTGATTTCCGACTTAATTCCCGAAAACATTGATTGCATGTGTGTTTCAAGTTTTCTTTGTGATTACTTTTGTCAGCTCACCAGGTATACTGTCCTGACCGTGGCGCACTTGTTTCCTTTTCAGGATGGCCCCACGACGACAGCCAGCTATGATTCCGAGTGATGTGCGTGGCGAGAGCCCACCGAGCGTCGAGGACTCGGTACATGGCCCTTTGACAGCTGAGGCACCGGCGGTACCTATACCCGCCGAGGCACCGATGCTACCAGCCCCAGCCGCTGACGATGCACGTTGCCTTAGTGCACTGCATGAGTTCCAGCGCTAGCGACCGCCCAGGTTCCACGGGGAGACGGACCCTCAGGCCGCCGAGGACTAGCTAGAGGCAGTTGTTCGGGTTTTCAGATTAGTGAGGACACCAGCAGACCTCATGGAGATCCTCGCAGCGAGTCTCCTGCACGCGGCAGCAGGCAGATGGTGGAGCTTGATGCTCCAGGTGCACGACGAGGCATCTCTCCTCTGGACGGACTTTGAGAGCATATTCCGCTCCGAGTTCGTCCCGGCCACCCTCCGAGCGGTGCGCATCCAGGAGCTACTACAGCTGCGGCAGGGCAGCATGTCAGTTGCCCAATACTCGGCGATATTTACTGATATCTCGCGCTACTCCACAGATATGGTACGGGACCCGTTCTTCCGGGCCCGGACCTTCGAGCAGGGACTGAGGCATGAGATCAGGTCTTCGATGATCTCCCTCAACATTCCGACTCAGGCAGGGGTGTTGGAGCGAGCCCTCTTAGTGGAGAGTTTCCTTGCTGAGCAGTCTCCAGCAGCAGGACCCACCACTTACCGGCATGCGGCAAAGTCTTCTGCAGCGGGCAGTAGACGGATGACGCAGGGGTCCAAGAGGACTGGACCTACAGGTGGTCGACAGCATGACTCTGGATCATTTTCGTGAGGCACTCAGGGTGGGCAACGACTTGCCATGAGAGGGCAGTGTTACTCCTGCGGCGGGGTTGGTCACATGGCTCGTGACTGTCCGACCTGCCATACGGATGACCAGCAGACGAACGAAGGACCCCCCAGGCAGAGGCATAGGTTCGATCAGTGCGGGCTGCAAGGATCATGCGGCCAAGACAGGGGAGTTGGCCGTGCAGCTGGAGGTGGACGGCGCTTCGGGGTGTTTCCACCACCACCACCAGGCGGTCCACCCCGACCACAGGGGACAGGAGGACATGGGAGAGCTCATCTTCAGGCAGTTTAGGCCTATGATCATGGGGCTCTGGGAGCATATGGACATGAGCGGGACTAGCTCCATACCTGGAGACTTTTGTTCATGTTGCTTCTAGTTTTTTTGATGTATGTTTGTAGATGCTTTGTGTCTTTGTACTTGTGCTGTAGTAATAAAAGACACCTTTTCTTGTGGCATTTACTTCCCTGTCCTCTCTTGTGTTGTTACTAAGAGGTTCTGGTTTAGACCGTTGACATGACCCTCACTTGAGAAGTATCTACTGGAGGAGACCTAGTTACCACACACTGATGCCGACAGTATGACTCAACCCTTGGAGGCGAGAGTAACGGTTGGATCTCTTTGTAGTAGCGTCGAGGCCTTACGACGTCATCCTTGGTATGGGTTAGTATCATCCATGTCGGGTTTGACAGTATTAGGCAAAGAATGTGGTTCATCTAGGGGATGGGACCAGATTTCTCTTATCGGCAAAGAGGAAATCTTGCAGCTCTTGTGGGACCTGAGGTGGTCCAGGTCATCCAGGGGCGGATGAGTACAACTCAGAGCCGGCAGAAGCCTTATGATGACAGGAGGTGGAGACCACTAGAGTTCGAGGATGACGACCACGTCTTCTTGTGGGTCTCACCTCGACGTGGTTTGCAGAGATTTGGCCGAGGCGGCAAGTTATCTCCACGCTTCATCGGGCCTTTCCAGGTCATCACCAGGATTGTCGAGGTGGCTTATTGCCTGGCTCTACCACCTCAGTTGCACCGTGTGCACGACGTCTTCCACGTATCTCAGTTGAGAAGATGCGTGCACGACCCGACGCACATCTTTTACCATGGGGAGATAGACGTGGATGATGGGGAGACTTTTACGGAGGTCCCGGTGGGGATAGAGGATCGACAGGAGCGGGTCCTACGTGGACGATCGATTCCTCTTGTGCGCATCGGATGGCAGCACGGGAACCTCCAGGGAGCACATGGGAGCGGGAGGCTCAGATGCGTGCTCAGTACCGCCTTTGTATCCCTAAGTTTGTGGTGAAGCTTTACGGGGACGTAAATCCCTGTGGTGGGAGTAATGTAAAGTCCCGTAAATTTCAAGGAATTTTTTTCTTAATTTTCTTTGGAATTTTACAAGAACGCAGTTTCTGACGGCACCTGATTCCGAGGCCTGGTGTGCCCGGAATCATTTTCCGAAGTTTGGCTCAGGTACGTTCAGTGAACGGACGAGCGAGTTTTTCTAACTTTTGAACCGGTGCCCGGAATCGAATTCTGAGGGCACCAATGAAATCGCAGCGCCGATATTCGCTTAGAAACGCCTCTTCCGGAGTTGCGTTTGCTCGGGTGTGTTTTTTAATTTTCGGACTTAAAGTTGAGAAATAAAATAATTTTGCGACAACTTTAATTTATTTCACTTAAGCCACTTGGAAGCCACTTGAAGCCACTTAAAGGCGGCTTGAACTGAGTTGAACCGGATAGTATGCTATCCAGAAATATCCTACCCCCTTGGTAGGATATTTGTGAGGTGGGGCCCGCACGAGCCCTTACGTTTCTTTCCGCTAAGAAACGCACCCGCGAAAACCCGTCTTTATGAAAGTCAACTGATGCGTTTCTTAAAATCTTAACAGACCATTTAATTGGGCGATTTATTTCGTGAATTAAATGGGTTGTTTCTTTCGTTGAATTAATTCAACGAATTGATGGATCGTTTCTTAACCAGTTTTCATATTCGTTGGTGTAATAATAAAATAAGACCAACCTTTTTCTTTTGGAGGATTACTCGTTGAGAAAGGATCCTTGAACCTTCAGCCTCCTTCGCGAAGAACGCGAAGAACGCGAAGAACGCGAAGAACGCCGAACCCGGAAATCGACGACACGACGCCGTGATCCGCGACGCTGACAACGTTCTTCTGCGACGTCTCTTCCTCCGCGACGGATCTTCGATCGGCTGCTTGAGTTCGCCGACACAACGCCGTGTTCCGCGACGACGTGACGCCCTTCCGCGACGACGCAACGATCTCCACCTTCCGCGCCGAGCAGTTTCCACGAAGAACGCTCACGCACGACGACTCCGAGGTAGGGATTTTATATTTTTGGAAATACCCCTCCTTATATTCCCGTGAACATTCTTTAAAAATTAAAGAATCGGAATCAAAGAAACAATTTTATTTTATTAAAATTGTTGGTTCATGTGTTGAACATTTTATTTTCTCTCGTTGATTATCTCTAACGCGGAGGGTGCGGGCCAAACGAACATGGCCCGACGACCCTCCGTCGTTCTTCGTTTTGTGCGGATTTGGCGGGCGACGAAGGAACGTGCCGCAACGGATGTTTGATGATCCCGCAGTAAAGAACGGAACCCGGGAGGAACAACGGCGCAGACGGGAAGGAAAACGGGCCCGCGGAAGCCGGTGGTGGCGCGGGTCGCCGGCGCGGCGGCGCCGGCGGCCGGTGGCGGCGGCACCCCGCGGGTGTCCAGGGCGACACCCCGCGGGTGCCGCGGGGTTGTGACGCGGCACCCCGCGGGTGCCGCGGGGTTGTCACGCGGCACCCCGCGGGTGCCGCGGGGTTGTCACGCGGCACCCCGCGGGTGCCGCGGGGTTGTCACGCGGCACACCGCGGGTGTCCAGGGCGGCACCCCGCGGGTGTCGCGGGGTTGTCATGCGGCGCGTCCGGCTGTCTGGCCGACACCCCGCGGGTGCCGCGGGGGTGTCACGCGTGGCGGCGGCTTTCCCCCGTGTCGGCTGCTCGGCCGAGCCGAGCCGGACCGGCCTTGGCCGGGCCGGGTCGGCCCGGGCCCGGACCCCCCGTCTTCGGACGACTTTCGTTCAAACGCCCGTAACATGAGCTACAGGCCTCCAAACGACTCGTCGTCAGCGGCAACACAATCCTTGGAGCGAGTCGGTCGTTTCGGTTTATCGCACTCAAAGTTTCAGAATACTTTGGATTCGGCCGGGTTGGTTTGTACACGAAACCAACCGGGCCCTCGGAGTGAAAACGCTCATATCTTGAGCTACGGACGTCTGATTGACATGCCGTCAGCTTTGTTAGTTTCCTCTTAGTGAGACGGATCTTTTGGCTCACTCCGCCCGAGGTTTGGACGCAAGTGGAGTACAGTCGGGTTGGTTTTGCCTTAAAAACCAACCGGGCCCCTGGGACGAAAAAGCCAATAACTCTCAGACCGGGTGTCTGATTGACGCGCCGTCTATTGCGTTGAGTTCCTCTTGATGAGACGGAACTTTTGGCATCCTCCGCCCGAGTTTTGGATGCTGATGGATAGTGGCCGGGTTGGATCGCACTGAAATCGAACCGGGCCCCTGGAACGGAAAAGTTGATATCTTTCAGACCAGACGTCCGTTTGACGAACCGTCAGCGACATTGGTGATCACGTTGAGAAACGGTCCCTATGAGTATACCCTATGAGTGTTCGGGGTATATTTGAGTTACGGACGGATTGGTTCGCCCACGAAACCAACCGGGCCCTTGGGACGAAAAGGCTAATAACTCACAGACCGGGCGTCCGATTGACGCGCCGTCTGTTGCGTTGAGACCCCTATGACGAGGTGGTCCTTTGAGATACTTCCTTGCGGGGCTTTGTGATACTTGGAGTATCGACCAGTAGCTCGTGGAGCAGACTCTCTCGGAGACGAGCGGGCGGAGCACGGAGACCGTGTATCTGACTGAGACCCGACGACTGCTGATTGAACGACTCGGTGTGTTATAGAGGTGCGCTTGGTTGTAGCGACACATGGGAGCGCTTGGTTGTAGCGGAAGACCCATGAAAGAGGTGTGCTTGGTTGTAGCGGCACACGGGAGCGCTTGGTTGTAGCGGCAGACCCACGACAGAGGTGCGCTTGGTTGTAGCGGCACATGGGAGCACTTGGTTGTAGCGGAAGACCCACGACAGAGGTGCGCTTGGTTGTAGCGGCACACGAGAGCGCTTGGTTGTAGCGGCAGACCCACGAAAGAGGTGCGCTTGGTTGTAGCGGCACATGGGAGCGCTTGGTTGTAGCGGCAGACCCACGACAGAGGTGCGCTTGGTTGTAGCGGCACACGGGAGCGCTTGGTTGTAGCGGCAGACCCACGATAGTGGTGCGCTTGGTTGTAGCGGCACATGGGAGCGCTTGGTGGTAGCGGCTGGCCCGCAATACTCGATAGGTGGAGTACTACAGCAGTCTTAAGTTAGTGGGCAGTACCTCAGAGTTGTGACAGGACCACTGTACACTCCAGAGGCGGAGCTCTTCAGCAGTTACGGTTTCAATGATGAAAATCCTGGTTTGAGCTGAGACTTTTGACCTTGTGTTTGCCACATGATTGAGATGGGTTACTTGATAACTTAGGTATATGTATGGGCATATATCTAAGTAGAGGTTATCTGTTGAGATCTTCTTGTGGTTATCCTTGTTGGTTTTAGTGAGACCTTGAGGGTCTCAGGGTCCCTACTGAGTATCGTTATACTCACCCCTGCACGGGCTATGCCCGCACTACGTTGTGTTGGTTGCAGATGATGGACAGCGTTGATCGTGGCTGATCCTTGCAGAGCAGGACGGTACCTGGAGGTGGACCACTGGGCGGGACGTGCTCGGAGCGGACGGCGGGACCCAAGGAGCATTGGAGCTATCTGTACCCACCCTTCAGGTGGGATTTCTAGTGGACAGCTCGGTGTAGCGGCTTTTACTTTACAGTTGCTTTTTTCCCTTTCGAGTTGTACTTTACTTTCAGTTGGGTTTGTATAATGGCCCATTTACTTTTCCGCACTTCAGTTGTACTCTGTTTTTACTTAGTGTTTACTTTTCCTCTTGCTTACTCTATGGTGCTTGTTTACTTTACAAAGGCAATGCCTTCCCTTTTTACCGGGATTTACGCCTTGGTGCTAGTCGGCAGCCCCTAGCCTATGGAAGGCGGGCTTGGGGTAGTCACGGCACGGGCCCCGAGGACGGGTCGTGACAAAATGCCCATAATCTAAACATATAAAACATTTTCCATCAAAGGCATACCTCATTTCATCACTTCTATGTTGAGATGCTGATACACCTTGAGTTCTTCTTCTGACACGGGGCTCTTGAGCTTCCTGACACATACTCATGGTGTGTGCCATTCTTCCATACTCTGATTTCTCACGATGCTTCTTCTTAATCTCATATTTAGTAATGTTTCTGTTTTCATAGCCTGAGATGCTTGACGTGTGGCCATGAATCCCACGGAAAAAATAATATGTCATCACTTCTTTTTGTAACTAGCCTCTTAGGCCTATCTTCAACACCTATATGTTTTTTTCCACTCCTTGAACTATTCATGGCTCACATTCTATCATGCACAGGAGGGGATTCATCAAATATAATGCCAGATTTTCCCAAGCTATATAGTCTTTGAGCTGAGAAAATATTTTTTTGTTTCTCCTCAGAAATCTCATACTTCCTTTTCACTTTATCATCACCTTCCGAAGGACAATCGATTAGTAAGTGTAGTTCATCCTTCAACTTAGGTTTTCCTCTGTCCCTTGATATCTCCATTTCTATCTTGGATTTCTCTATTACATTCTCCAATTGTTGAATCTTCTTATTTCTTGATTCAAGTTGAGCATTGAGTTCTTTTCTGAGATTCTTCCCTCTACTCAACTCATCTTCTAGTTCCCGTGTTAAATTTTTTACCATGTCACCTTGCTTCATTATTTTCAATTTTTCCTCAAAAATATATTCAGTGAAAGATTCATTCTCTTTTTGTAGCCTTTGATTCTTCTGAACTTCTTCAGACAACCATATTGCTAGATCATCATTTCTAGCTTTCAGATTCTAAACTTCATCTGACTTTTGATTCTCTTCATAATAAACAGCCTTTTGTTTTCCTTTCATTTTAGCCACCTTTTGTAGTTCTTCACCTTGAGAATCATTCTTCTCCTTTAGGTCAGTAGCCACATCAATAACCCTTTGATTTAAGCCTCTTAGCTTGTTGACCTCAATCTCTAATACTGTTATCTGGATATCTTTATATTTGACTTCTTCATCCAATTTCCGGTCCAATTTCATTTTCATGTTGACAACATCTACTGGTGGCTTCCTTCTCAAAATTTCTTCATCATCAGTTGTTTCAGTATCACTTTTATGTTCATGTACTTCACTCATTCCAACATCTTGATTGAGTGAATCAATATTTTCTCTATCAGATTAATCTAAGAATTCTTTCAGTAAGCTGTTTGATTCTTTTAATTGAATCACACTTTTTCCATACACACTTCCACACTGAGGAATACCACCTAACTTCTAATTCTTCTTTGATATTTTTCCCTTTTCCATGGCACACCGAGATAAGAGCAGACTGATTCTTTAACCACACAGATCGACTACACCAAGTCCGAGCAAAAAAATCTGATAAAAGATATTGTCCCTCTGATACCAATTGTTAGGACCAATAGGGGCCTATATACCCTGAGAGGGGGTGAATCAGGGTGTGGATATTCTTTTTCAAAGTTATTCCTGCCCCACTAGATCTTGACCTCTTTATTACAAGGGTCACTTTGTTTGCACTTTTGTGTTTATTATGATCACTTATTTTCTTCTTTATCTGATGATGATGCTTTAAATGCAATGCAGGGAAGTATGCAGGCAGACACAGAGATTTTTACTTGGTTCACCCTCACTGAGCTACGTCCAAGGAGCATACACCGACAAGTTTCTGGTCGTACCAATTTCCACTATTCTTTACTAGAAGTGGATACAATGGTTCAGGATAGATCACTTCTATTCCCAGGCTCACTACCTTTACAAAGTTTAGGGTCAACTCACTGCTTTCCCAAGGGTCACTCCCTGTTTCTCTCTCTCTGGCTCACTACCAGTGGAGATGATCACCTTCTTCCTCCTCCTTCACTCACCGCTCTGGAAAGGATCCTCTCAAAGTTTATAGAACTGTAGGTCTTTTCATTTGCATGATGGAATGCATCTTCCTCTATAACTAGATGCTTGGTTTAAGCCCAATTTTCACCCGTAGATGAATCAATCATTGCACCGAAGGTATCGGGTAAACTTCCAGCTTCCACACAGCCTGAAAATCACTGCTGGAAATAAACCTTAATTGGAGTGGAAGTCTAACTCGGTGCGCAAGTATCAGCGCGGAAGTCACAACGGGCGTGCAGGTCCCCCTCAGACACTTGCGCGACACAATCTTTCCCAACTCCAAACTTGCGCGACTCTCTTCCTTTTACGCCCAAACCAATATTGGCGCACAACTGCCAACCGGCGCGTAAATTCTCACACTGGCACGCAACTTCAACCACTAGCGCACAACTTCACTTGCATGACCCACACACCACTTGCGCGTCCACCACACCTACACGATGGGAGCTCTAATTTCTCAAAGTGTTGAACTTCAGTGAAGAATGAGGAGGGGTGGTCTAGTATTTATAGGCAAATTGACCACCCTGCGCGACGGCGCGCAAGTCTCTCCCCGGCGCGCAAGTCTCTTCCCCTGCAAGTCACTTGCGCGACCCAATTCCAAACTTGTGCGAACCTCTTTTCATTGCCATATTTTGATCTTTTGATCTTGAAAAACAATAGGCGCGCAAGTTCTCAAGCTTCCAAGGCATCGCAGTGTAAGTATCTTTCCCGGTGCACAAGTCACTTGCGCGACCTTACCAAAACTTGTGTAACCCTTATCCCTTTTCCATATTTTGATGAAATGATCATTAAAAAAATATGGAGTGCAAGATTCCAAGACTTCATGTACACGGCGCACAAGTCCATTTTCCAAAAACAAATTTCCTTTATTTGTCGATTTTTAGGCCACAAAATCTGAAAAACACTGGAAAATGGCACCACCTTGTATTGGTTCTTTTTGTACCGCCTCCATATCATCCATTCCATTATCGACGTTCTTTAATAAAACATGGATCATTAATCACATCTCTTGAAATCAACATTCCACCATGAAATCCTATGTCATCGTTTTTCTTTGTTAACAATCACCACTCAGATGTCCACTTTGTCAACAAACACAATCACCCCAAAAATGCTTCAATAATGCCTTGAGGGATTATTTCCCAACAACATCCATGTTTCGGCCAGTGGGGAGTAGGCCTCTATAGTTCTAGTTCTAATCTCCTGGTCCTCTTCCTTTCCCCATGGGCCCAAGACAAGGGTTCTTTTTCTGCAGAGGCTGTTTATATCTTCAGATCCAGTGACAAGTTCGGGCTTAGTACGATGGGGGTCGGTAGGTTGAGCACCCATCCCAATGGTAATAGTTTCTTGTCAGGCCTTTCAAACAAGAGGGGCAGTGAGCTCCCACTCCATAAAGGGTAGACGGTGCTAAGGAAGGCTGACCTCAAGGTGGTACCCAGGGAGCTCAACCAGGGCATGGTCAGGGTGGTTGCCGATAAAAGAGGGGTGGATGAGTTATTTCTGTGTAGTTTCATGCTTATAAAGCAGTAGTTATAGTGAGTCTGGAGGTTGTTTGAGGTACAATCAGTCTATTTACCACTCTTTCTTACAATTTGTTTAATTTAGGAGCCTCAAACTCCTTTGTTTCATCCAGTCAATCTAATTATCTATGACTAGGTGTTGAGAGTCTTATCATGACCCTAGTGTTGAGTATTCCATTAAGAGGATAGACCCATTTGTTTGATGTTTTTGGGAGATTTAGAATGATGTTGGTTCCACATCAGTACAGTGGAAATCTTCGTATACTACAAATACAGCCATACGACATTATCCTTGGGATCTATTGGTTGTTCT
Source organism: Viscum album (assembly GCA_963277665.1). Classification (NCBI taxonomy): domain Eukaryota; kingdom Viridiplantae; phylum Streptophyta; class Magnoliopsida; order Santalales; family Viscaceae; genus Viscum; species Viscum album. The sequence continues at coordinate 1,329,726,438 of OY728158.1, forward strand.
CTATGCACCCGTTAGTGAATTCTTCTATAAGAGAGTCATGTTTTCAGATATGGATGGTCCCCATGTATTTTTCATTGGTGAGTGGAGATTTCAGTTGGGTAGTCGGTGTGTGGAGCCCCTTTTCTCCTTTTCGGGTGAGTTGTTGTGAGATTAGTAGACACATATATGGTGGAGGTTTCGAGGGTTGTTGGAGATTTCATCGATGTTTTTCCTGAAAAATTTGTGATTATACCCTCTTAATTTGACATTGATTTCAGAATATACTTGAATCCCATTTCCCATATGATTTTGATGGATCTCTATCAGATGATGCATTTTGATTTGTGAGAGTTCTGAATTCAAGTTGATGACTTGATGAATAAGGGTTTTATATATTCAAGTGTGTCACCATGGGTTTCTCTGTTCTTGTTCACAAAGAGGGGAGATGGGGGAATGAGGATGTTCATAGACTACCGAAGACTAAACTAGGAAATAGTCAAGAATTGTTTCCCCCTTCCGAGGATATACTATCTTTTCGGCTAGATGAGGGGATTAGGTTGGTTCTCTCAGATCGATATGTGGTCTGGATATCACCAGCTAAAGGTGAAGTAGGATGAAATCCCAAAGACTATTTTTAAGTTCAGGTATGGGCACTTCATGTTTGTCTTCATTCCTTTGGGTGTTATGAATTCACCCGCCATGTTCATGGGGCTCATGAACTCTGTTATCCATAAATTCTTTTACCGGGCTGTCATCGTGTTCATCGATGACATATTGATCTACTCAAGGTCAGAGGATGAGCACACCAAACATCTAAGGACTATCATGGGTGTCCTCAGACACCACCTACTTTATGGGAAGTTATAGAAGTGCATGTTCTAGATGTGGGAGGTGCACTGCCTTGGACATGTGGTGCCTCAGTAAGGGATAATAGTTGAAACATCAATGATTGAGGAGGTTGTTTCTTTGGTACCAAACAAGAACGTGGCATACGTTCACAACATCTGGGATTTCGAATACTATTACCGGAGGATACTACCCGACTTATCTTATGTTGTCACTCCATTGATAGATTTGAACAGAAAAGACTAGGCCATTATGTAGAGTGATCCGTGTCAAGAAGCTTTCAACAACCTGAAGAGGAATCTAGTCAGTGCCCCAATGCTTAGGTTTCCAGATAAAATTTGTTAATGATCGAGGTGTTATATGATGTTTTCACACTAGTATCGGGATCTATGTTGATGCAGCATTATAGAGTGACCTCTTATGGGTTTAGGAAATTACATACATATGAACATAACTATGGAACCCATGATCTAGATCTTGCAGCGGTGATGTTTTTACTGAAGTTTTGATGACATTAACTCATTAGGGACAACTTTTTGGTCTTCATGGATCACAAGATCTTGAGGTTTATCTTTTACCACCTAAACCTGAACTTGTTACTATGAAGTTGTATGGAGTTTCTCTAATATTCTGACTTCTATATCACATACACCTCATGAAAGGGGAACATTGTGGTTGATTCCTTAAGTAGAATGTTTCTGAAGGAAGTAGTTCAAGAATCAAAAGTTTCTTGGAAGGAAATGGATTAGTTGGTGACTTTACATATGGATGCGAGAGTGGATGGTGGAAGATGCTATATGTTTGAGATGAAAGTGTAGTCTTCCTTAAGGAGGTAGGTAGGGGATTCTTAGTGGGGAGACTCAGAGACTGAAGTGATGTTTGATCGTTCTATCTAGGGTGATGGTTTGGAGGGATGGTCGGTGGATAGTCATTATTGAGTGTTATTATGTGGGAAGAAGTTTGTTCTAGATACAGCGTGTCAGGGAGTTCCCCATGAGTTCCATAGATTACCCCTGGAAGTGCATCCAGGAGTCTCTAAGATGTATCAAGGCTCTAGGGAACAATTTTAGTGGCTTGAGGTAAAGAGGGTAGTGGCGGATTTTGTGAAAATTTACCTACTATGTCAGTAGGTGAAGGATGAACACCATGTTCTTGGAGGTCTGTTACAGTGCTTAGACATTCCTGAGTGGAAGTGGGATGATATCTCAAATGATTTCCTTATAGGGTTACCCAAGACTCAGGGAGGATATGATGCACCTTGGTTAGTAGTGGACCAATTTATAAAGTCATCTCACTTCTTGGAAATCAAGGAGTCAAGTGGATTTGATGCCTTAGCACAAAGGTATGTGGATGAGGTGGTGCGGCTACATAGAGTTCCCAGATCCATTTTCTTGGATCGAGATACATGTTTTACATCACGAGTTATGAAGGGATTTCAACAAGCCTTTGGAACCTAGTTATGACTCAACACTGCTTTCCACCCCCAGATAGATAGACAAAAAGAGAGGACCACCCACATGTTGGAGGACATGTTACGGGCATGTGTTATGGACTTCAGTGGGTCATAGGTGTGACATTTTCCCTTGGAAGAATTTTCATACTACAATAGATATCACTCTTCCATTGGTATGGCTCCATTCAAAGCTCTATATGGGAGGTCATTTCATTCACCCTTGTACTGGATAGAAATTGGGGAGGAAACCATTCTTGGTTCAGATGTGGTACAAAGTACGACAGAGATGGTGAAACTTGTCTATGACAGGATGAGGGAAGCACATGGACAAAAGAAGTTGTATGCTGATCATAGGAGGAGGACTTTGGAGTTTCAGGTTGGTGACCATGTATTCTTGATGGTTTTCACTCAACGTGGGAAGTAGAGGTTTGGAATAGGAAGAAAGCTTTATCCCAGGTTCATCAGACCTTTTGAGGTCATGGGAAAATTTGGTGAGGTGGCATATCAGCTGCAGTTTCCACCACAGTTGGAGAGGATCCACAATGGCTTCCATGTCTCTCAGCTCCATCATTATCTACACAATGACTTCCACACCATTGACTGGGGATATCTGGATATCAAGGACAACACAATGTTCATGGAGCGACCAGTAAGGATCAAGGATCATCAGGAGAAGGTGCTTCATGGATGGACCATTACTTTGGTTCATGTATAATGGAGGCATGGTGTCCTTTAAGAGAGCACTTGGGATTGATAGGCACAAATGTGTGCCCAGTACCCGGATCTATTCTATGTTTTGGTCTTGTGTTTATCTTCATTCTCTATTCTTTTCATATATAGTAATTCTTGACCTAATTTGTTGTAATATGATTTGGTTCCCTATTCTTTGAATGTGTCTGGAAATTCGTGACTGTGGGGTGGGGAGGACCCGATCTCTAATCAAGATGCATTAATGTGAATGTGATTAAACCTGTGCAGGCGAGTCAGTGCAACCCAAAGAAGATAATATCTTGACATGGAGGAATTGATTCCCTAATCCATATGTCTGGGTAGTGGGGCCTCAATGTTTGTATATTTTTCTCCAAGATAAATTTCAAGGAGGTACCCTTTGATGTCGTGGTTTTCTCTCAATACTTCTAACAACACAAGGGTGATTTGTTCTTGAGAGTTATTTGAAGGTGTGATTATTAAGAGCTATATTTTCTTATGTATGGTTTTAAATTCTCAAGGATGAGAATAGTTTGAGAGGTATCTGATGTAATAACCCAGATTTCTCCAGTCCATTCCTTTGTAAAAACCCATCGTTTAGGGTGTTCAGGAGGTAATGGTAGGTCATTTTAAGAGTTTTCCAAATATCTGGTTTTTTCCATCTATGTGTCAGGGGTGTTAGTATCCATGAGTTAGGGGTATAATAATCAATGAGTTAGAGGTGTCAGCATTATTATATCAGGGGAATTGACATCAGTGATCCAGGTGCATTTACATCGGTGAGTCAAGGGCATCCATGTTGGTGAGTCAGGGCATCAGTAATAGGGCATCAGTGCCAGGGTGTCAATGTCATGGCACCATTGAGTAAGGGAATCCGTGATTTGTGTTGTAAGTGAGTCATTGGGTCGGTATCCTGGTGTCGGTGGTATAACGTTGGTCGATCTTGTTGGTAGCCCACTTGCTAATGGATCAACATCGGTGACTCATCTATCGGTGACTCATATCTTATTTTTTTTAGTTTTTCCTAGTTTTTCCAGTTTCATCCCTCTTACATGTTATTTGACGTACACCGAGTATAAATCCTTGTTTGGGTTTTTTAAGGGGTTTTGAAGGATATTAAATATATAATTAATATCATAACACTCTAGGGGTTTGAGATACTCAAACTGCGTAATCTTTACCATGATATCATATTAATGAATTTATGAACCGTTCATCCTTCAATATAGAATCTAGGTCTTCAAAGTCGGGATCATACCATCCTAGTGTTTTTTCATTCCCTCTAGATGTGGATAAAGGGTTCATCTCTAGATGAGTAGTGCAGTTATTCTAGAGCAGCCTCTTGGTAACATTTCTTGAATTTTCTGGTTGCTCGCATAATCCCCTATTCTGGGCGCAAAGAAGAGGTTTGGTCACCTTCTATTTCAAGCAGGTACTCTTATACCTCTCAATTGTTTTTTGTATCATGTAGGGTGGGTTTACTAATGTTTATTTATGAGGAATGTCGAAATCGATTTTCTAATAAGTAATTAATGAGGGGAAGGTAACATCATCAAAATATAACATGGTCAATCAATTAAGAAGCTAGAGGTGGTTTGATGTTGATCACCTATTTTATTTTTTATCCTAGTTTATGATTTGATCTGTTGTAGTTGTAAATACTTCTAAAAATCAAGGTTACTGGTTGTATTTTCCTATGCACGGGTGATGCTTTATAACTATTGTTATTTATTTATAAAAATTGGTGTAAATACTAATCTGACTAATCACGTATACACAGTTAAATAAAATGGATTCCCCAAGATGAAAACCATCCCGTGATCACCCCTATTTATCAAAGTGGATTAAAGAAGATTTTTTACCATATTTTAATCCATCATGTTTGATAGGTGCGTCTATGTGCTATATTTTATTGTGTATTGTGACTTTGTGTAGGTTGTGTGTTGTTGTTGTTGGGACTATAATTATGGGTAAAATGGTGGGAATGGGAGTTGGTTCCGTGAGAATGGTGTGGTATGTGTGTGCAGTGGGGATGCGTTTTAATCATAGTTATTGTCTTCTTTGTGAGGTGGGCCGTATGGGTGGAGTTTTGGAATCTCTGGTTGTGAGGCTGATTGATTGAGGAATGGATGGAATTTTATATAGTGAGACTATCTTTGTTTTTGTTGTGGCCATCAAGCGACGTTGGTTATTCAGAATACAATGTGGTTATGGACTTGTTATGTAGTGGGAATGTATCTAGGAATTTTTTGGGAAGTGGGGCTGTAGGTTTGTGTTGTGTCATGACTTCATGTAAATAGGTGTTCCAGGTGTGGTGTTGTTGTGTAGCAGGGCTGCCATGTTTGGTTGAGAGGGAAAGATTTTTTGTTATAACTTTGAATAATGACTAATAGTTGTGGTTGAAAGGGTTTCTAGGGAAGAAGGGGGTGTGTAGAAGGACTTTAGGTTGGTTGTTATCAGTTGATTTTATGGATGAGAAGTAAAATGGAAATGATTTAACTTGGTCCCTCTTCCCTTGTTCAATGTTGGTTGTACCGAAGAATATTGTGGGTTTGTGGATATCTGTTTGGTTAATCAGGCTCTTCTCTCTTTAAGGAGGTCACAGATGTTGTTCTTGGTTGTTTCCCCGGTTAGTGTTGAAAAATTTTAATGTGAACCCATTTATAAATAAATTAAAAATAGTTGAATGATAAAGGGGATGGGTTTACTCTTGGGAAGTGGCTGTTTGTGTGGTTGTGCATATAGGGGTAGCAGAAAAAGTGGTTCTGGTAGGATGGTTGTTTGTTTTGGGACCTGTAAGTTGGACTAAGTTCTTACTTACTGATATTTTTAAAATTTTAGTTCCTTCTGAAATTTCTATATGCACCCCACCCTTGTTGAGAACCATGTGCCGAACACACCCATTTCATGTTGGAGGGTGTCTTTCCCAACATCCTGATGGGAGGATGGATGAGTGGGTATTGAATTTCTTCCTCAAAACATCTTCTGGGTTCTTACCGCTCGAGCATATTCTGTAGGCCATAATGCATTGAGGCTTACCATATTCTACGATCCTTCAGGTAGGTTTGTTTTGGATGATGGTCCGAGGTTTTTGTGGACCATGATTGTTTTCTCAAGTGTCTTTAGGATGAGGCCCGGGTTTCATTGGGTGAGAGGTGTGGTTGTTGTGTCCTAGGGTTATACTAGAGAGATGTTTTGTTGTTGTGGCCCAAGTGTTTGCGAGCAGGTTTTTTTGTGTGGATTGAGTCCTAGGTGTGTACAGTCCAGTTGTGGAAGTGGGACTGCATTCTAGAAGAGTGGTAACATCAAGATGTTTTCTGTTAGTAATATGCAGTTAACTAGTGGGGAAGTGGTGCGGGGTACCCAAATTTCAATGAGCTTATACTACTACTTTACATGACTTGAATTATTTCATGAGTGTGCCTTGGTGAGGCTGGGATGGTTAGTACTACTTGGTAGGTTCCTTGAGGTTTTACTATTTTCTCATAGGGGAATTAGTATGTTCCCCCACTTGTGCACAAGTGGATTTAGTTTTCCTACTGGGTATACTTGTATACTTAGCCTACATCTGTAAAACTATTTTCAGGTTTCCAGGAGGACTTTGAGGACTGTGATGGACTTTATAAGCTTAGGAATCAGGATAGTTTCTATAATGCAGCTTTGTCTCATTATGTTGGTACATTATTTAGTACATTGGTTATACTTTTTTGGCAGTTTACGTTTAAACCATGCATGGGTTTGATCTTGGTTTCCTTTAAATAAATATTTCATATTGTAGGGATTTTTACGATCATATCTCCTGATCCTTTTTTTATTAAAAATGTAAATTCCTTCCATTTTGTGTGATATTCTATACCCTTTGTGCTAGTCAAAGAATTGGGGCCTTTTAAAGGCAGGACTTGGGGGGTTCATTATCTATCCTTAATCTTGAATAAGGAAGGGTGTGGAACATTTGTGTCCCTTCCGTCATCTTGTGGAAGGGGGTCGTGATAGGAAAACATTAAATTTATTAACTTAACCTATTTTTTTATAAATTTAGTAATGAATCAATTGTATTGGAGGAGTTTTTATGAATCTTTTTTAAATGTTAAGTTCACTCAAAAAATAAATTTTAAAATATTAAACACCGGTTAAAATTGGGAATGAGCTTAAAATCATCATTTTTAGTTGGTTAAAAAGGTTTATAAGTAGTTAATTGATTTGATAGTTCTTTTATAACATGTAATTAAAAGGTTTAAAGTGAAAATAAGTAGTTAAAATATCCTAACAAGTTAAAATAAGAGGACTGTGTCTAGAGGATTTGATGTTTTTAAACAAGTTTTTTTGGAAATGTAAGAGTTATGACTCTATAAATCTAGTTTCTCGGAGAGTAGTATTTGATCTAGAAAATGATGGGGAAAAGGATGGTTCAAAAAAAGATTTTTTCTCCAAATATGGTGTAAGAATTTTCCCACTAAGGGGGAGTAGTGTTGATGAAGATATACCTAAAGAATTATATAATTAAAGGGTACAAATGAGAGGTAAAATTTGAAAATATAGTGAATAAAATAATTTTATTTTACTAAAAATGGGATAATATAATTAATTAATTCCATATTATTTATGGATTAATAGGATCATATAAATATATGTGATTATGATATATAGATTTATGGAATATTTTCAACAAAATCAATAAAAAGAATTTTGAGACCAAGGAACTGATTATTGGATTTGATTACTATTTATAATTGATGATGATAATCTTAGAGTAGTATAAAATGATATAATAAAGGATAAAGTATATGATGATAGATGAAAATGTTTCTTTTCTTACAGGGAAGAGATATATAGAGATGTTCATGTATGGATATTCATGAATAATCAAGAAATACAAAGAGTATTATTAGAGGAGATTTAAAGACTCCTCTAATGATATGAAGATGTCTAATTATATATCATCTTGCCTCAAAATGAAGTGATATATATTTTGATGGAGTTTAAGATGGGTTGGAATTAATAGACAAATATTTATTTTATAATAATGGCCTTATTTTGTATTTGATGGAGTTTACAAATTGCTTCCATTATTTATTTTTGTTTTGTATGGCTTTGGAGCTGACATAATGTCATTTATAGATGGATGGAGAGAAATATAAAAAAATAATGGTATGTAAAATTAAAAATTAATTTTCAAAGATTACATATGAAAATTTGATAATTTTTTTATTTATGATGTGGCCTAAAAATGTATGTTTTTAACAGTTCTTTTTATTTTATTTTCAATATTTTAATTATTTAAATTTTTACTCTTACTAATTAATTTTCTATTTTTGACTTTATAATTAAATTTTTAATTAATCCTTATTTATAATTAAATTTAAATTATAGCCTTTGAATAATTAATTTTATCATAATTTGATTTCAGGTTCTTTATTTTTATAAGTAATTTTCTATTCTGCTTTACTATTTAAATTTTATGATTAATTATTTTTATAAAATTATAATAAATCAATTTATTCTGATTTAATTAACTGAAACATTAATTTAAATGATTAATTATTATTTTTATTAATATCTATATTTTTCTTTTTATTAATTATATTGTTTATATTTAACTTTAATTTAACATTATGTTTGAATTATTGATGCATCAGAAATAAGACACCTCCATGCTACAATGGTGTCCCGACACACTGTTGTATTTTTCCTTTTCTAAAAAAATTACACACCACCACACAATTTGGCACACTGTTGGAGTCAAAGTCCCAGTCACCACTAACCTCAAACACATTTTCCACCATTTCTACAATAGTGTATCATAAGACTTTGCCAACACTGAGCCACCACAACGGTGTCTCATTGAGAAACAGTTCATCCTTTGCTTCATCCAACTCCAGCGGTGGCTCGTTGACACAACATCAGCCTATAATAGTTCCAACACACACCATCACCTATGAAAATTAGAGACCACCATAGACCAAACTTCATTGTGAGACACCACCAGTATTAGCTCTGATCAGTGACTCATCACCTCCGCCAGATCCAACTGTCACTCACTGAAACAACAACTCATCGTTGCAAATAGTGGTGACTCCTATACCACTTTTCCAGGACAACTGAATCTATGACATTGGATATGAGACTTACCATCTACACAATAATGTTCTCCCCCAAACAAAATAAAAAAAAATCACACCAGATCTAAAGCCCTTCTTCTGTCGCCACTTCCCCCTTGGTTCTATATCTAAACTTCCTTTTGGATCCAAACCAGGAGAATCTGGTGGGTCTATGACCCATAGAAAAAGGAGACTATCGAGCTCAATTTTCTACCACCTTCGGACCTGGAGGAGAACCACTGTCATTAGATGAATTTATTTCATTGTCGTTATGAGAGAAGATGAGCCGAACCCCTCGTCAATGTTGTTGACAAAGTCAAGCTACTGATGTCATACACATCGAGTTTTTGTCGTGATTCACCAAGGATGAGACATGCTCAAGGAGCCTCTATGGAGGCTTTTGGCAGAAGGAAACCCCATATGCGACCAATAAGAAGAAGACACCAAAAAATATAAAATAACAATTATAATAATAATAAACATAAACATAATTTATAAAAATAAAATCCAAACCAAATATATAATAAAACCATAATAATAATTATTATTATTATAATTTAAAAAATAAATTAAATTTTTAAATAAAATAATTTAATTGAATTAATAAATATTAATTAACCACATTAATAATTTAATAAAATAATTAAAATAATTATAATTTATCTTTTTAAATAAAATAATTTTAATAATAATAATAATATTTTATAAAATATATAATTGATTAACTTAAGAAAATAATAAATTTTCATATTAAAATAATAATATTAATAATAATCTTTTACAATGTTATTGGAATATTAACTTTAACAAAGTTAATTAAAAAATTAATTTTAATAAATAATGTTTATAATAAAATATTTAAAATAATATTAGTAAATTAAAACAGTAATAATAGATGAATTAATTGTAATTGTAATAAAAAGTAATCATAAATAAATTAGTTGATATATTAATTCGTAGTATTTATTTATTAAAGTTAATTCTTCATAATTAAAGACATATAATTTTTTAGTTCCTTTTTGTTTTTAACATGCTGATCTTAGTAGAATTCACGTCCAAATTTATTAGCAACCACCTATAGGTTTTTCAGTTAGAAGAGATTCTCTAATTTGAAAAGGTGTGAAGAAATAGGGGAAACATTTTGGTGATTTAAAGCAGACTAAGATGAGTCAATGCATGCAACGGTGACCATATGGTAAACAATAAAAGGGTTTAATATTTTAGATAAATCATGTGGACAAGGGGGAGAAATGAATAGAAAATAATTGATCATCAACTCATCATACTGGGTTCCTTCAACACTTTATTTGAGCATGATCTGAGAGACCCAGAAGGATGAAGAAGACCGAGGAGAATAGAGAGCTAGAGAAACATCACTGAAAGTCAAAGTGGAGACCTCTTATCTCCATATTATCTTTCATTCTGTTTTGATAGTTTTTTTATTCATAATTTCTTGAATTTAATACGATCTTCGCCTAAAATATTTTTCTTGGGGTAATTAATTTCTTCTGGTTATTAATTTTTAGTTTCTTTATGATCTATTTTACTACAACATTGAATCGATCAGCGAGATCAATTTTATGTTTTCAAATGATTTTTTTCACACCTATCTATTTTAATTAAAAATGTCTAAATTATTTGGTTAGAATGATTTAGTCCACCTTTACTTCAAATCTCTTCACTTTGATTGATTTAAGAAGCGAAGAGATTTAAAAATCAACCTTATGCGTGATTTTTCCTATTGGTAAGAGAGTTAAATAAAATCCTTTTAAATCATGTCCACTCAATTATATTTTTTTAATAGGTTAACCATTTAAACGACATTATTATTAATCTCAGAGCATTTATTTTTATCAGTTACTTCTAAATCTATGTTCGGGTTTCATACAAAACTATTATTTCTACTCTATCATAACTCTAGTTCCATACTTAGTTTTGTAGAAAAGTAATTTTTCATCATTACTTATTTCATCAAGATAATAAAAAAGACAAAAGTTAAAAATAAAACCCACCCACTATTAACAAAAATGGGATATATTTTGAAATTTAGTCATTTTAAATCAACTTTAGCCTTCCCTAGGATTCGACCCTTCTTATCACTACACAATAGTAAGTGGATAAATATAAATAATTAAACCCTGACACAGTTTAATGATGACCATGTTATGTTTTTGGCACATTTTGTGGGGAAGGCTTCAAGGAACCCCTTTTTCTCAAAAAAGTTTAAAAAATTCACATATAAATTTTTTGTTTTGAAATTTTTTTGAAAAATGATTTCAATCGAGTCTGATCTTCTATCTTATTCTGCATTCAACTGTTTTTCTACTATTTGTGATAAACTACTGTTGTAATAATTAATTTTAATAATTTTGTTCTACTTTGATATTTTTGAACTATTATCATTTTTCTAATCTCAATTGTATGAGAACAAGGTCTGTAACTGATAGTTTAGAGCCCTCGAACCATGAAATTGAAAAAATAGTTAACTTCTATAAAGAGGGAAAAAATTATAAATTGATAACATAGGAGAGAGATTTCTTACACCTAATAATCAACAATAAATTCAACTTAAAATCTTAGAATAAAATAAGAGGCCTATGATGAAGGACTTCCATCCCCCTAAAGATTCATGTAACCCATCATCCATTGTATTATCTAATAGAGTTATAAATAATAAACTCAAATAGTCCCACCAGTCACTATTACCTTTACTGGACGGAATCTCTAATGGAGACTATTTATAATCCATTACATATTTCTATAATACAATGAAATAACTACCACTCTTAGGAATCACTAAAAATTGACATTAAATGTTATTGTTTCCCTTTTTCCTAAATGAGAATGCTTAAAACTAGATTTTGTGTCTAGATAAAATTAATTTTGAAAATTGGGACCGATTCTATAATTTCTTCATAGTGAAATTTTATCCCCAATGACATAAAGAAGATATTATGACCAATATAATTAATTTTTACCAAGATGATGGTGAAATATTTCTTGAATCCTCAGGTATATTTTGTGATCTACTTAGGTAGTTCCCCCATAATTAACTCCCTTCCCACATTCTCATGGACACTTTCTATGAAGGAATATCCTCTTCTAGTCAACACTGTATTGATTAATTTTCTAGGGGTAACAATAATGAAAAAACTGATGAAGAGTTAAAGTAAATTTTTAATAACCTTTACATGAACTCTCAAAATAAAAATTCAAGAAGAAAACAAGTGAACACAAATGCATACAATGATTCAGAAGTATATAATCGATCAATACATTCTAAAATAACTAATATACTTTAGAAATTAATGAACCAAAATTTCAAACAAACTATAAATCATGTGGGATTTCAAATCATAAATCAATATCTATGGGAACAGTGTTTTTAGTGGGGCATGTTTGGGCACACTAAAAATTTCTTATCCTAACTTTAACATGCCATAACAATAATAAGAAGATTTATATTTTGTTAACTATGGTCTAAAAATTCATAACAAGAATGATCCATTTTCAAAAAATAAAAAACAAGGCTATAGGAACCATCCTAACTTATCAGGGAAAGAACAAGTCTTGATTAAACAACCCTCTACCCCTGGTTACCAAAACATTACAAGACAATAATTTCAAAACCAACCAAGGGGTGATTCTTCCAATTCAAAAGGGAATTTTTTTGGTCAAATGTTTTCAAAAATAGATCAAATCATAAACACAATGGACTCTCAAGATGAAAAATTCAGGACACAACTGAATAAATAATAAGCCTAATATGAATACGATAAAATTCAATCTGTTTCTAGAATGGATAATATAGAAAATAAATTTGTCCAAAAAGCTAGAGACTTGACTTCGAGGGAAAAAAAACGCTTCCCAGTACAACTGAACTAAAAACCAGGGAGAATGTCATGGAAGTTGTAATAATATTTGGGATTAACACTCAAATTGAACCTAAAATGAAATTATAAATACCTAAACTAAAAAATTAAATAAATCTTGAAAAAAAATCGTATGCACACTCGATCTGAAGATCCTGAAAAAAATGCCAAAAATAAAAAAAAATTACTGAAACACAAGATAATGTTTTCTGAAGAAAGGAGTAATGAGGATAAGAATAAAGATGTTGAACAAATGGGGGACATACCTACTATTCTTAAGAATTTTCCCCACCCATCCCTTTCCAATAAATACTAAAACATAAATGTAACAAAAAGGTTGGGGTTTTTTAGTTCCTTGGCATTTTGACCAATATCCAAGGGAATATCCCATTTATCCTATCCTTATTTCAAATTCTATATTCTTTTAAATTTTATAAAAAATAAAACAAAATGACACCTGGAGAATTTTCCACATACAATCTCAATGAAGAGTGATGTTTTTTCCTCCAAAAGAAAATGCCTCCCAAGCTCAGTGACCCAAGAAGTTTTCTCATTCCATACACCTTAAGAAATTCTAATCAACTCTACCGCTTGTGTGACTTAGGTGACAGAATCAACCTGCTCCCTAACTCAGTATTCTAATAGTTGATATTGGATGAACTTAATCCCACCACATTCATAATATATTTGTCTATCCATTTTTCACACATCTTGTAGGGAGGTTAGGTGACCTTGTAGATGTGGTAGGTAAGCTGTTTTTTCCAGTCGTATTCTTTTTCCTTGATATGGAGTGTAACCAAGAGGTTCCAATCATTATGGGCAGACAATTCTGGCCACTACCAGAGATGTCATAGAAGTTTCTAAGGGTAAAATGATATTTAAAATTGGAGAATAATAGGAAGAATTCAATTTTCTAAAAACTTTTAAGGGACCAACATTCTATGAAAATTATTCTATGGTGGGGTATATTGAAAATAAAAATCCATTTGAATATTTAGTAGAATATGAAAATCAATCCTTTGCTGAATAAATAAATCCAGAAGATAAAAATGATTTTCAAAAACTATATAATTTTCTTTTACTAATAATCTAGATAATTTTACATAATAGGACAAAAGTATGTTTCTACTTATGATAGAGTTTTTTCACCTTATTATGGGATTAAAAAAATATATGAGGGAACATGAGGGTGATTCTACTTTCACCAACACTTTGTAAAAATTTAATGAAGTCGAAGGAATGATGATAAATCAACTTTATTGTTTTCATTTATTAATATGCTAAATTCTAAACTGGAATGTTATGAGAGTGAGGTGTCCACTTTGGACCATAGTGAGGTAAATTTTAACATTGATCATGAAATGGAAAATCATTCATTTTTTCAAACTCCAGACAAAAGATAGGTAGAATAATTTAGACCTCTTAGGCCCATGAATCTTCTTTCAAGTGAAAAATCACCAATCTTGGAAGTTAAACCACTCCATTCATATCTTAAATATTTTTTTGGAAATTCTAAAATTCTTGGAATAATTTCTATTGAGCTAAAAGATAACCCAGTGGAAAAATTATTCGACATTTTGAAAACATTAAAATCCACAATTCGTTGATCCACATCTAAAATCAAAGTGATTATACCTTAATTCTATATGAAAAAAATACCTATGGAACCAGGCCACCAACATAGAGTAGGGTTCCAAAGGATTCTAAATCCCAACATGAAATAATTTGTGAGAGAGAAAGTTATTAATATTTTGGAAAATAGAATTATATAACCTATTTTTGATAGTACTTGGGTTAGTCTAGTCTATTTTGTCCCTAAAAAATGGCTTTACTATAATAACCAATGAGAAAAATGAAGAAATTATTGTAAGAAATGACACCAAATGGAGAGTATGTATCGATTATAGGAATCTCAATTCATATATTAGGAAGGTTTAATTTACAAATCTCTTCCAAGATAAAATAATTTAAAGGATTAATGAAAATGAGTTCTTCTATTTGTTGGATGAGTATTCTGGTTACAACTGGATTCCAATAGCTCCAATGTATTATGATAAAACTAACTTCATAGGATAGTTTGGGACATTATCCTACAAGAGGACTCCCATTGGATTATGTGGTTCTCTATAATACTTTTAAAGTTGTATGATGTAAATATTTTTTATTTGATTGAGAATATTATAGTGGTTTTCATGGATGATTTCTCCATAGTTGGTACTATATTTGATACTTGTCTTAAAAAAGATGGAGTTTTTGTTATAAAGATGCTTAGAGACCAGCCTAGTTCTTAATTATAAAAAATTACATTTTATGGTTACTAAAGGAATTTTTTTGGGACATAATGTGTCTAAAAGGGGTTTGGAGGTGGATACTACCAAATTAAGAGCTATTCAAAAATTAGATCCTCGTGAAAATTCCATGGGTGTGATAATATTGTTTTGGAAATTCCTATTTTAACTGAAGGTTTCTAAAAGAATTTTCCAAAATTACCAATCCCCTGTGTTCTATTCTGATAAAAATGTGCCCTTAGTTTTTGATGAAAACTATCTTGAATCATCTAATCTATTAAAAGAATAACTCACCACATCACCTAGCATAACTACACATGATTGGAAAATTCATTTTGAATTCACATGTGATGAAAGTGACATGGTTGTTGGAGGTTTATCTGTATAGAAGACAAATAAGAAGTTTCATATGGTATAATATTCTAGTGGGATACTAGATGAGGTACAAAGGAACTATACTACTTCTAAAATGGAGTTATTAGCTGTTGTGTTTTCTTTATTGAAATTTAGGAACCATTTTCTAGGTTTTAAAGTCATCATTTTCACTAAACATTCTGCCTTAAAATAGATGCTATTTAAGATGGTGGGAAAACCCATGCTTATTAGATAGATCCTTTTGTTGTAAGAGTTTGACATGTAAATTATAGATAAGTCAGGAGATGAAAACATAGTTGCATAAAACCTTTATAGTCTTCCTCGTACCCATCGTGATGATCTAAGGGAGGTAAAATTTTCCATTCCTGATCATAAACCTTTCACTATCTCAATTAGGTAGTATATCTAGTTTGCATTTTTTTCAATTTTTTCGTAACTAGTGTCATTTAAAATGATTTCTCAAAAAAAATAAATTAATTTTAGAGCTTAAGTATTATATTTTGGATGACTCTTTTCTATTTATGAGAAGGGATGATCGAATTCTAAGAAGGTGTGTTCCGTAAGAAGAAATGATTGAAATTTTTGAAAGGTTTCACTCCTTACTATGGGGAGGACATCATGGTTGAGAAAATACATCCCAAAAGGTCCCTATTGTTTTATTTTACTAGACTGTATTATTCAAGGATGTAATAAGTTTTGTAGTTGGTTGTGATAGATTCTAGATGTTATAAAATGTTGGGAGAAAGTAAGAATTTCCTCTGAAATGTATTTTGGAAGTTAATATTTTTGATGTACGGGGTTTAGAATTTGTGTTAACATTTCCGTCATATCATGGGAATGAGTATATCATAGTTATATTGGCTATGTTTCTAAGTTTTTTGAGGTGTTATAAATGCTCAAAAATCAAGAAAATAGTAAAATAAAATTTGTTATAAAGAATATCTTTTCAAGATTTGGTGTGCCTAAATATTTCATCACTAATAATGGTGTTGGGTATGTATTGTTCTAACAATAATCTATAAATTATGATGATTTTAATGCTCAAAAATTCCATTGTTTTTTTTCCAATGATGTTTTCTTGAATTGAGTTTTCTGGATTTATTTTTAGGTGAAAGTATTTTAACATTATAGTAATTACTCTGGAAACACTATTTCCAAAACCTACATTATACTAAAAAAGTGAAACAATTGCATTTGATATCAAACCTATGTTATGATAAAAAAGGTGAAATGATTGTGTATGTCATCATCCCTACATTATGATGAATAAGTGAAATTATTGCATGTGGTATCAACCATAGGTAATGTTAAAAAGTTTTCATTTGGATCAATATCCTTATGTTAGAAGAATCGTCAAACTTATGGATCAACAACCCTATATTGGAAGATGGTATTACTATTCAGCTACCCAAAATTTAAGAATTTTTACGTATGGTTAATCAATTCTATGTTCATGATATTTAGAGAAAAAGGTGAACATATAGATTATCATCCCTATGCTACTTTTATTCCCTACGTTACATGAAGATGAAAGTATGGTTAAGAAACCACAAGCTGATAGGAACCCTGTGCTACGTGAAGGAAACCAATACTATGAGAAGGAACCCTGTGCTACATGAAGGAACCCTACTCTATGGGAAGGAACCCTAAGCTACATGAAGGAACACTATGCTATGCAGTTCAATACTACGCTATGTTTACAATGGAAAAGTTTATAAGCTGTTCTTTTTGAACCCGAGATTGATGCAACGATCAAGTCAAAATTAATGACCGATTGAAGTATCATTATGATTGCATTAAATGAACTGTAATCATCAGATAAAATCACTCATGTTTCTAAGGGATGTTAAAACTTCCTTTTTCAATTGGAATTTGAATTTCCCCAATCAATTAGTGTATTATTTTAAATCAATAATACCAAAGAAAGATATTTATTATATATATTTCTTCAGAGTGTCTCTTTGAAAAATGTGTGTGTGATAATTGAAACACATACAAAACTACATTTATGAGATTATCTTTTACAGTGTCACAACAATGAATGTTCAAATATCCTTTATTTGTAAAAGTTTCTATGCTTTGAAAGTTCTATATATTTAAACGCTGAGTTAATTTTACTCTTTAGTTGTTACCTTATTAAAGATAATTTTTTCAACAAGGATATCTTAATAATATTTAATTCTTAAAGAAATTATTTTCTAAATAATTAGATATATTAATGGATAGTTTTTTTCTATTAGAATTGTGAAGAAAAACTCAGATCAACAAATCAATTTCTTTTGATTTATTGGAGTTTCATTTACTTGTACTCAGTTTTTGTGGAGTATAAAATTCTTGATATAAGTTGTGGACAACCAATTCTATGTTGTATAACTAGAAGGATATTTTTTAAATTATTTTCATAAAGGTTTCAATGATATGCACTCAATTGTGAATTCATGGTCTTTAGATAATAGGATCATTCTAGTGAAATTTACCATCTCAATGATATAGTGATTGGTAAAGTGGACTTGAATATCTTTGTGCCCTAAACCACTTTTAAAATATGTGTTATTTATTTATATTTATCCACTATATATTTCTCTTATAGAAATAAATTATACTTATTTTCATAAATCACAGTGGGTTCCAAAAGCCTTAATTGTGGAAGATTATTGAAAAGACACAATTCACCCCCCCCCCTCTTATGTTACTTTGTATATTCAGACCTAAAAATTGGTATCAAAGGAGATATTTTGGATAAAGCTATAGAAAGATAAAATTATAAGTTCTATAAAATGATAGAAATGTCTAATCCGATAGAAGTAATATCAATGGTACATGCTCCATATTTTAATGGTGAAAATTATGGATACTAGAAATCTTGAATGATTATCTATATGAAAAATTATGGATACAAATTCTTCTCAGAAATCACTTCTTCTTAGAATATTTCTATGAAACTCAAAACATGGAATACTGAAATAGAATTCGAGTATGATATCAACTCTAATGAAATGAATAATATTATTTGTTTTCTTGTAAAATATTAATTCAATTGCGTAACACAATGTCCAGCTTCCTATAAGATGAGAAAAGCTATTATAGTTTCTTACGAACGAATATATAATGTTAGACAAATGAGATATTCTAAAAGTAAGTTAAAATTAGACACATTTAGAATATTTGACCGTGAAATCATCACATAACTGAATCAAAGGAATACATAAATTTTCAAAAATATTAAAATGTTAGGTGAAACCATAAAATAATCTGATCAAGATTTGAATGTATAGAGAGTAAAACATTTTAAATGGAATGAAATTTCTACTACAATTTTTCAATCATCACATATCAAATATATGAATGAAAAATAATTAATTGGGAAACTGATGATGTATGAAGATGAAATGCAGGATAATGCTGAAGATCATAATATTATAATGAAGAGGAAAAGTACTGCTCTAAAAGTGAAATCTCAGAAGCATAACTGAAGAACAAAGCATAAAGACAAAGAAGAAGATAATTCAGCTTCCACATATTCTGAAATGGAACTTGATTAGCTAGCCAAAAAGTTTATTAAATTCTTCAAAAAGAAAAGAGGATAAAAAAATTCATTCGGGAATAATGAAAAATAACCAAGAGAAGTTTGATGCTATGAATTCAATAAATTGGGTCATATTAGACCTGATTTTCCTCAATTGAATGATGAATGAAAAGGGTTATAAAAAAGATATCGGAAAAAAGATAATTAATAAAAAAAAGTGAACTGAAATCTAAAGGTTGTGTATCTGAAGACTCCATATTACCTTCAAAGTCTGATTAAAAAAAGGGCAATCCAATAAAAAATCCAATATGTTCTCTTTAGTCGAAAAAGAAATGGTGCAAACTTATCACACTTTTGATTCGGGTTCTGGTAGTTTCCAAATGACACATTGGTAGCCTATTATTCATTATTAGAATATAAATACGATTCTTTTCCAAAAAATCATAAATCATTGAAAAAAAATCATAATGGTATTTTAGGTGAAAGAGATACCATTCTAAAACAATATCAACAGTTACTTGAAAATTTACATTCCTCTGTATCAAACAATATCATTCATAAAAATAAAATCAAGTAATTACAGGATAAAATAGAATCCTATAAAATCTATGCACTTTTTTTTACTAAAGTTTTAAACATTTTAAATGAAATTATTGGAAATAATGTCATCAAAAGGGAAATATTTAGAATATGAAGTAAGGAAGAGAAATCAAAATTGTATAAAAATTATTTTGAACCCAATCATAAAAATAATTCATGTTATCATTGTGGAACAAAAGGTCATTTCACTAATAATTTATATTAAAAAAATCCTCGAATTAGTGATATTATAATAGCTTTAATTTCATAAAGTTTTTCTAAATCAAAGGATAAAAATTATGGAAAAATAATGTTGATCTAGATTCCCAGATCATTTCTTGCTAAAACTACTAGATCCAAGAAGATATGGGTACCAAAACACATATTTGTTTAATTAATTTTTCAAGAAATAAGTCATAGAAAAATATAATCCATATGGTAGCTTGATAGTGTTTATTAGAGGAATATGAGTGGAGACTCAACAAACTTCCACACAATAACTCAAATGGATGATGGACTAGTCACCTATGGTGACAATTCCAAAGGAAAAATTATTGTTGTTGGAACTATTGGTGATCTAAAGACTATCTCTATCAATAAAGTATTATATGTATAGGGTATAAAGAAAAACCTAATAAATATCTCTCAACTCTGTGATGATGTATTTTGTATTAATTTTGCTAACAATTCAATCTCTCTGTTTAATGATAAGTTCCATACATTTAGGGCACCTAATGTTTATACCTTGGATTTAAATTTCTCGAGTAAACAAAAAAAATTGAATCGTCTAACTGCTATGAAATCTTAATTGTGGATTTGACACAAAATACCTGGACATTGTAATATATATGATTTACATAAATTATCTAATAAACTGTAAGTTTCAGATTTTCCTAGTGTTGGGTTTGATAATGAAATATTTTATGATGCATTCAAAATTAGAAAGAAGAAAAAATATTCTTTAAAATATATTAACAAAATTGCTTCATCTAATCCTTGAGAACTTATCCATATGGGTTTTTTAGACAATGAAGGGTAGAAAGTTAGGATGGTAAATTGTAAGTTATTTTTTTAATAGATGATTACTCTATATTTACTTTGGTTTATGTTCTAAAACTAAAAAGTTATGTTTTTTGTATTTTTTAAGGTTTTTGTAAATTGTTCAAAATGAAAAAGATTTTTAAATAATTTAATTGAGAATTTATCATGTTGGAGAATTTAAGAATCAAGAACTCAATTATTTTTTTCTTATGTATGGGTATTAAACACACCTTCTCTATACTAAGAAAACCTCAATATAATGGAATTTTTGAATAGAGAAAGAGAACTATTAATGAAATGGAATATAATATGCTAATTGAATTTAGTCTTCCTACCTATATTTTTGTAGAAGATAAAGTCATAGCATGTTATATCATGAATATAGTTTTAATAAGGCCTATTTTCAAAAAGACACACTATGAACATCGGAATAACATTAATCCTAATGTAAAATACTTTATTGTTTTTGGGTGTAAGGTTTATATCTAGAATACTAAGGACAACCTTGGTAAATTCAATCCAAAAGCTGATAAAAGAGTATTTAGGTTATATTATTCTACCTCTAAATATTATAGAGTGTATAATTAAAAGTAAAGGATTTTTGAAGATTTAGTTAATATAAGGTTTGAGGAAACATACCCTTTTATTTAAAATAATGATAAATAAATATTAAGTCACCAACTCTTTTCACAACACGGGACTTGAAACTCTTAAAGAAGATTATGAAATTATAATTAATAAAATTCAGTCTATATCAGAGGAACTTGATATGAAGATCCTGAAAGTATCTTTCCAAGAATTTATAGAAATTTATAAGTCCATACTTTAGAAACAATTATAGGGAACCAATATATAGGTATTAGAACTATAAGAAATGTAGAAAACCTAGCTGAATGACCTACCTTTCTATCCTAGTTAGAACCAAAGACTATTGAATAATCCTTAGAGGATGAGAGTTGGATGTAAGAAATGAAATAAGAGATAAAACAATTCAAAAGGAATGATGTTTCAGAAAAATAGAAAGACCAACCAATTATCCAGTTATAGGAACTATATGTGTATTTATTAATAAATAGGATGGTCAAGGGATCATAACCAAAACTAAATCTAGATTAGTAACTAAAGAACATAATCAAGAAGAAGGTATAGATTATGATGAGACTCTTGTCCCTCTAGATAGACTATAATCTATTACAATCCATTTAGGATATGAATCCTATATTTATTTGAAGTTATATAATATGAATGTCAAGTTTGGATTTTAAAACGGTTATTTAATAGGGGAATTTTATGTTGAACAACCCATCAGTTTTGAAAATCCATAAAAAACAAACTTTGTTTTTAAACTTAGTATTTCTCTCTATGGCCTTAAATAAGAAACTAGAGATTGGTGTGAATGATTATGTTCTTTCTTTTTTAAAAATGGATTTATAGTTGGATTTGAAGATCTAACACTTTTTAAGAAAATTGTTTGTTCTAATATTTTATTTGATCAAATCAATATTGATGATGTTATTTATAGTTCAACTATTAAAAAACATTATAATGATTTTTTAAAATTAATGCAACAAGAATTTGAAATGGGTTTGATGGGAGAACTAAATTTATTTTTAGGATTTTAGATTTTTTAAAAAGAGTATATAAATGTTTTAAATCAAAGTAAATATATTATTGATTTACTAAAAAAGTTTGTACTTGAAAACAATAATATATATAAAATTCCCATGTGTAACGATAAAAAACATTATTTGGATGAAGTTGGAAAACTAGTATATAATAAGTTATATAGAGGTATTATTGGATGTTTGTTATATCTTACTGCTAGCAGACTAGACATTATTATTTTTGTATGTTTATGTGATAGATCTCAATTAAATCCAAAAGGGTCCCATATTAATAATGTTAAATGAATTTTTAGATATTTAATATGAACTATTTTCAATATCATATTTTCCCTAAAACTACTAATTTAAATTTATTTTCATATTTAGATACTGATTTTGGTTGTTGTATATTAGATAGAAAAATTACCTTAGTAATCTGTCACTTTTTAGGAAAATATTTAGTATCATGGTCGAGTAAGAAATGAAATTTACATTCATATTCAACCACCGAAAAGAAAAATAAAATAATTTTTCAATACTGAATATCAATTAGCTGATATTTTTACTAAACCACTTCCTTGTGCATTTTTTTATTTTATTAAGGGGGTTAAAATTATTTTATTTTAAATGAATGATTTATTGAATTTATTTTATTTTAATCTCTCTATTTATATTTTAAGTAATTTAATGTTTTATATAAACTTTTATAATTCTTAATTTTATTTTATTACGTGTTAAATACATTTTTAAAGAAATTTCTTTTATTTTTATTTTCAAAATTAAAATGTAAAGAGTACAATATGAATTGGAATAAAGAAAACAGTTATCCTTCTTACATTCACTTCCTCCTCTCCTACAGGTCCATTCAGTTTACACATTATCTCTATCAATCTTTTGATTCTTATTTTCTGAAACCCTAAACATTCAATCCATTCATTCTGGAAACATTTAATGATGGAAACTTCTTGAAGATATAAAGATGCTGGGATGGATGTGTATACTTATGAATCAGGAAGAGATTGCAAAGTGATTCAAGGAAATGTAATCATTTTCAATTATTTAGAATATAAAAATATTTTTCTCATAGAAGAAGTGAAATTTCAAGGTTTGGTTTATGATTTTGGGTAATATACCATGCCTATGGTATATGGAATTAAAGTAAAGGAATTTTTCAGAAATTCTTTTTTAATATTGAATTCAATAAAGACACTATTGTCTCTAAGATTAATGATTCTGAATTTTATATCTCTTATGTTGAAATGGCTAGGTTGTTGTATTGTCCCCATGAGGGGGTGTTTCATTTTTATTTATGGAATATAGGTAGTGGAAAATAATTGTTAGGGAAAATTATCTTTTCATTATTTGGAAAAATAAAAATCAATAAAGTAATAAAAAGGAGCCTACTCTTAACTACTGTGTTATGATGAATTTTTTCAATTTGGAAATTTTTCAATGAAAATTGATCTTGAGAAATTCATTTATCTTTGAATGTATGTCATGTTTTAGTTCTTGAATCACATCATGTTCAATTTATCTCAGTTTATGATAAGGTTTTTAAACCATTATTTCCACAATGATTCCAATATGGGATATTATCCCTATAGAAGGATTATTTCATTTTTGTTGGGAAAAAAGGAAAAAAAATTAATATGTTTTTTGGTAAAACATTTCATCAGAAAAATGTTTCAAATGCTAGTATATTTAAGAAGTTAGGCTTACTTCGGATAAATTAATGCAACATTTTTCAGCATGTGGGTGCATAACAACAAAAAAAAGGCGTGTGATAGTTGCTCCGGGGGAGAAAAGGATGATTCCTTCAGTTTTCTCTATTGGACAGAGACCTGATAAAGAGTATGAATCTAGTCGAAAAGAAAATATTTTTCATTGAATAAGGATTTCGGTTGATATTAAAGAGACTGTAGATGAATATGTTATTTTAACTGAGCATGAGGATCTAGTAGAAGATAATGTTCATCAAGAGGTTCATAGTCAAGAACATCATATGGAATATGTTCATGATCAATCAAATCAATCTCTTATTATCCCTGATTTTGATGTTATAGGATGATATACCTTAAGAGACATATCATATGGAAATGGTGTGCCATGTTTTGCTTTGGTATGAGTTGGAAAATATTGAGATTAATCACCTAAATCTTATAATTCAAATGTTGAATCCTCAGTTTAAAAGGTAAATATGTTGGAGGATAAAAATTTGTTTTTTTAGAAGAATAAAAAGTTAATAAAAAAAATTTGAATAATTAAAAATTAATACAGTGTCGGGATTAGAGTTTGAGGCATAGAAGCACCATATCAAACAATTCAAGGAAAATCTTATTTCTGTTAGATATCTTCAAGAGTATATCCACAAAATTTCAAGAGAATTAAATCTATTGAGAGATAAATCTACCATGAAGTCATATTTTGATGAGATTAATATGATTTTAGAAAGATAATTTCTATCTCTTTGGGAAATCAATCAATCTTCAACCTCCTCTCAATAGACACCATGAGAACTAATCATTAAGTTTGAACCAATTACCTCATTACTGATTGATCTCAAGGATTGGATTCGCACTCTTTAGTATGAGAGCATTCCTTTAGGTGTACAATTAGATTACCAAATACATATAGTTAGTCAACTTTCGAAAAATGAATCCTGGTTGGGATTAGTGCTTAATAAAGTTCAGGATATAATGTTTTTATAGATTCAATCAGAGGAAGATGTGAATGAAATTATGAAGGTTAATCTGTATGAAATTGAAATATCGTCAATGATTCAATGTAACTACTTCATAAGTGATCAAAATTATTCATCAATAATTTTTAGATCTTGTTGTTGAAGCTCAATGATATCAATGGTGATGTCCAAGACACTCCTCATCCTAATAAACCTTTTTCACCGAATGATTTTGATCAATTTCCATCATTATAAAAAAAACCTTTGTTGGTTTTGGAATGTACTCTACTATATTTTTAAAACATATTAATTCATTTTAAATACAATTTAATTTATTCTTATTTATGTAAATGACCTTTTATTTATGTTTAATACTTAACTTCTAATCCTAAAATTTATTTCTCTTATAATTTTTTATAAACTATTCATTTAATGTTCAGTGCAACATTAAATGTGGTTTATATAATTTATTATTTAGAACTATATTTTTTATATCAAAAAAAAGGGAGAATATTTAAGGAAGGGGTAAATTTTTTTAAGAAAATATATGGAGAATTTCCACAAAGACTATGGGGATATGGGGTCATATTTTCAAACCACATCGTTTCATTATAGAAAATATTTAATTAAAAATTATCTATTTTCCTTATCGATATAATTCTATGAAATTGAAATATCAAATTTTTTTCTATAACTATTTTTGTATATCTAAAAATTTTACATTTTCATTAAATTTTTTTATGGATTGTATTATAGGTTTGGTGATCAAAAAAAGGGGGAGATTGTTGGTTATGTATTGTCTCAATAGTACTACATAAATTATGATTATTTTGATGATAAAAAATACACTTGATTGTTTTAAGATGAAGTTTTCTTGAATCAGTTTTTAAGAATTTATTCTAGGTTAAAGCTATTTAATGTTATGGTAATTAGCTTGGAAACACTATTTCAAAACCCTATGCTACACTGAAAAATTGAAACACCTGCATTTGGTATCAAAACTACATTATCCTAAAAATTTGAAATTCTCATGTATGGTATCAACCCTACATTAGGCTGAAAACTGAAATTCTTGCGTATGGTATTAACCCAATGTTATGCTAAACTATTTTCATTGGGATCAACATCTTTACATTCAATGAATTGTCAAATATATGGATCAACATCCCAACCTTGGAAGATGAGACTACTATTAATCAACCATACATTCTGGAATTTGAATATATGGCTAATCAATGCTACGTTCATGATATTTTTCTAAAATGGAGAATGTATATATTATAATCCCTATACTACTTTTGTTCCCTAATTTATGTGAAGATGAAATTATGATTGAAAAACCATACACAGGTAGAAACACTATACTATGTGAACTAACCCTACACTACATGAAGGAACCCTATACTATTTGAAGGAACCCTAAGCTACATAGATAAATCCTATATTGTGTTTACAATGATGAAGTTTTTAATCAACATTTTCAATCCGAGATTACTGCACTTATCAAGTTGCAATTAAATTCTAGATTACTCCCAAATTCAATTTGAATTTCAATTTCAACAATCAATCAGGCTATTATTTTGGATCTAGAATTCTGAAGAAATACGTCTATTATATATATTTATTTAATGAATCTCTTGAAAAATATGTGTGTGATAAGTGATTCTCATATGAAACTATATTATTGAGATTATCTTTTACAGTGTTACTATAATGAATAATAAAATCTCTATTATTTGTAAAATAGGATATCCTTTTAAAGTTTTGTATATTTCAACATCGAATTACATATTCTATTTAGTTTATAACTTATTAAATATCATTTTTTCAAAAAGGAGCACTTCATACTGTTTCATTCATGATGATATTATTTTCTGAAGAAGGTGATCCATTAATTATTAGTTGTGTGATGCTACAACTATAAAGAACAACCTGAATTAAAAAATCAATTTATTTTGATTTGTTGGAGTTTTAACTACTTGTACTTAGTTGTGGTCTAGTTTTAATTAGTTGATATTACTTGTAATTATCTGCTCTTTGTTATAGAACTATAAGGATTTATTATTATGTCTTGCGGTAAAGGATTCAACTGCATGCACTCAATTGTTAATTCATGGTCTTGTGATAAGAGGACAATTCTAGTAGAATTTACCATGCCCACATAGAGAATGATTTGTAGAGTGGACTAGGGGATCTTTGTGCCCTGAACCAATATAAAAATATTTTTTGTTTATTTCAATCTATCTTCTATATATTCCTCTTATATAAGTAAATACTTATTATTTTCATAAATCAAAGTGGGTGTCAAAATCTAGAATTGTATAAGATTTTTGAAAAGGGAAAATTAACACCCCCCCTCTTGTGATACTTTTTATATTCTGATCGAAAAAATAGTACCCACTTTAGGAACTAAAAATCTAAATATTTAATGGAAAAATATTGATTCAACCATATGAATGGTACTTCTTATCATCCACACTCCAGTAGATGGGTAGAAATCTCAAACAAGGAGTTGAATCATATTATAGAGAAATCTATCTCAAATTATATGAAAGAATAGACTTCAATGTTAGATAAGGCATTGTAGGAATGCATAATAGATTTTAAAACCCAAATTGTTATGTCTCTATATAGGCTATTGTTTTTTAAATTCTGTTATTTTTTTGTAGAGTTTCAGCACATGTCATATTGGGTATTTAGGGATCTGAATTTTGAATTTAAGAGTACTGGAGAGAAAATACTACATGAGTTGACTAAGATTTTCGAGACAAGATGAGTGTCTAATGACAACTATAGGATATAAAAAGAGAGGTCTATTTTTCTTTATTCTTTCATATAAAATTGAAAATTAAAATCTAGATTGAAGTTCCTTATCTTTAATTCAAAATATTAACTCTTTCCTAGTATGCTAGAATTTAAGTGGTTTAGACCTTTTATAGTTGTTTGAGGGATAAAAATGGAATTTTTGATATTTTTATAGGAAAAAAATCTAATTATTGTTAATGGACAGTGGTTTAAACTCTATTTTTAAGGTAATAAAAAGGGATTGGATTATATCCCTATTCTATAAAAATAATTCTTAATAAATTATAACTAAAGGCTTAAAATTTAGCGATTCATGGGAGTCAGCCCATTGTTTGCATCTATTTGTGTTTTAAAATTTTCTTTTGAATAAAGGGATTCCCTACCCTGTTTGTTGTTCTTTATCTACTTGGTATGTGTTCTTGGTCTTGCTACTTCTTATTTTCAGAGTAAGATATATGCTGCTAGTGTTATTTAGGGAGAAGAATTATCATTTCTATTCAAAACACATGGAATATTAAATGGATAAAATTTAACTAGGGAAGTTACATACTTTTAATTATGCATCTACACTCTATTTCTTTCATTCTATATTATTTTCATTACAAAAATCACTGATAAGTCACTATTCCACTTCACAATGAGAAGTATTGACTCACTGTTTCTCTTGAGTCACCATTCCACTATTGGTGTTGAGTCACCACAATGGTAACTCATTGGTGTGGGAGTAGTGGCGAGTCATGATGATTTTATGATTCTGATTTTTTTCTACATATTCATGTTTTTTGGAAATTTATTTTCATTGATTTTAAAATACCTTCACTGTTAGAAATTATGAGTGGGGGGAATTACCCTTGACCATTTGGTCTTTATGTAGGGTGTTTATTATACTTTTTTCAACTCAATTATACATCTACTTGAATAAATATTTTAAAATTATGTACACTATATTCCCTATGTACTGAAGTATTCCTTTCCACTTTTGGAATTTAATTGAAAATATGTTTTTACTAGATTAAATTATAATGTGTGTTTTCCTTATATAAAATATTTGTGTGGCACACTAATAATTTTTAAACTACAATTTGACCCTTAAACTTGTCATCAATGTACATGAATGAATTTTTTTGATCTTTAAATGTCTATTTATTTTCTCCACCTTTGAATTCATCTTTGGAGACAATGTTAGGTGTTATGTGTGGGCGAGGGGTTTAAATTATGATGATATAATATATATATGTTAATGTAATCCCATAAAATCTCTCTTCCTTTAATTTATCATGTTAAAAAAATGGTTAAAATATTTTTAAATTATTTCATATTATGATTTCATTAGGCATTATTTTTCATTAAAAATATGTCTTGAATAAGAATAATATCATACAAGTATTTAATAGTTTCCTTGAATTTGAAATTTCTGAATATGAATGACTGCTGAGTGAATTTACTTACTGATTTTATGAATATTCTATTTAGGAACTATGTTTGAGAGTGATATAGAAGACACAGTTTTTGGAGTTTTGATCATAATATTATGAAACTGGACGTTTGAACTTCATTCTATGGGACACAATTTTCAAATATTATAAAAATAATCACTATATTGAGATAATTTAAATGGTATTCATATAAATATTTTTAAACTTGAGTAAAATTGGGATTTGGGAACACATGGTGAATTTCTAAGACCATAGGCACTCTGTGTGAGAATTGCCTATATACAATTCTAAAAAGCACAATTGCATAGTTCTTAGTATAGGTTACATGGTAGGGTAAAATTCAAAATAATGATAATAAAGTGCCTAGTTTTAAAAATGAGTTCATTAAAGTGAGGGGAATTTTTAATACCAGATGAAGGAGGGTAAAATATATTTATATGAAATCAATTAAATTTTTTCAATGAAGTGATTCAAGAAAATTTAAATTTAAATTGTTTCCTTTAGGAACCTAGGATGAAGTCAAAGTATAATCTGCAATCTATTAAATTCATAATTCCACTAATATTTGACTTATTATTAGTCTTAGATTTATAACACAAACTTTCATTGAAGTAAGTTAGTAGACATATTCATATATGAGGCATGTTATCCTCAACCATGACTGATTCTTTATTCCCTTGATTACTAGATAATATTTGAAAGTAGGTAAGACCACTTTCCAACATTTCATTTCAAAATACTATTTTCACAATTTAGGTCAATTGATTCTAAAATATTTTACATGATTATTTTTGATCTTTTTGATTTAAAAAATATTTCTGTTTTTCAAAGACAATAACGAATATAATTTATTGAGTACAATCAGTGCTTAAGTGTGGGGGAATTTGATGTTTCCATAAAATGCATGATCTTTCCACATATTTTTATTTTATTTTCAATCTTTTAATTAATAATATTTCAATTTTTACTAATTAATTGCATGTTTTTTTATATTTTATATTTATTAATTATTCATTTTTTATAATTAATGTTGAATTTATAGCCATTAAATAATTAAATTTGTCTTACTTTGTATTCAGGTTCTTTATTTTTCAATGTAATTTTTGATTATGCTTTATTTTTTATTTTTATGATTGATTAATTTTTTAGCAAAAAAATTACTAAATTTATTATCATTTAATAAACATAACCTTTAATTTAAATAATTAATTGATTTTTTTTATTAAAATTTATATTTATCTTTTTCTTGATTTTGTTGTTTATGTTTAACATTCATTTAACAATATGTTTTTATATTGATGCAGTAAAAATAAGACACAGCTAGGATAAAATGGTATCTTGAAATACCATTGTATTTTTCCTTTGTTAGAAAAGAATCACACATTGCCACACCATTGGAAACCAACTATTAGATAAAGCCATCCTCAGAAAATTTTTCCACAACCAATGTATAGATGTCTAAATAAGACACTACCAACACATCCACCAAGTCAATTTAATGGTTTTACATTGAGACACCATTAATCCTTTACATCAGTCAAATCTATCGGTGCCACGTTGACACACTATCAGCCTGTAGTAGCTCCACCACACAATGTTACCTCTAAAAATGAGATACCACCAATGAAAAATCTTCTTAGTAAGACACTGCTAGTATTATATCTCTTCATAGAGTCATTTCCACCTCTAGATCCAATTTTCACTCACAGGAACAACAAATCATCATTACAAATGATTCTGACTCATATTCCACTGTTAGAGCATAACCAAACCCACAACATTGGATCTAAGACTTATCATCGTTGCAATCATCCTCTCCACTAAAAAAATGAAAAAATTGAACAAGATCTAAATCCTATCTGCTATCACCACCACCCCCTTTTTTCCATATCAGAAACTATATTCAGATTTGAACTAGGAGAACCTTCCACCAATTTCTCCCATGAAAAAATGAGACCACCAAGATCGATTTTCTACCACCCTCAGACCTAGAGAAGCACTACATCCACTATATGAATTGCATTTACTAATATATTATTGGTTTCTTGGTTTCCTTTGGTAAAATATCATCAACATATACTAATAATAAAATTACTTCACCTCCACTAAATATTTTAGTGAAACAGGGTTCACATTTTTTATTTATGAAATCAAATTCACTTATGGATTCATCATTATATATGTTCCATGATCAAGATGATTTCTATAATATTTAAATGCAAATCTACCACAAGAATACATTTTTTGAACCATTTATTGACACAAACCCTTCAGTTCATGTCATATAGACATCTTCCATAATATTTCAATTAAGGAAAGTTAGTTATAAATCCATTTTACAAATCTTATAATCCTAGTAAGCTATTATGATAAGTAAAATTTTGGTGGATTTGATTATGGAAACTTGTGGAATGGTTTCATCATAGTATATTTAGTAAAATTTCAAAAATCCTTTATATACCTTTAACTTTTATAGTTATTCACTATACCTTATATTTACTATTTATTCTTGAATACCCATTTTCACAAAAACGGATTAACATCTACTAGAGAACCTACAAAAACTCAGTCTTGATTATGATACATTGAATCCATCTAAGAATTCATTGTTTTTTCATCTTACAACATCTGGGCTTATTAATGATTCCTTATAGTATAGAGGTTCATTATTATCAACTACTAATTATTTACAAACATCAATTACTATAAAACCTTATCTTCTTTGTAATAATTGAGACCATATATCAATAGGTAGAAAAAAATCTTGAATTATCACTAAAAATTCACTATAAAGATCATTTATTCATGATTATATATAAAATTTTAATTTTGAAATGATAAAATTTAATTTCAATAATATATACTACAATTCCTAATTTTTACTAAAGTTGTCATCTTAAAAAAATTAGGATTTTTCTGAAATTATTATTTTTAGGTTAATAGTGTAAATACAAATTTTATTAAAACCTAAAATTTTATTACTATAATAAGATGTATGTATAAGATGAAACTCAAAAAACCCTTAGCTTGAAAAAATATATGTTTTAAAAGTAACATTATACAATTTAAAATATTGTGTTTAATTTATGAACCAACATTTTATATTTTAATACTTATGTCACACTTCTCACTAGAATTATTTAAAATAATTACAAATTTAATATTATTAAATTAAATTATTTTAATGATGTAAATTAAATAATATTAAATGGATTTAATAATTTGAATAATTAGGGAAAATTAATTAAAAAGTTCTATTTTTTGGAAGATAAGATATATTACTAATATAAAAATAATTACCACAGCAACAGTTAAAATTGTAAAAGTGAATAATAAAATGATAAAGAGTTGTTTCTTTAAAAAAGATTTCAAATTTTATGGTATAGGATTTACCAACCTTATATCTCCCATAATACCATTTTTATTAATTTTGTGCTATTTTCGTGATATTGCATTCCAATTATTAAAAAATTATCATTATTTACAAAAGTATCACCCCTTTCATTTATAAAGGGGGGATCTCACAACCCCACGAATACCATTTCTAAAATTGTGTTTCTTAATTAAAACCTAAAAATTTTATTTCCCATTAAATTATATATTTCTTATACTATCTTTTGGTTACAATATTTTAACTTATTACCTCTATTTCCATGGAATCCTCCAAGGAAATGTCCAATTTCCTAATGTGAGTAATCCTTTTTCTAAACATCATTCCTTTCTATAATTTATTTATAATTATAATTTTATCATATATATATGGTAAAATGAATACTAGTTATATATATTAATGTTATTATATTAATGGAACAATCATTAACCACATTTCCCCTTTTCATTAAGATTAATAAAAACATGATTCATGCATATGTGCCGAAAACCACCTCCCTGAAGCAACATGTGTTATTTTTCTGTCAATGCCTAAAATGGTGGGTAAAAAGGGGAAAATTAGTAATTAATTATGATATATATAAAATTTCCTTTCTTATAATATAATAAAAAATGTTACTCATTTTTTCATTCTATAGAAAATAAAATCATTATCCATGAATATGTATGGACCACTACCTCCATGAAATGATGCATTACCTTTTTCCCTAAAAAATTTCAGGAATTAAATTAATAAATTATTTAGCAGATAAATATTAGGTTTTTTTAAATACTAATTTAAAAACCTATTGTTTAAAATAAAATAAATAATCATTATAAAATTAGCCTTCTTAAACAAGTATACTTAGAGGAAAATAATTTTATTCATATCATGTAATATTTTCATATCTATTACTTATTATTATAAATAATAAAAATTATAGTATAATAGAGTAATAAAAACTCAATAATATCATTATTATTTTATTACAATTATATTAAAACTATACCACCTTGTAACCATTAATTAAATTATAGTATGTTCATTTTTGGGTCGGTAAAATTTCATAATTGAAACATTCTATGAATTTACATAATGAATGAATATGGTAACATAAATAATTGTATAATATGATACAAATTTTCAAATAATGATTATTTTTTTTATTGGGAGATGTGAAATAAATATTTAATTCATAATGGAAACACCCTTTGATCATCAAGAATATCCGAAGCATGATTTTTTTTAATTCTATATTCCTGGATAAAGAATAAAACTATTACAAAAAGAATTTATAAAATTTTAAATAGATTCAAATAATCTCTAATATTATATTTAATGACATGTTAATGACAAAATTTATTAGAATAGGGAATACAAACACTATTGTAGAAAAACTAGTTCAAATCATCAAACTATAAACACCGAATGGAGGAAATGGTAAAAAAAACTAATAAGAATTCATATAAATAATGTTTATATTTTAATAGTATAATTTAAAATGTATATTATTAATTTTATAATTTAATTTATTATGGTAGCTATGTTTTTTATGCAGGAAGTTAATGTATGTTCATGGATGTCAGTAGAAGAAGAAAGTGTTTGGGTCTGAATTTCCTCTTCCTGAGATATGTGTTGTGTTATGAATCTAATATCATTAAATATTTTTATAGATTTCCTATTGAATATTATATATCCTGAATTTAATTTTATTAATAGTACTTGAAGATCAATTTGACTCCCTCTCTTTCAATAGGTTTTGATTAAATTTCGACCCAATCCATAATAAGTGTTTCTATATAAATTTTCATTCATAGGTATTTATGCTATATTCTACAATTATTTAATTATGTGTGGTGCATAAATTACCATATAATAACTTTTAAAATATTAATCATTAATTTAAATGGATTTAAAATTCTATATTTTTAACCCCACTTAATATTCATTAATTCAAGTGTTATCGATAACATTATAAAAATAATTCTTTTCCATTGTGGAAAAAAATTCTATGTTTTGGTAAAGTAAATGTTTTTGTAATTAACAAGAAAATAAATTAATACCTATATATTTTATGGTGTATGTGGATTTGGAATAAATTTTCCTAGGTTTAATAACCCCAGAAATAGATGGTTGATAATTGACTCAATAACCACTCTCATGCATGATGAGTGGGCCTAAGACTACACAACTACAAAGACACCCATGGGGGATAAGCTTTGGAATGTCCACATTAACTTTATAAACCATGATGAATAATGTTTCCTATTATTTACTTCATATCCTACCAAAAAAAATATTAAAACCAATTATTATCTTCTATGGATAACCCAACACATTAAAAATACTTTTTCCATTATATATTTTTGATAAGGGTACTTGATGTTTCCATGATATTACCCCACAACTTTTACATTGGATAAGGAATGTTATCATATACATCCAAATTATACTAATTATTGGGGAAGAATATTTTTTTACTTTTTATTATACATATAAACATGTTTTTATTTCTGAATAGGTTCCTTAAATAATGGTATGAAATGTCGTGTTGACTCTTACTATTAATGTACTGGACTTAATTTTTTATTAGGTGGGGCCAAGAATTATATAGCCCCTATATGAATTTATAGGTTTCTTGAGAGAAATATAAAGGGTTTTGGTGTAATACTCTCCCAATATCAGTATAGTGTCTTAAAAAAGGCCTTGAAAACGTGTTTTGATATTTGACATTATGTGTTCCATCAATATGATATCACTGATTATTATTTTCTATGATTTAATTTATTGTACCGGATATAGTATTCCCCCAGTTTTAGTTGATTATGGAATCATGTTGTTTATTTAAATCACCCATATAATTTTTTCAAATATTATAATAGATTTTCCTCTATGTTACTCTTTACTACGCATTTAAGCTCACCCTTATTTTTTCCATTTCAACTGGAATCCTAGAAGAGAACAATGTGTAATTTTATGGGATATGATGAATGGGATAATAATATTATCACAATATATTTATATTATATCTTATATTTTCACATGTAATGTATGTATGTATATTTTCATCCAAGGATACTAAGACACTGGATCCTTGAGAAACTTGTATATTCTATTCTAATATGATAATATAACTACTAGCATCAGATTTTTAGACTTCTAGTTGTTATTATACAATCCCAAAACCCGAAATCCATGACCTTGTGTTGAAAAGATAATATTTAAATTATTAGTTTTGATCTTGATAAACATGACCCAATCATATACATCCAAAAAATACATCAAAAATTGGAAATACTGGATAATTTAAATATATATAAGAAACTTTTTGGTTTATATTTTATAATACTAATACGAACTCTTATTTAGAAATACCTATGTCATTAAGTGATAATTTGTACCACTGTCTATTTTTTCCATAGGAATTATTAATAATTGTCCATATTCATTATTAAACACAATGAAACACATTTTAAAAAGTGGGATGCGCATAAAAAGGTATTTATGTGACATATGAAATAAATAAAAGTAGCACATTGCCTATTTCAAAAATCATGGCATCATATAAGATAGTTTTTCGTTAACATAATAAAATTTGAGATCAAATAATATTTTATGTAAACATGAGATTATCTTAACTACCCAATGATTTGTAGAAAACACTTTATAATAAAACATAAAGGTAGAATCATAATCATGAAAGTCTCATAGAAAACACGATAACCCATGAATTTTAATTAAATATACATTTTATCCTTAAATAGAATAATAATCCCATTAAACAAAATATAATTATATACTATATAAAATAAAATTGTTTCCATCAAAATTCATTTTAATATATAAAAATTTATATAGGTTCCTTGTGAAATCATCATAATAGAACCCTTATAAGAACCCTTATATTTGGGATAACCTACTATATTATTTCCCATAATCTCTTAGGAGTAACCAATAACTTGTTCAAATATATGATATCTTCTCAGTTATTTATATTTAGTAAAATATTTCAATTTACCAAATATATTGGAATAAAATTAAAACTTTATTGAAAACAATTTAAATAATATATGGTCATGAAATAAAAATATTATCAGCTGAATCGAAAAAAATGTCCATTTTAATGAAAAATACTTATATGTAAATTTTAAGTAGTTATAGAGAAAAATTAATGAAAAAATTGTAATTTCTAGAAATAACAATTGTATAGTAAAAAATTTATTTTTTGAGATAATTCATGTAATTTTCTTTAGGTAAATTTTATCATAAATAATCCTAGTAAAAATTGAGATTAGAAAATAAAACCCTTAAAACATTGGTAACTTTTGTATTATAATTCCCATAAAATAAATAACATCAAATGAAATTCTAAATACCATGATTATAAATATATTCATACTATAAAATTAAAATGGTAATTATATACTCGAAAATAAAGAAAAATGTGGTGAATATGACATATGTCTCATAAAAAAATGTGATAGAATAAACCCTTACAAATTTATATCTTTTGAATAGAAATCCATTAGTATATATAATGTGAAATAGATCTATAAATCCCTTGAATTTCATGAGGTAACTTTTCAAAATTTATTAATGAGATAGTAATTACACCATTAAAATAAATCATGATGCACACCCTGAAGCATGCCTTATTAAAATGATATCAAGACAAAGAAAAACCCTTACAAAGACTAGTACAATCATAGTGATAATTAATCCATAAAGTGATTTAGTGAAAATATGTTAATAAACATAAAAAGTTTGAAAATAAATTGTAAAAAAGTGGATATTTATTTAAACATAATCATGGTATAAAGAAGTCAATACAGAAGTGTTATAACATAATGAAAGGAAATTGAGTTAAGAAAACCCTTACCCCGAGTTTGACTAATCATGAACATTCATTAACGATTGTTTAATAAAATTATATTAATTATTTAATTTATTAAAGACCATTTCATTGTTTAATTACTTCCCATTAAACCATTTACATCATTTATTTCAATGAAATATTTAGGAATATTGGGAGGGTACCATATCAAGGGGAGTCGCGCTTCGCGTTCCTTCTTCGTGACGGTGGCGGTAATTGCGTTGGTCCCTCCCCCACTTTCAGGAGATGGACATCCTTTTCAATCAAGGGAACAAGTTCATATTTATTTCCCTTCTCCAACCTTGAATTTCCCCCTCCATTATCTCAAGCATCATTATGCCTGAATGTTCCTGATTTGTTCAATGGGAGACATTATCTACCGTTATCGATCTCAGATTTCAATGAATCCTCGGTGCTTCTGAATCTTATACTGACTACTCAGTTTAAGAAATGACGAACGTCAGTTGATTCATTTGATAGGTATGTCTTCTGTTCTTGGGATTTATAGGAAAGGGTGATAGTGGATTTTATCGATAGCAGACATATCATGATACGTTTTTCCTCGGAGGATGATTTAATCATAGAGTGGTCTAGTACTCCCCATACCTTCAATGGATATCGGTTCTATAACTTCCAATGGACATATGATTTCCTTATGAAGTGTGATTACCCCATAGTGGTAGTTTGGGTAAGCTTCCCTAACCTCCCATTACCGTTTCAAAATCCCTCCATTATTAGATTGCATGGGATTTTAGTTGGTAGATATCGGTGTTTGGGTAGTCGTACCGAAGCACTTTTCCATCATGTTAATCTGTAGGTATGCATTGAAGTAGATGTGTCCAAAGTGCCTTTTTATTATGTTTGGATAATAGTTGAGGAAGAATTTTGGTGCAAAAAGGAGGTGTTCTATGAATCACTGTTCAATTTCTATTCTGTCTATAAAGGGATGGGGAATCTGATGGAAACTTTTCATCGGAGACCTAAGAATCATATGGGTGTGGCCAGCAGTGAAGAACCTGAAACTCATTCCACCACAGGCTTTCCTAGATAGAAGCTAGATGTTATAGACTCTAAGGTTAAATCTGCAGTGGATGTGAGCTGTGGACCTCGAGAAGTGAATCCTTTGGTGAATGGTGTCTTCAAATACTTGAGGGAGGATCTGGGTGGATCGTATCATTCTCCACCTGCAGAGGGTGATGCTATGGAGGTGTTGCATCCCGGTATTGGTCTCAATGTGGTGGATTCTTAAATGGTTGAAGAAGAAGGCATAAGGACTCCTAGAACAGTTTTATACACTGAGGTTTTGAGCTCATGGTTTGGAACTAATGCCAAAGGTGAGGAACCTAAGGAAAGAAGGGAGGGTGACTCTCCTTGTTGTAAGATGCTGCAACAGGATTTAGGGAATTTTCAAAGTAGGGTGATGGCTACAATTGTGTTAGACAATTTATTTGAAGGGTTTCCATAGGTTAATCCAGAACATGAGGATGAAGCTGATCCGGCTAGGTCCTCACTAAAGTAGGGGCATCCGAGATAGAGTTTAGTGATGGGGAATATGAGCTATTATCAGGTGATATTTGAGTAGACTTCCATGGTGATCTGGTAAGCCCGAGGTGAAGTACGATCAGGAGGGGCTCTCGGAAAGAGAGAAAACACTATTCTTATTTACCACCACCAAGGGAGACTAGATCTACTAAGAATTCCAAATCCCAGATGATAGTCAGCCATCCCCCTTCCAAGGAAGACTTTGGCCAACCTTCGGAGTCCAGTATAATGACTGATACTTATTTGAAGTTACTTATGAACTCGAGAGAAGAAATAGTGGAAACGATTCTAACAATTACTGTTACTGACGAAGAAGCTAATAGGATGATGGGATGAACTTTAAAGGTAGTTACCAGTGAAAAGAAGAGTAAATGGATTGAAAAATAGGATCTAATATTGATTAATGGATTTAAAGATGGGAAGATCATCCAAGAATAGTACATTCATTCTTGGGGAAAACTGGCATATCATTTTGACGATCTTCTGAAGGATGATCCCGATACTTAGGTTAATACTATCTTTTGGCATCTAAGCAGGGAGATCAAATCTAATCATCTTAAGTTATTATTTAGTGGTTCATAATTATATTTTAGTGATTGAACTATTGGTTTCTCAGTTTTTCAATAAAAGTGATTCTTTAATAAAAAAATTAATTTTTAGTCAATAAAATATTTAATATCCTAATTATTTCTGCTTATGTCTTGTGTTTTGAGTGTGTTTGATTCATAATTTCAAAATGAATTTGATGTGTTCATTGTGGTCAAAGTTTTACCTTTTTAATTATATCCATGATAATAATAATATAGAAATAATTTTCATTTTTTCACATTAATTAAACTTTTACAACCATATATGTTAGGTGGAAATGAAAAATAAATAATGTTAAAACATGGAGTTGAAAATTTGTATGTACACATCAGTTACCATTCCATTTTCCAAATAATCACGATGGAAAGAAGGAAAGTATTATTTTATCTTTCCATAAATTTTATAATTTTTTAAATATAAAATGAATTTATCAAATCTATCTCATGACCATCTATGAGTGTTAGGTTTTGAAAAATGATGTATATTATTAGTGGATATGGTAGTTTGTACGTACACCCATGCGATGATTAAATTTCTAACGATTGGAATGGTATCGAAATAGATAACATATTAAATTTCTAGAATCATAATTATGTCATTAATATCATATATATATATATATTACCTAAAAATAAAAATCCATGAAAGGTAGTGATGAGAAACAAAATACATCATTTTTTCGAGGCGACAATCCACATATATGCATGAACATTGGTTTCCCTTCCCATTTGATGAAAAACAAGATGAATAAGATTTTTTAATTATCAAAATAAAATATTATTATATGGTAAATGTAAATTTTATTATATTGGAATGGTCAGGAATAATTTTTAGGAAGTAGAACAAGAAGTAAAATGAAAATGGCCATAAGAGACAATTACCTTCTCATTGAAGAAAATCATTTGGATATCTTTTTAAGGACCCTAAATATGGTCTTTTAAGAAGAAACAATACTCAATAATGAAACCAAGGAAGTTAATAACAGCTTTTTTTGGATTTAGATGATATATATGACCCATTAAGTGTGAATAATAGAGGAGGGGTGATGTTCTTTTATAAGATATGAGAGGGTAACTTTTATAATTATATAGATTATTAATTTAATATAAATTAATTTTAATGTTAAAGGGAAAAAATTACATATTTTGAACATAGAGTGAAAATACGTCTAAATAATATCATAGAATCAAATTTATATACGTTTGATAGATTTTAAACCCTTATATACTAGTTTTAACCTTCATTTAACTCTTTTAATGATAATCATGACACACTATTTTTTACTCTTTTGGGGTCAAGAAAGATACTATAAATGGAAAAGTGGCGCGTAAATGGGAAATAATTGATATTATTGACAATTTCCCATTAAAATGTATACAGATAATTATTTTTATGAATTTTAAATCATTTAATAAAATATTACTTAACATAAAATTCCATTAGAATCATATTCATGACTATTTACCTTATTTGTCTTTTAAAAATATAGAGACACTAAATAAAGTAAAATATAATGTTTTAAAACAACACTAATAAATTTTTTTATCTAAAATATTTATGGAAAGCAATATATAACACAAAATATATTACTTTATAGGGTTTTAAAACAATTTATTTGACTTTTCTACTCCTTTAGCAAACATCATGTTGGCATTTAATAATAATTTAATGTAATTATTTCAACACTAAAAATTCCAAAACAAAATTAAAAAAACATAATTCATATTTTAAATAACCATTATGAACCATTAAGTAGTTTTTTTATCTTTGTGAAAAGATTTTAGAGTTATTAAAATCAAGAAATTGAAATTTTTGAATCAATCGTTACATAAAAAAATTTAAAGGCCTTCAGAAATGAAAAATCATATAAAAAATAAAAATTTGAAAATATATGAAGGGGTAGTAAAATTAATGTCATATATTAAAATATATTTCATTTTGTGAATGATTTTGAAACTATATTCAATATTTTTAACCTTGTTTTCCCATTTTATCCTTTATTGATGTGATAAATTTATACCAAGACTACTATTCATATTGAAGAAAATAAAAGGGTTAAATCTATAAATTGTGAACCTTTTAATTCTAAATATGGATTAAATTTTATCAAATTCAATATCTATAATTTGGATTAATTAGTTTTAAAATAATCCCAGAAATTTCAATGAAAAATATTTTTATAGAAAAATGGATTTTTAAGTATAAGAATGTTTTATACAAAAATTAAAAAATAATATAAATTATAATGAAATTAATTTGATTATTTTTTATAAAAATTAAATAATTAAGTCTTAAAGCCAATTTAAAACCAAATGTGACTTTATGAATACACGATTCGAAAAAAAGTTTTCTATAAAATCAATATTATTCACTATTCACTGAAAAAGAAATATTTTTAGAAAAATACTAAATTTTCATAATAATATAATTATGATATAATGATTTAAAACGTTATATATTTATTTTAAAGTAAAATTTCTTAATTTTTTGAAATTAATTATAAAATTATCCCATAAAAATAAATAAAAACAATTTTTTTAAGAAAACATCTTTTTAAAGCATAAAAACATTTAGTAAAAATTAAGTTATTATTTCCTAATAAATAAAAAATAAATTTGAATTATTTATAACCCTTATATATATATATATAATATTTTTTTAAATTTTATTTATACCCCCCAATTCAACGGTTACGTTATAATGGTCATATTTAAATAGTATCATTCCCCAACCGTTATAGGTCGGTGTTGTGCATCATATAAACTATCAAATATAGTGCTATTATAAAATCTTAGGTTATTACATTATTTCCACTTAATAAAAATTTCATGCCCACAATTTTATCTCATTCATGATAAAATGGGTTTAATTTATTAAAAAAACTCAATTCGGGTTCTTCCTTTTGATTCGATCAAAAGGGATCCTTAGGTTGGCTTTATGACTAAAGGAAGGCCTCTAGGATTAATTGAGGGAAGTTGAGAGACTATTTGGGCAGGGTTTGGCCGAGCCAAAAGGCTTTGATGGTGTGAATTTGTGAGAAGGTGGAGTGCCCTTTTATAAGTGGGGTGAGGGGCACCTTAGGAAAAACAAAATTATTATTTTATAATAAATTCAT
This sequence comes from Viscum album, assembly GCA_963277665.1. NCBI lineage: Eukaryota > Viridiplantae > Streptophyta > Magnoliopsida > Santalales > Viscaceae > Viscum > Viscum album. Next base: position 1,329,769,216 of record OY728158.1, read on the forward strand.
ATTTGGTTTCTAATGGATAAAAAAGTTGATTATTTAAGGTTTAAAGTGGGTATAGGACGAAAACCACTTAACCAAAAGGTTTTAGACCGGTTTGGGTCACTATATTAACCTTTTCTTTTAGTATTAACTCTTAGTTAATTAGTTTGACATTTACCATGTCTCCTTGTATTTTTATATTATGTAGTTAATAAATTTACTATATACTTACAAGAGACCTCCAAGTGGTCTATTATTAATACATATATAATTATATAAGTCCTTTGACTGAACCTTAGATCTTTATAAATAGAATATCAATTAATAATATAATATTTGTTTTAAAAACTCCTTTATGTCAATTTTGACACTATTTAATAATTGATTTTTGTTAAAGTCTTACCAACTTTATTAATTCGAACCAGATTCATTTACGAAATACTACCAAGTCATATCAACAAATAAAATTCATGTATGTCATCAAAACTTTCAAATTATATTTATTTTAACATTTATAATACCAATTATTTTATTCTTTCATTAATAAGGAAAATACTACATCATTATTGTGTCATAAATATATTTAATTATTAAATGTCTAAAAATTATGAATAAAATAACATTATGTATGAAATATTTTTATCTTTATAATTAATATTTATAGTAAAAAATATAACATATATAACCCTATGTAAAATGTTTTTTGCTAAAATATATTTGCTTATTTCATTTTTGTATTTACTTTAACTTAATTAATATAAAGTGTCATTATCACTTACAAGTGTATCAATGGGGTCCCAAAATTGACCCAAATATTTACATGGTCATAAATGTATCTACCAATTGGGTTAGAATGCGTTTTAGTGTAATTTATTATTATTATTATATTATCTTTTTACCCTTATATTCCGGATTTACCCTTTAACCATGGTAAATAAAATTTTTTCCGAAGTAATTATTCAAAATGTATAAAAATAAAAGTTACCTATTTACACAATTTGGAACTGATAAATCTAAATATGGAATCCATTTTTCTAAATTCAAAACATAGAAGTGGCAGAAATTAATTTAAAAGTAATTCCCATTGTCAAAATAAAAAGCGTGTTTTTAGGAAATAATAACTATCAAAAGATTGGCAATTCCTTATGTCTAGTTTAAATGTGAAATTACATCCAATGACCAAAATTGTATTAAATGGTAAAAATATATTCTATATAGACTTTAAAATCACTCAAATTCATAATTTATAACTATTAATTATTTTGATTAAAAAAGTTGTTTTTAATTAAAATTTATTAATTTTCACTAGTCATAAAAATATGAAAGTTGTCCGAAAAGTTCCAAAAATTCACCCTAAGCTAATTTTGATATTCCGAATACAAAAATGAAGACCATTTTGAATGAAAAAATTTATAAAATTTCAAAAAGCGGGTATTACTATTCATAATGGCTAGTTTGATTGGTCACAGAGTGTTAGAATCTCGCAGTTGCATATAATGCAAGCTATTGCATTATTCAAAGGGAAACGTATTGTGGATGTTTGGGGTGTTACATTCTCCCCTCCATCAATAAAGTGTTCCCTCGCACTTTTTAAAATTGGGATTGGGAATATAATGGAATGTCCCACATCGGAAAAAGAGTAAATAAAAATATCACTTTAAAAGAAAGAAAGAGAAGTACAAAGGTCACCTGAGATAACCTATACTAGGATTCCATGTTGAAAAACATGGATATGGATGATAAACTAAGTGTCATGTTCTGATGGAGAGGGATAGAAAACATGGTCAACATAAATTTAACAACAAGAAAACCACAGACTTGTGAGGGGACAAACGGTCATTAGTTTCCCAGTAAGAAATGTAAACAGACAACATTTTTTAAGTTACATTACTTAAAGATGAGGAATTAATTTTTGATATTGACTAAGAACATAAAGAGATATACTTACTTTTTAAGTAGAGTTTAATTCTTTAATAAATTTCAACCACTAACTCATTTTTTAACCGATGGGTATTCAAGAAGACTTGGTTACATCGGAAGAGCTAGAATCAACTTCTAGGGAATCACATGATTCAAAAAGGATAAACTATATATTTACCTTGTCTTTAGAAATTAATCCAAACCAAAATGGTTAGTACATTATCAGATGATCCCCCAAAAGCATATTCCTATAGATAAAGAAACACTAATCTTAATTTTTAAAATTAAACCAATAACACCCCAAAGTTAAATAAATATTATTCAATAAACAATTATCCTTAAAATCCTTCAATATAATCCAAACTAATATTAAAACCCAAAACATAGAAAAATCTGGTAATGTAGTCTTCCACTTTAAATTTTATTTCTAAATGACATCGAATACTCGTAAAGTCACATACTTAAAAGTAATTAACCGAATCACATATTCTCTATTATAGGTTAATCATTTCCATATATAACCCAAATCACTATAAATCCACAACAAAAACATAGAAAAAAATCCACCATTACTCCTCCAATGAAATCTCATAGTATTATATTTTCTACAGGCATATAGTGTTCCCAACAGTGTGAACATCTTCCAAAATAACATTTATCACTTAATCACCAGATCATTTTTCTATAATAAGGGTATTCGTTTGATAAGACATAAGATCCCAAATCAACTTATTAATTATCAATAAATTCATTTAAATAAAAAAAATTAGTCACACTAACCAGGGACTTCACGTAGTCTAGTGGTAGGCGATAAATCCCAATCGCACTTTGGTTGTGGGTTCGATTCCTAGAGATTTGTCTGACGCGACGGGTTGTCACAGAGTCTGCATATTGTCCTTTTTCAAAAACTATATTTTATAACATTACCAAAATGAGATAAAATTTTCAAAATAACCATCACATAATTTAACCACAAATTTTATATCATACCTTGCATTTTCATCCCAAAATATAATTACTTGTAATTTTCTCAAACCCAATGATCATATAAAACCAAATTTTTATTTATAACTATATCCACAAGAGAAAAGATAAGTCTTCCTCAAATATCATTCTTACATGGAAAACTACATGGTTACAAATACAAGAGAAAATTATTCCAATGTAATCCCATCAGCAAGGAGAACCAATACTTTTAAACATTTTTCCAACTATTTATTTCTACATAGCATCTTCTTTGACCAAGAAAATATCCTATAGAATAGGGCATTCACTTGGGTAATGGCCAGGTCCCCTAAATTTATGGAAAATGACTGTAAATGGGTTCTTAGGTCCATTTTTATTTTCTTCCATATTACTATTCATTTTTCTCCGGAATTTATTCACTTTATGTCCTTATTTCCAGCACGTAAGGAATTTCTTTGTTCCATTGAGACACTTTCCTTGGTGTCTCCTTCCATATTTCCTACATGATGGAAATTGAGGATTCTTCTCTCCATGGTCTCCTCTACTAGAGCTCTTATCATTCATCACCTTTCTCTTTTTTTTTGATTCCAGGAGTTGGTTAATATATATGTTGTTGATCATATTTTTGGAAAACTAATTTGACATGAACATGATATCTTTTATGCCTATCAACATTCCATTTTGTAGCTTATTTCCACCACTGTTCCCACCTTGTACATCATTCTAAAAGTTACTATGACTTCCTTGGAATCCATCCATTGACTGAAACCAGAAAGCATTGTGTGAGTAAGAGTAGTCATAAAATCATTTAGAGAATATCATGAAACCACATTCTTAATTTGAAACACCTTAGTATTAACCAAGGACATTTATTCTAATATTATATTAAAATAATTAAAATCAGTTCGTACAGAAAGTGTAAATTAATCTAAACATATCCCTCGGGAGTGTCGTAACCAAGAGTGCAGCAAGGCCAGTTGTCATGCACCAGTTCCCATTCGAGTCTAGCTCAAAGTGTTTTTTTCAGGTTTTACCCCTAGGTACATCTGTGTCAGAGCTGCCTCTACCTGCTCGTATCCATACAGGGATGTATTGCACGGAAAACTCACAAATTCTCTACAATACCAAAATTATGGGAAGTTCTTCTATACTGATCCTCAAATTCTATCTTAGGGATATGTTCTCTAATCATAGTTTATCTAAATATATCTTTAATGGTTTGTATTAAACTTCCTTTGATACCAACTGTAACGCCCCAACATTAGTTACCCAAAGTCAGTGCATTATTACATAACATTGGTAAGATCCCAAAAGATCAAGTCTCGAAAGACCAATTAGTTTAGTAGCCTTGGAATCATTAGATACATTCATAAAGTTTACATTATATCATAAAGTGAATACTACAACAACATCTTGTCTCTACACTCATATCCACTTATACTATCCCTGCAAGTCATTCATAAAATACTTCTTCCCATGGGACCTACTGATTCATCGAGGAGCTATTGCGGGCTCCACCATTCACTTACTAAGTCCAATGCATTCCCCATATAAATAGTTTTAAACATAACATAAACATTTGTATTAAAACTATCATAAGAAATGTCAATAATTTCCCCATAAACCATGAATGGTATAAAAATAGCACATCCACAATCAAACATAACTCATTCAATACAATATGGAAGATTTTATTGTAACTGATTAACCTCAATCGTGAATAATGGAGGATATTTACACAGATGAAAATAATCATCAACACTATTTCAGAGAAATAGCCCCCCACCCTTTTCTTGAAAACATTTAAAAGTCACACTACTTGTCAGGAATCTATTTTAAAAATATATTTTTTTGAATCAAAGTGTCTCATAACACTTTTAAACCTGTAAAAGGAATTTCAATTTTAAAACTTTAACGTCCATATGAACAAATCCTTAAAACCTTTTTTAGAACATGGACATTGATGAGAATGATTTAGAATAATAAATCTTTAAAACATTTTAAAATGATATTTTAGTTAGAGTTCCAAACCAAATGAGAGACACTTGAATAAAAATAATTGAAGTAATCAAAACTTTGTAATATCATGATAATTGATGGATTCATGATATACTATGTAAAAGTACATTATATACACCATATAAAAGTGAATTGGTGTATAACAACAAAGAAGTTTCAATGGAATGTAAATTGAGATGAAATATCTTATAAATACCATATCCTTAGGTTGAGGATAAATCAATGACATAATTATGTGTGAAAAATATAAATACACTCATTATGATTGGATATATACTGTAAGTCTATCAGAGGAAATTCACACATATTCTTGTAAAAACAACACCAATGAATTGGATATTTAACTCAACAAATGGGGATTGAGTTAAAATTACTCTTATCAAGTTCATATCGATGACTTGAAAATTTATCAATGGAGTGATTATGTGTATCAAAAGTATATCCACAAAAAGGGGAGTGGAAATTATGACATAACCAAATGAATAGTGTTTCCACACATAATCTTGGAGTAAAATAATCAATGAAGTATGCGTAAAGACGAATGAGTGGAAATTGAAATTTCAAATTCCCGTATTGATTTGGTAACTTACGAAACATTCACCCATGAAAGAAGGATCATACAATGATGATTTAAATATCCATAAATTAATTTATATTACACAATGAATACAATCATGGGTAGTACACACACCAAATTCAATAAAATAGTGGTGAACAATGGAAATATCACGGAATTAAAAGTGAGATAAGAAACCCCTTACTTTGTACTTTTTCATTGGTCGATGGTAGGTTGAACTCCTGTATAATGGTGAAATAATTGTTATTTAATTTTACAAGAATCATATACATTAATATGATATCATATATGATCTTTTAGCATTGATTTGTTAATAATATCTTAGTATTATCATCGTTTCAGGTGTTAACTGATTCGTTTTCCTTTATACTATTTGTTATGTGAGTCATATTTTTTGTGGATGGGATGTATCTTATTAATATCCAGAATGATATCATTTCTCTAGACATTATTTTTAATCATAAAATTAAATTAATTCTTGAATGGATATGATGGGAAATGAATCTCATCGCGTTCGTGGATATGGTAATCTGTACGTACGCACGAACGACAGTAGAATTCTTTTGAAATTTAAATAATATATGATTGGATGTTATATCATATATAAAGAATCATTATCATGTTATAGTTATTATTTAAATTAATTAAACATCATTATTTTACCCATTCAAATAACAATATATTGAATAAGAATTACACCACGACGTGGAGACGGTAGGTCGTACGTACGCACGTATGGTGACATGTCATTCAAAGGATGGATAGAATACTGAATATGGTTGTACCATATTTATAATAAAATCACAGTATATAGAAGATACTAGAGTTATTATTTTATAATGGGAATAACAAATAAAGAAGAATTTGAAGAATAAAGGAACTTGATAGAGGGTGGTGAAAACATTACCTCTTATTCGGGTTCTTCTTTTTTGATTTGATCAAAAGGGATCCTTAGGTTAGATTTCTGACTAAAGCAAGGTCTCTATGATGAATTTAGGAAAGTTGGGAGAATATTTAGGTAGGGGTTGGCCGAGGCAAGAGGCTTTCATGGTGTGAATTAGTGAGAAGGGGGAGTGCACTTTTTTAAGAGGGGTGAGGGGAACCTTAGGAAAAACTAGAAATATTATTTTATAATAAATTAATATTCGGTTTATAATGGCTCCAAAGTAGGTTATTTAAGGTTTAAGGTGGAGATAGGTCTAACAAAACTCAACTAATAGGGTTTAAAAAGGTTTGTGTCACTATATTAACCTTATCTTTTAGTATTAACTCTTAGATAATTAGTTTGACATTAACCATGTCTCTTTTTATTTTAATATTATATAGTTAATAAACATACTATATAGTTCCAAACGACCACAAAGTGGTCCATTAATAATACACCTATCATTATATAAGTCCTTTGGCTAAACCTTAGATTTTTTATAATAGAATATTAATTAACAATATAATATTTGTTTTAAAAACTCCTTCTTGTCAATTTTGACACTATTTAATAATTGATTTTTATTAAAGTCTCAACAACTTTATAAATTTGAACCAAATTCAGTTAAGCAATAATAACGATCCATAGTAACAAATAAAATTCTTGGATTACATCAAAACTATCAAATTATATTTATTTTAACATTTATAATACGAATTATTTGATTCTTTCATTAATAAGAAAAATATTGCATCATTATTATTTCATAAATATATTTAATTATTCAATGTATAAAAATTATAAATAAAATACCATCATGTAGTAAATTGTTTTATATTTATAATTAATATTTATAGTTGAAAATATAACATATATAACTCTATGTAAAAATTATTTTTCTAAAAGATATATGCTTATGTCATTTGTGTATTTACTTTAACTTAATTAATATAAAGTGTCATTATCACTTACAAGTGGATCAATGGGGTCCCGAAATCGACCCAAAGATGCCCATGGTCGTACATGTATCAAAAAATAGGGTTAGAACATGTTTTAGGGTAATTTATTATTATAATAATATTATCTTGTTACCCTTATTTACCGGATTTACCCTTTAACCATGGTAAATAAAATATTTACCGAACTCATTATTCAAAATGTCTAAAAATAAAAGATACCTATTTAAAATATTTGGACCTCATAATTATAAATATGGAATCCATTTTTCTAAATTCAAAACATATAAGTGGAAAAAATTAATTTAAAATTAATTCCCATTGTCAAAACAAAAAAGCGTGTTTTTAAGAAATAATAACTATCAAAAGACTGGCACTTCCTTATGTCTAGTTTAAATGTGAAATTACATCCAATGACCAAAATTGTATTAAATTTTAAAAATATATTCTAAATATACTTTAAAATCACTCAAATTCATAATTTATCACTATTAATTATTTCGATTAAAATAGTTGTTTTTAATTAAAATTTATTAATTTTCACTATTCATAAAAATATGAAAGTTATCCGAAAAGTACCAAAAATTCACCCTAAGCTAATTTTGATATTCCGAATCCAAAAATGAAGTCAATTTTGAAAGATAAAATTTATAAAATTTCAAAAAGTGGGTATTACTATTCATAACGGCTAGTTTGATTGGTCACAGTGTGTTAGAATCTCGGAGTTGCGTACAATGCATGATATTGCATTATTCAAAGGGAAACGTATCGTGGAAGCTTGTAGTGCTACATATAAAAAGGATTATTATAAGGGAGCATGATTTTTTTAAAAGTTCAGAGAAAATTACCATCAATATTAAAAAATAAAAGTGAAGGAAAAGGTAGTTGGGGTTCAATTTTTTAACTATAAGGATAAGGGACACTATTTGTACTAATTCCACAAACATGAATAGAATTTACATTAGAAAATTCCTATGGAGTTAGGATGGTATTATGTGATTACCACAGTTTATGTTTATGATCCAAATGTTGTTGTGGGATGTACCTTGATCTTAGCCTCAAAGTTATATAATGTTTCATTGGATTCTATATAATCACATACTTTAATATCTACTTTATTTTCAAAAAAATTATTATTTCTATAAAACCCTAGTATGGGAGTTATCAATTAAGAAAACTAGTTTAAATATTATTACAATAAATTTATGTCAGTAATTTATAAATATTACATATAGAAAGACCCTATTTGAAACATTGGTTATTATACATATGGTTGAAATTGATATGACCCTTAGTATGAATTTATTTTCAAGGTATAATGACGAAATTTATTATTAATAGAAGAAGATTAAAATTAAAAAATGTGAGGTGGAAACTATTATATTTATAGGAGAGACATGATCATCAAAATAATTTCTAGATCCCCTACTATTTTCTCTCAATAATTAATGTCTATGAAGAGGAAAATATCATGTGCAATCTATAGATAAAGAAGATATCATAAAAATATAGTATTGAACCATGGTTCAAAAATCTATTGATGGTTTTCCGTAATAAATACTTGGTCATCTAAGTGATTGTGAAGTTGAGTTATCCATTTAACTCCTTCTTAATGTAAGACATATATCTAAAACTTACTATATAACTAAACTGGTTGATCAGTGAAGTTGAATAAATAGTATTAGGAGTAGAATGATAAGTGATTTATATACATAGGTGTTTCACTATGGGGATCCCATGTTTTCTTCATGAAAAATTGGGATGAATCAACGGAATTATTAATCTATTATAAGGATATAAATATCATTAATATAAATAATAATTATTCCTCACAAAATTTTGATGAATTATTTGATCAAATACAAGGATACTAATACATTTAAATGATATCTCTTTTATATGTTCATCATTAGATAATGTTGAATAATGATGATTCAATGAATATGAAATTTAAAACTAGGTATGGAAATTATGTGTTTATGGTAATGACATTTTTAGTGACTAATTCTACATCTATATTTTTAGATACGATGAATAGAGTATTCAAGTATTAACATGATAATTTTTTTGTGTTATTTGTTAATGATATCTTGATATACTATAAGTGATATTAATAGAATTATTGTAATCTAAAAATAATTTTGGATACCCACAGAAAAAATAATTACATGGGAAATATAATAATTGGGAATTTTAGATTAATAATGTCTATTTTTGGCCATATTTTCTCAAAGTATGGAATATCTATTGACCATCAAAAAACAAGGTTTTCAAATAATGACTTACATCAATGAAAAAAATAAGTACCCCAAGTTTCTTTAGTTTATCCAATTTTTATATGTGGTTTTTTTTCAAGATTTAATCATGTTAGAAAACCTATTGACAAAGTGGACTTATATAGGGGTAAAATTTAAATGGTTGAGGGAATGGAAGGAATGTTTTTTTATAGCTGATTAGAAGAGTGGTTAATGAACTAGTATTAACTTTACCATTAATTAAGAATTTTTTTTATATATAGTGATACATATAATAAAGGAATTGTTTTTATACTTATGTAAATTGATAGGGTATTGATTATGAATCAAGGAAATTTTAAATTCCATGGATATAACTATCAAAATCTTGACTATAAGATGTATACTATAATATTTTCTTTAAAAAACTGGAAACACTACCTCTATATTGAATGATTTGATATATATATATATATATATATTATGATCACAGGAGTTTGAATTGTATCATCTATTAGAAAGAGATCAAAAACTATCAAAGAATATGGTTGGAGCTACTCATGTACTATGATTCTTCAATCCTCAACCAATTAAGGAAGGGTAAAAACTTTTTAATGCATTGAGCATGATGGACCATGGAATTATATCTATGGTGAGGATTAACAAGGACCCAATATGTATAGTAAATATATGTATTTTGTTTATTTTTAGGGAAGTGGAACCATCATTCCATTTCTAATAAAATAGTAATACATATTTAGCAAAATATATAGAGAAGTCCTAGTAGGATTGAGAGGAATTATAAAGAACAACTAAAGAAGTTAGTGATGGGAAATTGATAGAATTAATTTATAGATATGGAATGTCAGAGTTTTTTAAGAGGTTATGTGTTCTATAAATACCATATATTGAAGAAAAAACAAATATATGAAGCATATAGCCTCAATTTCTCTATAAACCCTAATAACATGAATAATTTTACGGATTTAAGAGAAAATATATAGTACGATAGTTTCAAGATGGAAGTTACTGACTGTGTGTCCATGTTCATTATATGTTAGTAGGTAAATTCTATAATATAACATCCTATGTGAGTCATAAAACCTTTTCATATTCTTATATTGATGTGGGAAAATTTTACTATATAAAATTTTATTGGAATTCCAAAGACTACATGGAAGAATGATACTATATGGGTCATTTTCTATCAGATCACAAAATCTTCTCATTTCCTAGAAATAAAGGATGATATAACCATTGAGAACATTTCTAGATATATATAAATTAAATCATAAGGGATCATATGGAACCAATAACAATATGTTCTTATCATGGCCCTCAATTCACATCAAAATTGTATAAGTGTCTCTAAAGGGTTGTCACACTGAGATAAATTTATGCACCGTCTATCATCCCCAAACTGAAGGGAAATATGAATGGACTATATAAAAATTATAATAAATGATGAGATCATATTATATTGACTTCCATGAAATTTTGGATCAGTATCCATCTTTAGTGGAATTTTTATACAACAATATCTTCCATTTGAGTATCCAGATGGCATCATATTGACTATTTTATTGAAATTGGTGTCCTACTCCAACATTTTTGGAAGAAGTTGAATAAATAATGATAGTTTTCATAGATTTTTTGAAGTTTATGACTATTAAAATGTAGACTATTTAGGATGTTAATAAATCATCCCAGACTAGACAAAAGACATATTCTAAAAATTGAAGGCACAAAATAGAATTTAAAGTGGGGGATCATGTATTATTGGATGTTTCCCTAAGGAATGGGATTGAAATATTTTGTAAAAAGGGGAAGTTAATAATTAGGTACATTGGGAATATTAAAATACTAGAATCGATTTGAGTTTTATCTTATTGATTCGATATATCGACCAACCTTTGAAAAGTAAATTATATCTTCCAAGTTCTATTAAATAGGGAATAAATGAGATATCAAATGCATGTGCTTACATATAAGGTAATATAGTTTGATCTTGACTCCCATTATAATGATGATCCTTTCAAGATTCTTTACACTATACAACCCATATTTCTGAATCAGACTACTAGATTGGTGAATGTACCTTGGAAAAAAAATCAAATTAGAAGAGGAAAACTGAAAGCCTAAAGAAACAATGATGAAGGAATATTAATTTTTTTTAATAATAATTCATTTCCCAATTTTGATGGTGATATTATTTTTGGTGATACCATTAATACCCGAGACCCTACTATAGCAGGTCAACACCATACAAAAACTATTTTACAATGCACACTCTAAAGAGAATCCATTCATGAGTATATTTCAAAGATAATTTTTTTAATGTCATAATTTATTTTTTAAAAAATAAAGGTTATTTTTTAGTTCCTTATAATGATATTCTATTTTGATGAAATTTTATGTTTTTTTGAAGATATTAATTTTTAGTAGAACAATGGAAATATAAATTTTATTAAAACGATAAATTTTATGTCCTCGCTAGGATTTAATAATAAAATAAACCTAAAAACCCCTATATTAAAAAATATATATGTTTTAAAATTAACTTTATACATTTTAAAATTTTATGAATAATTTATAAACCAATATTTTATATTTTAAAACTCGAATCACATTTTCCCTAAAACTATTTTAATGAATTATACATTTTTTTTCAAAGTTAAAATATATAAATTTTAAAAATTTAACATTATTAAATGGATTTAAAATTTTGAATGATAATGTCTAAATTATGTAAAAGAACCAGTTTATTTTATGAATAAACGATAAATTACTTTGGTAAAAACTAGTTACTATGGTAAAAATTAATTTGGTAAAAGTAGAAAATCAAAAGTTAATGAGTTGGAAACATATTTAAAAACAAATGTTCAACCAAATCAGAGAGGCTATATCAATATTATCTCTTCCAAAATCTATTATCTCCCAATTTTGGTTCCACTTTCTTTGAGAGTTACTTGCCATTATTACAAAGTTATGGGTATTTAAAAAAAGTCCACCCATTTTCACTCAAAAAAGGGGCTTCTCACCACCATTTTAGTACCACTAATTATAGATAATTTTCTGATAAAACTAGACCTGTTCTATTTATCATTTGATCCTATGTTTATTACATTATCATATGGTCTCACTAAGACCTTGAATTCTAAGGGATCCCCTAAGAAAATCTAAAATTGATTAACATTTGTAATCCTTTTTTAATTAATTTATTTCTTTTATATTAAAACTTTAAAATAATAATTTTCTCATCTATATATGGTAAAATCTGTATTTTTTTTAAAAAAATTATAATGTTAGGGAAATACTCATCATCCACCTTAAAAAATTTTCTTAATGAAAAAATTTGATTCGTGCATATGTGCAGACTTCCTCCTCCTTGAAGCTAAGTGGTTAATTTTCTATCACCACCTAACATGGATAGTCCAAAAGGGGGGATTATTAATTAATTATGATATATATTAAATTTTTATGTTTCTGTTATAATAATCCATGTTACTCTCACCTTGAATTCTAAGTAAAACAAAGTCATCATCCATCTGTATGTGCAGACTGTCTCCACCATTGATGGTGTGTTCTATTTTATCCATTTTTATTCCTTTAATGATTATAATAAATAATGTGTTTAAGGGATAAAAATTATGTTTATTTCAATACTAAGGTTATTTTATTAGAAATTTAATAACCTATAAATTATATAAACAATAAAGTCATTATAAAATTAACCGTCTTAAACAAGCATACTAAGAGGAAAATCTTTTTATTAATGTCATGAAATATTTTAATACCCATTATTTCATCTTATAATTACTAATAATTATAATATATACCCCTAATAAACACTAAATAATATCCCTATGCTTATATTATAACAATATTATAACTAAACTACTTCATAGTCATTCATTAAATTAGGGTATGTTAACATTTGGGTTGATTTTACAACTCACTTTAACAATACTATAAATTTATAACATTAATAACTATGGAAACAACATTATTAGTATAATATGATATAAACTTTCACTTAATTATTGTTGGTCTTTTTATATGTTAAATCAATATTTAATTCATTATTTATTTAATTATCATTTGACTGTAAAAATCACTAAAATATGCTTGTTATCAATTTAATCTTCATAGATAATGACTAAAATACTCAAGAATTTTTTTTAAACATCATAAATTGTTATAATTAATCCATAAAAGTATATTTCAATACATTTTAATGATTTAATTTGTCTTATGAATGAATAAAGAAATTTTTATTATGAAATGATTATAAATGATCAATCTATAAAAAACTGAGAGGAGTTTGTATGCATGGGACTGATAGAATGGCCAGTATGGCCATCCTCATCATGGGATGATGGGCTATATGGATTGCCAAAAACGACTCTCTCCACAATAACATAAGAGGATCTCATGTTTGTATAATCTTTAAAATGAAAAACACATTTCGGGATCTTTTCAAATTGATTCATGTCTATCATTCTACGCCATCTTTGAAATCTATCATTTTGAGCCTCTCAATTGAAAAATCGCCTAGAATTATGGATCAAGGACATCGGGTATGATGGTGGCCTCCCCAAAAGGGGCTGAAACTCAATACAGATGTGTCTCTACTCAGGGGGGAGATGCACAGGGGCTGTGTTGTTGGAAAATAGGAGGGTTAAGTACTTGAAATGTTTGCGGCCTCTTATGAAAGAGGAAATGTCTTATAGGCGGAGGCTCAGGATATGGTTAAGGGTATAGAGATACAAAATAAAAGGCAAATAGTTTTTAAGATGATGGAGACAGACTCCATGATTCTTTATAAAGTACTACTAGGCAAAAGAAGCTTCCCGAGAATATTGAATACATCATCTGGAAATGTAAAATCCTCATGGGTAATTATATTGAGGTCTCTCACACACAAAGGGAGGGTAACATGGTGGCATAATTTTTGGAATCTATGGAAACCTCAAATAAAAGTATATACTCCTTCTTTAACTTGGGTTCTTTTCCTAGTGAGGGGATGATGTTTGTTGTTAATGATTCGATGGTCTTGCATTACTTTAAACCACCATGAGGTGTTTTTTGGTATCCCATGTATTGTTACTTATTCAAAATAAATAAATATGTTACCTTTCAGTTAGAACAAGGGGTAAGGGTTTTCTGCCTCAAATTCTTCTCTTTAAGTCATGTTTTATGTTATGCAATTAATTTCAATTATATGGTGAATGTAATACATGTTAAGGATTTTATATCATGAAATTAGTTTTATTCATATTATTTAAAGGTTAAATTTAATCCCTCTAAATCAATAGGGTTGGATTTAATTTTTTTCCCAATCCATAAGTGGGATTTCTTTCTATCTCAATTTTCATTTGTCAAGATCCATTCTTTATTAACCACTTATTTCCTTTTTTATGGTGCATAAATTTAAATGAAATAATTTTTAATATATCACCTGTATTATTTTATTCAAGAGTTACCAAAATGACTGTAAAACTCAATATTTTCTATGTTATAAAAACTGTAATATGTTTTGGAAAAGTAAACTTTTGTGTAGTTTATTAAAAAAAATAATCATTTTCTAGATGCTGGTAAGTAGTTATAGTTGTGGAAAAAATGCAACTAGGGGTAATCACCCAAAAAAGTTTGGTTGGTAACTGACTCAATCATCACCTTAGTGGATGATGAGTGAGCCTAAAACTACACACATGGATATTCACTCATATGGAATATGCTCTATAATATTCCTATGAACATTATGAATCATGATGGATGATTTTTAATTCCATTGCATTGGTATCATATCTATTCAAATATTTAAACACAATTACCATCTTCTATGTATAACCAAAAACATTTAAAGTACCCTCGTTAGTATATTTTCTTAATAAGGGTACTTCCAGTTACTTTGATGGCACCCACAAGCTTAAAATTTAATACAGGGATGTTCTCTTAGACCTCTAGTTGATTCCATTGAATGGGGAATTATTTTTTTTCATATTTTTCATTATACAAATATCTTGGTTTTTATTTAGTAAGAGGTTTCTATGGGAATGGTATGAAATGTCTTGTTCGCTCTTATGGCGAATTCATCGAACATAATTAGGTCATGGGTTGGGACCAAAACTATATAGCCCCTTGATGCATAGATAGTTTTTTTGAGAGAGAAAACTTCAGTTTGGGTTAATACCTATACCTATATTGGTATAGTGTCATAAAAAGAGGCCATAAAATCATGTTTTAGTGTCGCAAATTATAAATTACATTAGTATATGATCTATTATTATTTTTACCTATGTCATCCTTTATTATCCAAGATATAGTATACCATCAATTTTAGTTGATTATGGCTTCCTATAGTTTATTTATTTCTTACATATCAAATTCTCCATGTTTATGATAACTTACATTGTATGCTACTTCTTACTAAGCTTATGAGCTCATTTTTTACTATTTTACTTTTCCCAAGAAACCTATAGAATAAAAGTGAATAATTGTTTTGGGCTATTAAAGAAGGTATAATAATTTTCTCCCAATATATACATTCTATATATTATGTTTTAACATGTAATTTATGTATGTATCTTGTCCTCTAAGACTACAAAGCTATTGGGTAATTTGGTAACTCTTGTATTATATTCCAATAATGAAATATAAATACTAGATCAAGATTTCTAGATTTTTATATGTTACATATCTAGAATTCAAATCTTTTTAAAGATGATATAAAATACTTGTGTCTCTAGAACAACCTCTTCAATATGGAATTCAAAATTTTTTTACCATGAAAACAATTTTTTATTGTGAGAATCAACTTCATCAAAGTCAATTTCCCCCCCACAATCTATTTTGATGATTTTCTCCCTCTCGAGGAATATGGAATCTCTTACCACTATTACCTTTTTTTATGTGGGGTATCATAGGGAAGACCCCCACATTTTCTTGGGATATCCTATAAAGACACACTTATTGCCATGAGGTAAAATATTATTTTCAAAGATAAAATAAAAAAAAATCTTTATTCATACACACATGTAAGTGAAAAAACATACATCTTCCGATAAATTAACTCATATGGAATTTTGTTAATCACTTTATCTTGCACTAAGTTTAGTATGTGTACCACTTACTTATAAGTCCATGTTTTATTACTTTTGAAAACTAATTTTAGGTTAAGTGGGATCCTATTATAAATATACAAGACAATAAGAAAAATGGGTACATTAAATGTCTTCAAACATCATTAATTACTTTAGGGAATGGATATTTGTACATCCATAAAAATTCCATTATATTAAGCTATGAATTTCCCTAAGGTTGGATTAAACAATATAATATTTAAAATAGAAAACTATATATAATATTTTATAGGAAAAAATATATTAAATTTGTATGAAATGGATTTATATTTTTGATAATACTTAGCATTTTGTTGTGAATAGATCCCTTGGTTAAATAACTCCTTAAAATTTACAGCTTTAAGACAATATTATGGAGCTAAATTATGAAGGATATTCTTTTCCTTAACAACATTTCATTAATCTCTTGATGCTTTACTAAAATAATAAAACATGAATTTCATCATTTTATATAAACTAGAGGGGAAGGAAGAACCCAAAGTGGGTTTAGGTTAAATATCTCCATCTTCATTTATGGAATTTAGACTATTGGGATAAACATATTTAGTATGTTATTGATCCAAGATAAGTTTGGAATGAGTAACATCACATACCATTTTTACATGCTTCTTGGGGGAGTTGGAGCACAATCACATCTACTCCTTTGAATATAGAACACAAAATATCTTCTTAACTAGTAAAGTTTTTTAATAAATCATCCCAAAATTGTTTGGTAATGTTTAAATAGTATCTACAACATATATTTTTGTTCCCTATGAAAATGGGATAGTTTCCGAAGTCAAATTCCACTTCCCCTATTTCTTTTTTCATGAACATGGGTGAAAAAAGATCTTGACCTCCACCACTTCTTTAAAATATAAATAATCTTGAGAGAATACCACAAATACCTTATCATAATTAAGGGATGTAGCTAACTTCAGTTTCGATTGGTCCTTATCACAATTCTTAAGATTTGAACATGTATCCTATATAAATTATTATTACCTCTTTGGGTTGGTACATCTATATACCTGATTTACATGCCCATAAACTCTTATTCTATTTCCTTAAATCTATTTTGGGTCACAAGGCTTGATTAAATGTATCAAACCCTAGAATTAAGCTTGTTCTTCCCTCTCCATTTATATTAAAAATAGGGTAATTTTTCACCATTGTGAATCGATGGTGAAATCCTCACCTCAAGAACCTATAAAAAATTAATAACACCACACTTATCTCATAATAAGATTTATAGAACTCTTTATTAACATCACTAAGTCTAAAAAGGTCATGTTATCCCTTAATCTAAAACTATTTCATGACAATGTATAAGTAGGATTAAATTGATAGTGAATCACAAAATCTTTTAAATAGTCAATGAAATATTAGATAAGATTTTCTCCACCATAGAGTGATATGAGTTTCTTTATATTATTTTCATTATCATTATCTAATCCATTATTTAACTTGTCACATTATTTAGTTGATTCATACTTATACCTTCTTAATTGTACATATTCATTACTACTAAAGTCATTAGTATTATTTATGAAGTAAGATTATCCTCCTCTAACTTCAAATGTAAAAGTTTTACATAAATATAAGTAAACAAATTCAAGAAGATCTGTGGAACCTTAACCTTTACACTGAATATAGGTTAGGTTATATTAACTAGAAATGAATCAGGAAACATATCATGTGGTTTTTGTTTAAAGGAATACAAATATAATTCTTGACATATCCTTGTTAATCAATTCTCATTTACATAACTATGTTGGTGATAAAAGAACTGAGTGTGATTTTATTCATGTGAACTTGATTTTTTTATTAATTAAGAACACATATATTTCACATTATTGTATATAATGAGTATTAATATGTCATTACATACCATACTAAATGCTATTTTTATAATAGTATCATGTTTTATTCCCAAACAGGAATAAAAAGATATCCATTTATGAACTAGACATAGATTTAATTTTCTTTGTATAATTTGGAACATAATTTTAATTATTCAATACTAAAGTCAACCATTTTAGTACATTAAATATTTGGTCTCCTATATACACCATTTTATGTCTTGCTCTATTGATAGCCTGAATATCTACTACACATCTTTAAACCTTCCAGAATCTACTGGGTTCATGTAATTGGAGAGAGACTTGATCCCCAAAATATGTATTTTATACCTAATAAGTAGAAATGGAAAGGTTACATTCAATAAAAAATTCACCTAAATATTACCCATATTTCATCACTTAGGTGTATTTCTTTATCCAGTGAAACTTTTTTCCGGATGAAAACCATTCCACTTATTTCTTTATCTTTCCTCTAGATCTACCTTCTCTTGGATAGTTGGTGAGAAGATTCATTATACTTTCAATTAGTCTTAGGGACCTTTTCCTTGAATATTATCCTATTAATCATAACAATTGAAGGATTTTAATGAATTAATTCCTTATAGATATGTTGAGTTAGAATAATTATTTATTCTAGAGGCTTCTAAATATTTTTAATATTATAATTAAAAAAACTAGATAATCTCTGAGGTAGTGAGAAAAGCACAAAGATTATTGAAAATTCATTGGGCTTGTTGAAACCCAAGATTATTAAATGCTCAATATAACAAATAAATTTTATAACATGAGATCTTTATGGAACACATTATCCCATATTTCATGTGAAATGTGATTTGAAGATCTCATTCATATTCTATCTCACTTTCTCCTAAGAGATACCATGAAGATGAGACAACATCATGAATGGATCAACGATTTTATAATGGTTTTGGAGCTAAATAGGCATGTATGAGAACATTGGTCATAATACATCCAATGTATCATCCACATTTTTTCAAAATATCGTGAATTCCTCCAAAAATGCCTTCCTAGAAGGTCCTTTCTTTGAAATAGTGGACTCAAGAATGTTAAACATACTACTATAGAATAATACAATGTCAAAGTGCCTACACCACTCCTAGAATTTTGCATTGATAAGAATATTAACTTTCTCTAAAATCAATTATATGGATAATGTCAACATTTTATGAATTTACATTTTCTAAAAAAAGTTTAAAAACATATTTTGACCATTTATGTTGATAATGAAAATGTGTCAAGATGATTTTTATATTATAACATCCCACTATTTTATCAAATCCCAATATCCATCACTATTGGATTTATAATATGATTTCAAGTAGATATTATATGGTAAATGATACATTTTTTACATTATCATAACCTTTCAAAGAGTCCTTATTTCTTTTTAAAATTTATTTATATAGGTTGTATTTATAAATTTATTAACTCACAGTTCCTTGATCAATTGAGTGGACTCCAAAATCCTAATATCATTTATTTGGATTTCTTAAAACTTTATTTATAGTTCAACTAGGTATTTTAGAGGATACATACCTATGATGCTTACTAGTTTTTATTGACCCGATAATTTAATTCAAAACTCTAAAAAAATTAAATCCACCCTAGAAAATTCTCGATACGTAATTTGAATTATAGCCTCATTTTAACTAAAGTAATAAAATATGTATCTCAACTAATATTTCATTATGGAATTATTCTTTACATTAAAATATTTCTTATTTTATAATATTTTTGAATTGTAAAATAATATGAATATTTTATACGATAAATTAACCATGTCATGATAATGTAATTTACATATAATACATTTATCTTAGTCAATCTTTCTTATCTGTTAATTTATTTATTTTAAGAGATCATTCTTAGACATATAATAAAAAAATTAACCATGCACTAGATCTAAATAAAATAAATGTGTGGAATGATCATGTTTTTTAAAAAACAATTGTTTATTGAGAAGATGATAAACTAACCATTGACCCTGGGGGAATAATTACTTAAATGAGGATTCGTTTTAGAGGTAACATTCCACCTTATACCAATCAATATCTTTGGTTTGTTTCACCTTCACTCCGTCTTGAACTGTCTGGATTCAACTAATAGATCCTTTAGTTACATATGCTTTCTCACATGTAGGTGAGGAGAAACCAGAGGATTAGGGTTATATAATAGAAATTGTGGAACCATATTCCCATATATAATAAGAGGAGGGTGTGATTCATAGATCACCATTTTAGTTTAATAATTATTAACACATAAACCATTCAATAATAATTAAACTAAAAGATACCTAACATATACATTATTCTTTAAATATTATGATCATCCATGCATAAAATGATAATGCATTTAAAACAAGCTAGAATTAAATTTAATATATTCATTATTATGTTAAATTCCGAAATATGTAAATTATTTATCTTATTAATCCATTAATTAATTTTTTTATCTTAATAATCATTCTATACAGTTCTGGAGATTCCCATATTCTATAATTTTAAATAAACATATAAATTAATTTAATTTTATATTAATTCATACACGTCATAAATTATTGGAAACATATTGTGTTCCATTATTATCTACATGCTATGTATTGTCACTCGCATGGATTATGAATACACATTGTATGTTCCTTGTAATGTCTTGTGTACTTACATGACATGTACTCCTACATGAAATTTCATAATATTATATTACATGTGGTTATATGTGACAATTTGTGTAAACAAAAAATCATTTATGACATCACAAAACACTATTAATATACATAGTGTGTACCTTTTTCATGACCATGAAGTACCTGATATTTTATTTGTTCATAGAAACTTTGTAGTTCCAAAATAATGTTGAATTTAATTCACTATGAATTCAATATTTTGAATTACATGCTAAAATCAAATAAAATATATGCAACCTAGTAAACCTATCCCATAGTATATACACCATATAATCACCATGTAGTTTGGTTTAATGATATAATTAATACCCATTTTTTGTTATTATTTCACATGGTTTACAACATGGATCGACATATACCATGTGTGAATGGGTATGAGATATAATATTTATATATCTCCCCACACATTTGTACTCTATTCTCTGTGTATCTTCATCACACACCTAAGGAAATTATGTATATTCCAAGAACATATTTATGGGTTATATGGTGTATACACTAGCTACATTTTTGGTAGTCACAATTGGACTGAGTTTTTTGGGTGTTAGTTAATACATGATGTGTAATTAACACATGCCTTGTACTTTTACCACATTGCTTTCACGACTCCCATAGGGATAAACCACATCCGGTTAAATAGAGTCTATGACATATATACACTAGGTAACCCTTCAAAGAAAATATTATCAGGCCTGGATATTATTTTTTATGTAAGGAATCTTGTATACTATTCACTATCGTGATGTGCTAGAATTTTCAATACTCATCTTGGTGTAGTGAACATGGGTACACAGAGTATGGGTTTCTATTACATATTGTGTATTCATGTTATCCATCCAAAATACATAGAATATATGGATGAGATATTTAAATGTTACTCATCTATTATCATATTTTTCATGGTCATATAAAATCAAATGATCCTGATATCTAATCTTTGGAAAAAAATAACGATAAACCTTATAGTGAATAACTGATAATCAATTTCTTAAATTGACTAAAGCTTAAAAAATATATAAAAATTAAAATGATATTATTTTGATACTAATTGAAGGGATTGGGGTGGATTCGATGTTATGGGTCCCATCTCAAAAAATAGATTTAATCGGTTTCCTAAAATTAAATCCTCATAACATGAAAAACAAAACCACAAAATATTCATTGAGATTATTTTTCACTTATAATTTTCTGATTAATCAGTATAAATAATTATTAACACCATTTTCCATTCTTTCATCATTTTAAAATTGCTTGGTCTTTCGTGTCATAATATCATTTTGATAAAGTATCCAATAGTAGAATCCATCTAGCAGTATATGTATAATCCCCATAGACATCAAAATACAACCATTGGATATCTAGGTGCTAGAGTGGAAGAATTGATCCACATTAATTGTTCATCATTGATCAAAAAAAAATTCCCAAAAAATATGAATGATTTATTCCATTTATATCAGTATTAATAGGTAGGATTAGGATCATTACTCTCAATTAATAATAGATTAATTTAGAATGTTCCCTATAATGATTTAGATAATTCTCTTGGGATAACATTTTGTGCACAAAAATATTATTACCTAAAAATGATAGAGTTCGGTTACATAGTTAGGTAAGATATTTGTCTTTTTTTGGAAAAAAGGACTTTATAAAATAATTTAATTTTAAGGAACCCCATGTATGATAATAACAATATAAATAATAATAATAATAATAAATATAATAAAAATATTAATAATTCCTCGACATTTGAAAAACTCACAAATAATTAATTACAAATTCTTTCAAAACCTTAACTTGGACCATTAATCCACTTCATCATTTATTGTCCCATGAATAATAACTTTTTATATAAATATATAAATAAAATTGTATTACCTTCTCATTAAATATTTTTAAATCAGCATAACTTATATAATTATAATTCATCATAACATGAGAATTATATTTATTCTAATATTAAATTTCCAAATAATTTAACTATGGTATATGATAAACTAAGTGCATGAACCCTTATATAAATTCTAAGTGTAATTATAATAACTAAAAAATTTATATGATAAAATTTTATAAGAACATATTATAATCCATTGAGAAATACATTAATGTCATAATGATAATAACCTCCTATGTGAACTCCCTATGTAAAATAATCCACTTGTCTCGATATCTCGTCAAGAAGGTTGATCCCTAATGTCCTAAAATTATATGATTTTTATATATCTTTATTTGACATTTATGAAAAAATATCAATGATAAAACTACCATGGAAAAGGACTTAATCATAAAGTTTCATTCTAATTTAAGATAAAGGGATATCTGCTTCTATTTACCCGAAATAAAACAATATGTTTTGGAATTATTCATCAATTTTATATCACTTATGACACACCCAACACATCCTACCTTTACAATATAATATTTCGTCATGTTTTTCATGATATATCTAAGTAGAAATTTAATTTTATATATTATTAATAATAATTTTTTTTATATGTATGAATAGACACTCCATACATAAAAATATCCATCGAAACATATACAGGGTCGAATTCATACTAGAAATTAAAATAATAATAATAATAATCTCATGTATAATAATTAATATACACTTCTTATATATATATCCATTTAAAAATATACCTTTTTGAATTTATACTAGATATTATACTCCCATAACTTAATCTATGATATATTACCAAGTGTGATATTTAGGATAAGTAATATGAATATATTTTGAGTCTCTATAATTGATAGCCCAAAATCATCTATACCCTTCCAAATAGATTCTATTTGACTATAAAATATATACTTAAGAATACAATTGTAGTACTTCAATTTTCTCATCATAGTCGGGAACTGATCTAACCTTTTGATGTAAAAAATACTCATAGGAAAATATCATCTTAATTTTACATTGATGAAAACTCATCATGAGATAAAATATTTATTAATATTCATTTATTTTTATATACAAGTAATAGTAAGTATACCGTTTTTGGTTTTAGGTCACCAAATGTAACAATATATATATATATATATATATTCAATTTTACTGATGATTGAAAAGGTAAAAAATCAATATACTGGTGATAGGAATAAAGATGAAGGTGTTACTAAATTTTGTATGTCTGGAACTGATTCACCTATTATATAAAATGATACCCTGATGGTTAAAACTTTATGTAATTCTAGTGATTGTATGTAGGGTGATCTAGGTGAGAGATGGAATACCATAATAAAGGAATTGATGAATACTATTCTATCACATGGGAAATCTATTAATAACCTTCTTGATGGTGATGAAATGATTATCCCTTTAACACAACCCATTGATGATACATTGATGCCGGTTGATGAACATAAAACCCTTTAATTTCAATTATAGTGTTAAATATATAATAAATTTCAATATGAAATATATTTTTTGATAGCTCAAGTATTATAATCTGATAAATTTTATTATACGAATTCATCCATAGTTGAAAAGGATATTATATTTTCCTGGTCAGTTGGCACCATTGATGGGGGTGAATTTGTTGTAAATTTATTAAAATTAATTATTTTATAGTTAAACGTTGAAACTTTTTAACATATTGACCCTATCTAAAAAAATCAATCAACCTAACATCATATTTAGTCAAATTAAATATAATACATCACACATGGATTTAAAAGGATTTTCCTTAATAGCCTACACATTTATATGATTTCTAGTCACATCAATTATGAATTCTACACTATAAACCAAAGAGGCTACACCAAGGACCTTCCCAATCCTATCTATATATATTCCCACTAGAATCATACTCTAGAGTCCAACTGGAAAACTATAACTTCTCTCTACCCAATATAATTATCTAGTCTAAAACATAAAATATTTTATTTTTCATTCGGTTTCTTCTACACTACTTGTTTATATCTCCCTCCATGAACACATTAGATCAACTAGTATACTCATGATTTTTTATAAACTTCACAATGAATAATCATGATCTGTAATATCAATATTTTTTATATTCATTATCAAATCAATAATGATATAAGTCTCTTAACTCCTTAAACAGTCAGGAACATGGATATCTTCCTCCTTGAATGGATCTCATTTTCGATCTCTTTTTTACTTCATAGATACTAAATTATTTTGACATTTAATATTCTCAATGATTAAACTTATATATTCTATATTTTATTCACATTTATATTCATAGTGAAATCTGAATATCCCACTTTGTGTATGAGTTGTATTTATTTTCAATCGATGTTATTGGTTTTTAATGTTGATCAATGAAATATGAATATTTCGTTGATGTCAATGTGCTAACTAATTTTCAAATTTTATGGATCTTGGATGAATTTATCAATTATTATAATTTTGAGAAATGGGTAAATGGTTCGAATATAGTGAGTTTCAAAGGTGATGCAGGGAGAATTGTTATAGATTCATTAAATGAATTTATATTTTTTCCTTAAATAATTATCCTAGTAACTCTGATGATTCTTGAACTAGTTCTAGGATCAGAATACACATTTCACTCAAAGTTTTGACATGAAAGATTTTTTAAAATAATGAAGAATGAGAACCATTAAATACAATTATTATTGCTTGAATAATGATTTGATGATTGAAGAATTTATTTGGAATATATATTGAAAAAACAAAATAAGAAGTTGGATTAATGGCAACCTAAATTTTTTTATTTTCATGAAGTTATTTTTAATAATTTTTTGTGAATTTGAAGTTAGATTTATTATTATATGATGGAAAGTTTCTATTATATTATTATTATGAGTGTCATAAAAAACATACACCAACCATTATCCAACCAATCAAGGAGATCCCCAACCATATTGCTGGGACCCAAGATGTTAACAACTTGAAAATACATCAAATTTTCCATCCAAACATTTTCATAGATGATGGATGCACATAGTGGGGACAGGATGTGGGTAGGACTTCATATAAGAGTCATAGATTGCATGCCCCATGGTGTGTATAGGTGGGGACTGAAGTCCCTTGAGAAGTCTATGGACAACATGTGGCATGTGTGGTTGTAAAGTGAAGTGTATCTGAGTTCCAACAGTAGTTACTACTTGAGTGGATGATGACATGATCATATATAAAAGGAAACACCCAACACATATAAAACATTGATGTATGATGAACTTAGTGAACTCATTGTACATCCATTTAAAATGGTATAGATAAAATAGTGGTCTTCCAATAAAAAATATCACTACTAGTTCCATCATGTGCCGAACTCGTTTGAAAAGGACTTCTTTTTCCTCCTCCCTTCACTTGATTGAACAACTATTCCCTAGAGAAGATGGACTAACCACCATCATTAAATTAAGAGGTGACTGTGATCAATAAATACTCAAATTCTATGATGAACTCAATATAAAAAATCACGATTTCTTGTATAATTAATATGAATATACTTCACCTGAATAAAAAATGAATTTTTAAATGTTGACATATATTTGATTTTCAAGGATGATTTGAAGGAATGAATGGGATTTCATTAACCATTTTTTTCATTTAATAAAATCATAGTAAAGTAGAATTTGAGACCACAAAAAAAAGACACCTGTTTTTCAGTGTCACATGTCCTTATTTTGAAGAATTCCAGGCTGAGATGTTAGGGTGTTTAAAACTAGTGATTCACATGGACTAATTTCTTGGATTTGAGTTAGTTAATCTTAAAATTGAAAGTCTTTGATACTTTCCTATAAAAGGGGAGCACCCTTGACTGATGGGTTCTTCTACTACTCCTGTATTCCTTCAGTATGTCGTATTTTTGGAAAACCAAGGAATATATGGATTATACTTATGTGAAGAAGAAGAAAATAACCATAATACTCCTTGGCATCATGAAGATGGGCGTTCTGTTCATCTATTGTGTGAAGGAAAAAAGTATACATGCTATGAATATAAGAGCCATAGACTTGTCACTTGTGTTTATACACACTCTTCCTACATCACAAAGACAAATAGTTCTGTGAGTTAGTGATTGGGTATTATTCCCCCACTATGTTATATGAAGATAACACTATATGATTACTATTTTTATACATGAAAAAAATATTTATTATTGATAAGTTTTTGTATTAGAGATTGAGGAAGAATAATGTAAATTCTTATATGAATACAGTGTGTATTATGTTGATACATACCTTCTAATAATAAGAATTGCACACTGTGAGTTGTGTGAAGTAGGAGGCAACAACACAATGTTTTTATGAGAAGGTCATGTGCATGTGAACTAAATAGTATGAGACTAGGTTTCTTTCATATAACACGAACATGTGTGTGAAAATAAGATAAACCAAAGTAAGAATAAGATGATACAATGTTTTCATATACCTATATATTCAAATAGAAAGTGAATATTGAATGCATGCATGCATTTATATGTGCATACATTGATGTGTGCTTGAAGAAACACATGAATAAATAATTGAAACTGTGTCTGCACTTGTGTGTAGAATGGTGAAAAATAAGGTAATATAAATTAATGGAAATATTATATGTATCCATACATAAACCCATATGCAATGAGATCATAAATTGATAAAATCATAATCAAAGTATAATTGAGTTTGGGGATATAAAAGTTTAATATGTCCTATGAAAATTGTTAAACATGCATAAGATAATGTGATATGTTTAATGTAGTGTAAATAGTGCTTACAACCAATCAATTTTATGGAGAGGAAGTTGATACTACACTAAAGTTTTTATATTCTATATCGAGGAAGTCTATGATTTTAGTCCAAAATAACATTTGTATCATTGAGAATAAAGAAGAGAAATAGGTTTCCCATCTATAAATTGATTATTGTTTAGGTAATTTTTAGTTTAGATGATTCATTGTCGAGATGATATTTATTTTTTTGACAATAAAAAAGGAGTTTTGCGATTATTGTAATATTGGAAGAATTTGATTCAGTATAGTTGATTTTCTATTGAATAAGAAAGAGATAAGAAGAGAAGAAGAGTTGGTGACCAAATTATTATTAGTCAATCATCATTTGGGTTAAAAAAGAATTTTTTAATTATCTGTTGACACCATATTCACACACTTTTGACCGAAGTCGGATATATAAAAATTAAATCTTTGGTCTACAACTGGGAAGATATAATAAGTGTTTCTTACCTACTGGTGTGTATGTAACCTATAGAATAGGAAGATAGTGGAAGAAATATGTAGGACACTGACATCCATAATTAGTCTCAACAAGTGGAATAAATTATTTGTGTTTTAAATGACCTTCTTAACAAGGAGAAGACTATAACTAAAGGCAGTATAATTATACATATAAGTTATGTATAATATGAAATCTCAATTAACTATAGTGTATTTCAAGTGAAATTTTATTTCCTATATACTGTAACCACATTAAACGTCTTAATTTCTAGTGGTTGTGTGGTTGGATAATTTCCATACCATTCCAAGGACTAACTACTCTGATTGAGTAGTGGAACTTGTAAAAATACCATGTGTTATCTTTTACTACATTCATATACTTGAATGCGATAAAGAAATGAGAATAGGATAATATATATCCTAACAATTCAAATAGGTAAAGTGATAAAAATATATAATTTGATTAAAATGTCTACAACATTGATTTATCACCCCTCTCAGTGTCATGTATATCGCAAACTAGTCCAATCAAGTGGTATCAGGTCCTTAGTTCACATATTTTGGATTCTCTATGATAAATATCTTCTCTACTAATGATTTGAGTTTCATTCCTATGTTAACAATGAAGTAATGTTTTAGAAAATATTAATTTATCTCTAATAATTATTTTATATACACGAATACCATGATGAACATGTGAACGAAATAGAAGATAAAGTTGAAGAAGATGTAACTCTTGTCTGAATAATAGGAATTATATGTTTCTTTATGCCCAATTAAAAATTAAGAGATGTGAGTCATGGAAAGTAAAGAGAATTTGGATTAAATTTCCACCAAGAAGATGGAAAATATATATACCTAGATTAATCAAGAGGTATGTGGTAGATTATTTCAAAATATATCCTAAATAAAATCCTAGGAAATTGGTGATGTTGATCAATATAAAACTTTTCAAGAATCATCAGT
The DNA here is from genome assembly GCA_963277665.1 of Viscum album. Lineage (NCBI taxonomy): Eukaryota > Viridiplantae > Streptophyta > Magnoliopsida > Santalales > Viscaceae > Viscum > Viscum album. The sequence goes on from OY728158.1 coordinate 1,329,798,593, forward strand.
TGATAGGATAAAAGATATTATGTATGGCATTCTTAATTAAAGGGTGTCCCTTGCTTGTGGATTCTTTCAGTCTATATAAGAATCCACCATCTATTTGGAAGGATAATCTATGGTTTTGGAGAATAAATTGAAAATAAAAATATTGAATGTTTAAGGATCTGAAGATGGGTTGGAACATTTGAAGAAACAAATAGGAAACTTGAAATATGATCCTCAAAATGGATCAAAGAAGTTTATGAGAAAGATTGAGACAATAATACTGTGGAAGAGAATATCCATGCTCTTGAATATAAATGTAAAAATAGTGATGATGTCAATGGATTAAAATTAGAATAAATATCCAAGAAGATCAAAGATTTTGACCCCTTGATTCAGAAAAGAGTAAAGATGCATAGTTATCAATTGAAAAGAATAATGAAGGCTTTGAAAAGAAGATGGTTGTGATTTAAGATCATAAAATTATCCTTATTATGAAATGTCTATAATTGAATGTTCAAATGTAAAATCTTGAGAAGACATATATTGAGTCTTCATAAAAGAATTAAATAATTAATGCATATTCTCAATGATCACTAGAAGATTATAATTTCAAAATAACTAACTGAATGAATAAAAAGTAAATTTATACTCAATGGAACTTTTGAGAAAAAGTGAGAAACGAGAATAAGTCCAAAAACAAATTTCTTAACTACAAAAGGTTCTAAAAATTACTTTAAATATAAGACTAATAATATTAGAACAAAAAACCATATATAGCTCCGAATTAATTTTGGTTACCTTCATATCTAGCTTATTCATCAAAATATATTCTAAATGATTAGCCATATTATCCTAGGCCGAGATGTATTTCTCCAAGTTGATCTTCATTTCATTGAAACCACACACCAAAATGCAGTCATGTTTGTGGATACACACCCTTTTATATTTATTAATGGAAACATTAATAATTCTATTATATATATTTTTGAAAATATCCTTCAAGGAATTTATATTGAATGCATATTCTAACTTTTCCTCTTTAGAGTGCAGAACATGCTCAAGACATTCCCCATTTTCACTTCCACCTTTCCCACCATTATATTGAATACATCAACCAAAATTTATTCCAAATTCTACATGATTACCTCATCCAACACTGTATCCTAGTCCCACACCCTAGTTTCACCTCTAGTTTCTTTAATATATGCAATTGGATCCTTCTTTCCCAAAACCATCTTCACACATTTGACTATAATTAACTCCCTTGATTTTATTTCTATCATGTTAATACATTCCTTACCTGAATATCTTGTTTCTATTATTTTTATAATGTTCTAGTAATCTTTATGAGGCCTTTCTTCCCAAACCCTTTTGAACTTGGAAATTATGATCACAATAGTTACTTTGCTTCCACTTTTTTGATCCAGACCCATCCATTATGGGCCCTTGAGAGACCTTATCATAATTTTTTATTGGTTGCGAGTCCACATCATTCTCACATGGATCATCATCGTCTAATGAACTATGCCTGACCTATTTTCACATTCTTCATAGAATTTATTTTTTTCCATCCTTCAGGATCTGCATTATCCTTACCATCTCAATTCATGGTAGAAAATCGATTTTGGATTTAAATCATCTTTAATTATTTTCATTGGATAGGAATCCATAAACTCAGAGAAACTACCACATTCATTTTAGGAGAGTTATGTATCACATCATGATCCCTTGCATCAATATGGGTGCAATCAATAATTTTTTCTGTAGGTTTTTCAATATCCAGTTCATTAACAATACCTCTGTCATTGATCAAATCAGAAAAGGACCCGATGATATTGGTTGTAGCATGACATGTACTAGTATTAAGATATTGTCCCTTGTCCTCACTACCAATTATAAAACCCTGATAGAATGAAGGTGAAACAAAAAGTAAACTAGGACCATACACTTCTGGTACCTTTACATCTGGATTGGGGAAATCTAGGTAATTTTAATGAATAGTTAATAAATTAGTGACCCTCAGGTCTGGTTTCTGATGAGAATCTACAAAAGATAAAATAATGTTACCTTATTGATCAAATGAGAAGTCTAGATGAGGAATAACATTCTCCACATGATGGTATTTAGAGGATTCATGGCCTATCCAATAACAAGAGGAACAAAAGTTGTCCCATGATTCCTATAATACCATATAATTCTAGTAAAGTAAACTTTCTATCTGAATGTATACAAACGTCAATGGAGCCCTTGGTAAGTCCACCTAGATAAAAATGTGAGGATAAAAGGGGTGAAAAAGAATGCTAGTGAGATTATCTGAGCATAGGTATCTAGACACCGTGTTTCTAATCATCCATAGAATCTCTGGATTCTGTAATGGGATAAAAATATTAGGGATATAAATAAAAATTGAAGTTCTAGGTGGGGGGGATATTTTCTAGTGAAATATTAAAGGAAAATGAAATAAGAAGATTCTGAAACTGGAAATAGATCTCAGAGAGTTTTCCCAGAAAAATATAAGATTTGATTCAATCAAAAACTGAATAAAGCAATTATACTAATCTAGATGGACTATAAACACTCAATATAGACAACCCCATGATTCAAAAATGCACCTTTTGATGTCATCAAATGAGGGATAAAGCTTGTCAAATTGAACCAACAAAAATAAATTCAACTATGAAGAAGCATGCAAGAATGCCTAAAAAGATATCAGGAGAGAAGGAAGGGCATTGATTCATGATCAACCTTTAGGGTACACATCACAGTCATGGAGTTTAAGGACATGCTGAGGTTCAATGAATGGGGAAAATGATAACCCTTGATAGGTGAGAGGGGCCAAAGAAGAAATATCACCCTTCCACCGGGGGAGGGGGAGTGGAGGCTCAACCATCATGCCACCGACTCCATCGACATGGAGGAGGAAAACATATGTATAGCACTGATCAACAAGTCCACCCCCATTCTCTATAATTTAAAAATACCTAAAAAATGTTATAATTATATAATTAATTAATTTAATGATCTATCACAAGAAGATGAGAAGAATTAGGTACTGACCATATTATCTTGTACTAATGTTCCTAAATCTTTTAATATTAATAATACAAGTTGGAAAAAATTATGAACAAGTATGGATGAATAAAAGTGATGCTAAAACTATCACCTAAACTATTTTATATTAAAAAGTAATATGGAAGATAGTTCTCTTCAATTAGAATAATAAGTCGGGAAGAAGAACCAGCAACATTAAATATAATCTATCAAGAAATCCATATTTTTGTGTCAATGTGAGTGATGAAATATATTTGGTTATTTACATTATATTTTTTATAATAAATTAATTTCAAAAACACATATAAATCCTATTATAAGGTAAATCATGATATAAATTAATATGAGACATCCATAGATCCATAAGAATCTATATACTGAAAACTAATTTTGAATGCTTGATAACATATGTGATGAATTCAATGGGAGTGTTCACAATGTTGTTACATTATAGACTCACATTATATCCAAATTTTATAATAATAGAATACCATAGAAGCTAGATAAGAAAGAATAATAATCCCTAGGGGAAAAAGAAGAATTTTTTGGAAAAAAAATTATCCCAAGAATATTTCAAGTTAGAAATATGATAAGTCCTTGGATTTAAAATCCAATATGTTGAAGGTATGTTCCTCGTCTAGAGACCAAATTAAAAGGATGTAACTCTGAAAAACTCATAGGTTAGATCGAAACATTCTTTCATGGTTCCTAATGAAATGTTGGTTATATATCAAGAAGATTTGGAAATAATGAGAAAAACTAAATAAGAAGAAGCTAAGGCTAGTGTAAAATGAAATTAAAAGATCTCACATGATGAAGACAATGTGCATGAGAGTTTTCTAACAAAATAAAACTCTTGTGGTAAATAATTTCTATGTATGAGATATAAGTAAAGGTGATCACATTACAAAAGGTTGTTTATCCATTATATAAAAACAACAATTAGTCTTTAAGAGGGTTAATAATTCATCATTAATTAAGGATTATAAGAGTATAAATTATCTACACAAATAATAATATAATTTTAATAGATCCATGACACCCCTATATAAATTAGAGAAGAAGTTCATAAATTCTAGCATGAAGATTAGATAAAATGTAGAAATTTGGTTGAGAAAATTATCTCAACCTTTCTATTCATAATAATGAATAAAAGAGGATATTACTTATTCCTTTAATCTTTGTGTGTAGTTTTTGTTATTATAATTCAAGGAATTGATGGTGAAGAAAGTTCTTAGGGGGAGAACATAATAAGTAGTGAGTTTTGACAATTCTTGATAGCAAAGATGAATAATTCACCTTCCTATAATGATTCCTCAATTGATATTAAAATAAAAATATGATATAGGGTCATATTTAGTAAATTTGAACAGAATATATTTAATAATATCATCCTTGGAGATGTTTTGAAATTAGTAAATCTTGATATTAAAATGTTGAAAGTACTTTCTGAAATAGATACACCATTATGACGATTTGGAGTAGTGGTTCCCTTGATGGGGAGAAAAATGAAGAATGATAAATAAGAATCCACAATACTTATTTCAATTGCTATAAAACCTAATTATTCTGGAAATTTCATGAATATCATGTCATAGGAAAATATATGTAAATTCATAAACACTCATCCTTAGTTACTAATGATAAAAATCATTTTGCAAAGTTAGTGTATCTAAATTAATCAATGAAATAAGAAGAACGAAAATTATCCAATGTCACGTATCCTTCTTGTTTCACCTGAACGTTTTCTGAACTATTAGATGAAGTGAGTATAAGAGTTTCATGTTAATATTTATTGAAAAATATTAACATCTTATTTAAGTATCTGCAAACTAGAATGAAAGTGTAAAACAATTTAAGAACTATATGAGTTCTAATTTCATGAGGTATCAAGATATGTTGGTAATGGAAAAAAAATTTATGCAAATTAAATCCTATTGTTTTCTAAAGAAACCATGAATCAATTAGGCTTAGTGTAAAATAATGAATGACACATTTCTTATTCATGGATTGATACCCTTTTATTATGAACTTTTCTTTTATTATCAATAAGGGGGAGATAAAATTAAATGAAATTTGGAAGATTAAATGGGAGAGAGGATATAATTCTTCATATATTAACACATTGATTTGGAAATAACTATGAATGTATTTAAAAAAAATAAAAAGGGGGAGATTGAAGATCTCACTTTGTGAATGATTTATATTTATTATCAATGGATGTTTCAATATTTATAAATTAAATAGGAATATTTCATTAATGAAAATATGATAAATAATTTCAAAGGTTTATGGAGATTTGTTGAAGTGACTAAGTCTTTTAATTTGAACAAACATATAAATGGTTTAATGAACTTGAGTTTTAAAGGATATAGATTGATAATTGCTAGGAATTTATTAAATGAAATTAGATGTAATTATTATATAATTCTTCTAGTAACTATGATGTCTATTAAACTATTTCTATGATTTGAAGACAAGGGTCACTCAGTGTTTTGACATAATATATTCTGTACAACAATGAAGAATGAGAACTATGAATTTTTATCATTACTACATTAAGAATTATTTGACAATTGATGAAGTTCATTGAAATGTATACTCCAAAAAGAGAAGAATAATATTATTTAATGGTGACCATGAATGTATTTATTTTCCTGAAGGTATTTCGATGAAAAGGATATGTATTTGAAGTTGGATTTATTATTATATGATGGACATTTTCAAATAGATTATTATTAGGAGTGTTATAAAAAACATTGTCCAAACATTAGCCGACCAACTAAAGAGATCCAAAACCACATTGGTTGGACCCATGCGGTCAACCACATGGGACGTCCTCAACATGGTCAACACTCCATGACCGTAGAGTAGGGATATTCATAGTTGTGATAAGATGCAGGCATACCTATGTATAAGGCCTACAGAGCACACACCCTAAGGTGTGCATAGGTTGGGCCTGAAACCTATAGGTATGTATGTGGATCACATGTGGCACATACCATGTGAGAACGAGTTGTAGTGTATCTAGGTTCCAAACATGGTTCCAACTCGAGCAATTGATGACATGCTTATATATTAAAGGTATCCCCCGATGCATGTAGAAATCTATGTGGGACGCTCTCTGCATACTCGCTTTTCATCCATTTAAAATGATACAGACAAAACATCAACCACCTAGAAAAAATATCTATACTTTTAATTTCATCTAATGCAATTATCTTTTAAAAACACCACCTTCTTCCTCTTACCATATCTTGATAACACTTCTATTCTCTAAAGAAGTTGTCAATACCACCATAAATCTTGGAAGTGGTATCCATGATCATTCTGAGGTCTACATGTTGATATGAACATAATCAAAATAATCATGAATCTTCTTTTTCATGATTAATATAAAGATACTAAGACTGAATAAAAAATTTAGTTTCAAATCTCATCTTAAATTTTATTTTCATGGATGATTTCAAGGCATGAAAATGAATTTTATTATAATTTCATGCATATAATACATTCACTACAAAGGTAAAGTTGAGATAAAAAAGAAATGAAGCAACCATTTTTGGAATCATGTATCCTACATTTGAAGAATTCAAGGCCAATATGTTTAGGACATCAATTATAGTAATTCACATGGAATAATTTATAATATTTGAGTTGGTTAATATTGGTGGTGTAAGGCTGTGATCCTTTCCTATAAACAGATAGAATCATTGAATAAGAGGTGTTTCTTCTTCTAGTGTAATCCTTATAGATCTCCTATTAAAAATAACTGACCATATCCATCTTATAATCACATGAAGAGGACTAATATAACCATGAACCTTTTTGGAATCATGAAGTGTAGAGTTCCATGAATCTGTTGTATGAAAGATAAAGAACCACACACTCCGAAAAGAATATCCACATGCATGTGATTAGTGTTTATACATCATCATTGTACATCGTGAAGATGGATAGCTCCATAAACTAGTTCTTGGGTTTTATACCCCCAATATGTTACATGATGATAACAATGTACGAATCTTCTTTTGATACATGAAATTTTTGTTTATTTCACATGGTTTTAATTGTGATTAAGAGGTGTCCATGTTTAAAACCTTCCATTAAGAAACTATGTATTCGGCTGATACATGTCTCACAGTAAGAAGAGCTACACACTGTATGTTATGAAAATAAAGAGGAAAAACATTATTTTCTTACACTAAGGTCTTATGCATGTTTAATTATTAGTACAAGACTAGGTGTCTTGCACATAATAGGACCATGTGTATGAAATGAAGATAAACAAAAGGAATAAGAAGATGATACATTGTCTGCATATACCTCTATGTTAACATAAAAGGTGAATAGTGAATAAATGTATGCATTAATATGAGAATTCATTTATATGTGTATGTATATTTACATCACGAATGAATTGAGATAGTGTTTATACTTTTTTTAAGAAGGGAGAATAAGAAGTGAATATAAATAGAAGTAAAACGTACATTCATACATATATAAACCCATATTCACATGAGCTCATAAATTGATAAACTCTTAGTAAGAGAATAATTTTTTGTTATGGTTTACAAGTTCTAGAATTCCATTAAAATTGTTAAACATAAATATAATTATGTGATATGTTCAATGTTATGCTACCAGTGTTTACAAACAATTTATTTTAGTAACAAGAAGTTGATATTGCACTCAATTTTTTATATCGTGCATTGAGGAAATCTTAGATTTCATCCCACAATAACATTTATTTCATTGGGACTAAATAAGTGAAATATGTTTACTAACTATCAATTTATTATTATTCAAGGAAGTTATAATTGTGATGATTCTATGTTGATTTGGTCTTTTTTTCTTTTATAATTAAAAAGAAGTTTTGTGATTCTACTAAGTTTGGAACATGGTAATTCAGTGTAGTTAGTTTTTTACTGAATAATAAATATAGAAGAAGATAAGAAGAGTTGGTGACTAAATTGACATTATTCAACCATCATTTGGAGAAAATAATAATTCTGTGATTATCAATTCAAACCATAATAATATTATTATGACTGAAGTCAGAAGATGAAGAAGTATAACTTTTAGTTTTATATTGGGATGAAGTAATATTTTTTTCTTGCCTACAAATGTGTAAGAAACCAGATAAATAATAATTTAGTAGAATAACTAAGAAGTACATTGACATTCAACAACAGTCTCAATAGGTGGATTGCATTTTTTTTTATAAAGAAACTTATCAACAAGGAGAAGACTATCCTCAGAGGTAGTATAAAGGTATATCCAAGTGCTATAAAACATGAAATATTAATTAACTATAGTGTATTTCAAGTGGAACTGTATTTACAACATTCTATATTCACAATAATATTATTACATTCTTTTTTTTGGTTGGATGATTTCCACAAAATTCCAAACCAAAATTACTCTGATTGAGCTGTGAACCTTGTAAAAATATAATGTGTTATCTTTTATTACTTTCATATAATTTCATGTGATAGGGAAAATAGAATAAGAGAATAGATATCTTATTAGTTCAAATAGCTTAAAGGAAAAAAAGTTACAATTTGATTAAAAAGTACTCAACACTGATTCACCCCCTCTCAGTGTTAGGAATATCCCTAACTAAACTTTTCTCAATCTGGGTTTTTATTTTCATAATGATTTATGGAAACTCCTATAATCATTCATTGTGAATTATTCATCTATATTCAATCAATTAATTGGAATTCTAGATTTACTTCCTTAATCTTACTCAGATAAATATTGGTCAATATAATCATTAAAAATCCATTGGAATTCATTTTGATTCCACCTATATTAACAAAAATATGTTGAACTTTTAATTTCTCCACTAAATCGTTGCTTTTATTATCATTTCAAAACATATATGTGTGCATGGAAATATGACATAGAACCTCATCATGTGGCATGGAACTCATCTCAACACTAATCAACTCTCATTCTTGAACCATGATCCATGATCATAATGTTTGATTAAAAAATAATAGTATATGAGAGTCATATTATTAGGGTTTTATTTTTCTAAAATATTAATTTTGTATATTTCTCATTTATTCATTAAATTAATTTATTTATGCATGAATGGAACAGAGAAAAATAAGACATTTAAAGTTCTTTATAAACCATACTTGGCTCTTAATTCTCTATTATTCAACATAGAACTAACTCCAATGATGGTGAAAATGAAACACACATAGCACATGAAATAACTAATAAATATAATCCATATGAATCTTACACTCTTCTATATTTTTCAAATATTCAGTTATTCTATTAAAAACAATTAATTTTGAAAGGATTCTACTGTAGATGAATTTTTTCCTCATAAGAAATCTCATATTCTCTTATTAAAGAATTCTAGTCTCATATTAAAGTCTTATCCTCTTGTGAAGGGATTTGTCATTTTATATGAAAAATTATTTTATATGATGTAATATATTTCTAAATGATCATATTCTATATCTTACCAGTCATAAATATAAAATTCTATACTTTGATTAAACCTATTTAGAGTTACTTTATTACTTCTCTATGAATTATCAATCAACTCAAAAATCAACTCAAAGCATCAAAAACTATAAGAAATAATTTACCTTTTAGATTCATGTTTTAAAAATACCATTTTTCGAATAAATTCCATTCTTACAAGATGTTGTAAATAGCACTCTTAACCAGTTATTACTTGTATCTAACATGAATACTAGTTCAACTATCATCATAATATTAGGGATTATAAGTGAACCTCTCCATCCTGATGTTCAATGTAGTGGAAACTCAACTTCTCTATTGCTCATTGACATTTTCATAGATTACATTTTCAAATAATATAACTATATCTTCAAAAATAAATTTGGTAATTTTCATACTCACTAAAATATGTGTTGTCAATACAAAAATTCTTCCCAAGTCAATGTTTCTCTCCATTGTTGGCAATAAATTCTATCGAATAAAAAGGTAGGGTTTCATTCATGTCATCTTGAATATTCTTAAAATATTCTCAAATATATTCTTCTTTCCCTTTGATTATTTATATTTTCAACCTAATTAACTTGTTAAAAGAATGATGAGTTCACATTCTTTAAAATTAATGAGCCTTTAGTCAGTCAACTGTAAGTATATTTGGCTAAAACTGATGTAGAAATTTATAAATAAGAACAAAGATGATCATGGTTGTGTATAAACTAAAATACACGAGATACTAAGTAAAAAAACCCCTTTAGAGGATACTCATCTAGTTTTTAAAAGAAGATGTGACCCTCACTCATATTAAAAAAATATATTACAAAATTTCATGTTCTTGATGAATAAACACCACTTTATCATATCTTTTTATCAACCAACACCCCATTTATAAAAATGATGAAAACAATAACGAAGGGAAATTATTATTAGATACCTCATTTTCCATTTTTTATAGGGATATCTAGAAATTATATATTCTCATAGCTCATGATGTTTTTATATATTATTTTTATGTTTACTCCCCCTCTAGGGATGAACTTATATCCTCCTCTTCATGGTTTTTGTATAACTCCATAAAGGGGAAATTATTTTTTCTATCCAAAAATGAAAACCATGTAAAACTCTAATTCCATACTTTTTATACTAAAATAAAAATAAATAATATAATAAGGGGTAAAATATTAGTTCCTTAGGTGGAAAAAAAGGTGATACTTTCCTATTAATCAAGAATTCCCATTCCCTCTCATATTAGTATTGTAAGATTAATACAAGTCTATGTTCGATTTATGAGAATTTGTAGAGACCCAAACTTGACGTAAACGAACATTAAATTACTTTTTCAGAATACTTAATACATAACAAGAACTGTCATCCAAGGATCATAATAGTTTAGTGTCTTTGGAAACTTGGAACATAAACTTCTAATCATGTTGAAAGATCTTCAACATCTCCCATAAAGATCTTCCCCTTTTGTTTTCATACCTAAAACCTTTCTTTATATCCTCAAGAAAAGAAAACATAAAAATGGTGAGCTCAAATGCTCATTAAGGGTAAACATTGAGAACATATAAATAATCCATAAACATTTGAACGTAAAAACATGAACATAATACATCAAACTCTTGATCAATGACATGAATCTTGGCAGTACATAAGGCATAGATAATAATGGAACATCAATAATGATAAAATAGAATGGTAAAACATGTAATTGTGGTAACCATTAAGCACATGATATTATTTCCATAGTAACCAAGGAATTGCTTCCAAGACCATCATAGTGGAAAAAGTCCATTACTGAACCAGGTTTACTTGTCGTTCTAGCCATGTATTACTGTACCAGATTTAATTTCTGTTACATCCATGTATATATCATGAGATATAAATCTTTACCCAATGCATTTGAGGGAGATATAGGTCACACCCATCTCATAATGAAATCCTTCTTAGGTGTGCCACAACATAAACATAAATCATTTGTCATAACCCAAAGAATAAAATAGGTATCATTAACATCATCCATCATAACATAATTCATATAAAACAAATGGATATCATTTCATCATAAGAAAATTTAAACCATATAAATCATATATATATTATACTTGAAACATACACATATGAAATAATGTCATCTTAGATGGAAAATGGTTTTGATAAAACACGTGAAATGAATTCTTGAGGAAAATATACTTTCTTCTTCAAAATCATTTTCTTTTCACTAAATGCCAATGAATTTTAAAAGAAAAAGATTTTGTTGAAAATAGTCATGAAATATTATAGAGTAAGATTCATGAAAATAAGTCGTTATGAAACCGTAAAAATCCGTTCATGACGTATAAGTTAAAAAACATTCTCCTCGTACTTTTAACGAAAAAGTCAAAAAAGCACCGCATATGGTAAAAAAAGAAAGATTCCTTCCATAACACAAAGTAAAAGTCAAAGTGGGGTAAAAATTACATTAAAAATACATGGAATAATATTAAACACTTTATGAAAATAATTTTTATAGACATGGATGAAGCATATAACCCCTGTAAATACTTACGTATAAGTAGTCTCGGATAACAATGAGATTGAAAAATTATCCCTTACCTTATGTCCAATTTCTTATGTATGTGTCTGAGACTCCTATATAGTGGGTTTAAACATATTATTAACTTTTAACAAAACCATAATAAAATTTATGATATCATATATGATTCACTTATTACTTTATATTACCCTTTCCTTTGTCAATTCCATGCTAAAATAGCATTTTGGGTAAAATCATTTCATTTAGCATACGTGTTTTGACTTTTTGTTCTTGATATAATTACTTATATCCTGATTTACATAATTCTAGAATGTAAAACATGATTTATATATAATATATATTCATCATATAAATATATATGATAGATCGATAAATGGAATGAAATACACCGTTCATGGAGACGGTAGGCCGTACGTACGCATGAATGCTGTTTTCGTTTCCTTATTGAATTCAATGGAATTAAGTAAATGAAACATATATGTACATAAATCCAGTATCATTATTATGTAATATATTTCATGATTATTTATTATATATACTTTATAACCATATTTGAATGGTTAATCATGGAAAATGAATCTCATCGCGTTCATGGAGACGGTAGTCCGTATGTACGCACGAGCGATGATACCATTCTTTTGATATTAAAATCATACATAATTGGGGTTATATCATATATAAAGAATCATAATAATGTTATATTTATTATTTATATCATTTATAATCATTATTATACCAATCCAAATGATGATTTGTTTGAATAACAAACTACACCACGACGTGGAGATGGTAAGCCGTACGTATGCACGTGTGGTGACTTTTTTATTCATAGGATGGATAAAATAACTAATATAGTTGTAAAAATTTTATAATAACATCACAGTATATAGAAGATACTTGAGTTATTATTTTATAATGGAAACAACAAATTATGAAGTGGAATAAGAAATGAACTTGAAATAGGTGGTGAGATATTTACCTCTTCTTCGGGTTCTTCCTTTTGATTTGATCAAAAGAGCTCATTAGGTTGGATTTATGACTAAAGGAAGGCCTCTAGGATGAAGGGAGGACAGTTGGGAGGGTATTTGGGTAGGGGTTGTCCAAGACATATGGATTTGGAGATGTGAATTAGAGAGAAGGGGGAGTGCCCTTTTATAAGAGTGGTGAGGGGCACCTGAGGAAAAAAATAAAATATTATTTTATAATAAATTCATATTCAGTTTATAATGGCTCCAAATTTACTTATTTCGAGGCTAGGGTGGGGATGGGTCTAATTCCTTTCAACCAATAGTTTTTAGATAAGTGTATGTTACCATTTTAACCTTATCATTTATATTTAACTGAAAGTTAAATAATTTAACTTTTACCGTGTCTTCCTGTATTCTTACACTATATGGTTAATAAACGTACTATAAACTACCAATAAAACCCCAATTGGTTAATTAATGTGATATATATTATTATATAAGTCTTTTTTCCGATCCTTATATTTTTAGGACCATTATATCAATTAATAATATAATATTTGTTTTAAAAACTCTTTTATTTCAATTTTGACACTATTGGGTATTTTGTTTTCTCTAAATTCATAACCGCATTATTACTTCAAAGAAATTCATATAAATAACCCTAATATGTTATATTAACCTATAAAATTAGTTTAATTCATAAAAAGTCTCAAATTACATTTATTTGGGTATTTATAATATCAATTATGTTAATATTTCATTAATAAGGTAATTACTACATCCTCATTATGTCATAAATAAATTAAATTATTTAATGTCTAAAAAATATAACTAAAATTCCAATTTTAAGGAAATATTTTTATATTTCTAATGAATATTTATATTCAAATTTATCTTATGTATAACCCTATATTAAAAATGTTTTAGTTATTAAACTTTGATTTTAACTATTTTATCTCTTCTTTAAATAAAATAATAATAAATGTCCTAATCTAATCCAAGTGGACCTAAAAGGTAATATTTTATTCCTAAGGTTGTTTTGGGTCGAATTACAGTTATCCAATAGAACTAGGACATGTTTTAGGGTAATAGTAATATCATTTTTACCCTTAATTACCCTATTTACTTTTAATCGTGGTAAATAAAAGTAAAATGTTACTATTCACCAAAATTATTTTTATCATATTGAACAATATTTTACTCCTTGATATTAACCCTGTCTCTTGGATTTTTGTAATTCAACTCAAAGAAGCAGTAAAATTATGTTTTATGTAAATTTTCAAATTCTTCTAGGAGGTGGGTAAAAGACGGTAAAAAGTTCAATAAAATTTTTCTATATCTAAAATTATTATAAAATGACTCAAATGAATTACATTGAACTTATATAGGTATTATATATCTATTTGGACCTAAAATAAATTTAAATAAAATATATTCTTATTTAAACTATAACTCAGTGTTTTTCACTATTCATCAAAAATTGAAAGTTTTCAAAAAAAATACCAAAAATTCACCCTAGGCTAATTTTGATATTCCGAATCCAAAAATGAAGCCCATTTTGAAAGATAAAATTTATAAAATTTCAAAAAGTGGGTATTAATATTTATAACGGCTAGTTTATATAGTATTTTAATAACATATCGTTGTTTAGTGAAACTCGGTATTGCGTACAATTCAAGTGATCGAGGAAGGTTTCTATTGCGTGTAACGCAAGCCAAGAACAGTGTTGCGTATACTACAAGCTAATACGGTGTTGTGTATAGCGCAAAATAATCATAGTGTAGCATACAACAAAAGACATCAATGAAATTAAAAATAATATTTCTCCTAAAATCTCAGGGTGTTACATTCTACCCCCCTTAAAATGAATTTTTCCCTCAAAATTCGTCAGGGTTATAAATGGTTTACTACTTGAAAGTTTCATTCATAAAAAACCCACATCGTTAAAAGGAATACTAAATCATCATTATAAAATGTAACGTTAGAAACATAATAGATAACCAAAGTAACTCATCACTGTGTTTCCATATAAGAGAATATAGGTGAAAATATGGATATAGAATAAAAATATCACAATCATGTTTGGATGAAGAGTGGTAGAGAACAAGTCTATGAAAAATCCAACAAATCACAAATCCATAAAATTTTTATGATCTAAGGTACCATCTTGGACAGCGTTTTTGGTTTTCAAGATCATTTCC
This sequence comes from Viscum album, assembly GCA_963277665.1. NCBI lineage: Eukaryota > Viridiplantae > Streptophyta > Magnoliopsida > Santalales > Viscaceae > Viscum > Viscum album. The sequence goes on from OY728158.1 coordinate 1,329,813,811, forward strand.
CTAATGTTGAAAAAAATTGTAATTAGAGGAAATACTTAATTGATTTTGGTACAATATCACCATTGGTCATTCCTTGAACAATTTTCACTTCATCTATTAAAGAAATGAAGTTGAATTTGTCATTCATGAAGTGTTAGCGGATCATGAGATAGAATGATAGGTCATTCCATCTGTCTCAACCAAAAGGTTAGCAAAAGTTATTAAATATACATAAGTCCATATATGGTGAGATTAATCGTATATGATTCCTAAAATGGACTTATACATCATCTATCATACCGCTTAATAAAATAAAACTAGTTTCTACTAACCAGAGACTTCCTGTAGGATAGAGGTAGGCGATAAAGGCCTCTCGAACTTCGGTTGTGGGTTCTATTCCGACAACCTTGTCCGACGCGACGATTTTTCGCCCATCCGGTAGGTTATCCCTTTTTCTAAAACTACATTATTATAACATTCCTGCAATAATATCAAAAAAATTTATCACCTTAAACAATACAATCTTATGTCTAACATAATTCATTCCAATCTTTAGGCTTATCCCAAATACTTCGGTCCAAGATTATAGTATAAATAAAATGACTACTTGAAAGGTCACATAACAAGCACGTGAATACCATCATTTATCCCCCATATATCATAAGATAAATCTGTTTAGTCACATTCCAAACATGTGAATACCTTAATCATGTATTCTTTTGAAACATGAATTACCATAGAACCTTAGTGAAAACATTAATTCTGTCAAAAGTTAACTCTTTCAACATACCAATGTCCCAAAATTTCTATATACTAAAACCATGATATCACTTTGTCCTTACATTAGTCATGAGCTCATGGATACTATAAAAAATTTCATGTTCTCCTTATCCCTTCATTATGATCATATAATCTACTTTCCAAAAATATCTGAATAACCATTAATGGTTACCAGTACCACTCAACATATACTTTCAAATACATTAGAAAAAACAATAGTGTAACAATCCTTAGATGTTTCTTTATTCCATAGTACCATTAAATTACATATACAACTTTACTCTTGATAAACATATAATCCTTCCACTACCTTCTCAAACCATTAACTGTGCTTCATCATTTTATTCCTCAACACATTATTTATCTCATGTATCATTTGTAGTCTCTTCATCATCAACAACATAAATACTACCCAGACGAACATGCTGATTCTCTTCATGAGATTTTCCAGTAGGGAATTGGTTTGCATAATGACCGTAAAATACACATTTTAAACATTTAACCATTGTTGATCTCTTAGAAATACCATTATCCTTGTCCATGGTGTTAACTGAACAATTTCCTTTGAAATTACTGGCTTTATGTCCTTTTCCACACCCAAAGCATCTTCCAGTTCCTTTGAAACATTCTCCCTGATTCCTCTTCCCACATGATTTACATGAGGGAAATTGAACTTTCTTTCCTCTGTAATCATCATGAAACTCCATCTTTCTCTTATTAGACGAGTCAGGAATCATACCAAAGTTTAGATTATTGATCATGTTATGAGATTGTTGATTAGGCATAATAATGATGTTCCGCCCTCCAAATATCATTTAATTTGGTTGATCATGAAGAATAGCATTCCATTGTACATCATATTATCCATTAAAATGAATCCTCATGTTTCCTGCCATTCCTTAAAACGCAAAAATAATAGTATAAGAGGAAAAACTCATACTAGAAAAACAACATAGTAAAGGTGGAGTACTTTCAATCTCTAACATCTTAGGTTTAATTCTATGGTCATTACCATAATTCTGTGACTATAACCTATAATTATACTTAACCTTAGGGACATACCTAGACATACCTTAGAAATATCTCTAGGGATCTCACTAAAGTTTTTTAATCCTAGTTTCCAATGATTAACTAAACCTTTCCTCTGATACCAATTGTAGAGACCAAAACATGATGTACATGGACACTACATTACTTTTTCGGAATACTTAACACATAAAAAGAACTTACATCCAAGGACCGTAATAGTTTAGTTTCTTTAGAAACATGGAACATAAACCTCAAATCATCTTTAAAGATCTTCAACATCTCTTATAAAGATCTTCCCCTTATGTTTTCTTACCTAAAACCTTTATTTATATCATAGGGAAAAGAAAACATAAAAAGGGTGAGCTCAAGTGCTTAGTAAGGGTAAACATTGAGAACTTATAAACCATCAATAAACATTTGAACGTAAAAAAATGAACATAATACATCAAAATCTTGAGCAATTACATGAATCGTGGTAGTACATAAGGCATAGATCAAAATGGAACATTAATAATGATAAAATAGCATGGGAATAAAACATGTAATTATGGCAACTGTAAAGCACATGATATTATTTCCATAGTATCCAAGGTATTGCTTCCAAAACCATCATAGTGGACAAATTCCACTACTGAATCAGGTTTACTTGTTGTTCCAGCCCTGTATTAATATACCAGATTTACTTGCCGTTACAACCATGTATATCTCATGAGATATAAATCTTTACCCAATGCATTGGAAGGATATATTGGTCCCACCCATCTCATAATGAAATCATTCTTATGTGTTCCACAACATAAACAGAAATCATTCATCATAACCCAAATAATAAAATGGGTTTCATAACCATCATTTCATCATAAAATAATCCATATAAAACAAATTGATATAATTTTATTATAAAAAAAGTGAAACCATATAAATCATAGAGTTATTATACATGAAACATACACATATGAAATAATGTCATCTTATATGGAAAATGGTTTTGATAATACACCAGAAATAAATTCTTGAGGAAACTATCCTTTCTTCTTCAAGATAATTTTCTTTTCACAAAATGCCATGAAATTTTAAAATAAAAGTATTTTGTTGAAAATATTCATGAAATATTATAGAGTAATATTTATGAAAATAATGCGTTATGAAACCGTAAAAATATTTCCATACCGTATAAGTTAAAAAAATTCTCCTTGTACTTTTAAAGGAAAAGTCAAAAAAGCACCACATGTGGTAAACAAAAGAAAGATTCCTTCCATAACACAAAGTTAAAGTCAAAGAGGGTTAAAAATGACTTTAAACATACATGGAATAATATTAAACACTTTATGAAAAAAAATTATAGACATGGATGAAAAATATAACCCCAGTAAATACTTATGTATAAGCAATCTCAGATAAAATTGAGATTGCAAAATTATCCCTTACCTTATTTTAAATTTCTTTCATATGTGTCCAAGACTCCTGTATAGTGGGTTTAAACATATTATTAACTTGTAACATAACCATAATAATATTTATGATATCATATATTATTCACTTATTACTTTATATTACCCGTTCTTTTGTTAATTCCATGTTAAAGTAGCGTTTTGGGTAAAATCGTTTCTTTTATCGTATGTGTTTTGACTTGTTGTTATTGATATAATTACTTATATCCTGATTTAATTAATTCCAGAATATAAAACATGATTTATATATAATTCATATTCATAATATAGACATATATATATGATAGATCGATAAATGGAATGAAATACACCGTTCATGGAGACGGTAGGCCGTACACACGCATGAATGCTATTTTCGTTTCCTTATTGAATTGAATGGAATTAAGTAAATGAAAAATATATGTACATAAATACAGTATCATTATTATGTAGTATATTCCATGATTATTTATTATATATTCTTAATAACCATACATCAATGGTTAATCATGGAAAATGAATCTCATCGCGTTTGTGGAGACGGTAGTCTGTACGTACGCACGAGCGATGATATCATTTTTTTGATATTATAATCATACATAATTGGATGGTATATCATATATACAGAATCATAATAATTTTATATTTATTATTTATATCATTTATACTCATTATTATACCCATCCAAATGATGAAATGTTTGAATAACAAACTACACCACAACATGGAGACGGTAAGCCGTACGTACACACATGTGGTGGATTTTTCAATCATAGGATGGATAAAATAACTAATATGGTTGTAAAGTTTTTATAATAACATCATATTATATAGAAGATACTGTATTTAATATTTTATAATGGAAACAAAAAGGAAGGAGGAAGTGGAAGAAGAAAGGAACTTGAAATAGGTGGAGAGATATTTACCTCTTCTTCGGGTTCTTCTTTTTGATTTGATCAAAAGGACTCCTTAGGTTTGCTTTATTACTAAAGGAAGGCCTCTAGGATGAATTTAGGATAGTTGAGATGGTATTTGGGCAGTGGTTGGCTGAGCCAAATGGATTTGGAGTAGTGAATTAGAGAGAAGGGGGAGTTCCCTTTTATAAGAGGGGTGAGGGGCACCTTAGGAAAAGCTTAAAATATTATTTTATAATTAATTCATATTCAATTTATAATGGCTCCAAATTGACTTATTTATAATCTAGGGTGAGGAAGGTTCGAAATAATCTCAACCAATAAGTTTTAGACAAGTTTAGGTTACTATTTTAACCTTATCATTTAGATTTTACTCTAAGTTAGATCATTTAACTTTTATCGTGCCTTCTTGTATTCTTACACTATATGGTTAATAAAATTACTATAAACTACCAATCAAATCCCAATTGGTTCATTAATGTCATATATATTATTATAAAATTCTTTTGGCTGAACCATAGATTTTTAGGACAATTATATCAATTAATATAATAATATTTGTTTTAAAAAAACTTTTATGTCAATTTTGACACTATTTGGTATTTTGTTTTCTCTAAATTCATAAAATCATTATTACTTCACAAAAAAAATAATATAACCAACCATAATATGTTATATTAAACTATAAAATTAGTTTAATTCATAAAAAGTCTCAAATTACATTTATTTGGTTATTTATAATATCAATTATGTTAATATTTCATTAATAAGGTAATTACTGCATCATCATTGTGTCATAAATAAATTAAATTATTTAATGTATAAAAAATATAAATAAAATACCATTATGTAGTAAATATGTTTATATTTTTAATTAATATTTATAGTAGAATTTATATTATGTATAACCCTATATTAAAAATGTTTTAGTTATTAAATAGTGATTTTAACTATTTTAACTCTTCTTTAAATAAAATAATAATAAATGTCCTAATCGAATCCATGTGAACCTAAAGGGTAATATTTTATTCATAAGGTTTTTTTTGTCTAATAACACTTATCCAATAGAATTAGTACATGTGTTAGGGTAATAATAATATCATTTTTACCTTTAATTAACCTTTTTACTTTTAACCGTGGTAAATAAAAGTAAAACGTTTCTATTAAAAAAAATTATTTTTATCTTATTGAACCATATTTTACTTCTTGATATTAACAGTGTCTCTTGGAGTCTCAAAATTCAACTCATAGAAGCGGTAAAAGTATGTTTTAAGTAAAATTTTAAATTCTCCTAGGAGGTGGGTAAAAGACGGTAAAAAGTTCAATAAAATTTTTATATATCTAAAAGTATTATAAAATGTATCCAATGAATTAAATTGAACATATATAGGTATTATGTATATATTTTTACCTAAAATATATTTAAATACAATAAATGATTATTTAAACTATAACTTAGTGTTTTTCACTATTCATCAAAAATTGAATGTTTTTAGAAAAATACCAAAAATTCACCCTAGGCTAATTTCCATATTCTGAATCCAAAAATAAAGTCCATTTTGAAAGATAAAATTTATAAAATTTCAAAAAGTGGGTATTACTATTTATAACTACTAATTTATATAATATTTTAATAACATATCTTTATTTAGTGAAACTCGGTATTTCGTACAACGTAAGCTATCAAGGAAGGTTTCTCTTGCATGTAACGCAAGCCAAGAATAGTGTTGTGTATACTAAAAGATAATATAGTGTTTCTTATAGTGCAAGATAATCTTAGTGTTGCATATAACACAAGACATCAAAGAAATTAAAAATAATATTTCTCATAAAATCTCATTCTGTTACAGAATTAATATATTGCATTCTATTTGTATTTTCTTGAAATGTATCCCAATGTTGAGAAAATTTTCTCTACATTTATCATCAGGTTTATTTTATTTCTTAATACACCAATCAAAGTTCTCATTAATTATTCTTAAGAAGAAGGATAGTCATAAATTATTTCATACCATGTTCAACCTATACACATTTTTCACACATATTTTATTGAATTTTTATGTAATAACTTATAAATAAACCTATAATTTTTATTTTTATTTTTATGTGAAGTAACAATATTTACATTGGTTGAAAAACTTGTTTGAATTTTTTCTATTTGATTAGTTATTATGAGTTGATATAAAAGAATTTTTATGAATTATTTTGTAATGTTCTTAGATTACTTGGGTCTTTCACATGATTTTATATTATCCTAGATATAACCTGAATTACCTTCTTATGTCTTATAATGTATATTCCCTTTAAAACCATAGGGAACTTCTCTTTGTATAATAGTGATTAATTCTTCCACTCTATGACTTTAATATTTTCATCTACCACATATATTTTTTAAGAATCCAAAAATATTTCAGATTGTTATATTGGATGTATTCCTAGACAAAACATGGGTTTTTTTATAATTTTTTCCTCATATTCTCACATTAGCTTACCAATAGTTATTTCCACATCCATAGTATAGATATATTATTCCAAAAATATACGATTTCTATCAATAAATTTTGGAAAACCAACAGAAATTGTTGGACTTTGACTTCCAAAAATAATAATAAAATTCTAAAAACATCTTATTCAAATCATACCTTTTTCAACATAAAATAAAGTGATATTATTAACATATTATATTCTTAATTCATAATATAAGGAATACTCTCTCGTTTCTTATAAGTACAAATAAATTAAATCATGTTCTTAATACAATAAATATCAGAGATTATATTTTTTTTGAAATTGTTTAAGTGATAATTCAGATTTTCTATTATAAACCTTAATCCCACTAACTTGTGATGACCTTTATTTCTCAGAAACTAACATGTTAAATTATTCTTTTATTTTCTATAAATCATTTTTTATATTCAATACACAGTGATTATTTCAAGAAAAACTCTTTCTCTTTCACCACTAGATTTTCCTCAAGACCTCTAACCATTATTTCCTTACTCAGCTACTCTATGTTTGTATTTTTTTATTTCATTAAGGTAAATTACTTATTTTGATGAAAAATATTCTTTTCATTAAGTTATATTATCATTTTCTTTTATTATCAATCTTATATCATTCTTAATTTTCATGTTCTACTGAAGCATTGATTCCTAATAATTCTTCAACATGATTTCTGGATTTGTTTTTTCTTCATCATTATAACAACATCAAGTATAAAAACCATTTTAAATGTGATTTAAAAAATTAGCTTTTTCATCAAATGGGTTATGAGGTGAGTTCTTAACTTTCTCATTCTTGATCGTCATATTTCTTCTCATTAAGCTAGAATTTCTAATTTTTCATTTAACCCATTTATATTTCTAAGGTTTCTCATCCTATTGAGTATATTATAATCTAATAGCCCTCTTATTTGAATAATTAATGAAAAACTGTACAATACCATTATAGATGTAATAATTTAGGGGTTTCTTGACCATTCTAATATACTATCCTTTTTTGAATCACATTGATAGATGGAAAATAATTACATTGATTTATTTATCAAATTACTCATATTATTAATCACTATATTCTACCATCCCATCATATTTGACTTCAAGATTTCTCATAGTCTAAAAGGATGTCCCATAATTTGATTTTTTATAAAATTTTGGGAATTTTTCATTTAATTAGAATTGATAATATTAGGTAACTCATCCAGTGAATGATATTATCTATATTTAAAGTTTGATATAGTTGGATAAAACATATTTAGAAAGTTTTTCATTAGTTTTCCACACTTATAGATCCATCCAGATTCTCCAAAAATCTAGATATTACTTATATTCCCATCGAACCTTGTAGAATAGTCATAAATATTCACATCATCATTAATTTTAATATCCTTAAATAAAATCCTTCAAATTTTAATTTTAACTTCCTTAACTTTTACATTTTCATCAAAACTACATTTCAATTCATCCCAAATCATATTAGTGGTTTTAAGGCCCATTAATTTTGTGTAAACCTTATCGAAATTAGAAAACACTGAATTTTTTACTTTCCATAAATATCCAGATTTATATATTTATAGGGAAAATATAAAATTTTTAAAAATAATTGGAAATCTCATTATCGTTGTATCTATTACCTCCTGACCAAGAGAAAGTAGGTTGGTAATCATCCCATTTTTAATTATATGATATTTATTTCCATTAAAAGTAGTAATTCATTTATATTTTTATAAAATTTATGAAATTATACACAAAAACTCATAGTATTTTCTATAGGGATCCCATATTAGCTCTAACATAACATACAATGCATATAATAGTTGGTACCATGGGGGAGGTGTGAATTAGTGGAACAATATTTAAAAAATTTCTTTTATAATTAACCTCCAAGAATTATTGATGTATCTATTCCCTCAATATATATCAATTAACCCTAAATTGTATGAAATAAAAGTTAATTATTCACAACACTAATGGATTAATAATGTTCATGCTTAAAATCATACTCCTTTACATGAATATTTTTTCACATCAATCACCTATTCTACACTATAAACCCAAGTTCTTACACTGTGGACCTTTATAGTCTCATCATTAAAGATGTACACATTTCTCTTACTATATATTACCCCTAGATAATCGTAGCTTATCATTTCCCAATATAATGGTCTGATACAAAATATTAGTAACTTCTTTTTCTCTTGGTCGATTCTACAACACCTTTTGTAGATCTCCCACCATGAACACACTAGATCAACTGTTATTCATTTTATTTATCGAGTAATTTTATATCCAATAATAAAGATATGTTATATCATTTTTTATCACTTTATTCCTTCTATATTCAATCACCCAAGACTCTAAACTCCTTGATCACTTGGGAACACAAATATCATCTACCTTTAATGTTCCTAAGATTTGATATCAAATTTCTCTTCTCGATACTATATAATTTTATACTTTTTTCTTCTCAATTATCATAAATAAAACTATTCAATTTTTTTAAATTAATATTCATAGTGAAATCATTGATATTATTTCAATAAAAATTTATGTAAACTCTCACAATCCTCAGTATTGTAGTCTTCATCCGTTTTAAATTGACCAATGAAATTCTTGATTTATCTTCTCATTTAAACACTTTAAAATGTTTGTTAATGTGTTTATTTAAATCTCATGACACTTGATCATATTTCCTCATGTGAATAAAAATACCATAGATATCAATATATATATAATTAATTCATTTATTCTACTTTAAAAATATCTAATTTTTCATGGTATTGTGTTGTGGAACCTCATTATGTAGCATGAAACTCATATTAGCACTTCTAAAATCTATATATTGAGTCATGAACCAATATCATGATGTTTGATCAATGAATAAGAACATATGTCCATCACTTGATTAGGTTTTTAATTATTTAGAATATTCATTTATGATATTCTTCATTTATTGTATAAAGTGAGTATCGTATGTGTGGGTGAAACATACGTAAAAGACTTATATAATCTTCTTCATGATACAAATGCATTTTTAAATTCACTCATACATAAATCAGAAGTGACTCATACATAAATCAGAAGTGACTCATACAAAGGTAAAAATGACACTTATGAATCTTATGAAATAAATCATACATATAATCTAGATGAATCTTTTTCTCTTATTCCTATATCCAATATTCATTATTACATTCAAGAACTATTTTATAGGAATAAACTCCATTACATATGAAATTATAGAATATATTAAATCCCATATTATCATATAAAAGAATTAAAATCTTATATTAAATTATATGAATCATATAAAATGTTCAATAATTTCATATGAACACATCCATATTGTCCCAGTTGTGATGCAGATTAACTCAAGTGGGGGTGTAAATTTAGTTCTATTAATTATTTAAAAATAAAATCCTTCTTCTCAGATATAGTCTTAACCGTCCCTCTCCTTTTAAAAAAAATATGGTTAAATATAAAATTACATAAAGAGAAGTATGAAATTTAGATTCATAGTGGTTCAAGGAAACATGGACTACACCTAATCAAATCCAAAAATGCTCAAAGTGATCTTTGTATTTTTTATTCTATTTTTTCATAGGGACCTCACAAATGAGTGGAAGTAGCTATTACTTGGTATAAATTTTCCATTTTACTTTACCAATATCTCCATTTATAAGTCATATACATGTTATTCCTCCTACACTAAGTATAATAAGTGTTTAATTATAGTACAAAAGAAAATATGTATAAATGAAGAAAAGTTTGATTCGCGATTTCATGGAACAACTACATTTTTTTGAAGAGACTTCTAGAAAGATGTGTATGTATAAATAGTATAGCTCTCAAAATATTCTTAAACAACTATTGATGTTATCATAACATAGTAGCATTACAAGTTTTATTTACTACATTTTCAATGAAAATTCAACAAAATAGGGCATGTAGTTATAGTAATATATAAACAATACTTTTGTTTTTCTTTTCTTCTTAGTTAATCTAAATGCATATTATCTTATATTTATGCCTCTTTTTCATAAATTGGTTTACAATAAGTATATAATACATAAAATATTAAACTCTCTCCTTTTCATGAGATCATTTTATCTGAAAATAATAGAACAATGACAACTATTGAGAGAGGTAAGATATGATCTTTCATGGAATAGTCTTCATTCAATGGAATTAATAGTATGAATTTTCTTAGTCATTAATTATTTTAATATATCTATATTTTATAAAATGAATATTGGCATGGAACTCCCCTATAAAATAGAAACAATAAGAATATACAAATATATATATATATATATATATATATTAAAATTTCCAGATATAGAAGAGTTTATATTCATAAAAAAATGATACCTCCATCTCATAAGACTTCATATTCCATAAGAATTCATTGATTTTGTACAACTTCAATGAATGCACACAAATTCTATCCTTACATTAAACCCCCATTAGAATTTATTATGACTTATTTGTTAATGTAAGGTATTTATTCCATTTAATATATTTGGAGCTTCATAAGATATTTAATAAAATTTATTTGATATTTTACATTTCAAAAATTTATATTCATAAGAATTTTTATTTAGTCTGTAAGATGATTTTATAGAGTATAAGTTATTCTTCTTCACCACATAATAAATTTATTCACTCTATATGATATTTCTTCACCACATATGATATATATACCCCACATATGATATTTTATCACCATGTATGATATTATCTATAAGAAAATTTTTAATGGAAAAGGAACTCCAATCATAAAATTATGTAAAAATAATTTATTAAAACCTATTAATCTCACTCAAATAGATTCTTTATTAAAATAAATAAGGGTTTTGTGAGATTTAAAATTTAATTTTGAATTGGATATTTTGGATAAATATTATTATTTTTAAAAATATCCCCCTTAATAATGATAAAAACACATAAATGTTTATATATTTTACATGAATAAAATTAAAAACATATAAATATTTTTAATATTTTTAATATGAAATAAGAAATAATATTTTTATAAAAAAATTTGCCTTCCATTGTCTTATACCACATTGTTGGTATCAGAAAATAATGCTAAATAAGTGTATATAAATCATAAATATGGCACACTAAAATGAGAAATTGAGAGAATATATTATTGAGATAGTTGGGTGCATGAACTTAACCTATATGAAATTTTGTATTGAACAAATACAATAAATTAGGAAAGTAACAAAAAGTACTAGATAAATGAACAGTAAAAAAATATATCAATCTAGTAGTGGTTTCTTTCATGGACTGAGAAGGAATGGATTATAGTTTCCATGTTTAGTTAATGTTTAGAATGATTCATATCAAGATTCTCTAAGTCCAATGGTATCTCTAGTCATCCTTCTCAACAATGATATAATGTCATCAGGAAACTTCATTTCTTTATGTTCATCAAACATATCATCGGTAGAAAAATAACTTTTTAGTCAATAAAATGTATTATTTAGAGTAATTGATACATTGTTTTTAAAAAACACAATATATGAATTTTTAACTTGAATAAATGTAAGAGGATGAACTAATTATGAGATACATTGAATGGTATATAAAAATAACAGTGTATGATCACCTCTAATACTTGTAACTCATTTGAGTTGAAATAAATCATATCCACATGTATAAAAGAATATAACATGGTAATATTGAACATAATATCGAAAATAATTGAATTCTTATTTAATTAAATAGTTAATGCAATCGTACATATTAAAAAAATATTAGTTACTCTATCACTACCTTGTAAACATTCATTAAGAAAGTCAATCCAATGATAAGTTTGAGTAATATAGTAAACTATGTTTCCAATATAATATATTCCATGTTCTAAAATAATAGGTTTCACAACATCAAAGATAAATATTGAAGGGTTTCCTTAGAAAAAAAATTATTCCACATTAACAGAAAGGTTAGAATTTTGATGTTCCTTTTAAACTACTCCTTTAGTGTATGAATCTTCTATATCCTTTATCGATTATAATGACCTAGTAGAAAACAAATAGATTTTACTTGTAGGCCCACTAAAATAGGAAAATTTCCATAGTTAATAAAACCATATGAATCATATTTCTATTTGGACTTTCAATTTTAGAACATTCATCAAATATAATGGAATTTACATCTACTAATATTATTTTTTAAGATTCAAAAAAATTATTCAACCCATTATATCATATTTAATGTCAGGATTTTACTCTCCATCATAGTCACACTTGATTAAAGAATCCCAAGACATTCTATAATAACTTTTGTTTCTATGAAATCATAAGAAACAAATTCTTATTTATTTTCCTCCAATAATTTAATGAATTTAAATTCCAATTTCATCATCTTATATAAATAATGAAAATAAATCTATATTTTATTTCTAATAGCTTTAGTTTCCTATAAAAATAATTTCTATATGACTGATTAGATAAGAGGAAGATTCCTTGTAATTTTAGAATGAAATTTCATCATTTATTTCAAATAATCAAAATATTACATAGAAATATAATTTCCCTCCAGGATTTAAATTCTTCTTTTGGTTAATCAAAAAGATATTTAGAAACCACCTACATTCTCATATCCTAAAAATCAGATTGGGACACTAAATTTTCTCTCGATATTTCCAAAAAAATATTAGATACATTGATATATGACATTTTATCATCAATGCCTCCTTTAATATTTTCAGAATCATTAAAAACATTAATAATAAAATTTTGAACATTCATATCAGAATAAGAATATTGTTATATTTATTAATATATGCACATTATATTATCTTATATCTCTAACATGATAGGAAATTATCATAGATAAAAATTTACTTAACTTTCTCAATGAATAATCTTATTCATTTTCATCTTCTATGTACAAAATATATTCTCTCAAAACATCATTGGATTCAGTTGCAAGCTCCTGATGAGATGGTTTAGAAACATCTCTTTCCAGGACAACCCTTTTCACATTAGGTGTATTAATTGTTGAAACACATCCAAAACATCAATAACATTTTTCCTTTTCCCCTTAGATAAAATTATTTCAACATCAAAAACATCACTAAATATTACTTTAAAATGTTATCAAGTAAATGGGTATTTAAAAAAGATAACCTCTAGGTTTATAAAGATAATTTAGAAGATTTGATTCTTTCCTTTTCAGTAACCCCTTAGCATGAGTAGGGATGTTTTCACCATCATTATAGTATTTTTGATAGTATCCCTCTCTAAGAGTCCAAAGGTGTTACAAAGAGATATTCAAGTAATTTCCAATGTAATTTAAAAATGCAACCCCCATTTTTTTGATATATTATATTTAATAGGAACCAATTTATTAAAATCTATATAATTTTCATAAAAAAAGATTTAAGATCCTTACAAATGAATATCAAATTAGATTTTTATTCTTGTATTTATACAGACATATCCACATAAATCAGATATGATTCGATTTCTTCTCATTAAAAAAATATAAAAAACATATATATCTTGAATCAAGATCATTTTATACACTCTAGGACTTTGGGAAATAAAACATTGAAAAAATGTTATAAGATTTTTCTTATCAGGTTCCAAATCCTTGACTGTACACTTCTCTATTTTTGGAGTTTCATAAAAATTGGTCATAACATCAGCATGGATTACACCATTTATACTAAACAAATAATAATTTATGTTAAAATAACTATCATGATGATGATTAATATATTCAAAAAAATTATAGTTGAAATGGAGAGGTCCTTTTTATTTACCTTTGAAATCACTCAATCTTTATTTTTTGAAAACTAAAATATAGCATTCCCATTAAACTATTGAAATTCCTTCTCAAAGAAAGTATCTATTTTAATATCATGAAACAATATCCCCATACTTGAAATATCAACATGTTGTTTAATAAAAAATCTATATAATTCAAACAATTGAAATAGATATCCTTTATAGGAAGAACATGACACAAAGACCTTGAGTATTTAGCCTTTTGGGGACACTAGAGGCTCATTAGATCATATTTTTATTTCCCATAATATAAAAGTTTTTAAGGTTCTATAGATGATTTTTTTTAGGAATAAAAAATTTCTAAAAATTCGTAATTAAATTGTTTGGTTAGAGCTAGTGGATTGAATATGAAATTATTATTTGAAATGTCACATGACACTAGAAAAGGTAGTGAAATAATTTTTTTTAAGAACCATTATTTGACATAATTAAGGGGATTGATCATAAATATATAAACATTATATGTAAAGTCAATTTAAAATATAATTATAAAAATAAATATTAATTTATAATGAAAAAATAAAAACAATATTTATTTAAAATTAAATATACCCAACTCATATTTAATAAAATAAAATCTATTAGATGGAAGTCTTTTAGTAAATATATCATCTATATAATTCTCAGTATTATTGAATTATAAACAATAAAAACGTTTTGATTGTAATATCTCTAGAAATGATGCATTAAATAAGAATTATTATTTCTATAAATTCTTATTGAATCCAATTAAATTTGGAGAACACTAGTGTTATCAAATTTGATTGGAAAGTGATTAAAATTACATCCAAAGTCCAACAAGGATTTTTTAATCTCTAACACATGCTTATAGAAACTATTACCTTATATGTATTTAGCTTTTACAATAAAAAATTCTTCATATTTTTTCATTTTACTAGAAGAGGAAATAAGAGATTTTTTGAATTCGGGGCAGGTGTCATGACCCGACCTATTGAGGTCTGACCCATGACTACCCCAAGCCCACCTCTAATAAGACAAAGTATGAAGACCAGTGATGAGTAGGAATATCCCACAAAAGAGAGTCATTTTACAAAAGTAACTACACACACACATCTCGATTTCCACACCATGTTGTAATGTAAAACAGTTGAAATAGTGCATGAATACATCTTTGATCCCATAACAGAGTATGATAGTAGAGTACTAAAAATAAAAATGGGAAAAAATAAGCCCAACCAAAACTATAAATAGTCCAAACTGATCTAAGGGGGATGAATAATACAAAATTAAACTCTCTATAAAAACATCGTTCTATCAATATCTAGTTATACTCCACCCTCTCCCTATCCTCCTAGAAAAAAAATAACAAAATGGCCATCATTTTCATAATACATGACATGTGCAGACAAATCTCGTGTATGGGTGAGTATATAAATACTCAATAATACACTTTGAAAACACTAAACATGAAGCACCAAGTATATTCATCACAATAAAATATATAACAATCAATGTATTATAAAAAATAACCCAATATACTCAGGAAAGACACCATTCCACCAGGAGGTTATAACAAACTATCATACACATAATTCTTTTCGAAGAAATGTTCATTATAGAAAAACCCACCCCATGAGCCATGCTATCATCAGAGACACCCAACTAAGATTTCAATATCATTTGGGACCACCCAATGAGAATACATTGGTCTAAGAATACTATGATACAAAGATATGGGGTCACACCCATAACCACTGGGGGACCACATAGTCCCAATCTGGATCAACCCGCTACGTATGGGATCATATGCCAACGATTCCCCAAACCATAATAATACATCCAACTTGATGAAGTATCAACACCCCACTCAGGGAGGCCAAACTAATTCCACAAACTCTAGCTAAGAAAGAAAGGTGATAGAGGATCGCACTCGAGTCTCATGGAGGGACACCATAACTATATCTGAGACTCAACCTCTAAAGGGGACCACAATCAAGTGATGTGGATGTAATTATAAAATTTAAGATTGATGGAAAGGACCATAGAAATTCTTTCAACCTATAATAGTCCAAACTAAGAAAACAAAGAGCCTCAAGAACTCTTAATGGTAGTACATGGAATGTCCCAAGGGGTATACGACAAGTCCAACTATCCCATGTCATACCCACGTGGAAGATCCTCACCTGACATCTAGCCTCCATATACACGACATGTAGAAGGATATACATGGAGTGTAGAGACAACAATATGCTACCTAGGTTAAAATCTTGTGTTCATGTACTAAATCCATGTTTGTGTACCAATCCTTGTATTCCAAGTTGTGTTTCTATCGGAGTATACGGCGTGTTTGTGCTCGTTTACTCCAACCCATGTACTTGTAATTCTGAAGTACATGATGATTCCAATAGTAAGGTCCACATTCCATATGATAGGTGTGACACAATGTGTGATCATCATCTTCATCATGAATCCATAGACACCACCAAAGGGCCCCCAAATTCTGTGTAATCATGGATTACACACCATGTGTTACGGGATTTAATAGAATCCCAAATCTACTATCTCACACCTCCTTCACCTTCCAGCCATTGGTTTCCTTTCTTAACTCATCGAAAAACTAGAGATACAAGTCCATCAAAGTCATTCCATCACCGAACAAGACATTTGGTACCATATTCACTCGAAAATAAAATAAAATAGTGTTCCTTATTTCGCATAGAAGAACATGATTTCATAAATCATTCGTTGTTTGATTCACTACATATATGACTATCGCACCTCCATTAAATTGTTCTGATCCTAGATATATGATATTGGACCATTTTACAAGAATTGTCTGTGCAACAATCGAATGATCAGGAATAGTCCATCCCAAGCAATGATGAATTACCATGTTGAAATGCTAAATTAGTGGTGAAATGAAAAATCAATCCAGTGGAATGAACCTTGATCAATGTTCATATCGTTCATGGTTCATTTCAGTTATAAAGATAAATGAATTTGTCAAAATTTAAACCAAAGGACTTCTCTTGATAAAATACCCTCAAAATAAATCTCATCTCGCAAGACGCATGATCTCTGAATCAATCTGTTCATCGATTGATTTAGGTTCATCATAAATATTAATAATGGGGAAAATAATATCAAAAAAACATTCCCAGCCTCAATTTTTATTGGTAACTAATGAAGAATTATGTTTTTTTGAATTTTTTTAGAGATCCTCCAAAATCGACAGGCTCCAATCATCAATCCTCAATTTGTCATCATCCATTGGAATATATTCCTAGATTATCTCTCCAAAAATCCTCTAGAAGTTACTGGGTTATGTGTCTAACCCTATAATTCTGCAGTAAGGATTCATTTAAAAAAAATTCATTTCTTAAACATAATGAATTGAAATAATTTTTATTAAATAATTTTTTTCATTTTACACTAGTGGAAACATTTTTAGAAACTACTCGCATCGACCAATGTTAAGTCATTCCAAGGGTAAAACTGACCTTATGATCTCAATGGTTCCCTCAAATTTCTTATCTGGGAACCCATTTAAGTGTCATTCCACTTTTTTAGGAAACCTGTGTGAACGTGCCATTTAATATATTTAATATCACTACTATAAAAATACTTTTTACCAATGGCATGAAACCATTGGTATAGGCCTCCAAACTGTTGGTATATCCTATACCAACAGTTTTGAGAACCGTTGGATAGTAATCTGTGGGGATTGGTCTGTACCAACGGTTTTTGAAAAACCATTGGTATAAGTAATATGAAAAATCTATACCAACAGTTCCATAAAACTGTTGGTATATGTATTTCAAAAAATATCATTCTATTGGTTTTGATCCCAATACCTCCAGTTTATTATAGAATGACCTAAACACTAACCTAACTTGACTTTTGTGAACATAATTTCATAAATATATATATATATATATCTATTATCATAAATATTTTAAATTTTGATTTATTTAATGTTATCTGTAAGAAGATTCCATAAAAAAATACATGTAGCTATACCAACGGTTCTCAAAACCATTGGTATTGACTTATACCAATGTTTTTGAGAACCGTTGGTATAGATTCTTTGATTTTGGGACTTATACCTACAATTTTTCCAAAACCGTTGGTATAGGGTCTCTATTATGAACTTATCCCAATGGTTTATCCAAAACCATTGGCATAGGTCCATATAAGTGACCTATACCAACGGTTTCTCCAAACCATTGGTATAGGTCCCCCCCCCCCTTATCAACAGTTTGTGGAAAACCATATGTATATGTCCAAATTAGTAACCTATACCAATGGTTTTCCCAAAAACCGTTGGTATAGATCTTATTTCCAGTAGTGTATATTTCAAACATTTATTCTGGGAACACTGAGCCTCAAAATCGCAAATCATATTAGCTCTTAGACTGTAAAATAATCCATATAGTATTTAGAAATAATACATATAAAATCTGGGATGTTACATTCTCCTCACTTTGGGGATTTAGGTCACCAATAATCCAATATAGGGGCTATACAAAGAGATGATGGTACTGTAGACGAATCTGAGCCTCCCACTCCCATGTTCTCTCCTGAAGATTATTTTTATGCCACTAAAAAGACACCAAAGGAATCAATCACCCATGAAGGATCCTCTCCAAATGATCCTTGATCTCCATTGGGTACTCATAAAATTTTTCTCTATCCTCGATTTCCCTCATTCCCTCGTTCATAACACATAGTCTCATTACTTGAACTCAAAATGACTCCATCTACTATAAAAATATGACTTCTAACAACTTTGTGAAATCTTCATCTGCTCCTGGATGATCTACACGTTCTCTATAGTAGCTCGAACCAACTCTGGGCCCACGAGTGGTGACTCATCTAGATCATTCCCACAATGTAGTGAACTACAGGATCCCCATACATAACCTTGAATGGTTCCATACCAGTGATAGAATGGTAGTTATTGTATACTGAAAACTACACAAGTGGTGGATGATCCTCTTAACTATGTCCAAAGTCAAACATGAAATCTCGCAACATGTCTTCTAGAACCTGAGTGGTCTTCTTAGTTTGGCCATGATTTTGTGGGTGAAACATTGTGCTCATGTCTAACTGAGTCCCAAAAAACTATTGTAATCTCTTCCACAAACGAGATGTAAACTGATTATCATTATCATAAAAAATCATAAATGTAACTCCATAGAGTCATATTATCTCCTAAATGTTGAGGCTCCCCATTCTCTCTACTGAACTCTGTTATTAGATATCTAGTAAGTGGTATGACTTGGTGATTCATTCAATGATCACCTAGATGAGATCATGTCCCCTAGAAATACGTGGTAAGCCTATCATAAAGTCCATAGATATCGAAATCCACTTCCATTTCCACTCATCAAAAGATTGAGCTAAACTCATTGGAACTTAGTGCTCATCCTTCACTTACAGACAAGTAAGGAATCGAGAAACAAACTCAGCAACTCCATTCTTCATACTTGTCCACCAAAACTGACGTTGGGGGTGTTGGGACATATTTTTCAAACATGGATGTACCAACAAGAGATATGTATGAAACTCTCTTAAAACCTCCTCCAGCAACATCCCTGGTACCATTATGCGTCCATAAAAATGAAAAATGTCCCCCCCACCTTTAGAAAATCCATTAGGATCATACCCCATGGATATCTAAGCACATAGGGTATCTCTATCAGTATCCCCAATTGATGCCTCCCAGACTCACTGTTAGAGTGGAGGGTTGATAAGCATCGACTGGATGTAAGATGCTCCATCTCCATCCACAATGGGTAACTTCAATGATGATATCTTCTTTGACGCCACATTTAGCAACTACAAACTAAATCTCATATTGAGATAATCTACCACAAAGTTCTCCTTCACAGAACTATATACAATCTCAAAGTCATAGTATTTGAGGAACTCTGGACATTATCTCTATCGCTAGTTAAGATCATTCTGAGAGAAGATATGCATGAGACTCTTGTGGTCATAGTAAAAGATAAATCACTCATCCATCAGGTAGTGTCACCACATCATTAATAAAAACACTACAACTGCTAATTCATGGTCATGTGTCACATATTTCTGTTAATTTGGCCTCAACTTGAGTGCACGATAGGCAATAACTGCTTTCATTTTCATCATAACATAACCATTTTTGGTCCCTAATCCATTTCATATCACTATGTACTCAACACCATCCTATGGTAACCTTGTGATGTGAACACTTGTAAACCTATTCCTTAGCTCGTGAAAGCACTAATTGCACTTTTAAATCCCAATAAAAGGATTATCATTCCTATTCAAGGCTTTCATTTGTGTTATCACTCTAGAGAAGTATGTTACAAACATCAAATAGTACCAATCCAGCCCAAGAAAACTATATACCTCAGTAACAATCATGTGTTGCTCCCAAGAAAGCACTACCTCAACGTTTACTGGATCCACTGTAACTCTAGCCTCTAAGATGATGTGTCCTAGAAAATAGACCACTTAAATCCACTACTGGCACGTTTAGAGATTCCTAAAATGCTGGTTCTCTCAGGGTGCACCTCATATGATCCTATTGTGTCTCGCATGCTCCTCCTTGGATGTTGAATACACTAGGATGTCATCGAGGAATATTACCATGTACGTTTCTAAGAAAGGTCGAAAGTTTCAGTTCATGAGTCCCATGAACACTTATAGGTAGTTCATCAATCCAAAAAACATCACCATGTATTCATAGTGACTGTAAAAACATATGAATGTTGTCTTCGGTATATCGTCACCATGTACTTGCAACTGGTGATAGCCTGATCTGGGGTCAATCATCAAGAACCATCACACCTATTTTAACAGATCAAAGAGGCCATAGAACCTTGGTAGTGGATACTCGTTATTCATGATCAATTGGATCAAGTTCCAATAATCCACACATAATTTCAATATCTTTTCTACGTTCTTGGAAAACAAAACTGGGGCTACCAAGGGTGTTGCATTGGGCCTCATGAAGCACTTCCTTTAAAAGTCCTGCAACTACACCATCAGCTTACGATGCTCTGCTAGAGCCATCCAATATGAAGGTGTGTATATCAGTGTTGTTACAAGTTTTTTATTAATACAGAAGTTCATCTCTCACTGGGATGGTAAACCTAGAACATCTGTAGGAATGAAGTCATCATAGTCTTCCACCAGAGTATGAAACTAAGGACTCATAACATCTACTACACCGAGGGACATTCTAGAAAACTGATGTGTAATCAGCTACACCCTCCAATACATGTGTCCATACTTCTCTTCCTAGTATTTCTTTTTCATCAACAAAGGTGAACCTGATTCCATCACTAAAGACACACTACACCATTTTCCTAAAATAGTCAATCTGAGCATAAACTGTGGATAACCCATCCATACCTAGAATGAAATTGTACGACCTTGATTCTGATACCAATAGATCCCAACTGAAACTCTAAATTACAAGAGTTAGGTCACACTATCATCACCAATGTGAGATCATTATGTCTCCTCTAGTACAAGTCTCCAAGTGTAAGGTTCAAGTCAACGGTTCAATAGAAGTCTCCAAGTCTCAAACAAGATTTGTGGAAAGAATAGAATGACTGGAACATGTGTCTATCGATAAAATAGATAAGGTATAAAATTCATAGATCATACCTCGTATCATTCCTAGATACTTGGAGTCATTAGCTTCCATAACTTGCAGTTGACCTCACCCATGCTCACTGGCTCCCTAAGCCTGGTGTGGACCACCTGGGGGTGGTGGTGGTAATAGGTAGAACCTCAAACCACCTCTTGATACTCTTTAAACCCCTCTAACCTATATTCCTCCTTGTATAAAACCCTTCTCATGCCTCTGCAAAACACAATTCTTCCAACAGGGCTCGCTCAAGTACCCCAACATAGGTAGAAATGCTAAGAGATACCATTGATTTCTTAATTTCTCAATTCAAGACCTGCTCAAATGTCTGATCCTAGAAGAAATGGTTCTATAATATATCCAAGGAGTAACGTGACAGATCATTAAACCAATTTGAATACTCATCCATGGTCATAATATACTACAACATATGCAGAGTCTTCTATTATCATACCGATCACAACATGGCTAGATAGAACTCCACTTTGAAGAGACTCTAGAAGTCTGTCTAGGAGAGAGTTGTCTCATCACATGACTGGGTCACCAAGATCCATGATAACCCAATAGAACCCTGAATAAGACTCACCATGTTTACTTCCATCAAGTCTATAGGTGTTATTAGACGGTTTAAAATGATAGTGACTGCCTCTAGCCAGTCCTCATCCTCCTTGGGGTGTGGCTCACCCCGAAACCATGAACGTCACAAACCCTGAAACTCAATAAACAAACTCAGTCTTTGTGAAAGATAATTTGGTAGTTATAGTATTATATTCAGATCAATGGATGGTGGTATAGGTATTAAACCACCCTGAGGTGATATCTTCGGTACAATCCCCTATATAGATGCCTCTTCACTAGGAGGATCATCCTCGTGATCCTCCGGTGGAATCCTGTATAGCTATCTATGTAGAGGAATACTGAAATAAAACACGATGTTCCAAAATAGAAATATTATATCTAGGGATATTACTCAAGAAGGACATTGAAAACACAACCATTAATATATGATGCATGTACCATTTTTTCCCTGGAACTAGTGTTCTCAGGTATCGTGTCGAAAAGCTGGTGATCAATGTCCTGGTGTATGGATATGTCGGAAATTACACCGACACAAGATTCCTTTGTATGAAAGATTTAATTGAAACAAATAACAAAGTTTCCCCAAACATATCTCCTTGAATTAGGTCTTATGGTAGAAACAACCTACTTTGAAACCACTCTTGCATGACCCGACCCACTGAGATTTGACCCATGACTACCCAAGACCGCCTCCAATAGGTCAGGGTATAGCGATCGATGCCAAGTAGACATATCCCTCAAATGGGAAGAAATTATCAAAAGTATATATAAACACACACACACACATCTCCAAGCCCAAACTATATTGAAATGTAACAACAACTAAAATATTTCATGAATACATCTATGATCCCACAAAAGTGTAGGATGATAAAGTATTGAAAGATGGAAAGGGGAAAATCTCATTCAAAATTATAAAGACTCCAACCTCTTATAAGGTAAGGAATAAATCAAACATACACTCTTGGTACATACCTAGGTCTCTCAAGCTCTAGCCACTCTCCACCCACTCCCTTTCCTCTGAGGACAATGTCAAAAATGGTCATCATCTGCACAAGACCAAACATGTGCATGTAAATCCCATGCACGGGTGAATATGACAATACTCATAAGGACACCACAAAAATACTAAACATGAAGAACCAAGTATAATCAAATGTGCATGTAAATCCCATGCACGGGTGAATATGACAATACTCATAAGGACACCACAAAAATACTAAACATGAAGAACCAAGTATAATCAAATAAATATAAGATATAATAATCAATTTGTTACAAAAAAACCCAAATATACTTAGGAAAGACACCACTCCACCAGGTGGTCAGAACCAACTATCAACCACACGATTCTATTCAATGAAATGATCATACTGAGAGAATCCAATCCATGAACCATTCTATTATCAAAGACACTCGACGAAGAGGTTTATCTCATTCGGTACCCACCGAGAGAGAAGATATTATTCTGAGAAGACTGTGATACACAGATAGGGGTTCACGCCTTGAAATTCATTAGGACATTGAAAACCCAGTCTGGATCAATCCTCTATGTAGAGGATCATAAGACCATGATTCCAAAAACCCTACTAATGTGGATTTCAAGATGTAGGATCAACTCCCCGCTTAGGAAGTTCAACCTGATTCCACAAACTCCAACTAGGGAACAAAATTGATAGAGTATCGCATTCCAGTCTCCTGGAGAGACACCACAACTCTATCTGATACACGACCTCTATAGAGGATCACAATATAGTGAGTTGGATGTAATTCCACACTATACCCTTGAGGGAAAGGACCATGGAGAAACACTCAACCTATACTAGTCCAAACTAAGAAAATAAAGAGCTTCAAGCACTCATGAAGGGAGTACAAAACATGTCCCAATTGGGTACAAAGCGTGTCCAACTATCCCATGTCATACACATCTGGAAGATCTTCCCACAACATGTAGTCTCCATACACATGGTGTCTAGAAGGATGCACACAAAATTTAAAGAAACATGGTATCCTACTAGTTTCGACTGACCGTGTCCATGTACTAAATCCATGTATGTGTACTAGTCTATGTATGCCAGGCCATGTTAGTGTGGGAGTACACAGTATGTCCATTACCATGTACTCCAACTCGTGTCTGTGTACTTTCAAATTACATTCCAAGTGAACCGAGAAGGGTCACATTCCACGTGATAGGTTTCAACCACTATGTGATCATCATATTAATCTTAATACCATGGCCACCACTGGAGGGTCCATACACACTCTTTAATCCTGGATTACGCACAGTGTGTTATGTTATTTTTTAGAATCCCATATCTGTTATTGCGTGCCTCCTCCACCACTCTAGACATTGGTTTCTAGTCTCTCCTTGATATAAATTTGGAGATCAAAGGTCTTCCAAGACATGCCATCATTTAATAGAATACTTTGTTACCTAATCCACTCACAAATTGGATCAAAATACATTATTTTTTTCACATTGATGAACACGAAAGAGTAAATTTTCAAGAATACTTTTTGTTTTATTTGCTTCCACAACAACTTTCACACCTCCGTCACATTTTTTCAATCCCAGATATGCAATATCATATCATTGTTCCATGAATAAAGTGTGCAATGATCGATTGATCGATAATAGTTAAACTCCAGGACAATTAATAATGTCCACGATGAAACATGTAATTAAGGGAGAAAAGAACAATAAATATTGAGGAATGAATATAAATCTTTTTTTTTGAGTTGATGTTGGTTTTTTTTTGTTAGAATGGTAAGAGGATCCCTCAAAAAATTAATCCAAAAAAATTCTCCTAATAAAACCGCCACAAAATAAATCCCTGACCACAATAAGAATAATCTATGAATCTGTCCATTCATTGATAGATTCACATTCATTTTAGTAATTAAGAATGAGGAAAAAATAAAAAATCACACAATCTACCTTGATTTGGATCGATCACTGATGAAGAAGAAATTTATATTTTGTTCATTAGAGATATCCTCCAAAATTGATGTGTGTTGATCGTCGATCCTCAATCTGTAGTCGTTAATCAGAAAGATTTCTAGACCACTCTCTCCAACGATCCACCATATGTTCTAGGGTTATGAGACTAACACTATAATTCTGATATACTAATATATTTAATGAAAAACATGTCGATGCATCAACACAATAAATTAAAATAGTTGTTATTAAATTATTTTACTTATTTTACTCTTGTGACAAACTTTTCAAAAACACCCTGTGCTGACCAATGTTATGTTGTACCTAGGGTAAAAATTCCATTTTGAACTCTATGGTGCCCTATAATTTTTGATGCAGGAACAAATTTAAGATTTATTAAGGTTTTTTCTATAAAAATACACAGATGTTCTATTTAATATATTTAAAATTTTGCAATCATTAATTCTACACACACTGGGCATTAGAATCGCATATCATCTTAGCACCTTGTCAAAAAAATAATCCAGATAATATTTAAAAATAATATAGAGAAAATATAAGATATTATAACAAGTTCATGATGTGATATTTCTATCTAGTATCTACCTTCCAAAATAAGTTTCAGAATATGATACTAAATCAATTAAATACGTCTTATAAAAAAATTACAGGAAATGTAATGGATCCTTTTAGATATGTCAAACATAATTTTGCAGCATTCAAATGAGATTCTTTAATATTTTATTTATATCTAAAACATAAAAATATAGTAAAAATAATATTTGTTCCACTGGTAATAAGATACAATTAACTCTCTATTATTAATCTATACAACTTACTATCCACTAGTTTCCCAGCTTCATCCAAATCAATTTTAATATTATAACTCATAGGAATTGTAATTACTTTAAAATTGTCTTGTCTAAGCCTCTTAAGAATTTAAAGTATGTATTTACATTTACATAAAAATTTCCCAAAATATTTTTGATAAATCTGAAAAAAGTGAAATAAATTAAATTCATCAATCATTACATTCATATATGTTTTTATTTATGATCATTTATTACACATTTTTGGTTTTTAGAAACAACAAAACATCATAAATAAAATGTTGAATTAGTTAAGTATCATTAAATAAAACTTTTCTAAAATATTATAGGGTTCATCTATCCTATAGTTAAACTATTTTCCAATAAAAATTTCTTAAATTTTCATACCAATCTATAGGTTCTTATTTAAACCCTTAAAGATATTTAGTAATATTGAAAACATAATTTCAAAAATGGAATTTTCAAAACCTAAATATTTTTCAAAATAAAATATATTTATAAGAAATAAATTTATAAATGATGATTTAATATCCATTAGGGTAATTTTAATGTTAATATAACTTGAATAAGATAAAATTATTTTAATGGATTCTATTCAAGATATAAGAGAAATGTATCCTCATAATATAGTCTTTTTTCCAGATTATATCCTTTAGCAAAACATCAGACATTATTTTTTATTATTATACCATGAAAGTATTGTTTATTTCTAAAGATCCATTTAGTTCCTATAAAAGGGTAGACTAAGGGCCTATCTAATATTTCCCCAAATTTATTTATTTTGAATATATTTATATATTCTTACATGGATAATACCCATCTCTCGTCACTTGATTATTCTTCTATAGATGAAACGACTCTAGATTTATTAGATTAGTCCTTTGGATATTTTAATGTATATATCCAGAATTTTCCCAAGAGTCGTCACATTGTTTGGGAATATCAGGTGATTAGAATAAATATATTAATAAAATTAATATATTGTAAAACATACATGCACATCATTTTAGTATATATTGTTTTTGAATTTTTTTGGGACCTTAGATGGAAAATCTGACACGAAAGTAGTTTCAGGAAGTCAGATTTTACCTTTGGAACAACCTATGGTTGGTCAGTAGTAGAAGTTAGGGTGAGGTAGTTGTTTGTAGGTACATTAAGTGAATTAATTAATTTAATTAATTAATATTCAAAATTTCCCTAAACCTTGAAACCCTCCTTAAATACCCAGTTATGGAAAATCCCTAGGGTTATTCTCATAACCATGGTAGGATTTTAGAGGAATAACATTCTTTACTTTCACTAGAAAACATGAGGGTAAAGATGGACCAACAGGTCAAGGTGGACTATGAGAAAGATGGGGAAATTAAAATATATTATTCATCATCATTGGAGGATGCATTTTTTCACTAAAAGTAAATCCATAATTAAGGTAGGGATTGTTTTTTTTTCATACCCTATTTGATTTGATAATAATGGATTTAATTATATGACTTCATTTCGGTGGTGTTTGTTGTTCTTCACATAATCCTTAATGTAACTTTAATTATTAAAAGAAGTTTATATTTTTAGGTCATAATCTCAACCATGTCCCATACCTTTATGATCGTTGTCCAAGATCACATCGGTAAATGACACTCATCACCTTTTTACATGTGCTTCCCCCCAATTTTTATCATTTTCATCATCATTGGCCCATGTGGCACTGATTTATCTTTTCTAAGATTGATTTGAGTGTGTTTAAATCCTATAATATCTGAGGGTGATGGGAATGATGGATTTTTGGATGATTTGTGGGAGGTTTTGGATGGATTTTTTGTTACAGGTGATGGAATTGGTTTTTGGAACCCCCAAGAGTGGTGGAAATGTGATGTTTACCCACACAATCTATTAGATTTAAAATTTAAAACCACCCAAGGGTGAGAGACAGAAATCATAGATGACCCCCATTAATTATAGGTGGTAAAAAAGTGAATTTTTTAGAGAAAATGATGGATTTGGGATCCACATAAAAAAACTAGGTTTCTTCAAATTTTCTGACTGCACGCACTGTCACTCCGATGGAATAGATGATGTGGAGTCCCCTAGATGAAACCTCTAGGGTTTTGGTTAGAGATAAATATAACTTGTAATGTAAAGAGATATAGATACTATGTGACCCAACACTTAGGATCAACATGTAATTAGGTAACACATAAGAATATATACAACAATAAACAAAATCATGAAAATATTACATGGAAAAAACCATGTACTAAGACATGGCATGGGTACTCGGACGTGACCACGGAACATGGTCATGACTAGTGTACACATGAACATGCCAAGATAACATGGTATGGCCCTGGGTGGCTGAGAATCATCATATAGAACCTATATAGGTCATGAAGTATGATATGGATTCCAATGAATTGTCCTAAAGAGAATATTCCTAGGAAATTAAGTGAGTTGAAATGGCATGTGGCCCAATCTACATGTCCTGTAATTCTACTAGGAATTTCTACCTTTCATATTTTCTTCTTTAGAACTCATATATTGGACTGTGGGTAACCAATACTGAGTAGTTGTCCTATTATTATGTGATTATAGCCATCGTAGTGTATTTTTATACATGACACAAGTTTTTGTGAGCATGAAACATATTTTGGATATGCTTGACCGATAACAATGATCATACATGATTATTAGAGAGATACATCAGTTTTAAACCCCCCATTTCACACTAGGGTGTGTGTCCAATATGTCCTATAAACATGTTAAGTGGAAACCCTATCACACTCAATAAAGTTTCATGTATAAAAATAGTAGAACCCCCTGATGAAATATGGCATAGTTCCTCTATCTATTGAGTGGAACCCCCTAACACAATAGGGCTCTTGTCCTCCATTTGTTGGGTAGAATCCACCTACTACACTAGGGAGAAGGTCTAGAATCTAATAAGTGACACCCTATGGTATATAAGGGTGTGGGTATAATATCTACTAATTGGAACCCCCCCCCCCCAATATCACTCGTGTTCGTGTCCTCTATTTTTTACTGTTCCACATCATCTGTGTGTCATGTTGGGGAGGTGAAAATTCTAAACACAGTTTCTTTTACAAACACATGAAAATATAGGAATCATGGATGGGCTATTAAATTTGTAGATATACTAATCATCTTTGAGTGGTCTTTGGAGATATAGATTATATTTCTTTCCCATATGGGATTCATTATGATTATATATCTTGGGTTTTGTTTCCATCTTACTATGGGTTGATCAGAATTCTATTGTATCTTCCTATTTCTCCCATTATGATTTTTGAGGAATCCTTCAATTTATATATATATATACTAACC
Source organism: Viscum album (assembly GCA_963277665.1). NCBI lineage: Eukaryota > Viridiplantae > Streptophyta > Magnoliopsida > Santalales > Viscaceae > Viscum > Viscum album. The sequence goes on from OY728158.1 coordinate 1,329,843,541, forward strand.
CCTATACAGTTTCTTTCAACATGTTCCATGTCTTATGAAAATGATTGGAAGATCAGTGATGACATCAGTGGAGGATAGTGATATGTGGGTGTGTTTACCACATTTGGTGGTAAAACATAGTGACTATAAGATGATATCTTTTCTGATTTCATTGTTCTTGTTTTTATCATGTTGGGAATTCATTTCTAGTGGGAAATATTTTTTCACCTTTACTCTTTAGTTTATAATATTTTACTATGATTTTTCCCCTAGAGGCTATTGAATGCATGGTTATACTATTGATTCTTTAGTCCGTTATTATTCCTCGAAACTTTTTCACAAAGATGGTTGTGTGTCTACACAGGTACTTAGGTGAAGGCCTCCAATTTTTGTTTCTTCCTTCTCAGTGATTGTCACAAACCCCTATCCTATGGGAGGAAATCTTCGGGTTGTCACACCCATCCTTTCACCGTCCATGTTGGCCCTGGTGGTTCAGGTCCACATAGAGTGGTATCATTGGAGTTCTTCCTCGGGTTGGTATGGGAGTGGGACTCATGGGTAGGATTAGATAGAAACATGGGGAACCAATGTGAGAGTTAATTTAGAGTGGATGTTATGATAAGGAATCTAGTGTCAGTGTGATATTTATGTATCAATTCACCATAAGTCTAATTACTTAATTGTAAACTCTCCATAATGAAACATTGATTTTCTGGAACCATTGGCACATGCATAATATAGGATTAAGTCCATTGATTTTCTTTATTGAGTCAGATCCCAATACATATTCTTATCTAACGACAATACATATTAACCACATTCAATATTCCACCATGGGGAAATCCATCATGGTTACTAATAAATGATCTTGATGATGATTAGTTGAGTTATTAGGCCTTGGTTCAGAGTCCATATCCTGAGCTGTTTGATCTAGGTGGACTAGGAGTAGTGAAACCACAAATCATGAAGTAAATTATACAAGGGGGTCTAGTTGAGGAAGCCCATAGGCTTACTAATTGATTTCTAGTGTTATAGATCACTGAGGATCTATGGGTACCAAGATAAATAGGAAGTAATATATTGGATTGAGTTGGGGATATGAATTTTCAGTCTTGTTCAGACCCTGACCAATCAGATGATTGAATTAGAGGGTAATTTTTCCATTGATCAGTGGGGTTCTGGTGGGGTTTGATGATGTAGAACCATGATGAGACGACTCTATCAAGGTCAAACTTCCAAAAACTATTTCATGATGTGTATTACCCTTCATTATTTAGATCCAAGATGATTATATAACATATTGATCTACAATAGGGTGATATGATGGATTCTGAGTATGTTGTGAGGTTCACTAAACTGACATGTTACTCCATTTATATGTTATGAGATGAATTATTATGGTCAGGTATTTTTTTAATAGGACCGATGTAGAGAAATTTTGATAGAATAATGTCATTGTGCCTACCAACTTATTCTGTTATGATAGTGTGTGATCTGTTTATAGAGAGAATCCTACTAGAGGGACACCAAGTGGATTTCGATAGTGTACATCATGGGGATTAATCGTATATAAAAGATACGAGGTGCCAGTCATCAGGTTCTAAAAACAGGTGTCCATACTATATAAAGACTCTGTAATTTGAAATTTTAGCATAGGTTTTGTTTAGATGGTCCAAATTCTAGAGAGGGGCGGTGATATAATTTTGATTGGCTAGTCCATATGTCACAATATTTCTTGAATATCTGTTCCAAGGGGTGAATAAAGGTAGGGGATTTACCACCATGGTAGATGTGTCACTATGATCATGGATCTCCTAGGAATATCTATGGCAGAACAAAGGGATGTGGTATTGGAAGAAGAGAAAGTGATGATCTGGTAGGAAGAGATGTTATTGGAGGGTGATTCTATGATCTAGTTACACCACCACAACTAGGTGGCCCACACCCATCTCATAGAGTTAGAGGTCAAACTGTGGGATGTTTCATGCTATAGAGGGATTTAATCATGAATCTTATGAGATGATTAAAGGTGTGATATATTTATTTTATGATATTTTAAAAGTACTTATAGACACATGAATGAGTGATTAATTTATCTCAATATCACTCATGTGATAGATATAGATCCCCATTGTGACCTTATTCTAGCATATGTTTCCATAGATTTCAAATTGGAGTGATTTTTTGAAATCTAATATTTTATATCTGCGTGATATGGAGCTTAGTGGAGAGAATTTATCATGGGACCACATGGTCACAATGATGATAAATAATGTTGTTATCGTGGTTATGGAATGGTTTTCCATCATCTGGTACCAATTTTACTATCATCATAGATGAGTTAGATGAATTCTGGAAGATGGAATGAGACTCTACTTTACAGGAAAGGGAGATCTCAAGGTTGATTGATTGAGCCTTATGAGCAGGAATCTACAACCCATAACCCACCAGTTGGTATGTTTATACCATAGAAAAGAAGGATATTCAAATATCTAGCTTCCTTCAGTATTGGAGTATTATATGTACTAATTCTCCAAGGATGTTCTAGGACTATCTATGAGGTGGGAGATTGAATTATACATCGACTTTCACCTTAGGACTGCACTGATATCTTCTACAAAATATCTGATGGACCCTACCAGGATATGGGACTTGAGGCTATAGTTGGAGGACCTTTGATAAAAGGGTTTCATCAAACCTAGTTTGTCCCCCTGGTTAGCTCTATTTTTTTGTGAAAAAAGAATGATGGGATCTTGGGGATTTTCATTTATTTTCATCACCTAAATAAAGTAACGATAATGAATGGGTTCCATTTCCCAGGGTAGATGACCTATTCAACTAGTTGATACGTGAAATTTTGTTCTTGAAGATCAATCCCATGTCTAACTACCAACATTTGAGGGTTTGCGAGGTTAACATCTCGAAGAAAACATTTCATTATTACTATAGAAACTATGAGTTCCGGGTGATGCATTTCGGTGTGGATAATTCCTCTACTATGTTTATGGATATAATGAACTGGATGTTCCAACCAAACTTGTATTGATTATTGGTTTTTTTCATGGATGACATACACTGTTACATTGTGTTGTAGGATGATCATGCCAAGCCCTTTGGGATATTCCTAGACATACTAGGAGAGAACTAGATTTATGTTAAGCTCTTGAAGCACCAATTTGGGATCCACAAGGTTCACTTTTTGGGTAATATCATCCCTAACAATGGTTTAGACTTAGACCCATTAAATATTGATGTGGTGATTTCTCAAGATCCACCCAAGAGTGTTTCATAAGTGTAGAGTTTTATTGGCTTAGTGGGGTACTAAAAGAGGTTCATGCAATGCATATCTAGGTTGATAGCCCATTTTACCACACTCACCTATAAAGGGTATCTTTTTACATAGAACAAGCATATTCAGGGAGCCTTTGAGAAGTTTATCTTGAGGTAGATCAGTGATCCTATGTTGTGACTGTTGGAGGAGGGAATTAATTACATATTATTTTGAGATGCCTCTAGATCTAGGATTAGCTTAATGGTGATGTGTAGTTAGTCAATGATATCATTTTGGACAAGGAAGTTTATACACAATTATAATTACTATATGACTCAATAAATAGTTTTGGAAGTGTTAGTCATGGATTTGAAGATGTAGAGGCAAAATATTGTGGGTACAAGATTTTTTGTTTACTCTAACCACCAGAGTCCCATCTACATATTCACACATAGATATTTAACCGTAGATAGAGGCATTGGTTGGATTTATTATAGAATAATAACCTCTAGATAATCTATACAAAAGGTAAGGGAAATGGTTTGGAAGATACCCTTAGAAAGTATTTATATTCCAGCTTGGTGGAGGATACATATGAGTAGTTGTCTTTATCAAAGCTAACCATAATGGTGCATTACGGTTCAATTTTTCTTTATTTAAAGGGGTAACTCCCCTGATTATCTAGTGTGTGATAGATTCTTAGTTGGAATACATCAACTATGATATTCTACCTGAGTAGATATCCTAATGATATTTACCATAAGGATTTTATGAAGGAGGGGTGCACACCATCCTTTTTGGGGATAGAAAATGGTTTTATTAATGTTTTTTGAGGATGTGATGATGTAATTTTGTACTTCCAGCCAAGATGAAAATCATGGCATGGAAAATGTTTTAATTTATTTTATGTTGATATTTTGGTGGGATGACATATGGGATAATATTTTTGAGTTCATATTCCATTGTTATAGATGTTAAGATGGAAAGGATAAGCACCATGTTATTGCTAGTTTGACATAACCTCTTGAGATCCCAGATTAGAAATGGGATGGAATATCTTGGGATATTGTGATGGGGATTCCATATAAAATGTGAGGAAAATTTTCTATCTACATGATTATTGACAAACTTATGACATAAAATCACTTTATTTCCATTCAAGAGTATTTATCAGTTTTGAGTCTATGGAAATTGTATGTGTGGGATATTTTCATGATTTATGGTAACCCAACAATAATTGTCTCTAAACATGATTATTGGTTCAAATCATAGTCCTAGATAAGATTTACATAGCGCTTTAGGAACCAGGTAATGAGGATAAAAAAATTTCACCCCCAGATAGATGGAAACGCCGAGTCAAATATCCAGATATTAGAGGCTATGCAAAATCCAGTATGTTGTAATTCACCTGGAGTTGGCATGATGACTTAATTTTTTTTGAGTTTTCTTATAATTACCGTAATCACTTTGCTATCAACTTGTTACCATTCAATTCCCTTTAGTAGGATATGATCCAAGATGGATGAATTATTCCATTGATTCATGTGCTTTCCCAATAGAAGGGTATGCTTGAGATGTCATGGGAACATGTGTTTTGGATATGGACTTAGTGCCTCTAATGGCCTGAACCTCTTTGGTCTATTCCATTGCTTACATCTGGTGTTTGAGGTGTTCTGGGAGGTCAAGGTGACTCGTACCCAACACTTTTCCAAATTTATTGTTCTATGAACAATGTTTTTAGTTTAATGAATGGTGTCACGGTGTCACAGAAACGGTGTCACAGAAATGGGGACATATTCACTGTGTGACAGAAATAGTGTCACATTCACGGTGTCATTGTCATAGTGTGACAGAAATGGTGTCACATAAACAATGTCACAGAAATGGTGTCACATTCATGATGTCACAGAAACGGTGTCACAGTCACTGTGTGACAGAAACAATGTCACAAAAATGGTGTCACATGCACAATGTCACAAAACATGTGTAATGGAAATGGTGTCATAGAAACGGTGTCACAGTCACAGTGTGATAGAAATGGTGTCACAGAAATGGTGTCATAGTCACGGTGTGATAGAAACTGTGTCATAGAAACAGTGTCACATTCACGATGTCACATAAACAATGTGACATAAATGGTCTCATAGAAACGGTGTCACAGTCACGGTGTCATAGAAAAGGTGTGACAGAAATGGTTTCCTATAAACAGTGTCACAGTCATGGTTTTACAATCACGGTGTCACTTACACGGTGTTACTGAAACGGTGTCACAACTCATGAACAGTGTTTCCAAAACTGTTTCATATTCCTTTTCAAAATTTCCATATTTTTTCATTTTTTCCGATTTAATGTTTTCTATCACGTTAAATGCATTCAAATCCTTGTTTTAAGGGATTTAAGACCAATTCAAAGCCCATAACTCCAATATTAATTTTCCTAAGGCTCGGGATGCTTTTATTTGGTCAAACCGTGTGAGTTAATGTGATCTGCTTTTAAGGGAAAATCCAGTGTATCTTAAACCACTGTTATGTTAAATATTCTAAAGGGAGGAGATATCTTCCTCCATTATTCTTCCTCTTTGTTCTTAGTTGTGAGATTCTCAAACATTTAATTCCTTCTCGTAGGAGTCATGCGATATGACCTTTCCTCATAGATTGGCTTCCCTCGATGTTCTTCTTGCTGCCAGTGCACCCCCTGTTTTGGTGCAACCAAGAAGTATCCATAATTTATCGATATAATGTAAGATTTATCGTCAATATTTTTTGTTCATCTTATCTTTTTTCCCCTTGAAATAATATGGAATGTGATCTCTATGTTTTCAATGAAGTTTCTTGGGTTTTGGTTGGTGCGGTCGTACCGCGACATCCTCGGGTGGATACAATTGTCACAAGAGGAGGCTATCATGATCTGTTGTGGGGATCGTTTTTGTTTAAAGAAAGTTAAGAACCATTATAGGTAGTGTATTCTTTTCTTCTCTATTATTTTATGTGCACCTATAGAGTTTGAGTTTTTTATCCCACTAGATCACAATATAATTGACATATTAAATATTTTAACTGGGTAAATAAATTGATATAGATCGAATGTTATTGCCGCTTGTTTTTTTAGATAGTGTGATATCTATTCTTTCTTTTTTTAGATCCTCATACTTGATGAAAATTGGTAACAAAAATGAAGTTGAAAATTAATTGAAAAATGTTTATCTGAAGATAAAGAGTAATGTAAATGAATTTTGTTCATCTTTTTGTAATTTGATGTTAATCAAATTGATTCAGTAGTTATGTTTAATAAATTTTTGATAGATTACAATTTAGGTTTCTCGTAGTTGGAACCTACAGAAAATAAATTGGTTAATACCTTTATGGATTAAATAATTGACTGTTTGATAAAAAGATAATGCCTTATAGGGTTCTGATATACCCTCTTTCTTGTAAAGGCCAAGAGCCTTATGTTTAGAGCTATGAGAACTCCTTATGTATGAAGGAAAAAATGCATTGTTTAAGGTCCAAGAGCCTAATTGATATAATGTTGTTTTCCATCTGCTTGTGTTGTGATGTGAGTCTGGATGACTGTTGTGATAGGTGGGGGTATAGAGGCCCATTGGTTGTGGTAGCAGTTGTCTCCTAGAGTGTCTAGATGCATCGATTTATGAATTTTAGTGTCGGGGAGGACACCAGAGATGATGGAATGGGGTAGATGTGAATGTTTGGATGCTTGTTGTTTCTTGTTGGTTGTTTATCTTCTTTACTTTACCTACTTCTCAAGGAATCTGGTTTGATTACCCTCCTTACAAAAGGGGTTAAGGCATGTGAGGTATGCCACATGCTTTCCGTGTTTAGCTTCACGATTGAGGATGGGTCTATGCTCTTGTTATATGCTGAAAATACTCGAAGAGTAGTTCGTCTACTCATCGTGTTGATCCCCCTTGTGTTTAGTAGTTAAGAATTTTTTCCAGAATTCCTAGGAATATGGTAAATTAATAATGTTGTTAATAAATGATTGAATAAATGATGTTAACCCATGGGGTTGGAGCTTGCTGGGATGTAATGCTGAGGATAAAATTTTAAAGGAAAAATGGACTTGGGTGTGATGCTAATAAAATATAACGTATAATTATTAATGGTTAATTAATCTTTAAATAAATCATTAATGTAAAGTGAAACTGATAAAAAGGGAATGAAGTAATGTAATAAATCTCTTTAAATGGTTGTGTGCTTATAGGATATATAGTCTTAGAAATGGCAGCTGGGAGTCCGAGAGATGTTACCTGTAGATGAGTCTAAGAGTAGGTTATTCCCATAGTATGGTTGTGAGCTATAGTATATTTTGTACTTTTTTTGTTTTGATACTCTAATCCACCCTGTCAGTTATGTAAACTGACTCCCCAAGGATTTTGATCCCTGGGGGTGTTTTTTCCAATATTTTGGTGGGAGGATGGATGGCTGACTACCCCCTTTGTCCATGCTCTCTTCTCATGGTAGTTACTTTTGCTGGTAAGCACAACGATTTGTTTCCCCATATATGTGTGCAGAGGGTTTTAATGGCTTGTGGTTATTCACACACATATATTCTAGATATATTTTCCTATGGAATACTATAGGTGTAACATGTATAGGTTACGATGGCTTGAGGATCTTTACTCGGTGTCTAGGCTATAATGGATTGAGGTTTAATACCTGACGTATGATATACGTTATGCGAACTGTGGTGGCACCCAAAAACTACCTGGTTACTCCTCTTACGTGGATGTGGTAGTTTTGTTGCACGAGGTGCATGTTGTGGTGCTTCACCTAGGTGTTTGCAGGAAATTCTTTTGGGAGAGAGATGCTTAGGATGTGCGATGTTGGGGAACAGAGGAAAAACAGTGGGGAAGTAGAAGTAGGGTACCCTTGATATTATTTTTTATATTATACACTCTTGTATGCGTTACCTGGTAAGATTATCCATAGAGAGGCTAGGAACATAGTATACATGTTTAGGTGACGAGTTTGTTTCACTTTTTGTTCATTGTGATTTAGCATGCTTCCTTTACTTTTTCATGAGTGGTTCTATGGAGAATCCTACTGTGTATACTATTATACTCACCCTATGTATATAAAAACTATTTTTTAGTTCACTTGGAGTATGTTGGATATAAATCTTTTTTCTACTAGCTTGGTGTTTCAGGAGATGTTTGGTATTGTGGTTGATGTTGTTTTTTCATTTTTTTGGGTACTTTCAGTTTTTCCCCTTTTCAGTTGTAGATGTTTTACATGACATTACATATGTGTACTTGGGTTTTCATTTATATTGATGTGTGAGTTGGAGTTTGTTGGTGTCTATCATATCTCTCTCTTTCACATGTGTTCTATTAGAGGGTAATGCCTCCCATTTGTGTGTTTACTATACCCTCGGTGCTGGTCTCCAAATCAGGGCCTATTGGAGGCGGGACTCAGGAGTCATTATCTCCCTTCTCACATTGTCATCCCAGGAGGGGTACACCTTGTGGGGAAGGGGTCATGAAAAAGTGGTATAAGAGGTCTGGTTGATGGATTGGATAGATTTTTGTGTTAGGCACATGTGAGGTTTCATGGGTTGGGAGGGCAACAGTGTCAGTCAAGTTTAACAAGTGATGTAAACACTAGAGACTGTCTAAGACATAGGCGTTTAGGGCCCCCTGTGATCTTATTCATAGACCTTTAAGTTTACAGTGGCTACTAAATGAGTTGATACTAGTTGCAGGGTAGGGACCTATGAAAAGATCTTCCATAATTCATCTTTCTCTATGTGTTTTAATGGGTAGAAATTGGGATAGGTTAACCTAAAATGAATAAAAGAAAAAATAATAATTAATGTTGAGTCTTCCATATTCCATGTCTATGAGATCTAACTATTTGTTATTTTATAGGTATGGATCCAGGCCGAAATCCTCATCAGGATCTCATAGAAGATGTCCAGTAGGTTGTGCCAGCAGATCGTCGTAGGGTAGAGGTTGACAAAGACGACACTTGGAGGAGGACACTCTGAGAGTTCTAGTGCCAGAGTCTACAGAAGTACGAGGGCTCCGTTTTAGATGCAGTCATAGAAGACTGGTTGGAGGAGGTTGAGATAGGCTTCTGCTCGATCAGTGATCAGAAAGAACACTGGGTATCCTAGTTTGTGATGATATTGTGTGGAGTAGCAAGGAAGTGGTTTTTTTTCTCGTGGAATGCGAGGAGTCAGCGATCTCGTGGTAGGAGTTCCGAGACAAGTTTAGAGTCGAGTTTCTTTCTTCGACCGCAAAGGTGTTCAGTCGCCAAGACCTTATTACCCTTTGACATGTGATCTCCAATGTGTGATAGTTTGGAATCTATTTCAGTAACCTTTTACGATATGCTTCGGACCAGTTTCCAGATGAGGAGTCCAAAGAAAGGCATTTCTAGGAGGCTTTGCATCCAGAGATCCAACATCAGGTCACCCCATTTATGCTGAAGACATATCTTGAGGTGTTGGCGAGAGTAGAGTTCATTGAAAGTACATTAAATAGAACCGGGTCATCATGATAGGGGAGTCATTATGATTCCTCATGAAGCATAGATGTGGTCCAGGGTTCTCAGTTTTCAGGGAAGAAGAGTTTCCGTTCGGTCGAGGGTAGGTCCCAGCCCTCAACATCACATTTCTTCGGGGGAAGCAGTTCTTAGTCCAATGCCAAATGATTAGGTGCTTGTTTTTATTATGGTGGTTGAGTTCATCAGCAATGAGAGTGGACAATCTTTTTGAGTAGTCATCGAGCACCAGGTGTTCCATTCCAGGTTCCTCCATTGAGGCAGTTCTAGCCGAGGCAGTAGCAATAGGTTTCACCAGCGTTGGATCAGCAGAGGGAATATGAGGAAGGTAGAGAAAAACCCCGTGATGCTCCCCATCCTCAGAGAGCAGAGCACTACTGTGGTGCTGGTCGTCATCATGGTCAGAGAGGCCATTGAGGATGTCTTGGTCAGCTTCAAGCTTGAGCGGTTCAAGCTCTAGGCAAGCCAGATGTCTTTTGAGGTACCCTTTTCTTATTTTATACCTTGGTGTATGTCTTATTTGATTCAAGAGAGACACACTCCTTCATATCACCTAATCTTGTCCATTCTTTGGTACTTCAGGTAAATAGGGTACCAGTGCCCTTGGAATTGACTACGCTAGTTAGAGGTCAAGATGACTTGTTTGAAGGATGTAGAGACCGTGAGCTCGTGTTGGGATAAAATCACTCTTGGGGAGATTTCCTATGTTTACGGATACAACCATATGATGTCATCCTTGGCATGGATTGGTTGTATTCGGTGCAAGCTATTGTGGATTTCTTCAAGAGTTTGGTGTTGTTCTTCGATGCAGATGGAGATCCAACAGTGTTGTTGGCGAGCGAGACACTCGAATAGTTCAGAGGCGTGTTTTGTCCATATCATCGATGATGGATGAGATGATGTTGGGTTCTTCATATGTTTAGTAGTTGGCATTTCTTTGGGTCATAGAAGAGTACCCTGATGTTATTCCATAAGACGTTGTAGAATTACCCCCTCTACGAGAGATCGAGTTTAGGATCGAGCTATAACCAGGAGCATCTCTTATCTCTTTGTCTCTATATAGGATGGACCCTCTTGAGTATTGAGAGCTATTTATTATAGTATTATGGTCTATTATAGTGCGTATTTGTTTAACCAATCATATAGCTATGAGGTGCACTAGTTTTTCTTGTGGAGAAGGCTAATGGAAGTGTGCAGTTGTGTATCGATTATCGTCTTATAAACAAAGTGATAGTGAAGAATCATTATCCTATTCCAACAATTGATTATTTATTCGATCAACTGATGGGTGAAAGTTGGTTTTCAAAATTGACTTGCGGTCAGGATATCATCAAATGTGTGTGAAGGATGAGGATATCCCAAAGACTTCTTTTCGTTGTGGGCATGGGCATTATGAGTTTGTTGTAATGTTGTTCAATGTGACAAATTCTCTATTTTTGTTCATGGTATTGATGAATGTTGTGTTCCTTTAATTCCTATATAAGTTCTTGGTGGTTTTCATCAACAAAATCCTTATGTACTCCACATCCGAGGAGGATCATGTAGAGCAGCTGCACACCGTTTTGGGAGTTCTTGGTCAACATCATCTATTTGGGTTTTTTTTAAGTGTGACTTTTGGGATTGAGAAGTATATTTCATGGGGCATGTTGTGTCCCACCAGGGAGTAGTTGTGGATCCATCGAAGATAGAAGCAGTTGTTTACTGGGAAGCCCCCAAGACAATGGAAAAGGTGGGGAGTTTCCTTGCTCTTTCATGCTACTACAGGAGGTTCGTAGATGATTTCTCTTGGTTTGTGACTCCTCTAACAGCATTGAACTAGAAGGAACAGGAATTCATGTGGACTGATCAGTGTCGATCAACTTTCGATTATCTAAAAGAGAAGTTAGTAAGTTCTCCAATTATTTGTCTTCTAGTAGAGGGAGTTCAATTTGATGTTTTCTGTGATGCTTTACAGCTGGGGTGAGGTTGTATTCTAATGCAGTAGAGATCAGTTGTTTCTTATGGGTCTCAGTAGTTGTGTCCCCATGAACATAACTATTCCACCCACAATCTTTAGTTGGCAACTGTGTTGTTTTCTCTGAAGTTGGGGAGACATTACCTCCTTAGCGAGGGCTTTGTGGTTTTCACTGATCATAAGATCCCGAGGTATGTTCTCTCCCAGCAAGACTTAAACGTGATACATCATCGATGGATGGATTTTTTACAAGAATATGACTCTGAAATATCGTATACCCCTAGAAATTGGAATGTTATAGTTGATGCGCTGAGCCAGAAGTCACGAAGTGATGTAGTGCATGAATTTGGTGATTCCAGGAGAGTAATGGAATAGTTGACATCATTACATCTCAATATGGGAAAAGTTTGGATAATAGGTTATATTTTCTAGATAATGGTGCAATCATCTCTGGTGCATAAGGTGGAAGAGTCCCAGTTGGGGGATCTTGAGGTGGAGGACTGAAGAGACTGATTTGTTTATTGTGAGGCCCATGATGGTTGGTCTGAGGATTAACAACACCGAGTGTTGTATCATCGAAGTTTATTTATTCCTTTATCCATGTGTGAGATGGTTCTTAGAGAGTTCCATATTTATATTTTAGATGTACATCCTGGCGTGACAAATATGTACTGAGCCTTGAGGAGTCAATTTTGGTGTCTTGGGGTGAAGCATGTGGTTGTAGAGTTTGTGTCTTTATGTTTGGTCTGCCAGAAGGTGAAGGCTGACCACCGTGTTCCTGGTGGTCTATTCCAGCCATTACATGTTCCTCAGTGGAACTGGGAGACCATCTCAATGGACTTTGTTACTGGTTTACCTCAAGCTACGGGAGGACATGATTTTCTTTGGTTAGTGGTGTACCATTTAACAAAATAATCCCACTTCATTGCAATCAAGGAGTTGATCTTAGTGGAAGTTTTGTCAAGGCAGTATTTGGAGGAGGTGGTGAGACTCCACGGAGTCCCAAGGATAATAATTTATGATCGAGATCCTTGTTTTACCTCTAGGGTGTTGAGAGGTCTCCATCATTCTTTTTGTTCTTATATATTCCTTAGAATTTATTTTCATCCGCAGACGGACGATCAGACAGAGCAGACTATCCATACTCTTGAAGATGTGTTACGCTCTTGTGTCCTGAATTTTAGAGGTTCATGGATGAGGCACTTACCCTTGGTGGAGTTCACTTACAATAATAGTTTTCACTCCACCATCGGTATGGCACTGTTTGAAGCGTAGTATGGCGGACCATGTTGTTCTCCGTTGTGCTAGACTGGGGTCATATAGTTAGCAATTCTAAGACCGGAACTATTTTAGAATACAATAGAGATGGTTCAGGTGATTTGTGAGAGGATGAAGACTGCGCAGGATTGTCAGAAATGATATGCCGATAAAATGAGGGTACATTTGGAGTTTGATTTTGGGGATCACGTGTTTCTAATAGTGACTCCCTGTCGTGGGAAACGAATGTTTGGTCATGGGAGTAAGCTTTCTCCTCTATTTTTTGGGCCTCTCTAGGTGTTGGCTCATGTTGGAGCTGTGGAGTATCGAGTAGCACTTCCCCTGTAGATAATCCAGATACATGATGTTTTTCATGTGTCATAGCTCTGTCGTTGTCTTTATGATGACTCTTAAGCCATCTATTGGGGATAGATTGATTTTGATGATGATTCAACCATCGAGGAGTATCCTATGTAGATCCAAGACCGCAACTAAAAGGTGTTCCATGGGTGTTCTTTTCCCTTGATTTGTGTCTTGCGGTGACATGGTGTTCTGGAGGAGAGTACTTGGGAATGTGAGTCGCAGATACGTGCTCTGTACCCAGAGTTGTTTGATGTTTAAATTTTTTTTCATGTAACGATGGTCGCATTGTGTCCATAGACCATTTTTTTTATAAGATGGTTTTATTTTGTTGCTTACTATGTCTTGCTCTCTTTTGAGAGGTATCTCGATGAGTGGTTATTCAGACCCCTTTTCTGTTTCTTTTTTGGTTGGTTTTGGATTCTTGAGGACAATAATTTTTTGAGAGGTATCTGATGTAATGGTCCGGACCACTCTGGTCCATTCTTTGTGGAAATCTGGTTTTTGAGCTGTTCTGGGAGGTCAAGGTGACTCATCCCCAACACTTTTCCAAATTTAAAGTTATGTGAATAGTGTTTCTAGTTTTATGAATAGTGTCACAGTTTCATAGAAATAGTGTCAAAAAAACAGTGTCACAGTCACGGTGTAACAGAAATGGTGTCACGGTCATGATGTGACAGAAACGGTGTCACCGAAATGGAGTCACAGAAACGGCGTCACATAAAAGGTGTCATACTCATAGTGTCACAGAAATGGTGTCACGGAAATGGTGTCACAATCACATTATGATAGAAATGGTGTCACAGAAAGAGTGTCACGGTCACAGTGTCACAGAAACAGTGTGACAGAAATGGTTTCACAGAAACAGTGTCACAGTCACTGTGTGACAGAAATAGTGTCCCAGAAATGGTTTCATAGTCATGGTGTGACATAAACTGTGTCCGAGAAATGGTGTCACAGTCAAGGTGTCGCAGAAATGGTCTGACAGAAATGGTGTCACAGAAAAATGTGTCACAGTCACGGTGTCACAAAAACGATGTCACAGAAACGGTGTCAAAGTAATAGTGTCATAGTCACGGTGTCATGGGAAAGGTGTCACTGACACAGTGTCACAGACACGGTGTCACAAAAATAGTGTCACAGCTCATGAATAGTGTTTCTAGAACTATTTTATATTCCTTTTTCAAATTTTCTGATTTTTCCAGATTCATCGATTTAACGTTTTAATTGACATTAAACACATTGAAATCCTTGTTTTAAGGGATTTAAGACCAATTCAAATCCCATATCTCCAATATTAATTTTCCTAAGGAATGTGATGCTTTTACTTGGTCAAACCGTGTGAGTTAATGTGATCCGCTTTTAATGGAAAATCATGTGTATCTTAAAATGTTGCTCTGTTAAATATTCTAAATGGACGAGATATCTTCCTCCCTTATTCTTCCTCCTTGTTATCGGGTGTGAGATGCCCAAACCTTTCATTCCTTCCCATAGGAGTCATTCAATTAAACTTTTCCCCGGGGATTGGTTTCCCTCGACGTTCTTCTTGCTGCAAGTGCAACCCCTGTTTTGGTGCAACCAAAGAGTATCCATCGGTATTCGATATAATGTATGATTTAGTGTTTTTATTTTGGGTTCATCTTATCCTATTTCTCCTTTCCATAATATGGCATGTAATATCCATGTTTCTAATGGATTTTCTTGGGTTTCGGTTGGTGCAGTCATGTCGCAATATCCACGAGTGGATGCAGTTGTCTTGGGAGGAGGCGATTGTGATCAGTTATGTGGATCGTTCTCGTATAAAGAACGTTATGAACCTTTTGAGGTTGTTCATTTGTTACTTCTCTATTATTTTACGTGCAACTATAGAGTTAGCATGTTTTATCCCACTGGAACACAATGGAATTTACATATTAAAATTTTTAACCAGTTAAATATGTTGATATCAATCGAATGTTATTGACCCTTGTTTTGATATATAGTGTGATATCTATGATTTCATTTTTTAGATTTTCATTCTTAAGGAACTGACTGTTTGATAAAAAGATAATTCCTTGTAGGGTTCTGAGTTAACCCTCTTTCTTGTAAAGTCCATGATAATTATTCTTGGAGCTCTGAGAGCTCCTTATGTATGAAGGCAGAATTCCTTGTTTAAGGGCCAAGATCCCAATTGATATAATGTTTTTTCCTACTTCTTGTGTTGTGATGTGAGTCTGGATGACTATTGTGATATGTGGGGGCAGGGAGGCTATCATGACCCCCTCTACAAAAAGTGTAGCCCTCCTGGGCTAGCAATGTGAGAAGGAAGATAATGACCCTCGAGTCCCACCTCTAATAGGCCCCAGGTTGGCAACTAGCACTAAGGGTATAGCAAACACGCAAATGGGAGGAATTACCCTCTAAGAGACCACATGCAGAATATAGAGATAAGATAGACACCAACCAACTCCAACTCAACCAGTGAGATAAAAGAAATATCAAGTACACAAATGATATGCCATGCAAAACTACTACAACTGAAAGGGGAAAAACTTCATGTGCCCAAAACAATGTAAAACAGCATCAACCACAATCCCAAATAGCTCCTGCAACCACAAGCTATTAGTAACCAGTCTGGTCTCCAAACTGCTCCAAGTGACCTAAAAATAGATTATATATACATAGGGTGTGTATAACAGTATACTCAGTAGGATCCTCCCCGAAGCCTCTTGTGAAAAAGTAAAGAAATCATGCTAAAGCACAATGAACAACAAGTGAAACTAACTCGTCACCTAAACGGGTATAGTAAGTTCCCAACCTTACCATGGATACTCTCAACAAGTAATGCATACAAGAATATATCATATAATAAAGAATATCAAGGGTACCCCACTACTACTTCCCCATTGGTTTGCCGCTTTGCCCCAACATCGCACGTCCTAAGCATTTCTCTACAAAAAGGCTTTCCCGTAGTCACCTGTGTGAAGCACCAAAATATTCCCCTCGTGCAACAAAACCACCACGTTCATGTAATCAAAGTAACGAGATATTTACGGGAGCCACCATAGCTCGAATAATGTGTATCATACATCAGGTATTATACCTCAAGCCATTACAGCCCATACACTGAGTAAGGATCCTCGAGCCATCATAGCCTATACATGTTACACCTATAGTAGTCCATATAAAACTATATCTAGAATATATGTGTGTGAATAACCAAAATGCATTATAGCCCTCTACACGTATATACAGGGAAACTAACTAATGTGTCTTCCATCACAAGTAACTACCAAGAGAAGAGTGTGGGGCCAAAGGGGGTAGTCATCCATTTATCCTCTCACTAGAATGTTGGGGAAAACACCCCCCCCCCCCCCCCCCCATGGGCTCAGAATCCCCCAGGTGTCAGTTTCCCTCACTGATAGGGTGTAGTAGTATATAGAAACAAAAAAAATACAAAATATGATATATCTCACTACCACATTGTGGCCATAACCTAGTCTTAGACACAGCTGTAGTTAACGTATTTCAGAATCCAGGATGCTACCTCTAATACTAGGTATCCTATATGCACACAACCATTTAAAGAGAATTAATACATTATTTCATTCCCCTTTTTATCAGTTTCACTTTGTGTTAATTAATTCTGTAATCATTAATTAACCAGTACCAATTCCACATTAATGTTCATTAGCATCGCACCCAAGGTACACTGTCCCTTTAAAATTACAACCTCATTATTATGTTCCAGCAACTCCAACCCCATGGGTTAACATCATTTATTCAATTATTCATTACAGAATCACTTTCCTATATTCCCAGGAATTCTAGAAAAACATTCTATGCTACTAAACACAAATTTGGATCAACACGGTGAGTAGATATACTACTTGTCGAGTCTTTTCTGTCTATATAAAGTGCATAGACCCATCCTCCATTGAGAATCCAAACACAGAAAGCACGTGGCATACCCCGAGCGTCATCGCCTCTCTCGGATGAAGGGTAAGCAAGACCAGCTACCTTAAGCAGTGGGGAAAAGTGAAGCAGATAATCAACCAATAAGAATCAGCAAGCATACAACAATCACATCCATTCCATTCCATCATCCCTTGTGTCCTCCCCGACACCCACATGTATAAACTGATGCATCTCTCCACTGTAGGTGTCATCTTCTGCCACAACCAAAAGGCCTCCCTGCCCCCACATATCTCAACAGCCATCTAGACTCACATCAAAACCCAAACAGTAGGAAGACAACATCATGTCAACTGGGCTCTTGGCCCTTAAACAAACAAGAGGGTAACTCAAAACCCTACAAGAAATAATCTTTTAACAACCACCAGTTCTTTAATCCATCTTGGATTAACCGATTTATATTTTTTTGGTTCCAAAATTCGGGAAACCTAACTAGTAAGCTATCACAAATGATTAAACATACTTACTGCACCAATTTGATTAATATCAAATTACAACAAGAACCAGATTCATTTACATGCCTCCTTATCTTTAGCCAAAAAATAACAATTAATTCCAGTTTACGTTCTTTACAAATTTTCATCAAGAACGAACAGCTAAGTGAAGCAAGCATGGATATCACACTATCTAGAAAATAGTGGGAAATATCATACGACCGATATCAATTTATTTATCCGGTTAAAATATTTATTATGTCAATTACATTGTGGTCTAGTGGGATAAAACATGCTAACAATACAGTTGCACATAAAAGAAAAGAGAAGCAACGAACCCCCTACCTCAAACAGTTCTTGACGTTCTTTATCCAACCAACGGGTTACGATCCTCCTCTCGCGTCAACTACATCCACCCGATGATGCCATGGTACGACTGCACCAACCATAACCCAAGAAAACCACATTAGAAGCATGGATATTACATGATATAATATGGAAAGGAGAAATATGAGAAGATGAACCCCAAAAGAACGAAGATAAAACATACCTTATAATGAAGATTGATCGATACAACATGGTTTCATCAAAACAGAGCAGAACCAATACTAGGATGGGATTTTTGATTGTGAAAATTCTATGAGAAGGAATGGGATGTTCGACCGTCTCACACCCGAGAACAAGGAGAAAGAATTAGGGAGGAAGATATCCCATCCCATTAGAAGATTTAACAGAGCGACGGTTTAAGATACGCTTAATTCCCCATTAAAAGTGGATCACATTAAACCATTCAGTTTGATCGAGTAAAAACAGCCCAAGACATAAGAATAATTAATTTAAGAGTTATGGCCTATGAATCGTCCTTAGAGTCCTTAAAACAAGGCTTTAAATTCATTTTATGTCAAAGGAAAACGCTAAAAGGGTGAAAATTGTGGGAAGCTGGAAACACTGTTCACGAACTCAAAATTTGGCAATGGAAAGAGGAGGTGACAGTTAGAAGGTCACAGTTCTGGAAACACAGTTCACAAACTCAAAATTTGGAAAAGGAAAGAAGAGGTGACAATTAGAAGGTCACCGTTCTGGAAACACTATTCACAAACATGAAATTTGGAAAAGGAAATAAGAGGTGACAATTAGAGGGTCACTATTCTGGAAACACTGTTCACAAACTCGAAATTTGGAAAAGGAATGAATTGGTGACAGTTAGTAGGTCACCATTCTAGAATCATTATTCATGAACTCGAAATTTGGCAATGGAAATAGATGTTGCTGTTGGAACCTCACTATTATGGAAACACTGTTCACAAACTTGAAATTTGGCAAAGGATAGAAGATGTGATAGCTAGAAGGTCACCGTTCAGGAAACACTATTCATGAACTCGAAATTTGTCACGAAGGAAATAAAGGTTTTTGTTAGAACCTCGCTATTCTGGAAACATTGTTCATAGAACTCAAAATTTGGAAAAGCAAATAGAGGATTCTATTTGAGGTTACCAATAGAGGTTTCCGTTAGAGGTTATGTAACACCCCAAGCTTCTACAATACGCTTCTCTTTGAATAATGTGATAGCGTGTGTTGTACGCAACATCGAGTTCTAACACACCACAACCAATCAAATTAGCAGTTATGAATAGTAATACCTACTTTTTGAAATTATATATATTTTATATTTCAAAATGGACTTCATTTTTGGATTCAGAATATCGAAATTATCCTAAGTTGAATTTTTGGTATTTTTCTGAGAACTTCCAATTTTTATGAATAGTGAAAAATACTTAAAAACAACTTTTTTAATAAAAATAATTTATAGTGATAAATTATATTATTTAGTGGTTTTAAATTATAATTAGAATATATTTTTACCGTTTTATCCAATGGTATTCATTAGAATTAATTTCACTTTGAAATTGGACATAAACAATTGTCAATCTTTTGATATATATTGTTTCTTAAAAACATGCTATTTATTGTAACAGCGGAATTAATTATAAAATTAATTAATGCAACTTATATGTTTGGAATTTTGTAAAATAGACATCATTTTTGAATTCGGAATATCAATTATAGCTTAGGGTGAAATTTTGGCATTATTCAGAAAATCTTAAATTTTTGATGAATAGTGAAACCACTAAGTAGTAGTTAAAAAACTGAATTTTTCATAAAACATAATTTTACCGCTTCTGTGAATGGAATTTCGAAAATCCGAGAGACACGATTAATATCAAGTAGTATAATGTGGTTCAATGAGATGAAAATAATTTTTGGTGAATAGTAACTTTTTACTTTTATTTACCACGGTTAAAAGTAAATAGGGTAATTAAGGGTAAAAATGATATTAATATTACCCTAACACATGTCCTAATTGTACAAGTGCATCTTGACCAAAAACAACCTTAGGAATAAAATATTATCATTTAGGTCCACTTGGATTAGATTAGGACATTTATTATTATTTAATTCAAAGAAGAGTTAAAAGAGTTAAAATCAAAGTTTATTTACTAAAACTTTTTTAATATAAGGTTATACATAAGATAAATTCAATTTTAAATATTCATTAGAAAGGTAAACAGATTTCCTACATAATGATATTTTATTTATAATTTTTAGACATTAAATAATTTAATTTATTTATGACACAATGATGATGCATTAATTACCATAATAGTGAAAAATTAAAATAATTGATATTATAAATACCCAAATAAATATAATTTGAGACTTTTAGTGAATTACGCTAATTTTCTAGGATAATATGACATGTTTCGATTGACTTAAGTAACTTTTTTCTAAGTAATAATTCTGTTATGATTTAAAAAAAAATCAATTATTCAATAGTGTCAAAATTGACATAAAAGAGTTTTTTAAACAAATATTATATTATTAATTGATATTAAATTCTTAAAAATCTAACGTTCGGCCAGAAGACTTATATCATGATATTTGTATCATTAATGGACCACTTGGGGGTCTCTTGGATTTATATAGTAAGTTTATTAACAATATAATATAAAAATACAAAGAGACATTGTAAAAGTGAAACTAATTAACTAAGAGTTAATACTTAATGATAAGGTTAATATAGTAACCCAAACCTGTCTAAATTCTATTGGTTGAGTGGTTTTCGACCCATACCCACCTTAACCTTTAAATAATCCACTTTGGAGCCATTAGAAACTGAATATGAATTTATTATAAAATAATATTTCTAGCTTTTCCAAAGGTGCCCCTCACCCCTCTTATAAAAGGGAACTCCTCCTTCTCATTAATTCACACCTTAAAAGCCTTTTGGTTCGGCCAACCTCTGCCCAAATACTCTCTAAAATTCCATCAATTAATCATAGAGGCCTTCCTTTAGTCATAAATCCAACTTAAGGAGCCCTTTTGATCAAATCAAAAGGAAGAACCTGAAGGAGAGGTAATGTTTTCACCACCCTTTTTCAAATTCATTTCTTCTTCAACTTCTTTTTTATTTGTTATTACCATTATAAAATAAATACTCCAGTATATTATATATACTTTGATGTTATTATAAATATGGTACAACCATATTCAGTATTCTATCTATCCTTTGAATAACATGTCACCATACGTGCGTACGTACGGCTTACCGTCTCCACGTCATGGTGTAATTGTTATTCAATAAATTATTATTTGGATGGGTATAATAATGATGTGTAACTCATGTAAATAATAAATATAACATGATAATGATTCTTTATATATGATATACCATACAATTATATATTATTTTAATATCAAAAGAATGATAGTGTCGCTCGTGCGTACGTACGGACTACCGTCTCCACGAACACGATGAGATTCATTCTCCATCGTGTCCATTCAAGTATAACTCTCATTTGATGATTAATAAAAGTATATGAGGACTTGATATCATTCTAGATATGAATAAGATACAACATATCCATGACAAACACAGCTTACGTAACAAAACATATAAAAGAAAACGAGTAAGTTAACACCCGAAACAACGATAATACTAAGATATTATTAACAAATCAATGTTAAAAGATCATATATGATATCATATTAATTTATATGATTCTTTTATAATTTAATAAAAATTATTTCACCATTATAAAGGATTTTAACCTACCCCAACCAATTAAAAGTACAAGGTAAGGGTTATTTCACAATATCTTCATTATTCGAGGTTGTTTATACGTAATAATCTACTGGGATTTCTTTATCATCCACATCCATGTTTCTTAAGAGTGTATTTCAAACATTTTTACTATTTCAAGAATGTGGGTTAAAGACATTTATACCCTTTTTTGACTTTTTATAAGAGGTTTATAAAGGAATATTTCCTTCGTTTTCCAAACAAGGTGCTTTTTAACCTTTTCGACGGAATTAAGGTAAGAATGTTTTTTTAACTTATATGGCGGGTGTAGATATTTTTCGCCGATATAAAATCTTTGAAGCTTCCCTTACAAGCTTATAAGAATATTTTCAAAGAAAATTTTTTATTTTATAAATATATGATTTCAAAATAGAAAGAGATATTTCTCTAAAAAGAGTTTGATTTCATCTATGTCAACATCCTTTGATGGATTTTATGCTTATTTGAAGTTGATTTATTATTATACAAAACTTCTTTATTGTATTGAAGGTTTTGTGATATGTTTGACTGTGGATGTGTTATTTTTATACCATTCATGGTTTATGGATGAATTATTTACATTTCTTATGCTAGTTTTAATATGAATGTTTATGTTATGTTTAAACCTTTTCATATGGGAATGCATTGGACTTAATATGTGATGGGTGGAACCCTCTATAGCTCCTCGATGCATTGGTAGGTCTCATGAGACAAACTAGTGTCTTGGCATAAGGCCTTGACAAAATATTATTTGTAGTCTTGGCACGAGGCCTTGGCTATGTGGTTATGATAGTCTGGAATTATGCATTCCATCATTATGAAAGTGGTTATTGATATTGCACGTGATTATTCGATTAGTAGAATATCCATGTGAATAAGTAAATGGAATTATTTAATTTTATTTTTTCCATACTATGTTGAAGTTCATGTTTAAAAGGCTTTTCTTTTAGTTATACATTGCCTTAAATGTTTATTCTTATTTATGAAAGTTTCCTCTATATTGTTATCCTTACTGGGAATTTGAGCTCACCCCTTTTCTATGTTTTATTTTTCCCAGGATGTGAAGAAGTAATTTATGAATGACCTGTAGGGATATTATGAGGGGATAAGAGTGTAGACTATGGAGACTATGTTGTTGTAGTTTTCATTTTTATGATGTAATGTAAAACTTTATGAATATATCTAGTGTTTCCAAGGCTACTAAACTAATCGGTCTTTCGAGACTTGATATTTCTTGTGATCATGCCAATGTTATGTAATAATGCACCGCCTCTGGGTAACTGGGGTCGGGGCATTATAGTTGGTATCAGAGGAAGTTTAGTACAAACCTTGGAAGCTAGATTTAGATAAAATCTGATTAGAGAACGTAGACCTAAGAAGAACTTTGAGGATTAGTATAGAAGAACTTCCTAAAATTTTGGTATTGTAGAGATCTTGTGAGTTTTCCGAGCAATACATCCCTGTCTGGATACGAGTAGGTAGAGGCGGCTCTGGCACAGATGTACCTAGGGGTAAAACCCGAAAACACCGCTTTGAGCTAGACTCGAACGGGAACTGGTGCACAACAATGGGCCTTGATGCACTCATGGTTACGACACTCCCGGGGGATATGATTAGGATAACTCTCATTTTCTTTACAAATCATTATGAAGGTTTTATGAGTATATACTTCCGCAAAGAAAACATTTTTATGATTATGGATTATATCCATAAATAGTTCAATTTATGTTAAGTGTTTTATAAGTATGGAATTATGTATTTTGATTCATAAACTGATATATTTTATGCCATTGTTTAGAAATGGTGCCTAGTGGATGAAATGGAAACCGTATCAATGCACGAACTCCATGTAGGGATTTCCCTCCTGCTCAAGATAATTATAGTGGAGCTGGTGATGCAACTGGTTCCGATCAGCTAATCACCATACTGGGACAACTCACTCGGGTTATGAATAATAACCTTACCCATATGGAGCACCCTGATCCGCAGCATGGAGGATCAATGTTATATCGATTCATGAGGCAACAACCACCAACGTTCAATGGGAGTACAAATCCCTTAGTAACTGAGCAATGGATAAATTCCCTAGAGAAAATATTTCAGGCTTTGGGGAGTAGTGAAAGGGAAAAAGTTATCATGGCAGTTTACTGCCTCGCTGGAGATGTTGATCAATGGTGGTCATTGATTCAAAAAACGAAGGAAGATGATGAAGTATCAAATATGGAATGGAGGGAGTTCAAAGATCTTTTTTTAGAAAAATACTTTCCTCGTGACCATCGAGAAGATATGGAAAGGCAATTTCTGAGTCTGAGACAAAAGGAGGATGATAATGTCACAAAGTATGAGGATAAATTTACAAGGTTAGCAAGGTATGCTGGAGATTATATACGTAACCCAAGAAGTAAGATTGATCATTTCTTTGATGGGTTAAAACCATTACTCTGTCGAGCATTAGTCTCACAATCCTATTCATCATACGAAGACATTGTCTAATGTGCTATCAAGACCGAAAAATAATTCTCTAAGTCTTATGACTTTAAAGAAAAGCAAGAGAAGAAGAGATCTGATGATAAATCTGGGAATGGAAATAAGGGAAAGAAGGGAAAGCTTTAATATCCATCCTTTGGTAAATGTGGGAAGAAACACCCTGGTACTTGCTTGAAGGGAATGGGTGTCTGTTACAAGTGTGGTGAAAAAGGCCACCAAGCTCGTGAATGCAAAGGGAAGAAGGAATCTACCAATGTTTAATGCTAAAATTGAAGGGAGATAAGACATTATGCAAATGATTGTCCTAATCGTCAGGGGAACTTACCTCAGAAAAGGCCAAGGGATCAAGGCCAATCTTTTGTTATCACTACTACTGAGGTAGAAGCTCCAAAAGACGTGGTGGCAGGTAATTTAATGGCTTCCTCAAGTTTAGAAAATGCATTATTTGATTCTGGATCATCACATTGTTTCATATCTTCCCAGTTTGCTAAGAAAATTAGATATTTCCAATTTGATTTAACAAGGGAGTTGTCAGTTAAAACTCCTAAGGGAAGTATCATTGCAACAAATTTTTGTGAATCAGTCCCCATTAGAGAACATAAATGTTCTTTATCTGCTGATCTCATCATCATACCTATGATTGAGTTCGATATAATCATCGGTATGGATTGTCTTTCGGACTATGATGTGAAGATTTATGGTAAGAAGAATGAGGTTACGATTTTTTATGATGATGATAAGGAACACCTTATCTTTAGAGTAGAATCGTCACCACCTAATTCTTATCTAGATCCACCCCCAGTAGCTCAAATAAATTCAATTATAGGGGAGGAAGAGAATGAAATGATTGTGGGTGAGGAAAGGAATGTTCAAATAGAGGATGTAGATTTACTTGGACATCCTCTAGAACGAGAAGTTGAGTTTTCCATTGATTTAATTCCTAGATCAAGGCCTATATCGAAGACTCCTTATAGAATGGACATTGTAGAATTAGTTGAACTAAAGAAACAACTAGAGGAATTGAGTAATAAGAGATTAATTCACCCTAGTGTTTCTCCCTGGGGAGCCCCTGTTCTTTTTGTTAAAAAGAAAGATGGATCTATGAGGTTATGTATCAACTATAAGGAGATCAATGCTATAACAATAAAGAACAAGTATCCCCTACCTTGTATTGATGATTTATTTTACCAACTGTATGGAGCTCAATACTTTTCAAAGATTGACCTTCGATCTGGATACCATCAGTTGTGTGTGAAGAAGGAAGACATTCTGAAGACAGCATTTCGAACCAGGTACGGGCATTACGAGTTTACAATAATGCCTTTTGGATTGACTAATGCACCCTATGTATTCATGGATCTGATGAATATAGTTTTCAAGTAATATCTCAATGAATTTGTGGTGGTATTTATTGAAGATATCTTGGTATACTCCAAAAGCTACAAAGATCATGAAAATCACTTGCGCATTATCCTGAAGACTCTGAGAAGACATGAATTATATGGGAAATTTAGCAAGTGTGAATTCTGGCTTCAGTAGATTTATTTTCTTGGCCATATTGTCTCTAAAGATGGAATTTCTGTTGATCCTTCTAAGACCAAGGCAATCCAAGAATGGCCAACACCTACGAGTATAACTGAGGTACGTAGTTTTATTGGTTTGGCAGGTTATTATCGACGTTTTGTCCAGAATTTTTCCCAATTGGCTAACCCATTAACGAAGATCACACGTAAAGGGATTAAATTTGTTTGGACAAAAGAGTGTGAAGAATGTTTCGAAGAACTGAAGAGAAGATTAGTCAATGCTCCTATATTGACTCTACCATCGGGGAATGATGGGTTCGTTATTTATAGTGATGCATCGAAGAAAGGACTTGGTTGTGTCCTTATGCAGAATGATGGGGTTATTGCCTATAAATCACGACAGTTGAAAATTCATGAGCAAAACTATCCTACTCATGATCTTGAGTTAGCAGCTGTGATCTTTGCTTTGAATATATGGAGGCACTACCTCTATGGTGAAAAATGTGAGATTTATACTGATCACAAGAGTTTGAAGTATATTTTCTCACAAAAAGAACTCAACATGAGGCAAAGGAGATGGCTTGAATTACTCAAGGATTATAATTGTACGATACACTACCACCCAGGGAAAGCAAACAAGGTGGAATATGCTTTGAGAAGAAAATATCATGGAGTTTTGAACAATATGAGAATTGAAAGGGATCCAATTTTCATGGATCTAGTGAAGATGGACATGGGAATAACCAGGGAAGGTGAAACATCAATTATTTTTCAAATGGTTGCCAAACCATCTTTACTAGTAATTATTAAGAGTTCTCAGACCGATGATGAAGAATTTCAAAATAATATTAAAGCTATGAATGATGGGAGATTGAGAGACTTTGTGTATGAAGATGGAATTTTGAAATTCGGGAAGAGACTTTGTGTTCCTGATATACCTGATCTAAAAAGGGAATTGCTGGATGATGCTCATAGTTCAAATTTCTCAATACACCCTGGGAGCAGAAAAATGAATAGAGATTTGAAGGAACATTTTTGGTGGGACAACATGAAGAGGGAGATTTCTGATTTTGTGTCAAGATGTATGGTTTGTCAACAAGTGAAAGATGGAAGGCAACAGCCTGGTGGAGTATTGCAACATCTTCCCATACTGGAGTGGAAATGTGACAATATTATGATGGACTTTGTCATGGGGCTACCAAAGACTCCTAGAAGGAACGATGCAATATGGGTCATTGTTGATCTTCTTACCAAGTTAGCACATTTTCTTGCTATAAGGGAAGATTTACCACTTGAACGGCTAGCAATACTATATATTAATTAAGTTGTGAGACTTCATGGAGTACCCCTATCGATTGTTTCTGATCGTGATCCCCGTTTTACTTCATGATTCTAGAAAAGTCTTCAGAATTCCATGGATACTGAACTTCATTTGAGCACGACCTACCACCCTCAAATAGATGGACAATCAGAACAAACTATTCAAACCTTAGAAGACATGTTGAGATCCTGCTCACTTGACTTTCAGGGTATGTGGAATCAATATTTACCTCTGGTAGAATTTTTCTATAACAATAGCTTCCATTCGAGTATTCAGATGGCACCATATGAAGAGTTATATAGAAAGAGATGTCGTACACCAACCTGTTGGGATGACGTTGGTGAAAGAAAACTTTTAGGCCCATAACTGGTGGAGGAAACGATGGAAAAGGTGAAGGTAGTCCAAAATCACATCAAAGCGGCTCAAAGTAGGCAGAAGAGCTATGCCGATAATCGAAAGAAGGATTTGGAATTTCAAGTTGGTGATCATGTTTTCCTGAAGGTATCTCCATGGAAGGGAGTCATACGTTTTGGTAAGAAAGGTAAATTGAGTCCCAGGTACATCGGACCTTTCGAAATTCTAGAACGAATTGGGGTTGTAGCTTACCGATTGGCAATGCCACCAAGTCTCTCCAAAGTTCACGATGTATTCCACGTATCTCTATTGAGGAAATACATGCCTGACCCAACGCATGTACTCACCTATGAGGAATTAGAACTGGAACCTGATCCGTCTTATTGCGAAGAGCCCGTCAAGATTCTTGATATGAGAGAACAAGTACTGAGAAACCGGACGACGCGTCTGGTAAAAGTTTTGTGGAGAAACCATAAGATGGAAGAGGCAACGTTGGAACCCGAGGAACTTATGATGAAGAACCACCCGAGTATTTTCATGTGGAAGTATTCTAGAAATTTCGAGGACGAAATTATTTGAAGGAGGGGAGAATGTAACACCCCAAGCTTCTACGGTACGCTTCTCTTTGAATAATGTGATAGCGTGTGTTGTACGCAACATCGAGTTCTAACACACCACAACCAATCAAACTAGCCGTTATGAATAGAAATACCTACTTTTTGAAATTATATATATTTTATATTTCAAAATGGACTTCATTTTTTGGATTCAGAATATTGAAATTATCCGAAGTTGAATTTTTGGTATTTTTCTGAGAACTTCCAATTTTTATGAATAGTGAAAAATACTTAAAAACAACTTTTTTAATCAAAGTAATTTATTGTGAAAAATTATATTATTTAGTGGTTTTAAAGTATAATTAGAATATATTTTCACCATTTTATCCAATGGTGTTCATTAGAATTAATTTCACTTTGAAATTGGACATAAACAATTGTCAATCTTTTGATATATATTGTTTCTTAAAAACATGCTATTTGTTGTAACAATGGGAATTAATTATAAAATTAATTAATTCCACTTATATTTTTTTAATTTTGTAAAATAGAAATCATTTTTTAATTTGGAATATCAATTATAGCTTAGGGTGAAATTTTGGCATTATTCAAGAAAACTTCAATTTTTGATGAATAGTGAAACCACTAAGTGGTAGTTAAAAAACTGAATTTTTCATAAAACATAATTTTACCGCTTCTGTGAATGGAATTTTGAAAATCCGAGAGACACAGTTAATATAAAGTTGTAAAATATGGTTCAATGAGATGAAAATAATTTTTGGTGAATAGTAACTTTTTTCTTTTATTTACCACGGTTGAAAGTAAATAGGATAATTAAGGGTAAAAATGATATTAATTTTACCCTAACACATGTCCTAATTGGAAAAGTGTATCTCGACCAAGAAAACCCTTAGAAATAAAATATTATCATTTAGGTCCACTTGGATTAGATTAGGACATTTATTATTATTTAATTCAAAGAAGAGTTAAAAGAGTTAAAATTAAAGTTTATTTACTAAAACATTTTTAATATAGGGTTATACATAAGATAAAATCAATTGTAAATATTCATTAGAAATCTAAAACTATTTCCTACATAATTATATTTTATTTATAATTTTTATACAGTAAATAATTTAATTTATTTATGACACAATGATGATGCAGTAATTAGCATAATAGTGAAAAATTAAAATAATTGATATTATAAATATCCAAATAAATATAATTTGAGACTTTTAATGAATTAAACTAATTTTATAGAATAATATGACATGTTAGGATTGACTTAAGAAACTTTGTTCGAAGTAATCATTCTGTTATGATTTTCAAAAAAATTAATTATTGAATAGTGTAAAAATTGACATAAAAGAGTTTTTAAAAAAAATATTATATTATTAATTGATATTAAATTCCTAAAAATCTAAGGTTCGGCCAAGAGACTTATATCATGATAGGTGTATCATTAATGGACCACTTGGGGGTCTCTTGGATGTATATAGTATGTTTATTAACCGTATAATATAAAAATACAAAGAGACATTATAAAAGTGAAACTAATTTACTAAGAGTGAATACTTAATAATAACGTTAATATAGTAACCCAAACCTGTCTAAATTATATTGGTTGTGCTTTTTTCGACCCATCCCCACCTTAAACTTTAAATAATACACTTTGGAGCCATTAGAAACCGAATATGAATTTATTATAAAATAATATTTCTAGCTTTTCCGAAGGTGCCCCTGACCCCTCTTATAAAAGGGCACTCCTCCTTCTCATTAATTCACACCTTCAAAGCCTTTTGGTTCGGCCAGCCTCTGCCCAAATACTCTCTCAACTTCCCCCACTTCATCCTAGAGGCCTTCCTTTAGTCAGAAATCCAACTTAAAGATCCCTTTTGATCAAATCAATAGGAAGAACCCGAAGAAGAGGTAATGTTTTCACCACCCTTTTTCAAATTCATTTCTTCTTCAACTACTTTTTCCTTGGTTATTACCATTATAAAATAATAAATCCAGTATCTTATATATACAATAATGTTATTATAAATATGGTACAACCATATTCAGTATTCTATCCATCCTTTTAATAACATGTCACCATACGTGCGTACGTACGGCTTACCGTCTCCACGTCGTGGTGTAATTGTTATTCAATAAATTATTATTTGGATGGTTATAATAATGATGTGTAACTCGTGTAAATAAAAAATATGACATGATAATGATTCTTTATATATGATATACCATCCAATTATATATTATTTTAATATCAAAAGAATGATATTGACGCTCATGCATACGTACGGACTTCCGTCTCCACGAACGCGATGAGATTCATTCTCCATCGTATCCATTAAAGTATAACTCTTATTTGATGATTAATAATAGTATATAAGGACTTGATATCATTATGGATATGAATAAGATACAACCTATCCAGGAAAAACACAGCTTACGTAACAAAACATATAAAAGAAAACGAGTAAGTTAACACCCGAAACAACGAGAATACTAAGATATTATTAACAAATCAATTTTAAAAGATCATATATGATATCATATTAATGTATATGATTATTGTATAATTTAATAACAATTATTTCACCATTATACAGGATGTTAACCTACCCCAACCAAGGAAAAGTACAAGGTAAGTGTTATTTCACAATCTCTTCATTATCCGAGGTTGTTTATACGTAATAATCTACTAGGATTTCGTTATCATCAACATCCATGTTTCTTAAGAATGTATTTCAAACATTTTTACTATTTACAAGAATATGGGTTAAAGGCATTTATACCCTTTTTTGACTTTTTATAAGAGGTTTATAAAGTAATCTTTCCTTCATTTTCCAAATAAGGTCCTTTTTAACCTTTTTGGAAGAATTAAGGTAAGAATTTTTTTTTAACTTATACGGCGGGTGCGGCTATTTTCCGCCGTTATAAAATCTTAGAAGCTTCCCTTACAATCTTATAAGAATATTTTCAAAGAAAATGTTTTATTTTATAAATATATGATTTCCAAATAGAAAGAGATATTTCTCTAAAAAGAGTTTGATTTCATCTATGTCAATATCCTTTGATGGATTTTATGCTTATTTGAAGTTGATTTATTATGATACAAAACTTATATATTGTATTGATGGTTTTGTGATATGTTTGACTGTGGATGTATTATTTTTATACCATTCAAGGTTTATAGATGAAGTATTTACATTTTGTATGCTAGTTTTAATACGAATGTTTATGTTATGTTTAAACCTTTTCATATGGGAATGCATTGGACTTAATATGTGATGGGTGGAGCCCGCTATATCTCCTCAATGCATCGGTAGGTCTCATGAGACAAACTAGTGTCTTGGCACAAGGCCTTGACAAAATATTATTTGTAGTCTGGGCACGAGGCCTTGGCTCTGTGGTTATGATAGTCTGGCATTATGCATTCCATCATTATGAAAGTGGTTATTGATATTGCATGTGATTATTCGATTAGTAGAATATCCATGTGAATAAGTAAATGGCATTATTTCATTTTATTTTTTCCATACTATGTTGAATTTCAAGTTTAAAAGGCTTTTGTTTTAGTTATACATTTCCTTAAATGTTTATTCTTATTTATGAAAGTTTCCTCTATATTGTTATCCTTACTGGGAATTTGGGCTCACCCCTTTTCTATGTTTTATTTTTCCCAGGATGTGAAGAAGTAAATTATGAATGACTTGTAGGGATATTATGAGGGTATAAGAGTGTAGACTATGGAGACTATGTTGTTGTAGTTTTCATTTTTATGATGTAATGTAAAACTTTATGAATATATCTAGTGTTTCCAAGGCTACTAAACTAATCGGTCTTTCGAGACTTGATCTTTCTTGTGATCATGCCAATGTTATGTAATAATGCACTAACTCTGGGTAACTGGGGTTGGGGCATTACAGGTTACATATAGAACTGTTCAACGATGGAACTGTTCACTAAATTATAAATTTGGCAAAGGAAAGTGAGGTTACCATTAGAGGTTACCAATAGAACTGTTCACACGATGGAAGTGTTCACGGAATTGGAGATTTGGAAAAGGAAATAGAGGTTACCATTGGAGGTTACCGATAGAGCTATTTGTCGATGGAACTATTCATAGAATTGAAAATTTGGAAAAGGAATGCGAGGTTACCGTTAGAGGTTACCGGTAGAGGTTACTGTTAGAGGTTACCAATAGAATTGTTCACCGATGGAACTGTTCATCGGACTGGAAATTGAAAAAGTGTTCGGGATAAGTCACCTTGACCTCCCAGAACACCTCAAAAACCATATTTTTACAAAGGAATGGACCGAAGAGGTCCATTCCTTTACATCAAATACCTCTCAAAACATTATTGTCCCTGAGAATTCAAAACCCACCTAAAGTGAGAACGAAACGGGGTCTGAACAACCTCCCTTCGAGATACCTCTCAAAATAGAGCAATCCATAAAAACAACAAAGGGATCCATCTCATAAACATAAAAGGTTCATAACCACATAATCTATATTGATACATGAAAACAGTTAAACATCAAAAAAATCTGGTTACTGACCACATATCGGCGACTCACGTTCCCAGGTACTCTCCTCCATGCCACCGTGTCACCACAAGACATGAACCAAGGGGATAGAACTCCCGAAAAACACCTTCTCCTTGTGGTCTTGGATCTTCATTGGTCGCTCCTCAAAGGTTGCATCATCATCAATATCGATCTCTCCCCAATCAATGATGTGAGAGTCATCAGGAAGATAATGATGGAGCTGTGATACATGGAAACCATCATGTATTCGACTCATCTGTGGGGGATGTGCTACTCGATATTCCATAACTCCAACATGAGTTAACATCTCGAAAGTCCCAACAAATCGGGGAGAAAGATTACTCCCACGACCAAACCATCACTGCACATGACGAGGAGTCACCTTTTGAAACACAAGATCCCCAACATTAAACTCTAAGGGTCCCTTTCTTTGATCAGTATATGATTTCTGACAATCTTGTGTTGTCTTCATCCTCTCATGAATCACCTGAACCATCTCTATTATATTATACACTAGTTCTGGTACGAGAATTGTTAACTCTCTGACCCTAGTACAGCACAATGGAGAACAACATGGTCAACCATACAGGGCATCAAAAGGTTCTATACCTATGGTGGAGTTAAAACTATTATTGTAAGTGAACTCCACCAAGAGTAATTGCCTTATCCACAAGCCTTCAAAATCAAGAATAAAAGAGCGTAACATGTCTTCAAGAGTCTAGATGGTTCACTCTGTATGACCATCTTTTTGAGGATGAAAGGCAGTGCTAAGTCATAGTTGAGAACCAAAAGCATGTTGGAGACCTCTCCACACCCTGGAGGTAAAACAAGGATCTTGATCAGAAATGATCATCATTGGGATTTCATGAAGTCTCACCACCTCCTCCAGATAATACCTCGACAAAACTTCCATTGTGCTCGACTCCTTGATTTCTATGAAGTGGGATTATTTTGTTAAATGATACACTACCACCCAAATAGCATCATGTCCTCACGGAGCTTGAGGTAAACCAGTAAAAAATTCCACTGAGATGTCTTCCAACTTCCATTGAGGAATATCTAATGGTTGGAGCAGACCACCTGGAACACGGTGTTCGTCCGTCACCTTCTGGCAGACCAAAAATTTAGACACAAACTTTGTAAACGTACACTTCATTCCAAGCCACAAAAACTAGTTCTTCAAGGCTCGATACATCTTTTTCATTCCAGGATTCACCGCTAAAGGAAAACTATGAAACTCTATGAGAACCATCTCATGCATCATCAAAGGAATGAAAATCCTTCTACGATACAACACTCGGTGTTGATCCTCCTTAGACCAACCATCAGGGGCCTCACCACAAACAACTTGGTCTCTACAGACCTCCAACTCAAGATCCCCCAACAGGGACTCTTCCAAATTCTACATCAGGGATGAATGTACTTTCATTTGAAAAAGACAACCACTACTCGCCAACTTCTCCCATATCAAGATTTAATACTGACAGCTCTTCCATTACTCTCCAGGAATCACTAGATTCACGCATAGCATCACTACGTGACTTTTGACTCACCGCATCAGCAACCACATTACCCTTTCCAAGTTTATATGATATCTCAAAGTCATATTGCTGTAATAACTCCATCCACTAATGTTGTCAGAAGTTCAGGTCACGCTGGAAAAAAACATACCTCAAACTCTTATGATCGGTGAAAACCAAAAAGCGCTCACCAAGGAGGTAGTGTCTCCAAAACTTCATAGAAACACCACGGATTCCAACTCAAGATCATGGGTGGAATAGTTATGTTCATGGGGACGCAACTACCAAGACCCAAAAGAAACAACTGAACTCGGCTTCATGAGAACACAGCCTAACCTTAGATGTAAAGCGTCACAGAAAACATCAAACTGAACTCCCTCAGCTGGAAGACAAAGAACTGGAGCACTTACTAACTTCTCCTTTAGATAATCGAAATCTTCCTGACTCTGATCAGTCCATATGAATGCATGATCCTTCCTGGTCAAAGCTGTCAGAGGAGTCTCAACTCTTGAGAAATTGGCTACGAACCTCCTGTAGTAGCCTGCGAGAACAAGGAAACTTTGCACCTCTAATATTGTCTTGGGGGATTCCCAAGACACAACTGCTTCTATCCTCGATGGATCCACAACTACTCCATGTTGGGACACAACATGACCCAATAAATGGACTTATCAATCCAAAAACTCACACTTTGACAACTTCCTAAACAGCTGATGTTGATGAGGAACTCTCAAAATGGCCTGTAGATGCATTACATGCTCCTCCTCAGATGTGGAGTACATAAGAATTTCATCGATGAAAACTATCGCGAACATGTACAGGAACTCATGGAACATATCATTCATCATTCCCATGAATACATCTTGATCATTCGTCATGCCAAACGACATTACAGCGAACTCATAATGCCCATGACGATGGCGGAAAGCAGTCTTTGGGATATCATCATCCTTCACACACATCTGATGATATCCTAACCGCAATTCGATCTTTGAGAACCAAATTTCACCCTTCAGTTGATCAAATAAATCATCAATCTGCCAAAGAGGATAGCGATTCATTGTTGTCACTTTGTTTAAGTGATGATAATTGAGACACAACTGCAAACTGTCGTCAGCTTTCTTCACGAACAAAACGGGTGCACCCCATGGCGACATACTGGGACCAAAAAAACCACACTATAACAGACCATTGATCTTTATATGTAACTCTCGTAACTTAGAAGGTTTCATCCAATATGGAGACATATAGATAAGAGATGCTTCTGGTTGTAGCTCGATCCCAAACTCGATCTCTCGTCGAGGGGGTAATGCTACAACCTCTTCTGGAAAGACATCATGGTAGTCTTCTACGGCCCTTGGAAACGCCAACTGCTGATCCTTTGAAGAACTCAGAATCATCTCAGCCATCATGGATGATAAGGACGAAACACGCCTATGACCCATCCAAGGATCTCGCTCACCAAAAAACACCACTGGCTCTCCATCCGCACCAATGAAAACGTCCTTCTTCCGGAAGCAATCTATGATAGCCTGTACTGAATACAACAAATCCATGATGAGGATGACATCATATGGTGGTATTTGTAAACATAGGAAATCTCTCCAAGAGTGGTGTTTCCCCAAAACTAGCTCACAGTCTCTACATACTTCAAACAAGTCAGCTCAACCTCCAACTGGCGTAGTCTACTATAAGGCCCCAGCCTTGAACCTTACTTAATCTTGAGTTATTACAAGATTACCCATTGAGGATCTTTTCAGGTTTAGAGTTTTAGAGAATTAGATCATGAAACTTGAATTACATTCCACATTTAAACAAAGTGGTTACATAAAAGAGAGTATTCATTCTTCCCATCAGCGGAAACATATTTAAAATATAACACGGATTCTTTCTTGAAACATCCTTGACACTATCATCACATCATGTACCTTTCCCTTGACCTGTGAAAAACATTTCAATAACTTGGGATGAGCATAAAAAGCTCAGTAAGAGTTATAAAAATATGGAAAGGAAACATGAGTTCATGTATACATAAAGATGAAATCATAATTTACCCATAAAACATAGGCACTTTAACCTAACTCCTCAAAACATGAATAAATCATAGAAATCATAAGACATAAAGGTAACTTGAGGCATTCATAACATTCTTACGTAGGGAGTAACCCTCTTGGTTACGTTTGGAATACCCATCACAGTATATTCCCTAAAATCTCTTCGGAGAAACCTTAACGTTTCACTCCTTCGCGTTACCCAATGCATTGGAGAGCTATAACGGGCTCACCCGCCCTTAGTTTATCACGGAACCACCCGTTCTTCATAACAATGCCCAAGAACCATAACATACACGTATCACATAAAATATTCATAAAGGAAACAAAACATTTCCACATTTCAAACACAACATAACATTTTAGTATTTTGAAATAATGAATCCATATAAAAAGAAACCATTTCCAAAACCATTTAAAACATTTAATAAAGATATTTTTGAATCAAAGTGTCCCATACCACCTTGAAGCTTTTAAAATTTTAAACCATTAATATCCATATAAATAAATCCTTAAAACCACTTTGAAAACATGGATATTAATAAGAACGAATAATTAAAACATTTAAAATGATATTTTGGTTAAAGGGGTTTTACCAAAATTAGAGACACTTGAATACAATAATTGAGGAATAACGTTTAGTAAGAACTTTATAATATCATGAGAATAAATGGATTCATGATATAATACTCCAAAGGACATTATATACACCATATAAGAGTGAATTGGTGCATAACAACAATGAACCCTCAATAGAAATGTCAAATGTGATGAAATCCCTTATAAAGAAGGTATCCTTAAATTAAGGACAAATCAATCTCAAAAATATGTGTGAAGAATATAAATACACCCAATATAAGTGGATATTAAGTGTAAAACAATAAAATGTCATTCACACATATTGAATGGATGACATATTCAATGACTACATGTCGAACCCAAAGAAATCGAAATTGGGTTAAGAAGTTCCCTTGACAGCCTAACGGCGTCACATCAAAATGAGTTGATGAGAGATAAAAAGAGTATCTCATCACTTGGACACAAAATTTACATCATTAAGGATACATGAGAACATATCCCAATGTAACAATATGTAAATTAAAAGACCCAATAAAAGAAGTCTTTTAAAAAGAGGGGGGTGAAAGGTTCCCTTACCGAATTGGGTATCTTTCAAAACATACACCCCATGAAAGAAGGGCAATAAATCATTGATGTAAATACTCATAAACGAAAGTATATTACACAAAGAGTAGAATAATGGTCAGTACATACACCACTCAAAGGAAATTGTGGCAAATGTAGCATAAATCTCACGGGGATAAAAGTGAGATGAAAAATCCCTTACGAAAACTCGGCAGCCTAACGGCGCCACATAACTTCCAAAAGGATTGATGAGAGAGAATAGGGTCTCTCATCACATGAACATAAAAATTACAGTAGGAGTAATATAAAATAACATCCCAATCATCAGAAAGATGAGCTTAAAAGAAATGACATAAAAGAGTGTACTTAAAGAGAAAGAGAGTTGCAGGATCCCTTACCTCGGGTCCGACTTGACTCGATCGTTCTTTAACGTCCTGAATAATAAACTTGAGTTAATTTCTATTTTCTTAAGAACCTTTTCCAAGTTCATTATTCCTTTTATATCAATTATTGACATGTTGTGAACATTATGTAATCATTTAAGTTAATAATGTTCATTTTGTCGGTATTTGGTTCTTAAGTCGAAAGTGGACTTCTTACAATTACATGTTGTTCATGTGGCCAAATGTTTATTATATCCAGAATTGTATTCATGTTGTAGTTATAATATATGTCACATATATCCAGTACATTCATGCATTTATAACATTACATAATCATTTAGAGGTAAGAAATGAAATGCACCGTTCATGGAGACGGTAAGCCGTACGTACGCATGAACGCTACTTTCATTTCTATTCGTATTTTATAGAATGGAATAATAATGATATAAAGGTATATTATAATTCCAGTATAATATCATATTTAATATCATAGTTCCATCCTTTATATGTCCCACATATGGTATTTAACGAATCAAATCACTTTGAGGGGGCGGTAGTCCGCGCTTCCTTAAATGAAGATATCGTGTTTACCCATAATGGGAACCATAAAGGTTTGACCAAAATGTAAAAAAACAGAATCTCAAGGAAAACATAAACATACTATATATCATATATAAAAATAGTGACATCATAATGGCCACCTTTGAAGGTGTTAAATGAGTATTGAACAATCATCGTTTCGGGAGGCAGAATTTCACCATCCACGGAAACCGTATGTTCTTTAACCATTTGATGTAGTTGTGTGAGAGTGTAGCTCAAATAAATATTATAACAACATCCTAGTATATTTAAGATACTGTTGTTGTTACAAAAGAAGTAAATAAAAAGAGATTAGGGGGTTGGAGAAGCAAAATAAAACAAATGAATATGAGAGAAACAATTACCTT
This sequence comes from Viscum album, assembly GCA_963277665.1. Lineage (NCBI taxonomy): Eukaryota > Viridiplantae > Streptophyta > Magnoliopsida > Santalales > Viscaceae > Viscum > Viscum album. The sequence goes on from OY728158.1 coordinate 1,329,882,240, forward strand.
TAAAAGTGTAACTCTTTTTGATTTGAGCCTAAAGTCTTACTTTGAAAGGATTATGCCCAAGGTAAATCCTCTAGGATGAGGAGAGGGATCTGGAGAGAGCAAATGGGCAGGGGTTGGCCGAGCCAAAGGCTTTTGAAGTGTGTGAAATAAGGTGGAGGTGGGGGCCTTTTATAAGAGAAGAGGAGAGGCACTTTTGGAAAGCAAAGAAATATTACTTTATTTGAAAATGCTTTTAGGTTTTAAAGGGTCCCACATTGGTAGAATTCGTGGATAAGGTGATAAGGCATCGAAATCCACTCATCCAATTGGTTTTGTCCATGTGTATATTGTAGATTTTTCATTATCTTTCCATTTTAATTAAATTGTCAAATAATGATGTCATCGCTGCATCATTATTATGTCATAAATAATTTAATTTCTTTAATGTCTAAAAATTATAAAAAAATACTATGATATAGGAAATCTTTTTATCTTTCCAATGACTATTTATAATCAAAATTTGGACTTGTATAACCCCACTTAAAAATTGTTTTAATAAAACATACTATGTTAGTGTCATTTTCACTTTAACATTAAATAAAAAGTATTTTATGTTATTTCCCAACAAAAGTGGATCCATGGGGTCCCCAAGTTAGGCCATGGCTTGTCTTGGTCGGCCATGACACAACCAATAGGGTTGTGACATGTGTCTAGGTCATTTCATTTTTTTAAAGTATTATTTATACCTTAAACTACACTAATTATCACTAATCGCGATTAAAAACCTAATAAGTTACTATTCACCAAAAAATTATTATAATCTCATTGAACCACATTTTACTTCTTAATGACAACCATGTATGTCGGATTTTCAAAATTCAATACACATTAGTGGTAAACTTTCATTTAACTGAAAAATCAGTTTGCTTGATTATCACTTAGTGGTTTCACTATTCATCAAAAATTGAAGTTTTTCAGAAAATTACCAAAAATTCACCCTAAGCTATATTTGATATTCTGAATTCAAAAATGAAGTCCGTTTTACAAAATTCAAAACATATTAGTCACATTAATTAATTTAATAATTAATTCCCGCTGTCAGAGCAAATAGCGTGTTTTTATAAAACAATAAGTATCAAAAGATTGACACCAGTTTAAGTCCGATTTCAAAGTGAAATTAATTCCAACCACCACTATTGGATTAAATGGTAAAAATATTTCCTAATTTCACTTTAAAACCAATTCAAAAGATAATCTAATCATATAAATAAATTAGATTAAAAAGTGGTTTTGAATTAAAATACAACATTTTACACTATTCCTTAAAAAAATGAACTTTATCGGAAAGATACCAAAAATTTACACAAAGTAAATTTTGATGTCCCGATTCTTAATAAGAGTTTTATTTGGTCCAAAAGAATGTTTAAGAGTGAACAAAACTATATTTAATGATGGTTCAACATCAAAAGGTGATAAGTGAACCTTTAGTGAAAACTAGGGCATATACGCCTAAAATTGAATTCTTTCCGTATTTTAAGCCTCTATTCTTTATTGGATAAATGTAAAAACAATTAAAAACATATGAAATCATATTTTAGTTATTTCTATCCATTCCCGCCAATACAACGGCTACATGTTAACTATCATTTAAAATAATATTATTTTATTATTAGAGTGCAACGTAAGATTCCCAAGAAACTCGTTGTTGCGTGTTGGGTACGCCATCGAGCATAGCGTCCCCTTTAAAGTCATATTAATATTTTATTCACAAATATGGATAAATACAAAAATGTCGTATTCTTTATTTACCTGGGGTGTTACATCCTTCCCCCCTTTTGGGAATTGCGTCCGCGCAATTTTAAAATTGGACTTGGAAACATCCTTGGAAGTCCCACATCGGAACAAGAGTTGGTAAAACAATCACTTTAAAATAAAGAAAGATAAGTACAAAGGTCACCCGAGTTAACCCATACTAGGACTCCAAGTATGAAAATATGGACATGGAGGAAAAAACAAAGGGTCATGTTCTGATGGAGAGTGTTAGAAAACATGTTTAGGACAAAGTTAACCACGAGAAAATCACAAACTTGTGATGGGTTAAACGGTATTCGATTCCCTAGTAGAAAAAGTTAATAGACAACATTTTTGTTTTAAGTTACATTTTATTGAGGAATTTTATTCATAAGGAAACATAATCACTTATCATGTTGACCTTCAACTTTTACTAGATTCCTTAATCAAACTCATATTTTTTTCAAAAGACGAGTATTTAGGGAGACTTGTTCGCATTCAGAGTACCATAATCAACTTCTAGAGAATCACCTAATCCACAAAAGAGAGCTATATACTTCCCATGTCTTTAGACTTTATCCAAAAACAAAACCAAAAAGGCTAGTACAAGATCGGATAATCCAGAAAAGGATAACCCTTTATAAAAATAAAATCTATTCTTAACATCCAAAATTTGTCAAACAAAACCCAATGTTCAACAAGGATCATTCGATAAACAATTTGTCCATAAAATTCTTCAAAGTAAACCAATATAAGATCGAAACCCAAATATTTGAAAGATTTAGTCACATAGTCTTCCAAGTTAAATCGTAACATTTATCTCCAAACAACATCAGTTGCTCCTAAAGTCACGCATTGAAAAGTAATTATCCCAATCACATATCCTCCATGATAGGGTAATCATTTTAATAAATAACCCAAAATCAACTTACTCTTAATTCATAAAATCATATAACCAAAAGAATCAGTCAAACTAACCAGGGACTTCACGTAGTCCAGTGGTAGGCGATAAATACCAGTCGCACTTTGGTTGTGGGTTCGATTCCCGCAGCTTTGTCCGACGCGACGGGATGTCACACGGTCTGCGTGTTGTCCTTTTTCCAAAACTATATAATTCTTAAAACATTCCCCAAAACGAGATAAAATCTTCAAAATAATCATAACACATTTTAACCTCAATTTCATCTCATGCCCTCCACTTCAATCATAACCTTTAGTAACCCATAATTACCTCAAAAGTAAGGATCATATAAACCCAAGTGGTTCTTTATAACTATGTCCACAAAAGAAAAGGTAACTATTCCTTGGATAAAATTTGCCTATATTAATCATCAGGGTTACACATAATATAAAAAGTCTTCTAATGTAACCCCATCATCAAAAGAGACATAATACTCTTAAGAATTTCACCATAACTCTTGAAGCCCTTATATGTTGACATCTTACTCATTCAACATTCTTCATGATCCATTATCCATTCCTTTCCAACCTATTCCGAAATACCTCTTTCCTACAAACAAAATCATGAATCATATCCTAAAATTTCAAATTAGGAAAACAACAGTCATGAAATAGTACATACCTTTGATTGGTCATTGTCAGTTTCTTCATCCTCAATAGGAATGGCATTAGGTATTGGTAAACGAACATTTGTACGCTCTTGGTGACCCCATTCACGATACTTCTTCATAGAACATGTGTTTGCATAATGACCATGCACACCACATTTAAAACATTCAATTGATCCCTCAGAAAGAACTTCTTTCTCTTTCCTCGAGTCAACGGGATGCTTCCTTTTTCCATTACAGGTTCTTGCTTTATGACCTTCATTTCCACATCTATAGCATATTTCTGTCCCTTTGAAACATTTCCCTAGGTGTTTCTTTCCACATCTCTGACACATAGGTTTTTGAACACTCATACCTTTATGATTATTACCTGCACTTCCGTAGGGATTTGTTTCTTGCATATTTGATGCCTTAGAGAAAACTCCAAGGTTTAGGTGGTCAATCATGACTCCAGATAGTTGGTTGAGGATAATCAGAAGAGTTCTCATTGCAGCTCCCATATCATTCAGTTGCTTGCTCAAAAGACTATCACAATTTCCTTCACATCCACTGTTACTTTGGTGCCTGCTAGATCCATCCATTTACTAAAACCAAAAAGGTCAGTGTGAGTATATCAACAAAACCATCATGTACTAATGAGGAAGATAAACACTAATATACACTTACTCATTCACTTTATCTAAAACTAGGACTCTTTCTGAAATCCTAACCATTATGGTAATGTCACTTATGCTTAAGGAATACCCTAACCTCTAAAGTTATCTAAACCGACCTTTGATACCAACTATAAGGCCCCAGCCTTGAACCTTACTTAATCTTGAGTTATTACAAGATTACCCATTGAGGATCTTTTCAGGTTTAGAGTTTTAGAGAATTAGATCATGAAACTTGAATTACATTCCACATTTAAACAAAGTGGTTACATAAAAGAGAGTATTCATTCTTCCCATCAGCGGAAACATATTTAAAATATAACACGGATTCTTTCTTGAAACATCCTTGACACTATCATCACATCATGTACCTTTCCCTTGACCTGTGAAAAACATTTCAATAACTTGGGATGAGCATAAAAAGCTCAGTAAGAGTTATAAAAATATGGAAAGGAAACATGAGTTCATGTATACATAAAGATGAAATCATAATTTACCCATAAAACATAGGCACTTTAACCTAACTCCTCAAAACATGAATAAATCATAGAAATCATAAGACATAAAGGTAACTTGAGGCATTCATAACATTCTTACGTAGGGAGTAACCCTCTTGGTTACGTTTGGAATACCCATCACAGTATATTCCCTAAAATCTCTTCGGAGAAACCTTAACGTTTCACTCCTTCGCGTTACCCAATGCATTGGAGAGCTATAACGGGCTCACCCGCCCTTAGTTTATCACGGAACCACCCGTTCTTCATAACAATGCCCAAGAACCATAACATACACGTATCACATAAAATATTCATAAAGGAAACAAAACATTTCCACATTTCAAACACAACATAACATTTTAGTATTTTGAAATAATGAATCCATATAAAAAGAAACCATTTCCAAAACCATTTAAAACATTTAATAAAGATATTTTTGAATCAAAGTGTCCCATACCACCTTGAAGCTTTTAAAATTTTAAACCATTAATATCCATATAAATAAATCCTTAAAACCACTTTGAAAACATGGATATTAATAAGAACGAATAATTAAAACATTTAAAATGATATTTTGGTTAAAGGGGTTTTACCAAAATTAGAGACACTTGAATACAATAATTGAGGAATAACGTTTAGTCAGAACTTTATAATATCATGAGAATAAATGGATTCATGATATAATACTCCAAAGGACAGTATATACACCATATAAGAGTGAATTGGTGCATAACAACAATGAACCCTCAATAGAAATGTCAAATGTGATGAAATCCCTTATAAAGAAGGTATCCTTAAATTAAGGACAAATCAATCTCAAAAATATGTGTGAAGAATATAAATACACCCAATATAAGTGGATATTAAGTGTAAAACAATAAAATGTCATTCACACATATTGAATGGATGACATATTCAATGACTACATGTCGAACCCAAAGAAATCGAAATTGGGTTAAGAAGTTCCCTTGACAGCCTAACGGCGTCACATCAAAATGAGTTGATGAGAGATAAAAAGAGTATCTCATCACTTGGACACAAAATTTACATCATTAAGGATACATGAGAACATATCCCAATGTAACAATATGTAAATTAAAAGACCCAATAAAAGAAGTCTTTTAAAAAGAGGGGGGTGAAAGGTTCCCTTACCGAATTGGGTATCTTTCAAAACATACACCCCATGAAAGAAGGGCAATAAATCATTTATGTAAATACTCATAAACGAAAGTATATTACACAAAGAGTAGAATAATGGGCAGTACATACACCACTCAAAGGAAATTGTGGCAAATGTAGCATAAATCTCACGGGGATAAAAGTGAGATGAAAAATCCCTTACGAAAACTCGGCAGCCTAACGGCGCCACATAACTTCCAAAAGGATTGATGAGAGAGAATAGGGTCTCTCATCACATGAACATAAAAATTACAGTAGGAGTAATATAAAATAACATCCCAATCATCAGAAAGATGAGCTTAAAAGAAATGACATAAAAGAGTGTACTTAAAGAGAAAGAGAGTTGCAGGATCCCTTACCTCGGGTCCGACTTGACTCGATCGTTCTTTAACGTCCTGAATAATAAACTTGAGTTAATTTCTATTTTCTTAAGAACCTTTTCCAAGTTCATTATTCCTTTTATATCAATTATTGACATGTTGTGAACATTATGTAATCATTTAAGTTAATAATGTTCATTTTGTCGGTATTTGGTTCTTAAGTCGAAAGTGGACTTCTTACAATTACATGTTGTTCATGTGGCCAAATGTTTATTATATCCAGAATTGTATTCATGTTGTAGTTATAATATATGTCATATATATCCAGTACATTCATGCATTTATAACATTACATAATCATTTAGAGGTAAGAAATGAAATGCACCGTTCATGGAGACGGTAAGCCGTACGTACGCATGAACGCTACTTTCATTTCTATTCGTATTTTATAGAATGGAATAATAATTATATAAAGGTATATTATAATTCCAGTATAATATCATATTTAATATCATAGTTCCATCCTTTATATGTCCCACATATGGTATTTAACGAATCAAATCACTTTGAGGGGGCGGTAGTCCGCGCTTCCTTAAATGAAGATATCGTGTTTACCCATAATGGGAACCATAAAGGTTTGACCAAAATGTAAAAAAACAGAATCTCAAGGAAAACATAAACATACTATATATCATATATAAAAATAGTGACATCATAATGGCCACCTTTGAAGGTGTTAAATGAGTATTGAACAATCATCGTTTCGGGAGGCAGAATTTCACCATCCACGGAAACCGTATGTTCTTTAACCATTTGATGTAGTTGTGTGAGAGTGTAGCTCAAATAAATATTATAACAACATCCTAGTATATTTAAGATACTGTTGTTGTTACAAAAGAAGTAAATAAAAAGAGATTAGGGGGTTGGAGAAGCAAAATAAAACAAATGAATATGAGAGAAACAATTACCTTTAAAAGTGTAACTCTTTTTGATTTGAGCCTAAAGTCTTCCTTTGAAAGGATTCTGCCCAAGGTAAATCCTCTAGGATGAGGAGAGGGATCTGGAGAGAGCAAATGGGCAGGGGTTGGCCGAGCCAAAGGCTTTTGAAGTGTGTGAAATAAGGTGGAGGTGGGGGCCTTTTATAAGAGAAGAGGAGGGGCACTTTTGGAAAGCAAAGAAATATTACTTTATTTGAAAATGCTTTTCGGTTTTAAAGGGTCCCACATTGGTAGAATTCGTGGATAAGGTGATAAGGCATCGAAATCCACTCATCCAATTGGTTTTTTCCATGTGTATATTGTAGATTTTTCATTATCTTTCCATTTTAATTAAATTGTCAAATAATGATGTCATCGCTGCATCATTATTATGTCATAAATAATTTAATTTCTTTAATGTCTAAAAATTATAAAAAAATACTATGATATAGGAAATCTTTTTATCTTTCCAATGACTATTTATAATCAAAATTTGGACTTGTATAACCCCACTTAAAAATTGTTTTAGTAAAACATACTATGTTAGTGTCATTTTCACTTTAACATTAAATAAAAAGTATTTTATGTTATTTCCCAACAAAAGTGGATCCATGGGGTCCCCAAGTTAGGACATGGCTTGTCTTGGTCGGCCATGACACAACCAATAGGGTTGTGACATGTGTCTAGGTCATTTCATTTTTTTAAAGTATTATTTATACCTTAAACTACACTAATTATCACTAATCGCGATTAAAAACCTAATAAGTTACTATTCACCAAAAAATTATTATAATCTCATTGAACCACATTTTACTTCTTAATGACAACCATGTATGTCGGATTTTCAAAATTCAATACACATTAGTGGTAAACTTTCATTTAACTGAAAAATCAGTTTGCTTGATTATCACTTAGTGGTTTCACTATTCATCAAAAATTGAAGTTTTTCAGAAAATTACCAAAAATTCACCCTAAGCTATATTTGATATTCTGAATTCAAAAATGAAGTCCGTTTTACAAAATTCAAAACATATTAGTCACATTAATTAATTTAATAATTAATTCCCGCTGTCAGAGCAAATAGCGTGTTTTTATAAAACAATAAGTATCAAAAGATTGACACCAGTTTAAGTCCGATTTCAAAGTGAAATTAATTCCAACCACCACTATTGGATTAAATGGTAAAAATATTTCCTAATTTCACTTTAAAACCAATTCAAAAGATAATCTAATCATATAAATAAATTAGATTAAAAAGTGGTTTTGAATTAAAATACAACATTTTACACTATTCCTTAAAAAAATGAACTTTATCGGAAAGATACCAAAAATTTACACAAAGTAAATTTTGATGTCCCGATTCTTAATAAGAGTTTTATTTGGTCCAAAAGAATGTTTAAGAGTGAACAAAACTATATTTAATGATGGTTCAACATCAAAAGGTGATAAGTGAACCTTTAGTGAAAACTAGGGCATATACGCCTAAAATTGAATTCTTTCCGTATTTTAAGCCTCTATTCTTTATTGGATAAATGTAAAAACAATTAAAAACATATGAAATCATATTTTAGTTATTTCTATCCATTCCCGCCAATACAACGGCTACATGTTAACTATCATTTAAAATAATATTATTTTATTATTAGAGTGCAACGTAAGATTCCCAAGAAACTCGTTGTTGCGTGTTGGGTACGCCATCGAGCATAGCGTCCCCTTTAAAGTCATATTAATATTTTATTCACAAATATGGATAAATACAAAAAATGTCGTATTCTTTATTTACCTGGGGTGTTACATCTACTCCAAGGTCACTGGACTCTACCTCATGTCCCAAAGCATGGACAAGGGTATGTGATATGAAGGAGTGTGTCTCTCCTGAATAAAAAAAAGGCATACAGCAAGGTAGAAAACAAGAAAAGGGTACCTCGAACGACGTCTGGCTCACCTGGAGCAGGCAACACTAGAGCATGAAGCTGACTACAACCTCCTCCACGACCTCTCTAACCCTGATGACGACCACCACCACAGCCACGCTCTACTCTCTGAGGACGTGGAGCGTCATGGGGTTGTCCTTTTCCTGTCCTATCTACCCTCTACTGATCTAAATCTGGTGAAACCGACTGCTGCTACCTCAGCTAGAACTACCTCAACAGAGGAACATGGAGCATAGCACCTGGTGCGCGATGACTGTTCTGAAAGGTCAGGCACTCCCGTTGCTGATGACCATGTCCACCATAATAAAAACAAGCGCTTGATCCCTTGGCATAGGCCTGAGAGTTACTACCTCTGGAGAAACGAGATGTGAAGGGCTAGGAACTACCCCCGGCTAAATGGAAACTCTTCTACCATGAAAACCAGGAACCCCGGACCATAGCTCTGCTTTATGAGGAATCATATCGATTCCCCTCTCGTGATGATCCAGTCTGGGCCAAAATCCTCTCAACAACCTCTGCCCTCGCTAGAACCTCAAGATATGTTTTCATCATAAATGGAGTGACATGGAGCTGGTTCTCTGGACGCAAAGCCTCCTCGAAATTCCTCGCCTTGGCCTCCTCATATGGCAGCATGTCTGAAGAATATCATAAAAGTTTCCTAAAACAGATTCCAAACTCTCAAACACTGGATCTCCTCTATCGAAGGGTAAGAGGATCCTGGAGACTGGATGCCTTCGCATTCAAAGAAAGAAACTCAACTCTAAACTAGTCTCGGAACTCCTCCCATGAGATCGCTGACTCCTCACGATCCCTGAGGAACAAGAACCACCACTGCCTCACTGCTCCACGCAGCATCGTCACAACCAAGGACACCCAGTGCTCCTTCTGAGCACAGATCGAACTGAAGCCAATCTCGACCTCCTCCAACCAGTCTTCCATGACTAAAACTGAAACGGAGCCCTCACACTTCTTCAGACTCTGGCACTGATGCTCTCGGAGTGTTTTCTTCCAAGTGTCGTAGTCGTAAACCACTACCCTGAGGCGATCTACTGGAACATCATGTGAGACATTTTCTATGCAAACCTGATGAGGACATCGACATGGATCCATACCTGTGAAATAACAAACCGTTAGAGCTCCTAAACCTGGAATATGAAAGACTCGACATTAATTAATTAATTTTTTTCTTTTATTCATTTTAGGTTAACCTATCCCAAGGTCCACCCATTCAAACAAAGGCGTAAAGTAGAATGATGCATGATCCTTTCCTAGATCTCTACCCTTCAACTAGAATCAAATTTTTTAGTATCCATTATAAATTTAAAGGTTCGTACATCAGATCATAAGGGTCCCTAAACACCTATGTCTCATCCGGTCTCTAGTGTTTAAATCACTTTCTAAACATGAATGACACGGTTTCCCTACCAACCCATGCAACCTCACCTAAGCCTAACTCCAAACTCTATCCTATCCCTCAACCAAACCTCTGATACCACTCTGTCACGACCCCCTCCCCACAAAGTGTCCCCCTCCTGGTCCGGTAATGTGAGAAGGAACATAATGACCCCCGAGTCCCACCTCCAGTAGGCCTAGGTTGGAGACTAGCATCGAGGGTATAGAAAACACACAAATGGGAGGCATTACCCTCTAATAGAACACATGCGGAAGAGAGAGATAAGATAGACACCAACAAACTCCTACTCAACCAGTTAGATAAAAGAAATACCAAGTACACACATGAAATGCCATGAAAAACTACTACAACTGAAAGGGGAAAAACTGTAAGTACCCAAAACAAAGTAAAAAAACAGCAACCACAAGCCCGAACAGCTCTTGAAACCAAAAGCTAGTAGTAACCAGCCTTATCTCAAACCTTCTTGAAGTGACCTGAAAAAATATTTATATATACATAGGGTGAGTATAAAAGTATACTCAGTAGGATCCTCCCCGAAGCCTCTCGTGCAAAAGTAAAGAAGGCACGCTAAAGCATAGTGAACAACAAGTGAAACTAACTGGACACCTAAACTGGTATACTAAGTTCCCATCCTCACCATGGATACTCTCACCAAGTAACACATACAAGAATATATCATATAATAATGAATATCAAGGGTACCCCACTACTACTTCCCCACTGGTTTTCGCTTTGCCCCAACGTCACACGTCCTAAGCATCTCTCTCCAAAAAGGCTTTCCCACAGACACCTGGGTGAAGCACCTCAACATGCACCTCATGCAACAAAACCACCACGTCCATATAAGCAAAGTAACCAGGTAGTTTCTGGGAGCCACCATAGCTTGCATAATGTGTATCATACATTGGGTATTATACCTCAATCCATTGCAACCCATACACCGAGTAAGGATCCTCAAGCCATCACATCCTATACATGTTACACCTATAGTAGTCCACAAAAAACTATATCCAGAATATATGTATGTGAATAAACAGAAGCCATTACAACCCTCTACACACATATATGGGGAAACTAACAAATGTGCTTGCCAGTACAAGTAACTACCAAGAGAAGAGTGTGGGGCCAAAGGGGGTAGTCGTCCATTCATCCTCCCACCAAAATGTTGGGGAACCCCCCCCCCCAGGGCTCAGACTCCCTAGGGTGTTATTTTCCCTCACTGAATGGGTAGAGTAGTGTAAAGAAACAAAAAAGTATAGAATATTTTATATCTCACAACCACACTATGGGAATAACCTAGTCTTAGACACAACTATAGTTAACGTCTCTCGGACTTCAGGCTACTACCTCTAAGACTAGGTATCCTATAATCACACAACCATTTAAATAGATTTAATACATTATTTCATTCCCCTTTTTTTAGTTTCACTTTCCGTTAATTAATTATGTAAGCATTAATTAACCAATACCAATTCCACACTAATGTTCATTAGCATCACATCAAAGGTACATGGTCCCTTTAAAATTACAAAATCATCATTATGTTCCAGCAACTCTAACCCCATGGGTTAACATCATTTATTCAATTATTCATTACAGAATCACTTTCCCATATTCCCAAGAATTCTAAAAAAACATTCTATCATGTTAAAAACAAATGGGGCTCGACACGGTGAGTATATATACTACATGTTGAGTTGTTTCCTTCTATAACAAGAGTATAGTCCCATCCTCCATTGAGAAGCTAAACGCGGAAAGCACGTGGCATACCACACGCATCTTCACCTCCCCCGGTAGAAGTGAAAGAAAGACCATCTGCCTTGAGTAGTGGGGAAAAGTAAAGCTAATAATTAACTGATAAGAATTTGAAAAAATCCAACAATTGAATCTATCCCATTCCATCATCTCTGGTGTCCTCCTCGACACCCACATGCATAAACTGATGCATCTGGCCACTCTAGGCATCACCTACTGCCACAACCAAAAAGCCTATGTTCCCCCACATATCTCTACATCCATCTAGGCTCACATCACACCACAAAAATCAGGAAAACAACATCATGTCAATTGGGCTCTTGTACCTTAAACAAACAAGAGGGTAACTCAGAACCCTACAAGTAATTATCTTTTAACAACCAGCATTTCTTTAATCCATCTTGGATTAACCGATTTATAATTTTTTGGTTCCAAAATTCAGGAAACCTAAACAATAAGATATCACAAATGATTAAATATTATTATTGCGCTAATTTGATTAACATCAAATTACAACAAGAACCAGATTCATTTACATGCCTATTTATCTTTAGCCAAACAAATATCAATTATTTCTGTTTTACGTTCTTTACAAATTTTCATCAAAAATGAACAGCTAAGCGAAGTAAGCATAGATATCACACTATATAGAAAACAGGGATAAATATCATACGACTAATATCAATTTATTTGTCTGGTTCAAATATTTATTATTTCAATTCCATTGTGGTCTAGTGGGATAAAACATGCTAACAATACAGTTGCACATAAAAGAGAATAGAAGCAAAAAATCCCCTAACTCAAATAGTTCTTAACGTTCTTTATCCACCCAACGGGTTATGAACCCCCTCTCATATCAACGGCATCCACCCGAGGAAGCCATGGTATGACCGTACCAACTGAAACCCAATAAAACCCTTTTAAGAAGCCTGGAGATTACATGCTATAATATGGAATGGAGAAACAAGAGAAGATAAACCCCAAAATAATGACGATAAAACATACCTTATATCGAAGATTGATCGATACAGCTTGGTTGCATCAAAATAGTGCAGAACCAATCCAAGGAGGGGAATTTTGATTGTGCACCTTCTATGAGAAGGATTGGCATGTTTGAGCATTACACACCCGAGAACAAGTAGAAAGAATAAGTGAGGAAGATATCTCATCCCTTTTGAAGATTTAACTGAGCGATGGTTTAAGATATGCTTAATTTCCCATTAAAAGAGTATTTCATTAAACCACGCGGTTTGATAGAGTAAAAACATTCCATCCATAGGAATAATTAATTTAGGAGTTATGTACTTTGAATCAGCCTTAAAGTCCTTAAAACAAGGCATTAAATTCATTTTACGTCAATAGAAAATGCTAAAGGGGTAAAACTTGTGGGAAGCTGGAAAAAATGTTCACGAACTCAAAATTTGGAAAAGGAAAGAAAAGGTGACAGTTAGAAGGTCACTATTTTTGATACACTGTTCACAAACTCGAAATTTATCATAGGAAGGAAGAGGTTATAGTTAGAAGTTAACCGTTCTGGAAACACTATTCACAAACTCAAAATTTGTAAAAGGAAAGAAGATATGATAGTTAGAAGGTCACCATTCTAGAAACACTATTCACAAAATCGAAATTGGGCAAAAGAAATAAGTGGTGACAGTTAGAAGGTCACCATTCTGAAAACACTGTTCAAAAACTTGAAATTTGGAAAATGAAAGAAGTGGTGACAATTAGAAGGTCAATGTTCTGGAAACACTATTCATGAACTCAAAATTTGAAAAAGGAAATAGAGGTTGTTGTTAGAACCTCACTGTTCTGGAAACACTGTTCACAAACTCGAAATTAGGCAAAGGAAATAAGAGGTGATAGTTAGAAGGTCACCGTTTTGGAAACACTATTCATGAACTCGAAAATTGGAAAAGGAAATAGAGGCTACTATTAGAACCTCACTGTTCTAGAGACACTGTTCACAGAACTCAAAATTTGGAAAAGGAAAGAGAGGTTACCGTTAGAGGTTACCGATAGAGGATACCATTAGAGTTTACTGATTGAATTGTTCACTGATGGAACTATTCACAAAATTGGAAATTTTTCAAAGGAAAGAGAGGTTACCATTAGAGGTTACTGATAGAACTATTCACTGATGGAACTGTTCACAAAATTATAAATTTTTCAAAGAGAGGTTGTTGTTAGAGGTTACCGATAGATTTATTCACCGATGGAACTGTTCACAGAATTAGAAATTTGGAAAAGTTAAGAGAGGTTACCGTTAGAGGTTACTGATAGTGGTTATCGTTAGAGGTTGATGATAGAACTATTCACTGATGGAACTATTCACCAAACTGGAAAATTGGAAAATGGATGGGGATAAGTCACTTTAACCTCTTAGAACACCTCAAACATGATATTTTCACAAAGGAATGGACCAAAGGGGACCTGGCCATTATAGAGGCCCATTGTTTTTTGTAGTAGTTGACACCTAGAGTGGCGAGATGCATCGATTTATGCATGTTGGTGTTGGGGAGGACACTAGAGATAACAGAATGTGTTGGATGTGATTGTTTGGATTCTTTTTGTTTCTTATTGGTTATTTATATTGTTTACTTTCCCCATTGATAAAGTTATTTGTTTTTCTTAAACTCCTTAAAAAAGGGGAAAAGATGCGGGGGTATGCCATGTGATTTCTGTGTTTAGCTTCCCGAGGGGGGATGGGTATTCTCTCTTGCTATAGGCGGCAAAGACATGATGGGATGTTCCTCTACTCACCGTGTTGATCCCCCTTGGGTATAGTAGATTAAATATTTTCTAGAATTCCTGGGAGTATGGTAATGTAATAAGGTTGTTAATAAATTATTGAATAAATGATGTTAACCAGTGGGGTTGGAGCTTACTGGGATGCAATGCTGAAGTTACAATTTTAAGAGGAACAATGGACTTGGGTGTGATGCTAATAGAATATAATGTGGAATTGTTGATGGTTAATTAATGTTTAAAAAATTAATTAATTTAAAGTGAAACTGATAAAAAGTGAATGAAGTAATGTAATAAATCTCTTCAAATGGTTGGGTTCTTATAAGATACCTAGTCTTAGAAGTGGCATCCGGGAGTTCGAGAGACGTTAGTTGTAGTTGAGTCTAAGACTAAGATATTCCCATAGTGTGGTTCTAATCTATAGTATATTCAGTACTTTTTGTGTTTCTATACACTACTCCACCCTTTCAGTTAGGGAAACTAACACCGTGGGGATTCTGAGCCCTTGGGAGTGTTTTCCCCAACATTCCGGTGGGAGGATAGATGGATGACTACCACCTTTGGCACCGCTATCTTCTCTTGGTAGTTACTTTTGTTGGTAGGCACAAAGGTTAGTTTTTCCCATATATGTGTGTAGAGGGCTATAATGGCTTGTGTTTATTCATAGACATATATTCTGGATATAGTTTCATATGAACTACTATAGGGGTAATGTGTATAGGATATGATGTCTTGAGGATCTTTACTCGGTGTATAGGATATAATGGCTTTAGGTTTAATACCCAACATATGATACATGTTATGAAGAATATGGTGGCTCCCATAAATTATCGGGTTACTTTGCTTATGTGGACATGGTGGTTTTGTTTCATGAGGTGCATGTTGTGGCGCTTCGCCCAAGTGTCTGTGGGAAATCCTTTTTGGAGAGAGATGCTTAGGACATGAAACATTGGGGAAAAGCGGCAAACTAGTGGGAAATTAGTAGCTGGGTACCCTTGATATTCTTTATTATATTATATACTCTTGTATACATTACTTTGTGAGAGTATTCATGGTGAGGCTGGGAACTTAGTACACATGTATAGGTGACAAGTTAGGTTCACTTTTTGTTCATTGTGCTTTATCAAGCTTCCTTTACTTTTGCAAAAGAGGCTCCGGGGAAGATCCTACTGAGTATACAGTTATACTCACCCTATGTATATATATAATATTTTTCAGTTCACTTGGAGAAGGTTGGAGATCAAGCTGTTTTCTACAATCATGGGGTTGCAGGAGATGTTCAGGCTGGTGGTTGCTTCTCTTTTTTACTTTCTTTTGGGTACTTGATGTGTTTACCCTTTTCAGTTGTAGTTGTTTTTCATGTCATTATATATGTGTACTTGGGTTTTATTTTATATTGCTCTCTGAGTTGGAGTTGGTTGGTGTCTGTCTTATCTCTCTTTTCTACATGTGTTCTCTTAGAGGGTAATGCCTCCCATTTTCGTGTTTTCTATACCCTCGGTGCTAGTCGCCAACCCTGGGCGAACTTGAGGCGGTACTCGAGGGTCATTATCTCCCTTATCACACTACCTGCCCAGGAGGGGTACACATTGTGGGGATGGGGTCCTAAAAATAAACCAAAATTATTTATCTTGTGATTTTTAGGGATAAAATATTTGAATGATGAGATAATGTAATGAATCTAGTTTTATTGTGTTATTCTTTTGAATATATATATATATATATATATTTGTGTGTGTGTGTGTGTTTTCCATGGATTCGGTCTGGCATTTTGGAGTCTTAGGACCCTGGAATTAATATATATAAAATATTAATATATATTAAATAAAAGAATTATTTTTTTTAATTTATTAACCATTTTTGGGACCCTATAAGGGAAATATGTGACCACAACTATTTTTTATAATATGATTTTTACCCAAGACAAGGCCAAGGTTCTATTGGAGAAATATCTTTGGTTAAGGAAGACATTGAATTGTAGGTTAATTTAATTAATAAATTGTAATAATTTTTTAATTAAATTACCTTAAACCTATAAAACCTCCATAAATTCTATGTTATGAAATATTACATGGTTTTACCACATAACCCTAGGAGGATTTGAGAGGAGGAGCATTCCTCATTGGCATTGGCAAACCCAAGGATGCAGATTAATGAATAGATCAAGGTGGATCATGAGATGGTATGTGAACATATAACATATTCTTATTCATCACTGTTGGACATGTTCCTTCGAAAAAACAATCAATAATTCAGATAGGTCTTATTATTTTTGTTTTCAAGGATATTTAATTTGATAATTGTAGAATTAATTATCTTCATTCATATTTTTATTGATTTATATTCATTGGAAAATCTAAAATTTAAATTGAATTTTTAAAAACTATTTATATTCATTATTACAATATTTACACATTGTTCCCATACATTATGATTTTTTCCCTGATCACAATATCCAACTTTTATCATTACCTTTTTTAGTATACTTTCCCAAAAATTATTTTTAGTGGTCTTTGTCATTGCCATGTGTGGTTTCAGATCAACTTTTTATAGTTGGATTAAAATGTGATTGAATCCATATATAAATGAAGATGATATGAACTATGTAACATTTGATTATTCTTGGAAAGTTCATGATGTGTTTTCAGTTTCGGTGGTTGGATTTTTTTTTTTGGAATCCTGAATGGAGGTGGATTCAAGATGACATCCTAAAAAGTTGATTATATTTCAAATTTCAAGTAATTGAAGGATTAGAATCAATGTTCAGATATGAAATACTTCTATTTATAGTGGTAAAAAGGTGTTTTTTGTATCATGATTGGTAGATCTATCATTAATATGATTAAACAGTGTTTTTTAAAATTTCCTAAGTACAAACAATGTATCCTAAATGAACACTCCCCGTGATGTCCTCTAGAAACAACGAAAATAGTTTCAAATTGAGAGAAATGTCATACAACTTGTATAGAAGTATGCACACCAAGTGACACAATGATAGTGGCATAGATTTTACTTTGGGACTAAAATAAAATAAACATGACTAAGAACAAGGTCACAACCAGGGTAAATGAACACAACTATGTACATAGACACAATCAGGGTACACATACTTGACCACAGTACATAGGAACAACCGGTGCACATGGGCATGGGTTGGTAGGACATGTGATAGAATTATTTGGCTATGTCATGTCATTTAAAACCTAAACATTCCATGTTTTATTATATCTCATACCAAGACATGACATGTGGGGAAAAACATAGGTGATGAGGCATCTTCCCACACCGTTTAACCCCCCCAAACACCGTGTATTTGTCCCATTAAATTATAACTTCCATATATCATTATTCAAAATAATAATGTTGGCCCATGAGTAGCCTATCGTGAGTATTTTTAGGAATAAAACACAATGGAATCCCTTATAGTGTATTTTGATATATGATGTGTGGTGTTTCAATCATGATGCTTCTTCAGGTGATGCATGACTTATATCAGTGATCAGGGGAGATCATCCGAGAGATCCTTGGGTTAAAAACCTCCATTTCACACAATGGTGTGGGAACCTATAATCTATATATAGGTTGAGGGGAACCCCATATCACACAAAGGGATAGGATCTCTATTTGTTGAGTGGTACTACCCTAATGTTCCAGGGGATGGGACATCTATCTGCAGAGTGGAACCCCACACTACACCAGGTGATGAGTCCACTATATACTGAGTGTATCGCACCCCCATGACATACCATGAAACCAATACTCTATATGAGGAGTGACACCCATCTAACAAGCATGGTGGGGTCCTCATTCTACTAAGTTTCACCCTTTATCTCACTGGGGTGTGGGTCCTCTATTGGTGATTGTTCCCCCTAAACCTTGAAATACAATGGTGAGGTGTGAGTTCTATGTATGATTACATATATAGACACATGAGATATTGAAAATTAGAGATATACCTTTAAATCTATAGGCATACTAATTTTCCTTATATAGTATTTAGAGATTTATATCCCAATTTTCTCCCATATGGGTTTCTTTATGAGTATATTTTCTTCGGTTTTCCCTCAATACATGGGTTAAACTATCTTTGGTTTTATCCTCATATTTCTCCCTTTATGATTTTTTGGGAATCTTATTGTCTTTTATATACTCAACTCAGCATGATATTTTCTCCACATGCAATGAATTATACATTTGAAAGGTAAATCAATGAGGAAATTTGTGGATTATAGTGATAACTGGGTCCATTGGTTGCATTTAGTGGTTGGGAATTGAAATCTGGAGTTGTGCCCTCTTCATCTTCCCTTTTTCTAATTATTGTCAGTTTGGGACATCATTTGTGGTGGGGTGTGTATTTTTTCCCTTTACACTTTTTTTTATACAATATTAAACTTATATATCTCCTAGAGGTTATTGCATACTTGTTTATACTCTAGATGTTGCAGTCTTTTATTATTCATTTTTACTTTTTCTTAGAGATTGTCATGTCTATGAAAAGTTATATAAGATAAAGCCTCCCATTTTAGTTTATTCATTCTCAGTGATTGTCTCTAACCCCTACCCTATTGAAGTAATGTTTAGGGTTTTCATATATGGCTTTTATATATCCTGGAAGGCCCTGTTTAGTTTTTCCCTTATAATATATTTAGGTTCAAGTGGAGATAAAAATGTAGAAAAAACTTCATGGTTTCCAACACTTATTATAGTAATAACTCCCACATCTATGTTACATATAATGGTTTCCAAAGGTTGTTTTCAGAGTTTTAGACTACATAGGCACCACCATTTTAGGTTTCTCTACTTTCTAGACATTCAAGACTTCATTGTTCTTGATCATTCTCTATATCATCATATTTTTTATTACTAAAATTAGGATCATGTCTAGAATTATCTAAATAATAATGATGGTCCTCAATTTGAGTTTTCTTTGAATAAGTGTATCAATTTAATAAAATATCATATTATTAGATTATTTATCTATCATTGACCATTTATTGAAAACTATATCAGTTTTAAGAGTGATTTAATATCTAATAAATATCCCTTAATCAACATTTGGATTAATCTAACCAAGGTTTTTTGTGTTCATACTATAATATTTTCATCAATAATTTATATACAACTTAAGAATTTCACTATAACTACCTATTTGTTGTTTTCAATTATTTGATTTATTTTTATCAAGGATTTTATTTATGAAATCCAATAACATGTTTCATAAATTCATGATATTTTGTTGTTATTCAATTCATTCAATACCCATTTATTTATTTATTCATTGAGTTATATTGATTTTTTAAATTAAAGAGTCAAATCATTCGATTCTGTGAATATTTTTTAAAATGGAAAATTTTTGAATTTTATTTACTTATTTTTTTGGGAGTAATATGATTTGATTTATCATAATTATCAATTACCTAACTATTAAAAAGTCTTGGGGAATATAATGTGACATTAAATTTTATGCTTAATAAGATAGTTATTAAAGAAAGAGGTGATTCATAGAGAACTATTATGGATTCATTTTTTCCAAGAAATAATTAATAAATTGCAAAGGAATTAGTGCACATGATGTAACAGCCCAAGATTTTATAAAAAATATTCTTTTTAATTTTATTAATGTCTTATGTTGTACGCTACACCAAAAGAAGCTTGCACAACACGCATCCTTGACTTGCCTTGCATTACACGCAATCGCGACCTTCCTCGATAGCGTGTGTAATACGCAATACCGAGTTTCACTAAACAACGATATGCTATTAAAATATTATTAAAACTAGCCGTTATGAATAGTAATAACCACTTTTTAAAACTCTGTAAATCTTATTTTTCAAAATGAACTTCATTTTTGGATTCGGAGTATCGAATTTAGCCTAAGGTGAAATTTTGGTACTTTTCGGATAACTTTCATATTCTGATGAATAGTGAAAATTACTAAATTATAATTAAAAACAACTTTTTTAATCGAAATAATTAATAGTGATAAATTATTAATTGGAGTAGTTTTAAAGTATATTTAGAATATATTTTTACAATTTAATACAATGTTGGTCATTGGATGTAATTGCACATTTAAACCAGACATAAACAAGTGTCAATCTTTTGATAGATATTGTTTCTTAAAAACACACTATTTAAAATTAATTAATGCAACTTCTATGTTATGAATTTGGTAAAATAGACTTCATTTTTGAATTCGGAATATGAAATATAGCTTAGGATGAAATTTTGGCATTGTTCTGAAAAACATCAATTTTTGATGAATAGTGAAACTACTAAGTGGTAGTTAAAAAAACTGAATTTTTCATAAAACTTAATTTTACCGCTTCTGTGAATGGAATTTCAAAAATCCGAGAGAAATGGTTGAAGTCAGTAAGTAAAATGTGGTTCAATGAGATGAAAATAATTTTTGGTGAATAGTAACTTTTTACTTTTATTTACCACGGTTAAAAGTAAATAGGGTAATTAAGGGTAAGAATGATATTAATATTACCCTAACACATGCCCTAATTCTATTGGACAAGTGTATCTCGACCAAAAACAACCTTAAGTGTAAAATATTATCATTTAGGCCCACTTGGATTAGATTAGGACATTTATTATTATTTAATTCAAAGAAGAGTTAAAAGAGTTAAAATCAAAGTTTATTCACTAAAACATTTTTAATATGGGGTTATACATAAGATAAATTAGACTATAAATATTCATTAGAAATCTAAAACGATTTCCTACATAATGATATTTTATTTATAATTTTTAGACTTTAAATAAATTAATTTATTTATGACACAACGATGATACAGTAATTACCCTTTTAAGGAAATATTAACATAATTGATGTTATAAATGCTCAAATGAATGTAATTTGAGACTTTTTATGACTTAAACTAATTTTATAGGTTACTATGATATATTAGTGTTGATTTAATCAACTTGGTTCGAACATATAAGTCTGTTATGACTTTCACAAAAATCATATATCAAATAGTGTCAAAATTGACACAAAATAGTTTTTAAATCAAATATTATATTATTAATTGTTATTTTATTCCTAAAAATCTAAGGTTCGGCCAAATGACTTAGATAAGGATATATTTATTAATAATATACAATTTGGGGTTCTTTTGGCATGTTATAGTAAGTGTATTAACCATATAGTGAAAGAAAACAAAAAGACACAGTAAAAGTTAAATTATTTAACTTAGAGTTAAATCTAATTGATAAGGTTACAATAATACCCTAAACTTGTCTAAATCCTATTGGTTGATATTATTTAGACCCCTCCCCACTTTAGATTCGAAATAAGACCCTTTGGAACCATTATAAACCGATTTTTACTTTAATATAAAATAATATTTTGAGATATTCCTAAGGTGCCCCTCTCCTCCCTTATAAAAGGGCACCTCCTCCCCCTCCTCCCCCTCCTCCTCACACCAATTTGAGCACTCAAGCTCGGCCAAACCCTGCCAAAATCTCTTCTCCACTTCCCTAGAAACATCCTAGAGGTTCTGGTCTTCCTCAAAGACCAATTTTAGTTCCCTAAGAGGAGGTCTCCAAAAGGCGCTTCAAAGAAGAGGTAATTACCGTTACCAATTCTTTCATCTTTATTTCTTCTTCCACTTCTTCTTCTTAGGTTGTTTCATTATGAAGTAATAACATAAGTATCACTCATATACTGATATGTTATTATAATTATGAAACAACCCTATTTCACCATCTATCTATCCTACGGAAAAAGAAATCACCGCGCGTGCGTACGTACGGAATACCGTCTCCACGCCGTGGTGTAATCTATTTTCCACCACCACCTTACATGGATGGGTATAATGGTGTAAAGAATAACTATACATAGTTATTAAAACATCATATTGATTCTGATATATTGTATAATCCAATCCAATTCAATTAAATATTTATGGAAATGATATCATCGCTCGTGCGTACGTACGGACTACCGTCTCCACGACGCGATGAGATTCATTCTCCATGTTAACCATTTAAGAATGATTATAAAGTATATATAAGAAATAATAATGAAATATATGACATTATAAAGCTACTGGATTATGTATATATAAATATATGTATTTCATCTACTTACTTCCATTTCAAGACAATAAGGAATGGAAAACAGCGTTCATGCGTACGTACGGACTACCGTCTCCATGAACGGTGTTTTTCATTTTATTTATCTATCTACTATATATATATATATACTGAATATATATGATATATAAATCAAATTTTATATTCTGGAAGTAAGTAAATCATGATATAAGTAATAATAATGTCAATAACAACAAGTCAAAACACCTACGATAAATGAAACGATTTTACCCAAAACGCTTCTTTAACATGGAATTTACAAAAGAACGGGTAATATAATGTCATAAGTGAACCATATATGATATCATAACAATGAATATGATTCTATAATAAGTCAATGACATTATTTAAATCATTATACAGGAGGTTCGGACACATACGAAGCAAATCGGACCAAAGGTAAGGGAAATATCACAATCTCATTTTTATCCGAGATTGTTTATTCGTAAGTATTTACTGGGGTGTATTTTATCATCCACATCCATGTTTTATCAATATGTAATATTATTTCAATCCACCTACAATTGTTTAAATCCATTTTTACCCTTCGGTGAGTTTTTAGTAAAGAATATGAAAGGAATCTTTTGTCGCTTTTTCGTACGAGGTGATTTTTTTGACTTTTCCGACAAAAGTACGAAGAATGTTTTTTTTAACTTATACGGCATGAATGGATTTTTAAAACATTATTTCCAAGAATCTTACTTTACAAGTTTTCAAGTTTATTTTTAATCAACTTCTTTTAGTTTAAGGTTTTATGACATGTTAAGAAAGGAAAAATGTTTTTAAAGAAGAAAGGATATTTTCCTCAAGAATTCATTTCAAGTGTTTTTTTTAAAATATTTTTCCATTTAAGATGACGTTATTTGATATGTATGTTTCAAGTAAAATGTCTCTATGATTTAAATGGTTTCAGTTTTCTTTTGATGAAATGATATCAATTGTTTATGGATTATGATGGCATGATGTTTAAGAATCCCATTTTATTAAATGGGTTATGAAATGATGTATGATTTATGATTTTGTGGCACACATAAGAATGGTATCATTATGAGATGGGTGGGACCTATATCTCCCTCCAATGCATTGGGTAATGATTTTATATCTCATGAGATAGACATGGCTGGAATGGTAGGTTATACCGGTTCAGTGAAACAGGATTGAAACGAGGGTTACTCGATTCAGAAAGGGACTTTGTCCACTAAGATAGTCTTGGCAATGAGTCTTGACTAACAAGAAGTGATTCTCTATGATTATGTGTAAATTCCACAAAGTTTCATGTTTTATGTTATGATTATTGTGATTACATTTCACTGCCATGATTTACCCCATGTTATGAAATTATGATCTCTTTTGCAGGTTAAGATTTCCAAAAGTTATGTGCTTATGTATATGATGTGATTGATATTTCTTTTGTTTACCCTTATTGAGCATTTGAGCTCACCCTTTTATGTTTTCTTTTCCCCAGGATATAAAGAAAGGTTTTAGGTATAAAAAAAAGAAGATCTTTATGGGAGATGTTGAAGACCTTTCACCACGATTAGAAGATTATATTCCGAGTTTCCAAAGACACTAAACTATTACGGTCCTTGTGTGTGTGTTTTTGTTATGTACTAAGTATTCCACAAATGTAATGTAATGTCCATGTACGTCAAGATACGGGTCTCTACAGTTGGTATCAGAGGAAAGGTTTAGTCAACCTTTGGAAACTAGGATGCGAAAATGTTAGTGAGATCCCTAGAGATATTTCTAAGGTATGTCTAGGGATGTCTCTAAGGTTAAGTATACGTATAGGTTATAGTCCTAGAATTGCGCTAACGATCTTCGAATTTAACCTAAGATGTTAGATATTGAGGGTACTACCCCTTTATTATGTTGTTTTCCCTAGCATGATTTTTGCCTCTCATACTATTCTTTTGGGGTTTTAGACGTTGGCTGGAACCCGAAGGAACCGTGTTAATGCGGAATGTGATGGGCAATGCAATGATTGTCCCCCTGAGCAACCAAACGATATGGGAGCCGGAATGCAAAATCTTGTAGCCATTCTCACACAACTTTCTCAAGCTATGAATCATGCAGGACTTCCAAACGAGCAAAGGAAGGAGCAACATTCTGTTGAATCCTTCATGAGGCAGCGTCCACCTTCTTTCAGTGGGTCTACTGATCCATTAGTTGCTGAACAATGGATTAGTACTACTGAAAAGATATTTTCAGTTCTTCAATGTTCTGAACATGATAAAGTCATCCTAGCAGTGTATCGTTTGGAAGGAGATGCTGATCAATGGTGGAATCTTATTAAGAATACGAGGCAAAGGGATGAAATTGAGTCTATGGAATGGGACGAGTTCAAGAACTTATTTTTCAATAAGTACTTCCCTCGTATTCTCCGAACAAAGATGGAGAAAGAGTTTCTTGAACTGAAGAAAAGGGATGATGAATCTGTTGGTACCTATGAAGCGAATTTTACAAGACTTGCAAGGTACGCTTCTGGTATTATCATCCAACCTGAAAGTAAAGTTGATCGATTTTTCAGTGGCTTAAAACCAAGTCTTCGAAGGGCATTAGCTATAAGAGACTTCAGTATCTATGAAGAAATTGTGCGTTGTGCTATCAAGGTAGAAATGGAAGTTGGTGTTACATATCCATCTCATGGGTTTGACAAGAAACGAAAGATGGAGTTCAAGGAGAAAACTCAGAATAATGGTGAAAAGAAGATGAATGTTTCCTTATGCACAAAGTGTGGAAAGAAGCATGGTGGAGATTGTCTTAAAGGGACTAGAAAATGTTTTAAGTGTGGAAAAGAAGGTCATCGAGCAGCTGAGTGTCGAAGTAATAGAAAATGGGATTCTAATGAAGTGAATAAAGAAAACACTGCAGAGAACGTACAACCAACACTTCAATGCATCAAGTGCAAGGAAATGGGGCATTATGCTAATAAATGCCCTAATCTAAGGGTTAGTGATGATCGACATGAGCAACCGCTTAAGGCAAAGGACAAAGGGAAGTCACATGCGATCACTATTGGCAATGTTGAATATGAAAACGATGTGGTGGAATGATTAAGTGTTTATGTAATGGGATTCCAAAATAATGTTGTATCTTGGAATATTGGAATATTTATGTATTGGTCTAATGTGGTATTCAAAGTGATTGAGATATTATGTGCATAATGAAGGGAAAACGAGAAAATGAAATGTTTAACAGTATTCATGAGCTCATGATTGATATAAGGACTATGTTTGAGTATATAGAATTTTGAGGATTTTGGTATGTGAAAAGTGTTAATTTTTACTGCATTCATGTTTTCACTAAGGTATTCAAGAGAATAAACGATTAAGGACTTTGAATGTTTGGAATGTGACCAACAAAACATATCTTATGATATATGGGGATCGATGATGGTGTTAAATCTCTGGTAATCATTTTCACTATATTATGAGAGTCGACTGCAGTATTATGGATAAGCCTAAAAGATTGGAATGGATTATGTTGGACATAAGTTAGTATTGTTTGTTTTTTCGATATTATTGATGGGATGTTATATAGTTTTGGAAAAAGGACAACCTGCAGGACGGGCGACAGCCCATCGCTTCGGACAAGGCTGTGGGAATCGAACCCACAACCGAAGTGCGACTGGCCTTTATCGCCTACCACTGGCCTACAGGAAGTCCCTGTTTAGTAGAAACTAGTTTTATTATATTAAGCAGTATGATATATGAAGTATAAGTCCATTTTAGGAACTATATATGATTAATCTCACTATAGATCGACTTATGTATATAATTTTTGCTAACCTTTTGTTTGAGACAGATGGAATGACCCGTCATTCTATCACATGATCTGCTAACACTTCACGAATAACAAATTCAACTTCATTTAATTAAGAGATGAAGTGGAAATTGTTCTAGGCATGAACAATAGTGAGATTGTACCAAAATAAAGAAAGTATTTATTCCAATTCAAATTTTCAACTTTAGGGAAATGATCTTGAAAACCAAAAATGTTGTCCTAGTGATATTATACCTGATGAATCGGATGGTGCCTTAGATCGTCACAAATTTATGGATTTGTGATTATTGGCTTTTCCATAGCCATATTCTCTACCACTCTCCATCAGAACATGATGGTTAGATTTCTCTTCCATATCCATATTTTCACCTATGTGGAAACCTAATGATTAGTTTATTTGGGTAACCGTTACGTTTCATACTTTTGTTTTTAAAGATTGGTTTTGATATTCCTTTTTACGATGTGGGTTTCTATTAAAGAAACTTTCAAATAGTAAACCATTTATAACCCCGACGAATTTCGAGGGCGAAATTCATTTTAAGGGGGGTAGAATGTAACAGCCCAAGATTTTATAAAAAATATTCTTTTTAATTTTATTAATGTCTTGTGTTGTACGCTACACCAAAAGGAGCTTGCACAACACGCATCCTTGACTTGCCTTGCATTACACCCAATCGCGACCTTCCTCGATAGCGTGTGTAATACGCAATACCGAGTTTCACTAAACAACGATATGCTATTAAAATATTATTAAAACTAGCCGTTATGAATAGTAATAACCACTTTTTAAAACTCTTTAAATCTTATTTTTCAAAATGAACTTCATTTTTGGATTCGGAGTATCGAATTTAGCCTAAGGTGAAATTTTGGTACTTTTCGGATAACTTTCATATTCTGATGAATAGTGAAAATTACTAAATTATAATTAAAAACAACTTTTTTAATCGAAATAATTAATAGTGATAAATTATTAATTGGAGTAGTTTTAAAGTATATTTAGAATATATTTTTACAATTTAATACAATGTTGGTCATTGGATGTAATTGCACATTTAAACCAGACATAAACAAGTGTCAATCTTTTGATAGATATTGTTTCTTAAAAACACGCTATTTAAAATTAATTAATGCAACTTCTATGTTATGAATTTGGTAAAATAGACTTCATTTTTGAATTCGGAATATTAAATATAGCTTAGGATGAAATTTTGGCATTGTTCTGAAAAACATCAATTATTGATGAATAGTGAAACTACTAAGTGGTAGTTAAAAAAACTGAATTTTTCATAAAACTTAATTTTACCGCTTCTGTGAATGGAATTTCAAAAATTCGAGAGACACGGTTGATGTCAGTAAGTAAAATTTGGTTCAATGAGATGAAAATAATTTTTGGTGAATAGTAACTTTTTACTTTTATTTACCACGGTTAAAAGTAAATAGGGTAATTAAGGGTAAGAATGATATTAATATTACCCTAACACATGTCCTAATTCTATTGGACAAGTGTATCTCGACCAAAAACAACCTTAAGTGTAAAATATTAATATTTAGGCCCACTTGGATTAGATTAGGACATTTATTATTATTTAATTCAAAGAAGAGTTAAAAGAGTTAAAATCAAAGTTTATTCACTAAAACATTTTTAATATGGGGTTATACATAAGATAAATTCGACTATAAATATTCATTAGAAATCTAAAAATATTTCCTACATAATTATATTTTATTTATAATTTTTAGACTTTAAATAAATTAATTTATATATGACACAACGATGATGCAGTAATTACCCTTTTAAGGAAATATTAACATAATTGATGTTATAAATGCTCAAATGAATGTAATTTGAGACTTTTTATGACTTAAACTAATTTTCTAGGTTACTATGATATATTAGTGTTGATTTAATAAACTTGGTTCGAACATATAATTCTGTTATGACTTTCACAAAAATCATATATCAAATAGTGTCAAAATTGACACAAAATAGTTTTTAAATCAAATATTATATTATTAATTGTTATTTTATTCCTAAAAATCTAGGGTTAGGACAAATGACTTAGATAAGGATATATTTATTAATAATATACAATTTGGGGTTCGTTTGGCATGTTATAGTAAGTGTATTAACCATATAGTGAAAGAAAACAAAAAGACACGGTAAAAGTTAAATTATTTAACTTAGAGTTAAATCTAATTGATAAGGTTACAATAATAACCTAAACTTGTCTAAATCCTATTGGTTGATAGGATTTAGACCCATCCCCACTTTAGCTTCGAAATAAGACCCTTTGGAACCATTATAAACCGATTTTTACTTTAATATAAAATAATATTTTGAGATATTCCTAAGGTGCCCATCTCCTCCCTTATAAAAGGGCACCTCCTCCCCCTCCTCCTCACACCAATTTGAGCACTCAAGCTCGGCCAACCCCTGCCAAAATCTCTTCTCCACTTCCCTAGAAACATCCTAGAGGTTCTGGTCTTCCTCAAAGACCAATTTTAGTTCCCTAAGAGGAGGTCTCCAAAAGGCGCTTCAAAGAAGAGGTAATTACCGTTACCAATTCTTTCATCTTTATTTCTTATTCCGCTTCTTCTTCTTAGGTTGTTTCATTATGAAGTAATAACATCAGTATCACTCATATACTGATATGTTATTATAAGTATGAAACAACCCTATTTCACCATCTATCTATCCTACGGAAAAAGAAATCACCGTGCGTGCGTACGTACGGAATACTGTCTCCACGCTGTGGTGTAATCTATTTTCCACCACCACCTTACATGGATGGGTATAATGGTGTAAAGAATAACTATACATAGTTATTAAAACATCATATTGATTCTGATATATTGTATAATCCATTCCAATTCAATTCAATATTTATGGAAATGATATCATCGCTCGTGCGTACGTACGGACTACCGTCTCCACGACGCGATGAGATTCATTCTCCATGTTAACCATTTAAGAATGATTATAAAGTATATATAAGAAATAATAATGAAATATATGACATTATAAAGCTACTGGATTATGTATATATAAATATATGTATGTCATCTACTTACTTCCATTTCAAGACAATAAGGAATGGAAAACAGCGTTCATGCGTACGTACGGACTACCGTCTCCATGAACGGTGTTTTTCATTTTATTTATCTATCTATTATATATATATATATACTGAATATATATGATATATAAATCAAATTTTATATTCTGGAAGTAAGTAAATCATGATATAAGTAATAATAATGTCAAGAACAACAAGTCAAAACACCTACGATAAATGAAACGATTTTACCCAAAACGCTTCTTTAACATGGAATTTACAAAAGAACGGGTAATATAATGTCATAATTGAACCATATATGATATCATAACAATGAATATGATTCTATAATAAGTCAATGAAATTATTTAAATCATTATACAGGAGGTTCGGACACATACGAAGCAAATCGGACCTAAGGTAAGGGAAATATCACAATCTCATTTTTATCCGAGATTGTTTATTCGTAAGTATTTACCGGGGTGTATTTTATCATCCACATCCATGTTTTATCAATATGTAATATTATTTCAATCCACCTACAATTGTTTAAATCCATTTTTACCCTTCGGTGAGTTTTTATTAAAGAATATGAAAGGAATCGTTTGTCGCTTTTTCGTACGAGGTGATTTTTTTGACTTTTCCGACAAAAGTACGAAGAATGTTTTTTTTAACTTATACGGCATGAATGGATTTTTAAAAAATTATTTCCAAGAATCTTACTTTACAAGTTTTCAAGTTTATTTTTAATCAACTTCTTTTAGTTTAAAGTTTTATGACATGTTAAGAAAGGAAAAATGTTTTTAAAGAAAAAAGGATATTTTCCTCAAGAATTCATTTCAAGTGTTTTTTTTAAAACTATTTTTCCATTTAAGATGACGTTATTTGATATGTATGTTTCAAGTAAAATGTCTCTATGATTTAAATGGTTTCAGTTTTCTTATGATGAAATGATATCAATTGTTTATGGATTATGATGGCATGATGTTTAAGAATCCCATTTTATTAAATGGGTTATGAAATGATGTATGATTTATGATTTTGTGGCACACATAAGAATGGTATCATTATGAGATGGGTGGGACCTATATCTCCCTCCAATGCATTGGGTAATGATTTTATATCTCATGAGATAGACATGGCTGGAATGGTAGGTTATACCGGTTCAGTGAAACAGGACTGAAACGAGGGTTACTCGATTCAGAAAGGGACTTTGTCCACTAAGATAGTCTTGGCAATGAGTCTTGACTAACAAGAAATGATTCTCTATGATTATGTGTGAATGCCACAAAGTTTCATGTTTTATGTTATGATTATTGTGATTACATTTCACTGCCATGATTTACCCCATGTTATGAAATTATGATCTCTTTTGCAGGTTAGGATTTCCAAAAGTTATGTGCTTATGTATATGATGTGATTGATATTTCTTTTGTTTACCCTTACTGAGCATTTGAGCTCACCCTTTTATGTTTTCTTTTCCCCAGGATATAAAGAAAGGTTTTAGGTATAAAAAAAAAAGAAGATCTTTATGGGAGATGTTGAAGATCTTTCACCACGATTAGAAGATTATATTCCGAGTTTCCAAAGACACTAAACTATTACGGTCCTTGTGTGTGTGTTTTTTTTATGTACTAAGTATTCTGCAAATGTAATGTAATGTCCATGTACGTCAAGATACGGGTCTCTACACATGAGTTATTTTATCATTGGGTATGTGTATTTTTTAACTGAAATATGAGTCATTCCCTCTAGATTTGTGTGAATATACCTATACATATGTATCATTTTCCTCAATTTATGACTGAGTATACCTATGAGTATGTGTTACTTTCACCTATGTATGTGTAATCACACTAACACATGTGTTATTTTCTAGTCCACATGTGTCATTTCATTATGGAAATTTTTCAATGATTGACCAAAAATAGGATCTAGGGGAATCCCATGTGGTTTAAGATGATGATTTTGGGTTCCACACCATTATGAACATAACCAATCATTGTATCTCACATGGATCAATGTATGAAAAATATTTTGATTAAGAATAGAGAAACAATACTATCTATTTTTAAGAAGACTAAAAATCATTAATATTTGAATCTTCATAGATGGATAAAATTTTCTAAAAAATAACTAATAAATGAGGGGTATCGTTTTGTATGGATGGGATGGGAAAATCTTGTAATCATTCAAATAATTAAAATAAAATAAAGATAAATTCATGAAAAATGGATAAAAATTAGATTAATTAAAAATTAAAGGTGATATAGGATCTAAATAAAATCATTGAATATGATTTAGAAAAGTTTTTAGTTCATTTTAACCCCTTATATCTTTAATTTATCCTCATTTTATAGTTTTTATCCTTAACCATGATAAAAAAATTTCAATCATTATGGGTTATAAATTTACATTTAAGGTAAAAATTGGCATAAAAATGGTCAATTGATGATATTTTCAACTACATATCATACCCATTTTCCTATATCAAGTGTTTTTTATTTTTAAATCATTTAATAAAATATTAATTTACAAAATATAACATAAAAATAATTCTTTGGGACTATTCGTAATGTTTTTCTATAACAAAAAACAATTGAATTGGAATTTGAATTAAAAAATTTTATAGACACTATTATGTTATATTTTTATAAAACATTTTTCGTACAGAATAATTTATGCCAATTAAGTGACTTTTAATATATCAAAAAAATTGTTTTATTTTTCTATTACTTGAATAAATATCTTTCTCGCATTATTTAAGAATTAAGTTAATTATTCAATAACTAATAAATAAAAACAAATTAACATGATAAAAATAATTAATTCATATTTAAAATAAATTTTTTAACTGATAATAATATATTTTTATCCTTATATAAAAATAATAGAGATATTAAGGTCAAGAGGGTGATGTTTTGTATTTATTATTTTCTTAAAATAATATAAATGTCATAATCAAAGAAAAAAGGCACCAAGATAGAATATTTTTGAAACATGTATGAGAATGGCCAAATTAAAAAAAATCTAATAGGGTAATGTAAATTTTTATTGAAATTTTAAATTCTTATCTCAAGGTTTTAACTATATTTTACCCATTTTACCCTTACTGAGGTGACAAATATTAACGGAGGTTACTATTCATAATGAAAAAATAAGAGGGTCATATTTACAAAATTTTGTCCTACTGATTCTGAATACTGAATATTTTTTTTAATATTCAATTTCATTAAGTGATATAAATTCATTTTTAAATAAACAAACAAAGTTCAACAAAAATCATTTATATAAAAAATGATTTTTAAAGAAAAAACATGATTTATCATTATCCCATTCCTAAAAAACCATTGGATTAATTTAAAAACATTTTATTGAATATATAATATATAAATTTCATTAAAATAATCCATAAATGGTGATTAATTTAATTAATAAAGATAAAAATGTAGTGTGAACATAAATTATTTTAGGAAAATGTGTTTTTAAGCCCAAAAATGAACATATAAAAAAATCAAGTACAATAATAATTTCAATTTAATTAATTAGTTTATATAGAATTAAAGGAAACCCATATTACATTAATATCAAACTAAAAACATAATCGTAATTTTGAATTACCTTATTTAATGAAAATGGTTGACAGTTTTAAAATAATTAGTATTTTTCATTATTGAAAAAAATAGACTATTTAATAAAAATTCCAAAAAAAATTATAAGATAAATTTTACATGATAAATCAAAGAATTATATAGATTTTTTAAAAAATAAATTCAGAAAATTATTATAAATTAATTATAATTATAATATATAAAATTTAATTAAATCAAATTTTCAATAAAATATATTTTTAAAGAATGAAATGACTTTATTAAAAATTGAGCACTTATATATTTTGTAATAGCATATAAACATGAATTGAGTAAAAACTCTCTATATATATTTCATAATGTGTTTAGTCATATTCACAACCATCAATTTAAAATATAATTTATAATATATAGAACTTCGTTTTAATCTTGGTGTTTCCAATCATTTAAGTTCTCAACCATTTATTATTTATTTAAAGTGAGATATATTCTAAAATATCATCATATTAAATTCCACCCCCGTTAAATAAAATATTCAATTTTTTATTTTATCTTGGTGATGAAGTGATAAATATTTAAAAATACTTTTTTTGAAATCAAACATCGTACAAATGGATAATAAATATTCATTTGAAAAGATTATGTGGGAAACATAAAAGTTACCAAAAATAAAAAAAATCGAGTTACCAAATAAGGAGAAAATTGGTGGGAGTTTAAAATATATTCATGGAGTAGAAAATAAAATCCAAGGACTTATATAAAATGGTATAAAAAATGTTCATGAGAACGTTAGTGAACATTAAACTATTAACTAGTGAGGGTTAAAAGACTATTAGTTCATCATGAAATAAATTGTAATATGATAAAATTTTTATGTCAATATACATTTTCTAGATATTAGGTATTATTTTAATATCATGATTGAGAATATGAAAAAATATACATACATGTTTTATTTTCATTTAACACGCATAATTTCATCCTTTGGTTCTACCATGATTAATTTCTACTTGTTTTATTATTCCAATAATTTAATATTTAAGATTATTTCATCATTTAAAATGAATTAAATTTAACATCAAGAGATCAAGGGATTCATAAATGAATTATACATCATTTCATAGATACTTACATATTTACCAAAACCCAAATGGGTGGAAAAATCTATTCAATGTGGATAAATCATTATATGATGAAATAATAAATTAATATATAAAACCATACCAACAATAACCAAATTTCAACTTAAACAATTCTATAAGCAGTTAACCAGAAGTCTCCTTGAAAATATATCTTCCCAAATTTGAAACCTAGTAATTTATAAATAAGGTCATTAAGTATTCAAGATCAACTTAACTTGAATAACCAAACAAAATAAAGTAACTCATAATGTCACACACTAATCAAATGAATTTAATGAACATATTTTCTATTAAAAAATGTTAGTAATTTCCCAATATAACCTGAGTCTCCAAAAAACAACAATAAAAAAATATATTATTCTTGAAATTTACTCTACCAATATATTAGAAAAATTCAATTAACTTCCTTAAAGATGACTTAAATAATTTTTCATTAAATGCCAAACCAATTTTAATGCCACCAATGTTATCCCATGTACTTTATTAATGCTAATAATCAATTTATCTCAACTGAACATTATTATCTCAACATCTAAAAAATGTTACAGTTTATCTTTCCCTAAATAATGATTTTTATATAAAATACCACCTTACAACTAAATCAATTTTATTGGTTCCTTATACCATTCAACATATTCATGAAAATACTTAATAAAAAACTTCTACATAATAATACATAGTTATTTTATGATTCCTATAATAAAAATAGAACCAATAGAGAACTTTTAATAAAATAAATCCTGAATCCCAATACATAAAAACTTCAATCATTCCACATTAATTATTGGCATAATATAGGCCCTTACATGGGGTAGGAGAAAATTCTTGGATTATGGAATTGAGTCAGATAATTCCCAACAACCCCACAAATAATTCATTGGACTTTAAATGTCACCTTTGGATGAACTTCATTTACCTCCATCAGACACTTAAATTTTAATAATAAATTACTCTCTTTATGACCTTATTTTCTATATATAAATCATTTTATTATTCCAATGAAACATTCCCATGAGCTCTTCTTCCCACATTCTGGATATATAAGAAATTGAATATTTCATCCTCCGTAGTCTTTATCAATTGAACTCTAATTTAAATAGAATTTAATCTTTTTAAATGGTTAAGGAAACTCACACATGTTATTATTCTTATTCATACAATGAAGTAAATAATTAATAATAGTCGCATAATTTCACATTATATCTCCCATTTAATTTGGTTCTTAATGAGGAAAATCCTTCCATTTTCCATCACATTTAGTGTTATAAAAATTCTTCTAGATTCTATTTTTTGACTAAAAACAAAAAATAATACTACGAGTAACAATAATCATTGCGATAAATCACAAAATAATGAAAAATTCTTCATGTGATGTTTAAATCATGATAACTTATTTTCGATCAATGAAACCATATGTTTAACCTAGTCTATACATGATAATAATCTTCTCAAATACTTCATAATGGTTCATATATAAAATTTTAATTAACCTATTCATTGTCCACGGGTGTCAGTCTTAGGTCGACACATCACGAACCAGTTATGATCATGTCAATACCTTATCAACCCCTTTTGTACTTATTACCCCTAGGTGCTTCTACAATTCAACCACATACACATTCTAGTATATATGAATTTAAGTACATTTTTTTAAACCACACAATATCTAATTTATCAAAGATTAAGGAGGATATCTTATACGTAGATTTCCCCCCCAAATTTTCACTATTTTTTTCTATCAAAAGTCTCTAAATATTAACTAATGTCTAATTTGTTATCACTAACAGAAAACCATTCAATTCATATATAAATATTAACTCTTATTAGATAAATATTAAATATATAAAATTATGATTCATTCTATGACCTTACAGATTTAGTTTCTTTGAAAACTTGGATACATAAATAATTGTTTCATAATATAATATATTTCATATCCCACTTAGATCATCAAAACGAAACCCCATATTACACATATTATTCTGAGTAAAATTATTTTTAACTTGGGGAAAATTAAAATACAAAAAGTGGTGAGCTTAGATGCTTAGTAAGGGTAAACATAAAAGATATTAATCAATGATAATATATAATCATAATAATAGAATAAGGGTATGAGAACATGAGTTTCTCAGTTCAAAATCATAGTCAATAATTTATAGGTCATAATCATGTTTCATGGAATAAAATGTTATCATATTAAAATACATGAATCATAAGAGTGATGTATCATCATAAATCAATCACAAACCTTATTTTAAAATAAAAATTTAGAAAAAAATCATAAGATTATAGAATAATCATAGGAATATGAACTATATAATTTATCAAGGATAAAAAATGGGACCATAATATCATAGTGGTTGAGGCATGAAGAATGGTTTCCCATATCATAACAGATAAGGCATCACCACTAGTATCCCATATCATTATGGATCAATAATACCTTCCTATTTCACATATTTGACTGATCACATAAACATATTTACAATAATTATCCCATAATATATAAGGCCGAAATAAATAAATTAAATTATTATACAATTCTTGGACTACTACTAATATAATGAAACCCATACATATATGTTCCATGAGATCAAAAAATGTTCATCACAACATCGTATCATAACCCATGGAAGAGAAACATGTTCTCTAAACTTTTCATTATTTCATCATAGCATAACCCATGAAAAATAAATAGGTATCCTACGAATATCAACATCATGGTTATAAACAATTTATAGAATGAATAATGAATCTATAATGGGATCATATCCACATTAAAACATAATTAACATCAAATATTTTTATCATAAATAGAAATTTTCTTTAAACGGTCATTTAAATATTTCTTGAGTGAAATTCCCTTTTCATTTTGAAATCACCTGTTTAAAATTAAAATATTTATAAAATATTAATGAAAATATTTTATTTTAAAAAATCCATATAAAGTTATTATGTATGATTCCAATTACTAATTAGTCATGATAGATGAAAATTTCATAGATATTGAGTACTTTAAAAAATATTCATTCAACATTTTTGGTAAAAATTAAAAAGTACCTTGTTTAGAAAAGGGAAACAATATTTATTTAATTTTTCTAAAGAAAAACATGGATTAATATTTCATTAAAAAATCACAGGATAATAATAAAAATATTCAAGAAAATATTTTAAATAAAATATGGACATGGAATAAAAGTTATCCTGAACAAATAGAAAATAAATTCATTTTTTCATTGAATGATTTTCTTGGTCATTTTAAATTCCAAAAAGGTTAAAATATTATTATTAATTTAAAATTACATGAATAACAAAAGTAGAAGGAATTTTTTATGGTTTTATTTTATAATAATAATATAATTCCCATCAATGGAAATAAAAATATAAAAAATACTAACTAAAATGAGATTCATACATAAATCTCCTTCCACTTTTATAAAATTTGAATTATAATCTCCATGAAATAATAATTTGAAATAATACTTTAAATTTCATGAAAATATGTATATTCATGATATTATATGTCAACATAGATATATATACACCTCATAAAATAATATAAGTTCATAACACAATATATTTCCCAAATATGAAAATTAGATATGATAAACCCTTACCATTTTAGTAATCTCTGAATAAAAGACTTATGATAGAGAGAATCATATATAGTTTTCTAAATATCGATATTTTACTAATGATAATTATAAAATATATTCATGGTAAGGATATAAACCACATAAAAGTAATATGTGGAGAATATAGACTATCTCTCACAAAAGGTAATGTGAGATAAAAATCCATTACTTTACGTCCTATCTTGCTTGGTCCATGTTTGAGTCATCTCCACTTCTAAGAATATTCTTCAGATCTCTACATAAAGACCCTAGGGTTGGTATTTTAAGAATACCATAACCTCTAAAGCATAGTTAATGAATTCATGATGATTTTTTTGTTAGGGGTTTGTAGATCTAAGTGGCTCAATGTGTTGTTAAGAAAAGAGATGAGGGGTGTCCTTTAATAAGGGGTGGAATGGAAAATATTGTAATTTTTAAAACATTAAAATATTACAAATTAAAATTCCATAAAATAGGGTCAAAAATTTATTAATTTATAAGTAAATATGATATAGGATCAAAATAAACATAGAAAAATTGATTTCAAAAATTTTTCAATCCATTTTAGTCCTTATCTCTTTAGTTTTACCCCATACATTATTAATTTTATCCATTACTATGGTAACAATTTTTTCAATCATAAAGGGTTATAAATTTACTCTTATTTTAAAAATTGGAAAACAAAATTGAACATGATGAAATTTTAGAACATATCCCATCACCCTTGTCCAATTTCGTGATTTTTATGATTTTTAAATCATTGAATTATATATTATTTAACTTAAGATAACGTTAAAGCCATTTTTAGGACTATTCAAAATGTTTGAATATAAAGACAAAATAAACGTTTGAATATAAAGACAAAATGATTAAAATTATATTTAAGACAATAATTTTAAAACGTTACTATTATGTTTTATTTATTTACCAAAATCATGTAATATCATAATTTATCTAAATTGAAATAATTTGAATATTTTGAAAATCATTTATTTCATTTTTCCATGACATGAAAAAATATTGTGTCGGCTTAAATAGTAATTTAAGGAAACTATTAAATAAAAAAATAAATAAAATTATCATGAAAAAGTAATTATTATTTCATATAAACATTTAGAACCAAACTTATCATTTTTTCTTCTTTATAAAAAATATTACAGATATTAATGTCAATAGAGTGACATTCTTTGTTTATCCTTTTCTGAAAAAAAATACTAATGTCATAATAAATGAAAAATGGAAGTAGGATTATATATTTTCAAAAAATGGATGATAATGGTTGAAATAGAATCATAAAATAGGATAAATATAGTTTTTATATAAATCTGAAAGAGTTATCCAATAGTTTTAACCATGTTTCACCAGATGTACACTTACCAAGGTGAAAACATTAACCAAGTCAATTATATATAATGAAGAAAAATAAAATGGAATTATTTACTAAATTTTATAGTATTTATTACAAATATAGAATACATTATTTGAATATTGAATTTCTATAAGTGAATGTAATCCATTTTAAAATATCCACAGAAAATGTAATGAAAATCATTTTATGAAAAATCAGTTTTATTCCTTAACCTGGATTTATAATAATCCCTTGACTAGAAGAAACAATATAAGAATGATAAAATATTTTATTGGAGATATAATATATTAATTTACTTAAAATCATTCATCTTTAGTGATTAATATAGTTAATTAAAATAAATTAACATTTCACATGTGAGAATAGTTATTAGAGAAAGGCATTTTAATCCCCAAAATAGACTTATACTAAAATCATGTTTGATTTAGATTACTATATAAATAATTATATTATAAATAATTAAATGATAAAGATATTTCTTTAAGATAAAAATTAAAACAAGTTTAGAATTGTAAATTAATTGATTTACTAAAAAATAATTATTTTAAAAAAGTTGTATTTTACATTGTTAACCAAAAAATCAACTATTCTAGAAAAAATACCAACAATTCACACTAAGATAAATTTGATATTATAACTAAATAATAAAATCCATTTTATGGAATAATTGTTTTTAAAAATAAGTATAAATTAATTATAATATTCATGCACAAAATGCAATAAAACCCATTTTTCAAGAAAACCTATTTTTGAAGCAGAAAATGATATTACTAAAAATAAAGTACTTATATATTATGAATTGAAATATAAATTTTAATTAAGTAAAATATTTATATATATATTTTTTAAATTGTTTCCAATTCAATTCATTCCCATCAATTTAATGACATATCTCGGTTCAGTTTATGCTCGATGTTGCATGTCAAGAAATATATCGAAAACATACAATTTATTTAAAGATATATATTTTTTAACATATATGGGTGTTATAGAAAAAACTTAAATTAGCCATAAAAAATTGAATTTTTGTTGATTATATTAAAAAAAATACACACACATTTTTTAAAATCCATTTAGAAACTTTAATCCTGCTTTGGGATATGTTTTTAGTACACAACGTATTTGAAAGTTAATGCTTATCACTCTTATTGATAATAAATTCAATGGAATATACTTAGTGGGTTTTATTAATATCATCTTGAATATTATTTAATATATCTCAAACTGATTCTCTTTTTCCTTTATTAATTTATATTTTATCTTGATTCACCTTTTGAGAGAAAGAGGTATTCACATTATTCCTTAGTAACAAGCCTTTAGTTAGTAAATTCTATGTATATGTGTCCAAACTCAATATAGAAAGGAAGAGTGAATTATAAAAGTTATAGATCCTCTCTATAAACTAATATACATGTGATACCAACTCAATAAAACCCACATTATGGGATTATTATCCTATTATAATAAGAAAATGTGACCAATAATCATCCTCAATTAATCCATTATAAATGTTCATTTGCATCATAAATATATTTCCATTTATATTATCTATTAATCAATGAAAACCCCCCTTTATAAAAATATTGGATACAATAAAAAATGTTATTAATATTTATTGGAATTTATCATTTTCTGTTTTTATGAGGATGTATAAAAAGTTTCAAATTCACACAACTAATGATTTTTTGAATGTTCATTCTCATGTTTATTCTCTGTAAATGGATACACTCATATTATGTTCTTCATAGTTTCTATTGAACCCCAAGAAAGGAATCTTATTTTTTCTATTGAAAAATAAAATCCTTATCCTACTCCCTTAATTCCCTATATTTTATCATAAAATAAGAAAAAAATATGGGATTAAATAGGAAAATATTAATTAATTAGTTGATATTTAAATGTTAAGAGTTTAAATTCAACATAGAATTCTAATTCATAAAAATCATAGGATGAGTGGATTTGTCTATGCATATTTTATTGTTATTAGTTTTTATCGATTGAATTTTATTTTTACCTTGAACTACTTACTTATGTGGATCAATTTAATTCACTTTAGTTATCAAATAAAATTCATTTTTTGATGCTTGCTTCAAAATTTTCATAAAATATTCTTGATTTGGTAGGATCATTATACAATTTTCATACTATATAAATCTTGTCCACATCATTTAGACATATCTTCCTTATTTTTATGCCATCTATAATATAAAACCTCTTATGATTGTAAACGTTTTGATATGAAACCATATTATTTCCTTTAAAAGTATTGTTTTTGAAGTTTTCTATATTTTCTATCTCTTCCGATATAATATCGACATGTTTTTTTGAATCCTTTATTGACATGGCCTACTTAATTAGTTCCTTCACAAGGTTTCCTGTCATCCTTAACAGAAGATCAATTTCATTCCTTTTATGCTGAATTTTAATCCCTTTCACACCAAAAAGAACATATATTATTAAAATAGTCAAGAATTATTCAACTCCAAGACCTTTATATTTACTTATTTTACATATTTCATCTAGTAATTGAAATATTTTTAGGATTATAAGGATGGATGTATACCTTTAAAGTGATTTCTTTATATTTTTTATGTTATTCTCATCTTCTCACCATAGGTTCTAATTGGTTCATTCCTCTTCATCAAAAAAGATATATTATAATAGTAAGAGTAGGAATTGTTTCTGTACCTTCTATAATACCAAAATAAACCACAAAACTATTATTTTCCATATTTATGATAAAATGGTATAAATGAATTTTTGATGTACTTCTTCAAACTGAGCCTACTTCTAAATAAGAATTAATTTC
This sequence comes from Viscum album, assembly GCA_963277665.1. Taxonomy (NCBI): domain Eukaryota; kingdom Viridiplantae; phylum Streptophyta; class Magnoliopsida; order Santalales; family Viscaceae; genus Viscum; species Viscum album. The sequence goes on from OY728158.1 coordinate 1,329,924,527, forward strand.
TTTCTTGACATATACTTTTTTCCATCATGATGGAATATAGTTTATCACTAGTATTATTGGGCGAACCTAATTTGTATTTTATTTTAAACCTAAACTATTATAAATAAAAAACATTCTTTAAAATTTATTATGCGAAGATTCAACTTTCCTTTTGGAATTATTTATCACAATGACTTGATAAGAATTTTCATTAAATTCAAAATAATTATTGAAGTATTATGTGATTTTATAAACTAATTGTTATATTTATAAAATAATGTATATTTCTAATAAAACTATAACGTCTTGAATTTTTTAAAGGAAATACTATGTTCCATATCGTACAAGATATGTAATATTGAGATTAAGTGAACAACATAATATTATTATTTAAATGTGATTGTTATAACCAAGATATTAAATTGGAAATAATGAATTGAATTATTTTAATTATGGAATATACAATGGCCATAATCATTTATAATTTATTAATTAATTATTCATAAATAGTCACTCAAATTCCTTGTAATGTCATTTTATTTTTCAAAAATACATTTTCTTTGAAAACTTTTGTTTGTTGCGTTTTCTGAGGGAATATTATAATGAATTATTTGTAAATTTTAGAAAATTAATCTCATAAAATAAACTTATTCATTTAAATCATAATAAAAAAAATTATTTTGGATAAATTTATTGATTTTTTGGAAATTATCGTGTTTTCTATGAATAAGGAAAATATCAATTTTTGTGAAAACATACTTTCCTTTCAACAAATATAAAAATTTATAACTGAAATTATGTTTCTAATTTGATTTAAATATACCTAAATATTTTTTATTCATATTATTTTCAATTATATTATTTTGAAATAAATTTATATTTTATTTTAGAATAAGTTTATTTTTGGGTTCAAAAAATGGATTTCTTTGAAAACTATTTTAATTTACATAATGTTTTTTTCATAATTAGTTACAATAATACCTAATAAGAAAAGGTTATAAATTTTATTTTTATATTATATATTTTTATATATTAATTTAGTTTCATAAAATGATAATGATTAGTCATAGAGTTCATATAAAATCATGTTTTTCACAAAAAATGTGCTTCTTGAAGACCCGCTTTTTCATTATGTCTGTGGGTTTTGTTAAAATTTAATTTTTACAATTATGTAAATTAAATTATTTAAAATGGATTAAATATTTGTAATAATAAGGTGAAAATAATTAAATAAGGTCATTATCATTTTTAACCATAAATAATTAACCATGGTAAAAAAATTATTTTCTGCAGTATAAGTAAAATAACGTAATGTGTTAAAGATAAAAGGAAATAACTTAAAAACATAGAAAATAAAAATTTAAATAAGTGAGTGATTTTTATTTTGAAATTAAGTGGTCTTAATGACACTCATTATATTCCTAATTCATTGGAATTAATTCCATCCAAATGTGTTTTTCTTAAAATTTAAAATAATAATTATTTAATCACTTATAACCACCCATCCTCAAGTATAAATACAACTCACCACCACCACATTACTCCTAAAATTCATTTATTATCTTAAAATATATTAAAAAACTTATCATAGCCACTTTCCCTATGTAATAGTTTTTCTTTTCTAACAAAAATACCAATTCTAAGTTCTATAAGGGGTCCTTCAAAGAGGTGATATTGAAGTGGTAACTTTTTCAACCCATATCTCTTAATTCCTTTTATTCTTATAATTTCATCTCACCTCCTTCATCTATCATGGAATAATAAATTTATTATAATTTATATACTATAATTTTATATGTATAATTTAATATCTTATAATCATCCTTACTTTTATCTCTTATTATTCAATGAAATGAAAGTATTGTCCAAATTATGGTAGCTGACCATCTCCATGGATAATGAGTTTTTATTTTAAATTACCACCAACATGGATGGTCATAAAACTAATATTATGGTTAGAGAATATTTAAATAGTTATATTATAGCTTTTTCATTTCATTGAACTTATATTTATATATATTATTAAACAATATAAAACTAGTTCATGATGGTTGGAAAACCAGAAAAATAAAACAACAAATTTCCATTAACATTTTCATCAAAGGACTCATCCTCATGAAAGAAATGAAAATGATATGTAGTAAAATTTATACTTGTAGAATTTAAATAATAACATTTCATTCCACTTATAGTGTAGTACTTCTATTTTTTAAGAACATCCCTAATTATACTCGAGTGAACGGATCATAAAAACGTAAAACTAATGCTCTTAGAATAATGAAAGCCAACTTTATATCTCATCAGAATGAACATAAATATACTGAATAAAATTATAAAAATAAAATATAGATGGAAAATTATTTATTATGTAATTTATGAATCCAAATTGATTATCCAGTAAATTAAGATAAAGTGGAGAAAACATTCAAACATAAGGTAAGGGACCCCTCTACATCCTCTCTCTTATTTTCCATTCAAGAGCCTTATTTATTTTATGTGTTAGATTTAAAACTCCTATAGATTGTATTTTATTTGAAACATCCCTTTAACTATCAATTTGATGTTAAAATGATTAGATACAACTTTTTATATCACTAAACCAAATATATGAATCTTTATGTACTGTCATTATGCTTCAAAAACCTAGTAAGGAACTTTTTATCAATTTCCATTCATTGAGAAATATGTTAATGTTATTCATATCTATTAACTATTGAGGTGTATAAAATTACCCACTGACAAATTATACAATTATTTTCTCTATTATAATTATATTTATTGTTTTTTGAAATGTTTATCATTCAAGAAACAAACAATTCAACTGAGAATAAAGTGGTAAAGAAAATTCAAAACTCAATTTATATTCTTTATGTTAAACTAGATTCTTAATTCATTATTCCTTTCTAATTCATTTAATTCACGCTCACTTCAATGATATGATATTTGTAATGGGTATTTTAATATCTAAAAGTGATTTTATTTTTTCAAATATTTTTTGATGAAAAAGGAAAATCATAAAAATGGTTTATTCATAATATGGTATTTGACCATTATATAAAATCATTGATCCCTATATATCTCATAAAAAGGTTTTAGCCCCATTATATCTCATGGTTGAGGCTCATATATCTTAAACTAATGGTTTATCAAAATTATAGCTCATAAAAAATGGGTGATACTGATATAGATTATACGAACAATTAAGCCCCATTATAGAAAGTGAATGAGATCGATATAGATTATATGAAGGGTTGACCCATTATATATTGAAAATGTATTGGGTAATAATTATATTATATGTCATCCATATGGTTATTCTAATTAAAAGGTATTTTAAAAGGTTTTATATATATGATGTGCTAAGTCACAAAAAAGGGATTTAATTTCTTTCTAGGGGTTTTAAAAGTTTTCTTTGAGAAATATGTGTGTGTGATTTTTATTTGAGTTTTTTATACACTCACATTAAATTTAAGGTATGGGTAAATGTTATAAGAGTTTTATTACTTTTCAACCAACTAACAGTTTCCATTTTTTATCCATCATAATGTTATTTTATATTAATCCCAAATTTTAAAAAAAATTCATCAGGTTTAAGGATGGTTATGAGAAACAAAGAAGTATAGATGAGTTTTTTGAAGTTTTTTCATGAATTGAAACCATATTTGATTTTAAAAATCCTTGTTTGGGGAAAATACACACTGGTTATAAGTGTAAAATTGTAATGTGTGGGTTCACTGCGTAAGTTTTTTCCCAAATTTTCTAAAACAATAATGCTAAATTATTTTTCCCAAATTTTCTAAAAAAAATAATGCTAAATGATTTTTGGAATAAAATAATTATAATTGTAGCTTAAAATCACTACACTACATAATGTTTAAGGCCTCATACATACATTTGGTATCATAACATGGTTTATATAACATTATTATTTAGGATAATGATAATAGAATAACAATAAATGATTTTTTACTTTATTGTTATATTGATATGATATAGAATTTTAATATTACCATGTTTTTTTCTAAGATATATCTTTTTAAAATGGATTTTCATAGAGGAAATAGAGAAGATATGGGGGGAATAAACTGATAGGAAAATATATTTCCAAATTAGAATCCTAATTTGGTTGGAATCAAAATAAAATTGTTTATTACAGTATTGGATCAATTGAAAGAAGCTGTAAATGGTGGTGGTATCCATGATATTGAAAATCTAGATATACCACCAAGGAGTATGTCAGAATTAGATCATTTTATGAAGAAACATTATTTATCATTCTATAGAACCTTAGATCCAATGGTAGAGGAAGGATGTTTTAACTCTATAGAAATGATATTTGATGTCATGGGGTAATTAAAAGTCAAAATTTAATCCATTATATTTATAATTTTAAAGGTGTATCTCATTTATGGTCATATATAGTTAGTAATACCAAATATAAATATGATATTTATTCCTAGTAGTTGGATTTTTGTAATAATTTCTTACTTGAGATATATTTCCCTAATGTTGTTTGGTATAGGAAGGATAAAAAATTATTGTAATTAATGAAAAATGATGATGATTTAGTGGTCATATATGAAGAAAACTTTACAATACTGTTTATCTATGTTCTATATTTTATTTAGGACAATGAGAAAAAAAATTAACTAGTTTTACTCAAGATTGAAACAAAGCTTTTGAAGAGCGTTGGCCTCAAAAAATTTAAAAGTTAAGAGATTTTTTTTATGATGATAATTTTTCGATGGAGTTGTCCAATAATTATGTTCCATGAGATAAAAAAAGTAGGAAATGGTAAAGGTGGAAGTAAATGGATAAGAAACCAAATAATAATCCTAGAGGTAAGCCACATACATGTTCTAAGTGTGGTAAAATATAGTTCGGGGAATGGAAGTCATGATTTGGAAGGTGTTACCAATGTGGTTTATTTGGTCACAAGGTTCCTGAAAAAAAAAAAAAGAACCCATAAAAATGCAATAATGAGATAAAAGACAACCAATCAATAGTGATATTATTTTAGCCACATTGAGTTAGGACATTATTCTAATGTAGGTCCAAATTTACTTACTCAGGGTGTAAATCATCATGATCAGAATCATAATGGTGTGGAAAAGTCATTTTCTACTACTACCATTGATATTGGTCCATCTAGTATAATTGTGACTCCTCTAGAGAGCTCGGTATGTTTCAATGGTTAAAAAAAGTTTCAAGTCTTAGACCCTCAATTTTCCGTTTTATGTGATGATATCTTTAAGTGATTGAAGACATTTTGGGAGATGTTTTTTGGGTTCGGTACTGGTAAAGATTTGGTTTAACCAAAAGTATGAATTTAATTTTTTAGACGTGAGTTTTATGGTACCAATAAGCTTTATAGATTATATTATCTTTTATTACTCAGTTTATTTTTTAGTATGTTCATCATATATATAGGAATTTTATAATAATTAAATCTTCTGAAAATGGAAATATCAAAGGCTAGGTGACAAACCACCACATTCGGAAAGGATAAAGGGAAAAACCTATTATAGAAGGATGATAAGGGTTAAGAACCTACCACCATACTACATGATTTCATGGTAAAGAAAACATTCTTTTTACTTCAAAAATTTGAAAAAAATATTAATGGTGATACAATGATGTTACCTTTGAGGTTTAAATATTGAATTATTTTGTTGATAACTTATGCTAAAAATATTGGATTTGGAAAATGGATAGAGATAAATGGAAAGACATGTCACTATTTTAGGAATCTTACGATCTATTAAAAGTTAGTTATCGCTATTTAGTTATAAAAGAGATCATTTTTTTGGATATTCATTTCTTAGAGTAAGGGATGAATTGGAAATTAAACGAATCATAACCAAAGAAAATATGTTTATTATGAAATAAAATCATATCAAGTAAATATATTTCAATGTTTTCTTAGTATAGGTAGAAAATAAATTCCTCAACTCTAGAAAAAATATTTTTAAACAAAAAAATAATCCATTTACTTTTATTACCATGAAATCAATAACCTTTTAGCCCATCATATATTTATGGTTTTGTGATGGTTGAATTTCTCATTACCATGTTCTATATCTACCTATATAATTCTTTAAGATTTATATTTTATCTTTCATATAATTTTTCTTCCTACATAAAAACCTTTTATGTATTATTCTAGGTGACTCTCATACTTTTCCTTTTCTCTATTCAAGTGAAAGATTTGTTGATCCTTTTTATGATATATTATTTCAAGAAAGGTATTTTGAAAATTCGAACCGTAGATTTCAATCCTTATTTCAAATTAAAATGATGAAATTTTTTAGTGGGGGGATAATTTAACATATCAAAATTTTTAAAAGGATTTTCTATTGTCAATACCATACAATATTCATAACACCATGTTTAAGAGAACAAAGAAAAACTTATTATTTAAATGTGACTATTATAACATATCCATTAAATTAGAAAGAATTATCATTATTAACATAATTATGAAACATATAATGATAATACTAAATGACAATTTATTAATTTTTTCTTTTTAAATAATCACTCAAAATTTTATTAAAGTCATTTTATTTTTCAAAAATTCATTTTCTTTAAAAAATATGTTTTATTCCATTAAATGAGTGAATATTATAATTAATTTTTTAAAATTTTATTAAATTATATTAAAAAAAATTAATGTTTTAACTATGAATATTTTTTTACATTATGAGAAATTTTTGGGGTTTTTTGGAAAATATTATGTTTTTATTGAATAGTGAAAAATACTGATTTTTTGTAAAGATATAAATTATTTTAAATTAATAAAAAAATAAAAAAGTACTATTATGTTTTGAATTTTATTTCTTGTAACATATGTATATTTTATTTATATTTAACTTAATTAAAATATTTTTAACCAAATTTATTTTTATTATTGAATATGTTTATTTTAATGTTTAAAAAGAGGGTTTTTATGAAAACTGTTTTAAAGTACATAATTTTTATCCTTTTTAATTTATTAAATTAACTCCAATGAGAAAATATTGTCGATAAAGTTTATATATTATCTATCACTAAATTTATTTTAGATTTATAAAATGATAAATATAAATAATATATTTAATATAGAATCATCTTTTTCTTGAGAAATACATTTCATGAAAACTCACTTTCTCATCGCATCTGTGGGTTTTGTTTTAAATTTAATTTTTCTTATTCTAGAATTTAATTTTGTAAAATGGATTCCATTTTATGAATCAAATGGTCAAATTTACAAAATATCTTTATTTTAATTTGTAATCATAAAAAAATTCATGGTAAAAGAATGATTTAACATAGTATAAATAAAATAATATAGCGGGTTAAAGTTAAAAGGTAATTGAAAAAACTACATAAAAACTAAACGTTTAAATTGGTGGATGACTTTTTTCCTAGCCATAACTATAAATTAATACATTATTTATCAATATAATTATTTTTAATTAATTCCACTCAAAATTGAATTGCTTTCAATATATTATAATCCTTATTTATTCACTTAAATCTACCCCTCCTCAAGTATAATTTCCAATCCTCACCTACCCGTCAATACTCAAACACCAATAATATATTAAAATATATTCCAAAAAAATCTCATCCAAAATCTCCCCACTCCAATTTTCTTTGGGTCTCACCAAAAGACCAATTACATGATCCTTAAGGGGTTCTTCGAGGAGGTGATATTCAAGAGGTAACTTTCTCAAACAGCCTCTCTTAATTTATTTTATTTTTCTACCTTATCACCACCACCTTCATCCATCATAGAATAATAACTACATTATAATTTATACTCTATAATTTTGTATTTATAATGGAATATATTATATCAATCCCTTTTATTATATCCTCTTATTCAGAGAAATGAAACCATTGTCCAAATTAATACAGTTAATCGCCTCCATGGATAATGAGTTTTCATTTTACATTACTTCCTTAAATTCTAGTATTAAAACTATTATTCTTGTAAAGTAATATTGTAATAGGTATATTATTAATTATTTTAGGATCTGTGAAAAATATATAGACATAAAATTAAATAATATGTAACTAGTTCATGATGGTCGGAAAAATAGACAACATAAACTAACCATTTGTCATTAATATTTTTCTCAAATGAATCATCAACATATAATAATGAAAAATGATATATGGGACCACTTATAGTTATTTATGTTAATTAATATGATTTTATTCCAATTCCGGGGTAGTATTCTCATTATACATGAACATCCACAATTACCCTCAATTTAACTAATTATAAAACCATAAAACGATCACTCCCAAAATAATGAAATTGTTTATTATAACTCATCGATATGTATATAAATGTAATTAATTTAATTATAATAAATAATATATTGATAAAAAGGTTGTGAATTAATTAATTAATTAATATTATTTTATTTTCTAAGACATTTAGAGTAAGTTAGGAACACTTTCAAACACAAGGTATGGGACCCATGTACCTCGTATCTCTTCATTTCCATTGAAGAACATAATTTATTTTAAGAAATTTATTTAAAATTCCAATTAATGGGATATGATTTTAAAAATAATTATTAATAAAAAATTTATGTTCAAATGATAAGAAATCCCTTATGATATCATCAAACTAATTTACGAATCTTTAAGTATTGTCGGTATGCTGTCGAAACTTAGTAAGGAACTTCATCTCAATTTTCTTTCATTGAGGCATATTTTGATGTTATGAACCTATATTATTTAATGATATTCATATAATTCACCATTAATATATTATTTCATGATTTTTTTGTTATCATTGTATTTTATGTTTTGTTAAATGTTGATCTTTAATGAGGCATACGATTCAACTGATTACAAAATGGTAAAAGAAATTCCAAACTCATTTTCCATTATTTGTGATAAAAAACATCTTCATTATTTATTACAACACAAAATTATGTGAGAAATTATTATTTTTATATCTTATGTTTTATGTGGATTTATATTCAATACACATAATCATTTCATCAGATTAATGATCACTTCAATTATATGATATTTGTAAAGTATATTTTGATATCAAAAAGTGATGTGAGGTTTTTAAATAATTTATGATGAAAATGTTTGTGAATAAAAAATGGTTTATTCATGATATTATACTTGACCATTATAGTAAGTGAATGAGATCGATACAACTTATAAAAATGTTTGAGCCCCATTGTAGCTCATGAGTGATATTGATATACCTTATACGAAGGGTTTTGAACAAATTTAGCTCATGAAACAAAATTTGATCCTGATATAGATTATACAAATTGTTGATCCCCGTTATTTCTCATGGATGAGCCTAATATAGATTATACAAAGGGTGAGCCCAATTATATCTCTACAATTCATTGGGTAATAATTATATTTAAATTTGGTCATATGGTTATTCCAATTAAAAGTGTTTTATGTATATGATGTTCTATGTTCCCAAAATAGGGATTTAATTTCTTGTTATGGGGATTAAAAGTTTTCTTTGAGAAAATTTTGTATGTGATTTTTAGGAAAAAATGTTTTATACACTAAAAGGACATTGAATTCAATGGTAAATATTGTATGAGTTTTATTATTTTTCACTCAGCTAATGGTTTTCCTTATTTTATATCCCTTTAAAATATTTTTCTCTCATCCTAGGTTTTAAATTTTATTTCATATGGTTTAAGGATGGGTATAGAAAAATAATAATTAATTTAGAATGTTTTGAAACTTTTTTCATGAAAATAAAAAAAATGTTTTATTTTAAAAATATTTTTTTAGTGAAAAAATGTACACTATGTATAATAGTACACATTTAATCTATGGGTTTACTATATATGAGTTTGTGATATTTATCTAAAAATAAAAACCTAAAAGATATTTTGTAACGAAAGAAATTGAATTCTTGTTTAATATCACTGGGTTATGTATTGTTTAAGTCCAGGTCCTTATAAAAACTCTTTTCCTTTTATTAATATATTTTCTTCAACATTTATCATGATTTTTTGAGAATAAGATACTCTTAGTATTTATTTTTAGATTCAATCCTTGTAATATGATTATTTCTTGGAATACTCTTATTTTCGTGTAGTCAAATTATCATTTTATTATATCAAACTTCACTTCGCATTCTTGATCTATATGTTCTTCTCCGATAAATCTTCTAACTAATCTTTTGACATGTATTATATCTTAGTCATTTTATTTTCACCATCAGATCTTAAAATAGAAAAATATCTTTTAATTTGGGATATAAAATTAACATCATCAAAGGATTTTATACTTGATGGGGAGTTTAATTTCTCCATCATGTCATCAAATTTACACACCTGCTACTTGAATTATTCTTCTTCATTTTCACAAATTTTAGGTATTCCATATTTTTCAATAAATTTAGATCCATCAACATCCTTCTTTTAAAAATAAATGGGAATGTTTTCAATACCATTGTAGTCATAGTAATTTTTCGGTTACATTCCCATTACTTTACATATACCTTTTTTAACCCCTTATATATTAGGTTAACAATTCTATTGAAGTATTAATCTACATCCTCATTATAAAAATGACTTAATTATTCTTTCTCATAGTCTTTGATTTTAATATTTCCCATAATCTCAAAGGAAATATCAACTTTTTTTCTTCTTGAATGATAGGGTATTTATCCTTTAATAAGTGATGAGAATATTATGTTATTTATCTAGTGTTAGACCTCCTATATCTTCCATGGATGATGTATTTGGAAGAAACATATATAGAGATATTATCAACATCTTTTTAACAATTATAGAGTCATCCAACTTCTCACTAAAACCATATATATATATATTATAATCTCATTGACCCTTATTAAACAATCACCAATATTTTTATAATCATTTATTTTTATATATTCAAATATGATCCTACAATAATTCATTTTGGGTTCCATAACATTTACATTTTGACCACAATTTTAATACAATTATTCCCAAATATCACTAGAACTTGTAATCAATATGTATTATTTTATAAAAAAACACTGAAATAGTCATAAAAATAAAATTTTTGTGATTTCCCGAAATCCCTATTTTTATTTTATTTATAAAATATATAGTATCCCCTTCATCAATAGGTCGAAATCCCAATTTATCTCCATCTCATACTTCCATTAAAAGTGATATATGTTATAGAGATATTTAATTTTCCCCATTATGGTAGTTATTTACCTCAAAAGTATATACACCCATTACATTTTGTAGAACATAAAATTTTTATACTTAATAACTTATAGGTTCCTTCAGAGGCAATCAAGATTACCTTCATTACCAATGGTTGTGAAAAGGTTGGTTTTACCATTTAGAGGGATAGAGATAGTGAATTATTGGTCCACATTTTATAATTATTTATTTTAAATTCAACCTCCATGACATGATAATGTCTCTATAATCTCAAAATATAATCAATTAAATTCACCAAAAATATGATAAAAGTAATTAATTCGGAATATATAAGAATTTATATTTTCTTACCAAATAATTATACTCCTTACAAGGATTTTTATTCATCCCATTACTCAAATAATTACTAAATTAATGACCTTACCAGTCCTGTAATAATTGAGTTCTTCATTTCTTCTTCTCTAATGTATAAATGGATAACTAAAACTTATCACTTTTTAATATAAAGGGCTGATCTAAAATAGGGAATATTTAATCCTTATCCATGTTTCTTGTACACCACAGAATATAGATATTCCTCCTTAAATAGGCAGGATGAACTTATTTACTTATGATTCTTTCAGAACATTGACATACAATGGTCATTGTATTTTTTGTCGAACTCACTCGCTTTCTTCCTTAATCTTTAATGATATGAGTATCATAACTCCTCAAACCCTCATACACATAGGTTTCCTCATACATTGTGGGATCATAATTTTTATATATTCTTTCTCTCCATGATACTATAATGTATTGGTTTCTCAGATTGTGAATTTTTATACAAAAATCTTTTTAATTTTATGAACATTCATATTCAAATAGTAATTGTGAATAATATTTCGATAATGTTTTATGGAAACTTTTAGTAGTTTAATCTTTATATTTTTTAAATAACACAATGGAATTATTTTTTTATTTATTCTTTAAACCTGATTTAAATATTAGTCATTTTCCTCATTTAAATCCCATAAGAGATGAGATTTTTTCCTCAAATGACAATAAAAATATCACACTTTTTAATTTCCCTATAAAATGAACACATTTATTCTCAATTGAAATCTCCATGTGTGTATGGTATTGTGATGTGGTACATCATTATTGGACATGGAACCTATATCAGCACTCCACTATTATTGATCTTGAATCAGGATCTATAATCATAACATTTGATCAATGATATACTACATAGGTTCATCATTTGATTATGTTTTAAATTCTTCACAATTTTAATTTTTGATATTCCTAATTTACTATTCTAAGTGAGTACCATAAGTGTGAATCAAATATACATGTATGACTTATACTTCATTATGTATAACATATACATGGATATGAATTCACTCATACATAATTCATAAGTTACTCATGCATAGGTGAGAATAGAACTTATATAACTCTTCAAATAACTCTTATATATAATTTAGATGGCTCTTTTTCTATTATTCTTTTTAAAAATACTTTTTATATTTAGAAACATATTACTAAGAAATTATTCCACTATGTAGGGATGGATCCCCTCATATGAAATCTCATCTAATTAAATGAAATAATTTTGATATCATAGGAATGGTGCATCCTAGTATTAGAGGATCTATCCTTTCATATAAAAGATGTGTTTCATACAAACTCATCCCTTTTCCATAGATCCAATTGTAAATTTCACAAGTCATTTAAATGGGATTAAATTATTTTATCATCTCAATTTGGAGTTACTTATGAACATGTCAATGAATTTTTAATTTACTCAAAATTCAACTAAAAACATCAATAACTACAAGTTATCCTTAACTTTTAGATTCCGGTTGAAATATAACACTTGGATATAAAAATCATATCTCTTATTATAACATATTTTGGATAGTACAACTAACCATTTAATAATTGTCTATAACTTGGATACCATGTCCATAATCATTATAATATTAAGCCTTCCCCTAGAACCTACAATTTTAGATGTTTCAAGAAGAATAATATCATGTTCTCCATCACACATAAACATTTAATATATTATATTGAAAAAAAATTAAACATCATATTCGAAAATCTATTTTGGAACTCTAAATTTTATAAATAAGATAATTACATATTTTAAAAAAATGAAAAATTATCTATAATATGTTAAAAATTCATATAGGTATATGATTTATAATGGAGATATAGATGCACTAATTATATATCGAATGGATATTTCATAAGTCACACCACATGCCTCAGTTTTGGATATGTCTCAACCTTCTATGATAGTTTTTAATAAATAAAACGCTTTTATATTAATAATAGGTAACAATATAATATTTACTAAGAGTGATTTTAGTATTTTGGAGAAAGGAAATATCATCCATTATGAGGTTTTTAAATTACTTTGATAGTGATTTTGATTTGATATAGAAGTTAAAATTCACAAGTTTTGGAGTTCGTTATCTATTGGAATAATGAAAATGAGGTCATTTTGTTTTGAATATTTTATAGAAATGATGAATTTCATTAAATTTGGAATGAGTTTTCACTAGTATTTAAAAAATCCCAATGTAAATATTAATTTTTGAAACTCTATGAGAATAATAAACATAGTATCATCAACCAAAATAAAATAAAAGCTAAATTCTTTAAATTAGATGATATTCCTCTTTCTAATATTCCTTATGTTCATTTTTATTCATGAGTTTTTTTCTCAAGAGATGTTTCATGTTTTTAATTAATATACGAAGTGTAATTATTATTGGAAAGATCCATGTTGCTTAAAATTTATATTCCAGATATTCTTTGATATATTTTTTACTTGTAATTTTCTATATGCTGTGGTAATATGGTTTTACTCCATCAAAAGTGAGGGCTTATGATATTTTTCTATATAATGGTATATATATATATGTGTATATATATATATTTTGATATATATATGAAAATATAAATATATTTTCATGTATATATATAAAGATGTAAATATATATAGTTATATATATATATATATATTGGGTTCAATATGTGTGTGTATATATATATACATATATTATTTTTATGAAGTCAAAAATATTTTGTATAATGTGTACGTATGTATTTTTATTCTATTTTTGAAATCTATATAGAGACAATATATTTATGATTATTCACACACACCCACAACCACATAATACATATATGAATATATTTTTATATGTATATGTATATTTATATATATTTTTATGCATGTGTTTGTATATATATATATGTTTTTATACATTAAATAAATAAATCAGATAAATTTTAATAAAAAATGGATGGATACTAATAATACCCTATATAATAAATCAGATGCTCTTAATGGTGTATATTATATGACTCTTTTTGATTATTTACATTTTAAATTTAGATATATGTTAATAGTTTCATTAATTAAATATTTTCAATACGATTGAGATATTGCATATAATTTATTTTCAACAGATGATGTAGATGAATTTATGGATGAATTTATTGGTGATGCTATGTAACAAATTTAAGTATTAATGGGTGTTACTATTAAACTATTCCAAATATTCATAAATTGGTATTAATATATATATATATATATATGAACTATTTGATTTTATTCCTTAATTTGTGGCCTATATTATTAATTCAGATAATTAATTCAGAGAAATGTAACTCATATTAATGTAATATTTGTGTAGTTAGAGTGGCCAAAAACGTTTATTTTTAATTTAAAATATATATTTCCATAAATAATTATGTATCAATACTGATAATGACAAAAATAACTTAATTTATAATGAAACACTAAGGAAATGACCATAAATTTATTTTAGATTCATTTGAATACACTTTACAATATAATGATGCATGGTTAAAATTGAGAAATTTCATTAGATGTGATCTAGATGAAAGCATTATATTATACTTGTGAAATTTTGAATGTAGCATATCCCATTATTTAAAGATTATACCAAGGTTATTATTCACAAATAAATGTCAGTAAATATTGTGAGAACTTTTTTTCACTTAGTTATAGATCCTTTAAATTTCAGTCTAAATAATTACTTTAGACCTAATATGGATTCCCAATAAGTTAGGAAAGGTCTCAGGAGTGTCCAAGGAATGTTCGGAGCCCAAAACCCATCTATTTGGGAAAACAGGATGTATCACAATGTTAGTACACAGTTTGGCTAACCGTGCATATGGATATTTTTGGACATAACCATATCACACAATTTATTCGTGGCCATTCGACCTAACCGTGAAAGTTCCCCTTCTGTCTAGCTAAATTTCCATGGTTAGCACACTGTTTTTCAGACCATGCAGTCAAACCGTACACATGATAATCTTCAAGGTAAATTGTTCTTTTTTCTTTCATGATCTATTAATCAACATCTTCTTCCATAATCTAAAACCATCAGGATTAACCCATTTTCCTCTAAAATTGGAGCTTTTTGAAGGCCATATATAGGAATCAAGAGATCTCCTTCATCGAGGATCCATTCAAGCTTTCAGTCATCACATTTTCTGATCAATGGTATTTTCTCTAGTCTGTTTAATCCTTTACACCTCTCTCTTTCTCTTGTCCTAGTTATCGGGGTACGTGAACTTTTCCTCTTTTCTTAGATCTATGCTAATCCATGCCAAATAAATGGTCGATATCATAGGAGTTGAGTTATACAAGACTAAGGTGATCAGTCTGTAACTCTTCATTCATGTTCATTGATTTTGGAATTGTCATGTGGGGCCCACAGATTTCATCAGGTGTCGTTTATAGAATTTATATTCCATTCTTATAATCATTAGAACCATATGAATATTCCATTTTCATATTTGTGATTAATTTTTGGTGGTTATGATGACAACTCCATCCATCCCTTGTAGGATGTTATTCCACAATTGGGTTTTTAGTATTAGACATGTTTGAGCCACTATTCAGGTGTGACATTGCTTTTCACATCTAACGGTAATATTTTCTATATAAAATGGCTTGATTTATATTGTGAGTTGCATAATATAAAGTACCATGTATTCTCACCACTTGAACCGACTAAGGTAAGTGCTTCAATTGATAATTAAATGTGAAAGAGAAATTGGAAATTATACTAAGTATATGACTTCACTGGATTAATTATGAATGATTAGATGGTTTCATGTTTGTATCACCGCTTACCAAATTAATGGAAGGTAGTGAAATGAACCTTAATTATGGAGTATTCCTTAAATCTATTTGTTAAAAAAAGATTCATGCTACTTAACACTTTCACACTAATGAAAGGAAAGGATTGGACTAAATAAAATTATTGATAAATTATGACTTGATTAAAAGGTTTCATTCTACATGAAATTATCACACTAAGGAAAGAAATGATTTTAACCAGATAAAATTTTGCATGAATTCCTAATCAAGTATGAGTGTCCTGACTCTAGATCACCTAGGATTCTGGTCAAAGAATTCCATGAGCAGTCAGGAACACCATTCTAATTCAAGGATTCTGTTGGCTTAGGTTGATACCCACATGGATCCCAGTCCTTTTCTATTATTTGGCTCTTAGGTACGAACCCACTAGATCCATTCAATATTATTAAAGTATTACTTGTATACACTCCTTTTATCTAGAATTGAAAAGTAGGTTCCATGGTTAAAGCCCCTCTGGCCCGGTCATTGCTTATCCCCATTTTACATTGGATGCACTCCTTAACTTAGCAGGCTTCTCATTGTGAAATTCCATGGATTATCCCCTTGTATTACACTCTTACCATCTACCATGCAACATTTATTACTGAGTTGGTGATGGTTAAGGTATATGTCACCTTGGTTATTATGTTGGGACATCACTATTAAATATCATTACAGGTTTCCTTGTTATAACATAGAACCTTCACTATTCTTAATATGTGATAAGTTATAAACTTGTAACAGTCAAATAATGAACTGGTTACATGTTCAGGAACTAGCTGAGGGATGAAGAAGGTACTTCGGTATTTAGTTACATTGTACAGATTTACTTTATATATGCATCCTTGTAAACAGATACATTTCCATTACATGGGCTGAATGTTATAAACACCATTGATGGTGGTCCACTAGGATTTATCTCACTCCCTCTCTGGGAAGCATTTAGAACCTAGAGTAGATTACATGGTTGAAGGTGTTGACAAAGGGATGCATACAACTTCAATCACTTGATTTCTTTCTATTTGGTATAGAGCTTGATTACAGATGGCCGAGTTGGAGCTTGGGATGCTTGGGATAGTATTTTATTTCCTTTCTACTTATTTGAAACATGTATTAATGTAGTCTTGTATCCATTTTTTGTACTTTTTCTAGTGACATGACAGAATAGTAGTTTTTTAATGATATTCCTATTTTTTTAGTTATTGTTACCATTTTCTCTATTTTATGATGTGCCTTCTGATTACATATATTGCTTCCAATATTCACCGATGTTTACATTCATAAACAATACTACACTTTGGTAATGGGGTCATAGTCTCCCCATAGACACAACCTAGGCCCTCACTTCTAGTCGGTAGACTCTGGCATTCGAGTAGATGCGCTTGAGGCCATGTGGCCCATTAGGCTCGGGGCACCCATTAAGTGGAATCTGGTTCTGGGATGTCACAAATTGGTATCATCGGAGGTTTGTTTCTTATATTACTATTCGGAGACATTATATTAGAGATTATGATCACTTGAGACTTGGTCATAATTTATGATTGGGCATCACGAACCCATGTTCAGGAAAAAACCAAGTTCCATAAATTATAATTTTTTGTCCTCATTTTCCAATTATAGTTGATATTATTTAACCATTAGGTGACTTAAATGCTATGTGGTGTTGTTGATTATTACTTTGTTTGAGGATTCACCTTCATCATTGGCACAATGATAAGTGGTCAAGGAACATTGTTACATGCATCACTATAGGCACCTTGAATTTTCATGTCATGCATATTGTTATGCCATATAGGTGAACTTCACTATTTTTCATTCCTTGATATGCCTGAGATTATTGAATGATGTTGGAATAGTTATCTTATTATTTTATTAATCTTGGTTGTGATTGAGTTATTACCTATATCAATTTAAGAGTGTATGGGACCTCATGGGCTGGGATGAGTAATTTACCGAGTCGAGCCATTAGGCTACAAATAAATGGGTGTTGTTTCTAATGATAGGTTTATGGGAACATATTCACCAGAAATGGATATAATTTATAAAGTGAATCAAAAAATCTAAAATTAATTGGTCACACATCCTTATCTTTCATTTTAATGTTTATGAAAGGTAAGGCAGTGAACCTACTAATTAAATGTAAAATGAAGAGAAACATATACTTGATCACTTAACGATACCTAGTTGTCTAAGTGGGTATTTGGGTTAGTATGCCTTGGGTAATTATTTTTATAATGTTAAACTTCTTATAGTGATGCCATATTTCTTCTTATATTTAATCTGAGGTGTTTTCTTGGCATATATAGACTAATGCTGCCATTACGTCCTCGTATTGTATGCCAGGAGGGTGCTGATGACCACACTCCAAACGTTATCGGCCCTTAGCCCCCAGTATTACCTCTATAAGTTCCACATGAGGCACCACCAGCTATAATTACATTGTTCTCTGACACCCATGTTCACGATTGTTTTCTACTTCTGATTCCATCCATGCATGGTGCTCCATGACTTGCACCTACGATGGATAATCTGACCTGTGAGTTCTCGCAATAACATCCTCATACTTTATTAGGGGATGGGGGTCCACTGGATTCTATATCATAGATATAAGACACCCCATCTATCTTTGAGAATCTAAAGATGCCTCTAGATTGGAAAGTCAACCTTTCACTTACATGCTTTGGAATTCGGTCAAGTGTTGGTGGGATGTGATTTCCCCTGCCGGTCATCATTAGTGCATGTTATCGGTTGATTTCTAGTCAACCTTCTAGGATTAGTTCATTCATTTGATGTTGTGAGATAACATAGCTAGAGAGTTCATGCATCTCAAGCATGGTTTTATGTCAGTTATGGAATATTTGGCACATATCATGGAGTTGCAGTGTTGTGCACCACTTCTAGCTGGGGATGAGCCTTTTCATTCAAGACACCTTGTGGATGGGCTCCAATACTCCATCTGTATGCAGGTGAATGTCTTTTGCCTACCTAATTTTTCTGATATAGTCAATCAGGATCTTATCACTAAGAATAACCTAAGGGATGACAATAGTACCAGGTATAGAGGATCAGTGTCGTAGGAGGCTAGTAGTTCTTCTGGTGTCATGAAACAATCCCTCAAGGGTTCTTGCCAGGGTAGTGATAACCATATTACCCCTTTTGACATCCCTAAAATATGTCATTAGGGAAGATGATAGTGTAGTTCGAAGCCTCGTTGTAATAGAGACCCACTGGAGTGCTAATATTATGGTTGTATGGGGAATCTACAACATTTCTGTAGGGACATTTCACTTGCTTCAAGGGAAAAAGGATTTGCACCAGCTCCATCTTTAGGAGTGTGTCTTTTTACGCTATTTCAGGTTGCAAGTTGGAATAACACTAGTAGGTTTGACTGAGGAGGAGGTTGTGGCCATTGTATCTAGACCCCTAATTACCAACGACACCAAACCGAGAATTTATGATCATGGTAGTCCATCTATTTCATATGGTCGTGGATCAGGTCAATTTAATGCATTACATCTGATACTTGAGGATCAGGTTGTGGGGCCATATCAAGTATGAGATACAATTCTAATATACTCCACTATAGTAACTAATTTATTTGATATAGGCGCTTTAAACACTTTTATCTATTTATCTATCATGGAGAGTCTTAGACTAGAGATACAATATTATTATGGTGTAATGACCCTAGATAAATCGTTAGGGGTACAAACAGTAGGTATACACCTATGTTGGGGTTGTCCCCTTGAGATAGGAAATTGCCCTTTCCTATATAATCTCATTGTTCTCAAGATGACAGGATTCAATGTCATTCTTGGGATGGACAAGTTGGTTAATTATCATGATTTTGTATACTACTACCACAGTGGCGTTTCTTTACATCACCAAAGGGCATCATTTATCAGCATAAGGGTGAGTGGGATTCCAATGTTGGTAGAGGTGGACCAGAGCACTAGGAGCTTGGTGGAGTGACCAATAATATTATAAATCACGTCATAGAGGATTAGGATTTATAATAAGTTGATTTATCTCAAGTTGTGGATCATTTTAGGGATTTCTTTCCCAAAATTGTTTCTAGATTACCTCTTGAAAGAGAGGTAGAGTTTATAATCGATTATATTCCAGGAGAATCTCTTGTGTCCATTACTCCATATAGGATGGCACCAATAGAAATTTAAGAGCTCAAGATGAAGTTAGAGGGTTTAGAGGCCAAAGGTTTTATATGGCCTAGTACATCCTCATGGGGTCGGGTGTTCTTTTTTCCGAGATGGTGGAAGGAACCTTATGGCTATGCATGGTGTAAAAAATCTTGAACTAGATTAAATTCATGAACTGATATCCAATTCCTCAAATAGATGATCTCTTTGAATAGATATGAGGACAAAAGGTCTTCTACATGATTGACCTGAGATTATGTTATCATCAGGTGTGAGTCAGATCATTAGACATACCTCTTACATCTTTCCATAGTAGTTATGGTCTTTATGAGTACCTTGTTATGTTGTTCAATCTTATGAATGATCCCTCCTTTTCATGGCTTTAATGAATAGGGTTTCCACCCCTATTTGGACTCATTTTCCTAGTCTTTGTAGATGACATCTTATTTTATTCTTTCACTTGTAGAGACCATGCCAAATATCATGATATCATTCTGAGAACACTGAGAGAGTGTCAAATTTATGAAAATCATTCATAATGCCACTTCTGGATGGACAAATTTTATTTATTGGTTCATATAGTATCATAATCAAGAGTATTTGTTGACCATGAAAGGTTAGTGCAATAGTTTGTTAGGGGAATTCCAAGAACGTGTTTGATGTATAGTTTTTCTTGGGTTGGATAGATATTACAGGAATTTCACATAAGACTTTTACTGCCTTTCTTCACCTCTAATTGTTCTTATAATTAATGGTTTCAAGTTCTTGTGGTCATAAAATTTTGACAATTCCTTTTTGGATCTGAAAGGGAGGTTGGTATTGACACATATTCTGAATCTTCTAAAGCTTTTTGTAGTTTATACTATCTTTAATGATGCATCGAGTATCGTCCTAGGAGCAGTTCTAATATAGGAGGAAGGATTCATTCAGTATGGATCTCACCAGTTGATGCCTAATGAGAGAAATTACCAAACACATGATAGTTTTCCATGACTTACGTTATTGGAGACATTATTTGGTGGGTGAGAAATTTTTTGTGTATACTGACCACAAGAGCCTCAAATATCTTTTCTCAGAATGACATGAACCTCGGACCAAAGGGATTGATCAAATATCTATAATCCATTGATTTTGAGCTTTCATATATTCCTGGAAAGGATAATGTAATTGCAGATTCTCTGAGTTAGAAAACTCAAACACAGACCTTAATGGAATCCAATGATGAATGCAAGATAATGACCCTTATTTCTGAGATTCATATATTGTTTCATGATAGTAATGGGTAGTCTTATCTCTCATCCTTGGCAGTTACCTATTCCCTCATTGAGAAGGTGAAGAGTATATAATTTTTAGATCCTGAAGGATTGGTACTCCAAGAGAGTATATTAGGAAATAACCTACCTTCATATTGTTCTATAGATAGAGATGGTGTCATGCATCTACGTGGTCATTTCTGGGTTCATGAAGATATGATAGAGGAGTCTGTGTATGGGTCACATGCATCTTAGTGGGTAGTATATCCAGGAATCTCCAATATGTATCGAGATATGCTATGCCAATATTGATGGCCTGGGATGAAACATCACATAACATGCTTTATCACTAGGTGTTCCACATGTCAGTAGGTGATGGAGGAGAAGAAGTGACTTGCAGGCTTGCTACATCTGCTTCCAGTCCTGTAATTGAAATGATAAGATGTTACTATGGATTTAGTAGTCGGCTTACCATGGTCTTCAAGGGGGTAGTGATGCTATTTGGGAAGTCATTGGCAGACTAATGAAATCATCCCACTTCATACCTATTCATGAATCTTTCTCAGTCGACAAGCTAGGAAAACAATATGTACGTGAAATCAAATGACTCCATGGGGTCCCTCATACTATTGTTTCAAATACGGATGCTTGTTTCACATCACATGCAAGGATTGCAGAACGATATGGGTACATAGGTTCTTATAAGAAAATTTCTCACCCTAAGACTGATGGACTATCGTAAGGGACAATATAGGTTCTAGAGGATATGCTCTGAGCATGTTTCCTTGATTTCGGTGGTTCTTGGGAAAAACATATCCCACTCATCAAGTTCAGATATAATAATAGATTCCAAGAGATATTTTTGGCGGATCCATTCGAGGTCTTATATTGTAGGCCAAGTCATTCACCCCTATGCTAGCTAGATGAAGGTGAGTTATCTCTAATGGGTCCTTGTCTCGTTCAGGAGAATTCAAAGTAGGTTCAGATGATCAAAAAGTGTATGACTACTTCTCATTCTAGACAAAAATATCATGCTAATCACCATCAAATAACTCTGGAGCATGTGGTTAGGGATCATGTTTTTCTTTGATTATCAACCAAGCTAGTTCATAGATAGTTAGGAAAGTAGGGAAATATTTTCCCACATTACATAGGGTCGTTTGATATTAAAGAGGGAGTCAGGCCAATAGCCTATCAGTTGCTACTACCTCAGAGGTTTTGTTCCATTCATGATTTATTCCATGTTACATAGCTTCAACGGTATCATGCTGATCAATATCACACATTTTATATTGATGAAGCTCAGTTATATGTTGATTCTACCATTGAGGAGTATCTAGTACGCATCATTGATAGGAACATGAAGGCTCTACGAGGATGGTTTGTCCCTCTAGTATTGGTGCTATGGAAGCAATGCTAGGTAAAAGATGATACATGAGAGAGGGAATCCAATATACATGATCAGTGGGAAGAATTTTTCTCAGAAAATGTTCTTCCACCATTGGATGGTGAACTCAAGGATGATTTATTCAAAGGGAGAGACTAAAAGAACCTGGTTTTCACTGATGTATAGATCCATTAAATTTTTATGTAAATATTTAATTTGAACCTAATATGGATTCCTAATGAGGTAAAAAATGTCATAGGACTATCCAGGGGATGTTTGGAGCCCGAAACCCATCTTTCTGGGGAAAATTGGACATTTCACATGATTAATGGACGATTGGTGCATAGTTTGGATAATATTGTGGATATAAATATTTAGGAAAAACCATATTACAAAGTTTATGCATGGTCATGTGGCCTAACCTTGAAATTACCCCTTCTGCCCAATAACCAGGTACAGTTTTTACATGTCTTTTCAAACGGTCTGGACAAACCCTACAGATAATAATTTTTAGGGTAAATTGTCATTTTTCCCCTAATGATCTATTAACCCACATCTACTTCACTAATATAAGAAACAACTGAATAAACCCCTTTTACTCTCAAATTGGTGATTTTTTTAGGACCTAAGGTATGAATCAATATATATCCTTCATTCAGGATCCGTTCGAGATTTTTTTCATCACGTTGGATGTGCAACTGTAAGTGCTTGATTCCATTTAAGTTGTTACCCTTCTCTCTTTATCTCAACTAAACTATAAAGGTCTGAGAATTTTTCCTATTTTCTAACATCTACTATGATTTGATCCAAATAAAGGGATGATACTGGAGGATGAGATTGTACAATTTGAATGTTGGTGGAATATAACTCATCCCTTAGGTTTATTGATTTTGGAATTGTCATGTGTGGCCCACCGATATTTTTGGCTTCTCTTTATAGAATTTATATTCCATGCTTATAATAAGTAGAACCATATGGATATGATATTTCTATATATGTGATTAATTTTTGGTGGTTATGACAACAACTCCATCTATCCCATGTAATATGTTATGCTACAATTGGGTTTTTATTATTTGACTTGTTTGAACCACCGTTCGGGTGTGACTTTTCATGATCCTTATAAGGGAATTCTTTGATATATTAAATGTATTGATTTACATTGAGAATTTAATAATGGAAATTACTATATATTCTGACCAGTTGACCTGCCTAAGCTAAGTGGTTCAATAGATAATTAATTGTGATATAGAAATTGACAAGTATACAAAGTATATTACTTGACCAGATTAATTATGAATGAATAATTGGTTTCATGTCCATAGCACCCCATACCACATTAATGGAAGGCAGAAGAATGAACATTAATTATTGAATATGATTTAAATGGAATTTATTAGAAGGTTTCATGTCACACTAATGAAAGGCAAGGCTTGGACCAAATGGACGTGTAGATTAATTATGACTTGATTAAAAGGTTTCATGATACTTGAACATATAAAATAAATGAAAGAAAATGAATCAAAAAAATGTAATATTATATGACTACATAATCAAATAGGATTGGCAAGAGTCGAGATCATATTGGATTTTGTAATTCCCTGAACCCTTGAGAACCCCATTCTCATTCAAGGATTTGGCTTTCTTTGGATGAGACCCATCTAGATCTAGATCCTTATTTTCTTTGGATGCCTGATATGAAACCATAGGATTCCTTCAATATTATTACACGACATATTGGATACACCCCTTAGATCTATCATTGACAAGAAGGTTACATGGTTAAAGCCCATTAGGCACAGTCATTGCTTAGCTACATTTTACCTTCGATAAAATCCTTGGACTCAGTAGGTGTATCATTGTGGAATGAATTAGATTATACTCGATGGATTACAATCTTAACCCATGCCATGATATATTTATTACTATGTTGGTGATCCTTGAGGTCTATGTTTCCCCTATTATTATCTTGGGACTTCACTATTAAATATCATTACAGGTTGCCTTATAATAACTTGGAACCTTCACTATTCTTATCATATGATATGTTATAAAGTGGTAACAATAAAATAATGAATTGGTTACATTTTCAAATGCCATCCAAGAGATTAATAATGTACTTGGGTATTTAGTTACATTGTACTAATTTACATTATATATGCATTCTTGCACACTGTTACATTTCCATTACACGGGCCAGATGTTACACACACTGTTGGTGGTGGCCCACTGAGATTTCTCTCACACCCTCTCCAGGTGCTATTTGGTACTCCGAATAGATTAAATGGTTCTACGTGTTGAAAAAGAAAATCATACAGCTTCAAACACTCAATTTATTATTGTTTATTATGGATCCTAACAACATAGGGATGAGCTAGAGCTCGAGATTCTTAGGATAGTCTTTTATTTAATTTATACTTATGTGGAACATTTATGTCTGCTGTCTTGTATCCATTTTTTCCAATTTTCTAGTGAAAGGACATATCATTAGTTGGAGAATTCTATTCATGTAGTTTTAGTTATTGTTACTATTGACATTATTTTATGTTATTCCTTCTATAAACTTATATTTCATTAGAAATTTACTAATGTTTACATTTATCCATTGCAATACACTTTAATAATAATGGAATAGTCTCTCATTGACAAACCCTAGGCCCTCACTACTAGTCAGAAGCCTCCGGTATTCGAGGAGATGAGCTTGAGGCCATGTTGCCCACCAATTTTAGGGCACCCATTATGTGGATTCTGGGTCTAAGATGTCAAAAATATGATAGTAAATGTTGAGTGAATAACCATGATTTTTGTTTAATGTATTGAAAGATAACGTTTTTATATTTGTTGTTTTTTAATTAAACTAGGAACATGTACATTACAATATTATTCTTAATTTTCAAAATAAAGGGAAAAAAGTACCATTTATCACATGAATATAAACTCTTAGAATAAAAAAATTGAAGATTAAATTCTGTCATATATTTATGGAGTTTTAATTTTTAAATATGGGATTAAACTGAACTCAAGAAAGGGATATAAATTATAAATTTATAAAAAAACATCCACACCATATTGTTGAATTTTTTTACAGGTATTGTAGTTACATTTATTTTTAATTTTCATAATTTTTTTACACAACTAACATCGAGAAATAAAATGCATAAAAAGTAATAAAGTATGATTGGTTGGTCATGAAACTATATGATATTTCTATTTGATTAATTTTTGAAATATAGGAATCAATCGAATATCATTAAAATACCTGATTTTCAAAGAAATGGAAGAAAATATTATTTTCCATTTAAAAGAGATAATTCAATTAAATATGTGATTTATATGGTTAAATCAAGGAAAAATTGTTACATTTACATGAAACTCTAAGAAAAATATTATTGATTCATTTGGGACCTGTTTTGTTGAAATACCTGATGATTTTAAACTTAATGTGGTTGGTATGAAAAAAAAATATTTGTTTTAAATATAAATGTGATTTTTTGACAGAAATTCTCACATGATCAAAACATAGAAAATGAGTTTTAATTATGAGGAATTTATATGTTAATGATTATTAATTCATTTATGACCCATAAAAAGTAATAAAAAATCATTACAATTAATGGTGTGTTCAAAAATATAAAAACAATATTTTTATATTTGAATTGGAAATACAATTCAAAATTTATGTAATATGGTCGAAACTAGAAAAATAGTCATGTAATGTTATGAATTTATAGTAAAATAATATAACATTCATTCACAAGATTTAAGAATGAATCACACATCATTATGATTCATGGTGTCGTCCATATTAATGGATGTTTATATTTTTAATTTAAAATAAATTCTTCAATTCAAAACATGTTTTACCTTCCCAAGAATGAAAAAATGCGTTTATATTACCATGAAATTAAAGGAAAATAAAAATAGATTCATTTGTTACATATAGGAAATAACCTAATTTATTTTAAACACATGGTGTGGTTGGAATGATCTAATATGTATTTTTACATTTAAATTGTTGGAGAACTTTAAATTGTGCACCATATGGCTGAAACCAATGTAATATTTGAAAATTATATTAATATTATATAAAAAGATTTTATATTCATTTATGACTTTTTGGTTTGAATCAAACATAATTTATATATTTTTTATGATATGTATTACAAATGTGAACGTTTTAAATTTAAAAGTGATATTTGAGTTCAAATAATACATTTCAAGCCCTAAAATGGATAAAAAGTGTTCAAATTGATAGTAAATTACCAGAGAAAAGTATTCGATCAAATTTTTACTGTTAGTAATAAATTAAACATCATTCAACTATAAAATTATGTTGGAATGATATAATGATTATTTTCTTATTTGAACTGTTATAGATGTTAAAAATTCACATTGAATAGTCAATAAAAGGAAAACAAAATCGATTTATTTTTAAACTGTAGTAAAATAATTATAGATTCATTCATGGAATATTTTAAAATTTTTAACTCCAATATGATGTTTGGTTGATATAACTGAAAGTTCACACTTTCAATTTATAAATTTCATTTTAATTCCAAACTTGAATCACATACCAAAAACTATACATGCAATATCATAGATTCTTATATATATATATATAAGAGTTTATTTATAAATAATTTTTAATCTTTATGAATAATTATCATGTTATTCATATATATGATGTTTTTGAAATGACATAATGTTTATTTTTCCATTTGAGTCACAAAAGGACTTAAAAACGCATGTGACATGATAAAAACTACGAAATGTTTTCAAATTATCAGGAAAATATAGTAAAATGATTTTAGAATCATTTTCAACTTATGATAATGAAATGAAAATTATATTAATAGGGGGTTTGATACATATGAATGAAACATGTGTTTCCAATTTAAAAGTTATACTTTATTTCAAAAATTTATCAAATTTTCAAAATCAAAAAAAAGGAGCTCTAATTATCCTAAAACTCTTGGGAAAATGATCATTGATTCATTTAAAAAATGTAAATATGATTTATATGAAATTTTAATTTAAAAAGTGTTCAAAAGAACAACATGTTACTTTTTAATATACATCACATTATAAATCTGTTATGAATTATTATTAAAAAATATATTATAAATTATTACATATATATATATATATGTATGAATCATTTAAAATAGAGGAACTTTAATATCAAAATTTAAAATCAATAGGAACATTGATTCACAAAAAATTAATATTATCGTTTTTTTCATGTAAATGTTTTATTTTTAAATATTTTATTAATAAATGATATCTTAAATATAAAAATATGTTTTTAAAGAATTGAATATAATTTTTTTTTTTTCACAAAATTTTGTATGAATTCTATTAATAATTTTTATGTTTATATTTTTTTTTTCTATATTTGGGATATTGTAACAATAAATAATATAAATAAAATTCATTGGTAACCTTTCCTAGTTTTAAGAAAAGTGTTGAGAGAGGTAACTTTTTTATAACTTTTAGTGATACAAAATTCCTCTCACTATTATCATTTTTTTCAATCAAAAATAAAAAAAATTATTAATGTTGAGAATTGTGTATTATATTGTAATTATATTTATTAATACTCTATATATTCTTTAGTATGTCAATAACATATACCTTCTAGGGTTATACACATAAACAAGAAGATTTTAATCTTACTACCATTTTCGTAATGTTCCCTAAAATAATTATAAACGATGTAAACTCTATATAATAATATTAAAAATGTAATCTATAGTTTTTATTACCCTTAAAAAATCTCCATCCCTCCTTGTTAAACCAATAATATAGAATGTTACACCACAAGAAAGTCTTTGACCAACCAGGGGATTCTATTGGATATTGAGAGTATAAGACTCCCAAATGAGAGACACTCCTTCAGAAATCCTAGAACATGATGTTAATATAAGTCACAATTGAGGTATATATTCATTATAATGTAAAAAATAAACTGAATTCTATTTATATTTTCAAAAAACGCAATGTTATGTAACCAAAATATAAATAACGCAACTATCAGTGATAAAATATAAACATAATCACTGATGAAATAAAAATAAACCCAAAACACCCTAATATACCTCAACAGTGGTATATGATAACTCGGACTATAATTGTCAGCAGATTTTCAAGGGTATATTTTCCAACATTATTCGAAACACACTTGAGAATACATGAAAAGTATTTATAAAAAGTAGGGTTGACTATCAAAGCACTGGGTGGGTTCCTACTCTATCCTTAAAAAAACACACTAATGAATTTATTAGTGTAGAATATAATATATATGACTAACCCACTCCAAGTTAACAAACAATCAATAGATCTACTCCTTAACTCATAAAAATAACACATTCAAAAAAAATTGTTCTTTATGATGAAAGAATAGAAAACCATCAAATCAATCAATTATTCTAAACCAAAAAAACTTTAAGACACCCCCTAATATTATTTTTTTGGAAGGTACATCTTACACAAACTCACTGTGTTCCAAATATTTGATAGTATACATTACCCATTAAATTTTAGACTTTTATATCTCTACCTAAAAATGGAAATAACCTTTTATAATTCTCAATTAATATCTATATGGTTCCATAAATCATATACTGAGGCTTGGAATGAATAATTTGTCCCAATAGAAACAAAAAACAATCTATAAAACTAAAAAAAATTAACCATAAAAATATCAATATTCAAGATAATATAATTTAATTATACAATATAAAAAATCATATTGTTCCCCATAATGTCTGAAAAATAAGAAATCCAAAATCAACTCCATCAAACACCAATCACTAACTCTGAATATAATAAGAAATGCATTCATAATTAGTCCATCGAGAGAAAGAAAAATTTCAAAACTCTAAATATTCGTTTTTTAAACATTCATAAATATGGTAACTTATAATTTTCTATGGAATATGTCCTATAAAAAAATTACTAACCTCCCCAAAATTATTTTAAGAGGATTTTTACATTTGAAACCCTAAACATCAAGAGATAAAATATATAATAGAGGGAATAAACCTTCTTAATTAACACTTTAAGACCTATTTATAGACCAAATATCATATATGTAAATAAATCAAGTCTTATTATTGGGATATTTCACTAATTTACTACTATATATGGTAGCATTATCAACTAAGGAAGATAAAACTTGAACTCCACTATCCAAATGATCCAATTAATTCATATTATAGACAAAAAACTCATATTTTTCAATAATCCTAAAACAATGAAAACCATGAGATTATTGGGAAACAGTCCTCTATATTAATAGCCCCAAGAAATTTTAATCCTAAAAATGACCAATAAAAAATACAAAAAAATAATAAAATACTAATATTCCACTATCAAAACCAATAAAATAAACTATCAAAAATAGAAAAAAACAATAATAAAAATTCATACATTTCTATCATATTTAGGTATATAATTCACAATTTCTATTTAAAAATATACTATTCCACCAAACTACACACTTCAAATGAAGAAAATGACTATAAAAATCATATCTTAAGGATCTTGAATATTTTTATTTTTCACAATAAATGACGCACTCTCGTCTATGATTAACTAGAACAAATCTATTAGAATATAAGGATAAAAAATACTTCTTTAAATTTGATAAGTGAAAAAACACAAAGTATACCTAATCATGGAAGAAGTTCTGACCTATATTCCATATTTCCAACTGAACGAAACCCATTAAAATACAAATTAAACCCTATGATTCCATAATTCATTCACAAAATTGATGCTTCCCAGAACTCATTGAAAAACATAAAAATCCAAGAACACTGATCAACCATTGGGTGTCATTTATTTAGATAGTTTATCCAAGTTAATAAATTATGTGAAATTATACATAAAACTAAAAATAAAATAGTTTAGAACAACTCAAGTTTAAGGTGATTCACATAAGGTCAAGTGATCCCTTTTCTTATGGTAATGTACTTCAGTTAAATTAGGGATTTAATAATACAAAACTCTATTTAAACATATAACCTAAACTCTGTCAATAATGATGAAATAATCCAGGAAGCATTTTATGTGTTAAATATTTTTCCATTAATTAATTATCATTGATCATGGTAAAAATAATTTGAGAATATGTATAATAATATATAAATACAAGGTCCCAATATGAATCCATATAAAAAATAAATGAAATGAATCAATCAATAACCCATTATTTAAAAACATAAGATGTTAGGTTTACCCCTTATGTTTTTATATGAACTAATGATTTAAAACTAATTATACTTGAGATAGTAAAATAAAAAACCTATTCTAAAATTTAATCAAAACCTTAATACCCTCAAAACCATTATATGAATTCCTCCCTCTTCTTGTTGATGTATATTCTAATATTCAAGCCAAAAACCTATTTTTATAAAAAAGATATATCTTATATATATTTATATATATAATCTTATATTTACCTTATTGTGTATCCAATTATATCTAAATAAATTCCTCAAATATAATGTGGTACATTCCAAATATCACCCCAAAATATAGCTTAAAATTAAAAAAAAGAGAATCTATGAGGTACTTTCCAAATTTACACCCTTCCCAAAATCACATCTCAAGGAATGGATCATTTTACAACACATATATCTTTATTATATTTTCACCAGTGGATAGAATCACACTTGGAAAAAATATTTTAACCATAACATAGTTCACATATCTCCACAAATCATAAAAAAATTATGATTTTTTCCAATGAATCCAGCATTTATATCTACCTCCAAAAAATGAAATTCTTTAATGATCACTAGGTTATGGTGAAATAATTTAGTATTTTTGTAAATAATTTAACTTAATTATGAAAAACTCTAAGTGATTTACCCTAAATATTTATTCAATAGAATAAGGTATTACCTCATGTAAAATTATGACCCCACTAATTAGATCAAATCAAAACCCAACATCGATGACTATGATGTTAAATATTTTAACTTCTAAAAAATTACACTTAAGAAACTAATTATAGAATATTATAAATTTTTGTATTGAAAAATTCATAAGAAACATAATTAGTTACAATTTAATAAAATCATATCAAGTTATTTTCATTAAACACCTTTATAACTTTTCAAAGCTTCTTTCAAATTCTATTTTCACCATAAAAATTAATGTTAAAAAAATATAAAAATAATATTATTATCAATTATGTCATCAATAAAAAAAATCAAAAAAATAAGCTATTTAATTCTCCAATATTTAAACACTTACTTTTCCTCAAACATAGATCTTTACATCATTAAAAACAAAATTGATCCCATCCAAGCTTTAAAACCCATCATTAACAAAATTAAATATTCATATTTAATTAATAAACCTTTAATAATTCCATTAAAACATATTTCTAACTCAAGTTTTTATAAGAAAATAACTAAATCACATATTTTATGTTCCCACAAAATAAATGAAACATCATTTTTATATTGATTCAGATATTTCAACTTATTATTCCTATTCATAATATCCTGTGATCGATCGTATTTAAAAATATATCTATCATCACTCCAGACCATTTAGGTAGCATTGTAAACAAATTAAAGTATATAAACCTTATTCATTGACCAAAATTATTTATAAATATAATCTTATAAAATAATAAAATGCAAATAAGGAATACAAATTGGTTTATAATCTCTTAAATGATAATGTTTTATAGCTAAATAATGTGAAACATAAACATTATGTCTCAAAATTGAGTCTTACCTCTAAAGTAAAATAAAAAATAAAAAATAGAATTAATAATAAGAAAATAATTCTTTAAAATATAACTACCAAATGATAAAACCAATATACACCATTTATTATTCTCCAAAAATCATAAGAAATAAGATTATTGAAATATTCACCCTCTTTTAACTTTCATTTTTTCACATATTCTCTTTTTTATATGACAACAAAGAAAGTATAATCAAAGGTAACTTGTAAACTATTTCAATATAACCAAGATATTTATCTATGTTTTAACATTTTAACAAATTATATCCCTATCAAAATCATGAATATATCTCCCCCTATAGTTATTATACTGTAAATCATGGAAAAATACCAATATTAGGCTAGTAAACGTAAATAGGCTTCTAATGTGTCTTATTATAAAGTTATTTTATATAATATAATGATTTAACAACATATAATTTGTAAATTAGTTCCCAGTGGTTTATATGGTTGAAAAATATATAATTTATAGCCTCAAAAATCTTATTATGATTAAAAATAATCACGTTTTTTAAAATTTAAAATAAATATTCTAGTAGTTATGAATATCCTAAGAATCATTGAATCGTGTGGGTATTATAAAGAATATATAAAAAATAATTTATAATACCTCAGATGAATGAGAATAAAAAATACCATTCAACCAATCATGGCATGGATAATAATAATTTAATTGATAAAAATATTATAAAATCCTAGAATACTTGTATTAGTGTAATATAATTTACATAAATCAATCAATCCTATTAAATATTGTTTCATCATATCAATATCATCATGATTATATATTGTTGTAGCTCATGGTGAAAATAAAAATGGATTTATACTTTCGATTACAAGAATATTAAAAGACTTATTTATTATTAAATATTATATTACGTGAGTTGTGTTTTTTCTTTAACATTAAATTTTAATATCCTTAGATTATTTATCACTTGTTAAGGTTATCATAGTTCCATGAGATAATGAAAAAATTTATATTATATCATAAATTTTTAATAAAACTTCATATGTTTTATATGAAATATAACTACGAGGACATAGATGATTTTTAAATATAAATTTTAAAGTTCATAAGAAATTGAAACATCTTCTCATGGAGATCAAAGATGGTAAACACTAACTAGTTTGGTTTTGAGGAATGAACTACCAAGAGTAATTCCACAAGTTATATGTATTATTAGATATTAATATATGTGAATAGATATTTTGGTCTATAGAAGTGATATTATTATTACTAAATATAATGTATCATACACTTTTATGAGTCATGTACCTTAATGAATATATATTTCTTAATATATCTCAGAGAAATTGAACTATTGGATTAAATCCACAGATATGGTTGTTCATCAATGAGTTAGTTTTAGTATTTAAGTAATGTTAAAAAAAAGTATATAGGCTTATGACATATGTATGAGATCTAATTGATGAGATATCAATACTAAGAGGCTATATTAAACAATAAAAATCAATATGAGTTTGTTGTTTTTTTAAAATAACTACTAACTCTACGGGTTCCTTAATTTGTTAACATATTCCAATCATTGACTTTGGTCATGTTTTCCTAGTGTTAATAAGAAATAGAATTAGAGGGTCATACACTATGTGTATTAAGAATCACTGTTATTTATATTTGATTTTGTTATTAAGAATTCATATTTTTATCAATTTTTTTGAATAATAATTATTTATGTCATGTTGATATCATAAATTAAATAATTAATTATTTATGTTTAGAATATATGTTAGTTGAATATTAATTAAATATTTATTTTTCATCTAATGAATATAATATTTTTTTATCACATGTTTATTACTATCAAGGTTAGAAATATATATTTAAAAGAAATATTTTTGAGATAAAAGAATATTAGAATAAATATTAATTCACATATTTAGTGAATATAATTTTTATTTTTTTATTTAATTTACATAATAATTAAATTTATCAATTTATATAAATATTTATAATTCAGTATTTGATTAATTTTTTGGAGGATGGAAAATATGGGTTAAGGGCCTGATGGAAATAATGTTTATTATCCATGAGTTAGAAAATTTCATTTAATATAATAATAATAATAATTTTGTTATCATTGTATGTGGGGATTATTTTGAATAAAAAATTAAGTAAAGAGCCATTTTGAAATTACAAATTTTTTAACCCAAAGCATATATTCAAGATTATATTACTTTTCTAGGGTTATGAGTATTATTAATAATAATTATAATCCTTAAGATTATATTTATGGTTGAAAATAATTATTTACAAAACATGTAACCTAGTACAACTCATGAAATGTACATGTCAAGAAAATAATATCATCTATGTTAACACTCGAGAAAACTTAATCAATTATAAAAAATAACTACATAGCATGTTGCAAGAGATACATACCATTTTCATGTTTTTTTGACACCAGGTACACTTTAGGTGATTTTTTTTCATGCCGTGTGGATTTAAATTAATTAGTAATTATTTTTCATATTATATACCAATTTCCTGAAGTGTATAGTTTTCATATATGTTGTGTACTTCATGGGAATAACTCAATATGTATGCCATATAAATTGGACAAGGCATGTATGTTAAGGGAGGACCTAAAATATAAGAGTTAGTTTCTCCTTATAAGGGTTAACTTTAATGATAAATTATCTAAGGGTATTGAGGGTAGTCAAGATAATGGAAATTTTTATGATAGTCATGCTGATAGGGAATCTGTTACTCATGTTATTGTGGAAAATGAATTTTGGAAGGAGTGTAAGTTCATTGCATCCAAAATACACAAAGGAAAAATTAAAATGGTTGTAGCTTATTTAAACAAACCTACTGTCAAGAAGTTTTCCCCTTCCACGGGACCTTCTTAGTATATAATTGGTGTTACAACTCATGATTAGGGTAATTAAATAGTTCCTCCCAAGTATTCCCCCAATCAAAGGTAGGCTGCTTGCTCTACCAAAGTTTCCAAGGAGAATTTGGAAATGTATTTTTTAGGAAGCTAGTGGAGTCTAGTTCCTATTTATTTGAGTATATTACGAGTAAGGATCAAGGAATGGTGTATCAATTAAAATTTATAAGTAGATTTTAATTCTTGAATGAAGGAGTCAGGTATTAGGATTTAGCTTTATCAGATATGATAAATTTTTACCATGGATTTATTAATTTTAATAGATTAGTGTATAATAACACAACTGATGATTCTAGTAAGAATATATCTCAGAATGATAAAATGACATCATAATATAGATCTTATAAGTCAAAGTCATTATTTCTCACCAATTTTGGTGAATGGGGAATACTAGGTACAATGATTTCTTTTTCTTTATGCCAAAAGGCGCTAAGCCAGACAGTTTCATGTGATCTTCTTAATGGGGATAAGTCTTTCACCAATGATACTACTGATTTGTGACAATTAAGGAATATTACGTTTTATATCAAGGTAACTACATTAAATTTTTTTCTTTAATGGAATAATTTTATGCTCTAAATGATTGATTATTCTATAAAGAGTATGAGTAGGCCTGTTGTAATAGTGAAGTAAAATATGAGGGAATAATAGATGCTAATTTCAAATGAGACATTAATTATCAAGGTAATAATTTGAAAAATATAAAATCATATATAATAGGATAATGTTCGTGTTCTCGAGGTTGATGTTGTGTCATTCATAATGCGGTTATCTAATTAAAATAAAAATACTCTCTCCTTTGGATTTATTTTTTATTTTATGTTTTCAAAATCACCTCCAACATTCTATTTGGTTAGAACCTTTCAGGTGATTTTTTATTTTTTGCATGAGGGATTGATATTAGATTTCATTATGGATGAGGTTTTGATAGTATTATCTTGGTTAAAATTGTTTTCATTTAGACCAAAAGAGGATGGGGTCATTCCTATCCTATAATAAAGCAGTCGTTATGGTTGATGTTGATAATCTCAAGGGTTGTTAGGATTTTAGATTAATATGAATAATTAAATTACAATTAATATGATTAATATATAAATTAAATAAGAATACACTAATAAAGGATGAATTGAAATGAATTCAAGTAAGTAGTTTTTTATATATCATTGATGATCATGATATGGACCAGCCTATTTACGTGTTGGGTTTCTATTTTATTTAATTTTTTATTTCCTTGGGTTTATGAATTTTTTTTGTTAAATTAAATATTATTGTTGGGATAAAATACCATTCTACTTAATATGTATAAGAAGATGTGTCCATGGTGTATTACGTAACCCAATTCCTATGGGAGCCCTTATCTGTGAGAGAGTAAGCATATGTAAGGGGAGAAGTGCTATGTGAGAGGAGATGGTTTAATATAGATTTGAGGTGAAACCAAACAATTATATATAAAGGTTACGGGTGGAATTATACAACTTGAGTCATTTATCATCTCAAGGAGTTACTCCCATATGGTTGAGGGAATATTTATCTTCCACTCGATGGATTGTCCAATAGTTAAAATTTGAAGATCATATCTCCTGATAATTTTATTTTTTCAAGTGTATGATTATTTATTTGTGCGTTGTTTTCTTACTTGATGATTAAATTAAATCACAAAAAGTTAATCAATTAACAAGAATGAATAGTGAAATAAAATAATGTTATTATGATATGTTACTTTATCAGACACAATTAATTAATTATATATAATATTTATATTATTAAAAAAATTATAAGGGATAAAATAAATAATATTTTTTCATAATAATGGATAAAATCACACACGAAAATATTATGTTATATAACACATTCTATTACTTAAGATTGAATTCAACCATATATTGAAGTATTGTTCTAGCCCTAATTAGGTCACATTCAATTATCTGGGAGTTCTAATTAGATATTTAGGTTAGCATAACCATGAAATCATCTAGAAGTATTTACCTCCAAATACTTATTATAACATGGAGTAAAGTGCTGAGGATGTAAGATTATAAGAATGTAAAATTAAAGGATTTTGGGATTTTGGATTCAACTCAAGGTATCAAAAAACTATGAGTTAATGTTGTTGAAATAAAATCCTAACTAAATATCATTGAGTAATTAGACTAGACCATTATCAGGGTTATAAGAAGGGGTATATATATCCTTACATCAAGAATATCTAAGTGACAGGACATTCTAAATCCAATTTCTAGGCCTATTGGGATTTGATAAAATTATGGAGACTCATTGAATAAATTTATTATGTCACAAATGGTAATCAAGATAATGTTATATTATATCACTTTAATTATTATATAAAATGACAAGTGAAAACACGATAACACTATTTTCATTCGTGGATGATGACCACGTCCTCACTATAATAAATTTCCAAGAGTGGTACTCTTCTATGATACTGAACTATTACATGAAATTTTTTATTATATATAATAGTCCCCTATTT
Organism: Viscum album; assembly: GCA_963277665.1. NCBI lineage: Eukaryota > Viridiplantae > Streptophyta > Magnoliopsida > Santalales > Viscaceae > Viscum > Viscum album. Next base: position 1,329,962,806 of record OY728158.1, read on the forward strand.
CAGATTAGCCACCTCTGAAATTAAGTGAGGGTGATAAGGGTTCCAATAAGAGATATATATATAGGATTATTTTAATTTTTATTACATCATTATATTAGCGATGTTTGGAGATATGAAGATACAATATAAGAGATATATGCCTACATTATGATAACACATCTCCAGGAACATGTAAATTAGAAAGAGGGGATTCGATAAATGAGATTATCACTACACTCTACCTATGTAAATTGGAATATGGGTACCTAAAAAGTTATATTTCTCATAAGTTGTTGATATATATTGATTTTTTGGTGACGATGGGAAACCATTTGGATAAGAAAGTATCTATTAATCACAGATAATTATCTTTACCACCATTGTTCTAATTATTCATCAAAAATTATAAGATGTATAGTATGATGAATTCCCTCAAGAATCTATTGAATATAACTCACTTGAAAAATAATTATCAATGGTGATGTAGTTCCTCACCCCTTATGGTGAACATACTGAAAGACATGGTATAAAATCATTTGACTATATTGATATTGATAAGGGATTTACGATGACCTTCATGGTGACAAAATATTTAGTAGTAAAGTGATAAATAAGATTCTATTGATTTCACATATGGAAAGAATGGTTATTAGAAGGGAAACTGTAGTGAATTTATGTTGATGAAAGAAGAAGATTTTAATTTAGGTATATTCATCATTATAGGTAATATTTCGATTTCACTTATTGGGTATTAAATATAATATTGAGTTCATATATATTTTTATTCAAATAAAATAACCAATTATGTTTAGACACATTAAAATAAGTGTGGTGAACTCTCTAAGTATATGAGAAAGTGTGATCCTATGTTTGAAATAGAAATAACAGGACTTCAAATATTCAAGTGGATGGATATTAGTCCAACTATTATTTTGTATTAAGTGTTAGAAAACAATTTATCTTTGGGTCTAGTTCTATTAAAAATGAGATATTATTTCATATCTGAAATGAATATTGTTATGGAATTTCATATTTTAAAAATTTATTAGTAATACTTGAATCATATAATACCCAATACCGACAATGAAAGAATAATATAAAATATAAGAGGTATACCAAGTTATGTAAAGATAATTATTCGTCAAGTATAATAATGTGTAACTATTAAGTAGATACATATATTTATTTTTAAATGTTGTTGAGAAACCCCATAGGCATTTGACCCATTTATTTATTAAATTTTATAAAAATAAATATTTATAAATAAAGGTCCACCACAAATCTTCTAGAGTTAGATCTTAAATAATGGGTGAGCTACTCTATGGAGACTTAGAGGTAAATAAATATAATTTATACACTTGGTAAAATATATATGATCCATTGGGTGGTGTAATTTTACAATATCATATCAATTCATTGATTTTAATTTTAAATATTAGGTTCATGTAATCACTAACTCACATTACCTTATATTCATCAAAGAAATGATGGTAGTACAAGGATGATCAATGAGGAGTCTTATATGTGATGTTTTTCTTCCATATTTCCTTTCAACACATGCTTAAAATGTTGTGGTGTAACAATTAACCATATACCAACTATATTAACTAATGGACATAATATAATTTATAATATTCTAGGAATCCATTATATCATAACTTCTTGTGTTTGATGAGAAGATATTATTATGTATAGATTTGGCTCCAATAGTCTGTTAATAAAGACACTAAGTGCATCTCATTTAATTATCCTATATCTACTCAAGATATTAATATGCCTAATATATGAAGGTATTAGTAATTTTGGAAATATTTCTATTAGAGGGAAGAATATCTTTTTTGAAAAGGGTATAAATTACTTGACTTAAATGAGGGTAATTATTTGAATGTGGAACTGTCAAATAATAAGCAATCTTCCCAATGTGATTAAGAATCTATAAGGAATCAGTATATCTAGGGATTTTCATTATCTTATTAACAAATAATATTACATATTTAAAAATAGATATTCATAAGAATAATGTTTCACCAAATTTTATATCTAGATTTCTCTTATTATTGTCTTCATAATTTTTTTGTTGACTCTTATCTTCTCTTATGTGATACTAAGTGGCTCTTAATTTATTATCCATATCCCGAACTATATCAAATCCCTATATATTTCATTCTATAAATTCATCCCAATACATTTTCATTCTTAACATCTATCCATAGAGGGCCTCATAAATATCCACATAAATTATTGAGTTACAAATACTATTGTAATAAAAATTAGACCATAAAAAGGTGTTTATCCCAACAACATTTGAAATCCAAAAACCATTCTCTTAATATATATTTTAGGGGTTGAATGTTCATATCAATATCAAGATTATTCTAAGGATGATAAGTAATGTAGAATCAAAAATCTGAATCAAGAGTTTATTGTAGGCTTCACCAAAACATCGAGGTAGGCCTCATATCTTGATCAGATACAAATAAGAGTGGTACTCCATGATATATCACCAAATCTATAATGAATAAACAAAAAAATCAAGAGATAAATATTATCTGATGTCAATGAATAGTTATGACATTGTAATTTGTTTGACTATAAACCTAATAGTATTATTCCCTTTTCATTTTATAGGATGTCTGATGAAAAAATATTTGGTAATGTCCCCCCATTTACAATCTAGTATGGGTAATGGTTGAAACATTCCCATATAATTATATCTCTCAGACATAATTTTATATAATAATTGGAATCAAGATATATAATTGAGATATACATTTTCTTGTTGCCCCACTATAAATATTCACACATACTAAATAACTTATTCATAATATTTTTTTTATTTCTATGTGCATGATTGTAATTTATTTACTTTAAGGGGTTGAATTTAATCATCAAAGAAACAAACATTGCGCAATTAAATAACCATTCACTTGATGAAATAAAATTAATAAGTGATATGATCTTTATATTTTAACTATTGTTCGGTCTATAGACTAACATATAAATCAACCATTGACCCATGGGGAGTATTTCATTGATTTGATATATAACTTAAGTTATTTCATTCCACCTTTAACCTTTATATATCCTTTCTTGTTTTCACCTCAACATTATCTTGAAGCATCTCCTCCCACCCAGCACTCCTTCCTTTACATATGATTACTCTCATATATAAGGGTATTAGAGGAATAGAGTTACAAAAATAAACCATAAAGGCATAGTCACATAAATAATAAGAAGAAAGGGATGCTATACAAGTCATAATAATTATTTTAATAATAAATTTATCAAAAAACCATAGTTATAAATAACTAAATAAAATATAAACCCAACACAAACATATGTCAGTCAAGATCATGATCATCCTTGACATGAAATAACTATTCACTAGAATCATTTCAATTTATATCATAAAAAATAACGGATGACATAGATCTTAAGAGTTTTAAATCGTAAATATTTATCATTTGAAAGACATGAATCATAAGAGTGGGAAATAATAACTAATCAATAGTGAACCATAAGTTCAAATCATAATAATAAAAACATTTCTTAATTTCAGCACACCATCATATGAATTGCAAACATTTCATATGTAAAGGTTAATTACTAAGAAAATAAAAGAATAGTGGATTAGGAATAAAAACTTATTTTCCATATCATAATAGATTAGGCATCACAGCCAATTTTAAATATTATAATTGAACAGGCATCACCACCTCTTCCCTAGAGCATATCAGGTAGCCCAACATATTTCTTATATTGGGTAAAGCTTATAAACATATATCCCATAATTATATTAGGAGTTAAAATCTATAGTCAATGAATTAGAGAAATACATAATTCTAGACTGACAAGCCACATAATAAAACAATATATATTTTTTTCATAAGAATATAAAACATACATCATATCATCATAGAAAAACATTTGGAAGAGAAACAGGTTCTCTAAACTTTTAATAATTTTAACATTTCATAACTTATAGAAAATAAAAAATATTCATAAAAATATCATCGTAATTACCATAAATCATATAGAGAAATAATAATGATGGTATCATTCAGTTTTATCCACACACAAAAATTAACATTAAATGATGTTATGATAGATAAAAAAATCTATTAACAAGTCAGATAAAATTTACTAAGGAAAATATTGTTTTTATTTTTAAATACCTTTTTAAAACATAAATATTTATAAATTTTTAGAAAAATAATTTCATTGAAAATATCCATGGAATCCTCTAATAAAAACATTAAAACATTGAGTGGTCATGATGGTGATAAATTTTGTTCATGAAGTGTGTGTTAAAATAAATATTTGATTAATATTTTTAGTAAAATGTAAAAAATACCTCATTCATAAAATAAAAGTTATATTACGTTGAAACATTTTTATTAAAAGTAAAACATGGGAAAAATCAATTTAAATAATAATTTTATAATAGGAAAAAGGTTTGTTTAAATCATTTTGGAAAAATTGGATGTGGAAGAACAAGGTTTTCTGACAAAAAGAGGAGAAATAACTCAATCTTTTCTTAAAAAACATTTCTTAACCATTATAAATTCCCAAGTGACTAAAATGATACTAACATAAAATTTACTAAATAACCATAGTTTAAATAAAATGAATGGAATATATTATATAAGAAACAAATATTTTCCTCAATAAAAATTAAATCTTAAATAAACCTGATTAAAATGGGATTTAGACATAAACATGTTATTACATTGGTAATATCCAAATAAAAACCTCATGAAAGAGAGAACCATAAACAAAATTTTAAATACAAATAATTTTCATGATATTCATCATAAAATCTATTCATCTGATATATATACACCACAAAACTAAAAAAGTTGTGAATATTACACATGTATCATAAAAATAAAAGTGATATGGGAAAACATGTTACCCCATCTCTCATCTTGCTCCATACAAATTATAAACATCATATTAAAAATATAGATTTATTATACTTGTATTTTAGATAAAAAAACCATATATATCATATCATATATTATTTTCTTATAAATTTTTATCGCATGTTAATTAATAATTCTTTATTAAAATTAATATTTATAATGACAATTGCTTCATATTTCATAGAATTTTCAGTTCGACAGTACCAGTCCATGTAATTTTATCATAGTTCCATCATATCCCAAAATAATAATCATGTAATTAGTGACCTAATTAATAATTTTGTACAATAGTGGACAATGATAAAATTAATCTATTCTTCCAAACAAGGTAATCATGATAATGTTATATAATATGATTTTAACTATTATCGAAAATGACAAGAGATACCATGAGAATACTATGTTCATTCTGGGATGATGAACATGTCATCACCATTATAAATTTCCAAGAGTGGTACCCTTTTTTCAAATTGAATTATACATGGAATTTTTTTTATATAAACGAGTCCCCTAATTCTAATTTTCCACCTCTGAAATTATATGAGGTTGATAAAGTTGCATATACGAGATATATATATATGATCTTCAAATATTTATTACATCATTCTATTATCTATGTCTAGAAAGATGAAAATATATTATAATATATTTATTCATACACCATGATAAATCATCTCCATGAACTTGAAAAGGAGAAATAGAGGCTTAGATAAAAGATATTATCACTACACACTACCAGTGTAAACAGGACTATGGATACCAAACAACCAATCTTTCCCCTAATATGTTAGTGTTTATTGATCATTTGGTTAAGTTAAGAATTCATTTGGATGTGAAATTATCTAGTAATAACACATTATCATCTTTACCACTATAACTCTACTTATTAATCAGTAATTATAGTATTCATATTCTGATGACTCCCCTAAGGAATCTACTGAATATACATCACTTAAAAAATAAGGATTGGTGCGGATATATTTCCACAATCATTACAGTGAACATAATAGAAGAAAAGTTGGAAAATCATATGAATAGATTGAGGTTGATAGAGATGTTACCATGTAATTTAGGAAGAAAAATAATTTATTGGTGGATTGATAAATAATATTATATCTATTTCTCAAGTGGAAAGAAATTTTATTGGATGTGAAACTGTAATTAATTAAATATGAAGAAAGAAAAATCATCAACATAAGGTATATTCATCATTTCAGGTAATATTTATATTTCACATTTTGGGTATTAAATTAAACATTAAACTCAAATATTTTTATTCAAATACAAGAGAATAATAATTTTATAATCATTACAAGAAGTGAGGTGGACTCTCTATGTATAAGAGAAAGAGTGATTCCTATGATTTCAAAGAAAAGGTCATGGCATAAAATTTTAAATTGGTTTAATATTAGATAAACTATTATTTTTTATTGAGTTTTACCAAAAAATTATCATTTGGTCCATTTATATATATATAGAGATATTATTTATTATCAAAAATGAATATTATTATGGTATTTCATTCTAGTGTAATACATCAATGATACTTTAATCATGCAATATCTAATACCTATAATGAAAGATGAATATAAAATATAAGACTTATACCTAGTCGTGTATAGATAATTATTTGTCAAGTATAACAATGAGTAACTAATAAGTACATACCCAGAATGATGTTTAAGCATTTTTGAGAAATCCCATAGGTATTTTACACATTTATTTATCATATTTTAGATAAATAAATCTTTTTAAATAATGGTACAACAAAAATATTATATATTTAGTTTATAAATTATGTGTGAACTACTCTATAGAGAAGTTATATGTAAATAAATATACTTTATACCCATGGTAAAAGACATATGATTCATTAGATGGTCTAGTTATAGAATATAAAAAAAGTATTGATCGACCTTTTAAATATTGGGTTGATCTAATACCTAAATGAAACTTTGTTATATTCATCAAACATATGATGGCAGTACATAGAGGATCTATAAGGAGTCCAATATGTTTTTTAGTTCATCCATATTTTCTTTCAAGATATGATTCCAAAATAATGGTGTAACAGATTACCATATACCAACTATATTAACTAATGGATACCATATAAGTTATAATATGATGGAAATCTATTTGTCAAAACTTCTTTTGTTTTATGAGAACATATTATCAAATATGGATTTATTTACAAGCATACTGTATGAAAAACACCAAGTGTATCTCAATTATATATCATATTGATACATGGATATTGATATCCCTGATTTATGATTGTATTAGTTCTTTACAATATTTCTATTGGAGGTAATCATATATATTTTTAAAATAGTATGGGATACTTGACCCCAATGAGGTTAAAGATTTGAATGTGCATGAGTTGGTATACAAACACTAAACTCTACCAGACACAATGAGTGGAGTTATTATAGAAATATGTAATATATTGTAATGTGATGACATAAAATGTGGTGTTATATAAATCATTATAGGTGATATGTTATTTGATAAGAATATTGTATCATTTAAGGACGTATTATATATGACAATATTATGATTAGAGAGTTAAAAAGAATTTATAGATGGGTTTGGTATACCAAAATCCAATTATGTATTTTTTTAAGATTTTTAGTTGATGTTAATCCCATGGTAGATACTTCAGAATAAACCATACATGGATTGTGTGAGTTAGTACCAACAAGGCTTTATTGTTTACTAAAGTTTTCAATTAATGTCTATACATAGAATAAAATGAATTTTTTTACCAATCATCATGAAATTTTCATTAGAAATATACTTTTAATAAAAACCTTCTAAGATCATTACAGTGGGAGATTCAATGTCAATATAACCTTCATTTATGGGATCCACAAATAATATATATACTTTACGAGTTAATGAATATAATATTTGTTTATCTCTTGTTTATTATACATGATGATATAAATAAACATATAATATAATTAATTATTTTTAATGTAAATACTAAAGTAAATATTTATTGACAAGTTTAGTAGATGTTATAATTGTTAATATATAGAACAAAAAATATAATGTTATTAGTTTATTTATATTAAAATTTTTTATTCAATGTTTGATAAATGATGGGGTGGAATGATTGGTCTAGTTAAGGGTATGATCAAAATCATATTTAATATTAGTTAGTTTACGCATGTCATGGAATATAATAATAATAATATAATAATTTTAATTATATATCATGGGGTTTACATAGAATAAAAATTAATTAAGTAGAATTTCTAAACTTACTTATTGTTTAAACCTAGGTATATATTCTCGATTATATATTTTTTCATGTTATGTGAATTTTTGTGTATAATCGATTTCCCCTAGAGACTTATCTAATGATTGATAGAACATATCTAGAACTCTCTCAATAATTTAAAGATACAATCATTTTCCTCATTCTCAATAATAAGAAAATAATGGAATTATTCTAATGGGAATGATAGATTATCTATTTTTAACAATATTGAATGATGAGGGGTGTTTGTTTAATTTGTGCTAACACCTAGAATATTAATTGGGACACTTTGAAATTCATGGAGAATATTGCGTTACAAAATTTGAATTATACTTTAGATTATTCTATCATAATGATGATTTGACTAAGATGGTGTATATTGAATTGATAAAAATCAAAGAATGAATTATCAACCCATGGTAGTTATTATTTTAAAATAATTATATGTTAAATGTGAAAAGGTCCTCCCTGTGATCATTAGAAGACTATATTCATCAAGTTCTTTAGATTTATTCGTTATAAATAAGAAAAATCATATCGAGAATGGGTCTTAAAACTTCCACTTCACCCTAAAACAATTATTTTAACATCCAATGAACAACAAAATAATGAAATTCCATAAAAATATCAATTAAAACTTGTTATGATGATATATATATGAAACTATTTATATAATATATAAAAATAATAATTATATGTATGGAATATAATTTTATAAATATAAAATGTTAAAATCGGGTAATTAAAAGTTATAAAAAATTTGAAACAGTAATATCATATACATTTAAGATTTTATTTTCTCTCTATTTAAATCTTGTTCTTTACATTGTTATCATAATGGACATAAAAATCATAAAACCCTAGTTATGTTACAATATCCATTCCATAAAATCTAAAAAATATTGGATATTGACTTATACAACAAAAATAATACCTCAGATATATACCTAATAGCTAATCCTAAAAAATAATTTCCTTGAAATCAATAAAAAACTGATTTCCCCCAAAAATTAATGTGTTTAAAATATTTTAAATAGACACTAACTCACTCTATTATGTGATAGATGATTCTAAAGAATTTACTTGATCCATATCAATGAATTATCTCAGTTGAGATTCCTCTACATAGATGGGTCTTTATATTTGGAATCATCTCTACTATTATATGAGGTAGATTCTTCTCTGCATCAGGGGACTAATAAACCAATCGTTAGTTATTCCTGAAAAATAAAATTTTATTTCATTAACTAATTAAAATTATTATCTATATCTCATATTTTTTTTCTAAAAATAATTTCTGGCATCCATTATCCTCTAAATTAACCATATTTTATACTAAATTAATTAATATATCCCTTCTCTTTATTTTTAATTATTGGTATTTATATCCCCTCATAAATGGAATAAAATACCTTAACCAATTCATCATCTTCTGTATCATAATTATTCATTTAAAAATGAATATTGAATTTAAATTTCCCATAACAAACTCTCAAATAATACTCCAAACATTGAATATAAACCAATTCCCTTTATATTTGTAAAAATAACCTTTTATGTATAATGGTAATTTTATATTCATCCATATTAATCATAATAAAGTCCACCAAAAAGAAATTTTATTAATTTTGACTAAAAACTCATCTATCATGAATCAATTATATCTCACTATTGTGTCTCAAAATTGAATCATGACATTAGTGTTTTCATCACCTCTAATCTCATGATTCTGAATGTTCAGTATACCATAATATTCACCCTTTCCTTTAAATCACAGAAATATTCTAAAACAAATTTGATCTAAGGTTAATAGAAAAAAGAAAAAACTATTTTTCTATTAATGCTCTTTTGGTAAAATCCTCAAAACCAAAATTGAACACCCTCACATAAGTGGAATTAATCACTTCTTAATAATATTACACTTATTTGTAAACTAGTTCTTCCACAACATTTACATTGTTGTAATTCCCACTGATGATTCTATAAAAGCAATATTATTATAATGTTTCATTAAATTATCCATAAATATAACTATATGATCTTCATTATTCACTTATTTCATACTTTCAAATAATAGTAGTTTTGGTTTTGTAGGGTAATAATGCTTATTATCTAACTTCATTCGGGGATCCCCTTGTATCATCAACTGTAAATCCATCCTCATTCCACTTTTAATTTTCTTGATTATATTAGTACCTCTTTTCTATTTCAATAATTTATTTCATGTTAATTCTATTCAATAATTTGATGAATTTCACAACTTCATTTAGGGTGATCTATGTTTCACTTATAATTCCTTTTTTTGTTTCTCCTATAGTTATTTTGTAATTTTCCCTTTAAAAGAATCCAAATTTTTGATAGTTTATATTTTGTTCATCATGATTGTCACAAAGTGATTCTCTAATGCATTCATATTACTTTTATTTTAGGTTCCTACTAGTTGTTTTTTAATACCTAGTACACTATTTATAAATCATGTATTTTGTTATTGTCTTTCAACCTCAAAAATTATTTTAATGACTAAGATAATAATTTGGTATGCTTGGTTTATGTACAATGGGTTTAGTGTATGACCATTATTGTATTAGTTTTATTCTTGAAGGATTATATTTTTATAACAATCCATCCTTTTGTATCTAACATATAAAATTATTTCTATTAAAAAATTATTTTCCATAAGAAATTATTACAAGTATTTTTAGGAAATTAATCACGACATTCTATCGAAAGATTTTAAATTAATTATCCTCTAGTAGAGAAATTCATGATCGACTTATTTCAGTAAAGAAACTTTGAAAAATATAGTATTAGAAACCACATATATAAATCATATTGGTAAATCTTCTTTAATATGTATTTAATTCTTACATATGAGGTGTAAAGTGATTTTTCATCAAAAGGATTTAAATTTAATATATTGATACAAATATTCATTGATTTTGAGGGAATAAAGAGCCTCTTTAAGAACCACAGATCTATATCATATGATTTGAAAATAGAATGGGGTCCCTATTTTTGGAACCACTCGTTTTCATTATATCATAATGAAAATTTAAATAATTTAAGCTTTTTTTATACATTCTAAACACCATTGAATTTATAAGTAACACAAATCTCTGTGAAACATCCAAAGTGTACATTAAGATATTCATATTCTAACCTAACAAATTGAACTAAATTTGAGATAATATGGATGATCTTGTGAATAATTTCTATAATGATTTTATTAACTATGTGTACAAGGATACTTGGTCATACCACAATAATTGAAGGTACACTGTAATACAAAATTGTCTATTTACTCAAGTCTCTACCTTGCACAATTTGATCCACATCGGGATCATGATCAACTACGAATATGTTTTATTCCTACACATGTTTACTCAAGATCCCTTAAATTTAAATATCATATTAAAAAAATCATTCATATTTTGAAACGTTATTTTGATATGAGTAATCATGTCTCCAAAATAATTATCCCAAAAATAATAATATGGGAAAAATAAGCATTAAAATGATTAATATTTTAACAAAGTAGGAAATCATTTACTTTTAATAATATATTAAACCTATGTATCCAATAATATTTATATTTCCCCAAATAGGTTTCTAAAAATATTGACTTCTCACTGGGAAAAATCAATTAAAATGGATAACCAACAATATAAATTATATATACACATTACTAAAACTAATACTACATAGGAATAACATAGGTCAATTTCTAGTTCAATCCCATTTTGGATAGTTATCCCTAGTATGAAACTTATTATTTGAAAGTAAAAAATGAAATATTTTAATGATTTAAAAGAAAATGTAAAACTAATTAAAGAACTATGAATAATATGGGGGTAATGCTTTTTTACAAATCTGGTATAATGAGATAATTTAAATTCTAGTTTTATTAATGATTAATCAAATTTATTAAAAAATAAATTTATATAAACCATTGGACTAGTATTTAATATCTAATCAGCAAACTAAATATTACTTATTGAAATATACATCAATTCATTTAAGGATTAGGTGATCGAAAACCACACTTAATCATAAAACACGAAATCATTCCATAAACAGGAAAGAATATAATATCTAGTTCATTAATTAAAAATAAATCCATATATCAATAATAATTAACAATTGATAGAGAATGACAAAAATATATAGATATAAAATATGATGTAACAAACCAATAAGAATCAATATTAAAAACAAATGAAATTAATCACTCAATCATTACTCATTTAAAAATTCAGCATATGATGTTTATCCTCTGATGTTTCCCATAAAAAAGGGTTTAGACAATATTTTATATAGAATAGTGAATGAAAAATATATTCTATAATATAACTTTATAGTTCATGACCTCAAAACTCTTATATAATTCCCCCCCCCCCCCCTCTAGTTAGTGATGTGTTGATATTAGTCTCTGAGGAATGATCCTCTTTAATAGAGACATACATATCCTACATCTTCTTATATCCCCATATTATATTTAATTTTTTATTTATCCAAACCAACCTCAATATAATTAATGTTGGAAATTATAAATGTCCCTATGAAAGAAATATTCATGTGCACAAAATAGTGGATATGAAAAACAATTTAAATTTTCACAATTCACAACATCATTACAAACGTCACATTTTATTCCCCAAAAATAAAATATATACTCTATATTCTCAACTGGATCACCTTTAACTAAGGTTTAATACTTTTCAATATTCTATAAATCCTATATCTATGTAGATCACACCAAAAACCCCAATACCAATGGTTATTGGTTACAACTTTTATATGAGTCATTAAAAGTGAACACATTGTGATGTTCACTTCAATATGAAAAAATAATTCCATAAAACACTATTTTAATTACTTTATATTATTTATGGTTAAAATTAAGGGATCGTGACATAAATATCCAAAAACAAATAAAAATAAATCACCTTTTCAAATATTGTGTCTACTTTGGTTAACTATAATCGTGCTGTAACACTAGTGATTATAGAATAAATTCATATGATTTATTGAAATTTAATATTTCTAAAATCATCAAGGTGGAAGTCCAACTATTCTCACTATTAGAAGTTCCAACAATAATTAGTCATGTAATAGTAAAATCCAACCACACTATTATTTCTGACTTATTCCTTCACAACTCTTCAAAAATTTTCTATAATCATATTTAGGATATAAAACATAAAAAACTAAAAAAAATTCGGAAACTATATCATATATAACGATGAAATAATTAATATAAAAAAATTAGATTTATAATCTAATCATCACAAACCCAAAACTATAATTTCATATACCATGGATCCATATAATACTTTATCCTATTCTGAGTTTTCTTCATCTACTTCTAAATCTGCTAAATAATATCAAAATTCTATTGTATTAACTCTTTACAAACAATCGATGTCTCAATGATTTGTATCCTGCATAAAAAATAATTATAATAGAGACTATATCATGCCTTATATGGTGATATACTAATTGAAAAATGTTATTTATCATTATAAGAGAAAACCACTAAAGTCTGATGAACACTCCATGAGAAAACAAAATACAAAATTCTTACTCAATTTATATCCTATAATGTCTCTATTATCCTCTCTACCAATCCATTTTTTATAGATGAAATATTTTTCTTAGACAAAACTATGTAAAAAATCATGTTATGATCTATTTTATATTAAATTACTAAACTATGTTTCCTGAATAGACAAAATTTAATAATGATATCTAAACTATTTTTTACTCTAATACCTATAATCATATTAAGAAATCTATTAAAGAAAACTATCTAATAGGTATAAAATGTGTTATCTATGTCAATCAGTACAACATTACCTATATAATGTCATAATATTCAGATGTAATTAGAAAAATATAAATTAAATCCACACATATATACTTATAATTCAATAGTGAAATATATTGATTCTGTAATAAACCAAACTGCACCTGATTCTCTACATTCACCTGATGATATATATTAAATATTATGATAAACATATTAATTGAAATGTTCCTACAACTCTACCAAAATTGTTAACCCAATGCATTATATTCTTCCCCAAACAAGGGTGAGAAAAAACATCAAACCATTATACTCTCACAGTAGCATCTAACATAAGAACCATATAATAGTATTCTTCCTTTAAATCATTTTTCATCAAACCGCATCATTAGAATAACCATTCGGTTCATGACCTTAAATAATCTCAGAATGAAAAAATTCAGTTTGATGATCCCCCAATTGGGATACAAGAACCTAATATGGGATATAATATGCCACCAATATTGAATACATAAAATATTGACAATACACCACAACAATTCCAAGATACAAAGAAGATAAATCCAATATTATTTTAATTTTTATATCAATTCCTGATCCACCTCTTCATAATATATTTGAATCAAAGAATCAACAACCACATTACCCTTTCATGGGGTAAATGTGATATGAAAATTATAAACGTAAAAGAACTCATTCTTTATCTTTTTTTCTCAAATTCAACCCCCATATCAAAAGTTGTTACATAATTCTTTATGATATGAAAAAACGTTCAATTTTCCACCAAGAAATTAATTCCTCTAGATCATTAATATATAGACCTGAACATAAAATTATATATTATGGGTAACATAGTTACACTATTGAGGGGATACTTATATAGACCCATGGGCTATAATGGAGGAATTATTTTTATTAAAACACAAAATTTATCATGTTTTGAGCATCTAAATATACCTCATAAGAGACACCCTCCTATGAAAAAATTAAAATTAGTGAACTTGTTGACCACCGATTTACAAAATGAAAATATTCTAACATGCAATTATATAAAAAATAATATGACCCTTCATGGTCAAATATCATATTGAATTATAATTTTATGAAAAATACAGAATGAGCCTCATATAATATTTATCTAAACTAAGGAAACTATGATCCTTTATAAAATCCATAGGCTACTACCAGGACACTAAAACATCAAGATTCACAAATTAAACTTCAAAACCACTATCTAAAATCTCATGAAATGACATATTCACCTCAAATTGATATAAATGTAACTTCACCCACATTACATACATTCTATATTCATGAAACAGTCCAAGGGAAAACCTTAAATATGCCTCATATTCAACCTATAATATTGGATGTTCATGGATATAATCTATATCCACCACCATAATAAAATCATGAAGTATATGAAAAATCCTCTTTATAAACTCCATAAAATATAAATATGATTTTTTTTAATCCAAATTACATTACCATACACTTATAATATCAACAATTTAAAAAAATTATTTTTAGATATACTTCATATGAATCGTGAATTGATGACACACAAAAATATATACTAACCATTAAAAAGAAACACAAACAATGTATCTAATGAAAAATATCATCAATTATTGAAAAAGATATAAATTATTCAATATTAACGAATTAAAATAATAATCATTGTAAAATTGTAGGTTTTATGATATATTTCTCTATAAATTTCTTTTTTCCTGAATATACTTCTTTACACACACCACCAAGTTTAAACAAACTAAGATATACTATTGAAATATTATTATTTAATTTCATAGTTATTTCCTAAGTATTGAATTTTTTGGTATGAATAATTAAAATATATTATTTACAAATGTATAAAATAAATTAATTGGTTATAAATTAGTTAAAAATTAAAACAAAATCATTTTGGGGTAAATAAAAATGATTTACTAGAAAATGGTTCTTATGCACACTTATTTTAAAATTATTTTTTGATAATTTAAAATTATTATTTTATAAAACAATTATATTTTTTGAATTCTCTAATTAAAATTAGATTAGGTTTATTTTTTTATATTTTTCAGAAATGATTGATTTTTCATATAATAGTGAAAAATAATTATTTTTTATAACTTTGTTTTCAATATATATAAAAATTCACAATATGATTTGAATTTGATCTCAAAGTAACATAATTATTCTCTAATTATATATAATGCAATTAATTATTTTTAAATAATAATTATTCATAATTTTTTATAAGTTCGTTTTTTTGTTTAAGAAACACATTTTACCTAAAAACACTTTTTCTTTTACTTTTATGAATTTTTAATAAAATTTAATTATAAAAAATCTAGGAATTAAATCTTAACAATTAGATCCCACACATGGAACTGGGATTTTCAAATTTGGTAAATAATTCCTATTTATTTTTTGTTTTTATAAATAGTTACATTGATAAATATTATTCACATTGGTAAGGGTAAAACAAGTAAAATAAGGGTAAAATATTAAGATAATAATTTTAAATTTCTCCAACACATGTATTTATCTTATTTTATACAGATAATATCACCATTATTATCCATGTCTCAAAAATATGGACACATAGTTTAGTTTTCCTTTTATTAGGAACACTATATTAATCTAAGAAAAGGATCAACACAAAATTTCACTCTCTTGAAATTTATATCTATATTATTTTAAATAGGATAAAAAGATATTTTGTTCAATTATAAATGTTTATTTTAAATATTAATTAATATTTTTCTCATAGTAGTTTTCTTATAATTTTTATGGGATGAATAATTACATTAAATGCTTATGTAACAATGACATAGTATTTATTCAATTAATATAAAATGAGGCTTAATGATGTTAAAAAAAATTAAAAGTAAAACTATTTCAGAGATTTAGTTTGTTACAAAAATTTTATATATATATCAAACATAATATTTATTTTTTAAAAGTTTTTATTTTAATTTTTATTGTTATCATGATGACATTATAGTCAAATTAATTAAATAGTTCAAAAAATGACATAGATGCTATTTTATAATAAAAAAAAATTTATTAAATTATTTAAAATTTATAACAACAATATTTTTGGACAAGTGTATTAGATGTGACATAAAATATAATGTATGAAATATTTTTTATTCCATTTTCCTTTTATGGTAATATTTTTTAAATTTAAGGAGTAAAAAATATTGGTATTTTGTTAATTGTCTAAAGGTTTAACATGGGGTTAAAACTAATATATATGCGTTAAAAATCCATTAAAATTATGTAATTATTATTTAGTGAGATTTTGTAAACATTTACCCATAATATCAATAATATAAATCAATTTAGACCCATTTTAACATAAAACATGATTTATAATGATTTAATAGTTTATGTAACTCCAAGAGTGCCCCTCCCCTCACTTATAAAAGTGATCCTCTTTTTCTCCCTTCCTCACACCATTTTAGTCTTTTACCTTATCCATTTATCACAATAATAACTTAATGGATTTCTTCTCGACATCCAAAAAATTTTGGCTTTTATAAAATACCATCCTTTAATGTCTTAATGTGTAATAAAAAATAGGTTTTTCAACAAAGAGGTTAAACTCCTAACCGAGTAATTTTAATTTTAATTATTCTTACAGCTCTTATAAAATTTATGAAAACCATTATAAATAACTAAATTAATATAAAAAATATAATGAATTTTTGTTTTAATCAAGGGAAAACCATTATTCTCCTCCTTTCCATCACATGGAAAAATAAAACATCGTTCTTGCATACATGTGGACTACAACATCTACGGATAAATACACTTTTTTTTCGACACCACAAAATATTTATGGTTTTGATTATAGAATTATTGAAAATATATGATATATATTATATTATAATTGTTTTATAAAGGTGAATTTTTATTTAAATTTCTTTCATTCAATCCATCAAAAAATGGATACATCACTCAAGTGTATGTATAGACTACAGTATCCCCAAAGTGATGTTATTCATTTTTTATAATACAATTTTATTAACACATATAATATAGTATATAAAATTTAATTTTTCAACTAATTAAATCATTATATATTTGGATATTATGGAACCATGATCTATGTACACAGAAGAGGACTTCCAAACCGAAACATTCATGAAAGACAATGTAGTCATCACTATAAAAAAATAATTTTAATAAAGAATTGTTAATTAATTAGTTATTAAATTTTATAAGAAAATAATATAATATATGATATATATGATTAGGTTCCTATAATAACTTTATAATAGACTTAAATTTATTATATGAATTTTTAAAGGAGTATGGAGAAAAATGAGACATGAGGTAAGGGGGTTCCCATCTCACTTTTATTTATCTGAGACATATATAATATTAAACAATTGTTTTTTTGTGTTTATATATAAAATTAATAGATTTTATGATGATGATATTGAAAATTATGGGTATTTATATCTATATTATATTTCTCTATTTCATGAGGTTTTTATTTGAATATTATCAATGCAGTAATAGATTTATGTCATTATCCCATTTTAATTGTGTTTTTTATGATTGAATCTTCATTGAGAAAATTATATGACCCTTATTTAATAAAATTCATAAATTTTTATAATAATTTTAATGTTTATTAAATTTTTATGGTTGTATAATTTTAATTTATTTAGAACTCAAAATGGTGAATAATTTTTTTAAAGAAAAGGTTCTCTTATTTTCTCTTTTTTGTTGAGAAAAAATTTTTCTTCCATATACATGTTTTCCAAAAATATTTAAATAAAGTTTTTTACCATTATTAAATTATTTTTTAAATTAATTTTTCCCATGTTTTACTTTCTATAAAAAAATTCAATAGAATATTCATTTTATTTTCCAATGGAGGTATTTTTTACTTTTTATAGAAAATGGGGGTTAAAGCTTCATTTTAACGTAAACGACATAAACATAATTTCCCACCATCATGGAAAACAATTGACTTAATGTTTCCTTTATAGGATACCATAGTTCTATTCAATTAATTTTTTCCCTAATTTTATTGAAATATTAAAATTTAAAATTAGTGATTTCAAAAGGAAAAGATTATTTTTATCAGGAAGTCTTTCAGTGATTTTTGAGGGATTTTATTTATGATAACATTTTTTGATGATAATTAAACTTTTATATAGACATTTCCATTTGATAAAAGAATTTTTATTTATATTTATTATTTGTGATTATAATAGTTTTATTTTTATGAATCTATTTTGTTTTGTCTTAGGTTATGAAAAGATGAAAAGAAGAAAATTTTATAAATCCTATTTCCTTTACATGTGTTATTCTATGATGTTATGATGAATGTTTTATGATGTCATGGAACACATATGTATAATTATCATTATGTTACTTGTGGTTCTAGAATTTCTTATCCCTATTATTCATTGATTAATTATTTTATCTCATGAGATAATTATGGGAAACATGTTTATAAGCTTGACCCACTATAGGGAATAAGTAGGGATTCCCGATCCACTATTGGAAAATGTTGTTGTTCCCAATATTTTATGCTATGGAAAATAGTTGGTGATTATTGATGGGTTATGATTTGGAAAATATGTCTTTAAACCAAATACACTATGATTTGATGGTTTCCGTAATTATCCTTTATATGTGAAAATTTTTCAATGTATATGATAGTTTCACACATTTATGACATGTTCTTATGATTATAATATTAATTTGTGATTCATGATTGATTAGTGATGATTTCCCACTATTATGGTTCATGTATTTCAAATGATATAGATTAATTGTAGGGTTAATGAATATGATCCATAATAAATTAGGTATATAAATTTTACATTATGATCATAATCTCATACCCATATACATATCTTATTATTTCATATGATCAATGATTAATATATCACTTGTTTACCCTTAATAAGAATCAGTGTTCTCCCTTTATTATGATTTCTTCCACTAGGTTATAATGAATATTTTTATGTATGGTATGAAAATAAGGGTAAAAAGTGAGAAGAACTTTATGAGAGATGATGAATAATATACATAAATAATATATCAGTTATTAATATGGTTCATAGTGAACATTCACTTATTTTGAACCATCTTTGACACTCATGGGGGGGAATTTACTAGATTAAATAATATTTTATTTATAGGACATTATAATGTATTTGAATAGATAAAAACCATGGATGACCTAGGTTAAACCTAATTTCTCAATTATTAAAAATAAGGTGTCATAATTTGAGACATCTGAAGAATTATTCTCTAATGATTTTCTATATATGTAAGGATAAACATGAACATTCTATGGGAATTAATTCCATTATATGGGAATTAATTATTATCCATGTAGGGTATTTATCGTATATTTAATGGGAGAAACTCAACAATGAGTATTTTCCTATTATACAAGAGTTTTTTTATTTATTTCACAATGGATCACCAAGTCTTCCTCTATATCATGAATTTAATATTTCAATAGAACTACTATATAGTGTAACACATGTGTTGAACACTCCTTATACAATGGAGTTGATTGATTTAAAAGAATTTAAGAAGAAAATATGGGAGAATATTGATAAGGGATGCATACACCTATGTTCTTCATGTTAGGGACACACTATTATTTTTATTAAGAATGAATATAGGTCATTGTGGATTTTCAATAATTATTGAGAACTGACAAATATCACTATTAATAACATATATCTTATACCCTGTATTGATGATTTTTTGATCAAATACAAGGAGATAAATATTTTTCAATGATTTATCTTCAATCTAGATACTATTAATTAATTGACCAAAATGAATACAATCAAAAAACAACATTACATACAAGTTATGGAAACATTGAAATTTTAGAGATGCCATTTGGTTATATTAATTCTCCCATTATCTACTTATATTAATTGAATAGATTCATTCTAGATTAAATTTATTAGTTTGGGTAATATTTATAGATGATATTATTATATATTTGAAGAAAAAGTAAGATCATGAAGATCATTATAGAATTGTACTAATTTCCCAGAGGAATGAGAAGTTGTATGAAAAATTTACAATGTTAGAATTTTGGCTAAATAATGTTTCATTACCAAGATATATAATATCATGTGTGATTATTTAAGTAGATCCTTCAAAAGACAAATTTTATTTAGTAGTGGCCTAGGGAAACCATGGTTACTAAGATTCATAGTTTTCTTGTATTTCCTAGATATTAATTACTCTCTGGGGGAGAATTATAATGAATTTATAATCTATAAAACAAGATAAATTATAAGGGATTTAATTTCTTGTGGAGTGAAAAATATGCTGAAAATTTCAATGAGGTGAATAGAAGGTTGGTCAATTAACCTCTAATCATTCTACATTATAGTAGATAATGAGTTGTGATCTATAGTGATGTATAAAATAAGGTATTGAGGTGTTTAGTTACTAAGAATGATATAGTGGGGACATATTTCTAATTTCAATAGGAAATACATGAGGAAAATTACCTGACATGTGATTTAAATCTGGAATTTGTAATTTTTGTTGGAGTAGATATAAAGGCATTATAATTCTGGGTAAATGTGATACATGTATATAAATTTAAAAAGTGTGATATACATATTCACACAGAAAGAGTTTAATATATTATAGGGAAAATGGGTGTAATTGATATAAGAGTATGACCGCTCAGTCACTACCACCCTAGGAAAGAGAACATGGAAGATGATGCTCTGAATCGAAAGCACCATGATTTTTTTCTATAACGATGATTGAAAGAGATAAATTACATATTTATTTTTAGAAAATTGATCTCAAAGTACTAAGGAAACATTAACGATCCTATTATTCATGACTAAATATTTAACCATATTTCTATTTGAGGATTAAAAAGGTGTAAGAGGATGAGGTTGAACAATAGAAGAAGGCCAGTATTATTCTTATGTTTAAAAGAAATTGTTATGAAATGATAAGGTTCAAGAATAGAATATGTGTACCATCAGTACAATAATTGATATAAGAATTATTAGATGAGTATCATGATTCATTATTATCTATTCAGACTATATACATGAATATGTATAGAGATATCTAATAATATTTATATTTGGAAAACAAGAAAAGGGATATTACAGAGTCTACATCTTGATTGCTAGAATTCCAAAAAGTTAAGGCAGAGAGATATAATTCTAAGGGTATATTACACCTGTTACCCATACTAGATTGTAAATGGAGAAAAATTACCCAATATTTTTTCATCGGAATCCCTAAAACATTTTAAAGGAATAATATTATTAGGGTTTTAGTCAACCACCTTAAAATTTTAGCACACTTCATTAACATTATTGAAAATTTTTCTCTTGATTAGGTTGTTTGGTTATACATTAAGGAAATGGTGATATTTTATGGGGTACCACACTCAATTATATATGATCGAGATCTATTGGTTACCTCAATGTTTGGTGAAGTATTCTACAAGATGAAAATTTAGAGTATTAAATCAATAATACTTATTCCACTTAGATAGTTGGACATTTTGAGAGCACCATTCAACCCCTATATGATATATTAAGAGAATTTTTTTAGATTTAAAATGTGTTTGGGTCAAACACCTATCTATTGTATATTTTCTATTCAAAAGTATCTATAACTCAATAATTTATATGTATCCTTATGAATACTCTTGATTTTTGTTCATAACACTAACGTGTTGGGATGATGTTAGAGAAATAAATCTATTGAGATGTGATATAGTTGAGAATATTTCTAATAATGTTAGATCCACTTATTAGAATATAAGGTTAGCTTAGAGTTGATATAAAATTTATGATGAAAATCATCTAAGAGATCTTTAGATCAATGTTGGTGAAAATTTATTCCTAAGAATATCTCATTGGTAGTAGGTAATGAGATTTGTAAAAAAGGGATATCATGTCCTTAAATATATTGTTTCCTTATAGATTATTTATCACATTAGGATGATAACTTTTCATTTTAAATATACACTAAATATCTCTCAAGGTCATGATGTTTTCTATATATCTCTCATGAGAAATCAAAAAATTTATCCTTCATATTTAATGAAGGCAGAAGCCATATCATTGGAGAAAGATATCTATTCTGGGGAATGAATTGTGTAAATTATTATCATTGAGAGATATTTATAAGATATAAGGCATATCATCTGGTAAATGTTTTATTGTGAAACCATAACTTAGATGAATCTATGTGAGAACTTGATGATGTGATGAGGCAGAAGTATCCTCAGTTGTTTATATAAGAGTGATGGAATTTTCAGGGATAAATTCTTATATGGGGATAGAATGTAAGAGCATCATATTTAATGATATAATTTTCAATTGTTTTTTTGTTTCTTCAATATATTTCTTTACACGCAACACAAAATTTATAAGAACAACAAAATACTGTTGAAATTTTTATATTTAATTTGATAGTAATTGTTTAGCTATTAGACTGGTGGGTATGAATTTGGAAAAAATAAATTATGGAAAAAATATTTTTTACATATGTATATAATAATTTCATTATTTCTAAATTGATTATAAATGAAAATAAAATCATTTGAAATTAAATAGAATTATTTATATAAAAACTATTTTAATGTGAAATTAATGTAAAATTATTTTTTCAAAATTAGAAATTTTATTTGATAAATGGTTATCATTTTAGAAATAATTATATCAAAATTAGTTTAGTCTTAATTTTTTTTGTATTTTTCTAAAAAGATTAAATTTATAGGGAATACATGGTTATAATTTCATTGAATTTTGTAGATTTATATTAAAATTGATTTGAACCAATCCAAGGTATTGAATATTAAAAAATAGATCCCATATTTGAAATCATTAGGTTCAAATTTTCTAATTATTTTACTTTTATTTTTGCTCTTCTCGAATAAGAACATTGGTTAATATTTGTCACCTCGGTAAGGTTATATCATATAAAACAGGGTTAAAACATGGAATAATGAGTTTAAATTTCTATAACACATGAATTTATCCTGTTGGATGGGTTTGTTTTGACTAAAAACATCCATTTTTCTAAAATAGGTCCACTAATTAAATATTTCTTGGATAATTACCATGATATTATTTTAAGAAAAGGATAAATGAAAAATGAATCTCTCTTGACTTTAATATCTCTAATTTTTTTAATTACGATTATAAGAGGTAATGTTTGAATGTAAATGTTTATTTGAAATATATATTGATTATTTTATTAGTTTAATTTATTTACAATTGTTAGTTATCTAATAATTACATTAAATACTCACTCAACACCAATACAATATTCATTTAATTAATAGAAAAATAAAATAAATGATTTTATGAAACTTAATGTACTAAATTTTTGGGGAATTATTATGTTCCCAATAATTTAAAGATAATTTATAAATAGTAGTTATTTTTTAAAAGTTTATATTTGAATTTTACTGTTATATTTAAGACATTAATGTCAAATAAAATGAATAGTTTTAAAAATGGATTAATGATATTTTATGATATGAAATATTTTATTAAATTATTAAATTTTTTATAAAAAAAATATATTCATCCAAGATAGTGGTATATATTTTAATATATCAACCATGGTCTTTTCATGTGTCACTAATATTTTTTGGTAACATTCTTGACCCTTAATGATTAAAAATCATTAAATTTGGTGTAACTGTGAAAAGGGTTAACTGAAGGATAAAAATAAGAGATAATTCTTAAAAAATCACATAAACATGTATAAAAATTATTTTTTGGGTTTATTTCAAGTTATTATCATACTATATTTCAAATATATAAATTTTTATCAACCTAAACCTGAAAATTACTTTATATTAATGTAATACATTATGTATTACAAATAGTACCTTCCCCTCACATATAAAAAAGAACATATTATCCTCTCTTCCTCACTCTTTTTTATCCTTCTATCTCATCCAATACCTAAAATATTTCATTAATAAATTTTTCCCCATATATTCTAGGTTTTTTTTTTAAAAAAATACCATCTTTTCATGGCTAAATGTTTATTCCCAAATAGGTTTCCCAAAAAAGAGGCACAACTCAAAACTAAGTACATTAAATTTTACATCTTCTTCTAACTACACTAAAATTTTTTGTATCCATTATAAACAATTAAATTTTTATATAAAATATATTGAATGGTTATTATGATTATTTAGCATTCATAATCTAACTCATTTCCATTATATGGTAAAATAAAACATTTCTCATCAATATGTGTGAACTACAACCTCCAAATTGTGTGGATTTCATTTTTCATCACCACAAAAAATTTGAAGGTTATTATAATGTAATTAAATAATATTTATTATAAATATTATATTATTATTATTATGTAAAGGCGAATTATTATATACCATTATTTTTTGATCAATTAAAAAAAGGAAATATCAATCATGTGTTTGTACAAAATATCATCTCCTTGAAGTGATTTAATTTATCTTTCATCACCGCTTTATGTAAACTATTATAAAATTGTGTACAATGAATTCTTAATACAATAAATAAATTATTAAAATTATTCATAATATGGTACCTTGACTAATGTACAAGGATGAGAACTTTCGAGCTGAAACATGCCTGAAAACTATGAATTTATCTCCTAGGATAACGATTTTTATAAATAATTATTAATAAATCGAAGAAAATATGTTTTAATTTAATCATATATAGAATTATATACTTGATTATGGTTCTATTACACATGTATAAAAAATCAATATTTATGATACAGGAGGATCAAGTTTGTACCAAGCAAGGAGAGACTTGAGGTAAGGAGAATTCTCATCTCAGTTTTATTTCTATGAGAGAAATTATATATTCTATAATTTTTGTTGTTGTGTGGTATATATACTACCCATGAATTTATTTTTTTATTATCATTAAAACTATGTGGATTTAAACATCTATTTATGGTTATCTATTTCCTTGGGTTTTAATTTGGATATTACCAATGTAGTAAGAGATATATGTCTCAATCGTATTTTAATTGGGATTTTTTTATTCTTGAATATCCATTGAGAAAATTATATTATCATTACCTAGTAAATTGATTTTATTTTTCTTCTCCTCTAGTTATTTATTAAAAATATATGATAGTACTGGTTTCCTGTATTTGGATCTCAAAACTGTTTTGAAACTATTTTTAAGAAAATCCAACCTTATTTATAAACTTTTATAAGAAATTTTTTACCTCCAAATCCATGTTTTCTTGAATTATTTAAATAATATTTTATAATATTATATAATGATTTATTAAATTCATTTTTATCAATGCTTTAATATCAATTGAAATGTTTCAAGGTAATATTATTTTCATTTTATCAATGGGTTTCCTTTAACTTTTTAACAAATAAAAGTGAATAAATTAATCATTTTAACATATAATATATGAATGATATTTCTCATAGTCATGAACGCTCATTTTTTTTATGTTTCTATAAATAAATTCATAGGTTGTTTAAAAATGAAATACTTTAACTCATATTTTAAAATATTTTAATTTTAAATAATTGTTTGTAAAATGAAAAGTGTGGTTTAGTATAATTATGTTGAGATTTTTATAAATACTATTAATTTTACATGGGTTATGTTATCATGAAAATAAGATATTCCTATGAATTATTTTTCCTTTCCAAGAGTTTTTATATGATGATATATTGATTTTTTTTTTATTTTGTTCCACGCACATGTATGGTTCTCATGAAGTGATGGATGTGACCATAATTATATATCCTTCCAATGAATTAGATGAATAATTATATCTCATGAGGTAATTATGAGAAACAAGTTCATTTACACAATCCAGTAAGGGAAATTGGTAGGGATTCCTGATCCACTATGATAAACAGATGGTGATTGCTGATCTATTTTGATATTAGTAAATTCTTTTGATGACTGATACACAATGATTTGATTCTCACAATAGTAAAAATTGACATATGAAATATTTTCTATGCCTATGATGGTGCCATACATTTTGGTCATGTTTTAATGGTTCTTATTTGAACTCATGGTTCATGATTTTTTATTGATAATTTAACACTCTTATGACCCATGTATTTCAAATGATATATATTTATGTCATGATTAATTATTATGATCCATGATAAATTGTTTATGAACTTTCTAAGTTATCATCACAATCCATACCATTATTAATATCATATAATTTTATTGTATCATTGATTGATACCTAGAAAGTTTACCCTTACCCAGCATCTAATATCAAAGTTTCTTATGTTTCGTTTGCACATTTTTGATGAAATTTTTTATATAGGGTATTTTAAGAAGGGTACAAAGTGAAAAGAAAATTATTCAAGATGATGAAAAATGTACATGAAAATATATTTATGTAACAATAATCCCAAGAAACTTTTCATTTACAATTCTCGCATGGATGGTAATGTTATGTATTGTATATTCATATAAAATTATGTGATATTTTTTTATGAAAGGATTGGGTCACCTCGATAATATATATAGATACTTAAACAAAACATTTCTTTCTTGTAAAACATAATTGGTATAATCCATTGTGAAACACTAGTTTAGCTAAAAAACTTTGTCAATAAATCATCTATATGATCTCTAAATTGTAGAATATTAGTTAGGTATAACCTTTTTGAAGTTTAAAAGTTAATTTAAATACCATGATTCATGTTAATATATAACTCAAAATCATTCCATAGAGAAAAAATCAAATTTTTATCCAGAAAAATGACTAAAAACTACTAAAAAACTAGAGACTAATCATTCACTTGTGTCTCTACTAATCCAAAATCCATATTCTAAAAGATGAAAAAAGAAATTATTTAAAAGAAATTTAGTTCATGATAAATAGTTTAGCTATCTTAAATAGGTATATGAATCACCACTAAGACCTAATAAAAAACCCCGACATTAATATTCATCATTAAGGTCTTGTACATATAATACCATTCATATTACAAGGATAATGTTAGAATAATGAATATCAAGAAACAATTATACCAAGATACACTATCCTACCTGAAAACAAGCTATAAACCTACAAAAAATCTATATAAAATTTAGGTGTTCCACCAGTTGGTTCTTAAAATTAATATATTAGACCTATCCTCCCCACAAAAAAACAAAATCATGAAAAATTGATTGAATAATTAAATAATGAGAAGAATTAGTGTCTGTGATAACAAAGGAATGATTTTAAAGGGTTCATATCATAACTATCACCACCTATAACCCATCAAACAAAGAATCCATAATACCATGAAACTAACTTGTCATGTCAAAAACCATATCGGGATACCATCCAACCCGACGCCTGACCTAGTTTTTGACATGGATCAAGAGGTGTTCCTGATCCTAATGGGTTGGTGACTTGCATTATGAATCAAATAATATCAATGTGGCAATAAGTTATCCCCAGATAACTAGGATAAAAAATTCAGAAATTTTGATTGTAATGAGAACCAACAAATGAACATCAATAAATACAAAAACCAATCCAGATACATCAGCTGATGAAAAAAATAAAAACTAAATAAAAATCTAAAACTGAACCATGCTAACATGATCTCCGTGTGACCCCTTGGTCACCACCACCAATAAGATGAACCTTCTCTAAATCACAATTGAACTGAAAATATGAACCTACAAAATAGGTTGGGTTTACCAACACTATGTGGCCCAAGTAGGGTGTGAATATACAACAACATAAAGGGCAATCACCACAGAGTCCATGAATTTATTTTACAAATCATTAAAGAACACATGTTTGAAAAATATAAAAAAAAAATAGGATTTTTAATATCCAATCCCATTTATGGAAAAATTATATTTTTTAAAACAATACATGGAAATTTAATTTTTAAAAAAGATTTCACATTCCAAAACCATGACCGAAACCCAAAACAACAATTATAAATATATACTATATGGTAAAAATGGAAATGATGAAAGTAAAGGAAACAAAAAAAGAAATCATAAACTAACTAGGATAATATCCTACATGATATATAAATTAACAGAACATACTAGTAGTCAATTATGTGAATTTCCTAAATATCTCAAGATAAAATATACGGACATACTCAATTCAGAATCAACTATCAATATAGGGTCCATCTCAATACTAAACAAGAAACTGGCTGGTCTAAACAATCCAATCATGTGGAATGTTCCACGAGGCCTCTCATCAAATCCAAGGTAAACCAACTCATGTAATCAGGGACGATAAGAAACTATCACTCAAATATTTAGATGAAGTCCATGAATCCCATGATAATAGTACACATTGAATTGGAGGTACTCATACATGTTGATCAAACTGAATCCCACAACCATTGTGCATGCCTCTCCCAAACACTGATACCACCTATGTGATGACCCTCTATATGGAGGACCCACCATAGAGGTGCCCATATCGCATAAAGTCACACACAAGTTCCAAACAGACCTTCACATCATGTCACTATGGAATCACATTCCCAAAATACCAAAAGTACCAATTGGTCCTACAATATCTCAAAATAAAAATAAATTTAAAAAAATTCAAAACCATCTTCAAATTCAAGATGAAACATCACTTACAAGTGAAAAGTTCAAACTGTGCCTTTAAATAATTTATTTACCCAAACATCATTCAAAGGTTCCAAATGGGACAAATATTAGAGAATACATTTATAAACCACATTTGAATGAAACATTTTAAAATAACCTTTCAAATCATTTCGAGACTAATGAACCATTAAAAAACCAATGGGGGTTTTAAAGAATAATTTGTAAATAGGGGGACATTGGAAGAGAAGAGGGAATATAGAAGACATCTTGGAAATCCAGACTTTCTTTTTGAGCACCATCTACATTTTTATTCCCATGCATAGGTGCACCCCGTTCCCTAGTGAAATATCCTTTGAAAACCAATGGTGTACCAGAAAACCATTTAAATAAAAAAAACTTTCATTACACACATAAAACAAAAAAATCATCAAAACTCTCACACAATACAAAAAGCACATGAAAACCAAAGAAAAAAACATAACTGAGTCTAAACATACTCCCAAAATACATTATTTTGTTTAAATATGATGATTTTCATTCCAATAGACACCTTTCATACATTAATATATTGACATAATTAAATAAACAATTTTTAAATCCATTTCCACCAAACTATCCAACATTGAAATTCCAAAAAAAAACTAACAACCACATCACAAGTATAATAAAACTTTAAAAATTAATTATAAATTATCAAGAATCTAATGGCTTATTAGAGAAAGGAAATGGATGGAAACACGGACCATAATGATGTGTGAATGCAACTAAACTATAATAGATAGAGGAATTTTTCTTGAATGGTAATCCACACTGCTTATCATCAAATAAGTAGAACTACACATCATACCTAGAATATAGGGTTCATACAAGAGAGAACCCACCATGGAAACACCAAGAAACCATGAGAGTAATGAGAGAAGGGGAGAAAATCGACTAGAAATTCAAAACCAATTACATATGAACCTTTGAAAAGAGTCAATGGTGCAAGGATAACAAGGGAGGAGGTTTTTTAAGAGCCACAAAGTGTGACTAGGCTGATAATGGTGATGAAAAAAATGAAATATGGTTAAAATAGTATAGGGGGAAAAGGTAATTTCTCCTTTTGAATGACCTAGGAATGTTGCTTGGTTTGTCAATAGAGTTTTCCAAAACGTGTGACAACTATGCACAACCTAATGGTGAAGAGGGGATCCCCACATAGTTTAGACACACATTTTGGGAAACTATTTGTGAACCATGTACCATGAAGATACCTAAAATCATAAAATATCCCACATTGTTACCGCACAGTTTCATTAACCATGCTTATGATGTACACCTTATCCCTGATACAAAAAAGGATCCACACAGTTTAATATAAGACTCAAACTGTTTTCCCCAGATCATGCTCAATCCATGCAAGTTAAACCATTAAAGAATAAATTAAACTAAAAACACCCTCTTTCTCAAAAGGTCACATGATTTACCCTCACATCATTCACTCAAACCGTGAATAGTTCAAAAAGGCTCATGAAAACTCAAAACTCAAAAATTCAAACTAGGAACTCAACTTAAACTTCATCCAAAAGAACCAGATCCATGGAATGAATAAAATAAAATAAAATAAATTTTATGTGTGTCATAAATCACCCCAACACAGGCATTTCCTTACCCCATAAAAATCTCTCATTTGAATGACAAAAAAAACATGATCCCAACCCAAATGAAGTTGAATGAAACTAAGATCCTTGAGGTGACCATTCACTAAAAATTCACATCTAAACAACTCTAATTGAAACACCAATTAAGAGAAATAAGAATCCATAATAGGGGTTTCCCCACCATAAGAACCTGAGTAGCACAGTCAACACTGACGAGCCTAGCATAAACCAAAACTGGAACTCCCAATAACACTACCAAAGGACAACCAACATGATAAATATCAAAGAGAAAAAAAACTCCCAGTAAATAGGGAAACCCATAAAAGAGACTCAAAAAGAAATAGTGAACCAAACCAAGATTAATCAATCTCTCAAGACTTATGAATCTCTAATAATAACAACCTAGAACCAAAACCAATCCACAAGGCTAAGCACACACAATAAATAACAAATAATAAAGTAATATTATTTTGAAAAGAAAACAACATTGTAGTTACCAAAGAAAAATACGACTAAGGTTATCAAAATATAGGGTAACATACATAAAAAGGATAACTAAAGTGGAGAACTTCTATCATCTACACTAAAACATTAAAAATAGAAACTAAGCCATAAACACCCCCATACCAAAGAAAATCCTAACTGTGCAATGAGATTTTGTCGGGGACCTGTGGATAGAGCCATTATTTCTTGAATAATTTAATGCCCTATAGATTGGAGATGACATCCGATGTCTAATACTTCTTCTTCTCAAAACTCTTCCTATAGAACTTTTCAAGGTAACTTGAATTGAATCATCTCCAACAAATCATCAAAGGATTATGAAAAAACAACTTTGAATGCTCGAACCAACCACATAATAAGAATATATGTAAACGGTCTGATGAATGAGTGTTCAAAACTAAAAAAATGATTTCTCAAAAATAGGATTCTCTAGAACAGACCTCTTTCTAGATTGATAACCTTTACGGGTTCCTAGAATGACTGGTTCATTAACTAGCACCGACTACTTTCTAGGAACAAACACGACATGAAATTTCTCATCCAACAGTTTCTCAAATAGAAATTAACTAGAAGAAAGGAATAATTCCTTGATTTATGGATGAATAACCAAAAAATAGAGTATATTCATCTGATATTATAATTCAACCTCCAATGAAAAAAGAAACAAAATCCTTGAAGTGTTCAACATAATCTTGCATCGTCTGTTGCCCCTTCTATTCACACAAGAGGTCTTCCACTATCCTCACATTCACATTCTCTGGTATAAGTCTTCAAAAAAATTAGTCTTAAACACCTCCTATGTCATCCCAACTTGAAACAATGAATGAGAAATCTCTTACCACTAATCCAAACATAGAACATATAAGGATCTCTAAATGACACACACACTCATATCATTGATAGTTACCAGTGATATGAAGACACTCTTAACTTACATGATCCATTATATATAAGAAAAATCTATGAAGAACTCAACTCTTCCACTCCATGGGTTTTCTGGGTAGGGAAAAAGTAGAAATAGAGTCACTAGAAACATTGGATACCATTGTGGATGGTATAATATGAGTAGTAAAATAACAGAAAACATGAAATCAAAATTAATCCAAAATCATGCCAAATGGGAAAAATCAATCCAAAAACCAAATCCCAAACCGAACACCACCATACAAACCCACGATTCTCATTCAAAAAGAACTATTTCATTTCAAATTAAAAACCACATTAAATATGAAGACACCTTTTGGAAGACCATAACTCACATCCAAATTATATTTAACACCAAATCCAAATTTTTAAATAAACCAACCCAGAAATCATTTTCCTTTTGAAAACCCATTTCTTATTACAATTTTAATTACCAAAACTCACCCACAGTAATGAAAACAAAAACAAAAAAACACACAAATCATACTAAACTATTGGAATATAATACTAGTATCCATGATTATTTCAGAAATAGGGTTAGTAGACCATTCACTAAGAAAGAACCAACCACTGGGAAGATCCTGATCTATGAACTCAAGCTCTACATGGGTCACTAATCTATGTAAAACCATCATTCACACTAGCCCATTTCCATTATCATCCCTTATCTCGACAAACCAAAACCATAGAAAAATACTCAAATCCTAGACTACCCTAAGAAACTCGAGGCCCCGGATAATAAAGGGTTCATGACGTTGATCCCAAACCTATCACTTGAGTCCAAAAAGTTCTAATTTCCAATCTACATGATTCCCAAAATACTAAAGGGATTCTCTGATATCATTTTCTCACTTACCAATATAGAATTCCATATGACCTTACACCTAAAAAGTTATGAGACAAGGCCCAAGAGGCATTCATGAACCTCCTATGTTGGATACTAGCACTGAACATCAAATAATATGACGTTGGGAATGTTTTTTAACAAGATAACTATGATAAAAATAACAAAAGATGTGAAATCATCAAAATAAAATAACTAGACATTAATAAATATAAAAATTATTCCATATATAATTTTTCATGAAAAAAATAGAAAATAAATACAAAACTAAAAGTGAAACAAGATAAAAATATCTCTATGTGACCCCTTGGTCACCACCAACCACGTGACCAACCTACTCTACATAACTAAACTGGAATACTAAAACTACAAAATAGCTCAGGTATTCTAACAATGAGTAGAAAAAGTAGGATGTGAGCATACAACAGTTGAGTAGGAAAATACCATAGAGTCAATGAATTTCCTTTCCAAAAATATTCCCCAAATACTAGTTTGAAATATATTTAGAAAAAAATATTTTTACCTATTCAATATAAAAACACTTATTTCCTTGAATTCAATTTTTTTTAAAACACACAAAACATTCCTTTATAAAAATTATTTCACATTTAAAAACTGTGTCCAAAACCCAAAATAACAATTTTAAATACATACCAGATAGAAAAAAAGGGATATATTAAACGTAAAGGAAACAAAACAATCAAGAATAAACTAACTGATGTAATATCCAGCATGAAACAAAAATAAATTGAAGATATAGATAGTTAATCATGGGAATTTCCTTGACATTTATAAAAGAAATCCCTAGGCAAACTCAATCCAAACTAACCTATTGGTGCATAGAACGACTTCATAGTCAATAAACAATTCCCCACTCTAAACTAGCCAATCTAGTGGAAATTCCCACATAGCCTATTAGGATATCCATGGGGTACCAACTCATCCAATCAGGGTTAATAAGAAATAGCCATATGTCCCTCTAGATGACACCCAAGAATCCCGTGATAAAAGCACAGGGTGAATGGGGTGGTCTGCACAAGCATGTATCAAACTAATACCCACATACACCATTATTTCTTAGATTAAAAAATGACACCACATATATAACGATCCACTCCATGTAGGATCCACTATAAAGGTTCCCATCTCACATCAAGTCACACACAGGTGCCAACCAGGCCTTTACATCCTTTCAATTTTAAAAAAAAATCCAAAAATACCAAAAATACCAACTAAGCCTTCAACATCTCCAAATGCGAATAAATTTTGAAAACCATTTTCAATTTCAAGATAAAACATGACTTACACATGAAAATTCCAAATTTTCCTTCAGACCATTTATTTACCCAAACCTCCTTCCAATGTTCAAAATGGGAAAAACATTAGCGAACATAATATAAAACACATTTGAATGAGACATTTTAAAATGACTATTCAAATTATTTAGAGTCTAAAGAACCATTTATGAACCAATGGTTTTTTTGAATAATAATTAGGAAAGAGGAGGACATGGGATTAAAATAAGGAACAAGGAAGTTTTTTAGAAATATAGATTTTTTTTATGAAAGACCATCTTTATTTGTGTGCCCATCCATAGGTCCACCTCAGGCACCTATGGATATTCCCACATCCAATGGAATATACCTAGAAAACCAAGGGAGTACCCAAAACCCATTTCAAAGATCTGTGACATGAATTTCACACATAGCACAGACAAAAGTCACCCAACTTACAGACAAGGCTAAAATCACAATCAAATCAATCCCCCAAGACATAACCAAGGCCAAAAAAATCTCAAAATACCCAATTTCACTTAAACAGGTTGATTTAAATTACAAAAAACACCTTGTATACATTAATATATAGAAATAATTAACAAAACCCTTTTTAAACCGATTTGAACCAAATTTTCAAACATGAAATCGCTAAAATAAATCAAAAAACCACATCAAAAGAATAATAAAAAAATTTGATATTAATTTGAAATGATAAAGAATAAAATGTTATGCTTTATAAAGTAAAATGAATGGAAACACCTACCTCAACGACATGAACACCCAATAAAACATCAAGAGATAGAAGAACCAAGCCTAAAATGAAGTCAATACACCCTATCATCAATGAGATCGAACCACACATCAAACCTAGACTCTAGGGTTCATCTAATAGATAACCCACTAAGGATACACCATGAATCCAAGAGAATAGAGCGATAAGATGAGGAGATTGGCCAAAAATATAAAAAAATCATAGCTAGGAAACTTTGAAGAGCATCGATAGTGGAAAGAGAGAAAGGGAGGAGTGTTTCTGGTATCTCTTACGCTTTCTCAGGTTGATAATGGATTGGTAAAATCAAAACGAGGATAAAAAATTATAAGGGAAAAGAGTTATTTTCAAATTTTAAATGAACTAGGAATGTAGCATGTTTGGGCTTCATAGTTTTCCAAACCTTGCGCACCCTATTGGACAAGAGGGGCACCCCACGTGGTTTTGCTGCATAGTTTAAGAAATAGTGCACCAATCGTGTGCTATGTCTCTATCAAAAATTGAATAATCTCCCATTCTCATTCTGCACAGTTTACTTAACCATGCATAATCTGTATGCCTTATCCTTGACACCAAAAAGAAGACACATTGTATCTCTTTTTCCTCACACAGTTTTCCCAAAACTATTCTCAAGTTGTTCTAGTTAAACCATGAAAGAAGAAATTGATCTAAAAACAACCTCTACCTCAACAGGCCACAAGGTTTACCCTTAAATAGTGCAAATGTCAAAAATCCACCGAAAAACACCAAATCTCAAAAATTAAAACTGGGAATACAAACCAAACTTCAACCAAAAGCACCAGAGCCAAGGAAAGTAAAAAAATAAAAATATTGGTCGATGCTTGACTTATCATAGATATTTTTACATGATGAACTTGTTTCTGTCAATTAATTCTACCTTGTTCGGGAAATTATTACAAATAAACATCCAGCATCATTTGATTGAATCCTTCCAACATCATTTTACTAACATGAAGATGTTCCTATTGTGGATGAAATAACATATTTAGTTGTATCTTAATCAGACAAGTAGAAATATACACATTTATAATCTAAATATGGGTTATCTAATATCCTATAAATGGTGAATATTTATATATATAATGATACACACTACTATACGAGAAATAAATAGGTCCTAAATCATCTCTATATAGTTCTGAACTACTATATTTAGATTATTGAGAATGTTCCTGTAGAGGATAACCATGATCTTGATGGAACATTAAATTATCTACAGAAAGGGAACGTTGACCACAAACTCCCATCTATATATAATATTTATAAATCACTTGAAAATTCAAATCCAATAGCCTCACATTGATCTAATTATACTACCTCAACTTAGTATAGTAATTGTAAATAAAAGAAACAATAATCAACTAATTCATAGTATAATGAACTTCATTAAAACACTTAGATATCAAATCATAATCAACCATCGTATCCCTATAATAAAAATATAAATTCATAAATATGGTTTCAAAATCATGAAATTTTTATTTCTCCAAGATAATTATTAAAATATTTTACCTACAATCCAACTACATGGTTATTAACAATTTTTTTTATAAACAAACTACCAAAAATATGTCTATAAAAGAATAGTTTCTATAAAATCTCTCAAATATAACCTCGGCTGTTATAAATTATATCTATAGAAAATTATCACCACTATTGGAACATGATTCTACATTGATATTTAAATCAATTGAAATTATATATCCTCCTCTACCATCCAACATACAGTCCTTTAATTTGTCATAGATCTCTCATATTTCTAAAAATCCAACTATTCAAAGAAAAACCAAATTACAATCCAAGCCTCATCCAATATAAGAATAATATATTAAACCCGTTATTAATAATTCATTATATAAAAAATTTACTTATCTCTTAGAACCCTCAAGATATAATCACATGACATGGGTATAGAAATAAATAAGGATTGATCCAAACTCAACCCATGTACATGGTTACACATACAAATATATATTCTTTTACTCCTCATATAAACCATCATTCTATAAACATACAAAATTGTCATGACATAGATATTATAAGGTACATGTACCTTAACTTTATTTTACCTTTCATACAATATCATATCCCTCACTAATGATTGAAAAAAAATCAAAAACCTTAAATAGGATCACAGGGGATGTCTATATATATATATCCAATTTTCCTAGTCATATATCACATACTATGATCCAAATCCTTACTACTGTTCCAATTAATGAAACCTCAAAATTACCGAACTCTAAACATTGTCCTAAAATATTTTCATTGATATCACCATGATAAATTTTTTATAACCTACACACCTACCTTATAATCTCACATGGATGAGTATACTAATCCAAACCTATCTTTAAAAAGGACAAGGGTATGCGTTAGAAATTGTGGGTATGACATAAATAAATGGGATGTATTTACATTAATAATAGTTTATCAAGATTTTTAAATAATAAATATGTGGGGGAAATCACTAGCATAGTTAAATCTATGTTGTACCTCCTTCTCTTGTGGTGTTTTAGGTCACGAACCAACCTGGGTGACCCTGAACCGATCACCCAAGCCGGTCCGTGAAATGGCCCGAGAGGTGTTCCCGATCCTCACAGGATGGAGACAAGTGCCAAGGCATCAACAAATACTTTGGGAATGATTTCACCCAATACAAATAAATAAAATAGCATAAATAATACAGAGCAGTACAAAACAAATAAACCAAGTAAAGTGACTAAACAATAACAAAAGAAAATAAAACTAACCAAACTCGTTGTCTGGAC
The DNA here is from genome assembly GCA_963277665.1 of Viscum album. Taxonomy (NCBI): domain Eukaryota; kingdom Viridiplantae; phylum Streptophyta; class Magnoliopsida; order Santalales; family Viscaceae; genus Viscum; species Viscum album. Next base: position 1,330,001,127 of record OY728158.1, read on the forward strand.
TAACTCAGTGTGACCTCGTGGGTCACTCTCAAACTCAATGATCAAGCATTGCTCAAGGGGAGCACACTCAATCAATAGCCTGCACAAACACTAAAAATAGAAAAGAACTATATGTGTGAGTTTTAAAACTCAGTTGTCTAGACCGATATCTATTCCCAATGCACTACCATTAAAATAAAATAAACATCATTTCAAGTTTGAGCTACAATTTATAAAAGTATTTTTTTCTAAATATTTTACTTAAAACCAAAGTACGAACCATTTCCCTTAACCATTTTCGAATCTAGATTCATTTCATTAGTGTCAATGGATTTTTAGAAAGGGGAACTGATGGTTATATTTTTCACGTTTGTACAAAGATTATTAAATACTTTCATTTGAAAACCATTTTTAGAAACCTAATCAAAACCATTTTTAAAATTTTTCAAGGAAAATAATATACAAAAATGCACAAAGGAAATCACACAGCAAGGGAAATGAAGGTATACATATAATCATCACAATCACTATTAAAAGTAACAAAGCCGAAGAGACATGGGTGAACCTAGGAGATCAAGAATAAACCAGAAGACACTAATACATGAGACCTAATCCTCATTGACATGTCACACATGATGAAATCAAACAGCCAATACGCTCGACCATCCTTTCTCAAGCAGGCTGAGGGAAAATCCCATAGTAATCAACCCAATATATCCACCTATTATGGGCCACTAGTCAGTACCATAACATACCAGTGTAGCAATCATTCTTACAATATTCTCTCAATATGCTATATTCTCATGTCTCAAGTATTTAGAAAAGGGGTGAGCCAACCGATGCTAGTCGAGCATCCAATCACATACATACATACATATATATATATATATATAATAACACACAACAGACATCACCATGATCCAATCCAAGGAATGATCTCATCTACTTATCAAAGAGAATAATGAGTCCAACATTAGACACTCTCATAATGGATCATTTGGATTCCTTAGTAAGGAAATCCCATCCATTATACACACACAAGTATGGCATGAAAAACATCCACATGAGGTTTTCATAATAAAAACATTTTCACTAATTTTCAAAAAATGTCCAAAATGGCCTTAAACTATTTCTTTTTCATAAACTGACATTTATCATTAACAAAAAATCCACATTACTTAAATAGGGCACATATTTTTTATAAAAATTCAAATGATTATTAATTGACAACGCATTTTTAAAACACCCTAAAACTCAACACCTGTTTATTTATAAAACCAAATCCCACTTTGAAAACCAAATACACACTTCTTTTAAACATAACACTACTTGAAATATTTTCATGAAACCCATGATCACTATTTTCTAAGTAAAATATTTATTAACAAGCCCAAACCAACCTTTGTATTCTAAATAGTGAAACCAAGAATCATACTTCAATATTTATAAATTAAACAAGGTGAGGAATGAGTGAAATAAATGAATCCTAAATTAAAAAGGAGGTGAAAAGGTTACTCCTAACTCATGATCAATGCGCGATGACAACTCAACCTCGAAACCATGGCGTGATGACAACACTTACTCAGAAACGCCCCGCGCGGGTCCTAAAATATCAAACCTACCCAAAACAACATTTAATTAATAAAACACCTAATCAAACCAAGGTAATATATATATATATATATACATATATACATACACACAGATATATATATATCAAATAGAAATATCAAAGAAGCATAAATCAAATAGGTACCAATGGGGGGAGGTTGTGACTGGAAACAGACCACTGGAGGGCTGGCCGGGGCAAGGCCGGTGCAGTGTCGGCGTCGAAACAAGGAAAATTTGTTAAAAATGGTTGTGCGCTCATAAGTAGAGGGTGCGCCGGTGGGTTAAGCACTAGTAGGGGGTGCGCTCTAGTGATGGAGAAGGTTGCGGGTTTTCCAGAGAAGTTGTTGTGCACCAAACAGAAGGTCTGAGGGGGTTGTGGGTCGGCCGGAGAGGGGATGCGGACAAGGTCTGTGCAACTAAAAGTAGGCCGACCAAGGGGAAGTTTTTCTTGAATGGTAATCAGAGGGTGTCGCATCAGGGGGTTCGAGTGCAGCAAAGGGAAAGCATCGGGGGGAGCGGCATCCGCTGGCCGCTGAGTAGGGGAAGGGTGTCAGGGAGGATGCAAAGGAGGGAGATGGCTGGCAGGGTCGTGACCAGAAAACACTGCAGCAGGGGGTGCGTTGGGGAGTAGAGAAACCGGGGGTCGGCGTTGGCTGTGTGCACTGAAGGGCAGACCTATGGGTGAGCTAGAGGGTCGAGGCATCATCCCGGGTGCGCTACAAAGGCAAGGGAGGTCGCGTCCGGGAAGCTTGGGTCGCGCCAGGGAGCAGAGTAACCAGGGGTCGGCGCTGGATAGGTCGAGACTGGAGGAGCGGGGAACACATGAAGGAGAGAGGAGGGAGTGCTGGCTATAGAGGCCAGTAACTGTGCGCGCAGAAGGACGAACTGGGAACCAGGGCGTCAGCGGCAAGCTGCTGCGCTGAAGGAGGGTGAGCAGGAGGGGGATGCGGGTGTTGTGGATCTGCGTGCTGGAGGAGGTCGGACGGGAGCGGATGAGTAGGAGGGGTCTGGCATCAAAGAATAATAGGATGCAGAGGGAGGTGGTTGGGTCTGCATATGCCGCACACCAGGGGAAAGGAAACCGGCCAAAAACCCTAGAACACAAGAAAGAAAAAAATAATAATAATAATAATAAAACCAAAGGAAAAATAAAAAAAAGAAAACCAAATAAAATTGTCAAAAATTAATAATAATAATAATAATAATAAAGTGTAAGAATAATATTATTAAAAAGAATAATAATAATAATAATGATAATATTCATAATTATAATAAAAGGAATAACAATAATAACAATAATAATAATAATAATAATAATAACCTTAATGCTAAAAATAAAATAATAAATGAATTCATATCATTTTATTAATAATAAAATTTAACAATTTTAGTTTTCATTTAAAATAAAAACAATAAAATTCTTAATAATCATAAATGTTTTAAACGATGCAATAAATTAACAATTATTTAACCATTTTAATTTTTCAAAGATGAAAGGGCCACGCAATTGTCGGGGCGAAGACACACGGCGTCGCGATCGGCTCGTGCGTCCAACGACGTTGACCCAAACCGTACACTTTTTATCAAAACTCAAAAAAAAAATCCAGGACTCACCCTGGACCCCATCAAAAATATTTAAAGGTAGAAAAATAATTATTTAAATTAAACTCATTAGTCAGGCTAGGATAATTCTCCCCACCATTATTCTTTCTGCCCCTGGGAAGCCATGACTCCCTCCATTCGATCAATCAACACCTAAGGATTTCATAAAAACACGATGCAACCTCTTAATCGAAGTACATTCCATCGACTTACAACGGGACTCAACCTCATTGCCCAGAATAAATCACTAGTGGAGGGGAGTTGTGAACAGACTCTCCACCATAAGAACTCAACTAACATCCGATAACGACTTAATAGAAAACTCAAAGAGATGGTGGGTCTCCACACCATAAATAACCAACCTAGTAACAACCAAATGGAAATCCAACATAGACTTTCACCAAGCCTTACTCATGCCAAAAGAAGCACAGTAAAAACATTCTAACCACTAACTCACATCCGAAAGGAATAAGAGATTAAACGAAAACTCTACATGAACTAAAAACCATAACCCCTTGGGTGGGGAGGGAGGGCCCAAGTATTGGATCAATGAAACCATGATGGACAACTACTCACGAACAAGCACATCGGGATTGACTCAAGACTAAGCCGAAACTAATTCACATGGGTGGTCCATGCAAGCCCACTGATCGACAACTCAAATCCAAAATGCATAATTACTGACATTTCGTGAGGGATAAGTCCATCATACTCTTACAACAAGAGGATATTTACAATGACCAAGAAACCACTACAGACATGCTAAAACTACCTCACTGCAATGATAGAGGAACCACCTTATCCAAGCTTCTTGAAATTCCTCGGGGGTTCCTTACTACGTGTGGGCTTCACTCCGAAGCCTTTGGTTTGGAGCTATAATGGATGAATCATCTTCTACTTCGCAATCCATTTCTGATAATCCCCATTGGAAACATACATCTTTGGAACTGATAGATGAAAGGACATAATTTTGAAATAAAACCATACTGGCATTGAACACTAGATTTCATCAAAAGACCCATGACATTCCCATAAATGTAAAAACCCAAAATACCATTAGTACACTACATTCTAAGAGATCCCTTACACTGGAAAGAAACATACACATGAAACATTAAAAAAAACCCAACAACACGTCACTTCTAATAACTTTCTCCACAATTTTTTCTAGCAATATCTCGACAGAATCACTGCAAGTGAGCCAAGTGTCTGCATGCCAGGAAGCGCTTCGGAGCACTTGGTCATGAAGTCTTCTTGTGACCCATCTTGCCACACTGATAACACTTGAGGATCTCTCGCTCTGAAGAGGTTGATGAAAGATCCCAAGGCCTCTTGAATCTACTACTTGCTCCATCGACTTACAATCTCTTACTCATCTTATTTACAAAATATTCACCACTACTCATAGGGATTGATAGAGGGAGGACTACTTCGAGCACTCCTACCATCACGACTTTGACATGAAAAGCTTGTATTTCCACATCAATAAAAGAAGTTAGGTTGGACTCTGACACCTTCGACTGTAGATCGAGGTGGAGACCTGCCTCTAAATTTTGACCCTTCATGGAGTCATATATGGCATACCCTAAATCATAAGGGACCAACTTCACAAAGAACATGAAATATTCAAACATGGATCTGTCACCCTGCAGCATAAAACAAATCTCCATCCCCTTTCTCACTCATTCTTCCTCCGAGAAATACTGACGAATGAACAAGCCCCTGAAAAACTCCCATGTAAGCTCTTAGAGGGGCTTACCCTAAGACACTGACTTCCACCACATCCATGGTGAACTCTCAAGGATTAATATTTCAAACATGACTTTCAACAACTTGGGAAATTCAATGAGGTTAAATTCCCTTTCAATCTTATACATCCACTCCTCTGATATGGATGTTTCTTCTTGAAAATAAAAGAGAGGTGGGTCTAGATTCTGAAACTCAAGCATAAAATCCTTAGGATTATCAACCGTACTACGATCATCCATCGAAGCTTCAAGGGAAAAGCTGCTAGAAATAGAGATTCAAGAACACAATCAAGGGCAAATCAATAAATAAAAATCCTCAAAAATAAACACTGCATATACGACAAGATCTAAACATAAGAAAATGAGCCATCATAAAATCAAAACATTTATTTGGAAAACATATTTAATTTAAAACAATCTTGGTGGGTTAAACCCTCTTTATTGGAATTCTTTAGAGTATCACTCACATTCATTTATCAGTGCCACCCCAGGAATCCATCCACCATACAGGAAATCTATTCATATTTCAACATACCACTATGCATGTGAGCACCCCTAGGAATACCAAATCCTAAACAAAACAACCTCATTTTTTAAAAATCCAAACATTTATCCCATTTCCCTTAAAAACAATTCCCAAATTAATCATGTCATTTCAAACAACCATTTTTTCAAAACCAACTTTTCTGATTCAAACCACTTTCATAAATTAGAGGAAATCCAAAACAACTCAAACAAGGAACTGGTTTTGGTGGGTGACATGACCATATGGTTGGCGGCCATATTCCAAATATGTCACTAACTTAGAGAGCCTTTTTGGACTATGCCCCTAGCTCCATATGGCTTGGCAGACCGTGCGGCTTAGGATTGTTATTATCCCAACTCCCTTTTTCATATCCCAATAACAAAATGTTACATAAAATTCCAAAGAATACTAATTAAACCAGACTTCCCATGGAATCCCAGGGATCATAACGAGCAAGAGTTCGTGACACTCTTCCCACACCTACCTCTAGAGTCCCGAAAATCCTACTCTATATACCTTGAAATCCCAAATAACAAATGGCGCTCTGAAAAGCGATGTCCACTAAGAGCTGACCTCCTCTGATACCATTTTGTCATGAACCAACCCAGGATACCCTAAACTGATCACCCGATCCTATCCGTGACTGGGCCTGGGAGGTGTTATTGATCCTCCTAGGCGGGCGACAAGTGCTGGGGCATCAATAGAGACTGTGGGAATTGTTTCTCCCAATACAAATAAATAAAGAAGTATAAATAATACAGAGTCGTGTAGAATAAATAAACCAAGTAAATTGACTAAACAATAACAATAGAAAATAAAACTAACCAAACTCGATGTCTGAACTAACTCTGTGTGACCCCATGGGTTACTCTCCAACTCAACAATCAAGTGTCGCCCAAGGCAAGCGCACTCAAGTTGTAGCCTACACAAACACTAAAAAAAGAACTATATTTATGAGTATTAAAACACAGTAGGCTATCCCGATATCTATTCCCAATGCACTACCTTTAAAATAAAAGAATTACCATTTCAAGTTTGAACTAAAATTTATAAAAGTATGTTTTTCAATTTTACTTAAAAGAAAAGTATGAACCACTGAACTTAACCATTTTTGAATCTAGATTCATTTCATTAGTGTCAATGACTTTTTTAGAAAGGTAAAGTGATGGTTATATTTTTCAAGTTTATACAAAGTGGATTAAACAATTCCATTTGAAAACCATTTTTAAAAAACTAATCAAAACCATTTTTACCATTTTCCAAGGGAAAAAATATACAAAAATGCACAAAATAAATCATATAGCAAGAGAAATATAAGTATACATATAATCATCATAATCACTACTGCAAGAAACAAATCTGAATAGACATGGGTGAACCTAGGAGATCAAGAATAAACCAGAAGACACCAATACATGAGACCTCATTCTTGTTGACATATCACACACGATGAAATAAAACACCCAATATGCTTGACCATCCTTTCTCAGGGAGTCTGAGGGAAATCCCATTGTAATCAACCCAATATATCCACCTATTATGGGCTACTAGTCAGTACCATAACCTACCAGTGCAGCAATCATTCTTAGAATATCCTCTCAATATGCCAGATTCCCATGTCTCAAGTATTTAGAAAAGTGGTGAGCCAACCGGTGCCAGCTGAGCATCCAATCACATACATATACAACCACACACACACACACACACACACATATATATATATATATATATCATAATAATGCACAACATGAATCACCATGTTCCACTCTAAGGACTGATCTCATCCATTTATCAAAGAACATAAAGATTACAACATTAGACACTCTCATAATTATTCACAAGGATTCCTTAGTAAGAACATCCCATCCATTATACACACGCAAGTATGGCATGAGAAATATTCACAGGAGGTTTTCACAATAAACAAATTTTTACTAATTTTCAGAAAGTGGCCAAAAGGGCCTTAAACAGTTTATTTTTTATAAATCAGAATTTATCATTAACACAAAATCCACATTATTTAAAGAGGGAAGGCATTTTTTATAAAAATGTCAAATGATCATTAATTGAAAATTTATTTTTAAAACACCCTAAAACTCGACCCCCATTTATTTATAAAACCAAAACCCGCTTTGAAAAGCATATACACACTTCTTTTAAACATAACACTACTTGAAATATTTTCACAAAACCCACAATCACCATTTCCTATGTAAAATATTTATTAACATGCCCAAACCAACCTTTGTATGATAAACAATGAAACAAAGAATCATACTTCAATATTTATAAAGTAAACAAGGTGTGGAAATCATGAAAAAATGAATCTTGAATTAAAAGGAGGTGAAAATGGAAATCCTACCTCAAGGTCAAGGCACGATGATAACGAAACCTCAGAACCATGGCTCTACGAAAAAGCTCACTCAAAAACACCCTGTGTGGTTCCTAAAATATCAAACTGACCCAAAACAACATTTAATTAATAAAACACCTAATCAAACCAAGTTAATATATATATATATATATATATATCAAATAGAAATATCAAAGGAACATAAAACAAATTGGTACTAATGGGGGGAGGTTGCGATTGGAAATAGACCGCCGAAGGACTGGTCGGGGCAATGCTGGTGGGGTGCGGGCATCGAAACAGGGTAAAGCCATCAAAGAGGGTTTTTGCGCTCACAAGTAGAGGGTACTCCAATGGGGTGCGTGCCTTCAGGGGGAATGCTCTGGTAAGGGAAAAGGCTGAGGGTCAGCTGAAGAATTTGTTGCGCACCAAACAAAAGGTCTGAGGGGGTTGCGGGTCGGCCGGAGAGGGGCTGTGGACAAGGTCTACATAGCTGAAAGTTGGCCGACTAGGGGGATGGTTTTCTCGAGCGATAGCCGACGGGTGTTGCACCAGGGAGGAGGGGTGGATGTTTGCCTCGCTTTTAGAAAAAGAAAATCATCGGGGGGAGAGGTGTCTTTTGGGTGCTGAGTAGGGGAAGGGTGTCGTGGCGGCCACAAAGGTTGATGATGGCTGGGGGGTTGCGACCAGAAAACACTACTGGAGGGGGACGTTAGGGAGAAGAGGAAACATGGTTCGATACTGGCTATGCATGTTGGAGGGCAGACCGGCAGGCAAGCAGGTGGGACGAGGTGTTGTCCAGGGTGTGCTGCAAAGGCAAGGGAGGCCGTGTCCGGGAAGCTTGGATCGTACCGGGGAGTAGAGGAACCAGGGGTCAGTGCTGGTTAGGTCGAGACCAAAGGAGCGGGGCACACATGTAGGAGAGAGGAGGGAGTGTTGGATATGGAGGCCAGCGGTTGTGCACGCTGGAGGATGAGTATGGAATTGGGGCGCCAGTGGCGGGCTGCTGTGCTGAAGGAGGGAGAGCCGGAGGGGGATGCAGGTGTTGCGGTTCTGCGCGCTGGAGGAAGCTGAATGGGAGCGGACGAGCAGGAGGGGTCCTACGTGGATGAAGAATAGGATGCAGAGGGAGGTGGCTGGGTCTGCTCGCGCCGCACACCAGGGGAAAGGAAATCAGCCAAAAACCCTAGAACACAAGAAAGAAAGAAGAAGAATAATAATAATAATGAACACAACCAAAGTAAAAAAAAAGAAAACCAAATTAAATTTTCATAAATTAATAACAATAATAATAATAAAGGAGTAATAATAATATTATTAATAAGAATAATAATAATAATGATGATGATAATGATAATGATAATAATAGTGATAGTAATATTGATAATAATAAAAGGAATAAAAATAATTATAATAATAATAACAACCTCAATGCTAAAAATAAAATAGTAAATGAATTCATATCATTTTATTAATAAATTTTTTAAACAATTTTATTTTTCATTTAAAATAAAAACAATATAATTCTTATAACCATAAATATTTTAAAAAATGTAATAAATTAACATTTATTTAACCATTTTAATTTTTCAAAGACAAAAGGGCCACGCAGTTGCCTAGGGGAAGTCACGCGGCGTCACGCTCTACTCGTGCATCCAACGATGTTGAACCCAAATTGAAATTTTTTTATCAAAACTCAAAAAATTAGTTTGGGACTCACCCTGGACCCCATCAAAAATATTTAAAGGTAGAAAAATAATTATTTAAATTAAACTCATAGGTTGGTGTGTGACATTTTAAGGACCACAAAATCTCAATGTTGTATCATTTGTTGTAATGTAGTTTTTCTATGTTATTCCTTATTGGAACCAAATTCATATATTTAAAGTACCAAATGATATATTTTTAATGTTCTTGGTTCATCCCAATGAATACTTGGATGAATTATTGAATTATTTTATAAAGTTTAATTGGATGTGTTGAATCCTTAGAAGAATTGTGTAAGAACAATGGAGAACCATTTTTTGAATTAGAGGAGACACTACATGAAGAAAAGCATACCAAGATACACTGTATAGCTGGTGGAATATGACTTTGGGTTTATATCTATAGTAGACCCACCAACTAGCCTATGGAGTACCATTGTTTTTCTATTGGAAACGGAAATATTTTAACATCCTCTAGGTTATCCATTGGCTCCCGAGAGGAGGCTACCAGATATCTTGTGGAATAATTACTACTAGTATAAGGGTTCATTAAATGTAGTAAAAAAGAATCATTCCCATATATATAATTCCATTTCTCAACCCATATATGTCTAGATACTACGTAATATTATTTAAGAATATAAAATGTGGCATTAGGTGATTGGACCTAAATAACTTCTCTCCAAAAAATTCTGGTGGAATTAGAACACTTTTGACACAAAATATCTAATCCTTTTATATCTATTTCTCTAATATATCCTCTCAAGATACATTTTCTATTTCTATATATTATAGTCTCTCACCCTTGTCTCTATATATCAAAATTTATCTATATATCCCAATTTAAAGAGAGATTGAAGACTAAATAAGTTAAAGTGTTTGAATCTTGAAAATATTTATTTTATCAAACCTCGCCATACCTTTAGTTATTGGGTTTATATTAAAACCATATGAAGTGGTTTTTTAGATTTAGTTAAAACTAGTGGAAGTGACTGTTTAGTTTTTGTTAAAACCAAGGAATATTGGTTCTGGGGTTTCCATTAAAACCAAGGAAAGATGGTTCTTTTTTTCCCATAAAAACCAATGAAAGATGGTTCTTTATATTTCATTAAAACTAAGGGATGGTATTTATATGACATTAATCTATAATTGAGGGGATGATACAAAGAGGATCTTTTAGGGCTATTACTATAATCCTTAAAAAATATTTATTTTCTTTTATTTTCAATATCACATTCAACATTTATCATGGATTTACATACATTCATAAATTCTATTTGGACATTACCATGCATAACATTAATATTATATTTTTTAAATAAAATAAAATTTATCAAATATTGATTAATCAATTTATCTATTTATTTATCTCATTACATTGAAATAGTTTAATTTTTAAATTTCCATTTATCTTTCAATTCAATTATTAAATGGGAATTCATAGCCACTTTCCTTATAATCTCTATCCAAGATATTCATTTAAAGGAGAATTTATTTTTTTCTAAAAAATATAGTTTTCAAAAATTTATATCTATTTTTGGAATCGTATCCAATTTCAAATCTCATTGTTTTTATTATGGCATCTTTTTCATATGCTCCAATTTTTTATGCAAAAATTATACCGATTGGAAGAATTTAATGTCCATCATTATTAAAAGTATTAGTTATTCCATTTGAAAGATGGAAATACATGATTTTTTTCAAAATATTAATTTTAGGAATCGTGTACTCCCTAATATGTTAATACTTTTGATCTTAATTGAAATTCTACGAATGCATTACATTGCGGCCTTGATAGAAATTAGTTTAATCATGCTTCTTCTTATCAAACAGAATATAAAAAATATAAATCGTTAGAAGTTTCAAAAAAGGTGTTAATAATGTAAATTAATCTAGATTGGATATGTGGAACCCCAATATTTTATAATATATTTATTATTAACTTAATTTAATCTCTTGAATAGGTTGTGGTATAGGTAACCCTAGTGATAATTTGGAGGAACCAAAATGGAGGCTGCTCTGGCCCCTCGACAACTCTCCTAACCTAATCCACCAACGTAATGTAAATATTCACACATTTGATTCGATATACCATGGTTTTCCCCATGGATCAGCTGCATTTGGAGGGAAGAAGAATTGTGAATAACTAAATATAAAGGATCTCTCCTCATTCGAAGGTTTCTCAGGGGGATCTTTTATCCCTCTTTCAAATCATGCTCCACATAGAGTCATCCTGAAGGGATCAACTACCCATGTTTCGGCCTCGGATAATGTAATATCTCCAAGGCTTGATCTATTAAAACACTCCATTATTTCTTGAATTTCATTGATGAATGCTATGAAAATCTATAAATTTATGGATCTTACTTCTAGACTAGCTGTTATTTGGGGTTTCACTAATTTCAAGTTTGTGTCCCTTGGTAAGGGATGTTATCACTTTATTTTTCATTCATAGGATCTTAAAGGTAGATCTTGGAGTATTGGCTCAATAAATCTTAATCCCGGTACACTTCAGGTTAATGAATGAAAACTTCACTTTGACATAAATGAATTTTTAGACACTTTCGTTCAAGTTTGGATCAAAATACATATCCTCAACTGTGTTTTGTGGCATGCTGAGATTCTTTGTGACATAGCCTATGCAATTGGTGTTCAGATTAGAATGGACCACACCACTAAAGCTATAAGTTATTTACAGTTTGTATGAAATTTTGTGGAAATTGATCTAGGTTCCACCATGATAGACAAAGTGGTTTTATCCACACTAAATGATGATATATGTCTTAAAATTGAGTTTGAAAAAACTCTACCTTTTTCTATTTCTTACCAAATGATTGGGAACTCGAAATCCAATTGTAGAAGAGATATTTTTTTATAATTTTTAGAGAAAGGTTCATGAATTTCAGTACTATAAAAGGGTGATCAAATAGGAAAGGGTTCAAATTACTGATCCGGGTAAGAATGTTGTTGAAAATGTGAATGGTCTTGTTCCCACTTCTCTGAATTCCCACATAGGATAGAATCAAGTCATTGCTGATGAGTCTGCTGATAAAGATCATAAACAAAAGGTTAGAGTCTCCTCTCTAATGGATGATTTCATTTCTTGTGAGGATGCCAAACCTGCTTCTTCTTCGAATAATAAATGAAATGCCCCCTCTTACTTGGGATTATATTAATGATGGCAGTATCTTGGATACTGACGACACTACCAGAATAAATGTTTTAAATGGTATATATTTTAAAGAGGTTTTTGAAAGGGGTAGAGAGGAAGAAGATGATTATATGTTATTTGATATCCAGGCTGTCTTGGAACACTCAGCTTAGGAAGATATTGATTTCCGTCTATGGTAGGGAAAAATTATGGTTAATTTAAATATTAGAAATGGTTGAAGACAAGATGGGTGTTTACATCTCAATGAATCCTAAGGGTAAAAAGGTGGTGAATACTAATTGTAAATTTGCACTCCTAGAAAATACCAAGGAGACCCCATTTCATTCTTCAAAGCATGCTGCTATGTTTTTAGTGGACATAATGGATGTTGTTGAATCTGATGCTTCATCCTTACATAGTGGGGAGCCTACTATAAGCCCTATCGATGACTCTAGTGAACATAAATACCTTTAGATAACTAGGATATTTGGTAAGGATGACCAATCCAATCCTTCTCCAGGACTGCTGGCTGTTAATGAGCATAGAATAACTGATTTTATATCCAAAGGTATGGACATATAGAGGAAATCTCGGGCTATATCTATTGAATTCATTTACTCACCTCAAAAGGTAGATGAAGATTCCACCATGTAAAAACCTAGACAGGTATCCATATATTCAAAACATGGAAAAGATACTACTGGTATTGTTGATGCTCTCAGTGTTCATCAATCCATTCAGGTACCTAGGCTAGAAGGACAACACAATCCATTAAATTCTCCTTATGTGCTAGCTGAAAAAGCTGGCAGAACTCATGCACCTGCAAACATTCAAAAGAGCTCGACCTACATATCAATTAATGCCTCTAAATTGATACCTGTACATATTTCCTTTGATTCTTAAAGGGGAACAAAGCCTTCAGTTTTGGATATCGAGGGTAATAAAAAAATCCATATGGATAGATCACCTCATTTACCAACCTATAGGAAGAGGCAAAAGGAAAGTAGCAAGGTGAGTACTCATAACTCATTTGAATTACTAGTTTCAGTCAGTAGTGATGATAATGGGAATTCGAGTAATGATCAAGCTCAATTTAAAATTATGGAAGCTGCTAAGACTATGGAATTATCAAATGAAGATGGTGGATCATGGATGTATGTCAAGACATGGAAGAGGAGGAGACATCCTTATGGAAGGGGTGGTCTACTCACTCTCCACATAATGGGAGCCCGATCTCGAATGCGATGATATATTCTGTGCCATTTTTTGGACTATTGTTTTCTTTTTTTTCCCTTTGGATTTCTTTTTTTTACTTTTTTCTTCACTGAAAGAGGATATAGCGCCTCATCCTTTAAAAAATATAGGTAACCCCAGTTATAAATGAAACATTTTATAGTACACCATTACAATCTACACATTAAATTGATTGATAGGAATAGGAATTAAAAAAATTATGAAATTTATATGGTTCAAACAAGTATAAAGTAAATTTATTGGTTATCAAATCATTATAAATTAAAATAAATATCATTTGAAATTAAAATAATTATTTTTCTAAAAAAGTGTTTTTTTATGCGTGTAATGTGTTTTTATATTAGTAAATTAAATTAATTGTTATTTATGAATTATTTTAATAAAATTTATATTTTTTATATTCAATAAAATTTGGTATAATTCAACTAATATTTTTTCTTTGAATGAGAGAAGAATTAATCAATTTTAATACTTAAAATTTGTATTTTTTTAAAAAAATTGGTTCATTGTGTTTTTCACTGTTATTTTAAATTTATTTTTTTCAATTTTAAATTTTTTTTTGAAAAAAATATATTAAATTTGTAAATAAACATTCCAATTTTATCTTAGAGTTATTTTTTTATAATTTTTTTGAAACATAAATTTTTCGATGAATAGTGAAAAATAAAGATTATTATTAAATCTACCTTTTCAATTGAAGAATTTACAAAGTTAAATTTTTTATTAAGGGTTTTAAAAGTTAAATTAGATATAATATATTACTATTATTACAATTTCGGTACTTGGAATCAATTTTCTGTTGAATTTTGATATAAAAAACATTTATACAAATGAAAACTTTTTCTTTGGAAAATAAATTTTTATCACATTGGTGGGTTAAATATCAAATTAAATTCTACTTAATATGTTAATTGAAATTTGTAAAATGGATTACATATTGTCAATCATCATAATTAATATTTTTTTAATAAGTTCAACTTAATTTTTGTTCAAAATTAATAGTAAATACAATAAAAATTAATTGACTATTTTATTGTTAAAATGAGGTTTTGAACCTCACGTGAACTTCTGTTAAAATAAATTATACAAAAAATGGGATTTTAATCTAATAAATTTAATTTCATATTTAGAATTAGTTGGACCAAATTTTATAGGAATAATTAATTTATTTTTAGTCATAAAGGATAAATTACTTAAGTATAAAAACCAGTTAGCATGGTGAAATCTAAAATGGTAAACGTGAGTAACCTTAGAGGTCTATGAAATAAATTTTTAAAAAAAGTTTTTTTATTCTGGTGGATTTTTTTTTTTTTTGAGAACTTATTTTTTATGAACTCTAATTATTACCAGTATATAAGCACTTAGAATTAGATTTAATTCCCAATATTTAATAGTTTTGTGAATTTAAATAAATGTCAATCTTTATGACTTATCAAAGGGAACATCATCTCCCCTCCTTCCCAAAATTAAAGAAACTTATTTTTTAGACAATAAATACCCAAACCACTTCATTAATTCCCTCAAAACTTCCAATTTTCCATTTTTTTATTATAAAAACTTCATATGATGGATTTTGGTGTTAACGTAAATAGGTTATCAGATGAAGATGTATCATTCTTAACCTCAGGTTTTCATTTAATTTATTTTTATACCTCATTCAAGTCATTTAGAATATTTAGAAATAATTATAACAGTGTATTCCATATGATTATATATTATTATGTAAATGGAATAACCTATATCCATATCTATTAAATTAAATGGAAAATGAAACTGTCAATTCGGTGTAAGGATGACTATTACCTCATGAAATGATACAATTCCATACCTTTGAACACATCTCATGTGTTGATATAATGATGGATTAAATTTAAGTATATTATTTATATGAAATAATTATACTTTGAGAATTATAATACCACACATACCTTCTTATTATAATCATTTAGAAGATAATAATATTTCTTATGCATTTGTATGGACTACTGCCTCCACAAAGCTATGTGATTCGTTTTTCATTTTCATTTTACCCAAATGGTAATATTTATGTTTTTAATAAATATATATTATTTATATGAAATATTAATCAATCTATAAAGGTAAATTATTGTTTTTATATTTCTTGCATTCCATCCATCGAAAAATGAATATGATGTTCATGTGTATATATGATCTACTCTTTACATGAACAGTGTTATTCATTTTTTATCTCAATATATTGTGGATTAATTTTAATAAATATTTAATAAATTTATATAACATTTATATAATTATATTAACACCAAAATATTTTAAGAATAACCCTATGTTTGTTAGAGTATACGATACGCAACACTGAGACTTAACAAACCTTAAAATATTATTATTTAAATGTGCCCATTATAACCTACCAGTTTAATTGGAAGGTATGAATAGTATTAATAGAATTATTATATATTTATATGGTATATACATAAATAAATTAATTTATTAATCCTTAGAAAATTACTACTCATTTTTTAGTAAATTTATTTTATTCATTAACAATATCTTTTCATCAAAAATTATTTCTATTGATTTTTGTGGGAAAATATTATAATTAATTTAAAGAAATTATAAAAAATATATTTTACAAAAATAATTTCAATTTTGAATTCATAATATCAAAATCATATTAGGGTGAAATTTTCAGTTGTTTTTAAAAAAGATTATTTTCCAGTGAATAATGAAAAATAGAAATTCTTATTAAAAACTGATTTATTTTTCAATCTTTTGAAAAGTTTAATTTATATATAAAATTATTTAAAAATAAAATTTTTAATATTATATTATAAATTACCTAGTTATTTTCATAGGAATCAATTATGTGATTGAATTTTATATAAAAACATTTTTATACAAAGAATATCATTTTTCTAAATAACTATTTTTCATTGTATTTTTAGTTTTATGTTTAAATTATATTCTTAAACATATAGGTATGTAATTTGAAAAAATGAATTAAATATATGGAATAATTAGGTTAAAATTTATTAAATTATCCCTTTTATTATTTTTTAATATAAATATTCACTATGGTAAAATTTATCACATCGGTAAAGGGTAAATAGGTTTAATCAAGGTTAAAACTAAGTGATAAGGTGATAATATTTCATATAAATTCATTTAATATTAAGTTAATTATATCCTTATCACATTAGTATCTAAAATAAATTTTTAATGGATAATTGTCCATGAAAATGACCAATATAAAATTTCAAGTAATGAATGTTACAATATTTAACTCTCTTAGTTATAAACTTTTTTTATGTGCCAAAATAGAGACAAAATCATGTTATTAATGAATGAAAATGTTATTACTATGAATCATGAAATTATATTCATGGTTATATTTTAGCGGTATCATATAATTACCTTATATTCTTTCATAATGTTAATATTTTATTTATTCAATTAATAGAAAAATAAAATAAGATTTTAATGTTTTTAAAAGTGATATAATTTTTGTTATTTTTTGTGTTCCAAGAATTTTTTTATATTAATATGAAATATTATCCATTAAAATATAAATTATATTCAAAATTGAACTATTTATAGATACATTTGAAGTCAAATTAAATCAATATTGTCAAAATTTTCATTAATGAATTTGTTGATCAAAATAATTTTTGATTAAATTATTAAAAAATCATACAAATGATTAAAGAGTAAAATTATTAATATATATGGTCTTAAATATTATCCCGTATCCATTAATGATCTGTGTTAGAACTTACATGTTAAATTATATTATTTTATGAGTGAAAAATATTTTATCATTATTAGTGCTAAAATATGTTAACTAAGCTGTTAAACCAAAGATAAGGTTTAAAATACCATTTAAACCAATCCCAATTTAATTTTTTGATTATACATAGACAATATCATGCCTTATATTTTAATATATTACCATTTGGATGAATATGTACTTGAGAATGACATTATTATATTTTAATCTTTTATGAAGTTCCATGAATTCCCCTCCCTTCAATTATAAATGTTTGTCCCATCCCTCACTTATTTACATGACATTGAACCTTATAGATCGACCAAACACTAAAAATTTCCCTTATAAACTTCAATATCAAAATTATAGAGGTTATGGTCATCCCAAAAGGAAAAACCTAGGATCCTTTAGAGGAAATTTAAAGATTCTTATCGAATGGATAGTTAATCACCATAACCGATCACTTTCCATTTTTTACTTCTTTTTAACCTAAAGTAAATATCTAATAATTATAAAAAAAATAACATAGTTAATTATCCTAAATATACCCAAAATTTATTTTGATTAATAAAATACCATTATCCACACTGTTTCCCATCGAATGGGTGGTGAAGACACCTATCAGGCATGTAAATCACTAATTGTCTCCATATAGTGATGTAATTCATTATCCATAACCATATTTCATGGATGATTATTATAATGAGTTTAATTTTCATATATTATAATTATTAAATAACTATATCCATATAATTATAATATCACATCTACCTTCTCACATTCCAATTTATTGGAACAGAATTACATCACTTGTCCATACGTGTGGACTATAACCTCCACGAGGTAATGTGATTTGTTTTCATTTCCATTTTACTCGAATGTTAATAAAGATGAATTTGACGAATAGAAATTATATATGAAATAATAATAATTCTTTAAATTATTCTTATGATTTACCTTCCATTCATTCCATCCGTCGAAAAATGAAAACAACATTTACGCATACATACGAACTACCATATCTGTGATCCATTTAATTAATTTTCAAAATATGACTTTTATATATGAAACTAAATATGTATATAATTAATTGAAATGAAAATTAAATCATTATTAACAGTTTTTAGATGATTTAATCTTGATCAATAAAAAATCACCAAAACATATGAACCAAAACATATATGAAAAAAGAATATTTTTTCACCCAGAACTATGATTTTACTGAATAATTATAAATAAAAGGTTGATAAAAGTTATTAAAAAATAATACATGGTATTATATATATGATTTTTTATGTAATATATGTATAATAAATATATATTTGTAATAAATATTTTTTGAACATGTATCATGGATGGTGAACCTGAGGCAAGGGTTTCTTGTCTCACTTTTACATCCATGAGTCATATTCCATATTCACAACATAATTATTTTCTATGGCATATATACTACCCCTTTGATATTTTTTATAATGAATATGTTTATATATATGGTATTTAAATTTTCATTTGATTTTATTTCACTAATGGTTGTCATGATTCAATTATCACCAAAACAATATGTTTTTATTTCACAATCATATCACAATTTGTAATTGCCTCTTCTAGGGGATTATTTTATGTCATATCCATATTTTATAAAAATTTCCTAAATAATATTTTTACTATATTTGAATGGTTTATAAAAAATTATCTATATTTTAACTTTTTACTATTTTTTAATCGAAAATTCATGTAATTTTATGAATGAGTCACTAATGGAATTAGAGGTATTTTTAATGGGCTATTTTCGACTAGATCCCGTATCAAATAGACTTTAGCGATGGGGCCCTGTCGCAAATAGCCCATTGTAGAAAACGGCGTCGCAAATATTATTTTTTGGGACGGGCCCGTAACAAAAAGTAGTATTTTTTATGGGAAAAGTCCATGTTGAAAATAATCCTCCGATTATATACATTATATATAAATAAACCTTTTATGACGGACCTTCACCAATACTATTTGTGATGGGGAACTGCCCCGTCGCAAATAAGTCTCTGATTATATACATTATATATATAAAAACCTTTTGCGACGGGTCCGTGACAAATACTATTAATAAAAAATTATATTTAAATTATTTGTGACGGGAGCCCATCACAAAAAGTC
The DNA here is from genome assembly GCA_963277665.1 of Viscum album. Classification (NCBI taxonomy): domain Eukaryota; kingdom Viridiplantae; phylum Streptophyta; class Magnoliopsida; order Santalales; family Viscaceae; genus Viscum; species Viscum album. The sequence goes on from OY728158.1 coordinate 1,330,020,947, forward strand.
CCACCGCAAATACTAAACATAATAAAAACAATATTTAATAAAATTATGATTAATGAAAAAAATTATATTAATATTATTAAAATAAAAAAAATAAAAAAATTATTATTAGTCAAATAAAGAGACATTAAAAAATATAATACTAAAAAAATATATTTAGTAAAATTAGGATTAATAAAAAATTAATATTAATTTTATTAAAATAAAAAAAAATTATTACAATTCTCAATATTTACAAAAAAATATTAAAAAATCATAAAATGTTATTATTATTATTAAAATAAACAAATATTAAAAAATATAATACTAATAATAAGTAATAATATATCAAAAAATTAAATTATGCAATATTTTTACCAATATAAAAGACAGAAGTTGTAAATAGTGCATATTACAATAAATCTTCAATTCAAATGTTTTAAACATAAAAAACAAATCACTAGGGGTCATCTTTTGGAGGAGGTGGAGGAGCTGTAGAAGATGGTAGAGGAGACTTCATCCCTAAACTGTGAGTCAGATGGCGCATGTACTCCATCTGATTGTGATGCTGCTTCTAATGCTGCTGCTGCCATCGACGCATCTCCTCCTCGTACTGCTGCTGGTTCCATCGACACATCCCTTCATTCTACTTCTGCAAACTCTCTATAAGATCAGACTAAGTTTGCAGCTGCTCCTAATACTGTGAGGAAGAAGATGATGCCTCTCCACAAGCTCCTCTCAATCTAGAAATTGACATCATAGTAGTACCATAATAAGTACCAGGAGTAAAATGAGAGCTGATACCAACTACTCGGCCTTTCTTAAAGTCATACTACGTCGCCTGCATCCATGTCGCCTCATCGAAATGGTGGACACTGGTCTGCTCAGTCGTCTCGTCCTAACTCTCAGCCTGTGTGTGAGAGGTCCTAGCCTCATATGACTCTTCCAATCCCAATTTTAAATTAAAATCGTGAAAATATTATATGCATTTAATTGTCAAACTAAAAAAAATTCTAACCACAATCCGACATTGGCGATCACCTCTAATCTCTCCAGTGGCTGGATCACTGTATATCCTCTGATAAACGTTAAACTTTGTAATATCGAGATGCTCGAATTCCTAGAGAAATATAATATAAACTATTTATATTTAAAGTTATATAAAATATTTAAAAAATATACTTACCAGATTCTCTCTATGTGTACAGAATGTACGGCTACTAGCTCGATGTGTCATTTCCTATCTCCCTTGGTTCTGCCGTCCCACTGAAGATCTCCCCTGAAATCCACCACCCAACCGGTTTAAACATAATCTATCCCAAACGTGAGATTAAATATAATATGGTCGGTGGGCTCTATACGACTCATCAAATTATGTCACTCCTTCATTTTTTAATGGTTGTTCTTCTCAAATTGTGAAAACACTCACGGAAATGGTCACGCATAGACACTTGCCATGCCATGTGGATAGCATCACGCATTCTATCGTCAATGGGATACTATAAAACCTACAAATAATTTATAATATCAAGTTATTAATAAAATAAATTTCAAAATAAATATTATTTATTTACGTACCAGCCAATGATCGAACATGTCGTGCCGCACATCAATGGGAATCGGTTTCCATTGATCCATGGCTGAGAAAAATAATTTTGCAAGATAGAGCTCCCATGTCCCATATCTACATGCAAAAAACTGTGAAAAAGGAATAAATAATCAATCAACTAGTATATATATAAATAAATTAATGAAACATAACTATAATATATAGGTTACCATACCTTCGTGTGCACGGATCGAAGCCAAGACATGGACGTCGCTCGGGGATAAGGCCAAGAATCATCAATTGCGCAAGACTGCACCCCCTCTATGTACTCCCTGAACTGTTAGTAGGCTGAGGGTCAGATGGTCCACAATCCCCCTCATCCAAAGGTAGATCAGCCTCCTGCAACTCGTGAAATAGATCAAGATCCATTTGAAACACAAAATGATTATTGTTAGAAAATAGTTAAAAATAACTATTATATATAGATATATATTAGTTATGATTATAACCATCATTTAACTCTGTCAATGTTCATCTTCATCCTCATTTCCATAACTGTCCATGTCAATGTCTTCATCTTCCTCCCCAACATCATCAATATCCATATGAGTTTCAATTTAATAATCTCTTGGCATTTCAAATTCATTTGTAACATCATTAACATCATGGTCATCATCAATCCTTAATTGTGGAGTGTCATCATTGATATTCACATATCTTTGTGAGAAAGATAGATTTTGAGTAGTCTCTTTAAAATTTTCAATTCCTTCCACTTCAGCAGAACCACATTCAGTTTGAGTAAAATGATTTTCCTAAGATTTCATTTTTATTATGCTCCACTAATCACTCAAGTCTCTGGAAGTAGCACAGTACTTTGCGTAAAAAAATTGATGTGACTGTTGAGCCAATAAAAATGGTTCATTTACTGCAAGAAGACTTTTATATTTAATATCGATGATTCCATGAGTCGAATGAACATGAAAGCCTCTCTCAGTATCTAAACACTAACATTTAAACATTGTTATATAATTATTTACTAGATAACACAGCTTAATAATTTCATCTATAATTCCATAAAAGTCAACTTGAGTTTCTCTATGATGTGATACTCTCAAGAAAACTCCAATATTCATTGTTTTTTTATTCCCCATATGCACGTGTATGAAATCGAAAACCATTCACCACATATGCATTATAATATTCAACCATTTTGGATGGTGGGTTACTCAATATACAAAGTCACTTATTAATTTTATCACCATGTTAAGACACCTGAAATTTTATAAAATAGTTATTAATATGATAAATAATAAACATAATTGATATTAAACCATCAATAATTTATGGTACTAGTTTTTGAAACCATTGAGAATTTTTTCTTTCTGTGTTCTTCAAGAGCAGCTGCTATAATTTGTGGAAGTTGTTTCTTGATATGATTATCATATAACCTCAAAATAAAATAAGTTTACATACTGTAACATAAATTATAGAATAATTGATATAATCACTCACATTACAATTGATTTCATTTCTTCACAGTTGATCAGAACATATGTATGAGCTCTGTGATGTTCATCATCTGAAATCCATCGTTCATGAACTCCATAAAAACCATGATTTGGATGATTAAAAACTGATAATTTATTTTACATTTCTTCATTAAAATTCCCCTAGTTTCATCCCATGAAATTTTGTTTTGAGGGATATTGAGAATCAATATAATGAGAGCAGAAAAAATCTATTTCCTCTTGAAAATAAGCTTCAGCAATTGAGCCTTCAAGTGATACTTTGTTACGTACTTTTTTCATCAATTTATGCATGCATCTCTAGAATGGGTATATCCATCGAAACTATACTAGACCTCCACATTTAGCTTCATGTTTCAAATGTAATATCAGATGATCCATTGAGTCAAAGAAAGATGGTGGAAATATTTTTTTTTAGTTTACATATAATTACAGCGACATCTTATTCTAGTTTTCTTAGTGCATCATAGTCTGTTGTTTCTGCACAGATGTCTCGAAAAAAATATGATATATCTGTTATCGAATCCCAAATCATAGAATTCAACCAGCCTCTAAATCCAATAGGCATATGTATTTCCATTATAACATGAAAATCATGACTTTTTATTTCAATAATATAACCATTCTTAACACATATTCCCAAATTAGAATCATAGCCATCTGGAAGTCGCAAATCTGCAATCCAATGACAAAATATTAAGTGACTCTCTTTGGTATGCGTATAAGTTACTTTTGGATTCATTTACCTTTTTGATCTGACATTTTTTAAAAGTTCAAGTTCCGGTCGACTGCAAATTCTGGCAAGATCTAATCGTGCTTTTACAGTATCTTTGGTCTTACCTAGTGTATCCAAAACTGTATGAAATAAATTATCAAAACTTTTCTTCTCAATATGCATGACATCCAACATGTGGTGGACCATCCAATCAGACCAATATTGAAAATCCAAAAAAATGATTCATTTTATCCAATTATGTTCTTTCCCAAAGCCATGAATTTTCAGTTTGTTTACTGTTGGCCCAAATGTGATGGGAGGTAATGAAAATACAACCGATTTTAACTCTGTACCTGAAATAATTTTTAGAGGTTAATTTCATTTAATTGTACTTTTTCTGAAATGAGATTCTTTCCTCCGAAAAGGATGATCGGTCGGAAGAAATCTGTGATGACAGTCAAAATAGAAATGTTTTTTCCATTGACAAGCATAAAGGCTTTGTTGTCTTTCATACAGTAAGGACATGATTTCAGACCATTTGTATTCCAACCAGATAACATGCCATATGCCGGAAATTCACTAATCGTGCACATCAATGTAGATTTTAATATGAACTTTTTTTTCATAGCAACATCATATGTACTAACACCATCACTCCAAAATGGATTTAACTCATCAATCCATGGTTTCAAATAAACATAAATATTATTTTTCAAATGTCCTGGGATTAAAAATGTCAAAAAGATATAAGGCTCCTTCATCAACATCCATGGAGTTAAATTGTATGGAGTTATAAAGAAAGGCCGACATGAATACTGACTACCATAAGAACCAAACGGACAGAAACTATTAGTATAAAACCCAATTGCACATTTCAGGCTTCTAAAGAAAAGACGGGTGCAGATGGTCAAAATGTTTCCTTGAATCCCCATCAGATGGATGATTCAATATTTTATGCATTGAAATCTTTATTTTGTTCCATGACATCATTGACACTATGTTCTGAGACATAAATAAACGCTAAAACCTGGGTATAAGGGGTAAATATCTCAACTATTTTACTAGAATCAATCCAAACATCCCTGGTTGAGCTTCTTTATACCTCGATTTTCCACATGTGGGACAACTATCCAATGAATCATTTTCACTAGAATATAAGATGCAATCATTTGGACATGCATGAATCTTCTGATAACTAGGGACTAGATTACAAACCAGCCTCTTGTTCTCTTAGTAATTTACAGGCAACACATTTCCTTCAGGAAATAGTGTTTTAATGAAAAAAAATATCTGATCAAAATAGTTCTTTGATAATGAATTATCTGATTTAATAGGAATAATTTTTCAACTAATTCTAATTTTCTTATCTTGCAACCAGGATATAATGCATCCTCAACATACCTTAACAACTCATAAAATTCAGATGGTGTCATCTCAGGAGTTAAATCAATATCATCTTGAGTTTCAGTTTGTTGAATAGATGGACCTATAACATCATGTACTAAATTTTTAAACTGTGATGGATCTAGAATCATGTTATTAGTATCTTCTCTGGAACTGCATTCACAGTGTTGATACCAAAAAACATAATCTGGTTGAAAACCAAACTTTAAGAGATGTCCCCCAACCTTGTCAAATGTGTCAAATGTTCTCAGAGCACATTTTTTACAAGGAAACTTTATTGTGCCTTCTAAAACATATTCTGGTTTTGATGATGCAAATGATAAGAAAGCTTCAACACCCTCAATATACACAAGATTTAAACCAGAACCATTTCAATTTCTACACTGATTTATCGAAGAATGATCATCTAATAATGATTGTTGTCAAACTCCTAGTTCCATATTTTTCTAAACAATATAAAGTCATTACTATTTTTGAATAATTTGAAAACATAAAAACACTATCTAAAAAAAGATAAATAATTACAACCACTTTTTAATAATTACCATTACTTATAGGCGACACAATTTCCAGTGGATTGACGGCTACTCTTTTGTCCCATGGCTCATTTACTTGCAACTTTATCACAAAGAAATCACAATCAAGATTCTCCTTAGAGGTACGCATATTCATTCTCCTATGCATGAGAATGAATATGCACTCCTCTGAGCAGATTCTTGATTGTGATTTATGTGTGAGAAAGTTGCAACTAAATGAGTCGTCAGACAAAATAGCCCCCTTTTCATCGATGAATCGTCTTCTTGAAACTGTCACCACCAGAACACATTATGAAAAATGTGGTCCTACAAATGCATATTCAAACTCGTGCATATGTGATTAGATATGCATACATAGAATCATACTTTTCATAATGTTTGGAGTCGGTGAAAGTTGAAAGGAGAAGAGTCATCGAGCAAAAGGAGTGTCGTCAATCGACTAGAAATTGTTCCAAGTTATTACAAGTTATTACAATTTATTACACTTTATTTTCTTTCTAATTGTTCCTTTTTTTTACTGATTGTTACTAATTATTACTAATTGTTACTAATTGTTACTAATTGTTACTAATTCTTCATATTTATTCATATTTATTGCTAACTCTTACTATTTTTTGCTAATTTTTACTATTTATTGATAATTCTTACTAGTTGTTACTAATTTATACTATTTATTTCTAATTCTTACTATTTATTGCTAATTCTTACTATTTATTGCTAATTCTTACTATTTATTACTAATTCTTACTATTTATTATTAATTCTTACTATTTATTGCTAATTCTTACTATTTATTACTAATTCTTACTATTTATTTTTAATTCATACTATTTATTTCTAATTTATACTAATTATTACTATTTATTACTACTTATTACTATTTATTACTATTTATTATTATTTATTACTAATCATTACTATTTATTAATATTTATTACTAACAATTACTAATTATTACTAATTATTACTATTTATTACTATTTATTACTATTTATTACTATTTATTACTAATTATTACTATTTATTACTATTTATTCTTATTTATTCCTATTTATTACTAATTATTCCTATTTATTACAGTGTATTCCTATTTATTACAATGTATTCCTATTTATTACTAATTATTCTTATTTATTGCTAATTGTTCCCATTTATTCCTATTTATTCCTATTTATTACTATTTATTCAAATTTATTCCTAGTTATTAGTATTTAATACTAATTATTACTATTTATTACTAATTATTACTATTTATTACTAATTATTACTAATTATTACTAATAATTACTATTTATTACTAATTATTACTATTTATTACTAATTATTCCAATTTATTACTAATCATTCATATTTATTACTAATTATTCCTATTTATTACTAATTATTTCTATTTATTAATAATTATTTCTATTTATTACTAATTATTCCTATTTATTACTAATTATTCCTATTTAATACTAATTATTCTTATTTATTAATATTTATTCCTATTTATTCCTATTTACTAATTATTTCTATTTATTACTATTTATTAATTATTTTTATTTACTACTATTTATTAGTATTTATTACTAATTACTCCTAATTATTCCTAATTATTCCTATTCATTACGAATTATTCCTATTTATTCCTATTTATTCCTATTTATTTCTAATTATTCCTAATTATTACTATTTATTCCTAATTATTCTTATTTATTACTATTTATTACTATTTATTACTATTTATTACTATTTATTACTCTTTATTATTATTTATTACTATTTTTTATTATTTATTACTATTTATTACTATTTATTACTATTTATTACTAATTATTACTATTTATTACTATTTATTACTATTTATTCCTATTTATTACAATTTATTACAATTTATTACTATTTATTCTTATTTATTAAAAATTATTCTTATTTATTACTAATTCTTCCTAATTATTCCTATTTATTCCTAATTATTCCTATTTATTACTAATTATTCATTTTTTTAATTATTCCTAATTATTCCTATTTATTCCTAATTATTATTATGTACTATTATTTATTACTATTTATCACTAATTATTACTATTTATTATTATTTATTAGCAATTATTACTATTTATTACTATTTATTACTATTATTACTATTTATTACTATTTATTACTATTTATTACTATTTATTACTATTTAGCCCTAATTATTACTATTTATTACTAATTATTACTATTTATTAGTAATTATTATTAATTATTACTAATTATTACTAATTATTACTATTTATTTCTATTTATTACTATTTATTCCTATTTATTACTATTTATTCCTATTTATTACTAATTATTCCTATTTATTCCTATTTATTACTAATTATTCCTATTTATTTTGAATTATTCATATTTATTACTAATTATTCCTAATTACAACTAATTATTACTAATTATTACTATTTATTACTATTTATAACTATTTATTACTATTTATTACTATTTATTAATATCTATTAATATTTATTAGTAATTATTACCATTTATTCCTATTTATTACTAATTATTCCTATTTATTACTTATTATTTGTATTTATTACTAATTATTACTAATTATTACTAATTATTTCTATTTATTACTAATTATTACTATTTATTACAATTTATTACTTATTATTACTAATTATTACTAATTATTACTAATTATTAATAATTATTACTAATTATTACTAATTATTACTAATTATTACAAATTATTACTAATTATTACTTATTATTACTATTTATTACTAATTATTACTAATTTTTACTAATTTTTACTAATTTTTACTATTTATTGCTATTTATTACTATTTATTGCTAATTTTTACTAATTTTTGCTATTTATTACTATTTATTGCTATATATTACTAATTATTCCTATTTATTACTAATTATTCCTATTTTTTCTATTTATTCCTAATTATTCTCTAGTTATTACTATTTATTTCTAATTATTCCTATTTATTTCTAATTATTTCTAATTATTACTATTTATAACTAATTATTACTTATTATTACTTATTATAACTAATTATTACTAATTATTACTAATTATTACTATTTGTTACTATTTATTACTATTTATTACTATTTATTACTAAAATACAGGTAACAAAATAATTTAAATCTAATTTATTTACAACTAATCAACAATAATTAAAATTAACATAAAAAGTTAAATAAATTTGAAATTAAAGAATATAAATTCCTTTAAACATGATCGCCTATTGATGTAAGCGTCGTCACAACTTCTCTGTAAAAAAATTAACTTAGAGAAATGGTCACTCTAAAATTCGAGTTTAGAGAGAGAGAGGAAGTGAGAAATGAGAGGAAGAGAAAAAAAATGGAGGGGGTATATATAAGTTAGATTAGTTGCGATAGGACTAGTTGTGACGGGCTTACCATCGCAAAAAGTATTTTTTGCGACGGGGCCCGTCGCAAATATGTTGTGCCCGCATTAATTGTTGTCGGTGGTTAAAAGGGTATTTGCGAGGGGGCACGTCGCAAAAAGTGACATGTCGACTCACCTTTTGCGACGAGACAACATACCGTTGCAAAAACCCATTTACCGCCATCGGTATTTGTGATGAGTCTCGTCGCAAATACCCTCCGGCCGACACACTATTTGCGACGGGGGGATCCACCGGTCGCAAATAACCTTCCCACACTTTGGCGTGCATCTCGGGCCAAAGCGCACATTACCTTTTGCGACGGGACCCCAGATCCCGTCGCAAATAACAAGTCAATTACGACGGGACAAACCCCTCTTCGCAAATAAGCTCTAGGATGGACTATTTGCGACGGGATTAATTCCTGTATCAAATACCCCGTCGCAAAAGACTATTTTTCCCGTAGTGAGTTACTTTTGGACTTTTACTGAAAGTGTAAAAAAATTCATTTTATCTTACAAGGTATGAATGAAATTTTTCAATTTTATGAAAAACAAATTATTGAAATATCAATTTATATGTTTTAAAATTTATTTTCATATATAATGGTTTCATTAATATGCATGAAGTTTTTTTTATTGAAAAGGTATTTTTTGGGAAAATGGTATTTTGCATAAGAACTATACCATAAATATCTTTAAAGTACATTAATCACTGTAAATATCTGTTGTTGAATATTATTATGAGGATGTGATGTAATGACACCATAAAACATATTTATCTTGATGGTTTATGATCATATGCACTGGGGAAATATTTATATTTTGTATGCCATTTCTTCCTAATAAAAACAATTATTAACTTTTCAGGCATGTGGATTAATTTATATTATTTATTTATATGATTTTTTCGTTGGACTTACTAAGTGATGTTTGGGGACTACTATAGATCCTTTATGAATTGTTAGGACCAATGTGAAAAAACTATATTGGGTTTTGGATGAGGTTCTACCCATTTAGTTTTAGATGTCAATGAATAAATCCTTGATGTAATTTTCAGATGTCTTGTCATGAAGCCTTGGTGATGTTTTTTGATATCTTTTTCAAGGACTCAATGGTATGTTTTATATTTTTGACATTATGAAATCCCTAATTATGAAATATTTAATTATTTCCATGTGATTATTTGATTTATTATGATATCCATTAATGTTTTTATTGTTCGTATGATTATTTATATCACATTTGTTATCATCATTTATTCTATAAATATTATTCACGCCGTATTGTCTTCCACTGTATACATTACATTACTATTCATCTAAGCTCACCATTATAATTTTTTTATTTTAACTAGGAAATGAAGATTTATATTAAGGATAACATATAGGTTTCAATACTTTTCTATGATATATATTATATATATTTCCAATGTAATATGGTAATCATGTTTATATCAAGTTTTTTTATTACTAGTAAACTATTTGTTCCCTTGAGATGTGATTACTTGAATTTATTTATGATGTAATAAATTAAAAATTATCTCTGGGATAATATATTCTAGGTCCCCACAATGAATAACATTATAAAAATGATTAAACCATTATAAAAGTACACAAATCAAAACTATTGAACCAAAGTATATATAAAAATGAAGAAGTTATTAGCTGAAACAGTTATTTTAATATATAATTGTTTATAAATGAGAGATAAAAGATTATAATTAAATCATATATGGTATGATATATATGATCATGGTATTGGGATATATTTATAATAAATATATATTTATTAAATAATAGGATGACACTTATATGAAGGAAGACAAACACGAGATAAGGGTTTATTTCATAATCTCATCATTATTCAGGGTTTTTTATGTGTATGTCTCTACTAGGTAAATTATGATATATTTAAATCTTAAAACAAATCTAGTTTCTTATCATATGTTTATTTTTATAAATTACAAATGTTCCTTTAAATTTCCTCTTTTTAAGTACATAAGATATAGAAATAATGTTTTAAGGAAAACTGACCCAATGTCTCTACTTGGTCATGAATCATTCTCTTATATGTCCATATTTTCCATAATATGTATAAAATTATGTTTTTTAAAATTATCCAAATACTTTTTAAGTGAAATTGTAACTATATTTGATATTTTAAAAAATTGTTTAAAAGGATTCTCCTTTTCCTTTTCTAATCATGGTACTTTTGGAATTTTAAAAAAAAATTAATGGAAATCTTTTTATCATGTGAGGTTTGAAAGAAAATTATTCCATAATGACCACTAATTTATTTAGATATCCATTTATATGTTTACAAGTTTATTTTAAAAATAAAATTTTTCCTTAATATTAGGTAATTGTTTAAATTTAGTTAACTTATTACCAAATGAAAATGGTATTTTCCTTAAGAATTTTCTAGTGATATTTGGAATGAATTTCAATCTATAAAAGAATACTTTATTTAATATTACACTTTACTAAGGATATAATCCAATGATACCATCCACCATATTTCTTTGGATGATTTATGATCAGTTTGACTGGGTATATTACTAATATTTTTTATTCTAGTTCTTTCAATATGAACACTTATTGTTTTTAGGAAATATTGATTAATCTTTTTTGTTTATTCATTAAATGAATGAATTGGATTTATTATATATGGGTGGGTCCTATAATTATATATCCCTTCGATGAATCTGTAAGTCTCATGGGATCACCTTGATTGGATATTTTTTCGAGGGCATATCAACTACTATAATATTCCTTAGAATGCAGCCTCAACGATATATTTTAGATGTCTAACATTATGAATTCCATCATTATGAACACATTTATTAATGTTCATGTGATTATTTTATATTTTCTAATATAAATCGTTAAGTTTATAGATCAATTTATTAGTTGTATGAAATTATTTGATCATCATTTATTCTTGAGATAGTATTCATGCCTTATTGACTGCCTTTACAGAGCACCTGATCTCACTCATTTATTATGTTTCCTTTTCCTAGGATGATAGGATGTAAATTATGATTTATCTTAAATTATAGGAATAGGGAAATAATGGTGTTCTAAAATTAAATAATATTTTTAATTTTATGTTTTCAAATATAATGTGTAATTCATGTATATATATCTAATTTTCAAAGACTACTATACTTTTGGAATCCTTTGGGATGTGATTTCTTGTATCCAATGCTAATATAATAATGTAAATAGTTAAACTAGGTTTATAGAGTCAGTTTCTTTGTAAAATATATTAGAGTGAGGTATAGTATAAACCATGGGTTTTAGATTTAAAAAAACGTCAATTAGGGAATATGAACTTATTAATGACTTCAAAAAAATTTCATAAGTATAGTATAACATCATAATGTTTCAGTAATGATCATGGATAACATAGGTTAAACCTAATTTCATATACATTGAGAAGAAGGTGTCATAATTTATACATCCTATTATTGAATTTTCATGATTAACGATGATTTATGGTCATGATGATCATTTGTCTTAGTACAGGGTTGAAGATTTGATGATAATGTTGAGGTGGTGATAGTTACACTCAAATATTGAAGTATCTTATTTGATTTTAGTTATATAAAATCTTTTATATCATTAAAAGTCTCTTGAAGTATTAGTTACTATCCTCAATGATTAGATATTGAGTTGGCGGTGAAACTTCATAATGGTAGGATGATGATGTCTCAATTATATAACTCTTCTATAATAGATGTATGTTGGAATTCTCTTCCTAAAATATTTTTATAAATCCTATATATGAATTTAATATGATTTTTTTTATGGATAGACTATATTAGAATAGAGACCATATCAATTTTATTAGAAGTGAAGTTACAGTTGATGTTCTGAATCAACCTTCAATCATCTCTCAGTATGAGGATATCTGGAAAAAAATTCGAAATAAATTTATCATGTGGGATTTTTAACATTCCATTGGGGTATTTAGCTCAAATAGTTAATGAGAAAATTAAAATTGAAAATATGCATATTTTTTTTGGGAATATTCTGATGTATTTTCTCTTGACATTCATAGTCTTCCCTATAATTGTGAGGTTGAGTTTTCAATAGAACTCATACCTGATGCTACATGTATTTTAGATACTCCATATTGAATAGATCTGATTGAGTAGAAACAAATGAAGAATAAACTATATGATAATCTAGTTAATGGGTTCATTTGTCCTAGTGCTTCACCATGGGGTGAACCTATTAATTTTTTAATGAGGAAATATGGATAAATGTGTCTTCATATTGATTATTGGGAACATAACAAGAAATTTTTTTAGGAAAGGTATCCTCTACCCTATATCGATGATCTGATTGATCAATTATGAGGAGCTATATATTTTTACAATATTGATCTCTGATCTAAGTATCATCATCTAAAGATGAATTAGTAGGATATACCCAAGAAAACATTTTGTATGATGTATGTTTATTATAATTTATAGTAATTTAATTTTAACTTACCAATGCTCATGTTATCTGAAGGACCTCGGGACACCCTAAGAGGGGAGGGGTGAATCAGGGTCACATCTTTTTCTTTTAACGTGATGGATCTTGTTCCCACATTGGTAGGAACTTGTTGAACCTATAAGATGAATATGATGAGAAAGCAAACATTCACATGCACAGAGAAGACACAGCACTTTTTACTTGGTTCACCACTAAGGGCTACTTCCAAGGAGCATACGCCGACAAGTTGTTGGTCGTACCTAATTCCACTAATCTTCACTAGTTGTGGATTACAAATATTCAGGCATAGTCACTCTGTCCCAGGCTCACTGCTTTTACAAAGGTTCAGGGATAGCTCACTGCTTCCCTCGGGTCACTCTCATTGACTCCCCCTGGCTCACTGCCCTTTGGTGAAGTCCCACTCAGATTATAGATGTGAAGGTCTCTTCAACATTGCATAAGAATGCATCCTCTGACGTATGTAGATGCTCTAATGAAGTTCAACTCTTACCAGAAGACTAATCTCACTTTGCGCTGAGGGTACCGGGCGATCTTCCAACTTTCGTGCAACTTCAGAAGGATATATGGACTTTAACAACCCTGGCGCGATTATCCAAGCCCGGCGTGCAAGATTCAATCCTGGCACGCAAGTCACTTGCGCGGTACAAATTTGGCACGCAGGTGACACCAAAACTACTTGCGCAACACTGCCTCCTTCAACACCAAACTTGCGCGACATTGCGCCTTTAACTCCCCAACTGCCTTGGTCGCGCAGCCAATAATCGGCGCGTAGCCTCTACTTGCACGACCCAACAACCACTTGCGCGAATCAACCACTTGCATGACAAGATCTCAAAAAATCTCTAAGTCTTGAACTTCATTACAAATGTGGAGGGGTGGTCCTCTATTTATAGGCAAACTGGACCCCCTGCACGGTGGCACGCAAGTCGTCCCTCAGCGCGTAGGTTCCGGCGTGCAGCTCATCCTCCCTAGCCTCTATCGTGCTAATCACTTGCGCGACCACATAAATACTTGCGCTAACTTCTTTACTTTGCCATATTTTGAAGTTATAACCTTGAAAAAAAATAGACGTGCAAGTTTCCAATCCTCCTAGGCATCGGCATGCAAGTCTCTTCACAGCGTACAAGTCACTTGCGCGACCAGCCCAAAACTTGCGCGACCCTTATCCCTTTTCCATTTTCCCATGCTCTGATCTTGAAAAAAATATGGCGCGCAAGTTTCCTCTCCTTCAAGTACACAGCGTGCAAGTCTCTTTTCCAAAAACACTTTTCTCCATTTGTCAATTTTTAGGCCCAAAAAATTGGCAAACACTAGGAAACGGTGCCACCTTCAATACTGTTGTCTTCTTGAACTGTATGATCTCTTTGCTAGTAAACATTCTGAACTTCCACTGAGGATTGAAAACAAACACAAACCATACTCCAAATCATGCATAGAAGACCATGGTTCCAACAATCTCCCCCTTTGGGTTTGTTGGCAATCAGAAAATAAATTCAATAGATATCCATCCATGTGCAAACCAAAAACGCAAGAATCAATTCAGCCCACACTCTAAGCCTACATGAGCAATTCTCGATGTAGAAAACAAGAGAGGAATCTTGAATTGGGTTCCATAGTTTTGGAATTCTCAATGATGCCCATGAATCATTACATGACTGATGAACTCCTTCTT
The DNA here is from genome assembly GCA_963277665.1 of Viscum album. Lineage (NCBI taxonomy): Eukaryota > Viridiplantae > Streptophyta > Magnoliopsida > Santalales > Viscaceae > Viscum > Viscum album. Next base: position 1,330,036,230 of record OY728158.1, read on the forward strand.
ATCCTTCTCATCCTATCACTGACACTGAATTCACATTGTGTCACAGGAGTATTACAAGTCTGAACATGCCTAAATTTATTCCTTTCTCCCCCATTGACATTAAATCCAAAGACCAGTAATTTGTTCAACGTTCAGCTCAAACCATACTCCCCCTGGATAGTATCTCCCCCATAAACCTGCATCATAGCCATAAACAGATAAAAATAGTTATCACAAACAGGGAGAGGGGTATTACGTAACCTCCTTATGTACTGGGAGGTGGATGAACACTGAGGTTCAACCGATGCTTATCAAACATAGCCGTTGACAGTGGCTTGGTCAGGATATCATCCACTTTCTCATCAGTTTCCACATGATCCATTCTAATCACCCCTTGTTCAACTTTTTCTTTGATAAAGTGATACCTGATTTCAATATGTTTCGTACAGGAATGATGAACAGGATTCTTCGTAAGATCAATTGCTCTCTTATTATCACAGTAAATCACCATTGGTTGCTTTACCTCATCACCAATATTTGTTAATTGTTGCTTTATCCATAGCATTTGAGTGCTTGCCTTTGTGGCAGAGATATACTCAGCTTCAGCAGTACTAAGAGAAGTAATTTCTTGTTTCTTACTCAACCATCCAACACATTTATGCCCAATATAGAAAGGTCCACCACTAGTGGACTTTCTTTCTACTACATCACCAGCCCAGTCAGTATCAGAAAACGCTGATAATTCACTGTCCCTGCCTGCAGCAAAAAATAACCCAAAGTTATGTGTGCCTTGAATGTACCTCATGATTCTTTTTACTGTCTCCATATTTTTCTCCTTTGGATTACTCTGAAAGCGGGCCGCAAGGCATGTGGAAAAGACAATATCTGACCATGTCACTGTCAGGTACAGTAGGCTCCCAATGATCCTCCTGTACATGGTGGGATCAACAGAGTCCCAATCCTCATGCTTTCAAATTTTAGTTCCAACTACAATCGGAGTTGACATTGGTTTGGAATCTTGCATATTAAACTTCTTCAGCAGCTCTCTTTCATATTTTTTCTAAGATATGAAAGTGTATTATTTCTTTTGAATCACCTGTATCCCCAAGAAATATGTGATCTCCCCAATCCTCGACATTTCAAATTCTAATTTCATGTGGTTGGAAAATTCGTCCACTGATTTCTGCCTACTGCCACCAAATATGATATCATCAACGTAGACTAGAACCATGAATTGATCTTTTGGAGAATTCTTTACATAGAGATTGTGATCAACTCATCCTATTTTGAATTCCATCTTCTTGAGATATGAATCCAGTCGTGAGTTCCACACCCGTGGTGCCTGCTTCAAACCATATAGAGATTTCTTTAGTTTTCAGACCTTTGTTTCATCAGTACCCAAAACAAAGCCCACTGGTTGTTTAATGTAGACTTCTACTTCGAGTACACCATTCAAGAATGTTGTCTTGACATCCATTTGATATACTTTATATCCTCTTTGGAGTGCCATGGTAAGGAAAATCATGATTGACTCTAGTCTAGCCACTGGAGCAAAGGTTTATTCAACATCAATGCCTTCAATCTGGGAGTATCCTTTACATACCAGTCATGCCTTATTTCTGATGACACTTTCATGCTCATCAAACTTATTTTTGAAGATCCATTTGGTAATAATCACATTGTGACCTTTGGGTATCTGGACAAGATCCCATGTCTGATTCTTGTCAATCTAATCTAATTCATCATTCATGGCTTTCACCCAAGACTCATCATTTGAAGCTTCTTCGAATGAGGATGGCTCTACAACTGATAGAAATGAAGATTGTGTGTTATTCCTCATCCTTCTTGTTTGAGTGGGTGAACTCATGTCCCCAATTATGTTGGATGGATCAATATCTGCTCTTCGATTTCTCCTGTGAGGTTCAGTAGCATTCTCTTCAGCCACAGTTTCTTCTTTAGATTCTTGTTCTGAGTCAACATCATGATGTGACTACTGGGTGTTTTGAACAAATTCCTCTATTTCTGCATTTTTATTTTCTTCACGTTCACTTTCTTCCTGACTTTCTATCACATCAGCATATAACGTCCTTGAAGAATTTGTTCTTTTCTCTTCAATTATCTTAACATCACTGCTTTCCACAATCCTTCCTAAACGCTTGTTGAAACATTTGTAGGCTTTGCTGTTCATTTAGTAACCGAGGAAAATTCCTTCATCTGCATTGTCTCCATATTTCCCTTGATTTCCTTCTTTGTTCCTGATGAAGCATTTACTTCCAAAGACACGAAAGTATTTTAAAGAAGGCTTCCTTCCATACCACAATTCATATGGTGTCTTCATCTCACCCATATAAAGTCCTGTTCGATTCTGAATGTACACTACAGCCTGAACAACCTCTTTCCAATAATTTCATGGAATACAACTCTCAATCAGCATAGTTCGTGCCATGTTGTTCACCTATCGATTCCTACGTTCAACAACTCCATTTTGTTGTGGAGTTCTCACAGCAGCTACCTCATGCTGTATCCCATGCTTCTCTAGATAATTTTAAAATTCAATGGACGTTTATTATCCTCCATTGTCGGATCGCAACACTTTGATTGTTCATCCAGTATCATTCTCGGTGATTTTCCAATATGTTTTCATGAAGTCAAGGACTTGTCGTTTCCTGTGAATGACCGTCACACATGCCATTCTACTGTAATCATCTATGAAAAGGACAAAGTACCTTTCTCCATGAGTTCCGGCAACATTTATCGGCCCACATACATCTGTATGAATCAGATCAAGAAGGTGAGATGCCCTTTTCTTCTTTGGCCGATATGAACTGCAGACCAGCTTCCCACGAATGCAAGCATCACAAGATTTTTCATGCTCACGCTTAAGGTTAGGAATGTTCATGACAATTCTCAATTTTTATATTTTCTCCATGTCTTGTTAATTGATGTGTCCCAGTCTCTGATTCAACAAATTGTTTTCTTCTTCAACAGTCATGTAACATACATTTTCTTCACTATCAACCTAATACAAGTTGCCTTCTATTATGCATCCCTTCATAAGTGAATTTCCTGCCTTTCCCTTGATAGTGCATCTTTTCTGATTAAAAGTAACTATAAGTCCCGAGTCACAGAGTTGAATCACGTTGAGGAGATTATGACGTAGGGAATCTATGTAAAGGACTTCAGTCTTCTTTAGTTCTCCATTAGCTAATTCGGTACTTCCACTCCCTTTTATTTTCAGAGCCCCATCATTACCAAATCGTACTGTACCATCAACCGTCCTTTTGATATCTATTAGCAAGACCGCATTACCTGTCATATGAGATGAACAGCCGCTATCCAGAATCTAGGTACTGTTGTTATTTGTAGCATTGAGGGCCACCTCTGCAAGATTGGATTTCTCAATCTTCTTCCTTTCCTTCCATGAGACATTGGATTGGGTATATAGTACTGATGGCCTTTCAATTATCTCTTCCACATACCCAGGTTCTTCATAGTCAAAATCTTCTTTTAGAGGAGAAAACTTGTTTGAAATAGCAACATTGTCTTGCTGACGAGACTTGACTTGTTTTGAACTTCGGTATGAGGTGTCCATGTCCCTTCTCTGCCTGCAATTAGCAGCCTTATGACCAAAGTTAGAACAATGATAACAATATCCATAGAAATTGTTTCTTCTATAAGAATTAGGATATGAATTTATTCTCCTTTGTTTAACTTCTATATCTTCTCCATTCAGATAGCTTCTTTCCTCTTCGCAATAAGACATGGTATGGCCTAGATAGCCACAGAACTGACACTTCATGAGAGGAAATGTCTTCTCACTTGAATTTCTCCTCATACCTTCTTCCTTGGGAGAAAAGATAGACTTTCTATCATTTCTGAATGTTTGAGGATAATTTTCAGTTCTCCTTTTAGTTTGGATTAAGGGTTCCTTTTTCGGCACTTTAGGTAACGTTTCAACATGTTCAACTTTCATCTTATCTTTCTTTTGGATCTTTTCACTTCTAGAAGTTGATGTCTCAGCCTCACAGCCAATTCCACTCTTTCCCATGCAAGCTGGTCTTTGATCACTCAAGATTTTTCCAACCCCATCTGAAACACACTTGTCTCTTTCTAGTAATTCTACATCTGAGAATCTTCCAAACTATATTTTCCTCCTCGATTCTTTTGGAATTGATTCAGTCTCAAGTTTACTCCTTAGAGTAACAACTTCCTCTTCAAGACCCTCAGCAGTCTTGGATTATTCATCAAGTCTGGAGGTGAGGTCATTGATGACCTTTTCCTGCTCTTCAATTCTCAGCTTCAGATCCACTACATCATCATTTCTTTCAATTATTTTAGACTGTACCTTCAAAAATTCTTCCAGTTGTTCAATTTCAGCTTCAAGTTGATCAACGTATTCAGTTGATTCTTCTATAATTGATTTCCACTTATTTCAACTCTTACATTTAATCTTAAGATTACTAACGGCATCCTTAAGTTGCATCTCAGGATATACACAAGTTCTCAGTTGTTGTTCTCCACCAGTATCTTCTGACTTTTCAACAGTGTCCATCATGGAAGCATGGTTCCCAGTTTTGAATTCTGGTTCTTCTTCATCACAGAATTCATTATCATCTTCTTCCTCTTCACAGACAAAACTTTTCCTTTGCATTTTCTTTCCAGATTTGAAGTCTCCCTTTTTGAAGAACCTTCTTCGAGGCTTCTATAAGCTTTCATCTTCACTATCTTCATCATTGATCTTTCTTAAGCACTAAGAGGCAATGTGACCTACTTTTCCACAATGAAAACATATGAGAGGTAACTTCCCTTTGAATTTCCCTTTCCCCTTCTGGAACTTCTTTGCAATGAGAGAAAGAATTTCTTTTTCTTCTTCATCTTCACCACTACTATATTTTGAGATTTTCAGTTTATTCATGGCCTTGAATGCCATTTCCTTTCTCACACGAGTCGTAGCATCTTCTGGTTTGACTCTCATTTCATATGCTACCAAGATGCTAAGTAGATCATCCAGAGAAAGTTTTGAAAGATCTCTTTCCTCAAGGGATAACACCTTTGCATTATACAGAGGTGGAAGTCTTCTTAATATTTTCTTTACAATATCAATGTCTGTGATTTATTCACCTAGACCCCGAATTTCTCCCACCACTTCAGTAATTCGATTGAAGAAAGAGTCTGCATTCTCATCTGGATGCATCTTCATATCATCAAACTGATTGTGCAGCACTTGTAGTTTCGCCTCCTTTACTTTTCTATCTCCTTCAAAAATATTCTTGATTTTATCCCACATGGATTTTTCTGAGGTGAAATTCATCAACTATAGGTAGATTTGATCAGAAATGGTTGCAGTAAGTTCATTTTGTGCTTTAGCATCTGAGTCAAGAATTTTCCTGTCTGTTTCAGTCATAGCCAGGCCTGTTGGGTCAGTGACTTGTATTCCTTGCACAATAGAAACGAGAACTTCCATTCCAAGAGATCTTAGATGAGATCTCATTCTGTTCTTCCAGATCTGGAAATTACTTCCATCGAAGAGGGAGACTCCCCTGACATTGACTGCATTCTCTATGAAGATAAAGGATAGATTCAACACTAGCAACCTTTACCCTCTGATACAACTTGAAGGACCCCGAGACACCCTGAGAGGGGAGGGGTGAATCAGGGTGACAACTTTTTCTTTTAATGTGATGGATCTTGTTCTCACGTTGGTAGGAACTTATTGAACCTATAAGATTAATATGATCAGAAAGCAAACATTCACATGCACAGAGAAGACACAACACTTTTTACTTGGTTCACCACTAAGGGCTACGTCCAAGGAGCATACGCCGACAAGTTGTTGGTCGTACCTAATTCCACTAATCTTCATTAGCTGTGGATTACAAAGATTCGGGCACAGTCACTCTCTCCCAGGCTCACTGCCTTTACAAAGGTTCAGGGATAGCTCACTGCTTCCCTCGGGTCACTCCCATTGACTCCCCCTGGCTCACTGCCCTTTGGTGAAGTCCCACTTAGATTATAGACGTGAAGGTCTCTTCAACATTGCATAAGAATGCATCCTCTGTTGTATGTAGATGCTCTGATGAAGTCCAACTCTTACTAGAAGACTAATCTTACTTTGCGCTGAGGGTACCGGGCGATCTTCCAGCTTTCGTGCAACTTCAGGAGGATAGATGGACTTTAACAACCCTAGCGCACTTATCCAAGCACGGTGCACAAGTTTCAATCCTGGCGTGCAAGTCACTTGCATGGTACAAATTCGGCATGCAGGTGACACCAAAACTACTTGCGCAACACTGCCTCCTTCAACACTAAACTTGCATGACATTGCGCCTTTAACTCCCCAACTACCTTGGTCGCGCAGCCAACAATCGGCGCGTAACCTCTACTTGTGCGACCCAACAACCACTTGCACGACTCAACCACTTGCACGACGAGAGCTCGAAAAATCTCTAAGTATTGAACTTTGTTACAAATGAGGAGGGTCGGTCCTCTATTTATAGGAAAACTGGACCCCCTGCTTGGTGGCGCGCAAGTCTTCCCTCAGCGCGCAGGTTCCGGCGCACAGCTCATCCTCCCCAGCCTCTGTCGCGCTAATCACTTACACGACCACACAAATACTTGCATGACCTTCTTTCCTTTTCCATATTTTGAAGTTATAACCTTGAAAAACAATTGATGTGCAATTTTCCAATCCTCCTAGGCATCGGCGTGCAAGTCTCTTCACGGCGCGCAGGTCACTTGCGCGACCAACTCAAAACTTGCGCAGCCCTTATCCCTTTGCTATTTTCCCATGATCTGATCTTGAAAAACATATGGCGCTCAAGTTTCCTCTCCTTAAAGTACACGGCGTGAAAGTCTCTTTTCCAAAAACACTTTTCTCCATTTTTCGATTTTTAGGCCCAAAAAATTGGCAAACACTGGGAAACAGCACCACCTTCAATACTGTTGTCTGCTTGAACTGTATGATCTCTTTGCTGGTACACATTCTGAACTTCCACTGAGGATTGACAACAAACACAAACCATACTCCAAATCATTCATAAAAGACCATGGTTCCAACATTATCTTCATATATTTAGTGAATAAAATAATTAAATATTACCCTAATCAGTTTGTGGTAGTCTTTATAGGTGATATTTATATATATTCAAAGAGAAAGAAATAACATAAAGAATTTTTGTAAATTGTGATGTGCACCTTTGGTGTGGTTGGAGGTCGTCACGACCCTCAAAATAAAATTTATTAACTCGTATAATAGCATAGTGGTGCAGGGTCGAACCCAAGTGAAGGAATGTGAGAAATCTAAGGTTTATTAAAAATAATCTCCACTTTTGTCAGTAGTGGGGGAATACATTTTTTTCTTTAATTTCCTTTTACAATATTATCATACACAGGAATGAGAAAAACAATTATTTGAGTAAAATTATAAGAATAACACTAACTAATGATGAACTAAATGAAAAATACTAAACTAACATACTTAGTAGAAAATACAAGGAGTGAGATCAACAGGGTACTCGAGAATTCTAATCTACTGGTTTTAATAGATGATTTATTCCCAAATTTTTGTTGATTCACACCTCAATGAGAACTTATTAATCCCCCTCAAGAGGTTAAACATTAGATAGAATATTTATTCTATGAGTTTTCCACTCCAGAATCAATCGAATTTCATGAAATTTTGATAAAAATAACATTTTGAAATAAACTCACCGTGAAATTTCCAATGTTAATGACCATAATTCATAGATAAAAAATATTCAAGATCAACCTCGCCAGTTGATATTGAAATTATGAATTTGAAATAACAATTGAGGAGTGTATAATTGAAAAGAGAGTTATAATTCAATCTTGCCTATTGATTATGATTTTGAAAAATGAAAAGTTTAGAGATCAAGAATAAAATAAGAAGAATCAAAATTTTAAGCTAGAAAGCATTAGCCTATGATCATATTGATTTTAACGCTAAAACACACGAATATAGTGTATAAAATCTTGAACATAGAGGATGGATAACTCCCCAAGTGTTGATCTACCTTCAGGCTCCTTATCCTCTAACTCGTCTCTAGTGCTGTTCTTCGTGTCCCTTGGAGAATCCGCTCTCGAAATGTATGGCATGGAATGGGAAATGAGAGTCGGTCAAAAATTTGATTCTACCCTTCATGTCCCTTGTACAATCTGATCTTGAAAATTATGGTGTGGAATGAGAAATGAGAGTTGACCAAAAATCATCTATAGCTCTTCCTTTAAACCCATTGTCGTCTGCTGCACCTCACCATCTTTCTTCCACAGACATAATTTGGGGCTTTTCTTCTGCACCGCACAGGTGCATTTTTTTCCTCAACCACATGCCGCACTAGCTTTTCCTATTTAACTAACTCTCTGTGAGTTAGTTGAATGTACTTAGATGAAAACCTGCCTTTGAATGAACATGCACAATAGAGGCAAAGACAAAACAATTAAAAACACAAAGAAAAATTAAAATTATTATAATTCTCTAAGTTAATCTTATATTACTTTTTAAAAATTTAATGTTAATTAATAAATATTTAGTTGATAATTATTATTTAATTAATTAAATATTTAATTTATTAAAAAATTATTGAGTTTATAATTTAATATTATTTATTTTATTATCTTATTAAAGTTAGTATTATTAATAATTAATTAATATAACTTAATTATATTTTTAAATTAGATTAACTTAACTAATTTTATAATTATAACTAATCTATTTAAGAAGTTTTAATTTAATTAAATTGTTAATTCAAATTTTATTTATTTTAATTAAAGAATAATTTTATTTATAAAATTATTATTATTAATATTTTAGTTTTATTAAATATTATTAATTTATCTTTCATTTTATTTTATAACTTATTTATAAATTTATATTATTTTTTATTTATAATAATTATTATATATTGAATTTATTTATTTTTTTAATTTATTAATCATTTATTTTTATCTTTATTTTATCTTTCTTCTTTTTTATTAATTTCCTTATTCACCCCATCTTGTCACAATAAAGGGGGGTTGGGTTATTCGTCCTAAAGAACGGGGATGGATCCTTCCCACGATGACGAATCTTGTTTCGCCCTGACGACTATGCTGCTATCCAAATCTAGTTCACCCTTGGACTCACACAAAAGGTGTTGCAAACTCAACTCCTCTCAACACAGCAATAGTGCGGCGAGGCTTCAACAAACCAATCCTTCTCTATGCAGCAACTTGTGATCTAATAGATGGAAGATGGGTGCCACTTTCTTGCAGCGATGGATCGAGTTCGTGGTGACTCCCTCATGCATCGGTGACTCGACAACTTCTAAAGAAACCAAACCAGCCTCCCCAGCTTAGCCTCTAAGCGGCGTAGCGTGGGATTCAGGCAATGGCGTCCCTCCATAGAAGGTGGAGGCATTGGGCTATTCATTAGTGGCATGCGACTCAGATCTTTGGGAAGCAGAAATCATAGGCGAGTTAGGCTTCATCCGGAGTGTAAACTTCAACAATTTCATCCATGTTGACATCACAAAATCTCTCCCTTCTCAACAGTGGAAAGAAATCATAACGGTTCAACGATTTTGGACTTTTGAGAAAATCTAGGTTTTTTTGTTGATTTGAATATTATTGAGTGTGTGAAATGCTGATTTGATTGAAATACTCTCTATAATTTTGTCCACAGTATGTGAATTCAGGTAATGGAAACAGGAGGTTGAGGTCCGCAATTCAGGAAGCAGGGATAAAAACTAAACAGGGGATTCATTCATGTGAAGCTACAGTGAGTAGCAAAGAAGGCCATCAGTTTGACACGTGAAACCGATGGAGGAATGCTGCATCGGTAGGGTGTGGGTAGAGTCACCAATAGTAATAAAGAAATAAGGTCACCATTAGTTATAAAGGGTAATTTTTAGTTTAAATATAAATAGGTCATTGTTGGCGATGAATAAAAGGTCATCATTAGCAATGAATAAAAGGTCACTGATACCGATAATCATTTACATCAATCATATACATAAAATAAAACTAACGGTAAAATGATAAAAGAAATGAACTAACGGTGATACAAAAATTAATACTGCATAAATTACACTTAAAATTAAAACTCAAGTTAATTAAATAATTTATTAAACTAATAAAAAAATATTAAAATTAGAATAAAAAACTAAAAGTAAATCAAATAAATGATTTTCATCCAGGTTATTATTAATACTGCATATACAAAATATAAAAACTTTAAATAACTAAGTTAATTAATTAAATTACAAGATGAACACATAAAAATAAATAACCATTATATTATTGATTTAAAAACTTAAAGTATTAACTTTAATTAAAAACTGACTAAATAATTAGATATAGTTGATTTATTTTAAAAATTCAAAATTAAAGGTAAAAAATATTAAATTTAAAAATAAGTTAATTAATACATAAATAAGATGATTAATTGGTTCTTTAATGTTAATTTCAAATTATTAAAAGGTGAAAATATTAATATAAACAAAACTAATTAACAAATAATTAAACTAGAAAAGAAAAGTAAAATTAAAATAATTATTTTAATGACTAAAAATACATAATCAATTATAATAATTGTTTAATTAATAAATTTAATTATAAAAATAAACAAGTACATTTATTTAGTAAAAAGTTCTTAAATAAATTATTAAATCATTAAAAATTGAGTAAAAAGATGTTTCAAAACTATGTAAAACAATGACCCATCAAATTCCCCCACACTTAAGCATAGTGATTCCTCAAACAATATCATGCATTGTTATCTTTTAAAAATAGATTGTAGTATTTATGATTCATCTAAAACTGTAACATGTTCAGCACATAACAATAAAGGACAGAATCATGAAAATAGGCTTTTAGAAAAATATGTTCAAATCAAGTCTTTCCTAGAGAAAATTATTATTGGTTAGCAAGAAAAAAATGAATCCACTATCAATGAAAGTTACATGCCTTATATGTGACTCTACTTAATGATCCAATCCAATCCAAGCTTAAGATCTAACTTTAAGAGTGAAAAAATGTTAAAATTCAGTGGAATTAAGAACATAATAGTAAGAACTTTGTAAAATGAATCTTTCCTAAGTTCCAAAAATAATTTTTTTGTGAATCACCTTAATGTTACAACCTAAATGACTTCTATATAAACCAAATGATCACTTATTCGTATGGAGTTCATCATTCCCATCAACTTAATGAACTCATTTTTGACACTAGACACATTATTTATTTATTCCCAAGACATGTATAATGTGCTAAGCACTATGCAATGCACTTATTCAAGGTGTACATAGAGATTTTAATAAAAAGAAATTCTCCCAGCATCTAGGGTCTTAGATATTCACTGTGGGATCCCAAATACCCAAATTAATCCACTTTCAAGATAATTTTATGAAAACCATTTACATCGGCTCATTAAGGTGATGACATTTTTTAATAAAATAAAAGAAGAAGAATGAGCCCCTGCGATAGAGTAAGACTTCTAGTTCCAGTAGCTATGATCATAACTCCACTAACATGTAACCCAAATCACTTTCAAAGGTAGTACCTAAACTAAAATATCCATTAAATCACTAAGTAAAGATCACTTAGCTATCATCCATCATCATTAATTTGAAACTCAAAACACAACTTAACTACCAAAGAAATATTGTCCATAGGAAAGATGCATTTCAGTTCAATGTACATCATGATATTGTGAAAGAATTTTGAAAAAACATCACCCATTTTTTTAACAAAACGTTTTTAAGTTGCAGTGGGAATTGATGGGCTTTATTTTCAAACATAGTTCAAGAAATTCAAGAATTGACCCCCTCCCCCACACTTAAAAGCCAGCTTTTCTCTAATGTTGACTTCCAAATTGGAGAAGAACCATTTGACAGTTCAAGTTCAAAATAGATTTTGTATTTCAGCAGATATATGGCATGTATAAAGGGTCTCTTTCAAGTTCAAAAATATTTTCATCCACACTGAATAACGTAATAGCAGGTTCATAAGTAAGTACCTACTTTAACATTTAAGTCACTGACAAATATTTTCCATTAAATTACAAAAATTATCATGTATTTTTTAGGTTCACTGTATACTGGGTGTAGAAATTTGAGAAAGTGTGATTTAAATGGATGTTTAATATAACAGAAAGATGCACGATAACACCCTTTAGCTACAATGTTTCAATGAAAAACACAACAACTAGCAATCTTGTACCCCCCCCCCACACACACACACACACTTAGTTTAAAGTAGTGGGATGAATTTAACGACAGTGAAATTCAATTTTTCAATAAGGTGGAACATGAAAAGAATTTATTCAACTTAGTGACATGCAGAAAAAACTTTTAGTATGCAAAACATGCAGTAGATTTCTAAAATACAAACAAAAATTTTAACAGCAACAGCTGACTTTTATTAATTCACAGTTACTGACTCACTAAGAGTAATATCAATATGCCACTTATTTCAGAACTAATGAGTCATTGACAGCACTGAATTGGTGGATTCAAGTTGATAAGTGAGTAAATGACTCGCCGATTGTAGTAACCATGACATAGCAGTGAATTTCCATTAAAGTGAATAGGAGTAGAAAAATGAATACAAGAATTAAAATATGAATACTTCCCTGAATATGTTTTCCAATAATCCTACATGAGAATTCCAGTCATTAAATGAAACATCAGCATAATCTTTTATACTTAAGAACAAGAAGACCAACGAATCAATGAAAAAACATGAATTTCCCAAAAACATAGCATAGAAGTAGCACATTATTCAAAGAAAAAATTTTAATAAAGTAAAGTCAAAAGGAACCATGGGTTTCCTCCCATGCAGCACTAAGATTATAGTCCCCAGCCAGACTCACCTAACAAATTACCAAAGTCACTAGGTGGATGTGGTTTCCTGAATAGGAACCACCACATGTTTTTGGCCCAAATATTTTTAACAAAAAGGTGAATTATGTGGGTATCAAGGATTAACACAACAGAAACTAAACTCTTATAGCCTCAAATAACCACTAAGAGACACCCCTTTATAGTAGTAAGAATTGTGTGGTGCACTTCTAGATTATTATCAGATTTTTCAAGATTTTAATTCACATGAAGGGACAACATTAAAATAGGTTCTCCAAGGGGTGTGACCTTATTCTCATGGATATCTCTCTCAACCTCAACATTAAAAGTTTTAAATTCAAGAGTGCTAATGGGTGAGTTCTGATTATAGGTTCAAGAAGGTATCGAATAATGTGATGATAAAATTCATGTACAATGGAACTAAAGAATAAATCCCTCTCTAAACTACTCTTAGTATCATAGAAACACTCATAACCCTTCCCCGTTGAGGATTGAAGTGACAGACAGGGAAGAGAATTTATTTTATCATAAAAAAGTTGTGGTCTAATAATATTGTAAATCTCTTCTAAAAGATTCTCATATGTTAACTCAAACTAAACATCTATTGATTCTATAAAATCATTTATGAAACAATAATCTATTGTGTTCTCAACCTCTAATTCAAGTTCATGTTCAAAAGGCTCACTTTCCAAAACAATGTCTATTGTGTGTCCCAAAAAGTTCAGTTCAAGGGTAAAAATGTTTAATTCAGTATCTAGAAAGTCATATTAATGATTTCTCAAATTAAAATAGTTTCCCCATGAATGACAACAATACATTCAATATCACTACACAAACTTTCAGGAAAGTGATCTCTATGATAATAGGGAAATGAAAACTCATCAGTTAGTCTTTCTTCAAATATCATTCCCTCATCCTCATAATACAACAACATTTTAGAAATTATTAGGTTTACATGATCAAAACCTGGAAGAGAAGTTTTCGATTTAGGTTCAAATATTTCAGATTCTTTAACTTCCATGTTAAGTTTCTCTTCAAACATATTCCCCAATTCAAGTTTAGATTCATTATTCAGAAAATCCAAAATTTTGTGTGAAGAATTTTTTACCTTAAACTTTTCATTTTCTAGTTTTACTTCAACCCGATTGACTTTATTATCAAAAATTTTAAAACAGTGAATTTTCTCAAAATTATGAATTATGAAGAGAACTAGGATTTTGTTTTCAATCGGTTTAAGTTCAACTTCAAAATTTCCCAACTCATCTTCATCTAAGTGATTTTTGAGATCTAAAATGTTGTTTTCTTGATTTAACGAGTTAGTTATTTCCATATTTTGTTCAAAAAATTCAGATTATTCAATGTATAAAGATTGTTTTTTAAGTTTAGATTAAATTTAGTGTTCAATTTAATTTTCAAATACTTTATAAACACATTATTTTTCATTTATTTCAACTTACTCTTGCTCTTTAACCCTTTATTGTAATTCTATGAGTATATTTTCTAATTTTTTTTAATTTTTTAATCTTTCCCTTTAGAATATCTAAGTTGAATTTCATGGGTTTGATTAAACCATGAATTCTATAAATCCTCCCTAGAATCCAATTTAGAATCAAATAAGTCAATTTTAGCTAGGAATTTAGAATTAGATTCAAAGTGTTCATTTTCTTCAATGTAAACATGAAATTGTGGTTCGTTATAGACACGCATCCAAGCAGTGAGCCCATAGTAGCCACAACATACCCAGTGAGGCCCAAATTGATTACAGTTCTCATTAATTTCCACTTATTTTATTGAAAGAGATCAAACACACAACATTTCACAGGGAAGAATATTTTTCAAAAACAACACGAGCTGCAGATAGAGTTCAAATATTTTTTATGTGTTTTTTTATTATTTTTGTAAACCTAGACTCTCAGCGCGTGCCTTCCCAGGCAAAGATGCCAAATTTTGGTGTGGTCATAGTTCATCATAGTCCTAAAAATAAAATTTATTAACTCCTACACTAGAATAGTGGTGCAGGGTCGAATCCAAGGGAAGGCATGTGAGAAATCAAAAGTTTACTGAAAACAGTCCCCATTGTTGTAACCAATGGGGGAATAATTTTTTTTCATTAAATTTTTTTTACAATTTTATTATACACATGATTAAGAAAAACAAGTATTCGAGTAAAAGTCTAATCTTAACAATAACTAATGATGAACTAAATGAAAAATAGTAAACTAACATGCATATTAGCAAAGAAAAGGAGAGAGATCAATAGATTACTCAAGAGTTTTAATATATTGGTTTAAATGGATGATTTATTAAAAACGTTTTATTGATTCACACCTCAATGTGAACTAATGAATCCCCCACACTAGGGGAATCATCAGACATAAGATTGATTCTAGGATTTAGCCACTCCAAAATCTATCAAACCGCTTGAAATATTGATAAAAATAATATTTAGAAATAAACTCATCGTAAAATTTCTAATTTTAATGACCTTAAAGAATTGATAAAAAATATTCAAGATCGACCTAACGAGTTGATATTGAAATTATGAATTTGAAAGAACAATTGAGGAGTGTATAATTGAAAAAAGAATCATAATTCAATCTCACCGACTGATTATGATTCTGAAAAATGAAAAAGAAGTAAAGAGATCAAGAATAAAACCAGTAGAATCAAATTTCTGAGATATAAAGAATTATCCTATGATTATATTGATTTCAACACTAAAACATATGAATTTAGTGTATAACATAATGAATATAGATGAAGGAGAACTCTCTAAGTGCTGCTTTGCCTTCAATCTCCTTAGCCTCCAACTCATCTCCAATGCTTCTCTTCGTGTCCCTCAAAGAATCTTCCCTCAAAAAGTATGGCGTGGAATGAGAAATGAGATTCATCCAAAAATATGCTACTTCTCTTCATGTCCCTGGAGAATCCAATCTCAAAAAGTATGTCATGGAATGAGAAATGAGAGTTAGCCAAAAATTTGTTTCTACTCTGCCTTTAAACCCAATATCGTCTATGGTACGTCACCGCCTTTCTTCCACCGACATACTTTGGTGATTTTCTTTTGCACCGTACACGTGCATTTTTTTCACCAACCACATGTCAGACTAGATTTTCCCATATAACTAACTCTTAGAGAGTTAGTTAAATGTACTTAGACAAAAACCTACCTTTTTAATGAACCATCACAACAAATGAAAACACAAAACAATTAAAAACATGAAGAAAAATTAAAATTATAATTATTCTCTAAGTTAATCCTAAACTACTTATTAAAAATTTAATGTTACTTAATAAATATTAAGTTGATAATTATTATTTAAAAAATTAAATATTATATTTATTATAAAATTATTGAGTTTTTAGTTTAATATTATTTATTTGATTATCTTATTAAAGTTAGTATCATTAAAAATTAGTTAATATAACATAATTATATATTTAAATTAGATTAACTTAATTAATTTTATTGTTATAATTATTCTATTTAAGATGTCATATTTTAGTTAAAGTGTTAATTTAAATTTTATTTATTTTAATTCATGTATAATTTTATTTATAAAATTATTATTATTAATATTTTAGTTTTATTAAATCTTATTAATTTTTATTTTATTTTATTTTATAACCTTTTATTAATTTATATTATTTGTTATTTATAATAAGTATTATATATTAAATTTATTTTTTTGTTTAATTTATTAGTCATTTATTTATTTATTTTATATTTCTTCTTTTATTCATTTCCTTTCCACCCCATTTTGGTGGAACAAAGGGGGATAAGGTTCTTCATCCCAAAGAATAGGGTCAGCTCCTTCCCACGACATCGCCTCCTGTTTCACCCCTACGACTGTGCTTCCCTCCAAAGCCAGTTCACCCTCAGACTTCCACAAAAGAAGTGGCGAACTCAACTCCCCTCAACATAGCAATAGTGTGGTGATTCTTGAGCAGGCCTATAATTCTATATGCAACAGCTCAAGATCCAGTGGATGACGGATGGGCAGCCCCTAAATGTGGCGATGAATCAAGTTTGTGGTGACTCCCTCATGCATTTGCGACTCAACAACATCCGAAGAACTCGAATCATCCACCTTGGCTTAGCCTATAAGCAGAGCAACATGAGATTCAATTAGCGGCTGCCCTCCTTGGAAGGTGGTTTCATTGGGTTCTTCATCAGCAGTGCACCGCTCAGATCTTCAAGAAGTGACAATCGATGGCGATTCAGGCTTCATCTGTAGTGGCAGATTCAACAATTTCTTCCAAGTTGATAGTGCAAAACCTATCCCATCTCAACAGCGGAGAGCAATCACAGTGGTTCAATGATTTTGGACTTTTTAGAAAAGCTAGGTTTTTTTGTTGATTTGAATCTTGTTGAGTGTGTGGAATGCTACTTTGATTGAAATACTGGTTAGAATTTGGTCCACGGTCTATGAATTCAGGTGATGGAAACATGAGGTTTAGGTCCATGATTCATGAAGCAGGGATTAAAACTGAACAGGGGATGCGTTTGTGTGAAGCTGTGGTGAAGAGCAGCAAAGGCCATCATTTTGACAAGAGACACCGATGGCGGAACACTGCATCAGAAGAATATGGTTAGAGTCACCAGTAGTTATAAATAAATAAGGTAACCATTAGTTATAAAGGGTCACTATTAGTTTAAAAATAAAGCGGTCACCATTGTTGATGAATAAATGGTCACCACTGGCGATGAATAAAAGGTCACTGATACTGATAATCATCCACATCAGTAACATACCAAAAATAAAACTAATGTTAGAAAGATAAAAGAAATGAACTAACATTGAGACATAAATTAAAACTGCATAAATTACACCTAAAATTAGAACATAATTTAATTAAAGAATTTAATAAACTAATAAACAAAAATTATTTAAATTAGAATTAAAAACTAAAATAAATAAAATAAATAATTTTCTACCAGGTTTTTATTAATATTCCATACAAAAAATATAAAAACATTAAAGAACTAAGTTAATTAATTAAATTATAGGATGAAAACCTAAAAATAAATAACCATTTAATTACTGATTTAAAAACATAAATTATTAACTTTAATTAGAAACAGACCAAATAATTAAACATAGAAATTAATAACGTTAATTTATTTTAAAAATGAAAAATTAATTGGAAAAAATATAAAATATAAAGATATGTTAATTAACACACAAATAAGTTGATTAATTGGTTCTTTAATATTAATGTCAAATTATTAAAAAGTGAGCAGATTAATATAAACAAATCTAATTAAAATCTAATTAAAATAGAAAAGAAAAGTAAAATTAAAATAGTTATTTTAATGAATAAAAATACACTCTCAATTATTCAAATTTTTTAATTAATAAATTTAATCATAAAAATACACAAGTACATTTATTTAGTAAAAAGTGCTTAAATAATTAATTAAATAATTAAAAATTAAGTAAAAAAGATGTAGAAAAACTATGTAAAAAATCCACATAAGCATTGAGGAATAATGATTTTGTATTCTCAATTTACCAATTGTGAATTTTGGATTTAGAATTTTTCATTCGAGGGTTATATAATCTCGACTGAGGTTATATCAATAGATACGTAAAATATGAAAGTTGTTAATAAATGGATGATACCAGTCATAGTAAAAGAAATCCAGATATATATTTTTGATTGATAGATACTACTGATGATTTGTGAGATGTTTCTCACAACAATATAATCCACTCACCAAGTTTACTCAAAATGGGGATAATTTCTTATGAACAGATGAATTGGAGATGGTTTCAAATAACTGAAGAAAATGTTGGTCAATGCATCTATTATTACACTACAATGTGGTGGATAAGGGTTCCTAATATTTATTAATACATTAAATAGGGGGTTGGTACATGACCTCAGGTAGAATGACATGGTAATAGAATATCTATATCACCAATTACAAAGTAATGAGAAAAATTACCCAACACATTATTTAGAGATGGAAGTGTAAATTTTTTCATCAATAATTTGGTGGAATTATCTATAGGTGAAAGATAGGATATATATACTAATAATAAAATCTTGATGTATATATTTAAATATATTTATTTGAATATGAATAAATGAATATGGATGGAGTTGATCAAATATTATGATTTCCTGTTACATTGCCACATAGGGATGGCAAACAAGGTGGATAATACTCTAGGTTAGAAAGACCATGATATCTTATCTATGAGGAAGATCACAAAACATCCAATATTTATATATTTTTAAAGGATAGATCTAGATATCATAAAGGATGGTTAAAATAGTATGATGATAAAATGAGTGTTCAAAAATATATATTTGTTAGGATTGATGTAACGTAGAAGGAATATGTGGAGATACAAAAGTTGTTGTGAAATGTTCCTGAATTTAACATTGATTATGATGGAATGATATTCTTTGGGAACTATGTATTTATTTTCTACATATCATATTTGAAAGAAGGAGCTATTATATAAGGCTCATAGTTCATCATTATCTTTTCATCTATGAAGTATGAAGATGTATAGAGATCTGAAAGAGTATTTCTGGAGAGACAACAAGAAGAGAGATATTTCCGAGTATGTATCTTAGTGACTAGTATGTCATAACATTAAGCATGTGAGACTAAAATTTAAGTAGATGTTATAACCATTACTCATACAATAATGGAAATGAGAAAACATCACCATGGATTTTGTCACTGGACTCCCCAAAAAAATTAAAGTTCTTAATGTTATATGGATTATAGTTGATCACCTTACCAAGATAGAAGAATTCATTTCTATCAAATAGGTTTTATATCTTGATCATATTATAATTATATACATTATTTAAGTTTGTAGGATTCATGGAGGGACACATTCTATTGTATCTGGTCAGGATCCAACATTTACCTAGAAGTTCGGATAAGATCATCAGAAGGATCTGGATAGAGAGTTGAGTTTTATTACTACTTATTATCCTTAAATAGATGTTCATTTTAATAATACCATTGACCCATAATGGATATTCTATGATCTTTTACAGTTAATTTCAAATATGGATGGTATCAAAAACTTACTCTAGTCAATCTTTCTTACAATAATAACTTTCAATCAAGAATTAACATGGATCCTTTGAATCCATATATGGAAGAAGGTGTATAACATGAATGATATGGGATGGAGTTGGATAAAGAAATCTATCAAGACATTATTGGGAAAATAAAATGGAAGATAAAGTCAGAACCATTCAACAACAAACCAATATATCTTAGTTTGGAAAAGATAGTCATGTTAATAATAATCAATGAGATCAGGAGTATGAGATGGTGAGAATCTTTTTTTGTGAACTTCTCCATGGAATATGGTTATAATAATAAGGATTAAAATAAATCTATTCCATAAACATATTTTATGCTTTAATATTCCTGATCGGGAAGGGATTGTAGCTTATAATTTGGTGCTTCAACCAAAACTATCTTACGTATATAATGTGTTTCAAGTATCTGTAACACCCCAAGATTCTACAGTAAAATTATCTTTGAATAATACAGTAGCGTGTGTTGTACGCAACTTTGAGATTCAAACACACTACGACCAATCAAAGTAGCCATTATGAATAGTAATACCCAATTTTTAAAATATTATAAATTTTATCTCTGAAAATGGACTTCATTTTTGGATTCTTAATATCGAAATTATCCTAGGGTGAAATTTTGGTACTTTTCGGATAACTTTTATATTTTTATGAATAGTGAAAATTGCTAAATTTTAATTAAAAACAACTTTTTTAATCAAAATAATTAATAGCGATAAATTATGAATTTGAGTGGTTTTAAAGTGTATTTAGAATATATTTTTACCATTTAATACAATTTTTGTCATTGGACATAATTTCACAATTAAACCGGACGTAAACAAGTGTCAATCTTTTGATAGTTATTATTTCTTAAAAGCACGCTTTTTGTTTTGATAATGGGTATTAATTTTAAATTATTTTCTGCCACTTCTGTGTATTGAATTTTGAAAAATGAATTCCATATTTGGAATTAGTATTTCCAAATTGTGTAAATAGGTAACTTTTATTTTTAGACATTTTGAATAAATACTTCGGTAAATATTTTATTTACCATGGTTAAAGGGTAAATCTGGTAAATAATGGTAAAAAATAATATTATAATAATAATAAATTACCCTAAAACATGTCCTAACCTTATTAATTGATACATTTCCAGACATTGGAATCTTTGGGTAGATTTTGGGACCCCATGGAGCCACCAGTAGGTGATAAGGACACATTATATTAATTAGGTTAAAGAAAATACAAAAATGACACAAGCATATATCATTTAGAAAAACAATTTTTACATAGGGTTATATATGTTATATTTTTTACTATAAATATTAATTAGAAATATAAAAATATTTCCTACATAATGGTATTTTATTTATAATTCTTAGACATTGAATAATTAAATTTATTTATGACACAATAATGATGCAATATTTTCCTTATTAATGAAATAATCAAATAATTAGTATTATAAAAGTTAAAATAAATATAATTTGAATGTTTTGATTAAATACACTAATTTTATTGGTTAATATGACATGTTATTATTTCTTAAATGATTTTTTTTTGAATTAATAAAGTTGTTAAGATTTTAACAAAAACCAATTATTAAATATTGTCAAAATTGACATAAATGAGTTTTTAAAAAAAATATTATATTATTAATTGATACTCTATTCCTAAAAATCTAAGGTTTAGAAAAAGGACTTATATCATGATAGGTGTATCATTAATGTAACACTTGGATGTCTCATGGATGTATATAGTATGTTTATTAACTATATAATATAAAAATACAAAGTCACATGGTAAATGTCAAACTAATTAACTAAGAGTTAAAACTAAAAGATAAGGTTAATATAGTGACCCAAATCTTTCTAAAATCTATTGGTTGAAAAAATTTAGACCCATCCCCACCTTATATTTTGAATAATCCACTTTGGAGCCATTAGAAACAGAATATGAATTTATTATATAATAATACTTTATGTTTTCCTAAATAGCCCCTCCTCCATCTTATAAAAGGACACCACTTCTAACAAATTATTCACACCTCCAAAGCCTTTTGGTTTGGCCAACCCCTGCCCAAATATTCTCTCAAATTACCTCACTTAAACTTAGAGGCATTATTTGTATCATAAATCCAGCCTAAAGATCCCTTTTGATCAAATCAAAAGGAAGAACCCGAAGAAGAGGTAATATTTTCACTACCCTCTTTCAAGTTCCTTTCTTCTTAAACTTCTTCTTTCTTTGTTATTTACATTCTAAAATAATAAATCCAGTATCTTCTATATACTATGATGTTATTATAAATATGGTATAACCATATTCAGTATTCTATCCATCCTTTGAATGACATGTCACCATACGTGCGTACGTACGGGCTATCGTCTCCATGTCGTGGTGTAATTGTTATTCAATACACTATTATTTGGATGGGTATAATAATGATGTGTAATTCATGTAAATAATAAATATAACATTATAATGATTCCGTATATATGATATAACATCCAATTATATATTATTCTAATATCAAAAGAATGATATTTTTGCTCGTGCGTACGTACGGATTTCTGTCTCCACGAACGTGATGAGATTCATTCCCCATTGTATCCATTCAAGACTAAATTTTATTTGATGATTAAAAATAATTTTTAGAGACATGATATCATTCTGGATATGAACAAAATAAATCCCATCCAAAAAAAATATGGCTCACATAACAAAGAATATAAAGAAAAACGAATCCGTTAACACCCGAAATGACGATAATACTAAGATATTATTAACATAACAATGTTAAAAGATCATATATGATATCATATTAATGTATATGGTTATTGTATAATTTAATAACAATTATTTCACCATTATACAGAATTTTAACCTACCCTAAACCAAGGAAAAGTACAAGGTAAGGGTTTATTTCACAATCTCATCATTATCCGAGGTTGTTTATACGTAATTATCTACTGGGACTGCTTTATCATCCACATCCATGTTTCTTAAAAATGTATTTAAAATCATTCTTACTATTTTATAGACTATGGGTTAAAGTCATTTTTACCTTGGTTGAATTTTTATAAGGAGTTTATAAAGGAATATTTCTGTCATTTTCCAAACAAGGTCCTTTTTAACCTTTTCGACAGAATTAAGGTAAGAATGTTTTTTTAACTTATACGGCGTGTGGGGATATTTTCCACCATTATAAAATCGTCAAATCTTACCTTATAAGCTTCTAAGAATATTTTCAAATTAAATTTTTTCTTTTATAATTATGTGACTTTTAAATGATTTCCAAAAAGAGACATTTCTCTCAAATAGTTTTGATTTCATCTATGTCAACATCCTTTGATGGATTTTAAGTTTATTTGATGTTTATTTATTATGATAAAAAACATCCATATTGTATTGAAGGTTTTGTGATATGTTTGACTGTGGATGTGTTATTTTTATACCATTCATGGTTTATAGAGAAAGTATTAACATTTCGTATGCGAGTTTTAATACGAATGTTTATGTTATGTTTAAACCTGTTCATATGAGGAATGCATTGGACTTAATAAGTGACGGGTGGAGCCTGCTATAGCTCCTCGATGCATCGGTAGGTCTCATGAGACAAACTAGTGTCTTGGCACAAGGCCTTGACAAAATATTATTTATAGCCTTGGCATAAGGCCTCGACTATGTGGTTATGATAGTCTGGAATTATGCATTCCATCATTATGAAAGTGGTTTTTGATATTGCATGTGATTATTCAACTAGTAGAATATCTATGTGAATAAGTAAATGGAATTATTTCATTTTATTTTTTCCGTATTAAGTTGAAGTTCAAGTTTAAAAGGCTTTTGTTTTAGTTATACATTGCATTAAATGATTATGCTTATTTATAAAAGTTTCCTCTATATTTTTATCCTTACTGGGCATTTGAGCTCACCCCTTTCAATGTTTTAATTTTTTCCAGGATGTGAAGAAGTATTTTATGAATGACCTGCAGGGATAGTATGAGGGGATATGAAGACAAGATGTTGTTGTAGTTTTTTTCACTTTATTATGTAATGTAAGACTTATGAATATATCTAGTGATTCCAAGGTTACTAAACTAATCGGTCTTTCGAGACTTTATCTTTTGTGATCATGCCAATGTTATGTAATAATGCACCGACTCTAGGTAACTGGGGTAGGGTAATTATAGTTGGTATCAGAGAAAGTTTAGTAAAAACCTTGGAATCTAGATTTAGATAAACTCTAATTAGAGAACATAACCATAAGATAGACTTTGAGGATTAGTATAGAACAACTTCTTAGAATTTTGGTATCGTAGAGATTTTGTGTGTTTTCCGAGCAATACATCCCTGTCTAGATACGAGCAGGTAGAGGCAGATCTGTCACAGATGTACCTAGGGGTAAAACTCGAAAACACTGCTTTGAGCTAGACTCAAACGGTAACTGGTGCATGACAACGGGCCTTGCTGCACTCTTGGTTATGAAACTCCTGGGGGATAGGCTTAGGATAATTCTCATTTTCTTTACAAATAATTATGAAGGGTTTATGAGTATATAATTCCTCAAAGAAAACATTTTTTTATGATTATGGATTATATACATAAATAGTTCAATTTATGTACAGTGTTTTATAAGTATAGAATTATGTATTGTGAATCATAAACTGATCTAGTTCATGCCATTGTTTAGAAATAGATCCTTGTGGAAGAAATGGAAACCGTATCAATGCACGCACTCCATGTAGGGATTTCCCTCCTACTCAAGATAATTATAGTGGAGTCGGTGATGCAACCGGTGCCAATCAGCTAATCACCATACTAGGAAAACTCACTCAGGTTATGAATAATAACCTTACCTGTATAGAGAACCCTGATCCATAGTGTGGAGGATCAATGTTAGATCGCTTCATGAGGCAACAACCACCAACATTGAATGGGAGTACAAATCCCTTAGTAGCTGAGCAATGGATAAATTATTTAGAGAAAATATTCCATGCCTTGGAGAGTAATAAAAGGGATAACATTATCATGGTAGTTTACCGCCTCATTGGAGATGCTGATCAATGGTGGTCATTGATCAAAAACACGAAAGAATATGATGAAGTATCAAATATGTAATGGACGTAGTTCAAAGAGATTTTCATAGAAAAATACTTTCCTCGTGACCATCGAGCAGATATTGAAAGGAAATTTCTGAGTCTGAGGCAAAAGGAGGATGAGAATGTCGCAAAGTATGAGGCTAAATTTACAAGGTTAGCGAGGTATGATGCATATTATATACGTAACCCAAGAAGTAATATTGATCATTTATTTGATGGGTTAAAACTATTTCTCCATCGAGCATTAGTCTCACAAACCATCTCGTTGTACGAAGATATTGTCTCATGTGGTATCATGACAGAAAAAGAATTCTCTAAGTCTTATAACTTTAAAGCAAAGCAAGAGAGGAAGAGATCTGCTGATCAATCTGGAAATGAAAATAAGGGGAAGAAGGGAAATGTTGAATATCCATCCTGTAGTAAATGTGGGAAGAAACACCATGGTACTTTCTTGAAAGGAATGGGAGGCTGTTACAAGTATGGTGAAAAAGGGCCACAAAGCTCGTGATTTCAAGGGGAAGAAAGAAGCTACCGATGTTCAATGCTACAACTGCAAGGAGATGGGAAACTATGCAAATGAATGTCCTAAGTGTCAGGGGAACTAACCTCAGAAAAGGACAAGAGATCAAGTCCAAGATTATATTATCACTACTGCTGAGGTAGAATCTCCGAAAGACATGGTGGCAGGTAATTTAATGGTTTCCTCAAGTTTAGGAAATGCTTTATTTGATTCTGGATCATCGCATTGTTTCATATATTCCCAGTTTTCTAAGAAAATTAGATATTTCTAATTTTATTTAACAAGGTATTTGTTAGTAAAATATCCTAAGGGAAGTATCATCGCAACAAAGTTTTGTGAATCTGTTCCCATTAGAGCATATAAATGTTCTTTATCTGCTAATCTCATCGTCATACCCATGATTTATTTTGATATAATCCTTGGTATGTATTGGCTTTCAGACCATGATGCGAAGATTTATTGTAAGAATAAAGAGGTTACAATTTTTGATTATGATGATAAGGAACACCTTATCTTTAGAGAAGAATCGTCACCACCTAATTCTTATCTAGATCCACCCCCAGTAGCTCAACTAAATTCAATTATCGGGGAAGAATAGAATGAAATAACTATGGGTGAGGAAACGAATATTCAAATAGAGGATGTAACTATTGTGAAAGAATATGTAGATGTGTTTCCGAAAGATTTACCTGGACATCCTCCAGAATGAGAAATTCAGTTTTCCATTGATTTAATTCTAGGTTGAAGGCCCATATCGAAGAACCCTTATAGAATGGAAACTATGGAATTAGTTGAACTAAAGAAACAACTAGAGGAATTGAGTAATAAGGGATTTATTCGCCCTAGTGTTTCTCTATGGGGATCCCCTGTCCTTTTTGTTAAGAAGAAATGTGGATTTATGAGGTTATGTATCGACTACAGGGAAATCAATGCTATAACAATAAATAACAAGTATCCCCTACCTCGCATTGATGATTTATTTGACCAACTGCATGGAGATCAATACTTTTCAAAGATTTACCTTCAATCTGGATACCATCAGTTGTGTGTAAAGAAGAAAGACATTCCAGAGATAGTATTTCTAACCTTGTACGGGCATTACGAGTTTATAGTAATGCCTGTTGGGCTGACTAATGCACCCTCTGTTTTCATGGATCTAATTAACAGAGTTTTCAAGGAATATCTTGATGATTTTGTAGTGGTGTTTATTAATGATATCTAGGTATATTCCAAAATCTATGAAGATCATGAAAATCACTTGTGCATTATCCCAAAGACTCTGAGAAGACATGAATTATATGGGAAGTTTAGGAAGTGTGAATTCTGGATTTAGGATATTTCTTTTCATGGCCATATTGTATCTAAGTATAGAATCTCTGTTGATCCTTATAAGACAAGATCAATCCAAGAATGGCCATCACCAATGAGTATAACCGAGGTACACAGTTTTATTGGTTTAGGAGGTTATTATCGGCGTTTTGTCCAGAACATTGCCCGATTGGCTAACCCATTAACGAAGCTCATATGTAAATGAGTTAAATTTGTTTGGACAAAATATTGTGAAAAATGTTTTGAAGAAATAAAGAAAATATTAGTCAATGCTTCTATATTGACTTTACCATCAGGGAATGATGTGTTCGTTATTTATAGTGATAAATTAATGAAAGGACTTGGTTGTATCCTTGTAACACCCCAGGTAAATAAAGAATATGAAATTTTTATATTTATCCCTATTTGTGAATAAAATGTAAATATCAATTTAAAGGGAACTCTATGCTTGATTTCTTACCCAATACGCAACAACAAGTTCCTTTGAAATCTTACGTTGCACTCTAATAATAAAATAATTTTATTTTAAATGGTAGTTAAAACCTAGTGGTTGTAATGACGGGAATGAATAGAACTAAATACAAAATGATTATATAGGTTTGTCAAATATTTTTACTTTTTACAATAAATGTTAGAGGATTAAAAATGCGAATGAATCCAATTTTAAGCGTAAACATTCTAATATTCTTTAAAAGGTCGATTAACCGCCTTTTGATGGTGAACCTATTTTAAATCCACTTTTGACAATTTTATTTGTTATATTTGACAAAATAAAATTCTTCTTTAGAATCGGGACATCAAAATTTACTTTGTGTAAATTTTTGGTATTTGTCCGATAAAGTTCATTTTTTAATGAATAGTGAAAAATGTTGTATTTTAACTCAAAACCTATTTTTAATATAATTTATTTATATGATTAGATTATATTTTTAATTAGTTTTAAAGTGAAATTAGAATATATTTTTACCATTTAATCCAATGGTGGTCATTGGAATTAATATCACTTTGAGATTGGACATAAATGAGTGTCAATCTTTTGATAAATATTGTTTCTTAAAAACATGCTATTTGATTTGACAATGGAATTTAATTATAAAATTAATTAATGAAACTTCTATGTTATGAATTTGGTAAAAAATACATCATTTTTGAATTCAGAATATCAAATATATCGTAGGGTGAATTTTTTGTATTTTTCTGAAAAACCTTAATTTTTTATGAATAGTAAAACAACAAAGTGGTAGTTACAAAAACTAATTTTTCGTTTAAATGGAACTTTACCACTTCTGTGATTTGAATTTAAAAAATCCAATATAAATGATTTTAATTATTAATTAAAATTTGGTTCAATGGGATGAAAATAATTTTTGATGAAAAGTAACTTTTAAGTTTTATTAATCACGATTAAAGGTAATTAGTGTGATTTAAGGTAAAAATGATATTATAATAAAATGAAAATATCTTGACACTTGTACTAACCCTATTGGATGAGTCATGGCCGACCAATAAAACCCATGGTTCGATTTTTGGGACCCCATGGATCCACTTGGGTAAGATAATGACATTTATGCCTTTTATTTAAAGTAAAAGTAAAAATGACACAAACATGTATTGTTTTACTAAAACAATTTTTACATGGGGTTATACAAGTAATATTTTTGACTATAAATAGTCATTGTAAATCTAAAAATATTTCCTACATCATAGTATTTTTTTATAATTTTTATACATTAAATAAATTAAATTATTTATGACATCATGATGATGCAGCGATTACCTCATTATTTAATGATTTAAATAAAATTTAAAGATAATGTAAAATCTAAGACCTAAACATGTCAAAAACATATTGTATGGGTTTATTTCGAACTCTTGTCACCTTAGCCTAGAAATACATCAATTTTGGACCTTTAAAATCCGAAACACATTTGAAAATAAAGTAAAATTTTATACCTTTCCAAGAGTGCCCTCCTCTCATCTTATAAAAGGCCCCCACCTCAACCACCTTACCCACACCTCTCAAGCCTTTGGATCGGCCAAGATCTGATAATTTTGTCTCTCCACATCCCTCTCCTAATCCTAGAATCCTTACTTTATTCAGGAAGCTCTTTAAGAAACCCTTTTAGTTCAAACCAAAGGGAGTTACCCTATTTTAAGGTAACGTCTTCACTTGTGCTCTTTTGTTTTATTTTGCTTCTCCAACCCCCTAAACTCTTTTTATTCATTTATTTTGTAACAAAAAAAGTATCTTCCATATACTAGGATGTTTTTATAAGAATTATTAGAGCTACACTTACACACACCTACATCTAATGGTTAAAGACCATACTGTTTATGTGGATGGTGAATTTCTACCTCACGAAACGATGATTGTTCAATATTCTTTTAACACAATCAAAGGTGGACATTAAGATGTTACTATATTTATATATGATATATAATATTTTTATGTTTTCCTTAAGCTTCTGTATTTTTCATTTATGGCATACCTATGGTTTCCATTATGGGTAAACGTGATATCTTCATTTTAGGAAGTGCGGACTACTGCCCCCTCAAAGTGATTTGATTCGTTAATACCATATGTGGTAAGTATAAAGGATATATTTAATGAAATTATATATGATAACATACTGGAATTATAATACTATTATGTATCATTATGTTTTAATTCCATTAAATATGAAATAGAAATGGAAGTAGCGTTCATGCGTACGTACGGCTTACCGTCTCTATGAACGGTGCATTTCATTTCTTACCTCTAAATGTTATGTAATATTATAAATGCATGTATATAATGGATATATATGATATATATGATATCTAAATAATGAATATAATTCTGGATATAATGGATATTTTACCCCATGAACAAACTTGTAATTATAAAGAGCTTATTTTTTACTCAAGTAGCAATGATCATTAAAACGACCGTTATTAACTTAAATAATTACCTAGTGTTCATGACACGATAATAAGTGATATAAAAGGAATAATGAAATTGAAAAAGGTTATTAATAAATTATAAATTAACTCGAGTTTATTATTCAAGATATTAAAGAACGATCGAGTCAAGTCGGATACGAGGTAAGGGATCCTACCCCTCTCTTTCTTTTTAAGTACACTCTTTTATGTCATTCCTTTTAACCTCATCTTTCTTATGATTGGGATGTTATTTTATATTACTATTATTGTAATTTTTATTTTCATATGATGTGAGACCATATTTTCTCTCATCAATCCATTTTGGAAGTTTTGGGTGGCACCGTTAGGCTGCCGAATTTTCGTAAGAGATCCAACCTCTCTCTTTCTTTTTAAGTACTATCCTTTATGTCGGTTCTTTTAAGCTCCTATTTGTTATGTTGGGGGATGTTATTTTATATTAATATTTCTGTAAATTTTATGTTAATATGATGAGATACCCTATTTGATCTCATCAATCCATTTTTGGATGTTTTAAGTGGTGTCGTTAGGCTGCCAAGTTTTCGTAAGGGATTTTTTGTCTCACTTTTATTCCTATGAGATTTATGCTACATTTTCCACAATTTACTTTGATTGGTATATGTAATTCCCATTATTATACTCTTTGTGTAATATAATTTCGTTTATGAGTATTTACATCAATGTTGTATTGTCCTTCTTTCATGGGGTGTATATTTCGAAAGATACCCAAGTCGGTAAGGGAACCTTTCACCCTCCTCTTTTTAAAGACTTATTTTGTTGGGTCTTTTAATTTGCATATTTTAATGTTGGGATATGTTCTTATACTTCCTTATTGATGTAAATTTTATGTCCAAGAGATGAGATACCCTTTTTATCTCTCATCAAATCATTTTCTGAATTTTTAAGTGACCCCGTTAGGCTGTCGAATTTTTGCAAAGGAACTTCTTAACCCAGTTTTGATTCTTTGGAATAAACTTGTACTCCTTGAATATGTCATTCTATGAATATCTGTGAATGACCCCTAATTATTTTACACTTAATATCCACTTATATTTGGTGAATTCGTTTGTCACACATAATTATGTAATTGATTTATCCTTAATCCAAAGATACTGACTTTGTATGAGACTTCATCTCAACCTCCTTTCATTGAGGCATATTTTGTTTTACACACAACTTTCTTTTATACGGTGTATAAACCTCTTTTACTTTTAAGTTTATCCAAAATGAATCTTTTTAATACGAAGCATTTTACTAAACGACAAAAGGGAATGTTTTTGTCGTACGTATGCGGTGAAAACGACTTCTCCGTCGTCGTGACCATTATTTGAGTTTCGGATTCCTCTACAAGCCATACCTTTTTTTAAATGAAAAATAAATACCATGTTTTACTTTTATTTTATTTTGGTATTGAAAATGGTTTTCATAATTTTTTAATTATATCAATGTGTTGTATTGGTATCCTGTGATTGAAATGTGGAAATGTTATGTTTCCTTTATGTATGCTTTATGTGATACGATTATGTTATGGTTATTGGGAATTGTTATGAAGATGGGTGGTTCTATGATAAAACTAAGGGCAGGTGAGCCCGATATAGCTCTCCAATGCATTGGGTAATGCGAATGGGGTTAAACGTTAAGGTTTCACCGAAGAGATTTAGGTAATATACTATGATGGGTATTCCAAACGTAACCATGAGGGTTACTCCCTATGTAAGAATGTTATGAATGCCTCAAGTTACCTTTATGTCTTATGATTTCTATGATTTATTCATGATTTGATGAGGTATGTGATTATGTTTTATGAGTAAAGTGTGATTTCATACATGGACTAATGTTTTCATTTCGTACTTTTATATCTCTTACTGAGCTTTTTATGCTCAGCCAAAGTTTTTGAAATGTTTTTCAAAGTTCAAGGGAAAGGTACATGATGTGATGATAGTGTCAAGGAAGTGTCAAGAAAGAATCCATTTTTTTATTTTAAATATGTTTCTGTTGATGGGGAAAATGGGTACTATCTTTTATGTAACCACTTTGTTTAAATGTGGAATGTAATGCATGTTTTATGATCTAATTCTCTAAAACTTTAAACCTGAAATGATCCTCAACGTGTATTCTTGAAGTAACTCAAGATTAAGTAAGGTTTAAAGGTGGGGCCTTATAGTTGGTATCAGAGGTCGTTTTAGACAACTTTAGGGATTATGAGTTTTTGTTAGACACATGGTTAGTCCCTATATCTATTATTTTAGTTAAATCCTTGTTTTATAACTTTTTTCAGGTCAAGTAAAGTCAGTTACAAATGGAAGTAGGAGGATCTCAAACGAAATTCCTATATCTTCCTGATGACATGCTTGCAATAATTATTTCAAAGTCGTGTTTGAATGATTGTGAAACTTTTTCTAGCATACAACTCTCTTGCAAGAAGTTGTTTGAGATATCAAACACCTCCACTATACCTCGTTATCATCGTGGATCATGGGTTGTATTTAGACAAATACTATTTTCAAAATATTCTCATATTTTCAAGAAAGGTAAATATTATCAAGGTATTTTCAAATATTTTACCTTATCACAAGAATTTGAAGTATATTATGATTTTAAAAATGGTGCTGAGGAAGGAGACCCTTGCGCAACCTATTTATATTTGATTTTAAAATATTGTCTCTCGGAACATACTTATGGTATTTTAAAAGGACCAATAATAGAAAGTTTCAACTCAAATTTTGTCCGACTATTTTATAGAAATCATGTTTTATCAGATGTTTTGTAATTATATGTCATACATGATTATTTTCCAAAACAGTTTTTCTCTGAACACCCATATGACCCATGTGGTACAAGGTGTATTTGGATGGAGGAAGAAAATGATTTTGAAGGATCTCTAAATCATTGTTGTAATGAATTGGACTTCTACCTACGTGAACAAGATGATGATGAAACCGAGTGGATGCCATGATCAAAATATACTATTTTCATTTTGGGAAACGTTTTATTTTATGGTGGTGAAATAAGACTTCAAGAATTAAGATGTTGAGATCATAATGAATTTGGATGAAAATGAGAGGTATAAGGAAACTATTGAGGTTAAAACATGTTAGGGTTATTTTTGGAGTTTTATAAAAAGGACAACACGCAGACCATGTGACAACCCATCGCGTCAGACAAAGCTGTAGGAATCAAACCCACAACCAAAGTGAGACTGGTATTTATCACCTACCACTGGACTACGTGAAGTCCCTGGTTAGTATGACTTATTATTTTTAGTTAGATGATTTTATGAATTAAGAGTAAGTTTATTTTGGGTTATCTATGGAAATTATTAACCTATCATGGAGGATATGTGATTAGGTTAATTACTTTTCAATATGAGACTTTAAGAGAAACTGATGTTATTTGGAGATAAGTGTTAATTTTTACCTTAGAAGACTATTTGATTAAATCATTCAAATATTTGGGTTTCAATCTAAGTTTGGTTGACTTTAAATAATTTTATCGAAATTTTTTTTATTGAATTCTCTTCGTTGAACTTTGGGTTTTGTTGGACAAATTTTGGAGATTAAGAATAGATTTTCTTTTTATAAAGGGTTATCCTTTTCCAGTTTATCTGATCTTGTTCTGAAAATTTCGGTTTTGGTAAGGGTTTAAAGACATGGGAAATATATAGTTCTCTTTTTTGGATTAGGTGATTCTCAAGAAATTTACTATAGTACTCTTAATGCGAACAAGTCTTCCTAAATACTCGTCTTTTGGAGAAAGTATGAGTTTCTATAAGAAATCTAGTAAAAGTTAAAAGTCAACATGACAAGTAAGTATGTTTCCTTAAGATCAAAAATAAATTCCTCAATGAAAAGTAACATAAAACAAAAATTTTGTATATTAACTTTTCCTACGGGGGAATCGAATACTGTTTAACCCACCACAAGTATGTGATTTTCTTGTGGTTAACTTTCTCCTAAACATGTTTTCTATCACTCTCCATCAGAACATGACCCTTTGCTTTTTCGTTCATATCCATGTTTTCCGACATTGAATCCTAGTATGGATTAACTCGGGTGACCTCTGTACTTCTCTTTCATTCTTTTAAAGTGATTTTTTTACCGACTCTTGTTCCGATGTGGGACTTTCAATGATGTTTCCGAGCCCAATTTTAAAATTACTAGGACGTAATTCCCAAAAGGGGGGAAGGATGTAACACCCCAGGTAAATAAAGAATATAACATTTTTATATTTATCCATATTTGTGAATAAAATGTTAATATTAATTTAAAGGGAACTCTATGCTCGATGGCTTACCCAATACGCAACAACGAGTTCTTTTGAAATCTTACGTTGCACTCTAATAATAAAATAATTTTATTTTAAATGGTAGTTAACACCTAGCCGTTGTAATGACGGGAATGAACAAAACTAACTAAAAAATGATTATATATGTTTGTCAAATATTTTTACTTTTTACAATAAATGTTAGAGGATTAAAAATGCGAATGAATCCAATTTTAAGCGTAAACATTCTAATATTCTTTAAAAGGTCGATTAACCGCCTTTTGATGGAGAACCTCTTTTAAATACACTTTTTACAATTTTATGTCTTATATTTGAAAAAATAAAATTCTTCTTTAGAATCGGGACGCCAAAATTTACTTTGTGTAAATTTTTGGTATTTGTCCGATAAAGTTCATTTTTTAATGAATAGTGAAAAATGTTGTATTTTAATTCAAAATCTATTTTTAATATAATTTATTTATATGATTAGATTATCTTTTTAATTGGTTTTAAAGTGAAATTAGAATATATTTTTACCATTTAATCCAATGGTGGTCATTGGAATTAATATCACTTTGAGATTGGACATAAACGAGTGTCAATCTTTTGATAGATATTGATTCTAAAAAACACATTATTTGATTTGACATTTAATTATAAAATTAATTAATGAAACTTATATGTTATGAATTTGGTAAAAAATAAATCATTTTTGAATTTGGAATATCAAATATATCTTAGGGTGAATTTTTGGTATTTTTTTGAAAAACCTTAATTTTTGATGAATAGTGAAACCACAAAGTGGTAGTTACAAAAAATGATTTTTCATTTAAATGGAACTTTACCACTTATGTGATTTGAATTTAAAAAATCCAATATAAATGATTTTCATTATTAATTAAAATTTGGTTCAATGGGATGAAAATAATTTTTGATGAAACGTAACTTTTAAGTTTTATTAATCGCGATTAAAGGTAATTAGTGTGATTTAAGGTAAAAATGATATTATAATAAAATGAAAATATCTTTAAACTTGTCCTAACCCTATTTGATGAGTCATGGCCTACCAATACAACCCATGGGTCTATTTTTGGGACCCCATGGAGAAACTTGGGTAAGATAATGACATTTATGCCTTTTATTTAAAGTAAAAGTAAAAAATGACACAAACATGTATTGTTTTACTCAAACAATTTTTACATGGGGTTATACAAGTCATATTTTTTACTATAAATATTCATTGGAAATATAAAAATATTTAATAAATCATAGTATTTTTTTATAATTTTTATACATTAAATAAATTAAATTATTTATGACATCATGATGATGCAGCGATTACCTCATTATTTAACGATTTAAATAAAATGAAAATATAATGTAAAATCTAATACCTAAACATGCCAAAAACATATTTTATGGGTGGATTTAGAGCTCTTATAACCTTATCCTTGATATAAATCAATGTGGGACCTTTAAAATCCGAAACACATTTGAAAATAAAGTAACATTTTATACCTTTCCAAGAGTGCCCTCCTCTCCTCTTATAAAAGGCCCCCACCTCTACCACCTTACCCACACCTCTCAAGCCTTTGCCTTGGCCAATCTAGGATAATTTTGTCTCTACACATCTCTCTACTCATCCTAGAAGCCTTACCTTAGGCAGGAATCTCTTCAAGAAACCCTTTTGGTTCAAACCAAAGGGAGTTACCCGATTTTAAGGTAACGTCTTCACTTGTGCTCTTTTGTATTATTTTGATTCTCCAACCCCCTAAACTCTTTTTATTAATTTCTTTTGTACCAACACCAGTATATTCCATATACTATGATGTTTTTATAAGAAGGATTCGAGATACACTTACACACACCTACATCTAATGGTTAAAGAACATATTGTTTCTGTGGATGGTGAATTTCTGCCTCATGGAACGATGATTGTTCAATATTCTTTTAACACCTTCAAATGTGGCCATTAAGATGTCACTATATTTATATATGATATATAATATTTTTATTTTATCCTTAATCTTATTTATTTATCATTTATGGCATACCTTTATTGTTTCCATTATGGGTAAACGTGATATCTTCATTTTAGGAAGTGCGGACTATCACCCCCTCAAAGTTATTTGATTCGTTAATACCATATGTGGTACATATAAAGGATATATTTAATGATATTATATATGATAACATACTTTAATTATAATACTATTATGTATAATTATGTTTTAATTCCATTAAATATTAAATAGAAATGGAAGTAGCGTTCATGCGTACGTACGGCTTACCGTCTCCATGAACGGTGCATTTCATTTCTTACCTCTAAATGTTATGTAAAATTATAAATGCATGTATATAATGTATATATATGATATATATGATATCTAAATAATGAATATAATTCTGGATATAATGGATAATTTACCCCATTAACAAACTTGTAATTATAAAGAGTTTATTTTTGACTCAAGTAGCAATTATCGTTAAAACGACCGTTATTAACTTAAATAATTAAATAGTGTTCATGACATGGTAATAAGTGATATAAAAGGAATAATTAACTTGAACATGTTTCTAAAGAAATTATAAATTAACTCAAGTTTATTATTCAGGATATTAAAGAACGATCGAGTCAAGTCAGATACGAGGTAAGGGATCTTACCCCTCTCTTTTTTTTAAGTACACTCTTTTATGTCATTCCTTTTCAACTCATATTTCTTATGATTGGGATGTTCTTTTATATTAATCTTACTTTACTTTTTATGTTCATATGATGAGATACCCTATTTTCTCTCATTAATCCATTTTGGAAGTTTTGAGTGGCGTCGTTAGGTTGCCGAATTTTCGTAAGAGATCCAACCTCTCTCTTTATTTTTAAGTACTATCCTTTATGTAAGTTCTTTTAAGCTCCTATTTGTTATGTTGGGGGATGTTATTTTATATTCCTATTTCTGTAAATTTTATGTTAATATGATGAGAGATCCTATTTGATCTCATCAATCCATTTTTGGATGTTTTAAGTGGCGCTGTTAGGCTGCCGAGTTTTCGTAAGGGATTTTTCGTCTCACTTTTATTCCTGTGAGATTTATGCTACATTTGCCACCATTTCCTTTGAGTGGTATATGTACTACCCATTATTCTACTCTTTGTGTAATAGACTTTTGTTTATGATTATTTACATCAATGTTGTATTTTCCTTCTTTCATGGGGTGTATGTTTCGAAAGATACCCAAGTCGGTAAGGGAACCTTTCACCCTCCTCTTTTTAAAGACTTCTTTTGTTGGGTCTTTTAATTTACATATTGTAATGTTGGGATATGTTATTCTATATCCTTATTGATGTAAATTTTATGTCCAAATGATGATATACCCTTTTTATCTCTCATCAACTCATTTTCGTAATTTTGAAGTGACGTCGTTAGGCTGTCGAATTGTTTCAAAGGAACTTCTTAACCCAGTTTTGATTCTTTGGGATAAACTTGTACTCCTTGAATATGTCGTTCTATGAATATGTTTGAATGACCTCTAATTATTTTACACTTAATATACACTTATATTTGCTTAATTATTTTGTCACACATAATTATGTAATTGATTTATCCTTAATCCAAGGATACCATCTTTGTATGGGACTTCGTCTCAATCTCCTTTCATTGAGGCATATTTTGTTTTCTACACAACTTTATTTTATACGGTGTATAAACCCCTTTGACTTTTAAGTTTATCCAAAAGTAATCTTTTTTATACGAAGCGTTTTACTAAACGACAAAAGGGAATGTTTTTATCGTACGTATGCGGCGACAACGACTTTTCCACCGTCGTGACCATTATTTGAGTTCCGGGTTCCTTAACAAGCCATACCTTTTTTTCAATGAAAAATAAATACCATGTTTTAATTTTATTTTATTTTGGTATTTAAAATGGTTTTCATAATGTTTTTATTATATAAATGTGTTGTATTTATGTCTTGTGATTGAAATGTGGAAATTTTATGTTTCCTTTATGTATGATTTGTGTGATACGATTATGTTATGGTTCTTGGGAATTGTTATAAAGACGGGTGGTTCCGTGATAAAAATAAGGGAGGGTGAGCCCGATATAGCTCTCCAATGCATTGGGTAATGCGAAGGGGTTAAATGTTAATGTTTCTCTAAAGAGATTTAGGTAATATACTGTGATGGGTATTCCAAACATAACCATGAGGGTTAATCCCTACGTAAGAATGTTATGAATGCCTCAAGTTACCTTTATGTCTTTTGATTTTTATGATTTATTCATGATTTAATGAGGTATGTGATTATGTTTTATGAGTAAAGTATGATTTCATGCATGGACTAATGTTTTCATTTCGTACTTTTATATCCCTTACTGAGCTTTTTATGCTCATCCCAAGTTTTTGAAATGTTTTTCACAGGTCAAGGGAAAGGTACATGATTTCATGATAGTGTCAAGGAAGTGTCAAGAAAGAATCCATGTTTTTATTTTAAATATGTTTTTGTTGATGGGAAAAATGAGTACTATCTTTTATGTAACCACTTTGTTTAAATGTGGAATGTAATGCTTGTTTTATGATCTAATTCTCTAAAACTCTAAACCTAAAAAGATCCTCATCGTGTATTCTTGAAGTAACTCAAGATTAAGTAAGGTTTAAGGCTGGGGCCTTATAGTTGGTATCATAGGTCAGTTTAGACAACTTTAGGGATTAGGAGTTTTTGTTAGACACATGGTTAGTCCCTATATCTATTATTTCAGTTAAATCCTTGTTTTATAACTTTTTTCAGGTAAAGTAAAGTCAGTTACGAATGGAAGGAGGAGGATCTCAAACTACATT
The DNA here is from genome assembly GCA_963277665.1 of Viscum album. Lineage (NCBI taxonomy): Eukaryota > Viridiplantae > Streptophyta > Magnoliopsida > Santalales > Viscaceae > Viscum > Viscum album. Next base: position 1,330,075,115 of record OY728158.1, read on the forward strand.
CCCATCTCTTCCTGATGACATGCTTGCAATAATTATTGCAAAGTCATGTTTGGATGATTGTGAAACTTTTTCTAGCATACAACTCTCTTGCAAGCAGTTGTTTGAGATACAAAACACCTCCACTATACCTCGTCATCATCGTGGATCATGGGTTGTATTTAGACAAATACTATTTTCAAAATATTCTCATATTTTCAAGAAAGGTAAATATTATCAAGGTATTTTCAAATATTTTACCTTATCACAAGAATTTGAAGTATATTATGATTCTAAAAATGGTGCTCAGGAAGGAGACCCCTGTGCAACCTATTTATATTTTCTTTTAAAATATAGTCTCTCAGAACATACTTATGGTATTTTAAAAGGACCAATAATAGTAAGTTTCAACTCAAATTCTGTCCGAATATTTTATAGAAATCATGTTTTATCAGATGTTTTGGAATTATATGTCATACATGATTATTTTCCAGAATTGTTTTTCTGTGAACACCCATATGACCCATGTTGTACAAGGTGTATTTGGATGGAGGAAGAAAATGTTTTTAAGGATCTCTAAATCATTATTTTAATTCCTGGGACTTCTACCTACATGAACAAGATGACGATGAAACCGAGTGGACGCCATGATCAAGGTATGTTGTTTTCATTTTGGGAATCGTTTTATTTTATGGTGGTGAAATAAGACTTCAAGAATTAAGATGTTGAGATCATAATGAATTTGGATGAAAATGATATGTATAAGGAAACTATTGAGGTTAAAACATGTTAGGGTTATTTTTGGAGTTTTATAAAAAGGACAACATATAGACCATGTGACAACCCATCACGTCAGACAAAACTGTAGGAATCGAACCCACAACCAAAGTGTGACTGGTATTTATCGCCTACCACTAGACTATGTGAATTCCTTGGTTATTGTGACTTATTCTTTTTAGTTATATGATTTTATGAATTAAGAGTAAGTTGATTTTGGGTTATCTATGGAAATTATTAACCTATCATGGAGGATATGTGATTAGGTTAATTACTTTTCAATATGAGACTATAAGAGCAACTCATTTTATTTGGAGATAAGTGTTAATTTTTACCTTGGAAGACTATGTGATTAAATCCTTCAAATATTTGGGTTTCAATCTATGTTTGTTTTACTTTGATGAATTTTATGGAGAAATTTTTTATTGAATGGTCTTCGTTGAACTTTTGGTTTTGTTGGACAAATTTTGGAGATTAAGAATAGATTTTCTTTTTATAAAGGTTATCCTTTTCTGGTTTATCTGATCTTGTTCTAACAATTCTTGTTTTGGTAAGGGTCTAGAGACATGGGAAATATATAGTTCTCTTTTGTGGATTAGGTGATTCTCAATAAATTTATTATAGTACTCTTAATGCGAACAAGTCTTCCTAAATACTCGTCTTTTGGAGAGAGTATGAGTTTCTATAAGAAATATAGTAAAATTAGAAATTCAACATGACAAGTAAGTATGTTTCCTTAAGATCAAAAATAAATTCCTCAATGAAAAGTAACATAAAACAAAAAAAAAATCTATTAAATGTTCTTACGGGGTAATCGAATACCGTTTAACCCACCACAAGTATGTGATTTTCTTGTGGTTAACTTTCTCCTAAACATGTTTTCTATCACTCCCCATCAGAACATGACCCTTTTCTTTTTCTTCCATATCCATGTTTTTCTACATTGAATCCTAGTATGGGTTAACTCGGGTGACCTATGTACTTCTCTTTCTTTCTTTTAAAGCGATTGTTTATCACCTCTTGTTTCGATGTGGGACTTTCAATGATGTTTCTGAGCCTAATTTTAAAATTTCGAGGACGCAATTCCCAAAAGGGGGGACGGATGTAACACCCCAAGTAAATAAATAATATGAAATTTTTATATTTATCCCTATTTGTGAATAAAATTTTAATATTAATTTAAATGGAATGCTATGCTCGATGGCTTACCCAATACGTAACAATGAGTTCCTTTGAAATCTTACGTTGCACTCTAATAATAAAATAATTTTATTTTAAATGGTAGTTAACACCTAGCCGTTGCAATGACGGGAATAAACAGAACTAACTAAAAAATTATTATATATTTTTGTCAAATATTTTTACTTTTTACAATAAATGTTAGAGGATTAAAAATGTGAATGAATCCAATTTTTAGCGTAAACATTCTAATATTCTTTAAAAGGTCGATTAACCGCCTTTTGATGGCGAACCTCTTTTAAATCCACTTTTGACAATTTTATGTCTTATATTTGAAAAAATAAAATTCTTCTTTAGAATCGGGACATCAAAATTTACTTTGTGTAAATTTTTGGTATTTGTCCGATAAAGTTCATTTTTTAATGAATAGTGAAAAACGTTGTATTTTAATTCAAAACCTCTTTTTAATATAATTTATTTATATGATTAGATTATCTTCTTAATTGGTTTTAAAGTAAAATTAAAATATATATTTACCATTTAATCCAATGGTGGTCATTTTAATTAATATCACTTTGAGATTGGACATAAACGAGTCTCAATCTTTTGATAGATATTGTTTCTTAAAAACACGCTATTTGATTTGACAGTGGAATTTAATTATAAAATTAATAAATGAAACTTATATGTTATTAATTTGGTAAAAAAGACATCATTTTTTAATTTGGAATATCAAATATATCTTAGGGTGAATTTTTGGTGTTTTTCTGAAAAACCTTAATTTTTGATGAATAGTGAAACCACAAAGTGGTAGTTACAAAAACTGATTTTTCATTTAAATGGAACTTCACCACTTCTGTGATTGGAATTTCAAAAAACCAATATAAATTATTTTCATTATTAATTAAAATGTGGTTCAATGGGATGAAAATAATTTTTAATGAAAAGTAACTTTTAAGTTTTATTAATCGCGATTAAAGGTAATTAGTGTGATTTAAGGTAAAAATGATATTATAATAAAATTAAAATATCTTGACACTTCTCCTAAACCTATTGGATGAGTCTTGGACGACCAAGAAAACCCATGGGTCGATTTTTGGGACCCCATGGAGCCACTTGGGTAAGATAATGACATTTATGATTTTTATTTAAAGTAAAAGTAAAAATGACACAAACATGTATTGTTTTACTAAAACAATGTTTACATGGGGTTATACAAGTCATATTTTTTACTATAAATAGTAATTTTAAAACTAAAAATATTTCCTACATAATAGTAGCTTTTTTATAATTTTTAGACATTAAATAAATTAAATTATTTATGACATCATGATGATGCGGCGATTACCTCATTATTTAACGATTTAAATAAAATGAAAAGATAATGTAAAATCTAAGACCTACACATGTCAAAAACCTATTGTATGGGTGGATTTCGAACTCTTATCACCTTATCCTAGAAATACATCAATTTTGGACCTTTAAAATCCGAAACACATTTGAAAATAAAGTAACATTTTATACCTTTCCCAAGAGTGCCCTCCTCTCCTCTTATAAAATCCCCCCACCTCTACCACCATACCCACACCTCTCAATACATTTTCTAGGACAAGATCTAATAATTTTGTCTATACACATCCCTTTCCTCATCATATAATCCTTACCTTAGGAAGGAAGCTCTTCAAGAAACCATTTTGGTTCAAACCAAAGGGAGTTACCCGATTTTAAGGTAACGTCTTCACTTGTGCTCTTTTGTATTATTTTGCTTATCTAACCCCCTAAACTCTTTTTATTCATTTATTTTGTAAAAAATCAGTATATTCCATATATTAGGATGTTTTTTTAAGAATTATTCGAGATAAACTTACACACACCTACATCTAATGGTTAAAAAACATATTGTTTCTGTGGATGGTGAATTTCTGCCTCACGAAACGATGATTGTTCAATATTATTTTAACAACTTCAAAGGTGGACATTAAGATGTCACTATATTTATATATGATATATAATATGTTTATGTTTTCCTTAAGCTTCTGTATTTTTCATTTATGTTATACCTTTATGGTTTCCATTATGGGTAAACACGATATCTTCATTTTAGGAACTGCGGACTACCGCCCCCTCAAAGTGATTTGATTCATTAATACCGTATGTGGTACTTATAAAGTATAGATTTAATTATATTATATATGATACCATTCTATAATTATAATACTATTATGTATCATTATGTTTTAATTCCATTAAATATGAAATAGAAATGGAAGTAGCGTTCATGCGTACGTATGGCTTACCGTCTCCATGAACGGTGCATTTCATTTCTTACCTCTAAATGTTATGTAATATTATAAATTCATGTATATAATGGATATATATGATATATATGATATCAAAATAATGAATATAATTCTATATATAATGGATATTTTACCCCATGAACAAACTTGTAATTATAAAGAGTTTATTTTTGACTCAAGTAGCAATGATCGTTAAAACGACCATTATTTACTTAAATAATTACATAGTGTTCATGACATAGTAATAAGTGATATAAAATGAATAATGAACTTGAAAAAGGTTCTTAATAAAGTATAAATTAACTCAAGTTTATTATTCAGGATATTGAAGAACGATCGAGTCAAGTCGGATACGTGGTAAGGGATCCCACCCCTCTCTTTCTTTTTAAGTACACTCTTTTATGTCATTCCTTTTAACCTAATCTTTATTATGATTGGGATGTTATTTTATATTACTCTTACTGTAATTTTCATGTTCATATGATGATATACCCTATTTTCTCTCATCAATCCATTTTGGAAGTTTTGAGTGGCGCCGTTAGGCTGCCGAATTTTCGTAAGAGATCCAACCTCTCTCTTTCTTTTTAAGTACTATCCTTTATGTTAGTTATTTTAAGCTCTTATTTGTTATGTTGGGGAATGTTCTTTTATATTCCTCTTTCTATACATTTTATGTTAATATTATTAGAGACCCTATTTGATCTCATCAATCCATTTTTTGATGTTTTTAGTGGCGTTGTTAGGCTTCCGAGTTTTCGTAAGAGATTTTTCGTCTCACTTTTATTCCCGTGAGATTTATGCTACATTTGCCACCATTTCCTTTGAGTGGTATATGTACTTCCCATTATTCTACTCTTTGTGTAATATACTTTAGTTTATAAGTATTTACATCAATGTTGTATTGTCCTTCTTTCATGGGGTGTATGTTTTGAAAGATACCCAAGTCAGTAAGGGAACCTTTCACCCTCCTCTTTTTAAAGACTTATTTTGTTGGGTCTTTTAATTTACATATTTTAATGTTGGGATATGTTCTTATATATCCTTATTGATGTAAATTTTATGTCCAAGTGATGAGATACCCTTTCTATCTCTCATCAACTCATTTTCTGAATTTTGAAGTGACACCGTTAGGCTGTCGAATTTTTGCAAAGGAACTTCTTAACCCAGTTTTGATTCTTTGGGATAAACTTGTACTCCTTGAATATGTCATTCTATGAATATTTTTTAATGACCTCTAATTATTTTACACTTAATATCCACTTATATTTGGTGAATTCGTTTTTCACATATAATTATGTAATTGATTTATCCTTAATCCAAGGATACCGTCTTTGAATTGGACTTCGTCTCAATCTCCTTTCATTGTGGCATATTTTGTTTTAGAAACAACTTTCTTTTATACGGTGTATAAACCCCTTTGACTTTTATGTTTATCCAAAATGAATCTTTTTTATATGAAGTGTTTTACTAAATGAGAAAAGGGAATGTTTTTTTTCGTACATATGCAGCGACAACGACTTCTCTGCCGCCGTGACCATTATTTGAGTTCCGGATTCCTCTACAAGCCATGCCTTTTTTAAATGAAAAATAAATACCATGTTTTACTTTTCTTTTATTTTGGTATTGAAAATGGTTTTCATAATGTTCTTATTATATCAATGTGTTGTATTGATATCTTTTGATTGAAATGTGGAAATGTTATGTTTCCTTTATGTATGCTTTATGTGATATGATTATGTTATGGTTCTTGGGCATTATTATGAAGACGGGTGGTTCCGTGATAAAAAAAGGGCAGGTGAGCCCGATATAGCTCTCCAATTCATTAGGTAATGCGAAGGGGTTAAACGTTAGGGTTTCTTCGAAGAGATTTAGGGAATATACTATGATGGGTATTCCAAACGTAACCATGAGGGTTACTCCCTATGTAAGAATGTTATGAATGCCTCAAGTTACCTTTATGTATTATGATTTCTATGATTTATTCATGATTTGATGAGGTATGTGATTATGTTTTATGAGTAAAGTATGATTTCATGCATGTACTAATGTTTTAATTTCATACTTTTATATCCCTTACTGAGCTTTTTATGCTCATCCCAGGTTTTTGAAATGTTTTTAACAGGTCAATGGAAAGGTACATGATGTGATGATAGTGTCAAGGAAGTGTCAAGAAAGAATCCATGTTTTTATTTTAAATATGTTTTTGTTGATGTGAAAAATGGGTACTATCTTTTATGTAACCACTTTGTTTAAATGTGGAATGTAATTCATGTTTTATGATCTAATTCTCTAAAACTCTAAACCTGAAAATATTTTCAATGTGTATTCTTGAAGTAACTCAAGATTAAGTAAGGTTTAAGGCTGGTTCCTTATAGTCCTTATAAATAATGATAGAGTTCTTACCTATGCATCACAACAGATGAAAGTTCATGAGAAAAACTATCCTACTCATGATCTCGAGTTAGCAGCTGTAATATTTTCTTTGAAGATATGGAGACATTATCTCTCTGGTGAAAAAAGTGAGATATATACGAATCACAAGAGTTTTAAGTATATTTTCTCACAGAAAGAACTCAACATGAGGCAAAGTATATGGCTTGAGATACTCAAGGATTATGATTGCACGATACACTACCACCCAGGGAAGGCAAATAAGGTGGGAGATGTTTTGAGCAGAAAGGATCATGGAGTTTTGAACAAGATGAGAGTTGAGAGGGATACTATTTTCATGTATCTAGTAAAGATTTATATGGAAATAACTATGGAAGGTGAAACATCGATAATTTTTCAAATGGTTTCCAAACCATCTTTACTAGAAAGGATTAAGACTTCTCAGACTGATGATGAAGAGTTTCAAAAGAAGATTAAAGCTGTGAATGATGGGAGATTGAGTGACTTTGTGTATGAAGATGGAATTTTGAAATTTGGGAAGAGACTTTGTGTTACCAATATACCTGATCTAAAAAGGGAATTGTTGGATGATGCTCATAGTTCCAATTTCTCTATACACCCTGGGAGCACCAAAATGTATAGAGATTTGGAAGAAAATTTTTAAAGGGATAACATGAAGAGGGAGATTACTGATTTTGTGTCAAGATGTATGGTTTTTCAACAAGTGAAAGCTGGAAGGCAACACCTTGGAGGAGTCACGAAACCTCTTCCCATACTTGAGTGTAAATGGGATAATATCACGATGGAATTTGTCATGGGGCTACCAAAGACTCTTAGAAGGAACGATGCAATATGGGTCATTGTTGATCGCCTTACCAAGTCAGTAGATTTTCTTGCTATAAGAGAAGATTTACCACTTGAACGTCTAGAAATACTATATATAAATGAAGTTGTGAGGCTTTATGGAGTACCCCTATCAATTGTTTCGGATCGTGATCCCCGTTTTACTTCAATATTCTAGAAGAGTCTTTAGAAGGCCTTGGATACTGAACTTTGTATGAGCACTGCTTACCACCATCAAACAGATGGACAATCAGAACATACTATTCAAACCTTAGAAAACATGTTGAGATCTTGTTCACTTGACTTTCAGGGTATGTGGGATCAATATTTACCTCCGATAGAATATTACTATAACAATACCTTCCATTCAAGTATTCGGATGGCACCATATAAAGTGTTATATGGAAAGAGATGTCGCACACCAACCTATTGGGATGACGTTGGTGAAAGAAAACTCGTTGACCCAGAGCTGGTGGAGGAAATGACGGAAAAGGTAAATGTAATCCAAAACCACATCAAAGCAGCTCAAAGTAGGCAGAAGAGCTATGCCGATAACCAAAGGAAGGATTTGGAATTTCAGGTAGGAGATCATGTTTTATTGAAGATATCTCCATGGAAGGGAGTCATAAGTTTCGGTAATAATGGTAAATTGAGTCCTAGGTACATCGGACCTTTCGAAATTCTAGAACGAATTGGGGCTATAGCTTACCGTTTGGAAATTCCGCCAATTCTATCCAATGTTCATGATGTGTTCCACGTATCACTGTTGAGAAAATGCATGCCTGGCCCAAAGCATGTACTCACCTTTGAGGAATTAGAACTAGAACCCGATCTATCTTATTTCGAAGAGCCCATTAGGATTCTTGATACAAGTGAACAAGTTCTAAGAAACCGGACGACTCGTCTGGTAAAAGTTCTATGGAGGAACCATAAGATGGAAGGGGCTACGTGGGAACCCGAGGAACTTATGATGAAGAACCATCTGAGTCTTTTTATACAGTAATTTTCTAAGAATTTTGAGGACGAAATTATTTGAAGGAGGGGAGAATGTAACACCCCAAGCTTCCATGGTACGATTCTCTTTGAATAATACAGTAGCATGTGTTGTACGCAACTTCGAGATTCTAACACACCGCGCCAAGCAAAGTAGCCGTTATGAATAGTAATACCCACTTTTTTAAATTTTATAAATTTTATCTGTCCAAATGTACATCATTTTTGGATTTGGAATATCAAAATTATCCTAGGGTAAAATTTTGGTACTTTTTGGATAACTTTTATATTTGGATGAATAGTGAAAATTACTAAATTTTAATTAAATACAACTTTTTTAATAAAAATAAATAATAGTGATAAGTTATGAATTTGAGTGGTTTTAATGTATATTTATAATATATTTTTACCATTTAATAAAATGTTTTTCATTGGGCATAATTTCACAATTAAACCAGACATAAACAAGTGTCAATCTTTTGATAGTTATTATTTCTTAAAAACACGCTTTTTGTTTTGACAGCGGGAATTAATTTTAAATTAATTTCTACCACTTCTATGTTTTGAATTTGGAAAAATGGATTCCATATTAGGAATCAGGATTTCCAAATTTTGTAAATTGGTAACTTTTATTTTTATAAATTTTGAATAATTATTTCGGTAAATATTTTATTTACCGTGGTTAAAGGGTAAATCCGGTAAATAAGGGTAAAAAATAATATTATAATAATAATAAATTACTCTAAAATGTTTCATAACATTATTGGGTGATATATTTATGACTATGGGCATCATTGGGTCGATTTTGGGACCCCATGGAGCCCCTTGTAGGTGATAAGGACACTTTATATTAAATAAGTTAAAGTAAATACAAAAATGACATAATCATATATCTTTTAGAAAAACAAGTTTTATATAGTGTTATATATGTTATATTTTCAACTATAAATATTAATTAGAAAGATAAAACGATTTTATACATAATGGTATTTTATTTATAATTTTTAGACATTGAATAATTAAATTTAATTATGACACAGTAATGATGTAATATTTTCCTTATTAATGAAAGAATCAAATAATTAGTATTATAAAAGTTAAAATAAATATAATTTGAATGTTTTGATGCCATCCACGAATTTTATTGGTTACTATGAAATTATAGTATTTCTTAAATGAATTTGTTTCGAATTAATAAAGTTGTTAAGATTTTAAAAAAAATCAATTATTAAATATTTTCAAAATTGACATAAATGATCTTTTAAAAAAATATTATATTATTAATTGATATTCTATTCTGAAAAATCTAAGGATCGGTCAAAGTACTTATATCATGATATAGGTATCATTAATGGACCACTTGGGTGTCTCTTGGATGTATATAGTATGTTTATTAAATATATAATATAAAAATACAAAGTGAAATGGTAAATGTCAAACTAATTACCTAAGAGTTAAAACTAAAAGATAAGGTTAATATAGTGACCCAATCCTGTCTAAAATCTATTGGTTGAAAGTATTTTGACCCATCCCAACCATATACATTGAATAATCCACTTTGGATCCATTAGAAACCGAAAATTAATTTATTATATAATAATACATTAAGTTTTCCTAAAGAGCCCCTCCTCCCCTTTATAAAAGGACACCACTTCTAACCAATTATTCACATATTAAAAGCCTTTTGGATCAGCCAAATCCACACAAATATTCTCTCAACTTACATCACTTCAATATAGAGGCTTTATTTGGATCATAAATCCATCCTAAGGAGCCCTTTTGATCAAATCAAAAGGAAGAACCCGAAGAAGAGGTAATATTTTCACCACCCTCTTTTAAGTTCCTTTCATCTTCAACTTCTTATTTATTTGTTATTTCTATTCTAAAATAATAACTCCAGTATCTTCTATATACTGTGAAGTTATTATAAATATGGTACAACCATATTCAGTATTCTATCCATCCTTTAAATGACATGTCACCATACGTGCGTACGTACGGCCTACCGTCTCCACGTCGTGGTGTAATTGTTATTCAATAAACTATTATTTGGATGAGTATACTAATGATGTGTAATTCATGTAAATAATAAATATAACATGGTAATGATTCTGTATATATGATATAAAATCCCATTATATATTATTTTAATGTCAAAAGAATGATATTATCGCCCGTGCGTACGTGTAGATTACCGTCTCCATGATTGCGATGAGATTCATTCCTCATCGTATACATTCATGAATAAATTTTATTTGATGAATAAAACTAATTTTTAGAGACTTTATATCATTATTTATATGAATAATATACATCTCATCCATAAAAAATATGGTTCACATAACAAATAATATAAAGAAAAATGAATCTGTTAACACCCGAAATGATGATAATACTAAGATATTATTAACATAAAAATGTTAAAAGATCATATATGATATCATATTAAAGTATATGATTCATTTATATTTTAATAAAAAATTATTTCACCATTATACAGGAGGTTAACCTATCCTCAACCAAGGAAAAGTACAAGGTAAGGGTTTATTTCACAATCTCTTCATTATCTGATGTTGTTTATACGTAATTATCTATTGGGACCTCTTTATCATCAACATCCTTGTTTCTTACAAATGTATTTCAAATCATTCTTACTATTTTATAGACTATGGGATAAAGTCATTTTTACCCTGGTTGACTTTTTATAAGGAGTTTATAAAGTAATATTTCTGTCGTTTTCCAAACAAGGTCCTTTTAAACCTTTTCGACAGAATTAAAGTAAGAATGTTTTTTAACTTATACGGCTTGTGCGGCTATTTTCCGTCGTTATAAAATCGTCAAATCTTACCTTACAATCTTATAAGAATGTTTTCAAATTAAATGTTTTCTTTTATAATTATGTGACTTTTATAGGTCTTAATGTATTCTTCCACATTTATTTTCACCTCATTGATTCCATGATCCAAAATATGGTCTTTATTGTCCATTCAATCAGCATGTTGTTCTTTAAGATCAAGTTTAATTCATATCTCATACATTATATCTACTTATAACTTTTAAACATTTATTTCAAAATGTCCATCAGGTATCTTTTCCTCAGACTGTATGAGAATCTTTAGTTCATCATTCTCCTTCCTTGCCTCCTTCTAGACAACATCAGATGAAATTGGATCAACCAACCGGTTAGGATCCTCAAGCTCGTCACCTTTATACTACATGACCTTGTCACAAGCAACCTACCACTCATCTCCATCTTAAGTAGGATTAAAATGATCTCTAAATTTAAAACACATGCCAACTGAACAGGTATTCATCAAATTTGGAAGGTACAAATAATCCTTCCGAGTATTGGTCTTTCTCTAATCATTCACAGGATAGTCTCTAACAAAAAAAGATTTAGATTTCCTTTTAAAAGTTTATTATGTGAGAAACACTTGAGTATCTCATCCTCCTCATTCTCTGAGGGATACTTTGGGGAATCAGCTAACATTGTCTCATTTTCTGAAGATTTTTCAAATAAGGGATGGATCATTCTTCTTGTCATTCCTATAACACGTTGTTGTCTAGAACCATTTATCATATTCCACATCCAATCTACTTGTTAGATATGAAAACTTGTTTTGAAGGAGGATCAGTTTCATGTATATAGGATTTAAAAAAAAGTCTATTTATTAGACCTGAGAGAGCCATGTTTCAGTCTCCGAGGGAATGAACTGGGGATCTAGAAACATGAAGTAGTCCCTAAATTCGGTGCGTTGTAACCTAAAGATATGAGCCCCCAGATGGCTTAGCCATGAACACCTGAAATCCCCGAGGACCCCTTCACACAATCTAGGGATGAAATGATGTTAATTATATTAACATCATCCTAACCCGGTCTGTTATATGAGGGTAGATACACCACAACCGCATATGATTTCAAAGTTTCAATACTCGCTCCCTCAAATTCACGAAATGGGGTTGTGGGAACAAATCCTTGTCCAACTAGTGAACTACTACAAGCCTATTAGAGATGACTAAGACGACCACAGGATGATTATAAATCAATCCACAAATCAAAACAAACCCTCTATTTGATCCGATATTCATTTTCAATTTCAATCTACACAAAGTCAACTAGTGGTTTGGAAACATCGATTTCTACATAGATTCACAGAGAAATAGGGTGGAAAAGAAATCTTGATTGGTTGTCAAAACATAAGAAATGTCAACCAGGTTTCCAAGCATAGAGAGTAATGAGGGGGTTTGAAATGAAAGCGTATGGCTGGGGAAACTTACCCAGATTAGTGATGTCGAAGGATCATGCCTCAAATGGAAGTCGAAAGACCATCAGAAGAGGAAGAATTGTGCACTATTGTAGGAACGTTTGTTGCCATTCTAGGTAGTGATGAGGTCATCCTCAGACTCGAAGCGATTGAGAAGGTTTCATGGTTCTAGTATCCCAAAAATTGTATGATGTTTCAAACCCCACAAATCAAGGATTCATCAGTCGATGTTTGATATTATAAATTTTTAAACTTATGAAAACATTTTTCATTAGAAAACTAATTTATTTCATATTTGCGTGTTAAATTAAATTTCAATTCTACCACTTATATGAATTGAATTTAATATAATTGATTCCTATTTAGAATAATAATGATTAATATTAGTTTATAATTTCACCTTAATTTTTTTCATAATTAATGGTAAAAAAAGAAATATTATTCACTATAATTAATGGTAAAACGAGGTTTTGAGAATTAATGTGCTTGTGTTAATGTTAATTTTCCACAAAAAGAATTTTTTTTTGATAAATTTAATTTTATACTTATAATAATATAGTATAAATTTTATGAAAATTTTATTTTTATTTTTTATCCTAAGTGATAAATTACCTATGTAAAAAATCTATTTTCCATGGTGAAATGAAAAATGTAAAAAGTGAGTAACCATAGTGGTTAGGGGAATGAATTATTTAATAAGTATTTTCTTGGTGGTGTAGATTGATTTTTTCCTCCCTAAAATCCATTATTTATTAATATTGGAGGCACTTGGTTTAAGAAACAATCAATTATTGAATAGTTTTGGGTATTTATAGAAAAGCCACTCTTTCTCATTTATAAAAGGGAACCTCCTATCCTTTACACTAACACTTCCAAAGCAATTTAGTTTATTAAATCACTATAAAATACCTTCCCTAATTTGATTTCCATTTCTTAGATGTATTATTTTCTTACAAAACCCTCCTAGGATGGATTTTGGTGAAAAGGTTAAGAGGTTTTGTGATGAATATGTACCATTCTTAAATATGAGTTTTCATTTTATTTCATCCTTTGAATTCTTAAATTCAAAATAAATTTTGATAAAATAATAAAAAAATATTTTCCATATATTAGTATTACATTATATTAATTTAATTACCTATATCCATATTAGATTATGTCAAATGAGAAATGAAACTATCGATCATGTGTACGGAGGACTACTACCTGGAAAACCGATGTAATTCATTTTGAATCACTACCTATCACCTATGGATGTAATGATGGATTATATATAAATATATGATATTAATTAAATAAATATTTTTTCTTGAATTTTAATATCACATATAAGTTCTTATCTTTTATTCTATTAGAAAATCTTAATGTCACTCATGCGTACATGTGGGTTAACGCCTCCACAAAGTAATGCGATTTATTTTTCATTTTTTTACATGGATGATACAAATTACGGATTTGATGAATATATATTATTTATTTGATCTAATAATTATTCTTTTATGAGGAATTATTATTTACCTTTGTTTCATTCCATCCGTTCAAAAAATAAAACAAAGTTCAAACGTATGTATGACCTACCGTCTATATGAACTATACAATTAATTATATATATATATATATATCGTTTATGGATTATGAAAAATAAATATATAATGAACATATATGATATTTATACCATGATTAAAATTATGTAGATTATGGAAACAATATCAATGTACAAGTGTAGAAACTTCCAAACCAAAATATACATAAAAAAGAAGAATTTATTACACAAAACAATGATTTTAAAAATAATTTGTTAATAAAATGTAATAATATATTATAATTAAATCATATAGGTATGATATATATTTGGATAGTTCTATGATATATTTAAAATAAATTTACATTTGGTGTTTTTAACACATATGACGTTAGTTGGACTTGAGGTAAGGGATTATTTTTTAGTCTTTTTATTATTTAGGATTGCTTATTCTTATGTTTCTATTAATTTTATCTTTCTAAATTAAGAAAAATATTTTTTATTCTCCTATTGTTATTTATTTAAATTACTTAATTTCCTATCAATTTCATATTTGTAATTTCTCCACATCCTGAAATAATGTTTTTATGGAAAACCAACATGGATTCACTACTCAGTCAAGAATATTTCTTTTCCTTGCATATATTTTACTTAAAATGTACAAAAGTACATTTTAAATATTATAAAATGTTTTATTAAAAAATTACTACCCATTTTGGTCCTATTAATTTTTTTTAAAATGAATCTTCTAGTCGTTTTCCAAATGAGGTACTTTTGAACTTATTACAAAAGTTTTAAAGGAATTTTTTTAAAACATTTATGGAATGAATAGATCCTATGATCTCATGAAAAATAATTTATTTGAAGATTAAATTACAATTTTAAATGTTTCATTTCAGAGAAAACGTTTTCCTTAATATTTGGGAAGTATTTTAGACATTGAAAAAGTGATTTCAAATTGGAAAGGTCACTTTCCTCAATAAATTTTCCAATTATATTTTTAATGTATTTTCATATATGTGAACACCATTTGATGAATCCTATGATTTAATGTATTTATAATTTAATTATACTATATATTATATTTCGTTTAATGGTTTATTATTCGGTTGAATGGTGAAATTATTGATATTTTTTCTACTAGTTCTTCCAATATAGTCAGTAATTTATTTTTAAGGAATATTGATTAAGTTGTGTTGTTTATTCATTTGATGAATGAATTAGACTTATTTAGTGGTGTGTGGGGCCTGAAATTACATACCCCTTTGGTTTTCCATTATGTCTCATAAAACAAACTAGATTGAGTATTTAGCCGAGGACAAACCTAATTATGTAATATATCTTTACATGAGGCCTCAATGGTATGTTTTAGATGCACGATATTATGAATTTCATCACTGTGAACTCAGTTATTAATTTAAATGTTGTCATTTGAATTTTTATGATATCCATGGATATTCTTTTAACTTTTCTGGTTATTTAAATGGAATTATTTTATCAGATTTTATTCTTCCTATATTATTAATTTCTTATTGTCTTCCACTATATGAATATGCAAACTGAGCATCTAAGATAACACCCTTATTTAATTTATATTTCCTAGGGTTTCAGGAAGGGTATTATGATTGACACTAAAGGATAATCTAAAGGTAATAATGCCACTATCAAATAAAATACATTTTTTTTCAAATGTAAGGTAAAATTTATGTATATATATTTTTTTGTAATACCAATAAACTAATAATCCTTTTGTGGCACGATTTGTTTTTATCCAGTGATTTCTTAATGAACAGACCACCAACTCCTGGCTACTAGTGTTAGGGTATTTACATGATATACATCTTTAGAATTTTTTATGTTTCTAAATTCATAATAATTAATGTGTATAAGATTTTTTTTGCGATTTATAGACATTTGAAATGGTAAAAAATCAACCGATGATAAATCATCCATTGAAACACTCATAATGAAAATCATTTGGGTTATATCTAGTTCATGGGATCCTAAAGTTATGTTAATCCAATAATCCATGGATATAAATAAAATGACATATATATAACTCATCGGATCCTCAATTACATATGATAAAATGATAAATATCAAATAAATAAAAAAGGAATGTAAGAAAAGGAATCCAAGGAAAAATTTTCCATTAAATAAATCAATGATGATGATTCTTTTATAAGATACCCCGATGAAGAAGATAATATTTAATAAATTCTATGAATTATGTACATTATTTTAAATATGAATAAATCATCATGATATTGTATAAATAAAGATCAAATTTATGTTTCTAAGGTTACATGATATGAGTGAAACAAAAAATGACATATAAGATCATGATTCCCAATATATGAAAACATTATATAAGAAAAAAGTAAATTTAAGAATTTATTTAATTTTTTGAATTAGTGTGGTCTATCATCATCATGTTTTGAGAGAAATAAATTACATATAAGACATATAAAGTAAGGTAATGAGGTTGGTTATCCAATTTTTGAATTTATAAGTCATTCCTATTTTTGTACCACTTCATCATTAATACCTAGAAGCTATAAATAGCTCAAATAATCCCATGATCAACCAGGAAATTTTTATCAATGTGATAGAATGTATAATGAAATTGAAATGAAATATAATCAATTTTTTTAGAGAAAATTATGTTTCAATGAAAATGATATTCTTATAATGAAAATGGATGATTTGATTTTTAAATTCAAAAAATCAACAAAAATTTTATGTTTTTTAAAATGAAATTTAGGATATACAAAATTCTATATTAAAATTCACCACTATTTAATAAAATAAAAATATAGTCTTGGGTTATATACATGTTAATAAAAATAACCATGTTTTTACTTTTTTAAATAATAATGAATATTCTTAAAAAACAACTACCTTTTTTAGAAGGTGTTCACAAAATATGTTTTGAAGTTATTATGGAATTTTTGGTCATATTATATATGAATGCTAATATAGAAATGAAATATAGGTATTACCTAAATAAATTTATCTTTCTTATCATTTTTCTAAAAAAAATCAACTTCTGAAAAAATTTATATTCCAAAATTTATATTAGCAAGTATAAGTGGACCCAAAAATATTTTACCATATCAAGAATTAGTATCTCACATTTATAGTTTCTCAAGGATAAGAAAAGAAACTTATTTGGAATTTGTTTAGTCCAATAAAATTATATTCATTGACTTATAAATTGGTGGATTCTCATAAAAGATTGTGTATATTACCCCTTGAAGTCATTAATCAACTCTAGCATCTTGATATCATTGTTTAATACACCAGGTGAGGGGGTGCCTAGATTTTTCCTTTTTAGACAATATTGGACACCAATATTTAACTACATATGAAAAATAATCTTTTTTAGAAATATATTTAATCTATTTTCAAAATATATCCTTTATATATTATATATTTTTTTATAAGGAGGAGAATATTATTTTAAAAAATTTAGTTTACTTTTTTATTTTAAAAATGTTCTATTATTCTATTACAAAATTTTATTTTCTTATATTTTACAAAAAATTGTTTTAAGATTTTATATCATTAATATATTTAGATCCATTCTACTATCATCAATATTTAATTGATATAATGTGATCATTAATGTTTTATCCCTCTTTTAAATCAAAAATGATTTACTTCTTGGAATCTTGTTTTATGATATATTATTTTTTATAAAATTGGAGTAGTTTTCATTTATGTATATTCCTTTGACCATTATATAAGTGTGAATTTAATGTTTTATCTTATATGAATACTCTATCTTGAGAAACTTTTTTTAAAAGTATGTTTTACATATCTATCAATAGATTTACATTCTCTTATACCCTCATTGTTTTCCATTTTGATAATAAAAAAGGGGGAGATGTTATAAGGGAATTGTATTTTAGAGATATTTTAGGGAATTATTTTTAGTGATTTTTTTGAATTTCATTTTTCATTCTAGGATATGTTATTAAAAAAAATTTATTCATTCATTTAGGATTTTATTTCTTTTAAATGTGATATCGTATTTAACATTTTAGATTGTCAAGTATCTTGTTTTTTGAATCACTAATTTATTTGATATTTATTTTACTACTTATTTAATTTTAAATATATATTTTTATGTTATGTTTTTTGATAATAAAAATGTGAAGATTATTGTAAATCTCTCTTTTATAGGGTTTCAATAGAAATATACCAAAATTTGTATCTAATGTATTCCCTATTTGATTCTCAGTTATTCTTGTTGGGAATCTAATTCATGTCTTTAAAGTAAAAAATAAAGGATTCTTGGGGTTTATTGGTTATTTAAATGATTAAATTGAAGCATTGATAAAGATTTTAGGAAGTATATATGGATTTAAAGAATCCATATATGATATTTATAAAAACATAGTGGTCGATGGAAGGAAGTAGAGAATCCACTTCATTAATCCAAGTGTTATAGGTTGTACCAACTAGGTGATGGCGTATGACAGTGTCATAAGATCATCCTAAGACCCATTGGCTAGTTTATGGAGTCCCACCATCCTGTTAGTCGAGTCTGACTAGAATATTAGGGGTGGGGGGAAATATTATTACAATAAAATATAGCTAGTCCACTGACTACCCTATAGAGAATAATGATTATCCAGTCGAATTCAGACTTATAGTTTGATGGTGTGTTGAATATGGTCAAAAAGAATATCATGAGGCTCCTTAATTCCACAGTCTGACCCAAATAATTTTAAATATTTTACAATATTCATAAAACCAATAAATTGTGGAATTTTATTCTTTTATCAAAATTGATTCCTTTAAAACAATGGAAATTTGGTTCTTGGGTTTCCATTAAAACTATGGAATACTGGCTCATCGATTTCTGTTAAAACTAAGGTAAGGTCTTTATAAGTTGTATCTATTTTTCTAAATGGTGGATAAGAAAGGTACTTTTTAGATATATTTTTATATTTCATATGAAATTATTTCTTTATTATCATTTCATTATCACTTGTATCATTTATCATACACTCACATACTTACATAAATTTTATTTGATCCTTTATGTGCTAAAATTAAACCTCTTCTTTTTAATTTATATTAAAATCATCAACAATTCCCAAATCTATTTACCTATTTATTTCTCACATTGAATTGAAATTGTTTTATTTTTAGATTTTTCATTATCTTCTAAAATAATTTTTAAAATTTAATTCACCCACACATTTTATAATTTTTATTTGAAAATTTATGATTTAAATTCTAAATATATAATCAATTAATGTGTTGCCACATAATGAGAAATTTCATAGATAGTAATTAAATTATTGAAAAAAAATTAAATGAACCATCCCAGCTACAGTGTGTCATATACAGTGCAAAATTATTACATAGGTACAAGATACATGGGATTTCTCTATGTATGATTAATTATATTAGTTGTCTTGAAAAACTAGACACATATATGATTTCTATATTACATTTTATGTATAAAACATTTCCTTAAAAAATTCCTTACATCTGTGAATTTCATTCAAAAATACCTTCTTTATAAACCTAGGAAAAGTAAAAAAAATAAATGGTTATATCAAATGATAGTTAAAGGTTATGTATAATTGAATATATAATGATGAAATAGAATGTAAGAAATATTTAATAGTCGATAAATCAAAAAATTGGGAATAACATTAATACATGTATAATTTTAAGTAGAAAATCACTTGGATAATAATAATTTAATTTAAAATGAAGGAAATGCATAATTTCATACATTCATGATATTACCATCATGGCCTCCATCAAATTTATCATTCAAATTTCTAGGTTATATAAACCACTACAATACATATATTGAGGAAAGGAAAAAAAATCCCTAACTATTATTACAAAATTTCATAGACTTGACCTATACATTATGACAAGTTTATTTGTCTAATAAGACCCATTAATGCATCATGAGGATATCTATAATTGGGACCACCTATCATATATATATGTGTGTGTGTGTGTGTGTCCATTTTATTCCACATATATTTAATAATTAATATAAAATATAATCCAAATTCCTTTTCAATGAATAAATATCCATATTGAATCAACAAAGTGAAACATAAATATTTTACTAGAAAATGAAGTAGAAATATTTACAACCTTTCATCAACTAATAATTTATATTAAAATGGAGTATTTTGAAAGATATATGAATGATATATTTTTTTAACATTGCTGTAAAAAAAAGTCATAAATCATTTCCAAAAATTCATTTCATTAATTTAAGAAAATTAGACCCTCTTTATTTGATAATATTTAAAATAAATATTGATATAATAGTTTGAAAAATATTATATTTGTAAATAAATATAGAAACATATAAATTAAGCTTCAAAGAAATAAATAGATATGACATCAGGAAAACCCATTCAAACAGTAAACATTAAAACAAGTATTCATTTCAAACCATTGGAATGAAATCAAATAGTAACTCCTAAGGAAAAAGAAATGAATATTCATATTAAAGAATTTAAAACAAATTTAATAATGATTGTATATTAATTTAAAAATAATTTGGACATAGAAAATAACATTATTTGAAACATTTTAAATAAAGTAGACATGTTAGATAGTGTTAATCAACCAAGGGAAAAAAGTTTAAATTTTTTATAAAATTTTTATTAATCATTTTATGTAACAAAGAGGGTAAACTTTTTCTGAAAACATTGTAACACCATAAATAACCCAAATAAATTAATATATATAGGGTTTATAGAGAATTTATTATGAATGTTTTTAAAAAAATGAATATTTTAAATCTCTTTAAAAAATGTTAATGTGATATAAATAATTAATTATTTGGAAAATTTTAAATCAAATCTCTTTAAAAGAGAAAAAAATTAACAAAAACTTATAATACGATTAATAAATATTATTTAATGATATAGTGTGTAAAAGGGTTAATATATAAACTATGTAACATAAATTAAGTGCATAATGTAAAACATGTCTCCTTAGAGTGGAAATGAAACGAAAATACTGTTACCTCAAGTCCAACATTCGTTCTAATCACTATTAAATTCATTTATAATAAATTTTTATTTATATTTAATAAATAAAAGAACTGTATTAATAGTCATAAAATTATATATTATTCAATTATAACATTCTATATCTTATTTATTAATAATTCTTTAATAACATCACGATCACATGTGTTAACAGGTCTATTTTTCAAACTTATTTTAGTTCGGAAGTTATGGTACTTGAATCATGGTCTTGATTTTATCATATATATAATATTAACAACTAAATAATAATTATTTTTATACATTAATTAATATTTATCATCATTTATTAAAGTATAACACAAAAAATTAATCACATAACTTTCTAGAGGTGGTAGTGTACACGTACGCATGAATGATAATATCATTTTTTTAATGGATGGAATGTAAGTAGGTATATAATATATCATATTACCAAAATCATAATAGTATCATAAATATCATATATATTTATTTTATCCATTATTACATCCATCAATTTGAGGTGATGATAGAAAATGAACTACACCGCTACATGGAGATAGTAGTCCATGCATATTCTTGACCAATACAATCATTTTATGTTTGATATTAAAGGATATTAATATGTTATTTTCAGTAAACATAATATATATTTAGTTTGTGGAAGATAATAATGTAATTAAATCATTATGTTTAGGAAAATATTGAAGGCGGTAGAATAAAAAATAAAATGAATAAACTGGGTTTAGATTTATACCACATCTTTAGAATCCTCCTAATAGTTACATATTAATAATTATTAAGACGGCCTTTAAAAAATAAAATAATATTTAGGAAGTTTGGAATATATATAATAAGGTATTTTTATTGGGGCTGCATGAGCTAAATGGCTCAATGTTTTTGAATATGAGTGGAGAATAGGAACCCTTTTATTAATGTGGTAGGTGGGAAACATATAAATACCTAAAATATAAATATTTAAACATCTGTATTAATCATTTAATATTTCTCAATGTACATTTAAAATTTATGAACACGATGATAATGTATAAATATAGTCAAAAAATCATGTTTAGATAAGTTTTTGTGACATTTTAAACCTTATCTTTTGGTTTAACAACCCTGTTAACCCTATTTAACCATAACCACACAAAAATAACAGTAAAACATACATGAATAATGAATGATAGATTTTAGAATTTCCCATCCACATGAGTCAATATAAGAATTTTTTAATTATTTAAAATTAATTTTAAATCCTTAAATACCATTTAATGTAATTTTCTAAACTCTTCATATATCATGGCAATAGAGGTTTCGTGATAACAATGGTAATTTAAGATAAACTCTTTTGCTAAATCATAAACATTAAAAATATTCAATAAATTAATGGGTAAACATAATTCATAAAAATTATACTAATTTTAATTATTTATAATCATTTATTTGATTTATCTACTACTTGCAGAAGCACTTTATTGGTGTTCTCTAAGCATTAAAAGAAATTATACTATATATAAAAATTAAAAATTTATTAATATCCTAAAAAACGGTTTTATTTTGTAATTTTTCTTAACATAAAACAATATAAAGAGCATACTCAATTGAAAGTGGCACAAAAAAAAATTGAAGTATGGTTATTATCGAATACCAACCATGAAAAGAAATAAAGTAAGGTTCTTGGTTGTTTTTGAGTACTTATCCAATAATTATCTAATTAATTATCACTATTTTCATATTTCTATGGTGCTAAACGTTTTTCAGAGATTACTATTCATTATGATAAAAAAATGAAATTGGCCTATTTACTAATTATGAACCATCATATTTTAAATACAAAATTCATTTTTCCAATTCCAATTCATAGATTTTAAATAAATTAACATTAATATATCTATGAAAAAACATATAATTTTTTTTATAAAAAAGATGATTTCAAATAAAAAATTTATTGTTTTTACAATTCACTTGAAAATCATTTGTTTAGAAAAATTCCAAAAATTAATCATAATAAAATTTTGATGCATTTATTTTTATATTGATTTTAATTTTTTTAAATATTTCTTTTTATGTTCGAAAAAATTAATTATAATTACCAGTGTATAAAACACATAAATTTGTAGAAGAAAGGTATTTTTAAAGCATAAAGTGAATTTATTTTTATTCATACCTAACAAAAACAATTAAATGAATATTAAATTTACTGAATGAATTCATTATTTACTATAATGAAATAATCTATCACATATACATCATAATTTGTTTATACCTACATATACTCATTAACCCAAAAACTAGGTTATAAGAATCATATCTAAATAATACTACTTTGTGGTTTGTTTAGATCATGGTTGTGTGTAGTGTACACTTTCAAAAATAGTTATCTTTTAAAATAAAATATAAACTAAAATAATTGGGTATTTCATACTCCCATCTATAAGAAAATTACATACTCATAATTTTAATTCTCCCTTTTAATACAAAATTATTATTTTTAGTAATAAAATTGGATATAGATTTTGTGTTGAACATAAATTTCTAAGATATTACAATGAAACATATTATGCATGTACATATATAAGGATCATAATTTAAAACAAGTATATATATAAACATTACATGTTATCTTAGTTTTAAATTCCATATAAGACTCGATGGATTTATCTTTAATTTTCATGAGTTTGAGAAAATCCATTACAATTGGTATAAAAAGTATGATAAAATTTAAATAATTTATTTATTCCCATTCTATAAGTATGATTTCATCATTCAATGTGAATCATAATTACAATAATGAATTTTTCACATGTAATGCACTATAATAGAATTTTAATCTAATAAAATACCCATGAAACAATGAAGTTTTTTTCCACCCATATAAAAGAAAAATGGTTAGAACAAAATAAAATAAAAATAAAATATAATAAACTCATAAAATATGCTTGAATAAATTGGAACCCAAAATTTGGATCGGTTTTAAGGTGACCCAATCATAATTTACCTTAATAATAAATAATTTTCTATGATTATTTAATACACAACTCAATTACACATTCCTTATACCATAATGTTTTAGTGTCTTTGGTTACTAAATACATAAACCTCTTAATTTTATAAAGGATCTTAGACATCATCCAAAAAGTTTTCATATTAGTACCCTAAAATAAATTTCATACATAGAACCCTCCATATAAATTATGGGAAGGAATAACTAAGAAAGATAAAGAATAACTTACAAATAATGTTAAACATAGGGGATATTAGTCAATGACTATACATTATCATAAGGGTATGATAACATAATCTTAACATAAGAAAGTCATACCCAATATGAGTGTAAAATAATTAATAATAATTATCCATGAGATTATATCCTAAGAATATGTATATGGGAAAAACATAAGCGTATAACATTGTAAACATGTATAAATAGTAAGATGTCCACTTGTTATGTTAAGGACAACAAATAAAATCCTTTAATGAATATATGAACATGAAACCAGGTCTAAAAATACCTATGTACATGAAATTAGGTCAATTCAAAATGTTTTAAACATAAAATTAGGTTCATACATAACATATTTATCACATGAGTTTTATATAATTACCCAACGGATTGGAGTGATATATAGTTATGATCCCACATGTCACATAATTAAATCCATACCTAAATGAACTAAAATGACCCAAAATTTTAATCATATCATATTATCATAATATGTATAATGGAAGGGGCTTTAATAAACATTTTATCAATTGATCAAAACACAACCCATGGGAAAAAATGGTTTCATAATGGTTTCATTATAAGTTAATTATCTTATGTGAAAAAAAACATGTTTCCTTTAATTATATTTAAATAATAATAACAATAATCCACACAAAGAAAAAATTTCATTTTATCATAATACAATATCCCCTATTAAGTATAATAATCCTTGAAGTATGTTGATAAAAATTAAAAATACTTTTAAATGATCATTTGAACATTTCTTTTAGAATATTAAAAAATCCATTTTTTTAAAAGAAAAACTTCAAATATAAATCTTGAAAATATTTAGAAATGATTTTATTTTAGTATAAACAATAAAATATGTACATTATTCATTAAATTAAATAAACTATCCTAGTGGAAGGAATATCCATTCTTATTGTATATGTAAAATGAGAACATTCTTTTTACAAATTTTAAAAATATCCAAAAATACATATTCATAAAATGTTTCTTCAAAAGGATTCCTTGATAAATTTTTAAATAAAGTAAAATTTATTGTAACTCATCTTTTGAAAACATTTCTTGTATAGGTAAAAACTTATTTTAAAAAATTTTGAAGTGAAAGGAAATTGAAGAAAAAATCATCGTGCAAAGAGAAAAAAGGGTTAGTTATTCCTTAAAATAAGTTTCTGGAACATTTTTAAAATCAAAGAGAGGAAATGGTTTAATTAATTTAAAATTTAAGTAATAAAAATATGAAAAGAAAATATATGGGTTTCAGAGGATAATATTTTAATAATTTCAATCAATATAAATTAAACATAGACAATTTCCAAAATATAAGAGATTGGAAGACAAACCCATGTGTTAAGTATCATATTACTTTTTAAGGGTTCAAATAACATATATAATAATTATATATTTATTAAAAATATAATACAAAACCAAATTATTAAATATAATACGATATATTATTTACTTATAATATATTATCACCCATTTATTAACAGTTCTTTATTAAAATTTCTATTATACATGATAAAAATTTCTATTTTCTGCAATACATTTATTTAGTAGTTCTGGTACAAGTAAATTTAGCATGGTCCCACCATATTCATAATATTAATCTTGGATTATTTATCCTATGTAATAATTATATATAATTTTATAATATTAATATAATGTTGTGATGAAGATACTAATTAAATCACTTTATGAAGAAAATAATCTATATTTAAACACAAGAGACCATTCAACTTTTTGATGAATGAAATTAAAGAAAGATAAATAATAATTTTACTTTATATAATATTTTTTATTTAATAAATATAATATATATTCATTAATTACATCCTTATTATTATAAATATCAAGTATAAATAATAAATAATCACATCGTTTCGTTGAGGTGGTAATCCACATTTATGTTTGAGTGATGTTGTAATATACCAATGGATGAGAAGGTAATAAGTTATATGAGATATTATAATTATATAAGTATAAATATTTAATAAATAATATATATTATTATAAAAAATTCATAACAAATTTCTAGAATAAATGTTGAAAAAAATGAATCATATGACTATGTGGAGGAGAAAGTCTGTATGTGTTCATAAGCAAAGATTTTATTTCCATTCTGATATAAATGTGGGATAAAATGGTTCCTTCATAATAGTAATGAAATATTATAATATTTATGATTGTATATTCCTCTTTTTATAACTGATATGAATATTTTAGATAAGGTGGAATGAAAAATCAAATTGAAAGTACTCGGTTAAGTGTTATACCACTTCATTGAGAAACTTCGTTTGGGTTACTTTTTAATCCTTGAAAGGATGGTATTTTGATCAAACTAGGAAGTATAGAAAAATAGTGGGGATGCTATTAAATAATTTTTTAATTGAATTGATTTTATAATAATCTATTTATGTGTGGATAAGAGAGGATATGTGGTGTAAATTTATAAGATATGAGAGGACACCTTTGGAATTTTTCAAATGAATAAAATATGAGAATGTATTATTCAAGAAAATGTATCCAAAATGACTCATAATCAATTATATGATCTTATATGGATTAAATATAATGATAAATTTTTAATTATAAAAATATTAGTCTATTTTAACCCATATATTTTTAGTTATAACATTTTAACTCCTTTTAACACTTACCATAAGAACTAACTTTTCTAGAAACAGTACTATTCATAGTAACCAATAATTAAGTTTATGTTATTAAATGATATTAATTTTTATTATTAAAAATATAGGATCCATTTTACTAGATTAAATTTCTATAAGTGTCATAAATTTATTTTAAAATCGGTATGAAAAACACAATAAACACATTTTTTTAAAAATTATTTTTTAAGAAAAAAAGAGAATTTAGTTCAATTCCAATCCTAGGGAGAAGTATCAACTGAATGGTAAAATATTTTATTGAAAATAAAATCTTTATATTCCATTAAAATCATTAATTAATAATGATTAATTTAATTTCTTAATATAAAAACACATTGAACCCATAATTTTTTGTAGAATAAAATATCATTTTTTATATTCGAATGATTTTATTTTATTTTTTAAAAATTTGGATGCCAGTGAATTCATTTAATACATATGTAAAACTAATTTTACCTAATTTTTTGATTCCAATTCATACCCTCTAACCAAACATAAAGGTGATAATTATCAAAATAAATAATATATCACTGTTCGTTTAAACTTGGTGTTGTGTGTAAAGCATGCTATAAATGAAATAAAATATATTTAAAAGGGGAATATGTCATTAAACTCATGGGTGTAAATTACACCACCTTATAATAATTTAACCCAAAAAATAAAATTATTCTAATATATAAAAAAGAGGATACTTATACCTAATGATTTTTTCATGTTCCCACATAGCTTCCTCAGATTTATGGTATTACCAAAACCATTTGACTAGGTTAGTGGTGTTGTTTCACAACACATTCTATCTTTGATACAGAATATCAATATGTGATTCCTTATAAGAGATATCAAGAACCATTGGCATGAACTTTTAGTTCAATACATGTAAATTATTAGATATATACTTCCATTGGGGAGATACAATGATATGATCGTGAAATTAAAAGAGATTAAGTGAAAGCACAAAGCGCTATATAAACATCATGATAATATCAAAATTTTGGGAAGGGGAACATAGTTATATATCCATTATTTCCATTATTTAAAAATTTTATAACTTTTTTCCAATTATATATTCATAGGAATAAATTTTCACCAACACCATAGCCTAGATCTCACTGACAATTCAGCAAAACACTTATTTTGACATTAGGCTGCCCTAATGTATGAATGAGTGGATATAATATTCTATATAATTTACTCATTTAAATCTAGTCCAAATATCATTATTTTCCAAAATCCATCACATTACATTGGAGTTTTTATCTTCCTTCCATAGATGGATTCATAAGGAGTCATTTTAATGCTCTATTGAAAGATATTATTTTAATAAAATTCCACAAAATGAAGGTGTTTATACCAAAAACCATAGATATCCAAATATAAAAATCTCAAAATGTATTCTAGAGTCTTAATGATCCTCTCGGACTAAATATATATTTTAAGGTAATATGAAATATGTAAACTCAACTCCAAATCTATAAAATGCTTAATACTTCTCCAGAACGTTGAGGTAAAACTTGGATATAGATCTGATACAGTTGAAATTGATACTAATTGAAATATCATAACTTATATAAAGTATGTCTATGCATGTTAATATAGAGGGAAATATTTTCTTTTTCCTATGAAATATGATGATTTCATTAGGTGAACAAATTTAACTCAAACACCATTACGCCCTTTATATTTTTTGGGGTGTCTTATAACAAAATCTATGGCGATTGTTTCAAATCTCTTTTCAAGTACGGGTAATGTTTTAAACATACCCTTAATATTTTGAATCTAAGTATTAACCTTATCACATAACATAAATTAATATATATACATGTCATTATTACTTTTCATGTTATCCAAATATAAATAATCTTTTGGATATCTATTCATCCTCATACTTTTATGATGATCATTGAGTGAAAAACTATGATATTTTTCATATAGTTCCATTATGTTTGGTATTTATGGAATACATAATTAGTTCCCAAAACCATATCATTCCATTATGATCATGGTTTATCCTAGGGTCATTCCTCACCCTATTATATTGTTCCACATCTTGCATTTATTCCTTGTTAATCCTCTCATGGATGGATGATTGAACATTTATATAAGAGAGATAAGATCTTCCCCATATCCTCATTATTTAAATATATATCTTCAAAAAATAAATAAATATTAGATCTATTTCTATCATGATCATCGATAAAAATATAATACACTTTTCAACTTAGAGCATCATCCACCTTGTTCTCCATCCCATAATGGTTATGTATTGAGTAGTTATAATATTTAATCTACTCCAACCATGTCCTCTAGAACATATTCAACTCTATTAGATTGAATATACAGTTCATGATATTATAATTATTATATATATCACTCCCTTCATCAAAATTATAATTTCTCTATATCTGTAGTGTAAAACATTCCTCCGCCAGATCCAAATCATGAGTTGTGTAATTTTTCTCCTGAGTTTTCATTTACCAGGAGGAATAATGTGTCACTATATCATTTTTTTAGGACACAACCTAGTACCATATTTTATGCATTACTATATATAACAAAATTGTTTCCATAGAAAGTTAGTGTAATCATAGATGTAATGAACAATATAATTCCTTGAAATTCCCCTCACATCGTTTTTTTCACAAGAATTTTGATCTCTTTTGTGTCGAATTGGTTAGTGGATTTAATAACCATACAAAATATCTCACATAGAGTTAGTAGTATCCTTACAAGATAAGAAAACTATATACCTCATTAACCAAGGTTGTAAAGGCCATTGTTCAACTATTTCTATCATTGAAGTATCATATAGTATACTGTAACCAGAAATTATATAACCCAAGAATGTGACTTTTTAAAAGTAAATTTACACTTAGTAAATTTGACATATATCTTATCCATCTAGAGTGTTTAGTATAATCCCTAAATTTTATTCATGATCTTCCTTGATCTTAAAATATATATAAATATTTTCTATAAATGCTACCATGAATTGATCAATGTATTCTATAAGAACTCTATTAATTAATTCTATAACGATTAAACAAGGATTGACAATTATAAATGGGATTTCTAGAAAAATTAACAACCATACATCATACATAATGTTGTCTTTATAGAGACCTTACTTTTATTACATTACTATTACATCATTTTGAAGATAAACAATATTATAGTGATACAAAACCCAGATCCAAATGTCTAGTGTGTTGGATAAATTAGGACCAAACATTACAATTACATAATAAAACATAGAAATTATTTAATTCCTTCTTCTATATAATCTTTGTGTCCCTCAATTTGTCCTTGGTACTAGTAATCACTTGAGGATATATATAAATGAAAGGGGTGAGATAAAATCCCAGTAATAGGATAAAGAATAACACGAATAAATATAAAAAGGGTGATAATAATAATTATCATCATACAATAATAATTGTATCATAATCATAATCATGATATGAAGCATTATAAAAATAAATGGAACCTAGAAATACATAAAAATGAAACATCATGTCTTGGTGTTCAACCACCATGCATATTTTTGAACAAATCTAAGATCATGTTCATGAATAACATATGTTTATATCCATAAAACCATCATTGTGAAAAACCCTATAATCATTTTTACACATATTTCACATTATCTCATGAGAGAAATCATAGTACCCAATGAATTAGAGTGCTATATAATTCTAAGCACACCCATCACATCATAACATTTATATAATCTTACGTGACACATAAAATGTGTATAAATATTAGACATAAAATAACCCACGTAAATGATTGGGTTCCATGAGAATTTTTTCATTAATAAACTTGGGGTCCCCAGATAAAAAGGGAATAACATACGTGTTCTATGAATCATAAATCATGAGTGAAGAAGAAACAATCTCAAGAGAAGTAAATGATATTTTTTTAGAAAGAATAGTTCTTTTCAAAAATTATTTTCATTTTTCATGAAATAATAATGGAAACATTTATACATGAACAAATAAAAGAGAAACTAAATTTTAAAAACATAATATAAACATTAATACCATGGAAAATAGAATAACCCAGAGAAAGGAATTGGGTCTGATAATCCCCTTACCTTATTTTTGTTTAAATTATTTCATCACATTAATATTCTAGATTATAAAATTAGATTATTTAATAATAAATAAATATTAAATTATAAAAGGTTTTGATTCGTTATAATTTTATTAAATTTATTTATGAATATTTTTATGAGTTATTGTGTTCAATTTTGTCATTTGGGAAGTGTTCGTTTTCTTGATTTTCATAATCAGTTCACTCTTATAAATGTATGAAAGGTTGTGAAAAATAATGATAGTTTCCCAGAATTGATATCATATGTTATGAATGAACATAAATAATTTTAATTTTTCTTATATATTTTTTATATATATGAGTATGGTTCATTTGATAAAATGATAATGATAATCATTTTGATTAATTTGGTTATTTTCAATCATAACAAACTTTTTGTGTTTTATTATATAATATTATGTATGTAAGTTATTTACATAACATAAAAAAGGTTATAAAAAATTATACTCTTTTTAAACCATTATAATGGGTTTAGGACCATAAATGAAGGTGGTAAATGAAATTGAAATCTTGTTGTTCTTGAAGGTGATAGAACAACACCTCATAGAAGACGTTTCCATTTTTTGAATAAAAGGGAGATGGGGAGAGGTTTGATGGTGAATTATTCCATTAATGTAATAAAATTAAATTATATATATGATAATGGAGTTATCATTCCTCTCATATAAGGGTATATTATTTGAGAATAAAAAAACAAAAGAACTTGAAAATAAATAAAATGAAAACAGAAGGTGATTTTACCTCTTGAACTTATACACCTAAAGAACCTCCTTAGAGTAGTTTTATTTTGTATTTTGTTGAGACCAATGGAAATTGGAATTGGGGTAGGGTATTGAGAAGAGTATTGGGATGAAATGGGATAATATTCAAGTATTTGGATGTGTGAGGGGAAGGGGTGTTGAGGGGTTCTATTATAGTGGACGAGAGGGGTTTTTTATTATTGTTTTATTTATTATTTTATTATTTTGGATCAAGAATATGAATATTTTGAACCTTATCAATAAATATGTTAAAATAATTGGTAGTTATAGATTATGGTCTTATATCTTGCATACATCATCTATTACTCAATAAATAATCTATTTGTTAAATATCGTAAATTATCGTATGTCACTATTCGCTAAAAATTCAAAAAAATAGAAAAATACCAAAAATTCATCTTAACCATTTTTCAACATTTAGTATCAACAAATATACTTCATTCTATGGAACTAAATTTCTAAATATGAAAAATATTGTTTTTAAATAAAATTATAATTTATTCCAAAAATGGTAATTTTAAAATTATAACTGATTTCTTAACACTATGAAAAATTAATTAAGGTGTCATAAAATTATATTATAATCATAAGAAAAATAATAATTTATGTATACATTTTATGTAAATAAATTTTATTTTATATCATTATATAAATATTTTTTTTAATTAAATATTTATATCTTACAAAAATAGGAGCACTAAATTTGACATTATGAAATGTTTATTTACTTATACCTTTTAAAAAATATATCATATTCTCATTAATAAGATGACTACATTAGATTTATAAATTCATAGAAAATTTTAGTATTCTATTGTCTATATTACTCTTCCTAATGGTCACATTACTATTCCAAATGCTAATTTACTATTACATTGTTATAGGTTCCTTAACTACGAGAAATTCCTCTTATTCAATTCATTATACTGTTATAAAGTTTTTATTGTGTACTCTATGTGATTTTATGTGAATTATAATATACAGACTAATTATAAGAATTGAGTTTCCATTGATAAAATTATTGGTTTTCACATTCTTCCCTCCTTGTAAAATATATCACTTGAAATATTTTTTTACATGATATGGTGAAAATAAGTGAGGGTAATTCTCCTTCATTTCATTCTTAGGTTCTCATGTTTCTTATTTTTACTTATGGTACAACCATTTCACATTGATTAGGAGTGTAGTATTTTTTTCATATAACCTTATTTCTCTGGTCCAAGATCATTACTGACTACTCCTTATAGAAGAGACCATTTTCCAACAATACCACCTCTCGATTCAGTACATGTGAGGTATATGGCATTCACTTACTCAATAGGGATAAATTGAATACATCATGTACTTGATACATGGTAGTTTGAAGTTTTATTCTATAGGCCACATCTCCAACACAATCCAAAATATTAAAGGGGATAATGTACTTAGGACTCACCTTTCCTTTCTTAGTAAATCAGGATCCCCTACCATAGAGACATGTGGAGGAATACCATGTATCCAAACTAAAACTCTATGTATAGTTGATGATTATAAGAATATATATTCTATAGAATTAGGGATTACCTGATGTGACATTAAATTATTTTCACCTTTTCCACCATTTCTTCGACTATTTCTGGTCCTAGCAGCTTATTCTCAGGAACCTCATACCTCTATATTGGTGTTCTATATCTTTTCCAATAAAGGTATTCATATAGATCCATTTGGATACTTGAGTGGATTTTTTTTTAAAATAATTCATCTAGAGGTGGATATTGGTCCTATCCTCCTTTGAGTCCATATAACATTCTCTCAATATATCTTTCATTGTTAGAGTAGTCCACTCAGATTAGCCATCAATTTGAGGATGATAAGTCATATTGATGTTTAACTCGGTTCTTAAAGAATTTTGGATACTTTTCATGAACATTGAGATGACTCTTGAAACTTGACCAGATATAATCGATAGTGGTACTCCATGAATTCTAACCACTTATCTGATATATATTCTTCAAACTTGATCAAGTGAAAATTCCTCTTGAAATGTGATAAAGTGCACTATCTTTGTGATATGATCGACAACAACCCATATAACATTGATTCTCCCTATTGTGTTCGGAATTCCAGTGACAAATTCCAGGGTGATGTCTTCCCATTTCCACATTTGTTTGGTTAATAGTTGATTAATCCCCTTACACTTATTCCTTCTTCTGCTCACATGATGACATACCAGAAACTTTGATTTATATTCAGTGATATCCTTCTTCATATTGTCCCACCCATAGTTATCTTGAATATCTTGATACATATTTTTTCTCCATAGATCAGTAGTGAATTCTGATCTTTGTGAGTCGCTCATAAGAAATTTGTTTATCTCTATATTGGATGGTAAATGTTGTCATGAACAAAATCTTACAACTCCTTCTTCATCAATTATAAACTCTAAGGATTTCCCATTTATTATGGTTTCCACCTTATTCTAATTTCCTGCATCATTTCCTTAAGAATCATTTATTTTCTCAATGAGGTATGGCTGATAAATCATTTGAGAATGTATTGATGATATTACATCCTTAATTATTCCCACATCCATCCATTGAAAATATAATAATATTAGATCCTTCTCAATCTTCATCATTGATAATTTTGGAGGATCCTTTCTACATAGAGAATATTCCACTTTAATTTATTTTCTATGATGGTACTGGATGAATTGGTCATAATCCTTGATGATATCTAACCATCTTCTCCGGTTCATATTAATATCCTTCTATGTGAATATATATTTGAGGATCTTATTATGAGTATATATTTCAAACTTATTCGTGTTGAGATAATGGTGATAGATTTTCAATGCGTAGATTATAGTATCCCACTCTATATCATGCATAAGATAATTTTGCTCATAAATTTTCAACTAAATTGAGGTGTAGTATATCAATTTATCATTTTCAATAATTACATCTCCCAATCCATTTTAAGCATTGTTTTATACCTCAAAATGTTCTCCACTTTTTTCTATAGTCAATACTGGTGCAGTAATAAGAATATTTTTCAACCTTTTAAGGTAATCTTCATATTCACTGGTCTAGAAAAACATTTCTCCCTTCTAATTCAAATTAGTGGGTGTAAAAATTGTGATAGGTACTTCAAAAATAATTGGTAATACCCATATAAATCAATGAGACTACATATATATACTATAGATGTTGTCTTGGGAAACTCTTTGATTTCCCTTTTCATGGAAGGGTCTATATATATTCCTTTTTTTATGAAATTACCTAAGAATAATACTACCTTCACACATAAATCACATTTTCTGTAATTTTCATAATATTTCTCTCTTCACACTATCTTCATAACATTATTCAAATGCTCTTTATATTCCTCCTTTCCCTTAGGGTATATCATAATATCATCAATAAATTCTACTATAAATTTTCAAGGTAATATATAAATAATATATTCATTATTTTGATGAATATTTGTGAAGCATTAGTGATTTTTATGGGAATCACTATAAACTCATAGTTTCTATAACTCATTAGAAAGAAAATAATGGGAATATATGCCTTTCTCAGCTTAAATTGGTGGTATCCTAGCCAAAGGTTCACCATAGAAAAACATTTTTCCCCACGTAGCTGATCGAATAAGTCATTTATACATGTAAGGGGATACTTGTTCATTATCGTGATTTTTTTGAACTCACGATAATCAATGCAGAGACGGATCAATCCATCCTTCTTCTTGACAAAGTGGACTTGTGAACCCCATGGTGAAGCACTATGGTGTATGAAACCCTTCTCCATATTCTCTTGTAACTGCTTATTCAGTTCCTCCAACTCTATGGTAGCCATTTTATATCATGTATTTGATATATGTAAAGATCCTAGAATGTGTTCAATAGAGAAGTCAACCTTTCAGTAAGGAATAAGAGCACTAAATTCTATAGGAAACACATTATTATAGTCCCTCACAATGGGAATGTACCCAAAAATGATTCTATCCTTTTTCTCAATCAGTTGAGCAAGATATGACTAATTATAAGGAAATAATATCAACATTTGGGACTATGATACTTAAAGAGATTCATCCTCATCCTTACACATATACATAATTTTAGGATGCCTTAGGAGGTAAAGGGTGATCTCTTTTTCCTGATATTTCATGTTAGATTTTTATAAATATAGAAACTCAATGTACAATATAGCATCAAACTCTACCAAATGAAGTAATACAAGCATTTCTGGAGGTTCGGTAGACCAAAATTAACATGGGAGGACTAATATACTTTGGATGAAATAATTTCCACATTTTTTATTCGAACATATAACTAAACATCCATATTTTGAGGTGGTGTTTGAATTGTTCTATTGAACTCTTAATATATGAATGAATGTGTAGAACACAAATAAAATATTAACTTAGATATTCATTAATTAATAAACAAAATACATGTAACTTCATCATTATTAATCTATACATCAAACATAGTGATAGAATAATATTTCCCTTGATTTTTTGTTTTTGGTGGTTGCTGATGTTGATTCCCCTAAATGGGATGAGGTTTAGTGCACTAAAATTAATAATTCCTTTCTCCCTATAATTGAAGCATTAAACAAGAGGTGTTTCTCTCATTTCCACCACCACATTGTCCCACTTCTTCATGCATCTTCAACATTCATGAGTTTTGTGGCCTTCCCTCCCACACTTGAATCATTTCCCCTTCCCTTTGAGGGAATTCCCATGATTATTTTTCCACATTTTTGGTTTGTAAGTGGTTGGGTTTTCTTTCCACATTTTCCATTAGATCCTCCAGCTTGAAATTCTATATTTGTATTTTTTTCACCATTTCCATGGGACCATTTTCCAAACTTCAAATCCACTTTTAGAGTACATAAAACAACCTCTT
The DNA here is from genome assembly GCA_963277665.1 of Viscum album. Taxonomy (NCBI): domain Eukaryota; kingdom Viridiplantae; phylum Streptophyta; class Magnoliopsida; order Santalales; family Viscaceae; genus Viscum; species Viscum album. Next base: position 1,330,112,034 of record OY728158.1, read on the forward strand.
CATAAATCCTAAAGTCCCTAATAGCTAGATCATTTCAAATGTGTGGTTATAACCCACTAATGAATCTATCTATTTTATTATCATTGTGGATATAAAACCATAGGCATACATTGTAAGCCTTGTGAAATTTTCTTCGTTAGCCTTGACAAATTCACCTTCTTTTTTCTTCATCAATATAAATTCACTCCCCATATTTCCATCAAGTATTCAAGGGAAATACATGTTAAGAAAATTTTCATTAAAGTATTCCTACTCCATATCTTCAATTTCATCCTTCATATTGGTGTTCTTAATCAAAAACCACCATTTATCGGCCTCTCTATCCAAATGGTAAACAACTAGTGTCACATTCTCTATCTTCGAATGATAAAAAAAGGATATTATTCATTGAGTAGACCCATTATTCCATGACTAGTAGATTAGAAAACATACTAAATGTCGGTGTTCATCACTGTATAAAAGTCTTTATTACCAGTTGTTTCATCTTAGGTGAAGTAGGGTGTTCCACATTATTTAGGTTAATATTCATTTCCTAAGATAGATGGGTTAGCATCACCATGAAATTTTGAAATCCACTTCTCAAGGAATTGTGGAGGTCATTCCGGAAATCACTACATATTCCCTCACACATATTGTTGAACTTGTTTCTCCGTTCTTCCACCATTTTCTAAAATAGAAAAGGATTGAACAAAACATAATTCAACAAGTCATGAATAAATAATTTATTCCTTTGTGAAATTAAATCTAATGGAATATCTTATAGGATCCCTATTTTTATTATTTTTCTAAAAAAATCTTCATGAGTGATTAAAAATACATAATATCATAGAAATGTTTGTTACTAATGTTACCTAATCTTAATTCCCAAATTAACTAAACCATACATTGGGACAACCTATAGCAACCTTTGTTTTATTATATTACTATTAAATCATTTTAATGATTAAAAATGTAATAGTGTTTCAAAACTAGGATCCAAACCATTACTGTCTTAGGAAAATTAGGACCAAACATAACTTTTACATTAGAAAATAGAGAAATTATTTAAATCTTTGTTTTGTATCTTCTTAGTGTCCCTCATTCTCTCTTTAGTACAAGTAATAACCTTGTGATTTACATCAAATAAAGGGTGAGATAAAATCATAGTAAGTGGATATATAAGAAAATTAATCAATATATCAAGGGTGATAATAATTTTTATTATCGTATCATAAGAATGGAATCATCATTATAATCATGAGAATAAGAATTACATAAATACATGGAATGTGGAAATTAATAAAAATGAAACATCATGTATTAGTGGTCAACTACCTTGCATATTTGTGAACAAAGCAAGAATCACATTCCTACATGACATATTTTTATAACTATACCATCATCATTTTGAAAATATTTAGCATCATGTTCATGTTTACCTCACATTATCTCAAGATATAAATCACATTACCCAATGAATTGGAGTGATATATAATTCGGGGCGCACCCATCACAGCATAACATTTATACAATAATGTGTGCCACTTAGAATGTGAATTAATATTGGACATAAAATAAACCATGGAAATGAAAGGGTTTAATGGGAATACATTTATGAATAAACTTTAGGGTTCCCAAATAAAAATGTAATAACATACATGGTATAAGAATCATTAATTTTAATTGAAGAAGAAACAATAACAAGATAAGTAAAAGATTTGTTTGTAGATAGAAGTGTAATTTTAGGAAAAAACATTAAATTTTTCATAAAATCAGATTGGAAACATTTATATCCTTGACAAGGAATGTTAAATGAAGTTTGAATAACATAATATGAACATCCATACCTTGGAATAGAGAATAATACAAATAATAGAATTTGGTTTGAGAATCCTCTTACCTTATGTCTGAATGACTTCTCCACATTAATATCCTAAATAATAAAATTATATTAATTAATTAATAAACAGAGAACCACTTATACATCTATATGATTCATGTAAATTTTATTCATTTTGTTAATGGACATTCTTATGAGTTATAGTTTTTAATTTCATCATTTGGGAGTGTTCATTTTCTTGATTTTCATGGTCGGTTTATTTGTATAGATGTATGGAATATCATGTAAATGGGGGTAATTATAAATAAATTATATTTTGTGTCATTAATTAACTGAAATAAGTTTAAGTGGTATTAAAAATATTTTTTTCATATATGATTATTATTAATTAGATAAAATGTTAATGATAGTCATTTATATTAATTTTTTCAGTTTTTGATCACAAAAAAATTGATTTATTTTATTATATAATATAATGAATATAAGGTAGTTTCAGAATATAAAAAGGTTATGGAATAAATTTTAAAATAATTTAAATAATTATAATGGTTTAAGACCAGATTTTAATATGGTAAAATAAAATTAAAACTTATCATCTTTGAAGGTGATAAAACAACACTGCATGGACGACATTCCCATTTTTAGAATAATAAGGAGAGAAGAAAAGGTTTGATGATGAATTATTACATTAAAATAGTAACATTAATTTATGTACAGGATTATAGATTTATCATTATACTTGTATAAGGGTAGATGAGGAGATAATAAGAAAATAAAATAACTTGAAAAAAATTAAAATAAAAAGGAAAAAGATTTTACCTATTGATCTTATTCTCTTTGAGATCCTCATTTGGGAAGTTGGATTTTGATTATATTAATATCAAAGGATCCAGGACATAGGGGATATTCTTGGAAAGATTATTAAGTATAAATTTACCAACATTTAATGCTTTGGAGGTGTGAGGAGAAGGGTTGGTTAGGGGTCTCTATAGTGGAGCAGAGGGGTGGTTTTGATTATTTTCTTCTATAGTTTCTTATTTTGGATAAAAACTATGAATAGTTTAAAATTATCAATAAATATATTAAAATAATTTTGGATAGTTTGATATTATGGACTTAAATCAGTCATACAATATCTATGACTCAATAATTCATGTATTTGTTAAATACCATAAATTACCATATTTCACTATTCACAAAAATTCAACTATTTAATAAAAATCCCAAAAACATCACCCTAACCATTTTTTTGACATGTATAATTTAAAAAAGGACTCCATTTTATGAAAATTATTATTTAAAGAAGATAAATTTTGTTTTTAAATAAAATTTTCAATTATTTTAAAAATATTGTTTTAAATATTATAACAGATTTTATGACAATTAAAAAAATTACATAAGGTCTCATAAAATAATATTATAATAATAAGACAAAAAAATAATAATTTATGGATACATTTCATGATAATATATATTAATATTAATTATTATATCAATTATAAAATTTTAATTGAATATTTATATCTTACAAAAATACCAACACTTAATTTAACATTTCTAAAATGTTTATTTACTTGTACCATGAAATAAATTTATCATATTTTCATTCAAAATATACCTAAATTTTATTTAGACTTTCATAGGTGAGATTACTATTCAATTGGTTGGATTACTATTCCTAATGGTTGTATTACTATTTCGAAGATCAAGTCACTATTCAATTAGTATTGGTTCCTTAACTTGTAGAAATAACTTATATTACATTAATTAATTATTTATAAAGTTTTTAGTGTGTTTGATATGTGATTTTATGTAATTCATACTATGTGTCATAATTATAAGAATTGGTTTTCCATTGATAAAATTCTGGGTTTTTATAGTCTTGGGTATATACTCATTATTGATCCATAGCCGGTGATATCCAGATTAAATATCAATCTTGGAAAAATATTGAAATACTTGTTATTTAATCAAATATATCATAGACATAGGGTAAACGATGATTTTTCACAATAGTTATGTTTTTAAATTATGTATAATTATTGAAAATTCATATTCAACTGTATTTCTTCATTAGAAAACGAATAGGATCACCCCATGGTGATTCACTAGGATGAATGAGTCCCTTATATTGATTCACCTATAGTTTATTCTTCAATTATAGTAACTCAATCAAACCCATTCTATATATAGTGTTTGAAATATGTATATCACCAAGTATGAGTTCTATTGAAATACCAACTTTAAAAATGATGGAATACTTGAATGTTCGTTGGGAAATACACCATCTTATTCCTAGACAAGAGTAAATCCTTTATTATTGAGTTTCTACCCAACCATTTGTGATAAATATACCTAATGAATGGGTATTAAAACCCAAATTATGAATATAATTTAGATTAATTGTTCTAGTCCATCATCACACCTATAAATGAGCATATATTCATTTTAAAAATCAAATGTAGTTTCACTTCATCAAAAATTGATTTGATATCTATATAGAGATATGAAATATTTTCCCAAAACCACCTCAAATTTAACTAAGGAGAGAATTGAAGGATTTTTTTATGTGCATTTCCAAAAAACTTATACCAGAGATGTTTTATAAACTTGAGATGTGATCATCACAACATTAAGAGTTTTTACTACTAAATTAATTTTTAATCGTTGAGGATATTAATTGGCATTCCTTAAGACATTTCCTGATATATAGGAATTCATATAAATAATCTCAAATATGGTACATCAATTTTTTATCATACTTATCGCCACATCACTTTATCATTCTATCCTTAATCAATTAATATTACTAAAATGGTTATCATGAACATCAAGAATCATTAATTAGTGTGATCAGTCATATAATCATTAAACCAATCCCTAAATTTCTTAAATTATGACAGCTTATTTAAAACATTGACACTTTATGCTCATCACTTATGACAATGGAATATAATTGGGTTTCCGAGATTGTCTGATATTATTCATATTAATTATAATAATGAATATGTTAATGTGCACCCTTAGTCCCAATCATTATGCACCAGTTACAATTGATTTAGTATCCAATATACCCCTTCAAAGTTGTTAACCTAAGGTGAATATGTTACACATGTTCTTCCAAAAGCCAATTTTTAGAAAGAGGTTTATTTTCTATGAAAATAATAAAATCTCTACATTAACAAATCCAAAATATGTAATTTAATATTATGAAATATCACTAGTATTTTATCCAAATGTTTTAAAACCTAATCAACAAAATTATCTAAATCCTATTATGGTACCATATGAGGCAACCAATGCATAAATTACATAAATATTACATCATTTTACAGTAATATTCTATATAGAATTCAATTATACACTCCCAAAGACAATAAAGGTTTAGTGCCTTTAGATACTAGATAAATTAATATATTATTTTATAAAGTATCTACAACATCAATAAAAAAGTTTATCATATTAGTCCCCTTCTTGACATATCATACGTAGATCCTTACCTTAAAATATATGAATGGAAATCATATTAAAGGGTAAGATCAAATGATCATTAAGGGTAAAAATTGGAGGTACAAATTTATGATCACACCTAGCCTAAGGGTATGATAATATAATCATAACATAAATAAATAATACCCAACTAATTATATATAATTAATTATAATTAATGGAATAATGATTTGTCACATAAATATAAAAAAAATCCCTAAGAGTATAAGATAAATAACAAATAATCATGATCCAGAAGAGTATATCCTAAACATAGGAATATAGAAAAAAATATAAGCTTATAACATTGTAAACATGTATAAATAGTAACAGGTTCACTCATTAATTTAAGTACATGAAATTAGGTCCTTTTAAAAATGTATGTACATGAATCTAGGTCCACACATAAACCTATGGACATGAAACCTAGTACACAGATAATGTTTTGAATATGAAATCAAGTTCACACATAATATAGCTATCTCAAGATTAATTCATATTTATCTAATGAATTGGAGGTATATATAATTTCTGGACTACCCATTACATAAGGAAAAGAATACATTCACGTTACAAATGATCATCATTAATTTATCATAGCATCATATCAGAACCATTCGAATGGAAATAGATTTTATAACCATTTCATCATAGAATAACCAATGACAAATAATTGGGTTTCATGAAGGTTTTATCATAACTTAATGAACCCATGAGAAATAAAATATATCAATATATTCATTCTAAAATCTTTATTAACATAATATATCCAAAGAAAGAATGTGGATAGTGTCATAGGATCATATCCCTAAAAAATTATAACAATCCTTAAATTATTTTTACATAGGTTAATTTTAAATATAAGTGGAGTTAAAACCATTCATTGAAAACATCATAAAAATAAACTTTTCTTTCAGTAACATTTTATATGAAAATCCAAAAAATTGAGAAAATTATTTTATTTAAAAATAAACATGGAACTTTTTATAGAAGATTTAAGAAAAATAATGTTCATGATGGTGAGAAAATTTTTTCACACTGTATATGTGAAAAGAAAACATTATTTTAAAAAAATTAAAAAAATTAAAAAATAAATTCATCTAAAAATATATTTTTAAAAATATTCCTCTAAAAAAATTTGTAAATAAATTAATATGTAATGAAAATGGAATTATTAAACATTTCATGCATGTTTTAATTTTATAGTTATAGTCCTTGTATTTTTATCATTGTTCCATCATCTCTAGATTGTTATTCATGTCATAAGTATCATATGTATTAATTATATACACTTTTATGAGTATTATTATAAATTGGTGATGAAAAATAAAAATTTAATCACTTCATGGATACGTTAATATATACATAGACACAAGTTATGTTTCCTCTTTTTAATGGATGGAATGAATGAAATGTAAATAATATTTCACCCATATATAATAGTGATTTTATAAAAAATTAATAAATATTCATTAAATATATAATTATTACTAGCCATGAGAAGTTGAAGAGAAAAATGAATACCATCACTCTGGGAAGGTGGTAGTCCACATGTACACACTAGTGACACTTTCTTTTCCCAATGGATGGGATGGAAAGAAATTATAATTCTAGAAGCATCGTCACTAAAACAATACCTCGATTATAAGGGTTTATAACCCCTTATAAACACATAAGTGGTGGTTACCCATAACCATAGCTAATGTGCTCGCCACATTGTGTTGGCACTGGTTTTCGTGAAGTGCTGGTAAAGTAGCTTGAATGTAGCAGTGACTAGATTTGAGGCGGTTTAAGCCCCCACTAATTTCACTGAATGTTGTTAGATTAGAGTGGGATTTAACCCCTACTAATCTCGAACTCAATTTAGAGGTGATTGTAAACCGCCTCTAATTGAGTCGTAAGCTCTATATTAGAGGTGGTTCATTTAACCGACATTAATCAAGACCCATATTAGAGGGGTTTAAAACCCCTCTAATGGAGAACAGTATTAGAGGTGTTTAAATGAACCATGTCTATTAAATTTTTAAATGTTTTAAGTCACATATATCCCCACCTCCCTTTCCAATTCCTCCCATATAACCCCCACCTCCCATCCAATTCTCCTATCAACCTCTACTGTGTGGCCAACCCCATTGTTCCTCATGTAGTTTCCCCCAACTCTCGTTCGCCTATAGCCCTAGCAGCCCCCACCTCTCGTTCACCTATAGCCCCCAGTTCAATTCCCCGCCTCTCGTTGTCTTGTAGTTGCGACTCCCTTGTATAATTTTATCTCGGTGGGTTTTGAACCCAAGACCTATAGGGTAACACCGAATCCCTCCACCACTATGGATATGAAAATTATGTTAATTTAAATACACATTATTATATTTATATATATACTTTAAATCATATTTAAATAAATAATATTTGTATAAATATTTTAATACGTATAAATATATAACATATAAATATATATATATATATTAATATATACTTTTTATATTATGTATTTATGTATTTATATTATAATAAATTTATATTATATTCAATTAATACATTCATATAAACTACATATTTTATATGTGTTTACATAAATTTGATTAAATATATCTGATAATTCTATTTATGTTATGTATATACACATATATTTATATATTTATGTAAATTATCTATATCCTTGAATACATATTTATAAATTATGAACATGCTTATAATATATATATATATATAATTATTTATTTAATATATTTATAATGACTTTAAAAATATATTTATATAATTTATTTGAAAACATATTTTTTTAATATGGGAATTAATATATATATTTTTTTATAAATTATATAATATTATATACAATTAATGTATAATTAATATTATATGAAATACAATTTCTTCAAAAAAAATTATGAAATACAATCTATTCAAATCTGTATATAATGTTATAAGAAATATTGTTTCATATTATATATATTTAATAATTATATTATAAATACTTAATATTTTATGAAATATAATTTATAGAAATATTTATATAATTTATTTCAATGGATATATTAGTATTATTCACATTAATATATATATATATATTTAAATAAATCTAATTGTATAATATTATGTACATTAACATATATGTATTTCATTAAATATAATAGTTTAATATTGTGTACATTAATATAAATTTATTTGTATAAATTGTATATCATATATATTAATTATATATAACATAAAAGCATAAACATGTTATTTTAAAAAATATTTTTTATTATAATAATATAAATAATAAAAACTACAAGCTTGAGTTCTTATATGATATTTTTTTTAAATAAAATATATTTTTGTATATATTTATATAATATTTTTATTATTTTATATTATATATAATAAATATTATATGAAATTAACTTAATACAAATAAATATATATAAATGCACATAAAATTATACAATTATATTAATGTATACATATAAATTTAAATAAATAAATTCACATAATTGGAAATATATGACAAAATTAAATGATATATATATATATACTAAATTATTTTATAATTTATATGGTATAATTAAAGATATATATAATAATTATATAATATATATAAATTTATATATAATAAAATATCTATAATATAAAATATATGATATGAATATAATATAATATAATATACATTCATATTTAATTCTCTCTATATTATATTTATTTGTATACATAATATAATATAAATTTATTTATACATAAATATAAAATAAAAATGTATTTAATATAATATATGTATAATTTAAATCATAATATAATTCTATAGTATTTACAAATCCGTATATATATATTTTTTTTATATATTTGAATAAATATATTTAAAGTTAAATTTATAATATGTAAACCAATATTTATATGTATATACATTTTTTTTATATGTATAAGAATTTATTTAAGGTATTTGTGTCACATACATAGCTTATTTTAAATGTATTTTTATTTTAATTTTCATAAATGCTTTGTTTTGGGGGTTTCCAAAGGTTTTATGGAGAATAGATATGTTTTCATGAATTGGGCCAAACCGTGAGCTCAATTCCAGATTTAAAAATAAATTTTGTTTCTTTTATAACTTATTGATTTTTTAATATTTTTCACTAATTCCAACTCCTAAATGTCCTCCCCTGATATATTAACACCAAAATTAAAATTTGGAGCCTTTGAAAATCCATAACCAAGGTGTATATGGGTTTTTATGTTATGGATTGGGCCTGCCTGAAAGCCCAATTCGAGTTTTAAAAATAAAATTTGATTAATTAATAACTTATTAATTTTTAAGCCTTTTTTGGTGCTTCTAAGCCTCCAACGCGCCCCTTGAAGCCAGTAGCACTCCCAAGCTCTCTCTCCCCTCTTTGGAACTCTTCTACATCTCGATTGAGAGCTAAACTTATTAGGGTTTCTAAAATCGGGTAGATTTGAAGAGGTAAATTAATTCCTTCATAACTCCTTCTATTCTTACTCTTTTTCCCCCATTACAATTCCTACATGACCTTATCATTCTTGTTCGAATATCCATTAAATTTTTATCTGTTTTAAAATTCATATTCTGATCAATTTTGGGTCGTTTTCTTCCGGATTGTTTTGGGTAAGTGATTCCTTCTTGGTTTCTTCCTTTTCCCTTAGGGTTTCCTCTCTCTTTCATTATGTTATAAAATTTCCAGAAGTTAGGGTTTGATCCTAGGGTTTCATTTGGTGTATTTGTGGTCAAATATTGTGATCTAGGTCTAAATTTATCTTCCTTGTGGTGCGGCGGTTGTGCGGTTGATGTTTCGAATCAAGTTTTGAGGGATTTGACACTTCCGGTAGGTGATTCCGTGTGTAATCATTTCTAGATGATTTAGTTTGCTTGAATTACTTATTATGCATTCTCATAATATACTGTGTGTGGTTCAAAAATTGTTTATGTTGGATTTGGTTAAGCATTTATTTTTATAGTTTCATTTTAGCTTAAAATTTGGTTTTTTTCATGTTTAACCCTTTGGGTATTGTTTGGAATTGTTTTATAACATATGAATTTGGTTTAATAAATCTTTTTTGGGATGACAATTATGATTTTGTGTGGTATTGGTGTGCCACTAGGTCTAAAAGAGTTTTTTTAAGGGTTTAAGGTGTAAAACATTATTGTACTTCTTGAAAGTGATTTTGAAAAGGTGTGTGTTTCATGTGGATCTTTTGTGCTATTATTTGAGGTGTTTGTATAACACGTGGGGGTTGTTTAATAAATGTTTTTGGGGATTACAATTCTGTTTTGAATTTGTATTGGTGTGATTTTTTTCCTTGAAATATGGTTTTGAAATGGTTTCTATTTGAAAAGCTTTGGTACACTATTTAGAATTGTTTTATGAAAGTTTTGAGTGGTTTAATGATTTATTTAAGAGTTGAAACCATATTTGAAAACTGTTTTGGATTGTTTATACTTTCAAATGAGCCATTTTAAATGTTAATAGTTCTGTTATGTTATGTTTATCATATTTTTAGGGACTTCATAAAATTGTTAAAGGATGTTTTAGATTGTGAAAGTTATGAAAAAAGTGTTGTGGGCTATTTTGGCGTGAGTTTGATTTCAAAATGCATTTGAATGAAAAGTGGAATTTGTGACTTATGTGATGTACATGGGGCTGTTTGGTTAATGTGTGATGTGGAAGTGTTATCGACATGTGAAAACTATATTTCTTGGCTTGTTGAACATGTTTGAGCACAAAGGGAAAACCCGGGTATCTAGGTGGGTGGACGTGTACTAGTATGCTAGGGAATCCGTGGGGTTTGGCCTCAGTTTCACTTAGAAAGATTGACGCTTACAACTCTAACTAAACTATGATGATGATGATTGGGGACCACTAGGTTATGTGTATGTTCCCTATTAGTGGCTCGTGCAAGAGAATGGATATTTGTGATGGTTACTCTCACCGAGATACGAGGTACCTGGGACCCATAGCTAGCTAGTGCCTAGGGGTTATTTTCTATTGCTTGTTCTCATTAGTTACTTTATACTTACCATTGGCATATGGTACATTTGGCTGGAAAATTCAGTAGCTTTGGTGTTTATTTTAAAAGTTTTAACCCGTTAAAATAGCCCACTTGAAAACTGTTTTTATTCAAAGTTGCATCTTTTAGAAATTGTAACTAGCTTTTCATGTTTTTGAAAACTTGCATGCTTTTCATCTTTAAATGTTTATCACATGGAATCTCTTAGTGGTGGTATCCTACTGGGCTTTCTCTCACACCCCACTTACACCTTTGGGTGTAAGTATACTTGCTTATTTTATGTCACAGGATTGGATACAGTTTTTATGCCTTTGGTTCGGGTTTTTAGCGGTCCATTATGATACAGTGACATGGAGATGGCTTGAGGGTGGTGCCTCTTTCTATGTGGAGGTTCATGGGCTGTCATTTATTGGGTTTGTACCTTTGTAATGGTGTTCAAACATTGTTTAATATTGTGTAATTCAGTTCTGAAATTTTATTAAAAGATGTTTTCGTTTGAAAAATCCAGATTTTATTTCTTGGATTCATTTGTTGTTTTAAGTATAAAAAATTTGGGTAAATCGTTCCCGATTATCATTTTATGATACCCGGGCACTTGTGCCAACCCGTCGGGATCGGGAACGCCCTTCGGGCCTTGTCACGAGCCGGGTTTGGTGCTGGTTTGATGGTGACCAGATTCAGTTCGTGACAAAATGGTATCAGAGCAGGTTCGCTCTCTTTGGGTCATGTTATTTAGGGAAGAGTCAGGATAGTATGGAGATCAGATTTTAGGGACTTGGTATTCTAGTTATGGGTAGTGTGCCTGATCACCACACCTCATGGCAGGATTCAAGTTTCTAGGGGAAGTTGGGACCTTTCAGAGTCCTTTGGTTTTCTTGGTTTAACAATGATTAGGGTAAATGAAAAGAGAGTTGGGTTAATGGTCTCAGTAAGCTCGCAGGGCCTGGAAATCCATGTGGAGCTGGGGATATTCCCTAGAACACTCTCTGTGATAGTGAATTGATTGGAATATGGCTGCCAACCATATGTCCAAGTCACCCACTGAAACTAGTTTCCGCTCGCATTGTCTTGTGTTCTTTAGTTTTGAAATATTGGAACTTTGGTTTTAAACTGACTTGGTTTTAAGAAGTGTAAATTTTTTGTGAAATTATTTTCAAATAAATATGGAATTTTTTTATTTATGAAATGGTGGAACTGAATTTTCAGAATTTTTTTGAAATGGAAAATAGTATGCTTACACCTCTTTTGAAATCCAGAACCATATTGAAGTTGATTTTCAAAAGTGTTTCCAATATAGTGTTCTAAATGATTAAAGGGTGTTTTAATGGGATGAGATGTTTTGAAATTGATGTGAATAACTTGAAAGTGAGTTCTTTTTTAAATGGTTGTGTCCTTATGAATATTTTTGTAAGATGTGAATTGGGATTTTGATCTCATTGTTAGCAGTTTTGAGAAAAAGGTTGGGTTGGTTGACCATTTTGTTTTTGAAAAGTGGAAGGAATTTTTGTTTTACCCTTTGGTATTTCAATGATTGACCACATGCATGGGGTTATATGGTATGATGGATGGTTGATGGCATGACTGGATGAGTGTTGGGATGGTTATGAGGAGGGTGCCCGGTGTGGCACAAAAACATACACGTGTGAGGCCCATGGGGTACCATTGGTGGATACACTTACTGCAAAACCATTTGTTTTCAAAGAATTGGTTTTAAAGAAAAACATGATGTCTTGATTAATAGTTTGGTATGGTTTGTATTATGGGTTTTTGAAAATGTTGATTTTGTGGGATGTTTTGAGTCCAAGAACCCCTTCTGTTTGAACTGTGTTTTGGGTTTGTGTTTGGTCGGTAAGTTGTGTCGTAGGGACGGTTAGTGGTCTCTTTTGAAAAATGTTTTGGGATGCCTTTACGGTGGTTCCCTTCATGTTTTTGGATATGGTTTGTGGAAATTTTTGACCAATGGACCTGCTTGGTTGGGTCCTTGGGTTCTCTCATTGGATAAGGTACGCCCCCATTAAGGGTTAATGCACAACTGAAGTGCAACCCGTATTGTTTCTCCATTGGAAAATCCTCCAGTTGATCAATATAAGGAATATTTTATAGATCATTGTTGATTGAGTCCACAACCATACATTTAGTTGATTTTTGGATCCTCTTGTAGTGGGATAGTGCTTGTGGAAGGTTGAAAGAGGCCTTAGTTTCTTAAGTTTCATGATTCATCGAAGGTGGAAGTGTTCTTTGGTTGTTAGTGTGGATGAGTGTCATGATGGTGTCTAAGAGGGACTCTGGGTTCTTCATAGTTTCCTTGAAGCAAGGGTTATTATTAAACCACCAATTTTCATATTTTGGTCATGATAGGATATTGTGTCCACTTTTTGGACTTGTCTGTTGTTTAGGGACTTGGAATATGGTCATGTTCCATGTATTGTTTCTATCAATCACAAGGGTCATGTTCGGTGATGCATTGTGATGTTGTGTGCTCTTTTGACCATAAAGGTGAAGGTCACACAATCCTCTGAGGTTCTATGTTATGTTGGGAGTATGTCTCCCTTGTAAAAAAACATTAAATCCTCTATCTTAGAGGAATGTGTTTATACGTGTCTTTCCATTTTGTTGTTTCTCACCCAAAGAAACAAGGTGCGATGTGTGTGCTTATTCTGATCCCTTGTTTCAGTGAAATATATGGTTTTGGTAAAGTGAGCTATGGAGTGTGTTATGTCTTGATGAACCCATCAGGGTATACGGTGTTGTTGTTTGTGGTATCAAATGAAGAAGATCCATATAGGGGTTTCCACAACCTAACTACGAGGCTGAAGATGCTTTGATATTTTGAGCTCCAGCCATAAGTTCTGGAGAGAAGTTGGCGCGTAGTCAAGGGAAACCCCAGTGTCGTTTAAACCCTTGTACAAAGTCATATCCTCAATATGAAAGATATGAAGAGTTTAAACCTATGGTGTCATCATATTTCTTCTGTTTTTCCCGTTCGGTGGAAATAGGTGGAGGGTCTTGTACCCATGTCATCACACAATGTTATTCCCTCCCCATTTGGTTTCCATTAAGTCTTTGGAGAATGGTTGGAAATTTGGCTAGAAAAGTTGAGCACACAGTTTTCACATGGTTAGTTCTAACCATGAACAAAAAAAAATAACCATGCAGATATAAGGATCCACATAGTTATCGCACAGTTTCTCAAACTGTGCAGACTAACCGTGTGACCATCCCAACTCCTTAATTTTGGGGTCTTTTCATGTCAACTCAGGCTGGTCGGTTAAGATGGTTGGTTCTTGTGGTGGGAAGACCCACCATGAGTATCATGCATATTATTTTGTAAATTTCTAATGGATGTATACCCCTTGTACTATGAGGTCTGTTTGGGCCTCCCCCTATTAGTGTCTTGATTCTATCTCGGGAAAAAAAATTAAGTTGTCTCTTATAGTGGGGAGCCCATTTGTGTCTCTTCATACGAGTAACTCATATTTTTCCTTGGTCTTGTCTAGGAAGTAGGTATTATTATTCATAGATATCTAAATACCTACATCTTTCTTGGGTAAACATTGATATTGGAAAGTGCCCAATGGTTTAGTTATAGTAGGGTACGTGTAAACTTGTTCTATGTTGTTGTTTATTTAGGTAAATTGGTTGAGTATTGTTCAGATTGTGTTTGAGGATTTTTCATTTGGGATAAAGCATTAATGTACTTGATTGTTTCAATAAAGTGGTGTATGTTAGGTTTGTTAGAGTATTCCTTCCTTCATTGATCACTGGAGGTGTTTTGGCCTTTGGGGGAGAAACCTGGCAAGGGAGTACATCTTGGTTTCTTGGTTGGGTTTGGTTGTTGCTTTGGCCTTACTGTGACTTTCCAGGGCGGAAAGTTTTCATGGAAGGGATAATTGTCACATGCATAGATTATTTTAAATGTATTTTTATTTTAATTTTCATAAATGATTTGTTTTGGGGGTTTCCAAAGGTTTTATGGAGAATAGATGAGTTTTCATGAGTTGGGCCAAACCGTGAGCCCAATTCCAGATTAAAAAATAAATTTTGTTTCTTTTATAACTTATTCATTTTTTAATATTTTTTCACTCATTCCAAGTTCTAAATGTCCTCCCCTGATATATTAACACCAAAATTAAAATTTGGAGCCTTTGGAAATCCATAACCAAGGTGTATATGGGTTTTTATTTTATGGATTGGGCCTGCCCGAAAGCCCAATTCTAGTTTTAAAAATAAAATTTGATTAATTAATAACTTATTCATTTTTAAGGATTTTTCGGTTCTTCCAAGCCTCAAACGCTCCCCCTGAATCCAGTAGCGCGCCCAAGCTCTCTCTTCCCTCTTTGGAGCTCTTCTACATCACGATTGAGAGCTAAACGTATAAGGGTTTCTAAAATCGGGCAGATTTGAAGAGGTAAATTCATTCCTTCATAACTCCTTCTATTCTTACTATTTTTCCCCCATTCCAATTCCTACATGACCTTCTCATTATTGTTCGAATATCCATTAAATTTTTATCTGTTTTAAAATTCATATTCTGATCGATTTTGGGTCGTTTTCTTCAGTATTGTTTTGGGTAAGTGATTCCTTCTTGGTTTCTTCCTTTTCCCTTAGGGTTTCCTCTCTCTTTCATTATGATATAAAATTTCCAGAAGTTAGGGTTTGATCCTATGATTTCATTTGGGGTATTTGTGGTCAAATATTGTGATCTAGGTCTGAATTTATCTTCCTTGTGGTGTGGCGGTTGTGCGGTTGACGTTTCGAATCAAGTTTTGAGGGATTTGACACTTCCGGTAGGTGATTCTGTGTGTAATCATTTCTAGATGATTTAGTTTGATTGAATTACTTATTATGCATTCTCATAATATGTTTTTTGTGGTGAAAAAATTGTTTATGTTGGATTTGGTTAATCATTTATTTTTATAGTTTCATTTTAGCTTAAAATTTGGTGTTTTTCATGTGTAACCCTTTGGGTATTGATTGGGATTGTTTTATAACATATGAATTTGGTTTAATAAATCTTGTTTGGGATGACAATTCTTATTTTGTGGGGTATTGGTGTTCCACTAGGTCTTAAAGAGTTTTTTTTAAGGGTTTAAGGTGTAAAATGTTATTATACTTCTTGAAAGTGATTTTGAAAACGTGTGCGTTTCATGTGGATCTTTTGTGCTATTATTTGAGGTGTTTGTATAACACATGGGGGTTGTTTAATAAATGTCTTTGGGGCTTCCAATTCTGTTTTGAATTTTTATTGGTGTGATTTTTTCCTTTAAATATGGTTTTGAAATGTTTTCTATTTGAAAATCTATGGTACACTATTTAGAATTGTTTTATAAAAGTTTTTAGTGGTTTATTGATTTATGTAAGTGGTGAAACCATATTTGAAAACTATTTTGGATTGTTTATACTTTAAAATGAGCCATTTTAAATGTGAATAGTTCTTTTATGTGATGTTTATCATATTTTTAGGGACTTCATAAAATTGTTAAAGGATGTGTTGGATTGTGAAAGTTATGAAAAAAAAGTGTTGTGGGCTATTTTGGTGTGAGTTTGATTTCAAAATGCATTTGAATGAAAGGTGGAATTTGTGAATTATGTGATGTACATGGGGATATTTTGTTAATGTGTGATGTGGAAGGGTTATCTACATGTGAAAACTATATTTCTTGGCTTGTTGAAAATGTTTGAGAACAAAGGGAAAACCCGGGTATCTAGGTGGGTGGATGTGTACTAGTATGCTAGTGAATCCGTGGGGTTTCGCCTCAGTTTCACTTAGAAAGATTGGCGCTTAAAACTCTAACTAAATTATTATGATGATGATTGGGGATCACTAGGTAATGGTTATGTTCCCTACTAGTGGCTCGTGAACGAGAATGGATATTTGTGATGGTTACTCTCACTGAGATACGAGGTACCTGGGACCCACAGCTAGCTAGTTCCTAGGGGTTATTTCCTATTGCTTGTGCTCATTAGTTACTTTATACTTACCATCGGCATATGGTATATTTGGCTGGAAAATTCAGTAGCTTTGATGTTTATTTTAAAAGTGTTAACATGCTAAAATAGCCCACTTGAAAACTGTTTTTATTCAAAGTTGCATCTTTTAGAAATTGTAACTAGCTTTTCATGTTTTTGAAAACTTACATGCTTTTTTTCTTTAAATGTTTATCACATGAAATATCTTTGTGGTGGTATCCTACTGGGCTTTTTCTGACACCCTACTTACACCTTTGGGTGTAAGTAGACTTGCTTATTTTATGTCACAGGATTGGGTAATGGTTTTATGCCTTTGGTTCGGGTTTTTAGCGGTCCATCGTGATACAGTGTCATGGAGATGGCTTGAGGGTGGTGCCTCTTTCCATGTGGAGGTTCATGGGCTGTCTTTTCTTGGGTTTTTACCTTTGTAATGGTGTTCAAACATTATTTAATATTTTGTAATTCAGTTCTGAATTTTTATTAAAAGATGTTTTGGTTTGAAAAATCCAGATTTTATTTCTTGGATTCATTTGTTGTTTTAAGTATAAAAAATTTGGGTAAATCGTTCCCAATTATCATTTTATGATACCCAGGCACTTGTGCCAACCCATGGGGATCGGGAACGCCCTTCGATCCTTGGCACGATCCGGGTTTGGTGCTGGTTTGATGGTGACCAGATCCGGTTCATGACAATTTGTATAAGGTCTTTATATATATGTTTATAATGCATTTAAATACATTTATATAATGTGATTATGTTATACACACACATGCACACATATATATTATAAAATATTAATTTATATGAGATTTATTTTTAAAAAAATTAGATGGGACTAAAAAACCCTCTAATGTAACTGATTAGTGGCTGTTCATAAACCACCCAATAATGTATAAAATCATAGGGGATTCACAACCCCCTATAATTTCATAACTTAGAGGGTTTCAAAACCCCTATATAATGTTACATATCATAGGGGGGTCAAAGCCCCCTCTAATTTCATAAATTATAATGGGTTCACCCCCCTCTAATTTCATAAGTTATAAGGGGTTCAACCGCCATCTAATCTAAGCAATTAATGACAGTTTATGAATCCCTTCTAATTTATGGGATTAGAGGGGGTTGGTAACCCCCACTATTTCCTTTAAAAAGAACTTACATTATATATATATATATATCCTCTAATGTCCAAATTAATCATATATGTATGTATATATATATAGTTTCTCTAAAATCCAACTGAACATATATGACCACTAATTATTAAGTAAGTGTTGTTTTTGACACAACTGCATCTAAAATCTGACCAAATATTACAAAGAAAAATGATTAAAATTTTAGAAGGGGTTGTAAACCCCCTCTAAATTTGATTATTAGAGGGGGTTGTTCATAACCTCTTTTAAACAATTGTCTCTAATCTGCTATTTTTTTGGTTAGTTATGCCATAAATATTATATAAAAATAGAAACTCGTATTATCATACATATTATTCCTTAAATGGATGGTATTTTGAACAATTAAGGTCCTCTAGGACATGGTTAGTTTTTTTTGAAAAGGAATTGGGTAGGAATTAGATAATCTAAAAGGATCTTGAAATGGCGGGAAGAGGAGAGAGGTAGTGTCTGTTTATAAGTGACAGAGTGGACACACTTTCTATTTTTGAAAATATTAAAATATATTAGTGTATTATTCTAGTAAAATTGATCCCAATGACAAATATTTAAATAATATATGATTTAAGGTGAAAATATGAGTAGATAGTTGGATTTAGACATGTTTTAGGTCATTTTTACCCTTATCATTATGTTTTTTATCCTAATTTAATTATTTCTATAGAAACATAATTTTTTTACCAAATTTACTCTTTATAATAAAAAATAATTAATTTTATATCATTACATAATAATAAATATATTTATTATAAATATTGGATCAATTTTAAAACATTTAATTTCTATAAGCGGTAGAAATTAAATTTAAAATAATCATGAAAAACACAACAAAATAATTTTTAGAAATATTCATTTTTAGCATAAAAATGATTTTTATTCCATTCATTACTTAGTAAGAAAATTTTACTGAATGTTAAAATATTTTATTAAATATATAATATCTACATATCATTAAAATAATTTATTAATAGTGATTAATATATGTTATAGAAATGAAAACAAATTTAAAATACAAAAACTATTTTTACAAAAAAAAACATATCATTTTTTACATTCAAATGATTTTATTTTATTTTATTTTCAAAATAATTTATAAATTAATTAATTTCCTATATGTATATACAATGATTTTAAATGATTCATTTTTTACTATTAATTCTAACTAATCCAATGGTCATGTGATAATTTCCACATTAAATAATAATAATTCAATAGTATATATTGGTTGGTTTATTCTCGGTATTCCATGAAAAGAAAGATATCAAATAAATCGAATTTATTTGATGAGAAATATATCATTAAATTTTAGGGTGTTTTATTCTAACCAATATTAGAATTTGATAATTTAAATTCCATAATTTTTATTAAAACAATTGAGGATAATCCTACGTTATCACATCCTTGATCCTGAACATAGATTCTTTAAATTTATGGGTTTACCACAAAACATTATCCAAGTGGGTGGTCTTGCTTCACATCACTTTCTCTATTTAATCTTGAATCTACCCTAGTTATCCCTCACCAGGGAGATCATTCTCAATTGTTATATACTATGATTTTAGTACATGTGAAGGATTAGTTATTTACTTCCTTATGAGATATACACAGAACACATTATGAACTTGAGAGAGATTACATGGAAGTTCCAAGCCATAAGAAACCATCATGATATAATCTAGAATGTGTAAGTGGGTGATATATTTCTGTATAATCATTAAAATCTTTATAATTATCATTAACATCTTCCAATGAAATATATGTAGGGATACCATATCATTAACATTGAACTCTAGATCATGCTAATGATTTTTAACATAACATATCTATTGACTCGAAGTTATCATGTTGCACTATAAAATGAATATAACCATATAATACATTTTCTCAACTTTATTAGGTACCAATATATTTATTTCATTAAATTCATCCCATTAAATTGGATTTATATACATTAAGTCATATAGGGCTTTATAAGGAGCCATATGAATGCTTGAGTGAATGTTATTTTTGTAATAAAATCCCACCAATGTAAGGTGTTGATCCCAAAAACCTTGAAATCACTAATAAATTTCTCAACATGTATTCTAGATTTTTA
The DNA here is from genome assembly GCA_963277665.1 of Viscum album. Classification (NCBI taxonomy): domain Eukaryota; kingdom Viridiplantae; phylum Streptophyta; class Magnoliopsida; order Santalales; family Viscaceae; genus Viscum; species Viscum album. The sequence goes on from OY728158.1 coordinate 1,330,132,574, forward strand.
GTATCCCTATTATAGAATCCATCCATTTGAGTATGATAATCAATAAAGAAACATAACTTTATATCCAAAGTCTTTTGAATATTTTTACTGAGCATCAATGTAATCTTTTGATCCTGATCAGATACAATTGAGAGAGACACTCTATGAAATATCATCAGTTCATCAATGTATATATGATTGATTTGATGAATATATAAATATATTATGATGGATATGAGATTTTCATATTTTATAACGTCATTGAATACAACCCAAATAACATTATTCCCTTCAGATGTTTTAGGGAGTCCTATAACAAAATCCATGGTGATGCATTATCATTTCCGTTTAGGTACTGATAATGATTATAACATATCTTTATACTTATATCTATCATACTTATATTGAAAAAGTTATAAAACCATATAAATTTAGTCTAAAATAATAGATAGATTATGTAACACACAACACCAAGGTTTAATTGAATTACACTATACTATAAAAATATTATTATACAAATGTGACTATTATGACATAACCATTAAACTATTAGGTATGAGTAGGATTAAATTAATTGTGATATATATTTATAATATTTTCTTAATTAATAGAAACATATTGATTAATTAAAAGGAAATAAGTACTCAATTTTTAGTAATGTCATTTTATGTTTTAAAAGTATATTTTTTCAAAAATCATTTTCATTCATTTTTTATTTAATATTATAACATATTTATTCCAATTATTTAAATTTAATTTGATGAAAATTATATATTTTTTTAAATATTTTTATTAAAATTATCTTATTGTGAAATTTTAGGTATATTTTTGGGAAATAATAATTTTTAGTGAATAGTAGAAAATATCATTTTTATTGAAAAATGACTTTTTATTTAAGTAATTTACAATGTTAAATTTTGTTTTATAAAATTTAAAAGTTAAATTATATCATTTTAATCAATTTTATTATTTTTTTTATATATAAAATTTTCTTAATTAAGAATACACCATTTCTGGAAAATAACTTTTTATTATGCTTTGAAAGATTAGTTTTAAATTTGAATTCATCAACATATGTAGAGTGAATTTGATAAAATTTATTTCATATTTAGAATAATAATAATTAATAACATCTAATAATATCAACAAAAAAAATTCATTATGAATATTATCCAAAGTAAATATTTTTCACCTAAATAAAAGTGGTAAAACTCAGTTAAAACTATAGGGTAAAGCTTTAAAATATCCCTACCCCGTTATTTTAAACTATTGGATGAGTTTTTTGACCTAATATATCTTTAAAGAGTTATATAATGTATTTTATTACATTATTATGAATTTAGGAACCCAATATTTACTATTGTGAAGTTAAGTTAATTGTTTTTCAAATTAATAACTTTTTTGGGTTCGGGGATTTTATGGTATGGTTGGAAGATGAAATCCTTTCCAAATTTGATCAAAAATTCCAAAAACCACCCATTTTTACTATTTGACCAAAAATATCATTAACTAAAACTTATTTATTGATTTCAAGGTAAACTTATGTTTACACATAAATGAAATATTTTCCATAAAACTGTTTTGCATGCATTTTGTAGTCTTGTATTAAAATTAATTTCATACACCTATAAAAATGGAACATGACAAAATGGATTAAAAATTTTGAATTATAATCTTCAACTTTTTTATAAGGAAGATTTTATTTTTTTTCCATTTAATTATCTTATCATGGTCAAAATTCAAGTTATTACAGTAATGTTATAGTGGTTTAAGTAGCAGATAATTCTTAAAATGGATTGAAAGCATTTCTAAATGTGATTGGTTAAGTTTATTTCATACCTATATCACATTATGTTTGAATATTTAGTTCATTTTTTACACTTTAAATTATTATATATATATATATATTATTTTATCTTTTTAGAAATTTCATGTGTGTCCTTTCCCTTAATTATAGATGGGATCATCCCCTCATATCATCCTTACACCTTCTCGTAACTATAGTTTTTTGAATACCTAGAAAAAAAATTCCAAAAAAACTCTCACACATTATATAGGACTAGTTTTTATTATAATACCCAACTCATGGGGCTAAAATAATATACCTATTTAGGTTTTCCAAGGAAGAGGTAACACACTTTATTAAGTGTTTTTATTTAATTTCATATTTTTTATCCAACATGGTTATATTGAAAATTATAATATAAGAAAATAAATATATTCCACATAATAATATTTTATTATGTTTATGGAATAAAGAAAATACATCTCCTCTTCCATCAAATGGGATATGAAACCATCATTCGTGCATACAGCAGACCACCACATCACAAACTAATGTAATCCATTCTCCATCACCACATCTAACAACTAATTATAATTATATATTTAATGTATAAATTTGAGATTCATGAAATATGTTTCATTCTATAAGTTTAATATATCATTCATTTTATCATATTTACATCCATTGAAAAATTATACAGGAATTATTATATATGTGTGAATTAGCATCTCTAAGAAGTTATATGATTCATTTTTTCACCTCCCCACATTGATAGTATATATAAGTATATTTTAAAAAAAAATATTATATAATAATAATTATTTGAATAAAAAATTATACTAACCTTCTTTCTAATATTTTCATTGAAAAATGGAAACGTTACTCATGTTTATGTACAACCACCCATCTCTATGGTTATAAAGTCATCCATTTTTCATAACTCGAAAACATTGTTTGGTTTAAATGAAAACTTTATGTGTAAAAATCAATATAATTTTTTTAATCTAGATATTATTTAACAATGATATATTTTACCACCGAAAATATACCAATTTTTTTTAAATTATGAATTTTACTTCCTCAAAACACCCGACATGGAATTAAACGATTAAGTAATTAATAATATATTATAAATAAATAAAATAAATGATAATTTTTTGAACCAATAAAAAGTTATTATTAATATAAATAATAAATAAATGTTCATTATATAGGATTTTAATAACTTATTATGCAATTTTCGAGATGACGTTAGGGATTGGTAGTCTTAATTCCCTTTCTTTAAGACATAATCTATTTTAAGTAAGTGTTAACTTATTTTTGGTGTATAATAAAGTCTTATGTATGTATTCTAGATTAATTTTCTAAAAATTTAAGAATTTAAAAATAAATTCAATGTTATTTAATTTAATATTTCATTGGTTCAGAAGATATCATGTTATAAAGAACAATTTTCCTTAAAACCTCATATTAAATGATTTTAAAAATTATTTTATAAATATTTTAATTACATATCCATATTTTGAAAATTCTATTATGAATGAATTTATATAAACATAAATGAATTATAAATGAAATTTAATTCCTTTTAAAATTTATTACAAACAACATCAAAAGAGAAATTTTTTTAATTATTTTATATGAAATGCTTTGTCGTTACTTAAAAAGGAAGAAGTAATGTTCTCTTTTAATGTATATGATGTCTACAAGTTTTCCGACTATAAAAAAATTATTTTATGTTTCCCTTCCTTTATAAGATTATATATTTTCTTTAAATAAAATGATTATTCCCCTTTTTATGGGTATCCTTAGGTTTAAAAATGGGTATTAAAAGGGGAGAGTATTTAGATATCCAATTGGGTTTTGAATATGGGTTAAAAAGAGTTTTTCATGGATTTTGTGATGAAAATATACATAATATTAAAATGTTTCATTCCAAATATTGTACTATAGAATTATAAATGATGATGGGAGATCCTGATACAACTTTTATGAATGGTGATCCTGATATAACTTATATGTAGGGTGATCCCGATGTAGATCTCTAATACATTTCATAATAGTCCTTATCTTCAAATGAAATAGTGAGAGTGTTAACAATGTATGGATCTAATATATATTTAACTAGGACCAAATTAATCATATCATGAGTGTACATGGGTTAGGAATATAACAATTCAAGTTTCTTAAAAAAAATTCTATTTGATCGCTAACGTTTTTATATATTTTTAGTGAGAAAAAAGTATTTTTTTTATATGAATATGATTTATTTAACATGATAAAATAATATAGTGATAAAGGAAAAATGATTACGGGTTTCCATACTTTTAATTGGACTAACATATATATTTATTTTATATCACTTACTATGAATTTTGTACTCATCCCATATTTTTTAGAAAAGATCACAGGGTTCAAGGATGACTAAGAAAAAAGAAGAAGTAAAGTTGAAATTATGGAATATTTTTAATGAATTTAAATTCATTTAATTTTTAAATGTATTATATTATCAAAAAAAATTATTTTGAGTGGAAGTTTCTATTTTATAATATATGTTTTTTTCATATAAGTTTTTCCTAATTCTCTAAAACCCTAAACATAAAAGGTCGTTGGGAATTTTAGAAATAAAAAATCTAGTATAATACACAAAAATATGCAATTATTTATTCTGAGTCCTTATAGTAGAAATCATATTTGGGTTCAAATAAAAATAGAGATTATAGGATAATGTAAGTGTGAAGGATATAATCATGATTTTATAAATTTTAGGCTGATCATAAGTTCAAAGTCATAAAAACCCTTTTTATGGTTTTATGTTATGAGATTTTAATATGATAAAGAGAAATTTGTTAGAGATCTATGATAATACACCCTTAGGTTTTTTTAATTGAAAATTATATATGAGGAATAATTCTTTTTTTATTTTTTTGGATATAAGATGAAATGTATAGATAAACATTAGAGATAAAATGATATTTTATGTTGTAATAATTATGGTTAATTGGGATAAAAGGGTTTTTACATTTTTGGATCTTTTATTTTTTCATATAGATAACCATGGTATTGAAAAGTGATTTGGTGACTATGTGTTTAATATTATTTTTGAACAAGTTCTCTATATTGGAAAAATTATATGATTATGTTGAATGAAATTACTTTAGGAAAATGTGGGATTTTATTTTATAAATAAACATAAATTATCTTTTTTAAGTATATATAATTTTACTTTGTCTTTATGGCGATTTAACTTATTTATGAAAATTATTATCATATTTTTTACATTATATAATTATGAAATATATAGATTTGGGTATATGAATTTATGAGTGACTAATTTTCTTTGGAGATAAATAATATGTTAATCTCTAAAGAATAAGTGATCAAGTCCTTATTTTTTTAATAAAACTTGGTAAAAATATCATGAATACTTTTAAGGTTAGTTTTTATGGAATTTTCAATTTCTAAAATTTAATGATATTATAGAGGACATAAATATTTACATAGTATTTATTAATATTAGCTATTATCTTAGCTAGTGAAAACAATTTTTATAGTTCTTCGGTCATGAGAAATCCATTATAAATATCTATTTCATTAAATAATTGATGTGATACAATTGGTTATTGATTGAAGAACAACCATATGATGAAATTATTATTATGAAATGGAAATAAATTAATTAAGAATATTTTATCATGGTCTTTATCCAAATGATAATAGAATCCCTCAACTCTTGAAAAAAGATCTTCACATAAAATTTTAATCCTTTTACGATCATTCCACATATATTGATGGTCTCTTATTTTATCAAAAAAGTATAATATTATGGATCCTCTTTCAAAGTACTTGTTTTCACTTCTCACCAATGCAATAATTATTTAGAAACCTGAATATGTTTTATCCCATGTGTATTTCCAATTTTTCTTCACTCATTTTAAAAATAATATAATATTATATCATTTTATGATGTTGGTTTTTGAAAAAATGATTTCCTAAATATTTTAAGAGTCTTCATTTCAGGATTTTTTTTATCTTCCTCTCTCTGGAATTGATTTTTTATTAAATATAAATTAAACCATTTTTTAGTCATGTGATAAAATAATGAGGATAAAATATCTTTAATTTTGTAGAATGTGACACCTTAAAATTTTAGTTAAAAAATACTATTCTCAATTTTTTATTTACACAAAACACCAAGATTTAATAGAATTTTGATATACTATAAAAATATTATATTATAAATGTGACTATTATAACATCACCATTAAATTAAAAGGCTTTAATAGGATTATCTAAATTATGAAATATAAATAAAATGGTTTTACTCAATTAACTGTATTTGTTACTTCTTATGAAATATGAACTTATTTTTTAGTAAATTAAATTTATTCTTTAAAAAACATTTTCTTCAAAAATGGAATTCATTTATTTTTATGAGTGAATTTAATTATTAATTTGAACCACTTATAGAAATTTAATTTGTTAAAAAGGTTTTTTTTTTGAAATTATCCAATAAAAATTGTCTTAGGATGAAATTTTTATATTTTTTATAATAAGATTAATTTATCAATGAATAGGAGGAATAAATTAATTTTTTTTGAAAAAGATCTTTTCTTTAAAATAGTCAAAAATCTATATTTTTATTTAAAATGAATTGAAAGTAAAATTATTTTATTCAAATTATTAAAAATCCAATTAGGATAATTTATGTCAAGTTAATGCTTGATTTTGGTAAAAAAATGTTTTTTACATAAAAAGACATTTTTCATGGAAAACCAGTTCTCATCGTATATTGAAGGATTAATTATAAATTAAATTATGTCAATTATTTTGTATCATAATATTATCTGAAACACTCTCACATGGATAAAATGTTATGGTTATGGGACATAAAGGATTCACCCCTATATGCGAGAGGCTGAAGAGTAGTAGCATGAGTGTGATATATATATATATATAGTGTGTGGAGACTACACCCCTTGGTTATAGAGTTATAACACAATGAAATAATCATATAACACTAAGTGAATAAATAAATAAAAATAAGAGAGAGAAAATAATGAGAAAAATAAAATATAGTGAAAAATTAAATAATAAAAACCAACCGAATTATCTAATAAATAATAAAGGAATAATTAATTATCATGCTGGAATATATATAAATGTATTTCTATGTGTAATTCAAATAAAATACTAGAAGACTCAAAAGACACTGGTCCTAGACCCCATGTTGGTTCCATCTCCAAACTCCACCCAATCCGGCATAACAAAATCAACAACAAGGTTCCTTTCCCTTAACCAATCCTGCAACCAAATATTCTACTCAGGTACCATAAGGCATTTGGGATACAGTGCATGTATACTTTAATAGGTCAACACCACCATGTCTAAACATAACCAGTCTAATAACAAGTTCATGAAATAATTTAATAAATATTTTATTAATTAATTTAATTCAACAATAACATGCTTCAGTGTAATTCTGAAATATCACTGATTAGGTCTCATAACAATGCCAACCACATCCATATAAACATGGTAAAACCTAACCTAGTACTTCACCATCCCATAATTTCTCTAATCATGTCTCACAATCATGATAACCATAACCATATATCCATGGCATGAATCAAAAAAATTGGTGAAACATTCTATATAAGAATTTAAGAAAGAAATCAGGGGCAGTATCAATATATAATCATTTTAACATGTTTTAGGTCTGGCCTTGGTATATAAGGATTACAACATAAATTAGGGTTGAGCCCGATATATAAGAATTATGACATAAATTAGGACTAATCCTAGTATATAATCATTTAGTATATTTCATTAGATTAGGTAGCTATATAACCATTACAACATGAATCATTGGGAACAATCTACTATATAATAATTATATCATAAATCACTAGGCATGACATTAAGGATATCACAATATCACATCACAAGGATCAATGGTTAATTATGAAAATTACCATTTCATTAAATGACATATTTTGATTTTCATTTAGTCTTAAACTAATAACATAAAAAACATTTTGATAATCAAGACAAGAAAAGGTGCATTTTTATTATAAATCACCCAATACACATTTCATTCTAAAGACACATTAATACATTAGTCAATTTATTTATTATCATGGGTTTTCTTAGACAAATAGCATCCATAAGCTAGGTCAACAAATAGTTGTATCCAAAGGTATTCCAAGGAATAATCCAACATTTCATTTAGTTAATTTAGGAACATGTTATATTGTCAGAATTTTAATACTGCTCATAATTTTCAGTTCAACAGATGATAAGGTTATGGTTTAGACTTTCTACCTTTAATAAAAAAAATAATACAATGCATCTAAAGGATAACAAAAATGTGGAAGAAAGGTTCACAAGATCACAAGAAAACCAAATAAAATCCAAATCAAGAACACAACCAAATTTCATCAAAAGATTCTACCACCTCAAAGGAGGAAAATAGGACGAGGAAACAAAATCCAAGGAATTCAAAGGGATCACTCGCATAAATAGGACATCTATAAAGGGGGTATGGTGCTCCAAAATCCTCTATAGAACCATCTTATTTTGAGTGGAGAAGGTATTTAGTGGATTTGATGAAAAATTAGCCACACAACACCTTTAAAACCATTGGTCATGAAAATATATGGAGGGAAATATATTTACACATCGTGTATTTCTTTTTTAGGGATACATTGAAAAACTTATCGCCTCTGATTAATATTTAACCTTGATTTAATTTTATAGGATTTAAATGGTTTACATGATGTGTAACCAATTAATTCCATGTACTAATTCATGATATTTCGAAAATAAGTTACACTTCATGTAACATGTACATGGTGTGTGATCTCTTATTAGATAGTTTTAAGCACAAAATATAATTAAGGATTGAAACATCCTCAAAACTATTCCAAATTATTGAAAACCGCCATAAACCCATTTAACACATTTACACATGGACTCCATGAATTTAAACAAACAATAATCTCATAGATCTATGCCTTTTTCCCAAAAAAAATATTTTTTATCCAAAGCAAGACTCAACCTCCAAGGATTATGTAAAAAAGGAAACTCGATGAATGGAATTTAATGAAAAGCTAAAATATGGAAATACCGAAAAATGAAGGGACGTTAAAACCTCCCAAACATATAACAGATTGTCCCTGATCTTCTTCAAACATCGTGGTGGGGTCTTGGTGAATAGGTCTAACCACCATGCTCATCCTTCACCTACTAATAAGTGAAACATTTCGCCACAAATCCTGCTACTTATTTCTTCATTCCTAAACACTATTATTATGTATAGTTATCATGATAAATATTTGTCAAACTAATATGTACCACACATCTAGATGTATGAAAATATCTCACAATCTCCTCACTCAATCACATTGGAACCCATACACAACCGTAAATAAGAAAAGAATTTAAGATTCCAATAGACTATTATAATGGTGCTTCGCAACCATTTTATTTTATCCCAGAACCAAGCCATCTGAATTAGATAACTTCTCAACCTTGATCCATTCCCAAATCAAAATCATAATAGATGTCGAAGTCAGAACTAATAATCCATGAGAATCCTATACATTTATATTCATGTCTATAAAGAGTTTTATCATTCTCCACTCATTGTAATACTCTTGTACTTATTCTATCTATGTTTATTATCTTAATTCATTGGAAATGCTACTGATCTTTTATAGTGTATAAGAAAACTCAATTTCAAATGACTATTTATACTTGAACCAACTCTTATGCTAATTTCTAAGTTTTAACTTAGAAAATATGTACCTATAGTTTTTTTGGTTTTTGAATACCACAAACCTATTATCCATGATAAAATTCCTCAAATATCTTAGTGAATATACCATTGATAAAAACTCCAAATCACGAGTATGGTAATTCCTCTCATGTGGTCTCAGCTGTAAAGAGCCATAAGAAACCATTTGATTCTCCTATAATAGAACTACTCTGAGTCAAACTATGGATTCATCATAGTACATGGTATATGATTTACATGGTATAGGTAATTTTATTATTGGTATATTGTTCAACCTACATTTTAGCTCCAAAATATCTCTCCCATAAGATCTTGGCCAAATAAACTTCACTTTCTTCTTATTTGCCGAATTTCTTGCCTCGTTGTCAACCCATGGGGTGAACACTCTTTTTTCTAGATATTGGGTTAATGTTTCCATAGGGGGATAACCTGGTTAGAGGGGATTCTCTAGGGCTCCACCATTTTATACCTCTATAGTCCATACTTTTCTTGTTTTATTTTTATTTGTTTTCTTTCTTTTCGTTGTGTTTGGTGTTTTAAATAAAATATATGAATCTTTGATGATGATCCCGAAAATATATAAAGTTCAATGAAATTATTATTCTACTCCCAATATACCATATATTAAAAATTCATTAGGTTTTCTGACACTATAACCTTTGAGATGAAATGGCCCATGAAGTGCACATTTTAAATCTAGAAACATCATTTTCATATCTCGATGTAAAGATGATGCTCTGTCGATGTACTCAAGTTGATTTTGTGGTGGTAGGAATGATATTACACTGAATGGGATTATAATATGATATTTTCATCAAAGGCCAACATAAACTAAACCATAAAAGGATGAAATGTCATATTTATCAAGTCCATGAATACCGCTGGTGCAATGGTCAATAAAAACAACAATACTACGAATTCATACAACAAATATCTGCTCCTAAAACAAGACCAAGTTATGTATCAATGTCTCACTCTCTTCAGGTGGTATCCATATGTTAGGTCAATCTTCGATAAGATATTATATCCTCTAAACTGATCAAAAAGGTCATCAATTTATGAAAGTGGATACCGGTTCTTGACCATCATCTAGTTCAATCTTTAATAATCCACTCATAAGTTCAATGTCCCATCAAACATATTAGAGAAGATAATTGGAGAACCACAAGGTGATGTACTAGGCCATATGAAACATTTAGTATCTAGATCTTACAAATAAACTTTTAACTCCCAAGACTATGGTGGTGTCATTATAGAAGGTAGGATTTAAATTGGCACTAATCTAAGAACTAACTTGATCATGAACATGATATCTCACATGGGAGGTAATATATAGAAATATCAAGGAAATAATTCTTAAAAATGGTTTACAAGTAGAGGAAAATAATCTTATTGCATTCCACTATCATTTAGATAATTAAATACTATCTGATCTATGATATAATACAATATGCATTGAATTGGTCATGCAAGATGAGTTTGATGTCCCCACACATCTTGGGGAGAATATATTCTTCCTTCCAGAGATTGAAATTAAATATAACGTTGTAATAGTTGATATGAACATATTGTATAACTATACATTCAATATAAATAATCAAATTGAAGCATATCATTTCTAAAAATAATGATTCTGAAAAGAAATGATAACCATCAATATTTAGTGAACACATCGTCCAACATTTGATATTCTCTAATCTCACTCCCAATGTTGTATCTATGGTCAAAAAACCATCCTTGATTTCTAAATCCAGTCTTAGAATGTTTAAAAAAATATAAGACTAAATGGAATTTCATTCACCAATATATAAAACCCCAAGAAATTATTAATGATACACGAATCATAACCCATCAAATGGAATTTCATGAATCCAAAATAGTTGGTATATTTTTTATAACATGTAGCCAACCATAACCTCTTTCCTAGGCTCTATCATGACTCCACTAAGCTATTACCTCTTCCTGGTACTGTAATTCTTGCACTAGGGTACCACGCGACCTACCTTGACCAGAACATCCCGTGGAACTCTAGATACATAACAACTGATGAGTAGTTGTGTACTTTCTAGAATCATATTAATGTACTAATCCTATTCCACTAATCTGCTATTAAATTCCCATAAAAACATCTATTAGTGGAACATTATTCCACAATCTTGACATTCCAAGGTGGGGTGTGGATATTGAGGTCAATTGTGTCCTATCTTGGAACAATGATAGCACAACAATGGAACATGGTTCTGATATGGCTTCCCATATCAATGAATTCAAAATCCATTGTTTACTTTGATAAAATAGTCATAAATATGCTCCTTGATAATAGAATAAGAGGTATTAGTTTACTATTATAAAATATCATGGTTGTTGGTTGGGGCCTCTCTTAGATTACCATTCCTTATGAGTGTATGATTAATCACAATATCAAAACTTATCAGATGAATCATATTCACCTTTGACCTGATGTCATATCAAAATCCATCTGGAAATCATATTTCCCTAGATATCTCTTCAGTTACAAAGATGTTTCAACACTTTGTGGGATGGTGAGATGTTCATCGTAGTCTAACAATAACATTCCCTCTTACGTCAGGAGCATGATATTATGAACATTATCATCCCTCAACCTCTCAGGATATAAATTGATTAGGAACTTCAACTTAATTCCAATCCACAATAGATCATCCTGCTTCCCATATCACACCATAATGTGGAACCAATTCTTGGTTGTTCCTTAAAGAATATATGCAGAAAGATTCACCATTCTATTTGTGGGTGTCTTGAGATGCTTAAATATCATCTGGACTAAGTAAATCCAAAACTTAATTTCTTGGAGGCCTCCCTTGCTAGTGAATGTAGGAAAATTATACATCTAGAACATTCTCAGTTGATTAGACATCAGATGCACAATGTTAGTAGTCTCCCTCTCAATGGATCGCATGACCCTCAAAAGTTGTTGTGATGGTGAACATAAATATAATCCTAAGGAACTATAGGATTCTATGGTTCTGTTGCAATAGGATCATGATTATTTATAATCTCATGATGATCAACTAAAATATGATGATGATTCACTTTCTCTAAAAGACAAACACACTCATTTGGACACTTTCTACAACAATTTCAACCTCAACTGGTGATAACAATATAGAACCACTTACTCATGGCCTCTCCAAATGAGGCATACAAGTGTTTTAGCTTGACATATAAGTTTATTTATTTTTTATCATATATAATAGATATTTTATATCATAATTAAAATAGTAAATTACATATCAAATTCAAAAAATATATCTCTATCATGAACAACTAATTTCAATATATATACCTATTTTCTTATAATGATGCATGGATACTCATCTCACACCTTATCGATCCATGAGTAAAAATATAATAGACCGATAACATCATGAAAAAAATAACCTCACACAACATCTGAATTACATTGGATGAAATAAAATCTATTATAACAAACCAAATGTAAAAAATACAATCTATCCTTGGGATCTCATATTTTCCCATGTGCATGGGTTAACTTCATCCCTTTATAAGCTTGTTTCCAAGCTCAAATACATCCTAGTCTCCTTTCTACCTTTACAAATAGAAATTATATATAAAAAATAGATAGTGTGCTCTGATAAAACTTTCTAACATCCCCCAATCTGACACTCTCTCACCTGGATGAAATAGGTTGGTTATAAGGCCTCAAGTGCACCTCCCAACATGATATAGTCTTATGACTAGTGGTGGGGGTGTGATATGTATAGTAGGGAGACAATACCACCAAGTTATATAGTTACAAAAAAAGAATAATAATCATACAATAGTAAATAAATATATAAATATCATAGTGCTGAAATAATTGAAATAATACAACACAGAAAAAATGAAAATAATAAAATCCTACTAAATAATCCAGCAAATAGTATTGGTATAATGTAACATCGTTATAGAATGTTACTAAATGTCAAGCTAAAAGAAATATAAATAAAATAACAGTGGACTCAAATATCCCTGGTCATGAACCACAAGTCAGTTCTGTCTCCAAACTTCACCCCATATAACAAGATATAATCAATAGAAAGGTCCATTTCCCTTGTCAAATATTTTATCCTTATAATCTGCTCGAGTACCAAATGAAGGACCGAATAGTGTGGGAGTATAACTCTATAGTTTGAAACCACCATGTCTAAACATAACCAATTTGATAAAAAGTGCATGGAAAAATGCAGTAATTAGTGTATTAATTATTTAAAAAAATAATGTAATCCAAAACAACATACTTTTCCACCATACGAGAATATCTATAAGAATGTATCCCAACCTTGACAAACCCAACCATATAACCATGGTAAAACATAACCTACTTTGAAACCATGCCAGAATGTCACTGATCATGTCTCACAACCAAGACTTCCATAAAAATATATCCATGATATGAATCACAAAAACTTGGTCAAACCATCTATGTAATAATTCCAGAAATAAATCATGTCTTATCCCTATATATAATTATTACAACATGTTTCAGTGATGAGATCATTATGTATGCATTATAGCATGAATTAAGTTCAATCATGATATATAAAAATTACAATATGAATTAAGACTGAGGTTGGTATATAGGAATTCTATTATGTGTCACAGGGTAGGATTGTTATATAATAATTACATAATTAATCACTAGGGATAAGCATATATGTTATAATTATAGTGTATATCACTAGTAATATCAATAAGAATATCACAATATCACATCACATGGCACAATGGTAAATTATTAAAATTATAATTTCTTTCAATTACACATTTCATTTATCATCTGGTCATAAACCATTAACATGCCACTCTTTTTTGATACTCAATCCTAGACAATGTGAATGTATATCTGGAAAACACCCAAAACACATATCATGCTAAACACACATTAATACATCATTCATTTCATTTATAATCAGTGGTTCAGTCACCCAAATGGTAGCCATACTCAAGGCCAATAAACAATTAGATCTAAATGGAAACCATGTAATAAAAAATCATCATTTAATTAATATAGGCACATGTTAAGTTGGTACAATTAGAATATCTCACATAATTTTCAATAAAATAGAAAATAGTGTTATGGTTTAGACCCCCTAACATTAATGAGTGATTAAAAAAATTCTTTGAAAGTGTAAAACCAATGAGGAATAAGGTGAAGAAGATCACAAGAAGATCAAAATCAAAACTCGATCAAGAACACAACCAAAATTGGTCCCAATATTCCACTTCCCCAAAAAAATAACAATGGAAGAGGATGTGCCAAGGACTTACCACGAATCGATATCACAAATGTGATGTTTGGAAAGGGGGATAGAACTCTAAAAGTTCATGGAGAAATTTCATGGTTGAGAGGAGGAAGGTTTTAGTGGAAGGGATGAAACATTATCCATATGATACCTTTAAAACGAATGGTGTGCATATTACATGGTGTGTAATTCCATAACACACTAAGTATTTTTTTGAGGAATATGATGAAAACCCCATCGTCGTGAATTAATATTATACCCTTATAAAATTTTACACAACATGATTGGTTTATATGATGTGTAATCGCTTTACACCATTCATTGGTTCATGATATGTCAATAAGTATTTACATTTTTTGAAACATGTACAAGGTTTTTAAATTCACAACCGAAAGTTTGAATCCGAAAATATACTTATAGATCCAAACCACCACCAAGTCCATCTAAATCATGGAAAACCCCAATAAACCCATTTAACACATTTATAAATTGAATCCATTAATTAAGAAAACATATATCCCTAAACATTAGGTTATTTTACTCAATAATCTCTCACCTTCTCTGAAACAAGACTCATCCACCAAGGCTTAAAGAAAAAGGAAACCCAATAAAAGGAATTTAATGAAAAAACTCAACGAAGGACATGCTTGAAATGGAAAGATATTAAATTTGTGAATATAATTTGATAAAGGGGGTATCATATTTTTAATTTTAATAATTTATATAATAGAATAGTGTTATGTTAATTTTATTTTAATTTTAATCTTATTCATAGTAAATATTTTTCTCCCTGGTAAATGTCATAAAATTGTGTTAAAACTATGGGGTACAACATTAAAATAAGTTTAAAACATAACATTACCATATTGGATTAATATTTATGGACAAAAAATATTTTCATGGAGCTAAATAATTCATTTTAAAATTGATTTTTTAATTTTTTTAACTTTCGATTTACTTTTTTGGAGATGGGTTTTATTTTTATGAAATATAAAACATTTTTTGTCATTGCATTTAATTGTATTGCTAAAATATTCCATTTTAATTTGGATAGATAAAAAAGTTTAAAAAACCTTTGTTTTTTATTTAACCAAATTATTCATTAGAACCAATTTATCACATGATTTTAAGGTTATAATATTTTCATTCTTAAATTATGTATTTTTCCAAAAAAAAATAGTTTTCATGCATTTTGTGTTCTAATATAAAGAATGATTTCTTAAACCTATATATATTTGTTAACATTATTTTTATAACAGATGGAAAAAATGATTATGAAGATGCTCTTTGGATATCATAAAGTAACAGAAAATGGTAAAGGAAGTGAAATAGTTTAAGGGTCCTATGCAGAAATGCTATGCATCAAGCGTCCATCCCAGGTTCTGTCTGTGCAATCCTATGTGCAGCCCCTACACTGAGAACCTACACTGGGTACCTACACCACAAGCCTACATGACAGAATAATTTTTTCACCCCTATGTGGGAGAGATACATTGTGAAGCTACGCTGAAGACCTATGTGGATGATCTAATTTTGACCATCCCACTCCCTACATATAAATAAGACCCTTGGGATCCCTATTTTTCTATCTGAAAAAGTTAGAAGAACTCCCAAAGCTCCCATTGTGTAGCTCTTTCTTCCAAGTCCCTCAAATTTTCTTAGGTAGATCTCAAAACATAGTAGATAAGAGATAATTAGATATTATATGCAATATTAAGATCCTATTAGAGATTTAAATACCAAACATCTAATTAAGGACCCTCCTTCCATAGGAAGAATTCATATATGCATGGTCTTTTCCTTATGTAGGGACCTTCACGGGATTATTCCAAGGACATAAATGGATTCCATGGGAGCTTTTGTTAATGCCACACCCAAGTGTTGTAGTCCCTAGTCCATTTCATAAGGAATATAAAGCTCTCACAGGCTTATACTTCTCATATTAAGCATTTTTTTATTCCTCTTAGGACCTGTGTGGTACACCTTCACAAAACACCTGCGTGACATACCTACATAGAGGACTTGCACAGACCACCTACATGATACATATTTGAAGGAATATTCAAATACATTCATGGAGGGGGATCTACTTCCGTGGAACTCTTTTCTAAAAGGGACTATGTTAAAAACTCAACCAAAACCACCTGACTTACAAAAACTTTGGGAAAGACGCATTAGTGTGTCTACCATTTGGGTTTGAATTTATACAGTTATAGGTTTCTCACAATTGTATTATAAGGGTGTCATGATCCTTGGGGTGCATGTAGGTTTGTATATCTATAGTCACATGGACCCTTACCCTAGAGACAGTGTTGGTAATCTCTCACTTTTGAGGAGTAGTGTTTGGGCCATGTCCCCCCCTTCTCGTCTCTATGACTCAGAACCTCGAGTCTCTGGTAGGGAAGCTACAGTTCACACATGCATTTATTTTGGACACAGTAAATGATATCCCCTTCCACTACAGGACTAGTTTTTGGGCATCCCTCTTGGAGTATGACCCTAACCTTTCGGGCCAGACCTAATGACCCTCACTTTCATTCTACATTGAAAGGTTCACTGCTTCATGCCATCATCCACCGTTGCCTTGGATTCTTTCTTCATAGGCCCAGCCTCTTCCATCAGTAGAGGAGAGAGTGTGTGGTTTATTGAATCTTTCAAATCCTATTGTTTTTTACACCGATCCTGGCTCGCATGGGCATAGAGATTTGGGATTATCATAACATCTGCACAATTCACTTCATCTCTTTAACTACGATAACTCTAATTCCCACCACAATTGGACTGCGTAGGAATCCTTCACATAGGGCCAATTCTCAATAGACATCCTCTTTATGGGTCCAACCCTAATTCCCTTAGTTCAGGTATTCTCCTTAGGTATAAGATTTGAATTATGTTCCCCTTGAATCTCCATGAGTGAATATATCTCTCTTGGTCCCTGTTATAAGGAAATACTCTTTAGGAGTAAGCCCCGATCTATTTATCTTATAGGGTATACTCCCCTATGTGATATACCGAACTATGTGGGATTTGATTCCCATCTATGTGGGATACATAGGAAGTATCCTTGAGGTTCAAATACAACACTCCAAATCAACCTTGTTCTTTACGGACCATATTCTGAGAAGGGTATAATCCAACCTAGAAACTCATATCATATCCAAGTTCATTAGGTTTATTAAGCATAAGTACCACACCAAGCATTGACTAGGCACCTTCTACTTATATTTCCTTACCACCTGACATTAAACTATATGGTTAGGTCCTTATCAAATGAACTTGAAATTTATGATGTGTCCCATTAAGAGGAACTAAACTATGAGGGTTATGATTCCTTTCATATGGATATGTTTGTAGCCCATTTATAGGTATGATCACAACATCAAAACAAACTTTTGTCTCCATGGGTGACAATACATTCCAAAGTTCCCCAATGAGTGGCTTAAAAAACAGCATCAGCGTAACAATGGTTAAAGAATCTCTAATATTATATGAAATGATACCATTGATGTAGAACCTCGAATACATATAGATATATCCATTAATGAATAAATTTTAATACATATGGATGATTCTGAATTCCACACATGCTAATAATTGATTACAAATTTCCAGTGAAACTTACATTATGCTTGGAAAATTAATAAGGATTCATAAACATATTTTAGATCTATAAGAGTGCCTGGAGGTAGGAAATAATTCCCCCTAGAAGGATGTGATGATTTCGACATCCCATCCTCTCAACCAATGTCAGTTCTTAATGATTGTAGGTCAACAAACCTAATGATCTCTTTCCCTTATAAAGTAGGTCAATTTGGATACAGAAATGTTTGGTGTTTTAGGATCCATAAATAAATCAAATGGAAATAGTCCGGAATTACTAATTCATAATAGGAACATAGGTTCTAGGGGAAAACAAAAATGGTGAACCCGGCGTGGATCCTTAACCAAGATGGTAGTGTTACCCATTTGTTAGGCCACTATCAATTGATAAAAGAGGTATAGACAAGGGAATAAATCATGTATGTGTTCATCTAAAAGTTTTTGCTTTATTAGAGTTCATTGTTTTAATTTTTCATATATACATGCACATTATTTCAAGTAACTACCTTCATTCCAAATGGATTCCTTCAAGTTTTCACCCTTGAGTGCCCTGACTGCTACTCAAGTTGGATCCTCATCCACTCGCAAAACATCATAACCAACTTAGTGTCTTCAACGTTGGGTCTCTAATGCATTGGTCCAAGAGTATAGAGAAAATAGTACTATCGCAACCTTAGAGGCTTCCCGATAGGCCCTACAAATCAAGAATAACACTGGTAATCTGGTCAACGGTGACCAATTTCCCATAAGATAATGCTACCAACCATTTTATTCAACTATTTCATGAGATTATCCTCATAACTCAATAACTAATCCCTCCCCTATTCTAGGGAGGTTGACAAAGAGCGCCCTTATGGACTCATTTTAGAGGCCCAGGGTCACATCCCAAGGGCTCCTTCCAACATTCACTGATGCCTATGTCGTGCAGCAGCAAACTATCAACATGATGATGGTGTTATATTTGGTAGTTTCGCCCATGTTCCAAACTCGGGAATGCAAGACAAACCTCCATGTACAAAATACATCCAATAGGGATTAATATTCTACCTTCACCCCCTCGATAGAATTCCATAAACCCATCATTGTGGAAAATTGTGAACCGACATATAAACCTATCCTCCTTAACTTCTCTAGCTAGAAGACTCCTCTGGTGGTTCCCAACCAATCCATCTATTCAAATATAGTGGAGTACCATGAGAAGGCTCATACACTTTCTTACAATTAATCATCTAGTCAACAGACTTGTATGACTACATTCATGTAAACTTTCCAATGAAATTTGTTGGCAATTATTCAGCAGGAACATACACATATTTACATCCTTCAATCCTACCAATAGTCCAATTTGACAACACCTAGAGAAGTCAGTCAGAAATCATCGATAATACTCCTAAGGAAGATCAAAATCTCTACACCCACACATGAGTAAAATTAGTACCCAATGATAGGAAAGGGAGTACAAGAGTAGGTAAATACACCTACTCTAGGTATGGAAGGGACGTATATTCTGATTCTGGCCACTGATGTCACCAAACACATTTTAGAAATAGTGAAAGAGAAGATGGGAATTTCTTCTAATATTCTAGAAAATTTACAGAATATCATAACAAAAACATCACCAATAACATAGGGATTAAAAAATAATTATATCCCCATACCTAGGATGAATCATCATCATGCCATCCTGAAGTAGATATACACATATGTTCCTATCCAAGAGGTTTACGGGGCATACTCACCCATATCATACAGACAACCAGATTGGGCGCATACACTCATTCAAATTAGAGAGATTCATTTTTATCTGATATCCAATCCAATGTAGGAACATACAGTTGCTCATGATAACCACTTTTCTTAGAAATTGTCCCCAACTACATCTAACAAATCATCTAATAAGAAATTTCAACAAGAAAAATTTGGGAATCGAGAGTCGATCTGTGATTTGGAACCTCTTAATGGTCAATTTCTTTAAGGCCTCAGACATTTATCTATTTTAGATCATGATTCTAAACACCCATTACCAAATTATGGGAGTTTTGGTAGTAATTTTGAAGTTAGTCATCAAACACTTCATCATGAAGCCTTACTTAATGAAAATTCTGTCAATCTAGAGAATCTATCTCTAGATGAGAGCCACAACAACCCTCCATGTTTCTAGTAGACTATGGAGCAAGAGTATTTATCCCTTTCAACAATCTACCATGGTGTTCCTTCCCATTATGGTACTAGCTACAAAGGTTCTCTCTGTATTAGTGTTTATCATTGTCAATACAATTATCCAACTAAAAATGTAGTGATGGGAAAACCCTCTTATATTGAGTCACTTGAAAATATAAGGTCGGTCATGTCTGATTCCTTATTATTGGAAAATGAAATACTTTCTTAGCCATAAGTCATCTCAAGCCAGTGGTCATTCTCCAAACCTCCCATGGGTCATTTTTCTTTTAATATCATAGAGGAAACACCAACTAATCCCATTACTTGTGGTAATGTTATTGAGAAGTGACTACTCTGGTCATACCATTTTGAGAATCTTTTAGAAAAATATGAATAGGATATGTTGAATATGAAAACACAATTGTCTAAGAGTGAAATAAAATTCATGTTTTGGTCTTTGGAAACCTCTCAAAACAACATTCCAGAAATTATGGTAGAATATTTAATTCATGATATCCACCTCAACATATCGAATAGTATTCCTCGTTTGAAAATAAAAGTATTACCATATGATAGATATCAAATTCATGCCAAGGTAATATAAGGGTTTCAGTATCAAATTGACTTTGAATATCTCCAGGTTTCCCAACATCCAAAGATTTAGAAGAAACATGAGGGATTTCAATGTGAATTCCTCAATGCGTTAAAGAGGTTGTGACAATTGATCCCAAAAACCCCATCTGGTGTTCATATCATAGGATGGGGTGTATATGGAGAATTTAATTTCAATGCTCTCCAAAATCAAAAAATCTTGTAAAAAGTGGTCCCATGTAATGTTATTACCCCAGGACGACTACAACAAACAAATTTTGTTAATGACTGAAGAGATTCTTAACAAGAAAAGTCCTTGATCGATTTTCACAAAATTCAGGCCCAAAGACAGCAAGTTTCCAAGATAATTTCACATAAAACTTCTTAGAACATCATGAAAACTTCCTTCTTAGAGGATTTCATCCATTATATCGCACAAATGTCTAAAATAGCACAATGGTCTTCCAAAAAAAGTGATATGTGTGGGTGTCGAATAATGAACCCAACCAATATTTGAACGATAATTCATAAAATCCAAAGATCAGATGCACTGATATCAGCAATAGAAGTTCATGAATCACCCCATCCCATAGGACTAGGGTTTTTTTAAACCCAACCATTGGAGTCAACAAATAGATCCTACATGGTTAAAGAAGCAGAACATGAAAAACCCCATCCTGTAGGGTTGGGGGCTTTTTAAATCCACAATCTTCTCCTCAGTGGAAGTCAATTTCATCCTGATTAGAGAAGAATCAACAATTTGAATGCACAAATAAACTATCATAGGTCTCCCTTTAGATTAAAATCCATCAAATAGTTCCTGGAGAACCAAAAAAGTGGAGAGAAAAGTCTCATGGAGGATAAAGAATAAGGTGATCTCCCAAAGATACAGATAGAATATAATAAATGCATTATGCGTTGGTGAATGTCATTAATGCCAACATATAAAATACTTCAGAAAATGAGTTTAGTTCAATAGAATCAAAATAGTATGTTCCTATTATTGATATGGTCTATACTGAATAAAATTAAGGAGCCGTGCATACAAGAAATCAAAGGCTCCCCCAAAATCAAGGAATCCCCTAAAATAATCCACTTTAACCTTTTCACAAGGCACTTAATAGGGGGAAAAGAAAATTCATATTATGTCTCCCCTTCCCCATAGACAAAGCCAATATCTCTCAGTTGAATTAATATTTCCCCATCCATATGAGGAAATAATGGGGTTAAGGAGTCTCAATGTAGAGTTACTTCATAGCAGTATTCCAGAAATACATGCTCTGCTAGAAAATCCTTAGGTGGCGCTTCCAATAGGATCTACTCAACAAAGAGGGTGGTTTGAAACTATTGATATGGATAATGAATTCCCTCCATTACATAAAAGTACACAATAGGTTAAATCACATCCATACATATTGTTCTTTATGGGATATCCAAGACAAATACCAGCTGCACCACCACTGGTGGTCCTACTAGTTTCCTCACCAGTTCAGGTTCTACCTTCAATACCTGTATAGGTTCCATCTCAGCCATATATTCCTCAAATTCTTATAAATACCATTGAGTCATTAACAACATTATTGTAAGCTATGGAAGGATGAAACATACTGATACAACCAGAAAAGTTGGCTTACCTCAAATGGGTAGATATGGTTCCTCTCTCGCCAAACATTTTGAACACCACATTGCTAATCATTAATGATTTCGGAGATCCAGAGATACATCTAATGCATTTTATTTTTCATTGTGATCTCATTATGAGGACCTCTAGATAATAAAGAACCTGTAAAAATCAGATGTTTTGTGAAATCATTATAGGGGATAGCTTTTTTCTGGTCTACAGTTTTCAGTCTAGATTGATTATAGGATGGGAAGACTTATATCAGAAATATATTTTTCAATTCACCTCAACGCTCCAAAAGACAAAAAGATTCAATCTTAAGAACTAAAAACAAATAGAGACTAAAAGAGTTTCATCTTTCATTGTTCGGTGGAATGAATTAACATACTTCTTGAATATACCACTCCCTCAAAATGATTTGTTGCCTATTTGTGTTCCAAACATACGTGATGAGTTGCACACACCCATAATCCCTATGAAATACACAGGAAGGATTTGGTATTTGGCCACGATTTCTCAACAAGTGGAAAATCCTATAACAGAGACTATATCCAAATCTTTGGTAACCCCATAAGCTCTAGGAAGGAGAATAGGAAAATAAGAGTCTTCTATAGTTACACTCATGCAAGAACCTATATTGTATTCTACTTCAATTCCATCATCATACGATAGGGTTCCAACTCCCAAGAGTTAGTATCAATGGCCGCCACATCAAGATGATCAAAATGATAAAAGGTTGAGATAATTTAAAGAGATAAAAAACACGGTCTATTGTTTTTGATATGACCAAGTCCCTGGATACTTCAGAATAGATTTGGAAAAAAATGTTGTTCGGTTTCCAAGGACAATGAAACCTAATAATATAGGAGATGAATACATCACAAACTACTTTACTTTCCATAAAATGTTGGGGAACCCTATTCAGGAGGGTTTTGTTTTCAATGATCTCTTTCAAATGATGGTGGAATATGGACAAGTAAAATTAAAAAGTCCATCATCCCTGGTAGCATGTGTTATCACTACTAATCTAGGGAAATAAGTAAAATGGAAAAAATTCAAAAGGAAAAATATAAAGAAGTTTAATGATTATATGTTTGGGAAAATAATCAATCAAAATCATTCCATTATACAAACACATATGAAAGATCTGATTGTGCCTCCTACCACTCCTATTACAATATAGTCATTTTCATCAAAAGATCAATCCTCCAAAGTCCAATCCTCAATAAAGAGACATGGTCTAAAGGACAAAGAGAAATCAGAAGAAGATGAGATCATGTTAAGGAAAAAAATTCCTTGAATTTAGAAGATTTCAAGTCATCTATTTCAAATGAACGGGCACTGCCCTTCCAAACGACACAACAATAATAGACCTTTCAGGTAAAATCTTCATCATGTGTTGATCTTCTATTCTATTAACATTATCCACTTAATGGACCATATGCAAATGATGATTCTAACTAAAAACCTGAATTCCCTGTTTTTGATTAGGAATATAGTGTAAGAGTTCATAAAGTTTGAGGTTACAAGGTAATTCATGGGTATTCTAGAAGACACTATTTTAATAACACCGCTACTTGAACCATTTATACAGCAGAATCTCGTGAGATAGCCCTTTCAGCGAGCTCAGTAAGAACAAGGGAATTCTCCCACACATGAAAATATCGGCCCTGATGATGTCATATTGGAAGACCAATTATAGGCTATACCACCATTTTCTCGACAGTTGGACAAACATAATCAGCCTAATCCAACAAGAGAAAATGTATTTCCAACTTCTACCCCGAAACGTAGTCCATCTACATAATGAGCATCAACATCAAAAGAACATGCAAAAAAATCTCCATGATGGAAAACATAGACCTTTAGACCAAAATTATGAAATTTATAATTAGATGGCCCAAGTACCATCCATGTTATAAATCCTATATGCTCATAATATGTCAATGGATCTTTGGGAAGCACTTCTTGAGGTCTTTTCAAGTCATCAAAAGTTTTCATATAATGTTGTTGCTGCTGATGTATACCATATAGAGAATGGTCCTATAGAATTTCATGTAGTTATATCTTTGAAAGACCAAGATGAGGATGATGTTTTACATGGAAACATCAGGCCCTTGTGTTTATCTGGAAAGTTTAACGATTCATACATTCAGTGAGACATCATTGATAATGGCTCGAGAGTCAACCACATTCCCATCCATACACTTTGTCGGTTGGGTCTCACTGAATTTGACTTATCTCCCACAACTCTAATGTTTAAATGTAATTATAAGCATGAAAAATAACCTCTAGGTGATATTACACTTAGAACTCAGTTTCATGATCTTGTATCTAATTCATATTTCATGGTTTTCTGATAGGATACAGCTTTCAACATTTTTCATAGAGGGCATTTTCTACATCAACATGCGGCCATTCTTTCTTTATACCACCAATGTATCAAGTATTTCTTCAATGATAAAATTGTTATATTGTACGGTGACAAGACCCCATTCAAAACTTGTGAATATTAGTATGTTGAGGCTTAATTCTATCATGCCAATGGAACACAATCTATAGAAAAAATATAACAAGAATCAATGATCTGAATGTTCTATAAAAGATCCTAGATAACTCAATAAATAATCTTGGTGAAGAAAATGTGATTTATATCAATAAAATTGAATGGGTAGACCCAAATACAAGCACTCGTTTAGTGGCTTCCATAATGTCCATTGTGGAAATTATGCCTCACAGCTTGGAGGAAATTATTGATTTACCTAACAGTGATAGAAGATTAAAAGAATATGTATTCATTACATCTAATAAACATCATCAAGTCTCTAATTCATTATCCGGGATATAATAATTTGTTGAATTAATATATAATTACTTGGATACTAATTCTCAACCCATAATTTTCACTTCAATTCTCTAAGAGGACCCTTTTTCATTAGTAGGGTCTGAAATGGTTGCCTCTTATTCAAGATGTCTAAATACTAACTAATCCCATATATTTGAATGC
Source organism: Viscum album (assembly GCA_963277665.1). NCBI lineage: Eukaryota > Viridiplantae > Streptophyta > Magnoliopsida > Santalales > Viscaceae > Viscum > Viscum album. Next base: position 1,330,158,401 of record OY728158.1, read on the forward strand.
CTTGTACCATCACCTAACATTTCAGAAGATAAAAAATAGGTAACATTTTTGGAAGAATAAGAAAAAAAATATCAGGGATGTCCCTTTGGAATTTGAGGAAGGCGTCTCCACCACTGTGGATGAACTCTGAGAAATAAATCTGGGTACAGAACAAGATCCACACCCTACTCTGATTAGTGAATCCATGAATTCTAAATAGAAATATATATATATATATCTAATTTATAAAGCAACATAAATATATGTTTTCTTGGAACTATATGGAAATTATAGGTCTGGAACCTGATGTGGCCACCCATATTTTTGGTTTTCCAGAAGAGCATTGAGTATTCAAGTATCCAGTTAAAAGAATGCACTCAACTCATGCCTCTAAAATTTAGGTTGCGGTTGACAAGATTATCAAAGATTATTTTATTAGGGAAGTAGAATATCCCAAATGGTTGGCTAGTATTTTCTGAGTGAAAAGTAGAATTGGAAAATTATAGTTTGCATTGATTTTAGATATCTCAACCCTCATTGTCCCAAAGATGACTTTGTGGTTCCAATCATAGAACTTTTTATTGATGAAACAAATGGATACAAATATCTCTCCATAATGGATGGATACTCTAGGTATAAGAAATTATGAATGGCCCTGGAAGATGAGGAGTCTACAGCTTTTAGAGCCACTCAAAGAAAATATTTTTCTATCAGGTAATTCCTTTTGGCTTAAAGAATGTTGGTGCGGCATATCAATGTGTAATGAAAAACATTTTCAAACCTATCTTGATAAAATTCATTAAATTTTATGTGAATGATTTAGTGGTTATGTCCAAACAATGTTCTGATCACATGACTGGTCTAGAGACCATATTCATCAAGCTTCAGCAGCATAATTTGAAGATGAATCTCTTGAAATGTGCTTTTGGGGTATCTTTAGGAAGATTTCTCAATTTTTTTTATACCATCGTGACATTGATATTGATCCTAATAAGAATAAGGATATCCTTGGAATGTCATCTTCTCTAAATATTAAAAAGTTGAGAGGACTTCAAGGACACTTAGATTATATCCAGCACTTCATATCCAATTTGGAAAGAAAGTGTTTTACCTTAACCAAATTTATGAAGAAGGGGGTATCATATCAATGGACCAATGACTTCCAAGAATAATTTTATACCCTCAATAAATAACTCTTGATTCCACCAGTATTGATGCCATTGGTTGAAGGAAATCCACTCATTCTTTAGGTGAAATCCTTGGAGTGATCACTGGGCACCTTACTTGCACAAAAGAATGGTGATGGGAAGGAAAAAACCTTTACTATCTCAGTAAAACCATGATCAATGAAAATAATTGATATTAAGATATTGAGAAAAGATTCCTAAAATTAACCTTTGTAGTTCAGAAAGTAAGACACTATTTTCTACAGCATGAGCTCCACTTGGTATCTCTCAATTACATCCACAAATTTATCCTCAATCATTCTATGCTTACTGGATGTATGGAATAGTGGGTGGTTATTCTGCACTTTTTTGATATACATATTTTTCTTAGAAAGTAGTAAAGTCCATGCTTTATCAGATTTCTTTACTGAGACCCCATCTATGGAAGAGACATCATTGAATACTAAATTTCCTTATTATGAAATATTTTCTATTCATGAAAGTCCCCGAATATGGGAAATGTACATTGATAGTTCTTCTATAAGTCCAACAAACAATAGAATGGAATACCCTAATCTAAATAATGTATGGTTAGAAATTGTGCTTTTCTATCCAGAGAAGGTAGTTTTGCCAAAAAAAGTTTTATTATCAGAAGGTTGAACCAATAATGAGGCAGAATATCAATCTCTCACTACAAGCCTGTAATTAGCACTCCAAGTACCAGTGGATTATCGATAGGTGAAAGGTGATTCAGAATTAGTAATAAAACAAATCAATGAGTATTACTCTATTATAAAAGAAGAAATAATTCCCCTATGTGATTATTTTAGAGGGTTAATGGAAAAATTTCCCTCAGATCAAACATTGTCTTACAACCCACTGTCATAAAATACCCAAGCTGATGTATTGGAAAATACAGCTATTCCTTGGAAGATCCATATCAGGATGAAGAAATCATTAGTATTGTTCATCGTCAAATGTTTCACCTTATTTCCAAATCATAACATAGTAAATCAATGAAAGCAGTCCCATTTCTGAGCCATATGTTCATACCATGGAATGTATGAAACCCATAATGAAATATATCCAAAATGGGGTACTTTAATGTGATATAATTAAAAGAGAATATATTTGGTTATGAGAAGTTAATTTCACTATTTATTATGGACCATATCACCAAAATATCCTTTAAAAATGAGTTTTTTAATGGAATTATTCCCAGATGCATTGATGGGGATGAAACTGCGAATGTCATGAAATAAGTACATGCATGAGCCTTTGGTTCTCACCTGTCTAGGCATAGACTTTCTATTGGTACCAGAAAATGCGTCCAAAAAATAATCCAAATTCTTTCATAAATGATCTAAGAGAACATATTATTTTTTGGTATTTGATTTTATTGGTCCTAGATCCCGAACAGCGTTACCGATTAGGAGTTATGGACACTTGAAGTTGGGCTAGAAAATTGGTTCACGGAGCACATTCGGGAAGTTCCCTCCATGATCACAGAGTAGAGGAACTTGACCGAAGCCTCCGTGAGCACCGCAAATTCCATTAAGAAAGTCTATGCGAGTCTTAAGAACATGACTGAAGCCCCCGTGAGCACTGGAAAGGCATAAAGGTATCCTCTATGATTACGATAAACTTGAGGGAACACCCTCCGGTTGCAAAGTGTGACTTCCTTTGCGGCGCACATTTTTTCACCACGGAGAGCACTGCCGACCTCCATATCTTATAAATAGATGACTCACCCCCTTTAAATGGACGTTTATACCACTCCTTCAGTGTATGATCTCCCATTTAACATTTCTCCCGAGCACTGCAAAGTGAAACCCTTCACAAAGGGCTCTACCCTTGGCGTAGGGAGATCTTTTGGGGTGCTCAAGGCTCCGTGAAGCTCCTTTTCTCTACAAGAACCTAAGCTCTGCGAATCCCTATGCTCCACGAGGCCATTTTCCATGAGCACCTTTCCTCTACGAAGCTTCTCAGTGAGACCTTGAAATCCATGAGGATGCATGCTCCACCAGACCCAGAGCTCTGTGAAACCCCATGCTCTGCAAGACCCTAATCTCTGCAAATCTACTTTGCGAAGATCCTACATCATGATGCTTATACCTTCGCACCCACCAATCCATACTATGGGCACCACACCCCCACCTCCACTCGATATCATTGTCGATCTGTGGTCCCACCCCTCCGGGTTGGTCCCTTTCGCTACCATCACTAACCCCCATGAAAAATGGAGAGTCGCGCCACAAACCTTTTAGGCCGGGACGTCGAGATTTTCCATTGCGCACTTATGCGCATCCACCTTCCACCTATGGAATACCCTGATTTTAGATACTCACCCACAATCCATGAAATAAATTGAGTTTGTATATTCCTATTAGATCCTTTCACATGTTTTGATTTGATATTCTCATCTTCAATTCCCAGAGTACCCTGAGTCAAACCATTCCTCAAGAAACTCCTCAAAACACTATCACTTGGATATTATTCCAGGTTGAACCAGAAAGGGCTACTCTTGTGTAAGTCCCAACAAAAACCATTATTGGGAACCTTATCCCTAACATTACTCTCTACACAACTTTAAACTATAGTACACCCTATATGAAAAATAGAGGATTCTTCTTGTTCTGAATAAGAGATGCCTTATTCAACAAACAAAAGTTTCCAATAGTATTCTCTACAAGACTATAAATTGTAGTATTTCCTATGTGAAAAACAAAAGATCCCTATTATTCTGAATAAGAGATGCCTCATGCACCAAGAATAAGATCACAAAAGTCTTCTCTACATGACTATAAACAGTAGTAGGACCTATATGACAAATATATGATGACTCTTACTTTGAAAAAGATATTCCTTATACACCAACCATAATATGAAAAAATTCCTCACTACATGACTATAAACTGTAGTACACCATATATGACAAATATAGGATGACTCTGGTTCCAAATAATAGATGCATTATGCACCAAGCATAAGATTCCAATATTCCTCTCTACATGACTATAAACAGTGTCATGCCCTGTCATTTAATAATATGATGCCTCTTGTTCTAAATAAGATATTTCTTATGTGATAAGCATAATATACCTCATTCCATGATTACAGTGGCATAATTTCAAGAGTGTTGGAATGCATTCAAACACTCCATCACTCCACCTCATGCTTTGCATGTACTTCATTCGGATCATCATCCTATTTTAGTTCTGAAGAGACCCCATAACGTCTCGGTCCCATGCTGCATCGGCTCACCTACAATTCTAAACCAACACCCAAGAAGACTTTGGGTGACACCTCGTTTTAGGTCATTTGTTTCAAACATGGTCGACAATCGACCCTCATTTTATCCCCATTTCAGGCTAATGTGATATGGATTCTATGTCTCAAACACATTCAACAGTTATCCTCCATCGTCGCACCACCCTCACCACATTATGAATGTCAGGCATTTGATTGACACTTTTCATCTCCAATTGTTCAGACTGATTACAGCTCCCTTGGAGTTATCTCGCTTGTTCACAAGCGCATAGTTGTAGGCTTCAATTATATGCATCAACCCACCAATGAGTTGGGATTCCCTCATGGACAAAAATTAGGAATACATTACGAGAAACATCTATGCATAATCCCCCTTCAAGTTGCTGCTCCTTAGAGGAACTTAGGCAACATCCATGAGTAAGCCCTACACATTATTGCCTCTCCTTAGCGGCACCAGACTAGATTCCATGCGTAAGCCCCATTCACCATTTCAGCTCCTTAGTGGCATGTGGGAAGCATCCATGTGTAAGCCCCATTCACTGTTTCCACTCATTAATGGCACTCGGGCAGTGTCCATACATAAACCCCATACACTGTTTCCTCTCCTAAGTGGCACTCAGGCAACTTCCATGCTTAATCCTCATTCATTATTTCCAATCCTTGGTGGAATGTGAGCAATATCCATTCATAAGCATCATTCATCATTTCCACTCCTTAGCGTCACCCGGGGAGCATCCATGCATAACACAAATTCACCACCCTTCGTGGACGCACCATTCACGGAGCGATCGTTAGGTCTTTTCTACCTCTTATTTCTCACACAGAGCATGACTCACATGGGCATATAGTAATCATTGACCATGGAATCATCTCTAGTCCACCTTATCATATAATCCCCAATACCCCCTTACGATCTACGTGGACTTTGATATTTTCCCTCTCTTAGAAAGGTACGTAGGAAGCCTATCTAAGGTTAAAACCCATCATCTATCAGTCTCGAACACTTCACATTGGTTCACCTTCATCCCGAATGACATTAAATTGTATCCCCCTTTATAAACTATGTGGAATTTGATCTTTGAACACTCTAGTAAAGGTACGCAGGAATCCTCCCTAATGTTCATTCCCAACACCCATTGGCCTCGACCACTTCACGTCAGTTCACCCTCATCCCGCATGATGTTAAACTGTATTCATTCAATATACATGGGTTGTGATCCCTATCTCCTAGTTATGGTATGTAGGAAGCCTCCCTGAGTTTCAATCACAAAAAATGGTAACCTTATTCAAACTATGTGGGTTTTTATCCCTGTCTCTTAGATAGGGTACGTATGAATCCTTCCTGAGGTGAAACCCCAAAAAATGGTAAACCTATTCAATCAACGTGGGTTTTGATCACTGTATCTTATATAGGTTACTTAGGAATCCTCCCTGAGGTTAATCCCCCAAAAATGGTAAATGTATTCAAACTACGAGGGTTTTGATCCCTTCCTCATAGACATGGTACGTAGGAAGCCTCCTGAGGTTTCAACCCCAAACAATGTTAAACATATCCGAACTATATGGGTTTTGATCCTTGTCTCCTAGGTCGGGTGTGTAGGAATCCTCCCTAAGGATTTACCCCAAACACTGGTAAACTTTGGTGTCCCCTTTGTTGGGACCCACATCCTTGGTTCGTCCCTTAGTGGCTTCAAGACAACTCTCAGGACTCTAAACACCCATAACCCCCATCATGTTGTTGGGTTACTGTCCTTTGTGTACAACCTAATTCCAAGACCCCATTTTGAACAATGTGGACATTTATTCCCTACTAAGGGGATATGTAGGAAGAATCCCTAAGGTTAAAAACCATCAACCATGTCCCATCCTAGACTCTCCCTTGATCCTTTGAGTTTCAGGAAGGTTTTTCCCAACTCAGAGGTTCTACTTCCTCTGAGTCCCATCCATGTGTCCATTCTCACAGGCCGCCTCCTCAGGTGTCTCATAGCCCCACTAAACTAAGTTGAATTTGATTATCTGCAATGGGGATATGTAGGAATCCTCCATGAGGTTCAATCCCAACACTACTATCACCTTCATGACGGTTCCATATCATTTTCCACACACTTTATTCAACCATCCATCATCCATCCTAATTCTTACCCGAAATGCCAAATCCTAGTAAGACCATTCCATCCACCCAGGAATATGACCATGCATAAGCCCCACACAATCTATAACCATCCAACCAAGTGTGTCCCTCTTGATATGGGACTCTAACCATGCGTATGCCCTAGCATGTCTCTAGGTTGTTTTCCTTTTTGTACACCCTGATTCCATGTCTCACCCTTCGAACTACATGGGTTTTAATCAATGTCATCCACACAGGGTATGTAGGAAACCCCCACAAGGTTCAATATCAGCCAATGTAAAGCCTTGATGTTCCCTATTATGGGGTCATATCTCCCTAATATGCCCTCAGTGGTGTCCAGATCATCCCTCATGGTGTGACATATTCCCTTTATGGGACACACCACACTGGGTCCACTCTCATTGGGCATTCTAACCTATCCATATGATGTTCCTTATTCTGGGGTAAAATATTTCTAATACACCCTCAGTGGTGTCCAGATCATCCTTCACGGTGTGATATCTTCCCTTTATGGGAAAAACCTTCTCGGATCTGTCCTCTTTGGGCGTTCTGATCCATCTATCTGGTAAGCATTCTGGGTTCTCCCTTATAGGGATGTGCCAATTTGTTTCGTCTCTATGGGATGTTCTGATCACTCTCATTCCTTCTCTGCATGACATTAAACTTGTATCCTACCTTTTGTTAAACATGAGATTCCTGAGGAAAACCTCGAAAACTCACCTTTGGCATACCGTCCCCGAAAGATGTTAAACTCACAACATACCCCATGTTAAACATGTGAAGCTAAGGAAAAACTTATAGATATGCCTCTGGAATAAGATACCCCATGACTAACGTGGTATGCCTCAGGTTATGCTCCCTTGAGATACCTTATTTTGAGGAAGAATATAGGTTCCCAAATGTTCATGCATCCGAATATGCCCCGAAATACCTGATGTTGTCATGTACTCTGACTTAAGGTTTCTGCCCTCTCAAGACCCCTAGGAATGTCCAGACAGATGCATCATAATTAATTAGCATTCACAATGATATGGCACTGGGAATGAGATTCATGAACAACGTCTTAATTTTTATGGGAGACCCTAACTAGGCAATGAATTCCAAGGACGAATCCTTGAAAGGAGGAACCAAAATCCCATTTTGATCAAGGGTAAAATGTTCCTAAATATGCGACAAATGTTTCCCACCTTTGGAAAGAGAGAATTAAAGGAAACAATCAGTGTGTCCTCCACCAATGGATGCACACCTCAAAAAAAGCGTTAGAAACACTTTCTAATTAAATCACATGGGTTGGATACTTTTTGGCCTTCGATGACACATGATTTCATATATTTCACTATGAAGTGTCATCCCGGACATATGCATGCCAACTTTATTCATAAACCCCCAGAATTGCTACATACTGCTTAATATTCTTGGTCATTTGATAAGTGTGGAATAGATATAGTAGAACCATATCCTCCATCTATGGCTAAGTAGTTCAATTATATTATTGTTACTATAGATTTCTTCTCCAAATGGGATGAGTCAATAACTCTCAAGGATGTAGGGGACAAAATCATTGTTATTTTTTTCAAAAATTAATATAATTTCCATATTTGGGGTCCCCCATTCCATATTAATAGACAAGGATACCAATTTCTATTCTAGAGAGGTAAATAAGCTATATCAGGACCACAATATCAAATCAAACCATTCATCTCACTAACATGAAACATCCAATAGATAGATAGTGAATTTCAACAAGACACTATCAAACATACTCCAAATGATGGTGGATAAAGATAAAAAGTATTGGACTTATAAAATCTTTCACACTTCGGGGAAATATTGGACTACTTCTCATACTAGAAATTGGTCAACCTCATATTCATTGGTGTATAGGATAGAAGCAGTTATTCCTATTGAAATTCAATTGTTTTCACTCTGTGCTTCCATATTTGACCATTTATATATAGATGAGTAGTCTTAGAAGTGATTTGACGAGATGGAATGATTATACAAAAGGAAGTTTCATAATTTGCATCACATAGAGGTTTATCAGAATATAATTCTACAATCTTTTAACAAGAAATCTTTCCTCCACTCATTTCTTCAAGGATAATTTTTAGTTGTCCTCAGAATCACTATGATACAAGGAAAAAAACCTCCGAAACTTGAGCCAAAGTGGGAATGACATTATTCCCTAAATTAGGTCTACTCAAATGGAGATTATTACCAAAATCTGAATGGATAGAGAACTTTTTACAACTCCAACCAATGTAAGATTCCTGGATAAGTACTTTGTGTGATAACACCAAGTCATGTCCTAGTTTCAAGAAGTTAAACTACATACCAAGCATATGTGTCCATGTTGCATGAGGTTAAAATACATAGTATCTTTGTCCTTGATGCATGATGTTAAACTACACGACATCATTTTTCCTTGATACACAACATTAAAATTTGAGGATAAAATATCCTTAATTTGATGTTAAAAAATTCCCAAAGATACCATGAATTTTCATTCCATGTGGTTCCAAAAAAATGACTAGATTCCATGCTTAAGTATTACTAACATCATTTCCAATCAGTAGTGGGAAATGAGACACATTTCTCCCAATTATTGAATCAAATCTTCATAGGGACCCACTTTTTAATAACTACATGTGTCTTGATTCATTCCACTAGAATGATACATACGGACACATGGGTATTATCCCATCGTCCAGCCGCAATGTTTCTTTAACATTAGGCGACTTATGTCCTCACTACAAGACGTTAAACTACACTGTTCTTCCATAAATATCTATGGATTGATTTTTATTCCAATGGTATATGAGAATATGCCTAGATCTCCAATCCTAGGCCCAGCCACAAAAAAATAAAATACCCCCATTCTTTGTGTTTGTGAGTCAGATCTACGTGGGGAATACCATGTTCAAGAACTATATATGGCTTGATTCTCATCCTAATGGGATACATAGAGAGACCTTGATTTTTAATTTTTGGTCCCATCCACACACACACCCAAAGTAAAAAAAACCCCTTCATTACCTATGTGAACAAATCAAACCTATACATAGAGTGATTCAATAACTATGTGTGGCTTGATTATTATACCAACAAGATACGTAGTGATGACTGGGGTTTAACATAGGCCCAGCCACAGTATCTCCATTTTTTCATGTCAGTCCATCTTTGTGAAAACTACATGATAATAAACTGCATGGACCTATAAGAACTATGTGTGGCTTTATTCTCATCCCATAAAGATTCATAGTGAAAACTAGGAATTAAAATATTAGTCTCTCCAATGAGGTAAAAGAGAATTCCCCCAACTCCTGCATACAATCAAAATCTATACATGATCTTTTATTTTGGGACCTCTCCTCAGAGAACCCTAAAAGGAAACACAATATGTTCACATTATACATATGAGTAAGATCTATATAATTAACTCTAAACACATGGCCAATATTAGTCTAAACACATCCCTTATGTGTTGGAAATTACCTGATGTGGCTCTATTTTTACAAAGTTTTTCAAAATATTTTATTTAATTTTTATCAATTTAATTAATTATCTTGACGCTTTTTAATAAATAATAGCACTATCGTTTTTTTATCACTCCATATTTTAATTAATAATTTTTAATAATTAAATTTGTGTTTTTAGTCTTTTAAATAGATAATTTAGTCATTATAAATATTTTAATTGTATTAAATTACATTTTAGTTTATTAATCTTAATCTGCTCACTATTTAATAATCTGAATTTAATAATAAATAATATTTTAACATCCTTAGACTTTATTTTAATATTTTATTATTTAACATGGATTCATTTAGATATTTTAACATTAGTTATTAACTTTTCTAATCATCCTTCTAATTACATAAATTCATAATTTTAGTTTAAATTAAATAAAGTAGTTCACTTTTATTTTTATGTAATCAAATAGTTTTTTAATTAATTAATTTTGAGTATTTAAAAATTAAATATTTAATCTCATATATGCAGTTTGATTATTTATTCTTTTTCTATTGGTTTTAGTCTACTGGTGAGGTAGACTATAACTATCAGTAACCTAATTAGTCACTGATGCTCTTTATTTTTACTCGCTGCTACCTCGTAATTAATTATTTAGTAATTTTAATATAATTATTTTATTAATTTAGTTTAACAATTATTCTGTTTATAATTTAAGTGTTTTCCATTAATAATTTTAAAGTTTTAAGTTTAATAAAAAACATGTTTTAAATTTATGGTGTTTAGTTTCTTTTAATAAATTATTTTCAGTCTTTTTATTTAGTTTACTTAACTTTTAATTTTAAGTTTTTTTAAGGTTACCGTTATCTCTTTATTTTATACTAGCGGTGACCTGTCTATTTTAATTAAACTACCAGTGACCCTTTTTATTTTCATTGTACTAGTAACCTTTTAATTTATTTGTACCAGTGACCCTCTTATTTTTATTATGTAATGGTTATCTTTTATTTTATTTTGTAATGGTGACCTAGATTTTTATTTCATAATAGTGGACTATCCTTTTATTTTTTATCAGTGACCCAGTTAGTCTTTCGGTGACCCTACGCTCTCCCAAACACCTCACTGTTACCCCTCAATTCTACCGGTGACTTTTATTTTTTATTTTTTCTATTGGTAACCTTATTTTTTTCTCTAATAGTGGCCTCCTTTAATTTTATTACAACGATGACCTTTACTTTTTTGCTAAGGGTAACCTATTATTTATATTAAGCCTATCGGTAACCTTTCACTTTTTTTCTCCCCTGCTTCATCTTCCCACCTCACTGTTAGCCTTATTCCTTTGCTACACTCCTCTCATGTCACCCTCTAGACTTCCATCTACATGCCTACGTAGTGTTTTTGTTTTCTTCTTCTTCTCCTTCTATCACTTTTCCGCAATGAAACAGATTCAAACCATATCTTTTATCATAATCTAACCCTTCTACAGATCATAAACAAACCTATTTCATAGTTTCTCCTCAAATCTTCACTGGCCACACTCCGCTGGAAGGTAATAGAATCTTTGCCTCTTTTCTCAACCACCGTTGTGTTTCACAACAAGACCAAGGTCGACCTGTTGTGTGCTTTGCCGAAGAGAAGTCTAGTTCCAAGGCCCAAGAGGCGTCATGAGTAGAGGATCTGAGGCTGCACTGCTTTGGAAGAAATAGAACAACCTATTGGCTAGGAGAAAGAGCCTTCAGATTTGGAGGATTCAAACCACAACACCACACCAAGGTCAAACTAGAGGAGGAATTGCCTAGTTTTGAATCTCGGAGCCCTCCATTCACTGGATATTCATCACGACACCGAGACATTGAAGCTGTTATGAGTGTTACTACCCATGGTGAAGCATCCGCCGACTTTCGGGTTGAGGAGCCTGCCATCGGGCCGGAGATTCTGCGTCGTGTTCTAACCAGAGGAGATCGCCATAGGTTTCAGGGTCTTTCCAGAGCCAAGCAAGGGAGAGTCTGCCGCTGTGAGGAGTAGAATCCATCACCTGGAGTCTCCTTGCACACCAGGCCGAAGCAGTTGTCGTGTGTCGTGGTGAAGAATGAAGGGTCGTCTGATTTGCAAGGAGGAAGAGCTGATCCATGAGATGCTGGATTGAAGGTGCCGCCGTTGAGGGTTCCTCCGACCAGTAGATGAAGCTGAACCAGAACCCCCCCCCCCCCCCCGTAGCACTGAAATTGGGGGGGGGAGAAAGAAGACAAAATCTAAAAAATAATAATAACATAAAATAATACTTTAATAAAAAACTAAAATTAAAATAATAAATTAACTGAAAATAACTCTATAAATAATTATAATATTAATATAATTTTACCAAAAATAGAATATTAATTAAATAATTTCCTAACTCAAAAATTTCATCAAGTTATAATAACTAATTACTAATAATAACAACATTAGTAAAATTAACCAAATAGTTAATAATAGATTAAAAACTTAATAATTATATTTAATTAAAGATTAAATAATAGATTAATAACTATAATACTAATTAGTAAATAATATTTAATAATAGTTATCATTTAATTATTTATTAATTAACTTTAATTTAACTTTTTAATAAGTAATATGACATTTAAATATTTTTTTACTATTTTACTTTCTTTGCGATTTCATTTATTTATTTTCTAACTGTGAAGGTTCATTCAAGGGTAATGTATACTTCCAGATTCACTTGACTAATTCACTAGGAGTTGGTTACGTGATAAAATCTAGCACAACATGCCTATCACAAAAAAAATGCACGTGTGTGGTGCACAATTGAGGGACTTCCGAAGTAGGTGGAAGTGTGCAGTGACAAGTAGTAGAAGATAGTGGCTACTTAAAATAGATCAAGCAGTAGTATTGGGGGGAGTCTCATTCATTCCATGCCACACAATTCAAGATCGGAGCCTCCTGAAAGTTGATAGATCAGACATGGAGGCTAAGGAGCTCGAGAACAGAGCATCATTGAGGGAGTTCTTCTTTCTTCTATCCTTAATTTTTGTACTCTTTTCATGGATGATTTTCACTTCTTTAATCAATATGATCATAGGTTGAACTTTCTCAGCACAGGAATTTAAAAAAAATACTTCTAGTTGTGATCTTTAAATATTCATTTGCTTATCTTTTTAAGAAATTAAGAATCAGTTGGAAAGACTGATTCTGTTTCTAATATTTTAATCGTTCACACCTCAATGTTTTCAATTTCAAACTTCAATATCAACTGGCGAGGTTGATCTTGAATGCATTTTTCAAATTTTAACAACTTAATCTTTTGAAATTTATGGCAAGTTCTTTTCTAAATGTTACCTTTTAAAAACATCTTACAGCTCAATTATGTTTTGGTGTGGCGTACTCCAAGACGTAATCCTCTACCTATTGAGTTTTCTGGCGAGGAAAATTCTTCAGTATTTCTTGATGCGTGATTCGATTGTAATCTGTGGAGAGAACATCCATTTGTACCAGTAGTTTAGAAATGCTGATTACTTTGTTAATCTCGCCTCTATGTCTTGCTGCTTAATACTAGTATACTCTATTTCTCTACTTTATCATACATAGTTTAAATTTTAGTTTCTTTGTAAAAAACTTTTCTTTATCATCTTGTTTCCACTTCATCATTAATAAAATAATAATAATAAAATAAAAAGATTTTTACCTCATGTCTGACAACATTGGGTGTTTAAAATTCAAAAAAACCTTAGAATTCACTCACCTGCCTTCTCTATGTATCGACCCTGCACCACTGTGCTAGTGTAGGTTATTAAATGTTATTTTGAGGGTCATGATGACCTCCAGCCTCTTAAAAATTTGGCGTCATTTCCAGGGAAGGAACACACTGAGTGTTCTTAAGGTAAAAAAAAGAATATAAAAAAACATAAAAAATCATATAAAAACTGATTTTAAAAAAACTGTTTTGAACTGGAACCTATTGTTTGTGTTTTTTTGTAAAATCTGCTTCACTGTGAACTATTGTGTGTTTAATCTCACATGTTTTCAGTTTAATAATGGAATGTTTTGAAGGCTCAAACTTTTTCACTAGACCTTACTATTTTTTTATGGCTGTTATGGACATACTTCCTGGCAGTGTGTCTATAACCACCCACAACAAGATGATTACATTGGAAAAAATGAACAATATGAATTTAATCTTGAATTCCTATCTAAACATTAACTAATTGAAAACAAACTGGGTGTTAGGGAGAATAATTGGAACACCTAGTTTACTCAAACCCATGAAATTCAACTTAGATATTCTCCAGAGCAAGATAAAAGAAATAAAATAATGAAAAACATGATTTTGGAATTACAACATAGAGTTAAATAACAAGAATAATTTGAATTAAATGAAAAGGAAAATGTTTACAAAAGATTTGAAAATCATGTGGAAGAAGAAAGTGATAGTGAAACTAGATAAGAAATCATTTTATTTGAAAACACTGATTCTGTTAAAATAAATCTATAAATAACCAACTCAAAAAGTCAAGAGAATAACATTGAAAATCCAATAAATAACTTTAATGTTGTTGATTTGGAAAATTTTGAAGATGAATTGAAACAGATTGGAAAGGAATGCCTGGTTCTCTTCATAATTCCTATATTGGAGAAAAATCACTATTTTAGAAGTTTTGAGAATAAAGTCACTTGGGTTGAAGATATAATAGAAAATTAAAATTTGAATGTTAAAAACTCTTCACCCAAAATTTCTAAAATTCTGAACATTGATCCTGAACTTGATATTGGGTATAATCTTGATGAGAACATTAAACTAGATAACATGGAATCAGAAATCTTTGAACTTGAACTGAACACTTCTCTTCCATGTTTTGAAACTCCAAACCCATCTATTTCTGAAATGATGTTGGATGATTTAGAGGATGATGGAATTATGTTTGAAGAAAGATTAAATGAAGATATTTTATCTCCCTATTCTCAGATAGATTTTTTGTTTGAAACTGAGTATACTAAAATTGAAAATAGTGATATTATACATGGGGGTAAATGTTTAAATTTGAACAATCTAGAAATTGAATTTATTAAAGCTGAATTAAACATCACTCCCCCTGATTTGAATTTTTTGGTACAAACTACAGACCTTTTTTTGGAAATTGAGTCTTTTGAATTTGAAAATGAAGTAGAGGTTGAACACGCACCTGAATTAGACCTAATTGATTTGATAGAAGAAGTAGATGTTCAATGTAATTTAACATGTGAGAATCTTTTAGAAGAGATTTATAACATTGTTATACCTGAACTTATTTGTGATAAAATAAATTCTCTTCCTTGTTTTTCACTTTCTTCCTCAAATGAGTAGGGTGAAAAAGATCATCAAGATACTGATAGTAGACTAGAGGGGGAAGCAGTCATGAGTTCCAATGTTCATAATTATGTTCAGCACTCTGTTGAATCTCCTCTTGAACCTGCTAATTAGAAATTACCCACATGAACCCTTGAATGTTAATCCTTAAGTGTTGAAGTTAAGAGAGATAGCCATGAAAATAATGCCAAACCCGTTGAAGCATCTAGTACTATGTTGTCCCTTCATGTGAACTCAACTCTTGATAATACTAAAATAATTTTTCATGTGGATAGCATTATGCTTGCAACTGTAAAAGGGTGTTACATAGGGGTTATTTCAGTTTATGAGAGTTTGATTTTAGTTTACTTTAGTCTTGTTGCCCAAAAATCTCATCTTTATGTTAAAAATATTAGTGCCAAGCTCATGTGGTCGTTCCTACTGAGGAAACCACATCCAACTAGTGACTATGGTTAGTTTCTAGGTGAGTCTGGTTGGGGACTATAAATCTTGCGCTTCATGGGAGGCATCCCATGGTTTTTGTTGTGTTAAATAAATAAAAAATTTGTTATTAAATAAAGTCTAATTGAAGACTTTAAATTCAGTGCTTCATGGGAGTCAACCCATGCTCTTTATTTGTTTTCATTTTTGTACTGTTTAGTGTTGAATGAAGTGATGCTTTGTTGTCTTCCATATGCTCCATCCCGGCTGGATTTTTCTTCCTAGTTTTCATGTTCTGTCTCAGGATGCTGCTTCTTGTTTCAATAAAGGAGTGGAATTCCCATGATCATTTTTCGATAAAAACTTAGTCAGGGAAGTACTTCAACTTTCTTCATTTATTTATGCTCCTGTTTTTGTTAATAAAATTCTTCTCACTGAAAAATTCTTCTTGTATTATAAAATTCTGTTACATGTGTACTCAAAATTCTATTGCATGATTTGAACTGTATTAAAAATCTGTTGCATGTTTTTAATTAAAAAATTCTTCTCTATATGTTGTGGCTTTAAAATAAATTCTATTTACTTAAAAATTCTGTTGCATGTTTGTTTCCACTACAAAAGTCAGTTTTTATTAAAAAAATCTGAATGTGCCTGTTGGTGTAAACTGAAATTCATTGTTTAAAACCCATTCACTCCATGAAATTAAGTGTCGGGGAGTACATGTTTTCTAGTAGTTATGTTTTTCATTGGAACAGATTAGTCTATAGGGTTTTTAGCATGCATCTTTCTGCTATATTGAACACCCATTTGAATCATACTTTGTTGAAATGCTTACACCCAATTAATTGTGCACTTACACTTCACATTTACTTTTGATATGTATTGAAAATCATTGTCACTTGACATAAATTTTAATGCATATACTTGCTAATAAAGCTGCTTATTATTTATTCATTGTGGCAAACAATATTGTTGTACTTTATTGAGAGCCTTTATACATGTCATAAATTTTCTAAATTGAAAATTTGTTTTGAACCTTAATTTAAAATTTGTGCTTCTCCATATTTGGAAGTAAAATTTGGGGAAAAAGTTGGGTTTTAAGTGTAGGGGAGGGGTTTAATTATTGAGTGTGCTAAACTGTGCTTTAATGTAAGCCCATCAATTCCCACTGCAACTCAAAATTTCTGGTAAAAAATGGTTAAAGTTTTTTAAAATTCTTGCACAATTTTAGGCTTTACACTGTACTCAATTGGGTCTTTCATTAGGAAAAGTTCTTTGCTGGTAGTTAAGAACTGCATAGAGTCTTAAATTGATGAGTTTGAATGATTGTTGAGTTGTCTTGCTTAGTGGTTTCATGGAAATATGGTTTAGGAGCTACTTCTGAAAGTGATATGGGTAACCTTTTAATGGAATTATGATCATAACCCTTGTAACTTGAAGGTTTATTCAGATTCTAGGGGCCTTATTTATCTTTTAATTATTAAATGTAATCATATTAATGATCCAATGTAAATGGTTTCTATATAAATTTTTTGAAACTGGAGAAATTTGGGCATCTGGGATCCCACGGTGAGTCTCTAAGACCCTAGATGCGGGGTGTGTTTATGTTAACATTAATCCCTCGGTTCATCTTGAATAAGTTCTTATGCACAGTGCTTAGCACAATAAAACATGGCTTGATAAAAAAATAAAGTGTCTAGGGAAAAAAATGAGTACATTAAGGTGAGGGAAATGATGAATGCCAGATTAATAAGGGGTCAATTGGTTTATATGGGAGTCGTTTAGATTGTATCATTAAGGTGATTCACAAAAAAAAATTTATTTTTGGAACCTAGGTGAAAAAGTCAAAGTATAATGTTCTTTGGTTAAGTTATTATTTCCACATAAATTTTACCTTTTGTCACTCTTGGACTTTGGACTTAATCCTAGATTGAAGTTAGTCACTAAATTGTATAACATATAAGGCATGACATCTTCATTGCTTGATGATTCATAGCTTTCTTAATTACCCTAGAGTATTTGTTATAGGCAAGATTCATATGAGTAATTCATTTTCTAAAATCCTACTGTTATGTTTTGTCCTCAATCTTCAAAGAAAATGAATCATGATATTGTTTGAGGAAAAACAATGATAAAGTGTGGGGGATTTTATGTGGCTCTATTTTTACATAGTTTTGCCACATCTTTTATTTAATTTTTTATCAATTTAATTAATTATCTTGACGTTTTCTAATAAATAATGGAACTTTAGTTTTTTTATTACTACATATTTTATTTAATCATTTTATATAATTAATTTTGTTTTTTTAGTCTTTTAAATAGATAATTTAGTCATTCTAATTATTCTAATTGTATTAAATTACTTTTTAGTTTATTAATCTTAATCTGCTCACTATTTAATAATTTGACTTTAATAAAAAATAATATTTTAACAACCTTAGACTTTATTTTAATATTTTATTATTTAATATGGATTCATTTAGATATTTTAACTTTATTTATTAACTTGTATAATCGTCCTTTAAATTACATAAATTAAGAATTTTAGTTTAAATTAAATAAAGTAGTTCACTTTTAATTTTATGTAATCAAATTGTTGTTTAATTAATTAATTTTGAGTATTTAAACATTAAATATTTAATCGCATGTATGCAGTTTGATTATTTATTCATTTTCTATTGGTTTTATTCTACTGGTGAGGTAGACTATAACTATCGGTAACCTAATGAGTCTCTGATGCTCTTCCTTTTTACTCGCTTCTACCTTGTAATTAATTATTTAGTAATTTTAATATAAGTATTTTATTAATTTAGTTTAACAATAATTCAGTTTATAATTTAAGTGTTGTTAATTAATAATTTTAAAGTTTTACGTTTAATAAAAATCAGGTTTTAAATTTATGGTGTTTAGATTATTTTAATTAATTATTTTCAGTCTTTTTATTTAGTTTACTTAACTTTTAATTTTTAGTTTTTTATGGTTACCATTAGCGCTTTATTTTATACTACTGGTGACCTATCTATTTTAATTAAACTATCAGCGACCCTTTTTATTTTCGTTGTACAGGTAACCTTTTGATTTATTTGTACTGGTGACCATCTTAATTTTATTACATAACGGTAAGATTTTATTTACTTTTTTATTGATGATCTGGATTTTTATTTCATAATAGTGACCCATATTTTTATTTTTTATCAGTGACCATGTTAGTCTTTCGGTGACCCTATGCTCTCCCAACTCACCGTTAACCCGCTATTCTACCGGTGACAATTATTTTTTATTTTTTCTATCGGTGACCTTATTTTTTTTCTCTAACAGTGAACTCCTTTAATATTATTACAATGGTGACCTTTACTTTTTCGCAAATGGTGACCTCTTATTTCTTTTAAGCCTATCGGTAACCTTGCACTTTTCCTGCTCCCTTGCTTCATCTTCCGACCTCACCGTTAGCCTTATTCCTTTGCTCCCCTCCTCTTTCGTCGCCCTCTAGCCTTCCATCCACACACCAGCACAGTGTTTTTGTTTTCTTCTTCTTCTCCTTCTATCACTTTTCCATGATGAAACAGATTCAAACCAGATCTTTTAACATAATCAAACCCTTCTACAGATCATCAACAACCCAATTTCACAGTTTCTCCTCAAATCTTCACTGGCCACGCTCCGCTGGAAGATACCAGAATCTTTTCCTCTTCTCTCGACCACTGTTGTGTGGCCGCAGCAAGACCCAGGTCAACCTACTATGTGCTTCGCTGAAGAGAAGTCTGGTTCCAAGGCCCAAGAGGCATCATGAGCAGAGGATCCGAGGCCGCACTACTTTGGAAGAAATATAACATCTGTGTTTCTAAGAGAAGGAGCCTTCAGATTTGGAGTATTTGAACCGAAACACCTCCCCGAGGTCAAAACAGAGGAGGAATCTCTTGGTTTTGAAGCTCGGAGCCCGCCATCCACTGAAAGGTTCACCACATAAGCTTGGATCTTCGTCACAACACCGAGACGCTGAAGCCGTTATGAGTGTTACTACCCAAGCTGAAGCATCTGCCGACTGTCAGGTTGAGGAGCCTACCATCGGGCTGGAGATGTTGCGCCATGTTCAAACAAGAGGAGAATACCACAGGTTTGAGGGCTACGTGAGAGCTAAGCAAGGGAGAGTCCACCGCTGTGAGGAGATAAATCCATCGCCTGGAGTCTCGCTGCACACCAGGCCAAAGCAGTTGTCGTGTGCCGTGGTGACGAAGTAAGGGGTCCTTCGATTTATGAGGAGGAGGAGCCGAGCTGCAGGATGCTGGATTGAAGGTTCCATCGTTGAGGGTTTCACCAACCTGCAGATGAAGCTGAACCAGAACCCTCCCCCCTGTAGCGCCAAAATTGGGGGGGGGAGAAAGAAGACAAAAGTTAAAAAATAAAAATAACATAAAAAAGAAGACTTTAATAAAAAACTAAACTTAGAAGAACAAAATAACTTAAAATAACTCTATAAATAATTATTATATTAATATAATTTTTACACAAAATAAAATATTAATTAAATAATTTCCTAACTCAAAAATTTCATCAAGTTATAGTAACTAATTACTAATAATACCAACATTAGTAAAATTAACCAAATAGTTAATAATAGATTAAAAACTTAATAATTATATTTAATTAAAGATTAAATAGTAGATTAATAACTATAATACTAATTAATAAATAATATTTAATAATAATTATCATTTAATTATTTATTAATTAACTTTAATTTATCTTTTTAATAAGTAATATAACATTTAACTATTTTTAATTATTAATTTACTTTCTTTGCAATTTCATTTGTTTATTTTGTAACTACGAAGGTTAATTCAAGAGACAAGTATACATCCAGATTCACTTAACTAATTCACCAGGAGTTGGTTACATGTTAGAATCTAGCGCGACCTGCCTGTTGTGAAAACACGCACGTGTGCGGTGCACAACTCAGGGACTTTTGAAGTCGGTGGAAGTGTGCGGTGATAAGTAGTAGAAGACTGTGGATACTTAAAGAAGAGCAAGCAGCAGTATTTGGGGGGACTCTTATTTTTATTCCATGCCACACAATTCGAGAGCAGAGCCTCTCAGAAGATGATAGAGCAGACATGGAGGCTAAGGATCCCGAGAACAGAGCATCATTGAGGGAGTTCTTCTTTCCTCTATCCTTAATTTTTTTATTATGTTCTTGGATGATTTTCACTTCTTTAATCAATATGATCATAGGGTTAACTTTCTTATCTTGGGAATTTTAAAAAAATCTTTTGGTTATGATTTTTAAATCTTCATTTGCTTATCTTTTTATGAAATTAAGAATCAGTTGGCGAGACTGATTCTGTTTCTAATCTTTTCATTGTTCACACATCAATTTTTTCAATTTCAAACATCAATTTTGACTGGCGAGGTTGATCATGAATTCATTTTTCATATTTTAACAACTTAAACTTTGGAAATTCATAGAGAGTTCTTTTCCAAATGTTATCTTATAAAAACTTCTTGTAGCTCAATTATGTTTTGGTGTGGCGAACTCCAAGACTTAATCGTATGCCTGTTGAGTTTCCTGGGGAGGTAAATTCTTCACTCTTTCTGGATGTGTGATTCGATTGTAAGCTATGAAGAGAACATCCATTAATACCATTTGTTTAGAATTCTTGAGTACTTTATTGACCTTGCTTCTATGTCTTGTTGCTTAATACTAGTATACTCTATTTCTCCAGTTTATCATACTTAGTTTAAATTTTTGTTTCTTTGTAAAAACCTTTACTTTATCATCATGTTTCCACTTCATCATTAAAATAATAATAATAAAAAAATAAAAAAAAATTTACCTCACTGCTGATAATAGTGGGGGTTTAAAATTCAAAAAAAACTTAGAATTCACTCACTTACACTCTCTATGGAATGACCCTGCACCATTGTGCTAGTGTAGGTTATTAAATGTAATTTTGAGGGCTGTGACGACCTCCAGCCTGTTCATTACCCATATCACATTTCATACTCCTAATCTTGAATACATCCATATATTCATAATTATTCTTTAGATTCTAGTGAAAGGTTGTCTAATACCTAAAAGTACTTTTTCATGACTATTTTGTACATTCCCCTAAGTGTCCTTGCATATGTTTCCCATATAACAGGCCTATCAAAAAAATGTGCTATTTTTTGTCTATTTAGCATTTTCCTCAGTTGGCCCTGCGTAATACAACCCCCATAACTAGTTTTTCAATAAATGGTAACTTCTCCCTTGGTAAAATCCTTTTATTTCCCTTTAAATCTTAGATGATAGTATAAAATAACCCATATTTTAAAGTGGTCATCCATTAAATATTTTTCCCATAACCTTACTCCTGACCTGAAAGTCTCAAAGACTCTTGTTTATGTTTTTCCATTCACTTATTCAAAGCATACTAAAATAACCTTGGATCACATGACCACATATTATCCCTTTCTTCCTCAATATTTAGGCCATAATCATATGACCTAAAAAAATTACTAACACAATATTTCTTACATTTAGATCATACATTTGTAGAATGTATATTCCTCCTTTTCTTTGGAAATCATGATTGGAAATACACTTTTTGTGTTCAGGTACTTTTCACCATAAACCAAACTCTGTGATTTTGATTATTAAATCTTCAAAAACATTCTTTGAAATTTATAAATATAATGTCTGATACTTGATAACTCTTTTTCCTAACTATTAAATATGTGTCATTTGGTGGCCTTGCATAAGTCTCCCACATAACGGGCCTATCATCCAAAAGATGCTACTATTAGGTTATGCAACACATTCCCTATATGGACCTACAAAATACTTCCCCCATAATAGGTTCTTCAAATAGAGGTAACCTCATCCTTGGAAAATAGTTCCTCTAATGCATCTAGCAATTTTCCCATGAAATTCTCAAGAATTGAAAATTCCCAAATTATAGTGTATAATTATTCATTTCCATACTTGAATATGGTAGTATATTTACAAACAAATTAGCATGATATTGGAGATTCATAAATCATTTGTAAAATATAAAGACCTTAAAATAAATCCCTCTAATGTTCTTGATGCATGACATGAAACTGTATAACATATTTTCAAAAAATTCCATAATAACCTTGTTGCACGACTAAAAACCAAAAAACATAATGTCCATGTTTTATGAATTTAAATTGTAAAGAAAAATATTAGAAACCCCCTTTCTGACAAATATACCTTTATTCACACATAAAAATTTTGTAGGAATGGTTTCTTATTCATAATCCTATGTCCACACAAATGTCCCTTTTATTCTCATATACCATTCCTTGGAAAATCCAACCATTATGGTCTTAAGACATCCAAATATTAAACCCCATTTTTATCAATAATAGAATCTCTGAATTCATGATAGATATTTTTCTTGGAAATTTATTATATTCCCATATGTTTCCTTACTTAAGCCACCCACATAATGGGCCTATAAGCCAAAAGATTCCATTTTTTAGCAATGCACTACATGACCTAGATGGACCTGCATAATACTGCCCCCATAATGGGTTTTTCAAATAATAGTAACCTTTTTCTCAAAGGAGACCTCCTCTACTATCATAATTAAAATTTTAGATTTTGTGACCATAAAAAATTTCTTGACTGAAGATTCCCCTTGGATGTATCAATGAAAATATTCGGATGTTCCTAGCCATAAAACATTGTTTATATTCTAATCCAAATATTCATGGTCAAATCTATTCGACCTAAATCACTAGATTTATTAGTTCTACATATAGGATGTTAAAATGCCTATGAAAAGTGACATGATACTCACTGGATTGAAAACCTACAAAGGGAATTCTGGATAAAATTTGAATCTCAAATCACTATATCTATACTCTATATGGTTTCGGAAATATCGAGAAACAAGGAAAGTAGAAGGAAAAAAGTTTGTAGGGTTGTCCATATGAACCTAGGAATAGTCAAACTATGCTTATTAAGCTTCATGGATTAGGTTAAATTTAATGTTCCCACATCCCTGTTAGTGTAATTATGATTATATGACATAAAGATGTAATGTTGTGAAAATCATCTTTGATATTACAATTACATAATGAAATAAGGTATGAAAATTTCTATATAGCTGGAGATAAATTCTTTTTCATTTATATGGAAAAATTTGAGGAACATCCACATAATAGAGTCTCTCTATCATATATTAATAAAATATTTCATCTTGACTCTTTACTTGTTGAGTAGCCTTCTAGTCCCTATCAACCGCTTGCCGAAGATCGGTCAGTTGAGTAGCTTTGGCCTCCATGGTATGACAACGTGAATCTTTGGAAGTTGAAATGGATGTTAACCCTTCTAATTGGTATTATCCCAATGATTGGTTCATTTTCTCATGCCTATTTTGAACAGAATCCATTTTTTTTAAGATGCGCCATTCCCTATATTGTGTCCTTATTTTTCTAGTTGAATTCCATAAACTTTATTCTATGATTAACATCCAACATGGATACTACATCTTGAAAACCCTAAACATTGGTGAGTAGATAATCCCTTACAAGATCTTTCCGTAGTTTGTGTTCTTTCTCCCACTAGAGAAAAAAATCATTCACCCCAATATAAACGGGGAAATAATCAAATCTATTAAATCCCAGTATACTAATCAATGCAGGAAGTCAGCCAAAATATGAGGGCTGATTATCCGAATGATTTTCAGAGATTATATCCCAAATAGTTCTCCATGTTTTCTTCTATATAATACTAAGATAAAACTACATCTCTAAGTCTGAATCGGAATCCCTAACATCAGGAAGAACATAATCTGGAATTAGATCAATCAAGGAGGTTCTTGGCTCTTCTCTTTTCAAATCATCAGGTGCTTTATCTTTTGTTGTTGGCTGAGATAATACAGGGTCTTCATCTTCAAACCCAACCATGGATATGATGACCTAAAATGGTAATTAAATATTATTGTTAGCTATAATTGTGTAGAAATAACCAAAGAATGATCAAGATAGTTAATGGCATTTACTCGGTAATAAGTCTATTTCTTGAGTAGATCCCTCCCTAGTATTCTCAGATCTAGTAGTTTGAGTATGTACATCTTGGGGAAAGGCATTCTCTTGAGTTTTTTAGTAACCATAACCAAAGGAATTGGATCATCTCCCAATATTGGATTTTCAGTGGGTATGACCTCAATGTCAGTCAATGTAGGAAGGAGTGGGATGCCCCATTCTTGAAGGTTCTTCATAATGTTCTCTACAGACCAAGATGCCTAAATTGGGATTTGATATGTAATGTCATATAAAATAAAAATTATGTATGGATAATGAAATAATGATAGATTACATCCTTTTAGTTCCTCATTGAAATCCCAAACTCTTTGATGGAACCAGGAATATCAATGTCTAGATTAAAAGCATCGATCATTTTAGTGTACATAGTGTTGTATTTTATATCATTTTCACCATTTATGATATCAAAAAATATATTTATTGATTCCCAATATGGCTCCACTAACATTTTCTTCCATCATATCTTCAACTGGTGTAATGTCATTTGGCCTTGTTGAATCAGGATCAACACTAGTACCTACCTTATATGTCCCAAGATCCCTACTTCCTTCTGGATCAATAAGAATATCAATGTTGATTATCATAGGATCCTTCATCACGTAAAATAGATCTCAAATATTATGGAGAAAAGAATGTTAGAAACAACACATGATAACCCAAAGAATTCATTTGATATTACCGGGGACATTTTTACTCTCTCTATAGAAACCGGAGAAGCTGCATGCACATCCCTTGAAACTTCATCTATTAGTTTAATAGATTCATCATTAAGAATTTGTACTTCTCCTGGAGTTTTTTTCTCAGTCCTTGAAGGACCTGTTTTTAATCCCTTAAGAGAATAAAGGGATGCAGATCTTGTGAAAATATAAACATGGTCACTAAGGTGTATCAATCAAGTCCTAATACTAGGGGAAACACAAATACCCACTTGTTGACATTTACATTGGATTAATATCATTTATTTCTTGCATTACCTATCATAAGAAAATGGATAGTTTATAGTACTCCTCTTAGAATTAGAGACCTAAGGTAACGGGTGGGGTTTTTAAATTTCCATTACCTACATCATGGTTTTACTTCCAATATAAAGTCATGGAGACCCTCTGTTTTCAACCAATGTGTCAATGGGGGTTCCTATAGGTCCATATTTTGATGACTTGGGATCCATTCCTGATGTTCCTTCTTTGATTTCAAGATAAAAAATGCAATCTAATCGAGTTTAATGATGGTGGATGAAGGAGTAGAATTTAATCAAAATAAAATTGAAATAAATTATTATTATTAATAAAAATTTCCCAATCCTCTTTAGTGTGAATAATTACCCCTTTGAGTATCCCTTGATCCATCATGTCAGATACTTGTTTTGAGGATTGTACTTGATCATTTGTTGCATATATAATGGTATCCAGCTCCATGATATGTTCTATAATTCAGCCAGATTATTTTCTGGATGAAAATTAGAAGGTGATTTAATACCACAAACATCTAGTATTAAAAGGGCATATTAGAAAAATTCCCATGAATCCATGAGTTCACAAGTCATTCATTCCCCATGCTGGATCACTAAAGGCCACACATAATTTGGATTTGATATGATTGGATGTAGAGGAAACACAACACCCTCTAATTGGAAGGCCTCGTAAAACATCACTTATTATTTAGAAGAATCAGTAGATGAGATGGTAACCACTTTTTGATGATGGAGACTAGATCACCTCAAAGCTAGAGGTGTTGTATCCTTGGACTTCGTCTTATTAGTGTTTTTCTGTGAGAATGTTTTGAAGTTTTCGAAGCTTCTAAAGACTATACATCATCTTTTTCTTTATAAGTTTTACCATGATTTCTTTTAACAACAGTTGTCATAGCGTCTACTAGATGTATGCCTTTCATTAAATCCCCTTGAGGGTATGTAGAAACACAAGATTTAGAATATCCCACCACTAATCCAATTGATACATTTCATAGATGTATAATAATTGACATTTAGGAAGTCTCTAAATCGATCAAAATCCATAATTGCCAGGCTGTCATTAGGTGCTTCTCATGCCTAACATATGTAGGAGGAAAAGATCTCAATTTCTACAGAAATTTAAACTCTAGAGAAAACCAATTAGGGAAATTATCCTCACAAATGATTTCTTCGTCAATCCTTGTTGATAGTGCACTATCCCAGAATGAAATCATATTATCCTTCAACTCGTAATTTTCCTTCTTACCATCATAAAAAATTGTTCCAGTTGGTGGGTTACCAAAAAAATGAAACTTAATTTTCCTGATGCATTCAGTACCCTGCATACTAAATTATGTTTCAGGTTAAAAGGATTAATTCATGAAACTGTCTTAAAAAAATGGAGTAAATCGTCCATTGGGGACTCTAACTGTATTCAAAACTGAAAATGAACAAAAATGTACTACAATCCAGCCCTACAATACTTGAAATGGGCCTAGAAGTCAAAATAAATTCTTCCCATTGTATAAATACAACAAGACATGGTATATTATTGCTAATAAAAGGATATCCAACCCAATATATTTCCCATATACTAACTTGGTTGCAAAAACAAATGTCCCTGGTCAAACACCGCCACCAAAATCACAGTCTCGATGAAAATAAATTCTTAGCCAATTGGAAAAGAAGTCTTCTAAGCATACATTTTGATCAATATCATATTTAACCTTGTAACCCCAATGCTTATAGTCACCTTTCTCCAATGTGGGCTCGTAAATGCCTAAAGCACCCCGATTATCCATAGTTGGTAAAATAGTAGGATGTCCACAATTAGGACACTTCTCTTTCTTTGGTTCTAAAAAACCTTCTATCCACACTCTTGACTAAATATCATATCAATTTTGAAAATATTTCTTTTCATTCAGAAATTTAATTTCTATTTGAAATGGTCCCTGAACCAATGGTGGTGTCATCTTACCATTACCCCATGTTGTTATTTGTGGAATGAATTCATCATACATCTCCCCAATAATAGTTACCCTAGATATATGGTAGACATCCCATAAACTGATGCCAACCTCACTATGCATCAAATGGAATTAATTTGTTTGTGGACACCCTCATCTCAGTAATTTAGGAATGAAGTAATTTTTGTAAACATAAGTTTGTCCTATCTAGACATATTCATAAAAGCTAACACCCATAAACTATTTCTTGAACTCTTCACAAGTCCATCATACCCAAAATGCCTCTATCCAAGAAGGTTTGACTCCTCCAGAATGAAGATCTCAGACTTCCTTCCAGTGGTTATATTGATTTTTTAAAGCATGAATAGTATAATAATTGAAATACGGCCTAGGATCTAAAACATGATTATTCATATCATGAGTACAACTACTATGATGTAGGATGCATCCAATATGGACTGTTTCTTCATTAATAAGAATACCCTTCGTATTAATATTCTTACAATGATAGTCTAGGTTTCAAAAAAAACAATTCCTTGGAAAATATTTCTTATAAGCCAGAATGTGGGCATCTTGAAAAATCCCATGCCCATATAGAGGAAGATAGTGGACTTGTTTATATTCACATTGGTATGGTATCAAGCCTTTCATCAACTCAGGAAGGGTACTCTCAACAGTTTCATAATAGTATGGCCTAACAATTTTTACAATTTCAATTCGGAGAACTCTTGCTTTTCCAATTGAATTCATCAAGCGATCCATTTCATTCAATAGAATTAATCAATTTTCCTCATTTAATTTTAATATTGAATTAATATATTTCAATTTTTAACTTAAAGGAATAGGGAATTTGGAAATGAAAAACTTCCATATAGGCCCTTCGATGTGGCCACTCACGTAGGTCCTTCAACCAGGTACCCATAGAAAGTCCTTTGACAAATTCTTTATTCTTAGACCCTTCAATAAAGTAACTATGTGTAGCTCCATCACTAGATTGGGTATACCTCAAGAAATTTTTAAGGGATCTACATGAGATAAAAATGCGAGAAAGATGAATGAATGAGCTACGTAATGAGAGGTGAAATTTGAGAACACAAATAAAGAAAATGAAAAAAGGAATGATGATATTTATAAACACCGTCAACCTATGATACGGACCTATGCCACCGACATATGTGACATAACTACATAGTAGACCCATTTGGTCAATAATTAATTCTCCATAATATTTTCTCCATAATATTGTTTTCGGACTAAACCCTCTTTTCAGTCAGATCCAATTCTAAGGGGAGGGGGTTGACATACATTTTATAAAGAAAGGATAAATGATTATGAATAAGCTATTTTGGAATCATAACATAACAAAAATTGGTAATGGAAGTCATGTAGTTAAAGGGGAATATGCACCATAGATTGGCATCAAGCAGCCAGTATAGTTTTTATTTGTGCAGGCCAATGTGCAGCCCCTAGCCGAGAACCTACACTGGGGACCTATACTACAGACCAACACAGAAGCATACTTTTCACACCCCTGTGTGGAAGAACTATGCTATGAAGTTACACTGAAGACCTATACAGATGATCATTTTTTTACCTTCCCCCATCCTTTCTTATAAATAGGATCCTTGGGCTCCTAGTTTTTCTAATTGAAAAAGTTGGATGAACTCTTAAAGTTCCCATTGCATAGGAATTTCTCCCATGTCCCTAATATTTTCTCAAGTAATTCCATAATATTACAAGATAAGAGGGAATTGGATGGTATAGGTAAGAATAAGAACATTATAGAGTTTTAAATACAAAAAATATGATTAAGGACCCTACTTCCATATGATGAAGTCGTCTAAAAAAGGTATTCTCCTTAAGAAAGGACCTATGTGGGATGCTTCCTAGGACATCCTGGGACTCCCGAGGTGCTTACGTTAAAACCCCACCTATGTCTTGTTGTCCCTAGTCCATTCCCCAAGGAATATCAATATCTCACATTCTTATAATTCCTTTTTAATTGTTTTTCAATTCCAACTAGGACCTATGTGGTACACCTACGTGGAATACGTACACGGAGGACCTGATTTGACCACCTACGCAAGCCATCTGTAAAGGGATCATCTAATCCACCCATGCAGGGGCCCTCTCTTTCCTTGGATCCCTTGTCTAAAAAGGACCATGGTGGATCCTCCACCAAAACTTCTTGAATTACCAAACCTTTGGAAAATACACATCATCATGTCTCCCATTTGGGTTTGTATTTTTACAGTCAACAGTTTCCCACATTTGTCTTATAATTGAGTTAGGATCCTTGGTGTGTCTTTAGGTTTGTATATCTATAGTCACATGGAACCTTAACCTAGAGACAGTGTTTGTAAGTTCTCAGTTTGTAGGATTTGGGTTTGGGCTATGTCCCCCCTTATCATCTCTAAGAATTGGAACCTCAGGTCCCTGGTAGGGAATGTCTGGTTCACTCTTACATTTCCTTTTAACATAGGAAATGATATCCTCCTTCCATTATGAGACCAATTTTAAGGAATCCCTCCTGGAGTAATCCCCTATACTTTCAGGATAGACCTAATGACCTTCACCTACATTCCATATTGAAAGGTTCATTACTCCATGCCTTGGTCCAATTTCTCCTTGGCTTCATTCTTCATAGGTCCGGCCTCATCCATTAGTAGAGGAGAAAGTGTGTGGTTTCTTTAATCATTCTCATACTCTTGTTTCTCACACCGAGAATGATTCATGCGAGCTTATATATTTGTGATGATCACAACATCCACATAATCTATTATATCTACGGAACTATGATAACACTAATTCCCAACATAATTATGATACCTATGAGGCCTTCACCTAGGGACAGAGTTCATTGGATGTCCAGATAAGGATTCCTCAAGTATTCTCCTTAGGAATAAGCCCCGAATTAGGTTCCCTTCGAATCTCCATGAGTAAGGACATATATCGTGGACACTATTACAAAGGAATCCTATTTAGGATTAAACCCCAATTTATTCCTCTTAAATGGTATACTCCCCTGTGATATATACCAAACTATGTGGGCTCTGATTTGTATCCAAGTGGGATATGTTGGAAGCCTCCATGAGGTTAAAGCCCAACACTCCAAATCAACCCTATTCTTTATGGACCACATTATTAATAGCATCTAATCCAACCTAGAAACCAATATCTTTTCTAGGTTCCTTGTGATTATTAGGCATAAGTCCCACACCAAGCATTGACTAGGCACCTTCCACCTAGATGTCCTTACCACATGAAATTAAACTATAGTGTTAGGTCCTTATCACATGACCTTAAAAGGTATGTTGTGTCCCATTAAGTGGCCTCAAACTATGAGTTTTTGGATTCTGTTCACGAGGATACGTTGGTATCCCATTTATGGGTATGATCCCAAAATCAAAATATACTTATGTCTCCCTCGGTGATGATAAATTCCAGAGTTCCCCACTAAGTCTCATAAAAACCTACATACTTGAAGCAATTTTGAAACAATATCTAAGTGGTATATGGAAGGATACCATTGATGGGGAACCTTGAATACATAAGGATATCTCCATTGGTGAATATCCTTAAGTACATATTGATGATTCTAAATTGCACACATCCTAATAAGTTATTGTAAATTTTCAGATAAACCTAAATTATGCTTGGAAAATTAACAAGGATTCATGAACATATTTCAAATCTATAAGATTGTCTTGGGGTAGGAAATGTTTCCCCACAAAAGGGTGTGATGAGTTGGACCGCTCATCCTCTCAACCAATGTGAGTTATTAAGTATCGTAGGTCATAAAAACTAAAAAATGCTTACCATTGGAAAGTGTGTCCCTTTTGATACAGAAGGGTTGGGTGTTTCCAGTTACATAAATAAATCCAATGGAAACCATACAAATGTATTAATTCCTAAGCATAACACACATTCCAAGGGGAAACAATATCGAACCTTCTAAAATGTATTAAAAATTTATAATAATAATTTCTAAAACTTTGTATAAGGAAAATTTTATATCTATTCATATAATTAAGATATCATAGTAAAAAAGTTATTTTATCATGGTTAAGGTTAAAGTGGTTTATCTAGAATATATGGCCTAAAATTTATCCACTATTTGGATAAATATGATTATTTAGTTTTCTTAAACCTTATCACATATTATCTAAGAATATGGGGTGAATTGGTTGACATTAAATTATTATGATATATATATATATATATTATTTAATCTATTATGTAATTATATTTGTTTCCATTCCCCCAATTACAAATGGGAACTTAATCTCCCATTATCCTCAAACCTTTTGAGAAATATATTTCATCCAATCTATATAAAAATACATTCCTAATAACCCTACCCCAATCATAGAGTACCTTTTATAATCATAACATCAATATATAGAGGGAAAATGTGTAATATTAAGGTGGGTTTTCAATGAAGAGGTAAAACACTAAACTATGTGCTTTTTTTTATTTTCTCTTTTATCCCCATAACACATATATTAACTATTCACATATAAAAAAATAAATATCCAAAATATAAATTAATCTCATTATGTTGATTTAATAACATTAATCCATATTATCTTATATCAAATTGGAAATTAAACCATCATTCGTGTGTATAATGGATTATCGGCTCATGAAATGATGTAATTCATTTTCTATCATCGTCTCTCACAACTGGTTATAATGATGGAATTAATGTATAAATATGATATCGATGAAAAAAATTATATTTAATTAAATAGAATACATCATCTATTTTCTAACCATTCCATATTTTTAAGAACATTAACATCATTTATGTGTATGTATGGATTGCCACGTCCACAAAGAGATGTTATTTGTTTTTAATTATCACCTCGACGGGATAGTTTATATTTGCATATTAAATGAAATAATATTATATTTAAGATGTATTAATCATTAATAAATGATAAAATTATACTTAAATTAATTCCCTCATGTTTTTTGAAAAATAGAAATGTTACTCATCCGTATGTAAGACTTAACATCTCTTTAATTTTTACATAATTCTTTTTTCATAAACATCATAAAAATTTTATTCCAAAAGTATAATTAATATATAAAAATGATAATTATAAAATTATTAATATTATTTATATGAAAAAATAGTGAGATATTTTACCATGATGAACATACTGAATTCATTTTGAAATTTTGAAACAAATATCCCCAGAACACCCAACATGGACTTAACCAATTAAGTAATTAAATATGTATTTGAAATAAATGAAATAATAGATTTAATGATAATGGATTAATGTAGTGAACGCAACATAAGTAGACCATATATGGTTTAAAGTGTATTAAAGTTTCATAAGATACAAGGATTGAAATCCTGAAAGACCGAATATTTTAGTATTCATGGTAAACTAGATGCATACATGAAATTCACATTACTTTTTTAATCATAAAATACCCAAACTATTTTCACTAGTAACAAAATTATTCCCTCTAACATATCACTACATATTATTCACAAAACACATCTTTTTATCCTTAGTAAATTAAAACTTAAGAATGGGGTGGTCTTAGAAGCACAGTAAGGGTAAGTGTAAAATGGAAGCTATGAACAAATAAGGAATAATAAATATGGAAATGTAAATAATTGAAATAATTTCCATTTAATCAATAAAATTTTCATAATATGACTGGAATAAATGATGATAAAATAATTTCATATAAATAATGACATGAGACTCAAAACTTAACCATGAATATTCTAACTAATCGAATAATCACATGAAATACCAATAACTAAATTCATAATGATGTAATGAAAAATAATGGACATATAAAACATAAAGTTGAGGATTTTACCAAGAAATATAATACTATTGAAACATTTTTACAATACATCTATATAAATTGGTGTTTCCTTGACCAAAACTCATTCTAATTTGCCTCTTTAATCCTACTGATGCATATAGGGACTATAGTGGTACCCACCCTTCCCATAATAAGTCAAATGATTTACTAATTTAAATGGGGTGAAAAATAATTCACATACAAAATAATATTTAAATTATCATAAAAATTTAATTAATCTTCCTAATCATTAAATATAATCATAATCCATCCAGAATAAAATGAATGTTGATAACATATTACATCTCCAATCAAACAGTTCACAAACCACCTAGAGAAAAAATAAGGATGTTATCATTAGAGTATATACGCATTAAATAATAAGTAACATACAAGGATGTAATATTAGAGGAATAATTATTTTTTAAGATCACGTGGAACATTCCTTGAGGAAAATAATCTTTCATTGGAAATCAACTGTTTTATTTTAAAACTAGAAAATTCCTCAAATATTTTCAAAATCTTTTTCATTGAAAATCACTTTTCAAAACTAAGAATTTAAATAATATAAATATTTTTTATTCAAGATAACCTTGTAGAAATTAAATTTATTAGTCATTGAAATGATATTAATGACATCAAGTAATTCCATGTGTGCCGTATAAATAAAAAAACATTGTTTTTTACTGTAAAATGGATAGAAAAGTTCGTAATTTGGAAAATCATAGGAAGATTCATTTCAAAAAAATGATATAAAATGAAAAAAATTGTTAAATTTTTTAATAAATAATTTTTGTAATGTTTAAACGTTATTGATAATATATTTAGAAAACATAGTTCTCTAAGAAAAATGATTCTTGACTGAAGAGGGAAATAAATTATCATTTTCTTAAAAACATTTTCTTAATCATTTTAAGTACCAAAGTGAACAAAAAATTTATTATTACCTATAATACTTATTTTAAAACCATAATTTTCTAATAGATATTTATTTTAATATATAAATATAAAATAATTTCTCCAAGGTAGACTTAAACAAAAAAATTGTCCTCAATAATGATAAGATTATAAAATAAACCCTTACAACTTTTCTACCATTAGTTTCACAATCCCCTTGAATGAATTGGAATTAAATTAAATATTAAATAAAATTAGAATAAATTAATTCATGATATAACATAGAAAAATGGTTTTATATACACAACACAAAATAAATAATTGGGGAATAGGTTGTATGTCTCACAGAAGTAAAAGTGAGACAAGAAACCCTTTCTTTGAGTCTGAATCATCATGTTTGCTGATTATCTTACTAAATAACAAAAATTTGTAAATTATTTAATTTATTAATAACCATTTCACATTTTATTATTATTTTATTACTATTTTTACTATGTTATATATGATTATTTAATCAATTATGTTTACGTCATATGTTTAGAAAATATTTGGATTATGTGTTAGAAATGACTTTGGTAGGTTGACTATGGTCAAAGAGAAGATTATTTAAACATAAATATAATAATAATCAAGACACAATTTTTATATTTATGAATAAATTATACTTTTAAAACCAATCATGAACTATTAACTAATTTACAGTGATCGAGATTGAAGGCCATACATATGAATGAGTACGATTTCCATTTTTTAATGACCATTACAGAAATATGTTAAGTAATGTTTTATGTTTAAATAATTATCAGAATATCATATATAATTTTTTTTAAATATACATATATATATTATCCATGTGTTGTGGTGATGAAAAGTGATTCCCATTACTTCTTGAAGGTATTAGTCCACACATACCCGAACGACATTATATTTATTCAATGTAAGAGAGAAAATAATATATTATATTTTAAGAATGATAAATAAGGCATGAATATCATAATATTTCCATTAATATAACATAAATTCATTTATATTATACTTTTTACCTTCCATTCCATAGGGTATATGATAACATCGCTCATCTGTATGGTGGACCACTAACTCATGAAGCGATGTGATTTTTTTCACTAATGCTTACATTCATTGTCTTTATTATTAACAAACATATGTTAATTATTTCGCTTATTAATAACCTTATTTATTATTAATTATTAATTTAATTAAACTTATTAAAATTTTATATTTGATTACTTAATAAATTAAGTTTACATCAGATGATTCGATTATATTTTGATTATGTGTCAGAAGTGACTTTAGTAGGCCGATTATGGTGAAAAAAATAATTATTTAAAAACCTATAGAATAATAATCACAAAATAATTATCAATTTATACATCAAATATTCTCTTAAAAACAATCATGAAAAATGGTTATGAAAAATCTGTGACGTTGGAGTCATGGAGAAGTTAGGATGTTCCTACTCATGAGTAACATTTCTATTTTTCAATGATCTTTATAGAAAAAAGTTGTGTAATATTTGATCATTATAGAATTATAATAATATCATATATAACAAATTATTTATTTAAATATACTTAAATATTTCATCTATTTGGAGTGGTGATGAAAATAGATTCACATCACTTCATGAATGCAGTAGTCCACTAATACAAAGAAGAGATTATTATTTATTGTTGTAAGAAAAAAATGATATATTATATTACCAAATGATAAATATGTAATTATTATTAGAATTATTTCATTAATTCAACATATTTTAATTAAAAATATCCATATTACCATATGTGTAAACTTTTATGGAAAAAGAATCACAGCGGTTAGTGAGATCATAGTCCGTTATACACATGAGTGATCTTATGGTATCTCATGTTGAATAGAAAGTAAAAAAAAGGTATATATTATATAGTGACTCAAAAGGTATAATTATGTTATAAATATAATTTATATGATTTATTTCCATCATCATATCCAATATTGAGAGTTGCTAATAGAAAAATTAATGATGTCAGTTCCTAAGGCGATAGTCCGCTATACACACGAATGATGAGAAAGCTTGTTTTTAAAGAGAATATGTTCATAAATTATAATTTTTTATATAAAAATTAAATAAAAATATGATTATGAACTAAATTTCATTAATATATACCTAATTTTAATAATTTTACTTTTAAAAAAATTAAACAAAAAATTTAACATAATATATCATTTAAATCAAAAGGTAATTTTCAATTAAAATTCATTATTTGTCACGACTCATCGAATAATGAAACATATAAGAAAAATTCATAAAATTATCTTGAATATCATTATAATATTCTATTTTTATGATTGAATTTAATTTTACCAATTAAATTTTCTAAATATTGTAAAATATAATTTTAATTTTTTTTCATAAAGGGTGATTAAATAGTCTTTTAGAAAAAAAACAGTTTTTTAGAAAACATTTATTTTTTTAAAATTATTCTTATTTTATTTATAATTAATAAATAAACATAATTTACATAATATTATTTTTACCTGCCAATTTAACAGATAGGTTATAAGGGTGAACTATGTTATGGTATATTTGGACTCGAGGTTGTGTATTCTGCAAGTTATCGAAGAGATTAAATTTAATGAGATATATTTCATTGGATTTTTAATCTTAGTGTTTTGTATTATATACTATATCAAATAAAATGAAATTATTTTAATATTTTGAGGGGTTACATTCTCCCCTCCATCAATAAATGTGATCCTCATAATGTAAACATGATCTTAGTAATCAAGGGTTTGATATTTGAAAATTATTTTATTGAAAACCCACATAATAAAAAAAGTTAATAAAAATTCATTTTAATAAGAGAGAAAAAGAAGTAAAAAATATCATATGGGATAACACATAATTAATTTTATATGTAAGATAAAATTATTCATAACTAAATATATAGTCATTGAATTAAAACATAAATAATTATAGAGATTGATAGAGGTCATTGATCACAAGAAGGTGAATGATCAATGGAATGTTAAAGACCTCGAAACCATAAATTTGTGATGATTCAAAATACCATCAGTTTAATATAAACTAAAGTTAAAAGATAAATTTTTCTTCAAGATCCTTTCCCTAAAAATGATGATTTTTTTACTCTCTATGTATATAAGGAAATATACTTACTTGATACATTTTTATTTCATAGGAACAATATAATCCTATGGTTATGCTCTAATCATTGTCCAATTCATCACTTATATGAAGAAATGATTTTCAAAAAATTGAATATTTTATGTCTGATGAACTAAAATTAACTTTTAATGTATTGTAATATCCAGAATAGAATGATAGGTAATTCCATCGGTCTATAGTTATTAATATGAATAAAATGGTTCTCAAAAGTTATCCAATATTCATAAATATTTATATAGTGATGTAATATGTTAATATTTAAAACCACATCACATATTAAACATGAACCATTTTATGAATGGTTAACCATATGACACTTAAAAAAGATTAATATCTAAAACATTTGAATGAAGGTCACTAAATATTCAAAATGAACTGATATTTAATCCCCTAAAAACAAGTAATAGATATTAATCATCACATACCAAACATTTGAATACCTTCATATTGTATTCTATTAAAACATAATAATAACATGAATTACCACAAAACCATATTGAAAACAAACATTCTTCCATATTAAATTTGTAAAATATATATTTTTTGATATATTTCTTAAATCTAAAAATTTAGTAAAATCCATCTATGATAAGATAAACAACTTTATCAAAAAATCATTAATCAGTACCAAGGTAGTAAGTATTATTCAATTTATGTTATCCATATCAATAATTACTTTATCCCAATAATACTATCTCAATGTCTAGAATATATTAATAGTTATCTTTCTATAAATAGTATTTTTTAAAAGAAGTCAAACTTTCTAATAAATCATTTTTCTTGGTCATCGATATCGTTCAACATACGCTTTCAAATATTTATTGAAAATTTACTACATTATAATCCTTATACATTTTATTATTTTTATAAGTAGGAAACCCTTGATATAGTAATAAAATGAAAAAATTATTGAATCCAAACACAACAACATCAATCATTACACTTATTCTATGTTAACATAATAATCTTGACGATGATCCATTAAATATTTCCAAGTTCTATTCATTTGAAACTTGGGGAATTCAGTAGGGTAGTACAACATCTCATTATAGTTAAATCATTGAGAATTGATAACATTTTTATTTCCCTTTTATTCATGAGCATTGCATACTTTTTCCAACACTTAATGAAAAACTATTTCCCTTTTACATATCTACCATGGTGTTTTCTTCCACATGTAACACTGGTTGGAAAATAATTCATTACCTTTATCCCTTTATATCTTTTTTTATCTTCCATAATATTCTTCTCTTGATTTCATTCAAATCCATAATCCATAAAGATTATTTTTCTTTCTTGTTATCACATGATACTCTGTATAGATATAATGAAAAAGTTTAGGAGAATAGTTCCATTTGAATTATTTATCTAAGCTAATCAAAGAAAAATTCATTCTTACTCTTTGGATGATGTGACTTGATGTATTCTGTTCATTATATTTGATTCCATTTCTAAATGATGGAATATATTAGCTGAGATAATATCATTAAGAAACATATTGTAAAACCCCAAAATTAGATAAATACATAACATATATTAAAAAACTCATGCATAGCTATTCTCATAATCATAAACTTAGTTTCTTAGGGGATATATTAATATTAAAATCATTTATAGTGGGTAGTAATGAAAATTGGAATTATACTAACCATATCCATAGGGAGTATCAAACCAAGTGAATAGTAATTTATATTGTTAAGCACCAGGTAACTACCCGGTTAAGCCTAATGCACCATTTTAATTTTTATTACTAATAGGTATATCTCTTACAGAACCATGTAAACTTATAGTATCCAGAAAGGGGTGTATTAAATGGAAAAAACCAAATTGTGTATTCCTTATCAAAACTATAATATGTTATTCAATAATTATCCTAAGTGTTTATCATAGGTTTATGTTATATAATCAACGTTTTCATAAATCTAGTTCCAAATTTTATACTAATGTTCCTCTAATATAAACTATAGAAGCCCCAACCTAAGTAGTCTATAGTTTTTATCTACTTTATTACATTATAATAATATATAAGGAATCACATCACAAAGGTCTGAATAGTTTAATAGTTTTAGAAAAGTAAATATATACTTGAAATTGTCATTACATTTTAAAACTTAAAATACCCAAAAAATTATTTGATTACTCTATTATCCCCTTTATCATATCTGTAAATATCAGTAAAAAATACTTCCACGTATCCTTGGGAAAATAAAAAATAATAAAGGGGTGAGATCATATGGTCAGTAAGGGTAACCATATGGGAGATGATGTGAATATATGAGGAATAATAAAATGGAACATTATATTACTAAAACAAATTCTATTTAATCAATAACATGATCATAATATGGAAGGAATGAATGACGATTGGATAATTCCGTATAAATAATAACATGATGGTGAAACCTAACCTTGAATATTATAACTAATCAAATAATCACATGAAATAATAATAAGTGAATTGATAATGATGTAATGCATAATTATTGTCACATAAAATATACCATAGAAGCCTTTTTCAAATATATCTAATACTATTAAGGCCTTATTCAATGAAATCTATATAAATGGGTATGTCCTTGACCAAAACCTAATCTAGTTTGTCACTTGATACCTACAGATGCATCGAGGGGATATAGCGGGCCCCTCCCATCACTTACTATGTGCAATAAAATCCTCATACAAAGCGGCAGAAACAAAATGAATATAATTATTCATGTTTA
Organism: Viscum album; assembly: GCA_963277665.1. Classification (NCBI taxonomy): domain Eukaryota; kingdom Viridiplantae; phylum Streptophyta; class Magnoliopsida; order Santalales; family Viscaceae; genus Viscum; species Viscum album. Next base: position 1,330,198,791 of record OY728158.1, read on the forward strand.
AAATATCATATGAAATTTAAATACTTTTTGTAATCAATAAACATAAGCATAAATCATTCAGAGTAAGATTAATTATATCAACGCAGTATATCCCTAGTCGAACTGGTCATAAACCACCTGGAGAAATAAAAAGGTTAGGATCATAGGATTATATCCCCATAAAATTGTATGTAATATTAAAGGATTCCTTCTTAGATAGAAAATTATTTTGAAATATAACTTAGAAAATTCTATAAAGATAATAACCTTTCTTTAAAAATCACCCTTTTATTTTCAAACTAGAAAATTCGTAAAATATTGTCAAAATACTTTTCATTGAAAATATCTTTTCCAGACTAATAATTTAAAAAAAAATTGGGAAAAAATTTCTGTCAAAAATAAACTAATAAAATTTCATTAGAATCTTAAAATAAATGATGGAAATGATGATAGATAATTTTGTACATACCGTATAAGTTAAAAATAACATTCCTTTAAAATTGTAAAAAGTTTATAAAAGTGACTTATTCAGAATATTATACGAATATTTCTTTAAACCCCTCTAAAAAAATAAAAAAAATTTAAAAAAAAATAATGAGGATAATGTTAAAGAATTTTTATTTTTTAGAAAGCATGGTTTTAGAAGAAAAAGAAATTTTGAATGAATATAGAAATAAAGTCTTATTTTCATAAAAAAATTATCTCAATAATTTTTATTACTAATGAGATTAAAAATGGTAACTTTACATATAAAATATCTTGAAAAATCCAAGTATATAAATATATATTTATTGTTATAAAGAAATATAAAATAATTTCCTTAAGGGAGACATAGAAAAACAATCTAGAATAATGATGATATGGTGAAATAAAACCATACAACATTTGTTAATTTTGTATAATAATCCCCATGAAAGAAAATTTTTTAAATGAAACATTAAATACCTTAAAGATAAATTAATTCACTATAAAACATACAAAAAGGTCCTTATATTCACTACACAAAATAAATAAGTTTTGAATAAGATATATGTCTCACAGAAGTAAAAGTGAGAATAAAAACCCATACCTTGAGTATGAATGATAAAATATGTTATTTATATTACTAAATAATACATTTTTGTGAATTATTTATAATTTTAAGAACCATTTTCAATTTTATTATTACTTTTATTTCACTTATTAATATGTTTTATATGAATTTTTAATAAATTCAGTTTACATCGAATGTTACGAGGATATTTGGCATATGCACATGAAATGCCTTTGGTATGTTGACTATGATCAAATATGTCCTTATTTAATGTTATTTAGAATAATAATAAAAAATAATTTTCATATTTATACATAAATTAAATTCTTAAAATTAATCATGATAGATGTTAATTGAAAAATGAACTACGTTACAATCATTGAGATGGTAGGTCATACGTTTACATAAGTAACGTTTCCATTATTCCCTAACAAATGTGGAAATAAGTTAATTAATATTTTATCCTTCAATAATGATAATAATTTAATATATACCATATTATTTCTTTAAATATACATAAATATATATATATATATCATCCATGTGGTGTGGTAGTGAAAAAAGATTCACATCACTTCGTGAATGCGGTAGTCCACACATACAAGAATAATGTTATCATTTTTTATTGTATGAAATAAAATGATATATTAACATTTAAAAATGGAACATATTTCATGAGTATCATAAATATTTCATTTACATCACATATATTCATTAAAATTATATTTATTAACTAATGTGTAAAGCGTTAGTGAAAAATGAATCACATAACTTCGTGGGGTGATTGTCCATCATACACATGAGTGACGTTATCATACACCCTAAAGATTAGAAATTAACAATTTATACATGATATAATGACTAAACAGGTTTAATTAACTTCTAAATTTAATATATATATTTTATATCCATTATTATACCTAATTGAGAGAGTTGGAAATAGAAAAATGAATATTATTGGTTTGTGAGTTGATATTTCATTGTAAACCTAAATAATGTTTTCATAACCCATTTGATGTAATTAGAGATAGTTTTAGTTAATTAAATTAACATAACAATATATAAGTGTATTTAAGATACAAATTTTATCATAACATCATGGTTTAAAAATAATTTATGTAGTTCAAGGAAGAAATAAAAAAAACTCATTGAAGGACATTATCTCTTCTTCAGGTATCCTCCTTTGGTAAGCTCTGATTACCTTTAAAGGTTGGTTATATTCACCAAATAAGACTTATAGGATGACATGAGAGAATTTGGGAATTTATTTGGGCTGATATTGTAAAAAACGGTTTGAATGTGTGATGAAGTGTGGAGAGGGGTGGGCCTTTCATAAGTGAGGTGAGTAGAACACTTGTAATTATTGAAAACAAAAAGGCGTACCAAAATTTTAAGCATTATTAATTTTTGAAAAATGGTTTATTATGAAGAATTATATATATAAGGTCAAAATATGTAAAAATAATATATTTAAGACATGTTTTGAGGTCATTTTATCCCTTGTATTTATAGTTTCATGCCTGAGTAAATCAGTTTTTACCTTAACCACGGTAAATAATTTTTATTGGTTTCACTATATAATTTGTTTAAAAATTATGTTTAAAAAATTAGAAAATATATATAATTTTCATGCCAAATATGTAATAAATATTTCCATTTCAATTTATATAATTTTAATAATTTAATTTAAAATTAATTTTGTTGACTTGATGTGAAAGCGAGGTTTTAAAGAGAACATTTTCAAACGATTGAAAATTTTTATCAAAATTTAGTTTTAAAATGTTTAAAATTGAATAAACATGATTTATATATATAGTTAAACTCATTTTAATTTAAAACTAATTAATTATATAATTTAACTTTATAAATAATGAATACGAATATGTAGTTTTTAATTAAAATTTAGTATTTTAACTATTCATAAAAAACTGAAACATTTTAGAAAAATCCAAACAATTTACCCTAATAAAGATTTGATTTTATAATTTGAAAAAATAATCTCATTGAATCATATAAATTTTCTAAATGTGATAAAATAATTTTAAATTATGTTCGCAATGTTCATCTAAACCATCTTTTAGAAATATTACAGTTTTCTCAAACCATTTATTTATCTTTTAAATGATTATTATTTTATTCATAACCAATAGATAACCATAATTTTCATAACATACTTATTACTATTAATAATTTTCAATTTAATTATTTTTTATATTGGTATTTTATATTATGGTTTATTTTGGCTTGGGCTTGCATGTTCTGCAAGCTATCAATGTGATTAAATTTAAAGAAATATATTTTGTAGATTTTTTAAGATCTGTATTATGTGTCACATATTCAATATAATATAATGTTCATATTTTATAATATTATGGTATTACAATTAAACTTGGAAATATTTATTAATAATCTCAATAATTAAAATATGTTCATTATATAAGAGTTAATGTATATATGTTGCAATTAGGGAGATGAGGTAAGGGATTTCTTGCCTAAATTCCTTTTATTGAGTTATAAGAAATTTTCACCACATATTTTATTTTATATTGTTTATAATATGTAAATATGTATTTATTTTATATTTCTTCTCTAAAAATTTATATGTTTAAAAATCTATTCAATGTTATTTTCTTTTAATTTTCATTTGTTCAAAAGTTATCATGTAACACCCGAGACTTTTATGTTATCAAAGGAATCTTTTTCTACACAACACTTGCTTGGCTTGCTTTACACGCAATCGCGACCTTCCTCGATAGCTTGCGTCGTACGCAATACCGAGTTTCACTAAACAACAATATGCTATTAAAACTAGCCGTTATGAATAGTAATAACCACTTTTTGAAATTTTATAAATTTTATTTTTCAAAATGGACTTCATTTTTGGACTCAGAATATCGAAATTAGCCTAGGGTGAAATTTTGGTATTTTTCTAAAAACTTTCAATTTTTGATGAATAGTGAAACCACTAAGTGGTAGGTTAAAAACTGAATTTTGCATAAAACATAATTTTACCGCTTCTGTGAATGGAATTTCGAAAATCCGACAGACACGGTTGATATCAGTAAGTAAAATGTGGTTCAATGAGATAAAAATAATTTTTTGGTGAATAGTAACTTTTTACTTTTTTTTACCGCGGTTAATAGTAAATAGGGTAACTAAGGGTAAATATGATATTAATATTACCCTAACACATGTCCTAATTCTATTGGACAAGTGTAATTCGACCAAAAACAAACTTAGGAATAAAATATGACCATTTAGGCCCACTTGGATTAGATTAGGACATTTATTATTAATTTATTTAAAGAAGGGTTAAAATAGTTAAAATCAAAGTTTAATAAGTAAATAATTTTTAATATGGGGTTATACATAAGATAAATTCGATTGTAAATATTCATTAGAAAGCTAAAAATATTTCCTACATGATGATATTTTATTTGTAATTTTTAGACATCAAATAATTTAATTTATTTATGACACAAAGATGATGCAGTAATTATCTTATTAATGAAATATTGACAAAATTGATAATATAAATACCAAAATAAATGTAATTTAAGACTTTTTATGAATTCCACTAATTTTCTAGGTTACTATGATATATTAGTGTTGATTTAATAAACTTGGTTCAAACATATAATTCTTTTATGACTTTCACAAAAATCATATATCAAATAGTGTCAAAATTGACACAAAATAGTTTTTAAATCAAATATTATATTATTAATTGTTATTTTATTCCTAAAAATCTAAGATTCGGCCAAATGACTTAGATAAGGATATATATAATAATAATAAACAATTTGGGATTCGTTTGGCATGTTATAGTAAGTGTATTAACCATATAGTGAAAGAAAACAAAAAGACACGGTAAAAGTTAAATTAATTAACTTAGAGTTAAATCTAATTGATAAGGTTAAAATAATACCCTAAACTTGTCTAAATCCTATTGGTTGATAGGATTTCGACCCATCCCCACTTTATCTTCGAAATAATACCCTTTGGAACCATTATAAACCGATTTTGACTTTAATATAAAATAATATTTTGAGATATTCCTAAGGTGCCCCTCTCCTCCCTTATAAAAGGGCACCTCCTCCCCCTCCTCCTCACACCAATTTGAGCACTCAAGCTCGGCCAACCCCTGCCATTTTCTCCTCTCCACTTCCCTATAATAATCCTAGAGGTCCTGGTCTTCTCCAAAGACCAATCTTAGTTCCTTAAGTGGAGGATTCAAAGAGGCGTTCCAAAGAAGAGGTAATATCCATTACCGATCTTTTCAATTTCTTTCTTCTTCAACTTCTTCTTCTTTAGTTGTTTCATGATAAAGTAATAACATCAGTATTACTTACATACTGATATGTTATTATAAATATGAAACAACCCTAATTCACCTTCTATCCATCCTACGGAAAAATGAAATCACCGCGCGTGCGTACGTACGGAATACCGTCTCCACGCCGTGGTGTAATCTATTTTTCCACCATCACCTTACAAGGATGGTTATAATGGTGTAATAAGTAACTATATATGATTATTATGAAGTAATATTGATACTGAAATAATATATATATATACTCTAATACAATTCCATGATCATAGGAACGATATCATCACTCGTGCGTACGTACGGAATACCGTCTCCACGATGTGATGCGACTCGTTCTACATGATCTTCATTTCATAATGATTATATAAATGAATTGAATGAATGAATATGGTATATACTACACTAATACCATTCTGTAAATGAATTATCTATAACCTAAAGATAAGAATAAGAATTTATTCGACAAAATACGCATAAGAACAAAAAGTTATAAAGACCCGAGTAACAAGTAACAATGAAATATTACTAACAAGAAGCTAATAATATGACCATATATGATATCATATCAATATATATGATTATGGAATAAGTCAATAACATTATTTAAACCATTATACAGGAGCTTCGGACACGTACAAAGCAAATCGGACCTAAGGTAAGGGAAATATCACAATCTCATTTTTATCCGAGATTGTTTATTCGTAAGTATTTACTGGGGTGTATTTTATCATCCACATCCATGTTTACTCAATATGTAATATTATTTCCATCCACCTAAAATTGTTTAAATCCATTTTTACCCTTCGGTGAGTTTTTAGTAATACGTATGAAAGGAATCTTTTGTCATTTTTCGTACGAGGTACTTTTTGACTTTTCCGACAAAAGTACGAAGAATGTTTTTTTTAACTTATACGGCACGAACGGATTTCTACTGTTTTATAAAGCCTTATTTTCATGAAGCTTCCTCTAAAAGATTTCATGACTATTTTCAATAAAATCTCTTTCTTTTAAAATTGCATGATGTTTTGTGAAAAGAAATTGATTTTGAAGAAGAAAGGATATTTTCCTCAAGAATTCAATTCAAGTGTTTTATCAAAATTATTTTCCATCTAAGACAATAAAGGGTTCTGTTTCTATCCATATTTTTACATTGATTTGACTATGTTGTGATGGAATTATGTTAATGAATTCCTTTATCTTATATGAATTGATTTATGATGTCATGATGTTTCAAGAATCCCATTTTTGTTACATGTGTTATGCGATGATGTATGTTTTATGATTATGTGGCACACATAAGAAAGAATTCATTATAAGATGGGTGGGACCTATATCTCCCTCCAATGCATTGGGTAATGATTTTATATCTCATGAGATAGACATGGCTGGAACGGAAGGTTATTTCGGTTCAGTGAAACAGGACTGAAACGAGGAGTGAACTCGGTTCAGAAAGGGACTTTGTCCACTAAGATAGTCTTGGCAATGAGTCATGACTAACAAGAAATGATTTTCCATGATTATGTGTGCATGCCACAAAGTTTCAAGTTTTATGTTATGATTATGGGGATCTCATTTTCACTTCTATGATTTATTCCATGTTAAGATATTATGATCTCTTTTGCAGGTTTTGATTTTCATAAAGATATGATATGATTTTTATTTCCTTTATTTGCCCTTGCTGAGCATTTGAGCTCACCCTTTTATGTTTTCTTTTCCCCAGGTCAGGAAGATGGATATTAAGTAGAATATGCTAAAAGGGACCCTAGATATGATGAAATAAATGGGAGACACTGTAGAAGATTTATGAACCAGTTGTTTATGTTTCCCAGTTTCTAAAGACACTATACCTATACGGTCCTTTGTGGTTTTGTCATATGTTGTAATAAGTGTGCTTCAATATCGATGTATTAACAATGTATGTAAATTATGGGTCGTTATAGTTGGTATCAGAGGCAAAGGAGGTAGGAATGTATCCGATCCTTGGGAACTCTCACATGTGAGCGTTGGACGAAGCATGGCTCTCCGCCCAAGGGCTTCATGAGGAAATGGCTGCCACTGGGGATGGTGGTGTGTCCCGCCCAGGGGGTGTAGCCGCCCATGGAGTGCCCTGATAGGTATCAATTTTAGTCCACTGGAAGTAATTCTAGACCGCTATAGTTGGTATCAGAGGAAAGGTATAGTCAACCTTTGGAAACTAGGATGTGAAAGCCTTAGTAAGAACCCTAAGGATAAGTCTAAGCATAGAACACAATCTTAGTGTTTTAGAAATGGCCTTGAATAACCTAGGATAAGACCTTAAGCATGAAAATTTTATTCTTGAATTATGTGGTTTCCTATTATAATTAGTGTTGCTCACACTATTCTTCTTGGTTTTAGTCAATGGCTGGAACCCGAAGGAACCGTGTTAATGCGGAATGCGATGGGCAATGCAATGATTGTCCCCCTGAGCAACCAAATGATATGGGAGCTGGAATGAAAAATCTTGTAGCCATGCTCACACAACTTTCTCAAGCTATGAATCATGCAGGATTTCCAAACGAGCAAAGGAGGGAGCAACATTCTGTTGAATCCTTCATGAGGCAGCGTCCACCTTCTTTCAGCGGGTCTACTGATCCATTAGTTGCTGAACAATGGATTAGTACTACTGAAAAGATATTTTCAGTTCTTCAATGTTCTGAACATGATAAAGTCATCCTAGCAGTGTATCGTTTGGAAGGAGATGCTAATCAATGGTGTAATCTTGTTAAGAATACGAGGCAAAGGGATGAAATTGAGTCTATGGAATGGGAAGAGTTCAAGAACTTATTTTTCAATAAGTACTTCCCTCGTATTCTCTGAACAAAGATGGAGAAAGAGTTTCTTGAACTGAAGCAAAGGGATGATGAATCTGTTGGTACCTATGAAGCAAATTTTACAAGACTTGCAAGGTACGCTTCTGGTATTATTATCCAACCTGAGAGTAAGATCGATCGATTCTTTAGTGGCTTAAAACCAAGTCTTCGAAGGGCGTTAGCCATAAGGGACTTCAATAGCTACGAGGAAATCGTTCGATGTGCTCTCAAAGTCGAGATGGAGATTGGAGTAACCCATCAGTCACATGGGTTTGATAAGAAGAGGAAGATGGAATTCAAAGAAAAATCTAAAGAGCACACAAAAAAGAAGATGAACTTTCCCTTATGCTCAAAGTGTGGAAAGAAACATGGAGGGAGTTGTCTTAAAGGGACAAGTAAATGTTTTAAATGTGGAAAAGAAGGTCATCGGGCATTTGAATGCCGTGATAATGGGAAGAAGATGTCTAATGACGCAAACAAAGGAAGGGATACATAGAATGAACCTACTACACTTCAATGTTTCAAGTGCAAGGAGATGGGGCATTATGCCAATCAATGCCCAAATCCAAGGGTTGATGATGATGGTCGACGTCAACAAACTCTTAAGGCTAAAGACAAAGGAAATTCACATGCAATTTCTATCAGCGATGTGGAGTACGATAACGATGTGGTGAAAGGTACACTTACCATCCACTCTAAAGTAGCAAATGTTTTATTTGATTCTGGATCCACCCACTCTTTTATTTCTGAATACTTTTCTAAGGGTATCACCGTATTACCTCAACAATTAGATGTTGAGTTAGCTGTGACAACACCTAATGGCACATCAATCGCATCAAAAGTTTATAATTCTTCTCCGATCGAAGTTTGTGGGAAAGTTCTTCCTGCAAATCTTGTGATCCTTCCTTTAGTGGAATTTTATGTGATTCTTGGCATGGATTGGCTTTCTCTACATGGAGCTCATATCGATTTCCAAAGAAGGGAAGTCACATTTCATATTCCAGATCAATCTACGATCGTCTATCAATGCAAGGATGAACATAACCTTCCAGTGGAAATTTCTTCCATCTTATGGGTATTGATTCCACTAAATGAAGGTTATTTATCTCAAATGGTTGGTGAGAAACTCACGATTAAGAATATTCCCATTGTACGGGAGTTTGATGATGTCTTTCCGGAGGAATTTCCGGGTCTTCCACCAAATCGTGAAGTTGAGTTTTCAATAGAACTCGTACCGGGTGCTTTGCCTATTTCAAAGACACCTTATAGAATGGCCCCAATTGAGTTGCAGGAATTGAAGAAGCAACTCCAAGAGAATCTTGATAAGGGATTCATACGCCCTAGTGCGTCACCTTGGGGAGCACCTGTTCTATTTGTTAAGAAGAAAGATGGATCAATGAGACTTTGCATTGATTATCGAGAACTTAACAAGATCACTATCAAGAACAAATATCCTCTCCCACGCATTGATGACTTATTTGACCAACTACGCGGAGCTCAATACTTTTCCAAGATTGATCTTCGTTCAGGGTATCATCAATTAAGGGTCAAAAGGGAGGATATACCAAAGACGGCTTTCCGTACAAGGTATGGACACTATGAATTTATAGTAATGCCATTTGGTCTTACTAATGCCCCTGCTATCTTCATGGATCTAATGAATAGAGTCTTTAGAGACTATCTTGATCAATTTGTGGTAGTCTTTATAGACGATATTCTTGTCTATTCAAAGAGCAAGGAAGAGCATGAAGATCACTTGAGAATTATATTGAAGACCCTGAGAAAGGAGAAGCTTTATGCCAAATTTACCAAGTGTGAATTTTGGCTTCAAAAAGTTGCATTTTTGGGTCATATAATCTCAAAATAGGGGATATCTGTGGATCCAGCAAAAACAGAGGTTATCGAAAGATGGTCAAGACCAACAACAGTAACTGAGATCCGAAGTTTTCTTGGTTTAGCTGGATATTATCGACGTTTTGTAAAAGATTTTTCACGATTATCTAATCCAATCACCAAGTTGACTCGGAAGGGAGTTAAGTTTGTCTGGACAGAGGAATGTGAAGAGAATTTCAAGGAGTTGAAAAGAAGGTTATCCAGTGCACCTGTGCTCACACTACCTTGTAGTGGAGAAAGGTTTGTGATCTACAGTGATGCATCCAAGAAGGGATTGGGGTGTGTTCTTATGCAAAATGATATGGTGATAGCTTATGCCTCACGACAGTTGAAAATCCATGAGCAAAATTACCCAACACATGATTTGGAGTTGGCTGCGGTAATCTTTGCATTAAAGATTTGGAGGCATTACCTTTATGGTGAAATGTGTGATATTTATACTGATCATAAAAGTTTAAAGTATATTTTCACACAAAAGGAGTTGAATATGCGTCAAAGAAGATGGTTGGAGCTGATTAAGGATTATGACTGCTCAATCCATTACCACCCTGGGAAAGCAAACAAGGTGGAAGATGCATTAAGTCGACAAGACCATGCTAGTTTATCCATGATGAGGATCACAAAAGATCCAATATTTATGGATTTACAAAGGATGGATCTTGGAATTATAATGGAAGGGGAAAAATCTTATCTTTCTCAAATGAATGTTCAACCATCTATACATGTGAAGATTAAAGAGGCACAGAAAGAAGATGTCGAGTTACAAAAGAAGGTGAGAAATGTTCCTGAATTCAACCTTGATTGTGATGGGATAATAAAGTTCAGGAATCGGGTTTGCGTTCCTCCTATCCCCGAATTAAAGAATGAGCTGCTGGATGAGGCTCATAGTTCATCATTCTCTATTCATCCTGGAAGCACGAAGATGTATAGGGACCTGAAAGAGTACTTCTGGTGGGATGGCATGAAAAGAGATGTTGCTGAATATGTCTCTCGATGCTTGGTTTGTCAACAAGTTAAAGCTGAGAGACAGAAGTCTAAGGGGATGTTACAACCATTACCCATACCCGAATGGAAATAGGAAAACATCACTATGGACTTTGTCACAGGACTTCCTAAAACATCCAAAGGCAATAATGCTATCTGGGTCATAGTTGATCGTCTTACAAAGTCTGCACACTTCATTGCTATTAGAGAGGATTTCTCTCTAGATCAGCTTACCAGGATATATGTAAAGGAAGTGGTAAGATTTCATGGAGTACCACTTTCTATTATATCTGATCGAGATCCGAGATTTACCTCGAAGTTCTGGCGAAGTCTTCAGCATACTCTGGATACAGAGTTGAGTTTCAGCACTGCTTATCATCCCCAGACAGACGGTCAGTCTGAGAGAACAATTCAAACCCTAGAAGATATGTTGAGAGCTTGCTCTATGGATTTCAAAGGAGGTTGGGATCAACACCTACCTTTGGTGGAATTTTCTTATAATAATAGCTTTCACTCCAGTATTCAGATGGCTCCTTATGAAGCTCTCTATGGAAAGAAATGCAGGACTCCAACTTGCTGGGATGAAGTTGGGGAAAGAAAGCTATTAGGACCTGATCTCGTTGATGAAATGGCAGAAAAGGTCAGATCTATTCAACAACACATAAGAGAAGCTCAGAGTCGACAGAAAAGTTATGCCGACAACCGAAGAAAAGACCTAGAGTTTGAAGTGGGCGATAAAGTGTTCTTACGAATATCTCCCTGGAAGAGGGTTATGAGATTTGGAAAGAAGGGGAAGTTGAGCCCTAGATATATCGGTCCTTTTGAAATACTGGATCGTGTTGGGAAGGTAGCTTACCGATTGGCGCTTCCACCGAATCTCTCTCAAGTTCACGATGTGTTCCATGTATCTCTCCTGAGAAAGTACATACCAGATCCTTCACATGTACTCAGCTCAGAAGTTGTACCGCTGGAGCAAGATCTTTCTTATGAAGAACAGCCGATAGAGATTCTGGATCGTAGCGAAAAAGTCCTACGAAACAAGACCACTCGCTTGGTGAAAGTTTTATGGAGGAACCACCAACTTGAAGAAGCTACATGGGAGCTTGAGGATATGATGAGGGAGAAGTATCCTCATCTGTTTGTTACAAAGTGATGAATTTCGAGGGAAAAATTCTTTTTAAGGGGGGTAGAATGTAACACCCGAGACTTTTATGTTATCAAAGGAATCTTTTTCTACACAACACTTGCTTGGCTTTCTTTACACGCAATCGCGACCTTCCTCAATAGCTTGCGTCGTACGCAATACTGAGTTTCACTAAACAACAATATGCTATTAAAACTAGCCGTTATGAATAGTAATAACCACTTTTTGAAATTTTATAAATTTTATTTTTCAAAATGGACTTCATTTTTGGACTCAGAATATCGAAATTAGCCTAGGGTGAAATTTTGGTATTTTTCTGAAAACTTTCAATTTTTGATGAATAGTGAAACCACTAAGTGGTAGGTTAAAAACTGAATTTTGCATAAAACTTAATTTTACCGCTTCTGTGAATGGAATTTCGAAAATCCGACAGACACGGTTGATATCAGTAAGTAAAATGTGGTTCAATGAGATAAAAATAATTTTTTGGTGAATAGTAACTTTTTACTTTTTTTTACCGCGGTTAATAGTAAATAGGGTAACTAAGGGTAAATATGATATTAATATTACCCTAACACATGTCCTAATTCTATTGGACAAGTGTAATTCGACCAAAAACAAACTTAGGAATCAAATATGACCATTTAGGCCCACTTGGATTAGATTAGGACATTTATTATTAATTTATTTAAAGAAGGGTTAAAATAGTTAAAATCAAAGTTTAATAAGTAAATCATTTTTAATATGGGGTTATACATAAGATAAATTCGATTTTAAATATTCATTAGAAAGCTAAAAATATTTCCTACATGATGATATTTTATTTGTAATTTTTAAACATCAAATAATTTAATTTATTTATGACACAAAGATGATGCAGTAATTATCTTATTAATGAAATATTGACAAAATTGATAATATAAATACCAAAATAAATGTAATTTAAGACTTTTTATGAATTCCACTAATTTTCTAGGTTACTATGATATATTAGTGTTGATTTAATAAACTTGGTTCAAACATATAATTCTGTTATGACTTTCACAAAAATCATATATCAAATAGTGTCAAAATTGACACAAAATAGTTTTTAAATCAAATATTATATTATTAATTTTTATTTTATTCCTAAAAATCTAAGGTTCGGCCAAATGACTTAGATAAGGATATATATATTAATAATAAACAATTTGGGGTTCTTTTGGCATGTTATAGTAAGTGTATTAACCATATATTGAAAGAAAACAAAAAGACACGGTAAAAGTTAAATTAATTAACTTAGAGTTAAATCTAATTGATAAGGTTAAAATAATACCCTAAACTTGTCTAAATCCTATTGGTTGATAGGATTTCGACCCATACCCACTTTAGCTTCGAAATAAGACCCTTTGGAACCATTATAAACCGATTTTGACTTTAATATAAAATAATATTTTGAGATATTCCTAAGGTGCCCCTCTCCTCCCTTATAAAAGGGCACCTCCTCCCCCTCCTCCTCACACCAATTTGAGCACTCAAGCTCGGCCAACCCCTGCCATTTTCTCCTCTCCACTTCCCTAGAATAATCCTAGAGGTCCTGGTCTTCTCCAAAGACCAATCTTAGTTCCTTAAGTGGAGGATTCAAAGAGGCGTTCCAAAGAAGAGGTAATATCCATTACCGATCTTTTCAATTTCTTTCTTCTTCAACTTCTTCTTATTTAGTTGTTTCATGATAAAGTAATAACATCAGTATTACTTACATACTGATATGTTATTATAAATATGAAACAACCCTAATTCACCTTCTATCCATCCTACGGAAAAATGAAATCACCGCGCGTGCGTACGTACGGAATACCGTCTCCACGCCGTGGTGTAATCTATTTTTCCACCATCACCTTACAAGGATGGTTATAATGGTGTAATAAGTAACTATATATGATTATTATGAAGTAATATTGATACTGAAATAATATATATATATACTCTAATACAATTCCACGATCATAGGAACGATATCATCACTCGTGCGTACGTACGGAATACCGTCTCCACGATGTGATGCGACTCGTTCTACATGATCTTCATTTCATAATGATTATATAAATGAATTGAATGAATGAATATGGTATATACTACACTAATACCATTCTGTAAATGAATTATCTATAACCTAAAGATAAGAATAAGAATTTATTCGACAAAATACGCATAAGAACAAAAAGTTATAAAGACCCGAGTAACAAGTAACAATGAAATATTACTAACAAGAAGCTAATAATATGACCATATATGATATCATATCAATATGTATGATTCTAGAATAAGTCAATAACATTATTTAAACCATTATACAGGAGCTTCGGACACGTACAAAGCAAATCGGACCTAAGGTAAGGGAAATATCACAATCTCATTTTTATCCGAGATTGTTTATTCGTAAGTATTTACTGGGGTGTATTTTATCATCCACATCCATGTTTACTCAATATGTAATATTATTTCCATCCACCTAAAATTGTTTAAATCCATTTTTACCCTTCGGTGAGTTTTTATTAATACGTATGAAAGGAATCTTTTGTCGTTTTTCGTACGAGGTACTTTTTGACTTTTCCGACAAAAGTACGAAGAATGTTTTTTTTAACTTATACGGCACGAACGGATTTCTACTGTTTTATAAAGCATTATTTTCATGAAGCTTCCTCTAAAAGATTTCATGACTATTTTCAATAAAATATCTTTCTTTTAAAATTGCATGATGTTTTGTGAAAAGAAATTGATTTTGAAGAAGAAAGGATATTTTCCTCAAGAATTCAATTCAAGTGTTTTATCAAAATTATTTTCCATCTAAGACAATAAAGGGTTCTGTTTCTATCCATATTTTTACATTGATTTGACTATGTTGTGATGGAATTATGTTAATGAATTCCTTTATCTTATATGAATTGATTTATGATGTCATGATGTTTCAAGAATCCCATTTTTGTTACATGTGTTATGCGATGATGTATGTTTTATGATTATGTGGCACACATAAGAAAGAATTCATTATAAGATGGGTGGGACCTATATCTCCCTACAATTCATTGGGTAATGATTTTATATCTCATGAGATAGACATGGCTAGAACGGAAGGTTATTTCGGTTCAGTGAAACAGGACTGAAACGAGGAGTGAACTCGGTTCAGAAAGGGACTTTGTCCACTAAGATAGTCTTGGCAATGAGTCATGACTAACAAGAAATGATTTTCCATGATTATGTGTGCATGCCACAAAGTTTCAAGTTTTATGTTATGATTATGGGGATCTCATTTTCACTTCTATGATTTATTCCATGTTAAGATATTATGATCTCTTTTGCAGGTTTTGATTTTCATAAAGATATGATATGATTTTTATTTCCTTTATTTTCCCTTGCTGAGCATTTGAGCTCACCCTTTTATGTTTTCTTTTCCCCAGGTCAGGAAGATGGATATTAAGTAGAATATGCTAAAAGGGACCCTAGATATGATGAAATAAATGGGAGACACTGTAGAAGATTTATGAACCAGTTGTTTATGTTTCCCAGTTTCTAAAGACACTATACCTATACGGTCCTTTGTGGTTTTGTCATATGTTGTAATAAGTGTGCTTCAATATCGATGTATTAACAATGTATGTAAAGTATGGGTCGTTATATATCATCTCCTAAGAGAAACATTACATTAAAACCTCATTTTAAATTCTCAAAAATTTATTTTCTATGTATTGTTCATCAATTTAGATATTATTAAAATTATTTTATATGTATATTAATATGAAATAAATGAATTATAATAGGAATTTTATATCGCCTTTTAATTTCATACAAATATTTTCAAAAGGGATATTTTTTACATTTTTTATATGGAACATTTTGAATTTACATATAAAAAGGAAAAAAATGTTATCATTTAACATATACGACATCGATGAAATCTACTACAATTGAAATTGTCTTTATATTTACATTTCTTTATAATCATAAAAGTTTACTTAAAATGAAAAACCTTCTATCCTTGGTTCTTTATTTTTTTAATGTGGTTTTAAAAAGAAATTTTATTTTGATATCTGAAAGTGTTTTTCATTTGGGTTCAAAAGAGTTTTTGAAGGTTCTTATGATGAAAAACTGAAATATTAAATTTTTTATTCATAATATGGTATATTAGAATTATTTATGATGACTATTGATCCCGATACATCCTATATGATGGGTGATATTGAAATATATCCAATATGTTAGGTAATAATAATTTTCTTTAAAATAAAGGAGGGTGGAGTTAATCATTGATATTTCTACTTTGAATTTATTTAGCATCCAGATAGTTCTGAGTTGAGGGAATAAATTGTGGGAACATAATTTTATTAGTTTCCTATATGGGTTTCTATATTCTAATATTGAGGTTTAAAGGTTTTCATTAAGAAAAAATGTTATTTAGGTTGATATGATTTATTTTAAACTCTAAAAGGTTAATTTGATAAAGGTAAAAATCTTATGGGTTTTATTTTTTTTAAATAGACTAATATATCTGGTTTTTTTGTGTCCCTTATTGAGAATTTTGTGCATATCCCATGTTTTCAAATGATTTTAACTGGGTTTAAGGATGGTTAAGATCAAATAAAAAGTAATGTTGAAATTCATGAATATTTCCTCTTGAAAATAAAATGTGATTCTTTTTAAAAATATTAATCAGTGGTAAAAATGGATACTTTGTGGAAGTGTTCACTTTGATATTTATGGGTTGTTTATGTAATATTTTTTATTAACTCTCTATAATTGAAAACCTAAAAGGTCTTTGGGAATAAATGAGATTAATTCAAGTATAAGACACTAGATTACATAACGTTTTTAAGGAATTATCCTTATAAACATTACACGCATGGAGATACATACTATGCAAAATCCAATTTCTTATTAGGCCACTAAAAACAATTTTTTAGATCTCTATACATCATTATAAATCAATAATAAATGGAAAATGAGGAACTATGAGATTAATTAAACAAATGCCTTTTCATTTCTAGTAGTGATGAGACATGGACTCAGTTCCTTATACTTATTATTCCATCATGATCGCGATTTATCTAAGGAACATTACTAATCTATTTTTATAGATCTATATATTCATTATATATGTTTTTAGTAATATCATGTACGGATGGTTGAATATTCATATGACAAAGACAAGATCTCTCCATTTTTATCATGATTTCAGTATCCATATTTTGTAAATCTATAAATATTATATCTCTTTAAATATTATGCATGAAAAAACTGACATGGTCTTGACCACTTATAGTATCATCTGCCTTATTCTCCTATCGGGGGTGGTAATTTAATGAGTAGTCATAATCTTTGATTAATTCAAACCATATTCTCTAGTACATATTAAAATATTTCTATGTGAATATACACATCATGATTTCATGATCAGTATATATATCACACTTTTCCCCATAAATGATAATGTCTTTGTATTTTCAATGTAAAAATTATCACCCCCAACATAAAATCATGAGTTGGGTAATTTTTATTGTGAATATTTAGTTTGTAAGAGGCATAAGATATACCTATAACATTATTCATAATGATACATCCCTGTCCCTTCAAAGGAAGACTATAAAAGTCCTAAAATATATATATATATTAGCATATTCTGAACAATTAGAAAATTTTGAATTGTGAGTTTCTCTCCAACTATTTAAGGTAAAGATACCTCATTAATAGGTATTGAAACAAATGTTGTGGAATAGATTTTCATTTTCATTTAATGTTTATCCTCACACCAATAGATTAGTGTAGGATAATTTAGAATATTGAATGTAACATCCCTTCCTTGGAAATTGATATGGGGTCATTATAGATATAGTCAATACAAGCCCAAAATCACATGAAATTTTACCATAGGTATAATCATAAGATTTGTAGGAATCAAATTCCTATAAAAATCTATTACTGAGGATCTATTGAGATATGATCACCGTACCATTTTGAGTTTTTACTAGTAACTCAACATCTAATCATTGATGATATAAATTAAAATTCTTTGAGAAATTTAAAAACATACATGAAGTCATATAAATAAGCTCCAATATGTAACATCAATATTTGTGAATACTTTTCATCACATCAACTTTATCATTTTATCTTCAATCCCTTACTAAAAATTAAATGGTCAAAATTACCATCACGAGTCATTATTTAGATTCATCAATCATATAGTCATAAAATAATTATTTATATATATTAAATTAATATACATTATTTAAACCCATGATAAATTATTTTCATATTAGCTCACTATAAAATATCATAGATTATCATAGAATCTATCCATCCATTCATCAAAATGGTTCCTAAAGAAAATGTAAATTACCCACTCATAACCCTGGGAGTGTCTATCCAGGTGTGTAGTTTTTTTTCCTAATCATCATACACAAGTTAATATAAATTTAATACCTAATCCTCCCCTTACATATTTCTTACCCATAGGAAAATATATTTTGATAGGTGAATCCAATTTACAATATCAATAATGGGATTCATTTTCAATGAAAATCAAACAAATTACTTTTTTTATAAAGCTTCAGAACATTAAAAAATACATAGAATTATCCATAGGGGTTTCACCAAAGTTTTATAACCCACATATAAAAAACTAAATAAAATGTGATCCAATACCAACTAAGAAACCCTATTATGGCATATATAAATGTTATATCTTGTTATATGAATATTCAATACATAACTCAATTATAAACTCCCTAAATCATGATTTTTTTGTGTCTTTAGTGACTAAATACCTAAATATATTATTTTATATAGGATCATCAATACCTCCCACAAAATTATTCTTATTAGTATTCTTCTAGACATATAATACATAGAATCTTCTATAAAAACCAATGAAAGGAAAACATAAGAAAGGGTGTCATTTGGTACTGAGTAAGGGTAAACATAGAGGGTATCAATAAATTAATAGAGATGATATGAATGGTATTAAATCGTAATCATAACATAGGAAAGTCATAACTAATCAATGAAATGTCATTAATCATTATTCATGAAATAAGGCTTTGTCATAACAAAAATTATATGTCAAAAGAGTGAAGAAAAATAAATAATGAGTAGTTCTCTTTGAAATTATTTCATCAAAATAGAAATGTGGAAAAAAATAATATAACATTTTGAACATGTATAAATAGTAACATATTCAATTGTTAAGTTGAGGACATAAAATCATGTCCTTACATAAACTTATATATATACATAACTAGGTCTGCACATAAACCAATAGACATGAAACAACATCTACCTTTAATATTGTGAACATGAAATCAGCTTCATGAATAACATAATTATCGCACAATTTTTTTGTCTTTAATATATTCATTATAGGGATATATATTTTTTATTCCACCTATCACAAAATAAAAAACATAGATATGTCTGCTACACAATCATAGAACATTCATTATAGAATTGTATTATAACCATTGAAAATTAAATTGGTGTCACAAAAATGGCATCATTATATCATATAACAACTTAGGGAAAATAAATGAGTTTCATAAATGTTTCATCACAACTTAAAAAATCGGGGGAAATAAATAGGTAGAATTATCCAAAATCATCATTATCATAGTCCACCTTGCGAAGAAAAATGGATGGTATCATAAGATCTTATCCTATGCAAAGTATAAAAATCATTAAATTTTGTTGACATAGATGAAAAATAACTTAAAAATAAAATTCGATCATTTCTTTGAAAAAAATTGAATAAAATATATTTTCCTATTGATAAAATTGTAACAAAAAATTTCCAAAAAATTTAGAAAATTACTTTCTTTGAAAATAACTAAGAAACTTTTTAAATGAATCATTATAGAATGTAATTCCCTTGATGGAGGGAAAATATTTTTATACTATATATGTTAAAAGGGAAAATATTTTTCATAATTTTTTAAAAGTGACAATGTACTTATTCAAAAAATATTAATTAAAAAATAGTCATTTTAAAACACTATATATAATGTCAAAGGTAATGGATGTTATTTTTTGAAAAATTTTCAACTATATGTAAAAACATCAATAAAAAATTTGTAAAATAATGGAAATGAGTGAAAAAGTTAGTCATCCAAAGAAGAAAAAATAGAATATTTTCTTTAAAAATATTTTCTCATACATTTTAATTAAAAAATGTATAGAAATGAACAATTAATTGAAAATTATAGGAATTTCAAGCGGATAAGAGATTATATGTGGTGTAGTCTATAAGAACAATATTATTTCCCTCAACCTAAATTCTACATAGATAATCCTGAAAAGAAATGATATTGTAACATTAACAGTTACCTCAAGTATCATCTTGCTTTATACGGGTTTAAATATCCAATATAATAAATATAGATTTATTATACATCTAATATAGAAACATATTCATGCATATCATATAATATATTATTTGTCTATAATAACTTTTTCCAAATTTAATAACAACTATTTATTAAAATCCATGTTTTGTGTGATAATTATTTCATTGTTCATTGATTTTTTGATTTAGTAGTGTAAAAAATACCGACCGTAGTGGGCTAGTATTAGTGGTTAATTTAATACATTGGTGATAGATACTAGGGATCACATAGATAAGTAAAAAATATTTTATTATTATTTGGAAACTATATATATAGTTTAAATTAAAATTACATTTCAAAATATAAAATTATACATAGAATTTTTTTGGGGAACACAGTTATTCCCTTTTATATATCCATGCATATCAATTATAATACACTTCGTAAAATCCTAGAGAAAGGAAACATAAGTAATTAGTGAGATATAATGCTTATTTAGGGAATGTGTATTGTGGAAGTAATCATAAATAAATAATGAATAATCAATATGAAAAGGTAGATAATTGAAACACGTAGCATTTAATCAATAAAATGAAAATGAAGAATAATATGGAAAGAATAAATAGTGATTTAATAATTCAATATAAATAATCATATTAGTATGAAACATATCCATGGATATTATAACTAATAAAATAATCCCATGGAATATCAATAACTAATCTCATAATGATGGAATTCGTAATTTGGATTATCATAACCACACTATGAAGGCCTCGTTCTGCCGAATATTACATAAATAAGTACGACATCATCCAAATATCCAAGATAGATTGTTTCTTAAGACCTACTAATTCATCAAGTGGATGTAGAAAGCCTTTCTGATGACTTAACAAGTCCAATTAATTCCTCATATGAAAGGGGTAAACATAATCAACAAAAACAACCATATTGAAAAAATAGCATAATAAATGTTAATATCTTCCCCAATGAATAAACATAATCATATATAATTCAAGGTAATATGGGGAATGAAATCACAATAATATATCACCAGTCAAATTGATCTTACATCATCCCTATAAATAATAAGAATGGTATCAATATAATATATTCCCAATCGGGTATAAGGTAAACAAGGATTATTTTCCTTAATGAATATAAATACATACAAATTTAAATACAAAACTTATAGAGGAAATGTTTATTTTTCACTTTGAAAATAAATGTTAAAATATAAAAAAATTACAAATATTATGAAAAAAATCTTTTAAAATAACCTTGAGAAATTTTAAAGTAATCATCAAAGTGATGAGTGGTAAGCTCATTTTTACCTTAACCGAAGTAATTATTTTTTATTCTATTTTTATGAATCAATTTGACAAAAAATTATGTTGAACTTAAGATATAATATTAATTCTACTAATTAAAAATATGGAATCCATTTTGTTAAATGAAATTTATAAAATTGAAAATATTTAATTTAAAATAATACAATGTGGCGTAACAAAAAAGTGGTTTTATAAAGAGAAAATTCTCTTGAGTATGAAATTTTTAATATAAAAAATAAATATGAAATTGATATAAATGACCTAAATTGTATTTATTATAATATATATATGTTATTTTATGTTTAAAAAAAATAAATCAAAATATAACTTTTAAATACTTGAAATTAATATATATTTTTCAATAAGTACCTGTATTTTTCGCTATTCCTCGAAAAGTTACTCGCTTCAAAAAATACTAAAAAATTCGCTGAAAGATAATTTTGTAATGATTTTTTCATAAATTAAGTGAATTATTTAAATTAAATTATCTATATGTTTGAAATATTATTTTTAATTATTGTGTACAATGTGCGATAAAACCTTAGTTTATAAAAATACCGTTTTTTTAGAAAACTTTTATTTTTCATTTAAATGAATATTATTAAATTTAAATTAAAATGATAACCATTTAATTTATTTTATAAATTTTTAAACCATATTATTTTCACAATTTACCAAGTTTATTAATAACTTCTAATTTATGGTCTAGGTTATTACTATATAATAATTTATAATTCAATTAGAATTGGGGTGTGTGTATCGCCATATTTTAAAGAGATTAAATTTGAAGAAATATATTTCAAATATTAGATATATATTTCCTGTCACATATGCTATGAAAATAATCTTCTTATTTTATAATTTAGTGTTTTACATTCTGCACACCATTAATAAATTTCACCCTCATAATTTAAACATGTTCTCATAAATCAATTGTTTGTCATTGCAAAACACCTTTTTTGAAAACCCACATCATAAAAAGGGTTAAGAAAATATCCACTTAAAATATGGAAAGGGAAATATGAAGTTCATCTATAAAAACACATATCTAGGTTTAATATTATGAAAACATTAGTGGGACATGGGAAAAAAGTGTAATTATTTATGGAGAGTGATAGAGATCATTTATAAGTTTAAAGTAAATGATCAACAGAATGTTAATGACAAAAAATCCATAAATCTTTTATATAAATTAAGAAAATAGCATAAAATTTTAATTTCAGGATCATTTTCCTATATTTTGTAGATTATTTTTCTATCATGATAGAGAACACTGGAAAATATAATTAATCAATATATTTTTATATAATAAGTGAAATTTCATTCTTTGGTTGTGCTTCAATAAATTTTCACTTCATTTATTACTCAAATAAATGAATATATAAGATCAATATTTTTTAATCATATATAACTAAAAACTACTTCTAGCATATTTTAAGATTCAAAAAAGTGGGGAAAATTGTTTAGTATGTCTCTATGAATTTACAAAACCTGAAATGGTTATCACAAGGTATACAATATAATACATTAATATCTGAACCACAAGAGTGACACCCAAAAATCAACTTAGTAAATAAGATAAAGTATCTATATATAAAAATTTTTATGTAAAAACAATTTCCTATCAACCATAATATCACATAGGCCAGTGGTAGGAACTTCATCCTTGTTAGCATTATGGGGTGATTTGAATCCATGTGGCCCTACCATATGTGATGGGTTAACACCTGATATGTGGGTTGTCCTTTTTATTATACCATATTAACATAATTCATATTATATTACAAAAAAATATTATGAATATCATAAAAAATACATTGCTCATAAAATAATATTTTTAACCACAAGGGTTTTCTATATGACTTATTTTCTTCCACAAAATAAAATTATCTTAATTGATTATTTTAATATTAAATTTAATTATCTTATTTACCTTAAATATTATCAATGATTTTAATCTTTTGTCAACAAAATATAAATGCATTATTCTTTAAGTAACATTATGACTGAAACATATACTAAAATAATTGGTTGTATTTTTATACATATCCTTAAAAATATGTTTAATCTTAATAAAATCTCCTCCCATAAATCCTTAAATGGGGTGTTTAGAACAATGAAATTATTATCAAATGTAAACTCATAAACACATTATGGTATCCATAAATATTAAGTTAATGTTTCATGAAGACATATATACTTACAAAATGAACACAATCCATATATGTCTTGTGATTATTATGACCAAAATACCATTGGTAAAAATAATTATACAATATAATCAAAATATACAATAACATTAATCCTTACACTTCAGCCAAATTTATAACATAATATTCACCATGATACATTAGATTTTATGAGGTATATTTTCTTAATACTTGGGGAATTCCTTGAAAAAGTTGCATATATCATTATGGTTGAAACATTTAACATTACATGTTTCTTTCTTACCATTTCATTCAAATTCATGATGGACTTTATCTCCACACTTAAATAAAACTACCATTAACTTTAAGAAAGTACCATGGTGTTTATTTCCATAGTTATCACATGTGATAAAAGCTTTTTTTTACTTCTTCCACTTATTTGTTTTTTCAATACAATATTCTTATTGTCTTTCTAACCTTGAAAGAATATAATAATTTTATGTATAATACTCTATATCGATATAACATGATATTATTTAATTGTTTTATTAGAAGGATCTAGAAACAAGTTCCACTTGAAGTATTGGATTTATCCAATCAATGAAATAATCAATATCACTATTTAGATTATGTATATAGTCTGAAACAATCCTTTCAAACCTTGTAAAGTTATCTATAAACATTGAAACCTTTTCCTCCTTCTTTTTTCATAGATTCATGAATTATCTATCCATATCATCTCTTTTTCTCGTGAGGAGAATATTTTTCCAAGAGGAGTACCTTTAAATACACTATTTTTTCTATTTTTTCTCCATCCATAGTGTATTAAATTAATGAATAAATTTTTTCCATATATACTAATTAATGATAACAAAAATAAAATTCTTTAAGATTTAATTATTTCCCAAAGTGGAAATTATATTTTCTAATGAACTTATCCACTACTAAAAAATTGGATTTTTAGTCCCATTAAATGGTGGAGAATTCTGGAACATGAAGCGATCTAGCATTGTTACATAACATGGGGGATTAGTAGTATGTCTATAGGGTAAATGTTATTTCTGATAACTGAATTCAACCTCTCCAATTTGGTTATTATTTGACCAGTTCTATCTACAGCTCCAGTTCCAACATCATAATCATTCCCAAGAGGGAAATCCCTACATGGAGTATGTGTATTGTGTATGGTTCCCCTTTCTTTCACTATGTTATATTTCTATATAATAGAATACACTATACTAGATCATTATATTATGAAATATAATGTATAATCCAAAAAATATTGAAATAAATAAAAGAAATTTAAAATTTTATTCTAGATTAACTAACTCAAAACAATTTCCTTTTGAATTTCTAAAGAACCAACTTTATTTTTTAGTTATAATCGTGAAATCAATCGATGTTTAGATTTAAAAAATTAAGTTGAAAAATTAAAAGAGTGATCAACCAATGTTCGAAATTTGAATATAATCAATGTTTTTACCCTCAAACACAGAACCTCCATGTGTCCTCTGCAAGCTATATCAAAGCCACAATCCATGAAAAATAATCACTACATGCTTGGTGAACTCACATCACTTGCCTCCATCAAAATTAGATCATAGCCTTTATCACTATGGTCACACCACTACAACCAGATATAGTAATCAAAAAATATATCTAAAAAGAAGATTCATAATAGGGATTCGAACCACCGCCATTGAGGACACGTTCACCTTCACCTTCATCAAAACACCATCGATGTTTCAAAAATCCAACACCAATAACCCATTAAAGGAACCACATCCCAAACCACATCCTTATCTAGAACCTTCCTATGGGATCACCACCATATGAGATAAAAACCTACACATAAGTAAAAAACAAACAATGTCCACCGAAGATGGTCTCTCAACTCAACACTGCATCTTCATAACACAATTCTTACACCACAATAATGCAACACAAAATTAAGATAACTCCTCCTATAACACTATTATCCACTCAAACAGCACATCATAGAGCTTCATTGGTAGCCCTTGTACTAGACTGAACTGGGGAGGAGAGATAGAGCATAAAGTCGTGGTAGATTTGTAATTGATTAAAGACTCCATGAATAGTCATGACCATCACCAATAATGAACCTAGAAAGATGAAGACCAAAACGAAAAAAAATTGTAATAGAAACCATCCTAAAAAAACTATAACATCCAAAAAAGAAAAAAATATAGAAACCATACAAAGTACCTTTAAAAAGATAAATAGAAAGGATCCAACCATATAAGAAGATGAATACAACACCAAAGAAGAAAAGGGGATGAGACCACTGTTGGTCCCCATCAAACACCATCCCATGTTATCTCAAAATTCTCACCATGACCAACTAAAAATGGGGTTGAACATGATGTGTTATAAATAATGGGTAGTGGGGAGGAAGAATAATGGATTCCAGCACCAAAGCAGACCCAAACCATCAGATGTCCTAGCACACTGACCCAACATGGAGTTAAGATTCATAGGGTTCTATAGAATGAGGTGTGATATATGACATCCAATATTCACACTAGTGAATAGCTCCATCCATGAATGGTAAAGTAGAAAATGAGATCAGGAGGAGGAATCAAGACTAAGAGAAGCATAGAGCGCCATCTCTACTGAATGAAAATAAAAAAACCTTAGTGGGGAGTGGATGGGAACTAATAAGAAAGGTGAGGAGAGGGTGTTCTGGGAGTGATGGGGGAATCCGAAGATTAAAGTGTGCATAGCTAATCATATAATCATAAACATGGTTTCTTTAGAAAATTTTTCAAATCAAAAAAAATATTTTCAAGTCATTCAAAATAGTTCAAAAAGAAAATGTGAATTATATTATTCATATAACCTTAGATTGTAAAAATAGGTTCACTATAAGTCCCATTATCATGAACCATGTGATGATCGAGTTAAATTCCAATACACCCTTTCCAAGTTATTACCCCTAGGTATAACTATTCTAAAATCATTCCCACTTGTAGTATGTATACATGGATGTATTTATAAGAAAATCCACATATTCTCTTTCCCATAAAATAGTAGGATATTATCCAACACTTAGAAGTACCCTCATAGTCATTCAAGGGGTTATGTTATCTAATCTAGGTTTTCCTAGATCTTGTAACCTTGGTTTTTCTACAAATCCTACTATAATACCAACTATAATGACCCCAACCCTAGTATTCCAATGTAATTAGTTACATTATTACATTGGTTTTAGGTATAAGATATCGCATCCTAAAATACCAAATAGTTTTGTATTATAGTGAGAATAGTTATATACTTTTAATTAATATTAAAATTGAAATAATTAAAATATTGATAGAATTTTCATTGATAACACCATTATTTCCTTTTTTTCAATTCCATGCATATCAATCATAATACTATTCTGAGAATTCTAGGGAAAGGGTAAATAATAAAGGGGTGAGATATAATACTCAGTAAGGGTCTGCATACATTGGAAGCTATCATAAACATATAAGGAATAATTAATATAGTTAGTTAAATAACTAAAACACATTACATTTATTTAATTCATTCAACAAGAATAGTAATATAGAAATAATATACATTGATTGAATAATTACCTATAAATAATCACATGATTCTGAAACTTATCCATGTATATTATGACAAATAGAATAATCACATGAAACATCAATAATGAATCTCATAATGAGGGAATGAATAATGATGGACATAATAACTATACCTTCAATGCCTTATTCCAGGACATCTTACATAAATGGGTAAGGCTTCATCCAAATACCAAAGATTATTTGTATCATGGGACCTACTGATTCATAGAGAGGGTATTAAAAGAACCACACATCACATACCAAGTCCAATGAACCCCTCATATGAAAGGGGAGAAACATAATAAACATAGACATTCATATTGAAAAATTATCATATGAAATTTTAATACATTCCCCAATCAATATACATAATCATAAACCATTATATGGTGAATAGTATCAAAATAGTACATACCAAGTCAAAATTACCATATACCCTCTAGAGGAATAAAAAAGAGGGAACCATTTAAACATATTCCAAATGGTTAATAAGTTAAATAAGGGTTTTTTCGATGATGTATACCAATACCAAAAAAATCCATTAAAAACGTTATTAAAGAATATATCATTTTCATATTGTAAATAAAAGTCAAAAACAAATTTTTTTAGGAACGTTAATATTAAAATTTTTAATTTGAAATATCTAGGTAAACATGTAATGGAATCATCAATGTAATGAGTCTTCATGGTGTAAGGTTATCCCATACATTCCATATAAGTTAAAAATATATTCCATTCATAGTGTTGTAAAAGGTTTATAATATTCCTAGATCAAAATGAGAAAATAGGATTCTTTTCAAACCATTTTTTAAAAATCAAAATATGGGTAAAAGTTTATTTAATAAATAATTAAGGTAATATTAAAAATATTTATGAATATATTTCTTGAAAACTTGGATATAGAAGAAAAATGATTTTCTTCTGAAGGGAGAAATAAGGACAAATTTTCTTAAAAATATATTTTCAATAATTTGAAGTACCAATGAGAGGATAATTGTACTATTACATAAAAAATGCATGAATAAATGTAAGAGAAGAAAATATATTGGGTTTAAGATAGAAATATCACACTTTTACCTTGATAAACATGTTTTACACATAACTATGTTAATTAATATTTAATATTTTACTAGTAATTATAAAAAAATTATGCATGCCATATTATATAATATTTATTAGTCTAATACCAAATATGGAATAACTATATTTAATGTATGTAGTTAATGAATGATGAAAATTTTTTTATAAAAACAATATCTTTCAAAAAAACATTTATTTTTCTTTTAAATATTTTTTATTTTCTTTCTAATATAATGGTAACCATTGAATTTATTTAATACATTTGTAAACCATATAATTTTCGTAATTTAGTTAGTCTTACTTATACCCCCAACTTAACAGCTATGTTATAATGATATACTATTTTGTGGTTCTTTTAGACTCAGTGTTTCATATATTACAGACCATCAAATAGATTAAATTTAAAGAAATATTTTTCATGGGCCCTGTAAAATGAATGATGCATGTCACATACACTATCAAACCCAATTTTATTATTTTAAAATTGTGGGGGGTGTTATAGGTAGTTTCAGTCCTTGTACATTGATCATGGTTTTATCCTCACCAAAATGACAATCATATCATAAGTATAATATCTTCTAATGATGTAGATTTTATATGTATTATTTTTTATTATTATATGGATTATTTTCAAGAGTAGGCATTGAGATGATGTGTGATTCCAAGGCCTGATGTGTCCTGAATAAATGTTTGAAATATATTAAACATATTAAATAGAACGCACACACTTTTGTCCAAAAATAGTGTAATAAATCATGAACTAGGGCCTAAATCATAAATCAAAGGATACAGATCCATTTATAATGCGGGTTTTACCCTCGGCACAACATAAACAGTTTTAGCACATTTTTTTGGAAATGTCCTCGTAGGTTCTAATGAATGAAATAAATTAAATAATTAATTTTTTTTGACATAATAACCTGTTTTCTATTTTAAGTACCTAGTTATTGAAATTCTACAGGGTTGGCCACTCAAACCTTATAGATTTTAGACACCAATTGGAGATATTTCTAGTCAATGAGGAAGGATCTGGATGAGATCATAGAATATTATGCCAAAGAAATTTATAGGTCTCATCAATGACAAAAACAAAATTTTAATAAAAAACGATCAATACAAACACTAGTTAAGATGTTTTTATTTGTGATTTCTATCCCATTTATTCTTTCAGGATGAACATGGATGAATTTCGTGAATAGAATTGATACACGCGTTATTAGTAGATTTAATTTGATGGATTTTTTATTTGTTACATTTTTTATCCCTCTTTATTATTCTTCTTCTATGAAAATTTATTGAGGTGAAACGAACAATGGATGAGGTTTGTTCTCCACAACATATGGTTTATGATTTTATTCCCTCTTTCTTTGAATATTCATAGTGGTCATTTCCTTTTGGATCGTGGCTCAATGAATACTCGGTATTTTTTTATTATGTGACCATTATTATTTGTAACAGGTCAATATTGTGGGTTTCATTCTTGATTGACGGTGTAATATAGGCAAGATGAAGATGTTGGATGATCATAAGTGGATTGGAACAGATTTTGAGTTCCATCCATCCTGGTTTTTGATGTACGGTGATTTGGCTCGACGGTTTGATTTCCAAGAAGTTCAAGGACCCAATTTCTAGCTAGCAATAATGGAAAGGCTCAAGCATCCATTGATCTATAGGTTATGATGATGGATACCGCTTTAGTGATGTATAGAGAAATGTTGAAAAGGTTTGAAAAAATATGGAAAATCCTAAGAAACACGGCATGTGTATAAGGCCCCAGCCTTAAACATTACATAATATTAAGTTAAGTCAATAATTCACATTGAGGATCTTTGTAGGTTTAGAGTTTTAGAGTATTACCCAATAACTATTACATTTCATCTAAAATATTACAATGTAGACACTTCTAATCAGTATCCTTTTTTAAATAAAAAATCTTAAAAGAAAACAAGAATTATTTTCTTGATATAAATCTTCTTCATTTATTCATTTATCTTACCCTACCTTATACCCTATGAAAAACATTTCAAAAACTTGGGATGAGTATAAACAGTTCATTAAGGGTTAAAAAATAAATAAATAAATCATTAGTATATCAATACATACAAAACATAAGTTCTTTAACACACCACATGAAGTCATAAGATTTATGAATAACACATAGAAATCATAAATCATAAAGTTAACTTGTGAAATCCATAACATACTTATGTTGTAGCTTTCACAGCTACGTAGGGAGTTACGTTTTGAATACTCATCACAGTATATTCCCTAAACCTATTAGGAGAAACATTAACGTTTACCTCCGTCACTTTACCCAATGCATTAGAGGGCTATCTCGAGCTCACCCGCACTAGGTTTATTATGGAACCACCAGTATACATAACTGATTCCCATGAACTATAAAATATTCATAACACATAAAATAATCTTAAAGGAAATATAACATTTCCACATTTCAATCACAATATATCATTTCAAGATTTTGAAATAATAAATGTCTTATAAAAACCATTTTCAATACCATAATATGAAAAAAGAGGATATGATATTTATTTTCATTTTAAAAACATTTCATCTTGTTATGGAATCTAAATATGAAATAATCCTCATTGCGGTGGAAAGGACATTGTCACCGAGTACGTTAAAAAGAAACATTCCCTTTATCGGTTAGTAAAATTATATGTAGAAAAAGATTCCATTTGAATGAAATTAAAATTCATATGGGTTTATACACCATATAAAATCAAGTAGTGTATAAATCAAAATATTCCTCAATGAAAGGATATTGTGATGAAGTCCCTTACCTCATGTCTGACTTGACTCGTTCGTTCTTTAATATTATTTAAATTGTATAACTCCCTTTGGTTTGAAACAAATTGATTTATTGAAATGACTTATACCCAAATTAAGGCTTATAGGTGGAAGAGAGGGATATTGGGAGATTATTGGAGTAGTGTTTGGATGATCCAGGGGGCTTGAGATTTGTGACTAATGGGTTAGAGGTGTTGTCCTTTTATAAGAGGGGGAGGGGCTGTTTAGGAATGTTTGAAAGTATTATTTTATTATAAAATTATTTTTCATTTCAAAATGTCTTCAACTAATTAAATTATAAGATAATATGAATATAAGTCTAAATAAAATCATCCAATAATAATTGGATAGGTTTTGTATATTTTTTAATCTTTATATTTTTTATTTTACCCTTGTTAACTTATTTAACATTTACCATGTCTTCTTGTATATTCATAATATATGGTTAATATATTTAAGATAAAATTCAAATAAAACCCAAATGGATCATTAATAAAATTTGAAATATTATATATTTTATTTTCCCAAATATTATATTTTTAAAAATATTTTATCATTCAATAAAATATTAATTTATTTAAAAACTCTTTTATGTCAATTTTTATACTATTCATATCATGAATTTTTAAAAATCCATAACAAATTTATGAATTAGAAAAAACTTCATTAATTCAAATATAACAAGTCATAATCATCCCTAAAATTCATTTATGGCATAAAAGGTTCCAAAATAAATTTATTTTAAATTTTATAATATCATTTATTTGAATCCTTTATTAATGAAGCAATTACTACATCACCATCGTTTCATAATTATATTTATTTATTTAATTTATAAAAATTATAAATAAACTACCATGATGTATGAAATCTTATTAGAGTCCTAATGAATATTTATAGTCTAAAATATCATTATATAACCCATTATAAAAAATATTTTACTAGGAGATATATGATTGTGTTACATTTTCCTTAACATTAAATTAATTTTTATAAAGAGTCATTTTGACCTACAAGTGGCTCCATGGGGTCTCGAAATCAACCCAAGGATGCTCCTGGTCAGACATGTATCAGTAAATAGGATTAGGACATGTGTTAGGGTAATTTAATATTATTATAATATTATATTTTACCCTTATTTACCTAATTTACCCTTTAACCGTGGAAAATAAAATATTTACTGAAGTTACTATTCATAATGTCTAAAAATAAAAGTTAACAATTTACAAAATTTGGACCTCCTGATTCAAAATATGGAATTCATTTTTCCAAATTCAAAATAGAGAATTTATATAAATTATTTTAAAATTAATTCTCATTGTCAAAACAAAAAGTGTGTTTTTATGAAATAATAACTATCAGAAGATTGGCACTTGTTTATGTCCACTTTCAAAGTGAAATTACTTACAATGACTAACATTGGATTAAATGGTAAAACTATAATCTAATTAAAGTTTAAAAACAATTAATAAGATAATCTATCCATATAAATAAATTAGCTTAAAAGACAGTTTTGAATTAAAATGAAGTATTTTTCCTTATTCATAAAAAATGAACTTTATCAGAAAAATACCAAAATTTCATACAAAGTAAATTTTGAAGTCCCTATTATAATGAATAATTTTATTCTGTCAAATAGAATATATAAAAGTGACAAAAACTAGATTAGGAAATGTTTCTCCAACAAAAGGTGGTAAATTGGCATTTTAAAGAATATTAGAGTATTTATGATTAAAATTAGATTAATTCACATTTTAAGCATCTAAATTTTATTGGGTAAATATAAAAATATTTAACTATAATTAGTTATATTCCTTCCCACCAATAAAATTACTATGCATTAACTACCATTTGAAATAATAATATTATTATATAATTTTTCTGTATAAATCAACGTTCTGTGAATTGTATGATTTCAAAGAAACTCGTTGTTGTGTATCGGGTACACCATCGAACATAGCATCCCATTTAATGTAAAATTAATATTTCATTCACAAATATTAATAAATATGAAAATGTCATATTCTTTATTTACCTAGGATGTTACATCCTTCCCCCTTTTTAGAAATTGCGTCCTTACAATTTTATTCACTTATCAATTAAATGGGGGTATTTATCCCTCATAGCATTCTCAGATTCCCACATTGCCTCTTCAACCATTTGGTTTTTTTACAAAACCATTGCCTGATTAATTACCTTATTCTACAACACTTTCTCTATGCAGTTAAGAATCTGGACCGGTTGTTCCTCATAAGAAATATTCTCTTCCAACTGAACTACCTCTGTACTCAAAACATGAGATGGATCTGCCATATACATTATCAACATTGAAACATGAAAAACATTGTGTACCTGAGGTAAACATGGA
Organism: Viscum album; assembly: GCA_963277665.1. NCBI lineage: Eukaryota > Viridiplantae > Streptophyta > Magnoliopsida > Santalales > Viscaceae > Viscum > Viscum album. Next base: position 1,330,232,669 of record OY728158.1, read on the forward strand.
GGTAAATCCACACTATACCCAAATGATTCAACATTCCCTAGGATTTCATAGGGTCCAATGAACCTCAGACTCAGCTTACCCTTTTTACCAAAACTCGTCACACATTTCTATGGAGAAACTTTGAGAAAGACATGATCACATACTTCAAAAGAATGATCCTTCCTTTGGTTATCCTCATAACTCTTCTGCCTGTTATAAGTTGTTCTCATGTGCTTCTAAATCAACTGAACTTTTTCTATAATCTCTTTTACCAACTATGGTACAATCAATTTCCTTTCACCTAATTCATCACAAAAAGTTAGAGTTCGACACCGCTTCCCATATAATTCCTTGAATTGTTCCATCTGTACATTGGAATGAAAAACTGTTATAATAATAAAATTCAAACAAAGAAAGATATTGGTCCTGATATCCCTAGTAATCCATTGAACATGCACGTAGCATATCTTCCAAAGTTGGAATTATTCTTTCTGACTGCTCATCTGATTGAGGACAAAAAGTTGTACTAAAATTTAATCCAACACCCAATGACTTCTAAAGGCCTTTCAAAAAGTAAGATGTAAACCTAGGATCATGATCAGATAAAATAGAGAGGGGAACTCCATGAAACTTGGAGATCTCTTTAATATACAACATATAAAGTTGATCTAGAGGCAGAGTATCTTGAATTGGAAAAAAATGAGTAGATTTAGTCAATCGATAAACAATAACCCAGATTTCATTGTTACCTCAAGATGTATTTGGTAATCCCACAACAAAATCCATGGATATATTTTACCATTTCCACTTTGGCACTGGTAAAGGCTAAATCATCACTTTTGGTAACTTCCACTCTACTTTATCCTATTGACAAGTCAAACACTTCACAGTATAGTCAGTAATATCTCTTTTCATTCCATCCCACTAATAATACTCTCGAATATCTATGTACATATTAGTACTACCTGGATGAACTAAAAACAAAGAACTATGAACTTCACGTAACAACTCTTTCTTCAAATGTGAATCAAAAGGCACACATAACCTCTTCCCAAACCTCAAAAAACAATCATTATCAATGTTAAAATCAGGAAACATACCATTCTGAACCAACTCTACCTTTTTTTTCAACACACTGTCTCCCTTTTGTGCTTGCTTAATTCTCTCTGATAGATATGATTTCACTAACACCTGAAACAAAACAGAGGAATCTTCTACACCAAAAACTTCTATTTCAAATTTCATCAAATCGTTAATCAAAAGTATCTTGTTCTAAACATAACATGGTTAATGTAGCATTACTTTTTCAAATCAAAGCATCGATCTCTTTATTTTCCTTCCCAGTATGGTAATGGATCGTGCAATCATAATCCTTGATTAATTATATCCATCTCCTCTGTCTCGTGTTTAATTTTTTATGTGTGAATATATACTTCAAACTTTTGTGATCAGTATATATTTCACACTTTACTCCATACAAATGATGCCTCCAAATGTTTAAATAAAAAATAACAACAGCTAATTCAAAATCATTTTTAGGGTAATTTAACACATGAGGTTTCAACTAACGTGAAGCATAAGAAATTACATGATCTTTATGCATAAGGACACAACCAAGTCCTTTCAAAAAAGCTTCATTGTAGATAACAAACTCACCATTTCTGGAAGGTAGTTCCAAAATTGGAGCATTCACCAATCTTCTTTTTAATTTCTAAAAACAATCATTACATTCTTTTGTCTTGATGAACATAACACCTTTTCGAGTTAACATAGTCAGTGGGCTAGATAACCTTGAAAAATTTTCAACAAACCTCTAGTAATAACCTGCTAAACCAAGAAAACTAGGGATCTTGGTTATATTGTGGGTCTTGGACATTCTTCAACTACTTTTGTTTTAGAAGGATCAATAGTGATGCCATTTTTTGAAACATTGTGACCACGGAATAAAATTAGTTACAACCAAAACTCACACTTTTTGAATTTACCATACAATTTCTTTTCTTTTAAGGATTACAAGACAACACTTAAATGACTTTCATGTTCCTATTTACTTTTGGAATAAACCAGAATATCATCAGAAAATAGAACCAAAAACTTATCAAAGAACTCACGGAAAATTCTATTAATAAGATCCATCAATACAGTAGGTGTATCAGTTAACCCAAAAGGCATAACTAAAAATTCATAATAGAAATATCTAGTATGAAACACGGTCTTCATAATGTCTTCATACCTTAATTTCAACTGATGGTACCCCAACCTCAAGTCAATATTTGAAAAATACTGAGCTCCTTGGAGCTGATCAAAAAAATCATCAATATAAGTAAAAGGATACTTTTTCTAAATAGTGATGTTATTCAATTATCTATAATCAATGCAAAGTCTCATGGAACCATTTTTCTTCTTAACAAAAAAGATAGGATCACCCCATGGTAAAGTGATAGGTTGAATGAAACCTTTATTTAATAACTCCTATAATTTTTTCTTTAACTCTAAAGGATCAATTTGACCCATTCGATAAGGGGGTTTTGATATTGGATTATCATTATAAACAAAGTCAATAGTAAATTCAACTTCTCGATCAGGTATTATTCTATGAAACTCATCAAAAAAACATCGAGATAATCATTTACCATTGACACTTCATTAATCTGAATAGTTCCATTGTTTTCAACAATATGTTCAAGGTAATATTCATTTACATCTTTTACTACTTTCTCAGCTTCCTGATATGTAATCAAAATTAAGGGTTCATTCTTGTACACAGACTGAAATTCATTCTGAATAGAATCCTCTTTATCTCTATAGTCAATCTTAGCATGATAAACGAAAATCCAATCCATACCCAAAATAGAATCAAATTCTACTAGAGTAAAAGCAATAAGGTTTTCAGGTAGATTCTTTCTGCACACAAGGATAGGAAGGTTCTTATAATTTTTTTTGTCTCAACATTTCCTCCTAGTGTTTTTACGATAAGTTTAGGATTAATAACTTGAGATGGAATTCCAAATTTACTATAAACTTCTCAAAAATAAATAATGTGTAGACCATAAATCAAACAACACAATGAAATAATCTGAATAAATAAATAGTGTACCTGGTATTACATCATTTGATGGCCCAACATCTACTGAAGTTGTTACAAAGGATTTCACCACCCTTTTTGCATGTAGTCTGACTGCTTTCCCTCAGTTAATTTCTTCATTGGACACTCATTTTCGTAATGACCCATTTCATTTCACTTAAAACATTTTACTGACTGTAAATCATATTTTTTCTTTCCATTACCCTGAAATTTTTCAGTGTAATTACGAGCCTTATGTCCCATTTTACCACATAGATAGAACTTACCAGAATTCAAAAGACATTACTCAACGTGTTTTTTACCACAATTTTCAAAAACTGAAAAATTAAGTTTCTTACCATAATACTTTTTTGAAGAGTTCATCCCCTTCATCTTCCACCTTGACCTCTTATTCTATTGTTTTTCAAAGAACACCCGATCATCGACAAACTCCATTTCCACCTTCTCTGCACATTGAATAAGTTTTTCATAACTTTTGAACTCATGAGAAGAAAAATCCCTTTGATACATAGTCTTTAATCCTGAGTAAAAAAGGATTGATTTAACAATCAAGATCTCATATGAAATTTGGAGCATAACTTGACAGTCGAGTGATTTTTTCCTCATAAGTAGCCACTGAGTCATCCACCTACCTAAAATCTAGGAATTTTTTTTCCATCCTAATATGAACCACCTTAGGAAAATATTTCTCAAGAAACATACCTTTGAATTCATCCTAATAAAGAGAATCAATCTCCTCACTATACCTGATATTTTTAACCATCTACCACCACTGATAGGATTCACCTTCAAAATGGTAAACAGTGAGACTAACCTTTTGATGTTCTGAACACCCCAGAACATCAAAAAAATTCTCCAAAGATTTAATCCACACTTTATATAGCATAAGGTCAGATGATCCTTTGAATAATGGGGGATGTTTCTTTATGAAATGCTCCACTACTGACATGTTTCTCTGTGGTTGATATGGATGATCTCGTGCATGGATACCACCACCATTTATAGCTTGATTAAACTATTCTATCACTACAAAAAACTATTCAGTTCCAATTATGACCATCTTAGGTTGCTGATTTGGATGGTTGTTTTCCTCTCTATGTCAACCCATTATTGCAGCCATGTTTCCTCTATGGAAAACCATTCTGAACACATAAAATATCTTAGGCTAAGAAATATGGTAATCTGTAAATGCTATATCATTTCAATTTGAACATATATTAATCTATGGATTTTAATTTAACAATATCATAACTCCTAAAGTTATCTAAACTTACCTTTGATACAAACAATAAGTCCCCAACCTTAAACTTTACATAATCTTAAGTTATGTCAAGAAATCACATTGATGATCTTTTAGGTTTAGATTTTTAGAGAATTAGGCCCTAACTATTACATTACATCTCAAATATTACAAAGTAGACACTTCTACTCAGTATCCATTTTTTATAAAATAAAAACTATTAAAAGAAAATAAGAATTATTTTCTTGATATAAATCTTCTTGAATTCTAATTTTCTCTTACCCTGCCTTATACCCTGTGAAAAACATTTCAAAAACTAGAGATGAGCATATAAAGATCATTAAGGGTTTTAAAATAAAGAATGATATCATTAATCCATCAATACATACAAAAACATAATCTATTTAACACACCTCATGAAATCATAAGATTTTTGAATAACACATAGAAATAATAAATCATAAAAGAAACTTGTGGAATCCATAACATACTTACATTGTAGCATTCACAGCTACGTAGGGAGTTACGTTTGGAATACCCATCCCAGTATATTCCCTAAATCTCTTAAGATAAACATTAACGTTTACCTTCGTCATGATACCCAATGTATTGGAGAGATATCTCAAGCTCACCCACCTTAGGTTTATCATGGAACCACCCATATATGTAACCAATACCCTAGAACAATAACATATTCATATCACATAAAACAAGTATAAAAGAAAGATAATATTTCCACATTTCAATCACAATATATCATTTCAAGATATTGAAATAATCAATGTATTATTAAAACCATTTTGAATACCAAAATATATAAAAAGAGTATATGGTATTTATTTTCCTTTTAAAAACATTTCGGATTGTTAAAGAAGAAAATATGAAAAAATTCTCGCAGCAGTGGAAAGTTCATTATCAGTATGTACGTTAAAAAAACATTCCCTTTGTTGTTTAGTAAAATGATATGTAGAAAAAGATTCCATTTGAATGAAATTGAAATTAATAGGGTTTTATACACCTTATAAAATCAAGTCTTGTATATATAATAATATTCCTCAATGAAAGGAGATTGAGACGAAGTCCCTTACCTCATGTCCGACTTGACCCATTCAATCTTTAACCTCTTTTAAATAGGTTAGCTCCCTTTGATTTGAACCAAAAATATTTATTGAAATTACCTCTACACAAATTAAGGATTATAGGTGGAATATAGAGACGTTGGGAGATTATTGGATAAGAGTTTGGATGAGACATAAGGCTTGAGAGGTGTGAGTAATTAGTTATAGTTGTTTTCCTTTTATAAGAGGATGGAGGGGCTGTTTTGGAAAGTTTGAAAGTATTGTTTTATTATAAAATCATTTTCAATTTAAAAAGATCCCCAACTCATTAAATATGAAGATAATATGAATATAAGTCTAAATAAAATCATCCAAAAAAAATTGGATAGGTTTTGTATATTTTTTAATCTTTATATTTTTTATTTAACCCTTTGTTAACTAATTTAACTTTTACAATATCATCTTGTATATTTATTTTATATGGTTAATATATTTACTATAAATTTCCAAGAGACCCAAAATGTATCATTAATGACATTTGAAACATCTTATATTTCATTTTTCTGAATCTTATATTTTTAAGACTATTTTATCATTTAATAAAATATTAATTGATTTAAAAACTCATTTATGCCAATTTTTATACTATTCATATCATGAATTTTTAAAAATCAATAAAAACTTGATCAATTCAAAAAAATTTAATTACTTTAAAGATAAAAATTCATAATCACCCATAAAAATCTTTGATTGCATGAAAAGTTTAAAAATAAATTTATTTTAATATTTATAATGTCATTTATTAGAATCCTTTATTAATGAAGCAATTACTGCATCAGCATTGTGTCATAAGTAAATTTATTTATTTAATGTCTAAAAAAATTTAATAAAATACTATGATGTAGTAAATATTTTTTATCATTATAATTAATTTTTATTGTATGAAATATCACTTATATAACCTATTATTAAAATTGTTTTACTAGGATATATATGTTTATGTTACATTTTCCTAAACTTTAAATTAATTTTTATAAAGTGCCATTTTGACTTACATGTGGCTCTATGGGGTCCCAAAATCAACACAAGAATACTCATAGTCAGAAATGTATCATCCAATAGAATTAGAAAACATGTTAGGGTAATTTAATATTATTATAATACTATATTTTACCCTTATTTACCAGATTTACCCTTTAACCATGGTAAATAAAATATTTACTGATATTATTATTCATAATGTATAAAAATAAAAGTTACCTATTTACAAAATTTGGACCTCCTTATTCCAAATATGGAATCCATTTTTATAAATTCAAAACATATAATTTGAAGAAATTAATTTCAAATTAATTCCTGTTGTCAAAACAAAAAGCGTGATTTTAAGAAATAATAACTATCAAAAGATTGGCACTTATTTATTTCCACTTTGAAAGTGAAATTACTTCCAATTTCCAAAATTGGATTAAATGGTAAAAATATAATATAATTAAACTTTAAAAATATTTAAAAACATAATCTAACCATATGAATAAATTAGATTAAAATGTAGTTTTGAATCAAAATGCATTATTTTCTCCTATTCATTATAAATGAACTTTATCATAAAAATATCAAAATTTCATCCAAAGTTAATTTTGTTGTCCCGATTATAAAGAAGAATTTTATTTTTTCAAATATAATATATTAAAGTGAAAAAACTATATTTAAAAAGGGTTCTCCATCGAAAGGCGGTAAATCGTCTTTTTAAAGAATAATAGAATATATTTGATTAAAATTGGATTCATTCACATTTTAAGAATCTAAATATTATTGGGTAAATGTAAAAACATTTAATTATAGTTATTTATATTCATTACCACCAATACAATGACTATACGTTAACTACCATTTAAAATAATAATAATATTATATTATTTTTCGGTATAACTCAACGCTGTGTGCAATGTAAGATTTGAAAGAAACTAGTTGTGTATCAGGTACGCCATCGAACATAGAATCCCATGTACTGTAAAATTAATATTTAATTCACAAATATTAATAAATATAAAAATTTAGTTTTCTTTATTTACCTAGGATTTTACAGTATGACTCCAGATTACACGTTTTGTGGGCCCTCCTTATCTGTGGTGCTAAGATTCTGATCAAAGTTAAATATCACACATCATGTGACTTGATCACTACCATGTGATCCCTTATGTGTGTCATGGGGTGTACTTTATAAAGTACATAGAACCACACAAAAGTAAATGACTCGGTTGCACACTATGTACTTTGATAAGAATGCAGCTTGGAGTACATGGGTTGGTATAAGGACATGGCCACTAGTACACATACATGACCAGGTGACAATGGTAGGGTACCAGGTTTCTCTACACATAGTGTACTTTTTCTTCACACCATGTATATTGAGACTTAAATGTTGTGTGAGGCTTTACCACATGACCAAATATGAGGATAGCTGGACACACCAGGTACCCAATGGTACAGACCATGTATACCGATGAAGAGTGATTGTAGCTCTTATGTTTTTTATTTTGGACCAATATAGAGTGATTTTTTTTCCCTTTATGATTTCCATTGAGGTTACAGTACGTCATTACATCCATAATACAGGATTGGGATCCTATTTAGAGGCTAAGTCTCGGGTAGATTTGTGGTGTCCCTCTGTGTGACTAGAGTGTGATCCTTAGTCATCCTTTATTCCCTAAGTAGAATTTTTGGAATCATAATTAACTACATGAGCATGTATTTGATATGATATCTATCTATTCGTATCATTATGGATTGTGGTAATGTTGACATATGATCCCCTAAATTTAGGGTTGATCCATATTTAGTTTCTGGTGTCCCCCAGTGGTTCTTGGCATGAACCCATATCTATGTATTAGGGTATTCTTAGACCAGTGAGATTTATTAGGAATGGACCAATTATCTTGAACTATTCTTCATGTTTTTCTGATGATAGCATGACTCTTGCAGTGGCATCTCTAAGAATGAGAATTTCTTCATTTAGAATCCTATAGCTGGAAGTTGGTTATGACCACCTAGTGGTTTAGTGTCTTTCTTGTGTATATCTAGGTGTTTATATTATTAATTTATTTTTATGTATTATATTGAGTATAATATAATTGGTTCTTTGTGTTTAGTGATTTTTGGGGTGTTATGCTGAGTAATGTTATACTCAACCCTACATATTCTTTAACAAAAAGTGTCGTGTCTTTTGTTGATAATGGCCCATTTGATGGTGTCAATGGGAGGAAAAGGAGCATGTAGAGAATTGATAGAGCTCGTTTGGACAAGGTGTTTACTAGGATCTTTCATTTGACTTAGTCCTCACCCTTGGAGCAGGTTAGACATTTACAGTTTTGGGTTGGGCTTGTATTTGGCCCCATTTTACACTTTTAGTACATTAATCTCATACTATTTTTTGAATGTTTGATGTATTCATTATTTATTTCAGTTGTTTTACATTTCATCATTTTTGGGATTAGATATGTGTGTTTTTGTGTACATGTACTAAAGGATAATACCTCCAATTCAAGGGATATGCCTACTCGATGCTAGTTAACAGTCCCTAGCCTATTAGAGGTGGGATTGGGGTAGTCATGGGTCATACCTTGGTGGGTTGGGCTGTGACATATGAAATCATAATATACACTTTTACAGATATTTATATAATTTTGTAATGAAAAAATGAATTATATCACTTTATGGAGGTTGTAATCTATACATACACAGAAGTGATGTTTCCACTTTTTAATAGATGGAATGAAAGAAACATAAATAATAATTTACCCTTTAAGAGTAATTATTATATCATAAATATGATATATATTCATTAAATAAATATTTATTATTATCAATTTAAATATAAAATACAAAATTAATCACATTTATTTGTTGGGGTAGTAGTGTGCGTGTATGAACAAGCGATGTTATATTTTTCAAAAGAATGGGATGGTGAGAAGGAAGTTAAGATATTATAATTATAGAAGATTAATTATGTAATGATTATCACATATAAACATTAAATAAATTATAACAACCAACCATTAAGTATGCTGATGGAAAATGAATCATATCGCTACATGGAGGTGGTAGTCTATACATACTCATGAGTGAGAATTCCATATATTATTTGATCGAAAAGATGTTGAAAATGGTTGTTACATCATCATGATAACATATAAATATATTGAATATACTATAGTAATATTTTTATTATGAATAAAACATTCTTATAGATTGTGGAAGAAGAAATAAAATTGAAAGTACTTGTTCAAAAGTTATACCTTTTTTTGTGCGAAACAACCTTTATATTACACCTTAAGCCTTGAAAGGATGGTATTATAATCCAAAAAAGAACATATAGGATGAGGGGAGATATGTTAGAATAGTAGTTTTGGTAGATAATTAATTATATAAGATGATCTTGATGTGAATAGAATATAGGAGTGATGGAGTCCTTATTTAAGAGAGGGAGATGGCACACATTGAAGTTTTCAAAATTTTAAAATATAAAATTTTCTTATTCTATCCAAATAGACCCAAAAAATACATATATTCAAATATGATAATATATATAGTAAAATATAACCACAAAATACTATTTATAATCATTTTTAGGTCATTTTTATCCTTTTCATTTTATTTTCAAACCTTTTAACCCGTTTTAACTCTTACCATGGTAACTGACTAGTTTTCCAAATTTAATATTCATAATAACAAAGAAAATAATATATATTTTAAAATAATATTAATTATAATGATTCTAGATTTAGGATCTATTTTATAAGATTATAATTCTATAAGTGGTGTAAATTCATTTTAAAATAAGTTTTCAAAATTAAACAAAATCACTAATAGAAAAATTCCTTTTTAATCATTAAATAGAGTTTACTTTTTTCTTTTCTGAGTAAGAAATATAAAATGAATATTGTAATAATTTATTTAATATAAAATATATACATATAATTAGAATAATTCATCAATAGTGATTAATTTAATTTATAAAAATTAAAACACATTTCATGCATAAAAATATTATTTTTTTCAGAAAATATCTCACTTTTCATTCAAATGATTTTATTTTATTTTCCAAAAAATTGATAACTAATGAATTAATTTTCTACATGTGTTATCAATAGTTGTTTATAATTTATTTTGACTTATTCATAACCCTCAATGGAATGTCTTATAAATTTATATCAAATGAAATAAAAGTTTTAAATAATATAGTGCACTTCTTTAAACTTAGTGTCACATATAAATAAATTAAATAAAATTTACTTAGAGAGAAATATATCATAAATTTTTTTGTGTTGCTAGTTTTATACATTATTCTTACATAAGAATCTCAGTTTTATCCCCAAACAATTGTTATCAATCAAAATATCATATTCCTTATTTACATATCCAAAAATATTTTTTTTTAAATATATTATAACATAATGCAGTGAACATCACTCAGGAACATCTCATAAAACTAGATTGTAATTTTAATTTTAATTTACAAATTCATCAATAGATATCTCAAAAAATATTCAATATTTATAAAAATTTACTTTTTTATTCATTGATACCAATCGATATAAGATTCCAAATTCAACATTTTTTTCAAATATTACATATAATATAATATTATTAGATAAATAATTACAAATTTTCTCTTTATACTCTTACTAAGATACTATTTATTAACAAAACCACATTATAATCATATATTATATAATTTAACTATAATTACAGTAATTTAATATCCTAAAATGTTGAATTTATTCTCAAGGGATATTCTTTTATTTACATTTATCTTAAATAGATTAACTGTTATTTTATCCAAGGAGACAATATTGTGATGATAATAAATATCATAATATAAATATTAAAAAATATCAAATTTCTAGTATAACACTATTTCCAAAAGATTGATATTAACTTACTCTAATGCATTTCATAATGCTTAAATTATGTCCTGATATCATCAATAATTTCCACAATAAGTTTATTAGGGTAATCCTTGATGCTTGGGGAATTAGTGTGGATAATCCCACATCTCCTTGTAGTTAAAGAAATTGATATTAATAGATTCATTCATGAATTTTCAAATATGATATTGATATCCTTTTTTAAAATATATACCATACCCCCATCCACTTTAAAGAAAAATCCAACTACTTCTTCAAATAGTATTGGAACACATGGTGCTGAATATTTTTCTTTAACAGTCATTATCACCTAAAATTCCATAAAACTAAATTTTTATCATATTTTGTGCGTTGAAACATTTATTTTTTCTCAGGTTATTTTTTATTATTCAAGATATATGGTCAGGTGTAATTATAAGTTCCTTCACTCCAAATTATCCCAATTTTGTCGTCTCCTTATACACAACGATGTTAATCATAACCTATGTCAGAGTCCCAAATGTGTATATGATCTTATCAAATTCAACACCCAATATATTAATATAATCAACAAGGTAAACCCTATATTTGAAATAGGTATTGATTCCATTCCTTACTCAAGGTTCCGTCCCTAAAAAATAAAACTCACTTAGTTATCACAAATTCATCATGAATATAGAACCGTGGAACAAATCTCTAAAATGACCTCAAACATTCAAAGGGTTTATCAAAATACATCTATTATCTATGTTCTTATAAAATGTATTTCCCAAGGTTGTTACTACACTTCCATTGATACCAAGGAAACCCAACTCCATCTCTATAGAACCAGTGCTTTCTTATTACATGGATATATGATATAAGGGATCATATAAAATTTGATAGATTGGTTTAAATATCATAAAAACTAGATATAAACATGGTTAAAATATTACATTGGAAATATAGAACATACCCTGAAAAATTTCCTTCTATCATTGAATTTCATTCTCATATCCCTTCATTATATCCTAAGGAAAGGAAAGAAATAAAGGGTGATCTCACATTGTTAGTAAGGGTTAGATACCATGGATGTAATTATTAATAAATATATAATAAATAACATGGAATAATGGATAAATAAAACACATTATGTACAATAAAAAATTATCATTAAATAAATCCATATATAATATGAACTAAAAATTATATGTATAATAATAACTGAATATTCAGTGATGGTAATTCATAATGTTGAACATTAATGTTCTTACCATTAGAGATTATTATAAAATTACAACCTCAATCACATTGAATTGTAGTTTTATCGGTGGTGCACATGACCACAAGCATGTCTCCCCCATGTTCCGAAGGCTACCGAATAATAGCAGGTGACTATTGTAATACTTTGTAGAGGCTACACCCCTAGTAATAGAGTTCAAAATATTTTCTAAATAACAATGTTTCATCGATAAATGGTAAACATATGTCTAGATGCAAGGATAAAAATAAGTAATGAAAAATCATCAATATCAAAATGATGGAGAATAATACAGTCATACATAATCTTAGTCATAAAAAACTAGTTTCCTACTGGAAAAACAATATATATATATAATAAATAAAAGAATAAAATAAAAATATGATTTACTACACCTAAAATTCATACCACACCCCATTCTGAAATCCCATACGAGCTATCTTATTTGATCATGCAATCCCATGCCTTAGCCTAACCTGTGCTTGAAATAACCACATGAGAGTTACATAGGTACCCACCTGCAATGGTAGCCCGAGCATAATGTGAGTCCATAATTCTGTAGGGAAACACGAACACGGTCCCATACATACTGGTATAGGTTGTTATATCTATATGTGGACTACCCAACATTAATTAAGGAATAAACTGTTGACAATACCCCAAGCCAAACCCAATGACCATCATCATTCCTTGGATTCATGATCTTGATCAACCATAATTGCATCAGCTGGTGAAGAGGTGTATCTAAGAACATCGTGATAATTGTGCCTCCTATTATAATAGACATGGGTCTTCATAGTATAAAGAATTTTATTACATAACTCCACTATGTGAGTATTCTCATTCCAAAAATAAACTATATGTTTCATAAAATTAGGGAATTATCTTGGAAATACACTTCCTAGTATACCATATAAACCCAAGCCCCAAATGCATGGAAACCTAAATAATATTATAATTATGTACATGTGGATTCTTAGATATTAGTAACACATACATCCATAAAAATAGTTTTATTACCTATGAGCATAGACCCCTAAGTATAACTTAACAACAAACTACCCGTAGTGATTTTTCCATACATAAATAAAACACCTCCCAAATGTAATTTCTCATTCCATTATCATAATAATAAATAGAAAAAATAAATAAAACTCAACCAGCTAGGGTCAATACCATCCCCGATCTACTAAATATCAATTAAAACATCTCATTAGGGTCAATATAATGCTGGGGAATGCATTGGGTTCCCTTAGATCTCATCATGGACTATACACCTCATAGTGGTCTCAACATCCCAACTCATCTCCCATGTCGAAACCCTTTACAAGGGTAATGTCCTCAATACCATCACATATCCAAACACTTGGGGTCACATCAAACACTTAACTTGATCCTGGTCAAGCTATAGTCATTCCACTATCTCCAGGTCACATATAATGGGGAGGGATCACCCAATAAAAGTATTATTTGTGGTACTATTTTCTCTGTGTTATCATAATTTTCTTATAACACCCATGAGGGAAAATGTTTTCTATGTACAATCACCTCCTAAATGTTGTTTCAAAAGTCGCGAACATTCTTAATAACTATAAAACATTTTATTTTTTCATTTCACACCACTTAGGATTGGTTCATACATTTTAGGGAACATGATAGTCTATATATGTAATTTCCATGGTTGACGCATCAATATGGTGAAATACGTCTGATGTAACATAGGTTCTTAGTTATTTCCAAACAATCGTTTAATTAATTGAGAATCTCAATTAATTAAATTACAAGGTGTTTTATCTTGTTCTTGAACCAATATAAATAGAATAAAATTTCAACAACATCAATGGCATGAATAGACCTCATTTTCATTATAATAAAATGTAGTATTATTATAGGGAGAGTATCAGGAAACACATAACTCAAACAAAAGTGATTCCTCTATTATAAATCATCTCTACATTTCTTACAAATGATCTCCCTGATCCATCCATGACTGGATCAATATAAAATCACTAACTGATCTCTTAACTCGCACAAAGAATCTGAAAACAACTAACTATATTAAATATACATAATTAATCAATTTAATTAAAACAGTAAATAAAGTTGATACTCCCCAAAATCATTTTTCTATAGTAACAATAATAAAAAACCCATATGATATCCACAACGGACCACTTTCCTCATTTTGGTTGAAAGACCTAACACACAAAAATGATTCCATAAATAATTTAATTAAAATGTGGGAAATTCATAATAAAAATCACAATGCAGATATACTTTATCTAATCATTAAGAAACAAGGTGTAGATGGATTCTTGATATTCCATCATCATAACTATAATTATATCTTCATCGATATATTCCAATTCCACCATGATCTGGTTGAATCGAAATTTAAAATCCACATCCTAAAAATCAAAACTAAACAATAAATAATTGAAAATAACTAGAGGATGAAGAATGAAATAAATACTGAGAATCACTGGTAAAAACGTCAAAAATTAAAAACAATATAGGGGAAGAAGCAGGTGATGCTGGTGGTTATACAACACATAGAAATAATGAAAAGTGATATAGAGGCAGGTACCCCTCTTAAACTCAGGGGGGGTACTCCCAACCATAAAGGCTCGCTAGTTTTTTTGCGACTGCTAGTAGTATAATATTAAATTTCTAAACACAACCTAGAAATCATTGGTTCTTACTAGCAAGCCGATGGGTTATTGTATACTAGGTTATAAGAACCACACCAACCTCTTCCAATGATCTCTTAATCCCTTTGGACTCTACATGAAGCTTAAACCATCCAAAAAAATTCTTTTTATGTTTATAAACTCTTGTAACTAGATTATGAATCTTTATTTTAAAAATAAATCATTAATTAATTTAAAAATTCAAAATATCTATAAAATTTAAAATGTTCGTACGAGCATGGGGCACTAAAAACTACCCACCAAAACATTTATCATCATAGAGATATGTTATCTTGTAATTTGTCATCAATCCCAACCAACTAGAGTTTCTAATTCAAATCTATAGACCATATTCCATTCTCAAACACCTAAAGACAACAAAAGTAACTACCTCATATTCAAAACTCCGATGATTTCAATGATTGATCAAATGCTTAGAACCACAGTCAAAACACTGGGACAATTCTATTTTAAGAACAACCATATCAAAAAACAACTCTTTTGTTGTCCAACTCTCTATATGGTCCATGGTCACCCCCACTATATGGACATTATAAAGGAATCCAATTAGAAGATTTTATTACTTCCACCATTATAATTTACTACCCTCACACAACTGTAGTGGTCCACCGAACCACTCAATGCATTTTTTGACACAATACACCCAACCACATGTAATAATACTCCATACATCAGTAAAAATATTCAATTCTCTTTTCTATGACAAATTGGATTTGATTTCACTATCTCCTCATAACCAAAACATGCAATATTTTCCTCAAAATCCAAAATCTACACCCAAAATATCTCCATCGTATCTAATATTACAAAATCGTTGTGGTATCCAACACACTGCACTCAATTACATGTAATATCACATGTCAAACCTCTATAGTTTTTATTTTAAAAAAGAATCAATTTTTCCATGGATTCACCAACTAAAATACTAAATCATTATGCCTTCAATCATAGAGGAATATCATGATTGTATGACTACACTCACTGAATTATGAGCCCAACTCTTAGTGTAATTCAATGGTTGTATCTCACCCCAATAAAATCCATCATCATGTTGTATTGTGACAATTGATGTATCCTCGATCTGAAGCACCCTCAGACCATACCCATGTCATCCTTAGCCTGATCCCAATGATAAAATGGGATAAAAAATCACATATGAGTCTACATACAAAATTCACCAAGGAATCTTGATGAACTAATATCCATTTATCCTCTATCATTGATTAGAAAAAAATATCATCCAATTCTTGTTCTCATAGTCCAACGACCCTTATCACTTGAGGGTCACACACACATAAAAAATATCCTTCTCCCCACTATACGAGTGTCTTTTTCATCACTTTTCTGAATAATTTATCTACCACTGTATCCCACACTCCATTCATTATTGAACTCAAAATCTAGACATCTAGATATCCCTCTCACATAAGTGATTACATGAAATAATAACTACCTGCCATTCCCAAAATATGAGATTGAGACCCATGATATTTAGTAAGATCAATGCCATATATTTTTCTCATCTTATGGTAGGATCAATAATTTTATTTATTGAAATAACACCATTATTGGAATCAAAACACTGTAGAAAATACCATTTAATTTCAACCAATGATTCACATCACTATTACCACAACCATATCATCGAAACATCCATCAATCCTTATCCAAATCATGACCATTATCGATTAAAAACTATATTGAACCATGTGTTCCCAATGAATAATTACCAGTATCATTCAAAAGAAATAGGTTTATGATCCTTCACCACCTACTCTCCCAATACAACTCACACTCCCATGTTTCATAAATTACTAGAACATGTATTAGGTGCCTAAACATTGACTTTTCTTGTTGAGAATGTTAGTCTCATCCAACTAGGAGCACCTAGGGTGATATAATAAAAAGTAGGGCCTACAACCTATATTATTTCAAGGATATCCACCTTGAACCATTGATGAATTTCACAATACACGGTGGTTCCACGTCAACAAGATCACTTATTTACTCCTCTTCAAAATCTGAAACATCACTTGTTCTATGTATCATAACATGACTGACCATCAATAATTGTTGTTCTGACACATGAGCCCTTACTTATAATCTAACCATATACATGGAAAAATATATAACAACATGGTCTGAAACCTAAATGGGACTTACCTTTAAAACAAACCTCTTACAAGGAATTGTCAACCATTGAACCTAATCTCATGAAAGATTATGGAAAATCCATTTCATACCTTAATATATATAGAACCTATGATGTACTTATCCATACCCCAAATCACCTACCTATTCTTACCATTTATAAATAAATCATAAAACCATTCTAGAACCTCTCACAATCTACCCTAAATCATTTAATCCATTGAATATGTAAGATTTGAGCCGAATATAGGGGTCTCTATGTCATCCCCTAGCACCAAAATTCATTTCTATCATTATGGATACAACTCTTGGGATGTCAACCGCACTACCATAAAAAAAATAATGACATGTAATGTTCCATTCCACCCACTCACGTTATCATATGTATAATGATGTCACATGCCAATAATTTTACCAATAGGGTACCAATTTACATAATCATTCACACATGGGGTTTCCCCATGGAGAGTCAATCCCAATAGTCGTTACATCCATAACTTATTCAATTTACCTGGAAGTCTATATCTAGTGAATAATAGTTACATGGTTGAGTTATATAGAATGAAATTCCATGTTATATGAGAAAACACCATATAGGATGTTACTAGGACATTAAATAAAATAACATTTAAAATAATCAACCATTTGGGGTTCATCGTCGAAACATCAAATGCTGGTATTGACATACTAGGGTTGCATAAATCCATAACACTAAAGGACATGATAATCAAAACCTCCATTAACTATATCATCCAAATATTCAAATAATATCTCCTCATATGGAAGTGTATATACATGTCATCCAGCTGAGTAAACTACCACCAAGTACTTATATAGTAAATCATCATATAATCAGCTCTCAACACATTAAACATATGAACCTATCATTAGTGAAAAAACCACACAAATATTCCTATACATGTAATATAAATCCTATGTTATAAGAATGATGAAGGCATATACACTTCTTCCACTTATATGAAAATTAAAAAATATCCAATAATTGGATTCTTTGCATAGTAAAAGAGTTAAAAAATCAAATAACTCATAACTCATAAATCTAAAATCTCATGTGATTCATTATGAGAGAAAATAATAACAATTATAAGGGAACAAACAAACAACATGAGTCCTATACCAATCTTAACCTAGACTTCCACTGAAAAATGTGTTCATAACATGCTCTTCATTGTTACATCAAAAGGTTAGACACATTACTATGTCTCCAGTATACCAAATATACAAAATGTAAGAAAAAAAATAAAATCCAGCTCAGATACCACATTGTAACATCTCATACAATCTCACTATAAACAATAATCTAGACGATGGGGCCACATGAACTAAGACAAACATCCCAATATGCCAGAGGCTACTATTGTGTTTTCACTATGAATTTCATTTTAACCATGCCCTACAATATAAGATATGTAGATCTTTTCTACATACAAAATAGTATCATAGGCCTCCCTTAATAGATTTTTTACATCTTGGGTATAACCTGTATGTATCACAAACCTAGGTAATTCTATTATAATGCTATATCTTAGTATACCAAGTAAACATTCGGATCTGAATCCATGTAATACCCACTAATAGTATCATAGACCTCCCATATGAGAGTATTCACTTGTAGTATCAACACATACCTCCTTGAAATATGTTTTATCAGCCAAGGGAATAGTCTCATTTGTATCACATTATAAAATAACACAACTTGGGTGTTTCTGATACATAAATAAAAGACAACCGTACAATGTTTTCTATTCCATATTTATAATCATTCACTATAAAACAAAATAAAACACAACAACTTGGAGATACCTATCCCCAGTCTCCCAAATATCAACACACAACCTCTAAATAGTGTCAACACAACATCGGGGTACCCACTGGGAACCCCTAGGTCTCATTATGGCCCAAACACCTCATAAGGGTCCCATAATATCTAGACATCTCCCATGTTAACACCCAAAAAAACGGTAACATCATAAAGAACTTCCCTTATACAAAAATTATAGGCCTACTTGAATACCTATCCTATTTCAGGGCTACCTATGTTCGATCCACCCAGGCCTTCTTTAATCGATCGTAGAGGCATCCGCCACCCTGAGTTTTCAATATCAGCATATTTTCTCTTTGGAATCACCATGGTCATCCAATATACATAGGGGAAAATATTTTTCAAATATATTCACATCTAACATGTGGTGTCAAAGGTTCTTAATAATTTCACTAATTCCAAAACATTTTATTCAAAAATTAATTAATTCTTGACCTCAATCACATAACGATGAATTTAAAATCAAGGAAAGGATAACAAAAATGAAATCCATTCACCCCAAAAATAAATTTCAACATATTGTTCAAAGAAAATTTATATCAGTGTTGGGTGGGAAAATATTTTTACCTAGTAATGTGCCAATAAAAAAAGGTCTCAAAGGCTCGAAGGGGAATAAAAAACGAGGATTATTATAAGGGTAATGATGCTTTATTTTGAAATTTCAATTCTCATATTTTTCAAAAAAAAATACCTATATCATATTAATTCACACCATGGTAGGAAATTGAGCTTGAAGTTTTAAAAATTCATGACTGAAAATCATGTTTGGAAAACACACAAAAAAATATAAGATGTATGTAGTGACCTTGGGAGGAAAGCTAATGTCGTTACTCATGGTAGGGGAAGAATCATTTTCCAATAAAAATATGGAATTAAAAACGTAATGGTCTTGATAGAATATTGATTATAGTGGTAAATAAAAACAATACAAGATGATTGAGTTGAAAATAAGTGTTTTGACTCCTAAAAATTGTTGGAATGAATTTCAAAATTAAATGGTGAGCAATTTTAAATCTTTTTGGGTATTTTTTTAGTTTCATTTTTTTATTTTTTTAAATAATCTAACAAAAAAATATGAGAAGAAAAATTCAAGGGAAGAAATTTGAAAAACATTAAAGATAAGGTGAGAAATAGGTCGAAATAGAGATAAAGAGAGATAAATAGAGAGGCAGACGAAGATAAGAGGGAGAGAGAGTTAAAGGGAATGAGGTTCCCCTAGAATCAATTTTTTGGGACCCCATATCCATACAGTGGTGGGTATACTATATTATTTATGGATTTAGTGTAATTTGATATTATTCCCTTAGTATATGTCCTCTCATGGTGATTCTTTAACTGATTTCCATTTACCATGAATTTTCATTTGGGATAAGGGTATCAGATTATTACTACACCAAATGGGTAAAAATTTAGTAATAATAAAAGGAACTTCCAAAAAATAATTTATTTTAACTTGGTGAAGATGAAATTGTTAATTGAACAACATTACCTTTTCACCATCATGAAATAATTTTAGCGGGATGTGTTTGTCACATATTACATTATATTTTTATTTATAGAGACTTGAATTATCATAAGAATCCAGTCTTAGATAATCTAGTTGATTCAACTATAATAATTTCTCTTCAATAGATTGTTCAAATTCAAAATTACAAGTTTTCATTGCCCAAAAATGAATTTATGTAGGATTTTAACAAATAAATGAAACACTTTTCTAAAACAAGTCTAAAAGGATGCATACCAATGGTTGTTTTATAGGAAGGTTGATAAGACCAAAGTGCTTTACTAGTTATTTTAGTTCATTCCTCTCCTATGGGCTGAAAAAGTATCTCATACAATCTATTAAATTATCTTTATGAATGTTCAGACATTCCATTTGTTTGGGGGTGATATATAGTTTATGTTTTATAAAAAAACTCATTTTCAATCAAAAATTACTCCATGGTTTGATTAATTTAATATGGTCCTTTATCACTAGACAAGGTATGAAGAGTTCCAAATTGATGTATGATATAGGTTTTAAGGAACTAAATCACAATTTATTCTTCATCCTTCATTTTGTGTTTAGCCTATAATTACCTAGAAAGAAATTTAATTGTTATAAAAATATATTAGAATCCATGGGAAGGGGGGAAGGGTCCCACAAATTCTATTCTACAAATGAAAAATATCCCACAAATGATTAGGGGAATTTATAGAATTTAATTTGAACTGAAAATTATTCCCAAATTATGGTAAGTGGGACATTATTTACAAAAATAATTTGATTCTTTAAAATGTAAAGATAAGATGAATTCAAATTCAATGATCATTTGGGAGGTCCTTTGTGGTCAGAATGGGACACCTCCAGGAATTTAGTGCAGAATCCAAAAATGCAGAATGTTCTTATTCATTGAAATATATCACAATAACAAATTCAACCCCAGTTTTCTAATGTTTATTATCTTCAAAAATAGTATTTTTACTCACTTTTTAACATTAATTTTTTATTCTTCTAAAAACATTTATGAAAAAAACAATCTACCATGTAAATTACAATTGGAACATACCATGGTTGATTAGGAGTGAGATATGAGAGGAGTTATATGGGTAATTTAGGATCAATGATTTGATAATGAGAAAAATTATATATTATAAATAAGTAAATTACCATTGGATTTTCTTTTATAGTTCTATATTTGATCTCGCGTTAAAAATAATGAAGAATTATAATCATTCTTTCTATCCTCGAGATGGAGTAACTTTTTATGAGTAAATAATTTATTACTAAATAGTCTATAAATATGATCATTTTGGATCATAAGAGATAGGGCCAAAAATTATATATGGATAAAACCAATGCTAAAAGTTACCTTTCAATGATAGTGTAGTGATATTAAGTTTCATCCATTGTTTTTGAGGCATTATAGATGAAATGAGGAATATTTTGTCTTCTTTAACCAAGAATAACCCCAATATCCTTATCAAAAGAATCACACATCAATTTGAAGAGAAAATTCCAATTTGGGAGTGGGATTATCAAAGGAGATGTAATAATAAAATTGAGTTCAATGGAGGATCATTTTCAATTCTCATTTAAATGGAATATATCATCATTCCTGAGTAACTGAATGAGTGGGAAGGATATCCTACAGAAGTTCTTAACGAGTTACTAATAGAAACCAACATAACCAATGAATTGTTGAATTACTTGAACTTATGTGGGTTTAGAAAGTGAATTGATCACCTTTATCATTTTTGGATCGACTACAATACCCTATTGAGAAATTAAGTGTCCTATAAAAATACAATTATTAACCATGAGGTGAAATTTTTCAAAATTTAGCATAAGGATCCATTCAAAAAAAATTAGGACCATATAAATTGAATGAAAGTAGGATTCAAATGAATCACCATAAACAATAAATTAATACTAGAATATCTCGATGAAATGCCCAATAAATTTTGAAAAGATACAGATTTTACTCCTCAGTAATGTTGTAAGAGAATTTTAAATACCAAAAGGCATTATATTATTTGAATATATTCTATATGGGAAATTGAATATAGTATTCTATTGGTACTAAGGTTATATTGGGATTTATAAGTAACCGGTGTATCCTTCATAAAAGAAATAATGTGACTTTCAAGATAATATTTGAATCATTTGACCAGGGATAGGAAGTGAGTAGTTATATTTTATTGTTTTATCATTAAATTTTCAATACCAATGCACACATACCTTTTTTTACTCTGGTTATGACCACTTCTCCATGTGTATTTTTTATAAAAATTATCCAACCTTCCTAGGAACCGCCTGAATCAAACTAACTCATTCACTATCACAAATTCGTTAGATGATAATAGCCAAAATGATATAGGAAATATATACCCTATCTACCCAAATAATGATTGGATTGAGTCTTCATTTATTTTTCTTGATGGGATGATTACTCAAGATGGATTTTATGTATAGATATGGTAGGGTTGATTATAGGTATATCATATAGGGTATAACCTAAAGACATTTTGTTTTCCTCTAACACCTGGAAAAGTTTGGACTCCTCATTTTACGTAAGTGGAATGTAGAAAATTTAAGGACAATAGTGATCATGGAAAATGAATGCATACTTTAGGTCTTCGGGAAGAGGTTTTAGATAATTTTCATCTTTCATTTGTGGGACAAATAACTTATGATTATAGGAAAGGATTCCAGTTAGTTTTTTTAGTTTACTCATTATAGTGAAAGGTAGAGTGTTAGATATCATAGGTGAGATGGAATTAAAAATATTACATAAGATCATTTAGATTAATATAGTATATAAAATAATCTTAAATGTCATATTATCTATTTATGACTTGGTTAATCATGGTGAAAATTTCACAAACTCTATTCCCATTAGAATATGAAGAACGTGCTGAAATTTGATTCAATCCTCTCTCACATGTGTGTTTGGAATCTTGTGTTGAGAATACCAAATTCTTATCTAATTTTTATTTCTTGGCATGAAAAATATTGAACTTGGCCATTTAGTCATTGAATACCATGGATAAGATTCCATCAGGGATAAATAAATTTGTTCTAGAATTCATGACAAATTTTCATCATAGAATAAGGGGATAACATGAAGAATACATCCTGTCATCCATGTTAAGGATATAGATATCATTTTGGAAGATACAATTGGTTACCTAACCAAGGAAATAATCAATTATTCCCTCAGGACAAGAAGTGCTTTGATTGGATAACTAGATGAAACACTCATTGGGTGTAAGGGACCTAGAAATGGTTTGGATAAGATAGATTTGGAAATGACATATATCCAGGTTCCTAGGTCAATGAGTGCATCATCAATGATGGAAGTCCATTTTTATAATGGAGTCATAATGGCCCCTAGATCATTGCACTTCATGGGTATGGACTACTAGGTTAAAAAATTCAATTATCATATATTATCTCTTATGGGAGCATAATACCTTAAGAAACATTTAATAATTATGGATTTTTTTATGGTATATATGATAGGAATGTATAGTTAAAAACATATAAACATTTCAAGCATTTCCGAATCAGGGTCAAATGTCTTATTAGGAATTAAGATGTATCGAGGAAAATTAATTGGGTTCCTTAGAGGAATATAAATAGGTGGGGGATTGTATTCAATTAATTTTTTATAAATATTTATTTTGTCTGTGTAGATCAAAATTGAATGTTTATTTAGGGGATCAATCATAAGGTATAGTAATTTGTTTTCCTTATCGAAGTGAAATTTCACTTACATTACCCTTAGGGTTGTAAAACGGTTAAGCTGGGAGTTTGGACGAATTGGATTACTATTGATAACATAGGTGGGATAAAATTTGAATAATTTATTTGTAAATGTTTTTAAGGATAGAATGGGTGAATGAGGAAATATATTCCACAACACATTCTTATGTTTCATTAGAAGAAGAGGCATGCCCTGAATTAATATTTCATTGAATTGAGTTCATGGGTAATCGATGGTACTGGGTTTGAAATTGGAAAGGATCACTAGGATAGTGTAATCGAGGAGTTATAGGGAGAGTATTTATACTTTGATGTTGAGGAATAAAAGGAATAAGTTTTCAGATGGTACTACCACCATGCCCATATTTAAATTGGTACATACTTTGATGATTGAATTGACGAGGACGAGATATGGGATTATGGAACCTTAATCCTCGGTTATAAGTTGGAGATAATAAATCATAATGGGTTCGTTGGAGTTACTAATGAATTGACTTGACTGTTGAGGGTTGGTGTATCACTGTGTATATGCTATATTAATCTACATTATACTAAAACAATATGAGAGATCATCATTTAGTAATGTACTTGTTTTAGTTGGTTGAGCCGATGAGTTGTAAATTCCATAGTTTTTAGTAGGTCCATATAAATGTGTTTGAGGAGAATATAAGGTTTAATATAGTGCTGTGATAACTAGTTTTCACATAATACCACTATGTTCACTCATTAAATCTCTCATTTTATTAGGATCTATCATTTAATTATATTTTACTGTATTGACATGATCATGTTGTCGTGTATTTAATTGTTGTTTTTTTTTATCAATGTTTCCTATGAGATCTTGTGCAGTTACAAGTGTTTTGTAAACAAGATCACCACCACTTGTTTAATAGATGTGAGTTTTCTCCATATTAAATAAAACCTCATAGAATTATTGGATCAATAGTCAGTTATTTATTAATTTGTGTGGAAATTTTTCCAAAAACATTTTCGAACCTCTCCCAGTATTCATGGAGTGATTCATTATGGAATTGATGGATACAAAATTTTAATTTTTGGTAGAATTAGTTCAAGAAGTAGAAAATAATTTTTATATAAAGAGATGATTCATGTCATTCCATGTATTTAGGCATCCATGAGGGAAGTAGTATTTAAATGGAATGGGGGATTAATTTATAGTGAAAGGAAATGCTCAAATTTTGATTTGTTCTCCAAAAACCACTTGAGGATTCATGGTAGAGGACACTATTTCGAACAATTTTTAGTAAATATAAGGATCCATAGTAGATATCCCATGGAAATGAGGAAAAATATGATCAAAACTTATTTGAGACTTAAATAATCCTAAATGTATTTATATTTAATACTAAGTGGTTGGTAATTCATATAAGGGTCATTGGGTTCCTTATGTATTTATTCCCTAGGATTGGCCATATCTTGAACAATCGAATAAGAAATTAATGAGTCTTGAGTTTTTTAACCCTATTATTTATCCCAAGTTAGATGAGATTTAACATGATTTTAGGGTCAAAAAATATATTGGATTTTTTTGGAGGATAATGGAATTTAGATTAAGTTTTAAATTGTTAGGAAGGAGGGTTTTTATTTATGCTTTTCTTTCATATTTTTATTGATTTCATTCAAAAAAACAAAAATAACTAATAATTGAACCGTGACCTAAAAATCTTCATTTTAAGTTTGAATTATTTAAACCTATAAAACAATTAATGTTTTTTTCTCTACTATAATGAGTATAGTGGTAATTAGGTCGAATACCTGGTGATAGAACTATTTTTAGAGTCAATTATTTTTTATTTGTCTTTTTTTGAAATTGGTTGGGGGTTGTTTATAGAGTTTAATTAAATTAATTTATGGATGGTGTTTTATTTAATAATTTGATAAATATTCATGTGGTTTCATGTTTAGGGATGAAATATTATAATATCCCTGAGATTTCAAAACTCTGTCATTAAATTAACATCCTCTTCAAAAGATGATTTTGTTCAAAATTCCTAGTTATAAAATTTATCCAAGCCATAATGAGTGTTATAATCATTATAAATTCCCAATTAAGGAAGGTTAAATATTTCATTAACCCATGTGTATTTTATATTTCATTAATCTATTGAATACACATGTCATACTAGACATTTCAATAATCCATAACATGTCCAATTTGACTGGGAATATGTTAATTTAAAGAATTTCAAAAGATGTAAATGTCTCAATCACAAGACATCCCCAAATTTTTACTCACCAAGATGTAATATTTAATTAGACATTAATATTTTTTATTAATATGATTGGTATTATTATTAGTCGTTGGTAAATGAAACAAATAAGAATGAGATGATGAAAATGAATTGTGAACTGAATGGTCCCAAATGAAGGGAGATAAATACATACATTTGAATGAATAATAAATAGAAAGAGGAATTTCTTTTAGAATAATTTAAACTATTTTAAGACCATTGATATTAATATATAGATTATGGGAGAGAACAAGAGATGATTATAATGAGACATGCATTAAACATCAACTGAAATTACAATCATAGTTTCATAATTAGGATTGAAAACACTTGAACTACGTGACAATAAAGCATATAAAAATGGTGTACCAAGTAGAAAATTTATTTTGGATGGTCCTCATGGGCCTCTTTCAAGGATTTAATTTATTCAAATGTTTTCTCCTATGAACTAAAGTGACAACCCATTTCATGGATAATAGGTTGATGAATTTATTGCTAACGGTGGTGGACTTTTTCTCATATAAAGATTCACATCATGTTAGATTGACCGTTGGAACAATAGTATAGATGAATGTAGAAAAATAATAAAAATTAAATATGTATAGATGGATTTTATAATTAAACCCTACAAATTTTGTTTCCATTGGATTATTATAGAAAAAGATATAGATTTTTTCATAAACCATGAACTGATGTCTATTTTCATCCATAGATTTTCAATAGTCACAATGTGAATGGGTTTTATATCCCTAAAATTTATTAATATCCAAATCATTTATTCTATAATGTTTTTAATATATAACATGAATTTCTATGGAAATTTTTTTACCTTCATTGTGTGAGTGTATTGGGTGAAATATCATTAATTTTTGACTATTTTGAAATCCCAGAAAACATTATGGGCTTGACATTCATGCGTCAATTGGACCATTTATTGGATGATTTTGAACTTTAAATTTTTATTAATTATTTATTTGGATATTCAATATTATATTATATAATTCCATAAAATTTTGAATATTTCATTGATCCAATAAATTCAATAATCATGTATGGCACAGTTTTTTCGACAAATTCGATGGGACTTCCTTAGTTGTCAATATACCCTTTCAAATGAATGAATTATCCATAACTCAATTTTAATGATTTGTATTAATTGGAATTAGGAAATCTAAAAAAATAATCACAATATTTGGTTTTTTAGAGAGATTTTAATTATCAAAACAGTAAACTATATTGTTATTAAATGAATTCAAACAATTCACTTTACATATTTTTATTATAAAAACATGAACATTGAATGAAAATTGTTCATTTATTAGTGAAAATTGTTGTATGGGGTAACATAAAATCATCAATTAATATGACATATAAAATCTTCACACTATATAACACTTAGAAACAATTACATAAAAATGTAATACAACCTTAAAACAACACCAATTTCACTATAGGTTGTTTATTAGTTCCAAATCAAATTCAAAAAACTCCCACTAATTAAGCATTAAAATTATCTCAGCTAACACCGCATAAAATAAAAACAATCCAAATTTTTTAACATTGGATATATCTCCCTTTAAATAATAAATAAAAATACATTAAATCCATCATCAATAATACCTCCATTTTTAAAAATATTACCCAATATCGTTATTTTTATCAAATAACCCAATAGGAACATCCTATCGTGTTCAAAAGAAAGAAATTTTATCTTAATAAATCAAACTGTGAGGGGTAATATAACTTTACTGCCAGTAATTTACAATGAAACCCTCAAAAAAATAGAATAATGGAACTCCAAATATGGAATAAAGGAAACACTAATGGAGGGATGGAATCTTCTTGAAACATTTAAGTGAATAAATATGATTGAACTCCATGATCCAACTAAGCCTTTTAAAATATTTATTGCAATGTTCTTATATCATGATAAATATAATATTATATTGATCTAAAACATACACTAATCTCAATCATCCTTTATCAACTTTATCTTTAACAAAGTTTCAATAGATTATAATGTTCCTAATATATTTGACTAATTAACTTATCTATATAATTTCTATGTAATATAGTGTTGTTTTAATATATTATGCTTATATAGTAATAAATTATATGTAATCTTGTTTTTTCATTAGCTATAGAATACATAAGTTTGTAAGCTAAAATTAACAACATTATTTTATCTTTCTTTCATTAGAATAACCATCCCAATCTATATACATAAAACCAAATAACTCCTATTATTTTTTAATATAAACCGTATTTAATTCAACCATGTATTTTTTATACTATATTTTTCTTTTCAATATTTTCATGTAGAAGTTGATGATAAAATTGTTGTATTCTTTATATTGACAAGTTGTGTAAACATTATTTACTCTTATCTTAACAAAGTTTAATAAGATCATAAAAATTTTCCTATACTCCATAAAAACGATGAATTTTTTATTATCATCCCTTAAAAAATATTTTTTATTATATCTATTGTTTTCATAGACTTTTGATGGTCTATTATGAATATTTTAATCACTTATTCAGAATAAATGGATTGATAAATAACTATTCCATTCCTTCCTCGTATCACAGTTGATACAAGGAAATATCTCTCCTAACCAATCATCAACATTTAAAATTTGATATTTATGAATTCCACATACTTCATAAATTATTCTTAATTCAATAATAAAAATATTATTTCATCAATATAAATGATTGTCTTTATCCACTGATCATTATCATTTTTTACATAAATATTATGATCAAATCCACTGTGATAGAATCCAAGAATTTTAAATATTGATCAAGAAAATAGTACCACACTCTTTATATTGGTTTTAACCCTAATGTTTATCCTTAAATTGGTACATATTTATTTCATCGCCCTGAATATAAAATTTATTCAGATGCTCAATACAGAACCCATTTTCAACACACCCATAAAATAATTCTTAGTTCATGTGTATTTTGATAACATTAAACCACTTGTGAACTATTTTGGTTAAGAATAACATAATTTTCCTAACGAATATATGGATGAAAATATCTAGTCCCCATTAATTCATTTTTTATGAGAATATTAATTTTATAGAATTCATTCCTTTTTTTAAGCAACCATACCATCTTTATTGATTTTTATTTACAGAAAACCCATTTGGTTTTTTTAATTTTCTTATCTCCAAGCCTCATAAAAATTTCATTTCTATGGTATATCTCAATTTAGACAATATCATAATTAATTATCCTGATACAATCTGTATATTTTATTAATCATAAAAAAACCTTAAGCTCTAAATGAGATATGTGTTATGGTTTTGCATAAAAGTTATCCTTCGTATTTACATAAAGGAAATCTAGTCACCAAAAATGTTTTTCTGGCATCAACCCAAGATTTATTTGTATATTTATTTTAAATGACTTTAATATTTTTTATATCTTGCGGCATATGAAACCCAGATACATGAAAATAACAATATATTTGATATGATATAAAACACACATCACTGAGCCTAACCAAAATGTGAGATACAATTCAAATATGATTGTTATAACCAAGAAATTAAATTGGAAGGTATGAATAAGATTAACCAAATTATTTTTTATATAGAGAGATATAGTACCTAATAAATATAAATTTATTTTTTCATTCTTATTAAAAAATCTCTCAAAATTATAGTAAGGTCATTTTTTTTCTTTAAAATACATATTCTTCAAAATTGGATTTATTTTGCATTTTTTTGAATTAAAATAAAGTTATAAGACATTTTGAAATTTTATTTTATAGAAATAATATAATTTTTTAAATCATTATATTGAAATTATCATAGGGTTTAATCTTTGGATTTTATAAAAAGAGTGATTTTTCATTTAATAGTTAAAATACTATATTTTTTAGAACTATATTTTATTTTTAATAAATTGTGTAATTTAAATGTCCCAATATGGGTTTATTTTATTAAAAAAATATTATTTAGTAATATTTAAATTAATAATTTAAAATTTAATCATCTTTGAAAATATTTTATATATGTTTTTCATTTTTAGGACTAAAAACTCATTTTTCGAAAAACTATTTTAAAATGTCTAACATTTTACTATTTTAATTAGTTAAAATAAAAAAAATTAAATATTTCAATGAAATTCATAGATTATAAATCTAACAATATGAATATAAATCTATATGATTAATATCATATGTTATATAGTTAATTTATGATCATCTTATGCTTGAAGAATGCATTTCATAAAAAACCATTTTTTGACATGATTTGTGGGTCTATTCTAATATATGTTTTTTACTTATCTATGTATAATTTGGTAAAATGTATCAAATATTTTGAATGAAAATAATTAAAATTATTCAATATTTTCAATATAAATTTTGTTTCACAATGATTAATAAGGACGCTAAAATTTATTTAATGTTGTTAAGGTTAAAATGTGGTTTTGTGGATTACATGTGTTTGTGTTAAGATTAATTTTCCACAAACATATAATTTTTTATGAAACTTTTTGTTTAATATTTATGATCAGTGGGTAAAAATTATATAAAAAGGCACAAGTTATTTTAGTCTAAATGATTAAATTACCTAGGTTAAATATACTAAATATAGTGGTGAAAAATGATGTGTTAAAAGTAAGAAAACATTGAAGATATTGAAGAACAAGTTTAAAACCTGTTTTTTTGTGGTGGTGATTTTTATAGACCTTAACCTCCTTAAAAAAATATTTATCAATTTTAGTGGAACATGGGTTTATATTTACTTCCCATTATTAAATACTTTTTGGTATTTGAAAAAATACCACTCCTCCTCGATTATATAAATACACTCACTCTCCTCCCTTATATACACCTATAAATACATTTTTTTTCAAAAAAGACATTCAAAATATCTCAAAAAATCTTTTAAACATTATAGAGGTGTGTTTCTTCAAATAACACCTAGTCTAGGTTCCTTAATAAGAGATTCAAAGGGTCTTCTTCTGAGAGAAGTTAATTGTATTCATTAAGCTTTTCATTTTGATTAATCTTTTCCATCATCAATTATTTCATAAAAAATAGTATAATAATACCATTAAATACCATATAATTATATTTTATTATGTTTATGTTATTATATCTATCCATATCCTCTTCCATCTAATTGGAGACAAATCCATCACTCATGTGTACTAAATACAAACACCTGACGAACTAATGTAATTTCGTTTACAAAACTAGCTCACATGGACAATCAAAATAATTGATATATTGAATATATATATATAATACATAAGACATTATATTACTCTTGAAAATTAATATAACATCCAATTCCTTACCCTTCCATCCATTAATGGAATGATATAATTTCTTGTTAATACGTATGTCCTACTATCTCTACAGAGCGATGCCACTCATTTTCCATGTAAAATATTCATGAATGGGTTAAAAAATATTATGGAACAATATCTCATATATATGAATCGAAATGTTCATTAAAAAAATCATGAGAAAAAAAAAGTAAATTAACAACCAAAACAATAATAATAAATGATTATTAAGGATTCCTTGATATGATGTTATAAGAGGATCATATATGACACTGTAAACAAAAATATTTTTTTGTAAATTACTTAAATATATAAAATCATTATAAATGTGGCTAAATAGTGTTCAACCTAATGTATGTTTGATGTATGGGATTTTGTATCAATTTCTATTCATCGAGGAATATTGTAATGTTATACACAATATTAATTTATTTGGAGTATAAAATTTAACTTTTACATTTAATATCATGAATACGTCATACATCATGGTATTTTATTATTTAATTCTAATTGTTTAATCCAAGGGGATTTTACATGAAAAATTCCTTGTGATAAAGAATTTCAAAACACAATTAATTTTCATTAGCTTACAACTTCTTCATTGTGTATGGTATTCTAAGATTACCTGTGTAATGAATTTTGATTATATCATTTCATTATTTAAATTGTTTTAAGTGGATTTACATTTAATACACAAAACTAATTCAATGATTAATTATCACTTCAACATTATGATCATTGTAAGGGTTTCTCATATGAAATTGTCCTGTTTAGCACATATGTCATGTTATACACCTATATTATATTTTGAGATGTATTGAATTTTTATTTGACATGTTATATCATTAGTATATTTATATTCATAAAATATAATGTTTCATTTATTCTACTCCTTCCATTTGTCTTAAAATTCAAATCATACCAAAGAGGTAAGAGATTTATATTTTAATCTCTTTTTAATCAAGATAATTTATGATTGAATTTTAATTAAAGGATATTATGAGATCATTGTATAAGAAAACCCTTTATGTTTATTCTCCTCTGGTTATCCATGATTTTTACATGTAATGGTATAATGTTATTTTCTTTGGTACTTAAAATGATTAAGAAAATATTTTTATGAAGTACGACTTCATTTCTCTCTTTGGTTCAATTTGTTTTCTAAATCCATTCTTTATATAAATGTTTATAAAAATGTTTTACTATCAATTTAAAAGGTACTTTTCACATAATTGGATTTTTATAAAATTTCATAAAAGTAATATTCCTATCATTTTACAAACAAGATATTTTTTACTATTATTAAAAAAATATGAATGGAATCTTTGTTTAACATAAACAACATGAAGGGAACATTCCCACCAATATGAAAAATTATTTCCTCGAAGCATCGTAAAAACGTTTAAAAGATTTTTTACTAACTGAAATGATTTTCCTAATATTATATATACATATAGATTTTTTAAAACTTATTTTCAAATCTAAAAGGGTATTTTCCTCAATAATGTTCTAAATATTTTAATGGCAGTATTATTCATAAAAAACAACATTTTTTACATATACTTCACTATAGATATTTTGTAATGATGTCACCCAAATTATATCTCAAGATTGTTTATGATTATTTTGACAATAGAAAGTATTGAAATTCTATTTGATGACTAATTTTTGTAATCATTAACTTTGGATACCACCACCACTTTTCCAGAAACTGCCATCACCGGCAGCCAGACCATCGCTGCCTCGCCGAAAACCCCCAGAATCTACTGGAAAACATTCTCTAGACCACTTTGACCACCAAAGTGCTCCAAAAATTAATCTGGGACCAGAACTAGAAACCTCATGATGTGATCTTCATAGACTCCATCTTCTCTCAGAGATTTGTCATCGTTTCGACATGAATAAAAGTTGGAGGATCTTCTACTTACTGTCATGCCTCCTCTAACACTCAAAACTCAAAACTATCATAGATCTGGAATCCTTAGATTTTGAACTTACCAAATCCTTTCCCCACTGGACTTTTGGACATCTTGTTGTCTTATAAAAATGTTAATGATGATTAATGGTGAATAATGGACAAAGAAAATGAAGAACGAGCAATTGAAAACTAAATATAATAATAGACATTATCAGTTTGGACATTGAGAGAGATAATCAGAGCAACAAAAATGTAAACGAATCAAAACTGAAAACAAAACTTTGATAGGGGAGAAGAAAAATCTTAAATAAGAAGCCTACCTATATTCTGGATCTTCCATTGGGTTCATTGTGCTCTGAAAACAAGCTCTTGTATTTTCATCACAATCTGATCACTACTAGAAAACTAACCTATACCAATGGTTTTGAACTGTTGGTATAGGCCTCCAAACCGTTGGTATAGCCTATACCAACGGTTTGGAGAACCGTAGGCAAGTAAGCCGTTGGGATAGGTCTATAGCAACGGTTTTCCAAAAACTGTTGGTATAGACCTATACCAACGGTTTTCAAAACCATTGGTATATGTAATATGAAAATCTATACCAACAGTTCCATAAACCGTTGGTATATGTATTTCCAAAAAAAACATCTGCTGGGATTTGATTCCAGGACCTCCAGTTTTTCATTGAACGACCTAACCACTAACCTAACATGACTTTTGTGAACATAATTTCATAAATATATATATGTATTATCATAATTATTTTAAATTTTGATTTATGAATGTTCTGGTTAAGAGGATTCGACAAAAAATCAAGGGACCTATACCAACGGTTGTCAAAACCGTTGTCCAATTTGTGGCCACAAATTGGACCTTTCCCAACGGTTTTGGAAAACCCTTGGGAAAAGTGGCCATAAAGTGGGTTTCCCAATAGTTTGGCCAAACTGTTGGGAAAGGGGGTATAGAAGTGTTGGGAAAGGTCACATTTCTAGTAGTGGATGATGTTTGATTGTCGCATCACTGTCGACCAGAGCTCCATCATCCGTGAGAGAAATGATCTAACTCTCGCTCATTTCTCTTAACTCCAATTTATAGGAGGTCGTCAATGGCCTCAGAATCCGAACCTCACATGATCTCTCAACTTAGGTCACCCCTAGGGAAAAAACCGCGATAAAAACCCAAATTTTGCCTCATATTTCCAATACATGTCCCTGTTCAAAAGTTATTCAAAGTAGTGTTTCAAATTAAACAACATTTATTTAATTATTTTATTTATGGGTTTTCCCACTATGACTTTTTCTATAGGAGTCTTTCTCCCGCAAAAGTTATACCCCACCTAGGTTAAATTCCATGCTCTGGACTCAACCGTGGCCTCATATTTATGATGTGAGCTACTGTTGGAGTGATACCTTCTTCTTCCACATGCATAGTGTAAACATACATAATACATGAAATATTCACTTTATTATGATTATTATAAATTTTATTTCCCATAAATATCCATATTATTTATCATATATATTCTTAATACATAAACCATATATCATTTATATATACTTTTTTAATTTTAGATTATATGATTGACTATGAAATAATTAAATTTCATATTTTTAATTCAATATACAGATTTATTTATAAGATGTTTTTTTATGAATTAAATTTATCATTCAATATTTGAAAAATCTTTTGCAATCTTAGTGATGTATGGGGTCGAGAATTATATATCCCATCAATGCATCAATAAAATGATGAGGTGAATAGGTAAGTTTATTTTAAATGGGTTTTACACATTTTTAAGCCATCTCCTAAAGGGTCATTATGGTATATATATTATGATTTTTGAGATAATAACATCCAATATTATCCAATTACTTCATTAATAATTTAATTATCATTATCCATGAGATTGTTTCATTTATATTATCTATGGATGAATTTTGTGATGATGTTTTTGATTAAATGGATTGTGTGTTCAGTTAGTTACCTTTCTATATTGATTAGGCCCTATCTAATCCTAACATCCATATTATTGATTAAATGTAACATGTGTTTGGATATTTAACATGATATATTTATTACACCATATTGATTAATTTTTATTTACTCATGATAAATTTCCCTTTACATAACTCTTACTTAGCATCTGAGCTCCCCCTTATTTTTCCCCTTTGTCGGATATTTAGAAGGAGTATTTGAATATGTTCAAGGTTGTATATTTTTTTTTAATAGATTGAGATCTTTCCCAGAAAATCAATACCTATTTATTAGGAAAAAATGAAAACTTAGACAAGTATGGAATTAGAATATTTACATTGATCCCTTTGCAAAATTTGAAGAATATCCCTCGGTACTAGATCATGCCAATGATAATCAACCCCATTCACACCTTTGTTAGCTAGAAAATCTATCACGACCTGTCCTCAGGGCCCGTGTCGTGACTACCCCAAGCCCATCTTCCATAGGCCTGGGGCTGACGACAAGCACCAATGGAATAAATCCCAATAAAAGGGAATTCATTGCCTTTATAATAGTAAACAACGCAACATAGTACGCAATAGATGTAAGCACAATGTGACATTGAATACAAAAGTAAGTGGTGAAAGGTAAATGGGCCAGAATACAAACCCAACTAAAAGTACAGTACAACTGAAAGTCTATTACAACAGCAGTAAAGTAAACAGCAACCACTGAGTCGTCCTCCGGGAATCCCACCTGAAGGGTGGGTACATATAGTCTCTCCCAACACCACGGGTCCATTCGACTACTCCATGTACGTCACACCAAGTGCTCCACCTCCGGGTACCGTCCATCTCTACAAGCCTCTACCACTATCAGCGTTTTCTGTCGTCTGCATCCAACACAACGTAGTGCGGGCATTGCCCGTGCAGGGGTGAGTATAACAATACTCAGTAGGGACCCCAAGACCCCCGAAGTTCTCCCAGAATCCACGAAGGATAAACCTCAAAGAAAAGATACAATCACGAAGTATCAACCAACCCTACTTAGGTATATGGCCATACATATACCTAAGTTATCAAACATAGTACGGCTCCAACTCTCGAGCCCAAATACAACCCAGTCCTCACAAGAAAGAAGTCAATCACACCGATGATAATGATTCAAAATCAAGACTCAGCTCACACAGGTATACATCTTTCGTATAGCGATAGAGATGATCAGATGTAGTCACTGATTCATCTAAGATGTTGGACCCACACAAGATACAAGACCAGCTACTTTTCTGGACCCACACAGGATACAAGTACAGAGGTCAAACTACCGGACCCACACAGGATAGAGGAACAGTAGTCATCGTCGTCGAACCCACGAAGGATTCCAGTACAGTAGTCGTCGCTGTCGAACCCTCGAAGGATTCTAGTATGGTAGTCATCACTCTTAAACCCACGGAGGATTCCAGTACAGTAGTCAACGTAGTCTAACCCATAGAGGATTCCAGAACAGTAGTTGACGCAGTCGAACCCACGGAGTATTCCAGTACAGTAGTTGACGCAGTCGCAGCCAGCTCTAGGGTTCCCGCACACATCACGCTCGATTCCGGGAGGGTCCTCTCCTCGAGTAAAGGGGTTGATACATCAATTGTCATGAAGTCTAGAGTTGATGTATCCCAATGTTCCGTCTCATCAAAATAAACCCAACGCGACAGACGGCACTTCAATCGGACGCTCGGTATGAGAGTTATTGTCTTTTCCGTTCCAGGGGCCCGGTTGGAATTATGCTCGTTCCAAACTCAGTCGTTTTCCAAATTCGTCCAAAAATCATGTAAAGTATCGCAAAAGGACCGCCACGTCACGAGGGTCCCAGTACTGCAGACAGCACGTCGATCGGACCCACGGTCTTCATGATATTCACCTTTAAGTGGAAATGGGCCCGGCCCGTCAATCCCAGCGGGCCGACGGGTCGGGTCGACCCGGTTTGGGCAGGTCCGACCCGGCAGTGGGTCGAACTGGCCCGATGAGTCGCGCAGCCCGGCCCGAGGGGCACGGTCCGGCCCGGCATGGCGTGGCTCGGCTAGGCGCGGCGCGGCCCGGCCCAGCAGGGCGCGGCCTTGCCCAGCAGGGCGTGGCCCGGCTGGCCGCGGCACGGCCCAGAGGGCTGAGCAGTCCGCCGGGGGGGGCTTTCCTGAACCGGTGGCTCCATGCGGTGCCTTCCTCCCAACCGGTCGGCTGAAGATGTCCGACCTTCCTAGCGCAAGCAGCCCGCTCGGTCCCCGAACCTGCTGCGCTGCACTTTCGGGTGTCGCAGCTCCTTCACCCAGCCGGCCGACAAGCCGGCCGGTTTGCTGCTGAAGAGGCACGCGGATTGCGGGACGTGATCCTCCGTAGCGCGACACCCTTGTTGCGCCATGGTTTTCTTTGGTCTGGCTGAGCGGCCTGCGGTTGCGGGCCGCAGTTCCTCTGCACGTGGTTGGCCCGTGGCCACCGCCTTCGATCGTCACCGCTTCCCGTTGCGAATCAAAATCTAAGAACAAAGGAGGGTCTTCGGGCCATGTTCATTCAGCCCGCGCCCTCCACGTTAGGCGGTAACATATAGCCAAGATTATTCCAATGAAAAAACAACAAAAACAAGATAATTTATTCACGTATAAATAATACAAAACCCTTACCCCGCAAAAGACGTCGCAGGTCGTCAAGCCGTGGAAGACGAGCGTCACGGTAGAACAGTGTCGTCCCGTCAACGATGGTGGAAGTGTCGTTGTCATAGGAAACTTAGAATCCTTGACGTCGAGGTGCGTCCAAGGAAGAATCGTCATTGGAATAATTCCTCCGCGTTCTTCGTTGGGGATGTTCTTCGTTGAAGAATGGTGTTCTTTATCGAAGAAGGATCACCTCTCTTTTAATTCTCCAGAGCCTTTCCCCAAAAGTGATTTGCGAACGCAAAATAAATAATGAGGCTCTCAAATTAATAGAATTTCCATGCAATTCAATTTAGTTCAAAGAACTGTCGAATAATTAATGTTGACATTAATTATATGAGTTGGCACAATTGATGGGAAGACGGAGGTGTAGAGGCTCCGCCATTAATAAGGGGTTTTCAAAACAAACAGCAGGGAATTAATGGGGAGTTGAGGGGAGGTGGAAGGGTTTAGGTTCGTGTGGGTCCCACCACACTAAATCCTCTCAGGGGAGGTTATGTGGTGTGTGGGACCACCCTTAAATTCCTCTTGTAGGATATAACTACCAAAAAATAAATAAAATTGTGTACTACAATTTTATTTTATTTATTCTAAATCCCCAAAAATTAACTTTCAACCCGTATAAAATGCGACTGGGGTAAAGGTCCCCTTAAGAGAATAACGACACTGCGAGTTCATCGATGTCCTCTGATTTCAATTCCGAGCATCAGTTCAAATGATAGAAAAACCCACTAGTACGGTTACTGAATGTACCCGAACAAAACTTCAAAAATTGATTTCGGGTACAACGAGCCTCAGATTCAGGTGCCGTCAAGAAACTGCGTACTCATAAAATTCCAAAATATTTAAAAAAAATCCCTTGAAATTTCCAGGTCTTTACTCTCAGGGATTTACGTCCCCATAAAGATACAACACACACTAGGGGAATAAATGGGGGTACTGATCATGCATCTGAGCCTACCATTCCCAAGTGCTCTCCTAGAGGTTCACGTGCTGCCAGCGAACGCGCACCAGAGGAATCGACCGTCCACATAGGAATTTCTACTGTTGATCCTTGATCTCTATAGGGACCTCAGTGAATATCACCCCTTCATCAATGTCCCTCTCCCCGTGATCGATGATGTGGGTCGGGTCGTGCACTTTTCTCCTCAACTAAGATACGTGGAAGACGTCGTCCACCCGATGCAACTGAGGTGGAAGGGTCAGGTGGTACGCTACCTCGCCTACTCTGCTGAGGACCTGGAAAGGTCTGATGAATAGTGGAGATAACTTGTCAACCCGGCCAAATCTCCATAGACCTTGTCGAGGTGAGACCTATAGGAAAATGTGGTCGCCAACCTCGAACTCCAGTGGTCTCTGTATCTTGTCAACATAGGACTTTTGTCTGCTCTGTGCAGTCTTCATCCGCTCCTGGATAATCTGCACCTTCTCCGTCGTAGCCTACACTATCTTTGGTCCTACAAGTGCTAACTCTCCTGGGTCATTCCAACATAGATTTGATCTGCAAGGTCGGTCGTACAGTGCCTTGTAAGGGGCCATCCTGATGGTGGAGTGGTAGCTGTTGTTGTATGCAAACTCCACCAAGGGTAAGTGATCCTCCTAGCTGCGACCAAAGTCGAGGACACATGCACGGAGCATGTCCTCGAGAGTCTGAATGGTCATCTCAGTCTGACCATCCGTCTGAGGATGGAAGGCGGTGCACAGACGTAGTTGTGTCTCAAATGCCTCTTGCAACCCCTTCCAAAGACGGGAAGTAAAGCGTGTGTCCTGATCAGAGACGATCATCGATGGCACACCATGAAGCCGTACGATCTCCTGTACGTAGAGGCATCCCAAGATCTCTACTGAGACCTGCTCTCTGATCGATAGGAAGTGGGCCGACTTGGTGAGTCGGTCTATGATCACCCAGACAGAGTCGTGTCCTCTGGATGCACGTGGAAGCCCCGTCACGAAATCCTTGGATATCCTATCCCACTACCACTCTAGGCCCTCTAAGGGTTGTACCAAGACTGCTTGTACCTGGTGCTCCGCCTTCACTTGCTGACAAGTGAGGCATCGTGAAACAAACTCTGCTATAACCTTCTTCATACCCAGACACCAGTGCTGTCATCTAAGGTCATGATACATCTTCGTCACTCCTAGATGTACTGCTAGAGGGGAAGTGTGGAACTCCCTCAGCATCTCCTCCTATAGTGCAACTGGTACCATTGTACGTCCCCTGAAGAGGATGACGTTCTACCCTCCTTCATAAAGTCCATCAGGTGCTAGCCCTGAGGATATACGAGCACGTCGTGTCTTGCAGTCAGCGTCTCCTCGTTGTGCCTCTCTAACTCACTGAAGAAGTGGAGGAGTGACTGTGAGAGACTGAAGAAAGGAAGCTCCATCTATATCCACAAAGGATATCTGTAGCATGGTTAGCTGCTTTGTCACCTCTCCTAGCAGCTGAATGCCCGATCTCCTGCTAAGAGCATCAGCTACAACATTCCCCTTCCCAGGAGTATAGACTATCTCAAAGTCATAGTCCAAGAGGAACTCAAGCCATCATCATTGTCTCGGGTTTAGGTCCTTCTGCGGGAAGATGTAACTGAGACTCTGGTGGTCAATGTAGATTGTAAAGCACTCTCCCCTGAGATAGTGCCGCCACATCTTCAAAGCGATGACCACTGTTGCTAACTCCAAGTCATGGGTAGCGTAGTTCTGCTCGTGTTGTCTCAACTGTCGTGAACCATATGTGATCACTGCTCACTCATGCATCAGGACACACCCAAGTCCGGTCCCAGATGCATCGTAGTAAACTACGTACCCAACACCCTCCTCTGGTAGCCTCAAGATGGGTGCACTGGTCAATCTCCGTCTCAACTCCTGAAAGCTCTGCTGGCATCTATCTGACCACATGAAGGGTTTCCCCTTCTTCGTCAAATCTGAAAGCGGTGCTGCAACTCTGGAGAAGTCTGGCACAAACCTATGATAGTATCTGCCATGCCCAGGAAACTCCAAACCTCCATCACACTCTTGGGTGGCTCCCAAGAAAGTATTGCCTCGATCTTTGCTGGATCCACTGCTACCCCCGCCTCTGCGATGATGTGTCCCAAGAAATGAACCTCTCGAATCCAGAACTGGCACTTCGAGAGCATACCATAAAGATGGTAGTCTCATAGTGTATCCAGTACAACCCGCAAGTGGTAGGCGTGCTCCTCCTTAGTAGTCAAGTAAATCAGAATGTCGTCGATGAAGACAACGACAAAATAATCAAGGTAAGGCTGGAAGATCCTGTTCATGAGACTCATGAACACTAATGGGGTGTTGGTCATGCCGAAAGGCATAAAGAAGAACTCGTAGTGGCCACACCGACACCTGAAGGCCGTCTTTTTCACATCCTCCTCTCGAACTCTGAGCTGGTGATAGCCTGACCTGAGGTCTATCTCTGAGAACCATCGTGCTCCGTTGAGCTAATCGAAGAGGTCGTCAATCCTCGGAAGTGGGTATTTGTTCCTCTGGTCACCTGATTCAAGAGACGGTAGTCGATACACAATCGCAAGCTCCCATCCTCTTTCTTGGCGAACAAAATCGGAGAAGCCCAGGGTGAAACACTGGGTCAGATGAACCCCTTTCCCTGCAAGTCCTCCAGTTGTACCCGCAGCTCACGAATCTCGTCAGGAGCCATCCGATATGCTGGAGTAGATATCGGTGTTGTCTTGGGGTATAGGTATATATAGAAGTCTACCTCTATTCTATGAGGTAGTCCTATAACGTCGTCAGGAAAAACCTCTGTATACTGATCCACCACAATAGGAAAACTCGGACTCTCCACATCAACTGCTCCGAGGATGATACGAGACAACTGATGTGTGATCCACTGCCCTCTCCTCTGCGTAAGTCCATCCTTCACTGAAAAGGCTCTCTTCTCGCCGGTGAAGGTGAACCTTCTCCCATCCTTGAAGATACATCGCACCTTGAGCCTAATACAGTCGATCTGAGCATGTATTGTAGATAACCAGTCCATACCCAAGATGACGTCGTAAGGCCTCGATGCCGCTAAAAGAAGATCCCAACCGAAGCTCTCGCCTCCTATAGTAAGCTCACACAGCCGGCACCAATGTGTAATCATCGAGTCTGCTTCCGTAGGAATCTCTATCCGTAAGGATCGAGCCAACGGCTCCGTCAAAATCTCTGAGCTCCGAAAAAGGGTAGCAGTAATAAAAGAATGACTCGCACCTGTGTCTATAAGAACTGCAACATGGGTGGAGTGGAAACAGATAGTTTATTGAATCATCTCAGGTGTATCGTGGTCATAGGCCTCGACTGCCTGGAGTTGTGCCCGCCTCTGTCCTCCTTCTCCCTGTGGTCGGGTGGGACCTCCTGGTGGTGGTGGTGGTAGAGCCTCGAAACGTCATCCACCACCCGCTGCTCGGCCAAATCCTCTGCCTCGTCCGCCCTCTCCCGGCGGACCACCACGGTAAAACCTCTACCTCTTCCTAGGAGGTCCCTCTATTGTCTGCTACTCATCCGGATGGCAGGTCAGGATGTCACGAGCCATGTGGTCCTACCCGCCACATGCATAGCATTGCCTGCTCCTCGTAAGGCTGGCTCTGTTTCGTGTGCCCCGCACAACCGATCCTATATCCTGAGGTCTCCCACCTGATGGCCTTGTCCGCTTGGACCCCTGTAATATATGTCTACGGTCGGCTATAGAAGACTCCGCTACGTGTCGTCCTGTGGTGGGTCTCACCACTGGTGACTGCTCAGCGAGAAAAGCTCTCCACTAGAAGGGCTCGCTCCAGCACCCCTGCCAGCGTCGGGATGCTGAGGGGAATTGTCGAAGCCCTGATCTCATGCCTTAGTCCCTGCTCAAAGGTCTGAGCCCTGAAGAACGGGTCCCATACCATATCTGTGGAGTAGCATGAGAGGTCAGTAAATCTCGCTGAGTATTGAGCTACTGTCATGCTGCCCTGCCGCAGATGTAGTAAGTCCTAAATCCACATCGCACGAAGGGTGGTTGGAACAAACTCCAAGCGGAAGAGACTCTCGAAGTCTTTCCTAAGTAGATATTCCTTGTCGTGCACCTAGAGAATCAATCTCCACCATATACCTACTGTTGCATGCGGGAGACTCACGGCAAGGATCACTATAAGGTCGGCTAGTGTCCCTACCAATCTGAAGACTCTGACGATAGCCTCCAGCCAATCCTCTACTGCCTGAGGGTCCTTCTCTCTGCAGAACCCGGGTGGCCTATGTCGCTGAAACTCGTTCAACGCACTCAGGTGGAGTTCACTCTCTGCTTCTGGGGCTGGTAGTATCAGTGGCTCAGCGAGTAGTGGTATCGATGGTGCCTCCGCTGTGATGGGGCCCTGCACTGAGGCCTCGTCGCTCGGTGGGCTTCCATCTCGCACATAACTCAGAACCCTAGCTAGATGCCTTTGTGGGGCCATCCTGAAAAGAAACAAGTCTGCCACGGTCAAAACAGTATACCTGGTGAGCTGACACAAAGTAATCACAAAGAAAATTTTTCAAGGGAAACACACACGCAATCAGTGTTTTCATGCACTGAGTCGGAAATCAGAGGTCAGGGTCATGGTGTATGGATACGTCAGTCGTCGTACCAACACTGGACTCCCTAGACTGAAAACCACACTCAATACTCTTAACACTATTGCCTCACAGAAAGGAAAGACCAGAGTCTTAAGTTATACGGTAGAACCGACCCCTCTGATACCAATTTGTCACGACTCGTCCTCAGGGCTCGTTCCGTGATTACCCCAAGCCCGCCTTCAATAGGCCAGGGGCTAGCGACTATCACCAAAGGCATAAATCCTGATAAAATTGAAGGCATTGCCTTTATAATAGTAAAAAAACAACAAATTACGCAATAGATGTAAGTACAAAGTGATACTGACAACAAAAGTAAGTGTTGAAAGGTAAATGGGCCAGAATACAAACCCAACTAAAAGTATAGTACAACTGAAAGTCTAGTACAATAGCAGTAATGTAAAAAGCAACCACTGAGTCGTCCTCCGGGAATCCCACCTAAAGGGTGGGTAGAGATAGTCTCTCCTAGCACCATGGGTCTGTCCGTCTGCTATGTGTACGTCACACCAAGTGCTCCACCTCCGGGTACCATAAGCTCTACAAGCCTCTACCACGATCAGCGTTGTCTGTCATATGCATCCAACACAACGTAGTGTGGGAATTTCTCATGCAGGGGTGAGTATAACGATACTCAGTAGGGACCCCGAGACCCCCGAAGGTCTCCCAGAATCCACGAAGGATAAACCACAAAGAAAAGATACAATCACGAAGTATCAACCAACCCAACTTAGGTATATGCCCATAAATATACATAAGTTACCAACCACATTACGGCTCCAACTCTCGAGCCCAAATACAACCCAG
Source organism: Viscum album (assembly GCA_963277665.1). NCBI lineage: Eukaryota > Viridiplantae > Streptophyta > Magnoliopsida > Santalales > Viscaceae > Viscum > Viscum album. Next base: position 1,330,277,657 of record OY728158.1, read on the forward strand.
TCCACACAAGAAAGAAGGCAATCACACCGATGATAATGATTGAAAATCAAGACTCAACTCACATAGGTATACATCTTTCGTATAGCGATAGATATGATCAGATGTAGTCACTGATTCATCTAAGTTGTTAGACCAACATAGGATACAAGACCAGCTAAGTTGTCGGACCCACACAGGATACAAGACCAGCTAATCTGTCGGACCCACACAGGATACAATTATAGAGGTCAAACTGTCGGAACCACACAGGATACAAGAACAGTAGTCATTGTCGTCGAACCCACAGAGGATTCCAATATGGTAGTCGTCGCTGTCGAACCCATGGAGGATTCCAGTATAGTAGTCATCGTTGACGAACCCACAGAGGATTCTAGTACAGTAGTCTACGCAGTCGAACACACGAAGGATTCTAGTATAGTAGTCGATGTAGTCGAACCCACGGAGGATTCCTGTACAGTAGTCAACGCAGTCGCAGCCAGCTCTAGGTTTCCCGCACACAGCATGCTCGATTCCGGGAGGGTCCGCTCCTCGAACAAAGGGGTCAATACATCAACTATCACAAAGTCCAGAGTTGATGTATCCCAAAGTTCCGTCTCATCAAAAGAAACCCAACGCGACAGACGGCGTCAATCGAATGCTCGGTCTGAGATTTATTGGCTTTTCCGTTCCAGGAGCCCGGTTGGAATTACGCTCATTCCAAACCCATCCATTTTCCAAAGTCTTCAAAAACTCACTTAGAGTATCGAAAAAGGACCGCCACGTCACGAGGGGGCCAGTTCCGCAAACGGCATGTCGATCGGACGCGCGGTCTTCATGATTTTCACTTTTAAGTGGAAACAGGCCCGGCTCATCAATCCCAGTGGGCCGACAGGTCGGGTCGACCCGGTTTTGGCGAGTCCGACCCGACAGTGGGTCGGACGAGCATGATGAGTCATGTGGCCCCGCACGGCGCGGTGTGGCGCGGACAGGCGATGCGCGGCCCGACCCAGCAGGACACGGCCCAGTTGGCCTCGGCTCGGCCGACTGGCTGAGCGGTCCGAGGGGGGGGGGGGCGCATTCCTGAACCGGTGGTGCCACGAGGCGCCGCCCTCCCAACCGTCCGGCCGAAGCTGTCCCGCCTTCCCAGTGGAAGAGTCCCACTCGGGCGGGCCACGAACCTGTTGCGCGGCACCTTCAGGTGCCGTAGCTCCTTCACCCGGCTGGCCGACGAGACGACCAGTTCACTGCTGAAGCGGCCCGCGGATTGGGGGCCACAGTACTCCGCAGCGTGGCGCCCTTGTGGCACTGCGGTTTTCTTTGGTCCGACTGAGCAACCCGCGGTTCCTCCGCAAGTGGCTAGCGTGCGGCTTCCGCCTTCGATCGTCACCGATTCCCGTTGCGAATCAAAAACCAAGAACAAAGGAGGGTCTTCGGGCCGTGTTTGTTCGGCCCGCACCCTATGCGTTAGGCGTAACATATGGCCAAGATTATTCCAAAGACAAAAAAACACAAATGAGATAATTTATTCAGGTATAAATTATACAAAACCCCTACCTCGCAAAAGATGGTGCTCGTCGTTGAGCCACGGAAGACGAGAATCACGGTAGAATGGTGTCGTCCTGTCAACGATGGCGGAAGATTAGTTTTCATATGCGACATTGACTCCTTGACATCGAGGTGCGTCCGAGGAAGAAGCGTCGTTGGAAGAAGTCCTTCGCATTCTTCCTCGGGGATGTTCTTCGTTAAAGAATGATGTTCATTGTCTAAGAAGGGTCACCTATTTTTTAATTCTCTAGAACCTCTCCCCAAATGTGATTTGCCAATGTAGAAGAAATAATGAGGCTCTCAAATTAATAGAATTTCCATGAAATTCAGTTTGATTCAAAGAAGTGCCAAATAATTAATGTAGACATTAATTATATGAGTTGGCATAATTGATGGGAAGAGGGAGGTGGAGAGGCTCCACCATTAATGAGTAGTTGTAAAAAAAATAGCAGGGAATTAAGGGGGAGTTGAGGGGAGGTGGAAGGGTTCAGGTTCGTGTGGGTCCCACCACACTAAATCCTCTCAGGGGAGGTTATGTGGGGTGTGGGCTCACCCTTAACTTCCTCTTGTAGGTTATAACAACCAATAAATAAATAAAATTTTTTACACCAATTTTATTTAATTTATTCTAAATCCCCAATAATTAACATTCAACCCGCATAAAATGCAACTGGGGTAAAGGTTCCCTTAAGCGAATACCGGCACTTCGAGTTCATCGGTGTCCTTGGATTTCAATTCCGAGCACCGGTTCAAAAGATAGAAAAACTCACTCGTACGTTTACTGAACGTACCCAAACAAAACATCAAAAATTGATTCTGGGCACACCGGGCCTCAGATTCAGGTGCCGTCAGAAACTGCGTACTCAAAAAATTACAAAGTATTTCAAAAAAAAATCCTTGAAATTTCCAGGCATTTACACAATCCGCCAATGAGTTTGCTTCTCTATAAACATGAGTGAAAATATGCTCTTTTGAGAAGGGAAGATCCAAGAATTTTGCCTAATGATTGGTGAGATTCCAAGAGAGGTGCAACGAACCTGTTCTGGTAGCAGGAACCATAGTCATGGAGTCACATTCAAGCCATACCTTATTCCAACCTCACTGATTGGCTTGCTCAACCGCTATAATAACACCAAGAATTTAGGCCTCCAGAGCAGAGGCATTACCACATGAACCATAAAGACATCCAAGGGAATGACCATGATGGTCTCTTAAAATCGCCCCAAAGCCTGAAGGCCCCAGATTCCCTCTTGAAGAACCATCTTAGTTGATCTTTATCTAGCCATTAAATAGGGCATGTCATAATACTTCCAGTGTTCCAAGGGGTGGGATGAAAATTCCCCTTGACCCCCACTCGATTAAGAACCGAAAGGTCATGAATGTATTTTTCACAAAAGATACCTCGTGGATTAATAACATCACTCACTAGAGAAAGAATCATGGACAATGCAACGGCCACATGAAAAGGCTGATGATCATGAATGACTTTGATTCTAGAAATCCAAATATAGTGAACCATCTCCTCCACAGAAACCTGAAAAAGTAACAGGATTTGTGGTGACTACTTCAGGTCTGTCCAGCTCCTCATGAAGTCACAGATAGAGCTGGCTCATGGCGTATGCACTTAAAAAATATCAGAGACTGCCTTCCACATTGCTGAGGCTGGTTTGCGCTTCGAAAATATCAAAGACTTCTTTTCACAAATTTACATTAAAAGTTTAAAAATGTATTTTGATATTCAGGTTTTCATCTAGTTTAGAAAGACTAAGAAACTATTTCATCCTTTAAGATTTTATCGATGGTATATTATTCCAATGTAATAAAGTAACCACCAACTCTAGGAAATTATGTTTAATGTATTTATTGTTGGTATTAAAGGAAGATTAACATTAAAATTGGTAACTTGAACTAGGAAAACATATATTATGGAACATAAACCTATGATATAATTTGAGGATAAGTGTATAATAACTTCCTAACGTTTTTATTATGAAGGTACTGGGTTGTTTTTCATAGTAATACATCAATATATGGATACTATAAATGGACATGGTTATGGAACATTTTTACCAAGGTGTAAGAAATATAAAAATAAAACATCAGAATTTGACCATATAAATACTTAGTGCATAATAATGGGCCTTAATGTGAACCTTATCTGACACTCCTAGGGAATATTCTTTGTATTATTCATATTTTCCTCACAAAGAATTTTGAAGGATTTGAATAAAAGATGAAATTTAATTATCTACACTAAACCTAAAATCTATTGTGATGGTATTTCAAAGGTTTATCATATGTTGAATTTCATAGATACCCCTTTTATGAATTTTTGTGATGGTAACATAACACGATTAAGGATGTTTTGGGAAACTTTTATGGGAATAAAATCCTTTATTTTAGTATATGATATAGTGAAAGGGTTATTTTAGGAAAAATCCATTTATATTTTGGTGTCATAAGTTTTAATTTATTGATAATTGTTAGGGTTTATATGATCATTGATGTTATGATAATAATATTCAATTAATATTAATTAACATCATCAAGAAAATAATTCATATATAAAATATTATTTTTTAAAAAGTTATTAATGATTATTTTTTAGGATGTTCATCATATTACCGGGAAACATATTATAAGATTAATGTTTCTTAGGTAATTAATAATATTTTGATAGAATATTTATTTTTTGTGCTATATATATTCGCTAAGTTTAACATAAAGAATTATTTGGGATGAATGCAATTTATCTTTTTGGGATATATGTTAAAAGGCATGAGATAACCTATGAGGTGAAAAAATTATTTACTATTGAGAATATTGATGTTATTTGGGTTTTATTGTTATTTATTTTTTGAATATTATGTGATGAGCCTATGGTGAAATTTTTGATTTAAAATTTATTATTTCTTCATATGAAGGTTTATATAATTTTATATTACCTTTTGGTAACCATTTCATATTAGTTAATATTTAATGATATGAGGAATAGATTTTTTTCATTTTCTAGGGCTTTAGATACACTAAAAGTAAAATTTTGCGCTTTAGGAATAAAAAATTCATTTTTGATATTTATTTCATGGAGTAAGAGATGATGCAAGAACTGGTTGAAAAACAACCAAAAGTTGAAATTATTTCTATGAAAGATAATTATATCAATTAAGTTTATTTCCTTAAATAATTTGTATAGATGGTAATGAATTCATTATTTCTGGGAAATTGATCATGAAACAAAATTCTATCATATTACCACAATTTTTTATGAAACAATGGCCTTTTAGCTCCTAAAAATTTTAATTTTTTTGCCTGTTAACTATTTCATTCTCATTCACTTTCTTGTGATCAATGATATTTATCACTATCTAAAATTATTTATGCTTTCCTTTTATGTCAGTATTTTCAATTACAACAAATGTTCTCCTACATGTGAACCTATTTTTGTTTTATTATAGAAGAGCATCACAATTCCATTTCACTATTATAAAGGAAATGTTTTTTTTTAATTTTATTGTGTTATTTTTAGTGAAGGGATTTTAAAATATCAAACCATTCATTTCCAGTTGATAGTTCAAATAGAGATCCTGCAATTTATTAAATGTTTGGTGAATTTCTCAGCCTAATGTTTTAATTCATATTAATGATAAATAAATTTAATCTCTTGGATATCTTTTCGTACATGAAACCCAGAGATTTTAAAAGAATAACATTTTATTTTATAATGTATATGATAAGAAACACCAAGCCTAAATAAACAAAGAGAAACTATATAAATATGATTGTTATAACCTAGCCATTAAATTTGTCACTATGTGTATGATTAATTGAATTATGAAATATATATAGATAGGTACTAATCAATAAAAATTTATTAGTGAATTGTCACTTAATGATCACTTAAATTTTTTGTCAAATTTTTTTTATTCTTCAAAATACATATTCTTAAAAAAGATTTTATTTTACATATTATGTATCAAATTACAATGATTTTTAACCAATTTTATAAATAATACTTTATATAAATATTATAATTTTTTACATCATCAAATCAAAATTTCATTAGTGTTAAGTATTTGGTTTTGTTTCTGAAAAGTGTTAATTTTTAGTGAATAATAAAAATATCATCTTTTCTAAACAATCATTTTTTTACTAGATTATGTTATTTACATGTCCTAATACGATTTGATTTTTATTTTAAATGAATATATGTTTTATATTTAATTATATTTAATATAATTAATTTAATTTGAATAATATTTATAATCTATTATGGTATAATTTTATTTTTAGTCTTAAAAACATATTTTTTAGAAAACTATTTTTAGATCAATAATATTCCTCTATTTTAACTAATAAAAATAACCACCAATATTGAAATATTTAAATGAAATTTATATAAATTATATTGAAAAATATATTAATATAAATACAAGGATGAGGGCATGTCCGTTGTTTGACCCCATCCGTCGCTCTGTTGTCCTTTTTCTTTCTCTTAATAAATGGTCAGAAGCTTTGCCTTTTCAAAAAAAAAATATTAATATAAATACATATAATCATGATCACTATCCATATAATTAATGTAAGATAATCATTTCAATCAAAAATGCATTCTTGAAAAAACTATTTTTCGGAATGATTTTTTGGTTTATTTTAAATTTTATTTTATTTTTTTAGTTTAATTTTTTAAGATTTAATCATTCTTAGTATTCATCATATTTTATATTATATAATATTTTCAGCAAAAAAAAATTCCTAAAGATTTGTAAATATGGTAAAATTTATTTACCGTAGTTAAGGTTAAAATGGAGATTTGTGTGACACATGTGGGTGTGTTAAAAATAAATATAAAAACACATATAATTTTTTTGATAAATTGGGATTCAAATATTGTAATTTTTTTTCTAAATTATAACAAAATGCTCAACGTATTTTATGATTAAACGATATATTACCATGGTTAAATTTACTAATTATTATGGAGAAAAATAAAATGGTAAATGTAATAAAACATAGCGGAAAATAGAGAACATATTTAAAACATGTTTTTTATTATTTAGTGGTGATATATATCACCTTAACCTCAAAAATATATTATATTAATCAATTTTTGTGAAACATTGGGTGAGTGCGAGTTCCCATTATTGAGTAGTTTTGGGTATTTACAAAAATGACCCTCATCCTCAATTATAAAAGGGTCACCATCCCCATAGTTCTTCCCACTTACCATGAAATTTGGATCAAAAAACCAATTAAAAATCTCACCCATACATCTTTATCCCTATTATATAAGTGATGTTATTCCAAAAATATAAACCATAGTGTCCTTAATAAGATATCCAATGGAGGTTCTTTTAAGAGAAGGTGATTATAATCAGTAAGATCTTTCTTTTAATTCTCTTTTTTGAAAAATAAATTTTGTCATAAAACATAAGATATTATAAAACCCGTATATCCATTTTAATTAGAAGTTATTATGTTTATGAAATAATATTTATCTTTATCCTCCATCAACTGGAAACAAAGAAATGGCTTGTGTTCACAACAGACTAACAACTCACGAATTGAGGTAATTTTTTTCCTTTACTAACTCACATGGATAGTCATAATGATGGAAATAATTAATATATTTAATCAATAAGAAATTATATTAATAATTTAAATTTAATATACATTCCACTTACCCTTTCACCCATTAAGGTAATTTTATCATTTCTCATGCGAGCGTACGATCTACTGTTTCCATGAAGTGACATGACTAATTTTCCATGTCTAAATTTCGATAATGGTTTTAAAAATGAATAAAATAATTAAATATGGTCTTTATAAAATTAATATAATTAAGTATAGGATATAATTATATCCTATACACTTGAACAAGAACATTAATGATAAAAGACACCTGAGAAAAATGAAATTAACAAATAAAACATTAACAATAATAAGAGATTGTTAATGAATAGGTGGTAATATATTATAATAGGATCAAATATGATATTAAAAAAATTAATATTGTTATATTACAAATCAATATTATGATAATACTAATATACAATAGTTTAAGGTGTCTTTAACTGAAAGGAAGCTTGAGTTAAGGTATTTTATCTAAATTTACATTCATTGAGGTATGGTATAATGTTATGCTATTAATTTAATTATAAGATATATATATACTTCCCCTCTTACATGTAATATCATGAATCCTTAATAAATCATGATATTTTAAGACTTAGTTTGAATTAATTCATTCAAAGGGATTTAAATTAAAAATTAACAATCTTGTAAAGAATTTCATAACCCAATATATTTTCATTAAATTACATTAAAACTTCATTGACTTTGATTTTAAAAGATTAACTGTTTAATTAATTATTATTTCAAAAAAAAATGGGGATTTAAATTTTATATATATAATCTATTCAACTACTAATTCTCACTTAAATATTGTGATTCTTGTAAGGGTTTCTCGTATTAATTTTTCTTCATTGAGACATATGTCATCTTATAATTATACCTTATTTTATTTAGTGTATCTACTAAAACTTTGATTTTTTATGTCATTAATATCTTTAGATTCATGGAATTTAATGTTTCATTTGATTTTATTCCTTTCATTTGACTTACAATTCAAAATCCAAAAATGTAGTACGTTATGTGTGTTTCAATCTCATTTTAATCGAGATTTTTTATTGTTGACTTTACATTGAAGGAAATTTTTTTATCATTGTTTAATAAAATCCTTTAATTTTATTATCCTCTATTTAATCATTATTATCCATGTACTATTATAATTTTTTTCATTTTGATAATAAAAATTATTTAGATTTTTTTTAATAAAATACGACTTTACTTCCATCTTTGGTCAAAAATATTTTTATTAACTATAAATTTATTTATAAAAATGTTTATAAACATTGTTTACTATGATTAATGAAGGCCATTCCTCCCATAATTGTTGTTTTAAATAGGAATCTTCCTTTCATTTTCCAAAAATGTACTTTTGAAATTTCTATCAAAAATGCGAAAGGAATCATTTTTTAACATGCTAATCATGAATAGAACATTAATATTATCATGAACAATCATTTAATTTAAGCTTCCATTTCATTCTTAAAAAGTTGTATTTTAATGAAAATATTTTTCATAATATTCTAGATACATATCATTTAAAAAAATTGATTTTCAATAGTGAAATTATATTTTCCCCAAGAATGTTTTAGTGATATTTTTATTGTATTTATATACATAAATTACAAAATCCCTTTTATTTTAAATATAGCTCACTCAATAGATATTATAATAATACCATCCTAATTATTTATTTGAAGGTTTATGATTAGTTCAGCTGGGGAAAGTGTAGAAATTTTATTTCTTGATTAAAATTTTAGTCATTATCTTTCCCTTGAAATATTGACTATCTTATGATCATTTGAAATTATATTTCCCATAAATATACTTATCTTATATCAGGATATTCTTATTACTTAATCCACATATAATTTATACATAAGGTGTCTGAGTTAGAATTTTATATGAATGAATTGGAAAATATTGATATTCTCTGTTATCTTTTCTATAAAGACATTTATTGATAAGGCATATTATTCAAGAATTAAACCCTCTATTGGATATATAAGGAATGCATTGGACATTCTATGAAAGGTGGAGGCCAAAATTATATAGTCCCTCAATGTATTGATAGTCCCCTGAGTGAAATCATAACTCCTTCATTAAAATGGGTTCTTAATAATTTTAAACCATAGTTTGAATGGTATTGATGATATAAATGTCAAGATTCCTAAGAAAATGACATCTAATATTATGAATTTCCTTCATTAATAACTGAGTTATTATTATCCATGAGATTATTTCATTGATATTATCCATGGATTAATTTTTACAGAGGTTACTCATTAAATGACATGTGTGCTTAGATATTTACCTTTTCATATTGATTATTCCATATCTTATCCTGATAGTAAAGTTATTTATTTAATGAAATGTGTGTTTAGATATTTACCTTTCCAGATTGATTATTACTTATTGATTATGATTTATTTATTCATGATAGCTTTCGCTTTATGCAACTATTATAGAGAATATAATTTCACCCTTATTTTTTTCCACTTCCTAAGGATATGGATAGGTAATATTTAAATGAGTTCAAGGATTTGGTATTTTTTATTCCACTGTGTTTTATTTCATGTTTTCAAATGTAATGTTTGATTTAATTATGTGTCTAGTTTATGAAGACTACTAAACTATTTCAAACTTTGGGATGTGATCACTTGTATATTATGCCAATGTAATTAACTAAACTCCAACTATGGAGTATTTGGGAAATGGAATTTACATTTCTCATAAATATTAACCCTTATTCTTGACATATATGTAGTTGAAGACCTTGATTAATTATCATTAATTATAGTGTTTCCCAATCATTCACAAAAAATGTTATTGTCCCACTGAGCTACAGAAAACATAAAATACATATAAATTTTCTCATTTTTTCATAAATATTACTCGTAATACACTATAGTGATTTTATGACATCCAATTTTTTATAAGATGATTATTAGAGAATTTTAATTCCTTTTTATTTGAGGATTATTGAAAAAACTCTTCCATATTCATGATATTAAACATTAAATTATTATTATCCATATTAATAATAAATAATTAAATTTTGATGATTAAAAATCACTTAAACAAAATGTTAAAGTTACACTACACATAACACTGAATTATCTTGCATTACACGTAAGAATGTGTTTTACTACCTTTTAATGGCGAAACTATTTAAAAAATAAATTTTGAAACATTTATAATTTTTATTTTTAAGAATAAAAATAGTTTTTTAATTCATAATGTCAAAATTATCTTAGGGTGAATTTTTGGGATTTTTCTTAGATACATAATTTTTTAATAAATAGTTAAAAATACTGCAATTTAGCTAAAAACAACATTTCATTTAAAAAATGGTTAGTTTCAAATTATATTTTAAGTTGGTTTTTAAATAAACAATATATTAATTATACATATATTCATCATGTTTAGGTCATTATAATCATCCTTATATTTACATTAGATATAAAAATGTATTGATATTTTGAACGTTTTTACTTTAAAAACCAACATTCTCACCACATATATGGAATTAGAATAAATCTTCATTTTCCCACTTTTATGATTTGAATTTTGAAAAAAAGACAAACACAATTTTGATTAGTATAATAATTATGATATAATATGATCAACATAATTTTTTACCAAAAAAGATTAGTGAAAGTGATTAAAATAAATTATGGTGATTATTGTAAAATTAAGCTCAATAAGGGACATAACATTAATATTAAGGACCAAAATGACCTGTAAACTTGTACAAAAGACATTGGAAACCAATAATTTGACCATATCACCAATTGTTTCTAATATTATTTGTTATTTTAATAATATTAAATTGAATTTTCCTATATAAAATGATATGTAATGAAAATGACAAAAGGAGAACTTTCCTTACCTTTATCATTTATAAAAAATTGAGATACGTGAAAAACATCATATTTTCATATATAAGTATCCATTTTAATAATAAATAGGTTATTTTTATCATAATAATTTTTCAATAATTTTTTATGTTGGTTTTGTTACCTAAAATGATTAAGAAACTCAAATGTAGTGTTTATTTAGTTGATAATTAACTAAAATAAACGATACTATAAATATTAAAAGTGAAGTGAATTTATTGAATTATTAACCTTATTTATTTATTTAGGTTAATATATCATGTTAAAAAACTATAAAATTAATATATTTGAATTCCAATATTTTTTTGATATTTTAAAATTAAAATTTAATAAATACTTTCAAAAGTGACATTATTGTTATTTTACAATAAATGATATTTTATTAAATGATTTAAAATTACTAAAAATAGAATATTATTCCAAATGATTTTTAACTGTTAAAAATATTTAATATGGTCTATTTAAGGTACAATTTATCTGTTATAATTAACATTTTGACCCATATTCTATAGAAACATTGTTAACACTCTCCCGGTTTTAGTAGTGTTTCATCACGTCACATGTGCTTGTTTTAAATTTAATTTCCAAAACACATGGTTTTTTTATTTTATAAATGATATACCTTATTAATAATTAAGTGTGTTGATATTTTATAGTATATCTCAATTTATTTTATTATTAATGGTTCAATAAACCAGATTAGAAAACTAGATGCTATAATAAAAATCAAAATAATAAAATTGGGGAATCGTAGATGTCATGGAACCAAATTATAAAAATTACCACATTATTGTGTATTGGAGGTTATAATTTACCAGTATTCCCCTTTAATCCATTATTTTTCCATTTTGGAAGAACTTTAGGTAAGTTATACCACCCATTAATGAATACATTTTGGTATTTACAAGAGTGTCACTCCCCATCCACTATAAAAAGGCAGGAACTCTACCCCTTCCTCACATATTTGAAGAAACAATTTCTTTCCAAAACTCAGGCCAAATATTCTTCCAAAATCCATCCCCTCAACCTAGAATCCTTCTTTTATTTAGGAATCAATCCATGGAATCATTTTGGTACAAACCAAAAGGAGTTACCCGATTAAGAGGTAACGTCCTCTATCAAGATCTCTAGTATCATTTCTATTATCCACCCGCCTAAAATATCATTATTATATTACTATATAACAACGAAAGTATTATCAATATAGTATTATGTTTTAATGTAAATATTGTGACCTTAACAGACACACACCTACATCTAATGGGTAACAGACATACTATTTCTATGTGTGATGAACTACTATCTCACGAAACGATGATTTTCATTTTTTTCATTACCACCTATTATGGTGGAAAATATGATAGAAAAACTATTTATATATTATATATATTATATTTATAATGTGTTTATGATTCTTTAATTTTTTTTAAACATACAATAATTTCTTCCATCTTCTGTCAATAAGATTATTTCTTTTGAGGATGTATGGACTATCGCACCCACAAAGAGGTATAACTCTTAAATTCCATACATGGAAATTATAAATGGTGGATTTAATAAACCTATGTAACATATAGAACATTGATATTATATAAGAATTATAATATACATATTTATCATTTTTTTCATTCTTTTAATACAAAAAATAAATGAAAGCAGCATTCATGTGTGTGTACGGCCTATCGTCTCCAGAAACTTTGCACTTTATTTCTTATATACAAATATTATTGACTACTATAAATACATATATAATGAATATATATGTTAATTAAGTCATTTTTCATTTTTATAAGAATAAATCATTATAAAATTAATAGGAACAATAAATGAAAAGTCAAAACATACTTGAAAAAACTAAGAAATTAACACATGAAATAGTCAAAATAATGAAAGAGTGTTAATAACAGGGTTATGAAATATTAGGAGGAATTAGTATATGAGATTATAAACATGATTATGGTTCTGTTATAAGTTAGTAACATATTTTAAAACACTATACAGGAGGATAAATACCATTCAACCAAAGGTAGGTTAGGGTAATGTATTTTCATCTAACTTTTTACACCTCTGAGATAAATGTCATGTTCACCACTAACTTCTTTTTTGTGGTATAACTACTTTCCATTTTGATATATTATATAATTATTTCCATTTATTTCATGATATTAGATGTTTCAATTGATTATTAATCTTTTGTGGATTTGATTCTTGAAAATATACTCATGTAGTAAGGGAATTTCATCTCAATTTACAATCCATTGACTCTTATTTGTTATTATGGGATAATTCACTTTTACATGGTATATATACAACCTTTTTCATGTTATATATTGAATCCCATTATTCTCAATATATTATATGTTTCATTTAGCATTATGTAAATTATAATTCATATGTTTCAAAGTGGTATGGGACAATTTGGAATGTTTATAGATTATTCACCTCAAGAATGTTCGTAATGGATATTATTGCAATCTCACTTCCTTTTGTGATTGAAAATAGTCCCTGGAAACAATCACTTTATTTTTAATAACTTTCCATTGTAAATTTACATAAATATCCATATCATTTTTCATGGATATGGTTATTTCCTAAACCATATACCATTTTTCATTTGGTGTTCATTTTAAATGTATTAGATTCTTGGTATGTGTACTTGAAAGTAATAGATTATTATCATGGAGCCTTGAATGTATTATATTATTGGAATGAAGCCTTAACAGTATCATATTTTTGTCATGAAGCATTGATAGTAATAGATTTTTGGCATGAATTCTTGAACATATTGCATTCTTTCCATTATCCTAAAAAGTATTAGATTATTGGCATACAACATTGAAAGTAATAGATTATTGGCATGAATCCTTGGTGGTATGTTTTAGATATCCATAGTTATGAATTTACTTCATAGATATTTCTGTTATTATTTATAAATGAGATTTTTCATAGATATATCTATGGACGTATTTTATTCTTAGTTTATTGATTAAGTGTCATGTGTTTCAGATTCTCCCCTTGTCAAATTCATTTTCCTTATGTAGTGGTTTGAATGGAATGTGTTATCATTTATTTATCATTCCATCTTGATTTATTCTCATTGTATCATTATTGATTCTGATTTTCTTACCCTTACTGAGCATTTGATCCCACCATTATAATGTTCCATTTCGCCAAGTTATAAATATGATTCCTTTGAATGAGTTTCAAGGATGCTGCTTATTTCATTTTATTTTGTATCATGTTTTTATTTTCTAATTCCCAATGCAGTATGGGTATCATGATTGAAATTTTGATTTCCAATACTTCTAAAATGAATGGAACTTTGGGATTTTTTCCCTTAAAAATATTCCAATGTAACAAGATAGTGCACCAGCTCTGGGCTTCTGAGGAAGGGGCATTATAGTTGGTATTAGAGGATGTTTAGCAGTAATCTTAAAAACTAGATTTAAAAAACATAGATTATGGAAAAACAACCCTAAAATATACATTGAGGATAAGTATAATGAACATCCTAGAATTTGGGTAAAGTATGGATTATGTGGGTATTCCTAGCAATACAGCCCTCTCTGGATACTATTAGTGGATGTGGTTCTGGCACAGATGTACATAGGGGTAACAACTCTAAAAAGGTGTGTTGGGCCAAACTCAGGGTAACCTGGTACATGAAAATGGGTCTTACTATGAGCTTGGGTTGACACTCCCCAGGGATACTCTTAGGATATTTCACATTTTCTTTACAACCCATTTTGAATTATTTAGAAGTAAATATTTCCCCAAAGTTTCCAATGATTATGTTTATAGGATTCACAAGGCATAAATTTATGTGATATACCATATTTGGAATTATACTTGTTGTTATGATTTAATCCAGTATATTTTGTTGTTTAGAAATGGTTCATAGTAGAATGAATGTGAACCTCACTGATGCATGCGATCTAAAGAGTAAGAAGGATCAAATTTTTTGTGGTCTTAAATGAATATTTCAAAGGGAAATAGTCTCCCAAATTTTCTTATAGTATGAGAAAATAGATTCATGCTAAAATGATATGGGAAAATAATTCCCCAAGTCCTATGTCTTCAAATGAAACCAACAAAAAAAATAGTTCATTTAAGAACCATGAAAAAGGGAAGGATTCGAAGAACGTGAAGGGAAAGAAGAATTTTCCCACATGTGATAATTATGTAAAGAAACACTTTGGTACATGCTTGAAGGGAATGAAATGTTGTTATATGTTTGGAGAATAAGGAAACCACATTCATTATTTTAAGAGAAAGAAAGAATATTCCAATGTTAAATTCTTCTACTATAAGCGGATGGGAAACTATGCAAATCAATATTTAAAGCGTCAAACAAATATACCCAAAAAGATGCTATTGGATAATGGTGAAAATAAGATATTGCAATAGATATATAGGAATGATTAAAAATCCTATTCAATAAATAATTCATTTTATTATTTTATCAGTGATGTACTGGTTATAAGAATTATGTAATATATGAGGATTGTACTACAATATTTTTTATTTAATGATATGAGATCGTATGATGAATGGTACCAAGAAAAGTGATTCACTAGAAAGTTAAACTTTTTAGAAAACACGTGATTGAGGGAAAGAAAACCCATAATGTGTTCCTAATGTTAATATAATGATGAAGAAATTATTTATTTGGAAAACTTATTACTACCTTGGAAATGATTAATGACTTGTCAACAAGTGGTCTATGCTATCATTGATGGAGTTTACAGAACTGTTGGATCTTAGTAATATATCAACTAACATTTTTATTACATAATTAAATAGGAATAATGCATGTTTCATATAATGTTTTATGGTTATTTGAGTTATTATTATATTTTAAGTGGATATATGTTGAAGTTATTCACATGTTTGGAATGTTAAAATTTAGAGATGCTTCATATTGATTAAATGCTAATGAAAAGTTCATTTTGGAAATCAAGTTACCATATTAATAAATTATTGGATTGTAATATTTTGTTAAAGTTAACCATTTATGAAATAGTTGATCATTGGATGAGATTTTATAACTTAATGTATTACTTCACTATACGAAGAATCTTTTGTAAAGATACGAAGTGGAAATAGTTCAAGGAACAACCAGTGTATAAGATTGTGTTTATAAAATTGAAACTTATATTTAATTATATTTATAAAGAGTTGATGAATTACTCAAATCTAGATAAATGGGTTTGGATAACAAAGTTTCTACTTGTACCTTAATTTCCAATGAATCAAATTGCCCCTTAGATCATCACAGATTTATGGCCTTCTGATTTTTAACTTTCTTCTAACTATTTTCTCTAGCACTCTCTATCATAACATTATTATTATATTTTTCCTATGTATCCATGTTTCCATTTCCCAACAATGTTCTCCTACTGGGGAACATAGTTACATTACTATTGTACTTTCCATTATCACTTATTAATATGGTGTTTTATTTACACTATTTACGATGTGGGTTTTTTAAAAATAGTTTACTTTCAAATATCATTCCCTTGATTACTAAGATCAAGTTTAAAATTCAAGGATGCAATTTAAATAAGGTGGGTAGAATGTAACACCCAAATACATTATAATATTTTCATTTTATAATAAATATTAGTTTTTATCTCTTCATACACAAAACAATGTTAATGTTATGCTACACATAACAATGAATTAGCTTGTGTTACATGCAAGATCAAGTTTCCTTCCTTTTAATAAAGAACCTATTTTAAAAACTAAACTTTCACCCTTTTATGAATTTTAATTTTAAAAATAAATTTAATTTTTGAATTCATAATGTATAAATTATATTAGGGTTAATTTTTGGGATTTTTTACAAGAACATCAATTTTTGATGAATATAAAAATTACTATAACTTAGTTAAAAAACATTTTCTTTTAAATAATTATTAGTGTTAAATTATATTTAAAGTTTGTTTTTAATGTGACAATATATTAATTATTCATATATTTATCCAATTTTGGTCATCAGAATCATCTTTATATTTAAAATAGATATAAAAACTTATTGATCATTTGAACGTTTTTACTTTTAAAACTCACATTTTCCACACGTCTGTGGGATTAGAATTAATCTTAATTTTTCCAATTAAGTGATTTGTATTTTAAAAAATTGGCATACACAGTTTTAATAAGTAAAATATTTTTGGTCTAATAATATCAACTAAAACTTTTACTAAAAAATATTAGTGAATGTGATTAAAATTAATTACGGTGATTAAGGTAAAATTAAGCTTTATATGGGATACAACCATAATATTAAGGACCAACATGACTTATACAACTATACAA
The DNA here is from genome assembly GCA_963277665.1 of Viscum album. Classification (NCBI taxonomy): domain Eukaryota; kingdom Viridiplantae; phylum Streptophyta; class Magnoliopsida; order Santalales; family Viscaceae; genus Viscum; species Viscum album. The sequence goes on from OY728158.1 coordinate 1,330,295,026, forward strand.
AAGCCCTTGGATTCCAATAATTCAACTTTAACCCCAATTTTTTATAATTTTATGGGTTATTGAGATATTATTAAATGTAAGTGACATGTATAAAAGGATATATAAAGAAAAATGACAAAAGGAAACTTTCCTTGCCGCTAACATTTATAAAACATTGAGATATGTACAAAAATAGTATTTTTATTTATAAATATCCCTTTGAAAGGTAAGTAGGTTATTTTTATCATAATAATTTATCAATAATGTTTGTAGATGGTTTAATTATATAAAATTATTAAGAAACTCCAATGTAGTGATTATTTAGATAATAATTAACTGAAATAAATGGTACTATAAATAATAAATGTGAAGTGAATTGACTGAATTATTATCTTTATTTATTTATTTAGATGAGTATATCATGTTAAAAATAAATAAAATTATTATATTTGAATTCTAATATTGTTTTGATATTTTAAAATTAAAATTAAAATAAATAATGTCAAAATTGATATTATTGTTATTTTACAATAAATGATATTTTATTAAATGATTTAAAATTAATAAAAATTATATATTTTTAAAAAAATGATTTTTAAGTACTAAAAAATATCAAATATGTTCTATTAATGGTCCCATTTATATTTCATAACTAACATATTGACCCATATTCCATAAAAACATTGTTAACATGGTCCAAGCTTAAACAACGTTTTACCGTATCACATGCACTTGTTTTAAAATTAATTTAAAAAAACAATATAATTATTTTATAAATTATATATCATATTAATAATTTAGTGGATCTATATTTTCTAATAAATATCACTTTAGTTTAGTCTTACTGGTTAACAAAATTTTATTAGAAAAATAGATTCTTTAATAAAAAAGCGAAATGATAAAATTGGGGAATCTTAGAAGTTAAGGAATAAAATTATTAAAAATCCCATATTATTGTGTGGTGGAGATTTTAATCAACCATTTCAACAATTTAATAAATTATTTTATCATTTTGGAGGCACTTTAGGTATGCTTTACCACCCATTAATGAATACCTTTTAATATTTTCAAGAGTGTCACTCCCCCTGCACTATAAAACAGAAAGCACACTACGCCTTCCCCACACCACTACAGCCACATTAGCTCATCAAAACACTATAAAAATAGTCTTAAAACATACCTATATTTGACATATAATCCTCTATTTTGTAATGAACCAATCTATGGAAGCCTTTTGGTGCAAACCAAAAGGAGTTACCTGAATAAGAGGTAACCTCTTCTCTCAAGATCTCTAGTCTCATTTCCATTATCCACCCCATAAAATCCCATTATTATTATCTTATATAATGAAAATATATCCTCAATATAATAGGATGTTTTTACAAAAAAAATTACATATAGTTTCACACACCTCCATCAAATGTGTAACGAACATATTCTTTCAATGTACGATGAACTGCTACCTCAAGAAACAATAATTGTTCATTTTTCTGTTACCACCTATCATGGGGGACATTATAATGGACATTGTGTTTATATTTGTTATATAATATATTTATAATTTTTTTATTCTTATTTAATTTTTATTTGTAACATACCATTATTCTTTCCATCTTGTGTAAATATGATAATTTCGCTTGAGGAAGTGTGGACTGTCACCCCCTCAAAGCGATATGACTTGTTAATGTCATTCATATAACATATAAAGGATGGTTTTAATAAACCTATGTATCATATATCACTTATATATGATACTGTAATTATAATATACATATTTATTTATTATTTTTTATTGTTTTAATACAAAAAATAAATGAATGTATCGTCTAGGCGTACGTACGACCTACCGTTTCCATGAATGGTTGAGTTCATTTATAATCTCCAAATATAATGGAATACTATAAATACATTTATAAATAATATATATGAAAATTAAGTCATGGTATAAATTAGGGATACAATGAAATCATGATCAAATTAATATGAGCAACAAATGAAAATTCAAAACATATTTGAGAAAACTAGGCAATTAACACCCGAAATAGTTAAAATAATGAAAGAGTGTTAACAAAGGGGTTATAAAATATAAGGAATTAATATATGAAATTATAACACATGAGTATGGTTCTAGTATAGTTTGTAACATATTTTAATCCACTATAGAGGAGTATAAATACCACACAACAAAAGGAAAATTAAGGTATGGGATATTCATCTCACTTTTTACACCTGTGAGATAAATGTCATAATCACCACTCACTTATTTTGTGTGGTGTAACTATTGAACATTTTGATATATTATATAATTATTTAAATTTAATTTATGATATTAATTGTTTAAATTTATTATTAATCTTTCATGGGTTCAATGCTTCAATATATACTCAAGTAGTAAGGGAATTTTCCTCTATTTACATTCCTTTGAAAATTATTTGTTATTATGTGCCAATTCACTTTTATATGGCATATATTCTAAAATTTCCATGTTGTATCATAAATCACCTTATTATGATGATATAAACTGTTTTATTTCATTTCATACCTTTCTAGAGATTATGAATCAAATGTTTCAATGTGATATGGGACACTTTCTAATGTCTAAAGATTATTCTCCTCAAAAATGTTCATAATGGTTAACTTTGCAATCTCACTTCCATATGTGACTATTAAATTTTTCATGAAACAATATCATTATTTTAATCATTTTTCATTGTAAATTTACTTAAATATCCATAACATTTTTCATTAATATGATTATATCCTAAACCATATACCATTTTTAATACGGTGTTCACTTTAAAAGTATTAGATTCCAGTCTTGTAGCCTTCAAAGTATTAGATCCTTGGTAGAGACGATTGAATGTATGAGATTCTTGGAATGAAGCCTTCAAACTATTACATTCTTTTCATGAATACATGAAAATATGGGATTCATGGGACAAATCCTTGAATGTATTAGATTCCTGGCATAAAGCCTTAAAAGTATTAAATCCTTGGCATGAAACTTTTAAAGTAATAGATCTATGACACAGAGCCTTGGAAGTATGATATAGATATCCAAAGTTATGAATTTACTTCATAGATATTTTTAGTTATTATTTATCCATTAGATTTTGCGTAAACATATTTGTGGGTGTATTATATTCTATGTTTATTGATTAAGTGGCACATTTTTTAGATTCTACCATGCCATATTCATTTTCTGTTATGTAGTAATTTTAATTGCACATGTTATCATTTATTAAACCTTTACAATTTTATTTATTCTCACTGTTTCATTATTTCATCCTCTTTACCTATCATTACTAAGCCTTTGATCTCACCCTTATTGGATTTTATTTCCCCAGGTTTTGAAGATGAATCATTTGAATGAGTTTTAATGATATTATTTATTTCATTTTATTATGTATCGTGTTTTTATTTCCTATTTCCCAATGTATTATGGGTATCATGTATGTAATCTAGATTTCCTAGACATTATAACTGACTGGTCCTTCGGGATTTGTTTCCTTGTAAACATGTCAATGTAATAAGATAATGCACTAGCTCTGGGCTTCTGGGGACGAGTTGTTAAAATTAATATTAATTAATCCTACTTTTTATTGATCATTTTAACCTCTAAACAACACCATTTTTTGAGAATTTATTATCACTAATACATAATTTTTTATTCCAATATTTTATATACAATCCTCTAGTATGATATTTGTAATTCGCATTCCATTGTTCATATAGAATTTTAAATCTTCCCATCAAAATATATTCTACTATAATCTTCGATAACAAGTTCTCTAGTTAAACACGTTAGATTTTTTATTGATCACCATCAACCTTTTCATCATTATATAGTCATCCAAAAGAGTACATAATGACTCTTTCCATTAACAACACTTTATGATAACAACCCATGAACATATACATGCGCCAGTTTATGCACTGACATCGATATCTTGAATTTTGGCTTAAAAATATTTTAAATGATATTTCATTTTAAACAAATGTCACACACAAGTGTAAAATCATTTATCATATTAGGGATAGTGAAAAACACCTAATATTTTATAGACACTTCAAATAATTATTTTCATAAATAGATATGTATTTTATAATAAAACTTTTTTTCTTCTTCATTAGATAGAAATCACCTATATTTTTTTTACCATTAATGAGATAGAGATCCCCCATAGTGTTATTTCTCTTAATTACTATTGATCCATGCTTACCTTTTATGATTGATCTCTTCATGTTCAATTTTATTTCATTCCTTTAGTTAAATAATTGTATTACACTTAAGTAAATTTTGAATAAAGACATCAATAATCATGAAATTTTAATTTATCATGTTCATGATTAAAATTTTATCTTTCATAGGGATATTGATCATTAATCCATCATTATTTCTAAACCAAACATTACCATCCTTATTGAATTTAATTATTATAATTATTATTATTATTTCCCATATTATATAAAGTGAACCCATTATTAATAATCGAAAAACATTTCTCAATTAATTTATTTTAATGAAATGTTCCCCTAAATTACCTTGATAGCCATTTTCTTCTTGAAGTAAGAATGTTTTTTCTCATCTTGGGGAGATTTGTATACATGTTAATTATTTCAATATGATATTTACTAATCTTCTATCAAATTTATGAATTTATTTTGTGTTTAAAGAATTATTTATTATTACTTGAACTACCATTCTTAACCACATTGAGTCTCCATAAATATATTCCTCTACATATACTGGGATAAATACTTGTATTTGTGTTTATGTCCTTCACACAAATAATAGTATCCCTGAAATACATATGTAGTATATTGAATTATGCTCATTTTTCTCGATTACAGTTCCTTATATAAGTATCTTATGGAAATAAAACACATGTTTCTTGTATATACCATGATTTTGTGATAATAATACCTAATCTGTGTTGTATTATTAGGTTTCTTTGTCACTACTCTAGCAGTTTTATAGGTCTATTCCAAATAAATCCTTATTTTACTAATGGGTTATTGTGTTTATTCTCCACCGTGATCATATTATTCTACTGATTAAGAATCACATCCAATTTTTTTAGATATATCATTTGTTTTCTATAAAATAAATCCCAAAAAATCATTTAGTTATTACTATTCGCCTTTACAAAGTTTGTATCCCACACAATCCATCATTTCAATGCCATTTCAGGTGTAATGATTTATTCTTAATCATCATGATTCAGCCTTATTTTTATTACTTCCATTTTAACCTCCACAATTCATTTTACCATATCCATTAATGTGTTAGTTAATCAATCAATTTTGCAATCCTAATCTTCCACTTTGAGCATGATCGTAATGAATCTCTCTAAAGTTTTCATATTTTTATATTTGAGAAAATTAATTTAATCCTTTAACTACATTTTATCATCATATTTATAATATATATTGAGTTTGGAACACTTATCCACAAAATCATATTTCTTTACTTATCATATCCAAACATATGTATCTTAGTATAAATCTTCTAACTCCACTTTAAGTACTGATACAACTTCAACAATAACATCATCTTTATCAATTTCTCCTAAAATTTAGTTTTTCCTATGATATAAATATGAACTTTTTTTTATGATATTTTAAATCCTAAATCTCTTAAAATTAAATCTCTTCTAAGTTAATTTCAGCATAGGAAATAATGTTATTCTTAATTATGAAATTTCTCTTAATTACCTTACGTTTTAATAATATTATTTGTTTATTCTTCAAAGAATTATTTTATTTTTAATACTAAAATTTATTTAAACACTTTGAAGTGATGTTCCAAACCATTACAAAATTAATGAAACATATTGGATGTTTCCCCTTAAAAGTTAATTTTCCAAAAAAAAATTGATATTTTGGAATCAATTTCATGATTTTATAAAATTTATTTTCTTTTTTATCATTATTCATGAAGCAATTCTATATTTCCTTGGAAGACACTTCATGGAATTTCTCATTTTCTAATGAATAATTATCACTAGTTTGTATATGATATGTAACTAGGGTTCTATGAGGACTATCATAATCAACCTTCTTTATATAATTATCCTTTATAATTGAAGTCTTTTATTGAATTACATTGGAAATATTACCAGAAAATTCTTCATGATCTTGATACCTTCGTGTTTTTCATTGAGTTCGTTCATTCTCTCCTCAATCTCATTTACCTAATAAAATAATGATTGATAAATGTAATTTTTTGGCATCCTGATTCCTTCATAATTTTTCTATATAATTTTTCATTTACATTTATGTACAATTGAGCCGTTTTAATGATATTTGGAAACATTTCCCACATGGTGTATAAGGATTTATGTGACATTGTCTTCATATATATATTGTGTTGAAAATTATCCCCCAAACATGTTCATCCCTTTTATGTCATTATCCAACTCCTTAGGATCTCATTTTGATAAATATACAGTTTTCATATTGACTCTAATTACATATATGATAGCCATAAACACATCCATACCCAATGAAAAAAATATATGTTCATCTAATGCTTCTAAATTTTAATGTTCTTCCCATCAATGATCAGATGTCATTTTTGACTAAGAATCCCTATTATGACATACAGGGAGAGAGAAAATCTTTAATAATAAATCTTTTCCCCTAATACAACATGTTATACCTATAAAATGAAAATACCCTAAGAAGGGGTGAGGGTGAATATGAATATAGATAATTAAAATACAAACATAATGTAATATTTTTCCATGCTTATGAAAAACAATATTATCTCCCTTATAGTGAATATAGAAGAAATAGAAAATTAATGAGTGATAAAATAGATTTTGCATGTCTTTCCTACACTAGTCCATATATAAGGAGCATACACTCAATGATGTTCCAACATACCAAAATCCATTAAGACCACTACTTCATCATTAAAAATTTATAGTTTTCCCAATATACCTCTGGGTTTACAACCCACAAAATATGTTGAGAACTCACATTTGTACATACACATAAAAATAAAAATAATTCTCCTCAAAGTGGATTCTTTATTATCTATGATATATTCATGTGAATTACCCTATGGTATGTTTGAAAATATGATCCAATATTTTTATTATGGAAACTCGATGGATTAACAAGAATAATGTTACAGATCTCTTTCTCATCTCACTACTTTCCCATCAGTATAAGGACTATAATTCCCCTTTCTCTATCACCATTTTTGTGTATAGAGATATCAACTCTAATTATTTTAAGAAAGTATCCAAATTCACCTCAATTAATAACATAAATTTTCATTAAATATTTGTGGAAAACATATCCATTGATCTTCTCTCAAACAATGTCAAACTCATTTAATTGATAAAAAAATATCTCTACAAGGATTGGAATTCAATAAGCATAATTTAATTAAGCAAAACATCATATAAGATACTCAACAGAGAGTGTCATTCTCTTATTCAATTATTGAACCTATAGACCAGTCTCTAAACATCTTCAATAAAATAATATCAATAATTTAAGATGAAAATATATCTTATCTCAACTCCACCGTGAAAAGAACACTTTTAGGCATAAAACCCCAATTTCAGGTGGGAGACTTTGAGAAAATTCCAAAATTAACTATATGTTTCCAATTTTTAGTCCAACACTAAGGAACTGAACAAGCTCCATGAAATCCTCTATGGTGTGTCTTACCTCATCTATCTATTTTGGTTAATCTTATCAGAATCGCACCACAGTTCTCTAAATTCCTATTTATGGTATTCCCATTTCATATAGGAGTTTCTAAAACACACAATGATGACTAAATCACGTATTTTAATAAATAAAATAATATTTTACATTTATCTATCATTACCATTTTATCTATCTTACTCCATAAAAAAATTGTGACTTGTTGTTTTCCCATAAATTGTGGCCTCTTCTATGAAATAATTAACCAATCCATTTTCAATAAAGAATTTTACACATAAAAATTCCAATGTTACTCATAAATTGTCCTAGATTCCCTATCTTCTAATTCCATATATTAACATCTTAAACTTAAAAAAATGTCTCAATTATTTCTAAATATTTTCATTCACATTGCATCATGTTCCTCACTACACCATGACATATATTGATCCTCCACGAAATAAATAAATAGATTCACTTAAAACATCCTTCATGTCTTATAATACTATAGGATATGATTCTTCTTGTCTATTATGAGTATTTCAAAGGATATACCCCATGCTTTTTCAAGAAATAAAATCCAATAATAGATATATGATTTTTATTAATAGTGGATCACCATAGGGAGTCGCATCAAAAAAAATTATTTATATAGTTGATTTTACTACCATTAACAAAATAATATGTCATATTTTGATCATGCTTTAGTAAAAAACTCATATCAGATAATTTCATTGAACAATGATCCTAATAACTTTTTAATATCTCATGGTGTTTAAGTTATATTTTATATATAAAATTCTAACATAATATTTCCATAATTTTTTTGTAACCAAAGGTTGTTAGATATCATAGAAAGACTCATATTACTAAATAAGAATAATTATATAGTGTTTCATGATTTTTGGATTAAGACAATATGTTTTTTGGATGGATGTATAAAAAACATGACATTTAATAATAAAATACGTCATGGGAATCGGTTGTGTTTCATAAAATTGTTAGATTCAAGTAGATAAATAATAGTAACATTTAGGGACAACATGTTTGGAGAACCGTATGGTTTTAGGATAAATGTTTTATTGAGACACCATTGGATAATATCAAATCATTAATATTCTATGATTTGAGGTCATGGATTCGATGAAGATTTTTTCCAAGGAAATAATTAGGGATGTCTAACATCGGATAAAAAACATGATATATTGTTGTAATATGGTTTTGAATGATGTTTTTATATAAAAATTATTCTATGATGATTAAAATTTAAAATGGGAATATTACATGGTTATAGGACGGGGATTTATAAAAAGGAATGAATCTATCCATGTTTATATTTAAAGCATTTGGGTTAAATGACAATCAGGATTTCATAAATTAAAAATTAATTCAAATTTTTAGATGAGATTTTCAACATTCCAGGATTTTAAAACGAATTTTTTATTTAATATATGATACATCATAGTTTTCACAAATAATTTATTTTTTGAGTGACATATTTAGCCAATAAAAATTATTATTACCTTCAAATTTTAAAATCATTTGATAATACACCATGACATGATTCAAATCAATAGGATACCAAAATATGGGTTAATGATAGGTGGAATAGTCATAGGTAGTTTGAAAGAAAAGACTTATTCATTGATTTCATATCTCAAACAAAAAATATAGATACCCACTCCAGATAGCCTGAAGCCGGTGTTTGCTATGGTTATATTGGCATGATTACAGGGAATGAAATCCAGAAGAAATGAGAGTTTAGTGGTATGATTACAGGGAATGAAATCCAGAAAAAATGAGAGTTTAGTGGTCTTGGTAAACTAGATACATACATGAGTCTTTTATTACAAAATAATACACCACTTATAAAAAAATCTTCCTTCAAAATAAATAACTCCAAGGACAACTCTAATCCATCTAGCAAATCCATGGATATCTTTCATAATATGCTTCTTGGATTCATAGGGAAAGAAAAATAATAAGGATGTGATCAAAATCTCAGTAAAAGAAAAATATATTGGAAAGAATAATGAATAAATGAGAGTAATAATCATGGAATGATAAATAATTTAACATATATACCATGTAATCAAAAAACTGATATGGAAGTGGATAAACAATATGGCAATGTAAAAAATTTGAAGGCATGTCATTCAAATAACTAGATAAGGAAAAATCAATATTAAAATGTAAGAAACTGAAAACACATGTCATTAAATCAATAAACTGAAAATGAAATGCATCCATATATTATATCATTTGAAAATATCATAGATAATAAATAATTAATCAAAATTAAGGAAATGCTAAATTATTGGAGTTCATGTCTCAAAAACATGAAAACATATACTGTCAAGATCTAGCCTCTAGATTATTTAAAACTATGGATAGAAACCCATTTAATTTGTGCAACTTATTTGTCTTTCAACAACCTATAAATGCATCAAGGATCTATATAATGTCTGGGCTCCACCCATCATTGTATGTCCAAAGAATTATTCATATCAATTAATCAATTTAATTAAAAAAATATGCCTTATAAAATATCATATATTGAATAGAGAATACAGATTTCTCAATATTTCCCCAAATAATCAAAAAACAATCAAAGTAGACACCAGATGTAAATAGGTATACGATTTAGGAAATATTAATATCCATGATAAATTAACTGGATAATTTAGAAGAAATTCGATGTTCAATGATCATAGGATATTTAATATTTTAAGGGGACTATCAAATGAATCAAAGTGAATTTTAATACTATTCTTGGGCAAATAAATCAAAAACCACCCAGAGGAGGAAATCATGTGGGATCGATACAACATATCCCCAGTGGAGTAATAACGACAGTTGTTGTCATTGATGAATATCTAAACATTCACGTTTTTTAATAACGGCAAACAAAAACCCAAAATCAAGGTGGCCTAAAAAATGGAGTGCAAGAGTATCAACCTTAAAAAAACATATAGTCGTTAGGTAAAGACCGTACCTCCTTGTAAATGGTATAGTTAGCATGAAGACTCCTTAGAGAAGCTAGAGCATCCTCCGCATAAATATGTTCTCTCTAGATGTGTTTGTCCAGAGTACTCTGCTTGATAAGCCTTCTACGGCTTCTAACAATGTAAGTTAGCCACAAAGGATGTAGAAGTGTGCCCCAATGAAAACCCAAAAATAGTGCAGAATGAGACTCCACTTCAGTGATATTAATATTGTGCTTCCTTCATGTATTCAAGCTGAATAGAAGTGCCCTCACCCCCACTTCAATAGAAGACCCTGCACCAAAAAACACACTAAAACCCAGAATGACTGAGCCTCAGCTATGTCTTACCATGCCTCCCCTACGAATATTCCTAGATGAGAAGGAACCATCCACATTCATCTTCAAACAAGTAGAGGGGGTATTCCATTTAATCCATCTCCCCTCCACGATATTCATGATATTCCTCCTGAAGAAAATCCTTGGGAGCAGTATGTGGAAGACCTCCAATGAGTCCCCCTGCCCCAAGAGGGTTGAGCTCTACCACCAAATATTTAACCCGCACCTTGAAAAATGAGTGAGAGATTGAACTACCCTTCCACGATTGGTTGTGCCCTTCCCATAATGTCTAGCAAACCACAGAAAAAGTAGTATCTCGGACCATCCTTTCTATTCCTCTTGAATCCGCTGAACAAATCCAGCTAAAAATATCCTCCTACAGTGAAGTAAAATTTCTAAAAAGATGCAGATTGGAACAAAAAAAACACCAGATCTTCTCTTCCCAATAACCAAGGAAGAAAAGACTATTCGAGTATTCCTGTTGAGGATCCGAAAAACACTGTTATTTGGAGGCCATGTGAATTCCCTTTCTGTGTACATTCTTATCCGTAGGTAAGGCGTTGTTCTGTAGTCTCTAAACCATCTTGATAAGAATTTCCTTACACTAAAGATGCTCTTACAAGACATCCACCCACTCTCACTAATGAATCATCCTCCAGAAATCCCTGGCATCGATGTTCCCTAACGACAATTCTATAAAAACATAACAGTCTGGATCATCTGAAAATCAAATGCCCTCATACACACTTTTCTGGTCCTTATCCAGAATGGCTTTGATAAAAGCCAGGTGCATAGGAACCTCCACAAAGGAGATATTTGGAGCAGTACAGCCTGGAAAAAATAAGGTTGTGCCCACCAAATTAGCTTTCTAGAATTAAATCTCCCCATTACCAACAACCCAACAAGACCTGTTATTCAATATCACCATTTTCATGGATATGTTCCAAGAAAGGCTAGACATCTTTCTATGATTAAAAGGCCAATGCTCCCATCCTCCCCCACATCTTCCCCTCATAAATTTTTTCCACAATGAATCACCCAAGATGATATCCCATTGATATTGGCGTCCAGGACATTCATGGCTTCCTCAATGCAGCGTAGACCAACCCCCACCCCACCTACTCACCCGGCCGAGAAAACAATTTCCAGGAGGCCCAATGACCTTTACCATCATTATGAGCATCCCAGAGGAATTTTTTCATCAAACTCTCCATTAATTAGATGGTACATTTTATTGGATTGATAATATAAAGGATGTTCATAGGGAATGAGGATAGGGTATAGTTGATAAGGATAATACAGCCTCCAAAAAAGAGAAGGATATTTTTCCAAATACAAATCATCCCTGAAATTTGATTGATGATAACCTCAAAAAGATCTTTTTTAATCCTCTCATTTGATATTGGAGCACCAAGGTAATACATTGGAAGGTTTCTTCTTTACATCCCCAGCTCGTCTTGAATAGCCATGTTGCACCTACATGAGCAATTATTTGAAATAAAAACAACTCTTTAGATTATACCCTATCCACTTAAAAATACAGACTATGATTTTGGTCAATCCGCCCACTGAACAAGCCCTGCTATTGATGAAGAAAATCATTTCATCAACATACATAAGGTGTGATATCATACTACTCCCCGACTTATTAATAAAAGGCTTAACACTTCCATCCTATAGACATTTTTAGATTTTCTTGAAAGGGATTCTTGGGCTAAAATATAAAGGTTTGGAGGAAGCGGGTCGCCTTGCCTCACAGCTCTGGAAAATTTAAAAAATCCAAAACCCTTACCCATCAAAGAAATTGTTATCCACAGAGACGCATAACACCGAAAGGATAAATCACGAAACCAATCATGGAATCCAAATCTCATCAGGAACCTTAAAATGAATTATCATTCCAACCATTCATATTCTTTATCAATGTCCACTTTAATCATAACATTCGAACCAATAGCTTTTTTATAAATATCTTTTACCATCTATTTTGTTATGCCAATGGCCCCTGAATATTCTTTCCTCTCACAAAACCATGATGCTCAAGAGAGATAAGCCTTGAAATTAAATTACATAACCAGCTACTGATGACATTAGCAAGGATCTTTAAGCTGAAGTTACAAAGTAAGATCAGTCTATATTGGTTTAGAGAAGTGGGGTCCTTCAATTTAGGTATCAAGACACCCCTTGAAGCAAAAATCATTCTTGGGAGAGGCCCTCCCTGAAACAAATTCCAAGATGGTCCCTTTCACCAGGATTTTGACAAAATCCCACAAAGAAAAATAGAAAGCTCTGGGAAAGCTGTTAGGACCTAGATAACTGGCTTGTTTCAAGCTAAACACAACCACTTTAATTTCGTCTTCCTCAAGTATAGAGATTAGTGCCCCATTATCCTGATTGTTCAATACACTGGGAATACATTTCTTGAAAGAACTCTCCTACTCAGGACTGACATCACTCCCGAACAACTTATCTTTACCTACCAATAACATCTCCAAGTGATCTAAAGGGAGTTTACCCACAACATCCACATTAGAGGAAAAGGAACCATCTTATAACTAAATGTTAACTATCTTGATAACTCACATCACTTTCATGAATGTTTGAAAAAATGACGTGTTACGATCCCCCACTTTGATCCATAACACACGAGTTTTTCCCTACAAATTCTTTCAATCTCCAACAACTTCTCAGAAAAAAATGATGTTTATCCACTAAAGCAATAAAAATATCCTCATCCCAACTGACATTCAACCTCTCTCCCAGCCTTCATATCTCTTCCATGAGATTCTACCGGTTGCAACTCCCAACACCTCTACTATTATTCCAATTCTGAATGTCCACCTTCAATCATTTCAGATAATTGGCTAAGCCAATCCAAGCCTTACCCCGTTTAGGTTATTACCAAGAAGGTTGGATCAACTGCATGAAGACTATCGAATGATGCGAGATTTGGAGTACTGGAAACTCTTGTGCCTTTTGACCACCTTAGAAAAATTGACCATGAGTGTTCCATGGTCCGATATAGATCTAGATAGGTGATTCATATAGGCTACTTCATAAGAATCCACCACCTAATGATTATAAGGGCATCTATCTAGACGGATCCACACCCTCTGATTCCCTTCACCAAGTATATCTGCTCCATGAAAAACCCATGTCAACCTCACCATTTTTTGACATGAAGTGTAAGAAGTCCTGTCCTTCCTGGATAGAATACAGACAACCACCACGCTTTTCTGAAACAATAGCGATGGTATTGAAGCCCCCTAAAAACCATGGGGAACCCTCTACTTGAAGAAAGGAATGATCTTTCCAAATCCCTAATCTATTAGAAACATTGAATCTTGCTTACACAAATGAAAAATTAAGAGAATCGTTACCTCTATCCTTGATTTGGTAGTAATGTGGTAAGGAGAAACATTGATTAATTCCATAGATGTTTCTTTCTTCTAGAAGATCCATATCTGTTTGTTGAGGGGACCCACGTTCAATAATTTTAGAAATTTCAATCTCCTAGAAAAATGTGCCATTCAATCAATGCTTTGTTTTTGTTTATGCACTCCAATCAAGGAGAATTGGTACTTCACTGCTTCAATGACAATAAATGCCGACATCTCTCATGCACCAACACCCCTCGCATTCCAAATTATAATAGACATGGTGATTAAAAAACAATCTCGGACAAGCGTCCAGAAGAGGGAGCCTTCGGTCTCAGATTTAATGCTCTTTCCCGCGACTTGGATCGCGTGACCTGACCATTGTCTGAAGAAGATGGGGGAATTTTTTCTTTCCCTTTAGCTCTACCTCTTATATAAAATCACCCATGATATGATTTCTCATCCTCTTCCTCCTCCAAAAATTTGAACTAGTTGGTGTTCTGATTCACATTTTGGCTAGACGGTGAAGGGAGCCCATCTGAATATAAAGAGACGAGGATCCGACGTTTCGGCGAGTTCCAACAAAAAAAAAATCCTTAACCACCCCAGCCGGCATATTATGATTGCAGAAGGTCCCTGAATCACCAGTACATGGAAGATGACTGAAGCCTATAATGCCAAGAAATTAGGGCGGAAAAGGATATGACCAGAAAACCCATAGAGCTGAAAGGTTCCCGGTGAAGCGGTTACGAGGTGAGGGGTGATTATTCCCTGAGGGGATCACCAGGGGTACCCGGTGGAATGCCCTGCACATATGAAGGTGGGGCAGGAGTGAGAGAACAATTGAGTTCAGAAGTGCAGCCCACCTGAGTATGAGAATCTCCTGAGGACGGCGAGACAATGACTAACTCCAGAAGCTGCTCAGACCGCTTTGACACCTGCGAATAGGAAGCAATATCAACTGAGAGAAGCTACTCAATGATTGGTTCCTTCATGGAAGATACATGAACCTGACCAGTCTTGGAATCCAGCCTACTTCACCTAAAACCTCCAATGAGTAACCTTGCTACCCACATACTGAGAAAAAATAGGGGAACCCCTCAAAAAAATATGCTTCCACCATGAAATGTTCTCCCCCACACTAAGAACCTTCGAGGGAAGCTTTGTAGCAAGATCCATCTCAACACAATTCCAGGGAGCACCCCAGCTCGAATAGAGCTCGTATGATTATCCAAAAAAAGAAAATTCCCTAATGCATTGCCCAGTGATTGGAGGATGTTTGGATTCTGAAGAGGTACGGGAATCCCATGAAGCCACAACCAAACCGCTGCCATACTTGATTCCCTCCCATAATGCACATCCCAGCAACATTTGGAAATTGAGAATCACCAATCTCCACAACGATGACCTGACCTTGACCACACCTTAACAATGTCTTCCCTTGACCGAAGCTGAATGAAAAAAGAATATCTGGATTGAACTAAATCCGCCGCTAGAATATGAATACCCCACAAATCCATGATGGCTGAGAAATAAGAAATAGGGGCCATCGCCCGACCAAAACGATCCAAGAGGATGAGATCCTGAAAGTACGCTGGGACATTCATCTCACTCACTAAGAAATCCACTGACTGACACCCATCGACCCTGGACGAACACCGAGGTGCGATTTGAATCTCCGAAAAAACAAAGGGAAATCCCTAACACCCGCATGCCACACACTGAGATCTAAAGACTGTCTGATAGCGAGCGCCTCCATGAAATATTTAACCCGGGAAGAGGGACGAGGCATCTGAGAACCAGCCGCATCCGAGGAACCAGGAAACTTCACACTGGAAGATTTGAGAGGAGATGAAGGAGTCGGGGGTGGCGCACTGGGCGCTCATAGTACCATCAAATCCATCCTCCTCGATGAATAGAAATACTATAATGTGAACTTTTAATGACATGTTTGAGTAAAATATTTTTTTATTATGAAAACCCATTTGAAAAACCTTTTCATTGAAAATTTATTTTGATGGCACTTCGTTTAAAATTTTACCATCTAAACATCAAAACGAAGCTTCAATGAAATGACGGTAGTTAAATCCGTACAATATGTATTATGTAAAATAACATTTCTTTTACATGGTTAAAGTTTAAAACAATTGTCTTGTTCGGAAAGAGACAAGTAGATACCTTTGAAAAAATTGGTAAAAGAAAAAAAGGTAAAAATGCCTTTATCAAATCATTTTAAAAACATTTTTTATAACATTTTACTAAAACATGGGTTTTAGAAGAAAAAAGGTTATCTTACTAAGAGATTAATAAATCCAGGTTTTATAAAAAACAATTTCTATAAAATTTTGAGTGTCAAAGAGTGGAAAAAATATTAATAATACTTGAAAATGATCATGAATAACCATATGATTGAAAATTAAAATTATTATTGAACAATGGTCATATTATTTCCTCGAATGTAAATACCATTGAAAGATCATTAACATTATAATTGAGAAAAATAATATGTAATCATTCCAAAGTGTCTCATGCCACTTTAAAACATATTAAATCTCAATCCCTGCAAAGGAATGAAATTAAATGAATGTTATAATATCATGAGAGTAGGTAGATTCATGATATATCATGTAAAAAATTATTATATGTAGGACTCCAGGACACCCTGAGAGGGGAGGGGTGAATCAGAGTGTCAACTTTTTCTTTTAAACTGATAGATCTTGTTCCCACGTTGGTAGGAACTAGTTTAACTTGAATGATGGATATGAGAAGAAATCAAACATTCACATGCAAAGATATGACACATCCCTTTTTACTTGGTTCACTATTAAGGGCTACGTCCAAGGAGCATACGCCGACAGGTTGTCGGTCGTACCAAATTCCACTATTCTTCACTAGTTGGGGATTACAATGGTTCAGGAATAGTCATTTTGTCCCAGACTCACTGTCATTACAAATGTTCAGGGATAGACCAACGCATCTCTCGGGTCACTCTCGTTGACTCTCCTGGCTCACTGCCTTTGGTGAAGTCTTAGTCAGTTTATAGACGTGAAGGTATCTTCAATAGATTCGCATTGAAGTCTTTGTCTCTACTCAGCACAAGACTATGCTTGCATCGATGTCCAGAAATGATGCACTTGTAAGCAATGAATCACTGATCTGGATATTCAGAAACGTGGGCATAGGTTATACTGAAGATTTCTCGCAACTCCTACCCTTTGCACGAAATATGTCACTTTTGCCCAAAATAATTGTTTTTTGTGCGGAAAAATATTTCGCGCTGCACCCTCCTTTATGCACAACTTTATGTGCAACACCTTTTTCGCGCAACCCAGCCTTTTCGCGCAACCCATCCTTTTTCGTGCAAATTGAACTTTTTCGCGCAACTTTGAATTTTTCACGCAGACCAAGCTTTTTCGCACAGCTCCGGCTTTTTCCCGCACCTCGCTTTCCGCGAACCATTTACGCGCACCAGACCTCAGATCTTATCTAAGTCTTCAACCGTACAGAATGAGGGGGTTCACCTCTTATTTATAGGCCTCTTAGACCCCCGCGCACAAAACCACATGTGGCGTGAAAATCCTCTCATTTGGTGCGTAATATTTCGTACATGTACCATTTTTCGCGCACATCTCCAGATTTTGAAACACTATTTGCGCGAAAAACCTCGATCTGCTATTTCGCACACCTCGCTATTTTTTGCACCCAACTCAAATATTTCGCGCAAATCCCTCCATTTTTGCGCACCACTTTCTCTTCAATACTGTTGTCTTCTTGAACTGTATGAACACTTTACTGGCACACATTCTGAACATCCATTGAGGATTGACAACAAACACAAACCATACACAAATTCATGCAATGAACAGCCATGGTTCCAACATTATATACACCGTATTAAATAATGTTGGTTCATAATAACAAATAACTCTCAACAAAATGTAAATTGTGAAAAATCTCTTACCTTGAGTTTTCTTTTGGGTGAAAATCCTTTAACGTCTTGTATAATATACTAATGTTAATTTTTATACATGATTTATAAATAATTTCATGCTAATCATTAATTTTATTTTACTCGTTACTATGTTGTATAAAACTACTTAAAAATTATGTTTACATCTTTTTTTTTTGACCAAATTCGGTTGATGTGTCAAAAATAACATTGGTTGGTCAACTATGGTCAATGAAGCCATTATATAACATCTAAATAATAATAATCATGAAATAATTTTATTCTTTATATTTCAATTATACTTTTAAAACCAATCATTAAATATGGTTATGAAAAATTAATCAACGTTACAATCATGAAGACGATAGGTCGTACGTACGCATGAGTAACGTTCTCATTTTTCAATGATCATTGTGTAATGAAGTTATGCAAAACCATATCATTCAAGAATGATAATTATATAGTAAAAATCATTTAATTTAAAAATATATAATTATATATATAATTATTTTGATGTAAGATGATTCACATCGCGTTGAAGAGGTAGTAGTCTACACATCCACGACCGACGTTATCGTTTTTTAAGTGTGTGAAAGTGTAATAAAGAAATTGATATATATATATATATACATATATATTATTTATTAAAAGTTAATTATGTCATTAATATCATATAGATGTTATTTATGTCTCGTATTTTTAATTATAACCATAATTTATACATTCAATGTATCGTCTGAACGAATCACATCGCTTTGAGGAGGTGGTAGACCACACATCCTCAAATGATGTTATCGTATTAAAGTAAAATGGAATGTATTAAAAGTCTCTTTTAAAAAATAATTACAGAAGTATCAAGACATAATAAATATCATATACAACATATATAAATATAGTGTTCATCATAATGACCAACCATGAATGTTTGTTAAGGAAAAAACGAGCAATCATCATTTCGTGAGACAGCAATTCACCTAACATAGAAACATTGTGTTCATTACACATTAGATGGAAGTTGGTGTATGTGTATATCAAAACCATTAAATAAAAACATCCTATTATATTGAGAATACTTTTTTAAAATAATAATGGATTGAAGAGATTTTATGGGGTGGATAATGAGAATTAAATTAAAAAATATTGAGATAAGAAGTTACCTCTTAATCAGATAACTACTTTTTGTTTGAACCAAAAGGCTTCCATGATAGGATTTATCCCAAAGGTAGGCCTAACGGTATATGGTAGGGATTTTGGGAAACTATATCATAAGATATTGATTGATACTATGTGGTGTGAGAGGTGTGATCATTTGGGATAGGTGGTTGCCTTTTATTGGGAAGGAAAAGGACTCACATAGAATATTTGAAAACATGTTAGGTGTACACATGTTATTAGATAAATAAATTCATAAAAAATAAACCAAAATCTATAATGGAAGGTTAATGGCCTAATTAAGACCATATAATAGGTGTCAGACAAGTTTCTTGGTCATTTGGCCCCCTAAGATAAAGGATTAGTAATTTTCTAAGCTTTATTTTGACCTAATAATTGTAATTAATTTCAATTACTTTACCAAATATTTTTGATATTTTTTTTTATAATCATAAATTATAAATTGTTATTATTAATAATATGGAATCCAATTTTCAAAATTATAATCATAGAAGTGGAAGAAATTAATTTAAAATTCAACACGCAGGTGGGACGAAAATATATGATTTAATGTAAAATCATCCGAAAGTTTGTAATGTTTTTATAATCAATTTCAAAGAGAAGTTGAATATAAAGAAATAAATTTTTTTAATTGATAAAAAAATTGTCTAATTAAACGTTAAAACCAATTAAAATTAAAATTTATCATTATAAATAAATTAGAGAAAAATATGTTTTGAACTAAAATTCAGTATTTTTAACTATTCATTACAAATGAAATGATTTAGAAAAATATAAAAAATTCACCCCAACCTAATTATTATGAATCTATTTAAAGATAAATTTTATTTTGACAAATTCAATCATTTATAGTGTCAATATTCAGGTTTACAATCGGTTTTCCAATAATAGTCAGTAAAATTACCTTTATAAAAATAAAGGTTTTTATATGTAAAATACAGTTTGTTCTTATATTATGTCTATAAAACCTAATGGATGAATATAAAAAATATTTTATTGAATATATAACACATATATTTCATTAAAATAATTAACTAATTGTAATTAATTATGTTTAAAAAGAAAATACTCCATTAGAAGAATACAAATAATAATATTTCTTTTTATATCCAATTGGTTGTTATTTTTTTCTCATTAATTGGTAGAAGACCCTGCACCAAAAAACACACTAAAACCTAGAATGACTAAGCCTCAACTATATCTTACCATGCCTCCCCCACGAATCTTCCTAGATGAGAAGGAACTGTCCACATTCATCTTCAAAAGTAGAGGGGGTATTTCATTTAATTCATCTCCCCTCCATGATATTCATGATATTCCTCCTAAAGAAAATCTTTGGCAGCAGTATGTTGAGACCTCCAACAAGTCCCCCTGCCACAAGGGGGTCGATTTCTACCACCAAATATTTCACCCGCACCTAAAAAATGAGAGAGTGATTGAACTGCCTTGCCATGACTGGTTGTGCCCTTCCCATAATGTATAGCAGACAACAAAAAAAGTAGTATCTCAAATCATCCTTTCTCTTCCCCTCAAATCCACTGAACAAATCCAGCTAAAAATATCCTCCAGCAACAAAGTAAAATTTCTAAAATGATGCAGATTGGAACACAAAAAACACCAAATCTTCTCTTCCCAATAACCAAGAAAGAAGAGATTCGAGGATTCCTGTGGAGGATCTGAACAACACTAATATCTGGAGGCCATGTGAATGCCCTTTCTATGTACATTCTCATCTATAGGTAAGGCTTTGTTCCATATTCTCTAAACCTTCTTGCTAAGAATTTCCTTACACCAAATATGCTCTTTCCAAGCCATCCACCCTCTCTCGCTAATCAATCAACCTCCTTTTTTTCACCACCAACATATAATTTTTTTATTAAAGCACTTTTAAGGAAAAAGTTGGAAACCATCCAGGTTCAAAAATAGGAAATCAACCAACTTCATAAATAATGGAAAACTCTTTGAACTACAGTTTAAGTATTTTAGAAACCTTTCCTCTGTATAGACTCTAATGTAGATCGTTGGAATTTTCATTCGGATCTTCTTGGAGGAGTTCTTCGATATTATCAGCCACCTTGTCCCATGATTGAATAAACTCCTCCACATAGATCTTCGTTCTATAGTTGCCCTGCTCCTCTGGTGATGCATTGGCCTCTAACTCCTAATCTAAGGTTTCTTCATTTAAAATGATAATAAGATCCCCATCATCACACTCTACCAGTTTATTAATACTCGGGGAGACATCTAACCTGACAATCTCCTTCTCTGCATGCACCCGATTCGTAACTGATGCATCGCCTTCTTGAGTTTGTTGCTCCTTGTGAGTCCCCAACTCCTCCTGCTTGTGAGGGCCTTTATTCTTTCTCTTGAGTTTGTTGTCCCCGCATGCTATAGGAAATTTTCCTTTGCTGGAAGATCTTGTAACAGGGGGGATAGGTAGATTAGAATAGTCCTTACGTCTTCGTGTCCTCCGAGAGTGTTGGATAAATCCATCCGAGTCTATAATGGTGTTCTTTCCTTTCTTGGAGGAGTACCTCAAATAATTCATTGCAATTTGTACTTTCTTGGACTCTACTGACTCAGAGGTAGAATCATTGTCCTCTTCATGGTGCTCCATCCCCATAGGAGGGACCTCAACTTGAGCTGCATCCACATCAGTCCAATCTTCAAGTGCATTACTGTCCCCCTTACCCAAAACTGC
Organism: Viscum album; assembly: GCA_963277665.1. Classification (NCBI taxonomy): domain Eukaryota; kingdom Viridiplantae; phylum Streptophyta; class Magnoliopsida; order Santalales; family Viscaceae; genus Viscum; species Viscum album. The sequence goes on from OY728158.1 coordinate 1,330,317,195, forward strand.
AAACCGATTATTAGAGCTAATCCATTTGAGATCTGCTTAAGTCCATCCGGCATACTGGTGTACACAAACTTTGAGTAGGATGGGGCTTTTGAAATGAAAGTGTTCGGGTCCAGTGGACCCAAGACTCTCACCTCTTCAGACCCTCCTGAACATTATCCTCTCTGAGCTGCCACCTCACACACAGGCCCCTCCTGTATTCCATTTCCAGTTATCTCAGTAACACTAACATTCTCCATCTCAATAGGTGAATCACCTACTAAAGAATTTTGGCTTCTCAGAATACATGTTGTCTTAGGCCCTAAAGCATTTTGCATCCTGTTTGGAATGCCTAGGTCCTGCTTCAGGTGCCCGAAGATGTCCGCAACTATTGGGTTGTCCCCCTCTTCCCTATCTCTCAAAGGGTGTTCATGGTAGCATCATTCATCAAGTGAAAATTAGAGGGAGGAATGTTCTTCTGCGTTAAGGCTACAAGGTTATTCTCCCCAGAGTTCCACGACTGCACCTTGCAATCATCAAAACCACCCCCTCCTTCAAGGGATGAACTTGGATAAAACTACACCCCCGCCGACATACTGAAGCCAAATGTCCAAGACGATCACAGAGACCACAATAATCGGTCCAGGTTTCATAGCATACCTTTGGGTGCCAGTGGAGTTCACCTTCAATCTCGATGGTAATGTAGTTCATAGGTCCCTTCGACACATCAGCTTCAATATAGATCCCCAGAGAGACTAGATGGAATACATCATTGGTACGATAACCGGAGTAGAGGTAGAGCCCTACCATGTTGGCAATCAACCTTAGAATCGCCTGATTCTGGAATAGTAAAGGTAGTCCAAGAAGAGAAATCTAGAGCGTATAGACACGAGAGTCTCGCATCAGGTGGAAATCGAAGGACCACCAGAAGAGGGAAAAAAATAAACCCTCCATACATCGCGGAGCAGAATCCAAAGCCCAAACCAGGCTGTCTTCAATTGAGAAATGGATTTGAATATGCATAGAAGACCAAAAATCACATGGTCCTGAAGATTCTAAGAAGAGTGCACAAAACTATCGAAAGCATCATCGAATGGACGTTTATTACCAAATCAGGACACCAAAGTGAGCTTCATGAGCATTGATGCTTCTGTGAACTCCAATGAAGAAATAGGTACCGAGATAACTCCATCCGTGCAAGATTGGACCTTAGGGATAACTTCGATTAAAATAAAGTGAGGTTGGGAAGACGGGTCGGTGAAGGGGGAGAAGCTGGGGTTATGGGAAGGAAGTAGATTCTAATAAGGATCATCCCCCCTCCTCGGCCGCAGAAAACTGAGGAGGGGCGGTGGTGCTACGACTATGACCTACTCCATCAGGGAGAAGGGAAGTGAGAGGGAAGCCATATCTTTTTTTTCAATCCGAACACCTATAACATGAAATTTCCTCTGGTTCTCAACCTCTTGAAATCCTTGTCATTGAAGTTCCCTGATGACGATTCTATAAAAACACAGCAGTCCAGATCATCCGAAAATCAAATGCCCTCATATACACTTTTCTGGTCCTTATCCAAAATGGCATCGATAAAAGTCAGGTGCATAGAAACCTCCTCAAAGGAGATATTTGGAGCAGGACTACCTGGAAAAAATAAGGTTGTGCCCACCCAATTAGCTTTCTAGAAGTAAATCTACCCATTACCAATAACCCAACAAGACTTTGTTATTCAATGTAACCATTTTATTCGATATATAGCAAGCAAGGCCAGACATATTTCTATGATTAATAGACCAATGCTCCCATCCTTCCCCATATCATCCCCTCATAAATCTTTTCCACAATAAATCACCCAAGATGATGTACCAAGTGATATTGGCCTCCATGACATTCATGGCTTCCCCAATGCAGCGTAGACCAACCCCCACCCCACCTATTCAACTGGTCGAGACAACCATTTCTAGGAGGCCCAATGACCTTTACCATCATCATGAGCATCCCAAAGGAATTTTTTAATCAAATAATCTATTACTATGATGGTCCCATTTTTTGGATTGATAATATAAAGGATGCTCATAGGGAACGAGGATAGGGTACAATTCATAAGGGTAACACATCCTCTAAAAAAGAGAAACATATTTTTCCACCTATAAATCCTTTCTGAAATATGTTTGATGATAACCTCAAAAAGAGATTTTTTAATCCTCCCATTTGATATTAGATCACCAATGCAATCCATTGGAAGGTTCCTTCTTTACATCCCCAACTTCTCTTGAATAGCCATGTTGCGCCTCCCTCAACAATTGTTGGAAATAAAAACATGACTCTTCCTTTGGATTATACCATGCCCACTTAAATTTACATAGAATACAATGATTTTGGTGAATCCCCCCATGAAGGATCCCTTACATTGATGAAGAAAATCATGTCATCAACGTGCATAATGAGGGATAACATACAAATCCCCAACCTATTACTAAAAGGCTTAACCCTTCCATCTTATAGTCGTTTTTTGATTTTCCTTGAAAGCACTTCTTGGGCCAAAATAAAAATGTTCGGAGAAAGAAGGTTTCCTTTCCTTACGCCTCTGAAAAATTTAAAAAAACCAAAACCCTTACCCATCGACGAAATCGTTATCCACGGAGACTCATAAAACTGAAAGCATAAATCATGAAACCAATCATTGAATCCAAATCTCTTCATGAAACTTAAAATGAATTCTCATTCGAACCTTTCATAAGATTTATCAATATCCACATTAATCATAACATTCGACCAAATAGATTTTTTATTAATATCCATTACCATCTCTTTTGTTATGAAAATGCTCAAGAGAGATAACCCTTGGAATTAAATTACATAACCTGCTACTAATGACATTAGCAAGGATCTTGTATTTGAAGTTACTTAGTAAGACCGGTCTATATTGGTTTAGAGAAGTGGGGTTCTTCACATTATGTATCAAGACAATCCTTGAAGAAAAAACCATTCTTGGGAGAGGCCCTCCCTGAAAAAAATTCCACGATGGTCTCTTTCACCTGGATTTTGACAAAATTCCATGCAACAACATAGAAAGCTCTGTGAAAGCTGTCAGGACCTAGAGTACTGGCTAGTTTCATGCTAAACACAAGCACTTTAATCTGGCTTGTTTCATGCTAAAAAGAAGCACTTTAATATCTTATTCCTCAAATATATATATTAGTGCCCCATTTTCCTTATTTTTCAATACACCGAGAATAAAGTTCCTGAAAGAACTCTCCTACTCAGGATTGATATCACACTCAGACAACTAATCATTCCCTACCAATAACTTCTCTAAGTGATCTAAAGTGAGTTTCCCCACAACATCCACATTAGAGTAAAAGGAACCATCTTCTAACTAATGTTTAAATTTCTTGATAAACCACCTATCTTCCAGGAAATCCTGAAAAAATAAAGTGTTACGATCCCCCAATTTGAGTCATAACACACGAGTTTTTCCCTAAAAATTCTTTCAATCTCTAACAACTTCGTAGTAATAAATGATGTTAATATGATAATGAAATAAAAATATCCTCATCCCAACTAACCTGTAGCCTCTCCCCCAGCCATTCTATCCCTTCCATGAGATTCTCCTGGTTGCAACTCCCAACACCTCTTCTATTATTCCAATTCTGAATGTCCACCTTCAATCATTTCAGACAATAGGCTAAGTCGATCCCAGCCTTAACCCTTTTAGGTTGTTCCCAATAATGTTGGATCAACTGCATGAAGTCAACCGAACGATGCCAGCTTGTAGAGTATTGGGAACTCTTGTTCTTTTTGACAACCTTAGAAAAATTGACCAAGAGTGTTGCATGGTCTGATATGGATCTAGAGAGGTGATTCATATAGGCTTCTTCATAAGAATCCATCCCCTAAGGATTAGAAGGGCATCTATCTAGATAGCTCCACACTCTCTGATTCCCTTTCCTATTATTACACCAAGTATATCTGCTTCATGAAAAACTCATGTCAACCTGACCATTTATCGACATGAAGTGTAATAAGTGTTGCCTTTACTGGATGGAATATAGACAACCACCATGCTATTCTGAAACATATGCGATGGTATTGAAGCCCCCTTATAAACCATGGGGAACCATCTACTTGAAAAAAGGAATGATCTTTCCAAATCCCAAATGTATTAGAGAATTTGATTATTTCATACATGAAGGAAAAATTAACTGAATCGTTACCTCTATCCAAGATTTTGGTAGTAATGTGGTGATGAGAAACATTGATTAATTCCATAGATTTATCCTTCTTCTAAAAGATCCATATCGGATTGGAGGATGTACGGATTTTGAAGAGGTTCAGAAATCCCATGAAGCCGCAACCAAACTGCTGCCATACTTGATTCCCTCCCATAATGAACATACCAACACCATCTAGAAATTGAGAATCTCCAATATCCCCAACAATGATCAGACCTTTACCATTCCTTAACAATGTCTTCCCTAGACTGAAGCTGAATGAAAAAAGTATATCTGGAGAGAACTGAAACAGCCGCTAGAAGATGAATACCCCACGAATCCATGAAGGATGAAAAGTAAGAAATAGGAAGCTTCTCCCGACCTAAACGAGCCATGAGGATCAGATCCTGAAAGGACACTATGGTATTCAGCTCACTCACTAAGAAATCCACCGACAGAAACCCATCAACCCTGCCCAAACACTGAGGTGTGATTGGAATCTCCGAAAAAACAAATAGGCAATCCCTAACACTCACAGGCCAATCCCTGAGATCTGATGACTGTCTGCTAGCGAGCACCTCCATGAATGATTTTACCCCAAATGAGGTACAAGGAATCTGAGAACCGACCGCATCTGAGGAACCAAAAAACATAACACTGTAAGATTTGATTGGAGATGAAGGAGCTGGGGGTGGCACACTGCGCTCTCTTAACACCCACAAATACATCCTCCTTAATGAATAGAAATACTATATTGTGACTTTTTAAAGATATTTTTGACGAAAATATTTTTTTATTATGAAAACCCATTTTTTTGAAGGAAAAGATAAATTACTGATCAAGGGAACAAGGATTATAAATCCAATCAGGGAACGAGTTCACCGAACAATGATCACCCCAATGTTTCCCAAACTGATCCAAACGATGGGCTTTCGACTTACCATCTCTTCTGATGAAAGAAAATTCGCATGTATTGAATCCATCGGTCAGTGACCAGATCTTCCTCAAAATGAGGCCATAAGGCTAGGAATCCTCATATTTTGTTGAGAGAGTGTTCACCACTTTGAGCCAGTCGGATTCCACCAAAATCATGGGCCAACATTTTGAACAAGAAAAAAGAAGCCCCTGGAGGATGACTGAGGCTTCTGCTACCACAGGGATCCATGAGTTAGGCACTGCCCTTCACTGAGAATCCACAATCTGGACAAAGATATTATGATCAATGAGCCCAATACCGACCCTTGAATTAGCAGAGACAGTAGAATCAGTATTAATCTTGAAGAAACCCTCAGGGTGGGGGGAGACCAAAGATGAGCAGCTCGTCGAGTGTGGCTTAAAGAATGCCCCGTAACACTTTTCTTCCAACCATTCATACACTCCAACGCTCTATCCACCCAAAGGTGATCAGGGGTCACCTTCATCTAGTAAATGTATTCATTCAGTCGAGTCCAAATCAACCAAGCAATTGTGCATATCAGCCCTACCACTCTCAGTTCCAGAGAAGACAACCAATTAGTAAGGTTTGAGACCAACCCAATTGAAGGATCAAGGAAAATACCAAAATCCGACCTCCACACCTTCCACCCCCTTACAGGAAAGAATTGCATGCAGAGGGGATTCCACTTCATAGAGGCACAAAGGACAAGTGTCGTCCTCTGCCAAATGTCGTTGCACCAGAAAGTCACGGGTTGGAAGAACCCCATCACAAACCTGCCATAAAAAACATTTCACCTTAGGGGGAGCGGTGAGGGACCAGAGGCACCTATACCGATTATCGGTAAAGACCTGGTCCCAACCTTGAACCCACATTTTGTAACCCGAACGAACATAATATCTCCCATGAGGTTCTCCAGTACAACAGATCTGATCAATACCTATTCCTGGTGTGAGAGGGATACTCCGAATGAGCTGATGATCCACTTTGTTAAACCAGCAACAAAGATTCTCCTAATACCACTCCTCAAGCGAGTCATCGAGCATGTCACGTACCCTTGAATCTTTGAATCCAGGAACAACCGGTGAGGAAACCTTATGATTGACGCCATCTTCCAGCCATGGATCATTCCAAATGTTAATATTATGCCCATCAACAATTCTCCACATGCAGACCAAATCAATGAGTTTTTTTTCTCCCCAAATTCTCCTCCACATAAAACTCGGCTGTGGCCCCAACTGGGAATGCAATAAGTCAGAATAAGGGAAGTACATAGCTCGTATCACCTTTGAAAACATGGAATTTGGGTGGGAAAGAAGGTGCCATTCTTGCTTCGCCAGAAGATCCTCATTAAACCAGTTGAGATTTCGGAAGCCGAGGCCACCACAGAATTTTGAAACACACAACTTCTCCCAAGTCATCCATTGGGAATTATGTTTTCCCTCATGGGAGCCCCAAAAATAGTTGGACAACCGGGAGTGGAGTTGGTCAAAGAGAGTTTCTGGGAATTTAAACAGTGACATAGAATAAGAAGGGATTGCTTAGGCCACTGACTTCACAAGAACTTCCATTCCCACCTTGGAAATATTTCTACTAGACCACAGAAAAATTAGGTTATCCACCCTGTCCATAATCGCGCTGAAAACTTGTTTCTTAGACCTACCCTCCAGGGCCGGGAGGCCAAGGTACTAAGGATGCTTATCAACCAGTGGAAACCCACACATTCTCTGAAAATCCTCACTCTTAGCTTGTGGGACGCCTTCACTGAAATATAACTCTAATTTGGAAGCATTAAGACGTTGCCCATAGGCCTTTTCGTACAAATTGATGATATTCAGCACTGCACTGCATTCTTGCAGGGCAGCATGCACGAAAAGGAGTCTATCATATACGAAGAAGAGATGAGAGATGGGGGGACCATTTATACACACCAGAGCACCATGGATAACTCCTTGATCCGCCGCCTTCGGGATGAGATGAGAAAAGACATCTGCCACCAGAATAAAGAGGTAAGGTGACAGGGGGTCCCCTTGCCTCAAGACACTTGACGGTTTAAAGCTCGCTGAAGGGACCCCATTAATATTGATTATGTAGGAGACATACGTAACACAATTCATGACATTAGTGATCCATTTTGTCCCAAAGCCCAAACTGGATAGAACCAGTTTGAGAAAAGGCCATTAAACTGTGTCATAAGCTTTCATCATATCAAATTTCATTTCCATAGTTCCACGCTTGGATGAGGAGTGAGTTTTCATAGAGTAGAATAATTCAAAGGCAATGTCAGTATTATCCGTAATAGATCTCTTTGGAACGAACGCACTTTGGTTATCTGAGACGAGAAATGGGAGAAAATTCCTAAGTCTGGCCACCATGATTTTGGATAAAATTTTGTAAATCAAATTACACAGGCTGATTGGCCGAAAATCCGAGATTTTCTGAGGTCATTGGGATTTGGGGATAAGAGTAATAAGAGTTTCATTCACGGATTCAAGAAAGGATCTTCCATCCCACACCTCATTCATTAGGTCCACCACATCAGGCCCCAAAATATGCCAAAATATTTTAAAGAACAGAGCATTAAACCTGTCAGGCCCCGGTGCCTTGGTAGAGTGAATTAGATGCAGGGCCCCAAGCACTTCCTCCTCAGAAAAATCACTTTCCAGGTACCGATTCATGTCTTCTGTAACCAATTTTGGGATGCATCCACTCAGGCATGAGGGTGTTCTAATGCTTTATACTGAGTAGAGGTTGCTGAAAAAGTTCAGGATAATGGAGTGAATGCCGTTTATGTCATGCACAACTCTTCCAGTGGGGTCCTCCAGATGAGCAATATGATTCTTCCTTCTCCTCGCAGATGATCGTTGGTGAAAAAAGTTGGTGTTCTGATCACCATCTCTAATATGGGACTCCCGTGGCCAAATAAACCAAAAACTCTATTTCTCCCTCAGAGCTGCATAAAGATTCTTTTCTGCCACAGAAATGATTCTAAGGATAGAGTCACAACAAGGATATGAGTGGAGTTGCTTTAATTGATTCTCTGCCTCCTTAATACGTCGGTCAAAGTTACCAAACCTAGATGAGCTCCACTTCTGAAGGCGAGATGCAATAGTGCGGAATTTGGACATGAAGCACCGATTCGATCCCTCCCAAGCCGCTTAAATCACCTTTTCACAGTCACTATCATGGAGCCACATGCATTCAAAGAGAAAGGTTCTCTCAGGTCCCCTCTATTGCCTTTGTAGGACTGTTGACAACATGATTGGGGAGTGGTCAGAGGAGATGGGGGGTAGGTGGATGATAGAGAAGGAATAGAAAAAAGAGGTCTACTCATCATTCCCAACAAATCTATCTAACCATTCCTCCAAGTGGTTCTCCGTTGACCTACCCTGATGCCTGGTAAACGGCGATCCTGAAAACCCAATGTCATGAAGAGAGTTCGAAACAAGAGAAACCCTAAAATCATTCATCTCAACACCACACCTCACACACCCCCCTTATTTTTCATGGGGAGATAGGACCTTGTTAAATCCCCCCCCATCAGTAGAGGGCCAAGGAGGGAGTCCTGTAGTCGCTTCAAAAGGGCCCATGATCTGTGTTTATCCTTCCCACCCGACCACTCGTAGAACCCAAAAAACAACCAAGAAGGATCCCCTGGGCCATCAACCATCACAAAAATGTGGTTACTTGAGTTATTAGAGATCTTGACCCCAAGGTCCTCCTTCCACAAGAGACAAAGTACACCTGAGTGTCCCTGTCTTCCAATGGGAAAGATGTTTTTGAACCCAATCTTCCATCCCATAAGGCTCGCATCCTTGCTATCCAACATAGTTTCAGATACAAAAACTATGTCAGGGAGAAATTTGGAATTCCAGTGATGGAGAACGCGAACCGTTCAGGGATTTCCATGCCCCTGATAGTTCCAGTATAGTATTTTCATTACCCTAGGCGGGGCTGGGCCACACCCACCGCCGCCTCTGAAACTTCGACAACCCGCTTGTCATCTGCTGCTTTCCACCTCTTTGGAAGGCTCTCAGTCATATGAGATGCCTCCAAGTGTCATTTAGGGTCCCTGGGTTGTGAATTGGGGTGAACCACACCCTTATCCCCACTAATAATTCTTTTCCACGTTTGATGTTTTATAGCACCTATCAATGTGATCCCTGTCATGTCATCTACTGCCTGAGGGGTAGCACTGGGAGAAACATCATCTGAACTGGAAACCAAGTCTGGTGGGTCGCTGCATAGATGTTGTACCCCTGAGCCTGGGTCTGGTGGTTCCTTGAAGTTTGGTTGTAGTCTAGAATATTGGGAGGCAATGATGATCAAAATAGTTGTGGTCTGGCTTGGGGGGGGGGGCAGTCAGCCCTTTCCCCTGACTCATGTGTTTTTTTCTCGGCTCGACCGAGATCCGTGGCCAGTCCAGGTTCCTTCCTTCCGCCCGTTGAACCCCATGACTGTCAGCATAAATATTTGGTGGCCCAAGAATGATTATATTAGTGTGAGATGGTTCATCTCTCTTATTAAGAGCCTTCACTAGTTTTTCGCGGTCCTGTTGTTTTTCAACTTCTGAAATAAAAGCCACCCCAGAGGTTTTTGCACAGAGCAAGGGACCGTATTGGAAAATAACATTTCCCTATTCATCCTCCTTCACCTCACATGCCTTTTCTATGTGTCTAAGGCACCCACAAAAGAAACAAAAAATAGGAATCTTTTCAAACTTAAAAGAAATCCTGACGTCAGAGCCCTCAATTGTCAAAAACATTCCCCTCATAAGAGGACGTACAACATCCATAGAAGCTCTGATTCGCACAAAAGGACTCCATTGAATTGGATCAGACTAGTCCCATTCCATAAATGAACTGATGCGTCCTCCAATCTCACACATAACACATTCTGTTCTACCATGAAAGGGGATTCCTTTAATTTGAATCCAGAAAGGTGAGCAAGACAGATTAACTGACTGAAAATTTTCTTCACCTTTAACGTCCTCCATGCGTATGATTTGGTTGTCAAAGGACCATGGTCGACCTTTGAGGACTTTTAATTTATCTCTTTCATTAAATAATTCAAAGACTAGGAGTCCCAATTTCACTTCTATTATAGCCACACCGTCCTCCATTCTCCAGATATTTTGCAGATTATTTTTCAGCGCTCCTAGATTGAAAGACCTTTTTGATAGAAATTTTCGAACAATAAGCAAGGACAATCATTATGAGAGAAACACATCTTCACTCTTCAGTGTAGCAATTACCAATTTCTCTTTATCAGTTAAGGAGAGGTTCCACCAGTGATTCATTAGGTCCAGCTCCATTTAACTAAAACTGAGAACTTCCATTGTCACCACAAACCCATTCGCCCCCAGGTTTCATAGTCACACTCCTCCCCGGGCTCCCCTCAAGATTCGCCGCGCTTTCAGCTGCCGCACACCTGTACCTTCACGAACAAGCACCTTCGCGGACCCAAGCCAGAACGCGAACCACCTTTGGAACGCAAACCAACACCTTTGGTGAACCAACACAAATTCGCGAACCAACATGACATGCACCGTGTTCCCACCCGAACCTCCTCAAAATCCTTCAATCCCACCCCCTCCACGGGTCAAATCCACCACAAACCAGGAACAATGGATGCCACAAGAAACATGCTCCAGTTGTTCGTGGCCTACACCCATCTGCGAACCATGCCCACAGGTGCCACGCTCTGCAACCTCCACTCACCCTACGTGAGCACACCCACCGCGAACAGAAAGTTGCGCGAAAACAGAACCTTGCGCGTGTACACTCCCTTCGCGAACAGAACATCACCCTGCGCGAACGGAACAACACCCTGCACGTGAACCCTCCCTTTGCGAACAGAACCCTGCGTGAACAGAACAACACCCTGCGTGAATAGAACATCGAGTAGAACAACACCCTGCGCATGAACACTCCCTTCATGAAAACCCCTTTAGCGAGCACCCCCTTCGCGATCCCATCACCCTGCGCGAACCACACCCAAGCCGAGGATCACAAGATTGACACCGTCACCAATCAAAAACTCTGTTTCCCTTCGATGCAGCACACAGGACTCCATCGTAACTCCGTCGCAAGTCATGAATCCAGAGCCAAAGGCCACAAATCGAGACTGTAAAACCAAAAACGCTGACCCGAAATCCTCAAAACCGAAGAACGCAAAACCCAGATCGAATCCGAAAACCGAAGATCCAAAATTGTTGAACCGAAATTGCTGGATAGAAAAAGCGCAGATCTTAGATCTGAGGTCCTAGATTGAAGCCAAAATCACTAAACTGAAGTCACGGAACCGAAATTTCTTAACTGATAAACTGAGATCCTAGATCATATTCATCACTAGGTGCAGATCAAAGATGTAGTAGATTCGACAGAGATATCTATGTGTAGATCCACTTGAGTCAATAACTATCTCACAAGAGACAACACCCCCACCCCTGGTGCAACGACACACCGATGAAACCCAGAAACCCTAGGAGAAAAACCTCTCATCGATGGGAGTACTATGAAAAAATGGGTTTTTAATGAAAACCCATTTGAAAAAAAAAATCAATGGAAATTTATTTTGATAAAAGTTCATTTAAAAATTTACCCTTTAAACATGAAAACAAAGCTTCAAATAAATAACAGTATGTAAATATGTACAATCTGTACGATGTAAAAGAATATCCCTTTTACATGGTTAAAGGTTAAACAAATGCCTTGTTCGGAAAGAAACAAGTAGATACCTTTGAAAAAAAGATAAAAGAAAAAAAGGTAAAAAAGTCTTTATCAAATCATTTTGGAAACATTTTTTAGAACATTTTATCAAAACATGGTTTTTATAAGAAAAAAAGTTCTTCGACTAAGAGAGGAATAATGTCGGGTTTTATGAAAAACAATTTCTATAACATTTTGAGTTCCAAAGAGTAGAAAAAATGGTACTAATACTTGAAAATGATCATGAATAACAATGTGACAGAAAATTAAAATTATTATTGAACAATGGTCATATTATTTCCTCGAATGAAAATACCATTGAAAAGTCATTAATGTTATAATTGAGAAAAATAATCTTTAGCCATTCCAAAGTGTCTCATACCACTTTATAACATTTTAAATCATAATCCTCATGATGGAATAAAATTATATGAATGTTATAATATCATGAGAGTAAGTAGATTCATGATATATCATGTAAAAAGCAGTATATATACCGTATTAAATAAAGTTGGTGCATAATAAAAAATAACTTTCTACATAATGTAAATTGTGAAAAAAATATCTTACCTTGCGTTTCCTTTTGGGTGAACATCCTTTAACGTCTTGTATAATAATCTTATGTTAATATTTCTAGTTGCTTGATAAAAATTTTAATGCTTATCATTAATTTTATTTTACTTATTACTATGATGTATAAAACTACTTAAAAAATTATGTTTATATAATTTTTTGACCAAATTCGGTTGATGTGTAAAAAATAACTTTTGTTGGTCAACTATGGTCAAAGGGGTCATTATATAACATCTAAAAAATAATAATCATGAAATAATTTTTTTCTTTATATATCAATTATACTTTTAAAACCCATCATTAAATATGGTTATGAAAAATTAATTAACTTTACAATCATGGAAACAGTAGGTCATACATATGCATGATTAACGTTCCCATTTTTCAATGATCGTTATGGAATGAAGTTATGCAAAACCATATCTTTCAAGAATGATAATTATATAATAAAAATCATTTAAGTTATTCATATATGCTTATATATAATTATTCTGATGTAAAACGATTCACATCATGTTGAGGAGGCAGTAATCCACACATCCACGATCAATATTATCGCTTCTTAAGTGTGTGAAAGTGTAATAAAGAAAATGATATATATATATATATATATTATTTATAGAAAATTAATTATGTCATGAATATCATATAGATGTTATTTATGTCTCGTATTTTTAATTATAACCATAATTTATAAATTCAATGTATCATTTGAACGAATCACATCTCTTTGAGGGGGTGGTAGTCCACACTTCCTCAAACGATGTTATCATATTAAAGGAAAATGGAAGTTATTAAATGTATCTGTTAAAAAATATTTACAAAATTATAAAGACATAATAAATATCATATATAACATATAAAAATATAGTTTTCATCATAATGGCGAACTATGAATGTTTGTTAAGGGAAAATGAACAATCATCGTTTCGTGAGGCAGTAGTTCAATGTACATAGAAATATTATGTTCGTTACCCATTAGATGAAAGTGGGTGTAAGTGTTGGTAGAAACCATTAAATAACAACATTGTACTATATTGAGTATATTTTTTAGTTAAATAATAATGGATTAAAGAGATTGTAGGGGGGGTAATGGGAATTAAATTAAAAAAAACATGAGATAAGAAGTTACCTCTTAATCAGATAACTACTTTTCATTTGAACCAAACGGCTTCCATGGAAGGATTTATCCCGAAAGGAGGACTAGAGGTATGGGGGGGGGGGGTTATTTTGGGATACTATATCAGAAGATATTGGATGATACTATGTGGTGAGAGATGTGTGATGAATGGGGATATGTGGTTTCCTTTTTTATTGGGATGGAAAATGACTCACATAGAATTTTTGAAAACATGTTAGGTGTACACATGTTATTACATAAATAAAGTCATAAAAATAAAAAAAACACTATAATGGAAGGTTAATGGCCGAATTAAGTCCATACAATAGGTTTTGGACAAGTGTCTTGCTCATTTGGGATCCTATGATAATGGTTTAGTAATTTATTATGCTTTATTTTGACTTAATAATTGTAATTAATTTCAATTATTTTCACTAATATTTTTGGTAAAAAACAATTTTTTTATAATAATTAATTATAAATTATTATTATTAAAAATATGGAATCCAATTTTCCAAATTCCAATCATATAAGTGGCAGAAATTAATTTAAAATTCAACACGCAGGTGGGACAAAAATGTAGGGTTTAGAGTAAAATCATTCGAAAGTTTGCAATGTTTTTATAATAAATTTCAAAGAGAAGCTGAATATAAATAAATAAATTGTTTTAATTGATAAAAATATTATCTAATTAAAATTTAAACCCAATTAGAATTATGATTTATTATTATAAATAAATGAGATGAAAAATCAGTTTTGAACTAAAATTCAGCATTTTTAACTATTCATTATAAATGAAATGATTCAAAAAAATATATAAAAGATTCAGCCTAACCTAATTATAATGATTCTATTTAAAAGGTGAAATTTATTTTGAAAAATTCAATGAATTATAGTGTTAATATTCATATTTAAAATGGGGTTTCCATTAAAATGCAGTAAAATTACCTTAATAAAAATATAAGTTTTTATTTGTAAAATACAGTTTGTTCTTATTTTTTGTCGATAAAACCTAATGGATTAAAATAAAAAAAATATTGAATATATGGCACATATATTTCATTAAAATCATTAAATAATTGAAATTAATGTTTTTTATAAAGAAAAAACTCCATTGGAAGTATAAAAATAATAATATTTCTTTTTATATCCAATTGGTTCTTATTTTATTTTCTCATTAATTTGTAGTAAATGAATTTATTTTATATTTATATAAACCATAAATTATCATAAGATAGCTAATAATATTCATAACCTCTAGCATAATGGAATTTTTTCATCCTATTATATTAAATAATAATATTTTAATAATAAGATGTTATTTGGGGAAACTCAGTCTTGCATGTAACGCAAGATATTGATGAAGGTATCTCTTTCATGTAACATAAGCTATCGAGGAAGGTATCTTTTGCGTGTAACACAATCTTAATAAGTGTTTAGCACATTGAAAGGTATAGAATCTATTTTAAATAGAAAATATATTATAAAGCATATGACTATTTTTTTCCCTTTCACGCATGGTGTCGCATGTCATTCACGCCATCGAATACAAATTTGTACTTTGCAATTTTGGTGTGGTACAAAAATATATATAATATTGATATTTTGAGAAGATAGAATTTGATAATGGGGATTTCATAGAGAAACTACCATAGTTGAGTAACAATGATAATTATTTTAATACCTGATATTCAACTAAGGTAATGTAACCATTATTTATTAACAATTCCAATAAAATGAATAATATATTTTAATTATAATATAATAATTTATTATTAAAAATGTATATTATATAATGAATACTAAAAAAATAATTATACCTGAAAATAAAAATTAGATTAATTAGAAAAAGAGTTTATGATTTTTTTTACATAACATATAATTTTAAAATACAATAGTATTTTATTTAAAAATTTGAATCTTTCATGATGGATAATTTTTTTTTTCATAAAATGGACTTCAAATTTTGAATCATCTTGTCAAAATTTTCTAATGGTGAGTTTTTGGTTTTTTTGGGGAATTTTTTTGGAGAATAATAAAATTACAGTTTTTATGAATAATATTATTTTTATGAAATAATTATGATGTTATCATGATATAAAAATTAAAAAAAAACTAAAAAAAAATAATATAATGTGTAAAATAATTAATTTTTAAATATTATATTGTATTTAGAAACATATATTTGACATTTTAGGACACAAATTACATTTCACTGTAATAAAAAATATTTTTAGTTCTTTTTATTTAACTAATTTGTTGGATGGTTCCATTTGGTTTTTACAATATTTAAATTCCAAATAACCGTACTTTGTTTAATAAAAATATATAAAATCTTTTGTAAATCAATTTTATAGAAAATTAGTTTGCTTAAGTTAAAAAAATAATAAACATTTTAACTAAAAAATACACCAACCTCAAGTATAAATATCAATCCATTATCCAAGTACTCTCCACTACATGATCATTGAGCAAGAATTACCTATCATTTCCCTTCTCAAGTGTATCTCAAAGGAGATAATAAGGTTGTGATGTGTTACTATCAGGATTTAGAAATTTACTTTGAAAGGTAAGGTTTCTTAATCTCTTCTCACCATTATTTTTTCAATACTTCATTGTAATTTCATTTTCAATGAGAAATGTTATTACGCATTAATTTTATAAATTCCTTATTATATGAAAAATGTTTTGTCTCTATTCCCTCTCATTAAAATTATTTTAAATGACATTATAAATCTCAAACATCCATATATCCATGAACTTTGTAACTTATGGTAATGTAATAAGGGTGATGTTTCATAGTAATGAAATCCCTTACTAGATATAAATAAGTGGGTTCAAGATATGTATTTAAAGCACCTAGGGATAATAACCCTATAAATGATTATTTTTGTATTAATTTGATCTTCACTCTATACAAGAAAAGTGAGATTAACTACACACATCATTTTTACTCCTAGAGGATAGGATTTACATATTTCACAAAATCTTTATGAATCATCATGAAGTATTACTTCCTAATGATACTCCTACAACATGAAATCAATATTCACTACCAAATTGTTATAATTTCTTTGATAAAGCTACTTTCAATTAAATTGTGAATAACATATTATTTTTATGATGACTGTGGGATATTCACTAAGATAATCATGTTATTCTTTTGACTTGGGAAATATTTTTATTCCTTATATACATCATTTCTATATCAAGAACTATTGATTTTTTATCTTTGACTATGTATGAGGTTCCTTAAGGAATAATACGATATTTATTATTTTATCCATTTTGGTCATATAATAGATGTATTGTACTCATTATGTGATGGATTTTTCCTATGATTATATAAACACTTGATACATCGATAGGTCCCATGAGACAAATTAGTTAGGTATTTTTTATTATCTATACCTATTTATGTATGATATCATTGAATGGGGGGAAATATATGTTTATGATATCTTGAATTTTTCATTCCATAAGTATAAAATAAATTATTATTATTCATTTGATTAATTACATTTTTATATTATCCTTGGATATATTACATTATCATGATATCAATTATTTTGTATGGAGTGAATGATGTGTTCACTACGGGAGCTTCTCTCTCTTCGAAGCAATGGTTATTATGGCTCATCTATAATGGATTCCTCACATGTAATCCCTTTGGATAAAGCTTATATATTTCATAGGAGACTCGATATTAATAATCTTGTAATTATGGATAAGGGGAGAAATAAATAATTCTTGTGGTGGATTTTTATCTGATGATTCTCACTCCATATCAAGTTGTTCCTTCTCAATCATCAAAGAAATAATTTACAGACTTTCTCGATTAAAAGAGATTTTAGTGCATGTAAAATCTGATCTATATGTTATAATACAGTGTATAGATAAAGGTAAGCATTCCATTATTCCATGAATCATTTTTAAAAAGGGTTCAAATAATTGGATAATTAACAACTTAGAAGATTGTCTCTCCGAAATCAAAGTCCTCTCGAATTGGAAAATAATATCTTTAGGTCATGAAAATTTTCACATTCTATTCTCATATAAATAATAAAATATCAAATCATAGTGATTTTGTTTTGTTTCTCTTAATCTAGGCGTTCTTCACAGTTTTGAGTGGGATGACCTCTTTAATCCACGTGAGGTAAGTAATTATTTTTTGAAAACATGGGGCAAAATTTGTGGCCTTAAATGGATTCTATAGAACTATGTATTATTTATGATATTTATTTAGATATAAAAATCCACATAAAAATGGATAGGGAGACCAAATTAGCGGGATTCGATAATTATGATCACCTATTGGTTGAGGTAAAATTGATTCATACCCTCATTGATAGCATGGTTCTTTCAATAGAGGATGATGAATTTTATTTGGGAATTGGATAGGAGAAAATACCTATGTAATGTATTAACTAAAATACAATTGGACATAAAATGTCTAATATAATAAGGAATTTAGTTTTTTTTAATATCTAGAGGCCATGGATATTAGAAATGTTCTAACAAATTAAAATCCATGAAACCTATTATTTCCATTCCTCAAGACGTTGTGCAGGAAAAAACACATTGGATGCATGTCAAGGGGGAAATTTTATTTTCAATGTCATTTATGGAGATTATATCCCTCCAATAATGAAGACTTGACATGTTCTAGGGTAATCCTCTTTTCTCCCTACCGATTTAGCTGTAAGGTCCTCTTTAAGAACAACGTGGTTTGTCTATATAAAATTAGATTAAACAGCGGGTTAGTTGAAGTATTTTGATTTTATGGATTCCACTAATTCTAAAAGGAAGAATTTTATTGATACTCCTAGAAATGAGGATAATAGGTTATGTGTTAAAATTTTAGAGGATGTTCTGGATGGGAATGACATCTCAATTGATGAAATAGGGGAACATTAATTAGTTGATCAGTAAATCCAACAAGAACAGATGATTTCATCAAAAACCAGAAAATGGAAAAAAAATGGATGAAGGGTCAATTATAAAAACAAAATATACTATTTCAAATTAAGGAATGATTGGAAATGGAATTCTTGGCCTAAATAGGGCTGTGGAAAAGAGAAACGTTATTTTGGTCATCTTTCCCATTCTTAAAAATAAAATTTATTATACTAGTATATAGAATGTGGTTTTTACTCTTCTTTCCAGGGATATCTATTCTCCTATGTAAGGGACACCCTTTTTTGATCATAATTAAATAATATCTTTGGATGTGTACATATCCCCAACTTCTTTCTAGGGCATTGATTTTAAGTTGGATCACTTGGAAGGTTCTCCTATGAATTTATATGTTACTATTACTGATCATCCTAGGGTTAATGACTTATCTGAAACACCTAGACGCAGTGCAGTGGATCATAGAGTATGTGGTACATAAGGAAATAGTGCATATTTATCCAATGTCTAAGTAGATTATAAAATATTTTCAATAGATCCTTTCTAGAATTCTAGATCAAACTCCTCTCGTTATGTAATTTCTACTGTTAATGTCCCTTCAAGGGACATGGATTTGGTCCCTTTCATGCTACCTATTTATATAGAGCCTTCATAAAGTACATGCAAGTAAATTGATTATTTATTATCTGATGTTTCTAGTAGCCCTTAATTCATAAATTCATTGGGAATGTGAAGATCAAGTATGTTGTAGGTGTCAAATAAAAACCTATTTTGAGTTCTTAACATGGTCAATTAATGTAAAAAATGAATCTTAGGTAGAAGTGGCTAAGTAATTCTCCCCAGAGATGAATTCCTGATCCTATAAGCACTTGAAATAAAATGATGATATGAATGAAGGTGGATTATAGGTTTATGTAGTTCAAATTTCCAAAGAAAAAAACATAGAAGGGACTTTGATTGATGACCCATCCAATAGGGTGGAGGCTCAATCAAAGGCTATGAATTAAAACTTGGAGTGAACTAACTTTTGAGGTCTTGTGTAATACAATAAAACTTATAGGATTGGTATAAATTCTATGGGTCAAGGCGACATGTTCAATCACAATCTATTTGATTATAATTCAATGGGTGATGATGAGAACATGATTGGTGTTAAATTATAAAAAAACTAGACCTTTGAATATACATTGATGAGGGCAGTATTTTCATGTATAAAACCATCATTTCATTTATCTATTTTATTATTTTAAAATGAAGGGGGTTTTACCTACATTTTCCAAAAAAATTATATGGTATTATGCGATTATTTTTTATTATTGTCACATTATTCATAACTTGTCCATTTCATGATAGAATTTAATATTTTTAAACATTTAATATGTGTCCCAAAAAGAGTTAGAGAAGGGTTTTTGTAACATTATAGTTTAGTATATTATTAAATGAGGATATCTAAAGAGTTATGGATACTATCATCGATTGATACGTTTAAGAATGATCAAAAGTTTAAATGCATAGATACTTATTTTTAGGTCATATTTGATAGTATTGTAATGTGATTAATGATATTGATGATATTTTTTTGAAGAATAATTACCCTTACTTTTTTATGTGTTGATGTACACTCCAAATTATGAGAATGATATTATTTGGGGTAGGGTAATATAAGAACCAAGAATTAATTAATTTAGTATAACCATTTATATTCATGGTTTCAATAAAATTCATAAATTTTGTAATTATTATATAATTATTAATTATTAAAAATTGATCTCAATAAATTAAAATTACTTACATAACTATGTATCAAAATAAAAATTAGAGTTACTAGAAGAATATTATTTTACTTTTAGGCACCTAATGTCTAATTTTTTAAAAAATAATTGTTTTTATATTAGAAATAAATTTCACATAGATGGAAAAATATTTCAATAAAAAGGAATTTGAAATTTGATACCTCGCATTGAATTTATCTAATAATGAATTCTTGGGACCTTTTTAATGAAGTTTATTTTTTAGAGAATAGTAAAAATAACATTTCTTAATAATACCATGGTTTTTATGACATTATTATCATTCAAGCATGATATACATTTTTTTAAACATTAATTTGACTAAAAATTTAGTTAAGGTGGAAAATATTTAATTTAAAAAAATTATTTTGATTTTAAAACCCAATATTCGACATTTTGGGCACTAAATTAAATTTTAATCTAATAAAAACTATTGTTTTTTATTGCATTTAATGGAGTGATTTGAAGGTTCCATTATATATTGGATTGATATAAGGGTTATATTACCCTAATTTTTCTAATAATAATCCAAATAATGGCGTGGGAATAAATTCCACCCCAAATTAGTTTTCTTAAATATCAATGTAATCAATTTTTAACCAAAAAATACCCTCTCATCCAGTAAAAATACCCATGAACTCTCTATTCCTCTCTAGTCCAATTCAATTGAGTATGATTTCCCTCACAATTTTAATTTAAAGAGACTATCCACGGATTTTGTAAGGTCTTGAGGTTTTCCTAAAAATATTTTAGATGTCACTATTAAAGGTAAGGGTTCTTAACCTCTGCTCTACTTTTATTTTTTCAATCAT
The DNA here is from genome assembly GCA_963277665.1 of Viscum album. NCBI lineage: Eukaryota > Viridiplantae > Streptophyta > Magnoliopsida > Santalales > Viscaceae > Viscum > Viscum album. Next base: position 1,330,338,232 of record OY728158.1, read on the forward strand.
TCCATTAATTTTTCTTCTCAAAGATAAAGGATATTATACTTCATTCTTATAAAATAATTATTATATAATCAGTGATATATCATAATTCCCTCTCATTACACTACTTTCTAATCCTTCAAAATTCTGAAAAGACCCCCACCACCATAAATAATATTATTTTTTATTGTAATGAGGGTGGTATCCTAGTAATTACATCATTGTTTGGAAATGAAAAAGTTGAATAAGGAACCAAAATTAATGTAACTAGGGGAAATATCCCAAAATAAAGTTTTCTTAGGTATTAAATTGATCAATTCCTCATTAATGAATAGTGTGTCTTACTAGACAACTGGTTTTTCATTCCCCAGAGATGTTCAATGGATGATTCATAAACTCTTTATTAACCATAAATAATGATAATTTAGTATTAATATACCTACATTATAAAATTACACTTCACTAATACCTTTTTATAATTTAATTTATAAGGGTAATTTCTATTTCATTGCGTATATAAAATTATTTTTATGTTTGTTTTTGGGTATTCACCAAGCTATCAACATTTCTCTATTGATTGGTGAAATATTTATATTTCTTATATCCATTATTTTTATATAGAAAACATGTGTTTTCTTATCCAAACTTTTGATGCGGTTTCTTTGGGAACATTATGATATGTATTGTTTTATCCATTCTCTTTATATAATGGATGCATTAGACTCATTTTGTAATTAATATTTCCCAATATTATATAGATCATCACTAAATACATAGGTCTCATGAGAAAACTTAGTTTTGTGATTTGTGTAATCCTTATGTATGTTGTATTGGAATGAGATCTTGATGGTATGTTTATAATGTATGGAATTATAAATTCCATCAGTTGTTATTATCCATGTAATGATTTACATTGTTATATCAAATATTGAGATATTAACTACCCATACTATCAGTTATCTAGAATTATTTTATTATTATGTATTCCTATCACATTATTCATTACTTATTTAGTAAATGATATCCTTTGATGTACGCTACCCCTAACCAAGCATTTGAGATCACCCTTATAATATTTTCTTATTTCAATGATACATTGAATTGTATTATGTATGATATATCTTGATGGATATCATGTGTAGAGAATTTTGTGGGATATGTTAAATACTTGTTATAAAATAACCAGTCCTTCGATTAATAGAAAATGTCATATTGGTTAGGGAAGATATATTTTCTCTTAGTAAAATGTTATTCCTAAATATTTAAAAATCTAAGATGAAATGGTCTTGGGTATGTAATTGAATCAATATTTTTTATTGATATAGAAATTATTGATTTTTATGTTTCATCGTCTTCATTCAGTGTCAATACTATTATATGAAGAATATGTTATTATCCAAAGATCTAAGAGTACATGTTTTTGGAATCATAATTATATTAAAAGATGTAAGAGAGTATCTTCATTCATTAATATATCATTCCAATGGGTAAGGTGAGAATTCTTCCTCTTAACTATGGAATAATATCATTTATGTAATTTTTTAAATGATGTTCTTTGATCCACCCCACCTATAAGGTTATATTTTCTTATGGGTATACCAATTGGAATCTACGTGGGATATTTCTTAAATTATAATGTGTATATGATACATGATTAGCCTATACTAAGGTATGATATAGGGATGTTTCATGTGCAAATATGAAAATTGCTAATCAAGGAAAGGGAATATCATTTAATATGATATAAATTTATCATAGTGAACTTCTATGGAATATCATTGGATATGATATAATAATATCAACACCATAACATTTCACGGAATTTAATGATTATAAGATAATGTAATAATATTCCCTTTTTTGGATACAATTTATTGAATGTTTTATATGATGAAACACATTGAATACTATGTAGAATCATATGATTTATTCCTAAATTTCCATATCCATTTACTTATGTGTTGTGACATATGAGTAAATTTATAAAACTTAGGGAATGTCTTTAATAACTTATATGATATGGAAATACCATCCATAGATACATTATTATTATGGATGAATGGAGAACCTACCCATGGGATCGGTGATTCAGCTTCAACCCAAGGCTACACCATTGAAGAGGGAGTACTTAAGCTATATTTAATGTATCATAATTGAGAATCTAGATGAATGATAGTAGAAGAGGCATCAAATATTGAAAGCTACCCAATTGTTGAAAATTTTATATTTATGTAAAGTTTTGGATTATATCTATAATGGATATTTGGTATTATATTTTTACTTGCTTCAACTATGATTATTAAGTGTTAATTGATCATAAAAAACCCATCAGTATTATCAGAGATTTACCATATGAGTTTATTATTCAAATCATTATTAAAATGAAGAATTTATATATTTGTGTCGATATCATAATGTTTGTCATAAAAAATAGAACATATTTTGTTCTTTGGTAGTCCAAATGATATAATATATCACAATTCATGATTTAGTCATTCTATATAACATAGTATATTAGAGTCAATGACACAATTTAAACTGTTAGTTGTGAAATATATTTATGTATGATATATATTTTCATAGCATAATAGTGTGTTGTGGGGTCACCAAAAAATAAATCATTTAATTTTTATAATGATATGATGTGTGTCAAAAAATACGACTCTTGATACGAATGGGTTATTATTACACACCAATATTTCATTTGGATTAACTATCATAACATGTAGTTACCATAAAATGATGACCACATGATGTATTTAATGATTTCTAATGGATTATTGTAATCTCTGGTCAGTCATGATGCATAGGTTACTCATAAAAAGACACCATCCATTTAATATTACCTTTATATATGTTTAATCATAACCTAAATTTTTGATGTTCTAGATGAATGTTACATGATCTGTTCCATGTCATGTTTATTTCTATGCAGTGGAATATCATTGGTCGTGATAGTTTAAGAATATGCGAGTAATTTTTATTCATGGTGCATACTTGTTTTCAATTTTATTTTATGATATATAGTTCTTAAGGAACCATAATTTATATTGTTAAATGATATAGTATTAAACTCTTGAAAAAAAATGATTTTTTTTAAAAAAATTATTAATTGAATTATATTAATTATAAAATTTTTATAAATTATATAAAGTATTATTTTGAGATATATAGTTAATTTAATATATATATATATATAAATTAATTATAAACTTTTTATAATTTTCTAATTAAATGTTTGTGGAACATTTATTAAATAAAAATATTATAATATTAATTTGGTAATATTTTTTTTCAATTTATAAGGAATGGATTATAATTTAGATATAAATAATTTAAATGGAAATTGGATGTGTAAATTTTTATTTTACATAAATCACTACATAAGAAAACAAATAGTAAAAAATCTTAATCATGAATATTTCTTATTAATACCCTTCTTTTTTATAAACTTTATTTCATTATTTGTTACATAAAATCACAATTAATATATCTTATAAGATCAATAAGACTATTTTCATTTCTAAATTAGGTACATATAACATCAAATGGATACATGGATGCAACAACATTATTATAAATATCCTAAACATGATTCTAAAATTCCAAATCATTTAAAATTGCATGGGATAACCTAGGGATATACATAAGTAAGAGGTGAGCTATAAAGAAACGTAAGGGAATAAATGAAGCACAACATGATGAATATATTACATGTTAGTCACTGGGAATTTTAATTTTATATAAAATGGGTTAGAATCTTAATCATGAAGAATAAAGAATATTACAACATGATAGTATAAAGGAAAAATGGGAATGTAGAAACCACATTGAACCGAAATCATAAACATAGGTCAAGTATAGAAGACAAGAAAACATAATATGAGGGAAAAATTATCACAATAGAATAATTTTACTCAATAATACCATAAAATATATCCCATTATACTAAAATATTATCCAATGCATTGGAGTGCTATATAATTCTAGGTACACCCATCACTTTCATATCATGTACATGCATAATTTTTCCATATAGATCATTCAACACATGATCATATTTCATCACATTTATTCTGTAATACCCCAGGCTTCCACGGTACATTTCCCTTTGAATAATGCAATAGCTTGCATTCTACGCAACTTCGAGATTCTAACACACTCTGACCAATCAAACTAGCCGTTATGAATAATAATATCAACTTTTTGAAATTTTATAAATTTTATCTTTAAAAATTTACTTTATTTTTGGATTCGTAATATCGAAATTAGCTTAGGTTGAATTTTTGGTACTTTTCGGATAACTTTCATATTTTTCTGAATAGTGAAAATTAATAAATTTTAATTAAAAACAACTATTTTAATCGAAATAATTAATAGTGATAAATTATGAATTTGAGTAATTTTAAAGTATATATAGAATATATTTTTACCATTTAATACAATATTGGTCATTGGACGTAATTTGACATTTATACTAGACATAAGGAAGTGCCAATCTTTTGATAGTTATTATTTTTTAAAAACACGCTTTTTGTTTTGACAACGAGAATTAATTTTAAATTAATTTCATCCACTTTAGTGTTTTAAATTTAGAAAAATGGATTCCATATTTATAATCAGGAGGTCCAAATTGTGTAAATAGGTAACTTTTATTTTTATACATTTTGAATAATTATTTCGGTAAATATTTTATTTACCATGGTTAAAGGGTAAATCAGGAAAATAAGGGTAAAATGATAATATTATAATAATAATAAATTACCCTAAAACGTGTTATAACTCTATTGGTTGATACATGTCCAACCATGGGCATATTTGGGTCGATTTGGGGACCCCATTGATCCACTTGGAAGTGATAATGACACTTTATATTAATTAAGCTAAAGTAAATACAAAAATGACATAAGCATATATCTTTTAGAAAAACAATTTTTACATAGGTTTATATATGTTATATTTTTGACTATAAATATTTATTATAAAGATAAAACGATTTAATACATAATTTAATTTTATTTATAATTTTTAGACATTGAATAATTAAATATATGTATGACACAACAATGATTCAATATTTTCCTTATTAATGAAAGAATCAAATAATTGGTATTATAAATGTTAAAATAAATATAATTTGAAAGTTTTGATGACATAAACTAATTTTATTTGTTAATATGACTTTTTAGGATCTCTTAAATGAATTTTTTTCGAATTAATAAAGTTTTTAAAACTTTAACAAAAATCAATTATTAAATAGTGTCAAAATTAACATAAAGGAGTTTTCCAAACAAATATTATATTATTAATTGATATTCTATTTCTAAAAAATATAAGGTTCGTCCAAAGGACTTATATAATGATATTTGTATTATTAATGGACCACTTGGAGGTCTCTTGGATGAATATAGTAAGTTTATTAACTATATAATATAGATATACAATGAGACATAGTACATGTCAAACTAATTAACTAAGAGTTAATACTAAAAGATAAGGTTAATATAGTGACCCAAACCTGTCTAAATCCTATTGGTTGAGTGTTTTGAGACCTATCCCCACCTTAACCCTAAAATAATCTACTTTTGAGCCATTAGAAACCAAATATGATTTTATTATAGAATAATATTTCTAGTTTTTCCTAAGGTGCCCCTCACCCCTCTTATAAAAGGGCACCCCCCTTCTCACTAATTAACACCTTAAAAGCCTTTTGTCTCAGAAAACCCCTACCCAAATATTCTATAAACATTCCTCAATTCATCATAGTATCCTTCCTTCAGTCATAAATCCATCCTATGGAGCCCTTTTGATCAAATCAAAAGGAAAAACCCGAATAAGAGGTAATGTTTTCACCACCATCTTTCAAGTTCCTTTCTTCTTCAACTTCTTCTTTATTTGTTATTTCCATTCTAAAATAATAACTATATTATCATATATATACTGTGATTTTATTATAAATATGGTACAACCATATTCAGTATTCTATCCATCCTTTGAATGACATGTCACCATACGTGCGTATGTACGGCCTACCGTCTCCACGTCGTGGTGTAATTGTTATTCAATATATTATTATTTGAATCGGTATAATAATGATGTTTAATTCATGTAAATAATAACTATAACATGATAATTATTTTTTATATATGATATAACATCCAATTATATATTATTTTAATATCAAAAGAATGATATTGTCCTCGTGCGTACGTACAGATTACCGTCTCCACGAATGCGATGAGATTCATTCCGCATCATATCCATTCAAGACTAATTTTCATTTGATGATTAAAAATAATGTTTAGAGACATGATATAATTCTGTATATGAATAATATACATCCTATCCATTACAAATATGACCCACATAACAAAGAATATAAAGGAAAACGAATCTGTTAACAACCGAAACGACGATAATACTAAGATATTATTAAGAAATCAATGCTAAAACATCATATATGATATCATATTAATGTATATGATTCTTGTATAATTAAATAACTATAATTTCACCATTATACAGGAGGTCAACCTGCCCTCGACAAAGGAAAAAGTACCAAGTCAGGGGTTTCTTATCTCACTTTTAATTCCGGGAGATTTCCATTGTTCACCAGTTATTTTTTGCATGTGGTGAGTGTACTGCCCATGATTGTATTCATTGTGTAATATACATTAATTTATGGTTATTTACATCATCATTTTATGATCCTTATTTCATGGTTTAATGTTTCTTAAGTTACCAAATCGATAAGGGAATTTGAAATTTCAATTTCCACTCATTTGGCTTTACGCATACTTCATTGATTATTTTACTCCAAGAATATGTGTGGAATCACTATTCATTTGGTTATGTCATAATTTCAACTCCCCTTTTTGTGGATATACATTTGATACACATAATCACTCCATTGATAAATTCTCAAGTCATCGATATGAACTTGATAAGAGTAATTTTAACTCAATCTCCATTTGTTGAGTTAAATATCCAATTCATTAGTGTTGTTTTTACAAGAATATGTGTGAATGTCCTTTGATTGATTTACACTAAATATCCAATCATATTGAGTGTATTTATATTTTTCACAAATAATTATGTCTTTTATTTACCCTTAACCTAAGGATACGGTCTTTATAAGATATTTCATCTCAATTTACATTCCATTGAGGCTTCTTCATAGTTATACACCAATTCACTTTTTAATGGTGTATATAATGTACTTTGACATAGTATATCATGAATCCCTTTATTCTCATGATATTAAAAAAGTTTTGATTACCTCAATTATTTGTATTCAAGTGTCTCTCTTTTGGTTATGAACTCTAACTAAAATACCATTTTAAAATGTTTCAAAGATTTATTATTCTAAAACTTTCTCATCAATGTCCATGTTTTACAAAAGGTTTTAAGGATTTATTCAAATGGACATTAAGGTTTTAAAATTAAAATTCCTTTTAAAAGTTTCAAAGTGGTATGAGACACTTTGATTCAAAAAATCTATTTTTAAAACGGCTTCTTGAAAAGTAGTGTGACTTTTAAATGTTTTCAAGAAAAGGGGGGTATTTCTCTGAAATAGTTTTAATGATTATTTTCATCTGTGTCAATATCCTTCATTATTATCTATTGAGGTTAATCAGTTACAATACAATCATCCATATTTTATTGAAGGAGTTATGTTTGACTATGGGTGTTCTATTTTTATACCATTCATGGTTTATAGAGGAATTATTGACATTTCGTATGCTATTTTTAATACGAATGTTTATGTTATGTTTAAACCTATTCATACAGGGATTGAATTAGATTTAGTAAGTGAAAAGTGGAGCCTGCTATAGCTCCTCGATGCATCGGTAGGTCTCATGAGACAAAATAGTGTCTTGGCACAAGGCCTTGAAAAAATCTTATTTGTAGTCTTGGCATGAGGCCTTGACTATGTGGTTATGATAGTCTGGCATTATGCATTCCCTCATTATGAAAGTGGTTATTAATATTTTATGTGATTATTCGACTAGTAGAATATCCACATGAATATATAAATTGGATTATTTCATTTTATTTCTACAATATTATGATGATGTTCAAGTTTAAAAGTCTTTTGTTTTAGTTATACATTGCCTTAAATGTTTATGCTTATTTATGAAATTTTCTACTATATTTTTATCCTTTCTGGGAATTTGAGCTCACCCCTTTTTATGTTTTATTTTTCCTAGGATTTGAAGAAGTATTTTATGAATGACCTTCAGGGATTGTATAATGGCATATGAGTGTAGAGACAAGATGTTGTTGTAGTTTTCACTTTATGATGTAATGTAAACTTTATGAATGTATCTAGTGAGTCCATGGCTAGTAACTAATCGGTCTTTCGAGACTTGGTCTTTTGCGATCATTATAATGTTATGTAATAATGCACAGACTCTGGGTAACTGGGGTCAGGGCATTATAGTTGGTATCAGAGGAAGTTTAGTACAAACCTTGGAAGCGAGATTTAGATAAACTCTGATTAGAGCACATAGCGCTAAGATAGACTTTGAGGAATATATAGAAGAACTTCCTAGAATTTTGGTATTGTAGAGATTTTGTGAGTTTTCTGAGCTATATATCCCTGTCTGGATATGAGCAGGTAGAGGCAGCTCTAGCACAGATGTACCTAGGGGTAAAACCCGAAAACACCGATTTGAGCTAGACTCGAACGAGAATTGGTGCACGACAACGAGCCTTGTTTCACTCTTGGTTACGACACTCCCGGGAGATATGCTTAGGATAATTTACATTTTCTTTACAAACCTATTTGAAGTAAATTAATATAAGATGAGAATAAATGACCTTGGTTAATCCTAAGGTGCTTAAAATTAAGAATATGGTGTCATGATAATCTCTAAATGATTTTATGACTACTGTTACTCACACAATGCTTTCAGTTTTTAGTCAATGGATAGATTCCAAGGAAGTCATAGTAACTTTTAGAATGATGTACAAGGTGGGAATAATGGTGGAAATGAGCAACGAAATGGAATGTTGATATGCGTAAATGATATCATGTTCATGACAAATCAATTTTCCAAAAATATGATCAACAACATATATATTAACCAACTCCCAGAATCAAAAAAGAAGAGAATAGTGATAAATGATAAGAGATCTAGTAGAGGAGACCATGGAGAGAAGAATCCTCAATTTCCATCATGCAGGAAATGTGGAAGGAGACACCCAGGAAAGTGTCTCAATGGAACAACAAATTGCTTTTCGTGTGGGAAAGAAGGACATTAATTGAAGAATTTCCGATGAAAAATTAAGAGTACTATGGAAAAAAATAAAAATGGGCCCAAGAACCCATTTACAGTCATTTGCCGTAAATGTAGGGGACCTGACCATTACCCAAGTGAATTCCCTATTCTATAGGATATTTTCTTGGTCAAAGAAGAATCTATGTGGAAATAAATGGTTGGAGAAATGTTTAAAAGTATTAGTTCTCCTTATTGATGGGATTACTTTGGAATAATTTTCTATTGTATTTGTAACCCTGCAGTTTTCCATATGAGAATGATATTTGAGGAAGACTTATCTTTTCTCTTGTGGATATAGTTATAAATAACCATTTGGTTTTATATGATCAATGGGTTTGAGGCAATTACATGTAATTATATTTTTGGGATAAAAATGAAAGGTATGAGATAACATTTGTGGTTAAATTATTTTATGGTTATTTTGAAGAATTTATATCATTTTGGTAATGTTATAAAATATAGTTTTTGAAAAAGGACAACACACAGACTGTGTGACAACCCGTCGCATTGGACAAAGTTGTGGGAATCGAACCCACAACCAATGTGCGATTGGGATTTATCTCCTACCACTGGACTACGTGAAGTCCCTGGTTAATGTGACTAATTATTTTTATTTAAATTATATTATTGATCAATAATAAGTTGATTTGGGATCTTATGTCTTATCAAATGAATACCATTAGTATAGAAAAATGATTTTGTGATTAAGTGATAAATGTTATTTTGGAAGACGTTCGCTTTGTTGGGAACACTATATGCCTATGGAAAATAGAATACTATGAGATTTCATTTGAGGATTAATGGTGGATTTTTATCTATGTTTTTATTTTGGATTTATAGCGATTTGGTTTATTTATGGAAATGATTAACCTATAATAAAGAATATGTGATTAGGTTAATTACTTTTAAGTATGTGACTTTAAGAGTAGTCGATGTCATTTGGAGATACAATTTAAAGTTGAAGACTACATAAACAAATTCTTCTATGTTTTGGGTTTCAATATTATTTTGGATTATATTGAAGGATTTTAAGGACAATTGTTTATTGAATAGTATTTATTTAACTTTGGGGTGTTGTTGGTTTAATTTTAAAAATTTAGATTAGTGTTTCTTTCTCTAAAAGAATATACTTTTGGGGGATCATCTGATATTTTACAAACCATTTTGGTTTGGATTAATCTCTAAAGACAAGGTAAATATATAGTTTATCCTTTTTGAATCATGTGATTCTCTAGAAGTTTATTCTAGCTCTTCTGGTGCGACCATGTCTTCTTGAATACACATCATTTAAAAAATGAGTTAGTGGTAGAAATATATTAAAGAATAGAAATCTAATTAAAAATTATGTATATCTCTTTATGTTCTTAGTAAATCTCATAAATTAATTCCTCATCTTTATGTAATGTAACTTAAAAAAATGTTGTCCGTTTACTTTTCCTACTGGGAAACTAATGACCATTTGTCCCATCACAAGTTTGTGGTTTTCTTGTTCTTAACTTTCTCCTGATCATGTTTTCTATCCCTCTCCATCATAACATGACACTTATTTTATCATCCATATCCATGTTTTTCTACATGGAATCCTAGTATAGGTTATCTCGGGTGACCTTTATACTTCTCATTCTTTCTTTCAAAGTGATATTTTTATTGACTCATTTTCCGATGTGAGACATTCCATTATATTCCCAAGCCCAATTTTAAAAATTTAGATAATGAAATTTATTGATGGAGGGGAGAATATAACACCCCAAGCTTCTACGGTACGTTTCCCTTTGAATAATGCAATAGCTTTCATTGTACGCAACTTCGAGATTCTAACACACCGTGACTAATCAAACTAGCCGTTATGAATATTAATACCCACTTTTTGAAATTTTATAAATTTTATCTTTAAAAATTTACTTCATTTTTGTATTTTAATATCAAAATTATCTTAGGGTTAATTTTTGGTACTTTTCGGATAACTTTCATATTTTTATGAACAGTGAAAAATAATAAATTTTAATTTAAAAAAACCTTTTTAATAGAAATAATTAATATTGATAAATTATGAATTTTAGTGATTTTAAAGTATATTTAGAATAAATTTTTACCATTTAATACAATTTTGGTCATTGTACGTAATATCACATTTAAACTAGACATAAGGAAGTGCCAATCTTTTGATAGTTATTATTTCTTAAAAACACGCTTTTTGTTTTGACAACGGGAATTAATTTTAAATTAATTTCTGCCACTTATGTGTTTTGAATTTAGAAAAATTGATTCCATATTTATAATGAGGAGGTCAAAATTATTTAAATAGGTTACTTTTATTTTTAGACATTTTGAATAATTACTTCGGTAAATATCTTATTTACCATGGTTAAAGGGTAAATCTGGTAAATAAGGATACAAAGATAATATTATAATAATACTAAATTCCTCTAAAACGTGTTCTATCCCTATTGGTTGATACATGTCCGACCATGGGCATCTTTGGGTCGATTTTGGTACCCCATTGATCCACTTGTAAGTGATAATGACACTTTATATTAATTAAGTTAAAGTAAATACAAAAATGACATAAGCATATGTCTTTTAGCAAAACAATTTTTACATAGGGTTATATATGTTATATTTTCGACTATAAATATTAATTAGAAATATAAAAAAATTTCATAAATAATAGTATTTTATTTATAATTTTTAGACATTTAATAATTAAATATATTTATGACACAATAATGATGTAGTATTTTCCTTATTAATGAAAGAATCAAATAATTGGTATTATAAATGTTAAAATAAATATAATTTGAAAGTTTTGATGACAAAAAAGAATTTTATTTGTTAATATGACTTGTTAGGATTTCAAAAATTAATTTGGTTCGAATTAATAAAGTTTTTAAGACTTTAACAAAAAATCAATTATTAAATATTGTCAAAATTGACATAAATTAGTTTTAAAAAAAAATATTATATTATTAATTGATATTATATTCCTAAAAATATAAGGATCGTCCAAAATAATTATATAATTATATGTATATTATTAATGTACCACTTGGAGGTTTCTTGGAATTATATAGTATGTTTATTAACTATATAATATAAAAATACAAAGTGACATGGTAAATGTCAAACTAATTAACTAAGAGTAAATACTAAAAGATAAGGTTAATATAGTGACCCAAACCTGTCTAAAACCTCTTGGTTGAGTGGTTTTAGACTTATCCACACCTTAAAGCTTAAATAATATACTTTGTAGCCATTTTAAATGGAATATTAATTTATTATAAAATAATATTTCTAGTTTTTCCTAAGGTTTTCCTCACCCCTCTTATAAAAGGGCACTCCCCCTTCTCACTAATTCAACCTTCAAAGCCTTTTGGATCGTCCAAACCCAACCCAAATATTATATAAACTTTCCTCAATTCATCATAGTATCCTTCCTTTAGTCATAAATCCATCCTAAGGAGCCCTTTTGATCAAATCAAAAGGAAGAACCCGAAGAAGATGTAATGTTTTCACCACCCTCTTTCAAGTTTCTTTCTTCTTTGACTTCTTCTTTCTTTGTTATTTACATTCTAAAATAATAAATCTAGTATATTATATATACTGTGATTTTATTATAAATATGGTACAAACATATTCAGTATTCTATCCATCATTTGAATGACATGTCACCATACGTGCGTACGTACGACCTACCGTCTCCACGTCGTGGTGTAATTGTTATTCAATATATTATTATTTGAATGGGTATAATAATTATGTGTAATTCATGTAAATAATAACTATAACATGATAATGATTATGTATATATGATATATCATCCAATTATATATTATTTTAACATCAAAAGAATGATATTGTCGCTCGTGCGTATGTACAGATTTCCGTCTCCATGAACGCGATGAGATTCATTCCCCATCATATCCATTCAAGACTAAATTTCATTTGATGATGAAAAATAATGTCTAGAGACATTATATCATTCTGGATATGAATAAGATACATCCCATCCATAAAAAATATGACTCACAAAACAATGAATATAAAGGAAAATGAATCTGTTAACACCTGAAACGACGATAATACTAATATAATATTAATAAATCAATGCTAAAAGATCATATATGATATCATATTAATGTATATGATTATTTTATAATTCAATAACAATTATTTAACCATTATACAGGAGGTCAAACTACCCTCTACCAAGGAAAAAGTACCAAGTAAGGGATTTCTTATCTCACTTTTAATTCTGTGAGATTTCCATTGTTCACCACTTATTTATTGCATGTGGTGTGTGTAATTCCCATGATTGTATTCATTGTGTAATATACTTAATTTATGTATATTTAAATCATCATTGTATGATCCTTATTTCATGGGAGAATGTTTCGTAAGTTACCAAAACGATAAGGGAATTTGAAATTTCAATTTCCACTCATTCGACTTTACACATACTTCATTGATTATTTTACTCCAAGATTATGTGTGGAATCACTATTCATTTGGTTATGTCATAATTTACACTCCCCGTTTTGTGGATATACTTTTTATACACATAATCACTCCATTTACAAATTCTCAAGTCATCGATATGAACTTGATAAGAGTAATTTTAACTCAATCTCCATTTGTTGAGTTAAATATCCAATTCACTGGTGTTATTTTTACAAGAATATGTGTGAATGTCCTCTGATTGATTTACACTAAATATCCAATCATATTGAGTGTATTTATATTTTTCACACATAATTACGTCGTTGATTTATCCTTAACCTAAGGATACGATATTTATAAGAGATTTCATCTCAATTTACATTCCATTGAGACTTCTTTGTTGTTATAAACCAATTCATTTTTATATGGTGTATATAATGTACTTTGACATAGTATATCATAAATCCCTATATTCTCATGATATTAAATTTTTTTATTTCCTCAATTATTTTTATTCAAGTGTCTCTATTTTTGTTAGGAACACTAACTAAAATATCATTTTAAAATGTTTTAAAGATTCATTATTCTAAATCTTTCTCATCAATGTCCATGTTTTAAAAAAGGTTTTAAGGATTTATTCATATGGACATTAATGTTTTAAAATTAAAATTACTTTTAAAATTTTCAAAGTGGTATTGGACACTTTGATTCAAAAAATCTATTTTTAAAACAGCTTTTTGACAAGTAGTGTGACTTTTAAATGTTTTCAAGAAAAAGGGGGGTATTTCTCTAAAATAGTTTTGATGATTATTTTCATTTGTGTCAATATCCTTCATTATTCTTGATTGAGGTTAATCAGTTACAATACAATATTCCATATTGTATTTAATGAGTTATGTTTGACTGTGGATGTGCTATTTTTATACAATTCATGGTTTATGGAGAATGTATTGACATTTCGTATGCTAGTTTTAATATGAATGTTTATATTATGTTTAGACCTATTCATACGGGGAATGCATTGGACTTAGTAAGTGACGGGTGGAGCCCGATATAGATCCTCAATGCATCGTTAGGTCTCATGAGACAAACTAGTGTATTGGCACAAGGCCTTGACAAAATCTTATTTGTAGTCTTGGCACGAGGCCTTGACTATGTGGTTATGATAGTCTGAAATTATGAATTCCCTCATTATGAAAGTGGTTATTGATATTTCATGTGATTATTCGACTAGTAGAATATCATTGTGAATAAGTAAATGAAATTATTTCATTTTATTTCTTTCATATTATGATGAAGTTTAAGTTTAAAAGGCTTTTGTTTTAGTTATACATTGCCTTAAATGTTTATTCTAATGTATAAAAGTTTCTTCTATATTAATATCCTTATTGGGCATTTGACCTCACCCCTTTCTATGTTTTATTTTTCCCAGGATGTGAAGAAGTATTTTATAAATGAACTGCAGGGATAGTATAAGGGGATATGAGTGTAGAGACAATATGTTGTTGTAGTTTTCACTTTATGATGTAATGTAAAAATTATCAATGTATCTAGTGATTCCAAGGCTACTAAACTAATCGGTCTTTCGAGACTTGATCTTTTGTGATCATACCAATGTTTTGTAATAATGCACCAACTCTGGGTTATGGGGTCGGGGCGTTACATATTCCCATTATTAAGTTGTTTTTAATAAATACATGTACATCTCTAATAAATTGTTGATAGGTATATCTAGGTTAATACCCTTATGGTAAAATGTTGATGGTATCCACAATAAAATGATTTGGCATGAAAAAATCATAGGATAATTTCCACGGAAAAATGTGTATATAATAATTCATGGTAATGATTAATGAGATTTAAAGGGGGTCTCCAATCACTTGTACAAAATAAGTTAAGTAAAATGGGTTTGTCTGAACATACCCCAACATGAACAAATGAAAAAAAATACATAAAACAAAGGAGGTACATGAATAATGGGGAAAATATGGGGATCCATAACATTGAGAGTGTGTTTCCAAAAGAATGTGTGGATCTTTTTTAGAGATTACAGTTACCTAGGGAGGGATATAGAGTATAATAGTAAGATTAAATTTTTGATCCATTTTTATAGGGATGATTACTGTGAGCTATTTTGGGTTATATATATTAAAAGAGAGTGCAATTCATTAATATTTTCCAAACATATGTTTTAGTCTCTATAAAATAAAGTAATTAGAAAAAGAAACCCTTCAATAGTTGTTGAATGTAGTTTCTAAAAAATAGGACGTTTTTTATTATTTTATATGTCCATGAAACTAAAACCATAAAATAATACCCATGGTGATGTGTAAGTGAGTTATGATTTCCAAGAATTTATTTCAAAGCCTTAAAATATAATATATTATTTGGAGGATTTATAAAGGGTTTATAGATTAAAAAATGTAATAAACACATTATATTAATAGTGAAATATATATTTGGTCACTGATACCTTTTATTTCAAATATTACATCACTTTTTTCATTATGATGTAATAATACATACATTATATTTATAACATAATTAAAATTTACATGAAAATCCAATTGGTTCATAAAGTTATCAAAAATTCACCACTGGATAACATAGAAATTGTAATTCAAAAAATAATAATTTTTTTCTCAAAATAATTTTTTAAATGTTATAAATTACACTTTTAAATCAAGATCTCCATTTATTGAGAAATAACATTTTTTGACAATAACTATTTTCCGACCTTTATAAATATCACCTTTTCACTTTATAGAATTATATTATCATTTATGTTTAATATATAATAATAAATTATTTAAATATCATTTATTTCAAAAATTAATGATTTCATCAAAAGGCATGGCCTACTTGAAATTTCATATGACCAAAAAATACAATTCAAGTTTTTTCGTATCAAAATATAATTTTTTATCAAACACATTAATTAATCATTTAAAATTTAAAAATAATAAGGAATAAATACAATAATTAATTTATTTTAAAGAAAATATAAATATATTAATACTATTAGGATTGAGATATATTACAATTATTTGCACTAAATAATTCTACAAGGGTAAGGTGTGAGATGTTGAGATTTTCTTGGGGTGGTTCGGTGAACATGGTTTGGGCTATGATCTCGATAAGGTTGAACTTCTCCCATAAATTGTTTCACTCATTATTTAGTTATTGAATTTTTTATTTGGATTTGTAAATTTAAATTCTGATTAATGTTATATCCCATAGAAGCTCTGATAAATGGACTTCATTGGGTATGATCCTAATAGTTGAGGCCATCACATCATTTGGCAGTGTCAAAAGGACTTTAGCGTCACCATTAATATATTCAATTCATATGATCACTGTTTAATGGATATAATATCTATATTAATGGTGATTAAATGTATTTTAAATCCAATAAGATGCATCAAAATATGTAAATGTGTATTCTATAACCACATTACATAATAAGGATCTTAAATCAATCACAAAAGGAATTTGATTTATCAAATATTGGGTTGTTATATTACCCCCCCTTCAAAAAATTTCCCTTAAAAATTTTCATTTCATAAAATAGAATATATGAGGTTACTTATTCATCATCTCATATTCAAGTTCACATGTTTCCTCCTCAAACATATTGTCCCTCCATAACACACTGACCAGGTGAGTTGACTTGTTTCATTGAACTTGGCTCTATAATATAAGATCTACACCAAATGTTCCTCGTATGAATGATCATTCTCAAATAAAAATGCCTCTGGTTCTAGTACATGTTAATATTCTAGTATATAGTTCCTCATGAGATATACATGAAACACATCATGTACTTGAGATATGTTAGGTGGTATTTCTAGTCAACAGGACACCACTCTGATGAAATCAAGGATCTCAAATCGGCTGATGTATATATGAAATAGCTTTCCATACTTTCCAAAAGACATGAAATTCTTCCATGGTGGTAGATGGAGGAACACTTTATCATTACCATTAAACTCTATGTCTCATTGATGATTATATATATATATATATATTCTTTTTAATTTTTGAGGATTTCATGTGAAAATTAATGATTTGAACCATATATATCATCTCTTGGATAAGATCATGTCCCATCAACTTCCACTTTCAAAATTCATCCTAATATGTTAGAGTTTGAAACATCTTCCCATATAGAGACTCATAAGGTTCCTTTTGAATTGTACAATGGAGAACATTTTCTTATGAAAACTCCACTAGGGGAATGTGATGACCCCAATATATATGTAAATACCTTGAAAATGATCTCAACATATCATCCAAAGTTTAAATGTTCCTTTTAGACTGAAAATTTTTCTAAAGGTGATAATAAAGAATGAAGCTCATATTTTTATTCAAAAACCATTGAAGGATTCTCCAAAACATTATTGTAAACCTCAGATCTCGATGAGATACAATAGAGACTTGAAATCCATAAATTCTTACCACTTATCTTATGTATATCATAGATATTTGGTTAAGATAGAAATATTCCATGATATAAATAAAATATATTGAATTGGTAAAGTGATTGAATACCGCTCTTATGTTGTTATAACCTTTATGTGTCTTGGAGAGTCCTTTAAAGAAATTCATGGTCATGTTTTCCCATTCCCATACATTTATCATAAATGGTTTCATCATACCATTATAGATCTTACATTACACTTTGAATTGTTTTCATAGTAAGCATTGGGATACAAACTCTTTAATGTCTCTCTTCATGTTACCCCACCAGAAATCATGCTTCAAATTACTATATATCATAGTTAATCTTGAATGAATAGACATGGATGCGATATGAATATTATCTTGAAGTTACCACTTCAGTTATGGATTTTATGGAACACATAAAGAGGCTCTTAAAATTATAAATCCATCATTAGTAATGTTTCACTCAAGAATATTTTCTAACTTCTTTTGTAGAAACTCATCATAATTCCGATCTTCCTTGATTTTATCAATTATGGATGGATCTGAAGTTATTTGATAAAGGTAGTATGAATTTCTTAATAATACTATTATATACATCCTTTTTTTGTATTCAATAATATTCTATACCTTTCAATCCTAATCGTGGATGGAGTTTTGGATCTATTCTAATCAGAGCATCTTGGACTATTTTTATTTCCCAGTAAGTTGATGAATTGAATAATTTTAACCCTTGATTAGCTATAACCACTTCTATTAGATCATATTAAACTCCCTTTATTTGAATATATACATGAGGCTTTTATGGTTTGTATATATATCACACTAATACTCAAAGAGATAATTCCACCAATTTTTCAAAGAGAAGATCACTACTACCAATTCTATATCGCGAGATGTGTAGTCTTGCTCATGGATATTTATATGTTGGGAGGAATAGGCTAATAATTTTTCATTTTTACTGAGTTCACAACCTAAGACCATTTATGATTCATCAATGTAGATCATAAATACTTCCCAAATAATGTGTAATGTGATTATTGGTGAAGTGATTGACTGTTATTTATCTATTTATAACATTCTTACATTCATCATTCCAGAAATAAATGATTTCCTTCCATGTTAGTTTTTTTAGGGGGCTTGAAAATGGTAATAAGATTCAACAAAATAAATTATAATATCTAGATAATCCATGAAATCTATGGATTTCCATCATAGAGGTTGGTCTAAGCCACCCTTTGATTCTATTCATTTTGGAAGGATCCACGTATATACATTTTTAGAGATAATGTTCCTATGGAATTTTACATGATATTACTAGAATTCAAATATAATATACTTTTCATTAATCATAACTTTCTTTAAGGTCATTGGTACTATATTAAAATGATCCCCATGTTCCTCCTTGTTTCCGGAGTAGATAATAATATCATCAATAAAGAGTACAAAAAATTAGTCAAGGTAATCAATAATTAATATATTCATTAGACATTGATGATTTATGGATCATTAGATAGTCCAAATGGACTCACTGTATACTCATAGTTCCCATACCGTATACATAATTATGTATTAGAGATATCATCTTTTTCCACCTTTAAATTGTAATATCCTATTCGAATATCTATCTTGGAGAAATACAACACTCCATGAAGCCAATAGAACAATTCATCAATCTGTGATATAGGATACTTTATATTTATTGTGATCTTATTGAGATCATGAAAATCTATACAGAATAACATTGATTGAAACTTCTTTTTCATGAATAATATTATTATACCACATGGTGAAGCACTTGGGTGTATAAACCCTTTATTCAGATTCTCCTATAGCTTATTCTTCAACTCCTATAGTTTAACAAAATCCATTATAGATATATTCTTGGATATATGAATAGATCCAAGTATGATCTCAATTGAAATTTCAACATATCATCTTGAAGGAAGACCACACAATTCTTTGGAAAACAAATCATTGTATTCTCTCCCAATTATCATGTCCTTAAAGATGATATTTTATTTAATCTCAATCATTTATGATAGATATGCCTTCTCCTAGGGAAATAATATCCACACATGATATGTTGTTAATAATGGTGATTCATCATACCCCTTCCACACATATATAATTTGAGGGCGATTTATGATACAAAGGGTGATTTTCTTATCTCAATAGTTTTTTTTTCAGATCTATGTAAGGAAAGGAAATCCATAGCCATAGTAAAGTCAATTTTTTTAAAGGGAGTATAAAAATGTTCTCTAAGAATTTTAGACCACAAATTTTTATTTGGGGGGAGTGATATAATTGGTATTAAATAATTACCAAATTTTATATTTTCATCAATTAATATACTTACATGCTTTGTGGTGGCATTTTAATTATTCTAATAAACATGAAATATATAAAATAATGTGTAGAAACATGGAGATAATCTAGATTTCACTATTTTAATATATATATAATCATTTAATTCTTCAAAAATAGACAAAAGGATTAGGATTTTGAAACTAAAGAAAACATAAACAAGAAACCATGAACATTATAGGGATTACTTATAATGTCCACATATTTATTAACCTAAGAATTTATATGTTTTAATATAATTTATCCATAAACTATTTCATAACATGGAATATTAGAGGAATTTTTGTACCCTTAAAAATATTTCATAATGATACATTGAATTTAGAAAAGTATATCCAATAAGAGTGTTAAACTCGGTGTGAATAAAGGCCCATTATTATGAACCAAGTGATGATTGTGTCCATCTCAATGAATCTTTTTTTTGATATTATTACCCCTAGTTATATCTATTCCTGAGAAACATCCACTTATAGTATTCGAGAAAGGATGTATATTCTAGGAAACTACTTCATATACAATTTACAAAAATTTATGGATTTTTTTCTTTGTTTAGTATTATATCTAAGGATTTAAATAGTTTTTTTTCTAATCTTAATCTAAAAAATAACAATCCATTCCTCTTATGATAATTATTGAATCCCTTTTCTTTTAAAAACATTATTTCATGACTTATTTTATAAAATCACACTACGTAAAACCCATAATATCTAGAATCCTTATGTATCTGAAAAATTAGGTACATATAACATTATATGGGTACACAAATAATTCAAAATTATTGAAAACTTACTTAACATCCTTCTAAAATTCCATAGATTCTAAAACCACACAGGATAACCCGGGGATATAAATAAGAAACTAATGAGCAATAAGCCCAGTAAGGGAATAAAAAATCATAACATGATAAATGTATTACATTTTAGTTAGAAATAATTTAAATGGTATATAAAAGTGGTGATAATAATTATCTTAAATAATGTGTCATGATACAACATGATATCATAAAGGAAACATGGGAATGTGAAAAAAATTAAACAAGACATCCTAAACACAGGTCAAGGATAATCAGCAAGAAATAATAATGAAGTGGAAAAACTACCATAATAGATTAGGATTACTCCCTACTCCCATACATGATATATCATGAGACTAAACCATTAACCAATGCATTGGAGCACTATGTAATTTTAGTAACACCCATCACTTTCATATCATCATCATGCATAAGTGTTCCACATAAATAATTCAATATAGGATCATATTCCATCACATTTATTACCATGATTATGGAGTGTGGAATAAAAAATGGAATTATACAATAAATAAAGTGTAGGTATGTCTAAGTAAAAAACCTGGAGTAGATATAGTGATTTTATCCCCAATACAATGGGTTGGAATAGAAAAATTACAAGATAATTTCGGTGGCATAATGAGGGTACATAATGAATCATGGAGAAAATAATGAGAGTGAAAGAGGTCTCTAATAACTTTTAAATCCTAATGTTAATAATTGGGATGTTTGGGAATATAATCCAACATGAAAAATGGAAAAAAATTAATAATACAAAGGAGGTTTTTGAATAAAGAGTATAAAGATAAGACCCCTTTCCTTGGGAAAGTGTATCTAAAAACATTGAAAGAGATTCTTGATATATTAAGGGATCATTGGGAGATATATAGATATGAATGGGAGGAGTATATTTGCTCTCCAATTTTTTTAGCTAATATTAATGGAGTCTTGTGTGGGTTGATATAGTAAAATAGATGATAATTCTTAATCGTTTTCGAAACATAGGTTAGGGAATCTATTGAAGAAATTAATCAAAACCACCCACCATTCCATGGGTTTCCCATGGTTTCTAAAATGTGGGTTTGATTTTTCTTATTTTATAAGGACCTGATCCACACATGTTTAAATAATACCCATGGTGACGTGGAAGTGAGTGATGGTTATAAATAATTTATTTTAAAACCTTAAAATATAATATACATTTTTAAGGATTCATAAAGGATTTATAAAATTAAAAAAATAACCTAAAAAATTATTTTAATGGGAAAATATAAATTTCACCATGGATACCATTTGTGGAACATATTACATCAGTTTGGTTCATTATGATGTCATAATACATATCTTATATTCATACCATGTTTAATATTTAACCAAAAAAAATTCTTAGAAAAATATAAAAAATCATCATTTGATAATTTTTATATTCTTATTCCAATTTTTTAGTTTATCAAAATAATTATTTAGATATTATAAATTACAAATTTAAATATGAATATCAATTTATAAAAAAATACAATGTTTTTGATGATAACAGTATTCAGACATTTTATAAAAATTACATTTTCATTTCATAAAATAATATCATAGTTTATATTTAATATATAATAATATAATAATTAAATATAATTTATTTAACAAATTCATTAAATTCAAAAAATGGATCTCTAAATTTAAATTTCATTTTAACTGAAAATATAATTCATGTTTTTTTTCTTATTAAAATATATTTTTTTATCAAAAACATTAGTTAATCATTTATAATGTAAAAACTAAGGAATAAATATAAAAATTAATTTATTGGAATGAAAATATAGATATTAATACAATTGGTGTCGAGATACATAACCCTTTATTACACTAGTGATTGATCATAGTGTAAGGTGTGTGATGATGAGATTTTATTTTAGTTGTTTGACATACATTATTTTGGTTTTGATCTCGATTAGATGGAATTTCCCCCATTAACGGTTTCTCTCAAGCTTTAGTTGTTAAATGTCATCTTGGGCTTGGTCAAGGATAGATCCTAATGATGCTATCTAACTTGGAATCTCTAATAAATGGTCTTCATAGAGTATGATATTACTGGTCAAGGCCATCATTTCTTTAGTTTGTTTTGAATGGAGTTTATCATAACCCTTAATATATACTAATAAATTGATCTATATTCAAAAACTATGTTATTAATGGTAATGATTATTAATGGAATTTTAAACCCAATGGGATATAACCAAGGAAGTGAATGTGTTTTATATAATCACATTACAAAAGAGGGAACCAAATTCAATAAAAAATGGAATTTATTTATAAATGTTCAGGTTGTTACATTTAATAGAAAACATGAGAACACATGAAAAACATTTTATCAAAGATATACATTTTAACCATAAAGGGTTTAATCATTACTTTAAATAAATAATAATTATCCTAACTTTTTAAATGATAATATTTCCATGAAAATTAATTTTATAGAATAAAAAATTCTTGTAGGTGAAATGGGAAATCATCTTCATAGAATCCTTACAAGAACCCTTAAAAATTTAATAACCTACATGATTAATTCCAACACAATTATTCTAAGAACATAATCATTACCCAATGCATTATAGATCTATATCAAGTCAAACATTCATTATAAGATGTTTAAAAGGGCATTAAAACATAATAACAACATCAAACAATTCATTTTAATCACAAAACCACATAAATTATTTCAATTAACATATATAAAGAAACACTTTTTGGCATCTTGTAAAAATAATGATAAAATACCTTTACTTTGAAAACAAATGTGTAAATAGAAGTTCCGAAAAGAATATGATATATGATTTTGTTATGAAATATCATGAAAATACAATGAGTATGATTATTAAATAATTATGTTCACAATGACAAATAATTATTCTCATGCATTATATGATTATAAAAAATATTCATTGCACACATTATATTTTTTTAAAAAAATTACCCATTTTGAAAACATTTAAAACTACTTTTTTTATGAAAACAATCACAACTAAATTAAAAAATGGTTTAAAATATATTTAAAACTACATTATAGTTTAATAGTAATATAATTATAACATTTTAAACAACTTGGGTATGGTGTAAAAATATAATAAAAACATTAAATATCTTAAAATAATGTTTTAAAGGAAAATCTATTACCTCATGTTCGACTTTTCATGTAAGATAATTAACTCATATATAATAAAATTATATTAATTTTTATATTTATTATAATCCTTTTATTTTTTAATACATTATCATTAAACAATTTATTCTCTTTTTTCATTAAAATATTTAATTACACAATCGGTTAATTCTACCCCAGGTGTTTTGAGGACGTTTAGCTCAGAATTTCAAAGAAACTTTAGTATGTATAGCATTGTGAAATAAAAAATATTACAATCATCTATAGAAGAATAACCAAGAAATAATTATTTTTTTTATAAATAAATTATAATATTATGATAATAAATTTATGGTGGTCATGAAAAATGAATTATGTTACAAAATAGAGATCGTAGTATATACATACGCATGAGAAAAAAATTCTATTTTTAATGATTCCCAAGGGAATGAAATTAAGTATTAGTTTATATTTCCTGAATCATTATCATGTTCTAAAAAATTAACACCATTATTAAATCCATAATCATGACCATCCATGAGAGGCTTTTTTAGAAAAATGTCGTACATCTCTACATGGACACAATATTCTATACGTTTGAATGTGTGATGATTCCATTTTTGATGATTTAAATATATTAGAGATAGATGATATATTACAATTATATAATCATAATTATTTCATGAATATCATATATATATATATATATTAAATCCATCATAATAACAAACCATGAAATTTAGTGATGAGACACGAAATACATAGGTTTCGTGATGTGGAAATCTTCACATATGCATGAATGATGATTTAATTTCCCATTTGATGGGAAAAGAGATGAATATGTTACGATATTAACATAATAATATCTTAGTATATCATAGATAAATATTTTATTATATTGGGAAGGTTATCATAGAAATTATGAAGGTTGGAGATGAAGTAAAATAAAACACGTGGGACAGAGAATCACCTCCCATTTGAAAAACATCCTTTGGATCATTCCTTATAAACCATACAGATTATATTTTAATAAAAAAATATCTATATTTTTGGAAAGTAAGTTAATAAGAGTTTCTTATGGATTTTTTTTCAAGATTCATGGCTCTTGAATTGAGAGTAAGAGAGGAGGGGTGGTGTTCTTATTTAAGAGAGGTGAGGGGCACCCATGGAATTAATAAAAGTATTAAATTGATATAAAATAATTTTCTTGTTTATGTGGACAAAATTGTATATTTAAAAGATATAGTGAATGAAAGTCGTAATAATATCATCCCATAAAATTAAGATAAGGTATGTGATTTTTTTAACACTTATCACTTTGTTTTTAACCTCTCATTAATCCTTTTAATTATTTCCAGGACAAAAATTATTTTTTCAATTTAGGGGTAAAGAATGTTACTATAAAGGGAAACAACAGCCAGAAATGCATGAGTTGTGATATTATAGACCGTATAAAATTTAATTTTCCAAATATAACATTTTTAAAAATTTAAAATTGTTTAATAAAATATTATTTAACATAAAGTACCACTAAAGTCATTTTTTGACTATTTAAATTATTTGTATTTATATAATACCCAGATACTAATGTAGTTAAAATATAAAGTTTTAAAACATCACTAATATATTAAATCTATTTAAAAAACTTATGAACCACCATAACTCACCCAAAAAGACTACGTTGAAAGTTATTGAAATAATTTACTACATTCTTATAATGCTTCCACAAGCACCCTGTCCACCTAATGTTAAGCATTAAGATAATATTTTGATTAAAAAGCGTTAAAAATAATTTACCATATGAGAGACTATTCATTCACGTATTAAATAAACATTTATCTCTATCAATTAATTGGTTATTATCATTTTTAAAACATTATCAAGGTATTAAAACCATGAAAATTACATTTGGGAAATATTCATTACTTATAATAATGTAAAGGTATTTATCAATTTAAAGTGGAACCATAATTCTATATTTGTTAATATATTAATGGGTTATTATAATTATATTCATTTAATTAAATAAATTTAGGATTATAGAATATTTTCAATCTTATTCTATATTTTAACAATGTTAATATAATTTTACCCTTTACTGAGTTGATAAATCTTTACAAATATTACTATTCATAAAGACAAAAAATAAAAGGAAATGATTTACCAAATTTAGAAATAATTATTTAAAATATTGAATTGATTTTATCAAATTTAATCCAAATAATTGGATGAAAATACTTTTAAAATATGTTCATAAAATGTGATGAAAAACAATTTTCCCGAAAAATGCATGTTTAGGTATAAAAAAGTTTTTATGGAAACATTAACAATAATTTTGATTAATATTATAATTATTTGATTGTTTTTAATAAAAATTTACTGATGAAATTTAAAATCAAATTCCAAAAAAGTGGGACATTGTAAACACTTTAGTGTAAAGGATAGTTTTATATAAAATCTGTAACTTTTCACTATTCACTAAAACATTAATCTTTTAAGAAAAATACAAATTTTTTAGCATAAGATAAGTTTGAAATGATGATTTAAAATATGACTTTTTGTATAATTTTTTTATAGTAACATAAATTAGTTATAATATTCATTAACAAAAAGTAAAAAAATACCATTTTTTATAAGAAACATATTTTTGAACCATAAATTTAATTTAATAAAAACTGAGTGTGTATTTCATAAGAAATAATCAATATATTGGTATCGGGTTATAAAATTATATATATATATTTAACTATTAGTTTACACTTATTTATACCTTCTAATTGAATTTCTAGGTTATAATGATCATATTTAAATAATAATATTTCTTTGTCATTAATGTTCAGTGTTTCCCATCATATATGCTATCGAACATATAGATATTTTTAAAATATTAAGTTTTGACATTATACATATTTTATAATTTTATCCTCATAATTTTATATAATTTCTAACAAAAGGGGTTTTATAATTATTTTATAAATTCTATTATAGCTAGTGTAAATATAACATTTGATCCTGAATGGTAAAAACTTTTTATATTTTTAAAATACCTCTTTTCAAATTACACATCAGAAAAAGTAATAATCAATAATTCTTTTTAAAAGTTGGAAAGGTAAATATTAATTTTATTTATAATAACACCTAACTAGGTTTCTGAATAGGATAACACTAGTCGGCATTGAAATTATGGACATTTAGGGGAAAATTATTTTCCATATAATGATGAGAAAAGGTTTAGAATGCTATCTTGTGAATATAAATGACCACAAAACCATAAATCAGTAGGGGATAAATATGACCATAAATTAATAAAAAATAAACATAAAAGGATAAAGTTTTTATTTAATTACCCTCTTCATATAACTAAGTGATTCTTTTACCATCAAAACATAGAGCACAAGAAAATATAATTACATATATATTTTATATTTTATAAGAAATATTCCATTCTTTTGTTGTTATTAGGCCAATTTATACTTATATCCCATACATTACTCTAATAAATGAATATTAACATTCAATTATTAATTATTTATGAACTAATATAATCTTATTAGGGGTCACAAGATCTACAAATTTATAATAAGTTATTCCTCATTTCTGTAGACATTAACCAAAACTGATTTGGTTAGTACAAGGTAAGATAACAATCAATATGAATAAACATTCATCTGAATAAATAAAAAATTAATCTCCAAATACAAATATATAATACCCCATGTCAAAAAAAATAATTTAACTAATATATAACCATAATTTTTTTAAAAATATTCCTCACCAAGTTCAAAACCTGAAAATCCTAAATATTTTATCACATTATCTTCAATGATAATCTTACAATTTATCTCCTAATAATTTCAATCTATCCAAATGTTAAATAATGAAAATTTATAATCCATGGTCATATAATCTACAAAATAAACTCATCTTTTCAATAAATAAACTAAATTACCATAAATAAAAAAATAATATATAATTCCAAAATAAAATCCAAATTTCATACCACAAATAAAAACCCATCTTAGACAAAAGTATTCCCATCTACCTTAATAATAAATGTTCCCAAAATAGTTGATATATTTAAAAATAACATTAATCAAGTAGTCAATAAATTAATTTTCAATCCCATGGTATATATATGATATATCATATGTTCCCTTCATGTAATAACCCTTTCACCATAATTAACCATAATTACCTCAACATGAAAGTTCCTATTGACCTTAAATTTTATCAATACCTTTTAACTTATGCCCATTAAATTTAAATGAATTATTCCTTAGATAACCTTTTTAGTAAAACAGATACTAAACCCAGTGGTTGTATTACTATAAATTTCTCCCAAAATACTCTTAATCATATTAATTTCCCATCATATATAACCTCAAAATTGGTTTCTAATCCATTAAACTTGTAAGATACAATAGAAATATTTACCAAAGATGATATACATAACTCTTACATTAACCTCAAATGAAAACATCGTAATATCTAAAATTTTCTAAACATATCTCGGATTCTGACTATAACAGTGTCGAACCAATACTCCCAGATTTGAAGCTAAAAACATAATATTTACATTTCTTGTTTTGATACCTATAAACATGACCCAATTTTATTTATAAAAAACATACCACATTAAACAATAATACTGAATATCTTACATAATAAGGACATCTTAGGATTATAATTTTAGAAAATTTGAAAAAACACTCATATTTAAAAATACTCATGCATTTAAGTGAGTTTTTTCCGGTTATACCTAGTTTTTGTATTTACCTATTAAGTATTTATCATTATTCCTACTCATACTTAGAACCAATTTAAAAATTTAAAAATTTTGGATGACAAAAAAATATCATTTAGGTACATATACAGTGAATAAAAGTCACACATTAGTAAATTTAAAAAATAAGTAAATCATATTATATAGTTTTCCATTCAAATAATAAACTTTGATCTCAAATAATAATTTACCTACACATGAAATTAGATTAACTACCAAAAGTTTTTTATAAAATACTTTATATGAAAAAGAGAATAAATTATAATCATAATAGTCTCTTAGAAAAAATGAAAACCGTTGAGAATAATTTTCCAATACAAAACATACCATTTACCCTTTAAGGAAATAATCAATCTATTAAACAAAAGATTGATAGCCCAAATTTTGAAATAAGAATATTTTAATTAAAAATAATTTGTAATCATCTAGAAGTCATGTAATTTCCTTAGTCAAAATCCATTGAATAGTCCCCCAAATCGGTTCCCTACATGGTCTCATATGCATCTCCCAAAATGTCATAGACTTCCAACTTACATCGATTGTATAAAAGTTGTATAGTGGGGAGACTAAACCCTATAGATCAGTAATTAATATAGTTTAATTAGTCATAAATAAATGAAACATAAAATAATAATTTAAAATTTATAATTTATGAATGAATAACCATGCATTAATATGTAAAAATATACATGCTAATGACATACAAAAGGAAATACAATAATAGGGGAATGAATGGAAAAAGAAATTATTATATAAATATAGAATCCATCTATATAACACATCCCATCTACATGATCGACCTACAATCTGAAGCTACAAAGTCTTTTTCTAGTCCATAATGAATAACTATAGAAAGAAATTATAGGATATAACCATGATCCTCCAATCGTGAGGCCTATCTAGGTACCAAAAAACCTTCCAATAAGGGGTTGAGACAAACTCTGTAGGACACCATATATGGTGTCTAATTCAATCTATTACATTTATATAAAATAATTTAGTGTGGTGGTATAATGGGTAAGCACTAATTAAACCAATGTAATCATGTCGAGCTAAAGATCCTCATGGTCACCAGGCTGACCATACCTGCTTTAACCTAGAACAAAATCTCTCTGAATACATGTCACCTCACATATATATATATAACTATGTATGTATATAAATATATATTATTAACCTAGAAACATACATGTATGTATATATATATATATATAATTATCTAAGACCTGATGTATAAATCAAGCATCCATGAATAATCCTAAGAGTCTCATAGAGTATTGAGGGATGAAATTCCCGAGTACCAAAAATTATATATGACACCATGTTGAGTATCATTAACAATGATGATAATGGTTATTGTAATTATCTTAATTTTGGGGGAATGTAATTTCATGTCCAACAACTCATGTGATGTGAAATTCTATACCTAAAATCCTCGACCAATATGGTTTGAAACGCTATGTCCACAACCCTAACAATCGTCCCTCTATAATAATCTAATATATAGTAATCCCACTTTCCCTATGTTCCTTTGTCCATGTCTTTCTAAAAATAGGAACCTATAATCACTCAAGTAATGGTGGACCTTTAGTAATACATTATATTTATTGTAAAAAAATCCATGAGAAAATCCACATCATAGTATAATCACATCAATGAAATCATGCCAATACATTATAAGTAAGAAAAATAAATCTAAGGGAATAACTCATTTCTTAACACAAATCATTTTACACTATTTAATGAACCCATTAAATTAGTTAAATCATCACCCCTCAATGGTAGTATTATTATCAAAGGAAGTAACAATGGTTATACCATTTTAAATAATTGAATTGAATTTAATGTTATTGGACCCATATAATTTTCAAGAATGCTACACTTGATCAAAGAGCACAGGGTTTATCATGAATTAATCATATCATTTAGTAATTTATAAACATGATAATGAATTTAGGAACATTCCCAAGTGGTTGTTTAATTACAATCCAATAATAGTAAAAAAATCCTATAAATAGAGAATGTGGTGGTTTGAGTTGTGTTCGTCATCCTCCAAAAATTTATGAGTGTCTAAGGGAATCAAGGTCCTAGTGTAAATCATTAAAATTAATGAATTAATAATTAGGAGAAACATCTATAAATTATTGTAGGTGACACAATGAAATATTTTATAAACAAGTTATGGGTTATAGAAAATGAACTTAACCACATACCTTATAACCAGGATTCTTCACTCATTTGCTATTGAGATTTTATTCAAGATGAAATGAGATAAGTTAGAAGTATTAAAAAAACCGCATAAAATATGTCAAATGAGCTAACAAGGAAATAGAATTCCAAAAGGAGAAGAAAAAAATAGGGGATATAGGAGGACTGAAGAGCTTACTATGGTAAATCAAACTTATTCAAAGGAATTCTTTTTCAATTCCAAACCATGAACTGAACCTTGATTATATGCTGATTA
This sequence comes from Viscum album, assembly GCA_963277665.1. NCBI lineage: Eukaryota > Viridiplantae > Streptophyta > Magnoliopsida > Santalales > Viscaceae > Viscum > Viscum album. The sequence goes on from OY728158.1 coordinate 1,330,369,909, forward strand.
AGTGGCACTTACCATGTGGTCTCAGCGCATGGTTTTCTAAACTATGAGTAGCATTGTGATCGCTCTTCCAAAATTTTATTCAAACAACATGGATAGAATGTGACACCAAGTACATAATTAAAAAAATAATGTGATACCCTCTACAACTATATACTAACACACATGGTTTCCCATAAAGGGGTGAAATTTTTTATCAAACTGTAAACCCCTCCCTACTTATCCTAGAAATAAGTTTTCAGAGCCCAATTTATCCAAAACAATATAAAACTCTTGAAGCATATCTTGCCACATAAAAAACCTAAAAAAACATAAATTTTAAGATTTACCATTTTCAGATTTACAATTCATAGATTATGTTATTATTTATCATATCCACCAAATAAAAAATTTAAATTCTCTTATAATTTTCAAACCAATCCAAACCCTGATATGTTGTGACCTTCCCACCTTAAAACGTCTAATCTTTAAGAATCCTTATTGTACAAAAAAACATTACCCCACCGACTTAGTTACCAAATTCCCACTTAAACTAATGAAATTCATTTCCCTCCCCCAACACACCATAACGATTTTTTTAAAACATATGGTACTTAGGTCACTGAAACTAGAGACAATGCCCATAACTGAAACTAAAACATGAATATATGCTTACCCATTACTGTTGCAATAGCCCAAAATCCACATATCCAGATTTTTCACAAATGACATAAAATTTACAAATGTTTCCAAACTTTTTTCCATCAAAACATACAATATCCAAAGGAATGTAATGGACCACATACATAACAAAGGACCTTTTAGGTTTAGAGTTTTAGAGAATTAAAAAATAAACTTAGAATCTTTGGTTCATAAAAAACTGGTTCAAAAATAAAAACACACTATCTATGATTATTTCAATCTTTTATTATTTCAAATTAGGTAATCAACATCATCCATATAAAATACTTCTTGAAAAAACACATTTAACATCTTTCTTCTTAACTCGGGGACAAAACATAAGAAATGGTGATCTCAAATGCTTAGTAAGGGTAAATGAGAGAAATATGTAATCATAAATATGAACATAAGGGTATGATAACATGATCATAATAGTAAAAGACCATACCCTTCATATCAATGATCATAAATAGGAGTCATGGAATAAAGAATGGATGTTTATAAGACATGAATCATAAATAAATAAAGAGAAAAATCCATTATATCATAACATATGAAATAAGACAAGGAATTCTTATAAGAAAAATAACACATAATATGATTTACATAGAAACCAAGGCATTGATGACAATACCATCATAGTGGACAAAGTCCTATACTGAACCGAGTTTACTCCTCATTCCATCCATGTATTATAAACTCGATTTACTTTTCATTCCATCCATGTATTATGGAACTGGATTTACTTGTTGTTACAGTCATGTCTATATCAGGAGGTATAAATGTTTACCCAATGCATTTGAGGGAGATATAGGTCCCACAAATATCACAATTAAATCGTTATTATGTGTGCCACAAGAACATATACCATTCATAACCCATGAAAATAAATGGGTTTTATAAAACACTTCAGCATATCATGACTCATGGAAAAAATAAAAATTCATATGTACCAATCCATATTAAATGTATACCATTAAAAAAAGAATAATAATTGTATATTTGGTTCATATCCCCAATAAAATATATATAACACAAAATAACATGGTCTTCTGTGGAAAATAATTTAGATAGAACTCTGGAAAAGAATTCTTGAGTAAAATATCAATTTTCACTAAAAAATTATTTTTAGAACACAAAACGTTTTTTGAAAAACTTTTTCTATGAAAATATCTTTTTAAACATATAATGGAACAATTTATAAGCAAAAAAACATTTCTTAAAACCATTTTTCATGAAAATTAGCTGAAGAGATCTTTTAAAAACATTTCTTGTGGAAAATAATCTTCAAACATTTCAACGTGTCCCATACCACTTTGAAACATCTTAATCATAATCCCCATGAAATAAAAATAAAATAAAATTGGATAATAATATCAAGAAAATAATGTTATTTCTAATATAACATATCAAATGGTAGTATAAACACCTCAGTTAAGAATATAGGTGCATAATAAAACATGTATCTCAAAGAAGACAAATTGAGACAAAAACTACTTTACTCATTTGGTAACTTTTGAAATTTGAAACCCTATAAAATAGAGATAAAAATGGGTATTTAAATACCTATAAATTAAGGTAAAAAGGTAAAGAATACATTCATGTGTAGTATGCACACCACACAAAAGAAATGAGTGGTGAATAAGGCATGTATCTCATGGAAATACAAAGTGAGGTGAAATTACATTACCTTAGGTCATGGTTCCTTTGTACATATCAGAAAACTCCATTATAATTGATTAAATAATTTTATTATCTTATTCTAGAACCATATTTATATTTATTATATCATATATTATCATATTATTACCTGTTTAATAATATTTCATTATTACTATTCTTTTAGGTGTCAATTGTATCATCTTTTCTGAACACATTTTGTCATATAAGTCTAATATATTCCTCATAGGTTATAGTTATATAATTTACAGAATGGAATTAATATATTATATATCATATTTATTCATTCTATAAATTTATTTAATCATTCATGAATGGTGAATAATGGAAATAAATCTCATCACGTTGTGGAGATGGTAATCCGTACGTACGCACAAGCGATAGTATCATTTCCATAATAATAATTATTATACTAGTGAATGGTATATATATTGTTTATATAATCAATATAATTTTATAATTATTATATTTGTCAAATAATTCCATCATTATACCCATCCAAATAAAATTGTGATGAAAAACAGATTACACCATGGCGTGGAGACGGTAGGCTGTACGTACACACATGTGGTGATTTCCTTTTTTCCATTAGATTTATAAAATGTGTAATATGGTTATTACATGACCATAATAACATCTTAGTATAAACTCAATACTGGAGTAATTATATAATAATGGAAAAAACATAACATGGGGAAGTATATGAACAAATGATTTTGAAATGTTCGTAAGGAAGTTACTTCTTATTCGATAATCACTCTCTAAATCTCTTATTAGGAACACTAGAGTTGATCTTTTGAGAATACCAAAACCTTTGAAATGTAACTATGGACTTTTAGAAAGGAAATTATCAGATATTTTTTGTGCTTAATGGCTCAAAGGGGTGTGAATATTTGAGGGAGGAGGTGACCTTTTATAATTGAACTGAGAGGCACTTTTGGAAATCTAAAAATTATTAAGTTATATTAATATCAAAATAAATCCAAATACCAAAAAATTTAGATGTATTATAAGATAATATATGTTAATATTTCAATCTCATCATCAAATAAAATATATACTAGTTTTTATGTCAATTGAAACCTTCACTTTTTAATTAATCCTTAAATATCGATTTTAATTTTTATTATGGGATTAATTTTTACAATATGAAAAGTTTTTAATTTTACTTATTTTATGTCAAATAAACCATAAATGAGTAATTCATATTATTTTCTAGAATATTATTATTATTTTTTATTTTCAAATATATCTTATGATTTTTAAAAAAATTAATAAAACAATATTTTGACAAAATATCAATAAGGTCAATTTTGACACTATTAATTTCATGGATTTTTAACAATATCAAGATAATATGGTAAAATAGAAAAAAAATATTTTATTATATCTCAAAGGGGTAAATATAATCTTGAAAATTCATTGGAAATCTTAATTATACCAAATTTTATTTATTTTAATATTTTTAATATTATTAATCTGATATTTACCTTAATAAATTAATTACTACATTAGTTTTGTTTATTTATTTAATATAAATATTTGATAAATAAAAATTTATAATAAAATACCATGATGAATATAAAATTTATTGATTCCAAAAATGTATTGGTATTCAAATATTTCTTTTTTAACCCTTTAATTAAAAATATATATTATTAAAAATATGAAAGTGACAATTTTGACTCTACATAATTAAAATAATATAAATTTCATAATCCTTTTTTTGAGTCTCCAAATGGTAAATAGCTCGACCCTTGTATTCTTATAGTCGATATATAATCAAAAAATAAGATTCTATCATGTTTTGGTGTCTTTTAATGGTTATTATCATATTAATAAAAAAAATTTATTGACTTTTCAACAATTAAATAATTGTTGTATCATAATAGAATAATCCATTAATGAAATTATATAGACTCTAAAATTTTAAATAAATTACGATGATATAGATAATTTTATTATATTTCTGAAGAATATTTATTATCAATGTTTTATCATTTTTATCACTATGTTAAAATTATTATACTTATAATAAAAAGGAGGGTGAAAATTTATCCCTTTCATGTCACTTTCTTTTATTATAATAATATTTATATCATTTTCATAGGAAAAGTCCATTAAATGATTCAATTCCAATCCATAGGTTTTAAGGGTCAATTTTTACTCATCCATTGGAATTTTTGAAGGTGTTATGGTAATTTTATTTCCTTATCAAATTAAATAGTTATCCAAATTACCCGATTTACCTTTAACTGTGTTAAATAAAATTTTTTGTTGTTAATATTTATAAAATCCAAAAAAATAAAAGTAACCTACTAACATAATTTGGATCCACTAATTTAAAATATGGAATAAATTTCTCAAAATTTGAAACAAAGAAGTTGTAGTAATTAAATTAAAATTTATCCCGTTGAGGGAATGATAAAATAAGTTTTCAAAAAGTAAAACCCAACAGTAGATTAACATGTGTTCATATCAAATTTTAATGTGAAATAAATTCCAATGACCAAATTTGGTATAAATAATAAAAACATAAAATAATTATATTTTAAAACCAATTAAAAGGATAATCTAAAAATATAAATTAATTAGATGTAAAAACAGTTTTGAATTAAAATGCAATAGTTTACACTATTCATTAAAATACGAATGTTATCTGAAAATACAAAAAATTTATCCTAAATAATTTTTTAGGTCCCACTTCTAAAAAAGAAGTTTATTTTCCAAATTGATCTTTCAGAATTGTTAACAACTATATTTAAAATGTGTTCACCATCAAAAGGTGCCAAAAATTATTTCTTTTAAAAATACTTCTTTTTATATGGAAAAATTAATTGGTTGTTATATCATGTCTAAAAACATATAAGAATATGTTTAAGCATTATATTGAATATATTGCACATATTATTCATTAATTAAATCCATCATGAGTGATTTTATTATTTTATAAACTCACTAAATTGAATTTAACCAGTTTTTCATAAAAACATTTCCTTTTATTTAAAAAGGTTTTTATTTTCATTTAAAATTTATTTATAATCAATGAATTAAGAATATTTTCATAATTTAGGTAATACTGTTCATACCCTCTATTATAAAGGTTAGGTAATAAGGTAACATAATAATATTTAGTTTTTCTCTTAAACTCGGTTTTGCATGAAATGAATTCTTTTAAAAGAACTCGAAATTGTGTATAACATAAGCCAATTATAGTGTTGTGTATATCGCAAGATAAAACAGTGTTGCGTGTAGTGCTAGATAATCTTGATGTAGTGTAAAATACATGAAATTAATTATAACCATGTATAAATCCCTCAAAAAACATTCACAAAAAATATTGGATTTAACATTCTACATTTTTCAATAACCAGATTTTGTGCCTTTATTCCATGGTCCACTGAGGTTATATTGAGAATGATCACAAAAGTTTGAAATTGAATTCCACTGAAATCTCCTAGATGAACCATCTCTAGTTCATTAATAAAATGTAATCCATGTTCCAAAAATTCTATCAAAATACCTTCTTCAATATCTCATAAACCTTATAACTTGAGGGTTATCATCTCATATCCTACTGTTATATCTTGCCACATATATTTTTTCTCACAATTATCCTTTAATTAAAGGCACAAAAAATAATTCCAATAAACCAAAAATTGAATTGATTATATTTGGGTAATTTTGGAACTTCCCTAATGTACTCAATATAATGACAGTGTAAAGGGCATGCTCATAATTAAACATATATTACACTAAAACGATATCAAGGACTTCCATCGATGCACATTTATAGATATCTCAGTCCGTGATCCCTCAAAACATGCCATATTTATTTGGAATAGACCCTTACACCATGTTTCTAGATGATGTGTGACTTGGTGAAACTATTGATCAACCTCCCTGACCAAATTTTTTATATCACCGAAGATTTAGTCGATCAACTCCAGGATGGCCTATTTAAGAGATGTACAACTTAACAACTAATGTTTTTATTTGATGGATAGATTACTTTAACTTAAATGAAAAGGTACCCATGATCATTCTAAACCACCACCTATGTCTCATTATTATACTCAAAGTTCTTCAATAGTTGGGTACTCAACCGACCATGCCAATTTCTTGTTGCCTTATAGGCACAAATGCACTACCGACCTGCCAGGCCCCCAAATTTCTTATTCATCACAAGATTGAATGAAGTTCATATACTATATTTAATTTCACAGAAAGTTATATATCAAGAATCATCCCTAGTGCTTGATATGTTAATCTTACCAGCCTAACGGCTTCTAAAACCCACTACATCCATTCCCAAATGGTCTTCTATGATCATGTGACCTATACATGGAGGTAAGAACTCTTTAAAAATGACATGAAACTCCACCACTTAGGAGTGTCCTAGGAGTCATTTTACTAAAAAATGAACTCATATAACTACACATGATCCATCAACACGACATAAGGCTCCTTGGCATGGACAACACGCTCATCCTTAGCTCTAAAACTAAAAGTGGGATGCCACTACTTATTAGCACACTTGAATAGGTTCACTCCTAGATACAAACATGATGTTCATCCCGATTCATGTTCGCACACACCATTGGGTTTCAACATAAAATATGATCCAACTTTGATTAGTGTTGTTAAAATACTTGGTCATTTATCCAACATCATCCCCTAGTAGTTGGATAAATAAAATTATAAAATTATCATGTCATTATCCCGAGATATGACTCGCGAATGTATCCTTCATGTACTCATGACCATTTATAAGTAACCATGAAACATTATAGTTCAATGTATTACATGACCTTGTCTATAAACTCTCTCATATTTAATGAATTTAATTTTTAACATGATGGGAAGTGAATGTAACAATGCATGCTACTGTGATATTGAAACATACTAATAGACATGATGATTTTTTAGCATGTGATATCATACACATGGTTAAATTCATATTCATGATATCATACCCCATTAGAAATGAAGAAAGGTCACATGACCAAAAAACTGGATGATTGTACCCAAGGAATGTATAAATAAATAAACAAGAGAATTACAAAATGATCCAGATTCCAACAAAGATCTTCTAGAACATGAATACCCATTACACCTGGGGTGTAATTCATTAAACTAAGAGTACTACCTGACTCACACATCACCAAAATGAGACATCTCATCTGAAAAATGAATTTAAGCATTTACCAATTCTATTTTACCTCAGAGGGAACTACCACAACTGTGATAGCCGCTTATGAAATCATAAAGCATCAACATTATGTCTAGGTCATGTTGAAAATATAACTAGTCTTACAAACCAATCCTCCAAGATTTTAGTAAAAGAGATAGGTCAACTGAGACATATGGGAAACATCCATATTTTTGTCTAAGGTAAATTTTTTATGCTAACCATTACAATATGGATGAATCTAAGAACACCACATTATGGTTTTAATTAAGCCATTACATAAATTCAAATTTACTATTACATTTAAAATTATTATATATATTAAAATGTTATGTATGAGTTATAATGGAAAAAATTTCTCAAAAAATACATATCACCCGATCCAGCTAACGTCATGCATTATAATATGCTATTATCATATAATATTCTTTAAAACAATTAATAATTATTTATTTAACTAAAAAATCATGGAAAATTTCATAGTTAAATAAAATTTTAGTTGCAAGATATAGAGAAAAATACCCTTTAGATAGTAATTGGAAATTTAACTAAATTGCGCCACATATAAACAATCTTAAAAAGAAGTTAAAATAACATTTTTTTAAAGGGAATAATTTCTGTAAGATTTAACCATAAATTTTCACATAAACAATATAATTAGATACTAAAATATTAAATAAAAATACCATTTAGCATAATAATTTCCCCATTGGGTTAAATAATAAGGTATAAAATGAATAATGCGACCTATGAGCATCCCGTCATTTTAAGCAATGTTTTCAAAACCCCATTAGTGGTTTTATCCCATTAACAACATAACCTAACTGACTGTATTAGGCCCAGTTGATCCTTTAAAGATTTATCTTATAAAAAACATGCCCCATTTAACCTATATGGATCCAGCTGTGAATTTAGGAATTCATCATATAATATACTTTCCCCAACAGACATACTTGAGTCGAATTGTGTATTTAGGGGTTTTATTTTATGAAAATTCATTCCCAAGTTCTATAGGTACTAGCCTTCATAAATCCAACCATTATCTGTAAGAATTTCAATTTGTATTATATATATAAGAATCATAGTCCAGTTAGATCGATTACCATTCCCATGTTATAAAGGTACTTTCCTTTATAAGTTGCAACCAGAATTCATGTAACTATAACCAGTTTTTTACCATCAGTCCCATAATATAACAAGTTCATATATAGTGAATTGATTATATGAGCTAACCATCCTAATTTATAATGAAATTTATGATTTATAAATTATTAGTGAAATAAATTTAATCATTAGAATAATTGTTTCTGTGAATAAAACCATTTTTCCATAACTCAAACATGTCATAGTTTGTTAATTAAGATGATACAACAAATTTATATGTGAAAACCACGTTTATTTTGATGCAGACAGATTAATAACAATTTATTTTATCAATATTATAATTGGTAAAGCTATAATAGAGAAATAATAAATGTATGTATGGACAAATTCACCAATGTAGGGTATAAAAATTAATATGCTATATAATCACACAAGAACGGTATAAAACTCATCAAGAATTAGAAAAATTCAAAATATAGTCTACATGGCATGAGAGATGCATTAAATTTGAATATGTATGTGCCTAAAATGATACATGTAGTAATGCATCCATAACATAGCTTCCAAGGGTAAAAATACATCAATTTTTAAGAAACTATAATACACCAATAACCCATGGTTAAACAATAATCCACTATAATAACAATATAATGAATAGTAATCCCATCCATATAAATTTTTTACCCCATGCATGGGTTAGCCAAACCCAGCAAGGAGCTATATAACAAATTCTGACACATTATTATTCTATTGTATGCCATTTGGAAATAGTGATTGAAAATGAAAAGAATCCTATTATACCAATTTGTCACATGACGAAACAAGTACCAGTAAAGTGGTTCTCTTTGTTGGTTTACCACTTGGCCTCAAGTGTGTCTCCCCATATTCTAGATGCTTAAAAATACAAGTGAGGGCTTAAAGGTTGTATAATATAGAGAATATTCTATATGTATCAATAATAAATATAGAACGATCAATCATAAATAAAGGAAGAATAAATCAGTAACTTAAAGTCAATAATAATTTGATTAATAATCATTCATGAACATGATACAACATATAATCTGAAGACATATAGTGGGAGATGTAATAAACGGGTGTATAATTTCAAAGGAAATAAATATATAAATAGATTTTCCATATCCAGAAAGTGGCCTAAGATTATGATTGGTTTTAACTCCCTAGCTACCAGATCCTTTTTTAGTCCATAATGAATAATAATTGTAAGAAAACATATTACATGACCATAGACCTTCAATCATGAGGTAATTTCAGGTACCAAATGGTGTCCTAATTAAGTTGGGAGATAAAATTTGTAGGCCACCACCAATGGTGTTTAATGAAATATAGTATGTGAAATAAAGAATCATGTAGTTCTAACGAGTTAGTAGTAATTAAAAATTCTAATCAGGTTGGGCTCATGTTCTTCAAGGAGAAGGCTGACCACACCATCATCAGCCAAATATAAAATATCTATAAATATATATAACATATTACATATGTAATTATCTATGTATATTTGTATTATATATGTAAAAACTATAGGTTCTAGGTGATGCAGAAGCATTAAATGCTTCATGCCCAAATTTTATTTTTGTTATGATTAATGGTCAATCTATGATTTACATGACGATAAATGTCATGATCAACATAATTTAATCAAAGAAAATAGAAAAATGGTAAAATTCCACACACAAAGTGCAGTATCATCACATAATATTTATAATTAATTTAATCAATTAAAGAATTACCTTTTGATAATTCTTTATTAATGGATGGATCAGAAAATAGATCGATATTATACCTTCATTGTGTTATAGTAATCTAGAGAAGATTCACTATAGTGGTGATCCAAACATGTTCTAAATATATTCAAACCCCACTGTAGAAATCTTAAGGTGCTATAATGATAGCTCATACTGTCATTGATATTTTTATTATTTAAAAATAGAACAACATACATAGTACAATTTACTAAGTAAAAAAGAACTAGGAACACATTAAAGGGGCCTAAAATATGTGAGCTGAGAAAATCATAGAAGATAAAGTTCATACCTTCCACAGGTATGGAACCTGTACTATAATAACACATGTGTGAGAAATATTGGGGAGCTCTGGAAGAAAAGAAATCAACAAATTTGTTCCCCTATGGACATGTATAAGAAATGATGACATTGCTCCAATTCATTCTTCTTCACTTGCGAACATGATAAGAAATTCTCTAAGGGGAAGGAATAAATACTTTTAATTAATTAACTAAAACCTTAGAATCAGATTCAACGATCACATGAAAAATATTTTTCAAATTTCACTCTTGAAGACCTCATAAAATTACATTGGCCTCCACTTGCAATGAGTCACCAAAGCCATAAGAACCTGAGAAGTAAAATATAATTATACCCCTATGATCAAACACAAGGAATAACCCACCTCATCATTACCATGTTTCTCAAACCATAAATATTGAGCATGAATCTCCAGAGGAGGGATCCAGTTGATCTAGTGAGCGAGGTCCTGCATAGGACTGATGGAAAAGGACCTTCCTAAGGGTATAGGAAATCTGAGTGGGGGAGCCTCATCACAATGACTCATCACCTACCTCCACTCAAGGAGAAGAATCTTTATTATGTTGGTAATAGACAATGAGGAACTTTGATAACCTTCAAACAATGATTTGTTTCTTTCTTGCCAAATAATCCATAAAATGACTGTAATAATGAGAGGTCTTGATCTCTGTTCAGATTTATCCCCATCTGACTCAAGAATCCATTGTTTTAGGAAGTTTTTACTGGAAAGAGTCATTACATGGAAACCTAGGAAGCTACTGAAGTAAATACACACCTGAGTTTCCTAATGGATCTCCAAGAATATGTGACATAAGGATTCATTGCAAGGGTCTGAACAAAAACAACATTTGGAAGACATATGAATACCAAGATGATTGATGTTATTGTAATTAGAAACTATGTTGTTCCATACATGCTATATAAGAACATTTAGTTTTTATGGGTTCTTCTTACACCAACGAAGATCACCCTAGACTTCCACTCATCCAGAGAATGTAACAGATTGTGAGCATATTATTAAAGAATTTACATGATGTTGAACCATAAAAAACGAACTGATTAGGATCCGAAGATAACTCAATAAGGTTAAAAATTCCATGCTGCTCAGAGTTAAGGGTAGTCTGGATAAACTCTAGATACTTTTTCACTTTACTGGAGGAAACAGATAGAAATGTGTATCTTGGAAATAAAATTTTGGTTCCCTCCATATTGTCATGCCATTAAAAAATGTCACAATGAGAAATAATCCATATCATGTGAGTCTCTAGTGTTAGAATGAAGGTATGAATCTATCACCAAATTGGGGGAGGACATTCATGTTTATTCTCCTTATCAAGACCATATATAGAACTAGACAACTTTCCCCATATAGAATGATTCTTGAGAGCCTCCCATTCATTTTTGGCGGGCATGGATTGAACTGAGCCGACAATGTAAACCATGTTGTTTCTAACATTAGATGTGGGTTTGGTTAGCCTCAATCATGCCTCCCAATGGTGATTTCCCTCAACTTGAGAAACCCAAAAATTATAGACATGATGATTTTATTATGGGAAATGATGTCTTTGAGAACATTGATGGCGAATATGATGGATTTGGGAACCTTAATGGAGGAGATGACATGCATGTGAAAGGATTCTTTTTTATCTGTATGGACTCGAGATTGGGAGAAAGTGAAAGATCTCTCTCTTTTGTGGGGGGGGGGGGAATTCTAGGATAAGGGTGATCTCTACAGTTTCGACAGGATTCTACAGATTCATTATTCTCAAAAAAACAAATGAATTATCTCTCATGGAAAATAATATAATTGGTCTTATATAATATTGGGGTTTAGAAATATTTTTTTTCAAAAGTGACCATTATTTTTTATTTATTATCTATAGAATCCCATGTCTATAATAATAATATCATAATTATTTCTTGATATATGATTAACTTCATAATTAAAAGTAAGGATTATTTTTTAAAATAATATTCAATATAGGTTATTTCTCATTAGATCATTAAATTTGGTCCACCATTCGTAAAATATATTTATTGTGCCTTAAATAATTTCTTTTTATATAATAAATAAATATCATTTCATTATTCATCAATAAAAAAATAATCTTTATATTCCCTAAATATAAAGTAAATATTTATTTAATATTCCGCTGACATAATATTCCCTCAAATAGATGGTGAAGAAATACATACAATCAATAAAATATGAATAATTATTAAACCACATGTGGTAATAATATTTATTCATAATTTTAAATAATAAATAAAAATATATTATTTAATTGATATTATGGATACAATTATTGTGTGACCCTCAAAGCCTATTTCCTAGTGTCATTAGGGGAAAAAGCCTAATGTCCAAGGGTAGAATATAGAAAAATTCCAAGGAAATCATAGAAAAAGTATTTAATGGCACAATGACATAATAACTCATACAAACTCTTACTTTGTAATATAATTTATTTCTCATTATATCTATAATGAAGCAAGTTTCATTCTAGTTCCATCAACCTATGTGTTTGATGTCTCTTTATTTTAATTTAATGAAATCAAACATGGTAATAGAACTCCATGGCCATGGATTTATTAAGGATATATCATTTCAATCAATGGGATTGAGATATGAACCTTCATTAATTAAGATACAGGACAAATCCTTTCTCAAATTATTCATAAATACAATATTACCTGTGACACAACCAATATATCCAACCTCTCCCTGAACATATTTCATTATAGTTTTCATCGATACATGAAAGCACAAAACTAATAATACTAATTAATTATAATATTAAATTCTATATATCGACACACACATCATTTGATAAGAACATCAAATGAGAAATCTAAATATGGATTTTTCTTACTGGCTGGTATCGTTCTCATAATATTCTAAACTGGATATTTCCATGGGCGTACACCATGATAAGGAGCCTTAAAGTCCTATGAGTCTCTACCCTTAATATCCTATATCCTTTTTATCCATAAAATGTTATCATCAAGTTATATAATATATATTTACAAATAATTTTAATGGATCTTAAGGGTTCCCATCATAGCATGGAACTGTTATGACTTTTTAGTGTAAAAACTACTCTATGGACATTATCACATACTATGTTACATATAATAATAATCGTGATATGATAATAAGTTTATTAATAATAAAAATTATGAATAAAATATATCATAATTTACATATAAGTTGGTTCAAGGGAACTAACTAAAACGTAATCCCATTTTAACTAGATCCAAATGCTAACATCCTTAAATCATCTAGTTCTCACATGACACACATGATTCTGCTTAGATAATACTTTAATCAATGATTCCTCCATGTTTTCTTCTATAGAAAAACTTTTATTGGAAATTTACCATTATAATAAAAATACATCAAGAGGTGATACGTGTGGAGCATGTTCTTTATATGTTAGTGTGACCATGGATCTTTTGTACGAGACACCACTATAGTATTATCATAATACAATGTGATAGGGTCTTTGATTATGGGTATCACATCAAGATCCTAGAAAAGTTTTTTATACAAAAACAACTTCATTGGCTACATCAGATGACCCTATATAATCAGAATCCGCTATATAATTAGAGTTAACTACCTAATTTGAACTCTTCTGGCTCACAACTCCACCATTGAGACATACAACACATCTTGGTTGTGACCTCAAATCACTCTTATCTATTTGAAAACTAGAATCTCTATAACCACTGATAACCAACTCCTTATCTCCTCCATACATAAGTAATATATCCCTAGTTCTTCTACAATACTTGAGGATAACTTTAAAAAAAAACCAATACAATTCTCATAGAAATTATTTAAATATTCCTACCATTCTCAATTTATAGGAAACTTCAATTCAACACATAACATGGCATATATGATTGACCACATCACTTAAGCATATTAGATCTTAATAATTCTCTCCCTCTCCTATTATTTCTAAGGAAACATTTTCTTAGAAAATGTATACCATGTGACACTAGAACCAACCCCCTCTTGGATTGTTCAATACTAAATATCAATAGTATCTATTCAATTTATGTACTTAAACATAGTCTAAGAATAATATTGGATCTATAATGAATGATATTGATCCCTGTTGTGCCCAAGTGAAGTGATTGCATTTGTTGTCAATAACTTGTCTTCGTGTGCCATCTGATGAAGTACATCTTGAAGATTGATGATTACAGAAGCATTAAATCAGACGATTGTTGAGCTGATCTTTAAGTTCCAAGAACTTGTATCAACTGGATACAAAGTCACAACAAAGTTAGAAGACCATGCATTGTATTGACAATGCATGAGGAGATGAGAAGATGATCCATCCACAACTTCTAAGTGTATGAAGTGGTGTTTAATGAAGTCCATGCACTATCACTTAGTGCATGTGAATCAGAAGATGTTCCAATTGATCTCTGATTAGATCAATGAAGTTTATTGAAGAAATATTTGATTCAGGAGTTCGGTTGATGAAGATCCTTGAGAATTCTCTCCTAAGTAGAAAATGAGATGATGAAGAAGAATTATGAATTGAGGAGTTGTTTCTAATCAAGAAGATTAAATGTTTAAGATGAATGGAGGAATTCTTAAGAAGGAGAAGACAAATGGAGGAGAAGAAGAATGGCTTGGGAGAAGATGAAGAGTAGTGGCATTTGGCATTTTCACTTGGTTACTTTGTTTTTAAACAAAGTCCTAAGTGTTTCCTCAAGCAAAAAATTAGCCACCAAGGGCCAGCCTTAAGGGTTCAACCCCCAAGGCACATGTGGGCCTAAGGCGCCACGCCCAAGGGGGGATCCCATGTGGCCAGCCCGAGAGGCAGGGGGGCCGTGTGTAAGCCGGGGCCACGCAGGGGATCAGGCCTGCGCAGCATGGGCGCCAGAGCGCACCCGGAGGATGCATAGTGGGCGCTAGGAGCGCGCCCGCAGGGAACAGAGTGGGCGCAGAGCGCGCCCGCAGGGAGAACACGGTGCGGGGCGGCACCGTGAGGAGGGAAGTTCAATTGGGGAGTTGCAGCAGCGGCACATTGATAAGCCGCGTGAAAATCGGCCGCCGTTTCGATGTGGGACGCGCATTTTTCATCGGGAACGAATCCCAGCCGCTCATCTGATCTCGCGGACGATCGGCGCCGCTCATCTAATCCGCCGCGCCCCCGATCTGATCTAGGCCGTTGATGATATTTTCAAAGCCGAATCCAACGGCGCTGGAGGTGTCTTCCTCCTCGAGCTCAGCCGAGGCTCCCCGACGTCTCCCGCTGAACCAGAGGCCACCCGACGACCTGTTTTCGAGCTCCCGGCCACCATAGTTTGATCCGAAGACTCCATTGAGCTCGTCCGGCCACAACGAACACATCCATGCTTTAAAATGAGCTTGCATGCTACCAGTGGAGAAATTCGATGAAGGCCGAAGGCAAACGAAGTGCCGAGGCCACACGGTGTTCATGTTTTGCATGGGATGGATTAAACAGAGGCTTGCATGCGTTTTAAAATGCATGCACATGGATAAAGGAGAAGGAGAAGAAGTCCGCGTTGTGCAGAGAGAAAGAACGAGATTCTCGGCCCGCGTTTGAAGTTTTCAAAGAACCGAAAATCTCGATGGATCAAGATTTATATCCCACGGATGTTTTGAGGATTCCTCTGCCTATAAAAAGAGAGGCCGAGACCTCTGGAAGCTTGCTGAAAAATTTATGATCCGCGAGAGCCTTCTGCCTCGCGAAGAAAGAGCCACCGCGCAACTACCTTGCGCGGCTGTTGTTCTCGGTGCCACCCGAGGCCCGAAAGTGACCCCCTACGCGCTATCCTTTGCGCGACAGGAAGGAGGGTGAGCAGCACGAACTTGTGCGCCACCTCTGTGCACCGCTGCCCCCTGCGCGGTTTGCACTTGCGCGCCCGTGGTGCTTTGCACCTGTGGCTTGCGCGACCCACGACCAGTGGCACATGCACGACTGTGAAGAGAAGAACAGGGGCGCACCCCTTGCGTGACTCCTTTGAGTTTGCCTTATGTGTGCTTAGTGGAGTGAAGGCCGTAGCCTTTGGTGGTTGTGCAAAACAAGAGGTGAAGGCCGAGACCACACTATGTGTGTGTGAGCTAAGTGCAAATTGAATAACACCCTACGGGCAGTGGGTGTGCAAAGAGGAGGAAGGCAAGGCTTTCACTTTGTGTGTGAATTTGAAGAAGAAGGTCGCAGCCCTTATGTGGGTGCACATATTGAAGAACAAATTAAAGAACACTTTGTGTGTGTGAAAGGAGTAGAAGGCCACCACATTTGTGTGTGTGCAAAACAAGAGGAAGAACCCGAGGCTTGGAAGTGAGAAAGCAGGCTTGCACCTTGTGTGCAAAGTGAAGAACACACCTTGAGTGTGTGTGAAGTGAAGAGCCCGAGGCTTGTGAGTGTGCAAAGAAAGGAAGAGGCCGAGGTTCGGCTTGTACCCATTTGAGTACATTCAAAATGAGTTGTGTATGTGTGCACAAGTGAAAAAGAGTGACAAAACATAAGAAGAAGAGGAGTACACACTTAAGTGTGTGAATGCAAAAGAACTGATCATTCTAAGTGATTGGTTTTTGGTGAGCAAGACCAACGAGATCTTTTGAAGACTGTTGAAGCTACTTGGAGTTTTGATCAACACCTTTGAAGAAGTGAAGTGGAGCCATGATGAAGATGATGTTGTGGAGTTGGGGGGTTTAACCAACTTGTAATTGGGGGGTATAACCAATTACTGTGTAATCATCTTTTGGCATAGTAAAGAATCCGTGTTGGGGGGTGTAACCAACACGGCAAGGAGTAGGTCTTTGTACCGAACCTTGTAAATCTCTGTGTTCTGTGCTCTCATTATTACTGCACCACTAAAAGAGTAGATCTAGGCTTTAACCAGCTGCAGAGGTTGAATTGATAATCGAAAGGGAACAATTCATAAAAAGAAAAAGTTATCACTGATTCACCCCTCCCCTCTCAGTGATCACAACCGATCCAGGCATTTCAAGTGGTATCAGAGGGAGGTTGCCTCTGTAAGGATCTACTTCTGAGAAGATGGACAATCTGAATTCTGTTAATAGTAGGGGTGTCCCTACATTCGATGGAAAGAATTACCACAGCTGGAAGAATCGAATGTTACCCTACCTTCTATCTCTCGGCCTTGAAGTTAGAAATGCAGCCTTATTTGGATTCCCTCCTCATGCTGATGAAGCTGCTATGTCACCTACTGAGAAAAGAAATATGGAAGTTGATGGTAAATCTCAAAATGCCATTCTTATGTCACTCTCAGAAAAGGTATACACAAAAGTCATGGGACTCAAGAATGCCAAAGAAATTTGGGACAAATTGGAGAGCAGTTATGAAGGCAACATGAAAGTCAAGGAAGCTAAATTACAAATTTGGAGAAGTCGGTTTGAAGATATTAAGATGGGAGAAGAAGAAAATATTGGCGATTATTTCACAAGAGTCAATGAAATTGTCAGCAACATTCGAGGCTTTGGAGAAAAGTTGGAGGACTCAACTATTGTTAAAAAACTAATGAGAAACTTTCCTGACAGGTTTGATCCCAAAGTCTCCGCACTAGAAGACAGAGATGATCTCTCTCTTGATGAACTTCACAACATTCTCATTACATATGAAATGAGGAAGATTCCAGTATTCAAAAAGAAGATCAAGGATGAGATAGCTTTCGAGGCCATGAGACAACTCAAGATAAGAGATGACGAAGTCTTAGGATCAAATGAGTCGAACAATGAAGAAAAGGATGAAGATCTCAACAAGGTTATTTCTCTTTTATCTAAATGGTTTGGAAAAACTAAATTCAGGGGAAAAGGGAAATTACCATCGAGGTGTTTCAATTGCAATAACATCGGACACTTTGCTACTAACTGTCCCGAGAAAAGATCTAGTGCTCCGGAAGTTGAAGAAGATAAGTCACAAAATAAGAAATGGAGTAGATACCCAAGAGAAAGAAACAGATTTGGTGCAAGAGAGAAAAGGTTTGTTCCAGGTGAAAGAAGAAGCTATGTTAGCAGAGAGGAAGAATCAGACTTCACTTCAGCCAGTCAATCAGAAGAAGAAACGAATTTTATGGCTCATGTGGAAAAAGGGTTTGACACATGCAGAAGTGAAGATGATGAAAATGAACGAACAGAGCTCGAACACATGTTGAAAGATGAACTAGTGGCTTGCCTTGAACAGAACACTAAACTCAAGAAAGAGAAGAGATTGTTACAAAAGGAAACCAAAAGGATGAATGAGGAGTTGGAAGAATGTATGAAGAAAGAGACAATGTACATTGATGAAATCAAGAGACACAAACTGAAGGTAGCTGAGCTGGACAAGATAGCAAAAGATCTTGAGGAGAAACTTCACCTCAAAGAAGAAGAGCAATCAGTGACACATTCCAAGTGGATTGAAGCACAGAATAGCTTGACAAAGATGAGAGAAGACTTCAACAAGGCTGTTGAGGTCAAAGCAGAATCATCTCACACTGGTGCTCAGAGGCAGGTCGACTCACCACTCAGTAAATCTCAATTTACATCTGTTATTTCTAACTATGCAGGTTCAAAGATAAAATTGAGACAAACATGTCATAAACAAACCTGTTCAACATCATCTTCAGTGGAAGAAAGGAAATCCTCAGGAAGGACTACTCAAATCTTGGACAGGAAATTACAACATGACTCTTATCAACGGAAAAGGTCAAAGTTTAGAGGCTACTGCTGGTGTTGTGGTGTGTTTGGTCATAAGGCCTATGCATGCTGGTATAACATGTCTCTTCCAATAATGAGGCATGAGTCAAGGGGGAGACATCCTGAAACCCAGAGTGTTGTGCAGAAAGTATCAAAACCTCCAATTCAGAACACATTTGACTGCCTAAGTGAAGCTTGTGGAAGATGTGACCAACAAGGTCATAGAGCTGATAAATGTATGACTACTCTTCCCGAACAAAAAGTCAAAGACATGAAAGGGAAAGGCATTCAGGAAACCAATGAAGAAATCACATGCTTTGCTGAAGTTGCTCCAAAAGCCAGCAGCAGAACCAAGTCATGGATTATTGATAGTGGATGATCATCACACATGACTGGTGATATAAAAATTCTAAAAAACATAGAAAGTCATGAAGGAGGCACTGTGGTGGTTGGAAATAATTGTTCTCTAAAAATCAAGGGAGTTGGAAAGGCACTGGTTGAAACAAAAAATCTAAAATCCAATGATGTGTTATTTGTCGAAGGATTGAAACACAACCTGCTGAGTGTAAGGCAGTTATGTGATGATGGTCATGAAGTACTGTTCAATAAAGATTCATGCATCATCAAGAGCTCAAAGGATGGACAGATCATCACTCAAGGAAGAAGAACCACTGGAAACTTATTTCAAATTGAGGTCAAATCAGAATACACCAGTGATGAAGAGGAAGGTAATAAAAGTGGAAGGACATACAACCAATTGAAGAAACATACTGACACAGAAAATGTCCTGGGTGACCCACACTCCTCAGTAAGAACTAGAAGAATGTTGAGATTGGAAGATCAGACTGCACTGGTTTCTCAAGTTGAACCTCACACAGTGGCTGAAGCAGTTGAACAATGGATACAAGCTATGCCTACAGAAAAATTTGTTGAGCTAAGGCTGAATCATCATGTTCAGCCTTCTCCTCTAACTTGAGGAAGAAGAAGGTCCCTCCTTATTCCCTAAATTTTTGTATTCTTGTACTGAAATGCAGGGAATTGAAGGAGATGAGTGCATCCCCTGAGGGGGAGCATTGGTAGTTAAAGATGTGCAAGTTCCAGAAGCTCTATATTCTGAGTATGGTTTCCATTCATCCCTTTGCATTTGTTGGCCAATAAGGGGGAGAAATCATCAGGCACACGACATTCTCTAAGTGTGCTTAGGAGTATTGACAACCAAATACAAAGGGGGAGATTGTTGTGCCCAAGTGAAGTGATTGCATTTGTTGTCAATAACTTGTCTTCGTGTGCCATCTGATGAAGTACATCTTGAAGATTAATGATTACAGAAGCATTAAATCAGACGATTGTTGAGCTGATCTTTAAGTTCCAAGAACTTGTATCAACTGGATACAAAGTCACAACAATGTTATAAGACCATGCATTGTATTGACAATGCATGAGGAGATGAGAAGATGATCCATCCACAACTTCTAAGTGGATGAAGTGGTGTTTAATGAAGTCCATGCACTATCACTTAGTGCATGTGAATCAGAAGATGTTCCAATTGATCTATGATTAGATCAATGAAGTTTATTGAAGAAATATTTGATTCAGGAGTTCGGTTGATGAAGATCCTTGAGAATTCTCTCCTAAGTAGAAAATGAGATGATGAAGAAGAATTATGAATTGAGGAGTTGTTTCTAATCAAGAAGATTAAATGTTTAAGATGAATGGAGGAATTATTAAGAAGGAGAAGACAAATGGAGGAGAAGAAGAATGGCTTGGGAGAAGATGAAGAGTAGTGGCATTTGGCATTTTCACTTGGTTACTTTGTTTTTAAACAAAGTCCTAAGTGTTTCCTCAAGCAAACAATTAGCCACCAAGGGCCAGCCTTAAGGGTTCAACCCCCAAGGCACATGTGGGCCTAAGGCGCCACGCCCAAGGGGGGATCCCATGTGGCCAGCCCGAGAGGCAGGGGGGCCGTGTGTAAGCCGGGGCCACGCAGGGGATCAGGCCTGCGCAGCATGGGCGCCAGAGCGCCCCCGGAGGATGCATAGTGGGCGCTAGGAGCGCGCCCGCAGGGAACAGAGTGGGCGCAGAGCGCGCCCGCAGGGAGAACACGGTGCGGGGCGGCACCGTGAGGAGGGAAGTTCAATTGGGGAGTTGCGGCAGCGGCACATTGATAAGCCGCGTGAAAATCGGCCGCCGTTTCGATGTGGGACGCGCATTTTTCACCGGGAACGAATCCCAGCCGCTCATCTGATCTCGCGGACGATCGGCGCCGCTCATCTAATCCGCCGCGCCCCCGATCTGATCCAGGCCATTGATGATCTTTTCAAAGCCGAATCCAACGGCGCTGGAGGTGTCTTCCTCCTCGAGCTCAGCCGAGGCTCCCCGACGTCTCCCGCTGAACCAGAGGCCACCCGACGACCTGTTTTCGAGCTCCCGGCCACCATAGTTTGATCCGAAGACTCCATTGAGCTCATCCGGCCACAACGAACACATCCATGCTTTAAAATGAGCTTGCATGCTACCAGTGGAGAAATTCGATGAAGTCCGAAGGCAAACGAAGTGCCGAGGCCACACGATGTTCATGTTTTTCATGGGATGGATTAAACAGAGGCTTGCATGCGTTTTAAAATGCATGCACGTGGATAAAGGAGAAGGAGAAGAAGTCCGCGTTGTGCAGAGAGAAAGAACGAGATTCTCAGCCCGCGTTTGAAGTTTTCAAAGAACCGAAAATCTCAGTGGATCAAGATTTATATCCCGCGGATGTTTTGAGGATTCCTCTGCCTATAAAAAGAGAGGCCGAGACCTCTGGAAGATTGCTGAAAAATTTATGATCCACGAGAGCCTTCTGCCTCGCGAAGAAAGAGCCACCGCGCAACTACCTTGCGCGGCTGTTGTTCTCGGTGCCACCCGAGGCCCGAAAGTGACCCCCTGCGCGCTATCCTTTGCGCGACAGGAAGGAGGGTGAGCAGCACGAACTTGTGCGCCACCTCTGTGCACCGCTGCCCCCTGCGCGGTTTGCACTTGCGCGCCCGCGGTGCTTTGCACCTGTGGCTTGCGCGACCCACGGCCAGTGGCACATGCACGGCTGTGAAGAGAAGAACAGGGGCGCACCCCTTGCGCGACTCCTTTGAGTTTTCCTTATGTGTGCTTAGTGGAGTGAAGGCCGTATCCTTTGGTGGTTGTGCAAAACAAGAGGTGAAGGCCGAGACCACACTATGTGTGTGTGAGCTAAGTGCAAATTGAAGAACACCCTACGGGCAGTGGGTGTGCAAAGAGGAGGAAGGCAAGGCTTGCACTTTGTGTGTGCATTTGAAGAAGAAGGTCGCAGCCCTTATGTGGGTGCACATATTGAAGAACAAATTAAATAACACTTTGTGTGTGTGAAAGGAGTGGAAGGCCACCACATTTGTGTGTGTGCAAAACAAGAGGAAGAACCCGAGGCTTGGAAGTGAGAAAGTAGGCTTGCACCTTGTGTGCAAAGTGAAGAACACACCTTGAGTGTGTGTGAAGTGAAGAGCCCGAGGCTTGTGAGTGTGCAAAGAAAGGAAGAGGCCGAGGTTCGGCTTGTACCCATTTGAGTACATTCAAAATGAGTTGTGTATGTGTGCACAAGTGAAAAAGAGTGACAAAACATAAGAAGAAGAGGAGTACACACTTAAGTGTGTGAATGCAAAAGAACTGATCATTCTAAGTGATTGGTTTTTGGTGAGCAAGACCAATGAGATCTTTTGAAGACTGTTGAAGCTACTTGGAGTTTTGATCAACACCTTTGAAGAAGTGAAGTGGAGCCATGATGAAGATGATGTTGTGGAGTTGGGGGGTTTAACCAACTTGTAATTGGGGGGTATAACCAATTACTGTGTAATCATCTTTTGGCATAGTAAAGAATCCGTGTTGGGGGGTGTAACCAACACGGCAAGGAGTAGGTCTTTGTACCTAACCTTGTAAATCTCTGTGTTCTGTGCTCTCATTATTACTGCACCACTAAAAGAGTAGATCTAGGATTTAACCAGCTGCAGAGGTTGAATTGATAATCGAAAGGGAACAATTCATAAAAAGAAAAAGTTATCACTGATTCACCCCTCCCCTCTCAGTGATCACAACCGATCCAGGCATTTCAATCCCTATAATATATATTGGCACTCCTAAGTCCTTTATGGAAAAACACTTCTTTAACAAGTCCTTAACAGGGTGTAAGACCACTACACCGCTTACAATAAGTAATATATTATCATCATATAATAAAAATATAATTACTACATTATCCTTAAACCTATTTTAAACAATTGGATAATGTTTTATTTCAATGAAATAAAATTATTTTATTGAGTCATTGAATTGAATGTTCCATGACATGGTTGATAACTTCAATCTATAAATGGATCTTTGCAACTTTAAAATATTTTTGGCATCACCTGGAGTCATAAAACCTTATAGATATGACATATAGACATCTTCAATAATGTTCCCACAAAATAATAAAGTTTTTATGTCCATATTAAAATCTTCAAAGTCAGGGAAAGGTAATAAAGAAAGTATAATTCTAATTGATTTAAACATAGAAACAAGTGAAAAGGTTTCTTCATAATCGATTTCTAGATGTCGTTTAAAACCTTTACATAAATTCCTCTCTTTATAGGTATTTATTTTACCTTATATTATTACTTTTATCTTTAATAACACTTTGTATCTAATGTCTTTACCGAAATTGGAACATAGAACATAACCCAACTTGGTTTTGATACATGGAATCCATTTTAAATTCATATATTTTTTCCATATTATAGCTTCTGAATACTCTAATACCTATTTTTAGGTGATGGGTTCATCATTTTCAACAAATAATGAGTCACCATATTTGGTGACTAAAAACCCATATGTCTCTGGTTCACTTACCTCCCTTGTTCTCATATACAATACTTTTGTTTCCTGAACTACTTCTACAATTGGGACCTATGAAATTTGTTCATGTTCCAACTCTTGTTTATCTATTATTTCAACTTCATCAAAGTCAATCTTGCACCCACTATACATTTTTAGAAATTTCTTCCTCTCAAGAAAGGCGAATTGTCTAGCAACAACTAATTTCTTGTTTTATGGGTTGTATATGTTGTATCTCTTTTTTTCCTTATGATACACAGTAAGAATATAATTTGTGTCCCAGGGTAATAGTTTGTTACCTAATAAGTATTTTAAAATTACACTCAATGCCACACATGTGTATGAGGAAAAAAGAGTTTATTACCACTCCATAACTTGAAATGAATTCCATTTTCCACTTTAATTGGTTCTCAGTTAAATGTATATTCCATTATTTTTAATTAATATCCCTAAATGTATAATATAGGATATGCATGACTCAACATCAAAATTACCTTCTCTAACAAGGTAAATTTTATTCTTTCACTAAAACTATTCCACTATGGTTTGTGTGGTGGAGTGAGTTAATATAGAATCCCAAATTCCCATATAAATTCAATAGAATATTGGTTATGATATTCACCACCTTGACCTAATCAATACTTATTTACCATATTTCCAATTTTATTCTTTAATTCACTAATGAATTTTTTAAATTTCTCAATAGGCACAGACATATACATCATAATGTAGATATAACCATATCTACTCAAGTCATTAATTAAAGATATAAAGTAAAAATATTCAACTCCACATTATACTAAAAATTGTCTACACACATCAGTGTTTACCCATCCTAGATGCTCCATTCCCCCTTCAACCTTCCCAAGGAATGGTAGTGTGGTCATTTATCCTTGTAAACAAACATGGTATATTTAATGTTGTTTTGTCATCGAAGAGTCTAAATTACCATTTTAATAAATATTTGTCAAACACTTATCATTTACATGTCCTAGATTAAGATTCCATCGTTGGATGTTATATGGTTCATGTGAACATGAGTCATTATCTATTTCCAATAAACAGTTTTAATAATTTAATTCATAAAGACCATTATGTAAATGTGAAATACCATAACATATGTTGTATTTTTAAAAGAAGAAAGGTTTATCCCAAAACTAGAAAATAAAACCATATTCATCTAGGTATGATGCAAAAGTTATTTTCTTTGTAATAGTTGGTACATAATAACAATCCATTAAATCCAATATCCTTATCATTGGAAATGAGAGGTTGCAGTCACCAATGGATTCATAATCCAGCATTTCACTATTGGAAGACAGAAAATTCACCTCTCCTCTAGAATTATTTCAAAATATACACGGTTCCTACATTTGGATACATATGTGAGAACTATATATTGTATCCAATACCAAAATTTGTATATGTTGAATGATTACAATTGATAACTAGAACACTGTTATCTTCCACTTTATTCATGATGTAGTTCCTCCTCAAATGGCCTTGCTTGCCACATGTAACATATACTACCTTCTTTTCCTTTACCTGCATCTAGATATTTGTCTTCTCGGACTGATGGTGTTAGGGATATTTAGACTTATTATGAGTCTTGGGCCCCTTCATTCTATTCTTACTTTTATTATTCACCATCTGGACAGTGGGATTGTCACACATAATGTCCTTATCTACATGGAGAATCTAATTATGAAGATCTAAAAGACACTTCTCATTATTGTTCATATTATAATTAATAGTAAAACTAGAAATGTTCTTGGGTAGTGATTAGATTATGAGATCTATGCACAACTCATTTGATAATTTAATTCGAACGATGTCTAAGAATTCATTATAGCCTATAAGATTGACTACATAAGCCTGATATGGAACCAAATCTAATTTAATAGATATAAACAACACATTGGATATACCATATCTCTCTTATCTTCATTTCTCTTCATATAGATACCATATGTGAGACATAATGATATAAACATCCATATCCTCACATTGCTTCAAAAGCTCATTGGTCATGGATGATAGCATGAAAAAACTAAACAACTGATGAATCATTCAAACATAGATTGTTAACTCTTAAACACTAGCCACAATTCTAGGTTCATCAATAATAGTTTCTTCCCACACATAAAATTTTCTTCTTGGAAGAGGATAACATGTAAGATCTATTTCCACTCTTGAAAATTTGTTCTGGTGAGAAGGTTTTCCTTCTCCAGTATGGATCATAGTGAAATGATTGAAGTTATTTTATTCATATTTCAATAAATAATATTATCATAATTTTAGTACATTATTTTTTAAAATTTATAAAAATAAATAAATATTAGATTTATATATCTCCAATATTTTATTAAAATTCAAAAGCCCTCACCATTGGTATCAAGATGTCCTGTTAGCTAGAAATTCTGGTGGAAAGAATCCATATTTCCCTCCTCAGTAACCAAATCATGGTTCGTCAATAAACATGAATTGTTTTAGGTATATATTCCAAATAAAAATTATGTTCACTCATATTTCATGGATCTGTTGATTGGACTCCCCAATCCCAAAATCCATAAATTGGTTTTCATCAGCACCTACCTCTCATAAAACAAACAAAGAATAAAATTCTAGATCAAGAGTACATGATCATCAAATATTATTTATATTTAATTTATTATAATAAAAATTTAACTTCTAAGAATTATTTCATTACTAATGGTTCTGAAAATAGATTTACATTATACCTTTTTTGTGTTGTAGGAATCAAGAGAATATCCCTGTAGAATTGGTCCATACATGTTCTAAAAATCGTTGAACATCATCATAGGAATCATTGGGTTCTAGCATGGTAAATCCTATCACCTATGTCGTTCAACTTTGATTACCTCATGAATAGATTATAAAGGAATATATTTGATATCCCTTGACTAGACAGTGGGATGTGGAAGAATATTTCTCTCCTGTATTGGGATATTTTTTAGATAATGAGATCTTGAGGGATTTGAGATGATTCTCTGGATTCGTTGTGCCATTCAAATCAAATGAATTGGCTCTCTTGAAAAAAAATATAATTGGGTTTATATACCGCTAGGGTTTATAAATAAATATTTCCACAAGTTTCCTTTAACATTTATTTAATACCAGTGAAACCCCATGTATGTAATAATAATATCATTATTATTTCTCGACATGTGCTTAACTCTCAAATTAAAATTAAATATCATTTATTAAAATAATATTATACATATATTATATCTCACTGAACCATTAAAATCTATCTTCCATTCCTCCACAATATTTATTGGGCCTTGAATAATGTTCATTTATTTATTAAATAAATACCACTACATTATCCACCAATAAATAAAAAAATTAAATTCATTAAATATAAAATAAATATTTATTAAATACTACACTCATGTAACATTCTCTCAAATAAATGGTGACATAATATAAATAATCTATAAAATAGAAGTAGTTAGTAAACCATGTGAATAAATAATATTTATTCAAATTTTTAAATAATAAATAATAATTTTTTATTTAATTAATATTTTGGATACACTTATCATGTAACCCTTAAGGACTCTTTATCAGTCACATTAGTTGATGTAGAATAAATTCCAAGGTTAGAATCTAAAAACATACCAAGATACCCATATAGAAATAAGATAATTCCATAATGATGTAATACCTCTTATGGATTCTTATTATGAAATATAATCTATTTATCAGGATATCTCTAATCAAGAAGGTTGCATGATGGTTCCATAAACCTATTTGAATGATGTATCTTTCTTTAAAATTCCAAAAAATCCAACTTGTATATAGAACACAATGTCCATGGATTTAGTTAGGCTATATCATTTCCATCACAGTGCCTAAGATATAAAATTATATTAAATAATGTAAGGTAAAAATTCTTTCTCTAAATATTCATTGATGAAATATTAATTGTGACACCCTCAATGTATCTTACCTCCCTGTGAACATATGTTGTCACAGTTTTCATCAACACATAAAATTATGTGACCTATAATAGTCATTAATAATAATTTTAATGTATAAGGATCAATACACACATCCAATCATTTGAACATCCAATAACACGTATAAATGTGAATTTCCTACTAGAGGGTCTCATTCCCATCATATATTATATTGGATATTACCAATAGTCTACACCATGAGAAGGATCTTAAAATTATTATTATTATCCACAGCTGAAAGAATATATCATTTGTGTACCTCAAATTATATCATCCAACTATATAACATATATTTAATAATACTATCATTGAACTTCTAGGTTATCATCAGAGCGGGGAACATCTATGAACTTTTTGTATGAAAACTACTCTTTTGAAATTATCAAATACTATGTTACACCAAAGAACAATCATGATGTGATAAAAAGATTTTTATTATTCAAAAATTTTAACATAAGTTATATTAAAGTACAAAAAAGTTGGTTCTAGGGAACCAAGTCCATCAAACACACACACACACACTTACACACGTATATATTGATGCATAGTTTTATAAATGAATCGATGTATAACTCAAATGTCCATTCATAATCATAAGATTCTCATAGAGTAATAAGGATGTCATTCTCATGTATCATAAATAATATAGGACTCTATGTAGAGTTTCATGAATAATAATTAGAAGGGTCATGCCAATCATCTTAATCGAGGGGGGCATGGAATGTCATGCCAACTACCCAAGAGAAGTAAAATTCCATGTCCAACATCCTTGACTGGGGGGGAGGGGTTGAAACTTCATTCTGAAAAACCATATGAGGTCCCTCTATAATAATATCATATAAGGAAATCCCATTTTCCCTATGAACCCTTATCCAAAGTGTTCTATAAAGAGGAACCCATAATTACTGAAGGTGATATTGACCTTCATTAATACCTTTCAGTTATTATTAATAAATTCCATGATATTATCCAAACCATAGTATATTCCAATACATGAAATTTGGATAAACATTTTAAGGGAAAAAATATGAGGGATGTTTCCATTCCAAAACACAAATCCATTACCACTATTGAATCATGATTTTTTAGTAAATAAAATATCAAACCTCAATGGTTGTTTTAATATACAGTGGAGGAATGGTTTTCATACTATTTCAATAAACTAAAATTAAATCTACAATCTGACTCTCTCATAATTTTCAATCATTCCATATGTGATCAAGGGCCATGGGGTTTATCAAAATTATCATAATTTGTTATAAAATTTATAAACCTTCCATGGAATTTAAGAACACACCAAAAGGGTGGTTTAATCACTACCAAAGATGATACATGATAATATAATTGAACACACCTCAATAGGTGGTTCATGTTTAAGTTTTTGAACTCCAAAAATTTAAGTTCATCTATGAAAACCAAGGTCATGGTCTAAAATAATTTAAATTAGAGAATTCTTAATTTAGGGGAAACATGTGGAAAGAATAGCATGAAGAACACTGATTTATTTTATAAATAAGTGAAACTTTAGAGAAAATAAACTAGACCACCTAGAAAAAGATAGTAAATTCACAAATTTTTAATGGGAATAGATTTTGGATGCAAGATTTCCCAATCAATACTATTAACCATACGCATATACTAGTAAAGTGCCACTAACCATATGGGATCCATGAACTCTATTATAAAATATGTGTAGAAACTACACTTCCCTATATAGTTTTCACTAGACACATATTAAATCCATTTATCCTCATTCACATGGGTAAAAAAACCTTGTTACACCATCTTAACCCATGTATCAGGCTGAATGGTTTCCCATAAAGGGCCCAACAGTTTCAACAAATCAGGTGACCTTTCTTACTTCTGTTGAATTTTTTCTAGATATCAAATATTCTGAAATTCATCTAAACTCTTGAGATATATCTTGGATCCTAAACCACAAATAAAAACAACAATTTTTTTGTTCTAATTCTTGTAATTTTATTACATGGCTCTATTTATGATTTGGCTCATCCACCTAAAGAAATGTTTAAATTTTCTTTTGACCAGATCTAATATATGGGATGTTACAAATCATGTAGGTTCCTTGGGAAATCATCTTTGTATTAAACATATAATAAATTCTACAAAAATCCCTAAAATGGAATAATTTACTTGGTTAATTCCATAATAATTATTTGAAGAATAATTCACTATCCAATGAATTGGAGAACTATATTAGAATCACTCATTATCGAAAACAATGTACAAGGTCCATAACACACATGAAACAAAAAAAAATCATTCATTTAATCCCAATATCTTTGAAATTATTACATTTAATAAATATATATATGTGATTAAATGATTATAGTAAATTATGATAAAAATCAATTTTCATTGGAATTTTTCTTTAACATTAATTCGATGAAGAATGGGAATGATGATATTCTTTTGAAAAAACATGAAAACTTGAATAAGAAGATTATTAAATAATAATAGTCATAAAAACTAGACATTAAAATCACGTTCTATATGATAAAAAATATTCATTAAATACTTTTAAAAAATTTAATAATAACCCATTTGGAAAAAAATTAAAATATTTTTTTAAAACAATTATAAAGAATGTTGAATATTGGTCAAAATGAATTTGATTGTATATCTTAGTATATTAATTAAATTACTATAACATTTTGGTTAGAGTGGATTACTCAAGAGGGGGAGAACTAAGTATGAAACAAAGTTTTCAGTTGAAGAAAATTTATAAACCAAACCCCCAAATAAGAAAACACCCTATTAACCAATACACAAGGTATGACTAAATTAATAATTTGAAATAACATATAAAAATTTTGATTGAATCATAGTTAAAAAAACATGAGATTATACCAAATTTTTATATTACTCTACTTGCATTAAATTATTTTTATATCACTAGTAATATTTACTTATTAAAGTAAAGCATTGGAAAATGTTTTTGAAAAATTGTTTTTTAAGATGGAAAGAAAAACTAAAAAATAAATAAGAAAATAAAAATATGAGTTTAAATTTCATGAAAAAACCTTGAACTATCTACTATAAATTAATTCACTACCATTCATGTTTATTAGAATAAATAAGATGATCCATAACATAGATCATGTATCTATTAAATAGCTCACTGTGTTGTCCAGTCTATTTGAAAGCATATTCAATAGATTCTATGGGATTATTAATATTATGTAATTTATGGAAAGTGTAATAGATTAATTTTATATGGTCTATACAAGTATTTTCCCTATTATATATAAAAATATGTTTAATTAAAACTAAAAATTAATATAAAACAAAGAGAGATAGAGAGAGAGAGAGATTAATTTTCTATGCAGTTTTAGACTGACATTTAGTTCTTCCATAGAATTATATTCTATTAATGTTGTAATGTATTAGTTCTACGATCAAAAAAATGATTGGAATGTGTTCCAAAATCATGTAGTGAATAAAATATTAAATATAGCATCATCAAATGTTTAAAAATTTCACCTACTCTATTTTCTCTATCCACACATTATCCTATAACATTAATCTTATAAATATACCTCCATAAAGATCTGTTGGGGAATGATCCTTATGAATCTGTTTACTCAAAATCAAATATAGGATAATTAAGTGATTATAATATTTTCATTTAATTCTACACTTAAGGTGGCTAGAATATATATTATTTAATTACATCCCCCACATTATTCATGATCACTATAAAACATAGTGAAAAATTTGGTTGAAACCCTTGATAATTCATACAACACATCCATAAAATTTCTAGAATCTTAAGACCATACAGATGATTAATTGATTTTCAAAAAGGTTAACTCTATCATATAGTC
Source organism: Viscum album (assembly GCA_963277665.1). Classification (NCBI taxonomy): domain Eukaryota; kingdom Viridiplantae; phylum Streptophyta; class Magnoliopsida; order Santalales; family Viscaceae; genus Viscum; species Viscum album. Next base: position 1,330,402,005 of record OY728158.1, read on the forward strand.
TCTTTAATTCTCCTGTAGTTGATCAAAATAAAAGGGTATTCCATTAAACACATATATATTTATATCATATAATGGATGAACTGTTTTGTTTCTTTACAAGGACTTGCAGTCCCTTGGTCACTCTTGGGGTTGATCCACTTTTAAGGAAGTTTCTTTAATCCTTTCAAAATCATCAACATACTTCCATTTTGTTCCATGTGGTCATTCAATTCCACTTATGATTGATAAATCATGGTCAATTTTTTGGATTTATGGTTGATATGATACATATGAGTATTTTTGTATATACCATAAAATGGTTATTGATAAACCAGAAAAAATAATTCATTATCATTAAAATAAACATGATTTGAGACAAGGAAAACATGAAATTTATAATATAAGACACTACTATCAACCATTTTTATGATTATAAATCATTACCTCAATAAATAAAAATAACACAATAATAATTCATTTGAATATAAAATTTCAATCTTCTATAACAAGGCCTTCGGGCCACCCAAGGACATCACACAAGTTGTTTCTCAAGGACATCATGGATACTCAAGGCCTTAGGGGCACCTAAAGGCCTTCAGGTCACATGAAAAATGCAGATTCAACTAGTCAGATTATAAGGGAAAAGGCTCCAGATGAGGATTTAGAGAAAGCACAATCACCAGAGCATAGCTAATCAGAATTGGAAGATTAAGAGGGAAAGTAATTTCCATCTGTTCTCGGCCTATACAAATCTACATATGATAGCTATCCGACTAGCTTAGTGAAGGTGGAGTGCTAATATCACAACATTTACTGGGTAGGGGATGTTCCAAGTTGTTTTTTCTGGATAATTTCCTCTATGACCTACGGTCCGTGTAAGTCACTTAAGCTTTCAAGCCTTATAAGGGTTCCCCATCACCATTTAGAGGGGGATTATAAAAAATAATTAAATACAGTGAAGGGCTTCATGATATTTAGACATCATCATTAATAAAACTGATTTCATTGATTTGCAAAAATGTATCAAAAATTACAACTTCCCTATCAGAGAACCTAATATAAATCATAAACAGAAGGGTCTCAAATTATTTAATGTTGAATCACTGATTTTAATTTTTCCTTAGATGTGGAAGAATAAGGATAAAATATAGTTTATGGAGAAAGTTAAACACTTGAAATCATAATTAATTTGATAATAGGTTTGATATGATTAATGTCCTAAGAAATATTGAGACCAAATAGAGTTTTAGGAGGTGTTGAGACTATTACGGAAGCAATGAAATAACTGGTAATAGGAAGAGAAGGAGGAGCTCGGGTGGTAGTGTTACCTGTGCAAAGGTATGGTTTTAATGGAAGAGTAATATATCAACTAGCTCTAGATCCATGTTATATTATCTTAGAAAAATCATCTTCATGATTCATAAACTAGTCAAGAAAAATATCCATGAATAATATAATTCCCACAATGGATTTGAAGGATGGGGTTAAAAGATGAATTTTAATATATCTAGGCACAGACCAAAATTTGGACTTCAAATACACATTAGTTAAATCCTATGGATATAATATTTTACAAATCCCTTAATTAGATCCTTATCCTTTATAGTATAATTTATTTCAGCATTAACCATCTCAAATAGTTTTTCATTATAGAAAACAAGGTTCATATGAAACAAGTTCATTATATTCATGAAATTATACAAAAAAATTGTATTTACCCATGAAAAAAACCATTTAATAAGTTCTTAAACTATTGAAATATGTTTTATAGGAGGCTTAGAATTAGAGACATGAGTTTTATAAGAACTGGTATCAACAATAAGATACCACAGCTCACGATTATCCAAAATATATACTAAATCATCCCATATAGATCATGCTTGTGATCTATAACCATTATTATCATAAGACATATGGTTTACATTGATTAATAACTTTGGATTAATATTATCAAATACAAATTAAATGTTAATGGAGATATCTTCATATACTTAATATTCAGAAGAACTTCCCAACCAGAGGAAAATTTCATTAAAAAATGTAACATATAATTATTAAATAGGAAGAAGTAAACTAAAGATATATGATTTATCAAATGAAAAAGATGAGGATAAATAATTGATTAGTGTTTACACACTAAATATCAAGTCATAGGGTCTCAACATATACCCTTTATTTTATAAGGAGTCATAAACAGACTTCTTAATCTCTTAAATTAGAATATCCAAATCATAAAGACGTAAAATTTGTTTTGAGGTTATGAGTCATAGATAAGATAAATATGAAGAGATAAATATGAATAATTTCTGTGAGAAGAATGTTGAGTTGGTTATATCATTATTGATCCTAACATATCATACATAACATCATCAATTAAGAGCTCGATCTTACCTTGTTCTTTAAGAAAGGAAGAAGAAGTAATTTTCAAAAGTTGTTCTGGATATCTAGAAACAACATGTATGGTCATCAAAAAATCTTTTGGTGGAATTTATTCATTATAATCATCCTTATCATTATTATCAGGAGAATACAAATCCAATCTTATGGGAGGAGTCCTTTGATACTTATCCTCTATAGGAAATGTTGTATAAAAAATTTGTGCTCCCCCTATCTAAAAAAGAGGGGGGAAATCTTCATCTTTAGGTTTATTTAATAAATTCTACTGTCTATATGTTTTTCTCTAAAGGGAAGGGATATTAGAGTCTTCTCCCTATCAAGAGTTATTAATACTTCCATGGGGACTTCAAATCCTAAAACAACTAGACACAAAGATAATATTATTTTTCAATCACTCATAGTTTCCCAATTTATGTCCACTTATACATCCTCATTAATATTTTCTAATGAGTAATACAACCTCAACTACTAGATAATGTTATAGAACCAGATCGGTTTCATCTTTATTCATAGTTGGTTACTTTTTAGTATTATTGATCCCATATTATTTCTCATCATCAACAACACATATTTTCTTCCAAATGTTCCAACCAATATTCACTATTATACATGTGGGTTGGTTAAGTCAAATACCACTTGAGGAAGTGTAAATTCCTCCCCTTATAGAATTTTTACATTAAAATATATCAAAGAAGACATAAAAATATGTTAAGGTAAAGAGTTAAACCAATAATAGTTTTTACTGAGCTCATTCATTCCTTTAATAAAGAATATGGAAAGAATTTTATTCATCATATTCACCATTAAATATAGGATTAAAATATTTTTATTCCAGGGTAATACTATGGTGGTAGAAACTTTGATAAATATATAACTCAACTTTTGAGTAACTTCCTGAATTATAGAATATATATTTGAAGAAATGCATTATTAATTGGAATCAATAATCATCCAGATGTGTTCAAGCCTTGGTCCATCCTAAAAAACCATATTAAGAAAAAAAAAACATTTACCAAACATGGGTTGAAGGTTATATCATTTTTTTATCAAATTAATACATCCTTTCTTCTTTACTAAACTCCACGCTAGGTATCAAGTCAATTTGAGACACTTTGAGTCCACTCCATTTATCGAACTACTTCTCGAGAGAAATTATGTTGTATTAATGGATTTATGGTTCCAAAAGCATTATAATTTTATATTTTAGAGTTTCATGAAGATTTTATAGTATCATCCTCAAGGTAGATAATCATATTATATAATAAATACTAGAATTCGTTGGTTGTAATGCTAGAGTTTAGACAATATTGGATTTGTTTTAGGTTGGTAAGGAAGGAGAAGACTCTAATTCTAATTTGGGTATATTAAAATCATTTAGGGGTTGATATATAGTAAAGCATGTGAAAAAAATAATATATAATTAAAACACTTAAAAACACATATGGAATATTTAGAAAAATAAAAAAAAGTGATCGTATATTCGAAATTAGATGAAATATAATATTACATATTAATTAACAAATGAATCTGAGTAAGTTTCATAAAGAAAATCGTTAAATTAATTAACTGGGGATGAAAAAATTAAACATAAAAGACAATAATAAAATTTAATAATCTTTTTCCAATGTATTATATAATGAAGTATCTCATAATTCAATGAAATTATAATGATTCATACAAGATGATGTTCAAATCTAATGAATTCATGAGTGAGTTATACTTTTTGAAAATGAAATCTCAAAAAGTGATTTATTATATCAATATGTTTAGTTTTGGAATGAGATAAAAGATTCATAGAAATGATAATAGAATTATTATTATCATATTTATAGGTACAAGTCTAAATTTATATCCATATTATAGAATTTTTGTTTTGTCCATGTAATTTTTGAACAAATAAATTTATACATGTATTAATCTTTCATAGTAGATAATAAAATGATGCACTATTTATTAATACACTATAATACTAGAAAATTTTTCAAAATTTAAAATATCACATAGGTGTATTTTATCACTAGGTTATATATATATAAATTAGAATCAAAATAAAAATATAATTCAAAAGTGTGTCCTCAAGAATAAAACAATTCAAAATTAACTGTATTCTTAATGTATTATATAATGATTTCAACCGAATTTAAATAATATTCCCTAGGGTTTTCTTAAAAATTAATAGACATAGAAATTTTGTACATAATATCAAGATATACAATAATTAATTATAATAAACATCCAATCATACCTATATAAGTGGGTTAATTGAATGTTTTTCCTTTTTTCACTCAAATATAGAGTACATTTTTTATTATTAAGAGAATCATTTCCTTTTGTACTATCCATACCAAAAAATGTAAACATATTCTTTGAGTAATTAATTTTATTTAAAAATATTACATCTTTATTTTTGAAAATCATAAAACCAAGGATGAATATTAACTCACATATTAAACTTATTTCCAATTAATGTTTAATAAATTTTTTAAATTTTATACATAGTGTGTTTTTGGATGAACCAAAAATAATATCATCAATATATATTTAAACTACCAAAAAATATTTTGAAATTATTTTTATAAATTAAATTGGATCAACTATCCCTTTTTAAAAAAATTTATAAATCCTGAAAGAGATTATCATATCACACTAATCTCTAGGAGCCTGTTCTAAACCATATATAGTTTTATAATTTTTTAAAACATAATTTAGAATATGGGGATTTTAAAATCTAGAATTTTAAAATAAAAATAAAAAATATAACCATTAAATAATGGACTTTTGACATCCATTTAAAATAATTTTAAATTAATATGTTCTATATAATAAAGAAACCTTATAATGGATTTATTTTGAGATGCTTGTGAAAAGGTTTAATTATAATAAATCCCTTCTTCTTGAATACAATACTGTGCAACCAATCTGTATTTGTTTCAAACTATGGTGTCATTTTCATCAATCTTGTTGGTAAACCCCCACTTAGTGCCAATAGTTATATAGTGTTTCAGTATTTCTACTAATTTATGGACTTTATTTCTTTCAAAGTAATTCAATAATTATTTCATATCCCTTACCCAAAATTCATCATTGATAGGTTCATTATAGTTCTTAGTATCATGCTCTTACCAGAAGGATTTTTGTTGAACCCTATATCCATGATAATATATAGTAAGCTATCCTTTACCTAGATTTATAAAAAAATATTCTAAAGGTTAATCTATATGGGTTTCAATGGTCTAAGGAATAGATTTACTTGGTTCTTACACATATTCATCATGAATATTTTATTCATAATGGTCATCATTGTAATATTTTAGGTGAGAATTAATAAATTGTTATAGAGACTTTGAGGGTTTTGTGATATTAAATGTTTACATGTGACCTTCAAGGATTTATAGATAATTAATTCTCCCAAAAATATTAGTTATTTTATTAATGACTCTATAAGAGTATCTATATGTTGAATAACCTAAAAAAGTAACTACATAAATCATTTGAGAAAATTTATCTAGATTATCATATATATTAAAATTGAATAATTAAATCTAAATAAATTAATATAATGTTATTTAGGTTTTATACAATTCAAAAATTCACAGGGATTCTTATTTAAAAGTTTTACAATAAGAATACTTATGATAACATTGAAAGATGTATTGACAGATTCTGACCAAACTTAAATAGGTATGGCATACTCTCCGAGAATGGTTCAAGAAATATTTTGAAGTATTCTATTTCTTTTGTCAAAAATAGTTTCTATAATAAAGTTTTGGATTATAATATATATATATATATAATGAGTTTATTATCATGAACCGTCCCTCGGGGCCCATTTCGTGACTACCCCAAGCGCACCTTCCATAGGCCAGGGGCTGACGACTAGTAGAAAAGCATAATTCCCTAAAACTGGGAAGGAATTACCATTATAACCTGTAAACACACACAACAAGATAGGAACATGAGTAAACTGTATAACCAAAAGAGTGCTGAAAGTGAAAGGGGCCGGAATACAATCCCAACAGTAAATGTATAAGTACAACTGAAAACAATACAACTGAAGAAAAAGAAATAAAATCAGCTACTGGGCCATCCTATGGGATTCTTACCTGAATGGTAGGTACAGATAGCCTCCTCATCTCTTTACATCCATCTTTCTCCTCCACATACCGACACGCCGTATGGTCCACCTCCAGGCACCGCCCAGTCCTGGTACTCTCAGCCTCAGTCAGTGTTGTCTTTCATCTGCAACCAACTCAACAAGGTACGGGCATAGCCCGTGCAGGGGTGAGTATAATGATACTCATTAGGGACCCCGAGACCCTCAAGGTCTAAAAAAAATCAAAAAAAGATAAACCAAAAAGTATGAAATCAACAGATAACCTTACTTAGTTATATGCTCATACATATACCTAAGTTATCATGTGATCCATCTCAATCATGAGGAAAACACAGAAACCTAACTCCATTCAACTAGGATTTTATTCTAGGGATAGTATAAAGTAACATCCCCAGTCACATTGTCGAAACCTCGGCTGCTGGATAACTCCTCCTCTATCGAGTATAGTCGGCCTTCCATGACACAAAGCATGCTTCCCACTAACCATGGACTGCTGAGGTACTCCTCCTGTCGAGTACTGTGGATCTGCCACACCACCAAAGACGCTCCCCACCGTGGGTCTGCCGCATCACCAAGCGCACTCCCCCTCATAGACTACTGAGGTACTCCTCCTGTCGAGTATCATGGGTTTGTCATGACACCAAGGCGCTCCCCATTGTGGGTCTTTCGTGACACCAAGGCACTCCCCACTGGGCTAGTAGAGTCACTCTGAGTCAAAATTGTCAGCAGTCGTCAGGTCTCAGCCAGCTACTAGGTCTCTGCACTATGCTCACATGTCTCCAGGAGGATCCGCTCCATGTGCTACTGGTCGATACTCCAACTATCATGAAGTCCCACGATGAAGTATCACCAAGGTCCGCCACATCATAGGGGTCTCAACGTAATAGACGACGCGTCAATCAGATGCCATGTCTGTTAGATATTTGAATTTTATTCCCGGGGCCCAGTTGGATTTGTGCTCAATCCAACCTGACCGTTTCCCATATCAAACCAAAACTCTAGTGGATTATACTCAAAGGGTCTGTCTCCCTCCAAGATTTCCAGCACCACTGAAGGTTCATTAAATAGACATCTGGTGATAAAGATATGGAAGAATAAGCGTAAATGGGTCGTAGTGGGCCCGGGTCCAGTCCAACCCGGCCCAACCCGGCATGGGTCGACCTGGTTCAGGTCGACCCGGCCCTACCCGTAATGTGGCTTAGTCCGCTGGGGGGCCGACAATCCGTGAGGGGCCGCAGACATCGCGGGGGCCACGGGGCGGCTCGGCCGCTGGGGGGGGGGGGAGAGGTCGGTTCAGCCGGGGTGCCACGAGGGCACAGGGCCGATTCAGTCGGGGTGCCGTGAGGGGTGCAAGCGTCTCGGGAGGACGGCGGTCTATGTGATCCGGGCGGGTTAGAGGGGCGGCATCGGCATGGCTGGGGAAGCTCGGAGGGCCGACAGTGGCGCTGCCAGTGGGTGGTGCGGACGGGGGGCGGTGGGGCCGAGGAGGCTCAGCCTACAGGTGGCGTGGCTGGGGTGGCTCCGCCGGAGGGTGGTGCGGCCGAGGTGGCTCGGCCGGTAGGCACGATGCCGTTTCTGCCGGGAGGCAGGAGCGCCCCAGGGGCGGTGCGGGTAGCGGGGGCCGCGGGTGGCGGCACCGTTGACTTCGTCAACTTCATCACCTTCCTTCATTCTGAATAACACCACAAAGAAGAACAACGGAGGGGGGTCGGGCCATGTCAGTTTGGCCCGCACCCTCCGCGTTTAGAGTGGTAGCATACAGTTCACAAGAACGAAGCAAAGAACGTCAACCATGATTTTCTATAATTTGATCTTTCCCAATCCCACACAAAATAAGTAGGGAGTACCAATAAAGTGATAAAAAAATATAATTAAACCCCTACCTCATGTTGATACATTGACAGAGTTGCGGGGAAGAAGACGAATCATTGGGAAAATGATGGACGTCAGTGTCGTCGACTTTTTCCTCAATCGTCAGTTTGTGCATCGGTTTGTCGTAGTCAAAGATGTCCTACGTCGTAGGAAGTCTCAAGGAAGAAATTTGAAGTCGGGGTCGACATTCTTCATTGGTGTTCTTCATTGGAAGAAGGCGTTCTTCATTCGGAGAAATAGTTATTCGTTGGAGAGCTTTTCTCCCAAGGCTCCACCAAAAAGCAAATGGCCAACTGATGTGTTTCCCCCAACATTAATCATTGGCACAAATTCAAAATAGCATAATTAAACACCAAGGTTGGAACATTTAATTAATGAGGGTTGATGTAATTAATGTGGAGGAAGATCAAGAGGATCCTCCACATTAAATAGGGGGTTGAGTGGTTTCTTCTCCCCCCATTAATATGGGTCGGGTGGTCCCCACCCCTAAATTCAATTTGGGAGGTTATTGAAAACTCGGGTGGTCCCCACCACAATTACACATGAAGAGGAGGTTTAGTTCCAGTGGACCCCACCCTTAAACATCCACATGGAGGGTGGTTACAACAAAAATAAAATAAATCGTGTGTTTAATTTATTTATTATTTCCACAAAAAACCCATAAACTAACTTTCACCCTCGACCATTTTCTGTCGAGGTGAAAGTCTCCTTAATAGAATACCGGAATTATGAGTTCAATGGTGCCCTCAGATTTCAATTCCGAGAACCAGTTTAAAAGTTAGAAAAACCCGCTCGTACGTTTACTGAACATACCTGAAATAAAGTTCAGAAATTAATTCCGGGCACTTCGGGCCTCGGAATCACGCGCTGTCAATTTTCACGGACTTATAAAATTCTAATATATTTAACAAAAATTTCCATGGAAATCATGGGTCTTTACATTTCTGGTTTCTATGTATTGATTTTTGAACTCATGGCCATGATCACTACTTATGGTCTTAATGGTATGTCCACTAATGTTATCTAAAAACATAGATTTTTTTCAAAAGAATACATAGTCCTCGCTTTTGGGAGATATAAAATAAAATTATGTAAATCTAGAATAGTCATTAAAAATCCCATTAGAATAGTTATTTTCTATTATAATAGAAACATGAGATGCCATGAACAAATTATAAAGGTCAAGAAGTTGAAACCACTTATATATTCTCAAATAAAGTTTACATTTATTCCTATTTTGACAAGGATTGATGAATTTCCCTTTTGATAATTATATCTTAGGTAAATCTTAGACTAAATAATTGATGTTATGATTTCTATGAGAGTGTATTTTACTAGGTCCTACCATCCCATGCCGCAAAATAGATTCTCTATAAAAGGCATAAAATTCGTAAACATTTTTAGAAATTAAATAATCTAAATTAATAACATATACATTATCATTTATTAGTGTAGGAAATATTAAAACATCCTTAGAAACATAAATATTAAAGGAATTATTTTAAAACATTATATGAGTACTATCATAAAAAAATCATGAAACAATAAGTAAATTATATGTTAATCCATCAATATACAAAAAATTATAAATTTAAACAATGGTAGAGTTATCAATTTTTCTAAGGACTATACTTTTTATTTTTGAATTTCCACAAAAATTGATATTCCCTTCATCATTTTTATAATATTCCTAAACAACGTGAAATCCATAGTCATATATTAGTAACATACACTATCCATATACTGTGAGTGATTAACGATACACATTACACATTATTCCAACACAAAAAATGATAAATAATTTTGGTAACAATATTCTTTTGGGTGCATAATTATTTGCACAGAATGATTTGAAACTCCATATATGTTTAACAATTCTATAAAACATAAATTTATATAATTTTTAAATAAACACTTTCATTGGTCCATAATTATATTAAATGTTTATATAATGTCATGAACATAATGTAGGAACAAATTTATTTTAAAAAATTTCTTCTCTTTTGGATAGTACCCAATTCCATTATTAAAATTCTATGAAACCATCATACCATGCATCATGGTCAGTGTTTAGCTTTACTGAGTGATCTTATCTTGATCATTATTGAGTTTTTAAGTAGATAACTTAAGATCATTTTTTCTTTTTTACAAGACAACATCATTTTTCTTTTCAATATAGAGATCATACATAAATGTATCATAAAATAAATATGTTTGTTTAGGTTTTTATATTTATCCTTCAAGTCATTGGTGAGTTCCTCCAAAATATTAATGAATTAAAAATAAATACTTTGTATACATTTCATATTCAATAAGATTTTAATTTTTTGAATAAACATGAATATATTTTTTGAATTAGATTTTATTCCAATAAAGAATAGTTTTTCTCTTTCATGAGAATCATGACCGAATAAATCTTAGCCACTTGATCTATCTTAGGAAGCACTCCCTTATTCTATCATGGATTTATTTTTTCAACACATGATCCTCATTACTCATTTTGTATTTCAACTTTTGGAAAACATCTTTGATGTTTCATTTTTTTCTTTCACTCATAACAAGTATCATCTATAATGTTACCATATATTTTTCAATATCATTTCTTGTAATATTTTCCTTTATTGTTTAATTATCTAAATAAAATATTCATATATAAATTTTTTAAACCTTCTCAATAGATGACATATCTTTAAATAGCTATCTGAACTGTCTTCACATCAGTGGTATCATCAGATTTAGCTACTCCATTTGATTTAAATTAAGATAGCCTAAATGAAAATGAATTCTTAGGTTCAATGTATTCATTATTCAATTTTATATATTTATCATACATCATAAATTTCCAAAAATAGTTCATTGAATGGAATCTGGACAATGTCACATAATTTTTTGACAGATACAACCATTCCTCTCCAATAATTATGTAGACATATAAATATCTTAAACACTTGATCTTTTTCATCTACTATATATCATGGGAAATTATGGTGTTAAAAATTCCACAAAACATTAGATAAAAATAAAAAATATATTCATTAGATATCATTTTGAATGTTTCATAATTAATTGTATAAATATTCAATCTCGTTTTAATAACAGCTGATGTTCATACATGATATACAGAAAGAGTATTCCTTATTTGAAAATTTTCAACACTAGAATATATATTGTAAAATACATACTCTTATAAATAGTAATATAATGAATTTAATGATTTATAGTTACATTTACTGGTAGATGTAACGTCCCAACCTAAGTTCCACTAATGAGGTTCCTTGATCCGATTCACCATAGAACCTTAGGTGCACCTTCTCATATTCTAGAGGTTTCTGACTATATGTGAGGTTTTAGTAGAACACATGGGGATATTATACCTTCATTATTAGAGTAAGTCAAAATTGATAAAATATGAAATTAAGTAAAAAATAAACAATTAAAATTCATCACTAATCCATTCCGAAAAATTGGGTGAATGCCGACAACCAAATAATAAATATTCTATGGATTGTCATATAGTGACAAGTGTAAGGAACACCTAAAATAAAGACAATATAAATGATTACAAAATCCCAAATCCATTCAATTCTCATGAAAAAATCCTCCATCTAACATATGGCCATTTCCCTTGTCCTAACCTAGAACCATGTAGTCTTCTCAGGTACCCTATACTAGCCCAATTAGGGTGTTAGTACAACTAAGTAATCCACTAGTAATATTTTCTACAAAATATATAGTCTATAATTATATTTTATAAAGGTAAATAATTAATTAAAAGATATAATGGAGATTAACCAAGTGCTATTAATTAAAAAGTTTCACATTATCCACATTCACCATCTATTCTATGGGTTAGGCACTTATATAAAATACACTTCATCCTATGCTGGTCATATAAACTATGTATAAGGGGAATGAATCTAGTTCCTTACACCACTAGGGAAATAATTACACAAAACAATATATAACACTTAGATAAGAGCCTCAGTCTAGGTATTCACATCACATGTATTCATTAGAGGAATAAAGCCTCATTTTAACTCCCTAACCCATAAATTGTATGGGTGGGGATTAGAGCCTCAATCTAACTTAACATGTGGGCATAGAGACTCAAGTCAAATTCCCCACTCATACCACTAAGTAATGTGAACATGATTATTTAACCATATAAAACATATACCATTATTAAACCATATATCATTAAACACATTAACAATTTACCAAAATAGATTATTCAACACATATATCATTTTCTTTCCATAATCCATTAACACATTTACCATTTACTTGACTCAACCCATTTAACACCTTTACCATTCACTTTCCATAATCCATTTAACACTTTTACCATTAAAATGCCTTAACCCATTTAACATATTAACCATTCACATGTCTTAACCCACTTAACACATTACTATTCACATTCCTTGACCCATTTGACACATTTACCATTCACATTTCTCAACCCACATAACAAATTTACCATTCACAAACCTTAAACCATTTAACACCTTTTCCATTCACAAGATATTAACCATTTAATACATTTACCATTCACATTCCATTACCCATTTAACTCCATTACCATTCACACACCTAAACCCATTTCACACATTAACCATTCTCATGCGTTAACCCATTCAACACATTTATTGTTCACATGTCTTATCCAATTTAAAACATTTACTCTAATACCAAACACCCCCTTATAATATGTTAGGAACTAGATACAATAATCATAAATTCAATTTCATAAATTATTAACATTCCAATGTGTAAATCATGGGCTCTAACCCATTAATTGTTAAATTAATTATTTGACATCACAATTTCAGGTTCAAGATGCGGAACACCCCATGGGAGGACCTTAACCGAGTGTAATAAACCTCAATTCATCCCATGGTGATCCTGAGGGGTTAAATTCACTATTCAACAAACCAATTCCTCATTTATACCATGGAAAACCAAAAAAATAGTATAACAACACAATCCAACATCCACATACACACAAATGTAACCACAAGACTATAAGATATAACTAATAAACCACATATCCTAATTTTTTAGATGCACACATTCTTAAACATGGAATTTGATTTGATCTCCAACCACCTTCAAAGAAAAAACCTAGAATATACTATAAGAAGAGTATTTTTAGTGATTTGGAAGTGGAAGAATGATTCCACAAGAACTAATTATGAAAATTGATGGACGAGGAGTGTTAGACTCACTCGGAGTATTGATCTTCACCTAATGGCACTAAAAACAGCCTAGAAACAAGGGAGATCGATCATTGAGATGTTTGGGAGGAGGGGTTCATCACCATTGGATACCATATGAAGAATGAGGTGGAAATTTAGGTAAGAATAATTAATTTCTGATTGGGAAAATGGTAAATTTACCCATTATTAATGAGGTACACGGTTACGTCACACCATTATCCAATCCAAGGGAAAACCACGAGCCACCCACTTTCTAATAGGGATAAATGTCACTCTACCCCATGGGGAGAAAAACAGTATCAAAAACCATGCGACATACATGTGGGATAGATCTCTCCAAGCATTCATGGTTTGGTCCCACCTCATGCCCATTTTTACCTACCATAAAACACCTCATCTAGGAAATCATGGTTAAGGAGAACTGTTACTACTAACCATAATCCAACCATGCAACATGTACTAGATGAATTCTTCCCTACGTTCATGTGTTGAACCCCTGGGACACCCTTGGGCCCCCTCATAAAATTGAAAAACATTTTAGTAATAAACATAAAGGAATTTATACCAAAATTTCAAAAATAATCTACCTTATTAGATGACCACAATCATATAACACCACTAAATTATAATGGATCATCCTTGTTCCAAAATCTATAGAATTACTAAGTCTTTAGGGTAAAAATACCAGACTACATGGACCACAAATCTTCCTCCCTCTCCAATGATTCCTCATAAACATTACCATGCTACCATAACACTTGGACTACCGACACATCGCTACCTCACAAAAACTACTCACTTCAATCCAAAATACAAACCAGATTCTTCTAAATGGATTAATCAACTTCATGCCCAACATCATCAACATCTATCACATGGAAAGGGTCAAAGTGATATTTTTTATGCTTTTACATATGAAAAAAATCATACATATCACTATAGAACATTAGAAGAGACAATCAGTATGCCACCAGTCCGATTATCTCTATAATCTCTAATAGACTCACATACCAGGGTGTCAACTTACCATTTTTTCAAATTCAACCGTGAACCAAACTTTTTAACACTATAATTAATACATGATCACCCACTATAAACTCAAGATGATGACGACATCAATTAGCATACGACTTTTTCCTACTATGAGGCAAAGGCACATGTTTAGGAATCGAATGAACCCAATCTGATGCCTCCTGCATGAGACTCAATCCCAATAACTTGGATTCCCCATACTCCATCAATCATAAAGGAGATATATAGGACCTAAAATATAATGAATCATATTGTGACATTTGAAGAGATTGCATGAAAGAATTATAAGAGTTGAAATCATCAAGCACCAAGTGCATCTCCCAATATCCACCAAAAGTATACTATTCTTTATTCAGGTTGAATCTATACATAAAAAACAGTGTACCAAGAACATTATGTAACCCCTTATAGAGTTGAAATGTATAATGAATACCATGATCCAAAACTATAGTCCATGGAACCCCAAGTAACCATAGTATCTACCCACCATATAGATCACCCATCTAGTCAATGAATAAGGACTCTCGAATCTATATGAAATGTGAAAACATTGAAAAAAAATCCACAACTACCCAAATCTCATCATTTATTCAAGGTACCAAAAAATCCATCGTGATGACCTCCTAATTCTATTACGGAATGGGAAATGGCTATAACAAACCACGAGATCACTAATTCTCGACCTTCACTTGTTGTTGGTGTAGCATCATGTCATGAAACCGACAACCTTCTTCTTCATCTCTAGCCACCAAAACTATCTACAAATATCATATAAAGTTTGGTTAAAATAGGATGCACAACAAACTTTTATTCATAAAACTCATGCATATAATCTTCGCACATAAAATTGTTCAATAAAACATAAATATGAGAATAAAAGATGTTATTATCATCAATAGTGAAATCAAAAGGCGACTCCCCACATTCATGATGTCCCCTCATGGAAAAATATTTCAGATCCTTAAACTACCACTCCTCGATCTAGCTCAGAATAATAGAATTAAATTCCAATGATGTGAGGGTAATTTTCCCTCATTGATCCTGAATATCTATATGAATCATAGAAAAAAACATCATCATATTCCACTCAGAAATAGATTCATGATCCGCATGATTATGATTTTTCTGACTCAAAGCATTTACAAAATTGTTTCACTTTACCGTATTGTAAACAAACTAAAAATCAAAGGACCACATTTAATCATTCCATATTTGATTATGATGATTCAAATCATGCTTGGAGAAGATTTATATATGGATTTTATGATCAGTATAAGCAATAAACATTTCCCCCAATATGTGGGTAGGGTAATTTCACTAATGTGGCCTTAATTGTGTGACCCATAGGCCAAAAATCAATTATCCTGCATCAAAACTACCACATACCACTCATACTTGATTTCCAACCGGTCAATCCTGTAAGTGGTTCTCCCAAACGGGAAAATTCTTTGATGAACCATTAAAAATAACCTAACAAACCCAAAAAACCATAATATATCAAAAACATTCATGGAATGCTCCCAATATAAAAATATATTCACCTTATACATGTCCTCATATATACCATCATCAGATATTATTTGACCAAATAAATGTACCTTGGTAATATATAAAAGAAACTTAGATAGCTTGGTGTGTAACCAATTATCTCTTAGTGTACTCAGAATGATGTTAATATGTTTGTAAGGATTCTCATGATTCTTGGGGTACACAAATATTTCATCCACAAATTATACTACAAACTAATTAAATTATAGGTGAAAGGTTTGGTTCATTAGGTCCATAATCACAACTGGAACGTTGGTGAACTATAACAACATCAAAAAAAATTCATATAAATTATACTTGCTCCTAAAAGAATTACATGGTATATAAGAAGGTATAACCATCATATGATGATACCCTAATATCAAATAAATTTTGGAAAGCATAGAAGAACCTCTCAACTGTTCAAAAAGTTCTTCAATCTGAGTAAGAGTATATTAGTTCTTAACAATAATTTGATTCAATATATAATAATCTACATATAATGGAAACACTCCATCAGACTTCTTTGAAAACAAAATTAGAGAAACCCATGGTGACATACTCCCATGTATAAACCCTTTATTATCCAATTCAACCAACTGAGTTTTATGTTCCCAAATCATTGGAAGATCCATTATATGTGGAAAATTAGAAATAGGTTTTACTCCAGACATAAAATCAATCATGAAAACAACTTCCCTCTTGGGAGGAATCCCGAAGAAGTACTCTAGATACACATCCTAAGACTAATTAACCATGGGAGGACTAAAAAGTTACTCTACTACCCCTTCATCAAGAGTGATGCATTTTCCTTGGGCAGTGACCTAACCCAACCGCTGAAAAATGGGCCCGACACAACCTACCTAATATCTCATTCCACACAGTGAACATAAGTATCCCCTTTAATGTATGTGAATGTTAAACTATGGCTGTAATAATCAATATTTATCTGATATAATACGAGCTAATCTATACCAAATATAAGATCAAAACCTGACATCTTGCGAACAAAAAAGTCCCAAAGGAAATGGTACCCACCAACCTCAAGGGTACACATGTTACCATGCCAAATATTTTTTTTATAATACACATAACAGTGTATCAATCAACATAACTCCACACATATTTTCTACCACTAGACCCAATGCATTGAAAAAATTAGTAGATATAATAGAATGTGAGGATCATGTGTAAAATAAATCACTAGTAAACATGGAGGATATATGAATCAAACCTCAAACTGTTGATGGACCATCCAGGACACCTCTAAGTGGAGGCTGAACTACATTGTGTTGACCTGTCCCACTAAATTGGGATTTATTGTGAGTATCTAATGTTTCAATAACCTTATAATAACTATGAACTTTTCCCAGAGCATGAAAACCACTACATAACTAGAACATATGGTAGAGAATCAACTACCCACATGGTATGTGGTATCAGACCCCCTGTTGACAGTCATCATCAAGCTCAATCCTCTATAGATACCCATATTTTGAGCATTCCTACATAAACTCTACATATTCCCCATCCATCTACATGCTCTACACTCAATAGGGGGTTAGAGACATTGGCCACTCATGTGTCCCAGCATGCAACACTAATAAGAAAACACACATTCACCACCCTAAGAGGCCAAACCTCTTCCCTAGGTAATCTATCTACCAAATCCCATGTGAAAACTTGAAAAATGGTGATTATTACCATATGAAGTCACATTAATGGATCACCCAACTAGAATAGCATGTCAACCACAAGAATCTTCATTGAGGTTGCCTTATGAAAAAAGGGCTTGAATGGCCACTTTATCAAATATTTTTAAATGGAAGATATTTACATGAGATATAATATCATGTATGAGCCATATTGATAACATATATCCATATCATCCTCATAAATTTCCTATAAAATAACAAAGTGTTTCAAGTTGATGAAGCATCCAACATAATCCATCAAGGTCATAGTCCCCTGGGTAAAACATCACAACCTTTCCCCCTTTGAGGGTCTCCATATATAAATGTTCTAGAAACTTTTCCTAGAAGTCTTCTCACAACATCCTCTATTAATAGTAAATATAAACCAAGATATCCCACTAGTTCTTTCATAATCCACTTAAAATGAATTCTTACAACATCAATCAATTTTTTGGAGGAGCCACAAAGTGATCGATATTTCCATGGATTGACTCCATTCAGAACACGGTAACCTCCGGTATATTATCCCTATAAAACATTAGAGGGAAATACAACTGAAACTCTAGAGTCAATTAAAACACACTCGACACAAACATCCCCAGTTCCCATTCCATAATCATTATAAAGTAAGAAAATTTATCGGAGAACTGATCCTCACCTCTGTTACAGTGAATCAATGGGGTTTTCTAATCCACTATTGGAGGATAATTCTCAACGATATCCTCATGTCTCCAAACTAGCACATGAAATTATGGTGGAATCCCTCTATAATGCTTAACATATGCCTCAGAACACATAACAAAAAACAACCACCATTTTTGGAAAAATAAGGATATATACTATCCATAAGTAAACCATTTCGCATACACTATACCAATAGATATAGTTGTATATCTATTCCTACCCTCATCCATCCCAAACGTGGGTCATGTTCATGATGGGGTAAACCAACTTATACAAACACAAACCTTTTACCATATATCCTTTTTAGCAATTTCACATTCACAATATAAATAATTATCATATTAGCACCTTTATATATTTTTAAATCATCAAAATAATTTTTTTGATCCATTTGTTACTCTTAAATAGCTAGTACTCATTAACCATTCCATTACGTTATTTTCATTTATCTAATTGCATCAAATTTAATAGATACCATTTATTAAAATCTCAAAGTGAAGGAAAATAACTTTATCTCTCACATCCAACATTCCATTGTTCTGTTTCCTAACTTGATTTATGTCACATATATCCATAGGTTCCTAAAATGAGGAATCTATGCCCAACCTCAATTCCATTTTGGCTACAATTCCAATACCATAAAATACTCACATAACACAATAGGGGCATCACCCAATATGAAATATCATTCAAAAGTAACACAAAACATCATGAATAATAGTCCCAATCTTGATAGTTGGGTTTTCTCCCATGCATGGGTTACTAATCTACTGAATGATCTCATATTCATGGTTTGAAACAACCTAGTCTTTCAAATACCATTCCAAAATACTATGAAAACAAAAAAGAAAAACCAATCTGATACCAGTTTGTGATGTCTCTACCCAAGTTCCACTAATCTAGTTCACTGAGCCGATTATCCATGTGAACTCAAGCACACCTCCCAGAATTCTAGAGGTTTCCAACTAGCTATTACAGTTTAATAGAACACATGGGGAGACTATACCCTCTTTTTCAGAGTAAGATAGAATATATAAAATTTGAAATAAAGGAAAAAAATAAATTACAAAAATGATTCAAAAATCTATTTCCATGAAATTGAGTGCAAGACCACAAAGAAAATTTTAAATATGCTATTTCATTTCAAAAAACACTAAGTGTAAGAAAAAATTAAAAAATGACATGATGAAAAATACCCAAAATAGGTCCCTACTCACTAGACTGATCCCCCATCTACACACTTCCATGTTGCTTGCACTAACCTACAATCATGAAGTCTACTCAGGTACCCAATGGTGGCCCGAGTAGGGAGTGAGTACAACACCATAGGTGACCACCAACTGTGTCTACAATATATCCAATATAAACAAATAATTTCTATAGATACATAATGATTAAAAATTTAACCAGAACATAAACTAGGTGATATTAATTAGGAACTTTCACTTTAACCCCCTTCATTATTTGTTTTATGTGTTATCCATTTTCATCAAATATACTTCAGCCTATTCTAGTCATATAAACTATGAATAAGGGGAAGGAATCATGTTCCCAACATCAATAGGGAAAACATTACACAAAAACTACATAACAAATACCTTATAGCTTCAGTCTAGCTATTCACATCACATGCATTCATTAGGGGAATATAGACTCAGTCCGATCCCATAACCCATGCATTATAAGGGTGGGGATTATAGCCTTAGTCTAACCCAACACATGGGAATATATTCCCAAGTCTAATTCCCCACTCATTCCAAAAGGCCATGTGCACATGATTAATAAAGAACATAACACATGTACCATTATTAAATAATAAGTCATTAAAAAGACTCACCATTCAAAATGATAGTTCATTAAACACGTATAACATATCATGCCATAACCCATTAACACATTTCCCATTTACATGCCTTAACCCATTTAACATATTTACTATTCACGTGACTTAACCCATTTAACACCTTTACCATTTTCATGCCTCACCCCAATTAACACATAAACCATTAAAATGTCTTAATCCACTTAACACATTACCATTCAAATGTCATAACCCATTTAACACAATTACCGTTCACATGTCTTAACCCACATAACACATTTACCATTCACACAACATAACCAATTTAATACCTTTACCATTAACATGGATCAACCAATTTAACACATTTAAAATTCACATGGATTAACCCATTTAACACCTTTACCATTCATATACATTAACCCATTTAACACTTTTACCATTTACATGACTCAATCCATTTAACACATTTACTGTTCACATGCCTTAACCCAATTAACACATTTAACCTTATACCAAATACCACCTTATGTCATGTAAAAAAGTAGAAATAATCATAATTACTTCAATTTAATAACTTGTTAACATGCCATTGTGATCATCGTGGACTCTAACTCATTAACTCTTCAATTCCTTATTTAACAACTCAATTTTATGTTCAAGAAGCATTGCACCCCATGGGTGTCCCTTAACCTGATCTAATCAATCTCAATATATCCCACATTGATCATGAGGTGTTTATTTCATCATTTAACCAACCAATTCATCATTCCTAACACAGAAAACCAAAAAGACAACACAATGACCCTAGAAAACCACCACATACACATAAATTTAACCAAAAGATAGTGGGATATAACTTGTCGACCATATATATTGATTTTTTAGATGCCCTATCGCTTAACATTGTAAATTTATTCAATATGAAACCCTATTAAAATTAAAAACCTCTAATGCATTATAAAAAGAGGGGTTTATAGATTTGAAATAGGAAAAATTATTCCAAAATCATTAACCCATAAGATATAAAGAATCTGTGAGATAGAATCACACAGAGCTTCGATCTACTCCCAATGATTCACTTAATGTACTAGAAACAATGGAGAATGATCCTTGAAAATTCTGGGAGGAATGGTTAGTCAACCTTGTCTAATGAATGAATAATGGGTGGAAATTTGGGTAAGAAAACATAAAACCCGATGGGAAAAAATTGTAAATTTTCCCATCATTAATGAGGTGCATGCTTTGTCTACCCGATTGGCCAAACCATGTACCAACCATGTGTTCCCTCATTCCAAGAGGGGACATATTGTATAGCTTCATGGTGAGACAAAACGGTTTGAAAATCCATGTGGTAACCATGAGGGGAAGCTCTCTTCTAGCCCAAAGAGTTTGTTCACTCCCCATTAAGGGTTTTATCAACAATGTACCAACTCCTCTAGGAATTCATGGTTAAATTTCATGGTTATTATTAACCTTACACCAACTATTAAACATCCACTGGATTTCCCATTTTTCCTTATTCTATTTACAAAACCCTCGGGACACCCAGTAGCCTCATCATAATCTAAACAAAAATTTCATTAACCAAAATAATTATATTTAAGACAAAATCTAAATTAGAGAATACCTCCTTAGATGTTTGGGATCTTATAGTAGTCTTCATGTAATCAATTTAATTAGTTCTTGAATATTTTTTTTATATTGTTCTTATATTAAAATACATATATAAAAACCTATTATATCATCATGAATTTTCATTTTGAATTTATTTTGAGTATAATTTTATTCATAACAAATAAGGTGTTATATTTATAGCTTGACCTTTATATCTAGAGTTATCTATAAGTAATGAAGTATGAAAATAAAATAAAACAATAGTCTTGTCTAGTTGACTTGATCAAGGTCTATGATAAAGAGCATAGGGGAAAATAAAGAGAAACCTTTGATACCAAATTTTGGTTGGAACAAAGTACTCAAGATGGGAGATGAGATTGTGTAATTAACACAATTTTCTACTAATAAAAATATATAAAATAAAATCTCTAAAAAAACCAAATAACTAATACAATAGTTTTATCTAATTTTATAATTTAAAAAAAATTCTAAAAAACATGATGAAAACACTGTTAAAAAACATGACATTATCCTAATCAATTTCAATTACATAACTCACATTAAATTGTATTTATATCACTAGTAAAATCTATCTATCATTATACAGTCTTAGAAAAATTGTTTTAAAAATATTTCTTAAAATAGTGCAAGAAAAATGTAAAACACAAATCGAAAATAAAAATAAGAGTTTTATTATTAATAAAAGACCTAGTAATCTTCACTTAATATCACTCCACTCTCAAATTTTTTAATATAATAATTTTGATGATACATATCCTAGAATTGGTATAGGTTACAACTATGCATATGTGTAAGGGTTGGTGTCCCCAGAACCAACTGTTTTGTACTTTGATTACATGAATGTTCACTTATTATATATTTTTCATTGTTCTGCATGACTATAATATAATAATGTCCAAGAATATTTGTTGCATTAATAAGGTCATAGCAGATCCCCGCTATGACGATAACCTTGAAATGCTATAACAATATTCTTAAATAAAGTTCGGCGGTTGGATGACATACTATGATTGGACACATAGTATATAGACCGTCATGTGCGAGTACTCGTAAGAAGACGAGACTCTTTCTCATGGAGTTCGCACTTGGTAATCTCCAAGATGGGAGATTATAAGAATAGACCCACCAGTAGTAATTCCGCATGTCTTGGTGTCATCGGCTATTTCTATCTGTGAGCGTGTGTAATGGTCCTTAGACTGGAAGATTATCATTAACTCATGTCATGACTCGCACACTTAGATTTACTGATGAAAACCGTCACGCAGACAGTTGGTGGAAAGTAGGGTATGTTGGGTGCGTCACGAGTGACATGTTGTTAATGGATAATTCGATGAAGGATTTGTCCCTTCTATTTATGGAAGTTGATATCTCGGCCCTTTTATTGAAATAGAACTGTCGCATTAAATTCCATGGCCATGGTGTAAACGATGAGTTTATTTCAGGTAGTCAAAGAACGACGGATCAAGCATATAGGTTAATGACACTTCCATGAAACCTACTTGATGAGATATTGAGACAAAGGGATTAAATTACACAGTAAGCGTTCATATGAGGTGATACGTCAATGCGGTGTCAACTTCTTTCTCTTGGGTGCCTTGACCCGTTGCTAGACAGTAATCTTGGACTTTAGGCAAGCCCGCCTAATGCCAACAAGAAAGAGGCCTAGAGGGTTACACACTAAGTGTATCCAAGTATCTCAAGTTGAATAAGGATTATTCTCGTACGTGGTTTAATAATTATTCAAGGAAGCCTAAGTTGTTTTAAATGACGGAGGACAAATAAAATAAAACAAGTACACACCGTGTATTATTAAATGTACACACCGTGTAGTTTTATTTTGGAAAGGAAATGAATAAATGAAAACAAGATATACATGCCGTGTACATTTAATGTACACGCCGTGTAGTTTTCAATGAAAAACAGGTACACGTCGTGTATTTATTATTACACGCTGTGTAGTTTTTCCAGTCGGGATTTTAAGATATAATATTGTTTTATTAAATGATATTTATTATATTCAGCGTGGGTGCATGTCAAGGAATTAATTATTCAACATGGGGGTTTTAAATAAGAGTTAATGAAATAAATGAAACGTGTAATGCGTTTATTTATTGTCATAACTCTACAACCTCAAACTCGATTATAAATACCCTCATAACCCCAAATCTTTTCCAAACACAAGAGAATCGTTGTGCACAACATATCTGGAGAATTCTTTCAAGGCCGAAAGAACCTCTTCCTCCAAGAATGCTCTCAAGATTGAGAGAGATCCTCTTCCATCGGATGAAGACGATCTAAGGCAGACAACGCAAGTAAAGGCTTCTCTATGCTAGCACCCAGAGAATCCTTTGGCGATGTCCAGAGATACGAGGTACACGTGTGGATCACCGCTAGAGGGAGTCTACACTTGGCTTCTGCGACGCAACGATGGATCACATCGACAACGTGATCAAGAACATCAACGAAGAAAGAACACCCAAAAGGTATTTCTTTACAATTAATTAAATTAATTATAATCAACCTGTAACGATCCTTGTATGTGGTTCTGAGACAAACCATCTTCTTTGTCTTTTTCTGTGATTCGATCCGTGGAGACTGGCATTTATCGTCGTATTTATCCCGGATTGATCAATGCTAATGACAAAAATCCAAGTGGGAACATCCACCCACGCGCTTCCGCTGCACCCGGAACCTTCAAATTGTATCAGAGTGAGGTTACAATGTTGATTATAGTTATTTAATTTTTGTTGATAATTTATGCATTTATATTTGATTCAATTAGAAATATATCGTTCTATTAATTTGAATAAACAAGATCTATTCTTCCTCATTCGTTTCTAGATTCATATCACAAGAATGAATTTTTAATTTTAATTTTGATTAAAATAAAAATGAGGAATTCATCCCGAGGAGTCTCTCTTTCTGTCTGTACAACACGGGATTACACGACGTGTAATTAAAACTACACGCCATGTACTTAGGTTCAATGAACCAGAACTGGTCTGTTAAACCACACCATGTGAATTGATTATTCCTAAGTATTAATCATGCCTTGCTGACCAGAATTGAACGACGCGTGGGAACCAGAATACACGACATGTATGTTGGAACAACACGCCATGTAGTCCGTTTCGGCCCAGGTGAAACCGTGTACAAGGATAAGCCTCGTACCGCGTACACGGGATCACCAGGCCGGTTACCGCGTAACAAGTACACTCCATGTATGATTTATCTACACGCTGTGTACTCTAAAATTTACAAAGTAAAGAAAACACGCCAAAGCCCCGGCGTGTACTTTGGATAAAGGGTGAAAAGAAATACACGCCGTGTAATTATAAACTACACGCCGTGTACTTTCCAGAAATGGAATTTCACCAGGTTTCCTCCAATGTACAAAGACCTGTACAAGGAATATGGATGAGAAGAATCTCAAGTAAATTCAGAAAGGAATTTACGATAATGAATTAATTAATTATAAGATCATAATTAATTACATTCAAACGAGAATTATCTTAAATGAAAGAACAGTTAAAAGAATTTGAATTCTAAATATGCGTAAATGTCGTTGCATGCTATGGATGATCATGATCTAGACCAAAGACCCTTTGTATGTGTATGGTTTCATTTAAATTTATTTAATTTAAATTTGTTGGCCTGTGAGCCTTCTTCCAATAAAATGTAGGGCATGTGTGCCCATGGTTTCTTTAATGTAAACCCATGTAATGGAGGATCTCCCAAGCCAGAGGAGACAGTTCAAATCCTGATGCTGAGGTGAAACTGATGCAAGAATATACAAAGGTGGACATGTGGGAGCTACAAAACACGAATCATCAGGTTCAAGGTGTTTTCCCTAGGTCAGGGTTAGCTTATCAAAACTGCTAGATAAACTAACCAAATAGAAGCTCATGATCATGCCATCTTATTTTATTTATGTCTGATTACATGGTTTATTTATTATTTATGTGTTGTCGTGATCACATAATTAATAAACTAAACAAGCATACAAAGATGGAATAAAATAAAAACCAGACTATGCGTAAACATTATCAGAACATGGTTAATCACTTAAGAAAGAATCACTTAATATTAACAAGCATGTGATAATGAAAAAATATGCATAAAGAATAAAATCCCTCAAATACCATATTAATTCAGACCAAGCCTTCCATTACTTGATTAAGGGAAAGACTCAATAAAACTATGTGTTTGACCAACCCTTTTTGGGACACTTACTTTTATAAAGGAAGCCCTTATGAAAGGTTTTGGGTTGACTTAACCATATTACATCAAGATAAGTAGCCCTTGTTAGACTTGGTGTAATATTAGAGGCAAGAGTTGAGGAAATCCAAGTCAGGATTTCAGGATTGGGGAGTCCACTCAACAGATCAAGGAATTGTAAGCTCACAGTTGGCAAAGACCTGCCTACCTAAATACCTTAAAATAGCTTGACCAACCCTTGTTGGGGTTAAGCGAAGGGAAATATGGATCCTTGCAACTAGAATGTAAAAGCAACTGGACATTCCGAGTTCAATGGTGAGGGCCATTGGGACTTGATAAAATAGTGGGAGAATTAATTAATTTATTATTTCTCATAAAAATGTAATAAAAAAGTACTGATAAATATTCTCTTTTAATTTGTAGAATCGAAATGAAAAACTCATCAACCACATTTTCTCTACGATCAATACTGGATAAAGACAATATCCTCACCGGCAGTAACTTTTAGGAATGGTTTAGGCACCTTCGGGTTATCCTATGCCATGAATGAAAGTTTTATGTGCTGGAGTCCTCACTTCCTGATTCTTCTACCCCAGGGGCGAGTGATGAAGATTTCCTGGTCTATGATCAACATTTGAACGATGCTCTCGGCGTTCAATGTTTGATGCTATCATTGATGTCTAGTGAGCTCATGAAGTCTCATAAAGACATGGATTCCTATAACATTCTCGAGCATCTCCGTGGTCTATACCAGGAGAGAGCAAGACAGGAAAGGTTTGAGATCTCCAAGGCTCTATTTCAGAGCAATCTTAGAGATGGTGCCCCAGCCGGGCCTCATGTAGTCAAACTCATTGGCTACATTGTGCGCTTGGAGGTTATAGGGTTTAAACTCCCTAAAGAACTGGGTAGAAATCTCATTCTTGCATCACTCCCCCAGAGCTTCTCAAACTTTGTTGTGAACTTCAATATGTACAACATTGAGAAGTCTCTGTCTGATCTTCTCATCCTCATTCTCCAAGTGGACACTGACATGAAGCGTGAAAAGCCTTCTGTCCTCATGGTGAATAAAAGGAAATGGAAGGCGAAGAGATTTAATCCCAAAGCTTCTTCAAGGCCTTCCAAGAAAAGTAAGATCAAAGGGGAGGAAAAGGAACAGGATGCTGTTTGTTTTACATGTGGAAAGAAGGGCCACTAGAAGAAAAACTACACCCAGCCAAGGAAAAAAGGGGAAGCTTCAGGTGCGTTTGTTATCGAATGAAATCTATCTGTTTCTACTAATTGGGTATTAGATACTACTTTTTGTGCTCACATATGTATCCAAATATAGGAACCAAGTAGATTCAGGAAGATTGATCGAGGGGAGGTAGATCTACGAGCAGCCAATGGAGCCAGACTTGCTGCTATAGCTGTCGGGGACTACCACCTCACATTGCCTACGGGGATGGTCTTGGTTTTGAAAGGATGTTATTATGTACCCTCTGTAACTAAAAACATTATTTCAGTATCCAGATTAGATACTGATGGATTCATCTTCATGTTTGGAAGTGGATGTTTCTATTTTTATAAAGATAGCATTTGTTTTGGTAGGGCACATTTATATAACAGCCTTTATGTGTTAGACTACACAAACCAAGTAATGGAAATCGATAACAAAGTTAATTCACATGACTCATACCACAACAAACTTTGGCATCACCGGCTAGGTCATGTCAATGAGAAACGTTTGACAAAATTACATCAAGATGGGTATTTAGATTCTTTCGAACTAAAACCACTTGGTGTATGTCATGCATGTCTACAAGGCAAAATGACCAAAGCCCCATTTAGTGGGAAAGGTGAAAGAGCTAAAGAGATTCTAGAATTAGTTCATACAGATGTGTGTGGACTATCTCCAGTTGAATCTAGGGGTGGGTTCTCGTACTTCATAACTTTTACTGATGATTTTAGTAGATATGGATATATCTATTTAATGAGGCATAAGTTAGATTCTTTTGATCAGTTCAAAGAATACAAGAATGAAGTTGAGAACCAACTTGGTAAGAAGATTAAGAAACTCCGCTCAGATGGAGGAGGAGAATATCTTAATCAGGACTTCATTGATTTCTTACAGGAGTTTGGTATTCTATCTCAACTCACTCCTCCTTACACACTGCAGTGGAATGGTGTAAGTGAAAGGAGGAACCACACCCTGTTGGACATGGTGAGATCAATGATGAGTCATGTGAGTCTTCCATTATCCTTTTGGGGATATGCATTACAAACAACAGCGCACATACTAAACCAAGTACCAACTAAATCGATAAATGGTATTCCATACGAGTTATGGATTGGACACAAAGCCATGTTATTGAATTTACATGTGTGGGGTAGCGAAGCATTTGTTAAGGCCTATTCAGGTAACAAACTTGCGCCCCGAGGCACAAAGTGTATCTTTATTGGATATCCCAAGGAAACAAGGGGATATTACCTATAAAACCCCTCAGACAAAAAGGTTACAGTGGCAAGACATGCCATATTCCTTAAGAGGGAGCATATGTCCAAAAGAGATAGTGGGAGCGAGATAGACTTCGATGAAGTCGAGGCTCAAGATACACATGAGTTGGTACAAGAATAGATTCCACAAATCCCTGTGGAAGAACAATCTGTTCCAGAGACACCAGAACTGCGTAGGAGCACGAGAGAGGTGAGAGAAACAGAACGATATGGTTTTCTTGTCACCGAGGATGGTGACTCATTATTGGTTAACAATAATGGTCCTCTTACCTACAAGGAAGTAGTTGAAGGCACAGACGTTGCCAAGTGGAATAAAGCCATGAATTCTGAAATGGATTCCATGTACCAAAACCAAGTCTGGATTTTGGTAGATCCTCCAGTATATGTAAAGCCTATTGGTAATAAATAGGTATTCAAGAAGAAACTGGACATGGAGGGGCAAGTCAGCACCTATAAGGCACGACTGGTTGCAAAAGGTTTTAGAAAACGTCAAGGAATTGACTATGATGAAACCTTTTCACCGGTTGCGATGCTGAAATACATCATAATAATATTGGCCATTGCTGCTTACCATGACTATGAAATTTGGAAAATGGATGTCAAAACAGCTTTCCTTAACGAGAACCTCCAGGAAGATGTCTACACGACACAACCTGAAGGGTTTGTTACTCCAAAGGATGCCAACAAGGTATGTAAGTTGCAGAAATCCATTTATGGATTAAAGCAAGCATCAAGGTCATGGAACATTCATTTTGATGAAGCTGTTACGGAATTTGGCTTTGTTAATAACGAATGTGAGCCTTGTGTCTACAAAAGGTTTAGTGAAAGTGCATTCGTTTTCCTAATAGTATATGTTGATGACATATTGCTAATTGGAAACGAAGTACCTGTCTTACAGTCAGTTAAGGCATGGTTGCATAAATGCTTCTCCATGAAAGAATTTGGCGAGGTGGCATATATTCTTGGGATAAAGATCCATCGTGATAGATCCAAGAGAATACTAGGCCTGAGTCAAAGTACATACATTGACAAGATACTGAAGAGATTCAGTATGGAATAGTCCAAGAGGGGATTGTTGCCAGTGTCACATGGCATTCATCTTTCCAATAAAATGTGTCCTCAGACACATGAGAAAAGAAAGAGGATGGCAAGGATCCCTTACGCATCCGCGATTGGGCCAGTCATGTATGCTATGCTATGTACAAGGCTAGATGTTGCTTATGTATTAAGTGCGGTAGGCCGATATCAAGATGATCCAGGAGACCGCCATTGGATGGCAGTCAAGACTATACTTAAGTATCTGAGGTGTACTAAGGATATGTTCCTAGTTTATGGAGGAGATGAGGAACTAGTCATCAGAGGACATGTAGATTCTAGTTTCCAAACTGATCAAGATGACATAAAGTCGCAAATTGGATACATATTCAGTTTGAATGGAGGTGCAGTGAGATGGAAGAGCTCAAAACAAAGTGTGGTGGCAGATTCTACAGTGGAGTCCAAGTATATCGTAGCTTCTGAGGCAACTAAAGAAGAAGTAGGGATGCGAAGCTTTGTCCAAGAGCTGGATGTTGTACTGAGCAATAAAGATCCTATCACACTCTATTGTGATAATACTGCAGCGATGACACTTGCAAAAGAGCCAAGGTCACATCAGCGGACAAAGCACATACTTCAGAAGTATCATATCTTGAGGGATTTTTCTCAGAGAGGTGAAGTTGCAGTGAGCAGTATTTCCACGGAAGACAACATGGCAGACCCATTGACTAAAGCCTTGACTCAGCAAAAACATGATCATCATGTGAGGTCTAGTGGACTAAAAGTCATAGGCAGTTGGCTCTAGTCCAAGTGGGAGTTTGTAAGGGTTGGTTTCCTCAGAACCAACTGTTTTGTACTTTTATTACATGAATGTTCACTTATTATATATTGTTCATTGTTCTGCATGACTATAATATAATAATGTCCTGGAATATTTGTTGCATTAATAAGGTCATAGCATATCCCCGCTAGGATGAGAACCTTGAAATGCTATAACAATATTCTTAAATAAAGTTCTAAGGTTGGATGACATACTATGATAGGACACATAGTATATAGACCGTCATGTGTAAGTACTCGTAAGAAGACGAGACTCTCTCTCATGGAGTTTGCACTTGGTAATCTCCAAGATGGGAGATTATGAGAACAGACCCGCCAGTAGTAATTCCGCATGTCTTGGTGTCATCAGATATTGCTATATGCGAGCGTGTGTAACAGTCCTTGGACTGGAATATTATCATTAACTCATGTCATGACTCGCACACTTAGATTTACTGACAAAAACCGTCACGCAGACAGTTGGTGGAAAGTAGGGTACGTTGGGTGCGTCATGAGTGACATGTTGTTAATGGATAAGTAGATGAAGGATTTTTCCATTCTATTTATGGAAGTTGATATCTCAGACCTTTGATTGAAATAGAACTGTCGCATTAAATTCCATGGCCATGGTGTAAATGAAGAGTTTATTTCAGGTATTCAAAGAACGACAGATCAAGCATATAGGTTCATGACACTTCCATGAAACCTGCTTGATGAGATATTGAGACAAACGGATTAAATTACACAGTAAGCGTTCATATGAGGTGATACGTCAATGCGGCGTCAACTTCTTTCTCTTGGGTGCCATGACCCTTTGCTAGACAGTAATCTTGGACTTTAGGCAAGCCCGCCTAATTCCAACAAGAAAGAGTCCTAGAGGTTCACACACTAAGTGTATCCAAGTATCTCAAGTTGAATAAAGATTATTCCCGTACGTGGTTTAATAATTATTCAAGGAAGCCTAAGTTGTTTTAAATGACGGAGGAAAAATAAAACAAAACAAGTACACGCTGTGTATTATTAAATGTACATGCCATGTAGTTTTATTTTGGAAAGGAAATGAATAAATGAAAACAAGATATACACGCCGTGTACATTTAATGTACACGCCATATAGATTTCAATGAAAAACAAGTACACGCTGTGTATTTATTATTACACGCCATGTAGTTTTTCCAGTCGGGATTTTGAGGATATAATATCATTTTATTAAATGATATTTATTATAATCAGCGTGAGAACATGTCAAGGAATTAATTATGCGACATGGAGGTTTTTAATAAGAGTTAATGAAATAAATGAAACGCGTAATGCGTTTATTTATTGTCATAACTCTACAACCTCAAACTTGATTATAAATATCCTCACAACCCCAAATCTTTTCCAACCACAAGAGAATCGTTGTGCACAACATCTCTAGAAAATTCTTTCAAGGCCAAAAGAACCTCTTCCTACAAGAACACTCTCAAGACCGAGAGAGATCCTCTTCCATTAGATCAAGACGATCTAAGGCAGACAACACAAGCAAAGGATTCTCCACGCTAGCACCCGGAGAATCCTTTGGCGACGTCCAGAGATATGAGGTACACGTGTGGATCACCGCTAGAGGGAGTCTACACTTGGCTTCTGCGATGCAACAACGGATCACATCGACAACGTGATCAAGAACATCAACAAATAAAGGACACCCAAAAGGTATTTCTTTATAATTAATTAAATTAATTATAATCAACCTGTAACGATCCTTGTTTGTGGTTCTGGGACAAACCATCTTCTTTGTCTTTTTATGTGATTCAATCCATGGAGACTGGCGTTTATAATCGTATTTATCCCAGATTGATCATTTCTAATGACAAAAATCCAAGTGGGCACATCCACCCACGTTCTTCTGCTGCGCCCGGAACCTTCAATATGGATATACGTTTTATTATAAATCCTCTTCTATAGATTTTATGGGAGTAAAAATATGATGTATATATATGAATTAGTATTTATGTACTATTATATCATATACAATAGTATTTTCTCTAATATATATACAAAGAGATTCCTAAAAAACTCAAAAGTAACATAAAATAGAGGGAGATATAGAAATGAATTTTCATTGTAGTGGTAGGTCGATGTTTAGTTTTTATATAGAAATACATTAACTTCTTGATGTATTCCTTCAGTTTTGAGATCAATGGAAATGATTAGAAAGTGTTCTCAAATCATGCTTTTATGTATAATGAAAAAATAGTGTCATAATTTGTGGAAATATATTATGTGTTCATTTTTTCCATCCACACATTATCAACTAATGTAACACATTAAATAACAAGGATATGGAGTAAAAATAGAAGAATAATTTTCAAAATTTTAAAGTATTCTGTTAATGGAAAATACCATACCTCAAGTCAAACTATTAATATACATTATTTTATACATGTATAATAAACAAATAATAATTTTTTTACATTCATAATAATCTTTTCTAGGTTTAATTCTTTATCATTAAACCATTTTTTCAATTACATATTTAATTACATAATCGGTTAATTCCATGTCAATTGTTTCAAGGACGTTTGATTTATAATTTTAAAATGACTTTTGTATAATGAATATTATCAATGTGGTAATTATTCCATTATATAAAAAATAATGATACTGAAAAATTTATAATTTTTAAACATTAATTAAAATTTCAAAACAATCTATGTAAGTTGATTACAAAAAATAAACTATGTTGCAAAATAGAGACCGTAATCCTTACGTACGCATGTCTAGCACTTCCATTTTTTTATGAATTGTTATGAAAATAATATAAGTATTATTTAATGTATCTAGAATCAATAAAATTTCATAAAATTGAAAAAAAATTACTAAATACTACTCAATGACCATCCATGAGAGGTTTTTTTGAAAATAAAAGTATATGGCTACGTGGCGATAATTTTCTGTAAGTATTCATGTGCGATGATTCCATTTTTAACGATAGAACTAGTTTGAATATAGAAGCTATATTTGATTTGTATAATAATAATCATGTTATTACTATCATATACATAAATTAAATCCCTCATAATAACCCACTAAAAAACAGTACATTAGAAGGGGTTATGCACAACCCCTACTAATTTTATTTTCTGTATACAATGTGGGGGTTCTGAAAAATCCCGTATAATTATTGAATTTTGAGGGGGTTATCAACCCCCTTTAAATTAGTTTGCAATAAAAATTAGAGAGGGATTACGTACAACCCTTATTAATCATCGAATTTAGAGAGGGTTATAGATCCCCTTAATTTCTTAAATTAGAGGGGGTTTTGAACCCCCTCTAATTTTTTTAACATTATTTTTTTAATATATTGTTGGATTTTAGAGAGGGTTAAAAACCCCATCTAATATATTAAATTAGATGGGGTTCAAAATCCCCTCTAATGTCTTAAATCAGAGGGGGTTCAAAATCCCCTCTAATTTATTTAAATTATAGGGGGTTCAAAACCCCCTCTAATGTCTTTAAATTAGAGGGGGTTCAAAACCCTCTTTAATGTCTTTAATTTAGATGGGGTTCAAAACCCCCCTCTAATGTATTTAATTTATAAGGGGTCCCAAAGCCCCTCTAATTTAATGGATTAAAGGGGTTGTGAACCCCCACAGTTAAAAAATAGAAACTTCCATAATATATATATCTATATATATGTAATTAAAACCCATATTATAAATGTATTTAAATTCATTATATGAACAGACTATATAAAATATTTATATGATTGTATTTAATTGTATTTATATGCATATGTAAATATAACTATATAATATCATGTAAATTAGTATATATTTATTTGTATAAATTGTATTTTACATAATATTAATTATTTATAATATAAAATAATAAACATATTTTATATATAAATATAATTTATTTAAAAAATATATCATATAAAAACCAAAGCTGGTATTTTTTATAAATTATAATATAATAATAATAATAAATATATTTTTATATAATAGGTTTATGCCTTTATATTATATATAATTAATATTATATGAAATAGAATATATTTAAATAAACTTATATTAATGTAAACAATATTATTGAATTATATTTATTAAAATAATAATATATTTTAATGAATATAATAATAAATATATCTTTTTAAATATATTACATAAATATTTTTATAAATTTTATTTCATATAATATTAATTTTATATAATATAAAATTGTATTTCTTATAATATTAAGTATATTTTTCTATAAATACTATTTCATATAATATTGATTATATATAATATACATATCAATTATATATAATATAATTGTTCATTTAATATAATATTGGTTATATATAATATACATATTAATTATATATAATATTAATATTTTTATAAATTCTATTTTATATAATAATAATTATATATTAATTTTATATAATATTATACAGTTTATACAAATAAATATATATATTAATATAAATAATAATTAATATATATATTGAAAGACATTATATAAATATATTTTTAAAGACCATATATAAATATATTAGGTAAATATATATATATATATATATATATATATTCTTTAAATATATATATATATATATAATATGTATTTACTTATATAAATAATTTACATAAATATACAATACAAATGTATTTAATATAATATATGTTTGATATAAATCATAAAATTAATGTATAGTATTAATAAAACCAACATATAATTTTTATAGATTAAAAAATAAATGTAATAAGAATAATAATAATTAAAAATAATATTGTTATCACACACACGCACACACAAAAAATTACATTATGAACATATATACTTGTGTAATATATTTAGG
This sequence comes from Viscum album, assembly GCA_963277665.1. NCBI lineage: Eukaryota > Viridiplantae > Streptophyta > Magnoliopsida > Santalales > Viscaceae > Viscum > Viscum album. The sequence continues at coordinate 1,330,437,355 of OY728158.1, forward strand.
TGATATATAAATATATAATATATAATATATATAATTTCAAATTCACATAAATATAGTAAATAATATACATATTATTATTTAAATGTATGTGAATATATTATGCTAATAATATTTATTATAAGAAATAAGTAAATATATATGAATGCAATCATGTGTAATTTTTATATAAATAAATCATTTTCCTTAGTGGTTTGCTGGTTGGTTTCCGGTAGTATGCATTTCAACCAGTCCACGGTTCGATTCCCTAGGGTTGGTAATTTTTCCAATCAGTAGGGAGGCCAGCAGAAGGCACGACAGGCATGATAGGAAGGTTGGTGGTAGGCACATAGTGGGCATGGTAGGTAGGATTGGGCTGGAATGAGAGGCTCTTGGGGGCGGGGTATGAATAGAAGGGAGAGAACCAGGGCTGGGGTGGGAAGAGGAGGGATGGATAACTGGGGGACAGGAGGGAGAGAGAAATGGGGCTGGGGCTGGGGATGGGGTGGGGATGGGAGGGAGAGAACTATAGGAGGGGGTGAGGTGAAACATGAGGGAGGGTGGGATGAGTCTTAAAAAAAATCTTTAGGGGAGGGTTTCCCAACCCACCCCTAATGTGACCACTTATTAGGGGCAGTTTTAACCGCCCATAATGCCTTTGAAATATTGGCAGTTCCAGTATTTCACCTGAATTTAAGTCAACATTTTAGGGGTTTTAAACCCCCTATAATGTAATCACCACTAAAGTCAGTACAACTATACAAGTGCTTACTCAAAAACAACCTCTAACGGCAGTATGCCGCCACCATAGCCATGGTTCCTCAAAACCACTTATAATGTCATTATAAGGGTTTATAACCCTTTATAATGTAAAAAATAACCCCCTCTAATGGAAACATTTTTTTATAGTGTCTAACCGTGACTAGTGTTGATTAGAAAGAAATTATGTTCATTTTGTGAGGCAATAATATGTACATATGAACGAATGATGATTTCTTTTAACATCTAATGGAACCATAGATGAATATTATTATTTTATTAAGATTATATAATCTATTTATGTAGTATATACAAATTTTATTATATTTGGATGTTTAGTATTGAAATTACAGAGGTATAGAAGAAGTTAACTGACGACACTTGGTGGAGTTGATTACCTCTTATTTGAAGAACCTCATTTGGATTTCTTCATAAGGACACTAGGGATAGTCTTTCAATTATACCATCACATACATAATGTATCTAAGGAATACAATATGAGGATTTTGAAGTTTTTTTGAGATGTATGTCTCATAAAGTGTGGGGAAAATAAGAGTTTTATAGTATTTATATTAGATAGGACATGGGGACACTTATAATTACACATATTATTAAAATAAAATATACAAATTTTTGTTTTCAAGTGGAACTAGGAAGATATATTCAGAACATATGTTTAACGTAAGTATAAGTCCAATAATACAATAAATTTCAACAAGTTTATTTAAAATTTTAACCCATATCTCATATTTTTAACCTCATGTTAACCCTATTAATTATTTATGTGATATCATTGTTTTTTTATTTATGGGCTACAAAAGTTAATATAAATAAAAAATTATTCCTTAAATGGAAAATTTATGAAATTATGGACCATATAACATTTATATATACATATGTAACATCTTAATTAATTGTAAATGATTTAATAAAATATTATTTGTTATAAAATATTATTAATGTCCTTTTGAGACTATTTAAATAATTTGAATTTGAAAAATATCAATGTAGTAATGAAGTTATGATATAAACTTTTAACACTTCAATAACAAAAAATTTTTATCTAACAAATTCTAATAAAAACATAACCTTCCCAAAAATAATTCTTTTTATTCTTTAAAAAATATTTAGTTTATTTTTCTATTTTTTCAAAAGCACTAAATCAACATTACGTAAGCATTTAAGGTAACTATATCATAAAAAAAAATTAAAATAAATAATGATAAAAAATTAATTCATATTTAAAATAACTTTTTATATCCATCCATGAATTTTTTAATCCTTGTGAAAAAAATTTATCGATATTAAAATTAAGAAATTGATATTTGGGAATTGTTATTTACTTAAAATTATATACATATCTTTATAAAAGTTAAATGGAATCAAAATTATAGAGTTATAAAAAGATATAATTTATAATTTATAAAGGGGTTTTTGAATTTCACTCATCTAATGAAATATATGAATATTTATAGATGATTTAGAATCCTTATTGAATATTTTTACCTTATTTGTCCTATTTTACCCTTGACTATGGTGGTAAATTTTTACCATGGTAAATATTAATAATGAACAAAAATAAAAGTCACATAATTACAAAATTTCATCCTGCAAATTTAAAATATGTAATTAATTTTATTAAATTCAATCCTTATAAGTGAAATAAATTTATTTTAAAATAAACCCCTAAAATAAGATGATTTTTTTTCAATAAAATAGATTTTTAAGTAGAAATTTTTTTTATAAACAAATTAAGTCTAATTTCAATTACAATAAAATTTATTGGGATTTTTTTAAAAAAAATGGGAAAAAATAAATTTAAACTGAAAATAAGAAATAGACTTTATAAATACTTGATTATAAAAGATTGTATTCTATAAAATCACAATTGTTGGATATTCAAAGAAAAATTTATCTTTTTTCTGAAAAAAAAGATATCCTCATATGATAATATTGATATTATAATTCAAAAAATAATAACCCTTTTTGGAAATATAATTTCTAAAATTGAAGAAGTTAATTTCATTATTCTATCAAAAAATGAATAATGGTTTTTATGAAAACATATTTATAGAGCATGAAATGACTTTACTAAAAATTGATAACACATTTCATAAACAATAATTAAACATCTATTATTGGGTAAGAAAATTTTTATATATTATTTATACTGTGGTTACTCTCATTCATACCCACCAATTCAATGGTTATGTTATAAATATTGTATTCAAATAATAATATTTCATGGTCATTAAAGATTAGTGGTGTATTTAATATTTTCTTTAGAACACATTTTTTTAAAATAATACAGTAATAAATTCTATACCACATAAATGAATTAAAACTTCATAATTTTATGTCTTTCCTAATAAAAGGGGTTTAAAATGTTTTTTTTAAATTCAATTATCAGGAGTGATAAACAACACATGGGAAAATGAAAGGATTACTCTTTTTAGTGTTTTTAGATATCATATTTGAAATCTGCATCTTAAAAAGGAAAAGTAAAAAATATTTTTGAAAATATAGAAATGGAAATATAAATCCCATCTAGAATAAACAATTACCATGTTTTCAAATTAGATAACTCTAGAAAGATGTGAAAATATGGTATTGGAGGATAAAATAAATATCCAAATAATGATGGAGAGTTATTGAAAATTAGATCACAAGAAAGTTAATGATTATAAATTCATAAGTCCACAAGGGTTAAAGACGACTAATAATTCATCAGAAATATAGGAAAAAGGATAGAATTTTTATTTCAAGACAATTTTCCTAAAGTTGAGGGATTATTTTACCATCAAAAGAGAGAACATGAGAAAATATTCTAACAAAATATATTTTCACTTCAGAAGAAAAATATTATCCTTTGGTTGTGTTTTGATCAATTTATACTTAAATCTCATCTATTAATAAATTAAATTAGTTATAAAACAACTAGATTATGGTATTTATCTTTTTTAATAGTAATTTTTTATTATTAAATGATTTAGTTACGTCTTAGGAAGCTTCTGAAATATTTTTTTTTTCTTTGGAATGGTTTTGGGTGGTGTCAATTTTTTGATGATTTATGAGAGACCATGCATGTTCTCCCAGAAACCATACAAGATAGAGAGGGGAGTTTTTGGGTAGGTTTATGGTTTTCCGAACCATTCATACTAAATATGCGATGAAGTTTTAATTGTATGAAATTGTATTCTTAACACAAAACATACCCAAAAACACTCATATATCTTCCATAGACTCAGGATATCCATCACTAGTGATCCAATAGTTAATTGTTTATGATTTTTACATTAGGTCTATGAATTAATTGACTATTATTTTGTTGGACCTTCAAATTAAATGTTAATATCCTTGTCTATTCCATATATTATAGTACATATAGTTTTCTATTTGAACGGTACCCTATACTGTGGATTCCATGCTCAGATCTCTGGGATCAGACATGTTTCAATAGGGTCATATTGTGATTCATCACAGGAATAAAAAAAACTAGCCTAGATCAATGTATTAACATGATATGTTTTACATTTATAAAATCAATATAAGTTTTTTTTACCTCGTTCAACTTTTTTTGAATTGTCAATGCTCTTTTGTTTCATTAAAAAATATTCTTCTTTCAAATGGTTTTCCCATACTGATAGTCTATTGAATTTTCTCTTACTAGTTGGTTCTTAAAATATTGGTTAGGGGTATTGACCACAACATGATTCACAAAATAATTAAACAATTTCCTCAAATATATGATTATATTTATTTCTTTTTTTCTTTGCACAAATCGGTTACATGTGTTCATGTGCATGTGGGATGGGTCATATTCAGAAGTACCTCCATTAAATTGGTTCATTATGAGATTAATTGGTGAAAGGATGACTCACCACTGAGATGTATTGAGAGGTTCATGTCATGTGTATTCATTTATGAGAGTGTGTGTGAAAACATGATTGTTATTGAAAATAAAAAACTTTGAATTGATTCTATCACTTGAAAGTAAAAATCATAATTAGTTATACTATATTTGGATGATCCAATCATCTGTATTATTTAAAATTTTAGAATCCTCTTTATCTACTTTTGATATTCTTTCTATATATTGTGTAATACTATGATCTAATATATTCTTGTTCATAGCGTCATGTGGAAAATGCCTCATCAGTTTTCTTACAGGGTATGATTAATCACCCCTATATATACACTTGTTGAAAATGTAGATGATGTTTTCCATTGCATTGGAATGGGGCCAATTTATTATTTCTATAGTGGGGCTTCTTAATGCCTCTATCATCATTAGTAGAGATAGATCATTAGGGTAGTTTTTATCCTATTATGTAGTGATTCATCCTTGTTTCTAGAGTAATTTCCTACTTTGGAGTCTTTGTTTTCTTATTTACACTATTCTACTCTTAATCTGAAGTTGGTATTTGAAAAATGTTTTATGGTTGGTTTTTTCATTAATCATTTCTAATGAAATTAGTCATTTATTTATTTGATATTTAAAATTTTAAGGTGGTGTTTTTACATAATTATGGTAAATATTTCCCCATTTTAACTTCTTTTATTTCATGGAAATTATGGAAATCCATTGATGTTTATGGAATGTCCATAAATGTTAGTAGAATGTCTAACCTGGCCAAAGACAATGTGTTGGGAAAGGATATTATAAATTGTATCATAGGTTATTCAATTATTTGAAATGTTATCTAGGAGATATGAGTCTATACTTGAAATATATAAATTAAATTACATAGCAATCCTTTTTATAAAAAGTTCATGTTATCAGGGTTATCCAGTTATAAAAGGTGTTGTTAATCACTTCTAGTTTATTTTCAACTCGTCATCATGGGTTTATCTAGTGAGTGTTAGGTTCCATGTATTACTAAAGAGGATTACTACAAGAATTTAATTATTTACATGATTAATTGATCTTGGAACTATAATATTATGATTTTTTATGTATATAATATAACCTTGAACAAATTAATATTAAAAGGAATTAATGGCTAATACGTGGAATAGTTTATAAAATTAAAATTCTACCAATTTGGAGAACAAGAACCTAGTGAGATGTACAATACTAGGATGAGGTTGCAACTATACCACATGTGAAATAGATTTTGGTTCAGAGTATTGTTGAAGCCCTTAGGGCTATTGATAAGGGACTTAGGAATGAGGAACAATGTAAACTAAATCACCCATTATAATTTCAAAAGTAGAACCCACTTATGTTTCATTGTGATTATGGATCTAATATAGGAGTGGAATAATTGAGAAGGATGACCAGAATATTCCACATCATGGGTAATCTTGATGAAATTATGTTCAATCTAGAAACATATATGCTTGAGGTCCTAGACCAATAATGATCAGATTTTTTGGTCAAGCTATGTTTGATCAAGAAATTACGTGGAATCGATTTTTAGAGATATTTAATAAAAAATTATTTCTTGAAATAATCCATATAGTGATGATGGGAAAACTTCTTATATCAGGAAGAAGTATGTTTTTCAATGATTTAATATTTAATTATATTTACTCGCATTATTTACTATTCATTATAGGTAAATGATAGAGAGAAACAGAATGTTCATGTAACGCCCCAACCCTAGTTACCCAATCTCAGAGCTTTATTAAATAATATTGGCATGATACAAGGAATCATGTCCCAAAAGACAGATCACTTTAGTATTATTGTAAATAATATATATACATAAGTTCAACATTACAACTTGAAAAGAAATACAACACTAATTTATTCCATTAGAAACATCCAAGCCTCCTAGATTATGCATACAAGTCACTCATAACTAACTTCTTCATATACTAGGAAAATGCAATATAAGAAAGGGGTGAGATCAAACACTCAGTAAGAGTAAAAAATATAGAGGAAGATAACATAAACATTAGGCATGATGAATAATTGAAAACACATGCCTTTACAAATAATAAACATGTACAATTTATGGCAGGAATAAGAGCTGAGTAAATAATTCCATAATAAAACATAATCCTGGGTATTATACAAGTCGAATAACCACATGAACCATCAATATTATTTTCATAATGAAGGAATGTATAATGCTGGACATTCTGAAACATTTTGTCAAGGCCTCGACCAAGATGTCTAAAAATGATTAAGGGCTCGGCCGAAACCATATATCAAAATGGAAAAGGCCTCATCCAATTCCACATATAATTGTCTCATGAGACTGACCGATGCACCGAGGAGCTGTAGCGGGCTCCACCCATCATGTACTAAGTCAAATACATTCCTCATAAGAAAAGGTTGAAACATAACATAAACATTCGTATTAAAACTAACATACTAAATGTCAATACTTTAACCATAAACCATGAATTGTATAAAAATAACACATCCAAATTCGAACATATCAAAAAATATTTAATACAATATAGAATATTTGTATCATAACAAATCAACATCAAACAAGTGTAAATTTTATCAAAGGATGTTGACATATATGAAATCAAAACTATTTGAGAGAAATATATCTTTCTATTTTGAAATCATTTAAGAGTCACATAATTATAAAAGAAAACATTTATTTTGAAAATATTCTTATAAACTTAAAATGTAAGATTCAAAGGTGATATAATAGTGGAGAAGAACCACACCTGCTGTATAAGTTAAAAAAAATAGTCTTACCATAATTTGTCAAAATGGTCATAAAGTACCTTGTTTGGAAAACGATGGAAAGATTACTTTCAAAACATATATGTTCAACTAAGGGTATAAATGAGTTTAACCCATAGTCTAGTAAATAGTAATTTTTTTTGAAATACATTTTTAACAAAACACGGATGTGGATGATAAAGAGGTCCCAATAGATACTTAGGTAAAAACAACCTCACATAATAAAGAGATTCTGAAATTAACCCTTAACTTCTACTTTTCCTTAGTAGAGGTTTAATTATCCTTCTGTATAATAGTTAAATAATTTTTATTAAATTATAAAATAACAATATACATAAATATGATATCATATATGATCTTTTAATATTGTTTTTTAATAATATTTTACTATTATTGTCATTTCGGGTGTTAACTGATTCATTTTACTTTATATGTTTTGTTACATAAGCCATGTTTGTTATGGATAGGATGTATTTGATTCATATCTAGAATGATATTATCTTCTTAAAAATTATTTTAAATCATCAAATGAAAATTATTCTTGAATGGTTACGATGGGGAAATGAATCTCATCGCATTCGTGGAGATGTTAATCCGTACGCATGAAGGCACGACAATATCATTCTTTTGATATTAAAATCATATGTAAATAGATGGTATATAATATATACAGAATCATTACCATGTTATATTTATTATTTACATTAATTATACATCATTATTATACCCATCCAAAAAATAATAATTTATTGAATAACAACTACACCATGACGTGGAGACGGTAAGCCGTACCTACACACGTATGGTGACTTTGTCATTCATATGATGGATAGAATAATGAATATGATTGTACCATTTTTATAATAACATCATAGTATATATAAGATATTTGAGTTATTATTTTAGAATGGAAAGAACAAATAAATATGAAGTGGAAGAAGAAAAATAACTTGAAAGAGGTGATGAAATATTTACCTCTTCTTCATGTTCTTCCTTGTGATTTTATCAAAAGGGATCCTTAGGTTGGCTTTCTGATTAAAATAAGGCCTCTAGGTTGAATTGAGGGAAATTGGGATAATATTTGGGCAGGTTTTGGCTGAGAAAATGGATTTAGAAGTGTGATTTTGAGAGAAGGGGAAGTGACCTTTTATAAGAGACGTAAGGGGAACCTTAGGAAAAGATTAAAGTATTATTTTATAATAAAATCATTTTCGGTTTCTAATGGATCCAAAATGATTTATTTCAAGTATATAGTAGGGATGGTTTGAAAACCTCTCAACCAATAGTTTTTAGATAGGTTTGGGTCACCATATTAACCTTATATTTGAGATTTAACTCTTAGTTAAATAGTTTAACTTTTACCATTTATTCTTGTATTATTATAATAATCGGTTAATAAACTTACTATAAAATTCCAAGCAAACCTCAAGTGGTTCATTAATGGTATACCTATAATTACATAAGTTCTTTGGAAGAACCTTATATTCTTAGGACTGTTATATAATTTAATAATATAATATTTGTTTTTAAAACTCATTTATGTCAATTTTGACACTATTTAGTATTTGGTTTTGGTGAAAGTCATCACAACTTGATTACTTAGAAAAAAGAAAATTGAATCAACCGTAAAATGTCTTATTCACCTACAAAATTCATGGATGTTATAAAAACATTGAAATAAAATTTATTTTATTATTTATAATACCATTTATTTGATTTATTAATTAATAACACTACTACAAAAAAATGACCTTTATCAGTGCTAAAAAAGTGAATTAATAGTGCTAAAAAAGCACTATTAATCAAGGTGAGGATATAGGGGGGTCCCTTTTATCAGCCCTTAGAAAAGCACTGATAAAGGAAACTTTTATCAGTGCTTCTAAAAAGCACTGATAAAAGTCATAAAAAACAAATTATATAATGTGGAGGGGGGGGGGAGATTTTAACAGCGCTTGACCCCCCTCTCCCCTTTATCAGCACTAGGCGGACCCCCCTCAATCTATCCTGTGCACTTTCCTTCCCGTGCATCCCCTACTCATGCGCACCTCCTTGCTTCCACCCGAACTCAAACCCGTGACCTCCCCCTTGCGTGCCTGCACCTTTACCACTAAACCATTTTGTTTTTTCTCTATTTAATGATTTATATATATATATATATAGTTTTATTTATTCGTATGCTAATATAGATTTATATTAATATAAATATATTTTGTTATATTAATACATATATATTTATTCTAATATAAGTATATATATATATATTCATTTTTATATTAATATATATATATATTAATATGTTTTTTATCAGTTTATTTATTTTTATATTTATATATATTTATAAGATTAGGTTTAAATACATTTATAAAATATGTTTTTTATGTGTGTTTATAAATAAATAAATAAATAAATAAATAAATAAATACATACATGTATACAACACACACACACAGAAATATATATATTTACAAATAAATACATATATATGTGTATTTGAAAAGCCATAGAATGTTAAAATGACCATAACATATAATCCAGAAACCTGTTTCAACTCCAAAACCAATAAAATCGAAGAAAATGAAACAATCTTCGATATGATATTTGGTATAAGCCTAACGGACATCCATATCAGAAGTTATACTTGTTTGAATGTTAACAAATCGAGGCATACCGACTAAAAACACCATTTTAGAGGCCTTGTGAGCCTTTTTTAGCCTTTAAAAATGTGACGGAAGCTTCGTTTGGGTCACTAGTGTGTAGATCTCGTTGCAGGCTTCGATTTGATATGCTGTAGAGCTCAAACGGACACCCAGATCAAAATTTATGGCTGTTTGATGTTTGAGTTACATTTTTCAAGTTATTTTAGATATTTTATTAATTTTTTTGCTTTTTTTGTCTCTTCAAATTGTTATTAAATGATTTTTAATCAATAATAACTAGGAAATTATTAATTAATAATATTTTTTAAAATATTTTAAAGCCATTTTCACTAAATTTATTATATATTAAATGTAATAGTCTATTTATACTTATCTAAAACATATTTAAAAAATATATATTATATTTATATTAATATAAATATACTTATATAACAATATTTTATTTTTCATGATTTTTTTAAAACATAAAATTTATCAGTAGTAGAAAAAAGCGCTGATAAATACCCCCTTTATCAGCGCTAAAAAAAGAGCTGCTAAAGGGGGGCCTTTATCAGCGCTAAAAAAAGCGCTGATAAAGGGTCACTTTTAAGAGCGCCTTTTTTTAGCGTTTTTAAAAGTTCCCCTTTATCATCGTTTTTTTAGTTCTGATAAACGGGTAGTGTTTCCCTTGCCCGTTTTTGTAGTAGTGTAAGGTAATTACTGCATCATCATTGTGTCATAAATAAATTTAATAATTTAAAGTCTAAAAATTATAAATAAAATAAAATAATATAGGAAATATTTTTTGTATTTCTAATGAGTATTTATAGTTGAAAATATAACTTATATAACCCCATGTAAAAATTGTGTTACTAAAAGATATATGTTTATGTCATTTTTGTCTTCACATTAAATTAATTAATATAAAGTGTCATTGTCACTCTAAAGTGGCTGGAAGGGGTCCCAAAATAGACCCAAACATGCCCATGGTCGGTCATGTATTAACCAATAGGAATAGGAAACATGTTAGGGCAATTTAATATTAATATAATACTATTTTTTTACCCTTATTTACCAGATTTACCCTTTAACCATGTGAAATAAAATATTTATCGATGTAATTATTCATAATGTCTAAAAATAAAAGTTACCTATTTACACAATCTGGACCTCATGATTCCAAATATAGAATTCATTTTTTCCAAATTCAAAATACAAAAGTGGTAGAAATAAAATTAATTCCTGTTGTCAAAACAAAAAGCATGTTTTCAAGAAATAATAACTATTAAAAGATTAACATTTTTTTATGTATATTTTAAATGTGGAATTACATACAATGACCTAAATTGAAATAAATGATAAAAATATAATCTAATTTTACTTTAAAACCACTCAAATGTATAATTTAACACTGTAAATTAGTTGGATTAAAAAAGTTGTTTTTAATTAAAATTTAGTATTTTTCACTATTCATTAAAAATTGAATGGTTTTAGAAAAGTACAAAAATTCACCCTAAGATAATTTCAAAAAGTGGGTATTTCTATTCATAACTGTTAGTTTGATTAGTGGAAGTGTGTTAGAATCTCAAAGTTTCATACAATGCAAGCTATTGCATTAGTCAAAGGAAAATGTAATGTGGAATATTGGGGTGTTACATTCTTCCCTCCAAATAATTTCATCCTTAAAATTTCTAGAATACTACCGCACAAAAAGATTCAGGTGGTTCTTCATCATAAGTTCCTCTAGTTCCCACGTTGCCTCTTCAATCTTATGGTTTCTCCATAGAACTTTTACCAGATGAGTCCTCTGGTTTCTCCAAACTTGTTCTCTGGTATCAAAAATCTTGACAGGCTCTTCACATTAAGATAGATCAGGTTCCAGTTCAATTTTCTCATACTTGAGTACATGTGTTGGGTCAAGCATGTATTTTCTCAACATTGATATGTGGAACACATCATGAACTTTGGAGAGATTTGGAGGAATTGACAAATGATAAGCTACAACTCCAATTCATTCTTGAATTTCAAAAGGTCCTATGTACCTGGGACTCAATTTACCCTTCTTACCAAAATGTATAACACCCTTCCATAGAGATACCTTCAATAAAACATGATCACCTACTTGAAATTCCAAATCATTCCTTCGATTATCGGCATAGCACTTTTTCCTACTTTGGGTTGCTTTAATGTGGGTTTAGATAATCATCACTTTTTCAATTGCTTCCTCAACAGGTTCTGGGGCTACAAGTTTTCTTTCACGAACATCATCCCAACAAGTTGGTGTGCAACATCTCTTTCTTTATAATGCTTTATATAGTTCCATCTGAATACTTGAATGGAAACTATTGTTATAGGAAAATTCTACCATAGGTAAATACTGATCCCACATATCTTGAAATTCAAGTGAGAAAGATCTCAACATGTCTTCTAAGTTTTGAATAGTCCGTTCTGATTGTCCATCAATTTGAGGGTGGTAGGCAGTGCTCAAACAAAGTTCTATATCCAGGGCCTTTTGAAGACTTTTCCAGAATCATGATGTAAAACGGGGATCATGATTAGAAAAAATCAATAGGGGTACTTCATGAAGTCTTACAACTTCATTAATATATAGTCTTGTCATATGTTCAAGTGGTTAATCTTCTCTTATAGCATGAAAATGTTATGACTTGGTAAGATGATAAAAAATGACCCATATTTCATCATTCCTTATAGGAGTCTTTGGTAGCCCCATGACAAAGTCCATTGTATTATTATCTAATTTTCACTCAGGTATGGGAAGTAGTTGCATGACTCCTCCAAGATGTTTCCTTCCTACTTTCACTTGTTGACAAACTATAAATCTTGAAACAAAACAAGAAATATCCCTCTTCATGTTGTCCCACCAAAAATTTTCCTTCAAATCTCTATATATCTTTGTGCTCCTTGGGTGTATAGAGAAATTGGAGCTATGAGAATCATCCAATAATTCCCTTTTTAGATCAGGTATATCGGGAACACAAAGTCTTTCCCAAATTTCAAAATTCCAACTTCATATATGAAGTCACTCAATCTCCCATCATTTATACCTTTAATCTTCTTTTGAAACTCCTCATCATTAGTTTGAAAACATTTTATCCTTTCTAGTAAATATGGTTTGGCAACCATTTGAAAAAGTATTGATGTTTCACATTCCAAGGTTATTCCCATATCCATATTTACTAGATACATGAAAATAGAATCTCTTTCAACTCTCATCTTATTCCAAACTCCATGATCCTTTCTAATCAAATCATCTGCCACCTTATTTTCCTTCCTCGGGTGGTAGTGTATAGTGAAATCATAATCCTTGAGTAGTTCAAGCCATCTCATTTTCCTCATGTTGAGTTCTTTTTGTGAGAAAATATACTTCAAAATCTTATGATCAGTATAAATCTCACATTTTTCACCATAAAGATAGTGTCTTCATATATTCAGAGCAAAGGTTACAACTACTAACTCAATATCATGAGTGAGATAGTTTTTGTCATGAATTTTTAGCCGTTGTGATGCATAGGCAATAACTCTATCATTCCGCGTAAGGACACAACCAAGTACTTTCTTTGAAGCATCACTATAAATAACAAACCTATCATTCCCTTGTCGTAGATTCAATATAGGAGCGTTGAATAATATTTCATCAGTTCTTCAAAAAATTATTTACACTCCTTTTTCCAAACAAATTTAACCCCTTTACGTGTGAGCTTGGTTAATGGGTTAGCCAACTGGGAAAAATTCTGGACGAAATATTGGTAATAACTTGCTAAACCAATAAAACTGCATACCTCAGTTATACTCATCGGTGCTAGACATTCTTGGATTTTCTTGGTCATTGAAGGACCAACAGAGATTCCATCTTTAGAGACAATATATCCAAGAAATGAAATCTCTTGAAGCCATAATTTACACTTCCTAAACATCCTATATAATTTCTTTCTTAGGAGGGTTTTCAAAATAGCGCACAAGTGATTTTCATGATATTTGTTTCTTTTTGAGTATACCATGATATCATCAATAAATAACACTACAAAGTCATCAAGATATTACTTAAAAACTCTATTCATTAAATCCATAAAGATAGAGGGTGCATTAGTCAATCCAAAATGCTTTACTATAAACTTGTATTACCCATACCTAGTTCGAAATGCTATTTTCAGAATGTATTCCTTCTTCACAAACAACTGATGATATCCAGTTCTAAGATCAATCTTTGAAAAATATTGAGCTACATGAAGTTAGTGGAATTAATCATCAATGTGAGGTAGGGGATACTAGTTATTTATTATTATAGCATTGATCTCCCTAAAGTCAATGCACAACCTCATAGATCTGTCTTTATTCATTACAAAAAGAACAGGGGATGGTTGCGCCCAAATTTACCCTACAGGTATGCGGTCGTTGTAGTACAGGTAGGGGTCAAATACACAGTGTCCGAAGAAGAAACCAAGAGACACTTTGATTTTGGAAGGATTTGGCTATGGAGTGGCCAACTATTTGGATTGATTTGATTTTAATAACTATTGATTTAAAATTAAGAAAATAACTTAAAACATACAATTACTTAATCTAAAACAATTAATGGAGATGAGTTGATCCTAAGTTGTTACTAGGGTTAGATTGGATGTATTTATTTTCTTATAACATTCGTTTCACTGATTCAAGACGTATCCAAAAAATGATATAATTCCTCAACATCATTCACCAATTTAATCCCTAAACAATTCCAAGGCTAATCACCAATGCACTTAGAGGATCAATTTCATGATCAATCCAAGTAATTGGATCGTACTAGCACTCGAAATGAGTCATTGTTAAAGTTGGAAAAGACGTAAAAGAAAATAAATCATCAAATGGAAATCTTAAAATAATGAAATGATTACTGAATTTAGGATCATAAAATAACATCCAATCATCCCCATGCAACTCCCTAGGACCAACCCATAAGGGGTTAGCCCTCCATTTATGCTATTCAATAAATGGAAGCAGGAAGTCGACTTAAAGAAGCAGGATTGGAGAAGAAAAATAAAACAATGAAACGTTCACTCCACCGTTGTGTGAATAAATTGACAAGTTCTGGTGTGAACAAGATCACACCATGGGGAAACAGTATCAATTTGAAAAGGATAAGAACATAAAAAGAGCAGAAGAAGAACTTTTATTGAAAACTATGGTGATTCAAACAACTTACATGCAAAATAACAACGTTACAAAGGTAATTTGGCATAACAACATTACAATGAAAGTAAAGCACCAAGATCCTTCAAATCCTCCACCACTACTGACTTAAATAGGCCTTTTGGAAGGCCTTGGACGATCCCCCATCATCCCATGTTCCTTTAATTAATTTTGGTTGGGAATGGTGGGTGGACATTAAATGTAGAGGAGACCTTTCATCTCTTGCCTCGAAGTGGGAGGTAACTTTAATCAACTGAAAAGAAGTGCCAAAATCACCTTCTAGAAAGCCAAATTGGGGTGGGACATATAAGACATAAATAAATCCCCAGATTTCCCCTAATATCCTGTAAAATGTCAGACCAAAATACGTTTTGGTTTGAGAGATATGATTTAAATGGCGGGATGTTTTTCTGGGCCGCAGAATCTTTCCCAGAATTTCATCTTCAACTTGGACCACCTGGAACTCCATTGAAACATTTGAATTAGCTTTGGAAACTGTTGAATGAAATGTTCCCCATGATATCTTATAACTCCAGTTAAATTTTGGGACTCATTGGACTTGAATCATGGCCAATACGGTACTTTTATTGGGCTGCTGTCCAGCTCACTTCGCCCAGAATGTTTGTTGGTTCAAGGCCCACTTTGGTGGTCTTCCAATTTGAATCTTCAAGTGCTCCAAAATCATGAATTGTTCCTTAGAGCATTAGAGACATGAAAATAAAATATGAAAATAAAATCATTTCCATTTGGTGTTTTAAGATATGTTCAAGAATGTACCATGTAATAGTGCATTTTAAGAAAGAATTGCAATCATGATATGAAATGATGTTCAAAGTGTAAAATGCACTAAAACGGTATTTAAGAATAACAAATCAAATGAAAAATATATAAATTAACAATAAATATTATCCTATTCCAGTGTCTAATAACATCCCCAACTTGAGTTTTGCTGGTCCTGAGCAAAATAAACATGAAATTTGAATTCCCTTTTCAAAAAACATTGTAATACACATTGCTTACCCAAAGAACTCATACTCAAAAAAATTATGAAACCCTTTCAAAATAATTTAAAACAAGCTAAGTCTAGAGGCATAACTCAAGCCCAAGACCACTCCTTTGTTCAAATTCATCGCCAAATTTCATGAAATTACAATTAAGCATGACAAAGTGTTGTGCATCACAATAGACATGGGGGTTCATTTTCATTCAAAGGGAGAAAATATGGAAGCTCTAGGAGGAATAAGATTTTAATATTAAGATGAGTATTCAATTTGTTTGTTTTTTTTGTTTTTTTGTTCATTTTGTTTTTGTTTTTTTGATTTTTTGATTTTTTTTCAATTTTGACATGGTAATTGAAATTGAACTCAATAGAGACAACCCATATAGCAAGACTTTGCCGATGAATCCCAGGCTCAAAGACCTTAGGGCACTAATTGAAGCTCACATACTCAGGCATTATCTCGAGTTAACTCAATCGAAATCAAATTCAAATTACCACAAATAGAGATAAAATGCCCAACTCTGGGCCAGACAACTATGGAGTTACGATCCCCAAGTGCCGACAGCCACACATTAGGTCAATCCATTTCTCTACGTGCAAATTGATTTTTTTGAATACTCATGTTAAAATTAAAATGATCGCCAATCCTATGCTATTTATTATGGGTCCCCAAGAACTCAAACTAAACCCCCACAATCTAGAGGACATGCATTGTGTTTTTTATATAATTGGATGAAAATATAAATGGTGAAAAATCACATCAGACAACCACACTTTAAAAAATATATGCACATGAACTTAAACTTGCATTAAAATCAGAATCCAGGCATGTGAAATTATTTGATATCCAATTTTAGAGTTTGCAATGTGTGTTATTATGTTCAAGGTTAATGAAAATTTTCCTTCCACACATTTTTTTGCACACAAGATCAAAAAAATTATTTCATCTCCCCCCCAACATAGAATAACACTGTCCCCAGTGTTTAAAGAAAATAAAAGTTATAAGGGGGGGGGGGGTAGGAGAGGAGTTCAAAGAGAAAATTGAAATTTATAAACATGGAACAAATTCACCTGGTTTTTGAAGTTGAATGTCATGATGCTCCAGATTACTCCTTTGATCTCTTGGGGGATGTAGACACCTCCTTGATTGAACATGTATCTCCCAAAATAGTCCCTAAACCATACAAAGAAGAACAAACCAGACAAAACAAACAACACAATGATTTATTTAATTCCAAGAATCATCATTTTTATGGTTTTCCCTGTTTTTTTTTGTTTTTTTTAAATCAAACTAATGATACATTGTCTTCTTCTAAATTTATGGATAAGGTATTACTCAGGGATCACACCGCGTGACACAGATGATTACGGTTCTCCCCTTTCAGACCCATCCATACTCATAAAATAATAACAGGTCAACAATATAATTTTTTTTAACCCACAAAAACATAAATAAAATAAAATAAACTGATGATACATTGTCTTATTTTAAATTTCTGGGTAAGGTATTACTCAGGGATCACACCGCGTGACACTGATGAATATAGTTCTCCCCTTTCATACCGATCTATAATCATAAAAGAAGAACATTTCAACAGTTTAAGTTACTAATTAAATGAAATAAAACATGAAAAACATAGGTTGCCTCCCATGCAACGCTTTTGTTTAACGTCGCTAGCTCGACTTGAACCCCCCAAATTATCCAATTCCAACTTTCAAAATTTTATTGAACTCATCTTTCTCCAATTCAACTTGATTAAGAATGAGTCTCCATTGTGGTTGGTAATAATGTTTTGAATTTGATTCATGAACAATCCTATTTTCTAAAATGAATGGGAAAATCCAAGGAGTATAAAAAATGGTTGATCTTTTTTCTTATGTAGTCTTTCCTAATAAATCAAAGATCGACCCCCCTTTTTAGGATTCATGAGATGAATGAATAAAAACCCCAAGCTCTTATTTATAAAAAATTATGGGATACTCTAGTGGGGAAAGAAGGACAATGATTTTGAGTTTAGGTTGGTTGAAATTTCGTAATAAAGATTGGCAATTTGAATGAAAATCAGATTCTTCTCCAAAGACATTAGAATGAATAGTTTCCTTATAAAAATATGATTCATCCTCAAAAGTGTCCAGTTGAATTATAGGAGTAGGTATGGGCTCAATGTTTGGGATTTCTCCTAATTTTTCAGTGATTGGTGGTCCTAAAAATTCACTAATGGAGCCACGTTCAGGAAACTCAATCTATGATGTCAAGTTATTATCTTTTGAATTAAAAAAATAAATTTCCTTCTGATTTAAAGACCCTCCAACAATTTATTGATTCACTTCCCCTACCCCAAATCCATAGCTTGGTTCTTTAGTAAATTTATGAGAGTTTTGTTGGAAACTAGACACTCCACACAAGGTTTCAGAAGCAACAGTTCGTGTATGGATGAGTTCATCACAAGTATTAATGCATTGTATTTATAATCTCAATGATGATACCTCGTAACTCATTATATACATTTGATTACACAATTGTTTAAGGAGTTTTTGAGGATTAGTCTGGATAAGAGTTTGTAAATCGTGAACTTCATTAAGTTTCATCTCTTTAATCATCCCTGAGAGGGCTGGAAATTGATCCTTTAAACAATCATCATCCCATTGATTGTACATATCATCGGGTGTGTGGAAATTAATCAAGGGTTGATCAAAGAAATTTTCTAATTTATGGGCCTCCCAATATTCATTTTCCATTTCAATCCAGCATGAGTTTGTGACAAGATAATTTGGAAGATACTTCATTGGAGAAGATAGAAAGTTGGATTCTAGATTCTCAGGACACACACAAACAGAAAGGGGTAAAGATAAGAGAGATGGGGGTGAGAATATAGAATGTGGGGTGAGAAAAAAAGAGGTGTGTCTAAGGTAACTTACTTGGGTCCTCGTAAATGACACCAAAATTTGGTTGCACCCAAATTTACCCTACAGGTATGCGGTCATTGTAGTACGGCTAGGGGTCAAATCCACAGGGACCGAAGAAGAAACCGAGAGACACTCTGATTTTGGAAGGATTTGGATATGGAGTGGCCAACTATTTGGATTGATTTGATTTTAATAACTACTGATTTAAACTAAAGAAAATAAATTAAAACATAAAATTACTTAGTCTAAAACAATTAATGGAGATGAGTTGATCCTAAGTTGTTACTAGGGTTAGATTGGATGTATTTATTTTCTTATAACGTTCGTTTCACTAATTCAAGACGTATCCAAAAATTGATATAATTCCTCAAAATCATTCACCAATTTAATCCCTACATAATTAAAAGTCTAATCACCAATTCACTTAGAGGATCAATTTAATGATCACTCCAAGCAATTGGATTGTACTAGCACTTGAAATGTGTCATTGTTAAAGTTGGCAAAGACGAAGAAGAAAATAAATCATCAAATGGAAATCTTAAAATGATGAAATGATTACAGAATTTAGGATCATAAAATAAAATCTAATCATCCCCATGAAACTCCCTAGAACCAACCCATAAGGGGTTATCCCTCCATTTATGCTATTCAATAAATGGAAGCGGGAAGTCAACTTAAAGAAGCGGGATTAGAGAAGAAAAATAAAACAATGAAATGATCACTCCACCGTTGTGTGAATAAATTCACAAGAGCTGGTGTGAACAAGATCACAACATGGGGAAATAGTATCAATGTGAAAAAGAAAAGAACATAAAAAGAGCAGAAGAATATCTTTTATTGAAAACTATGGTGATTCAAACAACTTACATGCAAAAGAACAACGTTACAAAGACACTTTGGCATAACAACATTACAATGAAAGTAAAGCGCCAAGATCCTTCAAATACTCCACCACTACTGACTTAAATAGGCATTTTGGAAGGCCTTGGCGGAGCCCCCATCATCCCATGTGCCTTTAATTAATTTTGGTTGGGAATGGTGGGTAGACATTAAATGTAGAGGAGACCTTTCATCTCTTACCTCGAAGTGGGAGCCAGCTTTAATCAACCGAAACGAAGTGCCGAAATCACCTTCTAGAAAGCCGAATTGGAGTGGGCCATAGAATAATTAACTAAATATCCAGATGTCCCCTAACATCCTGTAAAATGTAATCCCAAAATACGTTTTGGTTTGAGAGATATGATTTAAATGGTGGGATGTTTTTCTGGCCCGTAGAATCTGTCCCGGAATTGCATCTTCAACTTGGACCACCTGGAAATCCATTGAAACATTCGGATTAGATTTGGGAACTGTTTAATGAAATGTTCCCCATGATATGTTATAACTCCAGTTAAAGTTTGGGACTCATTGGACTTGAATCATGGTCGATACAATACTTTTATTGGGCTGCTTTCCAGCTCACTTATCCCAGAATGTTTGTTGGTTCAAGGCCCACTTTGGTGGTCTTCCAATTTGAATTTTTAAGTGCTCCAAAATTATGAATTGTTCCTTAGAGCATTAGAGACATTAAAATAAAATATTAAAATAAAATCAAGTCTATTTGGTGTTTTATGAGATGTTCAAGAATGTACCATGTAATAGTGCATTTTAAGAAAGAATTGTAATCATGATGTGAAATGATGTTCAAAGTGTAAAATGCACTAAAACGGTATTCAAGAATAACAAATCACATGAAAAATATATAAATTAGCAATGAATATTAGCCTCTTCCAGTGTCTAATCAGGGGCTCCCCATGGAGAAACACTAGGGAAAATAAATCCCTTATTACTCAATTCCTCTAGTTGTTTCTTTAGTTCCACTAATTCCATAGTGACCATTCTATAAGGGGTCTTCCATATGGGCCTTAAACCATGAATTATGTCAATGGAAAACTCAATTTATCGTTTTGGAGGATTTCCAGGTAAATCCTTTGGAAACACATCAACATATTCCTTCACAATAGGTATATACTCTATTTGAACATTTCTTTCCTCACCCATAGTTATTTCAATCTCTTCCTCCCCAATAATTGAATATAGAATAGCTATTGGGGGTGGATCTAGATAAGAATCAGATGGTGACGTTTCTACTCTAAAGATAAGGTACCTCTTATCATCATTGATAATTGTAACCTCCTTCTTCTTACGATAAATTTTCGCATCATGGTCCGAAATCCAATCCATACTGAGGATTATTTCAAATTCAATCATGGGTATAATGACGAGATCAGCGGATAAATATCATTTATAGGCCTTAATGGGGACTGATTGAAAAAACATTATTTCAATGATACTTCTCCTATGTGTTTTGATAGAAAACTCGCTTGTTAAATCAAATTAGAAATATATAATTTTCTTAGAAATCTAGAATGATATGAAACCATGAGATGATCCAAAATCGAATAAATCATTGGCTAAACTTGAGGACACCATTAAATTACCCGCCAACATGTCTTTCGGAGCTTCAACCTCAGCACTAGTGATCACATATGATTGGCCTTGATCCCTTGGCATGTTCTGAGGTACGTTTCCCTAACACTTAATACATTCATTTTCATAATGTCCAATCTCCCTTCAATTGTAGCATTTGACATTGGTATCTTATTTCTTCCCCTTAAAATCACCAGCAAGATGGCCCTTCTATCAATATTTGTAGAATACTTATTTTCCTTTTAGACAGGAACTAGGGTGTTTCCTTCCATAATTATCACAGGGTGGAAATTCAACTCTTCCCTTGTTCCATTTTTCCTTATTTCCTTTCCTAGAGTGTTAAACAAATCTCTTCTTCTATTTCTTTGCTTTAAAGTTGTAATACATATAAAATTCCTTTTCTGTCTTGATAGCACATGAGGTAATATCTTTATACGATGAGAAGGATTGCAAGACTAATGCTAGATAGATAAATGGTTTCAACCAATCAATGAAATGATCAATCTTTTTTCTTGTGTTACATATATAATCTGCATCATGCCTTGCTAACCTTATAAAGTTAACTTCATACGTTGCGACATTATCATCCTCCTTTTGTCTCAGACTCAGAATTTTTTTTCCATATCCGCTCGATGGTCACGAAGAAATTATTTTTATAAGAAAAGTTTTTTAAACTCCCTCCCTTCTATAATTGATACTTATTCATCCTCCTTTGTGTTTTGAATTAATGACCACCATTGATCTGCATCTCCCATGAGGCGATAATCTTCCATGAAAACTTTTTCACTTTCACTACTCCCCAAAGCCTAAAATATTTTCTCTAAGGAACTTATCCATTGCTCGGCTAAAAATGGATTTGTTGACACATTGAATGTTGGTGGTTGTTTCCTCATGAAGCAGTCTAACATTTATTCTCCACATTGTGGATCAGGGTGCTTCATAAAGGTAAGGTTATTATTCATAACCTAAGTGAGATGTCCTAGTATGGTGATAAGTTTATCAAAACCAGTTCCATCACCAACTCCACTATAATTATCTTGAGTTGGAGGGAAATCCCTAAATGGATTACGTGCATTGGTACGGTTTCCATTACTTCCTCTAGGATCCATTTCTAAAAAATGGCATACACTAGATTAGTTTATGAATCATGATACATAATTCTAAATTTGTAAAACACTTAACATAAATTGAAAAATTTATGGGTATAATCTATAATCATAAAAATGTTTTCTTTGAGGAATTATATACTCATAAAACCTTAATAATGGTTTGTAATGAAAATGAGAATTATCCTAAGCATATCCCTTGGGAGGGTCGTAACCAAGAGTGCAGTAAGGCCCATTGTCGTGCACCAGTTCTCATTCGATTCTAGCTCAAAGTGGTGTTTTTAGGGTTTACCCCTAGGTACATCTGTTCAAGAGCCACCTCTACCTACTCATATCTAGAAAAGAATGTATTTCTTGGAAATCATAGAAAATATCTACAGTACCAAAATTCTAGGATTTTATTCTATACTAATCATCAAAGTTTATCTTAGGGTAGTGTTATCTAATCAATGTTTTTTTAAATCTAGTTTCCAAGGATTTTACTAAACTTCCTCTGATACCAACTGTAATGCCCTGACCCCAGTTACCCCAAAGTCGGTGCTTTATTACATAATATTGGCATGATTCAAGGAATCATGTCCTGAATGACCGACCAGTTTAGTATTATTAAAAATAAGATATATACCTTATTTCAACATTATAACTTGAAAAGAAATAAAACAGTAATTTATTCCATTGGGTACAACCAAGCCTCCTAGATTATACCTGAAAGTCACTCATAACTAATTCTTCATTTCTTGTGAAAATGAAATATAAGAAAGGGGTGAGCTCAAATGCTCAGTAAGAGTATGCAATATAGTGTAAGATAACATAAACATTAGGCATGGTAAATAATTGAAAATAAATGCCTTTAAAAATAATAAACATGTACAATTTATGGAAGAAATATGAGTTGAGTAAATAATGCCATAATAAAACATAGTCATGGGTATTCTACTAGTTGAATAACCACATGAACCATCAAAATTATTTTCATAATGAGGGAATGTATAATTCCAGGCATTCTGAAATATTTTGTCAAGGCCTTGGCCAAGACGTCTAAAAATGATTAAGTCGTCGACCGAAACCATATATCAAAATGGGAAAGGCCTTGACCAATTCCTCATCTAATTGTATCATGAGACCTACCAATGCACCGACGAGTTGTAACGAGCTCCACCCATCACATACTAAGTCTAATACATTCCTCATATGAAAAGGTTAAAACATAACATAAACATTTGTATTAAAACTAGCATACAAAATGTCAATACTTTAACCATAAACCATTAATGGTATTAAAATAACACATCCAATGTCAAAAATATCACAAAACCTTAAATATAATATGGATTATTTTTATCATAATAAATTAACTTCAAATAAGTGTAAATTTTATCAAAGGATGTTCACATAGATGAAATCAAAACTATTTGAGAGAAATATGTCTTTCTATTTGGAAGATGTTTAAGAGTCACATAATTATAAAATAAAACATTTATTTTGAAAATATTTTTACAATCTTGTAAGGGAAGCTTCAATGATAATATAACAGAAGATAATAACTACACTCGACGTATAAGTTAAAAAACATTCTTACCTTAATTTGTCGAAAAGGCTATAAAGTACCTTTTTGGAAAACGATGAAAATATTCCTTTCAAAACATATAAGGTCAAATAAGGGTATAAATGAATTTAACCCATAGTATAGTAAATAGTAAAAATGTTTCAAAATTAATTGTTAAGAAAACACGTGTGTGGATGATAAAGAGGTCCCAGTAGATACTTACGTAAAAACAACATTAGATAATAAAGAGATTGTGAAATTAACTTATACCTTGTACTTTTCTTTGGTTGACAGTTTTTTAACCACATGTATAATAGTTAAATCATTTTTATTAAATTATAAAAGAACCATATACATAAATATGATATCATATATGATCTACTAATATTGTTTTGTAAATAATATTTTAGTATTATCGTTGTTTCGGGTGTTAACTGATTCGTTTTCCTTTATATGTTATGTTACATTAGCCATGTTTGTTATGGATATGATGTATTTGATTAATATCCAGAATGATATTAATTTCTTAAACATTATTTGAAATCATCAAATGAAAAATATTGTTGAATGGTTATGGTGGGGAAGTGAATCTCATTGCGTTCGTGGAGACAGTATTCCATACATACGCACGAGCGACAATATCATTCTTTTGATATTAAAATCATATGTAAATAGATGGTATATAATATATACAGAATAATTAACATGATATATTTATTATTTACATTAGTTATACATCATTATTATACCCATCCAAAAATAATAATATATTGAATGACAACTACACCACGACGTGGAGACGGTAAGATGTTTGTACACACATATGATGACTTTGTCATTCAGATGATGAATAAAATAATGAATATGGAAGTAAAATTTTTATAATAACATCCAAGTATATATAATATACTGTATTTATTATTTTATAATGGAAACAACAATGAAAGTGGAAGTGGAAGAAGAAAAAGAACTTGAAAGAGGTGATGAAATATTTACCTCTTCTTCAGGTTCTTCCTTTTGATTTGATCAAAAGGGGTGATTAGGTTGGATTTCTAATCAAACTAAGGCCTCTAGGTTAAAGTTTCGGAAACTGGGATGATATTTGGGCAGGTTTTGGCCAAGCCAAATGGCTTTGGAGGTGTGATTTTGAGCTAAGAGGAAGTGACCTTTTATAAGAGAGGTGAGGGGAACCTTAGGAGAATATTGAAATATTATTTTATAATAAAATAATTTTCAGTTTCTAATTGATCAAAAATGATTTATTTCAAGAATAAGGTGGGTATGAGTTGAAAACCACTCAACCAATAGGTTTTATACAGGTTTGGGTCACTATATTAACCTTATATTTTAGATTTAACTATTAGTTAAATAGTATAACTTTTACCATGTATTCATTTATTATTATAATAATTGGTTAATAAACTTACTATAAAATTCCAATATAACCTCAAGTGGTTAATTAATGCTATAACTATAATTATATAAGTTTTGGGGAAGAACTTTAGATTTTTAAGACTATTATATAATTTAATAATATAATATTTGTTTTAAAAACTCATTTATGTCTATTTTGACACTGTTTGGTATTTGTTTTTTGTGAAAGTCATCACAACATGATTACTTTGAACCAAATACATTTAATCAACCCTAACATGTCATATTAACCTAGAAAATTTGTTTATGTCATAAAAACTTTGAAATTATATTTATTTTAATATTTATAATACCATTTAATTGATTAATTCATTAATAAGGTAATTATTGTATCATCATTGTGTCATAAATAAATTTAATTTTTTAATGTAAAAAAATATAAATAAAATAAAATTATTTATGAAATATTTTTATTTTTTTAATGAGTTTTTATTGTCCAAAATATAACTTATATAAACCCTTGTAAAAATTGTTTTACTAAAAGATATATATAAATATCATTTTTGTCTTTACTTTAAATTAATAAATATAAAGTGTCATTATCACTCTCAAGTGTCTCCATGGGGTCCCAAAATCGACCCAAGGATGCCCATGGTTGGACATGTATCACCCAATAGTAATAAGACACATGTTAGTGTAATTTAATATTATTATAATATTATTTTTTTACCCTTATATACCAGATTTACCCTTTAACCATGGTAAATAAAATATTTACCGAAGTAATTATGCATAATGTCTAAAAATAAAATTTACCTATTTACACAATTTGGATGTCCTGATTCCAAATATGGAATCCATTTTTCTAAATTCAAAATAAATAAGTGGCAGAAATTAATTTAAAATTAATTCCCATTGTCAAAACAAAAAAGCGTGTTTTTAAGAAATAATAACTATCAAAAGATTGACACTTGTTTATGTCCAGTTTAAATATGAAATTATATACAATGAACTAAAATATATTAAATAATAAAACTATAATCTAATGATACTTTAAAACCACTAAAATATATAATTTAACACTGTAAATTATTTCGATTAAAAATTTCATTTTTAATTAAAATTTAGTATTTTCACTATTCATCAAAAATTGAAAGTTTTCATAAAATTACCAAAAATTCAACCTAAGCTAATTTTGATATTCATAATTCAAAAATTAATTCCATTTTAAAAAATAAAATATATAAATTTTTACAAAGTGGGTATTACTATTCATAACGATTAGTTTGATTGGTCGCAGTGTGTTAGAATCTCGAAGTTGCATACAATGCAAACTATTGCATTATTCAGAGGGAAACATACTATGGAAGCTTGGGGTGTTACAGTTCAGATCCCCTAGGTGGGTCTCCACCATGAGGTTCCTTCAAAGGAATTTATTTTATGTATTACTTACTATATAGAAATGGTGAATACGGTTCTATTCAGAGAGTGGGACATTGAAAGCCATCACAATATAGGGGATACCTTTTTCCATCTAGGTTCTTGTGGGTATATCAAAACATGGAATAAATGTAAGAGTGATGGTTTCTCCCTAGGTAAAAAGGATTCAAAGAATAAATCATTAATATTAGCATTTTATTCAATACATTATAGCAATGAACATGGATACTACAAGTGTGGAAAGCTTGCATATAGAACGAAGGAATATACATCACCAATGAGATTTTTCCACCAATTTTTGAAAAATGGACATGTTAAGATTTATTTTCATTAACATAAAATGTAATTGGAGAAATCTCGACTCATCATCAGGCTTTCTATTTTTAATATGAACAATCCCATCAGAATAGTTCTCCTCCATATAGATAAGTGAACAAGGATATGTCTACTAACACATCGATATTCCCATTAACACTGCAACAGTGATGATAAAACTACCTATGGTAGAAGATTTAAATTAATACATTGGATAATAGGCTATCGTCACTATGAAAACTAGGCCCCTCCATAGTATGAGGTACCGACCTTCTAAACTCGACTATTATATTTTTATACTAGTTCATCATATTCTTTACATTCCTCATCTGTGGTTAAAAAATTGGGATTACACATGGAAATTATTCCTCAAACCATGAGTATAAATACACCACATAAAAAACTAGAGTGTTGAGGATTCAAGTTCCCATTATGTTCAGTTACAACCGAGACTCAGTAGTTTCTCTAGGAGTTTATGGTTCTATAGAAGGATTATTTTTACCCAATTATTGGAATGTACAATTTGGTGAAATTTAATTACCATATTTACTGTTATGCTCAATATGTGACATTTAAATCCTAAGATGAAACACTTCATATATTCAAGGGGATTACAATATAAACAAAAGTAGTGTCACACCTATAGTCTCAATGGATGGAAGAATCTATGGTCTATTAGTAGAAATGAATATGGAAAATGTGAATCAAATATAAATAAGAGTCCTCAAGTAATAGTGAATCAATACTCACATATATTTCCAAATTATTTACTTAGATTAACACTTACACAAGAAATCAAATTTTTTATTGATGTACTCATAGAAAAAAGACCTATCATTATTTCATAATATAAAATGTACCTGATATTGTTTTATGAATTAAAATTCTATCATCAAAAAGTAGACAATAAGGATTTATTAGACCTAACAAATAACCTTAGTCCAAACTAGTTTTATTCATAAACAAGGTGGAATGTTCCCTCTAATTATGTGTTAATTTTCATTAATCTAATCGTATTATGATATAAAATAGGTAGAATCTTCCTCAAATCGATGTTCTATTGGTTAAATTAAATGAATATAAGTGGTTCTCTAAGATTGATCTATAACCAAGATATCACCAGTTGAGAATTAGAAGACATGATATTCTGAAGATAGTATTATGGAGTTGATATGGACATTAAAAATATGGAATCATGCCTATTGGCATGTCTAATGAACCTATAGTATTCATGGAATTTATAAATATCATATTACACATGAACCTTTATTATTATTTTTTGTATTGTTTGATGATTTTTTATTCTCAAATTAAGAATGACCATGAGGAGCACATAGAAATTGTATTGAGGAAATTATGTGATCATAAATTTTATTATAATACGTGTAAGTGTAAATTAGGGATATGAAAATTTTTCTCTATAATAAATAATTTAAAAAGATTAAATAGCATTTTAACCCATAAATATTTATGTTTTAATCCCTTAGAATCCACTAATTAATATCTCCAAGAAAAAAATCATTATGGAATTTAAAATTCTACTATCATAGCTTTTTATGGATTTCTCAAGGATTTATTATCTTATGAATGCTATGGTGGGAAAGGGTTTTCCATTAACCTATAATGATGATTGTTAGAAATTATTTCAAGAGATTAAATATCATCTCACATTTCTACCCATTCTATTATTTCCTGAACTAGGTAATGGTTATGTGGTATATTATGATTTGTATGGATTTGGACTACATTGTATTCTTATGAATGGGAATTTGGTTATGGAATACGGTTTTAGGTAGTTGGAAAAAACATGAGAATAATTATTCAATGCATAACAAAATATGAGATGCAGTGGTCCACTCCTTTAATACTTCTAATCACTACCTCTTTCATCAAAATGTAATAGTCCTCACAGATCATAGGATTTTTATGTAATGCCTCAAAAAAATCCACTAAATATTATCATGAGTTCTAAAGGACTTCATGCATGCATCCTTATATGAATATACTACTGAATAACAGCGAGGGTCTAAGTTCTTCAATAGAGATATTATACACTTAGTGTCATATCATTTCACTATAATAATACAATATAATAAATATAATAATTTGTGTTTTATATAGAAAATAAAAGATAAAATATTATTAACAAAGGTGATAAATTTTATTCCAATAATGAAAGATAAATAGACAAATAAAACTAGCAGATAGATATATATATAAAATATCAGGGTCCTGTAATGTCCACCTCGGTCCACTATTAGCTTTTTGCTTCTCTATAAAGCCATTAGTGATGGGACCCTTTCCCTTACATGGATATATAAAAATTAGTTAGTACATGCATCTGGATTCACATACATGGAGTGAGTAATAAAACCCAGTAGGTCACCACCAATGTATCCTTAACAATTGTGTACATGTATAAAAATTGTAGTCCATGATAATAGTACATGTATAAAAACCATAACATCACATAATTACTTAAAAACCAGTCATAATTAACCAAGAATCCACAAACCCCCAACTACACCTACTTTGACTCTTTATTAGAAGGGTAACAAGAAGATATATAAATTAAATGAAAATAGTAATAGTGATAGTGAATGGTTCACTTAATACCCTCATGAACACTTATGCACATACTATTTTCTATTAACTAGTTGTAATGTATGTCGTGCTATAGGAAATCCAATAGTTTTTGAGTAACCATGTTACTTGGAATCCACTAGGATTCCTAAAGAAACATGTTGCTTTGAATTTACTAGGAATCCTCGAGTGGGTCCTCTACATGACCTCTGTGGAATTACCAAATCTCTACCCAATGTTTAGTTTTACCATCACAATCATCATAGGGCACACACACTCCCACTCTTAGGGATAATCATGTAATAGTGGTCCACCTATTTTGAGAACAAAGGGTTATACCTTCAAAGGCACATTATCACACATAACAAGGTATAGAATACAAGTAAAACCTATCATCATGAAAATAAATTGTAAACACACATACATGTGATCATCATTAAATAAGGCCAAATAAGATACAAAAATAAACATGAAATCAATAACTATAAAAAGGTATCATGGCATACACACACATATGATATCAATAATTAATGATCATCAATGTTTTTTAACATAATTAATGTACCAATGAAAACATATTACATAACATCCCCTAAGGTATGGAACTTAAAACCCCAACTTCATAGAAGAGGAATTCTCTTGGTTTTTCAGTGAATCATGACCAGTATCTCATATGCGTATCATTAAGTTTCAACTACTCCCCAAGAGTTCCTATGACCAATTCAAAAAAATTTATTTCCGATAATAAATAAAACACTATATGAAATAAATTTTTTTATCTCCTAGATATTTTCCTATTCATCACATAAATACATAGAACATATTTACAGATTATTCATTAATGAGTATTTACTATTTATATTATAATGATAATCCCTCTCTCCAAAATATTCAGAGATAAAAAAATAATAATCCATATTATTCTTGACCATAATTTTTATTTATAATCATTTAAATAATTTTTTATAATTTTAAATGAATTATTTAAAAATATAATTTCACAAACTGACTATGAAATGATTTTATAGTGAACATATCTATTTTTTAACATTTGAAAACATGGAAACCATGAATATAAGAGAGAGAAGGTTCTGATGCACCATGAAAATGGATGAAGAATTCATATTGTTTATAAAAAGCTTCATTAATATTGAAAAAGGTAATTTCTAGATTGTATAGACTCAAGAGATTATCCAAAAGTTACTAACAATAATATTCATATATTTTCTAGATGGAAAAACATTTACAGGTCCATATCATTAAGAACAATAAATTAAAATAATAATTTAATTTTTATTTTTATTATTAAATAATTTTAGAGTGTTTAAATTAATCCATTAATATTATTTATGAATTTAAAAAATAAAAATAATTAATTCCCATAATTTTAATATTTTAAAATACTAAAAAACATGTTGTAGGTTCGAATATAGAATAAATAAATGAAAAATTAGTATAATACAACGCATTCACTAGAAAGAGAACTATGTAATGGTGATAAATTTTTACCATTATAAATTTCACATCCCTATATATAGCTTTACGCATCAAGATAAACCATCAGTTTGACAATATGATACTCACATTAACCCTAACACACCTTATAGGAACTCCGCCATACCATTACGCAACACCAAGGATACCATTATGCAACCTTGGAAGTTATGGATATACTCTTATTCAACCCTTATAAAAATTATGTTACCCATTCACATGATGTTTACTACCCTTATAGAGTGTATGAAAAACTACCTTACCATTTTTCAACTCCTAGAACTAGAGAGTTACCATTATATACCTCATGAAATCCTTAGATTCCCCTTACATAGGGTCTTTAAAACCCCAATACCCTTACATATCCACTGTAAATATTGGGGTACCTTTGATAAAAAACATATGAGAACAAGTAAGGGATAATTTTATCGAGTTTTTTTTTCATATAATGAACTTATAAATTATATCCAAAAGAGGGTTTAAAGGAAATTTTAAATTTGAGAATATTAAATTTCTTCCCCTATAATGAATTCTCATCCCAGAAAAGTATCCCTAGTAGTTATTTTTGAATGAATCTAGCTAATGATATCGGCCATCAGACTATCACTCATACATAACCTCTAATATATGTACATTATTCTACGGGATATAGAAAATATATATCATCATTCCTTGAAGGTTTTTTTCAATAGTTAATGATCCTCGCTAGGCGCTCCCTATAAGATACATCTATCTCCAACTAAATGCCCTAGAATCCTGTAACATGGACATGATTGATTATGTACCATTCATGTTGAGAAACATTGAACCCAACATGCTTTACTTGATAATGTGGTGAAAGGTCCAGATGGTTCACCACCATCCCATCCCATTAGATGATCAGTAAGGGTCTAACAAACCATAGTTTTAGTTTTCCTTTCTTTCATAAAAGTGGATTCCCCATCCTAGGTAACACTCACATGAAAATACAATCGCTAATGGTAAAATCCAAAGGTCATGTACTTAGTTATACATATGATCCCCACCAACTAAGAGTTGTGACCAACCACTTCCTATTTAACATCACCCTATTTGAGGTCTATTTTACCATATATGTCCAAATGACTACTATATCACCTACCTCATTCTAAAAAAACTGTGAGTTGTATGACCATCCATAGAGAGTATCAAACTATTCCATATTTATAGATTCATGGTAAATGTTTTTGTAGCATAACAACACCAAGGATAGGTTCTCATACCATGATTCACCTATGTCTACAACACATCCTCTTAGAATATCCTATAATATAAGAATCATTTTCTATGACTATTTTTTTGTCTGAGGATGATATACTGTGCTCAACCTCAGTTGAGTCACACGGTATTTCTGTAACTCTTTCCAAAAGTTTTAAGTAAAACATGGATTGCTATTAGAAATAATTCACAATAGAATCATAGCTATGTAAATTCTCTTATAAGCATAATGTAATACTAGTTAATCTACTGAATGATTTTCAAGGATAAGAAAGATGTGAGAAAGATACATTAGTAGATCATGAATCACCCACAAAACTTCAAAACTTCTTATAGTCTAGTGTAAACCCATCAAAAAATACATCATGATTTCCTCCCACTTCCACATGGGAACTGGATGTGGTTAGAGGAAACAACCAGGACGTTGGTGTTCACCCTTTACTCCTAGGAAGGTGGGCATCATGAAACAAATCTAGTGATTCCCCACTTCTTCTAAAGCAACCATAACTATTTTAAAAAGGAATGATAATTCTTTTTTACACCATGATATACTTTTCATCTAATGTTTGGAATTTCATAATTATATCATCTCTAATAAAATAAATTACTAATATCCTCCCATGCATGAGGATCATATCTTCATTGCCCAATGTCCAACTGTTATTAGGTCACCTCTAGCCAGTTGTTCTAGCATCACAACACATCATCAAATTGTGTGTTCACCAGCCTTTACCTAGTCTACTAGAGATGATGTAACTAATAATGGAGAAAATTTCATTCATCCATGATGTTCAAAATAATCCATCCCCTAGTTCTCTAATAGGCTCATCGGGTTCCACTTCACCTCAGAAGGCCACTCACCAAGCTCTTTTACCCCCCAACATCTTATGGATAGGATCATATGCAATGACATTACCTTTACATTATCTATAGTCCTTATCAAAGTCAATCATCTATAGTTACTCAACCCAAGGCCTATTTCACATGTTTAGGTAAATTTGGGTGATGATGTAATGGAGGTTCTTATGGTCTGTATAGATAAAAACCCTATCACCAAAGATAGCATGTTCCTAACACATAGAGTGTGGACCATGGACACGAGATCCAAGTCAGGTGTATGATAGTTCCACTTATGGGGTCTTAGCTAAAATCGACTATAATATACTACTTTTCCCTATGCATCATTAATTCTCCAAAACCAAGTCCTAATTCATCATAGTGGATGATGTATCAAATCCATATCTCAAGCAGTATTAGCACTCGATCTATAGTCAACATCTTATTAAAATATTTAGACTCATTTTCCTATTAGTATTACAACTATAACCTTTCGCCCTTCATATTCAGTTCATTCATTTTTTCTGATATATGGGAATATTATTATATAAAATGTAGATGATATCCTACAAATCTAAGGTAGCTCCTGATCTTGATATCATTTTGAGGATGTTTCAAGGAAATCAATATTCACACTTTCTATAGGTCCATAGATATACCTAGCTCAGGCATGTCATGTCCTGAGAACATGACCTCATGATTTTAGTAATTACACTTAAATAAGTTGATATCAAGATGATGTGATCAATCTTTACTGAATACTATCTAGAGGATTCTAGCATGTTTCTCTAGGGTCAGTGAGTAGCTGAAGATTACATCAATGAAAACCACAAAGAACAAGTCAAAATATGGGTGAAATATCTTGTTCAAGTGAAACATGAACACTGACTGTGCATTGATCAAAAAAAATATATGGCTATATACATATACAGTGCATACATACTCCAAAATATTTTCATTGGGATTTCACCAACTTTAACCTGTAGCTGGTATAGCCTGATCGAATATAAATATAGAACCACCTGCATCCCCACAACTGATTGAAAAGATAATATATTTTTTGGGAAAAAGGATATATGTTATTGAGTCTCACATAGTTCAGTTTTTTTAATCGATATAGAGTCAAATAATACAATCCTACTTCTTGATGAACAATATAGGTGAAATACAAAGTGAATCACTTGGATTGATTGATTTCATCTACACTAATTCCCCATACTGGACCTTGACATCCTTTAAATTATTTGGTGCAATATGATACTGGGGTATTGATTTTAGTTTCACACTCTGTATGAGATCTATCTCAACATGAACTCATATATTAGGATTAATTTCTATGAAGTAATTCTGAAATATGTCCTCATAGAGATCCACAACTAGAGGAAGAAATAAGGGTTCTTCCACTAATATTGTTGGAAGATACATGCCCCAATTTCATGAAGTTATCATCCTTATTTGATTCTTGCTTGATCAACTCTTCCATATTCAAATTTCAAATATCTAGTCATCAAATGAATCTCTCCCGTAAGTGAACTAAATGACACACATCTTTGATAATAATAAATCTAAACTTGAATGATGGTTATCTAGTCTATGATGAGAATCACACTAAAGATCACCATCTTTAAAATCATGATGTCCCAAAAATTTACATAATTGTAGAAAACTATAGTAAAGTATGTTCATAAATAAAAATGATACATTTTAATTCCCAATGGTGTATGAATTTAATATAACACATATGATAAATTGACTACTAAATCAATTACAATAATGAATTTTAAAAATTCGAATGGATGGGTAGAACCAGTTGTAAGAAAACTTCTAATTTAACTTCAAAATAAATTAGAGTCTCTACTATGTCAAATATTACCAAAATTATTTCAACCCACTCTTAAAAATCCTTAGGGCCTATATTTCCTTGGAAGGACAATGAACAATGGATTTGAAATTCACCAAAAATTTGACCAAAACTTTGAACTCCAATTCATCAGATAATAAATAAATGAAATTAATTTGGCTGATGTATCCCTTATACATAAACCATAGAGAAGGTGAAAGAGCATTCTTAGCTACATAAACCTATCAATCTTGTGGTAGTAGAAGATCATTATCATTAATGGGAATATAAAATCCACACATCACATGTATTCCCATAATATTACATTGAGG
Source organism: Viscum album (assembly GCA_963277665.1). Lineage (NCBI taxonomy): Eukaryota > Viridiplantae > Streptophyta > Magnoliopsida > Santalales > Viscaceae > Viscum > Viscum album. The sequence continues at coordinate 1,330,473,050 of OY728158.1, forward strand.
AATAATTATCTGAAATGCCAAGGAATCATTTAAAATGTTCAAAGATGTTATAATGAATCATAATCAGTATAAGGGATCACCCACAATTTCCCAAGGAGTCTTCACATAATTCAATGTATAACCCTCATATAACTAACCAAGGTCTCTTCGTGATACAATAGTCATAGTAATATATTTACATACATAAAAAATTAAATGGTTAGTTGAATTAGCTAATTTATAAAAATGATATATCAAGACACTATGAGAAAAAATATATATCACATCATAAAGAAACTATCATAAAAATATATAAAACTTTTCATGGAATTAAATAAAATAACTAAAATGTATCACAACAACGAGTGTATATATATGGAATTTGATTATATGTGTCTTTTTTTATTTATGAAGACACTTGAATATATTATAAAAACATAAAAAAATACCATAAATGAATATTTATAGATCCATTACCAATGAACTATCAATGAATATAGAAACTTCCCTAACCAAGTTCAACATAGCTATCTCATTTATAATATTTCATAGGATAGTCCAAAAATAATAGTAGAAAATCTATATAGGATACCATTTTTAATGCCCCAGAACAAACCACTAGGTTTGAACCGTAGTTCTGTATGACCTCATGCATGCTTCTCTGTATGAAGGAGGATTATGACTGGTTGTGAGGGTCGAATTCTGTTAGTAGGGAGACTATACCCTTAGTATACTATCATTTTAAAAGAATATACCAATAGAATAAATAAAATAGATAGTGTATATTTTGTAAACAAAAAGATAGAATGTTATTCATAAAAGTAATAAATGGGATCCCAGAATCGTATCACAAACCAGAGTTATAAAGTAATAGAAAAATAGAGAAATAAAATATTGGGGCCCCCCATGGTCAATCCCGATCTTCTACCAGCACCATTCTTCTCTTCTCATTTATTTTACATGGGAAAATTTCCCTTACTCAAACCCCTATACATAAAGTCCATACAAGAATCGAGATCCCATATAGGGTATGAGTAACAATACCCAGTAAGACACTACTAATTCATCTTTAACAGATGTTCACATGTACAATAATTTTATTCCATCAAAATAATAAATGTCTAAACATTCATAGTAGAACACAATCACATATTGTGTGTTCATGAGCTATGAAATCATACATAAACTACCAAAAATACATGCTTAAGTTCAACGATTTATGGATAAAGTGTATATGTATAATGTATCCAAATACTAGACATATGGATAGTAAACTAGCTTCTTGTAATCCTCATAGAATCATGCATACATATTTTTATAGAACAATTATAGGTTAAATCCTGTTTTTATTATTAAATGAAAGTCATATTTTTTATCTCGGTAGTGGGAAAGACATTATATATTCCATAGGTCTCTATCCATGTGGCCCATGAACATGTCCCTAAGACCTTGTGCAACATCTATGTCTGAATCATCATGCACACATCATCACCTGCCCGCATCATGTCTGCATTAATGCCTATATGATAAATCCCAAAAGGGGATTGTTTGGATTTGAACCATCATATTTTGGATGCAAGATTACAAGGTTGACCGGTTTGGTTCCACCCCAACTGCATGAGATCATGCATACATGACACTCAACATCATTTAGTTTTCATATATTTCATTATACTCAATGTCTACTAGTAATTTAGTATCTTTATTACTCAGAATCAATAAGGAATCATCAAGAAACATGGTACATATAATTTATTAGGCATACTATAGTTCATACTCAACATGACCTCTATGGAATCATCATAACTCTACCATGTTCTTAGATCCATTATCTCTACTATTTCAAGTTATACATGCTCCCTCTATAAGGGACAACCTTTTCATGATGATCCACATATTCTGAGATCTAAGGAAAATTCCTAATAAGTAATGGTGAAATGCATTAAAAGGTAGAGAATATAAGGAATAAATATCCTCATGAGAATAAAGTAGAAACATAAATATATGTGATTATCATTAAATATAACCAAAAAAGCTAAAACATAATCTTGTCATCAAGAAATACAAATAGGTCTCACATGAAACACACCCACACCCACATGTGTTCATAATCAAGAATGGATATCAACATATGACAACAAAAGAACTATACCAAAAAAAACATATGGATATGATATCTTCATAAGTTAAAGAAATTTAAACCTAAATGTCATTGATGAAGAATTATCATTTATTTTTCATTGAATCATTTCATGAATATCATCAACATATTTTTTAGTTCTAACAACTCACTAAGGGTTCCTAGGACTGATTTTAACTATTTTATTTAAAAAAAACACACAAAATGAAATAAAAATTTCACTTTCATGGATAATTTTTGATTAATCATTAAAATACATATCAAGTGTTAATAGATTATTTCATAAATAATAACAAAAATTCATCATGTGATGATATTTACTAACTATAGAATAATTTAAGATAAAAGAAATAATAATAATTATTTTCCTTGATTTAGGGTTATTATCATTATAAGAATTCATTATAATGTTTCTTGAATGCTTTGAAAATATAATTTCGTACAACAAATAATAAATGATTTTGTATAAATTTTACATGGGATTTATCCGTGGAAAATGTAATATAAATGATTAAAGGAGATAAAAGTTTCTCATGGCATTGGAAATAAGATAAATAAGTATATTTATTTATGAAGGCTTCACCAATATTGAATAAGGAATTAATGGACATTATATACTCAAGATAATATCCAAAAACTGAAGGCAACATGGTTTATATATTTCCAAGATGGAAAACTGCATACAGGTCCACAACATTAAGAATGACAATTTTAAATCGTTTTTAAAATATTCATTTAATAGTTTCTTAATTACATTTTTTTAATTAATTTCATAAATAATAGTATGGATATAAATAAGTAAAATACTTAATTCCCATAGTTTTAGTAATTTAAAATAGTAGGTAATAAGAAAATTGAAAACTTGGATAAGACCAACTTTACGTAGAAAATGTCCTTGCATATGGGTGACACAGTTGTACCCTTATATAGGTCACAACCCCACATATACCGCTAAAAAATACGAAAAACCATTTTATTCCCTTTACAAATCTCAAATCTAACCTTACACAATGTATAATAACTCCAGATAACCTTCACAAAGCATGTATGAAACCTTTACAAATCCTTGGAAGTCCAGGGCATACCATTACATATCTCTTGTAAACAGTGTTTTACCCATACTAATGCAATGTCGTACCCTTATGAACAATATTAACAAGTCACATAACCTTAAAAATACCCTAGAATTTTAGAGTTACATTTGTACAACTCATGAAATCATGAGATTACTATTACATGGGGTATTTAAAAAGCCCATACCATTACAGAACCCATGTCAATCTGGGGTAACATTTACACAACTACATAAAACCACATTTAAGGGAGATATTTATAAAAAAGGTTTCCACATTAAATTAATTAAATTATATATCAAATAAATGGTTTAATGAATAATTAAAAATTGAGAATCTTTTAATTCTCCCCCTATAATGACATATAATCCAAAATATGTATCTTTATTAGTCATGTTTGAACAACTCATGGCATTAAGCTCAAAAATTAGAGACTAGCTCCAAATTACCCTATTAAAAATATCCATACTACAATAAGATCTTGATTAGTGGTACAATATTTCCTCAAAGGGATCTCTCACTCAGATCAGTTATATACAATAATCTCTCTTCATAAGTTGCATCAAGATTCAAATCAATGTACTCAGAGTTTATAACATGTGTATGATCGGGTATGTACCCCAAAATCTAAAAAATGTGGAAAATATTATGAATTCCTCAATAATGTGGAATAAGGTCCAAATGGTACACTTATTTTCAAACTTATTCCATGATCATGAAGAGTTAAACAAACTACAATTCTAGTTTCAAATGATTCCACAAATGATGAATCTCCTAATGAGGTAACTCTTTCATGTAAATATGTTACACAGTAAAAAAAACTCAAAATTTCATCTCCATTGTCCTGCATATGATCACTTCCTACTCTGAGCTATCACCAAACACTTCCCAACACAAAGAACCCTCTATGAGGCCACCTGTATTATACTAGGACCAACAAAAACTTCCTCACCCACCTCATCCCAACACAGTGGTGATCGGAATAACCATCCATAGAGATCCATAAATGTTCCCATCCATATAGAAGCATGTTACTTTTATTTTAAGATAACTCTAACAAGGTTTGGTGCTTATCCAAATTTCGACCAATTTCAAAAACTCATTCTTAGATTATATCCTCTAGTATATGAATCATTTTATATGAATCTATATATATTTGAGGATGGTACTTTGTGCTCGACAATGTTTTAGTCCCTATAGATTTTTGCAAGACCTGCCAAAATCATGCTGTGAAACATTTGTCCCTATAATAAAAAATCTCTCAAGGTAACTCCATGTATATGTTTAATATGTTAAAAACATATAGCTTTATAATATCATCCATCAAGTGAGTCTATCATATCAGTATGATGTGATAAACCTTCATCATCCAATCAAAAATCACTTAAAAATGTAAAAAACAATCAGGTTCCTTGGTAACCACATATGAAAGTCTATCTTGATTTCATCCAACTTCAACATGAGAAAATTACGTGGTTAGAGAAAACCACCGTGATGTTGGTGCCCATCATTTAACACTCTTTTAGGCAAGGCATTAGGAATGAAAACAAGCAATGACATTAATCATCATATGCCACCAGAACCCTCATTTGAAGTCATGTTAAATATTTTTCACACCAAGATGTACCGACCATCTATCGGTGTTGTAGTCCCTCATTAACTCCTCTATGATGGAAGCATGAACTACCTCCATCCCATGTAAAAGGGTCACATCTTCATCACCCAATAACCAACCAGGTACCAGGTCACCTACTGCAAGATGTATCCACATCACAACACACTTTGGGTTAGTGTCTTATCTAGCATTTACCTAGTCTTTTGGAGAGTATGTTACTAAAAAATGGATCACTTGCCATTGATCCCTAATATTGAGATGTTTTAATACACCTATTGGATAATATACTAAATAGATTCCACTAATAGTTAAAATTCCACTCAATAGGAACTTTCTCTACCCATGTATTATGGATTATGGAATCTATATTAATGTTACCTTTACCATGTGAAAAATTCATCTCTAGGAAAAATGTTTGTAGGTAATTAAATTAGATCCTCTATATCATGTTTAGGCCCCACTGGGTAAAAATGTAATAGAGACTCTTATGGTTATTGTAGATAAAAAATCTCTCACTAATGAGATATCTTCACCAGCACTTTAGAGTGTGAAACATGAAATACAGCTCAATGTCATGAGTATGATAGTTCCACTCATTGGGTCATAGTCGATGTGAACCATAATCTATTATATATTCTATCTTTAGATTCACTTCTTTGAAACCAACACCTGATGTAACAAAGTAGATAAAACATATGATCCATTATTATGGGTGTTTTAGCAATGGATATTAATCTAACCTCCACATCATTTTAACAAAAGTCTCTTCACATGAATCTGACCACCATAACTATACTCCATTCACCACCAGCTTATTAATAATTAATAATAGGTGGGAACCATCATAGATTAAATGCCATCAATATATTTTCTATCAGAAAATTGTCCTGACCAGGAACAAATTTTTAGGATCATTCTAGGACATTACAACCACCACATTGTCTTGGACAATATATATACCTATCTCAAACACCACATGCACAAAGAACATCAACTCCTCAATACATAAGATAAAATTTAACCATTTTGTGTAAATACATTATTCTTATATAATACTCAAGAATAACTCGATGTGTCTAGAATGTTACCTTGAGGTTTTTGAGTAGATGAGAATTCATTTAGTGAACACATTGAAAATTGAATACGAAAATGGGTGGAAGATCATATTCATGAGAACCATGAATATTGCTAAAAAATTATTCAAAGAATAAAATCACTAGATAATCATGTATCCCTTAACTACACTAAAATTACCTATTTGGGATGTCATGATCTCTAAACTATAGTTGATGGTAACCTGATTGAAGATCAATCTTATAATACCATCAAGATCCACATAGTTGATTGATAAGATTATTGATCCTCGGAAATAGATATACATTGTATATTGTATTATGGTTTATTTTATAATATTGAATTCAACGTCAATGAATTCTATCTACCTTCATGGCGAAGAAGATGGTTGAACCCCCCATGTGAGTTACTTTCATTGATAATTCCCCTATACTCTAAAACTATGAGTTGCACCTTGAAATCCTTCAACTAAGTTGGTTCCATACGATATAGGGTTACTGATATGGTCTGTGTGCCCATCCAAATATCAATATTGTAGTCAATTAAAATAAAATGAGGAAGCCCTATGAATTATTAAAAAAATCCAAATAATTATCCATGGCTAGTGGAAAATATGAGGGGGATTCCAATGTTCATATTAAAAGATCCAAGCTTTCCATTTGTGTCATCATTATCCCAAGCTAACTCATATATTGACTAACTCCACCCAATCCTTGTTTTTTTCCATTGATTATCATATACCAATATCTATTTAGTGATGTAAATGAAACATGTCTCTGATAAAAATCAATTATAACATGAATGATGGTCAACCCATATATATAGGGAATCTTGTCAATTCCTATCATCTTCAGAACCAAGAAGTCTCACAAATGTCAATAATTAGAAATGACTATAGGAAAATCTAAAAATCAATGAAAATAAAATAGTTTAATACCCCATAGTGTATTAGGGGAATGTAACTTAGAGGAAAACATGATTGGTATATCAAGTTCAACAACCATTTTTGTAGATATAAAGGAATGGGTAAAAATTGTAGCAAGAAAGATGCTAGATAAACTTGACAATCCTTTAGAGTAACTACTAAGTCAAATATTTAGGAAATTATATCATACCATTACATAATTTACTAAGATACAACTATTCCAAAGATGATTGAAAGATGATAGATTTTGAATTCATGACATATCTGAAAGTATATTTGAACACCTATGCCTCATACATGCACTAAGAGAAAGACTTCTAGAAAAAGCAGACTTACTTCCTAAATCAACGAGTAGGTTTTGGAGAATGATCAATCATAAATCCCTCCATGATTGGTGGTATAGTAGTAACATCCTACTTTAAAGGATTATTCCTCCCTCGCTTAACATGTATTCCCCTACGACTATGTTTAAGACAAATTATCCAAATTTGAAGAAAATATTTAAAACATCTTTAACTATTATAGAATATCCTAATCAATTAATGTTATCATTGATGGTTTCCCATGGTGTCTACCCACAACCCATGGTATATCCCTCCTATCACTAACCATGGTCAAATCCCTAAATTTTATTTATATTCATATATATAAAAACAAAATGTAACAACATGTTTAGTTCAATTTGTTAATGCCAAGAAAGATATATCACAAATTAGAGAAAATATCCCAAATAGATATAATAGATTTTATGGAATTAAATTAAATACGTAATATGAAATAAAAAATAAGTTATATATATGTATTGTGATTCTATATACCTAGTCATTATGAATTAACACACATGAATATATACTCAAATTGAAATAGTGATCCCATCAGTAAAAAGTCAGAGCTATATTACAAAAGAGTTTTTCAGGAACATGGTAACTCCCGTATGCGACGACCACAAACATATCTCCTTTATACCATGTCCTAGGTTAGTCTAAAAATAAATGTTGAAAATGTATCTCTGATACTATTTTAAAGACCCTATCCCAATCAACTGGGCCCGAACCAAAATGGAACATGACCTCATACGCACATCCCAATACGAAAATGGGTAATGAATACGCTTGGGAGATTAAGTCTATTAGTGGGGAGACAATACCATATTTATTGTGTCTTATCACAAAAATAAGACAGTTTAAAAAATGAAATAAATAGAGAATCAAATAGAAAATCAAAGATAAGAAATCATCCATATCGGTAATAAGTGGGATCCCAAAGTTGCAACCAAAAATTGTGGTATAAAAGTAATATGTGTATATACATATAATAGCAGGACACTCATGAGTCTATCTCAATCTAAAAATAACGACATGATATTATTCATTACTATTTTCTATGGGACAATTTCCCAAACTTAGATCACTATAAATGATGTCATTATGTGCATCAGGATTTCTATACAGGGTTTGAGTAAAAAAGCATAGTATAAAACCACTAATGAATCCTTATAAATGTGAATATGTACAATTTTTTTTTCCTGATAAAAATTAATGTGTAAAAAATAATAATAACAAAATGTCATGTACTGAGGGGTCTTACCCTTACAAAGATGCAACCAACCACATTCCATAGCCGATTTTGGTCCATGATAGAGGGGTAATGTGGTGATGTATGAAGAAACTAAATATAGTCAAAGGGATAGTGAACTAGTTGTTTGAAATCCTCATGGAATCATTTGTGCATGCTACATATAATCCTCTATTTGTCTTATAGGCCAGGATATATAGAGTTCACTCGTCTTCATGTGACCATGTTACTCAGAGTTAAGTAAGAATCCCTAGGAATCACAGTACATAGAATTTACTAGGAATCCTTGATTACATCCTCAAAATGGTCTCCATAGAATCAACGTACATTTACCCTTTGTTTTGGTCCATTTTTTCTACCCCCACATGTCATATGAACTCCTCCTCTATGTGAGAACCATGTCGTGTTGGTCCACCTATTCTGAAATCTAATGACCTTACCACCGAATGAATTGAAACAAACATAACAAGGTAGGGAATTCAAGGTAATAATATCATGAAAAGAATAATGTAGAAACATAAATACATGTGATCATAATAAAAAATGTACAAACATAGAACAAAAAATACTCATTGAATCAAAAATCATTAATAGGTCACATGGTCCAGACACACACACACACGAATGTGTGATCAAAACCAAGAACTAACATTAAGGTATACCAACAAAAAAAATATACCAAGTCAAAAAAGATTGCACGGGCTCCCCATAATGTATGTAACATTATATCTCAATTTCATTAACTAATAATCTTCAAGGTTCATCTACGAATCATCATCCAAATCTCATATTCATATTATGTGGTTCAAGCCACTCGTTAGGGGTTCCATGGACTAATTCCTACTATTTATTTACAAAAAGAAATAATCACCAAATTCAATAAAAATTTATCCATCTGGGATAATTTAATATTTATCACTAAAAGACACAAAACATTTTAATAAATCAACTATTAATGAATTATTAAAATTCCAAATGTTATTTTAATACCTCTAATTGGAATAATCAAATATATATAAAAATAAATATTATTATTTTTACCTATAAATATTTATTACTATCCTTTTAAGAATTATTTATCATTATTCCAAAATATTTCAAAACATAATTTTAAAAACTAAAAATTAATTGATTCTATGTAAAGCATACCTAGGTTTTATCCTTTAAAAAGAAAACATCCATGAATATAAGAGTGATACATTTTTTAAGACCTAGAAATGTGGTTAAGGAATATATATTTTTCAATGAATGCTTCACAACTATTGAACAAAGTAATTTATATACTAACCAGTCCATAGAAAATATCTATCAACTAAATAAAGAAAGGATTAGATATTTTTCCAAAGTAAATCTTCGTACCGGTTCACGACATTAAGAACCAAAATTTAATTTTCCCAGTTAAATTTTCTTTAAATAATTAATTAATTGTAAAGCATTTAGATTTTTAAATAAATAGTATTTATAAATTTCAATGAATTAATGAATTAATTCCCAAAACATTAGTATTTTAAAATATTAAAAAATGTGTAATATATTTGAAAAGTGAACAAAGAAATGAAAAATTGGAAAAAAATTACCATTAAAAAAAATAGGGTGTTGTGTAAGGGTAAAATCATTTTTTACACACTCATGTAACAAAAATATATATACCATAATTAAACATGATAATCCATCACATGGACTTATGAAACACAAACTTACCTTTACATAGTGTATAATAATTTCATCTTAGCTTTGAATAATTCATATGATACCATTATATAGATTTGGATGCCAATGACTTACCATTATATAACCATTATAAATATCATATTAACCTTACAAAAGAAAATTGTTGGCATTATATAGTGAATTTACATCTCTCTTACCCTTATGATGCTCATATAATTTCATATTTACCTTTATGCATCTCATAAAATCTATATATTACCCTTTACATGGTCTTTAAACCCCATTACCCTTACATAACCATTGTAAATCTGGGGTGTGCCTTTACAAAAAACTATAAAACCACAAGTAATGATGGAATTAATTGAAAAATATATTTTCCAACAAAAATAAGAATAAATTATATCCCAAATATGTTTTTAAGAATAATTAAAAGTTGAGAATATTATATTTTGAAAATATCTTCTATTAGTGACACATAAAATTGAAGAAACAATGATGGATGGAGTATCTCTAGATGATTGAGTCCAACATGGTGTGCAATCATAGTAAGTGAAATACCATGGAAGATTCTTTGTGTATAAGGTCATATAACGAAGTTTCTATGTAGGCATGAGACTAATGGAAGCTAATGAGTGTCTTTGTTAACTTGTATCTTGACTGTTCTGAATAGGGTGTGAATGAAATTTTCATTCATGTTAATACTTTTACCAACATAATATATATTATAAAAGAAGCTCAAATATATTAACATTAATTCTCCACTATTAGGTAAAACCCAATTGTTAGGAATACTTATAATGGTAGGGGAGAGGATAAATACTTATTGTTATACTTTCAAAACTGAATTGTTGTCCATTAGTCTGGACATTAACTTCTTCTTTTGGAATATCACCATAAAACTGGTATATTTACCTTTGTATTCATAAAATTTAAATGGAAATGAAATCTCATTTTTGGTGGTTTATTGTGAAACAAAAGAGTAAAAATTATGTTATGAAATTTTTAACCATTCATAATTAAAGGCTTGGAATTAATGACCATCTATATGCCGAAATAAGTGTATATATCTATATCGATGTGGGGGAATATTTCCATATATATTTTTCACTAGTATACGAAGGAATATTCTTAAGCCTATTAAGTTTATGGTTGATCAACTAAATAATTTAGCACCCTCACTCCCAACAAGATATTCCAGTACGGTAGAGGAGTTGATAGAGTCATATATTTGAGAAGTAGTCATGTTTCCTAGAGTTCTAGTTTCTATTGTCTATATTGGAGATCATCTATTCACTTCCTGATTCTGGTGATCATTAAAATATTCTCTCAGAACTCAGTTGACCATGAGCATGACATATCATCCTTAGATGGTTAGCTAGTCATAACACACAATTCAAACATTGAACGATATTATCATAGCTTATGTTATAGAATTGGGTGGCTAATTTGAAGGTTATATTCATCTGGAATAATTATCTTATAATAATAGCTACCAGGTGAAAATTTATATTATCCCATTCAAGGTATTAAATAACCACCATTTTTTCCTCTATTATTTTTGGTTGAAAACCATAGAAATTAGACTACTTGGACATAGTCTTGTCTATGTGACTATGGAAAATAACCGAAAGATATAGAAGTGGAAGAAAATGCCTTAGAGGTAATATAAATCATCATAAGATCATTATATATGAACATTATCTTTCAATGTGAGTGATCATATATTCTTGAGAGTGTCACTGAGACTTAGTAACCAATTATTGGGAATGAAATATAAGTTAACCCTGTGGTATGTTGGAATGCTTAATATTATTGAACATATTGGAAATTTTTCTTATTATATAGTCTTTATTTCAAGATTTATTTCTTTACATAATGTTTTCCACATATTTCAACTGAATAAGTTTCTCCTAGACCTCAATAATCTGATCTGTTGGGAACATAGTACTCTTAAACCAGATGTAACATTTATATATGTTTTATTTTAGATTATAGAGTGATAATAGAAGTTCCTATGAGGAATATGTATACCTATAGTTTTCATAATATGTTACAATTTTAGTATTTTATAGGGAATTTTCTGATGATAAATTTTTTATGCTAGATTTATAGCCAAAACACTATAAGGTAAACACCAATATCTAGCTTTATAAGGATGAATGTCTCAATGGTTGGGAGAATATAATTTCCTATTTTGTTGTATTTAAATAATTTATTTCTTATTTTATTTTATTAAATAATTTTTTAATGTATTGGGAATTTTATATATTGTTTTTTACTGTTTTGGAATGTTATTAGAGGGAACACAATTTGATCACGTTTTGTGGAAACAATTTGTGTTCTGTAGGAAAATTTTATTGAGATAGAGAAGAGTTTCTGGGTAAGAATGTGATTTTTTCATGGATTTACAAACTTCATTTCATGACTATTCTTTCTTAGATGGGGTATCTCACACACTTGGTTCATGGGTTTCAAAACCATTAGACATTTTTATTTTATTTTATAGAGACTATATTTTTAAATCAAACCTTTTGAGAAAACCATCATATATATCCCCTGCTATTAGGATCTCCAACCCTAGTCACCATATAGGTTTTTTTTAATGAGAATTAACCTATTAAATCCAATTTTATCAATTAAAAGTGTCATAATTTTTGGATTGATTGTAAGATAGATATGATATTGATTATAGTATAAAACTATGGTATAGATACTCAATATACAATAGGGAGAGGGGGTGGATTGTATACTTAAAAATTCCTTAAGGAAATTTGGTATAAAAAAATTCATAACACCTCTATGTTCTAATAATTTTCTTGATTATGAAAAAGAGATTCCAGAAATGAAACATAATTTTTTTTTAAAATAACAAAGATTCTACCTTAAAGCATATAGAATCCTTTTTTATCAGAGTATAAGTATAAGGAAGTATAAGATAGTTATACTTTCCTCAATAACCAAAATTACAACAGAAAACAAAGATTGAAACACTACAAATAACAAGTAGTAAATCATTTATCCAAAAGAGAAGGGTATCCAACATCCTTGGATAAAGGTCCCTTGATTTGACCGAACATTTATTTTTTATTCCCATAATAAAAGTCCTCTAAAACAATTCAAGACGACCTAAAATGATGAAGCTCTAGCACATCCCCAAGAATCATCCCGAAACATTCTTAGGGTAGAGTACCCACTTCTGTAAAGACCACCAAGGGACCATTAATGCTACTCCATCGAGAGAGAGCATCCGAAACAATGTTGGCCTCCCTAGGAATATGAAAAACCACACAACCATTACTCATAACCAGGATTCAACCCTGAAAAATGTAAGTCAAACACCAGGGAACCTCACATTTACCTTGCAGTGCCCGAATCAATACCTCTGAGTCTGATTCCACTTCTGAAACTTGCAACGATAACGTTTCTTATAGCCTAATGCCCTCCAACAATGCCCAACCCTCTACACCCATCGAGTTCCCCCATTCCTTAATAGCTACTAAAGGCTGCTATCACCAAACCACCTCTATCCCGTACCATCCATCCTCCCCTCATCAATCCATTTATACATGATAACCATTCAAGAAAGTCTGTCATACCCAAACCCAGGTAAGCCCTCAATTTGAAGATCGATATCTATCTTACAATCCTCGCATGCCATCGATTTGTAAAGAAATCGGCACCTATGACTTCACAACCTGAAGTATCTGATTTTAAGGAAATCCCACCTCTGCACAAAGAAATTCTTCATGAAGAAAAGATTGAACAAGCCGTTCAAACTTTCTGCATTAAGCATGAGAGTTTATAAGAGCCTCTCTCTCTAGAAATCACTTCAACATCATGTAAGTAAGTTCTGTCAAAAGTTGGTCTGCAAAATTCCTGCAAAAGTTTCGCTAAATGTCCTGAGCTCGTTCAAAGGAGATCCTATTTATAGGTACAACTTCGACGGTCGACTCCCTCCTCCAAGAGTCATATTTTTCCATGAATTTTTAAGGGACCTGTACACGTGTCACTCAAACAATGGTTAGTTAGTAACCGAATGCACAATATCATTTTATAACCAAAACAAGAGTAAACAAAAATATGGTTACTTAAGAAAATTCATTTTTTGGAGTGTAAGAAAAAATGAAAGTTCAGAGTCTAACCAAACACTATTCATAGTCTAAACAATAACTATTCGGAGTCTATAAAACATGTATATTCAGATTTTATTTATCATAATAATTCAGAGTTAGAATTATATAGAATTCGGATTATGAATTTCAAGGAAATCTAGAGTCTGAATTTATATGAATTCAGAGTCAGAACTCATAAGAGTTCGGAGTCTGAATTCAGAGAACTCGGAGTCGGAACTCATTAAAGTTTAGAGTCTGAATTCAGAGAACTCAGAGTTAGAATTCAGATCCTAAAAATAGAATGCTCTATATCTAAGTATTATATGATTCTGAGGTTTTGGATACAAAACTGAATTTTATACTTAGACAAAATGAATAATGAAAAACATGGTAAGTCACAAGGAAATGGTAAAGTCATAAGGAAACCTTATTTACTCAACAATCTCCCCAAACATGAAGGAATGGAAAAGTCACAAGGAATCCTTATTGACTCACAATCTCCCCCTTTTTGGAAAGCACAAACATCCTTATGAAAAAGAATATAAGAGCATAGAAAATATGTTTCTAGACATTGAAATAAAACTTATCTCCCATAACACATGAGCATGGATGAATACGAATAACTCCCCCTTATACTTTGGAACACTAAAGATCATATTCTAGATTTCTAGAATGAGATTTTTGATTATCTTGAATATAGAAATCTTTGTAATGAAAACTACCCCTTATATGAACTCCCCCTTACTTAGGGATATTTCTTCTTTACTTAGAATTCATTTTCCTTTCTCCCCCTTTGTGATTTTCAAAAATAAATACAGGGAATGGAGAAGAAATTACGGTACCTAAAATATTAGTACAAAACATCCAAACAAAAACTAGAAACCAAAATGTCATTAAAATTGGAAAAATATGTACGATAAGGAAAATACAACAAATGATCGAATTTAAAGAATTTTCATCATTCCTTTTCCTTGTGCATATACTTCTTCATTATTGTTTTGATCTTTTTAACCTCCTTGTGATCTTCCTCTGATTGTTTGAGAATCTAATCCTGATCCTCAACTTTCTTCTCTTAAGCTTTGATTATATCAACCTGATCCTTAAGAGCTTTTTCCTGAACCTCCAAGACTTTTTCCTACTTGAAAAGATTTTATTCAATATCAATATGAAGATATCTTTCTCTTTTACAACTTTGAGCAACTGAATAGAGTTTCCCATTCAAATCCATTACCTCTTGAATCTGGGAATTCTATTCCAGAGTCATCTTTTCTTAAAAACTGCTTGTGAGATCCTTGATCTTACCATATTCAATGTTAAATTCCTCTTTGACACTATCTTGGAACTCATCAAGATCTCTCAAATCATCAACTGTCTTCTTTGACTAGATAACCATATTCTTACAAGACCTTTTGTGGGAATCATAGTTAATGAAGAGATTCTTGAAATCAGACTCAAGATTTACAGACTTATCCATCACCATGGATACTGAATCCGATTTCTTATATAGTGTGTGTTGAAGCATCTAAAATTTAGAGTCAATGCTTGGAAAAATCGGAATGGTTCCAGCTAGCTTATTCAACGACATAACAACGAAATCATGTCCAAGGGATGATGATTCCGAATCTGAAACTTTTCTTGGTGAGGGATCTTTCTCCAACTCAGAATGTTTTATCCTTGAATATCCTCCAACTTCCTTCTTCTTTAAAATAACTTTAGTAGGTGTATCAACAACCACCTATTTTCCCTTATCGGTTTTCAGAATAGATTACTCATATGGAGATTTATGTTCATTGTCAGATAGATGAACAATTCTATCTTCATATATCTTCTCCTTCTGAGCTCTTGCTTCAACATCTTCAAGATTAATGAAATCATGATTAGAGATTTCTTCCTCAGAGAGCTTATTCACTTCATCTTCGGCCTTGTCAACTTCTCCTTTATCATCTTTCCCATGTGTATCCAACTTTTAGGATTCTGCTTCTGAAGTTTAGATTGACAGATTATCAGATGGGATTTATTTCTTATGAAAATATTCTACTTGATTAATCAAATCTTCAGTGTCGCTACTACCTTATTCTTATTTTTCTTCTTGTAATACTAATACTTCTTCTCTTTCATTGATTTTTTAGAGTGACAAACTTCTTCCCCGGTGTTTCAGGTAAGGCTTCTACCAGGAAGGATTCTGTTACCTGAATTATCACTGATTCTTTCTCAGTACCCCTCATATGGGATTTCACTATTTCTACTTTAGTCATCCTTTTCTTTAACTTCTTTTCTTTAACTTGATTTTCAAGCTCATCAGCTATCTTCACATTTAAGGATTTTTCTTCAGCAGGATCCAAACAAAAACATGGCTCCCCAGCTTTCTTAATTTTCTTATCTTCCCTCCACTTTGCTACAACCTCATCAGGATATGCTTTTTTCTTCTTAGGGTTTAGAGGTGTGGATTCAGCTTCCTTAGCTTTTGGGGTTTTTTCTTCCTCTTTTACTTCCTTCAACTTCCTCTTCTTTCCATCCTTTTTCAATGGTTCATCCACTTCTTGTTTTTTCGGATCAACTTCAGCTTTTTCTTTAGGTAGGTCATAAAATTATCCTGAGTCTATAGAAAAACCAATGTTCATCCTCTTTAGGGTATCATCACTAACCATCATGACTTTTCAATTCCTTAGCTTCGAGCTACAAGGGATTTTAAAAGATTTTAAACGCCGAACAATTAACTTGGAGAGAATGGCTGGATACATGATTATCTGAGCCTTCAAGTTTCCATTCTTAATATTCTCAATTGTAATGAGAATATGATTAACAAAATTGATCTTCCTTAGATTTACCATGAAATCCAGGATATACATGTCACTCTTCTTCAATTTATCTTTGTCACCTTTTCTAAGAATGATGAATCCTTGAACCCATAATTCTAGAATCTGATAATTTCTAGCGAGATGAGAAATCTTCGGAGTCTTGACATCTGTAAGAGTAAGGCACTCCATAGAATTCACCTTAACAAAGCTTCCTTTGACATCTGTCAACTTATGAGAACAGAACTCAGCTTCCCCTTCGAATGTAATACCAACAAAACTAGCTGTCTTAGTATATGAAAGAGCATAAGTATTTACATAGATTTTGAATGAACACTTCTCTCTACATTCTTCCTTAAATAAACGGACTTATTCATAATACTCAACAATTAAATCAAGATACACCATATCTTGAGCCCCTGGCTTCGATACAGAAATACTCTCCCATCGATTCAACTTAATGTTTTTTGATATAATAGAATCATACTTGTTGATGAATTTCAGATGCACCATCCTTTCTCTATATACATTCCACTCCGAGATTGGCTTGACTGTAGACATATCATTTTGAGAGGATTATTCTATAGACATTTTTAATTGAGAAACCCTTGAGAATATGGAATGAGCTTATGTAGAAGAGCAGAAATTCAGCACGCCAGAGTTTGAGATTTGATGTGGGACAACCATTGGGGGGTCCTTTATATAGGAGTTTGATGTGACGGTTCATCTTACAAACTCAATCCAATGGTTGAAAATCCTTCTGATCAGATCTGACAGTTGATATGATCACTGCAAGGAAATATTGGATCCGATCTTTTGAGGTTTTTTAATAAAAACATTTGGATTTAAGGAAAATAGAATCCAAAAAATTTTAAAAACAAGAGAAACTACCAGAAAGTAAAGGATGATTATGAAAACTCATGAAAGGAAACATACCATTCGAATTTCCAGGAAGATTATTCATATTGAAGAAAAAAAATTTATTGAAGAACTTTAGATTCTGAAATGTCAATTACGAAAAATTTTGAAAAACGAAAAACCCTATTACAAAAATTTTATGAACAAAAATCTTCATTACGAAAGATTTTATGTATGAAAATCCACATTACGAAAATTTTGAGTACAAAAATCTTCATTACAAAAATTTTGAGGACGAAAATCTTCATTACAAAAATTTTGAGTATGAAAATATTCATTACGAAAAATTTATAAAATTTTACTATGAAAATTTTCATAATGAAATATTTGAAAAATCTGGCTATGAAAATTTCCATTATGAAAGATTTGAAAAATCTAACTATGAAGATTTTCATTATGAAAGAGTTGAAAAATTTGGCTACAAAAATTTCCATTACGAAAGATCTGAAAAAGCTGACTACAAAAATTTTCATTACGAAAGATTTGAAAAATATTACTACGAATTTTTTTCTTACGATAGATTTTGATCTAACTAACAAAAAAATATACTCCCCCTATGAAAAGGATTTTATTATTGTAAAGAGATTGGTTTCAAAAGAAAGTTAACAAGGAATATTACCTTATGGTTATCATTCCTAACTTCTGGTTAATGTATTAAAATATATCAGAGGGTAATGATTTTGTGAAAATATCAGCAAGTTGATCTTGTGTTCTGATAAATTGAATAATGATATCCATTTTGTGTGTGTTATCCCTAAGAAAGTGATGTCTAATATCTATGTTTTTTGCATGAGAGTTATGTGCAAGGTTTTTAATTAAGCCAATGGCACTAGTATTATCACACAAAATTTGTGTTTTGGTAAAACTCATACCATAGTTTGTGAGTGTGTGTTACATCCACAACACTTGAGCACACCAACTTACAGTTGCTACATATTCAGCTTCAGTAGTGGAAGGTACTACTGAGTGTTTATTCTTGATTGACCATGAAACTAATGAATCTCCTAAGAAAAGACAAGTTTCTGATGTACTTTTCTATCCATTATACATCCACCAAAGTCAGCATCCAAAAATCTTTTAGAACAAAATCATTTCCAGAAGTATAAAAGAGTCCTAAATCCATGGTTCCCTTTAAGTAGAAAAAAATTCTTTTCACTGCCTGTAAATGATATTCCTTAGAATTGGATTGATATATTGCACATAAGCATATTGAAAACATTATGTCTGGATAACTAGCTGTTAAGTAAAGTAAACTTCCTATAATACCTCTAAAAGATGTTTGATCTACTGGTTTCACAGCTTCATCAAGATCAAGTTTGTTTGAGGTACCAATGGGAGTACTAATACTCTTAGTATTGTCATATCCATAATTTTTAATAAGATCTTTAATATACTTATGTGGGGATATATAGATTCCTTCTAGTTTTTTAAAAATTTGAAAACCACGGAAAAATGATAACTCACCCATAATACTCACATCAAAATCAGATTTCACTAGATCCGCAAAGGAATCAGTTAAAGATTGCTGATTTGAACCAAATATAATGTCATCTACATAAATTTGAACAATCAAAACATTTTTCTTATCTTTCTTTATAAAAAGGGTTGGATCTGCATTTCCCTTAACATAATTATTTTGAAGCAAAAATCATGTAAGCCTGTTATTCCAAGATTGAGGGGCTTTCTTAAGTCTATACAAATCTTTGGTAAGTTTATAAACATGTTCATGATGTTTTCTATCTTCAAAACCAGGAGGTTGTTCAACAAAAACTTCCTCTTGTACAAAACCATTAAGGATAACACTTTTCACATCCATTTAAAAAAGTTTGAAATTGAAGAATGATGCAAAGGAAAGTATAATACAAATAGATTCAATTCTATCTACTGGAGCATAGGTTTCTTCATAGTCTATTCCTTCTTGTTTATTATAGCCTTAAGAAACCAATCTTGCTTTATTTTTTACTGTGATTCCATTTTCATCACATTTATTCTTGAAGACCTATTTTACTCCAATAACAGAAGTTTCCTTAGGTGTTTCAAACAAGGTCCATACTTTATTCCTTTTGAATTCATTTAGCTCATCTTGCATATCTTTTATCCAATCATCATCACCTAATGCTTCATCAGTACTTTTTGGTTCTAATTGGGAAAGGGATGCTAGATGTTCTACTTCATTTATTAAGTATCTCCTAGTACTTACAGGTTGATTTACATCACCAATGATACTATCACTGGGATTATTCTTAAGAAACAACTGATTTGGGTTTTGTAAAACTTGTTCATCAACATAGGGTAGGAAATATTCTAGGGTAAATGATTCAAAAACATCTTTTTGGACATTTTCCTTATCAGAAGGATCTTCTAAAAATGGTAGATAATTAGTTTTTGAAAATACATCCGAAGATATAGGTTGAGGTTGTTTAAAAACAAAGGGATCAATTTCATCAAATTTGACATGCACTTTTCTTTAATAGTACAAGTGTTTTTATTGAAAATTCTATAATCCCTAGAAGTTACGGAGTAGTCGAAGAAAATTTGTTCATCATTTTTTGGTGCGAATTTGTTTAATTTATCTTTAGTATTCAAAATGAATACCTTTCAACAAAAAACCATGAATTAAGAAAGTATAGGTTTTCTACCATTACATAACGCGTAAGGAGTTTTATTAAGAAAAGGTCTAATCAAAACACAATTTATTGTATAACAAGTAGTACTTACAGCTTCAACCAAAAAATGTTTAGCTATAGAATATTCACTCAACATGGTTCTTGTTCTCTCTTGAAGAATTATATTTCTGCTTTCAAAAACACCATTTTTTTGAGGTGTTCTAGGTGCTGAGAAGTTATGAGTAATGCCTTTTCTATTACAAAAAGTTTCAAAATTAGAATTTTGAAATTCTCCTTCATGATCACTAGGAATAGTTATCAAAGGAAGGTTTTTCTCATTTTTAACTTGGGCTATAAAAATTTTGAAATAAGAAAAAGCTTCAGATTTCTTTGCTAGAAAATAGATCCAAGTAATCCTAGTGTAATAATCAACTAAGACAAATACATAATATTTACCTCCAATTATTCTAGTTTGTGTTGGTCCAGAAAGATCCATATGCACCAACTGTAATGCATCAGTGGTGGAGACTTCACTGACTGATTTAAAACATGATTTATGTTGTTTTCCATACTGAGAAGGATCACAAACTTTTGAAGAATCAAATCTAAGCTCTGGTAGATTCTTAACTAGAATTTTCTTAAAAAGTTTGCATAGGTTCCTAAGGTTATAGTGACCTAACCTTCTATTCCATAACCAAGAATGATCTTCCATTGCACTAAGTCAAGGTAAGTCTTGGATCCTATTGTCTTCTAAGTTTAGTGTGTAAAACTTCTCTTGCCTATTAGCAGAAAGAATAAACATTTCCTTAGGATTGTGTACTAAGCACTTTTCATTCCTAAAATTCACAATGTAACCTTCATCACATAATTGACTTATGCTAATGAGGTTGTGCTAAAGACCCTTAACAAATAAAACATTTGAAATAAAAGTTTTTCCAAGAAGAACGATTTTACCTATACCAATAATTTATCCCTTATCATTATATCTGAAAGTTAATTTTCCTCCTTTCATCATTATAGTATATTCAAAGAAGTTTTTGTTACCATACATATGTCGGGAACATCCACTATCTATGTACCAAGTATTATTGTTGGTATTCTCTTTAGTCTCTTGAAAGTAAGAATGTTAGACTTTCAGAATCCAAACTTTCTTGGATCCAGAATTGTTAGACAATAAAATTTTGGGTATTCACATTTGTTTAGAAAAATAAGCTTTATGAAACCCAAGAGATTGAACATTATTCATGGAACAATTATTCTTCTAATGCCCACCACTTTGACATTTAGTACAAAAAGGGGCTCTGGATGGAATAAAATAGTTGTTTTTGGAAACATGTTTTCTATGAGTATAACATAATCTAGTAGTATTTCCTTGAGGTTTGATTTGATAATACATCTTGTCAAAATTTTCTTCACCAGAAGTAATGTTTTCAAGAATTTTCTTAGGAGAATATATTTCAGATTTTAGTCTTATGACTAAATTCTTATCCTCAGGAATTATTTCCTTAGAGTTAGATTTTTCCTCAAAAACATTTATTTTTAAAATAGAATTCATAAGATCTTTAGAATGTTTTTCCTTTTTAGAATTTACTTCCGTATGGCCTTTAGAAAGTTTTTCTAGAATCTCATCCTTATATTTATGATCTTTAGAGAGGTCTGGAATCTCTTTGGTAAGAAATTCTTCCCTAGTATTTACCTTGTCTAGTTTCTTAAAATTTTTACAATTTCTTGCTTCCAACAACTTGGAAAATCTAGATACTTCTTCATATGAAGGTATTTCTTCATTATTTGAAGATTAAGTATCTTCATTTGAAGTAATATCTTTATAATAGTAATTCTTATA
This sequence comes from Viscum album, assembly GCA_963277665.1. Classification (NCBI taxonomy): domain Eukaryota; kingdom Viridiplantae; phylum Streptophyta; class Magnoliopsida; order Santalales; family Viscaceae; genus Viscum; species Viscum album. The sequence goes on from OY728158.1 coordinate 1,330,495,376, forward strand.
AAGAGATAAATTTTTAAAGCCTCAGTAGAGCATACCTTGTCCATAAGACATGTATTGGAGAAAGAAGTAGTAATAATGAATCCTATATTTTTTTGTGCTAATGATTCATATTCAGAAGATTCACTTATCTAAGATTCTCCACAACTATCACTCCATGTGTTGTTTTCTTTATGAATTTTCTTATGATTCGAATGGTGGAAATTCTTCTTGTTTCTCTCTGAATTCCTTTCCTTATTTTCCTTATTTTTTTTCTTTTTCAATAGTGGAAAATTAGGTCTGATGTGACCAGTTATTTTATATACATAACAAGTAACATCTCCATATTTCTTATATTTTTAGTCTCTCTTCTTGAACTTATTTTTATAGTTCATTTGAGCTACTATCTTGTTCATTCTCTGAGCAAGATTAGATAATTCATTTTCATACTTTTTTGTATCACTAGATTCTGAATGAATAGTGACTTTCTTTGACTTTGATATAGTTACTCTTTCTGGAGTCTTGGATTTCATATATTTTGAAGTAGTTGTAAAAGAAACTATTCCATTCCCATTCTTATTTTTAACATTATCAGCATCTCTCTTCATTCTAGTCTCATGCTGAAGAAGAGTTCCAAACAGCTCACCTAAATAAATCTAGGTGACTTTCCTGTTCTCATCAATTGCTGTCCTCTTGGACTCCCACTGATTTGGCATGTTTTCTATGATCTTATCTACAAGTAATTGATCATCCAAATATCTTTCTCCCATATGTTGTAAGCTATTCACAATAGTCATGAACCTTTGATGAAAAATGCTTATAGGTTCTCCATAAGAAAAGTTAAAGCCATAGTATTCTGTTCTCAACAAAGATCTTCTTCTCTCTATAACTTTAGAAGTACCAAAATGTGTAACTTCAAGTTTCTTCCAGATACTATTCGTATCATCACATGAAGATATTTAAATATAGATGTTCCTAGTCATAGAACATAGAAATGTTTTTCTGACTCTGAATTTTTCTTGATATTCTGATTTCTCCTTATTAGTAAATGTTCTCAATTACTTATTAAAAATCTTATAGTCTCTTGTCATCATTAGGTAGTTACCAACTCTAGTGTTAATAATTAAAGTCTTCATTCTATATCTCTCATACTCATAATCTTTTCCATAAAAAATTGGAGGTTTGGTAGGATTTAGATTGTCGATAGAACCAACATTTAAACCTGCCATCTTAAGGAAAATCTTTCCACACAAACTAGTTAGTAATAAAAGTTTGTAAATATCATAATTAAGGAAAATAAAACTAGAGTATCTCTAAGAAAAATATGAATCCAAAATTTATGAGTCTGAAAATATGATTTGAGAAAAAAATGAAGACGAAGATTTCTCTTCTGAATCTAATGGTGAGATTAATTCAGATTTTACCAAATCCTATAATACCAATTGTTGGATCAATTTTAAGATAGTTATGATACTAATTGTAGTATCAAACTATGGTGTAGATACTCAATATACAAGAGGGGGTGAATTGTATACTTAAAAAATCCTTAAGGAAATTTTGTATAAACAAAATTCACAACACCTCTAAGTTTTAATAATTTTATTGATTCTGAAAAAGAGATTCCGGAAATGAAACTTAACAAAAGTTTACAACAACAATTAATCTACCTTAAAGCATATAGAATCCTATTTAATCAAAGTAAAAGTCTAAGGAAGTATAATATTGTTACACTTTCCTCAACAACCAAAATTACAGTAGAAAACAAAGATTGAAACACTACAAGTAACAAGTAGTAAATATTTTAACCCAAAGTGAAGGGTATCCAACAACCTTGGATAAAGGTCCCTTGATTTATACTTTTATGAAAGTATGTCTTACCCAAACCCAGGTAAGCCCTCAATCCAAAGATCAGTATGTGTCTTGTTATCCTTGCAAGCCCTCGATTTGTAAGGAAATCAGCACCTCTGACTTCAAAACCCAAGTCTCTGATTTTAAGGAAATCACACCTCTGCACAAAGAAATTCTGTACGAAGAAAAATTTAAACAAGCCATTAATACTTTCTGCATGAAGCCTGAGAGATTATAAGATCCTCTCTCTCTATAAATCACTTCAACAACATTTAAGTAAGTTCTTCCAAAAGTTGGTCTACAAAAGCCCTGCAAAAATTTGCTAAAAGTCCTCAGCTCGTTCAAATGAGCTCTTATTTATAGGCATGACTTCAACGGTCGACTCCCTCCTCCAACAATCATATTTTTCCTTGAATTTCGAAGGGACCTGTATAGATGTCACTCAAAAAATGGTTAGTTAGTAACTGAATGCATGACAAAATTTTATAACCAAAACATGAGTAAAAAAATTATGGTTACGTAATAAAATTAATTTTTCATAGTGTAAGAAAAAAATGAAAGTTCGGAGTCTAACCAAAAACTATTCGGAGTATAACCAAAAACAATTTGGAGTCTGTAATACATGTTTATTCGTATTCTGTTTATTAGAAGAATTCAGATTCTGAATTTATAAGAATTCAGAGTCTGAACTTACTAAGTTCGGAATCTAAATTCATAATAATTCAGAGTCAGAAATCATGGGTGTTCGAAGTCTGAATTCAGAGAACTCGGAGTCAGAATTCGGATCTTGAAAACGGAATGCTCTATATCTAAGTATTATATGATTCCAAGGTTTTGGATATGAAACCAAATTTTATACTTAGACCAAATGAATAATGAAAAACATGGTAAGGATAAATTTCCTTGGGGAAGGAAAATTTTCATTATGAATGTAAAACATAGGGTAGAATGAAATTTTCCTTAAGATAATGTGATTGTGATTTTCAAAATATGAAGAAATGGTAAAGTCATAAGGAATCATTATTAACTCAACAATCTCCCCAAACATGAGGGAATGGAAAATTCATAAGGAAACCTTATTGACTCAACAATACTCTAAGAGGGGGGCTGTCGTGCCTAAACATATAGGCTCAAACACATTTTAATGGGATCTTATTTTGATTATATTAATGATTAGAAGAAAAATCATATATCTATAGAATAAAGGTATATTTTTTGTCAAATATATCCAATGTAGGTGGGTTTCCCCATTTTTATACTTTTACTAGAATGGGTATGAACATAGGTGTCTTTAAAGAACTATATTCTACTTTTGAATGATTTTACTAGGATGAAACTATTCTATATTTTTTCTAAACTAGTGGTTCATGAAATATGGGTTATGAGCATCATTGAAAACATGTTTAACAAATTGATAAAATGAGTTCCTTAAAGAAATATTTTTTATGACTTAAGGGTCTTAGTGTAACTTGGTTACATGTGCTCATGTGTATATAGTTTTGATCATGGTCACAAGTCCCACCATAAAATAGGGAAAAATGACATGGATCATTTTTATAAGTACCATCATTAAACAATAAGACAAAGTTACTCATTAGTAAAGGGATAAATCACTATTTGTGAGTACAGGGAGGTCAACCTCATACATATACATGTGTGTGAGAGAGTGAAAACAAGGCCGGTTATCCCAAATTAAAATTAATTTCTTCATTCTAAAAATTGAATGGAAATATAATATTTATATACAATACATTTGGGAGATCTTTTAATCTTACTAATTTTATATTATAGAAACCAATTTATATTATTTCTAAATTTTCCATTTATATTTTCTCATATTATTTACTTATAAATTTCTAGTCTTATTCTCTTGTGGGATAGGTAACCTGGGGTTTTACTAATGGGTAAGATAACGCAAATCCTTTATAAATGTATATTCATATTGATTTTTTTAAATGATACATGAAAGGGGGAGGTTTTCTATATCTCTAGTATGGTTTCTTGATGTTGTTTTAATCTTTGGAGGATATAAATCATTTGGGTGGTTCACATCCTCATATTTAGTGGTACCAACATTGTGAAATAGTCATTTACTGATTTGGATTCTTAGTTTTCTTATTTACATTCTTATTTTTTCTATGATGTTTTTTCTACATATTTAATTTTTTTGCATGCATAATTTATATAGAAATACTTGTTTTTTTTGTTACATGTTTATCATGTGAAGGTTGTGTGTGTGTAAATAGTGTGAATCATCCCACCTTGTAACATTGTTTTCAAACCATTGGTATTATTTTTGACTATTGGTGTCCTAAGAATGTCACATATGATTGGTTTATTATCCAACTTTGATAAAGACAATTTATTAAGGAGGGATTTTACATTAATAATAAAAAGAAAGTTTCCATGCATGAAGTTATAAAATAATAATATAATAGATTACATGATCTAAAAAGGATAACACATTATTCAACATATCTATAGAAATTAACAAAAAAATTGATTAGCATAATGTATGACAATATCAAATAATAATAAAACATCATATGAAAAAATAAAACATTAACCGGCAAAGTATAAATAATAACTCACAAAGATCCACATAAATAATTCAACAAATAACTTACCTTAAAATTATTCAAAATATTCTCATCTATTTTTAAAAGAAAAAAATTAGAATTATTTTAGCACATATTCTTCAAAGATAAACATAATATTTTTCTCTAAACAACCTCAATCACTCCTAAAGTCACATAACAAAAAATAATTTTCCATATTTATAGAATATCTAATATATACTAATCATTTTCATAAAATACCATAATTAATATTAATAAAAAAAAATAATCATATGTATTTTTAAAATTTAATTCAACTGTTATTTCCCAAATACAATACAATCATTGGAAAAAATAAATCCATATACCATAATCATACAATGTCCACAAAATAATGAACTTATTCAAAAATAAAATTAATCACATAGTGAAAAAATCAATTTTCTGTCCCATTATTACATATATGATAAATCATAAGTTCCCAACAAGTAATAATCCTTTCATCATAATTAACCATAATTACCTCAATATTTATGATCATACTATTCTTGAAGGATATCAATAGCATTAAAATTATATCCATAAAATCTAGTAGATTTATTCCTCGAATAAAATTTTCACTAAAACAAAAAATAAACCCAATCATTTAATTGTAATAAATTTCTCCAAAAATACTCATAATCATCTTCAAATACAATCATATAAAACCTAAAAAAAGGTATCCATGAATTTTAACATATGATAAATTGTAGACTTATTAACCCGTGATGATATACATAAATCATGTGTGAACCTCACATGAATAAATAATAATATCCAAATATATATAATCCTCAATATTATAAAAACTATATGATCCTCAAACATGTACTCCAAGATATTGTGCTAAAAACATAACCATTACATTTTATATTATCATATAGATAAATGTGGCCCAAATTTTCCCATTCAAATCATAAAATATCATATAAAATTATTGGATCACTTATATTATAATGGACCTTTTAGGTTATGATATATAGAGAATTAGAATACTCTTACGATACAATACCCATGTCATAAAGTGATCATTCTTCCAACTATATGCATTTTTTTGTTTTCATATAAATTCATTATTTTTGTTATTATTCATCATTAACAATTGGGAAAAATAATTTAAAACATTGGATGAGCACAAAAATTCCAGTAAGGGACATATAAAAACAAGTAATGTAACCTTTTATCCCATCACAAAAATCATGATATCATATAAGAGAGTTTTTATTGAACATAAGAAAATTTTGATGTCAATTAATCATTTATTAACACATAAATTTATATTAAATTCACAAATATTTTCATAAAACACTTTATAATAAAGAAAATTAAATAATAATAATCTTTAATGTTTCTTATAAAACATCATAACCCAGAAAAGATTATTTCATAAAAACATACATGTTACCCTTAAAGGGAATATTCATTACATTAAATAAAATTTATTTTTCTTCACTTATGAAAAAAATAATTCCATGGAAATTAATTTTAATGCATCAAAAATTCATATAGGTACCTTGGGGAATCATATTCAAAGAACCCTTACAAATGGAATAACATACTTTCTTAGTTACAAAAATGTTCTCTAGAGAACAAAATCATTACCAAATTAATTGGAGAGATATATCAGGAATAAAAATCCTCTAAAATTATGTAAAACCATAATAAAATGTATATAAAAAAATAAAATATTTAATTTAAGCAACAAAATAACATTAATTGTTTCATTTAACCCATATAAAGAAGTGATTTTTGGGATTCTTATAAAAATAAGGATGAAAAAAATTCCATGAAAAACACACATAAAAATTTTCCAGAAGATTTGGAAATAAGAAATTATTTTTATAAAACCTAAATATATTAAGAGTAAATAATGGAAATTTTGGTCATGTTTTATGCAATAAAAAGTATCCTTTCACACTTTTTAAAAATGTCAACAATAACACATTTGGACAATGTATAAAAGTTTTCCTTTAAAACCATCATAAAGAAAGTGAATTGAGGTTTTCAATTACACTGAATATATATTTTAGTATAATAATAACATAGTATTTATATTTTATGGAATATTGATATAGTGGAAAACTATAATACAAACATTAAAACTTTTAAAATAAGGTATTATATAAAAATACATTACTTCTACTTCAACTTGTCATATATATTTTTTAAATCCTTTATAATATATTTATATTTATTATTTTCATTATGAAGAACCTTTTTCAAGATTAATATTTCATCATTGAAGCATAAATTAAATTTATTTTAATGAAATATTTAATTACTTTTTCTGTTATGTCCATGTCATGTGTGTTGGGGATGTTCAGTTCATAACATCAAAACAACTTTTGTATCCTGACCATAGTCCTGGAAGCTATTATTAAATAATCTAAAGAATAATAATAATGACTTAATTATCATTTATAAACATTAATTAATCTTTTATGAGCATCTATATATGTTCGTTATGATGAATGAATTATGTTACAACATGTAGATTGTGGTATATATTTGTGCATGCGTAACGTTTCCTTTTTTCAATGAATAATGAGAGAATGATGGTAGGTCTTATTTTAACTTTAAGAAATAATTAAAATGTGATAAAAATAAATTAAATTATTAAATAATTTGTTATTACCATCCATGAGTGGTGGTATTTGAAAAAAAAAGTATATCTTTATGTGGAGACAGTAGTTCGTACATGCACATGATCGATGATTCCATTGGTAACGACTGTAATAGTTTTAAGAAAGTTGATATATTAAAATTATAGAATAATAATAATGTTATTAATATAATATAAATTTATATAATTATTCATAATAACCATCTATGAATAGTAGTGATCAAAAACAAAATACATCGGTTCTGTGATGCGTTAATCCGCATGTACACAAAAATGATTGTTTTATTTACTATTTAATAAAAAAGGAGAGGAATTAGGTTATTAAATCCACATAATAAATTAAAATTATATGGTATATACTTATTTTATTATATTTTACTGGTTAATATATAATTTCATGAGTTACAAGAAGGATATGTAAGATGGAAACACTTCGTAGATACGATTCGTCTTTGAAGAAACTCTATTAGATATCTCATCAAGGACCACATGGATGCTATTTTAAGAATAAAATAACCCGTAGAATGTCTCTAAGAAGGTTAATAAGTGGTTCTGGAATATTTTTATCAAGATATAATTTTTATTATGTGTGATTATGTGAGTATGGATGGCGTGGTTATATATAAGAGAATGAGGACACCTTTAGAATTAATTTATGTATTAAAATTATATAAATTAATTTTAATGTTCTTGTGGGATAAAAATGTTATATTTATAATATATAGTGATGATAAATTTAAATATCCCCATAAATAAATGTTTATACTTGTGTAGGTGATTTTTTAATTCTTATCTATTTGTTTAAACCTCACACTAACCTTTTTTGTAAATTCCTCGATAACAATGTTTTATAAACATTAAGTGATGAGAAACTTATTATAAAAGTATAAATGAATCATAAATGGAAAAGGCTGAAATTATAGACAATAAATAATTCAATTGAAAAAATATTATATTTTTATGAATTATAAATCATTTAGTAAAATATTATTTAACTAAAAATACAATTTAAGTCATTTTATGAACTATTTAAATTATTTGACACTAAAAAATAAAAAAGATGTAATTAATTTTGAATATAAAAATTTAAAACATACCTAGTACATAAAGTATATCTAAAAATTCATATCAAATCCTAACTAACTGAAAATAATATTATTTTGTATGTTTTAAAATCCTTTTCTTAATATTCCTATAGATTACATAAACAATGTGTCGACATTGAGTATGAATTTAAGGTAAATATTTCATCACTAAAAGTTAAAAATAAATTAAAATTATAAATTAAATTAAATCATATTTCAAATAACCATGCATTAATTTTTATCCATGTGAAAATACGATAGATATATTAAAATCCATAATATGGAATTTCGGAATTATTCATTAGATAATATAATATATGGGTCTTTTTCAAATAAAAAATTGAATGAAAATTTCACATTTTCAAATATATTTTGGTTTGATTCAAATAAAACTAATAAAATGAAATATATGAAAGTGTATCAATGATTTTAAACCTTATTTTATAGTTTTATACTTATTTATCCAATTTTCCCTTTACTACAGTGATGAATTCTTACTAATGTTATAATTCATAATGGAAAAAATAAAAAGAAACTATTTTACAAATTTGGAAATAATGATAAAAAATATAGATCTTATTTTATCAAATTTAGTACATCAATGTAGAATAAATTAATTATAAAATAAACCCATAAAACTTGATGAGAAGCAATTTTCCAGAAAAATGAATTTTTATGTATAAAACATTTTTATACCAAAATTAGAAATAATGTTGATTTTAATGAAATTAATTGGATTCTGTTTAATAAAAAATAACTAATAAAATTTAAAAAAACCAAAAAATGGGACACTATAAATACATTAGTGTAGAAGATAGTTTTTTATAAAAGTAGTATTGTTTGCTATTCAATAAAATTTAATCCTTTCAGAAAAATAAAACAATTTCTTCCTAAGATAATTTGGAATAATAATTTTAAAATTTATATCCATTTTATAATATAAAAATTATAATATTTTCTCAAAAAACGGAATTAATTTGTTTTTGAGGAAAATAAATTTTTGATGCATAAATGACTTCACAAAATAATTTGTGCGTATTTCCTAAGAATTAATCAATAAATTTGTACTAGTTTGGTCATTTTAATATATATATTTTAAAATATTCTTTTCCATATTTATTCCTTCCAATTCAAGGCTATGTTATAATTATAATATAAAATAATAATATTTTACTATTCTAAAAGTTCGGTGTTGCGTGATGTATATTATCTCGAGCATAATATTATTTTATAATCCTATGTAGATAAATTATACCCCTATTGAAATTGTGAACTAAAAATATTTTCTCATTTTTAATAATTTTTTATAAAAATATGTTTTAATATTATAATATAGGGAGTGGAAAATAATAAATATGATCATGAATAAGAAAATATTTTTAATGTTGAAAAATACCTTTGTTTAAAACATAGAATATAAACAGGGATAATAGAAAAAATACTTTTTGAAATAGGGATTTTGAACTATAAATTTCATGTAGAATGACACATAACTAGGTTTAAAAATATGAGAACTTGTGTGGGATGTGAAAATATTGATATAGGGGTTAAAATTTAGGTATAAATAATTAATTTGAGTGATAGATAATGCGATGATGATAAAGTTATTGACCAAAAAATTAGAAATTAATAGAGGATAAGGAGACCATCAATTCATAAAAAATGAATTACAAATAATAATTTTTTTATTTAAATATCATTATCATAGAGTTGAGGTATTATTTTAACATCAAGATAGTTAATAGGATATAATATTCTTTCATAAATTATTTTAATTTCATATGAACAATTTCAACCTTTGGTTGTGCTTAGATCAAATTTTAATCATATATCTTTTATTAATCCAAGAAGTGAATAATCAAAATGAACTTTTTCACACCTAAATCACTAAATTAGTCTTCTTATTGATCAAATTATCCAGAAATGGATAATAATTTATTCAATATAACTTTATACATTTTCCAAAACCAAAAATGGTTTGCATAAACTAAGGTAATATCCAATATAAATAAATGTCCATATGAAAAAATAAAAAATTATTCTCCAAGGAAACAACAATAACACAAAAATATCAATGTAAATAATTCAATAAATTTTTATCCTTTAAATTTATCAAAATAATTGTCACTATGTTCAAAACCCAAAAATCAGAAATATTGATAAAAAATTCTTCCAAGATATATTTTTTTTCTCCAAATAATATCGATCAGTCTTAAAGTTAGATACAAAAATTTATATTCCCTAATCATATAATATCCAAATATACTAATATTTTAAATAAATTACCTGAATTTCCATAAATCCAAAATAAAATAACATATTCTTCTAAAAGATAATTTTAACCTTTTTCCACAAATAAAAACCCATCTTTTAAAAAAGTATTTATATTTACCACAATGATATAATGTTTCAAAAGTATTTAACTTCTTCAAAAATTTAATAAATTACAGATTGACCCTATAAGTTTTTAATCCCATGGTTTTTTATATGGTATATCGTATGTTCCCAACACATAAAACCATTTTATCCAAATTAACCATAATTACCTCAACATCAAAGTTAAAATCGCCCTAAAAGTTATCAATGACATTAAAAATATTCCCAAATAATATAAAATCATTATCACACAAATAATATTTTCCTTAAAACACATAATAATTCAAACTATCGTATTAACATAAATTTCTCACAAAATACGATTAATCATATTCAAATCCACTCAATTAAAACCCCGATTGGGTATTCATGCCCTTAAACTCATGAAGATCCATGGAATTATTAAGCTTTATTGGTATCCCAAAGTATTATGTTAACTTCACAAAAAAACATCATAATCATCAGAGTTATAAAAACATGTCTCAGATAAAACTATATTAGACTTGAACCTGTACTCCCAGATCCGAGGATAAAATCATAATATTTATATTTATAGTTTCGATACAAATAAAACTGACACAATTTTAGCCTTAAAAAACAATAAACATTAAAATAAAATATTAGATCACTTACATACCTAAAGAACTTTTAGGTTTATTGTTTTAGGTAAATAGGGAAAACTCTTATATAACTATATTGATGCCTCAAAGTGATCATTTTTATTGAGAAACCCAACTTTTATTTTTTCATATTTAGTCTTCATCAATATTTGGACTCATTCTTAAACCTTATGAAAAAATTTAAAACATTATAAAAGAACACAAATCTATGTAGGGGACATATAAAAATAAGAAAAGTAACCTATTAGTCTATTTCAAATATCATGACGTCATATAAAAGAGTTTTCCTTTAACATAATAAACCTAGATATAAAATTGCTTTTACTTACACATGAAATTATATTAACTACACAATGTTTGTATTAAAACACACTATAATAAATCCTAATTGAAAATTCATTATCATGATGGTTTCTACTAAAAAACCAATGTATAATCTTTATTAAGAAAACACATTTAACCATATTGGGAATAATCATTCCTTCAAAGAAAAGATCATTATCATACCCAATGAAATTAAAACATTTCCATTAAAAGTTGTTTATAAGTATATAAATATCATTTATGTGCCTTAGTAAATCATTTGTGTAGAACTGCTACCATAACACTTATAATAATCCATATAAATTCAATAACACAAATAATTAATTCCAATATATTTTTGAGAGAATATAGTCATTAACAAATGAATTGTAGAGCTATATATGGATCACCTGTAATCATAAGTAATTCATAATTACCATAAAATAAATGGAAATAAAAAAATAAAATCTTCAATTTTAATCACTAAATCCCATAAATATTTTCATTTAACATATATGCATAAGTTCTTTTGGGACACACATAAAAATAAGGATAAAAGAAAATTTTCATTTAAAAATACATAAAAAACAAATATGTGGATTACTATATTACATTAAAAAATCATGAAATATTAAAGGGAAATATTCTTAAAGAATAATATTCATGATATTAGTAAATTCCACTCATACCATATACTATAAAAAAAATCATTTCAAACTTTGTTAAAATGTCCAAATTAACACATTTTGAAAATGATAAAAAAATATTCTATTAAAACCAACATAAATAAAGTGAAACATGGTTTAAAATGAATCTCAACATACATTTATATAATTTAATAATACACTTGTATCAATTTATAGAGCATTGAAAAGTTGGAAGTAGAGAAGAAAAACCTTAAAACTATTAAAATATGATTTTAAAGAAAAATATCATAACTCAAGTAAGAATTATCATGTACATTCATTAAACAAATTTTAGAAAATTAATATTAATTTTTTAACTAATTGATAACAATTTATTGGATTAAATACTTATCCATGAACAATTTATTTTAATTAAAAATTTAATTACCTAATCATTTAAGTCCACATCAGGTGTTTTAAGGAATTGAACCTCATAATTTAGAAATGAATTCAGTATGATTTACATTGTAAAAGTTGTAATTTCTCCATCATATGAATAAAAATAAACATGAAATAATTAACATGTTTATAAAATAATTTCATTTTTTGAACCAGATATTTTATATATTTATGATAAATGAATTATATTATAATATAGAAAAAGTAGTCTATACATAGGCATGGGTAATATTTCTATTTTTAAAAAATCACGAGGGATAAAGAGAAGTATTATTTCATTTGTATATATCATTATAATATTATTAACATAAGATAGAATTATTAAATATATCACTATACCCATCCATGATAGGTAGATTTTGAATAATGAAGTACATAACTACTTGGAGATAGTAGTCTGTATGTATACATGTTTGATGATTCTCTTTTTAATGATTGGAATGATAAGAAGATATATGATATATTATATTTATAGTATAATAAAATTTTCATTAATATTAAATAAATAAAATAAATCCATCATAATAACCAACCATTAGTGGTGACAATGATAGTTAAAATACATCAGTTTTATAAGACGGTAATCTGCATGTATGCATGGAAGATGGTTTCGTTTCCCATTGTATAGAAAATAAGATGAATAAGGTTATTATATTAACACAATAATATATAATCATGTGGGATATACTGATATTATTATATTTTAATGGATAGGGAAAAATTGAATGTGGTTGAATAAAATGTTAAATGAAAACAATATATAGAGATAATTACCTTCTCTGTGCAGAAAATCTTTTAGATCACTCCATAATGACACCGGGGGTGGTTTTTTAAGAATAAAATAACCTATGTAATCTATATAATTAAGTTAATTATTTGGTTTTTAGATTTTTTTCAAGATAAATGGCTCATGATTCATGATAAAAAGAGGAAGGTGCGTTGTTCTTATATATGAGAGGAGATGTGAACCATTATATTTATATAAAGAATTAAATTGAAAAAATTAATAATAATGGTCATGTGGAAACAAAATGATATATTTAAAATATATGGATCATATAATTTCAAATCCTCCCAAAAAATAAAATTTAGAAAACCGTATTTGATGTTTTTACTCTTATATCTTAGTTTTAACATCACATTATCCCTTTTAGTGGTTACCATAATAATAATGTTTTTTACTCTTTAAGGGTTAAAAAATCTACTAGGAAAAGAAAAGTGACCCATAAAAGGGACATGGTTGATATTATATAATTTATACCATTATATTAATCAAATAAAATATTTTTATGAATTTTAAATCATTTAATAAAATATTATTTAACATAAGATATCATAAAAGTCATTTTCGAACTATTTACACTATTTGACTATTAAAAATTACATGATATTAATGTATTAATAATATAAAATTTTGGAATATCAATAGTGAATTATTTTTAAATTAAAATATCATTAATGATCATAACTCTCCTAATAAATATTACATTGAATATTTTTAAAATCATTTAATTATTTTCCATCAACTTGAATAGGAATTATGTCATTATTATGTAAGAATATATGATACTTGTTCCATAACAAAAAATAAAAAATAAATTAACAAAATAAATTCATTCATATTTCAGATAAATATTGATAATCGTTAATTACTGATTTTTATCCTTATGAAAATAAATTAGAGACATTAAAATCAAGAATGTGATATTTGGGAACTATTCTTTACTATAAATAATTTAAAGGTGTTTATCAATGAAGAATGGAATTAAAATGATATATTTTAAAATATATTAATGTTTTAGTCTAATTAAACTCATCCAATTAATTTTATGAATATTTATAAATGGATTTGATTTCATATTATATATTTTTAACTATCATTATCCCATTTTACCCTTTTCAAAGGTGATTTTTTTTACTAAGGTTACTCTCTAGAAACTTTAAAAATTATGACTCAAAATATGGAATACATTTTATTTATTATGATCCCCATTATTTTAAGAAATTACTATTAAAATAAAACCATAACACAAGATAAAAAATGAATCTCCATAAAAAAATATTTTCATTCTTAAACTATTTTTATAAAAAAATAAGCATAAAGTAATTTACACAACAATGCAGTGGATTATATTTAATCAAAAGGAAGTACTGAAATTTGAAAACAAATTTAAAACAAAATGGAATTTTTCAAATATTTGAGTGGAAAATATAACTTTTTATAAAAATTTTATTTTTTCACTATTCACTAAATATTTAATCTTTTCAGAAAAATCTAAAAATTTCATCCTATGATAACTCTAATATTATGATTTCAAATATAATTACATTTTTAAAAAAAAATTTATAATTTTTTTCAGAAAATATTTATAATATTCAATGAAAAAATATATGGAATTTTTTCTGAGAATAAATATTTTGGAAGAAGACACTAACATTACTAAAAAATAATTTCTTATTTTGTAATCATTAATAATTAAATTTTTATTGGTTTTTAAATATATATATATATATCATAATTCACTTATTACTATTCATATAATCTAATTAAACAGTTACGTTATAATAGTTATATATATGTAATAATATTATTTTTTCATTAAATATTGACATTGTGTGTAATATATATTATTGAATATAATTTCCCTTTAAAATATATGATTATTACATTATACCCCAATAAATAAAAATATCCTTTCAATTTAATCCCATTCTTGAGAAAATGGGTTTAAAATATTTTTTAAAATTCAATTCGTGGTATTGGAAGATAAAACATATGATCATGATATGAAAATCCTTTTTAGTTTAGAAAAATACATTTTTCAAAACCCACATTATAAAAATGGATAATAAAATATTGTATTGAAAAGAGAGAAGGGGAAATAATAAGTTCATCCTGGATAACACATAAATAGGTTTCAAAATAGGAAAACATTACTGGGAAGTGAAATTATGGACAAGGGGGAGAAAATTAATTTCAAAATAATGAAACAGAGTGATAGAGAATGAGATAAAGAGAATGTTAATGACTAAAAATATGTAAATAAATTCGGGATAAATAAGACTATTAATTCTGAATAAATTTAGGTAAAATTATATATTTTTTTTATTCCAAGATCATTTTCGTTTAGTAAATGGATTATTTTACAATCAAGATAGAAGACCTACAAAAATATAATTACACAATTTATTTCTATTTTGTATGGGAAATTTCTTCCTTTAGGTGTCATTTGATAAATTTTTTTACTTCTGTATCATATCTTATCCCAATAAATTAATATTAAAAATAAATGTTTTGTTATAGAAGAACTGAAAAAACATCCAACTGATCAAAAGAGCTATAAAAGAAAAACATGTTATTCCCCTTATAGTTATATGTTAATGAAAATTGAAATTGATAGGAATGGGTAAGATAATGTCCAATATGAATAAACCATCATATTATGAACTAAAACATTAATTTATAAAGACTCAAAAATAAAATATTAATTTTAAGATAAACTATTTGATCAATAACATACCATAAAATGATTTAAAATATTCCAGATTGAGTTTAAAATCCAAGAATGATAAAGGTTTGATACCATATTCCTCTAAGAAAAATTCAAAATTATCTCCAAATAAGATCTATCACTTGTAAAGGAACATAAAAATTTCCAAATATATATTACATAATAATATAATCTAAAAAATATACTAATATTCTCTATAAATAACTTGAATTATCATAAATGAAAACAAAAATCATATATATTTCCAAAATATAATTCAAACATTATTTCTTAAATAAAAAACCCATCATATCCAAATGTTTTTTCAATTACCTAAATCATATAGTATTTCCATGACAGATAACATCATCAATAATAACATTAATCACATAGTCACCAAAACACATTTCTATCCAACGGTTATCTATATGATAAATCAAATTCTCCCAACATGTAACAACCCTTATATCCCAATTAATAATAATTTTATAACATCAAATATTATCTTAACCTTTATAGTTTTAATAATTTTATAATTATGTCCTTAAAATATAAGAGCATTATTACCAAAAGTATTGTTTCAATAAATTTGATACTAAACCCAAGTTTTGAAAACATAGTGTTTACATTATTTTAAAAAAAAAAATGATTAACAAGACCCAATTTTCTCCATTCAAAACAAAAAACATCAATTGGAAATATTGGATCACTAATATACCCAATTTCATTTTATGTTATTAATTATAAATAATTAGGAAAAACTATTACATAATAATACCATTGCCTTTAAGTGATCAATTTTTACACTATACCATGTTTTTAATTTTATATACTAAGACTTTATCATTGTTGAAAATAATTTTTACACCCTATGAAAAACATTTTAAAATGTTTTATGCGTGAAAAAATATTATTAAGGGACATATATAATAATACAAATTAAAGCTTTAGTCTATTTCAAAAATCATGAGATCTTATAAGATTGTTTTGATTTAAAATAATAATATTTGATCTCAAATAATCAATTTTAACACATGAAATTAGTATAACTACCATTTTTTTTCAAAAAATATTAAAAATAAAAAAACAAGTTATAATCATAACCACAGAGGTTTATAATAAATCATGATTGAATACATTTTTATAAAAACATACCCTCTACCCTTAAATGAAAAAATTACATCATTAAAGAAAGTATACTAAGATTACCTTATGAAATAACAAGATTTCCATGAAATGAAATATTCAAGGAAAGGATATTTATTTATTTACCTTTCAATATAATCTTCATAAAACACTTACAAGAAAAACTAAAAATGAAATAACCCACATGGTTAATGTAAACATAATTATTTAGAGAATAGAATCATTACCCAATAAATTAGAGTGCCATATTGGGCTCAAACATATTCATAAACAATGTCCAAGGAATATAATCGTAATTAAACACATCATTACTTACATTTCAATAAAAAAATCTCCCAATATATTATTTTTATAACATTTTAATATGATCTATAGATATTCTAATAAAAAAAATATAAACATCATTTTTCTTTTAAAATATCTATAAAAAATTCCCCATAAGAATGTGTAATAAGATATTGAATTGAAGAACATGAAAACTTGCAGTGGAATATTGTTAAATAATAACATTCATGAAGCTGAAAATTTTATCTCATGTCATATATGATTAAAAAATATTCTTTTACACTTTGTAAAAATGAAAAAAATATCATGTTTGAAAAATGTTAATATTTAGACTATTAAAAAATCATAATAAATGCCAACCATTTTTTAAAATTAAATTTAACAAACATTTAATCAAATTATTAACAAACTTGTTACTTTATGAAACATGATTATGGACGAAAAATATATGAAAAATATTAAAACATTTAAAATAATATTTTAAATAAAGATTTTATACCTCCTGTCTGAAGTGTCATGTACGTACATTAAACCCAATATAATAAAACTATAGTAATACTATAATTTCTTAACAACTTTTCCTAGTTTTAATATCTTCACATAAAACAATTTATTTCATTTATTTAAAAGATATATTTAACTATTTAACTTTTATTCCAATATAATAACACTATCTTCTTTATAATTTTAACTATTTTTGTGTGTGACTTTATTAATTGCATCATCTAATAAACCACATGTATATCATGGTACCAGATTTATCTTCTCGTATATCTCCACTTGGGATAATATCATGAAAAAGAAATATTTAGAATTGTAACAAAATTAATTTCACCTTCCACATAGTTCCTTAAAGTCTCTTAGGTCATTAATTTTAGACACCCTCTCATTAAATATGTTATCTTCTACATGTATAATTTTTCAATTAACTATAACACTATCATTATCTTTTATTTATTCCAAAATTCTTTCCAATTCCAATTAAAGTGACTAAATAATCATTTATTAATTAGGATAATGATTAGAATTCATCGACCTTCTATATGGAATCTTATAAATTCCTTCCTCCAATCCAATCCTTTAATTTTTCTATTAGATTATTTTCCCATTTTTTAGACATGATTTCCTCCATCAACACCAATACTCATCGACAATTTACTAGAGTTTATAGTGGGGGTTTTACTTACATAACAATATAAAATCATCTTTCATGGTGTATAATATTTCATGATATCCTTAAGAATGTTTTTTATAGATTCTATTTGTATGTATCCCAAAGTATATTAGTTAGGGTAACAGTAAATATGTACCCATTGTGATCCTTCATCAAAAAGGCCTATGATATAATCTGTGGTTGAGAGTATTTATGTGGTATATTAAAAGTAACACCGTGTTATTATAATAAGAATACTATTAAAGCTAATTAGTATTTTAGGCCACATAATTAGGAATTTGGGCCATACGACCTTCATTCCATCAATGGATTTTCAGATATAGGGCCTCCATGTAACATCATATTATTGGTTTTAAGGTATTTATTAACCCTTTATTGATTCCCTTTTTGTTGGATGTTGATTAGGGGTTCCCACCCCATACAAACCGTACAACCCAAGACAATGGTATTCTCTACCATTGGCACTTTATTTGAAAAGTCTTCCACAAAACTAGTAAAAACTATCCACCTCGGTAGATAGACACATGATTTATCTAAGCCTATGGCCCTTCCCAGCTAACCATGCATGTGGGAATTTTTATTTCTGATAATAATTTTAACATTCCATGAAATGTAGTTTAATTTCCCCCTCGACCCTAACAAGACCTATCATGAATTCTATGGTTGCGTTGGCTCTATCAAAACATTTTTTGATCCTTCATAACTAATATTTGTCAAATCAAATCCCATTGGATGATATGAACCCTCTCTACTAAGTGGATAACCTCCCTTTCAATAAATATTTTCACTATAGGGTTTGTTATATCATTATTTTTTTGATGGATCTAAACTATGTTAATTTAAATCTTAATTTGAGGTTGGATTTCCAGATATTTATCTTCATTATTATTTGTTGGAAAATACTATTGTGAGTGTTGTGTATATGTGATTATATTAATAAAGGTAGGTTGTTTATTTTGAGTAGCTCTATGTAATTAAACCATTAATTAATTGATTTTATTTAAATTGATTTCAATTTATTAACTAAAAAATAAATAGAGATGAATTGGAATTGTGGTTTCATATGGAATTGAATTTTAGGGAAAACCCCTAATTCCAATGGATTTTGAATTTGGGGCATATTTTAGAAATTGATGGAATTTTTGAATTGAATTGAGATTTTATTTTAGAAAATATGGATTATATATAATTTTTAAAATCATATGACTGTCTTTTAATTGATGTTTCCTGAATTTAGGGAAAAAAAATGTTTTTGTTTTAAAAGTGAATTGGAATTTTGAAATGTTAAAATCGGGAAATTGAATTGATTATGATGATTGATTTGTAATAAAGTATTTTACTTTTTTATATTTAATAATTAAGAACTTGCGATCCTAGGTAGCTTGTGGGTTATTTGGGATAAGAAATCTTGGATGGTAATTTTCTAGAAAAATATTGAAGAAGATAACTCTAAAAAAATTAGTTATGACAATCTTATCCTGGATAGGATGTTGATGATCATTGTTCGACATGATCCTAAGGGAAATATTCACACATATTTCCATGATCAGTGTTAAGAGTGTGTGAGGATACTATAAATAGAAACTAGTATACCATAGTGTTACTGACCATGGTGCTTATTGAAAATATTTTTATGTATGTATATGGTATTTTTTTGAAACTACATTATACATTCTATTTTATTTAAATAAAGTGTTTTTTTAATACATGTATAAACTTTTTTCCATGATTATGAAATGAAATAATTTTTTATAAAATATGTATATTTATTTCCATGCCCTGGTTTATTTAAATTGAAAGAAATATTTGGTTTATTATAAAAGAATATCTTTATAGAACACTTTATGATATTGTACCTGGGTATTGAGCTTACACCCTACCTTTTCCATCAAGTATTTATAGATTTTCTTCTTTTAAGTATGAGAAAAGGGAAAGAACCACTTGTAGGAGGTGAGTGTTCATGATCCTTTGGACTTGTGTGATGTGACCTTTTGGAAATTGAGTTTGTCTTATCTTTTTTTGTGTACCTTGATGATGTAATTTATTGGTGTTTAATATACCTATTTGGTTTCTAGTTTATTCTTCATCAGATATTTTAAGAATATTGATTTGTAGCAATTATCTTTTTCTATTTTTGTGGAAAAATAATTCCCTCTCTTTTTATATGATTCCATGGGCGAGTCTCCAACTTGTTGTTACTAGGAATACCATTCAAGTAATATCAGTTCTATCTTGGGTATCAGGGTACTAGGGTATTTGGGATTGTTTGTGAATACGATGTATTAACGTTTTAGTTTTATCATCTTTCCTTATTGTCAGTAAATAGTATGGAGTATCGTTTCTGGATGCAAGAGGTAGTTTTGAGTGAGTTTCTACCTAGATCTCATCTTAATAAATATTAAGTTATCATGGGTGGTTTGGGGAATTATTATTGAGTAATAATTTGATATATTTCTTCTATATTAATTTTTGTTGATTTGGATAGATTGAAATCCAAATCATGATTTTTTATCTGATGGGATTAATTTCCCTATTTCTATTATTTCTATTGCTAATCTGAGCAATGTTTTGATTTATTGAATATTGTTTTCCAATTTTTTGTAGAATCTTTTCTCCAAGAAGACATATCAATAGGCTCCAGGATGATGTTGCCAATAAACCATAGTGAGATAATCCTCCTACGAAAAAATCTCATTGAGGTTATTAGGTGTGATTTATATGATCTAGAAAATGCATATACAACCATTCATATGTAGTCTCAATCTATTGAACCAAAAAGTGATGAATCTCAGAATCATTCACAAGAGTTTCTTTTTTAGAAACCACTAGAGTTACAAAGAGAGAATAGTCCCAAAGAGTTTTAGGATTGGATGAGAAAGATTGTACATTTGTTTTAGTTCATGGAAATGCCTAATTCAATTAAGGGGAAATATTCCAAATTCATGTTAGAGGGACCTGAAAGGATATAGTTGGACTGTATAGTGATAAAAAAGAATAAATAAGTCTTATAGTGTAATGAAATTAAGTTTCTTATCATCAACCAGTATTATCAAGATTATATGGTGCTGGACAAGGCTAATGTGTTTTTAAAACTCGACTAGGATATGGGGACCATGATAGAATACACAAACTGATTCTACATGATTATCTATTTTTAACATGAGGTTGTACGAAATGAGAATATTTAGAATCTATGGTTTTATATGGGACATATATATGACTTTTTTTCTCAGGTTTCCTTCTTGAGGATCACTTCTTATGAAAATGTGCTAGATAGGGAAGTGATTGTTAAACGTGATGTGGCTGGTAAGTTAGGATTGAAGAGAGTTCCTTTTTATCTAGTGGTAGTTATATGAGTTCCTTTAAGGGGAAGTGGAATCATGATGAGTCTCATGGTGGATGTTGAAAATATGGTTCTTTCATAACTCGTGAAGCGCCTAAAAGAGGCCCTTTGATATGGTTCCAATGTGACAAGCCTAGGAATTTGAAATAGGTTTTCACCAAGGGACCTAAATTTTCCAGCCTTGTGTTTGTTCAAGATAGTTATATAAATTCTTTTATATTATTTCTACCCCAATCTATGTCATGGGATTATAATCACCAAAACATACTATAGTAAAATAATATGATTCAATATCTAAGGGTTTTGAGCCACAGGCTTCCAGAACAAAGTTTCTTCACGTAGTGGAAGATTATACAGAGTAAGATGATATAAGTCTAGTGACTATGAGAGGTAACATCACCATATATTAGTCTTTTTTGAATTTTTTTTGATACTGGCACGTCAAATTCATTTATATAAACCCATATTTTGAAACTACTAAATCATCATATGTGTATTTTCTCTTATTTTATGGATATGGCTACAACCCATAGAACATAGAGAGAGGAGGGTCTTTGTTGTCCTTCTTATGTTTTATCTTTATCAGAGACTGATCTTACTTAGGAAATGTTGGTTCTCCACATGAAAACTCATAATGTTATTATTGGGATGGGTTGGATCATTTATCATAAGGCATTAATTGATAGTTATCTCAGATGGGTCCCATTTATAGTTCCCAATGAGGTGTGTTGTATCTTTTAAGAAGAATGGGTCCCAAAGTTGAGCAGAGCATGAAATTTATTATCTATAGTTGGGTAATATAATTTCATTGTTTTCTATTTTACTAGAGTGAGATTATTTATGTGATGATCTCCCTCTAGTTTTCATTGAGTTTGTTGACATTTTTCCTCATAACTTTTTTATTTTTACACAGGTAAGAGAGGTAGATTTCTCTATTTATTTAGTTCCTGGTAATAAGATAGTATGTATTACTTATTACCAAATGGATGAAACTGGGATGAAATATTTAAAGTCTCAATTGGATAATCTTATAGATAAAGGATTTATACTCATGAGTGTGTCACCTTGGTTGTCACATTGTCTCTTTTCTATGAAAGACGATGTAACATTTTTACTATGTATTCTCTACCATACACGAAATTGAGATACAATAAATATTAAGTGATTATTTCCACAACTTGATGATCTATTTTACCTTTTGAAAGGGGAAAAGTGGTTCACAATGATTTATCCTCGATCTGGTTATCACCAATTGAGAATAAATGAATATGACATACAAAAAACCACCTTCTGAATTGGGTATATCCATTATGAGTATATTTTAATGGCATTTGGTTTATCCAATGATCCTAAATACTTTATAGAAATAATGAACAATATCTTTAATTGATTATATTGATATGTTCATAGTGGTATTTGTTTATTACATCCTTGTTTACTAAGTCTAAGGAGGATCGTGTGCATCATCTGAGGGAAGTTTTAGAACTATTGAGTAATCACCGACATCATACCAAGATATATAAATGTGATTTCTAGAATAAAGAAGTGATATTATTGGGAATCCAAGTTTAATAACATGGTATCATATGATATCCTAAGAAGGTGAAAGTTTTCATGTCATTAGAGAAACCAAATAACCCATTTTAGATTTAGATATTATTTTGTTTATCAAGGTATTATTGTTGGTTTGTATAATATATCTTGAGGTTGGATTCTCTAAAGAAAATTACCACTTGAAAGGGAGTAATTTTTTCTTTAGATGAGAAATTTTTTAGTTTATTTGTTAATAGGAAGTATATTTTGAATTTTGAGCTGGTGTTGACTCTTCTAGATATCGGGTAATGCTATGTGTTCTTTTTTAATGCATCATGTTTAGGTTTGGGTTTTTTTCTTATCTAGGGTGATAACATATTTACCTAGAAATCTAGAAATATAGTTCCACATGAGAATAATTATCCAAACCCTAACCTTGAATTCATAGTCATGATAAATGTGCAAACTATTTGTCCAAATTACCATTATGTAGATTGGTTTACCATGTGTTCTGACCACAAGATCCTAAGTAATATCTGCTTCCAATTTTTTTTTGAATATCCATTAGAGGTATTGGATGGAGTACCTATAGTATATTTAATTCTATATTTCATTTACCTCTTAGAAGGGTAATGTCATAAAATATTATATGAGAAGGAAATTTCCATCCCATGTCATGATAGAATCATCATAAGAGATGAACATGACAGATTTTTTCATTATTGCATAGAGGATTTTTGGGAAACTGAGACTGAGGTTGTCTTGAATAGTGTTTAGTTGAAATCTAGACTTTTTTATATGATTCATTGGGATAAGTATATTGATGATGAATTCAATGGATCTAAGGACTCTATTTATGGTGGGGAGACCATTAGTGAGTGCCCATCCTCAACAAAGTGTATTTTTCTATTTTTAGAGTTGGTATGTTATACCATTATCTATGAGGAAATATGTGATGGGGGTATCCATAATTCCTATTGGGAAGTGAACTTTGGAACAAAAAATATATTTTAGGATATCTAACATTAATTATAGTGTCTTGGTATAAGATGGGGCATAGATAGTATAGTCTCTCATTGTTACACTTCCCAATAGGTTAAATACTAGCCCTAGAGACCCTTTGGTTTATTTGGGTACATCCAATGCCTACATGGAAGTTGGATGAAATTTATATGGACATTTTTTTGGGGTTCCTTATACCCAGATAATGAATAATGAAATATGTTTTTGATCAATAGGTTGACCACATAATATCACTTTATTCCCATTCATGATACAAACAATGTTGAGGAGTTGGGATATCACTATGTGAAATATATTTTTCATTTCACAGAGATCCATATGATATTTTCTTTTATATGAATAACTATTTTAATCCTTTCATTTGGAGAGTCCTCCAGGAGGCACTAGAATCTTAGGTTCATTTATTATGGCATATCATCTGAAGACGGATGGTAAGTCAGAGAGGGTTATATATATTCTTGAGTATATTCTATGTGCCTAAGTTCATGAAATTAGCGGAGCCTAGGATGACCATTTTGGATTATTTGAGTTTACTCATAACAATATTTACCAGTCCGGGATCATAATTACTCTTTTTGAGGCCTAGTATGGCTGGCCTTATAAATATTAATTGTGTTGGTCAGATATCAGTGACTGTTCCCTGGTTAGAACAAGCCGTGTCTAAGAGAGGGAAAAAATATTTATTAGAATAATCGGATAATGTTGATAGAATAAATTTATTTTAAGTCTTATTTTTATCATAATCATATAACTTTTTAGTTTTGGGTGGGTGACGAGGTGTTCTTGAAAGTTTCACTCATTTAGTTAATTGATGGATTTAAAGGAATGAGAAGGATTACCCACATTTTTGGGACCTTTTTAGGTTTTTATTCAATTGTAGTAGGTGTATTAACATTTAACACATCCTCTATTGTTTACATTAATATATAATTTGTTTCATGTATCTCATATTTGGAAGTATCTTTTTGACCCATCTCATTTATTGAGTTGGTAGGATTTGATGTTGAGTCTGATTTATCCATGGCTAAGAATCCAGTCATGATAGTTGATTATGAGAAAAAGGTACATTGTGGTTGGATTAAACCATTTTTCAATGTACTATAGAAGAACAGTTTTGATGTACATGAGACTTTGGAGAGGGTGGAACTGATGAAAGAGAAGCGACCTCACCTTTTTGAAATGGAAATATATTGACATGATTTCTAGTGAAAAAGGGTTCAATGGTGGGGAGATTATAACATATTGTTACAAGTTTTTAGGTATTCCATGACCCTTGTATGATTACCTTTTTGCTGGATCCTATTTAGTGGCGCTTTTGGTGGATTTGTTTTATAATTTTGGAGGTTTTTTGGGAAGTACACTGTTGGTCCACTGTTTTTTCAAACTGTACGCCCACCCAGTGTAAACCATGCAACCCAGGATAGTGGGGGTTTGTATGGTTGGTACATAGTCAGACAATATGTGATCCCACCTAGTAGAAACTATATACCCCATTAGTGGGGAACACATTTAACAAGTACAATTGTCTAAATGCGTGGCCCTACACAACTAATCATGGTCGCATGAATTTTTTATTTTCATAAATTATTTTAAATTTCCTAAAACCCTATTTAATTACTCTCTTAACCCAAACATGAACTATCTCAAATTATTAGGTCTTTCAGGCTCCAAGAGACTATTTTGTCTCCTCTAAACACAATATTTGATGAATCAAATCATTGGTAGATTAACTGACCCCTCTCTACTAAGTGGATATCCTCCCTTTATTTGTCTCCCACTCTCTATTTTATTCCTCTATAGTGTTTTTTTAGATCATAACATGTTATATATATATAAAATATAATGAGTTGAATCATGATTTAATTATGTATTTCTAGATCTATGTTTCTATTTTTCTTCTATGTAAAATCTTGATGTGAATGTTTTTGATACATGATTCAATGAATAAAGATTGGTGGTTCCATTTTATTTTCACCATGTAATTAAAACCTTAATTTCATAAATTATATTTTAATTTATTTCAATTGATTCATTAAAACCCAATTCAATATGAATTTGATGTGTGATTTTATTAGTCAAGGAATTTTGGATGAAAAAACCCCAATTCCAATAGATTTGGAATTTTGGGATTACTATAGAAATTAATGAAATTTTTGAATTTATTTGAAAATTCATTTTGAAAAAAATGGATTAAATTGAATTCATAATAACCTATTATTGATTTTTAATTGAAAAATAATGAATTTTTGGAAACCCAGATATTGGATTTGGAAGTGAATTGGAATTTTGAAAAAGGATAATTGGGAAATTGAATTGTGAATTTTGACTAATTTGACATTAAATGATATTACTTTTCTATTTATTTCTTTTGAAAATGAGATCCTAGGTATTTTGTGGGTTATTTTTGAAAATAATGCACGGATGCTAATTACCTAACAACAGCCTGGTGATGAAAAATCTAAAAAATATATAGTTAGGCAAATCTTATCCATGATGGGATGTGGATGAGTCTTAGTCTTCCTAATCCCGTGGGACATGTGTACACATGTTTCCATTATCACTAATATGAGTGTTTTATGATCCTATAACTAGAAACTATCATAATACAGGGCTGATGGCCATGGTTCTTATTGTGATTATCTTCATATATGTATATACCATGGATTATGATACTTCATTATTCATGTCAGTTGATTTATATAAATTGTTTTATAAAAAGAGTTTATTTAATACATGTGTAAAATGTATTCCCTCGTTTTGAAATGAAATAATGTCTTATTTTAAATAATCATATGTATTTCCATCCACAAATTTATTTAAATTATCATATTTATTTTTTTAAATAATATGGAATATTTTATGGAACACTTTCTGAAACCCTAATGAGATTTGAGCTCACACCCTACCTTTTCCTTTGGGTGTTTTTATATTTTCTTCTTCCATGTGTGATAAAAGGGAAAGTGCCTCTTGGATTAGGTTGATGTTCTTTATCCTTTTTATTAGGGTGATGTTACCTTTGGGTCATTGGGTTGATCTTCATGGTTTTTGAGTAATATTATAATGTATTGTCTTGAGTTTTGATATATCTGTTTGGTTTCTAGTGTGTTATTTATTTTTATTTTTTCACGTACTAATTGGTAACTATTATATTACAATGTTTTTATGAAAAATCCATTCTATATTTTATATTTCCAGACACCATGTTATAGTTGCCAACCTGTGGGTATCATGAATTCCTTTTGGTTTATCTCTGTTTCGGATCGAGTATCAGGGTACTAGGGTACCTTTAATGGTTTGTGACACTCTAGGAAATGTATGAGATTCCCACAATACACATGGAGTTAATGCCTTCATTGTTGGCCCTAGGGTATTGATTATGTGGTAAATATAAATCAGTGGATATCATGAAGATGAAAATGTAGTCTCCAATGTTAATTTGGAAGTGGATGTAATTTAATGAAGATGCCTGGACGGACTTGTTAAAGAACATGATTTAGGAGAAAGAAATTTTGTTCTATAGATATTAATGTTAGGATATTAAAATTATAGTGAAGATAGATGCAGGAATATGGGAAGTTGTTATGCTAAATTGTGGGATTGGGGTCAGGTCTTCATGTATCACATAGAATTTATTCCACTGGCCCTTAAGTCCATATAATCTATTGGTATTTGGTTCATTTAAGTGTCCCCTATCAACCATATTAAATTGGTGATAACATAGAAAATAAAATATCAAATTTTCATATGTATCCCAAGACATACATACTATCCTACTTATTATTCACTTTTCTTCAACATTTATAGTATTCCTTATTTAGAAACATTGATCATATGCTTGGTTGTTTTATATGAGAATTTTTCTTCCACATGGCTAACTCTTTTTAAGAGTCCACTAAATATACAATACATTAATTTTATTTTAGATATACTAATTCGTTGCATTGTTTGAGGTATTTTCCTTATGTCAACCATTCCCTTAGATGTAGTGCATTGAACAAGGTCATTATCAGTATTTTTAGTATGGTGGAATTTTAATTTTTAAATTCATACTGGGTATAATAAGTTTTTCTAGTGTTTTGTGTAATTTTTGGGGTATTACAACAATATTTAACCTATTGAAGAACACTCGGAGTGGGATCATGAGTGTAAATGGATGAAACTATACAATATGATAGAAGAACACAACACAAGAGAGGGTGTTGCAAAGTATTGTAGGGTAAGGGAAGAGAACAAAACATATAGAAGGATGTCTAAATCCTGCGATCCCATGAAGGTGGTTAATAGGAATCATCCCCTACATAGTTTGGGGTTGGTTTCACTATTTCCCTAGAGAAAGGTCTCAAATGGTTCTAATTAGAGAGGCTTGCACCACCGCCTATGAGGGATACACTGTGGTGATGTTTCATAAGGGTTGGGTTCTTTAAATTTTTTGAGGTGCTTATTAAATGGTCCAAGACCCCACTATAAGGGGGATTGTTGGTGTTCAAGCCTTATAGTCATTTATGGGGAGATGTGAAATGGTATAATATCACACTATATTGGTTTCTAGAGTAGGGATAAGCCTAATCTATAGGGGAGTTCCACCATATTGTTGAAGGGGATACCACACCATAGTCCCCTCGCTAGGATGTATTTTTAGGGGTAGAATATTTATCTAGGGGTTTATAATTAGACCCCATAGTTTTTCCTCCAAGTTATAGGGGGAGCATAGAAGGAGACCCCAGTTCTATCCTCCCCCATTTTCCCTTTACATCAAAATCAATTTTAACTGAAAAGAAGTTTTCAATCCTTTGATTCTAAGTAATATTTATTCTATCATCCTTCTTTAAATCCATCTTATTTTCATTTCAATAATCTTGGATCACCTAGTTAGGATTTTTGGGACCCAATTCTATAAATGCCTGGTAGAATCATTCTATTTCTATTGGAATAGTGTGGCATGATCCTTTTGATGAAGTGGGACTAACATCTAGTATTCCAAACTGCACACGAGAATACAAATTCCATGGTTCATTCTTTATGGTGAGTTCATGGGTGTTGAAGTAGGAAGAATTATCCTACTCAGGGGTTCATGGATAGATGTCCCCCAAATAAAATTTTGTAGGCACTATAACAATTATGATCACATTAGAAAATCTAGTTATTAATACCAATAAATAACTATTACAATGCGACCTCTGAAATTATTACTATATTATCATGGAATTTTAAGGTAGCGGTATTGTATCTCCATGTAATTCCAACCATTAGTTGCTATAGAATAGTGTTATTAGTGTTCTATTGGTGTAAAAGTTTCTACTTGTTCATTATTATCTTATTTGATCTAGGGTTTTGTATGTTTGTTTGACTCTCTTATTTTATTCCATTATTTCTACACTCAAACATAATGATAATTTTTCCTCTCCATGGAAGTAGGTATTTTTTACAAACTATATAAATCATTGTGTCATATGATCTTTACCGTGTTATTTTTTTACTAATTTCAAGTGAAGGTTTATTATTTAATAGTGAATTAATTTTCATAATATCTTCATATATATATTTGATTCGTGTCATATTGAGAACATTCATAAAGAGGATATCTATGCCATAATTTCTTTTATATTTATGTGTGTCTATTTATAATTTTCATTAGTATTTTAGTGATTTCTAGTTTAAATTTTTTTATCATGGGTTCAATAAAATTTTATTTTTCATGACATTAGTGTAAGACCATTTGGGGAGTTGACTGCACCTTGTACCCCATGGTTTCCTCATCTTCGTTTACTTTAGGGAGTTTGGAAACAATTATTCCATTATTGAATTTTGGATCAAGGAATTTTATTTATTAATTTAATTTTATAACTAGGTGATTCTAGGATTATATAGGGTTTATATAATATTGGGATAGATGTGTGGGTTATCAGTTGAGGTAGGTGGCTCCATATAAAACTATTAAAAATGTTGGTCTTTATTTCATGCCAATTTTAGTCTGTGGTTTGTGCTTATTAATGAAAAATAATATATTGTATGAGTAGTAGTGATTGTTAAAATTCCTTAAGGTACTTATTATAATGAAATATTGGTACTTAAAATGGTATTTTTGGTGTAAAATGGTTCTAATAAAAGAAAACAAGGGCTCTTAGTGAAGTGATTTATAATGTAGCGAAGGGTATGATTTTTCTAATGTTTTCTTATTATTCAATAATTTTTTTAATAATGTTTGTAATAATTAATCGATATTTGGATTAAATGTTGTATCTGTGTTGTTTATGAATCTATTTAACATTTTAAATGTATATATAATGTAATTTTTAATGGTGTCACATTTTAAGATGTTAAATTATTAATCTATTTTCTAATTGGAAAAATTATTCTAATGGTCTATTTATCACTTAATGAAAAATGGTTTTATCTATCAAAGGGGATGGATTAAATATAGAAATTGGGGAAAATTTGACTAATTTATAGGGTTTCACAACTAGTGGTGTTTTTAAAACTAGCTCGATGGTTCTCCCTAATCAATGATGTTATACTACATCTTCCCAATAGTTGAGATTTTTTACCTAGTAGAGATGTTACACTACATATTTCCACCAGTTTAGTGTGTGGACATGACCTATGAAATTACACTATTAGATATTATTAGAAACTTTCTAGTGGATGATAAATAATGGATTAATATTCCTTCAGTGTTTTAGGTGATAGATACACCAACGAGTTATATAATAGAGTATGGATGCTAGTACCATAGCAACCTTAGGTTGTATTCCCCATTTCTGTTTTCTATAAAACTTGTTTCTTGGTTTTTATTAATAATATTTATTGAAATTTACCTTGACCTTAGTTTTATAGGTCCACTTCATTGATTTAGTTCAATTTATTTTCCATTATCTCAGTGATCATATTACTTTTCACATTCGGTTGATTCTATTCTTTCTTTGAGTTTATGTTACTATTGTTTACTATTTATTATTATTGTTTTAACTATGGAGGATTCTATTTTTGGTTACATTTATTTCTTATAATATTCCATTAATTTATCTTGTAATTTTAGTCTTATTTATGGATTTATTTTATGTGTGTATCTTGTGCCCCTGATATCATGTTTAGTTAAGAAAATAAATTTCTGAATGTTCTTGGTAACAAATCAAAAATAGAATGTTTTTTGTATAAAACAAATATTATAGAATTTTAAATTATTTTATATAATTTTTTTGAAATTTATTTTATGATAACTTCACAAAACAAATATCTTTTATAAAATTGATGAATGGTTATCGGATTTTACTTAAATTGGAAAGATTACTTTCGTAGTGTTTGTTAAAACTAACATGAGGAGTATTTTATATTAAAAAGTATGTATTGGGTGTGCTGATGTGTAACGCCCCGACCCCAGCTACCCAGAGTCGGTGCATTAATTACATAACATTGGCATGATCACAAGAAAGATCAAATCTCGAAAGATCGATTGGTTTAGTAGCCTTGGAAACACTAGATATATTCATAAGTTTTACATTACATCGTAAAATGAAAAACTACAACAACAACATAAAGTTTCCACATTCCACACTATAATCCCCTCATAATATCCCTGCAGGTCATTCATAACTTACTTCTTCACATCCTGGGAAAAATAAAACATAGAAAAGGGGTGAGCTCAAATGCCCAGTAAGGATAACAATATAGCGGAAACTTTCATAAATAAGAATAAACTTTTAAGGCAATGTATAACTAAAACAAAAGCCTTTCAAACATGAACTTTCAACATGGTATGGCATAAATAAAATGAAATAATGCCATTTACTTATTCACATGGATATTCTACTAATCGAATAATCACATGCAAAAATCAATAACCACTTTCATAATGTTGGAATGCATAATGCCAGACTATCATAACCACATAGCCAAGGCCTCGTGCCAAGACTACAAATAAGATTTTGTCAAGGCCTTGTGCCAAGACACTAGTTTGTCTCATGAGACCTACCGATGCATCGAGGAGCTATAGCGGGCTCCACCCGTCACTTATTAAGTCCAATGCATTCCCATATGAAAAGGTTTAAACATAACATAAACATTCGTATTAAAACTAGCATACGAAATGTCAATAATTTCACCATAAACTATGAATGGTATAAAAATAGCACATCCACAGTCAAACATATCACAAAACCTTCAATACAATATAGAAGTTTTGTATCATAATAAATCAACTTCAAATAATCTTAAAATCCATCAAAGGATGTTGACATAGATGAAATCAAAATTCTTTTTAAAGAAGTATCTCCTTTTATTTTGAAATCATTTAAGATTCATATAAAATAAAACATTTTCTTTGAAAATATTCTTATAAGCTTGTAAGGAAAGCTTTGAAGATTTTATAACGGCGTAAAATAACCGCACCCGCCGTATAAGTTAAAAAAAACATTCTTACCTCAATTCTGTCGAAAAGGTTAAAAAGGACCTTGTTTTGAAAACGACGGAAAGATTCCTTTATAAACCTCTTATAAAAAGTCAAACAAGGGTATAAATGACTTTAACCCATATTCTTGTAAATAGTAAAAATGTTTTGAAATACATTTTTAAGAAACATGGATGTGGATGATAAAGAGATCCCAGTAGATTATTACATATAAACAACCTCGGATAATGAAGAGATTGTGAAATAACCCTTACCTTGTACTTTTCCTTGGTTGGGGTAGGTTAACCTCCTGTATAATGGTGAAATAATTGTTATTAAATTATACAAGAATCATATATATTAATATGATATCATATATGATCTTTTAACATTGATTTATTAATAATATCTTAGAATTATCATCGTTTCGGGTGTTAACTTACTCATTTTCTTTTATATGTTTTGTTACATAAGCCATGTTTGTTGTATCTTATTCATATCCAGAATGATATAAAGTCCTTAAACATCATTTTTAAATCATAAAATGATAATTATACTTGAATGGATACGATGGAGAATGAATCTCATCGCGTTCGTGGAGACGGTAGTCCGTACGTACGCACGAGCGACAATATCATTCTTTTGATATTAAAATAATATATAAATGAATGGTATATCATATATACAGAATCATTAACATGTTATATTTATTATTTACATGAGTTACACATCATTATTATACCCATCCAAATAATATTATATTGAATAACAATTACACCACGACGTGGAGACGGTAAGCCGTACGTACGCACGTATGGTGACATGTTATTCAAAGGGTGGATAGAATACTGAATATGGTTGTACCATACTTATAATAACATCACAGTATATGTGAGATACTGGAGTTATTATTTTAGAATGGTAAGAACAAAGGAAGAAGAAGTGGAAGAAGAAATGAACTTAGAAAAGGGTGGTGAAATCATTACCTCTTCTTCGGGTTCTTCCTTTTGATTTGATCAAAAGGGATCCTTAGGTTGGCTTTCTGATCAAACTAAGGCCTCTAGGTTGTAGTGAGGGATGCTGGGAGAGTATTTGGGCAGAGTTTTGCCGAACCAAAAGGCTTTGAAGGTGTGAAGAAATGAGAAGGAGGAGTTCCCTTTTATAAGAGGGGTGAGGGGCACCTTTGGAAAAGCTAGAAATATTAATTTATAATAAATTCATATTCGGTTTCTAAAGGCTCCAAAGTTGACTATTCAAAGGATTAGGTGGGGATAGGTCGAAAACAACTCATACAATAGAATTTAGACAGGTTTGGGTACTTATATTAACCTTATCTTTAAGTATTAACTCTAAGTTAATTAGTTTCACTTTTACAATGTCTCTTTGTATTTTATATATTATGCTTAATAAACTTACTATATACATCCAAGAGACCCCCAAGTGGTCCATTAATGATTAGCCTATCATAATATAAGTCTCTTGGCCGAACCTTAGATTTTTAGGAATTTAATATTAATTAATAATATAATATTTGTTTTAAGAACTCTTTTATGTCAATTTTGACACTATTCAATAGTTGATTTTTGTGAAACTCATAACAGATTTATTACTTCGAACAAAGTCCATTAAATCAATCCTAATATATCATATTAGCCTAGAAAATTAGTTTAATTCATTAAAAGTTTCATATTATATTTATTTGGGTATTTATAATATCAATTATTTTAATTTTTCACTATTATAGTAATTACTGCATCATAATTGTGTCATAAATAAAATAACTTATTTAATGTCTAAAAATTATAAATAAAATATCATTATGTAGGAAATCTTTTTATCTTTCTAATGAATATTTATAATCGAAAATCCAACATGTATAACCCTATGTAAAAATTGTTCTTATAAAAGATGTAAGCTTATGCCATTTTTATTTTTACTTTAACTTTATTAATATAATGTGTCCCTACCACATACAAGTGGCTCCAAGGGGTCCCCAAATTGACCCAAGGATGCCCATGGTCGGGTATGTTTCCACCAATAAGGTTAGGACACGTTTTAGGGTAATTTTGTATTATTATAATATTATTTTTTTAACCTTTATTTACCGGATTTACCCTTTAACCATGGTAAATAAAATATTTACCGCAGTAATTATTCAAAATGTCTAAAAATAAAAGTTACCTATTTACACAATTTGAACATCCTGATTCCAAATATGGAATCCATTTTCCTAAATTCAAAACACAGAAGTGGCAGAAATTAATTTAAAATTAATTCCCGCTGTCAAAACAAAAAGCGTGTTTTTAAGAGGTAATAACTATCAAAAGATTGACACTTGTTTATGTTCGGTTTAATTGTAAAATTATGTCCAATGACCAACATTATATTAAATGGTAAAAATATATTCTAAATATACTTTAAAACTACTAAAATTCATAATTTATCACTATTAATTATTTTGATTAAAAAAGTTGTTTTTAATTAAAATTTAGTAATTTTCACTATTCATCAAAATATGAAAGTTATCCGAAAAGTACCAAAATTTCACCTTAGGCTAAATTCGATATTCCGAGTCCAAAAATGAAGTCCATTTTCAAATATAAAATATATATAATTTCAAAAATTAAGTATTACTATTCACAACGGCTAGTTTAATTAGTTGTGGTGTGTGTTAGAACTCGAGGTTGCGTACAACACACGCTATCGCATTATTCAAAGGGAAACGTACCGTAGAAGCTTGGGGTGTTACATTCTCCCCTCCTTCAAATAATTGCGTCCTCGCAATTTCTAGGGTATTACTGCATAAAAATACTCGGGTGGTTCTTCATCATAAGTTCCTCGGGTTCCCACGTTGCCTCTTCCATCTTATGATTCCTCCACAAAACTTTTACCAGACGCGTCGTCCGGTTTCTCAGCACTTGTTCTCTCGTATCAAGAATCTTGATGGGCTCTTCCCAATAAGACAGATCGGTTTCCAGTTCTAAATCTTCATAGGTGAGTACATGCGTTGGGTCAGGCATGTATTTCCTCAACAGAGATACGTGGAACACATCGTGAACTTTGGAGAGACTTGGCGGCATTGCCAATCGGTAAGCTACAGCCCCAATTCGTTCTAGAATTTCGAAAGGTCCGATGTACCTGGGACTCAATTTACCTTTCTTACCAAAACATATGACTCCCTTCCACGGAGATACCTTTAGGAAAACATGATCACCGACTTGAAATTCCAAATCCTTCCTTCGATTATCGGCATAGCTCTTCTGCCTACTTTGAGCTGCTTTGATGTGATTTTGGATTACTTTCACCTTTTCCACCATTTCCTCCACCAGCTCTGGGCCTACAAGTTTTCTTTCACCGACGTCATCCCAACAGGTTGGTGTACGACATCTCTTTCCGTATAACGCTTCATATGGTGCCATCTGAATACTCGAATGGAAGCTATTGTTATAGGAAAATTCTACCAGAGGTAAATATTGATCCCACATACCCTGAAAGTCAAGTGAGCAAGATCTCAACATGTCTTCTAAGGTCTGAATAGTCCGTTCTGATTGTCCGTCTGTCTGAGGGTGGTAAGCAGTGCTCAAATGAAGTTCAGTATCCAGGGATTTCTGAAGACTTTTCCAAAATCTTGAAGTAAAACGGGGGTCACGATCAGAAACAATCGATAGGGGTACTCCATGAAGTCTCACAACTTCATTAATATATAGTCTTGCTAGATGTTCTAGGGGTAGATCTTCTCTTATAGCAAGAAAATGTGCTGACTTGGTAAGACGATCAACAATCACCCATATTGCATCGTTCCTTCTAGGAGTCTTTGGTAGCCCCATGACAAAGTCCATCGTAATATTGTCCCATTTCCACTCCGGTATGGGAAGCGGTTGCATGACTCCTCCAGGCTGTTGCCTTCCAGCTTTCACTTGTTGACAAACCATACATCTTGACACAAAATCAGCAATCTCCCTCTTCATATTGTCCCACCAAAAATGTTCTTTCAAATCTCTATACATTTTGGTGCTCCCAGGGTGTATAGAGAAATTGGAACTATGAGAATCATCCAGCAATTCCCTTTTTAGATCAGGTATATTGGAAACACAAAGTCTCTTCCCGAATTTCAAAATTCCATCTTCATACACAAAGTCTCTCAATCTCCCATCATTCACAGCTTTAATCTTCTTTTGGAATTCTTCATCATCAGTCTGAGAACTCTTAATCCTTTCTAGTAAAGATGTTTTGGCAACCATTTGAAAAAGAATTGATGTTTCACCTTCCCTGGTTATTCCCATGTCCATCTTCTCTAGATCCATGAAAATTGGATCCCTTTCAATTCTCATCATGTTCAGAACTCCATGGTCTTTTCTGCTCAAAGCATCTGCTACTTTGTTTGCTTTCCCCGGGTGGTAGTGTATTGTGCAATAATAATCCTTGAGTAATTCAAGCCATCTCCTTTGCCTCATGTTGAGTTCTTTTTGTGAGAAAATATACTTCAAACTCTTGTGATCAGTATAAATCTCAGATTTTTCACCATAGAGGTAGTGCCTCCATATCTTCAAAGCAAAGATCACAGCTGCTAACTCAAGATCATGAGTAGGATAGTTTTGTTCATGAATTTTCAACTGTCGTGATGCATAGGCAATAACTCTATCATTCTGCATAAGGACACAACCAAGTCCTTTCTTTGATGCATCACTATAAATAACGAACCCATCATTCCCCGATGGTAGAGTCAATATAGGAGCATTGACTAATCTTCTCTTCAGTTCTTCGAAACATTCTTCACACTCTTTTTTCCAAACAAATTTAACCCCTTTACGTGTGAGCTTCGTTAATGGGTTAGCCAATCGGGCAAAATTCTGGACGAAACGTCGATAATAACCTGCCAAGCCAATAAAACTACGTACCTCAGTTATACTCGTAGGTGCTGGCCATTCTTGGATTTCCTTGGTCTTAGAAGGATCAACATAGATTCCATCTTTAGAGACAATATGGCCAAGAAAAGAAATCTCCTGAAGCCAGAATTCACACTTGCTAAACTTTCCATATAATTCATGCCTCCTCAGAGTCTTCAAGATAATGCGCAAGTGATTTTCATGATCTTTGTAGGTTTTGGAGTATACCAAGATATCATCAATAAATACCACCACAAATTCATCGAGATACTCCTTGAAAACTCTATTCATCAGATCCATGAATACAGAGGGTGCATTAGTCAATCCAAACGGCATTACAGTAAACTCGTAATGCCCGTACCTGGTTCGAAATGCTGTTTTCGGAATGTCTTCCTTCTTTACACACAACTGATGGTATCCAGATCGAAGGTCAATATTTGAAAAGTATTGAGCTCCATGCAGTTGGTCAAATAAATCATCAATACGAGGTAGGGGATACTTGTTCTTTATCGTTATAGCATTGATCTCCCTGTAGTCGATACATAACCTCATAGATCCATCTTTCTTTTTAACAAAAAGAACAGGGGCTCCCCATGGAGAAACACTAGGGCGAATAAATCCCTTATTACTCAATTCCTCTAGTTGTTTCTTTAGTTCGACTAATTCTACAGTGGCCATTCTATAAGGGGTCTTCGATATAGGCCTTGATCCAGGAATCAAATCAATAGAAAACTCAACTTCTCGTTCTGGAGGATGTCCAGGTAAATCTTCCGGAAATACATCTACAAATTCTTTCACAATAGGTACATCCTCTATTTGAACATTCCTTTCCTCACCGACAGTTATTTCATTCTCCTCCTCCCCGATAATTGAATTAAGTTGAGCTACAGGGGGTGGATCTAAATAAGAATTAGGTGGTGACGATTCTGCTCTAAAAATAAGGTGCTCCTTATCATTATCATCAAGAATCGTAACCTCTTTCTTCTTACAATAAATCTTCGCATCATAGTCCGAAAGCCAGTCCATACCGAGGATTATATCAAACTCAATCATAGGTATGACGATGAAATCAGCAGATAAAGAAAATTTATGTGCTCTAATGGGGACTGATTGACAAAACTTTGTTGCAACGATACTTCCCTTAGGAGTTTTAACTGACAACTCCCTTATTAAATCAAATTGGAAATATCTAATTTTCTTAGCAAACTGGGAAGATATGAAACAATGCGATGATCCAGAATCAAATAATGCATTTGCTAAACTTGAGGAAACCATTAAATTACCTGCCACCACGTCTTTCGGAGCTTCTACCTCAGCAGTAGTGATAGCATAAGCCTGGCCTTGATCCCTTGGCCTTTTCTGAGGTAAGTTCTCCTGACGCTTAGGACATGCATTTGCATAATGCCCCATCTCCCTGCAATTGTAGCACTGAACGTTGGTAGCTTCCTTCTTCCCCTTGCAATCATGAGCTTGGTGGCCTTTTTCACCACACTTGTAACAGACTCCCATTCCCTTCAGGCAAGCACCGGGGTGTTTCTTCCCGTACTTAACACAAGATGGATATTCAACCTTTCCCTTCTTCCCCTTATTTCCATTCCCAGATTGATCAGCAGGTCTCTTCTTCTCTTGCTTTGCTTTAAAGTCATAAGACTTAGAGAATTCCTTTTCGGTCTTGATAGCACATGAGACAATGTCTTCGTACGATGAAAAGGATTGTGAGACTAATGCTCGACGGAGAAATGGTTTTAACCCATCAAAGAAACGATCAATCTTACTTCTTGGGTTGCGAATATAATCACCAGCGTACCTCGCTAACCTTGTAAAGTTAGCCTCATACTTTGTGACATTCTCATCCTCCTTTTGTCTCAGACTCAGAAATTGTCTTTCCATATCTGCTCGATGGTCGCGAGGAAAGTATTTTTCTAAAAACAGATCTTTGAACTCCCTCCATTCCATGTTTGATACTTCATCATCTTCCTTCATGTTTTGAATCAATGACCACCTTTGATCAGCATCTCCAGTGAGGCGGTAAACTGCCATGGTAACTTTTTCCCTTTCACTACTCCCCAAAGCCTGAAATATTTTCTCTAGGGAAAATATCCATTGCTCAGCTACTAAGGGATTTGTACTCCCATTGAACGTTGGTGGTTGTTGTCTCATGAATCGATCTAACATTGATCCTCCACGCTGCGGATCAGGGTGCTCCATACGGGTAAGGTTATTATTCATAACCTGAGTAAGTTGTCCCAGTACGGTGATTAGCTGATCAGCACCAGTTGCATCACCAGCCCCACTATAATTATCTTGAGCAGGAGGGCAATCCCTACATGGAGTGCGTGCATTGATACGGTTTCCATTTCTTCCACTAGGCACCATTTCTAAAAAATGGCATAAACTAGATCAGTTTATGAATCAAAATACATAATCCCATACTTATAAAACACTAAACATAAATTGAACTATCTATGGATATAATCCATAATCATAAATATGTTTTCTTTGAGGAAGTATATACTCATAAACCCTTCATAATGATTTGTAAAGAAAGTGAGAGTTATCCTAAGCATATCCCCCGGGAGTGTCGTAACCAAGAGTGCAGCAAGGCCTGTTGTCGTGCACTAGTTCCCGTTCGAGTCTAGCTCAAAGAGGTGTTTTCGGGTTTTACCCCTAGGTACATCTGTGCCAGAGCCGCCTCTACCTGCTCGTATCCAGACAGGGATGTATTTCTCGGAAAACTCACAAAGTCTCTACAATACCAAAATTTTAGGAAGTTCTTCTATACTAATCCTCAAAGTTCATCTTAGGTCTATGTGCTCTAATCAGAGTTTATCTAAATCTAGCTTCCAAGGTTTGTACTAAACTTCCTCTGATACCAACTGTAACGCCCCGACCCCAGCTACCCAGAGTCGGTGCATTAATTACATAACATTGGCATGATCACAAGAAAGATCAAATATCGAAAGATCGATTGGTTTAGTAGCCTTGGAAACACTAGATATATTCATAAGTTTTACATTACATCGTAAAATGAAAAACTACAACAACAACATAAAGTTTCCACAGTCCACACTATAATCCCCTCATAATATCCCTGCAGGTCATTCATAACTTACTTCTTCACATCCTGGGAAAAATAAAACATAGAAAAGGGGTGAGCTCAAATGCCCAGTAAGGATAACAATATAGAGGAAACTTTCATAAATAAGAATAAACTTTTAAGGCAATGTATAACTAAAACAAAAACCTTTCAAACATGAACTTTCAACATGGTATGGCATAAATAAAATGAAATAATGCCATTTACTTATTCACATGGATATTCTACTAATCGAATAATCACATGCAAAAATCAATAACCACTTTCATAATGTTGGAATGCATAATGCCAGACTATCATAACCACATAGCCAAAGCCTCATGCCAAGACTACAAATAAGATTTTGTCAAGGCCTTGTGCCAAGACACTAGTTTGTCTCATGAGACCTACCGATGCATCGAGGAGCTATAGCGGGCTCCACCCGTCACTTATTAAGTCCAATGCATTCCCATATGAAAAGGTTTAAACATAACATAAACATTCGTATTAAAACTAGCATACGAAATGTCAATAATTTCACCATAAACTATGAATGGTATAAAAATAGCACATCCACAGTCAAACATATCACAAAACCTTCAATACAATATAGAAGTTTTGTATCATAATAAATCAACTTCAAATAATCTTAAAATCCATCAAAGGATGTTGACATAGATGAAATCAAAATTCTTTTTAAAGAAGTATCTCCTTTTATTTTGAAATCATTTAAGATTCATATAAAATAAAACATTTTCTTTGAAAATATTCTTATAAGCTTGTAAGGAAAGCTTTGAAGATTTTATAACGGCGTAAAATAACCGCACCTGCCGTATAAGTTAAAAAAAACATTCTTACCTCAATTCTGTCGAAAAGGTTAAAAAGGACCTTGTTTTGAAAACGACGGAAAGATTCCTTTATAAACCTCTTATAAAAAGTCAAACAAGGGTATAAATGACTTTAACCCATATTCTTGTAAATAGTAAAAATGTTTTGAAATACATTTTTAAGAAACATGGATGTGGATGATAAAGAGATCCCAGTAGATTATTACATATAAACAACCTCGGATAATGAAGAGATTGTGAAATAACCCTTACCTTGTACTTTTCCTTGGTTGGGGTAGGTTAACCTCCTGTATAATGGTGAAATAATTGTTATTAAATTATACAAGAATCATATATATTAATATGATATCATATATGATCTTTTAACATTGATTTATTAATAATATCTTAGAATTATCATCGTTTCGGGTGTTAACTTACTCATTTTCTTTTATATGTTTTGTTACATAAGCCATGTTTGTTGTATCTTATTCATATCCAGAATGATATCAAGTCCTTAAACATCATTTTTAAATCATAAAATGATAATTATACTTGAATGGATACGATGGAGAATGAATCTCATCGCGTTCGTGGAGACGGTAGTCCGTACGTACGCACGAGCGACAATATCATTCTTTTGATATTAAAATAATATATAAATGAATGGTATATCATATATACAGAATCATTAACATGTTATATTTATTATTTACATGAGTTACACATCATTATTATACCCATCCAAATAATATTATATTGAATAACAATTACACTACGACGTGGAGACGGTAAGCCGTACGTACGCACGTATGGTGACATGTTATTCAAAGGGTGGATAGAATACTGAATATGGTTGTACCATACTTATAATAACATCACAGTATATGTGAGATACTGGAGTTATTATTTTAGAATGGTAAGAACAAAGGAAGAAGAAGTGGAAGAAGAAATGAACTTAGAAAAGGGTGCTGAAATCATTACCTCTTCTTCGGGTTCTTCCTTTTGATTTGATCAAAAGGGCTCCTTAGGTTGGATTTCTGATCAAACTAAGGCCTCTAGGTTGTAGTGAGGGATGTTGGGAGAGTATTTGGGCAGAGTTTGGCCGAACCAAAAGGCTTTGAAGGTGTGAAGAAATGAGAAGGAGGAGTGCCCTTTTATAAGAGGGGTGAGGGGCACCTTTGGAAAAGCTAGAAATATTAATTTATAATAAATTCATATTCGGTTTATAAAGGCTCCAAAGTTGAATATTCAAAGGATGAGGTGGGGATAGGTCGAAAACAACTCATACAATAGAATTTAGACAGGTTTGGGTACTTATATTAACCTTATCTTTAAGTATTAACTCTAAGTTAATTAGTTTCACTTTTACAATGTCTCTTTGTATTTTATATATTATGGTTAATAAACTTACTATATACATCCAAGAGACCCCCAAGTGGTCCATTAATGATTAACCTATCATAATATAAGTCTCTTGGCCGAACCTTAGATTTTTAGGAATTTAATATCAATTAATAATATAATATTTGTTTTAAGAACTCTTTTATGTCAATTTTGACACTATTCAATAGTTGATTTTTGTGAAACTCATAACAGATTGATTACTTCGAACAAAGTCCATTAAATCAATCCTAATATATCATATTAGCCTAGAAAATTAGTTTAATTCATTAAAAGTTTCATATTATATTTATTTGGGTATTTATAATATCAATTATTTTAATTTTTCACTATTATAGTAATTACTACATCATCATTGTGTCATAAATAAAATAACTTATTTAATGTCTAAAAATTATAAATAAAATATCATTATGTAGGAAATCTTTTTATCTTTCTAATGAATATTTATAATCGAAAATCCAACATGTATAACCCTATGTAAAAATTGTTCTTATAAAAGATGTAAGCTTATGCCATTTTTATTTTTACTTTAACTTTATTAATATAATGTGTCCCTACCACATACAAGTGGCTCCAAGGGGTCCCCAAATTGACCCAAGGATGCCCATGGTCGGTTATGTGTCCACCAATAAGGTTAGGACACGTTTTAGGGTAATTTTGTATTATTATAATATTATTTTTTTAACCTTTATTTACCGGATTTACCCTTTAACCATGGTAAATAAAATATTTACCGCAGTAATTATTCAAAATGTATAAAAATAAAAGTTACCTATTTACACAATTTGAACATCCTGATTCCAAATATGGAATCCATTTTCCTAAATTCAAAACACAGAAGTGGCAGAAATTAATTTAAAATTAATTCCCGCTGTCAAAACAAAAAGCGTGTTTTTAAGAGGTAATAACTATCAAAAGATTGACACTTGTTTATGTTCGGTTTAATTGTAAAATTATGTCCAATGACCAACATTATATTAAATGGTAAAAATATATTCTAAATATACTTTAAAACTACTAAAATTCATAATTTATCACTATTAATTATTTTGATTAAAAAAGTTGTTTTTAATTAAAATTTAGTAATTTTCACTATTCATCAAAATATGAAAGTTATCCGAAAAGTACCAAAATTTCACCTTAGGCTAAATTCGATATTCCGAGTCCAAAAATGAAGTCCATTTTCAAATATAAAATATATATAATTTCAAAAATTAAGTATTACTATTCACAACGGCTAGTTTAATTAGTTGTGGTGTGTGTTAGAACTCGAGGTTGCGTACAACACACGCTATCGCATTATTCAAAGGGAAACGTACCGTAGAAGCTTGGGGTGTTACATGATGTACCTATTGTGATTTTACGTCACGATTACATGTTTTTCAATTTCTTTATAGGTTTGGATGTGTTAATCGTTGGTTTTTTATTTTCTATTTGAATAGGGTGGTGATGTGAAGAAAAGAAGGATTTACTTAACATTGGGAGTTTGGTTTCATAGTATTTTTTTTGAATTTGTAATTTCATTTATTTTATTTAGGTATAAATTTATTCTATATCATTCGATTTCTCATAGTTAGTATTGTTATATTTTTTTAGGATTCATGAAATATGTATTGTTATGCACTATTTGGTTTTAATTAATATTGAAATTCCTTATTTTTTATGTGTGATCATCCAATTTACAGTGTGTCCATGCTAAACATCCATGTTGAATATCAAATTAGGTATTTTTTTATCAGTAAAAATCATTCCCACATGTATAAATATTATTCCCATGACCTTGATTCCATCCTTTGGGGAATGGGAACACCCTTCTGACCATTCGATGATCTGGCTCAGGTGCTCCGATTTGGGTTGACCTAGGTTGGTTTATGAAATAGTGGTATCA
The DNA here is from genome assembly GCA_963277665.1 of Viscum album. Lineage (NCBI taxonomy): Eukaryota > Viridiplantae > Streptophyta > Magnoliopsida > Santalales > Viscaceae > Viscum > Viscum album. The sequence continues at coordinate 1,330,540,351 of OY728158.1, forward strand.
AAAGAGGGTTATGACATTTTGTATTTGGTAATTAAATACATGTATGATATTGTTTTTTTAAATCTTAATAATTAGTGATGAATGTGACATTAAGAAACACATTTAGTACCAGACCTTGTGTTTTCCTAGAAAGTCAAGAATTCAAAATTTTATTTTTGATTTTTATTTATCCTTCTTCACATATACAATTTTATGTTCAATTCAGGTAATATGAGGAAACAATGAGTTTATTTCATAGGTTCAATGGGCATAATACTATTCATATGAACCATATTTATTATATGGGTGTTGTTTTAGAAGTGTTTTCCCTTTTAAATTCATTTTTATGATTATATTGATAATTTGGATAGAATATGAATGATATTGATATATTTTATATGATCTCGAGTTACTTATTCCATCTTTTAACTTTATTTTGAGATTATTTTATATGCCGTTATTAAAGAATCATTATTTTTTAATTTATATGGGTCTAATTTTAAGTAATTAAACACTGGTATCTATTATTTAGATATTATTATCTTGGAAATAAGTTTGAACATTAGTGTTTTTTGTAAAAAAATTATATAACATTGATTAAATAAAGAGTGTTCATTTGTAATATATATAAGTATTAAATTGATGGTCTATTTGTCTCAAATGTATTTAAATAATAATTAATGGATTAAATTGAGTATTATAATTGGGAATATTTAAATTGGGATAAAATATTAAATTCGAATTGTTGTGGTGGTGGTGTTTTATAAATACAAAAAATTTAATAATGGTTTAATACATTTTCAACATTTTATATGGTGTTATCATGTTTATAAATTATTCTTGACTTATAATATTTATTATAAAAAATGAATTTTCATTGTTTTTTTGTTGGCTGTAAGAATTCATTAAATGGAGTGGGACTTTTTTTTAAATTAACATTCAGTAAATAAGATATATATATTTGACTAAATGAGTTATTTCAGTTCTAAATAAATTATAAAGTGGTTTTTGATTAATTTTATGAACATATATGAATTAAATTATGGTGTTTAATTTTTTATATCTCTCATATATTTATAAAAAAATATGAAATATTAAAATATTTTGTTTTTTAGAAAAAATGGTTTGGGAATGTTTTTTGTAAATAACATTGTGGATGGAAAAATTTTCATTAATTTTATCATTATAATCAGAATGGATCTGGAGAATTTAAAAATGGGTTATGATTTTGGTCATTGGAAATACTGATTTTTTAATTTTAAGATGAATTGTAAAATATTATGGTTTTATATGTTATATTTTGGGTTAGGAACAATTTAGCTTTTAAAATGAATAAATTCCCTCATTTATAATGTTGTTATTTTTATTTTACGATCATTATATTCATAATTATATTAGAAATTTTTTCTTTTTTACGTATGTTTATCTCTTGTAATGTGTTTGGTTTATGAGTATTTGATTGTTTAAATCAACTCTTTTATGATTTTCTAAGCACTAATAAAGATTTATTCATTTATTGGTTTTCATATTGATGAGATTTTTTTGAGTAAGATAAATTATATTATATTGGGGAGAATCATCCACATCTATAAAGAACTTTTTCACCGGTATTATGATGTTTTGATGCGATGTTTTCTAATATGATGATTTATTCATTTTCCTATAAATGGTTTCTTTTATCGAGAATATGGAATATTTTAAAGTGATAATATGTTTTATAGTGGTTAGGTTGTAAAAAACCTTATCATTACAGGTTAGAGAAGTCAATGGTAATTTGAATATTTGAATTCTAATCATGGAGTTGGTGTTTTAGTAATGTTTTCAGTAGTTTTTTGGATATTTAGTGAATAATTGACTGATGTATGGGTTTATAACTATTATTTCTTCTAATGGGATTTTTCTATTAATAAATAATTGGTTATTTATTGTTTTTCATGTTTGATTTATTAATTTTTTGGTTTTTATGGTGGAATAGGTGGTCAAAAACCAAAAAATAGGCCACTATGAGATTTAAATCAATGTGAAGGTCATTTTATGAGTTAGGTGGATCCATTCAAAAATTGTTAACTGGGAATATATTTTTTAAATTTTTAACAAAAAATCATATATTTTACATGTTATAGTTATTTTAAAAAGCATAAAACATGGATGAAAATGAGAAATCGATTCCTTAATGGTTTTATTACTATTGAATATTTATACTTGAGTTGGTTTAAAAATGATTTTGATATATAAAACAAAATTTGTTATAGTAAAAAATTATAAATAAGGTAGGGATAAAATTTTTATAATTTTTCATTTTGATTCAAGAAAATAATTATGATGTTTATTTATAATTCATGTATTTTAGATTAATGCTTTTTTGGGTGGTTTTTATTAAAGGATTTATCATTTATAAATGATTCATAGTTTTTTATGGTTTTAACTTTAAATATTTACAATTATGAATTGGGTTTCTAATATGAAAAATTGATTAAAGTATCATTTGACACATTATTGAAAACGTTTTTGTTTATCAATGGGTAGACATATGAGATAGAAATAGAGCATTTATCCACTATTTCATAGCTTATCTGAACATGTGATGTTATACTATCTCCTTAAACTAGCTCAAAAGGTGGACAAGACTAGTGAATTTATACTACATATTCCCCCTAGTTCATAGTGTTACCTGAAAATAGATGTTATTCTAATTATTTACACTAGTTCAGTGTGTCAATTTAAATGTATATGTAATAATATTTGTTATGATTATAAATTAGATAATGACCAATATATAATGGTTGAATATTATTATCCCCATTTGGGTGTGGTACACTTAAACTCGTGAAGTAATGTAACTAGGATACCCTTATTTAAATACATTGGGATTTCATCCTTTTAGTTTTTATATGAAATCTATTCCCTGATTTTCATTTAAATTCATTATCAAAATTTACCTTGTCATTAGTTCCATAGGGCCACTCCCATGTTTTAGATCATTTTATGTTACATCATCTGAGTGTTTTTAATAGTTTTTACAGTTTGTTATTTATATCCATTCATTGATATGATTTTTTTAATATTTACATTAGACTATTATTATTTTACTAGTTTGGGTAAGAACTTTTGGTCACCATTTTACCTTTAAAAATAAATTTCATGAAAATTGGTTTGTATTTATAATTAAACATATTTTTATGTGTTCATTTTATGAATCTTACTTGATTATTTTGTATAAAACATGTTGCTGAATGTTCATGGAAATGAATTTGTAAGGGAATGAAATTTTCTAAATATTAATCATATGTGTTTTTAATAATATTTTTGTCATTTCATTTATAAATTGGTTTTAAGATAATTTTCTAAAACCACAATCGTCTCAAAAAATGTATGAAATGTGACGTATTTTAAATTAAATTGGAATTATTACCATTATAATGTATTTTCAAACAAGAAATTAGAGGATTTGTTTTTAAAAGATCACATGGGGTGTGTAGAGGTCACCTACTATGATTTTATATTACTCGTATATATATTTTAGGTTCATTGAATATTTACATGATATAATTATTGGTTTTTGGAGTTGTAGATAAATTTAGGTAGAGTTTCTTGGAAAATGTGGATTTGGTTGAAACTAGATGGTTTGGGATTATTATCCTTGTTTTTTATGTTTTTTTATTTGACTGGTTATACTATGTTAGAAGTATCTTTTATATTCACATGGGTATGAATATGGAATTTTGTTATAACTAATGATTTATTATTTATGTTATTCAATTTATTGTTATAGAATATATTGAAATTTCATATTCATATATCCATGACTATCTGATGTACGAATTGGTCATACTAGACTATAAAAAAGAAGAATCAAGATATTCTCATTTTATTGGAAAAAATAACTACCAATTATATACATTTGATTCCATGACACTAGCATACAACACATGGGGATCTAGAATTCCCTTTTTACCTTTCAAAGGGCTTTATCAAGTTCATAAATCATATGTAGATTAGGTTGGTTTGTGACATGATGGATTTCATTAACATCTATATATTGAGAATTTTTTCCAAAAAATAGTCTTTCTCAAACATCTTACAACACTGGTTATATCTAAATAACCTAGATCATTTCTTTTCAATACTAATATATCTAGCATGATCACCTTTCTATTGTTTAGAATAACCATTAAATTTCGAATATTTATGGAAACCATCCCTCCAAAAGTTACTTTTATCCACTAAAGTTTTATTGGTTGGTTTATCAATAATTTTTTCAAAAAATATTTTCACTATTTTCCCTTATAACATACACTATTCATAAAAACTACATTAGTAGAAAAACTTAATGCTTGAATAAGGATAATTTTATTTTTGAGAATTTACTAGGGTTATCCTCAAATATTTTCAATATAATGAACCTGATAATTGTTAAATATTAATTCATTATTTATTACATAAAAGTAAAAATATTAAAACCTGAATGATTGAGAAGTATATTGATTTTGATAATTAGGTACATAGTATAACATAATGAATGTGGGATAAAAAAAATATTGAATACTTATTTAGCATGATTCATAAATTTCATGGCTTTTAAAACTGCACATGATAACTTGGGGACATACAAAATAAACGGGTGAGAAATAAATCCACGTAAATGAATTAACCTGGAATAAAATGGACAGACTAATACATGTAGGACAATTGGAATATCAATGGGGTATATAAGAAGTAGGGATTAAAATTATGAACATGAGATATGATATAGAATGAAAACATGGGTAAATGTGAAAACATCATAAAACATTGCCTCATAAACATAGGTCTAGTATAAATGATAAGACATCATGATGGAAAATGTCTCATGAAGGAATTAGGTTCACTGCCTATCCCAAAATTGAATCTCTTGAGACTAAACATTACCCAATGCATTGGAGGACTATATAATTTTGGGTTCACCAATCACATTCATTTCATTCTCAGGATTAAGAGTGCCCCATAGATCATACAACATAGATTAATTCAATATAATATTTTATTACACAATCAAGGATTATGTAATACATACATGTAAGTTCCATGTAAAGTAATTATAAGTGTATAAAGGTGAACACCCTTGATAGTAAATGAGTATGGTATTTACTACACAGTTAGTTTACTATGAAAAATCACGGTGAAATTTCAACATAACAATAGTTTCACTTAAAATTAATAAAATTGGTTGATGAGAGAGAAATTGGTCTCTCATCATTTTGATATACAATGGTAATTAATTGGTATATATAAGGACATGTCCTAATATTATGAATAGGAAATAGAATTAATAAGATAATAAAGAAACCTGAATAGGGAAGAGATGGCGATGATCCCTTACTTGAGTGTGTCACTCTAAATGCTTGGGAGGAGCTTCTTGAGATATTAGAGCCACCTTGGGAAAACTATAGATATGGAATTAAAGAGTAAGAATGTGTTCCAAGGATTTTTAATGAATATAAATCAGATATTGGGTTGGTTTATATAGAAAATGGGTGGAGATTTCATTATTATTTCACAAACTTATGTTTTGGACTCTATACAATAAATTACAAAAACAAAATTCATGGTTTTTGACCATATTTTATTCCAATTGGGTGGTCCATTATTTTGTAATTAAATGTTCAAAATTTAATAAAATAATACCCTTTATTATGGGGAAGTGATTCATACTATTAAGAAAATAATTTTCTCACATTAAAATATATTAATTGTTTTGGAGGATTCAAAATGGAATTATAAAAATAAAAAAATAAACATAAAATAAAATTATTTTAAATTGGAAGAATATATTTGGTTTTGGATACCCTTTATAGTATTTATTACATCACTTTTGTGTAATTATGATGTCATAATATGCAATGTATATTTATATGGTGTTTATTTGTTTACCTGAAAATTTGACTGTCAATGAAAATTATGAAAAATTAAAGGTTTGTTAACTTTGAAATCAAGATTCCAAAAATAATATTTAGTTTAACAAAATAAGTTTTTAAATATTTTAATTTTTACTTCAAAAATAACAATTCACATTTATTGAGAAATTTTATGTTTTTTGAAAATAATATTTTTGGAGCCCTTTTAAAAATAACATTTGACTTCATAATAATTATTTGATAATTTATATTTAGTAAAAATTATTTTATATTAATATTTTATTAAAATTTTATTTATTTCAAAAATTAACTAATTCATCAAAATAGATTTCTTAATATAAATTGACTATTATCTAAAAATACAATTTTTGTTTTATTTTATAAAAACAAAAATAATTTATAAAGTAAAAATAAAATGATGAAAATATATTAATTATTCTATAAAAAATAATTTTATTACACATATTTAAAGGTTCCTGATACATATCCCTTTAATACACCAAAAAATTATGAAATAATAAGTTGCACGATGGTGATACCTTCATAGGGTGGTTCAACGTACATGGTTTGGGCTATGATCTTGATGACCATGAACTTATCTCATAAATAGTTTTTATCATGCTTCATTTTTTAGATCTATAATTGGGCTTAGTCAATGTAATATCCATGTGATGATATATCCCCTTGAAGCTATAATAAATGGGCTTCATGGGGTATAATCCTACTTGTCGAGGCCATCACTTCCCTTTTTTGGGTTAATTAGATTTTTAAAAAATTATATTAATAGTAATTATGTTTTCACTATTCAAAAAATATTTTATAAATGGTAATAATTTATAATGGTCTTTTAAATATGATATAATATAACAAAACCAAATCAACACATTTGTTTCATGTAACCATATTATGTAATAATACATTTAATTAAATCACATGGGAATTTTTATTTATAATAGTTCATGCCATTACAGTCTCCCCCCTTATGATATTTTAACCCTAAAAATTTGATTTTACCACACTAAAATATATGAGGGTAACTCTGTTTCATCACCTCCTCTGGTTCCCACATCACTTCTTTACAATATTGGTTTCTCTACCACCTTTTACAAGGTGCATTGTCTTTTCTGTAGAACTTTTTATCTATAATATAATATTTTCACCGGCTACACTTGATATGAAAGATCATTTTCCAATGGAACCTCCACTACATTGAGTACATGTGAGGGGTATGGTATATATTTCTTTAACATGTATACATGGAATACACTATGTTCTTGAGATAGGTTAATTGGGAGTGCTAGTTGGTAGGCCACTGCTTCAATACGATCAAGGATCTCGAAGGGGCCGATGTATATTGGACTAATCATTCCCCTATTCCCAAATATCATCAATTTTATCCATGGATATATGTGGATAAATAAAATTTACCCAACATCAAAATCTATGTCTCATCAATTATTTTCATTATAGCTCTTATTTTAAATCTGATGAGCCTTGCTGTGTTTTTGAATGGTCTTAACTTTTTACACCATTTCCTCAACTATTTATGGACCAAGAATTTTTTGTTCCCCCACATCATACCAATATTTAGGTGTTTTTTACCTCTTCCCATAAAGAGATTCAAAGAGAGATTTTTGTATTCTTGAGTGGAAACAGTTGTTGTAATAGAACTAGACTAGAAGAAGATGTTGGTCCAATCCTACTTTGAAGTCAATTGAGCATGCTCTCAACATCTCCTCGAGTTTTGAGATAGTTAACTCAAATTGGACATCAGTTTTATGGTGATATTTCATTCTAATGTTCAACTCTGCATTCCTAGAATACTAGAGACTCTTCCATAACATAGAGGTGAATTTTTAATCTCAACCAAATAAAATAAATAATGGAGTTCCATACATCCTCACCACTTCTCAAAAGTATACCCTTGCACATGGATCAAGTGAGAAATATTCTCGAACCATAATGATGCGTGCAGTATATTCATGAAGATCCCCCAAAACACATATAACATTTTCCCCATTGATGTCTTCTGAATACCAGTGACAAAGTCCCTGGTGTTGTCATTTTATTTCCATTTATGTATGGGTAAGGGTTTCACCATCCCCTTGGATTTTTTCATTTCCTCTTTTAATCATTGAAATACAAGAAATATTTATTTATATTTGATGATAACTTTCTTAATATTGTCCCACCAATTGTGTTCTAGGATATCTCTATACATTTTTGTTCTTCCTGGGTGGATGGAGAATGCTGATCTATGTTCACCATCCAACAACCCCTTCTTCAACTCAAAATTTGATAGTAAACATAGTATTGACCAAAATCTTTCAACTCATTCTTGATTAATAATGAAATCATAGGATTTACCAGTTTTTCGAGCTTCCACTTTTTATAAATTCCCACATCCTCAATTTGAGAAACTTACATGTTCTCCAGAAGGGACAACTGAGAAATCAATTGTGAAATGATTCATGATGTTTCTTCCTTTATGATTCACATGTCCATCCTTTATAAATAAAATATGATCAGATCTATATTAATTAGAATCAATTATAAATTTTATGGATCATTTCTACTTATAGAATCCACCACTTTATTCTCATTATTAGGATGGTAGTGGATTCAGTGTTAATAGTATTTAATTCGCTCAAACTATCCTTATTTTCTAATATTTTATCTCTTTTTTGTGAATATATATTTGAGACTTTTTTGATCCATATACATTTCACAGTTCTCCACAAATACATAATGCCTTTATATTTTCAATGTAAATATCACTTTAGTAAACTCCAGATTATTCATTGGGTAGTTTTATTTTTAAATATTCTATACCTGGATGAATATACTATGACTTTGTTATTCTGAATTAACACACAACTGAAGGACATATTTGAAGCATCATAGAATACCATGAAATGTTATCCACTTATGGGTAGTGTGATTATAGGGGTAGTGATAAGCCTTTTTTTCAATTCCTTAAAGATGTCTTCCCACTCATCATTCTAGGAAAACTTGACACCCTTTTAAGTCATCCTGGTTAAAGGGTTTGAACGTTGCATGAAATTTCTCACAAATTGAGGATAATACCAAGATAATCCATGTAATGTAAGGTTATATTTCATAGATATTGGAATAAACCATCCATAAATTGTTTACTTCTTTGAGGGGTTCACTATTATCTCGTTTTTATGATGAAATTTCCCAATAATTATACTTCCATCAACCAGAACTCATATTTTATATACTTTTCACAAAGCTTATCATTTATCATGATATTTATAACAGTTCTATGTTTCTCTACTTGCTTCTCATTGGATTTATAGTATATTAGAATATCATCTATAAATGCTACCAAAAATTTGTCTGAGTAATCACTAAATACTCTATTCATCATATACATGAATATTGATAGATAATTAGTGAGTCCAAAAGGAATCACTATTGTTGGTCCCTCTCTAGTTTAAATGGTTTTAATAATCACAAATCACGTCCAATCATTTAAATAATGTCAAATCTTGTCCAAAAATTTCAATCATGTTTATTTATGACTAAATATTTTTAATTATGATTATAAATGATCAAATATGTATTTAACACATTCTATGTATATTCAAGTAATAAGACAATTAAAATAGAAAAACTAGTTAAGTATGAGTCCCTGATACGGACAGAACAAGATTCGTACTGACAGAACAAATGTGATACTGACATAAGGAATGTATCACTGACAATACAACCTGATTCATTGATAAATGACTCACCGACAGTTCAATTGAGACAATGATAGAAGGAATGTCTCACCTATAGTACAAACTAACTCATGGATAGATGACATAGTGATAGTATAAATGAGACACTTATAGAAGGAATGACTCACCGAAAAAACAAAATTAGTCACCGACACATTGAGTCACCGACACATGAAGATACCAATATAATGAATAAATGATAAAATGAGTCACCGATACCAATATAAAGACTCACCAAAGAAAGATTCACTGCTAGAATGACTCACTGATAGACAAGTCACTGAAAAAATATTTAAATATTCTTTTATTTAAAATAATCTCTGATGGCCATATTTGAGTTTTTTAAGGTTATTGATTAAATTAATGATATTTTATACAACTTTAATAACTATGTCACTGGACAATATGAGGTAAAAGGAACCCACACATGCTTCTTGTCGGCCAACACAAGACACCTGAAATAAAATGAATGCTTGGCACACGAGCTATATAGAATAAGAGAACAATAGAAAAGAACATACGAGCAGAGATACTAGACCAAGATGAAGAACAAACAAAGAACTCTCATTCCTGATAACTATGAACTATAGAAGTATTTTTGTGCATAAAATATTCATTCATGCTTATAGAAAAAAACACTAAGAAGGAGAATCCCATATTACTAGAAAACCATAGCACAGAGCTCCAACAACACTTTTTTTAGTGTCTGTTTATAGAAGAGGACTCAATCTTTACATATACTACATCCAAAGAGTCCAGATCTATATTTCACAATACTCATTGAATTATAAACTATATCTCTTTATCTCTGGCTCTTTTGTGTACATTTTTTCTACATTTGGAGCAGTGTGTGAATTTGTCTATTAAACACACACTGTCACATTCACCGAACTGAAGGATACAAGATATCCTCACAGAAACATCTTTTTACACCTGTTATATCCCATGTAGAACTGTGTTAGAGGTTTTGTGTGACCTATATGTTTTAGTTCCCATGTAGAACTGTGGTAGATGTATTTTGACCTAGATAGTTTGTCTAGTATTTTGTAAACCCAAATATAGAGTGTGGATAAAAGATATATGTATATATTTCTTGGTGGAAGGTGATCACCAAGGGGAGAGGACCATGTCTCATCTTGAGACTGAACCTCTTATTTTAATCCACTTTGTTTTCAAATTTAGTTTACTCTGTTTTAACTCATATGTCATAAAACTGAGTTTCACTTTGATTGTTAGTTTTGGATATTATTTATAACTATTTCAGTTTAGTAAATTAGATTCAAAAGTTATATCAATATCTTAATATTGTTATAACTCATAAATAATCAATCTTCTGAGAAATTAATTGAATAATCAGACTATTATAAAATTTACTACATTGATTAAATAGGATGTGTTGTTTTTATATTAGGTGATTTTTTGAATAATTTTTTAATAGAATTTTTATAGGAAATCAATTCACCTCCCTTATAAGTGTCCTACTCCTATCAATTTTTTTATCAAATGTTTCTTATAAACAACTATTTTCAAATCTTTTCAACTGTTATTTTAGTTGTGTTTTAAACACCTCCAAATTTCTATTAGTTCTAAATTTTTAGCTCTTTAAAAAATTACTTGTTAGTCTTTATTATGGATAATAGACAAAGTGGTGTTTATACCAATAGACCTCCCATTTTCAATGGAACTAATTATGATTAGTGTAAAATTAATATGAAAATGATCTTATAAAGTACGTGTGTTGAAAGTTGGTCTTCCATTGTACATGAATATAAGATTCCCACTACCGCCTAAAATACTTGGGATGACCCAACCAAAACTTCTTATAATAAAAAATTCAAATATATGAATAAATTATATTGTTCTTTAGGAGATTAAGAATTCAAGAGGATTTCTACATGTAAAATAGCCTATGAAATTTGGGATACCTTAGCTGTTTCACACAAAAGAACCACTAAAATTAAAGTAATGAGACTTAATTTCTATGCTATTAAATATGATAACAATAAGATAAATCCTGATGAACTCATTTCTGATATGAATATCAGGATCAATGATACATTCAATGTAATGAGATATATATGGAATCTATGGTATTCCAAAGAACAAATTATGTAGGTACATAGATGTCTACCTGAAAGATGGAGAGGAACATCAGAATCAATTAGGGAATCTTATGATATCATTAAGATTCTAGTTAAGGAGATGATATGAAAGCAGATGATATATGAGGAAGAATTAAATGTCAACAAGGATGAGGATGATGAACCAAAGAAAAAGTTAGTGTCTTTCAAAAACACTACTTCCAAACATAATGAAATGGAAAGGATACAAACTAATTCTGACAGTACAAGTAATAGAGATTCACCATCCAATAGCGATGAGGAAATAGATCAGTTAGCCAGAATATTTAATAATTTTTATAGAAAGACGATATTATTTAGGATGACTAGATACAATGGTAAATATGATAATAAGGGAAACTGGAAAAAGTATTGGAAAAGGAATGATAACTCAAATAAAATATTTTTTTTATGAATGTAAGATAAGGGTACATGTAAAGGATGGATTTACGAAGACAAAATATAAGAATAAATATGAGGATAGAGATAAAATATTCAAAAAGGAAATAAAGTCCACCTAGTGTGTTTCTGAGGATAGCCCTAGTGAGTCAGAATAATCACATGATGAGAAAGGTGATAAGGTAAACATGTGTTTCTTGACAAACACATCTGAGGTAACCCTTGAGACATCTCTACAAAATTCATATTATTCTGGAGATAAATCTGATTATAAAGACATTAACAAGGAGGAAATGTTTGAATATTTATAAATTCATGAAGATACAAGAAGTAAATTAAAATATAAATATAATTCTTTAAATAAACATCATTCTCTTACCTCTAATATTAAATATGATCTTACTATAGAAACAGAAAAAGAATGCTCAATTGTATAATGAAAATAATGAGCTGAAATTGGCCAATGAACAATTGAAAAATTATTTACAAAAGATTACCAATGGAAAAATATCATGTTCAAATTCATGGTAATAAATTTTCACCCAAATATACTAGTGGTATTGGCTATCAACCTAGTAAAAGAAATTTTTACAAAACTAATTTTGTATCTAAATCTAGAAAAACCAGTTTTATTCCTAGTTCTCAAGATTTTTTTGCATGTTCTAGTCACGAATCATATTCTACAATTTCATTTATTTCAAAACCAAATAATTTTTATTTTTCAAATACTTTACAAAATTATTATAGGAAATCCATGAAACAAATGTGAGTTCCCAATGCTCTTATTTCTAATGTTACTAGACCCAAAAAATATAGGTAACCAAATATTTTTTTTAAATATTTTTATAGGAATTTTTTTTGAAGAAATCGTATAGATATATATGGTACATGGATAGTGGATGTGTAATACACATGATAGGATATTATTCATGCTTCAAGAATCTGATAAATAATAATGGTGGTAATTTCACTATTGGTAAAAATGATAAAGGAAAAAATAATTGTACTCAGACAGATTTGTAACTCTAATTTAGTTTTAATTTCTAAAGTACATTTTGTAGATTGATTAATGTACAATATTCTTAGTATATCTCAGTTATGTGATTATGGTTTTAATGTTAAATTTGAAAATGATTTATGTAATATATTTAATTCTAAAAATGTGTTAGTATTAGCTACCTTTATAAATGAAAATTTTTATCCTATAAATTGAGACTCCTTAGTTTCTTAAAATGATTAATGATTAAGTTCCTTTCATAAAGAGTCTTGGTTCTGGCATATGATATTAAGAAAAATTAATAATAATTCTATTATAAATCTTATTAGGAATGTATTAGTAAAGGATCTAACCAAAAATGAGTTTCTAAATGACAATGTAAGTAATCCTTATCAGAAGGGAAAACAACATAAAATATATTTTAAACCAAAGAAAGAAGTTTAAACTTCTCAACCTCTTATGTTGGTTCACATGGATTTGTTTAGACCATCTAGGGTTTCTAGTCTTAATGGGAATCACTATGTATGTGTTCTAATAGATGAATTTTCTTGATATACTTAGACTTTATTTGTTTCATACAAAAGTGATGATTGTTCTCATTTTAACATGTATTCTAGAATAGTAGAAAAACTAAGTGGTATTAGAATTAAATCCATAAGAAGATACCATGATGGTGAGTTTTAAAAACATGTTTTTTAATATTTTTTCTCACACAATGGATATAGTCATAACTTATCTTCTCTTGGGACACACTAATAGAATTGGGTGGTAGAATGAAGAAAAAGAACCTTACAAGAGATAACTCAGACTATGCTTGATGAATATGAATTAACTGTATATTTTTGGGTAGAATCTATGAATAAAGTTTTTTTATAGAATTGATATGGTCTTAATCAGACCAATTATTAAGAGAAACAATTACAATCTATGGATTAATAGAAACCCAAAGTTAGTTACTTTATTATTTTTCATTAAAAAATTTATATCTTTAATACAGAGGAAAATCTTGAAAATTTGAATCCCATATTGATGATGGAATCATTACATGTTATTAATTCAATAGAATATCCTATAGAGTATTTAATATAATGAATATGTGTGTAGAAGAATATGTACTTGTAGAATTTTATGAAACATACCCAAAATGAACCCAAGATCTCTCTAGAAAATAATGAGGATGATCTGTCCAATTTAGACATAAATACAAAATCATCTGACCCTACTATTAATAAACATGTAAAATCATCCAGTAATTGAAATTATCTATAATGTAGTCATGCTGAACCCTAACTTGCTGATGTACCTGAAATAACTATCCCTTCTTTTTCTAGATCTGTTAGAACCCATAAGAACCATCCTTTATATGTTGAAGTTAGAGACATAGATAAAGGGACACATACTAGAGATTCTATGAGAAACCAGGTTGAACATCAATACATTCCATCACATCTTGAAACTAAAATCATTAATGATGAAATAAATAATGAATTTTGGGTAATGGATATGCAAGAAGAACTGAATCATTTTGAACATGGGTGACATCGATAGAACAAGTGTGATACCAATAGAAGGAATGTATCACTGACAATACAACTTGAATCACCGATAAATGAATCACCGACAATTCAAATAAGACACCAATAAAAGTAATGTATCAAAAATAGTAAAAACTAACTCACCAATAGATAAATCACTGACATTACAAATGATACACTGACTGAAGGAATGAATCACCAATAGAACAAAATGAGTCATCAACACATTCATCCACCGACACATGGACATACTGACAGAATGACTCACTGAGAGAATGAGTCACTAATATCAATAGAAGGAATCACTAATAAAATTATTCACTAATAGAATGAATCACTGATAGAGGAGTTACTAACATGTTGTTTAAATCTTCTTTTATTTATAATTATATCTAATAGTTTTATTTGAGTGTTTTAATGCTATTGATTAAATTAATTCTTTTTATAAACAACATTAATAACTATGGTAGTTGACATTACGAGGTACTGGGTCCATCCACATGCTCCTTTCCATCCAATAAAAGACACCTAAAATAAAATGAAAAATTGGTGCACGTGATATATAGAAGAAGATAACAAAAAAAGTACATACAATCAGATATACTAGACCAAGCTGAATAATAGATGAAGAACTCTCATTCCTGGTAACTGTGAACTAAAGGGGGATTGATGTGCATAAAATATTAAATCATCCATGTACCAAACAAACACTATGTATGAGAATCCCATATTCCAAGAAAACTAGAGCATAGAGCTCTAGCGACACTCTGTTTCAGTTTCTATTTCTAGAAGAGGACTCAATATTCACATATACTATATCCAAAGATCCGAGAGATGCATTTCACAACACTAAAAGCATTATAATCTCTATCTCATTATATCATTCTTTGTTGGGTACATTTTTACTACTTTTCAAGCAGTATACACATCAATCTATTAAACTCACACTATCTCCTGCACTAAACCGAAGGATAAAATATATCCTAACACAAACATCTTTTTACACCAGTTATATCCCATGTAGAATAGTGGTAGAGGTCCTATGTGACCTGGATCATTTTTTCCCTCCTATAACGGTGGTAGAGGTCTTGTGACCTAGAAAGTTTGTATACTATTGTCACAACCCGTCCCGATGGGGCCCGTGCCGTGACTCCCCAAGCCCGCCTTCAATAGGCCAGGGGATGGTGACTAGCACTGAGTAGGCATGTCACAAACATGGGAGGCATTGCCTAAGTACCTATACACACACACACACACATCTCCAAGCCCACAAATGCTGAAATGTAAAACACTAAGGAACAAAAATGCATGCATACAACTAAACCCAACCAACAGAGCACGATGAAAGGCAGAGTACTGTAAAAGTAAACTGGGCCAGAATACAAGCAAACCAAAAACAAGAGTATGAAAAACTGCAAAGTCCAACCTGTAAGCACAAATGTACTGGGACTGCCGCTCATAGCTGTAGGAATGCCTCAGCCTGTAGGGAACTCAGAAAGCTCGGTCCTGTCCTGGTCCGCCCTGGACTCTGTGAAAAGGCTGCTCGTCTGCACAAGACACCAGAGGTGCGGGAAAACCCCGTGCATGGGTGAGTATAACAATACTCAGTAGAGGACCCTGAAACCACAAAGCAATACAAATTAAAAGTACAATCAGTTATGCACAGTATATGTTTACAGAACATATAAAAAAACTATATATACTCAAAACCTAGACCCGTGGTCTAGAGACAAGTCACACAACTGCATACCCCTGCAAGGGATTCCGTTCGAAGATTCCGTGATGCACTCGTTCCGAGAGAACACACTCCACGAGTCTTATAGCTCTGATGACGTCTGTCCGGGAAGTGCTGTTCGTCGGGAACTGCCACGAGAGATAGCTACACTCATTATAGGAGACACACTCCTGAGTGGGAAAGATTTCGATACATAGAGGAGGATCACTGCCAGGGCCATGGAGGATACCGCGACTCATCAGGAATTCACCTTCTAGGTAGAGGATAATGCCCGGTAAAGTTGGTCACGCCGATGCCTGACTCTACCTAGGGTCTGGAATGGATAGAGGATCTCGATCCGGGCCTCTTGGATGGATGCCTGACTCTATCACAGAAAAGTCCTGCTGAAGGGATCATAATTCGGTGTGAGAAAATGATGTCTGACCTCCAGGGGAACAAGAAGAAGGGGCACTAACCCAAACGAAATATGTTCAAGGCATGGTGAACAAAAGGACCAAGCCGTTTTTCCAAAAAGTACACGGCGTGTAAAAATGATACACGCCGTGTTGTCCGAACCCGGGTACTGCCCGTGTACAACGGCCCGTGTCGTGAGGCTGGTCATGTAGAAAACTTTATACATGGCATGTAGTACAGAGTACATGCCGTGTCTGGGTCATTGGGGCTGGCTCCGTGTACTCTGGCCATGTGCCCGTACACGGTCACCAACCCGTGTACTCCAACCCGTGCAATCTGCATATGGGGTGACCTACGCTGGTGACCTCACCTGGACGGGTGAGGGAGTACACGGTCGTGTACTCCATCCCGTGTCTGTGTATCCCCGTGATACACGCCGAGCTCCGCGTAGCCACCTTTTCCGAGCTATACACGCCGTGCTGCCTGAAGCCATGTAGAGCATCCTGTGTCTGTGTACCACCCGAAGTACACACTGATCTTCAGGGAAGGTCCAACATGCCATGTGACCGGGGTCACACACCGTGTGATCCTTCTCTTATCCCGAAACCCTAGCCGCCACCATCAGAACTACATGGCGTGTTCTTCGGAAGTACACGTCGTGTATTCTGGAAATTTCCCGAAATGCGGACCTCTGCCGTTGTGCCTCCTGTGGTGCTCCGATCATTGATCTGGCCATTCGATCGCCACGAAACCTTCAGGTTTTGTCACCCCGACACCACGAAGCTGTTTCCATCATTTTCGGGCCTTCGATTGGCTCTGAAAACGTGATCGATCTTCCCGCGTGAAGAACACTCGAAGAACGCACTTTACGATATGGTCCGATTTGTCATCCTCCATCATCACCGTACCTCCACAAGAATGTTGTGATGTTGAACCTTCGGTTTGGGATCGTTGCGTCATAGAACGGATGCGCAATGATCCGTTGATCGTCACCCCATGAAGAACGCGAAGAACATGCAGGGAAAAAGGAGGAAGAGATCCAAATAAACAAATTGAGGAACGAACCTCCACCATCGTTTGTCACAGCATTGATCCGCTCCCATTAATAGGTTTAAATGAAGCAGAGATCAACATGAATATAAAGCATGGATTAATTCCCCAAAACATCCCAAAGAAAACCCTCCCGCAAGAACGTACGAATCCAAAGATCAACTTGTTCGTGGTTGATCCGCGTTCGTCGTTTAAATTCAAATACGGGGAAAAGAAAATCAAAACAACAACCCCTACATTTTGAAGGGATCGATCGTTGATGAAGGGGCTGCACTGCCATTGTCGTCTAGATCCTTCAACGTTGTTTGGCGTAGCGATTCTCGACTTCAATCCGTCTTCATTCGCCAACGCGTCCTCCTCCGCCCAAGCTCCAAGAGAAATCTATATCTTTTTCTTAACTCGCTGGGTTATGAGGCTAACCCTGCGAATTTTCCATAAGGATGCATTTATAGGGGAGGATTATGTCGTGCTTAAAAAAAAGGAAACGTTTTAAAATAATAAAATAAATTATTAATTTATTTTATTCCCTCCAAAGAAATTTCCTTTTTAAAACGTCCCAAATTAAAATTTGCAGATGACCTGTGTCGGTTGAGGTTAGAGTCGTTCTTAGGAAAAGTCGGCGTCCCGGACGCAACGGTGTGCCCAGATTTTTAATCCGGGCATCCGTTTGGAAACTGACACAACCGCGCACAAGCGCCGACACACTTAACTAAAAAAGTTCAAACCACCTTTCCCGGCTCACTGGACCTCGGAATGATGTGCCGTCTTCACGCCCGGTCTCGAAATAATTACATAAAATATTTAAAAAATAATAAATGGAAAATACGAGACATTAAATTTTCCACACCTTGGGGCTTTACATCCCTAAAAATCCAAAACAAAGGCTACTCAAAAAGATGAGGGTACTGGGCACGGATCTGGGCCTCCCACTCCCACGTGCTCTCCTGAAGATTCCCGTGCTGCCACCAGATGCGCACTAAGGGAATCGATCACCCATGAAGGATCCTCTCCTGCCGATCCTCGATCTCTACTGGGTAATCAGTAAAGGTCACTCCATCCTCGATGTCCAGCTCACCCCAGTCGATGACGTGCGATGGGTCATGCATGTACCTCCTCAACTGTGACACGTGGAAGAAATCATTTACCCGATGCAACTGTGGCGGTAGAGCTAGGCAGTACGCCACCTCGCCAACTCTGGCCAGGATTTGGAAAGGTCTGATGAACCTCGGAGATAGCTTGCCACCTTGGCCAAATCTCCGTATCCCATGTTGAGGTGAGACCTGAAGAAAAACGTGGTCTCCCTCCTCGAACTCCAGAGGCCTCCGTCATCTGTCAGCATAAGACTTCTACCAGCTCTGTGCAGTCTTCATCCACTCCCAAATGATCTGCACCTTCTCTGTGGTATCTTGCACTAACTCTGGACCCATGAGTGCTAACTCTCCGGGGTCGGTCCAGCAAAGCGGTGACTGGAAGGGTCTCTCGTACAAGGCCTCGAACGGTGCCATACCGATAGTGGAGTGGTAGCTGTTGTTGTACGCAAACTTCACCAGTGGTAGGTGGTCCTCCCAGCTGCGACCAAAGTCCAAGATACAGGCCCACAACATATCCTCTAGAACCTGAATGGTCCTCTCCGTCTGACCATATGTCTGGGGATGAAATGCTGTGCTCAAGCGCAGCTGAGTCCCAAAAGCCTCCTGCAATCCCTTCCACAACCGGGATGTGAAGCGGGCATCTCGGTCTGAGACTATTGTCTAGGGGACTCCATGAAGCCGAACTATCTCCTGTACGTAGAGGCGTCCCAAGCTCTCTATGGAACTCTGCTCCCTGACAGCTAGGAAGTGGGCCGACTTGGTGAGTCAGTCAACGATTACCCAGATGGAATCGTGCCCTTGGACGTCCGTGGTAAGCCTGTCACGAAGTCCATCGATATTCCATCCCACTTCCACTCTGGAACTTCCAAGGGGTGAGCTAACCCTGCTGGAACCTGGTGCTCATCCTTCACCTGCTGGCATGTGAGGTATTGAGAAACAAACTCTGCTACTGCCTTCTTCATGCCTGACCACCAGAACTGTCATCAGAGATCTTGGTACATCTTTTCCACTCCAGGATGTACCGGAAAAGGGGATGTATGAAACTACCTCAGGACCTCCTCCTGGAACTCCACTGGTACAATAGTACATCCTCTGAAAATAAGTACGTGCTCCCCACCTTGTGAATATCCATCATGAGCATGTCCTGTGGATAACTGAGCACGTAAGGCCACACAGTCAACATCCCCAAGCTGTACCTCCCTAACTCACTGTAAGAGTGGAGGGGTGACAACCATTGACTGTAGGTAAGCTGTGTCCTCACCATCCACAAAGGATAACTGCAACATGGCTAAAAGTTGTGTCGCCTCACTCAACAGCTGTGAGCTCGACCTTCTGCTAAGAGCGTCCGCCACCTTGTTCCCCTTCCGAGGAGTATAGATGATCTTGAAATCATAGTCCTGGAGGAACTATAGCCAACTCCTCTGCCTCAGATTCAGATCCTTTTGTGAGAAGATGTACTTGAGGATCTTGTGGTCAGAGTAGACGAGGAACCGCTCTCCCATAAGGTAGTGTCACCACATCTTTAGTGCGAAGACTCCCGCTGCTAACTCGAGATCATGGGTCGCATAGTTCTGCTCATTCGGCCTAAACTTGCGCAAACCATAAGCAATCACCATGTGCCACTGCATCAGAACACAGCCGAGCCCGGTCCCTGATGCTTCATAGAAAACTATGTACTCGACACCCTCCTCCGGCAATCTCAAGACTGGGGCACTCGTCAAACTCTGTCTTAGCTGCTCAAAAGCCTGCTGGCACTTTTCTATCCGCACGAAGGGTTGCCCCTTCCTGGTAAAGTCCATCATCGGTGATGATATCCAGGAGAAATCAGGGATGAATCTCCGGTAATATCCTGCCAAACCAAGGAAGCTTCGCACCTCTGTCATGCTCCGAGGTGCCTCCCAGGCTAACACAGCCTCCACCTTGGCAGGTTCCACAGCTACTCCATCTGCTGAGATGACATGTCCCAGAAAGTGGACCTCTCGAATCCAGAACTGACACTTCGAGAGATTTCCATAAAGATGGTGCTATCGGAGTACGTCCAGAACCATCCGAAGGTGTCTCGCGTGCTCCTCCTCTGACACCAAGTACACAAGGATGTCGTCGATGAAGACCACTACGAACCGGTCCAAGTACGGCTGGAAGATCCGGTTCATCAACCCCATGAACACTATGGGGGCGTTCGTCATGCCAAATGGATTCACCAAGTACTCATAGTGACCGTAGCGACATCTGAAAGCCGTCTTCGGTATATCCTCATCCCGCACTCGTAGCTGGTGATAGCCTGATCGAAGATCAACCTTCGAAAACCACTAAGCCCCTCTTAGCTGATCTAAGAGGTCATCAATTCTCGGTAGGGGATAATTGTTCTTCACTGTCACCTGGTTCAGGCACCAGTAATCCACACACAACCTTAGACTCCCGTCTGTCTTCTTGGAAAACAAGACCGGGGCTGCCCAGGGTGAAACGCTGGGTCTCAAGAAACCCTTGCTCTGCAAATCCTCCAATTGCATCCTCAGTTCGCGAAGCTCTTTGGGAGCCATCCGATAAGCCGATGAGGAAATCGGTGTCATCCCAGGGTGTAAGTCGATGCAGAAGTCAATTTCTCGGCTGGGAGGTAACCCTGGAACATCTTCCGGAAAGACGTCATCATACTCTGCCACCATTGCTAGGAACTGGGAGCTCACAACATCTACTGCTCCGAGGGTAAGGCTAGACAAATCATGAGTGATCAGATGCCCCCTCCTATGTATGAGCCCACTTTGTGATGCCTGGGTTTCCTTTTCTCCGACAAAGGAAAACCTTGTTCCATCACGGTGGACACACCGCACTATTCGCCTAAAACAGTCAATCTGTGCATGGAATGAAGATAACCAATCCATACCGAGAATGACGTCGTAAGGCCTCGACGCTACCACCAAGAGGTTCCAACTGAAACTCTTGCCTCCAAGGGTAAGATCCCACTATCTGCAAAGGTGTGTGATCCTTGAGTCTCCTCCCGTAGGTGTCTCCAAGCGTAAGGATCAAGTCAACGGTTCTACCAGAATCTCGAGGTTTTGTACAAGACATATGGCTATAAGGGAATGACTGACACCTGTGTCTATGAGTACGACAGCTAAGGTAGAAAAGACACAGATCATACCTCGAATAATCCCTAGAGCCCCTGGGTCATATGCCTCGACCGCATGCAGCTGTCCCCGTCCCTATCCCCCAGCTCCCTGAGCCTGGTGCGGACCTCCTGGGGGTAGTGGTGGAAGTAAGTTGAAGCGTTTTCCACCACCTTCATCTCTCCCAGCTCCTCTGCCACGTATTCCACCTGGTGGATCTGCCTGGTCCGTTCTCTGCCTCTGTCTCGGTGGTCCATCCACCACTTCCCTGTCAGCATCCTGACGTGTCGGGAAATCTCTAGCGAGATGCCCCCTACCATCGCATGTGTAGCATCTCTTCTCCCTAGGCTGACTGGATCCAGCCTGAGAGCCCTGGACTGTCGATCCCCTGTCCTGGGTCCTCCTATGACGTTTCCCACGTCCAGATCCCTACGTCTGACGTCAGCTCCCTGCTACCGGTGTCTCCGCACCTGTCTACCTGCTACTGACTGCCGGTGGCTGTCTCTACTCCACCAAGAAGCTCTTGATCACCAAGGCCCACTTGAGCACCCCAGTATAGGTCGATATGCATAGAGGCATGACACTAGCTCAGATGTCTCTCCATAGACCTCGCTCAAAGGTTTGATCCCTGAAGTACTGATCCCTGACCATATCCATCGAGTACCTGGGGAGGTTGGTGAACCTAGATGAATAGCCAGCCACCATCATACTACCCTGCTGGAGCTGAAGAAGATCCTGGAAGCGCACATCTCTCAGTATAACCGGAGAGAACTCCTCTATGAAGAGTCTCTCAAACTCTGTCCACGAAAGAGTCTCCTCGTCGTGAGTCTGCGTGGTCAGACTCCACCATTGTTCGGCTGAACCCTGAAGAAGGCTCCCTCCTAGGATCACCATCTGGTCTGCTGGTGTCCTCACTAGACGGAAAACTCTGGTCACCGCCTCAAGCCAGTCCTCAGCCGCCTGAGGGTCGGGCTCGCCTCGGAACCTGAGGGGCCTCTGTCTCTGAAACTCATGGAGTACGCTAAGCCTGCGCTCCTTGCCGGTCAGTACTGCAGGTACCAATGGCTGCTCCACTAGCGGTATAGTAGGTGAACCACCTGGTGGCAATGCCTGGGGGGCAGGTCCCTGTATCGAAGCCTCATCACTGAGGGGGTCATCCTCGTGATCGTACTGCTAAATCCTAGCAGGTATGTTTCACGGAGGCATCATGTAAAAAAACAATATGTGTCACTGTCAATGAGTATATCTGGATAGCTGACACCAAGGATATGGAAGACACAACCCATTCCTATATGATGCATGTACCTTTTATTTCCCCGAAACCAGTGTTTTCGTGAACCGGGTCGAAAAGCTGGTTTTCAGAGTCCTGGTGTATGGATACGTCGGCCGCCGCACCAACACTGGAGTCACTGGCCTGAAAGCCGAACCCGAAACACTCAACACTATTGCCCCAACCAAACTGATAGACTCTTGGTCCTAAGGTAGAACTGACCACCTTTGATACCACTCTTTCACGACCCGTCCCGGTGGGGCCCGCGCCGTGACTCCCCAAGCCCGCCTCCAATAGGCCAGAGGCTGGTGACTAGCACCGAGTAGGCATGTCACTAACATGGGAGGCATTTCCTAAGTACCTGTACACACGCACACATCTCCAAGCCCACAAATGATGAAATGTAAAACACTAAGGAACAAAAATGCATTCATACAACTAAACCCAACCGACAGAGCATGACGAAAGGTAGAGTACTGTAAAAGTAAACTGGGCCAGAATACAAGCCCACCAAAAACAAGAGTCTGAAAAACTGCAAAGTCCAACCTGTAAGCACAAAGGTACTGGGACTGCCGCTCATAGCCGTAGGAACGCCTCAGCCTGTAGGGAACTCAGAAAGCTCGATCCTGTCCTGGTCCGCCCTGGACTCTGTCAAAAGGCTGCTCGTCTGCACAAGACACCAGACGTGCAGGCAAAGCCCGTGTAGGGGTGAGTATAACAATACTCAGCAGAGGACCCCGAAAACCACAAAGCAATACAATGTAAAAGTACAGTCAGCTATGCACAGTATATGTTTAAAAAACATATAAAACAAAACAGATATACTCAAAACCCAGACCCGTGGTCTAGAGACAAGTCACGCAACCGCATACCCCCGCAAGGGATTCCGTTTGAAGATTCTGTGATGCGTTCGTTCTGGGAGAACACACTCCACAAGTCTTATTTCTCTGATGACGTCCGTCCGGGAAGTGTTGTTCATCGGGAACCGCCACGAGAGATAGCTAAACTCATTATGGGAGACATACTCCTAAGTGGGAAAGATTTTGATACACAGATGAGGATCACTTCTAGGACCATGGTGGATATCACCACTCATCCGGAATTCACCTTCTAGGTAGAGGATCAACGCCCGGTAAAGTTGGTCACGCCAATGCCTGACTCTACCTAGGGTATGGAATGGATAGAGGATCTCGATCCGGGCCTCTCAGATGGATGCCTGACTCTATCACAGAAAAGTCCTGCTGAAGGGATCATAATCTGGCATGAGGGAATGATGCCTGACCTCCAGGGGAACAAGAAGAAGGGGCACTAACCCAAACGAAAGATGTTCAAGGCACGGTGAAAAAAAGGACCAAGCCATTTTTCCAAAAAGTGCACGGCGTGTAAAAATGATACAAGCCGTGTTGTCCGACCTCGGGTACTGCCCGTGTACAACGACCCATGTCGTGAGGCTGGTCATGTAGAAAAATTTATACACGGCATATAGTATGGAGTGCACTCCGTGTCTAGGTCACTGGGGCTGGCTCCGTGTACTCTGGCCATGTGCCCGTACATGGTCACCAACCCATGTACTCCAACCTGTGCAATCTGCACACGGGGTGACCTGCGCTGGTGACTACGTCTGGCCGGGTGAGGGAGTACATGGTCGTGTACTCCATCCCGTGTCGGTGTATCCCCGGGATACACATCGAGCTCCACGTAGCCGCCTCTACTGAGCTGTACACGCTGTGCCGCCTGAAGCCGTGTAGAGCATCTTGTGTCCGTGTACCACCCGAAGTACACGCCGAGCTTCGGGGAAGGTCCAACACGCCGTGTGACCGGGGTCACACGCCGTGTGATCCTTCTCTTATCCCAAAACCCTAGCCGCCACCATTAGAACTACACGACGTGTTCTTCGGAAGTACACGCTGTGTATTCTGGAAATTTCCAGAAATGCAGACCTCCGCCGTCGTGCCTCCCGTGGTGCTCCGATCATTGATCTGGCCGTTCGATCATCACTAAACCTTCAGGTTTTGGTCGCCCCGACACCACGAAGCTGTTTTCGTCGTTTTCGGGCCTCCGATCGGCTCTGAAAACGTGATTGATCTTCCCGCACGAAGAACGCTTGAAGAACGCCCTTTCTGATCTGGTCCGATTTGTCATCCGACATCGTCGCCACACCTCCACAAGAACGTTGCGATGTCGAACCATTGGTTTGGGATCGTTGCGTCGCAGAATGGATGTGCAACGATCCGTTGATTATCACCCTGCGAAGAACGCAAAGAACGTGCGGGGAAAAAGGAGGAAGAGATCCAAATAAAAAAATTGAGGAACGAACCTCCGCCGTCGTTCATCACGACGTTGATCCACTCCCGTTAATAGGTTTAAATGGAGCATAGATCTACATTAATATAAAGAATGGATTAATTCCCCAAAAAATCCCAAAGAAAACCCTCCCGCAAGAACGTATGAATCCGCGGATCAATGTTTTCGTGGTTGATCCGCGTTCGTCATTTAAATTCAAATACGGGGAAAAGAAAATCAAAACAACAACCCCTACCTTTCGAAGGGATCGATCGTTGACGAAGGCGCCGTGCTTCCGTTGTCGTCGAGATCCTTCAACGTTGTTTGGCTTAGCGATTCTTGACTTTGATCCGTCGTCGTTCGCCAATGCATCCTCCTCCGCCCATGTTCCAAGAGAAATCTCTCTCTTTTTCTTAACTTGCAGGGTTATGAGGCTAACCCTGAGAATTTTCCATAAGGATGTATTTATAGGGGAGGATTATGTTGTGATTAAAAAAAAGGAAACGTTTTAAAATAATAAAATAAATTATTAATTTATTTTATTCCCTCCAAAGAGCTTTCCTTTTTAAAACGTCCCAAATTAAAATTTGCAGCTGACCTACACCGGTTGAGGTTAGAGTCGTTTTTAGGAAAAGTCGTCGTCCCAGATGCAACGGTGTGCTCAGATTTTTAATTCGGGCATCCGTTTGGAAACTGCCACAACCGCGCACAAGCGCCGATGCACTTGACTTAAAAAAAGTTTAAACCACCATTTTGGGCTCACTGGACCTCGGAATGATGTGCCGTCTTCACGCCCGGTCTCGAAATAATTCCATATAATATTTAAAAAATAATAAATGGAAAATCCAAGACATTACAACTATTGTGTAATCCCCAATCCAGGGTGTGGATCAAATATATATATATATATATATATATATATATATATCTTAGTGGTATGTGATCATAAAGTGGATAAGAATATGTCTCGACTTGAGAATAAACTTCTTGTTTTAATCCGCTGTGTTTTCAGATTTAGTGTACTCTATTTTAACTCATATGTCAGAAAACAATTTTTTTTTCAATTTGATAGTTAGTCTTGGATAATATTTATAAATATTTTGGTTTAGTTAATTAGTTTTGAAATTTATATCATTATCTCATATTTTCATAACTAAGAAATAATCAATCTTCTATGAAATTAATTGAATAGTCAGACTATTATAAATTTACTACTTTGATTAACTGTGATGACTTTTTTTTAAATTGGGGGATTATTTCAAATAATGTGTTAATTTTTTTAATAAGAACTCCATTCACCCCCCTCTTGAGTGTCTTAATCTGAAAAACCACTATGAACTCTGAGTTCCCATATCTCATATGAAAAGTAGTATTGGGAATATCTATCTTCTCCAACCTATCTTGGTAATATCCTGACTATATATCCACCATGGAGACGACTTTTTCTCAATGTAACTGATTAAATAAGTCAATAATATGAAGAATAAGATGATTTTTATTTATCATGATCTAGTTGAACTCATGATAATAAATGCAATGGAATATTAAACCATTCTACTTCTTGATGAAGAGGACTAGTGCACCCCATGGTGAAGCACTTTGGCATATGAACCCTCTATCAATACTCTCCTATAGTTATTTCTTCATCTCATCAGGTTCCAAAATATCCATTATATAAAGTGAATTGGATAATGATAATGCCCCTTTTATAAGAACTATTAAAAGCTATTCCTCTTGACTAAGAGGAAGACCAGTCAATTCATCGAGAAACACTATAGTGTATTCCCTCACAATAGGCATGTCTTTGAGGATTATTTATTCAATAGACTCAATAATTTGATCTAGATACACTTTCTCATAAGTAAATAATATCCATTCTTGTGATTTTAGGGCAAAAGAAGATTCATTCTCATACTTGAACTCTTATAGAATTGGGGGTCAATTAGGAATACCAATAGTGATTTCCTTCTCAAGGAAATGTTTGTTGGCTCTATATAGGGAATGCCAAAACATGCCCAGAATTGAATCAAAATCCACCAAAAGGAGTATGGAAAAGTTCACTGGGATTTTAATCTCCCAAATTTGGATAAGGGAGGATTTACATACTCAATATAAAATAATTACCCCATTTTATGTTTTCACTGATAACTCAGCCTCCATGATTTTTGGTGGTGGTTGAGTAGTTCTACAAATATTTTGTAATATAAAGGAATGAATTGAACCATAATAAAAAAGTAAGATCACTATATTAGAATGAATAATATATTTACCTACCACCACTTCACAATCAGGATCCACTTCAATAGTTGTAATGAAAAAATATCACCCTTACCGCCTTAGAGGATATTGGTTTTCTATGAAAACCCTTAAATTAGTGTATTGTTTTTCAAAGTGACCTAGTTCGTTTTAGTTGAATAAATGAAAAATAAATTATGTTTTTAATAGATAATTCCTTTCCTAAAACAAATTATTGGGATTATCCTATCTATAATCGCTAGCTTGGTGCCCTTTTTTCCCACCCCTAAATCATTTCATCATCCATCTTAGGAAATTTCCAGGAATCTTAATTTTACACCTTTAACATAAGGGATGTTGAAATTTCTTATCACCATTATATTACTCAATCATAACTCTAGAAATAAACACAAAATTCTACTTCTTATCCTTATGATTCCCATGGAATTATTCTTTCTCTATTTTAAATTTAAGACCACATAAGCAAATTTACCCATTCTTATGAAAGTCACAGATCACCCGGGCTTTTTATATACTAGTTTTTAGACTACCAAAGAATAATCCAACATTGAATTGTGGGCGGGGGGGGGGGGGGTAAAAAGTATATATGAAATTTGTGCATGTATTGTTAATTTTTCCTCATACAACCTGATATATTATTCATTTTTTTTCTTGTGGGAAAGGAAACCGATTTCCATTTTAATTCGAAGAGTGCAAGGAAAATATTTATCAATTATTTTTATGAAATTCATTCCACCTAATTTATTCAATCTCATTATCAAGATTTCTTGTTAATCAATGTCGACTAATGATCTACTTTTCCTTACATTCAATAAATATCTAGTAAAACCTTATCTTCTTCGGAACCTTGAAGAGTGGAGATTATCTTCTCAATGGAGTTGACCAACTGTTCCATAATTAATTGATCAGATGATCTATTGAAATTCGGAGGCCTTTGCAACATAAAAGACTCAATTGTAGGTAGTTATTTATTAGGTGGATTTATGTGCACCTACGGATTTATTTTTCTATTCAAAACCTGATTTAGATGAGAGGTTATCATCACAAAGTTTTCGATTCCCACTCCAATTGGGTTGGGAATCCCATTGTGGTAGTCATCACATTGCTCTTCATATTGATTGCTTACTCGATTCCTGCTATTTCTAGAAATTGGATAGAATAAATGGGAAATTAGTAAAGAGTATTTTTAAACAATTAAACAAAAAACATGGAATCCAATGACATTAAAGTTAAAACATATAAATTAATATTATTTCCTTAACTTATTAAATTACAGGCTTCAATATATGTTTTCCGTGATCTATTTTATACCACATATTATTATGGGTAATATTTTCTTCCCATTATAATGGGTCACAATGAGATTATAAATTTACCAAATAATATCCCCCAGGAGTGTCAAAAAAGGTGGTCTGTAAGTAATATTGTTGTCTAACTAGTTAAAATGAGCCGGGCTTGACAGACCTTTTTAGAGTTGTTACCCCTTGGTACATCTGTATCAGAACCACATCCACTTATTGTATCCACATAGGGATTTATTTTCTTGATAAACCAATTAATCTATACTTACAAAGATTTATGTTTTTCAATTGTACTTATTCTTTTTCATAAGGCTTTCTCAAAAGTGTTCTAATCCTAATCCCAAATATAACTAAACCATTACCATGATAACAACTATAACAACACTGTTCTTTTTTAAACATTAATTCATTATATAATGCATAAAAGTACACATAATACCCCCTCAATGATCAAAAAGTCTATTATATTTTGTAACTAGGTACTAGTATAACATCTTCAATATGGGATAAAACAACATTATTGAAAATTTCATTAACATTATTCTAAAAGTCCATGGCTTTTAAAATAGCACGAGATTACCCAGGGATATACATCTGAGTGGGGTGATCTATAAATCTAATTAAGGGAATTAACATGGAATAAAATCAGGGGGATAATAAATGTAAGAAATATAGGCATATGAATGGGGAATAAAAGTATTAGGAATAATAAATATGAACCCTAGACATGATATAACATGATATCATGAGGAAATGTGGTAACTTATTAAAACAATACATCATAATCCAAGGATGAGACTTACTATTAAGACATTATTATAGAAAATGGCCCATAAATCAATCAGGTTCACTCCATATCCAAACATGACATCTCATGAGACTAGACATTATCCAATGCATTAGAGCACTATATAATTACGGGTGCACCCATCAATTTCATTTCATTAAAATGAATATATGTTTCACATAGATCATAAAACATGTATTCATTCTTCATCATATTTTATTACACTATAATGAAGTGTGTAATACATACATGTAAGTCCCAATTCAAAAAAGTGTAAGTCTATAAATGTTAAGACCCTTGCTAGAAAATGGGTATGGTATTTACTATAATTTTTTTTTGTATGGAATCTCACAGTGAGTGGAGGGAAGAGTAAGGACATTATCCAATTATTTTTAGTGAATATAAATTTGATATTGGTTGGGTTTATATAGGAAATGAGTGGGTATATCTTTATTATTTCTCAAACATAGGTTTTGGACTCTATATAGTAATACAACCAAAACCAAAAACCTTTCCATGGATTTTTCCCATTATTTTCCCCAAATGTGAGTTTTTTAAATTATGTTATAGGGCCAATCGAAACAATTAATAAAATAATACACTTGTTTTTGTGTATCTAAGTCATACTAAAAAAAAATATATTTAAAAACCATAAAATATATTATGGGTTTTGGAGGACTCACAAGGGATTTATAAAATTAACCCAATAAACATAAAATCACATTATTTTAAATGGAAAACATATATTTGTCTTGGATACCATTTATAGAATTTATAACCTCGCCTTTTGGTCATTATTTTGTTACAATACACAATGGTTATTTATACAGTAATATATGTTTTCCCAAATATTCGATTGTCTTAGAAAATGATGAAAATTTTATTATTGGATAATTTTGACATTCATATTTTAAAATTAATATTTTTTTATCATAATAATTTTCTATGTATTTTCATTTACTATTTCAAAATATTAATCGACAATTATTTACAAATGATGGATTTTTTTTAAAATACAAAATTTTTAACCCTTTTAAAAATTACATTTGGCTACATAAAAATTATATGATCATTAATATTTGATAAAAAATATATAATAATAGTAATTTATTCGAATATTATTTATTTAAAAAATACATTAATACATAAAAATAAATTCCTTAATTAAATTTAAATATTAAATAGAAATAATATTTATTTTTTATCAGGAAAACATTTTGATAGATAGTGGAAAGGGAAGCAAGATCTTTCTCTGTCGATGGAAACTTCTAGGTTTTCTTCTTGGCTATGACGTCACATCACTTCTTCAGATTCAGTCTGTTTCCCCTCCCAACGGTACTGCGTCGGTGGTTCCCTCCTCGCCACCCCCTCTGGGTGGTGCTACATCGGCGGTTCCCCCCTCTACGTTGTCCACTGATGATTTTAACCCTAAGGTTGTAGTGAAGCCAAATGTCTCAGATTATTCTCCTTTAGTTACAGATCCTGCCATCAGATCTTAGGATGTGCTGAATTTTCAATTGAATTATGTGATCTGGAAGTCAAATGTTTGGAATATACCCACATCGGTTCTAGATCCCTTCCCCAGATATGAAGATGAACCCATATCTGGTTCTACGTTATAGAAATCTGACTCGTGGAACATGAAGATGCCACCCGCTTAGAAGGATGTTTCAGTGGTGAAAGAGAAATCAATTTTAGGGGGTGCGCCGCTGGAGGAAGCTCAAATAGAGTTTTGTGGTGATCTTTCTAGATCTCATTCATTTTTTGATGTAAAGAAGAAATCTTTTTCAGGGCCAAAGATAGATGGAGCCTGCTTGTTGGGTATGGAAAAGGACTCAGGTCTAGGTAGAATTCTTCATAAGGGTTCATCTTATCCAGTTGAGGCCAATCCTACTAATCTTGTTGAGAGACTAAAAATGAAAAAAAAATCACTGATTTTACACATTATTCTAACTAATAGTGTAAAAATTTACAAGGTTGATGATTTTATTTAGAGAACCTCACTTCTGTTGAGGTTTTTTAATTAGAAACGTGTATCTCTTGTCCAAGGTTTCTTTCATTGCCTGTCCCCTTCATATGTCTTGAAGCTTCATGGATGGAGCATTGGAACCCTGTTTTTGAAACCTGGATGGATCTATTTGCACGAATGAACTTTGAACTTTAATGTATTTGGTGGATGGAATGCCTTTTCTCAGGACTATGATTGTGTTCATGGGCTCAATTGGGTCCTTTGGCATCTACATATTTTTCATGACATTGCCATGGAAATTGGGACTCCTATTCATCTTAATAAGGAGACTAAAGATGTCATGTTTGGCCACATTGATAGGATGTTAGTAGAGATTGACATTATCTACACTTTTATTGAAAGGAAACCATCTCTAGTCCCTATAATAACATTGAAATTGATGTTGAGTATGAAAGGAATAATGTTTACTATAATGAATGTATGACTATTGGGAACTCTTTAGAGAAATGTCATAAGAATGTATCATTTGAGGAATATGGGATGAGAGGTCATCTGACCAATATTTTACAAAATAAATAGAATTTTAATGGTTCTGATTTACCAAATCCCACTTCTAATGATGGTGTTTCACATAAAGAACCATCTCCCCTTGTGTGTGACGTATAGATTATTGGGAAATCTGATTCTCAACTATCCCACTTAGAAGGAAAAGAGCTATTGATGGATTCCTATCTGGAGAGGGATTATGGTAGTCCTTCTAATACCCATGTTTAATTGGTTAAAAAAGTTACTTTAGTTGAGAATATGATCCTTGGGTCCTCTCAGGATGATATTTTTTATCAGAATGATGAGCAACAATATGTTGAATGACATCAGGAAATCCCAAATCCTTTTTAATCATCTAAAATATCAGATACACGAGGTAAAGTTTATGATAATTAAAGGGGGGAATGTAGGTACCCCTATTCGGGTTCAATACAGTGGTGGGAATGCCTCTTATAATGATTCAATATTATGTGGCTAGATGAAGATGACTGATAGTGGGGGTTTCACCTCTGTTCCCTCAAAGAGGAGACCACACAAGGATTTTTCATATATTCCTAGGAATGTGTATACTAGATCATCCTCTAAGGTATCAAAGAAGTTGGTTGCTAACATCCTTAAGATTATTAGTCCTAAAAATTCTCAATCTATATGGGAGTCTACTAGAGACTCTGATTATGGTAATGATTTTTCCTACTATGATATATTGTTTTGTTGTTTGGTGGATAGAGGTAATTATGCTTTTTTGACACTTTTCCTCCTTTTATGTACTTTCTATTTTTTTTAATAAATAGTCAAGAGCTTTGCTTCTTGCTGGATTTTTCTGGTATTTATGTTTTATTGTATAAAAATAAAAATCATTTGAAAAGTAACAATATTAAGATTAAAAAATATTCATTATTCTATAAAAAATAATGTACATACTCATATTTCTCGGGTCATTATACATATCCCTTTAATACACTAGAAAACTCCTAATGATTAAGGTACTCCATGGTGATATTTTCATAGGGTGGTTCAACATACATGGTTTGAGTTTGATCTCGATGATCTTGAGCATATCCTGTAAACGGTTCCACTCAAGTTTCTATTATTGGATTTCAGATTGGGCTTGGTCAAGGTCAAAGCATATGGATTTTATCTCTCTTAGAAGCTATTATGAATGTATGTCATAGGGAAAGATACTAGTAGTTTTGGTTATCACTTTCTTTGTTGGTGTCAATTAGATATGTTAAAACCATATTTTTATATTTGTCATGTGATCACTGATAAATGGATATATGATCAACAATAATGACTCTTGATGCTATTTTAAATATGATAGAATATAATACAACCAAATATGTTAATTTATTTTCTATAACTTTATTACATAAAAAGAAATTTAATTAAATCATATAGGAATTTTTTTTATACTAGTTAGTTTCGTTACACTCATGATCTTATCTCAATGTTATTGATGAATTTTAAAACAAAATATCCTCATTATAAGTATTTCTTGATGATAAATTTTTCTCAGATTTTTGTTAAGACATAATAGGTATAATTTCCAAATTCACATGTTGGCCCTCCATTTCAATACAATTTATATTTAAAAAATATTAATAATCTTCATAAAAACATAGTTTACAATCACACTATTTGATCTTATAAATCTTATTATCATGATTTTCATGAATTTTATCTTTATTTTGATATAAATTGTCACATTCAATTATATTATTTTTTTAACATCCAATTTATACTTCGAAACATATATGATAACATTTTATTTTCCTAGGATTCATGAATTTTCTATTCTTGAGAAATCATGGATTATTATTTTTAGAGGATTTAATTTTTCATAACATTTCATTTTTGGTGTAGAAATCTAGACACATTACATATGTAACACTTTTAGAATTAATGTGTTTGGTGAGTTTAATACATGTCAATGTCCTTCCATCCAGTTATTTCTACATTATTCCTCTTTCTTGTCAATTTATTTGATCTCCTTATGTAGTATTTTAAAACATATATAAATTAAATTCACTTTTCCATTGTGTAATTTAATTTTAGTTTTCATAAAATAATAACATGATTCATCATTTTCATTATTATATAATTTATTTTTAAAAATATTTTTCTAGTTGTACTTGGTCCGTTGCTTTTTAATTTTCCCCATGGTATTCTTCATTTATGTTTAGTTAGATTTATCAAAGATTATAGTATTTTTAAATACTAATTTCACTCCCTTTTTTCATGAGGTATTCTTTTCATTAATGATTTTAGTAAGAGAAAAATTATCCTCAGTTATTATAGAAAAGTTTCACTTCTATTACATTTAATTAGTTAAGATTAATATTTCCATTATTTATTTGATATGTAATTTCTAAATTACAATACATATTGTTTCTTTCTATTCTTTAAATTATTGAGTATAATTCCTCAATTGGTTCTTTATTAGAGAAATAATATTATTCATACAATAATTCACTCACAAATCTTGTGGGAGTGAAACTCAAAACATAAAAATATTCAAATAATCAAATTATTTAGAATCTAGTTATTCATTTAATGAGGGATTTTAAACGAATTATTGTTTCTCGAGGATTTGTGTAACCATACAATGAGGGGATATGGGGATTGGTGTATCAGTGTTGGTGACTTTATGCATATTTTAATGCTTTTATTTTACATATTCACCTATTTGGTGAATAGATATCACATACACCTCTATCATTTGTTTTCAAGAAAATAATATAAGATATAATTAAAAAAATATGAAAAATTTGAATTTTTTTATTAGGATCACCTCTAATTTTGATTGATATGTCCATAGTGAATGTTGGTTGATACACTATTCCCATAGTTCTTTAATTTTATAATTAATAGTAAGCACATTAAAGGGTATATACTTCAAACTATATTTATAACACCAAATAAATTACATATAAGAAATATATTACTCTTATTCAGGATCTAGAATATATAATGACTTCCTCATCTAATATAGTATTTGGCCTACACCAATTGGTGTTTGATCAGTAGTGTAGGTTCATATAACTTTTTGGAAAAATAGATTTGATCTCCTTCTGTGGTGTTTCAAAATAACCTAAGTTACTTCTATTAACACAATATTAAATGTATTTCTCAACTTTAAAAAAATTGTTTTGTGAAATCCTCTCTTATTTTTTATAAATTATGATCGACATATATTTTTGGATTATATTATCATTGTTCTTCAATGATTGAGATGTTTTGTATCAATGGAATTCTCAACTATTAATTTTACCCCATTCTTTAATTATATTTAATGATCTCTTAGATAAAAAAAATCTATCTCTCCTTTTTTCCATCAACTAATAGAATAATCAGGGTAGAAGAATGTTAGAATCTTCTTTTTTCAATTATATATTATCTTCTACTTATTATACCTCACATTCATCGCAACAAATGAGTATTATTTCAACTTTTTTAATGTTTAAATTCCATGATATTTGAAATTGTGAGACTCTTAGTATTTTATATTAATTTATCTACCAAATAAAATGATAATACTCTCTATAATATTATAATATTATTTTCTTTTGAAAATTTTCTATATGATATTCTACAAATAACCATATATTACCATTTAAACTAGTCTATGAATATTTGTAGATAATTCTTCCATATATGATCATCATAAATGATTCAAACTTCTCATTTTTATATCTATGAATTATTCTATCAACACCAATTTAATTACTACTACTAAATTATCTAAAATTAATATCTTGAATCCAAAATAATCACCAACACCATCATGATATTTTAATTAATTTAAGAAAAATATAGAATCAAAACAATTAATAATTATTCTAAGTAGTTTATCCAATAATATCAAAAAAATATAATTAAATTACTACAAATGTTCACATAAATAATGACACATATCTTCTATATGCTTTATATAATCCAGTTCATCTTTAAATAAATATTATGTGTGATTTGGGAAAAAAATTTAATCACTTAAAATATCTTATACATCCAAAAATATTATGTATCCCAAAAACATTAGTGTCTTTTACCAATCAAAATATTCTCGCATTTTTCAAAACTAATTGATTATATATTTGTGTTAACTATCTTATGTATAAAAAAAGTGTTCTATAGTAAATTTCCATATTTAACTCAACCGCAGAACCTTACGTATCATTTTTTATATCTTATGTATGGACTAAGTATCTTATTTATCACAATGTTGTTTTAATTTTTCAATATTATAGTTGGATACTCTGTATAATTCTTCGATATACCATAAAATATATTACATATCACCAAAAAAACATGAATTTTTATTTAGAAGATGTTTTTTATCTTAGTGTAAGACTCCCGGTATTATTTCATTTCATTAAAACCCCGTGACTATTATGAATTAATTAATTTTCAATTTTTGAGTGATTTACTTCTCAAAATGTTAGTAATCATATTTATCTATTATTATTTAACACAAATGAAAATTTGGCATATTTAAATTATATTCCATCATATTAAAATTATCCAAAATATCTCACAACATATAATATATCCTTACATAACATCAATGGTATTCCACTACCTTAACCATATTCAGTTTTTCAATATTTTTCATCATAAAATATTTATTCACATAACATCTATATTCATCAAATATGAGCACATAGGGTGGATCCTCATAGGGAGATTTAGTCATAGAAAGATATTATTCATCAAGACCAATATTATACATAACTCTTCAACATATCATCAATTATTTTAAACATGTTAATAGATCTACATTAATATATAAAATGGAACAATGTGAATCATATTCCATAAAAATATTTCATAGTAGAATTGTAGTTACATCTTATTTACAATGAAATAGACACGAGGGAACTATAAATTATTTATTGCAAGTCAGTATACCATTTAATTCACTTACAATATATATATCATCTTACATGGTTTCTATTCCAATTTAATATTATAATTTTATAGTTCACTCTTATTCCAAGACTAACTTCCCTAAATATATTTTCAAAATATAATTGATAAAAAAATATAACATAGTAGAAATTGGTTTTAACAAATACAAGGGGTTCATGGATCATATATGGAGTCTCCAATACACAATGTTGGCCAGATCATTATCATGAGAACCTTAACACTTTGATTATATACATATAGAATCCTAGAGAACTACATAATTCTGGATGGTTGGATATATTCCTGATCATGTAAACAGAGAGATCATAAATAAGTTAGTATTTAATCTCCCACATGAAAATTATAACATATAGGACATCATTCAATATAGATAGAGTATGTGTAATACTATACATAGATAAGAAAAATTATGTGCTCATAATTCAGGAAAGGGGAATGTGATGTTATCATATATAAAGGTTAATGACATGTGATACATTCATTAGATAAGAAAATAATTTCATAGCTAAATGATAACATATGAAGGGGATAATTGATATTGACATACTCCATGCCACCTAGTTACTCAATGTCTTAAAAGAATGAATCATTAAATTTTTTTTCTTTTATTTGATGCAATGGGTGGAAATAGGTATAGAGATACATATGTTTTATGGATATTATTCTAGATCAATTTTTAGTGTTAGTAGAGTTTATTTTTTTTACATGATTCTATTTTCTTACATTTATGAATTTTGGATTTCATAATTGTTTTAATGATATAAATGATGTTGGTATTACACTTTTTGTTTGACTAAATGGGGAATGAGTTTTACTAAGGGAGATTCTCAAATTTTTTTTTAGAGGAAATCCAAAATATATTTTCAATGGTTTTTCAAAATGAATTTTTAAAAACCTCCTTGAACATTTATGTTTAATGTTTTGGGTGTTAAAGGTTCTAGGAGGATATTTGAGGAAGGATGGGTGGAGTATAAGACGGAATTTTCATAGAGAGATGGTTCTACAACATAGAGATATGTTTTACATAATGAATAATCTATTTTTAGTTCTTTATATAGTATGGTTTGATAGATAATAGTATAGAATTTTTAGTGTATAGTGTGATGCGTGGTTTTTTTTCAGGGTTTGGCATGGGGAGTTCAAGCGGTTTCATAGTGGATTGTAGGTAAATTTTGAGAGATTTATTATTTTAGGGGGTCCCGAGTTGAGGTTCATATGTCTATAGTGTGTTATTCATCTTGGGGAGTTTTTTATTTTC
This sequence comes from Viscum album, assembly GCA_963277665.1. Classification (NCBI taxonomy): domain Eukaryota; kingdom Viridiplantae; phylum Streptophyta; class Magnoliopsida; order Santalales; family Viscaceae; genus Viscum; species Viscum album. The sequence goes on from OY728158.1 coordinate 1,330,578,996, forward strand.
ATATGGGATGTTCTTAGTGTGATTCATTATGCTACAAAATGGATAATTACGTTAAAGAAACTTTTCTCTATTTTTTGGGGGACCATTATGGTGTAGTGACTTGTTTGTGTCATATCTTTACACTGGGTTTATAGGATTAGGGAATTGATCATATTAGGTAATGGGGGAGATGTCATGGGATTTTCAACATGATTTATAGAGTTGGTTTAGACTTAGACATATTGTGGAATGTTTAACAATTTTTCACCATTGAGTTATATGAATTTGGTCCTTTGGCTCATAGTATATGGCCCTTTACTGTGGAATTCTATTTCAATATCATAGGTAAAAATATTTACTCCCTTATTACTTTAGTTTTATTTCAACTCATTCATTATACCATTGTGAGATTTATGAGGGTTTTTAGAGATATTTTGGAGCCTTTTTTTATATTTTATCATTGGCTGTGGATGAATGATTATTATTTATAAAAAGAGAGTTCTGTATCTTTAGTTATTCGTTTCATTTCATTATTAACTTTTGGAATTATTAACAGTAGTTTGGGTTTGACTTGTACTGGTTATGTGGCTATAATTCTTAAGAATAATTGTTGCAATTTATGTTTCTTATGGGTATCATTCTACAAATTAAGTCTCACCATCAACTGTTACTATTGAAAAGTTAATTGTGAATATGTGGTTTTGAAATGGGATTTTGGAATGGTCTTAAATTTTTTTATATGGAAATAATGTTCAATTTATCACTTTGGTTGGATTTTATGAACTGTATTAATGAGGATAATGAATATGAGTTACTTATATTTAGGAGAAATTATTGGATCACTTGTGGTTATTTATTTTACTTGATATTTTTTTGAGATTGATTAATATTCATTATTGTTTCTTAAAATCATTGATATTGATGAGAACTATTCCTTGATGAAAATTACATCTATTAGAATCACCATTTATCTGAGTTTAATCACAAAATGTTAGTAATTTAATTAGTTTCATGGATTTTTTTATTGTAATAATGTTTCTCACCATTGAAATAGGTTTCACTAGTGGTCATTATTGAAATTGTCTATCATGTTCTTATTGTTTTTATGTGGATATGAAATTGAAATGTTTTGAATAGTTATTGATAATATAAACAGATCATCGTCATGGATTTTTGATTGTGTGAGGGGTGATGGATTCTAGTGTGTGATACTTGGGTTGTTGGTGTATAAATACTAATGGAGAAATGATGGTTATCCTCTCAAGTTTGGGTCTTTATAAATTCAAAATTTTTGTGACATGGGGATTATTTTTTAGTTTCCCTAAAAAAATTCAAAGAGATTTTTAATAAGAATTAGGTAATGGGTATGGGTAAACCAAATAACCCGTGGTTGTAATTAGAATGTGGAAACTTTAAATTAATTGGTAAATGGATGAGAATAAATAGGTGTAGTGGATAATAATGGGATATTACAAAATATATAATTAAATGGAAAAAATGAAAAAATAATAGTTGGTAAATGGAAAATCTATATACAATGTAATCCTATGAAAATATTGGGACATGTGATTGTTTTGGTGGTGTTTCTGTAATAAATTGAGACATTGTACGGGGATATTGTCGGTAGCGGTGAAATTGTGTGGAGATGGTAGTGTGAATATGTGTTTTGATTATGATGGTGTTGTATTAGTGTAATCTCTTTATGATGGTATTATGTGTGAATATATATATATATATATATATATATGAATTTTCTTCTCCTAATTTCATTATGAATTCCACTAGAGTCATATTACCACACTGGCACCCAAATGTTTTGGGTTCGGGTTTGTTTTCTCAAACATCTAGGTTGGAGAGGGAAAATAAATATAACTACTGTAACAAACTAAGATTTTATGAGAATTATTAGTTTTACTTTCATTGATTTATTGTGTTTTATGCTACACAAAATTTATCTTGTGCTATACGCAACTCCATATTAGCTTGTAGTATATGCAACACTATTCGTGGCTCGTGTTACACAAAATTTCAAGTTCATTTTGTAGAAATTATTCTACGCAACATTAAGTATAGATTTTTTTAATTTATAAATGAAATAAGTTTTGATTATGTTATACACAACAACAAAGGGAGCATGCAATACCCTCAACCTTGACTTGGCTTGCATTACATGCAATCACGACCTTCCTCAATAGCGTGTGTAGTACGCAATACCAGGTTTCACTAAACAATGATATATTTTAATAATATTGTTATAGACTAGCCATTATGAAAATTAATGACTAAATTTTGAATTTTATAACATTATTAATCATATTACACATTTTATAGAACATCGTATGAGAACAAAATAAAATTTTCGGTTAAAATTAGTATTTTTAAGAAAATGCAGTTTTGCCGCCTTTTGATGGCGCACCCACTTTAAATCTAGTTTTTATAGTTTTATAAATTCAATTTGAAAAAATAAAATTCTTCTTTGGAATAAGGATATAAAAATTTACTTTGGAATTTTTTTTCATATTATTATGATATCTTTCATATTTTAATGAATAGTAAAAACACGCTAGATTTTAATTAAAAACAACTTTTTCATTTTAATAATTTATATGGTTAAATTATAATATTTAATGGTTTTAAATTATAAATAGAATATATTTTTACCATTTAATAAAATTTATGTCATTAGCATTGATTTTACATTGAATTCATAGGTAAAATCATTTCAATCTTTTGTGATGGTTTAACTTTTAAAACTCGTTTTCTTAACAACTGGATTAATTTTAAATTAATTTATGAAACTTCTGTGATTTGAATTTGGAAAAATGGATTCCATATTTTGAATCAGTAGGTCCAAATTATGTTAATAAGCTACATTTTATTTTTAGTCATTATGAATAGTAACTACGATAAATTTTATTTACCATAGTTAAAGGTAAATCAGGTAATTAAAGATATACAGAATATAAATTTGATTATAAATAATCATTTGAAAGCTAAAATGTTTTAATTTACCATGGTAATTTACTTTTAATTTTTATGAAATATTTAATTAACTTAATAGCTTATACATTAATGATGAAGAAATTATTTGTTTAGTGAAAAATAAATAATATAGTTTTTATTAAAATAACAATAACTATCAAAAGGACCAGAAACATTTCCAAAAATTATTGGTCGAGTATATATATACCCTAATCATCCAAGGGTATATTTGTGGACCATTTGGAGCCTTAAAAAATCGATTAGGACATTTATATTATGTTATTTTAAATGGTGTCAAAGAGGTCACCTTCATAATTTAGTAAATATAAAAATTTAAATGTTGTGATTTTAAGATGTTCAATTCAAGTAAAAATATTATTATGAAATTTATTATATTTATATTCATCATAATATTTTATTTTTAATTTTTATGCAACAAATAAGAATATAAAATAATTATACAAAAATGTTGTAGTAATTATTTTATTAAGAGATATACCAAATAAATGGTTTTAAAAATATTAAAATAAATAATATATGTACAAATTAATGTTCCCCATGAATTATTTTGATGAATATGACATTTTAGATATCTATTATATATTTTGTTTCGAACATATCTTCTGTGTGGTTTTTATTTAAATTTAAATAATGAATAGTGTCAAAATTGACACTATTGATATTTTATAAAAATAACATATTATTAAATTATTTAAATATCAGAAATATATTTAAAAACTACAAATCAAAAATTATATTTTCTAAATGGTTATAAAGTATCCAATTATTGGAAATTGACAAAATTTAAGTATGTATTAATAATAATTTATAATTTATAATTTCATTACCACAAATAAAATTAAATTGATTAAATAATGATAAATCAAGTTGATAAGGTTTAAAATAAATGTAAAAATGTATAAATTTTATTGGGTGATGATATTACAACCCTATCTCATCTCATATTTTAATTGATTCATTTTTTGAGGTTTTTATGTGGGGTTCCATTTTATTATTAATTTATATTTTTAAGCTTTCCAAAAGTGCCCCTCTCCTCTCCTATATATGGGCACCTCCTTCCCTCTCCTCTTCCCACACATTTGTGCCTTCAAGCTCGGCTAACCCCCACCCATTTCACTTCTCCACTTCAATAGAAACCTATTAGAGGTCCTGGTATTCTTTAAAGACAATCCTTAGTTCCCTAAGAGGAGGATAAGAGGAGTCGTGTCGAAGAAGATGTAATCTCTTCTACCGATTCATTCATGTTTCTTTCTTCTTCAACTTCTTCTTCTTTAATTATTTCATTATAAAGTAATAAAATAAATATCACTAATATAATGATATGTTATTATAAATATGAAAAAACCCAATTTCAACTTCTATCCATCCTATGGAAAACGAAATCACCGCGCGTGCATACGTACAGAATACGGTCTCCATGCTGTGGTGTAATCTGTTTTTCCACCACCACCTTACTTGGATGGGTATAATGGTGTAAAGAATAAATATATATTGTTATTATAACCTCACAATTATTCTGAAATATTATATCATCCACTCCAATTCCATTCAATAATTATGAGAACGATATCCTCGCTCGTGCGTACGTACAGATTACAGTCTCCACGACGTGATGAGATTCATTCTCCATAACAACCATTCAAGAATGATTATAAAGTATATATAAGGAATAATAATTAAATATATGACATAATGAATCTAATTTATTTATGTATATATATATATATATGTTTCATCTTCTTACTTCCATTTAAATCAATAAGGAAAGGAAAACAACGTTCATGCGTACGTACGGCCTACCGTGTCCATGAACGGTGTATTTCATTTCATTTAACTATATATTATGTATATATATATAGTGAATATATATGATATATAAATCATGATTTACATTTGTGAAATAATTAAATCATGATATAAGTAATAATAATATCAAGAACAACAAGTCCAAACACGTACGATAAATAAAACGATTTTACCCAAAACGCTGCTTTAACATGGAATTTACAAAAGAATGGGTAATATAAAGTCACAAGTGAACCATATATGATATCATAACAATAAATATGATAATTTAATAATTAAATGACATTATTTAAATCATTATACATGAGGTTAGGATATGTACGAAGCATATCGGGCCTAAGGTAAGGGATAATTTTGCAATCTCATTTTTATCCGAGATTGCTTATCCGTTAGTATTTACTGGGGTTATATTTTTCATCCATGTCCATAAAATGTTTTTCATAAAGTGTTTAATATTCCTCCATGTATTTTTAAAGTCATTTTTACCCTTCTTTGACTTTTAATTTGTGTTATTGATGTAATCTTTCTTTTGTTTACAATACGTGGTACTTTTTGACTTTTCTGGAAAGAGTACGAGAAGAATGTTTTTTAACATATACGGCATGGACAGATTTTTACAGTTTCATAATGACTAATTTTCATGAAGATTACTGTAAATTGTTTAATGGTTATTTTCAATACAAACCTTTTCTTTTAAAATTGTGTGGCATTTTTTAAAAAGAAAATTATTTTTAAGAAGAAAGGATATTTTCATCAAGAATTCATTTCAAGTGTTTTATCACAACTATTTTCCATCTAAGATGACATTATTTAATATTTATATGTTTCAAGGATAATGTATCTATGATTTAAATGGTTACAATTTTCTTATGATTAAATGATATCCATTTTTTGTATGGATTATGTTTTGATGGGATGATGTTCATGAAACCCATTTTATTCTTTGGGTTATGATGAATGCTTTATGTTTATGTTGTGGCACACCTAAGAATGATTTCATTATGAGATGGGTGGGACCTATATCTCCCTATAATTCATTTGGTAAATATTTATATCTCATGATATAGACATGGCTGGAATGGTATGTTAATCCGGTTCAATGTTACAGTACTAGAACGACGAGTGAACTCGATTAAGAAAGGGACATTTTCCACTTAGATGGTCTTGGCAGCAATGTCTTGGCTACTATGGAAATAATATCATGTGATTAATGGTTGTCCACAATTACATGATTTATTCCCATGCTATTTTATGATAATTGATGTTCTATTATGATCTATGCCTTACGTACTTCTATGTTTTATGTCATTGCTCAAGATTTTGATGTTTAAACATTATGTTCATGTTTTTAAGTACGAATATATATGGCTTGTTTTATTTTCTCCATTCTTACCATTAATGATCATTTGAGCTCACCATTTATATGTTTTCTTTAACCCAGGATATAAAGAAAGGTTTTAGGTAATAAAACTAAAGGGGAAGATCTTTATGGGAGATGTTGAAGATCATTCACCATGATTAGAAGATTATGTTATGAGTTTCAAAAGAAACTTAACTATTATGATCCTTGAGTGTTGGTTTTGGTTATGTATTGAGTATTCCACAAAAGTAATGTAATGTCCCTGTACGTCAAGCTTTGGGTCTCTACAGTTGGAATCAAAGGAATGGTTTAGTCAACCTTTGGAAACTAGGATGCGAAAAATTTAGTGAGATCCTTGAGATATTTCTATGATATGTCTGGGGATGTCCCTAAGGTTAAGTATAACTATAGGTTATAGTACTAGGATTACAATAACGATCATAGAATTAAACCTAAGATTTTAGATATTGAAGGTAATCCCCCTTTATTATGTTGTTTTCATAGCATGATTTTTGCCTCTCACACTATTCTTTTTGGGTTTTATACGATGGTTGGAACCCAAAGGAACCATGTTGATCAATGTAATGGACAATGTAATGATTGTAATCCAGAATAAACCAATGTTATGGGATATGGAGTGAAAAATCTTATTACTATACTTAGACGAGCTATGAATCATTCTGGACTTCCAAATGAGCAAAGAAGGGAACAATATTCTATTGAGTCCTTTATGAGGCAACATCCACCTTATTTCATTGGGTCCTCTGATCCACTTACTGCTGAACAAAGGATCAGTAGCATTGAAAAGATATTTTCCATACTTAGATGTTTAGAACATGAAGAAGTCATTCTGGCTGTTTACCATTTAGATGGTGAAGCAGGCCAGTGGTGGACTCTAATTAAGAATACAAGGCCCTAAGTTGAAATTGACTCCATGGAATGGGATTAGTTCAAGAACTTATTTTTCAATAAGTAATTTCATCGTATTATTCTAAAAATTATGGAAAAGGAGTTCCTTGAGCTTAAGAAAAAGTATGATGAATCTATTGGTATATACGAAGCAAATTTTACAAGTCTTTCAAGGTATCCATATGGCTTTATCATACAACATAAAAGTAAAGTTGACCGATTCTTTAGTGGCTTAAAACCAAGTATTCAAAGGGCATTATCTATAAGAGACTTCAGTAGCTATGAAGAAATTGTGCATTGTGCTATCAAGGTAGAAATGGAAGTTGGTGTTACATATCCATCTCATGGTTTTGATAAGAAACAAAAGATGGAGTTCAAGGATAAATCACAGAATAATGGTGAAAAGAATATGAATGTTTCTTTATTCTCAAAGTGTGGAAATAAGCAAGGTGGAGATTACCTAAATGGTACTAGAAAATGTTTTAAGTGTGGAAAAGAAGGTCATCGAGCAGTTGAGTGTCTAAGTAAGGGGAAAAAGTTAGATAATGATGTGAATAGAGAAAAGACTACAGAGAATGGTCCACCAACACTTCAATGCTTCATGTGTAAGGAAATGGGGCATTATGCTAATCAATTCCCTAATCCAAGGGTTAATGATCTACATGAGCATCCACTTAAGGCAAAGGACAAAAGGAAGTCACATGCGATCACTATTAGAGATGTTGACTATGACAATGATGTGGTGTAATGAGTAAGTGTTTATGTAATGGAATTCCAAAATAATGTTGTATATAGTATCGTGGAATATTGGAATATTTATGTATTGGTCTACTGTTGTTTTCAATAATTTTATGGTACCGATAACCATGGAAAGTGATTGAGATATTTTTAGAAAGAAGATGATATGAGCATAATGAAGGGATAAGGAGAAAATGAAATGTTTGACAGTATTCATGAGCTCATGACTGGTATAAGGACAAAGTTATATCATGGTTTGAGTATATAGAATTTTTTGGATTTTGGTATGTGGAAAGAGTTAACTTTTGACATCATTCATGTTTTCACTAAGGTTCAATGAGTATTCATTTTTCAAGAGAATACAAGATTAAGGTATTCACATGTTTGGAATGCGATCAACAAGATATATATTGTGATATATGAGGGATAAATGATGTTATTCATGTGCTTGTTATATGACCTTTTTAGTAATCGTTCTCTTTATACTATGAGTTTAGAAGGAATTATTTTGGATAATCCTAAATATTGGAATGGATTATGTTGAACATAAGTTAGTATTGTTTATGTCTAGAATTTTTTTTGATATTATTGATAGAATGTTATAATAGTGTATTTTAAGAAAAGGGAAAACCTGCAGAATGGGCGACAGCCCATCGCGTCGAATGCAGATGTGGGAATCGAACCCACAACCGAAGTGCGACGGGCTTTTATCGCCTACCAATGGCCTACTTGAAGTCCCTGGTTAGAAGAAACACGTTTTATTTTATTAAGAGGTATTATAGATGAAGTATAAGTCCATTTTTGGAATCATATAGGATTAATCTCAGCATAGATGGACTTATGTATATTTAATAAATTGTGCTAAACTTTTTGCAATATAGATAGATGGAATGACCTATCATTATATCGCATTATCTTCTAACACTTCACGAATGACAAATTCAACTACATTTCTTTAAGAGATGAAATGGAAATTGTTTAAGGCACGAACAACAGTGAGATTGTACAAAATTCAAGTTAGTATTCAAATTTTTTTCAACATTAAGGAAATGGTCTTGAGTACTAAAAACGTTGTCCTAGTTTCCTTATATCCGATGAATCAGATGCTACCTTAAATCATCACAAATTTATGGCTTTGTGATTGTTGGCTTTTTTATAGCCATGTCCTCTACCACTCTTGATCAAAACTTGATGGTTATATTTTTCTTCCATATCTATATTTCCACCTATGTTCTCCTATGTGGAATCCCAGTGATGAGTTAAGTTGGGTAACCATTATGTTTCATACTTCACTTTTTAAAATTAAGTTTTAGTATTCCTTTTTACGATGTGAGTTTTATGAAAGAAAATTTCAATTAGTAAACCATTTACAACCCCGACGAATTTCGTGGGGGAAATTAATTTTAAGGGGTGTAGAATGTAACATCCCAAGATTTTATGAGAATTTTTATTTTTAATTTCATTGATTTCTTATGTTGTATGCTACACCAAATTTATCTTGTGCTATACGAAACTCCGTATTAGCTTGCAGTATATGCTACACTATTCTTGGCTCGTGTTACACACAATTTCATGTTTGTTTTGTAGAAATTATTCTACGCAACGTTATGTATAGATTTTGTTTAATTTTTAAATGAAATAAGTTTTGATTATTTTATACGCAATAACAAATGGAGCTTTCACTACACGCAACCTTGACTTGGCTTGCGTTACATGCAATCGTGACCTTCCTCGATAGCGTGTGTAGTACGCAATACCGGGTTTCACTAAACAACGATATATTGTTATAATATTATTATGGACTAGCCATTAAGAATATTATTAACTAGATTTTGAATGTTATAACATTATTATTTATCTTACACATTTTCTAGAACATCGTATGAGAACAAAATAAATTTTTCGTGTAAAATAAGTATTTTTTAAAAAATGCAGTTTTGCCGCCTTTTGATGGAGCACCCACTTTAAATCTAGTTTTTGACAGTTTTTTAAGTTCAATTTGACAAAATAAAATTTTTCTTTGGAATTAAGATATAAATATTTACTTTGGATAAAATTTTCATATTATTCTGATAACTTTTATATTTTAATGAATAGTAAAAACATGGTATATTTTAATTAGAAACATCTTTTTTCATCGTAATAATTTATATGGTTAAATTATAATATTAAGTGGTTTTAAAGTATAAATAGAATATATTTTTACCATTTAATATAATTTATGTCATTTTAATTGATTTTACATTGAATTCATAGGTAAAATCATTTCAATCTTTTACAATGTTTTCACTTTTAAAACTCATTTTCTTAACAACGAGATTAATTTTAAATTAATTTCTCAAAATTCTGTGATTTTAATTTGGAAAAATGGATTCTATATTTGTAATCAGTATGTACAAATTTTCTTAATAAGGTACTTTTTGTTTTTAGTCATTATGAATAGTAACTACGGTATATTTTATTTACCATAGTTAAAGGTAAATCGGGTAATTAAGGTTAAATATAATATTATAAAATTACCCTAACACTTTCCCTAATATAATTGGATGATTATATTTTACCCTAAATCATACTTGGGTTGAAATTGAATCTAATTTTACCCACTTGTATTTGATTAAGACCTTTTATTTATTTTATTTAAAGGAAAGTGAAATGTCTCACTCAAACATTAATAATTAGATTATTTTTAATATAAGGTTATACAGAATATAAATTAGATTATAAATAATAATTTATAAGATAAAATGTTTTTATTTACTATGATAATTTATTTGTAATATTTAAGAAATATTTAATTACCTTAATAGCTTATACATTAATGATGAAAAAATTATTTATTTAGTGAAAAATCAATAATATAGTTTTTATTAAAATAACAATACCTAAAAAAGGACCATAAACTTTCTAAAACATTATTGGTCGAGTATATATATACCCTAAACATCCAAGGGTCTATTTGTGCGCCATTTAGAGCCTTATAAAATCGATTAGGAAATTTATATTATTTTATTTTAAATGATGTCAAAGATGTCACCTTACTAATTTAATAAATATAACTATTTAATTGTTGTGATTTTAAGACGATAAATTAGAGTAAAAACATTATTATGAAAGGTATTATATTTATATTAATCATAGTATTTTATTTTTAACTTTTTATGCAACAAATAAGTATATTTAATAATTATAGAAAAATGTTGTAGTAATTATTTTATTAAGAGATATACCAAATAAAGGGTTTTAAAAATATTAAAATAAATAATATATGAACAAATTAATGTTCCCCATGATTTTTTTTGATTAATATGACATGTTGGGGATCTATTATATAATTTGGTTCGAAAATATCTTCTATGTGGTTTTTATTTAAATTCAAATAATGAATAGTGTCAAAATTGTCACTATTGATATTTTATAAAAATAACATATTATTAAATTATTTAAAAATCACGAAAATATTTAAAAACTACAAATCTAAACTAATATAGTTAAAATTTTTATAAAGTATCTAATTATAGGAAATTTAAAACATTTAAGTATGTATTTATAACAATTTAAAATTTATATTTTTATTACCACAAATAAAATTAAATTGTTTAAATAATGATAAATCAAGTTGATAAGGTTTAAAATAAACATAAAACATGTATAAATTTTATTTTTTGATGGTATTACAACCATATATCATCTCATATTCTAATTGAGTCATTTTTGGAGGTTTTTAAGTGGGGTTTCATTTTATTATTAATTAATATTTTTGAGGTTTCCAAAAGTGCCCCTCTCCTCTCCTATATAAGGGAACCTCCTTCCCTCTCCTCTTCACACACATTTGAGCCTTCAAGCTCGGCCAAAACCTGACCATTTCACTTTTCTAATTCCATAGAAACCTAATATAGGTCCTGTTCTTCTTTAAAGACAAACTTTAGTGCCCTAAGAGGTGGATAAGAGGTGCCGCATTGAAAAAGAGGTACTCTCTTCTACCGATTCATTCATGTTTCTATCTTCTTCAACTTATTCTTATTTAGTTGTTTCATTATAAAGTATAACATCAGTATCACTAATATACTGATATGTTATTATAAATATGAAACAACCCCATTTCACCTTCTATCCATCCTATGGAAAATGAAATCACCGCGCGCGCGTACTTACAGAATACCATCTCCACGCCGTGGTGTAATATGTTTTTCCACCACCACCTTACATGGATGAGTATAACAGTGTAAAGAATAACAATATATGGTTATTATAGCATCATAATGATTCTGAAATATTATATCATCAACTCAAATTCCATTCAATAATTATGGGAATGATATCATCGCTCGTGCGTACGTACGGATTACCATCTCCACGACGCGATGAAATTCATTCTCCATGAGAACCATTCAAGATTGATTATAAAGTATATATAAGGAATAATAATTAAATATATGACATAATGAAGCTACATGATTTATTTATTCATATATATATATATATATATGTCATCTACTTACTTCCATTCATGTCAATAAGGAAAGGAAAACATCGTTCATGCGTACGTATGGCCTACCGTCTCCATGAACAGTGTATTTCATTTCATTTATCTATCTATTATATATATATATATACTGAATATATATGATATATAAATAATTATTTACATTCTGTAAGTAAGTAATTCATGATATAAGTAATAATAATATCAAGAACAACAAGTCCTAACACGTACGATAAATAAAATGATTTTACCCAAACCGCTGCTTTAACATGGAATTTACAAAAGAACGGGTAATATAAAGTCATAAGTGAACCATATATGATATAATAACAATAAATAATATTTTTTAATAAGTCAATGACATTATTTAAATCCTTATACAGGATTTTTAGATACGTATGAAGCATATCGGACCTAAGGCAAGGGATAATTTTACAATCTCATTTTTATCCGAGATTGCTTATAAATAAGTATTAACTGGGGTTACATTTTTCATCCACGTCCATAAAATGTTTTTCATAAAGTGTTTAATATTCTTCCATGTATGTTTAGAGACATGTTTACCCTTATTGTACTTTTACTTTGTGTTATGGATAGAATATTTCTTTTGTTTACCATACGTGGTACTTTTTGACTTTTCCGGCAAAAGTACAAGAAGAATGTTTTTTTAACTTATACGACATGAATGGATTTTTATGGTTTCATAATGCCTAATTTTCATGAATATTCATATAAATGTTTTCATGGTTATTTTCAATAAAATCATTTTCTTTTAAAATTGTGTGGCATTTTTTGAAAAGAAAATGATTTTTAAGAAGAAATGATATTTTCGTCAAGAATTCATTTCAAGTGTTTTATCAAAACTAATTTCCATCTAAGATGAAATTTTTCAGTATGTTTATGTTTCAAGTATAATTTATATATGATTTACATGGTTTCACTTTTCTTATGATGAAATGATATCCATTATTTTGTATGGATTATGTTATGATGTGATGATGTTCATGAAACCCATTTTATTCTTTTGGTTATGATGAATGATTTATGTTTTTGTTGTGGCACATGTAAGAATGATTTCATTATGAGATGGGTGGGACCTATATCTACCTCCAATTCATTGGGTAAATATTTATTTCTCATGAGATAGACATGGATGGAACGGTAAGTTAATTAGGTTCAGTGTTACATGACTGGAACGAGGATTGAACTCGATTCAGAAAGGGACTTTGTCCACTAAGATGGTCTTGGCAGTAATACCTTGGCTACTATGGAAATCATATTATGTGATTAATGGTTTTCCGAAATTCCATGATTTATTACCATGCTATTTTATGATGATTGATGTTCCATTAAGATCTATGCCTTACGTACTGCCATGTTCTTTTTCATTGCTAAAGATTTTGATTTTTAAACATTATCATCATGTTTCTAAGTTTGAATGTATATGGTTTGTTTTATTTTCTCCATGAATACCCTTATTGAGAATTTGAGATCACCATTTATATGTTTTCTTTTCCACAGGATATAAAGAATGGTTTTAGGTAAGAAAACAAATGGGGAAGATCTTTTTGGGAGATGTTGAAGATCTTTCACCATGATTAGAGGATTATGTTCCGAGTTTCCAAAGACGCTAAACTATTTTGGTCCTTGAGTGTTTGTTTTTGTTATGTATTAAGTATTCCACAAAATTAATGTAATGTCGATGTACGTCAAGATTTGGGTCTCTACAACTATTCTTATTCCTTTTTCTCCCTTTATGGAGTGATATATTTTATTTAATATATTGATGATATGTTCAGATATGGCAGGGATTGTGCATGGTTGGAGGTGGGTTCAAGGTTTATGTCTTTTATATTCATGATAACTTACTATAATGAATTTGGTATGTGTTGCTGATATGTGATATGTGGTAGTGGATATGAGAATATTGTGATATTGTGATTGGTTCTTATGGTATAATTATTTTTTTTTGGTAAAGTTGGACAAATTTGACATGAGATGTTGGAACATATGAGAGGTTGGGTTATGTAGGGCCTTGGTATGACCCATATTGGATATTATGAGATTGGTTTGGTGTATTGTGGCATGGATACCAAAGAAGTATAAATAATATAATGATCAGAGATAAGTTTAGAGGTTAAAAATAGTGGGGAATTTATTTTAGGGTACCATCATTAAATATTTTTTGATACTATTTTATTATAATTGGATGTAATATTTGGTGAGTGGGCCCTAGTGGGGATAGATGAAAGTTGACTTGATAGTCCCTTTTTGGTTCTAATTTTTATTTACTGGAAATTTTTTATGCTACTCACACATTTTCATTATAGGTATTAAGTATGATCCCATTGAGTATATATTTTATAATAACTCCTATATGTATATATAAACTATTTTTTGGTTCTAAGGTAAGTGTAGTTGGAAATTTAGAAAATCTTAGTTTGAAGCTTGGGGTTATATGTAGAGTCACTAAATATTACTTTTTTTGGGTTTTAATTTTCATAATTGTATGTTTTTATATATTCATACCTTATGGGATTATTATGGATCTGGTTTTTTATATATCACAATGTTTATTAGTGGTTTTATTTATGTATTTATGAGAAATACTAGGGTAATTCCACCCATTTGAATTATCTATACCCTTGGTGATTATTACTAAAGGTGTTTTATAATAGAGTATAACATTGGGACCACTGTAATTTTATTCATAGGACCAAGAGGTATTCATATTGGGGGAGAATCATGATACACTAGTGATAAATATTTCTCTGAGATAATTATGATTGAGATTATATCTAGGCACTAGTGATAATTTCATGGATTAGTAGTGAAAACACACCAATTGAACATATTACATGATACAATAAATAAATACCAAATATAAATAAAGATTTTAGACCCCCCCAGATCCTATATACTATAATTAAAATGTGTTTTGTAAATAAAATTCACTTTTGATTTAGTAAATTTCCTATTGTTATAGAAATTATAGAAATTACATTTTTTTATTTTGGAGTGATATAGCATATGGGATTTAAAGGAAATTAATAATTTCAATAATTCATTTTATATACAATGTACTCAAACCATTATTATTAGTATATATTATGGGTTATGATAATGTCTAATTCAAATATATGGATGAATTGATGGCCATGAATCGTATGATCATTCCCTATATAGCCCATCTGTCAAAGCTTTTGAGGGAGTTAGAATCCCTAGGATTTTATTTTAAACATTTCCTATAGAAGAATAATTAACAAATTATTGATTGAAACCATTTATGGGATAAGTTAAATCATATCAAGATCATGACCCAAACCATGTTCCTCAAACCAACTGAATAGAGTGCCACAATCACTCACTATACACTTAGGGAGTATGCTAGCATAATAAGAGGTTATTTATCGAAACCCTCGTAGAATAATTTTTTAATGAAATAATGATTATACTTATCCCTTATTATTAATTTATAAAGGATTATATACTTCCTTAGATTAAAATTAGATTTTAAAAAGAATAAATAAAAATTTTATTTTTGGAAAATATATAGTTTCAATGAAGAAACTCTATTTGATTGTTCCAGAATTTTGGAAATAAATAATATTTTAAAAAATTGATCTTATAATAATTATTAAAATATAAATAATATAAATTTTAATTAATTACAATGTAATTATTATAATGGTTGAAGTATAGATAATGTCGTGAAAACTATTGTCTTCTAGTAAATATGAATTTTTATTTAAAACTATAATTTCTCAAATTTTAAAAATTATTTTTATAAAATATTGTTTTTGAAATCATCCATTCAAAATTAGTCAATGAAGAATGGTTAATAATTTTTAGATACTTTTGACACCCCATTTTCGTCACTAATTATAAAAAATGAATGTGAAAGGGAAATACCTTAGAAAGAAGAGGGGAAAATACATGAAGAAAATCAAATTTTCAAAGGCATGATCTTTCAGTCACCATAGTCTGGAAAAAGCGCATCAACATGAAACATACTTTCACTCCCCCATCTGTCGCACATCCTACTTACATGCCCAATTTCATTTCTCCCAAGGTCCTATTTTTTCCTATAAATAGACCATTGGGGCCTTCATTTGTATGGAATAATTTCCCTACAGCCCAATTGCTACTCTGTTCATCCTAGTGCTTCACCCATGTCCTTTGATACTTTAAAGGTAGTTATTTAACACTTAAAGTGAAAAAATTTAAGGGGGATCATAGGAATTAAGACCTTTTAGTTCTTGAAATCCATAACACTTGCGCGCCTAAAGCACCCAAACTCCTAAAATTTGAAACACTTGCACGCCACCTATTATTTTCATAGGAATATGAGCACCTCACTTCTAGGATAACATGTGAATACTCCTGAAGTCTTGAGACAGGTCTCACACAAGTATTACCATACATTTTGTTCATTGATTAAGTGAACATCAGGTTTCCCAAGCCTACTTGTGCACCTATACTTGTGTTCCCTCTCCTATATAGGCGCGCCTCTTTGATTCACTTACCCTCTTCTATATACAAGCAATAAATCCATCTTTAAAGCCATCCATGATAAGGATTATTCTTCATTGGCTCTCTTTTTTTAATTTTATTCTATTAATACCTCCACTAAAACCTATTGAATCATCAAACCATTGGGAAAGGCACATCAACATGCCTTTTATTTTGGGTTTTTATATTTGACATCATAGGTTTATAACATTTTTTTTCCACATTGGAGTTAGGATTTATGAAGTGTCTATGGGTTTTTATATCCACATTCACATGGACCTTTCTCCTAGGAATAGTGTTGGGATGTTCTAGGTTTGGAGGGTGGTTTGGGTCCTGACCACTCCCTCCTCAAAGGGACCCAGAACCTCAGGTCTTTTAGTAGAGAATGTATGGTTCACACTTGCATTTACATTAAAGTGAATAAAAAGTCTCCCTCCCCTAATAAGATCAATTTTAGGGTATCCATCCTAGTGTAATCCCCTAAACTGTAACACCCCGAGCTTCCATGATACGCTTCTCATTCAATAATGAAATAGCTTGTATTGTATGCAACTTCGAGTTCTAACACACCGCAACTAATCAAAGTAGCCATTATGAATAGTAATACCCACCTTTTAAAATTATATAAATGTTACATTTCAAAATTTAATTCATTTTTTTATCCGTAATATCGAAATTATCCTAAGTTAAATTTTTTTGTAATTTTCTGAGAACTTCCATTTTTTTATGAATAGTGAAAAATAGTTAAAAACAACTTTTTTAATCAAAATAATTTGTAGTGATAAATTATACTATTGAGTGGTTTTAGAGTATAATTACAATATATTTTTACCATTTTATCCAATGGTGGTCATTATAATTAATTTCACTTTGAAATTGGACATAAACAAATGTCAATCTTTTGATATATATTGTTTCTTAAAAACACGCTATTTGTTGTGACAGCGGGAATTACTTATAAAATTAATTAATGAAACTTATATGTTTGTAATTTTGTAAAATAGACCTCCTTTTTGAAATAGTAATATCAATTATAGCTTCGGGTGAAATTTTGGCATTGTTCTGAAAAAATTCAATTTTTGATGAATAGTGAAACCACTAAGTGGTAGTTAAATAACTGATTTTTCATTTAAATGAAATATAACTACTTCTGTGATTTGATTTTAAAAAATGCAACATACATGGTTGTCATTAGGAAGTAAAATGTGGTTCAATAGGATTAAAATAATTTTTTGGTGAATAGTAACTTTTAAGTTTAATTAATCGCGATTAAAGGTAATTAGTGAAATTTAAGGTAAAAATGGTATTATAAAAATATGAAATGATCTTTACACATGTACTACCTCTATTTTATGAGTCATGGACTACAAAGAAAATCCATGGGTCAACTTGGGGACCCCATGGAGCCACTTTGGTAGGAAAATGACATAAATAACTTTTTATTTAAAGTTAAAATACAAATGTCACAAACATAAGTTGTTTTACAAAAACAATTTTTAAATGGAGTTATACAAGTCATATTTTTGACTATAAATATTCATTATAAAGATACAAATATTTCCCACATCATGATAATTTTATTATAATTTATAGACATTAAATATATTAAATTATTTATGACACCATGATGATGAAGCGATTACCTCATTAATTAATGATTTTAATAAAATGGAAGGATAATGTAAAATCTAAGCATTAAACTTGTCCAAAGCCTATTGGATGAGTATATTTAGAACTCTTATCACCTTATCCTCGAATTATATAAGTGTGAGATCTTTATAATCCGAAAAGCATTGTATAATAAAGTAACATTTCATTACTTTCCAAGAGTTCCCCTCCTCTCCACTTATAAAAGTCCCCCACCTATACCACCTTACTCACACTTTCAAAGCCTTTTGGATCAGAAAAACTCTACCCAAATACTCTCCCAACTTCCCTATCTTACTCCTAGAAGCCTCACTTTGGTCAGAATTCTTCCCAAGGAAGCCTTTTTCTCAAATCAAAAAAGAGTTACCCGATTTTAAGGTAATGTGTTCTCTTATGTTATTTTGTTTTAATTTGCTTCTCCAACCCCCTAAAATATTTTTAGTCATTTATTTTGTAAGAAAAACAGTATCCTCAATATACTAGGATGTTGTTATAAGAATTATTCGTGCTACACTTACACACACCTACATCCAATGGTTAAAGAACATACTGTTTCTGTGGATGGCGAATTTCTGCCTCACGAAACGATGATTGTTCAACACTCATATAACACCTTCAAAGGTGGCCATTAAGATGTCAATATATTTATATATGATATATAATATGTTTATGTTTTAATTAATCTTCTGTATTTTTCATTTATGGCATACCTTTATTGTTTCCATTATGGGTAAACACGATATTTTCATTTTAGGAAGTGCAGACTACCGCCCCCTCAAAGTGATTTGAATCCTTAATACCATATGTGGGATGTATAAAGGATGGAGTAAATGATATTATATATGATATTATACTGGAATTATAATATACCTTTATATCATTATTATTTCATTAAATACGAAATAGAAATGAAAGTAGCGTTCATGCTTACGTACGGCTTACCGTCTCCATGAACGATGCATTTCATTTCTTACCTCTAAAAGTTATAGAATATTATAAATGCATGTATATAATGGATATATATGAGATATATGATATATATATCATGAATATAATTCTGGATATAATGGATATATCAACACATGAACAACTTGTAATTATAAGAAGTTTATTTTTGTCTTAAGTACCAAAGATCGACAAAATGACAGTTATTAACTTAAATAATTACATAATGTTCATAACATGGTAATAAGTGATATAAAAGAAGTAATGAACACGAAAAAGATTCTTAAGAAAATAGAAATTAACTCTAGTTTATTATTCAGGAGGTTAAAGAACGATCGAGTCAAGTCAGACACGAGGTAAGGGAATTTCTTAACCCAATTTCCATTCTTTGGGTTAATCTCCTACTTTCAAATTATGTCATGATATTATTATGTCCTATCTTGTATTTGTACTTTCATTATGTGTACTTATAGTAATTACACATAATAGATCTATTTTATTTTAAAAATGATCTTTTTAAGGTACTTTGTCTCAATCTCCATTCATTGAGGCGTATTTTGTTTTATACACAAATTTCTTTTATATAATGTATAAACCCCTTTGACTTTTACATTTATTCAAAAGGAATCTTTTTATACAAACTGTTTTACTAAACAAAAAAAAGGAATTCTTTTCTTGTCGTACGTATGCGGCGACAACGACTTCTCTGCCGCCGTAACCATTATTTGAGTTTCGGGTTCCTCTATAAGCCATACCTTTTTTTTTAAAAGAAAAATAAATACCATGTTTTAGTTTTCTTTCATTTTGGTATTGAAAATGGTTTTGATAAAGTTTTTATTATATCAATGTGTTGTATTGATATCTTGTGATTGAAATGTGGAAATGTTATGTTTCCTTTATGCATGTTTTATGTGATACGATTATGTAATATGATATGTTTAAACCTATTCATATGAGGAATGCATTGGACTTAATATGTGACGGGTGGATCCCGCTATAGATCCTCGATGCATCAGCAGGTCTCATGAGACAAACTAGTGTCTTGGCACGAGGCCTTGAAAAAATCTTATTTGTGGTCTTGGCACGAGGCCTTGGCTACGTGGTTATGATAGTCTGGCATTATGCATTCCATCATTATGAAAGTGGTTATTGATATTGCATGTGATTATTCGACCAGTAGAATATCCATGTGAAGAAGTAAATGGCATTATTTCATTTTACTTTTGCTATATTATGTTGAAGTTCAAGTTTAAAAGGCTTTTGTTTTAGTTATACACTGCCTTAAATGTTTATGTTTATTTATGAAAGCTTCTGATATATTGTTATCCTTACTGAGCATCTGAGCTCACCCCTTTCAATGTTTTATTTTTCCAAGGATGTGAAGAAATATTTTATGACTGACCTATAGGGATAGTCTAAAGGGGATAGAAGTGTGGACTATGGAGACTATGTTATTGTGATTTTTCACTTTATGATGTTATGTAACATTTATGAATGTATCTAGTGTTTCCAAGGCTACTAAACTAATCGGTCTTTCGAGACTTGATCTTTGTGATCATGACAATGTTACGCAATAATGCACCGACTCTGGGTAACTGGGGTTGGGGCATTACAGTTGGTATCAGATGCAGTTTAGTACTATCCTTGGAAGCTAGATTTAGATAAAATCTGATTAGAGCACATAGCCCAAATATAGACTTTGAGGATTAGTATAGAAGAACTTCCTAGAATTTTGGTATTGTAGAGATGTTGTGAGTTTTCCGAGAAATACATCCCTGTCTGGATTCGAGCAGGTAGAGGTGGATCTGGCACATATGTACCTAGGGGTAAAACCTGAAAACACCGCTTTGAGCTAGACTCGAACGGGAACTGGTGCACAACAACGGCCCTTGCTGCACTCTTGGTTACGAAACTCCCAGGGGATATGCTTAAGATAATTCTCATTTTCTTTACAAACCACTATGAAGGGTTATGAGTATATACTTCCTCAAAGAAATTTTTTTTATGATTATGGATTATATCCATAAATAGTTCAATTAGTGTTAAGTGTTTTACAAGTATGGAATTATGTGTTTTGAATCATAAACTAATCTAGTTTATTCCATTGTTTAGAAATGGCACCTAGTAGAAGGAATGGAAACCATATCAATGCACTCACTCCGTGTAGGGATTGCCCTCCTGCTCAAGATAATTATTGTGGATCTAGAGATACAACTGGTGCTGATAAACTTATTACCATACTGGGACAACTCACTCAGGTTATGAATAATAACCTTACTCGTATGGAGCACCCTGATCCGCAACGTGGAGGATCAATGTTAGACCACTTCATGAGGAAATAACCACCAACATTTAATGGGGGTACAAATCCATTAGTAACTGAGCAATGGATAAACTCCTTAGAGAAAATATTCCACGCCTTGGGGAGTAGTGAAAGGGAGAAAGTTGTCATGGAAGTCTACCGCCTCACTGGAGATGCCGATCAGTGGTGGTCGTTGATTCAAAATACAAAGGAAGATGAAGAAGTATCAAGTATGTAATGGAGAGAGTTCAAAGATATTTTCATAGAAAAATACTTTCCACATGACCATCGAGCAGATATGGAAAGGTAATTTCTGAGTCTGAGACAAAAGGAGGATGAGAATGTTTCAAAGTATGAGGCTAACTTTACAAGGTTAGTGAGGCATGCAACAGATTATATACATAACCCAAGAAGTAATATTGATAGTTTCTTTGATGGGTTGAAACCATTTCTCCGTCGAGCTTTAGTATCACAATCTTTCTCAACATATGAAGATATTGTCTCATGTGCTATCAAGATAGAAAAGGAATTCTCTAAGTCTTATGACAATAAAGTAAAGCAAGAGAAGAAGAGAACGGTGGAACACGAGACAGATAAAGGGAAAAAGGGAAAGAAGGATTTTCCATTATGTGATAATTGTGGGAAGAATCACCCTGGTACTTGCCTAAAAGGAATGGGAGTTTGTTACAAATGTGGAGAAAAAGGTCACCAGACTCGTGATTGTAAGGAAAATAAAGAGGCTATCAATGTTGAATGCTACAATTGTAGGGAAATGGGTCATTATGCAAATGAATGTCCTAAGCGTCAGGGAAACTTACCTCATAAAAGGCCAAGGGATCAAGGACAATCTTATGCTGTTACTACAGTTGAAGCAGAATAATTAATGTATTGGTGCTTTTGGACTCATGGATTATATTCTGGTTATTAGAATAATGTGATATATATATATATATAAGAATTGTACTGTAGTACTTGTTGATTTCATTAAGGTTTTAATATGATGAAGGTAATCATATTTTTGTATCTGACAATAAGAGAATCTTTACCTTGTTTGAGGAATCTGATGATACAATTGATTTTGGAATTTAGAGACCTTTTAGAGAAAGTCTGGACGAAGGTATTTTGGATAACTATAAAGGTTGGAATGGATTAAGTTGAACTTTGGATAATATTGTTTAAGGTTAAAACATTTATGAAGATTATTTTTGGAATATTATAATACTATAGTATTAGGAAAAGGACAACCGGCATGGTTGGGTGATAACCCGTCGCTTCGGACAAAGCTGCAAGAATCAAACCCACAACCATATTGCGACAGGCCTTTATGACCTACCACTAGCCTACAAGATGTCCCTAGTTATTACAAAATATTTTTCGTAATCTAAATGGTATGTGTTAATATTTTGAACCTTGTACGATTAGGATAAATATAATATTTTTGAGTTCTATTATCTTTTTGAGTGAAAGATGAGTTTGTGGTAGAAATTAGTTGAAGGTTGAAACTCTACTTGTCAAGCATAAATATATATATATACCTATATCTTATTCTATGAATAAATTAATTCTTAAACTTTAGTAAAGGGTTATTAAAACAAAAAAAATTTGTTATCCTAATACCTTATGTCTTGTTGAACTGATGATATTTTAAATCAACATAGATTGAAGGCTTTGTGGCTCTCAATTTTACACTTGTTTGTGATTGATGACCTCATTCACTCCCTACAAATATTTACGTTTTTCCTCCAATTATATGTCTCTAATTTCCACCAATGTTCTCCTTATCAAGATCATAATTTGGTGGTGAGTTTTTCATTTCCATTTCCCTCTTATTAAGGCTAAATTTTATTAACCTTATTTCTGATGTGGGTTTTCCACAAAGGTATTTTCTATTTTCAACCTTTTATTTTCAAAGAAAAATTTTAAATTGCGAGGACGCAATTTATTGAAGGAGGGGAGAATGTAACACCCCGAGCTTCCATGATACACTTCTCATTCAATAATGCAATAGCTTGCATTGTACGCAACTTCGAGTTCTAACACACTGCAACTAATCAAAGTAGCCATTATGAATAGTAATACCCACTTTTTAAAATTATAGAAATGTTATATTTCAAAATGGACTTCATTTTTGTATTCGTAATATCGAAATTATCCTAAGTTAATTTTTTTGTAATTTTCTGAGAACTTCCATTTTTTTATGAATAGTGAAAAATACTTAAAAACAACTTTTTTAATCAAAATAATTTTTAGTGATAAATTATACTATTGAGAGGTTTTAGAGTATAATTAGAATATATTTTTACCATTTTATCCAATGGTGGTTATTATAATTAATTTCACTTTGAAATTGGACATAAACAAATGTCAATCTTTTGATATATATTGTTTCTTAAAAACACGCTATTTGTTGTGACACTGGGAATTACTTATAAAATTAATTAATGCAACTTATATGTTTGTAATAGTGTAAAATAGACCTCATTTTTGAAATCTGAATATCAATTATAGCTTAGGGTGAAATTTTGGCATTGTTCTGAAAAACTTCAATTTTTCATGAATAGTGAAACCACTAAGTGGTAGTTAAATAACTGATTTTTCGTTTAAATGAAATATTACCACTTGTGTGATTTGATTTTCAAAAATCCGACATACATGGTTTTCATTAGGAAGTAAAATGTGGTTCAATAGGATTAAAATAATTTTTTGGTGAATAGTAACTTTTAAGTTTAATTAATCACGATTAAAGGTAATTAGTGAAATTTAAGGTAAAAATGGTACTATAAAAATATGAAATGACCTTTACACTTGTCCTACCCCTATTTTATGAGTCATGGCTGACCACGACAATCCATGGGTCAACTTGGGGACCCCATGGAGCCACTTTGGTAGGAAAATGACATAAATAACTTTTTATTTAAAGTTAAAATAACAATGTCACAAACATAAGTTTTTTTACTAAAAAAAATTTTAAATGGAGTTATACAAGTCATATTTTTGACTATAAATATTCATTAGAAATCTAAAACTATTTCCTACATCATGATAATTTTCTTATAATTTTTAAACATTAAATAAATTAAATTATTTATGACACCATGATGATGCAACGATTACCACATTAATTAACGATTTTAATAAAATGGAATGATAATGTAAAATCTAAGAATTAGACTTGTCCAAAGCCTATTGGATGAGTATATTTAGAACCCTTATCACCTTATCCTATAATTATATAAGTGTGGGACTTTTAGAATCCGAAAATCATTGTATAATAAAATAACATTTCATTACTTTCCTAGAGTTCCCCTCCTCTCCATTTATAAAAGGCCCCCACCTCTACCACCTTACTCACACTTTCAAAGCCTTTTGGCTCGGACAACCTCTGCAGAAATACTCTCCCAACTTCCCTCTCTTACTCCTAGTAGCCTCAATTTGGTCAGAATCCTTCCCAAGGAAGCCTTTGGCTCAAATCAAAAAAGAGTTACCCAATTTTAAGGTAATGTGTTCTCTTATGTTATTTTGTTTTAACTTGCTTCTCCAACCCCCTAAAATATTTTTAGTAATTTATTTTGTAACAAAACCAGTATCCTCAATATAATAGGATGTTTTTATAAGAATTATTCGAGCTACACTTACACACACCTACATCCAATGGTTAAATAACATACTGTTTCTGTGGATGATGAATTTCTGCCTCACGAAACGATGATTGTTCAACACTCATATAACACCTTCAAAGGTGGAAATTAATATGTAACTATACTTATATATGATATATAATATGTTTATGTTTTACTTAAGCTTCTATATTTTTCATTTATGGCATACCTTTATTCTTTCCATTATGGGTAAATGCGATATTTTCATTTTAGGAAGTGCGGACTACCGCCCCCTCAAAGTGATTTGAATCGTTAATACCATATGTGGGATGTATAAAGGATGGAGTAAATGATATTATATATGATATCATACTGGAATTATAATATACCTTTATATCATTATGATTTCATTAAATATGAAATAGAAATGAAAGTAGCGTTCATGCGTACGTACGGCTTACCTTCTCCATGAACGGTGCATTTCATTTCTTACCTCTAAAAGTTATGGAATATTAAAAATGCATGTATATACTGGATATATATGAGATATATGATATCTATATCATGAATATAATTCTGCATATAATAGATATATCACCACATGAACAACTTGTAATTATAAGAAGTTTATTTTTGACTCAAGTACCAAAGATCGACAAAATGAAAATTATTAACTTAAATAATTACATAATGTTCATAACATGGTAATAAGTGATATAAAAGAAGTAATGAACATGAAAAAGATTCTCAAGAAAATAGAAATTAACTCTAGTTTATTATTCAGGAGGTTAAAGAACGATCGAGTCAAGTCGGACACGAGGTAAGGGAATTTCTTAACCCAAATTCCATTCTTTGGGTTAATCTCCTACTTTCAAATTATGTCATGATATTATTATGTCCTATCTTGTATTTTTACTTTCATTATGTGTACTTATAGTAAATACACATAATAGATCTATTTTATTTTAAAAATGATCTTTGTAAGGTACTTTGTCTCAATCTCCATTCATTGAGGCGTATTTTGTTTTATACACAAATTTCTTTTATACGATGTATAAACCCCTTTGACTTTTATGTTTATTCAAAAGGAATCTTTTTATACGAAGTGTTTTACTAAACGGAAAAAAGGAATGTTTTTCTTGTCATATGTATGTGGCGACAACGACTTCTCCGCCGCCGTAACCATTATTTGAGTTTCAGGTTCCTCTACAAGCCATACCTTTTTTTTAAAAGAAAAATAAATACCATGTTTTACTTTTCTTTCATTTTGGTATTGAAAATGGTTTTGATAAAGTTTTTATTATATCAATGTGTTGTATTGATATCTTGTGATTGAAATGTGGAAATGTTATGTTTCTTTTATGCATGTTTTATGTGATACGATTATGTTATATGATATGTTTAAACCTATTCATATAAGGAATGCATTGGACTTAATAAGTGATGGGTGGAGCCCGCTATAGCTCCTCGATGCATCGGTAGGTCTCATGAGACAAACTAGCGTCTTGGCACGAGGCCTTGAAAAAATATTATTTGTGGTCTTGGCACGAGGCCTTGGCTACGTGGTTATGATAGTCTGGCATTATACATTCCATCATTATGAAAGTGGTTATTGATATTGCATGTGATTATTCGACCAGTAGAATATCCATGTGAAGAAGTAAATGACATTATTTCATTTTACTTTTGCCATATTATATTGAAGTTCAAGTTTAAAAGGCTTTTGTTTTAGTTATACATTGCCTTAAATGTTTATGTTTATTTATGAAAGCTTCTGCTATATTGTTATCCTTACTGAGCATCTGAGCTCACCCCTTTCAATGTTTTATTTTTCCTAGGATGTGAAGAAATATTTTATGACTGACCTACAGGGATAGTCTGAATGGGATAGAAGTGTGGACTATGGAGACTATGTTATTGTGATTTTTCACTTTATGATGCAATGTAACATTTATGAATGTATCTAGTGTTTCCAAGGCTACTAAACTAATCGGTCTTTCAAGACTTGATCTTTGTGATCATGCCAATGTTACACAATAATGCACCAACTCTGGGTAACTGGGGTCGGGGAATTACATAAACCTTCAACCCTTCTTCCTTTCATTGGACCCTTTTCCAATGTAATGTGAATAGAGAGAAGGCTCATCACCTTTCCCTCATCCACTCTCACCGCTATAGGAACACCCTCTTCCACCAGCGTGGGAGGAAAAGTGTATGTGTCATTGTTTAATATTTCACATCCTCTTGTTTCTCACACTGATAATGACTCATGTGGGATTAGAGATTCATGATGATTACAAAATGTGCACAAACACTCACGGTGAATGAACTATGAGAACTATGATTCCCACCATAATTGGGATATATAGGAAGCCATATTAGGACCCGAGCTCAGTAGATATCCTCTTCAGGAATCCAACCCTAGTTCCATTAATCTGGGTATCCTCCTTAGGAATAATCCGCAAATTAAACCCCCAAAATTGTCATGGCATCCTTTTTAGGAAGTAAGCCCAAACTAATTTCCTTCAAAGGAATATACTCTCTTATGATATTTATCATACAATGTGGGATTTGATTCCCATCCAAATGGGATACATAGGAAGCCACCTTGAGGTTCAAACCAAACACTTAAAATCAACCCTGTTCTCCTTGGGATATATTCCCAACATGGTCTAATATTACTTGGAAACCCATATTCTTTCCAAGTTCCTTGGGCTGCTTAAGTATAAGTCCAACATTAAACTATGACTAAACACCCTCCGCTTAGATTTCCATAAAACATGAACTTAAACTGTATAGTTAGGTCCATATCGCATGACCTTAAAAGGTATTATGTGTCCCATTAAGTGGTACCAAACTATGAGGGTTCTGTTTCCTATCACAAGGATACATAGCTATCCCATTTCATGGGTACGATCCCAATATCAAAACAAGCCTTCATCTCCCTAGATGAAAATAAATTATAGAGTGCCCCACTGAGTGGCTTAAAATCCAGTATCATCATAACGATGATTAAAAGAGTCTCTAAATAGTATATTAGAGGATACCATTAATGGATAACCTTGAATACGTACCAATATATCTATTAATGAAGAACCTTGAATACATACTGATGATTCTTAATTTTACACATGTTAATAAGTGATTGAAAATTCTAAGGGAATATTATGTTATGATTGTGGAATTAATAAGGATTCATGAAAATATCTTAAATTATAAGAGAGTCCCGGAGTAGACAACAATTCCTCCCAAAAAGGTGTGATGAGTCAGACCTCCCATGCTCTCAAATGATGCATGTTTCTAAATATCATAAGGTACAAACATAACGAATGACTACCTTTGGAAAGTAGGTCCCTTTGGGATAAATAAATTCTGGAAGATTCCATTTCTATGAATAAATCCAATGGAAACTTCCTAGAATCAGTGATTCATAAAACTAGAACACACATTTCAAGGAACTAAGAAACAAAAATGGTGAACCCGACGTGAATCCTTGACCAAGTTAATAATATTACCCACCAGTCAGGCCCCTATAAAATGATAAAGGAAGGAAAAAAAATTCATCAATCACACATGTACCCATCTAAACAGATATCACTTCAATGGATTTTATTATTCTTGTTTTCATGCTTTTTCTCAGAACACCCTTCAATCTAAAACGGATTTCTTCTTGATGACATCTATGAACTTCCCAAATGCTGCTTAGTATGGATCGTCATCCACGAGATAGAAATTATCACCCACCCAACATCTTCAACACTGGGTAACCAATGTGTTGGTAAAAGAGTACCGTTAGTGTGGTACAATCCCAACTTTGGAGGCTACCCAACAGGACCTCTAAGTTAATAAAAATCCCCAATCATCCGGCCAATGATGACCGATGATCAGGTAGCAGACGGGGCCAACCACCGTCTTCAACCATTTTAGGTCTGTATCTCTAGAACGCAACAACTTGTCCCACCCATACTACATGGAGGTGGATCAGGAGGTCACTCAGGGCCTCAATTCAAAGATGCAAGGATCCTTATTGAGTATTCCGTCCAACAATTGCTGCAAATAGAATTGAACAGTAGTAAATCCCCAAAAAGATAGGGGTGTTGCCTATGGACATTCGGCCTAGGTCTCTCAGACCCAGGAATGCAAGATGAACCTCCATGTACAATGTACAATCAATTGGGATAAGGTTCTTACCTCTTCCCCCACTCGAGAAGTCCATCAACCTAACTTGTTGGAAGATAACGAGCAAGTACACACACTCATCCGTCTTAATTTTGCTACCCCGTATAATCGTCTAGAAGAAACCCACAAGATAAATCCAACGGAGTACCATGAACAGGCACATACACCTGTTTGGATGTTATCATCCAGTCAATAGGCTCATCTGACTACATTTAAAGAATTCCACCTAATGAATGTGATGATAAATGGTAAACAAGAACATACACCTACATACAATCACCAATTCTGCCAGCAGTTTCGTCTTACGGTATTAATGGATGTTCATTAACCATACTTGATGGGAAACAACCATCAGACACATACACTTGCTAGTGTTCATCAAGCTTGCCAACATTCTCGTTTGGAAGCACCCGGAGAAGTCAGTCAGAAAGTTCCGTTGAAAAATCAAGGGCCGACCCAACTCTATGCCCCATAGTTGAGTACTGTCAATACCCATTGACAAAAAAGGAAGAAATGAGTAGGAGTATATACCTACTCTAGATAAAAAATGCATGGATATTTCCGTTCTGGCCACTGAAGTCTCCAAACACATCTTATCAATGGTGAAAGGGCAGACACAAATTCCTACCCATATTCTGGAATCATTCCTGGATATTATAAGAACAACCTTAGTAGTACCAGGGGAGCAAATAAATAAATATTTCCCCACACTTGGGATGACACATCAACATGACATCTCAGAGAAGATACACACCTCTGTTCTAGTGCAATAGGGTCATGGGGCGTACTCCCCCATATCCTATAGACAACAAGATCTAGAACATACACCCATTCCAATTGGAGGTAATCGATCCGTTCGGGTGACCACTACAAGATAGGAACATACACCTGCCCATTATAACCACTTCTCCTAGTAAGTGACCCCATCTTAGTGTAAGAGAACATCCAAGAAAAAGTATCTCCAATCACAATTGGAAATCAAGAGTCAAGCTATAATTTGGATCCTCTTAATGCTAGAGTTCTTGAAGCCCTCATACAATTATCTATTTCAGCTCAAGATCCTACCATCTCATTACCAAATTATGGGAGTAGTAGTAGTAATTATGATGTTACCCACTGGAAACTTCATCATGAAGTCCTGCTTCATGAATATATGGTCAATCTAGGGAACCCATCTCTGGATGAGAGCCACAAAAACCCTTCATGTGGCCAGAAGACCAAGAAAAAATATGATTTATCTCTTTCTGTAATCTACCATGGTTGCCTTCCCCATGATGTAATTCACTGAAAAGTCCTCTCTACAGTAGTATTTTTCATTTTTATGATAATTCTATAATTAATAATTTAGTTATGAGAAATACATCATATCTCGATGCACTTGCAAAAACAATCCAGTCATGTCTGATGCCTTTTCATTGATGAGTGAAACACTTTCTCAACCAGAAGACATATTTGGGAAATGGCCATTCTCCAAACCTCCCTTGGGTCATTTATCATCTAGTATAGAGCATCCACTTTGGTCAGAACAAGTGGAAAAAACTCTTGAAAAATATGATTAAGATATGTTAAAAATGAGAAAACAATTTTCTAAAAGAGAAATACTAGTCATGTTATGGTATTTGGAAAATTCACAATATAATATTCTAGAATTGATGGAAGAATATTTCATTCATGATATCTGCCTCAACATATGGATGAATCTTCATCATTTGAAAACTAAAGTATTATCATATGATGTATATCAAAATCATGTAAAATTAATAGAAGGGTTGCAACACCAAATTGGCTTGGCATATCTATTAGTTTCCCAACATCCAAAGGTAAAAAAGAAGAAGAGAATCCATCTGTGTTCATGTATCAATGCTCTAAAGAGGATATTCCAGTTAATTTCTGATTCCCCATCACATGTTCATATTAGAGGATGGGGTGCACATGGAGAATTTCATTTCTCTTCACTCCATAATCAGTAAAGCCCGCCAAAAGTGGTCTCATGCAATGTTATTTCCCACGGCCAGATTCAATCAATATATTTTGTATGTAATCAGATGTATGCTCAAGGACATGCCACACCTAGTTCTAATCATAATCAAGCCCAAAGAAAACAAGTTGTTGAGTTACCTTTACATCAGGTATATGAGTATCTTGAGTAGGCCTCTCATTTAGAGTATGTTAGAAAAAAGATAACACAAATATCTGAAATAGCATAGCGATCAGCCAAAAAATGTGATTTTAGTGGTTTTTGGATAATGCATCCAGCTAATGTCCAAACCAAAATTCATAAAATCAGAAGAGAAGCTGTGCAAATCTTAGCCATAACGTTTCAAGATCCACCCTAGCTTGCAGCTCTAGGGGATAATTTAATTAAACTTTCAAATTCAATAAACAAAGTTCAAAGGTTGGAAGAAGAAGAACATGAACAACACCAGCCTACAGGGCTATGGTATTTTTCACACCTACAGTCCCCTCCTCATCAAAAGTCAGTTTTATCCCGATTAGGGAAGAATCCAAAAAGGCATCCCACAACTGAACTATCTGAGAATAACCTTTGGGTTACTATCCTTCAAACAAATCTCGAGAATCCATCATATATGGGATCAGATTCTCATGAAAGATACAGAGGGAAAAGATCTTACAAAGATACTGACATAATTCCATCAATGGATTATGCATCAGTAAATTTCATTAACACCATTATATAAGATCCTCCAAAAAATGAGTCTAGTTCAAGGGAATAATAAAATGAAGTTCTTATCCACAATATGGTACACACTGAAGAAAATGAAGAAGGTGTACGTACCCAAAATCAGTGGCTTTCCCGGAATATAGGTATGCCTTCAAATAAACAACTCCCACCCCTCTGAAAGGAATCGAACAAAGGAAAGGTAAAAGTCACATTTCATCTCACTTTTCCACTAGAAATGGTCAATCTCTTTCATTTGAAGAGAAATTTTCACAGTAAGAAGGGGAGATGAAAGAGTTGAAAATACTCAATACAAAGTTACTTCAAAGCATTATTTTTTCTATACCTACTCCCTAGATAGATCCTCAACTTGCACATCATGTAGGAGCTCCTCAGTAAAGATTATTTGTGGTAACTACAGATGTAGATAATTAATTCCAACTATTGGGTACACAGTTATGACAGGATCAGACACATCCTTATAGGCATGTTCAAATGGGTTATCCAAGGAAAATTACAGCACCACCACCAGTGGTTTTACCAGTCATTGAACCAGTTATAGCTCCAGATGCTGTATATTTATAGGTCCCAGCTCATCCGAATATTCCCCAAGTGCTTATGAACACAATTGAGGCATTAAAAACTCGATTAGAATCCATGGAGGAACAACGTGCAATAGTTCAGCCAGAAAAGAAATCTTACCCTGAGTTGGTGGAACTGATTCCTCCCCCGCCAAATTTTGTGAATACCACATTTCCAATATTTAATGGTTTGGGAGATCCAGAACAACAATTAATGCATTTCATTTCTCTTTGGGATCCCATGATTGGAACTCCTCAACCTCAAGAAGTTATAAATCTTAGGTGTTTTGTGTAGTCATTACAAGGAACAAAATTTGTATGGTATATAAGTTTTCAATCTCGATCAATTACTAGATGGGAAGATCTCCATCAGAAATTCCTTCTTCAATTATGCTCAACATTACTGAAGACAACAATTTTTGATCTTACAAATTGAAAAAAGGGAGATTGAAAGAGTTTTAGATTTTATTTCTCAATGGAAAAGATAAATTTATTCCTTAAGTCTGTAACTCCCTCAAGAAGAGTTGCTTCTAATTTGTGTGGAAAACCTACATGATGATTTATGCACAACACTGATCCCTGTGAAATACACAAGAGGGTTTCGAGACCTTACTTTTATTTCTCAATAGATAAAATATTCGATTATAGAAACTAAATCTAAGACTAGTGTAATTCCATCATCTCTAGGAAGGAGAAAATGGAAAATAGGGGCTGCTACCATTACACTAAAGCAAACACATGCACCTACTTCCACTTCAAAACTTTAATCATGTTGAAGGGATCTGACTCTAGAGCGTCAGCAACAATGAATGCCTCATCATCAAAGGAGGAAACAATTTTAGGAATTAAAGAGAAAAGTTTATTTCTTTCGGAATGAAAAAGTTCTAGGATACTTCATCTCAACTCTAGAAAATAATTTAGTTTAGTTTCCAAGTCCAAAGAAACCAAAAAAATCAGGAGAGGAAGATCTTCTGAATTATTGTCCCTTTCACCAGATTTCGATGCATCCCATTTAGCAGTGTTTTGTTTTCAAGGACCTCCTAAAAAATGGTAGACTCTGGACAAGTGAAACTGAAAATTTCATCAGCTCAAGTAGCATGTGTGTTACTGCTACTGATCTAGAGGAAGAAGGCTAATGACAGGAAGTCAAAAGTAAAAATGTACAGAATTATGATGATTGGATGATAAGGAAAACAATCAAATGAACTCATTATATTCTATAAACACAGTTAAAACAAATGCTTGTTTCTTTCTCCACTTTTTCCATAGAAAAAACACCTTCATCCAATGGTCAATCATCAAAGAAGTGAAGTGATCAGAAGAATAAAAGAGTAGTCAGAAGAAGATGTGATCATGTTAAGCCCAATGTTGTCATCGGTCCTGGAAGATTTCATACCATATTCTTCAAAAGTATGAGCACCACCCCACCAAACGGCACAACTAGGACTAACTTGTCAACTAGAATCATCATCATATGAATAATTGATCTTTGGTTCTGTTGTCATCATCCACTTAACCGATCCTTATGCCAATGGAGATTTTGATAATAATGAGCCCGAGTTCCCTAAACCTAACTGGGGAACCAGAAGAAGAGGAAAATGTCAAGGATATAGGGGAATATTTGGGTATTCTAGAAGCCCCTATTTTAACTCTACCCCTGCTCGAACCGTATATGCGGAAAAAAATCATGGAAGAGCCCCTCAGCAGGCTCAACAGGAACAATGAGTTTCTTCCATGCAAGAGAGGTTTGGTCCTGACATGATTATTTTGGAGGACCAATTAGAAGTCACACAATCTTTCTCTCAGCAATTAGATAAACCTAGTCAGTCTGATATACCAAATCAATGAGTATTTCTAGCTTCTACTCTGACACAAGGCACATCTACACCAGAAGAATCTACTTCTAAGGCACCTACAAAACCACATTTTTATGCGGGGAAACGTAGACCTCTAGACCAACAATATGATATTTTGAAATATTTGGCCCATGTACCGGCTAAGTAGTTAATTCTGAATGCCTTGATCCTATCAAAATATCTTCAAGAAGAACTTATTGAGGATTTGTTCAGTCCTCAAGAGTTTGAAACCAATGTTGTTGCTACTAAGGTTTACCGTATAGAGAATGATTCTACATAATGTAATGAATTCATATATTTTATGGATAAATATGAATATGATGTAATACATGGACATATTAGGCCCTTTAATCTATATGGAAAGTTCAATGAAATAGACATTTGAGGAGCCTTCATTGATAATGGATCTGAATTCAACCTCATTCATGTTCGTACACTTCGACAATTGGGCCTGACTGAATCTGACTTATCTTCTTCCACTTCAATGTTTCAAGGATATGAAAAGAATGAGAAAGAACCTCTGGGAAATATTACACTCGGAACTAAGTTTGGAGATCTTGTGTTTAATTCAGATTTCATGGTTGTTCGTCAGGACACAACCTTTAACATTCTACTTGGATGGCCTTGGATACATCAACATGCAACCATACCATCGTCATACCACCAATTTCTTAAGTAATATTTCAAGGGTCAAATCGAGACATTATATGGTGACAAGGTTCTATTTAAAATATGTGAATCTCAATACACTAAGGAAAAGTTTTATCACACAAAGGGAACGAGGTCCATGACAAAGGAGGGAATTAGAATTAATGCTCTGAATGGTTTGTAAAAGATCCCAGCAAACCCATTCATATATTTGAGTATATATTATGTGTTACCTATCAACCAAATTGAAAAGGTAAACCAAAATCCAAGAATTCATCAAGTAACTTCCATACTATCAATTGTGGAAATCGAGCCTGATAGAATGGTAGAAATTGTGGATTTACCAATTAGTGATGGAAGCTTAAATTAAGATGTCTTCATTTCATCTATTAAACATCAGCAAGCACCTGCTTTGTCAATCAGAATATAAGATGTTGTAGAAATTATAGAGGAAGGCAAAGATGTTGATTCCCAATCCATAATCTCCTCTTTATTACCCCAAGAAGAACCTTCATCATCAGTGGGGTCAGAAATGGTGGCCTCTTCTTCAGGATGTTCAAATTCTGACTCATCTTCCTGATCTAGATGTTTTACTTCATCATATACTATGCAAGTGGAAACAGGATAATTGATGCATAAAGAAGATGAAGAAGAAGAGGAATATCTTAGGGATGCTCCTCCAGCATTTGAGGATGGGGTCTCTACCACTATGGATGAGCTCATAGAAATAAATCTGGGTACAAAAGAATATCCACGCCCCACATTAATTACTAAGGCCATGAATTTTGAAGAGAAAGAGGTGTATACATTATTTTTAAATCAACACCGAGATATATTTTCTTGGAGTTATACAAAATTTCTAGGTCTTAATCTCGATAAAGCCACTCATCATTTGGGTTTGACCAAAGAACATCGTGGATTCAAGAAGGCCGCAAGAAGAACACACCCAACTCATGCCTCTAAAATTGAAGCTAAAGTTGATAAGTTTATAAAGGATAACATTGTCAGGGAGGTCCAATATCACAAATGGCTTCGCAACATTGTCCTAGTTAAATAGAAGAATGGACAAATCAGATTTTTCATTTATTTCAAAGATCTTAACCTGAATTGTCCTAAAGATGACCATCCGGCTCCAATCACAGAGCTTTTAATTATTGCAACAGCTGACTATGAAGTCCTTTCCTTCATGGATAGCTACTATGAGTAGTTTCAAATCTATATAGCCCTATAGGATGAAGAATATACAACCTTTACATCCCCTCAAGGTGTTTTTTATCAGGTAATTCCCTTTGGGATAAAGAATGTAGGTGCAACGTATCAACATTCCATGCACCATATCTTGAAACCCTTCATAGGAAAATTTGTTGAATGTTATGTGGATGATTTGATGGTCAAATCCAGACAATTTTCTAATCACTTTGATGAACTAGAGACCATATTCAATAAACTTTGTAAAAATATTTTGATGATAAACCCCTTGAAATATGCCTTTGGGGTAACCTCAGGAAAGTTCCTTGGCTTCACTGTATGCCATTGTGGTATCAAAGTTGATCCCGAGAAAAAAAAAAAAAATCCTTGGCATGTCTCATCATAAAAATTTGAAAGAATTAACAGGAATCTATGGACACATGGCCTATATTCAGCACTATATCGCCAATTTGGAAGGAATGTATTTTCTCGTCACCAGATTAATGAAGAAGTGAGTCACCTATCAATGGGATGAAGAATAACAAGAAGAATTTTATACCCTCATGAAATATCTCTTGAGTCCATTGATATTAATTCCACCTGTTGAAGAAAGACCACTTATTCTCTATGTGACAGATTTAGAACGATTACTGGGTGACATCCCTGCCCAAAAAAATGATTCTCAAAATGAAAACAGTCTTTACTATCTCATTCGAACTATGGTTGATGCAGAAACTCAGTATTCAAGTATTAAAAAATGTTGTCTGGCATTAATCATTGCAGTTCAGAAATAGAGGCACTACCTACAACATCATGAGGTTGAATTGATATCTTGGAGTAACACACTCAAATTTATCATCAGTTTTCCTATGATTATAAGGCATCTAGCATGATGGGAAATTATTTGGAAATAATTGGATATCCTATTTGTGCCTCATAAGGAAATAAATGGACATGCTCTGGTCGACATCCTTGCTGAAAATCTATCTAAGGAAGAAATATCATTGAATACTAAACTTCTGGATGAAGAGGTCTTCCCTATTCTGGATAATCCCCAAACTTGGGAGATGTGCTTCGATGGTGCTTCCTAAAGTCCAATAGGAAAGAGAATGTAAAACACTAAACTCAACAATGTTGGGTTAGGAATTGTACTCATCTTCCCAGAAAAGTCAGTATTGCCTTATTACTTCATATTATCAGAATGTAGTAACAACAATAAAGTCGAATATTAGGCTCTCATTGTAGGCTTGTAATTGGCAATTTAGGGGCATGTGAATCATTTTGAAGTGAAAGGTGATTCCAAATTGTTAATCAAACAGATAAATGGGGAATATTATATCAGAAAAGAATTGTTAATCCCTTGGTGTGATTATGTTAGAGGGTTAATGGATGAATTTCCCTCACAACTGACATTGTCTTATGTCTCATGATCACAGAATTCCCAAGATTATGCAACAACTAATATAGCTACAACCTTAGAAGATCTAAATATAGATGAGACAATAATCAGCATAGCCAATCATCATGTGGTCTCACCTTTTTTTCAAACCATAATGGAGGAAATTAATGAAATTAGCCCTATTTCTGATCCATATGGTCATACAATGGGATGAATAATAACCATCATGTAATACCTTCAAAATGGTATACTTCCACCAGATAGGGCTGAAAAAGAAAAAATCCGACGATCAACAGCCAATTTTACTCTTTATGATAGTCTAGATCACAAAAAAATCCTCTTAAAACAAGGATTTGATGGAATCCTCTTCAGATGTATTGATGGGGAAGAAACTAAAGCTTTCATGAAAGAAGTACATTCAGGAGAATGTGGTGCTCACCTGTCTGGGTATAGGATTTCTTATCAAATTCAAAGGTTTGGATACTTTTGGTCTTAAATGATGCATGATTTCACATATTTCACTAAAAAATGTCATCCCTACCAAGTTCATGCCAACTTCATTCATCAACCCCCAGAGTTTTTAGATATAGAAAAATACTCCTGGCTATTTTCCACATGGGGAATAGATGTAGTAGGACCTTATCCTCCAGCTACAGCTAGACAGTTCAAGAAAATCCATACTGATACATAATTCTTCACTAAATGGGCTAAGGCAATACCACTCAAAGAATTCAGAGGAAAAATCATTGTTAGTTTTTTCAAAAATAACACCATCACCATATTTTTTGTCCCTAAAACTATATTGATGGAAAATGGAACCAATATTTTTTCTGTTGAGGTAAATAAGTTTTATCAAGAACAAAATATCAAATCCAACCATTCATATCATTATCATGCGGAAACCAATGGATAGATAGAGGCTTTCAATAATAACCTATCTAATATACTCTTTAATATGGTGGATAATGATAAGAAATCTTATCCTGATAAACTTTTTCAAGCTTTATGGGATTATCAGACCACTACCCGTACTGTCACCCAAGAAACTCCTTATTCGTTGGTATACAAAATAGAAGAAGTTATTCCAACTGAAATGAAATTGCCTTCACACAGAGTTGAAATTTGTGATTAGTTGTCTACAATTGAGAGGCCTCAGAAATGGTTTAATGAGATTGAACGATTATACAAGAAATGATTTCAAACTATTCATCATTTATAATTCTATCAAAGCAAAATAGAGTAAGCCTTTAATGATAAATTTATCCTCTATTCATTTCTTCAAGGAGAATTGGTATTGGTTCTTAGGACTCCAATGATAATAGGAAAGAAACCTCCAAATCTTGAGCTAAAGTGGGAAGGAACATATTCCATACATAAGGTCTACTAAAATGGAGCTTATTACTTAATCTCAATGGATAAAGAGCTTATTGCAACTCCAACCAATGTGAGATTCTTGAATAAATACTTTGTGTAATTTTCCCCACATCCTCGCTGCAAGATTGAATACTGCACAGCTCCCACGTCCTTATTTCAAGACTTAAAACTGCACAGTACAAAGTTCTAGTTTCAAGACATTAAAATTAATAACAACCATAAATATCCATGATGCTTGACGTTAAAATACGTAGCATCTTTGTCCTTGTCCCATGACGTTAAACTGCATGAAACCATCTATCCTCATTACAGGACATTAAATTGTATAGTTAACGTCTTCTCTACACAACATTCAGATCTTCCATAAGAAAGAATCATTAACATCATTACTAATCCTTAGTGTCACATGAGTCCCTCTATTCCTTATGTGTGAGTCAGATCTATATATGGAACTTGTTTCAATAAAAATGTGTGTCTTTATTCACATCTATTTGAGATACGTAGAGATGCTTGGATCTTTAATCTTAAGACTAATTACAACCACAAATTTTTTATTTCCCTTTTCTTCTCCTGTATGTGAACTAGATCTTTACAAAGTACACTTTTAAGATACATGATTTAATTTTCATACCATCTTCTGTCTTAAATTTAATCATTCTTCTAGAATGTGTTAAATCCCTCATCTCCCATGTATTTTCTATTGGTGTGGAAAATGAATGTTTAAAGAACTATGTACGGCTTGATTCACATATATATGAGATACATAGAGACCCATAAATCTCCATTCTTGGGCCCATCCACAATATAAAGAAACCCCTTTATTCCTTATATAAGAATCAAACCTGCATAGGGAATGTTTAAATATCTATTCATGGATTTATTCTTTCCCCCATTAGTATATGTAGTGACATTGGGGTTTTATACCTTAGTTCAACAATGATATGTCTTTCTTTTCACATCGGTTCATCTTCGTCCTTACTGTATGATGTTAAAATGCATGGAAATCTAAGAAATACATTTGGATTGATTCTTGCTTCAATAGGATATGTAGTGAGCCAAGATCTTATGCCTTGGCTAATCTATCACTTAATTATAGTACAAATTTTCCTCATGTATGTTTCCTTTTGTGTTACAGAAGAAAAATCTTACTACTCCTTGTTTCTCACATGGAGCATAGATCACATGGGCTTATGAATTGGGTAAAAGACTTCATTGTATAAATAAGGTGTCTCAATTCCTTTTGGGATTATTAATGTTCTCACTCCATGAATTTAAACTGCACATCACAATATTAATTCAAAAGAAACAAAGAAATTCTTCATTTAACATATGCGTTAGATCTATGTAAAGGACGTCAAATTCATGGCCAATATCGATTCAAATATTTCTTTTGTGCATTGACCATAACCCCCTCC
This sequence comes from Viscum album, assembly GCA_963277665.1. Lineage (NCBI taxonomy): Eukaryota > Viridiplantae > Streptophyta > Magnoliopsida > Santalales > Viscaceae > Viscum > Viscum album. Next base: position 1,330,619,599 of record OY728158.1, read on the forward strand.
TATATTTCACAATCTTAATCTTTAATATTTGTAGATATTCATAATCTTTCTTACGCTTTCTGGTGATAGTGTTTCTAATACCTAAGAACTCTTTTGCCTAACTATACAATACGTTCCCTTAGGTGGCCTTGCATAGGTTGCCTACAAAACATGCCTGTCAGTCAAAAGATTCCACTATTTTTCTATACAAAATTTTCCCTAGCTATACCTACATAATAAATCCCCTATAATGGATTTGTCTAATGATGGTAATTCCATTCTTTGTTATAGTGTATTTGTCCCCTTTAAACTTTGATGACAATATACAATAATCTGTATTTTAAAACAGTCATTCATGTATATTTTTCATATTATCTTTCTTTCGATCTGAAAGACTTCAAGACCATGATTTACATATCCCTCTCTCAGTGTGTTCAAAGCAATATGAAATAACCTTGGATCGTTTGACCACATATCATATACTGTTTCCATTTCTTGTCATAGTTGTATGAACTAAAACTACAAACACCATACCCCCTATGTTTGGGTCAGAACTTTGTAGAATTACTATTCCTCTGATTCTTTGGAAATCTTAGTTGGAAATACCCTACCCATATTCAGGTACCTTTCTCTATAAACCAATATCTGTGCTTCGATAAATATGAATCTCCATAAATATTCTTCAGCTTTTAGCAATAGAATTTCAGACTTCTGGGATCTCTTTTTCGTAACTATGCAGTATGTGCCCTTAGGTGGCCTAACATAATTTTCCTATATTATGGTTCTATCATGGAAAAGATAACACTATTTGACTATGCAGTATATGCCCTACTTGTCCCTGCATAATAGATCCCCCATAATAGGTTTTTCAAATAATGAAAACTTCATTCTTGAAAAAGACATCCTTTAATTCCTTTATCCCTTTATCTATATAATTCTTCAGATTTTGAAACTCCCAAATCATAGTTTACAAATTTACCTTCCATACTTGAATATGATAGTATGTTTCAAAAAAAAATTATCATGAAATTGAGAGAGCATAAGATGTTTGGTCAGAGCTAAAGACCTTAAATTAAATCCACACAATGTCCTCACTACATGACTTAAAACTGTACAATTTAATGTCCTCACTGCATGAATTAAAACTAAAAAGTACAATGTCTTCACTGCATGACTTAATACTACACAATATGATATCAAAAATTATCCTTTCAGAAATTTTTTTAACCATTCCTCATACACCAAATTTGTACAGAAATGGGTTTCTTATTCATGATATATGTTGGCATAAAAACAACCCTTTTCATTCCTAAAATTCATTTACTTAGAAAATCCACCCAATGTGGTCTTGATTCACCCAAATCTTATTTTCCATAGTCTATTAGAATTAAAATTTTAAAATCCTAAGAGAACGTTTTCTAGACTTTGAATAACATGCCCTTATGTGGACTTGCCTAAGCTGCCTATATAATAGGATTGTCAGTCAAAAGATGCCACTATTTGTATATGTAGAATATTCCCTAGTTGGACCTACATAACACAACTCCCATAAAGAGTTTTTCAAATAATGGTAACATCATTTTTGGAGGAGACTCCCCTTATGTTGAAAAAAGTTTTAAATTTTCTGACCATAAAAATTCATGGCTCAAGATTCCCCTCAGAAATATATAAAAGAATATTAAAGCAATTCTTAGTCACTGAGTCTTGTTAGGGATTTAATTTAAAATTTATGGTTAAAGCTATTCGACCATAAAAATTAACCCCTTATAGTCCAACATTCATGACTCTAAACTACCTACGACAAGAGACATTGTACTCACTAGATTGTGAACCCGCAAAAAGAACTCCAAACAAAATTTGAGTCCCAACTCACTAATCGTACATTTTGTTTGATTTATGTAATATTGAGCAATAAAAAGTAAAAAGATAAATTTTTTTGGGGTTTTTTATATAACCATATCACAAATAAAACTATTATTACTAGGACCAGTGGATTAGGTAAAACAAAAGTAGCTAGCGAGAATGAAAACAAAGAAGATTAAAGACAAAATTCTTTTCATTTAGGAAATCTTTTCACAGAGTAGCATCTAAAAATTGGAGTGTCTCTATTATCAAAAATCAAAAAAGGTTTTCTACATAATTCCTTATTTGGTTAATAGCCTATTGAGCCCCATCAGCTACCTATTGAAGCTCATTTAGTTGACCAACTCTTCTCTCTTCACCATGATGATGTGTTTCTATAGCATCTATAATAGCTTTTGGACCATCCTTTGGGACTTATCTTAATTAGCTATGAAGCTGGGGAAGATCCACTGTAAAAAGATCTAATTCCAATTGAAGACGCAGTTGCTGAAAAATATTTTCATTGATATTCTGCTTCAATTACATCAAAGTGTTAGTATTGTTAGCCTCAACTCAGGATAACAAAAATTGGAATTCTTCTATGTTAATCAATAGTTTAGATTTTATCAATCTTGCCAAAGATTTTTCTCTTGCTCCCTCCTTTGAATAATATCTTTCAACATGGTATTAATTTCATGTTATTCAAAAATGATAAATCCTGGTGTGATAAACATAGATGAGAGTAGTGGAATTAATGAAGGAAGTTCCTCAAGGGGCATATCAGATATTATCTTTCATATATTTTCCATGCTTTTTGACATGCAAGACGAAGAGCCTTTTGCAGTTCTGGGTCTGATTCAGAATCACTATCATAAGGAGGGATGCATTCTATGATTAATGCACTTAAAGAAGTGAAATGTTCTGCTCATTTATAAACAATGGATGCTTCACCTTCTAGTACTGTTTCTACTGATGTAGAGGCTTCACCTCCAGACCTAACCATTGATGTTGATAGACCTATATGGTAAATCAAAAATTGTGGTTGTGATTGTCTTCAAGGGATAATAAAAGTGAGTGTAATCACAATATCAGTATCTGTTACCTAATTATAGGTTAGAAACTTGAGAATAATCCTACCCAATATTCTCAGTTTCAAAATTTATGATTGATGTTTCTGGGTGGGGAGTGCTATCTTTAATTGGCTCAGGATCTTCAGAATGAATCTCATGAAGATTTTCTGTCTCAAGATTCACCTGATCCAATGTATTTTCAATGATGGGATTGACATTAATTTCAATAATTCTTTCAAGTATCTTTGCAAAAATTGTTTCTTTAGATGAAACTGCATATTTCAACCAGTCATGGTTATAAATATAATTATAACAAGATTAAGAGGATAAATAATGAAAACACATGTCCATTTGATTATATACATGGAACTCCAAAACCATCTAATGAATTTGGTATATTAACATGTTCTAATACTTCTTCAAAAGACATTCCAAGGTTTATCATTTCATCCAATGATATCCTAGATCCAAGGTTAGTCTCATCCACGGGAGCACTTGGCAGGTTTTCGTCGAAATCTTTCTCCAAAAACTTTTGACCTTGAATAGATTTCTCAACAATAGTTGTGGGATCATCATCAGTTATTTCCAGATGTTCTGGTGCATGTGATGAACCTAAAGTACCATAGAATGAATGTCAATTGTTGTTACATTTGATGTATTATAAATCATTGTTGATTTACCAGAAGCCTCCTCTCCTCTGATATCATGAATGAGGGTAGTCTTGGGAGAATATGTTGGTTCATTTGGCCTCAATTCCTCCTCAAGAACCACCAAGATTGAAGGAATTTGTGTCTGTTCAGTAGCACCCTTCATGGTTTCTTCAAGATTATTAGTATTTTCTTTCAAATAAGAAATAAAATAATCCCCTATAATTATAATAAGTTTAAACACCTTTTCAGGAATAAAATATAAAATTCATGATTATCAAAAAAATGAACCACTACTAAGAAAGAACATAACCATGTATCTCTTTCTTTGATGCTTTTGATTCTTCTCCTTCTTAGGATGGATTGCATCATCTTTTCCAAAGATCGGTACTATAGATTTCAATACCCCCTCTATTTTTATCCTCTATGGAATGTTGGCTCAGAGATTTTTTTGCTAATTCACGGGGTGATCCGATTTCTCCAGGAGTGGTGCCTCCAGGGATATACCATGGAGAGGGAACTTCAATTGTTCTTATTTTAACCAGATACAAGTTAAAATGATATTTCCCTAGAGTAATAATTCTTTTATTAAAATTTAAATTGCAAAGTAGAAGAGAATGTGAGAAAAAAAATATACTTACATCCTCAAGATCCACAAAGTCATGCCATTCCTCATCTAATGAAGGACTGATCCCTACATTGGAACTAAAATCTATCATTTCCTTCACCCGCTTCGTGGTGGGAATTGATTCATCAGTTGAATATATGAGAATTTCTAGCTCTCAAATGTAGGTCCTCACCTCATTTGGATTATCCTTAAAAGAATTATCAGAAGAAGCCCGTAAATCCCCTACTCTTGGAATATGAAACCCTTCATGCAGATCCATCCACACAGTTTCGGCATCACATTATAAACTTTTCCATATTTGAATAGCCACTAGTCATATATATTAAGAGTTTATGTCTGAGGGTTGTAAAGAGGATCCTCCATCCTTGGATTTAAGTTTCATCCCTACCCCCATAGTCTCAAGTGGGTGATTATAAAATGGAACTCATCACTCTTTTGAATGATAGTGACCAGATAGCCTCAATAAAAATTCAGTAGGGATCAATGGGGGTGTCTCTCTTAAATCTGGAAGGGGGGTTATAACTAGCACGATGTCTCTTTGGTGAATTTGGAGCATTTTCACCTCCACCCTCTAACTCTCATGAGTTTCCCCGGATAATAGAGAGTTACCTTCCATAAAAAGGGGTTCCCCCTACTACATCTCTTTACCCCCACTTGAAGGAAAACATAATTTAATACCCATTTAGGGTAAGATGTGACCCAGTTTTCAGCATACCAGATAGTCAATTTTATTACTGCATCATCGAAAGATAAATTAAATACTGCCCCAGTCCTCTCTACAGATGCCAACAACCATAGTTGTTGGGAAACCATTATATGTTGCTCTAATCAGACATGCACAGGAGGGGATACCATATTTTGTTACAGACATTTGCATTGATGGAAAAATATATAGATAGCATAGGCCTCACATATGATTTCACCATAAATCATGGTGGCCAGTACACCATCTCTACAAGCTAGAATATATTCCATTAACTCTAAACTCTTCTTCCCATTATCAATAAATTGCCTTGTAGGCAGGTTCCCATAAATAAAGTGGTGAAACTCTTTATGCAATCAAAATATTTCCCTGATGTCGTAAGTGTTTAGAGATAGAGGTGAAATACCAAAAAAATCCTTAATAGATGGTCGGAAAGGGCTTACAAAAACCTGTACCCTAATTTGTACAACATAAGTTCTGAAGTGAGTAGCGATCCACCCCCATAACACCTAGAATGGTGCCACTATTCTAAAAGGAGACTTCCCTCTTTAAATGTGCATCAAGATCATATGAATCTTGTCCAAAATAGGAGTGGTCAACACTATCATCCTTTTCTCATCTAGCTTGGCCACAATAACAGATGTTCCTAGCCTCATGCCTCCTTTGGTGTCTTGGACTGGTAACAAATACATGCTGAGCCACATGGACAAGAAACCTTCCAGATGTGTCTTTGCAAAAATTTTTGGGTTGACTTCATATCCCCATTTTTTAAAACTCTCCTTTCTCCAATATTGGCCAAAAGGTTTCAGGGGTACCACTCTTCTCTTCCCTTGGACAACAAGTCTAACGGGTGCAGGTGGGACCATCTTCTTTTTTCATCATCAAAAATATTTCCATCTATTCCTCTGGATGAATATCCATCATTGTGAGAGACTTCATGGTGGTCATGTTCTTGAGTTTGTTAAATATTTTCATCAACTCACGAACCAAATATTGTGACTTCTTAGATTCATTCCAAGTCACCTTGGGAGGAATAAACTCACTTTACATGTCTCTAAGTATTGGAGATTTAGAAATCTTGTAAACATCCAAAAGCTGATGACTACCTCTCCATGTGTTAAATAAAAAGAGTTAGTCTCTCGGCTCCACCGGCTTAGTAATTCTGGTACAAAATCATCATTCTTATACATAGAAGATTACCCAACACATATATCCTCATAAATCCTAACACCTTTCAAGTCTTCAGTAAATTCTACACAGGTATTGCAAAACTAGTATGCCCACATCCATGAAGGTTTTACACGTCCTCCTGGGTGGGAATCCCAACTTTTCTTCAAACCCTTGGACTGATCCATCGGAGAATCCTGAAAGATGAATGAATAAAAATGTTCCTATAACACGGGTTTGTGTGATTTAAAATCTGGAGAACATAGGTTATGATGCATGATATAAGCATTATCTTCTATCCCGACATTATAAAATGAGCAACCAATAGAAACATAGGCAGATGAGAAGTTGGTATAATCCTGAAAACAATAATGCGGGACATAGTTCTCTGGGTCTAGAATAATAACATAATGTAAATGGTCATAGCTATACAAAGGCATATAGTTGCTTTAGGGAAAGTTAAAATGATACTTATTCAAATATTTTTCGATGTTTGGAAGGGTGGTGTTGCAAAGGTTGAAGTAGTCATGACTGACGACATTCATCTAGTCATCATCCCTCTTACTGGCTAGTACATCAGTAGTTTCAATTCAGTTGGGAGAAATTAAAATTGCAAAAGGAAAGAAAATCATCATTTAAGTATGTTTATTTTTGATATTTGAAAAATGAATTGAAAAAAATCGTCAAAGGCATTAAGGAATGCAATTAGAAAAATTAGTGCGCAAGTGTAAAATGGAGCACAAGTGTCGCACCTCAGTTATAACGCACAACTAAAAACATACGGAACAAGCATGGCGAAACATAGGCATCTGAGTGAAATAATACTAGATCGCCAAGAGCTGAATTTACAGAAGTCATGAGGCTTTTGGAGGAAGTGAAGCCTCTATATATAAGCGATGGACGTCACCTTGTGCGCCAGAATCCTGTGTGCTGCCAGTTTGCGCGACCAGTTGCTCTACGCACATAAAACATGTGTTCCATAGTACTCTCTTCTTTCTCCTTCATTACATTACCTCATTATATAATCCTTTTTTCATTCTAGATACAATTCTGAGGGGTGGGGGGCTTTCTTTGACACACCATTTTTGTCACAGAGTCTAAAAAATGAATGAAACATGGAAGTACCTTAGAAAGAAGATGGGAAAATACATGAATAAAATCAAAATTTTAAAAGGCATGATCTTTGGGTTTCCCTAGTTAGGCAAAAAGGGTGTCAGCATGTAGCCTACTTGTGTTCCCCCATCTGTCACACAAACTACTTTCACGCCCAATTTCATTTCGCCCAAGGTCGTATTTTTTCCTATATAAAGACACTTGGGGCCTTGATTTGTATCAACAAGATTCCCTAAATCACAATTGCTACTCTGGTCACCCTAGTGCTTCACCCAAGACCTCTGAAACATTCAAGGTAGTTATTTAACACTTAAAGAAGAGGAATTGAAGGAGGATCATAGGAATTAAGTCCTTTTTTGTGTTTGAAATACATACCACTTGCACTTCTAAAGTAGCCAACCTCCAAAAATCAGATACACTCATACGCCACCTATTCCTTTCATAGGAACTTGAGTACCCCTCTTCTGGGATCACCTATGAATACTCCGGAAGTTTTGAGCCAGGTATTGCCCAAGTATTACAATACATATTGTTCGTCGCTTAGGTGAACATCAGGCCACCCAAGCCAACTTGCATGCCCATACTTGCAGTCCCTCTCCTACTTAGGAGCCCCTCTTTGAGTCACTTACTCTCTTCAGTCTACAAGACATCAAGCCCTCTTCAAATCCATCCGTGGAAATGATTATTCTTCATTGGATCCACTGTTTGAAAAGGATTATGTTGAGACCTCCACCAAAACCTCATGACTTATCAATCCATTGGGAAAGGCACATCAGCATGCCTCCTATTTTGGGTTTGTATACCTGCAGTTAGAGGTTTCCCACATTTTTTTTCACAATGGTGTTAGGATTAATGAAGTGTCTGTAGGTTTGTATATCCATAGTCACATGGACCTTTCTCCAAGGAATAGTGTTCAGAAGATTTTGGTTTGGAGGAGGTGTTGGGTCCTGAACTCTCCTTTTTCAAAGAGATCCAGAACCTCAGGTCTTCTAGTAGGGAAGGCAAGGTTCACACTTTCTTTTCCATTAAAGTGAAAGAAAAGTCCCCCTCCCCTATTAGGATCAAGTTTAGGGAATCCATCCTAGTGTAAGCCTCTAAACCTTTATACCTTATTCCTTTTATTGGACCCATGTCCAATGTAAAGTGAATAGAGGGAAGGCTCGTTGCCCCTCCCTTGTCCACCCTTTCAAGTGTAGGCACACCCTCTTCCACCAGTAGGGGAGGAAAAGTGTATGTGTTATTGGTGAATATTTCACACACTCTTATTTCTCAAACTGAGAATGACTCACGTGGGCTTAAAGATTCATGATGATTATAACATGTGAATAAACACTCATAGTGAATGAACTACAAAAACTATGATTACAACCATAATCGGGATATGTAGGAAGCCTTTATAGGGCCCGATATCAATGGATATCCTCCTTTGGAATCCAACCCTATTTTCCTTAATCTGGTCATCCTCGTTATGAATAAGCCCTAAATTAAACCCCCAAAATTGTCAAGGCATCCTTTTAAAGAAGTAATCCCAAACTCATTTCTCTCAACAGACTGTACTCTCCTATGATATTCATCGAACTACGTGGGCTTTGATTCCCATCCAAATGAGATACGTAAGAAGACTCCTTGAGGTTCAAACCCAACACTACAAATCAACCATGTCCTCCTTGGGCCATATTCCCAAAGGGGTCTAATCCTACTTGGAAACCCATATTATTTCCATGTTCCTTGGGATACTTAGGTGTAAGTCCCACATTAAACTTTGACTAAGAACCCTATTATTTGATGTCCTCACCACATGACATTAAACTATATAGTTAGGTCGTTATAACATGACCTTAAGAGGTATGATGTGTCCCATTAAGTGGCACCAAACTATGAGGGTTTTGATTCCTGTCACAAGGATACATGGGTAACCCATTTCGTGTGTATGATCCTAATATGAAAACAATACTTCCTCTACCTAGATGACAATAAATTCAATAGTGCCCCACTAAGTGTCTTAAAAACCAGTACCATCATAACGATGATTAAAATAATCTCTAAATAGTATATGAGAGGATACCATTGATGGATAACCTCAAATACATATGGATATCTCCATTAATAAAAAACCTTGAATACATACTGATGATTCTAAATTTTACACATGTTAATAAGTGATTCAAAATTCCAAGGGAAACTTATGTTATATTTGGTTAATTAATAAGGATTCTTGAAAATATCATAAATTATAAAGTGTGTCCCGGAATAGACAATAATTCCCCCCAAAAAGGTGTGATGAATCTGACCTCCCATCCTCTTGACCAATGCAAATTTCTAAGTATCGTAAAGATAAAACTCAAAGAATTCCTGCCTTTAGAAAGAAGGTCCCTTTTGGATAAATAAATATTGGAAGTTTCTGGTTCCCTGAATAAATCCAATGGAAACCACCTAAAAGTAGTGATTCTTAAAACTAGAACACACGTTTCAAGGAACTACTAAATAGACACTTTTGAATTTTTTGTTAAAATTAAATATGACATTAATATACATTTTATATTTTGTTATAATAATTTCCTGAGAGTGATGTAATAATTAATATAAAAACCATACATGGAAAAACATATATTTATCCTTTAATATAGTTTATTTTTTGAGTTATTTGATTAATTTAATGAACCCTTTCAAAATCTTCCGAAATGTATTTTAATTTTTAATTTTTTAAAATCAATAAAATTTGAATGTGACTAACTTTAAAATATCTAGTAGAATTATTTTAATATTTTTATCTACTTAGCATATAAAATATTGAAAACCAATCTTCATTGAAAGATAAAATTATCAAAAACCATGGGATTTTTTTGGTTTTTATTATATTATCATATAGTGTCCAAAACCTATGTTTAGTAATTAATAAATAACTCTCCTCCCTTTTTCACATATATCCCCCAAACTACCACTCATCCTCACTAAAAACCTATTGAGGATTATTTTACTCCCATTATTCAACATTAAATATCTACCACAATGTTCCTAATATCATAATAAGCTCATAAAAATCTTTTAGAAGTTCCCTTTCAAGGTTAAGGGATTCTCTCATTCTCCACATTACTATAGCACATTATTTGTATAATGAATTTAGATTTAAAAATTTTCTTGTTTATTTACTTTTTACACAAAATCTTTTATTATCCTTATGATATATTAGTAATTTTCGAATGGCCCAAAGGCCTTCATTTTTATTGATTTTTTGATAACCCCCCTTTCAAGGGATGAGGGGGAACCCTTAAAAGGCCAATAGGCTTAGAGATTACATGGACCATATGCTTAGTAGGTTACATGACCCGGAGGTCTTAGGGAATTCAACCAGACTATCTATAAGGAACTGCCCCTCCCCAATATCTACATCTTGATAGTAGCTCTCCACCTTCACATGGCCGTCTATCTAGACTTCCTGTACAAGTACAGTCTGGTCTCGATGGCATATCCATACCCTCTCATTCTGAAAAATCCATTTGGATCTGCTCTGGTGAGTGCACCTACCTTGAATCCTCTTCTGGGGCTGCTCCTTTTTTGTTGTGTGTTTGGGGAAACTGCATGTGGCTCGAAGGCCTTGATGTGGCCTGAAGGCCTTAAAGGTGGCTCAAAAACCCTACTGACCCGAAGGCCTGGGTGGCCCAAAAGCCTTAAGGAATCCAAGCCCAAACCAGTGGCCCAAGGTGAATAGTTCCAACTGCTATAGTATCGAACAATAACTGCTACAGCACCCGCACAGTGTACAGTCTGCTACAGTGCCTATACAGTGAACAGTCTGCTACAGTACTCACACATCATACATTACTGCTACAGTGCCTGCTACAGTACCTGGAAATATTCCTCTACCTGGTTTTGAACTTGGGTCTTGTGGATGCACTTAAGGATACCTCACCAACTGGGCTGAGGCTCATGTGTGATATCTTGGTAATGAGATACAAACATTCACTCTCATTAAATCATTAAATGAATATTTCTGTACACCTATTATGTTACTAAAACTATCATGTAATTTTCCATGTTAAATGTGTGTGTAGTGAATACCCATCCCCATTTACACTAAAGCCTATTCACCTAGATGTACCTATCCAAAAATGATTGGGGAATTCCATTTATGTAATGAAAACTCCATAATCATGGGGATAAAAGAGATAAATGGGTATCTTATGTTGTATGATATATGTGGCATAGAAAATCATGTACATGATATGACTATGATGGGAGGGGCATGAATTTTATAACCTCCAATGCATTGGGTAATTTTTTTCTCATGATATATCATGAATGGTTGATGAGCGGTTAACCTAAGAATAATATTTCATGTTGTCCCAGAGGTTATCCTTGACTTATTATTATGATTTCATGTTTTATGTTGTTTAGAATTTCTTATATTTCTTCAGTGTTATCATATTATATCATGATTTCATGTTCATTTTTATTATTCTTAAAATTTTAACGTCACTATGATTATCCTATTGAATAAATTGTATTATGTTAATAATGTTATTCTTTTATTATTCTCTAAATTGGGTTTATAGAACTCTCATATCCTAAATACATACCAAGGTTATCCAATATAGATTCTAAAGATAAATAGAAATTTAAGATCATGTTAAAGAGTTTTAAATAATGTATTATTATCTATGTTTCAAGTTATTATGTTTTCTATATAATTTCCAAAACACAGAAGGCCTTATAGTATTTAGGAATGTAATACGTATGTCTATATTTAATAAATCATGAATTGAGGTTTATAAAAGAAAAATGGTTTTCATAGTTGGTAAAAGTGTATGGTCTAATTATCTTTAGGGATTATTATTAGAAAACCATAGTAAAATCATTAAGGATAAGACTAAAATGAGGAAAACATTCAAAAAATTTGTTATATAACTGATTAATTGGTTTATAATAAAGAAAATCAATATCTCAATAATATAAGTGAATTTTGATTAGCCATACTTATAACTTTGTGTAATAACCCCAAAAGGGAATGTTTTATATTAAATCAATCGTTAAATGGTTCGTAATAAAGAGGCTATGTTACACCACTGGTTTGACATTATTAGGGGATATGATTTTCTATATTCATAAAATCCTTATAAAAAAATTGAAAGGGAAACAATTATTCGGGAATTTTCTGTTATATTATAGACCAATAATAAATTATATTGAAATATATAAGTTTATAGGTTAAGTAACTTATTTCATTTATGATTTATACCATTAATTTTCATAGTTTACCTTTTATATATTTGTTTGTTTGAAAATTCCCTTCTTTAAAACATATTTATATGAATTAAATTATTTAAACAAGAATAAAATAGTGAATAGTGGTCTTATTATCCATTTATAAACATAAAATGTCTTATGTGACTGGGGCCCAACACATTCTTTCATATAATTCTAGATTAAAATATCTATTCAAACACCACCACAAAAAAATAGATGTGGATATATTAGTGTAAAATGAAAATTGGGAAATTAGTGCATCATAAACATATAACTTCTTCTTTATCAATATTAATGGGAGGTACTTCCGAGTGTATTGTGTGACACTCCATTTAGTATAATTTTATGTTATTTTTTTTAGATTTCATTTCTTTATATATATGTATCAAACATAAATTTAAACTATAAGAATGTCATACTATATATCACAAATCGCCCTTTGATTATATACAATTGTAAGGGGAAGTATGAATATAGTTTTGAATCAATATCTCCAGAATGGATATTATTTACATATGAGATATAATTTATAGTTCAAATGAATTAGAATATTTAAATGATTATCTTAGATTAGATTCCCATTATATTTGAATACGATGATGTGTTTCTTGAAGAATTATCTAGCCTTCCTCTTATGAAAGATATTGAGTTCTCAAATGAAATTATACCAGAAGCATTACCAATATAAAATACTAAACAACCCTTTTCACAACCATTTTCATAGAATGGTCATTGATTAATTTTAAAAGCTGAAGAAGAAACTGAACGAGAATCTTGATAAAGGGTATATATTCTTAAGTGCTTCACTATGGGATGCACAACCCTTTTCTTTAAGAATAAGTATATATCAATGCACCTCTTCATGGATTATGGTGAGCTTAACAAGGCTGTGAAGGAGATTAATTATACTCTTCCATGGATTTATACATTTTTTCATAAGAAACAAGGAGCCATTTTTTTTCAATGATAAATATCCAGTCGAGTTATTATCATGTAATGGAAATGAAAGAGGATATCTCCTCAAATTATTTAAATACATGTTATGGTCACTATGAGTTCATAGTAATTCCATTGGACACACCAATGCTCTAATTATATTCATGACATTTAAGAAAATAATCTTTATTTATTACATCAACAAATTTTTTGTAGTCACTATATATAATTTTCTAATCTATTATAAAATAAAATAGGTGCTTGTGAAGCATTTTCATGATGTACAAAAGAACTTGTAAAAGTAAAATCATTATGAAATGAATAGTAAAATGTGAGTTTTGTATGGTAAATGTAACAATACTTTGGAATGATATCACATATAATGTGATAACTGTAGTTCTCTAAAAATATAGGTAATTGAGGGATGGAATAGACCAATATATATGAAATAGAAATGACGTTCACATCATTGGTAATATTTTACCATTATAGCTTATTAGATTTGAAATACATTTATACATATTATCCTTTAATAATAAATATATTTTGTTATGACTATTTATATTAGTATATATTAATGGTTATGATAAAGTCCAATTGACACTGGTAGAAGAATTGATATCCTCAACGAGTAGTTTATTACCTTATAAAGCCCATCTATTGAAGTTTTTGAGGGAGATGGAATCACTGTGATTTTCAATTGACCAATATTAAGACACAATTCAATAATTTTAGGTTGAAAACCGCATTTATGAGAGATGTTAAGGCTTATTGAGTTCTTGCCCCAAATAATTTTGTTGAACCACCCTATTAAAGTGTCTTCATCACACAACATACCCTTACGGCCTATGACGAAGCATGGGATTGGCCGTATTGTCACTATATATGAATTTTCATTCTATTTTATATTGATTAATGTATTTTCTTATATATTCATTCATTTTGGGATTATTATTGATTTTTTTATTAATATGATTGTATTTATTAGTGATTTTATTTATGTGTTTATGAGATATATAGGATAATTCTTCTTATTTTTCATGTATTATACCATAGTTTCTAATCTAAAATGTATTAAATAATTGAGTAAGACCCCATGGGTCTCTATTTTCATCATTTTAGGCTTGAGAGGGGTTCCCAGTGGAGGAGGTTTATGATATACTAACATTAAGGATCCAGTTGAGTGAGTTAGAATGGAGTTTGTAGTTAGTATATAGGAAGGATTTGATGGTTTGTTAGTAAGACCACATAATTTAAACTTATTCCATGATGTAATAAAATTAATATGACTAGAAAACATGGTTTTTGGGCCCCATGTTATCTGATATAATATAACTACACAAAAAATTATAAATTATTTTATATTTTAATAAAGTGAATTCATTATAATTATAGAAAGAACACACATTAATTTAGTTATTTTTACTAATATAAAATATTGTATTTACGAGTCCATTAATCATCATAAACATTCATAATATATTAATTTTATAGTGAATGAGAATTTTTTTGTATATTATGTGTCATGATATTGTTAAATTGATGCAGATTGAGGAAGTGATGGCCATAAACAGAAAGATAAAACATGGTGAAGCCCATATATCAAATAATTTAAGGGAGATAGTTTCACTAGGATTGGTCTATGACCAATCCCAAAATATATTTCAATAACCAAAACTTGAGAAAAAAAATTTATGCTATAAGATAAGGCTTATTAGGATCATGGCCTAAGCAATGTTTGTCGAAACATGGAAAGTATGTTCCACCATAGAACACCTTATCCTTAGGGAGTACATTAGCATAATAAGGGGTTATGTATCTATACCCTAGTAGTATAAACTTTCCTTTTCTATTTTTAATGAAATAATGATACTTTATATACCTTTTTATTTTTTATTTATCAGTGATTATGTATTGTATTTAATAAAAATTATTTTTTCACTCAATGAAATTAAAATTGTATTATTGGGAACTATATAGTTTCAATAAATACACTATTATTATAAATTCAATAACTATTTTGATAGATAATATTTTATTAAAATTATATTATTATATAATAATTATTTAAATATAAATTATAATATAATTTAATGAGTTCCAATTTAATTTTTATAAGTGTTAGAAAGTTGTCAATATCATTAAATTTTTTTTTCTAGTAAATAGGGATTTTTATTTGAAATTAAAAACTATCATATATAGAAATTTATTTTTCTAATTAAAAAAATATTTTTAAATCATCAAATAATAATTCTAAAATGGTGAATTTTTCATAATTTTATGAGACAACTAATTTTTTGGGTAAGAATTAAATATAGTGTACATATACAGTATGTATTATGAAAACATAATATACCATGCGTAATGTAATAAATTTTATAAATTGAATACATAAAAAATATTTCTCATTTAAATTTTATTTATTTCTTGTTATTTTATTAAATTTTTAAACCGTTAATGGATCCTTAAAAAATATTATATTTTATTGTTTATAATAAATTCTTTATGAAGATGACTCACATCCAAATCCCCAATGGTATTATTTTAATATATTCCCTTCTTAAACTTATAAAATATTTAAAAATTATTTTTTTCGATGTATCCCTTGGAAAAAACCATGTGATGGTTTTTGGTTATGAATATTTTATCATTTTGAGTCCAAAAACCATGTTTAGAAATTAATAAATAATTTCCCATTTTATTTATATAAATAACCAAAAAAATCCATTCTTATTCAATTTATACCTATTTACCATGAATATATTCATATAATTTATCTCAAAATCCTTCATATTGTGTTACCATTAATTTAATAAGATCCTCTCAATCTTTCATAAGTCTCATCACAAGTTAAGGGATTCTCCCGTCATCCTCTTTATTCATGAACATTATTTGAGTTATTCAATTTTATTTCAAATTATTGATGTTATAATTTGATTTTAGAACACCCTTTTACTATATTTATTACATATATGTAATGAGATACAACCTTTCACAATAATTAAACCCTTCCATGAATCTTTATGTACACCCATTGTGTTGCATAAATTATCCCGCAACTTTCCATTATAAACAATTTTATAGTGAACATCGATCCCCTTATCCACTCAAGGGTACTCATATTGACTCTACTATCAATAATTGATTTTTGAATTAAATTTATATAAATTACACTCTTTAATTATGGGATGTAAATTAATTAAGTGCATTATTATTTTGTATGATCTATTTGGAACACTAATGCGTGAACATGATATAAATGTGATGGGTTGGTCAGAAATTCTATAGCACTTCAATGGATTTGGTAAAGTTTTTATCTTATTAGATATCATGTATGGTGCACTATAAATTATACTAATAATAGTATGTTATTAAGAATTGGTGATTATCATGGTTTTATTATCATGATCCCATGATTTTTTTTCACATTTATATATTGCCTTGATGTTATCATCTAAAATGATGATTTAATGTTCTTGTTTATGATTCTCAATGATTTTACGTAAACATGATATCACTATTGAATAAAATTTATTAATCTTATAATTTTATTCATTTATTATTCCCCTACTAGGATTTATAGTTCACCACTATATTCTATCAACCATTAGGTTATCCCCGACAGTTTTAAAAAAACAATGTAATTTTAAGAGCATGTCATTCAGTTTTAAATAATGTTTTATTATCTATGTATCAAGATATTATGTTATGTATCTAATTACCTATAAAATTTTGTTTTTTTATATTTTAGGGATGTAAAATTTGTATCACTATTTTTTAAATCATGAATTGACATTTATAAAAGAGATGGGTTAACAAACATGGGGACCATATGATTAAATATCATGATTTGAGAAGTGATGCTACAAACATAGAGGAGACTTAAGAAAGGAACATGTATCATTCTTATTTTAGTTTGTGTATGATTTGGGGGGATCCAAGATATATAAATTAATTTAATTAAACAATAATAAAAATAATTCCGTGATCTCATTCAGATAATTTTCCCTTGTTTTCAAACATACCTATAGATCATCTTCCACAAATGATTAGGTTGGTGAGGTTAATCAGGATGACCTAGTTGAAAACTAAATGTTTAAAATGACTAAAGTGTATAATCAATATATGAATATATTGTATTAGTTTCAATATTAGGGAAAACATAAGTATTATTATAGAATATATTATTTGAAGATAGGGAACATGCTAGGGGAGCTTGAGATCACCTTTTGTTTGACTCATTTTAGCACACATTATTGTGTTGTAGTGACCATTACTCAAATTTAGGAAGTAGTGCGATAGTGGTGGATCTATATATTGGGTATTATAATGATGAATATTTTTATGGGATGTTTTATTGAATTATTTTAAGTAGAAATTTTCATCATAAATAATGAATGCGGTGAAGTGGAATGAGAAACAAGCGCATTATTATGGGATCCTGAGTGTACAAGAGCTCAAAGCATATTTAAGTATTTTATTTAATTCCATATTTATTAATTTATATTTATGGATCCTATATATTGATTCTTTTAGAAGGGGATAAGTCATGTTATTTGATATATAGTATCACCATTTTTATTGAATACATATGTGGAGTTATTGTAAAAGGATAACATTATTCTGGGGATACATAACCAGGAAGTGTCTAATAGATTGAAGATTTATCCATGTTATTTTATGAATATAGATATTTTTAGGTGATCATTTTTGTTAGGGAGGTTGTGGTTATAAATAATGGGTAGTAGAACTCAAAAATTTTACCTCTCTAATTTTCATGAGTATATCACTTCATATTCCCACATCATGAGAATCACTCCAATGTTCTTTTACTAAAGAAGAAAATTACATCAACGTTCTTAGTTTCTGATAATTATTGGGACTCGTCATGGGTGAGGTGACTAGGTACCTTATCATACATAATAACAACAGCTACGTCAGAGGTAGTATCTATTGGATGTGTAGTAGGATTATTTTCTTCCAAGAGAATTTTTAGCTAGCTGAGGTTAACACCATGATGTCCCTTATCATTAGGGGAATTGTTCTTAACATGAATATAAAAGTGGTCTGTAATAATGGGTAATAGGACCCAACAATGGACAACATCATGATATAGATGAAGTAGAACTAATGGAAAAGAGATAATCAAGATACCATCTGATTATATTCAAACATGCATTATGATTTTTTACTATGTAGTGCCTCACTAGTTTATGTCAAACACCTATATTCATTCATTGGGAATAACGGTGAAGAGGATTTGAGTTCTTCTACTAATGAAAACTCTATTTTTGAGGTTGAAAAAATCTAAAAAATGTGTGTTATAGTTTTATGGTGATCATGGGGATGAATTAAATATATTTTTATTTTTTAATCTATTATACATATCCATACAAAATTATTCTTCATATCAACAGTCTGTAATATGTGTTCACATATATTGAAATCATTTTTTGGAGAGTTGTGTTTAGTGAAGAGGTGTTCTGAAAACTAGAATTCATTTTTGAGTGTAAGCATCTATTGGGTATGAGTTGTTCAAAGCCACTACTATCACATTTTGAGCCCATATCATTAGAATCCATGATGTTGGAGGTTGTGGAGTTCTCTAGAGTTTTCTATTCCCAAGGATTTTTTTCCCTTAATTCCTTGATGTATATTGATTTCGGAATATATATTTATTTTTGGATTCTCAAATTTTGATCAATTATTTTTGGATGGAACCCTAGGTTCTATAGGAGTGGATGATATTCATTGATGACGTAATGCAGAATGGATTTATCAATACCAACATGCCATCATGTGTTTCATCTATGTTATTCAGAAAGAAGGTGTATGATAGTCTATGGATTTTATAGACTACCACTCATTGAATCTAAAAAAGGTAAATAATAATTATTCTCTTCATGGAAACATGATCTATTCCATTATTTAATGTGATTGTTGTAGTTTTCAAATATTGATCTTTAATTTGGACATCACCAGATAGAAGCTAGGGACAAGGATTCCCAAAAGATTACATTTAAGAATAAAAATGGAAACATCGATTTCATGGTCATATAATTACTTTTAAATAACACCACATATAATATAAAGGCACTTATAAAATCTAGTTTCCTCGGGTTGATGGACCGGTTTGTGGTCATGTTCTTTGAAGAAATAATTGCATACTCATGTTCTAAGTATGAGTATTCTAAGATCCATTTATATTTTTTATAACTCATTGGACAATATAAAATTTATTTTTTCATGTCCTAGTGTATGTTTTGGATATGGGTGGTGCACTTCCTTTCCCATATGAACTATTAGGAGGGGTTGGTTTTAGATTCATTAAATATCGATGTTGTTGTTTCTTAGGAATAACCTAAGAACTTTTCAGAGATCCAATGATTTCTCAATCTTAAGTAATATTATTAGATGTTCATATTTGATTTATCACAAGTTGTATTCCCCCTTTAAATATTTTTAATTGGAATTACCATGTGTCCCTGAGGCATGATCAGTGTTAGATAGATTTTAAAAACGAGAATTATAGGTTTATCAGTTTACATTTTATTCAGTTTCTAAGGATGGATTGATTCTTTAGGTGTACATTTATGCTTTCTATATTGTTTTCAGTTATTAAATTTTTCTATGGATTTTAGTGTTATCATATGGTTCTAGGATTTTATTTTCCCATTGAGTGTAATTATTTAACACATATTCTTGATTCAGTGGTGGTGGGGTTTTCCCAGAAGTGGTGTGGACATTATCTCATCTATGATTACTTTTTTTCATTATGTGTCACATGTTCCATATATGTATTTTCACTTAGATGGATTTTAATTTATAACAATATTATTGGAATGAATTTTTATTGTATTATGATTTTTTTATCTCATACACCTTGGGGTAGAGGAATTTATTTTCTGAAGTTCTTAGTAAGAATTCATAGGGATGTATTTTCTAAATACATATGGATTCATGGAGAGTGATGGAGAAAGTTTTGGTGGATAAAATTGATACATTAGTGGATGGTTACATAAGTATCCTATTTTAGATAATAATGTAATCAATCGTGATTTTATAGGTGGAGGATTCCCATTTTATTGACTAATAGGTAGATCTAAGGTAGAACTGTGTTAACCATGTTGATGGTATAAATAGATAGATAGAGGAGAAAAGAAATTAAATGCTATTATGAGGGAGGTTTTTGGTTATTTTAGTTTTATATAATGTTGTTCTATGTGAGTTTAATATATTATTAGTGTCAGTTTATATAGGTGTGCCCATGAAGAATCATTCCTTTAAGGCTATGTTTTGATAGCCTAGGGTGAAGATATTAGTAGAAGAGTTAGTGTCATGGTATCTTTTCATACAGTTGATGATGTTTATGAATCATTATATAGAAATAATGTTGTTTCTTTTAGATTTCCCTGAGTGTAATTGGGAGTAAATATCCATATATTTAATATCTAGTTTAACAAGTTCCCATAGAGTATGTGATATACTGTGGTTGATTTTGGATTTATTTATAACGTTTTTCTAGTTCACATAAATTAGGGAGTTGGATGATATAGAAGATTTGGTGATACATTATCTGAATGTTGTGGATAAACATAATCACGTATCAAGGACCATCATATCTGATCAGGATCCTCTGAATGACCGGAAGGCCTTATTTTTTATTTTATTATAGATAATCTCCCTTTTAAGGGTTGAAGAGGAACATGTACATGACCCATAGGCCTAAGGCACAAGGCCTAACATGACCCTCAATACATGACCCAAAGGCCCAGAGGCATACCATGACTATTACATGACCCGTATGCCCAGCCCACTAGAACTTACCCTCCCTAGCATCTTGCATAATTGATATCCTTAGCTCCCCACCTTGCATTGCTGATCGGCTAGCATTTCTCCGTACAAAGCTGTATGGTGCCTGGTCCTGATGGCGGCTTCCATACCCTCTCATTCTTCCAATCCGGTTAGCTCTGCATCTGGTGGGTACTACTCATGTTGCTCTGATCCTCTTATGGGGCCTGTTCTATGTGAACTGGGCTACTCCATGGTCTACGTGACCGGAAGGCCCTGTGGCCCAAAGTCCTTTGATGACCCGAAGGCCCTGGAGACCCATAGGCCCAAACCGGTGGCCCGAAGGCCCAAATCAGGTGCATAGTTCTGGCTGCTATAGTACCAAACAGTAACCTCTATAGTACTGCTACAATGACTGCTACAATACTACTATAGTACTACTATAGAAACCCGAAAATTCTCCTCCACATGGTTTTGAACCCGGGTCTCTTGGATGCCAAGAAGGAGCCCTTACCACTCAGGTATGGGCTCGTTGGCAACAAGATATGGGATCCTAGTTTCCCCTAAAAACTACATTCTGTAATTATATGGATATGTAAACCAAACATAAAATCTAAGAACAATTTTTTATATTTTATCCTTTTTCATTTATTTTATTGGATCCTAGGTGAGGCACTATCCATTAGTTGAGTTTTCCAATATAACGAGATTTTAAACTTCTAATATAATGACCTCATTTGTACTCATTGTATATATTTTCTTGTTGATCCATTTTGATTTGGATTTAGGATATTTAGTTCGATGCTCATGGGAAGATGTGATGTAGATATCTATAGAGAATATTTAGATGATAAAAGAGTGTATTTGAGTGATACAATACTATCAAAATCCTTATATTAACTGAAGGATGAGGAATACGATGTTAATCATTAGTGGATATGTTTTCTGGATTGATTCCCCTCAACATGGGTAAATGAGGTTTAGATGTCTGAGTAAGTTGTCTCCCTAGTTGAATAATCAAATTAACGTGTTTTAGTGAATTATTGAGGCGGTGTATCAATTTGTGTTTACTTTACATATGGATTTAATCCATTATTTCATCTATGTTCCATAGATATAATAGAATCCTTATGAAAAATAACATATCATTGAATACGGAGAGTTTTACAGCAAATAAAATATTATATTCATAGAGAATTCAGTAAAGATCTAGTATCACTGAGAGATAACGTGATATGAGAGATTTATTATACTAGTTTGTGCTTGGTTTATTCATGGAGGAGTTGAGGAGAGTATGTGGGAACACGAGTCAAAGATAATAACCCAACATCAAAATTTATTTAATTCATTTATTTCCTTGGTAGTGTAATAATTTAACTAATGATGATTTTATTTAATTTTATTTTTCCCTTATTGTCATTATTTTGTTGATAATGCCATATTATATGAGTGGTATCCCCCTTAGTGAGTTTTTGAGAATTTGATGGTTGGTGTTTTTTATGGTATAGATTTGATTATTGTGGTCAATAATAATTTGTTATGGATTCAATGTAATGGTATAAACCTTTTTGACCCATAAAGTTTTGTGCTTTGGTTGTAATTATTACAAAGAGGAGGTTTTATGAAGGTATGTTATAGTTTAATTTGGAATTTTAGTAGGGAGATAGTTTGGAGGCATGGAGGTATGTATTGCACCACTGAGGATCATTTTATAGGTAAATTTATTTAATGGATTAATATGACATATTGTGGGATTTTGGATTGATGGTTTAGAGTTAGTTTTTCCATGTTTTTCTATAGAGGCTTCATGCATTACTATAGTGTTATGGAGGTCCATTTTTCTAGGAACCTTTTTAAGGGTATCTAGAATTAGTTATATGCCTATAGTGTGGTATTATTTTTTGGGATATTTTTTATTTTATATTTGGGGTTTTGAGACAGGTCTTTAATACTATGATATGTGTATGATGGTTATGACTATAGTTTTTATTTTTTAGGGGACTAATGTGGCTTGGTTCCTAGGTCCCACAACACCCTTACCCTATGTTTATAAGAACTGGTGTTTGAAAATGTTTTGGAAAGGGGAATACAGAGGGGAATTCTGGATATTAATTCTAGATGGGGTCTGTCTAGGACCCATTGTGGAATGGATGATCCTTGTAAACAATAATTTTATTACAATTCATAACTTTTTTCCATGGCTTATGTTCCTTCACAATATTCTTATATTTTTAATACCTTGAAATAAATATTTACGACCGTTTAACTACAATTTGAGTTCCCTTATCTCTCTCAACCCCTAAGCAGTCCATAAAATATTTTAAGAAAAAATTTAGTTCCTTTTTATTTGGAATTGATCCTCAATTTTGTTAGAATGATTGATGGTTATCCTAGGTGAGTTTCTTATCTTCCCCAATAGGTTTATTTTTTTTCCTCCCTAGTTATTCTTGTAGGTTGTGTCTACTCAATTTAAAGGGATGTTATGTCTATAATTTTGATGATTAATTATTTTGGATCAGGTTAATTGGGGATTTTCTTGAGTGCTTAAGGTATTTTCGTCATCCCTTCCTCTTATTTAGTGGATTATAAATCAATGATTGAGTTAAGGGATTCAATTACTCACTTTTACTACTGTATTTTGTGTAACCAAGATAATTTTTATCTATTTAGATAGTAGTTCCCAAATGGATTAATAAATATAATAAACCAAAAATAATATTTTAGGGAATAAGATGGATTAATTTTGGTTATATTTTATCCATAATTTTCCATTGATATTTATTCATGTTCGCTACTATTGAAAAAAATAATTTATGTTTTTAAAAATTGTGTGCTGATACTATTTTTTATATGTTAGAATCAACATTTATAATAGTGTAATCACATAACAATGGAAATTTAACTGGTTGTGTTAAAAGTGGTTATTTTAAATATGTTTCATGCAAAGGAAAGTTCTTTAGGTATTGGTTGTAGTTGAAATTGGATTTTAGGTTGTTTTGGTAGTTTTTTTGTATTTATTGATAATTTATTATCACATGTTTGGGTTTGGATGAATTATGATGTGGGGGTTCCTTTGTATTTCTTGAGTGGTGATAATTATTAGCATGTTGTGGTTGGGTAGTTGGTGTGGATTGGGAAGTGGGGCTGGTGATGGTTAGCCTTTGATATATGAGGTTAAATGTGATAGCTATTTTTGTGACATATAAATGAATTTTCTATATCATGATTAATTTAGAACTATATTATTAATAAAAATATGGTAATAAATGTGGCTGGAACTCAATAAAAATGTTTTTAATTAGAATATTAATTCATGAAGTTAATGAATAAAATATTGGAATAAATATGAGTGATGATTTAAAATTACTATTTGATAAATATTTTGTTATGTTGTTTAATGGATCTAAATAATTTTTTTAAAAGGTAAATATTAAATTAATGAAATTGTTTCACTATATGGGAATATATGAATGATATTATTACACTGTTTTGTGTGGGATGTGAGGTGGCCTATGGTTTTATAGTTGGTAGTGATGTACTTGGGTGGTGATGGTATCATGATGATGAATATTGGATTTGAATTTTTTATTAGTGTAAACCCTTTAGTATGAGATTAGGTGTTGATATAAATATCTCTCTATGTGTGTGATTCCTTTTTTTATGATTTAATTCTCTAGCCTACCCCAGTCGTATAATCTTACCAAATCATAAATGTTTTGGAGTCGTATTTTTTCTACAAACATCAATTTCGGTGAGATAATGGATGGGTGATTACCCACTATTCATTTCTCTCTCTTTTATTTGTTCTATGTGGATTTTGTGATAAGATAGGGGGATTACACACTTAGGAGGATGGAACAAATTTTGTGTCCTTCATTTTCATTATACCTTAAAGGTCAATAATGGTGTCATTAATTACTAATTAATTCAAGATCTATAATTAAATACCAAACCAGATCATGATGTGTTGAACAATACTAAACGAAGTGTAATTCTAATTACACAGTATGTGATATGGTGTTTTTCTACCATGATCCATGGAACATCTGGATGCCTACCTTGATTTTATTTTAATAATAATTTTAATCATTGTTTTTAGATCAATGGAAAACGATATAGGAAGAATAGATCTCATAATTTATATTAAAAAGGAATGATTAAAATTGGATTGAAAAACTAAAATTTTAACTTGTAAATCATCAACATATTATTTAAATAATTATAAATCAGAATATACCCACTCTAATACCACTTTTAGGTTGTTGGTGTAGCAGAAGTGCAGGAGGGACAATGTCCAAATATAATTTTTTCTATATTCAACAAAAAATACAAGATCAAGACAAAAATGAATGCCAATATCCATTTAATTGAATCAAGGATTTAGAAAAAAGGAATAGAAACTTAGAACCAAGAGAGAGGATCAACATAAATTGTTTATAATTAGTTTATTTAAATAGAACAATTATCTTTAAGGTGAATATTTATTTGTTGATGCGTTTGACCACATATAAGTAATGTTCCTTCGTTGGGATGTAGATATCATACGTAGATCTCCTCTATTGGTGATCCACACATGTTCTACGTATCTTTGGACATCAATGAAGGAGTCTTCTGGTGCTAGAATTGAAGATCCTTGCATTTGCGATGTTTTCCTTTGATCATCTTGAGAATGGCTTCCAACGTGTTCTCCTAGATCCAGTGGAGGATGATCTATCTTGTTCTTGGGAGTATTCTTGTAGGGGGATGAAATCTCTAGACTTCTGAGATTTTATCCAATTCATTGTGCAGAAAAATAACCATCGTCTCTTGGATAGCGCTTGGATAATAAGAGAATAATATAACTGGGCATTTAATTTACTTGGGTAATAATAATAATTTTTCAAAAGTACCTTAATAATTTTATTAATCCTAGTGAAACCCCAAGTCCAATAATAATAGAAGCATTATTATTTTCTGACAAGAAATTTACACGCGATTTATAATTTAATATTATTTAAAAAAGTAATATTCAATATTATTCTTTCTCATCGGACGCCTAACTCGGTCCACCAATCCTCCACAATATTTATTAAAACATGAATAATGACTATTTATTTATTAAATAAATATTATTGAATTTTTCTTCAATAAATATATAAATGTTATACTCACTAAATTGTAAATAAATATTTATTAATTATTCTTCCCACATTATATTCTCTCAAATAACTAGAGTCAAATTAAATTTGATCATGCATCTATGAATAATAATTAAACCAAAACTGGGAATAATCATCATTCGACTTATTAAATAATAAATAATATAATATTTATATAAGATACTGGATACACATTGTGAGTGACCCTCTATGCCTCTTTCTTAGTGGCATTTGGTGGAGCATCCTAAATTTCAAGGTTTGCATCTAGGAACATACCAAGGAACCCAGAGAGAAAGAAGTTAATATTGTAATGAACTATCACCTCATATAAACACTTACCAAGTAATATAATCCCTTTTTATTGATCTCTCCAATCCAGCGGGTTGCATGCATGTTCCAACAACCCATGTGCTCGATTTCTAATTATTTGACATCACAAAAATTGAACATGCCTATAGAACACCATGACCATAGTTTTATTTAGGCTATATCAATTTTATCAATGGTCTTGAGATATAAACTTCTATTATGGAATAGAATAGAAAAAAATATTTTCTCGCATTATTAATTAATTCAATATTACTCATGAAACACCCAACATATCATACCTCACCAGGAAAAATTTTCAGCACAGTTTTCACAAATACATCTTAGTGCGTGAGACATAATACCCATTAATAATAATCATAATGTTTAAGGACCAATGGATACATATACATATAAGAACATCCAATTACACTTATAAATGTGGATTTCCTACTGTTGGGTATCGTTCTCATAATATCCTAGTGGATATCACCAAGGGTGTACACCAAGAGATGGAGTCTCTAAGTCATATGAGTCTCCACCCCTGATATCCTGTATCATTTATGTCCCTCAAATTATATCATCTGACTATAGAACATATATCTAATAATATTGTCATATAACTTCTAGGTTATCATCATAGAGGGGAATGACTATGAGTATTTAGTGTGAAAACTACTCATGAGACATTATCACAGGAAATGTTATGCTGAAAAAAATCATGATGTGATAAGAAGTTTATTAATATCCTTTCAATGAATCCATGTTTATAAAAAATTATAAAATAATTTTATTATAGGGAACCAAATCCAATACCTATTTCCATGTACATTAGTTTATATGAGGGGTATATTTTATTTCATTAACTTGATGAGTGAACCTCCTTCAATTTATACCTTTTCACAATGTTATAAGCTTAGGTGTATGCCACAAAACAATTTCATAGGCAAATATTGTTCTCTTAAGGATCATGTTATATGATTAATTTTTCATTTTTGTCTTATGAACTATAAATATTTAAGTGATTCCACAATATTAGGATCTATGATATGTTGGTTATGAGTTTCAAATGTCATGATCATGTTTTCATACAATTATTATCATTTTATATTCATGTGATCAATAATGTGTCCCTTATTTATCCTTTATGACAGTACAAGATCATATTTTTTTATGTTTAATTTTTATTTGGTTATGAAAGATTATTTTATGGTTGATATGTCTACGATGGATTTTAGTTATGAAGAACTTAATGGGAGACTCTTATAAACTAGTTTTTATGTGTTTTTGTTTCCAATGTCATTAAACCTTTATGATTCTAGTGAGTATAGTAATGTCCTATAATGAATATTTATGAAAAATGATATAATATCATTGTATTAAACGTTTAGTTCTTTATAATTGTGAGTACAATTGCAGGTATTGCAGTGAGGTACTATAGAAATGGTACTATCATTTTAATTGATCATTATGGCCATGTTTTGGAGTCTTTGGGCCACTGTCCCTTCCTTTTGTGCCTTTGAGCCTTCAACTCGGGCAGTATTTGATCTGATTAGGTGGATTGTAGGTAGTAGTAGTCTAGAGAGTATAAATACAAGGATACTATTGATAGAACAATATTATTATGACTGGTCCCTTGATGTAGGGAATGACTATGTAGAGTAACCCATTTGTCAATGCAGTTAATGGTGGGGCATCAGAGGTGGTAAAATTGGTTAGAAATAATATAATTATAGGAGGGTATTTAATTATTTTATATTATATTGTAGGAATTTAGGTCAATGGTCCTATATGTCTCGTTTTAAGGCCTTTGTGCCCCTATACCTATAGGTCATGTATGGGTTCCATTTTATCTGAGTTATAAAGGTGTCTTGAATTTCCGGGATAAAAAAAATACAATGGCATTTGTGAAATTGGAGATTATCAATAGGAAATATTCCACCCATGTCAAAAGTTACTAAAAATATTCTCATATTGATGTAATGGAAAATATAGTTATTCATGGATATTATAATGTAGTTATGGTGTATTGTAGTCTAAATACTAAAAATGATAGAATTATAAAATTTAGTCATTAAAGAAGAAGTATATATATAAAATATATATAATTATCATTCATGTTGATGATTATGTGGGGTTTTATTTTATAAGGCAGGGTATGGGTTGAGTCCAATATAAAATATTGATATTCAATGAATAATAAATTTTAAAATAAACTTGTTTTTTTAGAATGAGGAGCGATTAAAATCATTATATGAATGATTTTCCTAATATAAATGACAGAAATTATGCTTTTGTATCAAATAATCATGATAGTATTAGAGAAATTTTGATATAAATAGTATGATGATATTATGAAGAAAAACTTTAATATTTTAATGATTATGAAATAAAAAATGTATCTTGGATTTTGGGTTACTCTTAGAAAAGAGGGAACATTAATTTCACAATTTAAATACGAACATTTGGAAATAAAATAATTTTATTGAAAGTGGGAGACCAATGAAAAAATTGTTCATAATGATAAAGTTGTAAAATCAAATATAGTTTATAGTCAATATGATGAAATATTGATACATCATTAGAATTCTAGTATACTTTATAGTGATAATAATTCATTATGTATTTTCAATATATCATTCAAAATTATATCAATATAGTAAAAAATAAATACATATACTACAAGTGAAGTTTATACTTGGATATAACAAAGCCACATTGGATTTTAATTTTTTTCTAAAGTAAAAAAATAAATATTATATAGTGGGATATTTAAATATTTATTTAGAAGCCTCTATGAATGAAGGAAATTTAAATTTAAGAGGATCATTTTATCATGTTGTATTTTTCAGGTCATGGATGAGTAATAATCAGGAATTCATCTCATTGATCACTATATAATATTGATATATTACAACTATACAAGTTATATGTAGATATTTTGGATAAGAAAAAATGATGATGTAATCTATATTGGGATATATTATCTTATTTAAATTAAATGGTTCAATTAAAGTGCTATCAAATTGGTAAATAATAAATTATATCATTTTAGACGTGAGGAAATTGAATTCAAGTAGCACATTATTGATTAGAAAGTAAAGCATGATATGGTGAAATTGGAATATGTTCATTTTTAAGAATGAGTTATGCACATTATGAAAAAGGAATATTCAAAGGAAACACATAATATTCATTGATTAACTATCTTAGTTTAATTATACCCATTTTATTTGTCATTTAGACAAGTATCACCACTCCCCATGTTTTTTATATGTTCAAGATTAAATAATACAAAGAGATATTTTTTCATTATATATATTTTTTATATATGATTCATGGAGTACCAAAATTTTTATAATGCATCATAAATCCACAATAGTTATTTGAAAAAGTATATATATTATATGTAATGCCTCAAAAAATGGATCCATGAGTTAATAATTCACATAAAAAATATTTATAACCAATCATTTAGTTTATTAAAAAAGGTTATTGAATTCCTCAATGATTAATTTAAAAAAATAAGGAAATAATAAAACTGGGTGATACATGTTAGAATATAGATTAATTAAGATTATTTTATCATAAAAGTGTGTAATATATCAGAGAGTATGTAAATGTTAAATAATATTGAAAGATAAATTATATAAAATTACATAAAAATGGTAGTTAATTTTGAGTATCATGAGATTATTATAGTGATTAATAACTGTGCTTTTAATTATACAGTTATTTATCAAAATGATAATTACTTATGTTAGTTTTAAGTGGTTAATTCTTTATTAATTTAATACACTATGAGGATAACAATCAATTAGATGTATGTATAAATAAAATTGGAGTTTAAGGTGTTTATTTTTTAGATGGTTGATGTGGGTTGTTGAAAAACCCAAAAGGGAAAAATTATAACTAAATTTACTAGAAAATAGTTTGATGTTGTGTATATTTAAATTACATGAGGAAATAATTAAATGAAAAAATACGTCTAGAAGAAAAAAATAAAAGATCTTACATCAACTATTGAATATGGTTGTTGATGGGAATATTTATAAAATTTTATACCTTGATTCACCTCTATAGTCATTCTATAATCTATTATGGGATAAATAAATTAATAATCAATATATGAAATGAATAATTGTGATTTTAATGAGAGAATATAATAAATCTTAAAGAATTCAACCAAATAAATTGATTTTGAAATTAATTAACATTCCCACAGAGGGATTCCATTTTTTTGTTACTTTAAATAATTTCTATCAATAATTTCAGTTCACATGATTGTTGAAGATGAATTACCATCATAGGATAAAAATATATTGTATGGGAATTAAATATATTCTAATTAAAATAATGTATAATGTTGTATGTGTTTTTTGAATACTATATCTAGAAAAACCTATATTGAAATTTTATTATCAACTTTCACATGACATTTAAAAAGGATAATGAAGAATTGTGCTCATAAACATTGTAATGTTTAATAAAAACATTATTTCAGTATGTGGATCCCACATGTTCTATCTAATTAAGAATATATCTCGTTTTTATTAAATATAAACTTTTACACCATCAATATTTTTATTTTATCATGATATCTATCTAAATTAAATTATATTTATATTATTTGAATACATTTTAAATCAATAGTAGTACATATAAGGTTATTTGGGGAAAATAAAATCCAAATAATTATAGTGTAAGTGGAAAAACATGTTTTATCCATCTACGGATAGAACATAAGTTCTCTTAATCAAAATTAAAACATCATCATAATTTTTTCAGAAAAATGTAATAATATATATATTTATACTAATAATATTAAAATAGAGTATTATTATAATTGGAATTATTTTAATGGTTCTCATATATAAGAGAAGTGTAAAAGTGTGTATTCAAAGAGAATTAATCACCTATTTTTTCAACAAATGTGAATATTCATCACATAATAGTGTTTAAAAAAAGTTAAATATTAATGAGTAATATTTCAGTCTAGATGAATAAATTTTATATTTCTATATTTTTTTATTACATATTGAAAATAATTTATAATGTTTATAAATTTCCCAACTAAGAATTTATTTTTTCCAATTCATCAACATATTTTTAGTAAAGGTGATGATGATTAATAGAGGATTCTTATTGATTACATCCTTAATAAATATTTGATGATTGGAGGTTTACTCATAAATTCAAAGAAAAGTGTTAATTATGTTTTAATGGACACTTCATACAATAATTAATATTTGAAGATAAAAATAATAAAAGACTTCAAAAATGATTCCCACCATCTTGATAAAATTAGCTAACCCCCTTCTGGAGTTAATTTTAAAAATAGGCCTACAATAGCCTAACAATGGTACAAGATAAACAATAATTTTGGGAAAAATATTCAATTATATAGGAACCAGTTCAACCTGGTAGATAGAAAACTATTCTTATAATACATTTATATTAGATATTTTCATTTGATTATTCATTACTTTATGAATACAAGTTACCTAAAATAAATAATTTTGTAGTTCCATTAGAATGATGGAACATGATGTTATTAATTCATGAAATATAATCAATCTATCCTTGAATGATCTTCCCATTTAGTACTATTCAGAAAGATACCCTACATAAAACTATTATTCATAACCTGGGGAATGGAAATATAAAAAAGGATGACATTATATGCCTAGTAAGTGTAGAAAAAATAAATATAAGCATAACCATAATATCAAGGTATGAGAACAGAAGCATACATTTTTTAAACTATTACCTATATATCAAATATCATAATTTTGATCCATGGAATAAATATTGGAATCTCGAAAAACATCAATCACATGTTAACCAAATAACATGATCCATGAGACCATAACGTTGGCATAAGACATGGATTTTTGTAATAGACATAAGCATAGAAAATCATTTCTATAGTGATGAAGGTTCACTTCCTGGATATCATAGTGGAATAGTATCACTCTAAAAACAATCTTAGTAGTCAATTTTCACTCCCACGATGGTCATAGGAAAAAAATTTCATTTTTTGAACTTTGTTCACTCACCATTTCCAACCTATCAATATCATGGGACATAAATCGTTAACTAATGCATTGGAGTGAGATATTGGTCCCAGTAATATCCAAATGAAAATTATATATATTTGTGCCATATGATCATAAAACAATCATCATATCAAAACCCATGAAATAAAATGGGTTTCAAAAACATTTGACAATATCATATTATTTGGAAAATAGATAAGTGTGATAATAATTTCATAATTTAATCAAAGAAAACTCCATCAAAAAATAAATGGGTTTCATAAAAGTTTTATCTTGGAATAACACAAGGAATAGAAAAGGGCTTCATTGAAATATTTTTCCTCATTATATAAAAACATTAGTGAAATAATAATAATGGTATCCTTGGATCATATCCCCTGTAAATAAAATTTTAAATCAAAGGATGCCAATTTAGATGGTGATTTACTTTGAGAGATAAATTTCTTAGAACAATTATTGAGGAAAATATGTTTCATTAAAAATCAATTTTTAAATATAAAAATTCAGAAAATATTTTGGAGATCCATTTATTTGGAAATAATATTGAAAATGTATAAGGGAATCTCAAATTACAATTTTATACATTTCTTAATGAAAATATAATTTCTTTTACAAAAAACACTTTTTTAAACATTTTCATGTTATTTTTTACATTAAAATGATGAATATAAAATATATTCATTTAAAATTTTTTAATAAATACATTTTCATTGAGTATAACATTGAAAACAATATAAAGGAAGCTTCAAATTTTTTATCGTCCATGAAAACAAGAAATATTGTTCACGTTGTTCACGTTAATGATTCTTTTCCTATTTTTGGAAAAATAAAAACCCGGATTGATTGGAAAGAAATAAAAATATTCAATTTTTAGTATAAATTTTATATGGTAATAAATGATAAAAACTAGCTTTTAAAAATAATAGGTTATTACAAAAAAATGTTTGAAAACATTTTTACAAAACAGGGTTTTGGATGTAAATGGATTTCTGACTAAAGAGAGTACTAAAGCTAGTTTACAAAAGAAACATTATTTTGAACACTTTATTACCCGAAGAGAGGAAAATTAAGGAAAAATATGTTTTTTAATGACATTAATATATAATAATGAAATTTATTATTTTATTTATAGATAGATCATAATATATTATCATTGAAAGTATAATCATTAAAATTCTTGATAAATGATGATATTTTAACCTAAAATCATTACCTACTTTTAACCTCGAATTGTAAGACCCATGAAGGAATAAAATTAAATTAAAATTAAAATATTATGATACTAAAAAATTCATGGTACTACATGTCATAGGGTCTATATATAAACCTCATAAAAGAAGATAAGTTTATAACATAACATATTTCACAAAGAATGCAAATTCAGACAAAAATGTCGTATCGCTTTGGTTACTTTCGAACTGTAATCCCCATGAATGAGAGATCCTAAATTGGATATTTAATTCCCCATAATTTTAATTATATTTATTATAAAATAATTCATGGGAATTATATACACCATATAAAATTAACACTTGGTGAATAAGAATTGTGTCTCCAAGAAAACAAAAGCGAGATACATATTCATTACAACAATAGTAATATTTGCAATAAAAATAAAAAAAATAATATCCTAAAATAAAACATTTTGTATAATTAAAATTATTATATTCATTATATAACATTTAATAGAGGAAGTATATATACTAAAAAAAATGAACGAGTGGTGAAATTTCATGTCTCATGGAAATGGAGGAGAGAATAACAATCCCTTACCATAAGTTTAGACTTCATTTGATCCTCCTATATTATAAATATAATTTTATTCATACAGATATTATAGAACCAAAATTATATATATCCTACCATATATGATTTAGTTATTTCCATTTATTTCCCTTTCATTAACAATTCCATGTTAAAGTCACTTTTCAGGTAATAACTGTTTTAGTTGTCATATAAGTTTATATTTTTTATTTTATTCCAGCGTACATTTATCACAATACACCATATTTAGAAGTATAATAATAAAATAATTATAATATTTATACCTCAATTATTCTCTAATTAAGAATCATTAATGATGTTCTATAGAAATAAATTATGTTATGATAATAGAGACGGTAGGTCATATGTATGCATGAGTAATGTTTAAATTTTTCAAGGATTATAAATGTAAATTTGTAATTAATATATTATATACAAATAATTATAATTACATAATAAATAAAATATTATATTTTTAAATTTACTTATATATGTCATACATGTGGTGTGGTGATGAAAAGAGAGATGCATCTCTTTGTGGAAGTGGTAGCCCACACATACACGAATGACATTATCATATTAGAGTGAGTGGAAATGTAATAAATAAAATGATATATTATCTATTAATAATGATAAATATTTAATTAATATCATAATAATTTCATTTCTATCACACATAGTTATACTTATAATATTCTATATAAACCATTAGTAAAAAACGTATCAAATCACATTGCGAGGTGGTAGTCTGCCGTACACACATGCAACATTATCAATTTCCATATGGTATGTAATGTAAAATTTATATACTATATAATGAATCTATAGGTATAATTATTTTATAAATATCATATATATACTTTATATCTACCATCAAATCCAACCGTGAGAGGTAGAACTGGAAAAATTAATTACATCGATTCATGAGGTGGTAGTCTGACGTACACATGAATAAATATTTTATAACCCATTTGACGGAGGTTGAAATTATTTTAGGTAATTAACTTAACATTAAAATATATAATTATATGTAATATAATGACTATTTTATAACATCATGTCTTAATACCAATTTAATTTTGGGGTGGAAGAAATAAAATATAAATGATTATTGAAGAATGCGACCACTTCTCCGGGTAAACTCCTTATGTTTAGAGAAAAAACATACTAGGATGGATTTATTTCAAAAATAAGTCTCCCAGGATGATAATATATATTTTTGGAAGTGATTTATTTTGTTCTATTCTGAATGAAATGGGTTTTATAGTTTGTAGAAGAGATTAGAGTGGGTGGCCTTCTATACGTGAGGTGGGTGGAACACTTATATAGATTTTGAATAGAAAAGGCGCACCCACGTTTTTTTCCTTAAATAAGGTAATAATTTTTTTTATAAATACTTAGTCATTATAGTGTGTCAATGTGTACTTAAAATATATTTTAGACATGTATGAGTTTATTTATACCATTGTCTATTTAGTATAATCCCCTCGGCAATCGAATTTTTAACTTAACATCTGTAGATAATTTTTATAGTTTTCATTCTTTATTTTAGTAAAAAATTAAATTAACCATATTATATAATATAAATTATGATTATTAAAATGAATAAATATTTTTTTATAAATTTAATTCAAATAATTGTAATATTTAAATTTAAAAATTAATCTTATAGAAGTGATGAGATAACGGGGTTTCAAAACAATGTTCAGAATTTTACAATATTTTATAAAAAAATAAAACATTAATTTGATTAAAATGGACTATATTTTATTAATAGACATATAATTTGACTAATTTTAATTTAAAAACAATTGAAAATTTAATATATATTTACAAATAATTTAAACAAAAGGTAGTGTTCAATTAGAATTCATTATTATTCACAATTCATCAAAAAATTAATTTTTCAGATAATTTTCAAAAAATACCCCCAATATAAATTTGAAATTATGATTCAAAGAAATAGGATTATTTTTTAAGATATTTTTTTAAAAATTTGGAAAAAATTGAATTGAAAATAAAACCTGTAGATGGGATGAAAAATCAGGATTTCAAGATATGTATTTGTCAAGCACAAGATGATTTTATATTGACTCTATATATAACAATAATCATTATATAAATATATATTAAATTATATATATATATATAATATAAATAAAATTTATAGCACTCTTCATTACAGATTAATTTAATTATTTAAAATGGTGAAACATTATTTACTTTAAAATGGTTTAAAAACCCATTTTTTGCACATAAATAAACTTATTATAAAATCTAGTATAATGTTCGTTAATAAGATTTTTTGTGGATTATATATAACTAAATAATACTTATTTTACCTTAAAACATATTTTATAATTTAAATAACTTAATATATCGATAAGAAATTATACTTTTACAAAAAACGATATTTTTCACTATTCACTGACAATACAATATTTTTCCACAAAATACCAAAAAACAATAGAATAAAATTTTTATATTATGACTTTGAAAATTAATTTATTTTTATGAAATAATTTCTCTAAAATATCTATAATATTTTCTCTTAACACAATATAAAAAAAATTGAGAAATAATATTTTTGATGAATATAATTCCTATAATAAAAAGTTATTTAATTTTGACTATGAATTTATAAATAAATTTATATAGGGTAGTAAATTTATATATAAGTTTCATAAAATATTTAATACTATTAATACCCAACTATTTAATTCCTATTTTATAATGGTCATATTTAAAATAATATTATTTCATCGTTCAATGAATCTCAATGTTGCGTGTTATGCATGTTATCAAAGACACTCGTTATTGTGTATAACACAAGCTAAATATTTTGTTTCCTATAAAAAAATATGCAATCAGTTTTACTTGTAATGAATAATATTAAAATTATTAAATTATTTTGAAAAAAATCACAAAATATCATGAAGCTACATTGTACCACCCTTAAAATTAATTTCTCCCTCAAAATTTGTCTCAATCATAAAAGATTTATCCATTGAAAATTCCATCATATAAACCCGCATTATAATAATGGTTAATAAAAAATCCTCTTGAAAATAATAAAATGATGTGTTAAAGTCATATATAATAACACATATTAGGTTTCCAAATTGGAGAACATAGGTGGGATGTGAAAACATGAGAATATAAGAGCGATGAACACCCAAATATAGCTGGAAAGTGATAGAGATCATTGATCACATGATGTTTGGTGAACCAAATAATGTCAGAGACTAGAAAAAATAAAACAATGTTCCAAAAAGGGTCATTTATATTATAAAAATTAAAATAATAGGATAATTTTTTATTTCAATATACCTTTCTTAATGTTGTGGAATTCCTTTAAAATTATGATTGAGAATAAATTAAGATATACTTTTTTGATATCATTAAATTCCATTGGCCTAATGTCATCCTTTAGTCATTACTTAATCAATTAAAACATCATCATTTACTCTAAGAGATTAATTTTTCATGTATGA
Source organism: Viscum album (assembly GCA_963277665.1). NCBI lineage: Eukaryota > Viridiplantae > Streptophyta > Magnoliopsida > Santalales > Viscaceae > Viscum > Viscum album. Next base: position 1,330,657,480 of record OY728158.1, read on the forward strand.
ATCACAAAATAATATCCAGAATATAATGATTAGTCATTCCTTCATAACTAGTTTTTATAAAAAAAAATTGGTTTCAATAAGATATCCCATATGAATAAATATTCATATGGAGATGTAATACATTAATTGTTAAAACCACATAAAATGGCCAGCCTAAACTGTTCTGTAATTTTTTATCCTTATAAAAAATCAAAAACTCAAAAATAATGAATAATCTAACTAAATTTATCAATATTAACATATCATTAATCCCCTAAACAAAAAAAAGTAGTCCTTAATTTTAAAATATAAAATGTGTGAAAACCATCATCATGTATTATATTAAAACATTTTAATAATGTTATTTACCATAAAAGTTTATTAAAAACCTACATACAACCTAATTATTTGAATAAAACCATATATTTTTTAATATATTGTATAAATCCAGTAGTGATGTAAAATCCATCAATGGTAACATAAATCACTTTGTACAAAAATAATTAATCAGTTATAAGGCCATCAATACTATACAGTTTAATTTATCTATATCAATTATAACTTTATCCCAAATAAACACCATTTTCTCAACATTAGGAACATATTGAGGTTCATCTTCCCTTAATAATAAAATCAAATTTCCCTTAAATCACTTTTCTAGGTTATTAATGTCATTAAATATGTTATTTGAAATCCTTAATGAAAACATTCTTCTAAAGAATCAGTATACATTTCATAATTCTTGATTTTAATTTCATAAATACTTATATAATCCCACTTCCTCCTAAAATAATTAATTTGGATTCATCATATTATTCATTAATAGATCATTACTTTCATATTTCATTCATAGTCTCTTCATCATCAACAAAAAAAAAATTTCTTGTATGACCCTGCTAACTATCTTTAAGAGATTTATCCTTAGAAAATTGATTTTCATAATTATCATATGTTATACATCTAAAAAATTCAAACATAGAAGTTATCATGGGTATATAATTATTGTAATCAATTTCATTAACCAAACAATTCATTTTTCCATAAGAATTAATTTCATTGTGTCCTTATCTTACACACTAAAAAAATCATCCTATATCTATAAATAATTCACATGAGTTCTTCTCCCTACCTTCTATACATATAAGAAAATGTATGTTCTTTCCTCCATGGTCTACATTACATGAAATGTTAGTTATCTCTACCCTTATGTACTTTATTGAGTAAAAGAGTTGGTTAAGGTGTACATTTTTAATCACATACCATGATAAATAATTATAAATAATCACAACAACTATTACTACAGTAATCATCCCATTTTGATTTTCATCAGGAAATTTTCTGTCATATCCAATGTGAAGCGAGTTCCTTCGGATTTCATCCATTAACTAAAACTAACACACATATTGTAATCAATCCAAATAAAAGTGGGAAAACAAATAATCAATAACATAACTTATAGGATGTCTAAACCATGGAATGATATTTTTTATGAATGAAACTGTAAGTTAATTTTAAGGTATTCATAGTCATCATCTATTTAAATCATAAATGATGGTTCAAAAATAGATTATAAATTTTCAATTCACATCCACCAAGTGTGTTAATAACTGTGTGTAGAAAATCCTGTTATTTTGAACCAAGTAATGATTGAGTCCAGATCAATGTTCCATTTATAGACTTATAATCCCTAGGTCGCTCTGTTAAGCTACCACAACCACCTGTAGTATCTAGACATGGATGTAATTTCATGGAAATAACTTTCTATATCCTTTACCAAAACTCCAAAACATTTTTAAATATTTTGAATCATCATAATATTTATCCGTAGAGACATACATATAAATATCATTATAAATATTCCTATGGATCTTACTAATTTTTCCCCATATTTGTTAATAATGTTTAACTAAACTATACCTCTAATAGAAACTATAGAAACACAAGAATATCATATATTGATACTATTTATTTTTATATTAATATTCATTACATTACAAAAAATATATAACTAATGACCATAATAGTTTAGTTCCTCATGAAAATTGGAAAACGATCGTATTAATTTATAAAATAAACTAAATATATCCCATAAAGATGTTATTGAATAGAAATCATAATAAAAATACCCCAATTAAAACCTTTCTTATGACTTGTGGATAGAAACCATAATAAATGGTGATTTTTGATTCTTAGTAATGGTAAATAAAGGATTTTCATAAGAAAAAATTGAACATAAGTGTTTATGAACATGGTAATAATATTTTAAAACTATATACATCATATCAAAGAAAGTAATCTTGAGTCATGGAATAAATATTAGCAGTTCATAAGACATGAGTCATAAAGGAAAAAAAGAAAATTATCTATGAGATTATAACATTGGCATAAGACATAGACTTGTGGGATATAGATAATAATCTAAAATCATTTCCATAGAAGTCAAGTCTCACTACCAAGTCTATCATTGTGAAATCGGTTCACTCCCTAAACCACCACTATAGTCAAGGTTTAATCCCAAGTATATCCAAGAGTTAAAATTAATTTACTAAACCAAATCACTACCCATTATAGTACCATATATCTCATGAAATATAAAATTTTATGCAATGAATTAGTGGGAGATTTAGGTCTCACCCATATCATAAGAAAAATATACTTATGCCTTCGACGAGATTATAAAACATTAATCGAATCATATTTATTTAAATGAAATGAGTTTCATTAATATTTCATCATATCAGTACCTATATAAAAGATAAATATTTCCAATTTTTTTCATTATTTCATCATAGCATAACCATTGGAAAACAAATTGGGTTTCATGACAATTTTTCATAAATTTAACTATATAACACAAAATAGTTTCATCAAAATATTCTCATCATAACTATAAATCATTTAGTGAAATAATGAGAATGGTATCCTAGAATCATATCCTAAGAAAATAAAAAGTTACATCAAAGGATGCCATCATATATGGAAAATTAATTTGAAATATAAAGCACATAGAAAATTTCTTGAGAAAAACAAAATTTCTTCAAAATTCATTTATAAAAATAAAAATTCATAAAATCATTTAGAAATCATTTTCATGGAATATAATATATAAAATATATAAAGGATGATTTTAAAATCATTTAATTTTTTTAAGAAAGTGTACTTTTAAATTTGAAAACAAATTTTAAATAATTTTCAAATTATTTTTTACAATGAATATATATGTGAAAAATTTTAAGGAAATATTAAAATATTTAACAGATTATGGAATCACTATATAAATTCTAAGTATTTCATGATAAAAAAGATTATTTTCACATTTTATATAAAATCCATATGTGTATTTTCTTAAAATATACATGAAGGTTCATTTTTAAAATACTATAAAAAATTAAAACTTAGTAAAAAATGAATTTTAAAAGTCATAGGAGAATAGTAAAAAAAAAATTAATTTTTTTTAAAGTCATGGTTTTGGATATAAATGATTTTTTGACCAAAAAGAGAAATAAAGTCATATATTCTTAGAGACATTATTTTGAACTCTTGAGTAAATAAATAGGGTAAAATGAATTAAAAACATTTATTCTTATTAATTAAAAATATTATAATAAAATTAATTAGTTTCATGAGAAACTGTCCATGAGATTTCATCATTATAGGAATAATCATAAATAATCTTGATAAACATAGAGATTATAATTTAAAATATTTACCATAATGGGAATTTTTAATTGTAAGGCCCCTGAAGGAATAAAATTTAATGAAACATAAAATATATAGATAAAAATAAAATAATGATATAACATATCTAGGGTTCTGTATATATATCACATAAAAATGATAACTGCGTAATAAAACACATGTCTCAAAGAAGGGAAATTAAGACAAAAATGTAAAAAATTTATCATTTTTGAACCATAATCCTCATGAAAAATATATACTAAAATTAATATTTAAATATACATAATTTTCTGGATAATTTTATTAAAATAATTCTTGTGAAGCATTTGAACTACATATAATAAACACAGGTGGAATATGACTTTTTCTCCCATAAAATAAAAGTGAGATGGAAATTCATTACCGATTTAGTTATCTTTGGAATCATAATCCCTAAAAAATAATAGAATAAAATGAAACATTTAATATAATTAAAATTATGTTATTAATTATATAACATGTAAAAATGGATTTATATACCTTACAAAAAGGAAATGAGTGGTGAATTTTAATATGTCTCCCAGAAATAAAAGAGATATAAAGAAATCCCTTACCGTAAGTCTTAACTACCATTGCACTCATCCAAGAATCCTTGATAATAAATATAAGTATATATATATATATATTATTTATCATAAAATATAGGATTTTTCTTTGTCCTTTTATGACCCCTTTAATAACAATTCCATGTGAAAGTCACATTTCGTGTAATAACAGAATTGTTGTTCATATGTGTTTGGATTTGTAAATTTCGTCCAATTTAATTGATCATGGTTACATAAAGTATTTAATAATAATCATGATGAAATTTTAATATTTATAAATCAATTATACTTTTAAAACCAATCATTTATTAAAGTCTTTAGAAATGA